>OZ022502.1:20389185-25389185 GCA_963989385.1 Ctena decussata
TCATCTAAGGTACAGATACAAACATCCCTGTATGAGTTTGGCAAAATATTAGGCCTTAAATTAGGAATATTTGGCCAAAATTTAGGGCTATTTTGGCAAAGTTTTAGGGCTAACATTAGGATTTTTTTTCTATCCCAATATATGCCCAAACATGTTTCATTCGTACTTTAGAAAATTTGATAAATACTTACTGATTGGGTCATATTATACACGAATGGCAATTAATAAAATGGCTGAAAGTTATGTGCTAAGAAGTTATAAAATAGGGGGGTCTGTGGGGCAACGCCCCCCAGAAGCTTAAGCAATTTCCCAATTTCAATGGCAATTTTAAGGCTGGAAACAATAGAGAAAAACTAGGAATGATGATAAAAAGAAGGGTTTTTATATTAGGACTTTTGCCTTTTAGAGTGTTTATTTTGCCATAATGGTTTTGTCTCCCATAAGCTAGTGACTCTTTTGCAATTCAGTTTTCTTAGTAATGTGGAAGATCAATAATACATGTATGTGAATGTTGTATAGGATGCTTTTGAAAATGTATGCACATGCGGGCCCGCTGGCGTAAACCAATTGTAGATAATATTAAAATATTACTATAAATATGGGGGTCTGGGGGCGCAGCCCCCCAGAAGCCAGAGACATATTAAAAACTCAATTCTAATGGAAATATCTACAGACTATATTTTTTTTTGTGAAATTTTGGGTGGAGACAGGTTATTTTTTTCTCTTACTTTTGAGGCCAGATTATTTTTTGAACCCCCTTATGAGCCAGGTTATTTTTTTCTTGCATATCCAAAGACAGGGATATTTTTTGATAAATATACCAGGCCCCCCCCCCCCCCCCCCCCCAAGAATATCAAATGGTCGGTCCCTTAAATAGGGCTCAAATTAGGTTGAAAATATTGTGGGTTGTACATAGTGGTATGTGGAAACCATGGTATAATTACAATATGGTCTGAAAAACAATGAAGGTTCACATCTTGTCCGTATATTATATCTGTGTAGTCTGATCAGAGTCTTGACTGTTTGTTATAGAGGTTCCACAAGAAAGACTAATCAGACTGCATAATGCAGATGCTTAGGCTGAAGTCTAACCTGTTTCACATGCTGTAAAAGTCTGTTCCTAGTGGCAAAAGGAAAATAAATACACGGGAGGTGAGACACTCCAACATATCTGAACTGATAGCTATGGTAATCAAACTAATCAAAAGTCCTTAATTCTAAAAAATGGAGCCTCACAATACAGCAAAATTGCATGAATATTTACAACAGGAACTTGAACTGAATTAACTTCTAACAGAGTAGTTTCAGCTACCTGTGCCACAAAGTGCATCACATGGCATTACATGTATAAACAAAAAGCAATTTAACTAACAACGAATTATAGGTGACATGACGGGAAATGAGCCATTACATACTTGGTTGCTACATTATAACCTTTTAAACTCAAGAAAAAATTTCGTCTGCTAGTGACTTATCACGCAGCCTCTAATCATTTGTTTGACCCGTATATACTATGTAAAACAGTCTCCGATATTACGCTTAATGCCGTCAAAATGCCGATCTGACGTTATCAACAAAAGCACATTGACAGGCACCATGTTTTGATCATGTGACCGAAAGTAGTTCCCGTAATGGCTGGTATCAATCGGAACACCGCTCGGCCAATTCCGTGAATCAACCTCGGATGTATGACGTGGGACTACTTACGTCACACGACTGTTATTAGGAACAACGATATAAACAAAGATATACAGGTTCCATTATTTTTTTCTTGCATATCCAAAGACAGGGAATTTTTTTGATACCCCAATAATGAAACACTGGTAAATAAGAATGCAACTACGAAAACGTTGCGCCGTGCTTGTCGTAACGAAAATGCTCGGAAATACCTCCATGATAAACAGGAAATAATGGATACTAAATCTGAAAATACTGCTCTTTTCCATAAACTGATAAAGAAGCAAAGAGGAAAACTCGGAGCGTGTGTTAATGAACCGCACGTGAGTGATTCGATATTTAGAACTGACTCTGAGATTTTAGAAGGATGGCAGAAGCATTTCGGGCAATTAGCAACTGAATCTGACAACCAATCATTTGATAGTCAATATAAAAAATTAGTTGATAGAGAATTAATTGAAATTAAAGATATCTGTGAATATGAAAGTGAAAGTTACATGCCAGTCACTGAGCAAGAACTGTATAAGGCAATGAAATCGTTAAATAAAGGCAAAGCTGCAGATTGAGGGCTGGATTTGGATTTTGATTGTTTCAGTTCCTGGTCTTTACATACTTTTTACTTTTATATGGAATCACCGCTGAGCACTTGCTACACGCAGAAGACAAACTTATCCCGATGCTAGTTGTGTTAATGAACAGTATATTCAGTAGAGGCAATGTCCCAGAATATATGAAACTTGGAGTCTTGACTCCTTTGTTTAAATAGAAAGGCTCAACTCAAGATGCAAAGAACTACAGAGGAATAACAGTCACTCCGACAATCTCAAAGTTGCTTGAATGTATAATAAGAGAAAGAATTCAACCAAATGTTGAAAGTATACAGAATAACCTCCAGAGAGGCTTTGCAGCAAAGTCCTCACCTTTAAACTGCTCATTAATTTTAGAAGAGTACATCAGAGAATCTAAAGATCTCAAGAAGGATACCTATATAGCTTATTTAGATGCAAAATCAGCCTTTGATGTGGTGAGCCATGCTAGTTTAATGCGTAAGCTCTCTCATATTGGTATTGACGGGGTCCTCTGGAACTTGATTTACAGTTTGCATACAGACGCCAAATCCGTGGTACGTTGGGGAAATCTTCTATCTGAGAAGTTCGACATCCAGCAGGGAGTCCGACAAGGGGGCGTGCTAAGCAATGACCTGTACAAGGTTTGCGTAAACCCAGCGTTAGGTAGAGTATGCCGTGCATCCCTAGGTGGAAGAATTGGGGAGATAGATTGCACAGACCCGACAACCGCCGACGATATGACAATTCTCACTGATGACCCACGTGCCTTACAGTCTCTCGTTGCTGAAATTGAAGACTATAGCCATATGGAGCGGTATCTTCTCCAGCCAACTAAGAGTGTTGTGATGCATATTAAGGGTGGCAAGAGGAAACTCAAATCCCCCGGTACAGACAATACCTGGACAATCTATGGTGAAGATATGCCTATAGTCGAAGAAACTACCCATATGGGAATCCTACGATCTTCAACGTCGGATGAAGTGTCAGTAAATGAGAATATGAAAAAAGCCAGACGCACATTGTATAGTCTGATGGCTTCAGGTCTGCACGGGAGTAACGGTTTAGATCCAGAGACCTCTTTACATTTATACCAGATATATGTAACCCCAGTACTGCTGTATGGGTTGGAGATTTTACTCCCTAATCAGAAGTGTATGGATATGCTTGAGAAAATGAACAAGAAATTCCTAAAACAGATTCTTTCTTTATCTACAACTACTGCTGACCCAGCGGCTTATATTCTCTCAGGAACTATACCTGTCGAAGGGTTGATACATAAACGAGCACTGTCAATTTTCGGTAATATTTGCCGTCTGCAATGGAATTCGGTAGAGAAGCAACTAGCGGAGAGGCAGCTTTCTGTGAAAACACATAAAAGCAACAGTTGGTTCATAGCTGTGAAAGGAATCCTGTTAAGGTATGGGTTACCTGATCCTCTTATGTTACTGAGGAACCCTCCATCGAAGTATTCCTGGAAAAGTACGTTGAATCAGATGGTGAATCATTACTGGACAGACAGAATAAGGCATAGTGCAACCCTGTATACGAGCCTAAATACTTATCTACTGAAAATTACACCTGTGGCAAGTGTCGCCCCATCATTCAGGGTGCAAGGAACGTTCATGAGGTGCCCCGTATCAACACTAAAGTTAGAATAGCTACAGGGACCTACATCCTCCAGGTCAACCGTTCATCATTTAATCAGAATAGAGTTGACCCTACATGCCAGATGTGTCAACAAGGCGAAGAAACAATGCAGCACCCTTTATTGGAATGTGCAACTCTAACACCCGTTAGAACACCCATTATAGACAATATCCTAGAATCCTGTAGTGGCTTGTATAACCCTACTAACGATGCTAGTACCCTGCTTCAAACCATAATAGACTGCAGTGCTATAACAAACCTGAACATGACTGTTGAACAAACTATGAACATTGAATACCACTGTAGAAGACTTTGTTACTCTTTGCACTGTGAGCGGTATAAGAGGCTGTCATTGATACCTAAACGGAGAAGAAATGCTAAAAGAAAGAAGTAAAAAGACACTCCGATACGCATCCCGGCAGGTTTCTTACCAAGTACTTTTAGCAACATTTTAGTGTGATAGACTGTAAATATAGAGGCTCATAAACTGTAAATAGGGTGATGGTCGTCAATTTCATCATTTTAAAATTGGAATGTTATAAACTGTAAAAACGGAGGATTAAACTTTTATAAAAAAAGTGTTCCACTCTGAAGAAGAGGTGTCCCATAATTGGGAGAATTTATGTACAGAACAGAACAGATGGCCGCACTGTCGCACCGAGTAAATAATAAAATGAGAAGAAGCAAATGTATTTTCTGTCTCGTCATTAATAATTGACTATTTTGTTTTAACAACTGCAAAGCATTAAATGAATGTCCGTGCAACAGCTGAAAAAGGTCGCAGGTCGAGAAATAATTCATTCGTAGACTTAGAGGTCTACGGCTTCGGCGTATACTTTCGGCCGAACAACAAAATGTTGGATTTTGCTGCATATTGCTCCGCCTTACATACGCCCGAGGTCTGATTCATGGAATTGGCCGAGGAGTTCCGAATGGGCTGGTATATGTTCCGTATTATCTCCGAGTCTATATCGAAGATATCGGCGAGGATGTTCGATTGCTACCGACTGAGCTATCGTGGCGCGCCCTTTGGCGTGTTTGTTGACGTAACGTCACTAGTTCCGTTTCTCTGGTTCTCGTTTCTATAATGCACGTTAACAAATGATGCGCCTAAAGCCGGAACTCATGAAATAGCCTCGTTTTAAGGGATAGTGATACGGATTCAGAAAACGTCAGTTTGATACGGCTTTCTGTATCAGATGGCCGGAAAATAGGCAGTTCAAAGGGTGTTTCATTGATAGGTAAATAATAAAATGACCTGATGTAGTTCTGTCTGGTTTACAATGCGGACATGTATGAAATTAAGACATACAGTGCATTAGGGTGTTTCGTTTTGCCCTCAGACTCAGTGGCGGTGGACAGTATATGTTTTAACCACAAAATCAAGCATGAAAACCCACATAAATGAATAAATAAATAAATAAATACGAATTTAAACTAAAGACATATCTAGGTCTCGTTCATTGGATTTTGATTTTTTTTTATATTCGAGTTATGACCTGAAAGTGGGCACTTTACAATACACTGAAAACTGCATCATCTCCTTTGTCCGGCCCAACCTTTATCAGGAGACATATATACATAGAGGATATTTGACTTTTTTAGTGTAAGATCGATTATATTTCACCGAATGAACACCAAAAGCAGTATTTTCACGAGTGGCGAAAATACCACTTTCGGTGGTCATGAGTGAAATAAAAATCGCTCTTACATTGAAATAGTCAAATTTTCTGTTTATTTTATGCTTTAAGGTGGTGATTTATGGTAAATGTAAAAATCTGCATAAAACCATAAAAAAGTAAGGTATCTCCCTGAAAGTTAGCAGACTTCTTATTTTTGTTGTTCTTTACAGTTTAGAATACAAAATAGACGTACATGCTGCTTAAGAATGTTTTTTTTATAAGGAAAGATCAAAGGGTAGTTTTCTGCGCAATAATAAAAACAATTAACATCGTTATTCAAAATTTACGTGGTACTGAAGGTGGGTTATTGCATATTGAAGAGCGTACTAGTAATTATTTATTCCAACTCTTTCTCAAATTTTAATGTAGACCAGATGAAAACGGTAGCTTTTTCTCAAATGTTCAACCATGTACAAGGTAATGTACACAGGATGCATTTATTAAATATAGGGTAGGCAAGCATACCTATGTAACACCTACAGTATAAATAATACATTACTACCATGATCACTGGTGTGTAGATGAAATTGTTCAACCTTGTTAAAATAGTCTCACCTGTCTAACCTGTGTGTTTTGACAAAAAAAAATGGGCACAGACTGCATCTTTTTTCATCTGCTCAGCCTGATAATGTGTATAAGAGTTTCAAAAAATAATTGCTAGCTTGCTCTCCATTATGCAACAAGGAACTCTCAGCACTAAGTATATTTTCAATAACAATATTATTTTTTCAGATTATTGCGCACAAAATTACCCTTTGATCTTTCCTTATAAAACAGTTTTTAACATTAACAAATGCTGCATTTTGGGAGTCTGAATTGTCAGAAACAACATAAAGAAGGCATATGCTATGTTTTGGAAAGATCAGTGGTATTTTGAGTGTTTTATGCAGATTTTTGTCTTTGCCCCAAATCGTGATTATCACCACCTTAAAATTGCACAAAAAATCACTTTATTCCAATGCGTCAGCCATCACGACAGAGTCACAACTAAGTGAATCCAAAATAAAAAGGACATCTCCACGAGATGTCCTTTTATGCACTGAAAATGTAGGTTTTTAGACTGTAAAAAGTGTCAAATATTAAGTGCAAAATTGAGTATCATTGAAAATGGTTACCTAGAAGCCTTGTTTTGGGGTGGTCAAAATCACACTTCACCAGCCATGGTTTTGCTATGGCTCAACTGATATCATCAAATTGTAGGAATATTCCTACGAATTGATTCATTCATGAACCATCAACTTCTTTTAAAATGAACAGCTATTCCTATATGTTGAAGAACTTAATCCAGTCCAATTTCAACACAGATCTTTCAGATTGTAGGAATATTCCTACATTTTCTGAGATGGTATATTTTCAATAACTGAAAGATCCTATCATATCGTTGGAATATTCCTACGATTTGATTCATTCATGAACCATCAACATCTTTTAAAACGAAAGGCTATTCCTATTTTTCGCAGAATTTAGTTCAATCCAAATCTTACGCAGATCTTTCAGATTCTAGAAATATTCCGACATTTTCAGAGATGGCATATTTTCAATAAATGAAAGAACCGACCAAATCATAGGAATATTCCTACATTTTAATTCTAGTTCCTTCATCGGTTTCAAGATAGGAAACGACAGAATAAAATTATCTATATTCTACAAATTGTAGGAATATTCCTACATTTAGGAGAAAATCCATTTGCATGGATGAAGGTAAGTTCCATCATAATTCAATCCACATGTCTCAGAATGTAGGAATATTCCTAAAATTTCCCCTTTGTTCCATCATCATTTTTGTAACTGCAGAAAAATGCAAAGAGGAAATGATTACTTTATCTATATTTTACAAATCGTAGGAATATTCCTACAATTTGGAAATGGCTTCTTTGTGACATATACAACAAAACTGGGTTCAATCCGAATTCATCCAACATGTTGCAGACTGTAGGGATATTGCTATATTCTAGAGATTACAACCAATTTTGTTCAACCCTATTTAAACGCAGAACTTTCAGATTTTAGGAATATTCCTACAATAGTGATGATGGCAAATTTTTGATAAATAAAAAAATCTGAAATTATAGGAATATTCCAACATTTTTTATTTACACTCCATAATCGCTTAAATGGGAGGGAATTATAATCTATATTTTACAATTTGTAGAAATATTCCTACATTCTGAAGAATATCCATTTTCAAGACAGGAAGGTTAGTTTAATCATAGTTCAAACCACATCTCTCAGATTGTAGGAATATTCCTACAATTTACTTTTTGTTCCATCATCATTTTTAAAACTGCAGAAAAATACAAAGGGAAAATGATTGCTTTATCTTTATTTTACGAATCGTAGGAATATTCCCATTTGAAGATGACCCATTTTCAAGGAATGAAGGTAAATTAAATCGCAATTCAAACCATCTTGGAAATTTCGCATTTGTGAGGAATGAAAGTAAGATTTTGGTTTGATTAAATCAAAACTCAAGCCACATCTTCTGGATTGTAGGAATATTCCTACATTTTGGAAATTGCTCATTTACAAGAAAGTAACAACCAGATTTAGCTTAATTGCACCTCAAGCCGCATCTCTCAGATTGTAGGAATATTCCTACAATTTATCTTCTCATTATATCATCATTTTATTTTGCGAGTTGTTTCCATCCATATAAAACAAATTGTAGGAATATTCTTACATTAGGAAAAATTCCTCATTTGCAAGGAATGAAAGTAACAACCCAGTTGGATGAAATACAAATTCAAGCCACATCTTCTTGATTGTGGGAAAATTAAATGGTAGGGTATATTTTGTAGTAGACCAGGCTGGGTCGAACCAGGGGTGCGTTCCGACCAGATTTAAAGTTGTGTTTTGTTTTTTGCTTCGCGTTGTGTTTTAATTGAGAAAGCGAACTGGCGGACACGAGAAAACAGTATACCCAGGTTCAGTATCGCTGGATTTGAGGTCTAATGGGAAACTAGGGAAATAAAATTTATAAAAGGAAAGATAAGTTTCAAATTAACATAAGCCCCATACACATGGACAAATTTGCGTCTCTGAGTAAGGTTGCTTATATTCAAATTTTATTTACAATGTGCAAATCCACAACTATCCAGGACATCCACAACTATCCAGGACAAATCTGGGAAATGCCTTACAGAGGAACAAGAGATTCTCAGCCGATGGACAGAATATTGCTCAGAACTATACAACCATGAGACTTACGGTGACAATGCGATTCTCGACTGCAGCCAGCCCCCAGAAGAAGATCAAAAACCGATCCTTCGTGAGGAAGTTGAGATTGCAGTAGCAGCACTAAAGAAGGGGAAATCTGCCGGAGCTGATAATATACCAGCAGAACTTGTTCAAGCTGGCGGGGAGACCATGATTGATGTTCTAACAGATATTTGTAACAGGATCTGAAGAACAGGAGAATGGCCTACCCCATTGACTCAGTCGCTGATTATTACGCTTCCTAAAAAAGGCAACCTACAGCTCTGCCAGAACTACAGAACCATCAGCCTCATCAGTCATTCAAGCAAAGTCATGCTGAAAGTCATCTTGAACAGGCTTAAACCACAAGCCGAGGAGATAATCGTTGAGGAACAGGCAAGGTTCCGAGCAGGAAGGAGCACCACAGAACAAATCTTCCACCTTAGAATCATGTGTGAAAAGTATCTCCAACATCAGCAGAATCTGTACCATGTCTTCATTTATTTAAAAAAAGCCTTTGACAGGGAATGGCATGCAGCCTTATAGGCCACCATGCGGAAGTACAATATCAGTGCAAATCTAGTTCGCACCATTGAGCAGCTATACGACAAGGCTACAAGTGCATTCCTGATAAATGGTAGCACAGGAGAATGGTTCAGAACAACAGTTGGAGTAAGACAAAGATGTCTTTTGTCACCCACCCTCTTCAACATTTTTCTCGAACGGATCATGTCTGATGCTCTGGAAGAACATGAAGGAAATGTTAGCATAGGCGGCAGAAACATTACCAATCTGCGGTTTGCCGATGACATAGACGCTCTAGCTGAGGAAGAGCAGGAACTAGAAGCTCTAATTGAAAGTCTCGACCAAACCTGCTCAAGGTATAAGATGTAGATCAGTGCTGAGAAGACCAAACTGATGACGAACAGCGCAGATGGCATCCAGAGGGAGATCAAGGTAAAAGGGAAGAAGCTTGGTACGTCTTCTAAAATTTCGCACACTCTAAAATTTTGGACACCTAAAATTATTCCCGAAAATAATTTCTGAAAGGTCTCCAAAATTTCGATAAGTGGAAATATGAATTTCTAAAATTTCGAGCAAAAATATGGGACCTCGGTTTTTACTTATCTCGGCTATTTTTTTTTTTATATATATACTTTAAAGTCTGAGAACTATTGCTTGCATATATTCTAGAGTGAATCTGCACGTGCGTTAAAGCGCGGGCGGTGAAAGGAATGTGAGTCGGGATCTTTTTTTCCCTTCTGGTATTTGGGCCGTGCATCTGAAAATGTGCTTTACACTTAATGCGAACAGCATAACCCGGATCAGCCTACACATCTGCACAATCACATTAACGTGGTTTCTGTCCGCATCAACAATCTATCATGGGAATCTAGAAATAAAACCGAGAACGAGGTTGCGGGGTGCGCAGGCTGAAGTGGGTCTTTGCTTTTCATACACGCGATAAGGTGCCATTTCTCACAGCAATTCAATTCTTTGGCGGGAAATGTGCACATGCGCCAAACTACGTAGGCATTTTTTTCTTTTAATTTTTGGTAAAGATGCATGAACGTAAGATGAGAAACCAGGGTTGCAAAAGAATATAAACTGCCAGAACGAAATATTCGTCTTTGTCGTATCTTGTCTGTGTGAACGCATGCGCAAATGCTCTGAGAGCACCGACCAGCTGTATGCACGTTCTCTGCATTCAAAGTTCGCACTTCCACTGGCACATTTGGCCCGAGTCCTTGATTTGACCATACACAGTTTCAGCTTCGAGTTTCTGCGACAGCAATCGTATAAATAAACAGACATCGGTCCGTGTTAAAATGCGGCGTCTCAAAGACATTAGAACATGTCGGATTAGCAAATGATATACACATTTGCGAACACTGAACAATCTTGCAAATCTCCAGAATTCACCGATAGTTTTCAACGCATAGACTTCCCAGATCGTTTATGTCAAAAGAGAATCACTGATCAGCCTGTGCCGACATACAAGCTTTTCTTGTCATGCCGTAAGATACCATTGATCTATTTGGGCAAATTATTTAAAATTACACTTGCGTATATATTTGTATTTATCATTAATTCCTTTTTAGATTTACAACTGCGCATACCCAGGATAGCCTGCGCACATGCCCAGTGTGTATGGGACATTTTTGCACTGATCAGCCTGTGCCGACACACATGCTTTCCATGTCATGCCGTAAGATACTCCGATCTATTAGGGCAAATTACGTTAAGGTAAATTTCATCGAGAATTTTCTAGTAACTTTTCTTTTTTCTTATTAAATTACCTTGTGTGAATAATTTTATTTGTATTAACCATAATATCGGTTGTGGCAACCTCTAATGTAATACAACGCCAAATGTAATAAACTCAGTTTATTACATTAGGCGTTGTTACATTTGGCGTTGCACTCAACGTCTAATGTAATAACGCTTAATGTAATAAACTTTCTTTCTTCTATGACATGATGGAATTTCAACTGAAAAACTTAAACTAATATATCGCCATATCTTGGGGGTCGGGGTAGATGGTTGTGGTCGGGGGTGAGGTTGAGATTCGAAAGCGATACCATAGCTACTTGAATCTACTGCATGACGCTGTCAAAGATTCTTCTTTTAAAAAATCTGATATTATTACATTAGGTGTTGTTACATTTGGCGTTGCACTCAACGCCTAATGTAATAACGCCTAATGTAATAAACTTTCTTTCTTCTATGATAGGATATAATCACAACTAAAGAACATTTACTCATATAATATCGCCATATCTTAGGGCCGAGGTAGGTGGGTGAGGTCGGGGGTGAGATTGAGTTTCGAAAAAGATACCATAGCAACTCGAATCTAATGCAAGACGTTGTTAAAGATTGTTCTTTAAAAAAAATCTGAGTTTATTACATTAGGCGTTGTTACATTTGGCGTTACACTCAACGCCTAATGCAATAACGCCTAATGTAATAAACTTTCTTTCTTCTATGACAGGATGGAATCTCAACTAAAGAACTTTAACTCATATATTATCGCCATATCTTGAGTGTCGGGGTAGATGGGTGTGGTCGGGGGGCGAGGTTGCGATTCGAAAACGATACCAAATCAACTCGAATCTACTGCATTATGTTGTTTAAGATTCTTCTTTTAAAAATCTGAGTTTATTACATTAGGCGTTGTTACATTTGGCGTTGCACTCAACGCCTAATGAAATAACGCCTAATGTAATAAACTTTCTTTCTTCTATGATAGGATAGAATCTCAACTAAAGAACATTTACTCATATAATATCGCCATATCTTAGGGCCGAGGTAGATGGGTGAGGTCGGGGATGAGATTGAGTTTTGAAAAAGATACCATAGCAACTCTAATCTAATGCATGACGTTGTTAAAGATTCTTCATTAAAAATAATCTGAGTTTATTACATTTGGCGTTGTTACATTTGGCGTTGCACTCAACGCCTTATGCAATAACGCCTAATGTAATAAACTTTCTTTCTTCTATGACAGGATGGAATCTCAACTGAAAAACTTTAACTCATATAATATCGCCATATCTTGGGGGTCGGGGTAGATGGGTGTGGTCGGGGGCGAGGTTGCATTTCGAAAATTATACTATAGCAACTCGAATCTAATGCATGATGTTGTTAAAGATTCTTCTTTTAAAAAATCTGAGTTTATTACATTAGGCGTTGTTACATTTGGCGTTGCACTCAATGCCTACTGTAATAACGCCTAATGTAATAATGCCTAATGTAATAAACTTTCTTTCTTCTATGACATGATGGAATTTCAACTGAAAAACTTAAACTAATATATCGCCATATCTTGGGGGTCGGGGTAGATGGGTGTGGTCGGGGGTGAGGTTGAATAGCTACTTGAATCTACTGCATGACGCTGTCAAAGATTCTTCTTTTAAAAAATCTGATATTATTACATTAGGCGTTGTTACATTTGGCATTGCACTCAACGCCTAATGTAATAACGCCTAATGTAATAAATTTTCTTTCTTCTATAATAGGATATAGTCTCAACTAAAGAACATTTACTCATATAATATCGCCATATCTTAGGGCCGATGTAAGTGGGTGAGGTCGGGGGGTGAGATTGAGTTTCGAAAACGATACCATAGTAACTCGAATCTAATGCATGACGTTGTTAAAGATTCTTCATTAATAAAATCTGAGTTTATTACATTAGGCGTTGTTACATTTGGCGTTGCACTCAACGCCTAATGAAATAACGCCTAATGTAATAAACTTTCTTTCTTCTATGATAGGATAGAATCTCAACTAAAGAACATTTACTCATATAATATCGCCATATCTTAGGGCCGAGGTAGGTGGGTGAGGTCGGGGATGAGATTGAGTTTTGAAAAAGATACCATAGCAACTCTAATCTAATGCATGACGTTGTTAAAGATTCTTCATTAAAAATAATCTGAGTTTATTACATTTGGCGTTGTTACATTTGGCGTTGCACTCAACGCCTAATGCAATAACGCCTAATGTAATAAACTTTCTTTCTTCTATGACAGGATGAAATCTCAACTGAAAAACTTTAACTCATATAATATCGCCATATCTTGGGGGTCGGGGTAGATGGGTGTGGTCGGGGGCGAGGTTGCATTTCGAAAATTATACTATAGCAACTCGAATCTAATGCATGATGTTGTTAAAGATTCTTCTTTTAAAAAATCTGAGTTTATTACATTAGGCGTTGTTACATTTGGCGTTGCACTCAATGCCTAATGTAATAACGCCTAATGTAATAATGCCTAATGTAATAAACTTTCTTTCTTCTATGACATGATGGAATTTCAACTGAAAAACTTAAACTAATATATCGCCATATCTTGGGGGTCGGGGTAGATGGGTGTGGTCGGGGGTGAGGTTGAATAGCTACTTGAATCTACTGCATGACGCTGTCAAAGATTCTTCTTTTAAAAAATCTGATATTATTACATTAGGCGTTGTTACATTTGGCATTGCACTCAACGCCTAATGTAATAACGCCTAATGTAATAAATTTTCTTTCTTCTATAATAGGATATAGTCTCAACTAAAGAACATTTACTCATATAATATCGCCATATCTTAGGGCCGATGTAAGTGGGTGAGGTCGGGGGGTGAGATTGAGTTTCGAAAACGATACCATAGTAACTCGAATCTAATGCATGACGTTGTTAAAGATTCTTCATTAAAAAAAATCTGAGTTTATTACATTAGGCAGTGTTACATTTGGCGTTGCACTCAACACCTAATGCAATAACGCCTAATGTAATAAACTTTCTTTCTTCTATGACAGGATGGAATCTCAACTAAAGAACTTAAACTCATATAATATCGCCATATCTTGAGTGTCGGGGTAGATGGGTGTGGTCGGGGGCGAGGTTGCGATTCGAAAACGATACCAAATCAACTCGAATCTACTGCATTATGTTGTTTAAGATTCTTCTTTTAAAAATCTGAGTTTATTACATTAGGCGTTGTTACATTTGGCGTTGCACTCAACGCCTAATGTAATAACGCCTAATGTAATAAACTTTCTTTCTTCTATGATAGGACAGAATCTCAATTAAAGAACATTTACTAATATAATATCGCCATATCTTAGGGCCAGGTAGGTGGATGAGGTCGGGGTTGAGATTGAGTTTTGAAAAAGATACCATAGCATTTCGAATCTAATGCATGACATTGTTAAAAATTCTTCATTAAAAAAAAATCTGAGATCATTACATTTGGCGTTGTTACATTTGGCGTTGCACTCAACGCCTAATGCAATAACGCCTAATGTAATAAACTTTCTTTCTTCTATGACAGGATGGAATCTCAACTGAAAAACTTTAACTCATATAATATCGCCATATCTTGGGGGTCGGGGTAGATGGGTGTGGTCAGGGGCGAGGTTGCGATTCGAAAATTATACTATAGCAACTCGAATCTAATGCATGATGTTGTTAAAGATTCTTCTTTTAAAAAATCTGAGTTTATTACATTAGGCGTTGTTACATTTGGCGTTGCACTAATGTTGCACTAACGCCTACTGTAATAAACTTTCTTTCTTCTATGACATGATGGAATTTCAACTGAAAAACTTAAACTCATATAATATCGCCATGTCTAAGGGGTCGGGGTAGATGGGTGTGGTCGGGGGTGAGGTTGCGATTCGAAAGCGATACCATAGCTACTTGAACCACTGCATGACGCTGTTAAAGATTCTTCTTTTAAAAAATCTGATTTTATTACATTAAGCGTTGCTACATTTGGCGTTGCACTCAATGCCTAATGTAATAACGCCTAATGTAATAAACTTTCTTTCTTCTATGACAGGATAGATTCTCAACTAAAGAACTTTTACTCATATAATATCGCCATATACTTAGGGTCGGGGTCTATGTGTGTGGTCGGAGGCGAGGTTGAGATTCGAAAACGATACCATGGCAACTCGAATCTAATGCATGATGTTGTTAAAGATTCTTCTTTAAAAAATCTGAGTTTATTACATTAGGCGTTGTTACATTTGGCGTTGCACTCAACGCCTAATGTAATAACGCCTAATGTAATAAGCTTTCTTTCTTCTATGACAGGAAGGAATCTCAACTGAAAAACTTTAACTCATAGAATATCGCCATATCTTGGGGGTCAGGGTAGATGGGTATGGTCTGGGGCGAGGTTGCGATTCGAAAACGATACCATAGCACCTCGAATCTAATGCATGATGTTGTTAAAGATTCTTTTTTTATAAAATCTGAGTTTATTTCATTAGGCGTTGTTACATTTGGCGTTGCACTCAACGCCTAATGTAATAACGCCTAATGTGATAAACTTTCTTTATTCTATGACATGATGGAATTTCAACTGAAAAACTTTAACTCATATAATATCGCCATGTCTTGGGGGTCGGGGTAGATGGGTGTGGTCGGGGGTGATGTTGAGATTCGAAAGCGATACCATAGCTACTTGTATATACTGCATGACGCTGTTAAAGATTCTTCTTTAAAAAAAAAAACTGATTTTATTACATTAAAAGTTGTTACATTTGGCGTTGCAACCAACGCCTAATGTAATAAGGCCTAATGTAATAAACTTTCTTTCTTCTATGATAGGATAGAATCTCAACTAAAGAACTTTTATCATATAATATCGCCATATACTTGGGGTCGGGGTATATGCGTGTGGTCGGAGGCGAGGTTGCGATTCGAAAACGATACCATAGCAACTCGAATCTAACGATGATGTTGTTAAAGATTCTTCTTTCAAAAACCTGAGTTTATTACATTAGGCGTTGTTACATTTAGCATTGCACTCAGCGCCTAATGTAATAACGCCTAATGTAATAAACCTTTCTTTCTTCTATGACATGATGGAATTTCAACTGAAAAACTTTAACTCATATAATATCGCCATGTCTTGGGGGTCGGGGTAGATGGGTGTGGTCGGGTGTGAGGTTGAGATTTGAATGCGATACCATAGCTTCTTGAATCTACTGCATGACGCTGTTAAAGATTCTTCTTTTAAAAACCCTGATTTTATTACATTAAGCGTTGTTACATTTTTTTTTTCTTCTATGATAGGACAGAATCTCAACTAAAGAATTTTTACTCATATAATATCGCCATATCTTTGGGGTCGGGGTAGATGGGTGTGGTCGGGGCGAGGTTGCAATTCGAAAACGATACCATAGCACCTCGAATCTAATGCATGATGTTGTTAAAGATTCTTTTTTTAAAAAATCTGAGTTTATTACATTAGGCGTTGTTACATTTGGTGTTGCACTCAACGCCTAATGTAATAACGCCTAATGTAATAAGCTTTCTTTATTCTATGACATGATGGAATTTCAACAGAAAAACTTTTACTCATATAATATCGCCATGTCTTGGGGTCGGGGTAGGAAGTTGAGATTGCATTAGCAGCACTAAAGAAGTGGAAATCTGCCGGAGTTGACAATATACCAGCAGAACTTTTTCAAGCTGGCGAGGAGACCATGATTGATGTT
This sequence comes from Ctena decussata, assembly GCA_963989385.1. NCBI lineage: Eukaryota > Metazoa > Mollusca > Bivalvia > Lucinida > Lucinidae > Ctena > Ctena decussata. The sequence continues at coordinate 20,405,955 of OZ022502.1, forward strand.
TTAACAGATATTTGTAACAGGATCTGTAGAACAGGAGAATGGCCTACCCCATGGACTCAGTCGCTGATTATTACGTTCCCTAAAATGGCAACCTACAGCTCTGCCAGAACTACAGAACCATCAGCCTCAATAGTCATTCAAGCAAAGTCATGCTGAAAGTCATCTTGAACATTTTTAAACCACAAGCCGAGGAGATAATCGCTGAGGAAGAGGCTCGGTTCCGAGCAGAAAGGAGCACCACAGAACAAATCTTCATCCTTAAAATCCTGTGTGAAAACTATCACCAACATCCGCAGAATCTGTACAATGTCTTCATTGATTTCAAAAAAGCCTTTGACAGGGTTGGCATGCAACATTATGGGCCACCATGCGGAAGTACAATATCAGTGCAAATCTATTTCGCACCATTGAGCAGCTATACGACAAGTGCATTCCTGATAAATGGCAGCACAGGAGAATGCTTCAGAAGCACCATTGGAGTAAGACAAGGATGTCTTCTGTCACCCACCCTCTTCAACATTTTTCTCGAACGGATCATGTCTGGTGCTCTTGAAGAACATGAAGGACAGGTTAGCATAGGCGGCAGAAACATTACCAATCTGCGGGTTGCCGATGACATAGGCGCTCTAGCTTGGAAAGAGCAGGAACTAGAAGCTCTAGTTGAAAGTCTCGACCAAACCCGCACAAGGTATAAGATGGAGATCAGTGCTGAGAAGACCAAATTGATGACGAACAGCGCAGATGGCATCCAGAGGGAGATCAAGGTAAAAGGGCAGAAGCTGGGTACCGTAAGCAGCTTCAAATACCTTGGAGCAGTTGTCTCAGATGATGGCTCAAAACATGAGGTTCTCTCAAGGATTGCACAAGCCACTTCAGCTCTTTCCGAGCTGAAACCAATTTGGAGAAATAACAACATATCTCATGGATCAAAGGTGAAACTTATGCGCTCCCTTGTCATTTCCATATTTCTGTATACCTGTGAATCGTGGACCTTAATAGCAGAGTTAGAGAAAAGAACGCATGCCTTTGAGATGAGATGCTACCGAAGGTTACTGAACATTTCGTACAAGAACCATATAACCAATGCGGAGGTTCGCAGGAAGATTCAAGCAGCCATTGGAGAATATGATGAACTCCTGACGCTGGTCAAGAAACGGAAACTAAGGTGGTTTGGCCACATCTCAAGGTCTTCTGGTTTAGCAAAGACAATTCTTTAGGGCACAGTGAAAGGAAAAAGAAGAAGAGGTAGACAGAAGAAGAGGTGGGCGGACAATATCAAGGAGTGGACAGGAATGGATTTTGCCAGTTCAACTAGGGCAGCTGAAGAGAGGACAAGGTGGAAAGGAATTGTTTTGTTGTGCCCCAACGACCTAGTAGGGTTATGGGATAGAATAGAATAGAAATCTCTGTAAATTCGTTGAAGATTTCTTCCATTTTTGGTTCATGATACTTCTGTAGCCTGGCTTTCAGTAGGCACTACCTAAGCTGCTGGGTCAGGATTATGGGTGGGGCCAGGGCGTCAATAATTAGGACTTAGCAAATTACTGTAGGTTTTTGGCTCATAGTTTTGATATATGTGAATGGAGCCTAATGATGCACGACTAGGTTAATTTCATGATTTTTCATCATATGGATGCCGCTGCTGACCTAAGGTTAAGGTCACGGAATTATGTTTGAAGTTTTGGGTAAACGTATGCTTTCCTAATGCAATTTCACTGGTTGGGGTATACATGAGCCCCTGCTCACTTGCTCTAGTTTTTCTTGATAACTCAGATTTTTTAAAAGAAGAATCTTTGACAGCGTCATGCAGTAGATTCAAGTAGCTATGGTATCGCTTTTGAATCTCAACCTCACCCCTGACCACACCCATCTATCCCGACCCCCAAGATATGGCGATATATTAGTTAAAGATTTTCAGTTGAAATTCCATCATGTCATAGAAGAAAGAAAGTTTATTACATTAAGCGTTACTACATTAGACGTTGAGTGCAACGCCAAATGTAACAACGCCTTATGTAATAAGCTCAGATTTTTTAAAAGAAGAATCTTTAACAACATCATGCATTAGATACGAGGTGCTATGGTATCGTTTTCGAATTGCAACCTCTTCCCCGACCACACCCATCTACCCCGACCCCCAAGATATGGCGATATTATATGAATTAAAGTTTTTCAGTTGAGATTCCTTCCTGTCATAGAAGAAAGAAAGTTTATTACATTAGGCGTTATTACATTAGGCGTTGAGTGCAACGCCAAATGTAACAACGCCTAATGAAATAAAATCAGCGATTTTTAAAGAAGAATCTTTAACAACATCATGCATTAGATTCGAGTTGCTATGGTATCGTTTTCGAATCGCAACCTCGCCCCCGACCACACACATCTACCCCGACCCCAAGTATATGGCGATATTATATGAGTAAAAGTTCTTTAGTTGAGATTCTATCCTATCAAAGAAGAAAGAAAGTTTATTACATTAGGCGTTATTACATTAGGCGTTGAGTGCAACGCCAAATGTAACAACGCTTAATGTAATAAAATCAGATTTTTAAAAAGAAGAATCTTCAACAGCGTCATGCAGTAGATTCAAGTAGCTATGGTATCGCTTTCGAATCGCAACCTCACCCCCGACCACACCCATCTACCCCGACCCCTTAAACATGGTGATATTATATGAGTAAAGTTTTTCAGTTGAAATTCCATCATGTCATAGAAGAAAGAAAGTTTATTACATTAGGCGTTATTACATTAGGCGTTGAGTGCAACGCCAAATGTAACAACGCCTAATGTAATAAACTCAGATTTTTTAAAAGAAGAATCTTTAACAACATCATGCATTAGATTCGAGTTGCTATAGTATAATTTTCGAATCGCAACCTCGACCCCGACCACACCCATCTACCCCGACACTCAAGATATGGCGATATTATATGAGTTAAAGTTTTTCAGTTGAGATTCCATCCTGTCATAGAAGAAAGAAAGTTTATTACATAAGGCGTTATTGCATTAGGCGTTGAGTGCAACGCCAAATGTAACAACGCCAAATGTAATAAACTCAGATTTTTTTTAATGAAGAATCTTTAACAACGTCATGCATTAGATTAGAGTTGCTATGGTATCTTTTTCAAAACTCAATCTCATCCCCGACCTCACCCACCTACCTCGGCCCTAAGATGTGGCGATATCATATGAGTAACAGTTCTTTAGTTGAGATTCTATCCTATCATAGAAGAAAGAAAGTTTATTACATTAGGCGTTATTACATTAGGCGTTGAGTGCAACGCCAAATGTAACAACGCCTAATGTAATAAACTCAGATTTTTAAAAGAAGAATCTTAAACAACATAATGCATTAGATTCGAGTTGATTTGGTATCGTTTTCGAATCGCAACCTCGCCCCCGACCACACCCATCTACCCCGACACTCAAGATATGGCGATATTATATGAGTTTAAGTTCTTTAGTTGAGATTCCATCCTGTCATAGAAGAAAGAAAGTTTATTACATTAGGCGTTATTGCATTAGGCGTTGAGTGCAACGCCAAATGTAACAACGCCTAATGTAATAAACTCAGATTTTTCTTAATGAAGAATCTTTAACAACGTCATGCATTAGATTCGAGTTGCTATGGTATCTTTTTCGAAACTCAATCTCACCCCCGACCTCACCCACCTATCTCGGCCCTAAGATATAGCGATATTATATGAGTAAATGTTCTTTAGTTGAGATTATATCCTATCATAGAAGAAAGAAAGTTTATTACATTAGGCGTTATTACATTAGGCGTTGAGTGCAATGCCAAATGTAACAACGCCTAATGTAATAATATCAGATTTTTTAAAAGAAGAATCTTTGACAGCGTCATGCAGTAGATTCAAGTAGCTATGGTATCGCTTTCGAATCTCAACCTCACCCCCGACCACACCCATCTACCCTGACCCCCAAGATATGGCGATATATTAGTTTAAGTTTTTCAGTTGAAATTCCATCATGTCATAGAAGAAAGAAAGTTTATAACATTAAGGCCCATATTCACAAACTAAACTCAAACTCAACCTCCACTCGAACTCCAATAAGGTCGGTTGAAGTGACGCTCGAGGGCGCCTCGAGTGAGTGAAGTTCAAGTATAGATTTGGTATTCACGTTCTCCACTCCAACTCGACTTCGTGGAGGAGACTCCAGCTACACTCCAGTTAGACTCACATCATGTAAAATACATCGCAGTCCCAGACCAGACATCCTAAAACGTATAAATGTAATGCTGTCAACTTTGAGACATGGTTGACTTAATAAACAGTGTAGAACTAGATCGTACTAACTATATTTTGCAAAATTATAATTAACTATAAATTTCCGCTTGACGTCTTAGGAGCGTTCGTCCGGTTTACGTTCCTCTGGTTGCAGAAGCGTGTGTGGTGTAGTGGTATTAGCTACCTGCCTGTAAAACATCGGTCATGGGTTCGATCCAGTCCGTCTCCAGTGTTTTGCTGAAACTTTAATCGAATTCTTATTCTCGTATGACGTATTTATTCTTTTGACCCAACATCCTGGCAGAACTACGTAGTTTTTTTATTTGGGTATTCTACGCAGACCCGTCCCCCTCCTCCGCCCCAACCACCCCTCGCCTTCAAACGTTGTGTACGCTTCCTTACGCTTTTTTTCTATAATGAAATTTATCCAAACTTGGCATATATAGTGACACGGGGACGATGTTATTGCTTGTAACTGACAGACTTCGATAATTGTTATGGGCGTTTTCATTATTCGTAGTTGCTAAATTAATATACCTCAAATATATGATGTATGCTATGGGGTATATAGTTTTCGGTTGGTCTGTCTGTCCATTTGTTTGTGCGTCTGTCAGTCCGTCTTTACACAAGTCTGAGGTTCCGTCCATTGAACTTGCGGATAAAAAAATTTTCATCGAAGGCTTTTATTTGCTCAAATTTCGGTAATCATAAGTGAAATTCTTCTCGTTTTAGGTGCACGGTACTTACATATACTTGCTTTTATCCTGAGAGTGACAGATTAAAAATGGATGAAATAGAAAAAACGTAGGCATTTTAAGAAAGTTTTTTTTGTATTAAAATGCCTTCTTCTTCTTCTCCTGTATGTTTGAAACTAATGATATGTACCAGTACTAGCAGTACTTGAATCAAGATCAGGTAGGGTCATGTGGCTAAGGTGGATGTAGAACGTTTATGATGAGTACCCTCTTTTAATATTGTATAAAAAAAAAGGAGTACAGAAATGTGTATGTTAAAGTTATTCGTTTGAATACACCCATCCCACCCCTTCCCCAAATCACACCACCACTACCTTCATCGCAAAAGGAGATTGGTGGTGGGGTATTTTGATTTTCGATCTATCTGCCAGTCTGCTGTCCGCATTTTAGGTTTCTGCTTTTACAGCATTCGTCGGATCTCAATAACATTCTGAACAAACATGTATGTTGACTTGAGACAAGTCTGCCTCAAAAACAGGGGCCCCATAAGGCTTTTTTGGAGGAGTTACGCCTTTTCAAGAAAATAACATGCATGTAACAAGATATACATAGTTCGAAATTGAGGTTCTGAACGGAAGCTTAGAGCTTATAAAGTCCATCTCCTCCAAAGCAAACAATATATGTACAAGAATTTTTACGACATGGCTAGAATTTTACGAACTGAATACATGTTATATTCGACCGGTTGTTTGTGGTAGAGAAAAAAAAAATAAGAAAAAAGAATAACTGAATAAAAGTTTGTAAAGCAGGAAGTAGAAAAGATACATGTGCCGCCCGTAGAGGTGCCTTGGAACATGCGACACCAAAGAAGACCCAGATCAGACTGCACTCCGGCGCAGTCCGGTCAGGGTCTTCCCTGCTAGTCACAACTAACAAAGTCCAGCCAGTAAAGCCCAGAATCAACAGTGATGAAAACTCCTTAAGCGCCGCAAAAACGTCGTACAGTAGTAGAGATAGAACGCAGTTCGTCCGACTGTACATGGTCAATGATACACTCGTTAAAGTTCGTAAATTATCTCTCCGTTCAGGCGGACGAACCATGCTCTTGCTAACACTAGTAGGACGCACCCACACTGACAGCTATCTAGCACCGTCATCCGACCCGACCCCGTGTGTGTGTGCGCGTGCTAGCTTGCGTGCGTGCGTGTGTGTGTGTGTGTGTGTGTGTGAGGGGGGAAGTTTTCCTCTCTCTATCTCTCTCTCTCTCTCTCTCTCTCTCTCTCATGGAGACATTTCAATATAGACTTAACATTTTCTTAACACTGTGGCTCTAAGGAGATACAAATTGCATATTATGACATAAGCCAAAACCCTGTTTGTCTGTAAAACGCAGCACCCTTACTGCTAAGTATGAATCTGTCACAAAAAAAAAATATGTTGATAATGTATTACATAGAAACCCTCTGACCTGTAACAAAATTTTTGGTAGTCGTGCTGCTTCGAATTGTCATAGCACAGCCATGAAAACGCTGAAATATCAACAAAACTTAACTCGAGTCGCCGTCGAGGGAGCTTCACCGTTCCTCGAGCAAACCTTACTTATTGGAGGTGACTCCAGCTGCACTCATGTCTGTGAATACGACTTGACCTCACCTCGAGATAATCCTAGACCGTTAGGTAATTATAGCTACTTATCCGGTTAGTTCGAGTGGAGGTGGAGTTTGAGTTTAGTTTGTGAATATGGGCCTAAGCGTTATTACATTAGACGTTGAGTGCAACGCCAAATGTAACAACGCCTAATGTAATAAACTGAATTTATTACATTTGGCGTTGTATTACATTAGAGGTTGCCACATCGGTTTTAAATATATTCTAACAACTGCGCATGCCCCGGATTGCTTGCGCACATGCGCGTTGTGGTTGGGGCATTCACAGCCCGTCCAGCGCATGCGTAGGTTGCATCCGTACGGGCTGGTGAAGGACAAACATACGCCTGAGAATGATGGCGAAATGCATGGAGACAATAAAAAGGGGCATGATGACTGTGGGTCATGTTCCCAAACAGATATCGTTGCTGGTAAATACTTTATCAGAAGTTGAGAGGCGGCTATGAGGTGCCATGCCATTATATACTTTCAAGTTAAATGGAAAAGACGTAAAAGCAGACTGAAAAAAAAAAAAAAACGTTTCTAAATGCGGCAGACGGTTCTGCTACATACCAAACAGCCCTTTTTTCAGGGAAACCTCACACTTTTGAAAGAAAATCTTTATGTTATGCATGTTGGGTGCAAGATGTTTTTCCCCTGATCTGTCGTGAGTGGCACACGACTGCTTCTGTCCTTCTATTGAACATGTAACGGTCTGCTGATTATTAAATAAACGGTCAGATTTAATTTGGCCACATTAGACTGACATGATTTTCTTTCATTTTGGGATTACACCTGCTGTGAAGATAGGTACTTGTTAACAAGGTTCCCACTGTGACCTGCCGGTAGATATGCATATGATTTATTCTCGCATAGTGCATTGTGACATAACCTGTTCCTGCTGAGTCCTAAATACCACAGTAATGCACAAACTCTAAAATTTCGAGCACTGACAAAAATGCGAAATCGTAATTTCTAAAATTTCGGACAGCAAATAAAATAATTATTTTTTTCTGTGCGAAATTTTAGAAGAACTACCGTAAGCAGCTTTAAATACCTTGGAGCAGTTGTCTCAGATGATGGCTACATCAGGAGGTTCTCTCAAGGATTGCACAAGCCACTTCAGCTCTTACCAAGCTGAAACCAATTTAGAGAGATAACAACATATCTCTAGAATCAAAAGTGAAACTTATGCACTCCCGTGTCGTTTCCATATTTCTGTATGCCTGTGAATCGTGGACCTTGACAGCAGAGTTAGAGAAAAGAACGCAGGCCTTTGAGATGAGATGCAGCCGAAGGTTACTTTACATTTCATACAAGGAGCATATGACCAATGAGGAGGTTCGGAGAAAGATCCAAGCAGCCATTGGAGAATATGATGAACTCCTGACGCTGGTCAAGAAACGGGAACTAAGGTGGTTTGGCCACATCTCAAGATCTTCTGGTTTAGCAAAGACAATTCTTCAGGGCACAGTGAAAGGAAAAAAGAATAAGAGGCAGACAGAAGAAGAGGTGGGAAGACAATATCAAGGAGTGGACTGGAATGGGTTTTGCCAGCTCAACTAGGGCAGCTGAAGACAGGACACGGTGGAAAGGAATTTGTTTGAAGTCATCTGTGGTGCCCCAACGACCTAGTAAGGTTATGGGATAGAATAGAATAGAATAGAATGTGCAAATGAAAAGTATTTTTGCTAAACGTTCACATGGTCAACAAGAGGACCATTGGTCCTGTAGCTCACCTGGGTCCATCCAGCCTCAGTACTCTAGGGTAAGTTACTCTAAGGCCATTGGTCAATTGGTTCTGGTGAATTTTTTTTAAAGGTTTTAACCATATATGGGCATGCAGAACATGTTGGTCATGTGACCTGGACGTTTGAAAACCCCCTGGAGGCTCTATATGAATTTTGGTTTCAAAATTGGCCCAGGGGCTTTTGAGGAGATGGTTTGATATTGTCAAAATGACAGTGTTCTGGGTCAAAATTCAAAGAATGACCTTGACCTCTTGTACTCATGAATCTTCATGTACTCATTAAGATGACTGTAGATACCAATTTTTTAGGCATAAATCTTCAAAACTTTCCATGAAATCTTATGTTCTAGCATTTTCCCACATTTGACCTTGCAGTAAAATAGTCAAGGTCAACCCAAGGTCATTATTTTGAACGATCTTGATAGCACTGGAGTTCCCAATGCTACATACCAAGCTATAAGGCCATCGGTCAATCGGTTCTGGAGAAGAAGATTTTTAAAGGTTTTTATCATATATGGTCCTGGCGGCCATGTTGGTCATGTGACCTGGACTGTTTGAACAAATTTTCATTCCCTCTATCCCTGGCGGCTCTATATGAAATGGTTACAACTGGTCCAGTTTTTAGGGGATTGTTTGATATTGTCAAATTATGAGAGTTCTGGGTCAAAGGTCAAAGAATGACCTTGACCTCTTGTACTCACAAATCTTCATGTACTCATTAAGATAACTGTATATACCAATTCTTAGGCATATCTCTTCAAAACTTTCCATTAAATCTTACGTTTTAGCATTTTCCCATATTTGACCTTGCCGTAAAAAAGGTCAAGGTCAACCTATGGTCATAATTTGAACAATCTCGATAGTACCCGAGTACCCAAAGCTACATACCAAGTTTCAAGGCCATCGGTCGATTGGTTCTTGAGAAGAAGATTTTTAAAGGTTTTTACCGTATATGGGCGTGGCGGCCATGTTGGTCATGTGACCTGGACCATATGAATAAGTTTTTGTTCCCTCAACTCCTGGAGGCTCTATATGAAATTTGGTTGCAATTGGCCCAGGGGCTTTTGAGGAGATTGTTCGGAATTGTCAAAATATGAGAGTTCAAGGTCAAAGGTCAAAGAATGACCTTGACCTCTTATACTCATAAATCTTCATGTACTCATTAAGATGACTGTAGATACCAATTTTTAGCCCAAAATCTTCAACAGTTTCCAAGATATCTTATGTTCTAGCATTTTGCCATATAAAAGCTCAAGGAAGCAAATTTGACCTTACCGTAAAAAAGGTCAAGGTCAACCCAAGGTCATAATTTGAACAATCTTAGTAGTACTCACGTACCCGATGTTACATACCAAGTTTCAAGGCCATTGGCCTATTGGTTCTTGAGAAGAAGATTTTTTTTATTTTTATCATATATGGGCGTGGCGGCCATGTTGGTCATGTGACCAGGACCGTTTGAAGAACTTTTTGTTCCTAAGGTCCCAGGAGGCTCTGTATGAAATTTGGTTAAAATCGGCCCAGTGGTTTCAGAGGAGAAGTCGTTTGAAATTGTGGACGGACGACGGACGACGACGGACGACAGAGCCTGACCACACTATAAGCTCCCCCGGAGCCTTTGGCTCAGGTGAGCTAAAAATCTCCAAAAAGACCCAGCAGTATGGATCCACTTTTCACATGACGCCCCCAAACGAATTACTGAAACGTTGTACATGGAGCTAAAAGAGTCTGTTTAAATATGTTCAGATTCTTTATTTATCTTTTAGCATGTCCACCTAGCTGCTCAGCGTATCCAGTATCCCTTGTATATCTTGGGATCGCCGGTTCAAACCCCAGTCGTGCTGGATTAATTTTCTGTAACATCTGACCGAACTGATACTGGACTGGCCCAGTGTTACACGTGATAATTTGGCCTGGGTGGTAATTCGCGAGACAGTGGTAACATGGACTCTAGTCCGAGAGCCCGTGGTAGGTTTATTCATGTGGTCGAGGCCAAAAGGTTTGAAGGTGTTTTCTTATGTAAAAAAGTGTGCTGAATTCAAAAATTAAAGTCTTAAAAAATCCATTGATGCACAAAGTCGGTATACTCAAAAGATTACACATGGGGTGCTCCAAATCTCGAAAGAACGTCAAAATGGGGGTACCCTTATATTTAGTAATATTTTCCGCCTTCTGCATGCACTGGAATATCAATTTTGATATCAAGAAATACTAAATAGATGTTAATAAAGATCAAATAACAATTTCTACATTTTCTTTGCCATATTATGGGAAGCTCTACTTTCAAAATGAAACACCTTGAAAAAAGCCACGAAAACTGGTGATTTCAATATTCAACTCATAGGAAGATAAAAATATTGATAAAAAACACCGAAAGTAGCAGTTATTATATCCCCAGCACAATAAGTATGTCGAGGGGTAAATTGTTTTTGCCTTTCCATCCGTTCATCTGTCTATCCATCCGTCTGTCTGTCCATTTGTCCGTCAGTCCTTCCGTCCGGTAGTTAACATTTGCGTTAAAGTTTTGCATTAAGTTTTATCTTTGCTCTGTTTTCCTGAGAGTATTCATGGAAACTTGTTCATGTGAACTTAGTATTACTTCAGGATGGATACTGATTAGTTTGCATCACCTGGAAGGTTCTACAGGCCTAAGGTCAAGGTCACAGACTTAGAAACTTGTAAAACAGTTACAGTAAAATTTGCGTTATGTTTTTGCTTTTGCTCAGTTTTCTTGAAAGTGTTTTACTGGAACTGGTCCATATGTGCTCAGTGTTACTAAAGGATAGATACTTATCAGTTTGCATCACTTGGATGCTGCGTTTTGACTGAGTCAAGGTCACAGACTTATAAATTCATATAATAGTTACGTTAACGCTTGCATTAAATATTTGCTTTTGCACTGTTTTCTTGACAGTCTAAACTGCAACTGTTACATATGTGTTTAGTGTTACTGCAGTATATATACTGTTCTGTTTGTGTCACCTTGATGCTGCTGCTGACCTAAGGTTAATGTAAAAGACTTTGAACTTTATATAATACCTCTGTAACAGTTTTACTTTAAAAAGTGTATCTTGGAATAGAGCCTTTTGAAATGTGACTGGTCTATTGCTGAGCTTGACTGATTGTCTGCTTGTTAACATTTTTTGCATTAATGTATTATGCAAAGTTTATTTTCTATGGGCGGTGGCTCTGGCCGGAGGTATACGTTAGCCCTTGCTCACTTGGGTTGGAAAAACAACTTCTGATCACAAATTGTTCGTGATAATTTATGACTTTGTTTTAATTATTTTGGGGGAAGAACATGTTCGAAGCAACATAAAGTTTGACAAATTGGCGATATAGCAACCTTTGTACTTTTATATTGTTCACCCACATATTCTTTATCCCGTCATTTTAAATACATTTTCAATATATTTTTTCTTTCTGTTTTCATTCTTTTTTCAAGTAAAAGGGAGGCAGTTGTACAGAAGGAGAAACATCAGTTGAATGTGAGTTTGATGGGGATTTGCCAAGTGAACATAAAAGAATAGGGAGGGGTTTTGAAGTGAGCGTGTGCCTCTGCTCAGTCTCATCTGTAGTTTTGATGTCTGTTTACACACACTATGGGCCTTCACACAACTTCGGCCAAAGACACAGATCCTTGATTGCTGTAAAAGGCCGTGCATGCGCATTTAAATAGCCTCCTAATGGTTAAAAAGCCTTGTTCGCTCGGCGAAGTCCGCATATATGGTGATATCCAAGGACGTCTACAATTTCATTCCTTTTTCATTTCAGTAAGAAGATGGAAACAACTGATCAGACAAATGAACTACGCAACAGTGAAACATGAGAGTATTATATTGACGATTCTAAACGAATTCGGATGCAGAAGATAGTCCCCTTTACAGTCCCTTTTTGGGTACCATCAAACAAAGGTCACAATACAGGTCATGTTTGGTCTCGCCTTTCCAGCTGAAGAATATGTTCAGGCTGAGCTGAAGTCTTGATTCGAAACCAAAGGACCTGATCTTAGGTTTCTTTCAATATGGCGGAGGCTCTGTTTTAGGTGATGAATCAAATGATGTTTGTTTTAGGGATCTGACACTTGGATTTGCAAACACTCTGATAACAAACATTCTGATAACATATACCGACAGTATCATGAAGAGTACCGATCCCAGACAATGTTTCAATGCTTTCATCGTAATTATCCCAAGCAATGTTCATTCCAAGTCCTGGCTTTTGGGTGAGGCAATCAGATCTAGAGCAATTCTTTTCTGTTTAGAATCGCCATACATAATGCACTCACGCTTTACTGATGGATCTCATGTCTGGTCAGTTGTTTCCATCTTTTACATGAAAAGAACAAAGAGGAACAATATTACCAAGTGTACGGACTTCACTAAGGGAACAAGTATCTTTACACAAACCATCAGGTAGATATTTAAATGCGCATGCGCGGCCCTTCACAGAAATTAGGGATCTGTGTCTTTGGCCGAAGTTTTGTGAAGGCCAACAGTTTATGTCAACAGACCAAACGTCCATCTGAGACTAACCATATGCACAGGCTCACTTTGAAACCTTTCGCTGTTCTTTTGAGTTCGGTTGGCAAGGCCAATTTAGCTCATTTTCAACTGATTATCCTCCTTTCTGTACGACTGTCTCCACCATTTTACCTGAAAAAAAAAGAATCAAAACGGTAATAATGTATTTGAAACGTATTTAAAATGACTTTTAAAGAATATACGGCATGAAAGAACAATATAAAAGAACAGAGGTTGCCATATCGCCAATTTGTCAGACTTTATCTTGTTTCAAGCTCATTCTTCCCCAAATGACTGAAGCCAAGTCCAAAGAAAAATAACTCGAATAATTTGTGGCTAGAAATGTTTTTCAAATCCCCATAGTGCAATAAGGGGCTCACGTATACCTCCGACCAGGGCCACCGCCTACAGAAAATAAACTTTACATAATACATTAATGTAAAATGTTAAGAAACAGACAGGCAAACATTCAATCTTACACAGCAATAGACCCAGTCACATATCAAAAGGTTCCATCCCAAGATTTGGCAATAAGCAAAAGAATACACTCTTGAAAGTTTAACTTTTACAGATATATTTTATATGTATATAAAGTTCAAAGTCTGTGACTTGACATTAGGTCAGCTGCAGCCTTTAGGTGACACAAATTGATCAGTATCTATCCTATAGTAACACTTAACACATATTCATTCATTCAGTTCCAGTAAAGACTAGCAGGAAAACAGTGCAAAAGGAAAATCATCAGTCTAAACGCAACTTTTAATGTAACTTTTGTACAAATTTCTAAATCTGTGACCTTAACCTTTGGCCAGCAGCAGTATGCAGATGAAACAAACTGATCAGTATCTATCTTGTAGTAACAATAGACATATGAACCAGTTCCAGTAAAATCTTTCAAGAAAACTGAGCAAAAAACTTAACGCAAATTTTAACGTAACTGTTGCACATATTTCCCATGTCTGTGACCTTGACCTTAGGCCAGCAGCAGCCTCCAGGTGATGCAAGCTGATCTCTATCCATCCTGTGGTAACGCTTAGTACATATGAACAAGTTCCAGTAGAGACTTGCAGGAAAACAGAGCAAAGAAAATACACTTAACGCAAAACTTTAACGCAAATGTTAACTAACGGACGAAAGGACTGACGGACAAATGGACAGACAGACGGATGGACAGACAGATGAACGGATGGAAAGGCAAAAACAATTCACCCCTCGACATACATATTTTTGCCAGGGGTATAATTACTGCTACTTTAGGTGTTTTTATCAATATTTTTATCTACTTATGAGTTGACTATTGAAATCACCAGTTTTCGTGGATTTTTCAATGTGTTTCATTTTGAAAGTAGAGCTTCCCATAATATGGCAAAGAAAATGTACAAATTGTTATTTGATCTGTTTTAACATCTATTAAGTATTGCTTGGTATCAAAATTAATATTCCAGTGCATGCAAGAGGCGGAAAATATTACTAAATATAAGGGTACCCCCATTTTGACGCTCAATCGAGATTTGGGGCACCCCATGTTTAATCTTTTGAGTATACCGACTTTGTGCATCAATGGATTTTTTAAGACTTTAATTTTTGAATTCAGCACACTTTTTTACATAAGAAAACCCCTTCAAACCTTTTGGCCTCGACCACATGAATAAACCTACCACGGGCTCTCGGACTACTCTGGAAGAACTCTGGCAAGCTGCGCACCTTTATTACATTTTAATTAGGCCTAGATCTTCTAATCAGTCTTTGAATCGACTGCCTTGTCAAAATTTAGAAAGTACAGTATGCTCTCCTCTGGCTCTTGTCGCCGGATTGATGAGGCTTGAGTAGCCGAAACTTCGAAGTATTGCCGATGTACCTTCTTTATAGTGTACTCATTGCTCTTGAAGGAACTCTTTCAGTTTTTTTTTTTCATAAACTTTATTTTATTTTTGAATTGGCGGGTGGGGGGAGGGGAAAAATCCGCCTTCCCAATGTCAAAATCCTTCCCACGGCCCTGAACAGTAATACTGATCGTACCATTACATGATATATTGATTTTCGCACTGTTTACATGTCGATCTCTAAATCGGACGGGCATGAAGTGTTTAAAGGATTTTTCTTTAAAGATTTACTCCCTTTATAATAATAACAAAAATGATTTGATGAAATAATTCATGCAATACCTCCGACATGGTCTAACTACACATTTGAATTAGAGTTTAGATAATAATATTTGATAAAAGTGACTTTAAACAAAAAGTAAGCTAAATTTTTATACAATCGCGGACCGCGGTTGAAATCGCATTATTGGACAAAAATAATTTATTCATACGTCACAATCACGTGCACGAATAAAAAAAAAACCTCTACCTGATCACATGACACACGTGGTCAAAATCGATATTCTTACGGGCCGTGAGGAAATAGGTAATTTGCATTTTAATTTGAAGATTATTTTTCATTCAACATTTATCGAATAAGCATGCATTTTCTCAAAACTTGTACGGTTAATTCTGAGACTATTACATATTGTCTAACGAAATTTTGTTAAAATAATTGTTTCTGAAAACATGAAATAAACGAGGGAGACAATCTTTAAAACAAATTATTATTTATCGTAACATTACACAAAGGGTGTCGTAAAATGATTTGTGTACAAATCCAGTCATCACCAGGCATGATACAACCAACACCGACGCATTTATGAATAAAAAGTACACAGTATGTTAAGTACCATATTATCCTAAATATTTGGACAGCTATGTCTGAGCAAAAAGTGTAGGCCAAGATAAGACTGCTCCTTTAGCCTGAATGAGCAGTTTGATCATGGCATACTATGTTTTCATTTCATCTGTAGTTTTAGCCGCATAACTGCATTGGAAAAATTAAACTGTTAATATTTAGGAAAGTTACTGCTATAATTGTAGGTGACCCAATATTTAGGACATTTACAATAAAAAGAGAAGCTTTATTTAACGTCGCATATTATATTAGTAGGTTAAGCGCTGGCCTGCTGATCTAGCGATTCTTGGTTCGATGTCATACGGCGGAAATATTTCCAACCGTAAAAGGAATTCCACTGCACACAGCTTTACATTGCCTTTAAATGACTAAAATACTGTTCAAAAGGACATAAAATCCTAAGTGAAAAGGACGCCGAATCGTAAGTCTTCAAGCCATTCCTGACCGGCTCTGAATCATTTGCGGTCATTGGAAGTATGAAAACTCGAAAAAAAAGACAAGCAGATTAATGTCTTTGGGGCATTATGAAAACGGCACATTTTATAACACTAAACAGCATGCGCAGATTGGTATAGCATGCGCATTTTGCATGCACAATATTTTGACGATGCGAACAATCGAGTGATTTAAACACAAGCGAGCTTAAAATACATCGTTCACACCGCGCGAATAAACAGACATACAAGTCACTTTTCTGGGCCCAGTTTCAAAATCACACCACCTTCATTTAAGGGTCGTAAATTTCAGGTGAAAAATAAACGCTTACAAAAACATTTTTTTTTCTTTCGAATTGTTCGTAGGATTACGCCAAATTTGTAATTCTTAATATGATCGGATTTTGCTAGAGTAACACTTCCGACCTGAAAGTTAAGGTTGACATAAATAAATAAATAAATAAAAAAATAAAATAGAAATAGAACCTACAACAGCCATAAACTATTACACAAAGAACCCATAAAACTTTATTTCAGCGGGGTCTGCATAATTTGCTTAGTATCCCATCGTTTTCATTTCAGTTTTTCATCTTATTTATAATTTTATTCTATTGGCAACCCGGATAGAAAATTTTACAGCACACTGCTCATACTAATAGATAAAAGATGTCCCAACTTCCGTACTCTTTTGGCCCTGCTACTCTGAATCTGCTCTGCTCGGCGTTTTATTACACAACGCTTGACTTTTCGAGTTTATCAGAATCAAATTGTTTAAGGCGCCTCAACATTTTGGGCATACTTTCTCGCCTGAATCAACGCCATAGGCTCGTCCTAAAGTTGTTTAAACGTTTTCAGCCCATATTCTCATCATAATATTAAGTATTTCTTTCATAGAATGGAAAATCTGAATCTGGACTTAACATGATCTGCGTTAATATTAGGCTTATCGCTTTTTCGTTTTTATTTAAATTTATTTATTCAATTATTTGTTGTTTTTTATTATTATTATTTTTTTCTTCCTTACCCCATTAAAATCCATTGAAAACAATCGACAAATATCACTTCGCCATTATAAATATTCTGGTAGCTATGACTACTGCTTCCGCGTCGTGATCAATCGCACCAGACTTCCGAGATTACGTAACAGGTGGCCATCTGTTTTCGGCAATCTGTTTTATCCAATAAACAACGGATTTGCGGGATCTCGCAAACATGACAGTGTTATCAATTATGTGTGTACGGAATAATTGTGAGTGGATAAATATAATTTTTACGATATTTATACAATTATTCAAACATAAATTTGTTGACATTTTCGAACCATTGTTATTATTATTATTAGTAGTAGTAGTAGTATTATATCTCGATCTTTTTTCCTTCTTCTTCTTCTTGTTCTCTTTTCTTCTATTATTATTATAATTATTATTATAGTTATTATTATAATTTACATCTATTATTATTATTATTATTACTATTATTATTATTATTATTATTATTATATTCTTACTGAATAAAAAAAAATCTCAGAACTTTATGTGTTCGAAAAATATTGGCGTTCATTAAATTGTCAAACCCTCATTTTGTTATTTAGTAAACATTTCTGTGATAATCGAAATGTTTCACACCATTTCTGACAAATGAAGTCACATTTTTTAATCTATAGAAAAATCCAAAACACAACTTTTTCTATTCATAAGCGGTTGGCTTTTAAAATGTAATGCCGTTGCGAGATGATATTTTATAATAGCGACTGTTACCGACGTGCGTAAAGAGGACTGCTAAAATTCGAATGCTAACCAGTCTTCGCTGTTCTTTTGTGCGAAGAAAGGGAGGCAAATTGAACATTTCCTCTTGACTAACTGATCTTTTTCAACTGATAATGTTTGTTTAGTCGTGCTTGTTCAGCGACGGATCTGCTGGACTGAAGATCGGACATGTGCGCCCATAAGGAGTCGAATCCACAACGCATGATAGGTGAGCACTGAGTCCACAAGGTGATCAGGAAATGAGCCGCAACACGAGAAAACAAACAATGTGGTTGTGCATCCAGCGCAGACTCAGATCAGCCTGGGCATGGGCCCAGTCTGATCAGAGTCTTCGCTGTCCGCGTGAAGATAGCCTAGTACCTTTGCTACCCTTTAAGCGCTTAGCGAAGAGTCTGATCAGCCTGGGTGGATGCCAAGGCTGATCTGAGCCTGCGCTGGGCGCACAACCACATTGTTGGTTTTCTCGTGTCGCGGCTCAAATCAAGATTTTATAATTCACGTAAATAGTGCTTTATGCGTGTGAACAAAAATAAAATAAATAAATGAACAACAACGTTGGCACATGCCCTTCCTGATCGGAATCGACTGGACGGACCGATAATTGATGTTGATCTAAATCTATGCTCTTTGCTCAGGCAGCAGGATACATTCGCATGCTATTCGAATAGAGCCGTGCTTATACAAATAGTTTTTGCCAAGAGGACTGTTAATTGAGCCCTTGTATCACTGTTCTACACATTAGCCCAGACTCAAGGCAAAAAATCCAGGTTATTTTTCGTTAGACTCATACAGCTAGTCTACAGGAGGAGCAGATTTTATTTTTATAGACTGGGTCAGAGAAAAGAGGTAAAACATTTTCAAACTTCGCCCTCTCCGCCTCCCCTCTCTCCCAACTCTCCTATGAGGACTTCTTCAGCAGTTTGCTCCATTTTAAAGATGGAAGAGTGACAGAGTTTCTTCCCCTAGTTTCTATATAAACAATGCCGAGACTCTAGCTAGGTTATATAGCTGTAGCTGTGCAGTGGGGGGGGGGGGGGGGGGGGGAGGACTATGGGGGAAAAGTGGCTCTATGAGGTCCGGACACTCCACTATATAGACGTCCTTCCTATTCATTTTTCCGGGGGTGGTAGATGGGGCGATGGCGCTGGTTATAACTTCTAATACCGGAGCGTCCTACTTATTTGGATAAAAGTAGGGCAAGGGCCACTGTCCTTTCAGTAGGTGCGGGCAGGGGGTTGTTTAGACATTTTTTTTTCTCGTCTATCATTTCTCTTTTCTTTCTCCCTCTCTCTGGGAGACCGAAGTCTTGTCTCAAAGGGCCATTACACCCAAACCAATCAACCAACCCGCACCAACCAACCATACAATCAAGGCTCCCACTGTATCCTGCGCATAACCACACAGTTTCCCAAATAGAGCCCCACTGAATAACAGACTGTTCCCCAAATGGAGTTCCATTGAATAAAAGACAATAATATACAAAGCGGCCAGTGAGCTTGACACGAGAAAATAAACAAAGTGGCATGTTCACCCAAGGAGGACCCAGATCAGCCTGGATGTCCGCTCAGTCTGCTCAGAGACTTCGCGTGTGCTTATTCAAGGGCAGCTAAGGGTCTAAGCTACCTCAATGCCGACAGCGAAGGCTATGATCAGACTGGACGGATGCCCAGGCTAATCGGAGTCTTCGCTGAGCGCACATGCCACTGTGTTGGCTTTCGCGTGGCGCGGCTCATTTCTGTCAAATTCACTTGATTATCTAGTGTAAAAAGGTACTGTAAACACTAGGACATATTTACCCTAAATCTGACATGTTTTTGTTTTTTGTAACAGTATTCCAGTCATATCGGAACTACGTGAGGCTTATAATAAAAAAAATGTATGCAATGGATTCCATGTACGGTCGGTCAGAATCCCGCATCCAGCCAGATTCGAGCCCGGGACCGGTAGATCACCAGGTCGACGCTTACCCTGTCCGATACCGTGCCTCGCCTCAAAAATCGTGCAAATTAAAGATGTTCCAGAAATATATGCTAGGTGACTGACAAGCATTGTAGACCCTGATCCGGCCCTTCCTTTTTGACCAGTCTAACTTGTTTTGTCGCTGTGTTTTGTGCATACATAATAATTATGGCCTAGGTGCCAGTCATGTTTTTTTTTTTGTTTTTTTTTTGTATTGTCAAATATGACAATACAAATACATGTATAACTAAAGATTTATAATATTTATTTTATTCTTTTATATTCTAGCAGTCTCTAGCAGTCCCGGGTTTGAGCCCCGCTGATGGCGGAAATCTTTCCAGCCGTAAATCGGGTTCCACTGCACACAGCCTTTCATAATCACTCTCTTATCGTCCTGGTATGACAAAATTCCGTTGAATGAACGTAAAATGGCAAGCCATCCACTCATCCATTCATAATGGAAAAACTGACAACTGCTCAATTTTGAAGTTCTCCTGTGTATCCTACAGCTCTAACCCTGACAGCACATATGCACAGGTCGGTCTGGGCTTCTACAACTCACAATTCCCTGCATTTCATAACGTTTTTCTAGTGTTACGCAGGCGGTTTTAACGTCCTTTTAATCAGTTTTTCAGTCATTTCCAGACGATGGCAGAGTGCTTATGAAGAAGCGTCCTTTAGATTCTAACAGAATCTCGCCTCCAGCGGGACTTGAACGTGTGACCCCCGGTTATCCGAATTCGAAGGCATGAATAGATCGGCCACGCTCACTTTCGGACCGGTGGGAAAGAATAAGTAAGATGGAGATTATGTAAGAAAAACCCAGGTCCATGGGAATCGAACCCGTTACCTGTAAATCATGAGGACAGCTTTTATCCCCCTCGGCCAACAGTCAACACGACAGCGTTGAAATAGAGCTATTAATAACAGTATTGCTGAAGGGGGAGGGGCGGGGTTAAGGGGCCGCTTGTGTGTGTGTGTGTGTGTGTGTGTGTGTGTGTGTGTTGGGGTCGGGAAGGGGGTGGAAAAAGGGGTTACATACAATGAAGCCAATTTGTTTTGGTATTTAATGCATTGACGGTCCTTGCAACAACGGCAGAATTACTTCGGGTCAGAACTGCATTTGAGTTTCACGAGAAAATGCTGATCACACAGCGCAGTTGCGACAACTGATCAGCTTACTATTAATGCACCGTAATACCCTAAATTTCTTGACAGAAGTGATAAATCAAAAGCGCATACCAAATTTTGTAGGAGCAGTCTGATAAAGGTTTACACACTGTTTTGATAAATCGGCGAATGTCCGAATTTCGAAATAATTACGTAAATCGATAATTGGTGTCCCAACATATTTAAGCTAGTCATCCCTATCAGTGTTAAAGGTAGGTTCCTGTACTTTGGAATGCATCATAATTTTGATCATCTTTCATCCAAGTTGTTGGAAAGCACTTATAAAAAGGGAATGAATAAGCTTCACTTAAAAGAGTAAATCAAAATATTATTAGAAAAGTTGTTTTGCAAGGGATTTCCTAACTCTGCTTCGCACACCAGTTAGTGCTATTTTTAGTTCGCGCCCAAAATAGATAACGTTAGCTGACGTCATGCTGCATTGCATTTTGGGATAGTTTTAACCCATCTGCCATGCCAGGACCTCTAGGAGAGCTCATGGCAATAGAAAATTTACCTTTAGAGAATGGCATCAGAAATCTCGCACTTATAGACATATAACACATCTATTTTTAGAACTGGAATTCCAACGAAGGAAAATAAACCAAAAGGGAAAACAACTATTTTCTTCATCATCTGACGATTTTCTCTGTAGCAACATTTCAGAAAAATAAGAGAATTCAATACTACCCAGAAAAAGGCGAAATTATTTTGTGAACATAATTGTTATCGCTAGTCCAGGAAACTACCTTTAATATACTGTGTCAAAAAGTTCCCATATACACAGATACATGAAATTCTATGCTGCCATGACAACAAGAGGAGTTATGAACATTTAAGGTGGACGATCCCGCAAGAACTCTGTTTTGCTTGTTTAAAAAACAAACAGAGTTATTGTTCATCATCAAATCAACTGACTGTGGAGTATATACAGTTATAATATACACTTACAATATCTACCGTAAAGATCCTAAGTTTTCGGGCACATAGGTCTCTTCAAACAGCGGAAACTGAGATCAGACTGTTCCTTAGGAACCAGAATGATCAAGATCTTCACAGTTTCCATTCCATCTGCGCATTTTTGTCGACATTACTCTGTGGTAGAACCGAATAACAGGAAAATAAATAATAGGGCAAGGACCGGCTGTGCTTGCAGCAGGTGCAGAATTTGGGCAGTCTGTTTTGGGGATATTTTGAACTTAAACATTGTTTTTCTAGGAAACGAAACGGTGAAATGTTTGTTTTTTTGTTTTATTCTTTAACATACGATGTAAGTTTTACTAAAATAATATGCATAAGCATGCCCCATCGATTGATGATATTTTTCATGACGTTTTTCATGAAATTCAATTTTCTGGCATTTTTTCAAAGAATGTAAAAATATACTTATTAACAAGAAAACTGCAATTTTTTGTTATCAGTTTGTTTCAAATATCCTATATTACAGATTATATGATTTGCTGAAATGAAAGTGCATTCATGTGCTAGAGATATGAATTTTAATGGAAAATGTGTAAAAAAAGTATGTAGAAATACAAAATATTGTTTTTTAGGAAAACAAAACGGTGAAAATTGTTGTTTTCTTACCCAAATGTTTTATAGCTCTTTGGGTTATTTAGACGGTATAATGGTTTGAATGCCCCGCCAATATTTCTATTCAGTATTCGTCTACCTTAAGTTTTATAGACATTAGAAGAGTATCCATGGGCTTGCCTACTGAACAGATTTGTTCGTGTTGGTTTCTTAGGACAACCAAAAGGTCTTAAGGTCTCTACCTAAGGTGTATGGAGATATAGGCTAAGCTGGGAGGAGGGGGGCAGGGGTGGAAGGGTGCGTGAGTGGGGAGGTGTAGTGGGAGATCCAATCTTGAAACAACTTTGAGAGGCTTTGGGGTGTGCGTGATTCGGTAGGTGATGTGTGAGATCTAATGTTGAAACAACTTTTATCCAACGTTGTTATTTTTGTATCAACATTGATTTACCTTCATGTGGTTAAACTAACGTGGATACAACGTTTACACGCTTACACGCTGTGTGCCTGCTGGGTTGCAGATCTATAAAAAATACTGTAGTAAGTCTGAATGAACAAAATGAAGAAACAAATGAATTTGCACCATGCTGTCCGCGCATGCGTAGGACGGTCAACGCATGCGCTGTCTTTAGTCGATAAACGACATGAATCAGGCCGGTGCATGCGCAGTCCATTCAGAGCATGCGCATTTCGGTGCGCACATGCAGTCTGATCAGCGCATGCGCAGTCTATTCAGGCCATGACAAATTGGCAGTAGAAAATGTTTAATAACACTTTTCTTGGAGATTGACGCGTCCTGGCCAGCGTAAGTGTAGTCTCTTCAGGTGTCAGTGCATGCCCCTTCCAACCCGCGCATGCGCTGTATGGTCAACGCATGCGCAGTCTTCGGTTGTCGACAAATAGCATGCAGCCTAGCCAGCCATGCGCAGTCCATTCAGCGCATGTAAAATTTGATCTGCACATGCAGTCTGGTCAGCGCATACGTTTTGGTCATGACTGAAATCGGCTGTAGGAAATGTCAATCAGTTAGGGTAAACTGGTTATTCCAAGCTTAGTGCGCACTGTCTGATCAGGTCATATGCAATTTGCAACTTGCCCGGGCATCCTGTTCAAGTGATCTTAGCCTTCACGGGCCATTTAAATAGTTTTGTAGCATCCAAGAAGACCGTCTGGAGGAATGCAAAGATTTGAACCCCAGTCAACAATGCTAAGACTTAATAACAAACTAACAATTTTGAAAAAAACGTAGCGTCATGGCTTGTGGTAGACATTTAAGTGGCAAGAAAGTGAGGTATAAACGCATTAATTAAGGTCTATATGAGTACAGCTTCATGTTTTCCACCATGTTCATACAAGGGAGCAACTTTCGAGTCTTCCTAATTTCACTTTTTTTTTTACTCCCGAAGGAAGGCTTCCTTTTCCTTAGGGAGCAAATTCTTTCCTTAGAGTTAGAAATGGTAGTTATCTTCCCGTAAAAATGTACCCAATTAGCGTAATACATCTTTGTTGCAAAAAAAAAACGATTTAAGAATAAAAAGCTAAGGGAAACCTCTACATGGAAAGACTGTGTACCATGGGTGTATGTTACGAGGTATGGATTTGTCCCTTGAGCCTCCTTCGAAACATTTCTATAAAATTGGATCACTTAAATGGTTCTGCAGTGTAAAACTAGACCAAATGCGACGGGATGCGTAGCACAGTTTTGTATATTTGTATATTGTTGGTTAAAGAACTAATTGCCAATATGCTGGGCCACAACGACCCTGAAAATGCCATAAACGCCAGCTCCCTTCTCCCTCTTCCTCGTGAACTATGATTATCAAGCCAGCTACGCCCAGGCCCAGGCCTCCCACCCCTGAAGACCTCTCCTTCCACCCCCCCCCCTCCGTGGGCGTAGCTGGCTTGAAGACCCCTCCTTTCACACCCCGAAACGCACACACTTTTATGGCAAATGGATTGCGTACACAGTATCTAATGGAATGCAGTTTCCCAAACTGGGGCCTCAATTTCAAAAAATGCAACTCAATAGACGGTTACCGGTGACCAACACTTCCTCTAAATATTGGGTCATTTTCTCTCTAATAATTATATCACGTTTTATGTTCGTGTGTATTTTTCTTTCTTTTTTTTTTAAGAAAAAAAAAAAAAAAAAAAAAAACGCCTACTCACCCAGGCTGGTCATTCAGGCACAGTCTGATCTGGATCTCACATCTGAGCCGATCTGTACATTTGTATAGGCTGGTCAGGGCGTGTGTTGCCTAACATGCGTTCTTCTCACGGCAGATCAGAGGTTCTGCACAATGTTAAAACTGCCTGAGGCATATGTGGACTCCGCATTCTACAATCAGTCTCAGGAGCTCCGGTAGCTCAGTAGGTTAAGCGCTGGCCTGCTGACCTAGCAGTCGCGGTTTCGATACCCGCTTGAGGTGAGAATCTCTTCGTGAACGGGGCTCCATCGCACACAGCCTTATATTAACATCCTCCCATCGTCCTGATATGACTGAAATACAGTCGAAGAGGACGTAAAATCGCAAGTCATCCATCCATCCATACGACTAGCATCTGTATTGGCGTTGATATGGCAGAAAGAGACTGCAAGGGTAACGATCGACAAAAAAGTGCCAAATTTTATCTTCATTTGAAATTCTTGCTACTCGTAAGCCTAAATATTTCATACACACGTGTGCGTTAGAACGTTGTTATATACTTCCCAAATTGCGAGCGCGCGTATGTGTATTTTAAAGCTATATATTGCACCATATAATTAAGTACTCAGATTACTGAATTCCGGGGAGTAGGTTGGGCGCTAGCCTGCTGATCTAGCGATCCTGGGTTCGAGACCCGCTGGAGATGGAAATTTTCCAACCGTAAACGGGGACCAACTGCACACGGTCTGTCATTTTCATACCCCTATGGTCTTACATAACTGAAATGTCGTAAATCGCAATTCATGACTGGGAGCGATGTGGCGGGTTGGGGTGCGTAGTGGCTTTCTGAGATCGGAATATTCCACTGCATTGTCGTCTCTTTTTTCGAATAGCCATTTCCCTGGAAAAGGGGCGAGGACAACTTTCTGACAGATTATGATGCAATGAAAGAGAGAGAGAGAGAGAGAGAGAGAGAGAGTAGGGCAATGCCTGACTGGACTATTCTGGATCTCTGGATCGTGAAGCATTGTATCTTGTCATAAAGACAGAAAAAAAACTTGATTAGTTTCTATGATAATTATGCCCATTTTGGTAAATTTACAAAAGAAATAATAATAAAAATAATAATCATAATAATGATAATGGAGCACTGTCTCTGTTTGATAAAGATAGAAAAATAATTATTTTTTTACGATAATTTTGCCTGTTTGGTAAATTAAAAAACGAGAAAAAGATGTATCAGCGACAGCACCACCACCAACAACAATAACAATAACAATAATAATAATAATAATATGATAATATTTTCATAATAAGATCTTTATAGAAAAATGAAAAGGTGCATATTGTCGCGAGGGGTCAGGTGATTAAATCCGATTATCGACTGGATTCTGTAATACCCTAAAACTGATTTAAAAGCCACGTCCTGCAAATTGAACCGACATAGATAAAATATCCTAATGAATAATTATATGGAAAAGATATCAAACAACAAATATAAGTTTTCAAGAAAGAAGCAGAAGAAAAATAGAAGAAAATAGATTAAGCTGAAAAAAGATAAAATAAAATATAGATAAAAGACAAACTATTGAAATTAATGACACACAGATGAATAGGATATAAAATAGGTCAGAAAAATAAATAAATAAATTGGTCCAATAATTATCGCTCCGGTTTTACAAGTTACCATTCCATTTAATGATGATAATTGGAATGGAATGGTCTGAAATATCGGTGCGTTCCACGGCGTTCCCGCGTCATTCAAATGGCATTACTAGGGCGGTACCATTCCATTTTCCTGGCGGTAGCGGTGCACTCGACTGGGAAGCTTTAATGTTGCCTGTAGTGTAACTTTGTACTGTCATTTCCTCCCTTGAGACCAATGATGGAACACGAATTAAATTGTAGGAATATTCCTACGATTTGGCCTGTTCTTTCACTTATTCAAAAGATGTCATCTTCGATCAAATGTATAATATTCCTACAATCTGAAAGATCTGTGTTGAAATTGGATTGAACTAAATTGGACGTAATCTCAAGAATGTAGGAATATTCCTACAATTTAAGTGAGTGAACTCGGGTTTAACGTCCTACCAACAACGAGGTCATATGGAGACGGGACCTCGGTTTAAAGTCTCATCCGAAAGACCGGAGAAGCGGGGGATCGATCTTGCGACCTCTGGATTGGTAGTCCGGAGTGTTATCCACTACACTACAGCCGCTCCTCCTACAATCTAAATGATGTGGAATGTATGTTGATTGAACTCAAATTTGGTCGTATGTTTTTAACCTTGGAAAATGAGATATTACCAAAATGTAGGAATATTCCTACGTTTTGTTAAATATAAGTAGAAACATTATTCCCTCATTGCATTTTCTGCAGTTTGAAAAAAAATCAATGATGGAACGAAGAATAAATTGTAGGAATATTCCTACAATCTGACAGATGTGGGTTGAATTATTATTAAACTTAACTTTATTCCATGAAAAAAGATATTCTTCAAAATGTAGGAATATTCCTACGATTTGTTTGGATCTTAAAAAAATCTCCAAAAAATGTAGGAATATTCCTACAATCTGAAAGGTCTATGTTGAAATATGAATGAACAAAATTGGTCGTAATCTCAACCAGAGGACCATTGGTCCTGTAGCTCACCTGAGTCCATTCATCCTTAGCACTCAAGAGTAAGAAACACTGAAGTAAGTTGTACAATTCCGCCTAATTTCAACTTTGACTGAGTTGTTATGCTTGTCCTAGTAAATATTAGCAAGTATGATGAAGTTACAATAAAAAAAACATATTTGTAAAACTTTTTGCCTAAATATTGCAGTAACACAGTAATAAATGCCAATTTGCACTTTTCCCAATACAAGTCTATGGAAATTTTAAAATGCCATAGTAATGAAACCATGTGGGCAACAATAATAAAAAACAATATTTACGTAGCGGCTAATGTCATGAACATGTATGCAAAGAATCAGCTTCATCCCCCTACATGGTTTTTGAGGAAAAGATTTTTAAATATTTTTTTCAAAAATATTTCCTTAATATTGCCATGGCAACAAATCAAATTCTGCAATTTGGACAAAATTAATAGGAATCATAGAGGACTACTCAAGCAACATTTCTGTAGATAAAAAATCCAAAAATAACTGCAGGGAGATAGCAAAAACTGCAGCTTTCCATTTTTTCCATTATATTTCAATGGAAACTATAAGTTGCCATACCAACCTAACCGCTGAAGCAATTGCCATAAAAAAACTGTAATTATATAGAAGCTTGTACAAAGATCTGTTCTGTAAAGTTTGAGCTTTATCGGCCACATAGTTTCTGCAAAAATGATATTTTAATATTTTTTTCTATTTTTAAGCATTCGGTTGCAATGGCAATCAGCCAAATTGTGCAATTTACATAAATTTCATGTGGTTGATAGAGGACTACTCAAGGAACATTTCTGTAAAAGTTTGGTCAAAATATCTTCAGTCACATAGCAATAAATGCAAATTTTCAATTTTCCAATTATAAGTCAATGGCAACTTTAAGTTGCCATAGCAACCAAACTGCTGGAGCAATTGCCAAGAAAAACAGTATTTTTATAGACGGTAGTACCTAGATCCTTTCTGTGAAGTTTGAGCTTTATTGGTTGTATAGTTTCTGAGGAGATGATTTTTGAATATCTTTCCTATTTTTAACCATTCGGTTGCCATGGCAACCAGCCTAATTGTGCAATTTACATAAATTTCATGTGGTTGATAGAGGACTACTCAAGGAACATTTCTGTAAAAATTTTGTCAAAATATCTGCAGTCACATAGCAATAAATGCAAATTTTCAATTTTCCCATTATAAGTCAATGGCAACTTTAAGTTGCCATAGCAACCAAACTGATGGAGCAATTGCCAAGAAAAACAGTATTTTTATAGACGGTAGTACCTAGATCTTTTCTGTGAAGTTTGAGCTTTATTGGTTGTAAAGTTTCTGAGCAGATGATTTTTGAATATCTTTTCTATTTTTAACCTTTCGGTTGCCATGGCAACCAGCCTAATTGTGCAATTTACATACATTTCATGTGGTTGATAGAGGACTACTCAAGGAACATTTCTGTAAAAGTTTTGTCAAAATATCTGCAGTAACATAGCAATAAATGCAAATTTTCAATTTTTCCCATACAAGTCAATGGCAACTTTAAGTTGCCATAGCAACCAAACTGCTGAAGCGATTTGGATAAAAAACAGTATTATTGGTTATAGATGCTGTATATGCTATAGATGCTGTATATGAAATTTGGTAACAATGGGCCTTGTAGTTTCAGAGGAGATGTCGTTTGAAAACATTGACAGACGGACGACGGACGACGGACGGCGGATGCCTGCCTATACTATAAGCTCACCTGTGAGCCTTCGGCTCAGGTGAGCTAAAAATGTAGGAATATTCCTACAATCCAGAAAATGTGGGAAAAATTTGAATTGAGCTCAGTTGTGTCTTATCTTTTTTTTTTTTTACAAATGAGCAATTTCCAAATTGTAGGAATATTCCTATGATTTGCAATATAGAGTTAAAGCAGTTATGTCCTATTTGCATTTTTTCTGCAGTTAGAAAAAAAATGATGATGAATCAATATAGTAATTAGCTGTTCATTTTAAAAGAAGTTGATGGTTCATGAATGAATGAAATTGTAGGAATATTCCTACAATTTGATGATATCAGTTGAGCCATAGCAAAACCAGGGCTGGTAAAGTGTGATTTCGGCCACCCCAAAACAAGGCTTCTAGGTAACTATTTTCAATGATGCTCAATTTTGCACTTGCTATTTAGCACTTTTTACAGTCTAAAAACCTGCATTTTCAGTGCATAAAAGGACATCTCGTGGAAATGTCCTTTTTATTTTGGATTCACTTAACTTTTTTTCCAGCCGTTTTGTGTCAAATTTGATGATTCCAGCGTGTTATCAGAGTATGTTATGGGTTTTAAACTTGTTTGCAACTGAAATTTTATTTAGACCAACAAATCTAAAAAAATTTGCTAAGAAAGAATGCCGATAGGAGTCTAAGTCGGCCTGACGTCGCGTGCATTCAATTCTATTCTATTCTTTATTACTCTAGGTTAACAGAAGTTAACAACAAGAGAGGCAGTTTTTAGAACATAATATTATGTGGAAATCAAGGGTTCCCTTCACATTTCATCCAGGAACACAACAGATGCAATCAGCGGAAAATAAGTTCTTCTCATATTCTTATCGAAAAAAAAAAAAAAAAAAAAAAAACAAAAAAACAAAAAAAAAAAAAACACACACAAACACAAAAATAATGTTAAAATCAAAGAAAAACAACTTTAAATATATATTGTGTATGTGATTAAGTTTTCTAAATATTATTTCAATGATCATTACTATTTTTTTTTCTTCTTCTTCTTACCTATAAGCATACACTGTACTTGAACGACTTAACGCCATAGGATTAAGCGACTCGACAATACAGAAGGGCAGGCAGCTAGCAGCTTGCAGAATTGCACCTGTCTATATCCCAACAATCACAGCCAGCCATCCCCGTTATATTATTGAGGCTTCCATTATGTCATGAAAATATCGTGCCGAAAAATGTGTGGCAGTTCATTCATATCAATGTTGTTTATGTTAAAATGTGAAACTGGTGTAAAAATTCTGTTGTGTACTGGATAATATTTGATAGGTAACCACATAATTGGTTCATGGAGCCCTGTTGGAACTAACCCACACATGAATGAGGGTGCGCATGCATGCTGAAACGCTGATTCGCACATTTTTTAAGCATCTTCATATCTCATGACATTTCATTTAACTTGGTATATAACGTGATAAACAGTACTTCTCAGCCTGTGTAAACAGCCATGGAGCAGACTGCGCAACAGCGCCGACTGGCCACGCGCTCAGTTTACGCTAAACGGGCTCTGGTGTATCCAGAGACCGCTTACGCGAGAAGCTGCGAGCCCGACCAGCCGCTGCTCAACCGCAACGATTGGTATAAGAACACGCTGTTCACACATGCCGAAAGGCACTGTTCAACGTGACATGTATCAATTCTTTAACCTCAGAGAAATACATAACGATCTGACGATAACTGGCCAATCTAAATATTGACTCCGCGAGTACTTCAAGGTACAATAGAAACAGCAATGGCTCTGACCAGCCTGTGCAAACGTTGCACATGCTGGTCAGAGGCTTCGCTGCTGATATATACATGCCAAGAGGTAGTTTCCTACTACATAATAACAAATTACAAAAAAAGCTTCCATAGCATATAAAATTTATCCCTCGAGAAAACGTGTCTCACGGCTCACGCAACCACAAAGACTCTGACCAGGCTGTGCAACCGATGCACATGCTGATCCGAGGCTACAATGCTCACGTGTGCCGACACTTTTCTGTTACATAATAACAAATAACTTCAATCATGCCTATAGCATATACCATTTGTATTTGAATGGACACGTAAACAATAAAGACTCCAACCATCCCGCGCAACCGTTGCACACGCTGGTTGGAGTCCTACCGAAAGACAGATTTTGACATGACGTATCTCATTATCGGTTATAATACAAATGGAAGAATATATATATAAACAACAAATGTTCAAATCATTATTAGTTTAAGTCTCACAGCACTTTCAAAATTAATTTGATTTTTTTTTTCGCTTCCCTCTTCCTCCTCTCGCTAAAAAGACGAAAAGAACTTGCGCACTGCACAACCGCCTCACACTCCTTCGGGAGAGAGAGAGAGAGGGACGTTTTTACGTGCGGCATGTTTGCAAATTCAACGTCTCATCAACCAGCAATATCTTTAGTCTTGAACAATAGGGTTCTCCAAATGAAAACAACGTTCCTCGACAAGGACAGACGCAATAATCCCAAATTTAAGGCGACTCTAACGAGAGGCCACAACATGTGCAGTACACATTTTGAGAACAATGATATTTATTACATCAGAACGGCGTAAACTAATCTAAGATCCATAATAACAGACACATAATCCCTGCATTTAAACAATGCTGATACAACATTAATTCAACGTCGATTCAACGTCATGGCGTTGAATCAACGCTGATTAACTGCCGAAATAACTCCGTGTGTTCAGTAGGATACCAAAACTATGAAAAGGCATGAAATATGTTCTCTAATTTCCTTTTTTATTATCATTCTTATCATTACTCTATTTTTTTCAATCACGTGAACACGCGACGCTGACAAAACGTCCATCCGACGTCGGCAACACTTCATGAGTGTTGCTTCGTCGTCGGGTCAACGCTGCCTGGGCGTCGCGCGTCCAGTGTAAGCAAATTGTATATATCAAATTGTCATCGCAGCCAAGATAACAGTGACATATCAGATTACTCTATTGATTTCTTGTATAAAATGACATAAATTATTTAGTTCTGAAACATTTTCTGAATTCATTAATTTTTTAAACTTCAGTGTATTAGGAT
The DNA here is from genome assembly GCA_963989385.1 of Ctena decussata. Classification (NCBI taxonomy): domain Eukaryota; kingdom Metazoa; phylum Mollusca; class Bivalvia; order Lucinida; family Lucinidae; genus Ctena; species Ctena decussata. Next base: position 20,438,000 of record OZ022502.1, read on the forward strand.
GTTGATAAAAGTATCTATTAATGTATTTGATTCTTTGCTCTTTAAAATGCTTGCAAATCAAAATATAATGGTACTCATCCCCTATATCTTCGGTACATTTTCTTTCTTGTAACGGTATACTGTTCCATCTACCTGTTTCTACAGGAAGTTTATGATTTCTCGTCCTAATGTTACGTTGGCGTAAAATGACATCATTTACGTCGTAATGTCGTGCAAACATGCGTGACGTAATTTAAGTCAAGCCGGTGAAGGTTTAATCATTTAATCATCAAATAAATAAGACTGTTTAAAGAAAATCCTTTTCTTTTTTTTTTTTTTTTGTTAAACATTGAAATCTTAAGTGATAATTTCATTGTTTGAAACAGTGAGATATTATCAGTTTCGATTTCACCGAGAAATCTCTATAATGCATTGAAAAGTATGAAAGAAAGTTCGATATTCTCCAGGCCGTGATGAGCTTCTGTTTGTCTATATTAGTCGAGTCAAGAAAGGAATTTTCAATAATATAAGAGGTTATGAATATTCAGGTATTAGACTGACCATTTTGTAAAGGCCACCACATATGGACAGCATTTCAATGGGATGACTTGTGCATAAGGTTTACATTTTTCAATTTACGTTCTTCACACTAATATTCCACACGGAAACTCATTTGATTTTAGGAGCCTTCCCAATAAGCGGACCTCGATGTATATATTTGTTAGTCGGCTAAGGTCGTAGCCGCGACACGACGGCGTGTCGTGTCATGGCTCAATTATGTAAAGCAGAACTCCGAGCAGTACAGGTTTTGATGTAGCCCTCAGACAGGGGCTTCACAAAGCTGAATTTTGCTACACATTTCTGAACCCTGTTTTTGTAATTTTATTTCTTCTCTGGATTTTCATACGTATTTTTTTATTCGTTTTGGGAGTTTTACATCCACCTCTTAATGATCCTAAGGAAATTAATGACCGAAATTCCTAGCGACTCCTCAATATCAGCAATAATAAACTCTTAAGTACTTAATATGATCTAATTGAGTCTGTAATTCACAATTTCCCTTTCATTTCAATAAGTTGTCATCAGCTGTGCCTCCCACACTTCAGTCATTAGGATGTAAGTTAATAGTTTGCCCCATTCAGTCTACCAAAATAGGCTCTGGTAATACACAGATGCTTGAGAAACACAGCCTTTTTGTCCCTTTGCATGATGGCATGTTTGATTAAAATATTGTACTTAGGTTTTATTACTCATTCTTATCTAGTATGATTTCTAGTAAAAAGTTTTGTAAAAAGGGGAATGTATCATTTTTCCCGCTCGAATCTTGAATGAATTACCCCTTTTGTATAAATTCGTAATCTTTGGGATCCCTTAGCAGCCACATTTTTTTCTGACCTTTCCGATCTGTCAGTGAAGAAGTGTGAACCTTATGCTGACATCTGACCTAATTTTAAAGTCAAAATAATTGGTGCATGTTCTAAATGTTTAACATTACAGTTGGACAGACAGCTATTTACGAAAGTTTATCTCCGATTGCCCTTGACCGTTGACCTTATTTGAAGCAAAGAATATCTGCCTTCCAACTGTTGACCTCATTTGAAGTAAAAAATAATTAGTGCGCAGTAACCCTTTCCCATTCCATTCCAGGCACACCCCAGTCATTTTCAGCAGACACCTGACTTCGAAATGACGTCGTGCTGACGTCGATGCGACGTCATCATGTCGCATCGACGTCATTACGACGTCATGTGCCTGCTGGGTTTACGCATGCTTGAATTTCATTTGGGCTTCTGATATTTTCGGAATGGGACGGAACGGAATAGAATGAAACGGGACGGAATAGCTAGATCATTAGATCAGAATTCGAGGTTCTGATCATCTAGTGCAGATGAACAAGACGATGTATTTAATAATAATAATAATAATAATAATAATAATAATAAAGACTTTATTTTCAGTGGATGACACAATTAGCTACAAGCTACTCTTCCTTGAGGTCCACTTACCAAAATATGAACAAATCAAAACATATATCAAATACAAATATACAATATACACCGTTCAGCAATTTTCAGGACATACATATTACATAGTCATTAATGTATTTTTCTTAACTATTTATTGGTCCAGTCCTGTCAGCGCCACAAATATTGCAGGGTCTGGCGATACCTTGGCGGTTTTTAGGCAACAATACCCTGGCAGGGCTGGTGGGTATAGCCACTTCGCTTGAGTAAAGAGCATCGCAGGGTCTCTAACGCCATCGGAGATGTTTACTCATTAAAATACAGAACAGGAGCACCGCAAGCGGGCCAATATACGCCAGTTTTCTGAGTGAGCCTGGGCTCCAATCAGTACCTTGGGCGGAATTAAAGCCCTGACAATCAGTCGCAAACAGGTACTAGATTAGATTTTTAGATTAAACATATTTTATTGCAAAAAGACAAAGGGATTGGACACAAGTTATACACAACATTATATAGTCCTCTCCCTAAATGTGACAAGTAATCTACAAATGGTACAATGGTAAACATGATACTTTTTTCAACGGAAATACATTTTTATTTTTACTCCGTAACATTCAACAATGCTCTGTTCCACATAAAAGCTACTTTCTTTGAACTATCAGGTAACATGGAATTAAATACGGATGAGATTAGGATATCAGCTCATGTGAACCTGCGAGTATCTTTGATATATTTTAAGACAGCTAGTATAACTGTTTTATTGAGGTCGTAACTAAGCTCTGATCCACCATTCAATAATAAATCTAAGTTAACGAACGGAATGAAATTTAGAGTCGCCGATAAACTATCGCGTTGATTATCATATAGTGTGCAGGAAAAGAAGTAATGCTCAGCATTTTCAACATCAGTCCCACAAGCACATACTGAATTTGGAACAATGTTTATTCTGTGCAAATCTGCTTTTAGGCTACTGCAATTGTGTCGAATTCTAGTTAGTATGATATTATATTTCCTATCGCCAACCGATAAAAATCATTTACTTTGTTTATTTGTTTACGAAGTTTAGTTTTAAATGCAGGTGAAGTCGCACAGCTCCGAATATCAATATCTAATTCATTCCATAGTTTCAAAGTAGACGGAATGAAAGAAGTTTCATATGAACATAACCGCGAGAAAGGTACTTCAAAATTTTCTGCACTCCTTAAGTTGTAATTAGATATTTCATGAATTCTATTAGGGAGGAGATCTAACATGTAGGATGGAGAGTAATTAATAATAAACATTTTATACATAAGATTAAGTCTTTTACATTTCCGTCGATCTGCTAACGTTTCCCATCCAGTTTCGAAATAAAGAGATGCTAATGAAGAAAATATTGGCAAGTCAGTTACAATTCTCGCTGCGTTTAGCTGTATTTTTTCGAGTCTGTCTGCGTCAGTCTGGTTACATCCGTCCCATACCTCACTTGCATATTCAAGAAAAGGTCTTATATATGTGCAATAAATTTTATTTAATGAATTTTTTTGAGAATTTATATTTAAGTTTTCTAAGAAAGGAGATCTGTTTGGACGCTGATTGAATTATTGTATTGATATGTCTAGTCCATTTGTTATTTGACGATAACACAACACCGAGATGTTTATGTACGTTGACTATTTGCAAAACGGTATTATCCATTATCAGTTCGATATTATGACCATTATATGTATTTGAAATTACCATTATTTCCGTTTTTTGAGCATTGAACGTTATAAGCCATCTTTTTGCCCAAGCACTAAGTTTTGTTAAGTCTTCGTTCAATACCCTTTCGATTTTAAGTGGATTAATAGACGAAAAACTCAGGGAAGTATCATCAGCAAATAAACGAGTCATACCAGTCAAGTCATCGGATATATCGTTTATGTATATTAACAAGAGGGCCATGGTGGCCCTGAATCGCTCACCTGAGCATTAATCAGTTCACTGGCTCTGGTGAAGATTTATAAGAGTTTTTAACATACTAACATTTGACCTAGTTTTTGACCCGACATGACCCAGTTTCAAACTTGGCCTGGATATTGTAAGAATAAACATTCTGACACAGTTTCATTGAGATTCGATCAAAACTGTGCCCTCTGGAGCGTATACAAGGTCGTTCTTATATTTGACCTAGTGACCAAGTTTTTGACCCGACACGACCCAGTTTCAAACTTTACCTAGATTTCATTAAGATAAACATTCTGACAGAGTTTCATGAAGATTGGATCAAAACTGTGCCCTCTAGGGTGTACACAAAGTTTTTCTAAGATTTGACCTTGAGCCGACGTGACTCAGTTTCATAGGGGGCTTAGATATACGGACAATAAACATTTTGACATAGTTTCATGAAGATTGGATCAAAACTATGCCTTCTAGTGCTTACACAACGTTTTTCTAAGATTTGACCTAGTGACCTAGTTTTTACCCGACATGACCTACTTTCAAACTTGGCCGAGAGTTTATGAAGATAAACATTCTGACAAAGTTTCATAAAGATTAGATCAAAACTGTGTCCTCTAGAGCGTACACAAGGTTTTCCTATGATTTGACCTAGTGACCTAGTTTTTGACCCGACATGACCCAGTTTCAAACTTGTCCTACATATTATGAGGATAAACATTCTGACAAAGTTTCATGAACTTTGGATCAAAACTGTGCCTTCTAGAGCGCACACAAGGTTTTCTAAGATTTGACCTAGTGACCTAGTTTTTGACCTGACATGACCCAGTTTCAAACTTGGCCTAGAGTTTATGGAGATAAACAATCTGACAATGTTTCATAAAGATTGGATCAAAACTGTGTCCTGTAGAGCGTACACAAGGTTTTTCCATGATTTGACCTAGTGACCTAGTTTTTGACCCGACGTAACCCAAGTTCGATTAAGTTCTAGATATTATGAGGATGAACATTCTGACAAGTTTCATGAACTTTGGATGAAAACTGTGCTTTCTAGAGCGTACACAAGGTATTTCTAAGATTTGACCTAGTGACCAAGTTCTTAACCCGACATGACCCAGTTTCAAACTTATCCTACATATTACAAGGATAAACATTCTGACAAAGTTTCATGAACTTTGAATCAAAACTGTGTCCTCTAGAGCGTACACAAGGTTTTTCTATGATTTGACCTAGTGACCTTGTTTTTGACCCGACATGACCTACTTTCAAACTTGGCCGAGAGTTTATGGAAGTAAAGATTCTGACAAAGTTTCATAAAGATTAGATCAAAACTGTGTCCTCTAGAGCATACACAAGGTTTTTTTTATGATTTGACCTAGTGACCTAGTTTTTGACCCGACATGACCCAGTTTCAAACTTATCCTACATATTATGAGGATAAACTTTCTGACAAAGTTTCATGAACTTTGGATCAAAACTGTGCCTTCTAGAGCGTACACAAGGCTTTTCTAAGATTTGACATAGTGACCTTGTTTTTGACCCAACAAGACCCAGTTTCAAACTTGGCCTAGAGTTTATGGAGATAAACAATCTGACAATGTTTCATAAAGATTGGATCAAAACTGTGTCCTGTAGAGCGTACACAAGGTTTTTCCATGATTTGACCTAGTGACCTAGTTTTTGACCCGACGTAACCCAAGTTCGATTTAGTTCTAGATATTATGAGGATAAACATTCTGACAAAGTTTCATGAACTTTGGATGAAAACTGTGCTTTCTAGAGCGTACACAAGGTATTTCTAAGATTTGACCTAGTGACAAAGTTCTTAACCCGACATGACCCAGTTTCAAACTTATCCTACATATTACAAGGATAAACATTCTGACAAAGTTTCATGAACTTTGAATCAAAACTGTGTCCTCTAGAGCGTACACAAGGTTTTTCTATGATTTGACCTAGTGACCTTGTTTTTGACCCGACATGACCTACTTTCAAACTTGGCCGAGAGTTTATGGAAGTAAAGATTTTTGACAAAGTTTCATAAAGATTAGATCAAAACTGTGTCCTCTAGAGCATACACAAGGTTTTTTTTATGATTTGACCTAGTGACCTAGTTTTTGACCCGACATGACCCAGTTTCAAACTTATCCTACATATTATGAGGATAAACTTTCTGACAAAGTTTCATGAACTTTGGATCAAAACTGTGCCTTCTAGAGCGTACACAAGGCTTTTCTAAGATTTGACATAGTGACCTTGTTTTTGACCCAACAAGACCCAGTTTCGTATGTTTCATAAAGATTGGATCAAAACTGTGTCCTCTAGAGCATACACAAGGTTTTTTCTATGATTTGGCCTAGTGACCTAGTTTTTGACCCGACGTGACCCAGTTTCAAACTTTCCTAGATATTATAAGGATAAACTTTCTGATTAAGTTTCATGAACTTTGGATCAAAACTGTGCCTTCTAGAGCGTACACAAGGATTTTCTAAGATTTGACCTAGTGACCTAGTTTTTGACCCGACATGACCCAGTTTCGTACTTGGCGTAGAGTTTATAGAGATAAACATTCTGACAAAGTTTCATAAAGATTGGATCAAAACTGTGTCCTCTAGAGCGTACAAAAGGTTTTTCTAAGATTTGACCTAGTGACCTAGTTTTAGACCCGACATGACCCAGTTTCAAATTTGTCCTAGATACTATGAGGATAAACATTCTGACAAAGTTTCATGAACTATGGATGAAAACTGTGCCCTCTAGAACGTACACAAGGTTTTTCTAAGATTTGACCTAGTGACCTAATTTTTAACCCGACATTACCCAGTTTCGAACTTGGCCTAGATTTTATGGAGATAAACATTCTGACAAAGTTTCATAAAGATTGGATTAAAACTGTGTCCTCTAGAGCGTACACAAGGTTTTTCTATGATTTGACCTAGTGACCTAGTTTTAGACCCGACGTGACCCAGTTTCGAACTTGTCCTAAATACTATGAGGATAAACATTCTGACAAAGTTTCATGCACTTTGGATGAAAACTGTGCCCTCTAGAGCGTACACAAGGTTTTTCTAAGATTTGACCTAGTGACCTAGTTTTTGATCCGACATGACCCAGTTTCGAACTTGGCCTAGATTTTATAAAGATTAACATTCTGACAAAGTTTCATAAAGATTGGATCGAAATGTGCCCGCTAGAGTGTACACAAGCAAAAGTTGACGGACGTCCGGACGGACGGACGTCCACACGTACGACGGACGACGGACATCACGGTATCCCAAAAGCTCACCCTGAGCACTTCGTGCTCAGGTGAGCTAAAAACAGCATAGGGCCCAGCACTGAACCTTGAGAAACTCCTGCTGTGATATATCTTTTTTGGAGAATATGTCCCATTAATGCATACACATTGACTTCTGTTTAACAGATAGTTTACAAAAAGTAAAAAGTATGCAAAGACCAGGAACTGAAACAATCAAAATCCAAATCCAGCCCTCAAACCATAGTTGGAAACAACTAAGATTACAAATAATCAAGATACAGAGAACATATGGCCAACCGAGTGAGCAGCTTGTTCCCAAAAGGTGGCCACTCAGCAACCCAAACCGAACCAAAAATAATAAGAACATACATAAGGTAAAACATCACAGAAACTCTGACACCAAAAACAGGCAACAGAGAACCACAACAGAACTACCGCCTTGGAACGGTCAGTAATGAATTACTGGGGGGATTAAATCGATTTTACAGGCCAAACCATGCCAAAAGGTTTCCATGAATACCGTATTTTTCAAGTTTTAAAATCAAACCACGATGCCATACACGATCGAAGGCTTTCGATATGTCACAAAAAATTTGACATGTTGTTTCATAATTTTCCAGCGCTAAACATGTATGATGTATAACTTCAATAAGGTGGTGGACAGTAGAATGTCCTGGTAAAAATCCTGACTGATATTTATAAATGAGAGAATTCGCTATCAAATGATTGTATACATTTTTAAATACTATTCGTTCAAAAGTTTTTCCTACACAGCTTATTAATGAAATTGGTCTATAATTACTTGCATCAGATTTATCACCTTTTTTGAAAATAGGCACAATGACTGCTGACTTCCAGATATTAGGATATATTTTTTGCTGAATGGAAGTATTGAAAAGCATACTTAACGGTTTAGCTATAGTATTACAAGTATTTTTTAACATTCTGTGACTTATTCCATCTGGACCGCTCGCTTTGTTTACTATAAGTGAACTTAGGATATCTTTAACATCTGTTTGAGAAATAGATATATTAGAAAGAACAGAATCAGTTTTGTTTTCAAAATTCGGTAAAACATTAGCACTGTCATCAACAGAGGAAATAGAACAGAAGAAATCGTTTAAACACACGGCTTTCTCCTTATCTGTAAAAGCATAGTTGTTGCCTGATATGCGTAATGGTGGAATGGTGGTCGAATTATTATTTTTACCCATAAACCGTCCCATAACTTGCCAAAACGTTTTGTTTCCATTATCCTTATTTGATATAATAATTTCTAAGTTACTGTTATAGTTTTCTTTGGCATATTTTTTCATGTTGTTAACACGGTTTCTTTGGGTTTTATAACGAATTTTGTCGATATCATTAAACGTTTTAAATGCATGCTTTCTTAGCCTGTCACGCAAACGAATATTGTACCTTAGTTCGGATGTAAACCATGGCTTATCATTTGGTCGGATTAGAACTTTATTAAAAGGAATGCATATTTTACAGAAATTAATGAATGTATTTGTGAAATTTACACACACTTCGTCAATACGCATTTGATCGTTAATTTCAGAGTTCCAATCATACGATTCAACTAAATTATTTAGTCGATTAAGTCTGCCTTTTTTTATAATTCCATACTTCCCTGTAGCAGCTTCTTGACGTACTTACAAAAACTTTTACAGAGACATATGTTGCTTTATGGTCACTTATTGTATTATCGACTGTCAGCATACTACTCCTAGGCCAGACATAGGTACACTGCTCATTTTGAGGGATGAAGAGTTTCCTCACTATGACTCACTGTGAATTTAACGTCTGCTACAATCTATAGTCTTTTTCTGCATTTAAATGAGAGTCTCCATGGTATCTGCAGCATCAAAAAAATCCTGCCCTAAGACATTATTGAATGCACATGCTCAGAGCTGAGAAGAGCCTGTGCAAATGCACTATTGACTTGGAGCATGCATACTGCAATTTTAAAAACCTACAATGTCATCTCGTTACTTGCCGGGCAGACTGTACAGTCCCTGATCAGACTGTGCACATTGTCAGTTCTCATATCGCTGTAGACAAATTTTCCCGTGGCGAGCTCACATAATTTTACAAACTGTTGAAATTCAGAGCACCAGATAGACAAGTACTTGGTGGTTAATCTTGGATAAATATTCTTATTTCTCCATACAGACATATGTTGTGGTGCCTCATTAGAAAAGCTTCTGCAAGGCAGTCCTAAGGAGGGGTCACAACACCTGTTTTTATACAGTTTATTATAAACATTTTTGAAATAGCCCCAAATACTTCCTATTTCTGGAGCACTGTTAATCAGATAAACCACATAATTTGTAGCAACAGGTTCCATCTGCTAGCTATCTAAATACATTGGCCAGTTCTGACAAAAGTTGAAACATGTTAGAAAGTATAGATTCCAACTCAACTCAGTTGGAATCTCTTCTGTTTTTTTTTGTTTTTTTTGTTTGTTTTTTTGTTTTTGTTGTTTTTTGTAAAGCCCAGCTTATCCATAATTCACAAAAAAGAAGAAAAAAAATCATTATAGCATGTTCAAAAAGCAAGACTGAGATCAGCCTCCATGTTTGCACAGACATAAATCTTCACTGCTCACCATTCTTTCTATGGGTTTTACGGCCCTTTGTCCGGGAGTCAAAAGTACATGTATATGAAGATTGCAATCCGGCACACTAAACAACTGCACAGGCTGATCTGCATCTTTGAAGTTCACACACTCATATATAATTCTGATGTCCTGGTACACCAGCTTTTGATTTTTTTCTCCGTACTCGATAAAAACCCCATGCCCGGGCCCTATGCTGTTCAATAGCCACAATAATTTAATAAGAGCTTGTAAAAATAATAAACTTTGCAAACTTTGGTATACCGGGTATCTAGAGAGCCTGTTGATCCTATTAGGAAGAAGTTAAACCTATATGTCTGGTCAAAATGATCATTTCTATTGCAGTGTTGTTTTAAATTTATGTATCTTTTTTAAACATTTTCTTGAAAATACAAGATCAAGAGCAAACCTAGAATTTGAACAGAGAAACTGCTTTGATGCCCTTCAGTCCAGATGAACTAAAAATGACAAATCGCTCTCCATTTCTGGTTCCCCATCTAACGGTGAAAGATGAACAATACCTGGACAACGAATGGGCTCCTCACCTGTACATTGTATTTTTATCAGTTTTTACCATTTCATTCAAGCTTCAAATATCTTGGAGCAGTTGTCTCATATGATGGCACAAAACAGGAGGTTCTCTCAAGGATTGCACAAGCCACTTCAGCTCTTACCAAGCTGAAACCAATTCGGAGAGATAACAACATATCTCTTGGATCAAAGGTGAAACTTATGCGCTCCCTTGTCATTTCCATATTTCTGTGTGGACCTTGGCGACTGGCATTTGAGATGAGGTGCTACCGAAGGATACTGAACATTACGTACAAGGACCATATAACTAATGTCAGGACAGAAAGATCCAAGCAGCCATTGGAGAATATGATGAACTCCTTACGCTGGTCAGGAAATGGAAACTAAGGTGGTTTAGCCACGTCTCAAGGTCTTCTGGTTTAGCAAAGACGATTCTACAGGGCACATTGAAAGGAAAAAGAAGAAGAGGTAGACAGAAGAAGAGGTGGGAAGACAATATTAAAGAGTGGACAGGGATGGATTTTGCCACCTCAACTAGGGCAGCTGAAAACAGGACAAGGTGGAAAGGGATTGTTTCGAAGTCATCTGTGGTGCCCCAACGACCTAGTAAGGTTATGGGATACAATAGAATAGACCATTTCATTCAGGTTAATGATATCGAAAGTAAGTCATTTTTATGCGCAAGTCTAGGAGGTTTTATTTGTTTCAAGTGGCCTAATTACGGACATTTAAAATGATAAAACTGTAGCGAGAAGTTCCATTCATACCTAACAATAAACTATTACACAATTTTATACCACTGATAGAGCCGTGGGGCCTTCTAAGGCATCATTGCTCTATCAGTATGAAACTTTGTATCTTTAGGTATTGCTGCACACTTCTCGCCATAGTTCCTGGGGGTGGTCGGATGGTGCGATGGTGCTGTGTGTTACTTCCAGTGCCGGGGCGTCATACTGATTTGGAATGTTGTAGGGCAAGGGCCTACTGTGCTTGCAGTAGGTGCGGATGGGGCTTGCTTGGACATTTTTTCTCTCGTCTGTCATTTCTCCTCTTTCTCCCTCTCTGGGAGATGGCCCGATATAGACTGAAATATTGTCTCAAAGGGCCGATAAAACCAAACCAATCAATCAATCAGTCAATCAATCAATCAACCAATCAATCCCAAATTTGAATGGCCAAGATAGAGCCAACTTTAAGTACCCCCATGGCTTTATAAAACAGATTTTCTATAAAAAGATTTATCGTGAGGTTTCGCTGCAAGCTTCTCTGCATAGTTTCGTCAATGTAAATGACAGTGATAAGCCAACTCTTAACAAAGAAAACATCTTTGAGTTTCACATAAAAAAGGTTTGAAAATAGATGAGGGTCATTTTAGTTCCCATTTAAAATGACCTTGGCGGTTTCACAGACAAAGAATAAAATTGTAAAAAATACAATATACAGGCGTGGGCACTCATTTACTGTCCCGCTTTTGCAATAAATTGCATTACTGAACAGGGAACCAGAAAAGGGAACCCTGCATTTTGTGGAGCGATATGTTGATTTTATCAAAAAAATGTGCACATCAACCATTGTTTTATCATAAAACGTGAAGTTTGAAGTGCTTTTCATAATCATTTGTGTTTAAAGGTTTTTGCCACAGATACTAGTAAGACTAAGGAAAAATTAAACAAATAAAATATCATTGAGTTTCACATAAAGAAAGGCTGCGTAATTGATTTGGATCGTTTCAGTTGCCAACTAAAATTACCTTCTTTCGATTTCAAATTTATTGAATAATAAATGGTAAAAATACAATGTACAGAAGTTGGGCCTCATTCACTGTCCCGCTTTTGTTGCAGGCATCATTCAACTGGGAACCAGAAAAGGAAAAAAAAAGAGCTACCAAAAAATTTGTCACTCTTTATTCTGACGAAAATGTGCATGTGTAAAAACAATTTTCAGCTTGTTCAACGAATCAAGGCAAGTGTTCCTGTGTAAATTTTGGAATACGAAAAGCATCTGTTGGCTTAAAGGAATCGTGTGAAATTTGGGTGTCGTCTGTGGCTTAAAACATTGACAATCGTAAAGAGGTTGCAGCAGTTGTAGTGAGGTTTTATAATGGTTGCAACAAAGTCGCGGAGCAGTCGTCGATCAAAATAAGTCGCAGCCAGTCTTTTAGGCATGCACACTGAAAGACTAGCAACAACTGATTCTGATTGCACTGGTTGCAATCGATTTCAGGAAAGCACCGATCACCGATCACTCTAAACTAGTCGATCCTACGGCGAGCAGTTGCAGAAGGGTTGCATGCAAAAAAACTGTCGCCGATTGTATGGCGACTGCTGTAGAGGAAAAGTAGTTGCAATGGTCGCAGTGGTCACAAGGCAGTCGCAGGCTCTGTGGGACTGAGGCTTAAGATGTAGATGAACTGATTAACTTTGGAGCATATTTCGTAAATTTTCGGTTGAATTATTGCCCATTTTCGGGCCCCTTTCTGACTTATACATTGTGGGATGAACCATCTTTTTCTTTCTTTCTTTCTTTCTTTCTTTGTATACTGCTACACCCTCTCTCGAGGATTATGAGCAGGTGTACGAAGTACACTCCAGTTTTGCAGGATGAACCTCCTTGTAGCCATGTAACTACAGAAGGGATCTTTAACCTGCACAGGGGATGTCTCTCCCTGCACAGGGGGCCTCCAGTTAACGTCCCGATCCGAAGGACGGCACACTTTGTAATGTCATCCCTGCAAATGACATTAAGGAAGCGTGTTCGGACACCGAAATTCAAACGCCGTTACCCGGGTTCGAACTCGGGACCTTTAGCATCAGAGGCAAGTGCGCTAACCACTGAGCTACCACGCTTTAGAGTCAAACATACGACTGGGGGCATAGTCTTTTATCAACACATTTTCTGTTTATGATTTTTATGCCCCCAACTTTAAGTTGGAGGGGCATATTGCTTTCGGCTTGTCCGTTCATCTGTCCGTTCGTCCATCCGTTCGTTCGTCCGTCACACGTCTAATGCCTCTAATTACTTTAAAACCATCCATACTAGGGTCTTGAAATTCTATGTCTGGGTTCCTCATGAAAAAATAGCTGACCCATATACTTTTTCTTTTCCGACTTATGATTTTTTTTAAATATGCCCCTTTTTAAAAAGAAATGAAATGAATACCTTGTTAGAAAGATATCTCAAAAAGTATTTGAGCTATGGCCTTGATATTTGGTATGCTGTTAGGGTATGAGGAGTAGATATCCTAATTAACTTTTGGGAGAATTTTGTAAAATTTTGATGGAGTTATGGCCCTTGTATGAATTTGGCATTTTTCCAACTTTTGAACCGCTAGACATAGGAAGCTGATTTTTGGCATAATAGTACTCCTTGATGAGTGAAATATTTTAAGTTAGGTTACTCTGCATTAATGAATTACGGGGTTATTTCCCCTGATCATTAACACTTAGACAGCTGCTGCGCTCAAGGACCTCTGGGTGTATGGTTTTGAAGTGTCATATTTATGTTCCTCATGGAAAAAAAAGCTGACGCATGTTTTTTTTTCTTTTTTGAGTTATCTCTTTTTTTTAATTATGCCGATTTTTAAAAATGAGAAGCAAATCTTGCTAGCAATACATCTCAAAAAGTATTTTTGAGCTATGGCCTTGATATTTGGTATACTGATAGAGTATAAGGAGTAGAATATTTGATTAACTTTTGGGTGAATTTTGTAAAAGTTTGATGGAGCTATGGCCCTTGTATGAATTTTGCATTTTTTCATCTTTTGACTCTGCTTTACCTAGGAAGCAGATTTTTGGTTCATTAGAAGTTCTTGATGAGTTAAATATTTTAGTAAAGATTATGTAATGCCTTTTCAGACTTAGACATTCTAAAGCTTGACATCTTTAGTGGCAAGCATATGGTCGGGGGCATAGTGTTTCACGAACACAATTTCTAGTTAATCTATGTATTTCGTCTTATCACTTTTTAGCTCGCCTGAACGAAAGTTCAGGAAGAGCTATTGTTGTCACCACGGCGTCGGCATCCGCGTCAGCGTCCGCGTCCGCGTCCGCGTTGGAATTGGATGTTTTGGTTAAAGTTTTTTAAAGACCTATATCTCCTTAACCCATGGATGGATTCTTTTGATACCTGCACTGTAGCTAGATATTGGTCAAAGGTTTAACAGGGTACTACCCCCACCCCACTCTATGACCTTGATGTCAAGGTCATGGACTTAGAAAATTGGTGTTTTTTTGGACTGGATGTTTTGGTTAAAGTTTTATAAAGCCCAATATCTCCTGAACCCATGGATGGATTCCTTTGATACTTGCACTAAAGTTAGATATTGGTCTAAAGTTTTTCAAGGTACTACCCCCCCCCCCCCCCCCCCCCACCGTCTATGACCTTGATGTCAAGGTCATGGACTTAGAATATTGTCTTTTTATTGATTGGATGTTTTGGTTAAAGTTTTTTTAAAGACACATATCTCCTGAACCCAGAGATGAATTCTTTTTATATTTGCACTGTAGTTAGATCTACAGAGTACTACCCCAACCCCGCTCAGTGATCTTGATGTCAAGGTCAGGGACTTAGGAAATTTTTGTCTTTTTTTTTTAAAGTTTTGTAATTGCATACTGATTCATAATGCATTGCAGAGATTTAGTTTATACTTGAACTGATGTTAGACTCTTTTTCGAGTTTTTACAAAACATCTTATACTTACCCCACTGGGTGACCTTGAAGTCAAGGTCATCGACTTAGAATTTTGTTTTAAAGATTTTGGTTAAAGTTTTATATTTATGAAGACATAATTTCACAGTACCACGATGATGGACTCAGTTGATACTAATACTTGGGCTGATGATAGATAATGGTTCAGGGTTTTGATACATACTAGCCCCCCCCCCTCCCCCCTACCCGTCAGTTTTTTTACCTCAAGCTCATGGACTTTGAAATTTCATTTCATTTTTTTTATTTTAATTTTATTTTAAGACTTATTTCTGAGATAGCTTTTGTGTTTTCATTATGGACATGCTTGCATGAAGTTTTATGCGTAGCAGTCCACATAGCCCCACCCCCACCCCCACCCGTCAGTTTCTTTTTTACCTCAAGTCCCCCCACCCCCCACCCCCACCGCCACCCCCACCCCCCACCCGTCAGTTTTTTTTTACCTCAAGCTCATGGACATTGAAATTTCATTTCATTTTTTTTATTCTAATTTTATTTTAAGACTTATTTCTGAGGTAGCTTTTGTTTATAAATGTGTTTTCATTATGGACATGCTTGCTTGAAGTTTTATGCATAGCAGTCCACACCACCATAGCGGCTGAGTGATGGGCAAGCACCAATTCAGGCGAGCTATGCTATCAGGCGACAGCTCTTGTTAGTGGAGGCAATATCAGTATAATTATTTTTCCCAAATACTGAGAGTCAAAAATCTTCGAACGCGTACACAAACTTCTTTCCATTAGGACATCAAGCAACCACGTGGCCGAATGGTTAGTGCTAGCTCCTTTAGAGCATAGGGTCGCAGGATCGAGTCGTACTGGAGGCAAAATTTTGTCCAAATCTAAATAGCGCTTCATTGCGGAAGCCCTTCAAAATCATTTACACCTTGTTTCTCATATAGAGAGCATGGTTCTTCTGTAACCAGACAAAGGGCATATTTAGCTTGTTTTTGCAACCAGTTCCCGTATCATGGGGCTCCCTTAATCCATGGTACAGATACAAACATCCCTGTATGAGTATACTGCTGTTAAAGTGGCCACCATTGCCTTTGTGGCTTTGCCTTCCATAGGCTAGTGACTTTTTTGCAATCAATTTTACTGAAAAAAAAAATTACTCAATAATGCGCAAGATCAATTGATAATACATGTGACTGTAAGGATGCTTGTATTTTGTATGCGCCCACCTGCTGGTGTAAAAAATGATTATGTAAACAACATGTCAATAATATGAAAATATTACTTTAAATAAAGGAGCGCCCCCCCCTCCCCACAACACCCCCTCCCCCCAACACACACACGCGCAACCCAGGGACGGACATTTCGAAAGCTTATTTCAAATGAAATTATTTTACTTATTTTACTTAATTTGGGACAGAGGTAGAATTTTTTTTTCTCATTTTTCAGGCAAAATTATTTTTTAATCTCATTTTCACCCAATTTACTTTTTTTCTTGCATATTCAAAGAAAGGGATTTAAAAAATACCCCCCCCCCCCCCCCCCCATCCCCCACTCCTACCTACAACCACCCCATCCAGAACATCAAATAGTCGACTCTGAAACAATCGTGAAAACTACATAAAAGTAAAAATTGTAAACCACTTACCACTTGTATTTAGATAAAGACTATAGTCTATACTTAGCTCTTAGCAGGGGAAGCCTGTTGCAGAGATTTTATCAGTGTGGGTATCATTTATCAAAACACTGCGAGTTTTCTGGTGGGGCACAAGAGTAATACCACAATCTAAAACTGTACATGCATCACTTACTAGAACTGGATCTATCAATGTAGATGAATACCCGACTGTTCTTGTTGGTTCGTTAATAACATTGGTTCAGTTAAAAAGTGACAGGCAATCTCTCAATTGCATGTTTGTAAAATTAATAAAATCTATATTCATGTCACCTGTGAGTATAACATATGGGGTATAATCTAATGCACTTTCAATACTATTTTGTAATTCAGATACAAATAAGGACTGGGAAGCATTAAAGTCGCTGCGGTACAAACAGCAGATCAAAATGTTTTGAGCTTTTAATGTTACCTCTACAGTCCATGGAACAAATGCTTCAGCCTACAACCTGGCTGCAGCACTGTAATAGCTATCAGCGCTGAATCTGTAAACATGTCAGTATTTATTACATTTGCCACAGCAGAAGATTATTTAAAGAGCTGGGAGAACAACCAGATGTGTATTACTGTGGAATAATGACCTGTGTATTTTTTATACATAGAATTTAAAGATGGTCCCCTTCCAAAGCATTTGAGCCACGACTAGACAAAAATAATGACTTGTCCATCCAGTCCGATCAGAGTCTGTATTGTGTGCTCTCTGAATAACCTAGGACCTAAGAATGCTATCTCATGCAGACAGAAAAGAATCTGATCAGACTAGGTAGGTACATTCTTCGCTCTGCTGACATCTATGTTTGTTATGTAAAGGCTAATTGGGACTGTAGGTTTTGTTCCACTTATTTGAACAAAGTGGTTTTACCATATAGTAATGCCATCAAAAATTGCAGTCAGAAAGACAAACAGTGTAGATCCAGATCAGACTGCTCCTCTATGGTCTGCACTGTTTGACCAGACCTCACTGAAAGCTTAGGACTTTTACAATAGGATGACTGGTCATTTCAAGATACATTAATAATTGTGAAAAAAATGCATATTTGGGGAATGGTCATTATCAGATGGGGTGGGGGTTGGGGGGGGGGGGGGGGGAGAGAGGGAGGTGAGGAACTTTCAGGATATCCACATACTTTTTCATGACCCACCCTATGACGCCGATAGTGGGGAGGGGAGAGAGGGTGGTGCGGAACTTTCAGGATATCCACATACTTTTTCATGACCCACCCTCGAACGCCGATAGGTTTTTACTCGTTCGACGCCCCCTCCCCCCCCACCCCACAACCACCTTCATCACCTTCATGGAAAATAAAATTTTGTCAATGTAAGGGTGGGTCGGGGGTGGGACCTTGAGCAAAATGCGATGCAATGTGAGTCAGTGCAAGGGGGTAGGGGGCAGACCTGTATGGGAAGTTCTGTTCTTTGCCGCCATACCATACAAGGGACATGAGAATAATTGTGAAGACAGTGGGGTCTTGGCTGCGCACCCCCCCCCCCCCCCTCCCCCGAAGCCAAACGATACTAAAAAATCAATAATTGTGAAGACAGAGGGGTTTGGGGGCTGTGCCCCCACAAGGGGCTGTGCCCCCACAAAAGCCAAACGATACTGAATAATCAAATGTACATTTACATGAAAGCATATCATTTCAGGACACCCCCCCATCAGTCAACAAAAAATACTGACATCCCCACCTGCAGAGCAGGGTGTCAAATTGCACCCCCACCACTAAATTCCTCCAACCCCTCCAGCTGATAAATAATGACTGTTCCACTGTTCCCTTGTATGTACCGGAGCTCTAGACTGGAGGGAGTGTTAGGTGATAGTCAGGGACAGTTTGTGTTAGATCTGTGGGGATGCATATATTGTGGCCCCTCATCGACAAGACGGTTCAGACCAGGGGTCACAGCCTGTGTTTTCTGTGGGAAATGGGGAGGATTATTCTTAATTGTTGTCAATTACTCTCTCCTGTCTAGACTAACGATATAGTGTATACGTTTAATTTCTGGAAAGTTATTTTGATTACTGTATGTTGTACAACTGAAATAGTCTCTTATAATTCTATCTAAGACTGGCATAGTACTGTTCATTATCATGTATCATTATTTAATCTATATGTATATACATTTATGTACCATAATGAGACTGAAATACACTCATAAACTTGACTTAAGGTGGTGATTTATGGTATATTTACAAAAATCTCAATAAAACCATAAAAAGTTATTGTATCTCCCTGAAAGTTAGCAGATTTCTTATTTTTGTTGTTCTCTACAGTTTAGAATACAAAATAGAGGGACATGCTGTTTAAAAAAGTGTTTTTATATGAAAAGATCAAAGGGTAATTTTTTGCGCAGGAATCTGAAAAATTAAATCCGTTCTTGAAAATGTACTTAGCTCTGAAGAAACTTTGATCCATTAAATAGAGCGTCCTAGCAATTATTTGTTCCAACTCTTTCTCAAATTGTAAGGTAGACCAGATAAAAAACAGTAGCTTTTTCTCAAATGTCTGACCATGTATATAAGTGCATGTATAGTGATTGCATTCATTAATATAGGTATGTCAGTTATACC
This sequence comes from Ctena decussata, assembly GCA_963989385.1. Lineage (NCBI taxonomy): Eukaryota > Metazoa > Mollusca > Bivalvia > Lucinida > Lucinidae > Ctena > Ctena decussata. Next base: position 20,457,166 of record OZ022502.1, read on the forward strand.
TATATCATACTCACAGTATATATTTGACTGGTGGACTGGTCCACCCTTTACAATCTAGAGAGACCATTTCAAATTAATGGTCGTGATAATCACAATCAAAGATCAAAGGGTAATTTTGTGCGCAGAAATTGAAAAAATAACCATAGTTATTAAAAATATCATAAGTTCTGAAGGTTCTTTAATGCATTAATAAGAGCGTCCAAGCAATTATTTTTTCCAGTTTATTCACACATTATCAGGCTGCGCAGATACAAAATGTTGCCTGTGCCCAAATATTTGTCAAACACGCTGTAGAGGCTATTTTAAGGTTGAACAATTTCACTTACACACCTTTCTTGGTCTAAGTAATGTAGTATTTATACTGTAAGTATGATAAAAGTATAACGGCCAACCCTGTATTTAATGAATGTATCCAGTATATATACACCATATACATGGTCAGACATTTGAGAAAAAAGCTACTGTTTTCATCTGGTCTCTCTTACAATTTGAGAAAAAGTTGGAACAAATAATTACAAGGACGGTCTTTTTAATGCATTAAAGTACCTTCAGAGCTAAGTTCATGTCAACAATGAGGCTATTTTTGTAGTTTTCTGCTCAGAAAATTACCCTTGATTTTTCCATATAAAAACTTTTTTTGAAACAGCATGTCTCTCGTAGAGAACAAGAAAAATAGGAGCGGCGGTAATGTAGTGGATAATACGTTGGACTACCAATCCAGGGATCGCAAGAGCGATCCCTCATTTCTCCAGTCTTTCGGGTGAGACTTTAAACCGAGGTCCCGTCTCCATATGACCAAGTTGTAGGTGGGACATTAAACCCGAGCTCACTCACTCACTCGCTCACTCAACAACACAAATTACTTTCAGGGAGAAAGGTTATTTTTTTTATATTTTATTCAGATTGTTGTATTAACCACAAATCACCACTTTAATGGTTTTACATCCGTTTTGTATTTCATTTGGATTGTATTTGCTAAAACAGTGCAGACCGGAACAGGTTCTGTCTGATCAGGGTCTTCTTTCGAAAGGGGAAGCTGAAATGGATTAATTGCTGTTTGCTTACTACCAGAAATAAAAACACATTGGAAAGAATAAATAATCAACACTCGTAATGAGTGCATGCATGCAACCACTTGCCATTCTGTCCTTGGTATGGGAATAGTCCATGTCACATTTTGCAGGACTGTGGTATGGCTTCTGATAAACACCAGAACGAAATTTGTGGAGCTGAGATTATGAAAAAGTACATGCATATAATCTTTCCAACAATTATGAGTTTTTGCACACAAAATTACATCTTCAATCACAGTTTCAAGCTCCTAAAAAATTGGGGAAACACTGATCAAATTCTGGTATGAATTTTATTTATCTGCTGGACATGTGTTTACCAAGGATTTTCAGCATGCAGTGAGTGTACTGTTGAGAACACCTGTTAAGCATCTCTGAAAAATAATAGCCTGTTAAACCAGAGAAATGACAGCTGAGAGATTAACTGATTTTATGGCTACATCAGTGGTGTAGGCTGAAGCATTTGTTCCAGCGACTGTCTACCCAAATGGTTTCAAGTCGCGGATCTTCCAGGTCGTCACGACGAGTGTATTTCAAAGTATTAGACATGTATATCATAACACCCCCACCATTATGTGTTCTATCTTTCCGTAAAGGTGGAATAGTAAAGTATCAGAGTGAATGTTTGGATCCAAATGAGTTTCGGACAAGCATAAAACTTGATATGAATCTACTACTACAGGTACTAATGTGTGCACAAGAACAGTCTGTGAATATTAACTCCAAAAGTAAGCAACCATTCTTATACTCAGCACACAGTATAAAGCTAATGCATAGTACTTTAAAGTGTCATTAAGATATCCGAAACAATTGCCACATAAAAGTCTAAGAAATACTAAAAGGGATGTAACACCGAAAGTAAGTAATGGAGATCAACCACTCTTATACGACACTCACCGTTTCAACCTCATCTCGTCTACAGTGTTATAAAGTTTCATCAAGATATTCCAAACATTAGGGTTCTCACAAGAACAGCATCAAAACTAACCACAGGGATGCTACTCCAAAAATAAGGAAGGGGAAGCAGTTATTCTTTTATAAAAGATACATATTTTGCTTTCAAGTTTCGTTACGATAGTCCAAAGGGTTAAATAGTTATGGTGTGTACAAATATGGTCTGAAAAAAAATCAAAGGAACATAACTAAAACACTAAGTGAAGGGGAGCAACCATTCTTGTATCATGTTATCTTATCCTAATGTACATGCTATCAAGTTTCATCATGATATTTCAAAGAGTAACCTACTTATGGAAACGCACAAGAATTGACATACAAATTGTCATAATTGAGTTTTTTGAAGGGCTTTAACTCTGTTAAAATTCATCGGAGGGTAACCGCCAAATATATGCGCTACTCCACGCTGTAGTCTTTCTTGTTAGAAAGTTTCAGTTTAATTGGATGAAAACTGTAGGAGGAGTTATCCGGAAACAATCATGAAAAAAAAACAACATAAAAAAAAAAAAAAAACAAAAAAAAAAAACACTAAGCAAAGGGCTGTAACTCCGCTAAAAATCATTGGAGTGTAACCTCGAAACAATATGCACTGGTCCACCTCATAGTCCTACTATATACCAAGTTTCAGCTAGAGTTATCCGGTTCCAAACGGAAAGTTAACGGACGGGCGGACGCCAGTGCCAGCCATAACATATTACGTCCCGCTGTGTTTCCTCACTGAATTTTGTCAATAAGACACTTCCATGAAACTGAATTTCAATGTACGTTTATGAAAATATTAGAAAAAGTATCAAGTAGATACCATCTGTAAAACCAGTAAATGCGTTTAAATAAAACTGCCAGGCTAGTAGCACAGACCCTGATCAGACTGTTCCAACCAGCAGTCTAATTTGAATCTACACTCTACACTGCTGTGCAGGAATAACAACTATTGTTGAAATATTTTAGTCTAAGTTTACAAAGTCCAGATTTTACAAAAGCCCAGAGTCCAGGTTTTACACAGTAAAAGTCCAGAGTCCAAAGCCAGTCCACGTTTTATATAATGACCTCGAAAATGCGCATGTCGTTATTTGACAGTGGACAATTTATAAGCACTCAAATACACCCGATAAATAAACAAGAAACATCTTTAAAAAGATAATTGTCGAAGATGAAATTCGTTTTTAAAGAACAACTTTTTAGTCATGTCAGGACGGATCCACCGCTTCCTGTGTATTATCAGTACTTTACATGAATTCCCGAGTGAGGATTATCGTGATCAGCCTTGGTCGAGTTCGATTACAACCATTGTCTGACGATAGTATGTCATGGAAGAAGCGGGTCAACTCGGCCTGCTTTCTGTAAGCCTGGGGTCTTCACGGCTCCTGGGTCAACTCGGCCTCCATTCAACTCGTCCGGGTCAATTCGGCCTGCTGTCATTTGCATCCTCGCCCCAACCTACGAAGATGGGCTGCGCCAGGAATGAACGGAAACACAATAAACGAATAGAGTTTGTTGGGTTGTTGATTTAATAAGAAGTCCTTCAAAATGGTGGACAAAACATGAATTAATATAAAGGGCAACCCAATAATCCCTCAACGGATAACTGCAACTGCAGCTAGACTATGGTAACGGGACGTTCCGGGCCTACAATAATACAATGGCGCTGGGATAGCCGGACCAAGGTGCAGGGCAATTATATTTTAATTGTTTCCATAGTGCCGGAGTTTTAAGATTGGGGTCCTTTACCCTGTGAGATTTTCTGTAGTATAGGGTCGAAATAAGAGCAAGATTGTTACCATCAGCTAATCATCACAGGTCTCTGAAATGTGAAAATTCCATTTCTGTAGGTGGGGTGTGTGGATACAAATGACTGGCGCATAGATATATAACCATGCGGCACCATGGCCAAAACTGATGTTTGCCCTACTCATTTTCATACAACTTCGATATCCTAGTTTATTTGCCACAAGTAAGATTTAATGGCATGACTGAACTGCAAAAATACCGATACCTCACCAGGAGCTAGCTGTAACCGGGGGAACACTTATTAAAAGTCTATTTCTTAGCTTTTTCTGCCTCATATTTTCATGATTTTCCCTGACTTCGTTTGGCCCAATTGCTAAGGGAGTGAATTCGTGAGATTGTGAGTGAGTGAGCGTGTGTGCAATTGAGCGAATGAGTATCAAGAGCATCGAAATAATTTCTTATCTAGAAAATTTTGTCGCCGATGCAATGAATTGGTTTCAAAACTCAATGTCAGGTTAAAATCACTTTCACATGAAGGCCTATCGGAACCAGAATTTTATGATGACTTAGTATACCTAGTAGGGGTATGTCTGATTTTTTGTTCAGCTTCGAAAAGTAGTTTTTTTGTTCTCATTGTATTTTGTTCAGTGCTAGCACTAACCATCAAAATCAGGAAGTCATATGACTTCCGATGTTTGTCATTTGGAAGTCATGCTGAAGGATAGACTTGGTTTCTTCCAGAATGTCCATATTTATATTGCTTTCTCCTTCATTAATGGGTGAAATACCATTATTACAACAAATTTAACTCATTATTTAAGTCAATATTCACCTTATAAATGGTAGGTTATGATAAAAATTGGAAGTCACTGACTTCCTGGCGTTCAGTTTTAGAAGTCACAGACCCCCAGACTTCCACTAGTGGAAACACTGTTTGTTTCCTTGTAATTTTACAAAACAAACGTTTTCCCAGTCTGCCTGTGCATCCTTTCCAACCTTAGCATTCCAATCCCCTTGTACAACCAGAATGTCCTTCTTGGGTGTTTGGTCTATGATTTCCTGGAGTTGCTGGTAGAAGTGTTCTACCTCATTGTCGTCATGTCCAGATGTTGGTGCATAAATCTGTATGATGGTGATGTTGAAAGGAGCTGCTCTCAGGCGAATTGAAATCAGTCTGCTGGAGACTGGTCGGCATCCCAAGACAGCACTCACCATGTCCTTATGCACAAGAAAACCAACCCCATACTCATGTTTGTCCTCTTCTCCACTGAAATAAACCTTGTGTCTGTCATCTGTTGACATCTCACCAAAGTTTCTCCAGCGCATCTCACAGAGCCCCAGTATGTTCCAGTGATACCTGTCCATTGCATGAGTCAGCTCTTCAAGCTTCCCAACTGGCCTCAGAGTCCTTACATTCCAGGTGCCAATTGAGATGTTCTCCCTGTGTTACACCAGTTGCATACTTGTCACCTACGTCCCGGTGTCCAACAGTAGGCGCGGTCATTGTTAACCCGGGCTGCGACCGATCCGGTATTAAGGTCTTATCTAGGTTGTCAACCATGGTGTTTCAAGGGCAGGATTCAGCCTGACGGAGCCCATCCCTCTCCAGGCTATATATGTTGGCCACAGCCGAAATCCACGATTATTGTATGGCTCGCCTTGGTCATGAACACATGGCCGTTGACTCAAAGAGTTCTTCCGCCCTGGCCGTTGACTTCTTCTAGGAAGACTTCCGCCCACTGATGCTGTGTTAACACCACCCCTTGTTGACCCATAGGGCTGGGAGACTCATGGAAGCGGGAGCGTCTTATTTCCTCCCATCAAGTCACTGACTTGTCCACTGCCATAATATAGACAACCAGATTCAAAGAATCAAAGCGATCGGGTCTGTCCCTACCTATCAGTGACCCCCTTAATCTAGCTGTTTCACCAAGCTGAGCAGGGCTCGCTCGGGTCTGGCTGCTAACACTTGATTTAGATTAGAGTTTCACTCTGGCCGTTGACTTCTTCTAGGAAGACTTCCGCCCAATGGTGCTGTGTTCACAGGTTTTGTTCACAGGTTTTGTCGAGAGACCTAGAAATGAACTCCCAGGTGGGCTGCCTGCCAAGGCTAAGAGCTCCACCTACCCCTTCTAGTTTTATTTAGAGACTAGTTACTCTTAGACAGGACACCTTCCCAAGTTGATGAGCCCCATCTGCCCACATGCAACAGGTAGTACTGTATTATGTGTTATAATACAGTTAGAGTGAAATGGATTTAAACGCCAGGGTTGAGGTACCTGGTACATGTGGATGGACTGACAGACTGACATTGGCCTCATACATCACACCTTGCAGGTGCAACAAAAACGCTTGCGTATAAATCTAAAATTCTTTTGCGTAAAAAACCCCATCCAGAACGGGAACCAATTTATACACCTGACAGGAACAAGAAATAAAGCAATTCTGCCCCTTTTATACAAAGATGCATTTTAAATACTGCTTTACCCAGATGATTTGAATCTAATTATCATAATTACTGCTGAAACATATGCAAACAGCTGCAATATAATTGAGTCACGACACGAGAAAACCAACAATGCGGTCCTGCGCCCAGCAAAGACCCAGATCAGCCCGTGCACCCAGCCAGCTAGATCAGACCCCTCGCTGAATGCCCAAAGGTAGCTAAGGGTCTAAGCTACCTTCACGCGGACAGGGAAGACTCCGATCAGACTGGGCGGATGCCCAGGCCGACCCGAGTCCCCGCCGGGCACACAACCGCATTGCTGGCTTTGTTGTGTCGCTGCAATATACGTCTTTACGATTTAATTGACATTTAAAGTTTACAAAGACTGTCTATTTAACGTCTTAAATTTCATTTTATTAGAGGTTATCAGTAGTGATACTAACTTATGCTTTCTGAATAATGCTTATGCCTAATAAATGTAATTTTCTAAACAAAGAGTTTTAAGAAAATAAGTAGTTTTAATGACTTTAAAGTTTACAAGATGGTTGTTAAATATATGCATACAATACAAATATAATTATAATCAGTAAGAGGAGCACATGACGGAAAGGTTAGCATAGGCGGCAGAAATATTACCAACCTGCGGTTTGCCGATGACATAGACGCTCTTGCTGAGGAAGAGCAGGAACTAGAAGCTCTAGTTGAAAGTCTCGACCAGACCTGCACAAGGTATAAGATGGAGATCAGTGCTGAGAAGACCAAACTGATGACAAACAGCGCAGATGGCATCCAGAGGGAGATAAAGGTAAAGGGGCAGAAGCTGGGTACTGTAAGCAGCTTCAAATACCTTGGAGCAGTTGTCTCAGATGATGGCTCAAAACAGGAGGTTCTCTCAAGGATAGCACAAGCCACTTCAGCTCTTACCAAGCTGAAACCAATTTGGAGCGATAACAACATATCTCTTGGATCAAAGGTGACACTTATGCGCTCCCTTGTCATTTCCATATTTCTGTATGCCTGTGAATCATGGACCTTGACAGCAGAGTTAGAGAAAAGAACGCAGGCCTTTGAGATGAGATGCTACCGAAGGTTACTGAACATTTCGTACAAGGACCATATAACCAATGAGGAGGTTCGCAGGAAGATCCAAGCAGCCATTGGAGAATATGATGAACTCCTGACGCTGGTCAAGAAACGGAAACTAAGGTGGTTTGGCCACGTCTCAAGGTCTTCTGGTTTAGCAAAGACAATTCTTCAGGGCACAGTGAAAGGAAAAAGAAGAAGAGGTAGACAAAAGAAGAGGTGGGAAGACAATATCAAGGAGTGGACTGGAATGGATTTTGCCAGCTCAACTAGGGCAGCTGAAGACAGGACAAGGTGGAAAGGGATTGTTTTGAAGTCAGCTGTGGTGCCCAAACGACCTAGTAAGGTTATGGGATAGAATGGAATAGAAATAGAATTTTAGTTAGAAATACATCAGTTGTTAAAGAAAACTGATTTCTGGCGCGGCAGATCGGAGGCGCGATGCGGTTATGGCTTTCATACTAGACCTTTAAATACACGATTGGAAAACTCGAATGCGCCTGATTTACGGCTGCTCAAACGGGTCATGAAATTTGCAAATACGCTTTTCGTCATTCGTTATTATTGAATAAAGCACGTGTATCCGCAAATAACGGCGATTAAATAAAAAAGGAAACGAAGCCAAAATAAATTTTATATTCATAAAACGTCATTTTAAAACTGTTTCTTTTCACAAATGGTAGATTGTGCTTATTATCCCCCATACAATAAAAACCCGGATGCAGGTCATGCATGCTCTGATATGTCTACGACATAAAAGATAAAGTAGCCCGAGTTTTTAGCAAGGTATGTTCGATTATTTGGTGTGCCAGATTGTGGCATGTCTTTCTTTTACGGTGCTCAGGTAGAAAAAGTAAGTCAAGCAAAATTTCACCCCCCCTCCCCCACGTAGACGCACTCCATATATGGGTTCTCCACTTGCAGTTGTGCACCATTCTCGAATCTGGGAACAAACCAGCGTCTTCCGCTTGCGTGTCCATGAAAGGAAGTCGTATTCTGTCTTAATACATAGGCAAGCCAGAATTGAGGGATGTAATTTTTCTCGATGCTCCACACCTTCTGTACATTCATCACGCTATGTAATCACGTGACCTAACTGCACAGCGACAATTGCTTTCTTGGTAACAAAACTGCTTTCTTGGAAAGGAAAATGATGACACAGCGCTTCGTTGTAACGTTAATTTGATTTATTTCTGGTCGAAATATTCCAAAAATGAAGTGATTTACATCGAGCAAGTGGTATCAATGAATAATCAGTTTTGTACTTTGGCAGTTAGTCGGTGCATATGGTATTTAAGTGACAATTAGAAGAAATCTGCATGGGTCATGTGCTGCCGTTTGTTGTCATCCCAAATATTTGTGATTTCTGTCGATTTATTTTGCAAAGATCACAGATATATTATACATTATTTATACGGATGTTTTGTAAAGATAATGTCCTTTATCACATGAAAAGAACATGAGGCCGGTTTGCATTTTTTGTCTAATATACTGCTTTTTGTTGTGATGAACTGCTTTTCAGGTACCGTATCACATTCAGTCTCATGAAACGATGTATCACAGCGTAGGACTTTAGACTACTGTATCGTCCTGAAAATATTAAGAAAAGTCAAAGTAACTGCAAGTCGCCTTGACTTGAGCCTTAAAGTATGGTTATAGTTCAATGGACATATGCACTAACATACGCAACAACGCATGTCAGGCTGTACTATTACACTTAGGGCAATACTTAGTACTGTAATCTGTAAATTTCAGGTATTTTGCAGTTTATTCTGTTTTATTTTAATTACTTTTGATCATCCTGTAGCCGCAGTAACAGATCCCTTTAAAACGAAAAAAAAAAACAACAGTTCAGTTGGATTTGTTTTCTGCTAAGAAAGCAGTTCATTTAAATCGACGGAATTCCGGGGAAATTCCATTTTCTTCATAGAATATTAAGCTAGTCAAGTTATATTTAATTTGGCAAATGCTCTTTTTTCATACATAAACAAACTTTTCTCGGACTTTTTCGTCGTATTTCTAGGTAAAAATAATTATTTTCGTACTACAATCGTGGTAAATGGCTGATACAACCCCGTTCAATTGTCATATTCTCATGTCACCTATACCCATTCAAATTGACACTCATGCTGTAATAACCGACATATATGGTGTATCTATTGATGTAAGAACTTTTATCTTTCTGGCTGTCTTAGAGAAGGAATTCTTCAAAATACTCGTATAGTGCAGTGCCCTTCTGCTGAAATCGTCCCAAGAAAGCAGTTTGGTTACGAAGAAAGCAATTATCGCTGTACGCGTGATTACATAGCGTGATTAATGTTTTAGCTACTGAGTCCATGTAGGCTCATATTGCTGGCTGCAATTGTTCAGCCTAAATAATTTTAAGAATAAACATACCCCGGCACCCACCCCATTTTCCAAGTGAGTTGGCAAAATGGGCAAAACTGAGATAAAGCTTTTAGTCATTGATAGTCAGTCTGCCAAACAGATTAAATAGAGATGACAGCCGTATATGGGGAGTCTTTTCCTTTTTCTACATCTATGAAACGCTGGGGGAAAGAATTCCAGCGTGGCAGAGAGAGAGAGAGAGAGAGTATAGTGTACGATCCCAGGTCAGGACAGCTATCAACCGGTATCAGCCCGGAAAACATTGACATTGTGCAAACCTAGTAAAAACTGTGTCCATTTGCGTTTGAGCAAATCCATTTGCTCAAACTGGCTCTATGATTTTGGATAAGGATTTTTTTGTATACTTATCAAGTTTTATCCAAAATTTGAAGCTCAACGTTTAAAAACAAATTAGCCTTCAAAGTTATTTATCCAAAACTGACTGTTCCAGAAATGCAGTACAATAAAACATACAGCCACTTGTTTTATCCAAAATTTGGATAAAGTACTCTACAGATACGCAATAATTATCAAAGAGGTTTTATCCAAAATTTGGATAAATGGTTAAAGAAATCTTTTAACAAATGTACGCAATAGTGATCAAAGAAGTTTTATCCAAAATTTGGATAAGCCTCAACGGTACGCAATAATTATCACAGAAGGTTTATCAAAAATTTGGACTTGCCAACAACTATGCAAACACAGACTCCGATAAGAAAGCCAACGGTTGCTGCCGTAAAGCTTTATCCAAAATTTGGATAAAACCTTACTCTAGAGACGCCAGGTATGCACTGATTCTACAACTGATTAAAGAAACATAGCCTACAGTTTTGTAATGTTTTGCTAATTTAGCTCGCCTGGATGAAGTTAGCGTCGGTGTTGGTGTCCACATCTACGTAAAGCATTTGATTGATTTGGGTCGTATGATGATAGATAAAGGTTCAAAGTCTCTTTCAGCGATATCCCCACCTATCCTCCCAGCCTTAAGGTCAAATTCATAGACATTCGAATTTTTAACGTGCAACACAATATGGAATAAAGTCTAAAGTACTGTTGAACTCCCAAAGTGTTACTTAATATTGGATACTTGAGCAGGAGTGAAATGTATTTGTAATTATGCTAAGTATTTGTCCGAACGCAAGAGGCCACACTGATTTTGTAGAGAATTATCCTCAGATTTGATCATACAAAACGTCATGAAAATGCGTAAATTACATGTTTATTTAGAAACTGTGCTACATGTAAGTCACCTTTGCTTCTTAAAGTTCAACAAATGGGTTAGATAATAATAACGGTAACAAAACTATTTCTTGGTTTTTCCAGCACAGTGCCTTTATAAAATATGTCGTTTGTCATGACTCGGTGTCAAACCATTTGGAGAGGAGCTCAGTAGGTTAAGCGCTGGCCTGCTGGACTAGAGAGCGGTACCAGGTTCTAGTCCTACTGGAGGCGGAATTCTTGTAAACTGTCAACGGGGTTCCATTGCATACAGCCTTTCAGTACCACCATCTCATCGTCCTGATATGATTAAGATACTGTTGAAATGGACGTAAACGTTAAATTGCACGTCATCCATCAAACCATTTAGAAAGTATTGTTTGCTATAAAAATTCTAACTAATATTGCATCTTTGTAAATGATTTTGTTATTACCAGATGATACATTTAAACAAAGAAAGAAAGACAGAAAGCACGTTAATTATCCATAAGACAGGTATCGGTATTCATGCAGTGTTTTAAATGAACGATTTTGGGATTTAAACAATTCTTCGAAAAGTTCTCAGCGAACACTAATTATGATGAAAGTTGTAGTTTTTGTGTTATCATTTTCCCATCCAAACTTTATTGGACTCTCTGCTAAGAAAGTTCATAGATACATTTCGACGTTCATGTCATATTTTTGAAGTTGAAGCTTCAAATTCAGTATGCTGCATCTGTTTTCCCCTTTCCTTGTGTCGTGTCACCTGAAATGACAAAAAATACACTACAGTTTATAAATGATAAAATGTGTTTCATATTACTCGCAGAGAGGCGCCGTAGTCGAGTGGTTAGAGACGCTCGATTATGGTGTAGAAGGTCATAAGATCGAATCCCGGCTTGGGCCAACTTGCGACTAGAAAATTCTCTCTGCCTACCAAGCAATAAATGGGTACCTTTTTTTGAATCAGGGAAGATAAAGTTTCCTTTTAAAAGGAAAGGCTTGCCATGTTAGCACTTTGTTTCCGAAATACATGTAGTTCAATGTTTATGCTCTTTGTGGTTTATGGTTTGTGGTCTTGGGAGATGGTATCTTACTTGGAGACACTTTCTTCAATTAAAAACGTCCACAACTGTGGTAAACAATGAGGTTACTCTACATTCTGACTGCTCTGACAGTCATATGATAACCCTCAGTGAAAAGGTCAATTTTCGCATTACTGCTACTGAAAAATATTTCATAAAAGCATTTAAAAATAAGGATTTCTCGTATTCTGTTATGTATTGTTATAAGAAATTTTAGGACATTAGAAGATTTATTGGGAGTTTCGTTTTTTGTTTTTTTTTTTTGTGAAACTAAGCAGAACTGTGTTTGCACTTTGGAGCAAATGGACTACACATAACTGGTGAAGTGTAATGGAAATAGTCCAAAGGGTATTCAAGTTACAGAGTGGACAAGAAAATATTAATAGACGTTTAACATACGTACAGAGACAGGTGGACGGGAATTTTATTGGTATATTCCCTGAACCGTTCGGTCAGGGACAAAGTTATGTTTATTTACAGATCGTTATGTCTTGATGTTGAGAAAAATACATCTTACTTTGGATCAGTACTGTAACAAGTTGCTTACATGTAAGATGATATATAGATCTTGACTCCTGAAGGAAACAGTGGCAGTAGTTCGTCCTACTAGCCTAGCCTCATGTATGACAGATTGGTAGGGAAAAATCTTACTGTTCGTAACAATGTCTATTATTACAAGGGAATACCTTGATTCTGTTGGAGCAGATTTAAAAGCTGACCGCCACTGAGAGTAGGTTATTATGAAAATGATAGTTCCTTCCCATACAGTTCCTTCCCATACAGTTGCCATAGAAAGTCTGCAAATATTCAACTTATTATTTTCGTATTTTATCATCACTGGGTTTAGTTATAAGTACTGGTTAAGCCTGTGGTATTTTGTTGTTGTTGTTGTGTTATTGTTTTACGTCCACGGTAAACAGCTACATGTATGGTCATGTCAGGACGGTCAATAAACCTAACCACACTATTCCTGGGCAGGTCTAGCCGTCCTTAGCGGTTAACCAGTATTAAGTGCACTTACTTTCGCCAGTAACTGACAACTGCCCTTTTTGAATCAGCAGAAGAGGAAACGAAAGTAAGTGACCCGACCCGGTTACAAACCCGGGACCTCTATTTTTTTAAGTCAGACGTGCGACAGACTGCACTATGGGGCCCAGCAAACCTGTAGCATAGATAATAACTGGTAATTGATAATGACTACAAGTCAATCCAGCAGGCACATGAAGTCTAAATGACGTTGCACTGACGTCGATGCGACGTCATTACGACGTCATGTGCCTGCTGGGATGAAGGTATTAGTGTATTTTTGTTGCTGTTTTGTTTTGATGAAAAAAATAAGAAACAGTATCTCGTCAATACCATCAAACACCTTGTCTGTAAAAGCAGTAAATGCTTTTAGATAAAACTGTTGGCACGGACCCTTACCAGACTGTTCCAACCAGCAGTCTAATATGGATCTACATTCTACACTATTTGTGCAGGCATATCAACTATGTTGAAATATTTTAGTCCAGGTTTTACAAAGTCCAGAGTCAAAAGTCCAGGTTTTGCATATACAAAGTCCACAGTCCAGGTTTTACACAGTCCGAAGTCCAGAGTCCAAGTCCAGTCCACGTTTTACATAATGCCCACGAATTGCGCATGTCGTTAAAAATACACCGGATAAATGAAAATTAAAATAACGAGTATTTAGGGGCAAAAATGCTAGATATGCTCGATTATTTAATGTGCCAGATTGTGGCGTGTCGTTATTTTACGGTGCTTAGGTACAATAGTGCCACCTGCAAAAGAAACAGTCCAACGAAGTTGCGCCCCGTAGACGCTCTCCATATATTGGTTTTCCACTTGTAATTATATACCATTCTCGAAGCTGGGAACAAATCAGCGTCTTCCGCTTGAGTGCGCATGACAGGAAGTCATATTCCATCTGAATACATATGCTCGCCCGCCGAAGCGGGCAAGCCAAAAAAGGCAGCGAAAGGGATGGATGGGATCCGCCTTTCATATGCTGTTCCAAAGATACAGTGCCCCCACTGCGCCTACGGCCACTAGGCTAGAGAAAACGGTTACCTTTACCTGTGGTACTTTTAGTATTACTGGCTGTGTCAGATGTGCAGCATTTTCAAATCTTTATCATTATAAGATCAGCTCTATATAATTTTCAACAACCTATAGACTAAGTACTAATTATTTTTTTTTTATCTGCCTACTTGTCTTTAAAAGGTTGATGATATACAAGACAAATTTTTATTCCTCACCAGACGATAGTGGCGGGGTATTATGTTTTACAATTCGTCGTCCGTATCGGTGCCGATACTCGCCTTTTCTAACTCGGTACTCGCTTTTGTTAACTCGATATCAATTTTTGTTAACTCGAAACTCGCCCTTGTTAACTCGTTACTGGCTTTTTTCTGAATAGATGCTCGCTTTTTCTGACTCGATACTGTTTTTGGTCAGAAAAGTGAACAGCAGGTGTATGCGGGACTCTTCAAAGAAAAAAAAAACAGAACGGTAGCCAAATCTTAAATTTGACTACCAGCGGAAACAGCTAAATAAAGGTGTAATAATCCGTATCAAAATTTCAGGCAACTGGCGACACCTCTTTGGCGAACTTGCGATGTTTCAAAACCTCCAGTAGACATAGAAGGCTTTGTTGTTGTTGTTGTTATTGGTTTGTTGCTTTACATCTATGGTAAACAACTATGGTCCTGTCGGGAAGATCAGTTATCCTAACCACATTATTCCCGGGCAGGCTTAGACCTCCTTAGCGGTTAACCAGTTCTAAGTGCACATATTTACTGTCCTTCTTGAATCAGCGGAATGAGAACCGAAAGTATATGGCCTTATCGGGTATCGGATCCGGGACCTCTGGCTCTTGGGTCAGACGCGCTACCAACTGCGCTGTACGGCCCGGTGACATGGAAGGCTGTCTGTTTTTCGGAGTTTCTATTATACTTTTGTTTCTAAAATTCTTGTGATGGCTATCTGTTTTTTGTTTTTATTTTTCTTAAGATTTACTGTTATACCTTTCGTTTCTAAAATTCAGTTGATGGCTGTCTTTATTCCGATTTACCATTAGCCCTTTTGTTTCTTATGGCCTTATCGGGTTCGAACTCGGGACCTCTGACTCTTGGGTCAGACGCGCTACCGACTGCGCTTTAGGACCCGGCGACAGCGAAGGCAGTCTTCTTTTCAAATTCACTATTATATCTTTTGTTTCTAAAATTCTGTTGATGGCTGTCTTTTATTTTTCAAATTTACTATTATACCTTTTGTTTCTAAATTCTGCTGATGGCTGTATTTTTTCCGATTTACCATTAAACCTTTTGTTTCTAAAATTCTGTTGAGAATTATTGGCAGTACGATACTGGAATAAAAACGTGCGCAAGATTGCCAATATCTTTTGTCAAACTGGAATAAAAACGTGCGCAAGATTGCCAATATCTTTTGTCAAACAGTTCTTTGGCCTGCTCTTCTGTGTTTCGGCGTATAGTACCTTCAATCAAACACAAGTCGTCCAAAAAAAAAAAAAAAAAAAAAAAATGCCGGGCCGGGTAGCGCAATCGGTAGGGCACCTGACTCGTAAGTCAGAGGTCCTGAGTTCGAATCCCGGTCTGGCCACATACTTTCGTTTCTCCTTCCGCTGATTCAAGAAGGGCAGTTGTCAGTTACTGGCGAAAGTATGTGCACTTAGTACTGGTTAACCGCTTAGGAGGTCTAAGCCTGCCCAGCAATAGTGTGGTTAGGTTAACTGACCGTCCCGACATGACCTTAGTTGTTTACCGTGGACGTTAAGCATCAAATCAACCAACCAACCAAAAAAAAATTCAATATCGGATGCTGGTAAAAATAGTCATCAGAGGAGATATCAAATTCCCCGACCAAAGGCCCTATGCGCCTTGGCAAACAGGGTGCACTTCAAAACACAGCAGTAATACATTGTCATTCTTATGTGCTTCTGATTGACATGATTATCTAACACTCAGAACAAAACAGTATGCCAGACTTGTAAAAAGAGGTAAAATCTAAAAACAAGCCAGCATATACACAATGTATAGCATATGATACACTCAACATTAGAAAATGCGTGACTAACTTCTAAAGGACAAGGCCTACAAATCTATTTTTGAGTTCTCTAGAAAGTGAACTTGGACAAAGAATCCAAATCCGAAAAAAAAGAAAGTTGACGTAGGGTGTGGGTGCGGCGGAGGGGTCACAGAGAGTTAGAACACTGATAGGATAGCATGGCATGAGCATCAGTATTCTAAAAGGTATAAGGGTATTAAAATTGTGGAGCAGGCCAGGGTTATACAGACATTGACCAGAGACACAAAACTGCAACTCAAACTTCTAGAGGGTAAAAACTTGTTTAATCAACTGATGGTAATGTGCACAACCCGTGGGGAATGTAGAATAATCAATTTCTGGTGCCTGCGGGCTGTGCAATAAGAAGTTTTGCATACCAGTGGCTGGGCAATGTTAAATTACATAAGTATACAAAATTTGAAGCAAATATACCAAGCGGTCCAAGAGTTATGAGCATTTTCAATAAAAGAGCTCAACCGGCCAAACTGATGCTCGGTGAAGCCTCGTCACTGCTTTGCATGCCGGTGGCTGGACTATGTTAAAATACATAAGCATACAAAATTTGAACCATATTTACCACGGTGTTCAAGAGTAATGAGCATTTTCAGTAGTTGGCCGTAAATTTTCAACTTGTGCTCAGCAAAGCCTCGTCCATCAAATAAGGTTGTTATACATGCGAGTCGTTATACAATGTTGACATGTATAAGTATGCAAAATTTTGTCAAAATATCCCATGCGGTTCAAGAGTTATAAGCGTTTTCGCTAACTGATAACGGACGGACGGACAAAATAGCTCAACCGGCCAAAATGATGCTCGGTGAAGCCTCGTCACCGGTTTGCATGCCGGTGGCAGGACAATGCTAAAATACATAAGTATACAAAATTTGAACCATATATACCACGGGGTTCAAGAGTTATAAGTATTTTCACTACTTGACCGAAAATTTTCAACTTGTGCTCAGCAAAACCTCGTCCATCAAAAAAGACGGTTATGCATGCGAGTCGTTAGATAATGTTGACATGTATAAGTATGCAAAATTTTATCAAAATATCCCATGCGGTTCAAGAGTTATAAGCGTCTTCGCTAACTGATAACGGACGGACGGACTCAAACAGTGATTATAGTGCAAACCTGCGGGTTGTGCAATATTAATGCGAGAGTTGTCACTCATGCAAGAGACAAAGTGTCGTGACCTGTTCTACATATCTGTGAAGTATCATGAAAATATTTCAAAGGGTATTCAAGTTATAGAGCAGACACGAGATCACACCTAAACCCATCAAGGGTGAATAAGTCTAAAAGTAGGAAAACAAGAGTTGTCGTTCTTGTTCGTGACACATCATAATGACCTTTCTACATATCTGTAAAGTAGCATGAAAACATTTCTAAAGGTATTCAAGTCAGAGAGCAGACACGAAATCACACCTAAAACCATCAAGGGAAAATAACTCAAAAAGTAAGAATGCAAGGCCTGACATTCTTCGCGACACATCTTCATGACCTGTTCTGCATAGCTGTAAAGTATCATGAAAATATTTCAAAGGGCTATCAAGTTATGGAGCGGACACGAAAACACACCTAAACCATCAAGGGAAATAACTCAAAAAGCAAGAAAACAAGAGTTGTTTGTAACACATTGTCTTGACCTGCTCTACATATCTATAAAGTATCAAAAAAGTATTATAAAAATATTTCAAAGAGTATTCAAGTTACAGAGCGGACACGAACCTGCCAAAAATCCCCAAAGGGGAGAAAATTCAAAAAGTACAATAGCAAGCGGTACCATTCTTGTGTGGGACACATCGTCATGACCTGTTCTACATAACTTTGAAGTATCATGAAAATATTCCAAAGGGTATTCAAGATATAGAGCGGACAAGAAATTACTTCCAGACGGGCGGACGTATGGACATACGGACGCCAGGCTCATCGCTATAACCCCCCCCCCCACGAACCTTTCTGCGGGGGATGAAAATCGTTTTGTTTATTGTTACTTACCATGATGCTGCAAATATGCAATACTAAACGGTCTTTACGTAGTTACTATATAATTGAACAAGAGCTGTCGCCTGACAGCATAGCTCGCCTGAATTGGTGCTTGCCTATCACACAGTCGCTATGGTGGTGTGGACTGCTATGCATAAAACTTATGGCAAGCATGTCCATAATGACAACAAATTTACAAACAAAAGCTATCTCAGAAATAAGTGTTAAAATAAAATTAAAAAAAAAATCCACATGAAATTTCGAAGTTCAAGAACTGAAGGGGTAGGGATGGGGGAAAGGGGGGGGGATGTACCAAAACCCTGAACCATTATCTAACATCAGTCCAAGTATAAGTATCAACTGAGTCCATCATGGCACTGTGAAATTAGGTCTTCATAAATATAAAACTTTAACCAAAATCTTTCATACAAAATTCTAAGTTGATGACCTTGACTTCAAGGTCATTCAATGGGTTAAGTATAAATTGTTTTGTAAAAACTCAAAAAAATGTCTAACGTCAGTTCAAGTGTAAACTAAATCTCTGCCAAGCATTATGAATAGGTATGCAATTAGAAAGATTTAAGAAAGACCAAAATTTCCTAAGTCCCTGACCTTGACATCAAGGTCACAGAGTGGGGTTGGGATCATAGTACTCTGTAAAACTTTGGACTGACATCTAACTGCAGTGCAAATATCAAAATAATTCATTCATGGGTTCAGGAGATATGGGTCTTTAAAAAACTTTAACCAAAACATTTAATCAATAAAAAGACAATTTTCTAAGTCCATGACCTTGACATCAAGTTCACTGAGGGGAGTGGGGTTGTACCCTGGAAAACTTTGGACCAATATCTAACTATAGTGCAAGTATCAAAGGAATCCATCCATGGGTTAAGGAGATATTGGGCTTTAAAAAACTTTAACCAAAACATCCAGTCCAAAAAAACTCCCAATTTTCTAAGTCCATGACCTTGACATCAAGGTCACTGAGTGGGGCAGGGGTGGTATCCTGTTAAACTTTGGACCAATATCTAACTACAGTGCAAGTATCAAAAGAATCCATCCATGGGTTAAGGAGATATAGGTCTTTAAAAAACTTTAACCAAAACATCCAATCCGGACGCGGACGCGGACGCGGACGCCGACGCGGACGCTGACGCCAGGGTGACAACAATAGCTCTTCCTGAACTTTCGTTCAGGCGAGCTGAAAAAGGACTGCTGCTGACGGCTTGTGTTCTCAATAAAAAAAGGCGGTTGTGTGACAAAATGCAGGTTACGCTGCATAAATTGAGTCGTGTAACTGGAAAAAGGTAGAAGGCCCAAGAAAATTGGTAAATCTGTCAGTAAAATCCTTTTTTTTTTTTTTTTTTTCATTTGCTGGTCCCCTTCTGGTAACGTTACATAAACATTGGCGGAACGGGGTTTTCATGCTTGTACATTGTATTTTTACCACGTTATTCAAGTTTGATTCACATCATTTTCCAAATTTAAACCTCTTTATGTGAAACTGAAGGATGTTTTGTTTGTTTAAAGTTGGCTAATCACGGTCATTTACAATGACGAAACTTAGTGAGAAGCTAGCAACAAGATAAAAATGTCATGAATTTATACCACTGCTAGAGCAATAGAGCCTTGAATGTTTACAACTGTACGATTTTGATCGGAAAGACAAAAATACTATTCATTTCTCACACCGATATTTTAGAACAAATTTGATTGATCAAAAAGTTTAAAATATTTACATTGCCTACACTCTATGAATCTACTCCGAGAGTCCATTCCATGAGTCCATTCCATGTTTTTTACTTTGCCCGCAAGAACAATATCATGCGGCACATAACAGCAGGTTACCCATTTATTCACCACTGACCCTATCATCAGCACATCTGCATGATCTGTGGACCTGGAGATTGTTACGGTCGCGCGCTGCAAGTGAAGAAACTCAAAACGCATCAGGGGAATTTAATTCACCAGAATGATAACAGGTGCCCCGGTAGCTCGGTGGGTTGTGTCAACAGAACAATAACAGGCGCCCCGGTAGCTCGGTGGGTTAAGTCTCGGCTTGCAGATCTAGCGGTCTCGGGTTCGATTCCCACTGGAGGCGGAAATCTTTTCACTGCAAACGGGGCACAGCCTTTAATCGTCACCCTCCAATCGTCCTGATATATCTGAGATACTGTTGAAAAGGGCACAAAATTGCAGTTCATTATCCATGCCATTGATTACGTTTCCCTTAGAAATATTTTCTTATCGCTTAGCGAAACCAAAGACACTGATAAGTGCATTCCCGCTAAATGATAGGAAAGTGTATTCGCTTTCATTACGCAAACAGAGGTTGTGCAGACAGACCTGGGTCTTTGCCCATCGCACATGCTGGAAAACTTTTTTTCTCGTTGTGTTTACTTTTACTAGTTTTCGCATTCTGACATTCTTTCTGAAGTGAAGGTATTTACGTCGACGGTACTCTGCGTCCCTCATACTGTTAACGCAAAGTGACTTGTGCAGCTGTGCAGGCAGATCTGAGTCTTCTCCTTATACTGTTAACGCAAAGTGACTTGCGCAGCTGCGCAGGTTGACCTGAGTCTTCTCGTTCCCGTTGCACAATTGATAATTGTTTTGATTTCAATTAAAGGGGAGGAATTGATAGCATTTTTTCTTTCTTTAAGATACTTCAAGAGTAAGGCTATAAAACCTGATATTAATGATTTGATTAATGGTGATTACAGATTACATCTGCAGTTACATGACTATCAGAAGTTTACAGCATTCCTTTCAAAGTTAAAGACCTAATTGACGTTGGAATTTTACACATGATTTGGGAGATTTATTGCTACAAATTCATGATTCATCAGGTGTACTTCGGAATGATTTTATAATTGAATGCTTAATATGTAAATCTATAGTAGGTGATTATATACAGCAAGTTAATTGATAGTAGATCATATCCACTGGCTACTTATTCTTTTCGGTTTATACTTATGCATTTCAAAGACAGACGGATCCTTTTATTTTGGGTTACACCGCAAAATCCCTGAACGAAAATGCGTTATTATTACCCACCCTTTTTCCATAAGAGAGATACGTAAACATTCAAGTTTGGCTAATATTACGATCGTACATAATACAGATGACAGGACAAATATGTTTAGCCGTTTTGTTGCTTTGCTGTAATAGGTCGTAAAGTATAATATTGTTAGTTTTACAGATCAAACTTTTTGAGCATGTTGGTTCTGAGGTGAGGGTCCTTGCCCTTCCCTAATGGCACTTGTGTTTGGAATGTGAAGAAAAAAAAATGCACTCACCCTACTTTTATTTTTCTGATATAGTTTCCTATAAAATTATCTTATTTACAGGCCGAAAATGAATATATAAAAACATCGCAAACGACTGCGTGATACCCCGCCACTGCAAACCAATTTCACGCGTCCATTTTTTTGCTTATTTATTTATTTATTAATATTTTATACATGTTTGTGGCCATGGGGCAGGGGCATATAGCCCTGTGGGCCATATTTTGATAATCTCAAGAGGCTTTCATTACTTCAAACAATAGGTGCAAGTTTTAGAAAAATCTATTTAAATCCTTATTTTATAAAATTTAGGTTGTTCACCATTTTGTGCATCTGCATTGCCCGGGGGCAGGAACAGATAACCCACATTGCGTAAATTTTGAGCATCACAGATGGCTTTTATTACTCTGACCATTTGCTGTAAATTTCGGAAAAAAGAATTGTTTCGAACCCTGATTTCATACAGATTTTTTCACGATTTTATACATGTATATAGCACAAGGGTAGGGGCAGGTAACCCCCTGAGGATTAAATTTCTATGGTAACACATAATTGGTGTTGCTTTGATTATTCTTGTGAAGTTTCACCATGAAATTCCACATAGTGAAGGAACTACAGACAATGACAAGTGCTATAACTCTGTCAGAAATTATCGAAATTTGCCCATTAACAATCCCAAGCAAAACATTCTTGATACAAATGCATCATGCAAAATTTGAACTAAATCCGTTTATAAATACTGAAGTTATCGAACGGAAACAAAGTGTGGACAGACGGACGGACGTACATACGGACGGCCATCGTGAAAACTTAGTACCCCGCCACTAACGTGTTGCGGGGTAAAATAATAGTAATCCATCTAAATTTTCCTAATTCTACCTATCAAATATAAAATTATCATGAATTTATTTGATTGGCATCATCTGATTTTTCGCAAGAAAGTGTGTGGCCAATGTACCATAGCCATAAACTACACGTGAAGCTGAAACATTAAATTTGACCTGATTAGCATCGGAACCAGAACACTAACAACAGACATTTCAGAATGGATTGTAGGTTTGAGAAAATCACACTTTTCCATCGAATGAATTTCAGGTAGCATCTCACTTATAATTCGTGGGGAGAATGGCATACAGTGGCACACACTATATGCCGTGCTTTGTATGTTACCATAGCAACTATGGTATTCCTAACTGTTTTTGCTTGGTACTTTTGCAGAATGACGCCTCGATGACAGGAGTATGACATCAATATAAACTCCAGCACTTCAGATCGAAATTGTAATAAATCTCGTTATCGAAATCTGAAATTATTTTCGGCATGTGTGCGAAATTTGATAAGATTTCCCGTACATTTTCATGAAATGTTTTATAAAGCTGTTGACTTACTGGCAACCAGTGTAGACCTCTGTCTGGTCTTCATATTTGTCTACAGTATGTCCCTTCGATGTATATAGTTATGTGAACTTGAAAGAAAATAATCGGCATAAAAATAAGATCCTAATCAGACTGCTAATTGGTGGTCAGACTGGTCTGCCTCTTCATAGTTTACAGAACAGAAAGGTTTGAAAACAAACAAGGGTTTTAATTGTAGCCCCGGTGGCTTACTGGGTTTAGCGCTTACCTAAAGCAGTCCTTATTCGAAACTCGCTAGATGCAGACTTAATTTCAACCGTTTACGGGACTAAATGCGCACAGCCCTTATTTATCACCTTTCCATCGGTTCGATATAACTGAAAGAGTTTTGAAAGGGCCGTAAAATTACATGTGGTCCATCCATCGTCTATGCTAAAGCACATAAAATTGTTTTAGTGAAAATCTTTAAGGGTGCATAGCCTGTGGATACGATCAGGAAAAACTAAGATAAGACTGTATCATTTCAGTCGAAGATGTTAGAAATTCTCAAAAGTCATATTATTCATATTTAACATTTGTTACTTCTCTCAAAAATCTTTAGTATGTGCTAGACTCCTGACTCCAACATCTTCCGCAAGATGTCGGAGGGAGGTGTAAATGTATCAGAGAGGAAAGTGAGATTTGATATGAATGTCAAACAACTTGGACGAACAAAAGTCTAGGTCATGCTAGCCGATGAATTAAGGTTTTAGATCTGTGACAGAATCATTCACTGGTTTCCCAGCCCTTAAGTACAATTCAAATAAATATATAGTAACTATGTGCAGGAGTGGTTACATTACAGATGCAACATGACTCCCGACACCGCTGTGTGAGTGAACCGCACTTCTCACGTTCGGTTATTTTGGACTTTTATTGCAGTCACGTTGACCGTAAAACGGTCTTTATTGATCTCTTGATACTTCTTGCATGGAGTTTTACTTTCTGGAATTATTTGTTATCAAACTGTTTTGATATATCACATCTAGTTTTCTTAACATATGTTTATGAAGCGCAGAATCGGTTGAAGGACAAACGTAATAACAGATAAGCACCTCTCAAGAACGCATTAGAATGATAAAGGGCAGTCTTTTTTTTTTTGTTACAGCCGTTCGAACATACACGTTTTGTAAAATGGTGACTTTCTCAGTATTTTCATGTAATAGATACTACCAAACAGATGAATAAGCTGGGTCCATTATTTATTTAAAGGCCCCATTGCTCTATCAGCATAAAATATTTTATCGTGAGGTACCACTGCAAACTTCTCACTACATTTTCGCCTTTGATTATTATCGTGATCGGCCGGCTTTGAAAAATCAAAACGTCTTTAAATTTACCATAAAATAGATTTGAAAAAATAACTTGGTCATTTTAGTTGCCAACTAAAATGACCTACTTTTGATTTCACAAGCTTTATTTCATGGTAAAAATACAAGGTACAGGAGGTAAAACTATAAGGTAAAGGCGTTTAACAAGTGATAAAAATACAATGTACAAAAATGTTAAGCAAGGATCCCACTGACTGTGTCGCTGTTGCGTTATTTCATTGCTTAACTGGGAACCAGAGGCGAAAACCGTATTTTATGGAGAGAGACATCAAAAAGAAAAAAATCAGACATCATTTTTTCAAAATACCTTGTTCCTTCTTTTTTGCCAGTTATGTGATGCAAAAAGCACATAAACCGACATATTTTCATCAATTTGGAAGGCTGTATAGGTTTCATAATGATTTGCATTTTGACGATTTTTACCACTGCTAGGACTATGGAGACTTTAAAGGGTAATACTATTTTAACCGACTTTTTAATTCAAATGTAAAACCAATGCAGATCCAGATCAGAGGCTGCAGTCAGTGGTGTCTGATCTGAATTAACACCATGATAATGTCGCTTTTTGGGACACCAGACATTAATTGGCTAACTATTCATTTATTCAATATTCAATTCGTGTAACAAAAATGATATAAGCCGTAATTTAGCAGGTACAAGTCGGGAGCAGCCATGTTTTTTTTTATGCTTGAAGGTTATTTACTGGTACGATTCAGTGAGTATCAATCCGATAAACTGTGTAGATCTTGGATGAACAAATAAATACATAACTACAAATACATAGGAGACATGAAAATATACACGTGGGCTTATGCTGTACAAATAAACAGCATTTTTTTAAAATGTATCCTTTGGATACCTTATATACAGACGAGTGTCAAGACAAAAATGGATGTATGTCTGTGTGACCGAGTAAAGGGGCTTGCAATACAAGAACTTGCTCTAGTGGCATGAACAACAAGAATTCCCTGGAATGCGGTGTCTTGCCTGTTAGTGCATTGTCAAATAAACAGAGATTGTCGTTGAGACTCGACAGAATACCATGCTAAGACTATATGAGTCAATTTTCAATTTAATATGGAAAGTCAGACGCAATATTTAGTTGCCATAGCAACCAAACTTCTGAACCGAATGACACGGAAAACAGTACTTTTATAGATGCTTATGGAAGTTTCAGCTGTCTCAGCCTTATACAAGTCGATTGTTATATATTTTTCCATTTTTATCAAGTCGGTGGTTATGTCAAATACACCAATGAAGCAGTTGATTAGTGAGGCCTACCTAAAGAACATTTCTGTAAAAGTTTATTCTCTATATGTGCAATGCTAAATCAGTTAGAGCCGATATTTTAATTGTTTAAAGGTCAGTTGCCATAGCACAGAACTAGAACAACTAGCATAAAAGACAATGTGTTTTATTGTTCCCCTATCCTTTAGACGCAACAAATTAAATTTTCTGACAAAGGGCCTTCCGGTTTCGGAGGAAATGTCGTGGGCAAATGTTTACGACGGTCGAAGAACTGACGAACAGATAACGGATCACTGCCTATACAATAGCTCCCCACGAAGACGAGCTAAAAACGCTTTTAATTCGAAATTTCATTTCACTGCCTCAAACTGTCAGGTGCCATATTGAACACATGAAGGATTTATAGATACATTACACCGATCAACTATAAAACCGCAGGTCACTCGTAATACTTCGTTCTTAATGTGCTGTTTATTTGATTTCATAGCATTGCTGTATCAACACTAATTCATTAAGCATAAATGTTAAACAAATTGGCACGGTGGCTTTTTTCTTTCACACAACACATGAGTACAAAATAATTGACGCAATAAATATCGCATATTTTTCTTTTTGGTGTTTTTAAGTCAAAATAAAAATATGCTGAAATTATCAAAACAGGGAAGACATTATCAACGCATGGCGTACACTTCGTCGCAAACTTGTTGAAGTTTTATTTGTTTATCATGCGTAACGAAAGCGTAAACAATCAAGGGGTCCATATCAAGATTCGCAAATACTGATCAGTTAACTCAGTGTCTTGAACTGAGTTGTGCCTGGCTCCAAAACTAATACCCTCTTAAGCTAGGACGCTACAATGTCTCAGAAACATCAGCAAGAATTTTTAGCATTGGTTACTCGTTACAAACAAAGTTATTCCCCTTTATGAAACTCCCGTAACGTAGGCAAGTTTTGCAATAGGAAATGAAAATTTTGTGGATTTTTCACCAAACCGAATTGGAAATGGATTCCAATGCGAGTTAGATAAAAGGATAAGTGGTCACAATCAAATGGAGTATGTAACAAAGGGAAGTAACTCCGTACGTCCTTCCAATAATGCAACCACAGATTGAACTTTTGGGCGCAAGATCCTTGAAATCACTGGGCAAAATTAAATGAAAATCTTACAGCATTTTTATCATAAAGGACAGTCTACGGTTAGCGAAAAAAGAAAGACAAGATTTTTTCCAGGAAACTATTTTAATCGGCTTTTAAATTTCGTAACTCAAACCGGAAGTGAGCAAAATACGTGCTCATTTCAAACCAAAATTTGTTTTAAACGGGTCCTTTACCCATAGCCTTACTCATTTTTAATCCCAAATTACCAGATTTTTCTAATAATTTGATGATTCAGACGAATTTCAAAAACTTCGAAAAAAAAAATTGGAAAAATGCAGATTTTTGCATGTGCGATTTAACTGGTGGCTGAAACTGGATTCGAACCCCATTGCGCGACCGAAAAAAGAAATAAACTAAATGAATGTTTGACAGCTTATTTTAAGAGAATTGTGGGGCCGAATTGTAATGTTTATTATAAAGCCGCCTTTTGCGCTGGATTTTAAAAGGAACCACACAGCACATATCAGCAGAGGGCTTGAATAAAAGATAAGAATAATGATAAAAACTCCGTTTCTCCGTTTTACCCATAGCCTATCTGGACATCGAAATTTCATTCTGATGACAAATACGAATGATACTGTACTTCAACCAACTGCTTCATCCACTTATTGTATGGCATTCGTGTCTTCATACTAGCTGTTTCTGAAAAGTCCTGTTCACCAAAAAGGGTGGAAACATGTATTGCGACCAGCCTCAAATAATTACGCACATGAAACTCTTCCCTCTCTTTCTCTCTCTCTCATGTAAATTTTGTATGACTACATTAGAACTTCGAATATATAGGAATAAACATGACCATTGCAATATCAGCAGACGGCTTGAATAAAAGATAATAAAAACTCGGTTTTCCCATGGGGGACGTTACTATTGAAAGTCCGATGGGGGCCGCGATATTGAAAATAACATTGACTCTACAGTACTAAACGGCGTAACGTCCTTTGCGCCGCACTTAGTCCTAATTAATTGCTCCAGCATTTACGCATTCTTGACCGTAATATGAATAAGGTTCTACTCATTGCCCAAAAACATTCACTGTGGTTACTCATTTGAACCGCTTCAGTTCTGTGTGCAGAAAGAGTACCTCTAATTAAATTTTTACAAAAACATCTTCTAGCGAATTAAAAAAATATGTATACTCACCATTTTTTGACGTTGACGATGGGTGATACAGTATAAGACCCGAAAACAACACATACTTTTGCGTCACTAATTCCTCATCAAAATCTACTTTAGTTAATATAATCACCTCTGTTGCAAGAGTCAGAACAGTCTCGCTTATTTCAGCTTGACAATCTAATTCACTGTATACAATGATAATGACTGTATCACAATAATTCAAAACACCGGAACAGAAATTCAAATTTGGCCGGTAAATGCAATTGACTGCGGAAATGTTTACTGCGCATGTGCCGCGGAAAAGGAATTTCAAATTTGTTCAGAGTTTGTGACTCCATGGAAGCAACAAAAACAACAACAGGTATTCCAGCGTTGGATAGTAACATTCTAGTGGAGATTCAGTTATAGGTGAATATGTTTTATTCATTTCAAGGACCACATTGCTTTCCATCCTTTAAATTCGTATACATTCATGTAATATTTTATCTTGAGGTATGGCTGCAAGCTTTCTGCTACAATTTCGTTACTCTAACGACTGTAATTGGTCAATTATAAATGAATTAAACAGTCTATCCAGCAGGTACACAGCGTTGAATCAATGTTCATTCAATGTGCTGATGTTGAATCAATGTTGATTCAACGTAATATGCCCAGTGGATTAATTTCTCATAAAGTTGAAAAAATATTTCTGTCACTTTATGTGGCAACCAAAATGACCTACTTCGGATATCAATGGTCAAAATATGTAAAGGCTTGGAATTCCACTTATTGTCTCGATTTTCTTCTACATTGCGGGAAAGGGAATCAGAGATGAATTTGTATTTTTGGAGCAATTCGGAATTCTACAAAAACATGTTTGAAATTGAATTTAAATATTTATATTTATAAAACGAAATTCATATTTGAAAACTTGAATGCCCCATTGCTCTATGAGTGATAAAAAATCAAAGAAAACAAAATTTTATCATGAGGTATCGCTGCAATCTTCTTACTACAGTTTCGCTCATTGCAAAAGACAGTGATTATCCAACTATAAACAGTTAAAGCATCAATGAATTTCAAATCAAAGGTTTGAAAAACGATTTGTGCCATTAAAGTTGGTAACGGAAATGACCTACTTTCGACATCATAAACTCGAGTTAAATGATAAAAATGTAATGAACAACGTGGGGCCCGATTCGTTATCCAGCTTTTGTATCTGTTGTTCCAGAAAAGGAAATTATGTTTTGTTGCGCAATTTGTCTCTTTGTTTAAAATAATGTTCTCACTTTTTTTTCTAGTTATATGAGTCAATATATGCACAACAAGTTACATTTTTTCACCAATCGTGATGATTGAACCGCTTTTCATAATGAATTGTGTTAGACGTTTTTACCGCTGGTAGTACTGTGGAGACTTTAGATTGCGTTTGCCGGCACATATTCAAAAGATAAATTTACAATGCGCTTCTTGCACTTTTCCTAAAAACATATATTTTCAATGAAATGCATACTGGCAGGAGATCAGTGGCAACCGCGGACCGTTAGCACCGGCTTCGTTTTGCAGGCACATAAACATTTTTTTGCGTCACAGATTTCATACAATTTATAAACTAGAAAATGTGTTTGTAAAACACTATGCCTCCAACTTTATGCCTGACCCTGAAATGAAACAATAGTACAGGTCTGCTAATTATTTTATGTTCGACCCCTCTATGATACATGTATATCAAGGCCAAAACAGATACGATTCTTGAGTAATAGATCAACCCTAAAATATTATGTAGTGGCAAGAAAAAGGACACACCTCTGGTAATACTTAATGCAGCATAACGTAACTATCATTAGAATGATTGGCATGTCCAAATACTATTAGTCTACTACTAGGAACTGTGTTTGTGAAACACTATCCCCCCCACCACGCTTGCCACTAAAGGTGTCAAACTTTACAATGTTTAAGCCTAAAAAGGGCTATAGCTCTGTTAATATTCATGGCAATCCCTCACAAGTTAATGAGCTTATAAACGTACTGATTCAAAGCTGTATGCCAAATATTAAAATCTTAGTCCAAATCCTAATATAGATATTTTGTTATTTTTGTTTTTTTTTTGTTTTAGCTGTCTAGTCCAACAGTCTAAACAAGGGGTGGGGGATAACTTCCTCACATTTAACAAAATATTTTACACGTCAAGGACTACTTTCATTTTAATTTTGATACAGGGGAGGTAACCCCAAAAGTACTAACTCGACAGAGGAATAAAAAAATCAGTCTGCTCATTTTTCATAAACTATTCATTTATGAAATTTCAAAACTCTAGGCCCAGTGTTTCTTGCCCCAAGTAGCTGCACATGTAGCTGCAAAGTACGGACTAACCGGAGGAATAACTCTGTTATTAATAAACATAGAGTAACCTGACCTTTACCGAAACAATTATCACATCAAGGACTACTAATATACCAAAAATCAGCTTCCTAGGTTAAGCGGTTCAGAAGTTGGAAAAATGCCGAATTCAAACGAGGGACATAACACGATCAGTTTTCGATGGAGTTTGCCCAAACGTTAAATAGTTCTTGTATATCTTACCGCAAAGCTGTATACTAAATTTCATCACCCTGGGTCAAATAATTCTTGAGATATCATGGTAACAATATTTCATTTTAATTTTGATAAAAGGGAGGTAAGTCCAAAAGTACACGTCCGACGGACGAAAAAAATACCGATCCGCTAAATTTACATGATCTATACATATATAAAATTTCAAAACCCTAGGCCTAGTGGTTCTCAGGGAATAAAGCTGTATCAGATGGCTCTGACGAACTGACAAACGGACAAGGCGAAAGCAATATGCCCTTCAACTTCTTCGAAGTTGGGGGCATAAATAATGAAATGTCTATGTCAAACAGTTCAAGAGTTGGAAAACTGCCAGTCATTACAGTGGTTAAATTCAGTCAATTTTTACGAGATTATCCCATAATGAAACTTGCTGAAAGTAACTTTGGACCTACATCTAACATCATACCAAATATGAACCATATCCATCAAATGGTTTAGAAAAAATAAGCTCTTTAAAACACTTAAATGGAAATGTGGACTCCGACGCCGAATCTGACGCCGACGCCGGGGGTAGTGCAACAGCTCTTCCTGGACTTCGTCCAGGCGAGGTCTCTAGGTCAAAGGGTTTAAAAGTTGGAAAATGCCAAAGTTAATGAAGGGGCATAATTCAGTCCTTTTTTTAAAACTAGCCCGAAAGTTAATAAAGTGATTTACAATTTTGGCCCTACCAGTGTGCTTAATATGAACATCCTATCTTAAATCATGTCTCCCCAAGTCTTGCTAACAAACTTACATTTAATTTTTCGAAAAAGAGCATGGCTCTAAAAGTGCATGATCGACTTGAAAAGAAAGAAAATACTACGGGTCCATTAAAGGACCTCTGACAGTTGTAATGTTAATTTGCCTATAAAAGTGGTCAAAAATGAACTTTTGGTATACTTCGAAATTTCCACTGAAATGTATTCCTCGGAACTCCCTTTAATTGGCATAAAAATAGTTTTTCGGTTATTAAGCATACAGACTGAGATTTTTGGTGTAAAAAGCATTTTTTTTATAATTGAATGGATGGAAAATATGTAAAGATACTTCCCCCTTGTGTCTCAGCTAGCCACTTTGCATGTATGTGTGTATTGTCAATATACACATTATATGTGAGTGGCAAGCTGAGGCACGGGGGGGATGATAGTCTACAGCTTAAAAAAATGAAAAATGGGTGGGGAAATTAGACCCTCTGCGTCTTAAAATAAGGCTGGCATACTGGTCATTTACACATAATTGCATGCTATATGCAGTTGTAGTGTTTACCTTATTTTCTGCATGTTTTGCATAAAGAAAATCAGTAAATAAAGAAAATGTGGATTCGCAAATTTGATGTATTTTGGATTGTCGAAAATTTCACATATCCCCTTCGAGATAGCCAGAGAGAGTTAGTCTGCATGAGTGATATTTTTTTCAAAATAAATATAAAAACTTCTTTATAATCCATAATACTACATGTAGACTTCCCATGAAAGCTGCAGTAATTTGTCGAAAAATAGGCAAATTTGCATCGAAACTATCAGAGGTCCTTTTATGATCTATCCACTCGCGAAATATCAAGACCCTAGGCATTTACAGTTCCTAATTAAGCATATATGTACTTAAAAAAAGATTACAGACGGACAGACTGACGAAACTCCGGACAGACGGACAAGCCTAAAGCAATATGCCCCCTCAACGTCTTCAAAGTTGGGGGCATAACAACCAAAATGGAAATCATCATTATTATTAATATTATTATTATTGTTGTTATTATACCAACATTACAGGTCATAGGGCTACCGCAGTTACTTTCGAAGTAACTACACGCTCCAATATTGTTCAACAATATTCATTTACGTTGTGCAAGTAGCGTCTCAAAATAGGCATATGTTCCTGCCGTTTGCAGCTTATCTGACGCTTCTCCCTTGAGAGCAAGTAAATGCTGCTGGCTGAAAGGGTAATGTAAACACATGCTTGTGTCAAAAGTAATTCCAGAAACCATTGATCTGATAATTAATTCTAGTGTAATTGATAGGAATGAAGCATTACTCGTCTTATGTATAAGTTTCATAACACTTTTTTAGAACAAGAAGTATCTTTAAAAAAGATAATCGGCTTAGATTATATTGAAGTGTGTATTGTAATATGTATGAGTCAGATACATGTAAGATATCGAATGTGCTGACAGGACTGCACGGATGCGCCTGTTGATATGCATATATGTTGTTGGTGTTGGGATTTCAATTTCGGAAATGTTGTTGAATTTTAATTAGGGTCTGTCTCTGTTGCACATAACAGTGAGGATTGTTAGCTGACCGCCCCACATATAATCTAAAAGTGTCACAGTTCCAACACAACATCCACAACTAAGCCAGCAACATTTTTTTTAATTTCGTCTTCAATTCCTGTGTCAAGTTATTTTGTTGGTTTTATTTTGTCTTTGTCAAAAAGCGATTTGGACCGAAATGTGTAGATTCATTACGACACGGTTTATAGGCCAACAGTCAAATGAAAATGAAAGTAGAACGAGAAAGCGAAAGTAAGCTACATACATCAAAATCCCGGGTGTATTATATTGGCCAATTAAATACTTAAAATGTAGGTCAGTAGTAAGGTTATACGGCTAAAGCCGAAAAATATTAGAATTGATATGTCTGAGCGAACAAACCAGACCCAGATCTGACTGTTCCTGAAGGACAGTTTGATCACAGTCTCCATTGTTTTCCATCGATCTGCATATTTCAGACGCATGACTGCATTGATATCAAGTTGTATTGTTCTATTTTTACCGTTACGGCAGCTATTTTGCGTGTCCCAGTTTTAGAATTTTTACGGATTTTTGAATAAAGATTCCACTCCAAGGCCTCAGTCCATGTTTCATATTGTTACAGGTAAATATTATAAACCCGTAATTAATGCTTTTTGGCACTTAGGCTGTTTTACCAGTTTATGCATGCAATAAAGCACCAAAAACAAAGTAGTAATTTTGATCTGTTTAATTTTCTTATTTACAAAACATTTAATTTTTGGTAGCAATTCAAAATGGCCTAATCTAAATAGTCCGCTAAACTTTATCTCAAAGAACCAAATTCCAAAGACAAAAAACATAAAAAGACCAAAAGACCCTCCCACTGTGGCTCTCACGGCTTTGTTCAAATAACAAGGATATGCATTACTGATATCATCAGGAATGTTGGTTACCCTTTTCACTGAACATATTGCCTAATAAGGACATTGCATGAGTTCGGATACAATGATCAGAAATCATGATCATTTATCCTTATCCAAACTCTCGGATAACGTAGCCAAAATTCAGGATAACTAGCAATTTGTATTGATCAATTAATACAAGTAGGTAGAATTGAGTACTAAACCCCTTAACATTCGGCATACTGTAAAACATGGTATGGTATGATGGGTTGGTATGTGGTATGGTATGAAAATCTCATACCATACCACATACCATACCAACCGGCCATACCAAAGTATTATTGACCCGTAGTTTAATCTAGATCTGCAGCCTCTGAAAGTCAACAGCAGTCAGACCTTGATATAAGGCATTAAAATTTCTATATCTATCATTATCAAATGCATGACAACAATGTTAACAAGATCACCTCTTGAGAAACACATGTTGTTTCTGTGAAATATTTATCATCAGATGTGATGATTAATAGAAACGAGAGCAGTGTAGGCAGTAATAAAATCAGATTATCCATATGGATATTTAAGTGCCAATTATATTAAGTACAGATAAACTGTAGGGGTTATATACACGCCTACCAATCGCTCTCATGCGAAACCACGGTTCAGAACGCCAATCCATGAGAGAAGTTTCCGGTTTTGCAGGAGAGGAGCCAAAATCGTAAACAAATTTGACATCGGCACAAGGTTTGAGGTATTTATTTTCTCTAAAAACTATTTATGCAAAATATAAGAATGCTATTATGTCACATATAGATTGTTTCTTCGGCACATGAAAGGATTAGGCACATGGTCTTGCATTTTTCCAGATATACATATAGTACGGCGGAGCATGTGTTCAAGGTCAGTCTCGGCGATATATACATGTAGGGAAAAGTCGCATTCTCTTGCTTGATTTTGAGTCTCTGACCTTGGCAGTCGCAAAGAAGTGAACAGAACTACTGTATGGGTGAATCCAAACGTTGGAAGTAAGCTTTCCGTGATAGACCGTTTAGAATTTAGAAAATATACGCAAAAACTTGGCATCGCCAGCCCGGTTCCGCATGAGATAATAGAAAATATAAGGAATTTTTATCAAACACAAAAACAGCTTCTGAACAATAATTGGATCAAAACTAATATGAACTCTGTGATAAATCATTATTTTATACATTGCAGATGACTTTCTGGCTGTTTTTATTCCCCGTTTGTCTTTTAAGGCCTTTTACAAACCCACTTTCAAACCCTCTTGCATGCCTCAGAAACAAGCAAACGGGGATTAAAACAGCCAGAAAGTCATCTGCAATGTATAAAATAATGATTTATCACAGAGTTCATATTAGTTTTGATCCAATTATTGTTCAGAAGCTGTTTTTGTGTTTGATAAAAATTCCTTATATTTTCTATTATCTCATGCGGAACCGGACTGACGATGCCAAGGTTTTGCGTATATTTTCTAAATTCTAAACTGTCCATCACGGAAAACTTAATTCCAACGTTTGGATTCACGTATACAATAGTTCTGTTCACTTCTTTGAGACTGTCAAGGTCAGAGACTCAAAATCAAGCAAGAGAATGCGACTTTTCCCTACATGTATATATCGCCGAGACTGACCTTGATTACATGCTCCGCCGTACTAAATGCATATCTGGAATAATGCATGACCATGTGCCTAATCCTTTGATGTGCCGAAGAAACAATCTATATGTGACAAAATAGCATTCTTATATTTTGCATAAATAGTTTTCAGAGAAAATAAATACCTCAAACCTTGTGCCGATGTCAAATTTATTTACGATTTTGGCTACTCTCCTGCAAAACCGGGAACTCCTCTCATGGATTGGCGTTCTGAACCGTGGTTTCGCATGAGAGCGATTGGTAGGCGTGATATAGGAATGAATTGTGGGTCTGTTACTACAGAGGCGCTATTTTTCGGGGCTGCAGGCCATCACTGATTTTACCAGTTCTTGACAGTTAGGCAGAATATGGAGACCATGATTACTCAGATATGAGCTAGGGTGTTATATGTTACCATAGTTTAAAATCTGGACTGGAATGGGGGAATGGAATGCAAACGATGGGATAATCTACACAACACTGGCTACAATAGGCTCCAAGAAACTGGGAAAGAAATCTTACAGGAAAGATTTTCTCCCTCAGAGGGAGCAAAATTTAATGCTTTCCGGTAAGACTGCTTTCCCAAATCAGTGGAATGAAGGAGACTGTCTGCCCTGCCAGTCCATTCCATGTTTAGAACAATCCCGTTGATCAGTACAGTACATGTGTTTGAAGTCAGTCCTCATCCCTTGATCATGGAGTAGATTTATGACCTTCTGGTTTCAAAAACTTTTCATTAGGACTGACACATGTTCAATGTAACAGAAATTTGAGTGATAGCAGAAGAAAATGTTTCTTCAGACTAGATATCGGGATTTTTTTTCTCATGGGAGAAATTATAAGCCTTCGAACTGACCTTTTCAAACTGAAAAAAATAAAAAATAAAAGTAATAAAAATAAAATAAAAAGAAAATAAATGAAAAAGAATGCATTCTTTGTAAAAATAACAGTCTGCATCGCCAGATAAGAAAAACTTTATTATATGTGCGGCTAGAGAAGACTCAGCCTGATGAGAGTCTTCGCTATTTGGCTAAATAACTTATGGGGCTTGGACTATCTATAAAGCATACATCATTGATATTCTTCAGACATGCAGATGGAGTCACTTGAAATCCAAAGATATACTTTTTCTCGTGAAATAGCCCAATTATGGGATATTTTAACCACAGGAGCTTGAAGTTCTAGCTTAGAAATGTTTCTAAACCTTGTCATCCAAAGTGCCCAATACAACACTGTACAATAATATTTTAAATGACATATGGTCTTTCTGATTTTTGACATTTTGAAGAGTCTTGCGGTCTAAACTTCAAGCGCCTGTGATTTTAACATAGTACAAGGGTTGATCCAGAAGTAATGTCACTGTGTCCACTGCGCGCTCATTCATCGTAGCATTATTATAACAAGACCTGTCACAGGGCCAGGATAGCTCGCCTGACAGCGCCTTGCCCATCACATAAAAAACTTTAACGTAAAACTTTAACATTTTGCTAACGCCGACGCCAACGCCAACGCTGACGCCGACGCCAGGGGTATTGCAATAGCTCTTCCTGAACTTCGTTCAGGCGAGCTAAAATCATATCAAGCTGCACTGTCTTTCAGTTCTGATTTAAAGAATAAATATAAATGGAATCTTTTTTCTTTCCAATTATACAGACGTTCAAAGTATGCCACTGACGCCATCGCGCCGCACGTCAGAAGAACGTTCATTACATGAACATAATTTTCAAAGGCAATCACAAATCAAAATCAAACTAACCCGCCAAATCAGATGAAAATTTGATACAATGACGAAATATATTTCTGTCGCCCACTGTTGAAATGTTAATATCCTCACTGCAGTTTGAAGTTTGCTAGCTAGCGCTAATGCTTGTTACTGCCGAGAGTAAAAATGTTGATATGTGACAAAAACGCGTCAGCTGATTTGTGCGGTTTTGCCTCGAATTCGGAATATCACCCTTAGAAACTCTAGAGCTGTTTAGTTAGACATGTGGTGAAATAACAGATATTATGAGGCTTGTTTAAAGCTGCAATCAGCGCGATACGCGTGCAGATGAGTCGCTAGAGGATAGTCTGAAAACCGAAAGACCTTTATGTGCAATGTCAGACAAAAACGTCACTCTTGTTTGGACCCCATATATGAAGATTAATGTTTTGAAATTCGAATATTGTGTAAAATTCTTAAACTTGAGTTGCGGGGCCCTTCAAGTTATATTAAAGATGAGATAAACATTGGGAAGAGACATATAGGTGCTATGCCGGAACAGCGAATATGCTACTTTGGACATGACACAATATCGAAATTTCGTCTGGTGCGCCAGCAACGTCATTGGTGTGCGGCGCGTTTCGTTACCATGCCTTCTGTCTATCTCGATATCTCAATTACTGTGCACTGTATTTCTATGACATTTTCAGCCCATAGTGCAAATAGATTAAGGTACTTGGATACGAAATTTTATTGGTCTCCCTTTATTCTACATGATTTTATAGCTGCAGTGACATTACTTCTGGATCAACCCTCGTATATGGGCCATGTTACATAGCAAAATCCATTTGGGCATTTCCAAACAGTCTGATCAGAGCTTTTACCTTCCATGTTCCTGCACATATACATTGGAAAAGCTTCAAAAATCTTCAATAAATACGGTGCAAAATATATTTAGCATTTTTTTTTAATATTTTGCAATTGTTCTCATTACTAAGTGCAACATTGAGCGAAATTAAATTGCACGGAAGGAAACCGTATTTGGGGCTTAAGATACCATGGGATATACTGGAACCATCTTTAAAATCGATATTAGGGATAGGCGATAAGGGGTTATTAGCCGTAACTTGTCAAAGCTATTGATTTTGTAAAAAATATAATTAAGCGTACCAACTGACGAATCTTTTATCATATACTTTCACTAGTATTGCCCCTGATACCAGATATTTGGCCCACGTATTATAGCCCTGTCAGAAAGCGCTGTCCAGCCCTGTTGTCCAAAAGTCAGGTGTAGGGCCGAGATCACCTCACGTGCAGGGCGGGACAGAAATATCTCAGCCCTTGTATCGGCCCTCAGTTTTGGCGCTAACGTCAAGTATTGCCGCTGACGTCATCAAAACAATTCAGCGAGCTAAAAGACGTCTGCCGCCATGTCTTATTGCCGCACGTCGACTGGCTGAAAGTGGACACGCAGAGGCTTTGTACATTTGTAGTTTGTTCTAAACCCAGAAAACCATTCTCGGTAAGTTTTATTTTGTAATCTGAGCCATTTACGATTAAAATACCAAACAATTATGATGTGTTTTCTTCATTTTGTGCACAGTTGTACTTCCAGCTGAAAGAAAAATGGCGGCACGGCTCACCATCCATCATCTTCCGACTCGAACATCTTCATGTTTTTTTCAGCCAATAAAAAGAAAAAAAAACAGACAGATTTTAATGGAACAAAAATGTTGCAGTATTTCTTACAAAAGTTCAATTTCTATAAGAAAGTATATGATAAAAAGATCATCACACAGTTGTTTTGATCCCATCCCTGATCTCAGCCCTCGGACCGTATCAGCCCTCGCCCTTCGGGCTCTGGCCGATACGGTCAACTCGGGCTGAGATCAGGGCTGGGATCAAAACAACTGTGTAATAATCTCTATGTATATGTTATTGACGTCAAAACGTTATAATTCGATCCAGTGTGCAATGATTCACGAGTGCTTCAGTTCAATGGAGAATCAAATCCCAAGAAAAAACAATAGGCTAAAATTAAAGGTCACGTCATGATTAATCTAACTGTCAAGCTTCTTCATTGAAGTGTAACGTAAATGTGAGAAAATGATGACGTTTGTCAAAGACTTGATTTATGCTAAGTAACCTGGAAGAACTTTCTTTCTGAAAGTTTACGTTTTCATATTGGTAGATACCAAACACTCATACGCTCGAAAGGAATTCACAAAATACCGATTAAATGATAACGTAAAAACAAGGGAAAACGTCAATTTTTCAAACTTTGTAAATCTCATACTGAGAGCATATTCAAATGTTTTAGAGCGTTTTCCTTTATTTTAACAGCAAACCAGTCGTCTCATTATGGGTTTGGCTTTTGCACAAGGCTACTTGTGCAGTCAAGATAAATGGCAGCATGGGAAAATGGTTCATAAGAACAGATTCGATTAGGCAAGGATTTCTCCTGTCACCCTCTTCAGCATAAGGTATAAGGCTGAAATAGTGCCGAGAGGACCAAACTAATGACAAACAGTGCCAATTGCATCTAGCGGGAGCTTAAGGTAAAATGACAGAAGCTGGGTACCGTAACACTAACATGCTTTAAATACCTTGAAGAGGTCAAACAATGGCCAAATACCGGAAGTTCTCTCAATGATTGCAAGCCGGGCCGGGTAGCGCAATCGGTAGGGCACCTGACTCGTAAGTCAGAGGTCCTGGGTTCGAATCCCGGTCTGGCCACATACTTTCGTTTCTCCTTCCGCTGATTCAAGAAGGGCAGTTGTCAGTTACTGGCGAAAGTATGTGCACTTAGTACTGGTTAACCGCTTAGGAGGTCTAGGCCTACCCAGGAATAGTGTGGTTAGGTTAACTGACCGTCCCGACATGACCTTAGTTGTTTACCGTGGACGTTAATCATCAAATCAACCAACCAACCAACCAACTCTCAAGGACTGCACAAACCACTGCAGCTTTTACAAAGCTGGAGCCAATTTGGAGAGATAATAACATATCTCTTGGATCAAAGGTGAAAATGATGCATGTCCTGTAATTTCTATATTTCTGTATGCCTGTGAATCGTGGACCTTGACAGCATAGTTAGAGACAAGAACTCGGGCCTTTGAGTGAGTGAGTGAGTGAGTGAGTGAACTCGGGTTTAACGTCCCACCAACAACGAGGTCATATGGAGACGGGACCTCGGTTTAAAGTCTCATCCGAAAGACCGGAGAAGCGGGGAATCGAACCTCCGACCTCTGGATTGGTAGTCTGGAGTGTTATCCACTACGCTACAGCCGCTCCTCGGGCCTTTGAAATGAGATGCTACCGAAAGTTACTGAGCATTTTGTAAAAATAAGATGAACTCCTGACCATGGTCAAGAGAGGGAAAGTAAGGTGGTTTTGGCTATGTCTCAAGGTCTTCTGTTTTAGCAAAGACAATTCTACAGGACACAGTAAAAGGAATAAGATGAAGAGGTAGACTGAAGAAGCGGTGGGAAGACAAAATTAAAGAGTGGACAGAGATGGACTTTGCCAGTTCAACTAGAGCAGCTGAAAACAAGCGAAATATTTGTCGCAAAGTCATTTGTGGTGCCCAAACGACCTTGCGGGGTTATGGAATAAAACAGAATAGAACAGATGTCACTACTGGCCGTCAGAGGCGAGAATCTTTCTAACCGTAAACAGGGTTCCATTGCAAACAGCCTTTTATTACCAACCTCTCATCATCCTGGTATTGCTGAAATACTGTTGAAAAGGACGAAAAACCGCAACTCATCCATCTATCTATACCGTTTCTGCTTTAGCAAGCGATTGGCTGTTGTATATACAGTGATACGGGTAATGTAAATGGCTGCCACTGCCATTTTAAACATTCATTTACGACCATTTTGTCAAATCTGACATGCAGTTACATTATATATGCAGCTGACTCCACTGACGGGGTCCTGATTGAAAACCGGCCACTTAACTGTATAAGACACTGAAGCAGACCTTTCTATTGGGTTCTTTTTAAAGAAGCCACCTTGTTTCCTATTTATGTTTTAGGGCGCGTTTACACGACCAAAGTTTCTATGACAAAGTAGGTTTGTCACAGAAAAATTTGCTCCTGTAAATGCTTAAATATGACAATGTTTCTTTGACAAATATATATGGTAAAGTTACTTCGATAAATTAAATTTGTCCGTGTAAACGGAAGACTTTGCTAAAGAACATTGCTACAAGCGTGGAAAATGTGACAAAGATTTTGTTTCATCGCTGCAGGTAACTTTGACGAATAATATTTGGTCGTGTGAACACTGCAGCAAATATTTCATTGCCAAAGTTAATGTGACAAAGATTCTATGGCACATTTTCTTTTACAAATAATTTGTTCCGTGTAAACGCAATTGTTTGTCATACTTTCTTTGTTAAAGTTTCTGTGACATAGAAACTTTGCTCGTGTAAACGCACCCTTAAGGGCAGGATTCTGGTTCTGATTGTATCAATCCCTGGTGATTGCTTATCTTTTTTTAATTTTTGTAATGGACGTTTCTTATTTAAATCTATGGGACCAGTCTTGGTAGCACAGTCTGTAGAGTGCCGGCTCCTTGATTGAGAGGTACCAGGTCTCAACATACCCGGGCAGCAGCCTACCAAGGTCGTTAAAACTGATACTAGTTGCCTTCTGCTTGGCACTTAGATTCACAGAGAAGAGCAAGTACTAGTCTCTAGGTGTCAATAAACTGTGACTGTGGGTGGAATGATGTCAAGTGTCAGGGACATATTACCTCGGTAAGGCAGCACTATAAAAGCGAGAGTTAAGCTCCCTGTTGTGATATGACTGAAAAATAGTTGAAAACGACGTACATAACACACACCAATACACACACACACACACACACACACACACACACACACACAAACTTGTTTGGGTGGATTTTCAAAATGTAATCTTTCACAGTTCAATGAAAGACCAAAGCGTATTAGCAATGAATGGGCACCCAATAAGCATGGTAGTCTGTTCAAATTTGGTGTTTTGTAGTGTCTGCCTAAAATACAGGGCTACGGAGACGAAGGAGGCTTCCTTGACAATGACAACACATTCAAATAATCAAAACAAATATTTGTACGTATTTTATTTATTTGGTTGCTCTTTCATGCATAATTACTTCTTAACATACGCAGCCAAAATCAGGAGCCTGTAAAAGTTTAAAGCTAAGTGAATACAATTTTATGTTCTATTGAAATCTTTTTAGAATCTATAAACATAAACAGGGAGTAATATCATTTGTCCTACCTGTGCTGTCGACCGAGCCAATCAATTACCATACATGCAAATAGCTGCTGTTGACAAAGCCTATCGCCAGCGGTATAGGCTTGGTCGATATCAATAGTACCATTTACCGGTATGGTTTGGTCGTAAGCCTTAATTCTTGGTTGAGAGCGATTTTGCATAGTACAATCTCCACTGTGGGTAATACCAATTTGGCTGCCTGTGCGATCGACCGAGTCTGTACTATACAAAGTGGCTGTCGACCGAGAATACGATCGTAAGCATTACCAATAACGGTAAATGGTACTATTGTTAATGGCTATCGATTGAGCTGATACTGCTGTCAATTGCCTCTGCTGACAGCTTTTCTTTGCATGTATGGTAATTGACTGACTCAGTCGAAAGCACAGGTAGCCAAAATGGTATTACCCCTGTGATCTCAGTCGACAGTAGGGATTTGATATCACTCCCGTGATAAAATATGTTGTCACACAACACTGCTCCATATGCGACAGTATATATTGGAGTGGAAGGATTTTTGCAAATCACCTCTATTTATATTGTCTATCGAAGTGGCATATTAGAGAAACAATTGAGAAACAGATAAGGTGGGTAACTGGTGATAGCTGAGGGACAATGCTCCGTATTTCTAAAAAAACCTATACTCAGAGGCAATAAAAAGTATACAGTTTTTGGTTTTGAGTCTTCTTGCCTCCGTGTGCACTTAAATGGAACCTAATAGACTTGTTTATCTGACAAAAAATTGCAAATCGACTTCCCATTAGAACTCAAGGCAAACTCAAAGGCCGTTACCAGAAGACGCCAGAAACATAATTTCTTGTTTCCAAACATTTAATCCGTTACCCCGTTATTCATCTGATAGTGTGACATGTCCTTATAAATCTTCATCCCTCTTTCGAAAAAATGCATGAAAATACAGATAATTTATCTCTATTGTCCAAAGTGCATGTTAAGAGGGGAGCTAATCAAGTTACATTGATGACTTAGACCCCTTCTGACCTATTGTACAGAAAATTGTCGCAAATTATGCAAAAATGATTGTATTTATTAACAGTACCTAGGTATTGTGCAGATATATAGAAATCTGCAGAAAATTCCGGACTGTTTTACGTGTATACTTTCTTTTGCCTCTAAGTATATATTGTGGAATTTCATTAGAATGGCCTAGGCAAGGTGAGTCTAATAAATACCCGCAACACATGTTTTTATGGAGAACTTAAGAAAATTACCCTTTCACTTTCATTATCATCAAACACCCACCTTACCTGTTTATCTAAAACAGATGCATTCATGCAATTGGAATACAATACAGTAGAGATGCAATTAATATGCCCTGACAAACCCTTTTCCCTCAAAATCATTATATGAGCCTCATTGTGAAAAAACCTATCTTTGGGGTTTCTGACCGGGTAAGACTAAATATACA
Organism: Ctena decussata; assembly: GCA_963989385.1. NCBI lineage: Eukaryota > Metazoa > Mollusca > Bivalvia > Lucinida > Lucinidae > Ctena > Ctena decussata. Next base: position 20,500,475 of record OZ022502.1, read on the forward strand.
CGCATAGCCATAGAGACTTAGAGACAGAGAAATTCAGATAAAGAAACTAGAGGTACTTTACTATCCAGGCTGCGATAAACAAAGCACCGATCTGACAACGCAAATGGGCAAGTGATCAGCGCCTTTTCTATTCATGTATGCAAAGATTAGGTTTTCTCCTCATGATGCTCATTTAATATACCTTTATCAATAAAATATGTTGCATGAAGTTAAAAAAAACTGTTGAAAAATAAACTTTTTTGTCCAAAACTGATCCGGCATGGGGATATCTGCGAAGAAAAACTGTTGGCAATGGAAGTTATTATTTTCCTCCCCTCAGAGAAAATCGGCTAAGTTTTATTAGCCTCTGGACAGAGGCAGTTATACTGATTACTCATTCAAAAGCTCATCGGCTGATAACTGACATGATTGGAATTTTACACACCATTTTGGAAACTTTGAATGCAAAGTACATGAAACAATTCTTTATATGGTAAATTGACCGGTCATGCATTTGTTCATTAACTGATAAGCACCTACAAGTACAGACAGGTACTCTTGTTTGAATGTGTGAATAATGCCACAAATTTACTAAAATTTCAGACAAAAGAACTCATAAATTTTGAAACGTAATGTTTAAGCAATTGGTCCAATATTTAAAATAAGATGGACAGTGCCAACATCAAATAGTAAGAATTCCTTACGAGTGGTTAACAGGACCCAAATATTAAAGATATTTGAATTAAGCCCCTTGGCTCTTGGATGTTATTTTTTTTTATTTGTAAACTGATTTTCAAAACTTTTGTGGCACAATTTAGGACAAAACTAGAGCAAGACAGCAGGGGCTCACGTTTACCCCCGGACAGTGCCACTGCCTACAGAAAATAAAACTTTACATAAAACATTAATGCAAACGTTTACAAACAGACAGACAGACAGACAATTAATCATACCCAGTAATAGACACAATCAAATATCAAAAGGTTTCATCCCAAGATTTCGCAATAAGCAAAGATACGAACTTAAAAGTCAATCTTTACAGAAATGTTAAATGAATTTCAAAGTCTGTGACCTTGACCAATGTTCAGCAGCAGCCTCCAGATGATGTCAACTAGACTGTTTCAGCCTAACAGTAAACCTGGTCACACATCAGGTGGGTTATGCAAATATCCAAGTCTGTGTCCTTGATCTTAGGTCTGCAGCAGCAACCAGATGATAAACTAACACATATCTATCCTGTACTAGTACTTAACACATCCACATCTGAACAAATTCCAGTTAAAGCTTTCAGAAAATAGCAAAAGCAAAACCTTAACACAAAACTTAATCCAACTGTTGTACAAATTTCTAAGTCTTTGACCTTGACCTTAGGCCAACAGCAGCGTCCATGTGATGGAAACTGAACAGTATCCATCTTGAAGTAACACTTAGCACATATGAACCAGTTCCAGTAAATACTTTCAGGAAAACAGAGCAAAAGCTAAAACAAAACGCAAAACTGTAACACAACTGTTGTACAAATTTCTAAGTCAGTGAACTTCACCTTAGGTCAGAGCAGCATCCAGGTGATACAAACTCATTAGTATCCATCCTGTCGTAATACTAACTATATATAAACAAGTTCCAGTAGAGACTCTCAGGTAAACAAACCAAAAGAACAAAATTAACGCAAAACTAACGCAAATGTTAACTAAAGGACGGAAGGACGTACGGACAGACGGATGAACGGACAGAAAGGCGAAAACTATATCCCCCTCAACATACTTCGTATGCCGGGGGTATAATGATGAATAGATTATATTTGAGCCACATCATCAAAAAACATGTCTTCGGGGTTTCCGACCAGGTCAGACACAAATCAGTCTGCACAGCTACAGAAGCTGGCTAGACGTTTGAAATTTCAGATATAGAAACTAGAGATATAACTTTCTCGGAAGTGAAAAACTAAGCCGCTCATCAATCTGCACGGTATGCTGAGCAGTTCTCCTTTGCCTTTGGTTTTTTTATGCAAACAACAGTTTTTTTGTTGTTATTTTTCATGACGTGGCTCATTCCAATGAACCCAGTTTGGTAGTCCCAATGATAACTTCCTTCTAAAATATGGGTATACCTAAACAGACGACAAATATATATCTGAGCCAGTTCATGAGATGTTGTACATGTATTTCTCATATCTGCAACCAAGAAAGTTTCTGCGAAGTTCACCAGAGCCTTCCCTGTTCGCACACGTAAAGTATGGAACTAGGCAAAAGGGTTTCGTACCAATACAGGGAAAGACTGAATGCTGTACTTGCTACTAATCTGATAGTAATAGTCTGATTTTGTTGTTTTCTGTAAAAGTTAGATATGGTAAAGCAACTTTTTTGACAGCAAATCGGTCTTACGCATCTTGGCTAAAGTAATCAAAATTGAGACAAGAAGAGTAGACTAGTCAAAGATCGTACACTTAAATTCTATTAGATTTCTCCCCTGATGTGGTCAGTCATGTCTAGTGGCTGGACTAACCAAATACCTGTAAAGTTATTTGGATAAAGGTCAGAGTTGTCTAATAATAGCTACATTCCCCACTATTTAAACGGACTGGAGTTAGATTATAGTTAGGTTTTGTCAGCACATTGGCCAACCATGTTTCATTAACTTTTTAACAAATGACTTCGCGGCCTATTTGTCAATAAAACCTGTGCTAATAAGACACTGCTCCCAAGCCATCATGTTTTTAGAATGAGATCACGGAAAACTCACTCATGATATGGCTCAATTATCGCTTGCTTTTGACACTTGCTGTTAGTAAAGCTTACATTGCTAAATTGAGAAGTATATTCCACTAGTGTGCCCACAATGAGCATATAAACTTCAAACTACATCAAAGCATGCCAAAACAATACAAAACAATACAATAAAAAAAATCTCAAAACACAAATTATGAAATTATATGCAAGATCCGTGGGGGAATAGTACATATATGTTTAAGAAAACCATACTGGACAACCTATGCTAATCTGAGTAAGTGTATATTAGAAACTGTTCTGAGAAAACTATCAAAAGCTATAATGCTTTCATGCTTTACCTGACCACACTGCTCAATTAACGAGTGTCTGAAGTTTGTTGCCATATATATGTATATGAGCCACGTCATGAGAGAGCCTGCTTTTCCATATATGCGAACAAAAAAGGCACAGATCAACTGCGTTTCAGCGAAGACCGACCAGCGCCTTTGATTTTCGCTGCCTCTATACTAAAACATCTCCAGAAATTTCAAGTCTCTTGCTAGTCTCTGTAATACTCATTTGGCTACCTGTGCTTTCGACCGAATCAGTACTATACAAAGTGGCTTTCGACGGAGAATACGATCGTAGGCATTGTCAATAACGGTAATTAATACTATTGTTAATGACTGTCGATCAAGCTGATACTGCTGTCGATTGCCTTGGCCCAAAGCCATTTTTGCAGGTATGGTACATGTAACTTACTGACTCGGTCGAAAGCACAGGTAGCTAAATTGGTATTACTTACCTTTTTCGAAAACCCGAAGACAGGTTTTATCACAACGTGGCTCATATGTCAACTACTCTTTCTATAGTACAATGCATTTCCTGAAACACTGGTGGCATAGATCATAAGGTTAATCACAGTGCAATTTGACATTGTCTAAGTAGCTCTTTATGTTGAGGCTTAAATTTTTTCTTCACATCATTACAAACAAAGAGCAAAGAAGAAACAAAGTATTTGTTATGCTGTTTTATGCAGCTTTCAGAAAAGTGAAAATACACATTTCCAAGGTCTCCTAGAGACTTTACACAATCCTTAATAAATTCTCTTCTAGTCCTTGTCACAACAACTAGATCTCTAGGTGGCAGAGGAATTTTACCACTGTCTTTCAGTAGTCCTTTACAACCATAACACTTTGAGACTCTGTTATCACAGTCCTCTAGGAAGTATAAAATATAGCCTCCATCTGGTGGTTTTTAGTAGGGTGACTTTCAGAGGTGAAATGAAGGTGGGGTAGTCATAAAAATACTACAAGCAGTGCTATATACCAAAATGTTTGTCACACCTTGTAGTTTATGAAATCGCCGGGATCCAGTGGCAGATGTTGGTGCGGTTTGAGAAATCCAAAATGGCGTCCAAGATGGCCGCCGTGTTTAGAACAGGGCACTTGATATTTGTATCTTGCTGTAAAATTTTACAAATGGAAAATACAGAAAAGGAAATGACTTAATATTTATGTAACATAAACCAACATTTGATGAAAGTATATTGTTGATTGCTGTTGAACAAGGTCAAGGTCATTTTCAAGGTCAAATGTAATTGTTTAGGGAAAAATCTTCACTTTACCTCCTATTTTCACAATTTTTGTAAAAATCTTGCTGAACGGAGCATGTTTTGGTGTATGTTGATTAACTTCAGTATTTATAGTTATAGTTTATTGACAAATGAATGCATTTTGTGCCATAATTGTGGGGATATTGACCTTGACATTCATCAAGCATGTCAAATACTGATTAAAATTGAAACAAAATCCTACATATATTTTTTATTTTGATATTACCTTTTCACTGTTTATGCAGGTAAATCATTGGCCATACTTTTTCACAAAGTAAACATACTATCAAGGTTTTATATGCAAAAAGGTCAAGGTCATATTAAAGGTCATGAGAGTGAATAAAGTAAACATAATACAAGCCAAAATACCGGAAAATGTCCCTTCTGAGATTTAAGACTTAGAACATCTCTTAAGCTATTTACATTACTGGTACTTTGGATATCAACAAGAATAATTTACCTACGTGCAGTAGTGCAGCAGATGCCATAGGCATTGATCAGCAGAAGCCTATATAAACAAGCTCGGCTACGCCTTTGTTGTTCACATTTGACTCTATACACGTTTTGAAGATAAAGATATGAAACTAGTCTCAGGATCCATACTAATGTAATTGATTTTAACAGAGTTTAAAAATCTGGCATGAATCTTATGATAAGGTATAAAGCACTGTGAGCACAGCTGTTATATTATGTACATCATTAATTTTGTCATTAAGTCAAGGTCATATCCAAGGTCAAGAGACAACCTAATCGTAGTATCTCCTGGTCTATCATAGCATGACCCCTACATTAACATTGTCATACATTTTGAAGAAAGTTGCGTGCATTTAATGTAAAAATTGAAGAGATGTGCTGTACAAGCAAACCCTGTCCACAGTTATGATGCTATTGAACAAGGTCAAGGACATTTTCAAGGTTAAATGTATTTGAGAGGGTGATAAAAAAAGGTTGTCAAGCTGTTGCACAGTCGGGATGTCTGGGTGTACTTTCATATCTTTCACCACTTTATGCGAACACACTCTTAATGGTCCTTGAAGACCTTTGACTGGGATAAGCTGAAACCATTGGCACCGGGTCAGCAGACAATTTCAGCTTACTAAATTGTCTTTTCCATTGCACCACTTGCTCTGGTGGAAATGACTGAATCCTCATTGAGAGACCCATACAGCTTGTGCGACGTCCATGCTGCTCATGCATGAATTGGTTCACAGGTCAGCTCAACTAGAATACGACAACCTGTGCGTGTAAGTTTCTTTTACCTGTTCTCAAATGAGAGGCAAGTTTTATGATTTTCTTTTTCCTCAGGTGGCATGCTCTTCCTGTGCGGAGATGGGGGGTCTGCTTCAGTGAGAGAGCATTTGCTCAATTGGGAGTTGGTTCTTTTCTTTGGGAGTTGGCCTTTGGTTAAAAGGAACGCAGAGATGGGGTGGTGGAGTTCGTTTTCCTGAATGGGAGGCTGTTCTTGTGGCTTTGCCTGTTTGTTTGCTTTTGCAGTGTGACCCTTTGATGGGGAGTCTGCTCTGGAGCATAGGATGGATAGTATATGTCCTTTGAACAGTATTTCAGCCATTTCGGTACAACGAGAGGGTGATAAGGGATGGTTGTCAAGCTGTTGCACAGTTGGGATGTCTGGGTCATATTTTTGCCATTTTTACAAAGGCAGGCAGCTTTTATGACTTCCTTATTGCATGCTTCCCCAGGAGGCATGATGGCCCTTCCTTGGGGGTCTGCTTTGGAAGGATAGCGTTTGCTCCAATGAATGGGGAATCTCTTTGGGAGCTGGCCCTGGGTTGGAGAGGGAGCAGGGATGGGTTGGCTGTGTTGGTTCCTCTAAAGATGTTTCACCTTAACATATACACTATCATGGTCAGAAAATACATCACTTGTATATATGATAGGCATTCATTTAATGCTGTCATTGGGGCTCTACAGGGCGCATTTTTAATCCCATTCACATTTCGTTTACTTCAACCCTTCGGAGTATTTTCTCCCTTGACGGAAACAACCTTTTCAAGTCGCGAAATCCATTCTGTAAAGGCAGAGAAGTAGGCCTTTTTAGGAATACCCTGAAGACACTGGTAAATTGCTCTACCAAGTGCACTTCGGGATTCATAACGACTACTAGAAAGGGATTTCTTTAGTAAAGAAAACAGGAAAAAATCGCAGGGACTAAGGTCTGGCGAATAAGGTGGATGAGAGAGCTGAACTACCCTTTCCTTTTTCAAGAAGTCTTGGACAAGAACACACTTGTGAGCAGGTGTGTTGTCATGGATAAGATACAGACCTCTTAAACTGGTTTCATTTTGCATGCAGTAAAGGTTGAGTGTATATAACTGAACCAACTTGAATTTTCAATAACTTTTGAAAGACTGAACGGATTAGACCGAAATTTCACCCTATTATAGAAAATCACTCTCCAGTAAAATTGCCGCAGTTTCCACGTGCTCCTTACAGCCACGCGGTATGGTGGGCCATTAGTGACACAATTAAATGAACAACCCTCGTACCTGGATCTTTTGTGTTGCATTGTTATAACTGGATTTTAGACCAAACTGAATGGATGTGATTTGATTTGATTTGAGGAAGATGCTAAGCGGCCTATACCGTTAATATACTTAATTTCAATCCTGTAACTGAATTTTAGACCAAACTGAATTGATTCGATTTGATTTGAGGAAGATTCTAAGCGGCCTATACCCAGAGGACTCATTGTGCAAGAAAGGGCTTCTGCAATGGAGTCATGCACTGCCATGGAGTAATGTATAGTTCTAAGGAAAATAAATAGACAAACAAACAAACAAAGACGGGGGTTTCCTCAGCTATCCTAACCCACGTTCACTGTCAAGGCATTATGGGGCCAGATTGAAAAGGGCGTGTTGTTGTATTTACTTTTCATACATGTACATGCTATATAGAGGACAGGAGGGGACATTGCAGATTAGACACAGACGCCCTGAAACCAGCATAGGCAATAAACTCTCACAATCTTTAGGGGTTTAATGTCAGTTTCGCAATCCTTGTGCCGGGCATGATATATAGGTCAGACTCTGTATTTAAATGTTGAAGAAGAACCCGAGTGCCCGAGTGACCGGAGAAAGAACCATGGCAAACTTGCTCGGTAAACAGATAGAACGTAACCAGATGTAGTCATGTCTTCCTTAGGCGTCAGGGACCAAGAATCTGCTCTCGCAGGTCCGAACCTGTGACGATCATTAAGCTGCCCCATGACAGTGTTTGTTACACTGTTCAACTGGCAGGCCAAGTCTTCCTCAGCAATCTGCATCATAAAGAGGGCAGCAATTTAACCGCCTTCAATATAATAACAGTAAAGACAACAGAGTGGTCTCATCACAGAGATGGGCATATGTCTAATTACACCAAATGGCCGAGCATAAGCTCAAATAATAACCCTACTGATTTTAATCGAAGCAGATTCAGCACTCACAGGCCATGATGCGGCCTAAGGGATCATCCTTAGGAACGATCTGTTTAGTTTCAGTGCCGATCTTATGTTCAGATAAGCACTGGAAGCAGGGACTACTGGCATGTGTAGTTTTATGGCTGGTCATGGGTTCTGTCTGCATTCAGATGTTGCTCTTTATTTTCAGGAGATGATTGGTATTTTAAGCAGTTTACATTGTTTTCAAAAACCTGCCATTGTAATTGCATTATACGTTGTTCTAATATGATACTTTCAACCAAAATATACTGTTTAAGCCCAAAATGCCGCAGTATTTAACTATCGAAATGCTCCTTTGAAACTCTGTGGTTGTGGTTCTTCTTGTCAGTGTTATTGCTGCAGTGTTATCAATTTCAATTAATCCACTTTATTATTTTATTTTGTTAATTATTCTGCTCCCGATGGTAGCCATGAGAGATCTCCTTTTCAAAGAATATGGTTATTCCCTCACACACACTCACACACCAGTATGTACTGCATACCCGGGCACCATTATTGACATGTTTATTTTGGCACAATGGGCCACAAAACAGACATGTGTAATACTTATTGCTTTAGCTGGACATAGTAATAGGCTATAGTTTACCATTTCATAACTGAGATTTTAATGTTTGTCATGTAAATCAGTCATCGTTTACATTTTGCCTTTCAAATTTCCCTCAACAGAAACTTGATCTGTCGGTGTCACCATAAACGTATCCCCCCCCCCTGGGAATTCGCTCCTACTACATATGTAAACAATAGAAAATACCTGCATAGGAAAGAAATTTGTTTAAAGAACATAATACATAATGTGCTACAACAGTAAGCCTATTTTTGATATATACAACTTACCCATACTTTCTATTAAACTGTATATTGATTGTAATTCTCCTGCATTTCCCCTATTGAAATAGCTGACTTTCGTGAAGTACCCCTTGTTGCTATACCCCATATTCACTTACTTAAAAAGGTATAATATCTAAACCAAATGCATTTAACAGATGCCGCCGGGCCGGGTAGCGCAATCGGTAGGGCACCTGACTCGTAAGTCAGAGGTCCTGGGTTCGAATCCCGGTCTGGCCACATACTTTCGTTTCTCCTTCCGCTGATTCAAGAAGGGCAGTTGTCAGTTACTGGCGAAAGTATGTGCACTTAGTACTGGTTAACCGCTTAGGAGGTCTAAGCCTGCCCAGGAATAGTGTGGTTAGGTTAACTGACCGTCCCGACATGACCTTAGTTGTTTACCGTGGACGTTAAGCATCAAATCAACCAACCAACCAATTAACAGATGCCAGTTGCCTATAAAATGTTATTCTGAAGGTGAAATAGCATTGCTATAAATATTTTGGAAGTTATTGAAAAAAAGATCTGGTCAAACAGCGATTTTTAACGAATTTGACCTTTGACCTTGAATTTGACCTTGACCTTTGAGGTTTATTTTATTTTTTGCACATGTTTGAAATGGTATGCACAATTGAAGATAAACTACAGCTGTTTTAAATTCATAACCACATGACACAGATGATGAGCACCAATATTCTAAATTGACCCCCTTTTCAAGGAACGGCGGCCATCTTGTGACACCATCTTGGATTTCTCGGTTCGCACAAACGTCACGCAGTGGATCCCGGCTGTTTTACAAACTTTGGGATATGACAAACATTTTGGTATATAACACTGCTTGTAGTATTTTTATGACCACCTACCCTATGAAATATGCATCTTTTCTGGCTAAAGTCACCCTACTATTTGGGTAAGGAAGACTAACCCTCTCGTTTGTTAGGTTCTCCATGTTTTCATCTGGTAGCACATTATAATGAGTAAATGTTGTTGTCTGTTTGTTAGCGATTCCTTTCCGTCTTTGTGTGGCCTTTTGTGGTTTTTTACCTCGTGAAGCTGGAAGATTAGCAGATACAAGACCAGTTAAGTTAACCGTTATGGACTTTCGCCTATACCAGTCAATGAATGGCCTCAAGATGTCGCAGTGTTCTGCCACTGCGACAGAATGGGAACATATTTTATATCCATCCCATCGTGAACATTCCTTGTCACATGTAACTTGACCAGAGTGAAACACTGTTGTATGGTGAGGTCGGTTTACATCTGTAGAACTTGTAACAAGATACCTTCCAATAATGCTCGAGGTAGATGCCTGGCCTGGTAAAGGAACTATATCAGTTTTACTGTGATGTAATCGTGAAGCCTTACTGAAAATGTTATCTAAGACTGGAAATGGTACGTTTGTTATTCCACTGTCCTCCGGTGAAACCGATAAAGCAAGTGACGAGCTTTGGTGATCATCATCTTTATCCTGTACCTGTAAATCAGGGATTGTTTGACGTGGTTTTAAGTTTGATTCCAAGTATTTGTTGTACACACTTTCTTTTTGTTTCCTGTCCATGTTATAGTATTTGTCCTCTTTAATTGATAAGTTAGAATTCTCTTGCTTTAGCTTAAAGCTACTTTGATTTATCAATGCTAGTTTTACCTCTGTTTCCTGCCGTAGTACAGTTCGTTTGATTGACTGGATAAATTCCGGAACTCTTTGCTTCTTTCTTATGTTCAAATCTGTTTTCACCACATTATTTATGCACTCATTTGCATTCTGTGTATAAACACGAGGTGGAAACCCTAGACCACATTGGGATCGTAGAGAAGCAGACATGCAGTTTTTTATTAAATCACTTTTGTAGTCAAGGAAGTACTGAAAGAAATTGTTTCCTTCCACATGCCTTTGTAACCAAATATCCTTTAGAGAGTCAAGTTTTCTGTCAAAGTCCTCAGGTGACTGGCAGTCCAGTAGTCCAGGGGTAGTAGTGTCACTAATTGTTAGTCCAAATATTTCATTTATAAACTCTTGCTTTTCGGGTCCTTTAATATTCAATGAGCTCAATTTTGAAATTATGTTATCCCGCATATGTATATCACATAGTAAATGTTTTGCAAATGGCAAACAGGATTCAAATGCTTTTGAGAGATTTACTTCACCATCTGTTCCGAAAACAATGATATTAGCAAGTCCAGGTTTTTCTCTGATCATATAAGATGGAAGCATGAAAAAGCTGTCATATGTACGTTTTTGATGAATCAGAGCCGGCCCAATCATTACTGGTTCATGTTGTAATTTTTTGTGCTCTAACATCAAATTTCTGTAAGTTGTTATAGTAACATAAAAAGAACCTATATTAAAAGTAGTGTCAACACCCATTACACAGAAGTTGGAACTGTTAGTGCAAAATTTTTCTATTTCTTTTAGTTGTGTTTCCGTGGCCAGAAAAATGGCAAATTCTGGCGACAACTCAATTTCTCTAATGAATTTTAGATCTTCATTTTTCTTTAAATCGACAGCCTCTAGAATTTCGTCTCCGTAGTCTTTCCTTTTTAAATTGTATATTTGCTGGCGATCTCTTGGTTTTTGGGATCCAGAGATTATGTTTTCCAAACCTCCCGAGTTTTCAATGATAGTATGAAATACCTCTTTTGGTGACTTTTTGTTCATATCTTTTATTGAATGTTTTACGGTTTCTTGTGTCCGCTTGTACGAAATTTCTTCATTTCGCCTATTTCCATGTGCTTTTACTGTTACTGTGTGTTCTTCTTCTTCAAAATAGTATTGTACTAAAACTGTATCAAACCATTCTTCATTCAAAGAAATTCTGATTATTACTCTGTGCAGATCAGGAGAAGATAGGTTAACATATTGAAATCTTTTCACTGTGAAACATCCAGATAGTTTTGCTGGTGTCAAATTTAGATTACCCTTTTCATTCCATTTCACATACCTGGTTGCAGAGCATGTTGGCTTCCATGCCCCAAGATCATCAGAGAGAAGATTTTTCCAGTCACCTATACTTCCGGAACTCACAAGAAATGTCACATTTTCACGTATGTTTGTGGGCACGATTGTCGCTATATAGCGTTTATCCATAAACGTCTCACTTGATATGAAATTCACAGCATCAATTGTTTTAATTCCGTTTCGCTCCCTTGAAAATACAGGTAATCTCTGGTCATTGTCATAATAATAGATAACGCCAGTTGTTTCCGACACCTCCGCTTTTACTGTGCTCGCTAATGTATCTGAGGTTTTCTTTTCTTTCTTTTTAACTGGACTAGTGGCAGGTGTAGAGCAATGTGAAGATGTAGATGAATCTCCAGATTAATTATTTCCCCATTTTGAAACCCATATGTTTTAGGTACTGAAGTTGCGGTTGACTTTGGTTTCTTACGTTTCTTTTCCTTGATTTGGGCATTGAGTTCCTTCTCAATCTTCAGGGTTGGAACTTGTCTTCCTATCCAACTATTAGGGACAACTGACTGTCCTGCTATATAAATTAATTCTTTATCGTGCAGATCTAAATGTTTAAGGAGTAAGGCCCTGGTGATAAATGTCTCGGGGCATCGATGACAATAATGTGTAGGAGGGGGTTTGATATCTTCGTCATCCTCACTCTCCTCACTTGATTGTATCATGATGGCATCATCAGTTTCTTCTCTGAAAACGCAAAAAGCAATTGTGAGTTTTACAAGTTATTGTCGTATATTTTAGACCATATTTTTGAGATACCTTAAGGTAGAACATACGAGATCATACTTCGAAATTGATCATAATTATGGTGAGAAAATCTTCTATTGCCATACATGTATGCAAACAACAAAAGCTTAAAATCATCCTTGGTCTTCGAAGTCTGATTAAAACATTTGTTATTCGCTGTCTCAATTGCCTAACAGTTAAGAATCTTTGTTTAAGATTGCCATCGCGTGTGGCTGCGCAAGCTGGATTAATTGTTTACCTGGTTACAATTCCCCACTGCAATCCGCCAACAAAGATACTCTTGTTATGAGGAAAATAATAAAAATGAAATTGCTTATTATTCAAAATAATCAGAAAATAACTTTATTGCAGAACGAACTTTCCCTTTATTAAAAGAATGGATGCTGCTGCATACCTTAGGTCAAGGTCACAGACTTATATATTTGCGTTAAGTTTATACATGCATTCTTTGCTTAAATTTCTTCAAAAACTTCTCTCTGAAACCATGGGGCCCAGAGTTTATATATATTAAGTATGTATCAATGTTTTGTGGTCCCCTACATTAATTCTGCCAATCATGTCCATTGGGTCCAAACTGGCCTTGCCGATGGGGAACGGGTGGGATCATTTGTTTATATAGGGCTAGATAGGTAAACGAAACCTTCAAAAACCTTCTTGAAACTAGGAGGCCCGGAGCTTAATTCAGTATGTAGCAATGTTTAGTGGTCCTCACCCACTCCCCTTTTTTTAAATAGAAATTTCATCATACCTGTTAATAACCAGGACAGGGATTAAACCTCAAACCATTTTGAAATTTGGCCATTTTATACAGTATGCATTGAGTCACTTGCTCTTGAGCACTTAAGTAGCCCATATTTGACCTTGCCTTTGGCATAATGCATGCTAGAACTGAGGTGACCGATCGTTGCTTATTGCTTATTGGGCCACTTGTTGGAAAAAAACTTTCTCATCTTTATTGCACCTTTCTTTTTGGACCTATCATACAAATATGTCTAAACGCATTACTCATCTGAGGTATATGGCGGGGGGGGGGGAGGGATTTTATCACCTTTAGTGGGGGGGGGGGGGCATTTTATCACCTTTAGTGATTGACTTGTTATATTGTCCTTTCTTAATATCAGTATAACTTGATGCTAATCTTTATTTATTTAGGGCAGAAACTGCAAAATTGGTACAGTTTATTCTCTTGTTCTCTATTAGCCATAATATAGATACAATAATAAACTTTTCCTAGCCCAAATTTCTCTTCAAATATCAATCATTCTGATGGTCTGCCCATATCTTTCATTAATCAAATATCTGTTTCTTTGTTATATAATGGCTGTCTTCCATATCATTTAGCTAACAGTAATTAATGGTTTCTTGGTCAAGCTCCTAATGATAGCAGTCTGGCACTGATCACAGACAGATTAATGACCCTTATAAATTTTATGGGTTTCCTCAGATGATGCTGATCTTGTACCTGCGAGCCGCAAATGTTTATTTTATAGGGTCACAGAGTAGAGTAGGGGTGATACTCAGTAAAAATTTGGACAAATATCTTATTTCAGTGCACATATCAAGAGAACTCATTCATGAGAAAAGGAGATATGCTTAATTGTAAAACTTAAAGCCCCATCCCAGGGTCTCAACCTGTGGTATAGTATTATGGAATGAAAAGTTATGCTATGGTATGATTATGTTCCAAATATAGAAGGGTTCTTGCCAGTGGTTGCTGTAAAATAAATGTTTAAAAACTTTTTCGAAAACCTTTAAAGTGAGTTGGACCTAATTTTTGACCCCTTAGCTCCACCCTAGGGTCTTACCCTGGTATAAAGTGTTATCAAATGAAAGTTTATGCTACCATACGATTATGTTCTGAACATGGGAGTGCGTGGACTTTAATATTTAATACAAACAGTGTAAGCCCTTAGCAGATGCTGCATCTTGCAGCATCGGATATATGGGTTTACACTTTTTGCCGATATCCCTTGTTTTTGATTTCAATACACACAAATGAGTTAAGAGTAAAACACTAGGATAAAAATCTTAAAAAGTTCCTTCAAGAGCAGAGAATACATTCAGAAGAAGGAACATGGGCCAGACTACGTAGTTTCGGTTAATGAAGCCCCATCAGTGACCCTGACAAAGGCGGGGCACTTTGATCACTCAGGTCGGATGTGTGGGCTGATCTGAGTCTACCCCATTTGAACTTATTCCGTGAGGCACGCTGAAATTCTCAAATTACCAGGCTATATCCGCGTAGTCTGCTCACTTGAAACCTTTGCTGATCTCTTCAACCTATCACTGTGTCACTGATCAGACTGTATGGATGGGCAGGCTGATCCACAGCTTTGTTGGACAGATGCCACTCTGTTAGAATTCACATGAAAGCTTTTCAGTTTATTTGTGTTATTTATTTTTTTACCTCTGATACTGTAAGAAAATAAAGAAAATTGTAGGTGAAAATTGCAATTCGAAACTAAATTTCATGAAAATAACCCTTTTAATAACATTTTCTCTCCATTACATTCTTATTGTGTGCATGGCTGAGTAATAATTTTTTGAGCCTACCTGGCATTCAGGCTCACACTATTGCTGTGTAAGAGCTGTGTAAGAGGTCGAGCTGCAGATGGTCAGATGTCAGCGCATCAATTTTGAGACTGTTTCAAATAATTGGGTCCAGATCCTGACGGGCTCTCTGTCAGATTTGAAAAGCCCTAGATGTTGGAGACAGGCATAAAGGTATCAGAGAGGCAAGTGAGATTTAATGTGAATGTTTAACATCTTGGACTGGCAAAGTCTAGTCTGACCACAGTTAAAAATCTCCTGGTTGATTTATCTGACAAGGTGTTAAATAACTGTAATAATGATCACCATAAAATGAATCTAGTTGTGAGAAAACCTGTCTTCTAGATTTCATTGAGAATTTGAGACCATCTAGGACACAAACCCGACTGCTTAGCTATAGAAACTAGCTAGAGGCTTGAAATTTTGAAAATAGTATCCAGAGCTTATACAACAGTTTCATGTACTCAGCCACTTTATAAACGCAACATAAGATTCAACATTCTCAGTCAGTGATAATAAAATTGACAAGTCGTGTCAGTTGGCTTGCATTCAATATGGAAATCAAAACGCCGTGGCTTATGTTTGCCCAGGCGTCAGGAGAGTTTTAAGGCAATCTCCAAGTTTAAAAGTCACAGAGTTACATTACCTGGCATTATGTACGAAATAAACTTTTCAAACTAATATCCATTTTCGATGGCAAAAGAGAAGACAAAATCAAATTCAGAAGTTTTAGGCATTTGACATTATTCATATTCTCTATGTGATGTCTTTACTTTTTTGACATTGTTGGCTGTTTATATCCAAATTAACGTCAATAATCAATATCTTTTAGTGTCATAGAAGATAACAGTATTGCGACATGTTTGAAACATTTTGGCTGACGTCGACAAAGTAAAGTGTTAATAATCGATAATTTGTGAAACGTAAAAGGCTTTCCCGTGAGTTAAGAAATCTGGCTATATACCACCTCACACAGTATGTTTTCAAATCGAATCAAATCCCCACAGCTTACGAGTGGATGCAAATTGTTGAAAAACACTAATGTCATGATTACGTCAGGTTGATCAGCATGAGCAAAGCTAATTTCCAGCTAAACACAGCTCATTGTGAAGGACAATGAAATAAGATTAAGAAAATATCCTCATACTAGAGCAAGTGAGCAAGGGCTCCAGGGGCTCACGTATACCGCCAGCCAGCGCCACTCCCTACTAGCGCATTTAATACAAAGCTTTAAATCAAATGTTAACAAACAGACAGACAGGTGGACAATTTATAACACCCAACCTATAGACAAAAGCCAAAGGTTCCATTTAAATTTCATAAGTGAAAAATAATAATAATAAAAAAACCCTACAAATTTAACACAAAGTTTCAATCCAAATTTACTAAAATATTCTATGTGTGTGGCGTTGACCTTAATTAAGCAGCAGCATCCAGATGATGTCAACGAATCAGTTTCAACCTAGAAGGTGTCTTTAAAGTATATTCAGACTAAAAGATGAATAAACATTAAATTTTAATGCAAAGAGTATACAAAATTCAAAGTCTGTGACCTTGACATTAGGTCAGTAGCATCATCCAGGTGTCAACTAATCCGTTTGAACCTAGAAGTTAAGCTAGTAGCAATGCAAAAGGTTCTGTTCAAGTATATTTAAAATACACCAAGTAAGCATACAAACACAGCTTCACACAAAACTTAAACGCAAATGGTATGCAAATTTCTAAATCTGTGACCTTGACCTTACCTCAGCAGCAGCATCCAGATGATGCAAACTAATATATATCCATCCTGTACTAACACTAAGCACTTATGGACAAGTTACAATTAAGTATTTAAGAAAAACAGAGCGAAAGCAGAAACTTAACGCAAAACTTTAATGCAGCTATTGTACAAATTTCACAATCTGTTACCTTGACCTAAGGCCAGCAGCAGCATCTAGATGATGCAAATTAGTCAGTTTCCCTCCTCTACTAAAAAAATAAGCATCTATGAACAAGTTCCGGTTAACAAAAGCAAAATAAAAAAAAAATAAAAGCAAAACTTTAACGCAAATGTTATATACCGTATGAACGGATGGATGGAAGGACGGACGGACTGACGAATGGACGGAAAGATGGAAACTATATACCCCTCAACATACTTCGTATGCCGGGGGGGGGGGGTAATATTAAGCATGTGGAAGAAATAAAGGATGTAAAATATTGTGTTTCTAAAGTATTTGAGTACAGTTTGACTGTTCATCAGAAAGGTATAAAATAGTTTTATTGCCCGACTCGAACATATTACTTACTAGTTTAACAAATGCATGTAATTCGAAAAATACTTAAGAAGAAACCATTCAAATAAATCAAATAAATATTTATTTGATTAAAGATAAGCCGGGCCGCGTTGCACAGTCGGTAGAGCGTCTGACTCAAGAGCCAGAGATCCAGAGTTCGATACCCAGTCCGGCCACATACTTTCGTTTCTCCTTCCGCTGATTCAAGAAAGCCAGTTGACAGTTACCGGCAAAGTATGTGCACTTAGCATTAGTTAAGTGCTTAGAAGGCCTAAGCATGCCCAGGAATAGTGTGGTTAAGGTAACTGACCGTCCCGACATGACCATAGCTGTTTACCATTGACGTAAAACAATAAAACATTCAAACACAGTGCGCCTATAGAAGCAATGGAAAGTTTCCGTGTTTTATTCTGCAAAAATTCACTGTCTCAGATTGCGTGAGTCTAACTGCTGACGTCACTTGCATTGCTGACGTAATTTTGTGACGTTTTGAGACGTTAGACGGTGTAACGTCTCTTTTTCTTTCTAAAATCGCCATCAAATCGTTCATTTACCTTAGATACAGTTAAGAATGTTAACGGGAGCATGAACGCGCTAGCAAGAAGGTTGGGAGAGTTCGAATAAAAAGAATACTTTTTCAGTATTTTTGAGCATTAGAATCGAAAAAGTTCAGCTCTAGAATTGAATTGTTGAGTAATAATTCACTGTTTGTCGGTCAGTTGTAAGTAGATATATCACTCGCGCTCCGCGTTCGTGATATAATCTACTTTACATCTGACCTCCAAACAGTGAATTATTACTCAACAATTCACTGCTAGAGCTGATCTATTTCTTAAACAACAACAGCGATTAAAGATAAAATTTAATGTGTGCTCAGAAGCCTTACTCAGGAAGGAAGATCAGGGATAATTGACTTAAGTTTGTACAGGTATAGGAACGGCCATACTTTTGCTGTAGAAGAGGCTATTTGGCTCCAATTACCCAATGGGGTGATAATGGTTCTGAAGTGGCAATAAAACCACCAGGGTTTTAATCATTTGCTGACCACAAATTACACAATCTAGTAATCTGCAGATAATGTCTACACAATCAGAACAGATTGTATAATCTATAATGTTAGTAAGTGAAAGAGGTACTAGTTTAGGCTGATAAAAAGGAAAAAAATATTGTTCATTAATATTGTTATATTTATTTGTCATATGGCTGTAAAACTTCAATAGCAGTTGACTAACTAGACACCTGATCAGCCAGTATGCCAGCTGTGTCTCTGTAGATCAGCCTGCACACACATGCTGATGTGCAAGACATATTTCGAAAACTGTAGATAAGCAGACTTTATTGATATCCATAATTCGAATTACGTTTATCCATTACTCGAGTGAGTGAGTGAGTGAACTCGGGTTTAACGTCCCGCCAACAACGAGGTCATATGGAGACGGGACCTCGGTTTTAAAGTCTCATCCGAAAGACCGGAGAAGCGGGGGATCGAACCTGCGACCCCTGGATTGGTAGTCTGGAGTGTTATCCACTACGCTACAGCCGCTCCTCTCATTACTCGAATAACTGATATCTATAATTACTTACAGATATACTTAATCATTTATAGATATCCAAACTTCCGATTATGGATATCTATAATTCAAATTATGGATATCCATAAATTGAATTATGGATATCTATAATCCATGTTGAATTACAGATATCAATTACGGATATCCATAATTGCATTATGGATATGAATAAATCAAATTATGGATATCTACAATTTATGATCTATGGATACCAATAATTCGATTTATGGATATCCATAATTTGATTTATAGATATCTATAATTCAAATTATTGATATCCAGTACTGACCCTGATTTGTGGATATCAATAATTTGAATAACAAGTTTCTATAATTTGAATTATAGATATCAATAAATAATTACAGTAAAACAGTAACCTACATTCGAAATATGGCTATCTATAATTTGAATATTGTTGGATATCCATAAATCATCTTGAAAAAAAGGTAACAATAAATTGAATTATGGATATCAATGAATCGAATTATATATATATGTCTTCCTAAAGCTGGCATTTTGAACCCTGAAATTCTTTCTCACCAAACAAAACAAGTGTGTTAAGATTATCAGAATAACATATCATAACAACACAGTCAGAGAAAATAAGCAATTAAGAAGGGGCCAGTAGCAATCCCCTGCTGTTATATGGTTCCTGCTGCACCTGGAGACTAATTGACTGCAGGTTTAATGATGAATCAAATTGAGCTATTCTACTATGGCCGTTCCTATACCTGTGTATGTTTCTCAGTAAAATCATAAATTGTGGTACGCATTAGAAGCGCCGCGGGAAATAAAAAACAAAAAAAAAAACTATAGTTGTGGTTACTCATTAGAAGCGCCTCGCACGGCACTTCTAATTAAATACCCACAACCTACAGTCAAGTGCCAAACTAAAGCCCACAAAGTGAAGTAGAAGTTTGTTTTTGAAATATAAACAGATGCCTGTGCCCTCATAAAAAATGGGTAAAGTTATAGTTAGTATTCTTTGAATATCAATGGACAATGCTTCATATTTATATCAAATTTCGTGAAAATATCTGCAACTGTTTTTAAGTTATAGTCCATACTAGAGTTACAAAGGGACAGAATTCTTTCAATAAGTAGGTGAAGTTATAATATTATTGTCAATGGGTTGCTTTATATTTGTACAAAGTTTTATGAAAATATAGATGAAAGTTTGACAGTTACAGAGGTGAGAAGATTTAAATTAAAAATAATAAGTGACATAATTCCATTAAATTTAAGACAGTGCTATGATTCTTGTTCTTTGTAGATTATCTGATGATGCCTAGTATTTGTACCATGTTTTGCGAAAATATCCTCAACAGCTTTAAAGTTAAAGAGTCAACAAGATACACATACTGAAAATAACTAAGGAGAATTATTTCGTGAAAAATGTAGGTGTAGTTTTTTGTTCTATACACATCATCTGCTTATATATGGTATTTGTACAAAGTTATTTATACTTTATTTTTAAACTTGACATTGTATTCAATCTTAAAATAAATAAATGAATAAATAAATGAGTAAGTATGTAAGTCGTAAACAAAAATAATATCTATATTGATTAAAATATATGATTGAGCATCACCTTAGGAGGGGGGATGGGGGTGTGTATATATGCTGACCAGCTAGAATATTGAACTGTCAAAGGTATCATGCAATGCAGCAAAATGCAATAATAATAATTATAATAATAATAAAGACTTTGTTTTCAGTGAGTGACACAATTAGCTAAACGCTACTCTTCCTTGAGTACAAATCAAAACAAATATTAAATACAAATATACAACATACACTGTTCAGCAAAACCAAACATTATTACAGCCCTGACCACAATCACTCTTTCTCTCCAGAAAAGACAATCAGTACTACCGCAAAATTCTAAAAATTGGGACACCCAAAATAAACACTGCAACTGTCCCAAAAATGGAACAGCCTGGTTTTACAAAGCGGTAGCCAAAAGATTCAGACGGAATAGCAAACAGTGTAGACCCTGATCAGACTGCTACTCTAGGAGCCGACTGATACGAGTCTGCACTGTCAGCTCAGACCAATCTATCCCAATACATAGAATTTTTATGGTATAAAGAAGCCCAATCCTGTAGCCTGCCCTTACTGAAAACGAAACGCAAAAATGAGCCCCGGTCTCTGGGTATCTTAAAAAAAGAAAAAAAAAGAATAACGGGTCACTTTAAATGTACATAAAAATAAATCGAACATATGCCATATGTATGCTCAAAAACACTCACACAAACAAAGGAGCTGATTTGACTGCATGGATGAACAGGCTGATCTGTGCCTGTCACTGCCTTCATTCAAATAATTGTTCGCATACATAATAAGGCATGTTTACTCATGGGCTGTCTTAATATTGTGTTTTTGTAGACAGACTTATAGTGATAACACAAGAAGCAGATTACTTACCCATTTTCAGCTACCTCTTGTAGATATTTTTCTTTCAGTACTTTCTTGAACATTGTCTCTGTTTTAGGCTAGGTCTCCAAGAACGATTCACATATTCTGTGTCTGTTTTACGTACAATCTTCAAGTATGATGGAAACAAACCGTCTCTTTTACAAAATGTTCATAAGGAGAGAGAAAATATTATTGCTGCTTAATACACAATGTGAACACTTTGGCATGTAAAGGACAACTGTTTCTGCAAGCATTCAAACAGTATTCTATACTTTCATCTGCACCATTGTTGACAGACATTACTATCTTTACAATAGCAGTCATCATATGGACCCTGGGTATCTTCAGACAAAAGTTTTGATCTGTCATCTTAGATTTGATTTACTAAACAATCACATTGCTAAATTGTACACATGGCATCATCAGCGATGATAGACTTCAAGTTGTTACAACAGTGTACCTGACATCTGATCAGTCTGAAGAAGGCTAAGTCCCTTAGTTACTCATTATGTTCAAAGCGAAGACTCTAATCAGACTGGGCAGATACCAGGCTGATCTGAGTCTTTGCTGGGCGCAAAGCCCAAATCCTTGAATTTGTCAAGCAGCGGCTCAAATAGAAATATATTGGTTTGACCGGTGCATTGTCTGCAAATCAACTTTCACATAAGCCAGATCAGCTATCTAAGGATATTTGATAAAGATCTGTGAGAATAAACACATCAGCAAAATGATAGTTTTATGATAGGCAACAGGCTCCAATATTGAGCCATTGCATGATTAAATGCAGTTGAACAGTTATGTTTCTGCCTTGCTGATAAATCTGAATGCATATGATTCTTTTCAAATTCATATATATATGAAAAAAAAAGTTAAAGCCCAAATCGCATGCCCTAAAAACTTTAAATACGTATAAATACATGTATACTAGGGGCACGTAAAAGGCTCACAATTTTCCTTTTACATATATGCATGCATTTTAGAATTTTTCGTCACGTGAAGGCAGAGTAAATTTATCTATGTATTTTTGCTCCCTATTCCATACTAGTGGCAGGATCTGCCTTCAACCTGTTAATAGTAACAACATTTCTATCAATAATTAATAAGCTAGTAGGTGCTGAAGTGTACTTGCGTTCGCATGCACACTTTTAAATACCCCGAGCATACCAGACTTTACATGTTAATATACATGTTGGTATTTTTTTTGCCATGTTCATTGGACTTTTAAGTCTTTTTTGTAATGCTTCAACTACTGCATACTCCCAATAAAAATAATCCAAGAAAACTTGAAGCTGTCTGTATTTATCAAACATGCTTCTAATTAATTGGCAATTAGATTGGTCAGTGGTCTGAAAGCAATAGAACTATCTGCACTAGATAAATCAAATGTATATTGGAGTCCTGTCGCGAGAAAACCTGTCTTCGTGAATTCTGACAAGATAAGACACAAACCAAACCCCTCAGCTACAAAGACCAGCTAGCGACCTGAAATTTTGTAACAAAGAACAAAAAAGACACTGGTCAGACTGCGCGGATGTACAGACTGACCTGCGCCTTTGTGCTGGCATATTTAACAACAGGTTTTCTCATGACACGGCTTATTTATTAAAATGTTGAGCCACATCATTTAAAAAAGTAAGCTCCTGAACTATGAGCTCAGATCTGATCATCCTGGTCTCCCATCCAATTTCCGTTTGTTTTGTTTAGGTTGAAACCAATGATACTAGGTTTTTCATGCTCACATTTAGAGTGTGTCCTGACTGCGTTGATGCGCATGCCAATCTAAGTCCTCGTTTTTGTCATGCAGTTGCTTAAATGCAACTTACGCAACCACTGAGACCAAAAAAATGCAGAGTATCAAAGCAACAACTGACTGAGACAGTTCTATATTATTTCGAATCTATTCCTTTTAAGTACGGGTTAATAATTAATTTGCTACGGCCGTTTGGTATGGTATGTGGTATGGTATGGGATTTTCATACCATACCACATACCAAGCCATCATACCATACCATCTTTTACAGTATGCCTTAACATTCTAGCAAATGCAGCAATTATTATCGCTATAAAATGATTTAAAAGTGTGTATGTTTTGTTTAATTAAACGATTCCCTTAATGTTACAAAATGACTAAACTAAGTCCGCAACAATATTATGCCTCATGAAGCACAGAACTTGTTTAAAGTCAAAAACTCATTTGAATAATAAATGGGCAGTGGCATTACGAATCGGACATACATGAACCGTAACCTGCGCCAGTATTTTCAAGTATGAAAGAACTTGTTAATACCAAGCTGTTTATAGTGTAGGCCGACATTAAGATATTGTTTGTTTGAGTCTATGCCCATGCATCGATATGCATTTTTATCATCCACAGTAAAAGTAAAAAGTATGCAAAGACCAGGAACTGAAACAATCTGAACTGAAACGTCTTTTTTAATTTCGACTTTTGTTTTTAGGACTCGGTTTTCTCGTGTGTGTTTTTTCAGCGGTCACCGGCTTCGGACTTGATCAGACGGTGATGTCTGATCAGTGACAAGAGAAACGATATCGATAATTTTCTCCAACAAACTGAGGTTTTAATGTATACATAGTAGACACTGAACAGACTTCGACTTTGCGGCGTCGAATATGAGTCTACTCTTGTTTCAAAGGTCTGTGCTATGGAACGCCGGGTTCACTGTGATTCAAGTTGACTTTCTCACGGAAGCAACTCTTCATTTTTGTTTTGTTCCCTCCTGTCTCAGTGGGGCTTAACTCTTGTGGGAGATTCGTCCCTTTAACAATAGCCCCTTTTGCGACAAGAGTTTTCGCCCAGGGAAGAAAACGGGTAGTCTCAAAATTGTTTCTTTTGCAAAACTCGCGGAAAATCCTGGAAGCGTTTCCGTACACCTTAATGATAAACTTGCTAGTAAATGGGTAACTGCATTAAAATAATGGTCTTACGCCTTCCTGCACTCATGCGCATTCAAAACAGCCGACGCAAATGCGCATCATGTCAGGGCATACTGTTAATGTCCAGTTCGGTTATGCCGTAGGCGACACCAGAAAATGTACCTAATGATACGATACGTATAACAGCGACTACTGCGATCAGTCTGTATTTTTTTCTTTTGTGAAAGACTTAGGAATGTAGTCGCATTTTTTCATGTATATGTGTGTGCGCGCGTGCGAATGGTGGGAAGGGCTACGTCTTGTAGTGAGTCCATTCATCTGGAACAACTTAACTAATCAACGATTTACCTTCTGATAAGCATGCAGGACCGAAGATGTTATCAGTAATTATAGCCTGTTCTAACACTTCATCAATGTCATGTTAATAGCCTTATTGTTGAAGTATCTTAGAGGGCTCAATCAACATCCCATTCCCGTCACAGGTATGCACGTGGATATTGCATGAGAAATGGACGCATATTTGCTGGCGATTTGTAATTTATTTTTCTATGTTTTAACTAGGATAGTTTCATTTCGCCTACATATTTTAAGAGCCCAAGTGTTGGTGCTCTTGACTCTGTGTTTATTGAACCGCGTTTTACCTTTTTGAAGGAGTTGCTTGTTTTTAAAATGTGCGGCGCTTTTAGTACGTGCTCAGCCGCATTGTCAAATCAGACACGTGTCCACCATTGAACTCGAAGTTACTTTTTATACGCCGCTCTTAGATGGTTCGTATCATGTCGTGCCATCCGTACGTCAGTTTTTCCGTCTGTTTGTTCATCTGGCCGTACATTATTTTTTCGTATCAGTGCCATATCTCTTTAATCCCTTAGTAATTTTTTGAAACTTGGGTCGAATATTTACCTTATCGAGACGATGTGCAGAACTTGTATTTCAACAATGTCCGACAAAGTTGACAGAATTGTGCCCCTTTAAATTTTTCCGCATAGTAATTTCATATTAACTTCGTTGCCGCTTCATGTTTTTAGAGTTTTATACCCTGTTTAGACTAGAGTTTTAATCCGAATCGAATCCAAATTCGCTTCGAATTAACTGTTTACACTAGCAAACCTAATTCGAATTAAAAACTAATTCGGAGTAAACTAATCCTACAGAGTACCTTGGATCGAATCCGAATTAACTTTTACTTCGGTTTAAAAGTCGTGTCTAAACAGCAAACCGAAGCGAATCCGCATTAAAATTTATTTTTGTACTGACCTCGGGCATGTTTAGGTCATGTTAACATTTGAGCATGCTGCATTTACTTTACTGCGAAGTAACTTGCACTGAATCGAAAACGGTATAGTCTAAACAGACAAGTGGGTTCGCTTCGGATTACCTTATTGCGGAGCAATCTGTTCCGAATTGAAACAGGTATCGTCTAAACAGAGTATAAGATTTTTTTCGTGCAAGTTTGTACAAATACTGAAAAGCACTACATACTATGTGTAGAGAACTATATCCCCTTCTTTCAGCTTTGATAAAACCTCCCGCCTTTGGATATTTCTTGCAGTGATTTCGTGTCTGCTCCCCAACTTTTACACTGTATAAGATTTTGATTCCTATGTACAAATATAAGACACTATCAGACCCTACATGAGCTTTTTCATAAAGGGGGTGCCTATAAGGCCCTTTTTCTGCCCAAGAGGGCAGAAAAAGGGCCTTATAGACACCCCCCTTTTATGGTGATTTCATATCTGCCTCACTTTTGAAGATTTCAGTTACTGGCAAAGTTCTGTCATCTGTTGTTTCCTTTCCTACTTTTAACCCCAGTGGGCGTATATTGCTCCGCTGAACGGAGCAATTCTAATTATGTAACCTGATTAATATTGTATCTTTTGTTTGCCGTTGAAACTGATATAATTAAAATGAACTCATGAAAAAAAAGGTGGTCATGATTTTCTAGCAGTTGTGCAGCAACCTGAGCGACTTGTGATACTTTATAATAACTCTCGCAAATGTAGGTTGGAGATATAAAAATGCGTCTGTTAGCCATGAAATGTCGGGGTCGTTAAGAGGGAACAGTAGGACTGACTTCTTCACGGTATGTAGGCAAATTTACGTACACGCAAGTATTACTAACGAGACATTGCGGGAAACTACGCATGACAGGTAAACAACCTTTTTTTGACAGTTTTTCTTAAGCATATCTGTACTGACAAAATGTTTAACAGATCTGTTTTTACATTGATATTGGGCATATTTTCTTGTATCTAGAAAGGTCTAGACACTCAAGATACACTCACCGTGTAAAGCCTGTTTTTTTAGAAAAACATATAGATTTCCTCCTGTTTATCCCCCGACCGAAAGGTTCGGGGGATATAGCGATGAGCCTGGCGTCCGTCCGTCCGTCCGTCCGTCTGTCTGTCCGTCCGTCCGTCCGTAAACATTTTCTTGTCCGCTCTATATCTTGAATATCCTTTGGAATATTTTCGTGATACTTCACAGTTATGTAGAACAGGTCATGACGATGTGTCGCGTACAAGAATGGTAACTCCTGCTATTGTACTTTTTGAGTTATCTCCCCTTTGGTGATTTTTTGGCAGATTCGTGTCCGCTCTGTAACTTGAATACCCTTTGGAATATTTTCATGATACTTCACAGAAATGTAGAACAGGTCATGACGATGTGTCGGGAACAAGAATGGCAACTCTTGCTTTCTTACTTTTTGAGTTATTTCCCCTTGATAGTTTTAGGTGTGATTTTTTGGCAGATTCGTGTCCGCTCTATAACTTGAATACCCTTTGGAATATTTTCATGATACTTCACAGATATGTAGAACAGGTCATGACGATGTGTCGCGAACAAGAATGACAACTGCTTTCTTACTTTTTGAGTTATTCCCCCGTGATCATTTTAGGTATGATTTCGTGTCCGCTCTATAACTTGAATACCCTTTGGAATATTTTCATGATACTTCACAGATATGTAGAACAGGTCATGACGATGTGTCGCGAACAAGAATGACAACCCCTGCTTACTTACCCTTTGAGTTATTTCCCCTTGATGGTTTTAGGTGTGATTTCGTGTCCGCTTTATAACTTGAATACCTTTTGGAATATTTTCATGATACTTCACAGATATGTAGAACAGGTCATGACGATGTGTCGCGAACAAGAATGACAACTCTTGCTTTCTTACTTTTGGAGTTATTTCCCTTTGATGATTTTAGGAGTCCGCTCCATAGCTTGAATACCTTTTGAAATATTTTCATGATACTTCACAGATATGCAGAACAGGTCATGACAATTTGTCTCATACAAGAATGATAACTCTAATAATATTAAAATCGATCCATAAATGCGGGCACTAGAGACATGACAAAGATATTTTTATTTATTGAATAACAACTGTGACCTTGACCTAGACCTTAGAATCCTGAAACGAAATTTTAGCTTAAGGATTATATCATACTGATTATGTGTATGAAGTTTGATTCTAATCGATTCATAAATGAGGGTGCCTTAGGATGGATGTGTGGATTGATGGATAGATGAATTGCAATTTTACGTCCTTTTCAATAGAATTTGTGTTATCAAGATGATGTGACGGTGATAATGAAAGCCTGTGTGCAATGGAACTTCGTTTACAGTAGGAAAGATTCTCACCGAAAGTGGGGCTCGAATCCCGTCCGCTAGATCAGTAGGTCAGTGCTTGACCCACTGAGCTACCGGGGCTCCAATGAGAATGCGGGTGATGACAACATTTATAAAAAAGAAACATTGACCTTGAAGCCCTAGCAACATAAAACTCAAACGTATCTAAAATACTGTCATGTTTAACATTTCAGTGAAGTTTGTTTAATGCATCTGTAAATGAGGGCAGTAGAGAGGTGACATATATTCAAACTTGCAACTGTGATCTTGCCCTTGGCCAAAGCATACTGAATTGTACACTTGTCCTGGATACCATCGTACTAAACAATTTAGTCGCGATACGACAAAACCAATAAAGTGGTATGTGCGTCCAGTGAATACTCAGAACAGCCTGGGCATCCGCCCAAGTTGACCAGAGTCTTCTCTATGCGCTGAAAGGGTAGCTAAGGTCTAAACTAAATCCATGCAGACAGCCATGACTCTGAATGCACTGGACGAATGCCCAGGCTGATCCCAGTCTTGGCTTGGCGCACATGTCACTTTGTTGGGTATCTCGTGTCATGCTTAACCATTATATGATGTTATACCAAAGGCAATCACTTAGTGAGGGCGCTACAGCGATGACCTTTTCTTACCACAGCAATTGTAACCATGACCTTAGACTTCGCACCCTACTGATCAAATTTATACACGTATATCTGGCCACACATTACATAAGGACAAAGGCAAAAAATCAGTGTCAACTTAGAATTAGTTAGGCTTGATCAGAGTATTGCATATATAGTGATTTGAATTGCAAGAAATCAAAAATGATTTTAGTTAAGTTGGACGATCTTGATTCTTAAATGTACAGGATATTCCATCTGAGGTTATACTTAATTGCAAGAAATCAAAGAACTTTTAAGTTCAGTTGAAAGATCTTGATCTGTAACTGTACAAAGGATTGCATCTGTAGTGATATGAATTGCAAGAAATCAAATATACCTAGTAAAACAATTGCAGAATATCAAACTTCTATCATGTTTGTGATGCCCAACAAAATATGTACCAACTTAAATCTTCAAGCATATAACAGTACCGGGCGTATGCAAATAAAAGGCAAGTTCAATTTACGTCACACCACAGTGGTAACAGTACAGTACCACTCCAGATGTAATAACCCCCTACTGCGAAATTTCACAGACAATTAAAATTGAGTGCACAGCACTTTAATGCATGCAATCCCATAAAAGCAGATTGCCTGATCATTTGCAAGCCTCTTACACTACTCTGATGCCAACTATTATGCCGCTGATCAAGGATAAATTAAGGAACATCCAGGTCAGTGAGCAGGGGTTGTGTTTATTGACCACTTTTGCAAATATATCGAATGTTTTTATTGTGTTACTAATGCTTCATGGGTATGGCAGCCTCCTTGTAGTAAGTCATTCAACTCCTTAAAACGAGTATTAACAACAATGTAGCGATTAGAATGCATGTTTGTGAATTTATGCTGTGGAGGTTATGACATTTCGAGCCGTACTATATTGTAACCACTTAAGCGTGACGTAAATTATGAATGCTCTACACTTGTAATTACCCAGTACTATTAAATGCATATATAAAAGATAATCATACAATTTCAATATCTTTCAATTGTTTTACTAAGTATACTTTCTCTACTGCAATTGGAAGACTTTTAGGAAGCTATATTGGCTTCCCATTAATTCTCCCCGTCATAAGGTATAACTCGTGTTGGGGAGGCTCATCGCACCATCATACCTCACAGTCTATGCCCTATACATATATGTGCAATGCATGTTTTTATGCAAAGAAAAAAGTAATACCTTTCATTCAATTCTCCCACATCAATACTGAATTCCATTAACAGTTATTACTTTTTCAAGTCCACATCTGTCTATGTACACATATATTTAAATGGTGTCGTGTGAAAAGGTAAGATATGGCAATTGGGGCCACGGAAAAGCCAAAGCAGCTCGCACAACGGTGCAGTGTGGTCTTGATCAAGTCTGTTGGCAAGTACAGTTTTCGTATCTAGCAGGACCTTAACAGCGAAAGCAAAAGCTTCTGATCAGCCCACACCAATACACAGATAAATCTACTTATTTACTGCACACAGAATGCCTCTCTCACAACTGCATATTTTTCTCGGCGCAGCCGAGTGTAATTTCACTTTTGTTCCACATTTCACAAGATTTCATTAGTCAAATAACGCTTTATGTGCAAGTGAACATTATGTAGTTAAAACTTATGATACTTGTACAACAACATACGAGGAGCATTTTGATGCTGGTCTACATTATCTGTTCAGAGCTATCTGCCCCCAATCCTTTTAATTCTTAGCAACATGTACATGAATTATTTTAGATACGTGAGATGTCCCTCGTGCAGCGCCTGCCACTCGACAGTGCGTATCCCTGCTTTGTCTCTTATCAATAGATAAAATAGGTAACTGCCGACTTTAAACTAATTGATATAGATGCAAACATATTAAATGGCTTTTAAAATTGGAGCCGAGACAAAATGACGAAAAAATTGCCATCTTGTTACTCAAAATTTGCTCAAATTATACAGGAGTGAAAGTGACATCAGCCAAAAGGCTAAGTACGTATCGTTCATGATCATCAAAGGCTAATCAGCTATCGCTCGATATTATCTTGTTAGATATTTGGTATTTTTGATGAACTTATTAGTAAGTCTGCCATTTCACATTTACGTACATGGTTCCAAATCATATACTCCTATATGTTGTACATTTTTGGATTCTATAATTAAAAGATTTGTCCCATGTGCGGTTTCTGATAGATTCTATAATCTGTACATTTTTGTTATAGACGACAAGACTGAATGGCCCAAGAAGATTAAAATGCAATATTTAAAAAAATGGTCCAAATACAAGATGCGGGTTCTCGATTAACCGCTTTTTAGGTGAATCTATGATACATATCTAGTTTTTTTTTCTAACTGGTACTTGCAGGTCCTTCATTGCATGTGCTTGTTAATATGCTGTCAACCAAAATAGCTTATTTTCACTGATGCACTTTCATTCATACGAATTAAGCTCTCTCTTTCTCTCTGCCACACACACACACACACAGACACACAAATACACACATACACATATGCACTCACGCACTCACGCACATCTTATTTATTTGGGGTGAATTTAAATGTTTTAAACTCTATAAAAGGTCCTAGCGCGACCTCATTTAAGGCACGACATACTAATCGTGTCGCTTTTTATGTAAGGGATAACTGAAACAGAGAATGTCCAGAATAGGGCAACTAAG
Organism: Ctena decussata; assembly: GCA_963989385.1. Classification (NCBI taxonomy): domain Eukaryota; kingdom Metazoa; phylum Mollusca; class Bivalvia; order Lucinida; family Lucinidae; genus Ctena; species Ctena decussata. The sequence continues at coordinate 20,531,409 of OZ022502.1, forward strand.
ATGGTCGTAAAGTTAAAACAAATTCGATACCACGAACTACTCAGGAATTTAGGGCTCCCTACCCTAGAATGTACATGGGAACGTGCTCATATGATTGAGCTTTATAACATCATGTCGATAAAGTGAATAAGGAAAAGTTTTGCCGTAGAAATAAGTATGTATAAGACAACATACTTTTGATGGATGGATGGATGACTTGCGTTTTCCGTCCTTTTCTACAGTTTTTCAAGACGACGGGTTGGGTGATAATGAAAAGCTGTTTGCAACGGAACCTCGTTAAACACTGAAAACATACCCACCTACAGCGGGGCTCGAGCCCGGGCCCGTTATACCTGCAGGCTAGCGCTTAACCTACTGAGCTACCAGAACTCCAAACATATTTTTGAATTCTTTCGGATAGAGTAAGGACGGATATTAGTCATCAATGAAACTCTCTTACAGAGTTTGTGGTTGCAGCAACCGCTCTCAATTCATTTCAGGCACGCTTTTAATAGAGTTTGGCAATCCAGCCTTAAAAAATTCAGTGCCACCTGTTACAATGAGCCGCAGTTGTAAGCTGTCGCATACGCATTTAAATACCGGACTGATATGGCATATTAGTCGATAGAGTATTAACATTCGGGGGGCGCGGCCAAGGATTCGTTCTGCTGAGCCTCTATGGATGCGCCGTTATATACGACTAAGTGAAATAAGAAGAAAAAACTATCAACAGAACATGTATTAATAATATCTGGAGACAGCTGTTATAGAGCATATTGCCAAAAGCATATTAGATTATACGCAATTGATCAAATATAAAAGCTGACAAAGAACATTAAACATATGTCGCGGTTTTCAAACTATATTTGGTACCTGTCAGAAATGTAATACCTCGAGGCTCTCATCCCATTAAATCTATGTGAATTCATGCAAATAAATGCAGATAATATGTGGTCTAATATTTCAGATGATACAGCATTTTTCTTAGGAAAATGGTGATTAGATGAGTCTAGTCATGCAATTACCTACCTTTAAACATAAACAAACTCTGGATGCTTTAGGTGCGTTTACATGATGCAACTAGTGCAATGCCAATGCAAATGCAACCATGTCTCGGCGTTAACAGAATGTAAAACTGTACGTTTTATGCAACCAATTTCTTTTTACATTTGACTTGTCGTGTTGAGTTAACCGTAGCAAAAATATGAAAAAAACTTAAGACAAAATTCAATAGTAGTTATATTCTTCGGCAACAACAGATAGATATGTTTAACACATTATTCATCGTTATTTACCCAAACATAAAGTTTTTATATCAATGTCAATGTATTACTTAATAGTAATTTATGTTTTCAAGGTAGAATATACTAAATGTGCTGTTTCTCGCACTAATCATATTATTAATACTAGTAATAATAACATTAATAATAATAATAAATAATAATAATGCCATACTATATGGACATTAGTGAGATAAGAAATCACTGTGTTCGTTCAAATTTTGATTTGTTCGCAATTTCATGCTTTTATGGACATCTACATTTTGTGTGTGTGCGTGTGTGTGTTCAGGTCTATGCACATCTACCTTTTGTGTGTGTGTGTTAGCGGACAAGGTGCGTTATTGTATTGCTAGCCGCCTAGAAGTCGGGGAGATCGCCGTGGTAAACAAGATCGTCTCTGAACTTAATATCAGGACTACGTAAGCCAACACAAAACTGATGGCATTTTTTATAATTAGTCATTTTGTGCCATGAAAGGCGACATTTATGACTGTAATATTTAAACACAAATGAATTTATATTTTGGAAAATATAAATTATGATTACATCAGGGTGCCGACTCGAAGTGGTAAATCCTCCATGCACAACGCCTAACAGACAGACAGACAAAAAGAAAAAGTATGGTGCCCTGCTATACTCTCTGTGTTAAAACATTGCTCATGTGTAGAAAACTTACACTTACTGTTTATTTTCTATTGCTCCACATTGTCTGTATAGATTCACTTCAGTGGATTATCTTGCTCCGTTATATTTACTTTCTTTCTTCTACGAAATGCCCTGGTTGTGTCACAGTTCACAAGTCCGATAGATGGCTAATTTCCTAGACAAAGTTTGGACAATAATTGACAAATTGTCCCGCTCTAAACCCATTTTCGGTAGAATGTGGCAATATATTTTACTGACAACAGTGAGTATGGGCGGTTATGCGAAAGCGGCATGTATTAAAAGAAATACTTTAAACGATTTGCTAATGACTGTTACATAACAATGTTTGGTTATGTGGCCAGTTCTTTTCACCATTACTTCGGATTCACTTATTCCATAACCACTATATATATGGTGCATGTATAACCATTACGTCAGATTTGTTTGTTTTTTTCTTTATCAAGCTGTGTAAAAGGTGAATATTTTCCATAGCCTAGAAGCCATTTGGGCAGTGGGGCTAGAGTTCTGATGTATTTTGCACATCATATGAAAGGTTTGGGCCCATCAGGCTCCTCACCCATGCGTTATCCATCCCTGATTCAGAAAACTTGCTTTTATACTTTGTGAGTTATTTCCCTTTGGTAGTTTGAGCTGCTGTCTGTATAACCCTGGCCAGCTCCAGAATTTGAATAACAGTGTACCTTTTAGAATATTGATGATCATGCTGTGATATTTTATCAGTGTTCCTAACTCTCTCTGATCCCTCCACATTCCCGTGCCCCGTCCCGCACCCCCCCCCCCAACAAAATTTTTTTTGTCCAGATTTGGATTCTTTGTCCGAATTCACTTACTAGAGAGCTCAACATTAGGTTGTAGGGCTTGTACTTTAGAAGTTATTCACACATCTTGAAAGTTGAATGTATCGTATGCTATACATTTGTGTATATGGTGGCTGTTTGAGATATTACCTCTTTTTAGCAGTCAAGCATACTGTTTTAGTCTGAGTGTTAGATAATCATGCATCTGTTAACAGTTAATGTCAAACAGAAGCATAAAAGAACGACAATATATTACTAATATGTGTTTTGAAGAGCACCCTTTTTACCAAAGCCCATGGGGGTCTTCGGTCGGGGGATTTGCCATCTCCTCTGATGGCTATTTTTTTCTATTACTGCGACAGAAGGCAGCTGGAACAGTCTTTATTCCTTTATCATTTGCAAAACTGAACCCATCAGCGTACTTAGTACTCTTTACAACCACAGGTAAATCAGATTTCAGCTTTATACGTTACAAGAAAAAACAGACATGTTTCACAGGAGGGGTCTACCTTTTCGCATTTACGACCATCTCAGCATTCCATTTAAACATTTACGACCATCTGCGAAACAAAACACAAAGCTTGACACACTTACATACACACACACACACACATACATACGTACATACTCACACACGGACAGGATAAATTCTATATGCCCTTCCGCCATTTCATGGCGGGGGGGGGGGGGCATAAAAAACCGCTGCATTCTAATTTAATGTGCTTCAGCTTCAAAAATATGTAATGAACTATAACGTTTTATAAGGACTCAGTCCAGAAATTATTGAAGAGAAATTTATATCAGTTACAATGTACTCAGTATAATAAAGATGAAACATAAAATGTCGGGGTTTTTTTGCGAGCAACTTTTCGTATAACATCAAAATCAAAGTAAAAAAAATAATAATAATAGTAAAAGAAAATAAAAAAAAAATACCTGTTTGATTAAGGCATTTTGCCGAAACATTTAGAAACAGTTGTTTTCTTACAATTATACTAGTTAATTAACTGACAAAATTAGAATAAGTTAAGTGTTAATACCCTTTAAAACTTTTTTTTTTTTCAAATAAGAGTCATACACATATGTATGTATTTCGACACGGTTTAGTTCATGGTAGTTTTTGGCAAAAACCAATGAGGTTTATCCGAAACTTCGATGGCATTCACTGCGTATTTTACTATAAAAGAGCTGTTAAGTCATTTATCCAAATTTTGGATAAAACTTACTTACGACTGTGTAGGCAGGGTTTTGCTTTTCCTAGCTAGTTTTCTTTTATCCAAATTTTGGATAACATAAAATTATTTCTGTATAGTATATTCGTTGCACTACATTTCCTGCTTATCCAAATTTTCGATAAAAACTTTGGCCGTGTATTTTCATATGGTGTAGGCAAGCAGGGTGTTTGTTTATCCCAGCTATTTTGGTTTTATCCAAAATTTGGATAAAATAAATGTATTTCTACATATTCGCTGCATTGTATTGCCTGCATAGCGCATTTATCAAAATTTTGGATAAAATTTTCGGCCATGTATTTTCATACAATGTATGGCATAGGCAAGGTGTTTTCTTCTCCTAGGCCATTTTGTTTTATCCAAATTTTGGATAAAAATGGACTGAGTCTTAATTATTACTCATTTGTTAACTAAAGTGTAGTTTGTTTTCTACAGAGCCATTTATCCAAATTTTTAAACAGAAAATGTCTTATCCAAAACCATATAGCCAGTTTGAGCAAATGGATTTGCTCAAACGTAAATGGACACAGTTTAAAGTAAACCCGCCATATCATTCTCCACGAGTTAGAAGAAGCAACATTCCTGTCACCTGGACACATACATGTCATACTTCATGTCAAAGTCCACATGTCCAAGGTATGTTCAAGATGTGATCCGAAAAGGTATTCGACATGAAGCTGTCGAGGGTCAACATAAGTGAAGCCTAGTTAACTCGGTAAAACGCCGCCAGCAAAGATGACTTTCATTCCTGGGCTGAAACCTGGCCCCGAGGTTATAAAACTTTCTTTCGTTCTCAGCTGAGATTGTGCTCAACTTGAAATATTGAATAAAATTTAAAATACTTGACAGGGCTTTTCCCATGCATTAGTGTGAAAAGCTTATGTTGGAAATAGAGGATCTTACATGAGTGCTCATGTATTATTGAATTTTTTAAACGAGTTGGGGAAAACGATAAGATGCAAGGCTATGCCTCGCCAAAGCTCGTGGATTATCTCCACGTACAGGCAGACAAACAAAGCTCGTGGATTATCTCCTCGTACAGGGGGACAAGCCATGGTATAACTATTACAACCAACTGAAGCAGGTACACAAGTCCATCAAGGAGAAACGCCGCGGAAAGATCCGCTGTGGGATTCTGCTTCACCAGGACAGTACGCCAGTTCATACCAGCTGAGATGCGATGAAAATTGTGCGCAAGCGTGTATGCGCCACACGTCGTATGAGAGAGAGCTAGAGAGATGACTATAATATGGTGTTAGATAATGCCATTATTGTTTGAATATAGACTAATACATCTGATATATCGTATTTCTCATCAGCACTCGACAAATGCTTTTCCGATTCATTATGTCGCCTATTTGCTGGGAAATTAAGGGAAATTCAGATTTTAGGTTCCTGAAACCAATTATTGATAATGGTTTTCACACTAAATCTATAATTGGTTCATTATCATTACAGTTTCTTTTTTGTTAATTATTTAGCTTCTTCCGTCAAAATTAGAACAGAGATAAAGAAAAGCTACCTTACAAGCACATATTACGCTGCGCTAAAAGCGTTTAAGATGGTGATAATTACTGATTTGGGGCGAAGACAAAGATCTGCATAAAATGCTGAAAATAGAAACGATTTTGCCAAAAATTAGCAGATGCCTTCTTTATGTTATTCCTCATAATTCAGAATCCCAAAATGTGTTGATGTGAAAAGGGTTTACATAAGAAAATATCAAAGGGTAATTTTGTACGCAAAAGTCTACAAAATTACCATCGTCAATAAAAATGTCATACGGTCTGAACATGCTTTAATGCATTATGAAGAGCATCCTAGCAATTATGTTTTCCAGATGTTTCAAACGTTATCAGGTTGCGCAGATGAAAGAAGATGAAACCTTATACGTCCAAATATTTGTCAGAAAACACGCACGCACGCACAAAAGAGTATATTTTTAAGGTTGGACACTCTCTTACACACTTGACTGTAAGTATGATATACGTATAACTGCCTACCTTGTATTTAAGGTGGTAATTTATAGTAAGTATAAAATTCTGGAAAAAAAAAAACAACATAAATGTCAAAGGGTAATTTTCTGTGCAAAAATCTAAAAAGTTAATATCGTTTTTGAAAATGTGCTTAGGTCTGAAGGTGCTTTAATGCATTAAGAAGGGCGTCCTAGCAATTTATGTGTCCCAACTCTTTCCTAGATTGTAAGTTAGAGCAAATGAAAACAGTAGCTTAATCTCCAATGTTCAACCATATTTTAGGTGCATGTATACTGGAGGCATTAATTAAATATAGTGCATGCAGATATACTTTTATCATTTACCTGTATAACTACTTTATTACTGTGGAGAATTGAAACAGAACAGAACCAAGTCAGGTGTGTTATTTAAATTTTTCAACCTTGAAATATATGGTAGAATAATCTATGTCTTCTTGAAAAAAATTGGACACAGGGTCCTTTTGTAATCTTCTCAGCCTGATAATGTGTGAAAGAACTGGGAAAAATAATTTCTAGGACGCCCTTCTGAAAGCATTTATGATTCATCAGACGCAAATACATTTTTAATAACGATGTTTTTTTTTTCTTTAAGATTTTGCGCAGAAAACTACTCTTTGATGTTCTACGTTTTAACGCTGGTCATGATAATGATTTTTGTTGATGTTGTTTAATTTATTTGTACACAAGGAAAATATTTTATGATATTATATTATACTATTTTTTCCTTTAATGTGCAGCAAAAATTTTGAAACCCTTTTTAACATCAACGCATTTTGGGATTCTGCCTCGGTTATCAACAGCTCCCTCGGGACCTGGCAAATGTTCATGATTGACCCCTATATCGATATCCCCCCACCCCACACACACACACACTGAACTGTTTTAATCAGACCAGTGGTAGAATCGTTTTTTTTTTTTTTTTGCATGAATCATCATCCATATCCTTTACAATTTAAATGCTGTAACTATTTTACATAGTCCAAAATCGTAAACTCTATACCAAGTTATCAAAATTACCTAGCCCTGACCAGAGACAAAGTGATTTTCAGAGCGCGTATTCAAGGCGGAGAATCACATGGTATAGGCTAGATGATAGAGTTCACGGAATTTTGTGCAGGTGTTCGGACAAGACAGGTTAGACAATTGATCATGTTTTTCTTAATACCCAGTCGATTGTCACGCAATGAAGAGTAGATACCACCTGATTGAGACAACGCTCATTAAGACTTACAGCGCCAGTGATGAAAATGGCAGAATTTGCAAACAGTGCAGATCCTGATGAAGTGGCTCATAATGAGCCACCTCATCTAGATCTACACTGTTTGTCCTCTAGTTTTTTTTAAATTTTCAATATGACAGAGCTTGGATGAAACATATTTTGAATTTTTATAGACGTAAATTTTGTCGTCTGCTTTTTATGGCGCTTGAAGTTTAAGTGTACTTTCGCTGATTGTAGAAGTTTTCCACATAACTTCGACGATCTTTGCCCGGACTTGTGCGGAAAACTATTGCACTTTGAGGTATAATTCTCAAAGACAGGACTTCTCTGCCGGGGGGTCTGGTTCCCAGCCATAGCATATGTTATCTGTACAGGTGAAGGTGTGAAAATTTATTCAGCTAATCAGTGGACCAGAATCAGTTATAATAATTTCATTGGCTGACTGGAGGTGTTGACACTATATGATCAAGAGACAGAATGATGTTGGACGGACACACGGCGCCAAGTGTGTGCGACTATGGTTACGTACCGTTGAGCCACTTGGGTAACGTCTATAAGAGAATTGAACTGAACTGAACTGACACTGTGTTCAGTTCATTTCAATTCTCCTAACGACGTTCCCCAAGTGGATCAGCGGTACGTAACCATAGTTGCACGCACTTGGCGCCGTGTGTCCGTCCAAGAATGACACTGTTGGAGTTAATCCTCCTTATATAGAACCACCCCTGTCTTTAAATAAGTGTTTGTCTCGAATAATGAGGAGGTACGTGCACTCTACAGCATAAAAATCGACTGGGTATAAGAAAAACACGGTCAATTTTCTTGACTACCGGCACAGAAAGTCCGTGAACCCTATCACTCATACCACGTGATTCCCCACCGTGGAATTCTTTTCGCAGTGTTCATAGTTCATAATGGTTTCTTCTCGACTAAAAACGAATGTTGTTCAGTTGAGACCCACATTGCGCGACTTTCGATATTTGGTAAACTATTTTGCAACTGAACAATCAATTTACAACACATTACATTTTCGCCCCGTCATGGCCGGATATGTTTGTCAGTTTATACACCGTGTAGCACTCGAAAACAACGGAATTCCCCAGCAGAATGATATAAGTACCATGTTGGAAGACCTTGTGTCTCATAATTAGTATAGACGGACTAAAGTATAGAAGAGGACGAACAGAAGAACTGGCGTTCATATCAAGAAATATGTTTACAAGTTGAGTGAAGACTGACAACCAACAAAATGGCTGGGAGATTAAGTATGTACTTTTGTTTTCACAAACTAACTTTCTCTCTCTCTCTCTCTCTCTCTCTCTCTCTCTCTCTCTCTGTCATAAGGATTTTATAAAAAATGTCTTTGTATCGCTATATCCTGCACCATGAATTTCTGGTAAGCTCTATACTCAATAGCTGGATGGGACGGCTAGTCATATGACGTAACGTCAGATGTTGGTGACAATTAGCGTAACATCAGAAAACGTCAGATTTTGAGCTCTGTTGCCAGTTAACTGCAACGGCCACAGCGCATTTCAAATATTTTCCTAGATAAATACTCATTAAAAGTGAATTTAATTGCCAATTGCAACTGCTAGCAGAATATATTCGGAAGGTATTAATTTTCGGGATAGTTTACGATTTTGCTCGATTTAAATAGAGAGACGGTGTACTTTTGGCGCTGGCATGCTGACCTAGCGCTCCCGGGTTCGATCCCAGCCTGAGGCGAAAATCTTTTCAAACGAAAGCGGGGTTCTACTGCGTACATCCTTAACTTTTCAACATCTCATCGTCTTGATATGACTGAAATACTGATGAAAAGGACGTAAAATCGCAAGGCATCCATCCATCCATTGACTTCAATAAAACGTAACCAACGTACAAATACAGTTGCGGACAAAACCGCTAGATTTGCTTATTCGTACTTTACATCGGCTCTCAGAAATGAATTCCAAAAACATTCCTGGTAAAGAACTATTCGGAATAGGTATTTCATGTCCGCTTGATTTAAATTTACTTTATATTACTTTTTGATACGATTTTTAATGCTCAGAAAATACCACCTAGTGTGCAAAATAAAGGAATCTGGCGTTGCGGACAAAACTGCTAGATTTGGAAAATTTGGTATTTCTTTAAATCGGATCATACGTTCCGAGGTTTGATTTCAGAGTTCAAAAATTCAAAATAGGCATTGCATGCCAGTAGCTTTTCGACTCTGCTTCTGCTTCGTATTGTTCTTTAGTGGCCCCTTGATCTTCGTCGGGTGCCGCTTTTTAGTGCCAAAATCTGAAGTTTACTTTTTTCTTGAATCGCTTAATCTTAAGTTTTCTTCTAGACGGAAAGGCTGAACTTGTAGGCGTTCCGACGTTAGTTAACACTAGTTTCGTCGCATCGACGGTGAAAATTGTGTCGGTTTCTGAGCTCTAGTTTTCAATTAAAGCTGAAATAACCAATTTGCATTGGGAGTGCAGTGCAACGTCTAACAGCGTAAAAACTGACGTTTTTAGGTATTTCAAGACGATGCGTTTATTTCTATGTCTCGTAAATGAAGATTTTCTTTTCATCTTCCAAATACTCAATGAATAGCCTATTAAATGGTATAAAATTTGTTGCGTTTGCTCGAACGTTAGAAAAACTGTATCAAGGGAAAATTATAAAGATGGCTTGAAAATGAAATTGTCACTAACATCTGACGTTACGTCATATGCGTTCTGCTGTCATTTTTTACTGTTATTATTATTTTTATGAATGTTATAATTATAATCTTGAAGATTAAATGGTTCTGAAAATTCGCTTATTTAGGATGCTTTGCCCTTATAATTCTTCTGGCAGCAGGAAGTATGCGGCGAGCCGTTAAGTACAACATAGTATAGTCTTCCTTTCGTTCAGTACTCGCCTTGTGTTCTGTGCTCTCTCCTCTCCTTGCATTTAAACTCTCAAATTTGTTACTGTTACCATTGCTAATCTTAGTACATTATCCACCGTCTGTTGCCATGTTGATTAGTATTAGAGAAATTCCTCATTATGTAATGTTTACATGTACTTTGAGTGAATAAAGTTATTGTCTGTCTGTCTGTCTGTCTTCAGTGTATGATGTAAGACAAGTTAACTAAATGGCTATAAAAAACAGACCGAAATTATTTTAACCCTTTAAGCGCAAAATAGCAAACGGCAAAATTTACGTCTGCAAAATTAAAAAAAAAAGAAAGAAAAAATTATCCAACCTATATCATTTTGATAATTCAAAGACTAGAAGGCACACGTGTAGGTCTAGATGAGCCGTCTGGACAGGATCCACGCTGTTTGCAAATAATTCTACTTTTTTAAGTCACTGGCGCTTAATTAAGTGTTAAAAAGGCTACGGAGCTAAGTCCAAATCTGTAAAATAAGACGAGCCGTTAGAAGTTCTGTATCCAGGAATATTTGGTATAGGGGTGGCTATGGTCAGACCAAATCTATCAAATGGATGGACTTGCGATTTTGCATCCTTTTCAACAGTATTTCAGTCATATCAGGACTATGGGAGGATGACAATGGGCTGTGTGCAATGAAACCCCGTTTGCGATTGAAAAGATTTCCGTCTCCGGGAATCGATCTAGGGTCCGCTAGATTAGCTGGCCAGAGCTTAAACCCTTTAACCTACCGGGGCCCCTATTTTAAAAGAAACTTCAATCAAATTCAAAATCTGTCAAATAAGACGAGTCGTTAGAAACCCTGTATCTAGGCATATTTGGTATAGGAGTGGCTCTTGTCAGACCAACTCTACGAAACGAATCTCCGCCAAAGGGTATACAGTTGACTCTCGTTATCTCAAACACTGATATCTCAAAATACCCTCTTACACCAAAGAATAGAGTTCGGGCACGTTTCCTTTATTCTACATGTCAACTCTTTTTATCTAAAGCTATTGGTATCTCAAAGTCATATCTAGTCATATTTGGTACAGGAGAGGCTCTAGTCAGCCCAACTCTATGAAATGAATCTCCGTCAAAAGGTTTACAATTGACTCTCGTTATCTCAAACACTGATATCTCAAAAACCCTCTTACACCAGGGGCCGTATTCATAAAACGACTTAAGTGGTTGCTATGCTGTTGCTAAGGCTAAATTTCTTTGAAGGAGACTCCCTACAACTATGAAATTTGCTCTGGAGGAACAGTCTTACAAAGACTGTTCCTCCAGACCAAATTTCATAGTTGTAGGGAATCTCCTTTATAGATATTTAGCCTTAGCAACCGCATAGCAACGACTTAAGTGGCTTTATGAATACGGCCCCAGAGAATAGAGTTCGGACACGTTTCCTTTATTCTACATGTCAACTCTTTTTATCTAAAACTACTGCTATCGCAAAGTAAATTTTCTGGGACCAGACAATTTATTTTGACACAACAGTAGTTTGAGCTGAACTTCGACTGAGATATCGAGAGATGACTGTATTGGTAAGGAGTAGGCTTGGTTTTGGTCATGTAAGCAGAGCCTAAAACAAGAAGTATCTTTAAAAAGGATTTTTTTTTAAAACTTATAAGGAAACTTATTTGTTCGAGGCTTGTTAACAAATAGCAAATTTATCAGATCCTTGTGCTAAGGGACATTTCAGAGTTTGTAGCATATAGTATTTATAAATAAACTAAAATTTGTGAAAGAAAAAAAGCATATGCACATCTTTAACTTGTCTTTAACATCTGTACAACTGTCTCAAACTGACTGTTTTAAAATTCTAGAAGGATTTGTTTATACACTTGTGCCATCCCGTATAAGCTAAATTCGAAAACTTTCTAATTTTGAAAATGCTATAATTTTGACATATATATTTTTTCTTATTGGTAAAGACACATGCACATTTTATTGCGCTGGAACATCTGTTCTAAATTTTATATTTAGAGCTGAACAACTATGAGAGCTGTTGATTATATAAATTTGCCATCCTGTATTGGCAAGAACCCATTAATTTTCAAATCTTAAACCCGCTGTAATTTTGTCAAAAATGCTTTTCCCTTCCAAGAGCCTTATGCACATCTTCAGTATGCCTGTAACATCTATGCAAATTTTCCTAATGATTGCCAAACAAAATAACAAAAAAAAAAACAACAAAAAACAAAAAAAAAAAAAAAACTGTGGAAGGAGTTTTTTGTACAATCTTTTCATCTAGTTATAGCCACAAACGCGGAAAATTCCTAAGTTTGAGAATGCCGTAACTGTCTCAAAAATATTTTTCCACTTAAAAAAGACATGTCCAATATGTCTGTTATATCTGTGCAAAGTTTAAAATTAATAGCTTAAAAACTTAGGGAGGAGTTGATTATACAAAATTACCATTTTGTAGTAGCCAAAACCAGTAAAATTTTAATGTCTGAATTCGGAGAATTGTAAATGTGGCATACTATACCACAGGGTATAATCGATTCCGCCAATTTTCGCTTCCTGCAGAGACTGTACATCATATTTGGCTTCCGCCGAGACTGTCCGCGAACTCTTGCTTCCTGCAGGGACTACTGTCCTCGAAAAATGGCTTCCTGCCGCGTGGGTCTGCTTCCTGCCGAGAACATAATGGCCAGAGAACATAATCGCTTATGTTTTTTCTTAATGATTGTATCAGTGCATAAGTATGCCCCGGTAGCATTTACCGGCAAAAACCAGCCGTAAAGAAATAGGTCAGATCAAGGCCTTGAAAATGAAAACTTGTTTCTAAGTATTTTCCGACCCAGTGCTGGGCTAGCCAGAGATGTTTTCGACATCTGTGATGAGAGAAGGGATTTGAAGAAGGAGCGGTATGAAGAAAAGAAAAAAGTATGCAAAGACCAGGAACTGAAACAATCAAAATCCAAATCCAGCCCTCAAACCATAGTAGGAAACAACTAAGATTACAAATAATCAAGATACAGAGAACATATGGCCAACCGAGTGAGCAGCTTGTTCCCAAAAGGTGGCCACAGAGGGAAACGAATAAAGAACTAGAAAGATTTTTGACAAAAACAGATGTCCCCCACTTGCGCTTTCCCAGCAGTACCATTGTCCATAAATGCTGCCAAGTTAAGACCTCCTGTGATCTTGAAATAGGGTCAAGGTCACCAAAATTTAATCACGTCTTTTCCATCTCCCAGTGATGTATCTGTTACAGTTTAATTCAAAACCATCCATCCGTTCAGGAGATATGGTGCAGACAAGGCATTTTTCAACATTCTTTGACCTCTTGTGACCTTGAAAACAGGGTCAAGGTCACCAAAAATATAATCAGTTCTTTAGCATTTCCCAGTTATATATCTGTGCAAGCTTGGTTTAAATCTATCCATCCATTCAGAAGATATGGTGCAGACAAGCATTTTACAACACTCTTTGACCTCCTGAAAACAAGCTCAAGGTTTTCAAAATCTAAGCACTTCTTTGCAAACTCGCGATGATATATCTGTGCAAGTTTGGATCAAATCCATTCAGCTATTCAGGAGAAATGGTGCATGCAAGTCATTTTTCAACACTCTTTGACCTCCTGTGACCTTGAAAATAAGGTAAATGTCACCAAAATCTAATCAGCTCTTTGCCATCTCCCGCTAATATATCTGTGCTAGTTTGGTAAAACTCCATTAATTCCTTCAAAGGATATGGTGCAGACAAGTATTTTCATCTTTCTTTTATCTCCTGTGACCTTGAAAATAAGGTCAAGGTCACCAAAACCTTATCAGTTCTTTCCCCACCCAGTGATATATCTGTGCAAGTTTGGTAAAAAATCATACATCCCTTCGGGAAATAGAGTGCAGACAAGAAGCGACGCCGACGCCGACGAGATCCACAACAAAAGCAATATGCCCCACAGTGTGGGGGTACATCAAACTCTAACAAGAAGATTCAGAAGGCCCCGAAGAAAGCAAAAGCTGGCTGATCCATCTCTATGGGGTGCCGTTTTACTATTTATTCTCTATTTATTGATATTCATAATTTGAATTATGGATATCTTTAATTATTTATCGATATCCATAATTATTTATGGATATCCATAATTCGAATTATGGATATCTGTAATTCGAATTATTGATATCCATAAATCGAATTATGGATATCAATACATCATGTTGAATTATAGATATCAATAAATCGAATTATGGATATCCATAATTTGAATTATAGATATGCATAATTCAAATAATGGATATCTATTATTCGACATGATTTATGGATATTCAAAATTCGATTAATGGATATCCATTATTCGATTTATAGATATCATTAATTCTTAGTATGGATATCCAATATTCACCTTGATTTATGTCTATCAATGATAATGGATATTGATAAATACGGAATAAATAGTTAAACGGCACCCCATTTTCGAATTTTGGATATCTATTATTTGAATAATGGATATCCATAAATCGAATGATGGATATCCATAAATCCTGCAGAATTATAGAAAACTAAGCATCATTTAGGAAAAATGACACTCCTTGGAAAGCGCTAATATATTTGTGTGTGTGTGTGTGTGTGTGTGTGTGTGTGTGTGTGTGTGTGTGTGTATGTTTATTTTTGACAAATATCAGTTCTAGTCATACATATTATTTATTGTAAACAGTATTATCATTACCTTCTCCTTTACTTTACATGAAAATATAAGTCACTGTTTATTGACCCTTTACTTTTAGCCCATAGTTATACTAATAAGTTCACTTATTTTTGAAAGCGTGATTGCAGCATTTCAAATCACTTTCAGATGGCTGACTTCAAAATCTGTCCATTTCTGCTTGACCTCTGTCCGTACAATGTATGTATCAGAAACAAATTATTTTAATGATATTTTATGCTCATTATGAAGTTGATACAAATGTATAATCCATTAAAAGGTTAAAACTTCAAACATAAAGCCCTGGAATAATAGGCCCATTACCAGGTAAAGCTAGTCCAACATATGTTATCACTAAACTAAACTTACTAAAAAGTACGTTTGAAACAGTTTCATGCCTTTGATATAAATAGATGAAACTGACTCTTACAGCAAGATGAACATGAGACTAATATTTAAACGAAAAACGTAAGTCTGAAGACAGGCTTTCACCCACAATTTGCAAATTGTCGGTGAAAATTTAAAGAGTAACAACACTTCAGGAGCTCACTGAAGCCTATCTTCAGACTTACGTTTTTTTTTAATATAAGAATAAAATATGAGCACAATCATAAGACAACAGATGTGTATTATAACGATATACAATACGTGTTAAAAAGATATTTTGGTTAATGGTTGTGTTCTATTCTAATTTTGTCAGCCTAACATCTAAAATTTGACCAAAACCGACTAATTTCGTGATTTTAGCGTGTCTCACTAGCCATTATTTTATATTTTAAAGCATGACGAAATTCAAATCGAAACTGAAATGAATCACTAGAAGTATTTGTCATATGAAACAATGCATAGAAATACTTTCATTTTGGCCCAGACTGGGACCAAATAATGTCCTTAACGCACGTAATCCCTTGTTTATGAGATAATTTAATATGATGAGACTGCAATATTTTGTAACGAATACAGGGATGTACATCACGTGGATATAAATAAGGACATTGACAAGTATAAAAGCCAACGAACGGTGAAACCCTACAAAATGCGACGCAAAACATGATGGAAAAACTTCCTCTCAAACTGACTTAAGACAGATTAAAAGTTAGAAGAGGAGAAGCAGAAGAACGGGAATATTTATCAAGAATTATGTTTTCAAACTGAGTGGAGACTAAAAACTACGAACATGGCTGGAAGATTAAGTACGTATTTTCGTTTTCACAAAGCATGACATGAATCTAGGTAATAGAAGGGAACTCTACAAGCACCAGCTTTCGTTCTAATCCCAAGACTGTATTGTATACTATATGTATGTATGTAACAATTTCAACAAGAACAAAATACTTTTAACCAATCCAGGTAATTATGTGAATATAATAAATCTAGGAAATTGTAATTAAGTGAATATAATAAATCTACTTGGTAATTAAGTTAATATAATAAATCTAGGTAATTAAGTGAATAAAATAGATCCAGGTAATTAAGTGAATATAATAGAATACCGAAATTATTTAAAATAGACTAACGAAGTCAAGTATGATGAAATTATTTAAAATTGCATTTTTCATAATATGGTTATCCTAGTTGTTTCAGTAAATCATTTGCATGTCTGAATACCAAGAAAAGAATGTAATGCATTATTTCTAGCTACATTCTTTCGTTTTAATAGCAATCTATAGTAATTTATATCATTGTCTTGGACCAAT
The DNA here is from genome assembly GCA_963989385.1 of Ctena decussata. NCBI lineage: Eukaryota > Metazoa > Mollusca > Bivalvia > Lucinida > Lucinidae > Ctena > Ctena decussata. Next base: position 20,547,823 of record OZ022502.1, read on the forward strand.
GGGTCTAAAATCGCAAAATAGGATGGATTTACGAGAGTGTTTAGAAAAAGTCTTAAACCACACAACACTGCTTGAAGCTAACACATTCTGTTTGGTATTGAATATTATTGAACAATTTCGGATTGATCAATGTTGTTATATGTCATAAAATATTTTAGTCTTGATGTTGGTAACTATGTTTTTATTAGCTACTGAAATTTGGGCTTGGTGCATTAACCGAAAAATCTTATAATTGTTTGTGCTCTGCAATATTCAAGACAAACTAAAATGAATACTCAGCAAGGGTGATCTCATTTTCTGATATCATTTTACATATAAATTATGAGTGTTTATAATTGTATTATTATGCTTGTCTGTCATTATTACTTTCCATTCAATGACTAACTCCAGAAGCACATCCTGCTGAAAATTTACCTATATTTTTCTTAGAGTTTGGTGAAATTTTGAAAACCTGTCTTTGTTCAGATCCTAATAATTTATTTAAGAAAGGGCGTTGGTACACAGAGTTGCTGATTGTATAGCAGTATTATTTCTGTTTCTGTTCATCACTGTGTTCCCCGTGAGAACTAATGCACAACCTAAATATAAATTGTAAACATCTAATAATGCAAAATGTATGGGAAATAATATAAAAGAAACAAAAATGATAAATGGAAGTTTTCAACCGACAGCCATACAATTCATAAACTTGCATGTCATTATGCATTTTTATAGGTATAACATTACCTTTTTGATTTTGTATTGATTGTTTATTTAGAGATTTAGTGTTGTTTGTATTGTTTTGTACGCCGAACCGATGCCTATACAGTAAGCTCCCACGGAGCTTTTGGCTTAGAGGAGTTAAACTCTGTTTAGGGCATAAATTGTGTAGACCAAGATCTGGTCAGACCAGATCTATCAAATGAAACGTGCCGTAAGAAGCTCTGCCTATTTGGTAGCTCGTATATATATAGCTAGCTCTCATCAGACCAAATCTGTCAAATCGATCGAGTTATGAAACCCCTTCTCAAGCCGTTTTCAGGGGCGTAACTAGGGGCAATTTCATAATACGTACAACCATGTTTTATTCTCTACTTCTTGAAGGGAAAGCTAGTATTTCAGCCACTTTGATAATTGGTATTGAAATTTTGTCTAATTTATAAATATTCAGCTTGCAAATATGCAGATGCGTTTTGAAATTTTGTCAATTTTGACAAAATTTCAATACGCACTTGCGTATTTGCCGTATAGGTAGCTACGCCCTTGTTTTTTGTATACTACTAGCTGTGTATCATATATATCGCAAAGAGTGGGGGGTATTTATTTAACTCCTCTAAGCCAAAAGCTCCGTGGGAGCTTACTGTATAGGCATCGGTTCGGCGTTCGTTGGAAATATTTTCAAATGACAAATCTTCTGAAACTACACTGTTCAAAATATTTGTAGGATTAGCTAACATTTTCCAATAGGCCTACCCCAATACCCAATATTCAACGGTGAAACCACCAATGGCCAAGAATTTCCTATTATTTTGTCGCATTTTCAAGAAAGATTGAAGTTTAAGACAACAGAAATATCAATATAACATGTCTTTTGCAAATAAAGGAATTTCTGAAATTGAGGTATTTTTCTGGAAGTTTATAAAACCTCATAAACTTGAGTTCAAAGTGATCCTCTCAAGTGAGTCACCTTGTAAGATATTCGGTTGCAAAGACAAAATGGTCGTTTTGATTTTAGTTGAAATATTCATGCTTTTCACCTAAAAAAATGAAAATGCATTTTTTTATAACCAAAATTCCATTTTTACAAAAATCAGTTAATGGACAAGACAGGATAAATTTTGGATCAAAACTTATGCAGTCAGTAACCTTGACCTTCTTTACAGAATCGGCAACATATTTTAAAATTGGAAATTCCATGTCTTTGTGTCGAGCGAACAAAACGAACCTCAAAGTAGGGATGCATTGCACTGTCGTCTATAGAAATATATAAGGTGCTTAGTAGATATTTTGAGCAGTGTATGCGGTTGGTTCACATGTATAAGTTTTAGGAATACTGTTTTAATGTTCATTGCTGCAATCCTTTTGTTGCTCTGGAAACCTTAAAATGTCCATGAAAATTGGTAGTGACATATTTATAGAAATATTTCTAAGGTAACGCTTCATCGGGCATATGATTTTATGCCAAAGTATTAATGTGCTTGGTTGCCGAATTAACTGATATGCTGAAACTAGCAAACACATATAAGAAAAAAATCCATGGGGTGCAGTTTTACTACTTCTTCCTTGTTTTTGGATAGCCACAATTCATTTTGGATATCCATAATTCAATATATGGATATCCAATATTCGTTTTCGGACATCACAAAGTGTTATTGGATATTCATAATTACTTCTATTTATAAATATCGAAACGTCAAATTAAGGATATACAACGAAATATTTTAGGATATCCCTAATTCCATTTTTGATAATCATCAATCGATTGTTGGATATCAGAAACTAAGCCTGAATATTTGATTACCATAATTCGATTTAAGGATATAATAATCGAACTTTGGATATCCAAAATCGATTTATGGATATCCAAAAATATTAATTATCGGAAAATCGAATTATGGATATCCAAATACAATTAACATTTTGGATATGCATAAATCTATTTTTGGATATCCATAAATAATTATTTATATCTAATTTTATTTTGTGGTATCTTACAATGAAAAATGGATATCCAAACATGATTTTTATGGATATACAAAGAAATATGGATATCCATTATTCGAATTATATATACTCATAAATCGTGTTATAGACATCCATAAATCGAATTATGGGGAACTGGCTTATATATAAGAAATGAACTGTTTGACTATGTATCCCATTTAGAATCGCAATCTGATTACATTACATGGCTGAAAATTTCAAAATTGTACACTAAACTAGAACAAGATATACTTATTGGTGTCTGTTATATACCCCCTCAAAATTCGAAGTACTTTAATGAGGATGACATGTTACAATTTGAAGAAGAAATAATGTCATTTTGTAACACATTTGAATATGTTTACCTTACAGGCGACTTTAATGCCCAAACGGCTAGAATGCGTGATTTTACATGTACTGACGCTTCGCTCGATAAATATTTAGACTTAGACCAACAAACAATAGACTATTTTGACCAGGAATCCTTTTTGTTAAACAACAACATTTTATTGGATCGGGCCTCAGAAGATAACAAGAAAAATAATGTAGGATACAAACTTATGGACTTATGTAAAAATAATAATTTGTACATACTTAATGGAAGATATGGCCAAGATAAAGGAATAGGGAAATATACATTTCGTGACCAGTCGGTCATTGATTATTCAATAACATCTCCGAAAGGGTTTAGTCTTTTAACAGATTTTAGAATACAAGAACTGGACCGAATTTATTCAGATGGCCACTCTTTGCTTCAAATGAGCATAAAATTTCAAGCCTCATGTACATCAAAAAACGATGTAAATGTCACAACAGATGGCAAACAAGAATACAATAAAAAAAGAACAAAATCCGCAAAAGTTCTGTAAATGGAACCAGCAGACATCCACCTTATTCAACGAAAACATAAGTGACCTAAAATTACAAGAAATAAACAATTATCTGGATACAATCAATTCGGAAATAACGCAAAACGATATGAACGAAATCATACAAAACATTACAAAACTATTCTCAGATTCAGCCCAAAGGACGTTTGCACATGTAAAAACACAAAATGAAAACAAAAATGTGTCCGATAAGAAGCATAAACCTTGGTTTGGATACAATTGCAAAAAAGCCAGAAAATTATATAACAGAGCAAGAAAGTTGTACCAATTTAATAAAAATCCAGAAAATAGAAAAAAATTATTAAATGCAAGTAAAAATTACAAAAAAGTCATGAATAAATATATTAATCAATATGAAAGTAAACAACAAACTAAACTGAGAACTTTACACAAAAAATCACCAAAGGAATATTGGAAAATTTTGAATAACTTAGAAAGGCAAAAGCAATCCAAAATGCCGCCACTTAATAGTCTTTTTGATTTCTTTAAGAACCTCAATACCCCAGACGACAGCAAGCCAGAAGATGACTCTAATGAAAATATGCATATAATTAATGAGCTTAACTTAGATGATGATGATCAGTTATTGAATTCCCCAATTACAGCCGAAGAGATATCAAAATGCATACTGAATCTGAAAAATTCAAAAGCTCCAGGATCTGATCAAATTTTGAACGAATATATCAAATATTCTAAGACACAGCTTTTGCCATTATATGTGCGAATTTTTAACATTGTTTTGAATACAGGTGTCATTCCCGAGCAATGGACTGAGGGAATGATAAAACCGATTTTTAAAAATAAAGGCGATCCTCTAAATCCTGAAAACTATAGGCCAATAACGTTACTTAGTTGCTTAGGCAAGCTATTTACTGCCGTTTTGAATCAGCGTCTTAATGCTTTTTTGACAGATAATAGTATACTTCTCGAAAATCAAGCCGGATTTCGAAAACACTACTCAACCACTGACCATATCTTCGTCTTACACTCACTTTTTGAACTCCTTAAATTGCAAAAGAAAAAATTGTACTATGCCTTTATCGACTTCTCAAAAGCTTTTGACAGTGTTTGGCGAATAGGACTCTGGAAAAAATTACTTCAAAATGAAATAAATGGAAAATTCTTTCGCGTAATCTATAACTTATATCAAAACATAAAGTCATGTATCTCTTTGAAAGAGTCAAATTCTTCCTTTTTTGAAAGCTGTATTGGGTTGCGGCAGGGAGAAAACCTCTCACCGGTTCTTTTTTCCATTTTCTTAAATGACCTTGAGGATCATTTACAGTCGAACAATACTGCCGGAGTAGAGTTTGAGTTTTTAAACGAAGACATTTATTTTTATATAAAGTTTGTTGTCCTTCTCTATGCAGACGATACTGTTCTCCTATGTGATGATCCAGATGATCTTCAGAAATGCCTTAACGATTTCATCGATTATTGTAGGATATGGAAACTAAATATTAATTATGATAAAACTAAAATAGTTATATTTGGATCTAGAAAAACTGATAAACATGTGTTTAAAATGGATAACAATATTATTGAAATAGTAAAAAGCTATAAATATTTAGGCGTTTTACTGTCAAGTAATGGTAGCTTCTTAAATGCCAGAAAATGTATCTACGAAAAAGCAAATAAAGCTATGCATTTACTTCATAAGCGAATTCAAAATCTTAACTTGCCATTAGACTTACAACTAAAACTATTTGATAGTACAATCTTACCAATTATTACCAATGGCTGTGAGATTTGGGGTTATGAAAATTTAGAAATCTTTGAACGTATCCATACTAAATTCTTGAGATCAATCACAAAATGCAGAAAAAGCACTCCTCTGTATATGCTTTATGGAGAACTCGGTCGCCACCCTCTTGAAATTACTATAAAAACAAGAATGATCGGATTTTGGACAAGAATAATCTCTGGAAATCAATATAAATTTGTAAATCTCTTATATCAGAAACTTTTCCAAATTGGTGGGCAGCAATTTAAATGGTTGAGAAATGTTCATGGTATTTTACAGGAAGTTGGTCGAAATGATCTATGGATAAACCAAAATGAAGCTATACCAAAAAACACGCAGTATACAGTAAAAAAGATACTAATAGACCAATTTGTACAAAAATGGCGCCAATCTCTAAATCAATCTTCAAAGGGCATTAACTACAGTTTACTAAAAGATGATTTAACTTTAGAACAATATTTCGCTATACTACCAAAAAGCAAATATATTCCGTTACTGAAATATAGAACAGCCAATCATTTTCTGCCGGTTGAAACGCTACGCTGGCAAGCTATTGATATATCAGATAGGAAATGTACTCTTTGTGATAAACGAGACACTGCTGATGAATTCCATTATCTGTTTATTTGTGAACATTTTGAAAACTTAAGAAAACTCTACATCAAACCTTACTATTATAAAAGACCAAACATTTTAAAATATAAGGAATTATTTAGTTCAAAGTCCCCTCTAAAACTTTCAAAATTAAGCAAATTTGTCGCCCTCATTATGAAAGAATTCAAAAGGCAATAAATAAAAAAAAAAAAAAAAAAAAAAAATACACAATCTACCCCGTATCAAATAATTATCTTTTAATATCGAACAAATACATATTAATCGTATTCTTCCCCCCCCCCATTCTAATCAAATATAAACAAACTGTCAGGTTCACGGACTTATCACTCTTCTTCTGAAAACACCGTTAAGTAATAACAGTAAGCCTATAATCTGTGTCAGTCACTATTAAAAAGTTAAATATATCAACAATCTCCCGTTTTGTGTTTTATTATTATTGTTGTTACTGATAATTATAATAGTATGTCTTCACAAACAGTGTATACCCAGATTGGATGCCATTTAAGCGACTTTGCGTCTGGATGTGCACAGTCTGCCTTTTGGCAGTTTTATTCAGCATCCACTGGAAAAGTAAATTGATTAGTTTAACTATACCGTTGGAATAATTTCGAACGAGAATTTAGTCAAAAAGGTCGTAAATAAATTGCAAATGACATTTTCCATATATGTATAAAAATAAGTATTTCTACTGCTAGTTTACTGCTCTAAATTAATAGTATTACTGTTGTAAAATGGGCAAAGCGTCAGAGTGGTGTATTTAAATCCTTGCAATAATCTCCTTTCTATGTTGAGACATGTAATCTTGTTCCAGTGTTTAAATAGTTGTGCCGGCGATTGCTCAGGGTTAATTGGTGCGCTTTCGTATTTTTACGCTGTTTTACAAAGGGAAATAACTTGTGTGGCTCCCTGTTTGCTTTTCCTCCCAGAAAGGGGACTGCCCTTGAATGGAAGAACTCCCTATAGGAGCAAGTTCTCTCCTTGCGGAGCTGGCCCCCTTAGAGCACTGGCATGAATACATTTATATCACTTTATGTACTGTTCTCTACAATTTAGCCTGCACTTCCCCTTTGCCGGTGCAATTCATCGTGGCCCTCAGCCCCGCTCTGGGGAGGAGGTATTAATGCCTTTCTCCAGGGCGGGGTTGACGGGTGTGGTTCAGTTTGCTGAGAGGGGAAGTGCAGACCTATTGCCATAGTAATATACTTACTCTCAGTAGCAGCAAAGTGTATCCAAAAACTTGATGTAATTGTAAAATAATTTATTTTCATTCACTGGTTTTATCGAGGTCGCAGGCGTGAGAAACTAGAGCACTGATGCTCACGTGGTGTTTTGAAAGATACCTGTAAACAGGTTAAGGCGTGACTATATTTAATCACATGTTCCATGAGCACGGGTTTCTCACTCTAGCGACCTTGATACGTTTGTGAATGAAATATACATGATGACGCGTTCTCTTTCTTTTTACTTCATCACATTGCGTGTATATAACTGAATACACATTATTGCAGCATAGTTGGGAAATGTCACAGTGCTTGCGGGTAATTCGGATGACACACAACACCGTAATACGGGAGTTGTGTGTCATTTGACTTATTGTGATAGTTGCACTGTTACATTTTAACAACTGTTTACTATTTGTTATTGCTCTGTATTTCTATAAGTAGATTAGGATGTCAGATATGAATGTTGAAGCGGCCTTAGTGTTTATTATTACTATTATTATTATTACTATTATTTATTATTATTATTATTATTTGTTTATTTATTATTCGTCTTCATTTATTTATTCACACTACTTTTTTTATCTCTATGGCGTGAAAAAGGTCTGATATATATGTATTCATTTATTTACTTGTTTATTTATTATTGCTATAATCATTACTGACAAGATAATTAAACGAGTGCAGATAATTACACTGACAGGTGTGAGTTTACATCATGTTTCCACCTAACAGTAAACCATATATTATGTTAACGAATTCTATCAGCATCATGTATCTCCAGCCTCCCCTATCTCTCCTGTCTCCCCATGTTTTCTCCTCTCTGCAAGTCAGGTTTTTTTTTTTTTTTTTTTGTTTTGTTTTTTTTTGTTGTTTTTTTTTGTTTTGTTTTTTTTTTCTCGAGTTTCCGTACTATAAAATGTAAGTTGCTATTCTTTTGTTACAGTCGCCATGATATCATGTTTAATTGTGACTGTTTTCTCTGCTCATATGTAACATATTGTTACCTGAGATTTAATAATAAAAGTCTTTTGTTGTTGTTGTGTTGTTGTTGGTTATCCATAAGTCGTTTTTTGATATCCATCAATCGATTGTTGGACGTCGAAAAATAAGCCTGAATATTTGATATCCATAATTCGATTTTAGTATTTTCAAAAATATGCGGTATTTTTTAATATCCATATTTTAAATTGAGGATATCCATAATTCAAATCTTGGATACCTATAATTTGATTTAAAGATATTAAAAAATACAGCTGATTTTTCTCCAAAAATCGAATGATAGATATACGCAAATCAAATTATGGATATCCATAAATCGAATAATGGATATCCGATATCATACTATATTTTTGGATAGCCACGAATCGAAGAGCGTATATCTTTGAAGGAGATAATTATTCTTTAAGGAAACAAATTACTCTACTTATAGCAAATTCTCTATGAAAGTATTTCCTCGTCCAGGGAAGCAAACAGGAAGTAACAAAAGTTGGTTCCTTTTGTAAAAAAGACGGAAGAACATGGAGATGTACCCATTCACTTTTAAAACAGACTTCTGTTTTCTTAGTCATTGATTTAATTGTTTATGCAGATAGTTTTGGCGAATGTAGGCGTGACCCACCAGTCTATGAACGTGCTCGTGCTGTGACGCAGGCGAAGCTCACAGTTTGTTTCAAGACAAGGTCAAAAATGCGGCCTGTTTTAAAAATTGTCTGAATACAGATCCAGATGAGACGGATAACCCGGCGTTCTTAAACGGAGTTTATGCCTTTGGGTCTAGTGATATCAAGAAGAAGCAGACATTGGTGCATCTTTTTATATCATTAGTAGCAAATATCTTTGTACTATTCGGACGTATGAAGCTACTACTATCCATCAGGCCATTCACTGCTGAAATAAGTGTGGGCACGCATATATGCACATACAGAGAGAGAGAGAGAGAGAGAGAGAGAGAGAGAGAGAGAGAGTGTGTATTTTTGTTCTGTCATTTCTGCCATTGTACTTTGACTTGTTACAATCTGGTCGAAAGCACAACTTGTTGAGGCGGTGATTTGTGGTAAATACAAAAATCTGCATAAAACCATAAAAAAATAAACGCACCTCCCTGAAAGTTTGCTGACCTTTTATTTTTGTTGTTCTCTACAGTTTAGAATACAGAATAGAGGGACATGCTGTTAAAAAGTGTTTTATATGGAAAAATCAAAGGGTAATTTTGTGCGCAGAAATCTAGAAAATTAACTTCTTTCTTGAAAATATACTTAGCTCTGAAGTTCAAGTCTTTAATGCATTAAAAAGAGCGTCCTAGCAATTATTTGTTCCAACTCTTTCTCAAATTTGTAAGGTAGACCAGATAAAACAGTCACTTTTTCTCAAATGTCTGACCATGTATGGTGCATGTGCACTGCATGCATTAATTAATTACAGGTAGAGCAGTTATATCTGTATACCATAAAAATTCTATATATTGGGACAGTTAGGTCTGAGCAAATAGTGCAAACCAAGATCAGACAGGAGCATTCTGATCAGGGTCTACACTATTTGTCATCCCATTTGCTTTTTGGGGGCACATTACTGCACTGTAAAACCAAACTGTTCCAATTTTAGGACAGTTAAGGTAATTATTTTTAGTGTCCCAATATTTCGAATTTTACCATCATGACACATGTGTGTATATGAAATTGTGGACTCTACTGTGTATTTTGGCAAATATTTGGATACAGAGGAGACCATTTTTTTTATCTGCCCAGCCTGAAAATGTGTGAAAAGAATGGAAAAAATAATTGCTAGGACGCTCTCCATAATGTATTAAATAACCTTCAGACCCTATTATATTTTTAATAACGATGGTTATTTTTCAGATTTTTGCGCACAAAATTACCCTTTGAAATTTTCTTATATAAACCCTTTTTAACTTCAACAAGTCCTGCATTTTTGGATTCTGAATCGTGAGAAACAACATAAAGAATGCATCTGCTAATTTGGGGGAAGATCTCTTATATTTTCAGCATTTTATGCAGATTTTTTACTTCGCCCCAAATCAGTGATTATCACCACCTTAAGGTATATGTGTAAATCTGGTCATGTGTAGGCTGAATATATATATGCTTATGTGAGTTTTGTAATTTGATCATATCAACATTGATTTCATGTTGTTTCAACATGGATTTCTTTGTAAGCTTATATAGCAACTGACATATCCTTATACCCTGTATCAAAATAATTGGCATTCTTGATTTGAACTTAGTTTAATTCAGTTTTTAAGTTTGCTTACGCAAGTATTTGCACTTTATACTTGTTATACGACAATTTGACAATGTTTCAATGTTTCTTTTATTCCTGATTACATGTAATTTAAATTCGCTTTGGATTACATTTCAAGAATATTCAGAACCTTTATCAGCACTTATACCCTTTCGGGATTATTTTTGTAAGAATAATCATACAATAATACAAATTTTCTGTCGAATAGATGATACAAGTTCTGCCCAGTCTGATCTGAATCTTTGCAGACATAAAGGATAGCTAAGAGTCTAGGCTACCCTCATGTTAAAAGCAAAGACTGATCAGACTGGGCGGATGCTCAGACTGATCTGGGCGTACATACCACTTTGTTGGTTTTCTCCTGTCGCGGCTCAAATAAATAACTCCTCACCAGTTTGTCGTCATAGGCTTTGAAGATATTGAGGGGTGAGATGATTCCGGTAATTCGCAATCTGTCCTTATACATCAGCCTGTTCAACGTGAAATTTATCAAATCAGAACAAAAGTATACAGTATGCGTAAGTTTCAGAATGCAGTAACGATTCGGAGCCAATATTTTGTCTTTTTTTTCTAACAATGACCCCATTTATGCAGATATGTTTGCTCAGAGACTGTAAGACCTACAGACAAAACTGTTGCATTTTATTTCATTTACCATTTGAATGAACAGACTGAGAGAAGATAAAGCAAGCAAGTGAAAGAGAAAACAATCAGATTCTTTTTTGACAACTGCACCGCACAGCGTTTCGCATGTGTTCCTACCGCAAACTTTTAGATTCCCGTGCACATACTCTTATTAATGTAGGTGTACGTTTTTCTATAGGTGAAGGAGAATTAACCATTATATAACATTTGTAAAAAGTATGCGAAAATAAGTCGCTGTGGAAAATATTTGGCGGCGAAATGACTTATAAAACTAAAATAGGTTCACATTTTGCTGTATGCGTTTGGTTTGTTCATTTTGCTTTTCTCACTCATTTTTGCGGCATCAATTAAAAAACACTACAATATCCAGTAAATTAACTAATAGTCATGACCGATAAGGCAAATAGATATAACTCCAAGTTTTCCTCGCCATCTTTACAAAGGAAAGCAACTTAAAAATTTATGATTATCTGTTTGCTTCCCTTGACAAAAATGAGTTGTTTTTAAAATGTAAGGAGGGTTGCGTTCCCTAAACGTGTATCCATTCACTTTAAGCTATACGAGAGTTTTAATATGTCTTACCAGACGAAAAGATGCTTTGCTATCATAGTAATATATACGATGGCCCAATTGGCTCACTTTTCATTTCCTTACTATTTCACAATTCCGAATTCTGAATTCCGAATTCCGAATTCTGAATTCCGAATTCTGAATTCCGAATTCCGAAATTCGTAAAACATACTAAACGTTTGATAATAATGACTCTTTACATTTTGTCAAACCTCTGCATGATATGGATGATTGCTTAAGTATGAGCGGCGACTCGAGAACACCAACAAAGTGGTTGTTCGCCCAGCGCAGACTCAGATCAGCCTGGGAAGGCGCCCATTCTGTTCAAACTCTTCGCTAGGCACTTACAGGGAAGCTAAAGTCTAAGCTACCTCCATGCGGATCGCGAAGATATGGTGGCTGGTTTGTGCCATTTCGTCTTTTCGCCGCGAAAAGACGCCACGCGAAAAGACGAAAAGACGAAAAGACGCCATGCGAAAAGACGAAAAAACGCCAGGCGAAAAGACGAAAAGACGAAATAACGCCATGCGAAAAGACGAAAAGACGAAACCCGCCATGCGAAAAGACGAAATTTCAGTGCAAAAAGACGAAAAAACGCTATGCGAAAAGACGCCATTTGAAACTCTTAATTTGTCGTCTTTTCGCGTGGCGTCTTTTCGTCTTTTCGTCTTTTCGCCTGGCGTCTTTTCGTCTTTTCGTCTTTTCGCATGGCGTTATTTCGTCTTTTCGCATGGCGTTATTTCGTCTTTTCGTCTTTTCGCGTGTCGTTATTTCGTCTTTTCGTCTTTTCGCGTGGCGTTATTTCGTCTTTTCGCCTTTTCGCGTGGCGTTATTTCGTCTTTTCGTCTTTTCGCATGGCGTCTTTTCGTCTTTTCGCATCACATGTTTTGCATTAAGATGTATCAATAAATTCTATTCTAAATGCAGTTAATACTTTGAATACTTAGACAGACGTTTCTTTTTTAAACTGTGTAGACCCTGGTCAGAATGCAGTCTGTAAAGAAGTGTACTAATCACGGTTTGCAGTTTTTGCCGCTAAACTGTTCTTTTAAAAACATTGCCAAAAATATGAGGAAAGAAGTCATTATGGTATTTCTACTGAACGGGCAGAAAAGAAAAAGAGCCGTCCTAATGTTTTGGTGTAAAATACTCCAAACAATTTTCATCCTATCTTAATTTTGATCTTAAACTGCCTAAAAGATTAACCACTTGTTGACCATGTAATCTTTCTCAAACTATGGAAGACGAAGGTGTCTATACAAACATTGAGACATTGTTGCACTTCGCTGAAAGTGTTATGATATGAAAAAATAATGATACAGTATTTTCCCTAATTTGACATACATTTAACTGCAGCTAACCCAAAATTTGAACAAGTTTATAGTTTTCTAAAGACATGCCAATCGCAGACAAAGCGGAGCCTGAATAAGACTTCTCTTTGGCTTTCGCATATGTCCCAATATATAAGAATTTTATATTGAAAATGTGCCCCTTCCGCCATTTTTACAAAGGGGCACAACGACCGTTACATCCTCTTCAAGTCTTCTTTAAACGACAGGGATGGATTTTGCTAGCTCAACTAGGGTAGCTGAAGACAGGACTAGGTGGAAAAGGAGTGTTGTAGAGTCATCTGTGGTGCCCCAACGACCTCACAAGATTATGGGATAGACTAGACTAGACCAGCGGTTGCAGTCAGCTCGACCCCCCCCCTTCTACACACACACACACACACACACACACACACACACACACACACACAACTCGCCTCAGTGGTCCTTCAGATGTGACTCTAAACCGCGAGGTCGTGTCTTCATATGACCTTAGCATTGGTGGGACGTTTTACCTAATTCTCTCGATCTCTCAGTTTGAACAATAATATTGTAACACATTTTACTCAGAAAATACATTAAGTAGTAGATTAGGTACTAGCATTAAAAAATAAATTTGGACCATGTTACCATTATGATCCTAAATCCTAGGACATATTTGTCCTAGGAAAACAGTGGTCTGGTCAGGCAGGCTCTGCATTGGTAACCATTCTGCGTATGTTATGATACAGCTCGATATATTAAAATCAACTTGTTCAAATTTAAAAACAAAAAAGAAAAGAAAAGAAAAAAAAACGGTTATTTTTACGTAGGATGCATGGAGACACAGGCTTCAACATATTCGCATCTGTGCTTAAGGTGAACGGGACCACTCTCAGGGGAAGCAATTTTGCATTTTTGCCTCCTTTCTTAGGGAGGGTCAGCTCTTGAAAGTAGAATTTGGTCCTCTAGGAGCAAATTCTTTCCTTGAAGAGTAGACCTATTTAAGAATCTAACTTTCTGTTTGCTTCACTTTCCTATCTTGGGAAGCAAATAGAATGTCACAAAAGTTGTTCCCCTTTGTAAATATGACAGAAGGGGACAAAATGTTCAATATTAGAGAGATCTTTCTTGGAGGTGTATACATTCAGCTATTGATTGATTGATTGATTTATTGCTTAACGTCCGCATTTAACATCTATGGTCATGTCGGGACGGTCAGTTAACCTAACCACACTATTCCTGGGCAGGCTTAGACCTCCTAAGCGGTTAACCAGTACTAAGTGCACATACTTTCGCCAGTAACTGACAACTGCCCTTCTTGAATCAGCGGAAGGAGAAACGAAAGTATATGGCCAGACCGGGTATCGAACCCAGAACCTCTGACTTATGAGTCAGGTGCCCTACCGATTGCGCTACGCGGCCCGGCATACATTCAGCTATACAGTCAAACCTGTTTATGTGGTCACCTCTATTAAGGGATCACCTGTCTTAAGCAGCCACCTTTTCTTGGTCCTTTGAACCAAAAGACAGTGCAAATGAAATGTATTAAGGGGTCACCTGTCTTAAGAAGTCACTTTTTGTCCTTCCCTTGGGTGACCCCTTAAGACAGATTTGACGGTATTTCTCAAAAATGCTTGCCACAACAATGTACTAGTTAGGTCTGCCTATGCTCCTCAATGCGTAAATTTGCGTCTGCTAATTTTTAAGTCAACATGGCTCACATTTTTAATCAATAACTGTAATTATTGCCGACCCCATACTAATACTTATAGCTATCCTTTTCACTTTTAACAAGTTATATTTTTCTGTCGGATAAAATAGAGTTTCAGTGGCAAATCCCTTCTAATTTTCATAAGACTGCTGCTTGACACTGTTTATCTTGATTAGATCTGTGTTTGATCTCAGTCAACAAGGCATAAATTTGTTATTTAATCTAAACGGTACCATACTGACCGAAAATGTTGCCGACCCCAGTGCACGATAATTTTATAGTCTATCCTTACAATTTTTAGCTGTCAAAAAGATATATTAAAAAGCATTTCAGTGGCAAATTCTGTGATCAGACTGCTTCTGTAGCTGCGTTTGCAGTAGTCTGATATGAGTCTATATTGTTTAACAGACAAACTGTCTTAGTATTAGGAATCAATACAGGAATCAATACAGTTATCAATAGAAGAGTATTTGTGTGTCGTTATTTCGTCTTTTCGCCTGGCGTCTTTTCGTCTTTTCGCTTGGCGTTATTTCGTCTTTTCGCGTGGCGTTATTTCGTCTTTTCGTCTTTTCGCATGGCGTTATTTCGTCTTTTCGCGCAGAAAAGACGAAAAGACGCCATGCGAAAAGACCAAATAAAGCCACGCGAAAAGACGAAAAGACGAAATATTGCCACGCGAAAAGACGAAAAGACGAAATAACGCCATGCGAAAAGACGAAATAACGCCATGCGAAAAGACGAAAAGACGCCAGGCGAAAAGACGAAAAGACGCCCCTCGAAAAGACGACAAATTAAGAGTTTCAAATGGCGTCTTTTCGCATGGCGTTTTTTCGTCTTTTCGCGCTGAAATTTCGTCTTTTCGCGTGGCGGGTTTCGTCTTTTCGTCTTTTCGCATGGCGTTATTTCGTCTTTTCGTCTTTTCGCCTGGCGTTTTTTCGTCTTTTCGTCTTTTCGCATGGTGTCTTTTCGTCTTTTCGTCTTTTCGCCTGGCGTCTTTTCGCGGCGACAAGACGAAAAGACGAAATGGCACAAACCAGCCACCATACGAAGACTGATCAGACTGGGCGGATGCCCTGGCTGATCTGAAACTGCACTGGGCGCACATGCCACTTTGTTCGTTTTGTCGTGTCTAGGCTCATATGATGCAAATCCTTAAATGTGACTTAGGCTAAAGAGCAAGAGAGAGAGAGAGAAAGAGAGACAGAGACAGAGAGAGAGAGACAGACAGACAGAGACAAAGACAGACACATAGACAGAGAGAGAGACTCTCTGTCCTTGCACAATCCACAGTTTTGGAAGCGCTCCTTTCAGTATGTGACCTTGCTTGAGTACAGGGATTACTCAGATCAGCCTGCAATTCTTCACAATCTAATCAGTCTTTCTTTTCGCATATATTATATGTGTTCGAAGATGCGCAGGCTGATCTGAGTAATCACTGTACTCAAGCAAGGTCACTTATACTTAAAGGACCGCTTCCAAACCTGTGGATTGTGATAGGACAGACAATCTCTCTCTCTTGTCTCTCTCTCTATCTCTCTCTCTCTCCCTAGTACGTAGCATTTTATCTGATATATCTTCTTCATTTAGTCTAAGTGGCATTTAAGGATTAACATTATATGTGCAACGACACGACAAAACCAACAAAGTGGCATGTGCGCCCAGTGCAGACTCAGATCAGCCTGGGCATCCGCCCAGTCTAATCGGAGTCTTCGCTATTCGCATGGAGGTAGCTTAGACACTTAGCTACCCTTTAAATATTTAGAGAAGAGTCTTATCAGAATTGGCGCATGCCCAGGCTGATCTGAGTCTGCGCTGGGCGCACAGCCACTTTGTTGGTTTTCTCGTGTCGCGGCTCATATTTAAGCAATCATCCATATCATGAAGAGGTTTGACAAAATGTAAAGAGTCATTGTAATCAAGCGTTTAGTATGTTCTACGAATTTCGGAATTCAGAATTCGGAATTCGGAATTCAGAATTCAGAATTCGGAATTCAGAATTCGGAATTCGGAATTCAGAATTCGAAATTCGGAATTGTGAAGTATCTGGTATAGCGACACGTGGTGATAGTTAATTTACTTTAGAGGGTCTTAAACAAAAACAACAGGGCGCCATGACTTAAACTGACAGAAAAAAACAACGTTTTTTAATAGATCCGTCGAGTCTATAGATATGACACAATGTGTCATATCTTTTCTTGTTTAATATTCAAGGCAGTCCTCATAGAAGATAGAGCAAGGTTTATCCGCTTGTTCTGGAAGATGATTTATCTAGAGGATTATCAACTTATAAACAGTATTTAAGACATATCAGGACGATGGATTGGTGATAATGAAAGGCTGTGTGCAATTAAATCCCGTTTGTGGTTGAAAAAGATTCCCGCGAGGCTTGAACCAGGGACCGCTTGAACAGCAGGCCATCGTTTAGCCTACTGAGCTACCGGGTCTCCTAAATACTATAGGTATCAGTGGAGGTCTTCCTAAAAATCTTGGGGGCGGGGGGGGGGGGGGGGTATCTATATCTAGGGACTGTGGTGTAAGATTCTTTATATTAAAAATAATAGTTTCCTATTGAACTACCCCCGCTTTATTTTGGGGTATCTAGAGTTTCATGACCTTTTGATTGAATTTAAGTTCCAATGAGTCATTGTATATTTTGAATCTTATTTGTTAAATGCTGTATACAATCATTTGAAGGTTTGATGAATTAAAATAAGTAAGAATAATCAAGCGTCCAGTTTGTTCTACGAATTTCGGAATTCAGAATTCGGAATTCAGAATTCGGAATTCGGAATTGTGAAGTAGTATGGAAATGAAAAATGAGCCAATTGGGCCATCGTAAATATAATCCCTGTTCATCACGCCAGTGCCGGAATTGTTCAAGTAGGAGAAAAATAGATAAATAGATAAAAAACCTTTATGCATGTAGCTGATTAGCGTTGTGTTAAAAGCTACCTCGCTGCATGTGTGAACACGAAAGTCTCAGGCCATCCTGAAAATCCACACAGTCTGATCAGTATCTTTTTTTCGCGTTTACAATCATACAGTTTGTGAATAGAGGGTTATCTAAAACGTGAAGTACGTATAAGCAGGTTGTTCCCACTTTTGCAGTATGAACACGCCTGCGACCGCCATTATGAGCAGGTAGCCTGCATCCGCACAGTCTGAACTGAGTAACCATTGCCATACATGGTATGGTGGTATATCATGGTAATTAGATATGAAATGCAATCTGTGATATCAATAAGATATAATGAAAGTTAGAACCTCATGAAAAGAGCCTTCCAAACAGGTCGATAAAAGTTTAAAATCCTTTTATTTGCTGGGTTTAGGCAAGAAAAACATTGATATGCGAGTTTGTTTTTTCTTAAATTGCAAATTCAATTTTACCAGTAGGGTCGATTTCCCGATCGGGTAACAGGAAGGAAGTGCTTCGGAGATGCATGCCGGTATATTTTAAACTGCTTGCTGGTCTAGTTTGTTTCCCGAACGGGAAACATTTTAGGCATTTTTATATCTTGAGGGTACCTATCTTGGACATGGCTTGTGCATCTCAGTTATGAACCAATATCTTTGAAATTTGAAAACTACATTAATATTTCTAAAATTTGTTTGAGTCAGACTTTTTTAATACGGCCTTTTAAAAAAAAAATGAGAGCAGTTTAACAGTAGGGTCTATTTCCGGATCGGGAATCAGGAAGGAAGTGTTTTGGAGGTGCATGCCGGTATTTTTAGACCTGAATGCCGGTCTAGTTTGTTTCCCGAATGGGAAACATTTTAGACATTTTAATGCCCCGAGGGTACCTATCTTGGGCATGGCTTGTGCATCTGAGTTTTGAACAAATATCTTTGAAATTTATACCGTTGAAAACATTAAGTTTTCTAAAACTTGACTGAGTCGGATTTTTTATTACGGCCTTTAATTTTTTTAGAGCAGTTTCAAACCTGGCTAGTATCACAATAAAAGATAGCGCACTGTGTATAAATGACCAGTCAAAACAGATCACACGGTGTCTTAAAGCTTTTTAGTATTCTGAGTTCAGGGTACAAAGCTTTATTCGTGATAAGACTCATGAGGTTGCTCATGTGATTCCGATCATGTATGTTTAGAAATATAGTTTCAATATGACACTCAGATGAATTTGAAACTAGTTCACGATATCTCCAGTATCACTACCCTGCATGTGGTCTCAACCTTAATGTCGCGGTAAGAGGCTATAGCAATAAAAGTTCTCCAATGATATTAACACTTGACGAATTGACAGGTTTCAATTAAAAGGTTTAGATCTATGTCTATGTAAATGATTCCCCTTAGTAATCGCACTCGCGATTCGAGATGCTAAATGAATTATAGCCATATATTTTGGGTCGCATCACTAAACGTGCCTTATGCAATATGCTACCAATGCGAAAAGCACGGGAATATGAAGCGGAAATAGTCAAAAAGACTCAAGACTTGTCTTCGAGGCACTAATCTGGAATAAGTTTAATTTAACGTAATTGTAAGTATGTCACAAAATAAGAAAATATGTTGTGTGACATTAGCAAACAGCGGAGACTCAAATTAACTTTTGCACGTGTGAAGTCCTCGACTTGTGCAGCAACAGACTGACAACCAATAAATCAACTATTCTAGTAAAGAATATTACAGCTGTCATATGCGGAGTCTGAGCTGAGTCTATTTACTATTTCTAACCATAATGATTAATAGACGAAAGCGGGACAGGGGGTATAGTTATTCGTTATCGACAAAGGCAATATTTCACTGTAGTGCAGATTGTACAAAGAAAATGATAATTTAGAGCATTCAAAACCTTGAGCATTGTATGTTCGACTATTGACACTCTGAACCAACTTAACACTGATTCTGCCGTAATCGAAATTATAGCATTACATTTTTTTATTACTTATAAAATTCTGATCTAAAGGAGGATTAAGATTTTACTCAGAAATACGTTTTTATAGAAGATGTACGTAATTGTGTGGGATTGATTCGTAAAATCAGTACAAAGCTACTGTAGATATAACGTCATTGAAAAAGCTGGTTTCCACTAGTTCGGGGTGTTTTTGATGATTTACAAGTTAGCTACAAGTTTGGCTTGGGGCACATTCGAAATGCGCCTGGCAGACTAGTCTAATAGCCCACAAATATATGCCGGTTGGTCATGGTTTTTGAAGTTTACTTGGATTTTGAAAACGACTACCATGGATGTTCATGCGCACAAGCAAGGAACAACATGTTAAAAGCATGTATCTTTTCACATTTGGTAAAGGTCTCTTTTTTAATGCAGCAAAAAAAAAAAATGAGATCGCATTTACAGTAGCATGAAAAGGATTATTTTACATTATCATATATTTAGTAGAAAATACTTTCTTTTACATATGCGATACAGGCAAGACTTTCATGTCAGGACTGCAAATCTCGGAGGCCTTATCACTCCAAAGATAGCCCAACCCCATATCACTTCCTAGGGAGAAAACCCCATATCATTCGCTTTCTCTGCGACCTAGAAGCTTCCGATGCGCTGCTGCAGACTCTGCTACGATTTATGGTGTTATATTCAAAATGTTAAAGCGCAGCAGAATATACGTGGCTGTTTTCCAAGAAATGTCTCAAGTCCCCATCCCTTCCCCCATTCACTATCTTTAATGAATTAAAGGCTGGAAGCTGGAGTGACAGCATAGTTCAGCACCATTCAGAATGAGACAAAGAATCAAGCGATTAGGTTACCTCTACCGATTCTGTGCTGTGGAATCATTTTTTTTTTTTGCGCCGTACATTATGTATTACAGTGGAAATATTTACTGTGATGGTTGTAAAAGTCGGACAATATCTTAATGCTGGGATAAAACCGTGAAGACCCAGATAAAACTGCTACGATCGAGGTCAGCAGTGTTTGCTATCCCGTCCGCATTGTCATCGTTATAGTGCTAGGCCCGAAATCTGTATCTACGCTAGAAAACACTTTCGCTCTCCCTAAAGTGTAGAGTTTGGCACCCATGTGGATGTTATAGCCTGTACCCCTCAGGACATAATAAAGCCCGGAGACATTCTGACAAATCCCTCTGGGGCGCTATAGGGGTAAACTTGTAAAAATGACAAAAAATGACTATTTTCTCTCATTTTCTTAAATTTTGAAAAAAATCCGGTTGTCTTAATTTTGTATTAAATTACACCCATATATATGTTGCCACAAATGTGTTCTAATAAATAAAACCTTCCAAGGTGATGTAAATGTCACCAAAGGGGCCCCACGAAGGGATAATTACCAGTAGTATAATTTTCGTAATTTTGACCTCACCCTTGACAAATGTTATGTTCTGAATCACTTCTAAAAGATTTTGATTTTATTTAAGTATGGAGGTTTTGCATATAGCCTGTGATAGTTTTTAAGTGCATAGCATTTTTGTTCGAGATAACGGGCGTGCCACGGTAAAATGAGATATATGAATGCAAAATTCTCTTAATCCAAACTATTTAAATTTAAACTACAACTGTCTCTCATTGACATGGAATAAGGCAATTTGGCTGGAATTTCGTTGATGAACACTGAAATGTTTAAATAAATATATAAACGTCTAATTTGATGCAAATTTGGCACACATGTCAGTCATAATATTAATTTTATATAAAGCCTGAAAAAAGGCTACCCTTCATTAAGCCGCAACCCTGTTTAATCTGTATCAAAATAATAAAGTAAATAGATATTTTATAAAGTCCCCTTACAAAGTGGACGCTTATTAAAGGAGTTATATGTGCTACTGATTTATATATATAATATATTTATGTACGTTTTATGTGGACATATTTATATGTAAAATACAATTTAAACAAAATGTACAATATGATTCGATTATACTGTATAAAAATTTCATTTTAGAAACTTGTGGAACCAGGGCTATTTCGAACTTAAAAGTGTATAAGTGCATAGTTTAACCTAATCGTCATGGTACCATGCTGTCCAAAACTATCAGCCTGGGAGGGTAATAAGAACTACATGTAGAAGGGTAGGTGCAATCGTTAGCCTTGGGTGGCAGGCCATCTAGGAATTCATTGCTAGGTCTGTGAACAAAACGTGCTAAAGAACACCTGTGAAAACAGCATCACTGGGTTGAAGACTTCCTAGAAGAAGTCAACGGCCAGTATAGAACACCAACCTGAGTTCAACAGTCGTGTGTTAGCTGCAAGACCCGAGCGAGCCTTGCTCAGCTTGGTACAACATCTAGATTTCAGAGATCACTGTTGATTAGGATAGGCCTGATCAGCTTGGCCCTTTCCGTTGTTGTATTATATTTAGTGGCTTGCTTGGAGAAACCAAGAAGCCACTTCCACCTCCATAGGTCTCCCAAGCCTAGGGGTCAAATTGGGTTGGTGTAGACTCAACATCAAAGAGTGAACGTCTTCCTAGAAGAGGTAAACTCCCGAGGTGGATTAACACTTTTAGCCAACCGACACGTGCTCATGACCAAGGTGAGCCATATAATTTTCTTGGAATTCGGTTGTGGTCAACATTATCAGCCTGAAGAAGTATGGTCTATATCAGGTTGACTTTTGCCCAATTAACATATTGGAAGACAGACCCAAGGATACTTTTGGTTGTTGTGTTATTGTTTAACGTCCACGGTAAACAGCTATGGCCATGTTCCTGGGCAGGCTTCGACCAGTACCAATTGCACTTACTTTCACCAGTAACTGACAACTGCCCTTCTTTAATCAGCGGAAGGGGAAATTAAAATAAGTGGCCGGATCGGTTATCAAACCCGGGACCTATGGCTCGGTTATCAAACCCGGGACCTATGGCTTATAAGTAAGACGTGCTACCGACTGCGCTATGCCCCCCCCCCCCCCCCCCCCCGATGAGACTTACATGAAAATACTGGGTCTGTCAGGGCCCAGCTTAACAATGACCACGCCTACCATTTGACGTTAGTAAGTACATGTAGTTGATAGTGTGCGACTGATGTGACTAAGTACGAGAAAATGAGAGGTAGGTAGAACGTATTTGTAGAAAACCGGTATGTGAGGGCTCTGAGACCATCCGGGAAACTTGAAGAGCTGATCCACAAAATGGACAGGTACTTCTGGAACATACTGGAGCTCTGAGATATGCATTGAGAACGTTGGTGAAATGTCAACGGATGACAGACACACGGTTTGCCAACCAGTCTGCAACAGACTCTCCGTTTGCGTGCAGCTCCTTTCAATGTCACAACACAATCATAAAGATCTGAGCAAGATGACAAGAAGGTAGACCATTTCTAACAGTAACTCCAGTAGACTACGAAGGACATTCTGGATGTACAATGTGATTGGAATGGCAAGTGGAAGGGAATCACAAACAGTCTGGAGAGACGTATGTGGACCCTACTGCAATGCCGAGACAAATGAGCGAGGTCTCAAACTCCTAAATTTACAACTTTAACAACCTGTACTGACAAAAACCTGGGCCCCACAAACCATCCACAAGGTGGACATAGCACAGCCGAGACAGGAATCATTAAGGCCAGATTAACTACATCTTGGTGAGGAAGCGGTTCCAACGAGGAGGGCAAGGAACTTTTTCAGCGCAGACATATGAAGTGTACATTACCTGTTGATGATTACCCGTCAAGTTCGTCTTGGAGACCAGAAAGACAACCCAGCCAAGACTTAGGTTTCACCGTGAGAAGTTCAAAAACCCAGATGTGGACATGCACGTTCCAAGTAACAATAGGCGGGAAATTTGCACCATTCATCAGTCTGAGGGATGATGACAGACATAGATAGCATGATTACAAACTACAGTACAACATTGACTGACACAGCCAGTGAGATACTTAGGAAAGAACGTCAGAGGACAACGGTCTGAGTCATCAGATATGTTCTTGATCTCGCTGATGAAGGAGAGATTCGAAGAAGAGCCAACATGAAACAGAACGAGTGAAAGAATACAGGACAGCCGCCAGGAGTGTTCAAAAGACCCCGAAGAAAGCAAAGGAGGACAGTGTGAGGAGATTGAAACATGCCTGAACAAAAATATCAGCGTAACAGATGGTGAAGGATCTAACTTCAAGGAAACAGGATAGATCAACAAATATCCAGGGCTCGTCTGGAACATGTCTGAAAGAGCACCAAATTCTCAGCAGGTGGACAGAATATTGCTCAGAGCTATACAACCATTTGTCATGGTGACAATACAGTTCTGACTGCACTTGGCACTCAGAAAAAGATCTACCTTCGCGAGGCAGCTTTGATTGTAGTAGCTGCACTGAAAGAGGAAAAGTCTGCCGGGGTTGATAATATTTCAGTATAACTTGTTCAAGCAGGCAGGAAGACCATGAAAGTCTGTAAAAAGTTCTGAAGAACAGAAGAATGGCCCACCCCTATGACTCCGTCGCTGGTTACTACGCTCCCTGAAGAGGGCCAACTCTGTCAGAACTACAAAACCATCAGCCTCAAAATAAAGTCATGCTAGTCATCTTTAACAGGCTCAAACCCCAAGTTGAAGAGATTATCGCTGAACAAAATGCTGGTTTCAGTGTCGGAAGAAGCACAACGGAACAGATAGGATTATTCCATGTAGAAATTACTCAGGTGAGCAGATGGTCATTTTTGAGTCTCCTGGGCGTTTCTCGAAATGTCTCCGGGCCAAAATCTACGGTAAAATAAATGTATATTTTAATGCACAGGGTTGCCAAACTCTACTATTAAAGGAGAGCGAACCTCTTTTTTTCCTCCTGGGCTCCTGGACTATTATACAAATTTTAAGATGGCATGCTCCATTGGTTACAATGCTACAAAACCTAGGGTCGTTACGGTAGCTATATCATAACGTTTTCGATACCGAATTGGAAAACCTCTATCGCGGATTTGTCAAATTTATTCGTATTTGAAGAGTTTGTATCTCCGGATGGGGCGGCTCAAAGGAGCTGTTTCACGGTATCTACATTGTCTTCTATCTTTGAGAATACTGTTACAGAATATTTTGTTCTTCTCAGATGAATGGAGGCGTGTCCGTGTTTTCCCCAGCCATTTTTATAAGGGAGACAACTTTTGTGGCTTTCTGCTTGCTTCTCCGGGCGGCGTGTCACTCTGCTCTTTAAGGAAGGCGTTTGCTCCTAGAGGAGAATATTCTCTCCTTAAAGGTAGGTTCTGCGGAGATGTGGCGGAGTTGCTCCCACTTGAGGTGCGCTCATTCTACTTGAACTATATTGTTACATATACCGAAATGGTTTACTGTTGACAATACACTGTATTGAAAACATATTATTTAAGCTTTTAATATTTAGCTAGTATCACTACCAGACAGCCTCATGGCTCTAAATGATAAACTATATCGTTGGGTGGCGGTCGGACGCTCTAATCATGTTGCGACGAAGACCCTATGGATTGGTCTGTGCCACAGTGGTCTACCCTACGGCTGACGTAACCCAAACGGGCGCACGGCGTTTGATTAGTGATGGGTCGACGTAGATTCAACGTCATGACGTTGAACCAACATTGATTCAATGTGGGTTCGACGTTGTGTCCGAGGGGGTACTTATTAGCCACGTTGCTGTCCGCTCTCATGAGAGCGGGTATTTGTGGGTTGTGCTGTGAGTACAAACCCTATTTGTGGGGTGATTTTGCACTTGTGTGGTGCACCTCAGGCGTCGAAGTTTTCTGACACAGGTCTGTGCGATGGTGAAAGGTAAATGGGTCATTTAAAATTATTTGTTTTCACAAGTTTCGGCCTATCTGTCCGTGACTGGACAAAATTTGTGGGTTCATGTGTACAGAGGGCACTTGTGAGCTGTGATCAACCCGCAAGTGCACTCTGTACGAGATAACATCCAAATCAGGGGTGCAACACACAACAACACCCTCATGCGTACGTCCGTCCGGTTCTTTCCTGTAGGTGAGAGACACATTCAAAATGTGCTGTATTGCGTTTGAAGAACCCTGTAGGAATTTTTTTTTTAGTATCCAAAAGTTAAGAAACTGAATCACTGACACACTGATCTCCTGATCGGAGTTAGGTTACTTGCACGTGCGAAGTGGGATTATGTCAGGGGTATTGTATGGTGCACCGCGTTTGCCCTTATGCTAAATGTCAACACTTGCTACAAAATTGTATCAGCTTGATGTTAGGATATATTGTACCTTATATTTTATGTTATGGGCCGGAGGCCTTTATCGAAGAATAAAGTTATTGTATCGTAATATGATAGCATTAAAAAATTTATAATATTTTGTCTAGTTTATGGTGTGATAGATAATGCTTACGTTTTGATACAACTCTAAATCAAAGACTTGACTATGACAATGACATAACATCAAACACATAGGATATTGTTGAGATTTGTCGAGTATTTTACTTCAAATTTTCAGTGTCCACTTATATGCGAAGATTAGAACGCTCGCGGTAGACCCTAAATGCAACTTTTCATGATGCTGCTTCGTCGTATTGCCCATTAGTTTTCTTAATAAAGGTGAATGCACACACTTTCAGGGGCAGCAACTCTGCCATTTTCAAATTTGATTCCCTTCTAGAAAGATGCGAACACTAAAAGGAAAAAACCAAGTTATGTCAATGGAGGTCAGGTGTTTGTCTCCCGAAAGCTCCGGTTTTCGCCCACCCATTGCTTAACAAATGTTGTTGTTTCACAAAAGTCGACCGACATGAATAAAATCTTTTGAAACGACCATAAAAATCAATATTGCTTCTAGCAGAAAATTGCTTCTTGTAAGAATAGACCCCCTTTCGTAGTCGGTTTCCTTCTTCAGGGAGGAAAACATGAAGACAGAAAAGATGTTCCCTTTCGTAAAATTTGTAGAAAACAAGTTGTGTGTTCGTGCACCTTAAGATAATATTTTATCCTTTAAGATATGTAGCGGACTGGAGAACTGAGACCGCCAGTGATCAGGCGGCCAGGCCACCCAGACATGCCATATTGTAGAAAAGTCGCACCGTGATTTAATGTTTGACTTAAAATACTAAAAAAACTGAGATTAGAATTGTCAGTTTTCTTTTCAGTAGAGTTTACAGTCCTTCGTCAATTTTTCAGTAGTTAAGACAACTGAATGCTGATAAAACTAGAACTTCAATTTACCACTTTTCTTGTAAAAAAATTTGCTGTACTTGAACATGCGACGTAAGTGTAACAGTAGGCAGTGCACAAGAAAATGGCGCATACACTTCCATTCAACACCTCCACCCCCCCCCCCCTTCCCCTACTCCCTCCCCCGCACACACAATGAATAAGAAACTACATGGCAGGTATTCTAAAAAAGTGGCAGTAGATTTATTAACATCCCAGTCACACTTGTTCGGAGCTCCTAACGCAGAAAGATACTACACAAAGAACAAGAGCAAACCGGAAACGTTTCCCAAACGGGAAACAAAACTGAGAAAACTTTCAGTATAGATAAAAGTGTTTTAAACTGCTCTCAAAATTTTTTAAAGGCCGTATTAAACAAGAGGGCCATGAGGCCCTGAATCGCTCACCTGAGTATGGTGGCCATGTAGGTCACCTGAACTAGACCGTTTGAATAAATTTTCGTTTGACTAGGGCCGTTTGAACAAATTTTCGTTCCCTTGTCCCCTAGAGCCTCTACATGAAATTTGGTTACAACTTGCCAAGTGGCTTTTGAGGAGAGGTAATAAGAGAAACCAGGGTCAAAGGTCAAAGGTCAAAGAATGACCTTGACCTGTTGTACGTGTACATTTTCATGTACTTATTAAGATGACTGTATATACCACTTTCCAGGTCAAAATCTTCAACAGCTTCCATGAAATCATTATATTCTAGCATTTTCCCATACAAAAAGCACCAGAAAGCAAACTGACCTTGCCGTACAAGAGGTCAAGTCAACCCAAGGTCATAATTTGAGCAATCTTGGTAGTACTTGCGTACCCGATGCTACATACCAAGTTTCAAGGCCATTGGCCCATTGGTTCTGGAGAAGACGATTTTAAAAGGTTATTACCATATATGGGCATGGTGGCCATGTTGGTCATGTGACTAGGACCGTTTGAACAAATTTTCGTTTCCTTGCCCCCTAGAGCCTCTACATGAAATTTGTTTACAATTTGCCCTATGGCTTTTGAGGAGATGTGTGAAATTGTCGCAATATGAGAGACCAGGGTCAAAGGTCAAAGAATGACCTTGACCTCTTGTACGCATAAATTTTTATGTACTCATTAAGATGACTGTATAAACCAATTTTCAGGTCAAAATCTTCAACAGTTTCCGAGAAATCTTATGTTCTAGCATTTTCTCATATAAAAGCACCAGAAAGCAAATTTGACCTTGCCGTACAAAAGGTCAAGGTCAACCCAAGGTCATAATTTGAACAATCTTAGTAGTACTTGTGTACCCAATGCTACAAACCAAGTTTCAAGGCCATCGGCCTATTGGTTCATGAGGAGAAGATTTTTAAAGCTTTTTACCATATATGGGCATGGCGGCCATGTTGGTCATGTGACTAGGATCGTTTGAACAAATGTTCATTCCCTTGCCTCCTAGAGCCTTCTACATTAAATTTGGTCACAATTGGCCCAGTGGCTTTTGAGGAGATGTGTGAAATTGTCGCAATACGAGAGACCAGGGTCAAAGGTCAAAGAATGTCCTTGACCTCTTGTACACATAAATTTTCATGTACTCATTAAGCTGACTGTATATATCAATTTTCAGGTCAACATCTTCAACAGTTTCCAAGAAATCTTATGTTCTAGCATTTACCCATATAAAAGCACCAGAAATCAAATTTGACCTTGCCGTAAAAAAGGTCAAGGTCAACCCAAGGTCATAATTTGAACAATCTTGGTAGTACTCGCGTACCCGATGCTACATACCAAGTTTCAGGGCCATCAGCCTATTGGTTCTGGAGAAGAAGATTTTTAAAGGTTTTTACCATATATGGGCGTGGCGGCCATGTTGGTCATGTGACCAGGACCGTTTGAACAACTTTTCGTTCCTAAGTCCCCTAGAGGCTACATATGAAATTTGGTTACAATTGGCCCAGCGGTTTCAGAGGAGAAGTCGTTTGAAATTGTGGACGGACGACAGACGACGGACGGACGACGGACAACGGAGCCTTACCATCCTATAAGCTCCCCCGGAGCCGTTGGCTCAGGTGAGCTAAAAATCCGACTGACACAAGATTTAGAAAAAAAAAATAGAAAAATTAATATAGTTTTCAAAGGTACAAATTTCAAAGAAATTGGTTCAAAACTGACATGCACAAGCTATGTCCAAGATAGGTACCCTCAAGACATAAAAATGTCTAAAAAGTTTCCCGTTCGGGAAACAAACTTGACCGGCATGCAGTTAAAAAAAACCGAAGTGCATCTTCGAAGCATTTCCTTCCTGTTTCCCGGTCGGGAAATCGACTAATTATCAATCCATTTAACAAAACTAAACTAAACTTAAACACTGAAAAAATGAGATTTGAAAATGAAACTGACTCCAAGAAGGGCAAAATTAAGCAAGTTATGTCTCACACCGCTTATCTCACATAGTACATGTAAGACTTTTCGTGTATGCATTTCTTCAGAACAGAAAACTTTGAGCCATATCAGGAGAAAAAAGTATCTTGTGTCTGTGCGTTCTGATAAGCGTATTTTCTGTTTGACGCAATCAAATGTTCAGAATAGCTAGGATTATACAGAGCATACATGAAGAACCCAGATTTCTCTGTGTAAATGCACAGTCTGTTACCAGTCTTAAGGTGAATGTGTACACTTTCAGGGGAAGCAACTCTGTCCTTTTTTCTTCCTTTTTTAATGGGGGACAACTCTTAATGGAAAGAATTTGCTCCTCCAGGAGCAAATTCTAGCCCTATGATTTAAATCTTAAAGAGTTCCCTCAAGAGCAGAGAATACAGTCAGAAGAAGGAACATGGGGGGAGACTACGTAGTTTCGGCTAATAAAGCCTCCTCAGTGACCCTGGCAATATCTGGTGACGAAACAGAGAAAAGCATTCTGGAGTTTCTTCATTTTAACTGGGCAATCGATTCAAAGACTAACTAGTATCTAAAAGGGCCTAAATAATATAAAAGACGATGATCTAGAATTAGAGTCTAAACCAGTCTCAAGTTTGAGATTTCTCAGAATATATCTTCTGATCTGAAAGTACGAAAATAAAATAAATTCTGCACTATGAATGAATTACGGGGAGACTATGAGTAGCCCCTATTTTGAAAGGGCTCCGTCATTCAGGAAGGCAAGCAAAAGTAGTGTCCCTTTGTAAATGGCTGATAGTGATTTTTTTTATTTTTTATTATTGATATAAATATTTCTTTTTTTCTGTCCAGTGGAGTCGCTTACATTATGTAATGAAATGCTTGAAGCAAATGAAACGGTTAGTGGTAATAATTGTTCTTTTATTTGGTTATTTCAGGTAAACCAGTTCTTACTACTGATCTACCCGACTACTATCCAGCCTTGTCAAGAAAGTTATTCAAGGTGATGGAAGATATTGGGGCTTCAATAGAAATAAGAGATCAAAGTAAGAAGGGATTCATTTTACGTGAAATAATGGAAACTATAAAAAAGAAAATGTTTTGGAACACTGAGGTCTCACCTTATATCTGTGGTAGCCGGTTTGAAGGAACAACAACGCCTGGTATGCATTCTGACGTGGATTGCTTGAATGTACAGGAATACCTTCCTGTAGTGGTAGATACAGATTCTGCTCAACAGTACGAAGATTGTTTACTCATGGTTCAAGACTCCCATACACCAGCAGGCTATGCTAAATTACAATATGTGAGGAACGGTATGCCGCTGTCTGTAGATCCTTATCTTCAGCTTTCGCTATTTGGTGACTTAAAAGTCGATCGGGAAGGCAGAGTGTTAGCGAACGTCGACAGCGTGCTCGAGGAGGGCATGGAGAGACATGGTCCAGCAGAAACATTTATAGCTCCAGTCGCGAATATAAATCAAGACGGTGTATTGGCAGTGAGATGTCGGAGATGGTCGGACTGTGCAGATGAGTGGCTAACACGACCGCGGCGATATAACTGGCCGGATCCTGTGTTATTTGATAAATGTAAATCACTCGGTTGTTTCTTTGTAGAAGTCGGACATCCGACTAGTGACGAGAAACTTTTACAATGGAGAATTTCGTTTTCTCTGCAAGAAAGACTTTTAGTCACTAACTTCAATTCTACCCAATTAAAATGTTACATTTTAATGAAACTTATGAAGAAAGAAATACTACCACCGCTATTACAGGAAGAGACAATCACGTCCTATCACTGTAAAACATGTTTGCTATATATGATAGAGAACACTCCGGCCAGTTTCTGGAAAGAGGAAAATTTGTTAACATGCTTCTACAACTGTATAAAAATGATTTATAGATGGGCTGAAATTGGTATTTGTCCAAATTACTTTATTCCTGATGAAAATATGTTTGATGGACGAATGAGTGAGCAACTGCGGGTGAGGCTGTGTTCTGTTCTGCGAACAATTCTCGCTTCAAACTTTAAATTTCTTTTAAGAATTAAGTCCGATGATCTTGGTACTCGCTTGGAGAACTGTTGTACTACTCCAAACATCAGGACTGGATATTCTCGAAGAGATGCTAAAGTGCACTCGCCGTCAAATATATGCACATTGCTTGACCTTCTGTATGGAGTAACTATTTTAAGCAAAGAAGGAAATCCAAGTGAACGTAGACTCTTTGCAGCGAAGCAGAAGCTCTTGGAAACTGAAACTGTAACCGAACATACGCGAGAAGAGACACAAAGAGTCATTTCTTTTCTGTTACCTTACATTGATCTGAGACTTATGGAACTGTCAATAGTGGCAGCAAAGCGTAGGCAAGCACCCGCTGCTGTTATATTGGTCGATTTGATGAGCGATAAATGGCATGAAATTAGTTCACAGTCAGACCCATTTTCTGCTAAACTAAAACAAGCGAATTATCTGTACATGTTGGGATATCATAGAGTTGCTCTAGATATACTGGAACCATTAGTAGACAAAATTAATGAAAATTTAGTGTCATTGTGTGTTTGTCCAAAACGCAAACCTTGCGGGTCACCACGCTCACTTTTAGGAGCACGTTTTTCTGCAGAAGTAATATTGAAACACCTTGTGATACCATGTGTTCAGTTTTCGCAAGAAGAAAAAGATCTGACACCGACTGCTCTCTATTATGAGATGATTAGTTTGCCTGGAGGAACAACCTTATATGAAAAGTGCTTGAGGTCCCTCAAGACAGACAGATCCACTGTTGACGGGAAGATTCTGCTGTACTTCATGTTGTACTTGAATCACCGAGCCCTAGGTATGGAGGCACACGCAAGAGCTGACATTGAAAACTTTCACTGGATTATAAGAACAGATGGACACCTTGGTCACAAATCAACGGCTTTAAATCTTCTCGGTTGGATATATAAGGAAATGGGACGTGTTGATAAAGCTATGAAATGTTTTAATAACTCACTTATCATTGGGCCTCAAGACCTTGCCGCAATACAGCCTCAAGAAAATGCCGCCATCAGGCATATCAAAGACATCGAGAATGTTTTACTTTGTATGATTCAGTCTGTGAGGTCGTGAAAGAACATGTTAGTTGAACGAAGTTCTGGTCCACAATATTAAGGTCGCGTCATGAAAAAATCTGTCTTAAAAATATCTGAATGAATCGCTCAAGCCCAGACCAGCCTGCGCATGCGCGCAGTCTGGTCAGGACATGCGCAGTTCATTTGAAGCAGGTGGATACACTTTCAGGGGAAGCAATTCTGCCATTTGAATTTTTGCATCCCTTCTCAATGGTGAACAAATCTTTTAGGAAAAAAATAGCTCCCCTATGGGCCAATTCGTTCCTTTAAGAGTGGATCCTGGTCCTAGGAAACAAAGAGGAAGTCACAAAAGTTGTCCCACTTTGACAAGAACGGAGGTGTATCCATACACATTAAATCAACAAGGTCCAGTTATTAATTGGGCAAACTGCGAACACTCGGACTCGATTGTAAGTATGCACACGTGCAGTTTGTATAATTGAGCCGCGACACTACAAAACCAACAAAGTGGTTGTGTGCCCAGCGCAGACTCAGATGGTTTTCTCGTGTCGCGGCTCGTTTATTATTTAAGGTAAATGGATAACAGTTCAGGCGAAGACATTCTGCCATTTTCATGTTTGCCTTCCTCTCAACAAGAGTCGTCTCCGAAAGTAAAGAATTAAGCTCGTGGAATACTTTCTTTAAGGGTGGACCTCATTTTGAAAGAACTTCGATCTTCAGGAAATCAAACAGAAAATGACAACCGTTGTTCTCCTTCGAATGGCGACAAAATCTGGAGGCATACCAGTTCACTTAAACAGGCTTTGTTACAGCCACCCATCTAAATGTAATGATATTCGTGATATTGACTGATCTGGCAATAAAATGAGCCGCGACACGAGAAAACCAACAAAGTGGTTGTGCGCCCAGCACAGACTCAGATCAGTCTGGCCATCCGCCAAATCTTGTCAGACTCTTTGCTAGGCGCTTAAAGGGTAGCTAAGGGTCTAAGCTATCCCCATGCGGACAGTGAAGACTCTGATCAGACTGGGCAAATGCCCAGGCTGATCTGAGTTTGCGCTTGGCGACAAGCATTTTGTTTGTTTTCTCGTGTCGCGGCTCAAATATGTTTAAACTTGTGATAATGACTGAACTTTGCATCAAGTTTTCCACACGATAACTGCATAGGGCTCTACAAAATCAGCCAGGCCTTATGGAATAGAATGGAATAGAATCGAGCGTCTCTTTGTTAAGCCGTGGGCATAGGAGACAGAAGCCGAATCCAACGCCTGATTGCCGGACTATCCATCGCAATAATGCTGCCATTAGACATATAATATACATCAAGAGTGTTTTACTTTGTATGCTTCAGTCTGTGAGGTTGTGAAGAAAAGTTTGACCATATGGCAATCAGTTGAAAGACGTTCTGGTGAACATACTCATATCCACATTATTTTGCCATGTAAATGAAATCTGGCATATGATATATCTAAACCGATCAAGCTCAGACCAGCCTGCGCATGTACGCAGTCTGGTCAGGAAATGTGCAGTTCTTTTGGCGTACAGTCAACTCTGGATATCTCAAAGTAAATGCTCATCCCAAACTACTGATATCTCATATCAGTATTTCTGGTCCCAGAATATTTACTTTGAAATATCAGTAGTTTAAGATAAAAGGAGTTAAAGCGAACAACAAAATAGGAAATTAGTCTAAACTATTTTGTTTGAAGTCGAAAGGCATTTTGAGATATCAGTGTCTGAGATATCGAGAGTTGACTGTAGATTGATAAACTTCCAGGGGAAGAAAATCTGTTCAGTTGAAGATGATGGATACCAGAGTTCCAGATAAGGAGGGGGAATTGCAGATAATTCAGAGATAATTTTTCTTATTTTTCATAGAAAACATATGTTGTGACCCCTCATTAGAACGGTCTCGATGAGATGAGACGGTTCTAATGAGGGGTCACAACATGTTTTATGGAGAAATATGTATAATTATCACTAAATTATCTCTGTCCGGTCTCGATGAGATGAGACGGTTCTAATGAGGGGTCACAACATGTTTTATGGAGAAATATGTATAATTATCCCTAAATTATCTCTGTTACCCTTTTCAACTGGAGCACAGGGATATACTTCCGGGGGAAACAACTCTGCCATTTTTATTTCTCAATGGTGATCAACTCAAGAAAAACCGTGCTCCTAAAGGAGGAAATTCTTTACGAGTGGATCCCCTTTTGGAAGGGTTTTGTTTTCCTGGACAACAGACAGTCACAAAAGTTGTCTCCCTTTGAAAAATGGTGGAAAATGTGGAGGTACTGTATATCTACACACATTAAGTGTACAAGGTAAAGTTATTAATTGGATGAACTGGGAATGCTCTGACCAAACTGTAGGTATTAGCACGCGTAATTCGTATATTAAAGTAAATTGGTAAACTTTCAGGGGAAGCGACTCTGTCATTTTTGTTTTTGTCTCCCTTCTCAACTGGGATCAACTCTGAAAGTAAAGAAGCTGTCCCAGTAGTAGAGTCTTTCCTTTTGGAGTTGATCCCGCTTTGAAAGGAGCTCGTCCTCCAGGATAGCAAAACAGAAGTGACAAAAGTTGTTCTTCTCAGAATAAATGGCGGAAAAATCTGTCAGTTCTCTTAAACAGGTTTTCTCACAGCCACCCAGCTAATGCAATGGCATTAGAAACAGTTTTTGTAAATTGCATTGAGTTTTCCATAAAGTCACTGTATAGGGCTCTACAAATAGAATACAACAGAATAGAATCGAATGTCTCTCTGTACGGCTGTCAGCATAAAAAAATCAAAGCCGAATCTAATGCCCGAGTGTTGGACTATACTTCGCAATAATGCCGTCATCAGACATATTAAAGGACATCGGGGTGTTTTACGTTGTATGCAGGCTTCTGTTAAGAAATGAAAAAGATGTATGGCTATTTGGCAATTAGCTGAAAAACGTTCTGGATGACATTCTCATCATATCCATAATATTTAAGCCACGTAATGAGAAAATCTTAAGACATATCTGAATTGTTCAAGCCCAGACAGGCATTGGCATATGCGCATTCTGGTCAGGATATGCTCAGTTCTTTTATAAAACAGTGATACGATTTCAGGGGAAACAACTCTACTATTTTTAATTGTGTTTCCCTTCTTAATGGGGAACAACTCTTAAAGAAACACGTGCTCCTGAAGGAGCGAATTCTTTAAGAGTGGATCACCTTTTAGAAGGGTTTTGTCTTCCAGAAAAAGAAAACAGTCACAAAAGTTGTCTCCCTTTGAAACAAAAGGTGGAAAAACATGGCGTTGTACCCACACACCTTCAGTCTATAAGGTCCAGTTATTAATTGGGCGAACTGTGAATGCTCTGACGAGACTGTAGAGTTTTGTCTTTTAGGAAGACAGACAACCACAAAAGTTGTCTCCCTTCGAAACAAAGGTGGAAAAACATGGTGGTGTATCCACACACCTTTAGTCTACAAGGTCCAGCTATTAACTGGGCGAACTGTGAATGCTCTGACCAGACTGTAAGTATGGGCACGCAGTTTGCATAATATTTGAGGTAATTGGGTACACTTTCAGGCGAAGCAACTCTGTCGTTTTCAACTTCTCCTCTTCTAAGAAGCTCTCCCAGGGGTAGATTATTTCCTGTGAGAGTTGATCTCATTTTCAAAGATTCCGTCCTTCAGGAAAGCAAACAGGAAGTGACAAAATTGTTCCCCTTTGTAAAAACTGAAAAACCTGGAGGCTTATCAGTTCGATTATTTTACTATATGACAAACAGTCCAGAGCCCTGAAAGTGTATACCCTTTCACTTTAAGGTGTCGAGATAAAGAAACTTTCTAACTGATCAAATTGTAAACTATATGAGCCACGACACTCCAAAACCAACGAAGTAGCATGTGCACTCAGTGAAGCCTCAGATCAGTCTGGGCAGCTGTTCTGTCTGATAAGAGTCTTAGCTGAGCGCATGATGCAAGCTTAAACCCTAGAAAGCTACCCTTAAGTGCCCAGCGAAGAATCTGATCAGAATGGGTGGATGCCCAGGCTGATCTGAGTCTTCACTTGGCACGCATGCCACTTTGTTTGTTTTGTTGTGTCGCGGCTCATTTATCATTATAAGGAACAGGTAATTTGGTAATATTGACAGTTTAGCCAGAATGTGGTAAATTGATTTAAATTTCCTATAAAATGCACATGCACAATTTAGAAAAAAAAACGTGTTGATAAAAAGCAGCTGGATCATATGCTGATGCTGGTCTAAATACAGACATTCTAAGGATTCTAAAACTTTTTTCGTATAATTGAATTTCGGTCATGCGGTTGTCATGGCAACAAAGTTTGAATTTATTTAATATGTTTAAATTTACATGAATTGTGTAAATTGCTTGGTTTAAACTTTATTTCTTTCGTATAACAAACACACATTCAATGTACATTATGAAATAAATACATATATTATACAAAAGGGATCCAGAAGGAAGTCAAGAGACTTATTTGAATCTGTATCCCTCAATTATACAATAACACAGAATATTTACTATCTATCGTGTTTGTCGACTGAATCTACTTGTCTATTTTAACATATATATTGTCTCGGTATCTCTGTTTATGTGTGCGTACCCACAAGCGGGGGCACCACAAAGTGTATTGATGCTCCCGCATGTGGATACACACATTTTGGTGTAAATTGCTTAAGTTTATATCTGACAACACCGCTCATAATAGACCGATATTGGAAAACACTCAATTTCGGGAACTAATCTTCAGCTTTTCATATGCACAGGTCAGGGCCTTGTTGTTCAAAGCTAATGATGTCTTTAGGTAACAAGACATTGTATTTTACACAAAATTGAAACATGTACGGTATTGTATGCAAAAACATTGCCTTTTTTCGAAAAAAAAAGTGAGGTGCTTCTGTAGAGCAAAAGTTTCTTACAGTTTTTTTTTCAGCAAACAATACTAGTATATTTTTATATGTACTAGAAGATTTAACGAATCCTTGACTAAGGACTGTGTGTAGCTAAAGATGCTTCGTTTTTCGTGTTGCTAACACTGCTTCTGGACCTAGAATGCCATAACTACGGTAATAAAACATTTTGATAATTTGCATGTGTTCTTTGAGTGATCATTCTTTAGTTATCAAATTTAGTACAATACCATACATTCTGAACGATATAAGCCGCGACAATACAAAACCAACAAAGTGGCATGTGCGCCAAGCGAAGATTCAGATCAGCCTGGGCATCCGCCCAGTCTGATCAGAGTCTTCACTGTCCGCATGGAATTAGCTTCTAAAGACCTTTAGCTACCCTATAAGCACAAAGCAAAGAGTCTAATTACACTGAGCGAATGCCCAGGCTGATCTAAGTCTTGCTAGGCCTAAATGCCACTTTGTTGGTTTTGTCTTGTCGCGGCCGATATCAGCATCATCCTTTTTATCTTCCTTAATTAAAACCCGTCATAATGGTTTTTCACGGCATTGCATTTCTCAATGCTAAAAGGGACCATCTTTGAAGCAGAAGTTGATAAGCGCAACCGGTAACTGTCACAGCTACAAATATATGACACATACATGCCTTATACTGGTACTGTAATAAAAACGAAACTTTCATTGATTTAGCTTATTTGCATGAAATAGCACACACAAAATTTTAAAATGTTGTCAACATACATGTATGTTTAAGAGAACAGTTTCTCAATTTTTGCACTTGCACTATAATGTCAATACTGTATGGTATTTACATCACTACGGTTGATAATGTGTTTCTGTGCCTTTAATAGTAACTGAGTTATCAATTTCTGCTTCCCAGATAGTCCCTTTTATCATGACAGGTCAAGTGTTGTGCCATGATAGAAGATATATCCTGTTGGATTCACTGTCTTAGAATATTTGAGCCGTGGCACGAGAAAACCAACAATGTGGTCGTGCGTCCAGCGCAAACTCAGATCAGCCTGGGCATCCGCCCAGTCTGATCAGAGTCTTCGCTGTCCGCATGAAGGTAGCTTAGTCCCTTGGCTATCCTTTAAGCGCTTAGCAAAGGGTCTGATCGAACTGGGCGGATGCCCAGGCTGTTCTGAGTCTGCGCTGGGCGCACAACCACATTGTTGGTTTTCTCACGTCGCGTCTCAGTTGCTCCCACCTTTGGTTTGTTTTGTCTACAGACAATGGTAATAACATAAGCTATAGCAGGAAAACAGTACTTATGAAGTTTTTCGTTTCGGGGACAAAGATGCTCTAGATATTCTTCAAGCAATTAGCTTCACGAGAAAGTGGGCCTTTAGCCACATGCATGCAGTAAAGGCTCGGGTCGGCCTATGCGGCTATGAGGACTGGCCAGTCTCTCTCAGATTTTCCAGACTTCAAAGATAGTATGCATGAGGGGGTAGGGCTCCGATCCATCTGAGAGGACTGGTCTGAGTCTTTTCTGTTTGCAAATACCATGAGATACTTTTAAACCTGACGACAGTCTGAACCGCGGCACAGCAAAACTAACAAAGTGACATGTGCGCCCAGCGAAGATTCAGATAAGCCTATGAACCCCTCTAGTTTGATCAAACGTTTTGCTGTGCGGTTAAAGGGTAGCTAAGGGTCAAGGCTAGCTGCATGAGGACAGCGACGACTCTGATCGGACTGGACGATTGCCTAGGCTAATCTGAGTCTTCGCTGGGCGCATATGCCACTTTGTTGGTTTTGTCGGGTCGTGGATGATATATTATTCCTCATAATTAATATTGTATTGTATTTGTGGACTGAGTATGTCTATTGTCTTTCTTGTATTTGATGCATTTGGCTATGTCCCCTTTTTATCCCCCGACCGAAAGGTTCGGGGGATATAGCGATGAGCCTGGCGTCCGTCCGTCCGTCTGCCGTCCGTCCGTCCGTTAACATTTTCTTGTCCGCTCTATATCTTGAATACCCTTTGGAATATTTTCATGATACTTCACAGTTATGTAGAACAGGTCATGATGATGTGTCGCGTACAAGAATGGTAACTCTTGCTAATGTACTTTTTGAGTTATTTCCCCTTTGTTGAGTTTTTTGGCAGTTTAGTGTCCGCTCTGTAACTTGAATACCCTTTGGAATATTTTCATGATACTTCACAGATATGTAGAACAGGTCATGATGATGTGTCGCGAACAAGAATGACAACTCTTGTTTTCTTACTTTTTGAGTTATTTCCCCTTGATGGTTTTAGATGTGATTTTTTGGCAGATTCATGTCCGCTCTATAACCTCCACTCTATAACTTTAATACCTTTTAGAATATTTTCATGATACTTCACAGATATGTAGAACAGGTCATGACGATGTGTCGCGAACAAGAGTGACAACTCTTGCTTTCTAACTTTTTTAGTTATTTCCCCTTGATCGTTTTAGGTGTGATTTCATGTCCGCTCTATAACTTGAATACCTTTAAGAATATTTTCATGATACTTCACAGATATGTAGAACAGGTCATGACGATGTGTCGCGAACAAGAATGACAACTCTTGCTTTCTTACGTTTTGAGTTATTTTCCCTTGATGGTTTTAGGTATGATTTCGTGTCCGCTCTATAACTTGAATACCTTTTGAAATTTTTTCATGATACTTCACAAATATATTGAACAGGTCATGACGATGTGTCGCGAATAAGAATGACAACTCTTGCTTTCTTACTTTTTGAGTTATTTCCCTTTGATGATTTTAGGTGTCCGCTCCATAGCTTGAATACC
Organism: Ctena decussata; assembly: GCA_963989385.1. Lineage (NCBI taxonomy): Eukaryota > Metazoa > Mollusca > Bivalvia > Lucinida > Lucinidae > Ctena > Ctena decussata. Next base: position 20,587,669 of record OZ022502.1, read on the forward strand.
TTTTGAAATATTTTCATGATACTTCACAGATATGAAGAACAGGTCATGACATTTTGTCTCATACATGAATGACAACTCTTGCATTCATACTTTGTGAGTTAGTTCCCTTTGGTATTTTGAGCTGCTGTTTTGAGTCTCTGCTCCATATCTGTATAACCCGGGCCTGCTCCACAATTTTAATAACCTTATACCTTTTAGAATATTGATGAACATGCTGTAATATCTTATCAGTGTTCCGAACTCTCTCTGACCCCTCCACATCTCCCCCCCCCCACCCCACCCCACCCCACCAAAAAAAAAAATTTTTTTTTCTCCAGATTTGGATTCTTTGTCCAAATTCACTTACTAGAGAGCTCAAAATTAGGTTTGTAGGGCTTGTAGTTTAGAAGTTATTCACACATTTTGAAAGTTTAATGTATCATATGCTATATTTATGTATATGGCGGCTGTTTGAGATATTACTTCTTTTTAGCAGTCAAGCATACTATTTTAGTCTGAGAGTTAGATAATCATGCATCTGTTAAACAGATAATGTCAATCAGAAGCATAAAAGAATGACAATATATTACTTATATGTGTTTTGAAGTGCACCCTTTTTACAAAGGCCCACGGGGGTCTTCGGTCGGGGGATTTGCCATCTCCTCTGATGGCTATTTTTGTCATATATTTAGAATATATGCCTTTTGCTCCTCATGTTGTTTATATAAATAAAATTGAAAGCAATAAAGAAGTAGGAATTTGAATTTATGATCAGCCTTTACAGACATATTACACTGTAAAACATTTCCGTAGATTTTACGGTAAAATACCTGGCAACCAGCTGCCAGTCCATTTCCCGTTATTTTTACGGGCGCCCGTAAACATTGGCAGGCATCAATACGTAGAGTAAGGTAGAATAAGACATGTATTGTTTGGTTATATAGCCCTTCAACACTGTAAAAGTATTTTTGAGAGCGGTCAGTTGACATAACTCTACCATATCGTGATTTCAATAAATGTTCTACAGACAAACACCCGTAAAAATTACGGGGAATGAACTGGCAGCTGGTTGCCAGGTAAAACCTACGGATTTTTACAGTGTAGAGTCTTTGTTTTTCACTCTGTTAAGGAAAGCAACCATTGATCAGACTGTAAAGATTCCCATGCTGATCCCAGGGCTTTAGCAAAACACTTACAACAAGGCAGCTTTCATTTTGCGATTTAAACAGTAAGACACACGTAAGAATACAGTTTATGCCCCTCCACCCTTCAAATATAGAAATATATTGTAACTGAACTGGGCTGCTGCTGCTTCATTTCAGTTAGATCGGTGCCGAATTATTGGTTATGCTCGATCTATGTTCACGAATTCGTGTGACAACTTTGACCGGAAAATTAGCTCACTAAAACTGATACCTGAGCGTCATTCTGGCATCATGATGAAGTATTACCTTTATATTTTACCATTATGGACTTTTTGTATGTTGGTATGCATTTTTATCGCTGTATTTTGGGTTTAAATCAGCCAATTAGGGCGCGTTTACACGAGCAAAGTTTCTATGTCACAGAAACTTTAACAAAGAAAGTATGACAAACATTTTGCGTTTACATGGAGCAAATTATTTGTTAAAGAAAATGTGCCATAGAATCTTTGTCACATAAACTTTGGCAATGAAATATTTGCTGCAGTGTTCACACGACCAAATATTATTCGTCAAGGTTACCTGCAGCGATGAAACAAAATCTTTGTCACATTTTCCACGCTTGTAGCAATGTTCTTTGTTACATAATCTTTAGCAAAGTTCTCCGTTTACACGGACAAATTTAATTTATCGAAGTAACTTTACCATATATATTAGGTAAAAGAAACATTGTCATATTTTGGCATTTACACGAGCAAATTTTTCTATGACAAACCCACTTTGTCATAGAAACTTTGGTCGTGTAAATGCGCCCTTAACGGGATTTCAGTTCTCTGCACCAACGCTTTGTCTTCGGAATGTCTCGGTACTTTCCGGGTGTTGGCGGCAGGACTAACCGAATCGACCGAAACTGCACCACCGTTACGGAAATGTACGAGGCGCACCAACACCGCTCGTGAGGTCAACTGATGACGTTACAGGGTATCACGTGCCCCGGGCCTATATAAGTGACATCGCAGTGGATGTCGGCCATTAGTTTGTACTGATCCACATCAGCTCTCTTACTTGCTTGGGAAATACTAAGAAATCACACCATTACTATAGCTACTGTGCACCAACTGTACTCCCAACAGATCACCATGCCTGCTAGGAGAAATTTATATGTACCTTTAGAGGTCTCTCTCTCATAATCAGTTATTTTAATAATATTTCTCCAGCGTTGGTGCTTGTTGACTTTTTCTGTTGGTTTTGGTTGGCACATGATTCTACTTTAAATAAGTCTTAAGACTTCTAGACTATGTATTAAGAACTAAAGCAACTTTGATAATTATCTTAGGGATCACTGCTACCATACCTTAGGTTTGGTGCACACAGACACACATACACACACACCAACATATGGTGCACTTGCTGTTGGTGCATGCACCCATGATTTGTACAATTTGTTAAAGTTGCTTATACCTGTGATTGATGCTAAGCACTTATGGTGCATTACTTATACATACCGTTGGTGCATGCATTAATGATTGGTGCCACTTGTTGGTGAAGCTTACAACCCAATTTGTTGCAATACTATGATGGTGCATACGTTTACCTGTGTTAAGTACTTACACCTGTGATTGGTGCATTCACCCATGATTGGTGCTCTCACCCATGATTGGTGCATTCACCCATGATTGGTGCACACACCCATGATTGGTGCACCCTCACTGTATTATAGGCAAAGTTAGGATTTATATAGGAAATTATAGGATACTTAATCTAAACAAACATTACTTGTAAGGCCAAATATTCTATCCTGTAACTAGTTGGAATGTATACGTTTGATTCTAAACTACTTAGCATTGGATACTAACCAGCAAATTTCTATATATTATACAATATTTGTATGTCTTTAATACATCTAAGATGTACTGTTACATGTTTAAGAAAGAGTTCTTTTTAATAGACAAGTTAAAACTAAGACTATGTCTTGCCTTTCTATTGGCTTCCACTAACTAAGCTACCAGTCCAGGTGAACCCTCGCAATTATGCAGCACCCTAGTTAATCCTGATTGTCTGAAGCTACCTCGGCGCTGGGGTTCCGCTGCATTTGGTGTCCGAAGTCAGGGATTGATAATTTTATAGGGATAAAAACACTCTGTGCAAGGAAATAAAGAATTGTATTTTTGCCATTATTTTATTCAAGATAAAATAGAATCACAATGGAATTTCAGGCTGCCAATAATTGTTGTTCCAATGTTGTTTGTTAGAAATCTTTTCTGAGTTGAGTTTGTTGGTTTGGGAACACTCGACATCCTGGCAGTAGAATAAAATATTTGTCTAAAAAAAAAATAAAAAAATTCACTATATAACAAAATCCTGGTTCTTGGTCATTGTTAGTGTGGAGTGATCTTAATGCAAAATTATGGCTGACAACAATGATAAAAATCGCACCAATGAACAAAATAATCCTTCTACATCACAAGAGCATATAATTGATGAAACGCTTGATACTCAGTCAGTTGTAAGCTCAGCTAGTGAACTGCAAATGTCATCGCTTGAAAGTAAATTGGAAGATGAGATGGCAAAAATGGCTAATGTAGTGAAGGACACAGTCTCTTCACTGCAAGAGTCTGTTTCTAACCTCACAGAAAGGTTTGAGAAGAAATTTTCAGAAGTTGAGCAAAAACTGAGCAGTCTTGCTGCTGACAAAGTTGTCTTGGCGAATCAAAATACAAACAGAAACACATCAGTGTATGGTCTAGCATCAAACTTGGATTCTCAAAACAGGGGAGATAATATTCCACCACTGTTTGCACTTTCCAACCAGAGTTGTCTTTCTTCTACTACAATCAATGCCAGTAACACACAAAGTAGGGAAAATAGTATACCACCATTGTTTGCAAACTCAAATCAGAGTTGCGTTTTTTTAGCTACGAGCAATACCAGTCACACACAAAGCAAGGGAGATAACATATCACCACTGTTTGCACATCCTTTACAAAGTTGTGTTTCTTCAGTCGCAAACAGTACTAGTAACTTAAGGCATCAGGGGACAGTTTCGCATTTGGCAGTGGACGATTAATAGGATATTTGAGTATAGAGGTCCAAAAAGGCATTGTTGCTCTTAGAAGTTGGAATCTATGAATAGTTTGTACCAATTTGCATGTTTAGAATAGATAGTTATGTGAGCTGAGGTGAAATTCGAGACTAAAATTATAGCTCCCAATGTTCATTGAGAGGTGAAGGTTATGGCTATGGCGGCTGTTCCAAGTTCCGGTATGTGATTTTCGGGTTTGTAAATGTGAATATTTTCACATAGGAATACTGAAAAAGTTTATTGGTTGATAGCATATTTGCTATCCATTTTCTTGATACTGAATTTATGGTGAAGACATCTGAATAGATGTGAAATGCTGGTAATTGACCCATAAAGTTTTGTAGTTTGACAAAGTGATGTGCAGTCATGTCTTTTTTCATGCTGAAAATAGTGGGTGGGGTAAGTAGTAATTTTGGGACTGTCAGTTTCTGCACAGCTGCAGATGGTTTCTATGTGTCATGTTTAGTTTTTGCTCATCCCTGGAGCAGTATGTGACAGTAACTGAATGCACAGGCTGACACACTTGCATGTTGTTTATGTTTAAAAATTGTAAGTAGGCTCGGCCAGTAAAACACCAAATTTAACCGTCCCCTGATGCCTAAAACCTTTAGAACAGTCAAAGGGAGATAACCACAACTTCAAAATGAAACCCCAAACTTTCAATGGCACTGATTTTGATGACTTTATTTCACAATATGAAATAACTTGTGAAATCAATAAATGGCAATATAAGGAAAAATCTTTATATTTAGCAAACTGTTTGACGGGTGATGCCAGATCATTGCTGAATGAGCTTGACTATGAGGGAAAAAAAGAGATTACAATACTTTGGTAGACAAACTGAGAAACAGGTTTGGTTCTGTGAACAGATCTGAAATTTTCAGAACACAATTAAAATCCAGAACAAGAAATAAAGGGGAGACAATTCCTGAGTTGTTCCAAGAAATCAAGAAACTTGTCAGGCAAGCATACCCTGGGGTAAACAAGGAAGTCATTGAGACGTTATCACTTGATACTTTTGTAGATGCTATCAATGATTCAGAAATGACTTCGTTTGCGAGAAGCAGGACCAAAATCGCTCGCAAAGGCAGAGCAAATAGCCGTGCGCATTGAGGCGTATAAGATTGGGGACAAACAAAGATCTCGTTTGGTGGGTCGCGTTGATTTTAATGGTGAACAAAGCAAAGAAGAGCAAGGTAAACCCCCTGTTCAGATTGAGACACTATCAGAAGCCATATCCACACTTACAAAAGAGGTCAAAAACATTAGCAAGGGACAATGTAACAGCACAAATAATGGTTCATTTTATAACCATAAGCAAGCAGACAGGTACCAACCTAACAATCAGAATTACAACAGAAATCAGAGATTTCAGAGGCCATACAATAACAACCAAAACAGGCAGTATGAGAATGGTAGGCCTAGGTATCATGATAGGTATAGGGGAAATAACTCCTATCAAGCAAACCAGAGTGGTGTTAGGGGACAAAATAACCAGAATGAGCAAAATGCAAACAATCAGAATTTTACACCAAGAAATGAGAACAATTCGAATTCTAATAATCCTAATGGTGCAAGTCAGGCGTCTGGGACTCAGCAAGCTAGTAACCCTCAGGAGAACTTAAATCTGTCGGCTTGGGGGGCCACAACCCAACATCATTAGAGGGGCCCGAAAAGATTGCACTTAGAAGTATGAAGGAGGGATATTTTGTCCCAGCGTGTGTAGGAAACATGCCTCTTACCTTTCTGGTGGACAGCTGGCCGCAGGAACATCTTCCCAGCTTGACACCTGTAAATATACAAGTAATCACAGCTACAGATGAATGCTCACCATTCTATGGAAAAGCAGAGGTTGAAATTTCTTTGGGAAATCAAAAGGTGAAACATCAAATATTGTTTGCTGATGGTGAAAAAATAGCTTGTTTTCGTAGCAGTGTGGACGCACAGCCTACCTGCTGCAGAATCGCTTTGACAGAAAATATCGAGATACCACCAGATTGTGAAATTATCGTGAAAGGCAGACCCATTGATAGGTTTGACAAAGATGGTGTAGGCATCCTGGAAGCCTCTGAAGCTTTGGCTACTCGTTACGGCTTAATGATGGCAAAAGCTTTGGTTTGCCCCAAAATGGGATCAGTGCCTTTGCGTATTATGAACATACTAGACAAGCCATGTTTTCTCCGTAAAAACACAGTTACAGCTTTGTATGGGCCAGTGGAAACAGAAACGCGTGAGAGTTAGCTCCCTTAGCACAGAAAATACTTCTAATGAGGATTCTACCTCTCACATTGAAGACTTGATTTCTCGCAGCTCTGAAAATCTAAATGAGTCTCAAACGAAAGAGATGACAACTCTTTAACACGAGTATAAAGATCAGTTCTCACGATCCTCTCATGACCTAGGTTCCTCTGGGTTGGCAGAACATACTATCAGAACTATACCAAACTGCAAACCTGTGTATCAGAGACCTTACAGAGTTCCTTTGGCAAAACAAGAATTTACAAGAAAAGAGATTGATCTAATGGCAGAGAAAGGGTTGATTGAGCCATCTTGTTCACCATGGAGCTCTCCAGTTGTGCTGGTACCAAAACGTGATGGCACCACCAGGTTTTGCATTGATTATAGGAAGTTGAATGAGGTCACCATACCTGATAAACATCCTCTGCCAAACCCTGAGGACACCCTTAGTGCACCTAAATGGTTTTCAACCGTAGATCTGAAGTCTGGATTCCATCAGATCTTGATTAAAGAATCAGACAGACCACTTACTTGCCTTCTCCATACCAGACAGTGGGTTATGGCAATTTCGTGTGCTACCTTTTGGCTTGGTAAACTCGGGAAGCGTGTTTGAACGACTGATGGAGCGTATATTTGATAGATTGACATACAAATTTCTCCTCATTTACCTTGACGACATTATAGTGTACTCGAAAACTTTTGAGGCTCATATAGAAAATTTGCGAGAGGTCTTTCAGAGATTGAAGGAAGCAAATTTAAAGCTCAATCCCAAAAAGTGCAATCTTTTCTGCCCAAAGGTGTCCTTCTTAGGTCATAAGGTTTCTGAGGAGGGCATCTCAACGGACCCTGAGAAAGTGCAAACCGTTAAAGAATGGCCACAGCCAAGATACGTAAAAGAAGTGAGACAATTTGTTGGATTGGCAAGCTATTACAGAAAATTTATAAAATCATTTGCAACCAGATGCAAACCTTTACATAAGCTAACTGAAAAAGATCAACCATTTGTTTGGACCCCAGAGGCCCAGAATGCATTTGACACTATAAAAACTTTACTAACCACAGCCCCTGTCCTCAGCTACGTAGACCCAAGTGGGAAAGGCTTTCGTGCTTGATTGCGACGCATCTAATGTTGGTATAGGATCGATACTTCATCAGCTAAAGGATGGAGAAGAAAAAGTCATAGGTTATTTTAGTAGGTGTCATACAAAAGCAGAAAGAAAATACTGTACACCAAGAAAAGAACTTTTGGCTGTTGTTGCTTCCGTAAAACACTTCCACCACTACTTATATGGACAAGAATTTGTCATTAGAAGTGACCATGGCAGTTTGCGTTGGATCTTAAATTTCAGAAATACTGGTGAGGGACAGTTAGCTCGCTTTTTGGAAACACTTTCCACATATTCATTCCAGTTGCAGTTTCGAGCAGGAAGAATCCATTTAAATGCAGACGCTTTATCGCGTAGACCTTTGCTACGCCGATAACTGCCAGTACTGTGCTCGATATGAAGCGAAATATCTACCAAACTTGACAACAGATTTCAGTTCTGAGCAGAATGCAGACTTAACGTGTACACAGGTTGGCGTTGGTACAGAAAACGTACAGAATGGTGCTCTAGCTTCGTGTCAGTTTGAAAACAACTCTTGTGTTCAACCCAAAAACAGAGTAGATGAGACTACTATTATAGAAGGTTTGACCTGTGAACAGGTTGGTACTGCCACCAATAACGTCTCTAATGAGGCGGCACTTAGTGATAATGCCAGTGTTTGTTTTAGACAGGACAATGATCCTGTCAATTGTATTGGGCCCTTCTTTTATGACATCTTAGCTGGTAGAATGGCATGCACTACCAGTTCTTTTGGACATAGAGTTACATCAGGGGTCTCGGATGAGATAACACCTAGGGATGTCACAGATTGTGCTCCCTCACCTGTCGGTAACGCATGTAACAACATGGTGGATGACAGAACTCACAAAATTCAGTTTGATTACTGTCGTCCTTGTACTTGTTGCTGCCATATGGTGCACAGTTATGATGACTTGCTTGACCGCTTTGAAGATGAGCCTTTGTTTGGGTGCTTGTTTGGTAATGAGGGGTATGAAGGTGCTGAGATTGATGGAATAAGCTGTGAGAGAGTGACATCACACAATAAGCTTATGTCAGAAATCTTAGCACTTCACTTGAGAATGGTCTATTTGATTGTCAGGATGTTGGTCATGCAGGCATGATTCCAACAAGGGGAGCAACTCATGAGGATACTGTGCACCATCCTGGGGAGATTGACCTACCCTGTGATGACAGACTTCCAAACAACCACTCCTCAGGGATTCTTCAAAATAGTCCTTGTGGCAGTACCGAGAATTGTTGCAGCATCTGTAAAGAGAAAACAACAAAGTGTGCTGATCAGTATCAGGGTTGTTCAAACGTGAGCACAAGAGCGACTGGAAGTACAATTGATGATAGTCCTGAGATCAGTCAGGACAGCATACGCGATGAGCAAGAGAAAGACTCTACTATAAGACTTATCCTACAGTGGAAGAAAAATGGAACTAAACCTGATTGGGCCACTGTAGCACATTACTGCAAGGAGCTTAAAGTCTATTGGCACCAATGGGATATCACAGAAATCAAAGGTGGAATTCTTTGTAAGAAATACATAAGAGCAGATGGAACAGGTGCTGATTATTTGTACATCATACCAGTTTCCTTGAGAAAAGAAATTTGTAAGCACCTGCATGCATACATTACAGGAGGTCACCTTGGTCGGAGAAAAACTTATGAAAAACTTAAAACGCGTTTTTATTGGTGCAACATGCACCAAGATGTTTCATACTGGTGCAGAATTTGTACCACATGTGGTTCAAGGAAACTCCCACCAAGAAAAGCAAAAGGCCCTATGAGACAATACAATGTTGGCTGTCCAATGGAGAGAATTGCTATTGACTTGACAGGCCCTTACCCTATCTCCAAAAAGGGACATAAATATCTCATGGTTGTATCAGACTACTTCACAAAATGGGTTGATGCCATCCCATTGAAGAATCAGGAGGCAACTCAAATTGCTGAGAGATTAGTCAACAGATTTGTCTTGAGAGATTAGTCAACAGATTTGTCTCCATATTTGGAGTACCTCTACAGCTTCATACTGATATGGCCACACATTTTGAATCGAAAATTTTTCATGAAGTTTGTAGGATTCTGGGAATTGATAAAACTCGGACGACGGCTAGAAGGCCACAGAGTGATGGAATGGTAGAGCGTGCAAACAGAAACATTCAAAATATGATTGCCTCATACATATCAGACATTCAAAATGACTAGGACGAACATATACCTTTGCTAATGCTAGCTTATAGATCTGTTCATGAGACTTTAGGTGTTTCGCCGGCAATGATGACTTTTGGACGTGACTTGACTCTCCCAATTGACTTAGCGGTGGGTCGTCCAGTAAATGATGAAAGGATCTGTATGACAGATCATGCGTATCGGCTCAAACAGAAATTGTTAGAAGTACATGAGTTTGCAAGAAAACATTTAAGCATAGCGAGTGACAGCATGAAGCGTAGACACGATTTAAACACAAATTACAGAGAGTACAACATAGGGGATCCAGTTTGGTATTTTAAGCCCAGGCGTAGAGTAGGATACAATCCTAAGCTCCAAGTGGACTGGAAAGGACCAATGGTTATCATTGAACATCTGAACAATGTTCTGTATCGAAAAAAAATCTAGTCCTAAGGCTAAACCGGAAATAGCCCACCATGATCATATTCGTCCCTACATGTGCGAAGACAAACCAAGCTGGTTTGTTACTGAAGACTAAATAAAATTTAAAGAGAAGTAATTCTGTGAGCAGTGCAGTTAATAAAAATACATATATAAATAATCATATTTATATAAATAATCCATATTTGAGAATATTGTGCCAACCTACCAAATCTTCTGTTTACAACCTTCTTATATTGATTGTTGTTTGTGTTGCTTTGTTGTTACAATGTTGTTTCAAAGATTGTTGTTATTTGAGAAGTTACTTAATTTAAGTGAATGCTTTGTCCAGGATGAATGTGGATTGAGAAGAAATCAGGTATTGATATTACAGTGATTTGCTGCTGACAGTCAGAACTATATTGCAAACAAGAGCTTCGCAAGCGGCGCATAATACGCCCGTTTCAGTGTCATGAAGGAGTAACAGAATGTTTATAGAAGGATGGACAGGCAGACAAACAGGGGAAACAACTCTGTAATTAATGACTGCAATGTTATCAAAAAATCTTACACATAAAATACTATTAGTATACCAAAAATCAGCTTCCAGGGTGAAGGAGCTCAGCAGTTGATAAATGCCAAAGTCAAACAGAGGAGATAATTCGTAAACTCTTGGTCACAATAATTTCCCTTGACAATATATACATAACCATTAAGTTTTGTTAAAATATTTCCATAGGTTAAGGAGTTACAGAGTAAAACGCAAATTGATGCAAGGGCAGATAATTCAGGAAGTAGGTAAGCCAGAGTTGTGGTTCATGCTCATGATACATTGCCCCATTATTATACACATTCCTGCAAAGTTTCATTAAAATATTTTAAAGTTTTAAGGAGTTATGGGGGAATGGGTTAGTCTAAAAAACTAATCAAAGGGAGGTAACTCCAAAATTAAGTAAGGGGGGACAACCATTCTTATATGTGACACAATGTCTTGTGATAATGCACATTGTTATAAAGTTTAATCAAGATATTCCAAATGGTTACTAAGTTATTGAATGCATAAGATTAGTATACACAAAACTAGCCTAAAAATCTAATCAAAGGGATGCAACTCCAAAACAAAGAAGGGGAGAGCAACCGTTGTTATACGCGACACATCATCGGACCCTCATACATATTGCTATAAAGTTTCATCAAGATATCCCAAACTGTTATCTAGTTATGGCGCGCACAAGACTAGTAGGGTAAAAATAATCAAAGGGGCATAACTTTGAAACTATGAAAGGGGGAGCAACCATTACTAAATGCAACACTTTGCCCCATCCTAATATATATGCCTACAAAATTTCATGAAGATATCTCAAATGGTTTCTGAGATATGGTGCGCACAAGAATGTTGACGGACGGATGGACAGCGCCATGACATAATACGTCCGTTTTTTCAAAACGGGCGTATAAAAAGAATGCAAGCAAACTTGCATTAAGAGAGCACACATAAAAGAATCCAAAGGTGGTTGTTTAGAACAGCCTACAGGTGCTTGCTTAATGCAGTTTGAACTTAAAGACAGGTTTGATTGTAACAGAACAAACAGTTAGGCATTATTTCTATTACTTAATTGCTTAAGCTGACAGTTTGTTTGTTGATGGGAAGCTTCAAATAGATATCTGGTGACTAGAATGAAACCTGTTCATAGTCAAGTATTATAAACAACTGGCAGCGGTATACATTTAGTATGGTTTAAGTAAAAGGTGTGAACAGATTGATAATGCGATCTAGATTCCGCATGCCACTCTAGATTCTGTATGCCTCTCTAGATTCCGTATGCCCATCTAGATTCTGTATGCCCGATGGATGGTGATTGTTCATGACCTGTAAATTGAGAGCAAACAGATTTTTCAATTGAAACCATTCATGTAGGAATTGAATGTCTGAAAACTTTGAACCTGAGAGAACTGGAACGGACTATGTTTGCTAAAAGCTATTGAGATGAAATTGAAGCTCTTGCAAGGAATGCTTCATATCATGATAAACAGATTGTTTGCAACATTAATGGTTTGAATAAGGCTCTTTGTTTGACGCAGACACTTTCTATGCATTGTAGTTACAAATACTTGCTTTTACACAGCACAAAATAAATGAAGCAACTGTTTGCATATATTAGCGCCGGACAGTATATCATATTTGGGTGATGTATCATACTAACCATTAGAGGAGAATTACGGCGACAAACGTTTTGGCGGCAGGCGTATCTTGTCAAGCATCATCTGTTGAATCCAGGATAAGCATCTCTGGGTTGGTCGCTGATGGTAGGCTCATGACTGGTAAAAGAGAAAAAGGAATAAATAAATATGCTAAGAAGGGCAGGCGTTGTGCTTGACTGTTTTGAAATCTGAAGATGGTTACCATTGTTGAGATTGCCTAGATCTTGGTTGCATACCGCAATTAAAGACATTTATTCTGTACTAAATGGAACACACAGTGTGTTGACAGCTGCTTACAGGATGTTATGTCAATACCTGTGTGAGCCAGTGGGATTTCCGTTCTGGAGATGTCATTTTCACTGAACATTGCATAGAAGGCTTATGGCACCCAATAAGCAAGAATAATTGTCTTTTACCTGCACAGGTCAGAACTGATGGCACATGAACTGAACAGTATTTTGTGCTATTTCTACTTCCAGGGATACCATTACTGGTGCCTATTATGTAAGAAGAAGTTCTTCAAGTTTCGATGGCAAGTGGTGAGGCATCTACAAGACATGCATTCGGGGATTAGTTATGTATGTCTCTTGTGTGGCCATATATATGCTAGAAGGACCATACCGCATGGATGTGAGGCCAAAGAGAAGGACTTCCATTATATTCATGGGGAGTCTGGCATTCAAGGGGATGCAGCCCATAAGATGTTGGAGAAATTTATTAATGAAAGACTGGACAAGAATTGGAAATATGTATCTGTAGAAGAGTACGAGTCTGGGGCCAATACTCCACAGTACCAGGTCCGGAGCACTGTTACGAAGATTTAGAAGGGCAGAGAGCCGAACAGGAAGCGTCCAAAGAAGAAGGAGAGACAGGCGTCCTCTCCATTACCTATTGGGGAGGACCCCCAGATTGAAGTGGCTGAAGCACCAACCTTTGACCCTCCTGTGCCAGTATTGCAGACAGATCCGGAGTTTGTCCATAGTCTTGAGGAGCTGGCTGCCAAGATTCTGCCACTGTCAACAACTTCTCAGTCACACCATCTCTACCACCAATAACCAACAGCTGTGAGGTCACACCCAGCATAACAGAAACCAGGCAATCTACAAATACATTAGAAAAAATCCTAGAGGATATGTCAGAGCTTTATGGTACATAGCAACAGGAAGTGCCTATATCTAACACACCAAAGGATTCAATTACTAACACTGAAGACAAACAGGGGGCAGAACATTCAGCAGAGGACAAACAAACAAGAGACAATAACAATAATAGGACTAATACACCATCATCAGAAAAAGCATCTAAGAAAGATTGAGACCAGATGAGGAAGTAATGGAAGAAAAAGAAAAACACCAAACAGAGGATGAGGAAAAAAGATTGAGAAGAGAAAGCAGAGAAAAGCAGAAAGGAAAAGACTAAGAGATCTAGAAGAACAACTGAATGAAGACGAGAATGAAAACAAGTCGCTCAAGGGCAACGATCGCTCACCTGCCAGTATATGCTCAGGTCAAGTGGCCAAAATGAAAGCTTTCGGCTCAGGCAGGCTAATAAACAGGCTGCAATTCTATAGGATTGGATAGTGAGTGTGCAAACTGTTCCACCATGGCCACTTCTATAAAATCACTAAATGACCTTGATCTCTAGTATTTATAGAGGTTGAAGTTGACTGCATTTCCATATCACAGAGCTCAATCGCAACAGAAAAATGCACTTTCTCATCTTTTCCCATTCAAAAGCCTAAGGGACCAAATTTGATCTTGCCATAAAATAGGTCAAGGTCAACCTAAGGTCATCATTTATATAAACTTTGTAGTACTAGAGTCCTTGATGCTACATACCAAGTTTCAAAGCAATCGGCCCAGTGGTTCTTGAGAAGAAGAATTTTTTAAGTTTTATACCATATATGGGCATGGTGGCCATCTTGGTCATGTGATCTGGGTCAAATATATAAACATTTGTTTCTTTATACTGTTAAGGCTCTATATGAAATTTGGCTTCAATCAGCCCAGTAATTTCTGAGTAGAAGTCCTTTGAAAATATTGACAACGGATGACGACGACACAGACCTTGACCTCTAGAATTCGTAGGGGTTGACGATGACTGAATATCCATATCACAGAGAACAATAGCTACAGAAAAATGCACTTTTTCAGCTTTTCCGATTCAAAAGCCTAAGGGACCAAATTTGAACTTGCCATAAAACAAGTCAAGGTCAAGCTAAGGTCATCATTTATATAAACTTTGAAGTACTGGAGTCAAAAATGCTACATACCAAGTTTCACGGCAATCGGGCCAGTGGTTCTGGAGAAGAAGATTTTTTAAGGTTTTTACCATATATGAGCATGGCAGCCATCTTGGTCATGTGACCTGGGCCAATTATATAAACTATTGTTCCCCCATCCTGTAAAGACCCTATAAGCAATTTGGCTTCAATCGGCCCAATGGTTTCTGAGGAGAAGATGTTTGAAAATGTTGACACTCAATGGACAAATGACCTTTGGTCAAGGTCACTAAATGACCTTGGACTCTAATATCCATAGGAGTTGAAATTGACTACATTTCCATATCACAGAGCACAAAAGCAACAGAAAAATGCACCTTTTCAGATTTTCCCATTCAAAAGCCTAAGGGACCAAATTTGACCTTGCCATAAAATAGGTCAAGGTCAACCCAAGGTCATGATTTATATAAACTTTGTAGTACTAGAGTCCAAAATGCTACATACCAAGTTTCAAGGCAATCGGCCCAGTGGTTCTGGAGAAGAAGATTTTTTAAGGTTTTTACCATATATGGGCATGGCGGCCATCTTGGTCATGTGACCTGGGCCAATTATATAAACTATTGTTCCCCCATCCTGTCAAGACTCTATAAGCAATTTGGCTTCAATCGGCCAAATGGTTTCTGAGAAGAAGATGTTTGAAAATGTTGACACTCAATGGACAAATGACCTTTGATCAAGGTCACTAAATGACCTTGACCTCTAATATCCATAAGAGTTGAAATTGACTACATTTCCATATCACAGAGCACAAAAGCAACAGAAAAATGCACTTTTTCAGATTTTCCCATTCAAAAGCCTAAGGGACCAAATTTGACCTTGCCATAAAATAGGTCAAGGTCAACCCAAGGTCATGATTTATATAAACTTTGTAGTACTAGAGTCCAAGATGCTACATACCAAATTTCAAGGCAATCGGCCTAGTGGTTCTGGAGAAGAAGATTTTTAAAGGTTTTTACCATATATGGGCATGGCGGCCATCTTGGTCATGTGACCTGGGCCAATTATATAAACTATTGTTCCCCCATCCTGTAAAGACTCTATAAGCTATTTGGCTTCAATCGGCCCAATGGTTTCTGAGAAGAAGATGTTTGAAAATGTTGACACACAATGGACAAATGACCTTTGATCAAGGTCACTAAATGACCTTGACCTCTAATATCCATAGGAGTTGAAATTGACTACATTTCCATATCACAGAGCACAAAAGCAACAGAAAAATGCACTTTTTCAGATTTTCCCATTCAAAAGCCTAAGGGACCAAATTTGACCTTGCCATAAAATAGGTCTTGGTCAACCCAAGGTCATGATTTATATAAATTTTGTAGTACTAGAGTCCAAGATGCTACATACCAAGTTTCAAGGCAATCGGCCCAGTGGTTCTGGAGAAGAAGATTTTTTAAGGTTTTTACCATATATGGCCATGGCGGCCATGTTGGTCATGTGACCTGGGCCAAATATATAAACTTTCGTTCCCCCATCCTGTTAAGGCTCCATATGAAATTTGGCTTCAATCCGCCCAGTGGTTTCTGAGAAGAAGATGTTTAAAAGTGTGGACGCCGACGGACCAAGGCTATACTATAAGCTCACCTTGACAGGTGAGCTAATAAAAAGACCAGAGGAGAAAGTGAAAGTAGTCAAATAAATGAAAGTAACAACTACATGATAGACACACACAGTATAGATGGTATAGGAGAAGTAGATAACATCAATGAACCCATTCTTACATTGCCAGACAAAATAGCAGAAGACAGAGAAAAGGTGGAAAGAGAATTGAGGTCAAAACAGTCAACAATAATCACATTAGATGTGGGTGGCCGTCACTTTGCCACGAGCAAAGAAACTGGCGGCCATATTCAATTTATTGCTAGAAGATGACAGAAGGCACTATTTCATTGATAGAGATGGAGCCCATTTTCGTTATATCCTTAATTACCTTCGGGAAGACTGCAAGATGAACATTGCTATTTAACCTAGAGAAACAAGATATCTTATGGTACTGAGAAACGAATGCATTTACCATAAACTTGATGGGTTGCTGAAAATTGTTGACTTAAGATTAGAAAATTATAGAAACCTGGTCTACCTTTCTAAGACCCAAGTTTCTTCCACTTGGCTGAGATGAAATCTATGATTGAGATGAAACTTATTTAACACCACGTATAATTGAGATGTACCAACCTAATAGCAGAAGAAACCAGACCACCTGTCAAGATGTCGCGTTCTGTAATTATTCGCGTTTATGAATTTTAAGTTGAATTTTCATCGCGATTTAATAAGTCATATCTAAAATTAAGTAATGAATTATCGAAACATATAGACAATCAATGCTGGATACATCGAAGAACAACACCTGACAAGACGATATTGGGATTTAGTTTAGTTAATGGTTAAGTTAGCAAGTTGTCAGGGTCCTGCAAATCAAAATTCCAACTATTTGTCTGGGACATGGCTTCCTCTACAAAATAATGAAAATGTTTTGTTATCTCTGTTTAGCTTGGAAAATTTGCTTGGCAAGTGAGAAACTATTTCAGTTGCCCAGCAAAGATTCTAAGTTGTCCCAAGCAGTTGGAGGATAGATTTATTGGTCCCTGAGACATGCATTTAGTTGGTTGAGAAAGTAATTTTTTCATAGAAAATTTATTCCTGGAAGCTGCTAAAACTTGAAAGTATTTTACCTATTTTCTAAATTTTGCTTTTTGTAACATTTTCACTATAAAAGTTATTTATTTTCACATCTCAATCAGTACCTAATACCTGTAATCCTGTAATGTCTGGACTGTAATATAAAGAGCATAGCATAGCATATGTCTGTGATTGGATTCTAGGAATGTCTGTACCTGCAATATATTATCATCAATTACTAGATAGTAGTATATGTATAAAATCAATCAAGCATAAGCAAGGAGTTCATCTCATTTTCTTAAACTTCATCCATATGATATGTCAATGTTTAAGGTTCAAAGCTTTCTGACTAAAATTCAAGTGAGCGTGAAATTTGAGTCTTTGAATTTAAAAACTTCCCTTAAATAAGGTTTGTATGTGTAAATGAGATTGTGAAATGTAAAATGTGCTTACGTGTAAGCAATGAAAATGGCTACTCCTTAGGAATCAAAATTGTGCTGTACAACATATAGTTTTGACAAACTGAATGATTAATACAGATTGACACATTTTACAGGTTCACAAAGTCATTAGAGTTTATGTGTTGGTTGGTTGATTTGATGCTTAACGTCCACGGTAAACAGCTAAGGTCATGTCGGGACGGTCAGTTAACCTAACCACACTATTCCTGGGCAGGCTTAGACCTCCTAAGCGGTTAACCAGTACTAAGTGCACATACTTTCGCCAGTAGCTGACAACTGCCCTTCTTGAATCAGCGGAAGGAGAAACGAAAGTATGTGGCCAGACCGGGATTCGAACCCAGGACCTCTGACTTACGAGTCAGGTGCCCTACCGATTGCGCTACCCGGCCCGGCAGAGTTTATGTGTAGTATGGATGTCTGCTAAAAATGATGTGTTGCATTGTGTGATATTGCACATATTAATATGGCTGGCAAGATCTGTCCGATATGTCTGATAGTAACCACTTAGCATTGCAACATTGTTGTTACAACCTCATTACATTTATCATAGCGTTGTTTCAGCTTCTTTGCAACATTGTGAAAATGAGGCAAAGTCAATTTTCTGATGGTTCTGACATTGTTGCTGTGCTGTGTGATTGCTGGTCAGTGCAAGAGGAACAAAGAATGAATGTTGTATAAAATTTTGACAGCCATGAATCATTCTGTAAGTTGGTATTACCATTTTAATTTATGACTGCATATATCACATATTTCATTAATTTCATTAGTAAAATTAGGGTGTTTACTGGTTGGGTAAATGATGGCAACTGAATCACAATTCCTTTACATGTGATTTATCTGTGGGACTTTGTCATGTTCCTGATGAAGTGCACCCAGGCTTAATGGCTGACTACCTTTATGACCCTTTACATCAATTATAAGTTGCCACCATATGCGCCCATTACCACTCTTGCACATCTTAGTTGGAAAATGGCTCGACTTCGCTTAATATGTGCAGTTAACACCCATGACTTGTATTTAGACATGTCAATGATACAGTGAATGGCACCATTATGAAAGACACTGTCATTTCAATTTTCAGTGCTAGACAAATCAGATGGTTGTAAACTTGTTCAGTGGATTGTTTTACCCGTAAATTATGAGATTTCTTATTGAAGTCATGACTTCCTGTATTACTGTACAAGTGGAGATTTCACTTGCTTATAGTATTAATCCTTTTCTGGGCTGTCAAACAATCGATTTGTCAAACTCTGTCATTTACTTGTCTTTACTGTGAAGTATCTTCAAATGTTGAAGAAATATTGTGCAAATTAACTGTTATTAAAGGTAGGTTCCTGGACTAGCAATAACAGTTATGTCCACAAAATAATTTCGTCTTTTTCTGAGCAGTATTGAATTCTCTTATTTTTCTAAATTTGTTGCTACTGAGAAACCGTCAGATGTTTAAGAAAATAGTCGTTTTCCCTTTTGGTTTATTTTCTTTCGTTGGAATTCCAGTTCTAAAAATAACTATGTTTATTACGTCTAAAAGTGCGCGATTTCTGATGCCATTCTCCAAAGGTCAATTTTCCCTTGCCGTGAGCTCTGCTAGAGGTCCTGGCATGGCGGATGGGTTAAAACTATCCCAAAATGCAATGCAGCATGACGTCAGCTGCCTTATCTATTTTTGGCGCGAACTAAAAATAGCGCTAACTGGTGTGCGAAGCAGAGTTAGGAAATCCCTTGAAAAACAACTTTTCTAATATTTTTTTGATTTACACTTTTTAGTGAAACTTATTCATTCCCTTTTATAGGTGTTTTCCAACAACTTGGATGAAAGATCATCAAAATTATGATGCATTCCTATGTACAGGAACCTACCTTTAAATGTCAATGTGCTGGTTACTTTGCTTTTATCTGGAAGATTCGAGTTATTGGCTGGGCCCACTGCACTAACTGTTTCCTTGAGAATCTTGACCCAGCAAATATCTCTTTATCCTGCTAGATTTGTCGGTTTCGAAACATTAATATCCTATGAAATTTCACTTAAGAACTCTTCCAGGTGAGAAACCAATGCTTAAATTGATTGATGTTTTAAATGAAGTTTGTAGGATTCTTGGAATCGATAAAACTTGGATGACGGCTAGAAGGCCACAGAGTGATGGAATGGTAGAGCGTGCAAACAGAACCATTCAAAATATGATTGCCTCATACATATCAGAAAAACAAAACGACTGGGACGAACATATACCTTTGCTAATGCTAGCTTATAGATCTTCTGTTCATGAGACTTTAGGTGTTTTGCCGGCAATGATGACTTTTGGACGTGACTTGACTCTCCCAATTGACTTAGCGGTGGGTCGTCCAGTAAATGATGAAAGGATCTGTATGACAGATCATGCGTATCGGCTCGAACAGAAATTGTTAGAAGTACATGAGTTTGCAAGAAAACATTTAAGCATAGCGAGTGACAGCATGAAGCGTAGATACGATTTAAACACAAATTACAGAGAGTACAACATAGGGGATCCAGTTTGGTATTTTAAGCCCAGGCGTAGAGTAGGATACAATCCTAAGCTCCAAGTGGACTGGAAAGGACCAATGGTTATCATTGAACATCTGAACAATGTTCTGTATCGAATAAAATCTAGTCCTAAGGCTAAACCGGAAATAGCCCACCATGATCATATTCGTCCCTACATGTGCGAAGACAAACCAAGCTGGTTTGTTACTGAAGACTAAATAAAATTTAAGGGGAAGTAATTCTGTGAGCAGTGCAGTTAATAAAAATACATATATAAATAATCATATTTATATAAGTAATCCATATTTGAGAATATTGTGCCAACCTACCAAATCTTCTGTTTACAACCTTCTTATATTGATTGTTGTTCGTGTTGCTTTGAAGTTACAATGTTGTTTTAAAGATTGTTGTTATTTGAGAAGTTACTTAATTTAAGTGAATGCTTTGTCCAGGATGAATGTGGATGGAGAAGAAATCAGGTATTGATATTACAGTGATTTGCTGCTGACAGTCAGAACTATATTGCAAACAAGAGCTTCGCAAGCGGCGCATAATACGCCCGTTTCAGTGTCATGAAGGAGTAACAGAATGTTTATAGAAGGATGGACAGGCAGACAAACAGGGGAAACAACTCTGTAATTAATGACTGCAATGTTATCAAAAAATTTTACACATAAAATACTATTAGTATACCAAAAATCAGCTTCCAGGGTGAAGCTGCGCAGCAGTTGAGAAATGCCAAAGTCAAACAGAGGAGATAATTCGTAAGCTCTTGGTCACAATACTTTCCCTTGACAATATACACATAACCATTAAGTTTTGCTAAAATATTTCCATTGATTAAGGAGTTACAGAGTAAAACGCAAATGGATGCAAGGGCAGATAATTCAGGAAGTAAGTAAGCCAGAGTTGTGGTTCATGCTCCTGATACATTGCCCCATTATTATACACATTCCTGCAAAGTTTCATTAAAATATTTTAAAGTTTTAAGGAGTTATGGGGGAATGGGTTAGTCTAAAAAACTAATCAAAGGGAGGTAACTCCAAAATTAAGTAAGGGGGAACAACCATTCTTATATGTGACACAATGTCTTGTGATAATGCACATTGTTATAAAGTTTAATCAAGATATTTCAAATTGTTACTAAGTTATTGAATGCACAAGATTAGTATACACAAAACTAGCCTAAAATCTCATCAAAGGGATGCAACTCCAAAATAAACAAGAGCTGTCGCCTGACAGCATAGCTCGCCTGAATAGGTGCTTGCCCATCACACAGTCGCTTTGGAGGTGTGGACTTCTATGCATAAAACTTCAGGCAAGCATGTCCATAATGAAAACACATTTATAAACAAAAGCTATCTTAGAAATAAGTCTTAAAATAAAATTAAAATTAAAAAATCCAGAGGTCAAAGAACTAAGCGGTAGGGGTGGGGGGGGGTGGGGGGGGGGGGGGGGGGCTAGGATGTAATAACACCTTGAGCCATTATCAAACATCAGTCCAAGTATTAGTATCAACTGAGTCCATCGTGGCACTGTGAAATTATGTCTTCATAAATATAAAACTTTAACCAAAATCTTTAAGACAAAATTATAAGTCGATGACCTTGACTTCAAGGTCATCCAGTGGGGTAAGTATATAGTGTTTTGTAAAAACTCAAAAAAGTGTCCAACATCAGTTCAAGTGTAAACTAAATCTCTGCCAAGCATTATGAATCAGTATGCAATTAGAAAACTTTAATAAAGAACAAATTTCCAAAGTCTGTGACCTTGACATCAAGGTCAATGTGCGGGGTTGGGGTAGTACTATGCAAAACTTTGGACTAATATCTAACTAAAGTGCAAATATAAAAAGAATTCATCACTGGGTTCAGGAGATATGTGTCATTAAAAGACTTTAACCAAAACATCCAATCAATAAAAAGACAATTTTCTAAGCCCATGACCTTGGCATCAAGGTCACTGAGGGGGGTGGGGTAGTACCTTGCAAAACTTTGGACCAATATCTAACTACAGTGCAAGTATCAAAGGAATCCATCCATGGGTTAAGGAGATATTGGGCTTTATAAAACTTTAACCAAAACATCCAGTCCAAAAATACTCCCAATTTTCTAAGTCCATGACCTTGACATCAAGGTCATGGAGTGGGACAGGGGTGGTACCCTGTTAAACTTAGGACCAATATCTACCTACAGTGCAAGTATCAAAAGAAATCCATTCATGGGTTAAGGAGATATAGGTCTTTAAAAAACTTTAACCAAAACATCCAATCCGGACGCCGACGCTGACGCGGACGCGGACGTGGACGCGGACGCGGACGCTGACGCCGACGCCGGGGTGACAACAATAGCTCTTCCTGAACTTTCGTTCAGGCGAGCTAAAAAGGGGAGAACAAACATTGTTATACGCGACACATCATCGGACCCTCATACATATTGCTATAAAGTTTCATCAAGATATCCCAAACGGTTATCTAGTTATGGCGCGCACAAGACTAGTAGGGTAAAAAATAATCAAAGGGGCATAACTTTGAAATTATGAAAGGGGGAGCAACCATTACTATACACAACACTTTGCCCCATCCTAATATATATGCCTACAAAATTTCATGAAGATATTTCAAACGGTTTCTGAGATATGGTGCGCACAAGAATGTTGACGGACGGACAGAAGGACGGACAGCGCCATGACATAATATGTCCATTTTTTCAAAACGGGCGAATAAAAAGAATGCAAGCAAACTTGCATTTAGAGAGCACACATAATAGAATCCAAAGGTGGTTGTTTAGAACAGGGGCTTGCTTAATGCAGTTTGAACTTAAAGACAGGTTTGATTGTAACTGAACAAACAGTTAGGCATTATTTCTATTACTTTATTGCTTAAGCTGACAGTTTGTTTGTTGATGGGAAGCTTCAAATAGATATCTGGTGACTAGAATGAAACCTGTTCATAGTCAAGTATTATAAACAACTGGCAGCGGTATATATTTAGTATGGTTTAAGTAAAAGGTGTGAACAGATTGATAATGCGATCTAGATTCCGCATGCCACTCTAGATTCTGTATGCCCCTCTAGATTCCGTATGCCCATCTAGATTCCGTATGCCTGATGGATGGTGATTGTTCATGCCCGGTAAATTGAGAGCAAACAGATTTTTAAATTGAAACCATTCATGTAGGAATTGAATGTCTGAAAACTTTGAACCTGAGAGAACTGGAACGGACTTTGTTTGCTAAAAGCTATTGAGATGAAATTGAAGCTCTTGCAAGAAATGCTTCATATCATGATAAACAGATTGTTTGCAACATTAATGGTTTGAATAAGGCTCTTTGTTTGAAGCAGACACTTTCTATGCAATGTAGTTACAAATACTTGCTTTTACATCACACAAAATAAATGAAGCAACTGTTTGCATATATTAGCGCCGGACAGTATATCATATTTGGGTGATGTATCATACTAACCATTAGAGGAGAATTACGGCGACAAACGGTTTGGCGGCAGGCGTATCTTGTCAAGCATCGTCTGTTGAATCCAGGATAAGCATCTCTGGGTTGGTCGCTGATGGTAGGCTCATGACTGCTAAAAGAGAAAAAGGAATAAATAAATATACTAAGAAGGGCAGGCGTTGTGATTGAATGTTTTGAAATCTGAAGATGGTTACCATTGTTGAGATTGCCTAGATCTTGGTTGCATACCGCAATTAAAGACATTTATTCTGTACTAAATGGAACACACAGTGTGTTGACAGCTGCTTACAGGATGTTATGTCAATACCTGTGAGAGCCAGTGGGATTTCCTTTCTGGAAATGTCATTTTCACTGAACATTGCATAGAAGGCTTATGGCACCCAATAAGCAAGAATAATTGTCTTTTACCTGCACAGGTCAGAACTGATGGCACATGAACTGAACAGTATTTTGTGCTATTTCTACTTCCAGGGATACCATGACTGGTGCCTATTATGTAAGAAGAAGTTTCGATGGCAAGTGGTGAGGCATCTACAAGACATGCATTCGGGGATTAGTTATGTATGTCTCTTGTGTGGCCATATATATGCTAGAAGGACCATACCGCATGGATGTGAGGCCAAAGAGGACTTCCATTATATTCATGGGGAGTCTGGCATTCAAGGGGATGCAGCCCATAAGATGTTGGAGAAATTTATTAATGAAAGACTCGACAAGAATTGGAAATATGTATCTGTGGAAGAGTACGAGTCTGGGGCCAATACTCCACAGTACCAGGTCCGGAGCACTGTTACGAAGATTGAGAAGGGCAGAGAGCCGAGCAGGAAGCGTCCAAAGAAGAAGGAGAGACAGGCGTCCTCTCCATTACCTATTGGGGAGGACCACCAGATTGAAGTGGCCGAAGCACCAACCTTTGACCCTCCTGTGCCAGTATTGCAGACAGATCCGGAGTTTGTCCATAGTCTTGAGGAGCTGGCTGCCAAGATTCTGCCACTGTCAACAACTTCTCAGTCACACCATCTCTACCACCAATAACCAACAGCTGTGAGGTCACACCCAGCATAACAGAAACCAGGCAATCTACAAATACATTAGAAAAAATCCTAGAGGATATGTCAGAGCTTTATGGTACACAGCAACAGGAAGTGCCTATATCTAAAACACCAAAGAATTCAAATACTAACACTGAAGACAAACAGGGGGCAGAACATTCAGCAGAGGACAAACAAACAAGAGACAATAACAATAATAGGACTAATACACCATCATCAGAAAAAGCATCTAAGAAAGATTGAGACCAGATGAGGAAGTAATGGAAGAAAAAGAAAAACACCAAACAGAGGATGAGGAAAAACAAGAGGCCCACGGGCCACAAAGCTCACCAGATCTCTAGCTCAAACTTGCTGTCAAATTTGAATAGGCTCAAAATTGCAGTCACATTTGTACATGCTTATACAAAATATACAACTACAAAGTCACAGTCTGACAGTCTGTTGAGTTGATAAAAAATATGTAACTATTAAGTATTTTCCTTATGGAAGTGTCTCCGGGTACGGTACCGTATCCCTAGACCCTGGGTCTCCAGGTACGGAACCGTACCCCGAGACTCTGGGTCTCCAGGTACGGAACAGTACCCGGAGACAGTCCTATGAGGATTGGCTCCAGGTACGGCAGTAAGTTTCCAATACCATGTATTAAGTAGTGTTACACATTTATATACTACGATGGGCCCGCATGCCCGATGCTACATACCAAGTTTCAAGGTCATAGGCCTTTTGGTTCTAGAGAAGAAGATTTTCAAAGGGCTTTTACCATATATGGGCATGGTGGCCATCTTGGTCATGTGACCCAGACCCCGGGGATTAACTTTAGTTCCCCTATCCCACTGAGACACTATATGAAATTTGGCTTCAATCTCCCCAGTGGTTTCAGAGGAGCAGTTGTTTGAAAGTCTTGATGACGGACAGACCGACAAAATGACCTTGACCTTCAGTGACATAATATCTTCATCTGGTCATTTAGTTGACCATATATACCATATATTGTACCTTAGACTAAATAGTTCCTTAGAAATCCACTGTATAAGCGTTTTCCCATATAAAAGCCTAATGTACCAAAGTTGACCATGTCGTAAATTAGGTCAAGGGCAACGCAAGGTCATCATTTGTATAAACTATGATGGGCCCACATGCCCGATGCTACATACCAAGTTTCAAGGTCATAAGCCTTTTGGTTCTGGAGAAGAAGATTTTTGGAGGGTTTTTACCATATTTGGGCATGGCGGCCATCTTGGTCATGTGACCCAGACCCCGGGTATAAACTTCCGTTCCCCCATCCCACTGAGACTCCATATGAAATTTTGCTTCAATCAAACCAGTTGTTTTTTTTTTTGAGGAAAAGCTGTTTGAAAATCTTGACGACGGATGGTCCGACGGAATGACCTTGACTTTTAGTGACATAATATCTTCATCTGATCATTTAGTCGACCATGTATACCAAGTATTGTACCTTAGACTTAAACAGTTTCTGAGAAATCCACTGTTTAAAAGTTTCCCATATAAAAGCCTAACGTACCAAAGTTGACCATGTCGTAAATTAGGTCAAGCTCAATGCAAGGTCATAATTTGTACAAACTATGATGGGCCTGCATGCCCGATGCTACATACCAAGTTTCAAGGTCATAGGCCTTTTGGTTCTGGAGAAGAAGATTTTATAAGGGTTTTTACCATATATGGGCATGATGGCCATCTTAGTCATGTGACCCAGACCCCGGGTATAAACTTTCGTTCCCCTATCCCACTGAGACTCCATTTGAAATATGGCTTTAATCGGCCCAGTGGTTTCAGAGGAGAAGATGTTTGAAAGCTTGACGACGGATGGTACGACGGAATGACCTTGACCTTTAGTGACATAATATCTTCATCTGGTCATTTAGTCGACCATGTATACCAAGTATTGTACCTTAGACTTAAATAGTTCCTCAGAAATCCACTGTTTCAGCGTTTCCCCATATAAAAGCCTAATGTACCAAAGTTGACTATGCCGTAAAGTAGGTCAAGGTCAACGCAAGGTCATGATTTGTACAAACTATGATGGGCCCACATGCCCGATGCTACATACCAAGTTTCAAGGTCATAGGCCTTTTGGTTCTGGAGAAGAAGATTTTTGAAGGGTTTTTACCATATATGGGCATGGCGGCCATCTTGGTCATGTGACCCAGACCATGGGTGCAAACTTTCGTTCCCCCATCCCACTGAGACTCCATATGAAATTTGGCTTTAATCGGCCCAGTGGTTTCAGAGGAGAAGATGTTTGAAAATCTTGACGACGGATGGTCCGACGGAATGACCTTAACCTTTAGTGACATAATATCTTCATCTGGTCATTGAGTCGACCATGTATACCAAGTATTGTACCTTAGACTTAAATAGTTTCTGAGAAATCCACTGTTTAAGCGTTTTCCCATATAAAAGCCTAACGTATCAAAGTTGACTATGCCGTAAAGTAGGTCAAGGTCAACGCAAGGTCATGATTTGTACAAACTATGATGGGCCCACATGCCCGATGCTACATACCAAGTTTCAAGGTCATAGGCCTTTTGGTTCTGGAGAAGAAGATTTTTGAAGGGTTTTTACCATATATGGGCGTGGCGGCCATCTTGGTCATGTGACCCAGACCATGGGTGCAAACTTTCGTTCCCCTATCCCACTGAGACTCCATATGAAATTTGGCTTTAATCGGCCCAGTGGTTTCAGAGGAGAAGATGTTTGAAAATCTTGACGACGGATGGTCCGACGGAATGACCTTAACCTTTAGTGACATAATATCTTCATCTGGTCATTGAGTCGACCATGTATACCAAGTATTGTACCTTAGACTTAAATAGTTTCTGAGAAATCCACTGTTTAAGCGTTTTCCCATATAAAAGCCTAACGTATCAAAGTTGACTATGCCGTAAAGTAGGTCAAGGTCAACGCAAGGTCATGATTTGTACAAACTATGATGGGCCCACATGCCCGATGCTACATACCAAGTTTCAAGGTCATAGGCCTTTTGGTTCTGGAGAAGAAGATTTTTGAAGGGTTTTTACCATATATGGGCGTGGCGGCCATCTTGGTCATGTGACCCAGATACCCGGAACAAACTTTCGTTCCCCCGACCTAGGTAGGCTCCATATGAAATATGGCTTCAATCGGCCTAGTGGTTTCAGAGAAGAAGATGTTTGAAAATGTTGACGACGGACGGACGACGGATGCCTGGCTATACTATAAGCTCACCTATGAGCCTAAAGGCTCAGGTGAGCTAAAAAAAAAAAAAAGGAGCGAGTTGCCACTTGGCCTGGGCCGAGATTTTTCCGGGGCGAGTTGTCTTTGGTCCGAGTTGTCCTGATTCCATCAGTGCGATATACGTTGAAGTGATAATAAACTTCATAAGCACACAAATTCTCAATGTCATTAATTTAGATTGAGATGTGCGACATTACTGGAGAACTTTACTTGGCGCATATGACCTAATCTGTTAAAACTGAAAGGCATATTCAAGAACGGCACATGCGTTTTGTAGGCGTCTGTTTTGGGTCTGCATTGCTCGGCCTACATTGCTTATCGCAAAATTATTAATAGATTGATACTTTTTAATAAATATTTGTACAGATTATAACAAGATGATAGTTGTTTGCACCCTACAGAAGTCAATGCCGGCGAGCAATTAGCAGATCAAATAAGACTACCCGACCGTGTTTTTCGCAGTTTATGTGTATGTACATCAGACAGAATAACGCAAATGACTGACTTACATTATAATTTTTACTAGCAAGATGGCGACTTGATGAAATTTTTGTAAGGAGTAAAAATATTGCTGGATTAACTATATATTAAATGTGTAAAACTACTTAATACTAGGTATTGAAAACTTACTGCCGTACCTAGAGCCAATCCTGATAGGACTGTCTCTGGGTACGGTTCCATACCTGGAGACCCAGAGTCTCGGGGTACGGTTCCGTACCTGGAGACCCAGGGTCTAAGGATACGGTACCGCACCCGGAGACACTTCCTTTCCTTATTTTGATTGTAGTAAATGCCATTTTTTTATTTTTCCCATCATAAGTCAATGCAACTCTAATTTGCCATAGCAATCAAATGAAAGAGACGATTTTCAGAAAAAAACACACACACACACAAAAAAAAAATTCAATTCCCCAGCCTAAGGATACTAAAGATAAAGTCTGAGCCTGATTTGCCTAGTTGGTTTCAGAAGAGATATTTCTTTAAAGTGGTTTTTTTTTCTTTTTTTTTTTGCTTTATGGCTTCCATGACATCCCATAAAAAGTGCAGTGTGTCAAAAACATATAGCTGATAGAAGACTTTTCAAGGAACATTTCTATAAAAGTTTTGTCAACATATCTGCAATGGGATAGCAGTAAATGCCATTTTTCAGTTTTCCCCATTATAAATCAATACAATTCTAAGTTGCCATAGCATCCAAACTAAAGAGCCGATTTTCATAACAAGAGGCCCACGGGCCACAAAGCTCACCAGATCTCTAGCTCAAAACCGCTATCAGATTTGTACCAGATCGAAATTGCTGTCATATTTGTACAGGCTAATACAAAATATATAACTACAACATTGGTCTTTATGTTTGTTTTAATGAAACCTAGAGTTCAGTTTGCATAATCAGAGATACAGTCTATTTGGGAGTTCCAGGACAGGTCACTAGAGATATCAAACCCCCAAGTACTTTACACTTGTGACAACCTCCAAGACTTGACCATGTTATCTGTATACTGTATTTATTGTCCTTCTGGATGTTGTCATTGGTAGCACCTGGAACTTAGAGGGGTTGAACTCCATGTTCCAGTTGGACTCCAATGAAGATAGTTTGTCTAAAATTTGTGGCACTCTCCATTGTACATGCCTCCATTTGTTACGTATGCAGCTGTGTCATCAGCAAATATGTTATCTGGTCTGGTAGGTCATTGACATAGATGAGAACAAACAGTACAGGCGAGCTAACAAGCAATGGGCAGAAAATTCATATAGCTGACTGATGACCACTCAAGGAACATTTCAGATTTTTGTTGTCAAAGTATCTGCATTTACTTAGTAGTAAGTGCTGCTATTTAGTTGAATGCATGAACAAATGAAGTAAAAGACTTGTTTGTGCAGCTTAAAGGTAGGTTCCTGTACTTTGGAATGCATCATAATTTTGATGATTTTTTATCCAAGTTGTTGGAAAGCACTTATAAAGAGGAAATGAATAAGTTTCACTAAAAAGTGTAAATCAAAAAATCGTAGAAAAGTCGTTTTGCAAGGGATTTCCTAACTCTGCTTCGCACACCAGTTAGCGCTATTTTTAGTTCGCGCCAAAAATAGATAACATAGCTGACGTCATGCTGCATTGCATTTCGGGATAGTTTTAACCCATCGGCCATGCCAGGACCTCTGGAAGAGCTCACAGCAAGAGAAAATTAACCGTTGGCAAATGACATCAGAAACTGTGGACTTGTAGACATATATACATATTTATTTTTATAACTGGAATTCCTACAAAAGAAAATAAACCAAAGGGAAAACGACTATTTTGTACAACATCTGACGATTTTCTCAGTAGCAACAGTTTCAGAAAAATAAGAGAATTCAATACTACCCAGAAAAAGACAAAATTATTTTGTGAACATAATTGTTATCGCCAGGCCAGGAATCTACCTTTAACAGAACAATGGTTAAAAGTAACAACTAAATCAGTTACATTTTTAATTTTATTACCAGAAGAACATGTCAATAAATGTACAAGCTATATACTAATATTTTCTTTCAATCATTAAAGATAACAAAATGGTAATTCATATATATATACATATGAACAAACATATAATTCATAATGATTCAAGGAGCGCTACAAAAGTTCTTGGCCCAACCCTATTTCACAATACCTGAGATAAAGTTTAACTGCTCTATTTAAAGGTACATTAAGATACAGATAGATCTGCAGAACACTTATAAATTTCATATTAAACAGTTGATTTTCTCAGAAAGAAAATTATGGTAGTTATTGCTAATACCCTCTGACAGTATGATGAGGGTTGTTGACTTCTTGTAAGTGATGATTTACAAAATTTTCCATTTTATGCATTTAATCCTCATAAAAAAAAACATTAAGTTGCTATAATATTGTTATAATATCAAACAGATACCCAGAAAACCACTTCTTACAAAAATCTTGACCTTGCAAAATTAGCTAAAGTCCAAAGTTAGTTTACTGTGATATATTGGTCACAATGGAATGAAACTTGTATTTTCATGGTGTATTCATAGACACAAATCCTCATACAAAATTTCAAGTTGCTATAATAATAGAAACCCTGAAATCTACCCCTTATCCAAATCTTTACCTAGCAAAATTAGCCTAAGTTGGAAGTCAGTGAACTATGACATATGGATCATCATGACCTAATTCTTGTATATTCTTACTGTAGTCATGGACATGTCCTCATACAAAATTTCAAGTTGCTACAATAATGGGGACTGTTATATACTACCTGTTACAAACATGTTAACTTGAGTCCAACTGAATCACATACAGATGGACTAACAGACAGATGTTTGCATGTATGTACCCACGGCCTGAACACTATATGCCCCCAACATAATACTGATGGCAGGAGCATAAAAATCAAGCAAATTTATGTAGTATGGAAGTCCTTCCCCCTTGTCAAAAAACAACAACAACAAAAAAAAAAAACAAGTCACATTACCACCTGTAAGTTTCAGATTATGTAACTGTCAATTTTACATTAGTCTGAAACTTACAGGTGGTAATGTGACTCCAGTATTTTTGACAAGGGTGAAACTATGTTGGTTGGTTGGTTGATTTGATGCTTAATGTCCAAGGGTGAAACTAAATGCATTTATACACACCAAAAAACTTTGCCTCTGCTTACTGATAATGCAGAGGAAATATTTGGTGTGTGAGCACACAAACATAGGGTTACACTTTGATGTGTGAGCAATTTTTTGCCTTTGTGTTCAGTAGTGCATACAGGAGAGGAACTTTTTCATTAGACTTTAATATCGAGAGAGTGATGTTTCAACAATTTTGACTGTCAGGTAAAAATATCCATCTCTGTAATAAGTGTACGTCTATAGAAGTATACTGAGGGTTTTTATAGTGCAATTGGGCATCTGTGTCTACCCTGATTTCCACTTCAATTCAATAATCACATTTTCAAAAATTATATCTTTTGAATTTAAAAAGCTATGTATTGAACTACACATCTAGTATTGAGAAGCTGAAGTAAAATGTTTGACAAATATTGGCCTTAGTGATCTTGTTTTTTCCTCAGCAGCATAGTCCTCCAATTTATTCCTAGAGCACTAGAGTTAGTGTCAAAAGTCTTTTTAAAATGTCACAATGCTGAAACATCATTTTATGATTAAAAATCTCTGGAGCTACTCCAACTGGCTATAATAGATTCAAATAGAGAATACACTGTTCTAGAGAACGCATACAAGTACCTGTCTTCATTATGAGTTCATTTTCCAAGCTGAGAGAAAAATGAAACCAGTTCATATGAATTCATGTCAGGATCAAGTTTTGCAGCATTGATGACATGAAGCATTTTTTTCAAAATTCAGTAGTAAACACTCTGCTTCTTTATTTTTCTGTAGTATGCATATTCCTGTCGAAAATCAATAAAAGTCTATAATACACATGGTGATACAGGCAGCCATTATTCCTGGGTACTCTTGAATCTCAGTTTTATGTGTGGATATTGTGAAAACAATTCCTAAAGATTCTCCCAATTTTGTCTTTAATATGTCTGCTCAGGTCAGGTTTTGAAACAGTTTAACCATGTACAAGGATCTAAAGGATATAAGTCCCGTCTTTTAAGTAATTATTCAACGGTCTTCTTCATATATTTTATTTAGAGTCTCTTGAAGAACAGTAAAATTGAAGCTGTAATGTTGCTGAAGGCTGGACAACGAACCAGAATGGATAGTAACACTTTGTCTTTCTTTCTCTTCAAAATAATATTAAGGACACCATAAATCCACCATAAAACAAATCCATTTTTCGGTAGTATGTATGTTCCAATAAATATTCTGGCCATAATTAGTCCTTTTTTCACCGCAGCAAGTGAAGTTCCTCTACTTCTCAATACTAGATGTGTTGTTCAATACATAGGTTTTGAATGGCAACTATCATAGTCTTTACATTTGTGGTTCATCATTTAAATTATTCAGTCAAATGCTGACTGAGAACTATCACATACATAAGCTTCCACTGGAGTTTATAGTTGTTACCTAATAACTGGCTTACAGACGGAAACTCACAAAGCTGAAGGACTTTCTCTATGTGATTGAAGAAACTGTTGTAATTCTCAAATGAGTAAGCTAGCTGTCTGTGTATCAAGCCCTTCAAATACTGCTTGTTTATGATTAACATACTACATACTAAACTTTAATGGCTGTTAATGAAGTGCTGCATCAAGTGGCTAAACAGTAACTTGCATACAAAAAAAAACATTATAAGTCAGCATGGCAACACAAAGAAAAATATAAATACTACAAAATATTAGTTCATATGTAAAGGAAAAAGGGATTAACCCCTTTATGCATGAACTCATGTGATTAAACTAATTTTGATCAACAGTTCTTGCTGAACATTCAACAGGAATATGTTATCTATTACAATATAAAGTAAACAATTATCTTTTTTTTTTCATGAAAAAAAAAATAAATAAATAAAAAAAATAAAAAAACTGGATTCATTAAAGTTTTTCAATTTTACATTTTACAAACAAACAAACTAGTAAGAGATTGTCACTCAAAAAACTACAATCAAGAACAACAGCGATCTCAATTAGTACAATAAAAATACATATACATGTATCTACATGCTGTATTATTGCAAATTGCACATGTCTAGACTACTTGATTATCATCAATTGATATAATTGCAATGAAATATGGCTATGACTGAAATGCTTTTAATGCATCAAGAACCAACGTAACTATATATTTTATATTTATAATATATTACTACATGTAGTTAGACACCTCTATTTATAGCCAGCATCTTCAGTTACACACACGTAAAAAATCAAATAGCATGATCCTAGGATATACAATATTGTGGTATACAAAACCTGACAAAGTAATCATAACATCTCCATTCTGTATTCACATCTACATTTTGTGATTTTAGTTCAAGTTGTTCATGACGGCATTTTGCTTTTATTATTATCATATTATAAGAGACAACTAGAAGATGTGACTTGCCTCCAAAACACATCATTCAAGATACTATATTGGTCATATGCATATCCTTTTCACGACCGTAGTGTATTTTTACGTAATTATAGCAGACAATGACTTTTTGAACGACCTTCAAATCGTCATATAGTCAAGTATTCTATTAAATATTCAAATATTCTATTAAAGTTGATTTCTCTGTATATACCAGTACCATGTCCTTGCATGCTCTGAGAATTAGTTCTAAAATACATATTGGGAAAACACTAAAAGCTTTCAAATACCCGCCCCCCCAAAAAAAAACAACAACAAAAAAAAAAAAAACAAAAAAAAAAAAAAAACAGAAAAATTCACTTCTGAAAATCAAATCAACTTTGACCTGTCTTTTTTCAAATGACCTCTACTCTAAGCAAACAAGCTGGCCTAAAACAAAAATATGAGATAAATGCACACTAAAAATGAAAATAATGAGAGAGAAAAAGAGAAGAAAATCTGTAGAAAAATCGATGAAAAAAACAAAACAAAAACAAAAAACAAGTCCATGTGCAGTACTTGGTAGAATGGCCCCTGTTCCGTGACCTCTGACATTATAAGAAAAACATCAAATTGTAGTAATAGCAACTACCTGGTATGAATCTAGAAGTAAGCCAAGTCAAAGTTAAAAAGTTTCCATCAAGCTAGTTACATATCAAAAAATTCCATCAGAGAATATTGTACATGATGCAAAGAATATAAACTTAATGCAAAACTTTAACGCATATATATAAGTATATCACCTTAGCTCAGTAGCAGCATCCAGATTATGTCTGCTACTCTAATGTACACTCTGTATGAACCTAAAAATAAATCTAATTATATATCAAAAGGTTTCAGCAAAGAATATTGGAAATATAAACAAAAAATATAATATTAATGCAAAATTTTAAAACTTCAAGACTGTGACCTTGACCTTAGATCAGCAGCAGCATCCAGATGACATCAAATAATCTGCATGAACCTGTAAGTAAACCTTGTCACATATCAAAAAGGTTCCGAAGAATATTGGAATTATAAACAAAAAATATAATATTAACGCAAAATTTTAAAACTTCAAGACTGTGACCTTGACCTTAGATCAGCAGCAGCGTCCAGATGACATCAAATAATCTGCATGAACCTGTAAGTAAACCTTGTCACATATCAAAAAGGTTCCAAAGAATATTGGAATTATAAGCAAAGAATATAAACTTAACGCAAAATTTAAATGCAAAAGTTAATGGGACAGTCCGACTAATGGACAGCTGGAAGAACAAAAGGAAAGACAAAAACTATATACTCCACGACATATGTCGGGGGTATAAAAAACAACCCAGCAGAAAGTGGCAAAACATATCAAAGTTATAACTGCGTCCCTTAGCAAAATGTCACTAGGGGTCTTCTAGTGACCTTTTTACTAGGAACCTTCTAGTGGCGTTTAGCCCAAAAGGAGAATAAGATCACTGGTGGTAACAAAAAAAAGTACTACTAACTAATTTTCAGATCCCCAAACTGTAATGAATATGGAAGTTTCGCCTATCAAAGCCTCATCAGTGGCCCTTAAAGAAAACCTGATGTTGAATGTCAGTGACAAAGCATGAGAAAGAACAACTGTGATTTCACTGGTAAACTTCAAAGTGGGCAATCATGGGATTGACATGTATAATTCCTGAAAGTCTAAAATCTAATAACATTGGACACTGGATAAGTCATATAAATCTTAAACTGTTTGATAGAAGGGCAATGGAACACAGATATATAAAGTGAAAACGCTACATTATAGAAGATAGTTTGTTACTAACACAATGGCACTTTTTTGCCCGGGTATAAATATTTTAATCTTGTTGGACATCCAGCAAGAGAACATCTATAAAATTCTGAATTTGATACTCTTCATAACAGAATTATCTTACCTTATTCAAGTTAAGCATATTTTGCAATACAACAAATACGCGCATGCGCAGATGCACATTTCTATTCTGACCAGAAGCCTTACATCCAGAGTGATACAAAAAGCAAGAAAAAACTCATAATTGTTATTTAGAAATACTAGGGAACTGAAGCTTTATTTTTCATTATCAAAAATTGTCTCCTTTACATTAAAAGTAAGGCAAATTTCAATTTTCTATTGTTCGTCGGTTTATCAATTTTCTGAGCAATTTTTTCTCATTCTTGTAGTGCAATAAATCATGCACCTTTAACATCTTTATTTTCAAGCAAACCTGCAATAGTATGTGAGGAAAACACAAATTTATTTCTTAAGGGAATTTCCAGTGTTCATGGTTTCTTGTTGTGTTTTTGAAGAAATAGCGATATTTCAACACTAGTTTTCAAAGATATGGAACCACATATAGATGAGTGTTTTCTCTTGCCATATGTTTGGTACACTGATTGTTCATTTATAGTCCAGGCAAACTGGCGATTTTTTCCCTAAACCCAAAACAAATTGCAACAAAAGGTTTTTTTGCATTTTTGTTTAGAACTAATATTCACATATGACATACCAAAAGTAGGATAAAATCGGATAATGCAAAATATATTTTTTTCTGCATTTTTACAAGCGCCTATTTGCGTCATAAATATACCAATTATTTGTAATGTTTTATATGACATAACATTATTGCTGTGAGTTTTATTTCTAAAAACATATTCTGCCTCTGCCAGAATTGAATCTAGAAGCTTAAGATTGAAATTGGCACATTTTCTTGTTAAATGTAAAGCCATCTAGGTCTAAAAATGGTATAAATTACCCCACCCACTTTATTCTGCCTTAAAATCTGAAGTGAATTTTTAAAGGTCAGTAACTGAACTGCAACAAGAAATATATCATACTGATGACTTTGCTTAGCATTAACATGCTTTAGAATACTGATCTCTGAAGGCATGAGAAGCCCGAAACAGTGGCACAAAGAGCAGAATACTACATGCATAGTAACACAAACAGTGCAACATACTTATGAATAGTCTTTGTAAATCTCCTCGGCAGGATTTATGAACGGGACTACTAAACATTGCTAAGTACTAAATATGTAAGCTCTGGGCCTCATGGTTTTAGGGAAGATGATTTTTTAAAAGATTTTCCCATTATAAGTCTATGGGAGCTAATGACCTCTGGGGCGTGGCCAATTTGGGCCCCATGGGCATGGTTGGCAGGATTTTTGTACGTGACAACTAAATATTGCTAATTGCTAAATATATAAGCTGTGGGCCTCATGGTATCAGAGAAGAAGATTTTTGAAGGTTCTTTAGCAAAATAGCTCTTTTTAAACAAATGCCCCCTTGGGGAGGGGCCAGTTTGGACCCCAGGGGCTTGATTGGCAGGAGTTATGTAGGGGACCTCTAAACATTGCTACATACTAGATAAATATATAAGCTCTGGGCCTCATGGTTTTAGAGAAGAAGATTTTTTTAAGTTTTTCCCATTATAAGTCTATAAGAGCCAATAATAGATCCCGGGTGGGGGGATTTGGATCCCAGGGGCATGGTTGGCAGGATATATGTACGTGACCACTAACTATTGCTAACCATTGCTATATACTACATATGTGAGCTTTGGGCCTAATGGTTTCAGAGAAAAGATTTTTGAAGGTTCACAGCTATATAGCCCTATATTAACAAATGACCCCTGGGGTGGGGCCAGTTTGGATCCCATGGGCATGGTTGGCATGATTTATGCAGGGGACCAGTAAACATTGCTATATGCTAAATGTTTAAGCTCTGGGCCTCATGGTTTCAGAGAAGATTTTTTAAAAAGATTTTCACTTCATAAGACAATGGTAGCTAATGCCCCTGGGGCGTGGCCAATTTGGACCCTAGGGGCATGGTTGTTGGGATTTATTTACTTGACCACTAACCATTGCTACATACTAAATATGTAAGCTCTGGGCCTCATTCTTATAGAGAGGAAAATTTTAGAAGGTTCTTTAGCTATTTAGCCCTATATACACAAATGACCCCCTGGGATGGGCCAGTTTGGACCCCAGGGGCATGGTTGGCAGGGTTTGTATATATATATATCAGCTCTGGGCCTCATGGTTTCAGAGAAGAAGATTTTAAAAGTTTTTATCATTATAAGTCTATGGGAGCTAATGACCCATGGGGGTGGGCAATTTGGACCCCAGAGGCATGGTTGGCAGGATTTATGCACGTGACCACTAACCATTGCTACATACTAAAGTTGTAAGCTCTGGGCCTCATGGTGTCAGAGTGGAATTTTTTTTAAGGTTCTTTAGCTATATAGCCCTATATAAACCAATGGGCCCCTATGGTTGGGCCAGTTTGGACCCCAGGGGATGGATTGGCAGGATTGATGTAGGGGACACTAAACATTGCTACATACTAAATATATAAGCTCTGGGCCTCATAGTTTCAGAGAAGATTTTAAGTTTTTCTCATTATAAGTCTATGGGAGCTTTGTTGCCATGGCAACCAGAGTTCCAATCTGATCTGCCCTATAACCTTATACAGTCAATCCCCCACCCCAACAATGCTACACATAAAATTTGATCAAAATTGGGCGATGGTTTAGGGGGTATGATTTTAAGTGTGGAAGACGACGACAGACTACTGACCAAGGCTATACTATAAGCTCACCTTGACAGGTGAGCTAAAACCATAAAGAACATCCCATATTTCCAATTCCATGACCTGGACCTCAAGGTCACTGAGGGGCAAGGGTGTAAAACGTAGGACCATGATCTAGCATAAGTGAAAGTATCAACTTAGGCTATCAATGGGTTAAAGAGATATGAGTGTTTAAATAACCTATAACACCCAAAAGGTGGACGTGGACGCGGGTGCAAAGGCGGAGGCCGACACCGGGGTGACAACAATAGCTCTTCCTGAAGGTCGTTCAGGCGAGCTAAAACAATGACTTCTTTCCAGAGGAGTGGGCGGGTGGGGAGGGGACTGTTAGGCGGGAAGGAGGTATAATTTGTAAATTTTGAACCAGCAAAGTAAACATTTTACCATTTATGAATGCAAAAATGTCATGGAAGTCATCACCTAATATCCCAAAGCATGTCCAAGTTATCTGCATATTTAACCCTCTAGTGGATTATCCTTTCAACACATGAAGTATTTAGCCTGGCGACATTGTGCAGTCGGTAGCGCGTCTGATTCAAGAGCCAGAGGTCCTGTGTTCAATACCCGGTCCGGCTTCTTACTTCCCTTCTCCTTCCGTGGATTCAGGAAGGACAGTTGTCAGTTACTGGCGAAAGTATGTGCACTTAGTACTGCTTAACCGCATAGGAGGTCTAAGCTGGCCAAAGAAAACTATCGTAAGGTTAATTGACCGTCCCGAAATGACCATGGCTGTTTACAGTGGACACGAAGCAACAAAACAACACTCTCTGTTGTTCCGTCATTTGATAAATAAGAGTTGCATCAAGCTGTTTTCTTCTATTGTTCTGTCACAGTCTTCATTTAAAGACATTGATTCTGTTTACTATCTTCATTACCATCCATATTGTCCATCTGAATAGAGGTTATGGTAAAAGCAAAATTTGCACTGGTGGGTGGGGTAAACCAATAGTAATATACTATATGATCGACCGGTTATGCATAATCAGCAAATTTAATGGTAGACAAAAGCTAAAGAACAGTATATAACTGTTTTATCAACGACTTCTATGGATTTAACTTTTTTAGAAATGATGTTTAGAAGTGGCTTTCCGACCAAAAGTAGCTATGCAGTGGTTTAAACCCTTCGAAAACAAGACATATGAAAAAATCAAGTTTCGCATTCTCCGATTTTGTCCTACTTTTAGTCTGTTAAAAATGTAGGTCTTAGGAGCTTATTACTGCAAAGAAACCTTTTGTTGCAATTTGTTTTAGGTTCCCCCACAATTTGACTGGACTATTAATGCAAAAGAAGGACAACTGTATCAAGGATGCCTTTTTTTAAATAAAGTTTAAAATGTCTGATCGAATATTCTGTATTTGCACAGCAGCAAATCGGATTCCTGTTCACTTTGATATGTGTTCATTTTATCTGAGCTGGCATTTACAGCTATCAACTGGTATCACGGCTTTACACATGCATTTAACTTTAAAATGCGTTCTTGTTCATGAACCAATTCTGTTTCCACAAAACAGACACTTTGACGACATATCAGTTAAAGCATTTTCACTTTTGTTCAGTATATTTTCGAACTAGCTCTAAACTCTGTTGTATTTGCTTGATTACATCCACTTACATATCCCCTAGTCTTACTTAAGTGTTTCCCTCTTGTTCATTGATGGATTGGTCCTTGCACTTGTTTTTTTGGTTTTTTTTTAATAAAACTCCTGGCACATTCGAGCAAAAGTCTAGACACATTTCTAGCAAAATTCCTAGCAAATTTCAAGCAAAACTCATGGCACAATTTTAGCAGAGTCTCTCTGAGCTTGTATGTTTTCTTCAAATCTTTTTGCTTGGTACAATTAAATATTTTGCATTGCTGACACAGTTTTATGAATTGAACTTTGTTGTCAACAAGTACCTACAAATAGATGCCCAATAGCTGAAACAATGGTTTCTTTATATTGCATGTTCTTTTAGAAAAGACTTGACTTCTGAACAACAGGGTCCCTCTATTTTACATTGTCATGTTTCATACCACGTGATGTTGTAGATTTTGTTGCTGTATATTCTGCACTCTATTCAATGTCATGTTTTACCACGTAATGTTGCTTGTCTTTTTCCAGATCAGTGTCAATCTCTGTTGTATTTGCATGGTTACATCCACCAACTTATCTTCCACTCTTGAGTGTTTCTTTCATACTCTATGGTGGATAAGTCCTCGCACTTGTTTTTTTTTAATAAAACTCCTGGTACATTTCTAGGAAAAAACTCCTGGCACAATTTTAGGAGAATCTCATTGAGCTTGATTGTTTTCTTCGAAGTTTTGCTTGACACAGTTTAGTACTTTGCATTGCTGACACAGTTATATGAATTGAATTTTTTGTCAACAAGTACCTACAAATAGATGCCCTACAGCAGAAACATGTCATTCCTTTTTTTAGAATGTTCTTTTAGTAAAACATTGGGTCTTTAACAATGGAGTCCCTTTATTGTACATTATCATGTTCAATGTTCCATACCATGTGATGAATATTTTGTTGCCATACATTTTCTGCTTTCTATTCCATGTCATGTTGTATGAACTTACCATGTAATGTTGCTTGTTTTTCCCAGGTCAATCTCCATTTCTGTTGAATTTGCTTGGTTACATCCATTCATGGCACATTTTTAGAAGACTCTCTCTGGGCTTCTTTGTTTACTTCAAATCTACAAATCCAGAGCACAATACACCAGCTTGTGATCAGTCCAGTAAGCTTCAATAACATCACTACAACATGGACAGTTTGCAAACACTAGATCTAACTATGACCCAGAATCAGTAGTAGGTTTACAGATATGTTGTTGACATCTAAATTGTGCTTTCATAAATTCTACAAAAGGGGAAGTGGTCTCATATGTATCTATATTGAAATTTCCAAGAATAACCAATTTGATATTCAAATCTAACAATGGCATCAACTGGCATAAAATGTCATTTTTCAGATCTGTCTGCGAGCTTTTGGGATACTTGTAGAAAATCACTACTTGAAAACAACACTTGCAATCCCTCTTCAATGTAGCCAACATGAATTCACATGCACTAGAACGGAATTTTTCTATCTTCTGAATTTCTAGACATTCTCTTACATACAAAGCAAGTCCATGATAAGGTCTGTTGATAGTATTATGCTGTGCGTCATCTAGCCTCAACAACCTGAAATTATTGAGAGCAAACTGAATATTCTTGTCTCTTGAGCATAGCCTAGTTTCTGCAAAGCCAATAACATCAGCTGATAACACATTTGGCTCATATTCAATTTCCTGAAAATGCTTGTGCAAGGACCTTGTATTGTTAAACACAATCTTTATTTTACAAGGATCAACTTTATAGAGAGGAGTATAACAGAGTTCAAGCAGACCTTCTGTTTGTAACCTCTGCATCTCTACTTTCACCCTCTACTTTCACCTTTTCGTCAACAGCCAAAGCTTCTTCATTCAGATTCAAAATGAACAAATTTTCCAGTTTTCTTACTCAGCTTAGAGCAACATAGTGAATATGTGGTTGTTTTCTAACTCTTGACTGAGACAAGTCAACAACAATTTCATCAAGTGTAGACCCTTGAGCTTTATGGACTGTTTTTCCTGCTGATGGTTTCAAAGGAAACTGAATTCTCTGATAAGTTTTAAAATTGTAAATGAATGATCGTTCTATGTCAAATATTGGTGTCCAAACCTGATCAATGTTAGAACAGTACAAACCCCTGCTTAACGATTTTTCACGTGTAGAGATGCCAATCTTAGGATCATCAAAACATAACCCAAATTATACTCGGACGTTTAGTTCCTTCCATTTTATGTTCAATGCATTTTACAACACATGTGGATCCATTGGTCAAACCATCATCTACACTGATATTTACTGTAATATCATAAACCATTCCAACTGCTACTGTCAAATGTTTCTCTAAATTTGCGGTTTTGTGTGAATCTTCTGGAAGTGACTCAATAAGTTTTTTGCTTTTTTGTGCTGAGATGTTTGCAGCAACAACTGTGTCATGGCAAGGAATAGTGACCTTTTCTCCTGATAATCTGTTCAAAACGCTTTCATTGTGCTTGGCCACAAACCTATTTTCTGTAAATAAATGAGGAGCCTGGTATGGATAGGTATCTACTTTGGGATCAACAGTGTGCTTTTTTAGCACACTTCTGTCATCATCTGTCAACTCGTTTTGTCTCAGACGATTG
Organism: Ctena decussata; assembly: GCA_963989385.1. Lineage (NCBI taxonomy): Eukaryota > Metazoa > Mollusca > Bivalvia > Lucinida > Lucinidae > Ctena > Ctena decussata. Next base: position 20,630,412 of record OZ022502.1, read on the forward strand.
AGCAACTGTGCAAAGTGAATATCATCTTTCTGCCTCATTATTTCAACAAGTTCATATAATCTGAAAAACTCCTTCCACAAATTAGAAGCTAGTGCTGAAGCACCCTTTGATGGATCACTGAATATCCATTTATCACAAACCGGCATCAGCTGATACAAATCACCAACAGCAATGATGCTTATACCACCAAAACTTGCCTTTGTTCCTGTCAACTGTTGCAAACGTGTATCTAAGAAGCTTAGTGTGCTTGTTCCTACCATAGATATTTCATCTATAATGATCAATTTCAAATGTCTGTATTTTACTCTAAATGTGTTTAGTTCGTCAGCTGACAGAAGCTCATAGGCTTGTTTAAACTTTTTTAAGAAAGCTGAAGCAATTGTCACACCATTGATATTATAAGCTGCTTTCCTGTATAAGCACAAAGAAGAATTCTAATATCATCAGGATTTTCACCCTCTCTAAGATTCATAAATCTGTACAAACTTTGATAAAGCGCCTTAATTAGAACTGATTTGCCAACACCTGCTCCACCAGACAAAAAAGCATACAGTGGTTCTTCCCTGAACTTCAGCCAAAAGATCACATGATTGAAAAATTCTCGTTGCCTCAAATTTAAACTTCTGAGCAAACATAAATACTGTTCTTCTGGCAATACAACACTGTTTGTTTCAACAGATGGTACTGAACAAGTGGCCTGTATCTCTATGCCAATATCATACTGTCTATGTTCTACTATTCCGTCAGGATTGAAGTATATAAAGTTTTCTGCTTCTTTTTCACCTTCTTGTTCAGCTTCTCTATTTTCTTGTTCTGCATTAGGAGCTATTTCATCATAAGCATCTTCTTCATCCGCTTCTGCCATTTGCCTTGCAAGCTCCAGCTCTTCTACATGATGCTCATACTCATTTTGTTTAGGTTCAATAATGCTTTTTAATGAATTGTAATGAGCTTCATACGTGTCAAAAGAATCAATCAAATCTTTTGTTTCATTCCTCCAAGGCATAAAGAGCATAAGCCTTTCTCTGTAATAATTTTCTGGGTCTTTCTGTTTATTGTATCTTACATAGCGAATTACCTTGGGTGTTGTTCTGAGCTTATACCTGGTACCATTTTTTGTCATACATAACAAGTTTGAAGCACAAGTTTCAAATTCATCCACCTCATCACCATCTTCACAGTCATCACTAGACTCACTTGCAGAAGCATCATCCTCATTTTTCTCTTCAATTTTCTCTGGCAAAGTTTTTCCTTTAGGGTATATAATTTCAATTTTAGAAACATACTCAGCTAAACAGAAAGGCTGAAGCTTCCTAGGCCTTTTGGAATACCTTTGAATCATATTATCCGATTCTATCTCAGTGGATTCTGGCGGTAATTCATCTAAAACAGATTTAGGTTTAAGCAAAAACACTCTTTCATCTGGAGTAGATGTATTGATGAAGACAACATCCCTTGTTGCTTTTGTTAAAGGAATTTGCAAGACAAGGTATACAGCTTCTTGTGCACTCACTTCAACACAGTTGGAAAAGACATTACCAATATGTCTGACCTGTTTCTTCAAATCAGAATTACCCTTTCGAGCTTCTTTTGCTGCTGCATCAAGCTGTGCACTCATACCTCTCTGCGATTTACTAATGTAACCAACCACGTATGTTGCACAACCGTAAGGCTCAAGAATGATCTGAATGTCAAGATTTGCCTTCCAACCAAGTAGTACATGCTTGTTATTCAAATTGACTCTCATTTCATTTGGCTTTCGCTTCAGGAATACTTTAGCGGTATTTAAAGAACTTCTGATACATTTTATGTAATCTTCAAGTCCATTTTGATAACTTTCTGCAAAAACTCGTTGAATGTGATGTCAGAATTATCTTTATACTCATTCATTGTTTTCTGAAGCTCTGTGTATTTTCTTTTGTATTCATCTACTTCTTCGTCCAAAGGATGCAATAGCATTGTTCTTGGAAGAGGAGGCAATGGAAATCCAAATCTGCATATTGCCTTTCCTTTCTTTCTACAAGTCTTTGAATGTTTATGCATTTGAAGATCTATAAGATCAGAAGTGTCATCATCTTCAGTGCTGCAAGTTAGATACTGATCTACAAACTCAATTATTTCCTCATCAGAATTTTTTTCCAAATTTAGGAGAATTCTCAATCCAAACAAGCATATGGATATGAGGAGAACCTCTCTGTTGGAATTCTACTCTATAGAAGAAATCAGAAATTTTTCCAACTGGTTGACATTCACTTTTCAGAACTGTATTTAGAAATTCCTGTACCCTGTGGTCAAAATACCTAGAACATGTAACTGGGTCTTTCTGAACAAGTTTCGTTTTCTCTTGCCATGTGAGAGCCTCAATGTCCTCATCAGAATAATTAACATCATCATTCAGTTTTGCTAACATCTTCAAAAGATCATTCAACCTTGTGTCAGCAGCTGATAATGATATGAACCATGTGGGTAAGGAAAGCTGTCTTATCATTGCAAAAATATCTTTCTTTCTAGCTTCTAGATAGGCTGGAGAATTTCTGAGCTGACGAAATATGTAATAACCTTCATCTAGCTTCACAAGTTTATCCACGTATGCTGGATCTCTAGCTTCAGCTACAGTGATTCTTTTCCCTTTGTTTTTGCATCGTCTGAGAGCTAAATTGACTTTGTCACTTATTTGTTTCATTTGTACTTTCTTATGTTTGAAGAAGATGTTTGGGACTGACTGTGCTGCTCTTCTATCAACACTTCGTAGCTCCCATTTGACAATATCAGTGTAATAAACTGGTGTTTGTCTTTCATCATTATCAAGCCGTCTCTGACCACAGAAAATTGTTGGAAAGCATAAATATTCGGCATCTTTATCCTGATACAAGCTAAGTGGGTGTTGTCCTTCTCCTGGTGCAAATGTAAAGACACGGTCATATTTGCTTTCAACATTAGCATCATCAACCAAGGTATCTACATTCCCAACATTTTCACCACTATCTATCTCACTGAAACCATCAGATTCATATCCTTCAACATGCCTTTCTGAACTGAATGAAGAAATATGATCTTGTTCCAGCACAGAAACATTGTTTCTTTCATTATCCTTTGTCTGTCCATTACAATCTTGCAAAAACTCTCTAACAGTATCCTCTGCACTATCAGTAACTTCTTTAAACCAATTGTCATCAATATCTATGTCTGATTTTTTATACAGTTCACTCTTATTCACAAACCAATGTAATGCTATTTAAACTCGTAGTGGTCTTACATTTTCTTTGAAGTCTACCTTTCTGTATGATACTTTTTTCTTATGCTGAACAGCAATAGTAAAATTGTCATCCATAGGCCTTGGCAGTGAGTTTACAGTTGGCTGAATATCAACTGGTACATTGATAACATTTCCTTTAATCGAGTACTGACCACCTCGTGGAATTTCTCTTATCTGCATAAAAGGAATGCGTAATGCTATCAACCTTTCTTCAAGCTGATGCAAATCTAATTCTGTTTTTTTTCCGGCCATTTCATGCCATTTGCTACAGAAAGTTTCGGAACTTTACCATCCTTTAATGCTGATAAGCATGTATGACAAATCCATTCTTCATTATTGACTGACATCAGTTTAGTGCAGTAATTATTTATGCTTGTAGGCGATAAATATGTTTTCTCTACTGCTGAAACACTTTTCCGAAACCAAGTTTGGTGGCAACAAGTACACACAAATATGGGCCCTGCAGCAATATTTCTGTGAAACTGATTAATGCATTCATCTATACTGTCATACTTTTTCCCTTCCCGCATCGCATGTATATTCATTCTTGGCGGATTTTCTTCCAGAATTTTGCATCTTTTGATAGACATATCACTTTCATCTTCGAGCAATTTTCTTTTTTCCTGCCTTGACTGCTGTTTTTTTATCCTTTCGCATTCTTTAAAGAATGGATTTCTTCTAGACTCCTGCTTATGTGCACATTCTTTTGCCAAAACACCTGGTTTCTGTCTAGACTCCTGTTTCTGAGCACATTCCCTTGCTAAAACACCTGGTTTCTTTCTACACTCCTTTTTCTGAGCACATTCCTTTGCTAAAACACCTGGTTTCTTTCTATACTCCTTTTTTTCAACATATTCCTTTGCTAAAACACCTGGTTTCTTTCTATACTCTTTTTTCTGAGCACATTCCCTAGCTAAACACCTTGTTTCTGTCTGGACTCCTGTTTCTGGGCACATTCCTTTGCTAAAACACCTGGTTTCTGTCTATACTCCTTTTTTCAGCATATTCCTTTGCCAAAATACCTGGTTTCTGTCTATACTCCAGTTTATGAGCACATTCCTTTGCTAAAACACCTGGGGTTTTCCTATACTCCTTTTTCTGAGCATATTCCTTTCCTAAAACACCTGGTTTCTTTCTATACTCCTTTTTCTGAGCACATTCCTTTGCTAAAACACCTGGTTTCTTTCTATACTCCTGTTTCTGAACCAATTCCTTTTTTTTTAAAGCAAATGATTTCCTCTGTTCTCTCTTGTACATTTTCTGGTATGATTTGCGGCTTTTTTTCTTACTAGGCTTTTTAGAAGCATCTGTTTCACTATCATTCTTTGGTAGCTTTTCTTGGTATGTCTGCTGTCTTATATTCTGATCCTTAAAATAAGTTGCAAGAAGGTTTTCGGAAAGATCTCCAGAGATAAGTGCCTTATCATAAGACTTTACTGTAACAGGTAAAAAGTCAAACTGCATATGAAAATCTATTGACAGGCTATCATAAAAAGCATACAAATAGGCTACAACATCTTCCATGGATGTGAAAGATATTACAACTGATGTTCCATCACAAGAAGATAGTCCATTTTCTTCCATGTGAATGTGAGTCAAAGAAAAAGAACACTTCTCCTTTTTTGAATAAGGCTGAACAAATAGCACCAGTAGTCAAAAGGCCAGCTGAACTCTTAATGAAAGCAAATGCCAAAGCAGAATGAAGTGTAGATAGGCCAGTATCCATTCCAGCTTCAACAAGAATACCACTTATTATAGGCTGTTTTTCAACAATAAAACGACTATCTGCTATTTGGAAGGTGTCCGGTATTTCTTCCAAGCTCAATAAAGGCTGCACAAATTTTCCTTGGGATTTCAAGTTATGTATGATTGAACAATATAGGTTATCACCATCACAAAGGATTGTATCTAATAAAGAGCTACAGTAGGTTTCAGTGACAACTGTCTGCGCCAACATACTTAGTGCATTAGCTGTACATTGAAATCCTCTAGATTCAGCTGAAAACCTTCCATCGTTTTGGTGGAAAGTACCAAATACCATTTGACATGAATTCCAAGACTGAGATGCAGATCTGCTAATCCCAGTAGTCTCATTTGGAAGAGTCTCTGAGACTGAACTATAATGACTTTTAGCTATACTGAAAGCATCTTGAGACACTTCTTCAACAAATTCAGAAAAAGAACTTTCAGCTCTTGCATTAATAATTACTGTTTCAGGAACAATTTGAGACAATCTGGAGGTATCAATGTCAGAATATTCTTCACATACAGTTTCTGACCAAGAATCAGACAAATTATTTGGCAGATTACTTGGCAACTTATTAGCAGAATTTTTGGCAGCAAGATGAACTTGCCATACGTCCTGGTTTTCAGTTTTTAACGAGGCCTGCTCCTCAGTCTTGTCACGTCCGTTGTCATACCTACCTTCTACTTGGAACTCTGCACACCTGTTCCCCTTCTTCACATCAGCTTTTTTCCAACCCTTCTTTCTAGGCATCTTTTACCTGAAAATACACAAAACAAAATAGTGCAATACTGCTTTATATCATGACAAACAGGCCTGAGCAAACAGCATACTTCAGCAGCGGTCTGATCAGGATGTCACAGGATGGCAATCAGTGACCACGCCAATCAGACTGATCAAGAAATATACTGATTGCCCTTCTGGCTTCCTGTAACAATAGGTTACATGTTTTAAGACTTTGGGGAACAAAAATCAAAGGACACAGGCTGTGCACTGAAGCCCTCTGCACTTAACAGAATAGAAAAATTCTCAAGAGGTAACACAATTCAAACCCAGGTCCAACACCATGTGGGAAAAAGACAACAGGAAATAAATCACCACCAAAGACATCATCAGTGGCAACCATGCAAACTCCTGTTTCCCATGTAGCTGGTCACTGGGCTAGCCTTAACATCCTAAACAATATATCAACAAGGAATCGTAAGTGATACAATCCCCTCACACTGGACAACTTATCATAATAATTTCATCGCACGATGGATACTCATTTGCTAATGTCTATGTCTACTGTATTGTCCAATTTAACATGTAAAAAATAGCAACTGTTACCATGACCTTCCAGGGGTCAGCCTAGAGCTTTCAGACAGGGAGAAGTTTTGTGACGTTTTCTGTTCTTCAGGGAGAAGTTTTGGTCTAAATTTTGGATTTCCCTATGCTTTTTATACATTTTCACTTCTCCCTCAGCTCAAAACAGGGAGAAGTCAGCCAGCTTAGGGAGACTATTTCTCCCAAATCACCCTCTAGGCTGAGCCCTGGACCTTCACCATAGACCACTAAAACCTGAACTTGTCCAAGATATTTTCATACTTAACATTTGTATGAACTTATTTTAAAATTCATCTGCAGATTAGGGGGCCAGAGCAATGACGAAGTTTTTCTAAAAAGTTTTTCTTGGTGACCATGGCCCTAGAATGCTGAAATGCAAACTTATCCAAGATATTGTCAAACTAACCATTTGTTTGACGTTAAATCAAAATTGGTCCATAAATAAAGGTGTTGGAGTGATGACAATTTTTCTATAAAGGGCAAATGTGACCTTGACCTTGGCTCTATAATGCTGAAATGTAAATATGTCCAAGATATTGTCATACTTAACTTTTGTGCAAAGTTAAATCGAAATTGGTCTACTAATGAATGCAGTAGACTGAGGACAATTTTTTCTCAAAAGAGCCACTGTGACCTTAACCTTGGCAATAGAAAGCTGAATCGCTAACTTATCCAAGATATTGTCATACTAGGCATTGGTTGGTTGGTTGGTTGTTTTTGGTTTAACAGCCCTTTGAGACAGTGTTTCAGTCTATATCGGGCCGTTTCCCAAAGTGAGGGAGTAAGAAGAGAAATGATAGACTAGAGAAAAATGTCCAAACAACCCCCACCCACACCTACTGCAAGCACAGTAAGCCCTTGCCCTACTACTATTCAATAAGTAAGACGGCCTGGCGCTGGAAGTTACACACAGCACCCTCCCACCACCTGACCACCCTCGTCATACTAAGCACTTGTATGACTTTATCGAAACTGGTTAATAAATGATGTCGTCACAGCAATAAGTTTTTCTAGAAATAGCCACTGTGACCTTGACCTTGGCCATAGAACACTGAAACGCCAATCAGTACAAAATACAAAATGAGGGCACTAGAGCTATGGCAAAGTTTTTCAAAAGAAAGCCACTGTGACACTGACCTTCATCCTAGAATGCTGAAATGCAAACTTGTCCAAGGTATTGTCATACTTAACATTAGTGTGAACTTAAATTAAAATCAGTCCATAAATGAAGGACTAGAGCGATGACAAAGTTCTTCTAAGAATAGCCACAATGACCCTGACCTAAGAAAGCTGAACTGCAAACTTGTCCAAGACAATGCCATACTGAACATTTGTGTGAAATTAAATCAAAATCAGTCCACAAATGAAGGTGCTAGAGTGATAACAAAGTTTTTTGAAAAATAGCCACTGTGACCTTGATCTTAGAATGCTGACACATAAACTTGATCAAGATACTGTCATATTAAACATTAGTGTGAAGTTAAATCGAAATTGGCCCATAAATGAAGGCTGTAGAGTGATGACAAAATTTTTCTAAAAATAGCCACTGTGACATTGACCCCATCATGCCAAAATGCAAACTTGTTCAAGGTAATGTCATACCTCGAAATTACGCTCGATTAATAAATGAGGTCACTAGAAAGAGGAGAAAAGGTGAACATATGTACATACGTATGTACAGGACAGACCCTATATCCCCTATACAACTTTGTTGTGCGAGGGGATAATATCAGACATAGCAACAAACAACACATAAAACAACCAAGAAGAACCAAAACAGGAAAGTCGCCTTGGGACGGCCAGTAAATAAATTATTGGGAGGCTGAAAAGGTTTGAAGTCGTGATCAACCCTGCCCTTGTTTCTGCTTTGTATGGTTGTTTTATGTATTGTTAGTTGCTATGTCTGTTAATGATATATTGTTGTGATGTTCAAGCTAGCCCACTGACTACCTACATGGGAAATGGCTGTTCACATGGCTGCTGCTGCTGTTGTCTTTGGTGGTGACTAGTATTGTGTTGTCTCTTTTCCGTATGGTGTCTTGGGTTGGATCTGGCACTGAATTGTGTCAGTTCCTGAGAACTTTCCTCCTTACTTATAGTTCATTAGACACTTAGTTGTTCGGTTTGTGTGGAAGATTTCTAGCAAACAAATACGACGACTCAAAGGAACAGTCACACTGATATTCCGCAGTATAACCTTTCATAATTTTGGTAAAAATTATTAACTTCATTTGACATGTACTCCAAACATATAGAAAAACAGATGCCCAGGAAAAGCCACAATCAAAGATTAAAACCTACCAAGAACAATAAGATCCTTTTCTTCACATGTGAAACTTCTTTAGACATACCTATGCCATTTCATGGCTTTGTTTTTTTTCACAGCTTGTTTTGACATTTGATCATCAAAATAAGCTTCAAGGCTCAGGCCCAATTTCACGTCGGCGAATCATTTCTTGGTGATTTAAACTGCGGTGGCGACTTCGCTAAACAGCCTATAAAACCACGGTTTAAATCGATTTCATGTGTGCAAAATTTACCTGATTCAGTAAAACCATGGTTTTACCAAGTTGATTATTCTTTCATTTAAGAAATCATGTAAAATTGACTCGCAAAGGATCTAGTATGCGCAAAGGAATTATAGAAACTTCAGAAAACACGCCTTTTTAATAGCGCAGCAAGATATCGCAGCAGAACAAGGGCTGCCTCAGAAAATATTATTTTTTGGTAGCGCATGGTAACTAGCACCATTATGAAGGCACCACCCTCACTCATGTCACGCCTTCTTCGGACGCATTGGTTAAAGAGGCTTAGTGGGGGCCGCCTGCGCTCGCTATTTACATGTAATACGTAGGCATCTCTGTTACTTGATTTTTGCAGCTACTATGTCTTGCGGAAGGTATCAGTTAGAGTTCGGCCGTAGCTTATCATGCTTATTGAGACGTTCCCACTTCATTTCTCTATCAAAAGCTCTAGATTCAGCGACACAGTAGAAGTCAAATACAGAAACGCGTGCTTGTTGCCCCATATATGGTAAAAGTACGTTTATATTAGTAGAGCAGCGGAAAAAGGGCCACCCCAAATAATCTCAGCATTTTGTAGCACAGCTGAACTAGGGCTAGTTTAGAACACTTCACTCTGGTAGCACAGCTGAACCAGCGCTGATTCAGAAGACATTACCCTTCAGCAGGGCAGCGAAATTAGTGCTACTTGTTCTTTAGAAGTAACCAATCTTATGTATCCTCATACAAACATCTTCTAAAGTAGCACTTTTTCCGCTGCACTACTGAAGGATGGTGTCTTCTGAAATAGCGCTACATGTAACTGCTACTGCTAAATTGGACGCCATTTGATATACTAAAGATCTAGCTCCGTTGCGCGACTAAAAGGGGATTTAATCTGAAGGAGCGCTACAAAAGAGTGATGTTTCCAGAAGTAGCGCTACTTCCGCTACCCTGGTGAGGGGTAGTGTCTTCTGAACTAGCGCTTGTTCGTCCCCGCTACTAAAGGGGGGTTTGATTTTGTTTCGTTTTTTTTTTTTTTTTCTTTGAAGAAGCGCTACTTCTGCTGCGCTTCTAAAAGGAGACAGACTTACTTCTGCTGTAATGCAAGATTAACCTGAAGCAGCACTTATTATGCTGCTGTTCTGAAGTGCGTCTTATAATTGTATGTACCCTTTGCCTAATGCCATCCCCATCCTTGAAAAACGAAACCCCTAGCTAGCCAGTAATTTACATGCAAAATACATAGCACCACTTATTCGAATTAGCAGTCTACTCTGTTCAACATACTTCCGCAGACCGAGGATGACCAAACATGTTATTTTTATCGGCAAGCTAAGTAAGGACAAGCTGACAAGGATAAAAACGGACACCCCGAAAGTGAGAAAAAGGGGATAATAAACATGGGAGGCATTAATGAAACAATTTAATGCGAAGCCGATTTAATCATGCGCAGTAGAAGAAAAAAACTGGAAAGTTAAAAATTGTAGGAACTAGAAAATTGTCTCTGTAAGATACGAACGATGCCCCGGTACAGCGCCAGTCACAGGGCCGTGTACATCCCCAAAGCATCTTTTAAAAACAAACACTATTTACAAGGAATCCATTGGAAACAGGAACAGTTGTTTATATAATCTCCATAATCCTATAATGATTAAGTTCGAAAGGCCGTAATTCTGTCAAAATTGAATTTATTTATATTAAAAGCCACATGCACAGTTTCATTATGCCCTAATATGTGTGTGTTTTTTTTTCAAAAAGAATTCATTGAAAACAGTAAGAGAACTTGATTACAACTTCATATCCTATAGTGCAAAACAGCTGCCCAAAATGAATAAGTTAAAGATTTATTCCCTTAATCCCTTTTTAATAATAACAAAACTGATTTGATGAAATATTTCATGCAATACCTCAGACATGGTCTAACTATACATTTGAATTAGAGTTTAGATAATAATATTTGATAAAAGTGACTTTAAACAAAAAAAATAAGATATTTTTTGTATACAATCGCGGACCGCGGTTGAAATCGCATTATTGGACAAAAATAATTTATTCATACGTCAGAATCACGTGCACGAATAAGAAAAATACCTCTACATGATCACATGACACACGTGGTCAAAATCGATATTCTTACAGGCCGTGAAGAAATAGGTAACTTGCATTTTAATTTGAAGATTATTTTTCATTCCACATTTATCGAATAAATATGCATTTTCACAAACCTTTTACGGTTAATTATGAGACTACTACATTTTGTCTAACGAAATTTTGTTAAAATATTTGTTTGTGAAAACATGAAATAAATGAGGGAGACAATCTTTAATCAGGCCGTAATTCTGTCAAAACAAATTTTTACTCTAACAAAAATCTGCATGCACATTTTCATTATGTCCATTGCAGGTATGCCAGGTTTGAAAAAGGTCCATTTAAAACTGTGGGAGGAGTTGATTACACAAACTCAATAACCTATAATATGAAAAAAAAACTTGTTGAAAAGCCGTTCCAGGGCCTGTTACAGGGCTGGATCAAGGAATTTTGGTAGGGGGTTCAAATTAGCTGAGGGTGGTTTGAATAATGCAGTTTGACCAATTTTTCCTGAAATTCCCCATGAAAATTGAATAATTTAGGCTGAAGAGGGCGTTCATGTGAACCCCGAACCCCCTCTGGATCCGCCACTTTGTTAAGTTGTAGGTCCTCCACTCGGTCCTTGTGAGCCAATCCAGCCTTCGCAGTTCTGTTCTTTGTGAAATAAAACTATTTACAAATTATGCACCATCGTAATATTCAAAAGGGTCAAGTCTTTGAAAATGATTTCTTGGGCTCTTTGAAACATTAATGAGCCGTGACATGACAAAACCAACAAAGTGTGATCAGAGTCTTGGCTGTGCGCTTAAAGGGTAGCTAAAGATCTTAGTATAACCATGCGGACAGCGAAGACTGATCAGACTTGGCGGATGCCCAGGCTGATCCGAGTCTTTGCTGGGTGCACATACCTTTGTTTTGTCATGTCGCGGCTCACTGTGCATCACGAATATCATTTATGTCGAGAACATCATCATAGTCATCCTTTTTTCTCACAGAATCAATGTTTGTCAGTCCTTAATCTTTCATTTTTCGACGCTCAAAATGATCCGTAGTTTTATTCACAATTAAAAATAATCTTTGAAAGTGAAATTCATTCCGAAGATTATCTGTGTAAATAAGCAACCAATAGCTTTAATTCTCGGTTTATGGGCGACGTGAAATTGGGCCTTAGTGTCCTTTATAGCAGTAAGCTTTCATTCAGTTCATATTTTCAGACAGTGACAGGCAAAAAGTCAAACTGCAAGCTCATACCACACACTCATATCTATCCTCATACGATTATAAAATGTATACAAGTAAGTAATTAGATCATTTAGACATGAGGAGGATACCAAAACTGATGTACCATCTGCACATGAAAGTCAGTTCTCTCCATGTGAGTGAGAATCAAAAAATACATACAAATCATTTTTCTCATAAACAGCAATATTGTTCCAATCATTGAGATACTGGATGATGTACTAGAAAACGCTTTTTGTAAAGCATGATGAAGTGTTGGGAAACCATTGTCTTGCTGCATGTTCACCAGAATGCCACTTATAACTGGTTGCTTCCTTACAGTAAATGTTCCAATATCAACTTTAAAAATAATCAGGAATTTTGTCCAAACTCAACAATGTGTGAAAGAATTTTCCTTCTGCTTTCAATCTATTTATTAGAAGAAGAACTAAATAAGCAAGATGCTTTCATTCCAAACCTAGTAAATTTTGTATGTTGTAATATATAATAGAGATTTCTAAACCTCTTGATAATGTTTCACTACTGAAAGTGCTTGAGGAATAAAACACAATGTGACTTGTTGAGGTGTTTCCGATTTTCTCTTTATATATAAATGAAATAAGAGTTGATATATTATGTCAACAAGAGAAAATACATTTAAACCAATCAATTTATCACATTTTGATAATGAGAATCTCTGTCACAAAGAATTTTATGTAAGTTAGAACTATTGTCTACTTCTTAACAAGCTGAATATGATGAAATACTTAATGCATGTGCATTGAAATCCTCTTGATTCATATAAAATTCTTTGATCATTTTGATGAAAAGTCCCAAAAATTGTATTACAAGCATTCCAAGAGAAGGATGTCAATGATACTTTCTGACTATTTGTATTTAAATTTCCCATATCATAATTACTAAATGCAACCTCTGCATTATCAGATGGCTTTCTACTGATCCTGGAAGTATCAACAGAAATAATGAAAGACTTTCCTTGATTGCCATTGCTAGTCTCTGTTTTATCTGGCAGGTTCTTTGGCAGATTATTTAGCAAAATTTTTGGCAGATTTTTTGGCTCGGTGACACAAGTCACTTTGTCTTTGTTTTCTGTTTTTACCGAGGCCAGCTCCTCAGTCACGTCATAGTCAAAATGTCTGTCCTCATACTTACCCCTCTCACACTTACCTGCGCTAGAGTTCACATTCCCTGCCTTCATCATCACTCCCTTCAACCCTACACATCGTCATGACATGTTCTACATATCTGTGAAGTATCATGAAAATATTTCAAAAGCAATTCAAGTTATAGAGCGGACACAAGATCACAGCACCTAAAACCATCAAGGGGAAATAACTCAAAAAGAGCAACCATACTAAGGTGAGGTTTTCATAAAAAACACAAACTCCCATTTCCCCAGCCAAAGGATACTACAGATGAAATCTGGGCCTTATCAGCCCAGTGGTTTCAGAGGAGATAATTTTTTAAGTATTTTTTACTTTTTTGCATTTTGGTTTCCATGGCAACCAATAAAAGGAGCAGTGAGCCAAAAAAAAAACATATGGCTGCTAGAAGACTTCTGAAGGAATAATTCTATAAAAGTTTTGTCAAAATATCTGCAACGGCTTGGCAGAAAATGCCATTTTCAATTTTCCCCATTATAAGTTTATGCCATAGCAACCTAACTTCAGGGCAGATTTTCATAAAAAAACACAAACTTTCAATCCCCTAGCCCAAGGATGCTACATATAAAATTTAAGCCCAATCAGCCTATTGGCTTCAGAGAAGATGTTGTTTAAATGTGTTGACGGACGGCAGACGTCAGATGACGACAACAGAGGAGGACGACAGACCACTGCCTTTCCTATATGCTCCCCCAGAGCCTTCGGCTCTGGTGAGCTAAAAAAAAAAAAAAACATAAATTTTTAATCATCCAGCCTAAGGATACTACAGATGAAATCCTGGCCTTATCGACCCCGTGGCTTCTGAGGAGATATTTTTTTTTATCCATTTTTTTTGCATTCTGGTTTCCATGGCAACAATAAAAGGAGCAGTGGGCAAAAAATAACACAAAGCTAATAAGAGACTTCTCAAAAAACAATCTATAAAGTTTTGTCAACATGTATGCAATGGCCTGGCATTAAATGCCATTTTTCAATTTTCCCCATTATGTCAATGCAACTCTAAGTTGCTATAGCAACCAAACTAAGGAGGCGATTTTCATAAAAAAACATAAACTTCCAATCCCCCAGCCCAAGGATACCACAGGTGAAATCTGGGCCTTATCGGCCCAGTGGCTTAAGAGAAAATAACTTTTTAAGCATTTTTTCCATTTTTTTTTTTACATTTAGGTTTCCATGGCAACCAATAAAAGAAGCAGTGAGCTAAAAAACATATAGCTGATAGAAGACATCTCAAGGAACATTTCTATAAAGGTTTTATCAACATGTTTGCAATGGCTTGGCAGAAAATGCCATTTTTCAATTTCCCCCACAGAAGTCAATGAGAACTCTTAAGTTGCCATAGCAACCAAACTAAAGGGCCCATAATCATTAAAAAACACAAACTTTCAACCCCCCATCCCAAGGATGCCACAGATGAAATCTGGGCCTTATCGGCCCAGTGGCTTCAGAGGAAATAATTTTTTACGTATTTTTTTCCATTTTTTTTAGCATTTCCGTTTCCATGGCAACCAATAAAAAGAGCAGTGGACCAAAAAACATATAGCTGATAGTAGACATCTCAAGGAACATTTCTATAAAAGTTTTATCAACATATCTGCAATGGCTTGGCAGAAAATGCGATTTTTCAATTTTCCCCATTATAAGTCAATGGGAACTCTAAGTTGCCATAGCAACCAAACTAAAAGAGCAATTTTCATAAAAAACACAAACTTTCAATCCCCCATCCCAAGGATGCCCCAGATGAAATTTGGGCCCAACCAGCCTAGTGGCTTCAGAGGAGATGTCGTTTAAAAGTGTTGACGGACTACAGACGACGACATACGACGAGGATGACGGACCACTGCCTATCCTATAAGCTCCCCCGGAGCCTTCGGCTCTGGTGAGCTAAAAAAACCCACAAACTTTCAATCCCCAAGCCTAAGGCTACTACAGATGGAATCTGGGCCATATCTGCCTAGTGGCTTCTGAGGAGATAATTTTTTAGGTAGTTCATTTCCATTTTTTGTATTTTGTTTCCATGGCAACCAATAAAAGGAGCAGTGGGCCAAAAAGAACATACAGCTGATAGAAGACTTCTCAAGAAACATTTCTGTAACAGTTTTGTCAACACATCTGCAATGGCTTGGCAGTAAATGCCGTTTTTCAATTTTCCTCATTATAAGTCAATGCAACTCTAAGTTGCCAATGCAACCAAACTAAAGAGCCGATTTTCAGAAAAAAAAAACACAAACTTTCAATCCCCCAGCCCAAGGATACTGCAGATGAAATCTGGGTCTTATCGACTCAGTGGCTTCAGAGGAGATAATCTTTTAAGTATTTTTATTCATATTTTTGCATGTTGGTTTCCATGGCAACCATTTAAAGGAGCAGTGGGCCAAAAAACAAACAGCTGATAGAAAACTTCTCAAGGAACATTTCTATAAAAGTTTTGTCAACATATCTGCAATGGCTTGGCAGAAAATGCCATTTTTCAATTTTTCCCATTATAAGTCTATGGGAGCTCTAAGTTGCCATAGCAACCAAACTAAAGGGCAGATTTTCATAAAAAACAAACAAACTTTCAATCCCCCAGCCCAAGGATGCTACAGATAAAATTTGGGCCCAATCGACCTGGTAGCTTCAGAGGAGATGTCGTTTAAAAGTGTTGACAGACGACGACGCCAGACAGACGACGACGATGACGACAGACAACTGCCTATCCTATAAGCTCCCCCGGAGCCTTCGGCTCTGGTGAGCTAAAAATTGAGAAGAGAGAACAGAAAGCAGAAAGGAAAAGACTAAGAGAGCTAGAAGAACAACTGAATGAAGACGAGAATGAAAATAAAAATAGCCATCAGAGGAGACAGCAAATCCCCCGACCGAAGGACCCCTGAGCCTTGGTAAACAGGGTGCACTTCAAAACGCATATAAATAGTATACTGTCATTCTTTTATTCTCCTTATTGACATTATCTGCTTAACAGATGCATGATTATCTAACACTCAGACCAAAACAGTATGCCAAATTGCTAAAAAGAGGTAAAATCTCAAATAGCAATCATGTAGACAATGTAATGCATATGATAGTCAACATTTCAAAATGTGTGAATAACTTCTAAAGTACAAGCCCTAAAAATCTAATTTTGAGCTCTCTAGTAAGTGAATTTGGACAAGGAATCCAAATCTGTTAAATTTTTTTTTTTTTTTTTTTTTTTTTTTTGGGGGGGGGGGGGGGGGGGGGGGAAGGGGGGTCGGAAAAGTATGAAAGCAAGAGTTGTCATTCTTAAATGAGACAAACTGTCAGGATCTGATCTCCATATCTGTGAAGTATCATAAAAATATTTCAAAGGGTATTCAAGTTGTGGAGCAGACACTAAATCACACCTAAAACCATCAAGGGGAAATAACTCAAAAAGTTAGAAAGCAAGAGTTGCCATTATTGTTCGCGACACATAAGCATGACCTGTTCTACATAACTATGAAGTATCATAAAAATATTCCAAAGGGTATTCAAGTTATGGAGAGGACACGAATTCACACCTAAAACTATCAAGGGGAAATAACTCAAAAAGTAAGAAAGCAAGAGTTGTCACTCTTATTCGTGACATATCGTCATGACCTGTTCTACATATCTGTGAAGTATCATGAAAATATTTCAAAAGGTATTCAAGTTATGGAGCGGACACGAATTCACACCTAAAACCAACAAGGGGAAATAACTCAAAAAGTAAGAAAGCAAGAGTTGTCATTCTTGTTCGCAACACATCGCCATCTAAACTGTGCCCTCTAAGGCGTATACAAGGTTTTCCTTATATTTGACCTGGTAACCTAGTTTTTGACCCGACATGACCCAGTTTCAAACTTGACCTAGATTTTATACAGATAAACATTCTGACAGAGTTTGATGAAGATTGGATCAAAACTGTGCCCTCTAGCGTGTACACAAAGTTTTTCTAAGATTTGACCTAGTGACCTAGTTTTTGACCAGACGTGACTCAGTTTCATAGGGGGCTTAGATATATGGACAATAAACATTTTGACATAGTTTCATGAAGATTGGATCAAAACTATGACTTCTAGTGTGTACGCAATGTTTTTCTAAGATTTGACCTAGTGACCTAGTTTTTGACCCGACATGACCTATTTTCAACCTTGGCCTAGAGTTTACGGAGATAAACATTCTGACAAACTTTCAAAAAGATTGGATCTAAACATTCTGACAAACTTTCAAAAAGATTGGATCTAAACTGTGTCCTCTAGAGTGTACACAAGGTTTTCCTATGATTTGACCTAGTGACCTAGTTTTTGACCTCACATGACCCAGTTTCAAACGTGTCCTACATATAATAAAGATAAACATTCTGACAAAGTTTCATGAACTTTGGTTGAAAACTGTGCCTTCTAGAGCGTACACAAGGTTTTTCTAAGATTTGACCTAGTGACCTAGTTTTTGACCCGACATGACCTAGTTTCAAACTTGACCTAGAGTTTATAGACGACATGTATCCATACCAATTTTAAACAATGTTTATTTTCCATACATCTAAGCCCCCTATGAAACTGAGTCACGTCAGGTCAAAAACTAGGTCACTAGGTATGATGGGCCCACATGCCCAAAGCTACATACCAAGTTTCAAGGTCAAAGGCCTTTTGGTTCTGGAGAAGAAGATTTTTGAAGGGTTTTTACCATATATGGGCATGGCGGCCATCTTGGTCATGTCACCCAGACCCCGGGTACAAACTTTCGTTCCCCCATCCCACTGAGACTCCAAATAAAATTTGGCTTCAATCTCCCCAGTGGTTTCAGAGGAGAAGATGTTTGAAAATCTTGACGACGGATGGTCTGACAGAATGACCTTGACCTTTAAAGACATGATATCTTCATCTGGTCATTTGTTTGACCATGTGGAGTGGAGATTATTTTAGAGACTAACATTATTGGACGTTACGTCAACTGCGTAACGTCGTGATAACGTTAACGTCTGTTGCTAGGTTGTTGAGTTGAAGAAAGATTGGTGAAGACGCCATTATCGTTAGGGTTCAGTATCGTTAATAAATCGACATTTTGGAACTTATACTCGAAGTTCATTTCTTTTTGTTGAATTCCCATATTCGGGGAAATCGTCACAACAAACTGGTAGCAGAGCGAGGTTAAAAATAAGCGAAATATAGACAGAAAAAGAAAATGAAATTTTAAAATGGCGTCATCGGCAAATGGAATTACAAAGGACAGTCGCAGCAATATCGTCGACATCGCACGACTAGAAACGGAATTTAAGAAGGACAAATCCAGATCAAAATCGAACTTCACGCGTTCGAGAAACAGACTGTTGTTGGTGATAGAAGAACATGAAAATACCAGCCGTCAGGACGTTAAGGAGGCCTGCAGAAAAACGGATAGTTGCATGGAGATAGTAATGGAAGTATTGTCAAATTTTTCGGACTTTTATACTAAAAATAAGAATTTCAAAAAAGCAAGATCGTTGTTAGCGAGATGGAAAAGATAGAAGAAGATTTCTACATAGCGTACGAAGCAGCACAAGAGTACTTGAACTCGACCAAGGACGACAAATCGAGTATATCATCGGATACTATTTCAATCGATCTCCTTCAAAGAATGGACATTACCGATGATAGTTCGGAGACGTACCAGAAGGAGGAAATATCGCAGACGCAGACATTATCTGAGGTAAAATCTTCTACTGTAAATGAACGTATTCATAACACTTTGCCAGTGCCAGTCAAAGATAAACAATCTCTTCATGCCTCTGTGTCAAGCGAAACTGGTTTAATTGACTCAAACCCAGAAGCATATAAGTCATATGAGAACCTAGATCATAGAAGTCGCCATAGCTCTGACTTTCCGCAAGGGCGCCAGGACGAAGACGAACCACCGAAAGGAGTTTACCCTGTAAGCCAAGTATTCAAGGAAACCGGTATGACTGCGCATGCTGCACCATTTGAGCCGCGTGTCCACGGCAGAACATCAGAACCGTCAATCGGGCAGGACCTTTGGCGACAACTAAAACGTGTGCAAATACCGGTATTTTCTGGAGACAAGGGAACATACCAGAGCTGGAAAGCTGCTTTCTTGGCCTGTATAGACAGTGCGCCAGCGACAGGAGAGTACAAACTGCTGCAACTCAGACAATATCTATCGGGAGAAGCACTCAAGGCAATTGAAAATCTGGGACATTCGGCTGTTGCGTATGAAGCGGCGAAAGAACGATTGGAAAGAAAATTTGGAGGAAAGCGTCGGCAAATTGCTATTTATCTAGAAGAGCTAGAACGGTTCCGGCAAATACGGCTCGGAAATGCTAGAGATCTAGAACAGTTCGCTGATTTGTTGGACATTGCTCTTATAAACCTTCAAGAAGCAGGTCAGCATCATGAACTTCGGGCTGGTTCTTTGTATACGAAATTGCAGAGAAAACTGCCTGAATCCATGCTTGCGCGCTATCATCGATGGATATTCGAAAATAGCCTGTCGGAATCAGTACATACTTTAAGAACATGGGTGATTCAGGAGTCTGAATTCCAAACAGTCGCCTCCGAGACAGTTCATGGTGTGGCAAGCAGGATAATAGACACCCAGTCTACACCAGCGGCACCAAAATACAAGAATTCGCGAACATTCTTTGGAGGCAAAGTAGACAATCGAAGTATGCAGAATTTGCTATGTCGGATATGTGGAGCACAACATGGCATTTGGAAATGCCAAGACTTTATACAGAAGAGTGTTTCCGAAAGATGGAATGTTGCCAAACGTTTTCAGCTGTGTTATCGTTGTTTGGCAGATGGGCATTCTGGGAAATCATGCCCACGAAGCCGTCAGTGCGGCCAGAACGGGTGTCAAGACTTACACCATAGGCTGTTACACAGACACAAAATTCAGCAATCACATGAAACCGAACCAAAGTTGATTGCCATAAACAGAACAGACAGCAAGAAGTTGAATATATCAGATAGACCTTCCGGCGAACAGGTCACTTCCGGCAGGGAGGGGAAGGAGAGCAAACAACACACAACAATGGCAACACAAGACTATATGACCGCAGATTACAAAGCACTTCGAACTGTACCAATCGTACTAAAGAACGGCTGTCGATCGTTGAAAGTGAACGCTTTGCTCGATGATGCCAGTACTAAGACATACATCAACGCTGATGTCGCTGCGGAGCTGGGTCTTCAAGGTAAAACTGAAAAGGTAACAGTTAATGTTTTGAATGGACAGATCGAAACATTTGAAACGAGGCCCGTCATGGTCGAACTGGAAAGTGTTACCGGCAATGTTAGCACGAAAATTACCGCATACACAGCAAACAGAGTGACAGGGAGCATGTCTGCTCTCGACTGGAGTAGCTATGTCCAGCGATGGCCGCATCTGAAAAGCATCAACTTTCCGCGGATTGCAAAGAGACCAATCGTAGACGTACTTATAGGGCTGGATTGTGCTGATCTACATTGTGCGATCGAGGAAGTGAGGGGTCGACCAGGCGAGCCAGTAGCAAGATTAACACCACTTGGCTGGACATGCGTCGGAAATCCAGAACCAAAGGGCAGAACAGCATTGCAAACGAACTTTGCGACTACTTATTTTGTAAAAGAGCAATCTGAAATCGAAAAGCTAACTGCTACTCTGAAAAGATTCTGGGAAATCGAGGATATTTCTAAGATAGGGGACTCACCTATTGTACGAATCGAGGAACAGTCAGCTCTGAAAACAACTAAACAATCGATCCAGTATAGGGATAACATGTATCGGGTTGGTATCCCATGGAAAGAGAATAAATCGACCTTACCGGATAATTACAAAATGGCACTACGCAGGCTTGAAAATACTGAAAAAAGACTAGCGAGAACACCAGATATCGCCACTGCATACAGCCAAACTATAAGCCAGTACATAGAAAAGGGTTATATCCGCAAAGTTTTAAAGCACGAACAATCCAGCTCAAAATGGTATCTACCGCATTTCCCAGTCATTAAGCCTGACAAGGAAACGACCAAAATAAGAATCGTTTTCGACGCCTCTGCAAAGTGTGAAGGTATATCCCTAAATGATGTCATACACCAGGGACCAAAACTACAGCGAGATCTATTTGATGTTCTGTTGCGCTTTAGGCGGTTTCCAGTTGCAGTGGTGTGTGACATAGCGGAAATGTATCTTCGGATAGGTATCGCACCAGAAGACAAGTCATATCACCGATTTCTATGGAGGGGAACCAACCCAAACAGACTTCCAGATGTATACGAGTTCGACCGAATTGTGTTTGGGGTAAATTCGTCGCCATTTCTGGCCCAATTTGTTTTACAACACCATGCCAAGAACTACCATAATGACTTCCCCATTGCAACGGAAACAATTAGAAAATCAACCTATATGGACGATTCAATGGACTCTGTACTGACAGAGAGAGAAGGTGTCGCTTTGTACAAACAACTGTCTCATCTGTTGACCAAAGCTGGCATGCATGCACGCAAATGGCTGTCCAATTCATCGAAGATTCTATCAGAAATTCCATCAGAGGATCGAAAGTCGGAAGTTGATTTAGACCTTGACAAACTACCGTGTGCCAAGACGGTAGGTGTGTGGTGGCAAGCAGATCAAGACATTTTTACATTCAAAGAGCGCGCCCCAGACAATAACATGCTGTACACAAAACGCAACTTCCTGAAAAAAATCGCAACACTATTTGATCCGATCGGATTTCTTGCGCCTTACACGATTAGAGCGAAGATGTTGCTCCAAGATATGTGGACAGCGGGCTTAGAATGGGATGAGGAACTGACCGAATCGTCAAGCAGTTCCGCACGTGCATGGTTCGGTGAGCTTGAAAGTTTGAAGCACGTGCAGATTCCAAGATGCCTTTGGACCAAAGGGAATAGTGCTGGCACCAGGTCGCTACATACATTTGTGGATGCGTCAGAAGATGCTTATGGGGCCGTTGTATATGCAAGATCTACCTTCGAAGATGGTTCTGTCTCATGCAATATAGTGGCCGCAAAGACACGTGTTGCACCAAGCACTGCAACCAGCATTCCTCGTTTGGAGTTAATGGGTGCAATCATCGGCGTCAGACTTACCTCAAGGGTAGCAAAAGTTCTTGAGGTACCCATCAGTCAGACTGTCTTCTGGTCTGATAGCACAAACGTCCTATGGTGGATTCGGGGCCGAAGTCGAGAGTTTAAGCCCTTTGTAGCCAATAGAGTAGGCGAGATACAAACATGCACCAGTCCAGACCAGTGGAGATATGTACCTACAGGTCAGAATCCTGCAGACATTTTAAGTAGGGGATT
This sequence comes from Ctena decussata, assembly GCA_963989385.1. Classification (NCBI taxonomy): domain Eukaryota; kingdom Metazoa; phylum Mollusca; class Bivalvia; order Lucinida; family Lucinidae; genus Ctena; species Ctena decussata. The sequence goes on from OZ022502.1 coordinate 20,653,010, forward strand.
GAATGCAGCAGAACTCGTTGACTGCATTACGTGGTGGAAAGGACCTGAATTCCTAAGACAGCCAGAAGAAACCTGGCCTGTGAATAAACCTTTCGGGGATCCCAACGGAGATAATGAAATGAAGAGATCTTCAAAATCGACAGAGAAAAAGTCAAGGTATGAAGAGCCAATCATCGACGATGATACATATTATACTTTTACCACATTAACTGAAGGCATCACATTTCCTTTAGACCCAGTCCGATATTCAAGTTGGTTAAAATTAAGAAGAATACAGGCGTGGATCAGTCGTTTTATTGAAAACTGTCGAACACCTAAAACAGAGAGAACATTCGGAGAGCTAGTGGCTAATGAGCTGAAAAGAGCAGAGATTCAGCTTATTAGATATAATCAATGTACAGAACTTCGGGAGGAATGGACAGCTTTGTCGCGCGGACAGCCATTACCTTCGAACAGCAAACTGCTTGGGTTACAACCAAGATTGGATGATGATGGGTTGATGAGGTCTGATGGACGGTTAAAACATGCCGAATTCCTATCGTTCGACGTTCGGTATCCGGTCATTCTACCGAGAAAAGGCTGGATCACAAAACTAATAGTAAAAGAATTTCACGAAAAGGGAAACCATGCGTCAGGGACTAACCAAACACTAGCAGCACTCTCGGCCCGGTATTGGATTATCTCAGCTCGCGAAGTGATACGCAAATGGGAAAAGGAGTGTGCCGAGTGTAGACGACGTAAATCGAAAGCTTGTCAGCAGATCATGGCCCCATTGCCCCTATCAAGATTGAAGACTTCGTTGCGGGCTTTCACCAGAACATCGGTGGATTTTGGCGGTCCATTTATAACAAAACAAGGACGGGGCAAAAGTCGCCAGAAACGATATTTGTGCCTTTTTACGTGCTTAGCCACAAGAGCGGTACACCTGGAATTAGCATTTGGACTTGACACGGACTCGTTTCTAAATGCATTTTACAGAATGGCGAGCCGCAGAGGACTGCCGGAAGAAGTATATTCAGATAACGGAACAAATTTTAAATCTGCTGATAAGGAGTTAAAATCGTTACTATCGCAATTAGACAAGGAAAAGGTAAAGGAATCTATCGCTAACAATGGAGTAATGTGGCATTTCAATCCACCATTTGCGCCACATTTCGGCGGTATACACGAATCAATGATAAAGTCTGCTAAACGAGCGATCAACGCCATATTGGGTAACGCAGACATTACTGATGAAGAGTTAATGACGGCGATAATCGGTGCCGAGGGACTGATAAACTCTCGGCCTTTGACATACCAGTCCGCAAACCCGGCTGACGACGTTCCACTGACGCCAAACCATTTTCTACATGGACAGATGGGGGGTCAGATTGCTCCAACATCCGTGGATGACACCCAGTTCAATCCCCGAAAGCGATGGCGCCGGATCCAAGAGCTGGTCCGGCATTTCTGGCAGAGATGGCTTCGAGAGTGGCTACCGGGGCTCAGCGTGCGCAAAAAATGGCATCGGGAACATCGGGACATACGAGTCGGAGAGGTGGTACTAGTTATTTCACCAGACACGTCACGAGGAAACTGGCCGCTTGGACGGGTTCTTGAGGTCTACCCAGGGATAGATGGAAGAGTGCGCGTCGCCAAGATCCAGATTGGAGATGGTACCTTAGTGAGATCGGTGACAAAGTTATGCCCCTTAGAATGTGATTTTTAGGCTAGATTAAGGAACTGATAACATTTGACATTCTTATTTCGTAAATCCATACTGGAGAGAAGCCTACGATAGATCTTATTGACCTATATGTTCGTTCGCAATATTTTAAATCATTAATTAATTAATGCAAAAAAACCTGATCAAAATAGCACAGCATTTTGAGGAGGGGAAAATGGAGTGGAGATTATTTTAGAGACTAACATTATTGGACGTTACGTCAACTGCGTAACGTCGTGATAACGTTAACGTCTGTTGCTAGGTTGTTGAGTTGAAGAAAGATTGGTGAAGACGCCATTATCGTTAGGGTTCAGTATCGTTAATAAATCGACATTTTGGAACTTATACTCGAAGTTCATTTCTTTTTGTTGAATTCCCATAATCGGGGAAATCGTCACAACACCATGTACACAACATATTGTACCTAAGACTTAAATAGTTTCTGAAAAATCCACTGTTTAAGCATTTTCCCATATAAAAGCCTACATAATGTACCAAAGTTGACAGTGTCATAAATTAGGTCAAGGTCAACGCACGATCATTTGTATAAACTATGATGGGCTTGAGTGCCCAAAGCTACATACCAAGTTTCAAGGTCATACGCCTTTTGGTTCTGGAGAAGAAGATTTTGAAGGATTTTTACCATATACGGGCATGGCGGCCATCTTGGTCAAGACCCCGAGAAAAACTTTTTATTCCCTGATCACACTTAGACTCCATATGAAATTTTGCTTCAATCAGACCAGTGGTTTCAGAGGAGAAGATGTTTTGAAAATCTTGATAACGGACAGACCGACAAAATGACCTTGACCTTCAGTGACAAAAAGTTTTTCCATATAAAGGCCTAACATACCAAAGTTGACCATGTCGTAAATTAGATCAAGGTCAATGCAAGGTCATCATTTGTATAAACTATGATGGGCCCGCATGCCCAATGCTACATACCAAGTTTCAAGGTCATAGGCCTTTTGGTTCTAGAGAAGAAGATTTTTGAAGGGTTTCTACCATATATGGGCATGGCGGACATCTTGGTCATGTCACCCAGACCCCGGGTATACACTTTCGTTCCCCTATCCCACTGAGACACCATATGAAATTTGCTTTCAATCTCCTTAGTGGTTTCAGAGGAGATGTTTGAAAATCTTGATGACGGACAGACCGACAAAATGACCTTGACCTTCAGTAACATAATATCTTCATCTGGTCATTTAGTTGACCATATATACCACATATTGTACCTTAGACTTAAATAGTTCCTGAGAAATCCACTATATAAGCGTTTTCCCATATAAAAGTCTAAAATAACAAAGTTGACCATGCCGTAAATTAGGTCAAGGTCAACGCAAGGTCATCATTTGTATAAACTATGATGGGCCCACATGCCCAAAGCTACATACCAAGTTTCAAGGTCAAAGGCCTTTTGGTTCTGAATAAGAAGATTTTTGAAGGGTTTTTACCATATATGGGCATGGCGGCCATCTTGGTCATGTCACCCAGACCCCGGGTACAAACTTTCGTTCCCCCATCCCACTGAGACTCCAAATAAAATTTGGCTTCAATCTCCCCAGTGGTTTCAGAGGATAAGGTGTTTGAAAATCTTGACGACGGATGGTCTGACAGAATGACCTTGACCTTTAAAGACATGATATCTTCATCTGGTCATTTGTTTGACCATGTATACAACATATTGTACCTTAGACTTAAATAGTTTCTGAGAAATCCACTGTGTAAGCGTTTCTCCATCTAAAAGCCTAACGTACCAAAGTTGACCATGCCGTAAATGAGATCAAGGTCAACGCAAGGTCATCATTTGTATAAACTATGTTGGGCCCGCATGCCGATGAAACATACCAAGTTTCAAGGTCATAGGTCTTTTGGTTCTGGACAAAGATTTCTGAAGGGTTTTTACCATATATGGGCATGGAGGCCATCTTGGTCATGTCACCCAGACCCCGGGTACAAACTTTCGTTCCCCAATCCCACTGAGACTCCAAATAAAATTTGGCTTCAATCTCCCCAGTGGTTTCAGAGGAGAAGATGTTTGAAAATCTTGACGACGGATGGTCTGACAGAATGACCTTGACCTTTAAAGACATGATATCTTCATCTGGTCATTTAGTTGACCATGTATACCAAGTATTGTACATTAGACTTAAACAGTTTCCGAGAAATCCACTGTTTAAGCGTTTTCCCATATAAAAGCCTAACGTACCAAAGTTGACCATGCCATAAATTAGATCAAGGTCAATGCAAGGTCATCATTTTAATAAACTATGATGGGCCCGCATGCCTGATGCTACATACCAAGTTTCAAGGTCATAGGCCTTTTGGTTCTTGAGAAGAGGATTGAAGGGTTTTTACCATATATGGGCATGGCAGCCATCTTGGTCATGTGACCCAGACCCCGGGTACAAACTTTCGTTCCCCCATCCCACTGAGACTCCATATGAAATTTGGCTTCAATCTCCCCAGTGGTTTCAGAGGAGAAGATGTTTGAAAATCTTGACGACGGATGGTCCGACGGAATGACCTTGAGAAGAGGATTGAAGGGTTTTTACCATATATGGGCATGGCGGCCATCTTGGTCATGTGACCCAGACCCCGGGTATATACTTTCATTCCTTCACCCCACTGAGACTCCATATGAAATTTAGCTTCAATCTCCCCAGTGGTTTCAGAGGAGAAGATGTTTGAAAATCTTGACGACGGATGGTCCGACGGAATGACCTTGACCTTTAGTGACATAATATCTTCATCTGGTCATTTAGTCGACCATGTATACCAAGTATTGTACCTTAGACTTAAATAGTTTCTGAGAAATCCACCGTTTAAGCGTTTTCCCATATAAAAGCCTAACAGGAAATGACTTTATAAATAAGCATCTTGCTTACTGTCAAATCCTGATACTTTTGAAATTGTATTGTAGTATATGTATGTAATTTATAGTTAATAAAATATCGTTTAAACTAAGTAAAAGCCTAACGTTCCAAAGTTGACCATGCCGTAAATTAGGTCAAGGTCACCGCAAGGTCATGATTTGTACAAACTATGATGGGCCCGCATGCCCGATACTACATACCAAGTAACAAGGTCATAGGCCTTTTGGTTCTGGAGAAGAAGATTTTTGAAGGGTTTTTACCATATATGGGCGTGGCGGCCATCTTGGTCATGTGACCCAGATACCCCGAACAAACTTTCGTTCCCCCAACCCATGGAGGCTCCATATAAAATTTGGCTTTGATCGGCCCAGCGGTTTCAGAGGAGAAGATGTTTGAAAATGTTGACGGACGACGGATGTCTGGCTATACTATAAGCTCACCTATAAGCCTAAAGGCTCTGGTGAGCTAATAACTCAAAAAGTAAGAAAGCAAGAGTTCTCATTCTTGTTCGCGACACATCGTCATGACCTGCTCTACATATCTATGAAGTATCATGGAAATATTCTAAAGGGTATTCAAGTTACAGAGCGGACAAAAATCTGCCAACAAATTCACCAAAGGGGAGATAACTAAACAAGAGGGCCATGGTGGCCCTGAATCGCTCACCTGAGCATTAATCAGTTCACTGGCTCTGGTGAAGATTTATAAGAGTTTTTACCATACTAACATTTGACCTAGTTTTTGACCCGGCATGACCCAGTTTCAAACTTGGCCTGGATATTGTAAGAATAAACATTCTGACACAGTTTCATTTAGATTGGATCAAAACTGTGCCCTCTGGAGCGTATACAAGGTCGTTCTTATATTTGACCTAGTGACCAAGTTTTTGACCCGACACGACCCAGTTTCAAACTTTACCTAGATTTCATTAAGATTAACATTCTGACAGAGTTTCATGAAGATTGGATCAAAACTGTGCCCTCTAGGGTGTACACAAAGTTTTTCTAAGATTTGACCTTGAGCCGACGTGACTCAGTTTCATAGGGGGCTTAGATATACGGACAATAAACATTTTGACATAGTTTCAAGAAGATTGGATCAAAACTATGCCTTCTAGTGCTTACACAACGTTTTTCTAAGATTTGACCTAGTGACCTAGTTTTTTTACCCGACATGACCTACTTTCAAACTTGGCCGAGAGTTTATGAAGATAAACATTCTGACAAAGTTTCATAAAGATTAGATCAAAACTGTGTCCTCTAGAGCGTACACATGGTTTTTCTATGATTTGACCTAGTGACCTAGTTTTTGACCCGACATGACCCAGTTTCAAACTTGTCCTACATATTATGAGGATAAACATTCTGACAAAGTTTCATGAACTTTGGATCAAAACTGTGCCTTCTAGAGCGCACACAAGGTTTTCCTAAGATTTGACCTAGTGACCTAGTTTATAACTGGACATGACCCAGTTTCAAACTTGGCCTAGAATTTATGGAGATAAACATTCTGACAATGTTTCATAAAGATTGGGTCAAAACTGTGTCCTCTAGAGCGTACACAAGGTTTTTCTATGATTTGACCTAGTGACCTAGTTTTTGACCCGACGTGACCCAGTTTCGAACTTGTTCTAGATATTATGAGGATAAACATTCTGACAAAGTTTCATGAACTTTGGATGAAAATTGTGCCTTCTAGAGCGTACACAAGGTTTCTCTAAGATTTGACCTAGTGACCAAGTTTTTGACCCGACATGACCCAGTTTCAAACTTATCCTACATATTATGAGGATAAACATTCTGACAAAGTTTCATGAACTTTGGATCAAAACTGTGTCCTCTAGAGCGTACACAAGGTTTTTCTATGATTTGACCTAGTGACCTTGCTTTTGACCGGACATGACCTACTTTCAAACTTGGCCGAGAGTTTATGGAAGTAAACATTCTGACAAAGTTTCATAAAGATTAGATCAAAACTGTGTCCTCTAGAGCGTACACAAGGTTTTTCTATGATTTGACCTAGTGACCTAGTTCTTGACCCGATATGACCCAGTTTCAAACTTGTCCTACATATTATGAGGATAAACATTCTGACAAAGTTTCATGAACTTTGGATCAAAACTGTGCCTTCTAGAGCGTACACAAGGCTTTTCAAAGATTTGACCTAGTGACCTAGTTTTTGACCCAACAAGACCCAGTTTCGAAGTTGGCCTAGAGCTTATAGAGATAAACATTCTGACAATGTTTCATAAAGATTGGATCAAAACTGTGTCCTCTAGAGCATACACAATGTTTTTTCTATGATTTGACCTAGTGACCTAGTTTTTGACCTGACATGACCCAGTTTCAAACTTGTCCTACATATTATGAGGATAAACATTCTGACAAAGTTTCATGAACTTTGAATCAAAACTGTGCCTTCTAGAGCGCACACAAGGTTTTTCTAAGATTTGACCTAGTGACCTAGTTTATGACTCGACATGACCCAGTTTCGAACTTGGCCTAGAGTTTATGGAGATAAACATTCTGACAATGTTTCATAAAGATTGGATCAAAACTGTGTCCTCTAGAGTGTACACAAGGTTTTCCTATGATTTGACCTAGTGACCTAGTTTTTGACCCAATGTGACCCAGTTTCAAACTCGTCCTAGATATTATGAGGATAAACATTCTGACAAAGTTTCATGAACTTTGGATGAAAACTGTGCCTTCTAGAGCGTACACAAGGTTTTTCCAAGATTTGACCTAGTGACCAAGTTTTTGACCCGACATGACCCAGTTTCAAATTTATCCTACATATTATGAGGATAAACATTCTGACAAAGTTTCATGAACTTTGGATCAAAACTGTGTCCTCTAGAGCGTACACAAGGTTTTTCTATGATTTGACCTAGTGACCTTGTTTTTGACTCGACATGACCTACTTTCAAACTTGGCCGAGAGTTTATGGAAGTAAACATTCTGACAAAGTTTCATAAAGATTAGATCAAAACTGTGTCCTCTAGAGCGTACACAAGGTTTTTCTATGATTTGACCAAGTGACCTAGTTTTTCTATGATTTGACCTAGTGACCCAGTTTCAAACTTGTCCTACATATTATGAGGATAAACATTCTGAAAAAGTTTTATGAACTTTGGATCAAAACTGTGCCTTCTAGAGCGTACACAAGGCTTTTCTAAGATTTGACCTTGTGACCTAGTTTTTGACCCAACAAGACCCAGTTTCGAACTTGGCCTAGAGTTTTTACAGATAAACATTCTGACAATGTTTCATAAAGATTGGAACAAAACTGTGTCCTCTAGAGCATACACAATGTTTTTTCTATGATTTGACCTAGTGACCTAGTTTTTGACCCGACGTGACCCAGTTTCAAACTTATCCTAGATATTATAAGGATAAACTTTCTGATTAAGTTTCATGAACTTTGGATCAAAACTGTGCCTTCTAGAGCGTACACAAGGTTTTTCTAAGATTTGACCTAGTGACCTAGTTTTTGACCCGACATGACCCAGTTTCGAACTTGTCCTAGAGTTTATGGAGATAAACATTCTGACAAAGTTTCATAAAGATTGGATCAAAACTGTGTCCTCTAGAGCGTACACAAGGTTTTTCTATGATTTGACCTAGTGACCTAGTTTTAGACCCGACGTGACCCAGTTTCAAACTTGGCCTAGATTTTATGGAGATAAACATTCTGACAAAGTTTCATGAACTTTGGATGAAAACTGTGCCCTCTAGAGCGTACACAAGGTTTTTCTAAGATTTGACCTAGTGACCTAGTTTTTAACCCGACATGACCCAGTTTCGAACTTGGCCTAGATTTTATGGAGATAAACATTCTGACAAAGTTTCATGAAGATTGGATCGAAACTGTGCCCGCTAGAGTGTACACAAGCAAAAGTTGACGGACGTCCGGACGTCCGGACGTCCGGACGGACGTACGACGGACGACGGACATCACGGTATCCCAAAAGCTCACCTTGAGCACTTCGTGCTCAGGTGAGCTAAAAAAGTACACTTTGTAAGATGAAAATGTGAAAAGGTGCATTGGAATGGGGATAACTGTATTGAAAATTGTCATTTGGGGAGGTAAATTGTTGGTTTTATGGTCGCAAATTGCGTAGGGCGTCACGTCAGCTGAGCCGTAAAACGAAATTTCCAACCATAAAACCAACGATTTACCTCCCCAAATTACAATTTTCAATACAGTTATTCCCTAAATTATCTATTATGACACACATTTGATATGTGTTCACTTTGTCCAGAATGGAATACACTAGTTAATATCATCTATCATCAGTGGCACTTACCCGGTACAGGGATGAAATCTGCGATTCACTAAAACACAGATAATTGCTGTAATTTTCAACAAATTTAAAGAATTTGTATAAATTATTGTACTTGTGAAATACAATGATAAACTGTGCACCAAATGCTACAGTGCGACAACAAATGATCTGTGTTGTAATAAATGTGGTTAAAATATTGGGTACGCATTTTCCACCCTTATTTGATGGGGGTGGATTTTTTCTCTCTATAGATCAACAGCTTGAACAGGCTGGCTCCACCTGAAACAAGATAAAGTGAATAATTTTTGAGTTGTTCAGAAAAGGTAAACACAAGAAAAAAAACACTTCTATATAACATGCATATTGTTTTTGAATTGGTCAAATACATTGCTCAAAACCATTAACAGATCTAAAGAGTACAGAAGATGTACCAGTATGACCTGGGTTTTCTACTGTACATGACCAACTGCTGAAGACTTAGTGTAGTGAAGTATAAAATTTAACTCATTTGAGTCTTTCAGAAAGTTCAAAAGTATGCAAAGTTAGCTGAGTTTCAAACAAAAATTCTTTGTCTCAGATGGTCATGGCGAGAACTTTCAAAACAACAAGGGGTGGAAGTAGACCGTTCTAGAAACTAAGAAAACCGGTGCTCCAAAAGTGCATGTAACAATTTGTATTTTGCCAAAAACACAAGGGTTATGTAAGATTATCGTGAACGTAATATTTACCTAGTGTGAAATGATGGACAGTTGGACCGACAGAATGGATATTTAAGACAATCCTTGTGTATTAATATTGGTCTTGTCAGATAGTCTGCCATTCAAATGATTCCCAGTAGTTAACCTTTATGTCTTTGTATCACACAGATTATATTCTGTGCATTTGACCTAGTAACCAGTTTTTGATAGGACATGACCCAGTTTCATAGTAAGCCTGGACTTTTTAAAGATAAACATTCAGACAAAGTTTCATAAAGACTGAATAAAAACTGTGGCCTCTGGAGTGTACACAAAGTTTTGCTAAGACTTGTGCTAGTGACCTAGTTTTTGACCTAACATGACCAAGATCCACGCTTTACATAGATTTCATGGAGATAAACATTCTGACAAAACGTCATGCAGATTGGATAGAAAAATGTACCCTCTAGAGAGTTCACAAGGTTTTTCTATGACGTGACCTAGTGACCTAGCTTTTGACCCGACATAACCCATTTACAAACTTATGCTAGATTTCATGGATATAAATATTCTGACACAATTTCATAAAGATTGGATCAACACTGTGCCCTCTAGAATGAACACAACCTATAAGATTTGACCTAATGACCTAGTTTTAAAACTCAACATGACCTAGTTTCAACTTTACCTAGATTGTACGGAGATAAACATTTGGACAAAGTTTCATGAAGATTGAAAGAAAAATGAGCCCACCAGTGTGTACACAAGGTTTATCTAAGATTCGACCTAGTGACCTATTTTTTTTTTGTGCCCAACATGACCCATTTTTGAAATAGTCCTCGTTTCTGTAGAGATATACACTCTGATAAGTTTCATCAAAACTATGCCTTCTTGTGCATACACAGTGTTTTTCTAAGATTTGACCTAGTGACCTAGTTTTTGATCTGACATGACCCAGTTTCGAACTTGGCATTAATTTTTTCGAGATAAACATTCTGACAAAGTTTCATAAAAATTGCATCAAAAGTGTACCCTCTAGTGTGTACACAAGCAAAAATTGACAGACATCCAGACGTTGACCTAGTGACCTAGTTTTTGATCCGACATACCCAGTTTCAAGCTTGACTTAGATATTATTACGATGAACATTTTGACAAAGTTTCATGAAGATTTTTCATAACCTGCCCTCTAGAGTGTACACAAGGTCATTCGTATATTTGACCTAGTGACCTAGTTCTTAATCTGACATGACCTACTTTCATATTTGGCCTAGATTTTGTGACAATATACATTCTGACAAAGTTTCAAAAAGATTGGATCAAAAATGTGCCCTCTAGAGTGTACACAAGATTTTTCTAAGATTTGACCTTGTGACCTGGTTTTGGAACCGACATGACCCAGCTTCAAACTTGGCCTAGATATTGTAAGGATAATCATTCTGACAAAATTTCATGAAGATTGGATCAAAACTGTGCCCTCTAGAGCATACACAAGGTGGTTCTTATATTTGACCTAGTGACCTAGTTTTTGAGCCGACATGACCTACTTTCACACTTGGCCTAGACATTGTGACGATATACATTCTGAGAAAGTTTAAAAAAGATTGGATAAAAAATGTACCCTCAAGAGTGTACACAAGGTTTTTCTAAGATTTGACCTAGTGACCTGGTTTTTGATCTGACATCACCAAGCTTCAAACTTGGCCTAGATATTGTAAGGATGAATATTCTGACAGTTTCATTATGTTTGGATCAAAACTGCGACCTCTAGAGTGTACCCAAGGTTTTTCTGATATTTGACCTAGTGACCTAGTTTCTGACCCGATATTATCCAGTTTCAAACTTGGCCTACATATTGTGAGAACAAACATTCTGACAAAGTTTCATAAAGATTGGATCAAAACTGTGCCCTCTAAAGCGTTCACAAGGTCTTTCTTATATTTGACCCTGTGAACTTATTCTGGACCGGACATGACCCAGTTTCAAAATCTCATTAGATTTCATGAAGATAAACATTCTGACATAGTACCAAAAAGATTGGATCAACAATGCGCCCTCTAGAGTGTACACAAGTTTTTCTATGATTTGACCTTATGACCTAGTTTTAGACCCAAAATGACCCAGTTTCAAACTTGGCCTGGATATTGTGAGGATAAACATTTGACAAAATATCATGAAGATTGGATCAAAACTGTGCCCTCTAGAGCGTACACAAGGTCGTTCTTATATTAGACCTAGTGACCTATTTTTTAACCCGAAATGACCTACTTTCAAACTTGGCCTAGATATTGTGACGATAAACATTCTGACAAAGTTTCAATAAGATTGGATCAAAACTGTGTCCTCTAGAGCTTACGCAAGGTTTTTCTAAGATTTGACCTAGTGACCTGGTTTTTGACCCGACATGACCCAGTTTAAAACATGTCCTAGAAACTGTGAGGATAAACATTCTGACAAAGTTTCACGAAGTTTGGATCAAAACTATGACCTCTAGAGCGTACACAATGTTTTTCTAATATTTGACCTTGTGACCTACTTTTTGACCCGACATGACCGAGTTTCCAACTTCGCCTAGATTTTATTAAGACTAAGATTCAGACAAAGTTTTATAAAGATTGGATCAAAACTGTGGCCGCTAGAGTGTACACAAGCAAAAGTTGACTGTCGTCCAGACATACGGACGTACGACGGACATCAGTGTATACCAAAAGCTCACCCTGACCAACATAACCTTCTTTCAAACTTGGCCTAGAGTTTATGGAGATAAACATTCTGACAAAGTTTCATAAAGTTGGAACAAAACTGTGTCCTCTAGAGCGTACACAAGGTTTTTCTAATATTTGACCTAGTGACCTAGTTTATGACCCGACATGACCCAGTTTCAAACTTGTACTTGATATTATGAGGATAATCATTCTGACAAAGTTTCATGAACTTTGAATCAAAACTGTGCCATCTAGAGCGTACACAAGGTTTTCCTAAGTTTTGACCTAGTGACCTAGTTTTTGACCCGACATGACCTACTTTCAAACTTGGCTTAGAGTTTATGCAGATAAACATTCTGACAAAGTTTCATAAAGATTGGATCAAAACTGTGTCCTCTAAAGCGTACACAAGGTTTTTCTATGATTTGACCTAGTGACCTAGTTTTTGACCCAACATGACCCAGTTTCGAACTTGTCCTAGATATAATTAGGATAAACATTCTGACAAAGTTTCATGAAGTTTGGAGCAAAACTGTGCCTTCTAGAACGTACAAAAGGTTTTCCTAAGATTTGACCTAGTGACCTAGTTTTTGACCCGACATGACCCAGTTTCGTACTTGGCCTAGATTTTATAAAGACTAACATTCTGACAAAGTTTCATAAAGATTGGATCAAAACTGTGGCCGCTATAGTATACACAAGCAAAAGTTGATGGACGGATGTCCGGACGTCCGGACGTACGACGGACATCAGGGTATCCCAAAAGCTCACCCTGAGCACTTCGTGCTCAGGTGAGCTAATAAACATTCTTACAATGTTTTATAAAAATTGGATCAAAACTATGTCCTCTATAGCGTACACAATGTTTTTCTATGATTTGACCTAGTGACCTAGTTTTTGACCCAACATGACCCAGTTTCGTACTTGTCCTAGATATTATAAAGATAAACATTGTGACAAAGTTTCATGAACTTTGGATGATAACTGTGCCTTCTAGAGTGTACACAAGGTTTTTCTAAGATTTGACCTACTGACCCAACATGACCCAGTTTCAAACTTGGCCTAGATATTATGGAGATATATATTCTGACAACGTTTCATATAGATTGAATCAAAACTGTGTCCTCTAGAGCGTACACAAGGTTTTTCTATGATTTGACCTAGTGACCTAGTTTTTGACCCGACGTGACCCAGTTTCGAACTTGTCCTAGATATTATGACGATAAACATTTTGACTAATTTATATGAACTTTGGATGAAAACTGTGCCTTCTAGAGTGTACACAAGGTTTTTCTAAGATTTGACCTAGTGACCTAGTTTTTGACCCGACGTGACCCAGTTTCGAACCTGTCCTAGATATTATAAAGATAAACATTCTGACAAAGTTTCATGAACTTCGGATGAATACTGTGCCTTCTAGAGTGTACACAAGGTTTTTCTAAGATTTGACCTAGTGACCTAGTTTTTGAGCCGACGTGACCCAGTTTCGAACCTGTCCTAGATATTATAAAGATAAACATTCTCACAAAGTTTCATGAACTTTGGATGAAAACTGTGCTTTCTAGAGTGTACACAAGGTTTTTCTAAGATTTGACCTAGTGACCTAGTTTTTGACCCGACATGACCAGTTTCGAACTTGGCCTAGATTTTATGGAGATAAACATTCTGACAAAGTTTCAGAAAGATTGGATCAAAACTGTGGCCGCTATAGTGTACACAAGCAAAAGTTGACGGACGGACGTCCAGACGTCCAGACGTACGACGGACATCAGGGTATCCCAAAAGCTCACCCTAAGCACTTCGTGCTCAGGTGAGCTAATAAACATTCTTACAATGTTTTATAAAAATTGGATCAAAACTATGTCCTCTATAGCGTACACAATGTTTTTCTATGATTTGACCTAGTGACCTAGTTTTTGACCAAACATGACCCAGTTTCGTACTTGTCCTAGATATTATAAAGATAAACATTGTGACAAAGTTTCATGAACTTTGGATGATAACTGTGCCTTCTAGAGTGTACACAAGGTTTTTCTAAGATTTGACCTACTGACCCAACATGACCCAGTTTCAAACTTGGCCTAGATATTATGGAGATATATATTCTGACAACGTTTCATATAGATTGAATCAAAACTGTGTCCTCTAGAGCGTACACAAGGTTTTTCTATGATTTGACCTAGTGACCTAGTTTTTGACCCGACGTGACCCAGTTTCGAACTTGTCCTAGATATTATGACGATAAACATTTTGACTAATTTATATGAACTTTGGATGAAAACTGTGCCTTCTAGAGTGTACACAAGGTTTTTCTAAGATTTGACCTAGTGACCTAGTTTTTGACCCGACGTGACCCAGTTTCGAACCTGTCCTAGATATTATAAAGATAAACATTCTGACAAAGTTTCATGAACTTCGGATGAATACTGTGCCTTCTAGAGTGTACACAAGGTTTTTCTAAGATTTGACCTAGTGACCTAGTTTTTGAGCCGACGTGACCCAGTTTCGAACCTGTCCTAGATATTATAAAGATAAACATTCTGACAAAGTTTCATGAACTTTGGATGAAAACTGTGCTTTCTAGAGTGTACACAAGGTTTTTCTAAGATTTGACCTAGTGACCTAGTTTTTGACCCGACATGACCAGTTTCGAACTTGGCCTAGATTTTATGGAGATAAACATTCTGACAAAGTTTCAGAAAGATTGGATCAAAACTGTGGCCGCTATAGTGTACACAAGCAAAAGTTGACGGACGGACGTCCAGACGTCCAGACGTACGACGGACATCAGGGTATCCCAAAAGCTCACCCTAAGCACTTCGTGCTCAGGTGAGCTAATAAACATTCTTACAATGTTTTATAAAAATTGGATCAAAACTATGTCCTCTATAGCGTACACAATGTTTTTCTATGATTTGACCTAGTGACCTAGTTTTTGACCAAACATGACCCAGTTTCGTACTTGTCCTAGATATTATAAAGATAAACATTGTGACAAAGTTTCATGAACTTTGGATGAAAGCTGTGCCTTCTAGAGTGTACACAAGGATTTTCTAAGATTTGACCTACTGACCTAGTTTTTGACCCAACATGACCCAGTTTCAAACTTGGCCTAGATATTATGGAGATATATATTCTGACAACGTTTCATATAGATTGGATCAAAACTGTGTCGTCTAGAGCGTACACAAGGTTTTTCTATGATTTGACCTAGTGACCTAGTTTTTGACCAAACATGACCCAGTTTCGTACTTGTCCTAGATATTATAAAGATAAACATTTTGACAAAGTTTCATGAACTTTGGATGAAAGCTGTGCCTTCTAGAGTGTACACAAGGTTTTTCTAAGATTTGACCTACTGACCTAGTTTTTGACCCAACATGACCCAGTTTCAAACTTGGCCTAGATATTATGGAGATATATATTCTGACAACGTTTCATATAGATTGGATCAAAACTGTGTCGTCTAGAGCGTACACAAGGTTTTTCTATGATTTGACCTAGTGACCTAGTTTTTGACCCGACGTGACCCAGTTTCGAACTTGTCCTAGATATTATTACGATAAACATTTTGACTAAGTTTCATGAACTTTGGATGAAAACTGTGCCTTCTAGAGTGTACACAAAGTTTTTCTAAGATTTGACCTAGTGACCTAGTTTTTGACCCGACGTGACCCAGTTTCGAACTTGTCCTAGATATTATAAAGATAAACATTCTGACAAAGTTTCATGAACTTCGGATGAATACTGTGCCTTCTAGAGTGTACACAAGGTTTTTCTAAGATTTGACCTAGTGACCTAGTTTTTGAGCAAACGTGACCCAGTTTCAAACCTGTCCTAGATATTATAAAGATAAACATTCTGACAAAGTTTCATGAACTTTGGATGAAAACTGTGCCTTCTAGAGTGTACACAAGGTTTTCCTAAGATTTGACCTAGTGACCTAGTTTTTGACCCGACATGACCCAGTTTCGAACTTGGCCTAGATTTTATGGAGATAAACATTCTGACAAAGTTTCAGAAAGATTGGATCAAAACTGTGCCCGCTAGAGTGTACACAAGCAAAAGTTGACGGACGGACGTCCGGACGTCCGGACGTCCGGACGTACGACGGACGACGGACATCAGGGTATCCCAAAAGCTCACCCTGAGCACTTCGTGCTCAGGCGAGCTAAAAACTACAAAAGCAAGAGTTACCATTCTTGCACGCGACACATCGCCATGACCTGTTCTAAATAACTGTGAAGTATCATGAAATTATTCCAAACGGTATTCAAGATATGGAGTGGACAAGAAAATGTTTACGGACGGACAGACGGACGGACGCCAGGCTCATCGATTTATCCCCCGAACCTTTCGGTCGGGGGATAAAAAGACCAGAGGAGAAAGTGTGTGTAGTCAAATAAATGAAAGTAACAACTACATGATAGACACACAAGAGTCTATCAAGAAAGCAAGAGTTGTCATTCTTGAATGAGACAAACTATCAGGATCTGATCTCCATATCTGTGAAGTATCATAAAAATAGCCATCAGAGGAGATGGCAAATCCCCCGACCTAAGACCCCCATGGGCCTTGGTAAAAAGGGTACACTTCAAAACACATATTAGTAATATATTGTCGTTCTTTTATGCTTCTGATTGACATTAACTGTTAACAGATGCATGATTATCTAACACTCAGACTAAAACAGTATGCTTGACTGCTAAAAAGAGGTAATATCTCAAACAGCCACCATATACACAAATGTATAGCATATGATACATTCAACTTTCAAAATGTGTGAATAACTTCTAAAGTACAAGCCCTACAAACCTAATTTTGAGCTCTCTAGTAAGTAAATTTGGACAAAGAATCCAAATCTGGAAAAAAAAAAAATATTTTTTTTTTGGAGGGGGGGGGGGGGGGGGGGGTGCGGGAATGTGGAGGGGTAAGAGAGAGTTAGGAACACTGATAAGATATCACAGCATGATCATCAATATTCTAAAAGGTACACGGTTATTCAAATTCTGGAGCTGGCCAGAGTTATACAGTTATGGAGCAGAGACTCAAACAGCAGCTCAAACTACCAAAGGGAAATAATTCACTAGGTCTAAAAGCAAGAGTTATCATTCATGTACGAGACAAATTGTCATGACCTGTTCTGCATATCTGTGAAGTATCATGAAAATATTTCAAAAGGTATTCAAGCTATGGAGCAGACACTTAAAATCATCAAAGGGAAATAACTCCAAAAGTAAGAAAGCAAGAGTTGTCATTCTTATTTGCGACACATCATCATGACCTGTCCTACATATCTGTGAAGTATCATGAAAATATTCCTAAAGGTATTCAAGTTATAGAGCGGACACGAAATCACACCTAAAACCATCAAGGGGTAATAACTCAAAAAGAAAGCAGGAGTTGTCTTTCTTGTTCGCGACACATCGTCATGACCTGTTCTACATATCTGTGAAGTATCATGAAAATATTCCAAAAGGTATTCAAGTTATAGAGCAGGCACGAAATCATACCTAAAACGATCAAGGGGAAATAACTCAAAAAGTAAGAAAGCAAGAATTGTCATTCTTGTTCGCGACACACTGTCATGGCCTGTTCTAAATATCTGTGAAGTATCATGAGAATATACCAAAGGGTATTCTAGTTATAGAGCGGACACAAATCTTCCAAAAAATCACACCTAAAACTATCAAGGGGAAATAACTCAAAAAGTAAGAAAGCAAGAGTTGTCATTCTTGTTCGCGACATATCGTCATGACCTGTTCTACATTTCTGTGAAGTATCATGAAAATATTCCAAAGGGTATTCAAGTTACAGAGCGGACACGAATCTGCCAAAAAATCACCAAAGGGGAGATAATTCAAAAAGTACAATAGCAAGAGTTACCATTCTTATACGCGACACATCGTCATGACCTGTTCTACATAACTGTGAAGTATCATGAAAATATTCCAAAGGGTATTCAAGATATAGAGCGGACAAGAAAGTGTTTACGGACGCACGGCAGGCTCATCGCTATATCCCTCGAACCTTTCGGTCGGGGGATAAAAATATTTCAAAGGGTATTCTAGTTGTGGAGCAGACACTAAATCACACCTAAAACCATCAAGGGGAAATAACTCAAAAAGTAAGAAAGCAAGAGTTGTAACTCTTGTTCGCGACACATCGTCATGACCTGCTCTACATATCTGTGAAGTTTCATGAAAATATTTCAAAGGGTATTCAAGTTATGGAGCGGACACAAAATCACACCTAAAACCATCAAGGGGAAATAACTCAAAAAGTAAGAAAGCAAGAGTTGTCATTCTTGTTCGCAACACATCGTCATGACCTGCTCTACATATCTATGAAGTATCATGAAAATATTCCGAAGGGTATTCAAGTTACAGAGCGGACACGAATCTGCCAAACAATTCACCTAAGGGGACATAACTAAAAAACTACAAAAGCAAGAGTTACCATTCTTGCACGCGACACATCGCCAAGATGTTCTACGTAACTGTGAAGTGTCATGAAATTATTCCAAACGGTATTCAAGATATGGAGTGGACAAGAAAATTTTTAAGGACGGACAGACGGACGGACGGACAGATGCCAGGCTCATCGCTATATCCCCCGAACCTTTCGGTCGGGGTAAAAAAGACCAGAGGAGAAAGTGAAAGTAGTCAAATAAATGAAAGTAACAACTACATGATAGACACACACAGTATAGATGGTATAGGAGAAGTAGATAACATCAATGAACCCATTCTTATATTGCCAGACAAAATAGCAGAAGACAGAGAAAAGGTGGAAAGAGAATTGAGGTCAAAACAGTCAACAATAATCACATTAGAAGTGGGTGGCCGTCACTTTGCCACAAGCAAAGAAACTTTGCCACAAGCAAAGAAACTGGCGGCCATATTCAATTTATTGCTAGAAGATGACAGAAGGCACTATTTCATTGATAGAGATGGAGCCCATTTTCGTTATATCCTTAATTACCTTCAGGAAGACTGCAAGATGAACATTGCTATTTTACCTAGAGAAACAAGATATCTTTATATGGTACTGAGAAACAAATGCATTTATTATAAACTTGATGGGTTGCTGAAAATTGTTGACTTAAGGTTAGAAAATTATAGAAACCTGGGTCTAGCTTTCTAAGACCCAAGTTACTTCCACTTGGCTGAGATGAAATCTATGATTGAGATGAAACTTATTTAACACCACGTATAATTGAGATGTACCAACCTAATAGCAGAAGAAACCAGACCACCTGTCAAGATGGCGCGTTCTGTAATTATTCGCGTTTATGAATTTTAAGTTGAATTTTCATCGCGATTTAATAAGTCATATCTAAAATTAAGTAATGAATTATCGAAACATATAGACAATCAACGCTGGATACATCGAAGAACAACACCTGACAAGACGATATTGGGATTTAGTTTAGTTAATGGTTAAGTTAGCATGTTGTCAGGGTCCTGCAAATCAAAATTCCAACTATTTGTCTGGGACATGGCTTCCTCTACAAAATAATGAAGTTGTTTTGTTATCCCTGTTTAGCTTGGAAAATTTGCTTGGCAAGTGAGAAACTATTTCAGTTGCCCAGCAAAGATTCTAAGTTGTCCCAAGCAGTTGGAGGATAGATTTATTGGTCCCTGAGACATGCATTTAGTTGGTTGAGAAAGTATTTTTTTCATAGAAAATTTATTCCTGGAAGCTGCTAAAACTTGAAACTATTTTACCTATTTTCTAAATTTTGCTTTTTGTAACATTTTCACTATAAAAGTTTAATTTATTTTCACATCTCAATCAGTACCTAATACCTGTAATCTTGTAATGTCTGGACTGTAATATAAAGAGCATAGCATAGCATCTGTCTGTGATTGGATTCTAGGAATGTCTGTACCTGCAATATATTATCATCAATTACTAGATAGCAGTACATGTATAAAATCATTTCTCTATAATCAAGCATAAGCAAGGAGTTCATCTCATTTTCTTAAACTTCATCCATATGATATGTCAATGTTTAAGGTTCAAAGCTTTCTGACTAAAATTCAAGTAAGCGTGAAATTTGAGTCTTTGAACTTAAAAATTTCCCTTAAATAAGGTTTGTTTGTGTAAATGAGATTGTGAAATGTAAAATGTGCTTATGTGTAAGCAATGAAAATGGCTACTCCTTAGGAATCAAAATTGTGCTGTACAACATATAGTTTTGACAAACTGAATGATTAATCGGGAAATATCGCGTTACCTAAGTGGTTTACGCATGCGCAGAAACAATGTGAAAAAGGTCTATTGGCCGAGCGCGCTCCGATTGTAAGTACAGAATTCGAGGCCTAATATACTAAGACGCGTATGACAATGCAATGATTCAATATCTATTTTCCCGGTAAACATGTCAGATACGTAATGTACAGTCATCACAAATACGGATCATGCTAAATTTGCGCAGGCTGATCAGATCATACATGTTTTCATGAAATCGTCACAGGTGCCGACGATTTCTGTTTATGAGTCGGTTCTTTCACTTTAAGATTAGTTTGCCGCGTTTTTCTATCTGGTTCCCGCCGATGCAGGTGTACTATCTGTGGAACGAGAACCAGTCAATATTTATTAATAGTACCTCGGCAAATCCGCGATCTTTTGCAATCTCAACAGCTCAGCTGTCACCATGCAGTAATTTGCGATTTTACAAATTTACCGGCCCAGATATGCAACAATACGCGATCCTTATTTGATATTTAACTATTCTAGAGAGGTCTTACGGTAGGTATGTTCATCTAAGTGTAGAATTTAATACACAGATTTTGAGTGTAAACAAGTATCAGCTTTGATCAAAATCACTAGAACAAATCAGACCCATCATCCGAGGCCGGAGGGCAACTTTGGATGTGTATATGGAGGGTGAGGGAAAGGTGGGGAGGTAGTGGTGGTTTGAGAATGCCGGATTGTTTTTTTTTAGCAGTTCATTTTTATTATTATTATTATTTTTTTTTTTTTTTTTTTTTTGAGTAATTCAACAATGGACTGGTCACACTAACACTATAAACAGTATGCTAAATTACACTGCATATTAACACATAATGGTAGTGTTACTGCTCTGAAATGTCCTACTTTTGAGGTTAATTATTAGATGTAGGCCGAACAACATAAGTAACATTGCCCCTCCAGATGCCTTTCGCCACGCTAAAAGTGCCCTTTTTTTCAGCAGCACCCTGCCCCTTTTTCAGTCTGGGGGAAACACTGAATATAGATTGACACATTTTACAGGTTCACACAGTCATTAGAGTTTATGTGTAGTATGGATGTCTGCTAAAAATGATGTGTTGCATTGTGTGATATTGCACATATTAATATGGCTGGCAAGATCTGTCCGATATGTCTGATAGTAACCACTTAGCATTGCGACATTGTTGTTACAACCTCATTACATTTATCATAGCGTTGTTTCAGCTTCTTTGCAACGTTGTGAAAATGAGGCAAAGTCAATATCTGATGGTTCTGACATTGTTGCTGTGCTGTGTGATTGCTGGTCAGTGCAAGAGGAACAAAGAATGAATGTTGTATAAAATTTTGACAGCCATGAATCATTCTGTAAGTTGGTATTACCATTTTTTTTGGACTGCATATATCACATATTTCATTAATTTCATTAGTAAAATTAGGGTGTTTACTAGTTGGGTATATGATGGCAACTGAATCACAATTCCTTTACATGTGATTTATCTGTGGGACTTTGTCATGTGCCTGATGAAGTGCACCCAGGCTTAATGGCTGACTACCTTTATTACCCTTTACATCAATTATAAGTTGCCACCATATGTGCCCATTACCACTCTTGCACATCTTAGTTGGAAAATGGCTCGACTTCGCTTAATATGTGCAGTTAACACCCATGAATTGTATTTAGACATGTCAATGATACAGTGAATGGCACCATTATGAAAGACACTGTCATTTCAATTCTCAGTGCTAGACAAATCAGATGGTTGTAAACTTGTTCGGTGGATTGTTTTACCCTTAAATTATGAGATTTCTTATTGAAGTCATGACTTCCTGTATTACTATACAAGTGGAGATTTCACTTGCTTATAGTATTAATCCTTTTCTGGGCTGTCGAACAATCGATTTGTCAAACTCTGTCATTTACTTGTCTTTACTGTGAAGTATCTTCAAATGTTGAAGAAATATTGTGCAAATTAACTGTTATTAAATGTCAATGTGCTGGTTACGGTGTCTCCGGGTACGGTACCGTATCCCTAGACTCTGGGACTCCAGGTACGGAACCGTACCCCGAGACTCTGGGTCTCCAGGTACGGAACCGTACGTGGAGACAGTCCTATGAGGATTGGCTCCGGGTACAGCAGTAAGTTTTCAATACTATGTATTAAGTAGTTTACCTAATTAATATAGATCTTCTATAGTTAATCCAGCAATAAAATTACTCCTTGTAAAAAATTCATTAAGTCGCCATCTTGCTAGAGAAAATTATAACGTTCAAGTAGTAGAAATTCAACTCTCATATCGACGTTCAAGTCAGTCATTTGCCTTATTTTGACAGATGTACATGTTCATATACTGCGAAAAACACAACCACCTCGAGGTGTCTTATTTGATCGCCCGCTAATTGCTTGCTGAAGAGTGCAAACAACTATCTTCTCGTTATAATCTGTACAAATAGACAATTACATTTATTAAAAAGTATCCACCTTTAATAATTCTGCGATAAGCAATGTAGACCCAAAACAGACGCCTACAAAACGCCAGCAGCGTTCTTGAATATGCCTTTCGTCAAACGGGTTAAACACATTAAGTCATGTGCGCCAAGTAAAGTTCTTCAAGGGTTGTTGCACATCTCAATCGAAATGACATTGAGTATTCATTATTATATGTATTTAATTGTGTGCTTATGAAGGTATTATCACTTCAACAGATATCGCATCGACGGAATCAGGACAACTGGCCCCACAAAAATCTCGGCCCAGGACAACTCGCCCCCTTATTTTAAACTTACCACAAGTCAACTCGTCCCAATAATAATCATAAGCTTGCCAAACATCAACTCGCATCAAATTATAAAAACTCAGCCCAGATTTATCATGAGTATCTTGCTCTTGATTTTTTTAAATGCCACTAAAAATTTACCGTCTGACTTCATGTACATGCACTGACAACACAACTTGAAGGGATTTACGGTAATTACGAGTGACTTTATAAATTTGGTTTTAGTTGCCCCCCCCCAATCAAAAAAATAATCACTGACGTTACAGAAAGACATATAATTGATTTAATTGCACCTCGGCGGAACGTATCCATAGCCGCAGTGCCGGGCGCCGTTCATCCGTCCATTAAATAAAAACTGTTACTCATTGTTGTCTTTTATTATTACACATTGTTTTGACCATATTATCATTAATTATTTTCCCTAGCAAGATGGCGACTTAATGAAATTTTTACAAGGATGGATTAACTATATATCAAATGAGTAGAACCGATGTGTCTAAATACAGTAATGTAGCGTAATGATGCGTTAAGATGTGTAATGTATTGTTTATATATTATAAACAATCTACATTACACAGCATTACTGTTTTTAGACCCGGGTAAAACTACTTAATACATAGTATTGAAAACTTACTGCCGTACCCGGAGCCAATCCTCATAGGACTGTCTCCAGGTACGGTTCCGTACCTGGAGACCCAGAATCTCGGGGTACGGATCCGTACCTGGAGACCCAGAGTCTAGGGATACGGTACCGTACCTGGAGACACTTCCTTGCTTTTATCTGGAAGATTCAAGTTATTGACTGGGCCCACTGCACTAACTGTTTGCTTGAGAATGTTGACCCAGCAAATATCTCGATATCCTGCTAGATTTGTAGGTTTCGAAACATTAATATCCTATGAAATTTCACTTAAGGACTCTTCCAGGTGAGAAACCAATGCTTAAATTCATTGATGTTTTAAATGAATGAAATTGAAGAAGGAAATGTGAGATCTGAGCATAATATTGACAATAACATTTCCTATATATACCAGATCAGATACTTACCTAAATACGTGTAAGTCAGTGCTGTGAAGGTGTTGTTGTTGGTTGGAAGTTACATTTTTAACATCAAAAGGAACTGACTTTTGGTCATGTACTGTAGAAATATGTATGTTGTCCTTGGGAGTTAAATGGAACAGCAACAGCCTCGTGGCCCTAATTTCTTTCTCTTTCTCTCGATACTGCACTCGGGCAGTAACTGACCATGATGGCAGGCGCGGGGTGTGGCGCATAAGTTTCAAAAAAAAAAAAAAAAAAAGATAGTACTAACACAACCTATGACAAGGCCACACAGAGTTAAAACTATTTACAAGACGTCCTCAGGGTTAGGCATTACATGCTCTATCCCTGCCCAACCCACAGACACTTGGGGTCAGTAGGTGCATTTGGTCGAAAATTGATCTCCTGCAGCTTTTTTCTCACTTATTTTTACAATTTAGTATACCTGAACACCTCCTTAACTGAGATAAATGGTTTGGTCATGTATAGAAAACGTTTGCAATTATCGATATTTGCTCCCTTGGCTTAAAAAAACACAAGATAGTACACTCGCCGTTGATCAATTTTGACCCCTCTCTCGGTAAACAGTGCTGCGCCTTCCGAATTCAACGGAATCATCTAACATACTTACGTCCCTCAGTTCGCCAGACATTGGCCTTTACGTGGACACCGGCATCATTTCAAACTTCTCTCAAATTCTTGCTATTTCTCACCGAATGTGTAGAAAAATAAGGACAAAAATCTTGATTAGCAGCGCCGGGGACAATGGTTCCATGCTCTAATATATAGTCACAAATATTGATTGGACAACCTGGGACCAGTTTATGAACCGCAGTTGCGCATGACAGGAGACTGGTTCTCTTTCGAATTACTATACGAGAACTACCGAATGCCTACGGAATTTGTAATTCAGTCTACCTGTCGCGCGCACATGTGTAAACATTGTCCCCGGCGCTGCTATTCAAGATTTTTGTCCTTATTTTTCTACACATTCGGTGAGAAATAGCAAGAATTTGAGAGAAGTTTGAAATGATGCCGGTGTCCACGTAAAGGCCAATGTCTGGCGAACTGAGGGACGTAAGTATCTTTGATGATTCCGTTGAATTCGGAAGGCGCAGCACTGTTTACCGAGAGAGGGGTCAATATTGATCGGCACGGAGTGTACTATCTTGTGTTTTTTTAAGCCAAGGGAGCAAATATCGATAATTGCAAACATTTTCTATACGTGACCAAGCCATTTATCTCAGTTCAGGTGTTATTCAGGTATACTAAAATTAAAAAATAAGTGAGAAAAAACTGCAGGAAATCAATTTTGGACCAAATGCACCTACTGACCCCAAGTATCTGTGGCCCAACCCGATTTAAACATCAAATTTAAACATCAAAATTTTCCAATATTTCTGTAGTGAATGTGTATATATACCACTACTAGCGCCTCGCTGTGGAAGCATGCTTTTATGGCGACGTGGTTAGAGTGGTGGACTGTTGTTGCTAGTTAAGCAACGTTTAGCTCGGCTAGTACCTGGATGGGTGACCCAGGTTAAGCTGCTTGGTGCGGCGATAGGGTGTCCAGGTTTACTACATTGGTGGCAGCGGTGGGATACGAGCACACGGAGCACTACTTCCTGCCGATTGAGATAGCCATCCGGTATTCAAGAAAAAGGAGGAAGTAGTGTAGTGAATGGGTATAAATACCTCTACTAGCGCCTTGCTGTAGAAGCATGCTTTTATGGCGACGTGGTTAGAGTGGTGGACTGTTGTTGCTAGTTAAGCAACGTTTAGCTCGGCTAGTACCTGGATGGGTGACCCAGGTTAAGCTGCTTGGTGCGGCGATAGGGTGTCCAGGTTTACTACATTGGTGGCAGCGGTGGGATAGGTGATTGTGCAGTCTTATTGGTACCACAGAAGATGTCAGGAATTTGAGAGGGCGATATAGGGTCTTTATAGATTCCTATGGGCTATGTAACTTCGCGATACATAGAAAAAGATTGACAGGCATTGCTGCTGATGTAGTAAAAGTGATGTTGAGGACATCAGAAAAGGCTGTGGCAATGAGCGTGTCAATAGTATTAGAACAGTTCGCAACAGCGTCTGGGGAGTGCCCTCAAATTGCTGACGGTGCTGTGGGATCCATGACAGATGTGGGCAGCAAATGGAGCCAGGGACATTACAGCAAGAAAAGAGACTGTTGTAGCGCAGGCCTGCACGGTTTAGGTTCTGTAGTTTTGGCAAGGGTTTGTGCAGTAGCAGACCAGAATAAATGGATGTCCTTCCTCTTTTCCAGCATTGGAGAAGGGGGAGAAATGGTGGAGTTTCCCTTTCTAGCATTCTAGGGAGGGTAACATGGAGCAGCACCCCATGGAGAGAACCTTCCTGGCATCAGGGAGGAGAGGGAGATACCCCTTGGAGGGGGTGTCTCTAAATTTTTGGAGGCCAGAGTGAAGATCCAGAGAAGACGAGCCATGGATGATCCGGCAACTGACTGCACTCCTTTGGAATAAAATGGGGGAGAGTGTAGTGGTTGCGCATAAACAGACGGCGTAGGCCAGCAGGAACGGCTTACCGTCGGACCGGAAGAAACGAGTAAGCCGCACTCTGGGCGACAGACTGGCGCGAAGTACACACGTGGGTGACTCGTGGGCTCTGGATAGATGATTCTGGCGGTTAGAAGACAGAAGTAATGCGGGCTTAAAGGTAAGAACAACCCGGCATTTACTTTATTGGTGGCAGCGTACTCGAACCCATTCCCGACATGCTTTTTATAGCGGCAATCGCTGTGAAAATGCTGTCAAAATCTGCCACGGCAAACAAGTTCTAGCTTTCGCCAAAGATCAAATAGCTGCAGAACGACAACATGCAAGCTGAAAAGAAATTGTTAGCTTGTCTCGACTAGACCTTGAACTTCAATTCTGAGGTGGAGGGGGAAAGTGGACAAAGCAGGCAGAACGAATATTTCAGCGTTGAAGTGGCATCGGAGAGCCAGGATAAAGAAAGTTGCAGCTTGGAAATTTGATGGGGCTGAAAGGAAAGCAGAAGCTGAGGGCAGTTAAGGGCAAGGCAGACAGCTTCACACAGCGAGAGTACTACATGCTCGTGGCTACTGTGTAGTAGGACAATTCCTGTTGCACTTTTAGCTGGTAAAGAGTCGGCAGCTACATGGAACTGGAAGTTCATTGACTGAAGATGGGTTCCAGAAACAACGGCCTACATTGAGGAAAAGACACTTCTAGCAATGTACAACCACAAAGAGGTTTGGTCTTAAATCTGCAAGTCAAAGGACCATGAATTTCGAGCAAGACGACAAGGATGGCTTGATTGGCGTCCTGCGGATATATACTGTGTGGCAAGGATCTGAGGGAGAGCGTCCAAGGGTCTCTGCTAGGGTTGCAGTGCATGGTTTTGGAAGTGGATCAGATCCGAAGACAAGTATCGAGAAATGGACCCAGTTTTATTTCCAAGCAGAAGGAGCTGTCGAAGAGCCGAAGTTATTGGAAGTGCAGTCATGAGCCATGCGGATGAGATGCTAGAAGAAGGCCATGTTAGCGTCAGAATCAGAAATTCCACGAGAGAGCCAGAGTCATCTGATGCGCCAGATAATGGAGAGTTATGCTATCGCAATGGTAGCGTATCTCAGGCATAGGTGGAGGGTATGCTATCGCAATGGTCGTGTCTCTCAGGCGACCGGAAACTACTGCGCCATGAGAAGAGTTGCTTTTGATGGTTTTGCATAGTTCTAGAGCTACCTGCAGAGCGAGCTGCTTGCACTGGGACTGACCATTTGAGCCTGATTTGGTTATTAGGGTTAAACGCTATGGTGTTGAAGAAACTGCGTAAGGGCTGATAGCTAGTGGGGAGCCTTTACCCGGGAGGTTGTCGACTCAGTTCTGTTGATGTTGCGGATATACTTCTGGTGTTTGGGGCGGGGTGCACACCGCTGGGACGCCAGAGGCCGGGGCGGCAGTCATGGTGAGCTGGGGGGCCTATTGGTGTATATGATCTCCTGGATGTGAAACAGAATCCAGCAGGGCAGCAGTCGTATCATAGGATCAGCGGAGACTAAGTGTCTGGCAGAATAACCAGGTTGGACAGAATGGCAAGCCGGTTCTGTTTGTAATGGTGAAGCCTGTATGGTACGCAGCTGGTCACAAAGAAAACCGACAACAGAACATGACTGGGAGAAATACGGTTCATCGTAGGAAGATGCAAGGCTGGCAGTAGGTTCTGTGCAAAATAGATGCCGTAACTGTGAGATGGACTTGCGATGCAGCAGTGAATCAGTGGTAATAGTTTCCAGATTAGAATGCAGGACAAGACTGATAGTCAAGGATTGAGGTCAGTGTTCTATGGCTGTTGGCAATGCTGGGAAATGGCTACGAGCTCAACAGCATGACAGAAATACTGAAGGTACCATGTCGGTGCACTACCGGAAGTACTGGAGTCTAATCCAGTGGATGTCCTGTAGCAAATGATCAGCAAAGAGTTCAAAAAGCTGTTGCTGTGAAGCCTTTGGAACAGGTGATTTGGGTGGTTCCAGGTGTCCTGCAATGGTGTCAGAAGTGGGATACGAGCACACGGAGCACTACTTCCTGCCGATTGAGATAGCCATCCGGTATTCAAGAAAAAGGAGGAAGTAGTGTAGTGAATGGGTATAAATACCTCTACTAGCGCCTTGCTGTAGAAGCATGCTTTTATGGCGACGTGGTTAGAGTGGTGGACTGTTGTTGCTAGTTAAGCAACGTTTAGCTCGGCTAGTACCTGGATGGGTGACCCAGGTTAAGCTGCTTGGTGCGGCGATAGGGTGTCCAGGTTTACTACATTTCGGAATTTTTCCAGCGTTTTGCTTACTTAGCGCACCTCATGGGGTCCATGTCCTATAAGGATGGGGGGCTATGTAACGGAACTGGGCTGCTGCTGCTTCATTTCATTTAGATAGGTGCCGAATTATTGGTTATGCTCGATCTATGTAAACACGAATTCGTGTGACAACTTTGACCGGAAAATTAACTCCCTAAAACTGATAACTGAGCGTTATCCTGGCATGACGATGAAGTATTACCTTTATATTTTACCATTATGGACTTTTTGTATGTTGGTATGCATTTTTATCGCTGTATTTTGGGTTTAAATCAGCCAATTAACGGGATTTCAGTTCTCTGCACCAACGCTTTGTCTCCGGAATCTCAAGTAGTCCTGAACACATGACGTTACCAGTTCCGCTTCGCTTCACTCTAACGTCATGACACGCAAGCTGTTAGAAACTTGCAATTTTCTTATTTCGACACATCATACGCATAGACTCCACTTTTTAGTTCAATTGTAAATGAAGTTAATAAAAACCGATGTCAATATTACATATTTTTTCCAAAAACTACTTAGATTTGTAACAATACATCTCCGTAGTCAGCGCCGCTACCTTTCACCCGTCCGCCATGATTGTTTTGATTTCGGAAATTTCCGATCAGTACCGGTAATTTCCGAGGCGTACACTATTCTCCAGGATCCTCTATTGAATTATCCGGGATGCATGTGGGGTGGTGTTGCGTCGGCATCAATATCTCAACAATGACTTATTAGATTTTCATAATTTTGGTATCACTTAAAAGATTAAAAATAATCCTAAAAGATAAAATTAGGAAAACAAGGAAATAGGGGATTTTGATATGCTTTTTTTACTTTCAAATTTTCCGGGATCCTCTCGCATCGCATCCGGGATCTATGGGGTAGTGTTGCGTCGGCATTAATATCTCAACAATATCTTATCAGATTTTTATAAATTTGGTATCAGTTGGAAGATTAAACATAATTCTAAAAGATAATTTAAAGAAAACAAGGAAATAAGGGAATTTGATATGTTCGTTTTACTTTCAAATTTTCAGGAATCCTTTAGAAAATGAATCTAAACGTATGATCATTTCTGACTACTCAGAATATATTCCATGATCTCAAAGGACCAAAAGGAAAATATAATCTGCACTATAGATGAGTGCGGGGAGACTTTTTACGGCCGCCACACGGCACAACATCCAGCTGCAGTGATAGTAAATAATGATAAAAGCTGCTATTTTATCAAGACAGAATGTTTCATTATGAATTTATTCGGGGAAGAACGGGGTTTGTAACTTCGCTAGCGTACAAAAGAAAATGCATTGAGCGATTATAACAATGAGTGGATGACTTGTACCTAGATTGCTGCTAAACCCCGGAACAGACGGAATGCCGGAAAGAGTATACACTATCTATCTTCGTAAACTGCTTAGGCACTGGCGTGATCTCCGCTTCATGTTGTGAAAAATGAATGATAAGAAGCAGGCGAGTGAGTCTATCTAAAGATGACAGGTTAAATTATGGTGCAGAAAGGACAAGAGCCATAAAACACACACACACATACACACACACACACACACACACACACACACACACACACACACACACAATTCCATTTCATTGTTATTTTATTAAAAATATGAAATTTTGAAATTTTATAACAGATGTTAATTATACATGATCTTTTAATATGACACCAATAATCCTAACTTTGAGTCCTAACATGACCGAAAATTTTCCAGTACGTATTTAGGTGCGGAGTACGGAGGTAAGGTTTGTGGTTTTCATACCCGACCAGTATTATTTATTGAAAAAAAATTATGTTGTCGTTATTTTATACTCTCCTCTAAGTCTTTTCCCTTGCAATCGCTCTCTTTTCAATAATTTGTCTGTATTTCATACCCTAACGTTGACGGTAGATTCAACTGACTCGTATCGGAGCGCACTGTTACCTACTTGAGTAACAAGACCAATATTTGTACTACCGGCACTAAAGTACCGGGCTTCACCTTCAGGATGACGGATATTCACGGCTTCAGACGGAAAATTCGGAGAACTTTGGCCTTTATCCAAAACATGGCAACGAAACATTTTTGTTTCGCGACTACAGGAGGAAAGAAGAAAGATGTGATAACTTAAAAGGCGAATCACAAATAGTTTTATGGTTTTCTTGCAACGCGTAAAGATAATCTATCAAGTACCTATCTTAATTACTGTGGGTATCATTTGTTATTGGAGAATTCGGACCGAATTTTGATACAATTCGTAATTTCAAGTTTTTGCCGTTGATCAACACATGACCCTACGGGAGGAGCATAGTGGATCCCGACTAAGGGTCAGTAGTACAGGACTAGAATCTCAAGGTACTTTCCGGGTGTTGGCGGCTGTTGTTGTTGTTGTAGTTCCGTAGATCCCGCCAATCAGTGGCGCACCGGTGATCCCTGGATGAAGAATCTCCGTAATCCAAGTGAATATTATCCGTTGATAGAATATACGATGTTGAAATATACACAAACACAATTCAGGCCCAGACTAGAATATTTACATTTTGGGTACATGAGAGGGGGTGGCCATATTTACATCTTACAACCGGAATTAACGGAGAATTTTCTGATATAACTGTAATCTCTTCATATGCAATTTGCGACAAAGACGCCTACCCAATGTCTCCAGGCAACACAAGAAACTTCCCTCAACGCTGGAATCTGTCTGACCATTAATGTTGGAACTGTCCAAACACAGGGCGACAATCTGTAGACCTGACCGGGACAACCACCACAACACACCAAACCGTTGCGTCAAGAGCACTCTGATGGAAGAAAGCAGCGGACCCCTAACCTCAGATAGAGCCGGGCATCTCAACAGCATATATTGTAAATCCTCTGTAGCCAGCCTGCACAGCGGACAGACTTGCTCAACTTCATACTGGTTGAATTTCGCAGGACTAACGGAATCGACCGAAACTGCACCAACGTTACGGAAATGTACGAGGCGCACCAACACCGCTCGTGAGGTCAACTGATGACCATACAGGGTATCACGTGCCCCGGGCCTATATAAGTGACCGTCGCAGTGGGTGTCGGCCATACACAAATTGGACGGACGCACGGCGCCAAGTGTGTGCAACTATGGTTACGTACCGTTGAGCCACTTGGGTAACGTCGATAAGAGAATTGAACAGAACAGAACAGGTGTCGGCCATTAGTTTGTACTTCGGTCAACTGATCCACATCAGCTCTCTTGCTTGCTTGAGAATACTAAGAAATCACACCATTACTATAGCTACTGCACCAACTGTACTCCAACAGATCACCATGCCTGCTAGGAGAAATTAATATGGACCTTTAGAGGTCTTTCTCTCATAATCAGTCATTTTAATAATATTTCTCCAGCGTTGGTGCTTGTTGACTTGTTTACTTTTTCTGTTGGTTTTGGTTGGCACATGATTCTACTTTAAATAAGTCTTAAGACTTCTAGACTATGTATTAAGAACTAAAGCAACTTTGATAATTATTTTAGGGATCACTGCTACCATACCTTAGGTTTGGTGCACACAGACACACATATCAACGAATGGTGCACTTGCTGTTGGTGCATGCACCCATGATTTGTAAAACTTGTTAAGGTTGCTTATACCTGTGATTGATGCTAAGCACTTATGGTGCATTACTTATACATACCGTTGGTGCATGCATTCATGATTGGTGCCACTTGTTGGTGAAGCTTCCAACCCAATTTGTTGCAATACTTTGATGATGCATACGTTTACCTGTGCTTAAGTGCTTACACCCATGGTTGGTGCATTCACCCATGATTGGTGCATTCACCCATGATTGGTGCATTCACCCATGATTGGTGCACACACCCATGATTGGTGCACCCTCACTGTATTATAGGCAAAGTGAGGATTTATATAGGAAATTATAGGATACTTAATCTAAACAAAACACTACTTGTAAGGCCAAATATTCTATCCTGTAACTAGTTGGAATGTATACGTTTGATCCTAAACTACTTAGCATTGGATACTAACCAGCAAATTTCTATATATTATACAATATTTGTATGTCTATAATACATAGAGATGTACTGTTACATGTTTAAGAAAGAGTTCTTTTAATAGACAAGTTAAAACTAAGCCTACCCGTATTAATCCTCTTAAACGCCCCAGGGGACATTGTGTTTTGCGAATGTGGCCTTATTTAGAGCCTTAAAGTGTAATACATGTAAATCAGTCACTGCCAAAATACCTGTATCAAGCAATATAAAGGTGATGGGTATACTTTCAGAGGCAGCGATTTTATTAATCTGGCTTCATATCTCAGTATTGAGTCACTTCTAAAAGGAAAGAATTTGCTCCTCCAGGAGAATA
This sequence comes from Ctena decussata, assembly GCA_963989385.1. Lineage (NCBI taxonomy): Eukaryota > Metazoa > Mollusca > Bivalvia > Lucinida > Lucinidae > Ctena > Ctena decussata. Next base: position 20,686,495 of record OZ022502.1, read on the forward strand.
GATCCCATTTAAAAGAGTTACCTTATCAGGAGAAGCAAACAGGAATTCACGCATGTTAACAGCGGTGTTTATTAGGACTAATACGGTATTTCATCCTTTTTAAAACTAAAATAACAAGGCATGCCGTTTTATTTCCTGCAGAAAAAAAACATCAAGTATTTCAAAGTAATTCAGATTAGCTTCGAAGAAATTTATTTTTGAGTTTCATTACATTTTATCAAATCTAAATTACAAATGTATTGACTTCTGGGTGCGCATGGATTTGTCCAAAATGTGATTTTTTTAACTTCTCGGACTCCTTTTTCGATGATCAGTTGAATCTAGTGACTGAGAATCGATTTAATCTACTGTCAAAGGATAAGAATGTTAGGCTTTCATCAGACAGTTCAAATGCGTCAAATTTTAATGGCAAGACTCTTGACGGTTTGAAACTTGATAAACTTGGGGCCCGGATAGCGTAGTGGACAGAGCACTCGCTTTCCACCTCTGCGGCCCGGGCTCGATTCCCCGTGTCGGCATGTGGGAGGGTAGTGGTCGCCCGTCCGAGGTCGGTGGTTTTCTCCGGGTACTCCGGTTTCCTCCACCAGTATAGGACCACAAACGCGCCGACATCCGTGCCATCGAGAGTATTTGAGCTTTCAATGCAATCGATGTAAAATAAAGTTTACATAACGAAACTTGATAAACATGCTTTTTTTACTTTCGATGATCAAAAAAGGTTGAAAATGTGGTCTTGCCAAAATGTTTGTGATGCTTTAATATATCTTCTAGATAATATTTTCATCAGATTTGGTACTAAGTTACACAGACAAATTGTAGGAATTCCGATGGGTACTAACTGCGCTCCTCTTGTAGCAGATTTGTTTTTATTTTGCTATGAAAGAGACTTTATGATGTCTCTTTCTGATGATACTCAAGCTCATGTCATTGAAGCATTCAATTCAACCTCTAGATACTTGGACGACCTTTTGAATATTGACAATCCTTAATTTGGAGGAATGGTTAGTCAAATTTATCCTGCTGAACTGCAGTTAAATGAAACAACTACTTCTGATACCGAGGCCCCATTTTTGGATTTACATTTATCAAATTTAGACGGATTTGTTTCATCTAAAATTTATGATTTATGACAACCCCCATGATTTTGATTTCGACATTGTAAATTTTCCGTTTTTGGATGGTGATGTTCCCCGCACCACTTCTTATGGTGTTTACATTTCTCAACTTATTCGCTTCGCTAAGGTGTCTAGTCATTTGGCTGATTTCAATGCTCGTAATAAAAGTTTGACTGCCAAGCTTTTACAGCAGGGACATCGGTATCATAAACTTCGGAAAGCTTTTTCTAAATTTTATCGTAGACACTTTGAATTGGTTTCTAAATATAATTCAAGGTTAAGGTCACTTTTGGTGACTTAGTATATAAATTACGCAAAATCGTAGGGAAAACAGAATTTCCTGATCAATTTAAGAAAATTGTCATGCGATTTAAACGCATTGGCTATAGCATAGATGTAATGTGACAGTCTGCATGCTTAGTGGTTAACCCCATCGTCCTGATATATCTAAAATTATACTGCACTGTTAAAAAGGACGTAAAATCGCAAGTCATCCATCATAAAAGGGGTCTACTTTTTAGGGAAATAATTTGCTCCTATAGGAGCAAGTTCTTTCCTTAAAGAGTAAACGTCATTTCAGCCACGACACCAGAAAACCAACAAAGTGGTTGTGCGCCTAGCGCAGAATCACATCAGCCTGGGCATCTGCCCAGTCTGATCAGAGTCTTCACTGTCCGCCCCTGGAGGTAGCTTAGATCCTTAGCCACCATTTAAGCGCTTAGCAAAGAGTCTGATTAGACTGGGTGGATGCTGAGGCTGATCTAAGTCTTCGCTGGGCGAACAACCACTTTGTTGGTTTCTCGTGTCGCAGCTCATTTGTAATTACTTCGTCATCCATGAAAGGTATTAGGATGTCAGAAAAAATCACAAAAGTAGTTCCCCTTTGTAAAAATGGCGGAGGCACATACAGGTGCACCCGTTTACCTTAACATAGCATAATGAGCAATGAAAATGTTTCTGGCAGTTCAAGCCTGATTCCGCATAATGTGGATGATAACTGCTATATATACGTAAACATATACGCAAATAATATATTCGAAATATATTAACTAATAATCAAAAATATATCATATAGAAATTGAATTGGTCTCCTCACTGTTTAACAATGACTTTTGGTTTAGTTTATCGCGAAATTGGTGATTTAGGATTATATCAGACATATGTGCTTGCTTTAGGATGGCTAACCGGTATCTACGGAGGATTCATTTTCATAAACTCTATTTTCCTGCTTCATGTCCCAGCACATAGGTGAGTGAGTGAATGAACTCGAATTTAACGTCCCACCAACAACTAGGTCATACGGAAACGGGACCTTGGTTAAAAGTCTCATTCGAAAGACCGGAGAAACGGTATAGAAACAAAACCACAATAATATCTCCTTGTTTTTCCGAATAAATGTTTAGAACTATTTTCTAGTCTTTATAAATGTGTTCGGTATACCCATACATACCCCACTAGGCACACAAGGTTGAATTAACCTTGAATCAACCTTGATTCGACGTCACGACGTTGAATCAAGGTTGATTCAAGGTTGATTCAACATTGTTTGCCTGCTGGGACTTTAACTGTTCAGAGATAAAGCATATGTCCAGATGACCCCCCCCCTCTAATATCTTTCCTTTTTGAATTTAGATGTGCTATTCCTGGGTTAAATAATGACACATTTGAGATTCAGAGTGAGCACCAGGAGGCGCAAATCAACAAGTCAATTCCACTGTCTACAGATAGCACGGAACACTACGATGATGCCACATAAACGCCAACATTACAGCAGACAGTGTTTGGAATGGCACAACGGTAAAGTGCAGTTCATGGGTTTATGATTCATCTACGTTTACTTCAACACTCGGTGCGCAGGTATAATACTTAACCCATTCATACCCAGTGTCTCGTAAACGAGACGTTGGCATACTGACTCAGACTAGACAGAATACTCGTATTTTTTAATGTAACTTTTTGCATAAATATCGGTGTAGGCAGACAAGCGCCGTGGTCGAGTGGTTAGAGCCTCTCGGTTATGGTGCAGAAAGTCGCCGGAAGGTCGTGAGTTCTAACCCGGGGTTGGCAATCAGATGACCAGAAAACTCTGTTCAACCCAGCAGTAAATGAGTATCTGTTTTGAATCAGGGAAAGATTAGGCTGCAAAATGACAGGGATGGGATCCGCCTTTCATTTGTTGTGCCCGAGACACGGTGAGCCTCTTAACTGCTACTGCCCCCCTACAGCTGCTAGGAAATGGGAAACTTTTACCTTTACCTACCGATGTAGGCATGTTTTAACGACAACAAAACCAAGTATTAACGCGGCAATTCATACCCTGTTTAAAATCTGCTTCTCGACTTTCAAAATGTTCGTTCTGGGCCATAAAAATTATACCGCCACTCGAAGCTAATCCGGCTTATCGTTTTTATATATCGCTTGGCCTCGGAAGGCGTATATTAATGATAAACAAAAAAGATGCGCTAATGTGTTGTCTGACAGAATATGGAACCATACTTGTCGGAATTTTAACGAATGTGTCGATGGGTTTTCAAAATCTCCTTTGGGACCTGGCGATCTTTAATGCATAAAAACATGTTTGACCCCTATGAAATAAAATGATCAATTCATCAATTAATTTCATAGCGTTCTGGGCATATGGATTTGTCAACATGTATCTTAAATTTAAAACTCGAGCCATATCTGATGTAAAAAATACGTTTATTCTTTATTTGATCCCAACAGCTGCACCTTGTTTGTGACAGAGCAATTTTGAAGTCAACTGCGCAGATGATGTTCTTTACAGGCTTATTGATCGGCTTGTTTGTCTCAGGAATTATATCAGACAGGTACGCCTAAATATCAACAGGGAACATGTGAAGTTTGGGCATGTCAGAGCTCTTGATAAGAAGGGATAAAAGGGATAATTCAGAGACAATTTTTCTTATCTCTCAGTGAAAACATATGTTGTGACCCCTCATTAGAACCGTCTCAGCGAGATGGTTCTAATGAGGGGTCACAATATATACTAGTCAAAAGTTCTTACCGGCCACTTAGTTTTTATCTTTTTTCCTCAATACTGTTAGAAATCTCTTAGCTCAGTTTGCAGCCACAGATAGGCGAATACGTCGGTAGACCATATCACTAAAAGGTTGAGCATTATTCCGTACACTGTATCCTGGAGGCACAGATGTATACGGGTACCCCCATTTTCAAAATTAACAGGAATTTGCATTGAGTGGTGGGGTAGGTTTCAACATATTGACCCAAAGCGACCACTGTCATGCTGTAAGAGTGTACATTTCCGCATAAATCTGTTTCTCGGTCATTTGCTTTCGTAATGAAGTGGTTTTGCTCTTGAAAATTGGATATTTTAAAAAGTGATTTTTCACAAATTTTGATGAAATGTTGAATTTTGTGAATTTCAAAAATGGGGGTACTTGTGGTCATGTGCGCATCCTGGATGTAATGTTAAGATTTTTGTCCAATCTTTTGGTGGCTAAGTTGACTGACACATTTGCCTGTTTGGGGATGAAAACAGATCTGTAAGATTGTTTCGGGGTTTGAAGAAAATCAATAAAATGTAAGTGGTCGGATAGAACTTATTGCTAGTATATGTTTTTATGGAGAAACAAAGAAAATTATCCCAAAATTATCCTGTTAGCCCTTCTTATCTGGAGCACTGGTATGTATGGATATAAACGATGGCAGCATGGCAACGTTTTGTGATTTGTTTATTGAACCAAAATAAAGGTGAAAGCCTTAATCTTACTTTGTGTTGCATTCGGTTTCAATATTATGCTTAACAGAATATTGCCATGTGCTTAAATACAATGTATGAAAGACATCACCAGTTGATCATTTTAAATGAAATAACGAGTTTAAATAATAAAATGCAATACTTCTCCATGTCGCCATTGTTTTGTAATCTGTGAAAGCTTTGTAATCTATTATTTGAAGAAAAATAAACATGAAAGCCTCAAATTTTTATTTGTGGCTGTATTTATTGTTGCATTTGGTTTCAATATTATGCCTTTTATAAGTATTATACCTGTGCTACATATAACAAATTACTCGGATACATTAACCTTTTTCAGACTGGAAATCGGTTTGGGGGACATATACAAACAGTGCAGACCCAGTTCAGACGCCGCCGAACGCGGCGTCCAATCAGGGTCAGCACTGTTTTGCTCACAGGAATTTCTGCGCAAAATACAATAAAAATTGAAAACATCTACCAGAGAGCACACAAAGCAATACAAGACAAGCGAACAATGTAGAAAGGGTCAATGACAAAAGAAAGGCAAAGAACGACAATAACAGTAAACCACAATAAAAGCACCGCCTTGGAACTGTCAGCAATAAATCAGTGGGGCGTGGGGAGGGGCGGGGGGGGGGGGGGGTGGAGAGAGAGGAGGACGCGAGCTTACACAAACAATGACAATAATAGTCGATCTAAACAGAAACACAGCATCGGAAAGGTCAGTAATAAAATATTTGGGCATTGTGGAGGGCGGCTTAAGCCGGTTTTACGTGCTCCTAAATATCGTTCTGCATTTTATTCTGATTCATAAACATACAAGTCGAACCCATTTCAGTAGCATCACTATCTTTATACCGTACCTGTTGTACCGTTCACTGATTATAATATGACAAAAAAAGAAGATTTTTTTCTGGTTATGAAAAGGATAATTTCATTTTCTTTTTTCAGATTTGGTCGGAAACCAACTTTGTGTGTTTCCTTTGTCTTTTTGATTCCGGTAGCTGTAAGTGTTGCATGGACACCCAGCATCGAAGTTTACATCTTTCAAAGCGCATTAATAGGATTTTTTGATGTCGGAATGTTCATGCCGGTATATGTTGTAGGTACGTTTACAAATGTCGCGTTTGGCATGAAACCCAAAATATATAGAGGATCTTACATGAGTGCTCATGTATTATTGAATTTATTAAACGAGTTGGGGAAAAAGATAAGATGCGAGGCTTTGCCGAGCATCTTATCGTTTCACCAACGAGTTTAATAAATCCAATAATACAGGAGCATGAATGCAAGATTCTATTTATCACATGACACTTAAATCGCATTTTATTAGGAAAGTTTGCACTAAAACGTCACGGTTTCGCCATTAGAAAACGCGACGTTTTAATGGACGCCAACGTATAACGTTACGACGTAATTTGCATATTTAATTTACTAGTGGATTATCGTTTTTAATGCATGACTTTATTACACTCTCAGATGCGACGTCATATGATAAATCAAGGTATTCCTCGGGCTACTCGAATATATATGTCACGGACTCTTAAAAAATCTCACACCCCGGCCGAGGATTGAACCCGGGACCTTTCGATCTAAAGTCGAGCACTCTACCACGTCGCTATAAAAGCCGGCTTGTACCGCAAGGCAGTACAAGTGTATCATATACCTAAACTATACCCTGTGACATATATATGGAAAGATAATCATTAACAGTATATTTCTCAATATGTTACCTGAGCGCTTTCGCCTTTTAGCTTCTTCAGAGGTTTCAAACAATAACAATATAGAATAAAAAAGTACAAACATTGATATTTCAAAAAAAAAAAAAAAAAAAAAAAATCTGAACATGAAAAAGATTAGCTCCTAAAACCAAAAATCGGGGACCATGCAATCGGGGTTCAAATTATGAAAGAGAAAAGAGGAACATGATAAATAAAAAGAGTTAATCCAAATAACCAAATGCCACACCTACACGTACAGCAGGCCTTTGTGAGACGGTTTCACGGTATCATTGCTGCTCCCTACCATCGCTTTAGGGACGATACGAGGACGACTAGAGATCAATCGCCCCCATGCACTGATACAACCATTTTCCCGTCCTAGTCAGCCTTGTTGATACCATGATATTTTATGGTATTCAGTCGTCGAGAAGCATTTCCTGCAGGTCCAAGGCACAGCCATGGGCACAAAAATGGCTTCAGCTTATGCAAATATTTTCATGGGACGGTTAGAGGGACAATTTCTCTGAACAGTCAGTCCAAAACCATTTTCTTGGTTCAGTTTTATTGACCGTCAACGTGGTCATAAAATGGACACATGGCCATGGCAACCTAGAGAGTTTCCTTCAAAAAGCAAACAGCTTCTACCCCATCATAAGGTTCGCGGCTGAGGTCTCAAGTGTGAAGCATGTGTTTCTGGACACCAAGTCTAGGCTTGTGGGTAAAGAGAGTGATGTGGACCTGTATACGAAACCTACAGACACACATCAATACCTTCTAGCCTGAAGCTGCCATCCGAAACACTGCAGTAGAAGTGTTCCATACAGTTTGGCCCTCCGTATCAGGCGAATATGCTCAAACATTTGAGTCTAGAGCAACAGAGTTGTCGGGTCAGCTTCGAAGACGAAGCTACAACACTCTAGCAGTTGTCACAGCGACTTCGAAAGCTAGATCACAGAGAAGAGAAGACTTACTTCGCTACAAGCAAAAGCCAGAACCGTCAAACACTTTGATCCCCTTTGTACTGACATATCATCCAGAGCTCTGTCACCACGCAAAATGTTATAACAACGCAAAATGTAATAAAAGTTATAACATTTTGCGTCGATCAAAATTTTTCACCTAACGCAATTTGTAATAAATTTCTACATACGAAGATACACTCTCGGTTTGAAGAAATATAATAAAACCCAGTGTTTTTAAGCATGATAAGCACATAACAAGTTCAGAAAAGACGATATCAAGTATCACTGTTCGATTTTATTTTCATATAATACATTTTAAAAGTTATAACATTTTGCGTCGATCAAAATTTGTCCCCTAACGCAATTTGTAATAAATTTCTACATACGAAGATACACTCTCGGTTTGAAGAAATATGATAAAACCCAGTGTTTTTAAGCATGATAAGCACATAACAAGTTCAGAAAAGACGATATCAAGTATCACTGTTCGATTTTATTTTCATATAATACATTTTAAAAGTTATAACATTTTGCGTCGATCAAAAATTTTTCCCCTAACGCAATTTGTAATAAATTTCTACATACGAAGATACACCCTCGGTTTGAAGAAATATGATAAAACCCAGTGTTTTTAAGCATGATAAGCACATAACAAGTTCAGAAAAGACGATATCAAGTATCACTGTTCCATTTTATTTTCATATAATACATCTTAAAAGTTATAACATTTTGCGTCGATCAAAATTTTTTCCCTAACGCAATTTGTAATAAATTTTTACATACGAAGATATTCTCTCGGTTTAAAAAAATATGATAAAGCCAAGTGTTTATAAGCATGATAAGCACATAACAAGTTCAGAAAAGACGATATCAAGTATCACTGTTCGGTTTCATTTTCATATAATACATCTTAAAAGTTATAACATTTTGCGTCGATCAAAATTTTTCTCCTAACGCAATTTGATATTTTTTCTACATACGAATATACACTCTGGGTCTGAAGAAATATGGTAAAACCCAGTGATTATAAGCATGATAAGCACATAACAAGTTCAGAAAAGACGATATCAAGTATCACTGTTCGATTTTATTTTGCATATAATACATCTTAAAAGTTATAACATTTTGCGTCGATCAAAATTTTTCCCCTAACGCAATTTGTAATAAATTTCTACATACGAAGATACACTCTCGGTTTGAAGAAATATGATAAAACCCAGTGTTTTTAAGCATGATAAGCACATAACAAGTTCAGAAAAGACGATATCAAGTATCACTGTTCGATTTTATTTTCATATAATACATTTTAAAAGTTATAACATTTTGCGTCGATCAAAATTTTTCCCCTAACGCAATTTGTAATAAATTTCTACATACGAAGATACACTCTCGGTTTGAAGAAATATGATAAAACCCAGTGTTTTTAAGCATGATAAGCACATAACAAGTTCAGAAAAGACGATATCAAGTATCACTGTTCGATTTTATTTTCATATAATACATTTTAAAAGTTATAACATTTTGCGTCGATCAAAAATTTTTCCCTAACGCAATTTGTAATAAATTTCTACATACGAAGATACACTCTCGGTTTGAAGAAATATGATAAAACCCAGTGTTTTTAAGCATGATAAGCACATAACAAGTTCAGAAAAGACGATATCAAGTATCACTGGTCGATTTTATTTTCATATAATACATTTTAAAAGTTATAACATTTTGCGTCGATCAAAATTTTTTCCCTAACGCAATTTGTAATAAATTTCTACATACGAAGATACACTCTCGGTTTGAAGAAATATGATAAAACCCAGTGTTTTTAAGCATGATAAGCACATAACAAGTTCAGAAAAGACGATATCAAGTATCACTGTTCGATTTTATTTTGCATATAATACATCTAAAAAGTTATAACATTTTGCGTCGATCAAAATTTTTCCCCTAACGCAATTTGTAATAAATTTCTACATACGAAGATACACTCTCGGTTTGAAGAAATATGATAAAACCCAGTGTTTTTAAGCATGATAAGCACATAACAAGTTCAGAAAAGACGATATCAAGTATCACTGTTCGATTTTATTTTCATATAATACATTTTAAAAGTTATAACATTTTGCGTCGATCAAAATTTTTCCCCTAACGCAATTTGTAATAAATTTCTACATACGAAGATACACTCTCGGTTTGAAGAAATATGATAAAACCCAGTGTTTTTAAGCATGATAAGCACATAACAAGTTCAGAAAAGACGATATCAAGTATCACTGTTCGATTTTATTTTCATATAATACATTTTAAAAGTTATAACATTTTGCGTCGATCAAAAATTTTTCCCTAACGCAATTTGTAATAAATTTCTACATACGAAGATACACTCTCGGTTTGAAGAAATATGATAAAACCCAGTGTTTTTAAGCATGATAAGCACATAACAAGTTCAGAAAAGACGATATCAAGTATCACTGTTCGATTTTATTTTCATATAATACATCTCAAAAGTTATAACATTTTGCGTCGATCAAAATTTTTTCCCTAACGCAATTTGTAATAAATTTCTACATACGGAGATATTCTCTCGGTTTGAAGAAATATGATAAAGCCCAGTGTTTATAAGCATGATAAGCACATAACAAGTTCAGAAAAGACGATATCAAGTATCACTGTTCGATTTTATTTTCATATAATACATCTCAAAAGTTATTACATTTTGCGTCGATCAAAATTTTTTCCCTAACGCAATTTGTAATAAATTTCTACATACGGAGATATTCTCTCGGTTTGAAGAAATATGATAAAGCCCAGTGTTTATAAGCATGATAAGCACATAACAAGTTCAGAAAAGACGATATCAAGTATCACTGTTCCATTTTATTTTCATATAATACATCTTAAAAGTTATAACATTTTGCGTCGATCAAAATTTTTCCCCTAACGCAATTTGTAATAAATTTCTACATACGAATATACACTCTCGGTTTGAAGAAATATGATAAAACCCAGTGTTTTTAAGCATGATAAGCACATGACAAGTTCAGAAAAGACGATATCAAGTATCACTGTTCGGTTTAATTTTCATATAATACATCTTAAAAGTTATAACATTTTGCGTCGATCAAAATTTTTCCCCTAACGCAATTTGTAATAAATTTCAACATTCGAAGATATACTCTCGGTTGAAGGTATATGATAAAACCCAATGTTTTTAAGCATGATAAGCACCTAACAAGTTCAGAAAAGACGATATCAAGTATCACTGTTCGATTTTATTTTGCATATAATACATCTTAAAAGTTATAACATTTTGCGTCGATCAAAATTTTTTCCCTAACGCAATTAGTAATAAATTTCTACATACGAAGATACACTTTCGGTTTGAAGGAATATGATAAAGCCAAGTGTTTATAAGCATGATAAGCACATAACAAGTTCAGAAAAGACGATATCAAGTATCACTGTTCGATTTTATTTTCATATAATACATCTTAAAAGTTATAACATTTTGCGTCGATCAAAATTTTTTCCCTAACGCAATTTGTAATAAATTTCTACATACGAATATACACTCTCGGTTTGAAGAAATATGATAAAACCCAGTGTTTATAGGCATGATAAGCACCTGACAAGTTCAGAAAAGACGATATCAAGTATCAGTGTTCGATTTTATTTTGCATATAAAACATCTTAAAAGTTATAACATTTTGCGTCGATCACAAGTTTTCCCCTAACGCAATTTGTAATAAATTTCTACATACGAATATACACTCTCGGTTGAAGAAATATGATAAAACCCAGTGTTTATAAGCATGATAAGCACATAACAAGTTCAGAAAAGACGATATCAAGTATCACTGTTCGGTTTTATTTTGCATATTATACATCGTAAAAGTTATAACATTTTGCGTCGATCAAAAGTTTTCCCCTAACGCAATTTGTAATAAATTTCTACATTCGAAGATATACTCTCGGTTGAAGAAATATGATAAAACCCAGTGTTTTTAAGCAAGTTCAGAAAAGACGATATCAAGTATCACTGTTCGATTTTATTTTGCAGATAATACATCTAAAAAGTTATAACATTTTGCGTCGATCAATTCGTAATTAATTTCTACATCCGATGTTTAACTATCAGTTTGAATAAGTAAATAAAAACCGTTTGTTGATAAGTATGAAAAACACCTAGCAAGTTTCGAAAAGTCAATATCAAGTATTAGTGTTCGATTTTATTTTGCTTATGTGAAAAACGCGAAAGGACAAAAACATGAAAAGACGTCATGCGAAAAGACGAGGAAAAACACCATGCGAAAAAACACCAACGAAAGACGAAATAACGACATGAAAGACGAAAACAGCTACGCTAAAAGGCGAAATTTCGGCACGAAAAGGCGAAAAAACGCCCGAAAAGACGGCATTTAAAAGTTTAATTTTGTCGTCTTTTTGCGTGGTGTCTTTTCGTCATTTCACATGCCGTCTTTTCGCGTGGCGTTATTTCGTATTTTCGCTTTTTCGCCTGACGTTATTTCGTGTTTTCGCCTGGCGTTATTTCCTCTATTCGTCTTTCCTCATGGCGTTATTTCGTCTTTTCGTCTTGTTCGCGTGGCGTTATTTCGTCTCGTCGTCTTTTTGCGCGGCGTTTTTTCGTCTTTTCGTGTGGCGTTATTTCGTCTTTTCGCATGGCATTTTTCGTCCTTTCATCTTTTTGCACGGCGTTATTTCGTCTTTTCGTCTTTTTCGCGTGGCGTTATTTCGCCTCTTCGTCTTTTTGCGTACCGTTTTTTCCATCTTTTTACGTGGCGGGTTTGTTTTTCGTCTTTTCGCTTGACGTTATTTTGTCTTTTCGCGTGGTGTCTTTTCGTCTTTACATCTTTTCGTCTCTTTTTTCTTTCTCGCTGGACGTTATTTCGTATCTTTGCTTTTTGCATGCCGTTTTTTTTTTTTCGTCTTTTTACGTGGCGCGTTTTGTTTTTTCGTCTTTTCGAATGGCGTTATTTCGTCTTTTCGCATGGTGTCTTTTCGCATGAAGTCTTTTCGTATTTACGTCTTTTCGCCTAGCGTCTTTTTGCTGCGAAAAGACGAAACGGCACAAACCAGACACCATATTTAGGAGCAACACCACCTCACACACAACCAGCCATGTACAATGTGACTGTTACAAGGCATTGTAAGTAATACGTGTATTTGGTTATCTATATTAAGTGCTTTGATATTGACATGGAACTGAAATTATGCATTGTATTGCATTTCTAACCCGTTCTTGCTTTGATTATTTTCACGCATTTCTTTCATGCTATATACTATGCGCAAGAAGACCATTGGATCCTTTACAAGCCAAAAAGACGATTTTTACATCTTTGAATTACTAAGGAGAATTACCCCGGAAGTTCAAAAGCTCAGGAAATGAAATTCAAATATTCTCTTGTACACCGCAATAATTTTTATTTTAGACTTTCACACAGCCCAAATGGGACCGTCCTGTCTTTCTTGTGAGTGACAATAAAGCCTTAGAGAAAAGATCTTTGTATGAAAACTTTCACCAGTCTATAGTAAAATAAGTTATACTGGAATTTAAATATATTGGATTTGGAAATATTCATGTGCTCATACATACTTTATCTTCTGGGATCAGAAATTATTAAAGGACTTGTGTTTTAAATTCTGAGGGACATTCAGACTAAAATAAGGTATCGTTAATTACATATTATTCTCTTGATTAATTAATGACTGTTTTATTTTGATGTACAAGTAAATAAATTTTGTTAAGTTTAAAAACAGGCTTGTTGCTGGTTTACTTCGATCTTTTTGTTACCTCCGCCAGGTCCGCCATTAGATCATTTCACTTTGCAAGCAATGGCGAATGCGTTCAATCTACAAGTGTTGATAATTTCAGTACTGGGGCGGCAACATTACCAACTTGTATCAGATTCAGATACCTATATGAGGCATATGCCTACTTTAACATTAGGGTATTTGCCGGAAGATAAAGGAGAACATTATTGTAGTGTAGAGGTTGCTGAAGATTATCTGGAGCGTGTTCTTCAAGCATTTGAATTAACAGAAAATGGTCGCGGCGTCTCTGAAGCGCCGAATGATACACATCAGTCGACGCAATACAATGAACAGGACATGGAGAACCGTTGTCACCTTCCGCCTGAGATCCTAGAAAAAATAATATTGGAAACAGTAAAAATAGACTCTTCTTCAAATTCTCCTTAATGCGAGTAAACAGGTTTTTCCGGGCAGTGATCAAGAAAACAGAGAGACGTTGCTGTCTGCCACCAGAGATTCTGGAAAAAATAAATTCTCTTTAATGAGAGTAAACAGGTTTTTCCGAGCAGTAGTACGGAAAGTTTTACCGCGTTTATATATCAATCCTACTCTACTTTATCCGGTGCCAATTCCAGTTAGTGTTAGAACACTCATCAAAGTGTTTGAAAGTGGTAGTGGCCTGTTGATTAGGGTGCGGGAAATCATAAGTAGAAGGGGATGGTCAAATGCATGGTTGTTTTTTAAGGAAAATGAGAACTTTTGGTTCGAAGTCAGAAACATTGCATGGAAGAAATGACAGAGCTAAGCATTAAATGAAAAGCTCAGTTTTTAGCTCGTCTGAACGAAGTTCAGGAAGAACTGTTGTACTGCCCCCGGCATCGGCGGTGGCGGCGGCGACAGTAGCAAAATGTTAAAGTTTTACGTTAAAGTTTTCAAGATCCCATAGTTTCTGTACCCTTCAATTGATTTGAATTATATTCGGTATAATGACAGATACTGAGCCAAGATTTTATTCAGCACCATCCCCTTCTCCCAGACATGACCTATAGGCCAAGGCCACGGACTTAGAAAGGGGGTGCCTATAAGGCCCTTTTTCTGCCCAAGAACAAAATGTTTTATTTTCAGCTGATGATTAGCCTGTAGTGTCCGCTATACTGAATCAATAGTGGTATGGCTTCGTAAGTGCTACTTTTGGAATAATGGGGACATTAAAGTGAATGGGGTTAATCAGCATGAACCAGGGGAGTCATATTATAAGCTATATTTCTCCCTCAAATTAAATGGCATTCAAAAATACCTTCCTTTATAAGTTGATGTAAGGTCTTTGATGACGTCTTTTCTCAAATTCTACATTTCAAAGTAAAATCTTATGTCTGCAGAATTTCTTTTAAAGACACTGTCAATTTTCATTAATTTTGGTAGTTTGAATATAATATATTTTAACATATCTCTAGAACCAGTTGATGACTTCTTACCAAACTGACATGGTTTCACCGATGAGAGAATGCAAACTGTTGATTAAATTTTGGTGACCTTGACCTTTTTTTCAAGGTCACAGTAAGACTTATAATGTCAATTTTAAGTCAAGTTTTGACCATTGTCTACACATTAGCTCCTGAACTGATATGAAATCATGACCAAAGTGGCCTTAATTAAACATTATGAAGAATTAGAGCACTGGTTGTGATCAAATGGCCATGACATCATCTGTAAGGTCAAGGTCAAGGTTAGACTAGGCAGAATTTAATCAAAGATCTCACACAGCTAGTAAGCAGAAATTTAGCAAATTTGTATGTTTTTATTTGTAAATCAATGCTCAATATGTATATAATGGATATAATGGCCTTGACCGTGATCTGAAGTTCACCAATACATTCAGAAGTTCATTATTTCACAATACACTTTTCTATAACCTTTAATTTCAACCCAATTCTGTTTCATTATGTTTGGCTAAAACTGACCTTCAAACCAAGGTCAAGGTCATTCTATGCACATTAAACAATGATTTTCAAATGAAAACACTCAGATTTGGTTAATTTCTGTTGATTGATTGTATGAAATCTATCATTAAACTCCGTTTAGTCTAACCTTGACCTTACAGATGATGTCATGGCCATTTAATCATAATGTCATGGCCATTTAATCATAACTATGGCTCTAACTCCTCATATGTCTAATTAAGGCGACTTTGGGCACACTTTCATACCAATTCAGGAGCTATTGTGTAGACAATGGGTCAAAACTTGACTTAAAATTGACATTATAAGTCTTACTGTGACCTTGAAACCAAGGTCAAGATCACCAGAATTCAATCAACAGTTTGCATTTTACCAACGGGGAAACCATGTTAGTTTGGTAAAAAGTCATCCATTGGTTCTAGCGATATAGTAGAATATATTGAATTCAAACTAACAAAATCAATGAAAATTGACCGTGTCTCTGAGAGAAATTCTGCAGACATACAATTTTACTTTGAGAGTTAGAATTTGAAAAAAAAAATGTCACAAAAGACATCATTTCAACTTCTAAAATAAAGGAAGGTATTTATGAATGCCATTTAATTTGAGGGAGAAATATAGCTTATAATACGACTCCCCTGGTTCATGCAGATTTATCCCAACCACTTTAATGACCCCATTTTTCCAAAAGTAGCGCTTACGGAGCTTAACCACTATTGATTCAGTAGAGCGGACACTATAGGCTAATCATCAGCTGAAAATAAAACATTTTGTTCTTGGGCAGAAAAAAAGACCTTATAGGACCCCTCACCCCCAGCCCCTTCATGTTAAAGTTTTATGTAGAAGTTTTTAAGATGTCATGTTTTCTAAACTCTTGGACCAATTTAAAATATATTTAGTATGATTGCAGATATTGGTCTGAAATTTTATTCTATAGCATCCCCATCCCTACACATGGCCTATAGATCAAGGTCATGGACTTAGACAGTTCATGTTAAAGTTTTACGTTAAAGTTTTTCAGATCTCAGAATTTCTAAACCCTTTACTCGATTTAAATTATATTTGGTATGATGATAGGAATTGGTAAAAAATTGTTTAACCACACCCCCACCCCTGCATATGACCTATAGATCAAGGTCACAGACTTTGCAATTTTATGTTAAAGTTTTATGTTAAAGTTTTCTGAAGATGTCATTGTTTTTAAACCATTAAATCTTTTTTAATTATATTTAATTTGATGATAGATATTAGTTTGATACTTTATCAACCGCATCCCTACCCCTGGTCAAGGTCACAGACTTAGCAGTTTTATGTTAAAGTTTTACAGTATAGTTTTTTAAGATCTCATAGTTTCTAAACCCTTTGATCGATTTGATTTATATTTGTTTTGATAATAGATATTGGTAAGACATTTTATTCAACAGCATCCCCACCCCTGGACATGACCTATAGGTCTAGGTTATAGACTTAGAGAAATTTTATGTTGAAGTTTTAAGTCAAAGTCTTTGAAATCTTACAGCTTTTAAACCCTTTGATGGAATTGAATTATATTTAGTATGATGATAGATATGTCGGAAACGTCATTCCGCACCATCCCCACCCCTAAGAAACAAATACTAGCAATTGAAGATGGACAAGCGCAGGTTCAGGCGAGCTATCCTGTCTGGCGATATCACTACTGTTAATGGTCTGTAAAAAAATCGTCCATTGCGGCTTGAAGCAGGCTAATACCCAAACTGTTTTATCCGTATGGTATTACAGGCTAAAGAACGGCAATCACCAGTAATATTACTAAAAATGCATTTTCATATTTAACGAGGGGTTTAAAATGCAATATTTCTTTCTAAGTTTACCAAGCCTGATTTTTTAACTCACTGGAGCCGAAAAAGCTCATAAGGTGAACGTATAGTATACCGATGGTCCGTCATCTGTCCACATCTTCGTCTGTCTGTCAACATTTTTAAACAAAATATCCTCAGTCCGCAGGAGCCATAGAGTCGATTCTTATTAAGTGTCATCTGTAGCATCTATTGGCCGGGCGAACAAACAATTGTGTGTATTTTTTCATCCCATTGTTACGAACTCAGGTTTCTATTGCAAGTTGAATTGCCGTTGACTTAAAACGAGAAAAATGGAAATTGGCATTTGTTGCTATCTCATAGCAAATATTTTGACAAAAAATTTAGAAATGTTTTGCGAATACTTATCTATCGAGCCTATGAATTCTGTCCCGACAGCTGAATTTCATTGGCTTCCATGGCAACAGAAAATTTACATTTGAAATAATATACTCAAAATATTCTCCTCAGAAGCCATATGGGGGATGAAGAGGAGACATTGTACATGTAGAAATGTTCACAATAAAAGTCTGTACAACAGTTATGTTTTTTAATTCAGTCATTTAGGAAAATTGGTTTCTATTGCAACTTACAGTTGTCATTGATTGTATGATAAGAAAAGTGGAAATTGGCATTTGTTGCTATCGCACTGCAGATTTTTTTATAAAATCTTTATTGGAATTTTCTTGAGAAATAATATACCAGGAATATGAATTCTGTTCCGACAGCTGAATTTCATTGGTTTCCATGGCAACAGAAATTTTAAATTTGTGAAAAAAGTATGCAAAAATCTTCTCCTTAGAAGCAATAAGTCGAATGAAGCTGAAACTTTTCAGTTTGTCAGTTTCAGAATGTTTACAGCAATAATTTCTACACAAGTTGTGCTTTCTACTTCAGTCGGTTTAGAATTAAGGATGCTATGGGAACTTATGGGTGCCATTGACTTTCATTGAGGAAAGTGGATATTGGCCTTTGTTGATATCTCATTGCTGATATTTGTCAAACCGTTTACAGAAATGTTTCTTGAGTAGTAATTTATCAAGCATATGAATTCTGTCCCAACAGCTAAATATGATTGGTTCAAATGGCAACAAAACGTTTTAAGTTTGTGAAAATATACTCAAAAGTCTTCTCCTCAAAATACGATAAGGGGGATAAAGCTGAAACTTTGTAAGAATGTTCAAAGCAACAGTATCTACAAAAGTATTTTTTATTGTCGTTGTATGTGTATTCCTGTACCATACATAGGAATATTGTCTAAATCCCTGAATTTGACTGGTTGTTTGATGATATGACTGACAACCGAAAGGCTAAACTGCCGACTTGAGCTTCTATAGCTAGTGAACCAATTTGGCCAATTTGCCTCTGGTTTTAATTTCAAACTACCATAGGATGATCGATTCAGTATCTGTTAGAACAATAATATTGGCTGAAACTCTGTGTGCAGATCTGTGAAAATGCGTTTCAACAATCAATACAGACATTAACGACGCTTTAAAAGTCATTATTGCTAAAAGTCTATGCACGCCCTTACTGCTATTATGGTTGGAGAAGACAGGATGAAAAATGAAAGCGTCTTTTCAGGTCTCTGCCATCTTGTCAATACTGCCTGTATCTTCATCTGTCATATACCTGTCCTTCACTGGTTCTGTAAACTGTCTGTTGTCATGGAAACCAGTCAAATTCAACTGACGGGACAAAATTCATATGCTCGCTAGATTTATACTCACGAAACATTTATAAACGTTTTGCCAAAGTATCTGGTATGGGATAGCAACAAATGCCAATTTTCATTTTTCACATTGTAAGTCAACGGCACTTACAAAATTGCCAAAGAAACCAGAGTTCTTAACCGGTGGTAACAAAAACACCAATTTTTATTCCCTCGCAAAGTTTAAATTTGGAAAAAAATACTTCCTTTGAAGTCAAAAGTTGGGTAAAGTTGAAACTTGGCAGAAATGTTCACAGCAATGCTTTCTGTGTTTTGGTTGCAGTCGGTTAAGAACTTAGGTTGCTATGGCAAATTCTGGTAGCCATTGACTTACAATGAGAAAGGTGGAAATTAGCATTTGTTGATATCTCATTGCTAATATTTTGACAAACCTTAAAGCTGCCAGTATGGGGACAATATTTTTATGAGCAGATTTTAGGACGCTCAAGGGCATTGTACATGTAACTCAAAAGTCAGAGATCACATTCGGTTCATAGCCGAAATTGACCTAGAGTTTTGCCTGTCCTGGAGACCTGCAAGTTTGAAGCTGATGTCAGAAAAATTAAAGTTGCTATCGTTGAGATAACAGTATTCAAATGTAAAGTCTAATGGCATTTTACGCTCACGGGCACGTAACTCCAGAGTGAATTGATTTGGCCCAAAAATGAAACTGTACCTCGATTTCTTGCCAGTTTTGAAGCTCATCTGAAAGAAAATTAAAGTCGCTATCGTGAACAACAATTTTCCCTATGTTCAGTATATGGTCAAATTGTGTTAATGCCCAGGAGCATGTAACTCTCAAGTTCATGATCCGATTTTGCCCAGAATTGAGCTTAACATAGATTTTATGCCTAACCTGGTTACCTGCAAGTTTGAAGCTGATCAAACAAACGAATCATCATCATTACTTTTGGCATTCAAGGGCAAGTAACTCTGACATGAAAAAGTCAAACTGAAATTGTATCCATTTCCAGCTTATGAGAAAGCTCGATGATAATTGGATAAACAAGTTATTGTTTGGACAAAATTTTCCCCACTATAGGTCTCTGGCAGCTTTCTGTTGCTATGGAAACTACCGTTTTGGTTAAGTCTGTCCGTTATGATGGGTCATAACCTACGTTTGTATCATGGAGATTTACAAAAAGATTTCCCTAACTATTACAAATACGTCTCAAATTTTCTTTTGAATCTGCGTAAAAAATACGTTGTGACCTCTCATCTGAACAATGAGGGGCCATAACCTATGTTTTCCAGAGTGAAAATATACCTCACCATTATTCCTCTTACCTGGAGCTTCCATGGTTTTCTGCCCATAAATCCACAAATGCAGAGTTCAATGTGGCTACTCGACTTCACAGCAGAAAGTCCATATTTAATGGTAGCTATTTATCTAATAAACCAGAGCGCCAAATAAGAATGATTTTTAGTGAATATTTCCAAATGCAAGGTTCAAGATGAGGTGGATTTTTTTTTTGAAAATAATTCTTGTATATTATTTTCTAAATTCTCATTAAAACGTCTGTTGTCACTTTCTTATTAGAACCGTCTCGATGAGATGGTTCTAATGAGATGTCACAACATACAGTTTTAAGGAGAAATACGTATCCCTTGATTATCCTTGTTACCATTCTTATCTGGGGCACAGCAAATATTTCTTATTTTTTCATGGAGATAGTTGTTGTTGTTCTCATCAGAACCGTCTATTTCGGGTGAATCTATTGAGAGACCACAAAATATGTTGTTAGAGACTCAATAAAATTTATCAAAAATAATAGTGTATGTCCAGTCCTTATTTACAGCTCCAGAATAAAAAAAAACTCTACTAATTATTTGCAAGCGCCAATCCGTGTGTTTTCATTTATTTACCCAGTAAATTTGGGCAGGTTAGTCAGTCACAATTATCCGATCAGTTTGAGTTATAATTTGATTTAGGAAATTATGCAAATAAAGAGGAGTTTGGAGGTTGGACTTGACAGGTACATATGTATGTGTCAGCATGATTTCTTGATATTTCGTCATACATATAGGAGCCCCGGTAGTTCAGTGGGTTAAGCGCTGGCCTATTGGTCTAGCGGACCGGGATTGAATCCCGCTTGAGGTGAGAATCTTTCGTAAACGGGGTTCCATTCCACAGCCTTCATTATCACATTTTCATCGTCCTGATATGACTGTTGAAAAGGGCGTAAAATCGCAAGTCATCCATCCATCATCGTTATACATATACTAAGAGATGCAAACTTTACCTTGACCCCTGATTCCATCATGCAGCTGTACTGTTAAAGTACTCATACTCTGGGTGCAACCAAAAAAGACAAATGAGTACCTATACATATTAAAACGTATGTTGCATGTACTCATCAATTAGATGAGTGCCTACAACATATGTTTTATCATAAAAATGTTTAAAGTACTCACTGAAACTTATTGGTAGTTCATATAAAATGGTACGTCAGCGAGGTTATTTCAGTATCACATATGTTTTAGTTGACAAACAACAGCCTCTAGGTCATGGGTTCTGATCGAACGCACACAACATACCTGGTAATCGAAAAGCGAGAATTAAAACATATGCTATTAAATTAACTCATGAAATGTTCACCCTGAAGGGCTCGTCTATCGTGTCCTATTCACCTGACAATCAGTAACAATCAATAATATCGAACAGTGATCCTTGATACCGACTTTTCGGAACTTGTTAGGTGCTTATCATGTTTATCAAAACTCGTTTTTTACATACTTCTTCAAACCGAAAGTTAAACATAGTATATAGAAATTTATTACAAATTGCGTAAGGGGAAAATTTTTGATCGACGCAAAATGTTATAACTTTATGGATGTATTATATGCAAAATAAAATCGAACAGTGATCCTTGATATCGACTTTTCGAAACTTGTTAGGTGCTTATCATGCTTCTCAACACTCGTTTTTTTACACACTTCTTCAAACCGATAGTTAAACATCGTATATAGTAATTTATTACAAATTGCGTAAGGGGAAAATTTTTGATCGACGCAAAATGTTATAACTTTTTAGATGTATTATATGCAAAATAAAATCGAACAGTGATACTTGATATCGACTTTCTGAACTTGTTATCTGCTTATCATGCTTATAAACACTGGGTTTTAACATATTTCTTCAAACCGATAGTAAATCATCCTATGTAGAAATTTATTACACATTGCATTAGGGGTAAAAGTTTGATCGACGCAAAATGTTATAACTTTTAAGATGTATTATATGAGAATAAAATCGAACAGTGAAACTTGATATCGTCTTTTCTGAACTTGTTATGTGCTTTTCATGCTTAAAAACACTGGGTTTTATCATATTTCTTCAAACCCAGAGTGTATCTTCGTATGTAGAAATTTATTACAAATGGCGTTAGGAGGTATATTTTGATCGACGCAAAATGTTATAACTTTTAAGATGTATTATATGCAAAATAAAATCGAACAGTGATACTTACTATCGTCTTTTCTGAACTTGTTATGTGCTTACCATGCTTAAAAACACTGGGGTTTATCATATTTCTTCAAACCGAGAGTGTATATTCGTATGTAGAAATTTATTACAAATTGCGTTAGGGGAAAAACTTTGATCGAGGCAAAATGTTATAACTTTTAAGATGTATTATATGCAAAATAAAATCGAACAGTGATACTTGATATCGTCTTTTCTGAACTTGTTATGTGCTTATCATGCTTATAAACACTGGGTTTTACCATATTTCTTCAGACCGAGAGTGTATATTCGTATGTAGAAATTTATTACAAATTGCGTTGGGGAAAAAATTTTGATCGACGCAAAATGTTATAACTTTTAAGATGTATTATATGAAAATTAAACCGAACAGTGATACTTGATATCGTCTTTTCTGAACTTATTATGTGCTTATCATGCTTATAAACACTGGGCTTTATCATATTTCTTTAAACCGAGAGAATATCTTCGTATGTAAAAATTTATTACAAATTGCGTTAGGGAAAAAATTTTGATCGACGCAAAATGTTATAACTTTTCAAATGTATTATATGAAATAAAATCGAACAGTGATACTTGATATCGTCTTTTCTGAACTTGTTATGTGCTTATCATGCTTAAAAACACTGGGTTTTATCATATTTCTTCAAACCGAGAGTGTATATTCGTATGTAGAAATTTATTACAAATTACGTTAGGGGAAAAATTTTGATCGACGCAAAATGTTATAACTTTTAAGATGTATTATATGAAAATTAAACCGAACAGTGATAGTTGATATCGTCTTTTCTGAACTTGTTATGTGCTTATCATGCTTATAAACACTTGGCTTGATCATATTTCTTTAAACCGAGAGAATATCTTCGTATGTAAAAATTTATTACAAATTGCGTTAGGGAAAAAATTTTGATCGACGCAAAATGTTATAACTTTTAAGATGTATTATATGAAAATAAAATGGAACAGTGATACTTGATATCGTCTTTTCTGAACTTGTTATGTGCTTATCATGCTTAAAAACACTGGGTTTTATCATATTTCCTCAAACCGAGAGTGTATCTTCGTATGTAGAAATTTATTACAAATTGCGTTAGGTGAAAAATTTTGATCGACGCAAAATGTTATAACTTTTAAGATGTATTATATGAAAATAAAATCGAACAGTGATACTTGATATCGTCTTTTCTGAACTTGTTATATGCTTATCATGCTTAAAAACACTGGGCTTTATCATATTTCCTCAAACCGAGAGTGTATCTTCGTATGTAGAAATTTATTACAAATTGCGTTAGGTGAAAATTTTTGATCGACGCAAAATGTTATGACTTTTAAGATGTATTATATGAAAATTAAACCGAACAGTGATATTTGATATCGTCTTTTCTGAACTTGTTATGTGCTTATCATGCTTATAAACACTGGGCTTTATCATATTTCTTTAAACCGAGAGAATATCTTCGTATGTAAAAATTTATTACAAATTGCGTTAGGGAAAAAAATTTGATCGACGCAAAATGTTATAACTTTTAAGATGTATTATATGCAAAATAAAATCAAACAGTGATACTTGATATCGTCTTTTCTGAACTTGTTATGTGCTTATCATGCTTAAAAACACTGGGTTTTATCATATTTCCTCAAACCGAGAGTGTATCTTCGTATGTAGAAATTTATTACAAATTGCGTTAGGGGAAAAATTTTGATCGACGCAAAATGTTATAACTTTTAAGATGTATTATATGAAAATTAAACCGAACAGTGATATTTGATATCGTCTTTTCTGAACTTGTTATGTGCTTATCATGCTTATAAACACTGGGCTTTATCATATTTCTTTAAACCGAGAGAATATCTTCGTATGTAAAAATTTATTACAAATTGCGTTAGGGAAAAATTTTGATCGACGCAAAATGTTATAACTTTTAAGATGTATTATATGAAAATAAAATGTAACAGTGATACTTGATATCGTCTTTTCTGAACTTGTTATGTGCTTATCATGCTTAAAAACACTGGGTTTTATCATATTTCCTCAAACCGAGAGTGTATCTTCGTATGTAGAAATTTATTACAAATTGCGTTAGGTGAAAAATTTTGATCGACGCAAAATGTTATAACTTTTAAGATGTATTATATGAAAATAAAATCGAACAGTGATACTTGATATCGTCTTTTCTGAACTTGTTATATGCTTATCATGCTTAAAAACACTGGGTTTTATCATATTTCCTCAAACCGAGAGTGTATCTTCGTATGTAGAAATTTATTACAAATTGCGTTAGGTGAAAAATTTTGATCGACGCAAAATGTTATAACTTTTAAGATGTATTATATGAAAATTAAACCGAACAGTGATATTTGATATCGTCTTTTCTGAACTTGTTATGTGCTTATCATGCTTATAAACACTGGGCTTTATCATATTTCTTTAAACCGAGAGAATATCTTCGTATGTAAAAATTTATTACAAATTGCGTTAGGGAAAAAATTTTGATCGACGCAAAATGTTATAACTTTTAAGATGTATTATATGCAAAATAAAATCAAACAGTGATACTTGATATCGTCTTTTCTGAACTTGTTATGTGCTTATCATGCTTAAAAACACTGGGTTTTATCATATTTCCTCAAACCGAGAGTGTATCTTCGTATGTAGAAATTTATTACAAATTGCGTTAGGGGAAAAATTTTGATCGATGCAAAATGTTATAACTTTTAAGATGTATTATATGAAAATTAAACCAAACAGTGATATTTGATATCGTCTTTTCTGAACTTGTTATGTGCTTATCATGCTTATAAACACTGGGCTTTATCATATTTCTTTAAACCGAGAGAATATCTTCGTATGTAAAAATTTATTACAAATTGCGTTAGGGAAAAAATTTTGATCGACGCAGAATATTATAACTTTTAAGATGTATTATATGCAAAATAAAATCAAACAGTGATACTTGATATCGTCTTTTCTGAACTTGTTATGTGCTTATCATGCTTAAAAACACTGGGTTTTATCATATTTCCTCAAACCGAGAGTGTATCTTCGTATGTAGAAATTTATTACAAATTGCGTTAGGGGAAAAATTTTGATCGACGCAAAATGTTATAACTTTTAAGATGTATTATATGAAAATTAAACCGAACAGTGATATTTGATATCGTCTTTTCTGAACTTGTTATGTGCTTATCATGCTTATAAACACTGGGCTTTATCATATTTCTTTAAACCGAGAGAATATCTTCGTATGTAAAAATTTATTACAAATTGCGTTAGGGAAAAAATTTTGATCGACGCAAAATGTTATAACTTTTAAGATGTATTATATGAAAATAAAATCGAACAGTGATACTTGATATCGTCTTTTCTGAACTTGTTATGTGCTTATCATGCTTAAAAACACTGGGTTTTATCATATTTCCTCAAACCGAGAGTGTATTTTCGTATGTAGAAATTTATTACAAATTGCGTTAGGTGAAAAATTTTGATCGACGCAAAATGTTATAACTTTTAAGATGTATTATATGAAAATAAAATCGAACAGTGATACTTGATATCGTCTTTTCTGAACTTGTTATATGCTTATCATGCTTAAAAACACTGGGTTTTATCATATTTCCTCAAACCGAGAGTGTATCTTCGTATGTAGAAATTTATTACAAATTGCGTTAGGTGAAAAATTTTGATCGACGCAAAATGTTATAACTTTTAAGATGTATTATATGAAAATTAAACCGAACAGTGATATTTGATATCGTCTTTTCTGAACTTGTTATGTGCTTATCATGCTTATAAACACTGGGCTTTATCATATTTCTTTAAACCGAGAGAATATCTTCGTATGTAAAAATTTATTACAAATTGCGTTAGGGAAAAAATTTTGATCGACGCAAAATGTTATAACTTTTAAGATGTATTATATGCAAAATAAAATCAAACAGTGATACTTGATATCGTCTTTTCTGAACTTGTTATGTGCTTATCATGCTTAAAAACACTGGGTTTTATCATATTTCCTCAAACCGAGAGTGTATCTTCGTATGTAGAAATTTATTACAAATTGCGTTAGGGGAAAAATTTTGATCGACGCAAAATTATATAACTTTTAAGATGTATTATATGAAAATTAAACCGAACAGTGATATTTGATATCGTCTTTTCTGAACTTGTTATGTGCTTATCATGCTTATAAACACTGGGCTTTATCATATTTCTTTAAACCGAGAGAATATCTTCGTATGTAAAAATTTATTACAAATTGCGTTAGGGAAAAAATTTTGATCGACGCAAAATGTTATAACTTTTAAGATGTATTATATGAAAATAAAATCGAACAGTAATACTTGATATCGTCTTTTCTGAACTTGTTATGTGCTTATCATGCTTAAAAACACTGGGTTTTATCATATTTCCTCAAACCGAGAGTGTATCTTCGTATGTAGAAATTTATTACAAATTGCGTTAGGTGAAAAATTTTGATCGACGCAAAATGTTATAACTTTATTACATTTTGCGTTGTTATAACATTTTGCGTGGTGACAGAGCTCCCTTAAGTCAAGGAGACAAACAAACACCGGCCGATCATCGAGTCTTCAAAACGCTTGAATAAGGATTTCCCTCAGAAGCCAATAATGGAATACTGAAGGCCAATACGTCTAAGGGATATTCTTGTTCGCGCAAAGCTCAACCCAGACCCTAGTGATGATGGGCCTCTAGGGGAGTCAAAGACTTCTGGCAGCAAAAGATGCTTTACTTGTAAACTGATGACACCCGCTCAAATAGCCAAATCATCGTCGGGGGCGTCAGTAAAACTCAGGAAACAGACAAACTGCAAATCTGCAAATGACATCTACCTAATCACTTATACTCAGTGTGGCAAACAGTAGGTAGGCGAAACAAAACGTGCACTTAATGAACACATGAATGGTCACCGCTCTGAATGGACGAAGCGAAGATTTCAGAGGTCACCTGTTGCTGAGCACTTCCACTTACAAGACCACGACTTTTACGGCCATGTCTCGCTTTGCTGCATCGATCATGATGCTCAGTGGTCGGATGATACCAGGGGTGACTAGGACGGGAAAAATGGTTGTATCAGTGCATAGGGACGATTGATCTCTAGTTTGTAGGCTGATCTTCAGTGGGCGCACATGCTACTTGGTTGGTTTTGTTATGTCGCGCCTCAATCAGAATGAGGCTCGTCCTGCAACAGTCGCAAGCGTGCTGTACGACTCACGCACGGGTGTCGCGTTTCGCGCTAAGCTCCGGGCGACTTTTGGTTTAAATTTGCCGCAAATACCAATTCAACGTGATTCTAAGTGAAACTTTCCCGCAGTTTTGTGTCTCAAACCAGTCCTGAGTTGTCGCATTTCAATACGGGACTGGCATACGTTTCAGATTGTATGTGCAACACCTGGCGTTTTATTTCTGTGCTACTGGATGTAAGTTCGATTCCCTATTTTGTTTAAGGTGACAGAGAACAATTGCAGGGGCGGGAGGATGTATTTCTTACCAACAGGAATATGCGCCGCGATATGAAAAAAAGTAACATGTGCGTCCAGCGAATACTCATATCAGGTTGGGCAACCGTCCAATCTGATCTGAATCTTCGCTGTCCGCATAGAGCTAGCTCAGACCCTTAGCTATCCTTAGCGCTTAAAGCAAAGCGAAAACTCTGATCAGACTGGGCGGATGCCCAGGCTGAACTGAATCTTCGCTGGGCGCACATGCCATGTAGTTGATACTGTCGTGTCGCGGGTCATTTGTAGCCCATTTGGGTTTATCACCATTTTGGCAGAGAATCTTATAGAAACTCTTGAAAGCTGTTTTTCCTTCAAAATTTATGGAGAAACTTGAAGATGAATCCATTTATCTTTGAAAAGTTATCTTCTGAAGAAGAAGCGATACAGTATGCGATTCTGAACATTGGCTTGCTGGAAGAAAAATCTCGAACTAAAGTTTCAATTTAATTAAAATTTGAAACGTTAGATTGTTGTTCACATTGAAATTTCAAGAGAGTTTTGTCTGCAACATGCTTGTTCTAACGTATAGACACAAGCGGCAAATGTGTATTACTTTTTTCTGTTACATGTATTACTTTAGCTTCAAAAATAGATCAAATAGATAAAACAAATGATCTTTAAAACTGAAATTTCATAAAATGCAAGGTACACTATAGTACAATGCGGTCATTATTTGGTAAGCTTTGATTTCATGATAAATATATAAATCTAAGTGGTGTAGATTCAAAATATCTTTCGTTTTCATGTGTTTGCATCTTGCAGTCACTTAGCTGCAACTGTATATAACCAAGATTTCCATTATCTGCAAACTTGTAAGTAATTTTTGTATTAATTTCAGATTTTACCCTGAATCTCCTCGTTGGCTCAGTAAACAAAATCAAGATGTCAGAAATCTTCTTTACTAACCTCCCGCCTCCAAAGAAAGAGGAATCGGACGTGGCCTTTTATAAACTATTTTCGCATAGGACGCTTGCCATTCGAACAGTGGTGTTGTACATCAACTGGTAAGTAACTCCATTATCTGGCGGGAAAGTAAAGACAACGGACTATATCGGCATAATTCTTTAGGTAAACTCGAGCAAATCTCTTTTCTCTCTCGGGCTACTCGATTTGTAAATAGTCACGTTCGGCATAATTACTTGAGTAAATTCGGGCAATACCCAGGTATTCCTCGGGCTTCTTGAAGATATCTATAATACTAAATAAACGAAGTAACGCATAAACTGCAAAATTGGTGGTATTTTCAAGCGTAATTTCTATACTGGTTCTTTCGCATATTGCTATTATTGATAATTTCGGTTAGCGTGTGTTTTAGTTTCACGTAGATTTAAAGAATTTGGGAATTAAATTCGTCTTTCATTTTAAATTCTCCCAAGTATTTTTCTAGAAACTTCGACTATTGGTCGAATTTTTTTGTCAACAATGGGTGCGTTCGAGCGAAATTATCGTGTACTCGAATACACGTTTTAAATTAATCCGGTCGTTTCGGTTCTGCGTCGTTATATCGGCGCGCTGCTAAGCAAGTCCAAATTTAGCAGGTTATAATGCAAAAATCCGACCCATGAACGTACGTCATTCCCCATAAATAACGATTTATTTTTGTATTTTTGCTCATATGTCTAAACGGATGAAGAACTAAATGGTCATAGTCCCGACGGCCCTGGCTCGAAACGACCCATTTTCTTCCAGAACGATAGTCAATATGAGTAGCCAATCGAACTCGCCCATTGAAGAATAAAGCTCAACGCACATGGTCCTTCGAAAAGTTGGACGGACACACGGCGCAAAGTGTGTGCGGTTATGGTTACGTACCGCTGAGCCACTTGGGGAACGTCGTTAGGAGAATTCAAACTGAACTGAACTTTCGAAAAGACAGAAATTTAAAATGTCTAAGGTTAACACACATGCGCCAGGTAAGAAAGGGCATTTTTTCCAGCGAAGCAGACAAATCAATTTCAATGATTCAACGAAGCTAAATAAGCCTTTAGTCTTCAGAGGGCTTGAATATTTTCCCCCAAAACGTTCCAGGACCCAATTTTTCCAGAAAAAAAAAATACCCAGGACAGGTCACATAACCAAGATGGCAAACATTTATCATGGTAAAAAATTTCAAAAATCTTCTCCCCCAGAACCACGCCGGGCCACGTAGCGCAATCGGTAGGGCACCTGACTCATAAGTCAGAGGTCCTGGGTTCGAAACCCGATCTGGCCACAGACTTTCGTTTCTCCTTCCGCTGATTCAAGAAGGGCAGTTGTCAGTTACTGGCGAATGTATGTGCACTTAGTACTGGTTAACCGCTTAGGAGGTCTAAGCCTGCCCAGGAATAGTGTCGTTAGGTTAACTGACCGTCCCGACATGACCTTAGCTGTTTACCGTGGACGTTAAGCATAAACTCAACCAATTCTCCCCCAGAACCACAAATCCTATGATCTTGAAACTTAGCATGTCGCATCAAGGACTCAAAAGCTCAACAAAATTTATATAAATGATGACCCTGGGATGACCTTGATCTGTTTTACGGCAAGGTCAACTTTTGAGTCACTTAGGTTTTTCTATAGGAAAAAGTGAAAAAAAAGTTGATTTTTTTAGAAACAATGCAGTCTGCTACCTGAAAGTTTGTAGATGCAGACAACTCATTAGGTAAATGAAGCTTTAGTGAGTATTCATGGTAAAGGTCGTATCTTCACCTGGGCCTAAGGCCATTTACATTGAAAAATTAAAACTCATTTTTTTTATATAAACTTGACCATCATGAAATATTTCCGCGCTTGCGCGGGCTCTTTCTAGTGTATTATACATTTCTTCAAGTATCTCGAGGAATACCTGGGTATTGCCCGGGTTTACTCAAGTATTCATGCCGAACGTGAACAATGCAAATGTTTTCCAGTAGCTCGAGGAAAACCCGGGTATTGCTCGAGTTTACCCAAGGAGTTATGCCGAACATGCCTAATATACACCTTCCAGTTTTAAGTTCGTGGAATGTTGTAGGCAAGTAACATTGCGTCGTTTGTTTGAGGCTATTTGCTTTGTGTGGGGTATGAATACCTTCTTTCCCATTTGGTGTTTAGAGCAATATGCGGTTAACTATTGATATGTAGATTTCTGACAATTGCCAAGGTAATTTGAACTTGAAGAGATTGTTATTTATGTATATGTTAGTATCTTTAACGTACATGTACATCGAACCGGTAACTTTAGAAAAAAGATCAGCTTTAGCAGTGAAATGTTAAGTAATAATTCACTGTTTGGGGGTTTGTTGTAAAGAAGATCATATCAAAAACGCGGAGCGCGAGTGATATATTTACTTACAAATGATCTACAAACAGTGAATTATTACTCGACAATTCAATTCAAGAGCTGAACTATTTCGATTCTAACACGCCAAAATTCTGAAAAGGTATTCTTTGTATAATTTTCCCAACCTTCCTGCCAGTTCTTTCATGCTCGCGCCAATATTCTTGATTGTATGTAAGATTAATGTACGTTTTTATGGCGATTTTCGAAAGAAAAATGAGACTTTACATTGTCTAACGTCTCAAAACTTCATAAAATACGCCAGTTATTGCCAGCGGCGTCAGAAATTAGACTCGCGCGCTCCGGAACAGTGAAAACACGGAAACTTGCCATTGCTTCTATAGGCGCACAAGTTAAAATTTCATGTAAGTGTCGTACTTACACTGAGATGATGTGGTCTGTGATTGCGCATTTATAATTGTCTTCTTGAATAGTAATAAAATCACATTCACACACGTGTATGATACCGACAAGCTTGGGAAACGTAATATTGGATACAATCTTTTTTTGTAATCCCAGAATGTATGAAACCGTACTGAAACTGTACTGATTCCTGCACTTAAGGTTGGACGTAATTTAATCAGCGTAGAAAAGAATACAGACTTCTTTCCAATTTATGTTGAAGATATTTGATTCCAGAAACGTGTTCATAACCCATAAAAGCATCTTTTCAAGAAATTTAACGTTTCCATTTTATTATAAATAGTGATTTTATGAAATTGTGGAACTTTTTATCACTGTAATCAAAGCAACAAAGGCGTATCTGATTTTGTTTGCGTACTGTGACACGATAACGCATGTAATCACCCTCTTCTTGATCGACAATGCGTGACATGTATTGCATTTTTACATTTCGTGTCGTACATTGGTGTGCGGTGAATGTATTAGCCATATTGAGCAGTTTCGGTTTGTCAACTCGAGTAACTCGAGTAACTAGAGTTACTGACCGAACAACACGAGTAACCACAATACGCATGCGCAGCACTGCGCACATATTCGTATTTACTCGACTACTGTAACCCCCATCTCACCTCGGGTAGCCTGGATTAAAGATGGCGGAAAGTGAACTTCCGCTGTAAAAGAAGCCAATTCTTTGGTACATTGTCACGCAAATGATTTGCCCTTTTTCTGTTTAATAATAGTGAGAATGGGATAAGAATGTTCATCATAATGATGATTATGATTATTCTGCATGTGCTTTCGCCATATTCAGCAGGGTTTACAGCGGGGCCAGTAACGACTTCAGAATTGTAATTTCCCATTACAATTTAAAAATTCTTGTGAGTCCTGACTCTTGTGAATATTAAACACCTGAGTTTTAAAAGAAAATTGCGAGAATAAGACTCTGGACTTAAAGGTAAAAAGATCGATGGTCGTCGCCATTTTGTTCTTTACTCGAAGTGTTCGGCACGGCAGTACTCGAGTACCTTTGTACGCATGCGCCAAATTTCAACCCGAGTAACACGAGTTGGCAACTCGAAAATGCTCTTTAAGTGTGAATGTTGTACTCTCAGTTATGTTGCCGCATGAACCACAATATGGTCGATTATCCAACTTATATGAATGACTTATATGGTCCATTAGAAGGTTTCTAAAATAATTGCATCATTTAAGGTACTTTTGCCATGCTTTAATACTGTGTCTTATCCATTATGACGGTAGCACCATCCTCACAGCCACACAAACAACACAACATGAGCCATGACACGAGAAAACCAACAAAGTGGTTGTGCGCCCAGCGCAGACTCAGATCAGCCTTGGCATCCGCTCGGTCATCCGCTCGGTCTGATCAGACACTTTGCTAAGCGCTCAAAGGGTAGCTAAGGGTCTTAGCTGTCTCAATGCGGACAGCGAAGATTCTGATCAGACTGGGCGGATGCCCAGGCTGGTCTCAGTCTGCGCTTGGCGCACAACCACTTTGTTAGTTTTGTTGTGTCGCGGCTCATACCAGAGATCCAAGTAGTAAAGTAGTAAAAGTCAGTTTACACCGTAACTCATGTGCAAAGGAACTAATGACTAAATATACTCTTCGCTAAAAGTCTAGCATAATGTGATATCAAAAATAAGAAGATTATTTATAGAGATAATAACAATTGAATTCTGACTTTCTATGGAAGTTAATTTATTCTTTCATCAATACCAATGATTTATCATTGTGGAATTAACAAGTTTGATTTGACTTTGAGCAACAACTACACAGGGTGAGCGCGGACGTATGTGTCCAAAAAACATTTTTGGAAGAAAAAAAATCTTTTGTAATGCGCTGTGAGTTACTTTTCTTTTACATCAGTTTAACATTTGGTAATTTACCATTTAGTAATACTAAATGTTTTTGGCAAACACAAAATTACAGCTTTTAGAACCATTAAAACGAAGCATTATTTTCTCTCGAAAACGTGAATTTCGGGGGCACACAAATTCTGTGCTCTCTTTGTGCTGTGCTTGCTCAAATCAATTTAAATTTGATGCTTTCGAAATGCTTAAGCATTTGTGTTGAAGAAAGAATGCATTTATCTTAAAACTGAAAATTTGAACTAAAGTATTGTGATTTATAACGACCTTGGTACATTTATATTAAAGATATGCTAAACATTTGACGAGGAGTATATTATGTATTCCCATTTTATAACATGACAGTAGAAGTGCGGTTACAAATAAAAACAAAGATCGTACTTTCAACCACTGCTTAAGCTGATGATAGTCACCGATTTGTGGTGAATACAAAAATCTTGAAGTTCGTAAGAGATCTTCCTGAAACTTAACATATGCATTTAAATGGTATTTTCCACACAGGAGAATGTAAAATACATGCGTTGTTGATGTTAAAAAGGGTTTATATGTTGATATTGAAAAATTCCAAAGGGTAATTTACGGCATGCAAATCGTATCTTTTCCTTTCTGAAAGCCCCATTTCACCAAGAAGAAGAAGAAGAAGAAGAAAACAGATTGAGACGACCAATCGATAAAATAATATCTTGTTTAACCGGAAGCTGATTCTGGATTTCAGTGCCCTTATCACACACGGATTATCCCGAGACAACGACCGCGACAGAAGACAACTAACGCAGTTTAACAGGTAAGGCGGAAAACAGATGTGAGTAGCCGTTTTTCCCTTATTTTCTCTTTAATCAGACAGAATCGAAATTTCTGGTTTCCATATTAAGAAAGGGGGGAGTTTTCTACATGACATGGAGAAATCCCGGGTTCTAGCATAATCAACAAAGCGACAAAAAACTTTGAAATGTCAGCGACGAAGCAAAAAAAAAAAAAATAAATATTTTATTTCAGAGGGCCGTGAACGGTTTACCAAATGTACAAACTTGGGGATTCCGACAGTTTCAATGCTACCAGGGATTACAGAAAACATGCCAATTGTAATAAATCATACATTACTTTGTAGATTGGAATTATAAGCATTTGAATTAGGTACTGTCTTTTAATCTGTCAACAACTTACCACGGTTCACATTTTAGGCCAGGTATAATGAACACGGTTCGCCAGAAACAGCCAACGCAGTTTTAAACCAAAGAAAATCTTTACCCTGCTGTCTCTTACCCATTTCATTCCTATTTTTTATTGTTGTAAGTAACATATTTTGCCTCATGCTTGCAGATGGGCACTACTCGATCCATGCGGCATTACGTATTGTCTCATTTGATGCACACATCTTGCTGTATCTGAACTGGTCTCTACAT
The DNA here is from genome assembly GCA_963989385.1 of Ctena decussata. Lineage (NCBI taxonomy): Eukaryota > Metazoa > Mollusca > Bivalvia > Lucinida > Lucinidae > Ctena > Ctena decussata. The sequence continues at coordinate 20,721,299 of OZ022502.1, forward strand.
ACGCGAGTATCTTTTAAGTGATTGAAATGTCTCACCGAAACCGCTTGTCTACTATTCCTGCACTTGCTATTTTATACAAATGAGAAATCAATGCAGTACTATCATCAGCATAAGAAAAAACATTAAGTTCTCTGCCACACACAGATGAAAGACGTTATGATACATCATAAATATTGTTGAAAGGCATTAAAACGTTACACTCACCAGCGCTCTCCAAGCTGAAGAAGCCGTGAGCTCATTCACCATGCAATCACCTAGCAAAAAAGCAATATAAGGGTCACATGTTCGATCCATTTTTTCTTTTATATTTTGGGAACGACGTCCCCTCTCAAAAGCTTGATTACAATGTATAAGTGGGTCTGAACCCCAAACTTACATACACTCACACCTGGTTAACTATGTTTTCATGGATGTTACCAAACGAAAAGGAGCTGATCATTACGAAACGAAAAAAATGTTATAGGTATCAAACGACCTGGTCATCAGGTCGTTTGGTAACTCCGACTTTTTTTCGTTTCGTAACAGCTCTTTTTTTAGTTTCGTAACAGCCTTTGCATATACATAGTTAACCGGGGTGACGCTTGCGAACGCTTTACTGTGCATGAACGTTTGAATGTCTCTGCATAAACTTCACAAGGTTCTAATTTGATGAAAATTGCATGTAAGCCTTATTCCCAGAGCGTTCACTTGAATTTCTGAGAAACCTTATCGAACCAGTGAAACCAATCCCATCTTATCCAAACAGTCACACAAACCAACGGCTCATAGTGAAAACAATTGAGCCGATTCATGAGATATGGTGTCTTCAAGAGTTCCGACCAGCGTAGATACAAGCCAGAATAGAGTTACTCATGCTGGTTTGAGGCTAGCTATTTGGCATGACCCTTCTGGAGACTTTGTTCTAGCCATGCTATGAACAATAAAGACGCTAAGACTATGCGGGTGCGCAGGCTAATTTGTGCCTTCGTTATTCGCATATGGCATAAAGCACGAATTGCTATGTCGCGCCTGAAATATAATCGGGTGACTAAGGCGCACGTGCAAAGTCCAGCAGCCAAGATGGATGGAGGGATAATTCTCGATTTTATGTCCTTTTCAACAGTATTTCAGTCATATCAGGACGATGAAAGGGTGATAATGAAATGCTGTGTGCAATGGAACCGCGTTTACAATAGGAAGTAGTCAAGAATAATGGCCGTCATCGTTCGCATACGGGTCAAACAAGCCTACACTTAGTATAGAGCCAGCTCTCATACAGTTTCAGCATATGTGCATCTGTGTGAACAAAAAACAAATACTTTACAACCATTCGTAAGCCGTGTTTAGACGGACAGAATACACCCTGGTGTAAATTGGCATCCCCGATTTTGCTTAAAACCTTTTTTAGATGGACAAAGTATACCCCAAGACGACTGATTCTACCTATAAACGTCGTTTACATGGACAAAATATACCCCGGGTGCAATTTTGCACCCCAGGTGCAAATTTACACCCGGATGTATTTTGTCCATCTAAACGCAGCTTTAAGTGTCAACCTTAGCACGATCTTGTCAACGTAATATTACCAAGATAAGATGAGTAATATAACTAAGATGAGAAAGATGGGTTCAGAGCCGGAAGAAGCACCACAGAGCAGATCTTCAACCTTAGAATCCTGTGTGAAAAGTATCTCCAACGTAAGCAGAATCCGTACCACGTCTTCATTGATTTCAAGAAAGCCTTTGGTAGGGTATGGCATGCAGCCTTATGGCCCACCATGCGGAAGTACAATATCAGTGCAAATCTAGTTCGCACCATTGAGCAGCTATACGACAAGTGCAGTCCTGATGAATGGCAGCACAGGAGAATGGTTCAGAACAACAGTTGGAGTAAGGCAAGGATGTTTCACCCGCCCTCTTCAACATTTTTCTCGATCTGATCATGTCTGATGCTCTGGAAGAACATGACGGAAAGGTCAGCATAGGCGGAAGAAACATTACCAATCTGCGGTTTGCCGATGGCATAGACGCTCTAGCTGAGGAAGAGCAGGAACTAGAAACCCTAGTTGAAAGTCTCGACAAAACCTGCACAAGGTATAAGATGAAGATCAGTGCTGAGAAGACCAGACTGATGACAAACAGCGCAGATGGCATCCAGAGGGAGATCACGGTAACAGGGCAGAAGCTGGGTACTGTAATAAGCTTCAAATATCTTGGGGCAGTTGTCTCAGACGATTGCTCAAAACAGGAGGTTCTCTTAAGAATTGCACAAGCCACTTCAGCTCTTACCAAACTGAAACCAATTTGGAGAGATAACAACATATATCTTGGATCAAAGGGAAACTTATGCGCTCCCTTGTCATTTTAATATTTCTGTATGGCTGTGAATCGTGGACCTTGACAGCAGAGTTAGAGAAAAGAACGCAGGCTTTGAGATTAGATGCTACCGAATGTTACTGAACATTACGTACAAGGACCATATAATCAATGAGGAGGTTCGCAGAAAGATCCAAGCAGCCATTGGAGAATACGATGAACTCCTGGCACTGGTCAAGAAACGGAAACTAAGGTTTGGCCACGTCTCAAGGTCTTCTGGTTTAGCAAAGATGATTCTACAGGGCACAGTGAACGGAAAAAGAAGAAGAGGTAGAAGAAGAGGTGGGAAGACAATATTAAAGAGTGGACAGGGATGGATTTTGCCAGCTCAACTAGGGCAGCTGAAAACAGGACAATGTGGAAAGGGATTGTTTCGAAGTCATCTGTGGTGCCCCAACGGCCCAGTAATGTTAAGGGATAGAATAGAATAGAATAGAATAGAATAGAATAGAATAGAGGAGTTAGTTGTTTAGTAGACAGCATCTTAAGAACGGAGCACGAGAAATTTGTCTAGGCCGTCTTGCAACTGATAGACGAAGAGCGGATTACATGTATAACTCGACAGCTCATTGTAAAAGCTGAACGTTTTCGATTCTATTACTTGAAAATGCTGTAATAATGTTATGGTTCACCAATTTACTTCACCCAATCCATCTATTCAGATTTCGTAAGTGTAACTAAGCCATATTGCTTATGCCAAATGTCACTCAGTAGTTTATACCCGACAGAGGCGAGTTCAGCAGCCCCAGCGCTATCGGGCGCTCAGCTGAATAACTCTGACCATCAACAACCACTCACACTGCTGAACTCGCATCTACCATTTAAAGGGTGTCTGTTAGGTGTGTGCTTGCTATCACAAATACCTGCATCGCAAATAATGCAGTTTCAAGGAAATCGCGAGTGGTAACATCGATTTTTTCCAAGGACTTGATATTTTACAAACTGCGTTCATTGTTCCCGAAGTATGCTGACGAACCGCGTTCAGATGTTTCATGACCCGTGGTATGTTGTGTCCAGGAACAAACTCAAATGTTCACTGTTCCATGGATTTGAACAATCGACAAAAAATTTTCAGACGAATGCATGCGATGAATTAGAACCATAGACAATATACTATATCTACATAAGAAAAAAAAGAAATAAGATGTCTAACATAGCAAAAAACTACAACCCAAATAGAAAGGGGTAGGTGAAATTGAACGAAATGAAACGTTGCGAGGTCTAGCTCTCATTTTAATGAACAAATATCCGTGAAACTTCATCGGTTGGTACCAACATTAGTCTGCTTTCACTCTGCCAAAAAACTTCTAAAAGTATTCATGTTCAAGGTTAAAAATCGCTGTTTTCCTACCTTAGGTAGTCCTATGACGTCACCAAATCGAACTGCGTTGGTTGTCTTCTGTCGCGTCCGTTGTCTCGGGATAACCCGTGTGTTATCAGCCCATTCAATTAGTGTTAGAGATTTATACCGAAAAATCTTCTCATAAGATACAAATAGCTTCGGCTTGATATTTTCCATTGTGCAAGTATTAAAATTTGTCAAGACTTTCTGAGACTAATGAACAATTCAAATTTTGATATCAATTCTCTGTAAAAATCAGAAAATTGCCATAGGGGTCCGGCACGCTACGTCTCAGATTTTTTACATTCTTGGTGTATGAATCAGAAATGACTCCTAAACGACAAAAACAGGAGTAAGATTTCTGTTCGTCATTCTGTTGCCATGGTAACCAAGATAGTTTGAGTAAAGCAACAGACTCCAAAATTTAGGAGGATAATAATGAAAATATAGCATATTAATCTGGTCTGTCCATCCATAGTTAATTCTTAGATCTCAGATACAGATATAATAACATATAATACCAACTTAACTCTGTTTATAGAAACAAATATCAATCAAGTATGTCTCGCACCTAGGCCGCAATGAGGGCTCAAAGGGGACATAATTTGGCAAATTTCAAAATGTGGAAAAACTGGGATTTTGCGGTTCTTTGGAACAAGTTTTCATTAGTTTAACAGAAGATGTTCAGAAAGCCATTAATATATTTATAACCAGTAATATACCAAATTGTATAATAAAAAAGAAACTGGATGGAGAAATTAATATTTAAAGGTCAAGGTCAAATTAAGCAAAGCTTCTATTTCTAAACATGGAAAAACTTGGATTTTCTCATTTTTTTCCCTAATTTTTGTAAAGGTTAACAGAATACGATAAGAAAACCACTGCCATATTTGAAAAGAACAACATGTCATTTAATGAAGCAAAACATAATACAGATCAACAAAATCAAATATGAAGGTCAAGGTCAAGCAAAGCAAAGCTCCAATTTCAAAATGTTGAAAAACTGGGAATTTCTCATTTTATGTCCAAATTTTTGTAAAGGTTAACTGAATGTGATAAGAAAGCCATTGCTATACTTGAAAAGAACAATATATCATTAAATGAAGCAAAACATGAAACGGATCCAGAAATTCAAATATGAAAGTCAAGGTCAAGCTCAACAAAACACCTAAATTAAAAAAATAATGTTGAAAAACTGTGAATTTCTCATTTTTTGTCCCATTTTTGTAAAGGTTAACTGAATATGATAAGAAAACCTTTGCTATATTTGAAAAAAGTAACATGTCATTAAATGAAGCAAAAAATAAAACAGATAAAAAAATAAATAATCAAGGTCAAGGTCAAGCACAGCAAAGCTCCAGTTTCAAAATGTTGAAAAACTGGGAATTTCTCATTTTATGTCCCAATTTTTGTAAAGGTTAACTGAAAGTGATTAGAAAACCATTGCAATGTTTGAAAAGAACAATATATCATACAACGAAGCAAAGCAAACACATATTGAAAAATTCAAATACAAAGGTCAAGGTCAAAATAAGCAAAGCTCCTATTTGCAAACAAAAAAGATTTTGGACTAGCTCATGTTTCATCCCAATTTTTGTAAAGATTATATGAATATGATAAGAAAGTCATTGCTATATTTGAAAAGAACAATATATCATTTAATGAATCAAAACATAAAACAGATCCAAAAATTCAAATATGAAGGTCAAGTTCAAGCACAACAAAGCCCCAAATTCAAAATGTTGACAAACTAGGAATTTCTCATTTTTTATCCCAATTTTTGTAACGGTTAATTGACAATGATAAGGGAAATATTGCTATATTTATAAAGTGCATTATATCATTTAATGAAGAAAAAAAATAAAAAAAGATCAACAAATGAAAATATGAAGGTCAAGGTCAAGCACAACGCTCCGACTTCAAAATGTTGAAAAAATGGGAATTTCCTTTTTGTCCCATTTTTGTAAAGGTTTACTGCATACAGAAGAAAACCGTTGTTATATCTGAAAAGAGCAACATATTTAATGTAGCAATACATAAAACAGATCAACAAATTCAAATAAAAGGTCAAGGTCAAGCACATCAAAGCTCCGATTTGAAAATGTCGAAAAATGGAATTTGTCATAATTTATTTATTCCAGTGTTTGTAAATGCTAACTGAGTATGATAAAACCATTGTTATATTTGAACAGAGTGTGAAAGGAGCAATATATAATTTAATGAAGCACAAGATAAAACAGATTGAAAAATTCAAATATAAAGGTCAAGGTCAAGGAAATCACAGCTTCCTATAAACATTTGGAAAAGAGTGGAATTTATTCGTAATATATACCAAGTTTTGTAAAGATTTACTGAATATGATCAGAAAGCCATTGCCTGATTTGAAAAGAGCGCTGAATCATTAGATAAAATACTACATAACATAGATCAAGAAATTTGAACTTGAAGGTCAAGGTCAAGATCACAAATATTCTGATATCAAAATGAGAATACACTGGAATTTTCTCATACTTTGTACCAACTTTTGTAATTGTCTTTAGTTCCCCTGGGCCGAAGGCTCCGGGGGGAGTTTAAAGGATGGTAGCCTCCGGCATTTATCGTCCGTCGTCCATCCGTCGTCAACATTTTCGAAGGACTTCTCATCTGAAACTACTGGGTCAATTTCAGTTAAACTTCATATACAGCCTCCAGGCAAAGGGGAAAAGAAAGTTTATATATTTGGTCCAGGCCACATGACCAAGGTGGCCGCCATGCTCATATATGCTAAAAATCTTAAAAATCTTCTTCTCCAGAACCACTAGGCCGATTGCCTTGATATTTGGTATGTAGCATCTGGGACACTAGTACTACAAACACACTAATAATTTATATGTAATTTGACAGAAAACAAGGGCGATGTTCTTAATAATAATTGCACTATGTTCTATTTTTACGACAATTATGGTGGTTGTCCTTGGTGTCCCGATATTTGGAGTTTTTGCGGTAGTTATGTATATGGTTGCGACGAGTTAAAGGGTGGCATATGGCTTCTTCGATTGGGGAAAGCCTGGACCAGCCTGCGCACCAGCGCAGTATGATCTGGGTTTTTCCAGACCTGTGATGGTCTTTCAGCGAAGAGCAGGTATTTCGGACGGTGTGGGCAAGAGAGCAGCTTGGTCTCAGTCTCTTCCTTCGTTTTTTACGATACCTTTTTTTTCCGGACGTTCAATTTAAAAATAAACCTAACTAAATATAACCTATACGTGATCGAAACTGGTTTTCTTTGGTTCAACGTTCTATGTTGCACGTGAAAGTTGCTTGGTGAAGGGATACATTAAAATGTCCAGAAGGCGGGGTTAGCTGTCATGGAATATTTCCATTTGATTATTGTGATGTCGCTTCGCGTGAATGGGTGCCGTATGACTTTCTTTGATGCGGAAGACACAGAACGGAACCTTTTTGTGCCATTGATGGTCTCATAGCGAAGCGCAGAGACTCCGTTCCGTCGATGTATGCTGGAGCACAGGCTGAGCCGAGTCTCTGTCCTTCGCATTTCCGATACCTTTTCACGCTCTTAGTACTGGTTAACCGCTCAGGAGGTCTAAGCCTGCCCAGGAATAGTGTGGTTAGGTTAACTGCCGTCCCGACATGACCTTAGTTGTTTACCGTGGACGTTAAGCATCAAATCAACCAACAACCTTTTCACGCGATGCCACTCGGTTGATAAGTAATATACTGGCGGATTAAATGTGTGGTTAGTCACACCGTACAACCGGCTGAAGTGATGCCAGATGGCTACAGAGATAGCAGATCACCAAAAGTGAAAGTAGATTTTGGGTAGGTGAGATAAAATTGCTGGTAAAAACAGACGATAAAATCATGGAAGGGTTTAGCCTCATATGGAAGTTGCTCAGTGTCTGTAGATTCTACAGTATCAGTCTGGGTGGTTTTCTTACGCAGATAAGGCTATAGCAGGTCTTGGATGGGCAACATTTTCAGAAAAAAACACAAAGTCTGCTTTTCGGCTCCCACTAAACGAATCTGAGATATTGCCCAATATGTTTGCTTGCTTGCAGTAAAACTTCAATTAGTTAGCAATATTTCTGCCAATTTTTGATGCACAATTTGGTTTTATGATGAAAATACACACTTTCTAAGAGGATGGGTAGCGACAAAATGGTTGCCTTTGTCAACAGATGCACTTTTAGGTGGACAGCTGGGATGGCAGATCAGTTTGTATGGAAATAGGCTGACATTGATGGCAGGTATCAATATATTGGTATGTATCTTTAAATCATGAAGAATGAAGCATGCTTGTCCACTAGAATGCATGTTGTTGCATTTAGTAGCTTTACATCTTTCGGCAACTTTCTGATATTGTCTCGGTAACTACTTTTTCGTTGCAAATATGCTACAGGTACTGCAGTGCTTTTGGCAAGTCAAGAATTTCATTATCTGAAAAGTTATTCTGTCATTTGATTTGATTAGGAACATTTAGCAATATTCATTGTTTAATACCCCCTCCCCCCAAACCCCCCCCACGAAACTAAATAAAAAAGGCTAGTGACAAGCATTTGACACGAGCCTTACCAGCTGTCAGACTGTGAGGCTGGTGTCAAACGGTTGTCAGCAGACCCGCCTTGTTTTTATGCCCCCGCAAAAGTGGGGAGCCGCATATAGTTTTGCCTCTGTCCATACGTACATACTTCACATTTGTAGTACTGTTCTTGTCTCCGCAACTTCTACAGTATTTGATGCTGGGAGTTGCAACTTGCAACACAGTTCAGACATGCATTGAATATGCATAGAGAAAAGGAAATTTGATCCAGGTCATTATTGCAGAATTATATTTTGGTCATATTTCACACTTTGTAGCACTATTTGTGTCTCCACAACTCCTCCTACAGTATTTGATATAGGGATTTGAAACTTGCAACACAGTTCAGACATGTATTGAACATGTACATAAAGGAAAAAGAACTTTGATCCAAAAATGCAGGCAAATCTTTTTTCCTCTTTCAGTAGTGTACATTCAGTTACCTGCATGACTCCCAAGTCCATATCTTACGGTTGTAATGATTTTTTGAAGAAATCGCAAAATTCACACTTTGGTCAATGACTCTGTCACCGAAATTTCAGTCAGAAAATGCCCAGACAAATGGTGCCATAATCTGCACCGACTTTAACTGGAATTTTGTGAAGGAGTCCTTGCTCAAAGTATAAATCTTTGTGGCTCCATCAAAATATCGTTAGAATCAGAAATATGTGGAATGGAAATTGGTGCACTATTCAACGAGTGTAAATTATCTGAAAAAGATATCTATTTAAAGTAGCATAAAACAAGATTCACACACAGCATCACCATTTTTTTCCGACAGCATGTCAAAATAGAAATACAATAAAAAAAAGTAGATTCCCAGGAAAAGCCTTAGTTAACAGTCATATATATCCCGTGCTGTACAGAATTCGAGGAAATGGTTGCATGTACAAACTAGACGAACATGCAAAAAAGAACGTTTTGGCATGACAGGTAGTGATGACAGGCAACAAAGTTACCCCCGGAAAAACCCAATGAACAGCAATAGCCATTCCGAGCATAACTTACCGGATAATGTTTGAACAGCACTGGTTTAGCTTGTCAGAATGTTGCCCTAATTTCTGCGCAGTTACAATCATATATTGTAGAAGATACTCAATGAAAATTTTATCATGTTTGGCGTGGACGATACGCCGTTAAAACTTTCATGACATTATTACTATCATTTTTATTATTATTATGATTATTACTATTACTTTTTTTTCTATTGTTTTATTTTTTTAAACAATGAATATTGCTAAATGTTCCTAATCAAATCAAATGACAGAATAACTTTTAAGATAATGAAATTCTTGACTTGCCAAAAGCACTGCAGTACATGTAGAGCATTTGCAACGAAAACGGAGTTACCCAAACAATATCTGAAAGTTGCCGAAAGATGTAAAGCAATTAAATGCAACAACATGCATTCTAGTGGACAAGCATGCTTCATTCTTCATGATTTCACGCCGAAGTCACAGTATAACGTACCAATATATTGATACCTGTCATCAATGTCAGCCAATTTCCATACAAACTGATCTGCCATCCCAGCTGTCCACCTAAAAGTGCATCTGTTGACAAAGGCAACCATTTTGTCGCTACCCATCCTCTTAGAAAGTGTGTATTTTCATCATAAAACCAAATTGTGCATCAAAAATTGGCAGAAATATTGCTAACTAATTGAAGTTTTACTGCAAGCAAGCAAACATATTGGGCACTTTCTCAGATTCGTTTAGTGGGAGCCGAAAAGCAGATTTTGTGTTTTTTTCTGAAAATGTTGCCCATTCAAGACCTGCTATAGCCTTATCTGCGTAAGAAAGCCACCCAGAGTAGGACTGTAGAATCTACAGACACTGAGCAACTTCCATATGAGGCTAAACTCTTCCAGGATTTTATCGTCTGTTTTTACCAGCAATTTTATCTCACCTACCCAAAATCTACTTTCACTTTTGGTGATCTGCTATCTCTGTAGCCATCTGGCATCACTTCAGCCGGTTGTACGGTGTGTTAGTTGTCACGAATTATTTTGCTTTTGTGTACTTGTGAAGGAGCGGCGCGCGAACAGGAAGCATATGGCTTCTTAGATAGGGAAGACCCGATTCAGCCTGCGCAACTGCGCAGTATGATTGGGGTCCTTCCGTGTCCCTGTAAGCCTGTTTGAGAAGTGCGGGTACTTCGTTTGGTGGTTTTGCGCCACAGCGCAGGAGGATGATCCGAGTCCCTACTCTTCTTCGTAGTCCGGTTGCTTTTTCTCGCAACGCCATCTTATCTGTTGTTAATAGTTGAATAAGATATATATATATATATATATATATATATATATATATATATATATATATATATATATATATATATATATATATAAAAAATTTCTTCTAATATTGTTGTTTGCGCTGCTGGTATCGTTGTTGTCATTAGTATTATACTATTATTGCTAGGGTTTATTATTATTATTATTATCATTATGTAAGTACTTTTATTATCACTTACTAAGTGGTATTTTATGTAGACAGAGCGATCCGACCGGAAAATTATTATACATATCAACTGCTGACTTCTTCTGCTTCCCTTTTTTTTCTAGAAATTAGCTGATACCGTGAATGTCGGGTCGTTCGGCCTGGTTTTGGAGTTTGGTATTCTTTACAACATTGTGCGATGGCTGCTGGCATTATATATTATTATCGTTATTTTTATTATTATCCTTATTATTATAATCATTATTATCATTTTCTGATTTACTACACGTAGCTAGGTGTCTTCGATATACGCTACACTTCAATTTCTTTTTCCTATCGAAATTATGCTGAATACGCTGTTTAAGCCGATTGAATGTATAATTATCATTGTCATTATTATTTCCTCGGTCATAATGATGACAATCTCTGCTCCCCATGTTACATTTTAATGTAATTGGGGTGTTGAGAAGATAATAATACCTTTTAGTCGCTAAACTTGAATGACTGAATATGTTTTCTGGCCTTTTCTTGCTCCCTCTCCTTTCTTTTCTGTAGTCTGAATTAATTGTATCATTACATTTAGATTTGAGCCAGTCTCTGTGAAAACCGGGCTTAATGACATAAAAATGAAAATTTAACTAACTACATCACTGAAAAGTACTAGCTTTTCTAAACATTTCCTGAAAATTTGAGATGGTTACCATTATTTATTACTGAGATATAGCGTTTAGAAGCACACAAGTAGTGCAGTTTCCTTATATGACGTTATCAAGTATGCTTTGACGTCGACGTCATTACGTTTGTTTGAACGCGCTTACTGTGCGTGTGACACAAAATTACTCGGACAAGAAGCGTGTTTGCTCTTTGTCAATGTGTATATCATAGCACACACATGACAATTTGCATGATTTAACCTTCTTTCTCAAATGATAGGTCTTTGTGATGGTATACCATCTGTTTTCAAGGCTTTTGGTTACCGTTGAATAAGCGTTGTCCTGGCAACATATGTCATATTTATGACTAGATTTTGTCTGAATGCATAGGCTTTATGTTATAGCTCAATGCCTAAGGTACTTTCATGGAAATAAATAGAGGTCCGAAAAATCATTAATTTTGACGTTTTTCATCCGTTCATAACGTAATTCTTACGTAATGTCATTAAGCCCGGTTTTCATAGAGAACGGCTCATTTATATGTTCGTAAGCTGCCTGTAACTGCTACGTTTTGTATATGTACAGTTCCTCTTATGTTATTTTTGTGACCTGAGTCAATAAAGTGATTTTGACTTGACTTGACTTTGACTAAATACTGCTATGGATAAGTAGACACACGTAGCTGGATCCTTTCTTCTCGGGTTATTATAGTGTTTACCGATTCATTTGTGTTAGAATAAATGACACTGTAATTCATTGAGTTCATTAAGTATATAGGGTGATTTATAAATAGTAGTACTAGAAACTTGCGACCGAATTTTAAGGTACATTGAGTTTGACCTAGTTTAAGGTTACTTGTAATAATGGAAAATTTTCGCTGACTAAAATTGTACCCACAATTACGAGAATTTCATTTTTGGCAACATTCCTTACCTTATTTGGTAAAATATTTTGCAAGCATTATAAGTACATGTCAAATTGTTATCTTAAGTCTTTTTCATGTATGGTTGTTACAAATACAAGGTAAAATGCATCGGTTGATGTGAAAGATACGACGCTTCGCTTTTCTTTTTACATAATGATATATATATAAATACAGCTATATGTCAGCAAAGCAGATTAACGAAAGTATAAATCTTACTTCTTATTGACTTGAGAGAGACAGCAGGTAGAAGCCAAGAGACCCAACTTGCCATATAATTCTTAAAATTGACTTACGTTGTATCTTTAAGGATAGATCCTTCACTTCATCTATACCTACATATTTCCGAAATTCTTAACCACCAATAATTTGTTATAAATATAATAAACCCTTCGAAACACTAAAATTAGTTTCAATCAACTTCTTTCAGATCTTGAAATTCATGCTATTGCCCTTGAGCCATGAAAACGTTTAGATTCTAAATTTATTTATCCGGCAGCTGGTCATGTTATTACTGGAAATTTAAAAATCATTTCAGATTCAAGAATTCGTTACATAGTTTCTAATGGACCTCTATACAGATTTCCTACCCGCATAGATTTAAAAAATGTAGGGTAAAATAGCATCTGCATTAAATAAGTTCGGTGATCGATGGTGTAAACGAGAGTATGTTGAGCCTCATGCCTTAAAGGCATGGAAAGTAAAGATCTTCAATATAGTAGATAAACGTATAAAATTTAATTCTCAAAACATTCACCTTTTACCCCCTAAACTTAAATCCACTTTTCGACATCTACAGCGAGGTATCCAAGAATTTCATAGAAAGTATGTTTTTGTTTCAGCAGACAAGACCGCAAACAACGTTGTTGTTGTTTGACGGCTATATTATATTAACACTTTAAAACAGAAACTTGGCGGTACAAGGGTCTACAAAGAGACATTGACAGAAGAGAGTTCTGACATTAATGGCCATTGTAGCCATTTACCCCTTAAATTTTCTGTTAATGTTAAGGAACGCCAAGATAGGCTTCCAACGATGTATTGGTTACCAAAGCTTCATAAAAAACGTATAAAGCACGATTTATCGCCAATTCTAGTTCTTGTACTACAACTGAACTTTCTAAATTATTAACCTCTTGCCTCACTGCTGTCAAAAATCATGTCATAAGGTACTGTGAAAAGGTAAATCAAAGGTCAGGTAAAGATTTCTTTTGGTCTATTAAAAATTCTGGTAAGGTAATTAATAAATTGAAGTTGAGAGGGTTCCGTGCGACCAGTTTGTCAACTAAGGTTTTTTCTACACTCTGTATTACTTTGCCACATAATTTGATCAAGGAAAAACTTATACATTTAATTGAGTGGAGATTCAAAAGGGAAGGTTCGCCTTTTCTTGCCTGTAACGAAAGAAACGCTTTCTTTACTTCTGAACACCAAAACGGATATAAACTTTGGTCATGTCAAAATATGTGTGAAGCATTAACATATCTTTTAGATAATATTTACATTAGATTTGCTACGAAGTTATACAGACAAATTGTTGGTATTCCGAGGGGTACTAATTGCGCTTCTCTTGTAGCGGATTAGTTTTTATTTTGCTATGACAGATTTCACAGCAGAGGCAGGGGGCGAGGTTTGGACCAAGTAAAACTAGTTTAAGCCCCCCAGTAATCTTTTGCTGACCGTTCCAAGGCGGTACTTCTGTTGAGGTTCATTTATGTTATATTGTGCTGTGTCCGCTTGTCTATGGTCTCTGGCGGTTTGGTTACCTGTATTGCTGCCCAATTTGCCTTCTGTTTTGTTTTGTTTTGTAATTAAAATAAAGAAAAGAAGTAAAAATAGATATTGATGCTGTTGTTGGGGTGTCTGAATGACCATCTGTATGGGAAGGAGCTGCTCATTCGGTTTACTGTGCGTGTCTTGTGTCAATTTCTGTGTAAATGTGTTTCTTTCCCTATTGGTTTTGAGAGCGGAATGTGGGATTTGATTGTATTGATCCCTGATCATTGCCTATCTTTTTACTTCTAATATCTATACTGCATTTCAAGATGCGAGTTTAGAATATGAAAAAAAAAAAAAAAAAAAAAAAAAAAAAACAGCTAACAGAACAAGAGAACCGGTGAAACCGATGGATGCTCCCCGAAGGTGTGCAACAGTGAAATGGGTATTCTGGTGTAGGAGTGACTCTCTGTGTAAACTTAATGCAATTAGAAGTAAAAAGAAACAAGAATCAACTCAGTGATACAGCTTTTTCATCTTTGGCAAATTATGGTAAACAATTAGCAATCTCAGTGTTTGTGAAATCTAATCCATGAAATCTACACGAAGGCTGATCATTATAAACACCAAAACTTCTAGTATTAGGTTACTGGTGCTTGCACCCTGCACTATCTGTCATTGTCACGATCAACGTTCTAAATTTCGTTTGATTACCTTGAACAATTTTAGCGATATGCCCCAAACGAGGGCAACAAGAAGATGGAAAAATAATTCCAAAACTACTTTGGACAAAATTATGGTTCTTGCAGAATGCACTCCTTCTAATTGCCTTCTATTCATATGTGAACTTTCATTTAGGTACATTTAATACTTTCAAAGATATGCTCTGGACAGGAAAATGATTGAGAAATAATAAGGGAAATAACTCAAAAATAAATAAGGATAGCTGAGTTGCCACCTATTTGGGAAAGAGCTGCTGACTTGGCTTGTCACTTGTAATTTATTAGCGAACACACGAAGTATGTTCGCTTTACTGTATCAGTTTTGGTCCGATATACTTAGGCAGATTAAACGTGTGGTAACGATCATGGTTGCGGCCATTTTGGAGAACCGGAAGTTCGAAAGTTATCGCGAGACTAGTCACGAACCAAGTGCTCTAATCAAAGTTTTTACGAGTCCACAAACTTATTTTTGCAATCACTCTATAAAGGAAATGTACATTTAATATTTCTCGCTACAATAATTCTCGTTTTTGTTAAATATGTTCGTAGAAAGGATAGCTCAAACTGAAAACGTTTTTCGTTTGAGGTTTTGTCATCTGCTCGGGACCTGAACTTAGTCTAGACCGGAAATGAGTTCCTAGGTAAAACCCCGTGCCGTGGCGCGCCATGTGAATTGGAGATGACGGCGCACCCGAGAGCGCACCAGAAAGCCCACGTAGGTTAGAATGGAGCAGGAATGGTGTGTTTGACCAATGTTAACAAGCACTTTAATGAAAAAATTGATTTCTACGACTTATTTCAGTAAAATAATCATGAAACAACCTTAACATCTATATTTTAGCCCATTTCAATTATCTTTGGAACTGAATAGATAACAATCAGATATAAAAACGAATGCTTTGATTTGCTAATCAAAGCAATCATCATTAGTACAATTTTAAACACCATATGATTTAATACTCAGAATTACACTAATTATCTGAAGTGTCTCTCAGCTGCGGAATATATAAGGTTTGCTGAGAGGGCAGCAGGACTGACTTCCGATAATATTTTTTTGAAGACTGTTAAATCCTTGCCTCTTAATGGTGCAGATCGCTGAGGAAAGAGTGGACTTCCAGATGATCAGTGCACCCCACCACTGTCACAAAGCAGCTTAATATTGTAACAGGAGACCATAAGGACACCTTAAGAAGGTGAGCCTACATATGTTTCTTTTCTATATGCATACCGAACAAGTCTGCTATGGTTCTTTCTTAATGGGCGCTGCGATTCTTCCACATTTAAATTCAGACTCTAACCGACGCTGTCATGACGATCAAGCCCGTCTTAAGGAATGCAGCAATAAACCCTCTAAGGTGTTTTTTTTCCTTTCTTTTACTCTTTTTTTTTTTTTCATTTCTTTTTTTTTCTTAAACTTTTTTTTCTTTATTCTTTCTTTCCAACTATGCATTACTCCAGTGCATGACCCTGTTGCTGATGCCTTTTCCTGCACAATGAGGCTGATGTCGCGCATGGGTACTGGTGGCTTAGCAACGTCTTCAAATCAAATCGAATCAGTTAACTGTTCTTAAATCCAGTTACAGGGCTGACACCAAGTACAGTACAAAACATACAATACATAAAAACATTCCGTACATGCAAGTGATGTAGTTTCTGACCATGACAGTGTATGGCTTACCGACTATATATAATGTTAAAGTGAAACGTCTCCAGAGGAAGCAATTCAGACATCCCATCTCTGCGCCACCTCCAACTCAAGACCAACTCCCTAAGAAAAGAATTTGCCCCTATTCATTGAAGCCAACGCTCTCCCCTATAGATGACCCACCTGGAAGGGCTATGCCTCCCTAGGAAACAAAAAAGAAATCATAAAGGCTGCCTACTTATGTAAAAGTGGCGAAAAATATGAAGGTGCGCCACAGTTAGTTGCACCTGTAGTTGGAGGAGAAAAATCTGTAAAGAAAATTTCGTTGAGCGCCTCGACCGGGGATCGATCTCACAACCTCAAGATCATAAAGGGAGCACACAACCACTAGTTTAAAAGGTCCGGACCAGTTAGACTAGTCAGTTATACACTCTATATACCTAAATACATGAAAAATCAAACTAACGAGATGGAACGTCTGAAAATAATTTAATTTTCCCTATGCATTTCACTGTATAAGTTCATAAGGGAAATAATGGCGTTGTATACCTAAATACATATTTACACATCACTCATTGGCCGTACTACTACACTCCTCCATCCTACCAAAGAACATTTGTATCAAATGTTAAGGAAATGAAATAATTATAATCCAGGTTCTTTTTGACTCTGCAGCCATTGCTTCACCCTTGGGCTCCAACGGTTATCATCCTGGTCACAGCACCACTGTAGTAGGAGAAAAATCTGTGAAGAAAATTTCGTTGAGCACCCCCACCGGGGATCGATCTCACGACCCAAAAGATTATAAAACAAGCACACAACCACTAGGCTAGAAGGTCCGGACCAGTTAGACTGGTCAGTTATATACTCTATATACCTATATACATATTTACACATAACTCATTAGCCATACAACTACTTGTACTCCATTGAAAAGCTGGTGTTTTTTCACACCTTAACTGTTAAAGTATCTGAATGATAACGATAAGGTTAATGAGAACACCCTCAAGGAAAGCATGTTGGCAAACCCAGACTCTGTGACTTCAAAACTGGGGCCAACACCCAAAGGAAAGAATTTGCTCCCTATAGAGCAAATGTCCTCCCTTCAGAGTGGTCTCCCCCTCACACACACACATAAAAAAAAACCACACTGCCAACTTGAGTGCCAAGGTAAACATGCAAGAAGATACATAAGTTGACTCTCCTTTGTAAAAATGGCAGAAACTCGCGCACAGTGTAGTTTCCTTATTTTAGTGCAGCATGGTTGTCACACGAGCTGCACCGGTCTCTCAAGGATGTCACCATTACAGCATGATACAGTTTGCTAATCCAGTGTCACTCGGGCCAATTTGACACAGACTACAACGACAAGGTGATGCGTAGGGTAGCACTTCACCCCCATCAAAGATCTTCAAGGACCGTAAAGAGTGTGTTTGCACAAAGGCATTGCCTTAATTTCATATTATTTGTTGGGATGCCTTTGTCAATCTTTCCCTTTGATGTTGGGGATAGGGTTTGAGATCTGATTCAGTCAGTTCCTGAAGTGTAGTTACTCTTTAAATTTGCAACACGGCCCTCTTACTGTCTTCTATGAATGTGCGACACTTCATTTAAGGACGTCCCCTGATGACAAATTTGAGACCTCTGCGCAACGCGAACTGCCAACAACTGTTCGGAATGTCAAGTGTCGGCTGTCGTAATTTTGCCGTCTTACAATTAAGAAATAATATAAAAGCACTATGTTTTTAAAAACTTTGGATGCTGTTGTATAATTTTCATTCGAGCGCTACCATTTTTTCATTCGGACAAGAGACATTAGATCTAGGTTCCATAGACCCGTGATGTCGTTATTTGTCTGCACACCAGGCACTAAAATACTATGCCTTTACATATTGCAAAATATATTCTTGGGGGCTCTAACCACACTGCATTTAGTTCATATGTCATCCGGCATCCCATCCGTCAGACAGTCTCTGGTTTTACTTGACCATATAATCGACTTTCTTTACGAGTTTCGGAGCAAGTTGATGCATCCCATACACCCCACCCACATTAGGCCGCGAGAGCCAAATCCCTTAGACACCAAAGTACGGATATAATCTTACTTCAGCTAATATGTTCTGCTATGCAGACCTAGTCCTAGGCATACGGTTGAAATTCTCTAATTTATCTCTTCAAATACACTGCAGCTGTTTTGTTTAGGTTCGTTGGTACACGTAACGATGACGTATGATGTTGCTGTCAATTAGAATATACAGCTGACTTCATCTGAAATTGTTAGTGAATTGCCAAGTGGTGTGTTTAATTTTACTTTGGTATCAGTTAGAAAGTGGTTTTTCGCGCATCTGCAACAAACAGCTAGCACATTCAAGCGCAAAAACTGACCAGAGTGACCACAGTGGTGGAGTGAAGTTTCTGTTATTAGTGAACTAACTGCGCTGAGAGCCTACATTAAACTTCATTAGTGCACGCATCAGGCTGCTCCAAATCTCCTCTACGAAAGCAGGTCACAGTAAAATAGTTTATGTTCTTGAAACCCGACACCATATCAAAATTTTGAGGTTAGTACTTTCTCAATTGGGCGGTATTTTACTAATCTAAAGTTTTGATGTTACCCGCTCACAGCAACATGATTATTAGCTACGGACGTCATTTATTACTAGGTGTGGGACCGGGTACATTCAGTGGGGATGGGTTGACGGGCGGGTGGGAGGGTCATATATTTTGTCAGGCATATGGGGGTGGGATCAGAATTTTTGTATCCGTCTACATTAAAAATGATAGTTTCAGCTTTGGGGATCGAGGGGCTATATGCGATAAGGCCCAGTCTTCACAACAAATCTATTTTTGAACGGGAATGTGCACGTGCGTCAAACTACGCAGGTATGTCCTCACAAAGTCTGTCGGAACGCACGCGCAAACAGTGAAAGCACCACGGTCTCTGCATTCAAAGTTCGCACTTCCAATGGCACATTTGTCCCCAGTCCTTAATCTGACCATACGCAGTTTCCATTCCCTGCGATACATGAACTGCGACTAAAACAGACATCGGTAGGGCGTCTCATAAGGATCTTAGAGCATTTCCGATCAGCAACCACCCACATCACACTCAACATTTGCGAACATTGATCAATCTTACAAATCTCCGGGATTCACTGACAGTTTTCCGTGCACAGACTGTTTGCTGTTCGGACATAGTTTTCAGTGCGCAGGCTGTTTGCTGTTCGGACATGTAATACGTCGCCTTATTTTCGTGTAATTACTGTTATGGTGTATGGTACACCTCAATCTTTATTCGCCATTTTTTTAAAAGGGGAATAACTTTTGTGACTTCCTGTTTGCTTCCCTGGACGACTTGGCCCTTCAGTGACAGGAATTTTCGACTCATTGTTGTCTTCATAGGAGAAACCCAACGGGTAAATAAACTGCGCCTGGTAAATGCGCAATTCTATTCCAAAGTAGAAATTTAAAAACCATCTTCTGCAAACGGATTGCTATATAATATAACGATGCTATTCGATTCGTACATTCTAATAAGATTCAGTTTTGCTAAAGATACATATATGTAAACTGGTGGAGTATATCACAAAACTGCTGAAAGCTCGGTTTGACCACTTTCAGCAGTTTTCTGATATGACATCAGTTCCTATATATACGAGTCAGGTAGCATTATTATTTATATTTTGTTTAAGCGTTGAAGAGCCTTGAATCCTTCACTAACGATTTCTTCATCTAACAATACTTTGAAAAACTGCCCTCTCACTTTTTTTCCGACGAAGGCCTCATGCAGGCAGTCTTCGTCATAATGGGTTAGATGACGACGACAGACTAGTGTGGACGTGTATTTAGATAGAGAGAGAAAAGAAGGAAATTCAAACACAGTTTAATGCACACTAAAACTATAACGCAAAAAACATTATTCATGAAAACGGGCTTTGTATTACGCGCAAACAGGGAAGACTCAGATCAGCCTACACATACGCACAGTCTGATTAGCATTTTTTCTATGTGAAGCAAGCATATACATATTGAACAGAGGCTGTGCGAATGTGCGGACTGATCAGAGTATTTCCTGTTAGCACATGCAATAAGGCACAGTTTTTCACGGCTGAGGAGCAAAAAAACAACAAAAAAAAACACACAGGCTTTTCTTATGCCGCAAGTTTGGGCAAATTATGTGATTACACTGCACCGAGAATTCAATTCGAACTGGGAAAAAAATCTTTTTCTGTCTTCTAATTACATGGCATTTTTGTTATTATCATTTTTAAAAATATGTATATTTACAAATGCGCATGCCCAGGATAACTTGCGCACATGCGCAGTGTGGGCATTCACAGTTCGTCCAGGAATAACGCTCGGTCTGCGCATGCGCAGGTTGCATGCGTACTGGCTGGTGAAGAATAACATGCGTCAGAATATATTTTTTTAATAACGCGGCACTCGTTTGTCAAATTTTGGTGCAGGTATAAACTGTGTGTATTGCCGGACTGGCACTAAACGAGATTTTGCCACATCCCAGATGTCACGTACAGGTAGCGATATGTTTATTGAACCGTATGCCGCAAGCCAAAACAAGCAAGCCCCTGATCACACTTCCTGTTTTTGGGTCCATGTCTTTGCATTTTAATATTTCGGATTTGTCGAAGTTTATTTCGATTAAATGAGTTCGGACTTAAGATTTAGATACTTTGACCGCCCTGCTATTTCAATGGCTAAACGGTTTAACAAAAAGGAAACAGGACAGTGTAGGTCTCGAGGTGCGCAGGCGTCTGGGCGTTGGCGGAGTAGGCGTGGGGTGTAGGTCTTTTGATGCATTATAGACCTCATTCTCCCCATGTTATGAATAGCATGACCAATACTGAGGAACGCTGTTGGAAATTCAACATTATCATAAAA
The DNA here is from genome assembly GCA_963989385.1 of Ctena decussata. Lineage (NCBI taxonomy): Eukaryota > Metazoa > Mollusca > Bivalvia > Lucinida > Lucinidae > Ctena > Ctena decussata. The sequence goes on from OZ022502.1 coordinate 20,742,566, forward strand.
TACACTAGCTTTCGTAGAAATTATTGAATCTAATTTGTAGAGAGATTTGTTTCATTTGATGCGAACTCAGCCATAGTATCCGCTCAGTCAATTAGTGCGCGCGTGCCAACTTGTCATTGTGACGTAACTGAACTGACAGTTTAGTTCAACATTACGCAAAACTATATTTTTCTCTCTTCAACACGACAGGTGTTTCTATCTATTTTCCTCAATAAATTTAAGGCACATACTGATAGTTTAAGAGATTCAGACTGACTTTTCACCTTTTATTATTTTTTTTCAATTCTCTATCATGCTCGTTCAAGCTCGGAAATAATGTAAATTAAAAAACTCACGGTATGTAGGCAAATTTTCGGACACGAAAGTATTACGTACGAGACATTGCGGGAAACTGCGCGTGCCAGGTAAACAACTTTTTTTCTGACAGTTTTTCTTAAATATCTCTGCACTAACAACATATTTTACAGATCTGTTTTTACCATTATATTTGGCATATTTCCTTCTATCTAGAACCGTCGAGACGCTAAAGATGCACCCACCGAGTTAAGCCTGTTTTTTAGAACACCGTGTAGATTCTTGTACTTCGTAACAAAGCAGCATGTATCGCCTTTGTTCCTTTATCATTTGCAAACCTGAACCCATCAGCGAGTGGCCTAGTTAGTGCTCTTTACAACCAAGGTTAAATCAGAGTTCAGCTTCATACGTTACAAGAATTAACAGCCATCTTTCACAGGAGGGGTCTAGCTTTTCGCATTCACGACCATCTCAGCATTCCTTTTAAACATTTACTACCATCTGCGCAACAAAACACAAATCATGACACGACTATCGACAAAAATCATGTACGAAATCCTTCATATTTGGATTTTGTGCACTTAATCGTGTCTTCTCCTCAATCTAGATTTTCAGTCCAGTGATAATATTTGTAAGATGGTCGACTATCTTTCGAATGAGATTTTATTGATAAAACGGAAGGATGGGGATTGCTAGCTAAGTATCAGGTACTCAGCCACAACAGACACGTCCAGACTGATGTTTTGAAGTTTACCCGCCTTAGTCGTCGCCCCTTAACTTGCGTTACAACTACAATGTACGACCTAACCCCAGCCCGGCAGTGGCAAGGCGGCTGTTAGAAACTGCAGAACCGCAATATTTTCAAGCCCTCTATAAGCTTTGTGAACCCTTTGTCACTCGGCATCACAAATATGGATATCAGTATTTGAGTGGTTGCGTGAAAAGGCTTGTCCCACCTGGAAACATTCAGACCTATGTTGCATGTGTGCAGTGCATTCTTTCTAGGATAAACAGTCAATGAACACTGGGTAATGACAACGAGTGACAAATGAGAGACTCTGGGTACTTTGCGCAAGATCATGTGAAATTCAACTGACAGATCATATCAGGAACAAAAAGGCGGATATGCACAACTACAGTTTAAGGTGAAAGGGCACACTTTCAGGGGCACAAACTTTGTCATTTAGACAGCTGCCTCCCCTCCCAAAGCCTATCCCCAAGTGTCGGCTGTCAAGTGACGGCTGTCGTAATTTTGCCGTCTTACAATTAAGAAATAATATAAAAGCACTATGTTTTTAAAAACTTTGGATGCTGTTGTATAATTTTCATTCGAGCGCTACCATTTTTTCATTCGGACAAGAGACATTAGATCTAGGTTCCATAGACCCGTGATGTCGTTATTTGTCTGCACACCAGGCACTAAAATACTATGCCTTTACATTTTGCAAAATATATTCTTGGGGGCTCTAACCACACTGCATTTAGTTCATATGTCATCCGGCATCCCATCCGTCAGACAGTCTCTGGTTTTACTTGACCATATAATCGACTTTCTTTACGAGTTTCGGAGCAAGTTGATGCATCCCATACACCCCACCCACATTAGGCCGCGAGAGCCAAATCCCTTAGACACCAAAGTACGGATATAATCTTACTTCAGCTAATATGTTCTGCTATGCAGACCTAGTCCTAGGCATACGGTTGAAATTCTCTAATTTATCTCTTCAAATACACTGCAGCTGTTTTGTTTAGGTTCGTTGGTACACGTAACGAAGACGTATGATGTTGCTGTCAATTAGAATATACAGCTGACTTCATCTGAAATTGTTAGTGAATTGCCAAGTGGTGTGTTTAATTTTACTTTGGTATCAGTTAGAAAGTGGTTTTTCGCGCATCTGCAACAAACAGCTAGCACATTCAAGCGCAAAAACTGACCAGAGTGACCACAGTGGTGGAGTGAAGTTTCTGTTATTAGTGAACTAACTGCGCTGAGAGCCTACATTAAACTTCATTAGTGCACGCATCAGGCTGCTCCAAATCTCCTCTACGAAAGCAGGTCACAGTAAAATAGTTTATGTTCTTGAAACCCGACACCATATCAAAATTTTGAGGTTAGTACTTTCTCAATTGGGCGGTATTTTACTAATCTAAAGTTTTGATGTTACCCGCTCACAGCAACATGATTATTAGCTACGGACGTCATTTATTACTAGGTGTGGGACCGGGTACATTCAGTGGGGATGGGTTGACGGGCGGGTGGGAGGGTCATATATTTTGTCAGGCATATGGGGTGGGGATCAGAATTTTTGTATCCGTCTACATTAAAAATGATAGTTTCAGCTTTGGGGATCGAGGGGCTATATGCGATAAGGCCCAGTCTTCACAACAAATCTATTTTTGAACGGGAATGTGCACGTGCGTCAAACTACGCAGGTATGTCCTCACAAAGTCTGTCGGAACGCACGCGCAAACAGTGAAAGCACCACGGTCTCTGCATTCAAAGTTGGCACTTCCAATGGCACATTTGTCCCCAGTCCTTAATCTGACCATACGCAGTTTCCATTCCCTGCGATACATGAACTGCGACTAAAACAGACATCGGTAGGGCGTCTCATAAGGATCTTAGAGCATTTCCGATCAGCAACCACCCACATCACACTCAACATTTGCGAACATTGATCAATCTTACAAATCTCCGGGATTCACTGACAGTTTTCCGTGCACAGGCTGTTTGCTGTTCGGACATAGTTTTCAGTGCGCAGGCTGTTTGCTGTTCGGACATGTAATACGTCGCCTTTTTTTCGTGTAATTACTGTTATGGTGTATGGTACACCTCAATCTTTATTCGCCATTTTTTTAAAAGGGGAATAACTTTTGTGACTTCCTGTTTGCTTCCCTGGACGACTTGGCCCTTCAGTGACAGGAATTTTCGACTCATTGTTGTCTTCATAGGAGAAACCTAACGGGTAAATAAACTGCGCCTGGTAAATGCGCAATTCTATTCCAAAGTAGAAATTTAAAAACCATCTTCTGCAAACGGATTGCTATATAATATAACGATGCTATTCGATTCGTACATTCTAATAAGATTCAGTTTTGCTAAAGATACATATATGTAAACTGGTGGAGTATATCACAAAACTGCTGAAAGCTCGGTTTGACCACTTTCAGCAGTTTTCTGATATGACATCAGTTCCTATATATACGAGTCAGGTAGCATTATTATTTATATTTTGTTTAAGCGTTGAAGAGCCTTGAATCCTTCACTAACGATTTCTTCATCTAACAATACTTTGAAAAACTGCCCTCTCACTTTTTTTCCGACGAAGGCCTCATTCAGGCAGTCTTCGTCATAATGGGTTAGATGACGGCGACAGACTAGTGTGGACGTGTATTTAGATAGAGAGAGAAAAGAAGGAAATTCAAACACAGTTTAATGCACACTAAAACTATAACGCAAAAAACATTATTCATGAAAACGGGCTTTGTATTACGCGCAAACAGGGAAGACTCAGATCAGCCTACACATACGCACAGTCTGATTAGCATTTTTTCTATGTGAAGCAAGCATGTACATATTGAACAGAGGCTGTGCGAATGTGCGGACTGATCAGAGTATTTCCTGTTAGCACATGCAAAAAGGCACAGTTTTTCACGGCTGAGGAGCAAAAAAACAACAAAAAAACACACAGGCTTTTCTTATGCCGCAAGTTTGGGCAAATTATGTGATTACACTGCACCGAGAATTCAGTTCGAACTGGGAAAAAAATCTTTTTCTGTCTTCTAATTACATGGCATTTTTGTTATTATCATTTTTAAAAATATGTATATTTACAAATGCGCATGCCCAGGATAACTTGCGCACATGCGCAGTGTGGGCATTCACAGTTCGTCCAGGAATAACGCTCGGTCTGCGCATGCGCAGGTTGCATGCGTACTGGCTGGTGAAGGACAAACATGCGTCAGAATATATTTTTTTAATAACGCGGCACTCGTTTGTCAAATTTTGGTGCAGGTATAAACTGTGTGTATTGCCGGACTGGCACTAAACGAGATTTTGCCACATCCCAGATGTCACGTACAGGTAGCGATATGTTTATTGAATCGTATGCCGCAAGCCAAAACAAGCAAGCCCCTGATCACACTTCCTGTTTTTGGGTCCATGTCTTTGCATTTTAATATTTCGGATTTGTCGAAGTTTATTTCGATTAAATGAGTTCGGACTTAAGATTTAGATACTTTGACCGCCCTGCTATTTCAATGGCTAAACGGTTTGACAAAAAGGAAACAGGACAGTGTAGGTCTCGAGGTGCGCAGGCGTCTGGGCGTATGCGGAGTAGGCGTGGGGTGTAGGTCTGTTTTGATGCATTATAGACCTCATTCTCCCCATGTTATGAATAGCATGACCAATACTGAGGAACGCTGTTGGAAATTCAACATCATCATAAAATACACTAGCTTTCGTAGAAATTATTGAATCTAATTTGTAGAGAGATTTGTTTCATTTGATGCGAACTCAGCCATAGTATCCGCTCAGTCAATTAGTGCGCGCGTGCCAACTTGTCATTGTGACGTAACTGAACTGACAGTTTAGTTCAACATTACGCAAAACTATATTATTCTCTCTTCAACACGACAGGTGTTTCTATCTATTTTCCTCAATAAATTTAAGGCACATACTGATAGTTTAAGAGATTCAGACTGACTTTTCACCTTTTATTATTTTTTTTTCAATTCTCTATCATGCTCGTTCAAGCTCGGAAATAATGTAAATTAAAAAACTCACTGTATGTAGGCAAATTTTCGGACACGAAAGTATTACGTACGAGACATTGCGGGAAACTGCGCGTGCCAGGTAAACAACTTTTTTTCTGACAGTTTTTCTTAAATATCTCTGCACTAACAAAATATTTTACAGATCTGTTTTTACCATTATATTTGGCATATTTCCTATCTAGAACCGTTGAGACGCTAAAGATGCACCCACCGAGTTAAGCCTGTTTTTTAGAACACCGTGTAGATTCTTGTACTTCGTAACAAAGCAGCATGTATCGCCTTTGTTCCTTTATCATTTGCAAACCTGAACCCATCAGCGAGTGGCCTAGTTAGAGCTCTTTACAACCAAGGTTAAATCAGAGTTCAGCTTCATACGTTACAAGAATTAACAGCCATCTTTCACAGGAGGGGTCTAGCTTTTCGCATTTACGACCATCTCAGCATTCCTTTTAAACATTTACGACCATCTGCGCAACAAAACACAAATCATGACACGACTATCAACAAAAATCATGTACGAAATCCTTCATATTTGGATTTTGTGCACTTAATCGTGTCTTCTCCTCAATCTAGATTTTCAGTCCAGTGATAATATTTGTAAGATGGTCGACTATCTTTCGAATGAGATTTTATTGATAAAACGGAAGGATGGGGATTGCTAGCTAAGTATCAGGTACTCAGCCACAACAGACACGTCCAGACTGATGTTTTGAAGTTTACCCGCCTTAGTCGTCGCCCCTTAACTTGCGTTACAACTACAATGTACGACCTAACCCCAGCCCGGCAGTGGCAAGGCGGCTGTTTGAAACTGCAGAACCGCAATATTTTCAAGCCCTCTATAAGCTTTGTGAACCCTTTGTCACTCGGCATCACAAATATGGATATCAGTATTTGAGTGGTTGCGTGAAAAGGCTTGTCCCACCTGGAAACATTCAGACCTATGTTGCATGTGTGCAGTGCATTCTTTCTAGGATAAACAGTCAATGAACACTGGGTATATGACAACGAGTGACAAATGAGAGACTCTGGGTACTTTGCGCAAGATCATGTGAAATTCAACTGACAGATCATATCAGGAACAAAAAGGCGGATATGCACAACTACAGTTTAAGGTGAAAGGGCACACTTTCAGGGGCACAAACTTTGTCATTTAGACAGCTGCCTCCCCTCCCAAAGCCTATCCCCTCACATGGGAAGAATTTGTTCCCCTTGGAACAAACTCCTCCACCGAGAGCAGACCCCCCTCTCTCCCCCCCCCCAACACACACACCTGGGAAGGGCTGCGACAGTTACGGAAGCTGACAGGAAGTCACAACAAGTCACCCTCTTTAAACAAAAAGGCAGAAAAAAGATATTGAAGCGCACTCTTCCACCTTACATGCCATGAGCAACGACAGACCTCCCTATTTTCATGTTAAGATACAAGCGATATGTTCATTGATTATCTGCTAATAAAACCACATCAATTCCTATCCATAAGTATGACAGTTATATGTGTAAGTTAAACCTGGTAAACCGTTCAAGATGAATGGGTCCAACTTCATGGGAAACACCCTGCCAAATGGTTTTCTTCTTAGTCACCTTTTGGGTGCAGACTAAACTCCTGAAGGGAAGAATTTGCTCTCTTATGAGCAAACTTCCTCTCAAGAGAACAACCTAGTTGGAGGGGTCCCACTAAAGGGAAACATACAGGAAGCCACCTAAGTGTTTCCCTTTGTAAAAGTGGCGTAAGAATATATAGGTGCACCCACACACCCTAAATGTCATAAGTAGTCATAACCACCATAACCAAGAAAAACAGTGGCACAGGCTTTTTTTCCTTCAAGGCATAAATTACTGCCTATAACACAAACTCAGTATATTGTATGAAGATATCCAGTTGGTAAAAGCGAAAGAGTATGTTACGACATGAATGAACAGTGAACTCAGACCAGCTTGCGCTACCGTGCAGTCTGATATGATCTCTTCGCATAAACTATGAGTCATGATCAGTGCAAATGGGCAGTTACTCAGAATTTAGGTTTATCGGTACATCGCTGTATTTCAACAGTTTTACAAGGGAGAGTAACTTTAGTTAGTTCCTGTTTGCTTATCTGGACCACGAGGCCCTTCCAAAATGCATTCTAATCTTACAAAGAGGTGTCGTGCCATAGTATGCCCTTTTCAGCAGCATTTCAAAAGCCACTGCAGGACGATGGTTTTACCACATGATTTTCATTCGAAAAACTGGTCTGGCTTAGAATTCTAACAAACTGTCGGGTCTGTAAAAACTATAACCTTTTTAAGTTTTTGTCATAATGAGTTCTAACTGACGTTGTTGCGACGTCATAGTTACGTCGTACCGATATCAATAAGACGTAATTATAACGTCTTGTGCCACCTCAGGAGGAATGATGCGAAAAAAAAAACGACCGAGTTCTATAGTCCAACATTTTCACTGGGATAAACGTTGCAGTCGTTGTCTGTTATGAATGCCAGCGTGCAGTGTGTCCAAGTTGTATCGTGGAACACATCTTATCACGTCTTTTATAGTGTTAGAGGTTTTACAGTGCGAATTCATCCCTCAAGAAATTGGAGAGAAGGATGAAGTAGCAAGAAATAAGGCATTAAAATGATCAGAGAACACGGCCTCTGGGTTCTCAGTAACACACACAGAGAGAGAGAGAGAGAGAGAGAGAGAGAGAGACCAACATGAAAATATAAATGAACGTGCAGCATTACCATTGAGGGCCACGCAAGGCATCGAGCCTGGAACTCAAAATTACCATTCCTATACTCCGCCAACTGAATTGTATAAAAACACTTGTTTGAGGTGTATGGGTACACATCCATTTTTCTCCGTTACTGTCGCACCTGCTTAGCAAGGCGCGATATATGCGTCCGGTTTTCCGCACGTCCGTCAGTCCGTTCACATTTGTGTCGAGTTGTCAATACTAATGTTAGAATTTGCGTTAACCCTGGAGTTAAAGATTTTTCAATTAATTTCTCCAGAACCACAGCATCCATGGTTCCCAAATTTCATATGGAGCATAATCAGACTGCAGGGCTTCGAAATGGTGAAATTCAGCCAGATCTAGAATCCAAGATGGTCATCGTTGCTAAAAATTGTAACAGCTACCAAATCAACGACCATTCCAGCACCAACTGCTTTATTTAGATCAAATTTTGCACGGAACATCAGTCCTGCCTTGGGTTTCAAAACTGTCCAATAAAAAATCTGTTTCTCTTTACGAGTCCCACTTATGCTCAGACGCCAATATCTAAAGAATAACTGAACAGATTTTGATCGAATTTAAGCCGAATGATCCTTGAATTAAATATATTTTGTTTGCAAAAAAAAAAAAAAAAAAAAAAAAAAGAATGGCCTCCAAGATGGCAGTCTGCCATTACTAAACATAGCAAACACATGAAAATTGCAGTATCTCAGGAACACCTGAATGGATTTGGACCAACTTTATGTCAGAACGAACTTTGCATAAAGCTATTTACATTTGTTGCAAACTGACCAGCCATAAGAGATAGCGAAAAATATGAAACTGTCAATATCTCAAGATCCTGCCAATGGATTTTGACAAAAGTTTTGTCAGAATAATTTGCGTCCAGAATCGTATAATTCAGTTCTCTCAATTTTTTACGCATAAATTTATCAAAATGTTTCACCATGACATCTTTTACTGTGGAAGTGCGGTGCAGGTGCGACCATGATATTGTTCCCATGTACAACGGACCCCTTTCTAGAAGGGTCAATTCCAAAAGGAACGAATTTGCTCCTTGAGGAGCAAATTCTTTTTTGATTTGATCCCTACTGAGAAGGGAAACAGAATTTTGATGATCCGCCATTTGCAGAAGTAGCCGTTTGTATATCTCATTGCTCTCTCTCTCTCTCTCTCTCTCTGTTTCTCTCTCTCTCGCAAACGACTTGGTTTAGAAGCTTCTTACCAGTGTGTAAAGTGGAAGGCTTTTAGTATGTACATGTAAGTCATGCCATGTACGACTACAATGATCAATACAAGATAGTTCTTCCTTGTTTAATACGATGGATATAAATGCAACTGCAGACACTGTGCTATGCAAGGAGCAACCAAGGCAACCTTTGCCGTCATACTTGCAAAACTAGAGAGACAGAAAGAAAAAGATAAAATAGCCAAGATAAGGGCTACTTGTCTCATTGCCAGTGAAGTTAATATACTATCGTTTGCGCAGTCGAAAATTCGGTAAAGAGACTAAAACAGGCCTGACTCATATATTAGACAACATACGGCATACCCTCAAAGCAGTAGAATGACACAGAAAATAGGACCTATATGGTTTGGCAAACGCTTATAGTCAACAGCTGACGGTTTTTGTCGATGGTCGTGTCAAGATTTGTGTTTTGTTGCGCAGATGGTCGTAAATGTTTAAAAGGAATGCTGAGATGGTCGTAAATGCAAAAAGGTAGACCCCTCCTGTGAAAGATGGCTGTTTATTCTTGTAACGTATGAAGCTGAACTCTGAATTAACCGTGGTTGTAAGGAGCACTAAGTAGGCAAATGATAAAGGAACACAGACGGTACATGCTGCTTTGTGACGAAGTACAAGAATCTACACGGTTTTCTGAAAAAAAAAAAAAAAAAAAAAACAGGCTTAACTCGGTGAGTGCATCTTCAGTGTCTCAACGGTTCTAGGTAGAAGAAATTATGCCAAATATAATGGTAAAAACAGATCTGTAAAATATTTTGTCAGTGCAGAGATATTTAAGAAAAACTGTCAGAAAAAAAGTTGTTTACCTGGCACGCGCAGTTTCCCGCAATGTCTCGTACGTAATACTTTCGTGTCCGAAAATTTGCCTACATACCGTGAAACTGTTGAGTCAAATCATACACATGAGCATGCATTCAAGAGCATTTATTCATGTATAATTTTCACGTACCAGAGATTGATCAAGAAATTTACGTTCAGTGTGTGTCATGTTAAAATCAGATCAGTCAGTCTTGAAGTGGGTTCCGAAGTGGGTGGGGTAATTACCATTCTAAAACTGCTTTTCCATATAACAGCTTATTTTGTCATATTTTTCTGTATGCATGTTAAGTATATATTAATATCTAGTCAAGAAAATAAACTTTGGAAATGATTTTATCAAAAACATGAAAGAAACGTATTGTAGTTTACCAACACAGGCAGCCATTGTTTCTACATGGGCTGGCTTAGAATCTGCTTCGATTAGCCTAAGATCCAATTAGTTGTTTATGAAGTACTCTTTGGTTATGAAAAGGCTATATAATTTTAGAGTAACATGGCTGTTTTCAGCTTTACATTGAAGTTCTTTCATCGGACTAGATAGATAACGCAGATGCAGCCGTGGTTTTTCTATTAATTTACACACAGCCAAAAATAAAAGGGGATAGGCTTAAAATTTTCAAATTTTCTTTCTTATTTGCAAATTAATCTATATTTTTCTACTAATTTTCATGAAGATAATTGTCTGAACGATAAACTATCAAAGTTTAAGAAAAAGTTGGAATCTGCTGCTGTTATTTTTCATCACTTTGGTGCAGCATTACAAAATATTAAAAATTTTGCATTCTTTTGTGGGTAGGGAAAAATTTTGTCATTTTTTGCCAAGGCATTTACAGTTTTTAATATACAATCTTCAATAACTTGTTTAATAGTAAACCATGTGCCACGTATTGTCAAATTTCAAACGAAATATCTTTATTTATTCAATAGTTTGTCTTTTTTTCCACAATTTAACTTATATTCAATTAGAAGAGAAGATATCATAATACCGAATTTTCTCAAGTGCTATTTGATAACAGAGTGTTTCATGACATTATTGTTTGCTTAATTATCTTTAGACGAGGCCCTAGCAATATAATATTATGCACAGAAATATTGCGCTTACACCCTCTGTAGCTATGTTTTGAAAATGGCCTGGGTTCATTTTTATGGCTTCAGAAATAGGCCAAAGTCAAGGGGGTGGGGTATCACTTCATTTAAATTTTTGGAGATTAGCAGAAGACTGTGCACAAATTATGCTTGAAATCAATATAACATTGTGTGGTCGTCAGAGGAAACGCATGCAATTATTTATTCAATCAACTGATTCCTCTTCTTAAAAGATTTAAACACATGGTTGAATATTTTTATATTATGCTAAACATTTCATAATGGCCGGGTACCCTCACAAGCTTCCATGGCATGTACTGCAAAAAAATCCGCACTAACCTGTACTTTATTTTGCATTTTTGGACTACATATTGATGGACGAATTGAAATAACACAAAAGTAAAAATAGTTTGAATAAATGAGTTTCACCAGCGGACATCCTTAATTCTCATTAATACTCTCAGATATATGCTCTGGAAAAGCAAACAAGTGAGAAAATTAAAAAGGGAAGTAACATTATTACTTGTAGCAGGGTTATGGTTCTTGCGCTCTGCTATTTCTGTCAGTGCCCTCTATCAATGTATTAAGTTTCATGTAGTTCACTTCAGTTCTTACAGAGATATACTCCGGACAAGTCAAGAATACTGGAAAAACTAGGAAGGGAGCTAGTTCCGTAGTTACTTGTGATATGGTTATAGTTCTTGTACTCTGCACTTTCTTTAATTGTCCTCTATCAATGTATGAAGATTCATTGAAATCCCTTTAATACTTTCAGAGATATGCCCCGGACAAGCAAAATACTGTAAATAATAAACGGGAGCTTTGTAATTACTTGCGATAGAGTTACGGTTCTTGTGTTCTGCACTTTCCCTCATTGCCCTCTATCAGTGTGTAAAATTTCAATGATTTCCCTCTAATACTTAAGAGATATGCTCCGGACAAGCAATTTACTGTAAAATCTAGGAAGGGAAATAACTTTGCAATTATTTGTAACATTGTTATGGTTTTTGCAAGCTGCACTTCCCCTCATTGCCCTCTATCAATGTTTGAAGTTTCATTGAAATCCCTTAAATGCTGTCAGAGATAAGCTCCGGACAAGCAAAATACTGTAAAAAAAGCTAGGAAGGGAGCTAACTTCGTAATTACTTGCAGTTGAGTTAGGACTCTTACTCTCTGCACTTTTCCCCATTGCCCTCTATCAGTGTGTGAAGTTTCATTGAGTTCCCTTGAATACTTTTAGAGATATGCTCCGGACAAAGTGTGACGGCCGGCCGGACGGCCGGAAGGAAGGACGGACGGGCAGACGGACGGACGAACAGACGGGGCGGACGGACAGACAAAGTGGCGACTATATGCTCACCCTTCGGGGAGCATGATACTTATCAAGTAAGGTATTGGATTTCAACTGCGTGTTAAAATGTCAATTAAAAAAGACACGAAAAGCTTTCAAAAAAAAAGTTTCACGAGATAATTTACGGTAATAAGATAGTTGTTTACCGATCTGAAAAGAAACCCAATATTTCCCTTTAGGCGCCGACATGTCTCAAGGTTGCTTAAAATAGATGACCAAGAACCATATGACCGCGTCGAATTTCGCATTCTTAACCCACAAACTGAGACGTTGAAACAGATATTGGCGACCTGGTTTCGTAAGAGTCACGCGCCATGTCAGCATTCTAAGAAGGCCGACTGGAAATTCCCAAATTCACATGGCCTGCTGAATATGAGGTAATCCAGCATGGCCGATCAGATGTAATGTGATCCAATATGCGTCCCCAACAATTCTCCTTACCTCGATATAGCCACGCACGGTACTGAAAAGTCAGTTTTGGGATGTAGGGTTGTAATAAGATTGTAAAAAATGACCGCACTAATACTTCTTTGATTTTCCTACAAAATATATCAAAAGATTTGTAAGATAGTGTAGAATACTAGGACAACGCAACATTTTTACTTTAGACCTGTGTTTTAAGAAAAACGAAGAAAACTGTGTAACTTTTTGCTCATTTTTATACTATTAGGAAATGATGGTCATGTAAATTAGTGCAATAATGACCGCATTAAATGTAGACTTAAAATATCTATGTGCAGCTATAAAGTGCACTATATTGACCTAACACAACATTTTTCATTTTTTTATTCACGGAAGACCAAAAAAGAGAAACCGTGTATATGTCCTATATAATTCAATGCTATTTCAAGCTCACGCGATATCGTCGTGTACAGGTAGATTATACGGGGCTGAGGAAAAAAGTTGCCTTTGGACTAACTGGATGTACATGTAATGTGGCTCAATATGGCCGACTAGATTAGATACCATCTAAGATGGCTGACCGGCTGTGACGTCCTCCGGATGAAAAATCGGGATGTAAGTGTCGCCCCTATGGCTGACCGGATATGACGACCGCCGAATGAAAAATCGGAATGTAAATGTCGCCCCCCAACACAGTCCCCCGACTGTTTAACTTTTTATATAAATTATCAATGTCCGTTTCAATGCAAGAAATCGACATATATCTGATGTAGTGAAGTGAACAGTCAATGCACCTTTGATTCAAGGACGAAAATTTCACTTGTAAATAAATGCTTAAAAGCTTTCAGTATCACAATTTATTTGACTTTTTTCTAATAACAACTGCATGAGTACACTGAGCCACTTTAGATACGCACCACTTATGAAACCCTGAATTGTAAATAAGCAATGGATTTCTTTTTATTTTCAAAGCTGCAAGCCAAGAAAGCACTTATTTGAGCATAAATCCTGTAAAAAGTGTGTCTGTCGGAAACCAAACAAAAGGATGGTAGAACAAAAAAAGGCGGTACCAACCAAATTAGAATTCGCAACGCTACCAACTTAATCTGAATTCGCACCGCGAGGGGATATCAACACTATTTTTTCGCAAAGTGTTCTGCTGGAACGTTTTTACTTTCTACAGTATGAAAGTCCGCCATACTGATATGAATATTGTCTTACTTTTCATTATCAATATCCGCTGCTTACTTTGCGGTGACACGTTAAAATGCAAGTTTTTTTTGCATATTTTCAAAAGCTACAGTGACAGTTGATGTTGTTTTGTAAATAAGAGATCGAAATACTTCTACAATAACTTCCTTGTAAACAAGCACATGTTCTTTGTTAATTTTCATGCAAACATTGTTGAAAAATCTACGTCATAACTTTAACGTTAGTCTTAACGTCGGTTCCCTAAGAGTTCAGAAATGAGTCACTCTTCAATTGTGTTTTAGTTTTATTGATTTTGATGTCGTCAATTGTATAACGGCCATCACAATTCATGATACAAAATGTTAGTGATCGAAACTGACGTTAAATTGACGTCAAAAGTAAAATTATTTAAAATTGAGCGTGTGGTGTAGACCTGCCTGAATAAAATTGGCTCCACACTTGAAACCACTAGACCTTAGGTGTTTTCCTTAAGCGATTATCCCCAAAGATGAAGTTCAGTGCTAATTCCAAACGAAAAGAACGGCCGATTATGCTGCACGTGCATTTTGGCCAAAATAAGCTCTCCAAAAATGAGCGGATAAACTTCAGCGATTTTGCAAAATTTTGACTGTGTTCAGTTACACAAGTTAACAATGATTGTATTCTGCTACAAATGTTTATATAGCCATTATAACTGACGTTTGATAGGACACTGAAAATACTTCATGGTTAACGACATACACACGCATGTTTTAGTTAAGTAATAGTTTTTGGCTTCAATCTTAATTTCAAATAGAAATTTCATCGTTTCAGATCCAAGGACAGAAAAGGGAGAAAATATTAGTCAGAAGAGCAATGTATGTATGAATACAACGTCCATGTCCAGAGTCTTCTCTGCAATGCTGTCAGCCTGTCATTTGATTTGAAACTGTGCTGAAAATATTCTGTTTGAATTAAATGGAAATCTTTACTGGGGCTGGCAGAGTATGTCAGGCTAATTTTGCTATTGCAAAACACTATTTTTTTGGTGTAGATAGAAAACTAGGTAAGCTTGCTAAGGACAAGATATCAGGTACGTTACAACATACAAATAATGGAAAGATAGCAATGGGTAAGCCAGAGTAGGGTCGGCATCTTTAATGTTAGAAAAATGAAAGTGGTCAAAGTACCCAAATAATACACAGGTCCGAACTCGTAAGTCAGTTTAAAATTGACAATTCCGGAATATTCTAGATACACAGATTGGACCACAAAATAGAGGTGTGATCAGGTGCCCGCGAGTAGTAAGCATCGCCTGCCTATTATAATACACCCGCCAAGAAGTAAGTTATTAAAAGGATAAATCAAAATGTATGACGAGCAATTGGTATGCTAACATTGTTAATTCACAGAAGAGCATTAAAGAATACAATAGTCAGAAAGCACGCAGTACAATCTTTAATCCCAAAACGTAAAGGTGAGGTAGAAGCACGGTCGTTTTTTCGACGAAGTTTCCCAATTTGCATCAGAAAACCACACAAAAATATACGTTTGCAGCTATTATTTTAGATTAAACTAAGTGCAGTCTTTACTGCGTACAAAATAGACAAGAATTTAATAATCATTATGGTAATCTCGTGTCTCGTGCAAACGGTGAGTCTGTTACAAGTTTGTAAATATCACAAGTCTCGTGTGAGCGACCGACACTAGTACCGTTATTTTCGATTGAAAAAAATGGACTTTGTCTAACAGCAAGGTAAGTTTTGCTTAGTTTAGATATTTTCTAAATATGTATAGTGGAAATTTCCCCCAAAAAAATCAAATGCTTCAGAAAGGATAAAAGGCAAACAGTGCTAGGGCAAATCTTGGACGGTGAGAATGATATAATTACATATGTATCCACCTTCAATCCACAAAATCCAAAACTCTTTCAAACTATTCAATATAATCTTCCCATTTTATACGAGGATGAAAAAATGAAGAAAATAATAGAAGAAACCAACATAATTAAGAGCAAACGACAACCTAAAAACCTAAAAAAGATGTTAACTAGGGCGAAATTTGAAGACAGTATAATTACCCCCGAAGTTACGAAATGTAACAGGTCTAACTGTGGTGTTTGTAATCATTTAATCACAGGAAATAATTTTCTTTTCAAAAATAGTTATAATTTTCAGATAAGATCCAATATGTCATGCGAAAGTAAAAACGTAATTTATGTGATGCGATGCGCCGGGTGCGACGAGGAATATATCGGAGAAACAGGGGATACCCTGAGACACAGAGTTACGGTGCATAGACAGCAAATACGGGACATTAATACAAGAATGCTTTATGTGAGTCATCATATAGATGACTGTGCAAGAGGACAAACTATAAAATTTAAAATTTGTCCTCTCTACAAAATGAATTCTGACAGTGTCACTTTAAGAAAATCAAAAGAAAGTTATTTTATATACAAATTTAAACCCAAGTTAAATAGAGCTGTTTAACACACTTATTTATATGATCAACCGACTAGACGGAAGTAACATGACGTCATTTCCTTTACTTGTTGCTAACGTCGTTACTATTAACGCCAACGTAATTTATCTCCATGTTATTTTAACATTGTGATTGTGTTAATGTTTTTTCACTTCTTCTGATGATCTACATGCAGTAGTGAAACCGGTTAAGAAAATAAAGCGACAGAACTTTCAGGCAGATTTCTTATTTCTATTTTATATATATATATATTTCACTGTTTACTGTCTGTGGGCTTATAATATATGTCTGATTGGAGTTCTGTATTTTTCTTAATTATTAAAACATCTAGAAAAGGTAGTTTTTCGTTGCTGAATTGTATAATAAATTTTATGTCTGGGTGTAAATTATTTAATATATCATTAAGAATCATTAAGTCGGAATATGATTTTGTCCAAGGAATAAAACAATCATCTAAAAATCGCTTCCAGTACAATATGAATTCGTCACAGAATTCGTCACCAAATAAATCTGTTATTTTCCTGTATAATAACTGTTCTAAATAGCCAATTACCATTGTCGCATATACGGGGGCAAATTTTGTGCCCATGGCGGTTCCTTTTATTTGGCGATAATATGTGCCATTAAAATAGAATGTATTATTTTTTAATATTAGTTCAATACCATCAAAAATAAATTCCTTAGAAAATCTATTTTGTAAATCATTAGGGTATTTTTCTAACCAATGACTAATAGCCTGTAATCCTAAGTCGTGAGGAATGTTAGAATATAATGATTCCACATCGAACGTAACTAGCAAGGTGCTCTCTGGTACAGTTGAAGGCAAATGATTTAGAAAATCTATAGTGTCCCTTAGATAACTTTGGACTCGTTTTGTGTATGGTCGTAGTAAGATGTCGATTAAGTTGCTTAATCTATGAGTTTGACAGGCTGGTCCGGCAACAATGGGCCTTAATTTTAAATCTGTGACGTTTGAAATTTGGATATACATTGAATCATTTTCAGAACAAGCTTGCTGAATTTGCTTGTTTTTGTGAATTTTCGGAAGTCCGTAAAAATTACTGAATTTTACATCAAAGTTTGATAAATAATCTAGTTCTTTTGATGTTAAAACCTGTTTGTGTTTTTTCAAGAATTTGTTATATATCATTTTATCTTTTTTTCGAGGGTCATAATCTAATGTTTCATAATAGTTTTCATAAGATAACATGTCATTTACAACGTTTTTATAGTAGTCTTTTTTCATTATCACTACTGTGCCGCCTTTATCGGCTTCTTTTATAATAATATTTGTATCATCTGCCAAACTATTAATAGCTTTTCTCTCAGCCAAAGTTATATTGTATTTGATAGTTTTGTTTGGTTTTGTAATTGGTGTGTTTTGCACATTTTCTATATAGTGCTCTAAAGCCGAATTGTTTGTATTTTTCCTCCTGACTTTGGCCTCTAAGTTCCAGTAGATCCTTTTCAGTTTTGAAATTGTCCAATACTTGACGTTCTCTGCGTCGTCTCTGATCATCTGGTTCACCAGTTATTGGGTACATTTGTAATTGTTGAGGTAAAATAATGGGTGTCGAGTTGCGCCATTCTTCATATATTTTGGACAAGTTCTCATTTCTTAGCTTTAGCCAAAAAGCACGTTTTCTGTCGTTTAGTTTTCTGTACCAAAGTGTTTCCATACTTTGTTTAATTCTTCTTGCTTCTCGTTCCAGTGTAGGCTGATTTGTTTCTTCAATTAGTTCTCTTATATTTTCGCATAGTTCTTGTGTTGCAGCCTGACCACTTGAAGTACTGGGTATCTGTGATGAAGTATGGGTATATATATATATATGTGTGTGTGTGTGTGTGTGTGTGTGTGTGTGTGACAAATATCAGTTCTAGTCATACATATTATTTATTGTAAACAGTATTATCATTACCTTCTCCTTTACTTTACATGAAAATATAAGTCACTGTTTATTGACCCTTTACTTTTAGCCCATAGTTATACTAATAAGTGTCACTTATTTTTGAAAGCGTGATTGCAGCATTTCAAATCACTTTCAGATGGCTGACTTCAAATCTGTCCATTTCTGCTTGACCTCTGTCCGTACAATGTAGGTATCAGAAACAAATTAGTTTACTGATATTTTAAGCTCATTATGAAGTTGATACAAATGTATAATCCATTAAAAGGTTAAAACTTCAAACATAAAGCCCTGAAATAATAGTCCCATTACCAGGTAAAGCTAGTCCAACATATGGTATCATAAGTTCCTTATTACTGAGACGGCAATTTCTTAACAGAACATACAAACCCAGACAGACTGCACTTAATTAGGTACACTTCGCTCAGGAGCAGCCGTCGTGCAGTAGATAAGGCGCAAGACTACCAATCCAGGTGTTGCAGGTTATATCCCCCGTTTCTGCGGGTTTCGGATGAGATTTTAAACCGAGGTTCCGTCTTCGTAAGAGAGCGTGGTGGTGAGCATTAGACCCAAGGTTATTCACTCAGTAACAGTTCACTCAGAGGCTGTATTATCACGCTTTGACACATGATTGTACCTTTTAGAATAGTTACTGTAATTAGCCAAAAAATGTCCCACTATTTGGGACAATTACTTTATGGTACAAGTTACTAAAAAGTATGTTTGAAACAGTTTCATGCCTTTGATATAAATAGATAAAACTGACACTTACAGAAGATGAACATATGACTAATATTTATTACAGGCAAACTGTGGGTGAAAGCCTATCTTTTTTGGGATATAAGACTTAAATATGAACACAATCATAAGACAGCAAAATCTTTTAATATGATGTGCATTATAACGATATACACTATGGGTTAAAAGCATATTTTGGTTAATGGTTGTGTTTTATTCTAATTTTGTCAGCCGAACATCTAGAATTTGACCAAAAACGACTAATTTCGTGGTTTTAGCCTGTTTCACTAGCCATTATTCTATATTTTAAAGCATGACAAAGTTCAAATCGAAACTGAAATGAATCAGTAGAAGTATTTGTCACATGAAACAACGCATAGAAAAAATTGTACATAAATACGTTTGTAATTTCTTAAATGATCACCATGTAATCACTACTCTACAGTCTGGCTTTGTTCCAGGAGATTCTACTGTCAATCAGGTAGTTGATATATATAACACTTTCTGCCAGGCCCTGGACGAGGGCAAAGAAGTTCGTGCTATATTTTGTGACATAAGTAAAGCTTTCGACAGGGTCTGGCATAAAGGACTTCTCTTTAAGTTACATTCTTTTGGTATATCTGGCTCTCTTCTCCAGTGGTTTACAGATTTTCTGGCTTATAGGAAGCAAAGAGTAGTTATTCCTGGTGTAAGTTCTAGCTGGTCTTCTGTTGAAGCCGGTGTTCTCCAAGGCTCCATTTTAGGTCCCCTGCTTTTTCTTCTGTACATTAACGACATTGTTGTAAATATAAACTCTTCAATTACACTCTTTGCGGATGATACTACTCTTTATATTATAGTGAATAACCCCATTCAAGCTGCAAATCAATTAAATTCCGATCTTAATAAAATACACCAATGGGCAGACCAATGGCTTGTTACATTTAACCCGTCAAAATCAGAGTCTGTCATTTGTTCAAGGAAACGTAATAAACCAAACCATCCTAATGTTGTAATGGACCAACAAGCTATTCAAGAAGTTAATTTGCATAAACATTTAGGTGTAGTATTCTCTAGTGTCTGTGCATGGCATGATCATTTAGATTATATTAAAACAAAAGCATGGACTCGCATAAACGTTATGAGAAAACTAAAATTTAAACTCGATAGGAAATCTCTTCAAATAATATATTTTACTTTTATTCGCCCTATCCTTGAGTCGATGCCGATGTCGTTGGAACAATTGTACCCAGTATGAGATAAATGAACTTGAATAAATCCAATATGAAGCAGCCCGTATCGTAACAGGAGCTACCAAATTGGTTTCGATAAATTCTCTTATTCATGAGACTGGTTGGGAAACTCTTTTAAATCGCAGGAAAAAGCATAAACTTCTATTATTTTATAAAATGCAAAATAGTCTATCTCCTAATTACTTGTCTTCTCTAGTTCCCCCAACTATTGGAAGCACCACGTTACGGAAATCTTCAGATTTACTTACTGTTCATGCAAGCTCTCAGCTTTATTACAAATGTTTTTTACCGTCTGTAATAAGGGAATGGAACGAACTTCCAGAAGATGTACGTAATTTACCGAGCATAGCTGCCTTTAAGCACGAGTTAAATTCTGATGTTGTGAAAATACCCTCTTTTTATTTTGACGGTATGAGACTAGGCCAGATTTATCATGCACGTTTAAGAACAACTTGTAGCTCTTTCAATCAACATCTATTTTCTAAAATATTATAGACAGTCCGTTGTGTGTATGTCAAGTAGTTGAGGATACTAATCATTTTCTGTTCAACTGTGAACGCTTTCATGATCTTAGACAAGAACTCCTTAGCAAAATCACTCCTATTTGTCAGCCTACTCTAAATATACTTCTTTTTGGTAATGAACAACTGACTGATATTGAAAACCGACACATATTCTTAGCTGTTCAAGAGTTTTTGATAAAATCTAAACGGTTTGAAATTGCATAATGCGAGAGCACATAAATAACTTAAATAAATCACATGTAATAATCATTCTCATAAATATCTGCTGACCTTTTTTTTTCACTGCCATATATGGTTGCATACAAATATGGAAGGCATATTAAGACTCCGTAATTTTGGTTAAAAGACATCCAAAACTTTTCTTGGCGACTATTTATTGTTTATCTTTACAGGCAAAGCAGAATAACTGATTGCAATTTATTTTCCATTCCCCGTGGAGCCTCAACAAGCCAGAAACAACAACTTAGCTTTTTTGTTGAGAATGTTTTAGTACAAAGAGTTGAAATTCATTAGTATGTCTATTCTATTTTTTTTTTCGGAAATACTTTCATTTCGACATTAGTCTACTGAGTTTCTTAACTTTATACTTATTGGATTACTGTTTGATAAATCATTTACAGAGTTTAACTTTGGATATAGTATACTTCAAATCACTTGTTATTTAGAAAATTGTATACAGTAACAGTGGGATACAGATTACATAAGTCGTAGACTTTCTTCTGAATCCCTTTCAAGGTACTGTATAGATTTATTATTCTTGTGAGGTTGTATTGTTCATATTTGCTCAGTATGTTGGAAAAAAAATATTGTTTACACTAATGCATAGAAATACTTTCATCCCAACTTTCATATTTTGGCCCAGACTGGGACCAAATTATGTCCTTAACGCACGTAATCCCTTGTTTATGAGAGATAATTTAATATGATGAGACTGCAATATTATGTAACGAATACAGGGACTTACATCATGTAAAGATAAAGTAGGACATTGACAAGTATAAAAGCAAACGAACGGTAAAACCCTATAGAATGCGACGCAAAACATGATGGAAGAAGAACTTTCTCAAAATGACTTTAGACAGACCAACAGTTAGAAGAGGAGAAACGAAAGAACGGGACTATTTATCAAGAGCTATGTTTTCAAACTGAGTGGAGACTGAAAACAACGAACATGGCAGGAAGATTAAGTACGTACATTCGTTTTCACAAAGCATGACATGAATCTAGGTAATAAAAGGGAGAACTCTATAAGCGTCCAGCTTTCGTTCTAATCCCAAGACTGTATTGTATACTATATATATATATATATATATATATATATATATATATATATATATATATATATATATATATATATATATATATATATGTCTGTTTGTTACAATTTCAACAAGAATAAAATGTTTTTCAACCAGTCTAGGTAATAACGTGAATATAATAAATCTAGG
Organism: Ctena decussata; assembly: GCA_963989385.1. Taxonomy (NCBI): domain Eukaryota; kingdom Metazoa; phylum Mollusca; class Bivalvia; order Lucinida; family Lucinidae; genus Ctena; species Ctena decussata. Next base: position 20,764,757 of record OZ022502.1, read on the forward strand.
AAATTGTAATTAACTGAAAATAATAAATCTACTAGGTAATTAAGCGATTATAATAAATCTAGGTAATTAAGTTATAATAAAATACCAAAATCATTTAAAATATAATAACGAAGTCAGTCCAGTTCTATCAAAAAGGCATAGGCATAGTTATAAAGTATGACCGGAAATGATTTAGAATTGCATTTGTCATAATATGGTTATCCTAGTTGTTTCAGTAAATCATTTGCATGTCTGAATACCAGGAAAAGAATGTAATGCATTATTTCTAGCTAAATTTCGTTTTAATAGCATTTTCAGTAATTTATATCATATTCTTGGACAAATGGGTCTAAAATCGCAAAATAGGATGGATTTACGAAAGTTTCTAGAAAAAAAAGTCTTAAACCACACAACACTGCTTGAAGCTAACACATCTGTTTGGTATTGAATATTATTAAACAATTTCGTATTGATCAATGCTGTTATGTCATAAAATATTTTAGTCTTGATGTTGGTAACTATGTTCTTTATTAGCAACTAAAATTTGGTCTTGGTGCATTAACGGAAAAATCTTATAATTTTTTGTGCTCTGCAATATTCAAGCCAAAGTAAAATGAATACTCAGCAAGGGTGATCTCATTTTCTGATATCATTTTACATATAAATTATGAGTGTTTATAATTGTATTATTATGCTTGTCTGTCATTATTACTTTCCATTCAATGACTAACTCCAGAAGCCCATCCTGCTGAAAATTTGTCTACATTTTTTCTTAGAGTTTGGTGAAATTTTGAAAACCTGTCTTTGTTCAGAGCCTAATAATTTATTTAAGAAAGGGCGTTGGTACACAGAGTTGCTGATTGTATAGCAGTATTATTTCTGTATCTGTTCATCACTGTGGCTACTGGCTGAAATTTGGTAAAACTTCTCAATAATTTCCGGTCAGTGTTATATATCAAAGTAGTCAAGTCGTGAGAAAAGTGAAAAAGTCCGAATTATAGGGCATACTTGCTTCAAACAGGATGTGATGCGACCAATTCTATCAAATCGTTCGAACCTCGATGCGCTCTGTTTTGCATAATTGCGACAAGGCAAATTTGATTCAGAAAAAGGTCTGGTAGGACAAAGTATTTCAAATGACAACCTGTCACAAAGTACATGTGTATTTAGTATAGAACAAGCACGTCTATAGGCGCATAAGTTGAATCAACATTCAACCAATGTTGAATCAACGCCACTACATGTACATTGAATCAACGTTGATGCAATGTTGATTTAACACTGTCAAGGGAACTGGTCCTACCGAATTTATCAAATTAGACAAGGCGTGAGACCATTCTGTCTCACGGACTTAGCACTGGTGACACCAAATCAATCAGATATGCTAAATCGTGAAAAACTCTGTTTAGGACATAAATTGTGTAGACCAAGCTCTGGTCAGACCAGATCTATCAAATGAGTCGGGCCGTAAGAAACTCTGTCTGTTTGGAAGCTAACCAGGTCTCATCAGACCAAATCTATCAAATTGATCGAGCTAAGAAGCACCTTCTCAAGCCTTTCTTATATACTTCTAGCTCTGCATCATATATAATGCACAGCCAAAAGCTCCGGAGGAGCTTATTGTATAGGCATCGTTTCGGCGATCGTTGAAACTATTTCCAAATGACAAATTTTCTGAAACTACACTGTTCAAAATATTTGTAAGATCAGCTGATATTTTCCAATAGACATTACTACTCAAATACCCACTTCAACGGTTCATAATTGAAACCACCAGTGGCCCAGCCTCGGAATTTCCCATTATTTTTCAGCATTTTCAATAATAAATGTCTTAAATTGAGGCACTTTCTTGAAGTTTATAAAATCTCAGAAACTTAAGTTCAAAGTGGTCCTTTCAAACGAGTCACCTATTAAGACATTCGGTTGCAAAGACAAAATGCTCATTTTGATTTTAGATGAAATATTCATGCTTCTCACCTAAAAAATGAAAATGCATTTTTTTCCAAAATTCCATTATTACAAAAATCAGTTAATGGAAAAGACAGAATATATTTTGAATCAAATCTTATGCAGTCAGAAACCTTGACCTTCTTTACAAAATTGGCAAAATGGTTGGAAATTCCGTGTCTTTGTCGAGCGAAAATAAATGAACCACAAAGTGGGGATGCATTGCACTGTCGTCTATAGAAACATATTAGGTGCTTCTTTAGATATTTTGAACAGTGTATAGGATTCTTTGGAACCTTAGTTCACGGGTGTCAGTTATAGAGATACTGTTTGAATGTCCATTGCTGCAGTCCTTTTGTTTTTCCGGAAACTTAAAATAGCCATGAAAATTGGTAGTGACATATATAACAGGTAGCCCTGCATCAGGCACATGTTTTTATGCCAAAGTATTAATGTGCTGAGTTGCCGAAGTAACTGATATGTTAAAACCGGCAAACAAATAAAAGAAAAAAAATCCATTGGGTGCCGTTTTACTACTTCTTCCTTATTTTTGAAAAGCCACAATTAATTTTTGAATATCAATGATTACATTTATGGATATCAATTATTCGTTTTTGGATATCACAAAATATTATTGGATAACCATAATTTTATGGATATCCATAAATCGATTTATAGATATCCAAAAGTCAAATTATGGGTATCCAAAATCGAATTAAGCATATTCAAACATAAGAAATATTTTAGGATATCCATAATTCAATTTTTGGATGTCCATCAATCGATTGTTGAATATTGATAAATAAGCCTTGATATTTGATGTCCATTATTCGATTTAAGGATATCCAAAAATCGAATTTTGGATATCCAAAATCGATTTATGGATAATCAAAAATATCAATTAACGGAAAATCAAAATATGGATATCCAAATATAATTAATATTTTTGAATATCTATAAATCGATTTTTGGATATCCATATATAATTATTGATATCCAATTTTACTTTGTGGTATTCAAGAATGAAAAATGGACACCAAAACATGAATTATGGATATCCAAAAACGAATTATGGATATAACTATATCGAATTATGGATGTCAATAAATCGAAATATGGATACTCATAAATCGAGTTATAGATATCCATAAATCGAATCATGGATACCCATAGGTCGATTTATGTATATCCATAATTCGATTTTAGGATATTCAAAACTATGCGGTATTTTTCAATATCCATAAATTGAATTGCGGGTATCCATAATTCAATTCATTGATATCTATAATTTGATTTATGGACATCCAAAAATACATATGATTTTTGGATATCCAAAATCGACTAATGGATATACGTAAATCAAATTATGGATATCGGATAATATGCTGTATTTTTTGGATATCCATAAATCGAATTATGGATATCCAAATATCGATTAATTGATAACCATAAATAGGGAATAAATTGTAAAACAATACCCCATTAAAATCAACTCCTCGGTAGCTACGAATGAGCTTTTCTTTTTGCCAATCGGTTCACTTCTTCTTTTTCAGTGGCAACTTGAATTTGCCATTGACACTCTGAAAAATTGAATTTGGCTGTAACTGCCTGGGCGTTGCAGATATACTCCAGGCTTTTAAAACGCCCCGTCCGAAATTGTGATGTATTTTAGTAATTCCAGATTTCAAGCAACCAGGATTTTTAGGAAGTGTAAATCTAATCAATTCAAAGAAACTGCACGAATTTATGTCATGCGTGACGACCTTTGCACTTCACAGGTCATCGTCACTTCCCCTTAATTTTATTTTGAACTTCTTCATTAAACAGCCCTTGAAGTCGATCCCAGCTTGGCCGTGAAAGATATCATACAGCAAAAACATAAAATTAAAGTCGTCATGACGTTATGTGCTGACAGAAACCGTAAATCGAAAACTTGAACACACAAAATGGAATCTCAAAAAAGTGATTTTCTGGAAAATAACGTAATTTTATGTTTTACACTTCACATGAACAGCAGAACAGCATCCGATACAAGCATCTTATAGATTTATTTTCTAAGCATCCTTCAACATCAGCGGGTACTTTGATATCAGCACCAATGTCTGTTTATCAGCGCAGTAAATGACGTCAACGTCAATGAGTCCATTCTGAACGAACTCTATAATGCACATTTTAACTACACGCGGTTCTAGAGTAGAACACTTTTAGCTGTAAAATACTCTTTGAGTGAATTTATTGTTGTCAGTTTCGAAGTTTGATGCCATGTTTAAAATGCCATTTTTGCATTCCATGAGCGTTTGTTGACCTCGCTTCGAGCCGGGCCGGGTAGCGCAATCGGTAGGGCACCTGACTCGTAAGTCAGAGGTCCTGGGTTCGAATCCCGGTCTGGCCACATACTTTCGTTTCTCTTTCCGCTGATTCAAGAAGGGCAGTTGTCAGTTACTGGCGAAAGTATGTGCACTTAGTACTGGTTAACCGCTTAGGAGGTCTAAGCCTGCCCAGGAATACTGTGGTTAGGTTAACTGACCGTCCCGACATGACCTTAGTTGTTTACCGTGGACGTTAAGCATCAATTCAACCAACCAACCAACCTCGCTTCGATTCAGTAGTTGTTGAAACATAGCGGAAGACGGGAACCACGCTTTATTCCGATAGGCATTCGGGTGGTGCATTAACTGTTTATGTGAAAATCTCACATTTTAAAACACCCTTTTATCTTTCATCGTGTATTTAATCGTTTTAGATTCTAAGATTATACTGATGATTGTCTCATGCATTGCATTTTCTTTATGCACGCAGTTTTATTTATCACTTATTTTGTTTCAGCTGATAATAAAACACATGCAGCATTTCAATTCCTTTCAGGTGAGGCGTTGAGTATATTATGAAAAATCTTCTATAGAATTTTTTTCCATTGATAAGTCTGCGTCTGATATATGATTTGTGTGCCAATTGCTTATTTACGGAGCCCGGGAGGGGACATAGCAATATATACACTGATTTTGTTCCTACAAAATGCATTTCGTTCCCACGCATTGCGATTTCGTTCCCTCAATTTAATATTTCGTTCAATCAAAATAATATTCCGTTCCCACGCTTTACTTTTTCGTTCCTTCAATTTAATATTTCGTTCCCTCAAAGTAACATTCCGTTCCCACGCTTTACTTTTTCGTTTCCTCAAAATAGCATTTCGTTCCCTCAAAATAATATTTCGTTCCCCCACGTTACTATTTCGTTCCCTCAAAATAGCATTTCGTTCCCTCAAAATAATATTCCGTTCCCACGCTTTACAATTTTGTTTGCTCAAAATAACATTTTGTTCCCTCAAATTAATATTTCGTTCCCACGCATTACTTTGTCGTTCCCTCAGATTGAAATTTCGTTCCCTCAAGATAATATTCCGTGGCCACGGGTTACCATTTCTTTCCTACGCAATACTATTTCATTTCCTTACCATAATATTTCGTTCACTCAAATTAACATTTCTTTCCTATGAAATAGCTTTTCGTTTTCTCACAAAACTATTCGGTGGTGGTATAAGCAAAACATAGTGTATTTTAGCAGCGTGGTTTCCAGGCTAAATACTTTATTCTAAATGTTACAAGTCTTAATTTGACTCCGTTTGTATTGAAGGCCAATCATATTTTTTATTTTATTATTATTTTCTATTCAACATTGTCATTATTTTTATTATCACAATTTTGTATTACAATTATTATTATTATTGTCTTTTTATCTATGTTCTTAACTGCAGCCAGTCTAGTACTTTCAGTCATCCCAATCTCTGTGCCCCCTCTAATTCGGGGCCAACTCCTAAGAAACGAATTTGCCCCCATCGAAGCAAATGCTATCGCTCCATAACAGGCCTGCCAGAAAAGGCACTGTCACCTAGGGAAGCAAGAAGGAAGTCATAACAGTTGTCTCCCTGTGGAAACCTGGCGGAAAAATATGGAGATACACCCACACCACACACCACAGCTTTACCATAGCTTAAAGGTTATTATGCCAACTGTCACGATTAAATTACTGGAGTATTTCCGGGCCCTGAGTTAGCTGGCTTACCAAGTTCCTAAATGATAAGGTGAATGAGTACATTTCAAGGGATGCAATTCAGCCATCCCAGTCTCTGCAAATCCAAAACTGGGGCCAATTCTCAAAGGAAAGAATTTGCTCGCCTTGGAGCAAATCCTTCCCTCCAGAACAGGCCCTCGAAATGGTCACACTGCCAAAGGAAATAAATAGGAAGTCACAAAAGCAAACTTCCCTTCACTGGAAGCAATTCAGCCATCACTATCACCATCTCTGCGCCCCTCTAGCCACCTCTCCAATGTAACAGATGTGGACAAAATCGTGGCTCTACTGATCACGAACCCAGAGCCCCTCGTGAACCATACAAGTACTCCGCGAACTGATGGTCGACACCGCCGAGTGAGCACGCGATGTTCGGACAACGCTGACCCAACGTTCAGAAACGCCAATAATGTTTGTCCAACGTTGGGTAGACGTTGTGCCAGCGTAAAGTTTTCCTATTATGATTATAATGATGCTACATTTTCTCAGTTTCTTATTTTTAAATTGTTGGTATAATCTGTACGTGTAATTCAATTGCCATGTTCAAAGATTTAATATAATGTTGACCAAACTGATTATCATTATGAAATGCCCTTATTCAAAACAGAGCTCTTGTCAACGCCCATGATACAGCTAAAAATAGATGTAGTTTTATTCATTGCGAGGCCTCATAATAGTAAATCGTGGGAACGAAATATCATTTCGTGTGAACGGAATAGTAATCTATGCGCTCAAAATACTACTGTGATAGAAAAAAATATTATTGCGAGATAACAAAATACTATTTTAAGGACACGAATTTATTTTGCAAGAGAAAGAAATATTAGAACGTGCAAACGAAATAGTGATGCGTGGAAACGAAAGGTTGTTTTGGAGGAACCAAATATTATTTTGAGGGAACGAATTATTATTTTAAGGCAAAGAAAAAGTAATGCGTGGGAGCGGTATATTATTTTGAGGCAAAGAAATGCTATTTCGAGGGAACGGAAAAGTAAAGCGTGGGAACGGAAAGTTATTGTGAGGAAACGAAATACTTAATTGAGGAAATGAAAAAGGAATGCGTGGAAACGAAAAAGTAAAGCGTAGGAACGGAATATTAATTTGAGGGAACGAAATACTAAACTGAGGGAACGAAAAAGTAATTCGTGGGAACGAAATGCATTTCGTGGGAACGAAATCAGTATATGTATTGCCATGTCCCCTCCCGGGCTCCGTACTTATTTGGCTTGATGGTCATAGAAATTGAAATGCTTCAAATTACAAAACATTAAAAAATTAACTCCTCTGTAGTCATACGGCTGTTACTGATTCTGAAATTTGCAGAATGATTTTATGAAATAATATATGACTCTTTTCATCATATTATGCCATTGTTAAATCTATTCCAGATGCTTATCAGATTTAACAAAGTTCATACAAGATAACAAATGTTTCACGACTTAATTTTTTATAAATCAATACTTCTGCAACATAAAGCACCCGACTTTCCATTCTGAAGCTTTTGTTTTTCTAATTTCATGCGTTCTAAATTTCAAATCATTTTTTAGAATTGCATATCAGTAAGTGGGAGTTGACTAGGTGCATTGTTTTGTCGAATTATGTAGGCAAAAACAAAGCAATGTGTTAGAAAACCTTTAAAAGGGCATATTTAAGAGTGACTATTTTCACCCTTTTTGGCATAAATACTCACTGGTCTTTTCTGGAGATTTTGGATCATGTGTACGCTTAGCAAAAATACTTTTGCACACTATAAGCAAAATTTGCATATAAGCAAACTTACTACCAACTAAGTGTGTGCACCGCGGCGGAGGATGAGGGTGAAGGTTTGGGCCCAGTAAAACCGGTTTAAACCCCCGGTAGATATTACTGACCGTCCCAAGGCGATACTTTCGTTGCAGTTGCATTTGTTTTATGTTCGGTGCTGTTTAATTTGTTGTGTTCTCATTTTAACCCTTCTATAATAAAAATAGAAAATAGGTAAAAATAATTGTTAAATGTTTTTCGTATACTTTGCCTAGTCTGTTGTAACCCTTCTGTTAGTCTAAATTATTTAGTTCAATAAATATAGCTGAGTTGCCACCTATTTGGGAAAGAGCTGCTGACTCGGCTTATCACTTGTAATTTATTGTTTGTTGGGATGTCTTTGTCAATCTTTCCCTTTGATGTTGGGGATAGGGTTTGGGATCTGATTCAGTCAGTTCCTGAAGTGTAGTTACTCTTTAAATTTACTCACATAATGCAAATTTGTCCATGTGTACGGGGCTTCAGGCGAGGACTTTCCCCATAAGACCGGCACGACAGGTTCGAATTGATGGAATTGTCAAAAGTATAAAGTGTGAAACTTTTTTCTTAGCATATATTTCACAAATATGTAAACTGTTTCAAATCAGTTATTTTGTGATTCAGATCAAAAAATAATTTGGGCAGATAATCCAGGCTGACCTTGCCTAACCGAAATTCAAGGTTATCTCATACATATTTTTTTTTTTGGTAATAAAAGTACTGAAAGTAGCCATTCATTCCAACAGTTTTTGTCATAAATACATGCTAAATACATGCATATTACAATACGCAGCAACGAATTTCTTCTTGTTACGCTTGATTGGCAGTTAAACTCCCAAAACCATAGTTATACATCCGGTCAGAACGGCAAAAGGGAACGCTTCACTATAATTAAAATATAAGCCCCCGCCCCGTGTGAGCCAGCAGTTCCTTAGTGCAGCAGACTTATGCATGGTAAGTGTACACTTTATACGCGTGTAAGCTGTTACCAAGGGGTTGGGGTGGGGGACGGGAACGATACCCAGTAAACGAAAGAAGAATGATAAAAAATAACACTGTAATCTTACCGGATTATATTTGTACCATGACATTGAAATGCGGTCAAGGTCACATAAATGTAGTCGAAATTATCCAGTTTTGTCTGTTATGTAAATCAAAAAAGTGTTAATAGATAAAACAAATCATTATTTCTACGACCGGTTTGAACATGATTTACAGTATTGAACCCTGTCAATTGGAAGACTAATAATTAATGAATAATTATCATCATTTACTTTTATGTAAAACCCAGTCCTGCACTGGATGTCTCATGATGTTATTTCAACCCATGACAAACACCAACCGAGATGGCAGAGCTACCGGAAACAGATTGCTTGGGTCCCCCTAATCACCGGATCAAGCTAAACCCCAAAGCATCGAACATCATACAGCTTTCACTACACTCCTCCCCATCATATCTTGAAGCAGTGGAGCCTGTAGTTGACTGTGACACGGTCGGGCTGTTGTTGATATTCTTCGCCATCCTAGCTAGCATTTGTGCATATATGGGGAACCAGTTGGTTGTCCCCAAAACTGTTCAGACTGTTTGAGAAACCAGTTGGCTATCCCAAAACTATTCAGACAAACCAGTTGGCTGTCCAAACTATTTAGACTTTTTGAGAAACCAGTTGGCTATCCCAAAATTCAACATTGTACCAATCTGACCTAATATTTGGAGTACCAGATGGCTATCCAAAAACTTTTAGTTCTAACAGGTGTTAGTATCAACTTACCAAGTCTTTTATGCTGCAAACCTGAAGTACTTGCCACCATACTGTTGTTCTGCCACAACCTGATTACTGATCACTCTTACTGATCTGGTCAAATGTAATTTCACCGTGTCTCCCGTGGACAGTCGTCCCCATATCCTTGTGGATCCCAATAACATCTCCGGGTCTAGTGGAGTGGCCAGCTCCAGAGAGCACCGGTTGGACTGTTTTGTTCACCAACGGTACTGCGTCGCCACATCTTCTAGGAAGAAACCCCAACTTTTTTCTTGAAGCCCTACCACAATATTTATAACCACCACAAGGAAAGTCCTCCAGTCGCACCCCGCATCAAATGCAATACATTGACCATCATTTGCCGGCAATCTGGTCAATCTGCCCCATTCTGGTGCATGCGACCTACATGGCGCCATAAACCAAGACAGTTCCTCCAGCTATCTCACCAACTATCCCTGTAGCTCATGAAATCCCATCTAACCATCTCAAGCGTAAATGATCAGTTCTCACCACAACTGGTCAACCTAGCAGGTAGTGCCCTGACCGGCAAAGAGGATCACTGCTAATACCTCTTTTCTGGTGACACAATACTACTTCTGTTCCTTTGTCAATGCCAAACTTGCATACCCAATAACCTTTCATAGCCTCCTTGAACCTGGATAAGTTCAGCCTCAGTCGCAAAGTCTGAGGCATCATAGTGGTTGTACTAACACTCTTTTGCTTGGTCTTGATTCCAGACAAACTGGTGTTTGCCTGTTACAGCATACAGCATAGTTGCTATCTTTGAAAAATCTTTGATATTTCCCAAGTTTGGGGCATGTAGACACTGACCAGTTCTATACAACTTCTATATCTGACTCTGGTAGTTGACAAACTATTACCACTTACCTTACTGCCTTCTTCGGCACTTGCCAATATGCTGACCTAACATCCAGTTGGGAAAACCACATACTACCGGATAAAGTATCCAAACAGTCATCTATTAGCAGCCATGGAAACACATCCTTGACCAGTACTTCATTTAATTCTGTGTAGATACTGCCTCATCGCGCAGACCCATCTTGTTTGCGTATAAGGACCGGAGCCGATGCCCAATCTAAGGTAGATTCTTGGATAGCTCAAGCCTTAATCATCTTCTGTAGGCGAGCCTCTTCTTCTGCAGTGAAGCAAACAGATGTGTGCCTCATTCGCTGTTTCACCGGTTTGGCATTACCCGTATCAATGGTGTGTTGTATACCTGTAAAAGTCCCTAGAGGAATTCATGTTTATTCGATCAAGAGATGGGACAAATGTTCACCCTTCTTCTTGGTTCAGTCTTTGTATGACTCGTCCAAGACCTGCTGTTGATGCTCAAGAATGGCAAGGTTACCATTTGAGAAACTGCCCTTGTGCAGCATGGGTATCCTATCAGGTGATATTCGTCCCGGTCTTTGTAACAATCCTAACGCTCAGAAAGTTGTCCCCCATGAATGGTCTTTTGTCCCTCCCCTACTGTACCATTCTTTTTCAGTTCCCTCAAACACCCATAACTTCTACAGGTCAATGGGATCATTAAACACACACAACATTCGACCCAATCAGCGCACCGTGCGCTTAACCTCTCAACACGGCAGCGGAAACATGAAGCAAACTGTCCTCCCAGCAAGCGCACATATCAAAGAATGACTAGATATAAAAACAAGCAGAACCCACTGGCAAAAACACCAGACACACTCACAGATGGACGAAGACACTTTGCAAATAAAACTTATAAGATTACCTAGCCCATCCAGCCTTCGAAACAACCAAGCAAACCAATAAATCAGCATAAATATGTACGCTTGCAATCACCTCTTTCAGAAATGCCCCCAGTGTGCGCTTATTAGGGCATGTGCGGTAATTAGGTCAAATACAGTAATTAATTCAATTTCCCCACTCCTGGACTATTATTAAAGTGAGCATTTTGACTGCTCATCAAGTTATAAACATCAGACGGGTCTTGATTCATTCTACATTTTATTTTGGCTACCGAGTGTGGTCACATACCATGGTAATATTCTGCACCTAAAAGCTGCAAATCTGGAAACTGAAGGACAACCTCGCTCAGAATCCACATTTTAACTCAAGCGCAGCCATAAAAAATAGGACACCACAACTCATATCGGTAAATGGAATACACACCTATTACCCAAAATATCAAGACTTAACAGAATTTTCTGCTCTATGGGTGCTAAATGCGCCCTACCTGGCAAACAACAAGATTCTCTGGCTTCTTATGCCCAGACCCCCCCCCCCCCCAGATCTCAGCACTTTCAGTTTACTCTCTTCCCTATTCATCACATGACACTGTCGCTTGAGTTTCATTGTACTATGTACATGCCGTCACTTACCCACTGTCCGGACATCCCGCTGAATGGCGCCTGGTTCCAAAACTGCAACCCACCCATCAGCCCCCATGTCCGACAATCCAAATAAGGAATGATCAGCCCACTCCTCAAGCGATTCCCCAGGGTTCTGGGTTAGCTGCTGAAATCTCAACGTTGACAATTTCCTGTACAATTTTAAGGGAGGTTTCGAGGAGATATTACCTGTTTTGTTCTTGACCTCTTTTGGGGTGATGTCTTTTCAGACTCCTTTTCTGAAATGCCTGGCGTCGGGTTCGACTGAATTCGGCAGGGGAGGTCCCCAAGAATCGCGTGTCTCTGTTTCCGAATTGCCAAAGTTAAACACCAATTTTTGTTTCAGTTTGCATTTAAATACCACTGGTGTAGTATCATTTTTCTAAACTGGTGATGCCTACACAGGAGTCTGCAGGAGACTGTAAATTCACTGACCTCTTCCCTGCTGTCTTTGAAGAGGAAAGAATCCCAGTGCCTTTTTGGCTCCTCATGTTTTTCCCCTACCTTGATGTAGCACGACTCTCATGCCGTACATAATAACTTTGGCAATTTCAGCCCAGTCCACACCGGATGGCGTAGACTGGGGCTCGCCATGACTGTGTCAGAGACGGATGCCTCTGAATCCTCACCACTGGATTACACAGCCGGTGGGTGTTTTTTTTGTAAATTATGGACAGTCGATGCAAAGTTGATGGTGACTATACCGGTTGGCTCAGTCCTCATCAACTCCCCACCGACAAGTGCCTTGACATGGACGGGTGTCTCTTTCATTTCAGACATGTTTACAAAAAAGTATGCTCTCTTCCCCGAGTTCAAAAGTTGGAGCGAAACCGGTTGGCTTTGCTCTAAGAATTGGGTAGCGATTTTGGAAACGCTGCGGTACGAAAAAGACCGCTGCCACCATTATTGAACCCTGTCAATTGGAAGACTAATAATTAATGAATAATTATCATCACTTACTTTTATGTAAAACCCAGTCCTGCACTGGATGTCTCATGATGTTATTTCAACCCATGACAAACACCAACCGAGATGGCAGAGCTACCGGAAACAGATTGCTTGGGTCCCCCTAATCACCGGATCAAGCTAAACCCCAAAGCACCGAACATCATACAGCTTTCACTACAACAGTAAACCTCAATGGCGTAATTCATATGTCATGCGAGCTACATGTTGTAGCCGTAAATGCAAAGCAGAAGTCAGTGGTTCGGATAACGTTTTAATTATGGTGAAAATTCGACACCTTAAGCATAAAAATCCTTTGTCCATGTGTACGGCGCTATAGGCTCACACACAAACGGGTGAACTTCCTAATTACCCAAGTACGAGCACACTACAATATGCATTTAGAGAAGATAAAGAGGTCAAGAAAAGGCAGAGAGAAAAAGAAATCAGACACAAAAAAAAAACAAAAAAAAACGTATAATTTTTATGCCCGAAACGCCTAGGATAGTGGGTAGGCAAGAAGTTTTTACCGCCAACTTTTAAAACGACCGTGCAGATATTTCCGTAATTTTCCAGGCATACACAACTGTTTTCCTAAGGCTGAGTAAGAACTAAACATCACTAAGATTATGCAAAAAATGTGGCTCGGAAAAAATATCTGGTGGCGAAAGGGCTGTTAAAAATAAAACAGGTTCACAATTTGTTGTATGCGTTTGGTCTGTTCATTTGCTTCTATTCCTCCCTTTTTATTCACTTTTGTGGCATCAATTAAAAGCACAATTTTCAATAAATGAACTAACTGCACTTTTAATTCGATTTTGACATTGAAGGCAAATGGATACACATCTCTGTTTCCGCCGTCATATTTACAAAGAGAAACAACAGTTACTTTTATGACTTCCCGTTTGCTTCCCTGGACAAAAACTCTTGCAAAATGAGAGGGGCGACAAAGAGGAAAACGATAGAGTTGCTTCCCCTGAAAATGTATCCAATCGTCTGAATCAAATTGAAGGAGAAAAGATCTGTCTAATCACAGCTTCGTGGATATGAGACGATCTTCGTCGCGTGAAATGGAATTTTCCGCCATGTGCGAACATGAAAGGCCCAGATCAGCCTGTGCATCCATAAAACTTCAAAGTTTGAAACAATAATTATTTTGTCAAAAATATTTTTTCTCTTCAAAAAAGCATATCCACATTTTTAATTTGTCTTAAACATCTGTACAACTGTTTCAAGCTGACTGTTTGAAATGATTGTAGAGTTGTTTATATAATTATGCCAAAACCCGAAAAAAATTTTTTTGAAGAGGCTGTCATTTTGACAAAAATATTTATTTTCTTATTGGTACAGACGCATACAGACGCATGCACATTTTTTATTTTGCGCTGGCACATACAGATCTGTGCTTAATTTCATATTGATAGCTTAAAAATTATGAGAGCTGTTGATTATATAAATTTGCTATCCTGTATTAGCCAGAACCTGTAAATTTTTAAAAGTTAAAAACCCACTGTAATTTTGTCATAAATGACGCTTTTGGCTTCCGAAGGGCTTATGCGCATCTTCAATATGTCTGTAACATATGTGCAAAGTTTCAAAATGATTTCCAAAAAAAAAAAAAAAAAAAAAAAAAAACGTAGAAAGAATTGATTAAACAGTCTTGTCACCTGTTATAGCCAAAACCGCAGAAAATTCCTGAGTTTGAAAAGGCCGTAATTGTGCACGTGTCGAAAAATATATGTTTTTACACTCAAACGTGCACATGTCCAATATGTCTTAAACATCTGTGCAAAGTTTCAAATTAATGGCTTAAAAACTGTGGAGGTGTTGATTATACAAAAGAACCAATAAAAATTTCAGTGTCTGAATTTGGGTAATTTTTGGTAAATGTGATCCTCCATTTGGCATACTGTACTAGTAAATTGCACTGAAAAGGGAAAACAGAGGGTACCTCACTGGGCACAGAGTGTTGATTTGACGTTGGTTAACGTCAGGACGTTCATTCAACGTTTAGTCAACGTTTACTCGACCTTGTGTTCCTGCTGGGTAGCTCTCTCATTCGCAAGATCATTTCCAAGTAGAAAGTTACATATTTTAAGCAAACGGGATCAAAGTCTATGTTATTTTTTCTTCCTTATGATATAAATTTTAATGAGAAAACAATTAAATAAATTCATTGGAGCATAGTGTAAAGTACGTACTTAATCCCACTTCAAAAAGGCTTGTTTGCACCTTCGACTTCTATAAATAGGCTCGTTCAAGTGGCACATGAGAGATTGTTTAATCGTTTCGCGTTTTTTTTTCGAGTGTTTTTATCAGCGCGTTTAGAGCGCAGATCGTTTGAAGTGTTGTGCTATTCAATGACCGTTTGTTGACCTAATCAAACGAAAACCTGCATTGCTCAGACCAGTATGCGCAAATGTGCAATGTCTCTAATTTAGTATATCCATAACCTTGGAAGGTCGTTGGGACACCACAGATGACTTTACAACAATCTCTTCCCACCTAGTCCTGTCTTCAGCTGCCCTAGTTGGGCTAGCAACGCCCATCCCTGTCCACTCGACTTTCAGAATCTTGTAAATTTCCAGCCATATATTTCTATGTACGCGAAAAAATGTCTCGAGGAAAAAAACAACATTTAGCGGCGAAAGGGCTAATAAATTTAAACAAGAGTTCCGCGGAACACTATGTCGCACCTGCTTTGTACCTTCACATTAAAAACTAAGTAAGTAAGTAAGTAAGTAAGTAAGTAAAGTCTTTATTTAAGGAGGGTGACAACATTTAGCAAATGACAAAGTTAATCCTTTATGAGGCCCTCAAAATATAATAGTATGACACAGAATAATGCAAATGAACGAGAAATAGATATATACATATGTAATGAAACCATCATTTTGTCACATATGTATATTTGGTCAAAATCCATTCTGTAGTTTACGAGATATTATCGTTCTCATGTTTTTCCCTATTTTTAGTAGCGGTGGATGGTGGCCCTTTCGGATGGTCAATTTGAAAACTCTTGAAGAATCTTCATGCAAGGATCATTCTGAAACAAATTTGATTCAATTCTATTCAGGGGTTCTAGAGATACTGTCATTTTCATGTTTTAGCTATTTTTAGTAATGGTGGCTGGCGGCCATCTTGGATGGTCTCCAATCACTTAATTTGACAAAAAAAAAAAAAAAACTCCATTAATGGACCATTCTGACCAAAATTGACTAAAGTTCATTCATGTTTTGTTGAGATAATGGCATTTTAGCAAAATGAGACTCGTAAACAGAAAGTAGGTCACTGTGACCTAATTCCGCTACAGATTTTTTTATTTTGATAATTTTGAACATAAAGGCCTAACTAATGCTGCATGCAAAATTTCAGCCATATATACCAAGTGGTTTTGGAGAAAAAGTTGGTTTTATTGTTTTTGCTATTTTCAATAACAGGGGCCATCTTGGAAACTGGACCAAGCTGAGTTTTACCGTGCTGAAGCCCTGCAGTCTGGCCATGCAGCATGTGAAATTTGAGAACCACGGGTGCAGTGCTTTTGGAGAAAAAGTCATTTGAATAGACTTAAGTGCTAGGGTTGACGTAAATGTGAACGGACGGACGGACGAACGGGTTGACGGACGGACGGAAAACCGGACGCCTATATCGCACCTGCTTTAACAGGTTCACATTTTGCTGTATGCGTTTGGTTTGTTCATTTTGCTTTTATTTGTCTCTTCTCGTTATTTTTTTTCGGCATCAATTCTTAAAAACACAACTATCCAGTAAATGAACTAATTCAATTTTCTTTTTGTCATGTCCGTTAAAGTAAATGGATACACCTCCATGTTGTCCTTGGCATATTTACAAAGGAAAACAACTTTTGTTACTTCCTTTTTCGCTTTCCTGAACATATTTTTTTCCAAAATGTAAAGGGAATTGCATCTCCTGACAGTGTAGCAAAGAGACTTTTTATGAACCTTACTAGGAGAAAAAATGTCTTGCATCCGGGCTGATTAAAAAAAAGACCTGTCAGCGGGACAGGATAGCTCGACTGACAGCGCCCTGTCCATCACCTAAAAAACTTAAACGTAAAACTTTAACATTTTGCTAACGTCGACAACGCCGCCGCCAACGCCAACGACGTGGGTAGTACAATAGCTCTTCCTGAACTATGTTCAGGCGAGCTAATAAGAGTTCTTTTCAAAATGTAAAGAGAGTCGCACCTCCTATTAATGTACCGATTCGTTTTAACCCATCAGGAGCATGACGTCACACGGGTGTCGAAGTCAATGTGACGTCATTTCGGCGTCATGTGCCTGCTGGGAAGCTAGGAGAATATTTATGAGCCTAACCAAGAGAAAAGATAACTTGCACCCGCGCTGTCAGGCCATAGACTGTAAGATCGCTTCAGTGTAAGAGAAAGAAAAAAAAAACCGCAACTTTATAGCTGATTTGTGTTGCGTTAAAAGCTACTTTGCGGCATTTGTGAACAGGAAAGTCTCAGACCAGCCTGCGTATCCACACAGTCTGATCAGAGTCTTTCCTTAACGCGTTTACAATCCTACAGCTTGTGAATTGTGGGGTATCTAAAAGTGAAGAATGTATGCGCAGGCTAGTCCCACTTTTGCAGTAGGCACACGACTTAAGGCCCCCTTTTCCGCGACACCAGTTATGAGTAGGTAGCCTGCAGCTTTTATTATATGGCCATTGCCTATGCACTGCATTTTGTGAGATGAGTGAGATTTAATAAAAGTGAGACTCTCATGAAAAAGGCCTTTAAAGAAAATTGAAAAAATATATAATAAAATCTTTTTATTTGTTGGTTTTAGGCAAGAAAAACATAAAAATGCGAGGTTGGTTTTTCTTAAAATGCAAATTCAATTTTACATTTCAAGGAAAACTAATTATCAATCCATTTGATAAAACGTAACTAAACTAAAACGCTGAAAAAAAAAGTGAGATTTGAAAATGAAATGGACACTGGCTCCAAGGAGGGCTAAATAAAGCAAGTTGTATCTTATACTGTTTCAAAATACATTATAAGGCTTCTTTAATAAGAAAGATTTTGTGAAAAGCAAATGTTGGAAACCAAAGAAATGTCTGCAAAACGCACTGAATTTATTTTTTTTGGTCATGCTCAACATGAGCATGGATTTGATTTTTGGTTGATTTGATGCTTAACGTCCACTGTAAACAGCTAAGGTCATGTCGGGACGGTCAGTTAATCTAACCACACTATTCCTGGGCAGGCTTAGACCTCCTTTAGAAGCGGTTAACCAGAACTAAGTGCACATACTTTCGCCAGTAACTGACAACTGCCCTTCTTGAATCAGCGGAAGGAGAAACGAAAGTATGTGGCCAGACCGGGCATGAGCATGGAAAAAAAATTCATAACCTCGGGGCGAGATTTCTCTGTGTAAATTCACAGTCTGTTTCCAGTCTTAAGGTAACCAAGAGTTATCTGTGTAAATGCACAGTCTGTTCCCAGTCTTAAGGTAACCAAGATTTCTCTGTGTAAATACACTGTCTGTTCCCAGTCTCATCATAACCAAGATTTCTCTGTGTAAATACACCGTCTGTTCCCATTCTTATAATAACCAAGATTTCTCTGTGTAAATGCACAGTCTGTTCCAAGTCTTAAGGTAACCAGGATTCTCTGTGTAAATGCACAGTCTGTTCCCAGTCCTACGCTTACCTAGATTTCTCCTTGTAAATGAACAGTCTGTTCCCAGTCCTAAGATAACTAACATTTCTCCTTGTAAATGCACAGTCTGTTCCCAGTCTTAAGATAACCAAGATTTCACTGTGTAAATGCACTGTCTGTTCCCAGTCTTAAGGTAACCAAGATTTCCCTGTGTAAATGCACAGTCTGTTCCCAGTCTTACGGTAACCAAGATTTCTCTTTGTAAATGCACTGTCTGTTCCCAGTCTTAACATAACCAAGATTTCTCTGTGTAAATGCACAGTCTTTTCCCAGTCATAAGGTAACCAAGATTTTTCTATGTAAATGCACAGTCTGTTCCCAGTCTTAAGGTATCCTAATTTTCTCTGTGTAAATGCACAGTTTGTTCCCATTCCTAAGATAGCCAAGATTTCTCCTTGTAAATGCACAGTCTGTTTCCAGTCTTAAGGTTACCAAGATTTCTCTGTGTAAATACACAGTCTGTTACCAGTCTTGGCATAACCAAGATTTCTCTGTGTAAATGCACAGTCTGTTCCCAGTCTTAAAATCACCAAGAGTTCTCTGTGTAAATGCACAGTCTGTTCCTAGTCTTAACATAACCAAGATTTCTCAGTGTAAATGCACAGTCTGTTCCCAGCCTTAACATAACCAAGATTTCTCAGTGTAAATGCACAGTCTGTTCCCAGTCTATTTCTCAGTGTAAATGCACAGTCTGTTCCCAGTCTTAAGGCGAATGAGTACACTTTCAGGGGAAGCAACTATGTCCTTTTTTCTTCCCTTCTATTTGGGAGACAACTCTTAACGGAAAGAATTTGCTCCTGTAGGAGCAAATTCTAGCCTTTAAGAATAGCTCCAATTTTGGAAGGCTTTCGTCATCCAGCAACGCAAGCGGGAAGTTACAAAATTTGCTTCCCTTTGTAAATGACTGATAGTGATTTTTTTTGGTTATTATATCGCTATAAATATTTCATTTTTGTCCGATGGAGACGCTCATCTTACATCCATGTAATGAAATGCTTGAAGTAAATGAAACGGTTAATGGTAATAATCGTTCTTTTATTTGGTTATTTCAGGTAAGCCAGTTCTTACTTCTGATCTACCCGACTACTATCCAGCCTTGTCAAGAAAGGTATTCAAGGTGATGGAAGATATTGGGGCTTCAATAGAAATAAGAGATCAAAGAAAGAAGGCATTCATTTTACGTGAAATAATGGACACTATAAGCCATAAATTGTTTTCGAACACTGAGGTCTCACCTTATATCTGTGGTAGCCAGTTTGAAGGAGCAACAACGGTTGGTATGCATTCTGACATGGATTGCTTGTATGTACATGAATACCATCCTGTAGTGGTAGATACAGATTCTGCTCAACAGTACGAAACATGTTTACTCATGGTTCAAGACTCCCATACACCAGCAGGCTATGCTAAATTACAACTTGTGACATTAGGTATGCCGATGTCTGTAGATCCTTATCTTCAGCTTTCGCCATTTGGTGACTTAAAACTCGATCGGGAAGGCAGAGTGTTAGCGAACGTCGACAGCGTGTTCGAGGAGGGCACTGAGAGACATGGTCCAGCAGAAACATTTATAGCTCCACTCGTCAATATTACAAATCAAGACAGTGTATTGGCAGTGAGATGTCGGAGATGGCCGGACTGTGCAGATGAGTGGCTAACACGACCGAGGCGATATAACTGGCCGGATCCTGTGTTATTTGATAAATGTAAATCACTTGGCTGTTTCTTTGTAAAAGTCGGACATCCGACTAGTGCCGAGAAACAGCTACAATGGAGAATTTCATTTTCTCTGCAAGAAAGGCTATTAGTCACTCACTTCAATTCTACTCAATTAAAATGTTACATTTTAATGAAACTTATGAAGAAAGAAATACTACCACCGCTATTACAGGAAGAGACAATCACGTCCTATCACTGTAAAACATGTTTGCTCTATATGATAGAGAACACTCCGGCCAGTTTCTGGAAAGAGGAAAATTTGTTAACATGCCTCTACAACTGTATAACGATGATTTATGGATGGGCTGAAA
The DNA here is from genome assembly GCA_963989385.1 of Ctena decussata. Lineage (NCBI taxonomy): Eukaryota > Metazoa > Mollusca > Bivalvia > Lucinida > Lucinidae > Ctena > Ctena decussata. Next base: position 20,785,341 of record OZ022502.1, read on the forward strand.
TTGGTATTTGTCCAAATTACTTTATTCCTGATGAAAATATGTTTGATGGACGAATGAGTGAGCAACTGCGGATGCAACTATGTTCTGTTCTGCGAAGAATTCTCTCTTCAAACTTTAAATTTCTTTTAAGAATTAAATCTGATGATCTTGGTACTCGCTTGGAGAACTCTTGTACTACTCCAAACATCAGGACGGGATATTGTCTAAGAGATGCTACAGTGTACTTGACGTCAAATATAGAGACAGTGTGTCACCTTTTGCATACAGTAAGAGTTATATGCAAAGAAGGAACTCCAAGTAGACTCTTTGCAGTGAAGCAGGAACTCTTGGAAACTGAATGTGTAACCGAACATACACGAGAAGAGACACAAAGAGCAATTTCTTGGCTGTTACCTGACATTGACCTGAAACTTTTGTCACTGTCAATAGTAGCAGCAAAGCGTAGTCAAACACCCGCTGCTGTTATATTTGAGGATTTGATGAGTGATAAGTGGCAAGAAATTAGTTCGCAGTCAGACTCATTTTCAGCTAAACTAAAACAAGCGAATTATCTGTACCTGCTGGGATATCATAGAGTTTCTCGGGATATACTGGTGCCACTAGCAGACAAAATTAATCAAAATTTAGTGTCATTGTGTGTTTGTTTAGGTAGCAAAATGTGCCGCTCACCACTATCCCTTTCAGGAGCACGTGTTTCGCAAGAAGAAGCTCTGAAAAACCATGTGATACCATGTGTTCAGTTTCTGCAAGCAGAAAAAGATCTGACACCGACTGCTCTCTGTTATGAGATGATTAGTTTGCCTGGAGGAACAACTTGGATTGAAAGGTACAAAAGGTCCCACATGACAGATATTGCCACTGTTGATGGGAAGATTCTGCTGTACTTCTTGTTGTACTTGAATCATCGAGCCCTGGGTATGGAGGCGCACGCAAGAGCCGACATTGACAACATTCACTGGGTTATAAGATGGGATCCAAACCTATGTCACATAACAACTGCTTTAAATCTTCTCGGTTGGATATATAAGGAAATGGGACGTGTTGATAAAGCTATGGAATGTTTTAATATTTCGCTTATCATAGGGCCTCGAGAAAATGCCGCAATACAGCCTCAAGAAAATGCCGCCATCAGGCATATCAAAGACATCGAGAATGTTTTACTATGTATGATTCAGTCTGTGAGGTCGTGAAAGAACGTGTGGCAATTTGGCAATTAGTTGAACGAAGTTCTAGTCAACAATATTTAGGTCGCGTCATGAAAATCTGTCTTAAAATATCTGAATCGCTCAAGCCCAGACCAGCCTGCGCATGCGCGCAGTCTGGTCAGGACATGCGCAGTTCGTTTTAAGTAGGTGGATACACTTTCAGGGGAAGCAATTCTGCCATTTGAATTTTCGCATCCCTTCTCAATGGTGAACAAATCTTTTAGGAAAGAATTAGCTCCCCTATGGGCCAATTCTTTCCTTCAAGAGTGGATCCTGGTCCTAGGAAACAAAGAGGAAGTCACAAAAGTTGTCCCACTTTTACAAGAACGGAGGTGTATCCATACACATTAAATCAACAAGGTCCAGTTATTAATTGGGCAAACTGCAAACACTCGGACTCGATTGTAAGTATGCACACGTGCAGTTTGTATAATTGAGCCGCGACACGACAAAACCAACAAAGTGGTTGTGTGCACAGCGCAGACTCAGATCAGCCTGGGCATACGCCCAGCCTGATCAGTCTTCGTTGTCGCATGGCGGTAGCTTCGACCCTTAGCTACTCTTTAAGCGCTTAGCAAAGAGTCTGATTAAACTGGGTGGTTGCCCAGGCTGATCTGAGTCTGTGCTGGGCGCACAACCACTTTGTTGGTTTTCTCTTGTCGCGGCTCATTTATTATTTAAGGTAAATGGATAACAGTTCAGGCGAAGACATTCTGCCATTTTCATGTTTGCCTTCCTCTCAACAAGGGTCATCTCCGAAAGTAAAGAATTAAACTCGTGGAATACTTTCTTTAAGGGTGGACCTCATTTTGAAAGAACTTCGATCTTCAGGAAATCAAACAGAAAATGACAACCGTTGTTCTCCTTGGAATGGCGAAAAAAATCTAGAGGCATACCAGTTCACTTAAACAGGCTTTGTTACAGCCACCCATCTAAATGTAATGATATTCGTGATATTGACTGATCTGGCAATAAAATGAGCCGCGACACGAGAAAACCAACAAAGTGGTTGTGCGCCCAGCACAGACTCAGATCAGTCTGGTCATCTGCCAAATCTTGTCAGACTCTTTGCCAGGCGCTTAAAGGTTAGCTAAGGGTCTAAGCTATCCCCATGCGGACAGCAAAGACTCTGATCAGACTGGGATAATGCCCATGCTGATTTGAGTTTGCGCTGGGCGCACAACCATGTTGGTTTTCTCGTGTCGCGGCTCAAATATGTTTAAACTAGTGATAATGACTGAACTTTGCGTCAACTTTTCCACAGGATAACTGCATAGGACTCTACAAAATCAGCCAGGCCTTATGGAATAGAATGGAATAGAATCGAGCGCCTCTTTGTTAAGCTGTGGTCATAGTAGACAGAAGCCAAATCCAACGCCTGATTGCCGTACTATCCATCGCAATAATGCCGCCATTAGACATAAAATATACATCAAGAGTGTTTTACTTTGTATGCTTCAGTCTGTGAGGTTGTGAAGAAAAGTTTGACCATATGGCAATCAGTTGAAAGACGTTCTGGTGAACATACTCATATCCACATTATTTTGCCATGTAAATGAAATCTGGCATATATCTAAACCGATCAAGCTCAGACCAGCCTGCGCATGTACGCAGTCTGGTCAGGAAATGTGCAGTTCTTTTGACGTACAGTCAACTTGTGATATCTCAAAGTAAATGCTCATCCCAAACTACTGATATCTCATATCAATATTTCTGGTCCCAGAAAATTTACTTTGAGATATCAGTAGTTTAAGATAAGAGATGTTGAGGTGAAAATAAAAATAGGAAATTAGTCTAAACTATATTATATGTTTGAAATCGGAGGGTATTTTGAGATATCAGTGTCTGAGATAACGAGAGTTGACTGTAGATTGATACACTTCCAGGGGAAGCAACTCTGTTCAGTTGAAGAGGATGGATACCAGAGGTCCAGAAAGGAGGGGGTATTTCGGATAATTCAAAGATAATTTTCTTATTTTTCATCGAAAACATATGTTGTGACCCCTCATTAGAACCGTCTCGATGAGATGAGACGGTTCTAATGAGGGTCACAACATATGTTTTATGGAGAAATATGTATAATTATCCCTAAATTATCTCTGTTACCCTTCTTATCTGGAGCACTGGGATACACTTCCAGGGGAAACATCTCTATATGTTTGAAGTCAATGGATACCAGAGCTCCAGATACCAGATCTCCAGATAAGAGGGGATATTGCGTATAATTTACAGATAAGTTTTCTCATTTCTCATCAGAGTTGTTTTCCCTGAAAGTGTATTCCAGTTCTCCAGATAAGAAGGGGTAACAGAGATAATTTAGGGATAATTATCCATATTTCTCCATGAAAACATATGTTGTGACCCATCATTAGAACCGTCTCGTCGAGACGGTTCTTATGTGGTGTCACAACATATGTTCTGTTTCCCTTCTTAATGGGGAACAACTCTTAAAGAAACCCGTGCTCCTGAAGGAGCAAATTCTTTAAGAGTGGATCCCCTTTTAGAAGGGTTTTGTCTTCCAGGAAAAGAAAACAGTCACAAAAGTTGTCTCCCTTTGAAACAAATGGTGGAAAAGCATGGTGGTGTATCCACACACCTTAAGACTATAAGGTCCAGCTATTAATTGGGCGAACTGTGAATGCTCTGACCAGATTGTAAGTATGGGCACGCACAGTTCGCATAATATTTGAGGTAATTGGGTACACTTTCAGGCGAAGCAACTCTGTCGTTTTCAACTTCCCCTCTTCTAAGAAGCTCTCCCAGGGGTAGATTATTTCCTGTGAGAGTTAATCTCATTTTCAAAGATTCCGTCCTTCAGGAAAGCAAACAGGAAGTGACAAAATTGTTCTTCTTTGTAAAAATTGAAAAACCTGGAGGATTATCAGTTCGATTATTTTACTATATGACAAAGATGTAACAGTCCAGAGGACTGAAAGTGTACCCTTTCACTTTAAGGTGTCGAAATAAAGTAACTTTCTAAATGATCAAGATGTAAACTATATGAGCCACGACACTACAAAACCAACGAAGTAGCATGTGCACTCAGTGAAAACTCAGATCAGTCTGGGCAGCTGTTCGGTTTGATAAGAGTCTTAGCTGAGCGCATGGTGCAAGCTTAAACCCTAGTAAGCTACCCTTTAAGTGCCCAGCAAAGACTCTGATCAGACTGGGTGGATGCACAGACTGATCTGAGTCTCACTTGGTGCGCATGCCACTTTGTTTGCTTTGTCGTGTCGCGGCTCATATATCATTATAAGGAACAGGTAATTTGGTAATAGTGACAGTTTAGCCAGAATGTGGTAATTTGCTTTAAATTTCCAATAAAATGCACATGCACAATTTAGAAAAAAAAGTGTTGATAAAAAGAAGCTGGATGATAGGCTGATGCTGGTCTAAATACAGACATTCTAAGGGTTCTAAAACTCTTTTCGTATAATTGAATTTCGGTCATGCGGTTGTCATGGCAACAAACTTTGAATTTATTTAATATGTTTAAATTTACATGAATTGTGTTAATCAAGTTTATATCTCTGACAACACAGCTCATAATAGACCGATATTGAAAAACACTCAATTTCGGAAACTAATCTTCAGCTTTTCATATGCACAGGTCAGGGCCTTGTTGTTCAAAGCAAATGATGTCTTTAGGTAACAAGACATTATATTTTACACAAAATTGAAACATGTAGGGTATATATGCAAACATTGCCTTTTTTTCGAAAAAAAAAGTGAGGTGCTTCTGTAGAGCAAAAGCTTCTGACATTTTTTTCCAGCAAACAATACTAGTATATTTTTTATAATTGAGCCGCGACACGAGAAAGCCAACAATGTGGTTGTGCGCCCAGCGCAGACTCAGATCAGGCTGGACATCCATCCAGTCTGATCAGACTCTTCGCTAAGCGCTTATGGGTAGCTAAGGGTCTAAGCTATCTTCATGCGGACAGCGAAGACTTTGATCAGACTGGGTGGATGCCCAGGCTGATCTGAGTCTGCGCTTGGGGCACAACCACATTGTTGGTTTCCTCGTGTCGCGGCTCATATGTACTAGAAGATTTAACGAATCCTTGACTAAGGACTGTGTGTAGCTAAAGATGCTTCTTTTTTCGTGTTGCTAACACTGCTTCTGGACCTAGAATACCATAACTACGGTAATAAAACATTTTGGTAATTTGCATGAGTTCTTTGAGTGATCATTCTTTAGTTAACAAATTTAGTACAATACCATACATTCCGAACAATATAAGCCGCGACAATACAAAACCAACAGAGTGGCATGTGCGCCCAGCGAAGATTCAGATCAGCCTGGGCATCTGCCCAGTCTGATCAGAGTCTTCGCTGTCCGCATGAAGGTAGCTTAGTCCCTTGGCTATCCTTTAAGCGCTTAGCAAAGGTTCTGATCGAACTGGGCGGATGCCCACGCTGATCTGAGTCTGCGCTGGGCGCACAACCACATTGTTGGTTTTCTCGCGTCGCGGCTCACTTGCTCCCACCTTTGGTTTGTTTTGTGTACAGACAGGTAATGATAATAACAAAAGCTATAGCAGAAAAACAGTACTTATGAAGTTTTTCGTTTTTAGAAAAAAGATACTCTAGATTTTCTTCAAGCAATTAGCTTCACGAGAAAGTGGGCCTTTTGCCACATACATGCAGTAAAGGCTCGGGTTGGCCTATGCGGCTATGAGAACTGGCCAGTATCTCTCAGATTTTCCAGACTTCAAAGATAGTATGCGCTAGGCGAGAGGGCTCTGGTCCAGCTGAGTGGGCTGATCTGACTCTTTTCTGAACACACATACCGTGAGATACCTAAAATCCCGATGACACTCATATGAGCCACAACATGACGAAACCAACAAAGTCACATGTGCGCCTAGTGAAGACTCAGAACAATCTAGGCATCCACCCAATCTTTTCAGAGACTTTGCTGTACCTTAAAGAGTCGCTAAGTGTCTACGCTAGCTCCATCTGGACAGCGACGACTCTGATCAGACTGGGCCGATGCGTACATGCCACTTTGTTGCTTTTGTCATGTCGCGGCTCAACTACATTCGTCATAATTCATCTTGTATTGTATTCAAGTACTGGGTATGCTTTTTGTCTTTCTTGTATTTGATGCATTAGGCTATATCCCCTTGTGTCATATATATAAAATATGTATATTACTCCTCATATTGTTTACATGTGTAAAACTTCCAGTAATAAAGATTAAAGAATTTGAATTGTTTCAGATCAGCCTTCGTGTCTTTTTCACACATTGTGTCTTGAGTGGAATCTGGGATTGAGTTGAGTCAGTTTCTGAGAATTTTCCTACTTACTTTTATGACATACTAATTTTGTCTTTGGTTTTCACTCTGTTAATAAAATCGACCCTTAATCAGATTGCAGACTCATAGGCAGGCTAATCTCCAGGGCTTTATAGAAGCTCTTGTTACAAGGCAACTTTCATGGTGTCATGGCTTATTATGGGATTTGACATATGAATTAGATATCAAGAAATAGAATACATCTTATGACCTTCCATCATCAAAATACCAGAAATGACCATTCACTACATGTACATATAATTAACCCATCTCTTATCTGATTTTATCATATGACGTCACATCTGAGAGTGTAATAAAGCCATGCATTAAAACGATAATCAGCTAGTGGATTAAATAATTATTATACAAATTATGTTGTAAGGGTATGCCCTGACATCCATAAAAACATCGTGTTTTCGAATGGCGAAATTGTGACGTTTTAGTGCTTAATTTGTAAATAAAATGCGATTTTAGTGTCATATGATAGAAAATAGAATCTTGCATTTGTGGTCCTGCAATACAGAATTTATCAAACTCGTTGGGAAAAACCGATAAGATGCTCTGCATAGCCTCGCATCTTATCCTTTCCCCCAACTCGTTTGATAAATTCAATAATACATGAGCACTCAAGTAAGTTCCTCCATACACATTGGTTTTGATTTGACGTCGTTACTTCATGCAGTTCTGTACCAATGTTATTGATCATTAAGATGAATATGGGTACTGAAACGCTTTCACAGGAAGCAACTGTATTATTTACTATTCTACCGCCAATTTCAAAAGAAAACGAGAGCTTTGCAAGTGGTGCATAATGTGCACGGTTTAACATCATGGAGTGAGCAGGCAATTAATGCAAAGGCAGGGATGGACACACAGACAAACAGGGGCATCAACACTGTATTTAATGACTGCACCTTTATTAAAACTTTTAATACATCAAATATTGTCAGTATACCAAAAAATCAGCTTCCAAAATGAAGCCACTCAGAAGTTGAAAAAATGCCAAGGTCAAACAAGGGAGATAATTTATAAACTAAGTAAACCAGAGTTATCATTCTTGGTCATAATACACTCCCTTGACAATATACAAAGTATAGTATATTAAGTCAGGAGTTACATACTAAAGGGGAAATTTATGTATGTGCAGATAATTCAGGAAGTATGTCAAAGTTATGGTTCTTGCTTATGATACATTGCACCATTATCATACTCATTAATACCATCATAAAAATGTTTCAAAGAGTTAAGGTGATATCGGGTGAATGAGACTAGCATAATAACTGCGGGGAAGCTACTTCTAAAGCCTAATAACTAATAAACTAATAAGCAGATTTTTTCTTTTAAGAAAAGACCCATTTTGATCTGAATATGTCCAATGAAGCAAACAGGAAGCCAGGATAGTTGTTACTTTTCCAATAAATAAATAAATAAGATAAATAAATATGAGCCGCTACACAAGAAAACCAACAATGTGGTTGTGCGCCTAGCACAGTCTCAGATCAGCCTGGGCATCCGCCCAGTCTGATCAGAGTCTTTGCTCTCCATGTAGAGACAGCTAAGACCCTTAGCTACCCTTTGAGCACTTAAAGAAGAGTCTGATCAGACTGGGCGATGTCCAGGCTGATCTGAGTCTGCACTAGGCGCACAACCACATTGTTGGTTTTCTCGTGTTACAGCTCAATTATATGGTTTGTAAAACGTAAGGATGTATGCACACACTTTATGACAGTTCCTATAAAAGAAATAAGGAAACTATGACATATATATCTATATTTATAAGCAGAAGCTTAAACATCAGTGTTCAGTAAGAAATAGAAGATTCTATATACAATTAAATAGCCACACTAAACTGTAAATATTTATTAAACATAAAACATATCAGTTAAAATATCACTTAAAATAAATAGCGGACATCTAAAAGATATCTAAAGACAACGAAACATAACTGATAAAAAATTATAACAATTCAACAACATGATCTCATAAAAACATACATATATAAATGTACCCTAAAGTGTTTAAGTATTGGGACACCTAAATCTACTAATTTTCCATTTGTCTCAAATGGACAATTAATTTTTTAGATGTCCCAATAACTAAGCACATTAGGGCACATATAAATGTAAATCTGTCTTTTTTTTGCCTTCCCTGGGAAACGAAGATGATTTGCGGCTCAGTGTTTGACGTACATCTGTCAGATTTTTTTCAAATTTGCAAACTGATTCAAGATGCATGGAAACTTCTTCAAGGGAGAAAACTCCAAATTTTAAGTATCTGCCTCTCATCTGATAGGGGTCAACTCTGAAAGTTAAGTAATTTCCCTCAGAGAAACCGACTTCTTTCAAGAGTAGCTCCTGTTGAAGACAGCATTCACCTTACTGGTAAGCAAATGAGCCGCTACACGAGAAAACCAACAATGTGGTTGTGCACCCAGCGCAGACTCAGATCAGCCTGGGCATCCGCCCAGTCTGATCAGAGTCTTCGCTGTCCGCATGGAGGTACCTTAGATCCTTCGCTACCACTTGAGCACTTAACGAAGAGTCTGATCGAACTGGGTGGGTGCCCAGGCTGATCTGAGTCTGCGCTCGGCGCAAAACCACATTGTTGGTTTTCTCGTGTCGCAGCTCAAATACTGTTCCTTTGATGTTCTTGCTCTTGGCAAACACTGGATAAACCAAAGGTCTATACATGTATCTTTGATTAACTATTTTGTGAAATGGAGGCTATCCCACAGAGGTTAATCCTGATATCTTGGAGTATATGAGTCCACCCAGGGGCAAGATTCTATTTTAGCTTAAGCCGTGCTTCAACGAATAGAGCCCTTTGTAATCCTCCACTTATTGTCTTGATATGACTGAATTACTGTCAGAAAGAACATCCATCCATCCATCCATCCATCCATCCATCCATCCATCTGTCTGTCTACCTTAAATAAACTGTTAGAACACCACCATGTATAACATTATTTTGCCAGCAAACAAAATTTGAGCCGTGACACGAGAAAACAAACAAAGTGGTTGTATGCCTAGCGCAGTCAGATCAGCCTGGGCATCTGCCCAGTCTGATCAGACTCTTCACCAAGCACTTAAAGGGTAGTTAAGGCTCTAAGCTACCTCCATGCAGACTGAGAAGACTCTGATCACACTGGGCCGATGCCAAGCTGATGTGAGTCTGTGCTGTACAAAAAACCACCCTGTTGGTTTTCTCGTGTTGCAGCTCAATTTAATAGCTTCAAATTCACAGAATATCAGAGCTTTTAATAAGAGTAATTCTTCATGAAATTGTCATGGAATTCTCATGGAATTCATGGTAATTCCATGATTAGTTTAATTTCCATAGCAGCATTATGCTGATGCCGACCTTTAGCAATGCCTCAAAAGACAGATCTAAGGATGAACAATAATATTATAGTAAGAACACTATTATTTGCTTTGTATTCTTTCTTTTATTTATTTCTTTTACTCCAATATTTTCTGTTTTGCTTTGTTTTCCTTTTCTTTTCTTTCTATTTTTTGAAATATGAACACCTATCCCAGAATGATTACCATACAACTACTCCCCAATAAAACCCTCTGACACACTTCCATGTTTTTCAATGCTACAACCGATTATTTTCAAATATGCAACTCAAGAATTGGTATAAATGCAATATTTTTCTAAAGAGATTCCATATTCACAAATAGAAAGCAATATATGAGCTGCGACGTGACAAAACCAACAATGTGGCTGTGCGCCCAGCGCAGACTCAGATCAGCCTGGGCATCCGCCAAGTCTGATCAGTCTTCGCTGTCCACATGGAGGTAGCTTAGACCCTTAGCTACCCTTTAAGCGCTTAGCATAGAGTCTGATCTGACTGGGCGGATGCTCAGGCTTATCTGAGTCTGCGCTTGGCGAACAACCACATCGTTGGTTTTCTCGTGTCGCGGCTCATATATCTGATGTAGAGAGATAATATACACTCAGTGGAAGGTGACAAAATAAAAGTAAATACCCTAACCTCCTTATCCCATTCCATTCAGGATTCCCCTTTAGGGGTATATGGACAAACAGTTTGGATACAGATCAGGGCCCACAAAGGTCGGGCCTGATCTGAGATCCAAACTGTTTGTTGCTAAGACATCATTTCTGCAAGAGTTAGTTAGACCAATATTGTCAGAATTTTCTCGATTTTTGATGCAGACGACAATTTCAGCAGATGACAAAAATACCTAGAATGCAACGGGTTAACTATAGGCCTGGGTTGCACCACAAAACTGGTATGAACCTTGGCAGAACAGTGTACTGTTTCCATCCATTTCTCTGGAACTGTGCTGAAAACAAGTTCCATTATCCTGAGATTGGTTCACAACAAAATTCTATTATCAGGGCACCTTGACATACATGTATCAAAAGTCTCTTTTTAGAGCTCTGGAGCACATCCCAATTCCATTATCTAGAGGTATAGTGCATACCCAAATTTCCATTTTCTAGAGCTTTGGTGCACACAAAAATTGTTATCAAGAGCTTTGGTGCACACCAAAATTCTGTTAACTTCATATTTGGTGCATAGTCCTCTTCTGTTATCTAGCGCCTAGGGGTAAAACCCAAACCATGTTATCTAAAGAGTTTTGCACACGCAAATTTCTATTATCTAGAGCTTTGGTGCACACCAGGTGACCTGAATTCTGTTATCTGGAGCTATTTATTGTACACCCAGTTTCCGTTTTCTTGAACTCTGTGCACACTCACATTCAGTGTATTTGGAGCTTTGGTGTATACTAAAATCCAAATATTGGGATATTTGTTGCACTCTCAATTCTGTTACATAATAGCCTAGGCGAAAACCCAGATACTGTTATCTAGAGCTTTGATGCGTATTCAAAGTCTGTTATCAAGAGCTTTTGTGCACACCCAAAGCTTTGGTGCGCGCTCTTGTGCACATTAAATTCTGTTCCAATTCAGTTATCAAGAGCTTTAGTGTACACCCAAATTCTGTTACCTAAAGCTTTTGTGTGCACTCAAATTCTATTACAAGGTGCTAGGACCCTGGAAGCTCAGTGGGTTAAGCGCTAGCTTGCTGATCTAGTTCCATTCCCGAAGGCAGAAAACTTTTCAATCATTAACTAGGTTTTATTGTACACAGCCTTTCATGTCCTGATATAACTGAAATATTGTTGAAAAGGACATAAAATCGCGAGTCATCCATCTATCTTATAAGCAACTTCAGTGCACACTCTAATGTCTTGATTATCTGAAACTTCGATGAATCCAAAGTCTGTTATCTGGAGCTTTGGTGCACAACAGATTATTCTCTCTTGACATTATACTAATAGCACTAAAATACAGCACATGAATTATGGTCAAAATTTATAATTTAACATGTCAAAAAAGCATTACAAAATACATGTACTTAATACACGTTGATATTTTCTTCTAGAAAAGAAGAAATTTTAAAGACAATGATACAAGTTGCCTGTCTGTCTTCTGAATCTCATTTATAATTGTGCCAGGACACGAGAAAACCACAAAGTGGATGTGCGTCCAGTGCAGACTCAGATCAGCCTAGGCATCTGCCTAGTCTGATCAGCCTCTTTGCTAAGTGCTTAAAGGGTAGCTTAGGGCCTAAGCTTCCCCAATGCTACATACTTACTTTGAAGGGCATTGGCCCTTTGTTCTTGAGAAGAATACAAGCTTATAAGACTGAGCGGATGCCCAGGCTAATCTGAGTCTGCACTGGCTGCACAACCACTTTATTGGTTTTTATGTGTCCCGGCTCATTTCTGCTTAATTGTGTGCATGTTTTTTATTCAATAAAATATGGTAACCAACAGCTGAAACGTTGTCATGTCAGTATCATGGCAATTCAATTTGAATAAATAATTGGAGCCGCGACACGAGAAAACCAACAATGTGGTTGTGCGCCCAGTGCAGACTCAGATCAGCCTGGGCATCCGCCCAGTCTGATCAGAGTCTTCGCTGTCCGCATTAAGGTAGCTTGGACCCTTAGCTACCCTTCAAGCGCTTAGTGAAGAGTTTAATCAGCCTGGGTGGGTGCCCAGGCTGATCTGAGTCTGCGCTGGACGCACAACCACATTGTTGGTTTAATCGTGTCGCGGCTCATTTGGGTCGACACTGAGTGCAAAAGGGTCATAAAGCCACCAAAAAGTGTCAAATCAAGACCACAATGTATAATGATTGGCTTGGGCCACAAGAGAGAGAACTATCTGATTATAATACCAAAAACAACAACAACAAAAAAAATAAAAAAAAATAAAAAAATAAAAAAACAACTAGAAATGTGTCCATAGTACACGATGCCCCTGCCTAGAGCCTTGAGTAAGATGGTGCCTTCATTAAGGTACTGGCACTTGTAGGATAATTAGATTCATAGAGGTAGATTTGTATAATATAAAAGGCCAAAGGCCAAGCGTCTCCTGAAGTTTGAAATATGACACAAACTGCAGCCCTTTATACAGTTTAAGAGTCACTTTATGTCCAAAGTCGAAAGTCAGTGGACCATGACATATGGATTGTCATGACATGATTCTTGTATATTTCTATTGTACTTATAGATATAAATCCTCAGACAAAATGTCAAGTTGCTACAATAATAGGAACCCTAAAGTCTACCTCTTACAAAAATCATAACCTTGCAAAATTAGCCGAAGTCTGATGTCAGTGGATCATGACATATGAATCTTCATGACCTGATTCTTGTATATTTCTGTTGTACTTACAGATATTAATCCCCATACAAAATTTCAAGTTGCTACAATAATAGGGACCCTGAAACCTATCTCTCACCAAAATCTTACTTAACCTTGCTCAAGTAGCCTAAGTCCGAAGTCAGTGGACCGTGATATATGGATCAGGATGACCTGATTCTTGTGTATTCCTGTCGTACTTATAGATATAAATCCTCATAGTATTACAAAATTTCAAGTTGCTACAATAATAGGAACCTCAAAATCTACCTCTTACAAAAATCTTAACCTTGCAAATTGGCACAAGTCCGAAGTCAGTTGACCGAGACATATGGGTCATCCTACCCTGATTCTTGTATATCCTGTTCTACTTATAGACATAAATCCTCGTACGAATTTTCAATAAAAGGAACCTTGAAATCTACCTCTTACAAAAGTCTGTACGTACGGACAGACGTATGAAATAACGTACACACACACACGTACAACCAAAACACTATATGCCCCCGGCATCTTATGATATAAGTTCACAGGATGACCATGACCTTTGCTGGCCTTGTGTCTGCATGTATTCATTTAGTTAACCATATTTTAGAATTACCATATCAATGATTAAGAGTTTCCATGAAATCCACTGTTTAAGGATTCTCCCACATAAAAGCAAATGGAAAGGAAGTTGACATAAACAATGTCAAAGTCAAAGCAGGGTCATCATTCATAAAAAAAATTTGAAGGGCTACAGTCCCCAATGCTCGAGTCCCCAATCCTACATACTTACTTTCAAGGGCATTGGCCCTTTGTTTCTGGTGAAGAATACAGGATTTTTACAGGATTGTTTTACCATATATGGGCATGGTGGCTATCATGGTCATGTGACCAATACCATCTGAACAAACTTTCTATCCCCTGACCAATGGAGGCTCCATATAGGAAATAATGGCTTCTACTGGCCAAGTGGCATCAGAGGAGAAGATGTTTGAAAATGTTGATGGGGGAAAGAATTTCAGTGATCTAGAACACAGTTCAAAGACTGATCTTGACCTTTAGCAACGTAATGTCTTCATTTGCTCCTTTGACATATACCAAATACATGTACTATACCTTAAATAGTGTCTGAGAAATCCACTGTTAAAGCATTTGGCCATATAAAAACATAAGGTACAAAAGTTGACCTTGCCATAAATTAGGTCAAGGTCAATGCATGGTCATCATTTGTACAAACTATAATGGGCCTAATTTCTCAATGCTGTATACCAAGCCACTATGTCATTGGTCTTTGGTTCTGAAGAAGAAGAGTTTAAGGGTTTTACCATATATGGGCATGCAGCCATCTTGGTCACATGACCAAGACCATCTGAACAAATTTTTGTTCCTCTGACATTGAAAGTCCATATGAAAAATTGCTTCAATCAGCCCAGTGGCTTTAGAGCCGAAGATGTTTGAAAATGCTGACAGACAACAGAGTCTCAGTGACCTTGACCTTCAGCAACACAATGTCTTTATTTGCTCATTTAGTTAATCACATATATCAAATATTATACCTTAAACCTAAATAGTTTCTGAGAAATCCACTGTTTAGTTTAAACATATTTATTTCAACAAATCTCAGGTGTACATAGATCTAATACGCATAATACATAGGATTAGAACGGAAGCATGCGCTTATTTGGTTCTTCTCCTGAAATCCACTGTTTAAGCATTGTGCTATATAAGAGCATAAGGTACAAATGTTGATCTTGCCATAAATTGTCATGGTTAATGCATGGTCATCATTTGTACAATCTATGATAGGCTGGTGTCCCCAATGCTGCATACCAAGCCACAAGGTCATAGGTTCTTTGGTTCTGGAGAAGATTTTATAAGGATTTTTTTTCCCATATATGGGCATTGTGGCCATTTTGGTCATGTGACCTAGACCCATGTACAAACTTTCATTCCCCTGACAAAGTGAAGCTCCTTATGAAATATAATTCTATTGGCCCAATGACTTCAGAAAATGCTGACAGGGAAAGTGACCTTGAACAAGTAGCCCAAAGGGCAACAATTGCTCACCTGAGAGACATTGTAAACCTATAGGGATATTTAAGCTGCTCAAGGGCAGCTAACTCCACAGTCAGTGGTCCAATCAGGCTGAAAATTAAACTCATTCAAAACATTATGTATGCCCTCATTTAATATATGCAAGTTTAAAAAATTGTTTTTACCATTATAAGTCAATGGGATTTTTTTCCGATGCTCAAGGGCATAATTTCAGGGATATTTAAGGTGCTCAAGGGCAGCTAACTCCACAGTCAGTGGTCCAATCAGGCTGAAATTAAACTCATTCAAAACATTATGTATGCCCTCATTTAAAATATGCAAGTTTAAAAAATTGTTTTTACCATTATAAGTCAATGGGATTTTTTCCAATGCTCAAGGGCAGCTAACTTCGTAGTGGTTGGCCTGATCTGGCCAAAATTTGTACTTGTTTAAGATATTATGCATTACCTCATTACCTGCAAGTTTGAAAAGGATCGGATCAGTAGAAACCAAGAAAAAGTGGTGACATTGATTTTTTGGATGCTGAAAGGCAGGTAACTCCATAGTCAGTGGTGGGATCTAGCAGAAATTCAAATTAATCCAAGCTTTTATGCATATCCTCATTACCTGCAAGTATGAAAAGAATCCGATGAAAAATAGAGGAGAAAATGTGATGACGTTGTTTTCTCCATTATAACACTATGGGATCTTTTTCAAATGCTCAAGGGCAGCTAACTCCGTAGTCTGTGCTCGAATCCGGCCAAATTTCGAACTCATCCAAGCTCTTATGTATGTCATCATTACCTGCAAGTATGATAAGGATCTAATCAAAAACAGTCTAGAAAACGTGATGATGCCATTTTCCCAATTATAACCCTATGGGGGCTATCTGTTGCCATGGAAACCAGAGTTCTGAGCTGATCTGCACCAAAACCTAATGCAGCCTTTCTCCCACCCCAATGATGCTTCAGATAAAATTTGATTGAGATCGGCCCACTGGTCTCTGAGATATTGATGTTTGAAAGTGTTGACGCACCCACCCACACACGGACGGACGGACGACGGCTCGACTCCCATCCTATAAGCTCACCTCTGAGCCTTTGGCTCAGAAGAACTACAAAGGTTAAAGAATGACCTTGACCTTAAGCACTACTATTTCTTCATTTGCTCATTTAGTTAATCATATATAACTAAAATTATACCTTAGACTTAAATAGTACACTGTTTAAGCAATATTTCCCATATAAAAGCATAACACACTAGAATTGACATTGCCATAAATTAGGTTAAGGTCACCACACAGTCATCATTTGTACAAAATATGATGGGCCTGAGTCCCCAATGCTACATACCAAGCCATAAGGTCATTGGGCCTTTGGTTCTGGAGTAGAAGATTTTTGAAGGTTTTTACCATCCTGTGTATAAACTTTTGTTCTCCAATCCCACTGAGACTCCATATGAAATTTGGCTTCAATTGGCTCAGTGGTTTCAGAGGAGATCTTTGAAAGTGTTGATGGCGGACGGCAGACGACAAATGCCTGACTATACTATAAGCTGACATATGAGTTGAGCTAAAAAAGCACAGGCAGCACAATGATGTATCATGATCAACCAGATGGCGACAAGAATTTTTATGGAGCAAATTCTTCCCTTTGAGAGTAGACACCATCAAGTCGGAGCTCTTCCTACAAAATCCTTCCTTGGATAAAATAGGGGACGAACATGGAGATTTATCTATAAATTTCAATTTTAAACTGATATGAGCCGGGACACGACAAAACCAACAAAGCGGTTGTGTGGCCAGTGCAGACTCAGATCAGCCTGGGCAACCGTCCAGTCTGATCACTGTCTTTGCTATACGCATGGAGGTAGCTTAGACCTTTAGCTACCATTTAAGCTCTTAGCTCTCAGGCTGATCTGAGTCTGCACTGGGCACACAGCCACTTTGTTGGTTTTCTTGTGGTGTGGCTCATATATAAAATTTTCCTTTAGGCGTGGGAGGTGAATCATCACCCTCCTCTGAACTTTGTATGGAAAACTTTGGGGCTACTTGAACATTTGTACGAACATGACCACCCTCTCTGGGCGGGGAAGGTTCAGGTATATCGGTACCTGGCTGTATTTGTACTTGTGGCAATGTATTGTGTTGTCCTTGGTTACTATGAAATGGATGACCTATATCTGACCTCGGAAGTACAGGTACCTGGGAGATTTCTTGAAGGTAATCAGGGCAGCTTGAATTACTAAATGACCTTTGCCCCAAACCTGAATCCTGTTTTTCACTCTTTGACACTGGTAGCCTTTGATGTATGTTTGAATCTTGCTGACCTTCACTTTGTGATATAGGCAAATGCTGGTCAGTTGTTGATTTCTTTTGTTGCTGACTTTGCCCTTGAGGTGACCTTTGATCCAGAGTTGACCTCTGCTGTCCCTGACCTTGCAATACTGGTTCCAGAACACTATTAGATGGAAGAGAAGTCCTATTTGAAACTAATGTTTGTGGCATGTACTGTTCAGAATTATTATTTTCTGTAACACCTACAGAAGTATTTTGTTTAGCAGCTTTGGCTGTTGACTCCTCCTTAATAGGGTCAAGGTTAGTCTGTGAGTTTCCTCTCTTGAATCCATTAGCAATCCCTTCATAGTTGTATGGAGAGCCAGGAGACGAATCACTACCGTAACCACGGTAATCCTCTGAAGGATGATATAACTGCCTATACTGTTCATCAATAGTTGGACTGAAGGCTGAGGTCTGCAATATCAATGATAGAAAATGATGTAGTACTGTAAAAGTTCTAAATATTGGGACACTAAAATAATTACCATAATTGTCCTAAAATTGGAATAGTTTGGTTTTACAGTGCAGTAAAGTGCCAAAAAATGCAAACAGGATGGCAAATAGTGTAAATCCTGATCAGACTGCTCCTGAGGAGCAGTCTGATCTGGGTTTGCATTGTTTGCTTAGACCTAACTATCCCAATATAAAGAATTTTTACAGTATACTCAGAACTTCACCAAGCAAAACATCTGAGCCTCAACACTACAAAACCATTGAACAATGTAGCATGTGTGCCCAGCAAAGACTCAGATCAGCCTGGACAGTCTACCCACTTAAAGGGTAGCTAAGGGTCTAAGCTACATTTAGCTTCATGCGGATAGTGAAGACTGATCAGACTGGGCGGATGCCCAGGCTCATCTGAGTTCTTGCTGGATGCAATGCCATGTCACGTCGCGGCTCTTATTTTGTTGAGTATATCCGAGATATTTGCTCCTCTTAAGTAATATGGGTTATGTACATGTATAACCAGTTTATGCTCCCTGCCCCCATCACACCCTAAGAAAGTTACTGGCAGTATACTATGTAACTGTCATTTGTTTAGTTTAAACATATTTTATTGTCCAATAATATTACAATAGGGTTGGGCTACAAGTTCTACCAACATTAGTTACAGCCCTTCCCTTAGAGCAGTATATACAAATCGTCAACAAGGCTATACATTTGAACAGCTTTGACTTTGAATATAAGGAATAACAATATAATATGACTGAAGAAACGACCAACAGGTCAGAGAAAGATGGAAAATAGCTAAGTAAGAAGGTGAAAAGAAAATGGATATGAGTAAAGTTAAAGTAAGTGGATTACATAGTACATGTAACATGAATCTGAATAATCCGGGGGCACCATCCAGTCGCTCCCGAACTACTCGTTTCCATGTTTACATACGAGGTGTTCGGCTTCCCATCCTCCGTCTGCCCGGAAAGAAAGCATGCACCCAGAAGATAATACTAAATTATTTGAAACGCCCCGTATCTTTAATATAAAATTGGACCTCTATAAACAGAACATCGTTATCGGTATCGCTGAGATTGTCTTTACCAAACAAAAGTGCATTTATACTTAAAGGGTGATAGCATCTTGTTCTTGTGAAAAAAGTAAGTCACTGTTCATCGAAAAGGGGACATTCAAAAAAGAAGTGATTGGCTGTATCGTTACCATTATTACAAGAACATAAAGGTGACACATTGAGATGATTTCGAAATAAATCATTGTTGAGATTACTACAACCGTTTCGAATTCTACAATGGATTACGGATAGGTATCTATTTCCCTTACTCGAGAAGGTAGTTATTTTAGGAAATAATGAAGATTTTAGTGAATTTTTTAAATCCTTTAAGGTGGTGATTTATGGTAAATGTAAAAATCTGCATAAAACCATAAAAAAGGAACGTATCTCCCTGAAAGTTAGCAGACTTCTTATTTTCATTGTTCTTTACAGTTTAGAATACAAAATAGACGTACATGCTGCTTAAAAAAGTGTTTTTATAAGGAAAGATCAAAGGGTAATTTTCTGCGAATAAATCTGAAAAAATAATATTGTTATTGAAAATTTACGTAGTGCTGAAGGTGCGTTATTGCATAATGAAGAGCGTCCTAGCAATTATTTATTCCAACTCTTTCTCAAATTGTAATGTAGACCAGATGAAAACGGTAGCTTTTTCTCAATGTTCAGCCATGTACAAAGTCAATGTACACTGGACGCATTTATTAAATATAGGGTAGGCAAGCATACCTATGTTAACACCTACAATATAAATAATACATTACTGACATGATCAGTGGTGTGTAGATGAAATTGTTCAACCTTGTTAAAATAGTATCACCTGTCTCATCTGTGTGTTTTGACAAAAAAATTTGGACACAGACTGCATCTTTTTTCAACTGCTCAGCCTGATAATGTGTGAAAGAGATGGAAAAAATAAATGCTAGGACGCTCTCCATTTTGCAACAAGGTACTCTAAGCACTAAGTATATTTTATATAATGATATTACTTTTTCAGATTTATTCGCAGAAAATTACCCTTTGATCTTCTCTTATAAAAACACTTTTTAACATTAACAGATGCTGCATTTTGGGATTCTAAATTGTGAGAAACAACATAAAGAAGGCATCTGCTAAGTTTTGGAAAGATCAGTGTTATTTTGAGTATTTTATGCAGATTTTTGTCTTTGTCCCAAATCAGTGATTATCACCACCTTAAACGAATCAATGTCTCGGACAGAACTGTCTAGGCTATTCCACAATGCAACTGAAGAAGGGACACAACTCTTCCGAAAAGTCTCTGTTCGTGTTCGAGGAGTCATAAAATCGTTTGCGTTACGAAGAGGATAGCTAGAAATTTCACCAATTAAAGATGGGATGAGATCAGATATATAATCAGGAACCATATTATTGTTGCATTTGTACATGAAGCAAAGTTTTTGAAATTTTCTTCTTTCATGAAGCGGAGCCCATCCACATTCCTTATATAAATTATCCAAAGAAACTGAGCGTGTAAGGCCGGTTACTATTCTTGCTGCTTCGTTTTGAAGTTTTTCGAGGGAATTGAGCTCTTGATTAGTACAGCCGTCCCAAACGATAGATGAGTACTCTAAAATGGGTCTTACGTATGCTAAATATATTTGATTAAGTGCAACTCTCGATAATGTGAACTTAAGTCTGCGCATTATACATATGACTTTGTTAACAGATTTGATTATGTTTTGTATGTGATCATGCCAACGAACTTTGTTGTTCAGAGTTATACCTTAATGTTTGTGGTTATCAACGAACGTTATGGGAGTGTTGTCAAAAGTCAGCTTCGGCACATCAATTTGGGAAAGACTGAATGAGAACAACATTGCTTCAGTTTTACTGGGATTAAACTTGACCAGCCATTGTTTGGCCCATTGTGAGATGATGGTTAGGTCATGATTGATGATTCCTTCCAAGTCGTTCAAATTTGAGGCAGAAAAATATAAGGAAATATCATCTGCGAATAATCTTGTTAAACTTAAAAGATGTTCAGAAATATCATTAAAGTAAATTAGAAAAAAACTATATGCCCCGCCCCACTTCGTGGCCGGGGCATAAAAACAGAGGACCGAGTACAGAGCCTTGGGGAACACCCGCAGTTACGTTCCGAAAGGATGAGAAAGATGAATTAATAACAACCCTCTGTTGTCGGTCTGATAAATAACTACTAATCCATTCGAGGACATCACCGTCAATGCCATATTGTTGAAGTTTGAATAAGAGGCCCTTATGCCATACGGGGTCAAATGCTTTAGAGATGTCGCAAAAGACCATACATAAATGCTGCTTCTCGTCGAGCGACTAACATATATGATGGAAAATATCATCAAGCTGATAAGTGGTTGAATGTCCAGGTAGAAAGCCGGACTGGTACTTATAAAATATATTATTAGATATTAGGTAATTGTGAATCTTTTTAAAAACTATTCTTTCCATTACTTTAGCTACATTACTTAATAAAGATATGGGTCTGTAATTTGAAGCTAACGTTTTATCATCTTTCTTATATATGGGTAAAACAAGGGATTTTTTCCAGGAAGACGGGAAGGAGTGATCACGTAAAATTCTATTATATAGTATGCAAAGGGGTTTTAGTAAACTGTGGACGGTTCCTATTAACATCTTATTGCTGACAAGCTCAGGATATGGCTTTGTTTGGATTCAGATTTTCGATAATATCCTTAATTTCACTTTCTTCAATTGTTATAGTGCTTAATGTTGAATTAGTTTTCATTTCAAAAGGTGGCAAATATACTTGTTCATCATTAACAGACGAAATTGACGCAAAATAATCATTTTAACAGTCCGCCTTTGCTTCGTCGGTAGAATGAACAACTACATTGCCATCAGGAGACTGAGAACTTAAGTGGGGTATTGCAGAAGTTTTAGTATTACCTTTGACAAAATGTCGTATGATCTTCCAATAATTACGTTTATTGCCACTATAAGATTCAATGAGAAGGTTTTCAATATTATTAAAGAAAGCTTCCTTTGCGTGCTTTATGAGATTATTTACTTTATTACGTAAGTGTTTATAATTAATCCAATCAGTTTGCTTACCGGACTTTGCTGCTTTTGTTTTTAAACGATCACGTTATCGAGAATAATGTCTTATCTCCGAATCATACCAAGGTTTGTCCGATGGTCGTATGGTTACTTCTTTAGTGAGGATGCTTTCTTTAGCAAAATTCATAAATTTATCAGTAAACGTATTACAAGCATCATCTATACTGCCATCATTCAAGCAATCCCAATCCTGAGATAAAATTTTTTGATTAAATAAATCAAAATCTGCTCTTTTATATAACCAAACAGTTCGTGTATAAGCAAAGGATAGAGGGTAGTCATGGGGAATGCAAATGTATGTTGCAGAGTGGTCAGAAAAATCCTTTGGGGAGGCAATTATACCCATATCGAGAACAGACATTTCGTCTGGAACTATTACTGGGTCCAACAGAGCTGTATTTCTTGTAGGGAGAGTAATGACTTTATGCAAGGAGTTCATAAGCATGACATCTTTAAGATTGTTTACATTATTGTTTAGGAGGTCTTCATTTAGATCCCCAACCAATATAATATTTCCAGACGATTCAAGTGCCATTTCAATATTTCTGTTGAGGGATTCGAAAAAAGTGACATCCGAAATACGAGGACTATAAAAAGTTCCGATTAAATATATTTGTTTATTAAGTCGGCATTCAATCAAAATAGATTCCTGGCAAAAAATTTCCAAGTCAGGTCAGTGATTGTGAATAATTTGGTTAGATACATATGTTAAGATACCACTGCCATGATTTGTCCGCTCTTTCCGATAAGGTGTATCATAAGTTTCGTTTAACAGTATAGTATCTGTCGGTACAGTAAAATCCAAGTGAGTTTTGGTAAAACATAAGATTTCAAAATCTAAAAAGTTATTCCGAATATAGTCAAGTTTATTCCTAATACTTCGCCTATTATAATGCAGTATCCAAACTGAGCTGTCGTTTAGATCTGGACCTGGGTTCAGCTCAACATCCCCTGATAAAAGAACTAACATGACAATAATAAAAGATGTTTGCAAGCTGAATGTACCCAGCAATAAACGGTATAAATTATAAGTAACGGACGAGGTTTTACTCTGAAGCGAGGAAAGAAAAGACTTTAAATTAAATACAACCACAAAATGAGCGTCTCTACCATAATGAAGGCTATAAGCGTGATTATAAAAGTTTCCTATGGCCATTCGCCAACACATTACAGTATTACCAATTGGGTAAGAATAACCAAGACACAGAGAATGCAAATGGCCATAGGTATCTTAGATCTGTATTCCAGATAAAAAATGCTTGATTTCCAGGGCAAGACAGAGGATGCGGAGTCAGGAAGAAAGAATTAGTAAATGGTGACATATGAAACAAGACAAACTGGTGAAAATTTATGAGAGCAAACATTTGGTTTGAACAGTCTCAATATGTATAAGTGTTCGTAGTTCAGAATCTCAAAACTGCTATGTAGTACATTACATAGAGGATATTTGACTTTTTCAGTGTAAGATCGATTTTTATTTCACCGAATGAACACCAAAAGCAGTATTTTCACGAGTGGCGAAGCCACGAGTGAAAATACCGCTTTTGGTGTTCGTGAGTGAAATAAAAATTCATCTTACACTGAAAAAGTCAAATTTTCTATTTCTTTTATGCTTGAAAATCGCAATAATTCTGTTTATTTAAGAGCGTCAGCCATCACGACAGAAACACAACTTTTTTTTCTAGCCGTTTTGCGTCAAATTTGATGCTTCCAGCGTGTTTATTGGGAATGATATTGGTTGTAAACAAAGTTTGCAACTGAAAAATAGCTTCAAATATCATTTTGATAAACAGATCTCAAAAAAATTGCCAAGAAAGAATGCCTACAGGAGGCTTAGGCGGCCTGACGTCGCGTGCAGTAACAATGTTACGTTGGCGCTTTAAGTGACGTCATTAACGTCTTATATACGTGCAAACATGCGTGACGTAAATTTTGTCAAGCCAGATAAGATTTAGCCAATTAATCAACAAAAAATTTGAGGCTATTTCACAAAACTCATATTTCTGAAACAGTGAAATCGAAAGTGATAATTTCACTGTTTGAAACAGTGAGATTATCAGTTTCCATTTCACCGAGAAATCTCTATAATTCATTGAAAAGTATAAAAGAAAACGTCATCTGTTTGCAGGCTTTCTATTAGTCTTTGCCTTTTTGCACATTATTTAGACTAGCCTTGTGACTATCTGCTGGGAAAAAAACTGGGTTTTTCACCAGTCTTGTGAACACTATCTGCCATTTGCCATTTCACGGCAGAGGCCTAAGAAAATTCATACTTGAAATTTCAAGCCATAAACTCAGTGGTCATTCAGCCCAGTAGCTGCATAAGTACTGACTATTAGGGAAAAAATACAACTCTGTTACTATACATCAAGGACTACTACTACCTCGAACCTCTGCTTCCTAGCTCAAGCAGTAAATGCCAAATTCAAACAAGCAGTTTTATTTGACAGAATTTGCCTAAAAGTTAATCACTGCTTCTATATTATAGCCCATAGCTGTCTACTATTTATCATCATCCTAGCTCATACACTTCTGG
This sequence comes from Ctena decussata, assembly GCA_963989385.1. Classification (NCBI taxonomy): domain Eukaryota; kingdom Metazoa; phylum Mollusca; class Bivalvia; order Lucinida; family Lucinidae; genus Ctena; species Ctena decussata. Next base: position 20,810,004 of record OZ022502.1, read on the forward strand.
AGACATGTTGACAAAATTTCATTCTATTTTAGAAAGAGGGGAGGTAACTCTAACAGTAAAAGTCTGCGGGGAAAAAAAAGTATGTGTCTGCTCATTTTTCAGGATCTACCTATAAACGTATAATGGGAAATTTTTGCGTCCCTTAATTTTCGTGAAATTTTCATCGCAATTATGTTAAATGGTAATTAGCAGGTAATTATAATTTGAACAGGCTGTCACGTTTTTTGCTTGATTAAAGGTCACTTGTGCCTGATTATGCAAGTACAATTGAATTACTCTTAACTGACTGTGTGTTCTGTTAACTTTTATCCTGAACAATAGCCATTCTATCAATTGCTCGCGTATTTCATTTGACTGTTTCATTGATTTGTACAAATGTCTGTCTTATGTTTTTTTGGTCCTTGCACGCTACAAATAAGCTTGCCAACAAATTTTGAAATCCCATCATGCTGGACAAAGTTATGGTTCAGATGCAAACAGGTTTTCTCTATAGCCTAGGCATAAATTGCAAACTGTGACCTTAACCTTTGCTCTAGGGACAAGGTTCTTGCATGTCACACATTGGCTTGTCATGGTATTTATTTATGCCAAATAATTTTGAAATCTGACCATGCATGACAACATCATAGGACGGAAACAAAAACATTTTCACTATAGCCCATACACAAAAAGTCTACATATGCAATGTAACCTTGACCTTCAATCTAGAGACATGATTCTTACCCATCATCTTCTCATGATGACCAGTTGTGCTAAATAATTGAGCCGTGACACGAGAAAACCAACAAAGTAGTTGTGTGCCCGGTGCAGACTCAGATCAGCCTAGGCATCCGCAGTCTGATCAGAGTCTTCGCTGTAAGCATAGAGGTAGCTTAGACCCTTAGCTATCTTTTAAGCTCCTAGCGAAGAGTCTGATCAGACTGGGTATGAAATGGTTCTTGCACGTGACACATCATGATGTCATGACGATCATTTATCCCCAAAATTTTTTAACTCCCACAATGCAGGACACAGTTATGGGCAGACACAAACATGTTTTGACTATAGTCTATGCACAAAGTTTAAGCATGCAATTTGATCTTGACCTTTCAGCTAGCAACAAAGTTCTTGCATGTGACACATCATCTTGTCATGATGATCATTTGTGCCACCACATAGGATGAAATTATGGGCTGGGCACATTATTAGTAGCACAAGCACACACACACATGGACAGGGTAAATTCTATTATGTCATTCTGCCTTTTCATGGCAGGGGCATAAAAATCAGTGGAAAACATGTATATTTACCCCATCATCAGTCAAAGCAGGAATAAGATCGTCATTGTCGACAACTGCCTGAGGAGCAGGCTGGAACACATATAGCATCACCCAGATTGGTAACAGTAGTTTCATCACCTGGTAAAGTAGAGAATTCAGGGGTACCAGTCTTCCTCCACTCAAATTTTCCTGACTTTTACCTGATTTTTCATGATGTTTTCAAGTTTTCTGTATCCTCATACTGATCAAAAGTTGAGAATAGCCTATAGTTATGTTATAGTTATGTTAGGATTACTGAAGGTACCACTTGAAAATTAGGAATCTCTTGAAAATCAGATATGAGCCGCGACACGAGAAAACCAACAATGTGGTTGTGCGCCCTACGCAGACTCAGATCAGCCTGGACATCCACCCAGTCTGGTCAGACTCTTCGCTAAGTGCTTAAAGGGTAGCTAATGGACTGAGCTACCTCCGTGCGAACAGCGAAGAATCTGATCAGACTGGGCGGATGCCCAGGCTGATCTGAGTCTGCGCTGGGAGCACTACCACATTGTTGGTTTTCTCGCGCCGCGGCTCATATGAGCCGTGACATGACAAAACCAACAAAGTGGCATGTGTGCCCAGCAAAGATTCAGATCAGCCTGGGCATCTGTCCAGTCTGATCAGAGTCTTTGCTGTGTGCTTGTAGGTTAGCTAAGGATCTAAGCTACCACAGTGCCAACAGCAAAGATTTTGATCAGACACGGCGGATGTCCAGGCTGACCTGAGTCTTCACTGAGTGAACATGCTACTTTGTTGGTATTGTCATGTCATGGTTCATATCGCTTGAATATTAGGGTTTATCATATGACGTCGCATCTGAGAGTGTAATAAAGCCATGCATTAACAAGAGGCCCATGGGCCACAAAGCTCACCAGATTTCTAGCTCAAAATTGCTATCAAATTTGTATAGGCTCAAAATTGCTGTCAATTCGACAGGCTAATACAATATATATAACTACAAAGTCTCAGTCTGACAGTCTGTTGAGTTGCTAACAAAATATATAACTATTTTCCATATATTGATTGCAGTAAATGCCATTTTTTAATTTTCCCCATTGCAAGTCAATGCAACCCTAAGTTGCCATAGCAACCAAACTAAAGAGAGGATTTTATAAACAAGAGGCCCACGGGCCACAAAGCTCACCAGATCTCTAGCTCAAAATTGCTAACAAATTTGTATACACTCTTAAAATTGTTGTCAATTCGTACAGGCTAATACAACTACAAAGTCTCAGTCTGACAGTCTGTTGAGTTGATAACAAAATATACAACTATTTTCCATATATTGATTGCAGTAAATGCCATTTTTTAATTTTCCCCATTGCAAGTCAATACAACCCTAAGCTGCTATAGCAACCAAACTAAAGAGCCGATTTAAAAAAAAAAAACTAGAAAATTGTGTCTGTAAGACACTAATGATGCCCCCGTGCAGCACCTGTCACATGATGGGTACATCCATAAAGCACCTACAAAGAATCCATTGAAAACATACACTAACATATAAAAAAAATGCCCAAAATGACTAAGTTAAAAAGGCTGTGATTCTGTCAAAATTAATTCTAGATCTATCAAAATGCCTCATGCATATCTTCAAATATGTCCACAATATGAAGACAAGGTTTGAAAAAGATCCATTGAAAACTGTGGAGCAAGTTGATAACACAAACTCCAGACTCTACAATGCAAAAATTTCCCTAGAATAACTAAGTTCAAAAGGCCGTAATTCTGTCAAAATTAATTCTAGGTCCAACAAAAACCCACATGCACATCTTCAATACACTCACAGCATGTATGCAAGGATTGAAAAAGATACACTGAAAACTGTGAGAGGAGTTGATTACACAAACTCTATAGATACCCTCCAATGCAAAAATTTGCCTAAAATGACGAAGTTCAAAAGGCCGTAATTTTGTCAAAATTAATTCTAGGGCCAACGAAAACCCACATGCACATCTTCAATACATTCACAGTATGTATGCAAGGTTTGAAACAGATCCATTGAAAACTGTGAGAGGAGTTGATTACACAAACTCTATACCCTCCAATGCAAATATTTGCCTAAAATGACGAAGTTCAAAAGGCAGTAATTCTGTCAAAATTAATTCTAGGGCCAACAAAAACCCACATGCACATCTTCAATATGTCCCAAACATGTATGCAAAGTTTAAAAAAGATCCATTGAAAACTCGGGGAGGAGTTAATTACACTAACTCTATACCCTACAATACAAAAATTTGCCTAAAAAGACTAAGTTCAAAAGGCCATAATTCTGTCAAAATTAAATTTAGCTCCATCAAAAATCCACATGCACATCTTCAATATGTCCACAACATGTATGCAAAGTTTGAAAAAGATCCATTGAAAACTGTGGGAGAAGTTGATTACACAAACTCTATACCATAAAGCGTGACGAACAGACAGACAGACAGGGGCAAATCTTAATGCCCCCTGACTATCGTCACGGGGGCATAAAAAACTAAATAAATAAATTTTCAATCATCCTGCCTAAGGCTACTACATATGAAATCTGGGCCTTATTGGCCCAGTGGCTTCTGAGGAGATAAATTTTTTTAAGTATTTTTTTTTCCATTTTTTTTGCATTTTGGTTTCCATGGCAACCAATAAAAGGAGCAGTGGGCAAAAAAACAACAACACATAGCTAATAAGAGACTCCTCAAGGAACAACCTATAAAAGTTTTGTCAACATAAATGCAATGGCTTGGCAGTAAATGCCATTTTTCTAGTTTCCCCATTATAAGTCAATGCAACTCTAAGTTGCTATAGCAACCAAACTAAAGGGCAGATTTTCATAAAAAACATAAACTTTCAATCCCCCGGCCCAAGGATGCCACAAATGAAATCCGGCCTTATAGCCCCAGCGGCTTAAGAGAAGATAATTTTTAAAATATTTTTTTTTCCTTTTTTTACATTTTGGTTTCCATGGCAACCAATAAAAGTAGCAGTGGGCAAAAAAACATGTAGCTGATAGAAGACATCTCAAGGAACATTTCTATAAAAGTTTTATCAACATATCTGCAATGGCTTGGCAGAAACAGATATTTTTCAATTTTCCCCATTATAAGTCAATGGGAACTCTAAGTTGCCATAGCAACCAAACTAAAGGGCCCATGATCATAACCTACACAAACTTTCAATCCCCAAGCCTGAGGATGCCACAGATGAAATCTGGGCCTTATCGGCCCAGTGGCTTCAGAGGAGATAATCTTTTAAATATTTTTTCCATTTTTTTTTGCATTTCGGTTTCCATGGCAACCAATAAAAGAAGCAGTGGGCCAAAAAACATATAGCTGATAGAAGACATCTCAAGGAACATTTCTATAAAAGTTTTATCAACATATCTGCAATGGCTTGGCAGAAAATGCCATTTTTCAATTTTCCCCATTATAAGTCAATGGGAACTCTAAGTTGCCATAGCAACCAAACTAAAAGGCCAATTTTCATAAAAAACACAAACTTTCAATCCCCCATCCCAAGGATGCCACAAATGAAATTTGGGCCCAATCGGCCATGTGGCTTCAGAGGAGATGTCGTTTAAAAGTGTTGACGGACGACGCCAGACAGACGACATACGACGACGACAGACGACGACGACGGACCACTGCATATCCTATAAGCTCCCCCGGAGCCTTCGGCTCTGGTGAGCTAAAAACTAGAAAATTGTGTCTGTAAGACACTAATGATGCCCCCGTGCAGCGCCTGTCACAGGACATGTGTACATCCCTAAAGCACCTTTCAAGCACAAATGCTATTTACAAAGAAACCACAGAAAACATTTCACAAACTTTATACCCTATAGTGCAAAATGCAGCCCAAAATGACTAAGTTTAAAAGGCCATAATTCCTTCAGAATTATTTTTTTCCAATCATAACCAACATGCACATCTTCACTGTGTCCACAACAAGTCTCCAATGTCTGAAAAACAGCAAATGAAAATTGTGGGAGGAGTTGATTACACAAAGTACTTACCCTACAATGCAAACATATGAATAAAATGACTAAGTTCAATAGGCCGTAATTCTGTCAAAATTAATTCTAGCTCCAACAAAAACCCACATGCACATCTTCAATATGTCCACAACATGTATGTGAAGTTTGAAAAAGATCCACTGAAAACTGAGGGAGGAGTTGATTACACAAACTCCTCACCCTACAAATGTAAAAATTTGCCTTAAATGACTAAGTTCAAAAGGCCGTAATTCTGTCAAAATCAATTCTAGTTCCAACAAAATCCCACATGCACATCTTCAATATGTCCACAACATGTATGCAAGGTTTGAAAAAGATCCATTGAAAACTGTGGGAGGAGTTGATTACACAAACTACATACCCTACAATGCAAAAATTTGCCTAAAATGACTAAGTTCAAAAGGCCGTAATTCTGTCAAAATTAATTCTAGCTCCAACAAAAAACCACATGCACATCTTCAATATGTCCACAACATGTATGCAAGGTTTAAAAAAGATCTATTGTAAACTGTGGGAGGAGTTGATTACACAAACTGCATACCCTACAATGCAAAAATTTGCCTAAAATGACTAAGTTCAAAAGGCCGTAATTCTGTCAAAATTAATTCTAGCTCCAACAAAAACCCACATGCACATCTTCAATATGTCCACAACATGTATGTGAAGTTTGAAAAAGATCCACTGAAAACTGTGGGAGGAGTTGATTACACAAACTCCTCACCCTACAAATGTAAAAATTTGCCTTAAATGACTAAGTTCAAAAGGCCGTAATTCTGTCAAAATCAATTCTAGTTCCAACAAAATCCCACATGCACATCTTCAATATGTCCACAACATGTATGCAAGGTTTGAAAAAGATCCATTGAAAACTGTGGGAGGAGTTGATTACACAAACTACATACCCTACAATGCAAAAATTTGCCTAAAATGACTAAGTTCAAAAGGCCGTAATTCTGTCAAAATTAATTCTAGCTCCAACAAAAAACCACATGCACATCTTCAATATGTCCACATAATGTATGCAAGGTTTAAAAAAGATCTATTGTAAACTGTGGGAGGAGTTGATTACACAAACTGCATACCCTACAATGCAAAAATTTGCCTAAAATGACTAAGTTCAAAAGGCCGTAATTCTGTCAAAATTAATTCTAGCTCCAACAAAAACCCACATGCACATCTTCAATATGTCCACAACATGTATGTGAAGTTTGAAAAAGATCCACTGAAAACTGTGGGAGGAGTTGATTACACAAACTCTATACCGTAAAGTGTGACGAACGGACGGATGGACAGACAGACTGACGGACGGATGGACAGACGGACAGACAGGAGCAAATCTTAATGCCCCCTGACTATCGTCACGGGGGCATAAAAAACCCCATAAATTTTCAATCATCCTGCCTAAGGATACTACAGATGAAATCTGGGCCTTATCGACCCAGTGGCTTCTGAGGAGATAAAAAAAATTTAAGTATTTTTTTTTCCCCATTTTTTTGCATTTTGGTTTCCATGGCAACCAATAAAAGGAGCAGTACGCAAAAAAAAACACATAGCTAATAAGAGACTTCTCAAGGAACAATCTATAAAAGTTTTGTCAACATAATATGCAATGGCTTGGCAGTAAATGCCATTTTTCAATTTTCCCCATTATAAGACAATGTAACTCTATAGCAACCGAACTAAAGCCCTGATTTTCATAAAAAACATAAACTTTCAATCCCCCAGCCCAAGGATGCCACAGATGAAATCCGGCCTTATAGCCCCAGCGGCTTAAGAGAAGATACTTTTTGAAATATTTTTTTCCATTTTTTTGTTTTACATTTGGGTTTCCATGGCAACCAATAAAAGGAGCAGTGGGCCAAAAACATATAGCTGATAGAAGACATCTCAAGGAACATTTCTATACAAATTTTATCTGCAACGGTTTGGCATGAAAATGCCATTTTTCAATTTTCCCCATTATAAGTCAATGAGAACTCTAAGTTGCCATAGCAACCAAACTAAAGGGCCCATGATCATAAAAAACACAAACTTTCATTCCCCAAGCCCAAGCATGCCACAGATAAAATCTGGACCTTATCGGCCTAGTGGCTTCAGAGAAGATAAATTTTTATGTATTTTTTCCATTTTTTTTTGCATTTCGGTTTCCATGGCAACCAATAAAAGGAGCAGTGAGCCAAAAAACATACAGCTGATAGAGGACATCTCAAGGAACATTTCTATAAAAGTTTTATCAACATATCTGCAATGGCTTGGCAGAAAATGCCATTTTCAATTTTCCCCATTCTAAGTCAATGGGAATTCTAAGTTGCCATAGCAACCACACTAAAAGGCCAATTTTCATAAAAAACACAAACTTTCAATCCCCCATCCCAAGGATGCCACAGATGAAATATGGGCCCAATCGGCCAAGTGGCTTCAGTGGAGATGTCGTTTAAAAGTGTTGACGGACGACAGACGACAACGACAGACGACGACGGACCACTGCCTATCCTATAAGCTCCCCTGAGTAGATATATAGGATCTTACATAGGTGCTCATGTATTACTGAATTTATCAAACGAGTTGGGGAAAAAGATAAGATGCGAGGCTTTGCCGAGCATCTTATCGGTTTTCCCCCCCGAGTTTAATAAATTCAATAATACATGAGCACATATGCAAGATTCTATTTATCATATGACACTAAAATCGCATTTTATTAGCAAAATTTGCACTTATATGTCACGATTTCGCCATTAGAAAACGTGACGATTTTACGGACGTCAACGTATAACGTTACGACGTAATTTGCATATTTAATCCACTAGTGGATTATCGTTTTTAATGCATGGCTTTATTACACTCTCAGATGTGACGTCATATGATAAAAATACTTCTGTGCATGGATTACCCTCCCTGAAAACATATCTCGTTTCCCTTGACACTTTCTGAAGACTTCAAAGCCAGTAAGTCTTTTCTTTTCAAGCCCTTTCCAAATTTCCTTGACCAATTAAACAAGAGGCCCACGGGCCACAAAGCTCACCAGATCTCTAGCTCAAAATTGTTATCAAATTTGTATAGGCTCAAAATTGCTGTCAATTCGTACAGGCTAATACAAAATATACGACTACAAAGTCTCAGTCTGACAGTCTGTTGAGTTGATAACAAAATACATAACTATTTTCTATATATTGATTGCAGTAAATGCCTTTTTTTAATTTTCCCCCATTGCAAGTCAATGCAACCCTAAGTTGCTATAGTACCAAACTAAAGAGCGGATTTTAAAAAAACAAACAAAAAAACATAAGTTTTCAATCATCCTGCCTAAGGAAACTACAGATGAAATCTGGGCCTTATCAGCCCAGTGGCTTCTGAGGAGATAATTTTTTTTAAGTATTTTTTTTTCCATTTTTTTGCATTTTGGTTTCCATGGCAACCAATAAAAGGAGCTGTGGGGGGAAAAAACACATAGCTAATAAGAGACTTCTCAAAGAACAATCTATAAAAGTTTTGTCAACATAAATGCAATGGTTTGGCAGCAAATGCCATTTTTCAATTTTCCCCATTATAAGTCAATGCAACTCTAAATTGCTATAGCAACCAAACTAAAGGGCGGATTTTCACAGAAAACATAAACTTTCAATCCCCCAGCCCAAGGATGCCACAGATGAAATCAGGGCCTTATTTGCCCAGTGGCTTAAGAGAAGATATTTTTTTTTTACATTTCTGTTTCCATGGCAACCAATAAAAGGAGCAGTGGGCCGAAAAATTATATATAGCTGATAGAAGACATCTCAAGGAAAATTTCTATAAAAGTTTTATCAATATATCTGCAATGGCTTGGCAGAAAATGATATTTTTCAATTTTCCCCATTATAAGCCAATGGGAACTCTAAGTTGCCATAGCAACCAAACTAAAGGGCCCATGATCATAAAAAACACAAACTTTTAATCCCAAAGCCCAAGGATGGCACAGATGAAATCTGGGCCTTATTGGCCCAGTGGCTTCAGAGAAGATAATTTTTTAAGTATTATTTCCATTTTTTTGCTTTTCGGTTTCCATGGCAACCAATAAAAGGAGCAGTGGGCCAAAATACATATAGCTGATAGAAGACTTCTCAAGGAACATTTCTATAAAAGTTTTATCAACATATATGCAATGGCCTGGCAGAAAATGCCATTTTTCAATTTTCCCCATTATAAGTCAATGGGAACTCTAAGTTGCCATAGCAACCAAACTAAAAGGCCAATTTTCATAAAAAACACAAACTTTCAATCCCCCATCCCAATGATGCCACAGATGAAATTTGGGCCGAATCGGCCTAGTGGCTTCAGAGGAGATGTTGTTTAAAAGTGTTGACGGACGACGACAGACGACAGACGACATACGACGACGGACCACTGCCTATCCTATAAGCTCCCCCGGAGCCTTCGGCTCTGGTGAGCTAAAAATTCCCTAACTCTTTCCTGTCCTGGCAAAAAATCATATCCGAAATATTTTTGCTCACTGTAACTACACTGCAACTGGTAATGTGTGAGGCTATATCTTCATGATTTTGGCATTCATATTTACATGGGAAGCCACTTTAGAACAATACTATTAGATACCCTGGCAGAAAAAACCCTTTTCCAACTGGGGCTATCCTTGCAGAAAAATTACCTGATTATAAGAACTTGGCTTTCTCACAAGACCGGAGCCAGGTTTGAATCATGACAGTTCGTTGTTAAAAGTAATCAAAAGGGAAGGCTCTTAACCACTAGACAATGGAGGCACATTAAATGTTCTGACGCTTATTGCTAATATTTCTATAAACAAAATGTTTAAATTCCTCACCAAAAAAAAATAAATAAATAAAAGCGTTGCAAACGACTGCGTGATACCCTGCCACTGCATACCTTTTTCACATGCCATTTTTCCACTTTTATTTTTTCTCTGTATTACCCCAGGGCAGGGGCAGCCAAACACCATGGAACATGGAAAGAAGTCTTTGTCATGACAGGACACTTCATTGCTCTGATCACTTACTACAAGCTTCAGATTAATCATATACAACTCTAATCAAATACAGTTTTAGTGATTTTAAACATGTATACGGCCACAGGGCAGACAGCCTCTTAAGGGTCAAAATTTAATCACCACAAGATAACCCCTAAAGGGTCAAATTTTGATCACAAGAAGCTATTATATTGCTTCATTTCAGTTGTAAATTTCAGAAAAATCTGTTTCATATGAATTTATATGGATTTTATCAGCTTTTTTAGCCCTGGGACAGGGGGAGATAATTCCATGGGGGTAAATTTGAGCATCACTGGAGGCTTTCATCACTCTGATCATCTGCTGTAAGTTTCAGAAAAATTGCTTCAAACTCTGATTCTATATAGATTCTTTCATGATTTTACACTTGTATATAGCACAAAGGCAGGGGCAGATAACCCCCAATGATAAAATTTCTGTGCTCAGACAAAGCTTTTGTTACTTCGATCATGTTTGTGAAGTTTCATCATGATACTCCAAGTAGTGAAGGAAGTAGAGGCAAGAAACCATTTTTTGTACAATGGCAAGTGCCATAACTCTATCAGTAATTATCAAAATGCACTCATTAACAATCCCAAGCAAGACATTCTTGGTACAAATGCATATGCAAAATTTGAAAGAAATATGCTGATAAATACTTAAGTTATCGAACGGAAACAAAGTGCGAACGGATGGACATACTATGGACGGACGGACGGACGGACAGACAGACACACGGACGGCCAACGTGAAAACATAATACTCCACCACTAATGTGTGGCGGGGTATAAAAAATAGAAACGTTACTTACCATAAATATGAAAAATATCACTGAGAAAACTGTCTGGCTGTAATTCTGAAATGAAATTGAAATTCACTCTGACAGCACTGTTGAATGAAATTTTCCAACAATATTTTGTTCAATTTCCTTTTCCATAGTTTAACAAGAATTCATGGAATGTGATGTTCCCTCCAACCCCCTGTCTGAGTATTGTCAAACTTGAAAACTCGACTAAAGTATACACCACTGATGACGCACAGACATAGGAAGCACTCTGAGTATAGGTAATCAAAAGTTCATTAGTGGTACCTCTAAAAGAGTTTTGTTCCTGCTTAGGGATCCTGTTTTATCAGTAAAAGCCCTAACTAAATGAGCCGCCACATGAGAAAACCAACAAAGTAACATGTGCCCCTGAGGGAAGACTCAGATTAGCCTGGGCATATGCAAAGTCTGATCAGATTCGTCACTGTCCCCATGGAGCTAAATTAGACCCTTAGCTACTCTTTAACCACAAAGCAAAGACTCTTATCAGACTTGGCGGATGCCCAGGCTGATCTGAGTTTGGGCTGGGCGCACATTGGTTTTCTCGTGTTGCAGCTCAAATACACTTTTTATACGCCTGTCGAAGATGTGTCATATTATGTCGTGGCCTCTGTTAGGTCATCCACCCATCTGTCCATCCATTAAATTTTTGTGTCCGCTCCATATCTCCTTAACCCCTTGAAAGATGTTTTTGAAACTTGGGTCAAATGTTTGCCTTATCAAGAAGATGTGCAGAACTCATATTTCAACTCATATTTTGTAGTTTTTATATCTGCCTTATCATTGAAGATTAAAGCTACTGACAAAGTTTTGTCATCTCTTGTTTTCTTTCCATTCTTTCCAACTTTAAGCCCCAATGGGTGTATATTGCCCTGCTCAGCGAAGCTCTGTTTATTTAATATTATGTCATGTTGTATGATGAAGTAGATTATTCAAAATGAATAAAAATACTTACAAAAACATCATTGCAGCCACTGTTTTCTTCCCCAACTGAAAAAAGACATTTAGGCATTTTATGTCAAACATCATATTCTTATATACTAGTCAAAAGTTCTAACCGACCACTTAGTTTTTATCATTTTTCCTCAATGCTATTAGCAATCTCACAGTTCAGTTTACAGCCACAGGTAGGTGAATATGTAGGTAAACCATACCACTAAAAGGTTAAGCATTATTCGGCGCACTGTATCCAGGAGGCACAGATAAATACCGGTACCCCCATTTTCAAAATTAACAAGAATTTGCATTGAGTGGTGGGGTAAGTTTTAACATTTTGACATAAAGGGACCACTGTCATACGGGAAGAGTGTTCATTTCTGCATAAATCTGTTTCTTCAGTCATTTGCTTTAGTAATGAAGTGGTTTTGCTCACGTAAATTGGATATTTCAAAGAGTGATCTTCTACAAATTATGACGAAATGCTTAAATTTGTGATTTTTAAAAATGGGGGTACTTCTGTTCATTGACACATCCTGGATGTAATGTTAAGAATTTGTCAAACCTTTTGATGGGTAAGTTGGCTGACACATTTGCCTACTTTGGGATGTAAATAGAACTGTAGAATTGTTTGGGGCTCTGAAGAAAATCGATAAAATTTAAGTGGCCGGTTAGAACTTTTGGCTAGTATATATACTGTTGGAGGATTTCCACAATTTTTACCAGTTCTGACGTATCTTATCTCATGTAGAGGTTCTGAAATTTCAATCTCCAACATCTCTTACTAAAATGCATAGGCCAAAAGTGTAAACCCACATCAGACTGGGAGCAGTCTCATTTGGGTCTACACTCTTTTTTATTACTTCAACTGTCTCATTTGGGTCTACACTCTTTTTTATTACTTCAACTGTCTCATTTGGGTCTACACTTTTTTTTATTACTTCAACTGTCTCATTTGGGTCTACATTCTTTTTTATTACTTCAACTGTCTCATTTGGGTCTACACTCTTTTTTATTACTTCAACTGTCTCATTTGGGTCTACACTCTTTTTTATTACTTCAACTGTCTCATTTGGGTCTACACTCTTTTTTATTACTTCAACTGTCTCATTTGGGTCTACATTCTTTTTTATTACTTCAACTGTTTTTGGAAAAAAAATCTACTTTAACATTTTTCCAGCTTTTTCTGAAAGACTAGGTGTACCCATAGGATGGACTCATTCCATGTGATGATACAATGATTGAATAGCACCTCATGTTATTTCCACTGTAAAGCATCAAAATAATGTCCTTTAAATGGATTGATGTCACATAATTTTGACATTGACAATTTTGAAAGCAACATGCACATCTTCATCATGTCCACAACATGTGTATTAAGTTTGAAAAAGATCCATTGGTTACACAATCCTCAAGTCTGACAAACAGATGGACAGACAGATAGGAGCAAAACTTAATACCCCGACTATTGTCATGGGGCATAAACAAGAATTCCCCTGAATGCTATGTCGCAGCTGCATTGCACTTCCACAGCAGTATAGGTCATAGCCCACTGATCCATGCAGTTATACCAAGAGGTTCTGGAATTTTGTTGTTTTTGCCATATTTTAGTACTGGTGGACATCTTGGATACTCGACCTGACTGAATTTTATCATTCTGAAGTGTTGCAGTCTGGACATGCTCCATATGAAATCTGAGAACCATGGGTGCAGTGTTTTTGGAGAAATCAACTGACTAGAATATAAGGCCAGGGTTAACGTAAATGTGAACCTTTTTTGTTGCAATGGCAGCCATTTCGATTCTCGACCTGGCTGAATTTAATGATTCTGAAGTGTTGCAGTCTGGTCATGCTCCATAAGAAATTTGAGAACCATGGGTACAGTAGTTTTGGAGAAGTTAATTGAATAGTCTTTAATGCCAGGATTAACATTTATGTAAATGGTAAATGAAAATTTGTTGCAATGGCAGCCACCTTGAATTCTCAGCCTGGCTGAATTTTATCATTCTGAAGTGTTGCAGTCTGGTCATGCATATGAAATTTGAGAACCATGGGTGTAGTGGATTTGGAGACATTAATTGAATAGACTTTAATGCCAGGGTTAACGTAAATGTGGACTGCATGACAGAGGGATGGACGGAATGATGGACTGATGGACAAAATACCAGACAACTATATTGCACCTTGTTACAGCAGAAGCGACAAAATTCAACAACAATACTTACTTATTCGTACACTCAGATCATACAGGAATCCAACTAACGCAGACACTTCAAAAACAACAACAATACTGAAAATATATAAGAGCAACTGCATGAGAAAACCAACAATGTGGCTGTGCCCCCAGAGTAGACTCAGATCACCCTGGGCATCCACTCAATCTGATCAGACTCGTCAAAGAGCGCTTAAAGGGTACCAAGGGGTCTAAGCTACCTCTATGCAGACAGTGAAGACTCTGATCAGACTGGGTGCACAGCCTCATTGTTGGTTTTCTTGTGTCGCATGAAACATGTGTAGTGATCCCTCATTAGAATTGTCTCACCAAAAGAGTCTAATGAGGGGTCACAAGATGTATTTTTGCTAAGAAATAGGAAAAAAATAGACCCTTACCTACCCTTTAAGCACAAGAGAAGATTCTGATCAGACTAGGTGGATGCCCAGGCTGATCTGAGTCTGTGCTGGGCATACAACCACATTGTTGGTTTTCTCGTGTCACAGCTCATTAGCTCGCCTGAACGAAAGTTCAGGAAGAGCTATTGTTGTCACCCTTGCATCGGTGTCTCTGTCCGCGTCGGCGTCCGATTGGATGTTTTGGTTAAAGTTTTTTAAAGACCTTTTAGATTTTGGTCCAAAGTTTAACAGGGTACCACCCCACCCCTCTTAGTGACCTTGATGTCAAGGTCATGGACTTAGAAAATTGGGATTTTTTTTTTAACTGGATGTTTTGGTTAAAGTTTTATAAAGCCCAATATCTCCTTAAACCATGGATGGATTCCTTTGATACTTGCACTGTAGTTAGATATTGGTCCAAAGTTTTCCATGGTACTACCCCCCTCCCCCTCAGTGACCTTGACATCAAGGTCATGGACTTAGAAAATTGTCTTTTCACTGATTGGATGTTTTGGTTAAAGACACATATCTCCTGAACCCATAGATGAATTCTTTTTATATTTTCACTTTAGTTAGATATTAGTCCAAAGTTTTACAGGGTACTACCCCGACCCCGCTCAGTGACCTTGACGACAAGGTCAGGGACATAGGAAATTTGGTCTTTGTCAAAGTTTTCTAATTGCATACTGATTCATAATGCTTGGCATGGATTTAGTTTACACTTAAACTGATGTTAGACACTTTTTTGAGTTTCTACAAAACACTATATCCTTACCCCACTACCCCACTGGATGACCTTGAAGTCAAGGTCACTGACTTTGAATTTTGGTTAAAGTTTTATATTTATGAAGACATAATTTCACAGTGCCATGATGGACTCAGTTGATACTTATACTTGGACTGATGTTAGATAATGGTTCCAGGTTTGATACATCCTAGCCCTCACCCCACTCCCACCCTCATCCCCTACCCTCTTAGTTCTTTGACCTCAAGCTCATGGACTTTGAAATTTCATGTGGATTTTTTTTATTTTAATTTTATTTTAAGACTTATTTCTGAGAAAGCTTTTGTTTATAAATGTTTTGTCATTATGGACATGCTTGCCTGAAGTTTTATGCATAGCAGTCCACACCACTATAGCGACTGTGTGATGGGCAAGCACCTATTCAGGTGAGCTATGCTGTCATGCAACAGCTCTTGTTTATTCAAGAGGTCACTTTTCTCAAAGATTCCTAAGAACTCTTGGATTGTTAACATGCCAACATGAGATTCTGATCATACTGTGCAGATTTACAGGCTGACCTGAGTACTATTTTTATGTGATATGCCTAAAAAAAAATATTTCCAGAAAATTCTTTTGTTGTTTATTCTGATTAGAAAAACAGATTTTTCTTTCAAAACTTAAAAACTCCTTGGAGTGCCGAATCTCCCGCCTGTATTGTCACACAACAAAACTAAACGAGGAAACTCAAACAAAGTTTTACACTGATGCCTGGGCCTGAAAAGTAATACCTACATTTATCATATGACGTCGCATCTGATAGTGTAATAAAGCCATGCATTAAATGCGATAATCCACTAGTGGGGTAAAAATGCAAATGATGTTGTAACGTTATACGTTGACGTCCATAAAAACGTTGCATTTTCTAATGGCGAAATCGTGACGTTTTAGTGCAAATTCTGTCGATAAAATGCGATTTTAGTGTCATATGATAAATAGAATCTTGCATTTGTGCTCCTGTATTATTGAATTTATTAAACTCGTTGGTGAAAATGATAAGATGCTCGGCAGAGCCTCCCATCTTATCTCTTTCACCAACTCGTTCAATAAATTCAATAATACATGAGCACTCATGTAAGATCCTCTATGTATGTCTCTCGCTTCTGCTGGTCATTTGTAAGACAAAAACAGTCTATGTATCTGAGAGAGGACCTATGTGTTAGTGTGTGTTGTTTTATATACACATATGACCCAGGGTGGTGTCTTCTTTTCTATCTCATAACCTTGAAAAGTCCTTGGAGCACCACAGATGACTTCACAAAAATCCCTGTTTTCAGCTGCCCTTGTTGAGCTGGCAAAGTTCATTCATGTCCACTCTTTATTATTTTCTTCTCACCTCTTCTCCAGTCTACTTCTTCTTTTTCTTTGTGTCCTTTAGGATCATCTTTGCTAACCCAGAAGACCTTGAGAAGTGGCCAAACCAGCTTAGTTTCCGTTTCTTCCATGGTCAGGAACTCATCATTTTCTCCAATTGAATTATGGCTGCTTGGATCTTTCTGCGAACCTCCTCAATGGTAATTGGTGGTGTCATACAAGCAGTCAAACACTGAGATTCTTTATTTTTTTTTTTTGGTAATACTGTATGTAGGTAAGTAGTAGGCTTACAAAATTCTTAAGGTGTTTTAGAACCTTTCCATGTTTTGCCACCATTTTTTTACAAAGGGGAACAACTTTTGTGACTACCTGTTTGCTTCCCTGGACAACGAAACCTTCAAAACTAAAGTCTACACTTTAAGAAAAGAATTTGCTCCTAATGGAGCAAATTCTTTCCTTTAAGAGTTGACCCCTATTGAAAAGGATAGCAAAAACAAAATGGTAGAGTTGCTTCCTCCAAGTGAAAGTGTAGCCATTCACCTTATTGAGGGAAAATATTGCCTTTAAAAGGCAGTCCCCACCTACAGAAGTATTCACCTACCACAGAAACTAAATATTAGGAATAAACTCTTACCACCAAAGATCACGCTTCTGTGACCTCCTAACAGAATCAAGCGTGCTGATCTCATTCAGACGTCGAGTTATATAAAAGCCAGCAACACAAAACAGTTGTACAATAGTAAATTCAGCTGCAGACAGCTCTATCCAGTAGGGCTCTGAAATAACATTATAGTATTTATTTTGGCTATAAGACAGATTTTGCCCTCTCTAGAATGACCCCCTGTTTTATGAAATTCTGCTGTAATATGGCTTGTTTCCTTCCAAAACAATCCAAAAAATCTAGATCCCTCTATCAAAACAATCTTTGGGTTGCTTGTGAAGGATCTAGATTTTTGGTATGGTTTGAAAGAGACAAACCTCTGCCTTTTTACCATAGAAACATGGTACATAATATGATAATTATATGGTTTTTCCACCTGTGCGGGGAGATAATCTACAAAAGAACAAGAGGGCCATGAGGCCCTGAATCGCTCACCTGAACAATTGGCAAAGTGGGTTTTTCTTATGTCTGAAATTGTCAAAACATGAGTCTTGGGTCAAAAGTCAAAGAATGACCATGACCTCTTGTACTCATAAATCTTCATGTACTCATTAAGACAACCATATATACCATTTTTAGACCAAAACATTCTAAACTGTCCATGAAATCTTATGTTCTGGCATTTTCCCATAAAAAAGGTCAAGGTAAACCCAAGGTCATCATATGAACAGTCTTGGTAGTACTCTAGTATTCTATGCTACTTACCAAGTTTCAAGGCCATAAGTGTATTGGTTCTGGAGAAGAAAAATATTAAACGTTTATATCATAAATGGGTATGGCGGCCATGTTGGTCATGTGACCTGGACCATTTGAAAAAAAATTTGTTCAATCAACCCCTGGAGGCTCTATATGAAATGTGCTTACAATTGGCCCTTTGGCTTTTGAGGAAATGTCTGAAAATGACAAAATATGAGAGATCTTGATCAAAGGTCAAAGAATGACCTTGACCTCTTGTACTCCTAATTCTTCATGACCTCATTAAGACGATGGTATATACCAATTTTTAGGCCAACATCTTCAAAGCTTCCAATGAAATCTTATGTTCTAGCATTTTCCCATATTTGACCTTGCCGTAAAATGGTCAAGGTCAACACAAGGTAATCATTCTGAAAAATCTTGATAGTACTGGTGAACCCAATGCTACATACCAAGTTTCAATGCCATAAGTGTATTGGCTCTGGAGAAGAAGATTTTTATAGGTTTTTACCATATATGGGCATGGCGGCCATGTTGGTCATGTGACCTGAACCGTTTCAACAAATTTTCATTCCCTCAACCCCAGGAAACTCTATATGAAATTAAGTTACAATAATTATTGGCCCAGTGTTTTTTTTAGATTGTTCGACATTGTCAAAATATGAGTAGTTCTGAGTCAAAGGTCAAAGAAGGACCTTGACCTCTTGTACTCTTAAATCTTCATGTTCTCTTTAAGATGACTGTATATACCCATTTTTGGGCCTTACTCTTCAAAACATCCCATGAAATTTTATATTCTAGCATTTTCCCATATTTGACCTTGTCGTAAAAAAGGTCAAGGTTACCCAAGGTCATATTTTGAACAATCTTGATAGTACTCGAGTACCGATGCTACATACCAAGTTTCAAGGCTATCGGTCGATTGGTTCTGGAGCAGAAGATTTTTGAAGGTTTTTACCATATTTGGGCGTGGTGGCCATGTTGGTCATGTGACCTGGACCGTATGAATAAATTTTTGTTCCCTCAACCCCGGAGGCTCTACATGAAATTTAAGGACAATTGTCCTGATGGCTTTTGAGGAGATTGCTTGAAATTGTCAAACTATGAGAGTTCTGGGTCAAGGGTCAAAGAATGACCTTGACCTCTTGTACTCATAAAAGTTCATGTACTCATTAAGATGACTGTAGATACCAATTTTTAGCTCAAAATCTTCAACAGTTTCCAAAATATCTCATGTTCTAGCATTTTGCCATATAAAAGCAAAAGGAAGCAAACTTGACCTTACCGTAGAAAAGGTCAAGGTCAACCCAAGGTCATAATTTGAACAATCTTGGTAGTACTTGTGCACCCAATGCTACATACTAAGTTTCAAGGCCATCAACCTATTGGTTCTGGAGAAGAAGATTTTTTTAGTTTTTTACCATATATGGGCGTGGCGGCTATGTTGGTCATGTGACCTAGACCGTATTAATACATTTTTGTTCCCTCAACCCCTGGAGGCTCTATATGAAATTTGGTTTTAATTAGCCCAGTGGCTTTTGAGGAGATTGTTTGAAATTGTCAAAATAAGAGAGTTCTGGGTCAAAGGTCAAAGAATGACCTTGACCTCTTGTACTCATAAATCTTCATGTACTTATTAAGATGAATGTAGACACCAATTTTTAGCTCAAAATCTTCAAGGGTTTCGAAGGTATCTTATGTTCTAGCATTTTCCCATATAAAAGCACCAGAAAGCAAATTTGACCTTGCTGTAAAAAAGGTCAAGGTCAACCCAAGGTCATAATTTGAACAATCTTGGTAGTACTCACGTACCAGATGCTACATACTAAGTTTCAAGGCCATTGGCCTATTGGTTCTGGAGAAGAAGATTTTTAAAGCTTTTTACCATATATGGGCGTGGCGGCCATGTTGGTCATGTGACCAGGACCGTTTGAACAACTTTTCGTTCCTAAGGTCCCAGAAGGCTACATATGAAATTTGGTTGCAATCGACCCACCGGTTTCAGAGGAGAAGTTGTTTGAAATTGTGGACGGACGACGGACGGACGACGGACGGACGACGTACGACGGACGACGGACGCCGGAGCCTTACCATCCTATAAGCTCCCCCGGAGCCGCTGGCTCAGGTGAGCTAAAAAGCTTTAGCTAGTAGATTATCAACCACATAGGCAGACATTGTGGTAGTACAATTTTACACATGTACCACTCTCCCTAGCATATATCTTGCATGTTACCAAACATTCCATGTTAAAGTTTGAGTTTTCTTGCATGTGTGATACACTCAAACTTTAGGATGAAAAGTCCTTGGGATCTGACAAATGTATATGCACACTAAACATGTATAATCCCTACATAATATACATATCATGAGTATTATGTAGTTAGTGTGCATTCACATTTGTCAGATCCGAAGATACTGAAAATGGGCCCTGCAGGCTCATTTTACACACCTTTTAAGGGATCAAGCCAATGCTAATCCATCGTTAACCATGAATGGTCACCATTTTTTCATACCTACATGCAGAAATCATTAAGAATGATAAGAAATGATAAACTGACTAATAAGTTTTATGTTTTCAAGTTTGTCTCTTATAAAGTCAAAATTGCCGAAAACAAACAGGCTGAGATTCAAGTAAAAATGAAAATGAAGTATTTTAAAACAAATGCAGTATTTTGGTGAAAGGATACACCTCTATGATCTTAAGCCCCTTTCTCAAAATGGAACACCTTGCTTCCCTGTACCATGAAACCCTTCCAGAATGAGGTCTACTCTCAAAAGAAAGAATTTGCTCTAATCCATTCCTTTAAGAATTGACCCCATTTAGAGGGTAAGAAGGAAGGTAAACATGAAAATGGCATAGCTGCTTCTCTCCCCGTCCAAAGTATATCCATTCACCTTAGTAACCATTTCCAAGTGACTTTGAAGTATCAAGTACTTTGTACTATTTGGAGTGTGAATTATTCCAATTCAACTAATAGGTATTTCTTCGGTTATAAAACAGGAGACAGTAGGGTAGGGGTGGGGTGGGGGTGGAGAGGGAGAGCAGGTTCTCTTCTTAAATGATCCCAAAGATCTAGATCCATCTTATAAGATGGATCTAGATCTTTGGGATCATTTAAGATGGATTTAGATCTTTGGGATCATTAAGATGGATCCAGAAGAGAAGAAAACCTCATTTCGTAGCTGAATTACTCGACTGATTTATCATTTATTATATATTTGTGGTAATTTTGGAAGGTTAAAAAGGAAGTCTACTTACGAAAACATTCTGTAAAAGATGTCTTAACATTCACTATACCCAGTACAGCTATCACAGTGAAGTATGCACACGCTGCTATTAGAAATGGTATTAAAAATCTGAAAAAGAAGAACATTGCTGCATATCTGGCAAGATTCAGAAATTAATTTTTCTACCTGATGCCTACATGACTATGATGAGACAAGCATTTATCATATGACGTCGCATCTGAGAGTGTACTAAAGCCATGCATCAAATGCGATAATCCACTAGTGGATTAAATATGCAAATTACGTCGTAACGTTATACGTTGACGTCCATAAAAACGTCACATTTTCTAATGGCCAAATCATGACATTTTAGTGCAAATTCTGCTGATAAAATGCAATTTTAGTGTCATATGATAAATAGAATCTTGCATTCATGCTCCTGTATTACTAAATTTATTAAACTCGTTGGGAAAAACCGATAAGATGCTCGGCAAAGCCTCGCATCTTATCTTTTTCCCTAACTCGTTTAATAAATTCAATAATACATGAGCACTCATGTAAGATCCTCTATATGCAAAATGTGACTGCAGGGACTACCTCAGAATTCTAACAATCAGGACACATAAGATAATTATTGTAATTGTCCTGAAAATGTAAAAGTTTGGTTTTACAAACCATAAATGCAGCCAGAAGATGCAGATTAAATGGATATTCATAAAATTTTATAAGGAATAAATTGTAAATTGGCACCATAATAAGACAGCTTGCTGACGTTTAGAAATTTTAGCTAAATGGCTGTTTCAATTTAATTTAAATGAAAATACAATAAAAACATTTTATAATATTGTAATATGAACAGAATTACAAACCTTGTAGCCCAGACCTCTCTTCTTAGAGCCCTTGTGGCAAGGGTCCAGTAAAAATGACACATAACAAGAAATTGTGTGAGCTTTAGCCATTGAAGAACAAAATCAAACTGTACATAAATAGTCAGTACAAAATGGACACCCCTGAAAGTAACAAGATCACAGTTTCAGAAATTACAGTAACTCTTAGCTCCAGATAAGATGGGGTAACAGGGATAATTCAGAGATAATTTTTTTAATTTCTCAACAAAATCATATGTTGTGACCCATCATTAAAACCGTCTCCACGAGACGTTTTAGATGGGAGGTCACAAAATTTCTTTTTTCAGCAAAAAATTAGGAAAAGTATCACTAAATTATACCCATCACCCCTTCTTAGCTGGACCACTAAATCACAATTACAGAAAGAACAAACTCATTAGTTATAACTGAGCCACAACACAACAAAACCAACTAAGTGGCATGTGCGCCCAGCAAAGACTAAGATCAGCCTGGGCATCTGCCCAGTCTGATCAGAGTTTTTGCTGTCCGCAGGAAGCTAGTTTAGACCCTTAGCTACCCTTTAAGGGCACAATAAAGTGTCTGATCAGACTAGGAGGATGCTGATGCTGATCTGAGTCTTCACTGAGTGCACATGCCACTTTGTTGGTTTTAACGTGTTGTGCATCAATTATGCTATTTTCATAGAACACTATCATCACAGGGTATAATCGATTCCGCTAATTTTCGCTTCCTGCAGAGACTGTTCATTATATTTGGCTTCCGCCGAGAATGTCCACAATCTCTTGCTTCCTGCCCAGACTTCTGTAATGATAAATGGCTTCCTGCAGAGACTGTCCGCGTGATTCTGCCTCCTGCCGAGGCTCTCTGCAGGAAGCACAATCACGGGGACAGTCTCGACAGGAAGCCATTTTTCCAGGACAGTAGTCTCTGCAGGAAGCAAAAATTGCGGACAGTCTCGGCATAAGCCAAATATGATGTACAGTCTCTGCAGGAAGCGAAAATTGGCGGAATCGATTATACAGTGCAATGCAAAAGCTTCTCACATTTTTTCAACAAAAATTATTGGCATAAATTTTGAGATATTCAAGTTTGAAATATTAGTGTCTCGTTAACTACCGACGTCGTTAGTTTTGAACAACTGGGCCCCGACTTACCCTATTGCACATTCCAATGAAGCACAGTAGAAAATAAAGTACTGATGCCAATCAGGATGGTGGGCATGGTGAAATTTTATCAGCTTCAGAATACACAGAACACAGGTTAAGACTGCTAGCAGAGTTAGGCTGGCACTTCTGAAAGGCAAAGGAATGGTTATTTGTGAAGCAATGTGACATAACCAACAAAGTGGTACATGTACGAGGGATGATCCAGAAGTTCGTGGACACCTTAAATAACTAAGGAATCTGAAAAGACTCATCAATGAAATATTACATGCCCATTGCCACACCATTGGTAAACACACATGTAAATTTTGAATCAGATATCTCAAACGGTTCATATATAACAATGCATTTTGTTCAGTTACCCTAGGTTGCACGGCGCACGCCACAACGTCACGTTGACGTCTGGTATATGATAGTGCTCAAAATGCGAAGCTGATAAGATCCACCAAAGAAATCATGACACTAAAATCACAGTTTCAGCATTTATATAATGCGAGGAATAGAGCAATAAGACAATCATAAGTTTTCCATCAGGTTTTATAAAACACAACTTCTGATATCGCGTAAACATTTCTTGGGCTCAGTTTTGAGGTGTATAATCTATTATTTCATCGAATAAGTGCATCATTGCCATCCTGAGGTCCAAAAATATGGCTCGACATTTATTTTCAGCACTCTTTTACACAGTATTTTCAAACGAGTATGTCTCATGATGCTTCGTGTAAAATATGGTTTGTTTCCATTGGTTTTATGTCTTTTTATGTCGACCTTTAGACAAACTGCTTGCGTGCAGACGTTCAAAAAACGTCATTTTCTTCTTTCATGTCAGAGGGTGGTGGTCTGTTTTGTTTGTGCAGAATGTCATGTAAAATGCCAATAATGAATATTCACATCGTTTGAAAGTGGTAAATGCTACTTTAGTTCTTGACTGCAATTTTATATCGAAATTTTAAGGATAAAAAATATATCTGAATATTTTAAAATGAACATTTTGTATTTTCCTAAAAAAAACTCTGGAGTGCGCCGCACAGAAAACACCTGGTATATTCAAACGTAGATGCCAAACCCAATATTCATTGAATTTACCAGATATTGTGAGAAATTATTCAGCCATTTATAGAGAAGCATTGGTTAAGATTTGAAAGAAATAACTTATTGCAGTTGGATTTTATGGACTGTGTCCACGAATTTCTGGATCATCCCTCGTATGTGTGCCACACAAAGACTCAGACCAGCCTGGGCATCTGCCTGTCTCATCAGAGTCTTTGCTGTGTGCCTAAAGGGTATCTACAGGTCTAAGCTACCTCCAAGCCGACAGGGAAGGCTCTGATCAGACTGGGCAGCAGCCCAGGCTGTTCTGAGTCTCAGCTGTGTTGGGGCACATGCTACTTTGTTGGTATTGTCATATCATGGCTAATTTCAAGATGAATGGTAACACTTTCAGCCTCAGGGAAGTAATTCAGACTGGCAACAATGTTAATGATTTCAAAAGATGGATGATTCCAAGGTGGTTACGTAACATTGTCAAATAACAGGGCACAAGCTGATCAGATATACAGAGTCGTTTTGGGTTTAAAAGTGCAAATCTGACTCCAAATAAAAGGCCATCAGCCAAGTGTCACACGACGTTTGAAATGTGTCACAAACTGCAGCCCTTTATTCTGTTTCAGAGTAAATGTATGGCCAAAAACAGAAAATATGTGTATTACAGAACCTGGTAAGCAAATAATAACTGAAGCATAAGCAAAGACATATACCCAATTACTGGGCCTCTATGAGGTTACCTAAGTTCAGAAAGGGGCATATGTGTAGACTCAGGCTGCTGCAACTTTAGGCCCTTACAGAATGCCCAAAACATCAAGACTGATGTATAAAATCAGATTGCTGAAACTCTAGGCCCTTACAGAATGCCCAAAATATCAAGACTGTATACCCAATAACAACATAACAAGGGCCATAATCCTGCTAATATGACTCTGATGAAAAATGAACAATGCATTCATGAAAATTCAGCCCATTAAATATGAATAGTTCTGGGCTTATCCCTTACCTTTAAGTGGATATCTATTATCTATGAAAGGGGAATAACTCTGTCATTAATCAATTTAGCACATACTAACAATAATCAGAATAATCAATTTACCAAATGCTAATAGCATACCAAATTTCAGCTCTCTCGGTCAAACGGTTCAAAAGTTGGAAAAATGCCAAAAACTACAAAGGGCCATAGCTTTGTAAAAAAATAGGACAATTGAAATTCCAAAATCACATGCACATCTTCAGATCATGATAAAACATTCTGCACAATTTCAAGTCAATCTGATACAAGATGTGGCAGGAGTTGCGGGGACAAGGTCTGAGTCTGCAAGTGCTGTAACTCCGTCAAAAATGGCCGAAACAAAAATCAAAAACCATATGCACATCTTCATATCATAAGAATACAATCTGTAAAATTTCAAATCAATCCGATGAGAGACGTAGGAGGAGTTGCGGGGACAAGATTTCGGATGGACGGAAGGACGGACGGATGCACACACGGACGGACGAGGGTCATTTCTATAGTCCCCCTCCGCCTACGTCGGGTGACAAAAATGAAGAGGATGTTGAAGTTTATCCATCTTCATTCAGAGCTCTAGATAAGAGGGGAGTATTTGGTGATGATAAGGGATAATTTTTGTTAATTCTGCATAAAAACATATGTTGTGACCCCTAATCTGAACCTTGTGCCTTGGTATTCATGATGCACTTCAAAACACATATAAGTAATATATTGTCATTCTTTTATGCTTCTGATTGATATTATCTGTTTAATAGATGCATAATTATCTAACACTCAGACCAACAGTAAGCCAAACTGCTAAAAAGAGGTAAAATCTCAAACAGCCGCCATGTACACAATGTATAGCATATGATATTATGATACACTCAACATTTCAAAATGTGTGAATACCTTCTAAAGTACAAGCCCTACAAATCTAATTTTGAGCTCTCTAGTAAGTGAATTTAGAGAAAGAAGAATCCTAATCTGCTGATTTTTGTGTGTGTGTGTGTGTGTGGGGGGGGGGGGGGGGGGGGGGGAGGGAAGCGGGGAGGGGTCGTACAGAGTTAGGAACATTGATAGGATATCATGGCATGATCATCAATATTCTAAAAATGATAAGGGTATTGAAATTGTGGGGCAGGCCATGGTTATACAGCTATGGAGCAGAGACACCAAACTGAAGCTCAAACTTCAAAAGGGAAATAACTTGGGAAGTATGAATGAGAGAGTTGTCATTCATGTATGAAACAAATTGTCATGACCTGTTCTACATATATGTGAAGTATTATGAAAATATTTCAAAGGGTATTCAAGTTATAGAGCAGACACGAAATTACTCCTAAAACCATCAAGTTGAGATAACTCAAAAAGTAAGAAAGCAAGAGTCGTCGTTCTTGTTCATGACACATCATCATGACCTGTTCTACATATCTGTGAAGTATCATGAAAATATTTCAGAAGGTATTCAAGTTACAGAGCGGACACAAAATCAACACAAAATCACAGCTAAAACCATCAAGAGGAAATAACTAAAAAGGTAAGAAAGCAAAAGTTGTCATTCTTGTTCGCGACACATTGTCATGGCCAGATCTACATAACTGTAAAGTATCATGAAAATATATCAAAGGGTATTCAAGTTATAGAGCTGACACAAAATCACACCCAAAACCATCCAGGGGGATATAACTCAAAAAGTAAGAAAGCAAGAGTTGTCATTCTTGTTTGGGACACACCCTCATGACCTGTTCTACATACATGTGAAGCAGGGCTACAGAAATCCGATTTTTTGTCGGTCCAGACCGATTTTGAGTTCGAAAAACCGATTCAGTTGGCAAAAGGCACATTTTTTTCGGTCCGAAAAAACACGATTTGCGATGTATGATGACATAATTACCTGAATTTTAGCCATGTGTCATATTATTAATCCAATAATCACGCACTGCTGTCAAAAGTTATCACAGATAAACAAAGTGTCGATTGTCTTGCCAAGGTGCGAACACTGACTCAATTTTAGAAATCTTCGATAATTAGCACGTGTCACAATTCTGGCCAGCGGCGAAGGTTTTACACACATACACGTGCCGATGCACGGAAAAAGGCTGTCCAACGTAAGGTTACTGACTATTGTATACTTTCAAAGATAGCACAAGGAAAGAATTTGACTAGCAAAAAGAATATTTAAACCGAATTTGATTATGTGCAGTCTGGTCAGGTTTTTTTTTAGCCGACGTAATTTCTCGGGCAGAAAAAATATTGTTTTTTCTTCGTCCGAAGGTATCTTTTTGCAAGTATATTCATATTTCAAGGGAATTAACTCGAATACAGTAAAAAAATACGTCAATCGTAATACTTCGGCCAATTCGGTAAATGAAGATCTGCGAGGACGTCCGATTGGAACAGCATTTGTACTTTCACTTTCGGTCTGACTGTCTCTGCGCTTTAAAGCGCATTTTTCACGATAAGTAAGAACATGTGGACTAAATGGCTACTTCAGCGATTACATCCACGTTATAACGGCGCTCCAGTATAGTCATTAGTTTTCGTGACTTTTTTTGGATTGTGGAATACACAGTGTAGTCATTAGTTTTCGTGTCTATTTTGGATTCGTATGACGTCATCGGCTGCTGGACCGATTTGGATTTCAAAATTTCTGTAGCCCTGATGTGAAGTATCATGAAAATATTCCAAAGAGTATTCAAGTTACAGAGCGGACACGAATCTGCCAAAAAAAATCACCAAAGGGGAGATCACTCAAAAAGTACAACAGCAAGAGTTACCATTGTTGTATGTGACACATTGTCATGATCTGTTCTACATAACTGTGAAGTATCTTGAAAATATTCCAAAAGGTATTCAAGATATAGAGCGGACAAGAAAATGCACCCTCATCCAAGCTTTAGTGCAGGATGAAGGTCATTATTGGAATAAAGCCGGAGGCTGAGCAAGTATGAGATAGCATATCCTTGGCAGTGTAGCTCACTGTGCAACGCCCTTTCAAAGAGAGTAAATCTGGTACGACCATGTGACCACACCTATATAAAGCAGGTATTCACCATAACAGGTCATATTTTAAAGATGTATGTTTTGTTGCATGCAAATAACTGGGAGGGTTCAATGAAATGGAATTCAATCAATAATGTTATTACATAATATGTTCTTAATATTTGATAACCGTGTTATGGGTGGGTGCATACTTGCTCAGCCTCCGGCTTTATTCCAATAATGACCTTCATCCTGCACTAAAGCTTGGATGAGGGTGCATTATTTTCATAAAGCCTTCAGCTTTCACAAGTATGAGATAGCATTTTTAACGGCAACAAAACATTAGGCATATGAAACCATGAAGAAAGTTTTGATGTGCCAGTAAATGTATTAATCATCAAAAACAGATAATGATAGTCTTTCTGGAGAAATTTGTGTTAAAATGGAAATTTATTTGTGATATTTACTTGTAAACCAAATGACTCAAATCTGGTGAATGAAATATATAATAATGTGTGTATATCTGTATCTGCATTATACAAAGCAGAACAACTGCTGGCATACACTTTTAAAAATTCTACACCCATAACATACAAATCTCAATTAACAAACATACTAAAAAAAAAACTAAAAAAAATCTCAAAATCAGGATAATACTACAAGACAACAGTATATCCAGGAACACTTCTGAACCTTTTTTTTTTTTTTTTTCTGCAAAAGACTGACAGCTGCAACTGTCTAAATGTTTTCATTTAAAAGAATAACATCATAATGGAAAATTAAAGAACATAGACCTATCTTAAGATTAGAAAAATTTTCAACACTATAAAACACGTTTGTGGAAAACCAGTGACAGAACTTCCCAACACAGGCAATACTGGTAAATTCCCCATACAAATATAAAATAGGTAAACTGTTACGACTGCATTATGCAAATATTTCACAAAACTTTAGATTCAGAGATTTCACTTCTTTTTTTTTCTTTTTTTTTGTGTGTGTGTGTGTATGTGTGTAAAAATCTACAGATACAACTGTTACCTCTTTCAGAAATTGACTGAATTTTCAGCAGCATCTAATACACAAAATCATTTTATTTATTTTACAATTCTTAACTAATTTATCATAAATTGTTTTACATCAACTAGCTATTATTCATTAATAATTTGAATTCTGTAACTATTAATAAACTTCCTAAGTAAATTATATATCTAATAAGTACAGCTGATAAATACATGTACATCTGTCTGTGCACCAGTAATGAATAGAAAACACAGAGAAGATCTACTTTTCAAACTGAGGACTAAATTCATACCCATTCAAGTCTCACATTATAGCCCAAAAGGAATCCTGAATAAGTAAAGTCTGTACAATAGGCATACAGCAATTAATGTCTCCACTGTTGGTACAACAGATTTAACTTTCATTCATTATTTTTTTTTAAATAATGATAACAATTTAAAACAATAAAAGTAATAATTATGAGCAAGTATAATGAACTTCATTTTCAGAGAATAATACACTTGAATGAAAAGGACTGTGTGCAAAGACAACAGTAATTTACTGCCTGAAGTGATAAAATAAAAAACGAAGTTCTATGGAAGATTAGTTGTAATGCTACATGTTGTCACCCTCGTAAAATAAAGACTTTACTTGCTTACTATACAGGCATAAACTCATATGCAGTTATGCTGACACAACTGATTAGATTTTTATTTATTTTTTTATTTATCTATTTACAACTAAAGCACATGGAGACTCCTAGAGACAGAAAAGATCTTGTAATGTTTCTAATTTACACAGATCTTACAGATTCAGCCACTAAGAATAATATAAGTAGCTTCTGACAGCTTAAAAGCTGCTTTATTTATTTATTTATTTATTTATTTATTTATTTTGCTGAATACTTGTAAGTTCCTTAAATAACTACTTCAAGTTTAAAATATATCTTTACTGGTACATTGAACAGTACAGTATAAAATAGTTATTACCAATCTTTTGGTTCATATTGTATGGTATATCAAATCCAATGAAGCATTTGACTACCAAAATTACTCTCAACATTCGGACAAAACATGCAAAAATTTTCTATAAAACCAAACTGTCATGAAACCAAAATTGAAACAATATATTTTTAACCATCATGTTATATGGTTTCTATAAATCAAACTCTTCTGTAACAGGAAATATTAATTAAATCTTGCTTATCACTAATATGATACTGCCTGTTTTACAGTAAGGCTTGTTATAACCGTAATTACCATAAAGAAATGAAAATTCTGAACAAAACCAGTAACAGGAGGAAATAGGTCTCTCTTTTCTCTGTAATACTCATTTTTTATACTGACATCATTTATCATGAATATTTAATCAATTCATAATGAACAATAAACCTGCAATATTCAGCCTTGATTAGTAATAATTTTATATAAAGGTAAAGTCACAAAATCTTCTGTTTTAATGCTTAATGGACTTGTGGCAGAAATGTGAATGTTGTGTCATTACGCTGACCATGATCTAGAGAAAAAATATACTGCCATTGTTGTAATGATGAACACACAAATATGGTATTTTAAATAAAGATTTTTGATCAATTATCACCAAACAGTAAAAACAACCATCAGGACTTACTGTCTTGTTTGTGGCAAGAAGGCCAATATTTCTCAAACACAAAAATACATAGAATGGAAATCACATTGAACAATATGAGTTCCATGTGATGGAAATGACCACCTTCAGTATTCTTTTTGAACTCTACACATCAGCTGACAACATAAAGTGTCAGTCTCTGTGTATAATAACAGTTAAACATCTCTGATTGTTTTGGAAGTATTATTCCAAATACTTGGATATCACTATTCTTGTGATCATTTTTAACATTGTTATTTTTTATTTTTTCATCTTCAATGATGTAACAGTATAAATCAACTATTAAAATCTCTGTTTCCAGTCCAGACTGAGAAAATGCCTCAAAGACTGAGCTCATTTTCAAATTTAATAAGAACAGAAAGCATCATCACAACTTTCTGATAATATAAATTATTTTTTACTGGTATTTTGTGATCTGTTACACACCAACCAACGACTATCTATGAGGAAGAAATCTACATTTGCTGCTGTATGTACATGTATGTAGACATGTACTATGTAAAACAAATCTCTGGCATAATATTATAGAATTCATGCCTTCTTTTTTCTTTTTTTTTTTTTTTTTTTCCTTCTATTATTTATTCATATATTATTATTATATTATGTGTCAATTTATTAATTATAGATCATCTTTATTTTATTTATTTTGTTTGAGCCTGAGAATTTCTCAGTACAAACATTTATCTTCATGAACCAAGAAAAGTGATATGATATAGGCTTCTGTAGCCCGGTACAACTCTTACATAAGTTGTACTATAATAATATTGAAGTGAATACAGCAGTTTTTCTCACCTGCTATACAAGCAGAAATAAGACATAGGAAATAATTTTCCCCTGTCAACATATAATCTTAGTTGAGTTGTTTTGTGTCACTGTACAAACAGGCAAAATACTGCATTCTGCAGAATTCTTACCAACTAAACAGGTTAACCTGTCAATGTATTACAGGAAACCTAATTATTATTGTAGGAAAACTCATATAAAACTGCTGAACACAATATAAGGTAAAGATTCCCAAGGCCTAAAGGCTTTAGGGGCAGTGGGGGTGAAAGGCCCACTGTATATTTGGCACAGATTATGAAAGGCGGAATTCATCCCTCTTCTTACATGTCTCGATTTAATGCCATTCTGACACTAAAAATGACTTCTAGTGTACAAAATAGATACAGGTTATAAGGGTAAACATAAAACAGTATCTTGCCTCTGCAAGGTCTAAAACTACCCAGTATAACATATCTGGGTCAAAATAACTGTACCCACATGTAACCAGTATGTACTTCTTTACAGACCAACAACTGTCTAACATGAGTTGTTTACTTGTTATGAGCTTACATGCTTTCAGCAAGCTCAGAGAACAATTATAAAATAATCTGAACTGACACGCATTGGCATGGTCAGGATATAATTTTCATTTGCACTACAATCTGAGGTTACAAATGTCAGGGCGCCTAAAAATCATTTGTAAAATAATCTCCAGTGAAAAATTCCTTTCTTTTCCTTTTTTTTTTTTTTTTTTTTTTTTGGAGATAACATCTCTCATTATGGCTAACCTGATAGTAGACACTATTATTCAGTATAGAGCTAAATATATTGGGAGTCAGACCAAGACCACCCAGACTACAACCTGTCACACTGTACCAGTGTAAGATTGCATGTACAAACACAAATTATCTGGGACCCAAGAGAAACTTCTTCGGGTCTAAGTAGGAAGACTACGTCTTTCACAATATGGCAGAAAAATAGCTATTGCTTGTCAACAGGCTAGTCATGGAAAACAATGATTTTTCAACAGAAAATATTTGGACAGTGTGAGCCAAAATCACACAATAAATAGAAGATGAATTTATTTAAAGTATCCTACTGAAGGACAGCGTCCTTTCAGGAACTTTGTAGTGACAAAATCTGCACTATGTGCAACAGTCACATCATAAACTGGAGATTAATTTATAACAAAATTTCACAAAATTCACAAACTTACCACAGTGAGATGTGTAGTAGCTACACGCCAAAGAAAATATGACCTGTTATGGTGAATACCTGCTTTATATAGGTGTGGTCACATGGTCTTACCAGATTTACTCTCTTTGAAAGGGCGTTGCACAGTGAGCTACACTGCCAAGGATATGCTATCTCATACTTGTGAAAGCTGAAGGCTTTATGAAAATAATGTTTATGAAGGGACAGACGGATGGATGCCAGGCTAATCGCTATACCCCCCGAACCTTTAGTTCGGGGGATAAAAATGTGAGCTGCAAAACGACAAAATCAACAAAGAGGTGTGCCCCCAGCACAGACTCAGATCAGCCTGGGCATATGCCAAGTCTGATCAGAGTCTTTGCTGTCTGCATGGAGGTAGCTTAGATTCTAAAGTACCTTTAAAGTGCACAGCGAAGACTTTGATCAGACTGGGTGCATGCGAAGACTTTGATCTGACTGGGTGGATGCCCAGGCTTATCTGAGTCTTTGCTGTGCTGCGTGCCCACATCCAACTTTGTTGGTTTTCTCGTGTCGTGGCTCATGAGTGTTTCAGGTTACATGGAATTTCAAAATTGGGACAGTAGGTAGGAATTTCTTTATTCTATATAGGGGTAAAAGGGAATCATTATGTCCAACTGAAGAAACCTCAGGCGTTCCTCCAAAATCCTTCAAAAGAAAGTTAGGGTCGGCTGTAGAAAATTAGGCGAGGTCGCGTAACCTGAAACACACAACTTGTTTTTAGGCACAAGTATCATGGTACATGCATCGATACCCTGGTACAGCCTTCAAAGGTGGGACTTAAACCTAAATATTCCCCCCCCCTTTTAAACACAACAGAAACACAATGAAGATCATACCTGACACATGACACAGTTTCAAAGTTATTGAAGCACCCAGTAACAAAGATATCCATGGTAGTAACATTTACTGTTGTCATTGTGGTGTTAGAAAATGGCATCACAGTCATCACTGGTTTCATCTTGGCTGGTCAGTCAATGGCTGATCACTCTATGGTAACCTGAAACTGTTTGAAATGGTTTCATTATATTTACATTCTCAGTGCATTTATTTATTTAAGCTGTCTGGTAACAAGGTTGGCCGGAAGTACTGGTGGCGGGAATTCCCAGCGGTAATTACTGGTAATTGCCATCCTGGGAAATACTCCAAATTAGGCCAAAGTGGGAAATACTGAGAAATACGAAATTTTAATGCTGTTTTAGACAAACATTCTGTCATTTTTCTATAAATTTAACTTGATAGCATATGTTTCTTGTTATTTCTGTACATATCATGCAGAAAAGGATATAAATTCCAGGACCCGTCCTTGTTAGAGGACACAGAGGATGATTCTAGGATGTTACAAGGGCTGTGAATTGGAAGAACACTGCCTTTTAAATTATAATTCATGTAAATAACAGGCAGACAAATCTTTTTTTATCACTTAACTATGTTCTAAAGAGGAGTTCTTTTATCATTTTGTTCCCTTATGAATTTGTTTATTGACATATTAACTGAGCTGTAGTACTTAAACCTCTGTGTCAGGTTTATCCCTGCAGAAGATCATAGCTCTTTATAGGCTAGTTTGTTCCTAAGTTAAAGCCAAGGGCTTCAAAACTAGGTTCAGGTTCATAGCTATTTGGCAAAAGAGTTCGTAGCTTACTCCAGTTTCTTGAGCTTGTCCTTGACGTATCAATGCAATGATGTCATGCCGTGTACATGCTCTTAGAGAATTGACCCAGACCGACCCGACTTACTGCTATATAAACTAGGGTTACTTGGGGTATCGATTTCACATGTGTTTCTAATGAAACTGGTCGTATGATCCTCCGGTATACCGATAAATGATACAGAATTATGCAACTTCGCAGCAGTGCCCCAGGTGGTGAAGATTACGCTGTAAACCGATTTTCTCTAGTTAAAAGTAAAACATAAATATCCCGCATCCTAATCTTGATATAAACTAGAAAATAGAAATCCTCGTTAGAAGTTATGTTGTTTAGGCGTTTTGAAAGGATTTCTACGTTAAAATTTAAGCGTTTTGTAATATAACAATTTTGTAATGGCACGGGAACCAGCGAAACAGTATTCCCTATTTTACAGTCTTTATAAAAAAATAGTTCCAGTTGTATTGCAAACTTATTTTCGTGTGATACTTCAAAAATATGTCTTTAAACACACTGACTGTATTTAGAATAAAAGTAGACAAAACTTTATCATTGGATATGCGATTTTCTAGAGTATTTTATGAGAGTGTTATTTAGTCGGCGCACTAATACCGTGAATCAGGTTTCAGCAGTACCGCTGATAAAAATACTATATGCTTGAATTACCTGTATTATTAACCGAGAACCAGAGCTAATGGCAAAAGTAGTTCACAGAGCATGTTTAGCTGATACCTGCAGTGTCCAGATAATATGGGGATGGCAAAAACATCTGGTCTGATTATCAGTAAGGCATAAATTTTAGGTTATTTTTCTCTAAGAGGATGTACACATCATGAGGACAGTGTTGTCTAATGATCCTGATGAAGTCTGCAATATCCTTTTCCCCAAAGCTTCTCAAACAAATGTACATCATGCATGGATCTTTAATTGACTAACAATACCTTCTTTTGTAAATAATGACTATGCTTGTGAAGGTGTGAAAAATAATTGTCTAGATTCAACAGACATATGACAGTACAGGTACTTTTAAACTCAGTGTGTTATAAAGCTTATTGATACACACAGACAACTGAAGCTGCAGTTTCTTCAATAAGAAAGCAACAAGTTAAAATTTAAACAAATGGAATATTTGTATACTACACTGAGAATCTTTTCTAATGATTTAAATAAAAGGCTCATTGCACAATAAGTTTTTAAAATGTTTTGCTTTGCATAAAGTTGAATATTAAACGTTTTCAAGTTGTGAGAACCCAATTTCCCAGTAATTCCCGGGAATTACCAGTAATCACATGACGTTAAGTGTCAAAAGAAGTAATGGTTCTCTCCAATCTGATTGGACATAGGCAACGTTATGATGTTGTTGTGAAGTTGTTGATGCTGTTCTGCCGTTAGAAGAAAAACTGTCTATGTTTTTTTCTGCTTCAACTGTAGCCCCTAACGCAAATTTATGGTTAAATAATAGATGGAAAAGTATGTAAATATAAGCAATTTACTTAACTTTTACAGTGTTTTTCAAAGTATAAACTACACTGGGGTGCCTGCAAAGTGCACATGAACCCCTTTGGGGTTCATTTAAAGGGGTTCATTTACTTTGCAGGCATTTCAATGTAGTTTATACTTCGATAAACATTAGGGTAACAGTTCAAAACTAACAAGGTCTTTAATTAAAGAGACATTAAAATTTCAAATGTTAGTATCTCAATTATACAAACATTTTTTCGTTGAAAAATTTGAGAAGCTTTTGCACTGCAAAAGCTTCTCTCAGATATTGTCAACAAATATATCAGTGTATTTGGCTTTGAAGTCATAAAACACTTAATGAGTTCACCTCTTAACAAGCTTGTTACTTTAACGATGCAGCATGCTTTGAACAACCGAGTCAAGAAAAATGAAAATCATTCCTTAAATAAATGCCCTGAAGTTAAGGAACTGACAGAACTGCGCTTAAGATCAGACTGAGTATTTGTTGATAAGTGCAGCCCCGGCCGCTCAGTTGGGTAAGCCTGCTGATCTAGGAGTCACAGAGTAACTGAAAAGCAACAGAAATACCAAAAAGCACCTGAATAACCGAAAAGCAATTTCAAAATTAGTTTTACATGGGAATAATTATTTAAGTTAGGCTTTTCTTGGCTGGAAATCATTTGTAGTGTTATTTGTGAGACTTTCATTAGCTTGGGTTTCATACTATACTAGCATTGTAACAGCAAAGGCGCTAATGATGCTCAGCATTTTTCCAGTGCCTTTCAGTTTTATCCAGGAATATGAACTGCCATCTGCTTTATTTAACTTTTTAAGTGAAACAAACCAAATTAGTAAATAAAATAGCATGATGTACAGTCAAATACACTAATTATATTCTGAGCAGACTACATGTATGAATCACAGAGACACAAACTTTATTGGTCAACAACACTAGTTCATGTGCTTTTCTGTACATGTATATATGGTAAGTGCACTATTTTTGGATTAATGTTTGAAACCAAGATAACTGTGGTGCAGAAAACTTCTCTTTCAATGCTTCATCTACACATGAAAGTAATATTACAATGATAATTCATATAACAAGAGCTGTCGCCTGACAGCATAGCTCACCTGAATAGGTGCTTGCCCATCACACAGTCCCTTTGGTGGTGTGGACTGCTATCAGTGGGAACGCGTATCCATGGCGGAGTGATATTTTTATACAGATAGCAACGATAAAACATTCTAAATTTCTGCGACTCAGATTCAATCGACGAACGTGTCGCAATTTCAGTGATGCTTTGTCGGCGAATCAAACTACACAATGCCGAAAATAAGATATGGTTTTATTCCTTACATCTTAATTTAATTCTCTATGCCTTTAAGAGCAGAGCTAAACACCGAGATATTCGGCAATCGAACGTTTTACGTGATCATGTAAAGACGACTCTTATCCGCCAACTTCAACAGCAATTTTCAAAATAAATCGACTTTCTCCCGTCGGCGGATATATGCCATGAAAAACCATGGTGTCTGCCCTTTCTCCATTATAAAAATTAAGTAATTCGGTGTGTGGGACAATTTCCTTTGCAAAATAATGTTTTGGTACTCTATTTCATTTTCTCAAAAAATGGCGGATTTTTTACCTGATCGATAGACAGCAAAATAATCTGTAATAAATTCAAACATTATGGAAATGTTCTTGAATCCTGAAATCCGACACACGAAGAGGAACGCATCTTGTAATTCAACATACAACAATATTTTTTCTGTACTTTCTTCAGAATGATTGGGAAAAGAATTCTGATCAGTAGCCTACACCATACTGTAAACAAATTGATCGATTTATGACAGTTGTGACGCAATTACATAACTGCGTCAACTGTTTCAGCCTTCGCATTTACTTGCTTATAAGTTATTAAGATCGGTATGTTGTGGTCAAAATCAGAGGGACTGCTAGAAAAAAAGTAATTTTGCCATCCAATTAATCTTGCACGTGCCAATATTTCAAAGCCTCTCCTGCAACTCACACCATCACCCTACCCAACTTAAGGCCCCTCTAGCCCCCCCCCCCTCCTTCACCCCCACCCCACCCCCACCCCCACCCCTACACACACACACACACACAACTTTTAACCTTTCTTTTACATGAAAAACTAAGCAAAATATAATAGATGTTTAGCCATAACAAATACTTGCAAAACTTCAATGACTAAATCCTTGAATAAAAAGTGCAGTGTAGACCTGGGTTAAACTACTTCCAAAACAGCAGTCTAATCAGGGTCAGTACTATTTGATTTTCCCAGCAATTTTGACACACTGTCAGATGGTGAAAGTGGTAGGACAATAGCAGTAATTACTACTATATAGGTATTCTAAATGTATAAAGCTCTGATCAAATTATTATATATTCACAATTTCACATGCAGTCTGACATTGCCCTTCAGTGTTTTCCCTATAAGTGTAAATAATAAATTATAACATGTACATAATAAGAAAAAAAATTCTGGTGACATTTCCACAAGTGATGGTTTTATGATAATGATTTTACAAAGACTCAGCTGGAGCATGATAGCAATTCTGGAAATTCTGTCTTATTCAGCCATAAAAACATTTGTTGTGATCCATTAATAGAACCATCTATGCTCTTGCTGAAGTGCTTCAGTGAGAGGACACAACAGGTGTTGATATGAAGTCCATTGATGCTGGTGCAACATTTATGGTGGAACTGTGTAATTGTTTTCATTCTAACATAGTCTTGACATGTAGAAGGACAAACAGCATTATGCAACATTCCACATAAAGTGCAGGGTCCAGCAGTTAGCAGGGTATGCCCCATTCATTATTGTGTGCTCTTATAATGATATAAAAAAGCTTGCTAGCATAATAAAATCCTCTGTGAAAATGCTTTTTAATAGGTTGGTGTGTGTGTGTGGGGGGGGGGGGAGTAGACAGGAAGGGGCTACCTCTCATTCAACTGCACTAAACTGCATCCCTTTACAGGCATGACTCATCATTTAATGTCTGTCATCAAGCTTTTCTCTCTAGTAACTGATTAGTAATTACAAGTTTCTTTGCTTTGGTCAGAAGCTGCAAACATTTAAGTTGGATTAAGTTAATCGGGAAATATAAAAATGTGTTTTTATTTTTCAGTTTATGGTATCATTTCTATTGATATAACTTCAATATGAGCCTTTTAATTTTCTTTATGAGATTTAAGCTAAAACATAACCTTTGGCATTTAATTCTATAGAATATATATTTCTTCATGCCCTCCACCCCCCCCCCATCCCATCTCAGCAACAGGCCAAGCATAAAAGTATTTTGTTTGCAGTTGCCTATTAACTAGGATTTTTGGAGAGTAGGTAGGTAGACTTTCTTTTTAATTCCTGAAAACCATGAAAACAACAAAAACAAATAATAGTTCTACATAAAATGTCACACACAGTTACAGTATTTACCCATAATACTAAGATAACAGCATCCTACATTTTGAACATATCTATGTCACCCACAAATGGTGTACCCAAAATGTGCAGGTATTAGGGAAAAATTGCTGACCAAGATCAGACTGCTCCTGGGTCTACACTGCTTGCTCAGACCTGTTTGTCTTACTATGCAGGTTGATCACGGTAAATGTGCCCTTAAATGGAAAAAAATAGATCTAGGGTGTCCCAAGTGGCCATCTTTTTTTTTTTTTTTTTTTTGAGGGGGGGGGGGGGGGGGGGGGGGGGAGGTGAATTTTGAATTTTGGTGGGTAGGTAAGCAGTTGCTATCTACCCACCAAAAGTGCAGGGTCCAGACTTTTTTTGGGGAAATTTCGGGTGGAGCCAGGTTATTTTTTTCACTGATTTTTGAGGCCAGATTATTTTTTGAAATCCCCTTATGAGCTATTTTTTTTCTTGCATATCCAAAGACAGGGAAGGGATTTTTTTCAAAAAATATACCAGCCCCCCCCCCCCCCCCCCCCCCGCGCGCCCAGAATATCAAATGGTCGGTCCCTTAGCGCCTAGCGGGACAGGGTTTTGACAGATTTATATGGAAGGGCAAGCTGTCTCTTGTACTTTTTGTGGGATGCCTTCTGAAAGGGTATGTGTGTGTTTGGGGGGGGGGGGAGGAGCGGGGGCATCGTAGAAGGGTGAGTGGTCTCAGAATGTGGGGCGCGTTGTCTTGGGGGAAGTTGTCTGGGGGGGATGTCTCAGAATCTGGGGCGAGTTGTCACCTGAAGGTGGAGCGACTTGTCTTGGGGCGAGATTTTTGTGGGGCGTTGTCTTGGGGTGAGTTGTCCGTAATTCGATTAAAGCATGTCCTAGGTTTCACTTAAAATATTCATTTAAGATATTTATTATCATACCGCATGCCCCTGCTTGTTCCACTATCAATTAAATAGCCGGTCAATCACTCAATGTTTTTCGTTTGTCAAGCTTAGTGGTTGACCAGTGTGTTTTGCTTTGCTTTCTCTCGTTCTCGGCGTGTAGCCTAAATTCAGAAGCCCAAAAAATTGCAGGCAGACAGACTAACGCAAAATCTTAATAAATTCACAGTATGCTAAATGATTACCAGCTTTACTATACCATTAATGAAGAAACAGTTGGTCTCCTCAAGTTGATCCAGCTGAAAAAATGTCTGTGTGTTGACAAACGCATGTGCCATGTATACGTGTACGTAAAAATGACCAACTTCATTATCGATTTTCAACGAAAATAGAATTTCTCCCGAAGATATACCTCGCTAAAAGACGGTCGAATGTATGAACTACGGTTCAGTTATAATGGCATCTAATTTGGTTTGTGGGACAATTTTCTTTGCAAAATAACTATGGGGTATTGTCGTAGGGTTTTACTTTTCTGAAAAACGGTTGTCAACCTGTGATCGTTGTTTTGGGTGTGCAAACTGCATTGAGGTACCGATATGCGTCTGATTTCAATAACAAAACATCAAATTTCATTCTGATCTGGTCCGTTGGAAAACTATGACTGCATATCTTATCAAACGAGCATTCTTTTGGGACTGTTTCTATTCAAAATTTCCCGCCATTTTTTCCGGCGAAAAAAGAGGATTATTTCTTTGTGCATAGACGACCGCTTGAAGAAAATGATTTACTCAAATGTGATGAGTCTGCGTTCCAACTGTATGCATAAAACTTCAGGCAAGCATGTCCATAATGTTAACATGTCCATAATGATAACACATTTATAAACAAAAGCTATCTCAGAAATATGTCTTAAAATAAAATTAAAATACATGTAAAACAAGTAGCCCAAAGGGCAACAATTGCTCACCTGAGAGACATTGTAAACCTATAGGGATATTTAAGATGCTCAAGGGCAGCTACCTCCACAGTCAGTGGTCCAATCAGGCTGAAACTTAAACTCATCCAAAACATTATGCATGCCCTCATTTAATATATGCAAGTTTAAAAAGTATCCGATCAAGAGCACAATAGACAGAGCTGTCGAGGGCAGCTAACTTCGTAGTGGTTGGCCTGATCTGGCCAAAATTTGAACTTGTTTAAGATATTATGCATTTCCTCATTACCTGCAAGTTTGAAAAGGATCGGATCAGTAGAAACCAAGAAAAAGTGGCGACATTGATTTTTTGGATGCTCAGGGCAGGTACTCCATAGTCAGTGGTGGGATCTAGCGGAAATGCTAACTAATCCAAGCTTTTATGCATATCCTCATTACCTGCAAGTATGAAGAGGATCCGATGAAAAATGAAAATGTGATGACATTGTTTTCTCCATTATAAGACTATGGGATTTTTTTCAAATGCTCAAGGGCAGCTAACTCCGTAGTCTGTGCTCAAATCCGGCCAAATTTCGAACTCATCCAAGCTCTTATGTATGCCATCATTACCTGCAAGTATGATGTGGATCTAATCAAAAACCTTGATTGCAGCACCCTGAAAGACAAACTTGCTCGAGATATTGTCATGCCCTACATTTGTGTGAATTTATTTTAAAATCCGTTGAGAAATGTAGGTGCTAGAGCGATGACAAAGTTTTTCTAAAAATAGCCACAGTGACCTTGACCTTGGGCACAGCATCCTGAAAGTCAAACTTGCTTGAGATATTGCCATACCCTACATTTGTGTCAATTAATTTCGAAATCCATGGAGAAATGTAGGTGCT
Source organism: Ctena decussata (assembly GCA_963989385.1). NCBI lineage: Eukaryota > Metazoa > Mollusca > Bivalvia > Lucinida > Lucinidae > Ctena > Ctena decussata. The sequence goes on from OZ022502.1 coordinate 20,852,270, forward strand.
AGAGCGCTGACAAAGTTTTTCTAAAAATAGCCACAGTGACCTTGACCTTGGGTGCAGCACCCTGGAAGTCAAACTTGTTTGAGATATTGTCATGCCCTACATTTGTGTGAAGTTGATTTAAAATCTGTTGAGAAATGTAGGTGCTAGAGTGATGACCAAGTTTTTCTAAAAATAGCCACAGTGACCTTGACCTTGGGCACAGCATCCTGAAAGTCAAACTTGCTTGAGATATTGCCATACCCTACATTTGTGTCAAGTAATTTCAAAATCCATGGAGAAATGTAGGTGCTAGAGCGCTGACAAAGTTTTTCTAAAAATAGCCACAGTGACCTTGACCTTGGGCGCAGCACCCTGGAAGTCAAACTTGTTTGAGATATTGTCATGCCCTACATTTGTGTGAAGTTGATTTAAAATCTGTTGAGAAATGTAGGCGCTAGTGATGACCAAGTTTTTCTAAAAATAGCCACAGTGACCTTGACCTTGGGTGCAGCACCCTGAAAGTCAAACTTGCTCGAGATATTGTCATGCCCTACATTTGAGTCAAGTTATTTTAAAATCTGCTGAGAAATGTAGGTGCTAGAGCGCTGACAAAGTTTTTCTAAAAATAGCCACAGTGACCTTGACCTTCGGCTCAGCATCCTGAAAGTCAAACTTGCTCGAGATATTGTCATGCCATACATTTGTGTGAAGTTATTTTAAAATCCATTGAGAAATGTAGGTGCTAGAGCGCTGACAAAGTTTTTCTAAAAATAGCCACAGTGACCTTGACCTTGGGTGCAGCATCCTGAAAGTCGAACTTGCTCGAGATATTGTCATGCCCTACATTTGTGTGAAATTATTTTAAAATCCGTTGAGAAATGTAGGCAATAGAGCCCTGACAAAGTTTTTCTAAAAATAGCCACAGTGACCTTGACCTTGGGCGCAGCATCCTGAAAGTGGAACTTGCGAGATATTGTCATGCCCTACATTTGTGTGAAGATATTTTAAAATCTGCTGAGAAATGTAGGTGCTAGAGCGCTGACAAAGTTTTTCTTAAAAAAGCCACAGTGACCTTGACCTTAGGCGCAGCATCCTGAAAGTTGAACTTGCTCGAGATATTGTCATGCCTTACATTTGTGTGAAGTTATTTTAAAATCCATTGAGAAATGTAGGCAACAGAGCGATGACAAAGTTTTTCTAAAAATATGTGATGACGTTGTTTTCTCCATTATAACACTATGGGTTTTTTTCAATCGCTCAAGGGCAGCTAACTCCGTAGTCTGTGCTCGTATCCGGCCAAATTTCTAACTCATCCAAGCTCTTATGTATGTCATCATTACCTGCAAGTATGATAAGGATCTAAGCAAAAACAGTTGAGAAGACGTGATGACGCCATTTTTCCCATTATAACCCTATGGGATTTTTTTTCAAACGCTAAAGGACAGCTAACTCTGTAGTCTGTGCTCGAATCCGGCCAAATTTCGAACTCATCCAAGCTCTTGTGTATGTCATCATTACCTGCAAGTATGATATGGATCAAATCAAAAACAGTCGAGAAAACGTGATGATGCCATTTTCACCATTATAACCCTATGGGGGCTATCTGTTGCCATGTAAACCAGAGTTCTGAGCTGATCGGCACCAAAACCTAATGCAGCCTTTCCCTCACCCAAATGATGCTTCAGATAAAATTTGATTGCGATCGGCCCACTGGTCTCCGAGATATTTATGTTTGAAAGTGTTGACGCACCCACCCACGCACGGACGGACAACGGCTCGACTCCCATCCTATAAGCTCACCTCTGAGCCTTCAGCTCAGGTGAGCTAAAAATCCACATGAAATTTCAAAGTCCATGAGCTTGAGGTCAACAGGGTTCATACAAACTGGACAAAACAAAATTCCCTGACATTTCCCTGACGCCAATCCAAATTTCCCTGACATAACCATACCCATCAGAGAAACATGTTTTTAATAGAAAATTTTAGAAATAGATGCCTAGGAAAAGCCACAATCAAACATTACGGCCTACCTTGACCAATGGTACCATGAGGAAGAGTAAGTAACGATGAAGAAAACAAGATAGGAATGAACAAATCACAAACAGCACTGCAACCAGCTCCCTCTTCCCCACAAGAGGTGGTCACAGTGCAACCCGCTCAGAAGAAAATTGAATAAATAATCTGATGTTGACCTCCAAACCTCCCTTACAGCCAACCCAAGCCACCCTATTTCGCAATTAGTAAATAAATGAAAGCAGAGCAATTTTTTTTTTTTTCAAGCTGGATGTGGAATATATCTCATTACAAAAGCTACAACAGATTGGCTAAGTTTTTTTTATAAAATTCCACTATAATCCTGATTACATCTACTGTTTAGATTATAACTTCTAAAGTTTTGAAATATACAACTGAACACTGCTCTGCTATATAGGGTGCTCATTTCCAGAATTCTTGTTAAGTTCCATTGCAGATGTTACAATGAAAAGCAGTAAATATACAACAAGGAATTTGAGAAAAAGAAATAGAATGATGGTGTTAGTTCCTACAGTTCATTCTTAAACTGCCAGACTTACTGGAAATTGTATGTATACATATACATACACAACCATAAATGTTGACAAAACAAAGATAATGATTAGAGGCATTCAGTATGACAGTATTCTTGAACCAGGTCCAGGTGCAGCAATCAAGTCAAGTAAACCCAATTAGTATCTCCACAAACTGTGACATTTATAATCAGAGTATTTTGAAGAAATTATGGTATTTTACCTTGAAGGTGCTGGGGCTTCAGGATTGTCAATTTTTAGCCAAACAAACTGATACAAAACAGTAAAGCACAAAAATATGAAAGTGACATTTACTGGTAACAAGAGCTGTCGCCTGACAGCATAGCTCGCCTGAATAGGTGCTTGCCCATCACACAGTCGCTATGGTGGTGTGGACTGCTATGTATAAAACTTCAGGCAAGCATGTCCATAATGACAACACATTTATAAACAAATGTCTTAAAATGAAAATAAAAAAATCCACATGAAATTTCAAAGTCCATCAGCTTGAGGTCAAAGAACTAAGGGGTAGGGGGGAGGAGGGCAGGGCTAGGATGTATCAAAGCCTTTAACCATTATCTAACATCAGTCCAAGTATTAGTATCAACTGAGTCCATTGTGGCACTGTGAAATTATGTCTTCATTAATATAAAACTAATCAAAATCTTTAAGACAAAACTCAAAGTCCATGACCTTGACATCAAGGTCATCCAGTCGGGTAAGTATATAGTGTTATGTAAAAACTCAAAAAAGTGTCTAACATCAGTTCAAGTGTAAACTAAATCTCTGCCAAGCATTATGAATCAGTACACAATTACAAAACTTTAATAAAGACCAAATTTCCTAAGTCCCTGACCTTGACATCAAGGTCACCGTGCAGGGCTGGGGTAGTACTCTGTAAAACTTTGGACTAATATCTAACTACAGTGCAAATATAAAAAGAATTCATCTATGGTTTCAGGAGATATGTGTCATTAAAAAACTTTATCCAAAATACCCAATCAATAAAAAGACAATTTTCTAAGTCCATGACCTTGACATCAAGGTCACTGAGGGGGGTGGGGGTAGTACCTTGGAAAACTTTAGACCAATATTTAACTACAGTGCAAGTATCAAAGGAATCCATCCATGGGTTAAGGAGATACTGGGCTTTAGAAAACTTTAACCAAAACATCCAGTCCCCAAAAAACTCCCAATTTTCTAAGTCCATGATCTTGCCATCAAGGTCAAGGAGTGGGGTGGGGGTGGTACCATGTTAAACTCTGGACCAATATCTAACTACAGTGCAAGTATCAAAAAAATCCATCCGTGGGTTAGGGAGATATAGGTCTTTAAAAAACTTTAACCAAAACATCCAATCCGGACGCCGACGCTGACGCGGACGTTGACGCCGTGGTGACAACAATAGCTCTTCCTGAACTTTCCTTCAGGCGAGCTAAAAACTGGTAATCCAAACTAAATCTAAGAAAACTGCCCTAATCTTTTTCACTTATTCTTTATCAATCATGACTGGAATTGTAAAATTCCCTGATATTTCCCTGACATTTTAGCAAAAAATCATTTTTCCATGACACAACATAAAAATCCCCTGACAATTCCCTGACCTTGAAAAAAATTAAATTTCCCAGACATTTCCCTGATGCGTATGAACCCTGGTCAAAGAACTAAGAGGTGGTGGTGGGGGGATGGGGGGCGGGGGGCTAGGATGTATCAAAACCTGGAACCATTATCTAAGATCAGTCCAAGTATTAGTTTCAACTAAGTCCATCCTGGCACTGTGAAATTATGTCTTCATAAATTTAAAACTTTAACCAAAATCTTTAAGATAAAATTCTAAGTCGATGACCTTGACTTCAAGGTCATCCAGTGGGGTAAGTATATAGAGTTTTGTAAAAACTCAAAAAAGTGTCTAACATCAGTTCAAGTGTAAACTAAATCTCTGCTACGCATTATGAAGTAGGAGGCAATTAGAAAACTTTAATAAAGACCAAATTTCCAAAGTCCCTGACCTTGACATCAAGGTCACTGAGCGGGGTTGGGGTAGTACTCTGTAAAACTTTGTACTAATATCTAACTAAAAGGCAAATATAAAAAGAATTCATCGCTGGGTTCAGGAGATATGTGTCTTTAAAAGACTTTAACCAAAACATCTGATCAATAAAATGACAATTTTCTAAGTCCATGACCTTGACATCAAGGTCACTGAGGGGGAAGGGGTAGTACCTTGGAAAACTTTGGACCAATATCTAACTATAGTGCAAGTATCAAAGGAATCCATCCATGGGTTAAGGAGATATTGGGCTTTATAAAACTTTAACCAAAACATCCAGTGCAAAAATACTCCCAATTTTCTAAGTCTGTGACCTTGATGTCCATGACCTTGACATCAAGGTCACGGAGTGGGGTGGAGGTGGTGTCTTGTTAAACTTTGGACCAATATCTATACAGTGCAAGTATCAAAAGAATCCATAAATGGGTTAAGGAGATGTAGGTCTTTAAAAAAACTTGAACCAAAACATCCAATCCGGCCGCTGACGCTGACTCCAGGGTGACAACAATAGCTCTTCCTGACTTTTCCTTCAGGCGAGCTGAAAACTGAGTTTTTTAAAATTGTTTTTTGGTTATTCCAGTGCTTTCTGGTATTTCTGTGCTTTTCTGTTATTCTATGTACCACAATTTTCCCTAGGACTATCAGCCATTGGAATGCCCTCCCACCCTACATACCGGTCCTTCCCTTGTTGGCTCAGTTCAGCAGTGCTGTCTGCCATGTGATCCATGTCTCTCCCTAAACACCAATTTCTGTTTTTTATCTTTTACTTATACTGACATTCTTTATGGCACTGTACAAACTCATCTCTTTCCCATACTTTTGTTTCATCTACCCCCCTTCAGCACTTATCTATCTATTTATCTCTCAATACTGAGACGATCATTTTCTGATCATTACCTCAGGTGTGATGGGTTGCTAAATTTAGAATTTAGCTCAAAGGGAAAACAAACTTTCGGGGTGGGTCATTAAAACTATTTACAAGAAGCAGATCAGAGGCATGCTAAAACACATGCCTCAGGAGGGATAATCTAAATAAGGGCCTTAAACTCCTCAGCGGAATTGGCAGAAACCGCGGAAGAGGGGAGACTATTCCACATAGGAGTAGTCCTGGGGAAGAACGAATTTTTCAGGGCATCACTATTGACTGATTGATTGATTTGTTGTTTAACGTCCACGGTAAACAGCTATGGTCAGTCGGTACGGTCAGTTAACCTAACCACACTATTCCTGGGCAGGCTTAGACCTCCTAAGCAGTTAACCAGTACTAAGTGCACATACTTTCGCCAGTAACAGACAACTGCCCTTCTTGAATCAGTGGAAGGAGAAATGAAAGTATGTGGCCAGACTGGGTTTCGAACTCAGGACCTCTGACTTATGAGTCAGGTGCCCTGCCAATTATGCCAGGCCTGGGGCATCTCTATATGCAAGGTATCTTATGTATTGTAATTCATGGGATGCCCTAGTCCTTCTCGACTTTGGTGCAGGGGTCAAGTACTTATCTTTCTCAAGGGATACTGAACCAGAGTAAATCTTGTAAAAGAAGGTTAAGGAGGACTGCTCCCAGGGGGCTTCCAGGGATGGCCACTCAAGTTCGTCCAGCATACCGCCGACACTACTTGTATTCCGCCATCGCCTGCAGGTCCACCTGGCAGCTGTTCTCTGCAGAATCAAAATTGTTTACTGGTGATATGTCTCCAAACAATCATTCACCTGCACCTTCTCAACTTGCTGAATCTGAGTTTTATGATAGGAAGTGTCTCCGGGTACGGTACCGTATCCCTAGACCCTGGGTCTCCAGGTATGGAACAGTACCCCGAGACTCTGGGTCTCAAGGTACGGAACCGTACCTGGAGACAGTCCTATGAGGATTGGCTTCGGGTACGGCAGTAAGTTTTTGATACTATGTATAAAGTAGTTTTACCCATTAAATACACAGTTAATCCAGCAATAAAATTACACCTAAGTCACCGTCTTGCTAGAGAAAATAACTAATGATAATGCGATCAAAACAATGTGTTTATTTTGCATGAATATAACATGACTTCACACCAATCATTGTTGTTTTTCACACCTGTGCGTCGAAAATCATAATGAAATTCAACAATAGGTAACAGTTTTCATTCACTGGACGGACGAACGGCGCCCCGGTACTGCGGCTATGGATACGTTCCGCTGAGGTGCAATTACATTAATTACCGTACAATGGGAAATTTTCGCGTCGCCTAATTTTCGCGGAGTTTCGCGGTCGGTAACGATCCGCGAAAATTAAACTCCGCGAAATATTTTCAAAGTTTGTACAAAATAGTGATGAGATATTTGAATCGTCCAAACATAAGGTTTGCGGTATTTAAAGCGCCCCACAAAACCTTAAAAGTAGGTAGCTATGGAGCTATTATTTTCGGGTCAATTATGTTAGCTGGTAATAAGCAGGTAATTACAATTTGAATAGGCTAACACTTTTTTCGCTTGATTAATGATCATTTGTACCTGATTATGCAAGAACAATTTAATGACTTTTTGTTGACCGTGAGTTCTGTTTACTTTTATCCTAAACAATAGCCATTCTATCTATTGCTCTCATATTTCAGTTGACTGCTCCTGTGAACTAAACTTCGATTTTTACAAATGTCTATCTTACCTTTTTTTTGTGTGTTTTTTGTGTGTTTTGTGAAAAAGGATGGGTATCCTCCCAAACCCCAAAGGAGCCGATTCTGTCTTAACAAATGTGTTCATAACAAAGTGATTACAGTTTCTTTTTCTCTCCTTGTGCGTCTTGATAATTCAATCAAGCCAATATTTTACAGGACAAACACAATTTTTATTTTCGTGGACGTTCACACCCGCGAAAGTTAAAAACCGCGAAAATTAATCCTCATGTTTTGGGGGCAAATCCGCGAAAATTTGGCGACGCGAAAATTTTCCATTATACGGTATTTGTATGTCTTTCTGTAACGTTAGTGATTTATTTATTTTTATTTTATTTTTTTTTCTAGAGGGGTGAGAGGGTGGCGGGGGAAGCTAAAACCACATTTACAAAGCCGCTCGTAATTACCGTAAATTCCTTCAAGTTGTGTGTCAGTGTCTGCTATTTTGTCAGTGCATATACATGAAATCAGACTGTAGATTTACAGCGGCATCTAAAAGATTAAAGAGCAAGATACTCATGATAAATCTCGTCAGATTTTTTTTATTATTTGGTGCGAGTTGACTTTTGGCAAGTTTATGAAATGGGACGAGTTGACTTGTGGTAAGTTAAAAAAAAGATAGGGTGGGCTGTCCTGGGCTGAGATATTTGTTGTGCGAGTTGTCTTCGGTCCGAATTGTCTTGATTCAGTCAGTGCGATATCTGTTGAAGTGATAATAATCTTCATAAGCACACAATTAAATTCTCAATGTCATTTCGACTGAGATCAGACCTGTTTACTCTCAGACTTCGTCATGTGTAGTCAGGAAAGCAGCTAAGCATATTTTGCAGTACTTATGTGTAGTCCATGCATGTGGTAGTTGGATGGGGGTGGGGTGTTGGTTGGGGGAGAGGGGGGAGCGTGGAGAGTAGGGATTATTTTGATTTTTTCAAAAAAAAATTGTCACATAGTGGTTCCTAGCTTAGTCTGTAAATCTGTCTTTTATAGGTATGGGTAAAGCAGTAATGAGGAAAAGAGATGAGGATGGCACCTGATTCATCTTTGGCAAGGGCTTGGGTTAATTCATACTCTTTTCTAATCTCTTCAGTAGATGATTTTATCTTTACAGGATAAAATTTTACATCTGTAATCTTTTAACTATTTGATCAACTTTTGATCGCGAAAACATGACAATACAGTTTAGCTGACAAAAACAGTTAGCTATGAAGATATAAAATCAATAGACCATGACTAACATTGACATTGTTTAATTTTTCTTGATGGTTGTTGACTGGCAGTTGCAGCCTGACATAATTTGATTGTTTTGTTCACGCTGAAATGCACAGCTGAACCGGTAGTAATCTGTGTTGAATAGACGCTTTATTTAGGGGCCAAAACGTCCAAATATGGTCCGAAATCACAGGAAAAGGACTGAAAAACTGGATTGGCAAATTAGCGTAGTTTCAGATGGTCAAAACGTAGAGCGTATTTTTAAGCCCAAAAGCGTAGAAAATACGCCAAAATCGTAGTTGTAAACAGGTCTGTGAGATGTGCAACAACACTTGGAGAACTTTACTTGGCGACTTTAACCGTTTGATGACAGTATTTCATTGCCCTGAAAGCAGTGGCGGATCCAGAGGGGGTTTGGGGGGTTCAAACGAACCCGTCTTCAGCCTAAATTATTTCATTTTCATGGGAAAATTCAGGGAAAATTGGTTAAACTGCATAAATCCAATCCCCTTTGAAGCCAATTTGAACCCCCTATCCAAAATTCCTGGATCCGCCCCTGGAAAGGCATATTCAAGAATGCTGCATGCGTTTTGTAGGCGTCTATTTTGCTTCATTGCTTATCGCAGAATTATTAAAAGATAGATACTGTTTAATAAATGTGATTGTCTATCTTTATAGATTATAACGAGATGATACTTGTTTGCACTCTTCAGAAGTCATTGTCAGCGAGTAATTAAAGGTGGGCGATCAAATATGACACCTCGGCTGTGTTTTTCGCAGTTTATGTACATGCACATCAGTCAAAATACCACAAATGACTGACTTACATTATAATTTTCTCTAGCAAGATGGCGACTTAATGAAACGATTTAATTTTTGGATTATTTATATATTAAATGGGTAAAACAACTTATAATACATAGTACTGAAAAACTTACTGCCGTACCCGGAGCCAATCCTAATAGGACTGTCTCCAGGTACGGTTCCATACCTGGAGACCCAGAGTCTCGGGGTACGGTTCCGTAACTGGAGACCCAGAGTCTAGGGGTACGGTATTGTACCTGGAGACACTTCCTTTATGATAGGGATGCCAAATGCACTTGGTTTGCTGGAACCCGTGCGAGGCCCCCCCTTGGGAGTTAAGGACATACAGGAAAAAAGATAGACAGATAGAAAGACCCTAGAATTAAAAATTAGCTAACGTCAAGCTGCTGTGATTTACTATTTACCACTGGTCCATCATTGACCCGTAAGCTGCTTCATTTCTGACGCACCACCCGAGACATATGCTAAGTCTGTTATTCGATTGCAGCATTACCAAACTTAACTACAGCTCAAAATGCAAATTCTTATTTACTCAGAGCATGGCTTGTGATGGAATTACAGCTGCTTCTGTAAATTTATTGACCTTCTCACGATTTTAGGATTTTTTTCTAAACCGGAAATCATTATAACGATGCAACTCGCACCGTGTTGCAAGGGCCCGCATGGTACACTACAACGTCTCATTTTCAAGGCGGTCATACTAAACGCAGGAAGACAAAAATTTTCTTCTTTCATACGCCCTCGCAGGCATTCTAGACAGGTGTGCGCTGTCAGTGCTGAAAATAGCATGAGTAGGTGAAAGGTTAAAAGCTGGTGAGAAGAAGGTTAAAAACAAATTAAAAACACCATGTAACTGGATCTACGGCCGTGAAACCGAAGCTGTCTCTTCGGAGACAGTTGATGGGTTTAAGGCCAAAATTTAATATCCTAGGGTAGAGCAGGGGTTAGGCATGGAATGCCTGCCCGTGAGGACTTCTTGTGAATAGTTTTAATCTGCTGGTGGCTTTGTCACAAATTTATTTATTTATTTATTTTTTTGTGACAACTTATGCGCCACACTAGAAACCTGTCATCATGGTCAAAGTTGACCGAGGACAGTAAAAATAGAAAGAAAGAAAGTGAGTGGTGCAGCTTGCCAACTTCCATGAACGCATCAAGGGTTGGCAAGCAAACAACCGACTCGGGGAGGGCATTTCATTGAACTATTGCCAATGGGAAAAATGAGTATTTGTAGAAATTCCTTGAGGTGTGGACTTGGCGGAAGGCAATGTTTTGACTTACGGGTATTGGGCTGGATGTATGCAGGAATTTGAATTGCCACAAGTCCATAAACAATTCGATAAAACAGGCAGAGACGTGCATCCGCTCGTCTCTGTTCCAGGGATCTCCAACCGAGAGTATTTAATATGGCTGTTACGCTTGACCTATCTTCCGATAGTACTGCGCTCTACTCGGTCAAATTATGACCATGATGACAGGTTTGTGGTGTGCAACATGAGTTATCAAAATAAATAAATAAATAAATAAATAAATAAATAAATAAATAAATGTGTGACATAGCCACCGGCAGATTAAAATTATTTACGAGAAGTCTTAAGGGGCATGCATTCCATGCCTAACCCCTGCTCTACTCTAGGATATTATATTTTGGCCTTAAACCCACCAACTGTCTCCGAAGAGACATCTTCGGTTGTCAGGCCATTCCAAGATGCAATTGTCCTGGAGAAGGATGAACTATTCTTATGGCCGTCCGTGTAATCTTTATTCATATTCAACCGTCCGTGTAATCTTTATTCATAGTCGCGCTTATATCACAGGTGGTATCTTACCTATGACCCTCAAGGGGTGGATCAAAAATCAAAAATTGTCAGTGAACTGTAATATTTTAGGACCAAGACAATAAGGACTCCCACTGAATGTTTATATATTTATTGCTACTAACTACGTGTTGTTTATAAGGTATCAAACTGGCAAGTGAAAACGCCCTGCGTTTAAACAATGCTATCAGAGAGGAAGAAACACGGGTTATCCCGAGACAACGGACGCGACAGAAGACAACCAACGCAGTTCAATTTGGTGACGTCATAGGAATACCTAAGGTAGGAAAACAGCGATTTTTAACCTTGAACATGAATACTTTTAAAAGTTATTTGGCAGAGTGAAAACAGACTAATGTTGGTACCGACCGATTAAGTTCCACGGAGATTTGTTCATTAAAACGAGAGATAAACCTCGCAACGTTTCATTTCGTTCAATTTCACCTACCCCTTTCTATTTCGGTTGTAGTTTTTGGCTATGTAAGACATCTTATTTCTTATTTTTTTCTTATGTAGATATAGTATATTGTCTATGGTTCTAATTCATCGCAAGCATCTGTCTGAAAAATTATTGTCGATTGTTCAAATCCAAGGAACAGTGAACACTTGAGTTTGTTCCTGGACACAACATACCACGGGTCATGAAACATCTGAACGCGGTTCGTCAGCATACTTCAGGAACAACGAACGCAGTTTGTAAAATATCAAGTCCTTGGAAAAAATCGATGTTACCACTCGCGATTTCCTTGAAACTGCATTATTTGCAGTTTCAAGGAAATCGCTGTGATAGCAAGCACACACCTAACAGGCACCCTTTAAATGGTAGATGCGAGTTCAGCAGTGTGAGTGGTTGTTGATAGGTATTTTTATGGTTACACCGATCAAGTTTCTGTGGCGGGAAATTTGAAATGCCAAATGTAAACAATGACTGATTTACATGAAAAACATTCAAAATCTCAATAATGAAATTGTAATCATTCTGAAAAACAGTAGCCTATAATTATTTCCAGCAAAACCAATGTTATACAGTTCTGTTTTGTTGCCCACTGTGTCAAAATAAACCTGTCAATAATGGCGTCCGGGTACAGGATGTAAACATGCCGTGTTGATATCAATTTACAGTGCTCATCTATGCACATGTCTGAATAACATACAGGATATCATGTATTTGAAGTGAAAACAAACTGAAATCTGAGGTCGGAAGGTTACTGACAAGAATATTTTAGATTTGTCAATTGATGTGGTGTCAAGGTAGATTTTCTCCATGTGGTTTTATCCTATCTTGTATGTACAGAACATGTACTGGCAATAACTTGCCAAAGGCGTTTTGCTATTAATGATTCTGTATTTGATCTTTCATTTGAGCCAGTGTCTGACAAATTTGGTACTATCGCATAAACACCCAGTAAATGCTTAGAGGAGCCTGCATATCCTCGCAGTTTCACCAGAGCCTTAATATAGTTCGTGCATACAAAGAATGGTAGTAGATGATGTAATACATCTAGCCTCACGGGATTGTTGTGCATGCACGTTTCAAAAATGACTTACGAATATGTGATAAATATCATTTTCTCATGGGCTGGTCCATTTATTTGACAATTCATCATACGTGCATCAACTACTCCTAGCTTGAAATCAAATCTAAATGTCTAAACCGCCTTTAACACTGCTCTAACAAATGACTGATGAAAGAGACTTCAAAATTCTTAGACATTCCTTTTCACTATGGCTATACTTTGCTTGTTTTAGGTTAATATTTACATTCTCTGTACATTTACTGAAAAGCCCTATAGTAATTAAACTAGTCGGGCATAATGTTATTTTTCCAATCTGATAGGGCGTTGGTGATGTCATAACAATGTTTTCACCAAATTACGACAGAAAAAAGAATTTAATATAAGCAATGAACTCAATTGTTCAGATGTATATCGAAGGATTACAATATCGAGACCATTTAATTTTGATAAACATCAGAAAAATGAAACTCATTCTTTATTTATTCCTGCCTATGATTGTAAATGACAAGGGAGGAGGGAGTGGGGGATGGGTGTAACCAAATGTTTTGAAAAGATCTCGCATAGCTACCATCCGGAGGAGAATAATAAATTTAAAACAAAATAAAATTTAATGAAATTGATAACACTGCAACATTAAAACTGACAGAAGTATTAAACACGAATGACCACAACCACAACGTTTCAAAGGAGCATTTTGAAGGTAAAATTCCGCGCCATTTTGGATTAAATAGAAGTATCATGTTAAAACAACATACAATGACAATGGCAGGTTTTTGAAAACATTAAGTAAAATGCTTAAAATACCAATCAGCTCCTGAAAATAAAGAACAGCATGAACAACCCACACATCTGAATGCAGACAAACCCCACGACCAGCCCTAAAACATGCCCGTAGTTCTTCATGCTTCCAACGCTGAACATCAGACCGGCACTGAAATCCAGAACAGATCGTTCCTAAGGATGATCCCTTAGGCCACACCATGGCCTGTGAGAGCTGAATCTGCCTAGGCTCAAATCAGTAGGGTCATTATTTGAGCACATGCTCGGGCATTTAGTGTAATTAGACATATGCCCACCCACCACTGTGATGAGGCCACTCTGTTATCTATACTATTATATTATTGAAGGCGGTAAAAATGCCGTCCTCTTTATGATGCAGATTGCTGAGGAAGACTTGGGCAGCCAGTTGACCAGTGTACCAACTATTGTCATGAGGCATCATAATGATCGTCAAGGATTCAGACCTGCGACGACAGATCCTTGGTCTCTTGCGCCTAAGGAAGACAAGACTACGTCTGTTTAAGTTATGTCTGTTTACCGAGCAAGTTTGCTATGGTTCTTTCTCTAGACATTCAGGTTCTTCTTCAATATTAAAATAAAGAGTCTGAACTATATATAATGCCCAGCATAATGATTGCAAAACCCACATTAAACCCCATAAAATGACTGTATGCTGGTTTCGGGGCATCTGTATCTAGTCTGCAATGTCTCCTCTTGTCCTCTATATGGCATGTAGGATAGAGTTTGTACTGAAATAAATACAACAACAACAGCATTTTCAGTCTGGCCCCCATAATGCATTGACAGTGAATTTGGGTTAGGATAGTTGAAGAAATCCCCGTCTTTGTTTGTTTGTCTGTTTGTTTTCCTTAGTACTACAGGTATACATTACTCCAGTGCATGACTCCATTGCTGAAGCCCTTTCTTGCTCAATGAGTCTTCTGAGTATAGGCGGCTTTGCATCTTGCTCAAGTCAAATCAAATATATTCAGTTTGGTCTACAGTTACAAGATTGAAATCAAGTATATTAAAATACAATGCAATACAAAACAACCAGGTATTACAAGTGATGTATTTTCTGACCATGATAGTATATGGCTTACTTTTTTATGTTAATGTTTATGTTAAGGTAAAACGTACATCTTTAGAGGAACCTACACAGCCAACCCATCCCTGCCCCCTCTCCAACCCAGGCCCAGCTCCCAAAGGAATTCCCCCCATTCATTGGAGCAAACGCTATCCCTCAAAAGCAGACCCAAAAGGAAGGACCATGCCTCCTGGGGAAGCATGCAAGAAGGAAGTCATAAAACCCGCCTGCCTTTGTAAAAGTATGAAGGTGCACCCAGACATCCCAACTGTGCAACAGCTTGACAACCTTTCCTTATCACCTACTCGTTGTCCTGACATGGCTGAAATACTGTTTAAAGGACATGAAATTGCATCGTGCATTCATCCATCCTTCGCTCCACAGCAGACTCCCCATTAAAAGGGCCACACTGCAAAAGCAAACAAACAGGCACAGTCTCAAGAGAAGCCTCCTCTTCAGGAAAAGCAACTCCACCATCCCCATCTCTGCGTTCCTTTTATCCAAAAGTCAGCTCCCAAAGAAAAGAACCTACTCCCATTAAAGCAAATGCTCTCTCACCGAAGCAGATCCCCCAGGAAGGGCATGCCACCTGAGGAAAAAGAAAATCATAAAAATTGCCTCTCATTTAAAAACAGGTAAAAGAAACTTACATCGCGGAATACGACACGGACAGTAAGTGTGGCTCGGAGAGGGATGCTCATTGCCTGCCGAGACCTGCGCATCAACTCTTTTCTTTCAAACTTTTTGGGGTTAGCGACACTGAAGAAGTTAAATACATTTGGTATGGATACGCTTATATTAAACAAACAGGTTGTCTTATTCGAGTTGAGCTGACCTGTGAACCAATTAATGCATGAGCAGCATGGGTGTCGCATGAGCTGCAGGGGCCTCTCACTAAGGTTTTAGCCATTACCACCAGAGCAAGTGGAGCAATGGAAAAGACAATTAAGTAAGCTGAAATGGCCTGCTGCATCTTGGCTCAGGCTGAACTAAACTACAACAAGGTGGTGCAAAGAGTTTCACCTCACTCCAGTCAAAGGTCTTGAAGGACCGTTCAGGGTGTGCTCGCATAAAGTGGCGAAAAATATGAAGGTACACCCAGACACCCCAACTGTGCAACAGCTTAACAACCTTTCTTTATTACCCTCTCAAATACATTTGACCTTGAAAATGGCCTTGACCTTGTTCAATAGTATCATAACTGTGGACAGGGTTTGCTTGTACAGCATATCTCTTCAACATTTTCATTAAATGCACGCCACTTTCTTCAAAGTGTATGACAGTGTTAATGTAGGGGACATGCTATGATGGATCAGGAGATAATATTATTAGGTTGTCTCTTGACCTTGGATATGACCTTGGATATGACACTGACTTTATGACAAATGTTGTTCTACATAATAATTATAACAGCTATGTTCACAGTGCTTCATGCCTTATCATGAGATTCATGCCGTATTTTTAAACCATTATAATATGTTACATTAGTATGGATCATGAGACTAGTTACACAAGAAAACGTGTATAGTGTCGTATGTGACCAACAAAGGCATAGCCCGGCTTATTTATAGGCGCATGCTGATCAATGCCTATGTTATCTGCTGCATGTAGGTAAATTATTCATGTTGATATCCAAAGTTTTAACACTAAGTACTAGTAACGCAAATAGCCTAAGAAAGCTGTTTAGAGACTTTCTAACTCTTAGATCTCAGAAGGGACGTTTTCCCGTAATTTGGCTTATATTATGTTTACTTTATTCACTCTCATGACCTTTAATATCACCTTGACCTTGTTGCACATGATACATAGATAGTATGTTTGCTTTGTCAAAAAGGATGGTCAAATGACTTACTCGCATAAACATTGAAAATGCAATTTCAAAATAAGAAAAATATGTAGGATTTTGTTTCAATTTTAATCAGTATTTGACATGCTTGATGAATGTCAAGGTCAATAGTCCCACAGTAATGGCGCAACAGGCATTTATAAGTCTATAAACTATAACTATAAATACTGAAGTTAATCAAGACATACAAAAATCTGCTCTGTTCAGCAAGATTTTTTCAATAATTGTGAAAATAGGCGGTAAAATGAAGATTTTTCTCCAAACAAATACATTTGACCTTGAAAATGACCTTGACCTTGTTCAACAGCAATCCACAATATACTTTCTTCAAATGTTGGTTTATGTTACATAAATATAAAGTCATTTCCTTTTCTGTGTTTTCCATTTGTTCAATTCTACAGCAAGATACAAATATCTAGTGCCCTATGCTAAACACGGCGGCCATCTTGGACGCCATCTTGGATTTCTCAGCCCGCACCAACATCTGCCACTGGATCCCGGTGATTTCATAAACTACAAGGTATGACAAACATTTTGGTATATAGCGTTGCTTGTAGTATTTTTATGACTACCCCACCTTCGTTTCACCTCTGATAGTCACCCTACTATGATGGTCAGAGTTATTCAGCTGAGCGCCCGATAGCGCTGGGGCTGCTGAACTCGCCTCTGTCGGGTATAAACTACTGAGTGACATTTGGCATTAAGCAATATGGCTTAGTTACACTTACGAAATCTGAATAGGCGGATTGGGTGGAGTTAATTGGAGAACCATAATATTATTACAGCATTTTCAAGTCATAGAATCGAAAACGTTCAGCTTTCACAATGAGCTGTCGAGTTATACATGTAATCCGCTCTTCGTCTTTCAGTTGCAAGACGGCCTAGACATATTTCTCGTGCTCCGTTCTTAAGATGCTGTCTACTAAACAACTAACTCCTCTATTCTATTCTATTCTATTCTATTCTATCCCTTAACCTGACTAGGCCGTTGGGGCACCACAGATGACTTCGAAACAATCCCTTTCCACAATGTCCTGTTTTCAGCTGCCCTAGTTGAGCTGGCAAAATCCATCCCTGTCCACTTTTTAATATTGTCTTCCCACCTCTTCTTCTGTCTACCTCTTTTTTTTTCCTTTCACTGTGCCCTGTAGAATCATCTTTGCTAAACCAGAAGACCTTGAGACGTGACCAAACAACCTTAGTTTCCGTTTCTTGACCAGCGCCAAGAGTTCATCGTATTCTTCAATGGCTGCTTGGATCTTTCTGCGAACCTCCACAATGATTATATGGTCCTTGTACGTAATGTTCGGTAACATTCGGTAGCATCTAATCTAAAAGCCTGCGTTCTTTTCTCTAACTCTGCTGTCAAGGTCCACGATTCACAGCCATACAGAAATATTAAAATGACAAGGGAGCGCTTAAGTTTCCCTTTGATCCAAGAGATATGTTGTTATCTCTCCAAATTGGTTTCAGTTTGGTAAGAGCTGAAGTGGCTTGTGCAATCCTTAAGAGAACCTCCTGTTTTGAGCCATCGTCTGAGACAACTGCCCCAAGATATTTGAAGCTTATTACAGTACCCAGCTTCTGCCCTGTTACAGTGATCTCCCTTTGGATGCCATCTGCGCTGTTTGTTATCAGTCTGGTCTTCTCAGCACTGATCTTCATCTTATACCTTGTGCAGGTTTTGTCGAGACTTTCAACTAGGGTTTCTAGTTCCTGCTCTTCCTCAGCTAGAGCGTCTATGGCATCGGCAAACCGCAGATTGGTAATGCTTCTGCCGCCTATGCTGACCTTTCCGTCATGTTCTTCCAGAGCATCAGACATGATCCGTTCGAGAAAAATGTTGAAGAGGGCGGATGAAACATCCTTGCCTTACTCCAACTGTTGTTTTGAACCATTCTCCTGTGCTGCCATTCATCAAGACTGCACTTGTCGTATAGCTGCTCAATGGTGCGAACTAGATTTGCACTGATATTGTACTTCCGCATGGTGGGCCATAAGGTTGCATGCCACACCCTACCAACGGCTTTCTTGAAATCAATGAAGACATGGTACGGATTCTGCTGACGTTGGAGATACGTTTCACACAGGATTCTAAGGTTGACGATCTGCTCTGTGGTGCTTTTTTCCGGCTCTGAACCCATCTTTCTGATTTTAGTTATATTACTCATCTCATTTTGGTAATATTACGTTGACAAGATCGTGCTAAGGTTGACACTTAAAGCCGCGTGTAGATGGACAAAATACATCCGGGTGTAAATTTGCACCTGGGGTGCAAAATTGCACCCGGGGTATATTTTGTCCATGTAAACGACGTTTATAGGTAGAATCAGTCATCTTGGGATGTACTTTGTCCATCTAAAAAAGTTTTTAAGCAAAATCGGGGATGCCAATTTGCAACAGGGTGCAAATACACACACGGGTGTATTCTGTCCGTCTAAACACGGCTTACGAATGGTTGTAACATATTTGTTTTTTGTTCACACAGATATAGACTATACACATATGCTAAAACTGTGTGAGAGCTGACTCTATTCTAAGTGTAGGCTTGTTTGACCTGTATGCGAATGATGACGACCATACTTGACTACTTCCTATCGTAAACGTGGTTCCATTGCACACAGCCTTTCATCATCACCCTTTCATCGTCCTGATATGACTGAAATACTGTTGAAAAGGACATAAAATCGAAAATTATCCCTCCATTCATCTTGGCTGCTGGACTTTGCACGTGCGCCTTAGTCACCCGATTATATTTCAGGCGCGACGTAACAATTCGTGCTTTATGCCATATGCGAATAACGAAGACACAAATTAGCCTGCGCACCCGCATAGTCTTAGCGTCTTTATTGTTCACTGCATGGATAGAACAAAGTCTCCAGAAGGGTCATGCCAAATAGCTAGCCTCAAACCAGCATGAGTAACTCTATTCTGGCTTGTGTCTACGCTGGTCGGAACTCTTGAAGACACCATATCTCATGAACCGGCTCAATTGTTTTCACTATGATCCGTTGGTTTGTGTAACTGTTTGGATAAGATGGGGTTGGTTTCACTGGTTCGATAAGGTTTCTCAGAAATTCAAGTGAATGCTCTGGGAATAAGGCTTACATGCAATTTTCATCAAATTAGAACCTTGTGAAGTTTATGCATACACATTCACACGTTCATAC
Organism: Ctena decussata; assembly: GCA_963989385.1. NCBI lineage: Eukaryota > Metazoa > Mollusca > Bivalvia > Lucinida > Lucinidae > Ctena > Ctena decussata. The sequence goes on from OZ022502.1 coordinate 20,871,741, forward strand.
ATAGTAAAGCGTTCGCAAGCGTCACCCCCGGTTAACTATGTATATACAACGGCTGTTACGAAACTAAAAAAAGAGCTGTTACAAAACGAAATAAACTGATGACCAGGTCGTTTCAAAACTCTTTTTCGTTTCGTAATGATCGGCTCCTTTTCTTTTGGTAACGTCCATGAAAACATAGTTAACCAGGTGTGAGTGTATGTAGGTTTGGGGTTCAGACCCACATATACATTGTATTCAAGCTTTTGAGAGGGGACGTCGTTCCCAAAATATAAAAGAAAAAAACGGATCGAACATGTGACCCTTATATTGCTATTTTGCTAGGTGATTGCATGGTGAATGAGCTCACGGCTTCTACAGCTTGGAGAGCGCTGGTGAGTGTAACGTTTTAATGCCTCTCAACACTATTTATGATGTATCATAACGTCTTTCATCTGTGTGTGGCAGAGAACTCAATGCTTTTTCTTATGCTGATGTTAGTACTGCATTGATTTCTCATTTGTATAAAAAAGCAAGTACAGGAATAGAAGACAAGCGGTTTCGGTGAGATATTTCAATCACTTAAAAGATACGCGCGTATGCAGAGACCAGTTCAGATACAGCAAGATGTGTGCATCAAATGAGACAATACGTAATGCCGCATGGATCGAGTAGTGCCCATCTGCAAGCACGAGGCAAAATATGTTACTTACAACTAAAAAAATAGGAATGGAATGGGTAAGAGACAGTAGGGTATAGATTTTCTTTGGTTTAAAACTGCGTTGATTGTTTCTGGCGAACCGTGTTCATTATACTCGTACCTGGCCTAAAATGTGATAAGTTGTTGACAAAAGAAAAGACAGTACCTAACTTCAAATGCTTATAATTCCATTCTACAAAGTAATTTATGATTTATTACAATTGGCATGTTTTCTGTAATCCCTGGTAGCATTGAAACTGTCGGAATCCCCAAGTTTGTACATTTGGTAAACCGTTCACGGCCCTCTGAAATAAAATATTTATTTTTTTTTGCTTCGTCGCTGACATTTCAAAGTTTTTTGTCGCTTTGTTGATTATGCTAGAACCCGGGATTTCTCCATGACATGTAGAAAACTCCCCCCTTTCTTAATATGGAAACCAGAAATTTCGATTCAGTCTGATTAAAGAGAAAATAAGGGGAAAACGGCAACTCACGTCTGTTTTCCGCCTTACCTGTTGAACTGCGTTAGTTGTCTTCTGTCGCGGTCGTTGTCTCGGGATAACCCGTGTGAAGAAAGGAACTTATCTCATTTTATCATATGACGTCTCATCTGAGAGTGTAATAAAGCCATGCATTAAAAACGATAATCCACTAGTGGATTAAATATGCAAATTACGTCCTAACGTTATGCGTTGACGTCTATGCAAACATCTAATTTTCTAGTGGCGCCGAAATCGTGACGTTTTAGTGCAAAATTTGCTCATAAAATGCGATTTTAGTGTCATATGATAAATAGAATCTTGCATTTGTGCTCCTGTATTATTGAATTTATTAAACTCGTTGGGGAAAACGATAAGATGCTCGGCATAGCCTCGCATCTTATCTTTTTTCCCAACTCGTTTAATAAATTCAATAATACATGAGCACTCATGTAAGATCCTCTATATAATAAGTAGCGGAGCGAAAAGACAGACATGTAAACACTACATGTACCTATAATATGTACTGTAAAACACTTATTTTTGGTGGTTACTGAATTTTGGCGATATTTGCTGTTAAGGAAAAGAGCGCTAAAATATAAGTCCGCCAATATTACATAGAGTTTATGTAATAGTTACCGGATGAGTGCGAGGGGTGTATGAATTGGAAAGACCTGAGCACGGGGAAATGGGAACACCGAGCGGCTTTAGCCGCGAGGTGTTTTCATTTCCCCGAGCTCAGGTCTTTCCAATTCATGCACCACGAGCACGAATCGGGTAACTGACTTACACTTCGACACACTTATGCCATCATCTCGTGCAGTTTATGAGTCCTTCGAATGTAACTGTAAATATTTATTGTGTCTGTGTATCTGGATTTATTATATCATCGTAAGTTAGTCTATAAAAGTGGTTAAAAAAATCATATAATGCAATATTTCAAATGGATTTTTAATTTTACTCTTAATAGGCCATGAGCCAGATATGCTTTACCTCCCCCCCCCCCCCCCCCCCCCCCAGGGGGAGTTTTGTAGACCATACTTTTCTTAAAGACCAGCATCCTAGAAGTATTTTGCAGCATGTTAGCCCTCTGGCGAGGGGGCGTTAAGCTGTAACAGCCTGTTACATTACGTTACCCATTAAAATAATAAACATAAAATAAGAATTATCAAAAATTATAAAAAATAGAAGTCACTTACCTATGTTTAAAATTATAATAGAGTCTAATAGAACAACCCAATAGCTAAAAGTTATGATGTTTGAAACGTCACTTTAGCCTACGTGGTGTAGTATACGTGACGTTTTTCTTCACTCTCCATTAAAATTGCAATTTCCATCCAAAATACTTTCTTTTTGTAAGTTATTCCTTTAATATTAGACCAAATGTTTGTTTATGTGTTAAAGAAAATTTATTGATCTTTTCAGATCTGCAAAAATTATTATCCTATCTTGTATACTTTGGGAGAAATAGGATGTTGAACACAGTAACCCCTTATGAATGTTATACATTACAATTATCACTTTCCGTATAATTCAAGCGCTTGAACTACACTATTGGAATGGAAAACAACAGTAAACGGTAATATTGAATATGCCAGCCTATTTAAACAGCAAGGAGCAGTTCAACAATATTTTGAATGCATTTTAGTCGTCCATAATGATCGATTATATACGTTACCTAGGGCTACTTTTGTTAAAATCATATAATTTAAAGATAGAATCATTTTATTTTCTTTGGTATCAGTTTCTTCATAAAAGAATCTTTTAATATAAGAGAAAAATTCATTCTGGTTTATTTTCCATGATAAACTATTACTAGTAGTAACGTAAATAACATTAATATTTAAAATATTTTATTATAATACCTTTAATCAGTTTTTTTACCTCTGTCACATTAAAAAATAACACATATAAGTCTGGGTCTTCTTTTGATATATTGTGTATTGGACCTATCAATATTTCTCTCAGTTATTACTTTTAGGGATTCATGAGGTGTGTTTTATACGTGATTAAACACAGAATACTTCAAATTGTAATGTTTAGGGCATTGGCATATTCTACACATGTAAAACGGGTTTTGCTGTTTACTTTGTTATCATATCAAAAATAAAAGTATTTCATAATGACATTGCCCAGTTTGTTTCTTTAACGAATTGTACATTTGAGTTCTAAACACAGTAACATACCTGAAATTTTGTTATATACAGCTGAAAAATCCAAAAAATCAACAACAAAAAAAAAATAATAAAATAAATAAATAAATAAAATAAAAAATACTCCAGAAAAGATAAAGCCGCAGCTATTAAAAGCCAGCATTGATTTTGCATATAGGGCTAGAATAAAATGATATGGAATCAGTTTGATACCATTAAAAGCTAAGCGGTTTTGACGTGTTTAGTTTAAAACTATAAAATAATCAGCAATCAACAATGCAAATTGGGGTTCCACCTTGTTTATTGACATGATTTGTTATAGCTTTTACGTGCACACTGAAAAACTATAAAGCAGAACAGTAACCTGAAGTTTAAAGGCTTAAGCCAAATACAGTTCTGCATCAAAACTAAGGTAGATATTTGCTGGCAGCGTATACTTACTTTTGTAAGACTATAGTATATTTTACGTTACCAGAGAAAACAACATTGCTGAGTTACAGTTTAAGAAGCAAAACAAACTTTTGAAAATAATTAATAGTAGTGTCAATACATTGCTTTACTTAGTTCATTTATGTAACTAACAATTATGTGTCAACCAGGAGTTTGGGAGAATAGTATTATACAGAAAAGAGACACTGGCAGTTTACTAGTATACTGTGGCTATCTATAAATGCTATGTTTAAGATGATCTACATTTCTATGCTTTTGTTTCTTGCTCTTTAAAGTCTAACTACATTCAACAATCTCCTAAAGAATCTAACTACATCCAATCATCTCTTATAGTAGAATCTATTCACTAAATAACATAAAGACACGTTTAGTTGGACAAAAATGTTTTTTTTTTCAAGCCACAGTGTTCCAGTAGTTCTGCACACATAATAAAATGGCAAATGAAAATGACAGAATATATTAATGTTGGTCATCGCTGTTCAGATATTTATGAGCAAATCTTAGTTGTTCCCCTTCAGAATGTATCTGCCTATACTGTAGTTATATGCTTTGGAGAATAATACTGGGGAAAAAAGAAAGACCAAACAGGTAACGTATACAACGTATCTGGTGAGAGTTTATGAATTCTTCATCTCCGATATCCTTAACTAGTAATACAGTATTTCTGAAGATCAAATAATCAAACAATAGAAACAGTGCATACCTATACACGTCAAGGAAGGGCTAACCTAAGTAACTTTCTCCATTTGATCTCCGTGACCTTGTATTACCATTTTGTTTACTTTTTAGCAATAAATGTGGTTGTAAACTGCCTATTTATGATATCTTACTGCCTATCAAATTATCCTTGTCCAAATATGTTAAATACTGTTAGAGAATAAAGCACCAATTTTAGTTGTTACATTATTGAAAACTGTCTGACTGAACTTTGTATTTTGTAACACCTTTAGTCCTTGGTGGTATCAACAAGTGGGAATAAAACCATGGGGTTTGCAAAATTACCTGACCATTTGAATATTTGTAACAACATAATGAAAAATAGAACTCCTGCACAGGCTGGAGACAGAATGTTGTATGCGTTATAAAGTATGTCACTTTCTATAATCCTTAAATTTTCACATTGTTAACATTTTGTAATGTATTTGATGGCCGGGAGCTGCATAAACAGATCACGTAGATCACAAATTAACATATAAGTTATGATCACGGGGGCCACACATATTTGCTAACCCATGTAAAGCAGTTACTGTGCAAAGAGGCTCGTGAGTGACAATTCGACTGACATCATAGAAAAATGGTGTTAATGGATGCTGGCAGAGTTGGTACTGCTTTTGATTGCCTCGGCTGGTAGTCACAGTTGCATATTTGTATGTAGGGTAATTGAATGGCTCAGCAAACAGCACAGGTAGCGAAACTGGTTTTATCCCCATCATAACGAGAACCTAAATATTAATCAGTTGCAGCATTTATCAAATTATACTTACTCCATTTAATGCAGAGAATTAAAAAAAATCATTTTTATGAAGTCACTTTTAAGTGAGACTGAATTGAACGCAAGGTCGAACTGCTTCAGCTGTAACAATCTATGTGCGTCTTGCTGAACTCTTGTGTATTTCAAAGAGCTAAATTTGCCATCTGACTACCAGTGGTAAGCTTATACTACAGCAATCAATACTTCATGCCGCCAGGGAACTAAAATTTTGATAACAGATGACTAATAAATCTTATTCCTCGACATATTACAATTATGTAACGTAATGTTACTGTCAGATTGTCTTTCAAATATCCATTATTAGATCATGTTTTATAGTTTGAGGACACATAACATTGACATTTCTTCATATTTACATATACAGCAGTATCTACTGAAGACAAATTAAAGATAACATTGAAATATAAAATGCAGCTAATGTTGGCTTTCGTAGCTTTTCTGGTCATTTTGTAGGTTAAATTCTTCAAACATAAGATAGTTTCTGTCCCCATTTAATGTATCCACTGCTAATTTAACTGCTGCCTACATTATCTAAGCTGGGCATGAATAAAAGAAGATTGATGGAGCACGTATAAACTTCAGTCCACCAATTTAGCGATTTAGTCTGATTCTGTTTTTTTTCTTCGTATTTGTGTTGTGGTTATATACGTTACATATTTATCGTGACTGCTGACGAGTTTTGTAAGACTTTAGATGTTTCTTTCTTATAATAGAATATTGAAACAGTCATATATATGACATTAACTTTTCGCTACACTTAAATTCTTAAAATTTGCTCCTTATATTACATGTATTTAGACACTGAAGGGGGGAAAACGTCAAATGCAATGTAAACTACGTTATACAGGCTAGTCAACTTATCCTTGACAATGTCAATAACTTTGAAACAGTGATTTATGTACTAGCAGACACAACCCAAAATTATTTAGGGCGAATACTAGCATGTGTACAACAATGTGTATCTTCTATTATAACGTGAATATGTAAATTTGGGTAGTGTAATTGACGTTGACGTCATACATTAACGCCCCAACGTACAGAGGGCTAACATGTGTCATTTTGTTTCTTATATAATGTAGTTTCAGAAAATCATAGGGTACAAAACTCCCCCTGGGGGGGGGGGGAGGGGGGTCTATTGTCAGCTCAAGGTCTATAATCACCATTATTGATAAAATTTATATTTACTAATTTTTAAACTCCCATTTTTTCTTTGTATTTTTTAAACGGACGCATTATGTCATGGCGACGTCCGTCCGTCCGTCCATCCGTACATAGTGCTCACCATTACTCAGTAACTGTTTGTGATATCTTCATGAAATTTTATAGGAATATGTAAAAGCGCAGGGCGACGTGTTGCATACAATAATGGTTGCATCCCTTTCTTAGATTCAGCCGAGGTATGCCCCTTTGAGAAAATGGTCTATTGGAGGTCAATCCTTAAAGTATTTCAGAACAATGAATAGCAGATCATTCTGCACAGCCACACATTTTAATTTGTGTCTTTCTCGTATGACTGAAAATTCTGCCTTCGACTATGCTGCTCTGATTGTTGGTTGTTCTCATAAGACAAAAGCATTGACTTTTCATATTCATGTAGCGTCTCATGAAAAGGGGTCATTTGCACATGTGAATATCGTTAGAATAGCAAATGTTCAGCTCAAATAAGCAAGAGTATCGTTGCAAATGGATCAAGGTCTTTCCTTTTTTATGCAAATGGGCAAGATTCAGGTCAGACAGCGCAGATGAGCAGCCTGAGCTGACTAGGCACTTTTTCCGTAAATGTTAAAATGGTCGCTTATCATGTGACGCTTCGAAGATGTATATGATCAGCCGGTGTGCAGGTAAATAATTTGCGCAATTGTTGATAATAAATGATGTGTGCGCGCGCGTGGGTGTATGTGTGTGTGAAAATTATAGAATTCGCTATCTGTTTGTACTGTCGGGTGATCTGTGTCTAGCCTGTGCTGCAGAAAGATGCCGTCTAGTCTGGCGCTCTCATCTAGGAGACAGTGCGACCCAAGTGCATTACGCCAGACACTGCCATGCTCAGTTGTGGCGTTCTGAAAGAAATGAACTTGGCTGACTTCAATTTCAGTATTAAAATTCGTTTAAACAACGTTTTATCATATGACGTCGCATCTGAGAGTGTAATAAAGCCATGCATTAAAAACGATAATCCACTAGTGGATTAAATATGCAAATTACGCCGTAACGTTATACGTTTATGTCCATAAAAACGTCTCGTTTTCTAAAGGCGAAATCGTAACGTTTTAGTGCAAATTTTCCTAATAAAATGCGCTTTTAGTGTCATATGATAGTTTGTGAACTGTCAGTTTATGGAGTTTTTCTCCCCTCCGTAACGACACAATTTGGTCGGCAATTCCAGCACTGAATGACCACACGTTCACATGTCATACTGTTTATTCCTGCCTTCTATCTATACAAACTAGAGTATACGAAAATCGGGAAGTAACTGTGTACTTTACCGTTGATTACACTCCAAGTAGAAAAATTGGACAAAATATACTACCTGGAGTCGATAAAATATCTGAAAAATTCTGAAACTCCAATGACAGGAGTCGTTCTTTTCTGCTTTCTGTTGTTTTAAAGAAACATATATTTCATTTTACTGTGATACTTACCTCAAAATCACCACGGTGGTTAGGGTCAAAGATTTAGTTACGGAGGGGAGCCGTTACGGAGGGGAGAGGACATGGGACAAATCAGCTAATTTACAAGAACTTATAAATCACAAAAGGATGAAATTGGTTTTTATAAATCACATCCATGTTTCACATTCACAAACTAATAGAGAGCATTTTGTAAAAGACCTAATGTTTCAGAAAAGGGCCGTTACGGAGGGGAGGCTGTGAAAAGTGACAAATGAAAATGTGAACTTAAAGCTTCTTACTCCGATTTTAGTGTACCAAATGAATTTGTTCTTATCATTTTCATTTCAATGGATATTCTGGTACTAAAATAGACTCATTTTCCATTACGATATCCATTCACTGTTGTTTGTAGGTGGGGCTTAGAAATCGTTACGGTAGGTGAGTAGCATTTTTGCGACAAGGATTTTTTTCAATTATTTTTGTAAATGAACGGATTAGAAAGTGAACGGAACTACACGCAACATCGGTCAACCTGGGATTTCTAAATGTTAAAGAAATTTGATCTCGCTTGTAGCAATAACCTTGTTTATTGAATGTGTTTATTATAGCTACTCTGCTTGCGACAGTCGGAAAAAGCATACCCCAACACAAAAGCATCGTAAAAATATCAAGGCTTAGCGTTTTAAATCCAACTGGAAATACCACAATGTTTGCATATATATATTAAACTGCCAAAGTAACAATACGTCACCTATTTAATCTTTAGCATGTTCGTGTGTATGTCTGTTTAACATCGGCGACATGTTTTTTTTTTCACAATTGTACCCTTTTTTCAAGAATCACTGTAAATCGCAGTTCCGTCTGTGTATGATTTTTTTTGTTCTGATCTCTGGTCTATCCCATAACCTTCCGAGATCGTTGGGGCACCGCAGATATTTTTGCAACAGTCCCTATTCACTTAGTCCTGTCTTCAGCTGCCCAAGCTGAGTTAGCAAAGTCTATGGTCCCTGTCAACCCTGAAATGTTGTATTCTCATCTCTATCTTTCTATCCATTATCGATGCACTATCCATAACCCTCTCTCGAGTATTATTTGGATTTTTGTAACCACGAATGGTGTGTTAGTAAGATAAGTAAAAAGTGAGATACCCGTAGTGCAGAATAAAAAGTTTAAAAGTAGGCCATAAACTAGCTCTTCTTCTTTCTGCCTCTTCTTCTTTTTCCTTTTACTGTGTTCTGAAGAATTGTCTTCGTTAAGCCATAAGACCTCGAAAAAGTAGCCACATCACCTCAGTTTCCGTTTCTTGACCAAGATCAAGAGTTTGCCATATTCACCAATCGCTGTTTGGATCTTTCTGCAATTATTGTCATTGATGACATGATCCTTGTACGTACGAGCTGTTCAGTAGCCTTCGTGAACATCTCATCTCAAAGGATACGTTCTTTTCTCTAACTCTGCTGTCAAGGTCCATGACTCACATGGATATGACAAGGGAGAGTATCAGTTTCACGATATGTTATTATCTCTCCATATTTGGTTCAGCTCTGTTAGAGCTGCATTGGCTTGTGCAATCCTTGAGAGAACCTCCGGTTTCGAGCCATCGCCTGAGACAATCGCTCTATGAACTTGAAGCTTGTAACCATTTCCAGACCCAGGGTGAGCGTGCATAGCAAAAATAAAGAAAATCATCTGTGATGTCCCAATGACGCTGCAAGATTATGGGTTTAGAGGAGATACAATAAAGTGACTGAACTAAAAACAGTTGTCACATTAAGATTTGGTAGGTTTAGGTTTGGCAGTGATTGTCATAAATATGTTTTGAATATTCTTACACATAGATACAAACTTAAGTCTTACAAAACTCTTCAGCAGTCACGATAAATATACTATATAACCGTCTAAAAATACATACTGAATTCCTGAATTAGCACACTGAAGTTTATACATGCTCCTTGGCTTATCTTCAAATCACGCCCATTTTGATAAAAAGAACTGTTTTTGACATACTTTGATTGAATAGGCCAGGCAGCAGTTAGCAGTGACCATATTAAATGAGGACAGAATATAAGTCATTTCTAAAGAATTTAACCCCCACCTTCAAATGACAAGTTAACCTAACAAAGCTAACAGTAAATGTTGTAGTCTTTCAATGCAGTCTCTGTTATGTTTTTCGTCGACAGTTGCACAGGTAGCCATGAAGATACGCCACTCTTATATGTCTTCAAACCATAAAACATGGGATTGTATTTGAAAGACAATCTAATAGTAACACTACGTTACCAAATTAAAACATGTAAAGTATGACTAAAATTTGGCTGAATACATTTAGAAGGGCAAACAAATAAGACTTTCCGATAAATATCAGGGGCCTTATTTATAAGATTGACCTAAGTCGTTGCTATGCTGTTGCTAAGGCTGGCTTTCTAGGAAGGAGATTCCCTACAACTATGAAATTTGCTCTGGAGGAACAGTCTTTTTCAGACTGCTCCTCCAGAGCAAATGTCATAGTTATAGGGAATCTTCTTCATAGAAATTCACCCTTAGCAACAGCATAGCAACGACTTAAGTTGTTTTATAAATACGGCCACAGAACAGTAATATTACGCATCAATATTTTCTGCCATTTTAATTTGCCCTTTCATTATGTGGGTAAAACTCACTGGAACACTATCCCCTGAAAACATAACTTTTGTCAGATTAAAAGTTACTCTATGTTCCACGCTGAATTAATTCGTTAAAAGATGTTGGAATATAGTCAGAATAGACTAGAAAGAGCAAGGAACAAAAGGATAGGAATAAAGATGATCTAATTGCTGCGACAGATCATGATTCAACTGTCTGTGTTTCTTTCTTTCTGTATCAAATGTTTCTGATACTATATCCAAAGTCCCGGTTGACACTTGATCGTTAACAACTATATGAATGAACCAGAAAAAGCAGTGTGTTAACAATACGAATTAAATTTTTCAACCGTAGGTTTGTTTCTCGACTGTAGTCGTTATTGTCAACTGAGCAATTCTGGTTCTCATGGTAACGTAAAATATCTAGTCTTATAAAAAGAATAATCTGCCTGCAAATAATCACGATCACCGATGCTTAACTTAACGTGGCTATAATATTTTAACTTCAGATGTACAGTTCTGCTTTACAAATTTTCAATGTGTATATCTTTTCAATAAACAAGGTTGTACCACATTTTTTATTGTGAGCGTGAAATATTGGTAGCATGATAGTTTTGTAATAAACAAGACAAAACCGCCTAAGGTTTAACATTATTTAACTGACTATATATCAGTGTTTTGAAGGCCATTATGCGAAATATAAGTGTAATAGTTATACCATGGTTTGTTCGCCTGTAAGGGAGGTAATCCAGTCGCTTATGACGAGTCAATCCACGAGCTCTAGCGAGTGGATTATCCGCCGTACAGGCGGACAACTCATGGTTTAACTATTTTATACTGTGAACAAAGTAGTTTCTCAGATTCTGTCCATTCTTAGCAATGTGAAGGTCAAAATATATCTTTAGCCATAGCCGTTGTTCCCAATATAGTTCCATCCGCACTTAAAAATGAAAAACCCCGTCTTCTTCAACATGTTCAAATGGATCGCTAAACAGAGCAATACAGTTCGACTAATGTATGCTGATCATATTAGTACAAAAAGCTGAATTTTGCTTAAGACGATGACGGACAGATCCAATGATACCTTAACCCTTAGAGCGCCAAAAATTAAAATTATGGAATTGGCAAACAGTGTAGATCCAGATGAGGTGGCTCATTATGAGCCACCTCGTCTGAATCTACACTGTTTGCCCTCTAGTGTTCCAATTCTCAATATGATATCGCTTGAACCAGACATTTTTTGAAATTCTTCAGACATAAATTTCTGTCGTCTGCTTTTTGGCGCTTTAAGGGTTAAAACTGGATCGGTCGAAGCTTGGGTTAACAATGACAACGCCTGTACGCAGGTGATAAGTATGCGACCGGTGTGACAAAATTCAAGGAAATTAGAGGGAGGGAGAACATTTCAGCAGAAACATGGAATCTGAGGATGTTGAGGCTTGCTGAGAAAGTTGAAGAGCTGACGAATGAAATAGATAGGTACCATTGGAACAGACTGTGGCTCTGTGAAATGCGCTGAAAAAAACTTTCCCACAAACTGTCGGGAAGATGGACATGGCACAGTCCAGACAGGAAGCATCACAACAGACTGACTACTTCTTGCAGTTTAAAAGAAACCTTTCGCCAGAAGGTTTTGAAACTTATCAAGGGAATTGCATGAAACTTCAAAGAAAATATTTACACTTGCCACTGAATTCGCATAGGTAACTGGCTTCATACACCAATGAACAGTTGATCATGTGACAATCCGCAGACATGTTCACAGTTAGGAATCAGGTGTAAATAGTGTCTCCCAGATTACACAAAATTGCTATGGGGAATTTGATGAAACTTCACAGAAAGGTACTGCATAATGAAAATAGGTGTCCTCTAGGCTGTACAAGAGTTAGGTGTGGATCAAGGGACGTGGTATGATAAGGGCCGTTTTCGGCCACCATTCAAATTCTTTTAAAACTGCATGGTTCCTATCGCTTATCATTTGTGCATATGGGAACAAACAGAAATAATATGTTTCATTTTTTTATTCTCAGAATGACACGATTTTTGACATGCCTATGTTGTTTCAATAATATGAAGACAAATTGCAAGAAAATTTGTGTTTAATACATTTTCCTTAAAAGAAATAAGTCATTTATAGTTGCTTTTAAAAGCTCTTGATAATAGGCTTTTGATGAAATGCTTAAACGTTAGATAGCTCTGATAATTTACCTTCTACTTCTTCTTCATCATCAATATAATGCCATTATTCTGCTGGCTATGGTCACGTGTGCTGTATACTCTTCTTTGTACTTCCCTCTATGTGCTTTTACACTTGATGTAGAATAATTTGCCCATGCGTGAGGTTCATAAATATTAAAAGATAAATTAAAGAAATCCCTATCTATTTGTAAAATCTGCCTGTCTGTTTGATGTATTGTAGTGTGGCCTCAATGAGTTGTTTTTCTGCATCTGAACTGATGTCTTCAAGATTACCGGAAAGCACTTTCATATCCACATCTCCACAAGTGATTCCTTCAGCATTCAGCACTCTTAGTACTTCATTCTTCAATTCACTTCTGGGAGCACTGTATTCATCACACTCAAAAAGGAAGTGCTCTAATGACTCTGTAACACCGCAGTAGTCACACTGTTTTGTCTGATTTTTATCTACACGAGATCTGTGGTCGTTTAGCAGTGTATGGCCACAGATCAAATGATTTAAAATTCTGTAGGCTCTCCTGTCGTCCTCTCCAGTTTTTGACCTTTTCCCAATTCTGTCTATATTAAATACCCCTGCACTTTTTCCAGCACTATCAGAATGAACAAATGATCTCCTCCACTTTTCTACGACCTGCTCTTTCATCCGGTTGGTAACATCCTTTTTTGTGAACCTGTCAAAACTGTTGGGTAAATTGATAGCTTCTGATGCTGCTTTTTTGCATATTTGTCTGCCAACTCATGCCCACAATCTGTTTGTGTCCAGGACACCAATGCACATGCAACTGAAAACCTTTTTGTATTACTTTACCTATTAATAATATCTTTATGCCTACTATCAGTTCTATGTTGCTTACAGGAATTGACTGTTGGAAAACTGATGTTATAGCCGGCTGACAGTCTGTGAAGAAATGCACTGCTCTATTTCTTTCAGCATCAATGGAAATTCAGACCTAATTCTATACCCACCAACTCTCCAACAACATTATTGCTGCTGCTGCTAACACTTTTCTATAAACAAATTGGATCAGTGTTTAGTCCATTTAAGAAAATCACGGCACTCCCACCAGTAGGGCCTGGATTGCAGAGTGCTGATTCATCTGTAAAAATGATAATGTCTTCATAAGTCAAGTTACTAAGTACCTCTCTGATGTTTTCTGTTTGAATATCTTTTGAAGTGTTCATTTCATCCCAATTTGCTGTGTTTTTTTCTCATCTCAATGACAGTCCCATACAATCTTGGTTATACTGGAAATCTTTTTCCATTTGGTCTAGGTTTATATTTACCTGTGCACTGCATAAGGCCTCTCTATGTTCCCCACCCACTCTAGTTTGCAAGTCCAGAGACGCTAACCAAAAAATTCCAACAGATCAAAATGAAATGTGTACCAAATTGTTCCTTGTGTTCTAACTAAGAAAATGAAAACCCACAACATATGTTTATTTTGTCTATGAGCGGAGATATGGGCGTTTTATGTTGAGAAAACAGGGAAAATGTTCCAAACGCTGCCAGTTTGGTAACAAAAAGTTGAAAACAAACAGAGAGCCCGGTCTCCAGCACATTTAATATTTTCATGGTATGTAAATATATTTTAATTTTGTCTGTAGACAAAATATAAAATGTGCTGGAGGCTGGGCTCATATATTTTGAAAGCCGCAAAGGCTACCAAATTCGTAATTTTCGTCAGAATCAGCTGGGGGTATGGGTATGCTCAAGATATAAAAATAAAATAAAATAAAAACAGATATTTTATGCAAGAACTGGTAAATTTTGTGTTTGCTGTTACATTCAAGGTTTGAACTTTCCTATGAATACATTTTTATTATCGAAAAAGGACTTTTGAAAAACGAGTTTTCTGCCAAATATGGGCCTTATCATACCAGGTTCTTTAAAATTGTGTCTCAGAGATTAAAGCGCAACGTAAACTTCAGAAACAGGTCAAGCATAATGAGAAGGATGTTGAGTACGAGTTAAATCCATTTCTTGAGTCAATATCACAATCGGAGATCAGTTTTAAAGAACTTTCGCGGGCATTTGTACACATTGTGATATTGTTTTGTTTCCTGTGGGATAATTGGGCCCAGTGTGATATCTATGAAAATCGTGTACCACGTGAGCCGAAAAAGGGGTGGGCAGAGGGTTTGAAAGGGGCTGTGCTTTTCAACTTTACAAACGATATAGTTATACGAAGTTTCAATAAAACCGATACTCCGAGATCGTTCTTGTGCGTTTTAACCTTTATAAAGTTTTATTTTAAAGATATACGCCCTCAACATTTCTATTAACTTCCAAATTACTTTCGAAAAACTATATCCTAGGCATGATAATGATCGCTTGTAAAAGTACTTTTATCTGTGTAATTTATGCTTTGTGATAGTCACTGGAAGTAGGAGAATTTAAGAAAATAAATAAATTGGCGGGAATAGCGGTCCGCTATTCGCGCCAAAAATGAAGACTGGATACGCCCAGCAATCATAGTTAATGAACGTAAAGTTATATCATGAATAATTTCAAGACCTTTCTTTAATCGCCTTCCTACAGTTATTGGCTGAAATAAACTCACGTGCACGGATTAGAGGTTAATGCTATTGTTAAGTTGTTTACTCCACCAATCATAAAATTCAAAGTGCGCTTGCAGAAACGCCTTTTTATTGCCACGTGGGAGTCAGTCAATTTGTGACGACAAAATATTCGTGAATATTCAAGAAGGGTATGCACTGACATCTCATCTCTGCCTCCGTAACAAAGATGTTATCGCTGAGGATTGTTTGTACAAGTCTTAATTGTGTTGCATACAACTAACCAGTTTCCTAATTTTGTGATTATTTCGTAATGAAATACGAGGGAGTATACCTTTAAGGATTGGTCTCAGTGTCAGTTCATATTGATGTATGAACAACTAGTTCTGTTATGCAAAGCAAAGACCTATCTAATTTGCTGGCCCAGGGGCGTAGCTAAGAGCAATTTAATGATCGATCAATCAGGTTTTATACTCCTTGCCAGGGAGTGTAGTATTTCAGCCCCTTATGTATGTCGGTTTTGTCATGTAACTTGGCAGTAGGTATTGGAATCTTGTAAAATTTATAAATTTTCAGCATGCAAAATATGCAGGTGCGTTTTGAAATTTTGTCAATTTGACAAAATTTCAATACGCACCTGCGTATTTGCGTATAGGCAGCTACGCCCTTGGCTGCAGTTTATAACTTTGCAAAGTACTACAGTCGTTCATTCACTGCCTTTTTACATTGGCTATGCTCAATTCAACAGTCATACATTGGGTCCTACAGCTGCTAATATAACTTTATAACAAACGGGCTATTTTTGTTGATTTAAGGCCTCCGGTATCAGTATCAGAGAGTGTACAGTTAGCCTGATTCAACCCCAGCAGACACACAGCGTTGAATCAACACTGAATCAAGGTTTCAATGTCGTGACGTTGAATCAGTCGTTTCGGCCTTCATTTAATATTGTGTGCCGAGAGAGATCTGGCTTCCGTAGTGCATCACGGCCTAGAAATGACCTTACTACAAGTATGACTACATTGCTGACACGCCAAGCCCCGGTGTCAACAGAGGTAACTATAAGTTTGATACAATTATATCTATACAACCGGACTTGTGGGTAATGGCGACCCAGCTATGTCTTGCGCACCATAGCGTAGAGTCGGGTAACTTCGGAGAGCGGGTAAATTCGGACGTACCATTGCAAACTGTGAAAATCCAGAAGAGCTCATTATGATTTTCACTGTTTGCCCACTTATTTTTGTTTTAATTCCAAACAACTGACTTATAAAGCCCGGCAAAAATGTCACTGTCCGAATTTACCTGCTGTCCGAAATTACCCGACTCTACCATACTGGACATTATTTGTCGTAGACATATCAGAGCATGCATGACCTGCATCCGGGTTTTTATTATATGGGGGATAATAAACACAATCTACCATTTGTGAAAAGAAACAGTTTTAAAATGACGTTTTATGAATATAAACTTTATTTTGGCTTCGTTTCCTTTTTAATTTAATCGCCGTTATTTGCGGATAGACGTGTTTTATTCAATAATAACGAATGACGAAAAGTGTATTTGCAAATTTCATGACCCGTTTGAGCAGCCGTAAATCAGGCGCATTCGAGTTTTCCAATCGTGTATTTAGAGGTCTAGTATGAAAGCCATAACCGCATCGCGCTTCCGATCTGCCGCGCCAGAAATCAGTTTTCTTTAACAACTGATGTATTTCTAACTAAAATTACAAGGAAACAAACAGTGCTTCCACTAGTGGAAGTCTGGGGGTCTGTGCCTTCTAAAACTGAATGCCAGAAAGTCAGTGACTTCCAATTTGTATCATAAACTACCATTTATCAAGTGAATATTGACTTAAATAATGAGTTAAATTGTTGTAGTAATGGTATTTCACCCATTTATGAAGGAAAAAGCAATATAAATATGGACATTCTGGAAGACACCAAGTCTATCCTTCAGCATGACTTCCAAATGACAAACCTTGGAAGTCATATGACTTCCTGATTTTGATGGTTAGTGCTAGCACTGAACAAAATACAATGAGAACAAAAAACTACTTTTCGAAGCTGAACAAAAATCAGACATACCCCTTATCTTTTTGAATATGTATACTAAGTCATCATAAAATTCTGGTTCCGATAGGCCTTCATGTGAAAGTGATTTTAACCTGACATTGAGTTTTGAAACCAATTCATTGCATCGGCGATAAAATTTCCTAGATAAGGAATTATTTCGATGCAGGCTTATCTTGATACTCGTTCGCTCAATAGCACACACGCTCACTCACTCACAAACTCACGAATTCACTCCCCTAGCAATTGGGCCAAACGAAGTCAGGGAAAATCATGAAAATATGAGGCAGAAAAAGCTAAGAAATAGACTTTTAATAAGTGTTCCCCCGGTTACAGCTAGCTCCTGGTGAGGTATCGGTAGTTTTGCAGTTCAGTCATGCCATTAAATCTTACTTGTGGCAAATAAACTAGGATATCGAAGTTGTATGAAAATGAGTAAGGAAAACATCAGTTTTGGCCATGGTGCCGCATGGTTATATATCTATGCGCCAGTCATTTGTATCCACACACCCCACCTACAGAAATGGAATTTTTACATTTCAGAGACCTGTGATGATTAGCTGATGGTAACAACCTTGCTCCTATTTCGACCCTATACTACAGAAAATCTCACAGGGTAAAGGACCCCAATCTTAAAACTCCGGCACTATGGAAACAATTAAAATATAATTGCCCTGCACCTTGGTCCGGCTATCCCAGCGCCATTGTATTATTGTAGGCCCGGAACGTCCCGTTACCATAGTCTAGCTGCAGTTGCAGTTATCCGTTGAGGGATTATTGGGTTGCCCTTTATATTAATTGATGTTTTGTCCACCATTTTGAAGGACTTCTTATTAAATCAACAACCCAACAAACTCTATTCGTTTATTGTGTTTCCGTTCATTCCTGGTGCAGCCCATCTTCGTAGGTTGGGGCGAGGATGCAAATGACAGCAGGCCGAATTGACCCGGACGAGTTGAATGGAGGCCGAGTTGACCCAGGAGCCGTGAAGACCCCAGGCTTACAGAAAGCAGGCCGAGTTGACCCGCTTCTTCCATGACATACTATCGTCAGACAATAGTTGTAGTCGAACTCGACCAAGGCTGATCACGATAATCCTCACTCGGGAATTCATATTTTGTCCTTGAACAAGACACATTTACTTTACAAAGTACTGATAATACCCAGGAAGCGGTGGATCCGTCCTGATATGACTAAATAGTTGTTCTTTAAAAACGAATTTCATCTTCGACAATTATCTTTTTTAAAGATGTTTCTTGGTTCACCTGTCAAGCAATGAAGGCATGGGCCATTTGAGTACGTCGCCACTATCATCCTTATTATCCGTGTTGAAATGGAAAAGCAAAGGTAAGCCAAGTATTGTAGCCTGACCCGGATTTACTGCGCATCAAGGGTAAAGTTGGAACAGACAAACATGCAGTGTGCTTATATTAGACTATTTTGATGTTTAAAGTCATTTGATGGAATATTATGCAAACCATTTACATTGAGATGGAAAGTGTGTGTGTATATTATATGATGCTGTACTGCCCTTTCAAACTTTCAGTAATATCGAGCCAAGGATATCCGTGTAATGACCGATTTAAAATAATAGAGGAGCAGGGCATAAAACCTGCGTCCCATGATTTACATGCCGAGTGACTGATCCACAACATTACGATCATGCCTGATTAATCCGGAATGCACTATTAAAGAGTGCACCAGGACGTTTCATTGATGGGATAAGAAACATTCACGCGAACCAAGCAGCTGACTAAATGTTTCATACCATTGCAGAAGCAGAGGGCTAGAGTTTGGATCCAGTGAAACTAGTTTAAGCCCCCAGTAATGACCTTACTGACCGTTCCAAGGCGGTACTTCTGTTGTGGTTCCTCAATGTTACATGTTGTTGTGTCCGCTTGACTATGGTCTCTAGCAATATGGTCATCTGAATGGCTGCCCATTTTGCTTTCTGTTTTGCTTTGTAATTTGAAATAGAATAAAATTTCCTTTTAAAAGGAAGGCTTGCCCAGCTAAGACAGTGAAATTTTCATGAGTTGTTATTGAAGTGAACCCGATTGTTAGTGCACTTTCTGTTGCTAACTTTTATTTAGCAAAGTATTTATTTCTAACTTATTGAACAGTGGCATTATCCACGGGTCTACGGTAAAAACAAGTGTAGAATTTATTTGAAAAACAAATTGAAGAAATTTTTAAACACACACACACACACACACACACACACACACACACACACACACACACAACAACAACAACAACAACAACAAAAACCAACAACAACAGTTTTCCAACGTTTTGGCCGGCCGTTTTAGGCATGTCTCAAGGAAAATAACTATATGGACCTATTTCAAGTCTTTTCTTCACGGCTGTTGAGTCACATTTAGTCTAAATCAAAATTTTAGGAAAGACTGTTTCAAACCCATGTCTATGGAATCTTGGCACATCTGAACTTGGCATCAAAAGAAGACAATAAATTTATATTTACTGAAGTTTATTTTTGGGTTAAGTGGCATCAGTGGCAGTGCAGTAACTGGAACAAAATTTTGACACTCTGAGAAGAAAATGCATGCTGCCGATGTTTGGGACAATAACTTGCTTTACACTATTTGGGAACAACAAAGCACGGAACCCATTGCGTTCGTATTTCCATGAACTCCCGACATATGAAAGGGGGGGGGGGGGGGTGCCTATAAGGCCTTTTTTTCTGCCCAAGAGCAAAATGTTTTATTTTCAGCTGATGAGTAGACTATAGTGTCTGCTATACTGAATCAATAGTGGTTAAGCTCCGTAAGCCCTACTTTTGGAATAATGGGGTTATTAAAGTGGGTGGGGTAAATCAACATGAACCAGGGGTGTAATATTATAAGCTATATTTCTCCTTCAAAATTAATGGCATTCATAAATACCTTCCTTTATAAGTTTAAGTAGTGTCTTTGGTGACATCTTTTCTCAAATTCTATCTTTTAAAGTAAAATCTTATGTCTGCAGAATTTCTTTTAGAGACACTGTCAATTTTCATTAATTTTGGTACTTTGAATTCAATATATTCCACCATATCTCTAGAACCAATGGATGACTTCTTACCAAACTAAGATGGGTTCACCCTTGGGAGAGTGCAAACCGTTGATTAAATTTTGGTGCCCTTGACCTTTGTTTCAAGGTCACAGTAAGACTTATAATGTCAATTTGAAGTCAAGTTTTGGCCATTGTCTACACACAGTAGCTCCTAAACTGATATGAAATCATGACCAAAGTGGCCTAAATTAAACATTATGAGGAGTTAGAGCACTAGTTATGATCAAATGGCTATGACATCATCTTCAATGTCAAGGTCTAGGTTAGACTTGACAGAGTTTAACCAAAGATCTCACACAGCTAGTAAGCAGAAATTTAACAAATATGTATGTTTCTATTTGTAAAACAATGCTTAATATGCATATAATGACCTTGACCTTGATCTGAAGGTCACCAATACATTCAGAAGTTCATTATTTTACAATAGACTTTTCTATAAGCTTTAAGTTTAACCCGATTCTGTTTCATCATGTTTTGCTAATACTGACCTTCAGACCAAGGTCAAGGTCATTCTATGCACATTAAACATTGATTTTCAAATGAAAACACTCAGATTTGGTACATTTCTGCCGCCTGATTGATGAAATCTATGATTAAACTCTGTTTAGTCTAGCCATAACCTTGACCTTGAAGATGATGTCATGGCCATTTTATCATGATGTCATGGCCATTTAATCATAACTAGTGCTCTGGCCATTTAATCATAACTAGTGCTCTAACTCCTCATAATGTTTAATTTAGGCCACTTTGGGAACAATTACATATCAATTCAGGAGCCACTGTGTAGACAAAGGCCAAAACTTGACTTAAAATTGACATTATAAATCTTACTGTGACCTTGAAACAAAGGTCAAGGTCACCAAAATTTAATCAACAGTTTGCACTCTCCCAAGGGCGAACCCATGTTAGTTTGGTAAGAAGTCATCCATTGGTTCTAGAGATATGGTAGAATATATTGAATTCAAAGTACCAAAATTAATGAAAATTGACAGTGTCTCTAAAAGAAATTCTGCAGACATAGATTTTACTGTAAAAGATAGAATTTGAGAAAAGATGTCACCAAAGACACTTCTTAAACTTATAAAGGAAGGTATTTATGAATGCCATTAAATTTGAAGGAGAAATATAGCTTATAATATGGCACCCCTGGTTCACGTTGATTTACCCCACCCACTTTAATAATCTCATTATTCCAAAAGTAGGGCTTACGGAGCTTAACTACTATTGATTCAATATAGCGGACACTATAGTCTAATCATCAGCTGAAAATAAAACATTTTGCTCTTGGGCAGAAAAAGGGCCTTATAGCCACCCCCCTTTATCTTTTATATTTATGCTATGTTTTTACATCAATTTTGTTACTCATTCGTGAAGTTCTGACTAATTTAACGCCAAGTAAAGGAAGAAAATAGTTATTAACCAACGTGGTTGGTAATGAAGTACAGCAGCCGTCACTATGACATGACATATATCAAACGTTACGTCGGCCAATCATATATCTGAATTATCCGTGATGTTGCTTACGCGTAAGATTGCATGAATGCGTGTTGTTCGTGGATGTATGAACAACGTCAGCCCGGTATAGGTTCATCTAAGGAAATCGTCGAAGAGTGTAAATATTTCTCTGTACATTTGTATAGCTGAAGTAAGAAGGCAACATTAGAGAGTGGTATAAAAGCAAGAAAAGTGTCCACACAACCCCCCACCCGCACCTACTATAATCCAAATCAGTAGAACGCCCCGGCACTGGAAGTTATACCCAGCATCATCGCAACATCCAACCAACCCCTCCATTGTCATAAAGCTGTCAATGAATCCCTAACAGTTTCAAATTTTAACTATTCTGAATTGTCCCCTTTTTCTGTACCTGTGTCATTGTAAGAGGCTTCTAGTTCATGATATTCATGAACATGTTGATGGCTAATAGGAAATTTATCAGATGCTAAAAATGTGTACATAATATATCGCTTTGTGCAATGGAAATACCTGTTGCAATGCGTTAATTACTCACCAGCATTACCGACTTTACATATATAACACGGTCCGTTGTACATATAAGCCACACACACACACATATACATGGGATACTTTTTTTTTCAGTAAATGTGATAAGGGAAGAAAATCGTCAAAAGCGCTTGTTTCTAAATTTAAACAATATATTTGAACTCTGATCTTTCAGATTTTACACTGATACACAGATCAGCCCACTCCGGCATAAGCGCAGTCTGATCAGTCTAGCCTCAGCATGAAAGATGAAGACTATATATATGCCGAAAAAGACTGATCAGATCCAACGAATGCATCGGCGCTGGACAGTGTGCCGGCTGCTCTGAATAGTCAGATTATGCGACGCCCTAAGGCCTATTTTTCGCCACGCCGCTGCATGTTTTTTTGAAAAAGCTAATGCTTTGCGCTAAGCTATATATAAACACTGTTTCTTACACAGGTTTTGGTATATTTCTTAGGATGCAAAGCCAAATACTTTGCTTTGCATTCAGAGTTTCATTTTTTTATGCAGTCAGTTTATAAAAAGCAAAAGAAATGTGGCCAAGTTCAAGGCACTTGTTAAAGAGAAACGTGCTTTTTAACGAAAATATTAAAAAAAAAAAAGAACACAAAGTACATGTACTATCAAAAATAGAATAAAATTTCCATCTGTTATTTTTAGCAGATGAGGCGAATCGGATATGGATAAAATAGACAAAATCGGACGAGGTCTTTGTTTGTTATGTCTGTGAAGAAGATAATGAAGA
Organism: Ctena decussata; assembly: GCA_963989385.1. Taxonomy (NCBI): domain Eukaryota; kingdom Metazoa; phylum Mollusca; class Bivalvia; order Lucinida; family Lucinidae; genus Ctena; species Ctena decussata. Next base: position 20,894,840 of record OZ022502.1, read on the forward strand.
AATGCTGTCTCAAACCGGAACTAACTTTCCGATCTCTTTGGCTTAATTGCGGCCCTAAAAAAAGTTTAGAACGAATCGTTGCAGTACACACTCTCCTGGTATTTTACGACTAAGCGTGACGTATCGTTTCTTCCGAAAATAACACGGTATCACTAAACCACTTGAATACTGGCTTGCGCTCGAGAGCGCAAGCCAAAAAAGGTAAAATAGATATTGCTGCTGTTTTTAATTAAGGTAGCTGAATGACCGCCTATTTGGGAAAGAGCTGTTCATTTGGTTTATCATGCGTGTCTTCCCAGCGGGCACATTATGACGAAATGACGTCGCACTGGCGTCGATGCACGTCTGTACGTCGCATCGACGTCAGCCCGACGTCTTTTCGACTTAATAAGCCTGTTGGGCTTCGCAAACTTTCGTCAGTTTGTGTATGTGTTTCTTTCCCTTTTGGTTGTGAGGGCGGGATGTAGGGTTCTATTTCATTGCTCCTGTAACGGAGGTAGGTATATAAACACTTCTACAGCCTTGCTGTAGAAGCCGGCTTTTATGGCGACGCGGGCAGAGTGGAAGGCTCTTTCACGGAGTTAAGCAACGGAGATTGCGGTTAGTACATGGATGGGTGACCGGTTGCTTGACTTGGTGACGACCCAGCAAACGCTACACTCCCTTATCTTTGCCTATCTTTTTGCTTCGCTAGCTCAACTAGCGCAGCTGAAAGCAGGACCAGATGGAAAAGAGGTTGTTACAGAATCATTTGAGGTGTCACAATAACCTTGCAATGTTATGTGACAGACTAAACTAGACTACCAAGCTACTAGTAGCAAATTTCTATTGCTACCACATAGTTACAATGATGTCGTTTTGTTTCAGCTTATGTTGTGAAACATCCCACTGCGCACACAACGTTTAATCAACATTGAAGCAACATTGATTCAACGACATGACGATAAATCAATGTTGATTAAACGGTTTATTCAACCTTGTGTGTCTGCTGGGAATGGTGTAATAACTGAATTTGTGGGCTTAGAGGACTGTCGTCACGGCGTGTAATTTTTCATCATTAAACAAAAAGCTATTGCATGATGACATATCATATAAGGTTATTCTAATATTGTGGAATAATATTTCTAGGCTGTTGAATTTATATTGTGAAATTCCTATGGCGAAGGACGCACAAGTCTGCAATATGGCCGAGTGTCGAATATTTCACAATGTAAACTCAATAACCTTTTTAGCTCGCCTAAAGGCAAGACTCCGCAGAACTTATAGGATAGGCAGACTCAGTCGTCCGTCGTCGTCGTCGTCCGTCCGTCGTCCGTTCACAATTTCAAACAACTTCTCGTCTGAACCCCCTCTGCCAATTGTAACCAAATTTCATATGTAGCCTCCAGGGGTCATGGAAACAAAAATGCTCAAATGGTCCAGATCACATGACCAACATGGCCGCCACGCCCATATATGGTAGACACCTTTATAAATCTTCTTCTCCAGAATCAATAGGGACAGACAGCATTCAAACGTGGATTGTAGTATCGGCTTACAAGCTCTACCAAGATTGTTCAAATTATGACCTCGGATTGACCTTGGCCTTTGTTTTACAGCAATACCAAATTTGCTTTCTGGTGCTTTTGTATGGATAAATGCTAGAACACAAGATTTCATGAAAATTACTTGGTATATACAGTTATCTTAATAAGTACATGAAGACTTGTGAGTACAAGAGGCCAAGGTCTCTCATATTTCGACAATTTCAAACATGTCCACAAAGGGCACTATGCCATTTGTAACCAAAATTCATATAGAGCCTCCAGGTGTAGAGGGAACCAAATATTGTTCAAACGGTCCAGGCCACAAGACCAACATGGCTGCCATGCCAATATTTGGTACAAAACATTTAAAAATCTTCTCAAGATCCATTTGACCCATGGCTTTTAAACTTAGTATGTAACATAAGCCAGTACTCAAGCACTACCATAATTGTTCAAAATATGATCTTGGGTTGACCTTGACCTTTTTACGGCAAGGACAACTATTGGAAAATGCTAAAACATAAGATTTCATGCAAGGTTTTGAAGAAATTTGGCCTAAAATTGGTATATACAGTCGTCTTAATGAGAACATGAAGTTAGTACAAAGAAGTAAAGGTCATTCTTTGACATTTGACCCAGGACTCATATTTTGACAATTTCAAACATCTCCTCAAAAACCACTGGACCAGCTGTAACCGAATTCCATAAAGAGCCTCCAGGGGCTGAGGGAATGAATATTTGTTCAAACAGTCCAGGTCACATGACCAACATGGCGGTCATGCCAATATATGGTAAAATATTTAAAACTGTTCTTTTCCAAAACCAAATGACCAATGGCCTTGTGCTCTTGATTACTATCAAGATTGTTCAAATGATGATCTTTAGTTGACCATGACCATTTTTGTGACAATGTCCCCGAGAACTTCCCCTGTGATTTACAGGGGTAGCGTGTGCGGAGACACCCTGCATGCGTCCCCGGGAGAATCTTCCCTGGTGTAAGGGGTTGCGTGTGCCGGCACTGGACCGGTATGCGTCCAATGGGAATATGCTAGAACATTGGATTTCATGGAAAGTTTAGAAGATTGTTCAAATGATGACCTTGGGTTGACTTTGACATTTTTATGGCAAGGTCAAATTTTCCTTCTGGTGCATTTATACATGGAAAGTGTATAAATGTAAGATTTCGTGGAATTTCTAGACGATTTTGGTGCAAAAGTTAATAAATAAATACAGTCAAATAAATGATAGTAGAACAATTTTAGCAACAGAGGTCAAGGTCGTTCTTTGGCCTATAGCCAGTATCTCACATATTTTGACAGTTTCAAGCTATCAGGTTTTTTCATATAATTACCTTAGTTTGACGTTTGACCTTTTTACTCAGGTGAGTGATTCAGGGCATCATAACCCTATTGTTATTATATACCTTTGATATTATTTGCCATTTTCACCAGCAACAAAAAAAAAATAAATAAAATAAAAATAAAATAAAGTAAATAAATAAATAAATGAAAATCCGTAAATGGTTTTAAATCTGTATATGTATGCCATTGTGTATCTTTCAACAAACTTCAAACCACGTATAACGGCGCGAAAGTGAAGATGACGCTTTCCGTACCGATTCCCTGACGTTTACAAGGACTGAATGTCATTTTCCTATTAGGGTAAAATCGTGTAAACTCGGACAGCGGGTAAATTCGGACAATGACATTGTTTCCTTAATATATCAGTTGTTTGGGATTGACCACAATTAACTGGGAAAACAGTGGAAATCCAGATGAGACGGCTCATGATGAGCCGTCTCATTTGGATTTTCACTGTTTGCAATGGTATGTCCGAATTTACTCACTGTCCGAAGTTACCCGACTTGACCCTATACCCGTTGCAGCATTATACGAAAAAAAAATCCATTTTGCGCTCAGAAGAGATAACGAAAGAATCAAAGATAAAAAGTAAATGATATTTAATTGACTTTTATGCATTTAATACAGCCCAGCTGAAACAAGTATCATAATTCATTCGTCTTTTAGATGACGAAATGGCTGCCATTTGTTTTCCTCTCAAACAAAAGTAGTTCTGTTTACCACACTGGTCTGGCATTCAACACAGGCAACGAAGGCAACGTACTATAAAACTTGATTGTTTTCGTATATCTCTTAGACTAATTTCAAACTATTATTCTTACGGACCCGGCAGTTTGTTATACCTCCTTTTGAAGAAATTCCGTTTAGTATAAATGCAGTGCTTGAATAAGTTCGTAGCTTTACCGCTTTTTGTTGCACAGACGTTGTAGTCCAAAAATTGTTTCAAGCAATTATTCAATATGCATATGAATTCAGTAAAACTTTTGATTCCTATTTCAAGAGCCCGGGATCGGCTGGTCCGTGAGACTGTACTTCTGAAATAAACTTATCATGATGAGCGGAACAAGGAAGATTCCTGTACGTTGTCTTCGTTGCCTGTGTTGAATGCCAGGCTCCTTAACTCCGAGCAATATACACTTTTCTCCGTGCACTATGTAGAAAAATATTGCACGGCTACGCCAATGTAGAGTGAAAGGGGAACTTTACAGGTATATAATAATGCATAAATGTAAAATTTTATAAATTGTATACCCCGATGTAAATATATATATCACAATGTTATTATGACGAACCTTCGAAATTTCGGAAACATTATAATAAAATTGGCCATAGTTATAAACCTCCAATTAGGGTAGAGTCGGGTAACTTCGGACATGGGGGTAAATTCGGACATACAATTGTAAACAGTAAAAATCCAGATGACACGGCTCATAATGAGCCGTTTCATCAGAATTTTCACTGTTTGGCCAGTTATTTTTGTTTTAGTTTCAAACAACTGACATATAAGGGAAACAATGTCACTGTCCGAATTTACCAGCTGTCCGAAGCTACTCGACTCTCCCATATCCATAACAACAAACATTAGAACAGAAAAAAATCTGTAACTAGTAATTAGTCAGTTATGAATATTGTTTTTAAGTTAATAAATACGTAAAATTACGGATTTACGTTGTTTAAAAATATAACAAATGTTTTATTACGTTTCAGTACCACATTTAAACAACGTTCTTGTAAAAATGCCATGGATTGCTAGTAAAACCCTACGTATTTTACATCTTGAAACGTGTGCCATAGCACATTTGCAGTTCAAATCGGTCTGGATATTTTTGATTCCTTGTGTTTTCTGTGACAAAATGATTCGTCCTTAATGTTCCAAATTGAACCATAGTACAGCAGGATTTGTCGTCTGAGACTTAACATTTATACGAATTTCATGTCACGTTGTACAAATGTTTTGTGTTATCTGGATATATCTTTAGCATAACTAATTATTAAGCCCGTGTGTTTCTATCACAATAATTATTGTACGAGGCTGACGTAAGTTGTACGAAAATCGGAGTAGACATACAGGACTTATAGAGGAAAAAGCATATTCACAAAGAATTACAAGGAGGAAATCCAGGGGTGGGGGTGGGGTGGATACAGGTCACTATGATAAGATTGCGCCTAGTTTATACCTTGCTACATGGATGCTGTATACTTGAAGACAGTCCGACAAACAGGCATAGAAGTTTCATACCGTTATAAATGTACGAAATGACGTACGAGGGGTCTCGTATGGTCGATATGAAATTTTCGTGAGCTTGTTTCTTCGTTGTGTTTAAAACCCACTTTTATGTAAACACATTGTGAATATAATGTTTGATGCCAATAAAGAATTCGTATCATTTTATTGTATTGTAATTTCCAATGATTGCTTAATAGATTGTCTGACCTCGCAAGGGCTTAAAATGCCAATACGCAAATACGAAATTGCATATTGAAATTTGTCAAATTATCAAATTGACGCACCTGCATATTTGATGATGCTGAAAGTTTGTGAAATGGACAAGATTTCATTAGTAAATGCAAACAGAAGCGACTAACAGCAAAATGTTTAATATGTCCTTGTCACGATGATTGTCTTTGTTAAATCGATGAAAATCGTATTAAATTTTTTTTGTCGTCATAGTTTTATGACATAAACAGAATCTTTAGGCATTATTCAATATGATGAATAAAACTATTGCAAAACGGTTGTGTACATACAGGGTCAGACATCATAAAACGGTTGTTCGTTTTACGTTATGTACAGAATATCTAATGTAGCATTTATACACAATCATTTATGAATAATATTGTTAAGTTATTAAATACGTAAAATTAGGATTTTCCGTTGTTTAACTTCGACACAAAAATGTTTTATAACGTTTCAGCCCCATATTCAAACGACGTTCTTGTAAAAATGTCATGGAATGCTAGCCAAACCCTACGTTTTTTTAATATCTTGAAACGTGTGCCAAAGCATGTTTGCACTTCAAATCGATGTAGATTTGTTTGGCTCCTTGTATAATCAGTGACAAATAAAAATGAATGTGCGATTGATGTTTCTTTCTTAATGTTAACAAATGACCCTAAGTGCAGCAGGATTTGTCCTTTGAGACTTAACATTTATACGACTTTCATGTCATGCATGGCGAAATGTTATGTGCTATCTGCGTATATCTTCAACATAACTAAACCTTAAGCCCGTGTGTTTCTTTCCCAATGATTATTGCACGAGGCGGATGTAAGTTGTATAAAAAAGTCTGACTAGACATACATGAATTTTAGAGCAAAATGCTTAACAAGAATTACAAGCGAGAGGGCGGGAGGGGTGGGGGTGAGGGTAACTTTAATAAAATTACTCCTGGTTTATACCATGATACATGGATGCTGTATATTCGAACCGGCATAGAAAGTGCATATCGTTACGATGTACGGAATGACGTACGGACAATATGAAAACAGTATACACACAAACATCATCGTCATGGTTGCATTTGTAACCCACTTCTATGATTTTTTTACTCGTATGTTTAATGCCAATGAAGAATTTGTGTCATTTAATTGTATTGTACATTGCAATGATTGCTTAGATTGTCTGACCTCGCAAGGGCATAAACTTACGCAAATACGCAAGTGGGTATTAAAATTTTGTGAAATTGACAAAATTTCAACACGCACCTGCATATTTGATGCTGCTAACGTTTTGTAAATTGGACAAGATTTCAATACTATCTGCAAACAGACGCGACTTTATGAAATACCTTTGGGGCTAAACTCGTATTTTACCCTCAAGGGGTATAAAACATAATTGAGCCGCGACACGAGAAAACCAACAATGTGGTCGTCCGCCCAGCGCAGACTCAGATCAGCCTGGACATTCACCCAGTCTGATCAGACTCTTTGCTAAGCGCTTAAAGGGTAGCTGAGGGACTAAGCTACCTTCATGCGGAAAGCGAAGACTCTGATCAGACTGGGCGGATGCCCAGGCTGATCTGAGTCTGCGCTGGACGCACAACCCCATTGTTGGTTTTCTCACGTCGCGGCTCAATTGTGCGAAATATGTTACATGTATTATCCCTAGCTACTCTCCTGTCTCGTATTAAGAGAAAATACTGTGATGGGCACTTTCAAATGAGCGGCAACACGAGAAAATAAAAAAAAGTGGTTGTGCCCCCAGCACCGACTAAGATCAGCCTTGGCATCCGCCCAGTTTTATCAGAATCTTCACTCTGCTCTTAAAGGGTAGCTAAGGGTTCTAAGCTACCTCTATACGGTCAGCGAAGACTCTGATCAGACTGGGCGGATGCCCAGGCTGATCTGAGTCTGCGCTGGGCGCACAACCATTTTGTTGGTTTTCTCGTGTCGCGACTCAAATCCGACGAATCGTGCCACGCAGAAACTGGCTTAATTCAAACCAATCTGTTACTCCGTGCAGTCTTGCCAGAACCGTCAGTTTGCGTCTGCAGACATACGGAGACATTTTAGCTGTTTGATCAAGGGAATTAAGCGTGTCATTTCCGTAAAATAAGCCTAATCCTTAATCGCAGTTATTTCCCCGTTGACCGCTGACAGATCATCGATAGGATATACCTTCAGCGGGCTGATTTACCTGTACTTACCTGTGTGGCATTAAGCTTTAAGCCGATCGAATTACCTAAATGAATTCAGTAATGTAGAATCTACCTGTTTATCTAATAGGACTGGGCAATTTGAAACTGATCAATTCACAGAGTCAATTGTTAACTTTAAAATTCAAGAATATTATCTAATTTATATAACCGTGTGTATTTTTCGTGGACGGACGCTCGGCGCCCCGTTACTGCGGCTATGGATACGTTCCGCTGAGGTGCGGGGGTAACGTTGATATGAGAATTGAAATATGATGATGGTGTATTTTTCGTTATTATACCCGTTTTTATTTTGCACTTACAATTTGTGTAGAAATACATGAGCAAGTAAAATAATATAAAACGGGAACTATTCCTTTTCATTCTTTTATGCATTGCCTAAGGCTAGACTTGAAATGATCTTTTTCTTTTTTCGTCTCGGACATTTGTTCGTGTTTTAGATCTTTTGCGACATTGCTGTGCGCACGTTAATGTTGTTCCAATGGTGTTCCGATTGTAATTTGATCGAGCGCATGACATTTCCTACAATTTCACATCTGCGCCCAGTGAAAGCTCAGATCGGCCTGCAAATCCACACAGTGCATTGAGAGTCTTCAATGACCGCCTGAAGAAGCTTTCTGTTTGCAGCTATCCAATTTGCTCATAGCAAAGACTCAGATCATACTGCGCGGATTCGCAGGCTGATCTGAGTCTTGGCTGGGCACCCATGTATAATATACTATGCAAAATATATTTAGCAAATTTTTATATTTTGCACTTTTTCTCATTACTGAAGTGAAACATTGAGCGAAATTAAATTGCATTGAAGGGAACCGTATTTGGGGCTTAAGATACCATGGGATTACAGAAGCCATCTTTAAAAACTATATTGAGGAAAAGTGATAAGCGTGGAAGGGGTCATTAGCCGAAATTCACATCCATTGAAAAGCAACATAAAAATGGCAAGCACGTGATTTTTTGTACGGTCTTTTTCATCATTTTCATGCTCAGTTTTCTTGTCAAAGCTATTGATTGTGTAAAAGATATGGTTTAGCTTAACAACTGACGAATCTTAGCATGCGCCATTGACGTTAAAACGGTATAATTTGGTCCAATATGCAATATTTCACGGGTGCTTCAGTTCAATGCAGAATCAAAACCCGAGAAAAACAATAGGCTAAAATAAAAGGTCACACCATGATTAATTTAACTGTGAAGTTTCTTCATTGAAGTGTAACGTAACTGTGAGAAAATGATGACGTTAGTCTGAGACTTTTGACTTATGCTCAGTAACCGGGAAGAACTTTCTTTCTAAATTGTTAACGTTATCATATTGGTAGATACCAAACAATCATACACTCGAAAGAGATTCAAGAAATACCGATTAGAAACATTTTTTAATACGATAACGTAAAAACAAGGGTAAACGTCAAATTTTCGAACTTCGTAAACCCCATACTCGTAGCATATTCAAATGTTTTAGAGCGTTTTCCTTTATTTTAACAGCAAGCCAGCCGCCTCATTATGGTTTTGGCTTTTGTACATGATCAAAAATGTCCTTCAAATACAATGGTCATAAAAACTGACGTCACGGTAGTTCAAATGCTACACTTGAGCAATCTCGAATCTTTTACCTGCCAGTCCATCTCGAATAATCGGCCTTTGTATCTTTATGCAGTAAAGTGACAATAAAATCCTAATAAGGTGGATCTGACACATACTAAAAAGTTGTTATATTTATTGTGCTTAGTATAGTAGGAAATGTCATGCGGTAGCTCATTTCGTGTATATAATTACAGGATATATTAAACTTTTTAAGCAGCGAACAACAATTGTGCTATCAGATGCGCAGTCTGATCTGCGCCTTTACTGCGTGCACGATTAAACCGGTTTTCTCATGGCGTTGCCAAACTGGTTAACGCAGTCAAGTATGTTTCTCGACTGGCATATTTGACAAGAGTAGATTTTATTCAATTTGTGACATTGTTCTATTTTCAAATTATTTTTAATGAGATTTTGCCGACAACCAAGAACGGTTTAATTTTACTGGTCTGAAAACTGTGAAAATAATTAGCCAAAAGGCGTGCCGACCTCTCACTGACTGCTCAAAATTAGCTCATATCGTCTCTTTTGTCCCATCATGGACCGTGTCAAGTAACTGACCATAAGAACTTACACCATAAAGGTGTTGTAAATATTTAGAGTCAGTCGGCGCATCAGTCGCGACTAATCAAAACCATTACTCTTCATGGGATTCATACATTGTACTGGTGAAAAGGGAAAAGTCTGATCAGGCTGCACGGATGCACACGCTGATCATGAAGACTCCTGCTCGCACATATCGTTACATACATTTTAACACGATGCTATTTGCATTTGGGCTTGACATCCGACTTTCTTTTAGCCATAATTTAGAGTATTATCTTATAAGCTACCGTTTGATGATAATCAGGTGCGAAAGTACGTCTTCTTTGACACCCGTTTACAGCTGTCATCGATAATCCTTTACGCCTGTAGCAATTAACATGTGATCCAACATGACACCTGTTGTGGCTGTGCAAAACTGCGAGCTGTGAAAGTGTCCGTTCTCTCTCTCTCTCTCTCTCTCTGTCCTCGTTTCTTTCGCTTTTGCGCTAGGAAGCATTAATATTGGACCGGCGAGATGACCTGCCATGCCGTCCCTTATCCGACGCTCTTGTTTAGCATTCACTCTTAAAAATTCACATTTGTGTTTTAAAGAGATTTTTAGATATGCAGGTTTACTGAAATTAATTTTTATATTCAGAAGGAATGATATTACTTTAAAACAGTTAGGTCATCAGTTTAATGAAAGTGCTTTATGTTATTTAGAATGTGAAAAAATTTAATTCAGTGCACTTGAGGCATTTGCCACTTGTATTTGAAGACACAGTTTGCAATTATCGTCAAACATGTATTCTTCATTTAGTTTTTTTTTCTATAGAATATTCTTTTTCTTTGTTTTATTTTTTTTTACTTGAAAACGGTCAGCAGTCTCTGCCTGCAGCAGTCAGCGCAAAGTCCACAATGCGCTTGCGAGACAGATCAGGCTGCGCCGAAGTGCATGCTAATTTGAAACTTCAACTAATTATTATTTAGTTATTTGTAATCAGCAAATTAACACACTTTGCAAACTGGTGCTTATCAGGCTTCGGCATGCGAAACATAAAGCGCTAATGAGACTCTGATCAGGCTGCGCCGATGCCCAGGCTGATCAGAACCTTGCGTACGGAGATTCTTCGGATTTTTTTTTTCATTTGTTTTATTTGTAAACGGCAAAATTACTTTACTGTGCGGATGGGCAGATAAGCGCTTATCAAGCTAGATGCTCATCTTTTTTTAGGCATTGATGAGCATATTCAATCATAAACTAAACAGAAAAAAAGAAAAAAAAATTCAAGCATAATAGTGGCTAGCAGATTACATTAAGGCATTTACAATTAAAAGTGTTGTCTATTCATAATGTTTAAAGGTCCTAGTCGAAAAGGGATTAGAAGTCCCGCGTTACGTTCTTTTATTTAGCCTGATTATTCGGATTGCCTTTGATGCGTCGCTTTAATCCAGAAAAAAAGATGAAATAAATAAAGATGAAAATAAAAATTAATATAAGAAATGTTCTAATATTGTTTTTTTTTAAATAAATAAATAAATAAATAGATAAACAAGATGTTTAAGCCGACAAATATTACTCCAAGAATCCAGTACCTACATGTTTATATGCGGACTTAATAAAATTTCGCTGCTTGTTCTTCTCTATTGATGAAACGCCATGGAACTTGATTTTCTGAAGGATTTGGAAGCAAGAAGATCAAAACTCACATTTATGAATTATACATCAATGTAAAGCTAGGAAAGCAATATGAGTGTTTATAACAGGAAAAAAATATATCACATTTTAACAGAAAAAAATGTTTTTGATTGTTAAAAATGAGAAATATTGCGTTTCAGCCAACTCTGCCTATCTTCCTTGCCAAGCTGCTACCCAGAGTCTTAATACCTATAGGGAAGCAAGAAGATATCAAAATAATTTTATAAAATTTATACCAACGCAGAGGTATTAAAATTCCCTGTCTGAATATAAGAGGAAAAAAATTGTAACTTTTATAGAATATGGATTTATATGGGTTTGAAAAAAATTCCCCTATACTTTTAATGTAAAATATTGGACAGGTAAGTCAGTTCACACCTTTTCAGGGAAACGGATAATTTTCGGCTATTTCCGCCTCTATGATGTTGATAGCTGGACATGCCTTTAGTGTTGCTAACTGCCAAGGTTCTTACTAGACAGAGTGGAAGAACAGGTTGGTCTAAGGCGTTTTCGCATGAACATTTTAATTTGAAGCTACTCTTTTGTTGAGGCACTCCAGCAAGTGGTTTTTGTAAGTTTATGCTTAAAGGATAAAGAAACAGCAAATTCCACTTACATGGTTCAATTTACTACCATTTCTCGTAGTCAGATTTGTCCAGTAGAGTTTTTGAAATTCATTGGCATGCTCTCAAGCTTCAAAGTAATCTCTTGCAATGTATTTTTTTCAGTTTCAAAATGGCGGCCTCAAGATAACCCATATTGCTGTAGGGGTGGCATGTTTCAAGCACATTCTTGAAAATTACCATTTCATATAAAATTAACATGAAATCAGTTCAGAAGACCCTGTTATTATATCTTATAGCAGTTATTTTCGTAAGTAATATCTTTTTGGAAAACAAAAAGATGCATAAGTGTAGCTGACATTCCAAGCAACCCTTTGCTGAAATGATCATATTCCAAAACAGATCAGGTGATTAGTGATGACATCATTTCTGTTGTGATGTCATAATGGGTGGTTCCCAGCTTCATAAAAATTAAAATGAACCTCATCAAAGGCTGGAAACCAGAAGGAATATTTTTACTATTGGAAAACCCACCTCCAAACAAAAAATGATAAAAATAGACAAAAGAGGTCATGCAATATACTGCAAGTCAGTATTTAGCTACGAGAAATGGTTTTGGGTATGTTAAACCCAAAATTTTGATATTTAAGCATCTTTAAAGAAAAAAGTTCCACTAAAAACCACTTGCTGGAGTGCCTCAACAAGAGAATAAATTATGATGCCTTATATTTCAACAAGCCTATCCTGGATTAGTATTTTACGGGCTGACTGCATCTTTCAAACAACTGGATCTGGTTTAAGTTTCCACGAAAGACTAAAGCGCGGAATAATAATTTATGGCTGGGTGTCATTTGTACTGTTAGACTGTGACAGTTAAGAAACATCAGTTTTATTTCACGTTGAAATTGAAAATGGCGAATCTGGGCAAGCCTATGACTGATTAGTTTTTACTGGTGTACCATATCTTCCAAATAAATGACTAGGGTCTGATTTAAATTCCTGCGACAGTAGATTAGACTGAAGATAATCTGTGCCGATAGACGATCTCTGGAAAGAACGTGCCTCTTGCATCATGCTCTCTATGTTTTCTACTTTTGTAAGAAGGCGCTGTACTTGTTCATCCGAATTTATTCGTGCTGCTGTTGACGTCATGGATGGTGTTCTTTGGTAGGATTTGCGGTATTTTCCATGCTTACTAGACTTCGTGGTATATCTTTTAGCTCCAGTTTGCTGCGTTTTGCTGCTAGCTCCTGCGGTTGGGGAGACTGAACTATTTGTCGTACTTCTCATCATGTGTATAAATCTATCTTTTAGATCAACTCTTTTCACCTCGCTTAATTTTCGCATGACAAATTCGTCTGTAAAAAGACAAAACAGAAAGAACATGATTTGATGGAGTGATGATGATATCAAATATATAACTTTATGTCAACATCTCAACATTTTACGCAGTATTATCAAAAGCTAAATAATTAAAAAGTTATTCAGTACATGCAAATCTATTTTTCGGCTTTAACCCCCCAGTAGTTATTACTGACCGTCCCAAGGCGGTACTTTCGTTGTGGTTGCATATGTGTTATGTTCGGTGCTGTTTAATTTACTGTGTTCTCATTTTAACCCTTCTATAATAAAAATAGAAACTAGGTAAAAATAGTTGTTAAAATATTTTTTGTGTGTATAATTTGCATAATCTGTTGTAACCCTTCTTTTAGTCTAAATTATTTAGTTCAGTAAAGATAGCTGAGTTGCCATCTATTTGGGAAAAAGCTGCTGACTCGGCTTATCATTTGTAATTTATTGTTTGTTAGGATGTCTTTGTCAATCTTTCCCTTTGATGTTGGGGATAGGGTTTGGGATCTGATTCAGTCAGTTCCTGAAGTGTAGTTACTCTTTAAATTTAGCCGTATAACCTTAGTATTGACCTACATGTAAGTATTTCGTTGGTCAATATAAATACACCCGGGATTTTTATGTAAGTGGCTTACTTTCGCTTTGTCTTTCTTCATTCAGTTTCACTTGATTGTTGTCCAATAAACCGTGTCATGATGAATCTATTTATTTCGCTCATGTAAAATATTAAACCAACAAGATAACTAGACACAGAAATCGAAGACAAAATTAAATAATTGTTGCTGGCTTAGTTGTTGATGTTGTGTTGGAACTGTGACACTTTTAAGGTTATATGTGGGGCGGTCAGCAAACCAATCCTCATAGTTATGTGCAACACAGACAGACCCCAATCAAAATTCAACAGCATTTCCGAAATCGAAACCCTAACACAAACAACAAATATGCATATCAATGAGCGCATCCGCACAATCTGATCTTCACATTCGATATCTTACATGTACTATGCCTGATCCAAACTTATTACAATACACACTTCTATTAAATCTAAGCCGATTATTTTTTTCAAAGCTATTTCTTGTTTGTTCTTAACAATAAGATTGGAAGGCCGCGGAAGTAAGCGGAAGGACGCAGGCCACTGTGGTCTTCCAAGCCTTTCAGAGAAACTTTTTAATGGAAACTCGAGTCACCTGTCTTGATGTTACACATCTTCAACGAAGACAGAAGAACACAAGGGTATGTGATGCAATGTCCTTACACAGACCGTTGATTCAGGAGAAGGTCTAAAGACTAAATCAGGGTAATTTGTGTTTGGGCGTATACATTCATGGGAACAGCAGACGATAGACAGATGGACAGTATGGATAATAGTTCATAATGATTAATAAATGGTATGTCACATTTCTGATCATTGATAAAATAACCAGTTGTTGTGTTTATAAAGAATATAATATTATATGAAAATTCATCTATTATAAAAACTCCGTTTATCATTCTTTTCTTTCTTATCCTTATCCTTGACAGGTAGCTGCCTCTTCCTTGTATTCAAGAACAATTTATTATATATATTATATATTGATTATTATTTTATATATATATTTACTGCAAAATATTGCTTTTTATGTGAAAGTTACAGAACATTATTTTGTTGCACAGCTGCCTTTGTTTCCAATCAAAACGTGTAACGTGTTGAAATTGCACAGCCCGCAGGTTTGCGCTATAATCACTGTGTGAGTCCGTCCGTCCGTTATCAGTTTGCGAAAACGCTTATAACTCTTGAACCGCATTCTATATTTTAATAAAATTTTGCATACTTATACATGTCAACATTATCTAACGACTCGCATGCATAACCGTCTTTTTGATGGACGAGGCTTTGCTGAGCACAAGTTGAAAATTTACGGTCAAGTAGTGAAAATGTTCATAACTCTTGAACCCCGTGGTATATATGGTTCAAATTTTGTATACTTACGTATTTTAAAATTGTCCAGCCACCGGCATGCAAAACGGTGACCAGGCTTCACCGAGCATTATTTTGGCCGGTTGAGCTATTTTGTCCGTCCGTCCGTTATCAGTTAGCGAAAACGCTTATAACTCTTGAACCGCATGGGGTATTTTGACAAAATTTTGCATACTTATACAAGTCAAAATTGTCTAAAGACTCGCATGCATAACAACCTTATATGATGGACGAGGCTTTGCTGAGCACAAGTTGAAAATTTACGGCCAACTACTAAAAATGCTCATAAGTCTTGAACACCGTGGTAAATATGGTTCAAATTTTGTATGCTTATGTATTTTAACATAGTCCAGCCACCGGCATGCAAAACAGTGCCGAGGCTTCACCGAGCATCAATTTTGCCGGTCGAGCTCTTTTATTAAAAATGCTCATACCGAATGTTTTTTCCCCTTTAACTAAATTCAAAATTTAGCCACCCACCACACCTAAGATGACGATCAAAATTGATCGACTCAGTATCGATAGAAAGAAAGAAAAAGACGAGCCTTCACCGAGCATCATTTTCACGGGTCGGCCTCTTAAAGTGAAAATGCTCATAACTCTTAAACCGCACAAGTTTATGTATTTTAACATTGTACGGCCACTGGTATGCAAAATGGTGACGAAGCTTTCACCAAGCATCATTTTGCCGGGTCGAGCTCTCTTAGTGAAAATGCTCATGACTCTTGAACCGCATTGTATATATTGGTCGAATTTTCTTACTTTTACTTTTATTCATTGTGTCGACACTGATATGCAAAACGGAGATGAGACTTCACCAAGTATCGGTGCGGCCAGTCATGTTTAGAAAGTGAAAATGCTCATAACTCTTGAACCACATGGTATATTTTAAAATTATTTGGCCACCGGTATGTAAAACGGTGACGAGGCTCTGCCGAGCATTAGTCCAGCTGGTATAGGTCAATTAGTAAAATGCCCATAACTCTTTAAAAGCATGGTATACCTTAGGGAGCAGTATAAAGTTCTGAAAGGCCGGCACAATCTTTTATGACGGCTACTTATACAAACTCCCCCTGAATCAATGAAATAGCTGCACAACCCTTCACCAATGCCCACAATCTATAAGAAATAGACCATCAACTCATCTTGCAGTGATAGAAATAATCTCAGCTTACTGAAGCTGGCCCAGTGCAAATGTAAATATTACCCCACCCCCCTGCTTTGGAAGGCAATTTTCGTTAAAAAAGACATATTTTCATGAAAATGTGACAAGAAAATTGCACAAGCAATCACTATAAACTGCATACCCACAAGCAGACAGACCCTATAGCTTTGTTTTGATGCACATTTGAATACCTGTCAGCCCTTGACTTTTCACAGTAATTTTCACTTGATCGAAGCAACCATTTTGAAACGCCTGGTTTCCGGTACTGACAATGGAAATCATTACGAGTGTACTGCACTTGAAAAAAGTAAACAAGGTCATGTGACCTATGAAAAATCAATTTTATCATCAATAACAACTGCTTGGATGGAATAAAAGTCAGTTGCAGCTTTAAAATTTTCTTATATACATTTACAGACCAAACTGCAGCCATACCCCTCTATATTGACTTTTTTGACCAGGGCATGTGGGTAAAAACTGGTACCTGCACCCTTAATAAGTTTTTGCATACTTATACACTTAAATATAGACACTAGTATGCTAAACGGTGACGAGGCTTCGCTGCGCATCAGTCTGGCCGGTTTTTATCATTCAGTGAAAATGCTCATGTAAAAGACGGACATTTTTGTGATAAAAACAGTATTTGCTTCAAAAGAAGTTACTGATTATTGCGACAAATTCTTGTACAGTTACAAATTATTGTGAAAGTAATTCTCGATTATTTTAATTAGGATTAATTTATTTAAATAAGAAGAACATATGATTGCTTGTTTTATTCTTTTAGGGGTTAAACTTTGTAGCCATGATGATAAACAGGACATTGGAACGTAAGCATCATAAAGTATTAATAATTTTGTCCTTGTCAGTTCATTCTTCACTCTCATTAGTGCATGTAAAAGCATGTGTTGAAAGTCTAAACAGTATTGCACGACCCACAGGTGTGCACTTTAATCGCTGTGCAAGTCCATCAGTCTGTTTGTCCTTCCGCTGTAGTCAGTGAGTGAAATTGCTCATAACTCTTAACCACATGGTGTAGTTTGATAAAATTATGCATCATTCTACAAGAAATGACCAATTTCATTTCCATACATTCCTTATGGCACCAGAAACTGATTATTCTACATTCACCACGGTTTGTGCACATTACCATCAGTTGATTTTCTTTATAATTGTCTTTATAATGGCAGCACTTTGATAGCTTTTTATTTTCGTACTTGATTATGTTCCTTATTTTCCATAATCCCATTTAAAATGTGTAGAATTGTATTCAATAATATACGGATGCATTTGTCGTTTTGTTCGACATCTAATATAACCATTTTTAAGTCGAGAACACACCGTCTATATCCGTTGGGTTGCAGTGTATCGTTTATTTTAATCTGAAGACTCTTGAGTACATCCTTAATAACGCTGCAGTCATAGAAGAGATGCCTAAGATATTCAGTTTAGGTCTTGCAAAAGTGACATTTTCCTTCAGACATGCCCATCAAACTAAGTTTATTTGCAGTGAAAATGTCATTATGTATTATTTTCCAGTGCAGCTGGTTTTTCTTTTTTCTAATGTGAACTTCCATTAATGTTTCCAATTAATGCTGCTGTTAAACAGTGATTACCATTTATCTTATACCGTGGTGAGAGAGAATCTTTTTTAGGATGCCCCGAATTTCTTTCAAAGAAATCTTGTTTGCTTTTCCTTCTCCTAATTCAAGTACATTTTGAAGTTTGCTGGATTCATTGTCTATAATGTTACCTACACTGAACGTAATTTTACTGCATTTATCTACCCTTCGTTAATGCTTGATTTTATTAATCTTTAGTGTTTAACTCCATTTCTTTGATCGACCAAACTATTCAAAACAACATTTTCTTCAACAAAAGCTTTTTTTCTTATTCTACAAGTCTGTCTTGGTTAACCTAGTTATACTACACGTGTTAGTACCTTAAAGAAGGCGCCATCTTACTCAAGGCACTAGGCGGGGGCATCTTTGTCCTATGGATACATTTCTAATTTATTTGTTTAAAGGGATACGTAAAGTAAGCCAAAAAGTGGTACCACTCTGTTATGTTTTTGGCCCTTTTATGTTATTTCTTTTGATGATATAGCAGTTTCACTGGACTGCTGCATAATAGGATTATGACCCCAATAGACAAGTAAACAAAACAGGGTTATTGTTCTTGATAAAAGCAGTCAACTGTGGAGTTGTCCAGCTGTACCACTTACTAAAATGTCTACTGTAAAGATCCTAAGTTTTCGGGTAGATAGGTCTGTACAACAGTGGAAACCCAGATCAGACTGCTTCTTAGAAACCGGTCTGATCAGGATGTACACAGTTGCCTTTCCATCTGCATTTTTTTCATGGACACTACTCCATGGTAGAATCAGAATAAATAGTAGGGCAAGGGCCGGCTGTGCTTGCAGCAGATGTAGAATGGGGGTTGTCTGTTTTAGGAGGGTTTTAGTCTCCTCTTTCCTCGATCTACAAGTAATACTTGTAGATGTCAGATGTATCTATTCCTTTTGTTCTTTTCTTTCTCCCTGTGTATGGGTGATGGCTCGATATAGACTGAAATCTACTTAATCTAACAGATTCTCAGATATCGGAATATTTTGTAACTATAACAATGTTTTGCCAGGAAATCAAACAATGATTTTTTTTGTCTTATTCTGTCACATGCAATGTAAGTATTACTGCAATAATATGTATTAGCATGCCCCACTGATTTAGTTATATTTTTCATGAGTTGTTTCATGAAGTTAAATTTTTATGCATGTTTTAAAAAATGTAATAAATACTGATTACCAAGAAAACTGCATTTTTAAATATCCTATATTTTAGATTATATGATTTGCAGGAATGATAATGCAATCATATGCTTGAGATCTGAATTTTTAATAGAAACTTTGTAAATACAATTGTTTTCTTGCAAACAAAACGGTGAAGAAGGTTTTTTTTTCTTATCTGGTTTTATAGCCCTGTGGGTTATTTAGATGGTATTATGGTTTGAATGCCCGTCAAATATTTCTATTTATGATCTTTCTACCTTGATATAGCTGGCGCAAATTGACCTGTCTCTTTGACCCCTAATTTAAATATACTTAGAAGGTTCAGTTGATTTCACAGATAGGGATACATGAATTATAAAACAGTCGTAAGGCCAAACTTCAAAAATGTATTCCTTATGCTCAAATGCACACTTAGCTGTATTAGTAAATTGGAAGAACAATTTTTTTCGGGTGCCACATTTTGTGGTTGCGACTAAAATGCATTTGCAAATAATGCAGATCCGAATCAAAATATTCTTGAAGAGCAGTCTGGTCAGGTCAACACTGTTAGCAATCTTACACTGACAGTCATAACTCTGTTCAGCAGCCGTAACCCAAGTTAAAATTGTCAATTGTTATGATTAAAATATTACTACATACGAAAACAAAACTTTCTGAAGGAAAAGCCACAAAGGCAGGATGGAATGCAGCTAACAGAATTTTTATCATGGCCTTACACATATGCAATCCTCTCATGATTCACGAGCATTTCCATCTGAAAATGAATTACTTCATGCAGTTGTGAATAGTTTACCAGATATACTTGCATAAACATATAGACAGACGTCTTGTATGTTAACTGTCGACACAACTGCATGGGGTTGGTACAAATAAAGTTTATCATTTCTCAACAGGACTTGATTCGGGGCCGATAATGCTATGCATTCCAGAAGACATAATCAGTTTTAATCGCAAATAGAAGCAACTGCAAAAGCATACGCATCAAAGAGGATTCAAAGCCTGGGCGGGGAGAAGGGGAATGGATGGATGGATGATTTGCAGTTTTGCTTCCTATATTTGTCTTATCAGGATGATGGGTGGGTGAAAATGAAAGGTTGTGTGCGATGGAACCCATTTACAACCGAACAGATTCCCGTCTCCAGCGGGCTCGAACCAGGAACCTCTAGATCAGCAGACCAGCGCTTAACCTACTAAGCTAACGGGGCTCCTGGAGGTGTGCGTGTGGGGAGGGGAGGGGGGGAGAGTCGGTGCATTCTACATCTTAATATCAAGTCACCCAAACTGAGAACACAGTGTAGCAGACGATACAGGTACAGGGATAGTATATTATTATTATATGACCAAGGTGCAACACTCAATTTCATTGGCTCTTTTGACGTCACGTGCCCGTCAATATTTTGTGATATTCACCGGCCTGTCAGTGAATATTACTTTTACGCTGACGTCATTATATTTTCGTGACGTAACGTCTGATTTACGTTAATGTTAATGGCGTAACGTCGCGAGATAATACCATTAAGTACAATCATAAATATCTAAGGAACAGAATTTAGAATTATCATATAAAAAAACAATTGTTGACCTTTATTTCGGTGAATATGTAGTTTTATTGACCTGCAAACATAACATATTGACCTCCGCTTCGCGTCGGTCAATATGATGTTTGCAAGTCAATAAAACTGCATATTCACCTCAACAAAGGTCAATAATTGTATACATTATAGTATATTATTTAAACGTCGTCGTGATTCATGGGTGAAAAAATAAGCATCTTAACTTATTCTACTTCTGAATATACAGCATCTTGTCTCAGCCTAGTGCATGATGCTCGTGTTTGCAACGTTTTCATTCAACTAAGCTTTAAAAATGAGTTCATGCTCTCTTTCTCTCTCTCTCTCTCTCTCTCTCTCTCTCTCGCCAAAACTTATAAAATCCATTTAGCAAGCTCATAAATCAAACGTTTAAATATATATAAAAAATGATTATATGAGTGTTAACATTGAGGCAATTTTCCATACAGCATAGTTACGCGCCGAAACTCCTTGGCATAACGTGTAACAACTAACACCAACAAAACATGCGCTCGAAACTGAAAACAAGTAAAAAGTATTCACTCCAGGGAAATGGAAAACCGGCTTTACACAGAAACGCGCTCTGAAAATATCTAAGGCTCTTTTCTATGGCGTGTAATTTATAAAAAAAAAAAAAAAAAAAAAAAGCGGCGCCGAAGCTGCCTTCGTAAATGCGTGGCCAGTGTAAACGCGGATAAGGAGTTTTGACACTGAAGCCACCTAAACTACGCTCCACGAAAACCCGGCTTCAGGTTATGGTAGTCATTCAATCGCGTAAAAACGTGCAGGTGTGGTTCTACTAAAAAGCTTTGTCTCCTATTTTGCAATGAATTGTGCTATTTTGCATATTCATGCATAAAGGTCAGAAAGACAGGTCAATTTGCGCCAGCTATAGTGTGGCAGTTCAGTGCGTTGTATTTTTATCCTGTCAGTTATTTACACTGTACATTTGCTTATTATTTCATTTGGACGGAGAAAGGCAAACAGTTTACG
The DNA here is from genome assembly GCA_963989385.1 of Ctena decussata. Taxonomy (NCBI): domain Eukaryota; kingdom Metazoa; phylum Mollusca; class Bivalvia; order Lucinida; family Lucinidae; genus Ctena; species Ctena decussata. Next base: position 20,916,571 of record OZ022502.1, read on the forward strand.
AAAATGAGGCGCAAAAATTTGTTGGGAACATCCATATGTTCATAACTTTGTAACAGTAAGCGAGCTATAAAGAATTTGAGTCTTAGCTTTTTCAGTTAACAATCGATACATCCTTTTAATTTAAACGCTTTTCAGGAAATTCAGTTTACGGCTACAGTTTCAACTTCATTTTTTGTCACCAGTCGTAGGTAGGTATATGACCCTTGTCGCATGAGCGCGTGTGTGTGTCCACCCGTCCCGAAACATTGTGCCCGCAACGTCACTCTCCTTCATCACTCGTCAGATGGAATTTAATGTTATTAATGGTGTTCATTTACAAAAAATGGTACACATATACGAAGATGTTCCTGTATTTTTTCTATCTTACTGCTATATACAGATTTATGGCCATTATAATCGCTAACTTAGACCGGGTGTCCTCAATTCCTGCTAAATTCATGCAATAACCTTATATCGGATTGGCAAAATGAGACAGGCAAATGAATTATGTCTGAAGATGTGCAAACGTGATTTCAGTTTTTCAATTTCCTTAGTTTTGACCGAGTTCTGCCTTTTGCTTGACCAGCATTTTTTCCAAATTCTTAGTAATTTAAGCGAACGGAGTTTTAGTATACTGATAGTCTAGGGTGTGACAGTCATTCTTATGAAGATTAAGTTATGCTGTATTTATTCCCTTTATTATCCCCCGCCGAAGGCGGAGGGATATAGGTTTCTCCATGTCCGTCCGTCCGTCCGTCCGTCCATCCTTCCGTCCGTCCGTCCGTCTGTCCGTCCGGAGCCATAACTAAGTAACCACTGAAGGGAATTTCATGAAACTTAAAAAAATATATATTACTATAACCCGCTGATGCACGTCAAGTTTCATCAGACTGGCTTCAGTAATGCAGGAGTTATTGCCCTTGAATCGTTTTAAAATCTGTCCGTCCGGAGCCATAACTAAGTAACCACTGAACGGAATTTCATGAAACTTAAAATAAATATATATTACTATAATCCGCTGATGCACGTCAAGTTTCATCAGACTGGCTTCAGTAATGCAGGAGTTATTGCCCTTGAATTGTTTTAAAATCAATAAAATGAGCCATTACTAATTAACCACAGGACGGAATTTCATGAAACTTAAAATAGATATATGTCACTATAACTCGCTGATGCATGTCAAATTTCATCAGACTGGCTTCAGGAGTGCATGAGTTATTGCCCTTGAATTGACTTAAAATCAATAAAATGAGCCATAACTAAGTAACCAATTATTGAAACTTCATGAAACTTAAACTTAATATGTATCACCATAAGGCGGTTATGCTCATAAAGTTTCAACAAAATTGCATCAGAAGTGCATGAGTTATTGCCCTTGAATCAATTAAAATTGACAAATTTAGCCATAACTAAGTAATCATTGAACAGATTCTATGAAACTTTTAATAAATATGTATCACTGGAACACATTGGTGCATCTTATGTTTTGTCGAAATTCCTTCAGTTATCAATGAGTTATTGCCCTTGACTTGGTTCAAAATCAACAAATTGAGTCATAACTAAGTACCCAATGAATGGAATTTCATGAAACTTACAATATTTATGTATTGTCTTGACATAGCATTGCACAATAAGTTTGATCATAATCACATCAGTAATGCATGAAATAATGCCCTTGAATTGATTTAAAATCCACAAATTAGCCATAACTTAGATACTGGACTGAACAAAATTTCTTGAAACTGAATTAAAACTGTGTCATCATAGTGCAGTGATGCTTAGGCAAGTGTTTAAGAACAGCTTCAGCTTATGCCTCACTTATGCCAGAGTAATGGTCCTTCCAGCCCAGTGAACAAAATTATATGAAACTTAAAAAAAAAACATAATAATAAACAAATCAGGGCCACTTCGGCGGGGGATATAAATTCACCGAATTTGCTTGTCAGATATAATGCTTGAAATCTTGAGCCCGCAACTCCTCCAACATCTTTGACAGCATCTCAAATCTCGTCATTTTAATAACAGAGGAAGCGTACTGACAATCTATTGTATGGAAGAATCTTTATGGGATCAGCGGTTACCATTTTAGAACGGAGAAGGGCATAAAGTACAGGGAGAGGTGTGGTTGTTAGTTAATCTAAGCAAAGCGGAAAGACAGGCAATGATCATGAACAAATGCAAACAGCGTACGAATGCAGGCGTTCCTCGACGAGCAACCGCCAGACAAGACGCATGTATTGGCATGAGGAAGACGAAAGAAGGGAATCTATAATCCGCTAAAATTCATGCCGCCATTAGGTTTAAAATATTTTAAGGAATTCGTTTCGGAACGGCCAACAGAAAAAAATCTCCGTCTAAACCAACTTAAACCAACTAAAATAAATAGCTTTAAGTTGGGCCATCAGCGAGTTTGGTGCCCGGCCCACCGGCATACAAGTAAAGAGTCAAGCAAAGTTATGAACCATGAATTAATTAACCACTAGGCATGCAGACAGTAACACTAAATTGAATATGTGGCAAATACGTTCGTAACAGGTGGTATTTTTTCTGAACTGATCAAGAAAATCTGCCCTACTTAAAAGTGTCAAAACTTTTTGGGAAAGAAAATATGAACCGCGACACGAGAAATCCAACAAAGTGGTTGTGCGCCCAGTGCAGACTCAGACCAGCCTGGGCACCCGGCCAGTCTGACCAGTCTTCACTGTCCGCAAGAAGCTAGCTTAGACCCATGGCAAGAGGGTTATATGGGGGGGGGGGGGCAAATTCTCTCTCGGAGGGAATTTATCCCTCCGACATCATATCCGGTCGGCCATGTTGAGCAAAGTCACATCCTGTCCGCCATCTTGTCGGGAGGGAATTTGCCCCCCCCCCCATTTTTACCTTACTCATGGCTACCCTTTATGCGCAAAGCGAAGACTCTGATCGGACTTTGCGGATGCCCAGGCTGATCTGAGTTTTCACTGGGTGCACAACCACTTTGTTGGTTTTCTCAAATCGCAGCTCATATAACAAATACCCAGGATCTCAATCAGACCACCAAATGGGGAAAGGAATAAAAACATCTAAGACAATACATGCGGAAAAAACTCAACGCACAGCGTTTTCTCGGGTAGGTGGTTACAAAGCTTGAAGCAATTAGGGTAAGGCTAAACAAGATTGTTCAATGTATAGCACCAACACTCGCCCTATGTTCTTCCATCTTAAACAGATATTTGTTTGGGCCGCTTGGAGGCTTGGACTCTAGTAAAGGACATTAAATAAGTGTATCCCATTGTTACTTACCGAAGACTACTTCACGCCCCGTAGTTTGTATTTCTTTAACCAAAAGACCAGCCAAAAACACACTGTCTTTCTTTCGCATGTATTTTGTCAACTCGTCTTCCTCGGGCCAAACGTATGCTTTGACCAACTGTTGTTTGTTTTCAGTATTCAACATACTACTGAGGGTATTCAGCATTTCCATGATCACGGGATTAAACTGTATAGCTGTTTTCGTCACTAAATCGAAGAAACCAAAAGTATTAAAACAACAAATGTGTAGATGTTTGGTTTGCATAAATAGCTCATAGGTTTGACGGCAACAAATGAGGAAAATATATTACTAAAGCGTGAGCTTAACAAGAAGAAATCTCAAAGTAACTCATGTTATTTGTTTTGCTACCGTATAGATCAAAGTCTCACGATTTCAAATTCCCTGTATGTCATAATGCCCCTAATAGCAAGCTGCCAGCTTAAAAGTAACAAATTTAAAGGACAGAACCGTTAGCGTTCTCATATGAACTGTTCTGATCTGATTTTCAATCACGTTAATGACATATCTATGTAATGAACTACAAGTCTGAAAAGAAGGCGTCTTTATTTATGAAAAATGGAGAGGCGGACATCTGCAATAAGACTAGAAGAGTGTCTTTCTGTTTACACCTTTGGGCTTCGACTGCATACTAAATTGTTAAAACATCGTAACTGCTTGATCGTACAAGTAAGACTGGCTGTTTTATCGGATAATAAGCATTAATTTGACATGTCTGATACCTTGAAAAAAATAACAAACGTGAAAGACAGTTGAGCCGCGACCCGACAAAACCAACAACGTAGCATGTTCGTCCAGTGAAGATTCAGATCAGTCATGGCATCCGCCTAGTCTGATCAGAGTCTTCGCTGTCCGCATGGAGCTAGCTAAGATCCTTACCTACCCTTAATGGTAACAGTAAAGACTTTTATCAGAATTGAGCGGCTGTTCAGGGGCCGTATTCATAAAGCCACTTAAGTCGTTGCTATGCTGTTGCTAAGGCTGAATATCTATAAAGGAGATTCCCTACAACTATGAAATTTGGTCTGGAGGAACAGTCTTTGTAAGACTGTTCCTCACAAAGACTGTTCCTCCAGAGCAAATTTCATAGTTGTAGGGAATCTCCTTCAAAGAAATTTGGCATTAGCAACAGCATAGCAACCACTTAAGTCGTTTTATGAATACGGCCCCAGGTTGATCAACATTTTCAGTGGGCGCACATGCCACTTTGTTGGTTTTGTCGAGTCGCGGCTTAAATGTAAAAGCAGCATACCTTCTGCAACAGATGACATCAAATTCTCAAGAAGCTTTTTTTGAAACTCCTTATTGTCCAAAACTGTCCATATCTGTAGACGTTTATTCATGGCTTCAACGTGTAGCAATTGTGACCTCAGATTCCGGTTTTCTATGAGAAGGGCCCCTATTCGGATATCTTGAATATCTTTCCATCTGGCATTTAAGACATTTGCTTGAGCATCTAAGAGCATGTCAATTACAACTTTGTCGTACTTCAGATTTTTTGCTTGCTTCAATGAATACTGGAAAAAAGTAACTGCGCTCTGTGTTGATAATTTTGGAACCGTTTGTTTCAAATGTGTACTATGCATCAAGTTTACAAGCATTGCTTTCATTTTCTCGCTGATAGTTTCTTGGTTGAATTTCATTTCGTCTACTCGTCTTTTGAGATGAAGACATTCTATTTCTCTATCTTCCAATCTTTCTTTCGTGGTTTGAAGTTGCTCATAAACTGTTTTCAATTTTACCTGTTCTTCTGTTTCGACAATTTCTGCCCCTTCTACGCCTACACAAAAAGGATATAATAAACGAATTTTATTATTGCTGACCGGTGATTTAATGCTGACCTTCCAAGGCAATGCTTCGGTTGTCTTTTACTATTACTGTTTTGTTGTCGGCTTTTTGTCGGTCATTGACTTTTCATACATAAAAAAGGATAGCCTCGAAATCATTAGCTGGGATAAAAATGACCTCTTGGCTTGTCGCTTGCCTTGTTTGCTTTGTGTGCCGTTTTTAATGTTTTCTTTTTCCATTTGGTGTTTGGTGCAAGATGTTTAAATGGACTGTGTGATTCCTTATCATTGACTTTTCTTCTATTCTTCTCTTCTATGTTGTCAGCTAGTTACAATGCCCTTAATTGGTTTGCAACAGTATCCTGATTATTAAAATATGAAGTGGGAGGAGTTTAAGGTATGCCGTATAAAATTAGTTTAAGCCTCGAGTAGTTTATACTACTGTCCATTTAAATGCTGCAACTTGTATTGCGAAACCTGGGGCGAGTTGCTTAACGCTAGCGCTACGTAGATATGAATATACCTACACGACCACTATTCATTTCATCTTCGTCACTTGACAATGTACTTCTCTTGGTCGAATGCATTTTTGTATTATTATTTTTCTCGTCATAGAAATTACAGTGATTACAGTGGATTTGGATTTTGATTGTTTCAGTTCCTGGTCTTTGCATACTTTTTAATTTTAGTCTAAAAGTTTGAAGTTTCTGATACACATTCCGATCTAACAAATGTTTAAACTTGCAAACAGGAACGACCCGTCCTAAGCGGCAGAGTAAATACAGCTCATTTAAAACTTTAATTGAGAGCAGATGCGTTGCATAAGTTTGCTCAAGCATGATGTCGGCTTAAACCCTTATTACATGAGATCAGAGAATTATACCTACCATGCAAATTGACGGTTTTGTCGTTTAGTCGAAGCATGTCTATTCCGAGATCTGTCAACTCTTTCGTTGGGGTCTGCTTTTCAATTGCCGCCTCTAAGTACTTAACAAACCGTACTGGTATCATGAAAGTTATTATCAGACTTGATGATGGCTCTATCCCTGCTATAATAACATACTCTGGTGGTACAAACAGTAATTTTACAAGGGTCGTTCTGAGTCTTTCCAGTGAGGATCTTGCATACTTTCTAAAGTCGGTACCCTCTATATGGAATTGAACATACTGGTACCCATTAACTGCAAACAATTTAAAGCACTGTAGTTTTTTCAGGATTTGTAAAGGTGATGAAAGAAACATCGTAAGTGACACATGTTGTAAACACAATCATAAAAGAACCTTAACACTCTAAAAGAAATGGAAGAACGCAAAACCAGAGAAAAACATACTGTAATTTCTTAATTTCAATTGGGCAGTCGATTCAAAGACTGATTAGTATAAAAAGGGTCCAAATAACATAAAAGACGATGATTTAGAATAAGAGTCTAGACCAATCTAAAATTTCAGATATTTCAGAATATATCCTCTGATCTCAAAGAACGAAAATAAGATATAATCTGCACGATGGATGCTGTACGGGGAGACTTAGTCAAATTCTTTCAAAGTTCCACTAAATCAGAAATGGAATAATACTGTGTTGCTTTTTTATTTTAGAAAGAATCATTATAGTTCTAAGCTGCCAATGTAATATATGCTTACTGGGTTCTGCTGGTGGTTTTTTGAAGTGGATAACATCTCCTATGCGCTGGGCATAATCCACGGCGTGATCAAACAAGTCCATTCGACCAAGTTTGTAAAGCAAGATTTGTAAGTAAATTAGGTTATTTCTGTCTAGGAATACATGTTTCTGAAGGGAGTCAAATAACTCCAAAGGTGTCTTGATTGTTGCAAGCAGACGCCTTCCTAAGCCCTCTGGTCCTGTAAGATGATACAAATGTCAAGAGATTGTCTACCTGTGGCATTAAACTTCAATATTCATTATTAAGTACATTAAATACGTTAGACCAAACTCTTGTCACTGGTTTCGTAAAGATCCTGTAAGACCCGGTATTTTTGTGTTTGTCTATCTCTCATTTTTGATTCACTACAGTGTTCATCCCTCCGCATGTAGTAAATTTACTCAAGGGCGATTCAGTTTTGGATCACCTTTGTTATATTTTTATTACAGTTTCTGTTCGACCATTCGTTGATCTGTTAAGGCCAGCGTGATGACCACCGAGCCCAAACCAACTGGTCACTTGCCTTTTTGTATGCGGTGTCTTACAGTTAGTGCGATATAGGACTGTTTCTATCATTTTTCGAATTGAGGGGGACTTCAGTTGTATCAGTTCCCAAACATTATCATATATATTTTCAATACATCCTAATAGATAATGACAAAAAATACCAAAACATTTCCGATAAAACACACAATTGGCTTAATAAATATGCGTTGCAAATGCAGACATGCATAAGAACTAGTGAGTGAGTGATATGGGTTTAACAGCACATCAGCACAAAAAGACTTTGTCGCGCCGAATATAAGAACTCGTAGTTACTGTAATAAATCTATTGGCAATTTCATGCGGAAGGCACTGGTCTGGATTTGTGCAGATTCAGTTATGTTAAGCAGTTATGATTACGAATGTTTCGTATTGCGTATAGATGCCATTGCACCGTAAGATATAGTGTGAACTGAAAGTGATACCTTTAAATCTTGCCTTTGCTTCCTCTAGATCCTCGTCGGTCATTTGGTTAGCTATGGCTATCAAAAGATCATTAAATGCCCAGTCATGAGGTGGAGCTGGCATCCTGAGTTCTTCTTTTTCGTCATCATCTGTATTTGATGATGCATTATGAGCAGCTGCAGATAATTCTGATGTATCCATCATGTCGTGTTTAACAACTGTAGTATGGCGTGGACTTGAATTCATGTCATTGTCTTGATCTGTATTTAGATACAGATGTATAGATAATGAACAACTGTTAATGAATAAATGATAACTGTACCATTTAGAGAGGACTGAAATACATAACTATTATGCTTTTAATGGTATCCCACTTTGTGTGAACTGCTATGGAAAATCAAATGATGAATATAAAAAAAAAGATAAATAAAAACATCAGTCATTGTCTCTGTTTAGCAAATATTAAATTAAGCTCCCGAAAACGTGCGTTTGATTGGCTAAAAGAAGTCAGAAAAGAGAATGAATATTAAGGAGAATGAGGTTCATATTACTGTCGTTTTAGATTGCTTATGGCCTTGCCTGGGTCAGCATTGTCGTGGAATGACTATCAGGCATCCAGTAGATTAAACGTCTACCGCTATCTTTACAAAAGAAAATAACTTTATGACTTCCTGTTTGCTTCCCTTTACGACGAAGCCCTTCGAAAAGGGGGAGGGGTCTACTCTTACAGAAGACTTATCGAACAGAAGAAGAAAAAGAAGTAGAAGACGAGGCAGGAGAAACAGAAAAAAATAATATGCGAGTTTCATCTAGCTGGAAAAAGAAAGAGAAAAGAAAAGAAAAAAAAAACATAAAAAAAAAATTAAAAAAGAAAAAACAAAAGACAAAAAAAGGGACTAGATTTCATGCAGTAGTATTTTTTGTTGTTAATGTTTTGCTTCGCTACCTCATAGAATAATTCAAGAAGAAAAAGAGCTATTAGAAAAAAATGAAACAAGAGGACCATTGGTCCTGTAGCTCACCCGAGTCCATTCAGCCTCAGTTCTCTAGGGTAAGTTACTCTAAGGCCATCGGTCAACTGGGTCTAGTGAAAAAGATTTTTAAAGGTTTTAACCATATATGGGCATGCATGGCATGTTGGTCATGTGACCTGGACATTTGAAAATTATTTCTTTCCCTCAACCCCCTGGAGGCCCTATATGAAGTTTGGTTTCAAAACTGGCCAAGGGGCTTTTGAGGAGATGGTTTGATATTGTCAAAATGACAGAGTTCTGGGTCAAACGTCAAAGAATGACCTTGATCTCTTGTACTCATAAATCTTCATGTACTCATTAAGATGACTGTAGATATCAATTTTTAGGCATAAATCTTCAAAACTTTCTATGAAATCTTATGTTCTAGCATTTTGCCACATTTGACCTTGCCGTAAAATAGTCGAGGTCAACCCAAGGTCATCATTTTGAACAATCTTGATAGTACTGGAGATCCCAATGCTACATACCAAGCTTCAAGGCCATCGGTCAATTGGTTCTGGAGAAGAAGATTTTTAAAGGTTTTTACCATATATGGGCCTGGCGGCCATGTTGGTCATGTGACCTGGACCGTTTGAACTAATTTTCATTCCCTGAAACCCCTGGAGGCTCTATATGAAATTTGGTTCCAAAACTGGCCCAGATGTTTTTGAGGAGACTGTTTGATATTGGCAAAATATGAGAGTTCTGGGTCAAGGGTCAAAGAATGACCTTGACCTCTTGTACTCACAAATCTTCATGTACTCATTAAGATAACTATATATACCAATTTTTAGGCATCAATCTTCAGAACTTTCCATGAAATCTTATGTTCTAGCATTTTCCCATATTTGACCTTGCCGTAAAAAAGATCAAGGTCAACCCAAGGTCATAATTTGAACAATCTTGATATTACTCGAGTACCCAAAGCTACATACCAAGTTTCAAGGCCATCGGTCAATTGGTTCTGGAGAAGAAGATTTTCAAAGGTTTTTACCATATATCGGCGTGGCAGCCATATTGGTCATGTGACCTGGACCGTATGAATAAGTTTTTGTTCCCTCAACTCCTGGAGGCTCTATATGAAATTTGGTTTCAATTGGCCCAGGGGCTTTTGAGGAGATTGTTTGGAATTGTCAAAATAGGAGAGTTCTGGGTCAAAGGTCAAAGAATGACCTTGACCTCTCGTACTCATAAATCTTCATGTACTAATTAAAATGACTGTAGATACCAATTTTAGCCCAAAATTTTCAACAGTTTCCAAGATATCTTATGTTCTAGCATTTTGCCATAGAAAAGCACTAGGAAGAAAATTTGACCTTACCGTCAAAAAGGTCAAGGTCAACCTAAGGTCATAATTTGAACAATCTTGGAAGTACTCTCATACCTGATGCTACATACCAAGTTTCAAGGCCATCGGCCTACTGGTTCTGGAGAAGAAGATTTTTTTAGGTTTTTACCATATATGGGCATGGCGGCCATGTTGGTCATGTGACCAGGACCGTTTGAACAACTTTTCGTTCCTAAGGTCCAAGGAGGCTACATATGAAATTTGGTTACAATTGGCCCAGTGGTTTCAGAGGAGAAGTCGTTTGAAATTGTTGACGGACGACGGACGGACGGACGGACGGACGGACGGACGACGGACGACGACGGACGACGGAGCCTGACCATACTATAAGCTCCCCCGGAGCCTCTGGCTCAGGTGAGCTAAAAAGGGAACTGAGCAGCAAGACTGTTGCCTGCTGATTATAACCGGTATCTATGATAAATGCGGCTGGCTCTGATGCGAGCGGTTTTAATTTTCCATCGTTCCCTCATTCATTTTATCAGTTATTAATAATTATTTGTTTGCAGTTTTCAAAGTATCTCTTACACAATTCAGCCATTTTCTTTTTGTCTTTTTTCATCGAAATAACGGTCAAACAACGTAAAATAATAAATGGTGGCTTTTAAAGAGACATCAATAGATATAACATTCGTCGTACGAGTAATTACACTGAAAATATGATAGAATTGGTACACACTATTAAAACCTTATAAAAATGTTGTGCTATAAAATACATTTGAAAAGATATGATATGTATTATATACTGCGAAACACAAAAATCCAGTAATTTTAGCTACACATAAACACTTAGAGATCACGTGTGTAAAGCGACTAAATGGGAACGCGCTAAATCAATGGCTATATCAAGCGCTTAAATAAGAATTACGACTAAATATGTAAAGTGAATGGTTACCGCTTAAGTGGGAAAAACAATTACAGCTAACATAGTGAAGAACTTCTACAGGTGTGAGCCAGTTTGACATATACGAGTAATAAGGGAAAGTTTCATTATTACTAAATAACTTCTTTTTTCTTAACATATTTCAACATCGCAAACGGTATCAGAAAGTAAAATTCTTCATCTCTAATATTGTGTTTTAATTTTGAGTCTAGCACAAGTACAAAATGGTCTTTTGTGGGGTGATTTTCTAGAGGTACATAATTAATTAAAACAAATAAGAAAATCTCCGTAAAACCAGTAGGGCACATGAATTCAACGACTTATTTCGAATCAAACTGATACAAAATGTTTTGCTTCACGAATAGATCAGATGAGAAGAAAGATTATATTTTCATCTCATAAAAATTTTATTAATCTAGCTAAATGATAAAATGGTCTTTTTTTAATATTTGTTTAAATTTTAATTGATTATTTTTTTTTGCCGGTGGTTTCCGTGCGTTTCCGTAAATTGTGACCCCGGCTTTCAGGTAATAGCTCCTGTCGGAGATTACCACGTTAAGATATGATAGAATGTTGTAGAAATAAATTTTCAAGTGAATAAATTACTCAACATGTACATTTATCCAGTACTGTGCTTAAATTTTGTTTGAACTGAAAGATAAAAGTATATTTATTTAGTTTTTATTTTATTTTCCTGGTCCAGAGCTGCACTAGAGATCAAAGAGAATGTTTTTGGTTTCTGATGTTAGAATAAAAACGAAACTGTGCTGTTGAAATACAATTATAATTGATGCCGATATTCTTTGGTCTTATTAGCAATCATATGAAGAGCAAAGGTCGGCTAATTTATTCAAATTTGCGAAATAATTGGTATCACTGGTGCCGAATGGAAAGACACGATATAAATTATCTTATGATTGTACAATGCCAATTAGTAATCTCGGTATGTTTAGAAATAAAGCTTTTGCTCAATTGTTGTTCATTTATGTAATTAATTATGTGAGGCAAACAAAGAGCCACACTATGTGCATATTCAATATGCAGTTGACTCTAAGACCCAAACAAAATGTAGATTACAAATTACTAAATGAGGGTGAATTCCGGAAACTAAAGAAGAAAATTCTATCTGCCAAACCTGTGGTCCATGATGAGAGTTACAATGACGAGAGGCTGATGGAAGGTCGAGAATGACAGGTTGTGTAATGGAACCCGTTTACCTCTGAGAAGGTTTCCGCCTTCGGAAATCGAACTTGGGACCGCTAGATCAGCGGGTCAGCGCTTAGCCTACTGGGCTACAGGGGCTCCTCGAAGATAAAACTTTGGTGGTCTCTAGCGATAGTATAATTTTGTAAGTAGGAAACAGAAAACTTTATTTTTCTACCGCATTTAAGTTATGTTTATTTGTTGATTTATTTTTATAACTTAACGAAAGTATATCTTAAATTACAAAGAAGGTTTAAATGTATGTTTTTTATTCATTTGTTTCATTCTTCTATTTAATACATTATACGAATCCCTAATTCCAAGGAAAATGTTACTATTGTATCAAGTTTGATCTCTCATGTTTATTATTATTTTAAAAATAATCTTATTTTGATCCAGTTTCATAAGTTTCATTTTACTACAAATTCAAATATTACTCAATGTCGCCTAGCAATGACTAAGATCACCCTAGGCGTTCGCCAAGTCTGGTCAGAGTTTTTGCTGGTGGCATGGAGATAGACCCGTAGCTACCCTTAAAGTACACAGCGAAGACTCTGAACAGACTTGCTATTTGCCCAGGCTGATCTGAGTCTTCACGTAGTAAACATGACACTTTGTGGGTTTTGTCGTATCGCGGTTCGACTGGATTAACGAAACGTAAGAATGTATGACATATATGTGCCGCGACTCGCCGAAACTAACAAGGTGGCATGTGCACTTCGCTTAGATTCAGCTCAACGTAGGCTTCCGTACAGTCTGAGCAGAGTCTTCCCTTTTCGCATAAAGGGAGCTAAGGGTCTCAGCTCCCTCCATGCCGACAGCAAAGTTAAAGTCATAAAGATCGAAATTTTATCATGACCGAGATAAGAATATTAGCCTCAGGAAATACCTTGACACCTGCGATTATCGCATACTGCCGCTTAGTTTCGGATATCTACCGAAAGATCTCGGGATATCAACCTGTCCCAGACTAAAATCAATAACCTCGCGTAACAAGTACGAGTTTTCTGCCAGATGATGAGAAAATAACGGTCAACTTGTAAAAGGTTTAATTTTACATTTCTGAGCTATGTGATGATAGAAGTGTTGTATGTCACATATAATCAAAGTTCAGCATACTAGCGGTCTGACCAGTCAGTCACTCTGGTATTCACTTTCGAGGGCCGCGCTAGCTTTCTGACTTGGGTAGGATAAGCTGAGATGGATAATGTTGATTCCGTTATGCTGGGGTGAGGTAGCTGCGCGGTAGAGTTTGGGTCATGCTAAAGACAGTTCTAAAAGGACTTTTGACAAGGAAAAGGTAGAGTTTGAGTAGGGCAGGCTATGACTCTTTCGATGTTGTGTGATTCAATATTGTATGGAATGATTAGAGATGGTAGGATGGAGGGAGTGGATAACGAGCAAGTAATGGTAGGCAGGCTATATTGCGGGATGTCTGTGTGTGAGACAGCGGACTTGGGTTTAACGTCCCAACAACAAATTATAGGTCATACGGAAACGGTACCTCGGTGTAAAGACTCATCCGAAAGACCGGAGAAACGGTGATCAAACATCCGACTCCTGAATTGGTAGTATAACGCGCAAACCAGGCAGGTGACAGAAAAGAGTTTGATATTGAAGAAAGATTAGGTAGATAATCATAAGATAGTGGTTATTGGTAAGGCCTAAAAAATAGCTGTGTTTCCACTAACCCGACCGACCCTGCTTCAGACCCCCTAACTCTGCTAATTTTATCAATAATAAAAAAAAATTAAAACACCGACCCTACCATTTTCAATTTCCGACCCTACCCAGTTTCATCTTTGCATTTTTCCATAGCAAATTCAGTTTTTCACTACCTTTTTGTAGTTGTTGTCATTTAGTACCTTCCAAAAAACAGATATGACCTTTTCGAGCATCTAAGATGAATTATCATATTCAGTGCAAGGCTCAACAATACAATTTAATCAACAAAATACATGTACAAAAACAAAAAACATAAAAAATACAGGCCCGACCCTAAAAAAATAAAATGATAAAAAAAGTTTTTCCTACCTACCGACCAGATTTATTTTTCAGTATGTTAGTGGAAACACAGATATTTTAGGCCTAACAAGTAATAAAAGGAGGGTGTGGTACGGTAAGTAAGAACAAGAAATACTCGGAAGAGTTGTTTGGTGAGTGCAAGAAAGAACAAGAACAAGTGCTAAGCGTGCTGAGCTTAGAAAAAGCAGGATACATCTAAAGAAGTTGTTCCTGGCGTATGTTAAGAGAATGATGTTGTTGTCAACAGAGTGGTATGGTGGGCGATAACGAGTTAAATCAAAGATTGTCGCTACAGACGATATTGGTCGACAGATCTACATGCAAATACAGTTAGACCGCCATGAGAAACTTTGCAGACGTACTGACGGACGTATGGACGCTGGAGGATGTCCACAAAGCAAACTTTACTTGTCGGTTCAGCTAGAAATAAATCTTGATTTAATGACAGGTAAGACTTGTTTGTTACAAAGACTTTCTACTATGACAAGCTATGTATAGACTTACTACTATGACAATATAAACGTATTCATACCTAATTTAGTGCGACAGACGCGCGTTTCTGTATTTAACTTCTTCAGTGTCGCTAAACCCCAAAAGTTTGATAGAAAAGATATGATGGCAGGTATCGGCCAGCAACGAGCATCCCTCTCCGAGCCACACTTACTGTCGCATTCCGCGGGACACATTAGCTGCAGACATCAGGAAAGAGACAAGCTGTGTATATGCAATGAAGATACAACTATTTAGTTCAACGCACTAATCAAAAAAAAAAATGTTGAAGCGCTATCAGAGATTCAGTGTGTGTAACTAAAATTGTCAGATGACTCAAACTATTACAGAATCGACTTTATAGAACTAAATTAATTAATTGTTTTCTTCATCATAGGTTTCTGCACAACATGTATGGGCTGTAACAAAACAAGAGGGGCAACTGGTCCTTAATCACTCATTTAACCCATCGTTAGAACCTACTCAGGCTATGAAAGACCACTATGTAATGCTACATACCAAATTTCAAGCATCTGGGAAAACTAGTTCCGAAGGAGAAGATTTGTAAAGGACCATTGGCAATGCTACATACCAAATTTTATGCATCTCGGCCAAGTGGTTCTGAAGAAAAAGATTTTTTAAATATTTTTCCTATGTAGTTCTATGGTTCAAATCCAGGACCCCATAGGACTTCATTGGGTCACCCTTTGAAGAAACTTGGTAAATGCTACAAACCAAATTTCAAAAATCTGATCCTAGCGTATCTGGAGAAGACTTTTAAGCATTTTTCATTTCGAACCCCAAACCCTCCGCTGCAGGGTCGATTTGGAACCTGGGGCAACCATTTGGACACACTTGATAGAGATCTTCTAAGCCATGCTCATACCAAATTTCGAGCATCTGAGCCAAGTGGTTCTGAAGAAAATTTTGAATGTTTTCTATAGATCAAACAGATGACCCCAAGAGGCGGGGCCATTTTGAACCCTGGGGCCATCATTTAAATAAACTTGGTAATGGATAACTAGACAATGTTCCATACTATATTTCCAGCACCTTAGCCAAGAGGTTCTGAAGAAATAAAATTTTGAATAATATAATATGTATTTCTATGGTTCAAACCCAAGGACCCATTGGGTCGGGGCTATTTTGGATCCTGGGACCACCATTTAAAAAACTTGGTAAAGGATTACTAGGCAATGATACATACCAAGATTCAAGCCTACTAGCAGTTTGGAGAAGAAGATTTGTAAGGATATTATTCTTTCAATTGAAACCGGAAACCCCCGCCGCAGGGCCGTTTTGGACCCGGGGCCAATATCTGAACAACTTAGTAGAGGTCCACAAGACAATGCTTCATACCAAATATCAAAGCCCTAGGCCAAATGCAAAAAGTGTAACGGACGGACGATCGACGACGGACGGAAAAGTGATCACAATAACTCTGTCGGGCCTTCGTCTCTGTGAGCTAAAAATGCGTCAGCATAAGGGACTGAATGTAGGCACGAGCCGATAATAAAGGGAAAAATATATATCTGTCAGTTACTAGGGGCGTTTGAAAAGATTTGCAAATGGCGTAATTTCTTGGTAACCACCATAAAGACAGAACTACTGATAGCAAAAACACATAAAGCTACGTTGTCTACAGAAGTTTGCAAACGCGGCACATTTTTCTAAAGGACGCGTTTTTTTATCTTCTTTGAAAGAGGTATACCCTAAATGCACTGAAGAATTTTACTTTAGTAGGCCGTAATTCATATATGAGAGGTGTTTGAATTTTCTTTTATCTGTGTTGCTTAAAGACAATGCTCAAACAATATTGTCCAGTAAATATCGCGGAAATTATATTTAATCTAAGTTTCATACTGTTCCGTAAATATGTATCATACGTATTTCATTTAATAGCAAATTCTCCCTTTCTACTAAATTTTTTATGATTTTGTAATGAAAACATGTCTGTTAGTATTCGAAATTTTGTAAGCAAGAGCCTTTGCAGGGATCAACTAAAATCTGGCAATAAATTCAAATTAATGCAAAATATGAAACCGCTACAATCTTTCAAAAATGACGTTGACGTCGATTTTAATAGAGTCATAAGTACTGCGCATTGCTTGGCAAGGAGTTGCCGCCCTTCTAGCTTTTGTATTGATAATGTGGGCAACGATAGACATGCAGTTGACAAAGATTTTTATTTTATTATACAACGATATTTGAATTGAGGGCCTAACACTAAAAAGATTTTACATGTGAAATTAGCCCAGTGGTATGACTGGAGCCTTATAAAATGCATTGTAAGTCAATAAGAAAAAGTGCCTTTGTAAAGTGTTTGGTATCATTGTAAAGACCAAATGTAGTGCTTTTAGTACATGCATAGCATTTCTACCCAGCGTGCCCCCAAACGAAGTCATGAGGCCGTTTGCAATACTTTTCGAACGCCCCTGTATCTGATATGGGAATTTACTCATGCCTCGGTTATGTTTGATTTTACAGCGAAAAGAAGAATGCATCTGTTTCATATTAAATATAACCTATAATTTTAAAGAGACGTTTTCTGATATAAGCGTTGAAATCTGTTTTCCTAGACAAGCGTATTTTTCTTTTCCTACTTAGGGAACGGTCATTATTTATCAGCTGGGGTGGAGAGGGGAGGGGGGGGGGGAATATCCAGAAGGTCCATATATTTTTTAATGACCCATGCAATATCTCTCCCCCCCCCCCCTCACACACACCACCACCACCATCATGGAATTTAAAATATTGAATCGCCCCCCCCCCCCACACACACACACACCAGCAAAAAAGAAAAGAAAGAAAATTAACAGACGAAAACAAACAAACACATATCAACCACAACACCACCGTTCTCCCCACTCCCACCCACACACCAAACAGACATAGCAAAGGGAAAAGAAACTTTCAACAGAAATAAAAAAAAGCTTATACATTGTATCATTACTTAGTTTATCAATATGAAGGTGCAGACTGATATAATAGTCAATGTATGCATCCCAACTATTTTTGACAGACCATTCTCTGTGGTTGAGCCTAGTGGCGAATGGTAGTGCACCAGACACATGATAAAAAAGATCCAAAGTTTGAATGCTATCGGTTCCCTTGCCCTGTGACCTTGTGTAAATCATGCAGTGTAAGTCCACGCGTGCACACACATGCTGAAGTGTTGTACTCTACAAGCTATACTGCACATTGGACATGGGAGTACTTATATAGAGAGGGGGGTCTGGGGAACCCAAACGATATTGGAAAATCACAGGTACAAGAAAGCATATAATTTCATGACCCCCAGCATCAGTCCACAAAAATACTGACCCCCAGCAGAGCATGGTTTCAAATTGCACCCCGCTAAATTCCCAAAGCTGATAAATAGTTCCCATAGGCGTTATTTAGCCAATTGAAGCGCATTTCCAATTTAGTCGCTTCACACACGGTCGCCTTTACACAGGCAGAGGATACACTAAGAAGAAAGAAAGATGCTTAGCAATTATCATTCAATACACGAGAAACATTTGTCTATGCAAAAATTTACCTATTTATGTCTAGTGGACTCTTCTCGCCTTTTAAATGGATATAGAGGATCTTACATGAGTGCTCATGTATTATTGAATTTATTAAACGAGTTGGGGAAAAAGATAAGATGCGAGGCTCTGCCGAGCATCTTATCGTTTTCACCAACGAGTTTAATAAATTCAATAATACAGGAGCACGAATGCAAGATTCTATTTATCATATGACACTAAAATCGCATTTTATTAGCAAATTTTGCACTAAAACTTCACGATTTCGCCATTAGAAAACGCGACTTTTTATGGACGTCAGTGCATAACGTTACGACGTAATTTGCATATTTAATTCACTAGTGGATTATCGTTTTTAATGCATGGCTTTATCACACTCTCAGATGCGACGTCATATGATAGATGCTTATTCATCATTTAAGGGGTGTCTGGTTAATTCGTATTTGTTGTTTTGATCCTTTTTATAATTCCTAATCAGCTGGCGCGTTTTGCACTGTTTGAATATGTCCTATTTATGAGATGAAACGTATTACATGTAATAGGTTTAGTATATTCTTGTTATCTCGGAGATAAAGAATGTGCCACTCCCTCTTTGGTTTATCATACTTTGCTGAGTTTCGCTTAAAAGCAAAGACGCATTTAATTCAATTTATAACATTCAGTCCAAGAACATGCTGTACACGATGCCAGTTAGTCAGTACATACACATTTCAAATGGCGAGTTCCTAGTCGTGGTACTTGCAGTAAGATTCATCTAACAGAGCCCAAGATAGGTAGTGTTTAGAGGATAATTGTAGAATGGTTTTTCTTATTGGTCAAAAACATTTCTAGTGACCCACCAGTTGAACCGTCTCGGTTCTAATGAAAGATCACGACATATTTTCTAGGAAGGAGTGATGAAAATTATCCCCAAATTATCCTTGTTATCCCTTCTTATCTGTAGCACTGGTTTGTTATAGTCAATTAGCATACGAATGATGTTGACAAATAGAGCGATTAATCATTTTAAAGTTCGATCAGTCACAGAAAAGTGTGTGTCGAAAACGTAAATAAAAAGAACACACACACACACACACACACACACACAAAAAAAAAAAAAAAAAAAAAAAAAAAACATATGTACTCCCTGTACTGCCAATATAAAGCAAAAATGCTCGCCATTTTGAAACTGTTACCATTCATTTTCAAGTATTTAATCATAAATGTGAAATTTGCGGCAGTGATTTCGAGCAAAATTGTTGTTTTAGATGTGAACTATGAAATACTTATTATATTTACTCACTTTCAATGAATATTTTAAAGAAAGGCAGTCCATGATCACTAAGATCTTATAAATATTCGTGATTGCACCTTGACGATATGATTCAACTCGTTTCGTGTCAATCCCAAACGAGGTTTTCCATGAATACAAACTAGAACAGATAAATTTAGAAACTAATGTGAAAATTTACTTTCAGTTTCGATTTGCATGAGTGTGAATTTTCAATAGTTGCCTCCGTTCACAATTGAAAGAGTTCTTAGTAGAAGTATAGCTCACCCAACAACAGCAGTTACCAGACAGCAGACCTCACACATCAAGCACTGTCAGCAGAATGCTAAGCTGATTCCTCAATCGAAAATACCTGACGAGAGCTGGCACTGAAAATATAGCTTTCCAAACAAGTCATCACCAGACAGTATAGCTCACCCAGCAACATCTGTGACAAGACTCTGTCCGCTAGTGTCACCAGACACTATATATGGCGACTGCGTCTGGGTGGCAAAGTTGACAGTCAAGAGATAGTAAGGCGTACCATTCAAAAACAGTCACAAGGCAGTCTGGCTCACATAAAGAAAAAATGTTCAAAAGCCTCGGATCATTGCGCTGGTTAGCTGCGCATGTCCTGATTCTTGAAAGAATTTTCATTTCCTACTCAACTATCTATATCAACTAAATAAATTATAAAGGGATAATCTTTCAAGCCTTTTCACAAGCTAAATTTGTATGAGACATACATGATATAATCTTACACTCGTGGTTATTTCATTTCATCAGTGTAAGATTCTATTTATCATATCACACTTTAAAATGGGATTTTGTCGCCTTCAAAATGAACGTTATTTCAAAAAGAAAACGTATGTTGACACAGTTGTTGTCAATGACGTTTCATGAACGCGCAAAACTGTTATTAAAACCATTCTTGCACACCGGATAGAAAATGCCATTCTTTTCACCTGGGATAGAAAATCTTATCTTACCCAGGTGTTCTTACCCAGGACCGGATAAAAATCACGAGCATTCAATGCATTGGTCACATATCTGCGTCGTCAAGTGACGTTGGCGTTTAAGATGATTACGTCACGAACATGGGAAAAAGTGACGTCAGTTTATGCACGACAGACGTTGACGTAAAGAACCGAAAACCGGTCGTTGAAAGAGGCGCCTTGTTTCAAAATAAAAAATAAACCACTCAAGCACTAAAACTACGCATTTTAACAAGTTCTGAAGTTAAAACAAAGCGTGGCGTGCAAGAAAAAGTATCCGTCATGGGTGTGAGGTGCGGATAGAAACATCCGTCACCAGGGTCACTGTTCGGCATCACAAGGCTTGCCGAGTGGTGCCGAACAGTGATCCCGGGTGACGGATTATTATATTCTTACATATTTACACTTATTATATATTATATTTTTACATATTTACACTTGCCACTGACTCCCCACAGGTAAACCTTTTAGAGCAACTAGCTTCATACACCGATGAATGTCAGTGCTGATCATGTGACGTTGTCTTCAAGAGACACCAAAGGTAAACGAAAGCCTTGATTGGTCCATTTAAATGTCCTGGCGACTGCTACTTAACGTAGTGGCCAAACACGTCGCTAATAACTTTTCTTCGACTCATATTCTGCATATTCTACGCTTAATTATTGCTAAAAGGACACAGAAATGTCTAAACTAAAGTGTAAATATAAGAAAAAATTGAATTTTCAGCGTTTATCGTGTGATGAAACCAGTGGTTGTAGCTAAATTTCTTCAAGAAACGCATCGCGCTTCATGGAATTTTAGCTCCCACCACTGGCTTCATCATACGATGAACGCTGAAAATTCAAATTTCAATTCTTAAATGACGTTAACGTTTTTCCCATTGAGCCCAAAGCCGACAACATGTGTTGTCGGGCAGATATGAATATTAATTCAAAGCGTGTTGTCGGGCCTGCGCGGCCGTCGTGATCTAATATTTCGTGATCTGCCCTCCAACAACATGTGTTAATCTGCGATAATCACGGATAAGGAAAAATATTTTTTAATTATTCCGTAATCTATTAATTAATCTCATCTAATTTGTGTAGAAGCTTTTACTTGAGGAAGACATTACTTCATGTTGCATAGTTTGAGTTAACGTCTAAATGTCGCATAACTGGTGACGCAGCGTCTTAACGGCGCACGGTTTGTGAAAAAAAAGTCCAAGTGGAATTTGATGTCAGGTTTACTAAAATGAGAGTCCCTTCCACTGAAATCGTTCTTATTACATAATAAAACAATTGTTGATTTTTGTTTTGGTGAACATGAAGTATTATTGAACAGTAAACAATTTATATTGACCTCCGGGTTGCGTCGGTCAATATGGAGTTTAGTGTTGAGTAACGCCTCATGTCCACCTCAACAAAAGTCAGTTGTTGTAGCGTAGTTTAGTAGCAAACGGAATATCATAGAAGTCGAATGACTATAAATGTGTATTGCTGACAATGATATTGTTTAGTAGCTAACGGGATATCGTAGAACACACAATACCTTCCATGACAACGTTAATTTTCCCGTCTGAAAATATATCACATTTAAAGGCATATATAGAGAATACCCTGTTAGTGTCTTTTGATATCGAGTTTATCAGGCGAGACCAGAAAAGCGTAGGAATGGCGAGGCTTACCGAGCCAGTCCGACGTGTTTCTGATCGAGCCTGATAAACTTGATATCAAAAGACATGGTTTTTTATTTATCATGCATCATTAGAAGAATTTAAGGCGTAAAGAGCGTCAAACAAATTAAAAACGCTGACACAGTTTTGTTGGAACTTGCTGACGTCGCGAATGCGTTATGACGTAAGTCGGTGACGTCATTTAACCAATCGAACGTTGGTATCACGGCCAACTTCAGTATGTAGCCAAACATCTTCAGCGGCTACTTCTAAAAGCATCGCCTGATGACATTCGCGCAAGCGCAGTTCTACAGTGACATAATATCACATTATGTTATCACACCCCTGGTATCAGGTGGATTTGCAGCATATGCCTGATAAAATGAAATACATGTACCATTTAAAACAGTCATATGATAAACAGAATCTTACATCGTGATTATTTTGTATGACTGCGCATATACATTCGTTTATATTACTAGTAAATTCTAACCGCCTAATTTCGTACAGTCGGCATTTAGTACATAGTCAACTTTTCCGCATGAAGGTTTCCAAACTCATCAATGAATCATCATCGGAAACAAACAAATCACGGATAAGGCCTATGATGAATCAGAGAAGATGACTCAACGGAAAGAAAGTATTGCGACACCAGGAGACCCCTGGGAAGTCAGACAACACCACTGAAATACCGGAGCAAAAAAACAAAACAAAAAAAAACTATCAGTTGAACCCCGAATAACCAAGCAACAGACAAGGCAAACTCCGGCCCCAACCAACTAAATTAAGTAGCTTTATGTCGGGCCCATCATTGAGTCGGATGCCTGACCAACCGGCATGCAATTAAAGAGGGGAGCAAAGTGTTTAACCATAATTGGGTTAACCACTGAACATGCAGACTGTAGATTAAATTTATATTATATCCAATACGTTTGTAACTTACAATAATTTTCCTGAACTGATCAGAAAAATCTGACTTACCTACAATTTTTTTTGAATTTATAGACTAAGTCACCATAAAATTCTGGTTCCGATAGGCCCTGTTGCAAAAGACTTTTCAATCCGACATTGAATTTAGAAATCAATTCAAAGTGTCGGGGAAAGAATTTTAAAAATGCTTTTCGAAGTTTATGATATCTATAGCCCTGTTGGAGAAGCTTAGCAGTTAAATTTTTATTACGGGCATTGACACGCTAGCAAACCGAATAAGTTGAAAAATGTAAATCCCGTAAGAGGTAGAACGGGGAACATCACCATCCAAAAATGGAAAATTTACTATGTCAAAATTAAAGTTATCGCGTTTATCATAAATATTGGATAAAACAAATCCATTTGAAACAGATAAATGTAAATCCAAAAATAAGGCTTCAGTATCGGCTGCACTAGCTTTGTTTAACTGTAGCTCAGGTGGATAAATTTGATTCACCATGCCTTCAAATTAAGGATTGTCAATAGTTAAAAGGTCATCTAGATATCTAGATGTAGAATTAAAAGCTCGTGGATCAAAGGTGAAACTGATTCTCTCCTTTGCCATATCCATATTTCTGTATTCCTGTGAGTCATGGACCTTGACAGCAGAGTTAAAAAAGAATAATGCGCGCCTTTGAGATGAAATGCTACCGAAAATTACTGAACATCTCGTACACGGGACATGCCACCAATGAGGATGTTAGCAGGAAAGTCCAATCAGCCATTGATGAATATGACAAACGCCTGACCTGGGTCAGAAAACGGAAACTTAGGTGGTTTGGCCACATCTCCATGTCCTCTGGCTTAGCAAGGCAGGGAACTGTGAAAGGAAAAAGACGAAGAGGTAGACAGAAGAAGAGATGGGAAGACAATATAAAGGAGTGGTCAGGGATGGACTTTGCTTAATCAACACAGGACTTGGTGGAAAGGGATTGTTGTAAAGTCATCTATGGTGCCCCAGCGGTCTGGCAAGGTTTTTGGATAGACTAGACTGGACTGCACTGTAGAAGAACTACATGTAGTGTCGTTATTTCAACCAGTTTATGTCCAATATAAGCAATATATGCCCGTTTACCAACTAAATTTTGATAGGTCAATAAATATGACATTGTGAAAGGAAATAAATCCATCGGTCCCGAGATGTATTCAGCAAGCATCACGATAAGGATGGTGCCGCCCGTCAACCCTTACTGCTCGACTTATCGGTGGCAAATTAGCATAGAATCTCACTTTAAAACTGTCATTTGGAAAAAAATAGCACTGTCTTATGCAAACAAAATGTGTTTGCTGTCAGTTGAAGACAAAGACTGTGGGAAATTAGGCTCCTGTGTCTTGTTTGCAATTTTGAAATCAGCTGGTGATATTCTTTTTCTCTTGTACGTCAGTGATGTTGTGATCTCCAAATGTCGCAGTAAATTGTTTCTGTCGAGTCACCCTTTTTTTCATTCTCCATAGTTTTTATCCGTTGATTTTTTTTTTGTTTTCCACGATGATTCATGGGTCGTTTAGGAAACATTCAATCGGACCGATAGGCTAACTAAATGTTTCAACCATCGCAGAGCTGATAGCGAAAGACTGGATTCTGTAAAACTACCCCCCTCCCCTACCCCAGTAATAAAATACTGGCCGTGCCAAGGCGTTACTTCTGTTATGGGTTTACCCTGATGTTATAATGCCCATTTGTCCGTTATTTGCTATCAATATGGAGATCTGAATGGCTACCCGTTTAGGAAAGGGCTATTAATTCGGTTTTCCTTGCGTATCTTGTATGAACTTTTTTCAGTTTATGTATAGACTTCTTTCGGCGGGATATGGGATCTGATTGTTTTTATTCCTGATTATTGCCTTTCTTTTTACTTCACCTGTACAGCTGCACACTTTGTTTCCTGTGATGTTTTGTAATTACAAATAATATAGATAAAAATAAATGACTCATAAAATTCATGTAGCTTGTTCTTGTCCTATATTTGATGCTTTCGCTGGTCTGTGGATAACAGCTTTTTTGTGACCTGAAAACCCAAACTAGAAAAGCTAACTATTTTACTTAGTTAAGCTAACTGTCCTCCTGAGTACTAAGAATTTAGTAAAAAAAAACTACCCTTTTAGTTAATTGCACTAGCTGTGTGGTAGATGTTTTACTACTTTAATTAGTAACTGTAACTAATCAAAACTGTTATTTTGAAAAATGCAAATAAATTGATTTGGTTTTGTTTCATTTTTTTTTTGGTTTATGACTTTGTTACCTTTTGAAGTACATCAAGAAGCCATAGCATAAATGCATCGTGGTTAACCTCTCCCCATTAAGGAAAGTATGGGGGCGGGGAGAGAGGAGGGTTTTGAAGTTAAACAATCAGTATTTATATTTCAACAAATATTAAAACTGTGTGGTATGTTTTCATTTTACTAAAAGTGTGACTAATTTAAATTCTTGATTATTTTTATATCTTTTTAATGTTAAATGATTTATTTATGAAATTGTTAAAAACGTACATACAAATTTGCAGTACATATTGTAAAAACACACAAAAAATACGTTTAATGCTTTGTATTTATTTATAGCATCTTATGTTTTACTAATGAGCTTAATAAAGACAGGAATTACTAAGCATTTGCCTCAGATTACTTGTTTAACTACTAGTTAAATCAACGAATTTGGGTTTTCAGTGTGGGGTTGAACCATTGCAGAAGCTAAGCGAGAGCGTTGAAATCCCATAAAATTAGTCCTAGCTACCCCCAGTAACTTTTACTGACCGTTCAAAGGCGGTACTTCTGTTGTGGTTCCTGCCCGTCGTCTATGTCGTTTTTTTGTGAGTGGTAGATAGACACGTTCGGCATAAACACCTGTTTGACCCGAGCAACACGCAGGTATTCCTCGGGCTATTTGAAAATAGTCCGAGGAATACCTGAGTATAGCGCGGGTGTAGCGGAGTACTTATGCAGAACGTGTCTACAAAATGACCATCTGTCTGGGAAAGAGCTGTTCATTTGGTTAACTGATTGTGCCTTTCGCGAATTATGATCAGTTTAAGTATATTTTCATCTATTGGAAAAGTCCTTTAAGACCGATCCACAGTTTCAAAGCTAAACTGAAACATTATCGCCCAAGTGCAGACCACTTTCGAAAGTGAGTGAGCTCGAGTTTCACTTTCCGTCAACGAACAGGTCATACGGAGACGGGACCTCGGTTGAAAGTCTCATCCAACAGAATGGAGCAGCGGAGTATCTGACCTGCTACCCTTCGATTGGTTCACTATAATACCGTCGCTTCTGGATCCAGAATACTAGAGGCAGATTGACTGCAATCTTTGTAAATCAGGACAGTGGATTCCTAAATGAATAACGATTATATCGGCATCATTCAACAACCATATAGATTCGAACCAGGGTTGTATTACAGGAGTTTACATAAAATGGCGAATGGGAACACTTTCAGGGAAATCTCACTAGGAAGAAGTAACTGTTGTCTCCAATTCCATTCGGGGCTGCTTTGAAAAGAAAGAACTTGTTTCTTGGAGTAGTGCTTCTTTGAAAAGGATTAATTTGTTCCAAAGAGGAGCAATTATTTTCTTAAGAGTTTGCCCCATTTTTGTCACCCAAGGAAGCAAACAAGAAATCAAGAAAGTTGTTTTCCTTTATAAAAATTGGCGGAAGAGCATTGCGCTTTATCTATACCTTCACAGATAAATAAAGCACCCATGTTCTAATATAATGACGTTATTTTTACGATAAATTGTGACAGAATCACTTTAAAGCTTTCAGCGTCGCAAAATGACATAAAAGAGCTGGTCTTATGACTTTTCGTTATTTTATCGCGACTTAAGAGTAAGGATGGAACGTTTTTGAAAATTATGCATTCCCAAATGTATTCCCTTGATTTGAAGCGTGGTCCCTTCTTATCCTTCGCCTATATAAAATTCGTGAAATACAGCGAACACCTGGGAAATTGGGAATCCATCTCCCTGAGCTTCTAGGGACAAAGTTTTCTGCAGGTGGTAACCCCCTTTACCTTCAGACCTTTCCTTTTGATTCTTTTTAAAGAAGCCAACATGCTTCCCTTTTGGTACTGGGGCTGGACCTGATGGTATTAGTTCCTGATAATTACCTATCTTTCTTATATCCGTCTTGCATTAAAGGTTTATTTCGCACAGTGGTCAGGTGGTACCAGCGTGCAATAAAACCTCTCTCAGGCGGTACTCATGTTGTGAACACCCTTGAAATACTTACAAAAACCTTTTCATCTATCTCTTTGCGTTACTTGGAAGGCAGAATATAATTTCGATTACGGGTAAGGGATAGAATGAAATGGGGGGGGGGGGGGGGTGCATTACTTTGTGATTACGAATAAGTTGGTTTTGTTGCTATTTCAGAGTTGCTACAGGGTAAGCTTGAGTGGGGCGGGGTGGGGGATTGCACACTTAATCAACTGAGATTATTATAAACAGGATGTTTGGGCAGGGTAGAGTGAGAATTATAGATAGGCAGATAATTAATAGAAATGAAGGCGCAGGGTAAATGACTCTCAGGTTGGTTGATAGGTTGGTTGAGGTTCAAATGCATTTTATTAAACCTGCGTATATCATGTGAAAAGTATTGATCTGAAACACAGTAGTACATACAAGCGCGGGTAGTTTAATAGGTGCAGTAATTTATGAGGGCGATGTGGTGATAGAAAAGAAAGAATGGATTGACATAAAGCTTTTATTAATTGGTTGGGGTTGTCTTGTCTGTTGCTTGGTCATTCGGAGTTCAACTAGTGGTTTTGTTTTACCCCGGTATTTCAGTGGTGTTGCTTGACACCCAAGGGAATCTCCGGGTGTTGATATACGTTTTCTTTTGGTCAAGTCACCATCTCTGGTTTTTTATAGGTCTAATGCGTGATTTGTTTGTTCCCTGTGATGATTCGTTGATGGGTTAGGAAACCTTTAAGCGGATTAAACAGATAACAAAATTTCTAGTTACCCCATCCACCTCCCTCTCCGCCCATCCCCTGCCGCCCTAGTAATTTATTATTGTCTGTGGTCTGCTAGCAAAGTGCCAACACATATAGCTGTGCATTTTGCTTCGTGTTATGTTTTGTAATAAGATACAGAAAATAGGTAAAATATATGTTTTACATTGTTCTTACTGTCTAATTCTTTGTTTGGTCTCTTTTATGGGCGATAATTATCTGCGTAGGGTTGAACCATTATGGAAGCTAACGACAAGGGTTTGGATCCAATAAATAGAGGATCTTACATGAGTGCTAATGTATTATTTAATTTATTAAACGAGTTGGGGAAAAAGATAAGATGCGAGGCTTTGCCGAGCATCTTATCGTTTTTCTCCAACGAGTTTAATAAATTCAATAATATATGGGCACGAATGCAAGATTCTACTTATCATATGACACTAAAATCATATTTTATTTGCAGATTTTGCACTAAAACGTCACGATTTCGCCATTAGAAAACGCAACGTTTTATGGACGTCAACGCATAACGTTACGACGTAATTTGCATATTTAATCCACTAGTGGATTATCGTTTTTAATGCATGGCTTTATTACACTCTCAGAAGCGACGTCATATGATAAAACTTGTTAAGCTCCTCCCAAGTAGGGGAGACCGGGGATAGTTGATGCACGGGGCAAGTTGATGCAGTTGGAATAAAAAGACAATGACGTCAATTTGGACGTCAGAAATAACGAATTAAAGTAGGCATTGACAGCCGCCATCCTTTCCTGAAGTTTTGCGGAATTTGGTAAACAAATGAGAATTTGGTGGAGGAAAGTTCATTTTTGACAGATCTAAGTAAATTTAAAGGTATATTGCATTTTTTCGTCTATCACGCATTTGTTTCTGATTGTTCCTAATTCATTTATGCACAGAGGTGGAGAAATATTTCATCTTCAAAATCATTCACTCTTCTGAAGGAAAACATTGTTTATTAGTTGTCTAACTTGCTGAAAGTCACGTGGGGCATGGTTGGGGCAAGTTGATGCAATGGGCTTGGGGCATGTTGATGCACCATAGAATCCTACTGTACTGCATGAGCTGTTCACAATATTTAAATGGGCTTGAGCTCTAACTGATGTAGGACTATGTACAATAGTTTAAGCATTTCAAATTTGTTGTAGAAAACGATGTATTTTAATATATTCAAACAAATATACAATGGCATTCGAGCCATGTCGCAGCAATGCCCACAATTTACATGTGCGCCCAGCGAAGACTCAATACAGCCTGCACATCCGCGCAGTCTGATCAGAGTCTTTGATGTGGGCGCTATGGAGAGCTAAGAGTCCATATCTTTTCATGTGGCCAGTGAAGACTCTGTCCCAACTGTGCTGATACACAGGCTGGTCTGAGTTTTTGCTGAACGCACATGTAAATTGTACGAGTTGCTGGGTCCCGACTCATTTAATATCGCATCAATGACAATGAAATTATATGTTCCCGTTTAAAATCTTCTAAAGTTTCAGAAATAAAACATCATTTTACCGTACAATTTTTCATTTACATACATCCCGTCTAGAGATCTTTTGCTGGGGATAACTTTAATGGCCAAAATAATTTTGATAACTGCATCTAACTAGAAAGCAAGGAGACCCCCATTTGTCTATAGAAACGGTCAATTCACTGTAGTATCCGTTGCATGGACTTGTAAAGGCAAGAAAAAAATCTGTATCAACTTGCCCCAAAAGTTGCATCAACAGGCCCCACTACTGGGGAAAGTTGATGCATTCGACTTGCCAAGGAAATCTACTAAAACGGAGGGAAAATATACCAAAATTCAAGGATAACTATTTGATTTAAAATGCAAAAAAGACAGAGCTTTTAGTATATACAAAGCTGATCAAAATTGGCCAGCACGGTCACGAGATATATCAAAAAGTCTAAAAAGTGCATCAACTGTCCCCGGTCTCCCCTACATTTAATCTTTTATTGACCGTTCCAATGCAAACTTTTTGTAGTGGTTTCTTAATGTTGTTTTGCCCTCTTATCTTTGATCATCAAGCAATATGGTCACATGAATAGCAACCTATTTTGCTTTCTTTCTCTTTTTTTTTTTAATTTCAAAAAGAAAACAGATAAAATAGATTTTGCTTAGTTTTCTGTTAGAGTAGCTGAATTACCACGTGTCTGTTAATTCGGTTTACATAGCGCGTCTTTAGTGAACTTTTGTCAATTCGTTTTTGTGCTTCTCTGCCGTTTGGTTTTGAGGGAGGGATGTGGTATCGGATTTTATTATTTCCCTATCCTTGCCTATCTTTTTACTTTTAATTGAATTTATGATGGAGGTTGAGGCCGAGACAAGATATTCGCGGGCTACTCTCAGATTATTTAGTCTCATGCAAGGCTTGCGAGTATCATTATTTAATAAAACAGCACACCAACCTTTGGTCCGCATCATTGCCATTCATTCAGAAAATTTTCTATTAGAGTTAAGTCAGGTAAATTCGGACAGCAGGTAAATTCGGACAGTGGCATCTTTTCTTTTATATGTCCGTTGTTTGGAACTGTCCGAATTTACCCGATTCGACCTTAACAGCTGTCATGTTAATTTTATCTTCAGCATGCGTTTTGCATGAATGACAGGTACTCAGAACTATGGAGTGGCATTTTCTGTACAGCTTTTGCTGTCAGTTTCCAATTCTGCATGCAGTTAACTTGACAAATAGCCAGTGGATTTGTTGAAATTAACATGATCGGGCTATATTAATATAAATGTATCCATACCAAATTTAGTGCACAAACATGTGTTTCTGTATTTTACTTCTTCAGTGATCCCAAAACCCCAAAAGGTTGAAAGATAGGAGATGATGGGCAGGTCTCGGCATGCAACGAGCATCCTTCTCCGAGCCACACTTACTGCATTCCGCGAGACACATTATAATTAGCTGCAAACACCAGGTAAGTGGCGCATACGCATTATCTTGCGAGTGCAAGCGTTCCCCATCGAGCCACCTCAACCCCTGCATCTCCAGCAATAACTGACATATTGAGTCCGCTTTTAAAGCCCAGGCTGAGACAGCAGGCCGGGATAGAAGTCTCAGACAGCTGTAGAAAGGGATATTCTTGTCTGGTGGACGAGAAAAGACAGCAGCTCGAGCCGATAACAAAATGAACAACTGCTGTGTTAGATCTATTTGTATAAAGAAAGTGGTGGTCAGAAAATGTATAAGCTATAAATGCTTAATAAAGTATTTATCTTCAACACTTGATTTAACTTCACTTCAACTTAATTTGACTTCACTGCAGTTAGTGTTGTGCCGTGTGACGACCGTAAAACGTCTCCCCATACATCATTCATAGTGCAGATAATATTTTATTTTTGTCCTAAACAGAGCATATATTCTGAGACGTCGAAATCTTTTATTGGTTTAGACTCTTATTCTAAATCATCGCGTTTTAGCCTTTTGGACTCTTTGATACAAATCAGTCTTTGAATCGAAATCCTTGTTAAAAATAAGAAATTACAGCATGATTTTCTGGCTTTCGTCGCCAGATATTGTCAGAGTCACTGATAAGGCTTGATGAAGGTCCATGTTCCTTCTTTTGAATGTGTTCTCTGTTCTTGAAGGAACTCTTTAAGATTTTAATTTGATGTTTCGTTACATACTCTGTTAGCATCTACAGACAGAAAAAAGTGTTGTAATCAGTCCAAAATTAATATCAATGAAAGGAAAATTGATATTTTTTTTGAAGTTTCGTATCCTCGAGTACATATCATGTTTCGTTTTTTATCCATAGTACGAAGCCCTAACCTCTTAAGCTTTCATGACAGCGACTTTTATAAAACATAAACGATAAACTGACTACATATCTTTTAATTAAGAAACAGATCAGCTCTAGCAGTGAATTGTTGAGTAATAATTCACAGTTTGGAGGTAAGTTGTAAAGTAGATCATATCACGAGCGCGGAGCGTGAGTGATATATCTACTTACAACTGACCGACAAACAGTGAATTATTACTCAACAATTTAATGCTAGAGCTGAACTATTTCGATTCTAACACTCAAAAACGCTGAAAAACTATTCTTTTCATTCAAACTCTCCCAACCTTCTTGCTCCCGCCAATATTCTTAACTGTATCTAAGATAAATGTACGTTTTTAATGGCGCTTTTAGAAAGGCAAAGAGACGTTACACCGTCTAACGTCTCAAAACGTCACAAAATTACGTCAGTAATAGCAGTGACGTCAGAAATTAGACTCACGCGCTCCGTAACAGTGAATTGTTGCAAAATAAAACACGGCAACTTTCCATTGTTTCCATAGGCGCACTGTGTTAGAATGTAAATTAGTTTAACGTCTTCGTATTTTTCCAAAGTACGAAGCCTAAGGCTAAACTCTTAAGCTTTCATGACAGCGACTTTTATTGACAATATTGCTAGGATCATTGTAATGAAACATAAATGAGCCGCGACACGACAAAACCAACAATGTGGTTGTGCGCCCGGCGCAGACTCAGATCAGCCTGGGCATCCGCCCAGTCTGATCAGAGTCTTCGCTGTCTGCATGAAGGTGGCTTAGACTCTTAGCTTCCCTTTAAGCGCTTAGTGACGATCCTGATTAGATTGGATGGATACCCAGGCTTATCTGAGCCTGCGCTAGGCGCACAACCACTTTGTTAGTTTTCACGTGTCGCGGCTCAAATGATGAGCTGACGCCTTTTGAAAATGGTATGACTGCTGCAGTAATGACTTAAAAAGAGGGTCCATTTTAAGGCGGTGCTGTTTTGGTTCATCTTCACAATTTTTTCCTGGAACTCCTTTGTGAACTGGTGTACCTTTGGCTGTCACAGTACATTTTGCACCGAACTATTACCCGAATCTTCTCTCTCCAGAACCGGTTGTTTAGTTAATCCGACCTGTCTCTGACCTACCTCCATTAACTCTGTAGAACACCTCAGACAATTCAGGAGTTTCCCATATTGCCTTCCCCAGAAAAATGTAAAGTTAACTGAACAATCTACCTGACTGGCTGGAAAGTAAACATGATAAAATGAAAGACCGCTCATTATTATATAAGTACATCTAGGCTGTTCGTTTGCCTGTCGTGATACTGTCAGTCAGAATACTATAAAGAACAAATCCGGTACATCGGATGAACGAGTACTCCTTCAGGGAAACGACTCTGCAATGTCCAGTTTGCATTCCTTCACAATGGCATTGTGGTCTTCTCCTATACGAAAGCCCATTCTTTTTTATAAGAGCATTATTATCCAGGGAAGCAATTAGAAAATCACAAAAGTCACAATTAGTTTCCGTCATACTAGGGAGTAAACGGGGTTCCATTGCAAACAGCCTTGCATTGTCAGCCTCCCATCGTCCTGATATATCTAAAATTATGCTGTAGTGTTAAAAAGGACGTAAAATCGCAAGTCATCCATCATAAAAGGGGTCTACTTTTAAGAGAGATAATTTGCTCCTATAGGAGCAAGTTCTTTCCTTAAAGAGTAAACGTCATTTGAGCCCCGACACCAGAAAACCAACAAAGTGGTTGTGCACCTAACGCAGACGCACCTCAGCCTGGACATCTGCCCAGTCTGATCAGAGTCTTCGCTGTCCGCATGGAGGTAGCTTAGATCCTTAGCCACCATTTAAGCTCTTAGCAAAGAGTCTGATTAGACTGGGTGGATGCTGAGGCTGATCTAAGTCGTCTAGGAAAGCTATTAGGATGTCAGAAAATTCACAAAAGTCATTCCCCTTTGTAAAAATAGAAGAGGCACATAAGGGTGTACCCATTTACCTTAGCATAACATTAAAACCTGACACGAAAAAAAAGACATGTGCGCCCAGCGACAGTCGCCCAGTCTATCAGAGTCTTTGATGTCTGCATTGAGCTAGCTTAGACCCTTTGGTACCCTTTAATCACAGACTGGGCGACTACCCTGGCTGGTCTGAATCTTCGCTGGGCGCACAACCACTTTGTTGGTTTTGTCGTGTCCGGCTCTAATAAGCAATAAAAATGTTTTGGGCAGCTCAAGCCTGATTCCGCATAATGCGGATAACTGCTATACAAACGTAAACATATACGCAAATAAAATAATCGACATATAATAACTAATTATTAAATATATCGTATACAACTTTATGGGTCTCCTCATTATTTAACAATGAGTTTTGATTTAGTTTATCGCGAAATTGGTGATTTAGGATTATATCAGATATATGTTCTTGCTTTAGGGTGGCTAACCGGTATCTACGGAGGATTCATTTTCATAAACTCTATTTTCCTGCTTCATGTCCCAGCACATAGGTGAGTGAGTGAGTGAACTCGGATTTAACGTTCCACAAACAACTTGGTTATACGGAGACGGGACCTTGGTTAAAAGTCTCATCCGAAAGACCGGAGAAACGGGGAGTCGATCTTGCTACCCCTGATTGGTAGTCTAGCGCATTATCCACTACACTACCGCCGCTTCTCAGCACATAGTTACTGTAAAACACATATATTTGGCGGTTACTAAATTTTGGCGATATTAGCGCTTCAGACAAAGAGCGCTAAAATATCAGTCCGCCAATATCTAATTTTTAGTACACTTGCATACGCGCAGCATACAGCATGTTCCCTTGCCCAGTGACCTTATGTAAATCATGCTGTGTAAGTCCACGCGTGTCCACACATGCTAAAGTGTTGTACTCTACAAGCAATATTGCACATTGGACATATACAAGCTGTACTGCACATTGGACATAGGAGTACTTATATAGAGGTGGGGGGGGGGGTGTCTGGGGAGGCCAAACGATATTGGAAAATCACAATTACAAGAAAGCATATAATTTCATGACCCCCAGCCTCAGTCCACAAAAAAAACTAACCCCCCCAGCAGAGCAGGGTTTCAAATTGCACCCCTAAATTCCCCAAGCTGATAAATAGTGACCGTTCCCTTAGGCGTTACTTAGCCCATGAAGCGCATTTCCCACTTAGTCGCTTCACACACGGTCGCCTTTACACAGGCAGAGGATACGAAGAAAGAAAGATGCTTAGCAATTATCATTCAATACACGAGAACATTTGTCTATGCATAAAAAAATACCTATTTATGTCCAGTGGACTCTTCTCTCCTTTTAAATGGATATAGAGGATCTTACATGAGTGCTCATGTATTATTGAATTTATTAAACGAGTTGGGGAAAAAGATAAGATGCGAGGCTCTGCCGAGCATCTTATCGTTTTCACCAACGAGTTTAATAAATTCAATAATACAGGAGCACGAATGCAAGATTCTATTTATCATATGACACTAATATCGCATTTTATTAGCAAATTTTGCACTAAAACGCCACGTTTTCGCCATTAGAAAACGCGATTTTTTATGGACGTCAGTGCATAACGTTACGACGTAATTTGCATATTTAATCCACTGGTGGATTATCGTTTTTAATGCATGGCTTTATTACACTGTCAGATAAGACGTCATATGATAAATGCTTATTCATCATTTAAGGGGTGTCTGGTTAATACTTTTTTGTTGTTTTGATCCTTTTTATAATTCTTAATCAGCTGGCGCGTTTTGCACTGTTTGAATATGTCCTATTTATGAGATGAAACGTATTTCATGTAATAGTTTTAGTATATTCTTGTTATCTCGGAGATAAATAATGTGCCACTCCCTCTTTGGTTTATACTTTGCTGAGTTTCGCTTAAAAACGAAGACGCATTTAATTAAATTAATAACATTCAGTCCAAGAACATGCTGTACACGGTGCCAGTTAGTCAGTACATACTCATTTCAAATTGGTGAGTTCCTAGTCGTGGTACTTGCAGTAAGATTCATCTAACAGAGCCCAGGATAGGTAGTGTTTAGAGGATAATTGTAAAATGATTTTTCTTATTGGTCAAAAACATTTCTAGTGACCCACCATTTGAACCGTCTCGGTTCTAATGAAAGATCACGACATATTTTCTAGGACGGAGTGATGAAAATTATCCCCAAATTATCCTTGTTATCATTTCTTATCTGGAGCACT
The DNA here is from genome assembly GCA_963989385.1 of Ctena decussata. NCBI lineage: Eukaryota > Metazoa > Mollusca > Bivalvia > Lucinida > Lucinidae > Ctena > Ctena decussata. The sequence goes on from OZ022502.1 coordinate 20,952,565, forward strand.
GGCTTATTACAGTCAATTAGCATATGAATAATGTTGACATATAGAGCGATTAATCATTTAAAAGTTCGATCAGTCACAGAAAAGTGTGTCGAAAACGTAAATAAAAAGAACACACACACACACACACACACAAGAAAACACACACACACACACACACACACACACACACACACACACACACACACACAAACCCATATGTTCTCCCTGTACTACCAATATAAAGCAAAAAATGCTCGCCATTTTGAAACTGTTACCATTCATTTTCTTCAAGTATTTAATCACAAATGTGAAATTTGCGGCATTGATTTCGAGCACAGTTGTTGTTTTAGATGAGAACTATGAAATACGTATTATATTTACTCACTTTCGATGAATATTTTAAAGAAAAGCAGTCCATGATCACTAAGGTCTTATAAATATTCGTGATTGCACCTTGACGATATAATTCAACTCGTTTCGTGTCAATCCCAAACGATGTTTTCCATGAATACAAACTAGAACAGATAAATTTAGAAACTATTGCGAAAATTTAATTTCATTTTCGATTTGCATGAGTGTGAATTTTCAATAGTTGCCTCCGTTCACAATTGAAAGAGTTCTTAGTAGAAGTATAGCTCACCCAACAACTGTTGACAGCAGTTACCATACAGCAGACCTCGCACAACAAGCACTGTCAGCAGAATGCTAAGCTGATTCCTCAAGCAAAAAATACCTGACGAGAGCTGGCACTGAAAATATAGCTTTCCAAACAAAAGTCATCACCAGACAGTATAGCCCACCCAGCGACTCTGTCTGCTAGTGTCACCAGATAATATATTTACCTTATGGCGACTGCTTCAGGGTGGCAAAGTTGACAGTTAAGAGATAGTAAGGCGTACCATACAAAAACAGCCACAAGTCGGTTTGGCTCACATATAGAAAAATGTTCAAAAACAGTAAGCTGCTTGCCTCGGATCATTGCGCTTGTAAGCTGCGCACTTCCTGATTCCTGATTTTTTTTTGAATTTCCTACTCAACTATCTATATCCACTAAATCATTTAATATGAAATAGGCGCCACCTATATTGCAACCAACCAACATTATGACTAAAAAACCCAACAAAAACCTGAAACAAGAAAATTGTAGCACAGCTGCCTGGATAGCTCTTTTTGTAGTTTTATGCAACTCCGTCATACAGCACAGAAATCCTGGAAAACTTTTTATAAGTAGTAAAACAAAAAGATCTAAGAAATAAGACAGCTCAAAATAAAATTACGACCCCCAAAGAATGCAGACGGGATTAAATATTTCCCTTTCATTGTAACAGTGCCTCTGTTGTCACTACCTTTACTCGGAGTATATAGCTTGCGTCGTCTTTTATGAGTATTCCTTATTCGCATTCGTATATGATCAAGTAGATATGGAGAATTTAAAAACTAAAAGTAAAGATTCTTGACTAATTTGCTGAAATACGCAGGCTGATTCGAATATTCGATGTATTCACATGGCTTAAGGCACCATTTCAGGCGACGCCAATCATTACCCAGTGGACACACGAGAACGAAATGACTGCGTTTTGATGTCAGTTTGCCGTCATGATGTCCCAGAGATGCACATACAGCACCGGTTCGAGGTTGTGTGCCTCTCGTCGGTAGATGGGATTACCAGCCTGATAGAGATGAAGAAATGTGGAAAAAGAAAGAAAACAAAAAGCAATTTTGACATCGGTATCATTTATGTGTTATGAGATTGATTGATTGATTGATTGACTGACTGATTGGTCGCTTTTACCATTTTCGGTCGACATCTGTACAACACAGTCGTACCATCCGTATCATGAGATAAATGATAATGAAATGAGAATAAAAAAGTAAGGCTAGGCAAGAGACAGAACAGGGGACGGGTGTTTTGAAAGAAAGAGAGAGAGAGAGACTGACAGACAGTTAGATAGGGAGAATTGTATCATTAGCAACCGTAAAACCCAGCACAGTATCGGCAGCCAATGGTGCCATTGGCAACCGTTGGCACCGCCGGCAAACTTGCCATTGTCACTACTGGCATTTCTATTGCTAGAGCCAATGGCGCCAATGGTACCATTGGTAGAGTCGATGGCGCCTATGGCACCATTGCAGGTCCAATATTTTTCTGTGCTTAGACATTTTTAGTTTTACTAATTTTCATTCATTATTGACGGGAAAAATTCTTCTGTGTCCACCCGAGTGTTTATGATGGATTCAATACATTGCCATCTAGAATGACGCCAATTTCCCGCCATGGTAGTTTTTCTCATGCCCTAAGTTGTCTGCAGTATTGGCAGCTAATGGTCGGCAAAACTAGTTTCAATAGTAGAGCCAAGGGTGCCAGTAGTGAAACTCAGAGTAGCATTGGCATGCCAGTGGTGACATTGGCAGAACCCTGAATGGAACCAGTATTGGTTTCGACGTCACACATAAAAGATGCAACGTCACACTGGTGCTGCAACCAATCGATTACTAGATTATTTATATAACTGAGGGAAAACCGATATGCTTAATGGAAGTCAAGAGCTGTTTTGCAGAAAGATTCCGTTTTTCCGTCAGCCCATGTCGTTTCTAGAAAGTTGTAAGGCTTGCTAGCTACATCACGTGTGCACCTGCCTGCTGCCGACCTAGAAACATATTGCGTGTCACCAATAAACAGATGCCGAGAAGCCTCAGAGAAGAGGTAAGGGTTGTTTTTTCTTCGAGCTGTACGGCCTTCTAGCCGAATTCTGACGGCCATGATGGCCATCATAGGATTTTTTGGAACGCATTCACGTGTCCCCAGGGAAGTGGCGGCGGAAGTTCAGGAATTTATTTTCCTCCAATAAAAACGCCAGCGTCTCATTTCTCCTAAGAAAAAAAAAACGCCGACCGGAAATTCAGTGACAGGAAAAATTCAAAGCCTTAGTGGTACGGGACAAAATAGAATAGAACAGAAATATGCCTTATATGGTAAAGCAGCCAACACTTGTTGATTGCCGCCTTCGGCGGCAAACAACTCGTTGGTTGGTTGGTTGCTATAAAGGGATAATCTTTCAAGCCTTTTCACAAGCTAAATTTGTATGAGACATACATGATTATAATCTTACACTCGTGGTTATTTCATTTCATCAGTGTAAGATTCTGTTTATCATATCACCCTTTAAAATGGGATTTTGTCGCTTTCAAAACGAACGTTATTTCAAAAAGAAAACGTATGTTGACACAGTTGTTGTCAATGACGTTTCATGTACGCGCCAAACTCTTATTAAACGTGTGGTCATACGATTTTTATGACACGACGTTATCGACGTCGTATGATAAATACCATTCTTGCACACCGGATAGCAAATGCCATTATTTTCACCTGGGATAGAAAAAATTTATTTACCCTGGTATTCTTACCCAGGACCGGATAAAAATCACGAGCATGCAATGCATTGGTTATTTGGAGGTCATGTATCTGCGTCGTCAAGTGACGTTGGCATTTAAGATTATTACGTCATGAAGATGGAAAAATGACGTCAGTTTATGCACGACACACGTTGACGTAAAGAACCGAAAACCGTTCGTTGAAAGCGGTGCCTTGTTTCAAAATAAAAAAAAACACTCAAGCTCTAAAATTACGCATTTTAATAAGTTCTAAAGTTAAAACAAAACGTGATGTGCAAGAAAAAGTATCTGTCATGGGTGTGAGGTGCGGATAGAAAAATCTGTCCCTCGGGATCACTGTTCGGCACCACTCGGCAAGCCTCGTGATGCCGAACAGTGACCCTCGTGACGGATTTTTCTATCCACACCTCATACCCATGAAAGATACTTATATTCTTACATATTTACACTTGCCACTGACTCCCCACAGGTAAACCTTTTAGAGCAACTAGCTTCATACACCGATAAACGTCAGTGTTGATCATATGACGTTGTCTTCAAGAGACATCAAAGGTAAACGAAAGCCTTGATTGGTCCATGTAACGTCCTGGCGACTGCTTCTTAACGTAGTGGCCAAACACGTCGCAAATAACTTTTCTTCGACCAATATTCTGCATATTCTACACTTAATTATTCCTAAAACGGCACAGAAATGTTTAAACTAAAGTGTAAGAATAAAAATTTGAATTTCCAGCGTTTATCGTGTGATGAAGCCAGTGGTCGTAGCTAAAATTCATCAAGAAATGCATCGCGCTTCATGAAATTTAAGCTCCGCCCACTAGCTTCATCACACGATGAACGCTGAAAATTCAAATTTCAATTCTTAAATGACGTTAGCGTTTTCCCAATTGAGCACAAAGCCGACAACATCTGTTGTCGGGCAGATACGAATATAAATTCAATCCGTGTTGTCGGGCCTGCGGCCGTCGTGAATAAATATTTCGTGATCTGCCCTCCAACAACATGTGTTAATCTGCGATAATCACGGGTAAGGAAAAAAAATCTTAATTATCACGTAATCTATTAATAAATCTCATCTAATTTGTGTAGAGGCTTTCACTTGAGGTAACAGCGCACGGTTTGTGAAAAAAAGTCAAGTGAAATTTAATGTCAGGTTTACTAAAATGAGTGTCCCTTCCACTGAAATCGTTCTCATTATATAATGAAACAATTGTTGATTTATGTTTGTTGAACATGGAGTATTATTGAACAGTAAACAATTTATATTGACCTCCGGGTTGCGCCGGTCTATATGAAGTTTAGTGTTGAGTAACGCCTCATGTCCACCTCAACAAAAGTTAGTTGTTGTAGTGTTGTTTAGTAGCAAACGGAATAGTAGCAAACGGAATATCATAGAAGTCGAATGACTATAATTGTGTATGGCTGACGATGATATTGTTTAGTAGCTAACGGGACATCGTAGAACACACAATACCTTCCATGACAACGTTAATTTTCCCGTCTGAAAATATATCACATTTAAAGGCATATATAGAGAATACCATGTTAGTGTCTTTTGATATCAAGTTTATCAGGCGTGACCAGAAACAGCGTAGGAATGGCGAGGCTTACCGAGCCAGTCCGACGTGTTTCTGGTCGAGCCTGATAAACTTGATATCAAAAGACATGGTTTTTTATTTATCATGCATCATTAGAAGAATTTAAGGCGTAAAGAGCGTCAAACAAATGAAACGCTGACACAGTTTTGTTGGAACTTGCTGACGTCGCGAATGCGTTATGACGTAAGTCAGTGACGTCATTTAACCAATCGAGCGTTGGTATCATGGCCAACTTCAGTATGTAGCCAAACAGCTTCAGCGGCCACTTCTAAAAGCATCGCCTGATGACATTCGCGCAAGCGCAGTTCTACAATGACATAATATCACATTATGTTATCACACCCCTGGTATCAGGTGGATTTGCAGCATATGCCTGATAAAATGAAATACCATTTCAAACAGTCATATGATAAATAGAAATTTACATCGTGATCATTTTGTATGACTGCTCATACACATTCGTTTATATTACTAGTAAATTCTAACGGCCTAATTTCGTACAGTCGGAATTTAGTACATCGTCAACTTTTCTGAAATAATACTTTTGCTTGTTGTAATATCCTCATGCATGGAAGAACTGAAAAAGCTTATAAAAGTCAACCCAGTGTGGAGGGATAACAAAGTAAAAAGATGGGAAATGATCAGGAATTAATGCATTCAAGTTCTACATTCCGCTCTCAAAACCAATAGGGAAAGAAGCACATACACACAGACAGTGACACAAGAAAGACACGCACAGTAAACCGTATGAGCAGCTCTTTCCCAAACAGATGGTCATTCAGCTACCCCAATAACAGCACTGAAATACCGGAGCAAAAAAAAACAACAAACTCCGGCCCCAACCAACTAAATTAAGTAGCTTTATGTCGGGCCCATCATTATGTCTGATGCCTGACCAACCGGCATGCAATTAAAGAGGGGAGCAAAGTGTTTAACCATAATTGGGTTAACCACTAAACATGCAGACTGTAGCATTAAATCTATATTATATCCAATACGTTTGTAACTAACAATAATTTTCCTGAACTGATCAGAAAAATCGGACTTACCTACATTTTTTTTGAATTTATAGACTAAGTCACCATAAAATTCTGGTTCCGATAGGCCCTGTTGCAAAAGACTTTTCAATCCGACATTGAATTTAGAAATCAATTCAAAGTGTCGGCGAAAGAATTTTGAAAACGCTTTTCGAAGTTTATGATATCTATAGCCCTGTTGGAGAAGCTTAGCAATTAAAATTTTACTACGGGCATTGAAGTCAGTCACATGACTAGACACTCTAGCAAACCGAATAAGTTGAGAAATGTAAACCCCGTAAGAGGTAGAACGGGGAACATCACCATCCAAAAATGGAAAATTTACTATGTCAAAATCAAAGTTATCGCGTTTATCATAAATTTTGGATGAAACAAATCCATTTGAAACAGATAAATGTGAATCCGAAAATGAGGCTTCAGGATCGGCTGCATTAGCTTTGTGTAACTGTAGCTCAGGTGGATAAATTTGATTCACCATGCCTTCAAATTAAGGATTGTCAATATTTAAAAGGTCATCTAGATATCTAGATGTAGAATTAAAAGCTCGTGGATCAAAGGTGAAACTGATTCTCTCCTTTGTCATATCCACATTTCTGTATGCCTGTGAGTCATGGACCTTAATTGACAGCAGAGTTAAAAAAGAATAATGCACGCCTTTGAGATGAAATGCTACCGAAAATTACTGAACATCTCGTACACGGGACATGTCACCAATGAGACTGTTAGCAGGAAAGTCCAATCGGCCATTGATGAATATGACAAATGCCTGACCTGGGTCAGAAAACGGAAACTTAGGTGGTTTGGCCACATCTCCATGTCTTCTGGCTTAGCAAGGCAGGGAACTGTGAAAGGAAAAAGACGAAGAGGTAGACAGAAGAAGAGATGGGAAGACAATATAAAGGAGTGGTCAGGGATGGACTTTGCTTAATCAACACAGGACTTGGTGGAAAGGGATTGTTGTAAAGTCATCTATGGTGCCCCAGCGGTCTGGCAAGGTTATTGGATAGACTAGACTGGACTGCACTGTAGAAGAACTACATGTAGTGTCGTTATTTCAATCAGTTTATGTCCAATATAAGCAATATATGCCCGTTTACCAACTAAATTTTGATAGGTCAATAAATATGACATTGTGAAAGGAAATAAATCCATCGGCCCCGAGATGTATTCAGCAAGCATCACGATAAGGATGGTGCCGCCCGTCAACCCTTACTGCTCGACTTATCGGTGGCAAATTAGCATAGAATCTCACTTTAAACCTGTCATTTGGAAAAAAAATAGCACTGTCTTATGCAAATAAAATGTGTTTGCTGTCAGTTGAAGACAAAAACTGTGGGAAATTAGGCTCCTGTGTCTTGTTTGCAATTTGAAATCAGCTGGTGATTTTCTTTTTCTCTTGTACGTCAGTGATGTTGTGATCTCCAAATGTCGCAGTAAATTGTTTCTGTCGAGTCACCCTTTTTTCATTCTCCATAGTTTTTATCCGTTGATTTTTTTTTGTTTTCCACGATGATTCATGGGTCGTTTAGGAAACATTCAATCGGACCGAAAGGCTAACTAAATGTTTCAACCATCGCAGAGCTGATAGCGAAAGACTGGATTCTGTAAAACTACCCCCCTCCCCTACCCCAGTAATAAAATACTGGCCGTGCCAAGGCGTTACTTCTGTTATGGGTTTACCCTGATGTTATAATGCCCGTTTGTCCGTTATTTGCTATCAATATGGAGATCTGAATGGCTACCCGTTTAGGAAAGGGCTATTAATTCGGTTTTCCTTGCGTTTCTTGTATGAACTTTTTTCAGTTTATGTATAGACTTCTTTCGGCGGGATATGGGATCTGATTGTTTTTATTCCTGATTATTGCCTTTCTTTTTACTTCACCTGTACAGCTGCACACTTTGTTTCCTGTGATGTTTTGTAATTACAAATAATATAGATAAAAATAAATGACTCATAAGTTTCATGTAGCTTGTTCTTGTCCTATATTTGATGCTTTCGCTGGTCTGTGGATAACAGCTTTTTTGTGACCTGAAAACCCAAACTAGAAAAGCTAACTATTTTACTTAGTTAAGCTAACTGTCCTCCTGAGTACTAAGAATTTAGTAAAAAGCTACCCTTTTAGTTAATTGCACTAGCTGTGTGGTAGATGTTTTACTACTTTAATTAGTAACTGTAACTAATCAAAACTGTTATTTTGAAAAATGCAAATAAATTGATTTGGTTTTGTTTCATTTTTTTTTGTTTATGACTGTGTTACCTTTTGAAGTACATCAAGTAGCCATAGCATAAATGCATCGTGGTTAACCTCTCCCCATTAAGGAAAGTATGGGGGCGGGGAGAGAGGAGGGTTTTGAAGTTATACAATCAGTATTTATATTTCAACAAATATTAAAAATGTGTGGTATGTTTTCATTTTACTAAAAGTGTGACTAATTTAAATGCTTGATTATTTTTATATCTTTTTAATGTTAAATGATTTATTTATGAAATTGTTAAAAACGTACATACAAATTTGCAGTACATATTGTAAAAACACACAAAAAATACGTTTAATGCTTTGTATTTATTTATAGCATCTTATGTTTTACTAATGAGCTTAATAAAGACAGGAATTACTAAGCATTTGCCTCAGATTACTTGTTTAACTACTAGTTAAATCAACGAATTTGGGTTTTCAGTGTGGGGTTGAACCATTGCAGAAGCTAAGCGAGAGCGTTGAAATCCCATAAAATTAGTCCTAGCTACCCCCAGTAACTTTTACTGACCGTTCAAAGGCGGTACTTCTGTTGTGGTTCCTGCCCGTCGTCTATGTCGTTTTTTTGTGAGTGGTAGATAGACACGTTCGGCTTGAATACCTGTTTGACCCGAGCAACACGCAGGTATTCCTCGGGCTATTTGAAAATACAGTCAAACCTGCTCATGGGGTCACCTCTATTAAGGGGTCACCTGTCTTAAGCAGCCACATTTTCTGGGTCCCTTGAACCAAAATACAGTGCAAATGAACCTGTATTAAGGGGTCACCTGTCTTAAGCAGCCAATTTTTGTCCTTCCCTTGGGTGACCCCTTAAGACAGGTTTGACTGTAGTCCGAGGAATACCTGAGTATAGCGCGGGTGTAGCGGAGTACTTATGCAGAACGTGTCCACAAAATGACCATCTGTCTGGGAAAGAGCTGTTCATTTGGTTAACTGATTGTGCCTTTCGCGAATTATGATCAGTTTAAGTATATTTTCATCTATTGGAAAAGTCATTTAAGACCGATCCACAGTTTCAAAGCTAAACTGAAACATTATCGCCCAAGTGCAGACCACTTTCGAAAGTGAGTGAGCTCGAGTTTCACTTTCCGTCAACGAACAGGTCATACGGAGACGGGACCTCGGTTGAAAGTCTCATCCAACAGAATGGAGCAGCGGAGTATCTGACCTGCTACCCTTCGATTGGTTCACTATAATACCGTCGCTTCTGGATCCAGAATACTAGAGGCAGATTGACTGCAATCTTTGTAAATCAGGACAGTGGATTCCTAAATGAATAACGATTATATCGGCATCATTCAACAACCATATAGATTCGAACCAGGGTTGTATTACAGGAGTTTACATAAAATGGCCAATGGGAACACTTTCAGGGAAATCTCAGGAAGAAGTAACTGTTGTCTCCAATTCCATTCGGGGCTGCTTTGAAAAGAAAGAACTTGTTTCTTGGAGTAGTGCTTCTTTGAAAATGATTAATTTGTTCCAAAGAGGAGCAACGTATTTTCTTAAGAGTTTGCCCCATTTTTGTCACCCAAGGAAGCAAACAAGAAATCAAAAAAGTTGTTTTCCTTTATAAAAATTGGCGGAAGAGCATTGCGCTTTATCTATACCTTCACAAATAAATAAAGCACCCATGTTCTAATATAATGACGTTATTTTTACGATAAATTGTGACAGAATCACTTTAAAGCTTTCAGCGTCGCAAAATGACATAAAAGAGCTGGTCTTATGACTTTTCGTTGTTTTATCGCGACTTAAGAGTAATGATGGAACGTTTTTGAAAATTATGCATTCCCAAATGTATTCCCTTGATTTGAAGCGTGGTCCCTTCTTATCCTTCGCCTATATAAAATTCGTGAAATACAGCGAACACCTGGGAAATTGGGAATCCATCTCCCTGAGCTTCTAGGGACAAAGTTTTCTGCAGGTGGTAACCCCCTTTACCTTCACAGCTGTTTTCACTGAATTTTATCCTGCTTCACTTATGCATTACAATGAACAGCAGACCTTTCCTTTTGATTCTTTTTAAAGAAGCCAACATGCTTCCCTTTTGGTACTGGGGCTGGACCTGATGGTATTAGTTCCTGATAATTACCTATCTTTCTTATATCCGTCTTGCATTAAAGGTTTATTTCGCACAGTGGTCAGGTGGTACCAGCGTGCAATAAAACCTCTCTCAGGCGGTATTCATGTTTCGAACAGCCTTGAAATACTTACAAAAACCTTTTCATCTATCTCTTTGCGTTACTTGGAAGGCTGAATATAATTTCGATTACGGGTAAGGGATAGAATGAAATGGGGGGGGGTGCATTACTTTGTGATTACGTATAAGTTGGTTTTGTTGCTATTTCAGAGTTGCTACAGGGTAAGCTTGAGTGGGGCGGGGTGGGGGATTGCACACTTAATCAACTGAGATTATTATAAACAGGATGTTTGGGCAGGGTAGAGTGAGAATTATAGATAGGCAGATAATTAATAGAAATGAAGGCGCAGTGTAAATGACTCTCAGGTTGGTTGATAGGTTGGTTGAGGTTCAAATGCATTTTATTAAACCTGCGTATATCATGTGAAAAGTGTTGATCTGAAACACAGTCGTACATACAAGCGCGGGTAGTTTAATAGGTGCAGTAATTTATGAGGGCGATGTGGTGATAGAAAAGAAAGAATGGATTGACATAAAGCTTTTATTAATTGGTTGGGGTTGTCTTGTCTGTTGCTTGGTCATTCGGAGTTCAACTAGTGGTTTTGTTTTACCCCGGTATTTCAGTGGTGTTGCTTGACACCCCGGGGAATCTCCGGGTGTTGATATACGTTTTCTTTTGGTCAAGTCACCATCTCTGGGTTTTTATAGGTCTAATCCGTGATTTGTTTGTTCCCTGTGATGATTCGTTGATGGGTTAGGAAACCTTTAAGCGGATTAAACAGATAACAAAATTTCTAGTTACCCCATCCACCTCCCTCTCCGCCCATCCCCTGCCGCCCTAGTAATTTATTATTGTCTGTGGTCTGCTAGCAAAGTGCCAACACATATAGCTGTGCATTTTGCTTCGTGTGATGTTTTGTAATAAGATACAGAAAATAGGTAAAATATATGTTTTACATTGTTCTTAGTGTCTAATTCTTTGTTTGGTCTCTTTTATGGGCGATAATTATCTGTGTAGGGTTGAACCATATGGAAGCTAACGACAAGGGTTTGGATCCAATAAATAGAGGATCTTACATGAGTGCCAATGTATTATTTAATTTATTAAACGAGTTGGGGAAAAAGATAAAATGCGAGGCTTTGCCGAGCATCTTATCGTTTTTCTCCAACGAGTTTAATAAATTCAATAATATATGAGCACGAATGCAAGATTCTACGTATCATATGACACTAAAATCATATTTTATTTGCAGATTTTGCACTAAAACGTCACGATTTCGCCATTAGAAAACGCAACGTTTTATGGACGTCAACGCATAACGTTACGACGTAATTTGCATATTTAATCCACTAGTGGATTATCGTTTTTAATGCATGGCTTTATTACACTCTCAGAAGCGACGTCATATGATAAAACTTGTTAAGCTCCTCCCAAGTAGGGGAGACCGGGGATAGTTGATGCACGGGGCAAGTTGATGCAGTGGGAATAAAAAGACAATGACGTCAATTTGGACGTCAGAAATAACGAATTAAAGTAGGCATTGACAGCCGCCATCCTTTCCTGAAGTTTTGCGGAATTTGGTAAACAAATGAGAATTTGGTGGAGGAAAGTTCATTTTTGACAGATCTAAGTAAATTTAAAGGTATATTGCATTTTTTCGTCCATCACGCATTTGTTTCTGATTGTTCCTAATTCATTTATGCACAGAGGTGGAGAAATATTTCATCTTCAAAATCATTCACTCTTCTGAAGGAAAACATTGTTTATTAGTTGTCTAACTTGCTGAAAGTCACGTGGGGCATGGTTGGGGCAAGTTGATGCAATGGGCTTGGGGCATGTTGATGCACCATAGAATCCTACTGTACTGCATGAGCTGTTCACAATATTTAAATGGGCTTGAGCTCTAACTGATGTAGGACTATGTACAATAGTTTAAGCATTTCAAATTTGTTGTAGAAAACGATGTATTTTAATATATTCAAACAGATATACAATGGCGTTCGAGCCATGTCGCAGCAATGCCCAAAATTTACATGTGCACCCAGCGAAGACTCAATACAGCCTGCACATCCGCGCAGTCTGATCAGAGTCTTTGCTGTGGGCGCTATGGAGAGCTAAAAGTCCATATCTTTTCATGTGGCCAGTGAAGACTCTGTCCCGACTGTGCTGATACACAGGCTGGTCTGAGTTTTTGCTGAACGCACATGTAAATTGTACGAGTTGCTGGGTCCCGACTCATTTAATATCGCATCAATGACAATGAAATTATATGTTCCCGTTTAAAATCTTCTAAAGTTTCAGAAATAAAACATCATTTTACCGTACAATTATTCATTTACATACATCCCGTCTAGAGATCTTTTGCTGGGGATAACTTTAATGGCCAAAATAATTTTGATAAATGCATCTAACTAGAAAGCAAGGAAACCCCCATTTATCTACAGAAAAGGTCAATTCACTGTAGTATCCGTTGCATGGACTTGTAAAGGCAAGAAAAAAAATCTGTATCAACTTGCCCCAAAAGCTGCATCAACATGCCCCACTACTGGGGAAAGTTGATGCATTCGACTTGCCAAGGAAATCTACTCAAACGGAGGGAAAATATACCAAAATTCAAGGATAACTATTTGATTTAAAATGCAAAAAAGACAGAGCTTTTAGTATAAACAAAGACGATCAAAATTGGCCAGCCCGGTCACGAGATATATCAAAAAGTCTAAAAAGTGCATCAACAATCCCCGGTCTCCCCTACATTTAATCTTTTATTGACCGTTCCAATGCGAACTTTTTGTAGTGGTTTCTTAATGTTGTTTTGCCCTCTTATCTTTGATCATCAAGCAATATGGTCACATGAATAGCAACCTATTTTGCTTTCTTTCTCTTTTTTTTTTTAATTTCAAAAAGAAAACAGATAAAATAGATTTTGCTTAGTTTTCTGTTAGAGTAGCTGAATTACCACGTGTCTGTTAATTCGGTTTACATAGCGCGTCTTTAGTCACGCAGTACAATCTTTAAGCCCAAAGCGTAAAGGTGAGGTAGAAATACGGCCGTTTTTTCGACGGAGATTCCCAAATGGCATCAGAAAATCACATAAAAATATTCATTCGCATTTATTGTTTTAGATTAAACTAAGTGCAGTCTTTACTACATATAAAATGGACAAGAATTTAATAATCATTATGGTAATATCTTGTCTCGTGCAAACGGTGAGTCTGTTAAAAGTTAGTAAATGTCACAAGTCTTGTGTGAGCGACTGACACTAGTACCGTTATTTTCGATTAAAAAGTTTGAAAAGCTGGACGTTGTCTAACAGCAAGGTAAGTTTTGCTTAGTTTGGATATTATCTAGATATGTATAGAGGAAATTCCCCCAAAACAGTAAAAGGCCTCAGAAAGAATAAAAGGCAAACATTGCTAGGGCATATCTTGGACGGTGAGGCTATAGCTAGGCCAACATTTACGGAGTTGAAACTCGTGTAACCGGTTAAAGTGTTGTGACTATAGTAAATAGCATTTTTACATGAAAATTAAGATATGCCATGGTCAAATAATAAAGTGAAAACACATGTTCACGTCATGACCAGATATACTGGTTCAAAGAATACAGAAAAGTTTTAAATAAGACCAGGTCTGTTTAAGCTTTACCTAGTGACAAACTGACCACAGAAAGCTTCTCATGTTACTCTTCTTAATGTGTAACAAAATTGTAGAAATGTTCACACGTGTAAAATAACATATGAGTGGCGACACGAGAAAACCAACAAAGTGTTGTGCGCCCAGCGCAGACTCAGATTAACATGGGCATTCACTCAGTCTGATCAGTCTTTGCTGTCCGCACAGATGTAGCTTAGACCCTTAACTGCCCTTAAAGCGCACTGCCAAGACTCTCATTAGACTGGGCGGATGCCCAGGCTGATCTGAGTCTGCGCTATGCGCACAACCTTGGTCTTAATAGGGACTGTGGAAACATCTCTTTAAACTGACGTTTCGACTTTTGATGATTTTGGACAAGTTTTGGTAAAATGTGGAAACGTCTCTAAATGGGAACGTTTCCACATTTGTTGACTTCTGGCCAATTGTTAAGAAACTTCTCTTAATAGGGACGTTTCCACATCTGTTTATTTTGGTCATTTTTGTCACACCTGCTTTAACAAGGTACGATATAAGAATATAAGAGTTCACTTTTTCGTCCGTCCGCCCAAACGTCATTTTTCAACGCTCTGCTAACTCGAAATACATTACGTAAAAATTACGTCTATCCTTTCATTTAAGTCAATTTCTCTCAAAGTCTGATAACTACAATCATTGAACTTGGCATAAAGTCTCTCCTTAGAATGTTCTTGAGGCATGTTGCATAAATCTACCCTTGGCCTATATTTCAAGGTCGACTGACTTCGTAAAATGCCACATCCAAAATTACATTGACATTGGCTTTGAAGTCCTATTCTCCCAGAGTATGATACTTACAATCATCAGATATGTCACAAAGTTATTTCTTAAAAGGTTTCCGAGGCATTTGCCTTAACAACCCTTGACCTATATTTCAGGCTCATTTGACCTTATAAAGTTTTGTGTCCAAAATCATGTTGAAGCTAGTGTTTAAGTCTATTTCGATCAAAGTATGGTATCTACAATCATCAATCATGGTATAACGTTTATTCTTATAATTGTGCACTTCTTTCTACCCTTAACATGTATTTTACAGGCTGTTGACTTTGTTACATTTTACATCCGAAATTGCGGGGATCATAGCGTTTAAGTCCATTTATCTTCAAATACAATGTTCATAATCATCAAATCTAGGATGAAGTTTCTACTACTGTGGAAGCACAAATCAAGTGCGACATAGCATTCTGCGGAATTCATGTTTAAAAATAAGATAAAGAAACCTCAGTGTTATAAGGGCCAGAAAGACGGTAAGGAATATTAACGATGATAGATACTCCAGTTTGGGCGGCGAAACTGGAGTATTTATCATCGTTAGAATGCCACACTGCCAGTAGAACAGCGTGGAAAACTAACGATGATAGGTGCTCAAATTATACCCAGATCGGTGTATTCATCACGCTTTGTATTCCATACTGTCCTACTGGCAGTGTGGAAAACTAACGATGATAGGTACTACATTTTTGCCAAATATCAATATCTATCATCGTACAATTCCACACTGCCAGTAAAATAGTGTGGAAAAAATTACGACGATAGGTACTTCAGTTATAGACACATCGATATGTTCATCACGGTTTTTATTCCACACTGTCCTACTAGCAGTGTGGTATACTAACGATGATTGGTACTCCATTTTGGCCAAATTGGAGTATCTATCATCGTTAGTATTCCACACTGCCAGTAGTAAAGTGGGGAATACTAACCTGATACTCCAACCTGATACACCACTCATAGACACATCAGTATATTCATCACGGTTTGTGATCCACACTGTCCCTTTGGCAGTGTGGAATACTAACACTGATAGGTGGGCCGAAACCTATCATCGTTAGAATTCCACACCGCCAGTAGACCAGTGTGGAATACTTAGAACGATAGGTACTTCAGTTATGGCACATCGGTGTATTCATATCGGTTTGTATTCCACATAAATAATTTATCCTCTGGGTGTGTGGATACAAACGATAAAAGGTACTCTTTTTTTAAATCGTTGTTTATATCATCGTTTGTGTTTCATACTGTTCTACAGATACTTGCATTCAGTTTTGAATACTAACAATGGTAGGTACTCTAATTATGGCCAGATGAGTGTACTTATCATCGTTTTCAACCACAGTGTGGAATACTTACGATGATAGGTACTCCAATTTTGGCCAAATTGGTATATTTATCATTCAAAGTATTCCACACTGTCCTACTAGGCACTCCAATTTGGGCAAACTGGTGTATTTATCATTGTTAGTATTTAACACTGTCCTTCTGACAGGGTGGAAAATAACGTTAGCGAACCCAATGCGGATCAAACCGATGTATATTTCAAAAGTACAGTGTGAAATACTAACGATGATAAGCACTCCAGTTTCGGACAGATCGAATGACAATTCAACGTATGTTTTCCACACTGTCAGTAGTCTGTATTTAAAGTTTGGACGTTTGTTGGTTTAGGCTCTATTTTTTATTTCATTTTATTTATTTATTATTATTATTTTTTTTTTTTTTGGGGGGGGGGGGGGGGGTTGGGTGTGGGGGGGGGGAGGGGAGGGGGATGACATGGAATCATCTCTTAAAGGGGCGACTCGACATTAGGTGGTTTTGGTCAATTTTTTGCAAATGTGGAAGTGTCTATTTATAGGGACGTTTCTACATTGATGTAATGGGTCGATTAGTGACAAAGTGTAGAAACTTCTCTACATAGGGGCATTCCACATCTGTTAATTTCTGTGATTCTTTTCCAAAACTGTGGAAATATCAATACCATTAGGATGGATGGATAGATGGCTTGCGATTTTTACGTCCTTTTCAACAGTATTTCAGTCATATCAGGACGATGGGACTGTGATAATGAAAGGCTGTGTGCAATGGAATCCCGTTTACGGTAAGAAAGACTCTCGCCTAAAGCGGGATTCTAACCCGGTCGCTGTTTGTGTATTAATCATCGTTTGTATTCTAAACTACCCAACTGGCAGTGTGAAATACTAAGGGTGATAGATACTCCAATGTGCACCAAATTGAAGTAGGTATCGTTGTTAGTATTCCACATTACTGGTAGGAAGGACAGTGTGAAATATTAACAATAATAGGATCACCAAATTGGGCCAAATGGGTTTATTTATCATCGTCATTATTCCACACCGTCCTACTGACAGTGCGGACTACTAACGGCGATAGGTACTTCAGTTTTGATCAGACCGATTTCTTTTTATCAAAGTTAGTATTCAACATTGTCAAAAGGTCACTGTGGAAAACCAACGATCATAGGTACTCAAATCATGGCCAGATCGAAGTATTGTTTATCACCAGTAGAACAGTGAGTAATACTTACGCTGGTAGGTACTCGAATAATTGCCAAAGCGATGCATTTATCAACGTTTATATTCCACACTGTCCTATTTGCAATGTGGAATACTAACGATGAAAGTTACTACAATCAAAGTTCAATCGGTGTTTTATCATCATGAGTATTTCACACGGTCATACTGGCAGTGTGCAATTCTAACGATAATTGGAACTCAATTACCACAAAATTGAAAAACCTGTCATTGTTAGTATCCCACGATGCCAGTAGGACAGTATGGAATGCTAAGGTAATAAGTACTCCAGTTCGGGCCAAATCAGAGTATTTATCATCGTTTGTATTACACACTGCCATTAGAATAGTGTGGAATACTTACCATGATAATTTTTCCAATGGGGACCAAATCGGAGCATTTATCATTGTTATAATTCCACACTGCCAGTAGGAAAGTGTGGAATACTAACGATGATAGGTTCTCCAATTACGGCCATATCGGAGTATGTATCATCGTAATATTCCACACTGCCAGTAGTACTTATCTGACGTTTCCATAATTCTTGATTTTTCTTCTTTTTTTCTTTTGGAGAATGAGGCAACGTCTCTTTATACTGACGTTTACGTCTCTTTTAAAGAGACATATCCGCATTCGTTGATTTAAGTCCATAGTTGGGAAAATGTTAAAACATCTCTATATACGTACGTTTCCACAATTGTTGGTCAGATTTTTTTAATGAGGAAATATCAATAATATAAGGACTAGCTCTGTGGAATACTTACGATGAGAGACACCTCTACAATACATCCGGGTTCAGTACCGGGTTTAGTGTTTAACCAGTTAACAGGATGGGCGGCCATGTTGAATGCAAGCGGGGAAAAGGCTATAAGATCGCTCTACAAGAAGGTCAAGGGTGGAAAAGATTAAGAAGTTATTCTTAGCCTTTATTTCACTACATCGTTTTTAGAAATTTATCATTTGCATAATGGTATGTGATCTGGTGTACAATCACGCTTTAGAATTGTTATAATTTTACTCGATTCTGCAGATGATGCCTGTCTTAAAGTGAGGTATCAAACAAATTCATGTAAATGTAACCTTTTCCAATTTACTCTTGCCTAGAAAAGGTTCTAATCGACCCAAAGTCATCATTTGAACATGCTTTGTAGTACTCGAGTACTAAATGGTACGAACGAAGTTTCGAGGCCATCAATCAATTGGATCTTAAAAAGATTTTAAAAGTTTTAACCATGTATGGGGATGGCGGCCATATTGATCATGCTAAAATAATTGTTTTTACATATTTTGTTGCATTCAACCCTTGAATACACCGTATGGAATTTGGTTACTATCGGCCAAGTGTTTCGGTTTAAATGGATGGATGGCTTGCGATTTTACGTCTTTTTTACGTCCTACAGTCATATCAGGACGAAGGATAGGTGATTATGGAATGTTGTATGCAAGGGAACCCCGTTTACGATTGGAAAGATTCCCACCTACAGCAGGGCTCGAACCCGGGACCGCTAGATCAGTAGGCCAGCGCTTAACCTACCGAGCTACCGGGGCTCCTAGTTGTTGCAGAGGTTTCAGTCGTTAAAATTTAGACGGATGACAGCTGCGCTTGCATATTTTATAATTTTCTCTGGATCTCGGAGAAGGTGACCAAAATACTCATAATGGCCAATACAGAGTTAAAGTATTTGTCTTTGTTGTTGCTTCAGTATAGGCTATGAAAAACCTATTTGAAACAAAGGATGACGTTAGCCAAGAAATTTTTAAATGAAGTTATAAAAATTGAGATTTGTGATGACAAAAGGAAAGCCTCTCATTCTTTTATTTAAAAGTCGCTGTATTTTATCGTATAATCACTGCATAACTTAAAGTATCGACCGCTAATGGCATCTCTAGCTAACGATGTTTTGAACAACTAGACCCAGAATGTCTGCTGACACCTGAGACATTCTAAGCAACCTCCGCGTAAACCATGTCGTACACCATTCATCACCGACCATAAAATCGCTTATACCAAACATAAATTGACGGCACTGTATTTTATAACGTCACTTCATGTTCGTTTACTGTTTATTGCACAAAACTGATGATGGATTAAGAATGTAAGACACAGAGAATACAGAAAATTGGAATTCGTCATATCTTGACATCACTTGACAGGACAGGCGACAACCACGGCTTCGACTCAAATTTTTCGACAGTTTATACAATAAAACTGTGAGATCTTATACTCTCGGATTGACTTCATTGACAAGTCAAATCAATTAACTTTAGACTGCACACACGGACATGCAATGTTTCTCCTAGGAAGTGTGTAAAATATAAGTTTTACCTTGCAGCTAAATCAATCCTCGATTTGTTTACATAAATTTTGTACCCTCAATTAACCGGAAGTTCGCCTAATTTTTTCAACGCCCGTAAATATTGGGCCTAAAGATTGTACTGCGTGTTAGTTAACTTTTGTCAATTCGTTTTTGTGCTTCTCTGCCGTTTGGTTTTGAGGGAGGGATGTGGTATCGGATTTTATTATTTCCCTATCCTTGCCTATCTTTTTTCTTTTAATTGAATTTATGATGAGGGTTGAGGCCGAGACAAGATATTCGCGGGCTAGTTTTCAGATTATTTAGTCTCATGCAAGGCTTGCGAATATCATTATTTAATAAAACAGCACACCAACTTTTGTCCGCATCATTGCCATACATTCAGAAAGTTTCTATTAGGGTCAAGTCAGGTAAATTCGGACAGCAGGTAAATTCGGACAGTGGCATCTTTTCTTTTATATGTCCGTTGTTTGGAATTAAACATAATTAATTGAGCAAACAGTGAAAATCCTGATGAGACGGCTCATTATGAGCCGTCTTATTTGGATTTCCACTGTTAGCAATGGTATGTCCGCATTTACCCGCTGTCCGAATTTACCCGATTCGATCTTAACAGCTCTCATGTTAATTTTATCTTCAGCATGCGTTTTGCATGAATGACAGCTACTCAGAACTGTGGAGTGGCATTTTCTGTGCAGCTTTTGCTGTCAGTTTCCAGTTCTTCATGCAGTTAACTTGACAAGTAGCAAGTGGATTTGTTGAATTTAACATGAGCGGGCTATATTAATATATAAATGTATCCATACCAAATTTAGTGCAACAAACATGTGTTTCTGTATTTTACTTCTTCAGTACTCCCAAAACCCCCAAAGGTTGAAAGAAAAGAGATGATGGGCATGCAACACCTCTCCGAGCCACACTTACTGTCATATTCTGAGAGACACATTAGCTACAAACACCAGGTAAGTGGCGCCTACGTATTATCTCGCGACCGCAGGCATCCCCCATCGAGCCACCTCAAGCCCTGCATCTCGAGCAATGATTGACATTATGAGTCAGCCTTTAGGGCCTAGGCTGAGACAGCAGGCCGGGATAGAAGTCTCAGACAGCTGTAGAAAGGGATATTCTTGTCTGTTGGACGAGAAAAGACACCAGTACGAGCCGATATCAAAATGAATAGCTGCTATATGTTAGATGTACATGTATTTGTATAAAGAAAGTGGTGGTCAGAAAATGTATTAGCTATAAATGCTTAATAAAGTATTTATCTTCAACACTTGATTTGACTTCACTTCAACTTAATTTGACTTCACTGCAGTTAGTGTTGTGCCGTGTGACGACCGTAAAACGTCTCCCCATACATCATTCATAGTGCAGATAATCTTTTATTTTTGTCCTAAACAGAGGATATATTCTGAGACGTCGAAATCTTTTATTGGTTTAGACTCTTATTCTAAATCATCGCGTTTTAGCCTTTTGGACTCTTTGATACAAATCAGTCTTTGAATCGAAATCCTTGTTTAAAATAAGAAATTACAGCATGATTTTCTGGCTTTCGTCGCCAGATATTGTCAGAGTCACTGATAAGGCTTGATGAAGGTCCATGTTCCTTCTTTTGAATGTGTTCTCTGTTCTTGAAGGAACTCTTTAAGATTTTAATTTGATGTGCCGTTACATACTCTGTTAGCATCTACAGACAGAAAAAAGTGTTGTAATCAGTCCAAAATTAATATCAATGAAAGGAATTTTTTTTTTTTTTTTTTTTTTTTTTTTTTTTTTTTTAAGTTTCGTTTCCTCGAGTACATATCATTTTTTCGTTTTTTATCCATAGTACGAAGCCCTAAACTCTTAAGCTTTCATGACAGCGACTTTTATAAAACATAAATGATAAACTGATTACATATCTTTTAATGTAAATTAGTTTAACGTCTTCGTATTTTTCCAAAGTACGAAGCCTAAGGCTAAACTCTTAAGCTTTCATGACAGCGACTTTTATTGACAATATTGCTAGGATCATTGTAATGAAACATAAATGAGCCGCGACACGACAAAACCAACAATGTGGTTGTGCGCCCGGCGCAGACTCAGATCAGCCTGGGCATCCGCCCAGTCTGATCAGAGTCTTCGCTGTCTGCATGTAGGTGGCTTAGACCCTTAGCTACCCTTTAAGCGCTTAGTGACGATGCTGATGAGACTGGATGGATACCCAGGCTTATCTGAGCCTGCGCTAGGCGCACAACCACTTTGTTAGTTTTCACGTGTAGCGGCTCAAATGATAAACTGACGCCTTAAACTGCATGACTGCTGCAGTAATGACTTAAAAAGAGGATCCATTTTCAGGCGGTGCTGTTTTGGTTCATCTTCACAATTCTTTCCTGGAACTCCTTTATTAACTGGTGTATCTTTGGCTGTCACAGTACTTTTTATACAGAGCTATTACCCGAATCTTCTCTCTCCAGAACCGGTTGTTTAGTTAATCCGACCTGTCTCTGACCTACCTCCATTAACTCTGTAGAACACCTCAGACAATTTAGGAGTTTCCCATATTGCCTTCCCCAGAAAAATGTAAAGTTAACTGAACAATCTACCTGACTGGCTGGAAAGTAAACATGATAAAATGAAAGACCGCTCATTATTATAAAAGTACATCTAGGCTGTTCGTTTGCCTGTCGTGATACTGTCAGTCAGAATACTATAAAGAACAAATCCGGTACATCGGATGAACGAGTACTCCTTCAGGGAAACGACTCTGCCATGTCCAGTTTGCCTTCCTTCACAATGACATTGTGGTCTTCTCCTATAGGAAAGCCCATTCTTTTTTATAAGAGCATTATTATCCAGGGAAGCAATTAGAAAATCACAAAAGTCACAATTAGTTTTCCGTCATACTAGGGAGTAAACGGGGTTCCATTGCAAACAGCCTTGCAATGTCAGCCTCCCATCGTCCTGATA
This sequence comes from Ctena decussata, assembly GCA_963989385.1. Lineage (NCBI taxonomy): Eukaryota > Metazoa > Mollusca > Bivalvia > Lucinida > Lucinidae > Ctena > Ctena decussata. The sequence continues at coordinate 20,975,214 of OZ022502.1, forward strand.
TATCTAAAATTATACTGTAGTGTTTAAAAGGACGTAAAATCGCAAGTCATCCATCATAAAAGGGGTCTACTTTTAAGAGAGATAATTTGCTCCTATAGGAGCAAGTTCTTTCCTTAAAGAGTAAACGTCATTTGAGCCCCGACACCAGAAAACCAACAAAGTGGCTGTGCGCCTAACGCAGACTCACCTCAGCCTGGGCATCTGCCCAGTCTGATCAGAGTCTTCACTGTCCGCCTGGAGGTAGCTTAGATCCTTAGCCACCATTTAAGCTCTTAGCAAAGAGTCTGATTAGACTGGGTGGATGCTGAGGCTGATCTAAGTCTGCGCTGTGCGCACAACCACTGTATTGGTTTTCTCGTGTCGCGGCTCATTTGTAATGATTTCGTCGTCTAGGAAAGCTATTAGGATGTCAAAAAATTCACAAAAGTCATTCCCCTTTGTAAAAATAGAAGAGGCACATAAGGGTGTACCCATTTACCTTAACATAACATTAAAACTTGACACGAAAAAAAATGACATGAACGCCCAGCGACAGTCGCCCACTCTATCAGAGTCTTTGATGTCCGCATTGAGCTAGCTTAGACCCTTTGCTACTCTTTAATCACAGACTGGGCGACTACCCTGGCTGGTCTGAATCTTCGCTGGGCGCACAACCACTTTGTTGGTTTTGTCGTGTCCGGCTCTAATAAGCAATAAAAATGTTTTGGGCAGCTCAAGCCTGATTCCGCATAATGCGGATGATAACTGCTATACATACGTAAACATATACGCAAATGAAATACTCGACATATATTAACTAATAATTAAATATATCGTATACAACTTTATGGGTCTCCTCACTATTTAACAATGAGTTTTGATTTAGTTTATCGCGAAATTGGTGATTTAGGATTATATCAGATATATGTTCTTGCTTTAGGGTGGCTAACCGGTATCTACGGAGGATTCATTTTCATAAACTCTATTTTCCTGCTTCATGTCCCAGCACATAGGTAAGTGGGTGAGTGAACTCGGATTTAACGCTCCACCAACAACTAGGTCATACGGAGACGGGACCTTGGTTAAAAGTCTCATCCGAAAGACCGGAGAAACGGGGATTCGATCTTGCTACCCCTGGATTGGAAGTCTAGCGCATTATCCACTATACTACCGCCGCTTCTCAGCACATAGTTACTGTAAAACACTTATATTTGGCGGTTACTAAATTTTGGCGATATTAGCGCTTCAGACAAAGAGCGCTAAAATATCAGTCCGCCAATATCTAATTTTTAGTACACTTACATACGCGCAGCATAACATAGAAGTACCTGATGAGTTTATACTGTTCATTGAAATTACACACTGTAGCATCCTTTACAACCGCCGCGATGAGGCGATTGTTAATGGATGCCACACTATATAGTTATTAGAAAAATTGTTATGAATTTACATCAAATTTTCATTACAATCTGAGACCATGGTATATCGTGAACGCCAAAATTAAAATGCGCCAATGTCATTTTCATAAAACCGCGAAATTTTGATACCGCAGATATCAAGTGTTTTACAGTAGTGGCTTCATTTATTCATAGATTTAACACATTTATGATAGTAGACTATCTATCCCTTTTTTGATCAGTTCATTCATCCATTTATAGGTGGTTGGATCAGATTAATTTTACCAAATTTTTCATTTTATTTAAAGAGGAAATACCATGTTGTGGTATGCAAATAATGTGGACCATATGGCTTTACTAAGATCTGATGCTCATGTGCGCTGTGAAAGAATTTACCATTTCTGATCCTATATACGAGACAAAACCACAATAATATCTCCTTGTTATTCCGAATAAATGTTTAGAATTATTTTCTAGTCTCTATAAACGTGTTCGATATACCTATATATACCCCACTAGGCACAAAAGGTTGAATTAACCTTGAATCAACCTTGATTCAACGTAACGACGTTGAATCAAGGTTGATTCAAGGTTGATTCAACCTTGTTTGCCTGCTGGGACCTGACTGTTTAGAGACAAAGCATATGTCCGGATGACCCCGCCCCCTCTAATATCTTTCTCTTTTGAACTTAGATGTGCTATTCCTGGGTTAAATAATGACACATATGAGGTTCAGAGTGAACACCATGAGGCGCAAATCAACAAGTCAATTCCACTGTCTACAGATAGCACGGAATACTATGACAAATGCCACGTATACGCCAATATTACAACAGACAGTGTTTGGAATGACACAGCTGTAAAGTGCAGTTCATGGGTTTATGATTCATCTACGTTTACTTCAACACTCGGTGCGCAGGTATGATACTTAACCCATTTATGCTCAGCGCCTCGTAAAAGGGAGACACAGTGCAGTCGCAAACTAGATAATACACATGTACGTTTATTTTAATATACATGTAAATTATTGCATAAATATCGGTGTAGGCAGACAGGCGCCGTGGTCGAGTTATGGTGCAGAAAGTCGCCGGAAGGTCGTGAGTTCGAACCCGGGCTTGACAATTCGACGACCTAAAAACTCTCTCTTTTCCACCCAGCAGAAAATGAGTATCTGTTTGAATCAGGGAATGATTAGGCATCAACAGGACAGGGATGGGCTCCGCCTTCCATATGTTGTGCCCGAGATACAGTGGGCCTCTCACTACCACTGTCCCTACACTACTAGGCTATGGGAAACTTTTACCTTTACCTATCGGTGTAGGCATATTCTCAGGTTGGTCCAGGATTGTGTTTTGACCCGGAGTTCGGAATAAAGACTCGGAGTTCGGACTAAAGATCGAGTGCAACCTAGGATCAGCATACTCGGAGTTCGGACTTAAGATTGGGTCCAACATGAGTTCGGCTGACTCGGAGTTCGGACAAAAGACCGAGTCCAACCTAGGTTCGGCAGACTCGGAGTTCGGACTAAAGACCGAGTCCAACTTAGGTTTGGCATACTCGGAGTTCGGACTAGGGACCCACCGACCGAGTCAAACTTAGGTTCAGCATACTCCGAGTTCGGACTAGGGACCGAGTAAAACTTAGGTTCGGCATACTCGGAGTTCGGACTAAGGACCGAGTCCAACCTTGATTCGGCAGACTCGGAGTTCGGACTAAGGACCGAGTCCAACTTAGGTTCGGCATACTCGGAGTTCAGACTTAAGATTGGGTCCAACATGAGTTCGGCTGACTCGGAGTTCGGACTAAAGACCGAGTCCAACTTAGGTTCAGCAGACTCGGAGTTCGGACTTAAGATCCGGTCCAACATGAGTTCGGCAGACTCGGAGTTCGGACTAAAGACCGAGTCCAACCTAGGTTCGGCAGACTCGGAGTTCGGACTAAAGACCGAGTCCAACCTAGGTTTGGCAGACTCGGAGTTCGGGCTTAAGATTGGGTCCAACATGAGTTTGGCAGACTAGGAGTTCGGAGTTAGCACAGAGTTCAACCTAGGTTCCGCAGACTCAGGGTTCCGACTAAAGATTGGGTCCAACATGAATTCCGCAGACTTGGAGTTCGGACTTAGGACCAAGTCTAACCTAGGTTTGGCAGACCCAGAGTTCGGACTAAAGACTGGGAACAATATTTATCATATGCTTATACTAGTATTGCCCTTGATACATCTAATTTGGTCCCACTGTATTATCCACACTGTAAGGTATGATCCGGCCATGCGCTCAAAAATGCTATGTCGAGGGCCTAGAAGGATATCCAACTCGCTCTTGATAGAGGGCCGAGACGGATATCTGTCTCGCCCTTGATATAACCTGTCAGCCCTCTTGAATCTGCATTTGAAAGTTGGCAAAGTAAAGGTGTAAAATTGCATCTCTCACTACTTTAACACAACAAATGCGTATTGACAGCATTGTTGCCCTAAAACATATATGGAAAGCTTTAAAAACCATCATTCTTGACCCTAAATGCAGTCGATAAATGCTAGTGTAGTTGAATAACAAGAGTTAGACTGTGAGCGGGACAGGATAGCTAGCCTGACAGTGCCTTGCCCATTACACAAATTCACTAACGGCGACGCCGCCTCCGGTGGTAGTGCAATCGCTCTTCCTGAACTTTCGTTCAGACGAGCTAAAATTTTTAGTAAAAAGAACCAAAACACGCACATTTTCCCGGTTCTGCCTATGTCTTGTAATGCTTCTCCACCCAGAAAAGATTTCTGTGGTGTTTTTATCACAGTCACTCGTGTTGAAACAGTTTTCTGTAAACATCTGTCATGAAAACAGCCTCGTTTATCTAATTTCTTTAACTTTCTTGTGAATGTTGTACGGGGAAATTAAAGACGACTCTGGTTGTATTAGACTCGAAGGATATCTGCAACTGCAACTCTCACATCACAGGTCCAGCGGAATACCGGAGAGTTTTCCTCGGTACTACACCGTGCCAAAAGTGAGTCACGTTTTTTAAAATCCCATTGACTTACGTGTATTTGTCAGTGTGCAAGAAAATTAATTGTGCTGCGTCTGCTCAGCAGATCGCAATAAAATATATAGTGTTAGAAAGGTAGGTGAATTAGGCAATATAAAAGAATTACTCAACAGCCTAGAGTCTTTAGTTTTCAAAAGACAACAGTTTATACAACGGTGAAAATTTAGAAACGCAAGTTTTTATTGACGTCAATGGTAACGTCGCCGTAAAACGGACAAAAATCAGGACCAACCGCATTTAAAATACTGCAGTTCAAATATGCAACATTAAAAAATTAAATAAAATATGTTTTTATTGCCATAATAATTAAGCTTTCTAACGGTATAATTTTTAGTTCAATCCTGTAGGCAGGCTGTACACAGTTGATGTTCTTGCGTACTGAAAAATACATGCAAGTCTATGGGTTTTTAGAAAAATGTGACTCACTTTTGGCACGGTGTAGAACTGAGCATTCATTTATATACAAATAAGTACATGATAAAAAGATCATAACACGGTTGTTTTGATCCCAGCTCAGATCTCAGCCCTCTGACTGTATCAGCGCCGGAGAACAATATTGTGTTGTTTGTCATGTCTTGTCTTATATGTTTATAAATGTGCAGTTGCAGTGATAGTTGATTTAGTGCGTTCAGAGTTACGTTAGCCAATTTTTTCTCTCTCTCTGTCTGTATTGGCGGATTTCATAAGATTGTCGATACAGTTTTCCGGCAATAAATACATTTCACCAATCAACTTGTCATTAATTGCTGTTCCTGCTTATTGGCGCAGTCCTCGCCCTTCGGGCTCGGGCCAATCTGGTCAACTCGGGCTGGGATCAAAACAACCGTGTAATCACTAAAGGGTCAGCAGTCTCAGAGTTTGGACTAAAGAAAGAGTGAAACCTGGGTTTTGCAAACCTGGAGTCCAAACTTAAGATTGGTTCCAACTTGAGTTCCGCACACGGTAAACCCTGCACACCGGGAGTTTGGACTTAAGATTGGGTCCAACATGAGTTCAGTAGACTTGGATTCTGATTTTGATTCTGATTCTGGAGTTCGGACTAAGGACCAAGTCCGACCTGGGATTGGCAAACCTGGAGTTTGGACTAAAGACTGGGAACAATATAGGTCAACTCGGGACTACTACCCATCCAAAATATGAAAAGTGCCCCATGCCACAATCATTGCAAGTCCGAACTCCGAACCTGCTGAAACCCAACATGGACCCTTTGTTAGTCCGAACTCCGACCCGATCAAACCCATAAAGGGCTCATTTTTAGTCCGACCGCCGAACCTGCCAAACCCAACATGGACCCACAGTTAGTCCGAACTCCGAACCTGCCGAACCCAACATCGACCCACAGTTTGTCCGAACCGACACACAACCCATTCTTAGTCCGAACTCCGAACTTGCCGAACTCATAATGCACCCACCTTTTAGTCCGAACTCCGAACCTGCCGAACCCAACATGGACCCACAGTTAGTCCGAACTGAATCAACAAACAACCCATTCTTAGTCCGAACTCCGAACCTGCCGAACTCATGAAAGACCTGTTTCTTTATTCCGAACTCCGAATCTTACGCCGAACTCCGGGTCAAAACACAATCCTGGATCATCTTGCATATTCTAACGACAACAAAACCAAGTACATGTACTAACGCGGCAGTTCACGCGCTGTTCAAAATCTACTTCGCGACTTTCAAAATATTCGTTTCTGGGCCACAAACATTATTCCGCATCCGCTAATCGTTTTCATATATCGATTGGCCTCGGAAGGCGTTTATTAATAAAGAAGGTGCACTAAAGGTTGACGAATATGGAACAATATTGTAGAAGTTTAACGAATATATCGTTGAACGTACGGTTCGCACTCGGTTTTCAACATCTCCCTCGGGACCTGGCGAAAGTTAATACATGAAATATACATGTTTGACCCCTATAATAAATGATTTATTCATCAATTAAATTATTAAATTAATTTTATTGCGTTCTGCTCATATGGGTTTCTCGAAATGAATCTTAAATTTGAACTTCAAGCCCCATATATTGAGAAAAGAAGAAAAAAATGTTTGCAGATGGTATTCTTTATTTTATCCCAACAGCTGAACCTTGTTTGTGACAGAGCCATTTTGAAGTCAACTGCGCAAATGATGTTCTTTACAGGCTTATTGATCGGCTCGTTTGTCTCAGGAATTATATCAGACAGGTACGCCTAGGTTAAGTTCTAAATATCAGCAGGGAACATGTGAAGTTTGGCCATGTCAAAGCTCCTGACAAGAAGGGGTAAAAGGGATAATTGAGAGATAATTTTCTTATCTCTCAATGAAAACATATGCTATGACCCCTCATTAAAACCGTATCGGCGAGACGGTTCTAATGATAGGTCGCAATATATGACTTAATGGAGAAATAGAGAAAATTATCCCTTAATTATCACTGTTACCCCTTCTTATCTTTCGGATAAACCGAGGTCCCGTCTCCATATGACCTCGTTGTTGGTGGGTCGTTAAACCCGAGTTCACTCACTCACTCACCCCTTCTTATCTGGAGCACTTGTATGTATGGATATAAACATTGGCAGCATGGCATTTTTGTGTGATTTATTACTGGAACCAAAATAAAGGTGACAGCCTGAATCTTACTTTGTGCATGTTTATTATTGCATTCAGTATCAATATTTTGCTTATTATCAGAAGTTTTGTCATGAGTTAAAATAATACGTTTGATGCATATAAACGTATTAAAGACATCGCCAGTGTAGTAGATCATTTTACAAGTAAATAAAATAACGTGTCAAACAATAGATTGCAAAACTTTGCCATACTGCCGTTATTCTGTGATCTGTGAAAGAGTTTTAGTCTCTTATTTGAACAAAAATAAACGTCGAAGCCTTCCGGTTCAGTGTAATACTTTTTATAAGTATTTTACCTGTTCTACATGTAACAAATTACGTATGAAACAAGAATATTTACACTTTTAGACTGGAAACCCCTATTTGGGACATATGCAAACAGTGCATACCCAGTTCAAATGCGGCGTCCAGTCCGGGGCCCGTATTCATAAAGCCACTTTAGTCGTTGCTATGCTGTTGCTAAGGCTATATATCTATGAAGGAGATTCCCTACAACTATGAATTTTGGTCTGGAGGAACAGTCTTTGTAAGACTGTTCCTCCAGAGCAAATTTCATAGTTGTAGGGAATCTCCTTCACATAAATTTAGCCTTAGCAACAGCATAGCAACGACTTAAGTCGTTTTATGAATACGGCCCCGGGTCAGCACTGTTTTGCTCACAGGAGCAATACAAGACAAGCAAACAATGTAGAAAGGGTCAATGACAAAGACAAAGAACGACAATAACAGTAAACCACAATAAAAGCATCGCCTTGGAACGGTCAGCAATAAATTAATGGGGCGTGGGGAGAGAGAGGGGAAAGTGTGTGTGTGTGTGGGGGGGGGGGGGGGGGGGGGGGGGGGGGCTACACAAACAATGACAATAGTAGTCGATCTAAACAGAAACACAGTACTGGAAAGGTAAGTGATAAAATATTTGGGCTTTGGGGAGGGCGGCTTAAGCCGGTTTTACGTGCTGCTAAGTCTCGTTCTGCATTTCATTCTGGTTCATAAGCTTACAAGTTATTCAAACCGTGAGAAGGCCTTCGAACCCATTTCAGTAGCTTCACTATCTTTAAACCGTACCTGTTGTACTGTTCACTGATTATGATATTAGAAAAAAAAAAGATATTTTTTTCTAGTTATAAAGAAGCATATTTTCATATTATTTTCAGATTTGGTCGGAAACCAACATTGTGTGTTTCCTTTGTCTTTCTAATTCTGGTAGCTGTTAGTGTTGCATGGACACCCAGCATCGAAGTTTACATCTTTCAAAGCGCATTAATAGGATTTTTTGTTGTCGGGATGTTCATGCCGGTATATGTTGTAGGTACGTTTACAAATGTCACGTTTGGCATGAAACCCAAAATATATCATGGTATTCCTCGGGCTACTCGAATATATATGAGCCGCGACACGAGAAAACCAACAATGTGGTTGTGCGCCCAGCGCAGACTCAGATCAGCCTGGGCATCCGCCCAGTCTGATCAGAGTCTTCACTGTCCGCATGGAGGTAGCTTAGACCCTTAGCTACAATTTGGGCACTTAACAGAACGAAGAGTCTGCTCAAACTTGGCGGATGCCCAGGCTGATCTGAGTCTGCGCTGGGCGCTCAACCACATTGTTGGTTTTCTCATGTCGCGGCTCATATATGGAAAGATAATCATTAACAATACATTTCTCAATATGTTACCTAAGCGCTTTTCCCTTCTTCAGAGGTTTCAAACAATAACAATATAGAATCAAAAGTACAAACGAGGTATTTCAAGAAAAATATCTAATCAAGAAAAAGATAAGCTCCTAAAAGCAAAATTCGGGGACCATGCAGTTCAAATTATGAAAGCAAAATGGCTGCCCACGCTAACTGTTATACAATTTTGTTGCACATACACAAGCATAAACACAGCGCTACAACAATCAAAGTATAAAACACGGATATGTACAGGAGTCAAATCTCGCTGTGTTGCTGCTTGTGAAACCATGAAACTGCGTAACAATTGAAGTAATGTTTGGTGGGTTGTTGGTTGTTTTGGATTTCATAGACCCCAGAGACCCCAAAGTTTAACAGTGTATGGGAATAGAAACAACAAAAAAAATGAATGCCGCACCTGCTGCAAGCGCAGCAGGGTCTCCACTGTCTTATTGGTTACGTCCAAAGAACGAAGACAAAAAGGAGACAAAAGAGGCGTCCCGTACCTACTGCAAGCACGGCAGGCACTTGTCAGTCTATGGTCAATATCGGAAGGGCGCCGCATATGCATCCAGTTATTTATCCCCTGGAAGGTATGCTGGAGTTGAACAGTCCTATGTGGCAGCGTTTCAGCCGATTACGGACTGTTTCACAGAGACGGGTAGAGAAAAGAAGAACATGATAGATAAGAAGAGTTAGTCCAAATAACCAAATGCCACACCTACAAGTAAAGCAGGCCTTCGTGCGGCATTACCAACTGTTGTGAGACAGTTTGACGGTATCATTGCTGCTCCCTACCATCGCTTCAGAGACGATACGAGGACGACTAGAGATCAATCGTCCCCATGCCCTAATGCAACCATTTTTCCCGTCCTAGTCACCCTTGTTGATACCATGAGGTTGTATGGTATTCAGTCGTCGAGAAGCACTACCTGCAGGTCCAAGGCACAGCAATGGGCACAAAAATGGCTCCAGCTTATGCAAATATTTTCATGGGACGAAACTTCTCAGATCAGTCAGTCTAAAACCATTTTCATGGTTCAGGTTTATTGACGACGTGGACATGAAATGGACACATGGCCATGACAACCTAGAGAGTTTCCGTCAAGAAGCAAACAGCTTCCACCCCACCATAAGATTCACGGCTGAGGTCTTAAATGAGGAGATGTGTTTCTGGACACCAAGTCAAGGCTTGTGGGGAACGAGACTGATGTGGACCTGTATAGGAAACCTATACACACACACATCAATACCTTCTAGCCTTAAGCTGCCATCCTGCAGTAGAAATGTTCCATACAATTTGGCCTTCCGTATCAGGCAAATATGCTCAAATCTAGATACATTTGAGTCTAGAGCAACAGAGTTGTCGGGTCAGCTTCGAAGACGAGGCTACAGCACTCAAGCAATTGTCACAGCGACGTCGAAAGCTAAATTGCAGAGAAGAAGAGACCTACTTCGCTACAGGCCAAAGCCAGAACCGTCAAACACTTTGATCCTCTTTGTACTGACATATCATCCAGAGCTACCTAAAGTCAAGGAGATTGTCAACAAACACTGGCCGATCATCGAGTCTTCAAAATGCTTGAATAAGGTTTCCCCTCAGAAGCCAATAATGGCATACATAAGGCCAAAACGTCTAAGGGATATTCTTGTTCGCGCAAAGCTCAACCCAGACCCTAGTGGTGATGGGCCTCTAGGGGAGTCAAACCTTGTGGCAACAAAAGATGCTTTACTTGTAAACTGATGGCACCGGCTCAAATAGCCAAATCATTATCGGGGGCATCAGTAAAACTCAGGAAACAGACAAACTGCTAAATGTCATCTACCTAATCGCTTGTACTCATTGTGGCAAACAGTACGTACACTGTAAAAATCGCGCTTAGCTATAAAACACATGTGGTTACATGTTTAGGTGTAAACATGTTTAGGAAAATGTCATATAGCTAAACATGTACGCCTTTTCTATTATTTTCCCGGACAAAGTCTGCTTAACACGTTTTATTCTGTTACGCGTTTCGGATGAAACCATTCTCTCTTTTCCCCGTTGAAGAACGAAAAAAAGAGACGAAAATGTTGACAGAGGAAATTTTCGAAAAAAAAGTAGATATAACCAGTTTTGTACATGTTTAATTTCTAAACATAAACCTAAACATGTTGCAAATTGAACATGTAACGATTTAAACAGATAAAAAATCGGGCCGCATTTTTTGCATTGATTCTAAACACATTTTTTACAGTGTAGACGAAACAAAACGTGCACTTAAGGAGCACATGAATGGCCACCGCTCTGACTAGACGAAGCGAAGATTTCAGAGGTCACCTGTCGCCGAGCACTTCCACTTTCAAGACCACGACTTTAACAGCCATGTCTCCCTTTGCTGCATCGGACATGATGCTCAGTGATCGGATGATACCAGAAAAGCCCATGAGAGCTACTGGATCCGACGACTGAATACCATATAACCTCATGGTATCAACCAAGGTGACTAGGATGAGGAAAATGGTTGTATCAGTGCATTGGGGCGATTGATCTATAGTTTTTAAGGTGATCTGAGTCTTCGTGTGGCGCACATGCCACTTTGTTGGTTTGTTGTGTCGCGGCTCAATCAGAATGAGGCTCGTCCTGCAACAGTCGCAAGCGTGCTGTACGACTCTCGCGCGGGTGTCGCGATTCGCGCTAAACTCCGGGCGACTTTTGGTTTAAATGTGTCGCAAGTACCAATTCAATGATTGTAAGTGAAACTTTCTCGCCGTTTTGTGTCTCAAAAGCCCTCAGTTGTTACATTTCAACAATATAACAACTTAAGAAATTAAGTTACCCCATAAAAACTTAGCTGTCCATAAAAAGGACAGTATCGAACAGAGCTAGATCAGACGTCACAGAACGCGGCGCAATCAGGATCTACACTATATGCAAACATATAGCAGTTATGTCTGTAAAAATAGCCCCAAAAAAATAAATAAATGACTAAATAATAATAATTATAATAATATTGGACGGACACGCGGCGCCAAGTGAGTGCAACTATGGTTACGTACCGTTGAGCCACTTTGGTAACGTCGATAAGAGAACTGAACGGAACTGAACTGAAATAATTATAATAATAAACCGGTCACCAATATAATGATTGACGGACTAATCTATTTATAGAGACGGAAGAGTCCACCAGGCATATAAGGGTAATACATAATATACGGGCACCCATGGTTTTGCATTTGAGCCGCGACACGACAAAGCCAACAATGTGGTTGTGCCCCCAGCGCATACTCGCATCAGCCTGGGCATCCGCCCAGTTTGACCAGACTCTTCGTTAAATGCTCAAAGGGTAGCTAAGGGTCTAAGCTACCTCCATGCGGACAGCGAAGACTCTGATCAGACTGGGCGGATGCCCAGGCTGATCTGAGTCTGCGCTGGGCGCACAACCACTTTCTTGGTTTTGTCATGTCGCGGCTCATTTCTTCAAATTGATCGGAATGGGCATCACATAAATACTCGTAATTGCGCTAAAATATGATATGAGAGGTCAGGAAAGGCTCAGTCTAACCAGAGTCGTCCCTACCTGCATAAACAACCCTTTCCTTTTCCAGTTTGGTGTTCGGGGCAGAATTTAGTAAACGACTGTGGGTCTTGATCATCGCTTTGTCGTCGTCTATGAACTGTTACTAAAGCTGAGCCATGACAAGACAAAACCAACAAAGTGGCAAGTGACTCAGATCAGCCTGGCCATCCACCCAGACCGATCAGAGTTCTCGCTGCCCGCATGGAGGAAGCTAAGACCCTTAGCTAACCCTTGAGCGCACAGCAAAGACTTTGATCAGACTGGGCGGATGCCCAGGCTGATCTGAGTCTTTGCTGGGCGCACATGCCACTTTGTTGGTTTTATCGTGTCGCGGCTCAATTATCAACACCGTGATAAAAACAAATATCTATTTTGTGATTTTGCGGTACGGGCCCCGATTTAATATTAACCTCATACGTCATTATATATTTTGTTTAGGAATGGAGTTTGTAGGGCCGTCAAGACGCTTGTATGCCGGTCAGATTGGGTCGTTTTTCTGGGTCCTTGGAAACATTACAATGACAGGCTTTGCTTATGCAGTACGGGACTGGCATACGTTTCAGATTGTATGTGCAACACCTGGCGTTCTATTTTTGTGCTACTGGATGTAAGTGTAATGCCCTATTTTGTTTTAGGTCACAGAGAATCACTGCAGATGAGGTATTTCTTAACAACAAGAATATACGCCGCGTCATAACAAAACCAACAAAGTGGACTTTGAGCCCAGCGAACTCAGATCAGCTTGGGCATCCGCCCAGTCTGGCCAGAATCTTCGCTGTCCGCATAGAGCTAGCTCAGACCATCAGCTATCCTTAGCGCAAAATGCACAGCGAAGACTCTGATCAGACTGGGCGGATGCCGAGGCTAATCTGAGTCTTCGCTGGGCGCACATGCCATGTTGTTGGTATTGTCGTGTCGCAGGTCATTTGTAGTCAATTTCTATAGGGGCGTAGCACCTTTTTGCAAGGAATCTTACAGAAAGTCATGAAAACTGTTTGCCTTTAAAAAGTTATGGAGAAACTTGAAGGTATATCCATTAAAAAGTAACCTTCTGCATAAGGGTTTGCAATCAGAAAACAAAAAACAAAAAAAAACAAAACAAAAAAAACAAACAAAAAAACGGAGAGCAAATAAGTATGGCAAACAATATGTACCGTATGTCATTCCGAACATTGGCTTGCTGGAAAAATCTCAAACTATAGTTTGAATGAAAAAAAACTTTTGAATTTTAATATTATTTCAAATTCTTAAGTTCTCTAACCCACATTGCAAATTTAAAACGCCAGATGATAATTGTGAATTCAGGTGGGTAGTGGTTTGCAACTTGCTTGCTATAACGTATAGACAGAAGCGGCAAGTGTGTATAACCTTTGTTCCGTTATTATTTAAGCTTCAAAAATAATTTCAATAAATAAAAGATATTATCTAAATTGAAATTATATAACATGCAAGGTGCCCTATAGTACGAGTACAATACGATAACAATTTGGTAAACTTGGATTTTATAATACTATATAAATATATATAGTAGGTATAGTTTCGATCTTTATTTCTTTATTATTATTTTTTTATTTTTTTTTTTTTTGGGGGGGGGGGGGGGGGGCGGGGGTTGTAGCTTGCAGTCACTTTGCTGCAACTGCATATGACTAAGATATAAATTAGATGCAAAGGGGGTGGGGTTTATCAATAAAGTGGGTTTTCTGCATCCTACCAAAGTTTTCTTTTTTTAGCTGATGGTAAACTCCAATGTGTCTAGTTTATTGAAACATATGTGACTTTGGTCGGAAAGCCCTTGTTACTGAGCTATGGGTCCACAGAAGTGCGTCGGGTATTTCAACATTGTTTTAGCCTGTCTTGTAAAAATATTCCCATTTAGTAGGTGAGCACAACAGACAGACAACATTTAATAAAATGATTAACAGAACATCTTAAATGTATTTTCATATCATTTTGTCTGGTTTAATTGAAACATATGATGTCAAAAAAGACTTCCATTGACATCCAGCATTTTCTTTTTATAGTTTTGTCGTCTATTTTCAATATTTCTTGGCGTCTATGCTAAATATGCAGGCCAGTACTCATCAACTGCATGCCAAGGAAGCACCTTGACTAGGACAATTGGAGGATATTACCAGAATATCACCATGACCCAGTTTTCATGGTTGACTGAACACATATGCTTGCTTGGAAGATGGTTGTTTTTCAACTTTATAACCTAGAAATATAAAACTTTGTCAAATTAATATCTTAACTGCTAAATTTTGCCCGCCCCACACCCGTACATTATTATGTTTAGGGGAGACGTATTGGTTTCAGTGCTGATCCCGTCGGCGTCTATGTCGTCGTCGGCATAACAGTTTGTACCCACTATATTTCTTGAATCAACGGGTAGAATTTTACCAAACTTACATCCATGGAATTTTATCAAGCTAGCTTGGATACACAGTCGGGACAAGCCAACCGGATGATTCGGTTTTGTTTAAGTGAACCCCATATTCAAGGTCATAGAAGGTCTTAAACTGTTGCGTTTTCTGAGTCGGCGTAGGCGTGACATTTTTCTGTACCTATGATACATGTATCTTTAGAAACAATAAGCGCAATTTCATAATACTTACACGGATATATCATTAAGACAAGCTTAAGAGGTGATCAGATTTCGGTGATCTTGACCTTATTTTCAAGGTCACAGAAGGACTTAATATGTGACGCAGACCGAGACGCAGACGCCAATGAGATCCGCACTGAAGCCAATATGTATTCTCTCACCTTTAGTGGCGCGGGTGTGGGGCCAAATCTAGAAGTTAAGATATTAATTTGACCAAAGTTTGGTAATTTTAGGTCATATAATTGACTGAAAACCATCTTTCAAGCAAGTTTATGTGTTCAGTCAACCATGAAAACTAGGTCATTGTGAAATTCTAGTCACATTCTCAAATGGTACTGGTCAAGGTGTTTCCTTGACATAAGTTTGATGATTACTGGTCAGTTTATTTAGCAAGGATGTCAAAAAATATTGAGAATAGAGGAAAAAATATAAAATAAAACAATGCTGAATGTCAAAGGAAGTATTTTTTGTCAACAATGTTTGAAATTAACCAAACAAAATGATATGGAAATACATTTTAGATGTTCTGTTAATCATTTTATCAAACGCTGTCTGTCTGTTATACTCTTCTACCAAATGAGAATATTTTTACAAGACAGGCTAAAACGATGTTGAATTACCCCACCCACATTTGTAGACCCATAGCTCAGTAACTAGGGCTTCCCAGCCAAAGTCACATATGGTTCAATAAACTAGACACACTGGAGTATACCATCAGTTAAAAAAGGAAAGGAGGGGTGTCTATAAGGCTGTTTTCATGGCCACTACCGATTTTCTTGAAACTTTTTAAACTCAGACTACTATGTGTTGGCTGTAATGTCATGCAATATCAAATCATTTGGTGAAGGTTTCTTTTATGTGTACGAGATGAAAGTGGGTGGGGTAATTCTGACTCGAAGAGGGTTCTGTTACGAAAATGCTTATATTTTTATTGATACTTAGAACTGGAAGTCTACCATTTCATGACTCCTTATGTAATGCCAGATATAACAAATGATTATAATACTTTTGTGAAATTTCTGCTTGCAGTGCATTTATACTCACTTGTATGACATACCTAAATTTTAGCCTTTTTTATTCTCCAACTTTACGCAAAACCACAACAGCTTTTTACACTCAAAGCTATTCCAACGATATTTTGTAGTAATACAGTATATTAAATTGTTGTTCCAAAATTATGCCGATAATTTTGTACAATGAATATTTTCTGAGTTATCTGCCCTTAAATCCGCTTCTTTTATTTTTTTTTCAAATTATTACTCAGATTTTATATCCCCCGCCACATGCTAGTGGCGGGATACTTATACCCTCGTCATGCGAAGTATGTCAGGGTGTATATAGTTTTTGTCATTCCGTCTGTTCGTCCGTCCGTCCGTCCGTCACCTTTTCGTCAATGTTTTGCGTTAAACCTTTTGTGAATGCTCATATTTCTTTAACCTTATATCAGATTCTCTTCAGATTTATTTGTTATATCTCTGTAGCTTTACCTTTGATCTGAAATATCAAGGCACCTGGGTCAGGCCCCTGCAGGCATTTTCATTATGTCAAAGTTTTGTGTTATCCCTTTTCTAATTGTTCATATTTCTGTACCCACAGGTCAGATTCTTTTCATATTTGGTTCATGATATCTCTTGAGCATTACCTTTGATGTGAAGAGTCTTTGCCCCTGGTTCAGGCCCCTGGGTGGGTCCATGTGTCAATAATTAAGACTTACAACTTTTCATTATGTTAAGTTTTGGGTTAAACCATTTTGATTGCATATATCTCTGTAAATGCATTCCAAATATCTTCCATATTGTATTCACAGTATCTCTATAGCATTGCTTTTGATAGGGACTTTAGGGTCAGCCTCATGGGTGGGGCCAGAGGTCAATAACTAGGACTCAGCCATTTGTATTTTTTGCTTGTTCTGGTATATTTTAATGGAGTCTAGTGATGTATGACTAATTTTATTTTATACTAGTCTACTTTACATGGATGCTGCTGCTGCCCTAAGGTAAAGTCACAGACTTTGAATTTGTTCCATTTACATTTCAATTTATTTTTTTGTTGGTAAAAGTTTGCTTTCATCAGGCGGTGGCACTGGTCGGGGGTATACGTGAACACCTGCTCACTTGCTCTAGTTTGTTTTCTGCTGTTTGTACTTCTGTTCATCTGTTGTACGTACATTTGTCTGCCTGTCTGAGTGTCCGTATGTCAGTTTGTCTATTCGTGAGACTTCGTTTCCTTTCGATACCTTGAGTATTTTTGATGGATTTTCTTCAAACATGGCATGAGCACTTATCTTAGGTCTTTACAAGCTGCAAAATACGTTACTTAGAGTATATGTAATAAGAAGAGACACTGGAAAGAACATCATACAATTCTCAGAAAATAAGCAAAGACATTTGACAGAGGGCATTAGTTTTATTTTATTTTAAATATTACGAAGACTCACGGATAGACAGACTGACATACGGACAAACAGACAGGCAGACAAATATACGTACAACAGATGAACAGAAATACATACAGCAGAAAACAAACTAGAGGATGTAAGCAGGGGCTCATGTATACCCGACCAGTGCCGCCGTAAAATGAAAGAAACATTTTAACCGAAAGTTAAATGCAAATGTTAATGGAACAAATTCTAAGTCTGTGACCTTGACCTTGAGTCAACAGCAGCATCCATGTACATGTAAATGGTAAACTAGTATATAATAGAATTAGTCATGCATCACTAGACTTCATTTAAATATTTCAGAACAAGCAAAAAATAAAACAAATGGCTGAGTCCTAGTTATTGACCCCTGGCCCCACCCATGAGCCTGGCCCTGAAGTCCCTATCAAAAGCATTGCTATAGCGATATCATGAATACAATATGGAAGAAATTTGCAATGCATTTACAGAGATATATGCAATTAAAAAAGGTTTAACCCAAAACTTTGACATAATGAAAAGGCAAAAGTCCTAATTATTGACCCTTGGTCCCACCCAGGGGCCTGACCCAGGGGCAAAGACTCTTCACATCAAAGGTAATGTTCATGAGATATCATGAACCAAATATGAAAAGAATCTGACCTGTGGTTACAGAAATATGAACAATTACAAAAGGTTTAACACAAAACTTTGACATAATGAAAATGCCTAAGTCATAATTATTGACCCGTGACCTCCTCCCAGAGGCCTGACCCAGGTGCCTTGATATTTCAGATCAAAGGTAAAGCTATAGAGATATAACAAAGTAAATATGAAGAGAATCTGATATAAGGTTAAAGAAATGAGCATCCACAAAAGGTTTAACGCAAAACTTTGACGTAAAGTTGACGAACGGACGGACGGACGGACAAACAGACGGAATGGCAAAAACTATATACCCCCTGACATACTTCGCGTGCCGGGGTATAAATATCCCGCCACTAACATATGGCGGGGGATATTAAATCTGAGTAATAATTTTGAAAAAAAAATAAATGAAAGAAGCGGTTTTAAGGGGAGATAACTCAGAAAATATTCATCGTAGAAAATTATCGGCATAATTTTGGAACAACCATTTAATATACTGTATAACTGCAAAATATCATTGGAATAGCTTTGAGTGTAAAAAGCTGTTGTGGTTTTGCGTAAAGTTGGAGAATAAAAAAGGCTAAAATTTAGGTATGTCATACAAGTGAGTATAAACGCACTGCATGTAGAAATTTCACAAAAGTATTATAATCATTTGTTATATCTGGCATTGCATAAGGAGTCATAAAATGGTAGACTTCCAGTTCTAAGTAGAAATAAAAATATTAGCATTTTCTTAACAGAGCCCTCTTCGGGTCAGAATTACCCCACCCACTTTCATCTCGTACACACCAAAGAAACCTTCACCAAATGATTTAATATCGCATGACATTACAGCCAACACATAGTAGTCTGAGTTTACAAAATTTAAAGAAAATCGGTAGTGGCCATGAAAACAGCCTTATAGACACCCCTCCTTTTGGTGGCATGCCCCTCACAAACAAGAACCTCCGAACTTAAAAAACCAACCTTATTGATAGCCCCCCTTTGTAAGTAACTTCTGTATTAATTTCAGATTTTACCCTGAGTCTCCTCGTTGGCTGTACATTAAAAGGAGACAAAAAGAAATGAAGAAACTTATACTGAAAGCGGCATTAGTAAACAAAATCAAGATATCAGAAACCTTCTTCACTAACCTCCCACCTCCAAAGAAAGAGGAATCAGACGTGGCCTTTTATAAACTATTTTCGCACAGGACACTTGCCATTCGAACAGTCGTGTTGTACATCAACTGGTAAATAGCTTCATTATCTGGCGGGAAAGTAAAGACAATGGGCAAGTTCGGTATAATTATTTGGGTAATCTCGAGCAATACCTGTTCTTTTTCTTAGGCTACTCGAAGATATGTATATGGCTACGTTCGGCATAATTACTTGGGTAAATTCGAGCAATAACCAGGTATGCCTCGGGCTACTCGAACATCTGGCAGAAAACTCGTTACGGTTTAAAATCGATAACTCTGTACTACCTGTAAATTTTAGCCCTTGGCCATAAATGAGATTGCTTCTCTTTCCAGTGCTTTAATGGTTAATAGAGAGAACTTAGAAAATTTTCGACCAAGCTTCGAATCAATAGTTAGCAAAATTAGGCTTCAGGGAAGAAATTTCCCAATTAGCTATGTATGTATAAAATACATCATTGTAATCAATGGAATAATAGCTTCGAGCTCATTCGTTATAACAGATTCGCAACTGCTAATTTATATGTGTTATTTAGGTCCAAAAACGAAGATTCGCGTAATTTGAATAAATTGTGTTAAGAAACTTATGGTTTATAGAAAGAAAACTATGGGCTCTGATGGAAGAAACTTCTCATTGACACATTTCTATGATTTTTATACCAGACTAAAGAGCTTGAAATGCTCTTTCGTGCTAGACGTTATAATTTAATGTCGGAAAATATATTAAATAAGAAAATTTAATTTATATATGAGCTTCTATACATTTCCCTATTAAACTGAGAACCGCATACAGGTAACCGCTTATCTCCGGCCCTCTTGGAGATTATCGGAAAATCCCGTCACTATAACGAGAATTCTTCCCTATGGATATGTAGAATACATATCTTCGAGTAGCTCGAGGAATACCTGAGTATTGCTCGGATTTACCCAAGACTTATGCCGAACGTGTCCTATATAAATGTTTTCGAGTAGCTCGAGGAAAACCTGGGTATTGCTCAAATTTACCCAAGGAGTTATGCCGAATATGCCTTATATTATGGATACATTATACCCCTTCTAGTTTTAATTTCGTGAATTGTTGCAGGCAAGTAACATTGCGTCGTTTGTTTGGGGCTGTTTGCTTTGTGTGGAGTATTATTAATACATGTATCTTCTTTCCCATTTGGTGTTTAGAGCAATATGTGGTTGACTATTGATATGTAGATTTCTGACAATTGCCAACGTAATTTGAACTTGAAGAGATTGTTATTTATGTATAATGTTAGTATCTTTAACATAATACATGTATATCGAACCGGTAACTTTAGAAAAAGATCAGCTTTAGCAGTGAAATGTTAAGTAATAATTCACTGTTTGGAGGTCAGTTAGAAAGAAGATCATATCATGAGCGAGGACCGACAGACAGTGAATTATAACTCAACAATTCGATGCTAGGGCTGAACTTTTTCGATTCTAACACTCCAAAATGCTGAAAAGGTATTCTTTGTATAATTCTCCTTACCATCCACCAGGTCTTTCATGCTCGCGCCAATATTCTTGAATGTATCTAAGATAAGTGTACGTTTTAATACCGATTTTTGAAAGAAAAATGAGACTTAACACAGTCTAACGTCTCAAAACGTCACAAAATACATCAGTTATTGACAGCGGCATCAGCAATTAGACTCACGCGCTCAGAAACAGTCAAAACACGGAAAATTGCCATTGCTTCTATAGGCGCACGTATTAGAATTTCGTGTAAGTGTCGTACTTACAGTGAAATGATGTGGCCTGTGATTGTGCATTTAAATTTATCTTCTGGAATGTTAAAAATTACATTCACACACGTGTATGATACCGACAAGCTTGAAAAACGTATAGGCCATTTGCTGTCTATAAAACAGGTCATTTTGCTAAATAACTCTAAAACTACCACAGCTATCACTGTGAAGTAAAGCATCTTTAATGTCTATCTTATACATAACTAATCTATAATTTTCCTCAAAATTATATTTTGAAACTAAAAAGTTTCTTTTGAAAACTGCCCATTTTAGAAGATATTTTAACTGTACTTTACAAGGGAGTAAGTTTATTTATGTAACAGTCTTAGCTGGTCAATATTTACCTATGTCAGTTGTTAGTTAATTGTACAGAGTTACTCAATGGCACCTGTATACCTGTTAATCTTTTCATCTGAGTAAAAATGAAGGTCACTTATTTATTGGTGGCGAAGAGAATTGATTGGTGATGAATAG
Organism: Ctena decussata; assembly: GCA_963989385.1. Classification (NCBI taxonomy): domain Eukaryota; kingdom Metazoa; phylum Mollusca; class Bivalvia; order Lucinida; family Lucinidae; genus Ctena; species Ctena decussata. The sequence goes on from OZ022502.1 coordinate 20,996,532, forward strand.
AATTAATTTATCTATAGAAACATTTCTGGTTTGTGATGCATATATGGGCATTGCTTATAGCTATTACATTAAATTATTGTACTCCCCTTTATTTTAGCTCGAAATTTTGTAAATTTTTGTAAAGGATTGAATAGACAAAAGCAAAAAATTGAAATGATAAAATTCTGAAAGTCAGTTTCCAGTTATGTATTAGTTTGACAATACTAGTGGAGAAAAAAATCAACTTTATCACCTGTAATAAAAAAGAAAATCTGCAAAATGACCTGTTTTATAGACAGAAAATGGCCTATAATACTGGATACGGTATTTTTGTATTTAACAAAGAACCCCAGTATGTATGAGGGTCTCAATGGGGTTTACTGATTAGCGAATTTTGGCCCCAAAAATTAGTGATTAGCGAAATTTGAGAGGAAATTTTACCGGTTAGCGGCGTCGTCTATGCTAAGTGAGTAACGGAATATGCCGAAAAATATACTGATTAGCGAAATTAGTGAAAAAAATACCGGTTAGCGGAGTCACATGCGTTAGCGGTTATCGGAATCGCCGAAAAATCGTTATTTGTCCACTCCAATTTAATGTTATATGATAAAGGTTCAATTAAATCCTATGGGGTCTCACATATTCTAAAAGAGTCCAATTCCTTCTACGACTAAGGGTTCTATTCAAATGAAGCTTTCTCTGGTTGTTAAAGATGTAAGCATTTTCATATCATACGTTTTGTTTTTAATTTCTTGGGAGGATGAACTTTACGGAATTGACATCACCGTATCCACAGGCGACAAGAAGACTGAGTATGCAGGTTTTCACATTTTCACCCGTAGAAGAAGAATCAAGGTTATCAAAGACGGCAAGAAGCGTTTTTGCTAGTTCTCTACATATGTCAGGTCATGCAGCACTTCAGCTTCGCACATCCTTGTGCGAGTACGCCTACGATTTGCTGCTTTCATTCTGAATACTCTCTAATTTGGGCTGACTACTTCGTACGATTTGGGAAGTGGGGGGGGGGGGGTCATACCCTCACTGATGTGAAAAAGGTGATTTTTTATGTTATATTACATGCATTTCTTTATAGAAAAACTGTCTTTCTATGTGTTCAGCATCAATTTCGGACAAAAAGGGTATTATGATACTATGTCACTAGTCTTCTAAGTAGGCCTATGCATCACTGGCATGAGGTAGAGAGAATGGTTGCGGTATGCAATTTTACTGATTTGGGCAAAAATTTACTGATTACTGATTTTTGCCCTTAAATTTTACTGATTACTGATTTTGAGCTGAAATTTTACTGATCACTGATTTCAGAGATACCCCATTCAGACAGTACTTGAGATGTACAGATTCCTGCACTTAAGACGGGACGTAGATTAATCAGCTTAGAAAAGAATGCAGACTTCTTTCTGATTTATGCTGAAAATATTTGGTTCCAGAAACGTGTTCATAAACCATAAAAGCGTATTTTCAAGAAATAAAAAAATATACATTTTATTATAAATAGGCCTAGTGATTTTATGAAATTGTGGGACTTTTTATCATTGACATCAAAGCGACACAGGCGTTCTAGTACTGGTTATCTGATTTGTTGGTTGTATACTGTGATTCGCTAACGCATATAATCGCCTGGTTCTTCATCGACAATTCATGACATAAATTGCATTTTTACATTTCGTGTCGTATATTGCCGTGCGGTGAATGTATTAGCCATATTAAATGCGAATGTTGTACTTTTAGTTATGTGGTCACATGAACCACAATATGGTCGGTCATTCAACTTACATGGTAAATTAGAAGGTTGCCAAAATAATTGCATCATTTAAGTTATTTTGGCCGTAGTTTAATACTGTGTCTTATCTATATATTATGACGGTAGCCGCATCCTCACAGTCACGCAAACAACATATGAGCCGCGACACGAGAAAACCAACAAAGTGGTTGTGCGGCCAACGCAGACTCAGATCGGCCTGGACATCCACCCGGTCTGATCAGAACTCAAAGGGTAGCTAAGGGTCTTAGCTATCTCAATGCGGACAGCGAAGATTCTGATTAGACTGGGCGGATGCCCAGGCTGATCTGAGTCTGCGCTGGGTGCACAACCACTTTGTTGGTTTTGTCGTGTTGCGTATCTGAGATCCATGTAGTAATTTTTAAAAGTAATAAAAGTCAGTTCACACCGTAACTCATGTGCAAAGGAACTAATGACTGAATATACTCTTCGCCAAAAGTTTAGCATAATGGGATATCCAAAATAAGAAGATTATTAGAGATAAGAACACTTTTTTGTTCGTACTTTCAACAACTGATGATAGTCTCCGATTTGTGGTGAATACAAAAGCCTTGAAGTTCGTAAGAGATCTTCCTGAAACTTAACATATGCATTTTAATGGTGTTTTCCACAGATTAGAATGTCCATGTTAAAAAGGTTTATATAACAAAATATCAAAGGGTAATTTGCGACACAAAAATCATATCTTTTCCTTTCTAAAAGCCCCATTTCACCAGCAAGAAGAAGAAGAATAAGAATAAGAAAACAGATTGAGGCGACCAATCGATAAAATAATATCTTGTTTAACCGGAAGCTGATTCTGATTTCAATGCCCTTATCAGCCCATTCAATTAGTGTTAGAGATAGATACCGAAAAATCTTCTCATAAGATACAAATAGCTTAGGCTTGATATTTTCCATTGTGCAAGTATTAAAATTTGTCAAGACTTTTCTGAGACTAAAATATGAACAATTCAAATTTTAAGATCACATATATGTAAACATCTCTTCTTAAACGGTACAGTGATCTTCGGTTTAGTATTTTGCATGACGGGTCATCTTAAAATTCCTTCACTAAATGGTCTGCGGATATAGCATTTCTTCACATTTTGATTCAGAAGGCCGGTACATGCTCTCATATGCCGTTTTTTTAATGAAGTGAAATAATCGTAAACTTGTTCATGTAGGATCGCTGTGTGTTTGGCTTACTATGGACTTGCATTAAACAGTGACGGGCTCGGAAAAGGTAGTGGGATTCACCTCTACTTTTTCTTACAATGTCTTATGGATATTCCTGGCGGACTGGTAATAATATTGCTGGCGGACAGGACTGGACGAAAGAAGTTAATGATTTGTTGTATGTTAATTGGAGGACTGGCTTGCGTGGCTACAATGTTTACAACTATGTATGGAGGAGAAGGTATTAAAACAATACTAAAATACTAGTTACGGTAGATTCCTAAAAATTGTATGCGGGCAACTCATCGTACAACGAATGCAAATGGATTGGCTCTCATAAATTGTAATACGTATAAAAATTACTTGTTGTTTTAATTAAATAACGTATGTTTAAATAGTAGTAGTATATATTTCACTGTATGAAGTTTTATAGGAAAACGATAATACAAACTACAATGAAGCTTTTTTAATTAACAAACATGTTATGGCCATAGACCCCTGTCTTTGTTCCTATTCTGACCAAATCCGCTTCAAACCAATTTGAATTTTCCATCAGCCTTAAAACTTGTTTTATATTCATTATCTTTACCAGGAACATCTGTGGCTACTCTCGTTTTGGCGTTAATCGGCAAAGTCGGAGCTTCAGCAGGTTTTCATCTGGCTTATCAATATTCAGCAGAACTATTTCCGACAGTAGTAAGAAATGCTGGAATGGGGTCTTGTTCCTGTATGGCACGAATTGGTGGAATAATTGCACCCCTAGTAGCTGATTTAGTATGTACCATTTATTGTATTTTGAATAGGTGTTCAACGTGCGACTTTATTTGGAAGTCAAAATGTCAGGAAATAACTGTCATAGAATTAATCATTTACCGTCAAATATGCATGTACCATACTATGTTGTACTTTGCTATTAATATAATTGAGCCGCGACACGACAAAACCAACAATGTGGTTGTGCGCCCAGCGCAGACTCAGATCAGCCTGGGCATCCGCCCAGTCTGATCAGAATCTTGGCTGTCCACATGGAGGTAGCTTAGACCCTTAGCTACCCTTTGAGCACTTAACGAAAAGTCTGGTAAAACTGGGCGGATGCCCAAGCTGATCGGAGTCTGCACTGGGCACACAACCACATTGTTGGTTTTCACGTGTCGCTGCTCATGTTATTTGTATCGAAAATACCAAAGTCAAGAAACTCATATGCCATGAAAAGTAAACTTAAAAATGTATATTTCATCTAAGCTAATTTATAAATTCTTGAATTAGTGCCATCCAGTACTGATTTGAATTAATGTCGTAGTAGCCTTAGGCGGCGTCGATTTTACGTCGCTGTAACGTCAAAATGTCGCATCGACGTGGCTAAGACGTTTCTATTATACTTTTCAATGAAATATCTCGAAACTAATGTACTCACTTGTGAAATTATCACTTTATATGTCACTATTTCAGAAATATACATGTAGTCTCATTTGCTTGTTGATTAATTGATTAAACCTTATCCAGCTTGACATGAATTACGTTAAGCATGTTTTGCACGTCATTACGCCTTTAATGATGTCACCCTAAAGCGCCAAAGTAACATTTTTAGTGAACGCGACATCAGGCCGCCTAAGTCTACTGTTGGCAATCTTTCATAGTAAATTTCTTGAGTTTGATTATCAAAATGAAAATTTCAGCTATATTTAAGTTGCAAAATTCGTTTTCAACCATTATCATACCCAGTAAACATGCTGGAAGCATCGAATTTTTACGAAAAATGGCTAGAGAAAAAGTTTTCTTACCTACAAGACAGAGTTTGTTCTATTTATAGCGGTGCTGGAAAATTCTGTCTTGCCCATGGGCTGGGACAGCTCACACGAGCTTGAATTCTGTGTACTACTACGCGCCCCTTGAAATACGGTGCGCCCGGCTTGGCGATTCCATACTTTATGCATTATTCTTTCATAGAAATGAATTGCCACATCGATAAAATCCAACCCAAGAAAGGTTATTCGTTCTTTATAATCCCATTATAGCCTGTTTCAAGGTCTTAAAGTCGGAAAAAGATCCAAAATAGTCAATGGTTCACCGTGACAAACACTGTCGAGGAGGCCGCCATTTTGAAGACGTTACCAACTGACGTTTGAAATGACATTGACGTTACGTCACAATTAACGTCATACACGCGGTTTCTGTAGTCGTCTCAATACAAATTTTGTTCTTTGATATAAATTTCAATTAGAAAATCTAAAAATGCGGATTTGTCAAGGACCTATTTTTCACTTGTTTGTTCACTACAGCAGCCATGAGGGTAACACGGTTGTACTACTTACACTTGTACACGTTCGCTCGCATGAAATAGGCCTATTAGTTCCCCGTTCAATTTGAAGTAAATATTATCGTAGGTAAGAAAAATAATCAATCATTGGTCTCCGATGCGGACAGGGAAATCCCAACCCTCGGGCACACGGGGTGTGTCGGAAACTCGGCAAGCCTCGTTTCCGACACACCCCGTATGCCCTCGGGTTGGGATTTCCCTGTCCGCATCGGAGACCAATGATAGATTCTATTTGTCTTTGTCGTGAAATTACTGCTAGAGGTTCTTGAGATCTGGGCCCAGTTTCACAATCATTCTTAAAGTTAAGGACCACCTTAAAGTTAAGGTGGAAAATTTCGCCCTCAAAAAATCCATATTTAAACCATATTAAAAATTGCAGTTTTTGCGTGATTCTACTGACAATTGTCATAGAAATGTAATACGAAAGAAAACATGAATAAGTTTAGTTTTTGTAAGCTTTTATTTACACATAAAATTTTGCACCTTAACTTTAAGGTCGTCCTTAAGTTTAAGGAATGGTTGTGAAACTGGGCCCTGATCATCAAAATGAAAATTTAAGCTTTATTCAAGTTGCAAAATTTGTTTTTGACGAAAAACGGATAGAGAAAAAGTTGTGTCTGTGTCGTGAAAATACTGCTTTTGGTGTTCATTCGATGAAATAAAAATCGATCTTACACCGAAAACGTCGAATATCCTCTATATGTTCATGGTGTTGTTCACTGGAATTATTTTGACAAGCGTACAACAAGGAATAGAGCTCTATATTTTTTTTTTCTTTTCGAGGTTATCAAGTGGATAGGATTTTGTTCCTTGCTAAACATTTTTGCTCTTCGTGAATTAGCCGGTAAATGTCAAAAAGTAAAAATTCATATATTTTATTTGCACTCCATTATTCGGCATGTCTGTTTATATAGCAAACTGATCAGTCGCAGTATATGCAAATTTTTGAGAGCAGAAAAATTGAACTGCCATGTTCTGTCTTTTTGTCAATTCGCCGCGGGACTTCATTGAATTACCCTTTGATATCCCTTAGATGAACCCAATGTGGAGAAACAGTGTTCATACTTCCATGGACAACAGTCGGTCAAGCAACGTCCTTAATACGCAACGTCCAATGTAAACAAACGACGCCATTGGCCGTTGTAACGTTCTTTTTGACGTCATTTAAGAATTGAAATTTGATTTTTCAGCGTTCATCGTGTGATGAAGCCAGTGGGCGGAGCTAAAATTCCATGAGGCGCGAAGAGCTTCTTGTAGAATTTTAGCGACGACCACTTGCTTCTTCACACAATGAACGCTGAAAAATCAAATTTTTATTCTTATATTTACTCTTTATTTTTTTACCCTTCCTGTGCTGTTTTCGTGGTAATTTAATGTAGAATATGCAAAACATGCGTCGAAGAAAAGACAGAAACGACGCATTTGGCCATTACGTTAAACACCCGTCGCCATAACGTGGCGTCAATCGAACGTTACGTGGACCAGTCAAGACGTTTGTTTACCTTAGACGACAACGTCACATGATCAACTGTCGTTCATCGGTGTATGAAGCTAGTTGCTCTATACGGTTTACCTATAAGAAGTCGGTGGCAAGTGTAAATATGTAAAGGTGACTGCCGTTCAATGAAAGTGGCTTACCTGTTGGCTGGCGACAGTTTTTCGTCGTATGTTTTAAAAATGTTGCACTTAGAAATCGAAAATGATGCTCACAATAATTCTTAAATTAACTTATAAGGGACAAATTTCATTTAGTGCATGAAAGTATTTGCACATGGCCCATCGTGTTCATTGTGTGGGGAAAAGAGCAAGCCATAAATATCGCGAAATATTGAATCGGTTGAAATCTATTCTGAGCCAACGAAAAATATTTTATTCATAGGTTATATAACAAAACATTATATTTATCATTTATCATCATTTATCTACTACTATACTCAGGATCGCCTTGTCGGTGGTAAATTTGGAAAGGCTCTTCCACTATTGGTATTCGGATCTCTCTCTGTCATAGCAGGATTACTGGTCCTCTTACTTCCAGAGACGCTGAAGAAAGAACTTCCTGAAACCATTCAGGATGGAGTTGAATTTGGACGGTAAGGACCCTTTTTACCCGGAACGTTACAAATTTTGCAAAAATGGATGGGTACTCTTCTTAGACGGAATTAAATGACTTAAAAATGAGCTGCGACACAAGAAAACCAACAATGTGGTTGTGCACCCAGCCCAGACCCAGATGAGCCTTGGCATCCGCCCTGTCCGATCAGAGTCTTCACTAAGGGCTTAAAAGATAGCTATGAGTCTAAGCTACCTCCATGCGGACAGCGAAGACTCTGATCAGACTGGGCGAATGCCCAGGCTGATCTGAGTCTGCGCTGGGCGCACAACCACTTTGTTGGTTTTCTCACGTCGTGGCTCAAATAATGATTTGTCTGAAATTAAATCTGAAGTTTGCATTGAAAGAATTTCAGGATGTAATGTCATTGACAAATTGGCGGTTTACCACGCGCATATACCAATGGCGTCATAGATCTGTTACTATAGCAATTATGGAATGATTACCAATTGATGTGCTTTGTATTTAGACAGAATGATGTCTCGATGAAGTCACTTTGACATCAATATGAACTCTAAGTTGCTATGGTAACAGATCCATGATGACATTCGTAGCAGAGTATCAGTGTTTGCCATGCTCTGTCAATTTTAATGGCATTACAAACTGAAAGTCTTTCTCTAGAAACTTCAGATTTTGACTCAAACAAATAATTATTCTCAAGTCATTTAATTCTGTGTTGTTTATGGAAAGCAACTCTGTCATATTCAGTTTTTGTCTCCTTTATCAAAAAGGGTCAATTCTCAAAGGAAAGAATTTGCTCTCCTAGGAGCAAATTCTTTCCTATAAGAGTTGACCCAATTTGGAAGGGCTTCATTCTTTTGGAGAAGCGGAGAAGCAAACAGGAAGTCACAAAAGTTGTCCCCTTTTGAAAATTTGAAAAAAAGAGCTGGTGGATTAAGAGGGAGGTTTGCCCATACGCCTCAATAAAAGCTATGTTTCGTTGAGCCTTATTTCGGTTGTTGCAGGAATTCTATTAGAGAAGCAAATAAGCATCACCCTTATTTCACTTCTGAGCAATTACTACGGTAACTCCCTCACAGAAGATAAACCGTGGTTATTGTTGTTCACTTGTTGTTGTTGTTGTTGTTCACCTGCTCAACCGTTATTATGAGGAAAGAAAAATACTTTATCATATGACGTCGCATCTGAGAGTGTAATAAAGCCATGCATTAAAAACGATAATCCACTAGTGGATTAAATATGCAAATTACGTCGTAGCGTTATGCGTTGACGTCTATAAAAACGTCGCCTTTTCTAATGGGAAATCATGACGTTTTAGTGCGAAATTTGCTAATAAAATGCGATTTTAGTGTCATATGATAAATAGAATCTTGCATTCGTGCTCCAGTATTATTGAATTTATTAAACTCGTTGGGGAAAACGATAAGATGCTCGGCATAGCCTCGCATCTTATCTTTTTCCCCAACTCGTTTAATAAATTCAATAATACATGAGCACTCATGTAAGATCCTTTATTTGGAACAGTCAGTGGGGGATAAGTAATGCATGAAATCCGTTTTGCAATTAAGTTTGGCAACAGCAAAACGTCATAATTTTTAAAAGAAACTATAAAAAAAATAGATGTTACTGCTCTTTACAATAAGGGTAGCCTTACCCTTATTGTAAAGTATTCAAAAATAAAATGCCGTCTCTAGTTTAATTACCTACTGACCGCCTATTTAGGAGAGCTGTTTGTTCGTTTAACCGTGTGTATCTTTCGTGAACTGTGAACTGTTGTCAGTTAATATATACACTTCTTTTCCATTTGGTTTTGAGCGTGGGATATGGAATCTCCTGATCATTGATTATCTTTTTACTTTTTATATTCTCTTACTGGCAGATGAACTGATGTCAAATTTATTTTCATTTGAAAACTTGTAACTAAAAATAATTCGAGACGGTACTTTATATTTGCGTAATTTTCATATTTTTACAGAATCAAACAAAGCGGACAGTATCACCCAATTTTAATTGTCGGTTCCAAAATAACACAGAAATATATGAGCCCGACACGAGCAAACAAACAATGTGGCTGTGCGCCCTGCACAGACTCAGATCAGCCTGGGCATCCGCCTAGTCTGCGCAAAGTCTTCCCTAAGCGCTTAAAGGTAGCTAAGGGTCTAAGCTACCTTCATGCGGACAGCGAAGACTCTGATCAGACTGGGCGGATGCCCAGGCTGATCTGAGTCTGCGCTGGGCGTACAACCACATTGTTGGTTTTCTTGCGTCGCGGCTCTTATGTTTATGTCAGACTGCGCTTAGTTTACACTGTACTGACATGTATGAATTCCCTTTTCTTAAGTAAAAGTTCTATTTGTATTATACGCACATGGGTGAAAATTATATTTATCGCGCAAAATTTTGATTAAAGATATTTTGAGAAGAAATGGTATATTTTTCTTGTTTTAGATCAAAAACCACCAAAGCTGAAGGTGATGGAAAGCATCGGATGAAGTTGATTAACAGTGACAGGGAAAATGATGTGATTGACTTAACAATCAGCAAAACACAAAATAATGTTGGTTAACCCATTCAGCCTAGCATCCCATTAGAAAAAAGACATGAGCAAACCGTGCAGACCCAGATCATAATGCGGCGTCTGATCAGAGTCTACACTATTTGCGTAAAAAGATATGAGTGTTTCTCCTTCAAATAAGATAAACATATGATAAAAACTAAACGAAACAAAAATCCTTTCCTTTAAAAATAAGCGCTTTCTAAAGGGGTTTTCCGTCAAGGAAAGAAATAACGAAATCACAAATTAAATACTATTCTCCTTTTACTTCTTAGTAAACCGGAATGAGTCAGTAGATGATAGCACTAGCACTGAAAGTGCTATAAAGCTGTTTAATCATCATTGGCAGGGGTTTGCTTACCTTGTTCCCTATAGTACTTTGTAATAGTGACTGAAAAATGAGCCGCGACACAAGAAAACCAACAATGTGGTTGTGCGCCCAGCGCAGACTCAGATCAGCCTGGGCATTCGCCCAGTCTGATCAGAGTCTTCGATGTCCGCATGAAGGTAGCTTAGACACTTGGCTAGCCTTTAGGTGCTTAGCAAAGAGTCTGATCAGACTGGGCAGATGCCCAGGCTGATCTGAGTCTGTGCTGGGCGCACAACCACATTGTTGGTTTTCTCGTGTCGCGGCTCAAATATAGAAGTGAACCCATACAGGGTCTGACATGCAGTCTTATGGGCCACCATGCGGAAGTACAATATCAGTGCGAATCTAGTTCGCACCATTGAGCAGCTCTAAGAAAAAGGCGCCAAGTGCAGTCCAACAACAGTTGGAGTAAGCAAGGCTGTCTTCTGTCACCCACCCTCTCGACTTTTTTCTCGAACGGATCATGTCTGATGCTCTGGAAGAACATGACGGGAAGGTTAGCATAGACGACAGAAATATTACCAATCTGCGGTTTGCCGATAATATAGACGCTCTAGCTGAGGAAGAGCAGGAACTAGAAGCCCTAGTTGATAGTCTTGACAAAATGTGCACAAGATATAAGATGGAGATCAGTGCTGAAAAGACACAACTGATGACAAATAGCGCCAATGGCATCCAGAGGGAGATCAAGGTAAAAGGGCAGAAACTTGGTACTGTACCAAACTTCAAATACCTTGGAGTAATTGTCTCAGGTGATGGCTCTAAAACTGAGGTTCTCTCTAGGATTACACAAGTAACTTTAGCGCTGACAAAGCTGAAGCCAATTTGGAGAGATAACAACATTTCTTGGATCAAAGGTGCAAATTATGCGCTCCCTTGTCATTTACATACGTCTGTATGCCTGTGAATCGTGGACCTTGACAGCAGAGTTAGAGAAAAGAACGCAGGCCTTTGAGATGAGATGCTACCGAAGGTTACTGAACATTTCGTACAAGGCCCATATAACCAATGAGGATGTTCGCAGAAAGATCCGAGCAGCAATTGGAGAACATGATGATCTCCTAAGCCTGGTCAAGAATAGGAAACTAAGATGGTTTGGTCATGTCTCAAAGTCTTTTGGTTTAGCAAAGACGATTCTACAGGGCACAGTGAAAGGAAAAGAAAGAAGAGATAGACAGAAGAAGAGGTGGAAAGACAATTTTAAAGAGTGGACAGGAATGGACTTTGCCAGCTCAACCAGGACAGCTGAAAACAGGACAAGGTGGAAAGGAATCGTTTCAAAGTCCTCTGTGGTGCCCCAACGACCTTGTAAGGTTATGGGATAGAATAGCCCCTTTTTGACTTAGCATGTGGAACCTTTCCAGAACCCCTGATGCTAGGATCATGACCTTTGCATACGGACAAGAACCGTAAGAGCTACTAGGTACTTGAAACTTTATATACATGATCATTATGAAAAATAAGCGAATCCGTGTCCGGGCAAGTGCTTTTATATGATAGTAAGGACTTCCATTTTTCGGTTTCAAATTAACCATTTGTCATGTTAACTGCTACATTAAGTACAACACTATTTATTTCATATTTCATTCTAAACAGACTATGTAGCCTAAATAAAATTTGTACTTTTGTTAATCGTTATTTCAGTAATATTTATCTCAAGATTTGTAAATAAAATGTTGAGTTTTCAGGATGTAATCCATTTACTTCTCATATTTACATTTATCATATGACGTCGCTGTTATCCAGTGGATAATGTCGTGTCATAAAAATCGTATGACCACACGTGTAATAACACTTTGGCGCGTACACGTAACGTCATTGACAACGTCCGTGTCAACAAGGCGTTTTTGTACTGAAACAATGTTGATTTTGAAGGCGATAAAATCCCAATTTGAAGGGTCATACACTGTAAAAAAAATTCTGTAGATTTTACGGTAGAATAACTGGAAACCCGCTGCCAGTCCTTTTCCCGTTATTTTTACGGGCTTTTCCCTGTAAGACATTGTTGGAAATCACGAAATGGAAGTTTTATGTTAACTTGGCGCAATCGAAAATAACTTTGTATTGTTGAAGGGCTATCTAACCAAAACGACATCTGCTCTTTTCTGTCCCACTCTGCATGATGATTCCTGCAATTTTTACGGGCGCCCGTAAAAATAACGGTAAAAGGACTGGCAGCTGGTTGCCAGTTATTTTACCGTAAAATCTACCGTTTATTTTTGCAGTGTATGATAAACAGAATATTACACTCGTGGTCATTTCATATGAAATTCATGAAACTCGCCGAAGGCTCGTTTCATAAATTTCATTTGAAATTACCACTCGTGTAAGATCCTCTATTTATATGATAAGCAAATGGAAAAAAAAAACATGAGAAACACAGATCAAGAATCCACCCAATCGATTTTTACATCCTGTCCAAATACACTAAATGGGAAAGAAAATCATTAAGGACGACCCACAAAGAAAAACAAAACAAGGTAAACGCCATGAGGTCAACTCTTTCACAGCCGATTGCCGTGAGGTTTTCCAAAAGAAATAGCAAAAAAATCAAACACCACTAGAAAGCCGCCAAGCAATGGCAGTGACAAGTCCCCACAACAGAAGCTCCGCCATAAGACAAATCTAAGACTTTACCATAAACTTGCAAGGTCGTTGTGGAACAGCGGAAAGGTCAGTAATAAATCAATAGGGGAGAGTCGGATAACTTTGGACATGGGGGTAAATTGGGACAGTGACATTGTTTCCTTTATATGTCAGTTGTTTGGAATTAAAACAAAATTAACCGGGCAAACAGTGAAAATCCTGATGAGACGGCTCATAATGAGCCCTCTCATCAGGATTTTTACTGTTTGCAATGGTATGTCCGAATTTACCCGCCTGTCCGAAGCTACCCGACTCTCCCACTAGGCGTGTTTATTTAATTCCTGGTTCTACCCAGTTCCTGGAATCTACAGCTGATTATGTATACTTATAGAATTGGGTTAAGCCAGCTGTGAAAGGGATCAACAGATACATTGACTGGCATACAAATACATGTACAAAGCTCTAAGTACCCATTATGTTAGGGAGCTGTTTTAAAATATCACACAGTATTTAACAGTTGTATTCAGTCAATTACGAAAAAATACGTTCAGCTATATTATGCGTCTAATGATATGCATTTTCTTTCTGTTTATCCGCCGTTTTCTAAAATGTAGTAACAATTACATCACGTTGTACCTTAATTTCTGATCTACTTTTTGTAATTGCAGATGTTCTACAAAATGAACGTTTCTGTGTGTGTGTGTGCGTGTGTGTGTGTGTGTGTGTGTGTGTGTGTGTGTGTGTGTGGTGGTGGTGGGGTGGTGAAGCGTTAGATTTTTACTTGAAGGTCAGAGTTTTGTGCCAATATAGCTCGTTTTAGGTATCGTTTTTCATGGAATCGGATGTTTAAACAATCTGCTTCCAGAGTTTTAAAATACATTTGAAGCTTAGTATATGCAGAAGAGTTCTTTACTTCAAGTTAAGAGTTTATAAACTGTTATGTTTCGTATAACGAGTGAGCAATTTTTATTGCCCTTTTCACTTGCCTTTCTGACGGTATCATGTATTTTATTGTGATTTGCTGAGAATCAACGACGCAGTTAATCTTCTTATGTACTCCGACCAATGGATGTACGTCATTTAGGGGATAACTGTATTCAAAATTGTCATTTGGGGAGGTAAATCGTCGGTTTTATGGTCGGAAATTTCGTTTTACGGCGACGCGCCAGCGGAGCCGTAAAACGGAATTTGCGACCATAAAACCGACGATTTACCTCCCCAAATGACAATTTTCAATATAGTTAACCCCATTCAAATGCACTTTTTCACATTTTCACCTTTCAAAGTGTACTTCTTTGCACCCATTGCAAGCGCTTTCAGCAGCGTAAAACCAAACGTCAGCCAATGAGAAGCGACGTTTTATAATGACGTCGGGTTTGCGACAGTATATCGCAGAATATACTGTCGCAAATTTTTGACGTTATCCAATCAGACGTCGCGTTATATTTGTAAGTGCATTAGAATGCGGTTTAAGAAAAGCTTACTCACTTTTGACAAAGAACTGTACAAAGTTAAAACAACTGAGAAAAGTAAAGTGACACAAGAGTACATAATAAAATCTATTTTTATTGAGGTAATCAGTTACTCAACATGCCCCTGTAAGATTACTGTTGGTACGTCTTCAGCACTGAGTACATCTGCAAATAAATGAAAAATCGAAATAAGCTAAATCAGAGTCTTATGAATTGCGAGTAGTTATAAGCCTCTGGCTAAATGTATTTGGTGTATTTGTATCACAAAAAAAATATTTTCACAATTATAGCTTTCATACAGAGATGACTTATAATGAGTTGGAGAGACATCTAGTTATAGAAAGCAAGCAAAACTTACAGTGCATGTCTGCCCTGCCTAGTGCTATTACTTAGCCTATTTATGGTTAATTAATTTAGACAGTTGGCTTAAATTGCATCTACACAAAGGAAAGTTTACTTGTACAGTTTCGGCATTTGTGTCAGTACGTGCATAAAAACTTCTGAAGCATATATTTATTGTAAATAAACAAGCCTTGCAAATAATGTTTAAAAATCAGACTTTTAAAGAAATGAAATGTCACATCTACTTTTTCTCCGAGATGAGGCTGATTGTCTTGCAAACGGATCGTTAGATTACCGTATATATGGTAATTTTCGTGGTGGTCCATTTTTCGCGGTATTTTGCGGTCACTTAGAGACTGCGAATATTGAAATCCGCGAATATCTAAATTCCTGTTTCTTACACAGTGTTTTCTGTAGACACAGTGTTCATATATTTTGTTTGTGTTTGCTTCGGTAGTTGCTGGTACTTTTCACTTTAGCCAGTTCTTTCATTAACCTGCGGCGGCCCTGCCGCGGGTTAATGAAAGAACTGACTCAAGTAAAAGAAATAGTTTTGCTTTTCCAGCATGTTGCTAACCGCGAAAATTAAAAATCGCGAAAATAAATATTTTCGATTTTGACCCTTAACCGCGAAAATTTTAACCCGCGAAAATTACCCCAAATATGGTAATAGAAAAGCCATTTATTGAATTGCCACAAAGATTTCCATGTGCTATGAAAATTCGACTGGTACTGTGCAGAATTTGAAATTTTAATGTTACTAGCCATGCGTCTGAACAAAAATGAGCCGCGACACGACACAACCAACAATGTGGTTGTGCGTCCAGCGAAGACTCAGATCAGCCTGGGCCTCCGCCCAGTCTGATCAGAGTCTTCGATGTCCGCATGGAGCCCTTTGAGCTCTTAGCGAAGAGTCTGATCAAACTAGGCAGATGCCCAGGCTGATCTGAGTCTGCGCTGGGCGCACAACCCATTGTTGGATTTGTCGTGTCTCGGCTCGAATATACTTACCTAGACTGGACGCCTGCACAGATGCCCACAACCATTACTACAGCATTTCAAATTAGCTGGGCAATCGTCATCATTAGAACACTTGTCTACGCATGCGCCAAAGTAATCTTCGGGTACTGCTGGACAGTCTATGAAAAATGACAACAGACAATAATTGAGCCGCGACGCGACAAAACCCACAAAGTGACATTAGCGCCAGGCTCAGTCTGATCAGAGTCTTCGCTGTCCAAATGGAGCAAGCTTAGCCCTTAGCTGCACTTTAAGCGCATAGCAAAGTGTCTGATCATACTGGGCGGATACCGTGGCTTTGAATCTTCGCTAGGCGCAGGTGTCAGTTTAATGGTTTTGTTGTGTCGCGGCTCTTATGTTACAGACGTACCTGTTGCGACAAAAAATGCAGTTGACATTTGTTATAGCAAACACTGATATAGCAAAGTACCGTTTTATATCGAAGAATATAGTTCGAATACATTTCTTTTTTTTCTATAGATTTCAAGTCCTGCTACCTCAAAGTACTGGTATCGCAAAGTAAATTTTCTGGTCCATTTTGTGGGACCAGAAAATTTAGATTGAGATATCAGTAGTTTGGCATGAGCTTTGACTTGGGGATTTCGAGTGTTTGCAGATTGCGCTTATCCTGAACTGCCTGCCTATACAAATAAAAAAAAAACAGTCAACCCTCTTACTAGGACAATCTTTACAACAACAAAATTCTTTATAACGGCCCTCTTTACTAGGACAATCTTTACAACAACAAAATTCTTTATAACGTCATTTTGATATGCTCGGAAGGTCAAATCGTTCTAAATATGCATTCTTTACAACAACAAGTTCAGTTTAACGTTATTTCATTTTTTATTTTTTTATGGGAGGGGGTGGGGGGGGGGGGGACAAATGTTGTCGTTGTAAAGAGGGTCTACTGTAAAAACAAAACAAAAATATACGGTATGCTATGTGTAAATATAGGACAAATGCTTACCATCAGCTGCTGCCACACAGAGGATACATACGAGGATCAAAAGCTTCAGATGCATCTTTCAAGCTATAAAAACAAATAATGCAATTTAGTTTACAGTAAAAAAATGTTTTATCTTTTTTGTATATTTTTTATTCTTATATCGATGTTCTCCAGTACATACCGGGTAGACGGCAATCGAAAACGTTCATGCAGTCGACAAACGCGGATCAAAAACCGCTAGAAACAGCATTTTCGATTGCAAATTGTCGGCAATTTGCAATCGAAAATGCTGTTTCTAGCGGTTTTTGATCCGCGTTAATCGATTTTAAAGAGCGTTTTCAATTGCCGCCTACCCGGTGTGCAGTAGGCTCACTGGTCACTTCTGAAAGAACTCCTTTTTCTGTAACTGTCGGGAGAAGATGTTTATAAGTTGAATAGCTTGTTATTTAATCCCGTTGTATACCTATTGTGTTATTACATTTGTACTGATTTTTTGCATGAAATATAGGAGCCCTGGTAGCTCAGTGGGTTAAGCGCTGGCCTACTGATCAAGCGGACCCGGGTTCGAGCCCCGCTTTAGGCGAGAGTCTTTCCTACCATAAACGGGGTTCCATTGCACACAACCTTTCATTATCACCCTCTCATCGTCCTGATATGATTGAAATACCGTTGAAAAAGACGTAAAATCGCAAGTCATCCATCCATCCAGAATAAAATAGTTTATCATGTGACGTCGCATCTGAGAGTGTAATAAAGCTATGCATTAAAAGCGATAATCCACTAGTGGATTAAATATGCAAATTACGCTGACGTCCATAAAAACGTCGCGTTTTCTAATAGCGAAATTGTGACGTTTTAGTGCAAAATTTGCCAATAAAATGCAATTTTAGTAAAATGCAATATGATAAATAGAATCTTGCATTTGTGCTCCTGTATTACTGAATTTATTAAACTCATTGGGAAAAAACCGATAAGATGCTCGGCATAGCCTCGCATCTTATCCTTTTCCCCAACTCGTTTAATAAATTCAATAATACATGAGCACTCATGTAAGATCCTCTATTTAAACCAACTGTCCTAAAAATTGAAAGTTTGGTTTGTCAATGCAATAGGGGAGAGTCGGGTAACTTCAGACAGCGGGTAAATTCGGACACTGACATTGTTTTCTTTATAGTCCTTGAGATGACCCAGCTAAATTTTCGTTTGGCTGCACCCCAGAAGGGACAAAAGTTTTATGGTATCATTTTAAAGGTATGAATGTAAGCTTTCAGAATCAGCTTGTCTTCCACTTGTGGAGGTGTCCGTTTGGGTTGTAGACACGTTTTTGTAAAGGTACCCTCCGTCACCTTTTTGTCGTCAATATAACTGAAATGCCAATATCTACATGTTGTAAATACTGATCAGAGCCCATTTCATGTATGTATAGAGCTGGTAACAGATTCCCTTCTCTAAAGTGGAGCTCTAGTTAGTAGTATTTGCAGAAAGTCCCGTTAAAATGGTGTTGACTAACATCTGTTAACCCTCTGACTGCTTGGTCTAAGCCTGTGCCTGTAAATTACATATGTTACTTGTAAATATTTCCATACTATTAAGGTATAGCCGCTAAATCAGTTTGTTATGTTTCCTGCTAGCATTTGCCCATTGCGCTTTCTTAAGGAATTGGAAAAATAACAATCTGCTTGATTTCGTTTGTTATGGAGGTTACGTAAATAACAATGTTTCATATTATTCCATTCCAGTAAACTAATCAACGTTCCCAAATATTTTCAAAACCTCTCATATTATATTCTGACCAATTTTATTAACTGTGGCTGCTTAAGACTTGTTGACACTTTTACAATTTAGGTTTACGGTGTCACTGTGTGTGTTTTATACGTGACAAAGTTAGAATAGTCCAATCTTATACTGATTGCAACTTGGACAAATTCTGAACACAATCAGTTTTGTTGTAGTGTTCTAAATTCTTGCTGTATAAATCAACAAATTTACTGTTGTATTTTTTGCCAACTCAGCATACTTGCTGTCTTTCTTTGGGCACTAGATACTTGATAGTTAGTCTTAAAACAAACCAAAGACATTACATAAGTCTTAAAACAAACCACATACATTACATAAAGTCACTGTAGTTGTAGATCAGCATTTTTCATGTATGAATCAAATCAAATGACAAACAGTAAGCAGTTGGTCTAGTAAGGAAACTGCCTCATCAGCTTTGTGCATGAATTTTTCATGTAGAAATGCCTAGTTTCACTGATAATCTACAATACATGTACAAATTGTTATAGTGCTTATTAAAATGATATGGATTTTAAGAGCATGCAAAGAGAAATACTGTTGAAAAGAGAAATGCGAACTGACAATAAAACTGTTTTTTTTTTTGTTTTGTTTTTTTTTTTTGACTGAATGTTAGTTTAACATTTTCTTGTTGAGCACGTTTGTTTTTGTTAAGATTATAGGGGCAGTTTACGTTACGAAGGAAAATGTTCTTGCTAAACTGAAATTTTTAGATAAAATCGGGAAATAATTACATTATGTCAAAGATTATATTGAATTGTCTATGTTCCTAACGATCATGCCTCAGTTAAGCAGGACTTTTGGAGTATAATATTAGAAACATGAAATTGAAATTACTGTACTAGTGATGCGAGGAGATGAGTAATTTGCTATGCAGCAAGCTAGAGTTGAGCTCCAGAAATATTTCCCTTTATGATTTTCTTAATTCCCGTAATACTACTTTTGCTTTTTCTCGTGTAACAAATACTTTTTAACAGTACTTTACAGAGTTGCTAAAGCATGAAACCTTATGTTCTTTTTATTGACAAATGTTTTTTTTCAAGTTGAAGTATCAGTAGTAGGATGAGTTCGAATGGTTCAATCAATGTGTATTTGCAAATGAAAAAGGACAGGAAATATTAATTTAGGACGATGACGATGAGGGCTATATTGGCCAAGCTAATTTGTCTTGTTTCTCCTTTAATGTTTAGTAGCATGATAAGAGAAGAAAAGGCAGCAAAACTCAACGGGTAACGTTTATAACCATTTTGTTGAGCAATTCACTGATACACCCCACCAAATGTGTAGTAATATGGCATTTTGAGTAAGCCTTAAACAAATAAAATAGGTAATTTATAATTTTACTTATCAGGGATTAATACAAAACGTTATTTTTATTATCTCGCCTTAAACAGCATATTTTGTTGCAATCATTTTAGGGTGAATTATTTATAAAGTCCTACCGCTTATCAACACCATCCTTTGCCAGACATAACAAATAAAGATGATACAACATTTTGGCTGTATCAAAACAAATAATAAAGCAATATATGTATTGAAAGTTGTTTGAATGTTATCAGTCTTTCATAAAAGTTTATGCACTGCTAAAAGCATAACGGAATAAGCAAAGGGCATGATAATAACCTGGTCAGGAAAAAATGGTAATATGATGGTGATAAATAGAGCTGGGGAACAGATGGATTATGGGAAACACTAAGGTTTGTTCTAAGCTTCAAAGTTTAAGGCCTCGAATCTAAAAGATTTGCTATTGGTTGGGTTAATGTCAGTAATATGCTGCTGTATTAATGACGAGGGCAATACAAACAGGTAACGTTGATTACAGCTCAGAAGGTAAACGTTTTACTACAGTTAAATGCGCACCAATATATATACTTGCTGTATCTGAATTAAATGTTTGTTTTAAATGCTTCTTTTAGTATTGTTGCTATAGTGGTACATTTGTAAAGGAGTAAGAGCAAACTACTTCATCTTTAAAGACCCTCATCTGTCTTGTTAAGATGTTTGAACTATTCAAGATCTAATTATAATACATGTATTTGAATTTGAGTTTTTAAGTATATATACGGACGACAACCAACCAATCTTAAGTATATAATGAAGCACTGAAAGGTAGATTGTGTACACATAATTTTACACATTTTATCCTGGGACAATTGAAGCTAAATTAAACTATGTATAGACTACAACTATGTTACTCAACGTTACTGCTAGCCTTCCATTTAAAATGCATCTAACTCAGATTATTATAATTTGAAGACATAGAAAATTCGTAGCTCGATAAAGTGACGTCTGTGTTGGGCTACTTAAGATTAATTATGATCACAATGAAGAAACACTATCGACAATTTGAACTTTCATCTGTCTCTAACAGTCAGTCATTCGTCGAATTTGTATGAATTCTTACAAAATAAATTTCATTCTCGAATTAGGAGTGACTGGAAAACTCCGGCTTTACCCTTGAACATTGATTCTATTCGGACATTCGTAGTGTGTGGAGCTGATAGACCCAGTGGAGCTCCTTTCTCCGACGGACGGCAGTGCTTTTTTCACTGTCAGGGTCTGATGCTAAAATTTCAAACAATCTGAAATTTCATATGTTGTAGGGAGTAGTTGTTAGGTTAAAATGATAGCGACCGGTGTGTCCCTTTATTGCGGGTGTCACGTTGGTGCTCTATCATTCTGACCTTTGTCTTTCTATTAGTTTCGCCGACTTCTTGTTGTTTGCGAAGTTCGCATATTATTAAGTAGAACAACATTTCTCGTTGTGCAGTGTCCTCTCAGAGCGAATTTATAATTGTACTACGTGCACGTATTAGTGAACACTTAAGATTTGTTTCTATCATGTGCAGTATTTACAATCTTGTACTGGGTTTTTACACGTCAGGCCTTTTTTTGCCCGCGTGTTTTTGAGTGAGTTTCCTCGAAGAATCTGAGAGTATGTCATACCAAGCTATGGTAAAGTCGGTGTCGTCTTTGGCACGAATAGGCTGTTGATCGTAAGGTCAGATAGTGTGATGTTTCTTTCTATACATTCCCTTAGAAACTCACTAATTGTCTTGTTCTTGTTAACTTCGACAGATAACCCCTAGTATCTTTGTAGAGTAGGTGAATTTCTAGTGGATAGCTCCTAAGTTTTCCTCCTCTTTGAGGTTTCTACGTCTCTGTCGTCCCTTGTCCGCTTTTTTTGGCATTTGTTAGACGACTGTGTTCTGTGAACTGCCAGAAATTGACGGTGTTGTCAGAGTTAGTCCGCTCATACTGGTGCTGACTGACATATCACTGTTAGTCCTTGTTGGATTCTCTGATTTGGACGACTACGACGGTGGACCCAGGTCCGGGCGCTAAGTGTGGGTTATAAAACAAGAAAGTAGTGACTGGTGACTCAGGCCTGGGTCCTCGTCGTGGTGCTTATGTGCACTCATAAGGCTGTGCAACGTTTCTGACTAGTTTCGTCAGATTATTCTGACTCCTCAGAGATTTTCGTGTTTGAAATAGCCTGTTGCTGGCTTGTTTATATTGTCCCGCGCGCCGCTCACGTGATCCGCGCCGAAAAAGGCGTTCCCTGTCACGTGAGCGGCCCAGGGCCGCTCTAAACGGCTCCGAATTAGCACGTGAGTGGTGCTCACTTGAGTGGTGCTCAGCGGTGCCGATCTAGTGCCGCTCACGTGATCAACGGCGCCGATCACGTGGCGGTGCCAATTCGGCACTGCTCGCGTTATCGGCGGTACCTCTCACGTGGTCGGTCCGGCGCCGCTCACGTGGGAGGCTTATGGCCGCTCACACAACAATGGGGCCGCTCACGTGACCAAGTGAGCACCACTCACGTGCTAATTCGGAGCCGTTTAGAGCGGCCCTGGGCCGCTCACGTGACAGGGAACGCCGTTTTCGGCGCGGATCACTTGAGCGGCGCGCGGGACAATATAAACAAGCCAGCAACAGGCTATTTCAAACACGAAAATCTCTGAGGAGTCAGAATAATCTGACGAAATTAGTCAGAAACGTTGCACAGCCTTATGAGTGCACATAAGCACCACGACGAGGACCCAGGCCTGAGTCACCAGTCACTACTTTCTTAAATTTCATTCTTGATTCAGCTGATTTGCAAGTGCCACATAACTCTCATTTAGACGGTTTCAATCAGTTCTGTCGATAAGGCTTGATTTGAAAATGCATGATAGTATATGTTCAATGAGAATCTAAACTATAAACTTTAAATTACAAGTTATTAAGATCCTGGTTGTTTAATTGTATTTGTGTCGTTGTTATCTACGGTACGCGTTTTATATGATTGCTTTTAATTTTAAAAACATTATATTGCTTTATGTATTAAAATAAATGCAATATATAACATGACTGAATAATGTTTTCTGCCTCTCATGACTTCGTTAGTTGGTTGGTTGGTTTTGGTTTAAAGACTCTTTGGGACAGTATTCCAGTCTATATTGAACTGCCTCATAAAAGAGAGGGAGGAAGAAAAGGGATGACGGACGAGAGAAAATATATGCAAAACCCCCACCTGCACCTACTGGAAGCACAGTAGGCCATCGTCCTACAGTAATCCAAATACATAGGACATACCGGCATTGAAATTATTTACCCAGTTCCATCGCCGGACCCGACCAACCCTTAAAATTTGTGGGCTAGGCATGCAATATACCTAGGCATGTGATATATTTTATACAAATAAAGTGAAACAACTTAAACGATTTTTGTTACTATCCTGTAAACAAGTGTTCTTTACTGTAGAAACAATGTAATTGCAAAACGGTGTTTTCTTTTTAAGTTTTGTCCACCATGTGGAGCGTCAAAGACATTCACTACCATCTATACCTATAAAACTGATGAGTAATGATCAGTGTCATGTCTACCCCCAGTAGCATAGATAGATCACAATTGCTGAAATAGCAAACAGAATTAAGTACACTATGCTGAAAGATAATATAAACATGTATAGAAAAATAAAACTAACATTTTGGATAATCTTTAGTTGTGTTTGCCATAAAATGCATTTTCGGTGGCCGCCATTTTGAAATTCAAGATGGCCGCCATGATAAAACCTTTCTAGCTTTGTATCCACGTTTAAAATGCTTGCAATAGCTTTATCTATCATTGTGTCAAACTTCATGCTTTTATCAAATAAATGTACAATGTTTTCATATATCTGCCCTTGTATGGCGTCAATTTTATGGTTGACAAAATCGCTTATGCTGGCAACAGGGTGGGTCTGGAACAAGTTGTCTAAAATGCAAACGGACACATGTACAAGCGGAAGACAAACAGAATCGAAATCTGCACATTCTAAGCTTTCAAATGAGACTAAGAAACCTTTGTCCCTCTCGGGGTGCAGCCAAATCGATTTTTAAGCGACTTTTTGATTTCCATATTAACGACTATTATGTGTCTGTTGTTTGGAACCAAAACAATAATAACTGGCCAAACAGTGAAAATCCTGATGAGACGGCTCATTATGAGCCGTCTCATCTGATTTTCACTGTTTGCAATGGTATGTCCGAATTTACCCCCATGTCCGAAGTTACCCGACTCTTCCCTAATTCGTCTAAAAGATGCAGATGGAATAAAAACAGTGCAGACCTACTAGACTGCTTCTAAATCGATAGAATTAATATTCAAGAGAAATTATCTTTTCCAAGTTTGAGCAAAAAAGCTATGATTTATGAGAACTTCTGGATATTTCCATTGACTCATCTTTGTGAAAGTTATAATATTTTCAGCTTGCAATTCGGAAATTTCTCCTTAAAATCAGAGTATGGAAGCCCTATAGGGACTTCCAACTTCACGAATACCTACTTTACCTTTTACTTTCTAACTTCAAGACTTCCCATTTCCTACTGATCGCTTCCGACTTTTTACTTGTGAGCTCTTACCCCCCGACTTCCGTCTTTCAACTTTCATCTTCTTACTTCCGACTTCTTACTTCTGCTTCTTACAAGCTTGGAGTCAGACGAAAAAGTCGGAAGTCAGAAGTAAGAAATCGGAAGTGCGAAGTCGGAAACCAGAAGTAGAAGTCAGCTGTGAGAACTAGGGAGTAGGAAGTAAGGGATTGAAATTGAGAAGTAGGAAGTAAAACGTCCGAAGTCAGATGTTAGAATCGGTTGTAAGGAAGTCAAAAGTAAACAAAAACAAGATAAAAAAAAATAAATAAAAATGAATAAATAAAAAAACGCAGGAAGTCAGAATTAGGGAATTAGGAAGAGAAATTTTAGCTTCACGATTCCCTTCTTCCGACTTCTGCACTTCTTTCTTACATCTTACTTCATGAAATACGACTTTTGACTTCTTACTTCTAACATCTTAATTCTAGATTCCGATTTCTAACTTCAGACTTCGAGCTTCTTACTTCCGAGTTCTTACTTCACGCTTCAAAATTCTTTTTAGCAACTTCAAATGTCTGACTTCTCACTTTCGATTTCTTTCTCCATACCTCTCACTTCTGATTTTTCCAACTTGTAAGAAGCTGGGGCCGTATTTATAAAACGACTTTTGGTGGTTGCTATGATGTTGCTAGGTTGAATTTCTATAAGGGAGATTCCCTACAACTATGAAATTTGCTCTGGAGGAACAGTCTTAAAAAGACTTTTCCTCCAGAGCAAATTTCATAGTTGTAGGGAATCTCCTTTATTTAAGGAATGAATTTCATTTTTCTGAGGTTTATCGAAATGTAAACTACATTGGGTCACGTGCAAAGTGAATGAACCCCGAAGGGGTTCATGTAAACTTTGCTAGTGACCCACTGTAGTTTACATTTCGATAAATCTCAGAAAAATTAAGTTCATTGCTTATATTTACATTCATTTCAATTAAATCTTTCTTGAAAAATCTTATATAAGCGCTAAAATTGAAGCAGTAAAATATGTAAACGCAGTTTTTCTGCTAACAGCAGAACGGCATGCATGACGTCATGACGTTGCTGACGTCCAATCAGGTTGCACAGAGCCATTGTTTATCTTTACGTCACTGACGTCGCGTGTCTCAATGTAATTATTGGAATGTAAACTACATTACGTTCCAACGGTTTACTAAAGGGCTTTTCAGTAAATACACCAAGAATGTAAATATTGAAATGTAACTTTAGCAACAGCATAGCAACAGCTTAACTGTTTTATAAAACGAGCCCAGGAATCGGAAGTCAGAAGTTGGAAGCTGTAAGTCAGCATTTGGAAGTCAAACTTAGTAAGAAATTGAAGGTAAGAAGTAATGAAGTTAGAATTTAGAATTGAAAAATAAGCAGTCGTGAAATGAGAAGTTACGAGTATATCGCACATGATGCAGACTGTTGTGAGTGAAAAATGATAAAGTAGTGTTGGAATTAGCTGGGGACATATCCCTGTAAGTGTACTGTTTTAAGTTTTCTTACCGCATTGCAAATTTTAAAATTCACATTTTCCTTTGGCGTGAATTTTTTCAATAGCAATTACACAGCCCTGTAAGTCAGAGGGCATTTATTACAGATCAAATTGTGTTTACTGTCATGTCAATGCACTTTTAGGTTTGGACAAAACCTTGAAATCGGTTTAGCAGCTTGTCACGGAAAAAATCGGCTCTTTCCGTATCAGTCGAAAGACTTTATATATTACCATTTACAATGAATCCGATACATTTCATTGTGGTAGAGAGGTTCAGTTTGCAGTACATGTATTAAAATACTGGATCACTGGACTAAATATCATGAGTCAGTGGTTCGAATCCCGTATTTCTCTTTTATCTTTTGATTATGCACGACTGCGCCAGCCAAAACAGCATGTAAGAGTACCTAAGTCTACATGACAGCCAATCGTCCGGCCATAATATTTGTGGGTACATGTACAACAGTTTTTGTTCCAATTCGCGTAGTAAATTCGCCACGCTATACCGCCGAAATGTAAGAGGAACGGAAAAATAAATAAAACAACAAAAAATTAATATAAATTGCTAAGTGCAAATGGGGTCCATAAACAGTTGAAAATCATATCATCATCCTATATTGGAGGCAAAAAAAGAACTCACCCACCCCTCCCTGCCCCTAAAACACTCTGACCCAACGGCATGCCCACGCAAAATATGTGTTATTCGTATTGTGGTTGTCGCTTTACCCACTTCGCCACGGCGGACAGTGTAATTCTAGGCATTACTAGTCAAGACTTATACCGTGCATTATACTGACGAATAATGACGAATGCATTCGGGTGTATTACGGACGCTTGATTTGCTACAGGTATAGTTACGGTTACCCATTTACGAGGTTCGAATGGAATCGGCGACCTTTTGACACGACAGGCTAGAAATTTTATCTATAGTCTGTAGTAGATTAACCACAGTTTCATAAATGTATTGCCACTCATGTTGTGAAATAATTTCTGAAGGAATATTCCCTAGAAGCAAGAACACAGCAGAGAAGCTAAAATAGCAGACTCGGTTTAGTTGTATCCGTGCACGTGCGGTAAAGTATTGTTGCAATACTATCCACGCCCCCATCCCAAGCATCAAGGGAACTTTATTTCCAAACTAAATCAGATAGAGTGCAATTATCCTAAGGTTTCAAAATGTATTGTTTAAAGTTAGTTCAGTTCAGCTCAGGGGCCGTATTCATAAAACCACTAAAGTCGTTGCTATGCTGTAACAGTTGTTAAGGCTAAATTTCTATAAAGGAGATTTCCTACAACAATGAAATTTGCTCTGGAGGAACAGTCTTTGTATGACTGTTCCTCCAGAGCAAACTTAATAGTTGTAGGGAATCTCCTTCAAAGAAATTTAGCCTTAGCAACAGCATAGCAACCACTTACATGTAAGTCGTTTTATGAATACGGCGCCTGATCACCCACAAGAGTGATATATGAGAACAGGTCTTATTTTGTTATTTGAAAATGAATAAATTTTGATAAAATATATATATAAAAAATACTTACATTTTTGTCTGAGTTTGTGAATGTAACAGCTTTATATATCTTCCAGCACTGTTCGCGACTTTTTATACTGGAATATGTGACAGTCATCTGTTACAAATGGTATCTTTCATGTTTTATGTATATTTTTATCAATCATGCCTGAAAAATGTTTGTTTTTGTTTTATTAAAGAAACCCACAGGCAACACAAGACCTCCAGATACTCTGACAATAATGCAATCTTAATAGCTTAGTGTTAATGTACTCTGTTTGATTCAAAATTTGTCTGATAAATTGTTCCAAGGGAACGTGTTGATAAGGATACTGGCAGACTTTCCTTTCGGCTCTAGAACGGGGTTCCTACCGCCAAAATAACCCAAAGCATGTAACTGAATATTGTTTAATTTTGGTTTGAGATGGGTTTTTCTCTTCCAAAACAATTCCAAAAATCTAGATCCGTCTTACAAGACGGATCTAGATATTTGAGGGTTTGTTTTGAAAGGAAATTTCCCTTCTCTTCAAAAACAATGCAAAAGATCTAGGTCCGTCTTACAAGACGGATCTAGATCTTTTAGATTGTTTTGAAGGAGAAACCCCGTCTTATAACAGAGTAAATGCGATAATCGAAAGGCACTGACCCTGATTCGAGCGTAAAGTACGAGCAAATACAGTCAGGGACAAAAGAAAGTAGACAGTCCATAGCCGATCAGTCGTGCGTATTTAATTTTGCAAGCCCCACACCGATTTGAGCAGCCAGCCTGTAAAGTCCAAATGGGACAACTGTCTACCTTCTAGATCCAAGCTAATCTGAAATTGAAACAGAAACCTGTGGTCTGTCTGTTCATATACCACATTCAATTCCCATGCCATTTGGAGACTGCGTTTTATCAACTATTGAAGAAACAACTTTTGTGGATTTTGGATAGCGAAACCTATTCAAATTAGGATCTTCTCTAAAAGGGAAGTTTTTCTACATACAGAGGCGAATTTGTTGATCTGAATTAAGCAGGGAAGCAACCTGAAAATATACCTATTCACATTACACAGTGTTCCACTGCGGCGTTGCTCTTTGGAAAATTTAGTGAGACGGTTAAATAAATTTTGGGAATAATCTGGCAGAAAACGCGTTTCGGTGTCAAATCGATAACTCTATACTACCTGTTAATTTTAGCCCTTGGCCACAAATGAGATTGTTTCCCTTTCCAGTGTCTTAATGTTCAATAGAGAGAACTTAAAAAAATTTCGACCAAGCTTCGAATCAATAGTTAGCAAAATTAGGCGTTCAGGGAAGAAAATTCCCATTTAGCTGTGTACATGTATGTACAAAATACGTCATTGTAATCAGTGGAATAACAGCTTTCCGCTCATACGTTATAATAGATTCGCAAATGTTACTTGAATAGTGTTCTGTCACTAAATACACAACATTAAACTAACCCAGCCATTATTATTAATTTTTGTACTCGCTTCTATGTCATAATATACTCTACTTTTTGTGAGCAGTATATTTCTAAGCTGTGCGAAGGAAAATACGTAAAAGACCTTTTGATATATTCTACAGTGCACTGGCCACCCGCTCTTCGTTTTGGAGCATGCTGAAAGTAGTGCATGCTGTTCGCGGTTTTCTTTATACTTTTTACTGTCCACTGAAGAGTCTACTGTCTGTCTACTACGTCCTCGATACTGTTTACTGCGGCCTGTCTTATACAATTTATCATGCATCTCCTGCAAATTCCACCTGATAACAGGGGGTGATATCATGTCACTATAGAACTGCACTTGCGCGAATGTTATCAGGCGATGCCTTCAGAATCGATCTCAGAAGACGATTGGCTACATACTAACGTTTGTAGTGATTACACTGTCCGATCGGTTAAATGACGTCACCGACTAACGTCATAATGCATTCGCGACGTCAGCAAGTTCAGACAACACCGCGTTTGTTTTTCATTTGTATGATGTTCTTGGCGCTTCAAAAGCTGCTATTGATGCATGATAAATAGAAAACCATGTAAGTGTCTTTTGATATCAAGTTTATCAGGCTCGACCAGAAACACGTCGGACTGGCTCGGCAAGCCTCGCCATTCCTACGCTGTTTCTGGTCTCGCCTGATAAACTTGATATCAAAAGACACTGACATGGTATTCTCTATATAGACGTGGTGCAAGTACAGAGGCATGGGTACAAGGTCGCAGCATGTGCGCCGGTTTAATCGCATCCGGACTCTACAATGATGTACCTTCAACCAAAGTAGAGTCGCACAAGCAGATGGAACCCACATAAGCACCATAGTAACCAGCACTTTATGGGGGCTGAACCCTGGTGGCCCGTAAGAATAATAAATGCATGCCAAAATTACCATGTAGCACATACTTTTATTTTGGCAGTAAAACAAACACGCAGACACATCTGAGCCGCGACACGACAAAACCAACAATGTGGATGTGCGCCCAGCGCAGATTCAGATCAGCCTGGGCATCCGCCCAGTCTGATCAGAGTCTTCGCTGTCCGCATAGAGGTAGCTTAGACCCTTAGCTACCTTTTGAGCACTTAACGAAGAGTCTGGTCAAACTGGGCGGATGTCCAGGCTGATCTGAGTCTGCACTGGGCGCACAACCACATTGTTGGTTTTGTCGTGTCGTGGCTCATCTAATATCTGTTCTGCAGTAGTTGAACAAATAAAAAAATAATAGATAAATCAAAAAGGCAGTTATGACATCTTTTCTTGTCAATTTTAGATTTGTATGTATGAATGAAATGCAGAACTTCTAATTTTGGGCAATATGTACAAATTTTGGCATTATTTCTTTTCCCTGTCGAATTGCTTCCTTCGTCTAAAAATCGATTTTAATGAAATGTGGACATAGAATGATAAGTTGTGACTGTGGACAGACTTCCAATATCAATATTTTTTCTGATACCTAACGGAAAGCCCAAAGAGACGGATCAGATCTTCACATTGATACATTCTACCCAGCTGGTACACAACATTATAATGACGTCGCATTGACGTCGACGCAACCAGATGACATCGCAACGACGTCAGTCTGACGTCATGTGCCCGCTGGGAAAAATTTACTACCCGGCAGGCACAATACGTCGAAATGACGTAGTATTGACGTCGATGCGACATGGTGGCATCGTATTGACCCCATTTCGACATCATTAGGACGTTAGGCGCCTGCTGGGTTTCTTGTAGTACTGTCCTAAGGATTTGCATCGTTTTAATTAACCCTCGCTATTGGGATACCTTAAAATTACTGTAATTATTCTAAAATTTGAACAGGTCCTTATAGAAGCCGATAGTGTGTCAAAAAATAAGATAGGATGTGACTCATCTTGTACACATCTTGATCTGGGGCCAGTTTCACAAACGATCTAAGCAAGAACTTTTGACTTAAGTTATAACTTAAGTCAAACGTGTATACTTACGTGGTTTCACAAAATATCTTAGTTGAAACTCTTTGCTTAGATTTTGCTATAAACTTAAGTCAACCAGCGAGGTGACTTAAGTTCTAACTTAAAATGTGTAAGGTAGATATGCTGATGATAGGCTGTCATAATTCGGGATATGCCATAAACTGCAATTATAACTGAAGACTGTTTTGATCATTCGTTATGCGCTTCGTATTCTTACTTGTATTTTATGTTGTATTGTAACCTATAAGCGGTTCGGAACACAAGCAATTTTGCTACTGCACGTCCAATATGTGGTTTCTGTTCCGAGTCCTCTTTGTTCATTTAGTAGACACTGTACATGATAGGGTTTGATTTCGTCCTCCTTCAGTCTTCTACTGTTCGTGCTCCGAAAACCCTATGTTCTGTGATTGTGGCCATTTCTGGGTAAATTCACAGCTCTGCCACAGCTGAACTAAAGCTACTTAAACTGTTTACATGAGTCATATAGACGAGTACTTCTGAAGGTGGTGAAGACAGGGCTCGGACAGGACCCATTCCCTGCGGCATTGAGTGCTTAGCAGGTAAAACGGTATGTACATGGTAGCCCAGGCCTGTACATTCAGGACGTTTTCTCACGACAAGGCCGATAAGTTTATGAAAGCCTTATACGAACGCATTCATGTGTGTCTTATAAAATAATCAATTAAAATACATCATCACCATCATCATCTCTCTCTCTCTCTCTCTCTCTCTCTCTCTGGAAGGGGTGTGGTTTGGGAATGTTGGTAGCGTAAAAGCGTCAGCGAATGAAAATGACTTTATCATGTGATCATTCTCCATCACATAGTCCCCTTTACTATATTCATTACACCTGGAGCCAATCGGGAAACACTTGACCCTCAAGTTACATAGTTATATAAAATCAGAATCAAACATTAGAGAGAAAAATTGGAGAGCTGAAAGAAAGTGTGTGATCGTACTCCATCATCATGATCATATAGTCCTCTTTTCCTGGAGCCAATCGGGAAACACTTGACTCTCAAGTTACATAGTTATATAAAATCAGAATCAAACATCAGAAAAAAAGGAGAGCTGAAAGAAAGTTTTATCTTTGCTCATGGGAAAACAGTTATTGAAACATTATCTCCGTCTTTCTACGCCTGTCAGTCATGCAATGTGTGTGTGTGTGCATGTGTGTGTGTGTCGGTGTGCGCATGCGCTCGTGTGTGTATGTGTGTGTGTGACTTTGGATTCCGACAAGCGTGCATTTTGCGTGTATGTGCATATTCATATTTCCAGTCAAAGGTAAGGCTAGTTCAGATTTGTGTATGTCTCTTTTGTATGCTTGTCCCTCTTTCTATCGATACGAAGAAATTATAAAAACCTGCACGCAGGTTCCATGTAGAGTGACGCCTAACCTGCGACTAGTTTTTACCGTAATGACCCCGTTAAGACAGATTTTACTCAAATACTGCACCTACTGCAAAAGTCTAACTTGGGACGTCCAAATGTCGAAAGTTTCGTGGTATCTTTGTCATACTTATGTGCGAGTTTGTGGATGGTCTGCATGATCATTCGTGCGTAAATGTATTTGTACGTGCGTGTCTACATAAAGGTGCATATTTTAGATCGAGGAATTCAGCTATGATGAGAGTGAGAAATGCCAAAATCCCACGAAATTCTCCGGTAGCCATATTTCGGTGGAACACAAGAGTTATGTGAAGTGAGGAAGTGCCTATCCGATGTAGGTATATTCACTAAATAGTCGACTTTTATTTAGGAAGCAAGTACAGTGCTCCAGATAAGAAGGGGTAACATGGATGATTCTGAGATATTTTTCATCATTTATGAAGGAAAACATATGCTGTGACCCTTATTAGAACCGTCGCGGTAACACGGTTCTAATGAGGGGTCAAAACGTATGTTTTTATGGAGAAATATTAAAACTTATCCCTAAATTATCCGTGCTTCCCCTTCTTATCTGAAGCTGAGACATTAGGGAGAGGACTAGCTAATGTTGGTATAACTTGTGTCCAATCCCTTTGTCTATATGGTACAATAAAATATGTTTAATCTAATCTAAGACATTTTTTAAAAAAATGGGGACCGATGGAAGAATTCTGACCCCCCCAATATGCCTAATAAAAATATATGGCCCCCTACTCCATGACTTTTTTTTTCCGACCCCCCCCCCCCCAGCACATCACCAAAAAAAATTCCGACCCCCCATAAAAATTAGGGAACACATTTAAAGCCGTACCATATTAAATTAAAGTACCGTAAATATAAAACAAACTGACAAAAAATGAAAGAGAAAAGTGGTGATTCGAACCAGTAGCTGTCTGTGCTAGAGCGCAAAACGCTACCCACCACACCACCGCCTCAGTAGCCTAGCCACTAGGCGAAGAAGTTATATCAGTCAGCCATTCTATTTTCCCAGTTCTTAAAGCTAGTCTATACTTATAGCTCGACTTCTTCGATAATGTATATATCAGAAAAGGAGCAGGGGCCAGTTTCACAAACGATCTAAGCAAGAACTTTTGACTTAAGTTATAACTTAAGTCAAACGTGTATACTTACGTGGTTTCACAAAAAATCTTAGTTGAAACTCTTTGCTTAGATTTTGCTATAAACTTAAGTCAACCAGCGAGGTGACTTAAGTTCTAACTTAAAATGTGTAAGGTAGATATGCTGATGATAGGCTGTCATAGTTCAGGATATACCACAAACTGCGTTTATAAATGAAGACTGTTTTGTTCATTCGTTATGCGCTTCGAATTCTTACTTGTATTGTAACCTATAAGCGGTTCGGAACACAAGCAATTTTGCTACTGCACGTCCAATATGTGGTTTCTGTTCCGAGTCCTCTTTGTTCATTTAGTAGACACTGTACCTGATAGGGTTTGATTTCGTCCTCCTTCAGTCTTCTACTGTTCGTGCTCCGAAAACCCTATGTTCTGTGATTGTGGCCATTTCTGTGTAAATTCACAGCTCTGCCACGGCTGAACCAAAGCTACTTAAACTGTTTACACGAGTCATATAGACGAGTACTGCTGAAGGTGGTGAAGACAGGGCACGGACAGGACCCATTCCCTGCGACATTTAGTGCTTATCAGGTAAAACGGTATGTACATGGCAGCCCAGGCCTGTACATTCAGGACGTTTTCTCACGACACGGCGGATACGTTTATGAAAGCCTAATTCGAACGCATTCGTATACACACGGATGTGTGTCTCTTTTCTATAAAATAACCAATTCAGTAAAATACATCATCATCATCTTCATCTCTCTCTCTCTCTCTCTCTCTGGAAGGGTGTGGTTTGGGATTAGATTAAACATATTTTATTGCGGTTTTGGAATGTTGGTAGCGTAAAAGCGTCAGCGAATGAAAATGACTTTATCATGTGATCATACTCCATCACATAGTCCCCTTTTCTATATTCATTACACCTGGAGCCAATCGGGAAACACTTGACTCTCAAGTTACATAGTTATATAAAATCAGAATCAAACATTAGAGAGAAAAAATGGAGAGCTGAAAGAAAGTGTGTGTCCGTATGTTTTATCTTTGCACATGGGAAAACAGCTATCGAAACATTATCTCCGTCTTTCTGCGCCTGTCAGTCATGCAATGTGTGTGTGTGTGTCGTTGTGCGCATGCGCTCGTGTTTGGGTGTGTGTGACTTTGGATTCCGACAAGCGTGCATTTGCGTGTATGTGCATGTTTAGTGCACGCCCGCACGCAATGTATGTATGTGCTAATTTTCATGTATATGTGTGTATGTGCGTTTGAAAATGCATAAATACTAGCTATGGCAAAAGGGAGAGTTTCCACCGAAAAGTTCATGTTTTATATTCATATTTCCAGTCAAAAGTAAGGCTAGTTCAAATTTTATGTGTGTCTCTTTTGTATGCTTGTTGTCCCGCTTTCTATCGATACGAAGAAATTATAAACTAAACCTGCACGCAGGTTCCATGTACAGTGACGCCTAACCTGCGACAAGTTGATTGTTTTTATCGTAATGACGCCGTTAAGACAGATTTTACTCAAATACTGCACCTACTGCAAAAGTAGCAGGTCCTTGCTCTAACTTGGGACGTCCAAATGTCGAAAGTTTCGTGGTATCTTTGTCATACTTATGTGCGCGTTTGTGGATGGTCTGCATGATCATTCGTGCGTAAATGGTTTTGTACGTGCGTGCCTACATAAAGGTGCATATTTTAGATCGAGGAATTCAGCTATGATGAGAGTGGGAAATGCCAAAGTCCCACAAAATTCTCCTGTAGCCATGTTTCGGTGGAATACAAGAGTTAGGTGAAGTGAGGAAGTGTCTATCCGATGTAGGTATATTCACTAAATAGTCGACTTTTATTTAGGAAGCAAGAGCAGTGCTCCAGATAAGAAGGGGTAACGTGGATGATTCTGAGATATTTTTCTTTATTTATGAAGGAAAACACATGCTGTGATCTTTATTAGAACCGTCTCGGTAACACGGTTCTAATGAGGGGTCAAAACATATGTTTTTATGGAGTATTATTATAAATTATCCCTAAATTATCCGTGCTTCCCCTTCTTATCTGATGAACTGAAAGAGGGACCCTACATTTTGGCACTGACCATTGTACACACTGCTGATAACGGCTAAAGTTCCCAGCAGTAACTGTTCTAAACATTTCTTTTCCATTGATCAAGTTTTCGACCAAACAACTCTATCACTTCCTCACTTACTGTGTCTGCCGAAACTGAACGAGGCATAAACGATTGGAGATTTAGTTGGTTGATCGTTTTTGGTTTAACGGCTCTTAGAGACAGTATTTAAGTCTATATCGAACCGTCTCTCAGAGAGAGAGGGAGAAGGAAAAGAGATAGGAGAGAGAAAAAATGTCCAAACAATGCTCGCCCGCACCTACTGCAAACACAGTTGGCCCTTGCTCCACTATTATCCATATCTGTAGGACACCCCTGCACTGAAAGTTACCCAGCATCATATTCCGACCACGACCATCCCCAAAAGGTTGGAGAAACTTGAAACATAGTTTTCGATAACGACATGCGTGTCAGGAAACTTTTATACTCGCTTTAACTTTAGGATGCATAAAAATTAGGGAACACATTCAAAGCCGTACCATATTAAATTAAAGTACCGTAAATAAATTAAAAAAAAATATATAAAACAAACTGACAAAAAATGAAAGGGAAAAAGGGAGATTCGAACCCGTAACTGTCTGTGCTAGAGCGCAAAACGCTATCCACCACACCACCGCCTCAAGTACGTCATCATGTTGTTTGGTACATAAAAGTATATTGCAGACTTTTAACACAGCTTAAAATAAACTACTACAAATAGACAAGACTTAAGTCAAAACAGATTAAGTTTTTGCTTAGATGAATTTGTGAAACGGCTTAAGTTCGAACTTAAGTCATTCTTACTTTTTTTACTTAAGTTATAACTTAAGTTGTAACTTAAGCACAAATCTAAGATATGTTCATGAAACTGGCCCCAGATTCAAGTTTTATAGACTGGCAAGAGAAAAGAAGAAGAAGAAAAAAAAACAATTAATTCTTTTCTATTAACGGTAACCTTTTCATTATCAGACTAGCGCTAGTCTACCGTCTCAGGTACGTCATCATGTTGTTTGGTACATAAAAGTTTATTGCAGACTTTTAACACAGTTAAAAATAGACTCCTTAAACATGTTAAAGTAGACAAGTCTTAAGTCAAAACAGATTAAGTTTTTTCTTAGATGAATTTGAGAAACGGCTTAAGTTCGAACTTTAGTCATTCTTACTTTTTTACTTAAGTTATAACTTAAGTTGTATTAAGCACAAATCTAAGATATGTTCATGAAACTGGCCCCCGATCCTAAAGTGATTTTATATCTATCTCAAAATATAGGATTACTGCGGCAAATGTTTGTTAATTTTGCAGATCTTGGGATCAAGGATCGGTCATATTTGCACGTGCAATTTATGCTCATTTCTTATGTTTAAAGAACGTGATGAGCCTCGCCCGGGCGAAATATATATGACGCTATACGCAAACGGTGGGTACCAAGATAAGTCTTTGCAACTGCGTAGTCTGTCAGAGTCAGAGCAGTGCACCGTTTGATTCCCAGAAAGCATACTAATTGCGCCTACCTTGTCCTGATTGTGATTGCATATTCCATAAGGCTGATTTTATCACGACACAACCTAAATGGCTTTCGCAAGGGAAAAAGTGTGTTCAGCCCATAATGTTTGCAGTGAAATATATATGTATACGGTACCAGGAGGTACCAAGTTATGTCTACGCTCATGTGTAGTCTACACCGTTCTGATTGCGCATGCGTCTAGTCTAGACACACGTGTTTTGCGTATGGCATAAGACTGGTTTTCTCACGACACGAGGTATGCGCAAGGAAAAATGTGTTTCACCCCACCTTGGTTAAAGCGAATGCAGTCCCATTCGTGTCATTTCTTTTCGCACATTTTACGGCGCTCCAGTGTATAATGCTCAAGATTGTTTAAACATGTTGTGAACGCATAAATGATACCACAGACTGGGCTGACTTTTCTCGCCCCATATGGCAATTTTCTGAGGGTGCGGCTCTTGGGTTACATCATCGATAATCAAGATAATCAGGGGTCGGTCATATTTGCACGTGCATTTTATGCTTTTCTCTTGTGTTGAACGTTATGAACCTTGTCCGGGCAAAATATGTTTGACGCTATACTCAAACAGTGGGTACCAAGATAAGTCTATGCAACTGCGTAGTCTGCCAGAATAAGTGTAGTGCACCGTTTGATTCCCAGAAGGCATACATATTGCGCTTACCCTGTTCTGATTCTGCTAGTGCACAAACTAGTCCCGAAATAGGTGTTTTGCACATACCATAACGCTGATTTTATCACGACATGACTCAAATGGCTTGCGCAAGGAAAAATGTGTTTCCAGCCCATAATATTTGCAGTGCAATATATGTATGTACACGCTACCAGGAGGTACCAAGATATGTCTATGCTCATGTGTAGTCTACACTGTTCTGATTGTGCGTACGTTTAGTCTAAACACGCGCGTTTTGCGTATGACATCAGACTGGTTTTATCACGACACGAGGTATGCGCAAGGAAAAAATGTGTCTCACCCCATCTTGGTAAAGGCGAATGCAGTCCCATTAGCGTCATTTCTTTTCGCACCCTTTAAGCCGCTCCAGTGTATCATCGATGCTCAAGATTGCTTATACATGTTGTGAGCACATTAATGTTACCACAGACTGGGCTGATTTTTCTCGTCCCATGTGGCAATTTTGTGAGGGTGCGGTTCTTAAAGAATGCGCATTAATATTACAAAAATGGAATTTGTTCTTTTTGCGTAGTAAGCAACACTTTGGATAACAACACTATATATTCAGACCATCACCCGTCTGGCTTGATGGCTCCTTCTGAACTCGGACGATGTACATCTCAACGCGGTGAAGGAGTGGCAACGCCACGTGGCAACCCGGTCACGTGGCGGCGAAGATACATCGACGGTGTGGCCCTAATGAGGGTCGTTGTTGTGAAAGAAGATACCAGAGTGATGTGTGCTTCCAAGAAGATTCTCCCTATGATCGCGGCCAACAGACGACTTCGAAGAGGACGGACGCTCGGCTCCCCGTTGCTGCGGCTATGGATTTCGTTCCGCTGAGGTGCGTAGGGGGGAGGGGGGCGGCGTCGATTGGAGAATTGAAATACAACAACACAAGCTGGCTTGATGGAATCTTAAATCGTTGGATAGTTCTGAAACATGAACTGCATTTATTAAACCAAAGACAAAGATGGATGGATGGATGGATAACGCAATTTTACGTCCTTTTCCTCAGTATTTCAAATATCAAACAGAGAACCTTCTATGTTATGAAATGGCTATCAGTAATTACCACATCATTTAGTCCGAGCTCATGACATCTAAATAACAATCTCTATCTCTCCTTCTCTCTTTTTCTCTCTCTCTAATTGTTTGTCCGTGATAGTATATAAAGAGACAAGCATATAAATATTATAATATCAATGATTGTAATAATCGAGTTCTATTTGATGTGTTAATTAGCCGCACCGCTAAAACAGTTTGTTTATTAAATCTGAATGATTGTCACTACAGGACAGCTCAGCGGCGTTCTTTGAAATATGACATCCCTTATCAAAACACCCACTGAATACCGGGTACATTCACTTACAAACAATAAACAACCAGTTTATGATCAGACAAATGTACACCAGATACAGACACAAATAATGTTTTAAAGCATCCGTGATAAAACGTACATTTTAAAGCACTTCATGTAGAACCAATTTAAATGCATTATGAGAGACAATAAAACAATATTTCACGCTCAGATACCTATACTCCTCAGCGTCATCATTATATATAAAAAAATATGCATCATAATGCGCAAATTACAAGACATGTTTAATTACATATTTTAACACTGACCCCTTAGCGTGACTGAGTATCGACTTTTTGCCAACCAGAGCGGGAAATCCCCTAGCAATCCTTATCGATGACGTCACCGCGTTTTCTCCTTGCTAGTTATCAGTGTGTACACAAGCAAAACTTAAAAGTTATGAGCTGTTTTGTAGGTGTGAAAAACATTCACTCCGAACCTTTTTACGAGAGAGCCTGCACTGCTTAGACTTGTTAGACCTTGAGCTGACCATAGACCCCCCTCCCCCCCAGGGGGAGTTTTGTACCCTATAATTTTCTGAAACTACATTATATAAGAAACAAAATGACACATGTTAGCCCTCTGTACGTTGGGGCCTTAACATATAACGTCAACGTCAATTACACTACCCAAATTTACATATTTACATTATAATAGAAGATACTCATTGTTATACACATGTTAGTATTCGCCCTAAATAATGTTGGGTTTTGTCTGCTAGTGCATAAATCGCTGTTTCAAAGTAATTGACGTTGTCAAGGATAAGTTGACTAACCAATATAACGTAGTTTACATTGCATTTGACGTTTTTCCCCTTCAATGTCTAAATACATGTAATATAAGGAGCAAATTTTAAGAATTTAAGTGTAGAGAAAAGTTACTGTCATATATATGACAGTTTCAATAGTCTACTATAAAAAAGGAAACAGCTAAAGTCTTAAAAAAACTTGTCAGCAGTCACGATAAATATGTAACGTATATAACCACAACAAAAATATAAAAAAGAAAAAAACAGAATTAGACTAAATCGCTGAATTGGTGGACTGAAAGTTATACGTGCTCCATCAATCTTCTTTGATTCATGCCCAGCTTAGATAAGTTAGGCAGCAGTAAGCAGTGGATACATTAAATGGAGACAGAAACTATTTTATTTTTGAAGAACTTAACCTAAAAAATGACGAGAAAAGCTAAGAAAGCCAACATCAGCTGCATTTTATATTTCAATTTTATCTTTAATTTGTCTTAAATAGATACTGTTTTATATGTAAATATGAAGAAATGTCAATGTTATGTGTCCTCAAACTATGAAAAAAGAGAGAAAAAAAAACTAATAGTGTATATTTGAAAAGCTATCTAACAGTAACATTACGTTACATAATTGTAACATGTCGAGGAATAAGATTTGTGAGTCATCTGTTATCAAAATTTTAGTTCCCTGGCGGCATGAATTATTCATTGCTGTAGTATAAGCTTACCACAGGTAGTCAGATGGCAAACTTAGCTTTTTGAAATACACAAGAGTTCAGCAAGACGCACATAGATTGTTACGGCAGAAGCAGTTCGACTTTGCCTTCAATTGAGTCTCACTTAAAAGTGACTTCATAAAAATGATTTTTTTAATTCTATGCATTAAATGAAGTAGGTAGAAGTTGGTATATGCTGCAACTGATTAATATTTAGGTTCTCGTTATGATGGGGATAAAACCAATTTCGCTACCTGTGCTGTTGGCTGAGCCATTCAATTACCCTACATACAAATATGCAACTGTGACTACCAGCCGAGGCAATCAGAAGCAGAACCAACTATGCCGGCATGCATTAACACCATTTTTCTATGCTGTCAGTCGAATCGTCAGCCACGAGCCTCTTTGCACAGTAACTGCTTTACATGGGTTAGCAAATATGTGTGGCTCCCGTGATCATAACTTATATGTTAATTTGTGATCTACGTGATCTGTTTATGCAGCTCTCTGCCATCAAATACATTACAAAATGTTAACAATGTGAACATTTAAGGATTATAGAAAGTGACATACTTTATAACACATACAGCATTCTGTCTTCAGCCTGTTCAGGAGTTCTAGTTTTTCATTATGTTGTTACAAATATTTAACTGGTCAGATGATTTTGCAAACCCCATGGTTTTATTCCCACTTGTTGTTACTATCAAGGACTAAAGTTGTTACGAAATACAAATTTCAGTCAGACAATTTTCAATAATGTAACAACTAAAATTGGGGCTTTATTCTCTAACAGTATTTAACATATTTGAACAAGGATGATTTGATAAGCAGTAAGATATCATTAATAAGCAGTTTACAACCATATTTATTGCTAAAAAGTAAACAATGAGGTAAAACAGGGTCACAGTGATCAACTGCAGTAAGTTATTTAGGTTAGCCCTTCCTTGGCATGTATTGATATGCACTATTTCTATTGTTTGATTATTTGCTCTTCAGATATACTGTATTACTAGTCAAGGATATCGGAAATGAAGAATTCATAAACTCTCATTAAATACGTTGTATACGTTACTTGTTTGGTATTTCTTTCATTTTTTGGTCTTTCTTTTTTTCTCAATATTATGCTGCAAAGCATATGACTACAGTGTAGGCAAATACATTCTGAAGAAGAAAAACTAAGATATGCTCATAAATATCTGAACAACGATGACAAACATTAATATATTTTGTCATTTTCATTTGCCATTTTATTATGTGTGCATAGCTACTGGAACACTGTCCCTGAAAAAAAAACATTTTTGCCCAATCAAACGTGTCTTTATGTTCTTTAGTGAATAGATTCTTTAAGAGATGATTGAATGTAGTTAGATTCTTTAGGATATGGTTAAATGTAGTTAGACTTTAAAGAGCAAGAAACAAAGCATAGAATTATAGATCATCATAAACATAGCATTTATAGATTGCTACAGTATACTAGTAAACTGCCAGTGTCTCTTTTCTGTATTAAATATTTCTGATACTATTCTCCCAAACTCCAGGTTGACACATAATTGTTAGTTACATAAATGAACTAGGTAAAGCAATGTATTGACACTACAATTAATTATTTTCAGATGTTTGTTTGTTTCTTAACTGTAGCTCAGTAATGTTGTTTCCTCTGGTAACGTAAAATATACGATAGTTTTACAAAAATAAGTATACGCTGCCAGCAAATATCTACATTAGCTTTGATGAAGAACTGTATTTGGCTTAAGCTGTCAAACTTCAGGTTTACTGTTCTGCTTTATAGTTTTTCAGTGTGCACGTAAAGGCTATAACAAATCCTGTCAATATACAAGGTGGAACTCTATTTTGGATTGTTGATTACTGATTAATTTATAGTTTGAAACTAAACACGTCAAACTGCTTAGCTTTAAATGGTATCAAACTGATAGCATATTATTTTATTCGACCCCTATATGCAAAATCAATGCTGGCTTTTAATAGCTGCGGCTGTATCTTTTCTGAAGTATTTTTTTCTGTTTTTTGTTCT
The DNA here is from genome assembly GCA_963989385.1 of Ctena decussata. Lineage (NCBI taxonomy): Eukaryota > Metazoa > Mollusca > Bivalvia > Lucinida > Lucinidae > Ctena > Ctena decussata. The sequence continues at coordinate 21,038,904 of OZ022502.1, forward strand.
TTAATTTGATTTTTCAGCTGTATATAACAAAATTTCAGGTGTGTTACTGTCTTTAGAATTCAAATGTACAATTTGTAAAAGAAACAAACTTGGCAATGCCATTATGAAATACTTTTATTTTTGATATAATAACAAAGTAAACAGCAAAACCAGTTTTACATATGCAGAATATGTCAATGCCCTTAACATTACAATTTGAAGTATACTGTGTTTAATCACGTATAAAACACACCTCACGAATCTCTAAAAGTAATAACTGAGAGAAGTGTTGATAGGTCCAAATACACAATATATCATGAGAACATCCAGTCTTATATGTGTTATTTCTTATGTGAGAGTGGGAAAAAACCTGATTAAAGGTATTATAATAAAATATTTTAAATGTTAATGTTATTTACGTTACTACTAGTAATAGCTTATCATAGAAAATAAACCAGAATGCATTTTTCGCTTCTATTAGAAGATTCTTTTATGAAGAAACTGCTACCAAAGAAAATAGAATGATTGTATCTTCAAATTATATGATTTTAACAAGAGTAGCCCTAGGTAACGTATATAATTGATCATTATGGCCGACTAAAATGCATTCAAAATATTTTTGAAATGTTCCTTGCTGTTTAAATAGGCTGGCATATTCAATGTTACCTTTTTACTGTTGGTTTCAATTCCAACAGTGTAGTTCAAGCACTTGAATTATACGGAAAGTGATAATTGTAATATGGAACATTCATTAGGGGGTACTGTGTTCAACATCTTATTTCTCCCATAGTATACAAGATAGGACAATAATTTTTGCAGATCTGTAAAGATCAATTAATTTTCTTTAACACAGTAACAAACATTTGGTCTAATATTAAAGGAATAACTTACAAAAAGAAAGTATTGTGGATGGAAATTGCAATTTTAATGGAGAGTAAAGAAAAACGTCACGTATATTACACCATGTAAGATAAAGTGACGTTTCAAACATCATAACTTTTAGCTGTTGGATTGTTCTATTAGACTACATTATAATTTAAAACATAGGAACGTGACTTCTATTTTTTATAATTTTTTATATTTTTTATTTTATGTTAATTATTTTAATGGGTAACGTAATGTAACAGGCTGTTACAGCTTAACGCCCCACTCGCCAGAGGGATTGCATGCTGCAAAATACTTCTAAGATGCTGGACTTTAAGAAAAGTTTGGTCTACAAAACTCCCGCTGGGGGGGGGGGGGGGGGGGTAAACCATATCTGGCCCATGGCCTAAGTCTGCGTAAATGCGCATTCTAGTCAGAAAAAGTGTAGTACGCACTAAAATTAGTGAGATGTTACGTGTTTTGACTCTCTGTGCACTTACTGAGCAGACTGTGCATATGCGCAGTTCGCAAATGCTCCCCTGAGATTTTTTCGCGTGTTGCAACTTCAAATATTCGAGCCACATATAATGATAACAGACCTTATTCCTCATGCTCAGCTGACACACTACCCTGAAACAACGGCATGTCATTAACGTTGGTTAAACGTTACTATGACGTTGAATATACGTTGCTATTAACGGTTGCATGTTACTTTAGATGTAAATGATTATATGAGGCGCAAATTTCTACCAAGTAATAAAAGGGCTTATTGAAGATGTTTTGCTATAGTTTTCCTACTGATCACAAAACTTTGAATCACATTGAATCAACGTTTATTCAATGATGATTCAACATTTTGAGTTCGCTGGCTTGATGAGACTGAACTGCAAACAGCGCAGATCCTGATACGACTGCTCTACTAGGCATCTGGAAGAAAACACGTAACAGTGTCAAATCGATAACTCTATACTACCTGTAAATTTTAGCCCTTGGCCACAGATGAGATTGCTTCCATTTCCAGTGTCTTTTAAATATTCAATAGATAGAACTTACAAAAAATTCGACCAAGCATCGAATCAACAGTTAGCAAAATTGGGCATTCAGGGAAGAAATTTCCCATTTAGCTACATGTATGTATGTACAAAATACATCATTGTAATCAGTGGAATAATAGCTTTCTGCTCATACGTTATAATAGATTCGCAAAATTAATTAATGTTAATTATATGTGTTATTTAGGTCCAAAAAACGAAGATTCGCGCAATTTGAATAAATTGTGTTAAGATACTTATGGTTTAAAGAAAGAAAATTATGGGCTCAGATTGAAGAAACTTCTCATTGACGCATTTCTATAATTTTTATACCAGATGAAAGAGGTTGAAATGCTCTTTCATGCTAGACGTTATAATATCCGGCCTCTACAATGATGTACCTTCAACCAAAGTAGAGTCGCACAAACAGATGGAACCCACATAAGCACCATAGTAACCTGCACTTTATGGGGGCTGAACCCTGATGGTCCGTAAGAATAATAAATGAATGCCAAAATTTCCATGTCGCACATACTTATATTTTGGAGTAAAACAAACACGCAGACACATCTAATTATCTGGCCTGCAATAATTGAACAAATAAAAAAATAATAAATAAATTAAAAAGGCAGTTATGACATCTTTTCTTGTCATTTTTAGTTTTGTATGTATGAATGAAATGCAGAATTTATCATTTTTGGCAATATGTACAAAGTTTTCCCTATCAAATAGCTTCGTCTGAAAATCGATGTTAAAGAATAATAAGTTGTGACAGTGGACAGAGAGAGATCCAATATCAACTGGCACACAACGTTATAATGACGTCGCATTGACGTCGATGCAACCAGATGACATCGCATCGACGTCATTCTTACGGCATGTGCCCGCTGGGAAAAACTTTACTGCCCAGCAGGCACAAGACGTCGAAATGACGTAGTATTGACGTCGATGCGGCATGGTGGAGTCGCATCGTCCCAATTTCGGCATCATTACGACGTCAGGTGCCTGCTGGGTGTCTTGTAGTACTGTTCAAACAAGTTGCATCGTTTTAATTTACCCTCTCTATTTGGATACCTTGAAATTACTGTAATCATTCTAAAATTTGAACAGGTTCTTATAGTAGCCGATAGTGTGTCAAAAATACAGATAGAATGTGACGCATTGCACATCTTGATCTGATTCTAAAGTGATTTCTCAGACACATCTGTCCCAAAATATAGGATTACTGCGGCAATTGTTGGTTAATCTTGCAGATCTTGGGATCAAGGATCGGTCATATTTGCACGTGCAATTCATGCTCATCTCTTACGTTTAAAGAACGTTATGAGCCTCGTGCGGGCAAAACATATTTGACGCTATACGCAAAAACTGGGTACCAAGATAAAGCTAGGCAACTGCGTAGTCTGTCAGAGTTTAGTGTAGTGCACCGTTTGATTCCAAGAAAGCATACTAATTGCTCCTACCTTGTCCTGATTGTGCTAGTGCACAGACTAGTCTGGACATAGGCATTTGCATATACCATAAGGCTGATTTTATCACGACACAACCTAAATGGCCTTCGCAAGGAAAAATGTGTATTCAGCACGTAATGTTTGCAGCGAAATATGTATGTATACGGTACCAGGAGGTAACAAGATACGTCTACGCTCATGTGTAGTCTACACTGTTCTGATTGCGCATGCGTCTAGTCTAGACACGCGTGTTTTGCGTATGGCATAAGATTGATTTTCTCACGACACGAGGTATGCGCAAGGAAAAATGTGTTTCATCCCATCTTGGTAAAAGCGAATGCAGTCCCATTAGTGTCATTTCTTTTCGCAAACTTTACGGCGCTCCAGTGTATGATGCTCAAGCTTGTTTATACATGTTGTGAACGCATAAATGTTACCACAGCCTGGGTTGATGTTTCTCGTCCCACGTGGCAATTTTCTGAGGGTGCGGCTCTTAGGTTACAGCATCGACAATCACGATAATTAAGGGTCGTTCGTATTTGCACGTGCATTTTATGCTCATCTCTTGTGTTGAACGTAATGAACCTTGTCCAGGCAAAATATGTTTGACGCTATACGCAAACGGTGGGTACCAATATAAGTCCATGCAACTGCGTAGTCTGCCAGAGTAAGTGTAGTGCACCGTTTGATTCTCAGAAGGCATACTTATTGCGCTTACCCTGTTCTGATTCTGCTAGTTCACACACTAGTCTCGAAATAGGTGTTTTGCATATACATGTACCATAACGCTGATTTTATCACGACATGACTCCAATGGCCTGCGCAAGGAAAAATGTTTGTTCAGCCTATAAGGCTTGCAGTGAAGTGTATATGTACACGCTACCAGGAGGTACCAAGATATGTCTATGCTCCTGTGTAATCTATCCTGTTTTAATTGTGCATGCGTTTAGTCTAGAAACGCGCGTTTTGCGCATGACATAAGACTGGTTTTATCACAACACAAGGTGTGTGCAAGGAAAAATGTGTTTCACCCTATCTTGGTAAAAGCGAATGCAGTCCCATTAGTGTCATTTCTTTTCGCACACTTTACGGCGCTCCAGTGTATGATGCTCAAGACTGATTATACATGTTGTGAACACATAAATGTTACCACAGACGGGCCTGATTTTTCTCGTCCCATGTGGCAATTTTCTAGGGGTGCGGCTCTTAAAGAATGCGCATTAATATTATAAAAAAGGGAATTTGTTCTTTTTGCGTAGTAAGCAACACTTTGGATAACAACACTATATATTCAGACCATCACCTGGCTGGCTTGATGGCTCCTTCGGAACTCGGACGATATACACCTCAACGTGGTGAAGGAGTGGCAACGCCACGTGGCAACCCAGTCACGTGGCGGCGAAGATACATCGACGGTGTGGCCCTAATGAGGGTCGTTGTTGTGAAAAAAGATACCAGAGTGATGTGTGCTTCCAGGAAGAGTCTCCCTATGATCGCGGCCAACAGACGACTTCGACGAAGACTGACGCTCGGCGCCCCGTTACTGCGGCAATGGATTACGTTCGTTCGTTGACTAATTAGCCAGCAATAATGTGCATCAACCTTAACGATACCAAAAACCAGGCGCATGCCGTCCTAATGAAGTCACACTTACATCGATGCGACGTTATCTTGTCGTATCGACGTCAATATGAAGTCCTTTCGATGCGATGTGCCTGCCGGGAAGATGATATCCTTAAAATGTATTACTGAGCTACATGTTAAAATAGAATTATCTCCTATCGTTCATATAGTCATTGTTGCAAACAGTCGGAACTTTTCGAAATGTTGCATTTCTCGCGCAAAAACTGATTTTCTCTTCAGCGATTCTCTTTGGCTAGTCACTACCAGAAAATTCTCTATGAGAAGACATAACTTGCCACCGTTTATATCGAGTGGGAATGAATTGGCAGCGAATAAAAACAACATTTCAGTCGCTTTCTAGTTGAGTCAAATGTCTCTGTCGCCGATTGCGATTAAAACCATGTAGCTTCTATCCGAATGTATAACCTTGCTAATTATCAGTGTTTACACAAAGCAAAACTTTAAAAGTTATGAGCTGTTTTATAGGTGTGAAAAACATTCATTCCGAACCTTTTTTACGAGAGAGCCTGCATTGCTTAGACTAGTCTGCGTAAATGTGCAATCCAGTCAGAAAAAGTGTAGTACGCACTGGAATTAGTTAGATGTTACGTGTTTTGACTCTCTGTGCACTTACTGAGCAGACTGTGCATATGCGTAGTTCGCAATGCTCCTCTGATTTTTTTTCGCGTGTCGCAACTCTGAATATTCGAGCCACATTTAATGATAACAGACATTATTCCTCATGCTCAGCTGACACACAACGCTGAAACAACGACGTGTCATTAACGTTAGTTATTGCATAAAAAGCAGTGCCGAGAGGTATTAACAGCCGTGCATCAACCGGCGATAAGGCGTGTTTCAACAAGGGTTTGGCACGCGCTGTTGATGCTCGATGGCAGAACGTTCATTGTGCTTGTGCCGGGCCACTAAAAAATCCGCCATGAAGTTTGTCTCTCCGGTTTTGGTCGAATAACAAAAATTGGTGGTGCGCTACCTAAGCATGCATATATGACGTCATCATGCCTTTGTTATCTGACGTCATCGTCATGACTCAAGTTTAAAGCGATGTTGTTAAAATTCTTACGATGCCAAATGGAGAGTAAATAAGTGTTATTGCATAAAAAAGCAGTGCCGAGAGGTATTAACAGCCGTGCATCAACAGGCGAAAAGATGTGTTTCAACAAAGGTTTTCTCGCGCTGTTGACGCACGATGACAGAACTTACATTATGCTTTTGCCGGGCCACTAAAATCGCCATGCAATCTTGCCTCTCCCTTTTCGGTTAATTGACAATAATTGGTCGCGTGCTATCTATGTTTTCTTATGACGTCATCATGCTTTGTACTCTTATTACGTCATAAAGTACCGACATGGCTTTCAAAGCCATGTTGTCTTCATTCTTACGATGCGATGCCAAATGGAGACTTAAAAAGAATTATGGTGTACCATGCCCCCCCCCCCCCTGCTGTTTCTTCCATATTAATATTCTATAAAAAGTCCTACGAATGCAATTTGAAACTAGCAATACCATATTAATCCTAATAAATGCCCCTGCTAAAAAAAATGCAAACAGCTTCTTTTCTGAAAATAACATTATATTAACATGGATGAATTCCTGTTATTGCATAAAAAACAGTGCCGAGAGGTATTAACAGCCGTGCATCAACCGGCGAAAAGCCGTGTTTTAACAAGGGTTTGCACGCGCTGTTGATGCACGATGACAGAACTTTCATTATGCTTGTGCCGGGCCACTAAACAAATCCGTCATGCAACTTTGTCTCTCCGGTTTTAGTCGAATTACAAAAATTGGTGGTGCGCTACCTATGTATGACACTATATGACGTCATCATGCCTTTGTAATCTGACGTCATCGTCGTAAATCAGGTTTAAACCGATGTTGTTTACATTCTTACGATGCCAAATGGAGAGTAAATAAGTGTTAAAGAAAACATGCATCTCAAGCTTTCAGCAATCAAGACCTGCAGGATGGTATATGAACGGATCAGGCTTGTTCTGCATGGAAATTATTGCTCAAGGTATCTGCTTTTTGTTGATTAATTTGCAATTTATTTTGCATCAACTACAACGACCATCTTGGACAATTTTCCGAAATATTGAGGTTGAATAGGAGGATGGCGGCCATTTTGAATAGCTGAATGCTCTTGGGCCCGGAAAACGAATAATAGTAAAAAGATGTACCAGCGCGTTGGTTGCCAAACGGTGACAAAATATAGTGCCAAGTTTTTTCTCAAATTTTAACGAATAATTCGTTGAATTTATGCAATAACAGCGATCAAACATTTGTTTCCAAAGCATTAACATTTGCCAGGTCCCTCGGGAGATGTTGAAAACCTCGGCCTTCGGCCTCGGTTTCCAACATCTCCCTCGGGACCTGGCAAACGTTAATGCATGAAAAACCATGTTTGATCCCTATATTATTGCTTAAAAAGCAGTGCCGAGAGGTATTAACAGCCGTGCATCGACGGGCGAAAAGCCGTGTTTAACAATGGTTTTCTCGCGCTGTTGAAACACGATGACAGAACTTTCGTTATGCTTGTGCCAGGCCACTAAAACCGCCATTCACTCTTGCCTCTCCCTTTTCGGTTAATTTACAATAATTGGTCGCATGCTACCTATGTTTTCTTATGAAGTCATCATGCTTTGTACTCTTATTACATCATAAAGTACCGACACGGATTTCAAAGCCATGTTGTCTTCATTCTTACGATGCCAAATGGAGAGTAAATAAGTGTTAAAGAAAACATGCATCCTAAGCTTTCAGTAATCAAGAACTGCAGGACGGTATATAAATGGATCAGGCTTGTTCTGCATGGAAATTATTGCTCAAGGTATCTGCTTTTTGTTGATTAATTTACCATATATTTTGCATCAACTACAACGACCATCTTGGATACTTTTCCGAAATGAGGTTGAATAGGATGATGGCAGCCATTTTGAATAGACTGAATGCTCTCGGGCCCGGAAGACGAATATTAGTAAATAGATGCACCAGCGCGTTGGCTGTTAAACGGTGACAAAATAGAGTGCCAAGTTTTTTTCTCAAATTTTAACGAATAATTCGTTGAATTTATGCAATAACAGCGATAAAACATTTTGTTTCCAATGCATTAACATTTGCCAGGTGCCTCGGGAGATGTTGAAAACCTCGGACTTCGGCCTCGGTTTCCAACATCTCCCTCGGGACCTGGCAAACGCGAATGCATGAAAAACCATGTTTGATCCCAATATTAAAGAAAACATGCATCTCAAGCTTTCAGCAATGATGGTGAATGAATGCAGCAGGCTTGTTCTGCATGGAAATTATTGCTCAAGGTATCTCATTTTTGTTGAATAATTTGCAATCTATTTTGCAACAACTACAACGACCATCTTGGACAATTTTCCGAAATATTGAGGTTGAATAGAATGATGGCGGCCATTTTTAATGGCTGAATGCTGTTGGGCCCGGAAGACGTATATTAGTAAGCAGATGCACCAGCGCGGTGGTTGTCAAACGGTGACAAAATATAGTGCCAAGTTTTTTTCTCACATTTTAACGAATAATTCGTTGAATTTATGCAATAACAGCGATCAAACATTTGTTCCCAATGCATTTACATTTGCCAGGTCCCTCGGGAGATGTTGAAAACCTCGGCCTTCGGCCTCGGTTTCCAACATCTCCCTCGGGACCTGCAAACGTTAATGCATGAAAAACCATGTTTGATTCCTATATTAAACGTTACTATGACGTTGAATTAACGTTGATATTGACGGTTACATGTTACTTTAGACGTAGCTGAATATATGAGGCGCAAATTTCTACTCAGTTATAAAGAGGCTTATTGAAAATGTTTTGCTATAGTTTACTTACTGATCACAAAACTTTGATTCACATTGAATCAACGTTTATTCAATGATGATCCAACACTTTGTGTTCGCTGGCTTGATGAGACTGAACTGCAAACAGCGCAGATCCTGATACGACTGCTCTACTGGGACGCGTTACGGTGTCAAATCGATAACTCTATACTACCTGTAAATTTTAGCCCTTGGCCACAAATGAGATCGTTTCCCTTTCCAGTGTCTTAATATTCAATAGATAGAACTTAAAAAAAAATCGACCAAGCTTCGAATCAATAGTTAGCAAAATTAGGCGTTCAGGGAAGAACTTTCCCATTTAGCTATGTATGTATAAAATACATCATTGTAATCAGTGGAATAACAGCTTTCCGCTCATACGTTATAATAGATTCGCAACTGTTAATTTATATGTGTTATTTAGGTCCAAAAACGAAGATTCGGGTAATTTGAATAAATTGTGTTAAGAAACTTATGGTTTATAGAAAGAAAATTATGGGCTCAGATGGAAGAAACTTCCCTTGATGTATTTCTATAATTTTTATACCAGATGAAAGAACCTGAAATGCTCTTTCATGCTAGACGTTATAATATAATGTCGGAAAATATATTACAATAAGAAAATGAAATTTATTTATGAGCTTCTATACATTTCCCTATTAAACTAAGAACCGTATACAGGTAAATGCTTATCTCCGGCCATCTCGGAGATTATCGGAAAAGCCCATAGCTTTTATGATAATTCTTCCCTATGTCACATTAAAGATTTCTGGTTAACAAACAGATGTTTTGTTATCAAAGTATTTCGTTTATTTTTAATAGTGGTTGCACCCCAAAGGGCACTCAGCGTTGAATAAACATTGAATAAACGTTGATTCAACGTCATGACGTTGAATCAACGTTTATTTGAAATGTAGTTTGTCCCAGGTTGTACGCCTGCTGGGACCTGACTTTGGATTTCAATAGACACCGCCAACATATACCTTCAATAAATCATAACACACACTGGTCTGGTATTCAACATAGGCAACGAAGACAACGTGCACGGAACCTGCTTGTTCTGCTCATCAGGATAAGTTTGTTTCAGAAGTATAGTCTTACGGACCATCCGATCCCCTACTCTTGAAATAGAACTCAAACGTTTTATTGAATTGATACGCATATTCAAGAAATGCTTGAAAACAATTTTTGGGCTACAACGACCAGACAACGAATTGGTGAAAAACCTTATTCAAGCACTGCTTTTATACTAGACGGAATTTTTTCGAAAATCTGGTCTGACTAAGAGGTCTAACAAACTGCCAGGTCCGTAAGAATGATAGTTTGAAATTAATATAAGAAGTATGCGAAAACAATCGAGTTTTATAGTACGTTACCTTCGTTGCCTGTGTTGAATGCCAGACCAGCGTGAACATAATGCGTTTCAGTTTGCCACATGTAAATATTTCGTTTCCTTGAAGCGAAAACGGACATGTGCATACGAGTTGCGATGAAGGTGCAAAATATTGCTGCATGACTTGCTAATTTTTGCGAAGACATTTGAGCCGCGACATGACAAAACCAACCAAGTGGTTGTGCGCCCAGCGCAGACTCAGATCAGCCTGGGCATCCGCCCAGTCTGATCAGAGTCTGCCCCGTCCGCATGCAGGTAGCTTAGACCCTTAGCTACATTTTAAGCGCTCAGCGAAGAGTCTGGTCAGACTTGGTTTTTGTCCAGGCTGTCTGAGGCTGCGCTGAGCACACAACCACTTTGTTGGTTTTGTCGTGTCGCGGCTCAAATTTTAAAGTGATTAGTTGGCTTATCTGCATCTGATAGACAATTAAAATGGTATTAAGTTTTAGTCATCAATGCCGCATATACTAATCATATTACAAATTAGTTAACTGTCTGTTCGATATAACAGAAAATATAAGTAAAAGAGTATCTCTGCGTGTTGGTGTTTTACAATTTATTAGAAGCTAGGAATTTAAAGTAGGCATATGTATGTTTTCACTCTGTCTGTCTGTCTGTCTGTCTGTCTCTCTCTCTCTCTCTTTCCGAAAATGACATAAACTTTGCATCTGTATCTACAATACAGAAATGAAACTCTCTATCCCTCTTGTAAGCTACATGGCGCGGTAGTCGAGTGGTTAGAGTGGCTCGGCTATTGTGCAGAAAGTCACCGTAAGGTCGTGAGTTCGCGGCTCACTGTCGCCATACGATGACTGGAAAACTCTCTCTGTCGACCCAGCAGTAAATGGGTACCTTTTTCCAATCAGGGAAGGATAAGGCGGCGAAAGGAGAGGGATGGGCTCCGCCTTTCATCAGCTGTGCCCAAGATACAGTGGGTCTCTAACCCCCACTGCCCCTACGGCTATTAGGCTATGGGAAACATTTACCTTTTTAAGCTACATGTACGTAAATGCGTAATTATTAACCACAAGCAAATTCGATGAATTTATATCTCCTGCCGAATTGGCTTATTTGTTTATAGCATATATATGTAGCTGGATAATTGGTTACAACTGACCCTGTGGATTGTTAATCAAATCAAGAGCAATAACCCATGTATAAGTAAGGCCTTTCTAAACAACTTGCCTCAGCATTAAAGGGTTATGGTGATATATATTATATCAAGTTTTAATAAACTTTGTTTATTGGTGCCGTAGTTATGGCTAATTTGTGTATTTTAAATCAAATCAAGGGCAATAACTCATGCATTATTGATGCCATCATGACAAAACGATGTGCACTGTCGCGCTATGATGATACCTAATTGTTATAAGTTTAGTGAAACTCCATTCATTGGTTTTTTAGTTATGACTCAACATGTCTTTTCTAAAGTGATTCAAGGGCATTAACTCATGCGCTACTGAAGCAAGTTCAACAAAACTTGACATGTACCACCCTGTTTTAGCAATACATATTTAGTATAAGTTTCATAGAATTCAATTCATCGATTACTTAGTTATGGCGGAATTTGTCAATTTTAAATTGATTCTAGGGGAATAGCTCGTGCACTACTGATGCCACACTAAAAGAACTTTATGCGCACAACTGTCTTATGATGATACACATTACTTTTATTCTAAGTTTCGTGAAATTCGGATAATTGGTTACTTAGTTATAGCTCATTTTAGTGTTTTAAAATCAATTCAAGGGCAATAACTCTAGCACTACTGAAGCGAGTCTGACAAAACTTCAAACGCATCATTGCCTTATAGTGATATATATCTATTTTTAAGTTTCGTGAAATTCCGTTTAATGGTTACTTAGTTATGACTCCGGACGGACGGACGTACGGACAGACAGACGGAAAGACGGACGGAAAGACGGACGGACGGACGGACATGGACAAAACTATATCCCTCCGCCTTCGGCGGGGGGAATAAAAAGCCTTATTTCGCTTATAAGCCAACCACATTTAAGCTGATGAGAAGAGATGCAATCTGTTTTTTCTGATGACACAATTTAAGCCGCGGCACGACGAAATCAACAAAGTGGCATTTGCACCCAGCGAAAACTCAGATTAACCTGGACAGCCGCTCAGTCTGATCAGAGATTTTCACTATTGGCGTAGAGGTAGCTTAGACCTTAAGTTACCTTTTAAGCGCACAGCAAAGTCTCTGATCAGACTGGACATCTGCCCAGGCTGATCTGAGTCTTCACCGGGCGCACATGTCACTTTGTTGGTTTTGTCGTGTCTCAGCTAAATAAACTCATTCTTGCATATGATAGTAGGACGGTGTGCACCAATTCTTCGTTCTTCATACTTCATACCTCTTAATGCTCTTAAAACAACGGGTACTGGACATTAAAAATCATAAACCATGACTTGTGAAGAATAGACTTTATCATATGACGTCGCATTTGAGAGTGTAATAAAGCCATGCATTAAAAACAATAATCCACTAGTTGATTAAATATGCAAATTACGTCGGAACGTTATGCGTTGACGTCCATAAAACGTCGCGTTGTCTAATGGCAAAATCGTGACGTTTTAGTGCAAAGTTTGCTAATAAAATGCGATTTTAGTGTCATATGATAAATAGAATCTTGCAATCGTGCTCCTGTATGATCGAATTTATTAAACTCGTTGGTGAAACGATAAGATGCTCGGCAGAGCCTCGCATCTTACCTTTTCCCCCAACTCGTTTAATAAATTCAATAATACATGAGCACTCATGTAAGATCCTTTATGTAAAATATGAAGTGTGGCGCATGAACAGTGAACGGTGGGGCATAAACCATGAAGCGTTAAAACACAGAATAAAATGACTTGAGAATAATTATATGTATGAGAATATCTGAAGTTTCTGCTGAAAGAATTTAGTATGTTGTGTCATCGAAAAGTTGATGTTTGCCATGCTCCGATACCAATGATGTAACAAATTTGTTACCACAGCAACTATAAGTCCATATTGATGCCAAAGTGACGTCATCGAGACGTCATTCTGCCAAAGTGCTAAGCACAACAGTCTCAGTCAGTTATTCCGTAGTTGATATGGTAATATATTTATGACGTCATTGGTATACGAGCAAGGCAAACACTGGTGGCCATGCTCCGCAAATTTTTAATAATATACATCTGTGACGTCATTGGTATAGGAGCATGGCAAACAGTGGTTGCCATGCTTGCAAATTTAAAATAACATTCCATACTGAAATTCTTTAAACAGAAACTTCAGGTTATCCCAAATAAATAATTAGTCTCAAGTCATTTAATCCTGTGTTTGAAGTGTGAAGTTTGTACTATGAACTGTGAAGTTGGAAGTGTGAAACAGGAACTGTGAAATATGAAATGTGCAGTAAAAACTATGAATTGCGAAGTATTAGCTATCAACTTTGCACTGAGACCTCTGAAGTGTGAAATATAAATTTTGAAGCATGAACTTTGGTATATTGACTCAAAAATATGAAGTATGAACCATAAAATTTGACGTATAAACTGAGAAAAATAAAGTAGTCTGAATGATAAGTGAGAAGTTTGAACTGTGGGCTTTAAATAATGAACTATGAATTTGATGTGTGAAATATATTATATTAATGAGAAATGACAAATTTAAACGACGAATCGTAAATTATCAGCTATGTACAAGTATAAAATATGACGTTTTAAATATATAAACTAAAGAGTATGTTAGATCCATTTTAAATATCGATAGTTAAAAACGATTGGAGGCAACTTGACAGTTCATACTTTACACTTCCCATTTCACAGTTCATGTTTCAATTTCAAACGTTTTTCATACTTCTCACCTGATACGCCCCACTTCATTTTTCATAATTTATGGTTCATATATCATATTTTAGAGTTCATACCGCATAGTTCTCAAACATCGCAGTTCATATTTCCTTCTTCATACTTCATATTTTATATTTCACACTTCATAGTCTATACTTCACAGTTCATACTTAGCATTTGAAATATGAAGTACAAAATGTAAAGTCTGAATTACGAACTATGAAGTTTAAAGTCGACACCGGTCTTTTATATGATGCGGCACTTTGGTATTGTTTTTATTTATGTTTTGGTCTGATAAATAAACTACTAGAGACAAAAGACCTTCAGGGTTGCAATTTCTTGGCGTTTTGAGGGGTCAGATGCTCGTTGAATCCTGCTTTTAATTATATTCTTTGGCTTGCTAAAACATATGTCAATGCAAATATTCTGTATAATATAGGCATCATGGTGGCCTTTCAACTAAGAATTGTGTTCCTAGTACTACGACTAGCTGCAGTATCAACACAACCTTACTATGGTTGCAGACAGTGTGATATGGACCATTACTGCGAAACTTATGAAGAGCAATCAGCATGTTGCTTAGGGGCAAATATATCGTACCACTTGCCTTTTGAAGCAGTACAACAACCGCGGTGAGTATATCCGACTGGGCACATAACCTTGAATCAAACTTGAATCAACCTTGATTCAACGACATGACGTTGAATCAAGGTTGATTCAAAGTTATGTGCCTGCTGAGTACATGCTTATAATCTTTATTGTGCGCAACCCTCCCTCAACATTTCTAAACTGATTAGGCAAATCCTCGTATAACACACCGGATGTAAGATAAATCATACAATGTACACGGCCAGCGCTTTTATAGGCTGGTCATTTCCAAGTTTAAGGCCGGGCCGCGTAGTGCAATCGGTAGGGCACCTGACTCATAAGTCAGAGGCCCTGGGTTCGAAACCCGGTCTGGCCACATACTATCGTTTCTCCTTCCGCTGATTCAAGAAGGGCAGTTGTCAGTTACTGGCGAAAGTATGTGCACTTAGTACTGGTTAACCGCTTAGGAGGTCTAAGCCTGCGCAGGAACAGTGTAGTTAGGTTAACGGACCGTCCCGACATGAACATAGTTCCGACATGAACATAGTTGTTTACCGTGGACGTTAAGCAATAAATCAATCAATCAATCAATCCAAGTTAAGGGGATGGTTTTAGGAAGAAAATGGCGGCGTTTTTGATTTAATGAACGGAAATGGTTGGTACTTAAATAATGTAGTGCTAATCTCGACCTGAAAATCATGTCATCTGCCACTTGGCGTATAGAAATCGTCCCGTTTAAAGCGAGCATGCAATCTGCAGTCTTGACTTTCGCTAAAGGCATATTATTTTCTAGAGTTGGGAGTAAGTACTTTGTTGATTATTTGTGATTATTTTCTAGATTAGGGAGTGAGTAATTCATTAAGGAATGAATGTTATTTTTTTTTAACGTTTACTGAAGTATAAACTACATCGGGTCACGAGCAAAGTAAGTGAACCCCGAAGGGGTTTACGTAAACTTTGCTCGTGACCCGATGTAGTTTATACTTCAGTAAACGTTTAAAAAATAACATTCATTCCTTATATTTATATTATTAAACGATGCTTTTGATCAATAAAAAGATAAACAAAATTAAGAAATACATATATAAAGATTTTTAAAAAAACATTACCGGCCGAATTTAGCAATAGTTTGGAACAGCCGCATTGTCACTGCCTACCAGTAAATTCCACCTCCTGCTGTAGATTTCGCGTGCAAGTAGGCGTAGCGAGCTGTCACTCAATGTTTACTAGCCATTCAAGTACATGGAATGTTGTAGATTTCACGTGCTAGTTAGTGAGATGAGCTGTCACTCTGAAGCGCGTGATACAATGTAATTATTGACTTTTAAACAACATTGACGCCCGCATCACTTAATTGGGTTAACAGAGAGCTCTACATTGATAATGTAAATATTAACCTATATGCGCGTCAAACTAAGGCTTTAGACCTACTTCGTACTGCCTTGCAAATAAAGCTCTCATCAAATCGTCAAGAACATCAACTGGGGCCGTATTCATAAAGCAACTTAAGTCGTTGCTATGCGGTTGCTAAGGCTAAATATCTATAAAGGAGATTCTCTACAACTATGAAATTTGGTCTGGAGGAACAGTCTTTGTAAGACTGTTCCTCCAGACCAAATTTCATAGTTGTAGGGAATCTCCTTCAAAGAAATTTAGCCTTAGCAACAGCATAGCAACCACTTAAGTCGTTTTATGAATACGGCCCCTGATCATAACCGTTTGAAAGTTGACACTGTTTTAAAAAGAAAAAAAACGACAGAAATAATAATACAATGCAGGTGAAAAGCATCAGTCTTGAAAACGCCAAATTGGCAGTAACCATTTTTCCAATTTGCAGTTCGCTACTGTACAAAATCTAAAGCTTAACTATGTATATGTATGTCAATGTCCATTGTGTGTATTAAGTGCGACTCTATGGTTTAATGGGAGTCGTATCTATCGCTCTTTAGATTCCCGTGTGCAGTTTTTGTTTAAAATTCATTTAACCAAGCTTCATTTTTTAGAATTACATGTAAGCTATATGCTATTTAAAAGAAAAGATGTTGGCACTTCCTTCTTTTGAATATTATCGCCATAGTGACGTCACAAATTACGGTACCGTCAAATGTGTAAAACTGCCCCACCCTACAAAATGATAATAATAACAGTAATAATTATAGTAATAATCCCTAATTGTTTTGATGTCCGATCAAATTCAACACGATAGTGTTTATGTTGAACCAAGAATATTGTACGGGTTCTGGTAGCTGGCCGTTTGGGCGTTTAGCGAGTTGCAGTTATTGCATTCTTTTAATAAGTTACCTTATCATTCTTCGATGATGTTCTGTAACTGGGTTCATTCTTATTTTATAACAGATATAAACTATTATTTTTGAAATAATTGTATTTGAACTCACAATAGTAAAACAGCTTTTCTACAATTTTGCAAAAACTTAATGTTGCTTACGTTACCAAATATTTCACCAAATAAAATCGATAAACCATTTCATTATAGATATAGCGAGAGCTTCAAAACATGAGCCGTCTTGTCAGGATTTTCACTGTTTGCTCAGTTAATTTTGTTTTAATTCAAAACAACTGACATATAAAGGAAACACCGTCACTGTCCAAATTTACCTGCCGTCCGAACTTCATGACTTGTTCCTTAGTTCTTGTAACAGTTTCAGCGGGCCCGCAAGTCTCCCTAGAGCTTTAACTCTTTCGGCGCCAAAGTCGCAAAAATGCGACTTTGCAAACAGCGTATATCCAGATCAGCCGGCTCTTAAAAGAGCCGTCTGATCAGTATCTACACTGTTTGCCATTCAAATATGAACTTAAAAAGCCTGATTTTATGAAAAATGTCTTTAGATTGTTAAAATTTCCAATTACAAATCTGTCGTCTGATGATATGAGCAGACGAAAATTTGTCGTCTGAAAAATTTGGCGCCGAAAGAGTTAATAGAAACATAAACTGCAACAAACCGTTACATAAATAGTTTGACCATAGCCTGTACTGTTTCTTACCTTGTTTTATATATATGTTAACATAATAAGTAGATCCACAGTCTGCTTAGCGTTCTCATATGCATGACGTGTCCCTAGAGGCCGTACAGTGAATTTAGCTGGTACTATAGCATGGACAAGTAACATATCCTGTTAGAAGTTCTAGTTGTAAGCTTTAATTGCACCTGTGTGCCCACTGGTATATCTTAATAGCTGAAGCTTGTATTGCAACACTCCCAGAGGTCTTTTTATGCCTCCGCCGCAATGAAATGGCGGAATGGCATATAGAGTTTACCCTGTCCGTGTTTGAAAAGGCTTTGTCATCCACAGAAGAAAAACTGGCAGTTACAAATAAGCTGTTCTCCTTATCAAAATGGCAGAAAATGTGAAGGTGTTCCCATACATCTCAAAACACAAATACATGTGCACACACAATAAAAGTGTCAAAGTTAATTTAAAACAAGAGGGCAATGAGGCCCTGAATCCCTCACCTGAGCAATTGGCCAAGCGGCTTTCTCTTATGTTTGGAGTTGAAAATATAAGTCTTGGGTCAAAAGTCAAAGAATGACCATGACCCCTTGTACTCATAAATCTTCATGTATGCATTAAGAAACCGTATATACCTTTTTTGGCCAATATCTTTAAAACTTTCCATGAAATGTTATGTTCTAGCATTTTCCCATGCCGTAAAAAAGGTCAAAGTGAACCAAAGGTCATTATTTGAACAGTCCTGATAGTACTACAGTACTCCATGCGACTTACCAAGTTTCAATACCATAGGTGTATTGATTCTGGAGAAGAAATCTATTGAATGTTTATACCATGAATAAGTATGGCGGCCATGTTCGTCATGTGACCTGGACCGTTTGAACAAATTTTCTTTCCTGTAGACTCTATATGAAATTTGGTTATAATTTTGCTTATGAGGAAATGTTTAAAAATGTCAAAATATGAGAGACCTGGGTCAAAAGTCAAAGCATGACCTCGACCTCATGTACTCATAATTCTTCATGACCTCATTAAGACGACTGTATTATACTAATGTTTGGCCAAAATCTTCAAAAACTTCCCATAAAATCTTATGTTCTTGCATTTTCCCTTATTTGACCATGCCGAAAAAAGGTCAAGGTCAATCCAAGGTAACCATTTGATCAGTCTTGGAAGAACTTGATTACCCGATGCTATTCACCGAGTGTTAAGGCCATCGGTTACTTGGTTCTTAAGTGGGATTTTTTATAAGTTTTTACCATACAAGGGCATGGTGGCCATGTTGGTTATGTGACCTGGACCGTTTGAGCAAATTTTTGTTTCCTCAACACTTGGAGACTCATATATGGACTTTGGTTACAACTGACCCAGTGACTTTTGAGATGATGTTTGAAAATGTCAAAATATGGGAGACCTGGGTCAAAGGTCAAAAAATGACCTTGTCCTTTTGTACTCTTAAATCTTCAAGTACTCATTATATATATATATGTGACAGTGCCTGCGATTTTGAGCCTTGTGGAGGTGCGACGTTGACGTCAAAACGTGAAATGAAAGTGACGTCACGAAATTTGTACGTAAATTTAATTGGATTGCCGCGCACTGACTAATACATTTCAAAGCGTCACTTGAAAAGAGTTATTAAACATTTCTATCGGCATCTTTAATTTTCTTCATCTACACTCTTTTAAAAATGTTCGCATCACAGATCTTTGAAAAGCGATGTCACAAACCAGAATCATAAACGTTTATCCAGCTAGCATGTAAATTGTATCCAATCAGTGAAAAAAAAAAAAACCAACAAAAATCGGGGTGGTGTGAATTTCGTTTGCTTTTGCAGTAAACATTAGCGCTATTGCTTTGTGCTTCTCGAAATCTCTTCTGGAAGCACTAATAAATATGAAAATGTTAAAAACAAAATTTCCTAATTCCGCTCCGTAAGGCTCAAAATGCCAGACACTGTCACATATATGATTATATATACCAATAATTTTCAGGCTAAAATCTTCAACACTTACCATGAAACCTTATGTTCTGCATTTTCCCATCTTTAACCTTGCCGCAAAAAATGTCAAGGTCAATCCAAGGTCATCATTCGAACGACCTTGGTAGAAATTGAGTACCTGATGCTACATACCAAGTTTCAAGGCCATTGGTCCAATGTTTTGGAACAAATTTTAGTTCCATCCATTCCTGGAGACTCTTTATAGAATTTGGTTAGAATTAGCCCAGTGGCTTTTGAGGTAATGGTTTGAAATTGTTGAAATATAGGAGACAAAGGTCAAAGCATGACATTGACCTCTCGTAATCATTAATTTTAATGTACTCATGAAAATGATTGTATATACCATTCTTTTGCCCAAAATCTGCAACAATTTCCAAGATATCTTATGCTCTAGCATTTTGCCATATAAAAGCACAAGGAAGCAAATTTGACCTTATCGAAAAAAGGTCAAGGTCAACCAAAGGTTATTATTTGAACAGTCTTGGTAGTACTTGCGTATCCGATGCTTCATACCAAGTTTGAAGGCCATCGGCCTATCGGTTTTGAAGAAGAAGATTTTTTTAAAGTTTTTACCATTTTGGAGCGTGACAGTCATGTTAGTCATGTGACCAGGACCGTTTGAACATTTTGATGTTCCTTAGTCCCCTGCAGGCTACATATGAAATTTGGTTACAATCGGCCTAGCGGTTCCAGAGGAGAAGTCGTTTAAAATTGTGGAAGGACGGACGGACGACGGACGACGGAGCCTGCCTGTCCTATAAGCTGCCCCGGAGCCTCTAGCTCAGGTGACCTAAAAAAACTTAAATGAAAAACAAAATAAAAAGTTACCAGCCCTTAACATAAATAATTGAGGATGGACATTTAATTAGCTAATTGCCGATTGGCCACACGAGGACAACATATACTTAAAAGTCTACTCATATTTAAAATCTATATGAATATAACTGGATAATAGAAGTTTAACTCTTTCGGCGCCAAAGTCGCAAAAATGCGACTTTGCAAACAGCGTATATCCAGATCAGCCGGCTCTTAAAAGAGCCGTCTGATCAGGATCTACACTGTTTGCCATTCAAATATGAACTTAAAAAGCCTGATTTTATGAAAAATGTCTTTAGATTGTTAAAATTTCCAATTACAAATCTGTCGTCTGATGATTTGAGCAGACGAAAATTTGTCGTCTGAAAAATTTGGCGCCGAAAGAGTTAATTTGACATATTTCATTGCAGGTACAGCTGTATAAGCACAATATTTATAGCAGATAATGATCAAACAAAGTACATAATACCGAAAGACGCCGCAACGTTCAAAAAGAACGCATGGATGATCACACAGTGTAGTCTGACTTGGAAAGACGACAACATTAGAGAACGTTGTGAAATCCAAGGCAAACACGACGATATCGAACTTCTCGTTCCCGTTACGCATTCAAGCTATCAATACAGAAACAAATACTGCGCCACATGTAATGGTGTCGACGACGACTCGTATCGCCCGTGGACAACGGAGATCTACTGTGACGCCGACTTATCTTCAGACATTGACATCTTGTCATCTGTGAGAAGAAGAAAATGTAACATTTTTTTTAGGTCACACAATGACTCCATCGTAAGATCCTGTCTAAACGGATATTACAACACTTCTTCTGACTGTAGGCTGACAGCTACTATTTCGGAAACCATGGAGTCGAGGGATGCTGTATGTGAGATGCAAAGAAACTCTTCAAAACATAATTATGAAACAGAATATTTTTGTTATACATGTGGGTCTGCAAATGAACTAATTCTAAATGATGACTTCTGCATGTTTTCGCTTGGCGATGTCACTGGGTTATTTCCCAGTTTTACAGCCATATTAGACATAGATGCCATACAAAAAACAACAAAACCTGAAAATCAAAACATTTGTGATCCACACACACAAATGTATGATGCTGTAATGGTAAGGTTTTATATTCTCATATTTGAACCGCGATACGACAAAACCCGGTAACAAAGTGGCATGTGCGTCGCCCGATCAGCCTAGGGATGATTGGTGGGTTGTTTTGGGCTTAACGGCCCATAGAGACAGTACTTCAGTCTGTATCGAGCCGTCTCCCAGAGAGAGAGAGAGAGAGAGAGAGACGATATGATAGGGGAGAGAAATATATTAAAACCTCTCCATTGCACTTACTGCAAGCACAGCAGACACTTGCCCCATTGGGTGCCCCGGGACTGAGAGCTACCCAGCAACATCGCCCGGGCGGAACCATCCCCTGCCCGCAAAGACTTATCAGACTGAGCATCAGTCTGATAAGTCTCAGCCTGAGACTCAGTCTGATAAGTCTTCGCTGTCGCAATGGAGGTAGCTTAGACTCTTGGCTACCCTTTAGCACACAGCGAGGACTTTAATCATAGGCGGATGGCCAGGCTGATCTGAGTCTTAGATGGGTGCACATGCCACTCTGTTGGATTTTTTTGAGACGCGGCTTACGAAGTAGCACCGAACATCTTAAAACTGATATATCTAAATTAATAACCGTGATAGTCAAACTATCTGATTTTACAGCGCAGTAATGCGCCCAAACGGGTGCAGATGGCATGGTAAATACTGTAGACCCAGCTCAGACAACCATAGAAAAGTCTGATTGATTGATTGATTGATTGATTGATTTGATGCTTAACGTCCTCGGTAAACAGCTATGGTCATGTCGGGACGGTCAGTTAAACTAACCACACTATTCCTGGGCAGACTTAGACCTCCTAAGCGGTTAACCAGTACTAAGTGCACATACTTTCGCCAATAACTGACAACTGCCCTTCTTGGATCAGCGGAAGGAGAAACGAAAGTATATGGCCAGACCGGGTTTCGAACCCAGGACCTCTGACTTATGAGTCAGGTGCCCTAACGACTGCGCTACGCGGCCCGGCATAGAACAGTCTGAACTGCAAGGTTTGTTCAAGGATCGGTTTTCGTTCCCTGCAGCCCCGGTGGTCATTCGTTTCAATAGTCCTCACAGTGGTTTTATTTGATTTACGTAGCTATAAAGAACCTCTACTGACGTCTACCGTCCTATGGCCTAGCTGGAAAGAGCGCTCACTCTTAAACATTAGGCTTTTCACCACCGTTGTTTCGAGCCGCACTCGGCTCACATGCACAAAAATACATACTACTTGCGGAGGGTCAGTTGATTTTACCCCGACAGTTCCAGTCTATTCTTGAAGTTTAAAGAATTCTTTCTTTATAGAGATACTCTATTCTATTCTATTCTATCCCATAACCTTACTAGGTCATTGGGGCACCACAGATGACTCTCGAACAACCCCTTTCCACCTTGTCCTGTCTTCAGCTGCCCTAGTTGAGATGGCAAAATCCATTCCTGTCCACTCCTTGATATTGTCTTCCCACCTCTTCTTCTGTCTACCTCTTCTTCTTTTTCCTTTCACTGTGCCCTGAAGAATTGTCTTTGCTAAACCAGAAGACCTTGAGACGTGGCCAAACCACCTTAGTTTCCGTTTCTTGACCAGCGTTAGGAGTTCATCATATTCTCCAATGGCTGCTTGGATCTTCATGCGAACATCCTCATTGGTTATATGGTCCTTACAAGTACGAAATGTTCAGTAACATTCGGTAGCATCTCATCTCAAAGGCCTGCGTTCTTTTCTCTAACTCTGCAGCTCTTACTAAGCTGAAACCAATTTGGAGAGATAACAATATATCTCTTGGATCAAAGGTGAATCTTATGCGCTCCCTTGTCATTTCCATATTTCTGTATGCCTGTGAATCATGGACCTTGACAGCAGAGTTAAAGAAAAGAACGCAGGCCTTTATAGAGATGCCCCCTATTGAAAACGGAAGCAAAAATGAAAAGGCCAGGCAGAGTTGTTTAAATTCCCCAAAAAGTACCCGCTCACTTTAAAAGTTTAGTATGACCATCACTATCACTATTTAGTTAAGAAAACAAAAGTTATATTGAAGAAATACATTAATACCAGAGAAAAAATACATAGCTGAGAATAGCTGGTTTGGACCTGAACATAACGAGGATTTATTAAAACTAAAAGGTTAAAAGTGTTTTGAGACCCACCGTATCTTGAGTGTAGCATGTGAAAGGTGGAACCAGGCCCCGAGGTTATAAAACTTTTTTCGTGCCCAACTCAGCTGAGTATGAAATTTTCTCTGCTGATAAATATGAAAATGCCAACTAATGTTGGCATTTCCATGTTCATAAGCAGAGAAAATTTCATACTCAGCTAAACTGAGCAGGAAAACAACTGAACTTATCAGTATTTTGCTTTTTATCCGCAGGTAAAATTTCATGCTCAGCTCAGTTGAGCATTAAAAAAGTTTCATAACCTCGGGGCCTGCTGTCTTTATCCTATCCTGATTCGGAAAAGTACGCATTTACACATTTGGGTTGTCAGTCGCTTGCAGGGGCCGTATTCATAAAGCCACTTAAGTCGTTGCTATGCGGTTGCTAAGGCTAAATATCTATAAAGGAGATTCCCTACAACTATGAAATTTGGTCTGGAGGAACAGTCTTTGTAAGACTGTTCCTCCAGAGCAAATTTCATATTTGTAGGGAATCTCCTTCAATGAAATTTAGCCTTAGCAACAGCATAGCAACCACTTATGTCGTTTTATGAATACGGCCCCTGGTCAATAAGGGATAGAAACAGTGACTATCTGCACTATATACCACTCGAGCATACACCTGCCTCGTAGCCTATTGGAGAATAAAATGACCGATTATTAACGGCAATCTGACAGTGCATGTCCAACTAACGACTATTTTAAGTTGTGTTCTTATTGTTCGTGCTAATCTTAATGTTTTAAATCTTGTGTTTTTTTCGGAACACATGTCGGGATTTATATTGTGACGAGTCCAGATATTTGTCCGATGGACGGTGCGTATCCAGTAAAACTAAAAAAAAGTCGGACACCTGCAACATTAGATATTTCTTCATAAAGCTGATCCCTCCTTCAGCTTCGACATATATAACTTCAAGCATGACATTTCTGGAGAGTTTTCAAGACAACTTACAAAAGATAGTCAACAATGTAACACGAGAGGAACAGGTTCTCCATCAGCGTGTCTTTAAAAAATCGTCCATTAGTTTCGGACTCAGAATAATCGACTTTTTCATTGTTCAAATTGTGATAAACAGCACATTTGATGGCGACTATTTATCCTTTCTGTACACGGATATTCACGGCAACAATTTTGAACTCTTTCCGAACATCGTGTATACGACAGAACTAGTGATGTACGATATTTACACAAATACGTCATTCAGTCAGGCCAATACATTAAAAATTTTCACACCAGCTGGGCTGAAAGTGGATACTTTTGAATCCATACTGTTCAGACAGGAGACCATCTTGCCCAGCGATACCATTTTTTGTCTTCAGCCTATTTACAAATTGTTAGTTTGTCCATTTTTAGAATTACAGTTCAGTGGAATCATGCTGGAAATGATGACTTTAACAAGTGATTTTCTTACCATTGAAGGCAATTTATCGACCATTGTAATTAACAATTGGGACTTCAGAATAGCAGATAAAGGTATTGTTATCTGTTTAGACGACTTTATAAAAGCCAACGGTGAGTCAGAAATGCCTTTTTTGACATCTGCACTAAATAATACACTTCAGACAATTCATCCAAAGCAGGTGTTAGCTTTCGTTTGCGTTTGTTTCTCTATTTGTTGTTTGTTAGTTACGATTGGAACTTATCTTCTCTTTCCTAAGCTTCAGTCACAGCCTGGCATCAACAATGTCATTTTGTGTGTTTCTCTTCTCTCAGCCCAGGCCTTCTATCAGTTTGGAGCGGGCCAAACTACGCTATCGAAATGGTCGTGTGCGGTTATTGGAGCTTTTTGTCACTTCTTCTGGTTAACAGTTATGTTTTCAATGAACATCTGTTCTGCTGAAATGTACTTCGTTTTCAGAAAACTTGCCCAACTTAAACCAAGGTTCAGATGGAGGCATACTCTTCGTAATGTGATTTATGTTGTCTGCTCTTCTGTCTTATTTGTGTTAATTAACCTAGGCGTTTCATTTGTTGAAAGTCAAGGTAAAGACAGCGGTTACGGAGGGTCTCTCTGCTACTTGTCTTCACCTATTATGCAGCTGTTTGTTTTTGTCCTGCCATCAGCTTTTACGGTTATTTCAAACATTATATTTTTCTTATTAGTTATTCTTAAAATCAGACACACCTGTATTGACGCTTCAAATCTTAATCAAGAAAGAAATTATTTAGCTGTTTACGCTCGACTATCGAGTCTTGTTGGTCTGACCTGGATTTTTGGCTTTGTACAGCTTTTGGTACATAATGAGGTCATAGAATATATTTTCATAGTTTTGAACGCTAGCCAGGGAGTTTTAATTATGATAGCCTTTGTCGTTAATGAAAGAACACTGTCTCTATACTGCAAGAAGAAGCATGACTCTTCAAATACATATCCATCAAAGGTAGCTGCCAATAGCTTTAAAACCAGTATAACAGCTTTAGAAGACGACTAGTGGCTTTAAAGATTTATTGCTATAAGCGAAATGATGCGGCATAGGGAACTTAATGCTTCAATATGGCGGAAACTACCGATAGCGACTTACGGGTTTATCCGAGAGTTTACCTGTTCAAATAATGTCGAGTGTTATATGCAATTACATAGAAATATAATATAAAATGTGAAATTAAATACATATATGATACTACGACAATTTTTTATAAGTTATGATCATAAACTTCAGTCTTTGTCCGTTAATATGGTATAAAAATATATAAATTAACTTCATGTTTTGATACTTCCATCGGCTTTTGAAGTTTGAAGCTTCAGTCACATGAAATTATATAAGAATAATGTCGAAAATGCCTAAGAAGCTATGTTCAGCCTAAATTTGAAAATGATCGGATTTTCTATAAAACTTTTATAAGTTATCACCACTGAGAGATTTTTATAAGGTTTACATTGATGTAATTCATTATAAACTAAGTATACTATAAGTTTCTTCCATCGATCTCTAAACATACAGAAAATCGCGTTTCGAAACAACCTCGCTCATAATAGTTTCAAATAGTTTAAGTCAAAATCCGCCTATATTGCTCAAAGGCTTAACACTTCATTTCTTGGTATTCGTGTTTTGTTTATGTATTTATATATGTGCTTTTATGATCTAACTAAGAAAGGAAGAATATTCATATTGTCATATTAAGAAAGAAAGAAGGAAAGAAAGAATAAACGAATGAACACAAGAAAGGAAAAAAGAGAAAGAAGTCACGTAACTTCTACACGTGACCATCAAAAATGAACAGACAGTTAATCGACTACTTGTAGTTTTAAAAATCCCTTTATAAGCTAAAAAAACCTTTGCAAACCAATTACATATTTTTTGGTAATGTTCGATCAGTCTATTAATTATTATCATAATTGCTAATGTTTGTTCTAACATTTTTGATTGAAATTTATTTGAGTGTGGTGGGGCGTTTTTATCAAAGAAACCGAAATATGTTTTGTGTATCCCAGGGTAGAATCTTAGAATCCATAGAATTATATTTTTGACTGGCAGATTTGCTCATTCATAATCAGGAGACACGAAGATACATACACTGTATTGCACACTTAAGATATTTCTGTCGAAAAAAAAATTATGTAAGAAACTAAATCATGGTGAAGATTTTCGCGTAACCATGGTAGTGTAAGGATTAATCGCTATGGGAAAAAAATGCTATGAAACATTTTTCTTGCAAGGCTATAAATTAACTTTATTAGTAATATTTCTGTTCATAATGCAAGTTTGTCACTTTAATTTTATGACTGTTTTAGTGAAGCTAGCAAGGAATATTGAATGATATTTTTGTGATTTTTTTTTGTACTTTTGCTATAATATGAGTACTTACGATAATAAACCTGTGCACCTGCGGACACTTATCAGCCTCTGATATGTGCAAACTGATAAGACTGAACAATGTTTGATCAGTTTGCGCAAGCTAATCGGAATTTGTTGACAATATACAGTACAATTAACATACTTATAATTACACGAGGATTAATCGATTATCGATCATAAAATCCGATATTACCTCTAAACTGTTTTCGTAATTGTCAAACCGTTAAAGTTTGTTAAAGTCATCATGACTTGAACAAAAATAAATGCAAAAAATATAAAGCTGCAATAGTCAATTTATGGAATTAATTATGTATGCAAACTGACTCAGACCAACTTGCACTTGCAAAACACTGGTCTGAGTTTATGATCAGTTAATAATTTGTCAATTTTAGTTGAATATGAGTTTGTACATAGCCTTACCCGTGTTTCTGCACAAACCAAACTGATCCGAATTTCTGTTCAAAATATTTTGAACATTTGTTATCAAATCAGGCTGTGGCTTTGCGAAAAACATTTAAAATTATCATGTGGAAATGAAATTGAGATAGAATTAAATGCAGTAAGAAATACGGAAAGAACAGTTGAAAGCTGCAAGGCACTGGTCAGCGTTCCACCCATGGACAGGTCACTTTCTTTTCTCCTCAATGTTCAAAAGTTTCCTCATATGAGCCGCAATGCGATAAGACGAACAAATTGGAATGTGTGCCCAGCGAAGACGCAGATCAGCCTGGACAGCCACCCGGTCTGAGCAGAGTCTGAACTTGCGTTTAAAGCTAAGACTCTAAGCTACCTCCATGCCGATAGCGAAGCCTGTGATCGGATCAGGCGGATGCCCAGGCTGATCTAAGACTTCAATGGGCGTACGTGCACCTTTGTCGCGGCTCATTTAATTGTTTGCTAAAGACATCAACTGAGTAGTCGCTGTCGGTTCGAAGGTGTGAAAATACAGTTGGTCACACGTCTTGTCAAAACAATGCAATTTCAAAATTAACACCTGCTAACGGCAATGAAGGTCAGAAATGGATATTTAATCCGAACGTCATTCTTGTGATTATTTTTGTATGAAACAGTAATTTCAGTCGCGTCGCAACAAAATCAACGCAGTGTCATAGCGCCCTGCCAAGACTCAGATCAGCCTTGGCAGCCGCCCAGACTAATCAGAATCTTCGCTGTGCGCTTACAGGACAGGCAATAATGGTCTAAGCTACCTCTATGCGGACAGCGAAGGCCCAGATCAGATGGGCGAACGCACACACTATTCTGAGTGTTCGCAGGGCGCACTTGCCAATTTGTTTTTGTCGTGGTATGGCTCATTAGTTTATTTTTGTTCGCAGAAAAACAGAGAAAGTCAGACTTATCTTAAATTTCTATCTTATTGTTTTAAATAGCGCAGCTTAGTTACATGCCGAAAGACACAGTTTACATAAAACTTTTAAACAATTTTTTTCAAAACAGAAAATCAAGAGAAAACGTTATCGTTCCTGTTGGGTAGTGTTTTAACGTCCCAGTAAAAAAAAACATGTGGGTGGATGGGTATCTGTATCAAGCTTAATCTTTCCATAAAGATGAGACCGTCAAAGGGATAGAAATATCATAATTTCATTATTATAAGTAATTTTATGTTTTTGTTGTCAGAAACTAAAACAAACCGCTGTCAAAAACTGACCAATAATCAGATTTATTTTCTCGCCAATTCTTACGAAATTTGACCTAAATATCAGAGAGAGGGGAAAAACGAGACTTATTAAAACGAGAAGGAGCAGCTGAAAAAGTAAATTGATTTGATCTGAGAAAAAGAAAATGAAAATCCACATTGTTAAAAATTAAAAATGTTTCCATCCAGCGCATTCGTATTGTTAACACAGTGATGACAAAACCGGCTTCAGAGAAGTTCAACACCTGTCCTGGGATACGGACATCGATATGACATTCCAAATATCGATTAATGCCTATCGCTTCCCGGGTCTAAGGGAAATAACTGCATTCACATTAATACTCTCTCCAGGTAACAGGTAACCGATTACACTACTCAGACCGAATTGAAGACATAAGCTCCAGTTGATGGAAATACGGCCCTAAACGGAGTCGCAGTGTACGGTGAATCGATCCTATAGATAAACACGTGTTTATTTAAAAAATGTTCAATATGTTTGACAGATGTTTGCACTCTTTACTTCATTCTTTTACTATTTTTCTGCTTTTTTTTTTTTTTTAAATATAAAGATCTATCATTTGCTGTACGAGAATCATCTTGTAAGCACCGTCTTAACTTCTTTATTTATTGAGCTAAGATAATCAAATTATACCATAAACAGACCACGCATAATATACACATACGTGCTAAAATCATGCATATGACATAACTTTCATGGAAATGGTAGGGTTTTGAATGCAAATGTCTGGAGATACCGGCGGCAATGTTGAACGAACACGACGCCTGTTACAAGAGGTGAGGGGAAGAAGATTCCTGTATATATATTTATATCTCTTTCAGATTAAAAGAATGAATGTTTTTAAATGATTATCTTACATGTATATTAATGAACCTAACCAAGAGCCAGTTAGTATTTCACATTACCAAACAAAAGAATACTAAAGAATTTTAACAATTTCCTAGATTTGGAAGTTTGCTCCTGGTTTTAAAAGGTTACAAATGATAATAAAAGATGTTTGCCGTTTGTAGCTTCTTTGATATTTATGTTTCATGTATCTCGCGAGTACGTTGTGGTAACAGATCAGTGTCATTCAGAAAATACTTCATCTATCGTCGGCGCATTTCTTTAAAATACTCATTTTATAATTGAGCCGCGATACGAGAAAACCAACAATGTGGTCGTGCGCCCAGCGCAGACTCAGACCAGGCTGGGTATTTGCCCAGTCTGATCAGACCCTTTGCTAAGCGCTTAAAGGGTAGCTAAGGGACTAAGCTACCTTCATGCGGACAGCGAAGACTCTGATCAGACTGGGCAGATGCCCAGGCTGATCTGAGTCTGCGCTAGACGCTCACCCACATTGTTGGTTTTCTCGTGTCGCGGCTGAATTATGATATTGTAGTTCCCTGAAAAACACAAGGTGATTTTACTTGGAAAAATGGTAATTCTTTAAAGATATATGGTCTGCAACTTTCAGTAACTTGTTTTGCGAATGACTGTTTATTATTTTCAAGAGTACAATTATTGAGCCCAGGTGGCCATGAACATCCAAAATAATAACAACTGCTACAAAAACATCAGGAACTCGCGAAAGTGTAATGTGCGAAATTCATTAATTTCCAATAGATTCATGGTGGAATTGGAAAAAAAAAACAGGAAAAAAAAGGGAAAAAAAGAAAATGATGGAATTGAATGTATACTAAGCGGACTGGCGAGGAAAAAAGCGAAAAATTACAAACAAGAATTCATTCCTAGAACAGTTTGACCGTTCTATGCTTGCGGACGGTTATCTGTCTTGGACCTGACTAGGGTCAAGTCAGGTGAATTCGGACAGCAGGTTTAATTTGACAGTTACAGTGTTTCCTTTATATGTCAGTTGTTTGGAATTAAAGCAAAATTAACTGTGCAACCAGTGAAAATCCATCCTGATGGGACGGCTCATCCCAGATAGCATGCCAACGTTGAGCCAACGTTGGCATAAGGTGTCACCGTTGGCTGAGCGTTGGCGGTGGGAGTACAACGTTGGCCGAACGTTGGCCCAACGTTACAACAGCTGGGTATATTTTTGTTCTAGGCATACAGGAATTAATTATACATGTACTTCGACCTGTGCTGGTTCCAATTTTATTTCATAGCACGCTGTGTACATTTTTGTAACGGTCATTTAACGGTCAGCCAACGTTGGGCCAACATTTTCATATGCGTATAAATTTTGCTAAGTTTTACGTGGGTTGATTAACGTTGGCCCAACGTTGGGTTGACGTAGGGAATTGAATACCAGGTTTCAATGATAATTAGAAATGAATATGAATTAGTCAATTAATTTTTTATATAAAGTCAATGTATCATTCAACTACTCAGTATCATAATTATCACTAAATGGACTTCTTACTATTTGTTTAGGTTTATTTATTTATATTTTTTAGTATTTGTCTTGGTTTTGCATGTTCTGTTCTAATAATTCTATGAAAAGATTATGAATTTTTGGTTTAATTTTATTGCATAAAATAACAATTCAGATTTAAGCATAATGATAATATTAAGTATAAGCTTTGGTTATTTACAATATCTGAACCAGGTACCTAGAAAAGTGGACCTCTGTGAGTAATTATCGATCACACAGCAAGGAGTCTTGTTTACTCCAATTTTATCACGAGCAAGGTCTGGTTACCAAAGAAACGATCCCCATTCAGCAATTAAGCTGTTAGTACTTCTGATATTTATGACTTATAGATGTACCAGAACGATTTAACAAACCAAGTGCTAAGCTTAACTAGGGCTTTGAGGAGCAAAGATTGTGTTCTTAGAATAGGAAACTATAAACGTACGCTCAAAGTCATAACATTCAGCAACATTCAATCCAAGTGTCACCGACTGGGTTCGATCCCTCGGATGGAATTCACAAAGAACGAGACAATATATACAAAAGATGATTTAATCCAAAACTGCAACGAGATCAGCAGTGGCACATCTGCAGGATAGTTCTGGAATTAAATATATACAACATATATTTAATAAATAGCATATGTCTATAGAAAAGTGTAGACCTTATCTATTCGATTGCTCAATGGCGAGTGCACTGAGTCATGAAGTGAACATGCATTTTACTATAGCGAGATGCCATGCAACGGTAAATGCTATTACAGGTATTGTTATGAAGGGACTGGACGGAAAAGGGAATACTTAACAAAACACCGCGTACAACCGAAACGTTTCCACCGGGTTTAACAAGACAGTGTAGAAATATAACCAACACAAGTAGTATTGTGTTGATTGTATTTCTACATACATATTCGGACCTACGACACAAGCATTTTGTGAGTTTAGCGTAATACATTTCAGCCTGAATGTCTTCGCGCGAAAATCGACCTTAGGCATATGTACTCAAATCAGTCTGCACTACTGCGCAAGGTGAAATGTAGCATCACATTTGATTAACCAGGACTCATCAGGCAGGTTGAATGTGTAAGCGAAGAGGGAATAATATGGTAAAAAAAGTGCATATGCGCAGGCTGCTTTTAGTCGTAGAGTATATATAATCAGAGCACTGAAAGTGTTGATGGACTAGGGGCTCGCAAGGCAAGAAGGTGCTGAATGTGAATTTGCATTCTCCTATGCCTAGAAGTTACACATAAAATTTGGATCTGATGTACTCATTCACTTTTGACAAAGTTTTTTTTTTTTTTTTTTTTTTTTTGCGATGGGTTTTACTTCCCTTTCAAGAAAATTTCACTTATATCGAGCCGATTGTCAATCCAAGGTGGGCGAAAACCGGAGTGCCCGGAGAACAAGAGCTGTCAGCAGACAGCCTAGCTCGTCTGGAATTAGGGAGATAAAAGAGTGTCATTGTGATACAAGGAGATAACCAACACCCCAAGTGATAAAGTCTAATTGTTGACCTACTTTTCATGATCCAGTGACTTTGCCTTATTTTTCAGACACTATAATACTGATTTGAGTCAAAGTTCAGATAATGGTTCAGTGGAGCATGACAATTGACCTCATTATTTTTCTAGGTCATTGTGACCTACTTTTCATGGTCCAGTCACTTTGCCTTATTTCTCGGACACTATAATACTGATTTGAGTCAAAATTCGGATAATGGTTCAGTGGAGCACCACAATTGACCTCATTATTTTTTTAGGTCTTGGTGACCTACTTTTCATGGTCCAGTGGTTTTGCCTTATTTCTCAGGCACTGTAATACCTATTTGAGACAAACTTCAAATATTTGTTCAGTGTAGCATCATGATTGATCTCATTTTCTAGGCCGTCATGATCTACTTTTCATGGTCCAGTGATTTTGCCTTATTTCTCAGGCACTATTAAACCAATTTTAGTGAAACTTCAGATATTTGCTCCTTGGAGCGGGACGATTGCTCTCATTCCAAACGGCGTCTAGTCGTTAAGGAAAGGAAAAGCCGCTAGTGAAGCATGTTATCTCTCAAAGCATTAAGGTTGGGAAAATTTAAAAAAATGCGAATGCACTGGGCTAAACCAGAAAGCTTGCCAAAAGATTTATGTGGCCGACGATGAAGCCGCCTGTTCTATGGTTCACTTCTGCTAGTCGCAGGCCAGACACAAACTGAAGATTTGTTTTCCAGGGGATCCTGAAAGTCTAAGATACACCTTAAAACACTGACCGTAATGCATAGTCAAATTAGAATTCAACGGATATACGAGAATCTTCTGTCTTTCATATGTATGTGTGTTCGTGACCATTTTTTCGTCATAATTTGTATTTTTTTCACACGATCTATATGTAAATAAAATCAAAGACAAAACAGTACATCACTAATCACCCCCGTTTACCATACCCCGAACACCTGAATAAACAGCAAAGACCCAGATCAGACTGCTACAAGGAACAAACTTATCCGGCACTATTCCCGATTCGCATGACTCGGTGTAGAGTCTACTTTGCGTTTTATGTATTATTTTCATTTATTTAATTTTAGTTTGATCATTATATACTACATGTATGTGTAAGTAATAAGCTGCAAAACCCAAGAATAATGGAAAATCTTTTCTTTGCGAATGTAAGGACAATCCAGTCTGCACAGTTTGGCCAGGGCACACGCAAAAATTTAACAGAATATTGCACATTTTTAGGTGATTTAGTACACTTTTATCCCTTTTCAATTTTGCCATCGTGTCAAATTTTAAAGGAAAGAATTTGATCCTCGAACAGCGAATTTTTGCATAGACATATTTAAGAAGCGTTTCATCGCCAAGGCAGCAAACAAGTAGTCAACACTGAATAAAGCTCATATAAATAGCACCGCAAAGTCTCCAGTAATTAATAATAGTTTGTTTTACCTTGCATTACAGTAATTCCCATTTTGTGCTAATCCGACTCTTTTTCTGGTGTCATGGTGGCTTTTCTGTATTTTGACAATAACAAGTTGTTTCCATAAGAATTATCAATTTTGATTAACTTTTAGTATTTCTCCGCAAAACAGATATTCTTGGCATCTGCTAAATTCAAAAAGTGTTTCACTCTCTATGAAAACACATGTCGTGGCATCTTGGATACAAAATACGATTCCTCAACATATGTTTTTTTTAACATGAGAGAAATTACCTCAGAATTACTTTTACTTATTACAGGCCTAAAACTTACAAATGTGACATCTACCAAATTAATGCAAAATTTAAATGGGCAGTTTAAAGTAGAGTTATTG
The DNA here is from genome assembly GCA_963989385.1 of Ctena decussata. NCBI lineage: Eukaryota > Metazoa > Mollusca > Bivalvia > Lucinida > Lucinidae > Ctena > Ctena decussata. The sequence continues at coordinate 21,073,695 of OZ022502.1, forward strand.
GCCTGATCTGAAGATTACAGTTTCTTTGATGTCTTCAGTAACTACATGTATTGCGTAATTGAGATTTATTATTCAAGTTCTACACTTGACCTCGCAACGGATTTCCTAATCTAGATATCTACAATAACTACTGACTTTGGCTGTCATGATGTTAATTTCTTATATTACATAATTATGTAAGGCTTCATTTAGCCGGCAAAGAAAAACGAAAGCCTTGAATTATTATTTTTATGGTTACTCAATCTTTGGTGTGAAAAGTGTCCTGTTAAAAGGTTTTGCACAATGATATTTCAATATGATCATGCGAATGTAGAAGGCTCCGATCAGACTGCGCGAATGGCCAGGCTGATCCGAGTCGCTGCCGTTCACTTTCCGTAGTCAAGTTGAAATTATATACTCCGCGATTTCAGAATAGTAGTCAGGACGCTGAAATTCAAAAAGGGCCTATTTTTCGAGTTTAATGCCCCGACAATTCGAAAGGATGAATTTGGTATATAATGAAAGTTTATCATCCCAACTTTAACTTAGGGTATGATGTGGTCCTGAAAAGTGGATCCAGGATGTAAAATAAGGGGAGATAACTGGGTACCAAAGAAATGCTAAAAATGATCGACTGCCTTTCTCCTTATTTTAATGACATTTGAAGCTAAGTTTCAAGCAAACAACAGAAGTTTTAGAAGAAGCCTATCATACTGCTAACGACTGATACTTATTAGCTTTCTGTCTATTTTGGCTTAAGCCCGTAACATTCGGTTGAAGACGTTACCTATGAGAACTTTCCCAAAATGTAAATAACTTGAGGGCAGAATCGTTTTGTTTTCTTTTGCTAGTATATCCTCTTTTAAAATCATCTTTAAATATTAGAAGAATTACAGCCCGCTTGATTCCTTGTTATTCGCCTATGTTACTACTTGAATTAACGTAGAATTAACGTAGATAACATTTATACAAAATGTATTCCATTACATCACAGCTAATCAGCAGCCTTCACCAAGTCCCAGGAAACTCTCATAAATACGGTATTCGGACATTTTTTAAGTTATACTGTTGACAGAAGTGTGTCGCTATTTTCACCAAGCAGTTTAAGGCCCTCGCAAGCTGCGTTTTATACGTGAAACAGAAAAGAGAGTTGTTATGTGTTAAAAGACTTGACAAATACTGGACAAACAGTCTTTTATGCTATTTCTTTCTTCTTGTAGCAACGCTCAACACTTTTGCTGACATGATTATACAATGGTTCAATTTTCTTGCCACGCTTCTCATGACACTAACATACGTGACTTTTAGTCAAAGCAATAAAAAAAAAATAGATAGATAAATTGAGAGATAGAGAAGATATTACCCCAAGGGAAATAAAACTACTGATGCTCTGAACATTGTTAGTTATAGTGGTGTCAGTCAAGTCACAAACAAACATCATCGTTCTTTTTAATATAAATAGATATAGAATTAGAGAATTACTAGTAATTTACACTACAAAACCTGAGGCACAGAAAAGTGTCTGCCAAATCGAAAATGAGCAACTGCTTAGAAAGTACGCATTCTTTTATGAGACCTGCATGGAGGTAATTTTCATTACCAATAAAAACGACAATGCTCAAGTGAAAGTTTCAGTTAAAATCGAGAAACAATGCAGTTATGTCAATGAATTACGATATTTCATTGCACTGACCTTTTTGGTCAATTTGTAAAGTCCCTAAAGACGGTGATACATCATGCGCTTGGTAGTACAACATCGGAAACATGTAAACTTTTTATTAGTTAATGTTACTGCTAATCAAAATTTTCACTGCCGAAATGCTACATTGAGATAATGTATTTTCACAGCCTCGTGCTTCAGTGTTGCGATTTTATGCCCAATAATGATGAAAGTATACAGTTTAGATACACGTGATAAGTTAATTGTAAAGACTGAGGGCTCGAGGCATGCAGACATTGAGGCATTGAAAGCAGGCTTATTCACAAATAAATATTATCGTTTGGTACTGAATGAAACAATGTTCAAATTACAATTATGTAACGCAGTAAAACGTCTATTCAGATACATGCCAAACGGATGAAACTTTAATACCTCTAACAATATCGCTTCCTTATTTTTTTATTTTCATGGTGGCATGTGCACCCACTACTTTTATATATAATCAATGGCTGAAGCATCCATGTCTATCTATTCTTCGTATATCGAAGTTTTCCGGCATATGTTAGATTTCTTAGAAATTTTTTTTAATAAGTATTCACCTGGTATAGCCAGTGCAGCACACATTGATTCAAAATGTTTCAAGCAGTTAAGTCTACGATAGGCAAGATTTTACTTTGAGTAATTATACTAGATGTTTAGTAAGAATCTTTCATTCTACTTCAGTTACTTTATTCGGATACTGAATTTTGTGCTGATGCTTCATTTCTTCTGTTATATACGTGATATACATATGATGACTGTTGACTGAGCCGTTTGAAACTTCATTTTTCGTTGCGTATTCAAATATCTAAAAACATTCATGTTTATGACGTGTAACTGCTGCATCAGAAGGAAGTGTGAGGTTGCGCGAATAAAAAAAGTTAAAGCCCCTGGTAGATTATGTACAACTGTCTATACAAATATAAAAACTTCTACATGCGAATCCCATTGGTTGGTTTTCTTGCCTTGTGGTCGCTTGTATAGCTGACCTATGTGCTTTCTAGTTTTGTGGTTTAAACTAGAAAATATATAAAATTAGATGTATTAACTTTTTGAATGTATTTAGCATTTTTATTTTTTTTTATTATTTTTTTTTTTTTTTTTGTGCTTACTTATGTACAGTTCATCTGTGTTGGAATGGAGTGTCTGTTACCAAATATGTTCTGTTCCGTTTGGTCGTATGCATATTTCCCATCTTCTTTCGGGGTCTTCGGTTGGCTGTGTTTTGTAATTGTGGCCTTTCCTGGGTAATTTTATTTACATTCTTCTATGTACGTGATCTACATCTCATATTCGTAAACTTGGGTCTGCATGCGTATCTTATAAGTACACTGTAACAAAATAACAAGAAACGATTAAGATAGTTAACATGTAAACGAGTTTTAGTCTCTGGAGAGACGTACGAACTTGCAAAATAACGCTGTTCACAATGGTTTTAACCACCTACTGGAGGAAACAGTGATCCCACAACTCTGCTAATATCTACCATATGCATATTACTGAATAGCTTCTTTTGGTATCGAAGTATTTTACGTTGTAATTACTCTTCAAACCATGACGTTTGGTTATTGTTTGAACATAAATTTGAATGCCATTCATTTTTCCGCCTGTCAGTAAGTGTAAATATTCGTTAGTACATTGTCTTTTTCAATTCTGATACTTCCATCGTTACATTAGTGCCAATCCAATTTAACATATCTACAGATTTCAAAATACTTCATTTACACACTAAATACCAATTACATGTAAAAAAAGAAGCTTCATTTTGTTAAAATACTGAATTAGCTTTTAAGACAAGGGAAAATGCAGAGTTTAAATGCACTATTTTCAAAAACATATTTGAACAACGAAATGATTTAAAGTTGAAATATTATTTCATTTTACATGTATTTATTATTTTCGTTTCATGGGTAACATATATAATTTGTATTATAATTTATTTGCTATGAAAAGCTTTTCGAAACTTTTTTTTAAAAATTATAGTAACTCTACTCTCTAATGCAGTAAAACAAATATGATCATGTTTTTGTATCCTACATCTTTATATATCTTCTGAATCGTCTTCATTCGTTATTCACTTTAACATAATTATATTAAGTAACGTATGTAACGATCGAGCTGTAACAGACGAACGCCAGTGATATGTGAATGCGTAAGTTGTTGGAAGTCTTTAGTGACCCGGAAGTGGTTGGGATGGTTTTCTTGTTAAAACTGCACAGCACGGGGAAAATCAAATTCAAATTCAAATTGAAATGAACGTCTGAGGAAAACGGGATCCGTGGTGGTGGTTAGACTCCAAAGAAAACGTTTTATGAAGTACAGAGTACACTGTCATTATCATTGGATATTTTGCGAGTCAGCTGCCCTATAATACTATGCGCAGTTTGATGGGAGTCTGGAGGTCAGCGATTTAAAATGAAATTTAGTACCTTCAAACACCAACAATTAGTAGGATGAATTATCCTTGTGTAAATATGCGTATACACCGGTTTTCTTAATATTCTAAGCATGCATTTTGTAAATTATTACACAAACTGATACTTTGCACGAAAATTTGTCATTTCATGAATTAATCAGAAAACTTTAGTGCACCTCTAAATGGACAGAATTATAGCGTTTTCATTTTAAGCAAGTCAATGTTTAAAAAGGGTAGGGGTAAAAAGGGGTAATTAAAAGCACGGGATCCTATTTCAGTGACCACATCATACCCTATCATAAAGCCCAAATATTGTGCTTATCAAATTTGGTAAAATTTTCCTTTCGAATCGCCGGGGCATTAAAGCTGCATTTTTTCGGCTTCAGCGTCTAGACTATAGTTTCCGAATTCTGATTGAACACTTTTGTCACTAAAATGTTTGAAACAGTTTATTGATTATTTGATAGCCGAACAAAACACGCACATGTACCTTTCATATATATTTTCGACAGAGCAGTGTCTGGAAAGTCACGTGCTAGTTGTGAATGACTGACAGGTTATTTTTGTGCTAACGATTGGCTAAGACTTTTGTTTCATCTACCCGTTACTTGTCTGGGTTGACAGATAAGACACGTCACAACGTAAAAACTCGATGCGATCTACATGACAAAATAAACGGAATTTCTTCCGCAGGCTTATCAGTAAAAAAAAGAATCTCATACTTCCCTTCTGGAGTATATCCCACAGCTCAGGTACAGTTCAGCTGTCTGAGCTGGGGAACTATTTCTTCTGTGCACATAAGGCCACACCCCAATGAATATGCATGCAGAGAGCGGTCTCGAGCAGCCGTATTGATAAAGTCACACCAGCATGGCGGTGGACGGGATACCCGAATCAATGATATGATAACGTATACATTCTTTTCAAATCAAACAATTTGGTCTTGACCTCTTTGTTAAACGAGTTCACTTTTAAACATGCGCACATGTTCGCGCCGAAGAATCTATAGGACGAGCGGGGCGTGTTTAAATCTGTCTGTTAGCGTAGTAATATATCGGTGAAATCTGTTGCGGCTTCTGACGTCCTCGAATTTTGTTGTCTGCTAAGGACTAGGGGCTGAAAAGCCCCTAGTCCAAAAACCGCGTTAAGTAATCAGAGATTCGCAGAATTGCGTATTTGGGATTGCATATAAAAAGACAGTATACGTTTAAATCGCTGACTCTTCTTTGTGGGCATGGATTTAGTTACTTTTACTGGATGCTTCGCAGAGAGGGAGGAATTTGTTTTATTTCAAAGTATATGTTGGTTTAAGGTGGCACAACTTGGCCCAAAGTGAAATTTTGCGTTGGCTGATTGTAAGCAATATATGTTGGCGCAACGTTCGCCCAACGTTGCAGGAGACTCGACTCGACCCTATTAAGGTACAGACGTAGAACCCGTTGCATTGTCCCGCTTTTGTTTTATTCCGTGGCTCGACAGGAAACCAGAAAAGGAAATTGTGTTTTCTGGAGGGATTTGTCATTTTTTTCAAAACATGTTCCCCTTATTACCACTCATAATGAACAAATCAACGCACATTCTAATGCTTTTACAAATAAAACACGACTTTTGATTGGACGACGCCAGTAATTTGCGACAGTATATTCTGCGATATACTGCAGCTCGCTTGTTTACCCGAATCACGTATTCATCCGCGTCGTTGTCAATGTAAACAAGATGGCGGAACTGGATATCGAGCAACTGCTGTCAATCGATACCAATGATCCTGCGAACGGGGATTTTGAAGTCATCAACAAGCCACGAGGAGCTTAACAATGCTGTCGAATCGTTTGAAGCATCGCAATCAACACCGCAACCTAGTACCAGTTCCGCCTCTGCAGACGACGTCGGCCTTCCCGATGAAACTGCGACGGCTTCAAGATTTCCAACTGTCACTGATGAAGAAATAGATGGAATCGTCGCTTGCGCAACCAGTTCGGCAACAAACAAAATGACCAAATGGGGTGTCCAGCAACTAAAACGTACGGGTTTTAGTATATAACCTTCAAAATTAAAATGGGCCCACACACACCTCCCTTCCAATTACAAATATGTTGCATAAATTGAAAAACAGTAAATACACAGAAAAAACAACAACAATTATTCTTTTTCCACCACATTCAAAATTGCCATTTTGCACAGCATAGCATTGGCAAAATACTCAAAAATTCTGTTTTTCGGCAAAGATACAGCCAAAATGAAACTTCTGAGCACAGTTATCCTCAAAATGACAATTTTCAATAAATTATACCCATTCTAATTATAAGTGGGTAACTATACTCACAATTGCGATCTGAGGAGAGGTTAATTGTCAAATTCATGGTTGCAATTTTTTATAGCAACATGGATAACGCGTCGCCGTAAAACGAAATTTCCGACCATAAAACCGACGATTTACATCCCCAAATGAAAATTTTGAACACAGTTATCCCCTAATTTTATCAGGAGACGTGATGGTTGAACTTTTTTTCATAATAATTTGTATTTAGACGCTTTTGCTACTGGCATTACTATTTTTTTGTCCATTTCTCATAACGATGATTCCCAGGCGGCTCAGCGGAGTGAATCCATAAGATGCACCTCCTGGAGTCGAGGTTATAAAACTTTTTTCATGCTCAACTCAGCTGAGCATGAAATTTTACCTGTTAATAAATAGCAAATAACTGATAAGTACAGTTGTTTTATTCCTCATTTTAGCTGAGCATGAAATTTTCTTTGCTTATAAATATGAAAATGCCAACATTAGTTGGCATTTTCATATTTATCAGCGGAGAAAATTTCATGCTCAGCTGAGTTGAGCACGAAAAAAGTTTTATAACCTCGGGGCCTGGCGTCGAGTCTGTCTGTCCGTCCCCTCTCAAATTCGAAGAGGAGAGTCCTATGTTCTGGCAGTACTATGGAAATATAATACGTTTTATTATATTGGTATAATAAATAAAAGGCTTTCGACTTGTTCAAAGTCTAATCACGAGTGGTAGACACCACTTCATGTCTTATGGTTCGTTACGTAACGTCTTAATGGCGCAAGGTTTGTGAAGCAACGTCAGCCACTTTGTTTGTTTTCTCGTGTTGCGGCTCATTTATTAAAGCTTTTGTTACTTTTAGGTTTCAATCAATAAGGATTAATTTTGTAGTTGACATGCGGATGTTACGGTAGTACAAGTTCCCACAAAGTTATTATGCCTCCAACTTCGAAGAAGTTGAGGGGGCATATTGCTTCTGGGTTGCCCGTGCGTCCTTCCGTCCATCCGTGCGTCCGTTAGTCACGCATACCATATCTTAGGAACCGTGCATGCTAGAGTTTTGAAATTTCACATATGGATGGATTCGCCATGAAAAATTAGCGGACACGTATTTTTTTTTTCTTGTCCGAGTTGTCTCCTTTTTTGAGTTATGCCCCTTGGCAAAAATTCATAATACAATCTTGTCAGCAAGATATCTCAAAAAAACATTTAAGCTAGGGGCTTGAAACTCTGATAGCTAATTAGGAATGATGAGTAGATACACTGATTAATTGTTTAACTAATTCCGTCAATGTTTGTAGGAGTTATGACCCTTTGAAAATTTCGGCATTTTGACTTTGTCAGCAAGATATCTTGAGAAGTATTTAAGCTAGGGGCTTAAAACTTTGATAGGTTATTAAAAATGATAAGAAAATGAACTGATAACCTCTTGAACGAGTTCCGTTGATTTTAATAGGAGTTATGGCCCTTTGAAAATTTCCGCATTTTGACTTTGTCAGCAAGATATCTTTAAAAGTGTTTAAGCTAAGGGTTTGAAACTTTAACAACTTGTCAGGAATGATGAGTAGATGAATTGATTAACTTTTAAACAAATTCTGTCAATTTTTGAGGGAGTTATGGCTCTTTGAAAATTTCCGCCTTTGGACTTTGTCAGCAAGACATCTTTAAAAGTATAAGAGCTAGAGACTTTAAACTTTGTCAGCTTGTTGAAGATGTTAAGTAAATAGATTGGTCAACTTTTGAACGAATTCTGTCAAGTTTTGAGGGAGTTTTGGCCCTTTGAAAATTTCCGCATTTTGACTTTGTCAGCAAGATATCTTAAAAAGTATTTGAGCTAGGGGCTTGAAACTGTGACAGCTTATTAGGAATGATAAGTGAATGAATTGATTAACTTATGAACAAATTCTGTCGATGTTTTGGGAATTATGGCCCTTTGACAATTTTAACATTTTGACTTGATCAGCAAGAAATCTTGAAAAGTATAAGAGCTAGGGACTTGAAACTTTCTTGCCCTAGGTGTAGATGACCTGTTTAACTTTTGAAAAAAATCGTGAATTTTTGACTGAGTTATGTCCTTTTTTCAACTTATTGCATTCAACGCCTATGGAACCTTGTGAACAAAATACCTCAAGAACCCCTGACACAAGGATCATGATTTTTTGCAGGAAGATATTGCCCAAAGTGTAAATGACTTGATTTACTTTTGAAAAAAAATCGTAAATTTTTGACCGAGTTAAGCCCCTTTTTCGATTGAAGCCTATGGTACAAAGGTACAAACATTATGGGATGGGCCTTCTTTAGAGGCAAGCAGGTGGTTGGGGGCACAGTGTTTCATAAACACATTTTCTAGTTGTTATTAATAATGATCGAGATACATCTAATTGAAATAGCAGTTATTAAGACATGAAATTTCCAGTAAAATCTCCATAGCCTTACCAGTGTGGTGAAAACGTCTAAACACAAAGCATTATGAAAAGCGGTTCAGACTTCACCTTTGGTGATAAAATGTGGGTTGATGTGCATTTACTGAATCATATGACTGTCAAAAAGCAGGGGTGGGGGTGCATGTTTATGAAAAAAAAAACGCTCCTTTCTATTCAGGTTCGAGCGTTGCAATATAAGCAAACGCCGGACCTGAATAGGGTGCCAAACCTGTGCATTGTAATTTTACCATTTTATTCAAGTTTTTGATATCGGAAGTAGGTCATTTTATATGCCAACTAAAATGACCCAAATCATTTTTCAAACCTTTTGATTTCTACATGTAACACAAGGACGTCATATTTGTTAGAGTTGGCTAATTACGGTAGTTTACAATGACGAAACTGTTGTTAGAACATCACGATAAATAGAGAAGACCATATTAGTGTCTTGTAATATCAAGTTTAACAGGTGAGACCAGAAACAGCGTAAGAATGGCGAGGCTTGCCGAGCCAGCCGATGTGTTTCTGGTCGAGCCTGATAAACTTAATATCAAAAGACACTAGCGTGGTTTTCTATTTATCATGCATCATTAGCAGCTTTTGAAGAGCAAACAGTGTCATACAAATGAAAAACAAATTCGGTTTAAACAAAGTCCGAACTTGCTGACGTCGCGAATCCATAATGACGTTGTTATCATGACCAACTTCAATATGTAACCAATTGTCCTCAGAGTAGCACCGACAGGCACTGCCTGATAACATTCGCGCAAGCGCAGTTCTGTAGTGACATGATATCACACTATGTTATCATATCCCGATTATCAGTTGGAATTTAAAGCAGATGCATGATAAAATAGTTGACTGGTGAAACCTCAAAATAACAATCCTCTTCAAGCACCGCTCTCTTTTACAATGACTGATGAAACCCCAATATAACAATCGCTCAATACAATACCATAGGAGAGCGATGCTTGAAGAGCGATTGTTATTTTGGGGTTTCACCAGTAAACTATTCAGAAAATCCTCCATCAGCTTCTAAAATGATTTGAAATAAGCTTGATATTTGTATAAAACTACAAATGATTGTACTCTTTTTTCCGAAAAGGCTTTAAGTTATTACAGATAAAAAAAAGTAAGAAATTTCCCTAAAGTCAAAAGGTAGTTAAAAGATAGGTAGAATGTTGATATGGAATTTTGTGTGAAGCTAGCACATGCACAACTAGTATAATTATTCTTCTGATCGCTTCAGAAGGCATCGCCTGATAACATTCGCGCAAGCGCAGTTCTATTGTGACGTGATATCACATATTGTTTTCATACCTCTGTTATCAGGTGGAATTTGCAGCAGATGCATGATAAATAGAAAATACCATGTTAGTGTCTTTTGATATCAATTTTTTCAGGCAAGACCAGAAACACGTTGGACTGGCTCGGCTTAACGTGTTTCTGGTCTTGCCTGAAAAAATTGATATCAAAAGACACAAACATGGTATTCTTTATATGTACAGTCATTCATTTAAGATCCGAGCGAGCGAGGATAAATCAGTATTTCTAAATCTAAAATGAACAATGTCCCGCTGTAATGGCTTTTAAACGTGTTCTCCAGTTCCCTAAAATCTGAGGGCTTCACCCCTTATCCCTAGGCTTGTTCTCCTGTTCACCTGAAAAAACACCCTGTTACCCTTGCCCCAAAACACCTGGTAGGGCATCGAAAATAGTTGAATTTACAAACAGCGTAAATACCATGCTCATTATAAAATAGTTTAGCAATGGGCAAAATATTTATTTTTAAATTTATCCGACTTAAATTTTGTCGTCTGCTTTTTTTTGGCGTTTTAAGATGAAATAGAACAAAATGAAAAATTTCAGTTTTCGTGTAGAAAGAATAATAATACAGAAGTTCAGCCTTTTCTGATTCACGACATGTCAATTTTAGTCCTGTAAATAAATATATTATGTCAATAGTGCTGAAACTACATCTTTTCCGCCTTACTTATAATAATCTAGTTGAGCTCAGTTACGTAATAATTATACCAAAGGTTGTCTGCTTGTGCGAATCAAGTTTCGTGTTGCTCTTGAATTATAATCCTCCGATGATTTCAAAATTAATGATATGTTGGGGAACCTGCTTTTATTGCGTTTGTTTATTCTATGTAAAACTTGAGCAGATTTTCTTGTATTATGTTTCAGAAATATTTAGATATCCATTACATTAATACACCGGTAAATTTTCCAAGTTAAGAGATACATTTTCAGGAAAAGCAACTGTTGTTTTCATACTTGTCTCCCTTTTAATTGGTTTTATCCTTCAAAGGAAACAATTACTCTTGTAGGAGAAAATTCATTCTTTTAAGAGTAGATCCCTTTCTGGAAGGATTTCATTGCCGAGAGAAGCAAACATTAGGAACAAACTTTCTCCTTTAATAAACTAAAAATGGCAGGAAATATAAGCCTTAACTAATCCTTCACAGCTAATAGAACTAGAAATGGAGAAATCGTTCTTTTGAATGAATTTCATTTTTCATTGAGGTTTATTGTTCAAAGTGTAAACTGCGTTGGGTCGCGTGCAAAGTGAATGAACCCCACAGGGATTCATGTAAACTTTGCTAGTGAACCAATGTGGTTTAATCTCTGACAAACAGAAGAAAATTATGTTCATTGCTTATATTTACCCTCGTTTCAACCAAAACCTTGATGAAAACCTTATATAAGCAATAACATTAAAACAGAGTAACATTTGTAAACGCGCAATTTTGTTTTTCTGCTAACAGCGGCACAGTATCAATGACTTCATGGCATCGTTGACGTCTAGTCAGATTGTAGAGAGCCCTGGTTTATTTTGACATCATTTGAATTCATGTGACGTCGCGTGGCTAATTGTAATTATTGGAATGTAAACTACATGTACATTTCGTTCAAATAGTTTACTATAGGGCTTTTCAGTAAATACAAATGTAAAAAGGAGGTATCATTACAGATTACAGATTAGGACATGAGGCCAAAAACACCCCTTATCGACCTTAGGCCTTTAACATATTTTCGTCGAATGCCTATGGCCGAGCCATATCTATTAATGTTTGTTTGAGACAATTTGGAAAGATGGATATAATACTGCCACTGTTGAGGACTGAGTGTGCAGATAGAATACAGGTTCCCAGCAGGCACATAGCGTCAACATGACGTCATATTGATGTAGATGCGACGAAATGACGTCACATCGACGTTAGTACTGGGTTATTTCGCCGTCATGTGCCTGCTGGGCTATTTAAGGAATGAATTTCATTTTCCTGGTGTTTATCATAGTATAAACTACATTGGGTCGCGTGCAAAGTAAGTGAACGCCGATGGGGCTCATGTAAACTTTGCTAGCGACCCAATGCAGTTTATACTTCGATAAATACCTGAAAAATTAAGTTCATTGCTTATATTTACATTCTTTTCTATCAATTAATTGACCACAAATTTGCTTTCGGGTCTATAGCTGAGTAGAAAAAATATTTAAACGAAGTTTTTCTACTATCAGCGGAAGAGCGTCAACGACGTCATAACGTCGCCATCGTCCAATCAGACTGGAGAGAACCATGGTTTATTTTTACGTCACTAGACCTCATGTGACGTCGCGTGAACCGATTTAGTCATTTAAGTATAAACTACATTTTGTTTTAATGGTTTACCATAGGGCTTTTCAATAAATGCACTGAGAATTTAGATATAGCAGGATGTAACGAAGACGTCTTGTCCATTTCGCGAATATCTGCTAGCTTTATGAGCCGTGAAGACAGAGTTGCTTGTTCATTATAATCATGAGGATCAAGCGCTAAACTAATGCAGTCAGGACTAGTCCTGACTTCTATACAGTACCCCAAAACTGTGCAGATGCACCATTGGGCTCTAGGTTGTAGGCCATAAAATGATTGTTCATAAAGTATGACAGCTAATCCCCATATTACGGGCTCACTGATGGGCGCAGTTAATCAAGTAGAGGCAGGTTGCAGTGCGCAGGGGGGTGGGGGGGGAGGGGGGAGGTGGGCGGGGGCATCATCCACTACCATCTGTACCTATAGCCTACAACCTCTAAATTTGCTGTCTGGCTCCATAGTCCCTGCTGACAATGTGATTTTTTTTTCTTAAAAAAAAAACGACTAAAAGTAAATAAATCAATAAATAAATAATAAAAATCTGGGCTTCGAACCAGCTTCACTGTCCACCAAACTGTCCCTCAGAATATGCTTGTGTAAAATGTAAGATGTCCTATTTTTTGGAATGAAGAAGTAAATCTAGAATTTATAGGCTTTTTTATACTCAAGTATTAAAGCTAACTATTAAGGGTTCAATGAGTAACATCTATGTCTGTTCTTTGCCTAAATCTTGAGGTACCCAATTTTCCCTGTGAGTACTTTTGAAAACAACTTATATTACAATGTTGGATGTTCTGACAAAGCAACACATGAATTTAACAATCATGACACGCATAAAATCTAGAATTTTCTTTTTTCGTCTAAATTCTAATGCCAATGCCCGCTAGCAGCTGTGGAATTTTCTTTTTCGTCTGAAATTCTCATTATAATGTTCTCACCCAGCTGTAAAATTTTCTTTTTCGTCTAGATTCTCATAACAATGTTCTTCAGCAGCTGTGAAATTTTCTTTTTCATCTTCATTCTCATGACAACGTTCTCCAGCAGCTGCGAAATTTTCTTTTTCGTCTAAATTCTCATAACAACGTTCTCCAGCAGCGGTGAAAATTTCTTTTTCGTCTAAATTCTCATAATAATGTTCTTCAGCAGCTGTGGAATTTTCATTATATACTGAAAGGATTTAAAAACTTCCACCCATTAATTTTGAATATCTCAAAAATGAATGCAGCTACGTCCACCAAAATTTTACAGCATAGTATTCTCTTATACCTGATTATATCAATATACCGAATCTGAAATCGTTCAACCGAATCGGCCAGGAACAAGCACGTGCACCTCGTGTTCTTAGTACTGTTTACATAGGAATGAACAGCTTCATGTATACAGTTTTCTGATGAAACATTTCTCTTACAATATCAAATTGAATTTTAAAAGTTTAAACTCGATCCGTGGCTTTATTTAGCCTACCGCGCCTAAATATCGAAAACAGGCGCAGAGTTTTGGGCTAGATAAATGCTGAAATTTCAAAAAGTGACGTCGCGGTACAGTTTTATGCATTAATTACGACAATTTACAATCTCAGACGACGTGCACTGTTTACAGGAAGCTCAAAAGACCGTCAGAAAATCACCTAACCGAGATTAAAAACCAGAGGTCATGACGTTAACTAACGTCGACGCCGTCTCCGTAATAGGCTATGCGTGACAGCATCATCCGCAGTGATACTTGCAAATCAACGTGGATGATGTCACAATATTAAGACAGTATGAAATGGTCGAAAAGTGTGTTGCATAAGATAACGCCGGCATCACCTTATGAATTTCAGTGACGTAACGCTCTTTTACTGACGTCATTTAAGTAAATAATACAAATAAACTGCGTAATATTTAAATTTGATAAGTTTCAAGCATTTTGTCGTTAGATATTCAACACTGTCATGAGTGAACAGATCAGCAGCCAGCAATAAAAAGTGGAAGTTTTTAAATCCTTTCAGTATATCTCAATTCTCATGAAAACGTTTTCCAGCAGCTGTGGAATTTTCTTTTTCGTCTAAATTCTCATGAAAACGTTTTCCAGCAGCTGTGGAATTTTCTTTTTCGTCTAAATTCTCATAATAACGTTCTCCAGCAGCTGTGGAATTTTTTTTTTCGTCTAAATTCTCATAACAACGTTCTCCAGCAGCTGTGAAATTTTATTTTTCGTCTAGAGTCTCTTAACAATATTCTTCAGCAGCTGTGGAATTTTCTTTTTCGTCTAAATTCTCATAACAACGTTCTCCAGCAGCTGTGGCATTTTCTTTTTCGTCTAAATTCTCATAACAACGTTCTCCAGCAGCTGTGAAATTTTCTTTTTCATCTAAAGTCCAATAATAATATTCTTCAGCAGCTGTGGAATTTTCTTTTTCATCTAAATTCTCATGACAACGTTCTCCAGCAACTGTGGAATTTTCTTTTTATCTAAATTTTCATGACAACGTTCTACTGCAGGTTTGAAATTTTCTTTTTCGTTTAAATTCTCATAACAATATACTTCAGCAGCTGCGGAATTTTCTTTTTCATCTAAATTCTCATAACAACGTTCTCCAGCAGCTGTGAAATTTTCTTTTTCGTCTTAATTCTCATAACAACGTTCTCCAGCAGCTGTGGAATTTTCTGTTTCGTCTAACTTCTCATAACAACGTTCTCCAGCAGCTGTGGAATTTTCTTTTTATCTAAATTCTCATAACAACGTTCTCCAGCAGCTGTGAAATTGTCTTTTTCGTCTAAAGTCTCATAACAATGTTCTTCAGCAGCAATGTTCTTCAGCAGCAGCTAAGTTCTCATTACAATATTTTCCAGCAGCAGTGGAATTTTCTTTGTCGTCTAAATTCTCATAACAACGTTCTCCAGCAGCAATGGAATTTTCTATTTCGTCTAAATTCTCATAACAATGTTCTTTAGCAGCTGTGGAATTTTCTTTTTCGTCTAAATTCTCATGACAACGTTCTCCAGCAGCTGTGGAAGGAACCCATAACTCGCATATCCTGGCACCGAGTCTTTCCGCGTCCTCTCCGTTTTTGAAAAGGGGAGATGGTTATGGAAATCTTGACGAAGGTAACTGCTTTATAAAATACATGAAATATGAACGTTTTAGGTCAATGTTTTAGAAGATACACGGGCAAAGCACGTTCATTTGCGAAAGAAGACTTTTGGTAACACAAAGGTGGAAAAAAGGTAAGCTGTGTCAAAGAAGGGATACTTTTGTACATACGTCTGTTAGTTACAGCAACTGTTTGAATTTATTATTATCTGCTCGTTATTACTTGTTCGGGTGTCAGTTCGCACATAGCAGAATAAGTATTTATCATCTACCAACCAAATAAATGATCCTAAAATACAGATAGGAGAACTGGTTCAAGTGTTTTACTACTGGTCCATCATTTCATTCTCACAGCAAGGTCAGCCGCGTTCAAAGCTGTCAGAAACAAATATTCCGATCAAAATCGTTTCAGCTTTCCTGTTTTGTCTTCTGCAAAACGGAACATTGTTTGATCACTTGTTACTAAACATGATTTAGAGTTGTCTATTTCCGAGGGAGAAACGTACTCGCAGCTCAACGCAAATGCGAATTGGCTTAAAAATGAAAACAGTTCATTAAACCTACCTGCTACCAATGTCGATCAGTAAATATAATCGGCTACGCCAGTTACAATTGAAACGAAAAGAAAATAGTCGTGCGGCGGTTTGTTTGATGTGACAACTTCCGCTAACAGCTTTTCAGATCAGCTGTAAACCCGTGCGTTGCATCTGCCGATAAGATTAGTTGCATTTCTACTTGATTGAAAACGACTTCAGACGAAGACGTGCTCTTATGTACACACTTCATATATTAGTTGACTTGTAAGAGACATAACATCTGTTACGAGACCATTCTATTTGACGTCACGCATTAGCACTAAATTTGGCCTCGGCACTGATCGATCTGAATGAAAGCCAGACGTGGAATTGAAGAGAAAATAATGTTGAGGGCAATTTGAAAGGAGTAAACCCCAAAACTAATCCGTGTTCGGTGTATCATTATCAATCAGGTCTATATATACTCAAAAGCAAAAATAACGCATATTTTTCTTTTTGGTATTTTTATGTCAAAATGAAAATCTGCTGAAATTGGCAAAACAGGGAAGACATTATCAATGCATGGAGCACACTTCGTTGCAAACTTATTGAAATTTTATTTGTTTATTCATGCGTAACGAAAGCGTAAACAATCAAGGGGTCAATTTCAAAATTCACAAATACTAATCAGTTAAATCAGTGTCCTGAACTGAGTTGTGCCTGGCTCCCAAACTGAGGCCCTCTTAATCTACGACGCTACAATGTATCACAAACAACATCAAACATTTTTCAGCATTGGTTACTTGTTACAAACAAAGTTATGCCCCTTTCTGCAAAACCAGTAAAGTAGGCAAGTTTTGCGATAGCAAAAGAAACTTTTGTGGATTTTTCTGCAAACCGAATTGGAATCCATTTCCAATTCGGGTTAAATAAAAGGGTAAGTGGTCAAAATCAAATGGAGTATGTAACAAAGGGAAGTACATCTGTACGTCCTCCCAATAATGCAACCACAGATTGAACTTTTGGGCGCTGGATCCTTAAAATCACTGGGCAAAATTGAATGAAAATCATACAGCATCTTTATCATAAAGGACAGTCTACGGTAAGCGATTCGGAAGACAAGATTTTTTCCAGGAAAACATTTTTATCGGCTTTTAAATTTCGTAACTCAAACCGGAAGTGAGCAAAATATGTGCTGATTTCAAACCCAAATTTGTTTTAAACGGGTTCTTTCCCCTTAGCCCTACTCATTTTGAATCCCAAATTACCAGATTTTTCTATAAATTTGATGATTCTGACGGTTTTCAAAAACTTCGAAAAACTTAGAAAAAATGCAGATTTTTTTAGGTGCAATTTAACTGTATTAGAATCAATTTTTTAAAAGTTTTATTCCGTTTTCCAGTTGGTTACATCATGCTGAACTCACTTGGAGCAAAATCGTATCGATAATTTATTTTTTGCCACTGTGAGCCAGAATTTTGTGATTTTTGCCTTTTTGACAAAAATCTTCACATCTTTTTCGAAGAATTGCACTGTGACAACAAAATGCTGCAGAACTTATGGCCACGTTAAGGCAAATTCCAGTATTAAGTTAAAAGTAAAATATCATTACATTTAATGAGGCAAAACAAGACACTAAAAATATGCGTTTCTTTTGCTGTTGAGTATATTACATCGAGTTATCACACTACTGTATCGGAACGTCAATACATTTGACAGTGCATACCATTTTTCGATCCATTTTAGAAAAAAATAATAATTTCACTACAGTAAAAAAGCGAAAAAAAGAGGGCACATGACGTCAAAAGACGTCGTACTAAAGTCGTACTAAAGTCGATACAAGCTTACGTCGTATCGACTTTAGTAGAACGACATTTTGACGCCATGTGCCTGCTGACAACATAGTTAGGAAAGGTCTCAACTACAAATACACCCCGTTCAAGACACCATTGGAATCATTAAATCGAAGCACAGATGACAAAAAGGGAATAAAACATGCGCGATAGCAGGCACAGTCAGCGTAGACTGACTGTAGTCTATAATATTGATTTGTCTAAAGTCAAATACTTTTTTTCAAAGCCTTTCTTTTTTTAATAATCTCATATGTCTAAAACCCAACATTTATCTTGGTCTCATCATTAGGCCAGGAGAAAAGTGGGATTCTAGGGCATGATATACAGTGGAAAAAAATGTTTGAAAATAAATACGAATTTAGGCAAATCAATTCCCAGACTGCAGCCAATCTAAAATTCTAGATTGGTTTAGACTTTTATTCTAAATCATCGTCTTTTATATAAGTCCCAGACTGTAGCCAGTCTGAAATTCTAGATTGGTTTAGACATTTATTGTAGACCATCGTCTTTTATATTATTTGGACCCTTTTTGATACTTATCAGTCTTTGAATCGACTGTCAAATTAAAATTAAGAAATTACAGTATGCTTTTCTCTAGTTTCGTCACCAGATATTGTCAGGGTCACTGATGAGGCTTTATTAGCCGAAATTACGTAGTCTGACCCATGTTCTGAATGTGTTCTCTGCTCTTAAAGGAACTCTTGAAGATTTTAATTCATTGCAAAAAGGGGGGGGGGGGGTTGAATAGTAGTAGGGCAAGGGCTTACTGTGTTTGCAGTAGGTGCGGGTGTGTTTTTTCTCTCGTCTATCATTTCTCTCTTCTTTCTCCTTCTCTTTGGGAGACGGCCCGATATAGACTGAAATACTGTCTCAAAGGGCCGTTAACCCAAAACAACCAACCAACCAGTGCAAAAGGCATGGGCTGCAACGGTCAAACCTTAACTGCCACGGTTGGTTTTTTACCATTATTATTTGGAACTTCCTGTTTATTTCTCGTGGCGACAAATTCCTTTAAAGCGGGAGTCTTCTGTGAATAGAAAGTATAGGCTCCTACAAACACATTTTTTTCCTTTTAAGACTTGTCCCCTTTAAGAAAGGAGGTAACAATGTAACTGGCAGGGTTGCTTTCCTTGAAAGTATGCTAAATAGAGGATCTTACATGAGTGCTCATGTATTAATATTTACACTTGCCACTGACTTCCCATAGGTGAACCCTTTAGAGCAACTGGCTTCATACACCGATGAAGGACAATTGATCACGTAACCTGTCGTCAAGCGACGTCTTATGTAAACAAACGTCTTGATTGGTTCTTGTAACGTTCGAATGACGCCACGTCAGGGCGACGGCTGTTTAACATTATGGCCGAACACGTCGTTACTAACATTTCTTCGACTCATATTTTGCCTATTCTACACCAAATTACCACGAAAACGGCACAGAGAGGTTCACAAATAAAGTGTAAATATAAGAATAAAAATTTGATTTTTCAGCGTTCATTATGATGAGAAGCCAGCGGTCGTCGCTAAAACTCTACAAGAATTCATGGAATTTTAGCTCCGCCCACTGGCTTCATCACACGATGAACGCTGAAAAATCAAATTTCAATTCTTAATTGAATTTATTAAACGAGTTGGGGAAAAAGATAGAATGCGAGGCTATGCCGAGCATCTTATCGGTTTTCCCCAACGAGTTTAATAAATTCAATAAATACAGGAGCTCGAATGCATGATTCTGTTTATCATATGACACTAAAATTGCATTTCAGTGGGAACGCAGACTCATCACATTTGAGCAAATCATTTTCTGAGCGGTCGTCTACGCACAAAGAAATAACCCCTTTTTTCGCCAGAAAAAAATGGCGGGAAATTTTGAACAGAAACAGTCCCAAAATAATGCTCGTTTGATAAGATATGCAGTCATAGTTTTCCAACGGACCAGATCACAATGAAATTTGATGATTTCTTATTGAAATCAGACGCATATCGGTACCCCAATGCAGTTTGCACACCCAAAACAACGATCACAGTTTGACAACCGTTTTTCAAAAAAATAAAACCTTACGACAGTACCCCAAAGTTATTTTGCAAAGAAAATTGTCCCACAAACAAAATTTGATGCCATTATAACGGAACCGTAATTCGTACATTCGACCGTCTTTTAGCGAGGTATATTTTCGGGAGAAAGTCTATTTACGTTGAAAATCGATAATGAAGTTGGTCATTTTTACAGCACGTGCGTTTGTCAACACACGGAAATTTTTCTGCGGGATCGACTTGAGCCAGTTGAGGAGACCAACTGTTTCTTCATTTATGGTACAGTAAAGTTTGTAATCATTTAGCATACTGTGCATTTATTAAGATTTTGCGTAAGTCTGCCTGCCTGTGATTTTTTGGGCTTCTGAATTTAGGCTACACGCCGAGAACGAACGAGAGAAAGCAAAACAAACACACTGGTAAACCACAAAGTTTGACAAACGAAAAACATTGAGTGATTGACCGGCTTTTTTCAATAGTGGAACAAGCAAGAGCAAGCGGAATGATAATAAATATTTTAAGTGAAACCTACATGCTTTAGTCGAATTACGGACAACTCGCCCCAAGACTGACAACTCGCCCCACAAAAATCTCGCCCCAAGACAAGTCGCCCCTCCTTCAGGTGACAACTCGCCCCACATTCTGTCACAACTTCCCCAGACAACTTCCCCCAAGACAACGCGCCCCACATTCTGAGACCACTCGCCCTTCTAAAGAATTCTGTCCCGGACGACGCCCCCCGCCCCTCCCCCCTCCCCCAACACACACGTACCCTTTCAGAAGGCATCCCACAAAAAATACAAGAGACAGCTTGCTCTTACTCATAAATCTGTCAAAACCCTGTCCCGTTAGGCGCTAAGGGACCGACCATTTGATATTCTGGGGGAGGGGAGGGGGGCTTTGGATATGCAAGAAAAAAAATAAATTAGCTCATAAGGGGATTTAAAAAAAATCAGACATCGAAAATCAATGAAAAAAAAACCTGGCTCCACCCAAAATTTCTTAAGAAAAGTCTGCAGATAATTCCATTTGAATTGAGATTTTAAAATGTCACTGGCTTCTGGGGGCGCAGACTCCCCATATTTATAGTAATGTTTTAATATCTACAATTTATTTTTTACACTAGCAGCACACCCCCCCCCCCACCATACACATATCATATGTTCATACATTTTACCCAAAAAAAATCCTATACAACATTCACATACATGTATTATTGATCAGCCGCATTACGAAGTAAATGTTTCTACTAAATAAAACTATATTGCAAAAGAGTCACTAGCTTGTGGGACACAAAGCCATTATGGCATATATTGCAAAAGAGTCACTAGTTTGTGGGACATAAAGCCATTATGGCAAAATAAACACTCTAAAAGGAGGCAAAATTCCTAAAAAAAACAACCCTTTATTTCTTTTATCATCATTCCTAGTTTTGCTCTATTTTTTCCAGTCTTAAAATTGCCATTAAAATTGGGAAATTGCTTTGGCTTCTGGGGGGCGTTGCCCCCTAGACCTCCTTTGTTAACTTCTTAGCAAAGAACTTTTAGCCATTTACTAACTTGCATTCATTTATACTATGCAAAATATATTTAGCAAATTTTTATATTTTGCAATTTTTCTCATTACTGAAGTGCAACATTGAGCGAAATTAAATTGAATTGAAAGGAACCGTATTTGGGGCTTAAGATACCATGGGATTACAGAAGCCATCTTTAAAAACGATATTAGGGAAAAGCGATAAGCGCGGAAGGGGTCATTAGCCGAAATTCGCACCCATTGAAAAGCAACATAAAAATGGTAAGCATGTGATTTTTTGCACGGTATTTGTCAACATTTTCATGCTCAGTTGTCATGTCAAAGCTATTGATTGTGTAAAAGATATGGTTAAGCTTAACAACTGACGAATCTTAGCATGCGCCATTGACGTTAAAACGTGTTAATTCGGTCCAATGTGCAATGATTCACGGGTGCTTCAGTTCAATGCAGAATCAAAAGCCGAGAAAAACAAAAGGCTAAAATTAAAGTTCACACCATGATTAATTTAACTGTGAAGTTTCTTCATTGAAGTATAACGTAACTGTGAGAAAATGATGACGTTAGTCTGAGACTTTTGACTTATGCTCAGTAACCGGGAAGAATTTTCTTTCTAAATTGTTTACATTATCATATAGGTAGCTACCAGACCATCATACACTCAAAAGGGATTCAAGAAATACCGATTAGGAACAAGTTTTAAGACGATAACGTAAAAACAAGGGAAAACGTCAAATTTTCGAACTTTGTAAACCTCATACTGGTAGCATATTCAAATGTTTTAGAGCGGTTTCCTTTATTTTAACAGCAAACCAGCGGCCTCATTATGGTTGTGGCTTTTTTACATGATCATAAATGTCGTTCAGATACAATGGTCATAAAAACTGACGTCACGATTGTTCAAACGCTACAATGGAGCAATCTTGATTATTTTACCTGACAGTCCATCTCGAATGATCGGCCTTTATATCTTTATGCAGTAAAGTGACAATAAAATCCTAATATGGTGGATCTGACACATACGAAAAAATTGCTATATTTATTGTGCATAGTATATAATGTGACTCTATCAATAAGTATTTACAAGTAGCACATCACACTTCGTGATAGGCTCTTGGTATTTATCAAACTTTCAAAAGTGCGAATAAAAGCCTACAGGGATGTTTGCATCTGTACCATAGATGAACAGAGTAACATGCTCCAGGCACTGGTTTGCAAATGCAAGCTAACCCATGCCCTTATTCTGGCTACAGACAGCACCATGTTCCCTTTGTGAGAAAATAAGGTGTAAAAATTACTGATGTGGGTAAAATAAAAGGACGTTAAGGTCAAATAATCAAATAAATAAGGATCTGATAGTTCAGCCTATAAAATTTAAAAAAAAATTGTTCGAGATAGTTTGTAAAAAAAAGAAATTAGCTCCCTCAAGGTGAACAAAAAAAGAAACTGTTTCCAGAGGCCAGTGAAAATAATAACCTGGCTCCACCCAAGAATACCAGCCCCCCCCCCCCCCCCCCCTTCCCCAGAATATCAAATGATCGGTCCCTAAAGGGGACAACAAATACTAATAAGCATTAATGCATGATTCTAGCATGCCTCCCAGCCACAGTTTGATAATCACTCTGCAGCTGCAGAACCCTCAAAACCTCGCTGCTCAGCCCCTGGGTGTACCAGGTTATCGTTGAAGTGCTTTGGGTATTTAATGTATTAACCAAGGTCCACTCATTCACAACCAGGGTCACGGCGAAGCTCTTCCTTTTTTTTTTGGGGGGGGGGGGCACAATTGTGTTATGCATCGGGGACAAGAACGTAGATATTCTAGTAAGGTGAGTGTCTGAGAATATGGGGCGAGTTGTCTTCTGAAAGTGGGACAAGTTGTCTTCTAAAAGATGCAGTTGTAATGACAAACAGCGTAGATCCTGCTTCGGGATCTATCGCACTTTCATCTCACTTTCATCACTTTTTTCATCAAATTCGGTAATTTTACTTGAAGGAATATGGAGGCTTCAATTCAATTCATTTCAATTCAATGTATAATTTAACATTGATTCAACACTGACTCTCAACATTGATTCAGCATTGAATGTCTGCTGGGTAGCCTTTAAAACTTCATCCTTTGCTTTGTGATTCTGTATTCCATGTCAGTCCATTGCATATTACCCCATGAATGCTATAACCTATTTTGAGTCAACATTTATTAAAGAGAAAGTCGACTGATCAAGTAAATTTAACCGGCGAGACTCCACTTGGCAGCTGCGCTACCGAGTGCAGTGATTTTTTTCTGTATAAAAGTGGTGCCCATAAAAGGCACCAGTCCCAATTCAAAATAGTATATTGTTTTCCCCAACTGCAAGTTGAAAAATTCCCAATTGCAGGAAGAATTTTTCTGGGGACCATCTTACAAGCATAAATTTACTTGCTTGATTAGAACTGGCAGATATATAGCTATAATTGAATGCAAATATTATATATTCAGTATCATGTCCCCTAGCTCACCACTTTAGGCTAATAAAGGTGTTTCTGAAATTCCAAATTTTCGGAAAATACAACGCGATTTTTCCCAATTCCGTGGGCACTGGCGCCATTCCCAAAATAGTGAAAAAAATCACTGGAGAGCCTTTGGGTTGTGGGAGTCGATATGAGCCACACGAGTTGCAAACAAAGTCTGGTTTGTAGATTCAGACTCTAGAATGGGTTGCGTTTTCATACGATTTCTAGAATGAGGAAAATAAAAATTTGTAGATCTTTGTAATCGGTGTTGTGGCACTGTGAGTTTTGGCTGATGAGATCACGCCAAAAACACACATACACATATATAACTGGGTGCTTAAAACACATAATCATAGCATATGATTTAAATAAATAAAAAAGGTGGAAACGGGGTTAATAGCAATTTGCTCTACTGTACCTGTGCTTTCGACCGAGTCAGTCAATTACCATCCATGCAAAAGTGGCTGTCGACCGAAACAATCGACAGCAGTATCAGCTCGGTCGACAGCCATTAACAATTGTAGGCCTACCATTTACCGTTATTAGTAATGCTTACGATCGTATTCTCGGCCGAAAGCCAGTTTGTATAGTACAGACTCTGTCGAAAGCACAGGTAGCCAAATTGGTATTACCCCCGTGGTGGACCTATTTCAGTGGAACACTTTTTGTTCTTTTTTCTTTATTTTGTCTATTTATTTTTTTCGCTATATGTTTTATGTTTGACCTGCGAAAGGGTGAAGACCTTGTCAAAGCTGTCAGGCGACAGAGTCGATGCCCCCTCCCCTCGCCCCTCCCGGCCCTCTCACCAATTAGCACACCGGGGCCTGTACGTAGACGGAGAGCGGAGGGTGCGCATCCCATAACCGAGCAAATTACCTCAAAATCATGCAGTTTTCTGCCAGAAAGCGAGTTTACACCCCTAAACTAAGGGTATAAAAGTGGCCTTAAAATTTGGATTTTCTTAACTTTCTTCCTTCCCCCTACCCCCACCCCTCCCGCCACATCCCCACTCACACTGAAATTCGCTCCAGCAACACCTCTGTACCCTCCCCCCATCCCCTACCCCTTGGCAAAAGTATGTGTACGGGCCTGCACAACTATTCCATTTGATCCTTCAGATGTAGGTCCCATTAAGTTTTCTCTCCCAAAGTGAAAATTCACGTGATGTCTTAATCAGTGGTGTAGCGATATAATTTATCTTGCTTTAATTTTTCAAACAGGGACGCGATTATAGCATTTGAAGTATTGGCACACTGGCTGTTAGCCGACTCACAAGTTAATATCAGTTTTTCAATCAGTTTACTGTTTACGTCACAATTTCATGACGTACCCTGCACTAATGAGCTAGCTTCCTTGTTTACAAACTCTGAGGGTGGGTATGGAATTGTGTTTTTTGTGAATAAAATATAAATATAGACGTCTGTCATGCATTGTACTTTAAATAAACATATTTAATTTAATCGCACTTGGTAGTCTAGCAATACCTGGAATAATGATTCTCTCGATTTTGTCGCAAACGTTGAAATGTATAGCCGGAGCAGTGATTACACTGTTGTCCGCCATTTTGTTCAAAACAAAATGCGTGCAGTACCCGAAGATTATTTTGCAAAGAAAATTGTCCCACACACCGAATTATTTGATTTTTACCATGGAGAAAGGGCGAATACCATCATTTTTCATGGCATATGTCCGCCGGCGGGAGAAAGTCGATTTAGTTGGAAAATTGCTTTTAAAGTTGACGGAATAAGTCGTCTTTCTACGATCGTGTAAACTGTTCGAATGCCGAGTATCTCGGTGTCTAGTTCGGATCTCAGAGAACTGGGAAATTAAATTAAGATGTAAGGAATAAAATCCTATATTATTTTCGTCTGTGTGTATTTTGATTAGCCGACAGTACAGTGCCGAAATTGCGACCCGTTCGTCGATTGAATCTGAATCTGAGGAGTTTCGAACGTTTTTTCGTTGCCATCTGTATTAAAATATCACTCCGCCATAGATACGCGTTCCCACTGTTTAATGAGCAAATTTTGCACTACAACGTTACGATTTCGCCATTACAGTTGGAACGCAAACCCTCGAAAAGCGGTGATTGTATTTACAAGGGTGGATCCTTCCACGTAAAAAATAGGCCCTAAAAATGGTGAACATAGTTCTTGACGAAATTTCCCATTATTCTCAAATGTATATAGAGGCATTGATTATATTAAAATGATTAAACACATAAAAATGTTTTGCTAACTAGTATCAAGCAGGCTTTCAGGGCAAAATTCAGGGCCAAAATTGCTCGAAATGCTAAAATATTCATCGTCAAATGACAATACTCTATCTTGATTCTACCGAAAACTTGCATCAACATAAAACATAATTTACAGAAAGCTGAGACTTTCTCCAATGCGCACACCCATGCCATCGAAAACTTTATTATTTCTTCTTTTTGCATGTGAAATTTCAAGCAATATCGTTTTGGAACATTTTTAAATTGCAAAATAAAAGATGGCATCTGTAGTTTTAACGCTCAGGAAACGGTCTTGCACGTGATATGAGCACCAGCAATACTTGCCGGACAGCTACAATTTAGACAGAAAATTGAGGTCGACAGCTTGTCAAACATTAGCTCAGATTGCTAAATACCTGAAGAGGAGAAAAATTACAGAGTTTAGTTAGCTAAAAAAGACTACAAACTGGTAGAACGTACCTTACCGGACTGCTGACCTGATTGGCATTGTACAAATCTGACGTTCTGCCACTCAAATTTGTGAAAATAATATCCTTTTCTAATATTATTTATCTTTCAAACAGTCATCTGTTTTCTGTCAAATAAGTAATTAGGTCACTGTTGTGACGTAATAAAAGAAATGACGTATATTGCCTCGCGCTAGATTGCCAGTCCGCATGCCATGTAAACAGATTATAAGTCGGACATGAAATGCACCAGTACGAAGTAAAGAGTTTCTTTCTTGTCGTTTTGTTTGTCTAGTTTTCGAAAAATTTACGATCTGATTTTATAATTTGCTCAACAATTACAGAGAACATATGAGCCGCGACACGAGAAAATAAACAAAGTGGTTGTGCGCCCAGCGCAGACTCAGAGCAGCCTCGGCATCCGCCTAGTCTGCATAGAGTCTTCCCTAAGCGTTTAAGGGTAGCTAAGGGTCTAAGCTACCTGGAGACAGCAAAGACTCTGGTCAAACTGGGCGGATGCCCAGGATTATCTCTACATCGTCGGTTTTCTCGTGTCGTGGCTCAAGTTACTAAGAAAGAAACAAGCCAGGTGGGGATGGAAGGAGGCGGTTGATGACGAGGGTGGGGGTGGGTGGGGGCCAGGGAAGTGGGGGAATTCATCTTGACTGATGCTTGGAGTGATGTATAGGTCCCAAACATGACTTGAGCAGTCGTTGCTGTGACAGAGTATGAAGAATAATGATTAAGCCCAGAGTTGAGTATAAAGTGTATTTGATTGCCCTTTACATGTGCCTTCGGGACGATTCGTAAATGCAAAAATATCAAATCTTCTGGCGACCTGCAAGATGCCCGGGCCTGCTAGTCAACCGGACAATTACAATGTTACCATTTTAGTCGGCATACAAATGAAGAATGAACATGTTAAGCATTGGAAGGAACTGAAAAGAAATTGAGAGTGTACATGTACATGTAAATGTGTGGGCCTAGGGCAACCGGATACACTTTCAGGGGAAGCATCTCGGCAATAATATTTTTGATTTATCCTACCTTTCCAATGGGAGTAAACTCTTTAAGGAAAGCATTTGCTCCTTTGAGAGCAAAGAATTTTTGAAGAGTCTCCCAGTTCAGGAAAACCAACAGGAAATTGATAAAGTTGTGTATTGATAATAAGTCTACGATAATTTGTGCCAGTTATTTATGAAATCGTGTTGCGGCTGTATATAGAATCGCCTCGCCAAGACTACTCTAATGTGAGGCAACATCAGTCATTTTAATAGAGAAATAGTAAAACACGATCTGAATTATTAGTAAATGTTTTTGTTGTTTGTTTATATGTGACTGCATAACGGAAAGGGTTCGTAATTGGAGAAATAAATGCTCTATTCTATTCTATTATTTCATGTAGATCTACCCGTGTACCTGCAGATTTGTAAATTTTGCCCCCCCCCCAAAAAAAAAACAAAAAAAACAAAAAAAAAAACACACTCAGATGCCTGACGAGTTTCTCAAACTTATACAGGCAATGCAAAAACATCGCATGCATACAGTGCACTGCTAACCCTTCTCAAAGGCGTAACTGCCTGTACGCTAATAGCCAGGTGCGTATTGTAATTTTGTCAAATAGACAAAATTTCAACAGGTATAGCCATATTTGATGATGTTGGTATTTGTAAATTGAACAAAATTTCAATAGTAGCGGCAATATAAAGTATCTTTGGGGCCACCTCTTATTCTTGCTCTCAAAGGATAAACATAATTGTGCGTAAAGTGTAATAACCCCTACACTCCTGCTTCTAACCGGCAGTGCTTGACACTCCCTAGATTAAAGTGGTGGCCCAAAAGTTCAGCAGGCCACATTTTCAGTGGCCCAAATTAGCCACTAGCTCAATATCCGATGCATTTATTATTGCCAGACAGGTAAATTTGGGCCACTAAAGTCCATAATTTGAAACTTTTTGGTGCCCCCAGACAAAATTTAGGCGCATTTGGCCACTGGGCCACTGGCTGTTTTCAGCACTGTTAACCGTCCCACGAAGGGGGGGGGGGCATTCCTCATCCCTCCCAGGTTACTCACATGCAACCGTTTATTTGACTTTTGAAATCAAGCGCGTGATCTGCTAATTAAAAAAAGAAATAATCGTTAAATTACCGTTCAATTATGAGGGAAAGGCGCATTTGGCCACTGGGCCACTGGCTGTTTTCAGCACTGTTAACCGTCCCACGAAGGGGGGGGGGGGCATTCCTCATCCCTCCCAGGTTACTCACATGCAACCGTTTATTTGACTTTTGAAATCAAGCGCGTGATCTGCTAATTAAAAAAAGAAATAATCGTTAAATTACCGTTCAATTATGAGGGAAAGGCTAATCCTGAACGATAGCATGAACTGTACCTAAATGAACATCAATTGCTGATTAAGTCCGTCTTTTAAGCCATGATTATACAAACTTCTAATCGATTCAAAATCACGTCATAAGCTTGTGTTTACGATTTGCTAGAGCATAGAGGTGAGAGTTGACATTTTTGTATCTGACAATAAAATATGAATAAAATGTATTTGCTTGACTGTTTTATTCGGTCTTGGTTGAAGATTAATCAGTGAGAGGTGTTACGTTTCTACGGACAGGCCGAATTGTGAGTTTGTAAATTTGGCAGTGAAAACTTAGCGCGTAAGGCTGGCATGATTTCGACGCCATTTAATTTTTCGGTTTGTTTTCAAACCGGGTGGTCATATGTTATTTTGCAATTTTAAAATGTTCCAAAACCAAATTTTTCGAAACTTCACATACTAATAGAATATATATCAATATTTATCATGGCATAGGTCTGCGTTTTGGAGAAAGTCGAATAAGCTGTAAATCGTAACTTTTTGTTCACATGTTTGACGCTGACGTAAAGGGCACTGTTTCGTCAATAATTACACAGGCGGAAAAGGATGTCCTGGAATCACTTTAACAGAAAAATTCAATAATGGAAGTCAGAAAAGTGCTCTTAAAATTTCAACCGGTGGGGCGATTTGATTAATCTGTATGATGGCGTTAAAGTACTATGGGGTTCGTCGATAGCCATTTTGATGGCGACAATTTCGAACAAAAATTCGTTGCTATGTGTTTGATTATATCCCTACTCCTTGGAGCTGCGTTCCAACTGTTAGAAAACGCGACATTTTATGGACGTCAACGCATAACGCTACGACGTAATTTGCATATTTAATCCACTAGTTGATTATTGAATTTAATGCATGGCTTTATTACACTCTCAGATGCGACGTCATATGATAAATCACCTTCATAATGATAGATAGATACTTTATTTATGCAATAAGCCATTATGGCCCATGAGCATTTATACATACAATATACAATATACATATACAGGATAGGAAGCGATATATAAATACATCTATCTTTAAGCACATACCCTTTCTAATAGCTGCAGA
Organism: Ctena decussata; assembly: GCA_963989385.1. Lineage (NCBI taxonomy): Eukaryota > Metazoa > Mollusca > Bivalvia > Lucinida > Lucinidae > Ctena > Ctena decussata. Next base: position 21,103,751 of record OZ022502.1, read on the forward strand.
CATAACATAACGCCTGAAGACGTACATCGACGGAACCAGTTAGACCATAAGAAACATGCAACGCTATTCAGACGGGTTAGGGTCTCATGAATCATCATCGTAACAATTGAACTGATAAGTACAAAAAACGACTGAAAGCGTAATAATAGCACTGGTGGGACCCCGACCAACCTGCACAGTTATGCAGACTGGTCAGGGTCTCACTATCCGCACTATGACCAAAGTAATGATCATCGTAACAGTTCAACTGGGAAACATGAAACGTCTGAATGCGTATGTTAACAGCACCAGTGAGACCATGACTAATCTGCACATTTATGAAGACCTGTCAGGATCTCACTGATAGCACTGTGATTATAACAGTCATCATCGCACCGATCCATTGAAAACTCAAATATATATCATGAAATATATCATAAATAGACTAGTGAGATACTCTTATAGCTGTTCTTCCTGTGCATCTTGCGGATTTTACTGGTGAAAGGAAGGAATCCTGGCATAGATTCTGAAAACTCAACTGCGAGCTTCGGAAACCGGACTCAGGGATAATGTGGCACGGAATAATGTCCGAACCTCATTTTCCCGAGCCCGGGTTATCGTCGCCCTTTTACCGATCCTCTGACAGAGCTGAGCACAATTCGTCACATGCACTTAACTTTCGTTTCTTACAATACCATTGAGGAGCGAATAACTAGCCGTCATTACTAAGTATTCTTATTTCGGTGGTATATGTTAAAACATGTCAAGCGGGATCGGATACGTATTCTGTAAAGTTCAAAACAGCAACTGGAGGACGGGGGCCAGGTTTAGGGAATATGTGGCGGAACCAATGTCCAGACAGCATTTCCCCGCACCGGGCCCTGTGTCATTAATCGCTAGATCCAGTATACATGCCCGACCCCGGCTGATCATAGTTCACCGTCAAACATTCTTTATTTATAGATACTAACAGTAATATAAGGAAAAAAGTATTAATATAAATATGAATATGACTATGACAGGAGAGTAACCAAGCTATACCGACATAAAATCTTCTTTTAATTTAAATGCTTTCTGAATGTAAGTACTTAATTTTTGTAATTGTTTTGTATTCTCAGTAGAAAAAAGTTCGATCAATGCCAAGGACATCACAACTGCGCCATTACTTTTTTTTTGAAACTAATATTTTTGTTGTGCGTAGGCCCTATTCAACTTTAATCAAATTAGAGAAAGCATGGCGATCATCAACTTTTGCACAGACAGTCAAGCATGTAAAAATGGAGCTCTGAACGTAGAAATGTGTTCCAATTCTCGCCAAGTCAAATTTTCAGAATTTTCATTGCTGAATTTTAAACAAACTTAATATGGTATTGCTATTGCAAACGTGTGAGCTCACCAGGTCTCTAAAATTTAGACAATATTAGCCGGATGTTATTTAGGTTCTCTGCTTACAGTACGCTCTCCGTAGGCGTTGCTTCTTGAAACGCGTGTCAAAGTGTAAAACCAAATTAGAGTGATATAGAAAAGTCCCGTTTTTTCCCTCGCTGCTAATACAAATATCACGTTATAAGATTTTAAGATCATATAGATGTATTCTTATTTCAAGATAACCTAAATTATTATATAGAAGCGTTAAGACGAAATCTTAGAAGACAGAAAAAGTCTTCTTTTCACCCCCGGTTCGAATAACAAACTTTGATTTGGTTAATTTTTGCAAACTCATTCCGATTTCAAAATGCCTCTGTCTTGCAATTAGCTCTCGTAAGTTATGCAGAAATGCATATGTTCGTGTTTCTTATAAGGGCAATTGTTTCAAAGAATTTTTATGTAAACACGTTAATCATAATAAAACTGGTATCACATTACGTTTTATATCCAAATGTGGACCAATTTACCAGAGGTTTTAATTATAGAGCACAAACATAATCCGTTTAACAAATAAAAACCATATAAACTTTTCTAGGATCACGTTTTTTTATTAATCCTGTAAGACGGTTTGGGCTACATAAACTTTTCAAACACATCCACCATTACATCTGATACCTTTCCGTAATTTTCTTTAGAATGCAAGCGCATGAGGTACATAGGAATACGAAGACCCCGATGATTTGCCGTAACAAAGAAAGGCGGTAGGTTGGATAGTGGCGTATTTTTAAGCACTTGCTAGGTATTTAGAAGCACTTTACTAATAAAAGATTTATTTACGGATATTTAATGCAAACAAAACGGAAAAACTCGAAAAATTTCAGGAATCTGTGTTTTTACTGTTGTATGGATAAAGTGAAGTTAAAGATCGACTTTTGTTTTAAGTACTCTCCATATGTTTTCAGATTATGTCCTGTAAAGAGGTTTCAGATACGTATGCGGTCAAAATTTGGTGCTATGGAATTTACATGGAACTGATACTTATCAATTAGTCAATGTCAATGTACAATGGAATAAAACAATTTCTGCTAAATTTTTAACTTTTATCAGGCATAGTTTACATCTCTGAAATTTTACTCTCTCTCCTCTCCTCTCTCGCTCTCGCTGTGTGTCTCTATCTATAACTTGATACAGAAATATTCAGTGCACGTATATCTTATTGTGGCTTCACGTGTTTTATGCGAATGTAATATAGTAACTTCTCAGTGTCCCTCAGTGTGTGACATATACTAGTCAAAATAAGTTCCGCCGCATTAACTTTAGCATCTTTTTCTGAAAAGGTACCATACTGAATGAGCTTAAAGAGTCGTTGTAGTACTGATATGACCTTTTTATATTGCTAGACAGACAGGTTTTAAAATTTTAATGTAAACCAAGACTTTGCGCAGCTTTGAGGGCTGGATTTGGATTTTGATTGTTTCAGTTCCTGGGCCCGAGGTTATAAAACTTTTTTCATGCTCAGCTGAGTTGAGCATGAAATTTTACCTGCTAATAAATAGCAAATTACTGATAAGTACGGTTGTTTTCTTGCTCAGTTTGGCTGAGTATGAAATTTTCTCTGCTGATAAATATGAAAATGCCAACATTAGTTGGCATTTTCATATTTATCAGCAGAGAAAATTTCATGCTCAGCTGAGTTGAGCACGAAAAAAGTTTTATAACCTCGGGGCCTGGTCTTTGCATACTTTTTACTTCATTTGTCGTGGGGGTTATTTCTAATTTCCCGAGATTTCTCATGAAAAAAAATGGCCTTTTCTTTTAATTTTACTCTCATTTTCTGACCTGTATTTCTTAGACACATATTTTGGATTCCAGATGTTTCATATAAAGAAAAAAATCGGAATTCAAAACGGTTTTAACAATAACGTCTCACTTCTAAATTTCATCGTTTAGGCAGAAAAGCCAAACTTTCTAAAGTTGCAGTGACATTGTCATAAACATTTCAAAACTGAATGCCTGACACAATTTTGCAATAAACTGATGCATTCACATTTAAAAATGTTGCAAAGAAACGTTTACGTACGTCCAGAAAAGCAGAACTAAAATTTGTGACTGATAAGCCCATAATCTGAAAATAAAATTTCCTATAGTTTTGATTCAAAGGGAGGTAATTTACAGTCTCGCACACTTTAAGATGCAATGTCCGCCATTTGAAAGTGTTTTTTTTTTCAGATTTGATTTAGATGTTTCTAGAATGTACGGTTTCTCGAGAATTAAAAGAGAAAAACAAAACGGTATTGCGCATGCGCAGTAAGCGCCTAGTCGCAGTTTCTATGGTTTACTAGTTATGCGAGGTTACGCTGTACATGCAAACAGGAAACTGAGACTTTAAAAAGTTTTCCGTGGACAAATGTTGTGGCAACTAATTAAAAGCAAAATAATTTGACAATGATATATTTAAAATCGTCAATATCACGATTAAAGTTGCGGCGGAATTTGTTTTGACAAGAATAATAAGTAAGAGATGATAATCTCAGTACACGTGCTTTAATCAAACTGGATGCATTTTTCTTTAAGATTGGCAAACAATTTGTTTTGGTTCGTGTGGATATAAAGTCTTGCACATGCTGCATTTGATCTGATTAGCGCAATGTACTTAATAGTTGTAACCTTTACAGAGCTCTAGATAAGAGGGAGTATTTGATGATGATTAGGGATAATTTTTGTTAATTCTGCATAAAAACATATGTTGTGACCCTCATCTGAACCGTCTCAACGAGACGGTTCAGATGAGGGGTCACAACATATGGTTTCGATGAGAAATAAGAAAAATTATCCCTAATTATCATCAAATACTCCCTCTTATCTACTGCTCTGCTTTAACTTTTTCCTGCTTATAAGCCGACATTACTGAATTTAAAAGTAAAACACCGTTTTCAAATAACTGATACAACTGAAAAGAGTATTTTTTTAAGTTCGGGGATTTTTAGCACTCCGACAAGAAATTATACAGCAAGTTTGATTTTTTTTTTCAACAGTGGGTTTAAAGATATTTTCAAACAAGTTCTCTGTTCTCTCATCCGTTGAAAAGATACCATCTCAACGAGAGAGGGTATACACATTTCAATACTACAGGCTCAGTAAAACCTGTCTTAGTGGCCACCTCTATTAAGCAAGCATGTGTTCTGTTCCAAAAACAGACAAATGCATTAGAATGTATCTGTATTAAGCAAGCATCTGTCTTAAGCAAGCAGATTTTGATTATCCCATAGGTGCTTACTTTATACAAGTTGGACTGTATTGCCAGTCTATGCATTAATTCTTTCAGCAGTACAGTTACAGCTTAGGGTGTAAAGCAACCTTAATCCGTACTAGGAATTTTTTATGGTCCTGTTGGGAAGGAACCAACCAATCAAAGGTAGAATAATTGGTGTCCTATTAAGACATTATGTATACTATGCACAATAAATATAGCAATTTTTTTGTATGTGTCAGATCCACCATATTAGGTTTTTATTGTCACTTTACGAGATGGACGATCATTCGAGATGGACTGGCGGGTAAAAGAATCTAGATTGCTCAATTGTAGCGTTTGAACTATCGTGACGTCAGTTTTTATGACCATTGCATCTGAACGACATTTATGATCATGTAGAAAAGCCACAACCATAATGAGGCGGCTGGTTTGCTAATAAACTAAAGGAAACCGCTCTAAAACATTTGAATATGCTACGAGTATAAGGTTTACAGAGTTCGAAAATTTGACTTTTTTCCTTGTTTTTACGTTATCGTCTTAAAGACTTGTTTCTAATCGGTATTTCTTGAACCTCTTTTGAGTGTATAATTGTTTGGTAGCTACCAATATGATAATGTAAACAATTTAGAAATAAAATTCTTCCCGGTCTGACCATAAGTCAAAAGTCTCAGACTAACGTCATCATTTTCTCACAGTTACGTTATACTTCAATGAAGAAACTTCACAGTTAAATTAATCATGGTGTGACCTTTAATTTTAGCCTATTGTTTTTCTCGGGTTTTGATTCTGCATTGAACTGAAGCACCCGTGATTCATTGCACATTAGACGGAATTAATACGTTTTAACGTCAATGGCGCATGCTAAAATTAGTCAGTTGTTAAGCTTAACCATAGCTTTTACACAATCAATAGCTTTGACAAGAAAACTGAGCATGAAAATGTTGAAAAATACCGTACAAAACATCACATGCTTACCATTTTTATGTTGCTTTTCAATGGGTGCGAATTTCGGCTAATGACCCCTTCCGTACTTATCGCTTTTCCCCAGTATCGTTTTTAAAGATGGCTTCAGTAATCCCATGATATCTTAAGCCCCAAATAGGGTTCCTTTCAATTCAATATAATTTCGCTCAATGTTGCACTTCAGTAATGAGAAAAAATGAAAAATATAAAAAAATTGCTAAATATATTTTGCATAGTATATTATGAACATCTGTTATAAAAATAAAATTTCAAAAGACTTATTTTCATAAGAAAATAACATAATGGTTTTTCAGGGGTATAAAAACCACTACCTGGAATCGTTTTGCAGAATCGGTAGAAATGTCAAAATAGAAAAGAGCGGAGCCTCTTATTTGTTATGTTGAATAAACTTTCTCCCTTTGCACCTGAAACGTAAAAACAGAAGATTTAAAAAGTGAGACTGCGGTATACAAGTAATTAATTCTATATTCATTAGACGCCATCTTAACCCTTAAAGCGCCAAAAATGAAAAAAAAATGTTGAATTTGCAAACAGTGTAGATTTAGATGAGGTGGCTCATTATGAGCCACCTCATCTGGATCTACATTGTTTGCCATATAGTCTTTAAATTCTCAATATGATATAACTTTGACAAAACATTTTTCTAAATTTCTGCAGACGTAAATTTTTACGTCTGCTTTTTGGCGCATTAAGGGTTAAATATTACCTTCAGAATCTTTGGATGGAAGCGTGAATTTTAAGCCCCGATAATTTAATATTTGGTATCTTCATTGCAGACAAAATGGAAACAATCAGTTTATTGGTAGATGTCCCCATATTACTGATATTGGCAGCCTGGTCACGTGCAAACACTGGTTGCAGACAATGCGACATGGATTTTTACTGTCAGGAAGTCACCGATGTTGACACATGTTGCTTGAACGCAAATGTATCTTATGATTTGTATGCCGATGGAGTAGCCCAACCAAGGTACTTGTATACCTACAGTGCAATATAGAGGATCTTACATGAGTGCTCATGTTTTATTGAATTTATCAAACGAGTTAGGAAACAAGATGGGATGCGAGGCTATGCCGAGCGTCTTATCGGTTTCCCCAACGAGTTTAATAAATTCAATAATACAGGAGCACGAATGAAAGATCATATTTATCATATGACACTAAAATTGCATTTCATCAGCATATTTTGCACAAAAACGTCAAGATGTTGCCATTAGAAAACGCGACATTTTTATGGACGTAAACCACTAGTTGATTATCGTTTTAAATGTATTACTTTAATATTTACATTCTTGGTGTAATTACTGAAAAGCCCTATAGTAAACCATTGGAACGTAATGTAGTTTACATTCCAATAATTACATTGAGACACGCGACGTCAATGACGTAAAAATAAACAATGGCTCTCTACAACCTGATTGGACGTCAGCAACGTCATGACGTCATGCATGCCGTTCTGCTGTTAGCAGAAGAAACTGCGTGTACATGTTTTAATGCTTCAATTTTAGCGCTTATACAAGATTTTTCATGAAAGACTTGATTGAAACGAATGTAAATATAAGCAATGAACTTAATTTTTCTCATGTTTATCGAAGTGTAAACTACATTGGGTCACTAGCAAAGCTTACATGAACCCCTTCGGGGTTCATTCACTTTGCACGTGACCCAATGTAGTTTACACTTCGATAAACTTCAGAAAAATGAAATTCATTCCTTAAATACTCTCTCAAATACGACGTTATATGATAAAAAGCTGTATTACACTAACAAAGTAGTAGCTAACTCTCTCTCTCTCTCTCTCTCTCTCTCTCTCTCTCTCTCTCTCTCATGTAATTTTTGTATGAATAGGCCTACATTTTATGTTGATTGGAGAATTTCAAACAAATATTGAGGAATGAAAATGAATATTGCTGATTCAGCAGAGGGCTTGAATAAAAGGTGATAAAAAAAGTGTTTACCTGTATTTGACGTTACTATTGAAAGTCTGATGAGGCCGCCATATTTAAGAATTGAAATTTGATTTTTCAGCGTTCATCCTGTGATGAAACCAGTGGGCGGAGCTAAATTTCCATGAAGCGCGAAGCGCTTCTTGTAGAATTTTAGCGACGACCACTGGCTCAGAAAACTTCCAACGATGAATGCTGAAAAATCAAATTTTTATTCTTATATTCACACTTTATTTTTAGACCCTTCCTGTGCCGTTTTCGCGGTAATTTAATGTAGAATATGCAAAATATGCGTCAAAGAAAACATACTAACGACGTGGTCGGCCATAACGTTAAACCACCGTCGCCATAACGTGGCGTCAATCGAACGTTACGTGGACCAATCAAGACGTTTGTTTACCTTAGACGTCGCTTTACGACAACGTCACGTGATCAACCGTCCTTTATCGGTGTATGAAGCCAGTTGCTCATACAGGTTTACCTATAGATGGGAAGTCAGTGGCAAGTGTAACATTGACTAGATAGTAGTTCATGACGTAACGTCCTTCGAGACGCACGTATTTATTGCGCCAGTCTTTTCCGTATTCTTGACCTTATAATCCTTTGCATTTCGACAGATTGTGAACACGAGACCTCCATATCAATAACTGAGCCGCGGTACGACAAAACCAACAAAGTGACATGTGCGATCAGCGAAGACTCAGATCAGCCTGGGCATCTTTGCTGTCCGCTTGGAGCTAGCTTATAACATTAGCTTCCCTCTAAGCGCACGACAAAGAGTCTGATCCAAGCTGATCCGAGTCTTCGGTGGGCGCACATGCCACTTTGTTGATTTTCTCGTGTCGCGACTCAAACCTGCTACCTAGTAGCAGATTAACTTGCGAAACGCTTAGGACTACTTGAGAGCTGTTCCCAACTGACATTGAAAGCGAAATGAAAAGGGCACAGTTCTTTCCCCTGAAAGTATACTCATTCATGTCAAGTCTGATCAAACCAGGCGAATGCCCAGGCTGATCTTAGTTTGCGCTGGGCGCACAACCACTTTGTTGATTTTCTCGTGTCACAGTTCATATATTTTGGGTAATTCTAGAGAGGGCAAAGACCCATTTTTAGTCAAATAAATACTTTGAGCCGCGACACGAGAAAACCAACAATGTGGTTGTGCGCCCTGTACAGACTCAGATCAGCCTGGGCATCCGCCCAGTCTGGTCAGACTCTTCACTTAGCACTTAAAGGGTAGCTAAGAGACTAAGCTACCTCCATGCGGACAGCATAGACTCTGATCAGACTGGGCGGATGCCCAGGCTGATCTGAGTCTGCGCTGGCCGCACAACCACAGTGTTGGTTGTCTAGTGTCGCGGCTCATTTATTTTATGTTGGAATTAATTACCGTGTTTCGACAGTTAGAAGACGCAGATTTTTCCATACCAAAATTATCTCCCAAAACTTGGTCTGTCAAAATTTTTAAAGAAAAAATATAATTTTATAGCAGGGATTTCATATGACTGATTAAGATAATAATGAGCCGCGACACGACAAAACCAACAATGTGGTTGTGCGCCAAGCGCAGACTCAGATCTGCCTGGGCATCCACCCAGTCTGATCAGAGTCTTCGCTGTCCGCATGGAAGTAGCTTAGACACTTAGCTATCCTTTGAGCACTAATTAAGAGTCTGATCAAACTAGGCGGATGCCCAGGCGCATAACCACTTTGTTGGTTTTCTCGTGTCGCGGCTCAAATACTTTGGTGTTCTTTGAAGGTATGACTGCGTAAGCACAAGACTCATAGAAGATCAACTAAAAACGATCTACGAAATACCCAGGGATGGATTTATAACAGATGTCTGGATGGTCACTCAGTGTTTACCAAACTGGGACAACATTGTCGTCAGAGAGCTTTGTGAAATGCAGGACATACAGGAAAACATTGAACTGTTGGTTCCCGTCTTCTATGACAAGGTTCATTACAGAAACAAACACTGCGCTGAATGTAATGGCATCAGTGAATTTGCAACGGTTAGCTCGTGGAAAGCAGAGATTTTCTGTGACGCGGATTTGTCATCATCAGATAGATTAATATCACATGTTAAACGACGGAAGTGTAACATCTTTGTTACACCACCAGCCAACTCTGAAATAATTTCTTGTGTAAAAGAGTTTGAGATTTCAGAATGCAATATAACTGTTAGTCTTTCTAAACGCATACATGCAAAGAATTATATGTGCGAATTGGATCGAGATCCCTTTGAGCTCAATTATGCAAAAGATTACTTTTGTTATAGCTGCGACACAGTAAGTCACTTGATGCTGCATGACTTTTTTTGTGTATTTTGGTCTGAAGAATTATCACCAGAGCTACTACCTCCTTTCTCTGCCATATTAGACATACAGGCAATACCAAAGTATATGCAGGAAAGCGAAACCCATTGCGATCCATTCATACAAATCTATGATCCTATAACGGTAAGTTTTTTTTATAGTTTTAAGATCCGGAATATCTTAATAACACTCAATTTGCAAGAGTCACTTAAAGAGAGGCAGAACATAATCTCTTAATGCTTTTATCATATATCGTCGCTGTTATTCAGTGGATAACGTCGTGTCATAAAAATCGCATGACCACACGTGTAATAACACTTTGGCGCGTACACGTAACGTTATTGACAAGGTCCGTGCCAACAATGCGTTTCTTTATTGAAATAATGTTCATTTTGAAGGCGATAAAATCCCATTTTAAGGGGTCATATGATAATCAGAATCTCACACTCGTGGTCATTTCATATGAAATTTATGAAACTCGCCGTTCAAATGAAATGACCACTCCTGAAAGATCCTCTAATTATCCCATAAAAGGGGCTCTGGCAAACGGTGCATTCCCAGAACAGACACTGGAACACGTAGTTTCAGATCAGGGTCTACACAATTGACAATTTCTTTTTAAACAGTAAAAAATGATAAAAATAAACTAAGCCACAGGGGCCGTATTTATAAAACGCTTTAAGTGGTTGCTATGCTGTTGCTAAGGCTGAATTTCTTGAAGGAGATTCCCTACAACTATGAAATTTGCTCTGGAGGAACAGTCTGAATTTCATAGTTGTAGGGAATCTCCTTCATATAAAATTAGCCTAAGCAACAGCTTAGCAACGACTTAAGTGGTTTTATAAATACAACCCCAGATCCCTTGATTGACAAAGGGACTCAACCAATTTATGAAGATGGGAGCACTCTGAATACACTCAATAAAGCCTCGTTTACACGGGCAAAGTTTTTGTGACAAAGAAGATTTGGCATAGAAAAAAATTGCTCGTGTGAATGAAAAAAATATGCCACATTTTCATTGCGAAATTTATATTATAAAGTTTCTGTGACAAACAAAATTTTTCCGTGTGAACAGAAAATTTGCCATAAAATATGTAACAAAGAAACAAGCTATGGAGATGAACACAGAATCAAATCAGTTTGATTTTGAACAAAGTATATTGAACAATGAAAATGTGGCACAGTTGGCCGTTCACACGAGCAAAGTTTGTTTGTCCAGGTAACTTTGACAAGAATTCTTTGTTCGTGTAAACACGGCAGCAAATATTTCATTACCAAAGTTTATTTGACAAAGCTTCTATGCCACATTTTTCTTCAACAAATAATTTGCTCCGTGTAAACGCAAAATGTTTGCCAAACTTTCTTTGTACAGTTTCTATGACAAAGTAACTTTGGTGGTGTGAACGAGGCCTAACGGGATAGCTGTATTCAAAATTGTCATCTGGGGAGGTAAATTGTCGGTTTTATTGTCGGAAATTTCGTTTTACGGAAACACGTCAGCGTCATTTGGGGAGGTAAATCGTCGGTTTTATGGTCGGAAATTTCGTTTTACGGCGACGAGTCATATGACAATTTTCAATATAGTTATCCCCATTCTAATGCAGTTTTCAAATGTTAACTTTCACATTTTACTTATTTAAACCTGAAGCAAACTCTTTCAGCTACATAAAACCAGTCGTCAGCCAATGAGAAGCGACGCTACGTGATGACGTCTGGTTATCTACAATATATCGCAGGATATACTGTCGCAAATTTTTGACGTTATCCAATCAGACGTCGCGTAACATAAGTACGTGAGAATGTGCTAGTAATCAAACCCTAAAGAAAAGACTATGATGCTATTCTCTTGAGAATTGTGGCTTAATTAAGTCTTTCTTTTTTCAGAGAAGCTGTCGTGATTTATACTGTGACGAAGACCGTTATTTGTCGAAGGGCGAGTGCTTGCTTGGAAAACCTGCAAACTGCAGTACACACTTCATGTTTGTCAAACTTACTCCAGAGTCACTACGGCAAAACTTAACAGATGACATCCTAGAACAAGATATTTTCCTAGCAAATCTCCAGGCGCTCATCAACAGAATGACACTTGATGCTGAAATACTTCATCTACAAGTCTTCCAAACACAATCTAACACAAATGATAAACAGTTTTTGCTGATACAAATGGTTTTGAATGTCACGTTACTTGACGAAGATATAATATCGTATTTGTACAAGAACATTCACACTCACAGTTTCAAATTAATGCCCACAATACAGTTTACTGCAGAAATGGTTATGTACACTGTAAATCCTTACATACTGTTAACGCAGAATACCCCAATACCGTCAGATCTGCGAGTCGATTATTTGAAGTCAGTACCATTCCGAAATGAAAAAGTTTTAAGTCTCCCTGGCCCAGTGTGTTTATCCCATATTTACAAAGTGCGAGTGTGTCCACTTCTCGCATTGCAATTAAACGAGCAAACGATGCAGATAGAGAATGGTTTTCTAACTGTTAAAGGTAATTTATCTTCAGTCATTCTAAGTCCCTGGCAATATGCAAACGCATCATACACAACCGTCTTCGTTTGCTTAGAGGATTTTATAATATTTAACGGGGCTTCAAATATGAGCTCCAGTATCACTGGACAAATGGACGCAATCCCCACAATAAACCCGAAGCAAATGGTAGCCTTCATATGTATCTGCTTGTCGATTGCTTGTTTACTAATTACTCTTACAACTTACTTAATATTTTCAAGTCTCCAGTCACAGCCCGGCATTAACAATGTAATACTCTGTGTCTCTCTTCTGTGTGCACAGACCTTTTATCAGTTTGGATCAGGTCAAACGTGGCTTCCTGATTGGGCTTGTGCCGTCATTGGAGCTTTCTGTCACTTCTTCTGGCTTACAGTAATGTTTTCAATGAACATCTGTTCTGTTGAAATGTACTGCATTTTTAAGAACCTTTCTAAATTACCACCAAGATTCAGATGGCTTCACACCCTTCGCAACGTGGTCTACATTGCCTGTTCTTCTTTATTATTTGTACTAATTAACCTCATTGTTTCTTTTGCTCAAAGCCAAGGAAAGGACAGTGGATATGGGGGCTCCCTCTGTTATTTGTCATCACCCATTTTGCAGTTGTTTACCTTTGTCGTACCATCTGCAGTCACGGTTGTTGTCAACATTGTACTGTTCTCTTTTGTAGTCCTTAAGATTAATACAATTGCAATCGGCTCTGCTAATCTTAATCAGGAAAGGAACTATTTGCGAATTTATGCACGGTTGTCTAGTCTTGTCGGTCTGACGTGGCTCTTTGGCTTTTTGCAGCTTCTGATAAAAGTTGAAGCCTTAGAATATGTGTTTATTGTTCTGAATGCTAGCCAGGGTGTATTCATTATTGCAGCGTTTGTCATAAATAGAAGAACATTTTCCCTTTATTGCAAGAAAATGGATACTGAGCATGAAAGGCCCAGTATCCAAAAGTAAGTTCTCATTTAAGGAAACTCTTGCTTATCGAGCGTCGGCAGTGGTGTTAGGAGCCCCAGTACTCATTGGGTTCAGCGCTCACTATGATAGCAGTTAAGGCTTACATCCCACTGTAGAAATATTCCTTTTTCATCTTTTTATTACCACACTGCCGACAGCCCGATCTGACTGTAAACCTTTGACGTCCCATAAAACAATAAGTCATCCATTTATGTTGCACAGGGTAAAGGTAAACAGAGGATATTTACTTTTTTAGGCAAATACCAAATGTGTTGAAAATATCAGCAATTTTACTCGTACGATCAGCAATTGCTGATATTTTCAACAAATTCGATGAAATAGTTTTGGTATTTACCGAAAAAAGTATTTTCTTTTTTATTTTTTCTGTTGCGAAAATAAAAATAACTTTTGTCCAAGTCGTTTCTCGTTATTTTTTGTTTATCTCAGCGCATTTAGTGGGTAAAATATTAAATGTAGGTCCAGTTTGACGAGACTCTTCGTTAAGTGCTAAAAAGGTAGCTAAGGGTCTAAGCTACCTTCATGCGGACAGCGAAGACTCGGATCAGACTGGGCGGATGCCCAGGCTGATCTGAGTCTGCGCTGGGCGCACAACCACATTTTTGGTTTTCTCGTGTCGCGGCTCAAATTGTAAAGAAAGTAGACAGAATTACAAAATAAAAAAGACGAAATTTTGTGAGAAGTCGCGAGATTGTAGTCACACTCGCTTGTCAAAGTAGAATATAGTTGACTTTTTTTTTTATCTCAAATGCAATTATATCTCAAAGTACGCCCCTATAGCAAAGAATGTAGTTTTGACACGTCCTTTTTTTACTTTTAATTTAATTCTAACTCATATTATCTCAAACCACTGGCATCTCAAAGTGAATTTTCTGGGACCAGAAAATTCACTTTTAGATATCAGCAGTTTGAGATGAACCTCAAATATAAGATATCAAAAGTCGACTGTAGTCGATTGTGCTAAAGGAGCTGTCACTTATGATGTGACCTATAAGCCATATAAGTCATGATGTGACCTATAAGCCATATAAGTCATAAAGCCCACCCACCCACACCCATATCAAATATATGAACCTGTAGTACTGCACAAGCTGCAGAGATCAAATGAGCCGCGACACGAGAAAACCAACAATGTGGTTGTTCGCCCAGCGCAGTCTCAGATGAGCCTGGGCATCCGCCTAGTCCGCTAAGTCTCTTCGCTAAGCGCTTAAAGGGTAGCTAAGGGTCTAAGCTACCTCCATGCGGACAGCGAAGACTCTGATCAGACTGGGCGGATGCCCAGGCTGATCTGAGTCTGCGCTTGACGCACAACCACATTGTTGGTTTTGTCATGTCGCGGCTCAAATATAGTCTGTGCCTGCATCCAATCCACTGGCTCATGTATGTACTTTAATGTATATATTGCCATGAAATTGTGAATAAATAAATAAATAAATAATTTAAATAAATAAGCACCATCTTGAAATGGAAAGCAATACATCTCTGGGGCCTTAATTCGGTTTTACGTACATGCGCCTGAGCCTTGCCCTGTTTTGCGCTCTAGTTCGTACACATATCTATTTGATTCATCGGTCCGTTTGAAGGACTTCTTGCCCCTTCAATGGATCCAAACAGTAAACATGTTGATCTGGATAAAAAAAAAGTCAAATTTAAATCTTAAATTTAAATCGATAGCTCTAAGTCAAAGTTCTTCACGAACTACTGATATCTCAAAGTAAATTTTCTGGTTACAGAAAATTAATTTGAGATATCAGTAGTGTGAGATAAAAGGATTTGAAATGGAAATAAAATAGGAAATTAGTCTAAACCGTATTCTTTGATATAATAAAGTACTTTGAGAATTTGAGATATCAGTGTTTGAGATATCGAGATTTGACAGCTGTTAAATAAGACACGATGACCACACAACAGCAAGTACAACATTGAAACGCTGAAGCGACAGAAGTTCAACAGATTAACTCGATGAGCCCGACCAGTGACGTGTCATATAGCCCAACTAACTCCTCAACAAACTTAGTAGAAAGATCTTAGGTAGGAGCCATCATTAAACCTGCCCAGCAGGCATGTGATTTGGATGCGACGTCCTTTCGACGTCATGCGCCCGCTGGATGATCAGTCTTGCTGAAATGCGCCTAACATTGCACAGGCCTAAATGCATCACATACTTTTTATCCCTTTACGACACTTTATCATATGACGTCGCATCTGAGAGTGTAATAAAGCCATGCATTAAAAACGATAATCCACTAGTGGATTAAATATGCAAATTACGTCGTAACGTTATACGTTGACGTCCATTAAAACGTCGCATTTTCTAATGGCGAAATCGTGACGTTTTAGTGCAAATTTTGCTAATAAAATGCGATTTTAGCGTCATATGATAAATAGAATCTTGCATTCGTGCTCCTGTATTATTGAATTTATTAAACTCGTTGGGGAAAACCGATAAGATGCTCGGCAAAGCCTCGCATCTTATCTTTTTCCCCAACTCGCTTAATAAATTCAATAATACATGAGCACTCATGTAAGATCCTCTATTTATTTAAACAGCCATTTGTAAATCAAAAACTTTACATCACCACGTGCCTACACGTACTTCAATATAAATCTGGCAGTGGTGAAAGGCACGTGCGGTGACAAGGAAATGCCCTTAGGTGACTTCTCTTATGTTTTTAGATTTTAATCGCAAGAGACAAATTATTGATACCAGGATTACTGTTTGCTATCGCAGAAGAGAGAATCTGGCGAGGAACATTTTCCCGCCAAAAAAAAAATGACGTCAAACTTGGAAGCGGTCGCCTGCAGTCACTGTTATAATGCAGTTATTTAAACTCAAAAAATGCATAACAAGGTCGAATTTTAAAACTCCATATAGGAACAATAGAAAAGTTCGTATGCATTGCCAGGAAAGTGTTTTTGCGAACTCTCCTTTGTTGCATTGACCTGCAACTGAGTTGAGCCGCGACACGACAAAACCAACAATGTGGTTGTGCGCCCAGCGCAGACTCAGATCAGCCTGGGTATCCGCCCAGTCTGATCAGAGTCTTGGCTGTCCGCATGGAGGTAGCTAAGACCCTTAGCTACCCTTTAAGCGCTTAGCAAAGAATCTAATCAGACTGGGCGGATGCCCAGGCTGATCTGAGTCTGTGCAGGGCGCACAACCACATTGTTGGTTTTCTCGTGTCGCGGCTCATATAGGCATGTGTAGCGGTAAGTGTCTGAAAGAATTTAAGGATATTCGCTCTGCTATACCTGACAGATGCGAAGCTTCTGAGAAGTTAATACACTCTAGTCTACAAATACTTTGGCGAAAACTGCCGTTTATGTTCTAGATGCGCAGTGTTAGTGGCTGCGCAACATTAGGCTACCGTGACTCAATTGTAATAATTTTCAAAGGTTAAGCAGCATATGAGCAAAACTAGAAAGAAACATTCCACTTCAAAATTTACGGTAAAAGTCCCCACAAAATAGAAACAAAACATACCAGAGGACTATTGGTCCTATAGCTCACCTGAGTCCATTCATCCTCAACACTCAAAGAAAAGCAGGTCTAAAGGGAATTCTACAATATGGCTGAATTTCTAATTTAACCGAGATTTTATGCCTGTGCTAAGTATCAGCAAATTAAATGACATTTCGAGGAAAAATAAAGTCGCTATGCCCAGGACAAGGTCAAATATGATAGGAGCCGCGACACGACAAAATCAACAAAGTGGCATGTGCGCCCACCGCAGACTCAGATCAGCCTGGGCATCCGCCAAGTCTGATCAGAGTCTTCGCTGTCCGCCTGGAGCTAGCTTAGACCCTTAGCTACCCTTTGAGCGCTTAGCAAAGAATCTGATCAAACTAGGCAGATGCCCAGGCTGATCTGAGTCTGCGCTGGGTGCACAACCTCTTTGTTGGTTTTCTCATGTCGCGGCTCATATATTTAAGCACTCAAGGGCAAGTAACTCCAAGACAAAATGTACAAAACAGCCAATTTCAATCTCATCTGGGAGTTTATGCTTGTTCTGGTTATCAGCCATTTTGATCATCTTCAAGTCAATATGAACCGCGACACGAGAAAACCAACAATGTGGTTGTGCGCCCAGCACAGACTCGGGTCAGTCTGGACATCCGCCCAGTTTCATCAGACTCTTTGCTAAGCGCTTAAAGGGTAGCTAAGGGTTTAAGCTACCTCCATGCGGAAAACGAAGGCTCTGATCAGACTGGGCGGATGACCAGGCTAATCTGAGTCTGCGCTGGGCGCACAACCACTTTGTTGGTTTTCTCGTGTCGCGGTTCAATTATTATAAATATGGCTTCAATTCGCCCGGTGGCTTCAGAAAAGTAGACGTTTGAAAATGTAGACGGGCGACAGAATCTCAGTGACCTGGAACAACGATCAAATTATGAGATTGACCTTGAGCAATATATTGTCTTCATCTGCTCATTTAGTTAACCATATATACTTTAGACTTTAAAGAGTTACTGAGAAAGCCATCGTTTAAGCATTTTCCGTATAAAAGAATAACATACCAAAGTTGACTTTGCCAAAAATTAGGTCAAAGTCAATGCAGGGTCAACATTTGATCAAACTTTGTAGAGTCCGAGTCCCCGATGCTACAACCAAAGTTTCAAGGTCATTGGCCTCTTGAGTCTAGAGAATAGTTCTAAAGAGTTTTTACCAAACATGATCATGGCTGCCATCTTGGTCACGTGAGCAACACAACCTGTCTAACCCAGGGCTACATATCATATATGGCTCTGATCACCCCAGTGGCTTCAGAAAAGAAGATGTTTGAAAATGTTGACGGGTAACAGAATCTAAGTGACCATGAACAACGGTCAAATAATGACCTGTAAACCTTTGCAACATAATGCCTTCATCTGTTTTTTTAAAATTAACCATATATATCAAATAGTATACCTTATCTTAAATAGTTTGTAAGATATCCACTGTTAAAGCATTTATCACATAACACACCAAAGTTGATCTTGCCATTATTTAGGTCGCGGACAAAGCTGGGTCATTATTTCTTCAAACTTTGACCGGCCTGAGTCCTCAAAGCTATATACCAAGCCACAAGGTCATTGGCCTTTCGGTTTTGGAGAAGAAAATTCTAAAGTGTTAATATTATGTATGAGTTTGGCGGCCATCTTGGTCATGTGGCTAGACCTTGCCAACAAACTTTCGTTCCCCCATCCCATTGAGGTTTCATATGAAATGGGGCTTTGATTAGCCAAGTGGCTTAGAGAAAGAGATGTTTGAAAATGTTGACGGGCGATAGACTCACAGTGATCTAGAACAAAGGTCAAAGAATGACTTTTGACCTTTGGTAACATTATGTTTTTATCTGCACTTTTAATTTACTATATATACCAAGTATCGTCCCTTAGAAGAGGAATCCACTGTTTAAGCATTTCCCCATATAAACGACTAACGCACCAAAGTTGACCTTGCCATAATTTAAGTCAAGGTCAGCAGTGAGTCATCATACTTTCAAACTTTGATGGGCCTAAGTCCTCAACGCTACATACCAAGCCAAAAGGTCATTATTAAAGGGTTTTTACTTTGTATGGGCTTGGCGGCTGTCTTGGTCTTGTGACCCAGACCCCGCGAACATTCATTTCATCCCCCCCCGCCCCATCACATGAGGCTCCATATGAAATTCGACTTTGATTAGCCCAGCAGTTTTGGAGATGTTTGAATATGGACGACGGATGGACAGACGACGGAGCCTGCCTAAACTATATTAAGCTAACCTATGAGCCTAAAAAGGCTCAGGTGCGCTCAAAACTTCCTGACTTACAAACTAAAAATGCTGGCCTCCGTGACCTATTGATACATGTAAGAGCGCTGACTTAAACATTAGGCTCTCACGGATGTGTGTTCAAGCTTTGGTTTCAGTTTTCAAAAGTATGGCGCCTTTGGGAATGCATTTTAATGAAATTAAAGGAGTTGATTACTAGTTTTGCATTTCCAAATTTTAATTGAATGCATTTTATTGTGAAGAAATTTGTACGTATAAATTTGAGATACTCCTCATAAAAGGCTATTACATAGTTTGACAATTATATGATCTTTGTTTTCAATCACTCGAACCAAAGATGAATTGGAATTGCATCATGAGTCAGGGAACCTTTAGCTTTTAAAAAACATATATAACGAAGAATCAATCCAGTCTGCGCTGCCGTACAGTGCAGGTGTACCGGAGTAAAGTGACCCCCATGGAATAACGGCCCCACGGTCATTATTCTTTAAAGACTCCCGGGTCGGGTCATACTATTATGACCCCCACACACGAAATAAATCGACCCCTCGCGAAGAATTGTTGTAGTTCTCCCATGTCATTCCGCCAGCTGTCTAGTACTCCCATGTCATTCCGCCAGCTGTCATGTTCTCTCATGTTATCATTCCGCTAGCTGTCATGTTCTCTCGTGTTGTCATTCTGCAGCTGTCGGGTTCTCTCTTGTTGTCATTCCGCCAGCTGTCTAGTTCTCTCATGTTGCCATTCCGCCAGCTGTCTAGTTCTCTCATGTTATCATTCCGCCAGCTGTCATGTTCTCTCATGTTTGTCATTCCGCCATGTGTCTAGTTCTCACATGTTGTCATTCCGCCAGCTGTCGTGTTCTCTCATGTCATACCGCCAGCTGTCTAGTTCTCACATGTTATAATTCCGCCAGCTGCCATGTTCTCTCATGTTTGTCATTCCGCCAGCTGTCTAGTTCTCTCATGTTGTCATTCCGCCAGCTGTCGTGTTCTCTCAGGTTGTCATCCCGCCAGCTGTCATGTTCTCTCATGTAGTCATTCCACCAGCTTGTCACTGTACCAGCATTTTAGTTCTGTCGTGTTTGTCATTCCGTAAGCTTTTTAGTTCTCTCAGGTCTATATTATCGCAAGCTTTCTAGCTTTCTTACGTTTATAATTTTGCCAGCTTAGAAGTGTTGCCTAGTTTTTCAATGTGTTGCCTAGTTTTTCAATGTTTGTCATTCTGCAATCTGTCTCGTTCTCAAATAATTGTCGTTATCTAATTCCACCAGATCACTAGTTCCCTCAGGTTTGCCATTCCGCCAGTTTTCTACTTCTCCCCCGTTTATCATTCTACCAGCTGTCTAGTTCTCTCATGTTGTCACTCGACAAGCTGTCAGGTTTTCTCATCATTATCATTCCGCTATGTGTCTTGTTATTCCATGTTTATCATTTTGCCAGCTGCCTAATCCTTTCATGTTTGTCATTCTGCCAGCTGTCATGTTCTCTCAGGTTTGTTATTCTGTCAGCTGACTGTTTCTCTTATGTTTGTCATTCCGCCATCTGTTTAGTCCTCTTATGTTGGCCATTCTGCCAGCTGTCATGTTCTCTATTGTTTGTCATTCCGCCAGCTGTCATGTTTGTCATTCCGCCAGCTGTAATGTTCTCTCTTGTTGTCATTCCGCCAGTTTAGGTCTCTCATATCGCATTCCGCCAGCTGTCGGGTTCTCTCAGGTTGTCATTCCGCCAGCTGTCATGTTCTCTCTTGTTGTCATTCCGCCAGCTGTCATGTTCTCTCTTGTTGTCATTCCGCCAGCTGTCATGTTCACTCATGTTTTCATTCCGCCACCTGTCATGTTCTCTCAGGTTGTCATTCCGCAAGCTGTCTAGCTCTCTCATGTTATTCCGCCAGCTGTCATGTTCATTCATGTTGTCATTCCGCCAGCTGTCATGTTCTCTCATGTTGTCATTCCGCCAGCTGTCTAGTTCGCTCATGTTATTCCGCCAGCTGTCATGTTCACTCATGTTGTCATTCCGCCAACTGTCATGTTCTCTCATGTTGTCATTCCGCCAGCTGACTAGTTCTCTCATGTAATATCGCCAGCTGTCATGTTCTCTCAGGTTGTCATTCCGCCAGCTGTCATGTTCTCTCTTGTTGTAATTCCGCCAGTTTAGTTCTCTCATATCGCATTCCGCCAGCTGTCGGGTTCCCTCAGGTTGTTATTCCGCCAGCTGTCATGTTTTCTCATGTTTGTCATTCCGCCAGCTCTCATGTTCTCTCATGTTTGTCATTCCGCCAGCTGTCTAGTTCTCTCATGTCATTCCGCCAGCTGTCATGTTCTCTCATGTTTTCATTCCGCCAACTGTCATGTTCTGTCGTGTTGACATTCCGCCAGTTGTCATGTTCTCTCAGGTTGTCATTCCGCCAGCTGTCTAGTTCTCTCATTATATTCCGCCAGCTGTCATGTTCTCTTATGTTGTCATTCCGCAAGCTGTCATGTTCTCTCATGTTTGTCATTCTGTCAGCTGTCTTGTTCTCTCATGTAATTCCGCCATCTTTCATGTTCTCTCATGTTATTATTCCACCAACTGTCATGTTCTCTCGTGTTGTCATTCCGCTAGTTGTCATGTTCTCTCAGGTTGTCATTCCGCCAGCTGTCTAGTTCTCTCATGTCCTCCGCCAGCTGTCATGTTCTCTTATGTTGTCTTTCTGCCAGCTGTCATGTTCTCTCATGTTTGTCATTCCGCCAGCTGTCTTGTTCTCTCATGTAATTCCGCCATCTGTCATGTTCTCTCGTGTTGTCATTCCTCCAGCTGTTATGTTCTCTCTTGTTATCATTCCGCCAACTGTCATGTTCTCTCAGGTTGTTTTTCCGCCAGCTGTCATATTCTCTCATGTTTGTCATTCCGCCAGCTGTCTTGTTCTCTCATGTAATTCCGCCATCTGTCATGTTCTCTCGTGTTGTCATTCCTCCAGCTGTTATGTTCTCTCTTGTTATCATTCCGCCAACTGTCATGTTCTCTCAGGTTGTTTTTCCGCCAGCTGTCATATTCTCTCATGTTTGTCATTCCGCCAGCTGTCATGTTCTCTCATAATGTCATTCCGCCGATGTCATGTTCTCTCTTTTTGTCATTCCGCCAACTGTCATGTTCTCTCTTGTTGTCATTCCGCCAACTGTCATGTTCTCTCTTGTTGTCATTCCGCCAACTGTCATGTTCTCTTTTGCTGTCATTCCGCCAGCTGTCTAGTTCTCTCATGTTATCATTCCGCCAACTGTCATGTTCTCTCTTGTTGTCATTCCGCCAGCTGTCTTGTGCTCTCATGTCATTCCGCCAGCTGTCATGTTCTCTCATGTTGTCATTCCGCCAGCTGTCATGTTCTCTCTTGTTGTCATTCTGCAGCTGTCTAGTTCTCTCTTGTTGCCATTCCGCCAGCTGTCTAGTTCTCTCATGTTGTCATTCCTCCAGCTGTCATGTTCTCTCAGGTTGTCTTTCCGCCAGCTTTCATGTTCTCTCATGTTATTATTCCGCCAGCTTGTCACTCTACCAGCATTTTAATTCTGTCGTTCTCTCAGGTCTATATTATCGCAAGCTTTCTAGCTTTCTTAAGCCCCAGTCACACATTCACGGTTCAGGCCACGGTTCACCACGGTTTCACAAACCGTAGCACATCGTCGTGATTCGTAGTAGCACCGTAGATGCATCCGTCGTGTTCCGTAATGATCCCTGAAGAACCGTGGTGATCCGGGAGTCGCTACGGAAGTTTTAAACTGTTTAAAACTTCCGTGGTGAACCGTGGTGGCTTGTGGGCGTGGCCTAAACCGTAGCGCAACCGTAACAGAATCGTGCTCGTTCGTAGCGCTACCGTAGGTGTATCCGTGATTATCCCTGGCTTTCCGTCGGTATTCGTGGACA
Source organism: Ctena decussata (assembly GCA_963989385.1). NCBI lineage: Eukaryota > Metazoa > Mollusca > Bivalvia > Lucinida > Lucinidae > Ctena > Ctena decussata. The sequence continues at coordinate 21,126,736 of OZ022502.1, forward strand.
ACTGTGGTAATTTTTTCACTACGAAAACTCACTTTTTCTTCAAGTGAAATGAGTTCCCAGGCTCGAAAGTTTATGACCTTGGATTACTTTCCTTGTCAATGCAAAATACCTACTCACAATTAATTTTCAGAATAAAAGTTTTATTTGTCAACCGAATTTCAAAATTTTGCTGCACATTTTACGAAAAATTTACTATAATATAATGTGTTAAAATATTTCCTTGTCTTCAAATAAATTAAACATCATCAACAAAAATCATTATCATGACCACCGTTAAACCGTAGACAATCGTAGGAGCCCGTGGCGCTACCGGCTTGAGTCGTACTAGCACCGTATCGAACCGTAGTAGCATCGTAAGCTTCCGGAATGCGACCGTGGAATACCCTTGTTGTCCGTAGTGCTGCCGCCTTGCACCGTCGTGAATTCGTAGATGATCCGTACAGATACCGTACAAACACCGTGAGAAACCCTAATGGAACCCTGGCAAACCGTAGTGATGCTGAATTTTTCTACGGTTCACCCCGGTTTGCCGTCTAGGTCAAACCGTGGTGAATCGTTGTAAACCGTAGCTTGAACCGTGAATGTGTGACTGGGGCTTTACGTTTATAATTTTGCCAGCTGTCTAGTTCTTTCATGGTTGTAATTCCGCCAGCTATCATGTTCTCTCATGTTTTTCACTCTGCAAGATGATTAGTTCCTTCATGTTTGCCATCTCGCTAGCTTTTAAATTTTCTCATGTTTGTCATTCCACCAGCCTTCTTATTTGTAGTTGTCTTTTGTTTGTCATCCCGCCAGCTGTCTTTTTCTCTCATGTTTGTCATTCTGCCAGATATCTGGTTCCTTCATGTGTGTAGTTCCGTTAGGCTATTACTTTTCTCATCTTTATTATTCCTCAGGCTTATTAGTTTTGTCATGTTTGATTTAGCGGTCCCGGGTTCGAGTCCCGCTGAAGATGGGAATCTTCTGAATCGTAAACGGCTTACCATTACGCACAGCATTACATTATCAGCCACCCATCGTTCTGATAAGACTGAACTACAGTTAAAAAGGACTTAAAATCGCAAGTCATTCGTCCATCTATGTTCCTCCATTTTCTAAACGTTGGAAGTTTGACAACTTTTGGAAAATGAAAATAGGTATAAATCACAAGATTTTCTATTATATCATATTATCTGCAATTATAACCGAAATGTCATTGCACCGTTGCAAACCCTCACGAGTAATTAAACCGCTATCGAGTTAAAGTTCAAGTTTCATAGACAAGTAGCATTTTCTGGTTATTATGAAAATTAAAACCATGTTGATTAAAACTTTAAAATGATACTCTAGAATCAAGTGGTCCAAGTTCTGAAATGAGTGTCTTGCTAATATGAGCCGCGACACGAGAAAACCAACAAAGTAGTTGTGCGCCCAGCACAGACTCAGATCAGCCTAGGCATCCGCCCAGCCTGATCATAGTCTTCGCTTTGCGCTTAAAGGATAGCTAAGGGTCTAAGGTACATTCATGCGGACAGCGAAGACTCTGATCAGACTGGGCGGATGCCCAGGCTGATCTGAGTCTGCGATGGCCACACAACCACTTTGTTGGTTTTCTCACGTCGTGGCTCAATTATGAGTAGTGTCGTCTGTCAGTGCACGAACCAATCTCAAAAGCTGCACACGCTGATATCAGTCAGCACATCTCTGAAGCAGCAAAATCTTAATTCGTATATACATTCAAAGAGAATCGGAAGGTAGATAACTCAGATTTTCTGAATTTATCAATTTGTCAACATTTCAAGATCTGGAATTTTTAATATGGTATGCAGTTTTCTTTATCTATTTTGTTTCTCTCTCTCTCTCTAAAATCTAGCTGAATATTCTCTCTCTCTCTCTCTCTCTCTCTCTCTCTCTCTCTCTCTCTCTTTCTTTAAAATCTAGCTGAAAATTTAAATCACAAATTTCCCTCCGACCCTTGGACGGGTAGTTCAGTTCGTCATACCCACTGAACTACCGCCACTCCTAGGATTACAGTAATGCTTCTAGTGTTCTGCGCTGAGTATGCCTATTGTAGTCAATGAAACATACATGTAAATGCGTAAAAACAAAACAAAGGATAAGACTGGGAAAACATATGCGTGAATATAAACATTTTCAGTCAGACAGAAATTTAAAAAAAAAAATAGAAATACCATGGTTTCAACAACAACAAAAAGAAAAAGAAAGAAATATATGATTCAATGCTCAATATCTCGAAATGGAATTTCAGCCCAAATTACTGATATCTCTAAGTAAATTTTCTGGTACCAGAAAAATTACTTTGAGATATCAGTAGTTTGAGATAACAGGAGTTGATATGAAAATAGAAATAGGAAATATATTGTTTCAAAAGAGAAGATACTTTGAGATATCAGTGTTCGAGATATCGGGAGTTGACTGTAGTTTCAAACTCATCCGGATTCGCTCCTGCACCCTTTTAGTTGCACAGGCCACCGTACGCTATGCCTTTTAAAATTACAAAAGCAAGAGTTACCATTCTTACACGCGACACATCGCCATGACCTGTTCTACATAACTGTGAAGTATCATGAAAATATTTCAAACAGTATTCAAGTTATGGAGCGGACAAGAAAATGTTTAAGGACGGACAGACGGACGGACAGACGGACGGACGGACGGACGGACGCCAGGCTCATCGCAATATCCTCCGAACCTTTCGGTCGGGGGATAAAAATTAGTCTTTTTCATACAATCAAAAGATCTAGACATCTGGCGGAATGACAAACACGAGAGAACTAAACAGCTGGCGGAATGACAAACATGAGATACTAGCTACACAGCTGTCAGAATGAAAAACATGAGATAGCTACGCAGCTGGCGGAATGAAAAACTTGAGCGAACTACACAGTTGGCGAAATGATAAACATCAGAGACTGAACAGCTGGCGGGATGACATACATGAGGGAACTTAATAGCTGGTGGAATGACAAACATGAGAGAACTGGACAGCTGACGGAATGACAAACATGGGAGAACTACACAGCTGGCGGAATGAGTTTAAGCTCTTACTAGGCCGCCAATATTGTTGCACTTTGTAAAGACAAAATATTTATGACGTCAAAGTTATGAATATAGGTTGCCTGGAGGCTAAATTCTCTTTAATTAACATTTGATTTTATGGACAAAATCAGTTTTACATCGCCATCCATGTATGGGTATAGAATATGGGATTTATAAACCGATGGAGCTTTATAGATCCCATTTATTTTAAATGAGACGATTCAATAAACTGTATATTACATTCCTATGTCATACAACCTAAGAACATTTCCATCTGTTGTTATGTTTTCAAAAGTCCTTCTGAGAGCCTGTACACAATAGCACGAAGGAATACACGAAAATTAAAATAATATGACCGCCATTTTGTTTTCTGAAAGGGCCAATCTTTGTCAAAATAAGAATAATATACTTGCCTATGGAACCTATATCATGCCTTTACAACCTTTGTCTGTACGGTTACTGGTCCCAACGATCCAAGGCTCGAAGAAAGTCTCACGGGTATGAGCTGAATGATATGTTTCTTATAGCACAATGCGGAGCGTGTGTGATAAACGGCAATGCAGTCCTACATAAAACTGACGATTTGTAGAGCTATTCAGTTGAACACGCCAGAAATACATACCAAGTTTTGTTATAGGTTTGACATTTCGTAATTTAGCGTCTGTTGTTTTCTCTAGATCATAAAAAGGCAACCCTGACGGTGTTTTTATAGCTTCAACTGCAGTCGAAAGGTAAACTTTTGAAAATTAGTTCTAAAAGCCGGTATCCGGCGATACATTAATAACCAATCTCTGAATGTTATGGAGAAGGTAACCAATCTACAGAGATTTATTTCCCTAGAGGAAATAACTCCTTTTAGAGACCTGGGAAATAGCATATAAATTTATATTCGCAAGAAATCCTTGTATTTCTTTGCTAAGAATGTATATTTGAACTTTATTTTATAATTTACTGACTTTATCATATTACTCAGTCCCTATATGGATGGCAGTCACTAGACTTGGCACTCACATACATCTTGACAAGAGCCTTTCAACACCACCATCGTTAGAAGAGTCAAGCTGTCGTTAGGCGCGCTTTGATGTTTTCTGACAACTTCTGGGGCCGTATTCATAAAGCAACTTAAGTCGTTGCTATGCTGTTGCTAAGGGTAAATTTCTATGTTGGAGATTCCCTACAACTATGAAATTTAGTCTGTTCCTCCAGAGCAAATTTCATAGTTGTAGGGAATCTCCTTTATAGAAATTCAGCCTCAGCAACAGCATACCAACGACTTAAGTGGTTTTCTGACAACTTCTGTTTATATTTATTATTCTGTTTGCTATATTGTGCATTTATTCATTGTACATTACTAGTTTATCTTTTTTATATTTCTATCGTTTTTTTTTTTTTTTTTTTTTTTTTTTTTTTTTTTTTTTTTGGGGGGGGGGGGCGGGGGGGGCGGTATATTTGTATTCAATCTCTGTTTTATTTCTATTGTATAAGAGACCCTCCCAGGGTTTTGGGGAGCTGAGGAGAAAGGTCATTCATTTTCAGGGAGCTGAGAGGTCATTCATTTTCAGGGAGCTGAGGATCACTAGTAATAATTACAAGCTCTTACTTTTTGGGAGCTGGGGAGCACTAGCAAATTTAAAAATGTTGAAAATGTTTTTGGCAACTTTCAAATAATATTAACAATGATATAAAAGCATCAAATAATGCCTTGTTTGACATATCATAATAGCTCTTAGACTTGTAGTTTTATATGACTCGCCACCTATAAAGTGTGGCAAAATGGCGCGTAGCCGAAGAAGGAATTAATAATGCTTTTTAGTGAAAATCTGAAATCCCTTGACACTGCATTACATTTACGCTAGACTTTTTTTTGCAGCCAGATAGATGACAATGAGTATCCCCAAGTTTATCTTTCTATTGTTCCAACTACCCACAGAGACGCATGCAAGCTCAGGTTGTGGTTCTTGCGACATGTATGTCTACTGCCAAAGTAGAAAACACACTTGCTGCCTAGATGCAAACATATCCTATAACTTGGATTTCAAAAAGTGGAATTCGCAACCGAGGTAGGTTTTGAAAAAACAAAAACTGTTAATCTTTAATTGTTTTTAGAAATTCAGTTGGCAACTGAATTTCTAAAAACAATTAAAGATTAACAGGTTTGTTTTTCTTAAAATTTGAAACAACTCTCTCCCTCTCTCTCTCTCTACCCCCTCTCTCTCTCTTTCTCTGGAATATGAAAGGCACTCAAAAGTTCTGGCACAACTCTCTCTTTCTCTGTTTGTCTCTGGCTTTCTCTCTCTCTCTCTTTCTCTCTCTCTCTCTCTCTCTCTCTCTCTCTCTCTCTATTATGCATAATGTAATTAATGTCTGTATTTACATTGTTTACATTGTACCTATGAGGCTTAAAAACGAAATTTGCTCCTCCGGTTTCTTTTTTCTTTCTTGTTTTCTTCTTTTAAGAGAAAACGCCTTTTACAAAGAGTTGCATCGCCTAGAGAGGTAAACAGGAAGTCACAACAAATGTTTCCTTTCATGAAAAATGGCGGAAAACAATTAAGGATTACCCTTTCGATTTCTAGTGTATCAGTATCAAGGCTGACTCCATTCGATGCGAAAATGATTCCAAACAATGTTTGCCATGCTCCAACAATTTTTCAATGAAATGACATAACATACTGAAAATCTTTAAACAGAAACTTCAGATTCTTTCAAACAAATAATTATTCGCAAGTCATTTAATTCCATGCTATGAAAATAGAGGATCTTACATGAGTGCTCATGTATTATTGAATTTATTAAACGAGTTGGGGAAAAAGATAAGATGCGAGGCTTTGCCGAGCATCTTATCAGTTTTCTCCAACGAGTTTAATAAATTCAATAATACAGGAGCACGAATGCAAGATTCTATTTATCATGTGACACTAAAATAGCGTTTTATTAGCAAATTTGCACCAACAACGTCACGATTTCGCCATTAGAAAACGCGACGTTTTAATGGACGTCAACGTATAACGGTACGACGTAATTTGCATATTTAATCCACTAGTGGATTATCGTTTTTAATGCATGGCTTTATTACACTCTCAGATGCGACGTCATATGATAAAATACAATTTGCCGAAAAGTTCATGAAAATCGGACTTAAATTAAGGGAGATAGGAAAGTTTGAAACTATTAAAATAATGAGATGGGAACCAGCTAATCTGTGAGCAAATGGCATCATAAAACAATACGATTGGAAGCATTATAAATACGACTTGGAGCATTTTGAAGCATCATTAATACAACTGAAGCGTATTACAAGTAAATGCAAAAGTCATTTATTTACTACATTAAAAATGATTGAAGCCTAAGTTAATGAAAGTAAGCAAGTTTTTTAGTTACCAAAGTAACACATTTACCACGTGACTGGCACTTTCAAGAAGGCGGCCTCCATGGCCACCATTTGAAACATTTACCACATGATATCTACCTCAGCTTCAGTCTAATTTTCATGAAATATTCAGAGTTACTGTAGCAAATAAAACAAGTTCTACAATCTGAACAATCATCACCTAACATGGGATTCATACCCTTTTGTTGTTGTGAAAACGGCGGATTGATTGACATACCTGAACTCATTAATGCCTAGCTTCCCATTTATGGTACATAGGCAAACAGTTGTAGACCCACGTCAAAACGCGGCGTCTGATCAGGGTCAACACAATTTGCATAAGCAAAAGGTAAAACAAAAAATAATTGAGCCGCGACGTGACAAAACCAACAATGTGGTTGTGCGCCCAGGGCAGACTCAGATCAGCCTGGGCATCCGCCCAGTCTGATCAGAGTCTTCGCTGTCCGCATGAAGGGAGCTTAGACCCTTACCAACCCTTTGAGCTCTTAACGAAGAGTCTGATCAAACTAGGCAGTTACCCAGGCTGATCTGAGTCTGCGCTGGGCGCACAGCCACATTGTTGGTTTTGTCGTGTCGCGGCTCAAATGGACCCATCCCTTTGATAAGACTAGAATAGTCCACAGTGCATAAATGGGTTCAACAAAACTTATTTGAGCCGCGACACGAGAAAACCAACAAAGTGGTTGTGCGCACAGCGCAGACTCAGATCAGCCTGGGGACCCGCCTAGTCCGATGAGAGCCTTCGAAATGCGCTTAAAGGGTAGCCAAGGGTCTCAGCTACCTCCTTGCGGACAGCGAAGACTCTGATCAGACTGGGCGGATGCCCAGGCTGATCCGAGTCTGCGCTGGGCGCATGACCACATTGTTGGTTTTCTCGTGTCGCGGCTCATTTATTTTACATGTTTTACGACTATACCTACCGTTAAATTAAAAAAAATTGAAAACCTAAAATAATCACCGTAATCGTCTCATAAAAATGAAACAGTTCAGTGGGTTTACAATGTAGTGATTGGTCTAACAAATTTGGATGGTTAGCAGTAACTGCTCCGTAAAGGGCTGTCTGATCTGGGTCTGCATTGTTTACTATCTGCCTGAATACTTAAGATTCTTGCAGTATCGATGTTTTTTTTTTTTTTTTTTTTTTTTGTAGGTATGATTGTGTAAGCACAATATACATTACAGACACAGATGCAACGAATTATAAAAAAAAATGAGTACACCATGTTTGTTAGATATGCTTGGATGATTACTCGTTGTAAGGAAAATTGGGACGACGACACTGTCAAACAACTTTGTGAAAGCCAGGAATCAGAAGATAATATTGAATTGTTCATTCCGGTTTCGTATAAAAATGTCCCTTACAGAAACAAATATTGCGCTCAGTGTAGCGGTATCAGTGATTTACTTTCTGTGGAACCATGGAAAATAGAGGTTTACTGCGACGCTGACCTGCCTATGTCGAAAAACATTTTGTCGGCCGTAAAACGACGAAAGTGCAACGTCTTCGTCAGCCCACCTACTGGTTCTTCTGCAACTCCATGTGAAAAAGTGCATAAAACAACTTCACAGTGCAATCTTACAGCAAGGGTCTCTACAAGCGTGACATCAAAGAATTTAACATGCAATTACGCCTCTCCCGGCAGCTTAGATATCGACCATTTTTGTTATGAATGCGAGTCTGAGGCGATTGTGGTACTGAATGATGAGTTATGCAGTGGGGCGGATTTCGGCGATATTTTGAATTTACCTCCGTTTTCAGCCATACTAGACATTACAGTAGTTCAAAAAGAAGACAGTCAGAGAGTGGGAAACCCTTGCGAGAAACTGGTACAAGTTTATGATCCTGATACGGTAAGTTTTTGTCAATTGCAGTTTTATAGGGTGATTTCCCTTTAAAAACACGATTACACATGTATTTGAAGGGAAATTACCCTATAAACTGCAGTTTTATAGGGTGATTCCCTTTAAATAACCCAGTTATTTCAAGGGAAATTACCCTATAAAACTGCTATTGAATTTTTGTTGAAACTTCACTCAGTGGTAGAATGTTATATGCTGAGTGAAAAAAAAAAAAAAAAAATGAGGTAACCATGCTAGTTTATGAGATAATCTATGTGCCTGTGTGAATCATATCTCTGTCTATTTCAAAGACTTTATTCGAGAAAATATAAGACCGATCGGTATGAAACGAAGAATACTTAACCCCTTTTATTTGTCTTTATATTAAAATTGCCGTCGTCGCATGCCTTATTATATCCAGTATTTTCAGTGTTTAATATCCCGCCATTTACCATCAGTGTTAAGAAACGTAGAATTCCTTCAAAATAGAAAGGTTCCTTAACTGAATTATTTATATATATATTTGATATATTAAAGGATTGATTTGCCCTTTGTATGTAAGCAAATAAGTAATATAGGTCGCCGGCTAAAAAATTCGAGTTTTCCAAGGAAAACCACTTTTATTTCGCACGGTTTTCATATAAGCGCGTCGATGCCAGAACTTACTTTGCATTTACGCCACTTTCTGTTTGGCGCCATCGACGGCCATTTGGATAACACTCTTACATTTCGTTGCTTGTCCATATCAATATATTTAGCAATGTCCTCATATTTTGAAACATATACGAGGCTTGTTCGGAAACTATTGAGACACTGTTCATTTTTCGATATAAAATTAACGCCGTTGGGTCAAAATCGGTACAGTTATAAAATAACTCTTCGTAATTCACAATATTGAGACAATAATATGATAACATAAATACTTAAGTAGAAATAAATGTTTTAGTAGTCGCTGGTATGCTTACATGGAGCACGCCGTTAAATTGCGGAACTACGAAAATTTCTTAAAAGACCAAGTGCTACTAAACGGTGGCACTACACTAAAAAAAATCCCATAGATCACAGTGCAAAATGGGTCAAAGTCAATGCACTGCCAATTTTCTCCTGGTCTAAACTTTCCAAATTGAGGCATGGAATTGAATAGACAACACCTTTTACCTACCAGTAATAGCTAAAAAAGTTGGGGGTTATGTGGAATATTTTTGACATATTCTATTTTAGTGCTGACAGGGTGTAGTTCGCAGTGAATAAATCTCGAAACTTTCACTGGCACCCCTGTGTATTTTTCAACCCCAACAAAAATGTAGCAAAACAGCTTTGGAAATAAGCTCCATTTTTTGTAATAATAAATAAGCATAACATTCAGAAAAATATTCAACTTTCATAATAAAACCAATCAGGGGCCGGCAAATACTCATTATACGCCTGAAAGCTCTCTCCCAAAGAGGCGGGGCTTGCATAATGAGCATTTTTTTACTGTAGTGCAACCAAACATAGAAATAGCGGGACAACATCAACTCAATTTGCGCCATATTGACGTTGCGACTATGACATCAGTATGTGAAAGTATGGCAACATTCGCGTGAAAATCAAGCAAGTTACAAGCATTCAGTGGGAAACGGTAAAATTTAAATCGCAGCGTCATTATGAGTTTCGAGATAAAGGCGGAGCAGCTTTCGTTCATAAAATTTTGTGTTGAGTTGGGAAAGACGCCAGTAGAGACAAAGAAAATGTTAGAAATGACACAGAGCGGCTGCGGTGTATCTCGGGCACTTGTTTATCGCTGGCATAGACGTTTTACGGATGATCCATCAACTCCATAGTTGATAGTGCAAAAAATGGTGGTGGAAGACCAAAAAGCATCATGGAATCACTGACGTCAGAAGTGTTCAATGCTTTAAGAGAGGATGCGCGCCTCATTGTTCTGGATATTGCTGTGCAATTCGATATTGGGACCGCAACAGCAAATAAACTTATGACAGAGAACTTAAACATGAAACGTGTTTGTGCACGCTGGGTGCCGAGGCTCCTGACAGAAAACGACCGTCAACGGAGAGTCTCAGCATCGCAGGCGTTTCTCAAGAGATGGCGGGCCGGCGGTGACAATTTTCTTGACCGGATCATAACAACGGACGAGACTTGGTTGCATTATTATGACCCGGAGACCAAGCAACAGTCTAGCGTGTGGGCAGTGAAAGGATCGGCTCCTCCAAAGAAAGCGCGCGTCTGCAAGTCCGTTGGGAAGCACATGTGCATAATGTTTATGGACCGGAGGGGGATTCTGTTGTCGCACTTCGTACCTCATGGCCAAACTGTCAATTCAGCGTACTACTCGAAGGTTAGTTGTGTTAATAATAAAGTTAACAAATCATATGAAAGCATAAACCAATTAAATCAGCATGTTACCGTTTAAATAATGCCGACATTTAAGTGTATACCAGCCGAGTGTTGCCTTATATTTTTCAAGTTGTTAGGCGGGATCTTATACAGGCGATTCGCAAGAAGCGGCCGGAGCTCTCACAGCAGCTTGAGAATGTTATATTTCATCAGGATAATGCACCAGCGCATACAGCAGCGACGACGCAGTTGGAAATCGGACTACTAGGATTCTACCAGACCACTCATCCGCCTTACAGTCCTGACCTGGCACCCATGGATTTCGCTGTTTTTCCTCATGTCAAGGCTGAGTTGCGGGGTATCAAGTTTTGTGATTTCTGTGAGCTGAAGCGCGCCACCTTAAATGCTGTGCGGAGACTAGATGAACAGTGGAGCAAAAACATATTTGATAAATGGATTCAGAGACATAGGAAGTGTATTGAGTTGGATGGAGTGTGCTTTGAGAAAGAGTGATCGCTCTTTTCTGGTTTGACGTCAACTTGAATCTGAATGACGTCGCGTTAATGGCGCTAGCGTGGTCCGGTACCGGCGAGGTAATGAGTTGCAGACGGAGTTTAAAACCGAACTGGTGGTGCCTGTGCCTTGATATTTGGCACGACGATAAACAATAAGTCCAGGTATTCGGTGATATAAATTCAAGTTCGTAGCTTTACTTGTTTCCTTGTTATTTCCTTTGTCTCAATAGTTTCCGAACAAGCCTCGTAGTCTATAGTAAACTAGTTCCTATTTTATTGTCTGCCCCAAAGCTTTCACACATGGAAAATACGTTTTTACGAGAACAAATTCAAAGGAAGGGCAACTAAATTCTTCAAGGCATCGCCAACAATGACTCCGGTGGCAGATGTTGGAAAATTTTCGCGGTTGGAAGATGTAAAATTATGGTGAAATTAACGACAGTCGATGCACAAAATTGAAAAAAAGAACCAAAATGTTTTTCTTTTACATGTATACCTTTGAAAAATATGCCAAATAACGCAGAATTAAAATGTGCATATAATCCCATCAGCGCCTTAATACGATTGTTTCATATAATCAAACAATCATTGTTTGAACACAGGAAAGATCATTTCAGCACTGGCATTCCCATAGAAACAATTAGGAGCTATGGTAGTGTTCTTCATGTCTAAAAATAACCAATTTAACACAAAACGAAAATGTTGAAAAAATTTTCCTTAAAAAGCTGAGGAATTGTTCTTTTAAAAGCTATCAGCGCCTTTACGATAAAACAAGAAATCGTGTTTTTATTGGTTAATTTATATTAGTTCCCTATTAGCGCTAATGCAAAATAAATAATCGGTTATTCGGGTATACAAAAACATCTGACACTTATTTCTTCAAGGCACGCTTAGTAGTGTAATCGGTTACCTGTTACCTGGAGCGAGTTTAAGTGTGAATGCAGTTATTTCCCTTAGACCCGCAAAGCGATAGGTATTAATCGATATTAGGAATGTCATATCGATGTCCATATCCCCGGATCTGTACAGTTGTTGAACTTCTCTGAAGCCGGTTTTTTGTCATCACTGTCTTTGGCATTTTATCAGCATAATAACAATATGAAGGAGCTGATGGAAACATTTTTATTTTTTTAACAATAAGGGTTTTCTTGTTCTCATATCAAATCAATTGACTTTTCTCAGTTGCTCACTTTTGTTGTAATAAGTCTCTTTTTTCACATATTTAGGTCAATTTCGTAAGGATTGGCGAGAAAAATAGATCTGATTATTGGTCGTTTTAGTTTCTGACAACACAAACATAAAACAATAATACTTATAATAAATTATGATATTTCGATCCCTCTTTGACGTTCTCAGCTTAATGGAAAGATTAAGCCTGATACAGACATCCATCCACCCACGTTTTTTTTTCTTTGTTTTCTTTTTTTTATCATTTTTCTTTCTTTGCCCCGCCCACTGGGGCTCGCGAAATATATATTGGCTGCCTGATGCTTCTGCGGCAGCGGCTGCTAGACCTGAGTGTCATTTATAGCAGGCCGAGTTATTCTAGCAGTCCTACAAATTCAGAGGCATTATCTCGACATGACTAAAATATTATTTTCTGGGACGTTCAAACCACCACTCAACAGCAACGACAACTTTTTTTTGACTTTCTGTGTTGACAAAACTTTTCAAAAGTTTTATGCAAATGCCGTCTTTCGGCTTTCTGCTAAGCTGCTAAACATTAACGATTAATATTTAAAAGTTGCCCTTTTCTGCGAACAAAACAAAACAAAAATAAATAAAAGAGTCTCGACACGACAAAACAAACAAAATGGCATGTGCGCCCTGCGAACACTCAGATCAGCGTGGGAATCTGCCCAGTCTGATCAGATTCTTCTCTGTCCGCGAAGAGGTAGCTTAGCCCGTTGGTTATCCTGCCCAGGCTGATCTAAGACTTCGCAGGGCGCTATGGGACTGTGTTCGTTTTGTTGCGACGCTGCTTAAATTACTATTTTTATACGGTTAAAAAAATCATCAGAAGACGATCTTTAATATATATCGGACTGAAAATCGATTTCTGACTTTCATTGCCGTTAGCGAGTGTTAATTTTGAAATTGCATTGTTTTGACAAGACATGTGACCGAATTTCACACCTTCAGACAGATGGCGTGTCGACAACAGCGGCTCAGTAGGCTTCTCAGTCGTTGACTTTAGCAAACAATTAAATGAGCCGTGACATGACAAAACACAGCTGCATATGCGCCCAGCGAATACTCAGATCAGCCTGGGTATCCGCCTTATCTAATCAGAGGCTTCAATATCGGCATGGAGGTAGCTCAGGGTATTAGCTACCCTTTAATCGCACAGCAAAGACTGGGTGGCTGCTTAGGCTGATCTGCGTCTTCGCTGGGTGCACATTCCACTTTGCAGTTTATCGTGTCGCGGCTCGTATAAGGAAAATTATGAAAAATGACCAGACTAAATTTAATTACAACATGGAATCAGCTTGCAAATTTTAAATGGTTTGCGCACAGGCACAGCCTGATTTGATCACATATGTTTAAAATATTTCAGGAATTCGGATCAGTTTGTGTTTGTGCAGAAACGGGTTAGGTTATACAAACTAATACTAAAATTGACAAAACAAAAATTATTAACTGATCATAAACTCAGACCAGTGCTTCGCAAGTGCATAAGCTGGTGTGAGTCAGTTTGCATATTGATCAATCTATATTGTTTAAACTTAAATATATATTGTAAGTCATGCCCGAAACTGTGAACAACTAATTCCATAAATTGAATGTTGCAGCTTTATATTTCTTAGCATTTATCTTTAGTTATTTCATGATGAGTTCATTTCAAACTTTAATGAGATGACAATTACTATAACTGATAGGAGGAAATATCGGATTTTATGATCGATAATCGATTAATACACGCGTAATAAACATGTTACTTATACTGTATACATAGCGTATTATCAACGTATTCCGATCAGCTTGCGCAAACCGTTCAGACTCTGTTTGGTCTTATCATTTTGCACATATCAGACGCTGATAACATTGCGCAGATGCACAGGCTTATTACGATAGTGCTCATTTTAGCAGAAATACCAAAAATAGCACAAATTTTTTATCTTTTAAATAATCCTTTCTAGCTTCACTTAAAACAGTCATATATTAAAGGGACAAAGTTTCATTATGAAAAGAAATATTACTAATAAAGTGAAACATAAAAAAAAAATGTTACTATAGCCTTGCAAGAAAAATGTTTCATAGCATTTTTTCCTTAGCTATGCGTACTATGCTATAGTAAGCGCTCCTTACACAACGTTACGAGGATATCTTCATCATGATTTATTTTCGTACAGTCAACAGTTTTTCGACAATACTGTAGCAATACATGTCTCCTAATAATAAATGAGCAAATCTCCCAGTTAGCTAGTTAATAAAAGTCTTCGAAGATCCTACCCTGTGATAGACAAAACATATTTCGGTTTCTTTGATAAATATGCCCCACCACACTCGAATAATTTTCAATCAAAACTGTTAGCACAAACACTAGAAATTATATAATAACTGAGAACTAATAGATTAAATCAACATTACCATAAGATATGGAACTATTTGTTTTCATAGTTGATTTTTTTAGCTTCTTACGAATTTAAAAAAAAAAAAAAAAAAAAAAACTACAATTAGCCGATTAACCGGGTATTTTTTTGTTTTTATTTTTTCCCGTTTGATTGTCACGTTTAAGAGTTTATTGACTTCTTTCTCTTTTTTTTCTTTCTTGCGTTCTTCTTTCATTCGATCTTTCTTTCTTTCTCAATCAGATTATATAAATATTGTTCCTTTCTTAATACATGTAGATCATAAAAAGCACACACGAAATATATAAACAAAACACGAATACCAAGAAAGGATGTGGTGTTAACCTTTCCGCAATATAGGCGGATTTGGACTTAGACTTTTTGAGACATAATTATGAGCGAGGTTTTATCGAAACACGACTTTTTGTATGTTTAGAGATCAATGGAAGATACTTATAGTGTACTTATTTTATAATGAATTACATCAATGTAAACCTTATAAAAATCTCTCGATGGTGATAACTTATAAAAGTTTTATAGAAAATTCGATCATTTTCAAATTTTAGGCTGAACATAGCCTCTGCGGCATTTTCGACATGATTCGTATATAATTTCAAGTGATTGAAGCTTCAAACTTCAAAAGCCGATGGAAGAATCAAAACATGAAGTTATTTTATATATTTTTACACCATATTAACGGACAAAGACTGAAGTTTATGTTCATAACTTATAAAAAATTGTCGTACTATCATAAATGTATTTAATTTAACATTTTACATTGTATTCCTATGTAATTGCATATAGCACTGGACAGAATTTCAACAGGTAAGCTCTCGGATAAACCCGTAAGTGGCTATCGGTATTTTCCGCCGTATTGAAGCATAAAGTTCCCTATGTCCATTGTTGCATATGGTCTACACATGTACAGCAGAGACATGTATATTCTGATCAGCTAGCGCATTGAACTAGGCCATTGTTTGACTTTTATTTTTATAGAAAGATCCGAAACAGTTGTTCCATGGTGCATGTTTGTGTCGCTGCGACCGGTTGCCATGAATGTACAGGCTGATCAGGGTTTTTAACGATGTCTACACACAATGACCTGTCATTTGCAGTGAAAGTTTTATATATGCGCCCAAAACACACAAGATAATTAATGCAATATAACACTTAAACGGAAAGCTTTGGTTTATTTACACATTCGGTGGCTGAATGTCTGTTTGATGCGTCAAAAGTCGTGTTTCTGTTCAGTTATCACCAGGTGACTGTCAAGTTTACTCAGAAGTTCTTATCGTCTTTTTTTGAGTCAGTATATATGATCCCCTTGATCATTCCGATGATTGATACTTTATGTAACATTCATTATTGCACGGCGCATCAGCGCCATGCATATCAAGACCTATTTGGAAATGTTGCTGGTATTCGGAAATGACTCTATGCTCCTTTCGATTCATAGCCTACAGATACAGATAAAGCACAAAGCTTAACTAGCAAGCACATAAAAGGAGCAACTAAAAGCAACTAAAACAAAAATAGCACTGAAATATCAAATAAGGATTTTTAAAGGAAAAGCGTCTAAAAGCATGCCAACATGCAGAACAAAAAGAGCAGGCAAAGCCCCCCCCCCCCCCCCCCCCCCCCACTGTTCCAGGCATTTATTAGACTTTTAAGATGAAATTGAAATTATGGACCTCTCTGAAATATTGAGGAAGAGAGTTCCACAGTTTCGTACCACTGGAACGAAAGGAGCGGGAGTCGAATCTTGTTGTTCTTACCTGTGGGATCCGTCCATTCTTATGTACCTAGGATATAGTCGGGTAAATTCGGACAGCGGGTAAATTCGGACAGTGGCATTGTTTCCTTTATATGTCGATTGTTTGTAATTAAAACAAAATTTCCTGGGCAAACAGTTAAAATCCTGATGAGACGGCTCATCATGTTAAGCAAAGTACAAGTATTCTGA
Source organism: Ctena decussata (assembly GCA_963989385.1). Taxonomy (NCBI): domain Eukaryota; kingdom Metazoa; phylum Mollusca; class Bivalvia; order Lucinida; family Lucinidae; genus Ctena; species Ctena decussata. Next base: position 21,143,392 of record OZ022502.1, read on the forward strand.
TTCGAAGAACTGTACGAAATACATGTACATAAATAGTACAATTTACCTGAAGTTAACGTTTAACATTTTTCAGTCCTAAAAGTTTAAATTGTTAATGGCATCTGAAGTGTAACTCCATTCGTACTATGTCACAGCTAGGGGAGAGTCGGATAACTTAGGACAGCGGATGAATTCGGACAGTGGCATTGTTTCCTTTCTATGTCAGTTATAAACAGTTATAAATAGACGTCATCATATCATCGTTAACGCAGGAAAGGGCCACTTACCATAAATACTTCAAAATTCTGCTTTGTTTCAAACTAGCTATTACGATACTAAAGCCTTTATTCTTTTCAGGGACATTGGCTGGACTTGTTTTGCGATATATCCCGGTATTTGTCAAATGGGAAGTGCATACTCACCAAACAAAATCAAAGAAATTGTACTCACATGTATTTATTCAATATCAAAATAACCCCATGCACAGACGGAAGTAACCTTACAGAAGACATGCTGGAATTGGAAATTTTTCAAAGAAATTTACACGAGGTCATCAACAATTTTATGCATGAAGCTAGAATTTTCCACCTTCGAGTGTTCCGAACAGATTTCAATTCAACTGATGAATCTTTCTTGCTGATACAAATAGTTATCGGTACGCCGCCAGATTCTAGAGATATGGCATCCTATATATATTTGACTGTTCATTCTCAGAGTTTCGAATTAGTAATGTACGACAAATACTTTGATGTACGACAAATACTTTGATGAAACGTTCCATCCCGGCGAGTATTTAGACATAGCCACACCGTTTGGCCAGTCACAGATTCATCTCGAGCGGATGCCTTTCCAATGTGAAACACACTTAAACCTCTCGAGCGTTGATTGTTATTCGCTTTATCAAGTATATAAATTGTTAGTATGTCCTTTCTTGAAACTTCAGTTCGATGAAACAGTAATGAAAATAGAAAACGACTTTCTTACCATAAAAGGTAATTTATCTACAATCACACTTAATAAATGGGACTTCTGGATGATTGAAATAAATACTACTATCAGCATCTGCTTAGAAGACTTTTTGAAAGTCAAAGGTGAGACGTTTGGCATGCCCCTCTTAAACAAATATGTTAAAAGCGACAACATTCATCCAAGAGAAATATTATCTTTCATATGTGTCTGTATATCGATCGTTTGTTTACTAATTACTCTTACAACTTACTTCATATTTTCCACTCTTCAGTCACAGCCCGGCATCAACAATGTTATTCTCTGTGTTTCTTTGCTGTTGGCGCAGACGTTATATCAGTTTGGATCGGGCCAAACGTCGCTCCCTGACTGGGCCTGTGCACTCATTGGAGCTTTCTGTCACTTCTTTTGGCTAACAGTTATGTTTTCAATGAACATCTGTTCTATTGAAATGTACTTCGTTTTCAAGAAATTAACAAAATTACCACCTAGGTTTGAACTAGCTCACACGCTGCGTAATTTTATGTATGTTATCTGTTTTTCCATATTGTTTGTCATCATAAACGTAGTCTTATCTTTTATTCTTAGCAAAGGTCAGGACGTGGGGTATGGCGGAACTCTCTGTTATTTGTCAACCCCAGTTTTGCAGACAGTTACCTTTGTTATACCATCTGCTGTTACTGTAGTTGCAAACATTGTCCTGTTCGCTCTTGTAGTTCTTAACATTAGTGCTGCTTCAAATGGATCAGCAAATCTTAACCAGGAAAGAAACTATTTAGGAATTTACGCTCGACTTTCAAGCATCGTTGGTCTTACATGGATTTTCGGCTTCTTACAGCTTTTAATACGTAATGAAATTTTAGATTATATGTTTATCATTCTAAATGCTAGTCAGGGTGTCTTTATCATGGTCGCGTTTGTCGTGAACAGAATAAAACACTGTCTCTTTATTGCAAATCAAAAGAAATGCAAAAAGGATGCGCCGAGACTAATTCTATTCATATAGCTAATCTGCAGTGAAATCTTTTATAAAAGTGGAAGACTTTGCATATCATTTCATGGATTTATGAATGTGTAGCGAACTATTAAATAGACCCTGTAAATGGCGACACAAGATAAGAGACTGCAGTAAAAGGCGTTTGATGAGGCATAGGTTTATATGTATTGCTTGTTGCTAAATATATTAATACATTGAACGCGACTTTTTAACACAAGTCAGTCTTTGACTCGACTATCTTATTAAAATAAAGAAACTACAGTATGTTTTTCTCTGGCTTTCGTAGCCATATATTGTTAGGGTCACTGATGAGGATTTAGTAGCCGAAACTTCGAAGCATTACCCATGGTCCTTCTTTTAAGTGTGTGCACTGCTCTTGAAGCAAATTTGATCTCACTTCAAGCTGGTGTTGTGTTGTGTGGCGGCCGTAGAACAATTACATTTTAATTTTTGTCCTTTGAGATCAGAGGATATATTTGGAAAACTCGGTCAGTTTAATAGCCATATTGCTCCTGCAACGTATACTATTATACACCTTGAAAACAGTTAAGCACCCCAAATTATTGTTGCACACGTTTAATCTAAACTTTTCACTACTTTTCACTGCTAGAATTCTAAACCACCTCTTTTGGCAATTATAAAGCCCTGATATACTGCTTCTTGATATCCGAGTAAATGGGCATCAGTTGGAAGTAAATCAGTCAAACATTTTAATTGAAAGCGCGCACTACGTTTTGTACGAAAAGTTTGCTTGTTTAAGTTTGGGGCTACATTCAAGTAACTTCGTGATTCATTGGTTGTTTATAGCCAGAAATGACTGACTTGACAAGCACATGAAATCTAAAGCTTGTAAAAGTTATATAACTCAGTGAGTCCGTGAATAAGAGAGTCAAGTTCAACCCCTATATAAAATATGACCGCCTTGCAATTCCAGCAAAAAAATATCATCATTTTCGCAAATGGTGGCCCCAAAGTCAGTCAGAACATGTCAGATGTACCGATTTTTGAATTACATTCAAAATCAATGTCAACATCTGGTTTTTCTTTCTGTGATGCTCGATGGAAAAAATGAGTTTTTACTGGGGGTGTTTAACTTTTTTCCAGGTGTATACATCAAGTGTGCTAAAAAGTTGCCCACCGGTTATGAATAGAACCCTGCCCCGTTCCCAAGAGGAGCCCCGGTAGCTCAGTGGGTTAAGCGCTGGCTTACTACTGATCTAGCGGACCGGGTTCGAATCCCACTTGAGGCGAGAATCTTTTCTACCATAATCAGGGTTCCATTGCGCTCAGCCTTTCATTATCGTCCTCCCATCTTCCTTAGATAACTGAAATACTATTGAAAAGGAAACGGACGTAAAATCACAAGTCATTATCCTTCCCCAAATATGAATGGTGGTACAAGTCAGGGAGTTATGGGCCTTATATGACAAAGACTTGAGCTCATGGACAAAACGTTGGGGAAAACTGGACGCTATTCACTCATCGATAAGTACTATAACGGTAAGAGTGAACGATATTGAAGTGAAAGTGAAAGATACAGAGTAAAAGGTCAGCATGATAGAAAACAGTCGTGACCTTGATACGAAATCGATCAATACGTTAGATCAAAGACAAAAGGAAATTGACTTGCAATAAAATAAGTGAAAACACTTGAGGCTGACCAAAGTGCGAGACATAGTTCCTTAAAAACTCAAATGTTAGATACTAAGTGTCGAAGCATGAAGGACAATATCCTGTTTTATCGAACTCCTGAAGAAAGGGTTAATATGTGATGTGCAATACTGTGTGTGTATATGCTGAATGGACCTCTCATAGTATCAACGAAAATTTACCTATTTCTTCAACTCATTATAGCTTCCTTGTGGAGCAAAATGTAAAATGTTTGGCATTAACATATAGACTGACGTTTAATAGATTTGAAAATAATCTTTCACTAGACTTTACTAAGAGGGGTGAGTGACTTTTTCGGCTACGTGAGTCAGTTGACGTCGTCTACTTTTTTCAAAGGCTTCGATCTTTTCCAAAGCTGCTGGGCCAATCAAAGCCAAATTTTAATTGAGGCCCCCATTGGGCTGGAAACAAACTTTGTTCGGTGGGTCTGGGTCACATGACCAGCATGGGCACCACGTCAATGCAGGGAAAACTACGGAACCCCTGAAGGGACATTTCCTTTCCGATATTTATCAGAATAGAAATTGAAACAACAACATTAGAACGAAAATCAAAACAACACATATCTTGTTTAAATGGTTTATTATATTGTTTAAACAACATATTATATCGTTTGAACGATATAAAATAGAAGAGAAATTAAAACAAGAAAACCAGAGTGGAAATTGTATCAAGAAAACAGAAAAGAAATCGAAACAAAAACTATGTCGTTTAATTGACTTATTATCTTTTTTTCATTCCGATATTTATAAGAATAGAAACTGAAACAAGAAAATTAGATCAGAAATAAAAACAACAGTTATCTCGTTTAAACGACTTATTATATCGTTTAAACGACATATTAAGTTATAACGGAAATAATGTTTAAACGATATATTAAGTCGTTTAAATGAGATACTTGTTGTCTTGATTTCCGTTCTTATTTTCTTGTTTCGATTTCATTTCTCATATTTATCCGAATGGAAAGAAGATAATAAGTCGTTTAAACGACATATTTTTGTTTCATTTTTTTCTGTTTTTCTTGAATTAATTTCATTTCTGGTTTTCTCGTTTTAATTTCCATTCTATTTTATATCGTTTAAACGAATACCATGTCGTTTAAACGATATAATAAGTCGTTTAAACAAAATATTTGTTGTTTTGATTTCCGTTCTAATTTCCTTGTTTCAATTTCTTTTCTGATAAATATCGGAAAGGAAATGTCCCTTCTGGGGTTCCGAAGAAAATCGTTTAGAAATCTTCTTCTCCAAAACGAAATTTTTAATGAATATGAAACTGAGTTTATTCAAATAATGAACCTGCTTTGGCCTTGACCTTATTTATGATAAGGTCAACTTTGGTACGTTATGCTTTTATGTGAAAATATGAGAACAGTGGAATTCTCTGAAACTATTTAAGTCACAGGCATAATATTTGGTGCATATGGTTAACTAAATGAGCAAACGAAGGAACTAAGCCTATTTATAGATGTATAAAGGTGTATATTATTCCACCAACTTGTTCAGTTTTCCGGCTGTCGACTACCTCTCAGCCCCACACTCTCTCCTACCGTTCCGCAGCATGCCACTTACATACAGTGTACAGAGTGTAGTATGACAGCATACACATGCATGCAAAGTAGCTTGCTAAGGCACGTCGGGGCGGGGAAGGGGAAGGCATTTTTACGAAAAGATTTTCCTTTCTCTGTTACGCTAAATTGTAAGAAATGGATTCCCCCTCCACCGCCCTCCCTCCTCCTAGCTCCAAAAATAAGTATATAATAATAACAGTTATAAAGAGAATAATGATAATCAGACAATAAATTTAAAATCGGTTATTTGCTATTGAGAACACAAGTTTCAAAATATGCTGGGAATCTCATATCAGAATTTTATTTTTAACTAGTTTTATATGCAAAGTTACATTTCAACTGCCAGAGGTTCTTTGTTGTCCTTTGTTTCGAAGCAAAAAAAGGGAGCCTTTCAATGTTAATTGCATTCTTGTTATTCAAAGATCACATGTGTTTGTGTGGAGGTCCTTGAATTCACAAATTTAAAGAGTAACTACACTTCAGGAACTGACTGAATCACATTCCAAACCCTATCCCCAACATCGAAGGGAAAGATTGACAAAGACATCCCAACAAACAATAAATTACAAGTGATAAACCGAGTCAGCAGCTCTTTCCCAAATAGCTATCTTTACTGAACTAAATAATTTAGACCAACAGATGGGTTACAACAAACTAAGCAAATTATACGATAAACATTTAACAACTATTTTTACCTAAATTCTATTTTTATTATAGAAGGGTTAAAATGAGAACACAAATTAAACAGCATCAAACAAAAAACAAATGCAACCGCAACGAAAGTACCGCCTTGGGACGGTCAGTAATAACTACTGGGGGTGGGGGAGGGGGGGGGGGTTAAACCGGTTTTACAAGACCGTATCAGGTTTTCAGTCCGTCAGACCGAACATCGGACTGCATTTTACGTCGGCCCTTGATTTAAATCCTCTTCAGTTCTGAACCAATTGTGGACTTCCACCAAACTTCCCGATGGACACATAATTGGTACCATTCTAATGTTGATTAGGTTCTGATGTCCTGTGCAACATTTATAAGGTCAAGGAGGCCTTTGAATTTTCAACATCTCGAACACATCGATAGATTTTGAACTCAAGTTCACCAATAACGGGAAACTAGAAAGTCTTTCCCATGCCACCTAGTTTAAATTTTAGTAAACCATTTATCTGAACAAGACGGATGCGATATAGCTTTCCGTAGATTATTTTTAAAGACTATCGCCAATCGGGACATTACCCAAACAACAAGATTAGGCAATTTTACTTTTATTAGAAATTGGCAATATTTGGCCATGACGGATGAGACTTTTTCTTTGTCAATTTGACGAAAGTCAATTACTATTTAATTGTTTATCAACTTGAAAGTCACATAGACACTGGATAACAACTAAACTATTTCAATTACAACTATGTCAGCATATCAACCACAATTGTTCAACACACTAATTTCACTGTTTCAGCATAACACCATTTCCAACATAGATAAGATAAGATAATTTTATTAACGTCTCACCAATTTTACATGTACATAAACACAGTTAAAAAAATTGATACATGTATAAGATGTAAAATTGCGACTCAATATTGAGCTATGAGAGACGATCGCTCTAAAATGTGTCTGTTCTTGTGTCCTGCACCAGCACTACATCCCCTAAATACCCCACACTGAGCCAAGGCAGACGGTTATCCAACCAGCAAGTCAACGCCTCCAGACTCAGCCTGGAGTATTAAATGCAGTACTGGGACAAAACAGCAATTAGTATGATAAAAAAGCGACACGCATTATCTATGAGCCATTATCACTCTAAAACGTACCATAAATTAGTGCCCTGCATGCGCTACCTTCCCTCGATACCCCATGCCGAGTCCGGATAACAGGAAACACGCGGTGGAACCAATGTTCACACAGCATGTTGCCGGATCCGGACACGGCATGGGATATCAAATGCAGCACAGGGACCAGAGCAACAGATAAAATGAAATTGCAACTTTAATCTGCACTAAAAGAGATAATCGTGTCCGTTGAAATGTATACTGTCCCAGTGGTAAATCCTCCCTGATACCCCACGCTGAGTCCATGATAACAGGGAACATGTGGCGGAGCCAATGTCCAAACAGCATGGACCCGATCATGGACTCAGCATTGGGTATCAACCGCACCACCGGGGGAAAACAACAGTTAGTATTGTAAATAACAGACAGCTTTTTACATTTAAATGGACACTTACAAAAATATGGTACACAATATACATATTTACATCAACTGTACAGCAGACTACGCCTTTTGTTTAAAATCAAATAACAGGTTTTGGCACTTATCTTGACTATGGAAGGATTAGCTAAAATAAAAGATACTTTTTCAATATCATTTAAGTTCTGAAAACCATTTAGTATAAGCTCAGCTTCAATAAACAGCTCATTTCGGAACTCAGTGTACAGCGGACAATGTAATAAAACATGGATTTCATCCTCAACAGCATTCCTACAGCTAAAGCATTTTCTTTCACTAACTTCTAAGCCATTATAGCGGCCAGTTTTAAGTGCAATCGGGGCGGTTCCACTTCTAAATTTAGCCAAAGCCCCTCTATGAGACCTATTAAATATCCTTGTACAATATTCTTCAACTACAAAATCCTGCTTAAAGGTTCTGTATAATCGAAGTTTATTCCCTCCAACTCCCGAACGTGAACTATTGCGATTTACATCAACTGCCCATTGATTAATATATTCTTGCGTAATGAAAGGCAAAACGTTATTTAAAATATTGGTCTTATTAATGGTTTGATTTATGTTATTATAAATGTGAAAATTGGACTCTGTCAATTTCTGACCTACCCTGAAATTCCAGTTTTTACATCTGGTACTTACTTTTGAATTTGACCAGCAGAATATTTTCCAGTTCAGCCTTGTTGCGTCCATATTTATACAGCGACACCAGAATGATAACACAGACTTCCAACACTTTGTGATCATATTAGCAACACAAAATTTCAACATTCACATTTCACCTGTTTCAACATTTTTACTCGCGCAACATAATTTGGTGAGGAACAAGCATCCAAATTATGGATTCTTAAACAAGAGACGACCGTTCTGCAGCGGAAGCAGACGCCATTTAGCAACAACTGTCACACTTAATTCACAATATTTAACCAAGCTCAAACATGCATTAATGTCCCTATTCAACTATAAATGGGACAAATCGAAATTTTACTGTTATATTAAGTTTCCTGAAATGTTTATACCCCTTAATAATAAACAATTCATACTTAACTTTTCCAGATGACGGTAGATATTCAAGATTTCCTTCTGCAATTCATCAATTCTCTAACGGAAAAATTGATCTAAGGGAAAGTACTCTTACAAAATAACAGGATAATATCCATCCTAAACGTCTGAATTTCTGGTCTGTTTAATATCGGTATTTTCTAGGGTACATGTAAAGTCGATTAACTTCGGACAGCGGGTAAATTCGGACATACCATTGCAAACAGTGAAAATCCAGATGATACGGCTCATAATTCACCGTTTCGTCCAGTTAATTCTAATTTCAAACGACTGACATCAGAAGGAAACATTGTCACTGTCCGAATTTATTCGCTGTCCGAATTTACCCGCCTTTACCCCAATGTTAGTCTGGCTACAGACTCTAAGTTCAATATATCCCCTGCAAAGATACAGATTCGACTGTAGCCAGGCTACCCCAATTTCCATACTGGCTGTTAGCACCATAACAAGTATAAGAAGTTCATTTCAAAAGGTACGGTTAGCTTAAAAGCCTTCCTATTTGTAGATGGAATGGGAAAGATCACACATGACTCTTGGTAAATGAGAATTCGGAGTTATCTCCCCTGTATTTACAGCATTATTACCACATGATTGGCAGTAGGTGAACTTAGAGGTAAGTAGTATATCATAACCATGGCAAACTAATCAGGTGCGTGATGAGAGGAGGATGATATTCTTCACAACTCGTTTAAGCCGGGCATCAGCAAAAGGCACCTACGACCTATACGAACAGCAAAAAACAAGATCTTCCTTCGAATAAGCGCAGTCGTCGAAAGTAGGGATTTTTTTATATCGTACAAATTACAAATAAACAGCACAGACTAATCTGGGTCTTGTTGGCCACATATATTCATAAAGTTATTGAACTGGCTGCCGGCTAGCTTTAGCAGAACTAGCACGTGTGCAAAATTCCATGGAAACCATAGTGTAAATATAAAAAAAACACATTTCTTCATGTGTTAGTGCGAAGAAGGATAATAAAGGTTAAAGATATACCTAGATTTTGTTCAGTTATTTGTTGAATGGAGTTTATTGTAAAGCAAACAAATGGAGAACATAATTTATGTTGTGTATTCCATTACTTTAATATAAATTTATATATAATCAAAATGTATGTTTCTCTGGTTAAAAATCGACTTCAGCTTTGGTTTCATGGATCTAGTGCAAAAAGGTGGTAAAGAGAAAGTTGCAAGTTATAAAATAGTCTTGTCTATACGATAGCTCTGTATTGTAGTTTTTGAAAGAATTGACACTGTCCGGCGAAAATAGCTATTGCTAAATAGCAGACTTCAAAATGAGTGCGGGGTCCGGGAATTTAGGGGAGCCCACCGGAGGAACTGGTTCCACGTTAAAACCATATTTACGACGGAAGAAGTCTTCTCTTGGAGAAACGAAGATTGCTGTTTTGGGTGCCGAGGGCGTAGGAAAGAGTGGTAATGACTTTTCTTGTCACTGGCCTATTTTAAAGATTAATTATCAGAATTTGTCTCCGTCAGTAAGTCTTTCGACAATGTGCCGCGTCCGTCCTTTGAATACTTTCCATTTCGTGGCCCTGAATGGTGGTGGTGTTGGGGGGGGGGGGGGGGTAGTTATTCCTCGTATCATTTGTAACAACACAGGTATTAAACCCACTTAAACCCACACACTTTTGTAAAAAAGATGAGCTGTATAAAACAAATCTTGTAGGACATTACCCGGACCGATCGAGGTTTTTAGTAATTGAACTGGACGTTCGATCTAGATTGCGGTTTTCTTTTTTTTCTGATTTTCAACAAATACTACATGTAACTGGCATCAAAAGGTGTACCCCTCTGCCCCTGGCCCTTTTTGTGCTTCTAATGCTCAAAATGTAACGTATATTGCCAAGCGTCGTATTATCCGAAGAAACATATTGCATCTGTACTTGATCAGTGAGCGGCAAATCAGAAGGAAAATTGTCTTACGTCATGTGCAGAAAATATACATCTACCCATGTACATTTCATACAGTATGATAAGAGTCAACCCTAATCACACCAGCAAATTTTATTCTGAAAGAGACCATATGGCGAACAGCAAAGACTCTGATCAGCCTGCGCGGATGCGCAGGCTGATCTGAATCTTTCCTGTTCGCGGAGGGCATAAGGTACATTTTACTCGCCGTAGACCAATTATCAACCAGCATCTCACTAATATTATTATCAAATCTGGTAATCTCTAGAGAATCGCCGATCTTATCGTCTAAATCCATATTAACTGCGTCGTGATAAAACTGAATAAGGCACCGGGGAGCTGCGAATGTTCAGAGAGGTCTGCGCACATGCACATTGGCTGTCCTGTAAAGATGGGTTTGCAAATCTCAATTTCAAATAGTATTTTTTTTTTGCGATCTTTTTGTGTCCTGGCCCGAGTGTGCATGTGCACAGGCTAATCTGAAAATGTGGAATTATAACTAGTTCTAAAGACCTGCTTTATCACGAGGCTGCTTGTATAATCTAATCCATCTGCAATTCGGTAATAACACATACTTATATCCTTATTATTTACCTATCGAATTAGCAAGAAAGGTCTCCCTCTCTCTCCCCCCCCCCCCCCCCCCCCACTCTCTCTCTCTCTATGAGCAAGGCAGCTCTCTTTTGTAGTATCTAAAGCCCATGATACACGGTAAACCAAGTAACAAGTTCCTTGTAGTATGAAACTTTTGTTTCTTATTCCTTGTGCTGATACACGGTACAGCTTGAAAAATATTCCTTCCCAGGTAATGCCTCGGCATAAGACCCTTTTACCTGTCTTTTCACTTCTATTAAAGGTGACTGGACTGCATGATATATGATGTCATGTGAATTATACAGGGATTTGAATAATCCTTGGAGGGGTCACACACTTTGGAAAAAAACAAAATCAAAAAGAATCAGACCTATCATATTTAATGTAAATGCTGATCATGGTGGTTTCATAATACCCTTTTTGTTTTTATTAAATTCACATCACTGTTGCGACCCTGTGACCTGACTTCTGATTGGCGTATGGAAGAAGGAACATATTACAAGTCGTATGGAATAGAACAAGTTCTATCCCAAAATGTGTAGTATATTACTCCAAAAAGTAGCATGATACAGAGAATAAGCACTGGTTAGACGGTAAACCTTGTAACATGTTTCAAGGAATATGTTACTTGCTTTACCGTGTATCATGGGCTTAACAATTTCATCCAATGGTTAGAAGTCTCCTACAAAAGAATATTTTAATCAATCTGGAACAAGCTTCAGCTGTAAATGGGCGCGAAGTTTAGCTTCCTCTAATTTAAAACGGGATTAGAAAATGTGTATTGCTGAATATAAGACTGAATATCAGCGTATCTAATGAACAATCGGTGAGCTTTTGCATGCTCTCTCTCTCTCTCTCTCTCTGATAACTAAATAACGTTGAAAAAGATCGATCTAGCAAGCTTTTGAACTCTCTCCCTTCTGATTAAACTAGTCATCTCTCTCTCTCTCTCTCTCTCTCTGACAATAAATAATGAAATGTGTATTCGCAACAGATAAGGTTACAACTCTTCATCAATCATATATATACTCATAAACAATTCCGTACTAAAAATTTCACCAGCATATGTTTTTTGTTGTTTTGTACCTACTATTGGCCTGTGTACATACACACTATACACGTATATTTTAAATGTACATATCCTATCAAGACCAATCATGAACTTACCCAGTGCGTTTTCATAGCAATCTTGCGTAGTATCGGCATCAAGTGAATAAAGAATTACCCCTAGATTGCCATTGTGCGTTCAAAAAACTGGTCTAAGACAGACTGGGTTGGATCGTGTCAGAAATGATGAGGAACGGATCTTTTTAATATTCAAACGCACAGAGTAGTACCGTATACGTGTTTTTTTCGCGATATTTCGCGGTCATTTAGAAACCGCGAATATTCAAATCGCGAAATAATTTCCTGTTTCTTACAAAAGTATCATCAGTAGACACAGCGTCCATATATTTTGTTTCTGTTTGCTTCGGTAAAGTCTTGTACTTTTCATTTGAGCCAGTTCTTTCATTAACCTGCGGCCGCAGGTTCTACCAATGAAATAACTCGCTCAAATGAAAATCAAGCAATTTTGCTTTCTGCACATGTTGCTAACCGCCAAAATCAAAAATCGCGAAAATTAATGTTTACGTTTTTGCCCCTAAACCGAGAAAATTTGAACCCGCGAAAATTTGAAACCGCGAAAATTACCGCGTATACGGTATTTTGAACGCAGGTTCCACAACAGCTGAGCTACATTCAACGAATTTCTAAAGAACTGTCAGAAAATACCTGGGAATGCCAAACATTCTCATGCGTCACTAAATAGTGCTAACTACCTTCATTTCTCTTTGATGAACGCCAACTCAGAAACACCTCTGCAAAACATGAGTTCATATTCTGGTGAAATTTTTCAGCATGAAATTGTTGTTGGTAGGTATGCATCTGCGTGTAGGATTGTACAGTAGTCCATGCAGGCACACAACGCTGAATCAACATTGAATCAAAGTTGATTCAACGTCCTGACGTTGAATCAACGTTGATTCAATGTTGATTCAACATTTTGTACCTAGTGGCGTTTGCCAAGGGTTGAGTGCTGGTGATTCTTCTAGGCTACTTTTGTGACATTGAATCAACGCTGATTCAATGTTGATTCAACATTTTGTGCCTGGTGGGGTTTGACCAGGGTTGAGTGCTGGTGATTCTTCTAGGCTACTTTTGTGACATTGAATCAACGTTGATTCAATGTTGATTCAACATTTTGTGCCTAGTGGGGTTTGGCCAGGGTTGAGTGCTGGTGATTCTTCCAGGCTCCTTTTTTCTTATTTTCCCATGAAAGCTGAATCATGTTGTGACCCTGATTCTAACCTCCACTAGTTCTTAAGTCAAGTTTCATGAAATTCCGTTCATTGGTTTCTTAGTTATTGCTCAGTCGGTTGATATTGATTCAAGGACATTAGCTCTTGCACTACCGATGCCAAATTTGATATGCACACCAATCTTATAGTGATAAATATTTGTTATAAGTTTCATAAACTTCTGTTCTTTTTAAATGCTCAATTTGTCGATAAACATCGATTCAAGGGCAACAACTCATGCAATAATGATACCATTCAGACAGAGCTTGGCGTACATCTACGCATTATGATAATATATACTTCTTTTAAATTTAACGAAGTTACGTTCTATGGTTTCTGTGTTATGGCTCTTGACGGACAGACAGACGTTCACGAGGACGTACGGATGGACGGCCAAACCTCGTTCACCACTGCATTTCTGTTCATTGGTTACTAAGTCGGTTATTGCTGACCTTGTTAATTTTCAATAGATTCAAGGGTAATGACCCATGCATTACTGATGCCATTCTGACCACCGTGTTAAAGGTTTTTGCTATGTTTACATAAAATGTTGTTCACTGGTCACTTAGTTATTGCTCGTTTCGTAGATTTCAAGGACAATAAGTCATTATGCTTTACTGATTCAATTCCGACAAAGCTTGATCTGCATCACCGCATTATATACTTCCTTTTACTTGAAATGCCTTAAAATTCCCTTCAATAGTTACATACTTATGACTCCTTACGGACGGACAGACGCACGGATAGACGGATGGACATGGACACAATATTATCCCTCCGCCTTCGTCCGGGATGAAAATGCGATACATCTTTTGCTGTGGCTCCACAAAGTTCATGCGAACAGAGAATTCATGCTGAGGTCAGACTGAGTGAATTGCAAGCTTACCCGAGTCATCTCTAAAAGCATGAGCCATCTTTCTCTTGGCGCAGCTGACCGTAATGACCCTAAATATTTGGACAGACAGGTCTCAACAAACATTGAAGACCCAGATCAAACTGCTCCTGAAGGAGCAGTTTGATCAGGGTCAACAACGTTTGCCATTCACTAAGCATCATTTGGATGCATTAAAGTATGTAAAATCCACTTTCTAAGAATTTTTGGACAATAATTGTCCACCTTCGGTGTGTCCAAAATTTAGGGCCATTATGGTATACGTAGAAGTTAAACACGTTGAAGATGTTCCACAGACAGTTTTCTACTGTTTTACCTAATTATAAGGTGAGAATGACCTGAACTTGGCAGAGATTCATAAACAATATAAGAAGAACACCTGGGGTCTCAAAGTCTGGCTATCCTCAAACTTGTGAAAGTTACAAAAATAAACACTTAGCCTATTAATAAACCTTCTTTTTCACTGACTTGAGTTTTCAAAGAAAAAAAGATCTGCCATGGGTCAAAGTTATTGTCTTTCAATTTAGACCATACTCAGCAGGCACATGGCGTCGTACTGACGTCGATGCGACATAGTGACATCGCATTGACGTTAGACAGACGTCACTGATGTTAGACAGGCGTCATCTCGACGTCATGTGCCTGTTGGGTATCTGCTGTGTGACATTTCTCAATATTGTAAAGCCCGTAAATATTCAAATTACTTTTGTTAATCAAGTCAATCATTCAGAATAGGGCTTCTGAAAATGCCTTTCCAAATCTAGCGGTCCTGGGTTCGATCCCTGCTTGAGGCGAGATTTTTTTCAATTGTAAATGGGGTTCAATTGCACACACAGTCATGGAGTCATCGTCATGATAGAGATGTTCCAGATAAGGTTTACGTATAACCTTAATCACGCTATTGACGCTATTGCCGATAAATGAAACTACGGAAGCATAGAAGTATAAAACCAATACATAAGTAAAAGCGGTTCGTGTTATAGTTTCATTTCATGTCAAGCCGAATTTGTGAGCGAGGCATAGACATCTGTTTGATGTTGCTGCGTCCGTCCGTTTGTGCGTATGTGAACATGACTTTTGAAATATGAGCCGCGACCCGAGAAAACCAACAATGTGGTTGTGCGCTCAGCGCAGACTCAGATCAGCCTGGGCATCCATCTAGTCTGATCAGCGCCTCCGCTAAACGCTTAAAGGGTAGCTAAGGGACTAAGCTACATCCATGCGGACAGCGAATACCCTGATCAGACTGGGCGGATGCCCAGGCTGATCTGAGTCT
The DNA here is from genome assembly GCA_963989385.1 of Ctena decussata. Lineage (NCBI taxonomy): Eukaryota > Metazoa > Mollusca > Bivalvia > Lucinida > Lucinidae > Ctena > Ctena decussata. The sequence continues at coordinate 21,158,891 of OZ022502.1, forward strand.
GCACTGGACGCACAACCACTTCGTTGTTTTTCTCGTGTCGCAGCACATATAATATCGACCTTCTCCCTTTCAACCCCTTTATATCCCAAACACACCAACCACTGCAGGTGGTTTGTCCAAAAAGTAAATCGCCGTAACGTACTCAACCTGAAACCGGAGCAAATGAAGTATAGGCCTTTTTCCTGTATTCAGTCGGTAGAAATTTTGAGGGAGTTTGATTCTTTTTGACGCACCTAGTGTCTGCTATGCAAAGGAGATAGTGAGAAAACTATGCATAGTTCACTAGGTCGCTGCGGTCTTCCAGTGTCCGAACAAGTGACCTAGAGTGATAGATCGGTTTCTGTGATGGAGTTTCAGCATTTGAAGCACAACTAAAGGTAACATACCCGAAATATAGGTTGCCGCAACCTAGTTCATTTTAACACTGGTGAACATGTCCTTTTCCGACAGGCTGTAAGTACATTTCTGTCTCTGTCCATTTGCATCCCAAAAGTGTAATACTATACCAAACTCTTACATGTCATCCACCCTACCATTCTAGAAAGTAGGTTACGCCACATACACGCCTATATCACTTTCTGACAGGTGTCGCGCATCTCAGCTACTAAGCATCCCCCATCACAACATCCAGTCCTTGGCTAACGGTCACCTGTCCGAAAAGTTGACAGCCGCGACCTGTTTTACTGACAAATATATGCACCATCATTATTATTACCTAAATTATCGCCATATACTGTCGGTCTTTCATCCCGGACTTAAGCCCAATAGACCAGACATGCTAGCAGAAGCTATGTGGGTTTATTTAATGGGCGTATGGACTGAAATAAATACTTTTAGAAAACCGAATTACAGTGTGGGAAACGTGATAACAAAGGTACAGATGCACGGACATCACTGCGGATGTGTGCAGATTGCACTAAAGCCAAACGGACTCGACATTAGCAATGTGGGTTCTTTTATTTGTAGCCACGCTCCAGGGGTTCCTGGGTTTGAAAAATATAAATACATAGAAAAATATTCAAAAATCTTCTTCAGAACCACTGGGTTCAGGCTCTTGAAATTTGGTATGTAACATTGCCGGGTTATCCTTTGTCAAGTTTGTACAAACAGAGGTCCATGGGTCTACCTCAGAGTCTACCTCAGGGGTTTCTGGGTTTGGACCATAGAAATACATACGCAACTATTCAGATGTCTTCTTCGGCAAAACCCCTAGACCGAGATACTTGAAATTTGGTATAAGGCATGGATTCAAAATGGTCCTGCGGCACGTAGTTTTGGGTTCGAAAATAAAATTAACTTAAAAATCTTCTCCGCGAGAAATGCTAGACTGAGATTCTTTAAATTCGATATGTAGTACTGCCTAGTGGTTCTTTATCAAGTTTGTTCAATTGGTGGCCCCAGGATCTAAAATAGCCACGCTCCAGGGAGTGGTTCGAACCAGAGAAATACACTGGAAAATGTTGAAATCTTCTTCAGAAACACTTGGCTCGGATGCTTGATATTGGTATGTAGCATTGCTTAGTGGTCCTTTACCAAGTTTGGTCAAATGGAACAACACCCACGGTCCAAAATGGTCCTGCCTCAGGGGGTCCTGGGTTCGAAGCACAGAAATACATAGAATAAGTATTCAAAAATTTTCTTCCTCAGAGCAACTAGGCTCAGCTGCTTGAATTTTTGTTTGAAGCATTGCCTTGTGTACCTCTATTAAGTCTGTCACAACGGCAGTCCCACGGTCCAAAACGGCTCTGTGGCATGTTGCGGGGTTTTGAGTTAGAAAATAAAATGTACTTAAAAATCTTTCAGAACAGCGTTCAGATGCTTGAAATATGGTATACAGCATTGCCTAGAGGTCCTTTAACTCATACTGATTTTAAAAACAAGCAGTTGAATGTAGGTTACTTCCTTGAAGCTAAAATTCCAAGGCAGTCGTCATTTACTGCCTTTGAGCTAAATTTCTCCAACACATACAATTTAACAATTACAACCTTAAACTCAGGTGAGCGATTTAGGGACATTTTGGCCCTCTTGTTTGTTGAAGTTTATGGGTGTATGACTGAAATTAACTCCTTTTGAAAAATGAATTAGGCCTACTGTGTGGGATGCGCAGAAGCAAATATTTCGCATGTGGGACACAATTAACAAAGAATTAAATGAATTTAGGATATTTGTTTGTTTAAAAAAGTCTGAAGTTCCTGTTTAAAGAATTTTAGTATGTTATATCAGTAAAAAATTGGTGGAGCATGGCGACACTGTTTGCCATGCTCCTATACCAGTGACGTCAGAGATATTATGAAATTACCAACTGTTATGCCTAGTACCTTGTCAGAATCAATGGGCGTCTACATGACGTCACTTTGACATCAATTAGAATTATTTGTTGCTATAGTAACAGATTTATGATGCCGTGGGTATCGGAGCATGATTCCAAAACAGTTACCAAGATGATTCAATGTTTATGTGTATTAAACCGAAAGTAGAAATTAAAAGTAGATTTACACTGAAAAAAATAAAGTTTTGAATATATGTGTCTGTTTTCGATAAAATTTCTATTGTAAATTTACAAAGAGAAACAATTTGAATTAACATTTGACAGAGTGCTAGTATTAACGCAGGGCAGTACAACAGGAAAAGCGCAGATTAAAAACTCCTTGATCTTTGATATTATTGGCTAAATTTTGACAAACGCGTTATTTGGCCGATGAAATCGTGTGAAATGTGGAACAAAAGTGAAATTGTACTCGAATGCGTCGAGAAGAAAACTTAAAGCGCATATTTTCTCAGCGAGGCGTAGACAATACAATTATATGAAGTGCGCCTAAAAGTCAATAGCTTTACTTAAATAAACAGGCCACAGTTCATGGGTACGAAACCATAACAGACACATTTTCTCAATCTGTGTTACGTTTTGCGTGCATATGTACAATTTTGCATTTTTGATAAAGCGGACTCCACCAATGACCTGCATCTGCGACACTTCCGACCGACATCGTGATACCGTTTGTTCCGGTATTGGGTACACTGGGTTCGGGTTTCCTTGTTTACTGGATTGAAAAAAAATGATTGGACATATGGGAGTCAAACCTGGGACACGTGCATCAAAGGCGAACAATGAATCCAGTCAGACCAGGCCATCCGCTGTGTGCTATTAGTGTATTTAGTTTATTTGGATTTATTTAATTTTATACTCATTTCATTTATTTAATTATTTTTATTATTGTTGTTAATCTGTAAACAGCAGAGCATGTACTTATATGGGGTGTATACTAGTTATGAGCAGTAAAGCCCTTTATACCAATGCAATTACACACACACACACACACACACACACACACACACACACACACACACTTTTCCTGAACAAATATAAGAAAATCGGTATTTATTAGCGTTTCCATGCATTCGAATAGGATAGCATATGATAATGTTGGTTGGGCATTATGTAGACGCTGAGGAAGCAGAGATGAAACAGTGATCGTACCTTCGTCCCTTGTGCAAACAGCGAGAACAATGAAACCTGTCATGGCTTCGGAAGCACCCAAGTTAATAGGTACAGTAGCTAGGCAGGTAAGATTTTTTAGCAATGCACAGAGGCAGATAGGCGGACAAACGGACTAATTTCACGAAATCTAATGGTTTTACAGGTTAAAAAGGTAATACTAAACAAACACTATTACTACTACTATTAATGATAATAATAATAAATAAACATACGAAGGTCTGATTCTAGACCAACACCTGTAGGGCCATTATAGTTAAATGTCAGATTATTTTCTTTTAATTTTTTATCCGCCCGGCCCTGCCCCCCCCCCCCCCAACCCACCCCGCCCCGTCCACCTAGTCCTAAGGCCACGAACTGGGTACTCTCGTACATCAAACTTGTTTAATGTCACACGCCAAAAATAAAAACAAACAAAAGAAAAACATGCTTCTGGGTTATTGAATGCTGTGTTTCCATAAAAAATTTGCGTAATCTTATTTTTGCGTTTAAAAACGGATTAAAATGTTTCCTAGGGGTTAGATTCTCAAAAATAGAAAAAAGAGCTTCAATCTGATAAACCATACAAGAACCAGGTACCTTAAAAAGTAATGTTTGAAAACAGTATCAAGGAGACTAGCGGACAAAAACTTATCAGATTTTTAGGCAAATAATGTAACGGTAAAATTTTCGAGTGTAGTAATTTTCATTTTATTTATTTTCAGTTTTTGGCGGCAAACAGAAAAGTTTATACTTAAATGCCCGCGAACGCGATGATTTATGAAGGAATAATACGAAAACATAAGGAATACACGGGCTTTAATACCCTTGAATATGCCTTAATTGCGAAACCGTGAATTTTTGTCTCCGCTAACATTAATGAAAATAAAGTTCTCGTGGTAAAATCCGCACGTATGGACTTAATAGTGAGGCGAAATGGTTTTTATTCCAAGTGCAGAGGTCTGCGTCAAATACACACACATTTACATCACTTAGAAGCCTCCGTAGTCATCGTTTAGGTAGTTACCGTATTGGTTTTCGTCAATACGGTAAATAACGTTATACGTTACTCTTATCTGGAACATCTCTGATATGACTGAAATACTGTTGAAAAGTACCTAAATATATTATATTTATTTGATGACTTCCATCGCAAGTCATCCATCTACCCATCCATCTACTCGGACCGTTGGCTCATGGGTATACTGATTTCAGTCTGAAGATGTTAGAATCTCCCTTACCATATTCATATTTAACATTTTTTTCACTTCTCTCTAAAACCTATAATATATGTTAAACTCCTGATTCCAACATCTTCAACAAGATGTTGGAGGGAGGCATAAAGGTATCAGAGAGGCAAATGAGATCTGGGTTCGAGGTTATAAAACTTGAGAATAATCTCAAACTCAAAATAAAGAACACTGATTGGCTGCTTCCGAGCATGTGCTCGGAAGCAGCCAACCAGTGTGCTTTATTTTGAGTTTGAGAATGTACTCAATTTTCATGACCTCGGGACCTGATATGAATTTCTAACATCTTGGACTGACAAACGTCTAGCTCAGAGGCTGACACTAGAGTCTCGGTTTGACGTGAAATATGCTATGAAACAATGACATATCTCAATCTGTTTATCATATTTTATTTGTGTTTTGTTCCATATCGCACGTGTTGGCTCCCATAACAGGTTCTTTTTCGCTATACGTAATTGTTCGGAAACAATTAATAGTAATTCTAACAAAAACAGACTTCTGAACGCCATAAAGATCATTTACTGGTGTAATATCAATTGTAAGAAACATACCGTGCAAACACGAGATATCGAAACATAACTGAACCGTGACACGACAAAGCCAACACAGTGGCATGTGCGCCCAGCGAAGGCTTAGATCAGCCTGGGCATCCGCTCAGTCCGATCAGAGTTTCCGCTGTTCGCTTAAAGAGAAGCTAAGGGGCTAAGATACTTCCGTGAGGAAAACGGTAATGGCGCACATGCCACTTTGTTGGGGTTTCTTTCATGTCGCGGCTCATATGCTTACGAAAGAACCGCACAATTCTAAATATTGGAACAGATGGGACTAGGCAAAGAGTAAAGACACAGATCAGACTGCTCCTGATCAGGTTCTACGTTTGCCATTTGAGCCGCGACACGACAAGACCAAAAAAGTGGCATGTGCACCCAGCGAAGACTCAGTTTAGCCTTGGCATCCGCCAATTCTGATCAGAATCTTGGATGTCCGCTTGGAGGTAGCTTAGACCCTTAGCTACCCTTTAAGCGCAGGCGAAGAGTCTGGTCAGACTGGGCGGATGCCCAGGCTGACCTGAGTCTTCGCTGGGCGCAATGTCACTTCGTCGGCTATGTCTTGTCGCGGCTCATTTCAACAAATACGTAACTGCACTCGTAACTGCACTGAAAACTCAAATTGTTCAATTTAGGGCAGTTACAGTAATAGTTTTGGGTGTCCCAATTTTTTAACCTTTACTGCAGCAGATGTCCGAGTTTTTAGAACGCATGCGGTAACAGATTGCTGCTGGCATACGTCTTTGATTTGTCAGGTACGAAATGGTGTGGGCGAAATGATTGAAAGTGCGAATGGTGAAATAGTTGTTTTTGTTGTTTTTTATTCCTTTGGTTCTCAAATATTTTGCATTCCATTTCAGCACTATCGGTGAGATTCCTTACTAAACGATTTATCGGTGAATATGACCAGACAGCAGGTATACTACTTTTTCCATTATTTTTAGCAAACAAAAATTGACTCTGAGTTTGCTTCAGTTTCAAATAAAAATTGTTTAAACCAGAGAATACTTGAATTATTACCGGTGCTCTCCACTGAGCAAGTCAATTACCACACGTACAAAAGTCACACCTGGTTAACTATGTTTCCGAAACTATGTTTTCCTGTTACGAAACGAAAAAGAGCTGTTACGAAATGAAAAAAAGAGTCATACTTCCAGAACTACTTGGTCATCGTGGCTAAACAAATTTGATTAGCCACGATGACCAGGTCATTTGGGAACTAGGACTCTTTTCCGTTTGGTAATAGCCCTTGTACAGTATATACATAGTTTACCAGGGGTGAACGTGGCCGTTGACCGAGCCAACCGACAGCACTTTCAGTTCGGTCTAAAACAGTTTTACAAAAGTATCATTCACCGTTACTGCTTATGCATACAGGCTAATTCTCGGTCGACAGACACATTATATAGTACCGGATCGGTCGACAGCTGAGGCAAGCAAATTGGTATTGCTCCCCGTGTTATAAGGGACTTTATACAAGGCCTTTCTGATATTTTAAATCCAAGGAAGGACGAATGGACGCTGTTGACCAAGTAATAGCCATTGCAATGGTATTTGTTTAGGAGCTAACATTACATGTAAGAGCTGTTAATACACTGTCTGATGATTGCTCTATTACTGTTGCAGGAAATTATAAAACAAGACATTGGTGGTCATCCGCTGTTTGTGAGGAAAGCATTCCGTTTAAGAATCTGCAGACTGTCTCGTCGGATATTGGGTGTAACGTGATAATGTTCATGTCGGTTGGTCCCCATGATAACAATTTTCATGTCATTTTGAAATTAAAAAAAAGTTCGCTGAAGCCTGTGCTAGGGGTTGTGTAGTATTTCAGATTGAACTACTTAAAAAAGAATCTGTTATTTACGTGTCGTTGCTATGTCCTTTTTTCAGAGTGTTTTTATTGGTTTATTTTTTGAGAATCGAAGAAAGTAAGTCATGACATAAACATTAACAAAATTTCTAATTGGTCAGTCTTCTTCTTTGCAGAATTATAATTTCAAAACAATGTTTTTGAATATTTATCATAATCAAAGATTTAGTTTTTTATCCACTTATTAAAATTGGTCTTTGTTATCAAAACATTACTGTAATATTATAGTTATGGCCCCTTGTTTGTAAACCATAGAACAATTTAAAAACGCATAAAACCTGCATCAAATTGTCACAAAATCATGACATTTCAGAAGTAAATTAAGTTTTCCATCAAAGATTCTATGCCACGTTTCTTAGCAAATAATTTGCTCCGTGTGAACGCAAAATGTTTGCAAAACTTTCTTTGTTACAGTTTTTTTTGACAAAGAAACTTTGGTCGTGTTAACGCGGCTTAACACTTAATACAGACTTCAAATTGTAGTAAATCATTTTGAAAATGCATTTCGCAATGTGCTGCTTGCAAAAAAAAAAAAAAAAAAAAAAAAAAAAAAAACATATACGTACATCAATTTGTTCTTCCTACTTTGTAACCAGATAAATTTGAATTTCTATAAGGCTTAATTCTATGGAAAAAGTGACCAACTAGAAATTTTGTTCAGTACACACAGTCTACATTCGCCATCTAACTTACAATCAATGTGTCGGATAGAAAAAATAAAAGGCAACAACTTGAATTACTCTCTCCATCTAATTTCTTTTATTCTCCTTTTCCAATTATTCCTTTTGTTTCAGAATCAAAATATAAATACAATACTCTTGTTGATGGTGAACAAATGGCTTTTGAAGTGCTAGACACTCGTTCTGTAGTAAGTAGAAAGCTTTATCATGAAAAGTCACTTATAAATGTACCAAGAGAACAAACATAGCGCGCCATGAAAACATGCACATGGTAAAGACTCAGATTAGCCCTTTAGGCGCCAATAAATAAATAAAACAAAATAAATAAATGAATTATAGATAAATGAAAACAAAAAGCAGACGAGAAAATAAACGCCTGTAAAATTTCATGAAATGTTTCGTCAAGCTTTATTTTATTCAGCATTTAAAATCTAGAGGGTATACGGTGTATATCTAGATGCGGCGGCTCATAGTGGGTTGCTACAGTTGGATCTTCGCTGTTTTCCCAATTCAACAACTTTTGTTTATAGTGTGACTTAAGTTGGTTCAAGTTTTGTTAGCCTCGGGACTGATAAATTCTTGATTTGAATAGAAAATTGGATAAACAGCGCCGATTTACAAGCGATACTGAGTTTTCGCCGATCCCTTTTGCCACAAAGCAAGTTTTCTCATGGCGCGGCTTAATAAGGAATGGGTAAACAATCAGGGGAAGCAACTCTGCCACTTTTATTTCTGCCTCCCTTTTCGATGGGGTCGACTCTTAAAGGTAACTTCTTGCTTTTAAGTGTTGACCCCATTTTCGAAATGGTTCCATCGTCCAAGGAAGCAAACTGGAAGTCATAAAAGTTGACTTCCTGTGGAAATATGGTGAAAAATATGGAGGTTACCCATACACCTTAAAGGCATGCACATATTGCTTTCTCGTATTCATAAGAGCAACTTGTTTTGTCTCGTCTCTTTTTTAATATAAGTAAACGGGGTTCCATTAGCCACAGCCTCTCATTGTCACACTCCCGTTGTCCCGAAATGACTAAAATGCAGTTGAATATGACTTAACTTCGCAAGCATCTTTAAATTATCTGGTATATTTGTACATAATAGATTTAATAATGTCATTTTCGATTACACGATTTTTGTTGTTGTTTTTTTTAAATAAAGGATTCGACACGACAAACCACTTGAAGCTAACCCGGAAACATTGCATGAAGTTTTTAACATCTTTACAAATCTATCATTTTGGTACATAGTCGGTCTAATTCCATCAGAAAAATAAGTATTATTCAAGTTTGTAGCTTGCGTGGGTGTCGTCTAGTCCCTTAGAATCGAAGTGGAGGTTTATTACTGGCTATAATAAAGCCAACAAAAAATAAAAAGAAACATGAGTTGGCATTTTCATATTTATCAGCAGAGAAAATTTCATGCTCAGCTGAGCTGAGCACGAAGAAAATTTAAGAACCTCGGGACCAGACTGTTTTAAGAGGTTCGTGCAACGTAAACAACTTGGTCCAAACAATTATATGAAAATAAAGCATACGATGCCTATATACGTTTCAAAAAGCACTTTAATTTTACAGAACAACGACTGTGGTGCCAGGGAAGATATTCTGCGCTGGGCGGATGGATACATTCTTATGTACTCTGTTGTTTGCCGGAAATCGTTCGAATTGCTCAAGGAAGTTAACAAGACAGTGGAAGAACACAGACGGGGAACCAGTGTTCCCATAGTCTTAATAGGGAACAAATCAGACCTGGCTCACATGCGACAAGTCACACATGAAGAAGGTAGAGTGGAGTCGGGTAATATCGGACAGCGGGTAAATTCGGACAGACTACTGCAAACAGTGAAAATCCAGATAAGACGGCTCATAATGAGCCGTCTCATTAGGATTTTCACTGTTTGTCAAGTTAATTTTGTTTAAATTTCAAACAACTGACATATAAAGGAAACAATGTCACTGTCCGAATTTACCCGACTTTCCCATAATTTTCCTACAGGATCACCTTCTTGGCTCATGCGCAAATTTTATACCTTGTGTACCTTTTTCCGTGTCTCTACTAGAATAACACCATTTCCTGTCGGGCTCATGATGTTGGTATGACGCCGTGAATACGTCTATGTGATGTTATGACCTCTCAGAAGTAACACATCGTGTTTTTTTTTTTTGTGGATTAACAGCTTGAAACAAAACTCTAAATCTCTATAATTCTACAAGCTCCATAATATGCTTTACTGATCTAACTGCAGGCAAACTTGATAGTGCGCCCGTCCGTTTCGACCTTTTTTCATAAACGATCTTGCCCTTTCACACTATGGACCAATGCCTTGGAGCACTTGCAACCTCTGATATAATGCTAAAACTCATTAGTTATGCGATACATATTTAGTCAGACAGTCTGTAAGTGATTCAAAGCAATCTGTATTAATACGTTTAAATGCATTTTACCTTCATACTCAAAATCATTTTTGATTATATGAATCAGAAAAAAGCAACGCTGTAAAAATGTCTGTAAATTTTACGGTAGAATAACTGGCAACCAGCTGCCAGTCCATTTCCCGTTATTTTTACGGGCACCCGTTAAATTTGCAGCAATTATCAAGCAGAGTAGGGCGGAATTAAACAGATGTTGTTTTGGTCAAATAGCCCTTTAACACTATAAACTTATTTTCAAGTGCGGCCAGTTCACATATCACTACCATATCTTGATTTCCAAAACTGTCTTACAGGCAAACGCCCGTAAAAGTTATCGGGAAATGGACTGGCAGCTGGTATTTTACCGTAAAATCTACGGATTATTTTACAGTGAAGAATTCCATCTTTCAGATATCACTCATTAATACCTGCAAGGATACATGTAGATGCTTTGTATGCCCATTGCATAAGGGCACGCCTAAATTAACTTCGCAATGACAAGTCATTAAAAACTAATACTTTATTCACCCATTATTTAATTTCAAAGTTATGACACACATTTGTTTTTCTTCTAACAGGAAAGACATTAGCTGAAGAGTTGGGCTGTCCATTTGTAGAGTTATCTACGTCAGAGGACGTCACTGACGTAACGGAAGCATTTCATTCCCTGTGTCGAGATATTGTGGAATACAAACGCAGATCAAGAACGTTCTTTGGCAGAGTTTTTGGTGCATTTGGGCGCGAGAAAGTGTCCTCTTGAACGGTTAAAGCGCCAAAGGATATTTATTTTATCCCTCCTCATATGGGGCTACCTTAAAGGAAAGTTTTTGCTCCCACATGTGAGCAAATTCTGTTCTTTAAGAGCACCCCATATGGGAAGGGAATTAAAAACAAGGGAACAATTCTTTTATTTTAAAGTGGCATTCCCTTTAAAAAAAGGACAAAATAAATATCTTTAGGCTAATGGATGAATTTCCAAGGGAGGCGACTTTGCCATTTACAGTTCCGCCATTCTATTTGTGAGGATAAACGCCTAGACAGAAAAGAATTTTCTCTAAGATAAATGAATTCTGTCCTTAAAGAGTTGGCCTTATTGTAAGGGGATCCGCGCCTGGGGAGAAAAAGAGACTGTTGAACTCATAAAAACTTGGAGAGGTACTTGTGGAGGCAATCAGAGGAATGACTGGACAACTTTTAGTTACAGGTATAGAATAAACGTTCTAGCCAGACTGCACCCAATATTTCAGAAACTGTGATTTGACAGATATTCGGGCAATGATTTGTGAGTCGTAAGTTATACTAGAACAGATTGGATAATATATGGTTTTCACTGCTGGAAATTATATTGCACAAATTCTCGTATACTCAGCTGCAATTCTATTCAGTCACTTTATCATTGCCATGTTTTTTTCGGTGTTGAAAGTTTTACATAATGCATGTTTTCATGATTAATCAGAGCTAATTCCTTATATTGATAGACTTTTCGGGTATCCATAGGCACGGACTACAGGTTTCAGTTGAACTGCACCAAGTATTACAATTTTTTTCTTTGCACTAAATAAAAATGTGATTGTTGTTTTATGAATAATAGATATTTTTGTGCAATAATGTGTGAGTTGTAAATTGGATTTGGAAAGAAAGTTTGTGATGTTCACTGTTTGAAATTATATTGCACAAATCCTCATACCTGCAAGGATGCATGCAGATGCTTTGTATGCCCATTGCATAAGGGCAATGAAACACACCAGGTAGGCGGCAAGCGAAAACGCTCGTGCAATCGACGAACGCGAATCAAAAAACGTAGAAACATCGTTTTCGATTGCAAATTGTCGCCAATTTGCAATCGAAAACGCTGTTTCGAACGGTTTTGGATCCGCGTTAATCGATTGTTAAGAGCGTTTTCGATTGCCGCCTAACCGGTGTGACAAACGTTCAGTTTTATTCAGTTTTTAGCTTCAATAAATTAAGTCATTTGCCGCTGCCAATCTGTTTTAATTTTCAGCTTTGACAAATTTTACACAATTGAGCAGATTATTGTCTTTGACCAGAGCCAATACTGCCCACGCTTACCTATTATAGATAGACTCCTTGAGAATCCACAGGCATAGACTAAAGGTTTTAGTTTAGCTGCACCAAGCATTTCAAATTTCTGTTTGCATTATTAGAAACTGTAATTTTTATTTAATGAATTATCGATGATAGATATTTTTGTGCTGTAATTTGTAAGTTGAAAATTGTATTAAAAAAAATATTTTCAATTTTTATATTATTTCAATTTTCAGCGTTGAAAGATTTACAGAATTCAGCATAGATGTATTTTCTATATTTGATCAATCAGAGCTTACACAGACTGAGTCAACGCTCACCGTGTATGGTTAGCCTTCTTGAGTAGACAAAAACATAGTACATGTAGGTTAACTGCACCCAGTATTTTAAATGTTACTTGCATTGTTTTAGAAATTGTGATTTTTGTTTGATGAATGATTGATATTTTTGTGCAACGATTTGTGAGATGTGAATTGTATTTGGAAAGAAAGTACTAATTGTCTTCTTTAATTTTTTTTTTCGCTTCCGTGTCATATGGCTGTGAATTTCACATATATGTAGCTCCAGATAATATTGGGTTTTGAGGACAATTCCGAGATAATTTTTGTGACCCCACATTCGGACCGTCTCGGTCAGACTGTTCGATCGAAGGGTCACAACATATGTATTAATGGGGACATATGGAAAATTCTCTAAAAATATTCCTCCTACCCCTTCTTATCTAAAGCTTTAATTTTAATTGACTCACTAATATTTCTTTAAAACAAATAAATAAAAAGAAAATTCGGACAGAATGTTATCAAAGAAGCTCTGTAGTAGATGATTACACTAGGTGGTGGGAAACATTAACGTCACCCATAGGCCTAGAAGGTCTTACGGGAAACAGTATTTCGTGATCCGATATGTATCTCACTTTTTTTTTACATAAAGTATAAGCAAAGTTCTGAAAATTCCTCTTCGAATACCTCATTCTCTTTGAAGCAATAAACAGCATTGAGACCACAAAAATGTTACAAGAATTATCGGTAAATTCTCGCAAATTACCAGAAGTTATCAGAAAACGTCAGAGTAAATTATGCCGAACCAATAGATGTTGCTTGCGTCTGGCAAAATCATTTTGAAAGATTAAACGTTCAAAGAATGTAAGCATAAGACATGATAAGAGTCGCGTTGTGAGTAAAAGTAATCAACCCAATTATGTTTGGATACACATACAAGCGACAATAGCAAACAATGAAGAACAAGATAAGACGCCACAAATGAGCCGCGACACGAGAAAAACAACAAAGTGGTTGTGCTCCCAGCACAGACTCAGATCAGCCTCGGCATCCGCCTATTCTGCACAGAGTCTGCATAAGCGCTAAAGGGTACATGTAGCTAAGGGTCTAAGCTACCTTCATGCGGACAGCGAAGACTCTGATCAGACTGGGCGGATAACCAGGCTGATCTGAGTCTGCGCTGGGCGCACAACCACATTGTTGGTTTTCTCGCGTCGCGGCTCCAATGAGACGTCAGATCAGGGTCTACAGGGTGTTTCCTAATATCTGATACACTTTCGAATTATTGCCTCTTCTCTAATAATACAGATATAAATACATGTACACTGTTTACATGACATCACAATTTTACATGCAATGTAAAAAATGAAAAGCTTTGACGTCATGGCGTCATACATGGCTTCATCAAAAGTTGTTAATTTTCAAAAATGCGTTGTCCATGGAAAGTGCCGGGACATCTTTAAATTGTACTGTGAAAGCTGATCCATAATTTCTGCAACCAGAAGGATGAGAAAACTTTATCTTGGAGAGGGAGAGTTTTCCAGACTGCAAGCTAACACAGAGCTTTGAAAAGATTTGACGAGTACAGAAGTGTATTAGACCAGAGACACAGTATAACTAGGTGGGGTGCCAGAGGAGCAGCAGGATGTCCTGGCACTTTTCCATGGACAGCGCCAGCCTGAAAAATAACAACTTTTGATGATGACGTCATGTGTGACGTCATGAAGTCAGCGTTTCCATTTTTTACGTAGCATGTAAAATGGTGATGTCTGTTGATCATTTTGATGTGAACAGTGTATTGATATCTGTGTCATTAGAGAAGAGGTAATTAGTTGAAAGTGTATCAGATATTATGAAAAACCCTGTATATATGTTGGCCTTAAAATTCGGATTTTTGTAAAAAGTTGAATTAGTAAAATTAAAGTTAACCTGACACTTCATAAATTTACCCGGACAGCGGGCAAATTCGGACATACCTTTGAAAACAGTAAAAATCCAGATGAGACGGCTCATAAGGAGCCGTCTCATCAGGATTTTCACTGTTTGCCCAGTTAATTTTCTTTTGATTAAGAAATGGATCAGCTCTAGCAGTGAATTGTTGAGTAATAATTCACTGTTTGGAGGTCAGTTGTAAGTAGATCATATCACGAGCGCGGAGCGCGAGTTTATATCTGCTTACAACTGACCGACAAATCCTGATGAGACGGCTCCTTAATGCTAGAGCTGAACTATTTCGATTCTAACGCTCAAAAACGCCGAAAAACTATTCTTTTCATTCAAATTCTCCCAACCTTTCTGCCAGCGCGTTCATGCTCCCGCCAATATTCTTAACTGTTTCTAAGACAAATGTACATTTTAATGGCGATTTTAGACAGAAAAAGAGACGTTACACCGTCTAACGTCTCAAAACGTCACAAAATTACGTCAGTTGTTGCAGTGACGTCAGCAATTAGACTCAAGCGCTCCGAAACAGTGAATTGTTGCAGAATAAAACACGGTAACTTTCCATTGCTTCTATAGGCGCACTGTGTTAGAATTCCAAACAACTGACATATAAAGGAAACAATGTCATTGTCCGGATTTACCCGCTGTCCGAATTTACCCGACTCTACCCCTAGTAGTTGGGCTATGGTGCTGGGTAACTTTAAGTGCCGGGGCGCCCTACTAATTTGGATAATAGTAGGGCAAGTATCTACTGTGCTTGTAGTAGGTGCGGGTGGGGTTGCTCTCCTCTATCATATCTCCTTTCTTTCTCCCTCTCTCTGGGAGACGGCTCGATATAGACTGAAATATTGCCTCAAAGAGCCGTGAACCCTAAAACAACCAACAAACCTAGCATCTTCAATACCTCCATTGCGACTATAGCTGGTGTTTAGTGTTGTATGGCGGCCGTAAAAGGTCTGTTCATTTTAGACCTATGGGCATATATCTCTCTCATTTGTGATGGCTGGCCGTTCATTTCTAATGAAATGGGAGCCCGATAGCTCAATAGGTTAAGCACTGCCCTGCTGATCTAGCTTCTCACCCACCCCCGTCGTCCTGATATGACTGAAATATTGTTAAAAAGGACAATCGCAAATCATTCATCCATCTAATGAAACAATGACGAATATACTTAATATTTAACAATATGGGACAACGAAAACGAAAGCTGAAAAAGTTATGGAAAGTCATAACGTTACTTCGTCCCACCCGTGATGGCTGGTCATGACGACATGAAAACAACAACCCTCCTTGCAGATGATACATGTACTTTATTGCAATGAATTCTTTGCAGTTTACATCCGTTTTGTAAAGGTAAACTTTCTGGCTGACCATTGTCTCAGCAGCCACATGACGTCGTAATGACGTCATATTAACTTCGATGCGACGTGGTGACGTCGCATCGAAGTTAGTACGACGTCATTTCGACGCCATGTTTTAGCTAGAATGAATGAGCACATTGGATATCCTCAAGTCTCTTGGCTGGTTTCTAGAGGGAAGAAGTGCAAACTATGGTTCATCAAGGGAGGAAGAAAAGAAATAACGAGTCTAAAGCTTTCCAGTCTTTTGAATCTTCCTTGCTTTATTTTATTAGAATCTATTTTAACTGACATTTGGACTTATCAGTACCTTCCCTTCGGTATTTTTTCAGTAGTCAATTGGTTGGTTGGTTGATTTGATGCTTAATGTCCACGGTAAACAACTAAGGTCATGTCGGGACGGTCAGTTAACCTAACCACACTATTCCTGGGCAGGCTTAGACCTCCTAAGCGGTTAACCAGTACTAAGTGCACATACTTTCGCCAGTAACTGACAACTGCCCTTCTTGACTCAGCGGACATCTGGCAGAATACTCGTACTTCGTCATCTAGGTTATTGAGTTTCATCTTAGACAGGTAGATCTCCAGAGATCTTTCGGTTGATCTCCGAATTTTAACGACAGTATGCGATAATCGCAGGTGTCAAGGTATTTCCTCAGGCTAATATTCATATCTCGATCATGATAAAATATCGATCTTTATGACTTTAATTGAATATTGAATACATTTCACTTAGAATAGTCAGACTTATGCATAAAATAATCATGGTAATGTAATTAAACCTTTTGGATTTCCTTTGCATTATGCTGTCAGAACACATGATAATGATATCTTATAATAACAGTGGGAACGCAGACTCATCACATTTGAGTAATTCATTTTCTGAACGGTCGTCTACGCACAAAAAAGTAATCCCTTTTTTCGCCGGAGAAAAATGGCGGGAAATTTTTGTCAGAAACAGCCCCAAAATAATGCTCATTTGAAAAGATATGCAGTCGTGGTTTTCTGACGGACCAGACCACAATGAAATTTTATGTTTTATTATTGAAATCAGATGCATATCGGTACCTCAATGCAGTTTGCACACCCAAAACAACGATCACAATTTGACAACCGTTTTTCAGAAAATTAAAACCCTAAGACAGTACCCCAAAGTTATTTTGCAAAGAAAATTGTCCCAAAAACCAAATTAGATGCCATTATAACTGAACCGTAGTTCATACATTCGACCGTCTTTCAGCGAGGTATATCTACGGGAGAAAGTCTATTTACGTTGAAAATCGATAATGAAGTTGGTCATTTTTACAGCACGTGCGTTTGTCAACACACGGACATTTTTCTGCTGGATCGACTTGAGCCAGTTGAGGAGACCAACTGTTTCTTCATTTATGGTACAGTAAAGTTTGTAATCATTTAGCATACTGTGCGTTTATTAAGATTTTGCGTAAGTCTGCCTGCCTGTGATTTTTTGGGCTTCTGAATTTAGGCTACACGCCGAGAACGAACGAGAGAAAGCAAAACAAACACACTGGTACTCGAGTAAACCACAAAGTTTGACAAACGAAAAATATTGAGTGATTGACCGGCTGTTTTTTTAATAGTGGAACAAGAAAGAGCAAGCGGAATGATAATAAATATTTCAAGTGAAACCTACATGCTTTAGTCGAATTACGGACAACTCGCCCCAAGACAACTCGCCCCACAAAAATCTCGCCCCAAGACAAGTCGCCCCTCCTTCAGGTGACAACTCGCCCCACATTCTGAGACAACTCCCCCAGACAACTTCCCCCAAGACAACGCGCCCCACATTCTGAGACCACTCGCCCTTCTAAAGAATTCTGTCCCGGACGACGCCCCCGCCCCTCCCCCCCCCCTTCCCCCAACACACACGTACCCTTTCAGAAGGCATCCCACAAAAAATACAAGAGACAGCTTGCTCTTACTCATAAATCTGTCAAAACCCTGTCCCGTTACGTGCTAAGGGACCGACCATTTGATATTCTGGGGGGGGGGGGGGGCGGAGGGGGGGCTTTGGATATGCAAGAAAAAAAAAATAATTTAGCTCATTAGGGGATTTAAAAAAAATCAGACATCGAAAAACAATGGAAAAAAACAAACACCTGGCTCCACCCAAAATTTCTTAAGAAAAGTCTGCAGATAATTCCATTTGAATTGAGTTTTTAAAATGTCACTGGCTTCTGGGGGCGCAGACTCCCCATATTTATAGTAATGTTTTAATATCTACAATCTATTTTTTACACCAGCAGCACCCCCCCCCCCACCCCCATACACATATCATATGTTCATACATTTTACCAAAAAAATCCTATACAACATTCACATACATGTATTATTGATCAGCCGCATTACGAAGTAAATGTTTCTACTAAATAAAACTGAATTGCAAAAGAGTCACTAGCATGTGGGACACAAAGCCATTATGGCAAAATAAACACTCTAAAAGGAGGCAAAATTCCTAAAAAAAACAACCCTTTATTTCTTTTATCATCATTCCTAGTTTTGCTCTATTTTTTTCCAATCTTAAAATTGCCATAAAAATTGGGAAATTGCTTTGGCTTCTGGGGGGCGTTGCCCCCTAGACCTCCTTTGTTAACTTCTTAGCAAAGAACTTTTAGCCATTTATAAACTTGCATTCATTTATAATGTGACTCTATCAATAAGTATTTACAAGTAGCACATCACACTGACTTGTGTGATAGGCTCTTGGTATTTATCAAACTTTCAAAAGTGCGAATAAAAGCATACAGGAATGTTTGCATCTGTACCATAGATGAACAGGGTAACATGCTCCAGCCTCCAGGCACTGGTTTGCAAATGCAAGCTAACCCGTGCCCTTATTCTTATGATCGGTCCCTAAAGGGGACAACAAATACTTATAAGCATTAATGCATGATTTTAGCATGCCTCCCAGCCACAGTTTGATAATTACTCTGCAGCTGCAGAACCCTCAAAACCTCGCTGCTCAGCCCCTGGGTGTACCAGGTTATCGTTGAAGTGCTTTGGGTATTTAATGTATTTACCAAGGTCCACCCATTCACAACCAGGGTCACGGCGAAGCTCTTCCTTTTTTTTGGGGGGGGGGGGGGGGGGCACAGGGGTGGGGGGAGGGGGCGAGTTGTGTTCTGCATCGGGGACAAGAACGTAGATATTCTAGTAAGGTGAGTGTCTGAGAATATGGGACGAGTTGTCTTCTGAAAGTGGGACAAGTTGTCTTCTAAAAGATACAGTTGTAATGACAAACAGCGTAGATCCTGCTTCGGGATCTATCGCATTTTCATCGCACTTTAATCACTTTTTTCATCAAATTCGGTAATTTTCCTTGAAGGAATATGGAGGCTTCAATTCAATTCATTTCAATTCAATGTATAATTTAACATTGATTCAAGACTGACTCTCAACATTTTGCTATAACAGGTTTACCCAAGGGAAGTCAGTTTCTGTGCACAAGGCAGTAAGTATCTGCCATATTTTTGAATAAGTGGGTCAAATTTTACCAAACTTCCATGGATATATCGTTTGGACAAGCCAAATAGCATCTTTGCAAGTCAAGGGTACTAAGGCCACTTTGTTTCTTATGTATGTAAGGAACAAAGTGGTCTTAGTACCCTTGGATTGCATAGTGGTCTTAGTACCCTTGGTTTGTAAAGATGTCTAAAAAGTTGATTAGGTTTTGGTGACTTTGACCCCATTTTCAAGGTCACAAGAGGCCTTAGACTTGACCTTCTGTGGTCTGCGTCAACATGACAATTTCTTGTACCCACAATATTTCTTGAACCAATTTCACCAAACTTGCATGGATATATCATTAGGACAAACATAAGAGCATAATAGATTTTGATCACGTTGACCTTATTTTCAAGGTCTTCGGAGGATTTAGTCTACATATGTGAAAATTTCACTTATACAGTATGCTGTATGTCTCTTCAGCCCCCACTTTCAATCTCTTCAACAAGGGGAAAAAAAGGAGACCGTGTTTGGCAACACATGGGAAGAAACTCATGCAGAAAGAATTATAATAGTGATTTGAGAAGTAACTTCCCTTATATTGAACTGGCTGACGTACCATAAAGTCTCTAAAGATTGGAGTGAGTGAACTCGGGTTGAACGTCCCACCAACAACGAGGTCATATGGAGACGGGACCTCGGTTTAAAGTATACGAAAGACCGGAGAAGCGGGGGATCGATCTTGCGACCCCTAGATGGGTAGTCCGAAGTCTAAAGATTGGAATTAAGCATAACTGTCTTAAAACTCACTGCAGTAATGCGTCTAAAGATGCAGATGGAATGACAAACAGCGTAGATCCTGCTTCGGGATCAGTCCGACCAAGATCTGAAGTGTTTGTCTCTATATTATATTACTTTGTATCGAACTGCCCAAATGTACTCACGAAAACGCTAGAAATAGGCTAAAACTTTTGCGAATTTGTTAATGGAGTATTGAGGCTTCAGTTCAATTCAATGAATAATTCAACATTGATTCAACACTGACTCACAACATTGATTCAGCATTGAATGTCTGCTGGGCCTTTAATACTTCTGTATTCCATGTCAGTCCATTGGCTATCACCCCATGAATGCCATAGGGCCTAACCTATTTTGAGTCGACATTTATTAAAGAGAAAGTCGACTGATCAAGTAAATTTTACCGGCGAGACTCCACTTGGCAGCTACGCTACCGAGACTCTTTGGACTGTGGGAGTCGGTATGAGCCGAACAAGAGTTGCAAACAATGTTTGGTTTGTAGATTCAGACTTTAGAATGGGTTGAGTTTTCATACGATTTCTAGAATGAGGAAATTACAAATTTGTAGATTTTTGTAATCGTGTCTGTTCAGCGTGTTGTCGCTGGTGACATCACACCAAAAACACACATACACATACTTTTCGATATAAGAAAGAAGCGTGGTAGCTCAGTGGTTAGCGCACTTGCCTCTGATGCTAAAGGTCCCGAGTTCGAACCCGGGTAACGGCGTTTGAATTTCGGTGTCCGAACACGCTTCCTTAATGTCATTTGCAGGGATGACATTAAAAAAGTGTGCCGTCCTTCGGATCGGGACGTTAACTGGAGGCCCCCTGTGCAGGGAGAGACATCCCCTGTGAAGGTTAAAGATCCCTTCTGTAGTTACATGGCTACAAGGAGGTTCATCCTGCAAAACTGGAGTGTACATCGTACACCTGCTCATAATCCTCGAGAGAGGGTGTAGCAGTATATAAAGAAAGAAAGAAAGAAAGATATTTGTTTTATATTTGACCTGAGAAAAGGTGCAGACTTGTCAAAGCTGCCAGGCGACAGAGTCGATTCCCCCTACCCCCACCCCCCCCCCCCCACCCACTCCGCCTCCCCGTTCCTCTCACCAACCAGCACACCGGGCCTGTTCGACGGAGAGCGGAGGGTGCACCTCCCATAACCGAGCAAATTACATAAAAAAACATGCAGTTTTCTGCCAGAAAGCGAGTTTACACCCCTAAACTAAAGCTCTAAAAGTGTCCTTAAAATCTGGATTTTCTTAACTTTCTTACCCCCTTTAACCCACCCCAACCCCCACCACCCTAGGGCACCCCTCCCCTCCCGCCACCTCCCCACTCACACTGAAATTCGTTCCAGCCACACCTTCTTACCCTCCGCCCCTAATCCCTTGGCAAAAGTATGTGTACGGGCCTGCACAACCATTCCATTTGATCCTTCAGATGTAGGACCCATTAAGTTTTCTCTCCCAAAGTGAAATTTCACGTGCTGTCTTAATTGAATAGTTGTTTAGTGGTGTAGCGATATTTGTCTTGCTTTAATTTTTCAAACAGGGTCGCGCGATATAGCATTTGAAATATTGGCACACTGGCTGTCAGCCGACTCACAAGTTAATATCAGTATAATACAATCAATTTACTGTTTACGTCACAATTTCATGACGTAACCAGCACTACTGAGCTAGCTTCCTTGTTTACAAACTCTGCGGGTGGGTATGGAATTGTGGTTATTTGTGAATAAAATATAAAGATAGACTTCTGTCATGCATTGTATTTTTAATAAACATATTTAATTTAATCGCGCTTGGTATTCTAGCAATACATGGAATAATGATTCTCTCGATTTTGTCGCAAACGTTGAAATGCATAGCCGGGCCAGTGATGTAAACACTGTTGTCCGCCATTTTGTTGAAAACAACAACAACCAATTGCTAGAGTACCCGAAGATTATTTTGCAAAGAAAATTGTCCCAAACACCGAATTACTTGATTTTTGTTACAGGGAAAGGGCGAATACCATGGTTTTTCATGGCATATGTCCGCCGGCGGGAGAAAGTCGAATTGTTTTGAAAATTGCTTTTGAAGTTGACTTAAAAAGTCGTCTTTCGACGATCGTGTCAACTGCTCGAATGCCGAGTATCTCGGTGTTCAGTTCGGATCTCAGAGAACTAGGAAATTAAACTAAGATGTAAGGAATAAAACCGTGTATTATTTTCGGCTGTGTGTAGTTTGATTCGCCGACATAGCAGCACTGAAATTGCGACCCGTTCGTCGATTGAATCTGAATCTGAGGAATTTCGAACGTTTTTTCGTTGCTATCTGTATAAAAATATCACTCCGCCATGGATACGCGTTCCCACTGTAATAATAATAATAATAATATATCCATTTATCTGTGGGCATTATATCTTATAATTATTATTATTATTATTATTATTACTGTTCAAAGATGTTTGGTTCTTAAAAGGAATTGTCATGCTCAAGAAATCCAAAATGATTTTGGCAGCCAATAAGGGGGAAAAAGAGGTGCTATATTGGTTATATTTACTAACAGTTCATGTCATTTAGTCTCATAATGCAATGATAATCAAAATTTTACGTGACTAAATTCTCTCTCTCTCTCTCTCTCTCTTAAACATTATATAAGACACAATGTATGTTTGATTCAAACATAGAATTTAAGTTCAACATTATCAAGAACAATAAATAAATAAATGAATGAATTGTATGTCACACAATTGTATGACTGAGGGTTTTGTTAGAACAGTCAAGCAAAAATATGATTGATTGCACAAAATGATGATTCAAAAATAATAATAATAAAAAAAAGTCTTGTGAAAATAAGTTTAGTTAAAATTTCATGATGATAAAAACTTAGAATTTAATGAGTGAGTAAACATTATGCATTTATTTTATCGTTAAAGACAACAGATTTTTTCCACGACACGACAAAACGAACACAGCCGAATGTACGCCCAATAAAGACTCAGATCAGCCTCGGCATCCACCCAATCTAACCAGTCTTCGCTGTCCGCAAAGGGATAGTTAAGACCTATGCTATATTGTAAGCGCATGTCCAGGGCGGATGTCCAGGCTAATCTTAGTCTTCGCTGTCAGCATGGAGAGGACTTAGACTCTCAGCTCCCTTTACGCGAAAAGGGAAGACTCTGCTCGGACTGCTGAATCTACGCGAAGTGCACATGCCACCTTGTTAGTTTTGGCGAGTCGCGGCATATTACGTTTGGTTAATCCAGTCGAACCGCGATACGACAAAACCCACAAAGTGTCATATGTACTACGTGAAGACTCAGATCAGCCTGGGCATATGGCAAGTCTGATCAGAGTCTTCGCTGTGTACTTTAATGGTAGCTAAGCTATCTCCATGCCACCAGCAAAGACTTTGATCAGACTTGGCGAACGCCTAGGCTGATCTTAGTCATTGCTAGGCGCACATGCCACTTTCTTGACTTTTTCGTGTCGCGACTCAATTAAATATTGCCACACAGTTATACGCGTGCCGTGTCAGTATTAGTGTATATTCACACATTGATTAAATTGACACTGAGTAATATTTGAATTGAATTAAAATGAAATTGATGAAACTGGATCAAAATAAGATTATAAATCTTAAAATAATAATAAACATGAGAGATCAAACTTGATACAATAAGAACATTTTCCTTGGAATTACGGATTTGTATAATGCATTTTATAGAAGAATGACACAAATGAATAAAAAAAAACATGCATATAGACCTTCTTTGTAAATTAAGTAATGTACTTTCTTTAAGATATAAAAAATCAACAAATAAACATAACTTAAATGCTGTAGAAAAATAAAGTGTTCTGTTTCCTACTATATATTAAATCGCTAGAGACCGCCAAAGTTTTATCTACGATGTGACCCTGTAGCTCAGTAGGCTAAACGCTGACCCGCTGATCTAGCGGTCCCAAGTTCGATTTCCGAAGGCGGAAACCTTCTCAGACGTAAACGGTTTCCATTACACAACCTGTCATTATTGTCCTTCCATCCTTGGCAGATAGAATTTTCTTCTTTAGTGTCCGGAATTCACCCTCATTTAGTAATTTGTAATCTATTTTTTGTTTGGGTCTTAGAGTCAACTGCATAACGATTATGCAGTTAGTGTGGCTTTTTGCCTCACATTAATAATTACATAAATGAGCAACAATTGAGCAAACGCTTAATTTCTAAACATACCGACTTTACAAATTGGCATTATACAATCATAAGATAATTTATATCGTGTCTTTCGATTCGGCACCAGTGATACCAATTATTTCGCCAATTAAAGAAGTTAGCCGACCTATGCTCTTCATATGATTGCTAATAAGACCAAAGAATATCGGCATCAATTATAATAGTATTTCACTAGCACGGTTTCGTTTCTATTCTAACACCAGAAACCAAAAACGTTCTCTAGTGCAGCTCTGGACCAGAAAAGTAAAATAAAAACTAAATAAATTTACTTTTATCTTTCAGTTCAAGCAAAATTTAGACACAGTACAGGGTAAATCTACATTTTGAATAATTCATTCACTTTAACAACTTTCTATCATATCTTATCGTGGTAATCTCCGCCTGGAGCTATTACCTGAAAGCCGAAGTCGTGTCCTAGCGTCGCATTTTACGGAAACGCACGGAAACAACCGGCAAAAAATAATCAACTAAAATTTTAACAAATATTGAAAAAAGACCATTTTATCATATAGCTAGACAAATAAAATTTATACAAGATGAAAATATACTCTTTCTTCTAATCTGATCTATTTGTGATGCATAACATTTTGTATTAATTTGATTCGAAATTAGTCGTTAAATTCATATGCCCTACTGGTTTTACGGAGATTTTGTTATTTGTTTTAATTAATTATGTACCTCTAGAAAATCACCCCAAAAAAGACCATTTTGTACTTGTGCTAGAATCAAAATTAAAACACAATATTTAAGATGAAGAATTTAACTTTCTGATACCGTTTGTGATGAAAAAATATGTTAAGAAAAAAAGAAGTTATTAAGTGATAATGAAACTTTCCCTTATTACTTGTATATGTCAAATTGGCTCACACCTGTAGAAGTGCTAGTACGCAGTTTCTTCACTATGAAGGAGAAACGAAAGTATGTGGCTAGACCGGGATTCGAACCCAGGACCTCTGACTTACGAGTCAGGTGCCCTACCGATTGCGCTACCCGGCCATTTCAGTAGTCAATAATATCAAACATATATTTGAGCCGCGTCAAGCAAAATGTAGACTTAACGTTTTTGCGCACAACTGAGACTCAACTAGCCTGTGAATTCGTGTATTGTTGCAATAGCCCTCGTTATGTGAACGTAGGCTCCTCAGGTTTGATACTTGATGTGTGCGCACAGCAAAGGCTCAGATCAGACTGCGCAGAGGCGCATTCTGATCTGAGTCTTTGCTGTTCGCTTATACGTTAAGCAGCATTCTTTCGTGTTGCGACTCATTTAGCAACTGCTAAGCAAATCTGACTGACGAAGATACCTGCTAAGTTCTTTGAACTGCAACAAAACTTATTGTCGAAAGTAAGTGTAAGTGATAGAACAGCTGGCAAAGAAATAACCGCATATACTGTAAACATTTATACATTAACCAAGTAGTCCCAAGGTTTGACCAAGAGTAAAGTTTTTTTTTTTTTTTTTTTTTTTTTTTTTGGATTTGTCGAAGTCGTCTCGAGGGAAAAGGACAATCGTAAACTCGGTCATTATTGTTTCTTAAACATGGCTGTCGCAATACCTAGGCTGTTAACTTATTTGTATACTTAGCAAAAATAAAAACTTGACAGTCGTTTGTTTTCATCCTACAGTAGTCGGGAAAAAGTGAGACATGGAAATTCTTTTAGTTTAAAATAATGGTATCATTCTGTAATATCATAGTCACAAAAAATTCAAGATTCCTTAGACACAGCAAAATTGAGGCTATTGTAAATGTCACAAGGGTACTTTCCTGTTTTCTATGCTCAAAGCCAAATAATTACCAAATTTAAAGTTGTCGAAGTCTGCTTTAATGAGAAAAAATCTGTTGGCAACGCTTTACAGTTATTAAATCCAATCAGTATGGACTCATAAGCTAAAATTATGCCGATGGAAGGTCGACCAGGAGGCCGTAAGGACCAGACGAAAAACCTCATTCCACACCATTATGAAGTCAGAAATTCAGTTTCAATGGAATTCCCATTACACATTTAAATCTTTCTGGCAGTTTAAGAAACGGCTTTCAAATGAATTTAGTAATAAAAACATTGAGTTTGCAAGACAAGCAAAGTAATCTCGAAGAAAATAAGGAAAAAGACGCATTGGTATAGAAGATACGGCATCTCATAAATCTCTATATGTTTAATTCAAAGGGAGATAATCTGAAAGTTTTGAAACTTTAAACGTTATTTTCAGGTTGTGATTGCAATTGACATAAGCGTTTAAAGTGTTTTCTATGCGTACTGGAACTACAGTTTATAGCGTACAAGAGAACTTTCTTCTGCACATGCGCAAATTAAAGTTCTGTTCTGAATTATTAAAATAGGAATAAGTTAGATAACTCCGGATAGAACAAACATTTACCAATATTTTTTCATGATTTAAGTAATCAGATGTCTGTCCAACTCAAAAACATCCATATACACATTACAAATTTGCTAGGTTGGCCGGAATTGAGAAATAAAAACCGTCAAGTTTTTATTTTTGTTCAGTATAATTTAGCGATGCTTTGGAGATTGTTTAGGCATAAATGATATATGAAGTCAAGAAATCGTATTAATACGTGAATGTGGCTCCTCCCCACTGGGCAAACAATGTTGAACCAACCTTGAATCAACCTTAATTCAACGTCACGACGTTGAATCAAAGTTGATTCAAATTTGATTCAACCTTTTGTGCCTGCTGGGTCGGTTTGGTTATATCGAAATAGTGACAACTTTTGCCCAGAACCCAGTACCTACCTAACCTACCTACCTACCTATCCGTCCGTCCGTCCGTCCATCCATCCATCCATCCATCCATCCATCCATCCAGCCATCCATCCATCTACTTACCTACCTACCCAACTGTCTGTCTGGCTGCCAGTCTGTTTATCTGTCTCTCTGAGTGTCTATTCTATTCTATTCTATTCTAATTTTACTCTATTCCATACAATTCTTTTCTATTCTATCTGTCTTCCCCGCTTACATGTAAAAAGTATATCGATTCTTACATGCAAGCTGATTGATTGATTGATTGATTGATTGATTGATTGATTGAAAAATTAACATCCACGGTAAACAACTATGGTCATGTTGGGACGGTCAGTTAACCTAACCACACTGTTCTTGGGCAGGCTTAGACATCCTAAGCAGTTAACCAGTACTAAGGGCACATACTTTCGCCAGTAACTGACAACTAGAGGAAGGGGAAACGAAAGTGTGTGGCCAGACCAGGTTTCGAACCCAGGACCTCTGACTTATGAGTCAGGTGCCCTACCAATTGCGCTACGCGGCCCGGACACATGCAGGCTCAGTTCCCCTTCATCTCTTAGGGCATATTTTCATGCTGCTGGCTCGAGCTCATTAATTACTCATGTTATATTATCAATTTAGTTTCAAATGTCGAATGCTGAAATTCCCATGATTCCAAAATGATTCCCCAAAATTAGTTTGGCAATCGTTTACCTTATTTATTACCAGAACATCTATATGCTTTCAACTTAAAATATATTAATGAATTTCTTCCCGATTTTCTAAAATTCTTAAACTCTTCACACGTCTACTCTGCTAAATGTTGAAAATATGAATCCTTAGGAAGCAAGACAATTGGAGCACCTCTCGGCCAATTCCGTGATTCACGGAATTGGCCGAGCGGTGCTCCGATAGGAAGCAAGAAGCACTTCTAACCAATAGCGCCCACAATCACTCACAATGAAAGACTATTGAAGCAGTCATACCTCATCCCAGTAGGCACATGAGTCTAGATCGGAACTCCTCGGCCAATTTCGTGAATCAGATTCACGGAATTGGCAGAGCGGTGTTCCGAATGCGCAAAAGGGTACTGAGGTCATGTTCGAACAACAACAACAACAACCCTAACAAGCCTAGACATCAGCATTTGCTACTAGCTTTTTTACCAATTTAGAATATTTTGCATTATCATGCATGGTCCAATCTTCACAAGCTAAGGGTACTAAGTCCACTTTGTTCCTTACGTAAGGAACAAAGTGGGTTTTAGTACTCTTGGCTTGCGATGATGGTATAGCCCTGTAAATACGGAGGCAAAACGACGGCTTTGAAATCGTTTTTCGCGGATGTACAGAATGTAAGTCCCTTTTAAAAATGACTGAACAACATAGAGGTGTACCATACACTATGATTTTTTTATTTTTTTTTTGAAATAAAAAATTTGATGGAGAAAAATACAATATCGGATATGTAAGTTTTATGTATTTTATTTCACTATCACTCTCAGTCTGTAAGTACACACAAGGTATGCCCTTGAAGACCATAAGTGACAGTGAACTGATCATAGCTCAGTTTCCTTGAGATCTGTCTTTTGTATTCAAATTTTATTTAAAGTTACCAAATAAACACCAAGCCCGGAGCTGAGGTGGTTTGGTCACATATCAAGGTGTTATGGCTTACAAAAAACAATTCTACAGGGCACAGTGAAAGGAAAAAGAAGAAGAGGTAGACATAATAGAGACGAGAAGCCATTATTAAAGAATGGGCAGAAATGGACGTTGCCAGTACAACCAGGGCAGGTGAAGACAGGACAAGGTGGAAAGGGATTGGGTAGAGTAGGGTAACTTCGGACAGTGACATTGTTTCCTTTATATGTCAGTTGTTTGGAGTTAAAACAAAAATTACCGGGCAAACAGTAAAAATCCTGATGAGACGGCTCATAATGAGCCGTCTCATCTGGATTAATGAGCCGTCTCATCTGGATTTTTACTGTTTCAGTGCAATGGTATGTCCGAATTTACCCGCTGTCCGAAGTTACCCGACTCTACCCTAGCTGTAAAGTCATCTGTGGTGCAAAATGTTTGAATAGAATAGAAAAGAATGACAGTCTATACTAAATTATTAACCAATTGTATGTTTTTGTTGGCAACAGCCAAAACTATCTCCCACGAGGTGCTGGATGACCAGGGTCCTAGGTCATAAAACTTAAGTGTAATTTCAAAATTCAAAATAAAGCACACTGATTGTCTGCTTCCGAGCCAGTGTGTTTTATTTTCAGTTTGAGAATGCACTCAAGTTTTATAACCTAGAGACCTGATGCACTGTCGCTGAAAGCAACAGTGATTCATTCGCCCACAGCAAAGAGCTGGCAGTTTTTTTGTTTTTTTGTTGTTGTTTTTTGCCTCGAAAAGACATGAAATACTGAGCTGTTTTATTACCCAACGCTTGTTTGTTTTAGGGAAATCATACAGACTCCTTTTGGGCTAGGTCACGCGCCCGGATCACTGCCAAAAATGTTTCACAGAAACACTTACGAGGGATGATCAAAAAGTTCCCGGAAAAGTTCTGCATTCTCTTTACTGTTTTACTTTCTTCAATGAAATTTCACACATTCCGACTTGAATGTAATTGTGATTCATATCATACAAAACAATTGACTTATGTCTAACCAGTTTCAAGCACGTGCCACCAACGTAATGACCGGTAACGTGACCCGGCCCAGCTAACGTTACGTTGCATTTTTATCGTTTCTAATAACAATTTCTGAACGTTGTTTCTGTATGAAATGTATGTAGTAACGTTAATTCATTCACCTAAACTTAGAAATATGTATCTTATCTTTATATTCAGAACTTTTTTTGTAAGTTGTTTTGATCCTTTTAACGAAATGATGTCTTATTCCAATGTGCCCTTTAAAAATCAAATGTGTGGGGGTGGGGTAATTCAGGGGCAGATAATTTGCATTACGTTATAAAATAGAATTGTTATGATCAAGTTTCATGAACCTTAGATAATGGCGATTCGTTATATATGTGATGTACCCTTTCAGTCGAAGTATTCCAGCAATGCGACAACGCAATCTGATATCTTCAGCAGCATTAGCTGTTTATCAAAAGTCTTATATCAAGCAGCAGCAAGGCTACATCAGCAAGCTTTATCAAAATTCAGCCATAGTCTTAAGATAAGTCCTTTTGTATAAGTAGATTCATGTACCACACTCTTCTAAATGCTGCACATAGTAATAGATTAATTTGATTTTAATTATGACAAGGATGACCGATATATCGTTGCTGCTGGGTGAGACTGGCATTTGCTGGAAATTCATTATGCTGCCGATTTCAAGTTGTGTTGCCGTATTGCTGGAATGGTTCAACTGAAAGGCATAAATCATATAACTAACGAATTGCCAGTATCTCTAGTTTATGAACCTTATCATAACACTTCCGTATTATAAGGTAAAGTAAGTTATCTGCCCTTGAATTGCCCCACCCCACATATTTACTGATTAAAGGTCACGTTGGACTTAGCAATCATTTAGTAGAAAGAATCAAAACAACTCACAAAATTTGTAATGGATATCAAAATAAGATCCCAGATAGCATGCCAACGTTGGGCCAACGTTGGCATAAGGTGTCACCGTTGGCTGAGCGTTGGCGTTGGGAGTACAACGTTGGCCGAACGTTGGCCGAACGTTACTTCAGCTGGGTATATGTTTGCTCTAGGCACACAGGAATTAATTATACTTCGACCTATGCTGGTTCAAACTTTATTTCATAGCATGCTGTGTACATTTTTCATAAACAAGTATGTCGGCCATTAAACGGTCAGCCAACGTTGGGCCAACGTTTTCACATGTGTATAAATTTTGCTAAGATTTACGTGGGTTGAGTAACGTTGGCCCAACGCTGGCTTGACGTGGGGAATTGAACTCCAGGTTTCAATGATAATTAGAAATGAATATGAATTTGTCAATTTATCTATGTATGATTCAACTATTCAGTATCATAATTATCATTAAATGGGCTTCTTACTATTTGTTTATGTTTATTAATTTATATTTATTATAATTTGTCTTGGTATTGCCTGCTCTGACTTTGACTAGCATGTACTAATAATTCTATGAAAAATTATGAATTTGTGCTTTTATAAATTTCATTGCATAATATAACAATATAGATTTAGGCATTATGATAATGCTAATCATAAGCTTTGTTTATTTACAATATCTGAACGAGGTACATAGAAAAGTGGAAATCTGTAAGTAATTAGCGATCACACAGCAAGGAGTCTTGTGTACTCCGATTTTATTACGAGCAAGGAGGTCTGGTTACCAAGGAAACGATCCCCATTCAGCAATTAAGTTGTTAGTGCTTCTGTTATTAATGACTTTCAGACGTACCAAGTGCTACACATAACTAGGGATTTGAGGAGCAAAGATTGTGTTCTTTGAATAGAAAATTATAAACGTACGCGCGCAGTCATAAACTCAGCAGTATTCAATACTTCAATTCAAGGAGATTGTATTTGATTTTTTTGTGAATTTAGCTTAATACATTTCAGCCATAATGTCTTCGCGCGAGAATCGACCTTAGGCATATGTACTCAAATCAGCCTGCGCAACTGCGCAAGGTGAAATGTAGCTTCACACATTTGATTAACCAGGATTCATCAGGCAGATTAAATGTGTAAGCTAAGAGGGAATAATGTGATAAAAAGTTGCATATGCGCAAGCTGATTTAAGTCGTAAAGTATATGAAAACCGCATTAAGTGATCAGAGATTCGCAGTATTTGGGATTGCATTTAAAAGTCAGTATACGTTTAAATTGCTGACTCTTGTTTGTGGGCATGGAATTAGTTATTCTTAACGGATGCTTCGCAGAGAGGGAGGAATTTGTTTAATTTCAAAGTATATGTTGGTTTAAGGTGGCACAACTTGACCCAAAGTGAAATTTTTGCGTTGGCTGATTGTAGGCCATAAATGTTGGCGCAACGTTCGCCCAACGTTGTAGGAAAAATCTTACAACGTTCGGCCAACGTTGAGCCAACCGTTGGCTCAACGTTCGCCCGATGAGCAAAGTTACGTTGGCCCAACGTTGGCATCCAACGTTGGCCCAACCAAACTGACCACCTTAAGCCAACGTTGGCCCAACGTAGGCATGCTATCTGGGATATATATTTTTAAGTTTATGTAAAGTAATTCATGTTTACATTAATAATTTGTGAGTAAGCAACCTTCGAATTTTGCTATTAGAAAAGAAAAAATGGAACGTAACGTTAGCTGGGCCGGGTCACGTTACCGGTCGTTACGTTGGTGGCGCGTGCAATAAACTGGTTAGACATAAGTTAGTGGTTTTGTATGATATGAATCACAATTACATTAAGGCTGCCTGGTATAAAATTTTATAGAAGAAAGTAAAATAATAAAGGGTGTACAGCACTTTTCCGAGAACTTTTTGATCATCCCTCGTACATGTAACGTTACGTCACCTGCCTGAGTAAAATAAGCAAGAGAGCATCAAACAAGCTTTATTACTTCCTAGCCAGTAGGTTTGGGTAATAATTCCTGCTGATACTTCAAATAGTGAATATCGACAAAACTTCGGTTTCCTTTGAAATTCCTCAGATCTATCAATAGATGAACTTCAAAGAACCAAACAAAAATACATCAAACATGTTTCAGTTTGCCTAAAATATCTATGTACCTATAAACTAGACCTGGCCCCGAGGTTATAAAACATTTTTCATGCTCAACTCAGCTGAGCATGAAATTTTCTCTGCTGATAAATATGAAAATGCCAACTAATGTTGGCATTTTCATATTCATAAGCAGAGAAAATTTCATACTCAGCTAAACTGAGCAAGAAAACAACTATATTTATCAGTAATTTGCTATTTATCGGCAGGTAAAATTTCATGCTCAGCTGAGTTGAGCATGAAAAAAGTTTTATAACCTCGGGCCCAGCTTTCGAAGTAAACAAGGAATCTTGCAATAAATATTATCATGGTTTACTGAAATCAGATTATAGACAAAGGCCAATAAATAGAATGGGGTAAAACAACACTTTCTGTAAACGGTTTGATGTGAGGTGATAATTTGCTAATTACAGACAAAAAAGTTGCCAGAAATTCTCAAGCAGAGCAAGTTTTCCTCGTTAATACTGTACTTTCTTCATGTATTGGGAAACCATAACTTGTGTGCCATTAATTAAGATAAATCCAGTAGGCGTATCAGGGTATATTATATAAATATTTTTGGCTGAATAAAAAGAAATGGAATATCTGAAACCGTTAATTTTCCATTTGTCCCAAATGGAAAAATAGTGTAGTGGGTTGTGGTTTGTATGTGTTCTATTAAGTATTGGGACATCTAAACCATTAGTTCAAAATGGAAAACTAATGATTTGTATGTGTCCCAATATTTAAGCACTTTAGGTTAGTACAGACTATACTAAGCAATATGACTAACGTCTATACTGATTGCTCAAGTATTTCAGCTCCAGATCTTGAAAGGAACCAGGCTCAGATCAATGAAACTGTTCCAAAGAACTTAGATCGCGAAACCTGGACCGCTAGATCAGCAGGCCAGCGCTTAACCTACAGAGCTACCGGGGCTCATAGCAGTATATTTAGTATAGTCTGCGTCTCACTAAGACAGTATGCTCGCCTACACACCAACCCGCCTGTGACAACTGTCAGAATACAATATTGTGCGTAATAGCAGCAGATAGCTTCACTGTCTTCCAGCGTTTTGTTTTATTTTCGGTTCACAACGAAAATGTTACAAGTCAGAGACAGTACATCGTACATTTAAAAAAAAAGGGGTCACTGTACAGTATAAATCACCTGTAAAGAGAGAGAGAGAGAGAGAGAGAGAGAGAGAGAGAGAGAGAGAGAGAGAACTATAGCAAATCTCTCTTTGTGCAAATAATTCCCATAGCTTTTGATTACGCAATGGCCAAATCACTATAAAAAGGCAATTTGATTCAACAAAACCTGAAACACTATCAGTCTTATATGTACGGAACCCCGGAAGGGACACGCGCATTTTTTTTATTAACTCGTGGCCACGACTTATTAAGTCGTTCCCACGACTTACTAAGTCGTGGCCACGACTTATTATGTCGTTCCCACGACTTAGTAAGTCGTGGTAACGAGTTATTATGTCGTTCCCACGACTTAGTAAGTCGTGGGCACGACTTATTATGTCGTTCCCACGACTTACTAAGTCGTGACCACGAGTTAATACTGCCCTCCTATTGGCCAAATTAAGTCGTGGCCACGAGTTAATAAATCGCTCTGATTGGATCAGTCGGGTCTGGTGTACTGTTGATAAAATCCTTTACCATGTTTTCAGATTAATCTGAATATATGGTGTAATTAAAAACAGAGATACCAGACTGAGAGTACTTGCATATTAAGTGATGCGGACCTACGTTCCGTCAGTTTCACACGCTAAACAGCATCTACTGATATTATCTAGCGGAGACACGTGTATAGATAAGGACGGACTTCCAGGATATTTATTATACTCCTGAGCAACAGATGTTGCGAATATCCATTAGAACTTCGTCAACAAGGCAGCTCTATAGTGAAGGATCAAGGAATGTTTTTTTCCTGAGAATTAAGAAACATTATCCCAAAAGTGTCCCCAACTATCCAACATATCTGGACCCCTGCTTTAGCAACTGCATATTGGAATGATATTAAAGCCATAAATTCTACAAAGTACACTTTAAAAAAATCTGTAGATTTTACGGTAGAATACTTGGCAACCAGCTGCCAGTCCTTTTCCCGTTATTTTTACGGGCGCCCGAAAACATTGGCGGATTCATCACGCAGACTAGCGTAGAATAAGAGGTTTTGGTTTGGCCATATAGCCCTTCAACACTATAACGGTCAGTTAACATAACTCTACCATATCGAGACTTCAAACAAATTTTCTACAGGCAGACGCCCGTAAAAATAACGGGAAATGATCTGGCAGCTGGTTGCCAGGTATTCTACCGTAAAATTTGCGGAAATGTTTTACAGTGTAAAAAGATAGGCAATGATGGATGGATGGCTGGCTGGATGGATGACTTGCAATTTTACGTCTTTTTTCAACAGTATTTCAGTCAGATCAGGACAATGGGCGGGTGATGATGAATGGCTGTATACAACTGAACCCCGTTTACAACTTTACGGTAGGAAAGATTCTCGCCTCAAGCAGGGCTCGAATCCGGATCTGCTAGATCAATAGGCCAGCACTTAACACACTGAGCTACCGGAGCTCCTATAGGCAATGATCAGAAATTGATACAAAGTATTTTGACAGCCCATTCAGTTTTAAACCGAGACTTGACACACTTAAGGTGGTGATAATCACTGATTTGGGACAAAGACAAAAATCTGCATAAAATACTCAAAATAACACTGATCTTTCCAAAACTTAGCAGATGCCTTCTTTATGTTGTTTCTCATAATTTAGAATCCCAAAATGCAGCATTTGTTAATGTTAAAAAGTGTTTTTATAAGAGAAGATCAAAGGGTAATTTTCTGCGAATAAATCTGAAAAAAATAATATCATTATTGAAAATATACTTAGTGCTTAGAGTACCTTGTTGCGTAATGGAGAGCGTCCTAGCAATTATTTTTTCAAACTCTTCCACACATTATCAGGCTGAGCAGATGAAAAAAGATGCAGTCTGTGTCCAAATTTTTTTGTCCAAACACACAGGTGAGACAGGTGATACTATTTTAACAAGGTTGAACAATTTCATCTACACACCACTGATCATGTCAGTCATGTATTATTTATATTATAGGTGTTAACATAGGTATGCTTGCCTACCCTATATTTAATAAATGCGTCCAGTGTACATTACTTTGTACATGGTTGAACATTTGAGAAAAAGCTACCGTTTTCATCTGGTCTACATTAAAATTTGAGAAAGAGTTGGAGTAAATAATTGCTAGGACGCTCTTCATTATGCAATAATGCATCTTCAGCACTACGTAAATTTTAAATAACGATATTATTTTTTCAGATTTATTCGCAGAAAATTACTGTTTGATCTTTCCTTCTAAAAACACTTTATTAAGCAGCATGTATGTCTATTTTGTATTCTAAACTGTAAAGAACAACAAAAATTAGAAGTCTGCTAACTTTCAGGGAGATACGTTACTTTTTTATGGTTTTATGCAGATTTTTACATTTACCATAAATCACCACCTTAAATGGCAGTACCATGCTGCTACCTCCACCCTCGCCACATATTCAAAATCCGACAATTCGTGACTGTGCTTAATATTTCCAAAATCTAGGAATGTTATTCAACCTTAATTATTTTGCATATCCTTTTAATGCAGTTTATGAGTCATCCACAATATTCGACATACATGTATAATCCTTTTCCGTTAGTTGCTCTCCTAAATCACCACATTTACAAAAATTGAAATCTGACCAAACTACGCTTAGATTGATATGAAATTTACAGTCTTGACAAGTAGAAGCATTAACATAAAAAACGCTTGCTTTCTTGTCGGATTTTTTGCAATAACCGTGTGCTGAGCTCTACATGCATGTGCTAAAAGGGGAGCCCCGGAAGCACGGCGGGTTAAGCGCTCGCCTGCTGATCTAGCTGTCCCGGGCTCGAGACCCGCTGTAGGCGGGGTTCCATTGCACACAGTCTTTTGTTATCAATATGTCAATCTCTCAGGCGGTGAGACAAAGAACGAACGGACAAAACAAGAAGTAACTTTTGAAACAGATAGACAGCGACAGAAAGAAAATGCTTCTATAGAGAAATCATTAAAGTTTAAAACGGGTAGATTTGGTTGTAGCTTGTTTCTAATCTGAAACTCGCTCCAGCAACCCCATTTATGGATCAGTCCGATGCGATGAGATTGTATCGGTTGCCTTTTCTGAATGAAACCGGTTTAACCATGCCAAGCCTGTACAAGTCGGATCTTGACATGTTGCAGAGCTACGAATGATGACTGGTGGTGGTGAAATGAAATACTGATGATAATAATCACAAGTATCAGCTTTTACAAAAAAAAAGCTTAGCACACAATAACTTGTGTAGTCATTGATTGATTGATTGATTGATTTATTTATTTATTTCGATATCACAGATCAGCATTACATGATAAAACAATGGGATATTAAATATACATGTAAAACATACACATTTAAAATATCTCACATTTGAATGTACCATGGCTTGCCAATCAATACCAAGGATAACACAAAAAAAGAGAAAGTGATTTCTCTTATTTCCATTGTGGTCCTTAAGGATTGATTGCAAGTCACAGTGAGGCACAAAATCATAAAATGGTAGACCTTTGAAACCTAAGACTGATCATTAAAATACAAGGAAAGAACGTTAAAACATTAAATATATACGTTAGAGACCATTAAGAATGCAATGAGATCAAGTCTAATACAAGTCAAATTTTTATACTATTAGATCTAAAAAAATATTCTTTAACACCCTTTTAAAATTATGAAAACCTTGTATTTCTTTTACACTATTTGGGAGACTATTCCACAGAATACAACCATTGTACGCAAACGACTTCTTGCCAAAACCTTTCACTTTAGGAATTGAAAAACATCCATTTTCTTGAAACCTAGTTGCATATGAATGGACAGAAGCTGCTGGAACAAAATGCTCACTCATGTAATTAGCAGATTTCCCAGATTTGATTTTAAAAACATGGTTAAGGACTATCTGATCAACCCTTCGTGATACTGGTAACCAACCAAGAAATTTGAATTCATCAGACCCTACATGTGACCTTGGATCCATTTTCAAAACAAACCGGATAAGTTTATTTTGTGTAATTTGAAGTCTGTTTTTCAACATTTTGGATAATCCGATATACCAGAAAGAGCAGGCGTAATCAAAATGACACTGTATAAGGGACATAACTAGAAGCTTTTTTGTATGCAGATTTAATAATTTCTGTTTCCTATATAAAAACTTCAGTCTAGCGTTAGCTTTCTGCAGAACTGAATTTACCATGTTCTCGCCTGTCAGAGTTTGTTCCGAAATAGCTCCAAGGTATTTAACAGTGTCCTTAGGCTCAATATTACTGCCTTTACATTCAATTTTCAAATTTGACTTTGACCTTAGCCTCGGTTTAGAACCAAATAAAATTGACTCGGTCTTACCCAAGTGTAACGATAACTTGTTATCAATCAACCAGTCACTAATGACCTCAAGCTCACTCTGAAGTAAGGTCTCGACTGTAGATATATTTTTGTCTGCTACCAATATTGCCGAGTCATCTGCATATAAAAGAAGGTTGTTTTCAATTGCACCAGACATGTCATTCACGTAGATTAAAAACAGCAAAGGTCCAAGAATTGACCCTTGCGGTACACCGCATCTAATGGCAGCACATGAAGAGAAAGTTCCAGTTACATTCACAAGTTGTTGCCGATCAGACAAATATGATCGGAACCATCTGACCACATCTTCACTAAGACCAAGAGCTTTTAATTTTGTTAGTAAAACAGAGTGGTCAACTGTATCAAAAGCTTTTTGCAGATCAAGCAAGACCATACCCACAAAATTACCTTTATCCATTGAAACTTTATAAAATCTGTAAGGTGTATCAGACAAGTATCTGTAGAAAATCGTGGACGGAAGCCAGACTGGAAATTGTATAGAAGTTTTCTATCATCAAGATAAGTTTCAATTTGATCGTACACCACTCTTTCAAATACTTTAGAAATAATACTTAAGATTGATACGGGGCGATAATTTCCAACCTCTGTTTTGTCACTCTTCTTAAAAAGGGGAACAACTCTAGCAGATTTCAGGTCATCAGGCACAGTACCTTTATCAAAGACAAATTAATGACATGACTCAGTGGACAAACAATAGTTGACGCACTGTCCCTAACAAAGCGTGCAGGTATGCCATCCAAACCAGTCGCCTTTTTAGCACTAAGGTTATTCAAATACTTCATTACTTTATTTTCCGACACAATAGAAAATGAATAATCATTTGGCTTAACACCTTTTAAACGATAAAAAAATTCCACAAATTGTTTTCCAAAATTGTCAGTACTGTTTGGCAGTTTCTCAACAAGTTTTGACGCAACTGTTGTATAAAAGTGGTTGAATTTTTCTGCAACAATATAACTATCAAAACTAACTTCACCATCAATTGGATTGGCACCTTGGTCAAATCGCGCCTCTACCAAACCCAAGTCATTCTTCACCTCGGTCTTATCGCACATTCTCGGTTTTAATCTAGTAAATTTCTGGTTGGCATTTCTAAGCTCATGTTGGCATGTAATTACCCTAATTCAATTAACTGGCATGTTTGGTCACCTTAGAAATCTAAGGCATTTAGTGATACTACTAGACCGTCTCCATGTCGATCCTTTTCTGGCACTTGCGGACATGATCAAACCTGCGCAAACTATCATTGATAACCAGTCAATAGAAAATCACATTCAACCATTCATGGCCTTTTCTAAAATGCTTCCGGAGCAAAATCAATTACTAAGATTTCTACGCCCATGGGCGTAGACAATAGAATATATGAGCCGCGACACGACAAAACCAACAATGTGGTCGTGCGCCTAGCGATGACTCAGATCAGCCTGGACATCCGCCAAATTTGACCAGACTCTTCGTTAAGTGCTCAAAGTGTAGCTAAGGGTCTAAGCTACATCCATGCGGACAGCGAAGACTCTGATCAGACTGGGCGGATGCCCAGGCTGATCTGAGTCTGCGCTGGGCGCACAACCACATTGTTGGTTTTGTCGTGTCGCGGCTCATATCATTTCGATTTAAGACAGAAACTGTTGGAATATTCGCACATCTGAAGCTGCGATGTAAGTGTATACTGACGGACAGATGCTTTATACAGTATCTGTCCCAAGTATTCCAACAACGCAATCCTTCAGCAGTAGAGTTTTAAACCTATACCAAAATTTTAATCAAAGTGTTAAAAAATTTCCGCACAGACCAGCAGATTAAGGCCACTGCTTGCCAAATTATTGATGTAGTAACCGGGATAGCTACGCCATAAAAACTGGCACAGCACAAAAGCTTAGCACTGTTGCAGAACTGATCAGACAGCTCCGGAAGAGCATTCTGATCAGAATCTATGATGCTAGCCTAGATTGTAGCGTCCTATTATCATGCGACACAATGAAAGATTTTTTTTTTAAATCTCTTTCAGCGTGGCTGAGTCTACCGGCAGATATTGCAGATTATTGACTCCTTGTTAGAGCTGTTCGGTCAATCTCTGCAATGTCAGCTCAGGCATCAGTGTCCAAATATTCGAGGTAAATACTAAACACTGTACGACCATTGTCAAACATCAGACCACTTTACCCGGGAACAGCTCAACACGGGCGAAAGGTCAGTCTGCATAAACCGTCTGAGAACCCAAGACAGTCCCGTTGTCATAATAATAATACTTGTAGCAGTAGTAAAATATCGCAGATGGCAACCTTGCCACTTATTTAGGACAAAGACACCACAGAAATTTAGTGAAACTGCATGGTGGAGTCAGTCGACAAACACTGGAGACCCCGATCATACTGCTCCCGGAGAAGAGCAGCATGACGAGGATGTGCACTGCCTTCTCAGCTATTAGCGTGAGCTGATGCAAAGTCAGCACAATTAAAAAAAATCAAGAGCAAGACTCAGCCAGTTAGCCAACACTGCAGAGTCCGATCAGACTGCTCCACTTGGCCAGTCCAGCTAGGGGCCCACTGATAAGAGCGTAAACAGCGACATACGAAGTCTGGTAAGGGATTTTATCAATATTAAAACAGGGCCAATCAGAGCGCTTTATTAACTCGTGGCCACGAGTTAATTTGACCAATTGGAGGGCAGTATTAACTCGTGGTAACGACTTAATAAGTCGTGGGAACGACTTAGTAAGTCGAGGGAACGAGATAGTATGTCGTGGTAACGAAATGCTAAGTCGAGGGAACGACATAATAACTCGTGGTAACGACATAATAAGTCGAGGGAACGAGATAGTATGTCGTGGTAACGAAATGCTAAGTCGAGGGAACGACATAATAAGTCGTGGGAACGACTTAATAAGTCGTGGCCACGACTTAGAAAAATATTGCACATGTCCCTTCCGGGGTTCCGTATATATGCTATAGGTGCGTTTGTTTCCGTTTAGAGCAGCTCAGTTTTCAAATTTCCACAAATGAGCCCTATGATACGGAACCCCGGAAGGGACATGTGCAATATTTTTCTAAGTCGTGGCCACGACTTATTAAGTCGTTCTAACGACTTATTATGTCGTTCCCTCGACTTAGCATTTCGTTACCACGACATACTATCTCGTTCCCTCGACTTATTATGTCGCTACCACGACTTATTATGTCGTTCCCTCGACTTACTAAGTCGTTCCCACGACTTATTAAGTCGTTACCACGAGTTAATACTGCCCTCCAATTGGTCAAATTAACTCGTGGCCAGGAGTTAATATAGCGCTCTGATTAGTCATGTTTTAGTATTGATAAAATCCCTTACCAGACTTCGTATGTCGCTCTTAAGGCGCTAATCTGTGGACCCCTAGCTGGACTGGCCAAGTGGAGCAGTCTGATCGGACTCGTCAGTGTTGGCTAACTGGCTGAGTCTTGCTATTGATTTTTTTTTAATTGTGCTGACTTTGCATCAGTTCACGCTGATACATGTAGCTGAGCAGGCAGTGCACATCCTCGTCATGCTGCTGTTCTCCGGGAGCAGTATGATCGGGGTCTCCAGTGTTTGTCGACTAACTCCACCATGCAGTTTCACTAGATTTCTGTGGTCACAGTGGTGTCTTTGTTCTAAATAAGTGGCAAGGTTGCCATCTGCGATATTTTACTACTGCTACAAGTATTATTATTATGACAACGGGACTGTCTTGGGTTCTCAGACGGTTTATGCAGACTGACCTTTCCCCCTTGTTGAGCTGCTCCCGGGTAAAGTGGTCTGATGTTTGACAATGGTCGTACAGTGTTAAGTATTTACCTCGAATATTTGGACACTGATGCCTGAGCTGACATTGCAGAGATTGACCGAACATCTCTATCAAGGAGCCAATGATCTGCAATATCTGCCGGTACACTAAGCCACGCTGAAAGAAATTTAAAAAATCTTTCATTGTGTCGCATGATAATAGGACGCTACAATCTAGGCTAGCATCATAAATTCTGATCAGAATGCTCTTCCGGAGCTGTCTGATCAGTTCTGCAACAGTGCTAAGCTGTTGTGCTCTGCCAGTTTTTATGGCGTAGCTAACGTCAATATTTTGGCAAGCTGTCGCTTTAATCAGCTGGTCAATGCGGACATGTAGGGTCGATGCATGCAATACCTGCGATCATTATTTTTAACACTTTGCTTAAAATTTTGGTTTATGTTTAAGACTCTACTGCTGAAGGATTGCGTTGTTGGAATACTTGGGACAGATAAGGTATAAAGCATCTGTCCGTCACTATAAAATTACATCGCAGTTTCACATGTGTGAATATTCCAACAGTCTTAATTCTATTGTCTACGCCCATGGGCGTAGAAATCTTAGTAATTGATTTTGCTCCGGAAGCATTTTGGTAAAGGTCATGACTGGTTGAATGTTATTTTCTATTGACTGGTTATCAATGATATTTTGTGCAGGTTTGATCAGGTCCGCAAGTGCCATAAAAGGATCGGCATGGAGACGGTCTAGTAGTATCACTAAACTAATGATGCCTTAGATTTCTAAGGTGACCAAACATGCCAGTTAATTGAATTAGGGTAATTACATGCCAACATTAGCTTAGAAATGCCAACCAGAAATCTACTAGATTAAAACCGAGAATGTGCGATAAGACCGAGGTGAAGAATGACTTGGGTTTGGTAGAGGCGCGATTTGACCAAGATGCCAATCTAATGACTACACAAGTTATTGTGTGCTAAGCGTAGACCAAAGCTTTTTTTTGTAAAAGCTGATACTTGTGGTTATTATCATCAGTATTTCATTTCACCGCCACCAGTCCTCATTCATAGCTCTGCAACATGTCAAGATCCGACTTTTACAGACTTGGCATGGTTAAACCGGTTTCAGTCATAAAAGGCAACCGATACAATCTCCTCGCATCGGACTGATCCATAAATAGAGTTGCTGGAGCGAGTTTCAGATTAGAAACAAGCTACAATCAAATCTACCTGTTTTAAACTTTAATGATTTCTCTATAGAGGCATTTTCTTTCTGTCGCTGTCTATCTATTTCAAAAGTTACTTTTTGTTTTGTCCGTCTGTTCTTTGTCTCACCGTCTGTGAGATTGACAGATTGATAACAAAAGACTGTGTGCAATGGAACCCCGCCTACAGCGGGTCTC
The DNA here is from genome assembly GCA_963989385.1 of Ctena decussata. Lineage (NCBI taxonomy): Eukaryota > Metazoa > Mollusca > Bivalvia > Lucinida > Lucinidae > Ctena > Ctena decussata. The sequence goes on from OZ022502.1 coordinate 21,202,312, forward strand.
GAGCCCGGGACAGCTAGATCAGCAGGCTAGCGCTTAACCCGCCAAGCTTCCGGGGCTCGCCTTTTAGCACATGCATGTATAGCTCAGCACTCGGTTATTGCAAAGAATCCGACAAGAAGGCAAGCGTTTTTTTTTATGTTAATGCAACTTCTTGCCAAGACTGTAAATTTCATATCAATTTAAGCATAGTTTGGTCAGATTTCAATTTTTGTAAATGTCGTGATTTCGGAGAGCAACTAACGGAAAAGGATTATATGTCGAATATTGTGGATGACTCATTTTCATAAACTGCATTAAAAGTATATGCAAAATAATTAAGGTTGAATAACATTCCTAGATTTTGGAAATATTAAGCACATTCACGAATTTTCGGATTTTGAATATGTGGCGAGGGTGGAGGTGGCAGCATGGTTATTGCCATTTAAGTGTGTCAAGTTTAAAACTGTATGGGCTGTCAAGAATACTTTGACATTATCAATTTCTGATCATTGCCTATAGGAGCCTCGGTAGCTCAGTGGGTTAAGGGCTGGCCTACTGATCTAGCAGATCCGGATTCGAGTCCTGCTTGAGGCGAGAATCTTTCCTACCGTAAAGTTGTAAACGGGGTTCTGATGCATACAGACATTCATCATCACACGCCCATCGTCCTGATCTGACTGAAATACTGTTGAAAAGGACGTAAATTGCAAGTCATCCATACAGCCAGCCATCCATCCATCATTGCCTATCTTATTACACTGTAAAACATTTCCGTAGATTTTACGGTAGAATACCTGGCAAGTTGGCAACCAGCTGCCAGACCATTTCCCGTTATTTTTACGGGCGTCTGCCTGTAGAAAATTTGTTTGAAGTCTCGATATGGTAGAGTTATGTTAACTGACCGTTATAGTGTTGAAGGGCTATATGACCAAACCAAAACCTCTCTTATTCTACCCTATTCTGCGTGATGATTCCGCCAATGTTTACGGGCGCCCGTAAAAATAACGGGAAAAGGACTGGCAGCTGGTTGCCAAGTATTCTACCGTAAAATCTACGGATTTTTTTTAAAGTGTACTTTGTAGAAATTATGGCTTCAATATCATTCCAATATGCAGTTGCTAAAGCAGGGGTCCAGATAATTAGTATAGTTGGGGACACTTTTGGGATAATGTTTCTTAATTCTCAGAAAAAACAAACATGCCGTGATCCCTCACTAGAGCTGCCTTGTTGACGAAGTTCTAATGAATATTCGCAACATCTGTTGCTCAGGAGTGTAATAAATATCCTCAAAATCCGTCCTTATTTATACACGCGTCTCCGTTAGATAATGTCAGTAGATGCTGTTTCGCGTGTGAAACTGACGGAACTCAGGTCCGCATCACTTTCAAGTCAGCATAATATGCAAGTAGGCCCACCTTAATATCTCTGTTTTTAGTTACACCATATATTCAGATTAATCTGAAAACATGGTAAAGGATTTTATCAGACCCGATGGATCCAATCGGAGCCTTATTAACTCGTGGCCACGAGTTAATTTGGCAAATAGGAGGACAGTATTAACTCGTGGTAACGATTTAGTAAGTCGTGGGAACGACATAGTAAGTCGTGGCTACGACTCAGTAAGTCATGGGAACGACATAATAACTCGTACCACGACTTACTAAGTCGTGGGAACGACATAATAAGTCGTGGCCACGACTTACTAAGTCGTGGGAACGACTTAATAAGTCGTTCCCACGAGTTAATAAAAAAATTGCACGTGTCCCTTCCGGGGTTCCGTACTATGATCCCAGAGATCCAGATAATAAATATTCTCAAAAACATTAGGGAGGGAGACTGGAGAAAACTAAGGTATTCGTAAATGAAAGTTCGGCATTATATATTCTCTTCGTTACATGACATACATATGTACGGAACCCCGGAAGGGACACGTGCATTTTTTTTAATTAACTCGTGGCCACGACTTATTAAGTCGTTCCCACGACTTACTAAGTCGTGGCCACGACTTATTATGTCGTTCCCACGACTTAGTAAGTCGTGGTTACGAGTTATTATGTCGTTCCCACGACTTAGTAAGTCGTGGCTACGACTTATTATGTCGTTCCCACGACTTAGTAAGTCGTGGCCACGAGTTAATACTGCAATCCTATTGGCCAAATTAACTCGTGGCCACGAGTTAATAAATCGCTCTGATTGGATCAATCGGGTCTGGTGTACTGTTGATAAAATCCTTTACTATGTTTTCAGATTAATCTGAATATATGTTGTAACTAAAACCAAAGATACCAGAGTACTTGCATATTATGCGGACTAGAAAGTGATGCGGACCTGGGTTCCGTCAGTTTCACACGCGAAACAGCATCTACTGATATTATCTAGCGGAGACACGTGTATAAATAAGTACGGATTTTGAGGATATTTATTATACTCCTGAGCAACAGATGTTGCGAATATCCATTAAAACTTCGTCAACAAGGCAGCTCTAGTGAGGGATCACGACATGTTTTTTTTCCCCTGAGAATTAAGAAACATTATCCCAAAAGTGTCCCCAGCTATCCAACATATCTGGACCCCTGCTTTAGCAAATGCATATTGGAATGATATTAAAGCCATAATTTCTACAAAGTACACTTTAAAAAAAAACCCGTAGATTTTACGGTAGAATACTTGGCAACCAGCAGCCAGTCCTTTTCCCATTATTTTTACGGGCGCCCGTAAACATTGGCGGAATCATCACGCAGAATAGGGTAGAATAAGAGAGGTTTTAGTTTGGTCATATAGCCCTTCAACACTATAACGGTCAGTTAACATAACTCTACCATATCGAGACTTCAAACAAATTTTCTACAGGCAGACGCCCGTAAAAATAACGGGAAATGGTCTGGCAGCTGGTTGCCAACTTGCCAGGTTTTCTACCGTAAAATCTACGGAAATGTTTTACAGTGTAAAAAGATAGGCAATAATGAATGGATGGCTGGCTGGATGGATGACTTGCAATTTTACGTCCTTTTCAACAGTATTTCAGTCAGATCTGGACGATGGGCGGGTGATGATGAATGGCTGTATGCAACAGAACCCCGTTTACAACTTTACGGTAGGAAAGATTCTCGCCTCAAGCAGGGCTCGAATCCGGATCTGCTAGATCAATAGGCCAGCCCTAAACCTACTGAGCTGCCGGAGCTCCTTTAGGCAATGATCAAAAATTGATACAGTCAAAGTATTCTTGTCCGTCCATACAGTTTTAAACTTGGCACACTTAAATGGCAATAACCATGCTGCCACCTCCACCCTCGCCACATATTCAAAATCCGAAAATTCGTGAATGTGCTTAATATTTCCAAAATCTAGGAATGTTATTCAACCTTAATTATTTTGCATATACTTTTAATGCAGTTTATGAGTCATCCACAATATTCGACATTGAATCCTTTTCGTTAGTTGCTCTCCTAAATCACCACATTTACAAAAATTGAAATCTGACCAAACTATGTTTAGATTGATATGAAATTTACAGTCTTGACAAGTAGTTGCCTTAGCATAAAAAAAAACGCTTGCTTTCTTGCCGGATTTTTTTGCAATAACCGTGTGCTGAGCTATACATGCATGTGCTAAAAGGGATGCCCCGGAAGCTCGGCGGGCTAAGCGCTAGCCTGCTGATCTAGCTGTCCCGGGCTCGAGACCCGCTGTAGGCGGGGTTCCATCGCACACAGTATTTTGTTATCAATCTGTCAATCTCACAGACGCTGAGACAAAAATGGATGGACAAAACAGGAAGTAACTTTTGAAATAGATAGACAGCGACAGAAAGAAAAAGCTTCTATAGAGACATCATTTAAGTTTAAAACGGATAGATTTGGTTGTAACTTGTTTCTAATCTGAAACTCGCTCCAGCAACCCCATTTATGGATCAGTCCGATGCGATGAGATTGTATCGGTTGACTTTTATTAATGAAACCGGTTTAACCATGCCAAGTCTGTACATGTACAAGTCGGATCTTGACATGTTGCAGAGCTATGAATGATGACTGGTGGTGGTGAAATGAAATACTGATGATAATAACCACAAGTATCAGCTTTTACAAAAAAGCTTTGGTCTGCGCTTAGCACGCGATAACTTGTGTTGTCATTGGATTGGCACCTTGGTCAAATCACGCCTCTACCAAACCCAAGTCATTCTTCACCTCGGTCTTATCGCACATTCTCGGTTTAAATCTAGTAGATTTCTGGTTGGCATTTCTAAGCTCATGTTGGCATGTAATCACCCTAATTCAATTAACTGGCATGTTTGGTCACCTTAGAAATCTAAGGCATTTAGTAATACTACTAGACCGTCTCCATGTCGATCCTTTTCTTGCACTTGCGGACCTGATCAAACCTGCGCAAAATATCATTGATAACCAGTCAATAGAAAATCACATTCAACCATTCATGACCGTTTCTAAAATGCTTCCGGAGCAAACTCAATTACTAAGATTTCTACGCTCATGGGCGTAGACAATAGAATATATCATTTCGATTTAAGACAGAAACTGTTGGAATATTCGCACATGTGAAGCTGCGATGCAAGTTAATACTGACGGACAGATGCTTTATACCGTATCTGTCCCAAGTATTCCAACAACGCAATCTTTCAGCAGTAGAGTCTTAAACATAAACCAAAATTTTAAGCAAAGTGTTAAAAAATGATCGCAGGTATTGCATGCCTCGACCCGACATGTCCGCATAGACCAGCTGATTACGGCCACAGCTTGCCAATATATTGATGTCGGAGTAACCGGGGTAGCTACGCCATAAAAACAACAGAGCACAACAGCTTAGCACTGTTGCAGAACTGATCAGACAGCTCCAGAAGAGCATTCTGATCAAAATCTATGATGCTAGCCTGGATTGTAGCGTCCCATTATCACGCGACAAAATGAAAAAATTTTAAAATTTATTTCAGCGTGGCACAGTCTACCGGCAGATATTCACGGTAGATTATTGACTCCTTGATAGAGCTGTTCGGTCAATCTCTGCAATGTCAGCTCAGGCATCAGTTTCCAAATATTCGAGGTAAATACTTAACACTGTACGACCATTGTCAAACATCAGACCACTTTACCCGGAAGCAGCTCAACAAGGGCGAAATGTCAGTCAGCATAAACCGTCTGAGAACCCAAGACAGTCCCGTTGTCACAATAATAATACTTGTAGCAGTAGTAAAATATCGCAGATGGCAACCTTGCCACTTATTTAGGACAAAGGCACCACAGAAATTTAGTGAAACTGCATAATGGAGTCAGTCGACAAACACTGGAGACCCCGATCATACTGCTCCCGGAGAAGAGCAGCATGACGAGGATGTGCACTGCCTGCTCAGCTATTAGCGTGAGCTGATGCAAAGTCAGCACAATTAAAAAAAAATCAAGAGCAAAACTCTGCCAGTTAGCCAACACTGCAGAGTCCGATCAGACTGCTCCACTTGGCCAATCCAGCTAGGGGTCCACAGATTAGCGCCTTAACAGCGACATACGAAGTCTGGTAAGGGATTTTATCAATATTAAAACAGGGCCAATCAGAGCGCTTTATTAACTCGTGGCCACGAGTTAATTTGACCTATTGGAGGACAGTATTAACTCGTGGTAACGACTTAATAAGTCGTGGGAACGACTTAGTAAGTCTAGGGAACGACATAATAAGTCGTGGTAACGACATAATAAGTCGAGGGAACGACATGATAACTCGTGGTAACGACATAATAAGTCGAGGGAACGAGATAGTATGTCGTGGTAACGAAATGCTAAGTCGAGGGAACGACATAATAAGTCGTGGCCACGACTTAGAAAAATATTGCACATGTCCCCTTCCGGGGTTCCGTACATATGTAAGGTTTTAATAAATATTACAGTAACCAATGTTCATCAGTGATTACTGACTGTATCCTATCAGTCATTCCAAGATTGTCAAATAAGATCCGAAAACAAATATGAGCCATAATGAGCATACCGTATTAGAAGTAAATGCAAACAGCAATAGCTCAAACCGGCCAGCGCATCAGCCCAGTCTGGTCAAAAACCAAAACAATGTATGATGTATTGAATTGCACGAATACACAGTCTACGATTTTCGCAGACTTCTGCGTACCAGAGGTATGAATATGAATGCTAGAGTCTAAATATGCTATTAAAGTGCATATCCCGAAACTAAATTTTAATGACAGTACCTTTGAATTTCATGATGTGTATTTTTGCAAGTTGGGGCAAGATGACACGAGAAAAACAACAAATTGGTTGTGCGCCCAGCGCAGACTCAGAACAGCCTGGACATCCGCCCAGTCTGATCAGACTCTTCGCTAAGCACTTATAGGGTAGCCAAAGGTCTAAATTACCTCCATGCGGACAGCGAAGACTATAATCAGACTGGCCTGATGCCCAGGCTGATGGGGCGCACAACCACTTTGTTGGTTTTGTAGTGTCGCGGCTTATGTCTTTCTCTTATAAGCCAGACTATACATGAAACACTCTTTTACACGGTCTACACAACCAAATCTGCAAATCACTGACTTTTGAATGCTCTTGTAGGATATACCATAAGTACCTTAGAAGGCTGAACTATTAGTCTCAAATCAAAACCTACATGTATCTCAACGGTGTTTAATCTACATGCAAATGTGAATGATACAATGTTCTTTGTGGTAGTCTATGTATTTCTCTTTGATCAAAAACCGGAATTCGGGTCTACGACTATACTGGTTCCTGAGGTTGTATATCCCATTGCATTTTCCCCTACGAATAGTATTTTTTACAACACCTAAGTTAAAATGAAAATCGTTTTGCTTCAATAATGGTATCTAACTATTTCTGAATTGTTCTACAGAAGGAAACGTTACATTTGTCTTCTAAGAACACTATAGGTTGGCGAAGGTTTACGCGCTGGACTATCAATTCAAAAGTTGCAGGTTCGAGCCTGGGGCCGTATTCATAAAATGACTTAAGTGGTTGCTATGCTGTTGCTAAGGCTAAATATCTATAAAGGGGATTCCCTACAACTATGAAATTTACTCTGGAGGAACACTCTTTGTAAGATTCCCTACAACTATGAAACAATCTTTGTAAGATTCCCTGTAAGATTCCCTACAACTATGAAATTTGCTCAAGAGGAACACTCTTTGTAAGATTCCCTACAACTATGAAACAATCTTTGTAAGATTCCCTGTAAGATTCCCTACAACTATGAAATTTGCTCAAGAGGAACAGTCTTTGTAAGACTGTTCCTCCAGAGCAAATTTCATAGTTGTAGGGAATCTCCTTTATAGATATTTAGCCTTAGCAACAGCATAGCAACGACTTAAGTGGCTTTATGAATACGGCCCCTGGTGTAAGTAATAGAGAGGTTGGACACTGCATGGTCAGGTGAAGTGGTCACATTGATCATAATTTCAAATACAAGTTAGAAAATATATTTTAGCTAACTATTTTATTGTTTTGTTTCTCTGTACATAACTGCCTGCATAAACATGTATCGTTTCGCTTTAACTTAAGCCCCGAACACATGGACAAATTTGCATATGTGAGTAAGTTTGCTTATATGCAAATTTGCTTACCGTGTGCAAATGTATTTTTGCTAAGCGTACACATGATCGAAAATCTCCAAAGAAGACCAACGTATTTATGCCAAAAACGACGTAAAAATCTAATTCTAAGACATACTCTTCTTTAGGTTTTCTGAAATATTTTTATTTTTTGCCTTGAGATATTCAACAAAACAATGTAGAGTCAACTTCCACTTACTGATATGAAAGTCTAAATTGTTTTGAGATTTAGAACGCATGAAGTTGGAAAAATAAAAGCTTCAGAATGGAAAATCGGGCGTTTTATGGTGAACGGGTATTCATTTATAGAAAATTCAGTCATAAAACATTTGTAATCTTGTATAAACTTTGTTTTCTATATAGTGTAGAAGCAGATAAGTGTCTTCAATGAATTTCACAATGCCATAATGTGCTCTAAAGAGTCTTACACCTGTATATTGAATTTGTTACACGGTAAGTTTTTTTAAACACATCATATCACCGCCCTAGTCGCCCAATCGAAATGCCAGACACATAAACTTATGAAAAGAAGTCAGAAAGGGTATAAGTGCTGATAGAAAATCTGAACATTCTAGAAATGCAATCAACAGTGAACAAACATTGAGACAATGTTTTCGAACAAACATTGAGACAATGTCTTTTGAACAAACATTGAGACAATGTCAGATTGACGTATAGTAAGTACGAAGGGTAAATACTTAAAAACTGATTTAAACTAAGTTCAAATCAAGATATGCCAACTATTTTAACATAGGATATAAGGAGAGGTCAGTTGCTATAAGCTTACAAAGAAATCCACGTCGAAACAACATCAAATCAATGTTAATATGACCTAAGTACAAAAATACTCACATAATCAAATTCGATTTAGCGTACACATGAGCAGATTTGCACATGAGCAAAATTTGCATATATGCAATCCGAGATTTCGACTTGGACTCCACTAAGTGCAAAAGTAAAATAACTGCGTATGGAGTGAAATTTACTCACATGAGTGAAAGCGTACACATGTGCCAATTTGCTTACATAAGCAAATTTGCATATACGCAAATAAATACTCACATGAACAAATCTGTCCATGTATACGGGGCTTAAGATATATAGCTAAAGCCCCGTACACATGGACCAATTTGCTAACCTGAGTCTTTATTTGCGTATATGCAAATTTGCTTACGTAAGCAAATTGGCGCATGTGTACTCTTTAACTCACATGAGTTAATTTCACTTTTGCACTTGGTGGAGACCAAGTGGAAATCTCGAATTGAATATATGCAAATTTTACTCATGTGCAAATCTGGTCATGTGTACAGTATGCTAAATCTAAGGACTTCTTTGATTAAGACGTGAATTTTCCCCATGATTAAAAAGTTATACGGAACACTGACTTCTGCTTTGCATTTATGACTATGGCATGTAACTTGCATAACAAATGAATTTTCAAGTGTTTGTGTCTATGTAAAGTACGTTAAACATACGTTGACGTTGACGTCATTGTTGAGATAAATTTTAAATTATCCTCAAATTGATCGTTGAAATAATGATTTATTGTATATATTTCACCCTTTTTTGATTTACATTACTTACATAACAGACAACACTGGATAGTTTTGACTATATGTATGTGACCTTGACCTCATTTCAAGGTCATGGTACACAATATAATCCTTGAAGATCACAGTGCTACTGTTGACCATTCTTATTCTTTGGCTTACTGATTATCGTTCCCCCCGTGACCCAGCTTCCCACTCATATATATTGCGTACTTGCATCGCATAAGTCTCCTGCATGAAGGAAATGCTGGGTCACGGGGGGGGGGGGGGGGGAAGTACTTGTATTTTAATTGTAGTGAAGCGTTCTCTTTTGACCGTTTTGACCGGAAGTATAACTGTGGTTTTGCATGTTTGCATGTTTAAATGCCAATCAGGCGTAACAAGAAGAAAATCATTGCTTTGTATTGTGAGATGCGTGTATTTAGCATGCATGTATGACAGAAAATTTATGAAATAAATGACTGATTTTAATATTTTATTACCTCAAAAAATGAGGTATGCGAAAACCTTGAATTTAGGGTAGGTAGGGTCAGACTGGATTATCTCCCCATGTCTTTGAGTCTGAATCACAAATGATCTGATTTCATACGGTTTACATATTTGTGGAAGCTCTGCCAAGAAAAATTTGAGAACTTTATACTTTTGAAAATTCGGATCTGTCGCACCGGTCTAATGGGGAAAATCCTCGCCTTAATCACAGAAGTCCTTTGCTTATATGAGTATTTTTGGAATGAGGTCATTTTAGCATTGATTTGATATTGTTTCAACATGTGAGCTCATAGCAACTGACCTGTCGTTATATCCTATGTTAAAATAGTAAGCATTCTTGATCTGAACATAGTTTAATTCAGTCTTTAAGTTTGCTTATCTAAGTATTTACCCTTTATCTTTACTATACAACAATCTGACATTGTTTCAATGTTTCTTTTATTCATGAGTGATTTAGAAACGCTTTTGATTACATTTCAAGAATGCACAGAACTTTTATCAGCACTTTCACCCTTTCTGGCTTCTTTTTATGAGAATAACCATACAATGGTACAATTTTCCCATAAAATAAGGATACAAATTTTGCGGGCAGCATTCTGAAAAGTTATTTTGTACGTCAGAACTTTGGTTAAACAGTTTCGCATTCTTAGAAAAGAGTTCCTGTGTCGGGCATTTGGAATGGGCAAGTTAGGGTGATGATATGATGCGTTTAAAAAAAAATCCATGTAACATTCAATATATATTAGTGTATGACTCTTTTGAGCATATTTTGGCATTGGAAAATGCACGGAAGACACTTATCAGCTTCTAAACTGTACATATGACAAAATTCTTACAATATTACAAAATGTTGTATGACTGAATTGTCTATAAACGAAAACTTCTGCACCATAAAACGGCCAATTTTCCATTCTGAAGCTTTTATTTTTCTAACTTCATGCATTGTAACTCTTAAAGATGCACGTTCTGCAAGTTTAATGCATTTTTGCCCCTGAACCATTTTTTGAAGAAAACAGTATTTGAGCATGCTTTCATCGAATAAAAATAGAAAACAAATCAATATTGGCAGAAATTGCCCATTTAGGAGCATTCTTTCCAGATTTTATATTTATTGGCTTCCAGACAATAATTCCCTGCAGTGGTTATAATCTTTTCTGATAAGTCCTGTTATGCACATTAAATCCTTTGTGACCCTTGTTTTAGCCTGTTTGGGTGGTGCTACTCATCTCAGTATCCATTTTAGAACCAGAACACTCAGTTGAAATCCTTTCAAGCAAAGTTAGGGGTTCAAAATAGGAATATTTTGCTAATTACAAGTTATAGCTTTTTGAATTTTTTTTACAAATAAACATTATTTGAACATCATTTTTAATACATGCTCGCGATAAATAGTTACTAGGAGTTGGCTGGCACGCTGAAATTTATGTTCTTGGTAGAATGTGATGTTATTTTAATGGATTGAAGGGGGTCAGATTTGCAGACCTTGCAACTTTAAAACTCTTAGACTTGCATATCAGTGAGTGGAAGCTGACTACATTGTTTTGTCGAATTCTCTAGGCGAAAACAAAGCAATAGTTTAGAAAACCAAAGAAGATTATGTTTTAGAATTACAATTTTCATCATTTTTGGCATAAATACTCGTTTGTCTTTTTTGGAGATTTTCGATCATGTGTACGCTTAGCAAAAATACTTTTGCACACGGTAAGCAAAATTTGCATATAAGCAAACTTACATATGCAAATTTGTCCATATATACGGGGATTTACATACATGGGCATCAAAATTATCTACGAATGTAGTTGCTGTTAATTTTTCATCTTCAAAGTGTCACTTTAAATTCTTGATACACTGACAACTTATTACAAATTAAACAAAGAAAAGTTGAAAAGTTTAACATTATCTTAGTAATATTTTGATTGTTAAGATCTACATATTCAAATGTGATAAATAAACGATATCTCAAGAAAAGGTCACTTAAAAGCATGCACCAACAGCGAAGAGGCCGATCGGCAGATTGATCACATTTAATGGATTTCTGAAGATCCGTAGATTGTTAAACGTGAGCAGGTTTGAGTCTGGTAAGACTACAAAAATTAATATGAGGCTGCGTCCTCGCTGCGGATGCTATACGGTACCTTTAATCTCAGGACACGGTGCAGACGTAAATAGGAATTCTCCCTCCAACACATGACACAGAGAAGTGTACGGTCAAGTCGGGTAAATTCGGACAGCAGGTTAATTCGGACAGTGACATTGTTTCCTTTAAATTAAAACAAAATTAACTAGGCAAATAGTGAAATCCTCACCTGGATTTTCACTGTTTGCAATGGTACGTCCGAATTTATCCGCTGTCCGAAGTTACACGACTCGACCCTGATTGAAACCTGGCATCCTGCATAATGTACAAAGCTAGTGACAGATGTAGTTAGCAGGACACAGCATTAATCGTAGAACTTGGTGAAAGGAATTATATTACCACGTGCAGTTATGAGTTAAGTTTTGTGACCTCATTCAAATCAGGTGTCTCAAAATGAAGTTCGATGATATTTTGAGAGAGTTGGGTGAGTTTGGTTTCTACCAGAAGAGGCTCTACTTACTGCTATGCCTTCCCGCTATCACTGTTGGCTGTTTTATGATGATGAATGTTATTCTGCTCGAAGCACCAAAACACAGGTACAGTTTGAATGAGAACTTCGTCTAAACGTGGTCTTAACTTCAGTGTTATTGTGGACCATGGCTCTCACAACGTTTTCTTAAAGCTGTTCGATCGAGCTTGTCAGAATAACAGAACAAGCATATGAAATCTTAAGCACGCATTACCATTTTATTATCTATTGAAAGAAAGCTGCTTTTGACCGTTAAGAAATTAACAAGTCGGCTCTATTGATTGGTATGAACATACCTGAAGGGTTTACGGAAAAATACTTCAGTTGTGTATTATGAAAGTACCTGTCGAACAGAATAAGGACAATGAAGCAATCTCTTTATTACATAATTATTTGGATTTATTATCATCAAACTTTTAAGAAAAGTAAACATAAGCTACTGATATAGAAACTAATATGAACAGAAAGTTGTTGACCCCATACAACGTAACACGGTATAGACATTTTATTAATATAATTTTTGAAATTTAGAAATCTGCCTATAGTCTTTGGATATACAGGCTGATGTAAACTGTGAAGATTCACGTCAGAATCTGATAAGGGTTTACACCATTTGCTTTTTATTTTATTGCTATATAATCTTACAAATTAACTTTATAGAATAACCTTTCGCATTTATTTAAGTGGTAACCATGGTTACTTTTACTGTGTAAGTGACAACTGCACCATACTACTGCCAATCCAAATTTCATTTCCAACATAATAGTAGTTCAGGTAAAAAGACCAAGTATGAAAATTCTCAGAAACTGACACAATTCGATCCCAGATCCTACCCAACACATCAAAAGGGGAAAAACCAACTTAAAATTAGTCACCACCAAATACATCAACAGCAGCGGCCCTGTGAACAGCCATTTCCCATATAGGTGGTCAACGGGCCAGCCTAATCATTACAAACAATATATCAATAACAGACATAGCAACAAACAACACATAAAACAACTAAGAAGAAACAAAATAAAAGTGCCGCCTTGGGACGGCGAGTAATAAAAATACTCTCTAAAATGACAAAGGTCTGGTCCAAATGCAACATATTTGAGCTTATTGGCTTAAGCGGAACTCGACAAGGGCGTAGCTGCCTAAACGCAAATACGCAGGTGGGTATTGCAATTTTGTCAAATTGACAAAATTTCAACACACACCTGCGTATTTTCATGCTGAAATGTTGTTAACTGGGCATAATTTTAATACAGAAACGAAAATTTGAAATATCTTAGGGGCTTAACCGCCTATTATTGCCCTCAGTGAGTATAAAACATAATTGTGCGTACTGTGTAATTGTCCATAGCTACGCCCCTACTCGAAATACTCGTAAAATTAAAAAGATAAAAAAAATAAAACCCATTAAGTTAATCATTGACTGTTTTATTCCTTTAAATGATATGATGTTTATTCATTTACAGATGTAAGATACCGTTTTTACCGAACGACACCTGGGACATACAAAGTGAATTTCATCAAAAGCTTTTGAATCAGACGATACCACCGTCGAATGACTATGACTATGATCGTTGTCATATCTACGTCACCAATGACGTGGAATATGACAATATAACTAACCAACCACTCAACGCCACGAAGTACGAATGTTCTGAGTGGGTCTACGAAAAATCGGTGTTTTACGAAACCTTTACGTCTAAGGTACAGATACAGTCAACTACCGATATCTCGAATTTTGATATCTCAAAATATCTTCTTATATCAAAGAATATATTCCTTATTTTTATTTACATTTCAACTCCTGTTATCTCAAACAACTGACATCTCAAAGTAAATTTTCTGGTACCAGAAAATTTACTTTGAGATATCAGTAGTTTGGGCTGAAATTTAGCCTTGAGATGTCGAGAGTTAACTGTACTAAATACATTTATTCTAATCAAGACGTTAATGTTCCAAATGTTTACATGTCCACGTAGACTATATAAAAGATGTTCATATATTTTCATTTATGGAACTTGATCTATCATTTTTATTTCAATCAGTGCTGTAAAATATTTATCTGACCTGACTGACTAACGACGTCATAAATCAGAAAAAGATAAGTAGGCACACATTTTTCCCCAACATCATGTGTAGAAATGAATAAAAACATTAATGCTACGGGCGAGGGTTGGGATTCGTAAAACTAGTTTTATCCCCCATTATTGCATTACACGCTATTAACAGCCATGCTTTAACGAAGACAAAACCACGTATCAACAAGGGGATTCATATGCTATAATGACCGGCTTTGCGACTTTTGTATGCAAGTTGCAGGGCAATAGTCCGTCAGTACAGAAGCAAGAGGTAAGGTTGCGGTTGGATAATATTATGATAAAAACAGTTATCAAAAGGAGGTTGATGTTTTGACGACGTTACGTAGCGTCAAGTAATTGCGTTATTATAATTCTGTTCTCGGTGTCGCAGCTTATAAACTATATATATTAAAAAAACATAATAAAAGCTGTTAATTTAAGAAACTAACTTGTTGTGTGATCACGTGTTTCACCCAAGAATATATCTCGGCTCGGTATTTATGTGGTATTTTTTCCTTTTTTATTCCAGCATAATCTTGTTTGTGGGGATGCACTGAAGACATCTCATGCTCAGCTGATTTTCTACTTCGGTGTCCTGGTTGGTGACCTTGGCTTCGGATTACTCTCGGATGTGTAAGTGCAGCAGTGCTTAATTAGTAACAGAACTGTCTCATAGGGAGTCGATTCACAAATTCGCTGTTGTGTCTTGCTATCAGAAAAGTCGTCTATCATTTTGCACTTATACAGTCCGATTTGAGTTTTCACTGATTCAGCTTATTATTTTAGAAGGCTCAATCTTCATATCTCCAGAGCTCTAGATAAGAGGGAGTATTTGATGATAATTAAGGATATTTTTTCTTATTTCTCATTGAAACCATATGTTGTGACCCCTCATCTGCACCGTCTTGTCGAGGCGGTTCAGATGAGGGGTCACAACATATGTTATTATCCAGAATTAACAAAAATTATTCCTAATTATCTCTAAATACTCCCTCTTATCTAGAGCTCTGATCTGGGCACATATTTGAACAAAAATACTTATTTTAAATGTCACAGCAGTTGGACTGTATGGATTAAAACAACATTATGTGTCAGGTTGATTAATACCGAGTTTGAGACAGTTACTTCCTAAATATTTGGTAAATTAAGCTTAAATATCTTTACCAACTTCAGTACACGATATTCCAATGCATCACATTATTACTAGCTAAAAAGCAACAGTATGTGAATTCTTGTTAATAGAAATAATGTATCTGGCATTATATGACATAAATATAAACCTATATTCAAAGTGAGGTAAAGCAGTAATATTGCTTTTTGCGAGGAAACCACTTGACGGTATTGGTCGCTATACATGCACATATTCTCATATTTGGTACCAGAAGAGGTTTATTCTTGTTTACTTTTTCAGTATCGGAAGGAAGAAGACTCTATGCATATCAGCAGTAATACAAGTAGCAGCAGCCTTGGGAGCTGCGTGGGCCCCAAATTTTATTGTTTATGTGATACTGGAATTCATAATTGGTGCTGCTTGTCACGGAGTCTTCATGTGCTGTTGCGTTCTTGGTAAGTCAAGATTTTTATCAATCGGACATCCTCGCCGATATCGATAAATTCTGGATCCGGAATTGGCCGAAGTGTTACGACTGCGACTTTATCTTACGCAGCCAATGGCCTTGTATCACTATTTTCCAGGTTAACATCATAGTTTGGTATATTTATCACACTCTTTTTCAGGTTAACGTCATAGTTTAGTATATTTACCAAACTGTGATGTTAACCTGGAAAAGAATGATACAAGCCCCTGTGTACGCAGCAATCCTTTACCAGTCGTTACATGTTCTTTTCTGAAAGTATATCATTTATGATTTATCAGCGCCTTCAGATTAGTTCATAATGGTACTTACGCGAGAGCAGCATATTTTGCACATTGCATTACCGGTCACGAACAAACTCAGTAAAGAAATGTATCTTATTTTCGTTTCTTTTGTGTATCCTCGTGTCTATTCAGAATCTAGTGAACTTTCATTCACAGCTTTTCGAATCTATATTAAACTATTTGCGCTGGCAAATAAAAAATCCCAAATAATTTGAAATTCTGAGAAACAGAGGTATAAGTAGGTAAAAAAAAAGTTGTTGAATCTTTTTCGTAGAAATTGTTCTTGTTCACAAAATAAATGCAGATGTTGCAGGGTGGTAGTATTTGTTTGGGTTGGGTTGAACAACTGAGTGTCTGATTAACCTAGCAGAACCAAGGGCGAGAGTTGGTCGACTACAAACCGGTTACGACCCCTTCTGGTTTGGTTTTTCTTGGTTCTTTTATGTAGTGTTTGTTGCTATGTCTGTTATTGATATATTGTTTGTGATATTATGGCTATCCCGATGACCACCTGCATGGACAATGTTCCTCACATGGCTGCCGCCGGTGATGTCTTTGGTGGTGACTTAAGGTGAGGGGGGGGGGGGGGGGTGCCTATAAGGTCCTTTTTCTGCCCAAGAGCAAAATGTTTTATTTTCAGCTGATGATTAGCCTATAGTGTCCGCTATACTGAATTAATAGTGGTTAAGCTCCGTAAGCGCTACCTTTGGTATAATGGGGTTATTAAAATGGGTGTGGTAAATCAGCATGAACCAGGGGAGTCATATTATAAGCTATATTTCTCCTTCAAATTTAATGGCATTTATATATAACTTCCTTTATAAGTTGAAGTTATGTCTTTGGTGACATCTTTTCTCAAATTCTACTTTTCAAACTAAAATCTTATGTCTGCAGAATTTCTTTTACCGGCGCTGTAATTTGCATTAATTTTGGTACTTTGAATTCAATATATTCTACCATATCTCTAGAACCAATAGATAACTTCTTACCAAACTAACATGGGTTCACCGTTGAGAAAGTGCTGTTGAATAAATTTTGGTGACCTTGACCTATGTTGTAAGGTCACAGTAAGACTTATAATGTCAATTTTAAGTCAAGTTTTAACCATTGTCTACACATTAGCCTCCTGAACGGATATAAAATCATGACCAAAGTGACCAAAATTAAATATTATTAAGAGTTAGAGCACTGGTTATGGTCAAATGGCCATGAAATCATCTTAAAGGTCAAGGTTAGACTAGACAGAGTTTAATCAAAGATCTCACACAGCTAATAAGCAGACATTTAAGAAATATGTATGTTTCTATTTGTAAATCAATGCTTAATATGCATATAAGGACCTTGACCTTGATCTGAAGGTCACCAATACATTCAGAAGCTCATTAAGAGGGTCATCCACTAAAGAGTGAGACTTGTTTGATATTTACCCAACCCTAGCCCGCTATTCTAAAATTTTACCTTCATTTGCAAGACCAGTATCTCACCTCCCTGTAGTATATGTTTCAACAAATTTTGCCAACAATCTAGTCAGCTATGGTTTGAAATGTAAGGCACAGACAAGTCATTGGCCGGGATTTGCTTCAGAATTAAACCACACAAACCGGAAATAAGGTCTGGCATTTATCCAGTTATCTATGATTAAACTCCATTTAGTCTAACCTTGACCTTGACCTTGAAGATGATGTCATGGCCATTTAATCATGATGTCATGGCCATTTAATCATAACTAGTGTTCTAACTCTCATGATGTTTAATTAAGGTCACTTTGGGCACAATTTCATATCAATTAAGGAGCTACTGTGTAGACAATGGTCAAAACTTGACTTAAAGTTGACGTTATAAGTCTTACTGTGACCTTAGTAAGAAGTTATCCATTGGTTCTAGAGATATGGTAGAATATATTGAATTCAAAGTACCAAAATTAATGCAAATTACAGTGCCGATTAAAGAAATTCTGCAGACATAAGATTTTAGTTTGAAAAGTAGAATTTGAGAAAAGATGTCACCAAAGACATTATTTCAACTTATAAAGGAAGTTATTTGTGAATGCCATTAATTTTGAAGGCGAAATATAGCTTATAATAATTATGACTCCTCTGGTACATGCTGATTTACCCCACCCATTTTAATAACTCCAAAAGTAGCGCTTACGGAGCTTAACTACTACTGATTCAGTATAGCGGACACTATAGGCTAATCATCAGCTGAAAATAAAACATTTTTCTCTTCGGCAGAAAAAGGGCCTTATAGCCCCTCATCCCCACCCCACCCCCTTTGTGTTGCCTTTTACCCAGATGATGTCTTGGGTGGGATCTGGGATTGAATTGTGTCAGTTCCTGAGAATATTCTTACTTTCTTTTCTATAATAAAGGCTTGGTGTTTTGGACCTTCATTACAAAATTTTGAAATATTCATCACAACTATTTACAGCTGTGTATTCAAACAGGCCTCGCCAAAGTGTCACAATTAACACGGAATTAAATGACTTGAGAACAATTATTTGTTTGAGAAAAGCTGAAGATTCTGTTGAAAGAATTTCAGTTTGTAATGTCACTGAAAAATTGGCGGAGCATGGCATACGTTGTTTGCCATGCTCGGGGACGAATGCCGTCATATATCTATTACCACAGCAACTAAGAGTTCATGTTGGTGTCTAAGTAACGTCATCAAGACGTCATTTTGCCAAGGTACTAAGCACAAAAGTTGGTCATTCCACAGTTACTATGGTAGCAGATCAATGGCGTCATCTCACTTATAATTCGAGAGGAGCATATTAGTACGGCAGATAGGCAGCCTGTGAGAAGGTGCTACTGGTAAGGTTCTGCAAACATCTTGAGTTATATGTCAGACAATTTGTTAGAATCTCTAGTTTACAAAACCGACTGATGACACCTCTGGTTCTGAAAACTAAGCGAGTTATTTCCCCTTGAATGACCCCACCCATTTAATTGGGTAAAATGATACTTGAGTGAAAAAATCATTTATGAGATGGTACATTGTACGATTTTTATTTGTATTCAATTTGTAGCTTATTCACCGTATATGCGATACTTAATTTTTATTTTAGTTTTCAGTCTGTGGCGTTGTGATATCGAGTTTACGTCGAAATTTGTTTTGCAAATAACTTTTTAAATTTCAGGTTTACAATTTTTAATGTTGACGCCATCAGTCAAAATTTTGAAACAATATTTGCGATAGAATTGCAAGTCCAGAACCTTTGCTTTATGTATAGATTATCAGAACTCAAGATTTCAGTACAGAGACAAAGAAACTCTGAGAAACTTGAATAAATACCCCAACCATCTAAATGTGCATTGCAAAACTGGATATCTTTCAGGCTGTTGCGGTTCGAAGAGAAACGTTAGGTCATATTGTAACATAATGTATGTGACACTATCGGGCTGCACATCTATGCTAGTGCAAGTAAAATTACTTCTAGCAATCCTTCATGCTTCGGTGAGCAAGGATTAATTTACTTGAAACAGTATTATACAGACAGTACTTCTATAAACCTGCTTGCACACAGAACATGTCCACAATATTTTATCACTTACCATTTTTTTCGCAACACTTTTGACTAGTAATGGAAATGCAAACTATATCTCCAGCTGTTGTAAATAAGTGATTGTTTAGCTTATAGCTTATTTATTTGTTATTTACATTTCAAGTGACCATACTATATGCAACACTTTGTTACTTTGTTAATCTTTTTTTGCAAGCGTATACATATTCTTTGTTGTTTTGATGAACTACTAGCATAGTTTTGACTTCTTCAAGATTCAAGACATTGCAAAAGAACAGTTTGTCTTAAAACAAAAAAAGTAACTACTCACTTAAATGCATTAAAACCTTTATCTTAGTTATACCAGCTTCTAAATAAATGTAGATGTTGCCCGGACACCTGGCGAAATTGTGTAGACCTCATTTTTCTAAGTGTCCTATGTATGCACAATACTTGCCTTTTTCTTGCTGCCTACTTAATGGAGCGATTGAGAATTTCAGACGGTTAAATACGTTACCTTACCAAAAGAAATTCTTCAAACAGTACTATGTTTTAAAATAAAAATGAAAGTCAGTTATCTATCTATAAAACGATATAAATTATTTATTTTTATATTAAGTGATGTAAAAACATTTTTAAAATTTAAACTTTTATTATTATGCTTAATTATTCTACACTTTATAAGTCTGTAATCTATGTTACCATTAGACACGAATTTAAGACAAATAAAATTATACAAAACAAAATTAAAATTCATAAATTGCATTTGTATTAGTATATTACTATTAGGTCTAGGGACAAGCTTTATAATGGAAAAAACTGGTTTCATTAAATTTTGTAGTTTACCATACAGAAAGTGTTTAATACGTGTAATATAAATTTTAATGCAATATAAAAAACATTATAATGATTTGAAATGGCGCTTACATGTTGAGATTTAAAAAATTCTCAAAATATGAGACGCTAAGAGTATCCTACGGAATACATATTAATCAAATTGATGTTACTAACGTAACGTAAACAGTAACACAGCTTATGAGACTGTGATTTATGTTATCATAAAGAACAAGATTAACAGCACATAAAACAATAACTTACAAGTCAGAATTGGAAAATAAAATATACTATCAACCCTTTTAGGGTATAATTCTAGCACAGCTTTTATAAACAAAAAGTTGGTGTGATTTATCTTGTGTATACTACGATACAGAAACTTTTCAGAGTTGTTGAATGAATTTTAATGCAGTTTTGAAGTCACCTTAATGTGTGAAATGATATTGACACATAAAAAGGTAACTATTTCAAAATAATGAGAAATAAAACATGAAACAGAAAACAGATTTGTCAAGTTCATGTAGTTTGCTCACTAACGTTGAGATTATCCAGGTTTATGTAGTTTGCACACTAGAGCTGTATATGTGCCCTAGATTTTATTCACTGTTACATTTATAGAAGAAAAAAATAGTATCATTTGATAACCGTGCAACCTAAATGAATATGATAATATTTTTCTATAGCCTTTTTAAAATGTAAAATAAACTGGAAATAATGACAAGATTATGACATCAACACTTTCAACATGTGTTTCACGCATAAAATATTTGTGAGCATGCTGTGACTTACTTTTCTTGTTTCTACTTGTAATATTAAATCTATACACTCAAGTCATGCAACTGAAAATTGTCTGACGACAGTTTATGACAGTAATACATTATATATATATCAGTCTTACAATATTTGATGTTATATATGTTAAGCGAGACTAGTATAGGGGAGAGTATGTGGCAACAAATTCTGAAAAGAGTTATCCGTGATTGCCCATAAAAACTGGGAGGCAGTTCTAATGTACATTCACAGTATATTATTTTATGGAGAATTGAGAGAGCAAGAGAGCAAAATCCCAAGATTATCCTTAAACTATCTTCTACCCCTTCATCCATATATAAAAGAAGTGTACACACATTTTAAAAGTGTGCTGTTCAGTAACTCCTCGTGTGACAGTGATACAGTTTCAGACTACTCCAAGTTCTCTAGGCAACCATTTAATTACTTTATCTTTAATATAGTTCCACCATATAATGGTGAAAAACCACTTTAGTACCAGGTAATAACAGTGTCTGTTGCGCAAAATACCATTTTGAATGCATTTCATTGGTAACTCATATTTGGTAACTTATGACAGTGCAAAGTTCTGCAAGTTTGATAGCATTGAATTTGTTTTTATTCAACGATATAAATGCATTAGTATTCTTCATTGATTGTACTTCCATGCCCATTCTACTCAGATAATGTATTTTGTCCATTCTCGGTAACGTAGACAACAGTACGGTTTCTAACGCTTCAGAGGACAATATTGTTTTAAGACAGAGGCTTTCAAGCATATTTTCTACAGCACTAAGATCTATGTCTGTTATTGTATTTATTTGGCTGAGAATATGCAAATGTCAATAAAATGATACGGTCACATGTATAACGAGGGAGAAACAGCCAAACTGCCCAATAGTCAGACAGCAGAAAGCAGGGAAATACTTTGTAGACGTTGGGCTTTCAGAAAAAAAAACATGTTGAAAAAGTATCTCATAAAAGGAGAAGGAGATATTAGAGCTTAAAAATCTACTAGCTATTATTAATTAATGTTTTCTGCTTGACCTTGACCTTGACCTTTTGTACATGTTGAAATAGATCTAGATAGTTCGTTCAACAACGAATACTCTGTAAATTAGTTTCTGCATAAGAGTTGACAAATTCATTGTCGTTATAGTAAAATAGACAAATTTTTATATTGGTGTCGAAAATTGCCAACCTCTGGACTCAACGGTAATTAACAAACAGACGCACGGACAAACACTGTTCACTAAGTCATATTCGTTAAAAACTTCTATGTTTAGCTTTTCCATTTGTTTGCCGTACGTACAATTGGAAAATGACAAACACTTGTCTTTAGTTGAAATAAATGGACATTGCTGATGTACACTAACAAAAATTGTGTAACTCTGCTGTTTATGGGTACATAAGTTTCAAGGGCCATAACTTTGTAAGTACTCAGCTGCGGTGATGTCATCAGCCGGATCCATACACTAGACATGCTGACAAACCATTTGGTATATAACACATGATGTTTGCAGAACCTTACCAGTAAAGTCCTTTGAGGGCTCGATCCGTCTGCCGTACTATGCTCCTCTCGAATAATAAGTGAGATGTTACCTAAAATTCATTTAATGCAAAATTGTGATTTTCTTAAATCTATCATTCTCTCTCAAATAATTAAATTCTCTGTTAATTGTTAAAGTTCATACCTTTGTACCGACATTGAAAGGTATTTTAGGGTGAGAAGCACTTTGTTGTTTGAGCCTGAGTAAACCATTTGAGCCGCGACACGACAAAACCAACAATGTGGTTGTGCGCCCACCGCAGACTCAGATCAGCCTGGGCATCCGCCCAGTCTGATCAGAGTCTTCGCTGTCCGCATGGAGGTAGCTTAATCCCTTAGCTACCCTTCGAGCACTTAACGAAGGGTCTGATCAAACTGGGCGGATGTCCAGGCTGATCTGAGGCTGCGTAGGGCGCACAACCACATTGTTGGTTTTCTCGTGTCGCGGCTCATTTGTAGTTTGTAGATTTTTGTTTGATAAAGTTTTCATGCTAGCATTGCATTAAGTTATATGCATTGACTATGATGTGAATTAACCTACCTTTTCCCTATTTTCTAAGCCTGATTGAAATAAAAGTGTCTTGAGGGTGTTTTACGTTTCAGGTTTAGAATTAGTGGGGCCGAGCAAGAGGGTGTGGACTGGAATCCTGATACATGCTTTCTTCGCAGTGGGATTATGTTACCTGTCGGGAGTATCCTGGTTGCTACGTAACTGGCATTTGATACAGATTTGTGTCGGCGGACCGTGTGCATTGTATCTGGTATATTGGTGGTATATATTTTATGTGAAACTGACATTTTTTTCCAGAAAATAAGGAAACCTTGTTTCGTTCCCTTTTGTGTTGCCGATATTTTTATGAAAGTTACACCTATCGGAACACTGGTTACCAGCAGGCACACAAGGTTTCATCAACTTTGAATCAACCTTGATTCAACGTCGTACCCATCAAGGTTGATGAAACCTTGTGTGTTTAGTAGGGTTTGAGCTAAACTACAGAAAATCTGTTTGGAGCTCAAAGCGTAAAAATGCCAAATATTGTGGGCTCAAGGGGACATCTGTTATCTATAATTTTAGGGACATTGCGAAATTGGGAAAAGCTAAGGGATAATTAATTAAATGGAATAACAATGGAATGGAATACATACATATGGGGGTACTGTGGCGAGAATATCGATAAACTTTTCAAAATGATCCTGAGGCTTTGGGGGTGGGGGAGGCACAAAAGAAGGGGAGGGGTGGGGGTGAGTATAAGCTTTCTGATACCTGTGTGCAAGAGAACTGCATACATATGTTAGTGGGTGTTTATCCATCCCTGTGCACTTTGGAAAAAGGGGGGGGGGGCTGGGGGGGGGGAGCGGAATAGAATTGCGGGTTATCATATGGTTCTATATAGATAGTATGGCGGTAATATTGGACCCGTATGTATGTGACGCATTTAGTGACAATATATGATTTGAAGCTAAGAAGTTGGTGGAGTTTCTCGGAGCTCCAGGGAGAAGCTAATCCAGTTCTTTCAGGAGCTCTTTGGTAAGTCCATCTGTTTATCTTACAAGTATCCAAAGACTGATATTGATGTAGTTTACATATATATGAGTGGTCTGCCGTTTTATTGGTCAGTTTTATTTCTCTCGTGGCTAAGGCCTGAAGTTTCTAATTCCTGTGGGAATAGAGTTGCGCGATTACTGTCATATAGCAATCGTTTTGGGTTAAGCAATACTTAGTTAAACAATTTGCCGTGTATAATGTACAGTATGAAGCATCATGATCTGGCAGTAAGCTAAAAGCGTATTATGTTATCATGATATGAATGTGGAGGGGACCACATACACAGCAATAGTGTGGGTGTGGTCGTCTTCGCATTCATACCATGATTGAGATAGTTGTCTAGGATGAACACTGTGCATAAATTATAATTTTCGCTTTTCAGCAAGGGGTCTGGTGGAGTGGTCATGGAACTCCTGAGAGCAGCTAAAAGGTAGTATTGTGTTAGCTGCTTTCTGGATTTCTGTTTGCCTCCACCTGGCTGTTTTTTCTCAAGGATGGTGTTTGGCATAGATGTGGGTCGCTTGCATGTGGGTGGTACGACGATATTACTAATGCGGTTTTCTATTTGGGGTGGAATAATTTTTTTTACTCGTGCATGGGAATGGAGTTGCGCGTTTACTTATTAGCCAGTATTCATCTGATGGCGTTACCTACTGGCCCGTATGTAAGCGGCACATGTTTGTGGGCACTGTTAGAGTTGAAGCAGGGGTACTAGTGTAAAGCAGAAATGGGGAAATGGGGGTTTGGCTGTTTGCAATGTTTTTTTTTTTTTTTTTTTTTTTTTTTTTTTTTTTTGTTGGTGCTTAGTGAGTAGATAACCCTTATTATGAGTTAAGCTGTGCATTTGCAAGAGCGATTGATTTTTTCTTGTGTGATTGCATATGTTTTTCTGAGTGGGAACAGAGTTGCGCGTTTGTTTGCTTCTTGTGCAGTTTTCATATTTTGTTCATGCCGGATGATGACACACACAGAGCTGTGCATCTTCAACTGTATTGACTGATTATTATTTTACTTTACTTTGAATGTTTGTAGATTATATGCGCCATCTGAATATTTGATCGATTAGTATTTAAGATCCTGTTGATGTTACTTAGTCTTGTAGGATGGACAGGTTCTCATTTATTTCATCCTGTCAACGTCGCGCCAATGTTTACCTCTGACGGCAGCGCGCCGTACGTTGTCTTCACGCAACGTCATTTCCGTGATTCCATGTTTGAATGCTGAGAGGAATGTGAACGCTCAAAATGTAGTCTTGTATAAATTTCATAATTTTGATAAAGGCAGTATGCCGAAACGTCATAAATAAAGAGTGACTTTTCAGAGTACATGTATATTATATGTTACTTCGAAAAAAATGCAGGTTTATTATTCGCCGCGCGCGTCAAGTTGCTTGCGACGTTACATAACAGGTCTTGGTGAGGCCATTGAAAATTAGTCATGACACAAGCCAACGAATTGCCGTCAAACATCTTCCTAGTTGCCTGTGTTTCCGTTTTCTTCAGTTTAATTTGAAATATTAGTCAAAATTTGAAAATGTTCTGTTTATGAGAAAATTGTTTCTTATGAAAGATAGATGTTTATATATAACCTGTAAACCTATTTGAAGATGTGAAAGTGGGATAAGATAGGTAGCCCACCCCTAGGAGACTCTTAGGTAGATCACCACGAACGTTGCTTCATTAGGTATAAGTCCGTGTTTGTCATGGGTATCGAATTTACTTATTAGACGAATTTAGCTATTTGCCCCGTTGGTATGTCATGAAATGCAAATATAATAATTCATGTCTTGTTTGACTTCTCTGCCAAGTACAGTAGTCTTAAAATCGCAGGCATCATATAAGCCTCACAACTAAGCTATCATGACCGCCGTGAAAAGCGAATTGACAGGGGCGTAGCTAGGGGCAATTACACTGTACGCACAATTATGCTTTATACTCACTGAGGGCAATGTTAGGGGGTTAAGCCGCTAAGATATTTCAAATTTTCTGTCTGTTGGCAGTAAGCATTAAAACTATGCCCAGTTAACAACATTTCAGCATGAAAATACGCAGGTGGGTGTTGAAATTTTTTGTCAATTTGACAAAATTTCAATACGCACCTGCGTATTTGCGTATAGGTAGCTACGCCCTTGATTGACTTAGACTAAAAGTAATAGTACTTTAGTACTGAACAACGAATACGCCGAGGATGATAGCCAAAAGGTGAACATGTTAAATAATTACTTTGCTTCACAGGCGCTCGTGACTGACGACAACAGACCCTTACCGCAGCTTTTACCTGCCCAGCGCATTCTAAACTCCATTGAAATATTAAGTCAAGATGTCAATGATGTCCTTCGTAACCTTAACATTAACAAGTCATGTGGTCCAGATTTAGTAAGTCCTCGCCTCCTAAAAGAAGCCTCTGTTGTCTTAGCTAGACCTTTATCAATTATATTCAATCGTTCTTTAGACCAAGGTTACTTTCCAGATCAGTGGAAGCTTGGCAATGTTTGTCCACTTCATAAAAAGGACGACAAATCTGTACCCTCTAATTACAGGCCGATCACCCTATTAAGCATATTAGGGAAAACCATGGAACGCTGTGTCCACAAATATTTATATAATTTTGTTATTACCAATCAAATTCTTACACCATTCCAGTCAGGCTTTGTACGGGGTGATTCAACAACATATCAATTGATTCATACTTACCACACATTCTGCGAATCTGTAGACAAGGGCAAAGAAGTAAGGACAGTATTCTGTGACATCAGCAAGGCCTTCGACAGAGTCTGGCACAGGGGTCTACTTCATAAGTTATCATGCATTGGTTGCTCTGATAAAATTTTAAGGTGGTTCTCGAGTTATCTCTCGGGTCGTAAACAACGCGTCGTTTTCAATGGGCAGGCCTCTGACTGGACCTCCGTTCAGGCAGGAGTTCCCCAGGGGTCAATTCTTGGACCCCTCCTGTTTCTCCTATATATAAATGATATTGTAAGCGACATTGGATGCCCCATTCGACTATTCGCAGATGACACCAGCTTGTACATCATAGTAGATACTCCGCCTATAGCCGCAAATTTCTTAAACTCTGACCTACGTACAATTAGTAACTGGGCTGAAAATTGGCTGGTTTCATTTAATGCAAGCAAAACAGTTTCTATGACAATCTCAAGGAAAGTAAATCCGCCTCAACATCCACCTTTATTCATGAATAACGTGCAACTGATAGAAACAGACACTCACAAACATTTAGGTATTATATTCTCCAAATCTTGTACATGGTCCCAGCATATCGAAAATATAACTAATAAAGCATGGACAAGATTGAATCTCATGAGAAGCTTAAAGTTTAGAATAAGCCGCACGGCCCTAGAACGCATGTACATATCTTTTATTCGACCTGTTCTTGAATACTCTGACTCAGTTTGGGACAATTGCTCAACAGAAACAAAGAAACAACTAGATGCAGTGCACGTAGAAGCGGCTAGAATTATTACAGGAGCAACTAAACTGTGCAGTATAAATAAACTTTTCTCAGACATTGGTTGGGATTCGCTCCAAAGTCGCCGGAATAAGCATAAACTCGTTATCTTTTATAAGATTTTGAATGGTTTAACTCCTAACTATCTTTCTGACTGTCTACCTCCTTTGGTGCAAGAAACTACAACATACAATCTGAGAAACTCAAATGATATCCAAACTCTTCATGCTCATACGAACTTATTCTACAACTCTTTCTTTCCCTCAACTATTCGAGCTTGGAACACTCTCCCTGAGGATACTAAACTAGCCACTTCTGCCGCATCTTTCAAATATCGTTTAAATCGAGATTTAAAAAAACCTCCAAGATACTATAATGCTGGTACGCGGATTGGCCAAATACTCCAAGCAAGAATGAGAATGGAATGTAGCTCACTTAACTCTCACCTTTATAGGAAAAATATAGTTCCAGATCCTTCCTGTCAATGTGGAGGTTTCGAAAGTCCACATCATTTCTTTTTCTGCTGTCCTAAGTATACAGCCGCTAGAAACAGATACTTACCAAGCGATATTCATAGATATAATTCTCACGATTTTTTGTTTGGAAAGGATAGTATGACAAACCATGAAAATGAAACCCTTTTTTTAAAGGTACAAGATTATATCATTAAGTCAGGAAGATTTATTGCATAGCTTACGTCTCTTTTGCTCCAGCTCAGTATATTGAACATTCATTTACTAGTCTAGTTCTAAATTCATGGTGTCACTTAATCTTCTGCCGTGGGAGTGCAACTTAAGTAATAATCGGTCAAATGCTTTATTCTTTGCCTCTTCATTCTTTTCTATAATCAGCTATATCAACTTGTTTATAGTTACTTAACTGTATTACATTTTTATTACATGAAAATGTTTTGCACAGCTTTTTTCTTTTCTTTTTTAATGCCTATGTTTTGTATAATAGCAAACAGTTAAGTGTTAACAGACATTAAATCTCTGTGTCTGTCTGTCTGCCTGTCTTTCTCTCTCTCTCTCTCTCTCTCTCTCTCTCTCTCGCTCTCTCTGATTTTTGTTTACTTGTTTGCAATATTGGTTTGATAGTCCTTGTACCTAGCCATTCACATATACTGTAATTTTCAGATTGCTTCAGGAGATGGCTTTTATATAAGCATTTTGCTTACTGTCAGATCCTGTACCATTATCTACTTTTGTATTATATATATGTAATTTCTATGAATAAAATATTGTTTAAACCAAAAGTAATAGTATTTTGAAGCTTTTTTATTTTATTCTTTTTCATGCTTATTCCTGAATCTCCGCGATGGTTGCTCAGCATGGGCAGACAGGAAGAAGCTGAGAAAATCATGCACAAAGCTGCGAAAGTCAACAAGGCGTTACTCCCGGAGAAAATGTTTGATAGTGATACGGTTGACAAAAAGAAAGGCGGGAAGTTGTGGCAACTATTTACACACAGGGTGTTGTTTGTTAGAACAATGATCATATTCTTTAACTGGTAAAATTTTGTTGACTTCAGTTTGCCCGTGCCATATAATTATTCTTCATAAATGACGTCGCTGTGTGTTTTATTGAAATAATTGTGAGTTTGAAACCGTTAACATCCCATTAACCCAATCACGGTTGATAACTTTGCTGCACTCTTTAATTGCACACCGGGGGATCGGTCGTCAGACTCTATGATGGCCCCGACCTAAAGCTATATATTTTAGTTGGTTGGGACCGGAGCCTTTTTGTCTGTTGCTTGGTCCACCGGGGCTCAACTGGTGACCTTCTTTTGCTTCAGATTTCCAGTGGGGTTGTTTGGCAGGACAGGGATCTCCACCTGTCAGACGGCCCGTTGTATCTGTTGAGTCCTCGTCTTTGCTTCTTCATGGTGTTGAAATTTGATTTATGTGTTTACCGTGATGATTCATTGACGAGTTAGAGGGTTATCATGCGAGCCGAACAACCAACTAAATGTTTTGTACCACTTCAGAAACTGAGGGTGAGGTTGGGCCTGTAAAATCGATTTAAGCCCCCCAGTAATTCATTACTGACCGTTCCAAGGCGGTAGTTCTGTTGTGGTTCTCTGTTGCCTGTTTTTGGTGTCAGAGTTTCTGTGATGTTTTACCTTATGTATGTTCTTATTATTTTTGGTTCGGTTTGGGTTGCTGAGTGGCCACCTTTTGGGAACAAGCTGCTCACTCGGTTGGCCATATGTTCTCTGTATCTTGATGATTTGTAATCTTAGTTGTTTCCAACTATGGTTTGAGGGTTGGATTTGGATTTTGATTGTTTCAGTTCCTGGTCTTTACATACTTTTTACTTTTATGATAGACAAAATTTTACACTCGCCGAAGGCTCGTTTCATAAATTTCATATGAAATGAACACTCGTGTAAGATACTCTATATGCAGGTTTGACAATACTAACACAATACGTACATTTCAATTTCTAACTATTGAATGTCCTAGAATATGAATTTGTCTGGTTTAGAAAATAAAGATTCCACTATATATAAATGCAGTCCTAATTGTCCAGAATGTCCATCCTCCATGGCTTTCTTGCGGTAGCTGAAAGCAAATTGTAGCCAGTGAATTCTATTTGAATAACATGTTATGCCATTAGAGAAAAAAAATGCGGCACGGTTTTTCTTCCAATACTAACACGTTAGTCGAATCACGTTTCATTTTTTTCTTCAACGAGTGCCTTTTATTATTAGCCGGAAATGGCCCGTCAGCTAGGTTGTAGTTTCCTCCTATAATGTCAAACCTCGCACCATTGCCTACAGTCGGTGGACTTTCTAATTTTATACTTAAACTGCATTTTAGAACTTAAACTACATTTAATTTTTAGAGGAATGTAAGTTTTAGCTTTTACAAAGTCTTGCGCTACATGCGCGCGACGCATGAAAATGGTATTTGACAAGATTAGATACCTCTAAATAGGCACAAATATTTTTGTCTATGATAAAATGAAATAAAACCTATGTTTAAGCAATGGAATGCATTTGTTGGCTGAATATAGTGATTCCTGTATCACATTTACGACAACTACTTGATTTGCCGTAGACCTTGCCATCAGTTTCCATTGCTAAACTTTTACCTACTGACAATCATCCTAAAGTGCTTTTAGTATTGGGATACTCAAAAAAAATAATTTTTCATTTGTCCTAAACGGAAGATCAATGATTTTATGTATCTCAACATTGAAAGCACATTTCAATATTTAAGAGCACATAAGAGTGTTTTAAAAATATTGGAACATCTAAAACAGTCAATTTTCCATTTGTCCCAAATGGAAAATCCATGGTGTTTAGATGGTCCAATATTTAAGCATATCAAAGTATATGATGTTTCTTATCTACAGGATAATTGTGAGTATGACTTACTACGGTGTGACCATGTACGCTGGGAATCTTGGTGGTGATTTCTACCTGAACTTCTTTCTTCTCGCTGTTGTCGAGTTTCCTGCCAAAGCCTTCTCCATCGCATTTCTGGACCGTTTAGGAAGAAAGTGGATCCACTTTATATATATGATATTGGGAGGATCGGCCTGCATCGGAACAATATTTACTGTCCTTTATGGAGGAGAAGGTTGGCACACAGTACATCGCTTGTTTATATATACTCCTCGCAAAAAGATTAGCATATTTTTAAAATTAATGTACCAAGATCATTAGAAGTCATAATACTTCAGTTCCAATTTTCAGTTTTAAGATAAGTGCATTCTTTCATCAACACCAATGCTTAAGCATTGCAAAAACGTCAAATTCAAATTGATTTGCGCATGCACTGCATAAGGGGAGAACAGAAATGACTGCCCCCGAAATTCACGTTTTCGAGAGAAAATAATGCTTCCTTTTAATGGTTATAGAAGCAGTAATTTCGTATTCGGCAAAAACATTTAGCATTACTAAACGTTAAATTGGTGAAAAGAAAAGTCACTCACAGCGCATTATAAGAATATTTTTATCTTCCCATAAAGTATTTTTGGACAGATACATCCGCGCTCGCCCTATTACTCATATTCAAATCAAACTTGCTAATTCCACGATGATGAGACATTGGTGTTGATGATAGAATACATTAACTTCCACAGAAAGTAAGAACTCGATTGTTATTATCTCCAATAATCTTCTTTTTTCTTCTTCTTTTTTTTTTTTTTTTTTTTTTGCTTTCATTATGCTAAACTTTTGGCGAGGAGTAAATTTACCTTATGGAATTTTTGTTTTGAAAAGAAATAGGAAAGAAAGCACTTGTGAGGTGTGCGGCACCTACATACTGGTGACAATTTCTCCAGTCACTTCCTTTGAAATATGGGTCAGATTGGGGATATCCAAAAATAACATGTGAGCCGCGACACGACAGAACCAACAAAGTGGCATGTGCGCCCAGCGAGAATCAGATCAACCTGCCCAGCCGCCCAGTCAGATTAGAGTCTTTGTGGTGTGTTTTATGGCCGGGGAAGGGTCTACGCTAGCTCCACGCGGTCAGCAAAGACTCTTATCAGACTGGGCGGATGCTAAGGCTGATCTGAGTTTTATCTGGGTGCACATGTCACTTTATTATTGTAATGTCTCGGCTCCTTTGTACTCCGTAGCTAAATACTTAGTCGCTAGCTATAGCCTGTATTACCACTAATAGCTGAAACTGTCTAGTACTATAACTGATTAAAAAAATTACATATCAGTTGTAGGCTGTTTCAGTTTTTATTTTATCTTTTCGTGATTATGCGCATTTTATGATTTATATATAATTATACTTTTCTCTTGTCATATATTTTCAGCTTTAGAACCTCTTACCATCGCACTGGCCCTTGTAGGCAAGCTCGGACCTGCTGGTGCATTCGGCGTTATTTATGTCTTCTCTGCAGAACTGTACCCTACTGTTCTTCGTAATGCTGGTATGGGAGCTAGTTCGTGTGTTGCTAGGTTTGGAGGGATGGTGGCACCCTACGTTGCTAAGATGGTAATTATGTTTTAGCCGAACAGAAGTCTAGTCACAGCTTTTGCTCTTTATAAAAACCTGTTAGTGAAAGGAACGTTTTAGCTTAAATGCGTAGATCGCATGTTGGTGTTAACTCTTCAGTGTTAACAAAACACTAAGGATCCTAGATTGTTTGGCCGTTGTAAGGACATCAGCTTTAAGTTACGTTAACCGGAAATGATGTATAGGAAGGGTCTGAGAATTTGTCCGCTCTTTTGCTTATCAGTGCATGGTGTTTAATGTGTTACTGAATGGGACAAACCCGTATTTTCTCAGTGTTTCACATACTACACTTACAGATAAGTCAGAACATACTGACGGCATGTTTCCCATTCGTGCACATACCACACTTCATAAGTCAGTATATATTGTAAGATTTTTCTCAATTGTTCGCATGCTACACTTAAGATAAGTCAGTACATATTGTAAACGTGTTTCCCAATCGCTCACATACTAACACTAACAGATAAGTCAGACCATATTGTAGGCGTTACCCCATTTGTTCACATACTACACTTATTAGTAGCAAGAACTACACTTAAGATAAGTCGGCAGGCATTTTTTCCAATTGTTAACTTTCTACGCCTTAGCACAAAATCAGTACAATTCATATTGTAGGCATTTTCAAAATTGTTCACATACCACACTTACAGATAAGTAAATACATATTTTAGAATTTTTCCCAGTTGTTCACATACTACACCTACAGATGAGTAAGTACATATTGTAGGCGTTTTCCAATGGTTTACTTACTACACTAACAAATAAGACATTTCTCT
This sequence comes from Ctena decussata, assembly GCA_963989385.1. Taxonomy (NCBI): domain Eukaryota; kingdom Metazoa; phylum Mollusca; class Bivalvia; order Lucinida; family Lucinidae; genus Ctena; species Ctena decussata. The sequence continues at coordinate 21,235,884 of OZ022502.1, forward strand.
CATTTGTTCACAAATTACACTTACAGATAAGTCAGTACATATGGTAGGCATTTTTCCAATTGTTCACAAACTACACTTACAAATTAGTCAGTCCATATTGTAGGCATTTTACCAATTGTTCACATACTACACTTACAGATAAGTCAGTGCATATTATAGACATTGTTGCCAGTTGCTCACATACTACACTTTCGAAAAGTCAGTACATATTGTAGGCATTTTCCCAATTGTTCACATACTATACGTACAGACAAGTCAGTTTATATTGTAGGCATTTTCCCAATTGTTCTAATACTACATTATAGATCAGTTAGTCCATATTGTAGACATTTTCCCATTTGTTCAAACACTACATGTACACTTACAAACAAGTCAGTAAATATTGTAGGAATTTTGTCAGTTGTTTACATACTGCTCTTACAGATAAGTCAATATATATTGTAGGCGTTTTAAGCCTCAAATAGGGCAGGCAACTCCGCGAGCTAATAATCGATGACCAGTTTTCTTTTTATGGTGTGTGTGTGTGTGTGTGTGTGTGTGTGTGTGTGTGTGTGTGTGTAAAACATTTAACTTTATTTTCAGGACACGGAGTACGAAGTATAAGCCACTTTATCACAATTTTATTATCAATTGATATCAATGGTGAACATTTCTTTATTTTGTAGGGTGATCTGATTGGTGGAAATTTTGGCAAGGCGTTACCTTTGGCAATATTTGGAATAAGCTCCGTAATAGCTGGGTTATTGTGTTTGTTTTTACCCGAGACCTTGAACCAGAAACTACCTGATACTGTGGAAGAAGCTATTCATTTTAAAGGGTATATAAATATTTTTTTTACTATCTTATATACATATATTTAAAAAAAATCAATGCTTCAGTTATGAGAAGTGTTAATAAGATTATAATGACGATGAATGGATATTAATTGTTGTTAAACTGAAATAAAATACTGTTTATTTGTTCCTGCTAATTTCTCATAAGACAAAGCCAGAAATACGACACAACAACACTGAGCATGCAGATTGTAAAGCTGTCTTTACAAGTAGGTTATGCATTTTATCAACTGATTGTGCAAGTATATGAAAGTATTGTAGGCACCTGTAATACGTCACCGGAGCTATAAAATTGGCAAGATACGAGGGGAGTTCAATAAGTTTGTAGAACTCGGGGTTTAACTCACAGATTGGAAGATGGTTTCAACATTATTTTTCAATATAATCCCCCTTTACTTCAATGCATTTGGCCCACTTTTCTGTTAAGCAGTCTATGCCTTTGAAATAAAAGTCGTCTGTTTGATCCTCAAACCAAGCCTTTATAGCAGCCTTGAGCTCATCATCATCCCGAAATCTTGTTCCACGCAAGTGGGACTTCAAATTTCGAAACAGATAATACTCACTTGGGGCCAGGTCCGGACTGTATGGCGGGTGATTTAACTGCTCGAACTTGCACTCACGAATAGCCGCTTGTGCAACTCTGGACTCCACCCTTTGCTAACAATCTTGCATGTTCAGGTTTCTGGGTACCCACCTTGCAGATACTTTTGACACGCCTAAATGTTTATGGATTATACTGTAAACACTTACATTAGAAATTCCACACTCTGAAGCAAGTTTGGCAACTTTGATTCGGCGATCCTTTAGCACAAGTCTCTCAACTCGGTCGATCATCTCCTGGCTGATGACATCAGCAGGGCGACTCTCGTACAATGTGTATATTAGTTATCTTGTGTCCTGTCGTTATTTACGCAAGTGTACGAGGTTTGATGTGTTTCGTATATTGAATATTAACATAAGAGTCGTGTAAATATAAATTTCATTATGCAATATGAAGATGAAGGTAAAAGGGATATCCAGACCTAATGTTTTTTTATATGCGCACAGTCTCAGGTGGGAGAAGACAAATACGATAGAGTTTCACGGCGTACTGACGCTTTGTTTCTTCTGACTGCTGCACATAGGTCATATTTGCTATGCTTCTGAATATACATAATGTATATGTTCTGCGCAAAGTAGGAATCGATACAATTCCGGAATTGTCCTGCGCAAAGTAGGAATTCTCGCTTTGTTGCGCAAAGTGGGAATTCTTGCCTTGCGCAAAACAATTCCGGAATCGTCTCTGTGCAATGTAAGAATCGGGAGAAAAAGAGAATACCTAAGATGGTAGTGAAGTTAACAAATATATGTTTGCATTCATCTGTTTCATATGGTCATTTTTTTGTTTTTGCAAGTAGAATTCTGACAGAATAACAGAATAGAATGTATGAGTCTCTCAGGTTAAAAACGACTTTCAATATGTGTTTTACATCTGTTCTTAGATTTAAATCTATTTCCTTAAAACTGTGGAAGAAACTGACTATACAAACTTGATTATATAAACTTGTCATACAGAAATAGACATAACCTACAAATTCATAAGTTTCAAAAGTCCGTAATTTTGTCAAACTAATCTTTTACTTTTCAAAAGGCACATGTGCATCTACATATGTCTGCAGCATGTGTACAAAATTTCAAATTAACTGCTCAAAACTCTGTCATCCTGTATCAGCCAAAACCCGAAAAAATGCTAAGTACGAGGTCGTAATGTTGTCAAAATATGGATTTCCCATTTAAAAGTCCATCCCCTGTTATTAGTATCAAGTGAATATTCGAGTCTCATTTTGTCCAAAAGATTCCCACTTTGCGCAGACATATTTACCTGTTCGATAAACCACCAAATCCCTTGCGCAATTCTAGAACTGCGCCGGTACAATTCCGGAATGGTAACAAAGTGAGAATTCCTACCGTGCGCAGTACAATTCCGAAATTGTACCGATTCCTACTTTGCGGAGATCATATATAGAGGATCTTACACGAGTGGTCATTTCATATGAAATTTATGAAACGAGCCTTCGGCGGGTTTCATAAATTGCATATGAAATGACCACGAGTGTAAGATTCTGTCTATCATATGACCCTTTAAAGTGGGGGTTTAACGCCTTCAAATTGAACATAGTTTCAATAAAAAATCGCAACTTTGACATAGACGTTGTCAATGATGCTACATGTACGCGCCAAAATATTACACGTGTGGTCATGCGATTTTTATGACACGACGTTATCCACTGAATAACGTAGATAACGTATGATAAATGTATATGTTTAATGCCATGCAATTCTTAGATTCGGGAGCATTGTACATTTTAAAAGGGGCTGAAGTAAGATCTCTTTGCTTTGGCAAACAGTCCAGTAATTCATCCAGCTCTATATCGTGTTATTATTACTATAATTATTATTAATTTTGTTGTTGTTTTCTAAATGAGAGACGTGTTCCAAGTCAAAGATCAAAAGTCAGCTTCGGCTTTAGACTATACTGTACTTACACCAAAATGATGAAAGTGTAATTCAATGTTCCCCACTGACCTTGCTGATCACAATTCTTTACCCGTTTCAGGAACAAGAAACGACGTATTGCTGACGTAGAAGTCGAAGTCAGGCCTAAAATCAAGAATGGAAATCTGGGTCACGACTTTTCTTCAAAAGACCTGAATGGAGATATAGGAAAGTCTATGAGACTGTAGTTGTAATGATAATATGTCTGACTCAGATGATAAACAAGAAACAGATCAAATGATTAAAGGGAATGGGTATACTAAAATCTGCAAAAACTAGCCTCAATCGGAACAACGCTCAGCCATTGGTCGAGCCAGTGACACATGTCACTGGCCGAGCGGTGTTCCGCTTGAACATACAAAAAAAGTATGGGCACGTTCGACATAAACACGACCAATATCCTCGGGCTACTCGAAGGAATGTAGAGTGAGTGGTTGCAGATTCGTACAGTTTTACATGTATTTTTACTGTATTTTTCTTACACATGAGAATTACCGTTTTGTGTGTCAGTGTCAACCTAATACACATTTGTTGGTTTGTTTTTAAAAGCTACAAGTTTAGCTTTTGAAAAAGCTTGAGAGGTTATCCCTTAGCAAATGAATCTATAGGATGCAAGTGGTAAAGCAGAAAATTGGCAGCAATACAAGTTCATTTTATTGTATTCTTAGATTTGTTGAATCTGTAGGTAAGTGGCGAGTTTGACAGCTTTTTCTTTTTGTCTAGTGATTGCTTGTATCAGGTGAGCTTCAGTGCTATTAACTTTTGTTAGATGACCTGTACTATTTAGTAATGGCTCTTCGTAAGTGGACTGTACTCTCTGGTAAGTGCTTGTATTAGGTGAGATTCTTGTATTAGGCGAGATGAAGAGTTCAGGATAAGTTTTACAGCTCATGTCTTAGCAATGCTGGAAGGGACCCTGCAGCTGGGTGCGCCAGACTATGGGAGCAAATACCGGTAAATAGTGGAACCTGTATTTAGCGTTAATCAAGAAGAACTTCGATTGTAATAGCCCTGCAAATTCGAAATTAAGCTATGTAAATGTAATAGTGAATGACAAAATGATAAAGAGATGTCGCCTTGCAATAATGTTACAGTGTCTGTATATTATGACCTATTATTGTTTATTGGACCCCAAACACAAAAGTGTCCGTGTACTGGTCGGGTCTGTCTTTCACAGGTTTTCCAAGTAATTATGGCGAACGTGCCCAGTAAGTACATCGACAATTAGTGTGTGCTTTATGTAGACCAAGTTTTGTGTGATAGTACTGTTGTTTTAATACTTATTTGCATGTTTGTGTGAAACAATCGATTAAATATACAAATTGGCGTTGTGCTTTATCTTAATTATGGTCACCATCAGCTGCCCAGAAGAATATTGCAGGATACTTATGTTTCAGAGGTCTCGCCGATTCTTTAACGTGTCCATCTGCAACTATGTAAATTGTAATTAATTTCAATATCCAGTTCTGCCTTAAACACTGCTCATAATTATAATTAAAATCTTAGAGAGTTCCTTCAAGAGCAGAGAATATATTCAGAAGAAGGAACATGAGCCAGACTATGTAGTTTCGGCTAATAAAGCCTCAGTGACCCTGACAATATCTGGTGACGAAACCAGAGAAAAGCATATATACTGAAATTTCTTAATTTTAATTAGGCAGTCGACTCAAAGACTAACTAGTATCAAAAAGGTATAAACCCACTTCAAGAATAAGCTAGTGTTAATAAACAATGTTCTAAAGATTGCTGTCATCCATTAGCTTTATAACATGGTAACACAAATGTTGAATTTTGACTTATGTGACCCTTTGTTTGTCTCAATATAGGTGCATGTGTCAGGTATTTTGTTGTATCAATGGGTTTAGGTATATTGTTCTATCAATGGTTACAACCGCAGTGTGAATTTTGTAAAAAAAAATGTGAAGGAGGACTGCTGTTGTCAGGCTTTCAACTTAATAGTCGTCGGGCCGCGTAGCGCAATCAGTAGGGCACCTGACTCATAAGTTAGAGGTCCTGGGTTCGATATCCGGTCCGGCCACTTACTTTCATTTCTCTTTCCGCTGATTCAAGAAGGGCAGTTGTCAGTTACTGGTGAAAGTAAGTGCACTTTGTACTGGTTAACTCGCTTAGGAGGTCTAAGCCTGCCCAGGATTAGTGTGGCTAGGTTAACTGACCATCCCGACATGACCATAGCTGTTTACCGTGGACGTTAAGCAATAACACAACAACAACAAAATCCAGTAATAGTCACTGCAACTCATCAAACTTTTCGCCTACGTGCCCTTCTCATTCTCACGGGAGATTAGTTGTATGTGTATGGGTCCAAACTGGTGCTGCATAGTTCAGACATGGACGCAAAAGCGTTTTATATGCAGCTTCCTTGGGTCTATGGTTGCCAGAGGCTCCGAGCCAAGTTCCGGTGAAGGGGAGATGTCACCGTCACAGAGTGGCATTTGGCTACATTAAATGGGCCGCGACATGAGAAAACCAACAAAGTGGTTGTGCGCCCAGCGCAGACTCAGATCAGCCTGGGCATCCGCCCAGTCTGATCAGAGTATTTGCTGTCCGCATGGGAGTAGCTTAGACCCTTGGCTACCCTTTAAGCGCCTTAAAGCGAAGAATCTGATAAGACTGGGCGGATGCCCAAATGTTGGCATGCTGTCTAAAATTATTACCACCATCTCAAGAAGGTTCGATTGATGATCGATACGTTTTCTCTTATGATGTCAACAGTAACATTCTAACTCCTGAAACCCAGTTTTTGCTCAGCAAGTCAAACAAGATTTTTATTTCAAAGTTTTAGATAGGGCTCTGAAACACAGACCGTTCTTCAAGAATATGTGAAAATAGGGTAGTCTCATCAAAGACGCACCCCAGATTTTACTTCTGTACAATGTTTCGCGAGAACATCCGAAATGGTGAGCGAAACATTACAGAAAACTTTTTGTTTTTGGGCCAGTCTTGATGCATTAGTATTAAAGAAGCTAATTTTGATAATAGAAAATATTCTCGTTTATTCGATGTTACAATCCTGTTATGCAATACACCAATGACCCTGCTATTACATCAAAGGAAATACTCGTTCTCACATAGGTAATGACATGACAGGGTCATAACACCAATAAAGACTGAGGGAGGGGAGCAGAGCGGGGGAGTTCTTCTTTATAGTAGAGAATGTTTGTCTTTAAGGGATCTGAAACTGGTGTCGCTGGGATGCATTGTATGGTCTAGTTAATATTAACCCACATAATTTTTAGAGACACTCTACCTCATACTTGCTCAGCCTCCGGCTTTATTCCAATAATGACCTTCATCCTGCACTAAAGCTTGGCTGAGGGTACATTTTGCTGGTTAGTGCAGCTTTTGTGACTTCCTGTTTGCTTGTTTGGATGACATAGCCCTTCCAAAATGGGCTTTGTTCTGTGAGGAAGGAATTTGCCCCTAGAAAAGCGAATTCTGTCCTTTGGAAGTTGGCCCTCTTTTGAAGGAAAAAAAAAAAGAATCGTTAAGCTAACTCCCATGAGGTATTGCTTCTAAATGTCTGTTTACATGTGATTCAAAGAGGACCCAATGGAAGACTGGATGAACATCCAACTGGGCTTCCTCTATAAATAAAGTCATTATTATAATCATTATAATTGCCCAAGCGGATGAAAGAAGTTTGAGGAGCTGTGCTGGTCAACAAGTGTTTCAGAATCAGAATCAGAATTGTTTACTGGTGATACGTCCAAGAACAATCATAATTCATTCACCAGGATCTGTGATCAGGGAAGCTAGTCCCTAGCCCTTATAAGAGAGTTAAACTTAGTAACTATAAATCCTCTGCACACTCAGCAGCAGACATAAGGGAACTTTCCAGGGAATTTCTAATAGTCTGGGGGAAGAAACTGCACTTGTAAATGTCAGTCCCAGTCAATGGGGTTTGAAGTACCAGAGAATGACGATTCCTGGTACGCCTACTTGGGGGAACGGGTATATTACTTGCTGCACCCTTTAGACTGTTTAAGACTCAAGAAGGGACATTATTCCGCCCAAAGTCCAACCCATAAACCCTATAATATGCAAATGAACACATCATTAAAAACATATCAGGTCTTCAAAATTCGGATGATTGTATATTTAGAGATTGGAATTCCCTGGAAGATTCCCTTATTTCTGCTGCTGAGTGTGCACAGGATTCAGTTACTAAGTTTACTTCTCTTATAAGGGCTAGGAACTAGCTTCCCTGATTCACAGGTCCTGGCGAATGATTGTCCTTGGACGTATTCTGAAAACAATACTGATTCTGATGAAAGGACGAGTTACACTTTACTATTGCAATGTGCCCACTGAAAAGGCTGATTTTCGAAGGTAGGCAGATAACCACAAAAATATGCAGAAATGTTAGCTATATGTTTCTAGTTTATCCTGTACGATTTCATTTTCCCGTATTTTAATGCCTTTTAGGTTAGATTTGCGGTTGAATACTGTTACGCAGAAAGTTTTACACTCGGTCGACACGGGTGTAGAGCCTTATGCGTCGCCAGGACGGCGGAGGGTGACTTCCGGTTAAAGGGTTATCTACTAGTGTAATACACTGACAAGGAAACTCTAACAACGTTAGAATTTTTTTAAGTTTATATATAATGTAAATTCTATATACAACAATACAATTTACAACTGTCACAATTACAATAATATACAACACATATTAGTTCATGTCGCTGGCCAAAGTAAGGTGTTTGTTTCAAATCTGTAATCGATTTGCGTACAATACGCAAATAGATTACCGTATGACGTCAACACCGTACTCGGCTCAGCGCCATGAACTAAAGGAAAATACAAAGAACAAAAGACGTCAGTTTGAGCTCATACAAAAAACAAGGCCTTATGTTGGTAGACTTCAATTCGTCGTTCCCTGGATCATGTCATGGGCCAGTCCATATATCATGAGGAACACCAACTCTTATTAACACGTGCACGATTATATACTGGTCGCTCCCTGGATCGTACCAGGGACCAGTCTATATATATTAAAACACCTTAGTGGACGAACACTGTCCCACACTTGATGTGACCTTCAGATCTTATCACAGAATCTGGCAAAACTGTGCTAACCACTTCCGCCTACATTTTGTGCTTCCCGCCTCTGCTTAGGAACAATGCACAAACGGCGTTGTAACTGCCTCTACCCGGGTTGGTATTAACCTGGAGACGTATATCAAATCTCCAGGTGAGACGTGGCTCTAAGTCCTAACAGCTGACTGCCGGACTTGATGTGCCTAAAAATAACGAACTTACACTTAATACATTGTAACTACATAATAATAATACGTAAGACTTGGGCCTGTCTTGGAAATACCATACAACGCCCTCGGCGAATGCCGAGCATAACGTGCACACGCCAGCCGTGTCACTAGACACGACTCGCGCTCACGATGTAAAGCTAAAAGTGTGCTTACCACTTCCGCCAATGAAGAAACGTAGATCCTACCACGCATGTGCGTCGAAGGATCTGACGTCAAACATTGTCAAGAAGTATACTGACGTCAACAGGCATTACCATGACATACCCCACATAAAACATGAATAATCTAAACAATGACCTATTTACATTAAATTGATTGACCAAAATCTAACTCGCCTATGTATTAATTCATTTCTTTAAACTAAGCGTAATACCATTTGCCATAGAATATAATAGCTGAATAAGCGTTTCTCACACATTTGGGATCATAACGTTTGATCTGACATCATGACATCAATGATGTTATACCATATGACGCCGTCTAATGAAGGCAAATCAAACGCATGATGACCAAATGTTACCATTATAACTTATGGAAAAAACCCTTAATGCGGTGCATGCTATGGCGTCAATTGACGTCACGAGTATATAAATTAGTTCCATTACAAATCAATCTACTTCTATAGGCCACGTATACGTGAAACTAATATAAAAAGTGCTGACGTCGCAATAACATGATGCAACTGACTTCATATGAATAACATGAATGCAACTGACGTCACATGAATAATATGAATGCAATTGACGTCACTGGACACCAGTGAAACTAATATAAAAGTGCTGACGTCGCAATAACATGAATGCAACTGACGTCACATGAATAACATGAATGCAATTGACGTCACTGGACGTCAAATAGACGCACACCATTGCAACCAACATCAGTGATATAAACTATTTCCGAAATTTACAAAACTTCCTAATATACAAATATTATGCGCAGCATGCTTACTAACAAAATCGGTCGACACATGCGCAGCCTGATCACTGCCAACAAAATCAAATCAGTCGACACATATAATCATACCATATCAATCAGAAGTCACATTTTTCATTCTTAGCCAAACTATTCTAAATAAATATAATAAAATCTTACCCTTCTAGGTCTTAACACAGAATCTGGGCACACAACAATATAACATCCATCAAGAATTAAACAGCCACGTCTAACTTTTCATTAAAAGATAGGCGTATAAATACTATGCGTCTCACATTAAAATCATGCAACACGCTTTCCACAATCAAAAGACTCGTGCAGGTATTCACCTCAAAATCATGCAATACGCTGTCCACGAGAGGTATTCACAAACAACCCATGCATAACGTAGCCACAATTTCCGTAAATGTTTTATTACCACAGTTACCCTAAAAACTGTAGCCTTACTGATTGAAAGGATTAAAATAATCTCGACGATTAGATCCATTTCGTAACATAGGTTTCCCCTTAGGGAGAAAAAAACATAACAATGTTTCTTTTCTGAAATAGTACGAAATGCGATCGAATCGTAGGCTATGTCAAAACTGGAAAACTAGCTATATACACAACAACGGTGCGATGCATAACGTGGCCAAACTATCTACTAAGGTAGTCCGCCCCCAAATTATCTTGGCCGCGGATAGCAACGATCCTGAATCTGTACGGCTGTAATTTCATGGCCCAACGCATGATTCGGGGATTGAGCACCTTAGCTGTCTGCATATAAGACAAAGGTTTGTGGTCAGTTTCAAGTAGGAACTCCGCCCCATACAGGTACTTACGAAATTTCTCAACACCCCAGATAATACCCAAACATTCCTTCTCAATTACAGAGTAGTTCTTTTCCCGAGGTAACAATTTCTTGCTAGCATAAGCAATCGGCAAACGACCTTCACCTTCGAATTCCTGAAGCAAAATAGCTCCAAGACCAACGTCTGAAGCGTCTGTTCGGAGTACAAACGGGTTACCTTCTTGAAAAACAGGTAAGCGAAGAATAGGACTAGACGTGAGCCTACTCTTCAGGGTTTGAAATGCCTTATCATGCTGATCTTGCCAATCTTTGATAGAATTAGGTCTATCCCGTTTAGTTAAATCAGTCAGAGGAGAAGCTATGGATGAGAAATTTGGGATAAAACGACGGTAAAACCCAGCTAATCCCAGAAAAGATTTAATTTGTCTTTTCGTACATGGACGAGGAGCATCTCTGATAGCTTGTATCTTGTCCTCTTGCGGTCGTACCGTCTGTCCGACGATATTGTGACCAAGGCACTCGATACTGCCATATCCGATCATGCATTTAGATGGTTTTGCCGTCAATTTGGCCGACCTAAGCCGATCTAACACTTGACGTAATGACGTCACATGATCCTTCCATGTTTCAGTGAATATCCACATGTCATCAACAAAGCTGTCAACATTTGGGAGATTGGACAATATGATTCTCATTAACCTACAAAATGAGGCTCCCGAATTGACCAAACCGAAGGGCATAGTTTTAAACTGGAATAAACCCTTAGGCGTTTCAAATGCCGTCAAAGGTTTAGACCTTTCAGTAAGACTGACTTGCCAATAACCCTTACTCAGGTCCATCTTTGTAAAGAATCTATGTCCCGACATTTTATTGATAACCTCCTCCATATTTGGCATAGGTTCTGCATCGAATTCCGTCACTTTGTTAAGCTTCCGGAAGTCGATACAGAATCTAACTGATCCGTCTTTCTTCGGAACTAAGACAACAGGAGATGAATACGGTGAAATCGACGGCTCGATTACCCCTAAATCCAACATATCCTGTATCTCCGTCTCCATGACGTTACGCGTCTTATACGGGATAGAATAACCCTTCGTCCGTATGGGTTCTGACGTGAGTAGTTTGATATCGTGCTGTATTTGATCAGTTCGACCGGGTAAACTTGATAGTACATCCGGGTACTGTTTAATCAACGCTTCAACCTCCATACGTTGTTCTGACGTTAACGTATCTGAAATACTGACGTCGTTATAAGTTTCCGGCTCTTTAGCTGTCGGAAAAGCACAATCATCAAGAGAAAATTCATCACTACCATCGTCATCAACCGACTCTGTAGTCTCAGTCGACAATAAACAATGTGACGGCACAGTACGACGTTCGACATACTGTTTCAGCATATTAGCATGATATGTACTCACGACACCATTGACGTCGATTTTATAGTCCATTCTATTCACCACCTCTACTACTTCATATGGACCCTTCCACTGCAATAGCAGTTTATTACTGTCAGTTGGCAGTAATAACAGTACTTTATCTCCCACGTTAAATTTACGCGACCTAGCGCGTTTGTCATAATAAGCCTTTTGCTTTACTTGTACTTTCCGTAAATTATCATGTGCTAACTTACACGTCTGCTCTAACCGTTCTCTCAACTCAATTACGTACTGGTACGTAGACAGAACCTGCTCATCCTGTACCTCTTCAGACCATAATTCACGTAATATTGCCATAGGGCCCTTAACGTTACGTCCGTATAACAATTCGAACGGAGAAAACCCTAATGACTCTTGCGGAACCTCCCTTATTGCAAACAGTAGTGCTGGGAGATATTTATCCCAGTCTTTTGGACGTTCTGCGCACATCCTACGTAGCATTTGCTTCAACGTCGCGTGAAAACGCTCTACAAGACCGTTACAAATAGGATGATACGGCGTCGTGGTTAACTGCTGGAGTGATAACAGCCTGCTTACTTCTTTCATAACTTCAGCAGTAAACTGACTTCCGCAATCTGTTAACATTTCATCAGGTATGCCAACTCTACTAAACATCTCAACTAACGCTTCGGCTACGCGTTCCGTTTCAATGCCGGGTAACGCTACCGCCTCAGGATATCTCGTCGCATAGTCTATCATTGTTAAAATATAGCGGGATTTCCTGTCAGAACGAGGTTCTATCGGTCCAACTATATCAACAGCGACTCGTTTAAATGGTGTGTCAATCTGTGGCAACTTTCCTAAAGGAACCTTAGTGACACGACCTTTTTGAATAGTCCTTTGACATATGTCACAAGATTTACAAAACCTTGCCACATCACCACAAACTCCGGGCCAAAAGAACTCAGTTAAAACTCTATCCATAGTTTTCTTTATGCCCAAATGACCTGACATCAAGGTTTCGTGCGCCAATCTTAACACCTTTTCACGAAAACCTTCAGGGATAATAAGCTGCAAAGTGACCTTGTTTCCCTTAGTAAACTGCCTATACAATAAATCTTTCTTTCGAATAAACTTAGTTTCACCCCGGTTCAATCCACGACTAATCGTCACATTCCCAGATTCCACTCTTTGCCTTATGCCATTCAATTTAGGGTCAACAACTTGGGCCTGCTTCAATGCCTCCTTATCACTAGCAATAATTTGATCAGGAACTTTAAGTTTCCTATAGACCTCTTCACCTTGCTTAGCTTGTGACCTAGTCACTGCCGCCATTGCAAAATGGGACATATCGGGAAGTTTTGACCCATCAATATTTCCAATAACCAGGTCATACAATGTATCTTCCATGCACAATGCCTCAGTTTTTCCTGTGAAAAATGGACAATCTATGTCAACCATTGCTAAGGGATACCTTTGGGTAGATTCATCAATCAAAGTTACATCAGATTCTCTACCAAGTAACTGATCATTAGAAACCAAGTTTCTACGAACGACACACCCAGTACAACCTGTGTCCCTTAAAACTACAACAGTCTTACCATTAACCGTACCCTGCGCTGTTGGTAATCGCGACCTTAAAAAGTAACAGACACCTTCCCTATCCACGTTATTATCGATTAATGGACTTTCTTCCTTACTCTTATAGGGACCTTCTATTTCATGAGACCTATTCATTGTAGTTTTACAAAAGCTCATTTGATGTCCGCCACCCCGACCACGTGCGCGGGAATAACCCCGACCACGGCCACGATCTGAATTACTACCCTTCATCTGCACAGTATCGCTCTTACTCTGTGATCTTTGTGTCTCATCTTTCGGTGCATAACTACTCCCCTTACTTCCGCTATATCCGCTTGCACTTGCAACCACCTCCGCACTATATGCTTGCTTCCTATCGGGATTCTTAAAACATTTATATGTTAAATGTCCCTTACCACAAATACTACATTTTATCTCTGGCTTCGCACTCGGCTTATTATCAGATCTACTCTGAGTTACGCCCTTACTATCACGCTGCCCCTTATTAACACAAGCGTAGACACCGCCACGTGCTTCTGCAAATAAATCTGCTTCCCTAGCCATCTCACCTAGATTCGTGAATGTTTTCGGTTTCAAATGAACATATAGTTCTTTACTACAGGATTCTAAAAACTGATCCCGAGCGAAAAAATCGCAAACAGCTTCGTAAGACTGGTCTACTTTCGCCATTTTCAACCATTTATTAAGATACGACCTAAGTCTACTACTAAACTGAATAAACGTTTCGGACTTTTCAGGCCTATCATAGCGAAATTTCTTCCTAAATCCGCGTTCAGTCATATCAAAATTCTTCAACAACGCATCTTTCAACTTGTCATAATCTGCTGCATCATCTACAGACAATCTATCATAAACATCAAGCGCGCGACCTTTAAGTAATGCGCTTAAATATGCAGCCCAAACGTTTTTATCCCATTTATTCGCCGTCGCGTATTTCTCAAACCTTGATAAGTAACTATCCATTTTGTCCTTACTTTCATCAAAATACGGTAACTTGGGATCTCGCGCATGCGCTAACTTTTCAGCCTTCTGTTTTTCTAATTCAACTCTAAACGTTACCTTCTGCAAATCTATCTGATTCTTCAACTCGCGTTGCTGCAATTCAAAACTGTACTTCAACTTTTCTAACTCAACTTCGCTCGACAACTTCGCTTCCTTATCGCTTTCGACTTGAGACAACTTAGCTTCCCTATCTTTCTCGGCTTGCCGCTCTATGCTTTCAATTCGCGCCATCTCGATTTCCCTATCCGCCGCAATCTTAGCCAATTCAATTTCCCTATCTTTTTCGGCCTGCGCGATCCTAGCTAACTCAATTTCCCTGTCTTTATCGGCTTGCGCGATCCTAGCTAACTCAATTTCCCGGTCTTTATCGGCCTGCGCAAGCTTTTCTTTCTCCGCCGCGATCTTCTCTTTATCAAGTTCCCTTACCGCGTGCCTTTCTGCCCTCTCAGTCTCTTGCTGTTGCTTTACAAATTCCTGCAATGCCTGCCCCTCATAACCTAACTCCTTTCCCGTCTTAACTAACTGATCCATGACGCTTAACGTAATGCTCACGTTAACTTAACTGAAACCGACGTTCACTTAAAGTCACACACGTTAACTATAACGTTAACAGTAATAATATCAAACTAATCCAACTAAAACGTTGATTAATTAGTATACTCGCGATCTAGACGTAGCTATTAAAGTTACGTTCATAACAGACCGGAAATGACGTCATAAACTGACGTTGACTTTGCCGAGAATTACTTTTCACTTTCAAATGACACAATTAGATGACGTAAATAACCCACATTACAATTACGCCCAACTTGATCTAGCGTATCGGATATACAAACGTAACGTATGTAACGCAACGTATTAACACTGACACGACAACTGTACGTCCTACATTACAAAACCTTATAAGATACCAACGGTAAATCAAACTTAAGATTCTGCTATTAGGTTTAATTCATTGTAACGATATTATATAACGTTACGGGTAACCTACGTTACTAAATCAGGACATAAAATGGACCTCAGTAACGGTTACGACACAACGTACAAAACGTTTAAGTTAATAAACTAACAGATTGTCATGCAACAGCAGTGCCAAGGTACTCAAACGGACCTTAAAACTAAATATGTATCATCCGTGCCAAGACAATTCAAGTCTATATACCTCAGTTTCCCCACTCAGATATGCAACCTGTTACATTCTATCACAAATTAATGCATGGGCTATTGCACTTCATCACGCAGGGAATAAGGATAGTTGATCTTAATTGAATGTAGGTTACATTTACAAAGAATTTAGTGGCAAAATTGCTCCCCTAAAATTCACAGCCTTAGAAAAGAACAATCAGAAAGTCAATAATAATAAAAAAAATGACTGACAAATTTGTGCCTAGATTCTGTATATATTGTCAATGTGTTACACTGGCAGATATTAACCAGAAGTCAAATCCCGTTACTTCATGACACCATGTTACGCAGAAGGCTTTACACTCGGTCGACACGGGTGTAGAGCCTTATGCGTCGCCAGGACTGCGGAGGGTGACTTCCGGTTAAAGGGTTATCTACTAGTGTAATACACTGACAAGGAAACTCTAACAACGTTAGAATTTTTTTAAGTTTATATATAATGTAAATTCTATATACAACAATACAATTTACAACTGTCACAATTACAATAATATACAACACATATTAGTTCATGTCGCTGGCCAAAGTAAGGTGTTTGTTTCAAATCTGTAATCGATTTGCGTACAATACGCAAATAGATTACCGTATGACGTCAACACCGTACTCGGCTCAGCGCCATGAACTAAAGGAAAATACAAAGAACAAAAGACGTCAGTTTGAGCTCATACAAAAAACAAGGCCTTATGTTGGTAGACTTCAATTCGTCGTTCCCTGGATCATGTCATGGGCCAGTCCATATATCATGAGGAACACCAACTCTTATTAACACGTGCACGATTATATACTGGTCGCTCCCTGGATCGTACCAGGGACCAGTCTATATATATTAAAACACCTTAGTGGACGAACACTGTCCCACACTTGATGTGACCTTCAGATCTTATCACAGAATCTGGCAAAACTGTGCTAACCACTTCCGCCTACATTTTGTGCTTCCCGCCTCTGCTTAGGAACAATGCACAAACGGCGTTGTAACTGCCTCTACCCGGGTTGGTATTAACCTGGAGACGTATATCAAATCTCCAGGTGAGACGTGGCTCTAAGTCCTAACAGCTGACTGCCGGACTTGATGTGCCTAAAAATAACGAACTTACACTTAATACATTGTAACTACATAATAATAATACGTAAGACTTGGGCCTGTCTTGGAAATACCATACAACGCCCTCGGCGAATGCCGAGCATAACGTGCACACGCCAGCCGTGTCACTAGACACGACTCGCGCTCACGATGTAAAGCTAAAAGTGTGCTTACCACTTCCGCCAATGAAGAAACGTAGATCCTACCACGCATGTGCGTCGAAGGATCTGACGTCAAACATTGTCAAGAAGTATACTGACGTCAACAGGCATTACCATGACATACCCCACATAAAACATGAATAATCTAAACAATGACCTATTTACATTAAATTGATTGACCAAAATCTAACTCGCCTATGTATTAATTCATTTCTTTAAACTAAGCGTAATACCATTTGCCATAGAATATAATAGCTGAATAAGCGTTTCTCACACATTTGGGATCATAACGTTTGATCTGACATCATGACATCAATGATGTTATACCATATGACGCCGTCTAATGAAGGCAAATCAAACGCATGATGACCAAATGTTACCATTATAACTTATGGAAAAAACCCTTAATGCGGTGCATGCTATGGCGTCAATTGACGTCACGAGTATATAAATTAGTTCCATTACAAATCAATCTACTTCTATAGGCCACGTATACGTGAAACTAATATAAAAAGTGCTGACGTCGCAATAACATGATGCAACTGACTTCATATGAATAACATGAATGCAACTGACGTCACATGAATAATATGAATGCAATTGACGTCACTGGACACCAGTGAAACTAATATAAAAGTGCTGACGTCGCAATAACATGAATGCAACTGACGTCACATGAATAACATGAATGCAATTGACGTCACTGGACGTCAAATAGACGCACACCATTGCAACCAACATCAGTGATATAAACTATTTCCGAAATTTACAAAACTTCCTAATATACAAATATTATGCGCAGCATGCTTACTAACAAAATCGGTCGACACATGCGCAGCCTGATCACTGCCAACAAAATCAAATCAGTCGACACATATAATCATACCATATCAATCAGAAGTCACATTTTTCATTCTTAGCCAAACTATTCTAAATAAATATAATAAAATCTTACCCTTCTAGGTCTTAACACAGAATCTGGGCACACAACAATATAACATCCATCAAGAATTAAACAGCCACGTCTAACTTTTCATTAAAAGATAGGCGTATAAATACTATGCGTCTCACATTAAAATCATGCAACACGCTTTCCACAATCAAAAGACTCGTGCAGGTATTCACCTTAAAATCATGCAATACGCTGTCCACGAGAGGTATTCACAAACAACCCATGCATAACGTAGCCACAATTTCCGTAAATGTTTTATTACCACAGTTACCCTAAAAACTGTAGCCTTACTGATTGAAAGGATTAAAATAATCTCGACGATTAGATCCATTTCGTAACAAATACATGTACTGCCTGCAACATTTAACATTGAGCCTATGGGAATTTGAACTACCAACGTCCCTTATGCATCCAAATTTCACTTCATCCTACCCTCGTAACCACTACAATTTTTATACATAATTATTCCTCATATACATATATATCATAATCGGGTTATATTTCAGCGGTTACGAGGGTAGGAGTAAACGAAAAATAAACTTTTTGGGTAAATTTTCATGTATCCAACACAAGGACTAAAGGATTTATATCCAAATCGCATCAGTATATTTTGTAATTGATAGAAAATAGAGGCATTATTCGACACAACATATCTTTTTCAAAGTGTTCATCTATGTAGTATGTGTTACTAATGCCCCCACCAAGGATTCCGTGTGTGTGTGGGGGGGGGGGGGCGGGGCACAGCGCTGGGCATGCGTATAGGTATGGTGTTATGTGCGTATGTAGGGCGTTAGACTGAATGTCCTCCATCATCATGCTGTGATATAACCTCTGATGTTATAATGTTGCGACGTGGTCAGATGATGTATCCCACTGCCTGAAGCTGATGCATTGTAAAATTCTGTGACCTTGAACTTTGTTCCACTAACTTTGTATGAAAAGTTACTTGGATGAGCTTCTTCCTTACCTCTTTTGATATCTTTGGGGAAGGAGTGCTGATATTTGATCAGATCATATCGTTAAAATGAAGGAACTGCAAAACATCCCTGCACACTGAGTCCTTGAACTTGATGCATGGACCAGGATTTTCACTTATATCTTAACACGGGTTTTGGATTCGCAACATAATTACAAATAGTTGGTCAGTCAAACGATGCAAAAAATCCTCGTACTATTTGTAGGTTACTGTGACATATATTTAAAAGTTCACTGTCCTTTTCCTTATATATTCAACATTATATATGCATCATACTAAAGACAATGGTTCAGTCAGACTTTGCAAATGACGTCATACTATTTGTAAGTCTTTGTGATTTGTATTTCATGATCCATTGAATTAATGTTTTATTTCGAACTAGTATTTAATTGAATCTCCATCGGACTTGGAATAGTAAGTCACTTCAGCGCTGCGTCTAATTTGGTATTACATGTAGGTCCCTGTGACCTATATTTCTTGGTTCACTGATTTTGTCTAATATTTTAAACATCTGTACCTTTGTAGCATCCATAAATGCGTAATATTTCTTACGCGATTAATATTTGATATGATGAAGCTTTCATTATATGTATAAATAGTGAATAATACTTAAGAAAAGAAGCAGGTTGATGACCTTTACACGCACTTGCCAGAACACAAGCGTGCAAAAGCGTTTCGCCAAGAATACGTTTGTTTAACAATATTTGTCGGTTATAATCGACTTCCTGTTCATTTGCTTCATTATTTTCACAAAAGCAAACGCTTTACATGCTTATTATTGTGATAATAAACACTTGTAAAATCTACTGTTCAGAGGTTTCGTAAAAATTCAAATAAAATTTCTCCTTACTAGATGGTTTGAGCGAAAATCTCTCTTTTAGACTGTGGATAAGAACCAAGAGTATTATATCTGTCAGTTTGGGGGGCTGATATGTCAGCGGAATTGCTGATTATATCGAAAAACCGCAGGTAGTTAGTGTACCCCGTTCAGCACCCCATGTGCAATAAACCGGAAGTCACGTGATTATTTATGAAACCGCAAACTTAAAACTGTGCTTATATAAACTGCCAAACGCAAAGCTTTTATAAACATAAATTTCATCAGGATCCGTCGTGGGCACAAAAACGGCCAAAGTGTAACCCGTCCTTTTGCACATGATTAGCATTTCATGGTGTAACACAGTGCGGTCAGGGGTTTTAACTTCCTATACCAGAGCTCGAAACCAGTCTACATGTATTTCATTTCAGTAACCAGTCTTAATCAGAATCGAAAGCGAAAGTAGATATCGAGGCGAAACTTGAAATGTGCAGAAATGTGCTCTTTGGCGGCAATTTCTTGCAGTTTCTGGTCATTGATTTGAAAAATGACACAACATTGTAAATGTATATTTTGATTTCACCCATAAAAACAGAATAATATGCATAACACTTACAGATAATTCAACTCGAGAGGGGATATATAATAGTTGAGCCAACTTGCGTCCCCTACTGGATACAGTACAGTACAGTATAATCAGACTCAGTCTCAGAATTGCCTTTGGTAAAGCAGTGACCTATTCTTGTATGTATATAGATAGGTCACTGGGCAAAGACAAATCATTCACTTGTTCACCAGGGATGTGGGACCACAGTTGCAGACAGAATTTTCAGATCTGATGTTCCACATATCTGTGAAGACCAAATTATGACAACTATTTTTGGGACATTATATACAAACATTTTCAGTAGAACAAAGACTTACAGCATAGCTCCAAATGCTTGCTTTCAATAGACAGCTCTGATGGTGATAGCTCACATCAAAGGCTTTTTCTTATCAACAGTATTGTGTTGAAATTTTGTTTACTTTTTTCTAAAACCACACTGACTGGTGTGCATTTGTCATTGTGCTAGAAAAGTAACTGCATTTGTTCTGCTCAGCAGTTCACAATAAAATATTATAGGAATGAATTTTCTTTCTTGGGATTTTAACAATGTGTATTAAAAAGCCTGCTATTCACGCACAAGCTGAATTAAAAGCCTAAAGGGCTGTATGTTAAGTTTGTGAGGGATTCGCCGGCTTTTACACATCAATAAAATCCAAAAAAAGGAAATTCATTTCTGTATCTTATAATTCCAACTTTGTCCATCCGAAAGTTTTCTTCAGCTGTACTGTCCATCGGTTTTGTAACATTGGAGGTTTTAGACAAACAGCGTTTGTCAGAATCAGAGACATAAGCAGTTGGGTAAGCAGCAGCATGCAGTTAATTTTCTTGGAAACCCTCCAAAAATATGTAACTCAATGTATTTTAGAAAAGGTTAAACTTTTTGCACAGTGCTGTGTAGATGATTACAGCAAAGAAAATTGCCTCTATAATGTGGCCAAACAGAGGGCTCAATTGGTAGACGTTGTCTTGCTAGATACTGCTGCCGTGGAGGTTCAACTCCAGCCCTATAAATGTCACTCCTGGTACAAACTCTGGGGATTAGATAACTGAGTCATGACATGACAAAACCAACAAATGGTTGTGCACCCAACACAGACTCAGTTCAGCCTGGGCTAGGCATCCGCCCAGTCTGATCAGAGACTTTGCTGTCCACATGGAGCTAGCTGAGACCCTTAGCTACCTTTTAAGTGCTTAGCGATGAGTCTGGTCTGATCAGATTGGGCAGATGCCCAGGCTGATCTGAGTCTGCACTGGGCGCACAACCACTTTGTTGGTTTTCTTGTGTCGTGGCTCAACTTATTTTGGTGACACTGAGTCAGTCTTGGTGGTATTTGACCATCTTTTTACAGAAAAGGTAAAGGGGGTGGGGAGCGTTTATTAGAGCTGGGCATTTATTGGAAGAAATATGGTATGTGTTTTACCCTAATGTGCTTAAATATTGGGACACTTAAAACAGTTAATTTTCTATTTAGGAGAAATGGAAAATTAATTGTTTTAGGTGTCACAATACTTAAGCAAGTGTTGGGACACCTAAAACCTTTAATTTTCCATTTGGGACAAATGGAAAATTAAGGTTTTAGGTGTCCCAATACTTATGCACATTAGGGTAGTTTGATTGTCCATTTCAGTTTAAGAAAAATCCAAATTAATACAAACAAAACAATTAAAAATGAAACGTAAGTGCTAATTTAATTTTAGATTTTTTTCATTGTTAGTCCTCCTACATTGGATTAAGATTTTAAGATCTAGCACTTTTTTTCTCCTTTTTATACGCCCGTTTTGAAAAAACGGACGTATTATGTCGTGGCGTTATCCTTCCGTCCGTTCGTCCGTCTGTCCGTCTGTCCGTAAACATTCTTGTGTGCGCCATAACTCAGTAACCATTTGGGATATCTTCATGAAATTTGGTAGGCATATGTATTGGGTTGGGGGAACGTGTCACGTACAAGAATCGTTGCTCCCCCTTCCTTAGTTTCCAAGTTATGCCCCTTTGATTAATTCTTTCCCTGCAAGTCTTATGTGCGCCATAACTAGATAACCGTTCAGGATATCTTCATGAAACTTCATAGCAATGTGTATGAAGTCCCAACGGTGTGTCGCGTTCAAAAATGGCTGCTCTACCTTTCTTCGTTTTAGAGTTAATCCCTTTCATAAGTTCTTACAGACTTTTTTGTGTATATTTATCTGGTACAATAAATTTTCAGGGGAGAATAGTAGAACAAAAAATGGTATCTCGAGTATATTTAGGTTATCTCCCTTGTCCACTCTGACAAGCAACTTATACAACAGTATTTGATGTGTTTTAAATTTTAAAATAATGTTGCAGTCATTATACCCCCGCTTTGAAAAAGTGGGGGGTATACAGGTTTACATCATGTTTGTCCGTCCTTCCGTCTGTCCGTCTGTCCTTCTGTCCCCTTTTAATCAAATTTTTCATCAAAGATTTCTTCACAACCATACAAGCTAGACTGGTCATATTTGGCATAAAGGTTGATGACGACATGTTGTATCCTGGGATTGAGAACCAGCCTTCTCCTGCTTATTCTTCCCTGTATTTGTCTAATATTCTTTCTTTCCATACTTTGAATAATGATTTTTTTTGTCAAAGATTTCTCCACAACCTTGCAAGCTAGAGTAGTCATATTTGGTATGCAGGTTAATGATTACTTACTGTATCGTGGGATTGAGAACCAGCCTTCTCCTCTTTATTTTCCCTGTATTTTTCCGATTTTCTTTCTCTCTTTACTTTGAATGATGTAATTTTTTGTAACAGATTTCACAGTAACCATTCATATTTGGTATACATGGTAACAATGATTTCTCTCTCTCTCTATGCTTTTTGTTACGAAAATAACACCATTTGATTTAAGCAGTTAAGCAGGGGTATAGTCAGATTCGCCAACAGTTCTACTTAATTATAGAGTGGTTGCCTCTGTTTGTCTGCCTGTCTATCCTTTTGTAAACAATTTTGTTCATTCTGTAACTCCTTTAGGACATTGAAACGGGCGTATTATGCGCCGCTTGCGAAGCCCTTGTTTTAAATCTGCCAAGGTGATAATTCTCAAATCTTCAGTGGTGGCTGTATGAAAAAGAAATTTGAAATAAATGAATAAATAAATGAGAATTTAATTATATTTTTATAATCTGATTCCCAGCTTTCTTATAGAATGATCACCTGTATTGTTAAAGGTAACGAGAAAAACAAACAAACCAGACCCGAGCCACTGTGAAGCAGAGTGCAATACATTAGCCCTTATCATTCTGGTTTTTGTAGTGATGTTATAGATCATCTACCTGTTAAACACAACTGACAACATAATTTGAAAACAAATGTTCTTTTGCTCACAACAGATTTAATAAAGAATACATACATAACATTTTCAGTTATAGATATCTTTTTAAAATTTCAGCATCTAAAAGGAATGCATCTATACAGTCCCAGCATTCAAGTTTTGAGGATGCTACCACTGTCCACCCCGTGAGAAATCTGCTGCTGAGAATTAGAGATGAACTGGACGCAGAGGTGGTACATCAGCTGATCTGCTTGTCGAGGAAACAGCTGCAAGATCAGTTTGAGTCTGTTGTCAAAGAATATGACCTTCTTGACTTTTTCAAGTAGGTATCTCAATCACCCTTATGGTAAAAATTCTAAGTGATGGGGCAGACAGGTGTGAGCAAACAGTGTAGACCCAAATCAGACTGCTCCTTTGGGAGCAGTCTGATCAGGATCTGCACTGTTTGCCAATTCATATTCATCTTTTGGACTTTTTACTGCATTATGAAAGAAAACTGTTCCAATTTTAGGAAAATTAGTGTAATTATTTAAAGTGTCCAGAGTCTTACATAATTAGAACTCTAGGGAAATTTTAGTACTGAGTTACAGTAATATTGTCCTAGAATTCGAAAAAATTAAGTTTTAAGCTGAACAGATAAAATATGTCCAGGGGCAGCAACTCTGCCATTTTCATTTTTGCCTCCCTTCTCAGCAAAGGTCCACTTTTGAAGGAAAGGATTTACTCCCTTCATCTTGGTACTGGCTTATGGTAATTATCACAGACTCGAAAAAGTTAGCTTTAAGGTGACTGAATGGATACTCTTCCAGAGCAGCAGCTGTGCCATTTTCATTTTTGCCTCCCTTCTCGATTGGGGTCAGCTTTTAAAGCAAAGAGTTTGCTCCCCTAGGACCAAATTCTTGCCTTTTAGAGTAGACTCCTTCCTGGAAGGATTTTGTTGCCCAGGGTAGCAAATAGGAAGTCAAAAAAGTTGTTCCCCTAAATAAGAAGGGCAGAAAAACAGGGAAGTGTATCCTTTCACCTTAAAGTAGGGCAATATACCAAATAGTCCTGCTGCTGAACTGACAAGCAGTACAGAATTTTATCAAACTGCTGTCTTACCAATCAGGGCCCAGTTGTTCAAAACTAACGATGTCGTTAGTTAACGTGATGTTAAAATTTCAAACTTTAATATCACAAATATGCCAATATTTTTTTTGCAAAAATATGAGAAGCTTTTGCATTGCAAAAGCTTCTCACATGTTTTCAACAAAAAATATCAGCGTATTTGGTAATAAAAACGTAAAACACTTAACGAGTTGACCTCTTAACGAGCTCGTTAGGCTAACGATGCTTTGAACAACTGGCTCCTGTACTGTCTGCTCAAACACTCCTTTAGGGTTACTATTGCAGACAATTCCAAGGTTTGAATTGGCAGAGCAGATCTATAGTATTTGCTTGACACACAAATTCACTTGTAAATCCTTGGATATCTATCTGATGGAAATTCTGTTATAAAAAGAGAATTCCATGTTAGTGTCTTTTGATATCAAGTTTATGAGGCGAGACCAGAAACAGCGTAGGAATGGCGAGGCTTGCCGAGCCAGTCCGACATGTTTCTGGTCGAGCCTGATATACTTGATATCAAAAGACACTAACATGGTTTTCTATTTATCATGCATCACTAAAAGATTTTACGGCTTATAGAGAGTCAAACAAATGAAAAGCAAACACAGTTTTATTCGAACTTACTGACATCGCGAATGTGTTATGACGTAAGTCGGTGACATCATTTGACCAATCCATTGTTGTTATCACAACCAACGTCAGTATGTAGCCAATCGTCTTAAGAGATGGTCTCTAAAGTCATCGCCTGATAACTTTCACGCAAGCGCAGTTCTAAAATGACATGATTACCTCTGTTATCGGGTGACTCTTGCAGCATATGCATGATAAATCCTGTTATTCTAATGATATTGAGACCTTGTAGCTTGCTTCACTGTTGTCAAGATCATACTCTTGAAATTTGTATAACATGTTTCATTTTAAGTTGGTTTGCATTAGGCGATGGAACTGGCTGTGGGTGTAGGTGAACCTTTGCTCACTTACTCTAGCACTGCACTATAATGCAGTGATGTGACATCATAACATGACTTTTGTGAAATCTCATAATTGCATTACACATGTGAGCTGTGACACAACAAAACCAAGAAGATGGCATGTGCACCAGCGAAGACTCAGATAAGCCTGGGCAGCTGCCCAGTCTGATCAGAGTCTCTGCTGTCTGCTTGGAGGTAATTTAGACCCTAAGCTACCCTTTAAACGCATAGCAAAGAGTCTGATCAGACTGAGCTGATCTCAGTCTGCGCTGGGCGCACAACCACTTTGATGTTTTTCTGGTGTCTGGTGTTTTCAAATAGTTCATGTTGCCATATCTCTGAAAACTCTTGAAATTGCCATAGTTGCCCCTGTGAGTGTTTGAATCCCATCAGTGACATTAAAAATATTTATCATTTAATAATTAGGCCTCCACTGTGGTTTCCATACACAAACTTCACCTCCAGTGTTGGGAGAAATATCATAACTTCAGAGAAAAACAAAACTCTGTTGAATGAGACAACTTTTTGTGTCTAAAATTATGAAACTTGGCTGAGGTTCATTTCATAATGACCACTTATTCAAAATTCTATTTTTATGTTTCTTATGTTTTTCAGTTCTCTTGAGGCAAGATACGGTACAGAGAATGCTGTCAAATACATAGAAACTCTTCTGGAGTATGACCATCTCCATGGTGACTGTGGTAGGTAACATAAACATTCTAAAATTGGGACATCTAAAATGCTGTAAAGACTCTATATATTGGGACAGTTAAGTCTGAGCAAATAGTGCAAACCCTGATCAGACTGCTCCTGGTCAGGGTTTACACTTTTTGCCATCCAATTTGCATTTTTTGGACACATTACTGTACTGTAAACCAAACTGTTCCAATTATAGAACAATTATGGTAATTATTTTTGGTGTCCCAATATTTAGAATTTTTACGGTAATTACTGTAATTGTCCTAAAAATGGAATAGTTTTGTTTTACAATACAACAGTGCTTCGAAAAGATACAAATGGATTGGCAAACAATGTAGACCTTGATCAGACTGCTCCTGTTTGCTCAGACCTGTCTGTCCCAACCCAAAGCCTAAGTTATACACTGGTTGCAGTTGTCATTTAAATAAATGATATACTGTCTATTTGAAGAAAGAAAATTCTGATCAGCCTGCAAACCCATGTAGTCTGGCTGTAAAGAATTTACAAAGATGAAGGAGTTTTTATGTGCCTTGAGTGGAGTCTGCGAATAGATTGAATGGACTTAATTAAAAGCTGATTTGGATCTTTACTGAGTATTTGATTTAGTGATAAAACACTTTTTCACTAAGCATTCTGTATTTATTTATACATATTTCCCAACCAAAGTAACCCAAGGCATCTTAATACATTTGTAAATCTTATAGTATTTAGGTATAGGCTGGGGTTTTCTCTTCAAAAACAATCACAAAAATCTAGATCCATCTTGTAAAGATGGATCTAGATTTTTGTGACTGTTTTAGAAGGAAAAGAAAGTGTGTCTTACTAATTAAAAGAGAAAAATTTCATTTTTCAGATCTTCTTGGAAGTATGAGAACAATGGATCACATGCAAAATAAGTGACGCCCAAAAAGGGTTCACATTAACTTTGCACGGGACCCTTTATGTTCATTGTTCCATGAACTTCGGAAAAAATGAAATTTATCTCTTATAATTACATTTAATTACTAAATTATTTACAGCACCGTTTTCGAATTTAAAGAGCAACATTTGTAAAATATACAACAAGAAGCTGTAACAAACCAACAAGTAAGCTGCTTTCGTTAAACGGCCATCGCCATGACATGGTGTCCAATAAAACGTTAAAATAGCAAATGATGTCTTTTGTTTATATGTGACATTGCATACTAACAACGTTGCATGACCAACTGTTGTTCATGGATGTATGAACACTGTTTTTCCCAAATTGGTTCATCTAAGGAAAATCAAAAGGAATGTAATTATTTAAGGAATGAATTTCATTTTTCTGAGGTTTATCGAAGTGTAAACTACATTGGGTCACGTGCAAAGTGAATGAACCCCGAAGGGGTTCATATAAACTTTGCTAGTGACCCAATGTAGTTTACACTTCGACAAACATCAGAAAAATTAAGTTCATTGCTTATATTTACATTCGTTTCAATCAAATCTTTCATGAAAAATCTTCTATAAGCGCAAAAAATGAAGCAGTAAAACATGTACACGCAGTTTTTTCTGCTAACAGCAGAACGGCAGGCATGACGTCATGACGTTGCTGACGTCCAATCAGGTTGCAGAGAGCCATTGTTTATTTTGACGTCATTGACGTCGCGTGTCTCAGTGTAATTATTGGAATGTAAACTACATTACGTTCCAATGGTTTACTATAGGGCTTTTCAGTAAATACACCAAGAATGTAAATATAAATGAATAAATACTGTTGCTGTACCCATTTCATTTATGTACCTGTCTTCTAATTGCAGGTCAATGGAGGCTGGCAGATATGGTGCAGCAGTACAGAGTAGAAAAAGCAGAGTATCTGGTAAAATGTCAAGAAATGGGCGTTCCTTTGGACCCTTATTTCATTGGCAGGGATCAGATTATGTCAGATATCCTTCAGCATTTGAAGAAACCAGTATCTGAAAGTAAAGGTTAGCTTGAGTGTATCCAGGGAGGGGAGTTTTTTTTGACAGTTTATCTGACACAATCTTTGTGTTAGTTTTTGTGAGTAAGCCACAGAAAGGGACAGTGTGACGTGGAATATGACAGCAGTCAAGTTGAATATGAGTGAATGAGTGAGTGTTAACATCCTGCCAGCACATAGGTCAAAATTATTATTTATGTAGCTGAGAACCTTGATTTAAAATCTTAACTGAAAGACAGGAGAGAGCAGGTTACAAACCTGTGACATTGTATTGGAAGTCCAGCAGAAAAACTGCCGCTGCTTCTTAATCAAACCAACATGGAGGTTATTACATGGCATTTTTTTTATCATACCCCATACCCACTCGACTGCTATATATAAGCCAGAGGGCCTTTGGCATTTAGGCTCATGTAAATCAAGGGTTATCAAACATTTCAATTATTTTTTGATAAAATGAAAAAAATAAAAATAAATAAATAAATGAAAGAAAAAAGAATAAAAAGAAAAAAAAAATATGGGAATTTATAGGGAATTGTATTGTAGGCCAACAAGGCACGCATTCATTTAATTTGTTGATTTTTAAGAAATGTTTATGACTATGTTAGTTTTATATACATGTATGTTGGCTTAATTTATGCTTTTTGAGCTTGCTTCTTTAGGAGTGCTGATTTGTGGCCAAAGTGGAGTTGGTAAATCAAGCCTTGCAAGAGAAGCATGCTACAGACTTAGAAATGACACCAGACAATGGCAGATAACTCATGTTAATCTCAGGTAATACGTGGCTGACTATCTGTTAGCTTTAATTTCTTGAGTTTTGTGCTCAGTGGAGCAACTTCTTTGATTGGACATGATGAATATGTGTATATCAGTGATATCTAAATTTGATCTAACAGTGATGTACATGTCACCACTTAAAAGAAAGAATTTGTCCACTTGGAACAAATTCTTTCCTTTAAGAGTAGACTCCATTTTGGCAGCAAAAGGAGAAAGGCGGGCACCACCTTTCATGTGCTGTACCTAAGATACTGTGAGCCTCTTACTCCCACTACCCCTACAGCTGCTTGGCTATGGGATACCTATCATTTTGGATGGTCAACCATCCAGGGAAGCAAATAGGAAGTTTACAAAGTTCTTTCCTTTTGTAAACATGACAAAAAAAAAGGAAGTATACCCGTACATCCAATGAAAAATAGGACGAGTCTTGTTTGCTCTGTCTAGAATGAGACGAATCTTTGTAGAACATCAGCAGGCAGCTGCTAGGAGCTACAGTGTTTTGTATAGCATTGCTACACTATGCAAACCATTGCTAGCAGAATAAATAGTGTCATTTGCATGTTATTAAAATGAAATATTTTCTCAAACAAATAATTACCATAAAAATTGTCAGCATTGAGACATATAGGTCTAAGCAAAAAGTGCAGACCCAAACCACACTGCTCCTAAAGGAGCAGTCTGCTAAGGATCTGTACTGTTTGCCATTCTATCTGCATCTTTGGACATATTGCGCATTATAAAATCAAACTGTTCCATTTTTGAACAATTAAGTTAAATATTTTAGGGGGTCCCAATTTTCAGAAATTTTGCGGTAGGTCTCAAACGATTTAATGATTGTTTTTCTGTGTTTCAGGGAGAGGACAACATTAAAAGAACTCATGCATGCTCTGCTGCTACAACTGGCTGATGACAGGTGGAATTGTGATCTTGATGTAACCTCACTGAAGTCAGAGATTCTTCATGCCATTAGGAGACAGCCTAGATCTAGTAAGGATTTCTCAAGGAAAAAGAGACACAGGCATTAAGAACCAAATTTTTATGCTTTGAATTCTCTCTGTTACACCCAGCTCATACCGTAAAAATATTTTAAGTTCTGGGATAGACAGGCCTAAGCAAATAGTGCAGTCTGATCAGGACCTACACTGTTTGCTATTCCATCTGCATCTTTTTAGGGCAATTATTGAAATATAAAACCAAACTGTCCCATTTTTAGCTCACCTGAGCCGAAGGCTCAGAGGTGAGCTTATAGGATGGGAGTCGAGCCGTCGTCCGTGCGTGGGTGCGTGGGTGGGTGGGTGGGTGGGTGCGTCAACACTTTCAAACATAAATATCTCAGAGACCAGAGGGCCGATCGCAATCAAATTTTATATGAAGCATCATTAGGGTGGGGGAAAGGCTGCATTAGGTTTTGGTGCCGATTAGCTCAGAACTCTGGTTTCCATGGCAACAGATAGCCCCCATAGGGTTATAATGGGGAAAACAGCGTCATCGCGTTTTCTCGACTGTTTTTGATTAGATCCTTATCATACTTGCAGGTAATGATGACATACACAAGAGCTTGGATGAGTTCGAAATTTGGCCAGATTCGAGCACAGACTACGGAGTTAGCTGCCCTTGAGCGTTTGAAAAAAAATCCCATAGGGTTATAATGGGGAAAATGGCGTCATCACGTTTTCTCAACTGTTTTTGCTTAGATCCTTATCATACTTGCAGGTAATGATGACATACATAAGAGCTTGGATGAGTTCGAAATTTGGCCAGATTCGAGCACAGACTACGGAGTTAGCTGCCCTTGAGCGTTTGAAAAAAAATCCCATAGGGTTATAATGGGGAAAATGGCGTCATCACGTTTTCTCAACTGTTTTTGCTTAGATCCTTATCATACTTGCAGGTAATGATGACATACATAAGAGCTTGGATGAGTTCGAAATTTGGCCGGATTCGAGCACAGACTACGGAGTTAGCTGCCCTTGAGCGTTTGAAAAAAATCCCATAGTGTTGTAATGGAGAAAACAACGTCATCACATATTTTTAGAAAAACTTTGTCATCGCTCTATTGCCTACATTTCTCAACGGATTTTAAAATAACTTCACACAAATGTAGGGCGTGACAATATCTCGAGCAAGCTGGACTTTCAGGATGCTGCGCCCAAGGTCAAGGTCACTGTGGCTATTTTTAGAAAAACTTTGTCAGCGCTCTAGCACCTACATTTCTCAATGGATTTTAAAATAACTTCACACAAATGTAGGGCATGACAATATCTCGAGCAAGTTTGACTTTCAGGCTGCTGTGCCCAAGGTCAAGGTCACTGTGGCTATTTTCAGAAAATCTTTGTCATCGCTCTAGCACCTACATTTCTCCATTGATTTTAAAATAACTTCACACAAATGTAGGGCATGACAATATCTCAAGCAAGTTTGACTTTCAGGATGCTGCGCCCAAGGTCAAGGTCACTGTGGCTATTTTTAGAAAAACTTTGTCAGCGCTCTAGCACCTACATTTCTCAATGGATTTTAAAATAAATTCACACAAATGTAGGGCATGACAATATCTCGAGCAAGTTTGACTTTCAAGGTGCTGTGCCCAATGTCGAGGTCACTGTGGCTATTTTTAGAAAAACTTTGTCATCGCCCTAGCACCTTCATTTCTCCATGGATTTTGAAATAACTTGACACAAATGTAGGGTATGACAATATCTCAAGCAAGTTTGACTTTCAGGATGCTGTGTCCAAGGTCAAGGTCACTGTGGATATTTTTAGAAAAACTTTGTCATCGCTTTAGCACCTACATTTCTCAACAGATTCTAAAATAATTTCACACAAATGTAGGGCATGACAATATCTCGAGCAAGTTTGACTTTCAGGGTGTTGCAATCAAGGTTTTTGATTAGATCCTTATCATACTTGCAGGTAATGATGACATACATAAGAGCTTGGATGAGTTCAAAATTTGGCCGGATTCGAGCACAGACTACGGAGTTAGCTGCCCTTGAGCGTTTGAAAAAAATCCCATAGTGATATAATGGAGAAAACAACGTCATCACATTTTCATTTTTCATCGGATCCTCTTCATACTTGCAGGTAATGAGGATACGCATAAAAGCTTGGATTAGTTAGCATTTCGGCTAGATCTCACTACTGACTATGGAGTACCTGCCCTGAGCATCCAAAAAATCAATGTCGCCACTTTTTCTTGGTTTCTACTGATCCGATCCTTTTCAAACTTGCAGGTAATGAGGAAATGCATAATATCTTAAACAAGTTCAAATTTTGGCCAGATCAGGCCAACCACTACGAAGTTAGCTGCCCTTGACAGCTCTGTCTATTGTGCTCTTGATCAGATACTTTTTAAACTTGCATATATTAAATGAGGGCATATATACATAATGTTTTGGATGAGTTTAATTTTCAGCCTGATTGGACCACTGACTGTGGAGTTAGCTGCCCTTGGGCATCTTAAATATCCCTATAGGTTTACAATGTCTCTCAGGTGAGCAATTGTTGCCCTTTGGGCTACTTGTTAGGACAGTTATGGTAATAGTTTTAGGTGTTCCAATATTTAGAATCTTTATGATAATCAAATACTCATGAGCAAAACCAGACTTAATCAGATCATTGTAAAATGACATACCACGAACACATTGAAGCAGCTTAGTAGTACACCTGATTAATATGCTACACTTTATTCATTTATGAGTTTTTTTCCCTTCTAAAAAAAATATCCAAAAATCTAGATCTATCTTACAAGACAATAAAATAAAAAATCAAGATCTGTTTTACAAGATGGATATAGATTTTTGGGATTGTCCAAAACAATATCAAAAAATTATATTGATCTTACAAGACAACAACCCAAAAAATCTAGATATGTCTTACCAGTAACTGTACAAGATACGTCTAGACTTTTGGGATTGGTCATAAGAGAATAATATGAGTCTTATTAACATGTTTGGGTTTGTTTTGGAGGGGGAAACCCTTGTCTTATAACTGAGTAAATATGTTAGAAATTTAGTTGTTGTTTTCTAATTACGGTAATGTGCATATACGAGGGTTGATCCAGAAGTTCGTAGACACTTTAAATAACTAAAGAATCAGAAAAGGCCCATTGATGAAACGTTACATGCCCATTGCCACACCATTGTTAAACACGTGTAAATTTTGAATCAGATATTTCAAACGGTTCATTATGTAATTCTGCATTTTGTTTAGTTACCCCAGGTTGTGCGGCGCACGCCACAACGTCGCGTTGACGTCTGGTATATGCTAGTGCTCAAAATGCGAAGCTGATAAGATCCACTAAAGAAACCGTGACACTAAAATCACAGTTTCAGCATTTATTTAATATGAGGACTGGCGCAATAAGACACTCACAGGTTGACATCAGTTTTATAAAGCACAACTTCAGACATCGCGTAAACATTTCTTGGGCTCAATTTTGAGGTGTAAAATCTACTATTTCATCGAATAAATGCATCATTGCCATCCTGAGGTCCAAAAATATGGCTTGAAATTTATTTTTACCACTTTTTAACACAGTATCTTGAAACCTGTATGTCTCATGATGCTTCGTGTAAAATATGATTTCTTTCCATTGGTTTTATGTCTTTTTATGTTGACCTTTAGACAAACTGCTTGCGTGCAAATGTTGCAAAAACGTCATTTTCTTCTTTCATGTCTAAGGGTGGTGGTCTGTTTTGTTTGTACATAATGACATGTCAAATGCCAGTAATGAATATTCATATCGTTTGAAATTGGGAAATGCTGCGTTAGTTCTTGACTGAAATTTTATATAGAAATTTTAAGGATAAAAAATATGTTTGATTATTTTAAAAGGAAATTTTGTATTTTCCTGCAACAAATCTGGAGTGCGCCGCACAGACAACCCCTGGTATATTCAAACGTAGATGCCAAACCCAATATTCATTTAATGTACCTGATATTGTGAGAAATTATTAAGTCGTATATAGAGAAACATTGGTGAAGTTTTGAAAGAAATAACTTTTTGCAGTTGGATTTTATGGACTAGCTGTGTCCTCAAATTTCTGGATCATCCCTTGTATATTGGGACACCCAAAAATAATGAATTTTCTTGCACACCGGATAGAAAATGCCATTCTTTTCACCTGGGATAGAAAATCTCATCTTACCCTGGTGTTCTGACCCAGGACCGGAAAAAAATCACGAGCTGTCAATGCATTGGTTGTATAGGAGCTCACGTACCTGCGTCGTCAAGTGACGTTGGCATTTAAGATGATGACGTCACGAAGACGGTAAAAATGACGTCAGTTTATGCACGCCAGTCGTTCACGTAAAGAGCCGAATGGCGGGCGTTGAAAGCGGCGCCTTCTTTCAAAAATAAGTTTAAATCTCTCCAGCACTAGAATTACGCATTTTAAGAGGTTCTGAAGTTAAAACAAAATGTGGTGTGCAAGAAAAAGTATCTATCATTGGTGTGAGGTGCGGATAGAAAAATCCGTCACTCGGGATCACTGTTCGGCATCACTCGGCAAGCCTCGTGATGCCGAACAGTGACCCTCGTGACGGATTTTTCTATCCACACCTCACACCCATGACAGATCCTTATATTCCATTTGGGACAAATGGAAAATATATTATTTTAGGTGTCCCAGTACTTAAGCACGTTAGTGGTATATGGCCCACAATTACTATGTGAAGTCTTGCCCATTTAATTGTAGTTTCTCTTTCTCATTCTTGTTTGAACTTCTGCTAATCGTAAGATTTTTATTTTTATTTAAAGGAAACATAATTTGGTTTGACAATATTGATGAATTATGTGAGACACAAGAAAAATGGGGTAATTTGATAGAGTTTCTAGGAGACATTACAAACATCATTGATGGAGAGAAGGACTACCAGGTGATGTTTAAAAAACACTTTATTTTCAACAGCTGCAGAAATTTCAGAATTTTGTGGAAATGCTAACTCACTAGGCTGAATAGTTCAAGAACTCAAGATAGCCACATTACCTAAAATAATAAACATAACAAAATCAACTTCTTCTCTAGAACCACTTGGTATATCTGGCTGAAATTCAGTATTGTGTATTATTAGGACCTTTCTTTGAAATCTGTAGCAATGTTAGGTCACAGAGACCTACTTTGTGTTTACGAGTTTGGCTGTGCTCAGATGACTCTATCTTAAGAACCACTGATCAGATTTTGACAGAACTTGATCAGAGCAAGTGTTACAGAAAACTCTTTAAAGTTTATGCAAACAGGCCATTTAAGATTGCAGTCATTACTGAAAATAACAAAACATAAAAATAACAATTTCTGAAGAACAATCAACCAGAATCGGAGCAAAGATGATCAGAATAATTGTGTCATTGAGCTCTTCCAAGTTTATGCAAATGGACCTTGAAGATACATGTAGCTGGCATTATTAAAACCTGGCAATTCATGAAAATGAGAGTATCAGAAGAACTGCTGAATGGATTTCTGTCAAACCTGGTCAGTTAAATTTTTGTGTGAAGCTCTTTTAAATGTATTCTAATGGACCAGCCAAAGCTAGGTGCCATTACTAAAATTGGCAAAACATGAAAATGTCAGTGTTTCAAGAACCGCTAAATGGAATCTGACCAAAATTGTACAGAACAACACTTGCACTGACCTTTCAAGTTCAGCTATTCAAGTGTGATCTCAAAATAGAAAATCTTCTCTGCTGATTTCTTTCATAAAGATAAAACTCATTGGTATACAGTCTCATAACACCCACAGCTTTGAACGATGGACAGGCATTCTGACATGTCAAAAAATACATAAAAATTTGTGCTGCAAAAAGTAATGAGATAAAACATGTTTCATTGTTGATTTATTACAGATGAAACTATTAGTCACAGTTGCTGAAAATTCAGAGGAAGAATACTTTACTGATGTCCACACTCACACACTGGAAGGTGCCTGGAAAGTTGTACATCTGAGCGATCTATCACAGGATGATTCAGAAGTACTTCTGCAGAAACTGTCAAACTTATCATTGGGAGTAAGAAAACCAGTATTAACTCTTTAAGCACCAAAAAGGAGACGACAAAATTTACATCTGCAAAAATAAAAAAAGATACCTTATCCAAGACATTTCATATTGAGAATTCAAAGACTAGAGGGCAAACAGTGTAGATCTAGATGAGGCGGCTCATTATGAGCTGCCTCATTAGGATCTACGCTGTTTGCAAATTTTGCTAATTTCGTCACTGGGGCTTAAAGAGTTAAGGTGAATGGTAAACTGCCATACTTCTTAGCCATTTTTCCAAAGGGAGATGACTTTGTGGCCTCTTGTTTACATTCTTGAAAGACAATGCTCTTTGAAATGAGGCCAAGTCTTAAAGGAAAGAAACTTCTCATAAGGGAGCAAATTCATTTTTTTGAGAGTTGACCTTCATTGATAAGGGGGACAGGATGAAATTGGCAGAGTTGCCTCCCCTGAAAGTGTACCGATTGAATAACATTAAATTGTGCAAATTCTGTCGTTAATTGCATTTGTCCTAGATATTTGGACACTCCAACCAAACAGACTCTGCTGTCCCATTTTCGTCAAAAAAATAAGGTAAATGAGCTGGAACATGACAAAAGCAACAAAGTGGTTTGTGCACCCAGCAGAGACTCCAGTCAGCCTTGGCATTTGCTAAGTTTGATCAGTCTTCTTTTTCAGTGTGGACATAGCTTAGACCCTTAGCTACCCTTTCAGCACACAGCAAAGACACTGATCAGACTGTGCAGATGCCCAGGCTGATCTGAGTCTTGGCTGTATGCTCATGTCACTTTGTTGGTTTTCTCATGTCACAGCTCAAATATAGTATACATACAATCATGGGCGGTGGCTACTTATGAAAATGGCCAGCATTTGCTAAATAAAAATCAAAAGTGTTTTATGTTTACCACTGTTTGTGATGTACCACAGCCCCCTGCTCAGTGTCTCTTCCATATTAATATTCCATGAACAGCCCTAGGTGCGGAAACAACTCTGTCATTTCTGTTTTTGCTTTGATTATCAATGTCAGCAATAAAAGCAAATAATTTTTTTCTTTAGGAGCAAATTCTCTATTCTTTTTTTTTTTTTTTTTTTTTGGAAAGTAGGCCCTTTTTGGGAAGATTTTATCAGCCAGGAAAGCAAACTGGAAGTCACAAAACTGTTTCTTTTTGTGAAATTTAGTAGAAAAAAGAGATATATCCATACACTTTAATGCATGTTAGAGAAAAGTTTGCCAAAATTCAGTCATAGAATCTTCCATGGTTTCGGAAGATATTGTCTGGCTCTAGATCTGCATTTACACTAAATGTTTGGATAGCCATGCTTTATTATGCCTGAGTAAACTTTGCAAACCCAAATCATACTGACCCCCTAAGAGTAGTCTAACATCTTCTAAGCCCCTTGCATATCCATATAACCCCTGACTGCTTAAGGGCCATCTAACATCCCCCTAACAGTACAGTGGACTCTTCGTACAATGTCAGCATTGGTTCCCAAACATTTTGTTTGATATTGATGTTATATGGAATTTTGAGCAATAAAAAACATTCCCTGCATATTAAAATGATGTTTTAGCCCTTTTTAGACTTTAAACTTGTTTTGGGGTATTATGCAAACAGTGAAGACCCAGTTCAGATGCCGCAGACTGCGGCATCTGATCAGGGTCTACCCTGTTTGCTTACAGGAATTTCTATGCAAAATACAATAAAAGTGAAAAATTGCCAGAAACCCCTAAAACAATAAATGTACTCATCCAAATAATAGGGGTGGGCAAGTCCACTGGTCTAAAAAGGGTAAAGAACTTTGCCATAAATAGTAAGATGATGAATGACTTGACAGTTTTAGGTCCTTATCAACAGTATTTCAGTCATGTCAGGACAATGGGATGGTGATTATGAAGGAGTAAGGGCAATGAAATACCATTTAGATGGGAAAAGATCTCCCCTTCATCAGTCACCATTAACCCCATGATCTGAAGTCAGGAGGACTAACCACTTGGCTATGCACATGCGTCAGTAAGACATTTGAAAAGATTCTGTAGTGATCTTGTATGTATCATTTGGATAGAATTTACCCAAGTATTGGACCCAGATTTGACTTCCATTCAAGAACAGGAGTAGTCTGATTAAGATTTGCAGTGTGCATTTCCATCAGCAACTGTTCAATGCATTTTAATCAACTTTTTCAAATTTAAGGTACACTGCCATTTTTAAAAAGCAAAAAAAAAGATTTGTGACTTCCTGTTTGCTTCCTTGGCTGAAAAATCCTTTTCATAAAGGGACTTGCTCTTAAAGGAAATAATTTGCTTGGGGTGCAAATTCTTTCCTTTAAATGTTGATCCTGTTTGATAAAGAAGACAAAATAGATATCTTCCCTATGGGAGTGTACCCTTTTGCTTTGAATCTTTATTTAGGTTAATTGATGAACATAACTACTTATTGATATCCATAAATTGAATTATGGATATCCATAAATCAGGTCAAATTATATGTATCCAAGATTTCAAATTATGGATATCTATAATTCAAATTATGGATATCCATAATTTGATTTATTGATAGCTATAATTGAACATGATTTATGGATATCCTTGTTTCGATTTATGGATATCCATAAATCAGATGATAGATATCGATAATTCGAATTATGTATATCAATAAATAAGTATGTATATCCATAAATGATTATAGATATCAATAATTTGAATAATGGATATCCATAATTCGAATTATGGGTATCAATAGATAGAGAATAAATAGTAAAACAGCACCCCCTAAACTACAGTAATGTAAAATTGATCTTTACTTTTAGGCTGTCCAAGAGAAGCTACCATATCTTGCCACTCATGGAAATCCTATGGCTCTCAGAATGGTTGGCAGTTTGTTATGGGATAGAAAACCTGTCAAGTACATGGAGGCTGCTGTTCACTTAGATACACCACCAGTGTCACCATCATGTCAAGCGGACACATGTATTGAACAATCCTTTCAAGCACTGGATAAAGGCTCTCAAAGTCTCCTGATTAAACTTTCTGTGTTCAGGACAGCTCAGTTTGATCTGGAAAGTGCAGTTTTCATAACATGCACTGATATGAAAATTTTGGAGCAAGCGAAACTTTTGAATGAAAAGAAATATGATTTACTTTTACTCTTAAATCATTTGATAATCTGTAACTTTATTGAGCAAGAAGAAGAGTTTGAGTTGACAAATTTAAAAATCTTTTCAGAAAAGAAAACAAGTTTTAGATTTTCCGTTCATCCACTTATCTGCCATTATTTGCAAAAGAACCAGAGTTCAGGTGACTTTATAGAAGATCTAGCTCAAGCAAAATATGGCTTTTGTACACATTTCTGTTCCTTGATCAACAAATATCTCAGAAAATATGACTCATCTGAGACAGAAGCAGCCAAGAGTATTTGGAAAGAAAATTGCATACATTTTAAAACATGGTTTCATTATGTAACAAGTGAATGCTTACCAGTTGAAAGATTTTGTGAAAACAGCGGCCACTGCAAGCCATTGCAGATTCAAGCTAGAGTTTGGAGAGTTGCCCAGACTGTGTTAGGTCCTTCTAAACAATTGATATTTCTTCAGCAGCAGACAAAACTTGCAAACCAGTCTAAGAGCTGGTTTTCAGCTGTTGTGTGGATTGCCCTTCAGGCTGAGTACCATGTTAATCAGAATGAGGCTGAAATAGCTCAGCAGTTGATAGACACAGTACCAGAAGAATTTTATTTATATGCACCCAGGATAACATCAGAGACATTGAATGCTGACCAGAATTTAACACAGGCTGATCAAATATTCATAAATGTGGCTGAAAAACACTCTCACGAAAAGCAACTAGGAATTTTGGTTGCCAGTGCTTTCTATTATAGCACATGTGGATATATTCTCAAACAGGGAACCAATAGCAAAACATCAAAACACTACCTCAGGTTAGCACGTAGATTGTTCTCAGGGAAATATGGGAAACCAGACATACAAAAGCAAATCAAACAATCATACAAGTTTGAGCTGTCTAAAACTGATCACTGGCTTACCGCGCTGAAAAGAAAGCAATTTCGTGAATCTCAAAATTTACCGGAAAACATGAATCATTACAGACAGTCTACTGCATCATCATACTCTTCATCAGATATTGATTCTGTTTATAGTAACACACGAGAAAGTTGTAGTTCCACTGAGGTCCAAGAATGTCGTCTGCTTCTGGATGATTCATCCAGTAGCAGACGACATGCTTGGATCTCAGCCAGTTCCAACAGAAAAAGATCTTCAGGAGACAGTCAGGCACTCAGCAGTTGTAGTGACAGTTCATGGAAGGATTCGTATGAAAGTACAGACTCATTTGGGCATGATAGTCTTGAAGTATTTCCAGGTCTGTCAACTGAAGCCAGAAGGAGGGTATCTTTAAAGCGTTTGGAGTCTCAAGCTAGTGTTACCTCACTCATGGGCAAACTTCAGACAGACACCGCAGGATCATGGGAAGAGGTGATCGCAGATGGTACTTAATATACAGTTGTTTCATGCTTGGTATAAGATATTTTTTAACACTTGCTGCACTTTTGCTAGCCAATACTGAAATAAATAAAGTCAAACCTGCCTTAAAGAGACAACTTTGGGAATAAAATTGGCTGCTTAAGACAGGTGACCCCTTAATAAGGCCTAGGTTAATTAAATTTGATTGGGATCCAAAAAGGTGCCTGCTAAAGGCAGGTGGCTTTTTATTTGTTTTAAAATGTGACTTCTTATGTTTTAAAAATACTAACAACAAAAAAACCCACAAAACAAGAGGGCCATGAGGCCCTGAATCGCTCACCTGAGAAATTGGAAAGGTGGCTTTTTCTAATCATGTCTGAAATTGTCAAAATATGAGTCTTGGGTCAAAAGTCAAAGAATGACAATGACTACTTGTACTCATAAATCTTCATGTACTCATTAAGACAACCATATATACCATTTTTAGGCCAAAATCTTCAAAACTTTCCATGAAATCTTATGTTCTAGCATTTCCCCATATTTGACCATGCCGCAAGAAAGGTCAAGGTAAACCCAAGGTCATCATTTGAACAGTCTTGGTGGTACTCTAGTACTCCATGCTACTTACCAAGTTTCAAGGCCATAGGTGTATTGATTCTGGAGAAGAAAAATATTAAAGATTTATACCATAAATGGTTATGGCGGCCATGTTGGTCTTGTGACCTTGACCTTTGAACAAATTTTTATTCAATCAACCCCTGGAGGCTTCAATCAACCCCTGGAGGCTCTATATGAAATGTGTTTGCAATTGGCCCTTTGGCTTTTTGGGGTAATGTT
The DNA here is from genome assembly GCA_963989385.1 of Ctena decussata. NCBI lineage: Eukaryota > Metazoa > Mollusca > Bivalvia > Lucinida > Lucinidae > Ctena > Ctena decussata. The sequence continues at coordinate 21,277,111 of OZ022502.1, forward strand.
TGAAAATGTCAAACTATGAGAGATCTGGATCAAAGGTCAAAAAATGACCTTGACCTCTTGTACTCATAATTCTTCATGACCTTATTAAGACAAGTGTATATACCAGTTTTTAGGCCAAAATCTTCAAAACTTTCCATGAAATCTTATGTTCTAGCATTTTCCCATATTTGACCTTGCCGTAAAAAAGGTCAGGGTCAACCCAAGGTCATAATTTGAATAATCTCAATAGTACTCGAGTACCCAATGTTACATACCAACTCTCAAGGCCATCGGTCAGTTGGTTCTGAAGAACAAGATTTTTAAAGGTTTTTACCATATATGGGCGTAGCAGCGATGTTGGTCATGTGACCAAGACTGTTAGAAAATTTTTTCATTCCCTCAAGCCCTGGAGGCGCTATATGAAATTTTGTCACAATTTGCCATATGGCTTTTGAGGTAATGTTTGAAATTGTCAAAATATGATAGTTCTGGGTCAAAGGTAAAAAAATGAGCTTGACCTCTTGCACTCACAAATCTTCATGTACTCATTAAGATGACTGTATATACCAATTTTTAGGCCAAATCTTCAAAACTTTCCATTAAATCTTATGTTCTAGCATTTTCCCATATTTGACCTTGCCTTAAAAAGGTCAAGGTCGACCCAGTGCCATAATTTGAACAATCTTGATAGTATTTGAGTACCCAATGCTACATACCAAGTTTCAAGGCCATCGGTCAACTGGTTCTGGAGAAGAAGTTTTTTAAGGTTTTTACCATATATGGGCGTGGTGGCCATGTTGGTCATGTGACCTGGACCGTATGAATAAATTTTAGTTTGCTCAACCCTTGTAGGCTCTAGATGAAATTTGGTTTCAATTCGCCGAATGGCTTCTGAGGAGATTGTTAGAACTTGCCAAAATATGAGAGTTCTGGGTCAAGGGTCAAAGAATGACCTTGACCTCTTGTACTCATAAATCTTCATGTACTCATTAAGATGACTGTAGATACTAATTTTTAGCCCAAAATCTTCAATAGTTTCCAAGATATCTTATGTTGTAGCATTTTGCCATATAAAAGCATAAGGAATCAAATTTGACCTTACCATAAAAAAGGGTCAAGGTCAAACCAAGGTCATAATTTGAACAATCTTGGTAGTACTTGGGTACTTGATGCTACATACCAAGTTTCAAGGCCATCGGCCTATTGGTTTTAGAGAAGAAGATTTTTTTTGTTTTTTACCATATATGGGCATGGCGGCCATGTTGGTCATGTGACCTGGACCGTTTGAACAATTTTTCGTTCTTAAGGTCCCAGGATGCTCTATATGAAATTTGGTTACAATAGGCCCAGCGGTTTCAGAGGAGAAGTCGTTTGAAAGTGTGGACGGACGACGGACGGACAACGGAGCCTAACCATCCTATAATCTCCCCCAGAGCCGCTGGCTCAGGTGAGCTAAAAAAAAAACTACCATACATGCTTTTATTGAACAGTAGTCACACTTGAAAGATATGTTTGATTTAAATTTTTATTTGTGTGACAGCCATAATAGTTGTAGGATGAAAAGGGTGCCAGTTAGTCGTTAAGTGCACAATACCAAAGTGTGTGTGGTGTTACAAAGTGCACCTAGGACTGCTGCAGAATGTTGACAAAATAATGAGTTGAGTTTTGCGAGAATGCATTTTTCACCTCTTTATGAAGGAAAACATCTTTTGTGAATTCATGTTTGCTTCCGTGGACTATGAAATAATACTAATAATTTGCTCCAAAACTGAATCTGCTCTTACTTGTCTTTTCACAGATTTTGAGGTACAGACTGGTACAAGTGATGAAATGCATGGTATCAAGAGGAAGAAAACAGACTGAGTAGATAACTTAGACTGACTCACACCCCATATTACCATAAAAATTTTAAGTATTGGGACAGACAGGTCTAAGCGAAAATTGCAGACCCAGATCAGACTGCTCTTTAAGGAGCAGTCTGATCTGGGACTACACTTTTTGCAATTTCACCTGTAATTTTTAGATGCATTGCTGCATTCTAAAACCAAACTGTTCCATTTTAGGACAATTACAGTAATTATTTTGGTGTTCCAATTTTTCGATTTAAGTATGATAGCATGAAAAGTGCCTTTTTTAGCTCACCTGAGCCAGAGGCTCCGGGGTAGCTTATGGTATGGTCAGGCTCCGTCTTCCGTCCGTCCGTCCGTCGTCCATCCGTCCGTCCCCAATTTCAAACGACTTCTCCTCTGAAACCCCTGGGCCAATTGTAACCAAATTTCATATAGAGCCTCCTGGGACCTTAGGAACAAAAAGATGTAAAAGCAGTCCTGGTCACATGACCAACATGGCCGCCATGCCCATATATGGTAAAAACCTAAAAAAATCTTCTTCTCCATAACCAGTGGGCCGATGGCCTTGAAACTTGGTATGTAGCATTGGGTACGGGAGTTCTACCAAGACTGTTCAAATTATGACCTTGGGTTGACCGTGACCTTGGGTTGACCGTGACCTTTTTTGGGTATGGTCAGGCTCCGTCTTCCGTCCGTCCGTCCGTCCGTCGTCCATCCGTCCGTCCCCAATTTCAAACGCCTTCTCCTCTGAAACCCCTGGGCCGATTGTAACCAAATTTCATATAGAGCCTCCTGGGACCTTAGGAACAAAAAGATATACAAGCAGTCCTGGTCACATGACCAACATGGCCGCCATGCCCATATATGGTAAAAACCTAAAAAATCTTCTTCTCCATAACCAGTGGGCCGATGGCCTTGAAACTTGGTATGTAGCATTGGGTACGGGAGTTCTACCAAGACTGTTCAAATTATGACCTTGGGTTGACCGTGACCTTGGGTTGCCCGTGACCTTTTTTATGGCAAGGTCAAATTTGGGATAAGAACTCGATAAGCTTTGCTTCCGTTCTGATCCTTTAAATGTTCTCAAATTATGTAAATACATGTATGATTGTAATCTTATGAAAATAAAATATGTTTAAACTAAACTAAATTTGCTTCCTTGTGCTTTTATATGGCAAAATGCTAGCACATAAGATTTCTTGGAAACTGTTGAAGATTTTGGGCTAAAAATTGGTATCTACAGTCATCTTAATGAGTACATGAAGATTTATGAGTACAAGAGGTCAAGAGCATTCTTTGACTGTTGACCTAAAACTCTCATATTTTGACAATTCCAAACAATCTCCTCAAAAGCCCCTGGGCCAATTGAAACCAAATTTCATATAGAGCCTCCAGGAGTTGAGGGAACAAAAACTTATTCATACGGTCCAGGTCACATGACCAACATGGCCGCCACGCCCATATATGGAAAAAAACTTTTAAAATCTTCTTCTCAAGAACCAATTGACCGATGGCCTTGAAACTTGGTATGTAGTTTTGGGTACCTGAGTACTGTCGAGATTGTTCAAATTATGACCATGGGTTGATCTTGATCTTTTTTACGGCAAGGTCAAATATGGGAAAATGCTAGAACATAAGATTTCATGGAAAGTTTTGAAGAGATATGCCTATGAATTGGTATATACAGTTATCTTAATGAGTACATGAAGATTTGTGAGTACAAGAGGTCGAGGTCATTCTTTGACCTTTGACCCAGAACTCTCACAATTTTGACAATATCAAACAATCCCCTAAAAAAACTGGGCCAATTGTAACGAAATTTCATATAGAGCCTCCAGGGATTGAGGGAATGAAAATTTGTTCAAACAGTCCAGGTCACATGACCAACATGGCCGCCAGGACCATATATGGTAAAAACCTTTAAAAATCTTTTTGTCCAGAACCAATTGACCAATGGCCTTGAAGCTTGGTATGTAGCATTGGGAATTCCAGTACTATCAAGATTGTTCAAAATAATGACCATGGGTTGACCTTGACTATTTTACTGCAAGGTCAAATGTGGGAAAATGCTAGAACATAAGATTTCATGGAAAGTTTTGAAGATTTATGCCTAAAAATTGGTATCTGCAGTCATCTTAATGAGTACATGAAGATTCATGAGTACAAGAGGTCAAGGTCATTCTTTGACTATTGACCCTGAACTCTGTCATTTTGACAATATCAAACCATCTCCTCAAAAGCCCTTGGGCCAATTTTGAAACCAAATTTCATATAGAGCCTCCAGGGGGTTAAGGGAATGAAAATTTTTTCAAACGTCCAGGTCACATGACCAACATGTCCTCCATGCCCATATATGGTTAAAACCTTTAAAAATCTTTTTCACCAAAACCAATTGACTGATGGCCTTAGAGTAACTTACCCTAGATTACTGAGGCTGAATGGACCCAGGTGGGCTACAGGACCAATGGTCCTCTTGTTTTTGAAAAGTAATCTCAGAGAAGTAGATCGGCCAAATTAAACATATTTTTACAGTTTAGTACAGAGGCTGGTGTTGGATTTTATGGCCCCTTCAGCTGTAATTCGTCACTTTGGATGACTAGGTAGTGGGTGATATGATAATGGGAATCAAATAATTCTATTCCATTTTATAATTTATCATATACTCAACTACTATTTGTTGAGTTTTTTTTTGTTGCTTTTTTCAAATCATCAAATTTTGACAAAAAGATTGCAAAATGATGTTCAAAGAAGTACAAAACATCATGGTAACTCTTTCTGTGCCAAGTTTATATAGAGATGCACTTTCTAGTGCCAAATTTATTTGACAAGAAAATTAAATATTGGGCATTTCTGTCTGGTAAATAAAACACTTGAAAGTCTCTAAAATTTCATGAAAAAAAAAACAAAAAAACAGCCATTTTTTTTTTCACAAAAAAATATCTTTGTTTGCCATAATCTGGTCATAGACTTTGAATTATTTCCCTTGGTAATGTCGTAAAATGGGGATACCTGTATTTACCGGGACTGTGCTGGTCATATTAAAGTGACAATGGCAGTCTGCCTAGCTGTCTTATCTGGGGTACAATGGTGCCGAAAGAGTTAAACTAGCTCCACTGACATTTTTAGCGTCATGTAAACATCATTCCGAACATCGCTCACAGGCATGGTAACCTGTCCCCTTGCAAAATACATGATTTCTGCTTGTCACCCTGCCCAGGCTGATAATGGTTATGCATTTATCATATACAAACTATGGTCTTTTGCCGATAATATAGTTCTAAGTATGTGATTAAGCATAATGAACAGTGTTGTAATGAAGCTCTGCTGTTGTATAATAGCTTAAACAAATATTCTGACTTTTTAGCTCACCTGAGCCAGCGGCTCCGGGGGAGCTTATAGGATGGTAAGGCTCCGTTGTCCGTCGTCGTCCGTCCGTCCGTCCGTCCGTCCGTCCGTCCGTCGTCCGTCCACAATTTCAAACGACTTCTCCTCTGAAACCGCTGGGCCAATTGTAATCAAATTTCATATAGAGCCTCCTGGGACCTTAGGAAAGAAAAGTTGTTCAAACGGTCCTGGTCACATGACCAACATGGCCGCCACGCCCATATATGGTAAAAACCTAAAAAAATCTTCTTCTCCAGAACCAATAGGCCGATGGCCTTGAAACTTGGTATATAGCATCGGGTACGCGAGTACTACCAAGATTGTTCAAATTATGACCTTGGGTTGACCTTGACCTTTTTTACGGCAAGGTCAAATTTGCTTCCTTGTGCTTTTATATGGCAAAATGCCAGAACATAAGATATCTTGGAAACTGTTGCAGATTTTGGGCTAAAAACCAGTATCTACAATCATCTTAATGAGTACGTGAAGATTTATGACTTTAAGAGGTCAAGGTCATTCTTTGACCTTTGACCCAGAACTCTCATATTTTGACAATTTCGAACAATCTCCTCAACAGCCACTGAGCCAATTGAAACCAAATTTCATATAGAGCCTCCAGGGGTTGAGGGAACAAAAATTTATTCATACTGTCCTGGTCACATGACCAACATGGCCGCCACGCCCATATATGGTAAAAACCTTTAAAAATCTTCTTCTCCAGAACCAATTGAACGATGGCCTTGAAACTTGGTATGTAGCATTGGGTACTCGAGTACTATCAAGATTGTTCAAATTATGACCTTGGGTTGACCTTGACCATTTTACTGCAAGGTCAAATATGGGAAAATGCTATAACATATGATTTCATGGAAAGTTTTGAAGAGTAAGGCCTAAAATTGGTTAATGCAGTTGAGTACATGAAGATTTATGAGTATAAGAGGTCAAGGTCATTCTTTGACCTTTGACCCAGAACTCTCATATTTTGACATTTTCAAACAATCTTCTCCAAAGCCACTGGGCCAATTGTAACCAAATTTCATATAGAGCCTCCAGGGGTTGAGGGAATGAAATTTTGTTCAAAAGGTTCAGGTCACATGACCAACATGGCCGCCACGCCCATATATGGTAAAAACTTTTAAAAATCTTTTTCTCCAGAACCAGTTGACCGATGGCCTTGAAACTTGGTATGAAGCATTGGGTATTCCAGTTCTATCAAGAGTGTTCAAAATGATAACCTTGGGTTGACCTTGACCATTTTACGGGAAGGTCAAATAAGGGAAAATGCTAGAACATAAGATTTCATTGAAAGTTTTGAAGATTTAGCCCTAAAAATTGGAAAATGCAGTCATCTTAATGAGTACATCAAGATTCATAAGTACAAGAGGTCAAGGTCATTCTTTGACCTTTGACCCTGAATTCTCATAATTTGACAATTTCAAACTTCTTTTTAAAAGCCAATTGTAACCAAATATCATATAGAGCCTTCAGGGGTTGAGGAAAAGAAATTTTCAACAAATGGTCTGGGTCACATGACCAGCATGGCCGCCATGACCATATATGGTAAAAACCTTTGAAAATCTTCTTCTCCAGAATTAGTTGACCGATGGCCTTGAAACTTGGTATGTGGCATTGGGTACTCCAGTATTATCAAGATTGTTCAAATTATGACCTTTGCTTGACCTTGACCTTTTTATGACAAGGTCAAATATGGCAAAATGCTACAACATAAGCTTTCATGGGAATTTTTGAAGATTTTGGCCTAAAAATTGGTGTATACAGTCATCTTAATGAGGTCATGAAGAATTATGAGTACAAGAGGTCAAGGTCATTCTTTGACCTTTGACCCAGATCTCTCATATTTTGACATTTTCAAACATTTTCTCAAAAGCCAAAGGGCCAATTGTAGTCACATTTCATATAGAGCCTTCAGGGGTTGAGGGAACAAAAATGTGTTCAAATGGTCCAGGTCACATGACCAACATGGCCGCCATACCCATTTATGGTATAAACATTTAATATTTTTCTTCTCCAGAACCAATATGCCTATGGCCTTGAAACTTGGTAAGTAGCATGGAGTACTAGAGTACTTCCAAGACTGTTCAAATGATAACCTTGGGTTCACCTTGACCTTTTTTTGCAGCATGGTCAAATATGGGAAAATGCTAGAACATAAGATTTCATGGAAAGTTTTGAAGATTTTGGTCTAAAAAATGGTATATATGGTTGTCTTAATGCGTATTAGCACATGAAGATTTATGAGTACAAGAGGTCATGGTCAGTCTTTGACTTTTGACCCTAGACTCATATTTTGACAATTTCAGACATAAGAAAAAGCGACTTTGCCAATTGCTCAGGTGAGCGGATCAGGGCCTCATGGCCCTCTTGTTTAATAATCTTTTGAATCAAAGGATTTTGTTTTATTGTTGTTTTTCTGTGTAAATTATTATTTATGTGTTCAGTGTTCTAAAACAGACTATTACGAGTAATTTTCTGTAGATTTATCTTTTTTTTTGTTTACATGTATTAATCAAATATTTAAATTCTCTGTATTCTTTGTTTCAGTAATTGTATGTATACCATATTTATCCTATTAAACACCCTGGGGCATTGCATTTAATGAAAAGGGGCCTTTATTTAGAGCCTAAAGTGTGGTAGAATTTTTTTACTTTCAGTCAACTCTTTGTGACTTGAAGCTTTAAACATTGTTTTCATATGAGCCACGACATGTGAAAATCAACAAAGTGGTTGCGTGCCCAGCGCATACTCAGATCAGCCTGGGCATCCGTCCAGTTGACTCAGACTTTTCACTAAGTGCTCAGAGGGTAGCCAAGGGTCTAAGCTAGCTTTATGCGGACAGCGAAGTCTGATTAGACTGGGCAGATGCCCAGGCTGATCTGAGTCTGCGCTGGGCGAACAACCGCTTTGTTGGTTTTCTCGTGTCGGGGCTCATATGTTCTATGTATTCTAGGTATTCTGCCTGTTCCATAGAATTGTTTACTAACAGCAGCTGTTTGAGATTAAAAGCTTTTAACTTTGTTTTATGTGTTTTACATGTTCTATGTGTTTTACCTATTCTATAGAATTTTTTACTTACTGTCAACTTTTTGTGACTCAATGCTTTTAACTTCGTTTTACGTGTTCTCTGTTTTCTATGTGTTCTACTTATTCCATAGAATTTTTTAGGTGTGACTCAAAGCTTTAAACTTTGTTTAATATATGTGTTCTATATGTTCTATGTGTTCTATATGTTCTGTAGAATTTTTTACTTACAGTCTAGCCTCGATATCTTGAAGTCAAACTTTGTCTCAAACTACTGATATCTCAAAGTAAATTTTCTGGTCCCAGAAAATTTATTTTGATATATCAGTTGTTTGATATAACAGGAGTTGAAATACAAAGAGAAATGAGCCGCGACGTGACAAAACCAACAATGTGGTTGTGCGCCCAGCGCAGACTCAGATCAGCCTGGGCATCCGCCCAGTCTGATCAGAGTCATCGCTGTCCGCACGGTGGTAGCTTAGACACTTAGCTACCTTTTGAGCACTTAACGAAGAGTCTGGTTAAAGTTGGCGGATGCTCAGGATGATCTGAGTCTGTGCTGGGCGCACAACCACATTGTTGGTTTTGTCGTGTCGCGGCTCAAATAGGAACTGTGTCTAAAATATATTCTTTGATAAAAGAGATTACTTTGAGATATAAATATTTGAGATGTCAAAAGTTGACTATTTGTGGTCATTAAAGTATTCTGTAATATAGATAAACTTCTTGTTTTACATTTGCTCCTTTTTTTCCCTTTGCCTGAATAAAGTTGGGGTAGAGCTTTTGTGTTTGTAACTTAAAGCTTTAAACTTTCATGGTTTTTATGAGTTCTACAGATTTTTTTTAACTTTTATGCATTCGTTCTTCATCTCATTTAACAGCAGATTATTTAAGAAATTTAGGGGTTTTAGAAGGTGTATGTCTCACATGCTATATATGTAAAGTTCCATAGAGCCTCTGCTACACATACCCCCCAAACACCCTAAATGTCATAAATAACTTATTACAATATACTATGCAAATGATCTCTTTTCCATTAAATGGCTAGGCATTTCCATTTAATACACTGAGCCACTTTAATTACGCACCACTTTTCCGGAGCCCGCATTTTACACCAAAATTCCTATAATCAAATATTTTTATAGAATGTTATTTATTGGCATTTTATCTTTTTGATGACAGCGAAAAAAAAATTAGAATCAATCATGCGAAACATTCCAGTTCCTCACAAGTACATTTTGACAAAACTGCACGTGCAACCTAAGCGTTTAAAATTTTGAAATGCATTATGCAATAGACATTATCCTCAGTGATCGTTGTGATAGAAAAACACCAAAAACGAATACTGTATTGAAGTCAAACCCTCTTTTACTGCAATTTAATTGAGAAACAAAGTGACGCTTTGAAGCAATGCTCGGTTTGACGTCATGTTAACGTCAGTTACGATAACTAAACTACATTTTCTTTGCAAATCGTTTGTTACAAGTCACTTGTGTGCACAGAAATATCAAAACACTAACTATTCTATCATTTGCACATCCAAGAGCCTTAGGAGTAGTGACGTCATCGCTAACATCAAGGGGATGGCGTTAATGTATCCAAAAAATTTGTATGCAGATTAACGACGAATACATCGTTGTTTACTATGAAATTATAAAAGAAGTGTTTTAACAATTGGTTTGCTCAGAAACATTAAAAATTTCTATAGTTTTTAAAAAAGTGTGAATAAAAAAGAACTTTATTAAACCTTTGGCATATGGCTGCGGAAAACCTGGTAAAGTTTACAAACATGTTCCAGTCTTCTATATTGACGAAAATGAATCCGCTCTAAACAATGGCATAGCAAAAATTCGACACTAATAATAGTGCAGTGTGGTCTGAATGCAATGCAAAATAATGCAATGTGAAACCTTACATTTTATAAGTGGTGCGGAACTAAAGTGGCTGAGTGTATTGCAGCAAGAAGCTGACTATAAGGAAAATGCTAGTTTCCATACTTAAAGTTATATTCCTTTATTAACAGGACAGAAAAAGTTCATAATCACCCCTGGTTAACTATGTATCTACAAGGGCTGTTGCAAAATGAAAAAGAGCTGTTATTATACAAAAAAGAGTCATAGTTACCAAATGACCTAATGACCAGGTTGTTTGGTAACTATGACTCTTTTTCGTTTCATTTCAGCTCTTTTTCGTTTCGTAACATCCTTGAAAACATAGTTAACTGGGTGTGATATTCACCTCAACAAAGTTAAATAATTCTATAAATTTAATTTCTCTTCATCTTAACCTTATATTCTACATGTTCTGGCCGTTCCTGCCTTCTAATTTTTGTCATATATCAGGCAATGTTAATATATAAAACTCAGCTGTATCTATTCCAACAAGAATCAGCAGAAAACAGCAAAAATAGGTACAGTCAACTCTCTTTACAACAGAACCCATTTTTAGCTCACCTGGCCCGAAGGGCCATAGTGAGCTATTGTCATACCAATGCGTGCGTCGTGCGTCGTGCGTCGTCACGGATTGTGTCCGTCAACACCTAAAAACAAATATTCAAACATCTTCCTGAAAAACTACTGGTCCCATGGTTCTCAAATTTCACATGGAGCATCCCCTGACTCCAGGGTCTCAGAATTGTAAAATTGGGTCAGGTTGAAAATCCAAGATGGCCGCCGTTACTAAAAATAGCAAAAACAACAAAATAAACTTCTTCTCCAGAACCACTGGGTATATTTGTCTGAATTTTGGCATGGAACATCAGTGAAACCTTGGTATTCAAAATTGTAAAAATGAAAAAAATCTGTAGCGGAGTTTTGTCACAGTGACCTACTTTCTGTTTACGTGGGTAATTTTGCTCAAATGCCAATGTCAAAAAATGACCTATTTAAACAACTTCAAACAACTTCTTCTCTAAAACTACTGGTCCCATGGTTCTCAAATTTCACATGGAGCATGACCTGACTCCAGGGTCTCAGAATTGTAAAATTGGGTCAGGTTGAAAATCCAAGATGGCCGCCATTACTAAAAATAGCAAAAACAACAAAATCAACTTCTTCTCCAGAACCATTTGGTATATTTGGTTGAAAGTTTGCATGGAACATAAGTGGGACCTTGATATTAAAAATTATAAAAATTAAAAAAATCTATAGCGGAATTAGGTCACAGTGACCTACTTAGCGTTTACAAGGCCGATTTTGCTCAAATGTCAATATCTAAAGAAAATGCAACCGATTCTGACAAGATTTGGTCAGAAATGGTTCTTGAATGGAATTATTTCAATTTTGTGCCAGTTGACTATCCAAGATGGCCACCATGGGGGCCGTTACTAAAAATAGCACAAACATAAAAATGACGATTACTCAAGAACCCTTGAATGGAATTGGACCAATTTTGTGTCAGAATGTTCCTTGCATGAAGCCGTTTCGATTAATTGCAATTCGGCATTCCAAGATGGCCGCCATCTGGTGTTACTAAAAATAGCACAAACATAAAAATGACAATTACTCAAGAACCCTTTAATGGAATTGGACCAATTTCGTGTCAGAATGTTCCTTGCATGAAGTCGTTTTGATTAATTGCAATTTGGCATTCCAAGATGGCCACCATCTGCCATTACTAAAAATAGCACAAAACATGAAAATGACAATATCTCAGTAACCGCTGAATGGATTTTGACGAAATTTGTGTCAAAATGATTCTTGCATTGAGATGTTTCAAAAATATCTAACTGTAGACCATTCATATTGGCCTCTGTTACTAAAAATAGAAAAATGTGAAAATCAGTAAATCTCAATGGAGTTGGATTAATTTTGTGTCAGAATGGTCCTTTCATTAAGCTTTTTCGATTTTTTGCATTTTGGCATTCCAAGATGGCCGCCATTTGCCGTTACTAAAAATAGCACCAAACATGAAAATGACAATATCTCAGTAACTGCTGAATTGATTTTGACGAAATTTGTGTCAAAATGATTCTTGCATTGAGATGTTTGAAAAATATCTAACTGTAGACCAGTCATATTGGCCTCTGTTACTAAAAATAGAAAAATGTGAAAATCAGAAAATCTCAATGGAACTGGACCAAATTTGTGTCAAAATGGTCCTTGCATGAAGGCTTTTCGATTTTTTGCATTTTAGCAATCCAAGATGGCCGCCATCTGCCGTTACTAAAAATAGCACAAAACATGAAACTGGCAATATCTCAGTAACCCCTGAATGGATTTTGATGAAATTTGTGGCAAAATGATTCTTGCATTGAGGTGTTTCAAAAGTAAATATATAAAGACCAGGCAAGTTGGCCTCTGTTACTAAAAGTAGCAAAATGTGAAAATGAGAAATTCTCAGTGGAATTGGACCAATTTTGTATCAGAATGGTCCCGTTGCACAATAGCCAGGTGAGCGATATCAGGCCCATTTGGGCCTCTTGTGATTTGCATGGACTGGCTTTACTGTTCAAAATGTGTATTCTTTAGAATAGCGAATTCAGTTTAAGGTCAAAATATTTGGGAAGAAATGTGGTCATTGAAAAGAGGTTCCACTGTACTGTATTCACACTAAATGTTTGCTAAACACTTAAAAATAAATAAACGCCTGACCAAACAGTGTAGACCCAGACCAGTCTGCTCTTAGGAGCAGTCTGACCAGGGTATGCACTGTTTGACAACATATACGTATATCATACTCTGATGGGGCAAATGCAGATGAAAAGGCTGCTTTAAAAATTGTATGTCTGACTGTTTGAGATATATTGGTATACCTCAATGTTTTTCCGCCATTTTTACATTTGGAGAATCAAGTTTTGTGACTTCCTGTTTACTTCTCTGGACAACATAACCCTTCCAAAATGGGAGTCTACTATTAAAAAAAGAATTTTCTCCTAGAAGAGCAAACTCTTTGCTTTAAGAGAAGACCCCTATTTAGAAGGATCTGGGAGGCAAATATGGAAATAGCAGAATTGAGTCCCCCTGAAAGTTTACCTATTATTTTGTCTTAGAATAAATGAGCAGTGACATGACAAAACCAACAATGTGGTTGTGCGCCCAGTGCAGACTCAAATCAACCTGGAAATCCTCCCAGTCTGATCAGACTCTTCACTAAGCACTTAAAGGGGTAGCTAAGGGTCTAAGCTACATCCATGCGGACAGTGAAGGCTCTGATCAGACTGGGCGGATGCCCAGGCTGATCTGAGTCTGCCCTGGGCGCACAACCACATTGTTGGTTTTGTCGTGTCGCGGCTCAAATCGGCTTACAGTTCTGAGTTTCCAATCACTGAAGTACCGAAAATATTATGATATATTCTCATCACAATTTAAAACTGCTTCGCTTCTTGGTCTTCTTAGATTTATAATAACTTCTGTCTGTGGAATAACCAGATGGATAACCAGACGCTATTGTTGACTCCTGTATACCGGTCGGCAAGGTTATAACGACTTTTGCTGGTTTTAATTTTTTCTTACAGTTCATACATGTTTCCTTTGATAGAGGAGATTCCTGTCTTTTATTTGTGAAAAGTAGTTCCTGAGGAATGTCCAATCCTAGCTCGTGCATCCTACGCTTACGCACTTGATGTCGATGACCTTCACGCATAACTTGAGCCAGCTTTGGTAAAATGAGCTTCTCCGTGGACATATCAATGGTGGGAAATAGCATATGTTGAAGCTCATTTCCAATACGCCTATTTGTGTTTTCAATACATTCAGAACAAGAGCTGGGACCCAATATTTCACAGAATTCATTTGTCCTGTCACAGTTTATGGGTGTCTGTAGATCCGGATAATTATCAAGTCTAACCAAGGATGGTTCTCGGGTCAACCCATCCATAAGAACTTTGAACTGATTAGACTCCCTTGTATCTGGCCGAGGCATACCATAACCCAAGGTCCGGCTAGGAGCAGATATTCGGAAGAAGTGCTTCATGATTACTCTCGGGAATATTTCTGGTGTGGCGTTATTGAGGCGGCTGCTTAAAATATAGTTCTTCTCCACCTGATGTTCAATGTTATTCTGTTTTGAATTGTCGTTTCCCTGTGTTGGAGGTCTGCTTAGGAATCCTAGTTCCTGGCTGGCTATATTTTCTCTTTTTATTGAGTACAGTGTCCTGAAATGTAAAGTTACTTTACAAGAACATATATATATATATATATATATATATATTTTATATATTTGTATTAAGGTGTATGGGTATATCTGCATGATATAGACTCCATTTTAAGAAAGGACACAACTTCAACAGATCAAGAAAAATAATTGCCTCGTGTGTAAGTTGAATCAGAGCTACTCTTAAAGGAAAGATTTTCCTGTCTGAGAAAGACTGATAGTTAAGGTGACAACTCGATATAAATTCATTTCCACTGTATTATGGTTTAAAAAGCCTTACGTCGGTGGCTGCTAAGATAGGTGACCCTTTAATTAAAATGACCCTTTAATTAAAACAGATGTACACACATAGGCAGGTTTGGTTGTTACTTGTTGAAAACATATTCTTGCTCAGTCAAACACATTTAAGGCTACCTGTATTAAGCAGCCAACTGCAATCAGTAAAGCAGTGGATAATAACCTGTACTACCTTCTTGTTATTTGGACAGACTTGTCTAAGCAGTGTAGACCCAGGTCAGACTACTCTTTTTGGAACAGTCTGATCAAGGTCTATATTTACTCATGGGAACAACTTTTGTGACTTCCAGTGTTTGCTTCACAAAGCCCTTCCTAAATGGCACCTGCTCTTAAAGCAAAGAATTAGCTCCAAGGGGAGCCAATTCTTTCCTTTTAGAGTTGACACTCACTGAAAAGGAAGGCAAAAGTGAAAATGGCAGTTATTTCCCCTGAAAGTGCACCCATTCATCTTAAGATATCCCAATGTTTGGATTGAAGAATGTAGTTTGCTTATCCATAATTAAACGCCAAAAATGAAAAAATGGAATTTGCAAGCAGAGTAGATCCAGATGAGGTGGCTCATTATGAGCCACTCATCTGGATCTACACTGTTTGCTTTCGGGTCTTTGAATTCTTAATATGATATAGCTTGGACAAATTTTTTTTAAATTTTGCTGACGAAAGTTTTGTCATCTGCTTTTTTGGCGCTTTAATGATTAAACTGACATACTTGTTATCAATGATGTTTCCAGATCTGGTTCCTGAAGCAGACTTCTTTGCAAAAGGGTCAGCATCATGAGGGTTCCACGTCTGTTCACTAACAGATTTTCCTGCCGACGAGCGCCCGCTGTTGATAATACTGCCGTCAAGTGGCAAAATATCATTAGGAAGACAACTGAGCCGTCTCACACGACTGCCACGTCTTTCTGATGCCTTCTGCATTGTCTGTAAATGAGGTCAAAAAACGGTCAATTCTCAATATCTCAAAGTCAAATTTTATTCCAAACTACTGATATCTCAAAGTAAATTTTTTGATCCTTGAAAATTTACCTTGTGATATCAGTAGTTTGGGATAAGAAGCCTTGAAAAATAAAGAAAAATTGGAATTATGTCCTAACTATACTCTTTGATATAAGAGGATACTTTGAGATATCAGTGTTCGAGATATCGAGAGTTGACTGTATATCAAATGCTATACAGTCAACTCTTGATATCTCAAACACTCATATCTCAAGGTTTCCTCTTATATCGAAGAATATTGTTTGGATCCCTTTCATATGTTTATTTACATTTCACTTATAACTCCTTTGATTTTCAAACTACTGATATGTCAAAGTAAATTTTCTGGGACCAGAAAATTTACTTTGAGATATCAAAAGTTTGGGATGAACTTTGAGTTATCAAGAGTTGACTCTACCTCAAATGTGAGATAAATTTCAAAAGAATTAAGTTCAAGTAGCTGTTATAGCTATGACATTTCCCATGCTATGGCATCTGATTTGGCATTTGTGGCAAGAACATATGAGTATTTTTAATTTCTATTCTTTAATTAACTAGATGTTTTAAGATAAATAAAGAATCAACTATTTTCATAGAAAATAATGAAATCTCACATAAAATGTCATACAGAAAATTTTGTATTTCTAAGGTAAAAGGAAAACACTTGTAACTTCCTGTTCTTCTTGGAATGACAAAACCCTACCTTAGTAGTCATTTTTTTTTCCTTTAAGAGTTGACCCCAATGAGAATGGGGGCAAAAAAGGAAAATGGTAGAGTTGCTTCCCCTGAAAGTGTAACCATTCACCTTAAATGAATGGCCACACTTGATTGTACTGTCAAAATCTGCTAGCATATTTGCAAACTGCAGAACCTGATGATTGCTCCAAGAGGCAGTCTGATCTAGGTGTACTCTGTCCACTCAAACATATCTTTATTTTTTCTTTTTTAGTCAGCTTACCAATATCTTGCTACTTTTTCAGCTTGTTTGTCCACATACAGTAGTCTAGATTCTCAATCCATATGTATCACTATGTATTTTTTTTTCCTCCTCTTAATAATAATTTTGAAGTCTTGAATAATCAATCCAATCATTCTAATAGCAAAGTTGCCTTAAGTTTGTGTTCATGTACATTATATTGCCACTGACTAATCTTAACATTAATAATATTCTTTTTGAGCATGCTGAACTAAGTCTTCAAAACTTCAGGTTCTTGAAAATTTGTTTCATTTATGAGTCAATCTCTAGAAAGCAGGTACAGCAAATAACGGTCCTGTCAGGATCACATTCAATGCTAGTAAATCATTGCTCAATTAGTTTTTCAAAATTTCAATACTGTTTAACCCTTAATGCGCCAAAAAGCAGACGACAAAATCTACATCTGCAGAATTTCAAAAAATGTTTCATCCGAGCGATATTATATTGAGAATTCGAACACTAGAGGGCAAACAGTGTAGATTCAGATGAGGTGGCTCATAATCTGGATCTACACCGTTTGCAAATTTAACTATTTTAATTTTTGGCGCTTTAAGGGTTAAGCTTTACTAACAGTCAGATTTTAAAATTGTTCTGTCTGCTTTAAGCTGATCAGTTGTATCGAAGGGCCTCTTTTGACCATGCTACCAAATTAAGGTGCATGGATAGACTGCCAGCTTTTCCTGACATTTTTTCAAAGGGAAACAACTTCGGGGCTTTCCTGTTTGCTTCTCTGGATGGCAAAGCTCTTCCAAAATGGGGTCTACTCTTAAAGGAAAGAATTTGCTCCTAAGGGAGCAAATTCTTTCATTTAAGAGTTGACCTTTATTGAGAAGGGAGGCAAAAATAATAATGACAGAGTTGCTTTCCCTGAAAATGTACCCACTCACCTTAAACTTATTGCAGCTATCCTAAATATTTGTACACCTCAACTGTTCCTGTAATTTTTACCCTATCTCTGGCTTAAAACAACTTGATTTGACTTTAAGAAAACAAGGCGGGGGGAGGTGGGGGGGGGGGGGATTGTGCTGAGCCTACTCACCTTGTTCTTTATAAACAGACTGGTCTGCATCTAGACTCTTTGCTAATGCACTGCTCCTGAAATGAATATTTAGCATGAATATGGATAGTAACAAGAGGCATAGTTTAAAACCTGGAATGAACTTGAATGATTTGGTATGGAATGGCCAAGATAATCTACATTCCAGCAGTTACAATTTGCTTCCATAGCCTTGGTTAGTACTCCTATTAGAAAGAATTTGCTCCCTTAGAGGGTGCAAATTCCTGTGAGATCCAAATTCCAAATCAGTGGTGTGAAGTGGAAGAGGTTACCAGTGCCCCGCTAGACCATTCCATTTTGTTCCATTCCATCCCATGTTTTAAAATATATTGTAAAAAAAGTACTTTATTTAGTTGTTAAACAGGCAGTGTTATAATCTACCAATCTGATTTATGTTGACCTGTAATCTATCCTCTTAGGCTTCAGTCAGACCCCAAAGATTAAAACATTTTAATCTAGGGATTATTTAGTGACATGAAGATTTAGATTATATTCTGTATTGGATCTTAATTTGCCTCCATAATTATAGCTTAACTATATAAGGTTTATTGACATTTTTTTAAGGTTGAGAACAAATTTGTATATCGCTAGATAAAATAGGCTTTTTGTCTTCTTGATCTTTTCAGCATATGTGACTGGGTGATCCTGAGAATATTTTGTGGAAAAAAAACAAGAAAAAAATATTCCCAGTTATCATTGAAACTACACCTGGTCTAGATAGAGGCTTTATGTTGATTAGAACTGCGGTGAAAAATAAGAACTGACCCATAAAATGCCAGTAATCAGACTGTGAAATATAAGTTAAGGTCCAGGGGCCATATTTTCAAAATGACTTAGGTGGTTGCTATGCTGTTGCTAGGTTAAATTTCTATAAAGGAGATTCCCTACAACTATGAACTTTCAAATTTCATAGTTGTAGGGAACCTCCTTCATAAAAATTTAGCCTTAGCAACAGATAGCAACCACCTAAGTTGTTTTATAAAATATGGCCCCAGATCATAAATTTATTAGTGGTGACATCAATCTTAAAAAGCATGTGCCCAGTTTTGATGACTGTCTAGCTGTTAATCACAAATGGAGGGCTACTGGTATTTTGCGGGAATAGCTACCTCCCCCTTACTGACCCAGCCTCCTGGTTTCTTATATAAGTAATTATTATTATATTAAATTTAGTTGCTAAATTTGCATATTATTTTATGGAATAAAACACCTTGATTACCTCTCTTGCAAAGCTTATACATTAACAATGTGATTTATTCCATAATATGTCTCTTGCAAAGCTTATACATTAACAATGTGATTTATTCCATAATATGTCTCTGTTCCGTAGCCAAATGCTGACATCAGTGTAAGGTATCAACACTTTTAAGTAAGAAATTATAACAACCTTGAAAACAAAATCAAGGACACCTTCACCTATTAAACAGCTCTTTGATCTCTCCTAAATATCTTCCAGTGCTAATTTAATCAGATTTGGTTTGCCTTTTAACAATATTTCGTGTCTGGCAAACCACGCCGGGCCGCGTAGCGCAATCGGTAGGGCACCTGACTCATAAGTCAGAGGTCTTGGGTCCGAAACCCGGTCTGGCCACATTCTTTCATTTCTCCTTCCGCTGATTCAAGAAGGGCAGTTGTCAGTTACTGGCGAAAGTATGTGCACTTAGTACGGGTTAACCGCTTAGGAGGTCTAAGCCTGCCCAGAAATAGTGTGGTTAGGTTAACTGACCGTCCCGACATGACCATAGTTGTTTACCATGGACGTTAAGCAACAAATCAATCAATCTGGCAAACCGCACCATTTCTGTGTCACTATAGAAGTTTCCTTAGCGCAAAAGGTAAATTTAGTAAGAAAACAAGAAGACAATCTTATCGGAGAGTTTTTTTTATTTTTTAATATCAGTTTTTAGTTTTTGTATGTTATACATTTTATCCTTAGCAATTTACACTATAAAACATCATTAATGGCCATAATTGTCTATATATGTCATCTGTAAGGAATGTGAAATAAATCGGATACACATACATGTAACCATACGTCACTTATAAGACTTGGTTTAATTCCCTTCCAAAACATTCCCACACTCCAGACCCATCTTACGAAACATGCCCCAAAACCTAGATCATTCCAATAAATCTAGATCCATCTCATAAGAATGCATATCCATCTTACAAACATTCCGAAAAATCTAGATCCATCAACATTCAAAAAAAATCTAGATCCACCATACAAGAATTTAGATCCATCTTACAAAACATTCCCACACATCTAGATCCATCTTACAAGATGGATCTAGATTTTTGGGATTGTTTTGGAAGAGAACAATTCACAGCTGATTTCACAAGAGTGGGTTATCTACTTGAGGTAATTTGGAAAGAAAACCCTCGTCTTATATCCACACCAATATGGTACATTTTCTTCTGTGATATATCCGTATATACACTAGCATATCAAAAATTCTCTATGCTAAAAAGTATAAGGCATTGATAACTCAAGAATGTATAGGATTGAAATCATCAATACTGATGCCTTTATGAACAAGCAATGGGTAATATTTATTCACAGGAATTATTAACATGTACATGTAGGCCATATGATGAAATGAACATCTCTCTTTGCACTCTCAACTTCTTTGGATTCATTTGAAAAATACACGTATTTAGGTTCAACAGCTCTACATGTAAGAGCCTAAGAGGTGCGTATCTAATATAATTCCAAGATACTGTATGATCAGGTTTCTTCATGGAATCATATAATGTGGTATCTAATTAGATATGCAGATATGAAACAAAAAAGCTTGAAGACATATATTCTTGTGTATTGGCTGTTATAATCCTGTATGCAACAGTCCAATGACACTGCTTTATCATCAAAGGAAATATCCTATCTTAAATGGGTAATGACATAACAGGGTCATAAAACCATTAACTACTGGGGGTGTGTTCCATATAGTAGAGAATATTTGTCTTTAAGTATGAACAGCATCACATGAAAGGGACCTTAAGCCTTGTATATATTGTACTCAAATTAGCCTACCCATCTGCATAAAGTAGGAAGAGTTTTAACTTTTCATTTTGCAGGTTCCTCAGAGCTCACAGATGGAATGTGAAGAAGACTTTGATTCGACAGCATAGATGTGCAGGCTGATCTGAGAATTCCCTGTTTGCATATATCACACAATGCCAATCATATATGTTTTAAAAAAGGTCTGAAATTAACATTACTCAAACACTACTCATATCTGAAGCCCACAGAAAATGCCAGCTACTTTAAAGGTAAAATCTGCAGGTAAATGTACCTTTATCCAACCCATTTATAATCAAGTGTTGAAATTAGTGATGGCACATCCCAAGTTACCACAACACTTATATCAGCAGGTATGCCTTGGACAAGGCTGTAGATCTGTATTGCTCAGTCAGCATCTTATCCTTGGGCAGACATTGAGAAAGTGGGTTCTGAAGGCTCTCAGTCTAGACTGCATCGCACAAAGAAGTGGTCTAGCCTTATTAACACACGTTACATGTAAATATCTTATATGCATTCTATGTCTTAAAATACAAACCAGTACTGAAATAGAGAAACTGCACCCCCACCCCATAAAAATACAGTATATTCAAAGACAAAGAAAAGGACATTATTACTTAAACAAACAGTTCAAATTTGTTTGCTACTGTGAAGCTCCCATCTTTTACCCTATGATCATAAATACAAAGTAGAGCTCTTGTAAATGCCAATCACTCCTATATCATAAAAAATCATTTGAGCCACGACATGAGAAAACCAACAAAGTGGTTGTGCCCAGCGCAGACTCGGAGCAGCCTGGGCATCTGCCCTGTCTGATCAGAGTCTTCGCTGCCTGCATGCATGTAGCTTAGACCCTTAGCTACCCTTCAAGGGCTTAGTCTGATCAGACTGGGCGGATGCCTGCTAATCTGAGGCTGCGCTTGGCGCACAACCACTTTGTTGGTTTTCTCGCAATGCGGCTCAAATTTTTATATCAGCCGCAGCATTATCTAGTAGCTTTACAAGACAGAAATACTGACAGATTTTTGGCCCTTCTTTCATTTGCCATCATCAATAACCTGCTGCCAGGTCTTTATGACAGGCTCAAAAAGCTCTTCACTACAGCTGTGAAATCCTGTCAATAAAAATATTTATGTGATATGATTCAACAGGATTATTTTAGAATTGCCACAATTCATCAT
The DNA here is from genome assembly GCA_963989385.1 of Ctena decussata. Classification (NCBI taxonomy): domain Eukaryota; kingdom Metazoa; phylum Mollusca; class Bivalvia; order Lucinida; family Lucinidae; genus Ctena; species Ctena decussata. The sequence continues at coordinate 21,298,967 of OZ022502.1, forward strand.
CCATGATCGACTGAACACTTTGACTACTATGTACACATTACATATATACTTTTAAGTGGTATAAAAGCAATGGATCACATTTGTGTTACATCAGCAGAAACAGAAAAAAGATGACAAAATTTGTATTTACATAAGTGAATATTAAAATTGTAAAAATATATCTTTATACAAAAAGCAATCATTCAATGTATATAAAGGTTTCCATCTCCGACATTCATCATCATCTCTCGGATGCACTTGTAAATCCTTAAGAGGAGGCTCTGGATGAGAAGAAATGGAGGACATAAGGTAAGGGCCCTTTTACTGTAGCTCATGTCAAGCAGCTCATACAATACACGTATCTCGTTTTGGAAAGAAAAAAACAGCCTTATAACCAAATAATTACAGTACTACTGTAATTATTTGGTTATTATGCTGTTTTCCTTTCCAAAACAATTACCATACTTATTGGGTTACACCATAATTATTCGGTTATAAGAATGATTTTTCTTTCCAACACAATTCCATAAAACTACATTCATTCTGTAAGAATTGCCCAGCCTATTGCAGAATTATACAAAATAATCATATAAGACTGATTAAGAAAGTATGGTAGCTACAGATAAGGCCTTTCAATTTTACACTCAAAAATGCATAAAAAAATATCAATAAAGAGCATAAAAAATTATGTGAGCTGCAAAATGACAAAACCAACAAAGTGGTAAACTCAGATCAGCCTACGCAGGCCTCGGGAAATATTGAAAAATGAATCGGTCCAGCCGATGACGTCATCATCTAACTAGTTTCCATAGGCAGAAAAATTGATACCTGTCACGAAAACTTATGACAATAAGCGAAGTCCTATGAATTAATCCCGATTTCCGTACAATGGTCGTACATTGTTTAGTTTGGTGGAATTTTTGGTTTCAAACATTTTAAGACGTTGAACTACGCATGTAAAAGCAAATACAAGACTAGAACGTGTTCGTAGGCAGAGCGGACGTGATGGAAGACATCATACTTGATTGACAGGTGGACAGGGGAGACAACCTGATATGGCTGAGAGTATAATTACAGGGACCGGATCATAAGACTCCGGGATGGACGCTCGGCGCCCCGTTACTGCGGCTACGGATTCGTTCCGCTGAGGTGCAGGGGCAACGTCGATATGAGAATTGAAATACAACTACTACTCCGGGACAAACAGTATAGCTAGAGACTCTGTTTAGTGCCGTGTGCAAACCGTATGATCCGTGCGCAAACCGTTTGAAACAAAACTTCGGATGCGCATGCTAGTCCACGTTACAAAAGCCATCACATTTAGATTATAAATTTACAAACTTCAAACAAGATAACCCCCGTCAATTATGCAATTAGACCGACACCAAACGAAACTTCGGATGTGCATGCTAGTGCTGGTTACAAAAGCCATCACATTTAGCCTATAAATCAAGATAATCCCCGTTAATTATGCAATTAGACCGACACCTTTTGCTCAACAGTAGACTGAGCCATCGAAAGGTTAGTGGTCGTAAAGCGATAATTACCTGTACAACCTGAGGCTGTAAACATTTATCCCGTCTATGCTAATAGGTGCGATTATTGAATTAGTCATGTGTTAATGTATTGAATTAGTCATGTGTAACGGATTAACATCTGAGCTAGGTAAGTATATCTGACAGAATCGGAGAAAATTTCCTAAGTATTGGGCCAGTATGGGACCGATTTTTTGGGGCTTTCGGCTGTTTCCAATCGGTCCCAATTTCTGAATTTTGGTCTGGGACCGAAAGAAATCCGGTTTTCCCGAGCCCTGAGCCTACGCATCCCCCTAGTCTAAATAGTCTTCACTGTCGGCATGGGGGTAGCTTAGATCTCTTATATCCTCTAAGCACACAGCAAAGGGTCTGATCAGACTAGGCAAATGTCCAGGCTGATCTGAGTCTTCACTGTGTGCATGTGCCACCTTGTTGGTTTTGTCATGTCGTGGCTCAAATATGTTTAACAGTAATTCTCCTCTTAGACCCTTAGCTAATCCTCAAAATGTAATGTAGGAAAACAAAAAACTGAGACAAGCGAAATCCTGAACAGTATACATAAATTACTTCAGACAAAAAGATCAAGCAGCACAAAATATAAACCACAGAACACACGTGGGAAAAACTGAACTTACCTGAGGAAAGGACTAAATATGAATAAACAGACATTGTCTTCCAATCAATATCAACTAGAAATGTTTTAGAGAAAACATGTGCAAAAGGAAGCAATTTTTTTTTTGGTACCCATTTATGCCCAATGGACTATTCTACCCATGACAAACAAGTGAGTCCCTTTTGAAATTAAGGGGTGCTAAGTTTAGATTATTTTTTTAATTTTTATCGTATTTTGAAGAGAAATACCCATTTTTTTCATGCAAATAATGTGGACCCTGATCAGACACCATGTTCTGCGGCATCTGATCTGCATCTGCACTGTTTGCATATGCCCCATTTACAGGATGCTAAGCATAAATGGGTGAAGCGATCTCATGAAAAAAAAAAGGCAAAGATGGAAATGGCATAGACACTGTCCCTGACAGTGTACCCATACATTTTAAATTGAGCCACGACACAACAAAACCAACAAAGTGGCATGTACGCTATGCAGACTCATATCAGCCATGGCAGTAGCCCAGTCTGATCAGTCTTTGCTGTCGGCATGGAGGTAGCTTAGACTCTTAGCTACCCTTTAAATGCACAGCAAATATTCTGATCAGACTGGGCAGATGCCCAAGCTGATCTGAGTCTTTGCTGGACGCACATGCCACTTTGTTGGTTTTGTCATGCCATGGCTTGTATCATGTTGTATTAGGCCTTTTACAAATCAAAATGTTATCAAAATGTTTCCAACTGATCTTTTAAAGAAAATTTTCATAAAATATAAATTACAAAATAAAGCTCTATTCTCAAGTTTACACCACCTAACAAAAAAAAAGTTCCCTTGTTAGGTCAGCCTCAACACTGAATAATTGTGATAGACCATCACTGCTCAAAAACAATCTCAAATTAGACCACATGATAAGATGAAAATGGATAGCACCATTATTGTTTGAAGTAGGAAAATTTTGTGGTTATATCAGCACACCAAGAAATTTAAGAAAATTACATACAAGAGTGTCACTCCGAATCCTCTTCCACATGAAAAGCAGGTTTTCTTATCTCCCGACGGAAGCCTCTTTATTCATAACTTGAGCTACCCTTACAAGAATCCATGCCTTAAGAGTATATGGAAACAAGAACGACTCAGATAACTGATGTCTGTATATTTATACTGCTTCAGATCAGAAAGATTATCTTACATAATGGGTTTGAGCTCAAGTAATGACAAGATTTGATCATTCTATTTTCTACATGAATTGTGAGCAATTCCAGCACAGTGGGCCTATAGAAGCAATGGAAAGTTTCAGTATTTTATTCTGCAACTATTCAGTTCAAATGATGGGTGACATTGTCCCTGTAACCCTTATTTGGACCACTGATCATGCAAAAAGGTGGATTAACATGCTTACGAACAGCAAACACAAACCAGTCTAGCCAGAACCTTTATTTTGTGTCTATCAATTTCGCAAGATCCATATATCACCTCTGGTTAACTATGTATATAAAAGGGCTGTTACCAAACGAAAAAGAGCTATTACAAAACAAAAAAGAGTCATAGTTACCAAACAACCTGATGACCAGGTTGTTTGGTAACTATGATCCTATTTCTTTTTGTAACATCTCTTTTTTGTTTCGTAACAGCCTTGAAAACATAGTTAACCAGGGGTGATATATGATGTGTACAAACAGCAAAGGCTCTAACCAAATCGCGCAGATGCCCAGGCCGGTCTGGTCTGAGCCTCTGCTTTTTGCATTTGCTTTAAGCACCCTTTTGCTTTTTGTTTCAACATTACACTACTGGTCCAAATCTCCCTGGCTATTTGGTAAGAAGATTGATCTCAATCTATACTGTAAACCTATACAAATACCCAGACTTTGGTAAAAATCAAAATTTCCACAAATTTCTTGTATATAACCATTTTCTGGACTTTATACAATGAACAGGAAAAAAAATATACAAAATGTACACAATAATAGAAGATCCCAATCAGACTGTTCAAAGCCTGACCATGAATTTTCATCCACAAAATCATTCAGCCTCTTCCCCTGCTGCACTTTAGTTTTAGCTTGAAGCTGCCAAAGACATTCACTCATTCGATTTATTTCATCAATCACAGTAGGTTTAGCTCTTCTGAGCAGAATGATGAGCACTGAGCCATATAGCATGAAAATACACCTTCTGCCATGTGAAAAACAGGAAACATTTAAATTTGAATGTCCATGCAGTGTGTTCTGTCTCAACTACCTAAAACTACTGTTTTTCCATATTGTACAAGTTCTTTCTGCTTTGAATCAGAAAAAAAAATCCCTTTGTCTTAGAAAACTATTTTTGGGGTTCACTTTTTAATGGAAACAAGAAATGTTACAGTATGTAACAGATGCCCCCGAAGGCCCCTTAAACTGACCTTTGACCCTGATTGTGACCTTGAACTTGGGCAAGGCAGCCCAAATCTTGCAAGTGAGATGCATTTTTATAATGCTTTACCTTTCTGTGAAGTTTGAGCAGCCTCCAGTCAGTTTGGACATATAATCTGACCTATGTGCCCTGATTATGACCCTGACCTTTGGTACAGGAACCTAAATTTTGTTTGTGACATACCATCTCATTATGTATTACCATTTCAGGAAGTTTAATACAGTTTGCCTAAGAAGCCTTTTTAGTAATTGGGGAGAAACGACCTTTCACCTCAGACTGTGACCTTGAACTTGGGTGTGAAAGCCTATATCTTGTGTGTGTCTTACCTTCTCATTAAGCTTCATCTTTCCGTGATGTTTAAGGAAATCTGCTTTTGTATATTTATGAGCAATTGTTGAGACATGATTTGCCATCTGACCCCAGATTGTGACCTTGACCTAGGATTTGGGAATATAAATATTACCGGTATGTGTGACAAACCTTCTCATCATGCTTTGTATTTCCGTGAAATTTGATGAAATTCAGTAATGTAGTTTTAAAGTAATCGCAGAGACACTATTTGACCTCTAAGCCCAGACAGTGACCTTGACCTTGGGTTTGGGAATATGGATATTATATGTGACAAATCTTCTCATTACTCTTTACGTTTCTGTGAAATTTGATGAAATTCAGTTATGTACTTTTAAAGTAATCGCAGAGACACTATTTGACCTCTAACCCCCGACAGTGACCTTGACCTTGGGCGTGGGAACCAAACTCTTGTGCATGACACACCATCTCATTGTGCTCTATCTATCTGTGAAGTTTCATCAAATTTGCTTCAGTAGTTTATAAGTTATAGCTGAGACACGATTTAAGACATGATTTGACCTTTGACCCAATTGTGACCTTGACCTTCGGCGTAGGAACCAAACTCTTGTGCGCGACACACCTTCTCAATGTGCTCTATCTTTCTGTGAAGTTTTATCAAATTTGCTTCAGTAATTTTTAAGTTATGGCTGAGACACGATTTGTTACGGACGGATGGACGGACGGACGGACTGACGGATGGTGCGATTTTAATATGCCACCCGAAGTTCCTTCGGGGGCATAAAAAGAGTAGATAAAGATCAAACTGCTTTTTACGAGCAAGCTGATATGATTCTACACCAAATAGCAAACAGTGTGACCGTGACCAGGCTGCTCCTCAGGAACTGTCCAATACTGCTCCTCACGAAAGACTGATCTGTATCTACAATGTTTGCAAATTCATATCTGTTCATCTCCCATAGGCTAAGGATTATTATGATAATTAAGGTGAACAGATGCGCTTTCAGAGGAAGTAACTCTGTCTTTTTCAGCTTTGCCTCCTTCATCAATAGGGGTCAACTCTTGGGAGCAAATTCTTTTCTTAAAGAGTAGGTCCTATCTGGAAGGGTTTTGTCCAGCAGGGAAGCAAACAGGAAGTCACAAAAGCTATTTCCCTTTGAAGATGTAGTGCAAAAACATGCAGATGTACTAATACACCTGAAATGCTTTTGTAAAGCCTTCAAATAATGATCATATGCTGAACAAACTGCATGGATGCATAGTTTAACCAAAGTTTTCCTATCAAGCACTTGACAATAGGTATATTTTCTTGTGACAGGGCTCATAATTTTCTGTCATGACTGGTACCCAGTTTATTTAGTCTCACTGCTGTAGTTCAACATAATTAGCAGGGAACAGTCCACAACGACCATGGCACTCTCCTCTCCACCAACCCTCATCAATCTGAAAAATAATCATTAACTAGAATTGTTTTTCTACGAAAAAACAGATGTCTCCCCCATTTCTGATGTCAAAAGGATCAGTCATTAAATACAATTTCAAACGGAAACTTTAAATACAATTTCTAATGCAAATACTGGTCATTTTTCATGCAAACAATGAGCTCGTATCCAGTAAAGATATTTTGTGATAGACTAATAGACAGACGCCAAGGGAAAAACAATATGTTTCCCTACCCTGAAGCAGGGATTCATAATAAGTAAAAAGTATAAATGCAAGAGTATAAAGTTGTTATGCTCTGCATGTCATGTAATGTTGACTGATATTCATATTTAGTTTTTGTCTAAAACTATAAATGCAAGAGTTACAGTGCTCTGCACGGTGTCTATTTATATGTTGACTGATATTTGTATGAAGTTTCATGAATATAACTTAAACCGTTTTCAAGTTATAGAGCTTAGACGATTGAGACACGATTTTGTGAATGACAAAGTTCCAAGGGAAATAACTCAAATAGTATAAATGCTGTTCTCTGCAGGTTGTCTAGTGTTGACTGACATTTGTATGAAGTTTCGTGAATATAGCTTGTCCGGTTTTCAATAAAGCGATTGAGACACGATTTTGTGACTGACAAAGGTCCAAGGGAAATAACTCAAGAAGTATAAACGAAAGAGTTATGGTTCTTGCACTATGCAATTCTTCTAATGTTGATTGATATTTGTATGAAGTTTCGTGAATATAGCTTGGATGGTTTTCAAGTTATAGAGCAGACACGACTGAGACACAATTTTGTGACTGACAAAGTTCTAAGGAAAATAACTCAAATAGTATAAATGCTAAAGTTATGGTACTTGCATTCTGCACGTCGTCTGATGTTGATTGATATTTGTATGAACTTTCATGAATATAGCTTGAATGATTTTTTCAAGTTATAGACGGACTTGACTGAGACGCAATTTTGTGATGGACAAAGTTCCAAGGGAAATAACTCAAAAAGGATAAACGCCAGAGTGCATTCTGCACGTCGTCTGATGTTGATTGATATTTGTATGAACTTTCATGAATATAGCTTGAATGGTTTTAAAGTTATAGACGGACTCAACTGAGACGCAATTTTGTGATGGACAAAGTTCCAAGGGAAATAACTCAAAAAGTATAAATGCCAGAGTTACCATTTGTGCACTCTGCACATGGCCTCATGTTGATTGATATTTGTATGAAGTTTCGTGAATAAAGCTTGAGCAGTTTTCAAGTTATATAGCGGACACAGTTGAAACACAATTTTGTGATGGACTAAGTTCCAAGGGAAATAACTCAAAAAGTATATATGCCAGAGTTACCATTCTTGCACTCTGCACGCCGTCTCATGTTGATTGATATTTATATGTAATTTCGCGAATATAGCTTGAGCGATTTTCAAGTTATAGAACGGACACGATTTGTGACAATTTTGTGATGGACTAAGTTCCAAGGGAAATAACTCAAAAAGTATAAATGCCAGAGTTACCATTCTTGCACTCTGCACGTCGTCTCATGTTGATTGATATTTATATAAAGTTTTGCGAATATAGCTTGAGCGGTTTTCAAGTTATAGAACGGACATGATTTGTGACAATTTTGTGATGGACTAACTTCCAAGGGAAATAACTCAAAAAGTATAAATGCCAGAGTTACCATTCTTGCACTCTGCACGTCGTCTCATGTTGATTGATATTTATATGAAGTTTCGCGTATATAGCTTGAGCGGTTTTCAAGTTATAGAACGGACACGATTTGTGACAGACAGACGGATGGACGGACGGACGGACAGACGCCTGGGGAAAAACAATATGTCTCCTGACCCTTAAGGGGGGAGACATAATTACAGTGCTCCAGATAAGAATGGGTAACAAGAATATTTAGGGATAATTCTTCATTTTGCTGCATAAAAACATAGGTTGTGCCCCTTCCTTAGAACCGTGAATGAAGAACGGTGTACTTTAGATGTATAACAAGAAATGTTACAGTGAGTAACAAATGCCCCGAAGGCCCCTATCACCTGGTATTTGATCCCTGTCCTTTGACTGTGGACTTGACCTTGGTTGTGGGAACCTAAATTTTGTGCATGACACAACTTACCATTTTAATTTACCTTTCTGTAAAATTTGATTAAATTCGCTTCAGCAGTTTTTGAGATAGCTTGGACACAAGATTTGTAAGAGACAAACTTATGACCTTTGACTGTGACCTTGACCTTGGTTGTGAGAACCTAAATTTTGTGCATGACACAACTTCTCATTTTGGTTTACCTTTCTGTAAGATTTGATTCAATTCACATCAACAGTTTTTGAGATATCTTGGCTACAAGATGTGTAGGAGACAAACTTATGACCTTTGATTGTGACCTTGACCTTGGTCATGGGAACCTAAATTTTGTGCATGACACATCTTCTCATTTTGGTCTACCTTTCTGTAAAATTTGATTCAATTCACTTAAGGGGGTTTTGAGTTATTGCTGACATACAAGACAAACTTATGACCTGTGATTATGACCTTGACCTTGGTCATGGGAACCTAAATTTTGTGTACGACACACCTTCTCATTTTGGTCTACCTTTCTGTGAAATTTGATTTAATTCACTTCAGCGGTTTTTGAGTTATTGTGGAAACACGATTTGTAAGGGTCAAACCTATGACCTTTAATTGTGACCTTGACCTTGGTTGTGGGAACCTAAATTTTGTGTGTGACACACCTTCTCATTATGGTTTACCTGTCTGTGAAATTTGATTCAATTCACTTCAGGGGTTTTTGAGTTATTGTGGACACACGATTTGTAAGGGTCAAATCTATGACCTTAGATTGTGACCTTGACCTTGGATGTGGGAACCTAAACTCTGTGCGCGACACACCTTCTCATTATGGTTTACCTTTCTGTGAAATTTGATTCAATTCACTTCAAAGGGTTTTGAGTAATGGTGGACACACGATTTGTACGGGTCAAACCTATGACCTTTGATTGTGACCTTGACCTTGGTCATGGGAGCCTAAATTTTGTGCGCGACACACCTTCTCAATTTGGTCTACCTTTCTGTGAAATTTGATTAAATTCCCTTCAGCGGTTTTTTAGTTATGGCGGACACACAATTTGTAACGGACGGACGGACAGACGGACGGTGCGATTTTAATATGCCACCCGAAGTTCCTTCGGGGGCATAAAAATATACATTCAAATCGATACCTAGCTTCTGAAAATTCAGATCACATTTTCTTCTTTTTGGCTGATTAAATTTTCCTATGTTAATTTCCATTAGTCAAATTGTTCTCTTCGTTTTCAAATTGACGGCCAAGAAAAATTGGGTTAGCGTGTAGTAACAAAAGGATGCATGCTCTTGAAAGTGTCTAGAACAATTTCACAAAAAGCCTGTAAATGCACTCAAAACACCAATTTAACTGTGCAGGACTCCTTTTGCTTTTGATACTGAACCTGGAGGACAAAAGTAATTTAAACAAACAAATTCAACGAATTTATGTCCCCCGCCTTGGAAACTAGGTCTCCACTGTATATACACTTAGTGTTTGAGCTGGAAAAGCGGCTAAGTTAAAAATGTGAAAAAAGTAATAAAAAAAATAATGTGGAATTATATCCAAAGCACATGCATATCTTAAGACCATGATTCAAACACCTGTGAAGTTTCAAAGGAATCGGCATAAAACTGTAGGAGGAGTTGCACACACAAGGTACCCACTATCTATTCACTTTGATAGTAAAAATGTATGAAAAATGGCTAAGTTCAATTTGTGAAAAAAGTGATAAAATATAATGTGAGGATTATACCCAAACCACATGCATATCTTCAGACCATGACCAAAATACCTGTGAAGTTTCAAAGGAATCGGCATAAAACTAGGAGGAGTTGCGCACACAAGGTACCCACTATCTAGTCACTATGGTAGTAAAAACGCCTAAAAAATGACTAAGTTCAACTTGTGGAAAAAGTAACAAAAATAATGTGAGGATTATATCCAAACCACATGCATATCTTCAGACCATGACCAGAGCACCTGTAAAGTTTCAAAGGCATAGGCATAAAACTGTTGGAGGAGTTGCGCACACAAGGTACCCACTATCTAGTCACTTTGATAGTAAAAACGCCTAAAAATGACTAAGTTCAACTTGTGGAAAAAGTGACAAAAAATAATCTCAGGATTATATCCAAACCACATGCATATCTTCAGACCATGACAAAAACAGCTGTAAAGTTTCGAAAGAATCGGCATAAAACTGTAGGAGGAGTTGCGCACACAAGGTACCTACTACAATAGGGGGACGGAAAGACGAATACTATGTCCCTCCGCTTTTCTTCAAAAAGGCGGGGGACAAAAACGCTGCTTAAAACTGTTCCATGTCATTTGGTATCAATATACAACTGCAAAATATATATAGCATGACATTCTTTGATTTTTGGAATACCTTTTCTAGTGAGAAAAATCTTACCTGAACCCTTTCAGTAAACCGCTAAAATTCATGACAGGATGTATTCAAATTGCCTACCGGAATACAGTCAAATTGTTTTTCCACATACCTCTATGGAGGTCAAATTGAAACTTTACCACCTGTGGGATAGCTCACCTGACAACACCTTGCAACTGGCCATCACATAAAAATTTTAACCAAACTTCTAATTCAGATGACAGTGCTGACACAAATGCCCGTTGACAACAATAGCTCTTCCTGTACATTTGTACAAGAGTTAAAAAAGAATAAAAACTATCACTCATGACAACACTCACCATTTCAATATTAGTAATCACATCATCAGGATCAAAAGTAATCTCATCTTCTGCACCTGTAATATATTAGAAGATGTATACAGCATCCAGATAAGAAGAGATAATATGGATAATGTAGTGATAATTTTCCATGTATCTCCGTAATAGAATAAGTTGTGACCCCCTCATTAGAACCGTCTCACCGAGACGGTCCTAATGAGGGGTTACAACATAGGTTTTCACTGAGAAATTAGCAACAGTATACCAGAATTATCAATATACCAGAATTATCCCTTACCCCTTCTTTACTAAAGCACAGTGTATATCAGCAGTAACTCTAGTTTTCTTGTCTCAAAGCACTGCAATACAGTACACATCTAGCAAAAATGTATCTGCAGGTGTTTCTAGCTAATATTTACATTCTTTGTGTATTTACTGAAAATCCCTATAGTAAATCATTGGAACGTAATGTAGTTTACATTCCAATAATTACATTGAGACACGCGACGTCAATGACGTAAAAATAAACAATGGCTCTCTACCAGCTGATTGGACATCAGCAATGTCATGACGTCATGCATGCCGTTCTGCTGTTAGCAGAAAAACCTGCGTGTACATGTTTTACTGCTTCAATTTTAGGGCTTCTATAAGATTTTTCATGAAAGATTTGATTGAAACGAATGTAAATATAAGCAATGAACTTAATTTTTCTGATGTTTATCGAAGTGTAAACTACATTGGGTCACTAGCAAAGTTTACATGAACCCCTTCGGGGTTCATTCACTTTGCACGTGACCCAATGTAGTTTACACTTCGATAAACCTCAGAAAAATGAAATTCATTGCTTAAATAAACCTAACAAGTAGCTAAATTATATATACATTGCTGTATAAGACTCATGTAACCCGTCCTAAGGAAACTGATCAGGGTCTACACTGTTTGTTACCCAACAAACGCAATAACCAAAGCTGAAGTTATAAAATATAGAAGTAAATACAATGATGATTAAAAATAACTTTTGCTTCACAATGGCCAACATGAACCTTTGTGTAGGGCCATAAATGTTGGGTAGGTTGAAGCAAGACATCACACACGAAACTGTGGCAAACAGTCCATATTCTGAGCACTGTTTGGCCAGGTATTTCTGGCCCAATATTGAGGGCAAATACAATAGTATACTCACTTGCTTCATAATCATACAGAGCTATTGCTGTCAATCCCGTGGAGTCTGATTTTGCGGGACTTTTCTCAATCATTGGTGGTGGTGTCTCCTCAACTTCATATGTTGGTTCCTCTGGCTCGGGTTCTGGTTCCCGCTCATGTACTGCTGGCGGTTCCTGAAAGTTAATAATGAAAGAATTTTCTGTAAATCAGAATCAAAACTGTCACCTTTAGAAGTGCATATGAAGTACTCTTAATTAACTAATAATAATACAGTTCCTATATGACAAAAGCAGTCCAGATCATACATGTACAAGTCATAAATGGGCTTATTTTGACAAATACAGGCCAATTTGACAAACAAGAGGGCCATGATGGCCCTGGATCGCTCACCTGAGTATTCTGTGAACCTAACCTCAGAGACATCCATATGACCGATAGACAGAGTTTCACAAAGATTAAATGGAAAATGAACCCTTTATTGTGTACCTAAGTTTTTTTTTTAAGATTTAACCTAATGACCTAGATTTTGACCCCACACGATCCAGTTTCAAACCTGGTCTAGATTTCTTGGATATGAACATTCTGACAAAGTTATCAAAACTGTGCCCTCTAGAGTGTACACAATGCTTTTCTGAGGTTTAACCTAGTGACCTACTTTTTGACCCAACATGACCAAGTTGCACCCTTGGTCCAGATTTGTTGAAGACAAACATTCTGACAAAGCCCTATGAAGATTAGAACAAAACTGTGTCCTCTAAAGCGTTCACACTGTTTTTCTAAGAACTGACCTAGTGACCTCGTTTTTGACCTGACATGGCCCAGTTTCAAATCTGGTATAGATTTCATAAAAATAAACATTCTGACAAGGTTTCACGTAGATTGGATCATAACTGTGCCCTCTAGAGTGTACACAAGGTTTTTCTAAGATTTGACCTAGTGACCTAGTTTTTGACCCCACAAGACTCAGATTCAAATCTGGCCTAGATTTTATATAAATAAACATTCTGACAAAGTTTCATGAAGATTGGATCATAACTGTGCCCTCTAGAGTGTGCACAAGGTTTTTCTAAGATTTGACCCAGTGACCTAATTTTTTACCCAATATGACCCAATTTCAAAGATGGTCTAGATTTCATTTAGATAAACATTCTGACAAAGTTTCATGATGATTGGATCATAACTGTGCCCTCTGTGTCATTCTAAGATTTATTTCTATTTTTAGCTCTGGTGGCCATTTTGTTCAGCAGAGTGGAACCGTTTAAGCAATTTTTGTTCAGGGCCATGAGTAAAACATTTCTGTGAATTTTTTTTGAAATCGAGCAATTGGCTTCAGAAACGATGATGTTTAAAGCTTTTTTCTATTTTTAGCTCTGGTGGCCATATTGTTCCGCAGAGCAGAACGGTTTGAGCAATTTTGGTAGAGGGTCTCCTAAGGAACATTTCTGTGAAATTATTTCAAAATCGACCAAGCAGTTTTGGAGGAGAAGTTGTTTAAAGGTTTTTCTATTTTTAGCTCTGGCGGCCATATTGTTCAGCAGAGCGGAACCGTTTGAGCAATTTTGGTAGAAGGTCTCCTAAGGAACATTTCTGTGAAATTATTTTGAAATCGGCCCAGCAGTTTTGGAGGAGAAGTCGTTTAAAGGTTTTTCTATTTTTAGCTCTGGCGGCCATATTGTTTAGCAGAGCGGAACGGTTTGAGCAATTTTGATAGAGGGTCTCCTAAGGAACATTTCTGTGAAGTTATTTCAAAATCGGCCTAGCAGTTTTGGAGGAGAAGTCGTTTAAAGGTTTTTCTATTTTTAGCTCTGGCGGCCATTTTGTTCAGCGGAGCGGAACCGTTTGAGCAATTTTGGTAGAGGGTCTCCTAAGGAACATTTCTGTGAAATTATTTCAAAATCGGCCCAGCAGTTTCGGAGGAGAAGTCGTTTAAAGGTTTTTCTATTTTTAGCTCTGGCGGCCATATTGTTCAGTGGAGCGGAACCATTTGAGCAATTTTGGTAGGGAGTCCCCCAAGGAACATTTCTGTGAAATTATTTTGAAATCCGTCCAGCAGTTTTGGAGAAGAAGTCGTTTAAAGCAAAAGTTGACGCCGGACAACGGACGACGGACGACGGACGACGGACAAAGACCGATCACAATACCTCACCTTGAGCACTTCGTGCTCAGGTGAGCTAAAAAAGAGCAAAACTCGGCCAATATAATGTGGCAAATATCAATAATGTCAAACTCGGCCAATATCAAATGCATTAATTAATACAATTGTCATTAATCAAGAAATTTCGTATTGACCCAGTTACAGGTCTGAGGACTGCTGTATTGGCCCGCTTGGGCCAATACAGCAGTTCTTTGACCTGTATCTTGGGCCAATACAGCAGTCCCCGGACCTGTAACTGGGCCAATACTAAATTTCTTGATTAATAACATTATAACATTAAGGTGAACAGGTACACTCTCAGGTGACACAACTCTGAAGTTTTTGTTACAGCTTCACTTTTAAATAGAGGTCAACTCTTAAAGGCAAATACTTGCTCCCATTGAAGAATAGCATTATTATTAGTCTTAGTACTTACTTAAGTTAACCATGCTTTGAACAACCAGGGCCCAGACTGACAAACTGATCTGACTCTTCACTACGAAGGTCACATTAGTTTTGGCAACTTGAAAGTCTTTCACTCTAAAGATGCCCATCTACATTTTGTTTCAATCAGAGCACTGCAGTCCATTCAAAAGCTCATATTAAAATAGCTTATGCAGTATTGTTGTGTAACTTACCGACTTTAAATAAATCTGATCTTAGACCTTTCAGAGAAGGAGTTGTTAACATATATGGTTTGAAGCTGATGAACAAATAAATAATAATACTGTATTTCTTCTGTTGTATGATGGAAGTTTTCACCCACCAAAATAATAAGACAGATCTGGGGCTGTATTTATAGAACAACTTAAGTGGTTGCTATGCTGTTGCTATGGCTACAATTCTATGAAGGAGATTCCCTACAACTGCGAAATTTGCTCTGGAGGAACAGTCTTTTTCAGACTGTTCCTCCAGAGCAAATTTCGTAGTTGTAGGGAATCTCCTTCATAGAAATGTAGCCTTAGCAACAGCATAGCAACCACTTAAGTCGTTTTATAAATACGGCCCCTGGATTTTTGTGGGATTATTTTGAAAGAGAAAAACTATCTAACAGCCAAATTACACACAAGATTTACATATTTGTGGTACTTAGTGGAGAGGAAAAAACCTCATCTTAACACCAATTAAATATTTTAGCTATGCGGGCCTTTAGCACACTGATCCCAAACATCTATATCTCTTAAACACAGTACTGTCAAACACTTTATATCTGAGGTGTCAAAATTTCACATTTTCATGAAAATGACATATTGGTGCAGATTAATTTTGGCGTTCATACTATACCAAGACTCCATATAATAAAGAAAATCCGGTGTTAATTTATGCCAATTTTTCTTCTTTTTCTAGCAAACTGTACATTGTTGCATCTATTAGAATCTCCTCATTGATGATTATAATGGGATGCCACTCTATATATAGTTTAATGGAAAGGTATAGAAAATTTCTTAAATACTCATCAGGCACTCCTTTTAAGCTGACCCTCTGTTTTGCTGTACTAAATATCAAATATTGGCGGACTCATATTTTAGAACTTTATGCCATGACCACCAATATTGCTAAAATTCATTAGCCACCAAATACAGTCAACTTCATTAGCCACCAAATACAGTCAACTCTCAATATCTCAAAGCCATATTTCATTCAAAACTACTGATATCTCAAAGTAAATTTTTGACATAACAGAAGTTGAAATGTAAATAAAAATAGGAAATGTGTCCAAACTATATTGTTTGATATCAGAGGGTACTTTGCAATATCAGTGTTTAAGGTATAGAGAGTTGACTGTATAAGTGTTTTATAGTACCTGTCTTGTCTCTTCAACTTCATATGTAGGTTGTTCTTCCAGTTCATATGGGTGCTGTTCTTCTTCTTCTTCCTCTTGTTGTTGTTGTTGTCTTTGTTCTGCCTCCCACCTCTCATGATCTAGCCGCTCCTAAATATTTAGGATCAAATTTTTAATACAAGCACTCGAAAATAAAGTAAATCAAATATTTACACTTGCCATTGGCTTCCCTTAGGTAAACCTTTTCCAGCAACAAGCTTCATACACCAATGAGTGACAACTGATCATGGGATGTTGTAATTAAGCGAAGTTTAAGGTAAATAAATATCTTGATTGGGCCATGTAAAGTTAGACTGATGCCATGTCATAGCGCCATGTCTTTAAACTTAATGGCCTAACACTTCGTTACTTACTTTTCTTCGACCCATATTTTGCACTTTCTACATTAAATTGCCGCAAAAATGGCACAGCTGGGGTCTACAAATAGCTGTAAATATAAGAATTAAAATTTCATTTTTCAGCCTTCATCTTGTGAAGAAGCCAGTGATCATCTCTAAAATTCTAGAAGAAGCCTCTGCCCACTGGTTTCCTCACATGATGAGCGCTGAAAAATCAACTAAAAGCTACAGGAGCCGTATTCATAAAGCCACTTAAGTGGTTGCTATGCTGTTGCTAAGGCTAAATATCTATAAAGGAGATTCCCTACAACTATGACATTTGGTCTGGAGGAACAGTCTTTGTAAGTCTTTTTAATCTTTTTAGACTGTTCCTACAGAGCAAATTTCATAGTTGTAGGGAATCTCCTTCAAAGAAATTTAGCCTTAGCAACAGCATAGCAACCACTTAAGTCGTTTTATGAATACGGCCCAAGGTAAAGGTTTCCCATAGCCTAATAGCCATAGGGGCATTGGGGGTTAGAGACCCACTGTATCTTGGGCACAGCAGATGAGGTGGAGCCCATCTGTCTCCTTTCGCTGGCTTATCCTTCCCTGATTCGAAAAAAGGTACCCATTTACTGCTGGGTTGACAGAGAGAGTTTTCCAGTCATCGGATGGCGAAACCTGCGTGCAATCTCACGACCTTCCGGCAACTTTCTGCACCATAACTGAGTCACTCTAACCACTAGACCATGGCGCCTCTCAAATAAATCAAATGTTAATTCTTAAATATTGGGATAATATATATAATTTTTCTATGCAATAACACATGGTCCCAAGGCCATAGCTGAGTGTTCAAACATCTTCCAAGGGAAATGTTCATGTTAATGCAATGAAACAAACATGTCTATTTTTGCATTTAATAATATGATTCTATTGAAAACTCATCAAAAAATGCCAAGAAAATCATAAGAATCATTGTTTATTTTTTCAAAATATCATAATTAGAACTAGAGTCATTGTAGAATCATTGTTTATTTTTTTTCAAAATATCATAACTAGAACTGAAGTCGCACAGTTTTAAAGTCTGAAAATTGCGACTGATTTCCAGAATTTTTATACCCCAAATTAGCCTTTTTCTTCAAGATATGAAGGCACCAAAATTTAGCAAAATTTTTATTAATTTGCTAACATCTCAATTAATATACAACAGAATTTCAAAATTCACATAGCTTTTTAAAGCTTTTTGTATTCTCTTTCATTCAGAATCAAAAGGTCTGAAATTAAACTGAGTTTTGCCATCAGCATTTTTGCTTGAAAAGAGGACTTATGTGTCCAAAACGAGGCCAAAGCTGACCATTTTGGCAAAAAATTCATAAAAATAGACTAAAACTTCTTTTTTCTCCACCTTCAGTGGAAACATTTTCAAAATTCACCTAGTTTTATGTAGCTAAGTGATTTTACTATTCAAAGTGTACACTGAATATTGAACATGTATATTTAAATTTGGCAAAAGGATTTTGGTTTTGCTATCCATACCCTCTCATGAAAATTATGGTCGAAAACATGAAAATTTGAGATGATTTTTTTTCTTCACCCACAAATGTCAGCCACAAATCTGATCAAAACAAGATGTATTATGCATCAAGCTATTGCAAATTTTATGCTCTTTCTCAAGAAATGTATTTGAAATTGCTATATTTATGCCACCTCTGTAAAGATCCAGTTAAGTCCAGGTACCCTAAAAGATTTTTGGTCCAATTCTGAACTGACTTTCCAATCTGCTGGGGTTGCTACTCTATCCAGGCATATCAACCTTGTTTTATGATTATGCTTGTACTGTATACATGTTTCTTTTACTCTGTGTTTATCTTTTAGGAGTACTTGTAGTTGATTTTAATTTGCTGCAATAATTGATTTGCTATGGCTGAGTTGGGGCTCTACTCACACTGATTGGTGGGTGGTGTGGATCTTGCTGTTTAGCAATTGAGCTGCCACTTGTGAAACGCTACCCTCCAGTGCAGTGTTCTAATGTACCTAAAATGTGAGCCCTGTCCTATCCAGGCAGACCAACATTGCATATATTGCTAATGTCATAACTTGTTGTACTTAATTAGTTGTCTTAATTTTGTCTTACAGCCTAATAACCTTGTTATAACTATTATGTTCATAACGGTTCTAAATTTCTGATCTAATACCCATACTTATTTATTTGTAGCTGTTCTATATTTGTTAATATTATATAATTTGTTTGTCAGTTGTTCGTTCAAAAGCTCTTCAGAGCTTATGTTACATGTTGTACGTCTTGCCGACTCAAAATAAATCTTGTCTTGTCTTGTTTATAGTGCAATGTGCATTGTTTCATCCTTCCAATAAACCCAGAATGGCTTAGTTGGTTATAAAAGTGAAAACAAAATGCCTACTCCAAGGCCACAACATAATGCCGGTCATGTCAAATCACATGAAAAATTCCTTGATTTGACCATCCTAAAACAGCTTAGACCATATGTATCTTTGCAAGAATAAACGATCAAACATCAGTTTTGGTGTATTAACATTTGTCAGGACCCAGGGAAAATGTTAAATCAAATTCTGAGGTAGGAGGTTTCAAATCTGGCCCAGAGGTTATAAAACTTGAGTACATTCTCAAACTCAAAATAAAGTACACTGATTGGCTGCTTCGGAAGCAGCCAATCAGTGTGGTTTATTTGGAGTTTGAGATTATTATCAAGTTTACCCAGTCTGAGTGCTTTGCTCTTAAAGAATGGCTAAGGATCTAAGCTAGCTCCATGCTGACAGCGATGACTCTGATCAGACTGGGTGGATGCCCAGGCTGATCTGAGTCTTCACTTGGCACATATGCCACTTTGTTGGTTTTGTCTTGTCGTGGCTCTTTTATATCTTGTTTCCCCATATTACCTTTTCTTTAGCTGCTTGTTCTTCTTTCTCTCTACTCTCGCTAGCCTGTCGCCGCAATTTTTCCTGTTGAGCTTGCTGCCGAGCCTCTTCTTCACTCTTCTGTGCCATGTTCTCAAATCTTGCCCGCAAGTTTTTAGCACCTTCAGTACCTACAGGAACCACAAGTATTATTGTGAAATGTGAAATACTTAAAAGTTATTTAATTTGTCTTCAGCCATTGTATTTATTTGGCTGTAACATGGGGATGCCTTCCTCCAAAATGACCCAAAATATGTAAATGAGTTTTGAGTAATTTTGGTATAAGATGGGGGTTTTCTCTTCCGCTATAATCCGAAAAACTTAGATCCATCTTGTAAGATGGATCTAGATTTTTAGGATGGATCTAGGTTTTTAGGATGGATCTAGGGTTTTGGGTAAGATGGATCTAGATTTTCAGGATGGATCTAGGTTTTTAGGATGGATCTAGGGTTTTGGGTAAGATGGATCTATATTTTTAAGATGGATCTAGATTTTTAGGATGGATCTAGGGTTTTGGGTAAGATGGATCTAGATTTTTAAGATGGATCTAGATTTTTAGGATGGATCTAGGGTTTTGGGTAAGATGGATCTAGATTTTTAGGATGGATCTAGGGTTTTGGGATTATTTTGGAAGAGAAACCTAGTCTTATAATTAAAGAAATCAGGTATCAGTAATGCAGATTGCTATTAATCGCAAAATAAAAACTACCATATTCATGTCTCAAACAAGTAAACCTGAAGTATCAAGCTGACAGGGTTTGTTTTTGGCTAATATCTACCATGCATACACTTTCCTGTTAGGTGTCATGACTAGTGCTCACAACTTCAGATCCAGGACTGAATCTGAGCGGAGTTGTCCAAAGCATCATTAGCTTAATGAAGTTGTTACTCAAGGTTTTGTTCAGTCTTATAGTACATATAAAATCAAGTATACTTATATTTTTCACTAAAAAACATATGAAAAGCTTTGCTGCAATAGACTCTTTCACAGTCTAACAATATAAAATTTAAAGACTGTACCAAACCAATTGAGCGCTTCAAGTTTCCAGCCCCCCTCCAGCAACTCATTGGTTCAATTTTATCAGCAGTGCTATGTCACAAATGGCTTCTGCTTGTAATCTCTCCTTTTTATAGACAGCCATAAAATACCTGTCTGGGAACTTCTCTACAGTTTGTTTACACAAAGAGTGATAAAGATCTTTGTTACTGGTTTTATTTCCATTAGTTATGGCATTCTTATCCAGTGACCAAGTAACATGAAAATTGAGCATTATGAAAATTAGGTATGAGCAAACAGTGCAGACCCAGATCATACTTAAGAAACAGTCTGATCAGGGTCTACACTGTTTGCCATTCTATCTGCATCTTTTGGATGCATTACTACATCATAAAATCAAACTAATCCATTTTTATGACAATTACAGAAATGTTTTAGGTGTCCCAATTTTTATAAGATTTTTACTGCTCCATGCAGGAATGTTTTACCATAAATTCCCTACCCACATTTATATTAGGACACCTAAATCTATAACAGTCATAATCACAATGTGAAAAAGTTCATTTTACTGTTAGAGAATATGGTTAAATGTGTAGACCCTGATAAAAAGGCTATTTTAGGATCTGTGCATACACTGCTTGTTCTGTCCCAATGACCAGGGTCTTTATCAGTATTAACAAGGCTCCCATTATCAGGAGAGTGAATTACATATTGGGGAAGCCCTTTCTATATGCAAGCTATTTATAATTTACCCAGCAGACAGCTGTTCAAGGTGAAGTGATGCTGAAGTTGACCCACTAACAGGTTTTCTGTGAGTAAAACTTTGGTTTGGTACTGTCTCATATCTGCCTAACAGATATAGCAGTGGAACAGTCTATACTGCAAAAGCTCTTCACATTTTTTGAGCAAAAAAAGACAGAAATTTGAATATAATAGAGTATGTCTTGCTGACTAGAGACTTTGTTAATTTTGAACAACTGGCACCTCACAGATCCTACATGAAGAACTTTTTTCCATCTCCATGTCTACAAAGGAGACAACTTCAGAAGAATATACTTACTTCCCTTCTCACAGGAAAGAAAAGAATTTGCTCTCTTTTCCTCTCAGGACTACCATGGATTAAGCACTGGCCTGCTAATTGGAATTCTGCTAGGGGAGAGGGGGGAGGGGGGGCAGAATTTTTTTGCTTCAAATTGGGCTCAACTGAACACATCCTTTATATTGTTACCCACCCATCGGCTCAAGTTGACCAAAATAATGCTGAAGGGGCCATAATCTGCTAGTCGTTCAGCCTTCCCTAACAGAACGGAGGTAAATTCTATCCCTATGCCAGAGTGATCTCCCTAGGTACCAGCATACACTTTACAAGCTGATTAATTCCATTGCACACAACCTTTCATTACCACACACCCATCATCCTGATATGACTGAAATACTGTTAAAAAGGACGTAAAATTGCAAGTCATCCATCCATCCCTCTTGCTGAGAAACTTATAATTACATCTTTGCATATTCAAACTCAATCAAAATACTGTGTAGAGAAGCCTTAAACGCTGGACCTGTCATTGAAAAGAAGTTCTAACAGGAAGCATACCTGAGCTGGCTCTCGTCTTCTGATATGATGATGAAACCCCTTCCATGTCATCAAAGGAACCAGCTGACTCATCCTTCCTGTCTGTCTGCACACCATATTTACCGCCAAAACCCTTGGAATAATCTGAAATATGTATACATAAGTTCACATACATGTAGTTGTCAGGTTTACTGAGGATACTAAGTGGTTAGTTAAAGGATTTAATGAACTTAATATGGAAGTCCTGTCATACAATAATACAAAAACTCAGCAAAAGTTTACACCATCAATGCCGAATACACCAGAAAATACCTCTCGCTATTGCTAGTTGCAGGCCAGATGAAAATGAAACCAGTAGCTGCTGGTCAATATTACTATTTGCCAGGTTAATAATTCTGAAAGAGCTTTATGTTTTGTGCAGCATGTATTTTACTACATTAAAATTCCTTGTTTTAATGTCCCTACTGTTTGAAAGCTACATCCATGGCAAATTTTGAACTGATGCAAATAATTACAGGGTTCTCATATAGAATGCCCTGACATGCAGCTTGCAAATTTCAGTTCACAAGAGCTAAATTCACAAAAAGTATGTCTTTGATGAATATTTTCCTTCTTGGCCCACCGTTAAAATCCCAAGTACTCAGACAGTCAGGTCTGAGCAAACTGTTCAGACCCAGATCAAACTGATTCTGTGGGAGCAGTCTGATCAGGGTCTACTGCTTTCAATTCTATCTGCAGCTTTTAGACACATAACTGCACCAAACTGTTCAATTTTAGGACCCCCATCCCCCATTGTTAACCTAACACCCTTGTTAAATTAATAAATGTCAACATGGTTAGTATTTTATGGCTTTGTATTTAAAGAAAGACACAGATATTTATTGTTGAAAATATGTGAGAAGCTTTTGCAATGTAAAAGCTTCTTACTTTTTTTCAACAAAAAATATTGGCCTATTCGAGTTATTAAAGTTTGAAATTTTAATGTCCTGTTAACTAACAATGTTGTTAGTTTTGAACAACTGGCTGGCCCAGATATTTAAAGTACCTGTTTGTGATTCATGCAACTGTAGTTTTTCTTGATGTCCATATCCTACAGCTGATTTATCCATACTTTCTTTCTGTACACCATATTTTCCACCAAAACCTTTGGAATAATCTGAAAGAAAACAAATATCCCAGATAATTTGTATGGCCCTTTCAGTACTATTTCAGTCATATTGGATAAAAGGAAGGAATGGATGCACAATGAATATCAAATGCTCCAGTGGCTGGTGAACACCATGACCAGAGTTGAACTTGAACTCAGACCATTGGATTATGCGTCTGAAATGGTAACCTCTACCAATATGTCTGGGCCCAGTCGTTCAAAACTATCGATATTGTTAATTAACTTCTCATTAAAATTTCAAACGTTTTAATCTTGAATGGGGCATTTTTTTGTTGTTGTTGAAAAATGTAAGAAGCTTTTGCATTACAAAAGCTTCTCACATTTTATAAACAAAAAATATCAGTGTATTTGGTTATAAGGTCGTAAAACACTTAACAAGTCGACCTCTTAATGAGCTTGTTAGGCTAACTATGCTTTGAACAACTGGGCCCTGGACAATTATCTAAGACACTTGAACATGTGTTTTAAAACATTCTGGGCCTTACATCATTCTGGCAATACCATCCAAACTCACCCAGTCAGATTACCAGGCCAGGTGGACAACCATCAATATCACTGTTATTGCCACAGTTTCTTTTAGTTAAGACGGCTGTTAGAAATGTACACCATCACTCAATTATCTTCAATAAAGTTTAAATTAGTCTGTATACAAGGGTTGATCCTGAAGTAATGTCACTGTGTTCATTGTGCGCTTATTCATCGTAGCAGTATTATGAATATTATATCAAGCTACACCGTAATTCAGTTCTGGTTCATACAATAAATATGAAGTTGGAATCTTTTACCGCTCCAATTATATAGACATTCAAAGTATGTCACCGAGGTTATTGCGCTGCATGTTAGAATAACGTAAATTACATGAACATAATTTTCAAAGGCAAACACAAATGAAAATCAAACTAATGCACCAAATCAGTCGAAAATTTGACACAATGACGAGCTATATTTCAGCCGTCGATTGTTGAAACTTTAATATCGTCACTGTAGTTTGAAGTTTCATACCTAGTGCTAATCGTCTACTGAGCGCAAAACTATGGTAACTACATTTTTGCAAATTGTTCAGGAGAAGGAAAAAACTGTTTCTTTTTTATCTAACTAAGGCAGTTTGAACAATATTCATGTAAATTACAACTTTTAGCTTACTACAGACAACAAGAAAAGGAATACCTCATTTATTTTATGTATAACTGAGAAAAATGGAAAAATGTGTACTTACAACAATAATGCACTGAAAACTGTGAGCGCAAAACTATGGTAAGTGCACTTACCATAGTTTTGCACTCACTATGATTGCACTTACAATATTTTTGCACTCAGTTATTGTAACATAATGAGAAATGCAGCAGTTTTGTGTCATGTTATTATTCAATATTAATTTATATAACTTATTTAAGGCAATATATTTAAAGTGAGCTGTTTTAGTTAATAGTATTAAAAAAAATTTACCATATTTTCCCTAATAAAACAGGTGGGTGGGGTAACTGGGATAGAGATCCACTGTTAATTGATAGTTCCAAAAACCACACCTACTTTAAACAGGTGAACATCCCTCCATTAGCTACAGGTAAAATCATGGACTCATGTAAGACATTGAACATGTGCGATTTTGTTTGTGAGACTATGTCACATGCTAGGTTGTCGTTGCATTGGCCAAAAATACACTATCAGGTGACTTTTAGTGGCATTCTGGATGTGGCTCGGAACTGTTTACTGGATAAGTTTTGACCAAATTATGTGTTATTTTAATGCCCTAATTTCACAGAAAATATCTCCAGTAACATGTCAGTTGTACAGCTGAACGGGGGTCATGATGTATACATTTTATGTTGTATTTCTTGCCAAAACAATGACAATATTAAAGTCTTCCACACAGTGTGCACTAAAAATACCAAAAATGCAAGAACTTGATATGCTCAGCAGGGTTTTAGTTAATCTAATAATTATTTGGGTCTAATATCATTACCCTCAGTTTCAGACAGAGAAAATATATGTGTGATGGGTTTGGGCAACAAATACCACATAATCATTGCATTGACCCCAAAGCTTTAAGGGACCCACTGCGTGAGGTGAGTCTGCGAAGTAGACATCCCTACATTGGCATACCTGATACATCTGATCCATTTCACTTTAGGATACTGGGCGTACCGTCAAATTGTTTTCAGTTACTCAAGAAATAAAGGCCCAATTGCTCTATCAGCATGAAAAATTTTATCACGAGGTATCAGTGCAAGCTTCTCTCTATATAATAGTTTCGTCATTGTAAATGACCATAAATAGCCAGCTTTAAACAAATAAAACATCCTAGAGTTTCACATAAAAATGTTTTGAAAATTTATTTGGGTCATTTTAGTTGGCATCTAAAATGAACTACTTTCCATTTCATTACATTGAATAAAAATGGTAAAAATACAATGTACAGGCTGGAGCCCCAATCACTATCCTGTTTATGTTTATATAGCATTGCTAGACGGGAAACTAGAACAAGAGATTGTATTTTGTTGAGCGATTTGTTATTTTTTTAAAAACTTGTTTTCTCTACTTTTTGCCAGTTAAATGACTCAATATATGCCCAACAACCCACATTTTATTACTAAACTTGAAGGTTGAACCGCTTTTTACAGTTATTTGAGTTTAGATGTTTTTACCACTAATAGGACTATGGAGACTCTAACAGTCCAAATCCAGTGAACTTTTCTGATATACTTGATAACAAAAGTGGGTCTGCGGAGTAGACATCCCTACATTGGCATTCCTGATACTGAACAGTGCATGAATTGATCCATTTCACATAGGTTACTGTGGGTACCGTCATATTGTTTTCAGTTGCTCAAGAATTAATAGTTAAAATCTAGTGAAATTTTCTGAAATACTTGATAAAAGATAGCCTTTGACAGATTTATAAAAAAAAATAATATATATCATTCAAATAGAAAACTTTCAATCACCCCTAATTAAGTATTTTATAATGTTTTATGCACTGTTTTTAAAATGCCAGCTGCTGTAGGACAGATACAGAAAATTTGAGACTTTAAGAGCATAGCATAATCAGCATTTAATGTCATTTCATGAATTCAGTTTTAATTTCCTGATGGTACTAGGAACAGCATGTCAGTGATAAAACAATGTATAACCAACATTCTGTTCTTGTTCCTATTGTGCATAGAGGAATCTCTTAACACAAAAAATGAAATATATTGCATAAACTCAGGCCGCTATGAATTATTTATCAAAGCCATGGACAATCATAGTATTTCCCACCTCGAAAACACGTATGTCATCAGACCCCAATGGAATCTCTCTCCTCAATGAAGAGATCCTACAACAAAATGCTCCACTGGGTTTAAAATCTCAACCCAATAATTAAAGAGGACCATGGACCATGCATTACTGGAAGTTTGAAATGTAACACAAACTGCAGCCTTTAGTTCAGTTTCATATACCTGTATGGCAAAAACAGAAAATACATGTATTGCAGCACCTAACTAGAAGAAAATAATAGATAAAGCATAACCATAAACCTAACACTTAAAATGGGCCCACTATGAAGTTGAAATACTTAAGCTTATTAAGGGGCATAACTCTGTCTTCAAAACACCAACTTTTCTCTTTTTAATTTATAACATACTTTTAGGCAAAAAGAGGAGCTGTAAACATGGACAGGGCTCAGATGCACAGTACTGGGACATGATGATTAGCATCATTTCCTAGCTACAGACACATTTCTGTGAAAATGGTTTGGTAACAAACAATAAGATCAGTCTAGGTATACAGATACGTGTTGAATACCACACTACTAGAAATGGGTCATTTTCCGAAAATAGTCGAAGAATATGATTATTATGCTGTCAATGATATTTCAATCTTCATTTTAGCAGGGACAGTATGTTTCAGTGTCAGATATGAGATTAATTTTAGGAACAGTGTAAGATTAAAGCAAAGAGGAATTTACTAGCAGGGGATTGGGCCTATCCAAACACCGTTTGATATTTTGGTCATGGGTAAATAAGTGGTACCATGGCAGAAAATATCATTCCAGCATAAAATTATAGCCTACTGCAGTTTGAAAGAGTTGTTAAAGTAACATTCTAATATAGGAACATTTTAAAACCTGCAAAATTAACATTTTTCCTCAAAGTAAAAATTACTTACCATAGTTTTGCGCTAAGTGATTTTAAGCTATGTACAAACTTTGTGAGCGCAAAACTGTTGTAACTGCAGAAAAACTGCAGTTACAATAGTTTTGCGCTCAGCCCTAAAATGGTGAATATTTTTTGTCGTCAAATAGCTTGATAACTATTTAGTCTTCAATGCCGATATTTTGTACACAGGTGTAAATGGTAAAAAGGAACACTTTTATGAGAAAAAAGTATTTTTGATAAAAATGTAGTTACCATAGTTTTGCGCTCAGCAGACGTAATGCTTGTTCCTGCTGAGTGAAAAATGTTAATTTCTGATAAACCCATCAGCGGGTATATATGTGGTTTTGTCACAAATTAGGAATATCACTATTAGAGACTCTACAGCTGTTTAGTTAGACATTGTTGATATAACAGTGATTATGAGGCTTGTGTAAAGGTGCAATCGAAGCGCTGTAAGGGTGCAGCTGAATCGCTAGAGAATAGTCCGAAAACCGGAAGACCTTTATGTGCAATGTCAGACAATAATGTCACTCTTGTTTAGACCCCATATATGAAGATCGATGTTCTACAATTCTAATATTGTTTAATTCTTAAACACAAGCTGCTGGGCTGTTCAAATAATACTGAAAGATGAGATAAACATGGATTAACAGACAATAGTGCTATGCTGGGACAACGAATATTCTACTTTGGCCATGACACAAAATGAAAACTTTGTCTGGAATGTCAACAACGTCACTGACATGTGTCGTAACCATGTCTTCTGCCTATCAGGCTATCTCAGTAACTGAGCACTATATTTTTTTATGACATTTTCAGACAATAATGCAAATATACTGAGGTACTTGGATAAATTTTTTTTATATCTCTCTCTTAATTCTCCAAGATTTTATAGCTGCAGTGACATTACTTCTGGATCAACCCTCGTATATGTCTGTGTAACTAATCTGACCACATAGGTTACTACACTCTCTCATGCTCAAACAGAGCAAGCAAAGCTAAGAGCAAACACTTTTCTACAAGGAATAACCCATTCTGAGGGATTTCAGCTTCCAAAAAAACAAACGGTAAGACACAAATGAGCTGTGACACGACAAAACCAACAATGTGGTTGTGCGCCAAGCGAAGACTCAGATCAGCCTGGACATCCGACCAGTTTGATCAGACTCTTTGTTAAGTGCTCAAAGGGTAGCTAAGGGTGTAAGCTGCTGCCATGCGGACAGCGAAGACTCTGATCAGACTGGGCGGATGCCCAGGCTGATCTGAGTCTGTGCTGGGCGCACAACCACATTGTTGGTTTTGTCGTGTCGCAGCTCAAATGTTTTCTCCATGTAAAATGGCAGAGATACATCCAGGACCTGGTATATCCTTACATCTTCAGCTGTTTTGTCTCAATATTTCAGCCATCACAGAAACTGTAACAGTTACCTTTCTGCGACTCATGCTGCTCAAGTTTTTCATGATGGTCCCAACCCACTGCTGATTTGTCAACATGGTCTTTCTGAACTCCATATTTACCTCCAAACCCTTTGGCATAATCTGCAACAAAAATACTATGTTTACACTTGAGAAAGAAACATAAGCGATTGTTGTCATGACAAAAAGCACCTCAAGAAATGCCCTAACAGGGAAAACTCAGATCAGCCTGCACATCTGCACAATCCAATCAAATTCTTCTCTTTTCGTACATACAGTCTTGTAACCATAAGAAATCTAATATTACAGTGAAATGAAGGCTCCCATCAGTCTCAGGAAATAAATAGGGTAATCTGTATTTCTGTAGTATGCAAATGGCACAAGTGCCCTTTTGACACAAAGCAAATCTATATTTAGACACCACAAATATCATGCATTAACCATAAAAGTTCAGAAACCTCAATCATTCTACAGATTTGACCCAGTCCATTTGTCTTACAGGAAAATGTCTGACACAAAACTTGTTCTAGAATTCCACATACTAGTGTGTCTTGCTTGTCATGCAAATTTATAGTCATGCAATTTTATACTACTTACAGAAATAAGCCACAAAACTCGAAGTATGTGCTGCTGCTGAGAACAATGCAGGAAAAGTAATACCTTTGTTCTGCTTCTGCTTAGGAGCAGTCTGATCTGGGTCTGCACTGTTTGTTCAGGCAATTCTGCCCGAATAGTAAACACTAAATACAGTCAACTCCTGATATCTCGAACATTCATATCTCAAAATACCTTCTTATACCAAAGAATATATTTCCTGTTTTTATTTACATTTCAATTCCTGTTATCTCAAACTACTGGTACCAGAAAATTTACTTTGAGATATCAGTAGTTTGGGCTGAAATTTGACTTCGAGATATCGAGAGTTGACTGTACTGTATTTCTATCAAATTCATCTGTTTTTGTCTATGCCCATGGGCGTAGACTATCTAGTAATTGCTTTCAACACGGAAGTACAGCCATTAGTTACCCACAATGGAGCTTGACCTTTATGCACAAAACAGCGCTATTCACGTAGATGTTGTGAGCGGTCATAAACTATTTGCATATATGTTGTGAGCCCTATTCGCATAGCTGTCGTGAGTGGTCATAATCACATATGGTATCCCAAGATAGCAGTATGTATTGCAGGGTACAGATGAATGAATGACTTGTGATTTTACAGCCTTTTAAACTGTATTTCAACCATAGAATGGTATGAAATCCCCAATACAGAATTAGTGTCAGCTTTTGAGATTTAAACAAAAGTTTTATATCAAAATTTTGTGGTTGCAATGGTTTATTTGATAAGCTTCAACTATTAATAGTCACTAAGTGTAGACCAAGCTTTTTGTAAAAGCTATACTTGTAACATTTACACAACCGCTATGGGGAAGCAATTCACAACTCTGTATCTCAGAACAAACTTATAACTGGTCATATCAATCACACATTTTATATTCATTACTTCACAAGTTAACGACAAGATAAAGGCACAAAATGGCTCCTACATAATGTTTAACTGTTTATCACTGCACAAATAAAGACAGAAGGAAATTCTAAAAATAATCAAATGAGCATCATAGACAATTAAAAGCCCATCTTGAATGTAATGCATGTTAGATTGTCATAACAGAAGTACACAACCCTGTTAGTAACACAGTGACATAGCATAATTATAAGGTACAACACATATTTCCAGCTATCAAGGTTACAAAGTAAAGCAAACTGATTTTATACCATATTAGTCCTATTAAACACCCCTGCTCTAATAAACAACCCTGCCTCTTTTCCGAAAGATAATTTTATATTAACTGGCATGAATTCCTGTTTGCTTCTCTGGATTACATGTAGGTAGCACATGGGTTCTATACTTAAAGGAAAGAATTTGCTCCTCTAGGAGCAAATTCTTTTCTTTAGGAGTTGACCTCCACCCCTACTCAGATGAGAGGCAAGCAATGAAATAAATTTACTACCTTTGGAAGTATACCAATTCACCTTCATATGATTTATTAAATGAATTTTGGCAGTGGCTCATTTACTACAATTTAGGCCCTTAATAACTCTCCCCTTTCTAAAAATGCAATACCCCAGGGGTGTTTAACAGGATTAATATGGTATGTAAATCTGTTAGACATGTACAAATACTAGCATACTGTAATTCTTCTAATAAAATACCCAGGGTATGTTGCAATTCACAAGCCCTATTAATCATAATATCATTCTTGAAACAAAATTTGGGCAGCAAGTAATGAATTTTGGTGGTCTAAAGTGAATCTTGATACACTTTTGCTACGTTTTCAAGAATATAGTGAAGAGGAGGAGGAGGGGACCAAGAGGGGCAGTGGTGTTAGAGAGGGGACATATACAAAACGACAAACACAACACAAGTCCAGTATGATACCTGCAAACTTTAAAAGAGAGCAAAATACATTTTACTATTTTTCTAGCACCACGCATACCTAACTATGTATTAGTCCAAAATTTTGTTTTTAGCAAAACACTATGCACCTCATAACTATATGTGAGTCTAAAAACAATTTTAGCACAACACTCAACCATACATAAGTATAAACAGTTTTAACACAACACTCATTCATGCCTATGCCTACTCACCTTTCCAAAGCCACACCCATATGCACTGGTGAGTGAAACTCTATCAGCTGACTTTTGACTGACATTTTGGGTGTGGTTCAGAAAGGTGTATTAACTACGAGTACAGTACCGTGCCAAAAGTGAGTCAACTTTTTTAAAATCCAATTGACTAATGTGTATTTGTCAGTGTGCAAGAAAATTAACAAAGCAGTTTACAAAAATTACTTATCAGCCTAGAGTCTTTATTTTGTGAAAAACAATGGTTTATACAACCCTGAAAATTTAGAAACACGAATTTTCCATTGACGTCAATGATAATGTCAGTGAAAAACGGACAAAAATCAGGACCAACTGCATTTAAAATACTGCAGTTCAAATATGAGTCGATTAACAATAAAATAAGATAGCACCAATAAACAATACAATAAGATATGTTTTTAATGCCATAATCATTAAGCTTTCTAATAGTATAATTTTTAGGTCAATCCTTTAAGCATAGTTAACACAGTTAATTTTCTTGTGTACTGAAAAACACATGACTATGGGTTTTAGGAAAAGTTTACTCACTTTTGGCACGGTACTGTAAATGTGAGTCTAAAACAATTTGAGAGCAACACACATTCATATCAAACTATAAACAACTTAGTACAATACTCATCTGCAAGTCTAAAATATTAATTAGTACAACACATGGTCATGCCTAACAACACCTAAGTCTAAAAATGCACCAATAACATATTAATCCTATTTAATCTGACATTAAAATGTTATCCTACTCATGCCTGAAATGGATTCATCCAAATTCAAATCTGGACTAATCCATTTGTCATATCTAATATAAATGGCAAAAAATGCAGATCCTGATCAGACTGCTACTTAGGAGCAGTCTGATCTAGGTCTACACTGATTGCTCATGAATTTCTGTCAGAATAAATATGGTTGTCATGGCAGCTAGCAAACTGGCACTTCTATACATAGAAATACCTGTCTGGGATTCGTGTTTTCCTAATTTTTCCTGATGATCCCAGCCTAATGCCGATCTGTCGACTCGATCTTTTTGTACGCCATATTTCCCGCCAAAACCTTTGGAGTAGTCTGCAGCAGGACACCAAATATATTTTTTAAAGTGAAAGAGTACATTAACAGGGGAAGCAACTCTCTCATTTTCAGTTTGCCTTCCTTCTTAAAGAAGGTCAGCTCTTATTAAAATAAACTAAAATAATGCATTATATTGGACACAGCCCCAGCCGGGCGGGCTTAAGCCCAAGAGCCTACCCCCTGGATCCAGGGCTGATCTGACATAGCCTATGCCAGTATTGTACTTCCCTTAGCATTCAGCTTTGCTTAAAGCAGTTAGCCTCATGTTACCCACAGCATATCGACTTCGAAACTCCCTCTGTTTATGACCATATGCTTTGTCATCTCCTGGCCGATTATTTTTCCATGACAACAAAACTTTGGGAGCAAATGTTCTTACTGTTATTTTGAGCAAGCATTTCATATATTTAAACAACATGACCTGTCATCAGGCCCCGAGGTTATAAAACTTTTTTCATGCTCAACTCAGCTGAGCATGAAATTTTACCTGCTAATAAATAATAAATTACACATAAGTACAGTTGTTTTCAAGTTCAGTTTAGCTGAGCTTGAAATTTTCTCTGCTTATGAATATGAAAATGCCAACATTAGTTGGCATTTTCATATTTATCAGCAGAGAAAATTTCATGCTCAGCTGAGTTGAGCATGAAAAAAGTTTTTTAACCTCGGGGCCAGATAGGACAGCTTGCCCATCACATGCTTGCCCACCATATAGAAAATATGACTATAACTTGATGTTGAGTGGGATGACATTGATAATACTGACTCTGATGCCAATGCTAGGGTGATGCCAACAGCTCTTCCTGTACTTTTGTGCAGGTGAGCTAAGAAGAATTCCACAAAAGGCTATGTCTCACCTGTGACCTGTCTCAGCATGATCACAAAAATAGCTATACATGTACTAGAAAACAAAATTTTAAGCCGCTGACTCCAATGGTAAAGTTATACCTATGTCTCGCTAGTTGCAGGCAAGATAACAAAACCATTCCCTCAATAAATGGGAAAGTGCCTGTTTCTAATCAAAGTGCAATATGATGTCTAAAATGAATATGAAGTCTCATAGTCTCAGAGCTTCAGATAAGAAGGGGTAACAGGGATAATTTAGGGATAATTTTTATTATTTATCAATGAAAGCATATGTTGTGACCTCTCATTAGAACCGTCTCAGTGAGACGGTTCTAATGAGGGGACAGAACATGTTCTTATGGAAAAATAAGGAAAATTATCTGTAAATAAATTATTTTGCTTTACCACTGTTACCTGGAGCACTGTGACTGAAATATGGATATATGAAATAAAACAAGCCTTTGTATATACTGATCTAGCCCTTTCCCTCCTTAATTTCTGAAAGTAGCTTTTCAATCTTTTCATCTGGAAAATCTATTCTTAGAAGAGGGTATTTGATGAAAATACTGTAAACCTATCAAACTTTGCAAGCTATTTATTTTTTGCAACTTTTGCAAAGAAGAAAATTTTGTAAAAACTGACTGCCATATAATTTTAATTCTTCAGTGCTAACAACTGAGACAAAAATCTTGTGTCACATTTATGGCTATGAAATTAAGTGCAACCTACAAAACATGTAAGCTCAACAGACATGAAAATTTATATAAATTAATGAACTGCAGAGTAGACCCAGATGATAATGAAAATTTATATAAAAAAATGAACTGCAGAGTAGAACCAGATGATATAGCTCATAAAAAGCCATCTCATCTAGTTTTGTATTGTCTGCAAATATTTGTAACTTTAATAATACTGTAATTCATGAATTTTTCATCAATGCTTATTTTTGTGAATCAGTGTTAAAGGAAATATTTATGAAGTTTTGAATTCGTGATTGTTATAATGGTTAGGCTATAAACATTTCATGACAGTTTTATTTTCACAAAACATTGTCTTTTAAAGTAAGTAAGGTGAAAAGTAAATCACTTCACTCTTTCATCGCAAAAGGGAACCTGTGAAAAGGTGTCACTAGCACTGCAAATACAATATTTCATTTATAGCTATTTGGATTCTTGACATGAATAATGAGCTGACATTTATCGTCGGCATATAACATATTTCTCCCATGCTGTGATCAGCAGTGCTCCAGATAAGAAGGGGTAACAATGATAATTTAGGGATAACTTTCCATATTTCTCCATGAAAACATACATTGTGACCCCTCATTTGAACCGTCTCATCGAGACGGTTCTAATGAGGAGTCACAAAATATGTTTTCGTTGAGAAATAAGAACAATTATCTTTCAATTATCCTCTGACAATACCTCCTCTTAAATGGAGCACTGGATCAGGATGGACATGTGAGCATGTATACTGTACCCAGTCAAGAATAAAAATTTATCCTAAATATTGGGACAATCTGTCTCAGCAAATGGTGTAGACCAAGATCAGAATGCTCAAGGAGCAGTCTGATCAGGGTCTGCACTATTTGCAAACAGTGTTGTGAAACAGCTTCTGATAGGACAAACTGACTGATCCAAATTTAAAGACAGAGAAGTCCATCATTAAAGGATGACTTAAGGGTTTTACAGACCTTTCAGCAGTATTTCAGTCATTTTAAGCTGACAGAATGGGTGTAAAACCACCTTGGCCAGGCTCAAACCTACAACCGCTGAATAATGAGTCCAGAGTGGGAACGCCTCACAGAACACAATTTGATCAGGAATCCATTATACAAGAGAAATGTCCTCATATTTAGGATTAATACAATATCACAACACTGGCACACAACACATCTAATCTTGCAGCTAAAATCTGGTACCTGTCTGTGACTCGTGTTTATCAACTTTTTCCTGGTAGTCCCAGCCGTGAGCTGATTTGTCAACTCGGTCTTTCTGAACACCAAACTTACCACCAAAACCCTTTGCATAGTCTGTAGCAACAAGACCGAAATTTTCTTCAATATTTTCAGTTAACAACTAATATAAATATTGTACCACCAATCAATTCCATTTTTAAGGACAATTATGGTAATACAAGTAATTATTTAAGGAGTTTAACTTTTTTTTTTCCTCTTTTCCTTTTTGAATAGCAATTTCAAATTATTTGCCTTTTTATCTATTGTATTTTCAGGAAAAAAAATCACCTCCCTCACCCTAAAATATAAAATATTCTGTTATTTGAACACGATACAGATTTGATTACCTCTGACATCCTGAGACCTAGATAATATATATTCAGCACTCATTCAAACACCCCAAGTAAAGCAACAGTTTTGGAAGTCTTTTTTCATGTTGCAGCTTAATGTCATCCCTGAAATGCCTCAACATATTGTGTGGAGATATATTTGAAATGTCCGATTCCAAAATCTTAAGTCACTTATACTCAGACATAGAACCCTTTCCAATCATATTCTTACAATTAAGAAGATAGAGAAAAGATAGAGTTTAAAGGGCCCTTCAAACTAAACTGGTAAAACAAAAGTTCAAGCATTAAAATAGCAGAAATCATAAATCTGACATACCTTATTGCAATTTACACACATAAGATTATTATAAAGATGCCCTTGAGGAGCCAGACACAAGAAAAGATACACCAGAAAAAAAGCAAGGCTAAAATTGTTCCAGTTAATTCTCCATAACAATGTCAGTAGTGACCTTGACATTAGAGCTGCTTGGTTAATACAGTTCTAATGAGAGGCTTCATACAGTTCTAATGGGAGGCCAAAACATCTATGTTGATGGAAACATAAAACAATGACACAGAAATATGTGCCGCAACATAAGAAAACCAAGTAAGTGGTATGTGCCCCCACCAAAAATCTCAGATCAGCCTAAGCATCTGCCCAGTCTGATCAGACTCTTCCCGGTCAGCATGGAGATAGCTTAGACCCTAAGCATCCCTTTAAGTGCATAGTGAAGACTCCGATAAGACTGGGCGGATGCCTAGGCTGATCTGATTCTTCGCATGGCGTATATGCCACTTTGTTGGTTTTGTCATGTCACTTCTCATATTATCATGAAAGCCTGACATTATCAAGAACTCTACTTGAAAACAACATCATTTTGTTCATTCCATTTAAATTTATTCAGTGACAGAGTACTAATGAGATCTATCAAACTAGGT
The DNA here is from genome assembly GCA_963989385.1 of Ctena decussata. Taxonomy (NCBI): domain Eukaryota; kingdom Metazoa; phylum Mollusca; class Bivalvia; order Lucinida; family Lucinidae; genus Ctena; species Ctena decussata. Next base: position 21,335,484 of record OZ022502.1, read on the forward strand.
TTGTGGAGAAAAATATCAACTACAGGGGCTAATTGTTGAAAACTAATGGCGCCCGTAGTTAGCAAGAACTTAAAATTTTAAACATATTGTATGCATAATCAGTACCATTTTTTCTGCCAAAATATATAAGCATACTCAATTTTATACTTACTGGATGACTTAACAAATCATTGACTTAGGGCTTTGTTAAGCTAATGATGCTTTCAACAAACGGGCCCTGGGGCATAGTCATTGCTATGCTGTTGCTAAGGTGGAGTTTCTATGAAGGAGATTCCCTACAACTATGAAATTTGCTCTGGAGGAACAGTCTGAAAAGGCTGTTCCTCCAGAGAGAATTTCATAGTTGTCGGGAATCTCCTTCATAGAAATTCAGCCTTAGCAACAGCATAGCAACCACTTAAGTTGTTTTATAAATATGGCCCCTGAATTTCAAGGGTGGTTCAAGGGAATCTCCTTCATAGAAATTCAGCCTTAGCAACAGCACAGCAACCACTTAAGTTGTTTTATAAATATGGCTCCAGAATTTCAAGGGGTGGTTCACTACAGGAGAGTAATTGAAAGATACGCCAGTAGTGCAACAGAGCAAAATACATTAATAGCTTGCAGTGTAGAAATATATATTGTGATAAATTTTTGAGGTCTTTATAATTTATCAGATTGACAGTAGGCTTAAGGTGGTCATACCTTTTTGTGATTCGTGTTTCTCAACTTTTTCCTGATGGTCCCAGCCCACTGCTGATTTGTCAACATGGTCTGTCTGAACTCCATATTTACCACCAAACCCTTTGGAATAATCTGAAGGAAAAGAGACAAGGATACTATTCAACAACTATAGAGGTTCAGATTAACCAGGGTCTATGGATAATTGTGAGATAACTCCTTTTCAAACACCACAAAATGTATGTTGTGACCCCTCACTAGAAATGCCACAGAGGGGCATTTCAAATGCTTCAGCCAATAAAAAGTTTATCATCATTTACTACTGACATTCTTGCTTTGAATGATGTTCATCTTTGAAAAAAGAGGACACACTGGCCTACTTTTGTGGTTACTGGTAAGCACAATATTTTATTCAATTATTGACATGTTACACACGTTCAGATGACTATTTGAGACGCGACACGAGAAAACCAACAATGTGGTTGTGCGCCCAGCGCAGACTCAGATCAGCCTGGGTATCCGCCCAGTCTGATCAGAGTCTTCACTGTCCGCATGGAGATAGCTTAGACCCTTAGCTACCCTTTAAGCGCTTATTGAAGAGCATGCTCAGACTGGGAGGATGCCCAGGCTGAGCTGAGTCAGCACTGGGTGCACAACCACACTGTTGGTTTTCTCGTGTCGCTGCTCATTTGTGTAGAAAGGACTTGGTTAAAAGCTCCATTTTCTTTTAAGGTAGTAACTGACCCAAAAGTGTTTGGTGCAGGCATTGCAGGCTCATCATGAGCCACCTCATCTGGATCTACACTGTTTGCCTTCTAGTGTTTGATTTCGCAATACTATTTGGATTGGATGAAAAAATTTTTTTTTTAATTTTGCAGATGTAACTTTCATCGCATGGTATAGGTATCTCATTATAGTCAAACCTGCTTATATCATGTATGTGGTCACCTCTATTAAGGGATCATTTGTCTTAAGAAGCCACCTCTTTTGGGTTCCTTGAATCAAAATACAGTGCAAATGAGCCTGTATTAAGGGGTCACCTGTCTTAAGCAGTCATGTTTTGTCCTTCCCTTAGGTGACTCCTTAAGACTGGTTTGACTGTACATATAATTATCATTTACCTTTTTGTGATTCATGTTTCTCCAGTTTTTCTTGATGGTCCCAGCCAACTGCTGTCTTGTCTACTCTGTCCTTCTGTACTCCATATTTACCCCCAAAACCAGTGGAATAATCTGAAATGAAAGACAGTATATACTTACTGTTCTTACTGTTGTCGAGATTGCTGCTACGCTTGAGCATCTGTGATCCTTTCCGGTCTTCTTTCTGGATTTATTTGGATATGAATAGCAGTCAGGATGGAACTTTATTGGCAATGATTTCCAATGGCTGTTCAACCTGTTCTTAAACTGGTTTATTGAATTGGCAGAGACTACCCAGTCTGGAAGTTTATTCCACTGGTCAATAACTTGTTGTGAAAAAGAGAATTTTCCGATGTCAAGACGAAATTTTTTCTAGTACAATTTTATAAATGATGGCCTCTTGTTCTTGCGCCATGCTGAATCTCAAAGAGCATGACTTTGTTACAGCAATCCATACCTTGTATAATTCTAAAGACCTTGATTTGATCTGCTCTATGTCTGCGATATTGTAATGATGGCAATTCTAAGCTTAGTAATCTCTCTGGATAACTGAAGTTGTTGAGTGATCTAACTACATGTAGCTTGGTAGCTCTTCTCTTGGCATTTTCCAGTGCTATACTATCTTTCTTGTACATAGCTGACCATCAACGCGATCCATATTCCAAATGTGGTCTTACATGAGATTTGTAAAGATTTCAAAATATCTCATTATCAATATATGAGAAAGTTCTTTTTAATAGTTCCAAGATTTCTGTTGGCTGTTTTTATGTTGTTCTGAATATGTTTCACAAATTTTAGTTGGTTGTCAATAATTACGCATAAGTCTCTTTCTCCTTCAACACTTGCTATTGCCTCTAATATAAACGTATCCATACCAATTTTAGTGCGACAGATGCGCGTTTCTGTATTTAACTTATATATAACTTGTATCTAACTGATTTCCCGTATGATATTTGAAAAAGTGTTCCTTGCATTTCTCCTTGTTAAATTTCAACAACCAATTTTCTGATCATTTCACAGCATTTAAAATGTCAAACTGAAAATTATGGGACTGATCTAAAGTATTCACTGTTGAAAATATTTTTGCGTTATCTGCAAAAAGTTTCATATTGCAATGGACTACACTAGTTAAAGATTAGCTATTATTTTTTGACTGAAAAAAAACCTTTCTTTGTTTTTCTGCAAAACTCTTCTTTTTTTTTTGTTCAGCTTCTCCAAAGAAGGAATGATATGAAAGGTAGAAGATGATGATTTGATAACAGAATGATGATATCTCATTATTTTTTATTATAAATATTAATATTCAAACTTGACACCAGTATATTTGCTTACACAGATATATATACATACCCACATAAATTTCATACACATACTTACACAACGAATCACATGTACATACAAGCAGTTATACGCATATACATATGCATACATATACTAAATCCTTTGATTTTTTTTTTCTTACTGATAAGACTGTATTGTAGTGTGCTGAGAGTGGGTTACCAAGAGTGAGTGAACTCGGGTTTAACGTCCCACCAACAACGAGGTCATATGGAGACGGGACCTCGGTTTAAAGTCTCATCCGAAAGACCGGAGAAGCAGGGGATCGAACTTGCGACCCCTGGATTGGGTTACCAAGAGTGTGACTGGGTCTGTCCCTACCTACAAATATTCCACTCTTTGCAAGCCACCCTAGTTTCACCTTGACACTGCTGATTTTAAAATTTCATACTGTTTCATAGTTTGTTTGTTTTTTTAAATTTACTGCATGCAAAACTCTTGATGGTGCTAGGTGTAAAACAAGAATTTGGCCTGTCTGGGCATGTTCACAAAGCAGAGCTAAACACGAAAACTCAACAAAGTTTATGCAACTAACGGTGATACATGAAAAGTAATACATATTTCTTGCTTCGGCTAGATGCAGGTGAGACAAACACCATATGCTGTGTGAAGTCTTATCAGCTGTCCTTAATTGTACCAAAAATAATTTTTTTGCGGGCAAAAAGTGAAGGACACGTTAATCTGTTAGCTAATCTTAGTATCAGCCTTTTTGGCCCTATGTATTTTTCTGTTGCTTTTTTTTTATTTGTACATTATAAGCAGTCCATGTCTCCTCCACCCTTAATATTTTACATATTTGAATTATTCAAAATACACATAATGTCTATGCCCTTCCTTACAGGTTTCTAGTGGAGGTAGGGAGAGGATGACAAAGTTAAGACTTATTGGAAATAGAGTACTGTAAAGGTATGAGATTTTCCTTTCAGGCATGGTTCAAGCCCATGGCATATTGACAGTGCTACCATAAAAATTCTAAGTACAGGGACAGATAGGTCTAAACAAACAGTGCAGACCCAGAGCAGTCTGCTCCAATAGGAGCAGTCTGATCAGGGTCTACACTGTTTACTATTTCAATATACATCTAGTGCACTACATGTATGAAACCAAACCGTTCATTTTATGACAATACTGCTAATTATTTTAGGAGTCCCAATTTTCAGACTTTTTACAGTAGCTGTCAAGGCAAGAGATGCTGTTTGACTGCAATACGAAAAACTGTTGTTCATATTATTTTATTTACCTTTTTGTGAAGCATGTTTGTCTGTCTTGCCCTCATATTCAAACCCAACAGCAGACTGAAACAAAGATGTAATATTACGAACATATTCACTGCACCAAAACTTTGTTTAATTTAGTCTGACAAATAAATTCCATGATGTTTACATATCACATACCATTAGGGAGAGGAACTTTATAAGAACTGAAGCTTTGGTTTTAATGCTAATACGAGTTCTAACAAATGTTAAAAGGGATTAAACTTGGTTTTACATGCATTAACATTTGCCAGGTCCTGAGGGAGCCGTTGCAAATCAACAGCGGCAACCACATTTTGTCTAACATTTATACAGATGCAAACTGTCAGTTAGAGTATGCAGACTAATTGCAACATGATTTGAGCCGCGACACGAGAACACCAACAAAGTGGCATGTGCACCCAGCACAGACTCAAATCAGCCTGGGCATTCATCCAGTTCGATCAGAGTCTTTGCTTTGCGCTTAGAGTGCTAGCTCCATGTGGACAGCGAAGACTGTTCAGACTGGGCGGATGCCCAGGCTGATCCGAGTCTTCATTGAGTGCACATGCCACTTTGTTGGTTTTGTCCTGTCATGGCTCATTTCATCGGAAGGTGGGTTTCCATGGCAACACAAGTTGCACGACACGTGTCATATTGCATGAAATGTATCATGCAATAAGTGTCACCATGTAAACACCCCTTAAAATGTTGCATGACACAAATATGTTGCATGCAATATCTCATAAGCTAAATACATCCTTTATGCAAAAAAATGGTTGCATGATATGTGTCATGACATATGCATGACATGTGTCATGCAACAACTCACAAGTTACCATGTAAATTCATCTTTAGGGTACTGTTAAACATATTTGCGCTGTGAAAGAATTTCCCAGTTCAGCAGATTTCCAAAACAATTTCCAAGAACATTAATGTGCTGGAAAGTTGTTTACATCATATTCTACTCTATTTTTCCAAGCAAAGCATCATTTGACATGCAATAAATGAGCTGTAGCACTTTTAGTCATATTGTTTCAAACACTTATCAAAACCATGCAATTTACTCGTTTCCAACAGACTCCAGGCCATTGGTACTTTTTAAACCTATCTATCTTGACCCTTTTAATAGGGTCATTACTGGAAATACAGTCAACTCCCAATATCTCGAACACTGATATCTCAAAGTATATTCTTATATCAAAGAATATATTTCCTATTTTTATCTACATTTCAACTCCTGTTATCTCAACCTACTGATATCTCAAAGTAAATTTTCTGGAACCAGAAAATTTACTTTGAGATATCAGTAGTTTGGGCTGAAGTTAGACTTCAAGATACTGAGAGTTGATGGAAAGAATATTTTTATGCTTGGCCACTGGGGCAACTTAGTTTACTTTATTCTGCTATTTATTCTCTCAGACTCTAACTTTTGCAAATTTGAACATGCCTACATTTTTTCCTGGCAGGAGTTTATTTATTTCTTATAAAACTGCTGCCTCAATGCCACTGATCTGACTGTTCCTGATGAAAATCTTCTTCTGTGTTGCTGTTTTTTGTTTTGTTTTGTTTTGTTTTTTTCTGTCCAAATACAACACAGAATTAAATGGCCTGAGAATAATTAAGAAAACCTGTGGCTTCTGTTGAAAGAATTTCAGTTTGTAATGCCACTGCAAAAGTGGCTGAGCATGGCATACTTAAGATGCCTTGCGGACATTAATGATGTTAAGACTCCATAGATACTAAGAGTTCACACTGATGTCAAAATGACATCATTTTTCAACATTAAGCCATGGTAACAGGGCTGTGATGTCACTGGTATCTGCTAGGGCATACAGCATATGCAACCCTCTGGCCAAAGTACATATTTAAGTGAGATACATTTGCATCTGGGTTACTGAAGCTGGGTATTACAGGATTACAAACTAGCAACTGCAGTCATAAATGTTTACAAACAAGTAATTGCAACCAAACGATTATATCTGTTAAACATGTGATATTTTCAAAATTAATATGATCCGCGACATGAGAAAACCAACAAAGTGGTTGTGCCCCCAGTGCAGACTCAGATCAGCCTGGGCATCCACCCAGTCTGATCAGAGTCTTTGCTGTCTGCATGAAGGTAGCTTAGACCCTTAGCTACCCTCTAAGCACACAGCGGAGACTCTGATCAGGCTGGGAAGCTGCCCAGGCTGACCTGAGTCTTTGCTGTTCACACATCCACTTTGTTTGTTTTCTCCTGTCTTGGATCAATTATCTGTCAAACGTGATATTTTCAAAATTAATAGGATTAATTGATGTCACATAAAAAGGTACCTTCTTGCATGTACAAACAGGGAAGACTATGATCAGCCTGCTCAGCTTTTTAGTCTTATCAGTCTGCCCTTTCATAGGAACACACTACTTTTTTTTGGATATGGGTTTTACTGCTCTTTCAAGAATATTTACCTTATGTTGAGCTGACCTTTAAGCACAGGTGGGCAAAAACTGGACCTCACAGTGAAAATCCACCTGACTCTCTGTCAGATGATCTTTGCTTTCTCTGTGTGAGGCTAGAACAAACAGCTGTGACAGGCTTAATGTTTCAGTCAGGGCACTTACCCAGGGCACTTACCCACTAGGCCATGGAGCTCTGTTATGGATCCTGTGAATGACTTCTGAGACAACACAGGCTGAGTATTTTTTTCTCTTCATGCAATGCCCATCTGCTGGTGGCTTTGTCACAAATTCATTTATATATTTATTTTTTATTATTATTTTTTTTTTGTGACAACTTATGCGCCACACCAGAAACCTGTCATCATGGTCAAAGTTGACCGAGGACAGTAATGATAGAAAGAAAGAAATCAAATCATTGAGATATCAGTGTTTGAGATATCAAGAGTTGTCTGTACTGTCAACTATTGATATCTCAAACACTGATATCTCAAAATATCTTCTAACACCAAAGAATATAGTTCCAACATATTTCTTATTTTTCTTTACATTTCAACTCCTGTTATCACAAACTAGTGGTATCTCAAAGTAAATTTTCTGGAACCAGAAAATTTACTTTGAGATATCAGTAGTAGTTTCAATTGAACTTTGACTTAGAGATATCGAGAGCTGACTGCATTTGGGGCATTATAGAAAGTGGAAAAAAAACCTTTTTAGCTGCATAAATATGGTACCTTTTCATGAAATACCAATCAAATGTATATCCTGTCAGCTGATGGAAATCTATACCTGATCTCTTCTGTCTGACTGCACACCGTATTTTCCTCCAAAACCTTTAGCTGCATCTGTTTGACTGGCATGTTTTGACAAGTCGGCATGATAATCTGCCCCCACAGCTGACTAGAGGTGTAATCAACATTTATGTTAGTTTCAAATATGCAAACACTCAGTTAACTCCAGATAAGGAGCACAGTCAAACATGTCTTAAGGAGTCACCCAAGGGAACACACAAAATTGGCTGTTTAAAACAGGTGATCCCTTCATACAGGTACATTTGCACTTTATTTTGGTTCAAGCGATCCCCAAAAAGTGGCTGCTAAAGACAGGTGACCGCTAAATACAGTGACCCCTTAACACAGGTTTGACTGTGGTTGAAGATAATTCAAAGATATCGGTAGTTTTTCTCATGCAATGAAAAAATATCTTGTTACACCTCATTGAAACTGTCTTGGCAAGACCGTTCTAATGATGGGTCACAAAATCATTTTAATGGAGATATATGGAAAATTGTACCTGAATTATCCTTGTAACTCCTTATCTGGAGGACTGTCAGGCAAACACTATAGGAGCCCCGATATGACAAAACCACAAAGTGGCATGTGCACCTAGCAAAGAGTCAGATCAGCCTGGGCATCAACCCAGTCTTGACTTGGTCTAAGTTGTCTGCATGGAGGTAGCCCTTAGCTACCCTTTAAGCACTTATCAAAGACTCTGATCACACTGGGCAGCTGGCAAGGCTGATCTAATCCTTCGCTGGGCACACATGCCACTTTGCTGGTTTTGTCTTCTTGTGGCTCAATTATTAACTTTACAAATAAAATATAATGATGAGAGTGTTAGCAATCACAAGCAATCATATACATCTCACTGATGTCACATAAGTAAGTAATTTAAACATCTCAGTTGTGACAACACTGCAGTCATTCCACATGTACTGTGAAGCAGTAACAAGTTTGTGGTAAATTGCTCGTGATTTGAACCCTTACGGTGTAATCAGAATATATGACATTTCCCTAATATCTTGCAGTGACCTTGTGTCATTTTGGTTGGATGGATGAATAGAAGGCTGATTTTGTATTTTGTCATACCTCAGCCTGTTGGGACGACAGTGAAGATGAAATAATTGAGGGCTATAAAAGAGACATCAGCTGAGTTGGATTAGATCTCACAACCTCTGAATCAAAAGACTCAGTTAACAGCATTAACCGCTGAGCTAAAACAACCTGAAAGGTTTATATTATGAACTGAGACTTTTCTCCCACCTTTGCCTACATGTATATAAGGTAGGGTCTCAGCTCATATAAGAAATTTCTATCTTATACCTGGCAACATCTTTCTTATATTAGCAACCAGACTTTTTCATTTTTTGACTAATATTTTAATTTCAAATGAACAAAATGGACACGCAAGCATGTCGGATGACGTTTGATAGCAGATCATGGGTTTGTGACGTCACTCAATTTTAATGATGTCACTAAAACCGATTAAAAAAGTCGCTAGCTAACTTGACATGCGTGACGTGAGAGGCTAAGTTGCATTTCGTTTTCGCCCTCTGGAAGATAAAATAGTCCACATATCGTGTTTTCCGGTTAATTTTGAGGTGCAAACTGTGTTTACACCCATTTTAGGACCCGATATACACACTGGGCTGGTCAAAATTTTCTTCAGATCATTGGTTAAAAAGTTAGAATTTTCCTGTTCTGAAGCCTAATCCAACTTTAGGTTTAAAATCTGCTAACAGTGGGAGAAAAATAATCCATCATGAGCCAGTCCATGTAGGATAGGTAAATCTCACCCTCAGGGTCGGAATTTCAACCAGGGACGAGGCTTGCCGAGTCCCTGGTTGAAATTCCGACCCTGAGGGTGAGATTTCCCTATCCTACATGGACACTCATGATGGATTGTTATAATCTATACCACAAAGCAAGGCTACTTCTTCAACATGTACATACTAAATGTTAAGAGTGCACTCCATATAAAAACATGCTTTTTCTGTGAAGTTTCTTTGCATGGTTGAACAACAGTGTTTTTGGCATAATAGGCCGGCCAAAAAGGCCCTGTGATGAAGTTGAGACTATGGCTACAACATCACTGGGTAGTTTTCCGTCATTTTGTTGGTTGCAATGCTTCGCAGAGCATGAGACTTAACTAATTTGACAACTAGCATAAGATTTCTTTGTCAAAGTCTCAACATCATCACTGTTTATAAATCTCACTAATTCTTTTCAGAAAAACAGAATATCTGTTGAATGAAAACTTTTTTGTTTGACTTTTTCTGCTTCCATGTTCTTTCCTATAAATAGATATTAAAATCCAGGGCCCAGTTGTTCAAAGCATCGCTAACCTAACCAGCTTGTTAAGAGGTCATTTCATTAAGTGTGTTGTGACATTATAGCCAAATACACTGATATTTTTGTTGAAAATAGCTTCTCACATTTTTTCAACAAAAAATATTGGCATATTTGAGGTATTAACATTTGAAATTTTAACGTCTCGTTAACTGACGAGGTCGTTAGTTTTGAACAACCGGGCCCAGTTGTTCATAGCTTTGTTAGCTTAATGAAATCTTTAGTAAAGGATTCGTTTAATATTTCTGGTACACACAAAATCAAGTATGCTAATATTTTTGCTGAGAAAATGAATAAAGCTTTTGCACTGCAAAAGCCCCCAATATGGCAGAGTATTTAAGCATAACACATTTGAAAACTTATCACCTCCTTAACTAGCCATGCTGTTTGTTTTGAATAACCCAGTCCTGATTTTTAATGCCTAAGCTTGATACATGACAGGCAGCACACTGACATTTCATGCACAACAATGGCAGTCTATTCATCTTCTGCATGCACTTTACATGACACCTGATGCACATTGTAAAGTTCGGTTAAGATGTGCAGTTGGCTATTTAACATCAAATACTGTCTGAGCAATTTGCAATTTAGGTATGAAAATGTCTTTTTCTAGACCTCTTTTAAATGGCAACTCACTGCAGCCATCACACGTTTTTAAACTTGATGAACACAGTGCTCTAGATTCACCTAAATGCTGGGAAGCCAAAATCTTTATTTTCTTCTATTTATTCTACACAAACACATGTATCTAATTCTCTGATATGGGTGCCTGGTGTAGTAAATAAGAGAAATGCGCCCAATTTAGGGCCAGTTTGGCCAAGTTTATAATGTTATTTGAGAAAAGTGAATCCAATTTAACAGTCATCTGCATGGCCAATAACTAATGATGGAATGCAATTTGTGTGATGTTAATACAGCCATCATTTTTAGAACAAATATTTAACATTAGATTCGTTAACTCAAGATAAAGATTCCACTTCATATTTTACAGAAGTCTAGGTTGAAAAGAATTCAGACCAAAAGTAAGAAGTGCTCTTCTGATGGAGGGGACCTTATTAGAGGAAAAACAGTGAGATATCATTACAACAAAACCAGCAAGGCAATTCTAAGGAGACTCCACAAGACATGATTTTGTAGAAGATATGGAAAAGCTTCAAATTTTACTGCTCATAATCTTAATTACATTCCACCATCTATATGTACCTGATCCATACGGTCTTGCTGTACTCCAAACTTCCCACCATAACCATAAGAAGCTTTAGGCCCACTTTCAAGCTCTTTCTGTTTGATATCTTTGTAGTCTTTCTCCACATCTGTTCTCAGCTGTTTCATGCTGGTGGTACAAAAATACATGTATCATATTTATTCTTATAGTGGAGTTCACATTTCCAAAATTACTAAAAGGTGTAAATCAGTTTCGAGTAATTCAGCTATAGAATGATTTATTCTCTTCCAAAACAACCCCAACAAGACCTGTCACAGGGACAGGATAGCTCGCCTGACAGCGCCTTGCCCATCATATAAAAAACTTTAATGTAAAACTTTAACATTTTGCTAACGCCCCCGCCAACGCTAACGCTGATGCCGGGGGTAGTGCAATAGCTCTTCCAAAACTTTGTTCAGGCGAGCTAAAAATCTAGATCCATCATAAAAGACAGATTCAGATTTATGAGATTTAAAATGCAGTCAAACATGTCTTAATGGGTAACCCAAGAGGAACAGAAATACTGGCTGATTGTCACTATTTTGTTTTTTTAAGGAGCCTCAAAAGAAAGAAGTTCCTTAAAAGAAGTGACCATACAAGTATGATTGACTGTGGTCTGAGATTGCTTACAGCTTTGTAAAAAACAAAAGTCTCAAATTTCTGAATGAACACGGTATGCTGTAAATGGACAGCACATGCGCAGTTGCCATGCTCTGATGAGAGGGTTTATGCAGTTCATTATTATCACAATAATATAATGTAATTAATACATGTTTCTTTTCTTACACATAACCACTGTACTCACAGTACAATTTCTCTTTTACTCAGGTCAGACACCTAAAGTATCACACTGTTTATATTTTCCTTAACTAAACTGCTGCCTTAAAACTGTGACTCACACTACCATGTGTATAGCATTACAAAGAAAAAGTACTCTTATCGTGCAGGTAACTGTTTCTGAAAAGATTGACTGATTGATTGATTTGTTGCTTAATATCCACGGTAAACAGCTATGGTCATGTCGGGACGGTCAGTTAACCTAACTACACTATTCCTGGGCAGGCTTAGACCTCCTAAGCGGTTAACCAGTACTAAGTGCACATACTTTAGCCAGTAACAGACAACTGCCCTAAAATTATCTCAAATTTCATCTAGGGCAGCTCTTAAAGGAAAGAATTTGCTCCCTTTAGGAGCAATTTCTTTCCATTAAGAGTTGCCCCTCTTATGGAAGGTTTTTTTTCCTAGGAAGCAAACAGAATGTCATGGAAGTTGACATAAAGGTGTATCCCTTCACCTTAATAGTCCTAAAGACTTTATACCAAAACACTTACCTCAGAGATGCTTGGTGACCAGAGCCCTCTATTGTCTTTGCTCCCCATCTTTGCTGCTCCTCACTCACATCATTCTGAATAAAGAGGGGGCATAAAATTTAAAATGTCTACAAAAATTAAGTCCTTCTGACTTTTATGTAGCCTGGCTCCAGTCAAATCTGTACATTACTCTGGTGGTCTATGTTCCTTTGCAGGGGATATATTGAACATAGGGTCTGTAGCTAGACTAAACTTTTATGATACCCCAGTGTTTCTTGATACAGGAATTTGGCATGATTAAATGCTGTATTTAAATTTGTATGTGTTTTAGGGGGCTTTCAGAGTTAGTTTCTGTCAGTTTTGCATACGGCAGTGTAACAAAATAAATTTTGACGTTATAATTGTGTCTTCCTTCAGAAATATCAGAAATACTAAATTGTGACCTCATGATTCAGATTGTCTTCCTTCAGAAATACTAAATTGTGACCTTATGATTGTCTTCCTTCAGAAATACTAAATTGTGACCTCATGATTGTCTTCCTTCAGAAATACTAAATTGTGACCTCATGATTGTCTTCCTTCAGAAATACTAAATTGTGTCTTCCTTCAGAAATATCAGAAATACTAAATTGTGACCTCATGATTGTCTTCCTTCAGAAATACTAAATTGTGACCTCATGATTGTCTTCCTTCAGAAATACTAAATTGAGACCTTATGATTGTCTTCCTTCAGAAATACTAAATTGTGACCTTATGATTGTCTTCCTTCAGAAATACTAAATTGTGACCTCATGATTGTCCTCCTTCAGAAATACACTAGGATGTATTTGCACATAACAGAACCGTTTCATACAGATGTCACTGGAACATTTTAGCAATCTACTGACTGGTTTACATACTATTTTATATCCTGGTACCTGTATTTCTAGCACTAAATTATACTCAAATAATCATAAAAAGCAGTCACAACAGATTTGGTTGGTTGGTTGATTTCATGCTTAACGTCCACGGTAAACAACTAAGGTCATGTCGGGACGGTCAGTTAACCTAACCACACTATTCCTGGGCAGGCTTAGACCTCCTAAGCGGTTAACCAGTACTAAGTGCACATACTTTCGCCAGTAACTGACAACTGCCCTTCTTGAATCAGCGTAAGGAGAAACAAAAGTATGTGGCCAGACCGGGATTCGAACCCAGGACCTCTGACTTACGAGTCAGGTGCCCTACCGATTGCGCTACCCGGCCCGGCCACAACAGATTTGTCTTAAGCTGGAAATTGACTTCATAATATATCAAGATTTCTTTACTTCTTAACCCTTTTTTTCTTAATGGCCTTGGCCAAAATTTGTCTAGTAAAACCTGATGAAAATATTAAACATCTATATTTACCACAAAGTCAGCATCAGTTTCCCAGTCATCATCGTCATCTTGTGTCTGTGGATTAGCAACCTTCACTCCAGCCTGTGCCTTCCACATGGTTGTCTAAAACAGAAAACTACAGCTTGTCAGGGGTCAGCCTAGAGCTTGCAGACAGTGAGAAGTTTTGCGACATTTTCTGGACTTAAGGGAGAAGTTCTGGTCCAAAATTTTGGATTTCACTAATATGTTTTCACTTCTCCCTCAGCTCAAAAAAGAAAGAAGTCAGCCAGCTTAGGGGGACTTTTTCTCCCAAATCGCCCTCTAGGCTGAGCCCTGGCTTGTGTACAGTGAACATTTGATGTTAACTCTTGGATAATTTTTCTCATTTTTCATTACAACCACTATGTTGTAAACCCCCACTTTCCCCTGTACCCCATCTAAAATTGTCTGTAGGCAATTCTAAAGTGGATTGCAATTTACATTTCTACAGGAATAGCCTTGCACTGACAGTTAATTTAAATGAAAATAATGCTAGGTTAGATGAGATGAGAGCAGAGGACCTAGTCTAGTGGATAGGGTGTTGGCCTTTCACAGATTTGACCCCCATAGGCGGCGCATGTCCCATTAATTTTTCCAACCCAATAGACAAAGAATTCTGCACCAAGCATGCTTTGAGCTGGAAATATTGGTATAAGGGTTGGGGTTGGTGACTGCAGCGTCACTGACTGTGGGCAGTGGTGTCTGCCTTATCATACAGGCAAAACTGAACATGAGCAAGCGAAACACTACTAACAACTGATGTAATGTGCAACTGCCTGATATGGACCTGTACCCACTACCCAGGGACTGTGGCTTTGTCATGATTTGAAGTGATTCACCTTGTCCCCAAGAGGGAAAAGTGGGAGAAACTGTATCCCTTACCTGACTGACTTTTCCCTATTTCAGCTGAGGGAGACGTCAAAATGTATGGCAAACATACAGAAAATCCAAACTTTAGGATTTAACTGGAATTCAGAAAATCATGCAAAGCCTCCCTATCTGAGGACCCTAGGCTGACCCCTGTCTTGTCTATGGCATGCTACATAATGACCACAAAATTAAATAAGAGGGCCATGGTGGCCCTGAATCGCTCACCTGAGCATTAATCAGTTCACTGGCTCTGGTGAAGATTTATAAGAGTTTTTACCATACATGGGAATGGCAGCCACCTTGGTCATGTGACCAAGATCATTTGAAGAACTTTCAATACTTTGACCCATGTGCAGGCTCCATATGAAATTTGAGTGTAGTCTGCCCAGTGGTTTCAGAGATGTTTGAAAATGTTTATGGATGGATGACAGAGGCAGCTAACACCAATACTGGTGAGCTGAAAATGGCAGAGTCACTTCTCCAAAAAGTTCCCATTCATGTTTAGTTTCTTTGATGGATTTGAACTAGACTGAACTAAGCAAAGACAGATGATAGAATGGTAGCATCATTATCTCACAGCGGTGAAACTAATGTATTCCAAGGAGTTTGTGGCAGGCACCATTGCAATGTTAGTTCTGATTCTTGCAGCATAACTTGATTTAGATTTGACCTAGTGACCTAGCTTTTGACCCGACATGACCCAGTTGCAAACTTGACCTAGATTTTATGGAGATAAACATTCTGACAATGTTTCATGATGACTGGATCAAAACTGTGCCCTCTAGGGTGTGCACATGGCCAAGTCTTGGAATCAGTTGCAGGCTCCAAGTATCTGGGCGTGGAAATCAGCAGCAACCTATCATTCAACAACCACATCCAGAACATAACCACTTCAGCAAGTCGGTCACTTGGCTTCCTCAGGAGAAACATCAGGACACAAAACCAAGCATTAAGAGAGATGGCATATAAAACTCTTGTTCGCCCCTTGGTGGAATACTCGTCAACCGTATGGAGCCCCTACACTGATCAAAATATTAACAAACTTGAAATGATCCAACATAGAGCGGCCCGCTGGACTCTAAATAATTATTCCACATATGCAAGCGTGACAGAGATGCTTCAATCTTTAGGCTGGCGATCTCTTGAGCAGAGAAGGTCCGACTCCCGGCTTTGCCTATTTTACAAAATTGTACACTGCCTTGTAGCCATTGACCTGCCTCCGTATGTTGTGCATCCATCAAGAATCCTCAGATATTCACACCCCCTTTGCTTCCGTCAAATTCAGACCTCTGCGAATTACTACAAATACTCGTTCTACCCCCTCGCAATCGTGCAATGGAATCGGCTGCCATCACACATAGCACTGCTGCCCACTGTTGACTCCTTTAAGAGGGCAGTGTGTGCAGTCAATCATCCAATGCCATAAATGTCAGCGCGCTGTTTTTAACATTTTACCTATCACTGTCAGCTTGTTTCTGACTTTTAACATTTTAAACCCCATCATCTTTTACTCCACCTCTACTAACAAATATTACCGCAACTTTTTATTTTTATAACATTTCTTCTACTAACAACGCACAGACCCGCACCTGCACGTAATCCCCGCGAGGGGGTGATGCAGTATAAATACATACATACATACAAAGTTTTCCTAAAATTTGACCTAGTGACCTAGTTTTTGACCTGACATGAACCAGTTTCAAACTTGGCCTGGATATCGTGAGGATAAACATTCTGACAAAGGTTCATGAAGATCGGATCAAAACTGTGCCCTCTAGAGTGTACACAAGGTCGTTCTTAAATCTGACCCAGTGACGTAGTTTTTGACTCGACATGATCTACTTTCAAACTAGGCCTAAATATGACTATAAACATTCTGACAAAGTTTCAAAAGATTGGATCAAAACTGTGTCCTCTAGTGTACACAAGGTTTTTTTAAGATCTGACCTACTTTTTGATCTGACATGACCCAGTTTCAAACTTGGCCTAGATATTGTCAGGATAAACATTCTGACAAAATTTCATTAGGTTTGGATCAAAACTGTGACCTCTAGAGCGTACACAAGGTTTTCCTGATATTTGACCTAGTTTTTGACCCGACATGACTCAGTTTCAAACTTGGCCTGGATATTGTAAGAATAAACATTCTGACAAAGTTTCATTGAGATTGGATCAAAACTGTGCCCTCTGGAGCATATACAAGGGTTTCCTAATATTTGACCTGGTGACCTAGTTTTTGACCTGACATGACCCAGTTTCAAATTTGACCTAGATTTTATAAAGATAACTATTCTGACATAGTTTCATGAAGATTGGATCAAAACTGTGCCCTCTAGGGTATACACAAATTTTTTCTAAGATTTGACCTAGTGACCTAGTTTTTGACCCGACGTGACTCAGTTTCATAGGGGCTTAGATATATGGACAATTAACATTTTGAAATAGTTTCATGAAGATTGGATCAAAACTATGCCTTCTAGTGTGTACGCAAGGTTTTTCTAAGATTTGACCTAGTGACCTAGTTTGTGACCCAACATCACCTCCTTTCAAACTTAGCCTAGAGTTTGTGGAGATAAACATTCTGACAAAGTTTCATAAAGATTGGATCAAAACTGTGTTTTCTAGAGCGTACACAAGGTTTTTCTATGATTTGACCTAGTGACCTAGTTTTTGACCCAACATGACCCAGTTTCAAACTTGTTCTAAATATAATAAGGATTAACATTCTGACAAAGTTTCATGAACTTTGGTTGAAAATTGTGCCTCCTAGAGCGTACACAAGGTTTTTCTAAGATTTGACCTAGTGACCTAGTTTTTGACCCAACATGACCCAGTTTCATACTTGGCCTAGAGTTTATGGAGATAGACATTCTGACAATGTTTCATAGAGATTGGATCAAAACTGTGTCCTCTAGAGCGTGCACAAGGTTTTTCTATGATTTGACCTAGTGACCTAGTTTTTGACCCGACATGACCCAGTTTCGAATTTATCCTAGATAGTATAAGGATAAACATTCTCACAAAGTTTCATGAGTTTTGGATTGAAACTGTGCCTTCTAGAGCGTACACAAGGTTTTTCTAAGATTTGACCTAGTGACCTAGTTTTTGACCCAACATGACCCAGTTTCATATTTGGCCTAGAGTTTATGGAGATAGACATTCTGACAAAGTTTAATAAAGATTGGATCAAAACTGTGTCCTACAGAGCGTACACAAGGTTTTTCTATGATTTGACCTAGTGACCTAGTTTTTGATCCCACACGACCCAGTTTCAAACTTGTCCTATATATTATGAGGATAAACATTCTGACAAAGTTTCATGAACTTTGGATGAAAACTGTGCCTTTTAGAGTGTACACAAGGTTTTTCTAAGATTTGACCTAGTGACCTAGTTTTTGACCCGACATGACCCAGTTTCAAACTTGACCGAGATTTTATAAAGACTAACATTCTGACAAAGTTTCATAAAGATTGGATCAAAATTGTGCCAGCTAGAGTGTACACAAGCAAAAGTTGACGGACGTCTGTCCGGACGTACGACGGACATCAGGGTATCCCAAAAGCTCACCCTGAGCACTTTGTGCTCAGATGAGCTAAAAAACAAGAGGCCCACGGGCCACAAAGCTCACCAGATCTCTAGCTCAAAATTGCTTTCAAAATTGCTGTCACATTTGTACACGCTATTACAAAATATACTACAACAAAGTCTCAGTCTTACACTCAGTTGAATTAATAACAAAATATATAACTATTTTCCATATTTCCCAGTGGCTTCTGAGGAGATATTTCCATTATTTTTGCATTTTGGTTTCCATGACAACCATTAAAAGGAGCAGTGCGCTAATGGAAGACTTCTTAAGGAACATTTCTATGAAAGTTTTGTCAACATATCTGCAATGGCTTGGCAGTAAATGCTATTTTTCAATTTTCCCCATTATAAGTCTATGGAAACTCTAAGTTGCCATAGCAACCAAACTAAAGGGCAGATTTTCCTAAAAAAAACACACAAACTTTGAATCCCCCAGCCTAAGGATACTACAGATGAAATCTGGGCCTTATCGGCCCAGTGGTTTCAGAGGAGATTAAGTATTTTTTCCTTTTTGATTGCATTTTGGTTTCCATGGCAACCAATAAAAGGAGCAGTGGGCCAAAAAAACATACAGCTGATAGAAGACTTCTCAAGAAACAATTCTATAAAAGTTTTGTCAACATATCTGCAATGGCTTGGCAGAAAATGCCATTTTTCAATTTTCCCCATTATAAGTCTATGGAAACTCTAAGTTGCCATAGCAACCAAACTAAAGGGCAGATTTTCATAAAAACACAATCTTTCAATCCCCCAGCCCAAGGATGCTACAGATGAAATTTGGGCCCAATGGTTCCAGTGGCTTCAGAGGAGATGTTGTTTAAAAGTGTTGACGGACGACGACAGACGACATACGAAGACGGACAACTGCCTATCCTATAAGCTCCCCCGGAGCCTTCGGCTCGGGTGAGCTCAAAAACTCAACTGCTACAAGCATGAACATGTACCTGACACCTTGGATGATTATTTTATCGGTGACATGAAAAGGAGATACCATAATTATTTGAACATTAATGGCTAAGTAAATGGTATCGTTGGAGGTTGTAAAATCGTGGGAGTTGTAAATTTGTGGGTGGCAGTAATTTGCATAATATTCATACGCAAAAGAAGTTTCACTAAGTGTTTATTCTCCCAACATTTAAGAATTGCATAAAGGTTTTGTTTTATAACAAAATCAAATGCCTTGAGCCTAAATAGGGAATGAAGCTTTTTAAAAAGTTTGACCAATTGCTTTTATGCGTTCTTTAAAGGTAGGTTCCTGTACTTTGGAATGCATCATAATTTTGATGATTTTTTATCCAAGTTGTTGGAAAGCACTTATAAAGAGGAAATGAATGAGTTTCACTATAAAGTGTAAATCAAAAAATCGTAGAAAAGTCGTTTTGCAAGGGATTTCCTAACTCTGCTTCGCACACCAGTTAGCGCTATTTTTAGTTCGCGTCAAAAATAGATAACATAGCTGACGTCATGCTGCATTGCATTTTGGGATAGTTTTAACCCATCTGCCATGCCAGGACCTCTGGAAGAGCTCACGGCAAGAGAAAATTAACCGTTGGCAAATGACATCAGAAACTGCGGACTTGTAGACATACATACATACTTATTTTTAGAACTGGAATTCCAACAAAATAAAATAAACCAAATGGAAAACGACTATTTTCTACAACATCTGATGATTTTCTCAGTAGCAACAGTTTCAGAAAAATAAGAGAATACAAAACCTACCCAGAAAAAGACAAAATTATTTTGTAAACATAATTGTTATCGCTAGGCCAGGAACCTACCTTTAACTGTTCTATTGCTATTTCTTTTTTGCATACCTGAAAAGCGGCCATTTTCTTATTTCAGATATCAGCCTGAGAAAACATTGGAATGATTACTGATTTTGTAACAGCTTGTCCTAGTATGGGTGCAAAATCTTATTGTTAAATTGTTCTCCCTTTTTGATTATTATACCGGGGGTCCTTATCTGCTTTTTCTGGAAAAAGAAAGTCTGATGTTTCAAAAGGAGGGCTGAATCCAGGCTCGTATTTTTTTCAAAGAAAACAGTGTGTGCATACTGTTATTTTGTATTCAAGCGGATATACCCATATAGTGATACAGAGAATTTCAACTCATTCTGTTCAACGGCTATGACGCTACAGTTGAAAATGTGATAGTTGTAGGAAAGTCAATGAACAGCTTTTTGAAACCTGCTTAAATGGACGGGTATCTTCCTTTAATCATTAATATCTGATATAGATCTGATTATCTATAATCTGTTGAAGACTAAAAAGTTTCCAAAAGCATAGATCTATGCAACAGAAAATAATAAACAAGTGGCTTGACGTGGGTACTTCGATTTTTAATCACGCGTCGGAACACGTCCACAAATTTACAACCCAGTGACATTTGCTATAAATAGATCATCCAGTCACATGCGGATGAATATTCTGACATGAAACGATACTGCTTTGTATCGAAACTATATCAGGTTATTCATCTGGTGATGTGGTCTAATTCTGTCATAAGAAAATATAAGGAAATTATCTGACATCTGACTGTCACGAGATTTAGTTCTATATCCACGATCATACCACCTTCAAGGCTACATACCAAGATCAGGCAGCTCCTTAGTGCATCGTAATCAGGGTCTGCAATTTATACCAACTGCCAACATGTTATTGAAACATCATCAGTAAATGAAACAAGAGGGCATGGTGGCCCTGAATCCCTCACCTGAGCATTAATCAGTTCACTGGCTCTGGTGAAGATTTATAACAGTTTTTACCATATATAATATGGGAATGGCGGCTACCTTGGTCATGTGACCAAGATCATTTGAAGAACTTTCAATCCTTTGACCCATGCAGGCTCCATATGAAATTTGAGTTCAGTCTGCCCAGTGGTTTCAGAGATGTTTGAAAATGTTTATGGATGGATGACAGAGGCAGCTTACGCCAATACTGTAAGGCTCAGGTGAACTAAAAATGGCAGAGTCGCTTCCCCGAAAAGTACCCGTTCATGTTGAGCTCCTTTGATGGATTTGATCTAGGCTCACATTATACTCTGTTTAGACGATACCTGTTTCGATTCGGAACAGATTGCTCCGCAATAAGGTAATCCGAAGCAAACCCACTTGTTTGTTTAGACTATACCGTTTTCGATTCGGTGCAAGTTACTTCGCAGTAAAGTAAATGCAGCATGCTCAAATGTTAACATGACCTAAAATGCCCGAAGTCAGTACAAAAATAAATTCTAATGCGGATTCGCTTTGGTTTGCTGTTTAGACACGACTTTTAATCCGAAGTAAAAGTTAATTCGGTTTCGATCCAAGGTACTCTGTAGGATTAGTTTACTCCGAATTAGTTTGTAATTCGAATTAGATTTGCTAGTGTAAACAGTTAATTCGAAGCGAATTCAGATTCGATTCGGATTAAAACTCTAGTCTAAACAGGGTAATAGATGATGGAGTGGTAGCATCATTATCTCACTGTGGTGAAATTAATAATTTTTCAAGGAGTTTGTGGCTGGCATCATTGCAATGTTACTTCTGATTCTTGCAGCATAACTTTATTTAGATTTGACCTAGTGACCTAGTGTTTGACCAACATGATCCAGTTTCAAACTTGACCTAGATTTTATTAAGATAAACATTCTGACAAAGTTTCATGAAGATTGGATCAAAACTGTGACCTCTAGAGTGGACACAAAGTTTTTCTAAGATTTGACCTAGTGACCTAGTTTTTGACCTGACATGACCCAGTTTCAAACTAGCGGTGGCAGTAAGCATGGCTTACTAAATACCCCCCGCATTTAACTGTTAGGCATGCAGCTTTGTCATTTAAGTTTTACATTTACACATGTTATGACAACAAGTGCACATCTATAAACCAATATCTGTTCACATATTTAATATCAGTCACACAGTTTGGGAGAAGTAGCAACAACAAACTCTGTTTTCGAAGACTACAAAGGAGCACAACAAAGCTGGAAAACCTTATTGAGAATACGGAGCAAAATGTGCCAACTCTTTCTTCTACTGTATCTGTGCACCAAATCTGAATAAAATGGAAGTGAAAATGGCATTAAAAAAAACTTCAAACTAGGACAAAACATATAAAAAAGGGGCATAACTCATGCAAAAAGGGTTAATGCACATCTTCATACCAATATGTGTTTGCATACTTAATTTCAAGAAAATCCGTCAAATGGTCTTGGAGTAGTAGCAATAACAAACTTTTCTTACGAAAAGTACAAAGGGACATAATCAGAAGGAAAACCTTTCCAGAAAAACTGAACAATATGTATCAGCTCTTTCCATATGCTGCATCTAGTAACCCAATTTGGATAAAATGGAAGCAAAAAAGGCAATAACCCTATAAAACAGAGCAAAAATATCAAAAAGGGGCATAACTCAGGCAAAAAGGGGCAGAAATTAAAATCAAAACCCTAATGCACATCTTCATACCAATATCTGTTCACATACTTTATTTCAAGAAAATCCGTCAAACCATGTAGGAGGAGTTGCGATAACAAACTTATTTCACGAAAAATACAAAGGGGCATAACTCTGCAATAAAAACCTTCCAGGAAAAATTGAACAAGAGGCCCACGGGCCACAAAGCTCACCAGATCTCCAGCTCAAAATTGCTATCAAATTTGTATAGGCTAAAAATTGCTGTCAATTCGTACAGGCTAATACAAAATATACAACTACAAGGTCTCAGTCTGACAGTCTGTTGAGTTGATAACAAAATTTATAACTATTTCCATATATTGATTGCAGTAAATACCATTGTTTAATTTTCCCCATTGCAAGTCAATGCAACCCTAAGTTGCCATAGCAACCAAACTAAAGAGCCGATTTTATAAAAAAAACATAAATTTTCAATCATCCTGCCTAAGGATACTACAAAGGATGGGCCTTATTGGCCCAGTGGCTTCTGAGGAGATCATTTTTTAAGTATTTTTGTTCCAATTTTTTTGCACTTTGGTTTCCATGGCAACCAATAAAAGGAGCAGTGGGCAAAAAAAAACACATAGCTAATAAGAGACTTCTCAAGGAATAATCTATAAAAGTTTTGTCAAAATATATGCAATGGCATGGCAGTAAATGCCATTTATGCCATTTTTCAATTTCCCCATTATAAGTCAATGCAACTCTAAGTTGCTATAGCAACCAAACTAAAGGGCCGATTTTCATAAAAAACTAAAACTTTCAATCCCCTAGCCAGTTTTCAATTTTCCCATTATAAGTCAATGGGAAATCTAAGTTGCCATAGCAACCAAACTAAAGGGCCCATGATCATAAAAAACACAAACTTTCAATCCCGCAGCCCAAGGATGCCACAGATGAAATCTGGGCCTTATCGGCCCAGTGGCTTCAGAGGAGATAACTTTTTAAGTATTTTTTCCTTTTTATTTGCATTTCTGTTTCCATGGCAACCAATAAAAGGAGCAGTGGGCAAAAAAACATATAGCTGATAGAAGACATCTCAAGGAACATTTCTATAAAAGTTTTATCAACATATCTGCAATAGCTTGGCAGAAAATGCCATTTTTCAATTTTCCCCATTTTAAGTCAATTGGAACTCTAAGTTGCCATAGCAACCAAACTAAAAGGCCAATTTTCATAAAAAACGCAAACTTTCAATCCCCTATCCCAAGCATGCCACAGATGAAATTTGGGCCCAATCCGCCTAGTGGCTTCAGAGGAGATGTCGTTTAAAAGTGTTGACGGACGACAGACGAAGCCAGACAGACGACATACGACAACGACGACGGACCACTGCCTATCCTACAAGCTCCCCTGGAGCCTTCGGCTCTGGTGAGCTAAAAATACGTATCCACTACTTTCTTATACTGCATCCATGGACAAAATTTGAAACAAATTGGAGAAAATTTAATGCAAAAACCCTATAAAATAGGGCAAAAAAATATCAAATAGGGGCATAACTCAGGCAAAAAAGGGGCAGAATTTAAAATCAAAACCCTAATGCACATCTTCATACCAATATCTGTTCACATACTTAATTTCAAGAAAATCCATCAAACCATCTAGGAGGAGTTGTGATAACAAACTTATTTCACGAAAAATACAAAGGGGCATAACTCCGCAATAAAAACATTCAAGGGAAAATTGAAAAAATATGTATCTACTATTTTCTTGCACTGCATCCATGGACAAAATTTGAAACAAATTGGAGCAAATTTAATGCAAAAACCCTATAAAATAGGGCAAAAATATCAAAAAGGGGCATAACTCAGACAAAAAGGGGCAGAATTTAAAATCAAAACCCTAATGCACATCTTCATACCAATATCTGTTCACATACTTAATTTCAAGAAAATCCGTCGAACCATCTAGGAGGAGTTGCGATAACAAACATATTTCACGAAAAATACAAAGGGGCATAACCCCGCAATAAAAACATTCAAGGAAAAATTGAAAAATATGTATCCACTATTTTCTTAAACTGCATCCATGGACAAAATTTGAAACAAATTGGAGCAAATTTAATGCAAAAACCCTATAAAATAGGGCAAAAATATCAAAAAGGGGCATAACTCAGACAAAAAGGGGCAGAAGGAGGATAAATATTCTGACAAAGTTTCATGAAGATTGGATCAAAACTGTGCCCTCTACAGCATACACAAGGTCATTCTTATATTTGACCTAAAGACCTAGTTTTTGACCTGACATGACCTACTTTCAAACTTAGCCTAGATATTGTAACGTTTAACATTCTGACAAAGTTTAACAAGAGGGCGATGGTGGCCCTGAATCGCTCACCTGAGCATTAATCAGTTCACTGGCTCTGGTGAAGATTTATAAGAGTTTTTACCATACTAACATTTGACCTAGTTTTTGACCCGGCATGACCCAGTTTCAAACTTGGCCTGGATATTGTAAGAATAAACATTCTGACACAGTTTCATTGAGATTGGATAGAAACTGTGCCCTCTGGAGGGTATACAAGGTCGTTCTTATATTTGACCTAGTGACCAAGTTTTTGACCCGACACGACCCAGTTTCAAACTTTACCTAGATTTCATTAAGATAAACATTCTGACAGAGTTTCATGAAGATTGGATCAAAATTGTGCCCTCTAAGGTGTACACAAAGTTTTTCTAAGATTTGACCTTGAGCCGACGTGACTCAGTTTCATAGGGGGCTTAGATATACGGACAATAAACATTTTGACATAGTTTCAAGAAGATTGGATCAAAACTATGCCTTCTAGTGCTTACACAACGTTTGTCTAAGATTTGACCTAGTGACCTAGTTTTTTTACCCGACATGACCTACTTTCAAACTTGGCCGAGAGTTTATGAAGATAAACATTCTGACAAAGTTTCATAAAGATTAGATCAAAACTGTGTCCTCTAGAGCGTACACAAGGTTTTTCTATGATTTGACCTAGTGACCTAGTTTTTGACCCGACATGACCCAGTTTCAAACTTGTCCTACGTATTATGAGGATAAACATTCTGACAAAGTTTCATGAACTTTGGATCAAAACTGTGCCTTCAAGAGCGCACGCAAGGTTTTTCTAAGATTTGACCTAGTGACCTAGTTTATAACTCGACATGACCCAGTTTCAAACTTGGCCTAGAGTTTATGGAGATAAACATTCTGACAATGTTTCATAAAGATTAGATCAAAACTGTGTCCTCTAGAGCGTACACAAGGTTTTTCTAAGATTTGACCTAGTGACCTAGTTTTTGACCCGACATGACCCAGTTTCAAACTTATCCTACATATTATGAGGATAAACATTCTGACAAAGTTTCATGAACTTTGGATCAAAACTGTGTCCTCTAGAGCGTACACAAGGTTTTTCTATGATTTGACCTAGTGACCTTGTTTTTGACCCGACATGACCTACTTTCAAACTTGGCCGAGAGTTTATAGAAGTAAACATTCTGACAAAGTTTCATAAAGATTAGATCAAAACTGTGTCCTCTAGAGCGTACACAAGGTTTTTCTATGATTTGACCTAGTGACCTAGTTCTTGACCCGACATGACCCAGTTTCAAACTTGTCCTACATATTATGAGGATAAACATTCTGACAAAGTCTCATGAACTTTGGATCAAAACTGTGCCTTCTAGAGCGTACACAAGGATTTTCTAAGATTTGACCTAGTGACCTAGTTTTTGATCCGACATGACCCAGTTTCGAAGTTGGCCTAGAGTTTATAGAGATAAACATTCTGACAATGTTTCATAAAGATTGGATCAAAACTGTGTCCTCCAGAGCATACACAAGGTTTTTTCTATGATTTGACCTAGTGACCTAGTTTTTGATCCGACATGACCTACCTTCCAACTTATCCTAGATTTTATAAGGATAAACTTTCTGATTAAGTTTCATGAACTTTGGATCAAAACTGTGCCTTCTAGAGCGTACACAAGGTTTTTCTAAGATTTGACCTAGTGACCTAGTTTTTGACCCGACATGACTCAGTTTCAAACTTGGCTTAGAGTTTATGGAGATAAACATTCTGACAAAGTTTCATAAAGCTTGGATCAAAACTGTGTCCTCTAGAGCGTACACAAGGTTTTTCTATGATTTGACCTAGTGACCTAGTTTTTGACCCGACGTGACCCAGTTTCGAACTTGTCCTATATACTATGAGGATAAACATTCTGACAAAGTTTCATGAACTTTGGATCAAAACTGTGCCCTCTAGAGCGTACACAAGGTTTTTCTAAGATTTGACCTAGTGACCTAGTTTTTGATCCGACATGACCCAGTTTCGAACCTGGCCTAGATTTTATGGAGATAAACATTCTGACAAAGTTTCATAAAGATTGGATCAAAACTGTGTCCTCTAGAGCGTACACAAGGTTTTTCTATGATTTGACCTAGTGACCTAGTTTTAGACCCGACGTGACCCAGTTTCAAACATGTCCTAGATACTATGAGGATAAACATTCTGACAAAGTTTCATGAACTTTGGATGAAAACTGTGCCCTCTAGAGCGTACACAAGGTTTTTCTAAGATTTGACCTAGTGACCTAGTTTTTGACCCGACATGACCCAGTTTCGAACTTGGCCTAGATTTTATAAAGATTAACATTCTGACAAAGTTTCATAAAGATTGGATCGAAACTGTGCCCGCTAGAGTGTACACAAGCAAAAGTTGACGGATGGACGGACGTCCGTCCACACGTACGACGGACGACGGACATCACGGTATCCTAAAAGCTCACCTTGAGCACTTCGTGCTCAGGCGAGCTAAAAATGATTGGATCAAAACTGTGTCCTCTAGAGTGTACACAAGGTTTTTCCAATATTTGACCTAGTGACCTAGTTTTTGACCCGTATGGACCCAGTTTCAAACTTGACATGGATATTGTGAGGATAAACATTCTGACAAAGTTTCATGAACTTTGGATCAAAACTGAGACCTCTAGAGTATACACAAGGTTTTTCTAATATTTGACCTAATGACCTAGTTTTTGACCCGACATGACCCAGTTTCGAACTTGGCCTAGATTTTATGGAGATAAACATTCTGACCAAAGCTCAAAATGATTGGATCAAAACTGTGACCTCTAGAGTGTACACAAGGTTTTTCTAAGACTTGACCTTGTGACCTAGTTTTGACCCGACATGACCCAGTTTCAAACTTGGCCTGGATATTGTGAGGATAAACATTCTGTAAAAGTTTCATGAAGATTGGATCAAAACTGTGACCTCTAGAGCGTACACAAGGTTTTTCTAAGATTTGACATAGTGACCTTGTTTTTGACCTGACATGACCCAGTTTCGAACTTGGCAAAGATCTTATAAAGACTAACATTCTGACAAAGTTTCATAAAGATTGGATCATAACTGTGCCCGCTAGAGTGTACACAAGCAAAAGTTGACAGACGGACGGACATCCGTCCGTCCACCTGGACACACGTACGACCGACATCAGGGTATCACAAAAGCTCACCCTGAGCACTTTGTGCTCAGGTGAGCTTAAAGGTCAAGGTGTTTGAATCTTTAAGTTATATATGTGAATATCTGGTCAAACTGATCATACAATCAGTGATTTTTTTACCCCTGCGTCCTGCGTCTTAGACGCATAATTTTCCAAGAGGACGCAAAATATTTCCTTGGCTGCGTTCCGGGACGCATAAAAATAGCCGATCGGTAGTCCAACTTCCGATTTCGGCTTCGTTTACAAAGCTACTTTCGTTTTAAGAATATAGCAACGGTGCATTAGCAGATTGTTATATTACTGGTAAAAAACAGTACCATAGTCTTTCCTACTCCCGCTAAATACCGAAGTCTACCTGTAATACCAATAATCAATAGTAGTAGTCCAGTACCGGAGGAACATAGTATTATCGACCACGGTGATGTTTTTTACCTAAGTGCAAACTTTTATTAATACACCAGGTCAATAAGTAATCATGCCTCCGAAAAACAATAAAAAGATCAAACTTGATTCAAAGCAGCAAACATTATTTGGTCTTCTTGGGCAAGACAAACACGAAAGGCCAGATGTTGCAGATCATGATGCGACCGATCAAACTTCCGAATCCGAAATGACAACGGATGTCTCCAAATCCAATACGCTGTCTGACAATGAGACAACAGGTGATTTATTTTATTCCCGTGACCCTAGGAGCTTGACGTTGATTATTTTTTACTTATAGGGCTTGTCCTTTGAAGCCCTTTAAGTTTGGGATGCAGAGAAAATATTGCTTTTGCATCCCAGTAAAGATGCAAACCCTTGAGCTTGGGATGCAAAGATTTTAGGTCTTGTGAGTCCTGGGACTCAAAGAAGGAGATTTGTAAAAAAATCACTGTACAATAGGTGAATAGGAGTGCTGATATGATCAATTGGATTAAGATAAAAACGCATAAAATTGGATCACAGCAATTTTTGTATACCTTTTTTTTTTGTGACGGCAGCATTACAGTAATAGACAAAAAATGCAACACACCTACCAAAAGTAACTAATCAAAATGTGTTTCTAAGACAGCGCGGTGGCTCAGTGGTTAGTGCACTTGACTCTGAAGCCAGAGGTCCTGGGTTCGATCCTCACCCAGGGCGAAGTCTTCCTATGTCGGAACACGTTTTCTAGCATCATTTGCAGGGATGATGTTAACAAGTGTGCCGTCCTTCGGATCGAGACGTTAACAGGAGGCCCCCCGTGCAGGGAGAGTCATCCCCTGTGCAGGTTAAAGATAGTCGTGATCCTCTGATGTTACGTTTCGCTTCACAAAGTACACCTGCTCATAATCCTCGAGAGAGGGTGAAGCAGTATATAAAGAAAGAAAAGACAGAAAGACATATTTCTGATGAAAAATTTCCTAGATTACCCCACCCACATTAGTCATCAGCATTGACAAAGAGGTTTTTCAAGTAACCAACATGATGACATTCAAAGAATTATTGCCTGCCACTGGATAAATTACCCATACATATGTACACACCGATATAACAATCTAGGGACACGCAAATCAATAAACTGGAGAAATAAACTGGAAGACTTCCTTATTTTTGTGTAAGTTTCCCACTTCCGCTTGCAGATCAATCACGTGACTCATACTCTATGCCGTGCCGTATGGTTGTCGTGTCATATGTTGCGCAGCAGTCGTGTGTAACAAGTGGTCGGTTGGTTGGCTACTTCGGTTTTAGCGGTCCTTTGAGACAGTATTTCTGTCTATATTGAGCGTCCCCCAGAAAGAGGGAGAAAGAAATGATAGGCGAGAGAAAAATATCCAAACCACCCCCACCCGCACCTACTGCAAGCACAGTAGGCCCTTGCCCTTCTAGCTATTATTCAAAATAGTAGGAAGCCTTGGCAATGAAAGTTACCCAGCAACATCGCCCGATCCGACCATCTTCCGAGTGAGTGAGGAAATGAAATAGATATCTTAATATGCTTTAATTATAGTGTTGATAATTAAAGATTTGGGAATGAGTATTTAATGAGGCGGAATACTTGTGGTGAATGTCTGCTTGTTGACGGGGCTGTTGATTGGTTGCTTGGAGTTTAACGACCCTTTCAGAAAGTATTTCAGTCTACATCAGGCCATCTCCCAGAGAGAGAAATAGAGAGAAACCAGGAATGATAGGCGAGAGAAAAAATATCCAAACCACCCGCACCTACTGCAAGCACAGTTGTCAGGGCCTACTATTATCAATAGGACGCCCTGGCGCTGAAAGTTACCCCGCAACATCGCCCGACCCGACCGGCCCAGTCTGGTGAAGTCATCTGAAGGTCTATCTAGATCGGGGTTTACAATAAAAAAAAAACATATATCTGAAATATCGTCAAAGACAACAAAATCTCTTGGATTTCTTCGCCCAAACTGGACTCTGGCACCCAGAAAGAAAAAACCTACACCGTATTTTAACGCTTAAATATTGTGCGTCAAAAACTGGAATACACAGCTACAGTTTGTAATCCCCCCCCACACACACACACAACTCATTCCTGTCAGACCCAGAAGGTGTAGAGAGCTGCAGGTGCCGCCCAATGGACTTGTAAGCTTTGGAGGAACAAAAGTCGTGTCGACGAAATGATTGATGAGTTGCAGTGGCCAACACTGGAAACCCAACGGCAGCAGTCTCCTTAACCTTCCTTCTGTTTGCAAAAAATCACACCGAGGCTATAGCCATTGATAATACAAAATATCTGACCCCTGCATCTAGGTTGAGACAAGGAAGGGCGCCACATAAATCGCAGTAGACAATACACTTGACATACACTGACGCATTCAACAGTTTGCTGTTCTCTTCGGGAGTGTTTTGGTTTTACAGAGTATTTCACAGCCGCTATACAGTTGAAAACTACTTCTGACTTTCTTCCACCACACCACAATCGGAACGCACTGTGATATGTTTTAGATTACAACTGATACAAGTAAGATTTCGTCCCAAATGACAGGTCAACACACTTCTAGATATGCTCAAACAGCCGTATATATAGAGTATCAAGTGAGCTTTTGTTCTCCGTATGGAGAACAGGAGTCTAATATAATGATCGTGGGTGAGCAAATTAGGGAATTAAGCGAGAAAAAAAGGCGCACCTGGTTTAGGTACATTTATCTTGTAAGGCATCTTTTGGAAGGGCTTGTAAAAATCTCAGCATCTTGGGTCGACCCCAGTCCCTTGATCTATGACTTTAAGTAATATCGTTCAAGAGCTAAAATGAACCGGATTTATCTTAAAGTATCCCTGTTGTGCTATTCTTTGTATGATATATTATTTTCTGTTTTACTTCTGCATCCTGATTTATAGTCATTCACCAGTCGAACCTGTGTAATACATTTCCATAATATGTCAAAGTGATAAGTTGTTATCCGGGCTTGGGTTGAAAATAGTCGATACATTATATATATAATTAGCACACTGAATTTTCTTTAGGACGTATGCCTTGTTCCAGTGAGATCGTGGTACAGTTGATTCTTGTTATCTCAAACCCTGATATTTCAAAGTGCCGATCAAATAAAAAATATACTTTGGAAACATATTTCCTATCTTCCGTTACATTTCAACTTCTGATATCTCAAATTACTGGTTGCTCAATGTAAATTTTCTGGGACTAGACAATTGCCCTTGTGATATCAGTAGCTTGACAAGAACTTCAACTTTGAGATATCGAGAGTTGACTGTAATTGTTTGTATTCTCTCAGGCATGCTTGCCTAACTCCTACTGTTATTGTTAAATACCACCCCCACCCCCACGCCCCAACCACCACCACCACTGCCAATCATCCGGACTGCACCTGAAGACTTGTCGTAGAGATGCTCAGTGGCACGAAATGTGTTGGCATTGATATTGTACTTCCGCATCGTGGGCCATAATGCTTCATGCCTTACGCTGTCATAGAATTCTGAGGTTAAATATCTGTTTTGTGGTGCTTCTTCCGGCTCTAAACCCAGCTTTTTCTTCAGCGATTGCTTATTCAGTTGCGGAGTTTTAAGCCTATAACAGGTCCTTGCTGGCATGGCTGATAAGATTGATGGCTCTCAAATGGCAGAGCTGAAGTTTTTCATTTTAATGAGTGTAATACGGGCTAGACCAGTCTCGAACTTGAAACGTTCATTTCATTTATAGGCTCTAACAGTATCCTTTATCTGTAGATGACGTCTCTGCTCTACTTAAAGTAATGTTGAGATCTTGTCTTATCATATATGACCTACAAGATTTGAGCTCTAAGCGTAGCCAAGCTTAGGGGAGGTAACTACCGCACTACATTGAGATCCTACTTTCAGTATGATCAATCGAACTCGCCTTCGACTTTGACCTTTGAACTGATAATTGGTGTCAGATTTTTAGTGAAAGGATTTTTACTGGAACTATGGCTTCTGATACTTTTGTCCATAAAACAGCACAAGAAGGTTTCGCTGAGGTTTGTCTTTAATGTGTTTTAAAAAATAAATCAACAGAAGTCAAGTATTCGCTTTTCAAAAAGTCCTTGTCATGTGTCATTAGCTCACCTGGCCCGAAGGGCCATAGTGAGCTATTGTCATACCTATGCGTCCGGCGTGCGTCGTGCGTCGTGCGTTGTGCGTCGTGCGTCGTCACGAAATTTGTCCATCAACACCTAAAAACAAATATTCAAACATCTTCTTCTGCAAAACTACTGGTCCCATGGTTCTCAAATTTCACGTGGAGCATGACCTGACTCCAGGGTCTCAGAATTGTAAAATTGGGTCAGGTTGAAAATCCAAGATGGCCGCCGTTACTAAAAATAGCAAAAACAACAAAATAAACTTCTTCTCCAGAACCACTGGGTATATTTGTCTGAATTTTGGCATGGAACATCATTGAAACCTTGGTATTGAAAATTGTAAAAATGAAAAAAATCTGTAGCGGAGTTTTGTCACAGTGACCTACTTTCTGTTTATGTTTGTAATTTTGCTCAAATGCCAATGTCAAAAATGACCTATTTAAACAACTTCAAACAACTTCTTCTCTAAAACCACTGAGCTCATGGATCTCAAATTTCACATGGAGCATGACCAGACTGTAGGGTTTCAAAATTATAAAATTGGGTCAGGTCAAGAAGCCAAGATGGCTGCTGTTACTAAAAATAGCAAAAACAACAAAATCAACTTCTCCTCCAGAACCATTTGGTATATTTGGTTGAAAGTTTGCATGGAACATAAGTGGGACCTTGGTATTAGAAATTATAAAAATAAAAAAAAATCTGTAGCGGAATTAGGTCACAGTGACCTACTTAGCGTTTACATGACCGATTTTGCTCAAATGTCAATATCTAAAGAAAATGCAACCAATTCTCACCAGATTTGGTCAGAAATGGTTCTTGAATGGAATTATTTCGATTCTGTGCCAGTTGACTATCCAAGATGGCCACCATGGGGGCCGTTACTAAAAATAGCACAAACATAAAAATGACAATTACTCAAGAACCCTTGAATGGAATTGGACCAAACTTGTGTCAGAATGTTCCTTGCATGAAGCCGTTTCGATTAATTGCAATTTGGCATTCCAAGATGGCCGCCATCTGGTGTTACTAAAAATAGCACAAACATAAAAATGACAATTACTCAAGAACTCTTGAATGGTATTGGACCAATTTTGTGTCAGAATGTTCCTTGCATGAAGTCGTTTCGATTAATTGCAATTTGGCATTCCAAGATGGCCTCCATCTGCCGTTACTAAAAATAGCACAAAACATGAAAATGACAATATCTCAGTAACCGCTGAATGGATTTTGACGAAATTTACGTCAAAATGATTCTTGCATTGAGATGTTTCAAAAATATCTAACTGTAGACCAGTCATATTGGCCTCTGTTACTGAAAATAGAAAAATGTGAAAATTAGAAAATCTCAATGGAATTGGACCAAATTTGTGTCAAAATGGTCCTTGCATGAAGGCTTTTCGATTTTTTGCATTTTAGCAATCCAAGATGGCCGCCATCTGCGGTTACTAAAAATAGCACAAAAAAAAAAGAAACTGACAATATCTCAGTAACCACTGAATGGATTTTGATGAAATTTGTGGCAAAATGATTCTTGCATTGAGGTGTTTCAAAAGTAAATATATAAAGACCAGGCAAGTTGCCCTCTGTTACTAAAAGTAGCAAAATGTGAAAATGAGAAATTCTCAGTGGAATTGGACCAATTTTGTATCAGAATGGTCCAGTTGCACAATAGCCAGGTGAGCGATATCAGGCCCATTTGGGCCTCTTGTTTTATATACTCAACCAAATAAATTTAGCGCCAACAGTTTTATTCTACTTTTGATTAAGACTGGAATTCCTGCATAAATTGAACCGTGGTATGGGTAAAAGGGCTGTTAACAATATTTCATCAATAAGCTGATTAAATTGGCAATACAATTCAATCCACTCTACCCTCGAAATCAAAGTTGTCAGAAGTCCATGATAAGGAGCAAATTCACCAAAATTTTCAATTTTGCCAATTCGTGAATTTCTTAAAAAGTGCTCGATAGTCATCAAATGTAATAAATCATTATTATGGTCAGCAAGCTGTTACAAGTTTAAAACTCGTAGCATTTTAGAAGTTATGCCCGGCCAAACTGACACTCTATCAGTTCTCCGTGGGAATTCATACCACTTTCGTTTTAGGGGTAGTTTGACTTAAAGCCTGGACTTGGTCAAGACGAAGGCTATAGGTTCAAACTTCATGTGTACAAAACGTGCAAAATGAATAAAATGGAAGGTAGAAATGATTTATTTTGCCAAATGTTTAAAATGCTCCAGAAATCGCAGGTTAAAAGTTTGACTCCTGTTTTTTTTTTTTTTTTTTTTCGAGTATATTATTGATACGGTTTTTATGCACTTGTGAAAATATAATTTGATTATGATGACGCTAACAAGGGCTCGTGAATCTTTTTAACTTCACTGCAGTTTTGTACAAACATAGCATAGTGAAAAGAATCTGTCTGCCTGTCAGCACCAACATGCGTACATGGATAGATATTATATGGACAGCTTTTCAGCATCACTGTGTTCAGCAGAAACATATACTAAAACACGTCTGTACATCATCTAAAGTGGTCCTGGCATCTAAACTGGTCCTGGCATTTATTTAGGTTCTAATCAGCCTCTAAACTGGTTCCGACTGGCATCTATTATGGTGCGCCAAGCAGACTCTAAAATGGCCTTGAGCGCTAAAGGTAAATATATACAAAACCAGTAGTTTTCTGCTAAAAACTGATTCTCACGGCCTAACAGTGGTCCGTTTATATCCAGACATTTTCAAAAACATTACTCACGTATTATTATAAAATGTGGAAAGTGAAAAATGTGAAACTTAAATCATGAACGGTGAAGTGTGATGGATGGATGGATGCATATGTGATTTTACGTCCTTTTCAACAGTATTTCAGGCATACCAGGACGATGTAAGTATGATAATGAAAGGCTGTGTGCAATAGAACCCCGTTTGCGGTTGGAAAGATTCCCGCCTCCAGCGGGGCTCGAACTCAGGACAGCTAGATCGGTTGGCCAGCGTTTAACTTACTGAGCTACCGGGGCTCCTGATATACACAGGGCCTTTAGGTGAAAGTAGAGTACATGTACCTCAGGAATATGCACTGGGCCTATGAGTGACAGCAGAGAGCAACCGGGACAAACCTTGAGTATATAGGTGACAGCAGGGTTTGTCATGGATAGCCACCTAGGCCCAAACAATGCGCCTTTACGTGATAGTAAAATATCGAAGGAACAAACAGTGGACATGAACATATGAATACCATAGATGGACATTATAAAGCTTCAATATAATCGAGTGGAGTACCATAGGGACACACGACTTGTAGGGACAGACACTACGGGGATAATGCTGTCCTTTAGGCGACAGTAAAGTAACTTAGGGACAGATCATACGTGGTCTAAAGATGATAGCAGAGTACCACAGGGACTGGTACCGAGCCTATACTATCACCTTTTACATTTAGTATTGCGCCTACCATTTAAAAATGGCCCTATATGAGAAGTTTATATCTTTTTGATAATTTTACAATTTCAGTGAGGCGACTGCGGCTGCAAGTGGGGTGTGGCGAGGGACGAAGGGGATGGGAGGGGTTGGAGTCACTAAAGGTATAGCTTGGGATGGGAAGAGAACATTACAGTACACCGACTTTATTATTAAGACAAATTATTCCATAGTAATTAAGTGCCATTCCATTTTTGCTGCCGGTTTTCAAAGAAAATACTGATATGTTTTTATTATTATCATTATTATTTCGTTTTCATTCATTCATGAGGATTGGCTCGGATGTCCAGGCTGATCTGAACCTTTGCTAAATTTAGGTTCACATTATCCATTATTATCCAAAACTATTCATAGAAAGCATTACTGTCGCATAGTTATCGGGATCATTTTAGAGGCTGCATATCGCACCATAATAGATGCCAGCCGGGACCAATTTAGAGGCTGATTAGGACCAAAATAGAGGCCAGGACCAGTTTAGATGACCATTAGAGACTCTGTGACAGCTTCTAAAGGCACTGTGTCTAAAGGAGGCCCTGAGTCCGTCCGTCCGTCCATCAATCAATCAATTGCGTTATTATACTTTCAGGGATCGTACTATGATAAGAACCGACCATCTTACTCTGACGAATTAGTGGATCAGGTTATTCAATCCTTCTATCATGGAACTGAGCAAGGTACACTTCTTGTCTGTAAGGTTATTTGTGGCACAAAATAAGAATAAAAAATGAAGTAGCCTGTGCCCAATGTTAGACCATTTTAATAAGTTAATAACACAGAGGAACTTTCCTTTTTTTCTTTTACTGTTTTTTTTTAATTATTTTACTTACACACTTGCATTGTTTTAACACTGTATCTGCATCCATAAATCGGCAATAAACATGGTCTAACATTTCAGGCGCAAGCTACTTTTTTATCTGTACAGCCTGATAATTTGTAAAAGTGTTTGCATGGTAGTGGATTGAGATATCTTCAGATCTAAAGCATTTTCAGTTTATGATGGTTATTACTGAAATATTCGTGCCACAAATAGCAATTTGGTCTTTCTTATATAAACCTTTTTAGATTAACATGTCACTCACCGTTTTATTCTGAACTGTGGCAAACTGCTAACCCAGCTAACAAGAAACGTTTCCGCAACATTTGTGTTTGGTTGTATGAAGGTTTGTTTGAGACCAACGTTTAGTAAAAGTTATTTCAACGTTTGAACATGTTCCACGCTCTACGGTATAGTTGGAGTCAACGTTTTATGAAATAATCGTATCCCATTGGCAATATCATGAATGTGTGATATAATGTGTGGGCCACATTTCATGCCATTTTGATGACTATTGCATAATTAATGCCCCTTTTTATTCTGAAATGTGTATTTCTTTGATTTCGATGGGTATCGACTTATTCCAAATAAGCTGCACGAGCCTTCTTAATTATGTAAATATAGGTAATCTAAAGGTGTCTGCTTAAGATAACAAAAGTCTTGAAAGAGACAGACAGGGGAAAGGACAGCTCTTATTCGTGATTTTATTTGAATACGATCTCTGTGGACACAACGTTTTCGTAACGTTTTTTAAACGTTGGCTAAATCACGTGGCTAAATCCTTTAGAGCACGTGGCTAAATCCTTTAGAGCACGTGGTAGATAATTTCACCACAGTTTCGTATTTCAAAACTTTCTCAATTCCAAATTGAATTTTGATTAATCGAATTTAATTACTAAGATAAATCAAGTTCGCTTAATAATGCTTATTTTAACACAAGCGTACCAAGAAAATCTACTTTTGAAGCCGAAATTAATAATACAAAACTACCGACTTCCTTCATTCCAAATTTCAAATTTTGAAATTGGAATTCAAATCAGATACACAATTAGCTATTTTATGCGAGTATTCTTTCCAGTAGCAGATTGTAGGTTATGAATAAGTATACTGAAAGGATTTAAAAACTTCCACTTTTTATTGCTGGCTGCTGATTCTTTCACTTGTGAAATTGTTAAATATTTTATGACAAAATGCTTGGAACTTCTCAAATTTAAAGATTACGCAGTTTATTAATATCATCTACTTAAATGACGTCAGTAAAAGAGCGTTACGTCTCTGAAACGCATAAGGCGATGACGGCGTTATCTTATGCAATACTCTTTTAGATGAATTATACTGTGATATTTACATTCTTTGTGTATTTACTGAAAAGTCCTATAGTAAACCATTGGAACGTAATGTAGTTTACAATCCAATAATTACATTGAGACACGCGACGTCAATGACGTCAAAATAAACAATGGCTCTCTACAACCCGATTGGACGTCAGCGACTTCATGACGTCATGCATGCTGTTCTGCTGTTAGCAGAAAAGCTGCGTATACATGTTTCACTGCTTCAATTTTAGCGCTTATGTAAGCTTTTTCATGAAAGATTTGATTGAAATGAATGTAAATATAAGCAATGAACTTAATTTTTCTGATGTTTATCGAAGTGTAAACTACATTGGGTCACTAGCAAAGTTTACATGAACCCCTTCTACATGAACCCCTTCGGGGTTCATTCACTTTGCACGTGACCCAATGTAGTTTACACTTCGATAAACCTCAGAAAAATGAAATTCATTCCTTAATTAATATTGCCACGTCATTCACGTTAATTTGTAATCATCATTACAGTTGATGCTGACACGCAAAACCAACTACGGGGACGGCGTCGACGTAAGTTAACGTCATGACCTCTGGTTGTTAATTTCGGGTAGCTGCTTTTCTGACGGCCTTTTGAGCTTCCTGTAAACACTGCACGTCGTCTTAGATTGTAAATTGCCATAATTAAAGAATAAAATTAACGCGCGACGTCAGGTTTTGAAATTTCAGCATTTTACTGATCCAAACCTCTGCACCTGTTAGCGATATTTTGGCGCTGTAGGCCAAATAAAGCTACAGACCGAGTTCAAACTTTTAAAAATACAATTTGATATTGTGAGAGCAATATGTCATCAGAAAACTGTATACATGCAGTTGTCCATCTGTATGTAAACTGCACTAAGAACACGAGGAGCACGTGCTGATTTCTGACCGATTCGGTCGAACGATTTCAAGTTCGGGATATGGACATAATCAGGTATAAGAAAATATATGTGTTGTAAAATTTCGGTGTACATAGCTGCATTTGTTTTTGAGATATTCAAAATTAATGGGTGGAACTTTTTAAATCCTTTCAGTATATATTTCTCGATCGACCTGTTTGCTTGTAAGGTAATTTTAGCTGCAATTCCGGTTCTAAGGTTTTCATCTTACATCATTTAATATTGTCACACATTTCCTCGACCCTTTATTGCGTGCATGCCAGCATTCCAAATACACGGGATACAGAGGAGCCTCATCATCGGAAGTTCCACTCATTTTCTTTTCTTCATTTTCAAAAAGATCTGAAAATTAAAATTGTTTATTGCCAGCTATGTTTTTAATTAAAGTTTATAATTTAGATTTAGACTGGAGAAACGTTTCCTAAACATTTCTGCAAGGTTACTGCAAAACTTATTTCTAATGGAGAAACGTTTATCATATACTTTTACTAGTATTGTCTTTGATACTAGGTATTTGGCTAAACCAACATAGCCCTGTCAGAAAGCGCTGTCCAGCCCTGTTGTCCAAAGACCACGTGTAGGGCCGAGATCACATCACGTGTATGGCGGGACAGAAATTTCTTGCACAGTGGATAAGGATATCCGCGTGTTTCCCCTGTACCTACAAATCTTATCTCACCCATGTTATCTCACCCAGGACCAGATAAAAATCACAAGCATTTAATGCATAGGTTGTAATGGAAGTCACGTTGGCTTTTTACATGATGACGTAACGAAGACGACAGAAATGACGTCAGTTTATGCATGCCAGACGTTGACATAAAGAACCGAATGGCGATCGTTGAAAGCGGCGCCTTCTTTCAAAATCAAAGAAAAACCTCCCAAGCACTAAAATTCGTCATTTTAACAAGTTCTTAAGTTAAATTCTAACACAGTGCGCCTATAGAAGCAATGGAAAGCTGCCATGTTTTATTCTGCAACAATTCACTGTTACGGAGCGCGTGAGTCTAACTGCTGACGTCACTGCATTAACTGACGTAATTTTGTGACGTTTTGAGACGTTAGACGGTGTAACGTCTCTTTTTCTTTCTAAAATCGCCATAAAAACGTACATTTATCTTAGATACAGGTAAGATTATTGGCGGGAGCGTGAACGCGCTGGCAGAAGGTTGGGAGAGTTTGAATGAAAAGAATAGTCTTTCAGCGTTTATGAGTGTTAGAATGGAAATAGTTCAGCTCTAGCATTGAATTGTTGAGTAATAATTCACTGTTTGTCGGTCAGTTGTAAGTAGATATATCACTCGCGCTCCGCGCTCGTGATATGATCTACTTTACAACTGACCTCCAAACAGTGAATTATTACTCAACAATTCACTGCTAGAGCTGATCTATTTCTTAAACAAAACGTGATGTGCAAGAAAAAGTATATTTCATGGGTGTGAGGTGCGGATAGAAAAATTCGTCACTCGGAATTACTGTTCGGCATCACTCGGCAAGCCTCGTGATGCCGATCAGTGACCCTCGTGACAGATTTTTCTAGCCACACCTCACACCCATGAAAGATACTTATAATCTCAGCCGTTGTATCAGCCCTCAAATTTGGCGCTAACGTCTTGAGTGCTGTCGCTGACGTCATCAAAACAAGGACAAAAGGACGTTCGCCGCCCTGTTTTATTGCCGCACGTCGACTGGTTGGAAGTGGACACACAGAGGTTGTGTAGCTTGTTCTAATACCAGAAAATCATTCTCGGTAAGTTTTATTTTGTAATTTGAGCCATTTACGATTAAAATACCTAACGATTGTGTTGTGTTTTCTTGATTTTATACTCAGTTGTATTTCCAGCTGAAAGAAAAATGGCGCTCACCAACCATGATCTTCCGACTTGATCATCTCCATGTTATTTCATCCAATTAAAAAGAGAAAACAGACATATTTTATTGGAACAAAAAATGCACGTTTTCTTACAAAAGTTTAATTCTATAAAAAAAAAGTATATGATATAGAGATTATTACAAGGTTGTTTCGATCCCAGCCCTGATCTCAGCCCTCGGACCGTCCCAGCCCTGATCTCAGCCCGAGTTGACCGTATCGGCCCGAGCCCGAAGGGCGAGGGCTGATACGGTCCGAGGGCTGAGATCAGGGCTGGGATCGAAACAACTGTGTAATAATCTTTTTATCATATACTTTCTTATAGAAATTGAACTTTTGTAAGAAATATTGCAATATATTTTGTTCCAATAAATTTTATCTGTTTTTCTCTTTCTCTTTCTATTGGATGAAATAACATGAAGATGGTTGAGTCGGAAGATCATAGATGGTCAGCCGTGCCGCCATTTTTCTTCCAGCTGGAAGTACAACTGAGCATAAAGTCAAGTAGGCTTAACACATCAAAATTGTTAGGTATTTTAATCGTAAATGGCTAAAATTAGAAAATAAAACTTACTGAGGATGGATTTCTTGTATAAGGACAAACTACATGGCCTCTGCGTGTCCACTTTCAACCTTTGACGTGCGGCAATAAAACATGGCGGCAGACATCTTTTAGCCCGCTGAATTTGTTTGATGACGTCGGCGACAATACTTGACGTTGGCGCCAAATTTGAGGGCTGATACCAGGGCTGAGATAAATAGAATCTATCATTGGTCTCCGATGCGGACAGCGAAATCCCAACCCGAGGGCATGCGGGGTGTGTCGGAAACGAGGCTTGCCGAGTTTCCGACACACCCCGTGTGCCCGAGGGTTGGGATTTCCCTGTCCGCATCGGAGACCAATGATTGATTATTTTTCTTACCTACGATAATATTTACTTAAAATTGAACGGGGAACTGATAGGCCTATTTCATGCGAACGTGTACAAGTGTAAGTAGTACAACCGTGTCACCCTCATGGCTGCTGTAGTGAACAGACAAGTAAAAAAATAGGTCCTTGTCAAATCCGCATTTTTAGATTTTTAGATTTACTAATTGAAATCTATATTAAAGAACAAAGGACCAGTCCCTATAAGGCCATTTTCATGGCTAAAACCGATTTTCTTTAAACTTTGTATACTTTGACTGATATGTATTGACTGTCTTATGGTGCAATACCAGATTGTTTGGTTCACTGGTTTTCGCTGTATGCACGATTTAAGTGGGTGGGGTAATTCCACCCCATTACAAGTATAGTTACAAAAATGTTATTTTTCTATTCCAAGTTCATGCTTCAAAATGGTGGTTGCAGTAGGAAAAGTACACTTCTGGACTTAAAAGATGACGATAATATTGTTCTGAAATTCATACCAGAATAGAGTTTATATTCGCTTGTAAGATGTACCCCAATTTCAGTATTTTTTTGTTCTCCGACTTTACGAAAAACCACAACACGTTCACAGTTTTCAAGATTTTTTAAAAATCTTTTGCTATTATTATGTTGATATAATAGTCATTGCAGGCATATGTCAGAATTTATTTTATGATCATTAATATGAGAGTTATCTCCCCACGAACTTTGATTTTGTCCGTTTTTCAATATCAGCATGCATTTGTCATTCCATAGTACTCCAAACTCCATTTGGAAGTTAATAACACCTTTTGATGCAAATATTTGTTGATTTTTGTAGGCATTGGAGTTACTTTTGCATGCGACGATGTCATATTTTATGTAATTTTGAAAAAAGGATACCTCGCATCTGGTAAATTAACAAATTGCCAATGACTTACAAGCAGGGTTTGCTTAGTTTTTGCAACCTCATTAAACTCATGCTAAATGCTTAAATTAAAGTCCTTATGGCCCATTCGAGTTTTTACCTGGTTATTATCATCTTCTTCAGAATCGCTAGACGTACTCCATGTGTCAACAGCAGCATCTTTTACATAATCAATGTGCATCTTGCTCGGTTTGGCTTCACTGTTTTCTGTTTCGTTGCGATAATATCCTAAATACCAAAGCACTGAAGCCACATGTGCACAACACCCAACGGTGCGAGCACCACTTCTGCACCCACAATACCATCCAGTGATTGGGTTCAGCCCTTGAGTGTATTCAACCCACAAGTTATATGTTTTATTTGATGTGTGACGAGAACGTATCTGTGCTTTGAGAACACCGTCATCTTCTTTGTGTGCCATTATCTCATATGCTCCCTTTTCGTCAAAGTGTTCATCCGTGTAGGATTTGGCCTGTTTAAGTTGGTATATTCCCATTGTCAGGTCCCTGAGTTCATCCTCAGTCAACTCTGGGAAATTGTCAAGTTTTGTGTCATCAATCTTTTTCCATATTACCCGTTTTTTATCCCAACCACTTTTCATGACCTTATCCTGCAGCTTATTTGGAGATTTTGCTAGAGCCATCATACGTCTGGCAATGACTTTATCTGAATCTGTGCTCGTCACCAAAGGAGGTCTAAATGCATTACACAAAGAGCATACTATTCTTACATAGTCTCCAACACATGGTATTTG
This sequence comes from Ctena decussata, assembly GCA_963989385.1. NCBI lineage: Eukaryota > Metazoa > Mollusca > Bivalvia > Lucinida > Lucinidae > Ctena > Ctena decussata. The sequence continues at coordinate 21,379,221 of OZ022502.1, forward strand.
GCTATTGGGCATTGTGTTGCTGAGGGCCTTCCACTTTTTAATCCTGCCATTGGCTGATTCAACAACCCATCTTACCTTTGTAACGAGCCTAGACTCATTTGCCTCTTCAGTGGTATGTTGTTTCTGGGATTTGTTAAGAAAGTGAGGCATTTGAGCATTGATCCCAAAATCTTTCAATATATCAACAGCATCCCTGAAGCCACGGTCTACGACGAGAACGTCGTCTTCTTCAAACCAATCGGTAATGTCTTCGACATTAGAGTTTAACATGTGTTCGGTAATTTTTGCATCTGAGTTTTTCCCATCCGCAAGATATGGACCCAGTACAGTCAAAATATAACCGTCACTGGCCACAAGCATCATAGGTTTCAGCAAAGGCTTTCCCTTATGTACAGAATAGGATTTTCTCTGAAAAGAGTAGTTTCCACTCTTCTCAATGTAGATATATGTCCCGTCAGCCACTGCAATGGCAACATCAGACTTTGAGTCCCCAAATAGGACATTAGCAAAAGTTGTGGTATGATTACTTATCACTTCATTTCTATTGATATGCGCTAAACCAAGATGTTTTGGCACAAATGAAGTCATTAAGGCTGCTCTAGCAGAGTGAATAGCTCTGCTACAGGATTTCTTCCCTGTGCCATCTTTAAAGAAATGGAACCAAATATAATGCCAAGTACCTCCATCAGAAACTACTGGCGAAGAGTTATTTGAAAAGAAAATCAAGCTGTATATATCAAGAACCACATCCTCTTCTAATAGTAGAATTGTATGCTCTTTGTGTAATGCATTTAGATCTCCTTTGGTGACGAGCACAGATTCAGACAAAGTCATTGATGGCTCTAGCAAAATCTCCAAATAAGCTGCAGGATAAGGTCATGAAAAGTGGTTGGGATAAAAAACGGGTAATATGGAAAAAGATTGATGACACAAAGCTTGACAATTTCCCAGAGTTGACTGAGGATGAACTCAGGGACCTGACAATGGGAATATACCAACTTAAACAGGCCAAATCCTACACGGATGAACACTTTGACGAAAAGGGATCATATGAGATAATGGCACACAAAGAAGATGACGGTGTTCTCAAAGCACAGATACGTTCTCGTCACACATCAAATAAAACATATAACTTGTGGGTTGAATACACTCAAGGGCTATACCCAATCGCTGGATGGTATTGTGGGTGCAGAAGTGGTGCTCGCACCGTTGGGTGTTGTGCACATGTGGCTTCAGTGCTTTGGTATTTAGGATATTATCGCAACGAAACAGAAAACAGTGAAGCCAAACCGAGCAAGATGCACATTGATTATGTAAAAGATGCTGCTGTTGACACATGGAGTACGTCTAGCGATTCTGAAGAAGATGAATAATAACCAGCGTAAAAACACGAATGGGCCATAAGGACTTTAATTTAAGCATTTAGCATGAGTTTAATGAGGTTGCAAAAACTAAGCAAACCCTGCTTGTAAGTCATTGGCAATTTGTTAATTTACCAGATGCGAGGTATCCTTTTTTCAAAATTACATAAAATATGACATCGTCGCATGCAAAAGTAACTCCAATGCCTACAAAAATCAACAAATATTTGCATCAAAAGGTGTTATTAACTTCCAAATGGAGTTTGGAGTACTATGGAATGACAAATGCATGCTGATATTGAAAAACGGACAAAATCAAAGTTCGTGGGGAGATAACTCTCATATTAATGATCATAAAATAAATTCTGACATATGCCTGCAATGACTATTATATCAACATAATAATAGCAAAAGATTTTTAAAAAATCTTGAAAACTGTGAACGTGTTGTGGTTTTTCGTAAAGTCGGAGAACAAAAAAATACTGAAATTGGGGTACATCTTACAAGCGAATATAAACTCTAGTCTGGTATGAATTTCAGAACAATATAATCGTCATCTTTTAAGTCCAGAAGTGTACTTTTCCTATTGCAACCACCATTTTGAAGCATGAACTTGGAATAGAAAAAATAACATTTTTGTAACTATACTTGTAATGGGGTGGAATTACCCCACCCACTTAAATCGTGCATACAGCAAAAACCAGTGAACCAAACAATCTGGTATTGCACCATAAGACAGTCAATACATATCACTTAAAGTATACAAAGTTTAAAGAAAATCGGTTTTAGCCATGAAAATGGCCTTATAGGGACTGGTCCTTTGTATTGAGACGACTACAGAAAGCGCGTGTATGACGTTAATTGTGACGTAACGTCAACGTCATTTCAAACGTCAGTTGGTCTTCAAAATGGCGGCCTCCTCGACAATCTTTGTCACGGTGAAACATTGATTATTTTGGATCTTTTTCCGACTTTAAGACCTTGAAACAGGCTATAATGGGATTATACAGAATGAATAAGCTTTCTTGGGTTGGATTTTATCGACGTGGCCATTCATTCCTATGAAAGAATAATGCATAAAATATGGAATCGCCAAGGCGGGCGCACCGTATTTCAAGGAGCGCGTAGTGGTACACAGAATTCAAGCTCGTGTGAGCTGTCCCAGCCCATGGGCAAGACAGAATTTTCCAGAACCGCTAAAAATAGAACAAACTCTGTCTCGTAGGTAAGAAAAATAGAATCTATCATTGGTCTCCGATGACGTGCGGCAATAAAACATGGCGGCAGACATCTTTTAGCCCGCTGAATTTGTTTGATGACGTCGGCGACAATACTTGACGTTGGCGCCAAATTTGAGGGCTGATACCAGGGCTGAGATAAATAGAATCTATCATTGGTCTCCGATGCGGACAGCGAAATCCCAACCCGAGGGCATGCGGGGTGTGTCGGAAACGAGGCTTGCCGAGTTTCCGACACACCCCGTGTGCCCGAGGGTTGGGATTTCCCTGTCCGCATCGGAGACCAATGATTGATTATTTTTCTTACCTACGATAATATTTACTTCACGTTGAACAGGGAACTAATAGGCCTATTTCATGCGAACGTGTACAAGTGTAAGTAGTACAGCCGTGTCACCCTCATGGCTGCTGTTGTGAACAGACAAGTAAAATATAGGTCCTTGACAAATCCGCATTTTTAGATTTTCTATTTGAAATTTATATTAAAGAACAAAATTTGTATTGAGACGACTACAGAAAGCGCGTGTATGACGTTAATTGTGACGTAACATCAACGTCATTTCAAACGTCAGTTGGTAGCGTTTTCAAAATGGCGGCCTCCTCGACAGTGTTTGTCACGGTGAAAAATTGACTATTTTGGATCTTTTTCCGCCTTAAGACCTTGAAACAGGCTATAATGGGATTATAAAGAATGAATAACCTTTCTTGGGTTGGATTTTATCGATGTGGCAATTCATTCCTATGAAAGAATAATGCATAAAGTATGGAATCGCCAAGGCGGGCGCACCGTATTTCAATGAGCGCGTAGTGGTACACAGAATTCAAGCTCGTGTGAGCTGTCCCAGCCCATGGGCAAGACAGAATTTTCCAGAACCGATAAAAATAGAACAAACTCTGTCTCACAGGTAAGAAATTTCTGTCCCGCCCTACACGTGAGGTGATCTCGGCCCTACACGTGACTTTTGGACAACATGGCTGGACAGCGCTTTCTGACAGGGCTATAATGGTTGGGCCAAATACCTAGTATCAAGGGCAATACTAGTGAAAGTATATGATAAAAAAAGATCATTACACGGTTGTTTTGATCCCAGCCCTGATCTCAGCTCGAGTTGACGGTATCAGCCCTCGCCCTTCGGGCTCGGGCCGATACAGTCAACTCGGGCTGAGATTCGGGCTCGGGCCGATACCGTCAACTCGGGCTGAGATCAGGGCTGGGATCAAAACAACCGTGTAATAATCTCTATTTCTTACCTACGAGACAAAGGTTGTTCTATTTTAGCGGTGCTGGAAAATTCTGTCTTGCCCATGGGCTGGGACTGCTCACACGCGCTTGAATTCCGTGTATCACTACTCGCTCAATGAAATGCGATGAACCCGGCTCGGCGATTCTATATTTTTTGAAGCAATGAATTTCCTCAATAAAATCCCAAGAAACTCCATCATTATCTGTTTGTATGTCTTAACGTCGACAAAAAATCCGAAATAGGCAATGTTTCACACAAACGATGTCGAGGGTGTCGTCATTTTGAAGACGTTACCAACTGACGTTTGAAATAACGTTGACGTTACGTCACAATTAGCGTCATACATGCGCTTGCTGTAGTCGTCACAATACAAATTTTGCTCTTTATCATGAATTTCAATTAGAAATTCCAAAAATGCAGATTTGTCAAAGATGAAGTCGGAAGAGAAAATGCTGTTAAGCAGTTATTACTTGTTTGTTCACACCAGGAGCCATGTGGCTGACATGGTTGTTCTACTTACAGTTGTACACGTTCGCATGAACCAATAGTTCTCCGTTAAATTTGAAAAAATTATTATCGCGGGTAAGAAAGATGATAATAAAATGATGCCAGGATGCGGAGACATCTTTCCGATTTAAAGCTGGCACTGCAAACCTTCGACAATCTATCGGCGCACGTTGAAACCAGTCGCCGATCGTTCGGCGATCTATCGGCGCACGCTGCAAACCTGTCGGCGATCAGTCGGCGACTGGTCGCCGATCAGTCGCCGTCTCACCAGTGGTCAGTCGCCGATAAGTCGCCGACAGATCGACGATAGGTTGCAGCAAGGTTGAAACATTTCAGAGCTAAAGTGTTGCTGAAACCGATCGGCGACTTGTCGGCGACTGAAATAATACGATCGGCGACTTCCAGAAAACCATTGCAACCAGTCGGCGATCAAAATCCGTCGCGGCTTGTCTTTTGTGCTTGCTCAAAAGACTGGATGCGACTAATTTTGATCGGCGACTGCTCGGCGACCTTGTTGCGACCATTATAAAACCTCTCCGCGACCTCTGCAACCTCTCTGCGACTGTTAGTTTTTTTAGTCGCGGATAGGTCGCGGCGCGGTCGCAAGCTCTGTGGGACCGGGGCTTAACCGCTTAGGAGGTCGAAGCCTGCTCAGGAACAGTGTGGTTAGGTTAAATGACCGTCCCGGCATGACCATAGCTGATACCGTGGACGTTTAACAGTATATCTATCACACCAGCTATTCTTATTTGCTTACCTGAGCCATAGGCTCCTAGAGAAGCTTATAGTTTAGGCACGTATTCGTCGTCCATCCGTCGTCCGACGTCTCCTCTGAGAGGTTGTCAAAACCTGAGAGGTTTCAAAATGTTGTGGCAAGGTTCCTGAGAGGTTGGAAAAGGTTGTGGTAAGGTACATGTACCTGAGAGGTTGTCAACAGATTGTGGCAAGGTACCTGAGAGGTTGTTAAACGGTTGTGGCAAGGTAGCTGAGAGGTTGTCAAAAATAACCGTTGGAGGTAAGTTTTTTGCAACGTTACATGAGAACGTAGAAATCCCAAAAGAAACCATCCAAATAAGTCTACACAAAACCTCAAATCGAAATGTTTTTATAACCAAAACATAACGTTTAGCCAACGTTGCAACAACGTTTTTTTTTTTGCAACGTTTTATGAAAACGTTTAGAAATCCCAAATAAAACCATCCAAAAAAACCTATATAAAATCAAAAATCAAAACGTTTTCATAACCAAAATACGAGGGATGATCAAAAAGTTCCCGGAAAAGAGCTGTAGTCTCTTTACTATTTTACTTTCTTCAATGAAATTTCACACTATCCGACTTTAATGTATTTGTGATTCATATCATTCAAAACAACTGACTTATGTTTAACTAGTTTCATGCACGCGCCACCAACGTAACGACCGGTAGCGTGATCCGGCCCAGCTAACGTCACATTGCATTTTTGTCGTTTCTTATACCATTTTCTGAACGTTGTTTAGCTATGGATACTGTATAGAAACGTTAATTAATTCAACTGAACTTAGAAATATATAATTTACCTTGATACTCGTTACAAATTTTGTAAGCAGTTTCGATCATATCTACGAAATGATGTCGAAGCCCAACGTGCCCCTTAATAATTAAATAATTCAAGGGCAGATAATTTGCTTTTCGTTATGAAAAGGAATTGCTGTGTTCATGTTTCATGACCTGTAGATAATGGCGATTCGTCAGATATGTGATGTACGCTTTCAATCGAGCTAGTCCAGCAATACGACAACACAACCTGATATCTGTAACAGCAATAGCTGTCTAACAAAATTCTTAAATCAACTAGAAGCAATGCCAAATCGGCAAGCTTTGTCAAAATTTAGCCCTACAGTTTTGACGAGTGCTTTTTATAAGTAGTTTCATATACTACACTGTTCTAAACGCTACACACAGTAATGAATTAATATGCCCTTAATTATGACAAAGATGGCCAATACATCACTGCTGCTGCATGAGTTGGACATTGGCTGAAAACTTATCATGTTGTCGATTTCAGGTTATGTTGTCTTATTGCTGAAATGGTTGGACCGAAATGCATAAATCATGTATCTAACAAATTGTCATTATCTCTAGCTTATGAAACCTTATCATGACACTTCCGTTTGATAAGGTAAAGTAAGTAATCTGCCCTTGAATTACCCCACCCCCTCATAATTACTGACTGAAGGCCACGTTAGACTTAGCAACCATTTCGTAGAAGGAATTAAAACATCTTACGAATTCTGCAACGAACATCAATATAAGATGCATATTTTTAAGTTTATATAAAGTAATTCATGTTATTGTAAACAAATTGTGACTGAACAACGTAAAAAAATTGCTATTAGAAACAATAAAAATGTTACGTAACGTTAGCTGGGCCGGGTCACGTTACCAGTGGTTACGTTGGTGGCGCGCGCGATAAACTGGATAGACAAAATTATTAACTTTGTATGATGTGAATCAAAATTACGTTAAGGTTGCCTAAGATGAAATTTTATTGAAGAAAGTAAAATAGTAAAGTAGTCAGGACGCTGAAGCCGAAAAAATGCAACTTTAATGCCCCGGCGATTCGAAAGGAAATTTTTACCAAATGTGATAAGCATAACATTTGGGCTTTATGATAGGGTATGATGTGGTCACTGAAATAGGATCCCGTGCTTTTAATTACCCCTTTTTACCCCTACCCCTTTTAAACCTTAATCTGCTCAAAATGAAAACGCTAAAATTCTGTCCATTTAGAGGCGCACTAAAGTTTTTTTATTAATTCATGAAATGACGTATTTGTGTGCAAAGTATCAGTTTCTGACATAATTTACAAAATGCATGCTTAAAATATTAAGAAAACCGGTGTATACACATATTTACACAAGGATAATTCATCCTACCAATTGTTGGTGTTTGAAGGTACTAAATTGCTGTCTTCCAGATTCTCATCAAACTGCGCATAGAATTATAGGGCAGCTAACTCGCAAAATATCCAATGATAATGACACTGCACTCTGCATTTCATAAAACGTTTCGCTTTGGAGTCTAACCACCACCGTGGATCCCGTTTTCCTCAGACGTTCATTTCAATTTGAATTTCAGTTTGAATTTTCCCCGTGCTGTGCAGTTTTAACAAGAAAACCAGCCCAACCACTTCTGGGTCTGCAAAGACTTCCAACAACTTACTCATTCGTATTATCACTGGCGTTTGTCTGTTACCGCTCGATCGTTACATACGTTACTTAATATAATTTTGTTAAAAAGAATAATGACTGAAGACGATTCAGAACATATATAAAGATGTAGAATACAAAAACAGGATCATATTTGTTTTACTTCATTAGAGTATAGTTACTGTAATTTGTAAAAAAAAAAAAAAGTTTCGAAAAGCTTTTCATAGCTAGTAATACAAATTATATATGTTACCCATGAAACGAAAATAATAAATAAAATTGAATAATATTTAAACTTTAAATCATTTCGTCGTTCAATATGTTTTTGAAAATAGTGCTTTAAACTCTGCATTTTTCCATTGTCTTAAAAGCTAATACTGTACTGTAACAAAATGAAGTTTTATAAATGTAAATGGTATTTAGTGTGTAAATGAAGTATTTTGACAGCATCTGTAAATATGTTAAGTTAGACTGGCACTAGTGTAATGATAGAAGTATCAAAATGAAAAAGACTATGTACTAACGAATATTTGCACTTACTGACAGGCGGAAAAATGGACGGCATTCAAATTTATGTTCAAACAAAAGCCAAACTTCATGGTCTGAAGAGTAATTACAACGTAAACTACTTAGATATCAAAAGAAGCTATTCAGTAATATGAATATGGTAGATATTAGCAGAGTTTTGAGATCACTGTTTCCTCCAGTAGGTGGTTAAAACCATTGTGAACAGCGTTATTTTGCAAGTTCGTACGTCTCTCCAGAGAAAAAAAACTCATTTACATGTTGACTATCTTAATTTGTTTCTTGCTATGTTGTTACAGTGTATTTATTAGATATGCACGCTGACCCAAGTTTACGTATATGAGATGTAGAAAACGTACATAGAAAAATGTAAATAAAATTACCCAGGAAAGGCCACAATTACAAAACACAGCCCACCCAAGACACCGAAAGAAGATGGGAAACATACAAACGACAAAACGGAACAGCACAGCTTTGGTAACAGACACTCTATTCCAACACAGAGAAACGGTACATAAGTAATCATTAAAACAATACAAAATACATTCAAACATTTAATACATCTAATTTTACCTATTTTCTATTTTAAACCACAAAACAAAAATAGAAAGCACATAGGACAACTATACAGGCGACCACAAGGCAAGAAAACCAGCCAATGGGATTCGCTTGTAGAAGTTTTCATATTTGTATAGACAGGTGTACATAATCTACCAGGGGCTTTAACTAGTTTTATTCGCGTAACCTCACACTTCCTTCTGATGCAGCAACAACACGTAGGCATTGCGTCATAAATATGGATGTTTTCAGATATTTAAATACGCAACGAAAAATGAAGTTTCAAACGGCTCAGTCAACAGTCATCATATATATATCACGTATATAACAGAAGAAATAAAAGCATCAGCATTGAATTCAGTATCCGAATAAATAAGTAAAATGAAAGATTCTCACTAAACATCTAGTATAATTACTCAACGTAAAATCTTGCCTATCGTGCACTTAACTGCTTGAAACATTTTGAATCAGTGTGTGCTGCACTGGCTATACCAGGTGAATACTTATTAAAACTTATTTTCTAAGAAATCTAACATATGCCGGAAAACTTCGATATATGAACAATAGATAGCCATAGATGCTACAGCCATTGATTATATCTATAAGAAGTGGGTGCACATGCCACCATCAAAATAAATAAATAAGAAAGCGAGATTGTTAGAGGTCTTAGACTTTCATCTGTTTGGCATGTATCCGAATGGACGTTATACTGCGTTACATATATAATTGTAATTTGAACATTGTTTCATTCAGTACCAAACGCTAATATTTGTCTGTGAATAAGCTGCTTTCAAGGCCTCAATGTCTGCATGCCTCAAGACTTCAGTCTTTACAATTAACTTATCATGTATATTTAAACTGTATACTTTTATCAGTATGTAGCATAAAATCGCAATAATGAAGCACGAAAGCTTTTATAGCTAAAATATTATGATACTTCATTCCATCTCAAATCTAAAACAAAGTCCGAAAATTGAACTTGAAAGCGTATTCGACCGTTAATTACGTATCCATTTAAAGAAACTGTCAGTGTTTCAATAAAGTACCAAAGCTTACTTGCCAAAATGTTATCAACGTTACCGGTTTATAGCGCTCTCATCAGTTATAAGGCCAACTATTAAAAATATTCTTGTTGTGACGAGTTACCGAAAGAAGGAAAATAGCGTAACTTATAAGATGCCCCATTATCAGTCTATTCAGGAGTTTTGTCAGTGTTTATGGTAAAGGGACGGGTAATTCACAATATTTGCCACATTATTCCTACATGGTGTTATCTGCACTCAAAATGTTACAAAATGATACATTTTACTTACAGTCGGACGGTGAGTATTCGACCGGAGGCCGTGAAAATACATTATCTCAATGTGTAGCATTTCGGCAGTGAAATTTTTGATTAGCAGTAACATTAACTAATAAGAAGTTTACATGTTTCCGATGTTGTACTACTAAGCGCATGATGTCTCACCGTCTTTAGGGACTTTAAAAATTGACCAAAAAGGTCAATGCAATGAAATATCGTAATTTATTGATATAACTGATATAATTGGGCTGTTTCTTGATTTTAAGCGACACTTTCACTTGAGCATTGTCGTTTTTACTGGTAACGAAAAATACCTTCATGCAAGTCTCATAAAGAATGCGTGCTTTGTGAGCAGATGCTTATTTTCGATTTGGCAGATAATTTTCGGTGCCTCATGTCATTAAGTTCCAGTGTGTATTTTAGTTTTCTCACCTTTCTATAGTCTTTCAATTTCTATGCTCTATGAACCGATTTTTTCAATAATCAATGTAACAGCAGGTTTTGTAGTGTAAATTACTAGTAATTCCCTAATTTTATATTTATTTATATTAAAAAGAACGATGATGTTTGATTGTCACTTGACTGACACCACTATAAATAACAATGTTCAGAGTAACCGGAAGTTTTATTTTCCCTGGGGTAATATCTTCTCTGTCCCTCAATTTATCTATTTGTTTCTTTTTATTGCTTTGACTAAAAGTCACGTATGTTAGTGTCATGAGAAGCGTAGCAAGAAAATTGAACCGTTGTATAACCATGTCAGCAAAAGTGTTCAGCGTTGCTACAAGAAGAAAGAAATGGCAAAAAAGACTGTTTGTTCAGTATTTGTCAAGTCTTTTAACACATAACAACTCTCTTTTCTGTTTCACGTATAAAACGCAGCTTGCGAGGGCCTTAAACTGCTTGGTGAAAATAGCGACAAACTTTTGTCAACAATATTTCTTTAAAAAATGTCCGAATACCGTATTTATGACAGTTTTCTGGGAGTTGGTTAAGGTTGCTGATTAGCTGTGATGTAATGGAATACATTTTGTATAAATGTTATCTACGTTAAAAATACGTTAACATAAGAAAAAACATAGGCGAATGGCAAGGAATCAAGCAGGCTGTAATTCTTCTAATATCTAAAGATGATTTTATAGGAGGATATACTAGCAAAAGAAAACAAAACGATTCTGCTTTCAATTTATTTACATTTTGGGGATATTCTCATACGTAACGTCTATAACCGAATGTTACGGCTTTAAGCCAAAATGGACAGAAAGCTTATAAGTTTCAGTCGTTACCAGTATAATAGGCTTTATCTAAAACTTTTGTTGCTTGCTTGAAACTCCGCTTCAAATGACATAAAAATAAGGAGAAAAGCAGTCGATCATTTTTAGCATTTCTTTGGTACCCAATTATCTCCCCTTATTTTACATCCTGGATCCACTTTTCAGGACCACATCATACCCTAAGTTAAAGTTGGGATGATAAACTTTCATAATATGCCAAATTCATCCTTTCGAATTGTCGGGGCATTAAACTCGAAAAATAGGCCCTTTTTGAATTTCAGCGTCCTGACTAAAGAGACTACAATACTTTTTCGGGAACTTTTTGATCATCCCTCGTATAACGTTGCAACAACGTTATTTTGTTAGCTGGGAAGTTGTGGGTTGAGACGACGTCCTGTCAGCATTTTGTTCAGAATTTTACATTCACCACAAATCATCAAGCTAAAAGATAATGAGCCGCGAGACGCCAAAACCAACAATTTGAAAGTGGCGTGTGCGGAGAGCGAAGACTCAGCGGGCCAGCCTGGGCACCCGCTTTGTTCGTTTTGTCATGTCGTGGCTCAATTCTTTAAGTTCAAAATGGTATGGCAGATAAAAAGGTAACTGTGGATTAACGTTGTTTGTGTCTGTGCCCTGATAAGAATAATACATATTGTGCCGAAAAAGGCAGGGTTTCATATTTTTTCAGCGGCCGTAATTAAACGACGAATATATGCTTATAAAATAGCAAGTGGTGATTTGTGATGAATACAACATGACTACAACCACCTACATATAATGCTGAAAATACAATAGATATTCCCCGAAACTTAGCAGGGGCCATATTCATAAAACGACTTAAGTGGTTGCTATGCTGTTGCTAAGGCTAAATTTCTATGGATGAGATTCCCTACAACAATGAAATTTGCTCTGGAGGAACAGTCTTACAAAGACTGTTCCTCCAGAGCAAATTTCATAGTTGTAGGGAACCTTCTTTATAGGTATTTAGCCTTAGCAACCGCACAGCAACCACTTAAGTGGCTTTATGAATACGGCCCCAGATGCCTTCTGTATGTTGCCTTCTGTATGTTGCTGTCGATAGTTCAGAATTTCAAAATATATTAGTTGTTAGTAAAACAAACAACAAAACAAAACAAAAAACAGATTTATTTAAGGAAAGATCAAAGATCAGTACGCGGCAGAAACATCTCAGAAATAATTACATGTATTGCATTCTGGTACTTCAGTATATTGAGAGCAAGTGCCCTATCAGTTATTTTCCCCAGCAGATAAAAAAATGTAGCCTGTGCCCAAGTTTTAGAACCATTTATGTAGATAAAACAGAGGATTGATTGATTGATTGATTGATTGATTGATTGATTGATTCACAGGCAAGAGAAGGCATGGCAAACATGACAAAAACCGTCAACTCTTTCAAGATTAAGTTATTCCACTTACAACAGTAATGCAGTTTGGATATTGTATGTACCTCACAGATATACCTATATACCATATATTTAATGGATGCCTCCATCAAGATACGTGATTTGAGAATAATTATTTTTTTAGAAAATCTGAAGTTTTTGTTTAAAGAATTTCAGTTGTAATGTCACAGGAACTTTGGTGGAGCATGACATACACTATTTGCCATGCTCCTATGCCAGTAACTTCATTATCTGTTACCATTACGAACTATTGTGCTTAGTACCTTGGCTGAATGACGTCTCTATGACGTCACTTTGACATCATATGAATTCTTAGTTGCTTTTGTAACAGATTTATGACGCCATTGGTACAGGAGCATGGCAAACAGTTTATGCCATGCTCCGCCAATTTTTATCAATGACATTACAAACTGAAATACTTTCAACAGAAACTTCAGATTTTTTCAAACAAATATTCTCAAGTCATTTAATCCTGCATTATACATGGTCTTACACTTGGATATAAGCTACTTTTTCAGATGCCTAGACTGATAGTTTGTTAAAGAGTTTGACAAAATGATTGATAGGACATTCAATGCACTGAAGTACCTTAAGAACTGACTGCGTTTCGAAATTAATGGTTACTTTTGTGATGCACATCGCCCTTGGATCTTATTTTGCAATACAATAGGTTCTGAAATAAGTTTCTCTGGGAGCAAGGAATATACTAAAGAAACGCAAATAACTGTTTCCCTTTAATTGAGTATGTTCATGAACAGTAATAAAATGTGAAACACTGACCGCGCCCCCCCCCCCTATGACTGGCTTAAGCAAAGCTCTATTTTCAAAACGGCTCTAAATAAACCCACGGATCCCCAAAGACCAGAAAATGCTTTAAATGCACACTGATGTATTTTGGGGAGATGTCTTTCGGCCACCACACGACAATAAGCGCCAGCCGCAGTGACGATAGATAAGTTCTGAAACATGAGTAAGATCATTTGAAAGCAGTGAATACGCCAAAGAAACGAAAGTAGTAGGGTCGGTGTCTATGAGCATGTTCATGATCAGTGAACATAAACGCCAGCTGCAGTAAAGATAAATACGTTCTGAAAAGTAAGATCATTTGGAAGCAAGAATTACACTAGAGAAACGAAAAAAGTAGAATCATTTTCATCCTGTCTTTACTTGACCAGTAATGAAATATTCAGCGTTGGCCACACCCACTAGCAGCGGCTTAAGCGGAACTCTATTTTTCAAAATGACTCTGAATAAACTTAGAGATTCCAAAAGACCAGAAAATATATAATCTACACGTGGTGACATTTTACGGCCGTCACACGGCACTTTACACCACCTACAGTATAGACGAAAAGTTCTTTGAAGACAAGATCCTTTGGAAGATCAGGGGCCGTATTCATAAAACAACTTAAGTCGTTGCTATGCTGTTGCTAAGGGTAAATTTTTATGTTGGAGATTTCCTACAACTATGAAATTTGCTCTGGAGGAACAGTCTTACAAAGTCTGTTCCTCCAGAGCAAATTTCATAGTTGTAGGGAATCTCCTTTATAGAAATTCAGCCTTAGCAACAGCATAGCAACGACTTAAGTCGTTTTATGAATACGGCCCCTGATCTGTTAAGAGCAAGAACTACATCAAAGAAACGAATATAGCAGACTCTTTTTCATCAACATATCACTCATTTATTATGTTCTAAACAATAGCAAAATTTTGTGACGATTTCTTGTATTTTCCGCAGTTTCACCACCTTAAACTCTAAATTTTCAAAAACTTGTTATCTTCAAATCATTTCCAATATTTCTGGAAAAGCACTTCATATGCGAGTGTTTAACTTGGAACACTTGCAATCGCATGCTCTGAAATGCAACAAATCAATTAATGTTTAAGTATAAAGTGTCAATTCACTGATATAAAATGAAATGAAAATGCAATCTTAAACTCGACTAACGGACATTTTTTTCTCCAGATTCTGGGTACGACGTACTAGAACTAGGAGCTGGTACAGGAAAATTTACGCGTAAATTGCTGACACAACTATCGAAGGTATGTTACACAAGGGCGTAGCTACGTATACGGCAAATACGCAAGTGCGTATTGAAATTTTGTCAAAATTGACAAAATTTCAAAACGCACCTGCATATTTGCATGCTGAAATTTTATAAATTAGACAAGATTTCAATACCAATTACCAAAGTGGCTGAAATACTAGCTTTCCTTTCAAGAAGTAGAGCATAAAACATGGTTGTGAGTATCATGAAATTGCCCCTAGTTACGCCCCTGTTACATAAAGATAAACACTCAGTCTTTCCCAAAGTGAAGGTTATACGGACTTTGAAATATGTATTACATCTGCATTAAAGTCTGCATTAATCTTATTTCCAATGCATGTCCAATCCATTTTCTAATGTTATGTAAATGCTGCTGTGGCTGAGGCCAAGTTGAAGGTCATATATACTTGATAATGCGTATAGAGGTCCGTGGATACACTTTCAGGGGAAGCAACTCCGCAATTTTCATTGTGCCTTCCTTTTCAATGAGGAGCAAAGTCCTCAGGCTCTTTAAGCTCGATTTTAAAGGTCTACGTCTTCCAGGGAAGCAAATAGGAAGTCACAAAAGTTGTTTCCTTTTGAAAAAAAACATGAAGTTGTATCTGTACGCCCACAGGCGCTTGAAGTTTTATGCTATAAAATATATTTATCATATGACGTCGCATCTGAGAGTGTAATAAAGCCATGCATTAAAATCGATAATCCACTAGTGGATTAAATATGCAAATTACGTCGTAGCGTTATGCTTTGACGTCCATAAATTCGTCGCTTTTTCTAATGGGGAAATCATGACGTTTTAATGCAAAATTTGCTAATAAAATGCGATTTTAGTGTCATATGATAAATAGAATCTTGCGTTCGTGCTCCTGTATTATTTAATTTATTAAACTCGTTGGGAAAAGCGATAAGATGCTCGGCATAGCCTCGCATCTGATCTTTTTCCCCAACTCGTTTAATAAATTCAATAATACACGAGCACTCATGTAAGATCCTCTATTTCAATGATGTCGCTAATCATCCAGGCTATGAGCCACTTTAAAGAAATGGCCTATAGACTGCGTCAAGTTTAAAGGGTTTTGAAGGGGTTTTTAGCATAAAAGTTCAAGCACCTGTGGTACGCCTAAAAAGGAGGCCTACTCGCAATTCAAACTTTTCAAACTTTTGTTGTATTTGTATCCTTAAAGTTAGATATATTCCTAGATGTCATATACAAACTGTAACTAAATTTCTGCCAGATGCCATCCAAAATATCTCATTATGTAATGGAGTCATGGGGTGCACAAGAAATTAAATTCAGGGGAGATAATTTCCAAATCTAGAATGCAAGTTATCATTATTTCATGAAACTGGGATTGCACCATTACCAAGAATCATCAAAATTGGGGTTACCCTTACGGTGACAGATGAATGGATGACTTGCAGTTTTATGTTTCAGTCATATCAGGACGGTGAGAGGAAGCTAATCAAAATCTGTGTGCAATGGAACCCCGTTTAGGGTCGAAAGAATTGTGGGAATCGAACCTGGGACTGTTAGATCAGCAGGCTGTCGCGTGACGAACTAATCTACCGGGGTTCCCTCTGTTTACGCTGGCAGGTGGTAGATGTTTACAGGGGCGTAACTAGGGGCAATTTCATAACACGCACAACCATGTTTTATTCTCTACTTCTTGAAGGGAAAGCTAGTATTTCAGCCACTTTGGTAATTGGTATTGAAATCTTGTCTAATTTATAAATATTCAGCATGCAAATATGCAGGTGCGTTTTGAAATTTTGTCAATTTTGACAAAATTTCAATACGCACTTGCGTATTTGCCGTATAGGTAGCTACGCCCTTGGTTTACTGGAACACTTGCTTACCTGCTCTCGTCAAAACAGGCATGTGTACCTTACACAGAGGAATTCGATAGACTCACCTCTATATGAACGAAACGTTCATTCTTTTATTTTAGTTTTATAGGGATGAATTTCATATTTGCGGATTTTATCTATGGGTAACTTTTTTGAACTACCAATTAACTGAATAGAGCCCTATTGTGTAATTTATGAGTGATATCCAGCGGCGTTTATTGTCGGGCGTAGACATTCTATTTTTCGACACGGAAACGGAAGTACAGCCGTTGGTTACCCACAATGCATATTGACCTTTATGCAAAGCTATTGGCATACATCTTATGAGCGCCCTTCGCATAGATGTCGTACGCGATCATATAAAATACCACAGAACTGCAAATGGTATAACAAGTTCGCACAATGTACCGCAAGGTACAGCTGAATGAATGACGAGTGGTTGAACTGCCTTTTAAACTGTATGGAAGGCTGATAACGGAAGCATATTATTCCAAATCCACAGTCCAGTGGAATAACATGTTTGCGTAATTGTTACTGTGTTTCCTGTATATGCGATAGACTGGTAAGAACTGATGCTGATGTAAGACGATTTGTAAACACACTTCAGAAACAATTTCAGTGCATATACTGTTACCGTTTTTTGCTTGTTTGTTTGTTTTGTTTCTTTGTTTGTTTTCAATTTCAGCCATTGCGTTACCTAGCGACTGAGCCATCAGAGGGATTTTTGGACACTTTCAAGCAACTGTCACCAGATGTTGAAGCAAAACAATGTGATGCAACCAGTATACCCTTACCTGATAATTCTGTACAGGTAGCTACGAGCGTATTCGACTGGGTAGTTCGTGCTTCACGATTCGTAGCATGAAGCACTTTTCTGTAGAAAAAGTGCTCCACGCTAAGAATTGTGAAGCACTGGGTGTTTCATGCTTCACAATTCTTAGCGCTAAGCACTTTTTATTTCGAAAATTGCTTCACGCTAAGAATCGTGAAGCGCG
Organism: Ctena decussata; assembly: GCA_963989385.1. Classification (NCBI taxonomy): domain Eukaryota; kingdom Metazoa; phylum Mollusca; class Bivalvia; order Lucinida; family Lucinidae; genus Ctena; species Ctena decussata. The sequence goes on from OZ022502.1 coordinate 21,396,732, forward strand.
AAATAATCAGTCGACTATGCCCAATATCCCTGCAAGTATACTGTTTTCTCGTTGTCTATCCGCCCCGTCTTTCCCATGGTCTGTATTCGCCTGGCTGGATTCCGTCGAACTTTGGAAATGCGTGTCAAGACAGAACACGACTCTTTTTATCATGAAAATGAGAAAGGGGCTGCTGACTATTCTTCCATTTTTAGCTCACCTGAGCCATAGGCTCAGGGTGAGCTATTGTGATCACCCAGTGTCCGTCGTGCGTCGTCCGTCGTGCGTCGTGCGTCGTCCGTCGTCCGTCGTGCGTCGTCAACAATTTGCTTTAAATGACATCTTCTCTGAAACCGCTGGGCCTAGGGCTTTGATATTTGGTATGAAGCATTGTCTAGTGGTCTTCTACCAAGTTTGTTCAAATGGTGGCCCCAGGGTCCAAAATGGCCCTGGGGCAGGGGGTCTTGGGTTCGAAAGTAAAAAATACTTAAAAATCTTCTTCTCAAGAACTGCTTGGCTCAGATGCTTGAAATTTGGTATGTAGCATTGCCTAGTGGTCCTCTACCAAGTTTGTTCAAATGGTGGCCCCAGGGTCCAAAATGGCCCTGGGGCAGGGGGTCTTGGGTTGGAAACTAAAAATTACTTAAAAATCTTCTTCTCCAGAACTGCTTGGCTCAGATGCTTGAAATTTGGTATGTAGCATTGCCTAGAGGTCCTCTACCAAGTTTGTTCAAATGGTGGCCCCAGGGTCCAAAATGGCCCTGGGGCAGGGGGTCTTGGGTTCGAAACTAAAAAATACTTAAAAATCTTCTTCTCCAGATTTGCTTAGCTCAGATGCTTGAAACTTGGGTTGAAGAATTGCCTAGTGGTCCTCTATCATGTTTGTTCAAATGGTGGCCCCAGGGTCCAAAATGGTCCTGGGGCAGGGGGTCTTGTGTTTGAATCTAAAAAAATACTTAAATATCTTCTTCCCCAGAACTGCTTGCCTCAGATGCTTGAAATTTGGTATGTAACATTGCCTAGTTGTCCTCTACGAAGTTTGTTCAAATGGGCACCCCAGGGTCCAAAATGGCCCCGGGGCATGGAGTCCCAGGTTTGAACCATAGAAAAACATAGAAAAATATTAAAAAAATCTTCTACTTCAGAACCGCAAGGTTCATATGCTTGAAATTTGGTATGTAGCATTGCCTAGTAGTCCTTTACCAAGTTTGTTTAAATGGTGGCCCCACGGTCCAAAATGGCCCTGCGACTGGGAGTCCTAGGTTTGAACCATAGAAATATATAGAAAAATATTTAAAAAATCTTCTTCAGAACCACTTGGCTCAGATGCTTGAAATTTGGTATGTAGCTTTGCCTAGTAGTCTTTTACCAAGTTTGTTCAAATGGTGACCCCAGGGTCTAAAATGGCCCCGCCCCAAGTGGTCCTGGGTTTGAACCATAGAACTACATAGAAAAATATTCAAAAATCTTCTTCTTCAGAACCACTTGGCTCAGATGCTTGAAGATTGGTATGATGCATTGCCTTGTTGTCCTTTATCAAGTTTGTTCAAATGATGGCCCCATGGTCCAAAATGGCCCTGCGGCAGGGAGTCCTGAGTTTGAGCCATTGAAATACATAGGAAACTATTAAAAAAATCTTCTTCTTCAGAACCACTTGGCTCAGATGCTTGAAATTTGGTATGATGAATTGCCTGGTGGACTCCTACAAAGTTTGTGCAAATGGTGGCCCTGGGATCCAAAACGGCCCTGGGGCAGGCAGTCTTGGGTTCGAAATTAAAATGTACTTAAAAACCTTCTTCTCCAGGACCCCTTAGTGCAGATGCTTGAAATTTTGTATGATGCATTGCCTAGTGGTCCCTTACCAAGTTTGTTCAAATGATGGTGCCAGGGTCAAAAATGGCCCCGCCCCAGGGGGTCCTGGGTTTGAACCATAGATATACATAGGAAAATATTCAGAAGTCTTCTGCTTCAGAACCACTTGGCTCAGAGGCTTGAAATTTAGCTTTTAGCATTGCCTAGTGGTCCTTTACCAAGATTATTCAAATGATGGCCCCAGGGTCCAAAATGAACCATAGCAATACATAGAAAAACATTCAAAAATCTTCTTCTTCACAACCAATAGGAAATGGTTGCAAACTATCAGGTTTGTTCAAATAATGACCCTAGTTTGACCTTTAACCTTTTTGCTCAGGTGAGCGATTCAGGGCCACTTGGCCCTCTTGTTTTCTAATTTCTTTCATCAAATTTTTGCAAACAGTTAGCCAAAGTATAATAATCCTATTCAACTTGTATGCTGCAGAAGCTCGAAATTTCAATGTTCAGCAGGGAATGGAATTGCGCCTTTACCAGACATGTTTATTCAGTAAGTTATCTGGTCATTATAAGAAAACCTTTTGATTAATGAGTCATATTATTTTATGTTTTTTTGTTGTTGTTGTTTTTGAAAAGAGTGAAAAGCAATTCGTAAGAATCTCAGTGGGTGAGCCCCTGGGCATGTCATGAAAGTGCGCCCTGTTGTGCACCCGAGTACATCTGTAGTGTGGCAGAACTTTCTAGAACTTGGAAAGCCTGCGTAAGATAGATTGTTCGTTTGACTGACAAATGTGAAGTAAACATAGAGTAGTTTAAAACTTTTTGTTTCAGAATATCGTATGTGCACAAGCTTTTCATTGGTTTGCCAACGTGGAAAGTTTAAATGAGATGACACGTGTTCTAGTTCCTGGCGGAAGAATATGTAAGTGTTGGCCTTTCTTATTCTTATGAATAATGATCATTTTGATAAAGAATTGAAAAAATTATCATCATGATCATAAGGAGATTCTTAAATTATATAAAGATTTTGACAAAATAATTAATTTGATAAAACAATAAGGGGGAAAAACTGTCCTGCGTCAGATTAAAGAGACCGAACATATCAACAGTACTTCGTTTTCCAGAGAGAGCCCCGCCAGCTAGTTGTGGTCTAAATCCGGGCCTGCTGGGTCTATTCTTGAATGAAAGAACTTTCTTTTTCGTTGATGACTAAACTATAGGTACAGTCGAACTTCACTGGCTCGAACTCGGAAGGCTCGAACACCATGTTTCGGTCGAACTGACTTTCCGGTCCCGGCAAAATCCCTATTCATTTTAACTAAACATACCACACTTGGCTCGAACAACGATGGCTCGAACGCTCGAACCCCAAATCTGGTCCCTAGAAACCACTTTCTATGTAAACAAACACCGATGGCTCGCACCTATTTCCTTGTAAAACATTTCCAAGTTTAATGACCGGACTAAATGTAGATCCTACCGATTACAAGTATTAGTCATCCGATTTGCTACGTCCATACTTATCTTGATCTTTTTATATTGTAAATAAAATTTATAAACATATGTTTCTGTGTTAATTTGTTTTATCTACCTGAAAGTGCAAAAATTCAAAGAGTGACCGATCAAAATACAGGAAGTTGTCGTAGTTATGATAGAAAAACATAGTACATAAAGTTGGATCATGTTGAGTTGGTCTTCAATGGCTCGAACTACCGATCGTTCGAACTTTTTTCGGTGGTCCCGGCGAGTTCGAGCCATCGAAGTTCGACTGTATTTATTATTGTATATTACGTTTATTTGTTATTGGCACTTATCTCTTGTTCCGCTGAGCCTCCTGAGGAACACTGTTATGAGAATTGGACACAAAAATACCACCTTTTCTGTCAAGTATTCCATATTTAGCTCTGCGTGTTATATAGGTATAACCGAAAGGATATAGAGGATATTTGACTTTTTCAGTGTAAGATCGATTTTTATTTCACCGAATGAACACCAAAAGCAGTATTTTCACTCGTGGCTTTGCCACTCGTGAAAATACGACTTTTGGTGTTCATGGGTGAAATAAAAATTCATCTTACACAGAAAAAGTCAAATTTTCTATTTCTTTTATGCTTGAAAATCGCAATAATTCTGTTTATTCAAGAGCGTCAGCCATCACGACAGAAACACAACTTTTGTTCTAGCCGTTCCGTAAAATTTGATGCTTCCGGCATGTTTATTGGGTATGATATTGGTTGTAAACGGAGTTTGCAACGGAAAAATAGCTTCAAATATCATTTTGATAAACAGATCTAAAAAAATTGCAAAGAAAGAATGCCTATAGGAGACTTAGGCGGCCTGACGTCGCGTGCAGTAACTGTGTTACGTTGGCGCTTTAAGTGACGTCATTAACGTCGTAATGACGTGCAAACATTCGTGACATAATTTTTTGTCAAGTCAGATAAGATTTAGCTAATTAATCACGAAAAAACTTGAGACTATTTCACAAAAATCCTATTTCTGAAACAGTGAAATCGAAAGTGATAATTTCACTGTTTGAAACAGTAAGATTATCAGTTTCGATTTCACCGAGAAATCTCTATAATTCATTGAAAAGTATAAAAGAAAATGCAATTCATGTTATACCTTGGACCATGGCAAATGAATATTGCTTCGGATAAATGGGTACACTTTTAGGGGAAAAACTCTCTTAATTTCATCTTTGCGTCCCTTCTAACTTAAATAAACAATGTGCTCCTTTTAATTCCTGCTCATAAGAGTAGTCCCCTTCTTTTAGTTAAAACATATTTTATTTCCTTAATTCATGTTACAGCAAATAAACAAACTTAATGGACTTTGTCGTCCTGAGAAGCAATCAGGAAGTCACAGAAATTATTCCTCGTTGTAAATGTAGCTGTTGACAAAAGCTGAAGATAAAGCTTAACGCCTTCATTTTCGTACACAGGTTTTGTATGGAACAATAAAGATTTTACGGTAGAGTGGCTGAAGCATATAGAAGACATTTTGACTCAATACTATGACAATACACCAAGAGCAATTAACAGAGAGTGGAAAACGGTCCTAGAAAATTATGATGGCCTTAAATTTGTGGAGTACAAGTTCTTACCCGGAGTACAAAACATGAAGGTAGGAAAGCGGAGTAGGCCTGTTCCAAAAAAAAAGCACTGTTTGTTCTCCTACGGAAAATTCGATCGCTTAATCTTTCAATTGACCTACAAATCGATTTGTTCGACAGAATGATCAAACCCATACTGTTGTATGGGTGTGAGGTTTGGGGGTACAGCAATATAGCACTACTGGAACGTGTGCAGCTAAAGTTTCTAAAATCTATTTTCAACTTAAAGCAGTCAACCCCAAATGTAATGGTGTATGGGGAATTTGGGATTTACCCAATTGAATTAGATATTAATACAAGAATGATATCTTATTGGATCAAATTAATTGAGCCTGATTCACTTAAATTCTCTTCCCTATTATATAAATATCTGTTAAACAGTGTATCCGATAGTACGTCAGCATGGTTTGTACATGTAAAAAAGATAATCGAAAACAGCGGCTTCAGTGGTATATGGAATTTACAAAAGGTAAACAATCCGACGTGGTTTATTAAAAGTATAAAACAAAAGCAAAAGGACTTATTTGTAACTGATTGGCTTTCAAAAATTAATGCCTCTTCAAGCTGTTTAAATTACCGCCTTTTCAAAACCCAATTTACACTAGAAAATTATTTACTGAAACTTCCTTACACAATGAAGAGAAACTTTTGCTTATTTAGGACAAGAAATCACCATTTACCAGTGGAAGTTGGCAGTTGGTTAAATATTGAAATTATGGATAGAAAATGTAATCTCTGCGACGAATCCTTGGGTGATGAGTTTCATTATTTGTTATGCTGTAAAGCACTTTCACTACAAAGAAAGCAATATATTAAGCCATATTATTACAAACATCCCAACATTATAAAATTTGCAGAATTAATGAACGTCTCTAACATAAAAGACCTAAAAAGACTGTGTGCATTTGTGAAAATTATATTAAGTCTAACGTAATGTCAAATTCGGTCAGTACACTGAATATTTTCATACTTTATGTCCTATGTATATAAAATGTTGTTCTATATGTGTGTGTATGTGTGTGTTTAAAATGTTCATTTGTTTCATAAAAGTTTGATTAAAATGTTAAGTTGTTAACCTATAACCTCTGACTGTAAAATTTACGGAGGGCTGACTGCTTTTAGATAGGGTTTGGGCCCGATAAAATCGCAGACTAGTCCTCCATAACTTTTACGCTGAACATCAGTACCAGAGATAAATGGTAGCATGTAGATAATATTCCAACGTAACAATTCTGTACTATACGATCCTGTTTGAAAACGCTGACAGAAAATGTTTTTGGTTAACGATATGGGACTCATGGCGGTCTGACTGCCTGTGACTAGGGATAAGGCCTTCCAAGGGACACACGGCGTTGATTCGGCATCGGATCAGCACTGATTTAACGTCATGACGTAGAATCAATGATGAATCGATGTTGTTTTTTCGTTGAGTCACTCGCATGTCGATCGTCCCCGTGTATCTGGAATCACACTTGTAATAATTGAATTATTAAGTCTGAATTTTGTAATTATTGTTTTATACAATGGACGTTACTATCGTAAGCTATTTGTACATTATGATAATGCATCCCGGCAGGCACACGGCGCTGGATCGGCGTTGACTCAGCATTTTTTTCAACGTCATGACGTTGAAACAACGTTGAACCAATGTTGATTCGGCGCTGTGTGCCCCATCATGGGATGTTCTCATTCATGAGTCATGGTATAACAACCTTTTTTTCCTCTTGCAATATGATTATGGAATAGAATTACTGCCTGAAGATAGTGACGTACAACCCTACTGACTGCATGTCAGTTTTGTCTGTATGTCTTACAGCGGATCTATCTAAATATAAGTAAGTAATACGCCACCTGCGCATATATGTGTGTGACACTTTTTGTTACGAAAGGAGAGAGAGAGAGAGAGAGAGAGAGAGAGAGAGAGAGAAGAAAAGAGAGAGAGAGAGAGAGAGAGAGAGAGAGAGAGAGAGAGAGAGTACTGACCTTAATATATGTTCAACATGTGGCTATACTATTGACTCCATATTTACCTTCAATGTGCGGGGCCCAAGACAAGCAGTTTTTTTTGGGCTGAGTGTTTTCTTGACTTGCCGCAGTTGTGCATCTTCTGTGGTCTCATTGGATTCGCTCCGCCAGGACGATTCCATATGGGATCACCGAACATGTACATTGCCTTGGTGTCGAGGGTGATATTATTTTTCTTTTCGCCTCCAAAGTGCTGGCTTGTTTTGGGGCTCCGATTGTGTACTTTTGGGAGTTTACTGTACTATGTCGCCGAGAAATTCACGTGGAAAAGTAGGAATACCGAACGAATCCACATCGCTGGGACATTGTAGGCTCGACGTTGATTCAACGTTGTCATGACGTTGAATCAGCGTTGACATACCATGTTTCGGCGTTTTCTAGCCGGCTTGATCACTGGTTAAATATCTCAAATGCCATTTTTAATGAATTTAAATCTGCATTCTCTTGCGGGGATTACCCTCCTGCTACTTTGTGTCAAGTTTTGTTTGTAATATAAGTTATAGTCTTTTTCTCCATGCATGCAACTAATGTGTTTGTATTGAATGCTCCTCTTATGTCATACTTTGTATGAATTGAGAGAAATAAAGGTTATTATTTAAGTTTGGTACGAAATCGTGTTTATCATATGACGTCGCTGTTATTCAGTGGATAAGTGGATAACGCCGTGTTATAAAATTCGTATGACCACACGTGTAATAACACTTTGGCCGGAACACAAAACATCATTGACAAGGTCCCTGTCAACAATGCGTCTTCTTAATGAAATAATGTTCAGTTTGAAGGCATTAGAATCCCATTGTAAAGGGTCATATGATAAACAGAATATTAAACTCGTGGTCATTTTATATAAAATGCATGTATATGACTCACCAAAGGTTCGTTTCATAAATTTCATATGAAATGATCACTTATGTAAGGTCCTCTATTTATCTGTCTTACTAACGATCACATTAAGCCTGTTTACTTGACAAATGCCACTGCGTAAATGTGCACCGGTTTTGTTATTGAACTACTTTTGGTCAAATATCCAAGGTCTGACAAATGCAAAATGAAGCAAAGTATGATAAAAAAAAAAAGACGCGTATTGGTATCTTAAAACAAAAAAGTCATGCATTCGTATGGCATTTGTCTCGCAATCGTACATGTAGAGCAAACGTAAAATTTCAAACTTATTGCTTCGTGTTTCTTTGGTCAGGTTGAACCAGACCTTTTATGATCTAGTCTGCACTCTATATATAGTGATGACATAAATAAAATGATAAAAAGATGTTTTCATAAAAAATTAAACACATTTATTCCATACATTTCGGTGAAGTATATCCACGTGCAGACGACGTCACTCGCAGTTTTGCTTCTTGTTGTTTTATTGTGTTAGTGCTTTATGTCCACGCTAAACAGCTATGGTCATGTCGGGACGGTCAGTTAATCTAGCCACATGATTTCTTAGCAGTCTTAGGCCCGATTTCACGTCGCATTTAAAATGCAGATTAAGCCTTATGTTACTGTTTTCCCCGAGGTAAAATACAAAATGCATTTCACGTGCGTCAACTAATTTAAAATACGAACTAAACAGTGTTCTAACTTAGTACGCCGTTATCGGAGTACTAACTTTTTTGGTAACACATTTCAGTTAAAAATAGGAAGACAAGGACTAAAAATCCCTCTATAAATACCAATAAAACCCTCTATATATACCGATAAAACCTATCATATCAACACCAGTAATAATACGATCCCTACCAGTCCGTCTTCGAGCAATCATTTTAAAGCCCCATGCCAGTCCGCTGATCGGAGTGACATTGAGCGTGTTAAGTTTGAGGGATTGTTCTTAAAACTAACTGGCGACATAATATGATCCATACCAGTCCGTTAGAGAGCAATCATTGGAACGCGGCATGCCAGTCTGCTGTTCGGACTAACACAGAGCGTGTGTAGAGTTGTCATTAAATGTAACTGGAATGGATCCTATCACTACTGATAAGTGGGCCTGTTTGATTCAAAATTTTTAGGGCTGTGAACACGGGTGTAATACCAATTTCCCTACCTGTGCTTTCGACCGAGTCAGTCAATAACCATGCATGCAAAGGTGGCTGTCGACCAAGACAATCGACAGCAGTATCAGCTTGGTCGAAAGTCATTAACAATAGTACCATTTACCGTCACTAGTACCGCTTACGATGGTATTCTCGGTCGACAGCCACTTTGCATAGTACAGACTCGGTCGAAAGCACAGGTAACCAAATTGGCATTACCCCCGTGGTAAATGATACAACAGTTATTGATTCTTTTAAGATCTGGTCCCGAGGTTAGAAAACTTTTCAGCTGAGCATGGACATTCAAACTCATATTGAATAAATCATTTTGCACAGATGTAATTTGTGTGTGTGTGTGTGGGGGGGGGGGGGGGTCATTTTGCACAGATTTAATTTGTGTGTGTGTGTGGGGGGGGGGCGGGAGGGGATGGGCGGTGGTGGTAAACGATGCAACAGTTTTAGCTTCTTTTATGATCAGGATAATGCCTTCGCGGTCGATACATAAACTGGCATATCTGCCAGAGGTTATAATGTAACCATGCTCCAGCAACTAATGGTCACCATGAACATGTGTTTTCCTTAGGGACAATTGCAAGTTGTTTTCATCCTGCGGGGCATAAGTGCCTCGACTGCAAATTTATTCAACTAGAAAACGTGCTTGTAAAACCCTATAACCCCCCCCCCCCCCCCCCCCCCCCCCCACACACACACACATTCGCCCAGGCCCACCTCAATCCATATGCTTGCCTTTCAATAAGGCCTATCCCTGAATTCTGCAGTCAGAATATGTTCAACTAAAACTTGTATAATCTGCATAGTTAGTAAATCGCTGTCAAATACAAGAAGCCTATGCTGAAACGCCAATCAGTTAGCTGTAGATGTATGCTAAATTTCGAAGATCCTAGTCTAGTCAAGTCTATCCCATTTCCTGCGAGGTCATCTGTTTCTGGAATTGCAACTGTATCTATCAAATATATGATATACTGGGGGATGCTAATACATGTATATCAGAACCTGACAAACAACACCGGCGGAAATAATACGGATGTGCTCATTTTCATTATCATACCATGAAAAAATGGTTGTCCTAGCATTTATAAGTCTGATAAGTTTCAAAGATGCACACAAAGTGTTGTGGACGGACGGACAGACAGATGGACAAACTGTTGGCCAAAACCATTTCACTTTCTCAACTTGTTTTTCAAAAAAGATCCAAAATTTTTTTACATCTTCTGCTAACTTACGTTTTACCTATATCACCGACTAAGTTTGCATGTGAAATCGAAATAAAATAGTACACGTACTAAGTTAGTATACGTATTAGTTAGTCAATGACTAGCGTTAGTCACTGACTAAATTAACTCTTTGACGTGAAATCGGGCCTTAGACCTCTTAAGCGGTTAACCAGTACTAAGTGCACATACTCTGTTGCCGGTAACTGACAACTGCCCTTCTTGAATCAGCGGAAGTAGAAACGAAAGTAAGTGGCCGGACCGGGTATCAAACACGGGACCACTGGCTCTTGAGTCAGATGCTCTTCGCGGCCCGGTTTTGCTTGACTTAATATATTAATATAAAGACCTCGCCGTGTTAAAGTAGCTTCTTTAGGTAAAAATTCACGACATAGATAAAGGGACGCGCATACAACAGTGCAGTCTAATCAGAGTTTCGGCTGCTCGCATGAACGATATACTAGAGAATCTAAAAGAAAACGATGAGTGTTAGTTTTTGCGCAGTATTAGTTAGTAATAACGGTGCGCGAAAATGCTTGAGATACTTTATGACGCAACGCCAATCATTATTTATTTTCAGGGCTCAAAAGACTTTGTGATTCATCACTTTTCATCTATCAGTGTTATTGCAAGACTTGACGAGGAAGAGAAGAAGAAAGCTAAGGATAGTTTCAGAGCTGTATTGGACCAGTATTTCGATGATGAGGAAGAAATTAACATTCCTTTCGAATCTGAATTTTATTGTGTGGAAAAGCGAAGTTGATAATAAAACTATTGTTTATAACTTGCGAGGACGTCCTGTACTTTAATCAGTGCCTTATTTATGGACTTTTCTTTCTTATTTTTTTTTTTCATCTGCAACGATAATGCCGAAAGTCTGCATCATGCCTTTCATTTAAAACACAGCCAACATGAGTTCATACGTTAACATGTATATAGTCTGGAGAAAAAGTTTGGCCCCAACTTTAATCACTTCTGTATTTGTCAGAAAAGTATCTTACACTTCTCCTCCAAAAACCCATTTCTTTTGATATTGTGGATGTGCATAGCCTCGGAGTACGCCCTGGGCGAGATTGAAACAACTGTTAGTCACAGGCTTAAGGTTACATGGAATTTTCAGATCAGTTTAGGAAATATACATTCGTTATTGCTGCTGGTGGACAATTTGTCCCCGAGGATATCATCAACCCAGTTCGTCAGTGTTTCAGTGTTGATTCTGGTTCTTTAATATTGGGGTCACTACTTACATGTAAATACTGATTTAAAGTAACCTTATTGGCTTACATCAGCTGCGATTTCTATCCATTATAAAACTAAGACTGTATTGTCAAAGCAACAGGAATCTTAGCGGAGTTTGGCTTTCAATCTTTTGGATTATTTTGGCTTTTTGGAGGTTCTTGCTGCATCGGTCATCTCCGTGATGACTTGTCTGTCTTGTTTCTCTAGACACAGGGGTTGAGATGGCTCCGTGGGGACGCTAAGAGTCTAAGCTACCTCCATGCCGACAGCAAAGACTCTAATCAGACTTTCGCGAGTTAATACGAATACGAAGACGTTTCTCAGCTGATGTTTGTGGCTATTGTGTCTCGCGGAATGCCTCAGTAAGTCGTCGTTTGAAATTAGGGACGGACGACGACGAACGACGGAGTCCGCCTTTCATATAAGCTCCCCCGGAGCCTCTGGCTCGGTTGAGCTAAAAAGCAAAAATAATCCAGATAATAATAATTTCATGTCGCTATGACAGGTCAGTCTTTGTTTTAGAATAGTATAGAAATTTTACCTTATAAAGGTTAATAAGATTACTTTAGATCAATATTGAAGTAGTGACCCCAATGTTAAAGAACCAGAATCAAAACTGACTACATGTAATTGGGTTGTTGATATCCTCGGGGACAAATTGTCCACCAGCAGCAATATCGGCCCAGTGGTGTCAATATAAACGTAATTATACCGAATTTAGTGCAACAGACGCGCGTATCCGTATTTAACTTCAGCAAGTAGCTACCTTTACGCAAATACGCAGGTGCGTATTGAAATTTTGTCAAACTGACAAAATTTCAACACACACCTGGGTATTCGCATGCTGAAATTTTGTAAATGGGACAAGATTTTCAGTAGCAAGATACAAGATACAAGCTCTTTATTACGAATTTTCGGCCCTCATAGGAGCACATATAGTGGTATAGAATGAGCAACCAAACAAATCAAGGAAAGAATTCCAAATGACAGTAGCAGTGCCATCAGATATGAGGATATGCAATATGTTAGTTGCTTAGCACCTTGATTTTTCCTCAAAGAATATGAAGCATTATTGTGCGTATCACGTAATTGCCTCTAGCTGCGCCTCTGTTCAGTGTCGCTTAACCAAAAAGGTGATGGGCAGGTGTCGGCAAGCAACGATCGAGCAGTCCTTTCCAAGCCGCACGTACTGACGCATTCCGCGAGACACAGTAGCTGCAGACATCATCATTGTATTGCGAAACATAAATAAGGGTTACAATGTTCATGTAATGCGACAAACTGCATGCATGGTGGTTAATCATCGTTGCTTTCCTCTTCAATCTGCATGCATGGTGTTAAGTCATCGTCGCTTCCCTCTTCAGTTGCACAACAGCGAGTCTCAGGCTAAATGAAGGCACCCTTCTTAATCTATTACAGAAAGAATCTATAACGGTTGGTGCATTGTCTCCACTATCTTTGGTCTCGCCCATCATAGCAAAGTAGTAGTTTCCTTTTGCTCTGTCATCTGACTGCAGAGAGTCCTCAACTTTGCTTCATTCTAGTTTTCTGAGGGTTTAAATAGAAAATAGGTAACCTACTCTCTTGTTGAGGCACTCCAGCAAGTGGTTTTTAGTGGAACTTTTTTCTTTAAACAGGCTTAAATATCAAAATTTTAGGTTTAACATACCCAAAACCATTTCTCGTAGCTAAATACTGACTTGCAGCATATTGCATGACCTCTTTTGTCTATTTTTATCATTTTTTGTTTGGATGTGGGTTTTCCAATGGTAAAAAATATTCCTTCTGGTTTCCAGCCTTTGATGAGGTTCATTTTAATTTTAATAAAGCTGGGAACCACCCATTGTGACATCACAACAGAAATGATGTCATCATTAATCACCTGATCTGTTTTGGAATGTGACCATTTCAGCAAAGGGTTGTTTGCAGTGTCAGCTGCACTTATGCATCTTTTTGTTTTTCCAAAAAGATATTACTTATGAAAATAACTGCTATAAGATATAAGCATAAATTCTTCTGAACTGATTTCATGTTAATTTTATATGAAATGGTTATTTTCAAGAATGTGCTTGAAACATGCCACCCCTACAGCAATAATGGTTATCTTGAGGCGGCCATTATGAAACTGAAAAAAATATACATTGCAAGAGATTACTTTCCAAGCTTGAGAGCATGCCTATGAATTTCAAAAACTCTACTGGACAAATCTGACTACGAGAAATGGTAGTAAACTGAACCATGTAAGTGGAATTTGCTGTTTCTTTATCCTTTAAGTATAAACTTCGAAAAACCACTTGCTGGAGTGCCTCAACAAGAGAGTAGATTTTTTTATATGTTTCATATATTTTGTAAGGTATTTTTATGTTTTTTTTAATAAACTCTATATATCCCACCCATGATATACGAAAACATCAATATCATTCATTGTCTTGATCGTGACTACCAATGAATAAAGTCTACCGTATACTTACCTCACTGGAGTATAGCCTTAGTAGATCAAGTGAAGTCGCTGGACTTATGTGACCTTTATAATTTATACGGACACTTAGACTTTAGATAAGAGTACTTCTGACTCATGTCATCTGTCCATAAGACGGCACAAGAAGGCTTCACTGAGGTATGTCTTTGCTAATGTTTGTAAAATGTCGCAAAGTTAAATCCAAAATTTTGCATTCCTAAATACAAAAAAAAAACAAAAAAAGAATTTAGATCAATACAGTTTTATTTTAGTACAATCATCATGTAATTAAATCAGTGAGCTGATAAAACTTTATATACTCTGACATAGTGGTTAGGGTATACAAACAAATAAAATCCTTGAACTTTATCATCGCGAAATAAAGTCGATAATCGTAGACCAAGTGTAAGATGTGCCTCGAAAAATCATGCGTATTGTAGGCATATGGGCCGACCTCCATTCCGTTCTTTACTGTTTGGTACTGTAAAGCGGCTATTGAATTTTGGCGATATTCGTGGTTAGGCTAACGGCACTTTAATATCAGCCCGCCAATATTTGATTTTTAAGATATTTACAAACGCCCAGCCTAACAAAGCCTCAGATAAAAAGGAGTCGTGATAAATATGAGAGAGATTTTCTATACCATTCCATAAAACTATTTATCATATGACGTCGCATCTGAGAGTGTAATAAAGCCATACATTAAAAACAATAATCCACTAGTGGAATAAATATGCACATTACGTCGTAACATTATGCATTGACGTCCATAAAACGTCGCGTTTTCTCATGGCGAAATCGTGACGTTTAGTGCAAAATTTGCTAATAAAATGCGATTTTAGTGTCATATGATAAATAGAAGCTTGCATTCGTGCTCCTGTATTATTGAATTTATTAAACTCGTTGGTGAAAACGATAAGATGCTCGAGCCTCGCATCTTATCTTTTTCCTCAACTCGTTTAATAAATTCAATAATACATGAGCACTCATGTAAGATCCTCTATTTATCATATGACGTCGCTGTTATTCATTGGATAACGTCGTGTCATAAAAATCGAATGACCACACGTGTAATAACGCGAACACGTAACGTCATTGACAACGTCCATGTCAACAATGCGTTTTCTTATTGAAATAATGTTCAGTTTAAAGGCGTTAAAATCTCATTTTAAAGGGTCATATGATAAACAGAATCTTACACTCATATGAAATGACCACTCGTGTAAGATCCTCTATATATTGTAGTATATCTACTCCTCGCCAAAAGTTTAGCAAACATGTACTGTTAAAACAAATATAACATTATCAAGATTATTGGCGATAATAATAATTGAATTCTAACTTTCTGTGGAAGTTAATGTATTCTATCATCAAAACCATTGATTAAACATTGTAAAATATGCAAATTTGATTTGAATTTTAGTAACAGCTGCACAAAGAGAGCCCAGACGTATATGTCCAAAAAACACATGTTGGGAAGAAGAAAAAATATCGTTGTAATGCGCTGTGACTGACTTTTCTTTTACACCAATTTAACGTTTTGTTGCTTTTGTAATCATTAAAACGAAGCAATTTCGAAAATGTGAAATTTTGGGGCATTTATTTCTGTGCTCGTTTTGTGCAATGCTTACTCAAATCAATTTAAAGGACAAGGTTCACGAAGGGTCGAAATCGGCCCTGTCTCAGAAATAAATAAAATTTTACTATATCATATATATATGTTTCCTGCGACTGAAAATGGATTTTCTAAATGTCTGACGTCTTATTTGCATATTTGTGACGTCATTAACATACCCTACCCCACGCGACGTATTTAATGATTTTATGACGTTAACGACGTTAGAAGTTCGCTGTGTGGCGCTTTTCTGTTTGCTCTGTGCTGCCACTGCTGGTAGATTAGGTGTTACTATTTCTGTTCTGCGGAAGCTCTTACGTATATGCAATTTTTATATTTAACTCCCGCGATGGTATTACATGTAATAATGACGATTGTAGAGCTATGAAAAGTCTGTGAGCTTCAAGTTTTGCTTTATTATGACATGTAATAAGGCACTATTTTTCGGAGCCCGTGTTAGTTTTTGTAGAGCTTTTTGTCTGCAAAACAAAATTTTGTTATGTATGTTTCATTTTGCGGACGAAATGCGATGCGAAAAAACTGCTGTTTCTCATTCATGACAATTGATGTTAATATCAAAAATAGTTTGTTTGCTGTCTGTTAAGGGATTGTTATATGATGTGCCGTTTTACTATAAATTCCCTGTTTTGTGATATCACTTATTGAAGTTAGTAATAGCACAAAATTGATATCGTGATATCACAAAATATGTGCGATTTACTGATATCACAAAATCGAATTAGTGATATCAGAAAAAAGAATGTGACATTACAAAATCGATTTTGTGGCATCACTAAATCACAACTATTTTGTGACACTGCTAACTCTAATTCGATTTTGTGACATCAAAAAAATCTATTCAGTAATATCTTTAGCTTGATTTTGAGATCACTTAATAAATTGTTTTGTGATATCACAAACTCGAATGTGATATCTCAAAATCATATCCACTGTTTAATATCGCAAAATCTAACTAACGATTTCACAAAATCAACTTTGTGATATCACAAATTGATTTTGTGATATTACTAATTCATTCCTATTTAGAGATATGACTAAAACGATTTGTGATATCACAAAATCGACTTTGTGATGTCACTTAATCGATGTAGTGATTTCACATAATAATTAGTGATATCACAAAACAAAATATATGATATGACATATTCGAAATAGTGATATGACATAATCGATATGGTGATATCACACATTCGATTTTGTGATATAACAAAAATAGGATTTATAGTAAAACGGCATAAAAAGGGGTGGGGGGCTGGTTGAAGCAGGATAATGGTTTTGACGGCATTATTGAGTTTCCAGTTCGATTCATATGACTTCTATGCTCACAGGTGAACTGAACTCAGATACTAAAACTGACGCTGCGCGCGTATGACGTTCCCTAAACAAGGTGTACTTTGCATACTTAGACATGTACTAGCCCACAACCCATAATGCAAAATACTAGCCCACTGACCAAGATAAACCATGTTCAAGGATTAACCGAGATTTTTAAGCGACATGAAATCGAACCTAAATAAAATAGTGTGACGGAATGTTTCACACATTTCTTCTGTCACATACATGACCTACACAAAAAGTTGTGCGCAAGTGAAAGAAAAAGCACGTTATTCTCAGCGAGGACGTCAGCAAGGTGGCTTTAGGTGCTTCATATCATTGTCAGTTTTACCTGGTGTCTGCGATCATGTTGGGGCCACTGTAGGACACGGCTCGTTGAGCCTACCTTTCAGGAACCCAGGTAACTCGGTGGGTTAAGCGCTGGTCTGCTGATCTGGCGGTTCCGAGTTCGATTCCCGCAGGAAGCGGAAATCCTTCCAATGGTAAACGGAGTGCCACTACACGCTATCTATCATTATCATCCTCCATTCGTTCTGATATGATTGAAATACTGTTGAAACGGGCGTAAAATCAAAAGGCATCCATTCATCTCATGCGAGGCTATAATCTGGCCTGTTTTGGTAACCTCACCACAAACATTTATCACGAGCAAGTCAACGAGGGATCATACATTTATGAGCATTTTATTTATTTCCGCTCATGATTGCTTGAATCTTCCTTTAAATTAAAAAGTGATAGACACTATTTTCATTTGGATTTCTTGTCATATACATGTAAATAAATAAATAAATTAAATCGAACACAAACTCTCTTCTTTGAGTAAGAGAGGACGGACAGACCAGGCGCTAGGCGGTGCGTCATATGGATTCGTTCCCTTGAGCCACATGGGGAAGATCGTTTTGAGAACTGAAAAAAGCAATACTAAATAAATAAATAAATAAATAAATATAAAAAAGTAGCACGAATATACCACGTACAAAATCGCATATACGTTTTCCGTAGCCGGAGCCGAAGCTTCGTTATTTCGTCCCCGAATGCTTCGTTACGCCATAATTGAACCAACCGACAACAACAGATGATTTGAACAACCAAGTGAAATGTCATCGGGAAAGTTCTCCGTTAAATAAATATTTGAAAACAGTCATCGCAAAATGGCAATAATGGATTTTGAATAAAAGCAGAAGCACGCTTTGACTTTGATGCACGTTTCTACATGTAGCTTAGCTCCACATGCAACTAAATTATCCTTTCATTCGTCCACGCATTCTGTGTCCAAATTCACGAGAGCTGCATCCGGGGAGCTGCGGTGATCAAAATATTGGTATATTTTCGCATTCTACAAGTTTTGCAGAACCAGATCAGACTGCTCCTGGGTCTACTCTGTTTGCTATTCAATTTTGCCTCTTAGAGATACGTTACTGCATTAAAAAAATCTTTAATTTTAGGACAGTTTCGGTAATTATTGTAGGTTTCCCAATGTTAAGAATTTTTACGGATCTTGATCACGAATAAAAATATTTACAATAAGAAGACGTGTTTGCTTGCAGCATCAAACTAGATTATGGAAGCGGATTTTTTTTATATTCAGTATTTGGATTTGTGGATGGATGGATGACAGTGCAACTATGCCAACATTGGCCATGCACTTAATTGGTAGATGTAGATGTAGATGATTGCGAATTTACGTCCTTTTTAGTAGTATTTCATTCATATCAGGACGATGAGAGAGTGATAATGAAAGGATATGTACAATAAATCCGTTTACGGTTGGAAAGATTTCCGCCTCCAGTATGGGGGCGGGCTGGAGGCGGCTTATCCCTGTACACGTGTGCAGACC
The DNA here is from genome assembly GCA_963989385.1 of Ctena decussata. NCBI lineage: Eukaryota > Metazoa > Mollusca > Bivalvia > Lucinida > Lucinidae > Ctena > Ctena decussata. The sequence continues at coordinate 21,415,433 of OZ022502.1, forward strand.
CAAAGCACCTTCTTTTCAGTTCATTAACTATATAAACCGCTCTTCTTTTTCAGACTATGGTTTATGAATCAGTTTCCCCCCTTTATGTCCACAGCCTTTTCAAAGAACAGCAAGCGGAAACAGTATTCGGCTTTCCGTGGTTCCGTAGTTATCCCCCCCCCACACACACACACCTCCCTTCCGCCCTCCCCCTTGTCGGACGGTACTTAAATACGCAACTCCTCAAGCAGTTTGTCGTGAACCAATCTGAAACTTTGCAGGCTTCTGGTCTGCAAGTTGCATGTAATTTGGGCCTTATGGTTGTCAATTTTTTTATTACTTTTATTGCTTTTGCAAACGGGCATCAGAAGACCTACCTAGTAGGTGCTATTTTTACCCCATCTCTGCTACCGATTTGCATTTATCATTCTGAAACTAACTTTACGGACTCCTTTTACATGCACTGTAAATGTGCATATGGTTAGTGGGATTATGGTACTTTTCTCGCTTTGCAAACTTACTTACTTCTTCACTCGCAACACTACTTCTTTGACTATTCAGTGGACCCCTTACACCCTACTCATACTTCTGAACAAATGCTATATTTCGGTCATTAAAACAGAAACTGTCAACAAGACCGCAAATCCAATTAACATAATTTGTTTTGGGTGCCAAACTGTCTAGTGTATGCTCCTATCTTCCCGCTCGTTCGGAGAACTTTTGAAGTCTGAGCCGTTTTACCCGTGGATCACTGTTGAGTTGGCTTGGGCTTAGCAAACCTTGAATACTTATACCTACTTACCGGCCAAGGTATCTTGAATAATAAGCCGTCTCTCACGGCAAGGTACTCTCTGCAAATGACGTCACCCAACGCTACTCTATGACGTAAGAAACCGTGACGTTACAACTTTGCGCGTCTTTCTCGGTTAAACTAACGGAAAAGTCATTTTTTCACTGTGGGCACAGCTGCCTTACAAAAGCTATCTATTAAAATTCGGTCGATAATTACATTATCTAAGCACTGTCAAAAAATCTTTTTGTAAGGCGACTGTGCCCATATTCAAATTTGCAATCAAAGACGCGAAAACTCGCAAAAAACATCAAAATACGCCTACACTACCCCAATTTTATCGGTCTATTACATAAAAGAGAGAGGTTAATATAGCAAACCAAGAGCCGATTCTGACAGCAGAGATGCCAGGCCTACCAACTAGTAAAATACCGCTGTTCTTAAGCGAGTTTGATTTTTTGCTAATCTACAGGGCCGATAAAGCAGGTTCACGAACCTTGTCCTTTGGTGTTTTTACAATTTTTATGCCCCCAATTTCGGAGAAATTGTGGGGGCATATTGGTTTGGGCCTGTCCGTCTGTCCGTCCGTCCGTCTGTCCGTCTGTCCTCTATCTATAACTCAAGAACCGTTAGAGCTAGGAGCTTGAAACTTTATACACATGATCAGTACGAAAAATAAGCGAACACGTGTTTTTTCTTTTTTCCGCGGGTCACATATTTCAAGAGTTATGCCCCTTTTTCGACTTAGCCTGTGGAACCTTGTGAACAAAATATCTCAAGAACCCCTGATGCTAGGACCATGAGGTTTTGCAAGATGAGAATGCCTAAGGTGTAGATGACCTGATTAACTTTTGAAACAAATTTGTGAATTTTTGACCGAGTTATGCCCCTTTTTCGACTTAGTGCATTGTAAGCCTATGGAACCTTGTGAACAAAATATCTCAAGAACCCCTGATGCTAGGAGCATGATTTTTTGCCGGAAGATACTGCCTGTGGTGTAGATGACCTGATTAACTTTTGAAAAAAATTCGTGAATTTTTGATCGAGTTATTCCACTTTTTCGACTTAGTGCATTGAGGCCTATGGTACAAAGGTACCCTTACATATAGTCAAGAACAATAAGAGCTAGGAACTTGAACTTTTATACACATGATTAGTATGGAAAATAAGCAGACCCGTATTTTTTTATTTTTCCGCCGGCAATGTATTTCCAGAGTTATGCCCCTTTTTCGACTTAGCCTGTGGAACCTTGTGAACGAAATATCTCAAGAACCCCTGATGCTAGGATCATGAGGCTTTGCAAGATGAGAATGCACAAGGTGTAGATGACCTGATTAACTTTTGAAACAAATTCGTGAATTTTTGACCGAGTTATGCCCCTTTTTCGACTAAGTGCATTGTAAGCCTATGGAACCTTGTGAACAAAATATCTCAAGAACCCCTGAAGCTAGGAGCATGATTTTATGCAGGAAGATACTGCCTGTGGTGTAGATGACCTGATGAACTTTTGAAAAAAATTCGTGAATTTTTGATCTACATATAGTCAAGAACAATAAGAGCTAGGAACTTGAAACTTTATACACATGATCAGTATGGAAAATAAGCAGACCCGTGTTTTTTTATTTTTCCGCCGGCAATGTATGTCCAGAGTTATGCCCCTTTTTCGACTTAGCCAGTGGAACCTTGTGAACAAAATATCTCATGAACCCCTGATGCTAGGATCATGAGGCTTTGCAAGATGAGAATGCCCATGGTGTAGATGACCTGATTAACTTTTGAAACAAATTCGTGAATTTTTGTCCGAGTTATGCCCCTTTTTCGACTTAGTGCATTGTAAGCCTATGGAACCTTGTGAACAAAATATCTCAAGAACCCCTGAAGCTAGGAGCATGATTTTTTGCAGGAAGATACTGCCTGTGGTGTAGATGACCTGATGAACTTTTGAAAAAAAATCGTGAATATTTGATTGAGTTATTCCCCTTTTTCGACTTAGTGCATTGAAGCCTATGGTACAAAGATACCCTTCACATAGTCAAGAACAATAAGAGCTAGGAACTTGAAACTTTATACACATGATCAGTATAGAAAAAAAAGCAGACCCGTATTTTTTTCCGCCGGTCATGTATTTCCAGAGTTATGCCCCTTTTTCGACTTAGCCTGTGGAACCTTGTGAACAAAATAGCTCAAGAACCCCTGATGCTAGGATCATGAGGCTTTGCAAGATGAAAATGCCCAAGGTGTAGATGAACTGATTAACTTTTGAAAAGAAATCATGAATTTTTGATCGAGTTATGCCCCTTTTTCGACTTAGTGCATTGTAAGCCTATGGAACCTTGTGAACAAAATATCTCAAGAACCCCTGATGTTAGGAGCATGATTTTTTGCAGGAAAATACTGCCTGTGGTGTAGATGACCTGATTAACTTTTGAAAAGAAATCATGAATTTTTGATCGAGTTATGCCCCTTTTTCGACTTAGTGCATTGTAAGCCTATGGAACCTTGTGAACAAAATATCTCAAGAACACCTGATGCTAGGAGCATGATTTTATGCAGGAAGATACTGCCTGTGGTGTAGATGACCTCATTAACTTTTGAAAATAATTTGTAAATTTTTGATTGTGTTATGCCCCTTTTTCAACTTAGTGCATTATTTGCCTATGGAAGCTTGTGAACAAAATATCTGGAGAACCCCTGATGCTAGGATCATGATTTTTGCAGGTTTATATTGCCCAAGGTGTAGATGACCTGATTAACTTTCGAAAACAATTCGTAAATTTTTGACTGAGTTAAGCCCCTTTTTCGACTTAGTGCATTGTAAGCCTATGGTACAAAGGTACAAGCATTATTGGATGAACCTTCTCTAGAGACAAGCATATGGTTGGGGGCATAGTGTTTCATAAACACATTTTCTAGTTAAGCATTGGTGATGATGAAATAATGCATTTACCTTCATACTGAAAGTTAGAACTAAAAAAAAGTATTATGATTTCTAATAATCCTGGTGCATTTACTTTAAAAATATGCTAGACTTTTGGCTAGGAGTTTATTAGAATCGCCTCGTGTAGGCAATGCTTATAAATGCCACAATGTATAGTTTAATAGAAAGGTAACAAACATTATTACAAATTCACATTCTGTTTTTTATTATCTGGAGCCATGGTAAAATTACCCCACGCCAATGTCATGTTCATGAAACCGCAAAATTTTGATATCGCAAATATTAATTAATATCTTAAAGAGTTCCTTATACTCAGGAGAAGGAACATGGGCCAGACTACGTAGTTTCAGCTAATAAAGCCTCATCAGTGATCCTAATAATGTCTTGTGGCGGTTCCAGAGAAAAGCAAACTGTAATTTCATAATTTTAATTGGGCAGTCGATTGAACGACTGGTTAATATCAAAAAGGGTCCAAACAATATAAAAGACGATGATCTATAAGAGTCTAAACCAATCTCAAATTTCAGATTTCCCAGAATATATCCTCCGACCTCAAAGGACGAAACTAAAATATTATCTGCACTATGGATTATGTACGGGGAGAGGTTTTACGGCCGCCACACGGCACAACACCAGCTGCAGCGAAATGTTTTACAGGAGGCTCATGCTCACATATTGGACGTGCTGGTTCAATCAGTTGACTATTAAATACCAGATTAACGACTTATATATATACAACATCAGGTAGCTAATGAACTGGGGCTAGCAAATTGAGAGATAGTTTCTACCAGAGCAAGGATTCTGATTGGTTAAGATTTTCTGTTAAGATAACTGATACCTCTGCAATAAAATAAACAGGCCTGGGGAGGAACCTAAGGTCAAATTGCGGCTTGCACAAAAATGCCTTCCAATAAAGAATTTGCGTGCATACAAAGGGAAAAGGTATAAACCTGCAGAAATATGTGAATGCCATTTGAACTTGCATATCTTATGAGGCAAACCCTGAAACCTGAATGCGTTGCAAATGGTTGGTAGATAGGGTTAGATATACCGCGAGACTGGTCGAGTCTTATTTTCCATAATTGAAATGCCAGACTGGCCTTTTCTCGAGACAGGGTCTTAATTGTTTAGTTAAGGGGCAGTATAACCCAATTAAGGTGCCCGTTTAGGATTTCTGACATTAATAATGGTTTCAGCATTGGAATTTCACAGATACTAATCACCAATGATATAGCAGAAAATAGCCTCTACTGGTAGAAGCATGTCCCTATAGGTCAAAATGCAACTTGCTAGCCCCTGTTCATTAGCTACCTGACAACATGTATATTGGCCTATCATGTATTCATGTACACACAAAAATTTACATCTGCTTCAGAGCGAGTGTTCGATGGCGTTAGGAGACCAGAAAGAATAAAAGACATCTTTTCTAAACATATTTTCATTGTCACATCCTTGAAAGCTGGAATGATGCATTTACTCACAACGTGTATAACACATCCTGAGCCACGTCACGAGAATACCAACAATGTGGTTGTGCGCCCAGAGCAGACTCAGATCAGCCTGGGCATCCGCCCAGTCTGATCAGAGTCTTCGCTGTCCGCATGGAGGTAGCTCAGACCCTTATCTACCCTTTGAGCACTTAACGAAGGGTCTGATCAAATTTGGCGGATGCCTAGGCTGATCTGATTCCGCGCAGTGTGCACAACCACATTGTTGGTTTTGTCGTGTCGCGGCTCAGTTCATTATTGGTCGTGCTTGTTACTTTATTTTCTTCCAAAATGAGGATTATACTGGAGCTCAAACCTGGAAATAGAGTAACGAATACATACTTAATAAGACTGAAAATGTCGACTTTCTTTATTAAAGGTCTGGTAAAAATCTTTTCTATCCAAACTTTGTGGAGGTACTGAATAAAATAAAGTATTGAGGATTTCATGCGACTGGTTTGTCAACTTACGTATTTTCTTGCTGTCTATACTACGTTACCTGATAATTTAATCAAAAGAAAACTTATTTAATTGAGCCGCGACGCGAGAAAACCAACAATGTGGTTGTGCGCCCAGCGCAGACTCAGATCAGCCTGGGCATACGCCCTGTTTGATCAGACTCCTCGTTAAGTGCTCAAAAGGTAGCTAAGGTTAAAGCTACCTCCATGCGGACAGCGAAGACTCTGATCAGACTGGGCGGATGCCCAGGCTGATCTGAGTCTGCGCTGGACGCACAACCACATTGTTGGTTTTCTCGTGTCGCGGCTCAATTAGATTTGATTAAAACAAGTTTTTTTTCAAAGCGCACAATCTTTTTGTTTTGCTTGTTTTGACAAAATGATTATTACACATTGGAAGAATGTAAGGATATAAACTATGGTGAAAACTCCATCTTCGTCTTGGAGAGATGGCACTAAATAATACAAATTGTAACGTAGCTACTAGGCGTGCACAGTTATTACTCATCGGAACATCTATATTTACATATGTATGTGTAAATTTGCTCACGTATTTAAAAGATACATCAGAAAAGTTGAATTGCAATCAAATACGTTTTATCATGAGCAAAATGTATTTCTCAATCAATGTAAGATGTTGTTTCTTTTTGTTGGATGTTGTTTCTTTTTGCACAAGAGTGTTAGCGGTGGTCTTGCTGTTGAATACTCGCCTTGTTTGATAATATTAATGAACTTTGGTTTATATGTTTGTGCTTTCGATTCATTTTGATTAAGTTGTCGTTTGCCTCATAGTACAACCCATATAAAACTATATAATTCCAACTCAATTTTCTACTGCTAATTTAGCGCAATTCGATTGGTCAAGAACGTATTGAAAACGACCCATTTACTTCGATAGACTCCGGAGCCGGAAGTCGGTTACTACCTTGCAGTATTTTCTTTGCGGCAGTTTCTAGAAAACTAGATCTAGCTGGCATTTTTAAGATGACAATGACCGAGTTGGAGTTATAAGAAATAAATTTTATTTTTATTTTTTATGTGGATTTTATGGATATGTTGACGCCGGCATAACACTCACAGACTCAATATAAAGCTCTTCGGGCTTTAGTCAGTTTGTGAGTGATTCGCTGGCGCTAACACATCGATAAAATCCACAAAAATAAATTCATTTCTATAACAACTGGCTAAACTGTGACATACCAGTGGTGGTTACAGTAGTCTTTACAGCGTTTGACGTAATGATCGTAGATTAACTGAGCGTAGTGGGCTTCTACGGTGATATTGGGCGTTGTCGTTCTGTAGAAAGACTGGGTTGCGTTTGGGAATGTCCCGGTTGTGCTAGGGGATGCGTCCATGGCCAGTCCAGGGGTTGTAGGGGGAGTGGTGGTAGTTGTTGTTGTTGTATGTTTGGCCATGCACATCCTGTAACACGTTGTCCATCCCGCCTCCGTCACATTGCAGGTTACACCTTCAAACACAATAATTGTTAATTCGTCATTGGAATAAAATCGAGATAACGTCGTCAGATATACTAAGCACATCGACCATTTGCTTTGTCTTGAACAATGTCAATACATAGTTCCGAGCCACACCCTGAATGTCACTCAAAATCACGTGATAGCGTATACCTAGCTAATGCAACGACAACTTAGCAGGTGACATAGTCTTACAAACAAATCGCACGTGGTCAATATTTTACCCACATTTTAAGAGTAACTACACTTCAGGAACTGACTGAATCAGATCTCAAACCCTATCCCCAACATCAAGGGAAAGATTGACAAAGACATCCCAACAAACAATAAATTACAAGTGATAAGCCGAGTCAGCAGCTCTTTCCCAAATAGGTGGCAACTCAGCTATCTTTACTGAACTAAATAATTTAGACCAACAGAAGGGTTACAACAGACTAAGCAAATTATATGAAAAACATTTAACAATTATTTTTACCTATTTTCTATTTTTATTATAGAAGGGTTAAAATGAGAACACAATAAATTAAACAGCACCGAACATAAAACGAAACCGCAACGTAAGTACCGCCTTGGGACGGTCCGTAATAACTACTGGGGGGTTTAAACCGGTTTTACTGGTCCGTGATTTTTACCTTACGGTTAATGGAGGTAAAGAAAACAAACTAACACCACTTTTTAATAAGCTTACCCTGCTTTGCACGAACAGAACGCATGAAATGCATGACGCGCCAACTTTCATGTGTAGGTCATGAGGAGGCTGATTCTTCGCCATAGATCGCCAACATTTTACAGACACTTGCATTTGTCATTTTTTCCGCCATCTTTGTATAAAGTTTGTGAGACGTTGTAACAGTAACTAAGTAGGCGGAGCTTAGCGGCTATTCTCGGACCTGTGTATAGTAAATGGTATGCGGACATGTTTTTTTATACATGTATTCAATTCACCAAGTTAGTCATATAAACGCTCTCAGTGTATCAAGTGGGATAACAATTCAATTTAATCTAGAATGAGATTCACTTCGCTAGTGTCAAAGGTCCCTAGTATCAGTATGTCCACAGTTTCATGTGGGTAACGATAAATAGGATGTCGTACTGATGCTTTATGCATCAATGTTTTCTTGATATTAAAATGTACATGTAATCGGAAATCAAGGAAGGCGTCCTGTTTAAAATGTTGATCTTAGTGTAATTTGATATGTGCTTATCTTCTGATCAGAGGTATTTCTGCGATTGAAGTATATAAGAAATTATACACACACACCAAATGTGCGGGGAACCTATTGGTATCAGTGCGGATCCTGTTGGTGTCGGCGTCCATGTCGGCGTCGACGTGACAGTTTCTTGTATCCACGATATCTCTTGAACCAATCAGCGAAATTTCACTGAACTTGCATAGGTGTATCATCGGGACAAGCTTCAGACCTGATTAGATTTTGGTGACCTTGACTTCATTTTCAAGGTCACAGGAGGACTTACATATGTGAAATTTTCACTTAAAAGGCAATATCTTGTGAACCATTGGTTTGATTGTCACCATACTTGCACATATATACCCTTGAGACAATCTTGAAAGTTTACTATGTTTTGATGACCTTTACTCCATTATCATGGTCAAAAGCGAACTTTATATCATTGGGAAAAACTTTAGTGCTGATTAGATTTTGGTGACCTTTACCTCATTTCAAGGTCACAGAAGGACTTAAATATGTGAAAAATTCCTTAAAAATGAAATATCTCTTAAGCCATTGGCTTGGTGTCTGCCAAACTTGCATAGACATACCTTTTGAACAACCCCTACAGTTTTCTGTCTTTTGTTGACCTTGACCCGCCCCATTATAAAGGTCAAATGCCAACTAAAGAGTGTTAGATTGGCAGGTGCAAATGCACTGGTGGGAATTGAAAGGGATGCGAATGGAGTGGGTGGGGGTGGGAGACATTTGTTTTTCTCTGAATTACTTCTCTAGTTAGAATCGTTCCTGATCACTTAGAAAGGAACTGCACTGTTTATGTCTGAGATGATGAGGCAAGCATTTTCCAGTTAATTCGTAATTCATGTCCATTTGAAAACATTTCAGATACTGAAACGGGTTTTAAAGTGTTGAAATCGACAAAGAATATGAAACATGCCCGAGGTAAACCCTATAGCAATAAAACAAGTATCATTCGAGAACTGAAGGTCAAAATCCATAGACACCAAATGTCATATGTTGATGGATTCAAGTTTTTAAAATAGTGAAGAAATGATTTGGAATATGGTAATAATGGTAATTGATGATAATTTAGTGTTATTTTAAACTTTCTTTCATAAAAAACATGATCTAGGCATTTATTAGTCTATGGATTCTAATGCGTACCCCTATCATATATTTTATGAAGAAATACTAACCTTTGGTTCTCGTGAAATGAGCTAGCTAATAATATTGTTGTATTTATTGCATATGCGCATTTGAAGATTGAATTTACGAAGGGCGATAAGTGCTATAATCACACCTGGTTAACTCTAAACCAATCTGTTTCTCTTACCCATAGAGCCCCGGTAGCTCAGTGGATTAAGCGCGTGTCTGCTGATCTCGAGGTCTCGGGTTCGAACAAAGCTGGAAGCGGAATTCTTTCCAATCGTAAACGGGGTTCCATTGCACACAGCATTTCATCACCACTCTCCCATTGATCGTTATATGACTGAGATCCTGTTAAAATGGACATAGAATCGCAAGTTATCCATCCGTCCGTCCATCTGACTCACCAAATAGCACCACTAAGACACATAAAGTTTTCGTTTCCATTTGAGACAAAATAGTAAATACAATTCTTGCTATAAAATCTCCTCCTTGTATAGCTTGTATTAGACTTAATCAGGACTGAACCAGCATTTTAACGTCAACACTTAAGTAATTTTATCATATTGCTAAACAGATATCGTGAATTTATCTGATAAGACTTGTAGATTTCTTGCACTACCGGTCACTACCGTTTTTTCTCAAATAGTCAAATGGTAAAGGATAGTCGAAGTTTCCAGTAATGGGTCCTATGGCTGGTGACCTTCTGTACTTTGCTTCACACATTTTGCTATTGTTTCACACATTTAACTATTCCCCGGCTTTTAATCTGACTCACCAAATAGCACCAATAAGACACATAATAGTTTCGATTCCATGTGAGACATAGTAACGACATATTTCTTCCTGTAAAATCTTATCCTTAAATAGGCCTATATCAGTCTGAATCGGGATTGAACCAGGATTTAACGTCAGCACTTAGTAATTTCATCACATTGCTATTCAGACTAACATCATGGTTTTGTCTGATAAGCCTTGTAGATGCCTTGCACTACTGACCACTACCGTTTTTCCTCAAATAATTCAACGAGAAAGGACTGTCGAAGTTTCCAGTAGTGGCTCGTACATGTACATGTATGGCTAGCTTACTACTTAGTTCCACACATTTTCCTATGCCCCGGCTCTTAATTCACTTTCGACAATTCCTACGGAAATTTTGGAGAAAAACGAAAACAAACAGGATTAATCAGAAAATTATATCAAATTTCCGGGTATGCTCATTATAAATGTAAAATCAGTTTTCGATACATCACACTCAACTGCTGTACACTATAAAGCACAGCTGTATTACTGCAGCTGGTGTTGTGCCGTGTTGCGGCCGTAAAAAGTCTCTACGTACATCATCCATAGTGCAGATTATATTTTATTTACATCCTTTGAGATCAGAGGATAGATTCTGAGAAATCTAAAATTTTAGATCGATTTAGACTATTATTCTAGATCATCGTCTTCTATATTATTTGGATCCTTTTGAAATTATCAGTCTTTGAATCGACTGCCCAATAAAAATTAAGAAATTACAGTATGATTTTTCTGGTTTCGTCACCAGATATTGTCAGGGTCACTGACGAGGCTTTGTTAGCCGAAACGACGTAGTCTGTTCCATGTTCCTACTTCTGTATGTATTCTCTGCTCTTGAAGGAATTTTTTAAGATTTTAATTTGAAACTGAAGAGTGCAGTTATGTTGTTTTTTTTAATCTGATAAAAAGGCTTGAAATATTTTATGCTTTCAGGGGTCGTATTATGAAGAAAACCGACCATCTTACACTGATGAAATTGTGGATCATGTCATACAATCCTTGTACCAGGGGTCGGATCATGGTATACAAAAGTTTTATTTTGTCTTTGTGGTTTTGACCTACATATACTCAATTTTGACATCGTCTATGAAATATACGAACTGAGCGTCGCTTCTCAATAAGCTTTCCATTTAAAACAAATGAAAAATGTTAAAGAGGACCAGATCTTAGTATTGCTGATGACGTACTTGTTTATATCCTTATCCCCATTGTTGACAGTTTTATTTATCAGTAAAAGCCCCGATTTTTTAAAATTCTAGAATATATATTATCTGATGCAAATGGCAACATCTAAGAATTAAAATTTGAGTTTTCATCGTTCATCGTGTCATGAAATTAATGGGCGGATCTTAAATTCTATGAAGCGCGAAGCGCTTTTTGTAGAATTTGAGCGACGACCACTGGCTTCTTCACGCGATGATGTTGAAATCAAATTCTCATTTTTATATTTACTTCTTATTTTAAGACGCTGTCTGTGCCGATTTCCTGGTAATTTAGTGTAGAATTTGCAAAATATTGGTCAAAGAAAAGTTGATCACGACCTGTTTAGCCATTATTTTAAATAGCCGTCGCCATGAAGTGGCGTCAATCGAACGTTACATGGAGCAATCAAGGCATTCGTTCACCGTAGACGTCGCTTGACGACAACGTCACATGATCAATTGTCGTTCATCGCTGTATGAAGCTAGTTGCTTCAAAAAATTTACCGAAGGAAGTCAGTGGCAAGTGTGAAATATCTAGTACTAACGTCAAACATTGTAATTGGTAAGTTTTCTTTTGGAGCTGATGACATTTTACTGTACAAAGTGAAAATCACGTGGAATATCTCCTGATGCATGCCTTTCTTCAGGACTGGTAATCAGTGATGATTGATCACCGGAGAAGACAACAGCAAAAAAAAAAAGAAAAATAAATTAATAACATAAATAAATAAATAAATTTATTGATTAATTATTTAAAGTAAAATAAAGCAATAAAACAAAACAAGAAATAAAAAATAAGATAATAATTATACAAATAATAAATAACAAAAAGTCATAAACAAAAATAGTGTCAAGATTACATTTTGTTATATTATGATTTTAGAAGCAGGATCAACACTTTTAATGCCTACGGAGAAAAAAAAAAAAAAAAAAAAAAAACAGCCAGACAATCAAGTGATAATTGTCGTTGGTATCGGCAACTGAAAACGATACCGCTACTGCTTGTAATAATGAACAAGAAATATCTTATGTCATATGTTTGCTTTCTACTGTCTCTACATTTTTTATTCCGATCAGATAAACAAAAGCCACGAATTTATGAGCAGATTAAGGTACCGATTGGGAAAAAGTAAGTATGGCAAATAGAAGAGTCTAGACATCGGACTCAGCCCAGTCCATAGTACTATTGCTTATAGCACTAGTAGTTTAGAATTGGGACTACCATCATACAAAGGTTAGACCTTTTTTTTAATTTTACTACTAGAAGTAAGTCTGGATTGATTTTAAAGTTTCTTCCAAAGCTCACTATGGACTTTAGCCGAATGGTGAATTTTGTTCAGAAGGGAAGACATATTTTCATTCGGCGAATGCGAATGTCTTATCTGCAACTTTAAACAAAATCGTCGGTGTTTTAAAATGTTGTGTTGCAAAACGCAAGTTTAGTTAAACTTGCATTTTATCAAACAATATTTTTTTTGCATCAATGCGAACGACAAAACTATTATTGACTTTTGCATGGACATGTTTGATGATATTATCTTATTCACTTGATTTACTTTTTCAGAGTCCGAGTACGATATACTGGAACTCGGAGCAGGCACTGGAAAATTTACCCGTAAATTGTTACAACATTTGTTACAGGTGGGTAATATGTCACAGAAAGCAAAACAGACTCTTTAACCAGGGGCCGTATTCATAAAACGATTTAAGTCGTTGCTATGCCGTTGCTAAGGCTAAATATCTATAAAGGAGATTCCCTACAACTATGAAATTTGCTCTGGAGGAACAGTCTTACAAAGACTGTTCCTCCAGAGCAAATTTCATAGTTGTAGGGAATCTCCTTCAAAGAAATTTAGCCTTAGCAACAGCATAGCAACCACTTAAGTCGTTTTATGAATACGGCCCCAGGTTTTAATCAACGGAAGACTCATGTTATTAAAATGCTTAACGCTTGCGGGCGGGTGAAATGGGCAGCTGGGGATCAACTTTTTCCGGACCGTTACTCAAGAAAGGCATATTTGGTAGGATTATAGAATACGACAACGCGGAGCTGGCAAGCAAGAATGACAACTCTTGCAATCTTTACTTACCAGTTCTTTTCCCATATCCATACTAGAGACCAATCATACCAATCTATAACTCGTTAACTATTTAAAATGTTTTAATGATGGCCTGCAGGATAATGGGATAGATCAAGACAGATTATTGTTTGCAAAAACAACGGCTCTCAGTTTGTTCATCTTCTAGTTATCTCCTCTGATCTGTATATTACTTTGTTTCCCGACTGTAACTCAGCAAAATTTGAATAAATGATATTTTTTCACAATAAATGACTAAATGACGGCTAATACTGTTATGAGGGACTAAGTTAATCTTGGTTCGGTGACGGGTAATTGCTAATCCGGTATCGGGAATTACCAAAATATAACCAGGCGGCAAGCAGTAACTCCCCTTGCATTTTCTTTTGTGCGCTCGCTTTCATCACAACTGCAGCGGAAAAAATTTCAGTCCATCCTATCCCATTCCTAGATAGTGTTATATGAGATGTTTATGCGATATACTTGAAAGTATTGGCTTAAAATGTCATCTATTGTGAAGAGAAAAAAAAGTCATTTTACAATTTTGTTTCTATGTAATACTAATAACCTAGTCGGCTGTACTAGTAAGTCAATGAGATTAGCCAGATTGTGTTCCCAATAATGTATGACGATACTTGGTAACTCTTCTGTTCTTAATATATCAGTTATCTTGCCGAATATTATTTCTTGTGCACTCAATAAGTACTGCCCCTACACTTTGTGATACTTTCGTAATACATGGTCGAAAATGTTTACCTGTATAAGTAGGTGTGTCCATGCAAGAATCACAACTTTTATCCCTTTTTTCCAATTGTCTCCTCTGAAATCAGCAGTTTGGTGTTGCTGAAGTTTTTTTTTAGAAAACCTGGTTTCATAGATGCATTTTGTCAGAATTAAGTGAGCGTTTTAGTCCCCATGCAAATGTTTGGAAGGATATATCAGTGAAGCGGCGGTGAATCTGAGTTTCATCGTCTTCATCCGCCCTTAGGACAACTTTGTGCGCTCTCAATTTGATTATTACATGTACTTCGCAGTTATGTATAACTGATTATGTAATGATATAACAAATCTTAGGCCCGCTTTAGCACTTAGTACACGGAACCGCATTCGGAACACCAAACTTTTAAATTGCACCAAACAGTAAAATAGACCACGGACTTGTTAATCTTAGTTATAACTGTGACGTGAGATCGGGCTTAATTTCATACTTTTTAGATCATTTCTACTTTGATTCTTTTCGTTATTTCAATTCCACACTTTACTATTATTATCGTTTAATATATTGTCATGCTTTAGAGGTATGGAATACAAGTCACGAAAATGTATTTCACATAGGGTCGAGTCGGGTAGCCTTGGACAGCAGGTAAATTTTGACATAGCATTGCAGTGACATTCCAGATGAGACGGCTCATAATGAGCCGTCTCATCAGGATTTTCACTGGTTGCCCAGTGATTTTTGTTTTAATTCCAAACAACATACATATAAAGAAAACAATGTCACTGTCCGAATTTACCCGACTTGACCCTAGATGTTTATGTTAATTCTTAATTTTAGCCTTTGCGTTACCTAGCAACCGAACCACTAGAGGGATTTTTCAAGACTTTCAAGCAGCTGTCACCTGACGTTGAAGCAAAACTTAGTGATGCAGCCAGTATACCATTACCTTGTAATTCTGTACAGGTAGGTAGCAGTCTAATGCTTTAATGCTTAAAAATCTATTTCCACTTTATTCCCGTCAGTTTCAAACCAGTACGGCATTATCCAAGAAGCTCCCCAGCAGGCACATGAAGTTAAAATGACGTCGTACTGACGTTGATGTGACGTATTGACGTCGCATCAACGTCAATGTGACGTCATTTTGACGTCATGTGCCCAGCGGGTCTGCTATAGCTGTATTGGATAAGTGTGTGTTTAAATAACGCGTCGAAAAGTAACTTTATACATGTGTTTACTATTTTACCACAACTCAAGACATTATGACGCATTCAGGATAAATGGCCGAAATCGGAGGCAAAAAAGGTCTTTAATTCGTAAGGCGCGAACCCGTGGACTGGTAGATTATATCAAGCTCTTATTTTATTGTAACATCGTGTTTCAGAATGTCATTTGTGCTCAATGTTTTCACTGGTTTGCAAACAAGGACAGCTTAAATGAAATGACACGGGTCCTAGTTCCTGGGGGGAGAGTATGTAAGTGTTTGAACGTAGTCGCTTTATAACCAACTAATGCCTAGCGTCCCATAAAAATGGCAAACATTGCAGGCCACAAATTCGGCGTCTGTAACAGGCTCTACACAATTTTAATACAATTTTAAAAGCCTCTTCTGCGAAGATGATACAAAATAAATACAGCAGGGGCCGTATTCATAAAGCCACTTAAGTCGTTGCTATGCCGTTGCTAAGGCTAAATATCTGTAGAGGAGACTTCCTACAACTATGAAATTTGGTCTGGAGGAACAGTCTTTGTAAGACTGTTCCTCCAGAGCCAATTTCATAGTTGTAGGGAATCTCCTTCAAAGAAATTTAGCCTTAGCAACAGCATAGCAACCACTTAAGTCGTTTTATAAATACGGCCCTAGACACTCCTCAAATGATGAAGGGCTCATTCAATATCATTATAAGAATAGAAGATGCCATTAAGCATAATTAGGTTAGTTTAGTAGAGGAGAGTCGGGTAACTTTGGACAGCGGGTAAATTCGGACGGTGACATTGTTTCCTTATGTCAGTTGTTTTAACTGGGCAAACATTATGAGCCGTCTCATCTGGATTTTCACTGTTTGCAATGGTATGTCCGAATTTACCCGCTGTCCGAAATTACCCGACTCCACTCTAAGATAAAATGTGCATATGCAGTTTATGATTTCAAAAAGAGGTTTACCTTTATGGATGTTCATTACTCTAAATGATTATACTCTTATAAGATATTGTATATCTCACAATAAACTGATTTGGTGCGAAAACGACCCTATAGACATATGGAAAACTACAGAATTACGATTTTCTTATACTCCACCTCTTTTTGCACACAGGTTTTGTATGGAACATCAGAGATTATACTGTAGAATGGGTAAAACGTATGGAAGATGTTTTGACACAGTATTATGATGACACTCCAAGAGCGATTACTAGAAAGTGGAAAACTGTCCTACAAAATTATAATGCTTTGCTGTTGGTTGAGGACAAGGTTTTACCTGGCATACAAAACGTGAAGGTAAGTACTAGCAGTTACATTCTTATGTTGGAAGCAAAAAATGTGCTCACTTAAAGTCATGTGTTATTATTATTTGCAGATAGAATTTACAAATTGCGTAAATTTACATGAGGCTATGTTACCAAAAATGATAGATCTGCCTTGTTTCAGTTAGGCACTCTGAATTTTCTACAAAGTCATTTCATGGTATTCAAAACAGTTCCCTTTTTAGGACAACTATGGTAATTGTAAGTGTGTCAATTTAATGATTGACTGATTTTGTTTGAAGTCGATTACAAACACGTAATTAGGGTAAAATCAAGTAAATTCGGACAGCTGGTAAATTCGGACAGTGACATTGTTTCCCTTATAAGCCGGTTGTTTGGAGTTAAAACAAAATTAACTGGACAGTCAGAGAAAATCATGAGGAGACGGCATTATGAGCCGTCTCATCTGGATTTTCACTGTTTGCAGTGGTATGTCCGAATTTACCCGCTGTCCGAAGTTACCGGTCCTTACCCCTACGCACAGATCTTTAATCCGAGTTATCGACACTTAAACGCCCGCGAGCATGATGCACAAAAACGTTCTGAAAAGTTAGATCCATATATTAAAGAAATGAAATAAGCAGACTTGGTTTCACTTTCTATCATCGACGAGTAAGGATATGTGCAAGACTGACCATGCCCTTTAGCACCGGCTTAAGCAGAACTAAAAAAACGACTATGCATGAACTCAGTGATTCAAAAGGACCAGAATTTATATACACTAGTCTATGATGAAATGCAGTCAATTATCAATATCTCGAAATCTTTCAGCTCAAACTACTGATATCTCAAAGTAAATTTTCTGGTACCAGAAAATTTACTTTGAGATATCAGTAGTTTGAGATAACAGGAGTTGAAATGTAAAATAAAAATAGGAAATATATTTTTTGATAAAAGAAGGTATTTTGAGATATCAATGTTCGAGATATCGGGAGTTGACTGTACTTGGAAACACGATGAAGTGTAAGAACATTAATACCTGTTCTTTTTTGTTTTGTTTTTTTCAAAGGGTCCATCTGTTTAGAATATACTTTTTTTTCAAAGGATCCATCTGTTTAGTATATGCTTTTCTTACTTTCAGGGCTCTAAAGACTTTGTGATAAAGCATTTTTCATCTATCAGTGTTATTGCACGGCTCGGTGAGCAGGAGAAAAAGAACGCTTTCGACAGTTTTAGAGCAGTTTTGGACCAATATTTTGATGATGACGAAGAAATTTACATTCCTTTCAAGTCTGAATTTTACTGTATAGAAAAACGAAGTTGATACACTTATTTACACATACCATACATTTAATCAATGGCAAGTAGATGCAACAGAAAATGAAATACATAGTTTGGAATTTTATCCCCTGAAGATGCCTTTGTTAACGGGAAAGGATTGCACACTAATAAAATTGCATTCCAATAATCTCAATCCTCAGTACTGATTTTGCAGTTATTCTTTGTTGTGTTTACCAATGTACCCGCTTATCTGTAGTCATCGAATGGTATATTTTGTATGTTAGTTCTCTATTATTCTGATGCTTTACGTATATGTAGATAATAGAAAATATATAATAAAGTTTTTCTTGCACACCAGATAAGGATATCCACGTGTTTCACCTGTGCCTACTGTCCTTATCGGACCCGTGTTACCTCACCCAGTACCTGAAAATTGTAAAATGACGTCATTGTATGAGACTCCGGAGTAGCGTAAAGTAACGAAGTGAAGTGACCCCCATAGAATAACGATCCCACGGTCATTTAAAGAATAGTGACTCCCCGGTCATAATTTCAGACCCTCGGTCATAATATTATGACTCTCCCATGCGATGTAAAACGACCCTTCGCGAAAAATATTAACCCCATAAAATAACGACCCCTGGTCATTAATTTAAAGAAAAATGACCCGATACTATGACCCCTCTATGTGAAGTTAGATGACGATTCGCGGATAATATAATAACAAAATAACGGCGCCCACACCTCCCTGCAGCCCCCCCCCCCACCCCCTTAACACCCCCCCCCCCCTCACACACACAAACACAAACACACACGCTCCCGCGGCAAGAAGTCACTCCGAGTATGCTTTAAGCTAAAGCGGTTTATATTTCATTAATTACAACATAATGCTTATTGAAATATTCAACAAGGTTAGCGTTTAGAAATAATAGATGGGAACGTTCGGCTGTTTTATGAACAGGTTCATCGTTTTTTCTAGGTGGCACCATTATGGTTGTGGAATTGTTAGAAGACTAAATCGCTCTTTTTTTGTTAATAGGACATATTGATACTTCTTCAAAATAAGAGTAATATTGCAAAACTTGCACTATGGAAATCTTGATGATGCATTTTAGTAATTTTATATAGGGTAGTTCGCCCTTGAGTCGAACACCTTTTGTATTGTCTTGCGCTTACAGACCCTGGCTATTGACCCACATCGTGTTTGGGTCTTACAACTGCTAGCGCAGCTATCCAAGCGCCAAAAAGCTGCAACCGTTTAGCCATACTTCGTAAAATAAGGGAATAATAAGGGGTTTTATCCACCTACCCAGATTAGCCCTTAAGTCGAACAGACTTGCCCCTGACTCGAACAGATATACTGATCCAGCCATTATAGGACAACCTCATGTAGGGTCTGCGATATCCAGAAAATCCGCATTTTTTAAATTACATATTTGTAAATCATTTTGGTTTGATGTCAAATTAAAACACTCTTTTAGAGATAATGAGACACACAGCAATGTATGTAAATGCAGATAAATCCACCCTGTGACTCCTGGTGCATGTAGAAAAACATTCATTTAATGGGCTCAGTTACCATGTGTGGTATTTCATTTATGATAAGCGTAGGCCCTTATTGCGTGCATAAAAGAAAGAGAGGAAGATATGTTTATGCATTTATCTGTGATTGAATGTATTTGCTGGTGATACTGTGAGTAAACCGTCTCTGAAACTATATGCCCGTGTTCGACTCTAGGGCGAATCGGTGTTCGACTCAATGACAAAGCATAGGTTTGTGTTAATTGTTAAAATTTTTGTTGTTTTACTTATTTTGACCAATAAATACTTATCTTTTCGAGCATTGAGAAGCCATGGATTAGTTTAACAAAAATTTTAAATTTCGTAAACTAGGACCCTTTTTGCTACATAATATTAATAATTTTACAAAATTTATAAAAATCAAAATTATGAAATTAAGAGACAGCTCGAGAGGGGTGTGTTGCGACGACAGCTAGTCGTATAATAATGCATGTTTTTGCTTTCGGAGTCTTTTATGCATATTGTTCATGGATTCAGGTAACGTCTGGTATCTTAGCAGGTAATGACCCATCAAGTTAAAATATTAATATTATCAGTTTAATTTGTTCGACTTAAGGGCAAGTTCGACTTAAGGGCGAGTTACCCTATTAGGATTACAGTGTTTTGTTTTCTACTGTTTTGAGCTCGCCTGAAAAAAGTTCAGGAAGAGCTATTACACTACCCCCGGCGTCGGCGTTGGCGTCGGCGGCGGCGTCGGCGTCAGCAAAATATTAAAATTTTACGTTAAAGTTTTTAGGATCTCATAATTTCTAAACCCTTTGATCAATTTGAATAATATTTGGAATGATGATAGATATTTGTCCAAAATTTTATTCAGGACAATACCCACCTCTGGTCCTGACCCAAAGGTCAAGATCACGGACTTAGAAATTTTATGTTAAAGTTTTTAAGATCTCATAGTTTCTAAACCTTTGAATCTATTTGAATTACATGTGATATGATGGTAGATATTGGCCCAAAATTTTATTCTAGACCAGCCCCGCCCATGGTCATGACAAATAGGTCAAGGTCACGGACTTAGAAATTTTACCTTAACGTTTTACGTTAAAGTTTTTAAGATATCACTGTTTCTAAACCTTTTTATTGATTTGAATTATATTTGGTATGATGATAGATCTTGGTCAAAATTTGATTCAGCACCATCCCCACCCTGGACATGACATTAAGGTCAAGGTCACAGACTTTGAAATTTTATGTTGAAATGTTCTTGGCTAAAGTTTTTTAAAACTCTCTTTAACAATTAGACATATTTTTCTAATGCTGCCACAGATGTTAGGTGATTGTATACATTTTTATGGAATACCGACCCAACGAACTTGATGACTGAGGTCAAGGTCATGGATATACATATGTTATGCTAATTTTTTTTTCATAATTACAAGTTTAAGGATCAGAACGAAAGCAATAATGCTTATTTAGTTCTTTTCCCTGAATTCTGTTAGATGCTGGTCCAGCACAGTACCAGCCCCACCTCTTGCATTGACCTTTAGGTCAAGGTCACAGGCTGAAAGTTTATAGTTACACAGATACTGGCAGCAGCATTACCTTCCTTATTGACCTTGGAGGTAAAGTTCACATTTTAGGACTTTGTGTTCATGATAGACAAGCGCCGGTTCAGGCGAGCTATGCTTTCTGGTGACAGCTTTTGTTGTACTTTATACTTTTGTATATTTTGTCAAGGTTTCTAGAATATTTCGTTTTGTCAGATTTCGTTTATTTTTAAGACATCTGTATGCAATTAAAACAGACAACTCTTATTTTGAAGCCCTATTTATATGCAGTGAAAAAATGTGAATAAATGATACAAAAAATCCTGTGACTGAGTTGGTTGGTTGATTTGATGCTTAACGTCCACGGTAAACAACTAAGGTCATGTCGGGACGGTCAGTTAACCTAACCACACTATTCCTGGGCAGGCTTAGACCTCCTAAGCGGTTAACCAGTACTAAGTGCACATACTTTCGCCAGTAACTGACAACTGCGGCAGCCCTTCTTGAATCAGCGGAAGGAGAAACGAAAGTATGTGGCCAGACCGGGATTCGAACCCAGGACCTCTGACTTACGAGTCAGGTGCCCTACCGATTGCGCTACCCGGCCCGGCCTGTGACTGAGAACGTACTGTAAACATGTGGATTCTGGCGCCAAGCATATCAAACATAAAACCAGTCAGCTTCGTCTGACATGACTCTGCACAAATATTCTTGTATATTGGGTCTCATAATCCTATTATGCAACAGTCCAGTGACACTGCTATTTCATCAAAGGAAATACCCCGTCTCACATAGGTAATGACATAACAGGGTCATAAAACCAATAAAGACTGGGGGTGTGTTCTATATAGTAGAGAGTATTTGTCTTGGAGACAAAGTTTTTGTTTAGTTGATCTACCCCTTCTGCAATGGTTCATTTAATCTTGACCACGAGTTAGTTATGTCATTTCCGCTCATTTGCTTTGTTGTTTACTGGAGTATCCTAGTCTAATGACATAGCTACCAGTTCGTCCATAAGTAATCAAATTTTGTATGGTTTCAGATAGTCTAGGGAAAGGAGCGAAGCAACAAGCCTCACATCAATACTATCAGTCAAAATAAACACATTGTCCTTTACCTGAATTTGTGACAGTGACTTTCGAAATGGGGATCTAAATCTTTCGCGCGATAAATTATGTTATCCTGAAAAGGCTACGTGTAATATTTGTTTTCAGTTATTTTAAAATCTACCCACAACTGACAAAGCTACGGGTCAGACACGACATTAAATTTGCCAGAATCATTTAAAGCAGGAAACCATTATGTTTGAATGATCTTGCGTGCGATAAATTATAAGTTATTTTGAAAAGGCTACGTGTAGCATTTGTTTCAAGTTATTTTAAAATCTACCCATAAATGACAAAGCTACGTGTCAGGCACGGCATTCTATTTGCCAGAATTATTTAAAGCAGAACACCATTATCTTTAATGATCTATATGACTTTGACATTTGAGTAATGAACCTAGATCTCGCGCGACACACATCCTCTTGACACTTGTGCCAAGTTATTTTACAATCCTTCAACAAATAAGAGAATTGTAACAGATCGGAAACAACATTCTGTATGCGATAAAATGCTTGAAGGCATCATTCCTTCAAGGGAGTCATAATATTATGGCCGGGGGTCAACAGTTTATAGATAATATCGAGGGGGTCTGTATTCTCTAGAAAAAGGGTCACTTTTTCGATAGAATAATGACCGAGGGGTCGTTATTCTACGAGGGTTACTTTACTTCGTTACACCGGCTATTAATTCCTGATCATTGCCTATTTTTTTTACTTTCAAAATTATATAGAACCCTCTAAAACGCCTAAATTGTATAGTTTAAGAGGTTCTTCAGTTACAATCAAAATTTGTAACGGGAAAGGTGTGCAAGAAATGAGTCTGAGGTGTGGATAGGAAAATACATCACTCGCGGTCACTGTTCTGCATCACTCGGCAAGCCTTGTGATGCCTGATGCCGAACAGTGACCCTTGTGACAGATTTTTCTAT
Source organism: Ctena decussata (assembly GCA_963989385.1). Taxonomy (NCBI): domain Eukaryota; kingdom Metazoa; phylum Mollusca; class Bivalvia; order Lucinida; family Lucinidae; genus Ctena; species Ctena decussata. The sequence goes on from OZ022502.1 coordinate 21,438,541, forward strand.
CCACACCTCATACCCATGAAAGATACTTATAGTATGATCAGATCTGTTATGTTCCAGCTCTGAGCGCAGACTGTTTCTTATCTCTTCGGCTTGGGGTTTCAGCCTGTTTAAAACGACGTCGACGTATGGTACATGTTCCTTCTTTGAATGTGTTCTCTGCTCTTGAAGGAACTCTTTTGGATTTTAATTTGACTTTACTGCAGCTGGTGTTGTGCCGTGTGTCTCCCTTACATCATCCATAGATCATATTTTATTTTCGTTCTTTGAGATCAGAGAATATATTCAGAGACAACAGAAATTTCTAATTGGATTAGACTCTTATTCTAGATCATCATATTTTAATGATTCAGACCCTTTCATACTTATCAGTCTTTGAATCGACTGCCTTTTTCCTTCTTTGAATGTGTTTTCTGCTTTTGAAGGAACTCATAGATTTTTATTTTGCCATAACTTTACTCTGCTGGTTGATGAGGCTTCTGGTTCAGTATTTCTGAAAATTGCCCTTCTTAGGGAGTTTATTCAGCTACTGAGTCTATTGGTTCGGCCATTCTCCTGCTATCTAGATCTTATTACACATGTTTGTACCTTTGATAAAAATGACCCATGGATTTCACTCCTGTATGCGCAACTTCTGCTGGTAAATTATCAACTCCGGCGGCTTTCTCTGTTTTCAATGCTGCTACTGCAGCCGCAACTCTCATGCTTTTATCATTCTGATTGTGTCCGTCTACTGAGAATATCTTGTTCTTCTTCGTTTGTTAGACATGTCCCAGACTTGATCCTGTATAGTTGTGGATTTGCAGGTTCAGATTGTTGTAGGCGAAGGGATGTAACGAATGATGTTACACTTGTTATGTATCCACCCCTTTGCTATAGATTTAAGGCAATAAAATATGTATAAAATATTCACAAGAATAGAAGTTAGATTTTAGATAAAAAAAACAACTTAATAACCTCTCAGTAAAGAGCTCGGTCAAGTTAGCAGAACGAAAATTCTGCAGAAGATTCTGCAGAATCTGAAGAAAGTAGTGGTAAATTTAGCGAAATGAAAATTTTGCAGCAGAAAATGCTGCAGAATTTTCGTTTCGCTAACTTTACTACTATTTTCTGCAGAATTTTCTGCAGAATTTTTGTTCTGCTAACTTTACCGAGCCTCAGTAAAGACATAAATATTCATGTAAAAGATAAAGAAATTTCCAAACATTTTTTATGCCGCACGTTTTCGATGTCGAAGCAATGAAAGCTGCAGACGTTAAACTTTGCTCTTTGACGGCTGGAAAGACTAATGGAATCTGTTATTAAAACACTAACAGGCTTGTGTCTTTATTTTCACGACTGCAATAATCAGAGTATGTAACCGACTTTCAATCGAATTATAGAAGTGTAATGATTATCACATTAACAATACGGCTCAAAATATGCTTCAATGACTATAATCCCGTATTACACAACTTCAGAATCGCTTCTTGCATTCGCTTGCATTCAGCGGTCAATCTTTTATGCTAGCGCAGTAAATCGAGATAAGCTTCTCACAGGACTACCGTAGCTATTCTAGTTATTGGAACGCCAAAATTTGTAAAACATTTAGGACAATGACAGTAATATGTAATATAATTGTCCTAAAATTTGAACAAATTGAGTTGATACCAGTATACGGTGGTTGTCAAAATGTTCTGCCGGAAAGGCCAACACGGCTGACCTTAAAGAGTTACCAAATCCGCGTCTACACAGGCTTATATGCTCATTTGTGCCAGTATTCCGGTTCAGACACCACCTTCATTGACCTTCAGTTTACGTCAAATTGTTAAAGAAATTTGGGTCGGAACGCTTTATTGTAAAAACATTAACAAAATCATAAAACACAATTTGAAATTATGGTTTAATGAAGTTAAGTTTTAGTTCTTTAATGTCAGTCTGGCAATACGCCATCATTAAAAAGGCACTTGACTACTAGTAACAAAAAATAAAAACCTCACCTTTCATAATGCCGAACTCGCGCCACTGACTGATCGACTCCTTATAAATTTAATAAATATTTAAAAAAAAATTCAGACATTGTATTTATGCATTACTTGATCTGTCTCTTTTTTTATTTGGCGCATGTCTCTGGGAGTTTAACGGATTGCGGATTTTTTTTTTATTATTCTCTGTGAGTCGGTCTGCACAGGATGTGACATAAGAAGAGAATGCAGAAGCTAGGGATTTTTCTGAGATCACCGCGACCTAGGCGGAAATAGTCAAATCTCAAGTACACATATGGATTTCACTTAAACCCTCACTGTGCCATCATCTGGTTCACTTGTGTGTTCCGAAAAGAACTTTGGTGGGGCGCTTCCTTGTTTACTTGTAATTCCTTATCATATAGTTATTTATTTTAATGTATTGTTATTATTGTTATTATTATTTTGATGTTCGATGTATAAGGAATTGTTTAGGCTTGCTCTGGGCCGGCCTGCCTTTTTTTCATGGCGATTCCGGGTGGCGAGAGACGAATTGTTTGGACAGCGGTGCCGCCACATTGTCTCTGGCAGTCTCGGATTTTATTGTGTATACAGTCGAACCTGTCTTAAGGGGTCACTGTATTAAGGGGTCACCTGTCCTTAGCAGCCACTTTTTTGGGGTCCCTTAGACCAAAATACAGTGCGAATGAACCTGTATAAAGGGGTCACCTGTCTTAAGCAGCCATTTTTTGTGGGTCCCATGGGGTGACCCCTCAAGACAGGTTTGACTGTATATCTGATGTGTTTTAAGCTTGTTCTGAATCGGTTGTGTCATGTTTGCCGACATGTTGAATCCGGTGGGTGAGACATTGGTGCCACAGCATAATATTTCTTCCATCCGGATTCAGTTTTGTGACCTGGTAAGGGGTACAGCCTATGCAGAGCGCACTCATGTCTTTCTAATATGATGCATCTCATCGCATAGTTCACACCAGGGCGGCATATCTGCATTTAATATTTATATTTATATCAAACTTCGTGGCCTGGCGCTAAGCTTAACCTCCTACACTAGCCGGGCCGCCTATAATGAAGTTAGTCCGATTGAGATCCGTTACACACTGATCTGTATGTTTTTGGACAGCTTTTTCTGAGAAAACAATACATGTATATCCTGATTAGACCGCTCCCTTGAGCAGTCTAATTTGGATATGCATCGTATGCCATTCCGACAGCAAAAAGATGTTCCCGGATAATTTAAAAAAAAGTCTGATCTATTATAATTACAGAAAAAAATTGCTTTTAGGTGTCTTAATGTTCTGGATATGCCGTAATAAGTCTGATCATATAAATAATTTGGTTTGAAACTATTGATTACGGGAGATTAATCTGCGGATTTAATTCTCTTTGGTGTCAGATTATTGAAAAGGGAATCGCCAAGTATGTGTATTGTTATAATTTCATTTTAATCTGGACTTAATTGCTTACACCCAAGAGTAAAAATTACGCTAGAAATTTATATTGTATTCAGAAGTACAAACTTACAAATCGGGATTAGAATCAAGCCTTGCTGAATTTATGATGATATGATGGGAACATCATGTATTCAGTACTTGGTAGTGGCCCTTACAGCTACGAGTTTGCCGTGTGTGTGTATGTCTGTGTGCATATCGTGTGTGTGTGTCACAAAGCCGATCCGTATAGCATGCATACGTACTTTAAATTTTCATCCTAATGTTGTTACATGTTTGTAACATAAGAGTTATAAAACATTGATATTGACTGGTTGAATTTCTTTGTATCTGCAGGCTCAGAAACGTTCCGTTATCTTAAGAAAATATGAGGTCAATCAATCAAAGTCATTATTTTCACAGACGCCAACTTAATTTATCTTTGTCATAAGATTTGACGGTACCTTCATTTAAAACGACTCTTACCATGAGGTTCAAAGAGTACAGCAAAGCTGCGTTCTGATAGCCAGGTAAGGCTGGTTGCCAGTCACTTTCTGAAAAAAAAAAACAGAGGTAATCTTTAACTAAGCGGTTTCCGAACAGTTATACCTGAAGCAAAACAGATGAGATTTTTTCAGCTGAATATTTTATGCGAAAGTTGCCCGTAACAAATTTTCATTGCCTTTGAAAGGTTGTTTGTTGCATTAGATAGTAGAAGCGTAGCAAAATTATGATATCCGCTATAGAAGTAACATGATTCAACCTTGGTAACCATAAGCAACGTCGTTCAACCTTGGTAACCATAATGCCTTGATGGCGAATGTGGGTCACGAAATCACTCTCCATGTTTTGTTTTTTATTATTATTATTATTTGAGCCGCGACACGACAAAACCAACAAAGTGGTTGTGCGCCCAGCGCAAACTCAGATCAGCCTGGGCATCCGCCCAGTCTGATCAGAGTCTTCGCTGTAGTCATGGAAATAGCTTAGACCCTGAGCTACTCTTTAAGTGCTTAGCGAAGAGTCTAGTCAGACTGGGTGGATACACAGGCTGATCTGAATCTGCGCTGAGCGCACAACCACTTTGTTGGTTTTCTCGTGTTGCAGCTCATTTCTGTTATGCATAATTGCAGTGCATGACTCCATTACTGGCATGTCATGCTCTTTATTACGCGACGGGTTTCATGGGTTATGGGAGCCTAGCAACACAGGGTATAAACCAGTCAGCCAATTTACGCTTCCTGCAGAGACTGTCCATCATATTTGGCTTCCGCCGAGACTGTCTGCGAACTCTTGCTTTCTGCAGGGACTACTGTCCTCGAAAAATGGCTTCCTGCCGAGACTGTCCGCGTGTCTCTGCTTCCTGCCGAGGCTCTCGGCAGGAAGCAGAATCACGCGGACAGTCTCTGCATGAAGCCATTTATCATGTACAGAAGTCTCAGCAGGCAGCAAGAGATTGCGGACAGTCTCGGCGGAAGCCAAATATGATGTACAGTCTCTGCAGGAAGCGAAAATTAGTGGAATCGATTATACCCTGTGAGCAACGTCTTCGATCATAGTTTGTCAGGATTTGACCATAAGTTTGGTAATGTAGAGCGGCCTTGAGAATTATTCCAGCTCAACTATTGTCCGGGCATGTAGATTACGAAATGAACAGAACATAAGGATCGGCTGGTTACTGCTCCAGGAGAACCCACTTCACACAAGGTTTAATCGGAAATAGGAAATTATAAACATAGCGCGACGTAATATAGGACATGTTTTGCTTGTGTTGACGACCAGGTTTATGAAAAAAATAATGGATTCATATTAAAGTAACTTAGGAAGCCTGAAGTTTGCGGATGACGCCTGAAGCGATGGCTGTTTGTTGAATTAGACTATAAAGGTAAAAAATATGATTTGAAAATATACCTAATTGCATGAATCGGATCGGCCTGCGTATTGTGCAGTTTGAGCTGAGTCCATCAGTTCGCGTGAACAATATATCAGTAAATACTCAAATTTGATAAATAAAGGCAGACTCAGAAGTTTGTTTATACTCTCATGATTTCAGATTTTGTTAATTCAAATAAACGGACTGCGTCTTCACGTCACAAACTTCCGATTTTCTTAAACTCGGATATGGATGTTTAATATTCCATAATTGAATACACAGAAGGTGTAATGATACATGTATTCTAAAGGGCGGCCTCCATGATTACAATTAGGTAATATATACTGAGATGCAAAAGAAAATATACACTGTTTGAATGTACATATTTTACTCATTTCTCATGGCTTAGGTTTACAATTTTAATTGAATTATTTGTACACAAGGTACATCATCAATATGATATGGTGAAATTACGTATTATTATACGTACATACAGGTTTTGCACATTTTCCATGTTTAAGCCACAGTCTGACTGTCACGTATTAAGGGCTAGGTTTTACTACGTTTTTGAAACGTGGCAAAAACGCCACTATACGCTGTAAAACGTAGGGAAAACGTATATAGATATAGCTACATACGTGGCCTAGTAACGTGTAATTAAGACTGTTTAACTAAAACACGTCATTTTGATATATACGTAGCATATACCTAGTAAAACGTTGCGACACGTAGAAAAACGTGGTCAAAACGTACTAAAACGTAGCCGAAAAGCATTAAATACGTACAAAAACGTAACAAAAATAACCTACGGATCCTCTAAGCCTCAGTCTTACTGTCACGTATTTAAGACTAGGTTTTTCCACGTATTCAAAACGTACCAAAACGGCAATATGCGTATTAAAACGTAATATTTACATTCTTGGTATATTTACCGAAAAGCCCTATCGTAAACCATTGGAAGGTAATGTAGTTTACATTCCAATAATTACATTGAGACATGCGACGTCAGTGACGTCAAAATAAACAATGGCTCTCTACAATCTGATTGGACGACAGCGACGTCATAACGTCATTCATGCTGTTCTGCTGGTAACAGAAAAACTACGTGTACATGTTTTACTGCTTCAATTTTAGCGCTGATATGTTTTTTCATGAAAGATTTTATTGAAACGAATGTAAATATAAGCAATGAACATAAGTTTTCTGTTGTTTATCGCAGTGTAAACTACAGAGGGTCACTAGCAAAGTTTACATGAGCCTCTTCGGGGTTCATTCACTTTGCACGTGAATGTAATTTACACTTCGATAAACCTCAGAAAAATGAAATTCATTCCTTAAGTGAATACATATTATATACGGATATATACAGCAACATACGTGGCCTAGCTACGTTTGAATTGAAAATTCAACTTAAACGTAGCATTTCGAAAAACGTACTGTATGCATAGTAAAAACGTATTGAAACGTAGTCTAAACGTACTAGAACGTAGATGACACGTTTTATAAAATACCTAGCCATACGTGAAGGTCCTCTACGTACTTCTAAGCATTATATACGCTTTCCTACGTCTTTGTACGTTTTGTGACGTTTTATTCTGCGTTTTTTTACGATTTGGTATGTCTTGCGATACCTACTCAAAGGTCACCTTGACTGGGTAGTTATCCCGGTCACTATCTAGTAGTCCCTAGTAAAACGTACGGAATCGTTGTAGGTAGGTAAACTGTTCTCATCCCTTCTGAAAGCGTGGCACTAAGCTGTTTGATAACCGGGTAATACGAAGTAAATCGTAGTTAAACGTATTGGAAACGTACTAGAAATGTAGTAACACCTAGATACCTACAAAACGGGGTACATTATTTTGCTAAACGTAGGGCGGGAAACGTAATACAACCTAGCCCTCAAAACGTGACAGCGAGACTGGGCCCTTAGCAAACTGGACAGTACGAGTTTGCTGTAACTGTGTATTTGAAGATTCGCGTTTTTTTTTCTAAACAAACCACACCGTTAACGTTTTAATTTGCATGTTGACAAGGTTCTTTGTGGCAGACAGAAATCATGTCCCTTTGGAAAAAGTAGTCAGAGGCAAAAAGGAATTATACACTTCGTCGCCAGTCAGTCGTGACTCTACTCTATTTATTAAGCCAGCCACGAACCGCTTTTAGCGATCAGCCTGTTCCGACTTCTGTGTGCACTAAAATCATCGTCGTCACGTAAATGAAAAGCATAGACTGGTTTGTTTAGAAAAACAACCGAAAATGCAAATACTGATTTGCAGAAAATACGTATCATTTAATATGGTGCACGTACAAAAAGGACAAAACCAACATGTACGTATAGTGTCGCTAGTCGAGCAAGCCTTTTAGTAATCTTACAATTCCACAGTAATTTTTTTAAATACTCATGCATAATTTGTTCAGGTTCTATTCTTATTAGAGGAGAGTCGGATAACTTCGGACAGCGGGTAAATTCGGACGGTGACATTGTTTCCTTAATATGTCAGTTGTTTTGGAATTTAAACAAAATTAACTGGGCAAACAGTGGAAATCCTGATGAGACGGCTCATTATGAGCCGTCTCATCTTGATTTTCACTGTTTGCAATGGTATGTCCGAGTTTACCCGCTGTCCGAAATTACGCGATTCCACTCTATATGAGCATTTACTTTTGATGTAACTGACATTGTTGCAGATAAATTACAGACTACTATCACAGATGGCTTGGCACAAGCAACAACAGTATGACCCAACAGAGGCTTTCATACAGAATGCCAGACAACAGAAGCTCTTAGAGCTGGAATTACAAGAAATTGATAGGCTCTGGTTTCTAGAGCTTAAACGCATAGCCAAAGACCGACTGGATGTTACTAGTGAGCTTACCAAATTAGAGGAAATGAAACGAGGTGTAGACTATTATGACAAAACAATGCATCCACGGGACCTAAAGAAACACACTTCAAAAGTTAAAGAACAGTTCAGAAATATGTACAGAGAAAACACAAGGGACAATTTTAATTTTGAAACCAGTGCAATGAAGGAAAAGAGACTGTCAGTGTCGCTACCCTCACTGAATGAAATCGGACTTCCGTTCGTAGGACGTCGTACATCGGTGAAACCGCCCAAAAAGAAAAATAAGGACAAACATAGAAAGCAAAGCACAAGTACAACAAGTTCTAAATTAGTAAAAGCAACCCGACTGAAAAGTATATCAGATTCTAATCTAAATACAAGTTCAGATTTTAAAGAGATACAAACAAAGACAAGGGTGTCCCCTAGTAGTGCTCATGTTCAAAGAAGTACTGAAGAACAGTACACATCAGTACTTCCCCGTATTGGCAATATGAAATTGACTTCAGCCACAAGTGACGAACACAGGTATCTAAAACAAAGAATGGCGACAACTTTAGAGCTACTGCCGGTGCTGGAAGTTAATACACACAGGAAAATGAGTGTTTGAACAGTGCTGGAATTAATTTGACCGGTTTACTGAATTAGTGACTGGGCACATTCGGTATAGTTACTTAGGTAAACCCGAGCAACACGCCCAGGTATTCTTTGGGCTAGTCGAAGATATGTTGTTGTTTTTTCACCAGAAGATACGTATCGATACGTATTGGTATTGGTCGAGTTTACCGACAAATTATGCCGAACATGCCCAAATAAATGATGAGAAGTATATATAAAATCAACAACTTTTGATAAACAACGTCATTTTCTTCAGGCATAGCGCAAGTTATATGCTATATTTAACTTAGGCACACGGCCAAATCTAGACCTTTATTTCTTGTACAGAAGATCCTGTATTGTTCTTCATCATCACGACGGCGACAATCTATTTTGTGCCACTGACCCAAAAGTGCATTATAGCTGTGTTTGTCTGAGTATACATTGACTTTTGGGACCCGATATTACAGTTGCGTCCAACAAATTGAGCGCTCTCCAATGCCCGATGTATTGGTACCAAGTTACACATATTTCATGTACATATTGGTACCTTTTCATCGGGCGCCGCAAAGGCCACGATGTCAACGCACCAAGGCTAGGATAAAATGCGGCAGACTAGCTTCCTCATTTTATGAGGATCGGCACGTTTGGCATATTTACTGGGCTTAACCTGGGTCCAAGGTTACAAAACTTGAGTATAATCTCAATCTCAAAATAAAGCAAACTGATTGGCTGTTTCCGAGCATGTGCTCGGAAGCAGCTAAGTAGTGTTTTATAACCTCCGGGCCAGGGCAATACCCACGTGTTCCTTAGACTACTTGAAGATCTTCGAGTTCACTAACGAAAATCTAACTGTTGCTCGGGTTTACCCAAGTAATTATTTCGAACGTGCCTACTATGTGAGTGGTCAGATCGAAAATTGCACTCTTTCGATGTGGTTTTGTGTTCAGTTTCAATTAGATTGTTTTCAAAATGAATGAAATATTTATTTATTTACTTATTTGTTTGTTCATTTAGATTTATTTATTTACTTATTTATTTGTATTTGCTGACAGATGGGTCTCAATATCGGAATGTCAGTGCCCGTTTAATTGATAATGGTTATGTAACAGGCGGCTGGTACATGCATACAGAAGGTCATATCAATAGAAATTCTGTCAAAGTCTAACCGTAAATTGTTGATTGATTGATTAATTTTTATTCGGTAATAACAACATACAACAATTATACAACAATTACATAAAAATGATTGAAATTTAAATGTTTAAAAGATATATGAATAGATTTATAAAAAAGAATGCACTTTGTAAACTGATTTTTTTAGAAAATATTATACATGTGCATATCTATCTGTAAAATAGGAAAATACGTAATACTGATTCTATGATTTAAAATATTTTAAAATATCACAATTCTGGATTTTATATTATCACAGCTCAGTTGTTAATCGTAGTTAGTTCATAAGGAAATGACTAGAGTTACATACGAAGAATTGATTTCAATAAACATATAAATTTTGGTGACTTTAAACAGATTGTAAATAACTTCCACCACACACACTCGCGGACCATGGGAAAAATCCAGTGAGTCGTCATGGACAATACTGACTCATCGATGGATCTGGCATCGATGGATCTGGCTCCAAGATGTCTACATGTCTAGATCTAGAGAAGCATTGCAGACGTTGCTTAATTTTGCTATCAATCCTAATACTGAAAAACCGGTTCAGCTAAAGTCAGAAAAGATGTATTACACTGTATGTTTATGTTTATATATACACATACCGGTACATGTATATACCCACTGGGCACACAACGCTGAATCAACATAGAATCAACATTGATGACGTTGAATCAACGTTGATTCAACATTGATTCAATGTTGTGTGCCTGCTGGGTATTCCCACTGAACATGCAGAAAAAGAAAGAAAGAACGAAAAGAAAAAAAAATCGAAAAAAAAATACCTCACACCGTTGCAAACATTACAATATGGAATCAAACAAAACTTGTTAATTTCGTTTCTTTGAAATATTCTTGCCTCCGGAGGATCTTGATTCAGGGAAGAGTCGGGTAACTTCGGACAGCGGGTAAATTCGGACAGTGACATTGTTTCCTTTATATGTCAGTTGTTTGGAACTAAAACGAAAATAACTGGCCAAACGGTGAAAATCCTGATGAGACGGCTCATTATGAGCCGTCTCATCATGATTTTCACTGTTTGCAATGGTATGTCCGAATCTACCCCCATGTCCGAAGTTACCCGACTCTCCCCTAGAACGTATTGATTCTGCGCCAATATCAACTTTCATTCATAACTCATGGCAGCTGACTTGGCATTTTAAAATGTTATCAGCTAAGGTAGGTCGCCTCCATAGCAGACATAACGTCATTGAGGTATACAGTATTGACGCTAAGTAAACAAACAATTAAGATTCTCTACAGGAAATACTAACAAAAACCACCAACATATAGACGTCGTGACATCGGAGCATTAGAGTCAGCTTTTTCGCAGGCCTGGAAATATTAGACCATATTTCAAGTGTGATTTTCTCATTTTGACGCCGTTTTGGCGTTACGTTTTGAAATGTCCTTTTTATTTATTTTTTTTTAACTTTCTGTCAACAGTTTACACTATAACTGCTAAGAGATTACATTCAGCTGCTAACATTTCTGTTACGCGATTTTATTTTAAGACTAGACTTTGACGTATAACTTAATGTCACATATCAAAATTTGCCGCCAAAAAAATCCTAGATACACTGAGCTGCTTAATGCTTAATTTTACAAAAACTAGTTTCATCCTCGTAAGAGCCATTTAAAATGCAAATAACGATTTGAAGTTCATAATACATGATTTTTGTTACGTGAGCGACAAATTTTTCACCATTTCGTGGTCAACGTATTCACGTTTCAGAAAATTTCAAGATGCATTATCGTTGCACAAAACGAATGCATTCATTCAATAGTAACATTTGAAAAAAATGTTATAGATGTAAGACGACAAGGTCGTTGTTGCGTATTAAGCAATCTTTGCGTTTCTTGTGTTTCGGTTATAATGGCTGGCAAAGGTAAACATTTTCTTGCTGTCCCAGTAAGATTTTGCCTACGTCTTACCATACATACGCTTTGAATATGTAGTAAATTTAAAGAGTAAATACACTTCAGGAACTGACTGAATCAGATCCCAAACCCTATCCCCAACATCAAAGACATCCCGACAAACAATAAATTTCAAGTGATAAGCCGAGTCAGCAGCTCGTTCCCAAATACATGTATGTGAAAAGAAAATTGAAGGCTCTGTGAAAATCAGTTGTGCTACCCGCCCCTAATAAACACGTACACTGCTCAACCAAAAATTGTTATGTTTGACTATTTCAGAAATTTTAAATCTAGGTTCAATGCTGGTCCTACGATGGTAATAGTGCCTCTTGATCATTATATATTGGGGAGGTTTGGAAAAAAAATTAATGCCGACTCTTGACCACAAGGAAGTAGTTTACAATGTACGTCGTTATCTTGTGCTTCAAACAGCGAATATCTTATGTTTCAACTGAAAATAGCCTCAAACCAAATAAGAAAATTCGCTGTATCTATTTTGGACTTCATTGGTCATACTGAGCCGATTTCAGTATCGGAGGAAAATAAATAAAAAACAGTTACCCTGTACTGATATTATTTGCCTGAAGTAACTGTCATTCGTTTATGAAATGAAGCCAGTCACCAGGACACTTCGGAAAACTGACATGATGGTCAGTTTTCAGAAGTGTTCTAGTAAATGATTTCCCTACTTAAACTGATTGCTTCTGGAATAGTTAAAAGACCAAAGGGTGAGATAACTGCGCTTTCGACATAAATACTGGACTTGCAAGACCTAAGCTATATCTGATTGCTTATTTGGTTCGAGATTATTTTCTTTTGAGACACACGTTATTGACCGTTATTAGTTATCATTGCTTAAATATCGGTGTCACGCGCTATAAATAGGCATGATTAACAACACAAAACCATGTGTTAACAAGGCTTTTCACGCGCCTATAATGACTAGCCTAGCGAATTTTCGTATGCAAGTTGCAGGGCAATACTCCGTCAGTACAGAAACAAGCAGTAAGACAGCATTTGCAGTTATCGCTAAAAAAATCTTTAACGGAAGAGTTATACAAATTCGGATATAATTGTAAAAATTGAAGTACAGACGACATCGAGTGAAAACTTTGATTGACATGATTATGACTTGTGAACTGCTGCTAAAAATTTGACAAAAATTCACGGTGGCTGACCATGGCCTGACACGAGGACTTTTATAGACATGGATAGTGCGTGTAGGAATCAGCAAGGTAATTTTGATAATGCCGAAAAATAGTGCCCAAACATTTTCGTTATTAGCACGTGACCGTGAAGTACGTTGTGTACCTTGTACTTCGGGAAGTCAGTGTGTGTCAACAATCTTCCACTTCTCGTGAAATCTCGTTTGTTTCTTTTGTCATGGTATCCTATTTCAGTCGTTTATAGAACATTAAGTGCACTCTAAGGCTGTAACTTAATATACAGCCAAAGCAAGTATATATAACTTGAGCACAGGATCATGAATATTTATGGTAGCGGCCATATTGAAAATTTCTGACTTTAATACATCCTAATAACATATCCGCTTTCAAAGTCACCATACACCACGGATATCGGTTCACTTATATCAATTTCATAACTGCTCAAATAACAGGTTTTCTTCCTTTCTTTTGCGATTCACATTCAGTCAGTAGTAGTTTACATTATGAACCTTTTTTTTTATGTAAAAACTTCCGTGTATATCTGAGTTCGTTAATGCACAGATGATAGATAGTATAATGATTGTAATAATAGAGTGAGTTTCTCCCCTCAAGAAAGGTAGGATAAAGGAAAGTAAATGCTTTAAAGAGGGAAAATTATCTTTCATTTTCAAAATTTCACTAACTTTATCCTATACCCTTTATGAGTTTTATTATTCTATAAATACAGTTCAAATCAAGTTTAAAATATGGACGTAAGTAGAACCTTCGGTTTTTGACATAAGGACTGAATCAGCCTGTCGTGTCCGAAACGTCTGTCACTTAGGATAAAGTCGGGTAAATTCGGACAGCGGGTAAATTCGGACAGTGACATTGTTTCCTTTATATGTCAGTTGTTTGGAATTAAAACAAAATTAACAGGGCAAACAGTGAAAATCCTGATGAGACGGCTCGTTATGAGCCGTCTCATCTGGATTTTCACTGTTTGCAATGGCATGTCCGAATTTTCCCACTGTCCGAATTTACCCGACTTTATCCTAGTGTCTGTGATATCTGCGCGTGCGTCCCCTGACTGGAGTGTTAATGTGCAGGTTAGACATAGTATACATTGTATTTGCTGAAAATTTGATTTTCTAAACTTGTTGCTAATTTTTATTTGGATTTAAGATTTATTGGTATATATCCATTTTTTCTGGCACCTTTACTAACTTGGGTGATACATTATTATAAGGCCATCACACCGGGTAGGCGGCAATCGAAAACGCTCGTAACAATCGATTAATGCGTGTCAAAAACAGCGTTTTCGATTGCAAAACAGTGTTTTCGATTGCAAAGTGTCGCCAATTTGCAATCGAAAACGCTGTTTTTAACTGTTTTTGATCCGCGTTCGTCGACTGCACGAGCGTTTTCGATTGCCGCCTACCCGGTGTGCCATCGGGCTTATCTATTGACTCCACAATACCCTGGGCAAACGATCGTAATATATGAGGAAAAGAAAAGAAAGAAACGTCATAATTATTTTTCAATCATTTTAACCATTTCCAGCAGGAAAAACAATACTAAAACAACGTCTTATCAACTTAGATGTTGAGAAGGTGTTGTTAGACGTTTCCCCGTCGTGGAAACAAGGATAGGCTATGTGCTAATTGTAGATTTTCTTAGAAATTTCAAAAATAAATGCGAAGCATTTAGTTTTCACTATTATAACATTAGGTGTTGAATTCGAGTATATATACTTAGCAAAAATAAAAACTTGACAGTCGCTATGTTTCATCCTACGGTAGTCGGGGAAAAGTGAGGCATGAAAATTCTTTTATTTTAAGAAAATGTAATCATTCTGTAATATCATAGTCACACAAATTTCAAGATTTCTTAGATACAGCACAATTGAGGCTACTGTAAACGTCACAAGGGTACTTTTCAGTTTTCTATGCTCAAAACCAAATAATTACCAAACTTAAAATTGTCGAAATCTGCTCAAATGATAAAAAATCTGTTGGCAATGCTTTTCCATTATTAAATCCAATCTGTATGGACTCATAAGCTAAAATTATGCCGATGCACGGTCGACTAGGAGGCCGTAAGGAACAGACGAAAAACCTCAGTCCACGCAATATTGAAGTCAGAAATTCAGTTTCAATGGAATTCCCGTTACACATTTAAGTCTTTATGGCAGTTTAAGAAATGGCTTTCAAATAAATTTAGTAATAAAGACACTGAGTTTGCAAGACAAGCAAACTAATCCCGAAGAAAATAACGAAAAAGACGCATTGGTATAGGAGATACGGCATCTCATAAATCTCTATATGTTTAATTCAAAGGGAGATAATCTAAAAGTTTTGAAACTTTAAACGTTATTTTCAGGTTGTGATAACAATAAACATAAGCGTTGAAAGTGTTTTCTATGCGTACTGGAACTACTGTTTATCGCGTACAAGAGAATTTTCTTCTGCGCATGCGCAAATTAAAGTTCTGTTCTCAGTTATTAAAATAGGAATAAGTTAGATAACTCCGGACAGGACAACATTTACCAATAATTTTTCATGATTTAAGTAATCATATGTCTGTCCAACTAGAAAACATCCATTTATACATTACAAATTTGCTAGGTTGGCCGGAATTGAGAAATAAAAACCGTCAAGTTTTTATTTTTGTTCAGTTTATAAACATCCGCCTGCACCTGACATTTGTTACCGGTGTAAACTAGTGTCTAATAAATCGTCTCTGTTTGCGCGCAGTACTGAAATAACGTCATGTTGCCGTCGAGATGTGACGTTAATATGATCTTGATTCAAGTATACGATACATCGACGTCAATATGACAGTTTTTAAACCTTGCGTGTCTGGCGGATCAACACTTATCCCGTATGAATCATCACGATATTGTTTACATTTACATTTGCATACTTTATGTAGGAAATCATATCTTAAACTTTAGGAGACTGAACGGCATGTTGACCTCTGACAATGTTTGACAGTATTTTTAACTTCGATGTGAGTTCCAAGCAGTTGGTAATTTGCTGTATAATCTGCCTGTGTTTGATAGATGCACAAGAACAGAGTACGTATGTTGAAATTATGATTATTTTTAAAGTTCAGTGGCCATATTTACAAAATGACGTAAGTGGTTGCTATGCTGTTGCTAAGGTTGAATTTCTATGAAGGAGATTCCCTACAACTATGAAATTTGCTCTGGAGGAACAGTCTGAAAAAGACTGTTCCTCCAGAGCAATTTTCATAGTTCTAGGAAAACTCTTTCATAGAAAATTAGCCTTAGCAACAACATAGCAACGACTTAAGTGGTTTTATAAATACGACCCCAGGTAAACTCTTAACTTGTATGGGTACAGCCTAGGATCTTCCCGCCATTTTTACCAAGGGGGACATCTTTTGTGACTGCTTCTGTGCTTTCAAGAAGCAAACTCTTTTTTTTTTAAAAAAAAAAAAAAAAAAGATGATCCCCTCACCCTAACCACCATCTCCCCCGTCTCCTGGACAATGGAGACAAAAGTGAAAATGACAGATTTGCTCTCCCCGAAAGTATTGCCATTCAGCTTAACTATCACACCGCCTTGACATGAACATATTCCTTGGGTCGTATTTATAAAACAACTTAAATGGTTGCTGTGCTGTTGCTAAGGCTGAATTTCTATGAAGGAGATTCCTTACAACTATGAAATTTGCTCTGGAGGAACGGTCTTTTTCAGACTGGTCCTCCAGAGCAAATTTCATAGTTGTAGGGAATCTCCAACGTAGAAATTTAGCCTTAGCAACAGCATAGCAACGACTTAAGTAGTTTTATGAATGCCACCCCTGAACTTGCAACCTCATGGTGAACAGTACTACTGTGTCGATATTTATTATATTCTCCCCAGCTTACGAAGTATATCGAGGGGATACAGCTTTTGTCTGATGTCCGTTCGCCCATTTGTCCGTCTGTTCGTCGAAAAGTTTTCATTCACCTTATAGTTTTGCTCTTTACTGATAATAATCACAGTCTACAATGAAAGTGCTCATACGACTCCAGAAATGCAGACATTTTAATACGAGAAATATAATGATATTGAGAGGCGCCGTGGTCGAGAGGTTAGAATGACTCGGTTATGGTGCAGAAAGTCGCCGGAAGGTAGTGAGATCGCGCCCGGGTTTCACAATCCGACGACTGGAAAATTATCGCTGTCAACCCAACAGTAAATGGACATCTTTTTCGAATCTGGAAAGGATAAGGCAGCGAAAGGAGGGAGATGGGCTCCGCCTTTCATCTGCTGTGCCGAAGGTACTGTTGGCCTCTAATCTCCACTGCCCCTACAACTATTCGGCTATGGGAAACCTTTACCTTTTCATCCAATGAATAAAAAATGACAGCTGTTTTTATGCCATTGAGAAAGCAGTCTGTACTAGGCTGGGGGACTTAAGAGAAGCTGACTGTAAGGATCGAGCATTGGATGGAAACTCAAAATTTTGTATTTTGCTAAAAATGTCATGGTTTAAAGCTCTCGACGAAAGATGAAGATTAGTGAAAAAATAGTGAAATATGTCAAACGGTTCTCGAGATATCTAAGCAATTACTGTTGCCATGGCAACCATTTTTAGGCCGCTCAAATTTTACATATTTTCATGAATTTCAAAGAGAAAATGTGTCTGTCCTGAAGCAAGTGTCAAATAGTTAACTGGTATGGTGTTTAGGACTAAATGTAATTGTCAGTCTCTGCACCTTCAGAGCACTGGCTACTGCACGTTGTTGAAACCATGGCAACTGGAAGTACATATAGTCGGAGAAAAAATAAAGTTTGTGAAAATAGCTCTTTTTCAAATCGAGGTTATTGAAAATGGCAGCCTGACCTATATATATCATTAACATGTCTTCAAACAGCAACATAAGTACGGTACACAGCAAAAGCAATTAGTTGTAAACTTTCACTGACTACAGAATAAATGCACGTGCAAAGGGTGTCCCAGTCGCATTTACAGTTTTACAGAAACAACAGTTTTTTTAGATTTCTTTACCCTAATTTCCACACTTTCAGTTTGAATTTGCTTATTAAACAAATAAAGAGTCGCATTGTATCCCATCTTTGCAAATAACGGCGTAGAAATGTAGTGTTTGATATTGTTTACATGGTTACGATGCAAAAAAATGTGTTACATCAGTTCAAACTGACCCTAAACCCATGTAACTAATATACAACTCTTAATTTGCAGTAGAATCGATATGGTTTTAATGTAATTCAGTACTTGGTTTCCGAATCTCTAATGGTTTTCATTTTTTTTTCTAATAAACAGATTTAAAAGTGCTGCTTAGATACCCCACCCACTGTATATGCAATAGCAATATCACCGTTTTGTGAAGAGAAAGTGTGTACAAATGTGAAAAAATACGTGATATGGAACTACACGATTAAGAACATTTTTTTTCTTACCATTGAATTGTCGCTGATGTATACATGGTGTTAAGCGCGAATCGTAGTTTATATCTCAACGGCGAAGCCGGAGTGAGTTAAGAAACGCTAAATGTAAGAAACAAACCGAAAAATCACACGCTCAACCAATAATAATTTCATAACAAAATGGACATTTCAAACATTTTTATGGCACTACAAATTAACTTTTAAATGGCAGACTGGAAAACGAAGAGAGTTAATGACAGGTTTGTAGTTTTATGGCCCTTTCAACAGTACTTAGGTCATGCAACAAGGCATGGGTGATTTTTAAAGACTGTGTGCAATGGCACCCCGTGATTGAAAAAAAAGAGATTCGAACAAGGACTGCTAGATTAGCACGCAGGCGCTTCCCTCGCTAAGCTACAGAAAAGTGGATGAATAAATCACTCATGAGTACTCGTATACTTAAGATGGCACCCCTATCAGGATTACCTAAATTACATGACTTTCTTGGCTGTTCTAGAATCCCCGGCTAGCACAGTAGGTTAAGGCCTGGCCTGCTGATCAAGTGGTTCAGAGTTCGAGATCTGCTTGATGCATTAATCTTTCCAACCGCAAATTTGGCTCCACTGCACAGCTTTTCATACTCATCCCCCCCCCCCCCCCCACACACACACACACACACTTCCCACCATCCCCCCAACCACATTCATCAATCGTCCTGATATGACTGAAATACTGTTAAAAAGGACATAAGATCCAAAGACATTCATCCATCCATTTTTAGCTGTTCTATGTAGTATGACGATCGTAGGTAACAAAACATTGCTTGAAATTTCAGTATCCTTCGGTGAATAGACGCTGTAGGCCTTAGTCTACACCAATTTCTGTCCTGAAAAATGCCTCTTCTTGCGCTATTACCTGCTTCACAGAAGCAATTCATTCAAAAACATCAGCAAATTTATTTATTTCAACATAAAATAAAGATAAGGCAAAAATATTGCTGCAAATAAAACGGTTTTACTCCGTTCTTCTATTCCGTGATTTCTGCAGACGTTTTGCTCGGGACAACTCTTGTCATCAAATGTACCGAATACACTTGCAACTGCAGTCTTGGTAAATGGACCTATTTCATAAATAAAAAAAAGGTCATGGTGATGAGCATTGTTGACAGTAATCTTATTCTTTCAAAGATACTATCTTTTATTATTAAAGATCATGGATACTACCTGTAGTGTTCGCAGATTTGTAATCGTCAAGGGAGGTAGATAATGCCAGTTTGACTTATCTCCCTTCCTACTATTTTACAGTATTGACACATTTCAAAGATGGATAACTTTTAAAGTTTTGCGAGTTTACACCTATTTTTTTGACTTTCTTCAACTTCAAACCTTACTCTATCATGCATATATTGCCTTATTGTCAAACGTGACTGCCATTTTTAGTTATCAGGCGAATAAAACACCAATTTTTCACTCAAAATTGGGTCGATTTTTTCCAGTAAAAGCTCTCCCGTTGATAATAAGGGACAGAAAACATTCATATCATGTTATCTTATTACATACGTATGTATTTTCAAACTAAAAAGCAAATAGGAATGGGATAATATTTGTTGTTTGACTTTTATCGAGGAAATATTGCATACCTGCCTCAATATTGATATTTTCAAAATGGATTCCTGGTTACCATGGAAACGGCCGAACGTTGACCTCTAAAAACTTGTGAAATACAAACAAGCATGGTATATATCAATTTCCCCAAATTTGAGCCAAATCCGTAATTTTCGACTTTCCACGTTATTATGGGCCAATGCTCGATGTTTACAGTCAGCCTCTCTTAAATCACAAACTGGTCATTTCTTATTGTGTTTTTTGTTTCTTTTTGTTATTTACATTTTAGGTTCGTATGCTGATTGTGGGACCATATCTCATTATTACAGCAAACATTACAAATTCAGGTCATATGAACTAAACAATAACACCACAAGGTATCTTCGTATTTCCGAAGCAAGTTGCATACTTGAGAAAGGATACAACGAACACGATTGTCTGTGTGTAAAGCAGGGCCCTATCAGAATCAAAAGCGTTGACGTATTTCATAAAATATCCGACTCTGCCTGTAATTACCACGAAGGATTGTCTGAAGACGACAACGGGAATGTCGGCGTATATGGATATAACAACGACACTGTCAGGGTTCATCGAGGGTGTGAAGCTTTATTTTGGGTATCTTATCAAGGTAACGCATTATAACATAACTATTAGTAACGACTCTGTAAATTACGTTTCTTTTGCATAAAATGAAGCCATTTCTACTGTTTACTGTATTTGTTTTAATCCTTTTCTTTCACTTTTATTTATAATATATATAATAAATTTGAGCCGCGACGCGAGAAAACCAACAAAGTGGTTAAGCGCCCAGCGCAGACTCAGATCAGCCTGGGCATCAGCCCAGTCTGATCAGAGTCTTCGCTGCCCGCTACCCTTTAAGCGATTAGCAAAGAGTCTGGTTAGACTTGACAAATGCCCAGGCTGATCTGAGTCTGCGGTATCTCACAACCACTTTGTTGGTTTTCTCGTGTCGCGGCTCATATATTCATTTATCATATGACGTCGCATTAGACAGTGTAATAAAGCCACGCATTAAAAACAATAATCCACTTGTGGATTAAATATGCAAATTACGTCGTGCGTTATGCGTTGACGTCCACAAAAACGCTGCGTTTTCTAATGGCGAAATCGTGACGTTTTTGTGTAAAATTGCTAATAAAATGCGATTTTAGTGTCATATGACAAATAGAATCTTGCATTCGTGCTCCTGTATTATTGAATTTGTTAAACTCGTTGGGAAAACCGATAAGATGCTCGGCAAAGCCTTGCATCTTATCTTTTTCCCCAACTCGTTTAATAAATTCAATAATACATGAGCACTCATGTAAGATCCTCTATTTCTTTATTTATTGAAAACAATCCGTAAAGATGCACCACCTCTGGACGATCACTTATAATACCGTTCAAATGCTAAAATTTTGGACATCTATAAATGAGCCGCGACACGAGAAAACCAACAAAATGGTTGTGCGTCCAGCGCAGACTCAGATCAGCCTGGGCATCCGCCCAGTCTGATCAGAGTCTTCGCTTCCGCATGGAGGTAGCTTAGACCCTTAGCTACCCTTTAAGCGCTTAGCAAAGAGTCTGATCGGACTGAGCGGATTCCTAGGCTGATCTGAGTCTGCGCTGGGCGCACAACCACATTGTTGGTTTTCTCGCGTCGTGGCTCAAATAATAACCGTAAATGTCCCAAAGTAGAACAATTTTGTTTTACAATGCAGTAATGCGTAAAAATTTGCAGATGGAATGGCAAACAGCAAAGGCTCTGATCAGATTTCTCTGGTCCTAGTCTGCACTGTTTGTTCAGAGCAGTCTGACCCAGTACTTAGTTTTTATGGGGTTAGCAACAGAAGCTCCGCCTCCGATTATCAATAATAATTATACGGAATCAAAGGTATATCTTGTGTATTTGAAAGCTACACGTGTCAGGTGACGTTTTGCGACAAGTAAAACAGATATCGGATCAGAACGAAATTCAAATGTGGCGATTAATTCTTTTCGTTGTTTTCTTTTCGCCATTATGAACAAGATTTTAATAAAATCGTTTGCTGCCCAGCCTGTTTTATTAACATTTTACCATATGACGTCGCATTTGAGAGTGTAATAAAGCCATGCACTAAAAACGATAATCCACTAGTGGATTAAATATGCAAATTACGTCGTAACGTTATACGTTGACGTCCATAAAAACGTCGCGTTTTCTAATGGCGAAATCATGACGTTTTAGTGCAAAATTTTCTTATAAAATGTGATTTTAGTGTCATATGATAAATAAAATCTTGCATTCGTGCTCCTGTATTATTGAATTTATTAAACTCGTTGGGGAAAGCCGATACGATTCTCGGCAAGCCTCGCATCTTATCTTTTTCCCCAACTCGTTTAATAAATTCAATAATACATGAGCACTCATGTAAGATCCTCTATTACATAAAAAAGATAGCCCAAAATTAGTCACATCATCAGTTGCAGCCATGTAAACAGCCATGTAGGTGGTCATCGGGTAGCCTTAACATCACAAACAATATATCAATAACAGATATAGCAACTAACAACAAATAGAAAAACCAAGAAGAACCAAAACATAAGTGCCGCCTTGGGATGACCAGTAATGAAATTACTGGGGAGCTTAACCGGTTTGCGATTGCGACCAACTCTCGCCCTTGGTTCTGCTTTGGTCCATCAGACACTTAGTTGTTCGGTTTGCGTGGAAGATTCCTAGCTCATAAGTTTATATCTCAGAAACATAGGAAACTGGCCTGGTAGTGTTAATAGTATATTAAGGTGAGCAGGTATAGCCCACCGTGTTTTCAACAAAAACATTTTGTGATTTCCTGTTTTCTTGCTTGGACAAAGAAGCCCTCCCGTCTGACTCCCCGCTCTTGACCACAATGCCGTTTTTCCTTTGAGATCATTTAGCACATTCTTAATACTATTAAAATCGAGTACCCTTTGCTGTCATACAGAAAGTCTTAAAATTTAGATTCCTATTTTCGTTCTTTTTTTTTTATTTCAAGGGCTATTTGTATAGATTTCATTTTACTTCAGTGCGGCTGGATTGAAGTGCCGTGTGGCGGCTGCTCAAATCGTCCCCGTACTTCAGCATAGTGCAGGTTTAGTTATAGAGGATCTTACACGAGTGGCCATTTCATAGGAAATTTATGAAACGAGCCTTCGGCGAGTTTCATAAATTTCATATGAAATGACCACGAGTGTTAGATTCATATGAAATGACCATGAGTGTAAGATTCATATGGAATGGCCACGAGAGTAAGATTCTGTTTATCATATGATCCGTAAAAACGGGAGCTTATCGCCTTCAAAATTAACATTACTTTAATACAAAAACGAATTGTTGACATGGACGTTGTCAATGACGTTACGTGTACTGGCAGGCGACCAGTGGTGGCCGTTTTTTGTTACACTTTTTATCTTGTTACGGACATATAGTGATTCGTGATTCTATATTTTGATTTAATAAACTAGGGGTAATTGTCGTTATAATACTGATTCATTTTTGGAAATAGACTATAACATGTGCCTGTGACAGATCCTCCAACAATGTCACCAAAACGCACTGAAATACGAGCATAGCTACCAGAGATGGCCGTCACGATTGCCATGCATTGAATGATGCATTTTTCAAAACCTTGTGGTGGATTTAAACTTTGATGATATGTCATTGTAAGTCTGTGGGCTGTGTCAGAATTATTTAGTTTTAGAGCGTTCAACACAGATAGAATATAAGCAACAGTCAGAAACGGACTTTAAAACTCTGACGTAGTCATTTCGTAGGCACATGCTACAAAAAAGTACGTCGAAAACAAACATAAATAATGGGTATACGTGTGCTGTCATTTTACAAGAATTTAGATGCTTTTTGCAGGCTGGTTGCAGGTTATACATTTTTTGTCATAGGTAAACATTAATAAAGCAATTTGTTCATGTTTATTTCTGTATTTAATTATGTCTGAATCAAGGGGTGTAATCCCCGGCAAGGCAATAATGTTTGAATGCGGGTAGCTTGGGGAAATGGTTAAACTTTTTGCCTTCCGGGGAGATGATTTAACCAGTCTTTTTTGTGGGAGTCCCTTTTGTTTCCTTTTAGGAAATGGCCAAATCTGAGGTGGATCAAACACGTATTTATGCGTGCAAAATGCAAACGGCCACCACTGTTGTGCGGCCACCACTGGTCGCACGCCAGTACAGTGGACTCGACAGTATCGAATCATCGACAGTATCGGATCACTCATTAGTTATCGCCCATTTTTCTCACAAATGAAGCAAATATTTTTTACCATTATATTACAGTCATCAAGTTAGACCAATGACAAAGTGCAGGGTGAAAAATTCAATTGAAATGTGCGGCTATGAAACAAATCAGAGTTGTTGAAAAGCTTGGCCCCTCTTCAGCGGCGCTTGCATTTTGTCTGTTGCGTGTTACTCCCAAAATAGATTTCGGTTGTTTAAACAATTTTATCATTTGGCGATTGAAACCAATTCTGCTTTTTAATATGTTCTGGCATCCCTTAAATTGCTTGCAGTCATTATTTTTGTGACATCCCTATATTTGATAAAATTAAAGGCTTGAAAAGTTGGGCACCCATGTGCGACAGTAACGGATCATTATATAATTTGAGCTGAAATGCAGGCATTAGCTGGAAAACTTTATGTCGGATGCATGGTCTGATGCTGAAAGCAAGTCATATATCAACTACCTGAGTGGATGCTATGTCTTTTTTCATAGAAGATCCAGGTTGGTCCAGGATTGTGTTTTGGCTCGGAGTTCGGCATAAAGACTCGGAGTTCGAACTAAAGACCGAGTCCAATCTAGGTTCGGCAGGCTCGGAGTTCGGACTAAAGATTGGGTCCTACATGAGTTCGGCAGACTCGGAGTTCGGACTAAGGGCCGAGTCCAATCCAGGTTCAGCAGACTCGGAGCTCGGACTTAAGATTGGGTCCAACATGAGTTCGGCAGACTTGGAGTTCGGACTAAGGACCGAGTTCAACCTAGGTTCGGCAGACTCGGAGTTCGGACTAAGGGCCGAGTCCAACTTAGGTTCGGCAGACTCGGAGTTCGGACTAAGGACCGAGTCCAACTTAGGTTCGGCAGACTCGGAGTTCGGACTAAGGACCGAGTCCAACCTAGGTTCGGCAGACTCGGAGTTCGGACTTAAGATTGGGTCCGACATGAGTTGGGCAGACTCAGAGTTCGGACTAAGGACCGAGTCCAACCTAGGTTCGGCAGACTCGGAGTTCGGACTAAGGACCGAGTCCAACCTAGGTAAGGCAGACTCGTAGTTCGGACTAAGGACCGCGTCAAACCTATGTTCAGCTGACCCGGAGTTAGGACTAAAGACTGGGAACAATATCGATCATATACTTAGACTAGTATTGCCCTTGATATATCTAATTTCGACCACTGTATTTTCCGCACTGTGAGGTATGATCCGGCCCTGCGCTCCAAAATTCTATGTCAAAAGCCGAGACGGATATCCGTCCAGCCCTTGGTAGAGGCTGAGACTGATATTCGTCTCGCCCTTGATACAACCTGTTGGCCCTCTTGAATCTGCATTTGAAAATTGGCAAAATAAAGGGGTAAATTGCATCTGTCACTACTTTATCACAACAAATGCGTATTGACAGCATTGTTCCCCTAAAATCATATATGGAAAGGTTTAAAAATCATCATTGTTGACCCTAAATGCAGTAGATAAAAGCTAGTGTAGTTGAAAAACAAGACCTGTCAGTGGGACAGGATAGCTAGCCTGACAGTGCCTTGCCCATTACACAAAAAACTTTAATGTTTCTCCATCCAGAAAAGATTTCTGTGGTGTTTTGTCATAGTCACTCGTGTCGAAACAGTTTTCTGTAAACATTTGCCATGAAAACAGCCTCGTTTCTCAAATTTCTATTACTTTCTTGTGAATGTTGTGAAATAAATACGCTGGGAAGTTAAAGACGACTCTTGCTGTATCAGACTGCTATAACTGCAACTGCAACTCTCACATTACAGGTCCAGCGGAATGCCATAACTGCAACTGCAACTCTCACATTACAGGTCCAGCGGAATACCGAAGAGTTTCCTTCGGAACTAGAACTTAGCATTCATTTTTATACACATAAGTATATGATAAAAAGATCATAACACGGTTGTTTTGATCCCAGCCCTGATGTCAGCCCTCGGACCATATCAGCCCTCGCCCTTTGGGCTCGGACCGATATGGTCAACTCGGGCTGAGATCAGGGTTGGTATCAACCGTGTAATCATCTCTATAGGTTTGGCGGACTGGGAGTTCGGACTAAAGACCGATTCAAACCTGGGTTTGGCAAACCTGGAGTTTGGCCTGAAGATTGGGTCCAACTTGATTTCGACCAGGGGGGTTGGACTTAGATTGGGTCCAACATGAGTTCGGCAGACTCCGAGTTCGCACGAAGGACTGAGTCCAACCTGGGATTGGCCAAACCCAGAGTTGGGACTAAAGACTGGGAACAATAAAGGTCAACTCTGGACTGCGACCCATCCAAAGTATGAAAAGTGCCCCATGCTGAAATCATTGTAAGTCCGAAGTCCGAACCTGCCCAACCCAACATGGACCCACAGTTAGTCCGAACTCCGAACTACCGAACTGACAAACAACCCATTCTTAGTCCAAACTCCGAACATGCCAAACACATAATGGAACAACTTTTTTGTCCGAACTCCGAACCAGCCGAACCCAACATGGACCCACAGTTAGTCCGAACTCCGAACCTACCAAATCTACCTAACAACCCATTCTTAGTCCGAACTCCGAACCTGCCGAACTCATGAAAGCCCCGTTTCTTTATTCCGAACTCCGAATCTTTTCGCCGAACTCAGAAACATGGACCAACAGTTAGTCCGAACTCCGAACCTACCGAACCAACAAACAACCCATTCTTAGTCCGAACTCCGAACCTGCCGAACTCATTAAAGCCCCGTTTCTTTATTCCGAACTCCGAATCTTTATTCCGAACCTACCGAACCGACAAACAACCCATTCTTAGTCCGAACTCCGAACCTGCCGAACTCATGAAAGCCCCGTTTCTTTATTCCGAACTCCGAATCTTTACGCCGAACTCTGGGTCAAAACACAATCCTGGACCATCTTGTGATAATGAAGGTTATGCGAAGCACAACTAAGCTTCCGCTAAACATTCTGAAGAAACATTCGAGATCAGCTCGCATGTGTGTGAACCCATTAATTACTGGCTTTCATCAAATGGGCATTTGTACACTGTGTAGACTCAGATTAATGCAGCAGAACTCGCTGAAAGACCATATAGTGTTTATACACGGTTTGCATTGAAATATCAATGTTACCGTAAATTTGTTGATCCTGATCGAACACCACGGTCTTGTCAGGGTGTATTCTTTGCAAAGTCAGATTATGGTCTTTACTGTTTGAGTAGTTCCGTGTTAAAGGGGTGCAGGGGATTACTGAGTTAAGAATTATTGACATGCTTGTACATTTGTGCACAGTCAACTGTTATCTAACAGACATAACCGTTGCTTGTGAAAGACCACGTGAAAAATACCGTTGAAAGGCCGTAAAAGTTTCCTCTGAGAGTTTAATAGGTCCAACTGTTTTATGTAGCAAAATTATTGAAGCGAAGAAGGTTGGCAAATCGCCTCGGAGGAACTCTCCTATAAAATAACATCATATGATCCGATACTGTCGCAACTGATTCGTTACTGTCGTAAGACCCTCCTGTAAGTCTGGATAAGTTATCTGCCCTTAAAGAAATACATTTTGTAAATATTTTGACATGGGTAGATAGACGGGATATTTTACAATTGTTATGTGTAACAACATACCTAATTTTAGCATTCATATACAACAAAACAGGAATTTTAGTGAACTTGATCCGATACTGTCGAGTCCACTGTATGCGCCCAAGTGTTATTACACGTGTGGTCAAACGATTTTTATGACACGACGGTATCCACTGAATAACAGCGACGTCATATGATAAAAAGATTTTACCAACTCTTAAGGAATAAGTGCTCATAGGGCCGCAATTTCTGTCCTTTTGGAACTGGCAAAATTGTTTCTCCTGAAAGTGTTACTGTTCACCATAAGTTTTTCATTTAAGAATTAAAATTTGATTTTCAGCGTTCATCGAGTGATGAAGCCAGTGGGCGGAGCTAACATTCCATGAAACGCGAAGCGCTTCTCGTAGAATATTAGCGACGACCACTGGCTTCTTCACACATAATCACGCGGTAATTTGGTGTAGAATAGGCAAAATATAGGTCGAAGAAAAAGTTAGTAACGATGTGTTCAGCCATAACGTTAAACAGCCGTCGCCTTGACGTGGCGTCAGTCGAACATTACAAGAACCAATCAAGACGTTTGTTTACGTAAGACGTCGCTTGACGACAACGTCACATGATCAATTGTCCTTCATCGGTGTATGAAGCCAGTTGCTCTAAAGGGTTCACCTATGGGTAGTCAATGGCAAGTGTAAATATTTGTTTTTATTATTCCTTTCTGTGAATAAACAATATGCTAGTGGCATTTTTGTTCAATGTCTATTTACGGTAAAGGTATTCTCTCCAATACTCACAACTTGGCAATATCGCAAAGTTCAAAATTATACACTAACATTCTCTACAAATGTGAATGATGGGCTGCGGTTATTAGGGTTATATTTCTATTTTATAGGCCTGCATGCTGACTGTAGAAGCTTAGTTTACTGCAAAAGTGAAGGAAAAGAATTTAACGTGTGTAAGCTGACCAAGAACACGACGATGTTTTTTAACGTTGCCGAATCCAGTTGTATACCAAGTGACGAATGTGACAAAGAAGCCTGCCTATGTGCGCCACAAAATCCTATTAAAATCAAGAACGTAGATATACTTCATAGAATATCCGACTCTAGCTGTAATTACCACAACGGACTGTCTGAAGACTACAACGAAACTGACGGTGTATATGGATATATCAACAACACTGTTATGGTGCATCGAGGCTGTGAGGCCATAATTTGGGTGTCTTTAAAAGGTAAGGCAACGCATATACAGTTACTGTTCGTAACTGCATGCTGCTTACACGTTTGGCAAAGGCTGCCAAATCAGTAATTCTGACCTTCAAGGATTCGCAACCTTACCAATGAACACATTCATAAACAAAATTCGCTTATTGGGGTTGAAAGCATTTTAAAGAAACTGAAAACGATGGATCGAATCATATCATGATCATTTGTGTCCAGTAATGTTATCTCCCCTGCTCCTGGCTCCTTACAAGCATTCGTTCATAATTAAGTCTAAGAGAACTAAAAGGTTTTCAGAAATTTACAAAAATATCATAAGTAAGGAGACTGTTTGTTTAGATCAAACTTTTGTCTTCTAGTGACTGTCTCCCGTTGCTGCAAGGCTATATGAGCCACGACACGAGAAAACCAACAATGTGGTTGTGCGCCCAATGCAGACTCAGATCAGCCTGGACATCTGCCCAGTTTGACCAGACTCTTCGTTAAGTGCCCTAAGGGTAGGCAAGGGCCTAAGCTACCGCCATGCGGGCAGCGAAGACTCTGATCAGACTGGGCGGATGCCCAGGCTGATCCGAGTCTGCGCTGGGCGCACGACCACATTGTTGGTTTTGTCGTGTCGTGGCTCATATAATTATCTAAAACATTAACAGATTTAAAAGTGATATTTTTGATAATTACTAAAAACACTACTTATAACACTCAAACGTTAGTATATAGTTTACGGCTGGCTGTGATCGTTGGGATATAGACAGGTGCGATACTGCAAGCTGCTAGCTGCCTTCCCTTCTGTATTGTCGAGTCGCTTAATCCTATGGCGTTAACTCGTTCAAGTACAGTGTATGCTTATAGGCAAGACGAAAACTGATAAAAATAATTGAAATAATATTTTGATAACACAATCACATACACAATATATATTTTTTTTCTTTGACAACCTTTTTTTTTTTTTTTTTTTTTTTTCGGTGACAGTATGAGAAGAAATTATTTTCCACTGGTTGCATCTGTTGTGTTCCTGGATGAAATGTGAAGGGAACCCTTGATTTCCACATCATATTGTGTTCTAAAAACTGTCTCTCTTGTTGTTAACTTTTTGTTAACCTAGAGTAATAAAGAATTGAAATTGAGGCGAAAATCATATAAGACATTTGGTTCACGCATCCCTTGCTCCACTGTACCAGTATTACACGAGCAAGTCGTATTTCTTATGTTATCGCAGGGTCGCTAATAAACTGTCTTATCACTGAAAGTTCCGAAGTGGTAATACATTCGCAGTTCTTGTTTATTATACAAGTGTACCGATAACTGTAAATTTGCCATTTATTAGCCGTATTACAGCTATCTTTCATGGATGTGAGATGTGGATAGAAGAAATCCGTTACAAGTGTTTCTGTTTGGAATCTAATGGCTTGCTATAATTCTACAATTCTACAAGATTTTGTTGATTGTCATAATATGTATCCAACGTTAATAATACTCAGTTTTCGGCAATCCTATCGGAACCACCTAATTCGCAGTTACATCAAACTAGATCAAAACCACTATAAACAGGCCCGGTTTCAGACCAGCACGTACTGGTGGGGCTCTTGATAACTGGTGGGGCTGGGAGGTACTGAGATGTTTGTGTTGGGGAAGGGAGGTGGGGAGGGAATGGGGCTTGCAAACATATGACACGATTAGGGATCAAGTTGATGAGAGTTTTGATAATGCTTCTGAAATATATGTTGTAATATCTTATTAGAATAGCCTCAGCGAGGCGATTCCAATGAGATGTCACATTTATTTCAATCTAACTACATGGCTAAATTATCTCAAAGTCATTAGATACTCCTTATTATCTAGGGTATTATATATCATACATACCACAGTGGCCCAAATGGCGGGCTGAAGCCCCAAATCCCACCCCTCTGGATCCGGGGCTAATAAACGTTGATCTATTATGACAGCATTACTTAGTATATTGGCACCTTCCAATTTAAATTCTGTCCATATATTCTTTATTATATACCTATCACTGATACACCCTTTGAAGTGCCTGTTCTCTGGCCATCTGATACAGACAGCCCTATCAAACTGACGTTTTCTGAATCCGTATCATCATCCCTTAAAACGAGGCTATGTCTAAGTTCCAGCTTCAAGCGCGTCATTTTTAACGTGCATCGTAGAAACGAGAACCAGAGAAACGGGACAAAAGACTTAACGTCAACAAACGCGTCAAATGGCGCGCCTCGATAGCTCAGTCGGTAGCGTTTGTCTCTCGACTAGCGACATACCTCTGCCGCGCAGGTTCGAATCCGGGTCGATGCATTAGCGCTGGCAATTATACGAACGACTGGCTGTTCCCTAACGTATATGATATAAAAATAGGCACTGCCAATTGACGAGCATCGCTGTAGCCCTTATGAAGAGCCGTATATTCTGTTCTGTTCTATGTTGATGCAGGATTTTTTCTACGGTAACCCGACAACGTCGCAGCAATCGGACATCCTCGCCTATGGGAATTGACCGAAGTGTTACGATTGCATCACAGTTTATTTTTTAGCTTCCGGTCGAACGTTAAAATTATTTACATACACATATCACGTTTTGTGAATAAGAATGTGTTTATCTTTGTGTGTCTACGGAGAATAGCAACCATGAGTAGTGATCAGAGACGAAACAGAGAGACAGTTTGTTGAAGTCGATCAAACTTCCTGTTTAATCATAATGGCAGCCCCCATGTGGAGTAAATTTCGGGCGAGAAATCGAACGATGGTCTTCTGAAGCAACATATGCGACATCATCTACATTTTCTTTTGACTAATGTCCTACCATAAGAGCTCGCCCTTCGGGCTAGCGGGCCCAAAGGGGGGCCACTCGCCATGCTCGCTAATAAACAAATTATTATAAAAGTACCTTGATCTGGCGTACTGTATCACGTCTCGTGAATGAGCTCATACCATCGGATCACCCGAAACGCAAGGGTCTAGGGTGGTCCGATGGTATGAGCTCATGCACCCGACATGATACAGTACACCAGATCAAGTTACTATTGTAAAATGTGTATGTATCAATGAAAATATCTCCAGAGAAAGCAACAATCGCAGGTCTCTCCTGGAACTAAGAAGAATGGTGCAACTTTAAACAACAAAACTTTGATATGTACATATAGTTTGAATGGAAATTATTGAGAATTGCTTTATTTATAATCGGTTAACCCTAGTTATTCCAATAAACCATTTGCACAGTGGACTATAAAGAAATAAATAATTTCTAGCAATGATATTTCATTTTACTAGAATTTCCAATAATATATGTCAATTCCTTTAACCAAGGGGTCTAAAATCGTAAAATAAGATGGATTTTAAGAACGTTCCAGAAGTATAGGTTTTATTCAAGACACTTTTGCTTCAAGATAACACACTCTAGTTTCTGTCAAATATTATTAAACAATATCATGTTGATCCCTGTTGTTACATGTTATAAAATAATTTAGTCTTTGCGTTGGTAATTAAGTTTTTAAGCAATTGAAATTTCGGGTTGGCGTATTTACACTAACTTGTCATAAATTTTGGGGTCTGCAATATTCAAGGCATTGTGAAATGAATAATAAACAAGACTGATTTTATTTTCTGATATCATATTGCATGTAAGTCATTTGTGTTTGCAATTGTATAGTTATGCTTGTCTGTCATTATTACATTTCTTTCAGTGTCTACATCTAGTAGCCCACCCAACTGAAAATAGACCATTTTTCTAAGAGTTGGTGAAATTTTGAAAACTTAATTGTTGTTCAGAACCAAATATTTTCTTATAGCATAGAGATGATACAACATATAGCCGCTGCTTGTACAGTCGTGCTGGTTCTGAATCTGTAAAAAATAATTCTAATATGAGCCGCGACACGAGAAAACCAACAAAGTGGTTGTGCGTCCAAAGCAGATTCAGGTCAGCCTGGGCAACCACCCAGTCCGATCAGACTCTTCAGTCAGGGCTTAAAGGGTAGCTTAGGGTCTTAGCTACCTCAATGCGGACAGCGAAGACTCTGATCAGACTGGGCGAATGCCCAGGCTAAGCTGAGTCTGCGCTGGGCGCACAACCATATTGCTGGTTTTCTCATGTCGCGGCTCATATTGCATCTGTTAACATTTTATTTCAGATTTCATCTTGTTTCGTGATTTTGATCTAATTTTGTACTTTATTAATTTGAGGGGAAGTAATCCACATTCAGATGACTGACAGATATCAAAGCTGTTACACTGTCGTTCAGTGATGAATATAGCAGCCACATATCAAAGCAGTTTCATTTATATTACGTAAAGGTAGAAAATTGCTGGCATTCTCATAATTTCAAGTCATTCTGTAAGTAGACGGCCAGCAAAATGACCAACGCCCTATACAACTCATGAGGTGATCACATTGCCAGACAGAACAAAACAAACATGAAAATAAATGTAGTTGCCAAATAAGAGAAATTGCTCTGCGGCCTGCAAAAATAACTCATACAAAAATCGGAAACCGCCAAAATTCATTTGAATGGGTTGCTGAGAAAATGTCTGATTTGGTTTGAATGTTTCACTGTGCACAAATCTTCGTCCCGAGTTCAGACTACCCCAAGTAATTCGAAACGTATCGCTTACACTCATTTTCTTATTCAAATACTGTACATATGGCCGAAACAAAAATAACAACAAAAAGCAAATTAAAAATAAAAAAAGACACAAAAAGATGAAATAAATTAAAATAGAATAATACTCCACAATGCATGGTAATCTGTAATGCGTAAGGTAAAGCCATTCTGAAGAGGTCAGTCTAAGAGTTTCGTTTAGAGGCTGTTAAATGGAAAGAATATTTCAATACTTGTCTCTTCAACTACATGTATTTGGTGAAACAGTTTGCGCAATCATAGCTTTTTACGCATTACAGGAACATCAAGTTTGTCAGCTAAGCCATGTATCCCAACAACTATAGCAACCCCGATTTCAACAGAGCAACAGACAACATTTAGCTCATCTGCTAAACAAGTAAGAACTACGGACGCCACGTCATCAGCATCTCCCTCGTCTAGTATTATTACTGAAATTACACAATCAACAACTGAAAAGTCTACCCTAATGTCAAAAGGTAACGTTCCACCATTTGATACTTGTAACGCACATAAAACGATTGTGTTTCATAGCGCTTGCAACACAATGTCTGGTTAAATAATTGCTTATGGTATGCTCTCCTCGACTAGTAATAGCACACAGAATATTGGGGTGATTTGCCTCTTTCTGTTAATTTTTGTTTGTTTAAATCCTAAGAGATGAATTATCTGAAACTAGAAAAACATAAATAAAAGTAGAAATAAAGACTCGTTTTCATGATATATGGTAAGGAAAAGTCATCTTATTGGGCACTCAACGTTGACTTAACGTTGAATATACATTGATTCTACGTCATGATTCAGTGTTGTTTCAACATTATGTGTCTGGTGGGATGTTACGTAAACCAGTGAGCGCTCCCTCTAGCACCAATTTGAGCAGAAATTAATTTTTATTAAGAGTTTCTATATAGATTCAGCGATGCTAAAGGACGAGAAAATATAAACAACAAAATTTTGAAGTACGGGAGTCTTTACTGGACCTCAAATACCACTTAACGCCAGATAAAGTAAAATCAATTAATTGTGAAAAGATTACATAAAACAAGGTATCAGCTTTAAGCTTACATACATGTATGTAAAGGTAAGCTCGAGGATAGTGACTGCATCGCTCACCGAGTTAAGTCTGGTCAAGAACTTTGAGAAAATTTACGTAAGTCATATATTAGCCAGTCCTTTGTCTAGTACCTTATATCGATGCATGAACGCATCCAAACTGCAACACAGGAGTGTCATTCGTATGTTTGAAAGGTTTCGGTTCTACAAATGTGCAACATTAAAGAACAAAGAAGTTCTGCGTGGAAAGTTACTCTTTGTCATATAGCAAAACAATTAAGCAGGGTAAATTTGATGTTCCTTGCCACAGAATGGATGCGAATGTTGTACTGACTTACATTCATTCTTAATAGAGAAATTAGTTATCATCAGGCTAGCCGCTAGTTAAAAACAAAACATCAAAAATTAGACACACACCAAAAAATGCATACGTTAGTATGTACTGTGTTAAATCAATGAATGTTTGAGTTTCATGGCACGTAGCCATTAAAAAGCCATCTACATACATATTTTTTAATGCATTCCATCGGGAACAATGACAAAACTTTTTCATATAAAGTCATGATTGCTTATATCACTACGAATATAGACAAACACAATATGATGTTACGTACTGCATATACTCCTCCGCGTTGAAAGGAAACAGTCATGTTAATCTATCATGCGGCTGGCAATTCAATCACAAAACTTGTCATGCCTTTAGATAAAACAATTTTAGCACACTTTCTATGAGTACAGGGGCATTAAAATAATATATTGAAACACATTATTTTTCAGTTCGGACCTCACACTTTGTGACAACTGCAACAACAGTGTCTAGGACGTCAACAAGTACTTCTCAGACAAATAAAGATACACCTTCTTTTTCAACTGAGGCATCTTCCTCTTTGACAATAAAACAATCGGTTTCAACAGAGCCGTGGAAGAAATCATTGGAAGTATCAGCTACTACAACCCGAACCTCTGAAGCAGCATCTGAATATCCCACACCTAGCACTATTACTGTTGTCTTACAATCAACAAATGAAACGTTTGCCGTACGCACATTGTTATGTTTTGCGCAAAAGACATTCACATCCACACATACTGTGGGTTCGTTGATAACAACAACTGGGAATAAAAACCAACAAAACTATTCATCTTTGAAGACCGCATTGACAGTTGTTCTTGTTGTGTTGATTATTACAGATTTAGTATTACTTGGATTATTCC
This sequence comes from Ctena decussata, assembly GCA_963989385.1. Taxonomy (NCBI): domain Eukaryota; kingdom Metazoa; phylum Mollusca; class Bivalvia; order Lucinida; family Lucinidae; genus Ctena; species Ctena decussata. Next base: position 21,474,396 of record OZ022502.1, read on the forward strand.
TTTTGAGACGACGGTAAGCAGCTTAATCTATTACGTAAAGAACGACAGATGTTTCATACTTCACACTCTAGTTTTTTGCAAACCTAGACAAAATTCGAAGAAGCTTATATGCTTTGTCTCATGCGTTGTCCGTTGCCTAAATGTAAACTCTTGTTTAAACGACTTTTTCTTCAAAATAATTGTATGCATATCTAAAATTTCAAGTGGAAAATAAGCAGGGCATTAGTATAAAAAAAGTAGAAACAGTATCTGGGACAACTGAAGCAAAATTTTATATGGAGCCTGCAAATGTTGGGAAAATGATTGTTCAGTTTTCATGACCAAGATCTCGTCATGTCCATTTATGACTGGGCTTTTCTCCGGAACCAAATGACCCTGGTTTGCAGAATTCGGGATTCATACACTTTCAGGTCTGTGTAAAAGAATACAATAGGTTGACGTCCCTTTTTAACCAGGTGAGCGATTTAGGACTTCCTGCCCCTCTTATTTAATAGAAACCTTTTATGAAGGCAACAAAGAAACACCCTTTTATATCATAGGTCCCAATGACCAACTTTTCTGAAATTCAGTGCGATTTGCAGATTTCTCAATATGTTAGCCTCATTTTGCAGAAGTTATGTCCTCAGTGCTTTATTTATTACCTTCACATTTTGTTTGTCCAACCTGCCAAGTAGTGGGACAGAGCCTGAAACATAGAAATTGTCTTATCTTTGATTCACATGATTGGGAAGACTATCTTTTTACTTTGTGAAAATGTCTGTGAAGGATCACGAAAATAAAAGGCAATCAGATGCCGATCTGACGAAAGACGACACTGACCAAACACATCCTACGAAAAGACGAAGAAACGCAAAACAGAACAACAAATATGTTACATCATATATCTATTCCGACAGAAAAATTGCCTTGCAGCGGTCGAGACGAAGGTAAAGATAGAGCAAGATTCAGAGACAGGTTTTACAATCAGAGACATTTTCCAGCTCTCAAAACGAAAAGGGAAACACGCGAGACCACTGAGGGTTTGAAATCGGTTCTTTTTTCTGTTGCGTCTTCACAGATGAGATTTAGGATGAAGCAATTATTTAACAAGTTTTTCTTGTCTGTGAACATCCACAAATCATTCAAATGAACCAAAAACTTAATTATCTATAATACATGATTATGTTCGAACCAAAATATCATTTTTTTCTCCTAAAACAGCATATAAAAAGTATACTAAAAATAATAATTATGCTCCTATAACAATAAACAACTTTGTCAAAATTTTTAACAAGATAGATGCGATATGGGATCTGATTGTATTAATATTTGATCATTACATACCCTTTTTCTATGCACATGAAATTTATAACTGTCCTCGTTTATATAAACTAGTATACTGACACAAAGGTTATATGGGATATGATTGTATCAAGTCTTTATCATTAAGTATCTGTTTACTCAAACTTACATGCTTTCCAACAATCATTGAACATGTATCTATTCCGTTCAGTGCTCCTGTGATCTGTTCAGAGTCGAAGAAGACTTGAATTTTAATTAGATCTATAAACAAATGGCCTGCAAGGAGTGGTGCCTGAAACTAATTTACACCTTTATGTCTGCTTTCAGAAAGTTAAACAGAAGACATAGCAGATACGACGATGGCCATTACACATTACTTTGACAAGGTCATGCTGTCTTTCATTCCAATCAAGGACACTGTAGGTGGGCCGCGATTTGTGCTATAGGGTCAAGTCAGGTACATTCGGACAGCTGGTAGATTCGGACAAGGACATTGTTTCCTTTATGTCAGTTGTTTGGAATTAAAACAAAAATAACTGGGCAAACAGTAAAAATCCTAATGAGGCGGTTCAGTATGCACTGTTTGTAATGGTATGCCCGAATTTTCCAGCTGTCCGTAGTTACCAAACAAAATCATCTGCTCGACAAGATTTTATAGACAGTTGTATACTGTCATACTGGACTAGTACAACTAAGGCTCGACTAACGACCAACGACTAAACTAACGATGGCGGATTGTCTGACAAATTTGCGAAAACGAAATTCCCGACTTCAGAAACCTTTGGTGGCATATATAAGGTCTCAAAGTTCGTGAACAAAGTTTTCCAGTTTCTTTCTTGAATAGTAATAAAATAATAAATCACAACCCCTTCTTTTCAAATAAAGCAAAAAAGGAAAAGGAGCTAGATCCGCCACGCTTTGTTATTTATTTAACCGTGTCCAATGACGTGCATTTCACCGTTGTGCATAGTTGTACATCTTTACTAAAATGAGTTGTTGTTATTCATTTGTGTGATTGATATTTTTGGGTTGAAAATGGCTGAACAAGCCAGTGGAACAAGCATGAGTAGGATGAAAATTCGAGTGGAAAAGTCCTCCGAGGGCGAGAAAGCCTCGGAGTGTTTTCCACCTCTAGTGGGTTAACTGGGCGTCGGGTCGGGCGATGGTGATGGGTAGCTTTCAGTACTGGTGCGTCCTACTTATTTTGATTATTTTGGGGCAAGGACCGGCAGTGCTTGCTATCTTGCAGTAGATACGGGAAGGGTTGTTTGGACATTTTTCTCTCATTCTCTCATCTGTCCTTTCTCCTTTCTCGCCTACTCTCTGGGAGACGGCTCGATATAGACTGAAATACTATCTCAAAGGGCCGTTAAAACCTAAACGACCAAACAACTAATTACCTCCCGCTGTCATTGTCGTAAACAAAGAAATATTTTTTTTTTAAAAATCCTACAACTACATATAGTACCCTGATGCAATGGTATGAGAGTCGGACCTGTATATGGGCTCCGGCTGAAAGCAAATATTTTCAAAAATCTTAACGCGTTACAGCTCTTTATTTTCCTTCTCTCACCATCACCTCCTCCTCCTCCCCCCCCCCCCCCCCCCAAAAAAAAAAAAAAAAAAAAAAAGTAAAACGAAATTATCAATGAAATGGTTTCATTAGTTTTCATCACCTCCAGAGCTTTCAATTTTTCTCATTGTTTTGCAAAATATCGTAGCATACGGGGCAAATCGGATATTTCGCCAATTCTAGTAAGCTCCTAACAGTGTAGAGCCTATATAAATATACTGCGATAGTGACCTAGCATACACATTTTCCCCAATGCCTCAAAAACGGGTCCTTCCCAGCGGCTCCGCGAAACGATTCCATAATAGAACCGTCTGGGTGCCCGAGTCCGTCTGTCATCTGTGTCAAATTCAAAGATAGTGTGCACGTTGTTCCTGGGATCGGTATCCGACCTAGCCGCCCCAAAACGTGCCTGAGAACGATCGACTGATTGGGGCCTAGGTTTAAATTATTATCTGGAATAGAAGAAGAGCGAAACGTCGAAATATATGACAAGAACGCTCATACGAACGGCTAAGCAATGCTTTTGTGTAAAGCGCTCAGTAGACTTAGAAGACCAGCACCACTATCCGAGGTATAGGTCTAAATGCAACATAATTGCATGTAAAACACTTTGAAGAAAGCTTCAGAATAGAATAGAATGACGACATTAGGAGAATAAGTTGCAGAGTTCTAGATGCGAGTGGGCACTGGGTGACAATTTTTGTCAGATCTGCGTATAAACCCCTCATCCGAACCGCCTCAACGAGGCTGGATGAGGGACCACAAGCCTGTCAGTTCATCTGCCGTCACACTGTGTCTGGGCAGGCTTAGACATACTAAGCGGTTATCCCGGTTACCAATACTGAGTGCACATACTTCCGCCAGTAACAGACAACTACCCTTGCCAGCGGCCCGCTAGCGCAGTCGACATCGCGTCAGACTGCAGGTCAAGGGGTCCTGAGATCGATTCCCAGACAGGCCACATAACGCTCGTGGAGACTGATCATGAAATATTTTCTACGGTCATTCTTTCCCTTCTGCTGATTCAAGAAGGGCAGTTGTCAGTTACTGGCGAAAGTATGTGCACTAAGTACTTGTTAAACGTTTAGGAGGTCTAATTAAAATCTTAAAGAGCTTCTTCGAGAGCAGTGAACACATTCGAAAGAAGGAACATGGGCCATACCATGGAACAGTGTCATGGAACAGTTTGAGTAGGTTAACTGACCGCCTCGACATGACCTTAGCTGTTTGCTGAGCCGTAAATACTCAACAAAACAAACAAACTCACAACTGCCCTTACGTCAGCGCAAGGGAGAGAATGAGCGTAGAAAATATTTCATGATCAATCTTCACGACTGTTCAGGGGCCGGGCTGGGAACCGAACTCGCGACCGCTTGCTCTGCAGACCGACGTGCTGCCGACTGCGCTAGACGGCTCGGTAGGACACATGTCAAATTCTGAGGGTACCAAACTCTCTGCATAGGGTAAAGGTGATTTCTAGAATCTCCAAGTGTAACGCCTTTCGTGCCTGAACTGGTCCTCCATGTGTGAACGAGACCTTGGCATGTAAATGGGCGGGTCATCAAATAAAACAACGAAAACAACAACAACAAAAAAACAGGTAATGTGAATTGAATCTCCTCCAGTGACCGGGTCCTCCATGGTCGGAAAGGATTCACCACGTGTGAACGAAACCGTTATAGGTGAACCAAACGAATAGATGTAAATTTGACCTGCACGTGTGAACATGTATTCTACGTCTGACAGGGCCTCCATGTATGAACATTTCTGCTTGTTAGAATGGCTTCTCCAGGTGTGGACGAAATCCCCACATATAAACGGGACGGGACGTGTGAACGAGATAGGTACATATGTACGTATGAACAAGACACCCACCTGTGAAAAGGTGCTGCACGCTAGATGGAGACCTTCGCGGGTCCTGTATTTTTTAAAGATCCAGCACGTAAAACGGGACATGTAGTCTGATTATCCAAGTATGCAAGGGATCGCCACAGGCGAACGGACAATCCAAGGTTGAACGGGCTCTGCGCCTGTGAAGAGTAAACGGGACCTCCACGTGTTAACGGGATCCGCGTGTGAGAAAGGAACCTTCATTTGTGAACGGGTCCTCCATATGTGATCAGGAACTGCATTTGCGAACAGGACTGCCACCTGTAAATGGATCTTCCACGAGTGAACGGACCTCCACGTGTGTATTGGACCGGTACATGTGAACGGGGTATGCAAAAGTGAACGACATATGCAAGGCTGTACCTGCGGAAGGGAACTACATATGCGAACGGGATGTCCATATAGGAACGGGGCTTGCATTTTTCAGCGGATTCTCTACGTGTTAATGGGACTGTCCATGTGTGAACGAAACGTGAATGTATGAACAGGACCTCATTCCGATGTAAAATTTAGCCGCAGATGCGCAATACGTGAATATTATACAAGTTTCTATCACAAATATATTTGGACTGTATTGACTAGTTTCAAGGAAACATAGCGAGTTGCGACTCTAGACTGACCCTAGACGAATCCCCCCTCCGAAGGAAAAAAATGCTATACAAGATTCTAGTTCAGTTCAGTTCAGTTCAATTCTCTTATCGACGTTACCCAAGTGGCTCAACGGTACGTAACCATAGCTGCACACACTTGGCGCCGTGTGTCCGTCCATACAAGATTGTATCACAAATATGTTTGGACTGTATTGACAGGTTTCAAGGAAACAAAGCGAGTTGCGACTCTAGAATAAAATAAAATTCACGTGATTCTCTAAGTAATGCAGAAGACAACTTTTAAAGGAAGGGACCATTTGCCTTTTAAAATTGTCCAGGGGTAGCAAGTTTTTCATTTTAAAATGGTTCCTAACTGGTTAAGTAATGACTGTCATCAGACTGCCACTGTTTGGTTTGATGGACTTTCGAATAGGGACAAACTACATCTTCAAGACTAAAATGCTTGCAACAGATCGAAGCGGAGAGTTGGGGAGGGCGGAGGGGTTGGGAGTCCTGTGGGATTATAATTTTCTCTGCCTCGTCTTTGTCTCAACCCTATCTTTCCTTTCTACTATCGCGTTGTGAGACGGCTCGGCGTAACTCAAATATTATTACTCAGCAAAACAAACAACAAACCATCAAACCAAATGCCGATTCAAGTATTGGCTTCAAGCAAGTTATATTTTAGGTTTTCATTATTTACTGTTACTCAACGTTCAGGACCGCCGTGCAGTGCAAAGTTAATGTTGACATCGGCTTAACGAAAACACTCGTAAATCGCATAATCTATCTATCACATTTTGAAGTCATACAGGCAACAGCTCTAGCAAAAGAGAGAGCAGTTATCGCTTTGGGCTCGGCCATGTCGTGACGTTACACTTGAACGCTTTGAAGTTGGAGTGATAGAAGTTACGTTTAACAAATAAGAGTCAATGTCTTACCCTAACGTGAATGGGTATACTTTCAAAGGAAACAACTTTGCCATTTTCATTTTTTGCCTCCCTTTTCAACGAGAGTCAAGTGATAAACAGAATAACTTGCCCCCCCCCCCCCCCCCCCCGCGTGCAGAAAAGTTCTTTCCTTTAAGCGCAGATCCCATTTTAATGGTTTTTATCTTCCAGGGAAGCAAATAGGAAGTCACTTACATTGTTGTTGTTTCCCTTTCCAAAAATGGCAGGAGCCCCGGTAGCTCAGTGGGTTAAGCGCTGGCCTACTGATCTAGCGGACTGGGTTCGAATCCCGCTGGAGGCGAGAATCTTTCCTACCACGAACGGGGTTCCATTGCACACAGCCTTTCATTATCACAATCCCATCGTCCTGATATGACTGAAATAATGTTGAAAAGGACGTAAAATCGCAAGTCATCCATCCAGCCATCCATCCAAAAATGGCGGAAAAACATCGACGTGTACTCTTTTACCTAAATAATTTTTTTTCAGGTGACCTTTAGCCTTTTTTACTTATTGTTGAGGATTGGGAAAATGTTGAGTACAAGTTCTAAACATAATTCACACTGAGGTTCAAACTTTCCACGCGCCTCGTCTTGTTACAAAAAGTCCAGGGGCCGGTTGTTCAAAACTAACGACCTCGTTAGTTAACGTTCGTTAAAATTTCAACCGTTAATATCTCAAATAAGCCAATATTTTTTGTTGAAAAAATGTGAAAAGCTTTTGCACTGCAAAAGCTTCTCACATTTTATCAACAAAAAATATCAGTGTATTTGGTTATAAAGTCATAAAACACTTAACGAGTTGACTTCTTAACGAGCTCGTTAGGCTAACGATGCTTTGAACAACTGGGCCCAGGCTGCCATTCGTCTCTGTAGGCCTCGTTTTAATATAGCCACATACCTAAATCTTGTGCCACTGCTGGTGTAATATCAAAATTTGAACCTGTTGAAAAAATTACCCAACTGGCCACTTTTTAATGTTGAATATCGACCCATAGAGCATTTTTCAGTGTTGAAAATTGACCTGGGTCAAGTTTCAACATTGAGAATTGACGCGTGGGGTCATGTTTTCACGGGGTCAAAATTTAATGTTATCCGGCTCAAGAACCTCGGGGCGAATATCCCATCATTTAAAGTTTACATTATAGTAAACAAATCAGTTTTCCCGATTCAATATGATTTATATTTGATGTGACGCAAAGGATGTAAATTTTTATCCGGTTTGGCAACGTCGAAATCTACAGTCAAATTGGACGCTTCAATGGATATATATATATATATATATATATATATATATATATATATATATATATATATATATATATATATATATATATATATATATATATATATAGCCGTTCACTATTCTAAACAGTGAGTTTAGTCTTTAGTCATTAGTCAATAGCCGATAGCAGCGTTAGTTGTACTAGTCCACTAGAACATTAGTGAAAATATCTGTATTTGGATATGTAGCAGGCAAAGTCTTTTGTATCATGTCCATAAATGTTTTTTTGAAGTTTTGAGTTTGAAAGAAGAGAGTGTGAAATTTTAGGAGTAATGGGGCAATTCGGGGGCTAAGCCCCACAGAAGCTGAATTATTTTTTTAGAAATGAAGTTTGATGGAAGAATTCTCACCCTCACCCCCCCCCCCTGCCCCCCAATATGCCTAGTAAAATATGACCCCCCCTGCTTCAAGGCTTATTGATTTCCGAGCACTCTCGCAGGCTAAGTTTTGTACGGGTGCTTATTTTCAGGCACGCGGCACAAATATTAAAATAGATAAAATGATGACACTCTTTGCGATTCTTTGTTTTACATCCGACTGATCCTATATTAAATACGAGCGAATTCTAAGAGGAGGAGAACGAATTTCAACATTGTTTAAACAAATCACTCACCAGTTAAAAATATGTATTTCGTGATATGACTTATACCGTCAGCAGTGCAGTACCGCCTTAACATAAACCTATATGAGCGCACGTAACAATTATTATCATTTGGCTTCGCCGCCAAAGAGTACGCTCCGTCCGTTCCCGTTGAAGTTACTGTCAGTTTTTGTGCGAATATCTCATAATATTTTGGTAATAATATTTAATAAACAGAATTTATCATGCTTTTTTGCAGCAAATTTTTACCTGATAACAAAATGTGATATCACGTCAGGTTAGAACTACGCTTGCGCGAATGATATCAAGCAGTGCCTACTTAAGCGAGCTCTGAAGTCGATTTGCTATTCAGTTATGGTAGACGTGATAACAGTTTTCGATTTTTCAACTGAGTTCACCGAATCATGTCAGTATGCATATCGTAAAGTCAGCAAGTTCAAACAAAAACTGCATTCTATTTTCATTTGCTTGACGCTTTTATACCCATTAACATCCTTTAAATGATGCACGATAGGTACAAAACCGTGTTAGTGTCTGTTGATTCAAATTTATAAGGCTCGACCAGAAACACGTAGGAATGGCTCGTCATGCTTCTTACTAATTTCATTGTATTCCAATCGCACCCTTGTCTATCACTTTTCCCGAGACACAGGGGCTGAGGTGGCTCGATGGGGGACGCCTGCTCTCGCGAGTTCATACGTAGGCGTCTCTTACCTGATGTCAGCAGCTAATGTGTACCGCGGAATGAGACAATAAGTGTGGCTCGTGTAGGGATGCTCGTTGCCTGCCGAGACCTGCCCATCATCTGTTTTCTTTCAAACTTTTTGGGTTTAGCGCCACTGAAGAAGTTAAATACAGAAACGCGCGTCTGTCGCACTAAAATTGGTATGGATACCTTTATATTAGCATCGAATATATTTTTATATCGGCAAATCTTTCAGATGGAAAATTTCACATTTTGCACACTTATAAGTGTAACCAGTATCACAAGACTGCAAATCAGACTTTTGCTGGTTGCTAAACCAAACCCTTTTATGTGCTTTCATTTTTACTTTTTTTTCTAAATCTAAAAATAGAATAAATCCTTTTGCCGTCAATGATATTTCAGAAATGCATGATATGTGTATATGTGAATTTCATGTCAGACTTATATTTTATTTAATAAAACGAATCAAACCTTAATAAAACATATGAGCAATCAAATATTATTATCATTATTCAAATCAGGCAGAAAAAGTAAATAGAGGAGAGAAAAGAAAAACAGAAGTCTAAATCCCACAGTACAGTATTTTCTTGTGTATATGTAAACCATGTTTGATAAATGTACCATAAAACGTCCAGTGAAATCTCTGACACACGTTTAAAAGATGAAAGCATTGACAGGAGAATGAACAAAAAAATAGAAGAAATGGTTCACAATCCTTGTTCTTAATCGTTTAGTTGTACAAAATAGCATCCGGAGTCTTTCAATTACCCTCTTTCTGATTAGTCGTCCTATATATTTAAGGATAGAAACTTTGATAAAAATTTGATATTAAACATAATGAGAGACAAAAAGAAAATATAAATAAAAATCGATGAGAGATCTGAGTCAGAAACCGAGATGCCAAAGTACAAAAAAGGATACGTTTTGTAAGCCGTTTTTTTGTTGTTGTTTTTTGTTTCATTTGTCGAATGTCCTAGTAGATCGTTAATAATTTTTGGGTTGGCTTTTCCCCTGGATTTCAATTTGTTTTCCGACTGAATATTTTTGTTTTATAAATGTATGTTTGTACTGCTATTTTGAGAAAGAAAATTGTATTGCCTTTATAGTAATATAATTTTATTGAATCATTTTATTGTCTTCATGTTTCCCGAGATTAACAAAGGCGACTGATATTCATCTGAATTAACGGTATTGTAAATACTTTTGGAAATGTGAATTTCAATAAACCTGTTTTCGTGTCAAGTGTGATATTTTTCCTCTTGTACATGTTTTAATCGTTTTCTGAATTTTACAATGATGTGAAGTTTGTATATTTTTCTTCGATTCTCATGATTCTACATATTTTCAACTATTCGGGTTGACCTTGCTTCAGCATGAGGAATATGCATATAGTAGCGAAAGTGTCCGAAGTCCGAATGCATATCTAACTTTATGATATTTTTGTACTAAACCAAAATTCATAATTTGTTACTTCCGTACATTTGTTATTAACTTTGAGGATCAATACTATATTTCAGGGGATACCAAGGTTTTATTTAGAGATTCATCATTTTTCATATCTAATTTCAAAGTGAAAAAGTTGTTTCCAGTCCAAACAATTTCCTAATAGATATTATTTACAAACAAACTGATCTAGGATGGATGTTCAAATGTTGATATATGCGATTCTCAGCAAAAGTTTTGTCAACATTTGACTGAACTCTTGATTAGAATTCAAAATACTGCTGGAAGTTATTAAAATTAATTTAATTCTTGTGAATTCAAGCAGTGTTTGGGGGTAAAGATTTTAATTAAGTTCTTCTCGATTATGTAGAGAGGCATATATAGCTGAACTTAAGTGAATGAGTTCCGGTAAATGGTCTACCAACTTCAAAGTGGCAAGCTTTTTCATCACGCATGGTAATGTCGTAATGGGCAATCAAAAGTTATGCAAATGGACGCCTTACGGTAGCAGCCGGACATGAGCTACGGTACAAGCAAACAAAGCATAAACAGGTGAATTTTAGTAATTCTTACATTTAATTACCGGTTAACTTGGTATTTACGCCGGGCATCCAATGAACAATGGATTAATCTTAGCGTGACTGTTCGAAAAGTGATGGGAAAAGGCTCGAGCATTATACCAACCTGATAGACGATCAAAACCACTCCATGTCAAAAGTATTCAGCCCAAAGTAAAATCTTTTTGGGACTGATTCTTTTCCTTTCTTTAAAAGGGAACTTGGGCCAATCATACTGCGTGGTTTGAAATCACTGCAGGAGTCATCATGTGTCTGAGGATGATACGGTATATCGATAGCTGCATTTCCATGCCTAAAAAGAGCCATTCAGGACAAATCACTGTACCTACCTACATTCATCCCGCGATCGATCTACGTTCTTAACTTCATATGTGACAAAGTGTCTGCCCCTGCCCTGGGCTATATATATATATGACCAAAGATGGCTACTACGCCGATATATGGTAAAATTGTATATAGAATCAGTCTTCAAAGCAATATTTTAATTATACATGTCAGAACCAGATGTCAGGTGAGCGTTTACAGGACCACTGGTCCTCTGATAAGCTTTGTTCATTCCTTACATATTAAAACATCTGGGACGGTAGCTCGCCCGGTAGCGAGGCAAGACCGCTTAGGATGCAAGATCGACCCCCACGTCCGGCACATCCTTTCGTGAAGAATTGGGAATAATTTTTTCTGCCATTCTTCCTCTTCCACTGATTCTAATAGAGCAGGTGTCAGTTATTAGCCCAGTGAGTTTTGAGGAAACGTCTGAAATTGTCAAATCATGAGAGACATGGGTCAGAGGTCAAAGAATGACCTTGACCTCTTGTACCTGCAAATCTTCCATGTACTAATTAAGACGAATGTATATACCAATTTTTAGGTCAAAATCTTCTAAACTTGCTATGAAATCTTATGTTCTAGCATCTTCCCAAACTTGACCTTGCCTTAAAAAAGGTCAAGAATAGCCCAAGGTCATCATTTGAACAATCTTGATAGTACTCAAGTACCTGATGCTACATACCAAGTATCAAGGCCATCGATCATTTGGTTCTGGATAAGAAAATTTGTAAAGTTTTTTGCCATATATGGGCCTGGTGGCCATGTTGGTCATGTGACCCTGTCCGTTTGAACAAATTTTCATTCCGTAAGCCCCTGGAGGCTTTGTATGAAATTTGGTTACAATTGGCCCAGTTGCTTTGAGGAGACGGGGCAAATTGTCAAAATATGAGAGACAAGGTTCAAAGGTCAAAGAATGAACTTGACCACTTGTATATATAAATTTTCATGTACTCATTAAGATAACTGTATATACCAATTTTCAGATCCAAATCTTCAACAGTTTCCAAAAAGTCTTATGTTCTAGCATTTCCCCATATAAAAGCTACAGAAAGCAAATTTGACCTTATTGTAAAAAAAAATTCACGGTCATAATTTGAATAATCTCGTAAGGGGTAATGGTACCGGTAGGAGCAACCAAAACCGTAAGGGGTAATGTTTACCAAAAACTCGTCGCCGACACAAAGTGATACCAAGAGGTTAATGTTGGCTGCTTTTGCATGAAATATGATTCAGATTCATATGATTATTGGCACCATAAAGCATTTTAAAGCGTGTGTTGTTCAAAATAACTTTACTAGCAACCACGAAATCTGATTACACGGGTACAGCATACCTGGGAGAAAATAGATTACAAGTCGGCCGATTACATTCTTACGTCCATTTTTTTTCGTTTCTGGTGCAGAAATGAATACTTATTGGAACGACATTCTCCTTTTGCTAATATGTAGCTGCAAAATTGTAAAAACAGATGAAACGGGAGCACTCAGCTTGCTGTTGTCATCGTTTACTTGTACCGTAACTCATGTCCGGCTGCTACCGTAAGGATTGCATTTGCAAAACCATTTGATTACCCTTTACGACATTACCAGGCGTGTTCATTAAGTATTTTGTGTCAGTTTGCAGAACAACATGAGTAGACAAACCACATTTGTGTTTTTTTTTGGTTGTTGTATTGTTGCTTTGCAACCACGGTTGACAGCTGTGGTCATGTCGGGACAGTCAGTTTACCTAACGACACTATTCCTGGGCAGGCTTTGACCTCCTAAGCGGTTGACAAGTACTAAGTACACACACTTTCGCCAGTAACTGATTACTGCCTTTCTTGAACAAGCGATTTATAAATAAAAATTTGATCTTTCAAGGGAAAAAATAACCTTATTCATCTACTTTGACCCACTACCTTACTTACTACGGAGGGCATTGTACTCCCATGGTCTCCGTTTGACAGTCCGAAGGTACGGATGATTATGTAGAAAAAAATAACGAGAAAACTAACAAAGTGGTTGTGCGCCCAGCGCAGATTCAGATCAGCCTGGGGATCCGCCAAATCTAATCAGACTCTTTGCTAAGCGCTGAAAAAGTGGCCAAGGATCTAAGCTACCTCTATGTGGACGGCGAAGACTTTGATGAGACTAGGCGTAATCCCAGGCTGATCTGAGTCTGCGCTGGTCGTTCATGTCACTTTGTTGGTTTTGTCGTGTCGCGGCTCATTTTGTTATGGTTGGTTTCTGGCGCCGTTCACGCGAATTTCAAGGTCACGTTGTTCTTGCTCAATTAAAGTGCATTTTCAAAGGTTTCTGCTGATATTCTCTTATTCTACCTAATTAACTTCAAAGTCGAGTGCAAGGAAAATGGAGTTAAAAAGGAAAGAATACATGCTTCCGTGATTTGGCACTTTGCGCTGTTGACATATGAGCCGCGACACGAGAAAACCAACAATGTGGTCGTGCGTCCAGCGCAGACTCAGATCAGCCTGGGCATCCGCCCAGTCTGATCAGAGTCTTCACTTTCCGCATGAAGATAGCTTAGTCCCTCAGCTACCCTTTTAGCGCTTAGCAAAGAGTCTGATCAGACTGGGTGAATGCCCAGGTTGATCTGAGTCTGCGCTGGGCGGACGACCACATTGTTGGTTTTCTCGTGTCGCGGCTCAATTATATAACTTACTCTAGACCATCGCTTTTTGTTCATTTGGACACCCTTTTGATACTTCTTAGTCTTTGACTGGACTGACTTATAAAATCAACAAAGTACAGTATGAATTTCTCTGGCGTTTGTCGCCAGATATTTTCAGGGTCACTGATGGGGCTTGAATAGCCAAAACTTCGAAATATGGCCCATGTCCCTTCTTTTGAATGTGCATTCTGCTTTTAAAGGAACTCTTTAAGATTTTCATTGACGTGTTCCTTGCTTCCAGAAGATCTTCAGTCAGAATCACTTGCTTTATTTTCAATCCAGCATGCTGAATGTCTTCGTTAATAGTTTACTGTACATTTGACTTTTTGCAGTACTCCATGACAACGATCAGAACTGCACATATGCAAAGTGGTTATGGCTGTCGTATTAATCGTCTTCACCAGCAGCATATCCCCCATTTGAATAACGTATATCTGAAAAAGACAAATTTACAAATTACTAACATTATACGAGACAGCCAAAACGTTCCGATACAAGTATGTTAGTTTCTTTTTTGTAACCAATCTCCAACTTAAACTGAAATAAACAGTACCTTGATATTTCGCGTATGAGTTTTACAACTTGTGTATTATTCTGATCATTTGTTACCACGTGACACAACGTAAAAATCACTAACTACCAAGGAGGCGGCGCACTTTTCTGGTGTCGAAATTACTCAGAAACTTAATATCCAGGTGGGAATGGAAGGCGTGATCAATGTATAATGTTTGGTTCAACAGTAATACCTTGTAGACTGGTTTTTAGTTTTTCAAAAGCTGGACGTTGAGTCTCGTCTAAGTTCCAGCAGCTGCGCATGACGGCATACCTACAATACATGTAGTTACAAATATTCAACGTTATTAACAAATACTGTTTTATATCACCTCAAGTCAACCCATAAATCATACGCAGAACTCCAGAAAGGAAGGGGTAACATGAATAGTTCATAGATATTTTTTCTGATTTCTGACCTAAAACATATACTGTGATCCCTCATTAGAACCGTTTCAGCAAGGCGGTTCAAATGACGGTTCACACCATATACTTTTATGGAAAAGTAAGGAAAATTATCCATAAATTATCCCTGGTACCCCTTCTTATCTGATGCACTGATATGCTGTTGCACTGTTTTAAAATCGACTCCCTATATAATATTTATAAGAAAGTGAGATCGAGGTTTTATTAAGCAGAAGGAACGAACAGCACTTGCTTACCCGTATTACTACACGACACCCTATATAACTAAAACTTCATTGGTTTAAGAGCATACAAGATTTTAATTTTGGCGAGCTTATATACTCGTATAAACACATAAACGAACGAGTACCCAAACAGCACTGTCAGTGACATTTATGTTGCATGTTTTTGACAGATACTTGCGAAAGTACCAGCTTTCATTTTTTAATAAGTGCACCCTTCAGCTTTAAACGTTCCCAACCTCTATTTTTTTTACTATCATAGATTAAAAATAGCAATTATACATCCAGACGGCCACATTTTGTTTGAGAGAAGGAATATTTCATGTTAAACAATGTAGCCAAACTTTTTCATTTTAAAAGCGGATACAAAATTATATTCAGTAGTTGCATTGTTCACTAAATAAATATGAATAAATAAATAAGTTCCAAGAGAAAGTGTGCGATATCAAAACAGTTTGTCAATACTGACGTATGTGACTACCATGATTAAATACATGTAAACTATCCAAGCGTCATTAAATAACATAAATCAAAGGCACAAAGTATCATATAGTCCCAGCAGGCACACAAGGTTGAATCAACATTGTATCAAACTTGATTCAACGTCACGACGTTGAATTAAGGTTGATTCAATATTGATTCAACCTTGTGTGCCCAGTGGGGTGTTTTGCCAAATTTTATATAAAAAGATAAAATAAAACAAACTTAACTGAAAGTGTGCACAAGAAATATCTAATATTTATTTATAAATAAATATTCAGTTACAAAGTCTACCTTAAGATACTTTTTGTAAGGATACGCTTTCTTGTAACCGCATTAATCGCATCAAGTTTTCGACAGTTACAGTCTCGCAGACTGTACGTGTCAAAATATGAAGGTTTCCCTTAGCCTAATAGTAGTGGGGGTTAGAAACCCACTGAATCATGGGCACAGCCCACCTCTCTCCTTTCGCTGCCTTATCCTTCCCTGATTCGAAAAAATGTACCCGTTTACTGCTGGGTTGACAGAGAGAGTCTTCCTGTCGTTGGATGGCGACGGTGAGCCGCGAACTCACGACCTTCCGGCGACTTTCTGCACCATAACCGAATCACTCTAACCACTCGACCACGGCGCCTCTCAAGCAAAATATAAAGCTGTAAACAGGGTTTACTGCGAAGCAGCGTATGTTTGGGCTGTCGAAGTATCCTAATTTCCCTTCACCTAATCAGTTGCTAATATACTTACAATTCCTTGCTACATTTCTCAGGTTTAGGCAGTCTGTAACCATTTTTCACTTTCTCAATGACCTCGCTACCTGTCAGTGAAGGATATGGCGTTGCTCCTGCCGATGTCAGCTCCCATAATACCACTCCAAAAGACCATCTGAAATTTACGTGAAACCAAGGAGTGATGCATAAGCAGTAAGCATTATCTTCGGACCAGAGTCGACTTTTGTGCTTTTGAATGTTATTATTCCGGGATTAAGTCTACATGCATTTGACTGACTTAATGTGGTTTGGAAAAAATGCCTTTGCCATCAGCTCTAATCGCGTATTAGTATTTGAAGACGGCGTTATGTAATTCTGTTGATCAATCAACTTATCTAAAAAACAATCTACATGCTCAACGGTGTGATATATTTCTTGCTCCACGTACTCACGGTGGTAATACCAATTTGGCTACCTGTGCTTTCGACCGATTAAGTACTAAACAAAGTGGCTTTCGACCGAGAATACAGTCGTAAGCATTACCAATAACGGTGAATGGTACTATTGTTAATGGATGTCGACCGCGCTGATACTGCTGTCGATTGTCTCAGTAGACAGCCACTTTTGCATGTATGGTAACTGACTGACTCGGTCGAAAGCACAGGTAGGCAAATTGGTATTACCCCAGTGGTACTGACTTGTTAATAAAATGTTAGGTAGGTACCCTACTTTTATATTTCTGTTTACTTACACGTCACTTTTGGTTGTATATTTTCCTTCTTTAAGACTTTCGATAGCCATCCACTTGAATGGTAGGATTCCCTGTCGAGTTAAATATTAGACTATTATTGACTATGGAGGCATTGGACTCGATGCGATATGCACCAGAGAATGCTATTATCTCAGAAACCGTTTTCTGATAACCAGAGACATTGAATCGTTGCATGAAAACAACCAAACACAGATAACAAGCCCATGACCTACAGTACGTTTATTTAACGCTACGCCAGAGTCAGACGTTAACGTCACAGTTGAAACAGATATTACGTTAAAATGTCATTTGTTGTAATGCTTTTAAGATAAAATTTGCAAATTTCTTGTTAAGGCACTATTCTTTTTATGTTTTCAATTTTGCCTGTTGCTGAAAATTGACACCAGTCCTTTCTAGAACAAGTTTTAGCGTTTTCGATCATTCAAGTACCCGTATTCGCTAACCAGAATTGAAACGAAAGAATATTTGATCAGTTTCAAATCGTAAAATATTGGTGTGAGTCTGAGATTTCCAAAAATGTTGGAGTTAGAAAAACAATGACACGTTTTCAACCGTCAAGTTTCCATTTTTGCTCAGCATATTTAGGGTATAAAATGCAGTCCGACACTCATACATTTGTTTATTAATAGAAACTCGCTTTGTATTTTTGCAAAAACTCGAAACTCACTTTCCCTACTCGGAACTCGTTTTGAAACTCAAAACTCGCTTTTTAAACTCGAAACTCACTTTCCTTACTCGAAACTCGCTTTTCTTACTCGAAACTCGCTTTCCTTACTCGAAGTCGCTTTTCTTACTCGAAACTCGCTTTTCTTACTCGAAACTCACTACCTACTAAGAGTGAAACACCTTTGAGATGAGATGCTACAGAAGTTATTGAACATATCGTACAAGGCCCATATAAACAATGAGGAGGTTCGCAGAAAGATCCAAGCAGCCATCGGAGAATTTGATGAACTCCTGACGCTGGTCAAGAAACGGGAACTAAGGTAGTTTGGCCACGCCTCAAGGTCTTCTGGTTTAGTAAAGACGATTCTACAGGGCACAATGAAAGGAAAAAAGAAGAAGAGGTAGACAGAAGAAGAGATGGGAAGAAAATATTAAAGAGTGGACAGGGATGGATTTTGCCAGCTCAACTAGGGCAACTGAAAACAGGACAAGGTGGAAAGGGATTGTTTCAAGGCCATCTGTGGTGCCCCAACGACCTAGTAAGGTTACGGGATAGAAGAGAATAGAATAAAATAGAAAATTCTAAGAGGAGGAGAACGCATTTCATAATATGACTAATGCCGTCAGTAGTGTGGTACCGCCTTAACATAAACATATATTATCACACGTTACCATTTGACTACGTCGCCAAACAGTACGCGCCGTCCGTGCCTGTTGAAGATACTGCCAGTTGTTTGCACGAAAATCTCACAATATATGTGTCATAATATTTGATAAACAGAATTAATCATGCATCCGCTGCAAATTTCTATCTGATAACACAATGTGACATCACGTCAGCGCGCGAATGATATTAGGCAGTGCCTTCATAAGCGAGCTCCGAAGGCGATTTGTTACTCAGTTATGGTAGATGTGATAACACATTTCAATTGGTCAACAGAATTCCCCGAATCAAGTCAGTACCCTGTTACGAAATGGATCTAATCGTCCACTATGTCGTCGAGATTATTTTAATCCTTTCAATCAGTAAGGCTACAGTTTTTAGGGTAACTGTGGTAATAAAACATTTACGGAAATTGTGGCTACGTTATGCATGGGTTGTTTGTGAATACCTCTCGTGGACAGCATATTGCATGATTTTAAGGTGAATACCTGCACGAGTCTTTTGATTGTGGAAAGCGCTTTGCATGATTTTAATGTGAGACGCATAGTATTTATACGCCTATCTTTTAATGAAAAGTTAGACGTGGCTGTTTAATTCTTGATGGATGTTATATTGTTGTGTGCCTAGATTCTGTGTTAAGACCTAGAAGGGTAAGATTTTATTATATTTATTTAGAATAGTTTGGCTAAGAATGAAAAATGTGACTTCTGATTGATATGGTATGATTATATGTGTCGACTGATTTGATTTTGTTGGCAGTGATCAGGCTGCGCATGTGTCGACCGATTTTGTTAGTAAGCATGCTGCGCATAATATTTGTATATTAGGAAGTTTTGTAAATTTCGGAAATAGTTTATATCACTGATGTTGGTTGCAATGGTGTGCGTCTATTTGACGTCCAGTGACGTCAGTTGCATTCATGTTATTCATGTGACGTCAGTTGCATTCATGTTATTGCGACGTCAGCACTTTTTATATTAGTTTCACGTATACGTGGCCTATAGAAGTAGATTGATTTGTAATGGAACTAATTTATATACTCGTGACGTCAATTGACGCCATAGCATGCACCACATTAAGGGTTTTTTCCATAAGTTATAATGGTAGCATTTGGTCATCATGCGTTTGATTTGCCTTCATTAGACGGCGTCATATGGTATAACATCATGGATGTCATGATGTCAGATCAAACGTTATGATCCCAAATGTGTTAGAAACGCTTATTCAGTTATTATATTCTATGGCAAATGGTATTACGCTTAGTTTAAAGAAATGAATTAATAAATATGCAAGTTAGATTTTGGTCGATCAATTTAATGTAAATAGGTCATTGTTTAGATTATTCATGTTTTATGTGGGGTATGTCATGGTAATGCCTGTTGACGTCAGTATACTTCTTGACAATGTTTGACGTCAGATCCTTCGACGCACATGCGTAGTAGGATCTACGTTTCTTCATTGGCGGAAGTGGTAAGCACACTTTTAGCTTTACATCGTGAGCGCGAGTCGTGTCTAGTGACACGGCTGGCGTGTGCACGTTATGCTCGGCATTCGCCGAGGGCGTTGTATGGTATTTCCAAGACAGGCCCAAGTCTTACGTATTGTTATTATGTAGTTACAATGTATTAAGTGTAAGTTCGTTATTTTTAGGCACATCAAGTCCGGCAGTCAGCTGTTAGGGCTTAGAGCCACGTCTCACCTGGAGATGCGATATACGTCTCCAGGTTAATACCAACCCGGGTAGAGGCAGTTACAACGCCGTTTGTGCAAGGTTCCCAAGCAGAGGCGGGAAGCACAAAATGTAGGCGGAAGTGGTTAGCACAGTTTTGCCAGATTCTGTGATAAGATCTGAAGGTCACATCAAGTGTGGGACAGTGTTCGTCCACTAAGGTGTTTTAATATATATAGACTGGTCCCTGGTACAATCCAGGGAGCGACCAGTATATAATCGTGCACGTGTTTATGTGAGTTGGTGTTCCTCATGATATATGGACTGGCCCATGACATGATCCAGGGAACGACGAATTGAAGTCTACCAACATAAGGCCTTGTTTTTTTGTATGAGCTCAAACTGACGTCTTTTGTTCTTTGTGTTTTCCTTTAGTTCATGGCGCTGAGCCGAGTACGGTGTTGACGTCAGACGGTAATCTATTTGCGTATTGTACGCAAATCGATTACAGATTTGAAACAAACACCTTACTTGGGCCAGCGACATGAACTGATATGTGTTGTATATTATTGTAATTGTGACAGTTGTAAATTGTATTGTTGTATATAGAATTTACATTATATATAAACTTCAAAAATTCTAACGTTGTTAGGGTTTCCTTGTTAGCGTATTACACTAGTAGATAACCCTTTAACCGGAAGTCACCCTCCGCCGTCCTGGCGACGCATAAGGCTCTACACCCGTGTCGACCGAGTGTAAAACCTTCTGCGTAACATGGTGTCAAGAAGTAACGGGATTTGACTTCTGGTTAATATCTGCCAGTGTAAGACATTGACAATATATACAGAATCTAGGCACAATTTTGTCAGACATTTTTTTTTATTATTATTGACTTTCTGATTGTTCTTTTCTAAGGTAACGTAAGGCTGTGAATTTTAGGGGAGCAATTTTGCCACTAAATTCTTAGTAAATGTAACCTACACTCAATTAAGGTCAACTATCCTTATTCCCTACGTGATGAAGTGCGATAGCCCATGCATTATTTTGTGATAAAATGTAACAGGTTGCATATCTGAGTGGGGAAACTGAGGTATATAGACCTGAATTGTCTTGGCACGGATGATACATATTTAGTTTTAAGGTCCGTTTGAGTACCTTGGCACTGCTGTTGCATGACAATCTGTTAGTTCATTAATTCAAACGTTTGTACGTGGTGTCGTAACCGTTACTGAGGTCCATTTTATGTCCTGATTTAGTAACGTAGGTCACTCGTAACGTTATATAATATCGTTACAATGAATTAAACCTAATAGCGGAATCTTAAGTTTGATTTACCGTTGGTATCTTATATGGTTTTGTAAGGTAGGACGTACAGTTGTCGTGTCAGTGTTAATACGTTGCGTTACATACGTTACGTTTGTATATCCGATACGCTAGATCAAGTTGGGCGTAATTGTATGTGGGTTATTTACGTCATCTAATTACGTCATCTAATAGTGAAAAGTAATTCTCGGCAAAGTCAACGTCAGTTTATGACGTCATTTCCGGTCTGTTATGAACGTAACTTTAATGGCTACGTCCAGATCGCGAGTATACTAATTAATCAACGTTTTAGTTGGATTAGTTCGTTATTATTATTGTTAACGTTTTAGTTAACGTGTGTGACTATAAGTGAACATCGGTTTCAGTTAAGTTAACGTGAGCATTACGTTAAGCGTCATGGATCAGTTAGTTAAGACGGGAAAAGAGTTAGGTTATGAGGGGCAGGCATTGCAGGAATTTGTAAAGCAACAGCAAGAGACTGAGAGGGCAGAAAGGCACGCGGTAAGGGCACTTGATAAAGAAAAGATTGCGCAGGCCGATAAAGACAGGGAAATTGAGTTAGCTAAGATCGCGGCGGAGAAAGAGAGGATCGCAGCGGAGAAAGAGAGGATCGCGCAGGCTGAAAAAGATAGGGAAGTTGAATTGGCTAAGATTGCGGCAGATAGGGAAATCGAGATGGCGCGGATTGAAAGTATAGAGCGGCAAGCCGAGAAAGATAGGGAAGCTAGGTTGTATCAAGTCGAAAGCGATAAGGAAGCAAAGTTGTCGAGCGAAGTTGAGTTAGAAAAGTTGAAGTATAGTTTTGAATTGCAGCAACGCGAGTTGAAGAATCAGATAGATTTGCAGAAGGTAACGTTTAGGGTTGAATTAGAAAAACAGAAGTCTGAAAAGTTAGCGCATGCGCGAGATCCCAAGTTACCGTATTTTGATGAAAGTAAGGACAAAATGGATAGTTACTTATCAAGGTTTGAGAAATACGCGACGGCGAATAAATGGGATAAAAACGTTTGGGCTGCATATTTAAGCGCATTACTTAAAGGTCGCGCGCTTGATGTCTATGATAGATTGTCTGTAGATGATGCAGCGGATTATGACAAGTTGAAAGATGCGTTGTTAAAGAATTTTGATATGACTGAACGCGGATTTAGGAAGAAATTTCGCTATGATAGGCCCGAAAAGTCCGAAACGTTTATTCAGTTTAGTAGTAGACTTAGGTCGTATCTTAATAAATGGTTAAAAATGGCGAAAGTAGACCAGTCTTACGAAGCTGTTTGCGATTTTTTCGCTAGAGATCAGTTTTTAGAATCCTGTAGCAAAGAACTATATGTTCATTTGAAACCGAAATCATTCACGAATCTAGGTGAGATGGCTAGGGAAGCAGATTTATTTGCAGAAGCACGTGGCGGTGTCTACGCTTGTGTTAATAAGGGGCAGCGTGATAGTAAGGGCGTAACTCAGAGTAGATCTGATAATAAGCCGAGTGCGAAGCCAGAGATAAAATGTAGTATTTGTGGTAAGGGACATTTAACATATAAATGTTTTAAGAATCCCGATAGGAAGCAAGCATATAGTGCGGAGGTAGGTGCAAGTGCAAGCGGGTATAGCGGAAGTAAGGGGAGTAGTTATGCACCGAAAGATGAGACACAAAGATCACAGAGTAAGAGCGATACTGTACAGACGAAGGGTAGTAATTCAGATCGTGGCCGTGGTCGGGGTTATTCCCGCGGACGTGGTCGGGGTGGCGGACATCAAATGAGCTTTTGTAAAACTACAATGAATAGGTCTCATGAAATTGAAGGTCTCTATAAGAGTAAGGAAGAAAGTCCACTAATCAATGATAACGTGGATAGGGAAGGTGTCTGTTACTTTTTAAGGTCACGATTACCAACAGCGCAGGGTACGGTTAATGGTAAGACTGTTGTAGTTTTAAGGGACACAGGTTGTACTGGGTGTGTCGTTCGTAGGAACTTGGTTTCTAATGATCAGTTACTTGGTAGAGAATCTGATGTAACTTTGATTGATGAATCTACCCAAAAGTATCCCTTAGCAATGGTTGACATAGATTGTCCATTTTTCACAGGAAAAACTGAGGCATTGTGCATGGAAGATACATTGTATGACCTGGTTATTGGAAATATTGACGGGTCAAAACTTCCCGATATGTCCCATTTTGCAATGGCGGCAGTGACTAGGTCACAAGCTAAGCAAGGTGAAGAGGTCTATAAGAAACTTAAAGTTCCTGATCAAATTATTGCTAGTGATAAGGAGGCATTGAAGCAGGCCCAAGTTGTTGACCCTAAATTGAATGGCATAAGGCAAAGAGTGGAATCTGGGAATGTGACGATTAGTCGTGGATTGAACCGGGGTGAAACTAAGTTTATTCGAAAGAAAGATTTATTGTATAGGCAGTTTACTAAGGGAAACAAGGTCACTTTGCAACTTATTATCCCTGAAGGTTTTCGTGAAAAGGTGTTAAGATTGGCGCACGAAACCTTGATGTCAGGTCATTTGGGCATAAAGAAAACTATGGATAGAGTTTTAACTGAGTTCTTTTGGCCTGGAGTTTGTGGTGATGTGGCAAGGTTTTGTAAATCTTGTGACATATGTCAAAGGACTATTCAAAAAGTTCGTGTCACTAAGGTTCCTTTAGGAAAGTTGCCACAGATTGACACACCATTTAAACGAGTCGCTGTTGATATAGTTGGCCCGATAGAACCTCGTTCTGACAGGAAATCCCGCTATATTTTAACAATGATAGACTATGCGACGAGATATCCCGAGGCGGTAGCGTTACCCGGCATTGAAACGGAACGTGTAGCCGAAGCGTTAGTTGAAATGTTCAGTAGATTAGGAATACCGAGTGAAATGCTAATCGAGCAGGATAGTAAGATCACGATTGACGTCATGAGAGAGGTTAGTAGGTTGTTGTCGCTTCAAGATCTGACAACTATTCCTTATCAATCTACTGGTAAAGGACCCGTGGAGAAATTCCATGATACATTGAAGCAGATATTACGTGAAATGTGCGTAGAACGTCCGAATGACTGGGACAGGTATCTCCCAGCATTATTATTCGCAGTAAGGGAAGTTCCGCAAGAGTCATTAGGTTTTTCCCCGTTTGAACTGTTGTATGGGCGTAATGTTAGGGGTCCTATGCAAATATTAAAGGAATTATGGTCTGTAGAGGAAACTGACCAACGTGCGTTATTGACGTATCAGTACGTTATTGATCTAAAAGAACGTTTAGAGAGAACGTGTAAGTTAGCACAGGATATTGTCCGGAAAATGGACGTAAAGCAGAATGCTTATTATGATAAACGCGCGAGGTCGCGTAAATTTGACGTCGGAGACAAAGTACTTTTGCTACTCCCGAATGAGTGCAATAAATTGTTACTTCAATGGAACGGGCCATATGAAGTTGTCGAAGTAGTCAATGCAATGAACTACAAGATTAACGTCAAGGGCGTCGTGAATACTTATCCTGCTAACATGATTAAGCAGTACGTTCAACGTCAAAAGAACGTGTCGTCTGCAGTTGTTAATGCACGTGACAATGTTGGATCAAAGGATCACGGTGATCCGAATGTCCAAAGAGTTAACATTTGTACGTCAGAGGACGTATCCCAATATGACTTCATACGTGAAAACGTAAAGCCCAACGATGTAACGTCGATTCAGAAAGCAAACATGGAAGAACACGGTGGCGATAGTAGATTAGAGGCAGCGGCAACGGATCCTGTGGGATCTGTCGTGCGAAGTAGGTGTAATGTCAAAGACAACGTTAATTTTACGTCTGATACACTTAAAGGTGGCGATTTCCATCTAGTGTTCGATCAGACTTACCCATACTTCCCCATTCCATTTGAGGCACGACAGGTACGACACAGAGAATTGATTGACTTTGGGATTAGGTAAATCCGTGGCCAAGATAATTTGGGGGCGGACTACCTTAGTAGATAGTTTGGCCACGTTATGCATCGCACCGTTGTTGTGTATATAGCTAGTTTTCCAGTTTTGACATAGCCTACGATTCGATCGCATTTCGTACTATTTCAGAAAAGAAACATTGTTATGTTTTTTTCTCCCTAAGGGGAAACCTATGTTACGAAATGGATCTAATCGTCCACTATGTCGTCGAGATTATTTTAATCCTTTCAATCAGTAAGGCTACAGTTTTTAGGGTAACTGTGGTAATAAAACATTTACGGAAATTGTGGCTACGTTATGCATGGGTTGTTTGTGAATACCTCTCGTGGACAGCATATTGCATGATTTTAAGGTGAATACCTGCACGAGTCTTTTGATTGTGGAAAGCGCTTTGCATGATTTTAATGTGAGACGCATAGTATTTATACGCCTATCTTTTAATGAAAAGTTAGACGTGGCTGTTTAATTCTTGATGGATGTTATATTGTTGTGTGCCTAGATTCTGTGTTAAGACCTAGAAGGGTAAGATTTTATTATATTTATTTAGAATAGTTTGGCTAAGAATGAAAAATGTGACTTCTGATTGATATGGTATGATTATATGTGTCGACTGATTTGATTTTGTTGGCAGTGATCAGGCTGCGCATGTGTCGACCGATTTTGTTAGTAAGCATGCTGCGCATAATATTTGTATATTAGGAAGTTTTGTAAATTTCGGAAATAGTTTATATCACTGATGTTGGTTGCAATGGTGTGCGTCTATTTGACGTCCAGTGACGTCAGTTGCATTCATGTTATTCATGTGACGTCAGTTGCATTCATGTTATTGCGACGTCAGCACTTTTTATATTAGTTTCACGTATACGTGGCCTATAGAAGTAGATTGATTTGTAATGGAACTAATTTATATACTCGTGACGTCAATTGACGCCATAGCATGCACCACATTAAGGGTTTTTTCCATAAGTTATAATGGTAGCATTTGGTCATCATGCGTTTGATTTGCCTTCATTAGACGGCGTCATATGGTATAACATCATGGATGTCATGATGTCAGATCAAACGTTATGATCCCAAATGTGTTAGAAACGCTTATTCAGTTATTATATTCTATGGCAAATGGTATTACGCTTAGTTTAAAGAAATGAATTAATAAATATGCAAGTTAGATTTTGGTCGATCAATTTAATGTAAATAGGTCATTGTTTAGATTATTCATGTTTTATGTGGGGTATGTCATGGTAATGCCTGTTGACGTCAGTATACTTCTTGACAATGTTTGACGTCAGATCCTTCGACGCACATGCGTAGTAGGATCTACGTTTCTTCATTGGCGGAAGTGGTAAGCACACTTTTAGCTTTACATCGTGAGCGCGAGTCGTGTCTAGTGACACGGCTGGCGTGTGCACGTTATGCTCGGCATTCGCCGAGGGCGTTGTATGGTATTTCCAAGACAGGCCCAAGTCTTACGTATTGTTATTATGTAGTTACAATGTATTAAGTGTAAGTTCGTTATTTTTAGGCACATCAAGTCCGGCAGTCAGCTGTTAGGGCTTAGAGCCACGTCTCACCTGGAGATGCGATATACGTCTCCAGGTTAATACCAACCCGGGTAGAGGCAGTTACAACGCCGTTTGTGCAAGGTTCCCAAGCAGAGGCGGGAAGCACAAAATGTAGGCGGAAGTGGTTAGCACAGTTTTGCCAGATTCTGTGATAAGATCTGAAGGTCACATCAAGTGTGGGACAGTGTTCGTCCACTAAGGTGTTTTAATATATATAGACTGGTCCCTGGTACAATCCAGGGAGCGACCAGTATATAATCGTGCACGTGTTTATGTGAGTTGGTGTTCCTCATGATATATGGACTGGCCCATGACATGATCCAGGGAACGACGAATTGAAGTCTACCAACATAAGGCCTTGTTTTTTTGTATGAGCTCAAACTGACGTCTTTTGTTCTTTGTGTTTTCCTTTAGTTCATGGCGCTGAGCCGAGTACGGTGTTGACGTCAGACGGTAATCTATTTGCGTATTGTACGCAAATCGATTACAGATTTGAAACAAACACCTTACTTGGGCCAGCGACATGAACTGATATGTGTTGTATATTATTGTAATTGTGACAGTTGTAAATTGTATTGTTGTATATAGAATTTACATTATATATAAACTTCAAAAATTCTAACGTTGTTAGGGTTTCCTTGTTAGCGTATTACACTAGTAGATAACCCTTTAACCGGAAGTCACCCTCCGCCGTCCTGGCGACGCATAAGGCTCTACACCCGTGTCGACCGAGTGTAAAACCTTCTGCGTAACATACGCATGTCCTGACGTCAGCAAGTTCGGGCAAAAACTGCATTTAATTTCATTTGTTTGACGCTTTTATACCCGTTAGTATCTTTTATATGATGCACGATAAATAGAAAAACGCGTTTATAAGGCTCGACCAGAAACGCGTAGGAATGGCTCGGCAGACTTTTTACTTGTTTCATTGGTATTCTAATCGCACCATTTGGCATCGTATATATTTCTATCTCGGCAAATCTTTCAGATAGAGATTTACATTTTGCACACTTGAAAGTGGATAATACTGAAGGCATTTCTGTATCACGAGACTGTAAATCATACATCTGCTGATTGCTATACCTTTTTTGTGTTCTTTCATTTTAACTGTTTTTTAATTCTAAAAATAGAATAAATTCTTTCGCTGTCAATGATATTTTGGAAATTCATGATATGCGTATATGTGAAAGTAATTTCAGACTTATATTTTATTTAATATATGCTCTTAACGTCAGCACAACAACTACAGGCATTTGGAAGTTTGTTGAACGCACATTCCTGGAGACGTGTGTTTATAAGAACTCCAATCTTAATGATATATGTTTACACGTATAGTCTTTTCTCATAATATCAAGGGTTCCATAATATCACGGCAAATACCTTTCTTGTGATATCTCAATAAACTTACAACTTACTGGATTTTGACAAAATTATTTTATCATCCACAAGTTTGAACTTCTGTGCTGTAGAGAAATTTTGGAAACCTGTCGTGATTCATGCCAAGTATAAACTTTCTTTTATATAAAATACGCATGTTTTCAATGTAATTCTACCCCCTGGCCGAAGAGACCTCATAGCTCACTAAAATGCTTGCCATAATTCTATATTTTTCTGTGTCGTCTCACATCAGGTATCTCATACCTTATTTTGAAACAACGGAGCACATGATTATAATATTTATAATATATTTGTCCCAAAGTATGAGGAGGCATTAAGACAAATAAACTTACATTTATATATCAAATGAATCACAGCACATAAAGTTTTTTAATAGCCTTAGGGTATAAACAGACTTAACTGATGAAAAGTGTTTTTGAATTATAAAGTACATAACCACTTGAAATAAAATATTTGATTGATGATAGTTCATTCACTATGGAATTATTCACTGCCTGTTCTGTCCCTGGGCCGGCTAGTAGGCAAATTTATGGAAAACCCATCTGTAAACACATTGTGATATAAGTTTTTGTTCCGATTTGAAGAAAATATGATCAAGGTTGTAAAAAGGAATAAAAAATGTTCATTAACATGTAAGTTATTGCTGCATTAAATTTTCTGAGTTTTTACACTACATGCTTTCCATACTGCCGGTTTTTTTTTTATAAATAACGTGATATTACGGAACTCTCCATTGGCTAAGGCTGGCAACACCACGGAGGCTTATCATGTCTTGTTTGTAAACAAATAAAGGAAAGATAAGATTTTCCACTCTGCAGAAGAATAAGGGATGACCAACGGATGATAACTAAATTTTATTTAATCAGTCCAGCTCTTATTTATTTCTATCTTGGGTAGCTATTAACTATCGTGATATTAGGGAATTCCAGTCTAATATTTAGGTAAGGAAATGGCTAATTTAAATGAAATTGAAAGTATTTAAAGTTTCATAGATTACCTTGCTGATCTTGAAGTAAACATAATCTATTCTCGCAAGTCCAAAGTCAGCAACCTTAGCCGTTTGTTTGGCATCAATTAGAATATTCCTAGCAGCTAGGTCTCTGTGAATAATCTAAATTAAATGAAACGCATTAGTCAGGTAGTGTCTAGATTTCGCACAAGGGAAAGCGGTGATAATTGATAATTGCGTATTGATCATGGTTTGTCCAAATGGACTATGAGCACAGGCAAAGCCGAGATGAACAATCGCTAAATTGTCGTAAGCCATTGTTGTCATACTTACACTCAAAGGAATACTAGCAATAAGGCGGAGGTTTCCCTATTGGCAATAATGCAGTTATAATATAAGTAAAGTAAGTAGGAAAATTCTCAGGGAACTGACACAATTCAATCGCAGATCCCACTCAAGACACCATTTGGGAAAAACCAAGGTTCGAAATTAACAGTAGCAAGTGGCAAATATGCCACCTAAAATCTCATTTACCATTTGAAGAGAAAGTGGTTAGCAATAAGTTGCTGCCTAAGAATTCTTAAGTTAAAGATAACTTCTTGGAAATACTAGCAGATATTCATTAAAATACTGCTTCTATGTGTAACACTAAACACAATTACATAAGGTCAAAGGCATTTTCAATGCCTTTGACCTTATGGAATTTTGTTTGAACATAAATCTGACAACAGTTAAGTGGCAAGAGGACTGTTGTTGGCCTCCAGTTTTTTGCTACCAGGTATTTGAGTTTTGCTTATAGCTTTTACACCAGGTAGCAAGTACTTAAGCCGGTGCTAGGCGTACCTGCAAGAAAAATTAATTTCTAACGCTGAAAAGACAAGACAAAATTATGTATAAGTTCGGCTCTTTTGCACTTCTGAATGATCTGCATTTACATCATTCTATATTCTTCACGATAAGGGCGGGCTTTGTTAAAAATCGGTCAAACCGGAATATATATTAATAGGTTCAAATTTCGCTTTTTAACAGTAAGTTGAGAACTATAGAAGTACCAATTAATTAAGTAACCAAGTGCATGACTATGGTAATTCATGTACAGTGAAGGCCTTAGTATATTTATGTGCATATCTAACCTTTTTAAAGCTAAAAGAAAGACCCATTTTCGTTGAGACTTTTATTTAGAGTAATTCTGAAAATAGAGTTCCGCTTAAGCCGGTGCTAGGGAGGCGTGGCTTGTCTTGCACATTTCATTTTATTACTGATCATGAACAGACTCGATTAAACCGAGTCTTTTATTTTCTTTTCTATGGTGTATTACTTGCTTCCAAAGGATCTTATTATTCAAAACTTATTTATCTTTACTTCAGCTGGTGCTGTGTTGTGTGGCGGCCATAAAACGACTACCCGAACATCATCATTGTGCAGATTAGATTTTCTGATCCTTAGGGATCACTGAGTTTATTTTAAGTAATTCTGAAAAAAAAAAAAACAGTTCCGCTTAAGCCGTATTAGGGGGTGGCTGGTGTTGAACAATTCATTATTGGTCATGAACAGACTCAATTAAACCGAGTCTTTAATTTTCTTTTCTTTGGTGTATTTCTTGCTTCCAAAGGATCTTACTATTCAGAACTTACATGCACATGTATTTATGGGCCTGGCCGACCCTGTTTCCCTCTTGACTAACTAACAACTGACATTTGTTATGTAGGTTTGTTTTAGAAAACTAT
Organism: Ctena decussata; assembly: GCA_963989385.1. Taxonomy (NCBI): domain Eukaryota; kingdom Metazoa; phylum Mollusca; class Bivalvia; order Lucinida; family Lucinidae; genus Ctena; species Ctena decussata. The sequence goes on from OZ022502.1 coordinate 21,505,335, forward strand.
ATTTGAAAGGGCTTGTTAGATTAAGGCGATGGGTTTACTTCATTGTGAACTACAACAATCCGCCTTTATTTGCAATTTTCGCCATAAAATATTTTACGTTTTCATATGCAAATAAGCTACGCATGTGCAGTTAGTGAATCAGACATTCTGAATTTGATCTTGTTTACTTTCGTTAGGCATAAACGTGTTCGGAATTGATATCTTAGCCTTGTCGTGATTTTGATACAAACTGAATATTAAGGTGTGGAAAATTAGAATTTAGGGTGGGTGTTTAACTCGAATGTTCCCATATTTGACGCTGTAAACTGTACAAAGACGTCTGTAGTTATTGGTCCGACCAATGCTTTGTCCAGAACTGCCAATATTAACTTAATACATTTGAAAATTTAGCCCTCTCAGCATGCCTTTTAGGGAAAATCTCCACCTTATTGCAGATATTTAAACTGTGCAAAGTATCAACTCTGAAGCTATTATTCGTACTCATTCCAACATATCTTCAAACTCATTTCTACTCTGTTTTGTAAAATCAAACAGCTAGGGGAGCATATAATATATATAGTTACAAAAACATATTGATGGTAGTAGTATTATACTGCTCACAAAAAGGTAGTGGATATTTTGACTCAGAAGCGAGTACAAGAATTAATAATAATGGCTGGGTTAGATTTTTATTGTATATTGATAGAGCACTATTCAAGTGACAACATTCAGCTAAAACAAAAACAGTCATAGCAGGTCACGTGCCCTATAGCAACACTTAAAGGACTAAGGGTTCTTACATCAATTTCGCATCGTGGAGCAAAATCTTTTGGACACTCAAGTTCTGCAAATATGTAAATTCTTCATAATTTTCCAAAATGAGAACATCCACTTTGGTAGACTTTATTGCGTTATTTAATGTGTAGGGCCTTTGCAAATTTCACCCTCGGTGAGACAACTCACCACACAATGGTATCGTTCACGCCTACCTTTTTTTCCTTTATCAAAACAGCATAAAAAGCATATGCATCTGCTTAATTGAGGCAGTGGGCTTCTGTCTGAATAAAGTTTGCATAAAAATGATCAGTCATTGCTGTGCTTGATTCGTTCGAAATTAGGGTGTCGACCCTTTGTCTACTTCCAATTTATTCTAGGTCACGTGACAAGCTTAAATGTATCAATATTCATATTGAATGTCTCTATTTTTAGTTTTATGAGTTAAACAGTTTGATATTCATATACATATTTTTGTTAGTTCTACTTTCTTAAATGTCTTTATATCCCTTATTTTTTGTGAGCAGTATATGACTCATGCTTGAAATCTGGGTATCATTCTCAAGGATATAAAAATAATAAGCCAATCTTATAAGCACACATTAATGTTGACAGTCACATTTTTATTCGCAAGTGAAATTTAACTTATTGAAGCAATTTCGCTTAGTAATAAATCTACAAAATACAGCTTTTCGAGTATAAGAAAAAGGAAATTTACAACCTGTTTCGAAGCAAGGTAGGCCATTCCGTTGGCAACATCAAGTGCAAACTGTAGTATGTCATGCTGCGTTAGGGTAGGTTCCTTTTGAAGGTAAGATTCGAGGTCTCCCCTTGACATATATTCCATGGCAACATACAATGTTTCTGGTGAAGAGAAAGAAGAAATGAAGCGGAAATCAGTTTTGCTCATAAATATCCGCCTTTCTACGAATTCTCAGTTTATTTGTCATTGAGAATTCACTGCAAAACGCATATATTCAGTGAGGGCCCCCCTAAATGCCTTCCTTATTATAAATTTTTCGGACGTTCAAATATACAAATGTGGGATTTGATTGTATTAATTCCTGATCATTGCCCATCTTTTTACTTTTCCTGATCATTGCCCATCTTTTTACTTTTCACATACGAGCTCCTAGCCGCCGGTTAGTAGGTTCTGCAGTATACAGATCCAGTACTATGGATCATTTACAGTCTGGTTGCTTTATTATGCTTAAGTATGTATATACATATGCACTGCAAACGTTTGGCTGTACAGAGAGAGAGAGAGAGAGAGAGAGAGAGAGAGAGAGAGAGAGAGAGATTGCACAATCCATCCATAGTAAATTGGCATATATAAAGGACATACATGTCAGACCAGGATCCAGATCACCTCGTAATATTGGGGCTCTGGATAACTGGTGAGGCTGGGAGGTGCCAAGATGTTTGTGTGTGGGAGGGGGAAGGGGGCGGGAATCAGGGCGGGGCTTGGAAATATACTCAAAGCAAAAATAACGCATATTTTTCTTTTTCGTATTTTTATGGCAAAATGAAAATCTGCTGAAATTGGCAAAACAGGGAGGACATTATTAATGCATGGAGTACAATTCGTTGCAAACTTATTGAAATTTTATTTGTTTATTCATGCGTAACGAAAGCGTAAACAATCAAGGGGTCAATTTCAAAATTTACAAATACTGATCAGTTAAATCAGTGTCCTGAACTGAGTTGTGCCTGGCTCCCAAACAGATGCCCTCTTTATCTAGGACGCCACAATGTCTCACAAACAACATCAAGAATTTTTCCAGCATTGGTAACTTGTTACAAACAAAGTTATGCCCCTTTCTGCAAAACCAGTAAAAAATAGGCAAGTTTTGCGATAGCGACAGAAAATTTTGTGGATTTTTCAGCAAACCGAATTGGAATCCATTTCCAATTCGGGTTAAATAAAAGGGTAAGTGGTCACAATCAAATGGAGTATGTAACAAAGGGAAGTAACTCTGTACGTCCTCCCAATAATGCAACCACAGATTGAAATTTTGGGCGCTGGATCCTTGAAATCACTGGGCAAAATTATATGAAAATCATACAGCATCTTTATCATAAAGGGCAGTCTACGGTAAGCGATTCGGAAGACAAGATTTTTCCAGGAAAACATTTTTATCGGCTTTTAAATTTCGTAACTCAAACCGGAAGTGAGCAAAATACGTGCTGATTTCAAACCAAAATTTGTTTTAATCGGGCCTTTTCCCCAAGGCCCTACTCATTTTGAATCCCAAATTACCAGATTTTTCTATAAATTTGATGATTCAGACGGTTTTCAAAAACTTCGAAAAACTTTGAAAAAATGCAGATTTTTCAGGTGCAATTTAACTGTATAAGAATCATTTTTTTAAAGTTTTAATACCGTTTTCCAGTTGGTTACATCATGCTGAACTCACGTGCAGCAGTATCGTATTGATATTTCTTTTTTTGCCACTATGAGCCAGAATTTTGTGATTTTTGCCTTTTTGACAAAAATCTTCACATCTTTTTCGAAGAATTGCACTGTGACAAGAAGATGTTGCAGAATTTATGGCCACGTTAAGGCGAATCCCAGTATTAAGTTAAAAGTAAAATATCATTACATTTAATGAGGCAAAACAAGACACTAAAAATATGCGTTTCTTTTGCTGTTGAGTATATATTACATAATTAGGGAGCAATTTGATGATAATCTTTAAATGCCTTTTTGCCCAGAAGCATATATTGTGATATCCCAGTAGAATCGCCTTACCGAGGCGCGTCAAAAGAGCTGTCACGACATATATCTTATATCTCGATTCTAAGGAGATGTCACAACATAAATTTCAATCTAGCCACAAGGACAACTTATCCCAAACTATCATCATATGCTCCTAATCTGAGGGGTTCTACATATTATACATAACTCAGGGGCCCAGATGGCGTAACTGAAACCCCAAAGCCCACCCCAAAGAACCGGGGCTGCATATAGAAAAAAGTAGCATGAACCAGCATAAGAAACGCCAGTGCGTCGGCAGTACGTACCCTTATGATTGCAATAGCCATACAACTTAACAACATTCGGATGAAAACCAACACGTCTCAACACTTGTAGCTCGTGTAGCTCTTGATTGAAGGAGGTAGTATCTGTTGAAATAGTAAAATGGGACAAGACATATATTTTAATTAAATGTTATAATTTTAACCTTTGGGAGATCATAGGAAGCCTGTGGTTTACAGATTAATTAGAAGTACATTGTTGTTTGTAGTCAAAACATTTTTTTATGTTCAAGAACTATCAGTGGGGTAATTCTGTCCAACGCTATTGGTAGATTTTAAACATGCCTATGACAATGTCATGAGTAATTGTCGACACACTGTGCCGATAATAATTATCGGAGAATAAAAGACAGTCAAATAAACCAATACATACCACTGAACACTTATTGATATCTGTGGTATCAAAATTTTGCGGCTCCATGCAACTGGCATATTGGCGCGGATTAATAATGGCATTCGTGATATGACATTGGCTATCGACAATAAAGAAAAATAGATGTAGGTTTGTAACATTTTATGTTACTTTTCTATTGAACAATACATTGTGGCAGCTATTAAAATCGCCTCATCGAGGCGTTTATAATGGAATGCCACAATGTATAGTTTAATGTCACGGTATAGGAAATATACTCGAAAAAATATTTAAGGGGTCAAACTTTTACCCTGCGATTTCTGGAACATTTTAACATTTAGTAAAATAAACCATTTCTACCTTCCATTTTATTCATTTGGCAAGTTTTATAATCATGAAGTTTGAACCTATAGCCTTTGTCTTGACCAAGTCCAGGCTTACAGTCAGACTACCCCTAAAATTAAAGTGTTTTTACATTCCCATAGACGCAATCGGTAGGGCATCTGACTCGTAAGTCAGAGGTCCTGGGTTCGAATCCCGGTCTGGCCACATACTTTCGTTTCTTCTTCCGCTGATTCAAGAAGGGCAGTTGTCAGTTACTGGCGAAAGTATGTGCACTTAGTACTGGTAAACCGCTTAGGAGGTCTAAGCCTGCCCAGGAATAGTGTGGTTAGGTTAACTGACCGTCCCGACATGACCTTAGTTGTTTACCGTGGACGTTAAGCATAAATCAACCAACCAACCAACATTCCCATAGAGAATCGATAGTGTGCCAGTTTGGTCGGGCATATCTTCTAAAACGGCTTTGAGTTTTAAAAATGTTACAACTTGCTGACCTTAAAAATGACTAAATTTGACGACTATCGAGCAATTTTGGGAAAAATTCATGAACTGGCGAAATAAAAAAAAAATTGTGAATTTTCCTCCTTATGGACTTCTGACAACCTTGAATTTGAGGGTAATGTAATTTGAAGGAGTGCTGTGCTTAAAGATAACGGTGCACAATTTTAAAAATTGATGGCATATTAAAGTGCTATAAAAATGCTAACTCACCATATAAAACAAATGTTGGATAAATATCGGTAAACCCAGAAATGCAAACTCAAATGTTTGACCCCTTAATTTATTTCAAATACTCATCAGGTAGTCCTTAATATCTAAGCCTTTGTTATACTGTGCGTATTTTATGTAATAATAAATTTTATGTCCAATATTGGCGGGTTTATATTTTAGCTTTTTTAGTTCTTTGCCTCAGTTGCGAATATCGCCAACATTCAGTAACCGCGGAATACGTGTATAAATGTTTTACATTACGTTGACGAAAACCGGTTTGCATTACTGCGATGTGGAATTTGATTTTATCAGTTCCATCACACGATTTAAAATCTATTTAAAAGTGTGATGGAAAAGAAAGATTGAAATATAAAAGAACAATAAGTAAAACGTTTTCTGCCAAACCACACGGTACACCATTATTACTATAAATACTCCTCATGGGGAAACGTGATAATGGATATATAGAAACCAATGATTAGGTACCGCTGGTTCTTACAATCAGTTGTGAGCCTGTGTACCAAACATATACAGTGAGAGACACTACGAAAATATTTGTCAATATTCATAACTTTATTATTTAAAACATGTGCAGAAAGAAGAACTTAGAACAAATACAGGAAGAGATGGTTAGCAGAGAGGTGGCTGCCTATCCCGTTTTCTGTCAAACCACACGGTTCACCATTATTAATATAAATACTCCTCATGGGGAAACGTGATAATGGATATATAGAAACCAATGATTAGGTACCGCTGGTTCTTACAATCAGTTGTGAGCCTGTGTACCAAACATATACAGTGAGAGACACTACGAAAATATTTGTCAATATTCATAACTTTATTATTTAAAACATGTGCAGAAAGAAGATCTTAGAACAAATACAGGAAGAGATGGTTAGCAGAGAGGTGGCTGCCTATCCCGTTTTCTGTCAAACCACACGGTTCACCATTATTAATATAAATACTCCTCATGGGGAAACGTGATAATGGATATATAGAAATCAATGATTAGGTACCGCTGGTTCATACAATCAGTTGTGAGCCTGTGTACCAAACATAAACAGTGAGAGTCACTGCGAAAATATTTGTCATAATTCATAACTTTATTATTTAAAACATGTGCAGAAAGAAGAACTTTGAACAAATACAGGAAGAGATGGTTAGCAGAGAGGTGGCTGCCTATCCAATGACACATTAAGTCGACGATGTTCTATATAACTTTGGCGATGATGCAGCTCACTAAATGATTATGAAATGGTGGAAGGACATAAGGATGGAAGAAAGAACGGTCGGACGGAAAGATAAATGAAAATCAGTATGGCCTTACATTTTCTAAGCGGTGACAATAATAGGCTTACCGTTTATAATTTTAAATGCAACTGTAGCTTTTTTTATTCTGTCCGTTTTCAGAACTCCTTTCCTTACAACACCAAACTGTCCTGTGCCAAGTATTTTTGTTGATTGCTTCAGGTCTTTATAATCAAATCTAAACGTATCAAGTTCAAAAGCAACGTCGGTTGTTCCGTCGAGCCTGACCTTGTTAAAAAACAAAATAGTATTTATTTTTTAAATCTAGCAAAATTTAGTTTTATATTAAAATGATGAAATAATGCTTACAAACAAAATTAAATAAAATCATATATATACATCTATCATATGATGACGTATCTGAGAGTGTAATAAAGCAATGCATTAAAAACGATAATCAACTCGTGAACTAGATATGCAAATTACGTCGTAACGTTATGCATTGACGACCATAAAACATGGCGATTTCTAACAGAGAAATCGTGACTTTTTAGTTTAAACTTACTAATAAAAGCGACTTTAGTTTCATATGATAAAAAGAATCTTGCATTTCTGCTCCTGTTTTATTAAACTTTTTAAACGAGTTGTGGAAAATGATAAGATGCAAGGCTATGCCGAGCATCTCATCGGTTTTCCCCGACGAGTTAAATAAATTCAATAATACATGAGCACTCATGTAAGATCCTCTTTATCTATAATGACTATTACAAACCGCATTTATTCGGCTAAAACTTATTTCTTTTATTCATTTCTAGAATGGTCCCAAATATCTAAATCAGTCTTACAAAATTTCGCTGTGCGATGGGTTTTTCCCTTTCTTAAAATATTCTTAGAATCTTTATCTGCCTGAGAGGACGGATCTAGAGTTTTGGATTGTCCTGAAAGGGAAACACTTAAAATCGAAGAAATAAGGTGATCTAATCTGAGCTTTTAGTATTTATCATAGTACTCATGAGCAGCGACACGAGAAAACCAACAAACTGGCATGTGCGCCTATCGATGACTCATATCAGCCTGGGCATCCGCCCAGCCTGACCAGAGTCTTCGCTTTGCGCTTAGATTTTAGCTAAGTGTCTAAGCTAGCTCCATGTGGACAGCGAATACTCTGATCAGGCTGGGCAAATGCTCAGGCTGATCTGAGTCTTCGCTGGCCGCACATGCAACTATATTGGTTTTGTCATGTTGCGGCTCCTATATCAGAGGCTTGCATCAAACAGCTTCTTATGCTTAAACTCGAGATGAGTTTAACCATTTTTTTTATCATATTTTATGTTGAAAATGCGAAATCTACACAGCAGACATGAAAAGGGCATTCACTTACGACAACTGTCTTCTGAATGCATCGTTTTATTACGTTCCATCAAACAAAATACGGACACGCTGCCCACCTTTTAGAAGTCAGTTTACTACACAAGAGTCATACCTGTTTATTAATCGAAGACGACAGAGAACCAAAGCCACTTTGTGGAAGACACTGATACGATTGTTGAACAATACAACCAAGGAGGACGAATAATAAAAGTACGAGGATGTAGACAAGATAAGCCAAACCGATAACAATGGCGATATCCGAGTTTTCCGAATTGTCTCTTACATTAGTTGAATCAGTAACATCTTCTGAAATTTAAAAGAAAAAAAAACAGTTTTTGTACATTTTAAAGATATCCTCGCTGGAAAAGAGCTGACCTCTGGGCTTTTTGCTTGTTTTATTTTGCTTTGTGTATTCCTTTCCGAGTTGGTGTTTGGTGCATGATGTGGAATTCGATTGTATCTGTTTCTGGTCATTATCTTGTCATTTTTGTGATTAACAATAGTATGAAGAATTGTTCATCTGACAAGATGAGCTTCAAATTTGAGTCCTGAAATAAATGTAAAGTGAGTGAATAAAGTTTATTCTTTTGAATGTGTTCTCTGCTCTTGAAGGAACACATATAGATTTCAATTTGACTCCTGTGCAGCTGGTGTTGTGCTGTGTGGCGTCCGTAAAACGTTTCTCCGTACATCATACATTGTGAAGATTATTTTTCATTTTTGTCCTTTGAGATCAGAGGTTATTTTCTGAGAAATCAGAAATTTTTGAGTGATTTGAACTCATATTCTAGACCATCGATTTTTATTCATTTAGATCTTTTTGGTGTGCTATTCAGTCTTTCAATCGACTGCCTTAAAATAATTAGAAAAGTACGGTATGTTTTTCTCCGGCTTTCCTCGCCAGATCATGTCAGGGTCACTGATGAGGCTTGAATAGCCGAAACTTCGAAGTATGGCCGATGTTTCTTCTTTCGAATGTGTTCTTTACTCTTGAATTAACTCTTATATTGGGCTACCTGACTGTTTTTCACTTTACTGATGTGTGTTGATCAAATCTTCAGTCGTTTACTTTACACGACTGAAGTTATGATCAGCCTACAATGATAATAATAATAACAATAATAATAATAATTTTTGATCTACTTACGTTGTCAAAGTTAAAAGAGTCAGGTAGCTCCACGAAAAGCCTGTTTTTATTTTGGCTATTCATAACTCAGTATTTTAAGGAATGTTGTATAGCTAAACATTTTATTAAAAAGCGCAGAAATTAAAATCGCAGAATATTCCAACTAGATTTCATTTTGGGTGTCTTTTCATGTCATTTTGTAATCAGTCTGTGCCCGTCACCCGTCGTGCGTAGTGCGTCGTGTGACGTCATCAATTTGCATTAAGCATCCGTCCCTAAAACCGCTAGGCCAAGGGATTCGATATTTAGTATGAAGCATTGTCTAGTAGACGTTACCAAATTTGTTCAGATAGTCGAGCTGGGGTCCAAATGGCCCTCCGGCGGGGATCTTGGGTTCAAAGTTAAAATATATTGAAAATGCTTCTTCTCAAGAACCGCTAGGCGCAGATGCTCGAAATTTAATATGTAGCATTGCCCAGTGGTACTTTACCTTTACCAAGTTTGTTCAAATGATGGCACTAGGGTCCAAAATGGTCCAGCCCCAGGGGGGAGGGGGCGGGGGGCTGGATTCAAACTATAAAAGTCATAAGAAAATATTCAGAAAGCTTTCCCCTTCTAAACCACTTGGCTCAGATGCTTGAAATTTGGTATGTAACATGGCCTTGTGACCGTTTACCAAGTTTGTTCAAATGGAGGTTCCAGGGTCCCAAATGGACCTGGTCCTGAGTTGGAACCTAAGAAATATATAGAAAAATGTTCAAAACTGAAAGTGGTCAAAGTACCCAAATCATAAGTCCGAACTCGTAAGCCATTTAAACATTGACAATTCTCGAATATTCTAGATACACAGATATGGACCCTAAAACAGAGGTGTGATCAGGTGCTCGCGAGTATCAGAACCGCTGGGCTCAGATGCATAAAATTTGGTATGAAGCATTACCTGGTAGACATCTTAAAAGTTTGTTCAAATGGTGGCCCGAGGATCCAAAATGGCCTTGCCCCAGGGGGTCCTGGGTATGAACCATAGAAATATCTAGAAAATATTCTAAAATTTTCTCTCTCAGAACCACATAGCTCAAATGCTTGAAATTTAGCATGTAGCATTGCCTAATAGTCCTTTACCAAGTTTGTTAAAACGGTGGTCCAGGGTTCAAAATGGACCTACACCAAGGGTCCTGGGTTTGAACCATAGAAATACATAGAAAAATATTCAAAACATTTTCTTCTTTAGAAATACTAGGCTCAGGTGCTTGAAATGTGGTATGAAGTATTGCCTGGTGAGCCTCTACCAAGTTTGTTCAAATAGTGGCCCTGGAGTCCAAAATGGTCCCGCAGCGGAGGGTCTTGGGTTCGAAATCCAAATATATTAAAAAAAATTCTACTCCAGAACCGCTAGTTGCAGATGCTTGGACTTTGGTACGTAGCATTGCCCAGTGGTCCTTTTCCAATTTTGTTCAAATTGTCCGAAATGGCAAACCCCAGCGGGTTCTGGGTTCGAACCATGAAAATATGTAAGAAAATATTCAAAAGTCTTCTTCTTCAGAACTTGGCATGTTAGTGGTTGAGCAAACGAAAATTTGATCAAGCAGTCAAGGTCACATGACCAACATGGCGCACACACCCATATATGGTAAACACCTTTAAAAATCCTCTTCTCCAGAACCAATCAACCAATGGCCTTGAAACCTGGTATTTAGCATTGAGCTCTGGAATTCTACGAAGATTGCTGAATTGATGACCATGAGATGAGATGGCCTTGATTTTATACGGCAATGTCAAATTTTCTTTCTGATGCCTTTATATGGGAAAATGCTTAAACATGAGAGTTCATGGAAATTATAGAGGAGTTTGGTGCAAAATTTGATAAATACAGTTTGACAATGAATAAGCATATGAACATTTTTAAGATCATTCATTGACTTTTATGCAAGGGGTCTCATATTTTGACGGTTGCAAACTATCAGGTTTGTTCAAATGATGACTCTAATTTGACATTCAACCTCTTTGCTAAGGTGAGCGATTCAGGGCCTCTTGACCCTCTTGTTATTAACTTTCCGAAGAAAAACGTCTTCGTTTTCTATCCTAAAACAATAATTGCTAAGATATTTTATAAATAATTTCAATAGTATAATTCATTGAAGACTTGAAATGTCATATTGCATGACGTTGATTAAACTCTCTATGATTAGATTATGTAATGATAACAATAAGTTCTGAATAGCTCGATCCATTGGAAGCAAGGAATAAATCAAAGAAAGGAAATAGCAAACTCGGTTTAATTGAATCAATAAAATGTGTAAGACTATTTAAGCTGAGGGTCCTAGGGTTGGTGATGAGTAATCAAAAAAACAAAACGTGACTGATAATTAAATAACTATTCTTTTACCAATCATACTGTATTTTTCGCAAAAAAAAACGTATAGTACTAAGAAGTACTTTTTCTAACTAAAATTAGCTTCTTTGCCTCTCTTACTTATTTGTATTTATTCTGTTAGCACCGAATATTTGAAATCAGCACAAATTAAAACCGCAGAATACTTTTTGTATGCATATGTAAGTAAAAACACGCAAAATTTACACCCGCAGAAATAACTCGCTACATGGTATTTCATCTGGTTGCTCAGGTCCATAAAGTCACAATGAAAATCGGGGTCTCTAAAAGTCTTAAAAGATCAGATGTGAGCATAAATATACCAAGGCCAAGTATCTTATCGTAGTCATTCGACCATGTTTTCGATGACCTAAAGTTTGTACTGCAAAAAATCTTACAATAGAACTTACAATTTTAGAGCAAAATTTTGAACTGTTTAAATGATACATAGTACGGTCTGCTTTCAAATGTTTTAACTAGGAATGAGCTGCAGGCCTGTCTTAGCGTCAAAAAAGTAATGATTATAAGTCATCAAAAATAGAGCGATAACGTTTTGTTAAAACTGTGAGGAAAGATTGAATCGCTTGTTTATATAAAACGGTATTACGGCCATTTAGAAAAATCTACGCTAGAAGTTTTTTTTATATATTCAGCTATAAAAAAAGAAAGAAATTACCTTTGAAAACTGAGTCTGTCGGCATGTAATTGGTTTCACAGGAACAAATGTCCATTGTACAAACCGAATGGTCTATCACACAGTCGGAATCTCGTGTACATTCTTCACCTAATAAAGCACAGCCGCACTGAGACAACAGCATTATCATGGCGAGGCACTGCAAAGGAGACACGTGGTCATTCAACTACACCCCAAGTGAAAACAACAGTATGCCGTGACATGGCATTTATATAATTAAAGTCAATATAATAAAATACATGGCCTCTGTACAAATGCAGTACAAAGAAAAGTGAAATCAAATACCTGATTTACGTCAATTACAAGTAAAGTTATAAATTTTTAAATTGTGTCTACTTACGCAGTGATTAAGTACTGAGTGTTCGTTTGTCACTAAGTGTCCCATTTTAGTACACAGTCTGGTTTGTTTATCTTATTTCTATATTGGTCAGATTTCCTGGGACGAAACTCCACAAGCTTTTAAAGTACATGTATCAGTCATTGTTGAATTAAACTCATCCGAAATCGATCAAAAGCTATCAGATGACACATATTTCAAATAAGACGTTAAATTATGATACACAGGAAGTACATATTTTTTCTGAAATATGACACCATATAGAATCTATTTGAGGCTTTCATAAGAAACGTTAAACGCTAAGCTATCCGGCAATTAATCTGTTTAGTTTCTGTAATCTATACATGCATAGTCATTGAAATGGCGAAATTTTAAACAAATACATGATGTTTCATAACATCTGATACCTTTTTCACTTTTTTACTTTTTTCTATGAAGGAAAATAAAAAACAAAACAAAAAAAAAACAATAAAAAAAAAAAAAAAAAAAAAAAAACATGCGATGTAACATTTAAACGCAGGCATATGATACTTTCTGTTAGCAGGTATTTCTAGATCAAATTTCATCTCATTTAAGTTTACAAATGTACAACACCCAAACACTTTGTGCATTTTGGGAAAATAGTCAATTTATGGACATTTTTGGTCAAAGAGTTGGCATCATATATCTGCCTTTTAACCCTACTGATGCAAAATTAATTACTGTTTTGACGCCAATGATAAGCAGGAGGTATTACCCCATACATCACAATGTAGCTGAACTAAATTATCTAACTAAAGCTAAACGAAAGGATTCTGCATAAAAGAACTATGGTTTGAATGCCAGAAAATCAAGGCAATGTTTGGATCTCAAATTTCCTTAACCTGACGTCGTTGAAAAACGTTAGAAATCTTTTGACGTCTGGTAAATTAATAGGAAATGAAAATATATCTAGGAAAACCTACAATCAAAAACTTAGATAAAACTCCTACAAAACGATATACCGCATGCTTCAATGTATGCCAATTACGTCGGATATTATGAAACTCCTAGTACATAGACAGTTTGAATTGAAAGCCCTATATGCAGTGAAAACGAAATGCATGTAGAAACATGTGCCCATCTCGTTCTCATATTAAACGTAATTATCCTTATTGACTTGTACTGGTACATAAAGGCATATCGTCCTCTTTTCCTTCGCCCGTTTCGATGTAATTTTTCAACAGACTTCAAATGGCAAAAAGACCAGGGGCCGTATTCATAAAACCACTTAAGGCGTTGCTATGCGGTTGCTAAGGCGAAATATCTATAAAGGAGATTCCCTACAACTATGAAATTTGGTCTGGAGGAACAGTCTTTTTAAGACTGTTCCTCCAGAGCAAATTTCATAGTTGTAGGGAATCGCCTTCAATGAAATTTACCCTTAGCAACAGCATAGCAACCACTTAAGTCGTTTAATGAATACGGCCCAGTAATATAAAATTATGCATCAAAGAGTGTACTCGCAATATTTATATTGCTGTAACAAAATAGCCCCTTAAAGTTCTATACTAAAGCTAAACACAGGAAGTGCTATGAAATCAGCTACAGTTTGTTTCAGTTATTTGCCTCGGATTCATGCCAATCAAAATTCTTAATCGAACAGTTTCAAACAATATATACCGGTATTGCATTGAATCGGTAAAATTTGAAGACACTTCAGTAAGGGAAAAAAGAATTCTGACGCTAGAGGAAGAAAAATATAGTCTCAGTAAGTACCTGGTGAAAAAAAAAAGGAAACATCGAGCTCACTGGGAACATATGAATCATCGCAACCAAGTAAAATTCAGAAAGAGCAAAACAAAGAATCGAAACAATAAACAGGATCAGGACAAGCAGATCACTTAATCAGAAAACGAGACAATTGAAAAGATTAAAGAGCAAAACAAATATTGCAAGCCTCCAGTATTGATGAAACCAGCAACATATGATGGAACAACATCTTGGATGGACTATAAAACACATTTAAGGCATGTACAAGTTTTGGAAATTGAACTGAAGAAGAGAAAGCTCTCTATTTAGCTGTTTCATTTCGTGTTTAGGCTTAGTCTATGTTAGGAGACTTAATAGGGGGAATACCTAAGAAATACGATGGCTTGATCACTGCACTTAATGAGCGGTTTCCACCACCAAACAGATGGAGCTCCACAGAGCACAGTTACGGGAAAGCGAAATACATTTAGAAACATGTGCCCATCTCGTCCTCATATTAAACCAAATTTTCCTTATTGACTAAAGCAAAGGCCGTCATCTACTATGCCAGATCTTGGAGAAAGCATAAAACGATTACTAAATCTCACATGTCCAACAGCTCCGCTTGATGTCAGAAACATTGGCGAAAAAATAGTTCATTGATGCTCTGGTTGATACAAACTTACGACTACATGTCAAATAAGCTTTACCGGCAACTTTGAATGATGATGCCATTCGACAGGCCGTTAATTTTGAGGCATTTGAGCCGCGACACGAGAAAACCAACAAAGTGGTTGTGCGCCCAGCGGAGACTCAGATCAGCCTGGGCATCCGCCCAGCCTCATCAGTCTTCGCTGTCCGCATGGAGGTAGCTCAGACTCTTAGCTACCCTTTGAGCACTTAACGAAGAGTCTGATCAAACTAGGCGGATGCACAGGCTGATTTGTGTCTGCACTTGGCGCACAACCACATTGTTGGTTTCCTCGTGTCGCGGACTTCAAATGGCAAAAAGACCAGGGGCCGTATTCATAAAGCCACTTAAGTCGTTGCTATGCGGTTGCTAAGGCGAAATATCTATAAAGGAGATTCCCTACAACTATGAAATTTGGTCTGGAGGAACAGTCTTTTTAAGACTGTTCCTCCAGAGCAAATTTCATAGTTGTAGGGAATCGCCTTCAATGAAATTTACCCTTAGCAACAGCATAGCAACCACTTAAGTCGTTTTATGAATATGGCCCAGTAATATAAAATTATGCATCAAAGAGTGTACTCGCAATATTTATATTGCTGTAACAAAATAGTCCCTTAAAGTTCTATACTAAAGCTAAACACAGGAAGTGCTATGAAATCAGCTACAGTTTGTTTCAGTTATTTGCCTTGGATTCATGCCAATCAAAATTCTTAATCGAACAGTTTCAAACAATATATACCGGTATTGCATTGAATCGGTAAAATTTGAAGACACTTCAGTAAGGGAAAAAAGAATTCTGACGCTAGAGGAAGAAAAATATAGATTCAGTAAGTACCTGGTGAAAAAAAAAAAAAAAAACTTCGAGCTCACTGGGAACTTATGAATCATCGAAATGAAGTAAAAGTCAGAAAGAGCAAAACAAAGAATCAAAACATGCAAACAATGTACAGGATCAGGACAAGTAGATCACTAAATCAGAAAACGAGTCAGTTGAAAAGATTAAAGAACAAAACAAATATTGCAAGCCTCCAGTATTGATGAAACCAGCAACATATGATGGAACAACATCTTAGATGGACTATAAAACACATTTAAGGCATGTACAAGTTTTGGAAGAGAAAGCTCTCTATTTAGCTGTTTCATTTCGTGTTTAGGCTCAGTCTGTGTTAGGAGACCTAATAGGGGGAATACCTAAGAAATACGATGGCTTGATCACTGCACTTAATGAGCGGTTTCCACCACCAAACAGATGGAACTCCACAGAGCACAGTTACGGGAAAGCTAAATGCATGTAGAAACATGTTCCCATCTCGTCCTCATATTTAACCAAATTTTCCTTATTGACTAAAGCAAAGGCCGTCATATACTAAGCCAGAGCTTGGACAAAGCATAAAACGATTACTAAATCTCACATATAAAACAGCTCCATTTGATGTAAGAGCAACATTGGCGAAAGAATACTTCAATAATGCTCTGGTTGATACAGACATGCGACTTCATGTCAAATAGGCTCGACCCGCAACTTTGAATGATGCCATTCGACAGGCCGTTAAGTTTGAGGCATTTAAACAAGTTAAGCATAGAAACAAAAAATCCAAGGGGTTTCTCGTATCAAAAATTCAAAGGGGTTTCTCATACGAGAAACCCCTTGGAATTTTTGTTTCTATGCCCAAATAAATAAAGCGTGATATCGTCGAGAAAAAGTAAGGCGTCGGAAAGTAAGCTGAAAAAAGTGATAGAACGATGAGATGATATGTAGAAATTTGAATTTCTTTGCAAAAATCTTGGTAGTGCTCACATACCCAATGCTACATACCAAGTTTCAAGGCCGTCGGCCTATTAGTTCTGGAGAAGAAGATTGGTCTTAACACTTTTACCATATATGGGCATGGCTTCCATGTTGGTAATGTGACCAGGACCCGTTTGAAGAATTTTTGTTCCTAAGACCCCAGGAGGCTGCATATGAAATTAGGTTACAATCTGCCCAGCGGTTTTAGAGGAGAAGTCATTTGAAATTGTTGACGGACGGACGGACGACGGAGCCTGCTTATCCTATAAGTTCCCTCGGAGCCTCTGGCTCAGGTGAGCTAAAAAAAACTTAAAGACTCCTCCTCTCCTTAAATAAAAGGTGAATGAGCTTCGAACTTGGTATGCAGTACTTAAGTGTAACGAAGTTTGCATAAATTATGACCCTGGTTTGACCGTGATTTATTTTGGAGCCAAATCCGTTTTGCCTCTTTAAGCTTGCATATGGGCAAATGCCTAAACAGAAGATTTTTAGAAACCTTTTATGATTAACTTGTCTTGATGACGTTTGCAGTCTTGACAAGATCTCATTCTTCGACCGTTTTCAAAGGTCAAGGAAAGTTAACCCATACTCGGCCAAACATGAAAGTATCCTCTAACCAGGCGACCTAATTGTTCAATACAGTTTTGAAAATTTTGGCTATTCGGCTCTGCTACAATTCAGTAATGTTTGGAATTTAATAAATGATACAGTTGTACTGTCATCTGTACAATAAATTATTATTCTAAACTTAAAAATTATACATGTACAACCTCCTATGAGGAATTGTTACACAATGTTGATATCTACGAGGATCATCTAATAAGTCTTGCAAACGCCGTCATTACTGCTTTATTAATACACAGTTCCGAGAATAGCCGCTAAGCTCCGCCTGCTTAGTTACTGTTACTACGTCTCACAAGCTTGCACAAAGATGGCGGAAAAATAAATGACAAATGCAAGTGTCTGCTAAATGTTGGCGATCTATGGCGAAGAATCAGCCTCCTCATGACCTACACACGGTTGTTGACGCATCATGCATTTCCGATGCGTTCTGTTCTTGAAGAGCATGGTAAGTTTATTAAAAGTGGTGTTAGTTTGTTTTCTTTAAACAGGTATACATCCCTTCACTAACTGTTAAATAAAATCACGGACTTATGTTGGGTATTGACCACGTGCGATTTGTTTGTGAGACTATGTCACGTGCTAAGTTGTCGTTGCATTGGCCAGGTATACGCTATCATGTGATTTTGAGTGAAATTCTGGGCGTGGCTCGGAACTGTGTATTAAGGTAGGATAATCAAATTACACCATTTTCAGCTTACGTATATTATATACATATGTGACAAAATCATACATGTGTCATTCCTTTCTCTGATATGAGAGGGTTTTGAATGCTAAGGTGGAAGCGATTACGGTGGTGAAATCGCACAAACACGCCGTCTTTAACAAGAGGTGAGGGGAGAAAATTCCTTGAATTAAAAATTCAAATTACAAGAATTCATGTTCTAAAGTAACCGCCTTATATCTAAGAGCTCAAATAAGAGACAGTTATTGTTTCACATTACCAAACAAATGTGGTTGCTAGGCAACAAGAGAATATTACAGAATTTTAGCCAAATTCTAGTTTGCCCAACTTTGTAATTCACACAATGTGTAAGAAACGAGTTAAGGTGGTGATTTGTGGTAAATACAAAAATCTGCATAAAACCATAAAAAATTAACGTACCGCCCTGAAAGTTTGTTGACTTCTTATTTTTGTTGTTTTCTACAGTTTAGAATACAGAAAAGAGGGACATGCTGTTAAAAAAGAGTGTTTTTTATGGAAAAATCAAAGGGTAATTTTGTGCGCATAAATCTAGAAAATTTACTTCATTCTTGAAAATATACATAGCTCTGAAGTTTCTTTAATGCATTAAAAAGAGCGTCCTAGCAATTATTTGTAAGGTAGACCAGATAAAAACAGTCACTTTTTCTCAAATGTCTGACCATGTATGGTGCATGTACACTGCATGCAGTTATACCTTTATCATACTAACAGTATACCATAATTATTCTATATATTGGGACAGTTAGGTCTGAGCAAATAGTGCAAACCCTGATCAGACAGGGGCACATTACTGCACTGTAAAACCCAACTGTTCCAATTTTAGGACATTTATGGTAATTATTTTTAGTGTCCCAATATTTAGAATTTTTACAAACATGACACAGGTGTGTATATGAAAGTGTTCAACCTTGAAAATGGACTCTACTGTGTATTTTGGCAAAAATTATGAGACAGAAAAGACCATTATTTATCTGCCCAGCCTGAAAATGTGTGAAAAAAATGGAAAAGATAATTGCTAGGACGCTCTCCATAATGTATAAAAGAACCTTCAGACCCTATTACATTTTAATAACGATGGTTATTGTTCAGATTTTTGCCTACAAAATTACCCTTTGTAATTTTCTTATATAACCCCTTTTTAACTTCAACAAGTCCTGTATTTTGGGATTCTGAATCGTTAGAAACAACATAAAGAAGGCATCTGCTAATTTTGGGGAAGATCTGTTATATTTTCAGCATTTTATGCATATTTTTTACTTCGCCCCAAATCAGTGACTATGACCACCTTAAACAATAAAATAATGGCATGATTTACAGCACTTCGATAAAATTTTATGTTTTATCTCAGGAGAGTTTACTGAAAGTTAATTATTATAAATAAAGCAGCATATGCGAGAAAAACTGCAAAAAGTAATGGTTTCCGACTACTGGATATAAAGAAATGTTTGTACTCTCGATTCAAAACCGGAAGAGCTGGTACAGTGAGTTCTGATACTGTGAAACTACTAACTATACAAAACATGCTTGTTTACCTGCCGCCTTCTAATACTACTAAGGGTGACCTGTGTACCTGCCCATTTGTCTACCTGCAAACTCGCCAAAATGCCGACCTACTACTACTACTAGTTGTATTAAATATGATCAGTCAAACCGCCGACATACTACTATTATATCTGACCTGTCCACTTGACGCTCTGTCTGTCCGGCGACCTGTGTACCTGCCGGCCTGTCAGTAGTGTCATTTAGGGTTGATGTCGGGTGATGCAATGTAGGCTTGATGTCGAGTGATGAAATGTAGGCTTGATGCCAGGTGATGCAATGTAGGCTTGATGTCGGGTGATGCAATGTTGGCTTGATGCCGGGTGATGTAATGTAGGCTTGATGCTGTATGATGATTTTTATACAGGTGATGTTTTTGTACAGGGCGATGAGTTTTGTTCCGGTGATCATTTTTGCACAGGGTGATGATTTTTATACAGTGTGATGATTGTTTGTGAAGGGTGATGATTCTATGCACAGAGTGATGCCATAATACCCAGAAGACATCGACCAAGAAACAGAACGGTCTCGAGACTTCGGGGAACTGTGTCTTGGCATGGAACGGTCCACAGGGTGACAGTTCGTACATAAAGAAGTAAAAGTGTATAACTATATAAAACATACGTGGACTTATCACTCCTTGAGTAAATAAAAAACGACGAACTGAAATCAAGTTACAAAGCTAATCAGCCGAACTGTCGTTTGTAGCAGACTTCTTCCAAGTTTCTGTTTCCTTGAAATATCAAGGTTTTGACGCTGCGAATGTTAAATTTAGTACATAACGTAGTGACGCATTTAGCTTAGAAAATAAAATCAAAGAACAAAAACTCACCGAACAATATGTAGAACCCTACACTCTGTTATTAAGGTAGCCATACCTCAAACCAGTCATGCCAAACCTTTGCCTTTCGAAACTTTGTTGAAAATATCAGATATGCTAGATAAATGCATGCGTTATTTTAGGACAAGAAATATTTTCGTCTCTCTTTTTCTTTGTTTAAAGGGATAGGTCTATAGTGTGATCCAGGATGTACAACTTAATTGTGGTTTTAGGACCGCTAGGGTGCGAAGAGTCGCTCTTCGAGATGACACTCACGGCACAACAAGCCGACGTGTTCTACATTCATAAGGTTCTCCTATTAAACTAGGCAACTAATATATGAAATACATAAAAAAGTACCATCATCTGTACAAAATCATCACAAAGCATCAAGCCTACATTACATCACTCGGCATCAAGCCAACATTGCATCACCCGACATCAAGCCTACATTGCATCACCTGGCATCAAGCCTACATTGCATCACTCGACATCAAGCCTACATTGCATCACCCGACATAAACCCTTAATTACACTCCTCCTGTCTACTAATACTTATACTACTAAGAGCGGCACAACCCTCTTTAATTGCACGCCGGTTGGTCAGGTATCAGACTCAATGATTGGCCCGACATAAAGCTAAAGCTACTTAGTTTAGGTGGTTGGGGCCGGAGGTGTTCTTGTCCGTTGTTTTGTTATTTGAGGTCTAACTGATGGTTTTCTTTTGCTGCGGTATTTCAGTGGTGTTGTTTGACTTCCCAGGGGTCTCTTGTTGTCGCAATACGTTATTTCCGTCTAGTCCTCATCTCTGGTTCATCGTAGGTTTTATACGTGGTTTGTTTGTTTCCGATGATGATTCGTTGATGGGTTAGGAAACCTTCATGCGGACCAAACAACTAACTAAATGTTTCGAACCACTGCAGAAGCATCCAGTGAAACTAGTTTCAGCCCCCCCCCCCCCCCCCCCCCCCCCCAAATAATATTTTGCTGGCCGTTCCAATGCGGTACTTCTGTTGTGGTTCCGTGATGTTCATTGTGCTATGCCCGCTTGTCTATGTTCTTCGGTGGTTTGGTCACCTGTTTTGCTACCCAATCTTCCTTTTGTTTGTTTTGAAAGTTAAAAATAAAATAGCTAAAATTAGATGTTGAGGCTGTTTTTGATTAGCTGAATGACCACATGTTTGGGTAAGAGCTGCTCATTTGGATTACCGTGCGTGTCTTTCATGAACTTGTGTCAGTTTTTCCGTGTGTGTGTGTGCTTCTTTCCAAATTGGTTTTGAGAGCGGGATGTGGGATTTGATTGTATGAATTCCTGATCATAGCCTATCCTTTAACTTTTCAGATATTGGGGCCTGGATAGGAGCCACAAGAATGAAACTCGAACTGCATGTATGATGTCACGGTCATTATTAGATGCTAGATCATCTGAAACTTGGCTGCAAAATGTATTAAAGTAAACAAAACCTTAAATAAGTTTGTCGCAATAATGTGATTTAACAATATATAAGAAGGTAAAGGTTTTCAATAACCTAATGGCCTTAGGGGCATTAGGGATTAGAGGCCCACTGTATCTTGGGCACAGCATATGAAAAGCGGAGCCCATTCCTCTCCTTTCGCTGGCTTATCATTCCCTGATTCGAAAAACGGTACCCATTTACTGCTGGGTTGACAGAGAAACCTTTACAGTCGCGAGTTGGCCTGAGCCATGATTCGAACTCACGACCTTCTGCACCATAACCGAGTTTCTCTAACCACTCCACCACGGTGCCTTTCTAATAATATATGCATGACCTGATTTGAGCAGGCATTTCTGGGAAGGTTCAAAAATAAAAGTTACACACTCATCCAAATGCATATATTTTATTTGTAGAGTAAATCAATTTTAACCTTTTCAACGTTAAAAGTGTAAGAATTTTGCGAACGGCGGAATATTTGTTAAGACTTACACATGTTCATGTGGACTACATGTATTCAACAGGGTTGGCACTTTATCAAATCAGTTGATCAGTAGTTGAAAGGGTTATGTTAATTTATTTGATACAATGTTAGCAGTCTGGCCCCGAGGTTATAAAACTTTTTTCGTGCTCAACTCAGCTGAGCATGAAATTTTCTCTGCTGATAAATATGAAAATGCCAACTTATGTTGGCATTTTCATATTCATAAGCAGAGAAAATTACATACTCCGCTAAACCGAGCAAGAAAAAAACTGTACTAATCAGTAATTTGATATTCATTAGCAGGTAGAATTTCATGCTCAACTCAGCTGAGCATGAAAAAAGTTTTATAACCTCGGGCCCTGGAGGCGTATGGATATCCATCTCACTGAAATACGATGGCCAGCCATAACGCTTACACATTTCAGTTCATCTCAAAAAACCGTTGACGGTGTTAAATGAGTTGATATTCTAATGTTTAACACAACTTTACTTAGTATGAAACTGATTGTTAGTTACAAAATGAGCAAAAAATCTGATTACCATATATCTCTAGACTAATTGCTATTATCATGGAATTCGATCGTGTCCTGTTTAATATCTATTGTGTAATGTTCAGCCTACTGCATTATTGCCGTTCGCGAATGCAAAAGACCATGCACATTAACAAACAATATTTACGTTCTCGGTACATGTACTGAAAAGCCCTATAGTAAACCATTGGAATGTAATGTAGCTGACATTCCAATAATAACATTGAGCCACGCTTAGTCATATTTAAGGAAGGACTTTCATTTTTCTAAGGTTTGTCGAATCGTAAACTACACCGGATTGCGTGACGTCACTAGACAAGCTGGGTGTAAATGTTTAACTGCTTCAGCGCTTATATAAGATTTTCATCTAGGTTTTGATTGAAACGAATGTAAACAGAAGCAACATACTTAATTTTTCTAATGTTTATCCACGTGTAGACTACAATGGGTCACTAGCAAAGTTTACATGAGCCCCGAAGGGGTTCATTCACTTTGCACGCAATCCGGTGTAGTTTACGATTCGACAAACCTTAACAAATGAAAGTCCTTCCTTAAATATGCGGTTCACTGTTAAGTCTTTACTTATTATTTATTGTCATTTATAATTACATTGTTGTCAGTGAACCGTACATAGTCAGCTTATGTATACTGTTGACTGAGTACTGCATCTTCTGTAACAGTCATTTGCGGCATTGTCAAATTTTAAACAGAACCTTTTTGTAGGTGCACAACTTTCTGCATACGCGCAAAAGCAACATGTATGTCACAGTAGGCAGAAGAGGGTAGTTCAGTGTTTATTCCAGGATTGAAAAAATAAGGAAGGGGATTTTCGACAGAGAAAAGGTATCACTCACACTTGTAACTCTAAAATTTTGCTTAAACTACATAAAAGCAATTGTACCTAGTATGTTAGCTATAATTTAGTATCAGTGAGTACACACAATGCTTTTGGATGTCATTTAAATCTATTTAAATGAATAAAATAAAGAAAATGGTTCGCCCTTCTGCTAAGAATTAGAGTGGAATTGTCAGAAACGTGGGTGAATTCCCCATCTCCCTCTCTAGAATAGACAATGGCAGTTAAAACGCTATAGACAGTGAACAGAGCTGGCTTATACAACTTCTATTTGTGCAGACATTTCGAAGCAAAAATATAAAAAAAAAATCATTAAAAATAAAACAATACTATAATGAACATATGTTTGTCGGAGTGACATAATAATCAAACAGGCGTCAAACAATTCTTATTCAAGCACACAACAACATTTAAGCCTGCAAAACTTAAAACAATCAATCACCCAAGCAATAGCATATTGAGCATTCAAAGACCACAGGGCAATCAAAATAGATCCAGATTAGGTGGCTCAATATGAGCTATCTCACCTGGAAGTTATGCTGTTTGCTAATTCAACTATTTTCAGTTTTGACGATTTAAGCGTTAGATGGACAATTGGGGTGAGAAAAGTAGCAAATATACCACTTTTGTTTTGTGCCATAATATTCAACTCGAGCAAGTATCAATCTTTGTGAGATGAGTTTATAATTTCAAAAACATGTAAGTAGGGCTGATTTTTCTGATCAATGCTGCAGTCTGCATGTGTAATGGCTAGCCCAAGCATAAATAATAACTTTGCTTCTCTCTTTAATTGCAAGCCGGTTGGTCGAGCATCAGACTCAATGATGGACCCGACAAAAAGCTATTTATTTTAGTTGGTTTTGTCTGTTGCTTGGTCATTCGGTATTAAACTGCTGTTGTTGTTTGTTTTTTTGCTCCGGTATTTCACCGGTGTTGTTCGATAGATCTAAGATCTCCAGATGTCAAATGCATTGTTTCTGTTGAGTCCTCATCTCTGATTCATCAGAGGTCTTATTCGTAATTAGTTTTTCTGTGATGAGTGATTGATGGGTTTAGGATAGGCGTATAGCTAACTAAATGTTCCAAACCACTGTAGACACAGAGAATGAGGGTTTGTATCCAGTAAAACTAAGCTAACCCCTCCTCCCCCACCCCTCCCCCGTCCACAGTAATGTATAACAGTATGAAATAACACTTGAAAGTGAAAATCTAAGAAGATTGGGTATACAAGTTATAAACCTTTCAACTCGTAGCAAAAGTATCCAGGTATCCAGGTATAACTGACCGTTCCAAACAAAAAAAAATATTAAAAAAGTGGCAAATATTAATTTGGAAATTATGTGCAAACAATATGCGCATCTAGACCTTGGCCAAAACATCAGTGAAGTTTCCAAATGATTGGCAAAAAGTGTAAGAGGAGTTGCGTAATGTGAAAAAATTGACTAAGTTAAACATGTGAAAAAAGTGGCAAATCAATCCGGAAATTATGTGCAAACAATATGCATATTAACAGATCGTGACCAAAACATCTGTGAAGTTTCAAAATGATTGGCCATAAAGTGTAGGAGGGGTTGCGCTCACAAGATACCCACTGTGAATTGTTGACAAACAATCGAACTCACGAACGGACGTGTACTTGCACGCCTATGTCGCCTCAGCTAATGTAGGTGCGACAAAAATCACTAATGCAGTGACGACGCCTAGCACTGGATCGTGTTAAGCAATATTCTTTCTAAAGAATTATTATATTTCTCTTCGCAATGGTGGCGACTTTTGTCTTTTCGTCAGATAATGATAGATATTTTCGTGTCGCTATTGGGAGTCGAACCACCATTCCGGATGCATACAGAACAAAAGTTTATAATTATAAGCAAATTATAAAAGTAAATTTTAGTCAAAACATAAAAAAAGAAGATTTTCTTAAGATGTGTCGTTTCTTGAAAGCGTGATTACTTACTAACTACTAGAAAGAAGCATGCAATTTGCAGATTCAAATGAAATTAAACAAAAACATGGCCAACATAAAAACAAGTGTTTAATTACGGAAAGTTATATCGTCCTAGTGTTTTATAATTTCTGCCATGTGCTGAATATCTTAAATTTGATTGTAAATTGGGAACAAAGGGGCAAAGTATATTAAACAATATAATTGCCGAAGAGGATATCCAGAGTTTCGATACTGTAATTTGCAAACATTAGTCATTCAGACTATTGGTCCTGATCTATTTTGTCATTGTAACCTAATGGCAGTTATGCTGTGACTTTTCTTCTCCCCTGTTTTGACTGTAAGAAACATTAGAAACTGTGTTTGTGAAATGAAATCATATGCTTGCCACTAAAGGTGTCAAACTTAACAATGTCTAAGCCTGAAAAGGTTTATAGCTCTGTTAATTTTCATGGAAATTCCTCGGAAATGTTAATATACGTACTGATTCGAAGCTGTATGCCAAATATCTAAATCCTAGTTCAAATACATCTATAGATATATTGTTAAATTTTGTGTTTTAGCTGCCTAAGTCCGAAAGTCTAAAGAAGGGGCTATAACTTCCTCACATTTACCAAAATATTTTACACATCAAGGACTACTAATATATTAAAACTCAGTTCCCTAGTCTAAGCGCTTCAGAAGTTAGAAAAATGCCATATTCAAACAAGGGACATAACTCAATTCTTTTTGACGGATTTTGCCCAAAAGTTAATTAGTTCTTGTACATTTTACCACAAAGCTGTATACAAAATATCATTATCCAAGCTTAAATATACTAGAAGAAACAAGAAACGCATCAAAAATTTTTCTCATAACTCCTAAAGTTTTGATTTTATTTCGATCTTTTTGTTAATGAAATTTACCAACACTTTGAGCTAGCCTCACATATCGGTATTTATGGTAAATCCAATGAAACATTGAACCTATGGTCGAAATTTTCGCTAGCACACATTCCACGTGCAGACCTATACATTACAAAAATCTACATCTAACTTTTGCTTGTTGTATTCCCTAACGTCACTTCACTACAGGCAATAACGTTTATTTCGACCAGTTATTTCGCGTAATGCCTAGGCTACGTCTAAGACAGCGTGCAGCAGCTACCACGATGTTGCTGAATGGATCATCTCAATCCGATGTGGCTGCATCGGTCGACAATCTTTTATGTCTGAGCGTCTTCGGACGAACGGAATCAGTGAAGACGAAGTGGTCGTCTATGTGTAACGTCACGACGTCAAGACCGGTACATCCGCTGGGTTCACCTATTAATGTGACAGATTTCGCTTGCCAAGGGAGACAGCCAAGACTCTTTGTGACCGGAAAATTACCGGATTTCTACCAAAAGCGTTCGAAATCGCTTGCGTGACTTTCGAATACTGGCGACGCTGCATAAGTAATGACTATAAGGGGGAATAACTACGTAATTAAATCAGCATACAGTTACTTTTACCAAAACATTTAACACATCAAGGACTACTAATATACCAAAAATCAGCTCCATAGGCTAAGCGCTTCAGAAGTTGGATAATGCCGAATTCAAACAAGGGACATAACTTACGTTTGACGGATTTTGCTCAAAGGTTATTCAAATCTTGTAAATCTCGCCTCAAATGTGTTTACTAAATTTCTTTATCCTAGCTCAAATACTTCTTGAGATAGCGTGGTAACAAGATTTCATTTAAATCTTGATAAAGAGGAGGTAACTACAAAAGTACAAGTCCGACGAAGAAAAAGCAAAAAAAGGCCATGATGGCCCTGGATCGCCTACCTGATCTATATTGTACAAATGAAATGCTAGGTAATGTAAGTGCATTCCCCTGGTTGTCCTGTTTATCTACCTACCAATATAGGATTAACAAACTTCGTCGTAGTAATTCAAATTTGTAGAGGATGACTGAAGGAACATTTCTGTGAAATCGTTTCAAAAATCGTTCCACCCATTTAAAAACAGAAGTGGTTTAAAAGTTTTCGATATTTCTATATCTTGTTCAGCAGAGCGGAAAAGTTTGAGCAATTTTGGAGAGAGTTACCCAAGGAGCATTTTTGTTAAATGTTTTCAAAATCCTTCCACCCGTTTAGAAGAAGTCATTTAAAGTTGTTTTTTTCTATTTTTAACTCTCGCGGCCATCTTGTTCAGCAGAGAGAAACCGTTTGAGCAATTCTGACAGATGGTTACCCAGGGAACATTTCTGTGAAATTATTTCAAATTCTTTTCAACCGTTTAGAAGAAGTTATTTAAAGTTTTCTATTTATTTTCAGCTCTTGCGGCCATCTAATCAAGCGAAACGGAAACGTTCAAGCAATTTCGGTAGGTCACCAAAGGAACATTCTTGTGAAACTATTTCAAAATCCTTCCAACATTTAAGGATATGTGGTCGTTTATCTTATTTTTCTATTTTTAACTATGACAGCAATATTGTTCAGCGGAGAAAAAACGTTTAAGCAATTTTGGTAGAAGGTGCCTCAAGGCATATGTCTATGCAATTATTTTAAAATCTGTCCAGCAGTTTTTGAGAAGAAGTTGTTTAAAGTTTTTTTTTTTTTTCTGTTTTTAGCTCTGGTGGCCCAGTGTTCAGTGGAGCGGAACCGTTTGAGTAATTTTGGTAGAGAGTCTCCCAACAAACATTTCTGTGAAATTATTTCACAATCTGTGCAGCAGTTTTGGAGAAGTCGTTTAAAGCTAAAGTTGACAACGGGCGCATGGACGAAGGACGACGGACACAGGCCGATCACAACCCAAACAACAATAAATTCTAAGGTACTATTCTTGTACTAATTCTGTACTGTTTAGTACAGAATTGGTAAATAATATTGATACATTATTCTAATTTTGTACTAATACTTTACTTTTGGGCTTATACATGATTAGTACAGCATTGGATTTAGTTTAGTCGACAATACAAAATTAGTATTTGACTTTGTTTCGGATAACAATATAGAATTAGTACAGAGTTAACTCCGGAAAAGTTTGACAGGATGCAGGTAGTACAGAATAAGTACATCATTCAAACAAAGAAAATCTTCAAAAACGTGTGCATGGGAAACGTCTGCATAATGTCTATACAGAGTAAGTATGATTAACAGCCTCCTGCTTCCATTTCAAAAATTAACTTAAAAAAAAACAGTGACTTTATGTTGTGGAACCAGCTGAAATTGGACGGATTTATAGAGACACCGTTTTGTATTTCAAATTCTAAAACTTTGTGATGTGTGAAAGAATGAAACTTTGGAACTTTTGGAGAAAACAAAAGATACACAAAGTTATTGTGAGTAGCTGTAAACACATTTTAGACATTACATGTACTGTGTATAGATGGCCATAATTCTCTGATACTGAAGCAGAAGATCTGAAAATACATGTTTGAAAGGTTTGTGTTCAGGTGCATGTTGAAAGTTTTTGATGTAAAATACTTTTTTAATATATTCATTATTATATATCAGAATAAACCCTTGTCTATATAACAATCATACAAAAATTTGTGTTAGTTTTATATTTTTTCACTTTTTCAAAAAATGATAAAATATTGAATTGTACAAGCTTTTTCATTCTTTTATTATAAACAAAAGTAATTTGATCTTTTAATAATTTCAGACTATTGGTTACACTCCCCGTATGAGTGCATTTACCAGTTGCAGACCAGAGTTGAATGCTCAACAATAACTAAAACTTCACTAACATGTTGATGTCCTTGATAGTGTAGAAGTACACACCAGTCACATATGCATATATTTGAGTTAATCTGGTGAGTTACAATGGCAGTACAGAACTAGTACATCATTAAGGGTACAGAATTAGTACATAATTAAGAATACATAATTAGCACAGAATTGATATACGTAATTTGAACAGAATTGAGAATAGAATTAGTACAATATTAGTATATTATTAAGTACAGAATTAGTATATCATATATCCATGAGTACAGTATTAGCTCATTTGCATGTGATTTTCCTATACTATAATGTACTATACAGAATAAATACAGATGTATAGTCCATAATAGCCCGGTTTTTCTTCCATACGGGAATACCTGCCCTTGAGCACTTCGTGCTCACGTGCTCAGGTAAACTAGAAAAGAACGTTTCCACTCGCTTTTAATGACCTATCCATATATGAAATTTCAAAACCCTAAGCCTCGTGGTTCTCAGGGAATATAGCAGAGTCAGATGGCACTGACGAACGGACAAGGCGGGAGCGAAGTTGGGGCATAATTAATGATATTTAATTACATGAAACATACAAACAAACACTCATAGAATGGACTTTTTCCCTTAGTATCTTTGATTATACACTATTACATAAGCTGTTGGTTCAGCTCATAGCCACAAAAATAATCGAAATTAGGTGTGAAACTTTTGGTAACAAGTGGCAGAAAAACTGTTCTTATTTGAAATGCTTGTACTGGTGGAAACAATATATGTATCTATCATGGTTGTGAGGTGTGGATAGAAAAATCCGTCACGATCACTGTTCGGCATCACGAGGCTTGCCGAGTGATGCCGAACAGTGATCCCGAGTGACGGATTTTTCTATCCACACCTCACACCCATGATAGATACCTTTCCTTGCACGCCACGTTTTGTTTAACTTCAGAACTTGTTAAAAAGCGTTATTCTAGTGCTTGAGAGGTTTCAATTTTGATATTGAAAGAAGGCGATGCTTTCAACGACCGCCATTCAAAGACTGTCGTGCATAAACTGACGTCATTTTGACCGTCTTCGTGACGTCATCATCGAAGACGCAAACGTCACTTGACGACGAAAATACGTGACCTCCAGCACAACCAATGCATAGAATGCTCGTGATTTGTATTCGGTCCTGGGTAAGAACACCTGGGTAAGATAAATAGAATCTATCATTAGTCTCCGATGCGGACAGGGAAATCCCAACCCGAGGGCATACGGGGTGTGTCGGAAACGAGGCTTGCTGAGTTTCCGACACACCTCGTGTGCCCGAGGGTTGGGATTTCCCTGTCCGCATCGGAGACCAATGATTGATTATTTTTCTTACCTACGATAATATTTACTTAAAATTGAACGGGGAACTGATAGGCCTATTTCATGCGAACGTGTACAAGTGTAGGTAGTACTACCGTGTCACCCTCATGGCTGCTGTAGTGAACAGACAAGTAAACAAGAGCTGTCGCCTGACAGCATAGCTCGCCTGAATAGGTGCTTGCCCATCACACAGTCGCTATGGTGGTGTGGACTGCGATGTATAAAACTTCAGGCAAGCATGTCCATAATGACAACACATTTATAAACAAAAGCTATCTCAGAAATGTCTTAAAATAAAAAAAAATCCACACGAAATTTCAAAGTCCATGAGCTTTAGGTCAAAGAACTAAGGGGTAGGGGGGGAGGAGGGCAGGGCTAGGATGTATCAAAGCCTTTAACCGTTATCTAACATCAGTCCAAGTATTAGTATCAACTGAGTCCATTGTGGCACTGTGAAATTATATCTTCATTAATATAAAACTAATCAAAATCTTTAAGACAAAACTCAACCTTGACATCAAGGTCATCCAGTCGGGTAAGTATATAGTGTTTTGTAAAAACTCAAAAAAGTGTCTAACATCAGTTCAAGTGTAAACTAAATCTCTGCCAAGCATTATGAATCAGTACGCAATTAGAAAACTTTAATAAAGACCAAATTTCCTAAGTCCCTGACCTTGACATCAAGGTCACCGAGCAGGGCTGGGGTAGAACTCTGTAAAACTTTGGACTAATATCTAACTACAGTGCAAATATAAAAAGAATTCATCTATGGTTTCAGGAGATATGTGTCATTAAAAAACTTTAACCAAAACATCCAATCAATAAAAAGACAATTTTCTAAGTCCATGACCTTGACATCAAGGTCACTGAGGGGGGTGGGGGTAGTACCTTGGAAAACTTTAGACCAATATCTAACTACAGTGCAAGTATCAAAGGAATCCATCAATGGGTTAAGGAGATACTGGGCTTTAGAAAACTTTAACCCAAACATCCAGTCCCAAAAAACTCCCAATTTTCTAAGTCCATGACCTTGACATCAAGGTCAAGGAGTGGGGTGGGGGTGGTACCATGTTAAACTTTGGACCAATATCTAACTACAGTGCAAGTATCAAAAGAATCCATCCATGGGTTAGGGAGATATAGGTCTTTAAAAAACTTTAACCAAAACATCCAATCCGGACGCCGACGCTGACGCGGACGCGGACACGGACGCGGACGCCGACGCCGACGCCGTGGTGACAACAATAGCTCTTCCTGAACTTTTGTTCAGGCGAGCTAAAAATGGGTCCTTGACAAATCCACATTTTTAGATTTTCTAATTGAAATTTATATTAAAGAACAAAATTTGTATTGAGACGACTACAGAAAGCGCGTGTATGACGTTAATTGTGACGTAACGTCAACGTCATTTCAAAAGTCAGTTGGTAACGTCTTCAAACTGGCGGCCTCCTCGACAGTCTTTGTCACGGTGAAACATTTATTATTTTGGATCTTTTTCCGACTTTAAGACCTTGAAACAGGCTATAATGGGATTATACAGAATGAATAACCTTTTTTTGGTTGGATTTTATCGATGTGGCAATTCATTCCTATTAAAGAATAATGAATAAAGTATGGAATCGCCAAGCCGGGCGCACCGTATTTCAAGGAGCGCGTAGTGGTACACAGAATTCAAGCTCGTGTGAGCTGTCCCAGCCCATGGGCAAGACAGACTTTTCCAGCACCGCTAAAAATAGAACAAACTCTGTCTCGTAGGTAAGAAAAGATTTTCTATCCCAGGTGAAAAGAATGGCATTTTCAATCCGGTGTGAAAGAATAACAGTGTATACCAGGATTGATGTAGCCATTCAGGCTAGACAAGATCATCAACGGGAGAAATGCATGCATAAATGGTTAACTAAAGATACATACAAAAATATAAACGAAGATATCCGGACCGGAAAATGCCTTAAAACTGCTTTAAGTGCTTTAAGTATCTCTGATTATGTATTATGTCTGTATATTTAATTCTGATTATTTTTAACATAGACTTAATCAGTGTGTTAACCCCGATCTTTTTAGTTCAGTATACATCATTTATAAGCAAAAACGTTTCCATTGCATTTCCTTATAATGAGCATAAGGTCAAAGTTCTAACAGTGAGGATCTGCGGGCTAAAGATTATTGTCTCTGCCCGGCAGCATTACTTCAACGAAAATCAAACCGCTGAAATGTTTAACAGTAAAAGACTGACAGCAAAAAAAAAAACAAAAAAAAAAAAGAAATCATCTTTTCGTAGGTAATTACAAATGTTTGTAAATTGCGTGTGTGAAATACTATTGCATATTGCGACGAGTTGGAGAGCTAGAGAGGACTGACATGAAATAATAATTTTCCAAACACAGTGTTTGTCCAATCCAAAAAAAATCACATTTGCATACCTTGTCGCTAGGTTGGCCGAAATTATGAAATAAAAACTCTCAATTTTTTAATTTTTGTTCAGTATATGTTTGAAACCTTTCTCGGTGTATCTTGTGTGCAAGATGTGGAAATTCATGTACATTTTCAGATCTGTATCTTCATATTTTGATGATTGTAAATACTGGCTTTTTGCCAAAGGAATCAATAAGGTGGATTTTCTATCATCCTACCAAATTGTCCTATTTTAACTGATGGTATGCTCCTGTGTGCCTTATTCATTGAACTATATGTAACTTTGGTCAGAAAGCCCTAGTTACCGCACTATGGGGCAACAGAAGTGGGTGGGGTAATTCATCATGGTTTTAGCATGTCTTGTAAAATATTTCTATTTGGTAAAAGAGTACAACAGACAGACAGTGTTTAAAAATGAAAAATAGTATAAGTAAATTGAATTTCCATATCATTTTATCTGGTTTTACTTTAACATATTGATGTCAAAAACACTTCCTTTGATATCAACCGTTTTTTTTTTAATAGTTTTGTCCTCTATAGTCAATATTTCTTGGTATAATTGCTAAATAGATTGGCCAGTCACCATCAAACGCATGTCAAGGAAGCACCTTCACCAGGACTATCGAATGATGCCACCAGAATATCACTATGACGTAGTTTTCATGGTTGACTGAACACATAAACTTGATTGGAAGATGGTTTTCATTCAACTTTATGACCTAGATTTACAAAACTTTGGTCATATTAGTAAGATAACTGCTAAATTATGCCCCACAACCCCACCACTAAAGATGAGGGGATACATAATGGTATCAGTGCAAATATCGTAACAATGGGACAAGTTTAAAAACTGATCAGAAATTGATGACCTTGTCCTGCTCACTTTCAAGGTCACAGAATGACTAAATATGTAAAATTTTACTTAAAAATGACAATTTTTCGGAATCAACGGATGGGTATGCATCAGACTTTCTTGGATAATCATTGTGACTGGTTTAGGTTTTGGTGACCTTGATCTCATTTTCAAGGGCATACTCTAGTATGTAGGATATTTTTAAGTAGTAGGTGACTTTTCTTCAAACTTGCATATATATATTATAAAGGCAAGCTAGCTTAAGAGTTGATTAGATTTTGATACCTTGGCCGGTTTACAAGGTCGTAGGAGCTCTTAGCAATGTTTTTCATGAGCATATTTCTTGAAACAATGTGTGGAATTTAATCAGTGTGAGTGAGTGAACTCGGGTTTAACGTCCCGCCAACAACGAGGTCATATGGAGACGGGACCTCGGTTTAAAGTCTCATCCGAAAGACCGGAGAAGCGGGGGATCGATTTTGCGATCCCTGGATTGGTAGTCTGGAGTGTTTACCACTACACTACGGCCGCTCCGAATTTAATCAGACTTGCATAGAGTATGGGTATATAACCATGACCATTTAACCATGAATTTAATCAGACTTGCATAGAGTATGGGTATACAACCATGACAAACCGAACACATGATGTTTCAGGTATTTTATTCTTAGTGAAAGTTTGACATATCAAGTCTTATTTTGACCTTGAAAATGAGGTCAAGTTCACTGAAATCTTACCTGCTCTTAGGCTTGTCCCACTGATATATCCATAGAAATATGAAGAAATTCCACTCATTAGTTCGAGAGATATTATTGGTACAAGAAATTGTCACGCCGATTTCGATGCAGAAAATTTCACAGTTTAAGACCTCCTGTGACCTTGAAAATAGGGTCAATTTAACCAAAACCTAATCAGCTCTTTTACTTGTCCCAATAATGAATCCATGAAAGTTGGGTCAAATTCCGTTTCTGCAAGTTTTGCGAAATTCCATCTGTTGATTCAAGAGATATAGTGGGTACAAACTGTCCCGCCGACGCCG
This sequence comes from Ctena decussata, assembly GCA_963989385.1. Taxonomy (NCBI): domain Eukaryota; kingdom Metazoa; phylum Mollusca; class Bivalvia; order Lucinida; family Lucinidae; genus Ctena; species Ctena decussata. The sequence goes on from OZ022502.1 coordinate 21,540,168, forward strand.
AAACAGACGCCGACACAAACGCCGACGCCAACGGGATCAGCACTGAAACCAATACGTCTCCCCTTGCCTTAAATGGTGGTGGAGGGCATAATTTAGCAATCAAGATATTGAGTTGTCCAAAGTTTGGTAATTCTAGGTTGTCAAGTTGAATAAAAAACATCTCACAGGCAAGAATGTGTGTTCAGTCAACTATGAAAACTAGGTCATAGTGATATTCTGGTCACATCATCCAATTGTCTTGGCCAAGGTGTTTCCTTGATGTGCATTTGATTATTACTGGTCAATCTATTTAGCAATTATGACAAGAAATATTGAGAATAGAGGACAAAAAATATCAAAATATTGCTGGATGTCAAAGGAAGCATTTTTGACATCATTACCCCTACCACTTCTGTGGACCTATAGCTCGGTAACTGGGGCTTGCTGATCAAAGACACATATAGTTGAATAAACTAGACACACTGAAGTTAACCATCAGTTAAAAAAAGAACAAATTAATAGGGTGCAGATCACCCATCTTATTGATACCCCTCCTTTCAGCGGATGCCGGTTGAGTTCAATTGTTCTTTTAGGTGACTCTTCTGCTCACGTTTCCAAACACCGTCGGTATGTATATCAGGGCAGAACGTCTGTAGCCTACAAAAGAAAAGGTTAGTTTTGTTTACTATGGTACACTGTGATAAAAGCAAGTATATATCATCAATATAAGAACATTTTATGACTTCTGACGTCACTGCCTAGTTGTTTCCTTAGCCAACAGAATCTATTTGAGAAGAGAGAGAGAGAGAGAGAACTCGGGTTTAACGTGCCACCAACAACGAAGTCATATGGAGACAGGACTTCGGTTTAAGGTCTCATCCGAAAGACCGGAGAAGCGGGGGATCGATCTTGCAGCCCCAGAATTGGTAGTCCGGAGTTTTATCCACTACGCTACAGCCGCTCCTATCTGAGAAGAGCTCTCCTGAAGGAGCTACATGATTTTCTCCGCTTTAAGACGCCCCCATCGAGAAAGAAGGCAAAAATTAAATTGGTCGAGTTGCTTTCCATGAATGGGAACCATTTCCCTTAAAGTTTCTTTCGATGCACGGCTGGGGCATGCAAGGATGAATGGCTAAGATTACAGTAGCGGTCAGTTTTTAGACCAACATTAGGCTGCAGTGCCTGTCGCATCGACCATATTTTTATGTGGGATTTCGATCGTCAACCAATTTGATTTCGTCTGGTTTGGTCGCAGCTCCTTTTATCGCTGGCTTCCCACAAAGTTAATAACCAATCGAACCCGTCGAAACAAATACTGGTTTCTTGATTTAACAAGTTTGCCAAGCGCGGGAAACCAGTCACAACCTCGGTTCAACTAAGACCGACATTACTAGAGATTATATTGTTATTCCCTTCGTATAAAGAAACGACTTATCATATTCACTCTGGTTGTCAGCCATAATGCGCTTCCATGAGCAACCGGAAACCAGCTAAAGCTACAGTTGCCGCGGTTCGAGGCATGGTTAGTTTATCACGATCATGTGATATTCCTTTGTCAGTACTGCTGGTGTTCATTTGCAAATGTACGAACTATAGGACGAACAATAGTTCGAAGTGAAGTCGGCCTAAATGAATCGGAGGTTTCTCTAATCGTTCCGAGGAGTTCCGGATTGTAAACTAGTAAAACCAAATCAGAATTAGTTCAAACCACATTAACCGCGGTTGATGACCGATCTCGCATTATATTATTGGGCTAAATATTATAAATGAGACTTGTATAACAGGAACAACAAACAGTCGGCAAGTCTGCACCTCGCTTTCCAATCTTTTATATTCCAGAGGACTAACTTATACGAAGGTCCAGACTGAGATGGGTTTTGTATTTCAATGACATAATGAGGTGTCTGTCTTCATAGCACAAAATTTAAAATTTAATACCCCGATAATGACTATTGTACATGTACATTACAATTCCGACAGGTCCATATTCAATATTTTTTCTCAGAGTTTCCTGCTTCAATGAATGTAGAGTAAGCCCTTATCAGACGCTACGCTCTTCAATAAGTTTCAAAATTTCCATTTAATTGGATGCAAAGTATTTATTGGTTACACATGATATTCCCAATATACGGGTACAGCAAAGTGTTCTAAGCAAACAAATGATAAGATCCAATACTCTTTTACCGTATAAATAACATACTCTTACCCTTTATCATCCTAGCTTTTAACAGACGGTTGATTTTCTGGCAAATTTCAGCCAAAACAGAATGTGTGTTATATTTGGTCTTTTGTTTGGCTCTTCCTTCCAACAATTTGTCATCATCTCTTGCAGAGTGGGAGGCATCTCTTTTGGTGGTGGCATTCTGTAGCCTGTCAAATTTAAAAGTTAACATTTGTTTAGTTCTTTCTTTTTAAAAACATGTATTGCTAAAAGTCTACATAAATCCAGAGTTCCGCCATTTAAGACAGGTTAACCTGTATTAAGGAGCCGACGGCGATTCAATTCTGGAAAATCTGCGGTCTTGAAATGCCTCGGACTGAATCATAGAGGCAAAAGGCAATTCATCTGTAAATTACTTTTGCTAAAGATGAAGCAACTTGATCGGTACGTTTAGGGGCTTTCCGAATATATATATACGCAAAATTAGAGATTATCCTAAAATTTAGCATGCACTCAGTTATCATTTGTTACAAAAATGTTCGCAAGATAAGCTATAAATGGTCATTTGTGATACTTACGAAACAGGAATATTATGTTTTAAGTGTTTCGACGACAATACGCATCTGCAATGGGTGTGTAATGGTTAGACGTGTTTTCTATCCGCATAAGTCACCCATGACAGATTCGTTTTCTTGCATAGCTTTTGATTTACCAAGTTAAATTTTGCAACGTACGGGTAAAGACTGTTCAAATGCATAATTTTGACGCTTGAGAGGTTTCAATATAATATTGAAAGACGTCGACGCTTTCGACGACCGACGTTCTTTTCTTTACGTTTCGTCCGGCGTGACATAAACTGACGTCATTTTCCCCGTCTTCATGAGCCATCGTCTGTACCGCCAGAAAAACACTCAACAATAAAGTTTCGTGGTCCCCTAAACAACCAATGCACCGATGAAATGTATATATTTTCGTGTTGTTTGTTTTGCGGTCCTGGATGAAATGAGATCCGTATCCATTACGGATATGAGGTGTTGGTAGAAAACTTTATTACATGTACTCTATTATGCGGGCCACTGTTTGGCATCACGAGAATTGCCGAACGAGAGACGAATGCTTCTATTCCCACTTCACAGCTATGGTGAATATGTCTTCTTGCATAGCATTTGCTTCTTTTTAAACTTTTGGAAAGTTTTAGCGTTTAAGAGATTTTTATTTTTTGCTCCCTTTTATAACCAAAACGCCGCTTCCAAGGACCGCAGTTTGGATCTGTACGTCAACGTCCAGAGTGTCATACACTGATGTCATTTTGCCATCTTTTTGAAAACATCGGCTGCGAAAAACAACACCACCTGTCAACGAAGATACGTGTCTCCTGTACAGCAGATGATTGTCTACAGGAGATGATTGTATAAGTGGTTAACGCTTGTTATCAGATCCTGTTTTCCTGTATATTTATTGTATATGTTACGTGTGTAAATGAGTTGAAATAAATATTGTTTAAACCCAGATACGTGTCCTCCTAAACAACCACATTGACTACACGTGATTCTGGCATGAATTTCTGCCGGTTGTGGGTAAGATAACATGGACGACTTAAGAATTGTCGATACAGATGAAGCTCGTGGGGAGACCTCCATATTATCTTAACGATTTTTTGTCTCGCCTGCGAAGCAGAGGCGAGACTTATGTATTTCTTTTCCGGTGTCGTCGGCGGCGGCGTAAACTTTGTCGATTTTTCGCGTTTAGGTCATAAGCGCTGACAGGCGAGACACCGCATTCCGCGGAATTCTTGTTTATTTTATATATATTTTACATTTTTATAAAAATTTTATTACTTTTTTACATCATTGTGCCTATTTTAGTGGGTACAAATGTTGCATAATAGAGTCCGACCAAAGTTTAGACTGTTTTACCTGACAGTGTATTGTTTATTGAGGAAACACAGCCATTGGTATCTAATCATACAAGATACTCGATTGGAACATTCGCCTTTTGTTCGTTTGGCAGATTTTCTTTGTGTCAATGTTTCTTGCATGGTGCAAATGCATTAGCGCCAATGCTGACAGTCTGCATAGCATTTGCTTCTTTTTAAACTTTTGGAAAGTTTTAGCGTTTAAGAGATTTTTATTTTTTGCTCCCTTTTATAACCAAAACGCCGCTTCCAAGGACCGCAGTTTGGATCTGTACGTCAACGTCCAGAGTGTCATACACTGATGTCATTTTGCCATCTTTTTGAAAACATCGGCTGCGAAAAACAACACCACCTGTCAACGAAGATACGTGTCTCCTGTACAGCAGATGATTGTCTACAGGAGATGATTGTATAAGTGGTTAACGCTTGTTATCAGATCCTGTTTTCCTGTATATTTATTGTATATGTTACGTGTGTAAATGAGTTGAAATAAATATTGTTTAAACCCAGATACGTGTCCTCCTAAACAACCACATTGACTACACGTGATTCTGGCATGAATTTCTGCCGGTTGTGGGTAAGATAACATGGACGACTTAAGAATTGTCGATACAGATGAAGCTCGTGGGGAGACCTCCATATTATCTTAACGATTTTTTGTCTCGCCTGCGAAGCAGAGGCGAGACTTATGTATTTCTTTTCCGGTGTCGTCGGCGGCGGCGTAAACTTTGTCGATTTTTCGCGTTTAGGTCATAAGCGCTGACAGGCGAGACACCGCATTCCGCGGAATTCTTGTTTATTTTATATATATTTTACATTTTTATAAAAATTTTATTACTTTTTTACATCATTGTGCCTATTTTAGTGGGTACAAATGTTGCATAATAGAGTCCGACCAAAGTTTAGACTGTTTTACCTGACAGTGTATTGTTTATTGAGGAAACACAGCCATTGGTATCTAATCATACAAGATACTCGATTGGAACATTCGCCTTTTGTTCGTTTGGCAGATTTTCTTTGTGTCAATGTTTCTTGCATGGTGCAAATGCATTAGCGCCAATGCTGACAGTCTGTACTCATTCATGGTGCTTCGCAACTAGCTTTTGATGCGGCGAAGTCCAGAAAATGAGCGCTCAGCCACACATAAACTGACAGGAAGAGTAGGAAGAGCGCAACGTATGTGCAGAAGGGTTTTGATATCTCGAAACCTGGCAAAACATGACCAAACAACTCCAATCCGCACCTACTGCAAGCACAGTAGCCCCTTGCCCTACTGTTATCAAAATAATTAGGACGCCCAGGCACTGAAAGTTACCCAGCAGTGACTGCGTATTGTCCAACAATTAAAAACAATTATTGTGGAGAACCGATGCTCAAACGACTCGCAGCGAACTGTCAATATTACATGTATGCAACAATGCGCACTTGTAAAATAATCTCAACTGTATTTTTTTTTCTAAGAGGACAAAACGGCAGCATTGACTAGTGTGAGATTATTTTACAAGTGCGTATTCTTGCATACATGTAATGTTGACAGTTCGCTAGGTGTCATTTGAGCATCGGTTCTCCGCTATAATTGTATTATATAATACATTTATCGATGTAAAGGCATTTTATTTACTTAACTCGCACTCTATTTCTCATTGTTGCATAAAGGGCTGCTCACACGCGTAAAAGGTTAAACTAAATGCTGCTTTCAATTTCAGTTCAATTCATATGCCACATCCAGTCGGGATCGTATTTAACAGCAACCACATGCAATATGAATCCGGTCCCAGTTGCCCATTCGAGACAAATCCGATAATCACATCTTCGGGAAATTTCAGAGGGAGTCCGAACCCCCGGTCCCCCCTCTGGATCCTCGCATGTAGGTAAACTTGTGGATTTTCTTTACGTCATCAGTTCCATTCGTCTGGTTCCTGTAGCTGCAATACGTATTAGGAAAAGACCCATCTGAAGCACAGCCATTTCAAGGGATAATGGTAAGGAATCAGAAAATGACAGTTTGTCCTGCTTTCTGTATCAGATGGCCAGAAAACAGACAGTTCTAAGTGTATATCATTGATAGGAACATAACAAGACTGAGATATTCAACACTTTACCTTGCAAGATATGGTCTTTGGTTTCTTGATCAGTCTTGTCTGGATAAGGGTCGGCGCCTAGAGAATAAGCTTCCCATAGAAGAATTCCGAAACTCCATATATCACTTTGTAGGCAAAAACTCGCTTGATAATCTATGGGAAAGACACAAGTAAAACATTGAAATATACGGAATAATTTCAGTCAGTCCTGACACTCTCAACTGACTTCAGCAAGCAATTAATTGATTTTCTATGGATACAGCCCATAATTTGATGTCATTTTTCGTACGGGAGGCAACTTTCGTGACCTTCTGTTTGTTTCCTTGGGCGATGACACCCTATCAAAATAGGGTCCACACTTAAAGCAAAGAATTCGCTCCTTTCAGAGTTAACGCCTATTGAGAAGAAAGGCAATAAAGTAAGAGGCAGAGATGCTTCCCCTGAATGTGTTGCCATTCACGTTAGGGTAAAGTCGGGTAAATTCGGACAGGGGGTAAATTGGGACACTAACATTGTTTCCTTATTATGTCAGTTGTTTGAAATTAAAACAAAACTAACTGGGCAAAAAGTAATCATCCTGATGAGACGGCTTATTATGAACCGTCTCTTCTGGAGTTTCACTGTTTGCGATGGTATGTCCGAATTTACCCGCTGTCCGCAATTGACCGACTTGACCCTAATATGCAAAGACATTGTCGTTACGACATTACCTAAAATCACTTGTTTGCACACATCCACATCGGTGGATGAGTGAACTCGGGTTTTAAGTCACATCAACAAGTAGGTCATAGGGAGACGGACACTTACATCGGAGAAATATAACGACGCTACTGAAAGATATTATCAGGTTTCTGCGGGAAAAATGCAAATAAAAAAGTAGATAGATTCTCACACTCGTGGCCATTGTAATTGACACTAATTGATCTTGCCGAGGCCGTGTTTGATTAATTTCATATTGAATGAGCAGTCAGGTAAATCCTTCTGTTTAAAAATAGGCACGTCAGGCAAAATTACTTATGAATAAATTCGAGTAATACCCAGGTATTCCTGAGGCTACTCCAAGATCCGGGTATTGATAGTTCCGAAAACCACGCCTACTTTAAACAGGTATAATCCCTCCATTAACTGTAAGGTAAAATCACGGACTTATGTAAGACATCGAATCACGTGCGATTTTGTTTGTGAGGCTATTTAACGTACTACGTTGTCATTGCATTGGTTAGATATACACTTTCAGGTGACTTTGATTGGCGTTCTGGGTGTGGCTCGGAACTGTGTATTGCTCAGGTTTATCCAAGTAAGTATGCCAAACGTGCCCAGTAAACACGTCCTCAAGTAATAACAGAGACAGACACACACGCCAAACACTATGTTGGACGATATCCATTTCAAGAATAATATGCACAGTACAATAAAAATGTTTGTCATGTCAGCTGGTTAACTACACCAATAAATTGTACATTCCAAATGAACAAGCCTAAATCTTCTAAGAAAAGAGAATAAAGATGCAAAACTAAGTTCCTTTAAGAGCAATAAACAAAATTTAAAAAAGGAAACTGGGCAATAGTACACAGTTTCGAATAATAAATTCTCATCAGTGACCCTGAAATGACACACACAGCGGAAATATAAACTGCAGTATGCTTGATGTTCGGGATGATGTTTTACGGCCGCCACACTGCACATCACCAGCTGCAGTGAAGGAAAAGAAAAATTCAAAACAGGGGTCCTTTAAGAGCAATGAACACACTCTAAAGAAAGTAGATTGGCCATACTACGCAGTTTTGAATAATAATTTCTCATCAGTGACCCTATCTGCCTATATTCCTTTAAGTCTTAACCCCCGAGGGGGACGTCAGACGGGTTCCGGCAAACCAACTGCTGAAGGAGGTAAGCTGAAACAAAGTGTGTGAAATGAGTTTGTACAGTGCGATAAAGAGTGTTAGTATAGTTAAAAGATAAAAACAGGGAGAGAAATGGATTATCTGGAAGACAGCACTGCTGAACTGCGCCAAGGCGCGAAGGACCGGTATGTGGGGTGGGAGGGCATTCCAATGGATGATAGTCCTAGGGACCCTGTAATAATCAGGCAAGGAAAGCAAGAGTAAAGAATAAAAGACTAAAGAGAAAAATGTATGAATGATATAATTATGGGTTTGAAATGCTGATATGTTCGGTAACATATGAGGTAAAAGAAATAAGAATGAGTTTATATGTACAAGGCCTTTATAAAAAAAACTTTGAGATCGATTTAGACTATTATTCTAGATAATCGTCTTTTATATTATTTGGATCCCTTTGAAACTAATCAGTCTTTGAATCGACTGCTTAATTAAAATTGAGAAATTACAGTATGCTTTTTACTGGTTTCGTCACCAGATGTTGTCAGGGTCACTGACGAGGCTTTATTAGCCGAGCCTACGTAGTCTGGCCCATTTTTCTACTTCTGTATGTATTCTCTGCTCTTGAAGGAACCTTTTCAGATTTTAATTTTACCTCACTGCAGCTGGTGTTGTGCCGTGTGGCGGCCGTAAAAAGTCTCCCCGTACATCATCCATAGTGCAGATTATATTTTATTTACATCCTTTGAGATCAGAGGATAGATTCTGAGAAATCTAAACTTTGAGATCGATTTAGACTATTATTCTAGATAATCGTCTTTTATATTATTTGGATCCCTTTGAAACTAATCAGTCTTTGAATCGACTGCTTAATTAAAATTGAGAAATTACAGTATGCTTTTTACTGGTTTCGTCACCAAATGTTGTCAGGGTCACTGACGAGGCTTTATTAGCCGAAACTACGTAGTCTGGCCCATTTTCCTACTTCTGTATGTATTCTCTGCTCTTGAAGGAACTTTTTCAGATTTTAATTTCCTCTGTATATCTATTTCAATAAAGAGTACATTATTAAGACATTCTACAGAAATTACTGCACGTACTCACCAACCGAGCTTAACGCCTCTGGTGCTGTCCATTTTACAGAAACCGGTATTGGTTTAGACCGTAAAGGGTCAATTTGGCTACACATCGAAAAATCAGCCAGTTTAACGGTGTCTTCATCTCCTAGAAGACATGACTTGGCCGCAATGTTTCTGTGAAAAAAACATTCAAGCTATCAAACATTCGAACATGGGGATTCAGTTTACTACCATGCAATATCTGACGTTGTTAAATGGTTGTTTTTAAATGTGTTGCTACCTGAACACTCTGTGTAAATAACGCAGCAGGCGTGCCCACAACAAATAAACTACTACTACTACTTATAATAATAATAAAAAAAATAATTTGACGTTGGCCCCGCAAAGCTTTGAATATGATATTTCATGACTTGATCGCTAACTAACAACTTCGAAAATGAGGAAAAATATCATATATTGCGTTTAAAATCGCAAATATCAATTTTTGTTTTTGCTGTTGGTTGTCTCGTCACAGTAGAATATTTCACAATAAGAGATATTTGCCTGTAAAAAGGAATTATTTGCATGTAAAAAGGAATACGATTCTTTTTTTTATTCCTGAAATTTCTGTGGTCACATTCCAAGACTGTAATTATGTATTAATAATAAGTCTTCATCATTGGTTAAGGTGGGGAGACGGGGTAAATGGCGAAATGGCGCTAAACCTGGTCATCTACTTACATTGGTCTTAGTAGAGTCAAGGACCTACTGCGCTTGCGTAGGTGCGAGACGGCAGGTGTTTAGATGTTTTATTAACTTGTCTACCTGACGCTGTTTTGCAGTTCTTGGTTTTGGTTAGTTTGGCTTCATATATTTCAAGAGAGTTTTTTTTTCAGTAAGGATGAAAGTGTACTGGAATTTTTTTTAAATGTCGTTTTTGGATACCTTCGCATAAGACTTTACATCAGAGCAAGAATTTGTGGAGTCAAATACGCGTTCTAGAAAACATCTTTCAAATGCAATGTAGCATATTTTGCTTCATTCTTAAACTCAACTTCAAAACTACATATTAAGTCAATCAGAAAAAATATGATATCATAAACGTGTGAAATTACAGGCGTTTCTTTTAATACAATATGTTTATTTATTCTGCTTCATGTATTCGTTATCTACAAATTTACTGGATTATAACCGAGATTTTAATATTCTGCAATGTTTCAGTATTGATCAGCTCTTTTCCAAACAGGTGTTTATTCAATTAAAACATTGTCCCTTACACCAGGGATGAAGCGAGTGCTGAAGAATTGATTGATTGTATTGGATTTAACGGCCCTTTGAGACAGTATTTCAGTCTATATCGGGCCGTCTCCCTGAGAGAGGGAGAAAGAAGAGAAATGACAGACGAGAGAAAAAATGTCCAAACAACCCCCACTCGCACCTACTGCAAGCACAGTAGGTCCTTGCCCTACAATGTTCCAAATCAGTAGGACGCACCGGCACTAGAAGTTATACACAGCACCATCGCACCACCGACCACCCAGGAGTACTGAAGAAAGACACTGGAGTAAGCACTGTGTACTGAAGTTTTGAATGTACTTGAGTAAGTACTGAGTACACTTTTTATTAAGTACTTAAGTAAGCACTGAGTATTTACAAAAGTACTCGTGAGTACTTCTGAGGACAAAAAAAAATAAGGTATGAAAAAAAAATAAGTCGAAAGCCAAATTTAATGCCTCCACAGGTTGCAAATATTTACAGTAATAACAAGCACAGACATAGTATTGACATCTAAGAAGCTTTGTGTCATGTTTCTTTTGATGAAACATGAAGCTGATTTAAAAAGGCGTTTAACTTGAGAAAGTTTTCTAATTGTAACCATTTCAAGGATTGATCTCTAGATTTTTATACATTGATAAGAGGAAGAGATGCATTTATATATCAGAGAACTTATACAAGGGATAAAATCATTGTACCTCTTGTTCTACATGTATGGCAGGTTTTAGTTATATTTCCCTGCTTATTAGTCCTAGCCACATTCATTGTTGTTATCAGATTTATGGCCTCAGGATAGCCAGTGTCACTATACAATCTTGAAAGTAGCAGCAGGTGTGAAAAATATAACAATAGCTAGCTAATCCAAAATATTATTGCTCCAGGGCAATTATATGCATCATATTGTGTCAACACTGTCCTAAACAACCCCTTGAAAGAAAACCCGCACCATCTCTAAATATTTTGACATCTGACTGAAGTTTTACCATAAAAAGCTTCAAAAAGTACTCAGCAGGTTTCTTAAATACAAATATTCTTGTATATTGGCTGTCATAATCCTGTTATGCAACAGTCCAGTGACACTGCAATTTCATCAAAGGAAATATCCCATCTCACATAGGTAATTACAGAACAGGGTCATAAAACCAATAAATACTGGGGGGAGGTGTTCTATATAGCAGAGAATATTTGTCTTTAAAGTACTTATTATTAGCTCACCTGAGCCAGCGGCTCCGGGGGAGCTTATAGGATGGTAAGGCTCCGTCGTCCGTCGTCCGTCCGTCCGTCCGTCCGTCGTCCGTCCACACTTTCAAACGACTTCTCCTTTGAAACCGCTGGGCCAATTGTAACCAAATTTCATATAGAGCCTCCTGGGACCTTAGGAACGAAAAGTTGTTCAAACGGTCCTGGTCACATGACCAACATGGCCGCCATGCCCATATATGGTAAAAACCTGAAAAAATCTTCTCCAGAACCAATAGGTCGATGGCCTTGAAACTTGGTATGTAGCATCGGGTACACAAGTACTACCAAGATTGTTCAAATTATGACCTTGGGTTGACCTTGACCTTTTTTACAGTAAGGTCAAATTTGCTTCCTTATGCTTTTATATGGCAAAATGCTGCAACATAAGATATCTTGGAAACTGTTGAAGATTTTGGCCAAAAAATGGGTACATACAGTCATCTTAATGACTACATGAAGATTTATGAGTACAAGAGGTCAAGGTCATTCTTTGACCTTTGACCCAGAACTCTCATATTTTGACAATATCAAACAAGCTTCTCAAAAACAACTAGGCCAATTGTAACCAAATTTCATATAGATCCTCCAGGGGTTGAGGGAATGAAAATTTGTTCATACGATCCAGGTCACATGACCAACATGGCCACCACACCCATATATGGTAAAAACCTTTAAAAATCTTCTTCTCCAGAACCAGTAGACCGATTGCCTTGAAAGTTGGTATGTAGCATTGGGTACTCAAGTACTATCAAGATTGTTCAAATTATGACCCTGGGTTGACCTTGACCTTTTTTACGGCAAGGTCAAATATCGGAAAATGCTAGAATATGAGATTTCATGGTTAGTTTTGAAGATTTTGGCCTGAAAATTGGTATATACAATCATCTTAATGAGCTTATGAAGATTTGTGAGTACAAGAGGTCAAGGTCATATTTTGACATTTGACTAAGAAATCTCAAATTTTGACAATTCCAAACTATCTGCTCTAATACCACTGGGCCAATTGAAACCAAATTTCATACAGAGCCTCGAGGGGTTGAGGGAATGAAAAAATTTTCTAACGGTCCTGGACACATGACCAACTTGGCCGCCACGCCCATATATGGTAAACACCTTTAAAAATCTTTTCTCCAGAACCAATTGACCGATGGCCTTGAGACTTTGTATGTAGCATTGGGTACTTGGGTACTTTCAAGATTGTTGAAATTATGACCTTGTGTTGACCTTGACCTTTTACAGCAAGGTCAAATATGGGAAAATGGTAGAACATAAGATTTCATGGAAAGTTTTGAAGATTTTGGCCTAAAAATTGGTACATACAGTTGTCTTAATGAGTTCATGAAGAATTATGAGTACAAGAGGTCAAGGTCATTTTTTACCTTTGATCCAGATCGCTCATATTTTGACATTTTCAACCGTTTCCTCAAAAGCCAAAGGGCCAATTGTGAACACATTTCATATAGAGCCTCCAGGGGTTGATTGAATGAAAATTTGTTCAAACGGTCCAGGTCAGATGACCAACTTGGCAGCCATTACCACTTATGGTATAAATCTTTAATATCTTTCTACTCCAGAACCAGTACACCTATGGCCTTGAAACTTGGTAAATAGCATGGAGTACTAGAGTACCACCAAGACTGTTCAAATGATGACCTTGGGTTTACCTTGACCTTTTTTGTGGCATGGACAAATATGGGAACATGCTAGAACATAAGATTTCATGGAAACTTTTGAAGATTTTGGCCCTAAAAATGGTATATATGGTTGTCTTAATGAGTACATGAAGATTTATGAGTACAAGTGGTCATGGTCATTCTTTGACTTTTGACCCAAAACTCATAATTTGACAATTTCAGACATGATAAGTAAATGCCACCTTGCCAATTGTTCAGGTGAGCGATTCAGGGCCTCATGGCCCTCTTGTTATTATTATTATTATGAGATTATAATTAAGATAAGTACTAGTCGATTAAATATGTTCCAAATCTTCAGGCTTGCGTAACTGCATATGTGCACCAGCCAGTTGGTTATTTCAAGCTGACTGGTGTATGTATGTATAGTTCAACCATATAACTATTAAAAAGATACTATTTATGCCAACTTACAGATCTGATTTATAATTATTTACTTTCCTTGTCTATGTATATAGTACAACACCACTTAGGAAAGTACAAATATAGGCCTAGCTTACGTCCAATCTTTTGACACATTAATACTTAGCAAAACTAAAAACTTGACAGTCGGTATTTTTCATCCTACTGTAGTCGGGAAAAAGCGAGACATATATTCTTTTAATTTAAGGAAACGTAATCATTTGGTAATATCATAGTCAAACAAAATTCAAGATTCTTTAGATACATCAATATTGATGCTGTTTTAAACGTTAAAAGGGGGATTTTTCTGTTTTCTGTGCTCAAAACCAAACAATTACCGAATTTAAAATTGTGAAAATCTGCTTAAATGATAAAAAATTATGTTAGCAATGTATTTCCATTATTGAATCCAATCTGTATGGACTGAAAAGCTGAATAAATGCCAATGCACGGTCGACTAGAGGGGGGGGGGGCGTGAGGACCAGTTGAAAAACCTCAGTCTATGCCATTATGAAGTCGGTAATTCCCATTACACTTTAAAGTCTTTAGGCAGTTTGAGGAAAGGCTTTCAAATAACTTTAGTGATAAGATATTGAGTTTGCAAGACAACTAAACAAATCTCGAAGAAAATCACAAAAAGACGCTCTGGTATAGAAAATATCGCATCTCAAAAATCTCTATATGTTTAATTCAATGGGAGATAATCTGAAAGTTTTGAATCTTCAAACGTTATTTTCAGGTAGTGATTGCAATTAACATAAGCATTTTAAATGTTTTTGTGCGTACTGGAGATACTGTTTTTGCGTACAAGAAAGCTATCTCCTGCACATGCGCAAATTAAAGTTCTGGTCTGAATTATCAAAATAGGAATAAGTTAGATAACTCCAGACAGGACAAAAATTTACTTATAATGTTTCATGATTTGGGTAATCAGACGTCTGTCTCACTTGAAAAAATCCATACATACATTACATATTTGCTAGGTTGGCCGGAATTAAGAAATTAAAACCGCCAAGTTTTATTTATTTTTTTTTCAGTATATATATGTTGTCAAGAAATTTCTAATAAATAAAAAGTACTTATAAAAACAGAGGTTTCTGCTTCAGTACTCAAGTAAGTAAGTAAAAACAGACTTATCACAGCTAATTTGTGCGCTAGTATGCCAGGTTTGACGCGATTCCACAGAAATACGAGGCGATAGTGGGCAACAGGTGACGCAAGTAGGAATCTTGGCCATTGGACCAATGTTCTTTTCACAAATGAGTCTAGATTGCGTGTAGATATCCACAATGACAGAAAGGTGTGACGCCTGCCAGACACACATCCTGTAGACTATAAATTAAATCGTCAGGTGGAATATGGCATGTCTCGAAGAGGACGGGTGATGATATGGGCCGGCAATTGGAATGGCAGCTCGGTGGACTTGCGCATGCCAGACAGAGTCGCTCTGATTGGTGTTCGAGTTAGAAATGGCATGTTTTATCCTATTACTAGACCATTTGCGATGGCATCATCGAATCAGAGGGCAAATGCTTTGCGACACAACTGTCCGCATTGACATGTCAATTCGATCACAAGTTTTATATTTGACTGCTCCTGCTTTAGACATGGGATACCGTCAATTCTAATCATCAGAGGCTGCCTGATACTCATGGAGAGCTCATTCAGGCCTTTTGAAAAATCGCAAACGAGTCCCTAAATGGGCCTTTGGGGATTTACCAGAAGCAAATCGAGTAGCTGGCATGCAGCCATTCAGGTCCTCTGAGGTCACGCAGGAAGTTGAAATCATTTTGCATGGATACAATAAAAAATAATGGACATTCAAGTTTGTGGTAATTCCAGTTTTCACTTTGATTTTAAAGGTATGCCGCTTTGCTCATTTCTGCTGGTGTGTCACGTGAAAAGATTCCTATATGTGTCATTCAGTCTTGTGCAGCCGTGACAGATGTATTCAACAGAAGAAAATATTTTTTTGGAAAATTATCTCTCTTTTTTTCGGTATAAGAAATTCAGTCAAACTTGTTTGGTCCAGTATAGTATGGGATGAAATATCTGGTAAGCTCCGTGGTCAGTGCGGTTGACTTAGAAGAAGAAGAAGGTGGCTCATTCGATCCCATAGGCCAATGAATGGAAAAAGCTCCGGTGCTACCCAGCAGTGAATGAAGTCTAGCAAAGAATGGAGACGATTGGACTCCACATTTCATTCGCTATGACCGAGACACAGTTTGCCTCTAAGGACTTTCTTTATAGCAACAAGGCCTCGGCAAACATTTCCATTTTTTTGAAGAAAATCACAGAGGGAATTTATCTCCTAGAGGCAGCTTTTTCTTAATTTCCACTTCATATGTGTACATGTATATAGATATTAATTTAACGTTGTTCGCGAGGGTATTTAGTAAAGACGGCACAGAAATGATAAGGCTGTGAGTGAAATAATCGAAGAAGTATAATAATTTACCGATGAATGCAGTCTCTCTCTTGGATATAAAGGAGAGCACTGGCTACATCAATGCACATTGCTAGTTTGCGTCCTGCGTCAAACGAAGGTCCTCTGGTTTGTAAAGCTGTCAGCAAACTGTCTCCTATAAAAATTGTACATTTTACATCACTGTTATACACAACATTTTAGGTTAGAATCTGTTGATATACAGTAAAACAATCGCTACAAGGCGTTAGAAGCACACCAATCTTGCATATAGAAGAATACAATTTTGAATATATGTAAACTGTGCATATTGTGTAAACTGTGTATATTCATTTACAAACTTCAAACAGCGGAGATATGTGCATTTTTATGTAAAGATCACTGGCAGACTGTCCAAGAAACTGAAAAGGTTTTTGGAGAAAAGTATAGAATTAATGTGGTCATTATCACTGATTTGGGGCAAACACAAAACTCTGCATAAAATGCTGAAAATACTACAGATCTTTTCGAAACTTAGCAGATGCCTTCTTTATGTTGTTTCTCACAATTCAGAATCCAAAACGCAGGACTTGTTGATGCTAAAAAGGATTCATATAAGAAAAGATCAAAGGGTAATTTTCTGCGCATAAATCTAAAAAAAATGACCATCATTATTGAGAATGTAACTAGGTCTGGACATAAATTAATGCATTATGAAGTGTCTAGTTGCATCCTACTCAGTTGATTTTTGGGTGTATTTTTGACCAGTTTTCGACTGCATTTAGGCTGTAAGCTATGTCAGCACATGAATGTGCCCAGCTACTTTTTGGCACAATAATGCATTTTGATAATGTCAACAATATGTGAAAATTTCAGCTTCGCATTTTTATGTACTGACTCTTAAGGTGGTGATTTGTGTTTTACACAAAAATCTAAATAAAACCATAAAAAATTATCGCATCTCCCTGAAAGTTAACAGATTTCTTATTTTTGTTGTTCTCTACAGTTTGAAATACAAAATATAGGGACATGCTGTTTAAAAAAGTGTTTTTATACAAAACAGTCTGAAAAAGACTGTTCCTCCAGAGCAAATTTCATAGCTGTAGGAAATCTCCTTCAAAGAAATTTAGCCTTAGAATCAGCATAGCAACCACTTAAGTCGTTTTATAAATACGGCCCCAGATTTCTTGTTGAATGGCTTCGTCTTCCAAGGAAGCAAAATGGGTGTCACGAAAACCCTCCCCCTATGTAAACGTGGTCGAAAACATCGAGGTATAGCCATTCATATGAATAATACAGTGTATGGAACCAAAATCAAAATGACCCCTATATTTAAAACTAGACATGCATGAAAGCCTTACAACATTGTTGTTGTTTGTCGGATGCACTATATTAACACTTTGAAGCAGGAACTTAACGGCACCACGGCTTACGAAGAGACCATTACAGATGAGAAGACTGTCGTTAATAGCCACTCAAATAATTTGCCTTTAAAGTTTGCTGTAAAAGTTAAGGAACGCCAAGACAAACTTCCTACGATGTATTGGTTACCTAAGCTTCACAAAAAACCGTATAAAGCTAGATTCATTGCCAACTCTAGCTCTTGTACTACTACAGAATTATCTAAATTATTAACTTCTTGCCTCACTGCTGTGAAATCTCGTGTCATTTGGTACTATGAGACAGTGTATGAGAGGTCAGGGAAAAATATGTTTTGGTCTATAAAAAATTCTGGTGAGGTACTTAGTAAACTGAAGTCAAGAGGGTTCCGTGCGACTAGTTTGTCCACTTATAATTTTTCTACTCTTTATACCACATTACCCCATAATTTAATAAAGGAAAAACTTGTTGATTTGTTTGAGAGGGCCTTCAAAAAGTTCTCCAAAAATGAAGATACCCTTTATATTGCCTGTAACGATAAGAAAGCGTTTTTCACTTCTACTGACCGTAAAATATATAGAGGATATAGTCTTTGGTCATGTCAGAATGTATGTGACGCCTTATCATATCTCTTAGATAATATTTACATCAGATTTGGTAATAAGTTATAGAGACAAATTGTTGGTATTCCGATGGGTACAAATTGTGCTCCTCTTGTGGCCGATTTGTTTTAATTTTGTTATGAAAGAGATTTCATGACTTCTCTTTCGGTTGATAATCAAGCTGATATCATTGAGGCATTTAACTCTACCTCTAGATATTTAGACGATCTTCTGAATATTGATAATCCTTATTTTGAAAGCATGGTTAACCAAATTTACCCACCTGAACTTAAATTGAATAAAGCTAATACTTCAGATACCGAGGCCCCCTTTTTGGATTTACATCTATCTATTTCTAACGGTTTTGTATCTTCTAAAATTTATGATAAACGTGATGACTTTGACTTTGATATAGTTAATTTTCCATTTTTGGATGGTGACGTTCCACGTCGTCCCTCTAATGGAGTGTATATTTCTCAACTTATAAGATTTGCTAGAGTGTGTAGTCATGTAGATGACTTTAATGCTCGTAATAAATGTTTAACTGCTAAACTTCTTCAACAGGGCTATCGGTATCATAAGCTTAGAAAGGCTTTTTCTAAATTCTATCGCAGACACCATGAATTGGTTTCAAAATTTGATGTCGGATTAAAATTTCTTTTACACCAAGGCCTATCGGAACCAGAATTTTATGGTGACTTAGTATACAAATTCAAAAAGATTAAGGGTAGGACTGATTTTTCTGATCAATTCCGAAAAATAATAATACGTCACAAACGTATTGGCTATAATTTCAATGTTATGCGACAGTCTGCATGCTTAGTGATTAACCCAATCACGGTTGATAACTTTGCTGCACTCTTTAATTGCACACCGGGGGATCGGTCGTCAGACTCCATGATGGTCCCGACCTAAAGCTATATATTTTAGTTGGTTGGGACCGGAGCCTTTTTGTCTGTTGCTTGGTCCACCGGGGCTCAACTGGTGACCTTCTTTTGCTTCAGATTTCCAGTGGGGTCGTTTGGCAGGACAGGGATCTCCACCTGTCAGACGGCCCGTTGTATCTGTTGAGTCCTCGTCTTTGCTTCTTCATGGTGTTGAAATTTGATTTATGTGTTTACCGTGATGATTCATTGACGAGTTAGAGGGTTATCATGCGAACCGAACTACCAACTAAATGTTTTGTACCACTTCAGAAACTGAGGGTGAGGTTGGGCCTGTAAAATCGATTTAAGCCCCCCAGTAATTCATTACTGACCGTTCCAAGGCGGTAGTTCTGTTGTGGTTCTCTGTTGCCTGTTTTTGGTGTCAGAGTTTCTGTGATGTTTTACCTTATGTATGTTCTTATTATTTTTGGTTCGGTTTGGGTTGCTGAGTGGCCACCTTTTGGGAACAAGCTGCTCACTCGGTTGGCCATATGTTCTCTGTATCTTGATTATTTGTAATCTTAGTTGTTTCCAACTATGGTTTGAGGGCTGGATTTGGATTTTGATTGTTTCAGTTCCTGGTCTTTGCATACTTTTTACTTTTATGAAATGTGGTTACCTGTTACATGTTGCATAACAGCCATTACAGGGTTTAAGTCCATTGCAATACCAAGACATTTGATTATATTTGGATGCTCAAAATGCCAAAGTATCTCTGCTTCTCTCAAGAAACACTTCATGTCATCCTCCGACAAATCGTCACTCGCCAAATTCAGTCGAACCTGTTTGTCGGCCAACTTAAAGAAGCCTTTGTGGATATCTCCGAAAACACCCTAAAGATAGAGAAACAGCTGAAATCACTTAACTAATAGAGGAATGGTACTTTGGCAATAGTGCAAAATTCTAAGCAAGCATATCTGCTAGTTTGCGATATATCAAAACATTCTTATAAACAACACTGTGTTTTTAACTGTTGTACCTCAGTTTCAACATTTACTGTAACAGAAGTAGCAGCAAAGGTTTAAGATGCTTGAATTATTTCTTAAAGAAAATTTTGTTTGAGAAAATTTGCATTGGAAGTCGCGTAATAAAAACGAATCCTTATCTTGAACAAATAACTTATTCTCAGATCGGTCAGTGTTGTATTATCAGATATTTTTTCCATAATTGTGTAAATATTCTTTCATATTCACTAACCTATGTATCTTCACACTCAATAATAGTCATATAAATCAACAATAATAATTGCAATGTGGTTAGGGAGGCTGATTAAAGTAATCTTATTCCAGTAAATGCGATTTAAGTTTCCTCGGGAAATGCAGCTGTCACACCGAAACGTTCAAAGACCCAGCAACAAAAATAAATTGAACACAAAATGCTGACTTCGTAAGAGATGCTGCTTACTATGCGCTTTCAGGCTGAATGAGACTGCCGCAAAACTTTGGCTGTCTGCGATAGGATGGCAGTGGAACCAAGTTTAAGCTGATTGGATAACCATGAACTGGTCACGCGGGGCACATAAGTACCTGCCGATACTGATAGACTACAGGAGGCGCAACAGGTAAAAAAGAGGCTTACGCCAACTTGAGAAAAGGAGTCTTATGTCGCCTAGTTGAAGGCATCCTACATATACATAATATCAGATTAAAAACATTAATCAATACATTAATTCTTTAACGGATCAAGTAGCGCAGTAGAATTACTAATATTCGCACAAAGTAAGAGACAAATAAGACTGGCTTTGGGTATCCTGTAGACCATTTTAATAAAGCGAAGCAATACGCATGAAAAGGCAGACATGCACATAAACATGATAAATGAGATAAAACATTTCCATTGTAACTGGAAATGTGAAATCTGCCACTAGGCAAATATAGAAAATGATCTCCAAAATACCCAAACCCAAGTAGGAGTAGGGAGAGCGCACAGCAAGCAGCGTAAAATGCATGCAGCATACCACATAAAACAAGTCTGCCCCCAAACACCAGTACATTAACATTACCGATATTTTGCCAAATGCTGAAAAGAAGGAAAGAAAATGTGACACAGACTTCTCAGCATGAAGTCTACCTCACAGCTGGGGGAGGGAGAAAGTGCAAAGTGTAATGAAAATTATACTTTGCTGACAGCCAAAACAGATTGCGCATACATGACATGAGGAAAGGGTTTCTGGATGTTCCTCTGTTGATAGTGGCTACTGTTTCACATTATCAGACTGTATATAGATCCGTTTGTTCTGTCAAAGTGGGGCCCAGCGACATACTGCCAAGTAGACAGCTAGGACTTCTTTGGAGTTTACATGTAAGGCGGAGACAAGAGGCCAATCTAGTTCCCAGTTGAGGTAAAACCAGTCTCCATCATAAACTCCTACGGCAGCTAAGTTACAGCTGTCGGTAAAGACTGACTGAATAGGTTGTTTGTCCAGCAGCATGGACCGCCCATTGAAAGTTGCTAAAAACGATTGCCACCACCGTATATCCGCGCGGATATCGTCATTAAGCCTGACTTTGTGGTTATCTGCTTTAAGCGCATTTATGGTGTCTATGATGCGGCGCGAATACACTCTGCCGCCATAAACTACGCCAGCGCAAAAGTTTGGCTTCCCTGCAAGGGGGCTGTAACTGTTTCTTAGATGCCCGCTTACGCATTTGTAAAAGTGATAACTCTTTCCGCACTTGCTGAGGTTTGTCCTCAGGGAGTCGAAGACACATATTAACCGAGTCAATTTCAATACCCAAAAAGATTATTTTTGTGGTAGGATCTACCACCTTATTCCAGTTACTGTGAATTCCCAATTTCCTAAGGAGCTGAATAAGCATTTGCAGTGCTGCTGCACAATCCTGAAAATTGTCAGCTTTAATGAAAAGGTCATCTAAATAGACGACCGTAGCTTTAAGTCCACGTCTATTAAGCAAACGCTTCACTACCTGGGTCAAACGATGAAAGATTCCTGGAGCAAGCCGGGACCCAAAACAGAGCTTTGTATCTTTGAGAAAAACTGTTTGCTTTCCAAATTGCCACTTTAAACCTGTTACCCTTTGACTGTGCTGGCTTATGGGAACAGACCGATAGGCTGTTTTTAAATCTACCTTAGCCATATAGCACCCGTCCGTCACCAGGTCCGCCGCATCATCAACTTGCGAAAACTTTTGCTTCCAGTCAGAGGTGCAGTAATCATTTACTGACCCGCCATCTGGTTGAGAGCAATCATGGGTCAGTCTCACCCCTCCATCAGGCTTTGGAATAACTCCCATAGGACTGATTATATCTGGAGGATCTGAGACCACCACATAGTTTCCCATCTGTATTTCTTTCAGTACTTGCTCTGTGGCCTGGCGATAGAGAGGGCTACCTGGTCTTGCTGATTTATGATTTTCGCAGTGCACAGGGGTGGGATTTGCTGTTGTGTCGATAATATCAAAGTCATGTTTTAGCCCATGTAAGATGAATTCTTTATCAGCGTCGTCTTTCAACTCCTGTTCCCAAGCAGTGAAACATAAACCATATTGAGGACTGGGTGGGGGATTGTCTAGTCTTTTGGCTGATGGTGAGATGCTGCAGAATGAGCCTGATGACAACCAACGTGTGAGCACTGGTGTACATACCTGCATTCTCTGTAGTGACACCCAAAGTTTGAATTAAACAACTTGCAAATGACAT
Organism: Ctena decussata; assembly: GCA_963989385.1. Classification (NCBI taxonomy): domain Eukaryota; kingdom Metazoa; phylum Mollusca; class Bivalvia; order Lucinida; family Lucinidae; genus Ctena; species Ctena decussata. The sequence goes on from OZ022502.1 coordinate 21,562,785, forward strand.
TACCATCCAAGGTCAAGGGTGGGTTTTTGGGACTGATTTGGCAGAGTTGTGGGTGGCACGGACAGAATTGGGTGCAGGTGCTGTCTGCAATCATTTTGGTTGCAGGTGAACAGTGTGCAGATGAGGAACATCCGTACCCCACCTGAAGTCATGCGATGACTGGAGTTTTCGATACTCCCTGTCATACATTAACACCGAAACAAGACTAAACTTTTGCACAAGTTGGCAAAATATAATTGTGTATGACAGGTAATCAAGAATATTTTTTGCATGCAATTTATTGTCTCCGAGCAGTTTATAAAGGATAGCCAAGTTGGCGACTGACCACTGTGCAAGAGTGACATTTTCCAACTTGGGCTTTTTTGGTCCCGATTTCAACACTACTTGTTGAATACCATTACCTCCCACAATAATTTCATCTTCGCAATTCGTGGCACCAAAATCGGTAAAGTCATAGTGAGTGACAGCAGACTTAACCGATGCGGCCGCTGAAAGATAAATCTGGGGGTCCTTCCATGAATGCGAGTTAGTTGCTAAGTTTGGAGCTGAAATACCGAGCCCGTTAAGCACAGTTTGTCGCGACTGATTTATAATTTCATTCCGTGTTGTGGTTTGTCCATTCTGCAAAAGCTGCAACATTTGCGCATAAGCATCTTCTGTTGTTGACGTTCCTGGATGGATGGGATGCGCGCCGCCTTCTTGTTGTCCGGAAGTTACCTCTGATTGGTTCGTAAGCGGCGCACTTGTTTGGTGCGCATCAGCTATCCGCCGCTCGCTGATAATTTCCGGTTCGTCCTGCGCAGGTATTTGCGCGGGATCCTTCCGATTTAAAGCTTGCACCGAATCCAGAACCAGTTTTTGTTGTCCTCTCGGAATTTTACTTTTGGCCAGATCGTCCGCTTCAATTAATATCACAGCTTCGATCGACGTGAAACCATCCTTCAAAAGTTTATCGGCCGCATCCCCACTAATTTTGTTTTGCGTTGTCCAAGCCAATACAAATTGTTCGTCGCTCATCGTGATAACTTCGGCGACGTTTCCGCCAATGTCAGCGTCTCCCCCAGACATTACTTTCACAACGATAAGTATCTATAACTAGCCGCCATTTTACTTTTCACAATAATTCCTGAACACAACCGGTATTTCTATACTTCAACAATCTTTTCAAGTCCCTGTGTTGCAGCTTCCGTCGCAACAAATACAATGTTACTGAAGGCTCAACAAGCTAGACTTCTGGATAAGCACAATGGTTTTAGCTAAACATTAAATTTAGCCCAAGCTTGAATTGTCCGCCATTTTACGATCTGCCGATAGTTGTCCATGCTAATTCAAATCTTAACTGACTTTGCGTGAATACACAATAATCGTCCACTTATCGTATCTCCTACTGAAACGTACTTCTTAGATATTATCCAAATGTTCATTTAACACATTCTGGTTAAGCTTTTTCAAAAATAGATTGAACACAAAATGCTGACTTCGTAAGAGATGCTGCTTGCTATGCGCTTTAAGGCTGAATGAGACTGCCGCAAAACTTTGGCTGTCTGCGATAGGATGGCAGTGGAACCAAGTTTAAACTCATTGGATAACCAGGAACTGGTCACGCGGGGCAGATAAGTACCTGCCGATACTGATAGGCTACAGGAGGCTGACCATGCACAGCAGGCATGATTAGAACAAGGGTAACATAAGCACTATTGAGGCGTAAGAGGTAAAAAAGAGGCTTACGCCAACTTGGGCAAAGGAGTCTTACGCAGCCTAGTTGAAGGCATCCTACATAATTAATATCGGATTAAAACCATTACTCAATACATAACTGATGGCTGACTTATAACATAACACAAAGTTTGCCAAACAAAGTTTCCAATGAGCAATGAAAACCATTTTCGGTCTCTTATATCTTTGAGAAACTAAAGACTTCACGAACATCTAAACGTAAGCAAGCAAATAAAATGGTTAAATTAAGTCATACCCTGTGTCAACATTTCCTATCGGCACAAAGTTTACCTTAAAGTTGTCAAAATAAAACTTTTTATATCAAACAGGAAATGAGAACGAAAATTCAATTCACAGAAAATTTCAACTGTATGTTTCCAGTATTTATCAACTTTTGCAAACTTTTAGAGGAGTACTTCCTTTTTCGTGATTTTTACTGTAGAAATGATGGGGCATGTAACAAGAAATGCACCAAAATTCCTGGGTCTCAGCAGAAAATAAGCCGATACACGTGGATCACAGCAAAGTTTGAAATGATACGTTTCTGTTCTCACATGGAGAATTTCTAACAAAACGGTATTTCATTTAAAAGTTTCGGTAAATCAAATACATGTATAAGTGATTTTTTTCATTAAATCTATGTAAAAAAGATAAGGTAGGGCTTAACTTCTTGGACCAGTTTAATAAACCAATAGATATTTACATATAACTTCAAGTTACTAAATACGTTATTTAAGATAGACGTCGCGTCATAACGTTATTACCTTGTCTATCTTGTCCTGTATTCTAATGTCGTCGTTTCTTATTTCCCATTTTTCCTTGCTTACAGAAGTGCGCAGCATAACCCCTTCTCCAGTGATTGGTTGGTTATTATCGATGATGCGTATCAACGGAATAAAGGGTTGTTTCCAGAATGCATTTTCCTGCAACAAAATCAGACATTTGAGAGTTCATTTTGGAAATACTCTGCTTGTAAAATTTGGTAATTGAGAAACAATTTAGTGAGTTTACTAACTGAATGTTCGTCCATCCTACTAATTTGGAAACAAATACTCAGTCACAACACGTTTGCGATTATTCTGTTTACTTATTTGAAAAAAAAAGCAAATTGTGAGTCTGTTATCTTGCTTGTATAAAAAGATATATTCTGTAGCAGAATTCTGCTCGTACAATCTACTAATTAAGAATCACGTTTCCTGCTTATAATAAATCCATGTTTGCAAAGGTTCAGTGGAAGTATTCACCTCGCAAAATCTACTAATTGAGAAACACGCGACCAGCTTGTAATAAATCCATTCGTTTGCAATAGTTATGTTTATTATTCCGCTCGTATTATTTATTAATTGAGAAACACCTGTTCTGCTTTGTATTAAAACCATACGTTTGCGATTGTTCAGTTTACTAATTGAAAAGGAAATATTCTGCTCGTACAAACTACTAACGAAGAAACAAATGTCCCGCTTGTAATAGACCCATACGTTTGCGCTATAAACCCATTCATTTGTGACATTTCGGTGGTCCAAGCATTCTGCCCGTACACTACTAATTGAGAAACAAGAGTCCTGCTTGATATACATAGATACCGTGGAATTTACTATTTACTGCAATCTACTAATTGAGCAACAAGGACACTGCTTGTTATACATATACTGAGAGACTTTACAAACGCACCAATTTGTAGCTTTGGATATGCTAGAAAAATGAATTTTTGTTTCATACAGCCATTAACTATTGTAATTTTGGTTTATTCCAATTTTAACCGGGAACAGAATGCGAATTTGGCTTTAGAATATTCCTAAAGGGAGATACATTCGCATTAATCCAATGATGATTGAAGCGTGATTTTCAGTTTGCTGTAATTTCATAACTGCTGATCAGATTTCAATGAGATAAAAATCAGAGGTTATTCATTGTTCATGCTTTGTGATCTTTTTTTATCGGTTACATTTCTTTCTTTTCAACGTCATTTTGTAAAGATTCAAACTTTTTGCACAAAAACCGGAAGTGAAGGTAACAGACAACATTTGAATAATTATTCAAATTTGCTTGGAACTGGTACATTAAGACATACTCTCATGACCTGGGTAGGTATACCATCAATTGGTCGGTTTTTAAGTCGGGCATCTCCAAATTTTGAAATGTACCTTACTTTTAAAAAAACACCAATTTTCGAACATCGATAAAACACTTTTTCAAGGATCTTTGCCATTTTTCATTGTTATTACAGTGTGTGGTATTCATTCAGATGCATAAATATTAAAATTCGACAAAATGTGAATTCGTTAAAATTTTATGCGAAAAAGTAACCAAATTTCCATTTTTCTCGAAATTTCTTTGCATGGTTGCACACTCTCTGTAAGCGTTTGCAGACTTAAAGAACTCAACTATGCTAACTCGAACGAGTGCTCAAACGTTTCCAATATTGGAAACTCGGCGTAAAATAACATGATATACATTGGTGCTTTTTATAGCCCCTCAGTATAGATATCCTGGAATTAGTTACGGCCTTTCGGGTGCCACAAAGTACTGGTTGCGACTAAAATGCATTTCCAAATAGTGCAGATCTGAATGAAAGTATTCCTTGAGAACAGTCTGGTCAGGATCAAAATTGGCATCTTACAATGACAGTCTTGACTCCGTTGAGCAGCCGTAACCTAAGTTGAAATTGACAATTATTAAATCAAAATATTACTACGTAGGAAAAAAAATAACTTTTTGAAAGTAAGGGCGCAAAGGCAAAATCTTGGATAGAATGGAATGCAGCAAACAGAATTTTTATCATGGCCTTACACATAAGCAATCCTCACATGATTTACGAGCATTTCTACCTTAAAATGAATTGCTTCGTGCATTTGTGAATAGTTTACCAGATATATTTGTATAAACCTATATACGACATGTATGTTAACTGTGAGCACAACTGCATGGGGTTGGTGGTACAAATAAAGTTTAATATTTCTCAATTGGACTTTTGATTCGGGATCGATAATGCTATGCACTCCAGATGACATAATTCTTTTAATCGCTTAATCGCAAACAGAATCAACTGCAAAAGCATACGCCTCAAAGACGGTTCAAAGCCTGGGCGGGGAGAGGGGGTGAATGGATGGATGACTTGCAGTTTTTCTTCCTTTTAGTCAGTATATAAGTCATATCAGGACGATGGGTGGATGATTATGAAAGGCTGTGTGCAATAGAACCCCGTTTACGATCGAAAAGATACCCATTTCCAGCGGGACTCGAACCAGGGACCGCTAGATCAGCAGACCTGCGCTCAAACTACTGAGCTACCACGGTTCCTCTGTGTGTGGGGGGATGGGGGTGGGGGCTTAGACGGGGGTGCATTCTGCATCTCAATAACAGGTCATCCAAAGTGAGAATACAATGTAGCAGTATATATATTAACAGGTACAGGGATAGTGTATTACATTCATCTGAGTAGCTGAATATTATTTCAACGTCGTCATGATTCATGGGTGAAAATAAGCACCTTAACATATTTTGCTTCTGAATTACAGCACCTTTTCTCAATTTACTGCATGATGCTCGTGTTTGCAACGTTTTCATTAAACTATAATAAAAAATGAATGCATGCTCTCTCTCTCTCTCTCACACACTCTCATAAAATCCATTTAACAAGCTCTGAAATCAAATATTCATCATAACAATGATTATATGATAAAATCTAGGCCTTGGCGATTTTCCATACAGCATTGTTTCGCGCCGAAACTTCTTGGCATTTGCATTACGTGTAGCAACTGACCCCTATAAAATATGCGCTGAAAAATGAAAACAAATAATAAAATAGGTATACACACCATGGAAATGGAAAACCGGCTTTATGAAGCAACAGCTCTGAAAATATCTAAGGCTCTTTTCAATGGCGTGAATTTCACAAAAATTTCGGCACCGAAGCTGGCTTTGTACAGCACCGTGCCAAAACTGAGTCAACTTTTTTAAAATCCCATTGACTTGCGTTTATTTGTCAGTGTGCAAGAGAATTAATTGCGCTGGGTCTGCTCAGCTGATCGCAATAAAAAATATCCTGTTAGAAAGTTAGGTGAATAAGACAATATGCAAAAATTTCTCATCAGCCTAGAGTCTTTAGTTTGTGAAAGACAACAGTTTATACAACGCTGAAAATTTAGAAGCACGAATTTTCCATTGACGTCAGTGGTAACGTCGCCGAAAAACGAACAAAAATCAGGACCAACCGTATTAAAAATACTGCAGTTCGAATTTGCGTCGATAAAAAAATAATTAAATAAGTTTTTATTGTCATAATTATTAAGCTTTCTAACGGTATAATTTCTAGTTCAATCCGGATGTCAGACTTAACACAGTTAATTTTCTTCCGTACTGAAAAATACATGTAAGTCTATGGGTTTTAGAAAAAGTCGACTCACTTTTGGCACGATACTGTAAATGCGTGGCAAATGTAATCGCTGATAAGGAGTTTCGACGCTGAAGCCACCCAAAATACACTCCATGAAAACCCGGCTTCAGGATATGTAGTCATTCAGTCGCGTAAATACGTGTAGGTGTGGTTCTACTAGAAAGCTTTGTCTCCTATTTCGAAATGAATTGTGCTATCATGCATAAAGGTCAGACAGACAGGTCAATTTGCGCTAGCAATATCTGAATAAAAATAAGTTCTGAACAGTAACTGGTATAATTTTTAACCTACCGATTTGTATTTGATGTGCTTGACGTTGTTGTTCCAGTGGACAGATATAATGTATACCATTTCATCTCCTTCCTTCCGAGCTCTAACGAGAAAATCTCCGTTAGAGGATAAGCGCTTTTCCGCATTTTCCCGAGGTAAACATCCATGGAACCAATTTATTTCTTTAAAGTCGGGATACTGAAAATAAATGAGCACGGCTCTTAACAGATGAAATAGATTTTGAAGAGAAGTCTTTTGGACGCAAAGAGCGTATCAAAGGAACGAAACTAGCAGAAGAAATTTCTATTTTTATTTCTATTCATAGTCTTCGAGGCGAGAGGAAGAGAAAGGAGTGCTGTCTAAGAAACAATCGTTACCTTTCAGTTCATATTAGCTTAATGATTATTATTTAATTCAGATCTAAATGTACAGCTATAACATACATGTACATGCAATAATAATTATTAAAAGTCCCACTGCATTGTGCTACTTCATGTGGTTACCGTGACAATGGCAGACATTTATTTTCTTTTATAAAATTCAATGAATTATAGAGATTTCTCGGTGAAATCGAAACTGATAATCTCACTGTTTCAAACAGTGAAATTATCACTTTTGATTTCACTGTTTCAGAAATAGGATTTTTGTGAAATAGACTCAAGTTTTTGTTGATTAATTGGCTAAATCTTATCTGGCTTGACAAAAGTTACGTGACGCATGTTTGCACGTCATTACGACGTTAATGACGTCACTTAAAGCGCCAACGTAACATTGTTACTGCCCGCGACGTCAGGCCGCCGAAGTCTCCTGTAGGCATTTCTTTCTTGGCATTTGTTTTTAAGATCTGTTTATCAAAAATGATATTTGAAGCTATTTTGCAGTTGCAAACATATGTTTCTAACCAATATCATACCAAATAAACACGCTGGAAGCATCAAGTTTGACACAAAACGGCTAGATAAAAAAGTTGTGTTTCTGTCGTGATTGCTGACGCTCTTGAATAATAAGAATTATTGCGATTTTCAAGCATAAAAGAAATAGAAAATTTGACTTTTTCGGTGTAAGATGAAGTTTTAATTCACTCATGAACACCAAAAGTGGTATTTTCACTCGTGGCTTCGCCACTCGTGAAAATACTGCTTTTGGTGTTCATTCGGTGAAATAAAAATCGATCTTACACTGAAAAAGTCAAATATCCTCTATGTTATCTTCATGGCGAGTCTTTCACTCGTTTATATCCACCTCTTTAGATGTTGGTGGGCCCTCATGGCCTTGTGAGAGCGCTAAATCTCGAAACCAGAGCTGTGCGAGACTAATATTGAAGAGTCAACGCTTTTATAGGCACTAGGCCAAGGAGGCCCGCTAATGTGATGAGGGTAAAACAGTAGTTTCAGATTTGCCATGTCAGCATCAATAAAACAAAATGGTCATTCCTCTGTTGATCATATTTTCAATTATATGAAACTTTTCATACGCTGTTTTAACATCTTTATGTCAATATTTTGCTCAGGAAAATAATGGACGGTCTCATGACATTATCGAGCCGCGAGACGAGAAAACCAACAAAGTGGTTGTGTACCCAGCGCAGACTTAGATCCGCCTGGGCATCCGCCCAGTATGATCAGATTCTTCGATGTCCACAAAGAGGTAGCTTAGACCCTACGCTACCCTTTAAACGCTTAGAGAATAGTCTGATCAGGTTGGATGAATGGCCAGGCTGATCTGAGTCTGCGCTGGGCGCACAACAGCTTTGCTGGTTTTCTAGTGCCGCGGCTCAATTATGTATAAAAAATCTACTTACATCACGATAATCAAAATGGTTTCCTTCTAAATCAGCAAATCGGGTTGGTTCCCATGACTCATCCGTAATGGCTTCGCGAGCTTCGTCTGCTGATGTGCTTTCGAGCTTGGTTCGGAGGGGTCGATCGGTTATCTTTATTGGTTTAAACAATATTCATTTCAAAGAAATTACATGTATGTAATACAAAAGTAAATAATGGTACAGGATCTGACAGTAAGCAAAATGCTTATATAAAAGCCATCTCCTGAAGCAATCTGAAAATTACAGTATATGTGAATGACTAGGTACAAAGAATATCAAACAAATATTGCAACCAAGTAAATAAAAATCAGAGCGAGAGACAGAGACAGAGAGGTCAGAGAGAGAGAGAGAGAAGTCAGAGAGAGAGAGGTCAGAGAGAGAGAGAGAGAGAGCAAGAGAGAGAGAGAGTCAGCGAGAGAGAGAGAGAGTCTGAGAGAGAGACAATAGAGAGAGATACTGTAATATCGTACAAAGTTACCCCAAACCCGGACACTTAAAACTCTTAAGATTTTTATTGCAACGCAAAAATCTTAAGACACTTCAAATATTGACGTAACAAAAAGCGTGTTCATCGCTTAATACGTACACAAGAAAAGAGGTTTTATTGTGGCGGGAACATTCATCTTGTCATGAAAAACTGCCGAAGAAACAGCTGAGGTACAGGAAAAAGAGAAAATGGACAAATGCAGAACTATTGAGATGCGGAGAAAACTAATCCATGTCAGAAATATGATAAAACTGATTATACCCTGCGTATCGCTATTCATTCATTAACCTCAACATAATTGTCGTACACATAGAATAACTGTAAGTTCTAATGACGCATGCGGGACGGCGAATCATTCACTAACGATGACCGCCTGTCTGTCACTCTGGGAGACGTAAAGGAACTATTTTCATTTTGGAACAACAAGACCTCGAATGGAATGCACATTAATGAGTCGCGACACACCAAAACTAACAATGTGGTTGTTCGCCCAGCGTAGACTCAGATCAGCCTAGGCAGCCGCTCAGTTTGATCAGAATCTTCAAAAAAGTGCTCAAAGGGTAACTAAGGTCTAAGCTACCTCCCTGCGGACAGCGAAGACTCTGATCAGACTGGGCGGATGCCCAGGCTGATCGGAGTTTGCGCTGGGCGCACAACCACATTGTTGGTTTTGTCGTGTCGCGGCTCATTTATATTCCAATAGAGCAAGTAAGACACATGACTGTACAAATGACAGACGAAGAGTAAAGGAAACAATTTATCCATTTTTGTCCAAGAGAGCTCAAACTAACAGATCTTATTTGAGAGGCCCATATACATTCAATGAATCGTTGCTTGCGTGTGTGCAAACAACCTTAATTTTTAGAATGAAAATCGTAAAAAAATAATGATAATAACATTTATAGATGAAATTTCTAGCCAGTCGTGTCAAAAGGTCGCCGATTCCATTCGAACCTCGTAATTGGGTAACCACGACTTTACCTGTAGCAAAACAACCGTCCGCCCTTCTCCGAAATATACCCGAATGCACTCGTCAGTATCCGTAAGCATAGTGCATGGTATAACTATTGAGCAATGATGCCAAAAATTACACTGTCCGCCGTGGCGAAGTGGGTAAAGCGACAAGCACTGCATATATAACGCATATTTTGCATGGGCATACCCGTTGGGTCAGTGTTATTTTTTTTCAACGGCAGGGGCGGGGCGTGCGTATCTTTTTTCTTCGATAAAGCATGACGGTACGATTTTTAACTGTTTATGGGTCCCATTGGCACTGAGCAACTGATTGTGTATTACCCTTTTTGGAAGACTCATGATCGTGCATATCCAACAGAGAAGGAGCGAAAATCAGTCTCAGCGCAGCATGCAACCTGACCAGGATATTGTTGATTAGACTTAGCAGAAAAGTCGGCTCAAAATGTTAGTTGGTTGGGGTTAACTGTTCAGTATTTCAGTCTATATTGAGCCGTCTGTCAGACAGAGAGAGAGAGAGAGAGAGAGAGGGAGAGAGGGAGAGAGATGGGGAAAGAAAAGAGATATGATAGGCGAGAGACAAATAGGCCTGCCGAGACCTGCCCATCATCTTTCTTTCAAACGTTTAAGGGTTAGCGACACTGAAGACGTTAAAAACAGAAACGCGCGTCTGTCGCACTAAATTTGGTATGAATACAAATGTACGTTTATATGTGATACAAGACAATTCTTATGCATTATATAAACCTTAGCTACTGTGTGTAGTTTCGCATACATACCAAAACAAGAAGAGGGGATTTCATTATTAGACGTGGAGAAATCAAAATGGAATACATTTTAAAAAAAGCGAAAGAAATAAAAATAAATAAAAGAACAACAACAACCAAAAAAAAAAAAAAAAAAAAAAAACACAACAGACAAATACGAGGTTCAAACCACTGACTCATAATAATTAGTCTAATATTTTGATACAAGCTGAACCTCTGGACCACATTGAAGTGTATCGAAATCGGTGTAAATGATAATGTATAAAGGTGTTCTGACTGATACGGAAAGAGCCGACTTTTTCCGTGACAAGCTGCTCAACCTATTTCAAGGTTTGGTCCAAAATTAAAAGTGCATTGACACGACAGTAAACAAAATTTGATCTGTAATTAAATTGGTAACACTACAAAATGAATATTTGATAATATCAATATTGCTTTGTCATTCCGTTCCAAAAACTAATATCAAATATATATCAGAGCCGCGACGCCAGAAAACCATCAAAGCGGTTGGCCGCCGAGCGCAGACTTAGATCAGCCTGGGCATCCGCCCAGTCCGATCAGACTCTTCCCTGCCTGCATGGAGTTAGCTTAGACCCTTAGCTACTCTTTAAGTGCTTAGCGAAGAGTCTAGTCAGACTGGGCGGATGCACAGGCTAATCTGAGTCTGGGCTGGGCGCACAACCACTTTGTTGGTTTTTCTCGCATATATATTTTATTTAATAAGAAGACTTGAAGCAGATAAAAACCTTAAAATCCGGAGCTGATGCTTGATTCGGTTGCCAGGTCCACGTATCATACCTTGTGTCTGTCACCTCCTCTGGATCTTTTACCTATGGTGAAAATAAATGTTGAGAGTAAACATATTTGGTTTAACAATATTTATGTCCCCCCCCCCCCACCAAAGGTGAGGGGGGACATATTGTTTTCAGTGCAGTTCGCAGTTCCCGGTGCGTCGGCGTCGGCGTCCCACTCTTGTATGCGCGATATCTCTTGAACCGATCGGTGGAATTTCACCAAACTTGCATGGATATATCATTGGGACAAGGTTAAGAGCTGATTAGATTTTGGTGACCTTGACCTCATTTTCAAGGTCACAGGAGAACTTAAATGGCGTGAAAATTTCTTGTATGCACAATATCTCCTGAACCAATGGATGGAATTTCACCAAACTTGCATGGATTTATCATTGGGACAAGCTTAAGAGCTGATTAGATTTTGGTGACCTTGACCTCATTTTCAAGGTCACAGGAGAACTTAAATGGCGTGAAAATTTCTTGTATGCACAATATCTCCTGAACCAATGGATGGAATTTCACCAAACTTGCATGGTTATATCATTAGGACAAGTTTAAGAGCTGATTAGATTTTGGTGACCTTGACCTCATTTTCAAGGTCACAGGAGAACTTAAATGGCGTGAAAATTTCTTGTATGCACAATATCTCCTGAACCAATGGATGGAATTTCACCAAACTTGCATGGATATATCATTGGGACAAGCTTAAGAGCTGATTAGATTTTGGTGACCTTGACCTCATTTTCAAGGTCACAGGAGGACTTAAATGGCGTGAAAATTTCTGGTATGCACAATATCTCCTGAACCAATGATTGGAATTTCACCAAACTTGCATGGATATATCATTGGGATAAGTTTAAGAGCTGATTATATTTTGGTGACCTTGACCTCATTTTCAAGATCACTAAAAGACTTAGCTGACAATTTCATGTACCCACGATATCTCTTGAACCAATGGATGGAATTTCACCAAACTTGCATGGTACATCATTGGGACAGGTTAAAGTGCTGATTAGATTTTTGTGACCTTGACCTTATTTTTAATTATAATTTGTGACCTTGACCTTATTTATTATTATACAGTTTCTTGTACCCACGATATCTCTTGAACCAATGGATGGAATTTCACCAAACTTGCATAGATACATCATTGGGAAAAGCTGAAGAGCTGATTAGATTTTTGTGACCTTGACCTTATTTTTAAGGTCACTGGAGGACTTAGATGACAGTTTGTTGTACCCATGATATCTCTTGAACCAATGGATGGAATTTCACCAAACTTGCATGGATACATGATTGGGACAGGTTTAAGAGCCTATTAGATTTTGGTGACCTTGACCTCATTTGCAAGGTCACTGGAGGGCTTAGATGACAATTTCTTGTACCCACTATATCTCTTGAACCGATCGGTGGAATTTCACCAAACTTGCATGGATACATCATTGGGACAAGTTTAAGAGCTGATTAAATTTTGGTGACTTGACCTCATTTTCAAGGTCACTGGGGGACTTAGATGACAATTTCTTGTACTCACTATATCTCCTGAACCAGTGGATGGAATCTCACCAAACTTGTATGGATACATCATTGGGTCAAAATTCAGAGCTGATTAGATTTTGGTGACCTTGACTTCATTTGCAAGGACATAGTCATCTATGAAGGATGTCTTTAGAACCAGTGGATTTTCTCCAAACTTGCCTAGTATTTTAATTGCACAGGTTTTTTATTCATAAGGGGGGATTGGAAATGGGCTGGTGGGGGACATCAGTTTTTCTCTGAAAAACATTTCTAGTTTATTAATCAATTCATATTGTATAATTTACAATCTCAAGTATCAGGATCTGACAGTAAGCTAAAAAGCTTATAGTGGTCATATCTTGAGCAAAATACCGAGAACATTTAGCAACACCACTCGTCTGATTCGGCATATGATTCGGTAAACATATTTACAAGTTGCAGCATCTTTGTATGGTTTGTGTCTCCAATCTACGGTAACGAAAGAAGCAGCGCCAAACTGGCGGTGCGCCTCATTATAACATCAGTGTCGCGAATTATTTCCTTCGCCGAAAACAATAAAGCGCAAAAATGTCTTGATGTAACGTTACAATCGAATGTTATTGTTTCACAGCTGAATCAGACGAGTGGTGTTGATAAATGATTTCGGTTTGTTGACAGAAATAAATTACAAAACCTTTATTTACCGGGATTAAGTCCGACAGTCAATAGTAAAAAAGGAACTTATGTGTATAGAAAGACATATACTCATCAAAAACAGAAATGTGACGGTTGATAGCTTGTCATTGCTTTTGGAACGCCAACATTTTTGGAAAACTCGGGCTCACACCTACATTTTGTGCTTTGAAACTGATCAAATCTCCCTTTTTTGCAGTTCTGGTAAACCATGAGGGCTCTTATATTGGAAAAGCTAAAACTTGTTCTAGAAAAGGCAGGGGTCAATTTTCAGAAAAATTCAAAAAAGAAATCGTAAACAAATTTTGATAAGAAAGGAAACGTATCAATTTTGTCTTAATATCAGTATAATAAATAAAAATGTTAACACAATTTTTATTTCAAATGTGGCGTTGACGTCTGATTCTGAAGTAGCGTAAAAAACGTTCTGCGGTTCAAGAGTCTGTTTTTTCTGTGTTAGGTTGTTTCCATGCAACGATCCAATGTCTCTGGTTTCTGAGACTTAAGGTTATCTAGCGACTACACTCGAGTCCAACGTATTTGACAACCTTACCGTCAGTGTACAGAATCGCAATTTCAGTATTCCTCCAGTTTTCAGGTAAGTATACCATTATGATGGAGGAGCCCCGGTAGCTCAGTGGGTTAAGCGCTGGCCTACTGATCTAGCAGTCGCGGGTTCGAGCCCCGCTGGAGGCGGAGTTCTTTCCATCGTAAACAGGGTTCTATTGCACACAGCCTTTCATTATCATCTGCCCATCGTCCTGATATGACTGAAATACTGTTGAAAAGGACGTAAAATCGCAAGTCATCCATCCATTCATCCATTATGATGGTAATGCAGGAATTAAAACTATGCAGGAATTTACATTTGTTATCAATGTAGAGTGTCTTCATAGCCATTTGCTAGCAAAGCTACTAATGCACAACTAAGGCACGTGAAAAAGATGCAAAAATGTGTAGATGTAGCATACAAAACATTTTACAGGCAAGTTCAGTTGAGTGGAAAATATGTGCACATGATGCACATATTCAACATCAATATACTAATACTAATACCAGGCCCAGAGGTTATAAAACTTGAGTACATTCTCAAACTCAAAATAAAGCAAAATGATTGGCTGCTTCCGAGCACATGCTCGGAAGCAGCCAATCAGTGTGCTTTATTTTGAGTTTGAGATTAGTCTCAAGTTTTAAAACCTCGAATCCAGATGTCTGATTTCTCAAACCCAAGAAATGATAGAAAAATAAAACCCGCCAGGATTTTTTTCTAGGTATACAATATTCAGACCTGACTGGTGTACAACTCATTAAATACGAGTACAGTGTACTTACATTTCTTGTTGTCATTGTATTGCTATGAAATCTGAATATTTTCAGAATCCTCCTGAAAACTGGTTCCTGAAACAATGTGAGACGGAAATTTTAGAACGATATTATCATTAAAAAGTTACGTACATGTATATGGGTGCAAAATATCACTGGCACTTTTAACTAAGTCCGAAATTCCAACCGTGACAGGTTTATGTTTCAAAGCCTCAGCGAGGCGAAGGGACGACTCAGAATGCAATCGTCGATCAAGGTGCGGCGAAGCAGGCTGATGCTTTGATTCATTTAAAATTTGCACATTTCTCTCCAACGACAATAGGCTCTACCTTCAATACTGAACTGACGTCTGTATCACTGACGTCTGTATCTACGATACGCAGGTTTAGAAAATGAAATAGAATTTATCATATGACGTCGCATCCAAGAGTGTAATAAAGCCATGCATTAAAAACGATAATCCACTAGTGGATTGAATATGCAAATTACGTCGTAACGTTATACGTTGACGTCCATAAAAACGTCGTGTTTTCTAATGGCGAAAACGTGACGTTTTAGAGCAAATTTTGCTAATAAAATGCGATTTTAGTGTCATATGATAAATAGAATCTTGCATTCGTCCTCCTGTATTATTGAATTTATTAAACCCGTTAACGGGGAAAACCGATAAGATGCTCGGCAAAGCCTTGCATCTTATCTTTTTCCCCAACTCGTTTAATAAATTCAATAATACATGAGCACTCATGTAAGATCCTCTATATCTAACCTCAAACTTCTTTGTACTGATTGCCTTTGACGCAGGAACAAGCGTTCTCTAATTATAAGCCAGTTGATAAACTTAAAAAAAAATGCTGATACACTGTGTCATTAAATCGCCAGTCTACTGAATATGGCACTATATCGCGGTCGACGCTATAGCACGTCATAAGTGACTTCAGCATAAATTTATGATATGAAATGAGGCGCTTCATTCACGCTGACATTCACTTCTTTCCTTCATCCTTATTATCCCCTCGCACCACGAAGTGGCGAGGGGATATAGGTTTTGTCCCGTACGTAAGTACGTACGTACGTACGTACCTACGTACGTACGTACGTACATACGTATGTTCACCTTTTGTCATCGCTCTAGCGCCTACATTTCTCAAAGGATTTAACTTCACACAAATATAGGATATGACAATATGTCGAGCAAGTTCGACTTTCAGGGTGCTGCGCCCAAGGTCAAGGTCACTGTGGCTATTTTTAGAAAACATTGTCAGCGCACTAGCGCCTACATTTCTCAAAGGATTTTGAAATAACTTAATACAAATATAGGGCATGACAATATCTTGAGCAAGTTCGACTTTCAGGGTGCTGCGCCCAAGGTGAAGGTCACTGTGGTTATTTTTAGAAAAACTTTGTCAGCGCTCTAGCGCCTACATTTCTCAAAGGATTTTGAAATAACTTCAACAAATGTTGGGTATGACAATATCTCGAGCAAGTTCGACTTTCAGGGTGCTGTGCCCAAGGTCAAGCTCACTGTGGCTATTTTTAGAATTACTTTGTCAGCACTCTAGCGCCTACATTTCTCAATGGATTTTAAAATAACTTCACACAAATGTAGGCCATGACAATATCTCGAGCAAGTTCGACTTTCAGGGTGCTGTGCCCAAGGTCAAGGTCACTGTGGCTATTTTTAGAAAAACTTTGTCAGCGCTCTAGCGCCTACATTTCTCAATGGATTTTGAAATAACTTCACACAAATGTAGGGCATGAAAATATCTCGAGCAAGTTGGACTGTCAGGGTGCTTCGCTCAAGGTCATGGTCACTGTGGCTATATTTAGAAAAACTTTGTCAGCGCTCTAGCGCTTACATTTCTCAATGGATTTTAAAATAACTTCAACAAATGTAGGGCATGACAATATCTTGAGCAAGTTTCAAATAAAATAAAAGATAAATATTTATAAACAAGAAGAATCTTTTAAAAAAGATAATCGGCGTAGATAAAATGGAATTGTGTTTATATGTCTGCAGGTGAAGAAGAGTTGATTATAGCTTTTATGACTATGACTCAAGTGAGCTATGTCGGTAGGCACCCGCAACCGTAATTTTTACACTGCCAATGGTAGCGACAATTAATGACAAAACAGTTACCAACATGTTGCAATATGTTTTTGTGTGTATTAAACCAAATGTAGAAATCGAAAGTAGTAGATCACTACACTAAAAAAAGAAAAGTTTGAATTCTGCGTCTGTTTTCCATAAAATTTCCATTGTAAATTTACAAACAGGAGAAACATTTTGAATTAACATCTGACGGAGTGCTCGTATTCACGCAGTGCACCTTTGATATTATAGGCTAAATTTGACATATGCGTTATTTGACCAATGAAATCTTGTGAAATATGGAACAAAACTGAAATTATACTCGGCTGTGCCGAGAAAAAAAAGAAGCTAAAAGTATTTAGCTATGCTGCAATATTTCTTCATGGTCGGAAACTGGCGTTTTTCACCTTTTTTCCAACAAATTGCTTTTGACTGTAGAAACTCCGGTAGCTCAGTGAGTTAAGTGCGGACCTAATAAACTAGTGGCGCAGGTTCGATTTCTGCTGGCAGCCGAAATCTTCTCAGCCGTAAACGGGATTCCATTGCACACATCCTTTCATTATTAACCTCTCATCGTCCTGATATCACTAGAAAACTGTTGAAAAGGACACAAAACCGCAAGTTATCCACCCTCTCCCCAGCAGGCACAAAACGTTAAAATGACGTCGTACTGACGTCGATGCGACGTGATGACGTCGCATCGACGTCAATACGACGCCATGTTGACGTCATGTGCCTGCTTGGTCATGCTCATGGCAGCATATGCAGAGAAAATTGATACAAACTGTTATTATATAATTAACATAATAAAAAAAACTGAAATACCTGCAGTTCGTTTGCGTTTAAGGTCAAGAATACTTAAATGACACATACATAGAATTTTTTTAAAATTTGCACAGGAGTGCATTTTCATGTGTTACATCGAATTATGCAATAAAAAAGATAGGTCACCGAGTTCGTTTAGTCCCTAGATCAGATTGTAAAACGTGAAATTTTGAGGCCGTTTCCATTGACGGCAAGCGATGAAATTACTCAGATTTTGAAACTTAGACGTCCACAGCTTGTTTACCACTACATAGATTTTTTTCAAAAACTGATATTTTATGACACAGCATCTGTCAATTAAAATGAGGTACAGAAAGTTCTTGACTACCGAGCTTGTTTTTCAAGTAGCGCTTGATACGCAAGCATAGGTATGTATAATGCTTGTCATTCGTTGAGGTCATTTATAAGCGACGTTGCAATTGTTTACGGGCGATGTTATAAGGCATGCTAAGACCGATATGAGAATGCGGAAAGATGGCGACTAATAGGGTTCTCATGATGAATGTTTTAGTGATAATAACAATTAATAAATTTCGAAAACAAGCTTCTAGCAGTAATATGGTTACTGCAGCCGATACGAAATGAGCCGCGCAACGAAAACGGAAAAGCCCTTTGAGTACCCCAAATTCTTCTTTAAAACTGCTTTACCCTAACATTGTTATACCAAATCACAAAATGCGCCGTGATATGATAAAGTGTGTCCTTGGAGAATGTACGGTCAGCGGATCAGTCTGCGCATCCGCCCAGACTGACCAGAGCCTTTGTTGTCCTCTGGTACAATGATTCCATGAGGAACAGCGAAGAGATTTATCAAACTACGCGTATGTGCAGGCTGGTCTGTGTGCATGTATATTTACTGCCGATTTGTGTTCTTTCGGTGTGGCTCGTGGTAGTCTGATAACATTGACTTTTACGCCCTTTTGGACTGTTTTTATACTCCACCACACGATAGTGGTGGGGTATTATGATATATCTTTCGGTGTCCGTCCGTCCGTCCGCACCATTTTCGATCGATAACGAGTATTTATTCACGGAATTTTTTCAAATTTTGCATACATATTGTTATCAGGAATGAGTGATATGGGATTGTTAATGGGCAAAATCCGTCCATTTTTAACAGAGTTACTGCCCTTTTTCGTATTGGAAAAATGTTTTTTTACCTGTAGTTCCTTTACTATATGGAATATCTGAATGAAACTTCACAGATATGTTTCACATCAAAGGTTACATATTGTGACTGCAGACCGTCACTCTAACATTCCCAGGTCGTGAGTTATTCGCCCTTGATAGGTCTGAAAAATGGATTTTGACCTGTTGTTCCTTTACTATATTGAATATCTGAATGAAACTTTACAGAACTGTTTCACATCAAAGGTTACATATTGTGACTAATAACTGTTACTCTTATCTTTCCAGTTCATGAGTTATCTGCCCTTGATTGATCTGAAAAATGTTTTACCCGTAGTTCCTTTACATTATGGAATATCTGAATGAAACTTCACAGATATGTTTCACATCAAAGGTTGCATATTGTGACAACCGTTACTCTTACCTTCCTAGTTCATGAGTTTTCCACCCTTGATAGGTCTGAAAAATGGTTTTTGACCTGTAGCTCCCTTTCTATGTTGAATATCTGAATCAAACTTCATAGATATGTTTCACTAAGAATAGTCACTCTGACCTTTCCAGTTTGTGAGTTATTTGCCCTTGATTGATCTGAAAAATGGTTTTCGACCTGTCGTTTCTTTACTACATAGAATATCTGAATGAAACTTCACAGATTTGTTTCACATCAATGGCTACTTATCGTGACTAAGAACTGTCATTCTGACTCTTCTAGTTCTTGACTTATCCGCCTTTGCTTGATCTGATTTTTTTTAACCTGTAGTAGTTCCTTTACTAATGAAACTTCATAGATATGA
Source organism: Ctena decussata (assembly GCA_963989385.1). NCBI lineage: Eukaryota > Metazoa > Mollusca > Bivalvia > Lucinida > Lucinidae > Ctena > Ctena decussata. Next base: position 21,582,358 of record OZ022502.1, read on the forward strand.
GCAACATCAAGGTTACATATTATGACTAAAGACCGTCACTCTTACCTTTCCAGTTCATGAGTTATCCCCCCTTGACACATTTTTTAAAAATTATTTTTGACCTGTAGTCCCTATACTATATGGAATATCTGAATGAAACTTCTTTCATATGTTTAACATCATAGAATAAGAAACAGAGGCTCTCAGCTCAAAGAAATGCTTTACAGCCTGCTCTGAATCTACACTGGCCAGAATGCCCCACATTGTTGAGTGGATTATATTAATATCTATTTACAGTAAGGACATCATATCTCTGTCTATCCCAATTCTGTGGCTATTTAGCTATAATATATCTCAACAAATGAGTTACGATCCCTGCAGTGGTGGGGTATCATGCAGTGTCTGCGGTGCTTTTATTTTCAGTCATATCGAGATGATGGTAGGATCATCTTGAAAAATTATAAGGCAAAGTTCCACCGTCGGTGGAAGGCTACTTGTATCCTAGTGGTCGTAGGGGCGGTGTGGGTAAGAAGCCCGCTGTATCTTTGGGAAAGCCATACAACAAGTGGAAAAAATATTCATTCGTATTTGTGAAAGCATATGTATGCATCGTCAAAATCGCAAAAAGTGGCATTATAATAAATATTAAAATCCGATCCTATAAAGCTCTAAAATCTGCTGGCACACATTTACTTGGTTTCTTAATTATTTCGGATACGCAATTTTACCAGCGCCGCGGAAGAGTGATTAGAGACATTCGGTTATAACGCTGATGGTTGCGGGTTCGAATCCGGGTTCGGCCAGCAAGCCTCTGGAAAAGTCTCTTTGTCAAGCCGGCATTAAATGGCTATTTTTTTCGAATCGGGGAAGGATAACGCAGCGAAAGGAGAAGGATGTGCTCCGCCTTTCATACTTTCATATGCGTCTCTGAAAAGTCCTGAGAGCCCTGAAAAAAAGGAGGGAACATGTATTGCGGCCAAACTTAAATTGTTGCACACACGAAACACTCTCCGTCTGTCTGTCTCTCTCTCTCTCTCTCTCTCTCTCTCTCTCTCTCTCTCTCTCTCATTAATTTTGTAGGAATACTTTTATAGTGATGAAATAACTCCATAAATGCATGAAAATACGAAATCTGCAATATCAGCAGAGGGCTTGAATAAATAATGACCATGACTCCGTTTTTTTCATGTTTGACTCTTTTTATTAAATGTCCGATGGGGGCCGCCATATTGAAAATAGCATTGGCTAGGGTGCATTTCATGAGGTAACGTCCTTCGCGACGCACGTAATTAATTGCGCCAGTCATTTACGTATTCTTGACCTTAAGCTAAAAATTTGTTTTACATGCAGAAAAGCCTCCGTAACACCTGACAACAAAACAATTTGAGCCGCGACACGAGAAAACCAACAAAGTGGTTGTGCGCTCAGCGCAGACTCAGATCAGCCTGGGCATCCACCCAGTCAGATCAGAGTCTTCGCTCAGCGCTAAAAGGATAGCTAAGGCTCTAAGCTGCCTCTATGCGGACAGCGAAGACTCTGATCAGGCTGGGCGAATGCCCAGGCTGATCTGAGTCTGCGTTGGGCGCACAATCAATTTGTTGGTTTTTTCTCGTGTCGTGGCTCATTTTTCGATAAAACCCCTGAAAACTTGGCCCAATTCACCTGATCGTTGTTTTCGTTGTCCGCTTGTTTTCGATTTGGGGCGGAGATGTGGGGAGTGGTTGAGGTGGAAATTGAAGGAAATGAAGCTATGTTTAGATATAATGCAAACCAAAATTTAACCATAAAATCTATTTTTTTAATTTAAAGTTTAAATCTAACGTTTAACCAACAATGTGTACCTTTTTGCGTTGATACATTTCTTCACCACAATTGTCAGCGTCTGGCATTATCAGTCTGCTACCGTCTATGTCACTAATACCCTCGTCGGTGCTTATCTTCCAAGCTGTCGTGCACTTGAAAAAGTTTTCAACTGCCGTTGTTACTTTGAATACTGGCGGTTTGAGTTCTCTCTCTGGTATCGGGACGTAGGAGTTAATAAGACGGTTGCATCTTAGAAACACAGACACAGTGTAGGGTGGATTGTTATCTGGCAGAGGATTTAAAATAGTTTTCATCGTCTCCTCTAGCATCTGCTTTTTCCTTTCGGTTCGTACAAGCATTTCTTCCACTGGCTTTTTTGGGGTCAATAGCTGTTCTTTAATGCTATCTTCTTTCACCAAGTTCGAAAGATGTGCCCATGCATTGCGTTTAAAGGTTTCAAAATTTGCGAGTATGCTTTCTTCACTTCTTTCCATTGTCTGGATTTGCTTAGTGAGGACTTTGATTTCATTATTTGTTGAATCTAAGCAGTTGTACAGTTGGTTAATAAATTCACTTTTCTCCGCCTGAAATTTCTTGGCAGCATCAGTGACCTTGATAGGCTCAGGTGAGCAATATCTGTGTTTATCCCATAGACATTTGTGACAACAAAGAGCCGAATGCTTGTCACAGAACATTTCCACCTTTTGGTTTGAATGGTTTTCACACACGGTAAAGTCCGATTTGGATTGGATTACTCCACCATCTGCCATTTTTTTGTCGTAGCCTCTAGTGTACAAGTGATACAAAAATGCGTCTTCTACCAATGCTTTACTCTCTTTAGCTTCCTATAGGAGTATTTCCGTTGTCTCTCTGTGGTTTGCTACACTATTGAAAAAAGACGAAGTTTGCCATTACTATATTCAACCGAAATAAAATCGCAACACCTATTTGTTCCAATATTTTATAGCTAATGTCATTTTCAGCTCATTTTCAGTTTAAATTCTTAAGTCAACAGGGATTAATGGTTACTGTCCCAGAAATTCAGTTCTGTTCATGAAATGGTTTACGTTTGAGAGAGCACTACTGATAGGTACCCGATTTTCAAAAGTCTCAGGGACATGTCTGCCAAGGCGCTTGGAACGTTGCATGCTTATGTAAGCCTGCGGTTGGAAGCAAAACATTTCCATTACCACCCATCAATGATTTTTAGACTTGCAAAAAGGGTTCGACGCGCTTGCGACACCATAGATTATGATCTTAGACAAGGCGCTCAATGCGACGCATACATCCTGTCTCGCGATAGTTGTACATCTTTTTGAGACTTTTGAAAATCGGGTAGCTCCAGGTAGTGCTCTCTCGACCGTAAAGCATTTCATCAACAGAACTGAATTTCTGGGACAGTAAACATTAATCCCTGCTGATTTTAAAAATCAAACTGTAAATGATCTGCATATGACGTGAGCTTTGAACTAATGGGAAAATTAGGTGTTGCGTTTTTATTTCGATTGATTATGATAAAAAAAAAGAAATCGTTAAGAGCTAGGTTAAAAAAACGCTGGATATAAGGTATTGAGTAGCAAAAAATACCCGTAAAATATGCAGAACCGGGCTCCGAGATTAAAAAACTTGAGTACATTCTCAAACTCAAAATAAAACACACTGATTGGCTGCTTCCGAGCACATTTTGAGTTTGAGATTATTTTCCAGTTTTATAACCTCGAACCCAGAGCTCACTGAAGGACCGCAAAACTGTCTTGCATAAAGAACCATATCATTTTCAAAAAAATCAGCAAATGTTACTTAGATAATGCAAATATTAAGGCAAATATTTAGGCAAATGATAAGGCAATTGTTACTGTTATAATGTGTAAGACTGATGACTAATATAACATACCACGACTACTTACAAAATAAGCTGCACCTCCTGGTACCGAGTCCTTCCGTATCCTCTCCAGGTAGGAGTGAAGCTACTGTCTAGAAACATAATATAAAATATATGTATTATTGTCAAGCTACCCGAGAATACTCGCAGTCGATTGGTTCTTTATTGAATTGGTAGAAAGACACCGATCATCAGTGGGAGATATCGCCTTACGTACTGTTATATATATCGCCTTATATATACAGCCAAGATCAGATGACATTTTATAATTTAACTTATGTTATGCACTTGCATATCAAATTTTACAGGACTGAGATACATAAACTACCTTGCAGAATGTCAGAAACAATCGTCTCTCACTGGCCTATAAATTTCATGTGGATCGGAATATAGCTATTTCTTTACAATACTAGTTTAAATAGCCAAAAATATAAAAAAAACAGGTGTTATGCTGTTTCACTTGAAAAAAACATCCTTTTTATGACAGAGACAGTTTAAATCCATCTGGCATGCACAGTCAAAATAACATGTGTTAGAAAGCAAATTCTTTACCCTTTATTACGCAGTTTATCTGAATGGGCTACGACATTTGGTCTTGGAGTTATAGCAAAAATACTTTAGCTGCTGAAGTGTGACGCTCTGATGTATTTTGAAATATCAACAGGGGCTGGTCTGCCAGATAATTAAAACTGCTATCCCCCGTACTTATAATGTATGGAAGCGTCCTAGTGACAGGTTAAAAAAATATTCATCTAATACGTAGGAGATAGGAAGTCCTACGTAGGACTTAGTAACTCCTACGTAGGACTTAGTAACTCCTACGTAGGACTTACTAACCCCTACGTAGGACATATTAACTCCTACGTAGGACTTACTAACTCCTACGTAGGAGATAATAAGTCCTACGTAGGACTTACTAACCCCTACGTAGGACTTAGTAAGTCCTACGTAGGACTTACTATCTCCTACGTAGGACTTACTAACTCCTACGTAGGACTTACTAACTCCTACGTAGGACTTTCTAACACCTACGTAGGACTTAGTTACTCCTACGTAGGACTTACTAACGCCTACGTAGGAGATAATAAGTCCTACGTAGGACTTACTAACTCCTACGTAGGACTTACTATCTCCTACGTAGGACTTAGTAAGTCCTTCGTAGGACTTAGTAAGTCCTTCGTAGGAGATAATAGAACAGAAAGAAATAGTAATGAGAAAGCCAGAAACTGCTACAGTATGTACTCAGCAGGCGTATAAGGTTGAAAATACGTCGTTTAAACATGTTTGCAACATAATCACTTTGCATCGACGTCGATATGACGTTGTTGGAACGTTGTTTGACACATCCGTGTGTGTGTGTGTGTGTGTGTGTGTGTGTGTGTGTGTGTGTGTGTGTGTGTGTGTGTGTGTGTGTGCTTCTATCCCTATTGGTTTTTAGGGCAGAAGTGGGATTTGATTGTATTAATTCCTGATCATTGCCTATCTTTTTTCTTTACTATAATTTATCTGCTTCAAAACCTGTTATACTAGAACGTGTGGCCAGTCTTTAACAACGTTATAATAACGTTAATAATTTGAGCTGCGACACGAGAAAACCAACAAGCGGTTGTGCAAATAGCGCAGACTCAGATGCGCCTTGGCATCACCCAGTCTGATCAGAACCTTCACTGAGCGCATTAAGGGTAGCTAAGGCTCTAAGCTATCTCCATGCGGACAGCGAAGTCTCTGATCAGGCTGAACGGATGCCCTGGCTGATCTGAGTCTGCACTGAGCGCACAACCACTTTGTTGGTTTTCTTGTGTCGCGACCCAATCGTTTTTATGATTTGTATTATTGATGTCAGACAAGACAAGAAATATTCGTTCAGAGGGCTGCATAATCCGCGGATCAAATATTTACTTTTTACAATATATAAAAATAAAGCTGTTTGTATTGATACAAAGGTGGATAAATTTACGCTGTTACATGAAAGCGATTTGATCAAGTATTTCTTAATCTATTCATCATGCATCGGTAATCTCGCTATTGAGAAGATGCTTTATGATGATTAGAAAATGTAGCTTTTTTATTCTCCATTAATAGAAAATAAGACTGTTGCAATATGTAACAATGTAATTGTGACTTCATTTTATCAGATACTTAAAAGCATTATCCAAAAGATAAAGTTGCATTAGAATGCAGATAACCATAATACAGTTTTCCTGTAATTGAGATGAAGATTAATTAATAATACGTTTCGAATTTATGAATTTTGCTATATAAATAACATTATTTGAAGCGGCAGTAATTTGAGCACAGATACACATAGAATAAAAGTTAAATATGTCTTACTCATGAAACAGCTAAGTCCTACGTAGGAGATAGTAACTCCTACGTAGGACTTACTAAGTCCTACGTAGGACTTATGATCTCATACGTAGGAGTTACTAAGTCCTACGTAGGAGTTAGTAAGTCCTACGTAGGAGTTAGTAAGTCCTACGTAGGAGTTACTAAGTCCTACGTAGGAGTTAGTTTGTCCTACGTAGGACTTACTAAGTCCTACGTAGGAGCTACTAAGTCCTACGTAGGAGTTACTAAGTACTACGTAGGACTTATTAACTCCTACGTAGGAGTAAGTAAATCCTACGAAGGAGTTACTAAGTCCTACGTAGGAGTTACTAAGTCCTAGTTAAGAGTTACTAAGTCCTACGTAGGAGTTAGTAAGTCCTACGTAGGAGTTACTAAGTCCTACGTAGGCGTTACTAAGTCCTACGTAGGACTTATTAACTCCTACGTAGTAGTTAGTAAGTCCTACGTAGGAGTTAGTAAGTCCTACGCAGGAGTTAGTAAGTCCTACGTAGGAGTTAGTAAGTCCTACGTAGGAGTTATTAAGTCCTACGTAGGAGTTAGTTAGTCCTACGTAGGAGTTAGTAAGTGCTACGTAGGAGTTATTAAGTCCTACGTAGGAGTTACTAAGTCCTACCTAGGAGCTAGTAAGTCCTACGTAGGAGTTACTAAGTCCTACGTAGGACTTCCTATCTCCTACGTATGAGATAAATATTTTTTTAACCTGTCACTAGGACGCTTCCATAATAATGTGCTATAAACAATCCACAGACATTATTTAAGTGTAACAAGAAATATCTTTTAAAAAAAGATATAAGACGAAGTGAAAGAAGACATATTTGAAACAAATAATATATTTTTTATATCTGTTGAAATAAGAAACTGGCTGCAAGCAAGGTTTCAGAATACGTCCTGCAAAATTATCTGCACTCAATGTTTTAAATACACTATACGCCTTTAATAATTAAAATGTAAAAAAGGACCAAAATCTAATGGGGTATCTATGAGAAATTTTTACAGTGATTGAAAAAATTCCAAGTTCAAGACCCTGTCGCTATGTCATAATAACAAAATAAAAATTGGCTAAGTTCAAAATGCTGTAAATATGTCTGATATTATTATTGAATAGCAGTATCCTTATGTTGGGGTTATCCACTAAGGCGAGAAACCAGACTGGTTCGTAAATTATTGACATTCTTCGGTACATTCCGATATGCTTTCGATGATACGGTACTGTATTTTACCCGGTTCAGTGCAGCCGGGTGCGTAAATTTACCGGAACGGACCGGAATGGACTGAATTACCGGAACGGACACCGGAACAGACCCGTTTTCCCCTATCTTCAGTAGATATATTAAATAACTCTTATTTAATATTAATACATATTCTGTATGCCATCTAGCGCAAATCAATTAGAGATATTAGTCAAAATACTCTTTGAGTATTTTGCGCCATGGGTAGGCCTCTTAATACCCCACGCACATGCGTTTCATCTTAAAATCATATAATCTTATACAAAAATCTGGTTATCTTTCTTCCAAGACTTGGAGCGAATGAAAAACACAAAAATTCCCGAATTTTTGTTCCATAGTATCATGACCAACATTTCAGCCATAGAAAATTATGTAGAGCTATTGTGTTTCAGCTTTAAATTGAAACATTACAGTGGTCTAAACATGCTAAATGTATCTATAGAGGGAAGCTTTGTATATCGATTGTACAGTTAGCACCATTATCATGTTTCAATAAGTCGTCAATTTATCTGACGGACAGACATTTGTTTCGCCAATAGTCCTTCTCAGATATTGTCAAATCAAAATCAGGGGTTGCAAGTTAAGATAATACATGTTAGTCATAGGTAGGGTCTTGAATTAATCTTAGCGTGTAGAATGTATCAAAATATCTAAAAAAATCGGCTGGAAATATGAATAATAAGGGTCTGTTCCGGTCCGACCCGGTAATTAGGTCCGTTCCGGTAAATTTACGCACCGAGTACAGCCTTACTACTTTTTTACTACGAAAGACTTTTCGCACCATAGAATCTTTTTTTTCTCAAGCCATCGGCATTTGCGTTTCTCGCGTTCTGCTTAACTCTATCAATCATTACAGCGTTAAAGTGAAAAACATATTTAAAACTAAATGCAAAGTGCAAATAATAACATTTTTAATGTAACTAAATCTTCTGACAGGTGAATAACAATTCCATGACATATGCGCTCTTCCATACAGAGATCAAGTCAAGTTTTGGCGGCAACGATGATTTTATTAGACTTCGTCTAAAAATGACCAATATTATGAATAAAAACAAGAAACATCTTTAAAAAAGATAATTGTCGAAGACCAAATTCGTTTTTAAAGAACTACTTTTTAGTCATGTCAGGACGGACCTACCGCTTCCTTGGTATTATCAGTACTTTTGTAAAGTAAATGTGTCTTGTTCAAGGACAAAACATGAATTCCCGAGTGAGGACTATCGTGATCAGCCTTGGTCGAGTTCGATTACAACTATTGTCTGGCGATAGTATGTCATGGAAGAAGCGGGTCAACTCGGCCTGCTTTCTGTAAGCCTGGGGTCTTCACGGCTCCAGGGTGAATTCGGCCGCCATTCAACTCGTCCGAGTCAATTCGGCCTGCTGTCATTTGCATCCTCGCCCCATCCTACGAAGATGGGCTGCGCCAGGAATGAACGGAAACACAATAAACGAATAGAGTTTGTTGGGTTGTTGATTTAATAAGAAGTCCTTCAAAATGGTGGACAAAACATGAATTAATATAAAGGGCAACCCAATAATCCCTCAACGGATAACTGCAACTGCAGCTAGACTATGGTAACGGGACGTTCCGGGCCTACAATAATACAATGGCGCTGGGATAGCCGGACCAAGGTGCAGGGCAATTATATTTTAATTGTTTCCATAGTGCCGGAGTTTTAAGATTGGGGTCCTTTACCTTGTGAGGTTTTCTGTAGTATAGGGTCGAAATAAGAGCAAGGTTGTTACCTTCAGCTAATCATCGCAGGTCTCTGAAATGTAAAAATTCCGTTTCTGTAGGTGGGGGTTGTGGATACAAATGACGGGCGCATAGATATATAACCATGCGGCCCCATGGCCAAAACTGATGTTTTCCTTATTCATTTTCATACAACTTCGATATCCTAGTTTATTTGCCACAAGTAAGATTTAATGGCATGACTGAACTGCAAAAATATCGATACCTCACCAGGAGCTAGCTGTAACCGGGGGAACATTTATTAAAAGTCTATTTCTTAGCTTTTTCTGCCTCATATTTTCATGATTTTCCCTGACTTCGTTTGGCCCAATTGCTAAGAGAGTGAATTCGTGAGTTTGTGAGTGAGTGAGCGTTTGTGCAATTGAGCAAATGAGTATCAAGATAAGCCTGCATCGAAATAATTCCTTATCTAGAAAATTTTATCGCCGATGCAATGAATTCGTTTCAAAACTCAATGTCAGGTTAAAATTACTTTCACATGAAGGCCTATCGGAACCAGAATTTTATGATGACTTAGTATACAAATTCAAAAAGATAAGGGGTATGTCTGATTTTTTGTTCAGCTTCGAAAAAGTAGTTTTTTGTTCTCATTGTATTTTGTTCAGTGCTAGCACTAACCATCAATATCAGGAAGTCATATGACTTCCAAGGTTTGTCATTTGGAAGTCATGCTGAAGGATAGACTTGGTTTCTTCCAGAATGTCCATATTTATATATTTATATTGCTTTCTCCTTCATTAATGGGTGAAATACCATTATTACAACAAATTTAACTCATTATTTAAGTCAATATTCACTTTATAAATGGTAGGTTATGATAAAAATTGGAAGTCACTGACTTCCTGGCATTCAGTTTTAGAAGTCACAGACCCCCAGACTTCCACTAGTGGAAGCACTGTTTGTTTCTTTGTAATTTTAGTTAGAAATACGTCAGTTGTTTGAGAAGACTAATTTCTGGCGCGGCAGATCGGAAGCGCGGTGCGGTTATGGCTTTCATACTAGACCTTTAAATACACGATTGGAAACTCGAATGCGCCTGATCTACGGCTTCTCAAACGGGTCATGAAATTTGCAAATACACTTTTCGTCATTCGTTATTATTGATTCTAACACAGTGCGCCTATAGAAGCAATGGAAAGTTACCGTGTTGAATTCTGCAACAATTCACTGTTTGGGAGCGCGTGAGTCTAATTGCTGACGTCACTGCAATTGCTGACGTAATTTTGTGACGTTTTGAGACGTTAGACGGTGCAACGTCTCTTTTTCTTACTAAAATCGTCATTAAGAAGTATATTTGTCTTAGATACAGTTAAGAATATTGGCGGGAGTGTGAACGCGCTTGCAGGAAGGTTGGGAGAGTTTGAATGAAAAGAATAGGTTTTTTTTTGCGTTTTTGAGTGTTAGAATCGAAATAGTTCAGCTCTAGCATTGAATTGTTGAGTAATAATTCACAGTTTGTCGGTCAGTTGTAAGTAGATATATCACTCGCGCTCGGCGCTCGTGATATGATCTACTTTACAACTGACCTCCAAACAGTGAATTATTACTCAACAATTCACTGCTAGAGCTGATCTATTTCTTAAATAAAACACGTCTATCCGCAAATAGCGGCGATTAAATTAAAAAGGAAACGAAGCCAAAATAAAGTTTATATTCATTAAACGTCATTTTAAAACTGTTTCTTTTCACAAATGGTAGATTGTGTTTATTATCCCCCATACAATAAAAACCCGGATGTAGGTCATGCATGCTCTGATATGTCTACGACAAATAATCGTTGAGTAAAAATTTCTTTTTCAAATGACCATGTGAAATGTCATGAAAAAAGTGCCCTGTCCGTAGACACCCTTTTCTCTATGAGTGTCCTGTCCGTAGACACCCTTTTCTCTATGAGGTAGCATATGTCATGAAAAAAATTCTCATTAAAGAATGGACTCTTTACTACTGTTGATTGTTCCATATAAGACATAATACCACCACCGAAGACAGAGCAGGAATAAGGAAAAATGTAATTTTTGTCTCGTCCGTAGATTTTATCCTGTCCGTAGATCAACAGTTGTTGGATAAACTATGACTAGTAACCACCAATTTTCCAGCTGCTACGCATTTTGGTTGTTAAAATGATTCTATAGACGACTATTTAAGTAACACTAAACAATTTCTTTGAGGATAAGTGCATTTCCTTACACCCCAGATGTCCAGTTTGTCAAAAACAGAGATAGCAAAGTCCTGTTTCTGAAAACATTCAAAAAGCAATTTATGAAAAATGTATAAAATAGCCTTATAAAATCCGTCTGCTTATTTTTCACAACTATGAAAAGTTAACTTTAAACATTTAATGGCTTTAAAGTTTGCATTATACCTGCATTCCAAGTATCACGTTGATCTACGGACAAGACACATTGGACAGGATGTACCGTTTATGGTTCAATGGTATATTATTACTTACAGAATATTTTCTTTGTTATGGAAACATTGTCTGTAAGAAGGGAAAAGCCTTATTATCTCTTCCTGAATGCTGTTTTAGCGTCATACCTCCCACCTTATAATCCACCATCATATCCCCCACATAAGCCATTTATATTCTGCCCCTCACTTGTTAAATATACCATGGCGTGAAGAATCTTGTCTACACCGGATTTTAACAGTCATTTGTAATATTTATATGGAAGTGCCTAATTCTTCGGTAAATTCTAAATTCTCGCGAGGTAGGTGAGCCATTAAAGGCTGGATTAATTGGTCGAGTATAGGTTTCCTGTAACTAGATTTTACCTAATTCAGTTTAAATCGCTTCCCTTTCTTCTTATGTCATCTGCTACAAAACAGTTCAACATCCAAACTCTGCAGCAGAGGCTTTTTATTATTTCTATTTACTCAAACAGCTATCCCTGTTATGATAATTACAAACGTTGTCTCAAATATGTCTTGTCTATAGACATGTATGGCTGTCCCTTTGGGTCTATACCCATTTAATAAAGATATCTACATTTAAGATGCAGATATCTCCATTTATGTACAGATATCTACATTTATATGCAGAATCTGTATTTCAATTCAAATATCTCTATATATTAACCTGATTATTTCTAATTTAATTTCAACAAATAATCAATACTCCCTTGCTCAAGGTTTTGACGTGCTTGAAGTTGCCTGACTGGAGCAGGATAAAACCCGCTTCCTCCTGGAAAAAAAACCATTTTCATATGAAATATATGACCGGGGCCAGTATATCAAGTTCGTTGGCGCTCAGCAGTAGTTGATACGTAGGGGTACACCGGCATCTTTTTCCGTCATTTATCCAAAAAGAAACTTTTTCGTGGCTCTCTGTATGCTTCCTGGACAACGTAGCACATTAACTATGAGGCTACTTAGAAAGGAAAGAATTTGCTCCAATGGTAGCAAATTCTTTCAAGAGGTTACACTTTGAATTGCAATACGTATGTACGGGTGACCTTGGTTGTAGCATGTGACCCTGGCTGGCTGGAGGTATGCTGTTATGAGAAGCTTAAGGATACGGTCCCATAACAGGGGCGTAACTAGGGGCAATTTCATAATACGCACAACCATGTTTTATTCTCTACTTCTTGAAGGGAAAGCTAGTATTTCAGCCACTTTGGTAATTGGTATTGAAATCTTGTCTAATTTATAAATTTTCAGCATGCAAATATGCAGGTGCGTTTTGAAATTTTGTCAATTTTGACAAAATTTCAATACGCACTTGCGTATTTGCCGTATAGGTAGCTACGCCCTTGCATAACATTGATCTACTGAACATTTGTTATAGAATACGGCCTGAAGTTATGGGCTGCATACTGGAATGATATGGTAACTCGTCGAAAAATGTAATTCCGAAACACTTTATTTTTAGTAAGCTTTCCAAATGTGAAACTCAGTGAAAAGGCCGAGCTTCCAAAACAGCAGAATCGCACAACAAGTGACAAAGAGCCGTCAACAAGCACTACAGTGATACAACACCCAAGCATATCTAAGGATACGCAGGGGCGTAACTAGGGGCAATTTCATGATACGCACAACCATGTTTTATGCTCTACTTCTTGAAAGGAAAGCTAGTATTTCAGCCACTTTGGTAATTGGTATTGAAATCTTGTCTAATTTATAAAATTTCAGCATGCAAATATGCAGGTGCGTTTTGAAATTTTGTCAATTTTGACAAAATTTCAATACGCACTTGCGTATTTGCCGTATACGTAGCTACGCCCTTGATACGGTAGCGCAGTCTGCATGTGTCACAGAGAAACTCCTTCAGAGGGTAACCCCATCAGGTTGCTTGAACCAGGAAAAGGTTGAAGCGATTTTCATAATGATTTGTGTTTAGACATTTTATACTGCTAGTATGACTATCCCAGCGGGCATATAACGTCAAAATGACGTCGTATTGACGTTGCTGTGACGTGATGACGTCGCTTCAGTGTCAGTACGACGTCATTTTCGACAATATGTGCCTGTTTGGACGTTCAGGTTGAAGCGATTTTCATATTGATTTGTATTTAGACGTTTTATACTGCTAGTATGACTATCACAGCGGGCACATGTCAAAATGACGTCGTATTGACGTTGCTGTGACGTGATGACGTCGCTTCAGTGTCAGTACGACGTCATTTCAACAACATATGCCTGTTGGGATGGAGACACCTTTTTTGTTAAAATAGTGCAATATAAATAACGTATCACGTCAGTACCTGGACATTTAAGGAATGGTACCCTTTCCTGTTTCTGTATATTTCAGCAGTTTCTCCTCCAGGATTTTGAATAGGAATATGGGTGCAATCGATTGCACCGACGACACCTGGGAATCTACTGTAATCATAGAATCCTATCTTTGCTTCCCGAATTTCTTCATCACTCTGTGGGAAACGTATAAAATCCTTATGAAGTGATGCTATTATGCTGCATACACGATGGATGATTCGATTTGCAGTAGAGGTACTAACGCCCATAAAGTCAGCAGAAACACGCTGAAAACAGTCTGTAGCCAAAAAACGCTTAGTAACCAGCAGTTGCTGAAGCGGTGTTACATTATGACCTCTTTCAGACATGTCAAACTTATCTCGTATCAAAGCATCCAGCCTCCGCATCTGATCTTTTGAAAATCTGAATCTCTGGAGAAATTCCTGTCCATCATAAAAATGGAAAGGATCGAACCGTTGATGATTCCGGCGAGCCGAATTATCTAAGAAGTCAACATCCAAAGCATCATCTATATAGTTGGTGTCTTCAAAATATTCGTCCATATTTTTGCTTAAACCCACAATGAAATTAGTCATCCAATAACGACAAACTAATTTTATACACCGTTTAGTTTTGGTTCTAAATTAATTCACGCACGTTAAATGCATTTCGCATTTTATATCGGAGAAGAAACTCACAATAGGCTTAATCCGCATTTTAAAGGCGACGTGAAATCGGGCCTAAGTGTTTAACATCCCAGTAAAACAGCTATGGTCATCACAGAATCTAACCACACTTTTCTTGGACAGGCCCATCATTACATCATTCACTGACACCTGTTCTACTTAATTAAGAGGTAGGGACAAACTTTCCTAGTTGCCAGACTGGAAATGGATTGAACCAGCGTCCTCATTGCCAGTCGAACTTGCATCTAGCTTGGCTACCGGGGCCCATTATATTTGGACTGGCTTTTTCATAGATAGGATCATTTATGAACAGTGCAGTAAATGAAGATTTATCTATTTTGACAAATATCTGTCATTGAAATGCAGATATCTTTATTTAAAATTCAGATATCTGTTTTCTTGGTAAAGAAATTCAGATAACTGAATTTCAAATACAGATATCTGCAAGTCAATTACAGATTTCTGTATCTCAAATGCAAATATCCGAATTTCAGCAAAGTTAGAGATATCTCATAAATGAAGATATCTATATTATGATAAAAAATACAGATATCTGCATTTTTCAGTTTGAGACATCTCTATGTCGATTACAGATATCTGCATTTCAATGAGAAATATATATAATTACAAAAAATACAGATGTCTGTATTAAGCAATAGAGATATCTGTATCTGAAATTCAGATATCTGCATTAGATGGGTAAAAACCCAAAAGGGCTGTCATAGACATGCTGTATTGTTAGAAATTATTTATCTACATTAATGTTCACATATTATGAGTGTTTTGGCATTATAAACTTATTAAACCCAGTTTTAAGTTAAAAAATGAAATCCACAGAATTTTTGCTATTACAATTTTTACTTGAAATATGTCTCGTCCGTAGACACGCTGTGGTATCAGAAATAAGTATCTGTGTTATTGTTTCAATTTTCAGTGTATTTTGACCAGTGATTTTTGCCAGTTTGTTAAGGTTTTTGACATTACAGTATTCGCTGTTGGTATTGTTGTTCTATTTTCTTCCTATTAAAGGAAAAGTGAGTTCAGAGCAAATAACAAGATCCAACAAAACACAATATTGTGATTTTTTTTTTTTTTTTTTTTTTTTTTTTTCATATTCAACAAACATTTTTTAAGGTGACTACATGAAGTAAATGATATTGACTTTTCACTTACTGGTCTGTTCTACAGCAGTTTTATAATTTAAGTATTTATATTTTATAGTGTTTCATGTACAGGTCAAAAGTGTCCTGTCCGTAGATATTTTAAGTTAATTTGGGCACATTTGTTTCCTCGCATTTATCTTGCATTTCATTTTGCAAACATACATAAATGGCACACCACCTGAAAGCCACTGACTTAAGTTTTCAAAACTGTAAATTATTTGAAAATCAGGTGACCCACAGAGAAACTGGACAAAACAATACAAGGTATATCCCCTAATTATGAAAACATTTTCATTTAATGAAACATGAAATAAAAGGAAAACAATAGTATTTTTAGCTTTTTCCTACAGAAAATTTTCACTGTTGGTATGTTGTTGTTATTCATAATAAAGTATTAAAATTTTTTCTTGTTTTAAGTTGGAAATGAAAATATTAAAAAATATAGTCTGTGTACTTTTTATGAGTCAAATACAGCCTTTTTAGCAAAAATGAATATCACAGTATAAAATGTTATTCGTGCCATTTACATTTTCTAAAACTGCAACATCTGTAGATTTTCAGAAATAAAAGAATTAAGTCATTCAGAAACCTTTGAAAAATCACCTGTGCTGAAACATGAAATTTCATCTGATCTTGGCTGAGGGATATGTAAATGAGCCGCGACACGACAAAAACAGCAATGTGAATGTGTCTTTTTGCTGTGCGTTTAAAGGGCAGCTCATGGTCTAAGCTACATGTACCGCCATGCCGACAGTGAAGACTGCGGTCAGACTGAACGGATATCAAGTCTCATCCGAGTGTTCGCTGAGCGCACATGCAGGGGCGTAACTAGGGGTAATTTCATAATACGCACAACCATGTTTTATTCTCTACTTCTTGAAGGGAAAGCTAGTATTTCAGCCACTTTGGTAATTGGTATTGAAATATTGTCTAATTTATAAATTTTCAGCATGCAAATATGCAGGTGCGTTTTGAAATTTTGTCAATTTTGACAAAATTTCAATACGCACTTGCGTATTTGCCGTATAGGTAGCTACGCCCTTGCACATGCCACTTTGTTGAATTTGTCGTGTCGTGCATCATTTAAGGCCTTTGGTCTGTTTCATGACGGCAATGTAGAAGGGGAGAGCAATCTTGTCGGAAAAAAACAAGAAAAAATAAAACATGAAAAGACTCAAGGGAAGCAATTACTGAGTCTGCCAAATTTGCTTTTCGCTAGAAACTATTCACTGTTCATAGGAGGCGCATGACCTCGTAATGATGTCCGTCTGACGTCGATGTGACGAACGACGTCATTAGGATTTCATATAGATTCATGTACCTGCTTAATTCTCGTTACGACGTTCGCCAATTGGTTCTTACACCTGAATGGTATTTATACATGTATCTAGTAGTTGATACTGAAGTTTCTATTTCAAGGGATTTTTTGTTAGTTTCATATGAGGTAAGACATCGAAAAAAGCTCATGGCCATCCCTTACTTTTGAAATTGATATGAGCTTCACATGACTTACATTTTTCTAATATGATCAATTATACATAAGCCGGAAGAGGTTTAAGCGGTCGAATTACCAGCTGAAGGAAGGGTTGAGTCGGGTTACTTCGGACAGCGGGTAAATTCGGACATACCATTGCAAACAGTGAAAATCCAGTTGAGACGGCTCATAATGACCACGCCTGGTAAACTATCACAGGTACCTCCGGCGGAGGTACCGATAAAAAGTTGTGACAGGCATCTGGAGCTGCCTGTGACTGTCAAAAAAGTGACGACAAACGGACGATAATTCTCTTTTTTGATAAAATACAAAGTAACCAGGGAGTTTATTAAAAATCAAAAAGTGCTATTCGACCCTTATAAACATAAAGTTTTGTCAGACATCATATCCCCCAGAACTTTCAATATTAACCAAAGATACGACTTTTGAAGTGGCTTTGGTGTCAGCCCACAGTACTCAAAACATAAAGAATTCGGTCTTTTTTTGTTTTAAATGCAGTGATCTTGCATACGAATCTGTTTTTTCTCGGCACACTGATGTTAAGGTAACTCCCTTGCCCAAATATAAATGTCGATTGACTATAAAAAAGGCTTGATTTTTCAAAACAACAGCTGTAGGTGCCTGCAATGGCGTGGAGGTGCCTGTGATGTAAGAAAATATAGTGAAAATCTGAATAGTTATTGCAGCTGGAAATATTGACATATTCATTCTCTAAACCACTGCCTGGAAGGAATCATTCATTCAACGTCCCAATAAGCTATCATAATGCGTATATCATGAAATTCCATGTTAAAATTCCTATAGCCATCCCAAAGAGTTATTGCCCATTTTGTTTCCGCTTCTGTTAGTCAAACATTGACATTTCATATAGTTGCTGAAAATTAACTGCCTAATTCAGTTTAAGAATCTTTATAAAATGCGCGCTTAAATAAGTGAATGGTGATGACTGTGATCGGGAAGTACTGCCTGTGAGTCATTCCAACTCGTTAGAAATTTTCAAGGTCACACGTCATGCCAGCTACATGTACACGTATAGTGTGTCAAATGGTCAAAATTACCAATACCGGTCAACAGGCATACACGTACAGGTATCTATAGAGTTGATCCTGTGGTACCTCACATGCGTGTCGCTCGCATCTCGCTGTATGTGTTAACTTTGTGGTAAACGGAGTGATAGGTGCTACAAGTGATTCAGTCTGGCTATTTTTGAATTGCTGGCGCTAGAATCCAAATACATCCGTAAGGCATACAGATTACATCATCGACAGGTGACATATTCTCAAAAATACACTTTTTAGTGTGTTGAAGTGCTCGGAATCTTACTGTAAATTATGTGTAATTCAAAGTCTCCGAATAGCCACTGCATCAAATTTGATAACAAAAGAGCACTTTTACTACACAAAAGTCATCTTCCGAAACATTGTTGATTTTGCAAACGTCTCGAGTAGCTAGCATGGCGTGTGACCTCGACCATTTCTAACGAGTTGGAATGACTAACAGACAGTTATCACTATTCACTAAACGTTGCTTCTTATTGAAGCGCATTTCGTAACTATTCTAACACTGAATTAGGCAGTAAATTTTCGACAGCTACGTACAACTCGTCAATGTTTGACTAACAGACATGAAAACAAAACCGGCCCTTTGCTTTCTGATTTGTTTTGTAATTTAAAATATAAAATAGGTAAAAACAGAAGTTAGCGTTGTTTCCATTTGGGGTAGGTGAATGACCACCAGCTGTCTATTCGGTTTACCATGCGTGTATTTTATGAACTATTGTCAATGTATACTTACTGCCATCTTTGTTTTGAGAGCAGGATGTAGAATCTCATTGTGTAAGTTCGTGATCATTTTCTGTCATTTTAACAAAAATATGCTTGATACACGCATTATGATAGATTATTGCGACGTTGAATGAACGATTCTTTCAAGGCAGTGGTCTAGAGATGGAGAATATCAATATTTGCAACCGCAATAAATCTTCAGACTTTCGCTATATTTTCTTACATCACAGGCACCTCTATACCGTCACAGGCACCTCCAGATGTTTTTTTACAGAATCCAGCCTTATTTGGAGTTTATCGGCCTTTGAATTTGGACAAGGAGGTTTACCTTACGTCGGCGTGTCCAGATAAACAGATTCTTATGCAAGAAATGTGCATTTAGGACCTAAAACAACCGATTTTTTTCTTGTTTTGAGTACTTTCGACTGACCTTAAAGGCACTTCAAAAGTCATATATTCCGTATATATTTAAAGTTCCCGGGGATATATTGTGTGACAAAACTTAATGTATATAAGGATCGAATAGCATTCATTGATTTTCAATAAACTCCCTGATTATTATGTATTTTATCAAAAAAGACGAATACCTACCCATTTTTTGTCTGTTTTTGGACCGTCACAGGTAGCTCCGGATGCCTGTCACAACTTTTTATCGGTACCTCCGCGGAGGTAACTGTGATAGTTTACCAGGCGTGATGACAGGATTTTCACTGTTTGCCCAATTAATGTTGTTTTAAAATTCGAAACTACTGATATATAAAGAAAATAATGTCTGAGTTTACCCGCTCTCCGAATTTACCCGACTTTACCCTATAAATCACAAAATGTCGACACTCTTGGCATCTTTCAAATTTCAAATGCTGGAAGACATTTATCCATTGATATGTAAAATAGCATGACACTCACTGATCATTTGCAGCCGCTAAGTTAATTGTAAACAATTTTATATAGAGCCCCCTTGAGTCGCAGGAACGAAATGTATTCAAGCAGTCCTGGTCACTGACCAATATGACCGCCATAAGTTGGGGAAAAAATAAAAAATCTTTCCCAGAGTTTTGAAAAAAGAAATAATTTGAGCCGTGACACGAGAAAACCAACAAAATGGCATGTGCTCCCAGCGAAGACTCAGATCAGCTTGGGCATTCGCCAAGTCTGGCCAGAATTTTCGCTGTCCGCGTGGATACAACTTAGACACTTAGCCATCCCTCAAGCACAAAGCAAATAATCTGATCAGACTGGGCGGCTGCCCAGGCTGATCTGAATCTGCGCTGGGCGCACATGCCACTTTGTTGGTTCTCTCGTGTCGTATCTCATTTCTTCTTCGATTTGGAGAAGTCTCGTCAGAGTTTATGAAAGGAGCTCCATGTTAAGGTTTTCGTTTTCTTGTCAATCCTTGAGCCTCCTGGTATGGTGGCTGGTTTGTGCCATTTCGTCTTTTCGCCGCGAAAAGACGCCACGTGAAAAGACGGAAAGATGCCATGCGAAAAGACGATAAGACAAAAAAACCCATGCGAAAAGACGAAATAACGCCATGCGAAAAGACTAAAAGACAAAACTCGCCAGGCGAAAAGACGAAATTTCAGCGCGAAAACACGAAAAAATACGCCATGCGAAAAGACGCCATTTGAAACTCTTATTTTGTCGTCTTTTCGCGTGGCGTGTTTTCGTCTTTTCCCCTTGCGTGTTTTTGCATGGCGTTATTTCGTCTTCTCGCGATGTGTTATTTCGTCTTTTCGCAAGACGCCACGCGAAAAGACGAAAATACGCCACGCGAAAAGACGAAATAACGCTACGCGAAGAGACGAAAAGACGAAATAACCTCACTGCATTTTTGCCTTCCTTCTCTTTGAGGGACAACACCTAAAGGAAAGACTCTGCTCCTCTAGGAGCAAAATCTTTCGTTTAAGAGCAAACTCCTTTAAGAAACGATTTCTAACTAGGGAAAACTTGAAGATAACTCACAGAAGTTGTTCTCCTTTGTAAAGATGGCGGAAGGGGCATTAGCCAAAAGAGCAGTCTGATCAGGCTCTGTTCTGTCTGCGATCGGCGAAAACTGTAAGCTTGTTCAAATTTTGGGTTAATGTATGCCATATTCATATCATGTTTCAGTGTTTGTATAACACCTTCAGCTGTCCCTCCATAATTAGTGGGAGATTAGATTGTCAACAAGGTACATAATCTTTTTGGTAGTTTAAGATCAAAACGAAGATATAAGTATGGTATTTTTTTCCAAAACATTAGGGCGGCTCATTTTCTTGTCTCTCTGTTCAGTAGAAATACCATAATGACCTTCCTCATATTTTTGGTAATGTTTCCAAAAATAAAAAACATTTCAGTGGCAAATACAGCAAACCGTAATTAGTCCACTTCTCTAAAGATTGCATTCTGATCAGGGTCTACACACTTTAATCAAAAACACTTGTCTATGTATAAGTGTCTTAACTGTAATAAGAATAGGATTTTTATACACCTTAACTGCAAAACGGTACCATACTGACCGAAAATATTGCCGACTCCTCATTACTTTTTATAGTCTATCCTTAAAATTCTTAGCAATCGAAAAAGAACAACAAATAACATTTCAGTGCGAACATGATCAGACTGTATCAGGATCTGTGTTTGCAGTAGTCTGATATAAGTCTTCACAGTTTACTCAGACAAACTGTCTGTATATGATATCAATTCAGTTATCAATATCACTTTGTTGGTTTTCTCGTGTCAAGACTCAAATACCTTTGATTGTGATAACAGAAATCATCGAAGGATTGATTCATGTTTTGTCATAAATCATGATGTTATTTTTATTGAAAACAAAACTCGCACCTGCCTGTTTCTTGTAATTCATGAAACGCATTTGATTCCTTCTTACATTCCCTCAATAAGGACAAACTATCAAAATCTACTCTATTGTTCAACAGGTGTAGTAGCTGCTATTTTTACCAAGATTTTGCTCAAACATTATAAAAGCTGTTAATACAACCTAACCAGTTCAATTAACTGCCGTTTGTCCTAGTCAGATTTGCCCAGGAGAGTTTGCAAAAATTACGGACATGCTCTTAACCTCAGATAGTAATCGTTTTACAATATATTCAGTATGTTCAGAATGGCGGCCTCAAACCGTATACAGAACAGACCGGTATGATTGTTGTGATGGTATGTTATCTAAATCGCAAGATGGCGACTGTAATAAAGCTCCCCTGCTCCGCTAGTGTGCTATATAGATTTTTGAATATATTGGTATTAGTTAGTTTGGAAATAGAGTCCCGCTTAAGCCAGAGCTGGAGGTTTGGACAAGCGTCCCGGGAGTTATCTTCGCCATTGGAAGGTACCTCAGTCTGACAGACTGCATATTCATGTAGCCTTTAGGTCCTAGTTAACATATTTCAAACTGATGAAAATGTTTTATGTGAATGTGCATACCTTCAGGCCCAGAGGTTATAAAACTTGAGTACATTTTCAAACCAAAATAAAGCAGACTAATTGGCTGCTTCCGAGCACATGCTCGAAACCAGCCAATCAGTGTGGTTTATTTTGAGTTTGAGATTATTCTCAAGTTTTATAACCTCGAACCCTGGGCAAGCAACGCTCATTTAATTGCATTTTTGCCTCCATTCGTAATGGCGGTCAGTTCGTATAAAAAGAATTTGTTCCCCTTGAGCAAATTCTTATCTTTAAGAATTGATTCAACTTTAGAAGGACTATTTCATCCATGAAACATGCATGGACTCACAAAAGCCGTTTCCCTCTTTGTACAAATGGCGAAAACTATGGATATATACCCATTTGTCTTTAGTAGTTAAGATGTAAATCCGTGACACTCATCCTCGTTTTTGCATCAGATATGAAATGTTTTATGTTTTCTACATATATTTCAAGATGTTGATAGTAGTAAAGGCAGCTCTTTGGCGTCAAATGACGTCATCTTGGATGACGTATTTTCTATATTTAGTAACAGTCGGCCATGTTGTTTTTTATAAATAGTAACTCATTTGCATATAAGCAATTGGTGGAAAAAACCCAATCATCAGTCCTATGGACCTGAAAGGTGAGGAGGTCTTGCGCATCACGGTCTACTCGGTATAGAGAGCTGACTCATGAGGTTTCTCGATCTTAGGAATGATCTTGAGAGTCGGGTCCTTGTCATACATTGATATAGGTAACAAGCAACAATAAAATTAAACAGACATTCTACTATCGTCTCGGACTGAATGACTCTGATAGTTTCACAACGTGTATCTATAAATAGATGTTGACGGAAGTAACTACAAATAATAACGATGTCATGTGAAGCGATGCCTTACGGCTTGCGCAATAATAAAAAAGACCCAGATCAACAAGCACTCCACTCAAAGCCTTCATTGAGAAAAGCCGTCTGATCAGGGTCTACTGACATACAGCGGTACATTTAACACTATATCACGTTCTTCAATTCTACAATTCATGCAAAAACGATATCACTGTTGAAAAACTGTTGATTTTACCCATCTAGCCGTCCAACATACATACAGACACACGCACACACACATAAAACATACATACAGCTTGCGCAATAAAAAAAAAGACCCAGATCAACAAGCACTCCACTTAAAGCCTACATTTAGAAGAGTCGTCTGATCAGGGTCTACTGACATACAGCGGTACATTTAACACTATATCATGTTCTTCAATTCTACAATTCATGCACAAACGATATCACTGTTGTAAAACTGTTGATTTTACCCATCTAGCCGTCCAACATGCATACAGACACACGCACGGACGCACACACACACATAAAACATACATACAGACAGACGGACACACACATGCACACGCACACACAAAAACCGCACTCTGTCTCTCACACATCCACATATAAAAGCAGACAGACAGACACACACACAGACACAGACAGACACACACACACACACACACACACACACACACACAGACACACACACACACGCACACACACACACACACACACACACACACACACAGACTACATCCCTTCTCGGTAAAGGGGGGATATGTTCGGATAGGATCTCTGATATTGTTTGATTTGTGGCTTTTATAAAAAAAAGCCGTTTTTTTTTTTTTTTTTACTTTCTCCCTGTCCCTATTTATAAGATAGGGAATGCCGATATAACAAATTTGGCTCGGGCATCATAGATTACCCTCACCTTATTTGTAGGCTTTTTGTCGAAACCTAACAACCCAATTTTTTTTCAAATGATTTTTCTAAAACTAAATTAAATCTACTATCGCAATAGCGAAAGTGAGGATCCTCTATACACTCCCGTATAGACTCCCTCAGAATCTGTTCTGAGAAAAAAAAACAGATGCTGATACCCAACCCCTGCCTAAATGCTTCGACAATATGTGTGGAGAAAGTTTCATTTTGTAGTTTCTGTCTCAGAATGAGAATCTTAAATAGATTCCAGGAAGCCAACTTCCCACCCCCATTTTTCGAAAACGTATTAGAAAAGAAAACGAAGAAAATTTATTGGTCCACATTTTATTACGGGAAAATGTGGCAGGTAAGAAATGCTCAACGTTCGTGTGTGTTTTTGTTTTCCTTCCCACGATAGTACACTTTTCTAATTAAATATCTGCATTGACCCTTGACTTAATGACACAAAAGTACCCGTGCGTGTCACAATATATAGCCGTTTAATTGGCTAAGCAGATAAGTAATAGGTCTAGCGTTTAAAAAGTAATTATTGGTATTTGTAAATCTGCATGCAATAAAAGCGATAATTGATTTTTAACATGTTAAACGTACCGTTTAATTTAAATATTATTCGGCTCAGCAGATAGCGTTTAAAAAGTAATTATTGGTATTTGTAAATCTGCATGCAATAAAAGCGATAATTGATTTTTAACAAGAGATTAAGAGAACGTCGATATGAGAATAGAAATATGATGATGAAGAGAACGTACGATGGTTTACATAGAGCGTGAAAAACGATTAAAATGTACTCATTCACCTGTGCCAGTTACTCACAAACCACACTCCCTCTGTCTCTCACACACCCACTTATAAAAAAAAAACATAAACAGACGTTCAGACATACATACACACACACACAGACACTCAATCACACGAACAAACCACACTGTCTCTCACACCCACTCATAAAAACATACACAGATGGACACACACACACACACACACACACACACACACACACACACACACACACACACACACAAACCACACTATATCACACCCACCCACACACACATAAAACATGCAGACAGACAGACATACAGACAGCGAGAAAGACGCACGCACGTACATACACACCAAAACGCACACATATAAATACACAGACGGACAGACACAAACCACACTATATCACACCCACCCACACATAAAACTTGCAGACAGACAGACATACAGACAGCGAGAAAGACGCACGCACGTTCATACACACAAAAACGCACACATATAAAGCAGACAGACAGACAAACACACACACACACACACACACGCACACAATATTGTACAATTCAACATCAGAAAAAAAAATGTACAGTTAATTATCTGTGACATTTTTTTTCCTGTATTTCACAACAGCCGACAAATATCGCATAAAAATGGTCACTACCGATACCAATAACCGCAACTCTTTTTTTTAAGGGTGATAAACGGTGACCTTCGATTAGTTTTCGGAAAATAGGAACATATTTCACCTCGAACTGCATTGCGTCGTGAGAAATTTCATCCTACTATCTATGAGCCCGTGATCATGTGCAGACTAATCATCGCATATGCATATTAGGGAACTGGAATCTTTTAGAAATTTTAGCTCGCATATGACCAGTCTCAGTACAATGCGTAGACTGATCAGCTAACTACGCAAGAGTGTGAAAATCCGGCAAGGCTGCAGCAAACCTTAACCGCAAATACGCAGATGCGTATTGAGAAAATTTGACAAATTTTTTACACGCACTGTTACAGACATCAGATTAATTCTCTTGTCATAAAGTGAGGGGTCATGATCTTTTATTAGAATTTTCGGCAGCTTACGTAAATTGCACAATTCAATGTCAGAAAAAAATTGAACCTCTTTCAGCATGGAATTAAGCACCCTGTGACCTTTTTACTGTATAGCCACATGGGAAATACGTTCTGTGAAAGCAGGTAACTAATGAACAGGGGCTAGCAAGTTGCACTTTGGCCTGTAGGGACATGCTTCTACCAGTAGAGGCTATTTTCTGCTATATCATTGGTGATTAGTATCTGTGAAATTCCAATGCTGAAACCTTTATTAATGTCAGAAATGCTAAACTGGCACCTTAATGGGTTTATACTGCCCCTTAACTAAACAATTAAGACCCTGTCTCGAGAAAAGGCGAGTTTGGCATTTCAATTATGGAAAATAAGGCTCGACCAGTCTCGCTGTATATCTAACCCTGTCTATCAACCATGGGCAATGCATTAAGGTTTCAGGGTTTGCCTTATAAGATATGCAAGTTTCAAATGGCATTCAAACATTACTGCAGGCTTACACCTTTTCCCTTTGTATGCACGCAAATTCTTTATTGAAAGACAATTTTTTTGCAAGCGGCAATTTGACCTTAGGTTCCTCCCCAGGCCTGTTTATCTTATTACAGAGGTATCAGTTATCTTAACAGAAAACTATCTCTCAATTTGCTAGCCCCAGTTCATTAGCTACCTGGTGAAAGCCATTAACATTTTACGAGAGGCATGACTCTAATATATGAGAAAATGTACCTTATGAACTATGTATAAAGTGAATATGCGACACAGCTTGTGCACCCACGCGATTTCACTATGTATTCCTACAGAATGGTACTGGGATAAACTATAGGATACGGACCAAATTGTCAAGATCAGCAGTTAAAGTTACTCTTTAAATTCACTCATATAGAACGGTACTGGCCCTTATTCTTGGGAATTGTCCGGAATACAGACTGTCTAGATACTTTGGGTGAATGTGGTAGGTCAGCAAGAACACTCGGCGTTTAAAATTTGATTTCTTCTGCTAAGAGATTTAAAAATAAAAAATAATGGTCCTAAAAGACGAAAAAAATATATATATATATACTGCTCAATCTAATTCCGTATTAGGTTTTACGGCCTTTCAAGACTATATGTTAACGTCCCAGCTGTCACTATTTCAGAATGAATGAAGCCAAAATTATAATCAGTAATGCGAAGCACATACGGGGCAGTTTACGGCTCTTCAATACGTTGGAATACGACCGACCATAATAGACGTATTTTTTTTCATATTGTAGTATGACGTCTGTTACTATAAATATAATATAATTTTTTTTTATTTATTTATTTTTTTGATTTAAATATGACGTCTGTTACTATAAATATAACATAACGTATGTCTGCTACAAAATCAAGTAGTGAAATAATATGACGTCTGCTACTATTAATAGAACGAACAGGGTATTTAAGAACGACCCTTCACGACCACCAGAGATTAAAGCGTCAACATGGAGATAAATCTACTCATTTTGAATGATACAAGTAAATACTGTGGTGAGTGTAGTTACCGGAATATATTGTGTATAATTATATAAGACTTCTATCCATACTTTTCAAAATTAAACCATTACAAGCATTGATTTGCGTTATTTTGAATTCATTTCCCGCAGGAGTCCTGGTAACTTAGTAGTTCAATGGCTGCTTGTTCTTGCGGTCCCGGGTTCGAGCTCCCACTGAACGCGAAAATCATTTCAAGCGGGTTACCACTGCACACATCCTTCCATTATCCCATCGACCTGATATGACTGAAATACTGATAAAAAGGACGTAAAGTCGCAAGTCATCCTTCTATTTCATATCCCGCGGTTGTAATGCGATGTATAGATGGGGGTTACAAGGGGAAAGAATGACCAAGAGCATAAAACAAAAAACAACACCGATTATTTTTTTTTCATATTTATTTATAACAATAGAAAAAAGAAAACACACTTGTGCAGTTTTATTTAGTTGTGTGACGTTTTCGTTCTAACATTGTCATCATTTTATTCACTATGAAGCGATCATTGCGCTTCTGTTGTCGTGGGTTAAAGTCTTTCACTATGTCTTTCATTGTTTTTCCTTCATGTCGTTTTATGACATAATAGGCGCAGTAAAGCTCGCATACATTAGATGAGGATTGTTGTAACTGTCCAGTGTACAGGAAATATTTCTTGTTGAGAATCTTCTCAAATCCAACGCCATAGTCTTCGGGTCTGTTTCCCACAGAGTCGAAAAATTCGTATGATCCCCTTTGCGGAAAATAAAATGCAACCCAGTGTTTTCCTGGTCCATCACTCGTGTCCGTATTGGAAATGACAAATCTTCCTTTACGTGTATTAATTTGATCCGCAGAGCATATAGTGACAGGATATCCGAGAAGTATATTTTTTAGTTGTTTACTGTTCATCTTTTTTTTTAATATCTGAATGAATCCCAGTCCACGGTATGATTTTTCTTACGCTTTCGACCGCCTTTGGTACTCGCAGGCATACTATTCCCTTTTCGTTCTCGTTCTATTTCAGATTGGGCTATCTCAAACGCTTGAGCCACGGGTGTGACCAAGTTCACACGGGGTCGCTGAGCTTCTATTTCTTGCAGTTTTCGGTTTCGTCTTCCACTACCGACGATATATCGTCCCATATGATCGGGTACAGCGTACCCGTCTCTCAAGTCTTTAAAATGTTGATACCATTTCTCTGGGTCCGGTACATAAGGGACCCATTTCTGCTGCTTGTTATCGTACACCTCTATCGAACCCATCTTTCTTGTTAAACATGTAGTTACTCGTCATTATTACGCTCTTTATTCCTCTTCTGACTCCTCAGTGTCTTCGTTCTGTTTTAAAGCGTCTTCCTCGATATTATGATCGGGCCAAACATCGTCAAATAAGTTTTTTCTGAGTTTGACGGCCTGTCTGATAGATTCTGCTTGACTCATATCATGCTGTTGTCTAAACGTGCTCGCCGATTCCAGGACTTGCTGCTGAATAGGATCCCCTTGTAACTCGTAAAAGTCGATCAGAAACCGGGAGTACTCTTGTCTGAGTCTTTTTCTGAGATGAGGTAAATCATCGTTGGCAGCGTGATGGACGGCTTGGTTCAGAGTGGACCCTCCTTCTAGGTAATTTTCACTTTAGCTTTAAATTGTTCTTTATTGGCCTGTCTGAGAGGATCTTGAAATCTCCCGTTCCATATGTCACGCCGCAAGCGTTCTTCTTTAATCTCCAATTTTCTGCGTTTACCGGGAGGTTCGAGATTATTTATAAAATCCTCAGACTCTTCGTCCTCGTCTTCACTATTTGCGTAGTCGACCTCAGACATGCTTTCTTTGTCTAATGCAAGTTTATCCGCGGACTCAAGTATGTCGCTGCGTAAACGGTCTTGTTCTGGTGTACTCGATTTCAAGTCTACCACTAAGTAACCATAAGGGCGAGAAGTCGCTTGTTCAAACCGTTTCATAAAGGTGGCACTGCTTGACGGATAAATTCTTCTGGCCAAGGTCGCCACTTGCTGTCTGTCGATCGGATTATTAAAAAGCACAAGATACTGCGTGTTCAAAGCGATATCCCTGCAAGCCTTTCCTTGAGGAAATAAATTTTGGGTCAGATACACGATGGATATGTTTCTGTGGTGACTTCCTTTAGTGAAGAGATCGGCTATTCTCTGGTCGCATTTGGCCTCCGTCATTAAATCGTCAAAGATCAGCAGGTTCCTTTTCCTAGCGTTGATGTACTGAGAACTGTTTAAATAGTCAGGGATCCCGGGCACAAATTCTATCCAAGGGAGTCTGCTCTGAATGTCATCGTACAGAGGTTGCCATTGGCCAAAACACCATAAAATGCGTTCGGGTGGCGGCTGTATCAGTGACGACAATAACAATTTTCTAGTCCATTCCGTTTTCCGCTTGCACTAGGACCCGTAATAACCATTGAAAATGGATGCTGAAAGGTCATCCGCGTGGATTCAGTTGATGTTTGTGCTGAATCGGCATCATTTATATTACCATGCACATTGCGCTTATGTCTCAGCATAACGTCACGCCTGCTGAAGGTCTGGTTACAAATTGGACAGCGGTTCATTTTTGTCTTCGTGAACTGAGCCGTTCATCCTTCTTACGTTATTTGTGGAAGAATGGCGTTGGCGGCGGCGGCGGCGTTAGCAGCGGCGTTAGCGGCGGTGTTAGCGTTAGCAGCGGCGTTAGCGGCGGCGTTGACGGCACTGATGGCGTCTAGAGGTGTGTTGATCAGATAGTCCTCCTAAAAGATATTTTCTCTAAGTTGTCTCTACGATGATTGAATCTTACGCATCCTCGGCTGTACTTCTAGGATTCTCGCTGGGAATGTATTTGATCTTGAATAGTGGCTTGGAGATAATAGTTTCTCAATAGCCTTGGTATCATAGTATGGTAATGAAGGAGGGTGGCTCTTTTTCTGCGAAAAGTGACTCTTTCTGAAAACAAAGTTCTTAGCACTAAGCTTCTGTCATCAAAGTAGGCCAAGTCACATGTCAGCAAAGGAAACGTCTGGCGGTATATTCTACGGGCTACCTCTCCTATACAGGCCAGTTGTCCTGGAGTTATGGTTTGCAGCATGATGATTCTGCCATCTCGTGACTCATTCCCTAAAGCTGTAAGGTAATAAATTCGGACAAAAACACTGGATAAATCCATTCTGAATGTTAATTCATCCCTGGTATCTTTGTTCTTACCCATTTCCCTTCTTTGATGGCTCTATTCACATGGGTAGATACTCGTTGGAGAATAGTCCATTGTCTCAGGTTCAACTCAATACCGCGATTGGTCGCCGTTTGGTTTACGAACAGACGTATATCCAAAACAGTTCTACCGCCTCTGTTACACACCGATAAAATGACGTGGTCTTTGAGATCAAATTGTTTCAGATAGGAGCATGCGGTCTGGTTGACGTCCACTTTCACCTAGTCATCCACGGGATGGCTTTTTGGCCAGTTCATGCTTGCCAAAACAAACGCCGGTGTTGAGAATAAGACTACCATCACACCGGCAACACTTATCCATTTTACGACCTTGATATGGCACTTTAACTCTGATTGATCAAAATAACATGTTTGGGTGTTTCTGTTAGACATCGTGACTGGAATCTATTCGGCAGTCCGGGCTTCTTACATCGAGTTCCGCTTTGCAAAATAAACGTTATTTTAAATGAAATTGACTTTACCATACTTCCAGATATAGATCAGAGTCAGATCCACCATCGTAATATTCTCTGGCGAAATGAACTAGTTCCTTGAACCATTTTTCATAGTACTCACTATCGTGTAAGTTCATACACACCATTTCTCCATTCAGAGGAAAGAAATGTGTATTACCGCTTCTGAGCTTAGGTTTCAGTTCTTTCCAGTAATGAATGACCGTATCGTGAAATTGTTGCCTAGTATATTTGCTGTCGGATGTTACTTGGTATAATGTCGGTTCCGGTTCTGTGCCACTGTGGTAATATTTATAGTTGTCACTCGCCCAGTTAATCAATCCTTTATGGTTAAAGTTCCAATTCATCTCCAGATGAGGTATCCGACTTCCCTCAAAGTATAGAGTCGCGTATCTACCCATTTCTTATAAGCTGGGTTTATACTTAAACTGTAGGGAGTACTACGTATTCCGAATGCGGCTACAAAGTGTACTAATTCACCATCGTCAGCGCCTTCTTATATACTTTTGACGCCAAAACGAGGTCCTCAATTCTGATTGGTAGGTTAAAAATAGCGATCGACCTGATCAAAAGACTACACTGGTTGTCAGTTGGGACATTATCCGCTTGGATAGCGAAGAATTAAGAGCCATTTTCAATATATTTCACGATTTCACAATGGATAAGATATTTGGATCCAGAGTCATTCAGTCCGAGACGATAGCAGAGTGTCTGTTTAATTTTTATTGTTGCTTGTTACCTATATCAATGTATTACAAGGACCTGACTCTCAAGATCATTCCTCAGATCCAGCTCTCTACATTGTCGGAACTGAATCGAATGAAAAAGAATCACTGAAAACAAAACGTCTGGTAAGGGCGAGAAACCTCATAAGTCAGGTCTCTATACCGAGTAGACCGTGATGCGCAAGACCTCCTCACCTTTCAGGTCCATAGGACTGATGATTGGGTTTTTTCCACCAATTGCTTATATGCAAATGAGTTACTATTTATAAAAAACAACATGGCCGACTGTTACTAAATATAGAAACTACGTCATCCAAGATGACGTCATTTGACGCCAAAGAGCTGCCTATACTACTGTTGATAATGTAGATTTAATAGAAACAGAGCTATAAAATTATAAAGATTATAAATTGAATGGCGTTTTGATATTAGATTGCTGATAATACCGTAGATCTAATATGGGGATTAGTATCGCATAGGTTCAATCAGATCTTATTAGATTTAGAACTGTGGTAGCAATTTGTATCATCATTTTTAAAATATATTTAAAATGAAAATGCAAAGTACTGCTAATGCCAGCTTTCCACATATAAAGAGAATATTTATTAAGAACCTTAAAACATGCCAAATATAAACGGTAACTCGTTGTATGTCAGTTATGGCTACGTACCACTGAGCCACTTGGGAACGTCGTTATGTTAAGTTCGGTGTCAGGTCAGGTCAGGCAAAACCTGCTACTGGTACCATGTAAACCAGTACTATCTGTTGCATGTGGGCATCAACCTGGGAAGGTGTCCTGTCTAAGAGTTACTAGTCTCTAATTAAAACTGGAAGGGGTAGGTGGAGCTCTTAACCTTGGCAGGCAGTCCACCTAGGAGTTCATTGCTAGGTCTCTAAACCTGTGAACACAGCACTATTGGGCGGAAGTCTTCCTAGAAGAGGTCAACGGCCAGAGTGGAACTCAAATCTAAATCAAGTGTTAACAGCTAGACCCGAGCAAGCCCTGCTCAGCTTGGTGAAACAGCTAGATTAAGGGGGTCACTGATAGGTAGGGATATGCCCCGATCACTTTGACTCTTTGAATCTGGTTGTTTATATTATTATAGGCAGTGGACAAGTCAATGACTTGATGGGAGGAAATAAGACGCTCCCACCTCCATTGGTCTCCCAACCCTATGGGTCAACAAGGGGTGGTGTTAACACAACATCACTGGGCGGATGTCTTCCAAGAAGAAGTCAACGGCCAGGGCGGAAGAACTCTTTGAGTCAACGGCCATATGTTCGTGACCAAGGCGAGCCATACAATAAACGTGGATTTCGGCTGTGGTCAACATATATAGCCTGGAGAGGGATGGGCTCCGTCAGGCTGAACTCTGCCCTTGAAACATCATGATTGACAACCTAAACAATACCATAATACCGGATCGGTCGCAGCCCGGGTCAACAATGACCGCGCCTACTGTTGGACACCGGGACGTAGGTGACAAGTATGCAACTGGTGTAACACAGATTAGGAAGTTCAGAGGTAGGGAGAACATCTCAATTGGAACCTGGAACATGAGGACTCTGAGGCCGGCTGGGAATCTTGAGGAGCTGACACATGCAATGGACAGGTACCACTGGAACATACTGGGGCTCTGTGAGATGCGCTGGAAAAACTTTGGTGAGATGTCAACAGACGACAGACACAAGGTTTATTTCAGTGGAGAAGAGGAAACCATCACACACCATCAAGAAGATGGACATGACACAGTCCAGATGGGAAACACCACAGACTGATTACATCTTGGTGAGGAAGCGCTTCCGATCAGGAGTCAACATCCATAGAACAAGGAGTTTTCTTGGAGCAGACATAGAAAGCGACCATGACCTGGTGATGATGACATTCCGAGTTCGCCTGAAGAAGGCTAGAAAGCCAACCCAGCCCAGACTAAAGTTTGATCTTGAGAAACTAAGGGACCCAGATGTGGCATGCACTTTTCAAGCAACAATAGGTGGGAAATTTGCACCACTCATTGGTCTGAGGGATGATGACATGGACATAGATACCATGATTACCACCTACAATACAGTGGTGACTGAAGGAGCATCGCAGGAAAAAGCCCTGGGTAACCAGAGATGTTCTCGACCTCTGTGATGAGAGGAGAAATCTGAAGAAGAAGAGGTATGAAGCAGGAGGAGCAGAAAAATACAGGGAAGCAAACAAGAGGATTCAAAAGACAGTGAAGAAAGCGAAGGAGGACTGGATAGCTAGTCAGAGCGAGGAAATTGAAACTTGCCTGAACAAAAACAACAGCAAGAAGCATACCAGCTGATGACGGATCTAACTTCAGAGAAACAGGGTAGATCCACAACTATCCAGGACAAGTCTGGGAAATGCCTTACAGAGGAACAAGAGATTCTCAGCAGATGGACAGAATATTGCTCAGAGCTATACAACCATGGGACTAACGGTGACAATGCGGTTCTAGACTGCAGTCAGCCCCAAGAAGAAGATCAACAACCGATCCTTCGTGAGGAAGTTGAGATTGCAGTAGCAGCACTAAAGAAGGGGAAATCTGTCGGAGCTGATAATATACCAGCAGAACTTGTTCAAGCTGGCGGGGAGACCATGATTGATGTTTTAACAGATATCTGCAACAGGATCTGGAGAACAGAAGAATGGCCTACCCCATGGACTCAGTCGCTGATTATTACGCTCCCTAAAAAGGCAACCTACAGCTCTGCCAGAACTACAGAACAATCAGCCTCATCAGTCATTCAAGCAGAGTCATGCTGAAAGTCATCTTGAATAGGCTTAAACCACAAGCCGAAGAGATAATCGCTGAGGAACAGGCTGGGTTCCGAGCAGGAAGGAGCACTACAGAACAGATCTTCAACCTTAGAATCCTGTGTGAAAAGTATCTCCAACATCAGCAGAATCTGTACCATGTCTTCATTGATTTTAGAAAAGCCTTTGACAGGGTATGGCATGCAGCCTTAAGGGCCACCATGCGAAAGTAAAATATCAGTGCAAACCTAGTTCACACCATTGAGCAGCTATACGAGAAGGCTACAAGTGCAGTCCTGATAAATGGCAGCACAGACGAATGGTTCAGAAAAACAGTTGGAGTAAGACAAGGATGTCTTCTGTCACCCAGCCTCTTCAACATTTTTCTCGAACGGATCATGTCTAATGCTCTGGAAGAACATGACGGAAAGGTTAGCATAGGCGGCAGAAACATCACCAATCTGGGGTTTGCCGATGACATAGACGCTCTAGCTGAGGAAGAGCATGGACTAGAAGCTCTAGTTGAAAGTTTCGACCAAGCCTGCACAAGGTTTAAGATCGAGATCAGTGCTGAAAAGACCAAACTGATGACGAACAGCGCAGATGGCATCCAGAGGGAGATCATGGTAAAGGGGCAGAAGCTGGATACTGTAAGCAGCTTCAAATACTTTGGAGCAGTTGTCTCAGATGATGGCTCAAAACAAGAGGTTCTCTAAAAGATTACACAAGCCACTTCAGCTCTTACCAAGCTGAAGCCCATTTGAAGAGACAACAACATATCTCTTGGATCAAAGGTGAAACTTATGCGTTCCCTTGTCATTTCCTTGTTTCTGTATGCCTGTGAATCGTGGACATTGACAGCAGAGTTAGAGAAAAGAACGCAGGCCTTTGAGATGAGATGCTACCGAACGTTACTGAACATTTCGTACAAGGACCATTATAACAAACGAGGATGTTCGCAGGAAGATCCAAGCAGCCATTGGAGAATATGATGAACTCCTGACGCTGGTCAAGAAACGGAAACTAAGGTGGTTTGGCCACGTCTCAAGGTCTTCTGGTTTAGCAAAGACAATTCTTCAGGGCACAGTTTAAGGAAAGAGAAGAAGAGGTAGACAGAAGAAGAGGTGGGAAGACAATATCAAGGAGTGGACAGGAATGGATTCCAGTTCAACTAGGGCAGGTGAAGACAGGACAAGGTGGAAAGGGATTGTTTCGAAGTCATCTGTGGTGCCCCAACGACCTAGTAAGGTTATGGGATAGAATAGAATAGTGACACATTGTTCCCTATCAAGCAGTCACAAACACTTTGATAGAACGCATCCAAACAGAATGCTTCTGTTTTGCACGAGTATTTTGTGTCTGAGCACATCTAAAAATGTGCTGCCTTTTTTATCAGTGAGACAACTTTCGATCATGACTAAAATTCCTATTTGATTCCATGGACAAATGGACAATGAAACCCTTATAAAAGGGCTTACTCTTTAGGACGGAAATTGGTCCTCCGTGAATAAATTCTTTCTTCTAAAGGTCGATACCCATTGGGAAGGGAGGCAAACGAATATAAAAAGAGAGCCATGGTTGTTTACCCTGAAAAAAGAGGTCTACAGGACAAACTTTCGTGCAGCTTTGATAGGTATCATATGTGAAAACATTGCAAAACGAGAGGCGCCGTGGTCGAGTGATTAAAGCCGGAAGGCCCGGGCTAGGGTCATCGAGGGACTGATAAACTGCCTCTGTCAACCCGTAGTCATTTTGTACCTGTTCGAATCAGGGAAGAATAAGGCAGTCAATAAACTAGTCAATAGAAAATAACATCCAACCAGTCTTGACCTTTTCTAAAATGTTTCTGGAGCAAAATCTTTTCCTAACGTTGTAGACAAAAAGAGTGTGGGCAACAGAGTATCCAGAGAAAGTATGTTTTACAGACTTCCGCGGAAATTTTGGTTTAACTAGCACTGTTTACCTAGATTTTAGAGCTCCTGCAGCTCCTAAGTTGTTTCTAACCACAAGCATATGTTTAATGCTTAAAATATAATAAATGTACCTAGAGACTCGTTCCATCAATTCTCTTTGATTATATGATTACTTTTCTTTCACAGTCACTCCATGAAGAGATATTTGAGTGATAGCTTTTTGGCAAACATGACAATTTTACAAAATGCATACAGACAGTTTTCATTTCCTTGCTCATAGGTAATCATCTACATTCCCCCATGACAAGGAAGGCAAAACGAAAATTGCAGAGTTGCTTTCCTTGACAGTATGCCAGTTTATTTAACTCTTTCACTACCAAAAAGCAGACGACAAAATTTACGTCTGCAAAAATTAAAAAAATGCCTTGTCACAGACTTTTTATATTGAGAATTCAGAGACTAGAGGGCAAACAGTGTAGATCTAGATGAGGCGGCTCATTATGAGCCGCCTCATCAGGATCTACGCTGTTTGCAAATTTTGCTAATTGCATCACTGGGGCTTAAAGAGTTAACTTTTTTCCACAACGCTTTCAAAGTACAAAGATCATTTTGTTAATTAAGTGATGGTATAACATCAGCAAATGAGAAATAAACGAGATAATGGATGTTAAAATGTTTTGTTTCCAACTATGCCAACCAAAGTTTACTAATAAAGAACAAATGTCAATCACTTCTCATTTCTCAAACTTCTCAAACACCTGAGCAACGAGTTATGAAATTATTGTAATTGCAGAATTTAGCTTTGTAAAGAATAATCAAACTTGTCTTAAAAATGACATATAGACTAGAGTTTCCTATTTCCGCGTTACTTAAAACAAAGGCAAGGAGAACCAACAATCCAAAATATTACAGATAGATAAGCTCTATAATGTTTAATCTAAACTTCAATGCATTTTTGTGTTCTCTTCCTTACCGTGACGGCAATAATTTTATTTAAGAAATAGATCAGCTCCAGCAGTGAATTGTTGAGTAATAATTCACTGTTTGGAGGTCAGTTGTAAAGTAGATCATATCACGAGCGCGGAGCGCGAGTGATATGTCTACTTACAACTGACCGACAAACAGTGAATTATTACTCAACAATTCAATGCTGGAGCTGAACTATTTCGATTCTAACACTCAAAAACACTGAAAAAGTATTCTTTTCATTTAAACTCTCCCAACCCTCCTGCCTGCGCGTTCATGCTCCCGCCAATATGTATCTAAGGTAAATGAACGTTTTTATGACGATTTTAGAAAGAAAAAATTACATTACACCGTCTAACATCTCAAAACGTCACAAAATTACGTCAGTAATGCCAGTGACGTCAGCAATTAGACATACGCGTTCCGAAACAGTGAATTGTTGCAGAATAAAACACGGAAACTTGCATTGCTTCTATAGGCGCATTGTGTTAGAATAACATATAGTATTACCGCACCGCGCTAAGGCCGGTGCAGCGCGGTGCACATGTATACGGGCTCCATACTGTGACGGTATATGGGCATTCGCTTTCGGCATGTTTACAAGTCGAATGTATGCGGAAATATTACTTGACATAATTATACTTCGGTGACAACATGAATGGCATTTGTTATTCGAATGATGGCATTTATAAAAGACAAAAAAAGTAAAATTATTTGCCAATCGTGAAACACGAAATTTAGTTGTTAACTATTCATATTCACAATTTGTTTGTCAATAAAAACCAAAAGCACCGCCTTATGCTGAGTTATCAAATTTGCATAATTGTTATGTCAGGTTTTTTCTAACAATTTAAAGTAAACTCCCTTACTATGTCATGATATAACCCGGTATTCTTTTATAAGCACTCTCGTCTTTTCAAATGTTGGCACTTTTATGACTATAAACAATTACAAGGATAATGTGTAACAAACGAGCGGCCGAGGTCTAGTTGTTTATGCGCTATGCAACCAATCCAGCAGGCACACGAGGTTAATCAACATTGAATAAACCTTGATTCAACGTCATGACG
Organism: Ctena decussata; assembly: GCA_963989385.1. Lineage (NCBI taxonomy): Eukaryota > Metazoa > Mollusca > Bivalvia > Lucinida > Lucinidae > Ctena > Ctena decussata. The sequence goes on from OZ022502.1 coordinate 21,620,793, forward strand.
TTGAATCAAGGTTGATTCAATGCTGATTCAACCACGTGTGCCTAGTGGGATTAATGCAGGAGCCCCAAAGTCTACTTCCCGCTCCTCCAGTTTTCGGACGAGGGCTTTCAGCCGAGGTACCATCTCTGTATGACCTATGTGTTGGTTGGACATTAAACCCGACTTCACTCACTCATAACATGTAGGAAACGCAAAGATCTTGAAAAATTGCTTGTCTACAAGTTTCAGATCCAAAATGTATTTTTATCAGATTTGTTTTCAATTTTGGAACCAATTAACCAATCTTAATGGGTTTTTTTTACATTATAATCAAGCAAAAGTTAAGCAAACGTTAATTATAATCAAGCAAAAGTTAAGCAAAATACCGCAGTTTCAAAAGTTTAAAAACGTTTATGTTTAGATATTAGACTGAGCATCTTTCATAATTTAGTGGAAACCTAAAATGTGAATCTAGACTTTTGTAAGTCTAAGATATCAGACATTCACATTTTTAAATCCATTTTGCCTCTCTGATACCTGTATACCTGCCTTCAACATCGCCGGTTCTGATAAAATAAAGAGTTCAGGGAAGAGCACTTGGGCCGCTACATGACAAAAACCAACAATGTGGTTGTGCGCCCAACGCAGATTCAGATCAGCCTGGAAATCCGCCAAGTTTGACTATACTCTTCAGTAAGTGCTCAAAGGGTAGCTAAGGGTCTAAGCTAGCTCCATGCGGATAGCGAAGACTCTGATCAGACTGGGCGGATGCCCAGGCTGATCTGAGTCTCCACTGGGCGCACAAGCACATTGTTGGTTTTGTCGTGTCGCGGCTCACTTATTTTTGTATGATTAACATGGCAAGGAGAATTTCTCACATCTTTGACTGAAATCAGTCTATACGATGTCGAGTGATATGAGTTCTCCTCGACGCACATGAGCAATCTTATCAGCCCATGGGTGTCTTTTTACCATATGATCACATTATCATATAAGCGATATTTACATGACTGGTCAAACTGGACCTATGCTTTTGCGCTCTAACGGGAGCCGCATTGTTTTACACTCCACAGTTTTGGAAAATATCCGGATAGTAAAATTAACTTAGGGGAGAGTCGGGTAACTTCGGACAGCGGGTAATTCGGACCTTGACATTGTTTCCTTTATATGTCAGTTGTTTGGAACTAAATAAAAAATTAACTGGCCAAACAGAGACAATCCTGATGACACGGCTGAATTTACCCGCATGTCCGAAGTTACCCGACTCTCCCCTATTCAATTTCAGATTAATTACAGTATGTAATCATGAACGAACTCTCAATAATTACGATCATATCAAAATGCCTGGCATCAAGAGAATACGGCATATTCGATCAGGAAAGATTCAGAACAGCTTGCGAGTATCAACCCTGGTGAATTAAAAGAAAATGGTATTTAGACTCTAGTTGATTTCTGCAACTGGAAAGGCTGATTTTAGTATTTAAACTCCGCACATGGCATAATGTCCCTTTTCACGCGATGCTAATTAAATGAGCAATGGAAATCATGCTCTGTCTGTAGGTCATAACTTTCCAGACATAGATATCTGTATATTTCTACAGATGGTGAACAGGTGTATATACAACTTAAAATTCAGTCAAAACACGTCCTTAACCTGTTTCGAACAGACCAGCGTAGTTTGATTCTGATAGAAGGTGATATGAAACTGACTGACATCAGAACCGCTAAGAAAACTCTCTTTACATAGTAATATATTCCAAGTCCCACAAGCTTTCCCTCATATGAGACATGGAGTCTTAGAAACCTAAGATTTCTTCACTCATTGAAGCCGGAAAGTGGTCAATTAAATGCAGAAAACAACACTTATTTCCTTGTCTAATTTTCTTTTCTTCAAAAACCCTTTCCAATACTCAACAATAGAGGTTAAGAAATCGTATTTGTGTGCGTGCGCTCTCGTTAACAATGATACTACAATTTCACAGCGTTTATAGAGTACCGAAATACCCCTAAATAATGACCTGACGTCCTTCTGTCGTCTTAACGCCCGAAATGTGATAAACACAGCGTGACCATAGATAATTTCCTTCCTTCGTTATTACTTTATCGATGTTACGCTCATGTTAAGATTACGATATATCTGGGAAAATTTGTATAATCTACGACAAAGAAAAATAAGAGCACCGCATCCGGGGCAATATATACGCTCGTTTCTGAGTTAGCTTCAGCCCCTGCCAGCTACAGCCCTGACAATCTGCTACGCACAGATACTAATGGGACAACAAGAATAGTCTCTGAATACTAATCAAAGGAATGTAACTCTAAAATTAAGAAAGGGGGAGCAACTATTTCCATACTCAGCTAACAAGTCTGAAGTCAATGTATATTGCTATGAAGTGGCATCAAGATATTTAAAACAATTACCAAGTAATGGCAGACACAAGACAAGGCTAAGTTATAATTAAAGGGACATAACTCAAAAGAAAGTAATGGGGAGCAACCATTCTTATATGACACACACCAGTTCAACCTTTTCTACATTGCGATACATCAAGATATTCCAAACGGTAACCTAGTTAGAGTTCTCCCAAGAATAGCCTTAAAAATATCCAAATGGATGTAACTCCAAAAATATGGAAAGGGAAGCAATTCTTAAATGTCACATATTAGCCCAACCTGATACACATTGCTATAAAGTTTTGTCAAGATATTCAAAAAGCTTACGTTCTTATGGCGCCCAAGAATAGCCTTGAAAACTAATCAAAGGGATGTAACTCCAACAATAAGAAAGGGGAAGCAATAATTCTTAAATGCCACATATTGTCTTAACCTAATACACATTGCTGTGAAATTTCAAGATATTCCAAAAGCTTACGGCGCCCACAAGAATAGCCGTAAAAACTGATCAAAGAGATTAGGGAAGTGGAAGTGCGCTGGTCCACCTCATAGTCTTACTTTATACCAAGTTTCAGCTCGATCGGATGTAAACTGTAGGAGAAGTCATTCGGAAACAGAAAGTTAACGCCAGACGGATGGAAGGATGCCAGAGCCTTATCATAACATGAACCGTTTTTCAAACGGGCGTATAAAAACTGCAATAAACAGTGTCATCCGAATCATACTGTTGAAATGAGACACTGGGTTCCTTTTCTTCTTGCGCTGTGCTTAATAAATGTGTACTGTAAAGCTTGCAAAGTACAAAGATTATTAGGCCAATTCAATCATGACACACGAGGGGCGTTCGAAAAGTAATGCAAATGACGTAATTTCTCGGTAACCAACATAAAAACAGAACTTCTGATTGCAAAAGCACATAAAGCTATGATATGCGTAGGAAAGTCTGCAAAAACGGATATTTTTTCAAAAGGGCGCATTTTTAACTTCTTTGAAAGAGGTATACCCTAGACACTGCAGAATTTTAGTTTTGTAGGCCGTAATTTATATATCAGCAGTCTTTGATTTGTTTTTATTTTTGCTACTTAAAGACAATGCCCAGGCAATGTTGCCCTGTAAATATCGCGGAAATTATTTTTAAGCCGGGTTCCATACTGGCCCGGAATATGGATTATGTTGTAGCAAATTCCCCGTTTCTTCCAAAACTTAAATGATTTTGTAATGAAAACAAGCGTATTAGCATTCAAAATCTTGTCAGCAAGAGCATTTACATGGGTCAACGAAAACCTGTCATTAAATTCAAATTAATGCCAAAAAACGAAGCCTCTACAAGCTTTTAAAAATGACGTTAACGTATATTTCAATAACGTCATAAGAATTGCGCATTGCTTTGCAAGGAATAAATCGATAACAGTTGCCACCCTTCTAACTTTTGTATGAATATTGTAGGCAACAATGAGCAAGCAACTGACAAAGATTAATTTTGTATTTGCAACGATATTTGACTTGAATGCCCAACACCGAAAAGATTTTACATATGAAATTAGCCCAGTGGTATGACAGGGGCCTAATAAAATGCGTTGTAAGTCAATATGGAAAGGTGTCTTTGTACAGCGTTTGGTATCATTGTAAAGAAAAAAGTAGTGTTTTCAGCATATGCATAGCATTTGTACCCAGTATTCCCGTAAACAAAGTTATGAGGCCATTTGCATTACTTTTCAAACGCCCTCGTAACATGAACAAATTGGAAATAAACAAGATAATGGATGTTAAAATGTTCCGTTTCCATCTATGCCAAGCTTGCCAACCGAAATTAGCATCTAAAGTACATGTCAATGGCCTCTCATTTTTTTCAAAACCGTATCAAGAGCAGGTGCGTAATGAGTTATGAAATCAGTATAAATATAGATAACATTAAGTAGACAATAATTAAGAAAATACGATCAAAGCTGTCTTAAATCAATGAACGCTGATGCTTTTGTTTCAGAAAAGATAAATCCTCTTGGCCTATGTCATCGAAGGTTAAAAGCCATTAAACCATTTTGGTTCAAAACTGGAGATGCATACTGAATTCCATCTCTTTTTTTCACTGTGGTGTACACACTGGTATATATAGACGTGAATTAAGTAGGGAAAAAAGATATAATTTCGCTACTTCGACCCTATTTCCGTAGACATGAATGCTATCTATAAAGCAACCTCGGAAAAATCAGCATAGGCTTGTGTTCTAATAGGATTTATTTTGTGTGCTTATGAGCTGTTGAGTATTCCAGAAAATAAACAAACATGCTGCATATTTTCATCAAATGTTGGCATAACATTGATAAAAACAAAAAGCCAAGATAATTTGTTATTTTCCAACCGCGCCAAACAAAATTAACTTATTCACTACAATCAAGTTTTATTTGTCAATGAAAAGCATTTGAGCCGCGACACGACAAAACCAACAAAGTGGTTGTGCGCTCAGCGCAGACTCAGATCAGCCTGGGCATCCGCCCAGTCTGATCAGAGGCTTCACTGTCTGCATGGAGGTAGCTTCGACCCTCAGCTACCCATTAAACGCTTAGTGAAGAGTCTGATCAGACTGGACGGATCCGCCCAGTCTGATCAGTCTTCGCTGTCCACATGGATGTAGCATCGACCCTCAGCTACCCATCAAACGCTTTTAAAGTGAAAAGTCTGACCAGACTGGGCGGATGCTCATGCTGATCTGAGTCTGCGCTTGGCCAATAACCACTTTGTTTGTTTTCTCGTGTCGCGGCTCATTTACAGTCTGTCTGATGATGAGTTACCAAACTTGTGTAAATGCAATGCCTGTGGCTTTCCAACAAGTAAAAACAATTTTGGTTCCGTCTGTAAATGCTACAGAATGGGGACAACAGAATTTGACTAATGGAGTAAAGTGTGCATATCAAACTTTTAGGGGATGTCGGAATACTAGAAGGGGGAGATAATGCTTCTTGCAAGAAAAGTCTTCTTTTTGTAGAGGCTTTCCCTTAACAGAATTCATTTGCTCTCATTCTTTCTCGTAAGAGTAACCCCGTTCTAGGGGAAGGACGTTGTCAAGGGATAGCATCAGGAAGCCACAGATGTTGTTTTCCTTTATAAAAATGGAGGGGGAAATACCATGTATCGATTAAATTTCAATCCTCGAAAAGGTTGAGATTATTGTGTTTCATTTATTTTATGAGTATTTGTTTCTGTGTGCCGGAGCACACAATTAAATTAATTTTAATGTTTTGTTTTAAATAAATTACAGTATTTTTGTTTAACTAAGATCCAATATTTGATATCTATAAATGAGTTGCCAGAAATCGTATAATTCAAAATTAAAGGTGTCACATGTAGCGACAAGTTTGCAGATTCCCCGGGCCGTATCTATAAAACGACTTCAGTCGTTGCTATGCTGTTGCTAAGGTGGAATTTCTATGAAGGAGATTTCCTACAACTACGAAATTTGCTCTGGAGGAAAGTCTTTTTTTCAGACTGTTCCTCCAGAGTAAATTTCGTAGTTGTAGGGAATCTCTTTCATAGAAATTCAGCCCTAGCAACAGCATAGCAACAACTTATGTCGTTTTATAAGTACGGCCCCTGATTTTTTCGTTCAGCAACGTACCGTAAAAGTTTTAAAAACTGAGACACTCAAAGAATTACCATAATTGTTCTAAAATTGAGCAGTGTGGTTTTACAGTGCAATTTTGCGTTCAAACATGCACAAAGAATGGCAAACAGTGTAGACCCTGATCACACTGCCCTAACAGGAGCAGTCTGATCTGGGTCTGCACCACTTGATCAGTCCAACTGTCCCAAAACTTAGAATTTTACGTTATATTGTGTTTTGTTGTTTACCTTTGCTTCTGAATGATGTTGTGAATTCGCTATATGTTTATTTTCTGGAAAATTAGCTTCATTTCGTGCCAGAATAACATGTGAATGGCAAATATGCTATAAGCAGAATATGACAGCATGAAAACAGGTCCGTTGATTATTATATCAGCTCATAGTTATCGGTGTACAACGGGAAATATATAAAATAATATGATTGGGTATCTTTGAAAATCTGGCTCTTGAAAAGTGCCTGAAATGTCTAATTGACGACATTGTAAATTTATATACTAGCCAACGGGGCTTGCCCATGGCTAAAATATAACCAAATGAGAGCATATTTTTCGAATACCAGAGGTCATTATCATTCTTTAGCTTTTGTCCAAGGAAACTCAACCTTAAATCGTTTCAAGCATCACACTGAGTCTCTGGCCTGACAGAAGCCAATTGTATATGGAGCCAAGCCCCTACTCCCCCCCCCCCCACCCCATCACCCCATGGACTGGGGTAAAGAAAACTTATTCAAATCGATAGGGTTATAGCACATTGAAGTCATATGAGCCACGACACGAGCAAACCAACAATGTGGTCGTGCATCCAGCGCAGACTCAGATCAGCCTGGGCATCCGCCCAGTCTGATCAGAGTCTTCGCTGTCCGCATGAAGGTAGCTTAGTCCCTTGGCTACCTTTAAACGCTTAGCAAAGAGTCTGATCCGACTGGGCGAATGCACAGGCTGATCTGAGTCTGCACTTGGCGCACAACCACATTGTTGGTTTTCTCGTGTCGCGGCTCATATATTATCAATCTGGTTCAAAAGGACACTGGGTCGACTTTTGACTTGTTTTATAGAAAGGTCAAACCTGTCTCTTTACGCTGTTGTATTGAAAGATGCTAAAATGTCAGAGTCCTAGGAAACTAAAGAAGTGGTATATTTAGTCAACTTGATAATTAGATAAAAAGTTTTGAGTACCCGGACCAAGGTCGTTCTCTGATCTTTGTCCAAGAGCACTCATACTTCACCAACTTTAAACAGATTCTCAAAAAAAAAACTCCCTGTCCAGCCGAATCCAAATTTCATATTTATATTTTCTTGGGGAATGAAAGTATGTTAGAAAGTTTGTATTCGCGTGACCCAGATGGCCGTCATGTACATATTTCGCAAAAACCTTGATCCAAGCTGACTACCTGCTCACATAATCAATTTAACTCGTGAGAATGCATCGTCATGCGCTTACATGTACATGTACATGTACTTAGGTAAATACCGTATACTGGAAAATTTTCGCGTCGTCAAATTTTCGCGGATTTGCCTCAAAACCATGACCAGATTTCAAGGTCGTTTTGCTTTCATTGTGTTCCAGAGCCGCCAGGTTTTATTGGTGTATACATGTAATCACTTGAAACTTCATGCTATGAAACTAAATTGCCAAAGGTAACGAAGACCTATTTTTGAAATTCGACGGAACTTGACGTTGTTAAAATATTTGACCAAATTTCATTACTGCGTATATCAAGGTCTTATCACTGAGATATTTTTTTTTCATGGGTCATGAAGACCTTCTCTCATGAAATTCAATACAAATGCCATTCAACACAGTTTGGTTGTTATCAAGGATCCTACAAGTTGTGACTACAGCTGCTCACCCAAGATAACGTCTCATGATCTGGGACATCGAAGATTTTCTTGAAAAGTCTTTTTAGAGTCCATGTGTCCTAGAGCCTCGAGATAACTATCAATGCATAAGTCTAATTAGTCAATCTTTTCTTTTAGTAGACTATAGCACATGGTGTCACTATTTACAGGGTCAAACAGTCTGTTTTGCTTCATTTTCTACTGCATTTTGTTTGAACCTTCAGGCTATTTGATTGCTTTGCATCAATTCTAGCTATTTCCACAAATTCTCCAATCGATAGATCCAGTAAAAAACTTGAGTGGCATTTACTAATAATAAGCCACGGCACGACAAAACCAACAATGTGGTTATGCGCCCAGCGCAGACTCAGATCAGCTTGGGCATCTGCCCAGTTTGACCAGACTCTTGGCTAAGTGCTCAAAGGGTAGCTGAGCTGCCTCCATGCGGACAGCGAAGACTCTGAGCAGATTGGGCGGATGCCCAGGCTGATCTGAGTCTGCGCTGGGCGCACAACCACTTTGTTGGTTTTCACGTGTCGCGGCTCATATTATTATTTCTGGCTGTTTTGCAAAGGTCGTTTCTGAAATTTCAAGAGCTTTGTTGGCAATTTTTGATAGCAGCACAGCGGTGGCTGACATTTCAACGTCGTAGTGAAACGTGCATCATCATTATTACATAATGTTTTGTAACGCGCCGTGGCAAAACCTGTCTAAAGAGACGTGCAAACTGTGCACTAATAGTCTGTGCATATGTGAAACCTGGTCATTAAATGCGCATTTTATACAAACAAATACAGATTAAAAGGTGACTGGCAAGTCTTCGTGAATTGGCACCCTGGTACGTGCATGTCGCAGTTCGCATGTTCGCATTACTATAGATAGTTTTTCCTTATGTTGTTTTGAATCAAACAGGTTATCAAGACATTAAAATGCCAGGATAAAATACTAATACTGTCGATTACGATAATGTAAGATTCGTCGATGATAAAAAGATAAAGATGATAAAATGCAGTTATTACTGCATATGAGCCGCGACAAGAAAACCAACAATGTGGTTGTGCGCTCAGCGCAGACTCAGATCAGCCTGGGCATCCGCCCATCTAATCAGAGTCTTCGCTGTCCGCATGGGGGTAGTTTAGACCCTTAGCTACCCTTTGATCACTGAACAAAGAGTTTGATTAAACTAGGCGGATACCAAGGCTGGCCTGAGTCTGCGCTTTGCGAACAACCACATTGTTGGTTTTCTCGCGTCGCGGCTCAATTATAACGCTAACAGTATGGTGTTAACATTGTTGGAATTAATTGTGTTGCAAAGTCTGTTCTCTGTCATATCAACTGAGTCCTAGCTGAGTTTGGCTTCTATTCTTCAAGATTATTTTAGCTCCTTCAAGATTCTCCCTGCATCAGACATCTCTTCCCTGATGCCTCGCTTGTCGTCTTCCTCGGGTCAAGAAGATGAAATGGCTCGGTGAGAGACGCCTGCTTTATATCAGGCCCGGAGGTTATAAAACTTGAGTACATTTTCAAACTCAAAATAAAGCACACTGATTGGCTGCTTCCGGGCACATGCTCGGTAGCAGCCAATCAGTGTGCTTTATATTGAGTTTGAGATTATACTCAAGTTTTATAACCTCGAACTCTAATGTCTGCGGGCGCTCTGCCTCGCGGATTACGGCACCAGGGTTCGAGGTTATAAAGCTTGAGTATAATCTCAAACTCAAAATAAAGCACACTGATTGGCTGCCTCAAAATACAGCACACTAATTGGCTGCTTCCGAGCATGTGCTCGGAAGCAGTCAATCAGTGTACTTTATTTTGAGTTTGAGAATGTTCTCAAGTTTATAACCTCCGGGCCAGGGTGTGTTCATTTCCTGCTGAGAACGTCCCATTATTCTTTTTTTTTTTTTTTTGCTTGGAACATTTGGGGTAAGCGACACTGAAGACGTTAACCCTTAATGCGCCAAAAAGCAGACGGCAAAATTTACGTCTGCAGAAATTAAAGAAAAATCTTTTGTCAAAGGTATATCATATTGAGAATTCAAAGACTATATGGCAAACAGTGTAGATCCAGATGAGGTGACTCAATGATTAGCCACCTCATCTGGATCTACACTGTTTGCAAATTTGTCATTTTTGGCGCTTTAAGGGTTAAAAATTGAAATGGCCATCTGTCGCACTAAACTTTATACTGTGTCAGTCTAATACTTAAAGACTAGACAGTACTTTCGAGAGCAGTGTACAATTCTAAATTTATCATTCCACTCTGTACGACTTAATCTAGATCTATTGTTTGTGCCAAATTCTAAAAGAAAAGTTATTCTGATCATATTATACAGATTTCATAAAAAACGACTGGACGGTCTGGAAAAAACATATTTCATATAAGCCGCGACACGAGAAAACCAACAAAATGGTTGCGCACCCAGTCTGATCAGTCTTCGCTGTCCGCAGGGAGGTAGCTTAGACCCTAAGCTACCCTTTGAGCATTTAACGAAGAGTCTGGTCAAAGTAGGCAGATGCCCAGGCTGATCTGAGTCTGCGCTGGGCGCACAACCACTTTGTTTGTTTTCTCGTGTCGCGGCTCATATATAATCGCAGACAGAATAGCGAAATTTGTTGATCTTTTATTACTGTAAAACTTCCTAAAATTTTGATAACTAAAATAACTACCTCAATTGCCCTAAAATCGGAAAGTTTGGTTTGAGAATGAAGTTATATGTCCCACAGATGCAGATAGCCCCGCTTACAGTACAGGCTTTGATCAGGCTGTCCTATCAAGAGTTAAGATCTGATCAGGACCTATACCAATTGCTTGTACCTATCTGCTCCGATAGAGTTTTTGCGGTATCTCTGCTTTGAAATTCTTGCTGAAAAACGTCAGTAAGGTTGCTGTGGTCGTTTTGCCAAATACTTCGGTAAACCAAAGGCAGTATATGAGCCGCGACACGACAAAACCAACAAAGTGGCATGTGCGCCCAGTGAAGACTCAAATCAGACTGGGTATCCACCCAGTCTGACCAGAGTCTTCGCTGTGCACTTAAAAGGTAGCTAAGGGTCTAAGCTACCTTCATGCGGACAGCCAAGACTCTGATCAGACTGGACGGATGCCCAGGCTGATCTGAGACTTCGCTGTGCGCACATGCCATTTTGTTGGTGTTGTCGTGTCGCGGCTCATATGTTAGCAGTTCCAGGTTTTATGATTTTCATGTCAGTTCGCATCATAAAGGTGACTAGTGTTTCTCCTCGCCACCGGCGGCATTTCTTTGGAGTCCATAAAAGTGTCTACAGAGATGATTATGGAAAGACATGGTTCAGAACATTTCATTACCCTTACAACCTGTTCTGCAACTGTTTCTGAGGTTTTTATGATATTGCGGCGTATGTTTTTTTCCTGTAAGCGATACAGCATTATTGATTGAAACTGACATCAGTGTATCATCAAAAACAGAGTATGCTTCATCAGTACCTAGCTTACTATCTCGTTCATAATAACACTCATGTGAATTACCGCGATAAAATCAGACATGGATTAAGATTAATGTTTCTTAGTCACCACTCAGGATCCTTATATCTTGTTAGAGCCTAGGTTAACAAGCATTCTTTTATTCAAGGACAACCTTTAATTTAAGTTTGAAAATTTCACTCAAAGAAACTCTACATTTAAATCGTATTGAGAATCAAATTTTCCGCGTGATACTGCTGACAATAATCATGGAGTGGAATGAGAAAAAAATCAAATACGTAAATTTTGTTTTGTAAGCTTTTGTTTAAACATGAATCGTTTACCTTATTTTTGAGATCGTCCTTAAGTTTAAGAAATGTTTGTGAATCTGGGCCCAAATTGATTAATATTTAATTGTGGACTAAGGAGTATTACCTTTAGTTTTTTGGTGTTGTTGTTTTTCTTTTGTTTGTTTTTTTTTTTTTTTGTTTTGTTTTTTTTTTGTTGTTTTTCAGAAATTCATAAGCATCTTTTACAAGTTTGGATTTAATATCTAGAAATGCAATGAAATTTTCAATAGTATCAGATCCTAAGTGAATTATACTGCATTTTTGAATTGAAAACGACTGCTGATTGAATTTGAGAAAATAGATTTTTTTCTAAATTGTACGCATGTACGTAATTGCAATTAATTACAATTTTAGTTTGTCTGGTTCACGGACAAACTTTTATTGTATAGGAACATTTCAACGATTTCTTCCTACCTTTACAGCATTTTGCGTTTAATGCATACTGCATAATGAGCATCTGACAAAGCGATGCTAAATGAGGAACCATGCTAAAGTACAAGGTGTGGTGAATGTGCATTTCTGGGATATTTACACCAAAAGATGTAGAATTTGTACTTTCCAATGGAGCCAAATGAGTATATACAAGTGTAAGTGGTAAACATAAATGCCCTGCAGAGAAAGAATAATGCTAGTTGATGTGTTTATTAAGTCTGTGAAGTTCATTTGTTCGGCCAAAATATTAGCCTGATAAAGTGTGAAGGAAATACTAGGATAACGTGTGTAGTTTAATACTGGAAAATAGTTCGTACAAACTGCACTGTGTTCATTACAGAAAACTAAGAAAGGAAAAAATATGAACAGGACATAGTGTGCTGAAGTGTTAGGTATATAATAATAATATTGCTATTAATCTAGAATCCGTCGACAATGCTTAAAACAGATGAAAAAGACACGCTTTGCAGCAATCGATAGAGATATTTGTGAATATATTTGAAGATGTCATTTGACCTTCTTGACGGAATTAAGACGAACGGACAGAAAAGTCCCCGACCCAGCATTGATCAAAAGCACACCCACCACACGGGAAAAGAGATAAACATTTTAGTTCTAGGTATGCATGGTGCCGGCAAAACAGGTCAGTATTTTAGTCAACGCTTTGTAAACATAGTCTTTAACGGACAAGTGAAACTTACAAAAAATACGATCATTATTTTATTTTATTTTTTCACCACAGTACTTCTCTAGCCTCAAGAATAAAAAAGAAGTTTCTTTAACGTTGTAAAGTACAAATACACACCTTATGCAGCTAAACATACATGTATACGTTGTTCATTGTATAGTTTTAATTCAGAAATAGATCAGCTCCAGCAGTGAATTATAGAGAAATTTTTCGTTGTTGGTAGGTCAGTTGTTTAGTAGATGAGCACAGAGCGCCAGTGATATATCTACTTATCACTGACCGAAAATCAGTGAATGATTCACCGTTACAACTGAAATATTTCGATTCGAACGCATAAAAAGTCATTTTCTTCATAGTCTTACAGCCAGTTTCCTAGCTCCCGACTAATTCCGCAAACAATATTGACCGTAAAAAGCCTCTATGCATTCTTTTCCTGGGGTTTCTTCCGAAAACAGACATAAAACCGTCAAGTGTAAAGTAAACGCTTTTGGCGTCTTTTGTTTACACGACGACATTAGCAATTAGCCTTAGCACTCCAAAACAGTGAATTGTGCGGCAAAATAAAACATGAAAAATTTCCATGTCTATAGGCGCGCGCTGTATTAAAGTTACTGATATGGATACGGCATATGTACCAATGTAAAGAGACAATGATCAGAAACCGGGATGAAGGGCCATCAAGGCCATAAAGTCTCAACAAAATGCGTATTCGGTAGCTTTGAAAAAAATGATGAAAACGATTAATCAAGGTAGTTGTACATTGTGTATTTTATCGTTGTCATTCGACCATGTCAATGGTCATGATTGTTAACTGAACATTCAACAAAACGAGATTACAGTACACATCAAATGTTGATCATTTGGAGCCAGTAGATAAATGCAACCCATATCTTTTCCAAGATAAAATATACCAATCCAGTTTTCGCAAGGTCGATCCGGTCTTTCGGATGACACTTTAAATCGAGGTCCCGTCTCCGGCATATGACCTCGTTGTTGGTGGGACGTTAAACCCGAGTTCACTCACTCACTCCAAGATAAAATACAAATATAAAACAGATCATCCAAAAATGCAGCCACAATAACTGAGAATGAATGAGAAAAAAATCGTGATGTGTTACCCTTCACCCCCCCCCCCCCCCTCACCCTGCACAGATGTATATTGACCGTTCTCAAACTTCTTTGGTATGTGTTGCTATGTTACGTGAATGATTGTTGAGTAAGAGAGGGAAGTACTTTATTATTAAGTACAAGGATTTTTCTAGAATTCGACATTTTCAATTTAACATATTTTAGCTTTAGAATTGCAAACACGATACGCATGTGCAACAAATGCCGTTTAATCCACTTTCGCCTAGAATTTGATTCGAAATGAGTTATATACACATGTAGGTATGCCACAATTTCATTGCAAAGTAGTGGCTCGAAAACAAAAATATAAAGGATTTGAAGTGAGTGTAATCAGGTTCTAGATTTTATTGGCCTGAATAATGTTATATTCAGACCTGTCAAATTAAAAAAAGTATCCATTTGAAAAAAACATGATCACTTTCACAACATTCCAATCAGGAAATATCTACGCCTTTATCATATAAAAATTCTTCATTTTCTATCACCGATAAAAGTTCCCATAAATATAAGAAGTTCTAAACAGTGGACTCAGCATCTTTTGCATTTGTGAGGTGATTTAAGCTTTGTACGAATGCGTAATTTGAAGTTTTCAATATTTGCAAGGGCGGGTGTGAAAGTTTGAAAGCATGACGGATGTTGAAATATTTCTCTAATTGCAGAAATATTATCGGACTGATCAGCACAAGTGATGATATTCAGTTACCCATCTTAGACTTCAGGCTGTTTTCTTATTAGAGAGTTTCCAAATCAGATACGAACATCAGTAGATTCATAGACTTATTCTAATTATCAAATTTGCATTGATGCAAGATCTGCTAACACCTTAGAATATGACTACCGTCTGTGTTCTTTTATCAGCTCATATAACGCCTATTGAGCGAGCACATCGAATTTGCATTAAATTTATGCAGTTTTTGCCAAAATACACGAGTACAGACGTAGCATTGGCGTTATTTGGAACTATCCCTCTAGAATCTGAAATTGATTATAGGAAACTCGTATTTTTGGGTCAGCTTTGTCGCCTATCGAGTGATCACAGAATTAAACAAATATTTCATCGCAGACTTATACACTATAATGAGTGTCCTGCGAAAAAGTTAGGTTTTTTCCCTGATATTTACCGTATACTAAATAAATATGCGCTTACGGAGTATTTGTCTCAATATCTTGAAAATGGTTTGTTTTTATCTAAAACATCGTGGAATAAGTTGGCTCGAGTTAAGATAAATGATTTTTTCAGGAATGAATTGTCCATGAGAATAACTACATCGGAATCACTGTGTCGATTAACCAATATACATGTTGTGTTACATGAGCCCCATATCCTGTGGCATCTGTGTCGAAATTTTCCACGCTTTAAGAGCTATGTGCATACGGCCATGCGTTTGATGGGTATGTTATTCTGTGGAAAGTGGCTTTCAATTTGTCAAAATTGCGGCGAAAAATCATTTCCTCTTACAGAACACATATTACTGTATTGCCCAAGTGCTAATACTTTTAGGTCCCTGTTATGGCGCAGGTTGTTTCTTCGCTTTGGTCTTGATTTTTACAAGCGATTTATTGCATTAACACCGTCTGATCAAGTGGATGCTTTGTTTTCAGGGTTTTATATGTTGTTGCAAGATGAATATGATAGATTAGATGCACTGAAAATTGTGCTGAAGGGACTTAAATTATTGCAGTGGCAGTTGCCAATTAGTTTGTAACCTAGTCACGAGCAGCTGAGTTTCAGCGTCGGCTCAACGTTGAAATGGTGCATATCACAGTTGGCTCACAATGTCGAATCGACGCTGAATCTGCGTTGATTGAACGTCATGACGTTGAATCAGCGTTGATTCAGTGTTGGTTCGTCTTTGTGTGCCTGCTGCGATATTATCAGGATTCTAGTAGAGAATTCTAGGATTCTAGTGTGTGTATATATTGTATATGTTGTATTCCAAAATTGTTGTTGGTATATATAATCATGTTGTATGTGTGTTTTTTTTGTGCTCTTCATTTTTGGAGGAAAATAAAGTATCTATCTATCTAACTTTTGACAGCTAAACATGGCATACTGTAAAATATGGTATGGTATCATGGATTGGTATGTGATATGGTATGAAAATCCCATACCATACCACATACCAATCCATCATTTTACAGTATGCCCTTTTGACAGCTAAACATGAAGGTTGCGAGAATTTTTTTTCCATAGTCTTGATTTACTACTAAGTCTTGTGTTCATCTTTCGTTTACATTTTAGTTTTAATGTAAGAAAAGTATAGTCCGTTTGCTGCCAAGTGCAAACAGGGTTTTGCTTATTTTCTGGAAAACGATAAAAGTTCCTTTAAGTGTTCTAATGTCGTAATGATTCTAATATACATAACAGAATACGAAAATTCCGAATTTTTGGATGCTTTAGTAATATATTTTTCATTAACAGCAATGCAAAACTCAACAGTTTCACTGAAGGGTGTCGCATGCTTGTTAGAACAGCCAAAATATTGTTGGCTAACTCGTTGCATTTGGGAGCAAACGGACTATATAGTTGCTCTCTTTGGATATGTCGCACGACATATTACTTTTCGTTTGCAAGTAATTGTATCAAATCACATTTGTATGTTCGAATCCCCTGATTAATGACAAAGGCTAGCTTAGTGTCTTCTCATTTCCACAAGTACGTTATTTAATTAATTAACTGATCAAACCGTTGCTCTTACTTCACATTATGCCAAATTAATTTTGTAATAATCCCATTCCATTCGGGATACCCCTTTAGGGGTATCTGGGCAAACAGTTTGGATCCAGATCAGGCCCCACAAATGAGGGGCCTGATCTAAGAATCAAACTGTTTGCTGCCTAAAAATCATTTTTACAAGAGTTAGTTAGACCAATATGTGTGAAAATATTCTAAATTTTTGATGCAGACGACAATTTCAGCAGACGATAAAAATACCTAGAATGCAATGGGTTAAATGCAAATAGTCTGTGTTCATGATAAGTCAGACGCTTGAGCAAAAAACAGAAAAGTACTAATACTTGAGAAAAGGCATGCCTTGTTACATTTCAGACGATGAATAGGACATTTTTCTCAGTGAAACAAAATCAGGTACTTACAGGAAAAAAAAGATTGGAAAAGTAGGTAAAGGTTCAAGACACAGTCATGAAACTCTGCGTGATAATGAATGCGTCACCGGGAAATAGAAAATAGTGTATTCTGCCTTTCAACTAGAAAGAAATTTAACGAACAGTTATTCTGTTGTTTTGATTGAAAACCGAGAAATAATCAACTCGTATTAATTTAGTTTTTAATTTATTCCTTCTACTTTTATACGCCGTCAAAGTTTATTTAAAACAAACACTACACGGAAAGCTCAAAGAACTTATAAACGCGTTCTTAAGGTCGTTGATGCTGACGCAATAGCCACCAACCGTGAATTGGCGACCACTAGTAATTCATTATATTTATCTTTATGTATTTATTTCTGTTATTGAGCTTTATCTTTGCAATTTATTCTGTGTCTATGAAATCTTTCTTTATCTTTTTGCTTTTTCATATCTGTTCTTATTTATTTATTTATTTATTTATTTATTCTTGTCGTTGATGTTATTTTTGTTTGGTTTTGTCTCTTTGCATCTTTATAGTATTTGTTTTTATGCTCCCCGAAGGGTGAGCATATAGTTGCCGCTTTGTCCTTCCATCTGTCCGTCCTTCCGTCCGTCCGTCACACTTTTGTCCGGAGCAAATCTCTGAAAGTATAAGGGGAAACTTTATGAAACTTCATACCTTGATAAAGGACAATGAGAGAAAGTGCAATACACAAGAACCGGAACCCTGTCACAAGCATTTTCGAAGTTAGCTCCCTTTCCAGTTTTTTGTCTTCAATATTTTGCTTGTTCGGAGCATATCTATGAAAGTATAAGGAGGAACTAAATGAAACTTCACACGTTGATAGAGGACAATAAGAGAAAGTGCAGTGAACAAGAACTGTAACCCTGCCACAAGTATTCACGAAGTTAGCTCCTTTTCAAGTTTTTTTCAATATTTTGCTTGTCCGGAGCATATCTCTGAAAGTATAAAAAGGAACTAAATGAAACTTCACAAATTGATAGAGGACAATGAGAGAAATTGCAGTGCACAAGAACTGTAACCCTGTCATAAGTATTTACGAAGTTAGCTCCCTTTCAAGATTTTTTTTCAATATTTTGCTTGTCCGGAGCATATCTATGAAAGTATGAAAAGGAACTAAATAAAACTTCACACATTAATAGAGGACAATAGGAAAAAGTGCAGTGCACAAGAACTGTTACCCTGTCACAAGTATTTACGAAGTTAGCTCCCTTTTCTTTCTTTTTTTCAATATCTTGCTTGTCCCAGAGCGTATCTCTGAAAGTATAAGGGGGAACTTGATGAAACTTCACACATTGATAGAGGACAATGAGAGGAAGTGCAGTGCACAAAAACCGTAACCCTGTCGCAAGTATTTGTACGAAGTTAGCTCCCTTTCCAGTTTTTATCAGTATTTTGCTTGTCTGGAGCATATCTCTGAAAGTATAAAGGGGTACTAAATGAAACTTCACACATTGATAGAGGACAATGGAGAAAGTGAAGTACACAAGAACCGTAACCCTGTCACAAGCATTCACGAAACTAGCTCCCTTTCCAGTTTTTTTCCATATTAAATTTGCCCAGTGCATATCTCCAAAAGTATTAAAGGGAACTTAATGAAACTTCATACATTGACAAAGGCAAGAAGAGAAAGTGCAGAGCACAAGAACCATAACCCTGTCTTAAGTATTTACAAAGTTAGCTTCCTTCCTATTTTTCAGTATTTTGCATGTCCAGAGCATATCTTTGAAAGTATTAAAGGAAATTTAATGAAACTTCACACACTAATAGAGGGCAATGAATGTAGGTGCAGAATACAAGAACCATAACCCTGTCAGAAGTAATTACAGAGTTAGCGCCCTTCTTAATCTTTGCTTTATTTTGCTTGTATGGAGCATATCTTAGGAAGTATTGAAGGAAACTAAATGAAATTTCACAAATTGACAGAGGGTAAGGAAAGGAAGTGCAGAGCTTAACACTAAGAACTATAACCCTACCTTTAATGATTACGGCGTTTAAAAATTACGGAGTTAGCTCCCTTCCTATTTTATTATTTAGCTTGATCTGTAGTATATCTCAGTACATATTTAAGAGAACATGAATGAAACTTCACATATCGATAATAGAGGGCAATGACAAGAGGTGCAGAGCAGAAGATACATAACTGTATCCCAGTTTATTTGGAGTTACTTTCCTTCTTATTTTGTCTCATTGTATGCATGTCCAGAGCGTTGCTCTAAAAGTATTGAAGAGGGTTTTTCCACTTTAAATTGCATTTAATTTGCACAGAAAATCACTCCTTCACCAGGATACCCATTCTCCTATTTCAAGCCTTCGGGGAGCATCCATCGGTTCCACCGATTTCTTGTTTTCTTGTCCTGCATATCTCGGATCATAAGTAAAAGGAAGGTTCCGTTCAGCTTCTATTTCTGGCATGTGTGGTTTTTAGAGTTTGCACCCTTGACGTCACTCTCAGTGAATGTAGCTTACTCTTACTCTTCCAAAACAAGTTCGCATATTATTCAGCCATATTTTTTCATAATTTATACATCATCAACTTTATCTTTAACTTTGACAAAATGATTGTGAAAATGATTATACATAATAAGATAATTTATGTTAGGCAAGTTAACATTTTAACATCAATAACCTTGCCTTGTCCTCATAAATTATTACATGATTATGCGATTGTATTTAGTTAGTGTTCTCTTCACTACAACAGTTTATACCGCGCACTATCTCTCCGTACTCCTTCTATTTGTATGAAGTATATTCTCGTATATCTCTATTTCCACACTGTCCATAGACGTTCATATGGCGTTCTTTCAAACTTGTGTGCATGCACAAGTCTTATGGCGTTCTTTCAAACTTGTTTGCATCGACGTTCTTGTGACGATTCAAACTTGTGTGCACATACCATGTTCTAATGGCTTTCGTTCTAACTGGTGTGTACGCACGAGTCTAATGGCGTTCTTTCAAACCTGTATGTATCGACGTTCTTATGACATTGTTTCAAACTTGTGTGCACGCACGTCTATGGACTTGTGTGAACACAAGTTTGAAACAACGCCACAAGAAAGTTGGTGGACAGTTCTGACGTCGCATCTACAATAATGTCTGCTTTCATAGTTGTTTTATCATATGTGACGTCGCATCTGAGAGTGTAATAAAGCAATGCATTTAAAACGATAATCAAATTGTGGATTAAATATGAAAATTACGTCGTAACATTATGCGTTGACGTCCATAAGAACGGCGTGTTTTCTTATGGCAAAATCGTGACGTTTTAGTGCAAAATTTACTGATTAAATGCGATTTCAGTGTCTTATACTCAAAAAAAATATTAAAGGGTCAAACATTTACCCTGCGATTTCTGGAACATTTCAAACATTTGGTAAAATAAATCATTTCTACCTTCCATTTTATTCATTTTACAAGTTTTATACACGTGAAGCTTGAACCTATGTCCTTTGTCTTGACCAAGGTCAAGCTTTAAGTCAAACTACCCCTAAAATGACAGTTGTTTGAATTCCCATAGAGAATTGATAGTGTGTCAGTTTGGTCGGGAATAACTTCTAAAATTGCTATGAGTTTTAAACTTCTTATAGCTTGCTGACCCTAAAAATGATTAAACTTGATGACTATCGAGCAATTTTTCAAAAAATTCATGAATTGGCGAAATCGAAATTTTTAGTGAATTTGTTCCCTATGGACTTCAAAACACTCTGATTTTGAGGGTAGTGTGAATTGAAATCTGGACTTGGCCAAGATATAGGCTACATTTTCAAACTTCATGTGTACAAAACTTGTAAAATGAATGAAATGGAAGGTGGAAATGATTTATTTTACCAAATGTTTGAAATGTTCCAGAAATCGCGGGGTAAAAGTTTGACCCTTTAATATTTTTTTCGAGTATATGATAAATATAATCTTGCATCCGTGGTTTTGTATTATTGAATTTATTAAACGAGTTGGGGGAAACAGATAAGATGCTCGGCATAGCCTCGCATCTTTTCTTTTTTCTCCAACTCGTTTAATAAAGCCGAGCATCTTATCTGTTTCCCCAAACTCGTTTAATAAATTCAATAATACATGAGTACTCATGTAAGATCGGATGGGTTCAAAATGTTCAACCGTATCTTGCCAGATATAATTCTTTAGAAAGCTATGAACTGACAAAGGCCATTACCTTGATTTCTTGAATTATTTTACTTGAACACTTCTGGAAGCCGACTGTCTGGAGGTCGAACAGTATAATATATCATTATATACCCAAAAAAAATCCCCCATTCACTTTACATTGAAGTAGCCGTGCAATATTTTTTGCATATTGCACGGAGTCAAGTGCATATTGCACGGAGTTAAGGAGTCACGTTCACCAGAACTACTTTTGTTTTGAGAGGATAAAAGTGTGGCAGCCATTTTGTTGTCGACTGCAATCAAAAGCCGAGTAAAATGATGACACTGCTGTCAAATTCGCTGTATAAATTGCATAGAAGACAATTAAATATGATTTACCTTTGATCTGTCAATCTTTTACGGCATAGTCTGGGAATAATAATGGAGAAATTCCCAAGATTTGAAGAGAGTAGAACTCGAAAATGGCACCCACTTCTTGTTAACGTCAAAGTTTGTTTACTGACGTCACATACGATTTTATAACGTCATATTCCTTTCGCGCCGTCGGGCGTGGCTTTTAGCACGTATGAAGACATTGAACTGCATAATGATATTTCAAATTTCAAGAAATTGTGGATTGATATGCCGATATTTATGATGATTTCTTATGTAGACAACACAGCTGAAACTAGCTGATAAATGATAAAGGTATATAATAAAAAGGTTATTGAATTTATATTGTGAAATATTCGGCACTCGTTCATATGGCGGAGACGCACTCGCAAGCTCGTGCGCCCTTCGCCATATGAACTCGTGCCGAATATTTCCCAATATAAATTCAATAACCTATAATTGTGCCGCGACACGACAAAACCAACAAAGTGGCATGTTCACCCAGCGCAGACTCAGATCATCAGCCTGGGCATCCGCCCAGTTTGATCAGAATCTTTCCTAAGCGCTTAAAGGGTAGCTAAGGGCCTAAGCTACTTACATGCGGACAGTGAAGACTCTGATCAGACAGGGCGGATGCCCAGGCTGATCTGAGTCTGCGCTTGACGCAGAACCACTTTGTTGGTTTTGTCGTGTCGCGGCTCAGTTCTATGCACACCTGTTAAGCAGCTGAAAAACTAGACTGACCTTTGTCTGAACATGCTGAAAAGAAATGATATGGCTTTTCATGTAGTTCTAGATATCCACCAAGAATTATTTCTGGCATAAAAATACCTGTTTGTAATTGACAGTAATCAGTTTATATGCCAAAACTTTCAAGATGATCCCAGTTTATGATTATTGGATTTGTGTTTGAGATGTATAATACGGGTTTCTAGGCAAACCTTCCAGAGCACCAACAAGCAGCGAACATGAGGATAAGGCCTGAATACCCCTGCTTGACTACATAAATATAAGAGATTTAAACTATTTCAGAATGAATTATAGCTTTGAGAAAATCACTGCACCTCTCGAATTGTAAATGAGACGACGCTATATATCTGTTACCATAGAAATTATGGAAATACCAACTGTTGTGCTTCGTACCTTGGCAGAATGACATTTCGATGACGTTACTTTGACATCAATATGAAATCTTAGATGCTATTGTAACAGATCTTTGACGACATTGGTATCGGAGACTGTATGCCATGCTCAGGCAATTTTTCAAATCATTGGAAACTGAAATTCTTTCAACAGAAACTTCAGATTTTCTAAAAAAAATACTATTCTAGAATTACTTAATTCCGTGTTAATTGTATGACATAAGTTCATGAAAGACAGGCACGGCAAACAAGTGGTCATTCAGCTACACTAATTGAAAAAAACAGCAACATCAATTTTAACCTACTTTCTATTTCAAATTACAAAACCAAACAAGACAGAAAGCAGAATAGGAAGCTATTGAGGTGCCTACACTGCTAGAGACCATAGACAAGCGGGCATTACATAGAGGATCTTACATGAGTGCTCATGTATTATTGAATTTATTAAACGAGTTGGGGAAAAAGATAAAATGCGAGGCTTGCCGAGCATCTTATCGGTTTTCCCCAACGAGTTTAATAAATTCAATAATACAGGAGCACGAATGCAAGATTCTGTTTATCATATGACACTAAAATCGCATTTTATAAGCAAATTTTGCACTAAAACTTCACGATTTCACCATTAGAAAAGGCGACGTTTTATGGACGTCAACGCATAACGTAACGTCGTTATTTGCATATTTAATCCACTAGTGGATTATCGTTTTTAATGCATGGCTTTATTACACTCTCAGATGCGACGTCATATGATAAAAAATGAAACATTTAGGAACCACAACAAAACTGCAGCCTTGGAACGGTCAAGTGCAAGATTACTCGGGCGGGGTGGGAGTTGGGTGGCGCTTAAACTAGTTTACTTGACCCAAACCCTTGCCCTCTGCTTCTACGGTTTCTACAGTGGTCCTCGCCCTCTTCTTGTACTCTTAGAGGAGCAAAGCCTTTCCTCTAAGAGTTGATCCCCAGAAAAGGAAGGCTAAAATGAAAAGGACAGAGTTGCTCCCCTAAAAGTGTAATTCCACTTTGTAGCAACTTCGATGTAACTTTAGCCTTACTTTTTAGCAATATTTCCCTACTGGTAGAGAAGCTACAGTGTTTTGTTTCGCCAGTGACATACTTTACGAAGCATCTGTAAACAGAATAAAAATCCGTTATGAGAATAACAATTCTAATGCACTTACAAATATAACGCGACGTCTGATTGGATAACGTCAAAAGTTTGCGACAGTATATTCTGCGATATACTGTCGCAAACCCGACGTCATTAATTAACGTCACTTCTCATTGGATGACGTTTGGTTTTACGTTGCTGACGGTGCTTGAACTGGGTGCAAAATAGTCCACTATGAAAGGTGAAAATGTGGAAAAGTGCATTAGAATGGGGATAACTGTATTGAAAATTGTCATTTGGGGAGGTAAATCATCGGTTTTATGGTCGCAAATTGCGTTTTACGGCTCCGCTGGCGCGTCGCCGTAAAACGAAATTTCCGACCATAAAACCGATGATTCACCTCCCCAAATGACAATTTTCAAGACAGTTATCCCCTAAATGATAGGAGTCAGTATTGTGCACAGTGCAGTCATTGTAGAATGTTATTATGTTTATTATACATTTCAGCACTGACAGTGAGATACCTTACAAAAAGATTTATTGGCGACTATAACTCGGAAGTTGGTAAGCATAATTATAGTAGCGTTTCGTCATAGTTAAGGTGGTGATAATCACTGATTTGGGGCAAAGACAAAAATCTGCATAAAACACTCAAAATACCACTGATCTTTCCAAAACTTAGCATATGCCTTCTTTATGTTGTTTCTGACAATTCAGACTCCCAAAATGCAGCATTTGTTAATGTTAGAAAGTGTTTTTATAAGGAAAGATCAAAGGGTAATTTTCTGCGCAATAATCTGAAAAAATAATATTGTTATTGAAAATATACTTAGTGCTGAGAGTTCCTTGTTGCATAATGGAGAGCGAGCTAGCAATTATTTTTTCAAACTCTTTCACACATTATCAGGCTGAGCAGATGAAAAAAGATGCGGTCTGTGTCCAAATTTTTTTGTCAAAACACACAGGTGAGACAGGTGAGACTATTTTAACAAGATTGAACAATTTCATCTACACACCAGTGATCATGTAAGTAATGTATTATTTATACTGTAGGTGTTACATAGGTATGCTTGCCTACCCTATATTTAATAAATGCATCCAGTGTACATTACCTTGTACATGGTTGAAAATTTGAGAAAAAGCTACCGTTTTCATCTGGTCTACATTACAGTTTGAGAAAGAGTTGGAATAAATAATTGCTAGTAAGCTCTTCATTATGCAATAACGCACCTTCAGTACTACATAAATTTTCAATAACGATGTTAATTTTTTTAATTATTGCGCAGAAAATTACCCTTTGATCTTTCCTTATAAAAACACTTTTTTAAGCAGCATGTACGTCTATTTTGTATTCTAAACTGTAAAGAACAACAAAAATAAGAAGTCTGCTAACTTTCAGGGAGATCCCTTACTTTTTTATGGTTTTATGCAGATTTTTACATTTACCATAAATCACCACCTTAACTTTCCATTTTTGAGTAGCAATATTCCTTCGGCACCTGCATACGAAGGGTATGACTCTCAGTTACTCCGCAACAGTAGAGCATGTTTCAAATATAAAGACTTTCTTGATGGAGGAAAGCTACTCAACAGTAAACCATTCTCACATGGCAGGTAGCAAATTATTTGCTACCAGCGCATGAGCCGCTACACGACAAAACCAACGAAGTGGTTTTGCGCCCAGTGCAAACTCAGAACAGCCTATGCATTCGCCCAGTCCAATCAGACTCTTCGCTAAGCGCTTAAACGTTAGCTTCGGATCTAAGCTACCTCCATGCGGACAGCGAGGACTCTGATCAGACTGGGCGGATGCCCAGACTGATCTGAGTCTGCGCTGAGCGCACAACCACATTGTTGGTTTTGTCGTGTCGCGGCTCACATGGTTATTGCAGAGCGAAGGGCCACGGCCTGGTCGGACTTTCAGTTACCCAACTTTCAAATTCACTGACTAGTTCCTCAGATGTATAGACAATAGGAGATAACGGGAATCCCCGGAGTGACGTCATCGAATGATCACGTGGGTAGATCGGTTGGCAAAAAAGATAGCGACAGACAGTGGTCTTCTATGGAATTTTGCTGAAATTAACCTCTGAAAAGCGTAAAATATAGTTTAGAAAGCTGCCAATAAATAGAAACCGATAAAACCTGTGCAAATATTGTTCTAATCGCTTGTCGCGCGAAAAAAGAGAGATATTTAATATTATTTTAAGTTGTTTAATTACTCGACATACATTGACTCGCTTCGGAACAGGACCTTTTCGCTTAAAGGGCTACTGCACTGTTTCTTCACTATTTCCAGAAATATTCCCAATTTACAGATATTTATGAGAGAAACAGATTGCTGAAAACCCCATCGAAAAATTCCTACCCAAACTGTAATTACTGATAATTAAAGTTTATGCAAATTAGATTTTAAGCCCCGCCCACTTTTTCTTTTCTACAGTTTTACTTGCATTATGTGATTTGGATTCCAGTTATTATTACCATATTCTGATGCAAAATATTCAAAAAAAATTTCATGAGATGATGTAACTTGCCTCACTAAATCTATCTTAGGAGCAAAAAGTGTAATTTTTTTTTCAAAATATGATTTTTTTTTAAAATTCAAATTATATGAATGGCTCAAATGACGTCATAAGAGTCCTTGCATATTTTTCAGCTAATTAAAATTTAAATTGCTTATAACTTTTTAACCACTTCGAATTTTTCCTTGCAGTTTTCGACATTCTTTTAGACAAAACAATACCAGTCATTTCCAGTCATTTCAATGCATGTTGAAAAACAGTACAGTAGCCCTTTAATAACTTTGACTTAAAAAGAAAAATAAGTAAATGAAATAAAAATACAATAAATCGGAGGTACTAAAGATCAGTATTTTAACCTTTAAACCTTTTCGACAATCAAGGTGATTATTAAATAGAACACGGGTAATAGAAAATGAAAGACAATAAAATATAGAAACTTGTATCCAACGAGAAGTAATGCAAAATTAATAAAACATATTGATCTGATTTAGGGATAAGAAAATGTAAAAAATGTAAAAAATAAATTAGTACATGAATTTGTATTCATGACTGCGATTCAAAAGAGAATGTTATAAAACGGTAAAGGATAATATACACGTATAAGCAGAGAACCTTCTGTTTTGAAATTACTACCAGTTATTAGCACTTTATTAAGTCCGAGCTCATGACATCTGAACAACAAGTTCTTTCTCTCTCTCTCCCTCTCTCTCTCTCTCTCTCTCTCTCTCTCTCTCTCATCGTTTGCTCTTTATATTTATTAGCAGACAAGCATATTAATATTAAAATATCATAGATTATAATAATCGAGTTTTATTTGATATTTAAATTAGCCACACCGCCAAAAACAGTTGGTTATATTATGCAAGTTAATATGACATTGTCACTATAGGAAACCCGCGGCGTTCTTTGAAATATGATAATTAGAGACATTCCTTATCGAAAGACCCGCTGAATACCGGATACATTCATTATAAACAATAAACAACCGGTTTAATTTCAAAATGTACACCAGATACAGACACATTATTTTAGAGTATATAAAACGGACACATCTAAAAACTTCATGTGGAACCAATTTAAATGAATTAGGAGAGAGAATAGAACAATATTTCACACTAAAATACCTACATTTCTCAGCGTTATCATTTATATAAAAATATGCATCATAATGCGCAAAATACACGGCATGATTAATTACATAGTTTAATATCACCCAATAAACGTTCAATATATCGACTTTTTGCCAACCAGTGTAGGGAATACCTTGGAAATCCTTATCGATGACGTCACCGCGTTTTCTCCTATACGGCGAGTGTTTTATAATAGGCAGGTGATGCTTACCGCTCGTTCGGATTTGTGATTTTGTGACCTAGTGGACTGACGTCTTATCAGTTACTAGCAGCTAGTAAAACCACAGCATGAAATATAGGGAAAATACACGCCCACTTTTGAGAAATGCTGCTGTGAGTCTCTAAGGTACTATGACCACTTTTGCTTTTATACAGTCTTACTATTCCTCAAAATTATTGAGAATTGCATTTTGGCACACAGTTGCTAGCCATACATGTGCAACAATATTTTAAACACGTAAAATACAATAAAAGAACCTCTGTTTCAAGTTGGATATACAAGAATGACAATATGATGCATTTTCTTTTGTCAGTGGTAGGTAAGGATGGGCTAGGGTACACCCCTGTAAAAATTTGTCCCTTGATTTCGACTACATTTTTCTATACCACCTTTGCTAGAAATAGACTAACTCAGATGAAATAATTTATTTTCTCCATTGTGCAACACCAGCTACATTAGTAATGTTGCCTTTAATGTTTTGCATGATTTAAAGTTACTAATTCCAGTTTTTGAGTCAGGGACTGGCTGTTATATTATAGGAAGAATATTGAAGGCATCAGAAACAGCAAAAAATCTGATCGGTTAGTGATCTGAACCGAATATTTTTAACAAGGTATAGATAATCATGTCAAAACTCATATCCCTTATAGCACGTTTACTAAGCCTTACATAAAATATGGTTTTATGCCGTTTCCGTCGAGATGTATAGAATAAGAATGAATCAGAGCAACATACCCTCTGTCAAAATTGCAATTTTCCCCAATTTCAGGCCATTTTTCGAAATGAAGTCACATGTTTGAATGCTAGCAGCATCTACAGCTGACAAGCTCACACAAAATTCTGTTTTCACTTCGCCAACACATTATCTCTAGATGAGAAAAACATTCAGAGATCAACTGATTTGTCATTATCTTTTCCAAAAATATCGATTTCATTTGGTAAGGGTACATAATTTTCCAGTCGGACAAAAAATCTCTGGGTGGCACAATTCAAGGGGAGATAACATTTGTGACTCAAACATATGAGTAATACTGGTATGCTAAAAAGTTCACAGAGGGATGTTGTTAACTGAGTAAACAAAGATATTACGTATATACATGATCTGTCAACTACCCTTGCTTAATTTTCACTTTGCAAAAATTCTCAATAATTTTGACACACCGTACAACCGGCTGAAGTGATGCCAGATGCCTACAGAGATAACAGATCGGCGAAATCGAAAGTAGGATTTCAGCAGGTGAGATAAAGTTGCAGGTAAAAACAGACGATAAAATCCTGGAAGAGTTTTGCCTCATATGGAAGTTGCTCAGTACCTGTAGATTCTACAGTACCAGTCTGGGTGGCTTTCGTACACAGATAAGGCTATGGCAGGGCTTGAAAGGGGAACATTTTCAGAAAAAAACACAAAGTCTGCATTTCGGCTCCCATTAAATGAATCTGAGATAGTACCCAATCTGTTTGCTTGCGTACAATGAAACCTCATTTAATTAGCAATATTTCTGCCAATTTTCGATGCACAGTTTAGCTTTATAATGGAAATACACGCTTTCAAAGAGGGTGGGTAGCGAAAAAATGGTTGCCTTTGTCAACAGATGCAATTTTAGGTGGATAGCAGGGATGACAGATCTGTTTGTATGGAAATGGCTGACATTGATGGCAGGTACCAATATATAAGTATGTGTCTTTAAACTGATTATGAATATGACTTCAGCGTGAAATCATGAAGAATGATGCATGCTTGTCCACTAGAATGCATATTGTTGCATTTAATAGCTTTACATCTCTCAGTAAATTTTGTTTAATAACCTTCCATGCTGGTTTAAGTTAACCCCGAGGTTACATTTTGTATGGATTAAACTCGAGGTTAGCTTAAACTTGCTTTGAGCAGTCGGCCCATGCTGTTTAAACCCTATCTGGTTAGTTATGTTTGGAATGACAACGTTTAGGGCCAGAAAAAAACGGTAGTTTAGTTGGAAAAGGCATGTTTTCACTACTCTGGCGTAAAACCCTGTGATTGATTAAAGTAATATTACAAAACAGGATTTCATTCAAATGAACATACTAGTAAAATGCTACTTTTAACGGTACCACAGTTAAAAAGGTAGTTTTGGTATTTATATCCCCGACATACGAAGTATGTCAGGGGGTATATAGTTTTTGTCATTCCGTCCGTTCGTCCGTGTATTCGTTCGTCCGTACGTTCGTTCGCGAGTTTGTTCGTTCGTCTGCCCGTTCGTCAACTTTACGTCAAAGTTTTGCGTTAAACCTTTTTGGGTTGCTCATATCTCTGTTACCACTCATCAGATTCTTTTCATATTTGTTTCATGATATCCCTATAGCATTACCTTTGACGTGAACTAGCTAAGCCCCTGGGTCAGGTCCCAGAGTGGGGCCAGGGGTCAATAATTAGGACTTAGGCATTTTCATTATGTCAAAGTTTTGCGTTAAACCTTTCCGATTGCTCATATCTATGTAACTGCATTGAAAATTTCATCCATATTTGGTTCATGATATCTCTACATCATTGCTTTCGTCATGGACTACCTAAGCTGCAGGGTCAGGCTCATGGGTGGGGCCAGGGGTCAATAACTAGGACTTAGCCATATGCTGTAGGTTTTTGGCGTATAGTTCCAATATACTTCAGTGGAGCCTAATGATACATGACTAGGTTTATTTCATACTGGTTTACATCATATGGATGCTGCTGCTGTCCTAAGGTCAAGGTAACAGACATAGAATTTTGTACATGCATGACATTTGCATTGAAGTTATGCGTTAAAGTATGCTTTCATTAGGCGATGGCACTGGGCGGGGTATACGTGAGCCCCTGCTCACTTGCTCTAGTTAAGGATGAATTGGCAATTTCGCAATCCGTTATTCAAGTATCGGTACCAAGCTGACCAACAAGCCCCCCCCCCCCTCAACACACCCCCACAGACACCCACATCCCTCTGCAAACGCTCACACACACATAGACAAACTCTTGCTTCGGCGGCATATAAAAAACTATGAAACAAACAAACAAACAAAAACACACAAGAAATTTGCTTCAAAATGACAAACAAATACAACGAAAAGATACACAGGCCAACCACCGTTCGTATAGTTCTGCGTTCACCTCTTTCTGACAATATAGTATTTCTTCCACCAATGCGTAGCCCACTTCGATAAAGACAAACATTATTCCTTTGACATCTAGAAAAATACTTTTTACGAGTTCTCTCGGTGATTTTATGCTGTTGACACAACCAAAACATTAAAAATGCGATTTTAAGGACACATACTTATGTATTGATACCTGCCATCAATGTCAGCCATTTCCATACAAATCAATCTGTCATCCCAGCTATCCACCTAAAACTGCATCTGTTGACAAAGGCAACCATTTTTTCGCTACCCACCCTCTTTGAACGCGTGTATTTTCATTATAAAACTAAACTGTGCATCAAAAATTGGCAGAAATATTGCTAATTAAATGAGGTTTCATTGTACGCAAGCAAACAGATTGGATACTATCTCAGATTCATTTAATGGGAGCCGAAATGCAGATTTTGTGTTGTTTTCTGAAAATGTTCCCCTTTCAAGCCCTGCCATAGCCTTATCTGTGTATGAAAGCCACCCAGACTGGCACTGTAGAATCTACAGGCACTGAGCAACTTTCATATGAGGCTAAACTCTTCCAGGATTTTATCGTCTGTTTTTACCGGTAACTTTATCTCACCTGCTGAAATCCTACTTTCGATTTCGCCCATCTGTTATCCCTGTAGGCATCTGGCATCACTTCAGCCGGTTGTACGGTGTGTTTGAGGAATACTATATGTATTGCTAGTTATAGCGGTCACAATTTTAAGTAGAACTCTAATATACAAAATCCTAGCGCGACTAGAAACAGACTGCCGTATTTTCTGGAAAGACGAACGGATACCAGGCAATTCTACCTTTTTGTCTGTATGTTTATTTGTTTTTAATTAATAAATGATAAACATTTCCGATAAATGGCATATTTTTGTAGGCAGCTATATTGAAGCGATATAACATATATCGAATTCGGATTCTGTTTTCCGCTGATAGACCAGAGATCATCATGTGTTGCTACGAATGAAAGTGTTGATTTTAGCACATCTGGAAGTAATGCAAAGTGTGGTCAAAGCTAGCCATTTTATTCTTAGTGCACTCAGAGAACTTAATAAGCTTTTTTTTAATATCATACATGCATCAGTAAATAATGTTTACTACTCCCATACAAAAATACATAACTCAGAATAGTTTTGGTGTCTTCTTATTTTCAGAAATGCTGTACAGTCACTCTACAATGCTGGATGGTAAACACGTGACATTACACATTCTGGATACTGTAGGACAGGTGAGAACATAGAAAATTAAATAAGTCATGCCATGATATGAAATATAGAATGTCCGAACAGGAAGTCAGCTCGGCTTGCGCATCCGTTTTGTATTTTTAGACATAAACTATAAAAATACTCATGAACACATGCAAATTAATCATAATAGGGGAGAGTCGGGTTACTTCGGACAGCGGGTAAATTCGGACACTGATATTGTTTCCTTTATATGTCAGTTGTTTGGAACTAAAACAAAAATTAACTGGCCAAACAGAGAAAATCCTGATGAGACGGCTCATTACAAGCCGTCTCATCTGGATTTTCACTGTTCGCAATTGTATGTCCGAATATACCCGCCTGTCCGAAGTTACCCGACTCTCCCCTACCAAACTGGAAAAGAAAACAAGAGTACACGGCAGCACCTAATGCCAGGCAACACAAGTGAATAACAAAGTGATATCCTTTTCCTCGGACAGGTGGCTAATACAGCCAGCAGCTTGTCACAGACCAGGAGAAATTTATAAATACGCTTTTAATGGGAGCAACTCTGTATCTTTCATTTATCATATGACGTTGCATCTGAGAGTGTAATAAAGCCATGCATTAAAAACGATAAGTCACTAATGGATTAAATATGCAAATTACGTCGTAACGTTATGCGCTGACGTCCATAAAACATCGCATTTTCTAATGGCAAAATCGTGACGTTTTAGTGCAAAATTTGCTAATAAAATGCGATTTTGGTGTCCTATGATAAATAGAATCTTGCATTCGTGCTCCTGTATTATTGAATTTATTAAACTCGTTGGAGAAAACGATAAGATGCTCGGCAGAGCCTCGCATCTTATCTTTTTCTCCAACTCGTTTAATAAATTTCATAATACATGAGCACTCATGTAAGATCCTCTATCTAAATTTTGCCTCCCTTCTCAACATGGGTCTACTTTGAAAGAATTTAATTGCTTCTGTCTAAGCTTACTCTTTCTTCAAAGAATAAACGGCTTCCTCGTTCAAGAAACGAAATAGGAAGTCATAAAAAGTGTTTCCCTTTGTAAAAATGACGGAAAACGTAGAGCTATGCCAATATGCCTTCGGTAATTTCACAGAGAAAAGCAAAAACTCTAACCAGATCCCATATTCTTGCACACCGGATAAGGATATCCGCGTGCTTCTCCTGTACCTACAAATCTTTTCTTGCACACCGGATAAGGATATCCGCGTGCTTCCCCTGTACCTACAAATCTTATCTCACCCATGTTATCTCACCCAGGACCGGATAAAAATCACGAGCATTCGATGCATTGGTTGTAATGGAGGTCACGTAACTACGTCGTCAAGTGACGTTGGCGTTTTAGATGATTACGTCACGAAGACGGCCAAAATGACGTCAGTTTATGCATTCCAGACGATGACGTAAAGAACCGAATGGCGGTCGTTGAAAGCGGCGCCTTCTTTTAAAATCGAATAGAAACCTCTGAGGTACTAAACTGACGCATTTTAAAAAGTTCTAAAGATAATACAAAACGTAGTGTGCAAGAAAAAGTATCTATCATGGGTGTGAGGTGCGGATAGAAAAATCCGTCACTCGGGATCACTGTTCGGCATCACTCGGCAAGCCTCGTGATGCCGACAGTGACCCTCGTGACGGATTTTTCTATCCACACCTTATACCCATGAAAGATACTTATAATCTCACCCATGTTATCTCACCCAGGACCGGATAAAAATCACGAGCATTAAATGCATTGGTTGTAATGGAGGTCACGTATCTGCGTCGTCAAGTGACGTTGGCATTTTAGATGATTACGTCACGAAAACGGCAAAATGACGTCAGGTTATGCATGCCAGAACGTTGACTTAAAGAACCGAATGGCGGTCGTTGAAAACGGCGCCTTCTTTAAAATCTAATAGAAACCTCTGAGGCACTAAAAGTACGCATTTTAACAAATTCTAAAGATAATATAAAACGTGGTGTGCAAGAAAAAGTATCTATCATGGGTGTGAGGTGCGGACAGAAAAATCCGTCACTCGGGATCACTGTTCGGCATCACTCGGCAAGCCTCGTGTTGCCGAACAGTGATCCTCGTGACGGATTTTTCTATCCACACCTCATACCCATGAAAGATACTTATATTCTACCCTCAAAACCAAAAGGGGAAGAGGTATACACATAAACTGAAGGCATGAATGGTAAACCGAACGCATGATAGGCGGTCATTCAACTTCTTAACTTAATTGAAATATTGTCCATCATATTATAGGTGAACGTAAGCAACGAGTAACAGTGAGTAATCTTAACAAGGAGTACCGCCTTGGAATGGTCATTTATAAGTTTCCGGGTTAACCCGAAAACTGAAAGGACCATAATTAAGTTCCAGTTTATGTGTATCCATTTCTGAGTTGGACCTCTCATGACTTTAAATACCTTGTGAAATAAGTTGACATTATCTTACATCAGCACGTGACCCATATTACTAGAAGTAGGTACGTGTAACATAACAAACAAACATTCTAATTTGTTTTGTTTCTTAAAATCAAAGAAATACCACAACACATCAAACAGTTACAATGTGTTAATGTTTTCGTTACCCAGTTTGAAATAATCAACTCCGTTTGGCACTCAATGATAATTACTCTACAAAAGCTTAATTTCATATTACATTATTCTAAAGTAAGCATAAAATCATTGGCAACTATCGTTATATGCTGTGATTACACTTACGTCTTACTTTGCTGCTATTTGGATGAGCCTTGAAAGCTGCTTTATTATCAAGAAACTTGCTTATGTTTGAAATTTGAGAGCGTTAACGTTTACATCATCTGGAAATCGATAATTGTTATTCATTATGAAGCAATTATTGAACACATATATATTTATACCGGAGGTAAGCACTTCCTCGTTTTTAGCTCACCTGAGCCGAAGGCTCAGAGGTGAGCTTATAGGATGGGAGTCGAGCCGTCGTCCGTCCGTGGGTCCGTGGGTCTGTGGGTGCGTGGGTCCGTGCGTCAACACTTTCAAACATAAATATCTCAGAGACCAGTGGGCCGATCGCAATCAAATTTTATCTGAAGCATCATTTGGGTGGGGGAAAGGCTGCATTAGGTTTTGGTGCTGATCAGCTCAGAACTCTGGTTTCCATGGCAACAGATAGCCCCCATAGGGTTATAATGGGGAAAATGGCGTCATCACGTTTTCTCGACTGTTTTTGATTAGATCCTTATCATACATGCAGATAATGATGACATACACAAGAGCTTGAATGAGTTCGTAATATGGCCGGATTCGAGCACAGACTACGCAGTTAGCTGCCCTTGAGCGTTTGAAAAAATCCCATAGGGTTATAATGGGGAAAATGGCGTCATCACGTTTTCTCAACTGTTTTTGCTTAGATCCTTATCATACTTGCAGGTAATGATGATATACATAAGAGCTTGGATGAGTTCGAAATTTGGCCGGATTCGAGCACAGACTACGGAGTTAGCTGCCCTTGAGCGTTTGAAAAAAATCCCATAGTGTTATAATGGAGAAAACAACGTCATCACGTATTTTGAGAGAAACCTTGTCATCGCTCTATTGCCTACATTTCTCAACTGATTTTTGAAATAACTTCACACAAATGTAGGGCATGACAATATCTCGAGCAAGTTGGACTTTCAGGATGCTGCGCCCAAGGTCAAGGTCACTGTGGCTATTTTTAGAAAAACTTTGTCAGCACTCTAGCACCTACATTTCTCAGCAGATTTTAAAATGACTTCATACAAATGTAGGGCATGACAATATCTCGAGCAAGTTGGACTTTCAGGATGCTGCGCCCAAGGTCAAGGTCACTGTGGCTATTTTTAGAAAAACATTGTCAGCGCTCTAGCACCTACGTTTCTCAGCAGATTTTAAAATAACTTCACACAAATGTAGGGCATGACAATATCTCGAGCAAGTTTGACTTTCAGGGTGCTGCACCCAAGGTCAAGGTCACTGTGGCTATTTTTATCGCTCTGTGGTCATCGCTCTAGCCCCTACATTTCTCAACGGATTTTAAATCAACTTCACACAAATGTAGGGCATGACAATATCTCGAGCAAGTTCTATTTTCAGGGTGCTGCGCCCAAGGTCAAGGTCACTGTGGCTATTTTTAGAAAAACTTTGTCATTGCCCTAGCACCTTCATTTCTCTATGGATTTTAAAATAACTTGACACAAATGTAGGGTATGACAATATCTCAAGCAAGTTAGACTTTCAGGATGCTGTGCCTAAGGTCAAGGTCACTGTGGCTATTTTTAGAAAAACTTTGTCATCGTTCTAGCACCTACATTTCTCAATGGATTTTAAAATAAATTCACACAATGTAGGGCATGACAATATCTCGGGCAAGTTTGACTTTCAGGGTTCTGCAATCAAGGTTTTTGATTAGATCCTTATCATACTTGCAGGTAATGATGACATACATAAGAGCTTGGATGAGTTCGAAATTTGGGTGGATTTGAGCACAGACTACGGAGTTAGCTGCCCTTGAGCGTTTGAAAAAAATCCCATAGTCTTATAATGGAGAAAACAACGTCATCACATTTTCATTTTTCATCGGATCCTCTTCATACTTGCAGGTAATGAGGATATGCATAAAAGCTTGGATTAGTTAGCATTTCGGCTAGATCCCACCACTGACTATGGAGTACCTGCCCTGAGCATCCAAAAAATCAGTGTTGCCACTTTTTCTTGGTTTCTACTGATCCGATCCTTTTCAAACTTGTAGGTAATGAGGAAATGCATAATATCTTAAACAGGTTCAAATTTGGCCAGATCAGGCCTACCACTACGAAGTTAGCTGCCCTTGATAGCTCTGTCTATTGTGCTCTTGATCGGATACTTTTTAAACTTGCATATATTAAATGAGGGCATACATAATGCTTTGGATGAGTTTAATTTTCAGCCTGATTGGACCACTGACTGTGGAGTTAGCTGCCCTTGAGCATCCTAAATATCCCTATAGGTTTACAATGTCTCTCAGGTGAGCAATGTTGCCCTTTGGGCTACTATTTCAAACTATGGGAAATGCATTCTTCACTGATTTTCTCTTCCTACGCCTATAATTGGACAGGCTGACGTTTGTGCTTTAGGCAAATTTTAGGAAGTAGGTACATGTAGCAGAGTTTTGCATTTAACAAAATAACTCCATTATAATAATAATGCAATGGAACTGTTGTTATAATTACACATAGCGATCATTTGCATTACATTATGTGACTGGATGATAAGATGCCAAGAAACCGAGAGAAAAATAAATTCAACAGATATTTTCAAATTGTACGTTTTAATTTGTATGAGTCGATGACCAAGCAAGCCAGGGGTTTTAGCTGTCCACTTTGCCTTCGCTTCACCTGAACAACTGCCCATTCTCCTCTCTGTTTTGTAATTTAGAATAGAAAATAGGTAAAAATAGGCGTTGCTGCTGTTTTCAATTAGGGTAGCTGAATGACCACCTGTTTGGGAAAGAGCTGTGCATTCGGTTTACCATAGGTGTCTTTCTAATTAAAATCTTAGATAGTTCTTTCAAGAGCAGAGAGTACATTCGGAAGAAGGAACATGAGCCAGACTACGTAGTTTCGGCTTATAAAGCCTCATCAGTGACCCTGACAATATCTGGTGACGAAACCAGAGCAAAGCATACTGAAATTTCTTAATTTTAATTGAAAAGTCGATTCAAAGACTGACTAGTACCAAAAAGAGTCCAAATAATATAAAAGACGATGATCTAGAATAAGTGTCTAAACCAATCTAAAATTTCAGATTTCTCAGAATATATCCTCTGATCTCAAAGGGTGAAAATAAAATAAAATCTGCACAATGGATGAAAACTTTTATCATTTTGTGTGTGTAGTTCTTGGCCTTTAGATTTTATGGGATTTGATTGTATAATTCCTGATCATTACCTATCTTTTATTTTCCAATGTGTTGAACTTGGTGAGATTATTATCGAAAATGCACAATTCTGCCTTCTCGTTTTCTCCCTTCTTCTCTCGGCGCATTGCTGGGTTGTAGCTTTGTAATTGATGTTTTTCCTGGATATTGTCACTTAAAAAGCCGTGACACGACGAAAACCAACAAAGTGCCATGTGCGCCCAGCGAAGACGCAGATCAACCTGGGAATCCGCCCAGTTTTATCAGAGTCTTCGCCATCCGAATTGAACTAGTTTAGATCCTTAGCTACCTTATAAGCGCACGGCGGAGAATTTGATCAGACTGGGCTGACGTCCAGGCTGACCGGAGTCTTCGCCGGGCGCTCATTCCACTTTGTTTGTTTTGTCGTGTCGCGACTCATTTATATTTTTACAACAACACTAAGCGTTTCATGTTCATTTATCCATTATTGACCATCCATATTATTGGGGTGAGTCCATTTCTAGTTTTAGGGGTTTCTGGTTAATGTTTTCACTTTTAATTTATTTTGCAAAGAAATTTCTGTAAACAAACATTATAGACCCTGATTAGACGTCTGAACTGGGTCTGCACTGTTTGCGTATGTCCGCAAAGCGGATTTCCAGCACGGTCTAAAAAGGGTTAAATTGGAAATCGCAACCTATAAGAAGTTAATTTTAAAGAAGGGACTAAATTGTAATAGTTTACTCTTTGTTTCTTTCTTCCAGAATGACAAAACTGACGTCAGCACAGAACAAGTGTTATGGGCGGATGGAATATTCCTAGTTTACGCTATAAATGACAGAAAAAGTTTTGACCTTGTCAAAGCTATAATTGAAAACATTCAAGAAATAAAAGGCGATGGGCTTGTAACTGTTGCCATAGTAGCCAACAAGAGTGACCTTATTGACCGAAAACAGATCTCAGATACGGAGGTTTCACGACTGTGTGCGGAATATGGTGAAAGTTTATTCTTTGAAACTTCAGCAAGTGAAAGCAATTCCAGTGTAGTTGATGCTTTTACAGCAGTAAGTAGACAAATAAGACTTATAAACAAGAAAAGGGAAAAACTTACTCGTTTTATGTCAAATCCGGCAGTAGCTGCTAAATTACAGATTCAGCAGTCATGGAAGAACTTAGAAAGAAGTTGGAGGGCACGAACGTCTACTTTATAACAAATTTATGTATTATGGCTCGTTCTCTGAAATAAATTCTACGTGATTTATAAATCAGGAGAGATCCAGATAAGGTGGGCTCCGCGGAAAATTCTGGAGAAATATGTAAAAACCCTTGTTACACTTCTTATCTGGAGCATTAAATCGATATATTTTGCGTCCAAGGGCTTCATTTTTGTCGCACCTGCTTTAGCAAGGTGCGATATAGGAGTTCATTTTCCGTCCATCCGTCAGTCATTCCGTCCGTCCGTCCGTACGTCCGTCCGTCAACAATTACGTCGACCCTAGCGTCGACCCTAGTGTTAAGTCCATTTCTCGCAAACTATAATACATACAATCATCAAACCTGGCATAAAGCTTCTTCTTAGAATGTTCTTGAGGGCTGTTGCTCTTATTTTTACCCATGGCCTATATTTCATGCTCTGATTACTTTGTAAAACTGTCCATCAACAATTTCGTCAACCCTAGCGTCGACCCTAGTGTTTAAGAACATTTCTCGCAAACTATGATACCTACAATCATCAAACCTGGCATAAAGCTTCTTCTAAGAATGTTCTTGAGGACTGTTGCTCTTATTTTTACCCTTGACCTATATTTCATGCTCTGCTGACTTCGTAAAACTGACCACCAACATTTACATCGACTCTAGCGTTTAAGTCTATTTCTCGCAAACTGCTCTTATTTATACCTTGACCTATATTTCATGCTTTGCTGACTTCGTAAATTTTTCATTCAAAATTATGATGATGCTAGTGTTAGAATCATCAAACCTGGCATCAAGTTTTTTCTTAGAATGTTCTTGAGTGCTGTTGCAATTAATTTACTTTTGACATATATTTCATGCTTTGCTGACTTTGCAAAATTTTGCTCCCAAAATTGTGTCGGCCCTAGCATTTTAGTCCTTTTGTCTTGAAATATGATACCTGTAGTCATCACACCTGGCGTAAACTTTCTCTTTGGAATGTTCATGAGGGATGTTGCAATTATTCCTACCCTTGACCTATATTTTATGCCATTCTGACTTAGTAAAATTTTACATCAAAATTGTGTTGACCCTAGCATTTTTGTCCATTTCTCATACAAGTTCTTTTTAATTATAGTCTTTACTACTGTGGAAGCGCAGTGCAGGTGCGACATAGCATTCCGCGGAATTCTTAATGACTGTAATGTCAAACAATGGCATATGTTTCTTTCGCAGTTTTCTTAAGATTGTTAATGAACATGATAGTGAGTTCCTAAATGGAAGACTCAGCTACTTATGGTACAATGGGACGTTCAAAATATTGCCTGGCAAGAAAAGGGCGGATTAATAAAAAGAAAGACAAAAACATTCCACTTAAAATAAGTTTTAATTGAAACTGTATGAATGTAAATACTTCATTGTTGCTATGAAATATATGAATTATATGTTTAACGTTTCTGTTTGGTTTTGATCATCTATGCCGGTACACGTAACAGTTGTACTCACCCAAGAGAGTTATGCGTGCGCCTATACACATAATTCGTCTTTAGTGCAAACTCGGTCCAGCCTGTGAAGCAGCGTAAAAGGCAGAGTCCTTGCTGTTTGTGATCACCATACCGTATATAAATGTTGAGAAAATCACATCTAGTCTACAAGTCTTGACTACATGGATACACAATGCGGTTTGCGTGTCGTTCACAACATCGTCATGTCGTGTTATGGTGAATGGGTACACTTTCAAGGGAAGGAAATCTACCAGTTTCTTTTTTGCCTCCCTTATTAAGGGGGCCAAGTCTTAAAAGAAAGAATTTTCTCTTCCAGGAGAAAATTCTTTTCTTTAAGACTAGATCCCCTTTTGGAAGGGATTCATCCTCCAGGGGAACAAACAGATAGTTACAGAAATCGTTTCCCTTTGTTTCCCTTTGTAAAATGGTGGCAAAACATAGAGGTATACACATACACCTTAGGAAACAAAATTATTACCAGGGTAAGCAAAGGAGAATTATACCGTTTGCCAACTGCAACAACGCATTTGCAGAGACTGGTCAAATATACTGATTCCCTAGAATTCATAGATTATTAATGTAAACACTTGTACATTTGCAAACGACTTAAAAGCAGCAAAACCTCGGCTTTACCTCATAATACGACTTGAACCGACTGAACTTCAGATGCATCTTTTCAGCTGCACGTCACTGAAACTGCATTACAGATAATGGATGATGCGTTTACAAGTCTGATTTCTTCATACGTCATTTAATACTATATCTTTTCAGTAGATACGCCATTCTTCCCAATACATATAAAACTATCCTCTAAATATGTTTTGCAAGAATTGTCGGATTTTTATGATGTTTCTTCATGCGTTTATTACGGAAGGGTGTATTGCTGTATTAATTGGAACTGACATAAGACTATTAGTACAAACATTCTTTTCTAGGAGAGAGTCGGGTAACTTCGGACAGGGGGGGGGGGGGGGGGGGGGGGTAAATTCGGGCATACCATTGCAAACAGTGAAAATCTAGATGTGACGGCTCATCATGAGCCGTCTCATCAGGATTTTCACTGTTTGGCCAGTTTCCAAACAATTGACATACAAAGGAAACAAAAACAATGTCACTGTCCGAATTTATCTGCTGTCCGAAGCTACCCGACTCTCCACCTCAGTTTCCGGATTACTGCTTTACGTCATACGAATTGCCAGAATCCCACGATGCATTGGTTAAGAATATAGGTTGCGTCATCCTATAAAGGTGCATGGGTACATCAGCATGACAAATACTCTCTACTATACAGAACACACCCTCAGTCTCTAATGGTTTTATGACCCTGTTATGTCATTACCTATGTGAGATGGGGTACTTCCTTTCATGAAATAGCAGTGTCCCCAGACTAGTGCATTATAGGATTATAACAGCCAATAAACAAGAATATTTGTCTTTAATGCATTTATTCTTTCAAAGGAAGACACATTTAGTAACTTCCTGTTTGCCTTCCAGAGAGGGAGGCAAAATGAAACGGGCGGTAATTCTTTTGTTGTCATACTTCTTTCCTACACAGAATGCTTCTGTTATCGAAAATGCGCTGTTCAATCTTAAATTTCTCCTTTAGGTGTCTTGTGTATGCTCGGCTTTATGACTGTATTTGCGCCCTTTCCGATTTATGGACATCCTTAATTCATTTTAGGACAGCCATAATTCAGTTTTGGATATCTAATATTTTATTTTGTGAATTTACAAAATTGGACAACTCTTTGGCGGGTGACCACCGAGCCATACGAAGCATGAGCACAATCTTAGAACAACCGCCTTAGAATCATCAGAAAACGGTTTTATAAGTTTATGAAGTTGGTTGAAAAGTTGAGCGGTTTGCTCAGGTAATTTAGATAATTTTCCTAAAACGAAATCTTAAGATGACATACAGCATCTACTTTTTAAAAATCAGCCATCACGGCTAAGGATGTGTCTTTCTTTTATGCTTTTCAATGGATTATAGAGATCACTGTTCTCGGTGAAATCGAAACTGATAATCTCACTGTTTCAAACAATGAAATTGTCACTTTAGATTTCACTGTTTCAAAAATAGGACTTTTTCATGAAATAGTCTCATTTATTTGTTGATTAAAGGCCCCATTGCTCTATCAGCATGAAAACATTTATCACGACGTATCGCTGCAAGTTTCTCACTGTAGTTTCATTATTGTAAATGGTCGTGATTCGCCAGCTTTAAACAAATAAAACATCCTTGAACTTCACATATAAGGGTTTGAAAACTTATTTGGGTCATTTTAGTTGGCAACTAACACGACCTACTTTCGATTTCAATATGTTGAATAAAATGGTAAAAATACAATGTACAAGCGTAGAGCCCTTATCACTATCCCACATATGTTTATATAGCATTGATAAACGGGAAACAGACCAGAAAACTGCATTTTGTGGAGCGAATTGTTCTTTTTCAAAACATTGTTTTCTCTCCTTTTTGCCTGTGATATGACTCAATATATGCATATCAACCCACATTTTATTACAAAACGCGAAGGTTGAACCGCTTTTTACAGTGGTTTTAGTTTAGACGTTTTTACCACCGATAGGACTATGGAGACTTTAACTGGCTTGAAGTTATCCGGCTTGACATAAATTACGTGACGCATTTTTGCACATCAATACGACGTTAACCCTTTGAGTGCCACGACGTTATTATGCCTGCGCCGCACTCTTTGACGTTATTGTTTTCAGCGGTAACGTCATCATAAAATGGCGCCATTGAAACGTCAGTCTGACGGCGCACAGCTGTGAGGGTCGGTCTGTAGGTAACATTTATGGGGAAAATACGCTGAATAAGTATACACATGTTTTCATACACAAGTAACATATCACTAGATATTTGTAGCTATATTTTGATATGAGCATAAGTTTGTTTGCAAAATTAAAATAAAGATAATAATAATAAATAATAATGATAAAAGAAACAGATTGGGTTATTCTATGTTTGGAAACATTTACTGTACTTTGTTTATTCATTTGTGGGTGAATTTGTATTATTGTGCATATTTTGAAGGCTTAGCGCCGCTCCGTATCAAACTATAATCCCAACTCCTTTGGACAAATTTGATCGCTCAAGGGTGGACAGGAAACGTGGATATTTTCGGATTTATCCCCTAACCAGAAACCTGAAAGTACTTGGTGCACTGACTAAGATGGCAGAAAATTCTGAAATGAAACTGGGCGAGATAGAATAAAACAAATTTATTTTTTTGGATTTCATGGATGTGAATGATAGAACGTGAGAAAGTGAAACTGCCAGTTCATTTACCATTGTTGTTACGGGTGTCTGCCTGTAGAACATTTGTGGAAACAACGAGGCGGTAAGGTTATGGTAATTGACCGCACTCGGAAATACATTGATAGTTGAAGGGCTACATGATAAGAAAAATACCTGTCCTATTCTATCCTATTCTGCCTGATTTTTCCTGCAAAAGTTTACGGGCGCCAATTATTTTACCGTACACTGTAGAATAACTGGAAACCAGCTGCCAGTCCATTCCCCGTTATTTTTACGAGAGCCCGTAAAAATTGGCAGGAATTATCAAGCAGAGTTGGATAGAATGGAGCAGGTGTTGCTTCAGTCCTTTTGCCCTTTAACACTATAAGGCATTTCTAGTGCGGCCAGTAATAAAACATAACACTGCCATAACGTTATTTCCAATAATGTTCTGCAGACAAACACCCGTGAAAATAACGGCGAATGGACTGGCAGTCGGTTGCCAGTTATTCTATCGTAAAATTTACGGATGTTTTTACAGTGTAGGATCTATGGATTTTTTACAGTGTAAAAGTAAACGTAATACCGGCTTTATTCCGTTTGTGACTCATTAGCCGGGAGATCATGCAATAAATGCCACAATTATCAAAAATATTCCTTATAATCAGACATATAAATTATTTGCCTGCCAATTTGAAAGTGTTAGCAAATAACGATTATTTTTTATTATTATTATTATTTTACTTTTTCTCTTCCTTTCTATCTTGTCTAAAAGCAAATCGTTACGTCATTTATACTTGATATTGATGGGTCACCCGTCCTCTCCCCCCCCCCCTCCCCCCCGCCCCCAACATCGGGGTATCAGAATATCAGATACGCACAACTCCAACAATTTTATTATTGAAATTTTGCATGATATTCTTGATGGTCTGAGGAAGTCGGAACAGAACGCTCATCGTGTCAAATTCGATTGCTCATGGCCATACAATAATATATTTTAATTCAGGCTAAACTATTTTTTCGCAGATTATCAGAGCCTTTTCTTCATGGAGTATCGAGCCTTCATTCGGCTGTTGTACAGGGTTACCCTTGCTATTCAGAAT
Organism: Ctena decussata; assembly: GCA_963989385.1. Classification (NCBI taxonomy): domain Eukaryota; kingdom Metazoa; phylum Mollusca; class Bivalvia; order Lucinida; family Lucinidae; genus Ctena; species Ctena decussata. The sequence goes on from OZ022502.1 coordinate 21,665,645, forward strand.
AGCACTTTTCGATCCGGAATTCCGGATTTATTGATCTATACATCGTTACATCGTTTTATCATTTTTTTTTTCGTGTGTGTGGTTGTGAGAGATGGGGTATGGCGGTTCAGTTGCAAACGGCAATACTTAGAGTGGGAAACAAGCACGTTTTCGAGAGATGTGGTCGCCCTGGATATTTGTATTTTCGATCAAGATCCTGTATCAGATGAGACAGGAAAGTTATCACGGTTTCGTAGAGAACATATGGGCAAAGACGAGCTTGTCAAAGAAAAGAGTTGCACCGTAAAAAATTCGAAGATTTCACGGTAGAGTACCGGGAACCAGCTGCCAGCCCATTTCCCGTTATTTTTACGGGCGCCCGTAAAAATTGGCGGAATCATCACGCAGAGTAGGGAAGAATAAGACAGGTGTTGTTTTGGTCACATATCCCTTCAACACTATAAAGGTATTTTCGAGTGCGGTCAGTTAGCATAAGTCTACCAAATCGAGATTTCTAAAAATGTTTTACCGGCAGACGCCAGTGAAATTAACGGGAAATGGACTGGCAGCTGGTTGCCAGGTATTCTACCGTAAAATCTAAGGATTTTTTTACAGTGTATGCTTTATCCGACGCCATTGCTTACCGCATCCTGGCCTTCCCTATCTATATCCTACATTCCAGCAATTCGACCGCCAGTTTTCATACACTTCCCGTTCTTTTGCAGCATTTTCAAAAGGGATTCAATACAACTGATGCCCTGCTCATTTCACTGGAACGATTTTTTTTGTTTTGTTTTGTTTTATTATTTATTTAGAATAGTGTTGAAGGGCTATCTGACTAAAACAATACCTGTCTTATTCTGCCCTGCTCTGCGTGATGATTCCGCCAATGTTTACGGGCGCCCGTAAAAATAACGGGAAATGGACTGGCAGTTGATTGCCGGGTATTCTACGGTAAAATTCACGTATTACTGTTCTACAGTATAGTTGAATTTGCTCCCTCCACACTCATAATAGTGAGGTTCAAATCTGACACAGAAGGGCAAGTACCTGTCCGCAAAAAACGCCGGATAATACATGCTAGAAAGGCATGTGCTTATCAGTCCGTCGGAGAGAAACAGCTTGACACTTTGTCTTTCCATGTCAGCGTGGTCATGCACATACCTTTTTATATTTGTAAGTTTGTGCAAGCGTTCATTTATGCATGCGTGCAGCGTTTTGTTGGTTATTTTGGATTCAACGGATCTTTGACACAGTATTTCAGTCTGCTTCGAGCCGTCTCCCAGGAAGAAAATAGATAATGATAGGGGAGAGGAAAAATGTTCAAACTACCCCCATCCGCACTTTATGCATGAACAATAGGCCCTAGCCCTTCTATTATCCAAATTAGTAGGACACCCCGGCACTGAAAGTCACCCAGAACCATCGCCCGACAATTACCACCCCCCATGCAGGGAGTCGTGGGGTCAACTCCCATCGGGACACATGTCCGATTATTATTTTCAATCTATGTAAGGAAATCCGCGCAGTGTGTCATGGGCTCAGGGTAGTAGTTTGTGATAGCAGTGCGATGGCGTCAGCCTTATGGAAGCGGCGACACTGTACCGTACGATACCGTAATGTGTCTGTTATGGTTTCGTACCCAGGGACTATGGCGACTGAACAAAAAAGCGCGTTCATCTGCTTGTTTGTTGGTCTTCTTGTAAGCTGGAATGCGTATGTGATAATTTGCATTGCGTACTGTACATGTACGCAGGTATAGCGATGCCGATGCCGAGAAATCACCGCAAATGATTCAATTTCAAGTTATGCATTTTTCCATGTGTCTGTATACGTGTCAGTCTGTCACGGTCTGTCTGGGAAGAAATAAGAATGTAGAAATGGTCAAAAGTGATTTCGGTCCTTTCTTCTGCAGCTATTGCTAAGCAAGAGAGTTATAATATGTCCTTGTCTTTATACTCAGTGGGCGTGTAAGTCGTATGTACATATATATAATGAGCCGCAACACGAGAAAACCAAGAAAGTGGTTGTGCGGCCAGCGCAGACTCAGATCAAGGTGTGTGTGTGGGGGGGGGGGGGGGGTAGGGGGGGGCGAGGTTTGTCAGGGGTGGGGGACTACTTTCTGACTTTCTGAACTCTCTGACAGGTCTTCCAAAACACAAACCGTATATAGGAAATGCAAGAAAATTATAATTATAGTAATTGTTTTTGATTTTCGTGATAAAATTCCACCACCACTGCGGAAATATTACTATAAAATGCAATCTTGACACCGCCCCCCCCCCCCCACACACACACACATACACACATATACACATACCCGACTGCCCCAGAAATATGGACTATATAGGAAATTCCCACAGGAAAAGATCTCCTAGACCTATTTTAGCATAGCCGTCTTAACCTTTTAGTGGATTTACCCCGGCGGTTACATGTCTAGACTTTGCTCCCTTGCATGTCATAGGAGGGCTGTCCGATGTTAAAACAGAAATAAAAAATATTTGAACGAAAAAAAATACCGCTCGATAAAAAAAGAATGTGTCTTCCTTCTTCCGCCAAATATCTTTATTTGTATGTATTTCTTTTTTGTTTTGGGGAAAATATCCAAAACAAAAGATCGAGATAGGTCTTGCCATGTCTGTCCTGAAAACTTTTCATCAGTTTTTTTTTCTGAAAATGTTCATAATATAAACGTATCCATACCAATTTTAGTGCGATAGACGCGCGTTTCTGTATTTATTTTCTCCAGTGTCGCTAAACCCCAAAAGTTTGAAAGAAAAGAGATGATGGGCAGGTCTCGGCAGGCAACGAGCACACCTCTATTGTCGCATTCCGCGGGACACATTAGCTGCAGACATCAGGTAAGAGACGCCTACGTATTAACTCGCGAGCGCAGGCGTCCCCCATCGAGCAACCTCAGCCCCTGTGTCTCGAGAAAAGCGACAGACAAGGTCATCAGGAAAGAGGTGTTCGATGCAGCCAGAACCCGCAAAAAGCCAAAACAGTTCAAAAGAATAGAAGCCAAACTCAGCTTAGATTCTTGTCGCTATAACAAGTTTGTCTTAGTTTTAGAAGAATTTAGAAATTTAACCGGATAACATAAAGGATAAACAAATGAAACGGCGAAACAATGCAATTAAAACAATTACACCGTTCCAGTGTAAACGTTTGAACATCCCTCGCGTTTGGCGCGATGTTACGTGACGTTAGTGGCGCGAAACGTTTCATTTTACTCTCCTCACATGACGTAATCAAAAATAACAACCCTTCAAAATTCGATTTTAACGTCTATAACAGCAACAATTTATATATTTATGAAACGACAGACTGTTTTATAGAAAAAACATTATGTTTTCACTTATTTTTACGGAATTTTGGGACCGAATCACTCACACTAGAAATGGACCATAATGGTCCATTTGGCACAGAACATGTTAATGACGTCACTAAAAGCTCCAACGTAACAATTTTATTCACGTGACGTCAGGCCACCTAAGTTTCCTGTAGGCATTCTTTCTTAGCGAATTTGTTTAGATCTGCTTATCAAAATAAAAAATTAAAGCTATTTCTCAGTTGCAAACCAAGTTTACAACCAATATATTTTACCCGGTAAACGCGATGGAAGCATCAAATTGACTCAAAACTGCTAGAAAAAAAGTTGTGTCTTCGTCATGATGGCTGATGCGTTGAAATAAACTGAATTATTGCAATTTAAAGCGTAAAAGAAACAGAGAATTTGACTAGTTCACTGTAAGAGCTATTTTCATTCAAAAACTGGCATTTTTTTACTCGTGGCTTCGCCACTCGTGAAACTACTGTTTTTGGTGTTCATTTGGTGAAATAAAAATCGATCGTATACTGAAAAAGTCAAACATCCTCTATAACGTTTGGCTGGAAATATAATTGCCTAGTATAATATGAAAATTAGGCAATGCCTATTGGCGAGCACATCGCTCTTCACAATGCGTGGGTGGTATGATAAAACCTCTCTACAGATGCCAAGTTTCAGACAAAAATGCGTGGTCGAAGTATAGTCCCTGGTCTGAGTACTCACTGTACGATTCTGGATTCAATTTCACAACGCTATTTTGTCATATGAAATTTGTAATAAAATTATTGCAACTCAACAGGTGCGAACTCCGCCTGACAAACTGATGACAAACTGATAGAGAACAGCTTTCCCTCTAGTAATCTTTCCCATCGGAAAACGGGCATTTTTTTTCAGTTTCTTCTCTAAGGCGCTTTCTGAAACGTTCATCCTCCTTGCATTTTGTGTACTGACCATGTAGTGATATACTCACATAAGCGGTTAACGTTGACGCCATCTTTTTTTCTCAAATGGAGCGTTAAACTTCATTACATAACGTAGCGACAGAAAGACTGTGGGACTTCTATTTCCTATTCGTTTTGTTGATTTCTATTCAAACCAGTTTAATTTAAATAATAGCTTCCGTTTTGGAGTCGTAACGAACGAATAATGTATTTTAAAGGTAAAAATATATACCATAGAGCTCCCGCTCTTTCAAAGCTCATTGAATTGCAGCGCTATGCGCCTGCAAGCGAGTGCTCGCTATAAAATTTTCTCGAATGTTGTTATGAAGTATTGTGAACTAAGGAACCTTGTAGCCTATTCTTGTAACTTTTTTATGTTCTGTTGTAATGAAACAACGTTTTATGTCGTTTTCTATTTTTTCATCTCCGTATGTAACATACGATGATGTAATAGTGTCAGTGTTCATGCTGTCTGGCATATCAATGCATTCATATGAAATGACACTAGTGTAGCTGCCAGCCTCTCTTTCGTAAATTACATGATTTTCGAGCATTATTGTGATTCAATTTACTTGCTCAGTATTTCATAGAAACATACACGGAGGTCGATGCAACAGAATACAGGACTAGAAAACAACAGCCCGGATCCAGGGGGTTGGCTTTGGGGCTTCAGTCCCACCGTCTGGGCCTCTGTGTTATGTACATGTATAATTGTTCAAGAAACGGAAATTGTGACGTCAAAGGACCCATTGCTCTATTAACCGTACAAACTTATGAAAAAAAGAGAATGTGTCCATAAAACACGGATGCCCCCGCCTAGTGCCGTACGTAAGATGGCGCCTTGTTTAAGGTACGCGCCCTTGTAGGATAACGCAGACTTGTGTGGTACATGTACATGTTTTATTGTTTTCCATATACAAATGTATTGTGCTTCTCGGATCAAGAGAAGTGTGTGTTGTGGGGCGGGCAGAAATGGATGCCATGCAACTTTCCAAAAGAAATAGCCCGGAAATATTGGCTTTTCAAAAACTAACAAACGGAAACCATTTTTGTATGAAATGAAGTTGAAAAAGGGCCATAGCTCCAAAAGTGATTGGAAGATTTTACCCTAAATTGAACCTGACCTGTATTTTATAATTATATATTTCTGTATAAAATATGACTCCAATACATTAATCTTTTCAGAAGATAACGAACGGAAACAATTTTTTTGTACAAATTAAAGTCGAAAAAGGGCCATTATCCCACAATAATAGACGGAATTTACCCTAAATCGAACTTGACCAGTATTTTATCATTTTATACCTGTGTATAAAATATGAATCCAATACAGTAATCTTTTCAAGAGAAAATAAACGGAAACCATTTTTCCATACAAAATGAAGTCGAAAAAGGGCCATTACTCCCACAATAATAGACGAATTTACCCTTAATCGAACCTGACCTGTATTTAATAATTATATACCTGTGTATAAAATATGAATTCAATACACCAATGCTTTCAAAAGATATTGAACGGAAACCATTTTCGTACGGGACGGACGTACAGGACTAGACAGGACAGGACGTACGGACAGCGGTGATACTATATGCCCCCCATTAAAAATGGCGGGGGCATAGTGAGGTATCGCTGCCAGCTTCTCACAAGAGTTTAGTAGTTTTGAATCACCGTCATTAGCCAGCTTTAAGCAATAAAACATCCTTCAGTTTCAAATCAAAGTTTGGAAAAGTCATTTGGGTCTTTTTTGCCAACTGAATGACCTACATTCTATGACATGAAAGTGAATCAAATGGTTAAAATACAATGCACAGAAGTGGCTACCGGAAAGTGAATAAAAAGTGGGAAATATATTCAGAGAGTGGAACTATCACTGCATTTATTTTATAGAACATTAATTAACCCATTTATCCCTAGTGGACTCTTCTACATTATATATTGGATAGGTCCGTTTCCAATTTTAGGGGTGTCTGTATTTTATTTTATTTTATTTTATTTATTTTCTTTTGTCAGAAATATCTAAATTTCATAGAAACAGTGTCGGCTCTGGTCAGACGCCGGTAATCTGGGTCTGCACTGTTTGTCAACGCCCTTTTTGGGACGCTAGGCATAAATGGGTTAATATATCGCAGAATAGGTATATATATGAGTTATGTATAAATCAAGTTACACCAGTAATAATGATAACAGATATATGTTATTATAAATCATATTGTTATCATTATTATTATTAATATTATTATTATGGAAAATAGTAAGAAAATGTTACTCAGGCAAAGCCACAATCAAAGACCGCAGCCATCCCAAGCCACCAAAAGAAGAAACACGACAAGGTGACACGAAGACAGACAAAAAACAAAACAGTGTATATACCAGTCAGACCCTGATCAGAAGCCACAGTCTGCAGAATGCTGCATCTGATTTTTGTCTTCACTGCTTTCCAAGATGCTGGGCATTATAACAATTTCCATATATACTGAGCAAAAGTGAAAACGCTACATTATAGATGATGGTTTGAAACTAACACAATGCTACTTTTAATGGCTGGATATGTATTTTAAGGTGTGAAAGTCATTCAGCAAAAGGATGTCTTTTAAATAATCAATCTGAACATCTTCGTAACAGAGTTACCCTTCCTCATTTGATTTTGGCCTATTTCGTCATACACCAACAATGCGCATGCGCAAATACACATAACTTTGTTGGTATAAAGCATTGTAGCCAGAGTTGTAGAAAAAGCAAAAAAAAATACTCATAACTGTTACCCAGAAAGCCAGGAAATTAAAGCTTTATTTTTCGAAATTACAAATTATCTCCCTTTGCATTAAAGATATAGAGATTTTTAATTTTTTGATTATTCTTTGGTTTATCACTTTTTTGAGCAACTTCTTTCTCATTGTTGTAGTACAATACATCATGCGTTTTACCTATAGTTAGTTTACATGACAATTGAGACTATATTTGAATGAATCACAAATTAATTTCTTATGGGAATTTCCATTGTTCAAGGTTTCTTATTACGTCTTCGAAGAAATAGCGACATTTCAACACTGGTTTTCAAAGACATAAAAACACATATTGATGTGTGTTTTCGTTTTTGACATTTTTAGTACACTGATTATTTTCCTAAGCCAAAATAAGGATGGTTGTACCATGTATTCCGTTTTTTATTCAAGTTTAAAATGGCAGATCGACTACCTTTATTTGCACCGCAGAAAACTGGACCCCTGTCCACTTTGAAATGTATTTGCTTTATCTGAAATGGCCTTTTACAGTTTTCTACTACTAACTTGGCCTTACACATGCATGTAGCTTTAAAATGCATTCTTATTCATTTACTTTCCTGGCTCCACAAAAAAAAAAAAAAAAAAAAAAAAAACAGAAAATTTAAAGAAAAATCACGTGTAGCGTTTTCACTTTTGTTCAGTATAGTTAAGCTGCATCGATGCAAATACGCAGGTGCGTATTGAAAAAATGTCAAACGGACAAAATTTCAATACGCGCCTGCGTATTTTCAGTCTGCAATATTCTATGTTGGGCAAAATTTCAATATATATTGCCAAAAGACATGAAAATATGAATTTTATTAGGGGCTTAGCCCTTATGACGCTCCCTTGAGGAAAATAAAACATGAAAGTGCGTATCATATAATTGCCCCTAGCTACGCCTGTTCATAAAGCGTATCCTATTGATGCGTAGAAGACTCTTCTATCTCACAGCAAGGACGAGTCCATTTCCAATAAAAAAGGGTGTCGGATTTATTTTCAGTAGTGAATGCGAAGTTGAGCAGACCATGCTCAGATGCCGTAGACATGTCTGATCTGGGACTACACTTCTTTTTTAGGTCTAAGAAGTGTCTGCATTAAATGCAAACACTGTAGACCCAGATCTGATGTCGCGTTCAGGCTGCGGCATCAAATTTTGCCAATGTCCCTTTTATGAGATGCTTTAGCCAACGCGCGATACGCTGCCCCAGGACAGATTTTCCTATTGTCATCTGAACTAACTTTGAGTGATTACCATGATTATCTCACTGAGCTTGATTGGGACTCAACATTACTGCTTTCAACGTGAATGTTTAAAATGAACTCTTCTGTCGTTGACTTTCGATCTCCCTTCATAAAACAATCTTAACCCTTTTATTTATTGACTCACTCAGTTTTCAAAAAGACCTAACCGCTTTTGTTTGCAAAGTAGTCCATTCTGTTGAATAGGGTTTCAGAAATAGACGTTACCCCACCCCCCCCTCCCCCCCCCCCCCCCCCCCAATATTTGAATTTGACTCTTCCATCGCTTTTGGACGAGTCCATGATTTGAGAGAAGGGGTTTTTGACAAAAGTTCACTGATAGTAAAAATTCTTTGACTCCTTAATAATTTAAATTGATTCTTCCATTAATTATTTTGGAGAAGTCCAATATTTATTATAGGTGTTTCAAAAAAAAAAAACATTTATCACCCCTAAATATATAAAGTAGACTCTCCTATCTTTGTCTTTGGGTCAGTCCATCATTCAGAGGGGTGTTACTGGTAGGAAAAATCATTTCACCCGTACATATGGAATTGACTCGTCCATCATAGAACCGTCTATTATTATATAGGGGTATGTCTTTAGCAGCACAGTTTACATTACACCCTGAATATATAAATGGACTCTTCTGTTTTTAGACATGGAACAGGCCATATAATGAGGAGGTATTTTACAAAGAAAATAAAAAATGACGCAATTTACAAGTTGAGTGATGCTCAAATGAGAATCAATAGGTCAGTTGGCTTTTGTGTCGATAATAAATCGGTGAGTGACGCTCAGAAGCACTGTTCGGCTCACATATACCGCTGATTTTTTTTTTTCTTCTTTTTTTTTTACTATTTATTTTATCTTGTTTGGTATTTGGTCTTTAAATCTAAATAAACTAGGCATAGATGAATGAAAATATTATCATATTGTATTCGACAATAAAAGAAATGGGATATATTAAGATGCAGTTAATCTTAAATGAGAATTTAAGATCCGGGACAAATCCTCATTATAGGCTTGTTCCAGTCATATTTTATGATGATTTCGTATTTGAGAACAGGATATGGGCCACACCACGGGAAGGGCTGCCTTCATATGTAGGCTATAGGAGTGTAGAGCTGGCTTTGTTTTAAACGATATTTTATTAACTATAAATTACATACATGTACTACACTACAATTTCATAAGTAGCAGGATTTGAAAGTAAGCAAAATGCTTATAACATATAAAGTCATCTCCTGATAAGCCTTTACATCGATAGATTCTGGTGGGCAGTTTTATGTACGCAGGAATCTTGGGCAATGACGAGCCGCTGTACAGTCCTGTGGAATTGAAGCGGTTGCTGTTTGCCCTTTTTTATCTTTTGACGTGGCTAATATTTCATTATATGCTTGTCAAAGATGCCATGATATTGTATGCGAAGTTGGCATGAGGTTTGCAGTACGGTATGCCATTTATGGAATTGTCCAGCATGACATTGGTTATCATGGGATACCGATGCATAGTATTGGCCAACATTGGGTTTGCACATGTATGGCAAACCCAATGTTGGCCAATACTATGCATCGGTATCCCATGATAACCAATGTCATGCTGGACAATTCCATAAATGGCATACCGTACTGCATACCTCATGCCAACTTCGCATACAATATGAAAAATACTACCCAAGTAGCTACCTGAGTAGGCGAAATGAGATGGATGGATGGATGGATGGATGGATGGATAACTTGCAACTTTACGTCCTTTTTAACAGTATTACAGCCATATCAGGACGATGGGTGGGTGATAATGAAATGCTGTGTACAATAGAACACTGGGTGGTTGCTTAGTCCCGGTGGGCGATGATTTTTTCTGACAATCGTCAACGATTTTTTCTGACAACGGTCCCGGATTTTTTCCAAATCGTCAATGATTTTTTCTCCGTGACGTCATAACAGAAAACTGGTGCGACAAAATGGCGAGTTTAGTCGATTAAAACATTTATTTAAAAATCCTATGCTTATTCTTGGTAGAGATTAGGCAAATTAGATAAAATTCACATGTTTAACGTGGTCAACAGATAAAAGATACCTGGAAATTTTCGTTTTGGGTACATCTTGAAGAACTGTCCTCTATGTCTATGTCTGCGAAGTTTACCATAGGGTTACGTTAGTTTTAATCATAAATCTGTGTTGGGAAAAATGTCTCATTATTTTTTGACACTTAACAATAATATAAATAGGTCTGTAAGCTCATTTTCATTTTTCATAGGTCCCGGATTTTTTCCTACAAGTCCCGGATTTGCTCCTACAATAGATTTAAAGCGCCTGATTTTTTCTGACAACGCAAACCACAAAATGAGTAGTTATTATGATACGTTATTGCGCATGTATTGAACAGCAAGATAAAAAAATACTTCAAACTTAATTTTGGTGCATAAATGGATGACAAAATATTTGTCGGCCATCAAAAGACCAGCCTTTCCATTGTATGCACCATGTAGCCCATTCTATTGCTTCAAATTTCCATTCTATTGCTTCAAATTTGATTGTAAATTTGAGTGCCGCCACAGTCAGGCTATTTTTTTCTCTTATGAGGCATAGTAAATTTACATTGTTTCTCCAGACTTGTGCGTGCATGCATGCGTGCATACGTATGTATGTGTGTGATTCCAAAGCATCAATATTTCCTTTTGTACTATCTTTGGTGTACAGTGCTTGCCTCACAATCTTCACCATAGCATAGTGTATGTGAGGCTTGAAAATGCACAGGTCCAGCCGGTTCTACGCTTGAGGGACTGAACATTTTTACATACTACACATCAACACTAGAACAGAAATGTTTAAACCAAAATGTTCTGAAAGTCAATCCTTTGAAAGCAAGGGATACATAAAAGGAATAAATGAAAATAACATACTCGGTTCAGTTGCAGCCGCCGGGCCGCGTAGCGCAATCGGTAGGGCACCTGACTAATAAGTCAGAGGTCCTGGGTTCGAAACCCGGTCTGGCCACATACTTTCGTTTCTCCCTCCGCTGATTCAAGAAGGGCAGTTGTCAGTTTCTGGCGAAAGTATGTGCACTTAGTACTTGTTAACCGCTTATGAGGTCTAAGCCTGCCAAGGAATAGTGTGGTTAGGTTAACTGACCGTCCCGACATGACCATAGCTGTTTGCCGTAGACGTTAAGAATCAACTCAATCAATCAATCAAATCAATTGCAGCCATGTTCCTACCAGGAGCTAATCTCTTTTAAAATTTGTCGAAATGAAATCAATGATTCCAAAGGACCTGAAATTATATAATCTGCACAATGATTGGGCTCGGTGAGATATTTAATGGCCATTACACGCCTTCTAACGCCTGTTTCAGTGACGTTTCTATTTGTTTGAGAAAATCTGAAGTTTTTGATTTAAGAATTTCAGTATGTAATGCCATTGAAAAATTGATGGAGCGTAGTAAACACTGTTTGCCATACTCCCATACAAATGATACTAGCTATTGTGGAATTACAAACTCTTGGCAGAATGACGTCTAGATGACGTCACTCTGGCATGATTTTGAACTCCTAGTTACTATGGTAACATATATATGACGTCATTGTTATAATCTGTTTGCCATGATCCATCAATTTTTCAATGACATTGCATACTGAAATTATTTCAACAGACTTCAGATTTTCTCAGACAAATAATTATTATCAAGTTACCGGTATTCCGTTCCGTGTTATACATGTAATGTGCAACACCAGCCATGCCCCTAGCAGCGGCTCGGCCACTCTATTTTCAGAATGACTCAAAATGAAACAAATGTTTCCAAAATGACTAGAAAATTATTTAATCTGTCCTAAGGTGAAGTTTTGCGAGACGTTTTTCGGTCGGCACACAGCACTCATTGCACTATGATGGAGTACGGGGGAACTTTTAATAGTCGCACGGCACCTCCAGCTTCATGTGAAGTTAAATATGATTTGAAATGTTAGATTTGTTTAGAAAAATGGAACACTTCTAAAAATTGAAAATAGCAGACTCTGTGTAATCTGCACTTGAAGAGAAGATTCAAGTTTGAAAAAAATGACTTCTGTTGTAATGTCTTTTACGTATTCCTTGCTTCCGAAGGGTTCATAGTTTCGATTTTGTCATCATTTGCATGATGAAGGCAAAAACAGTAAATGCAAATACTGTCTCAAGTCATTTCCTGATGCCACTACGACCCTTCGACATTGTATTGAAAAGCATCCAAACGAAAAACTTTGTCTTCTGTGGCCGCTTTGTAATGCAGAAGGGAACCTAATAAAATATAAAGCAAGAGTATTTGATGTGCTAGGCAGTTCGTTAGATGTGACATACAAAATATCCAGTTTGCAAACAACAAGGTGTCAATACACACAAGAACAATCACACAAAGTCCTGTCCAAAAAATTCGAAGAATTAACACACCTACAAAATCTGTTCATAAACTATTTACTGAGCACGACAATGAAATACATAGTGAAGCACGGGGCTAACACCAATTTCCCATGCCTGTGCTGTCAAAAGAGCCAGTCAGTTTCTATACATGCTAAAGTGGTTGTCGACCGAGACAGTCGACAGAAGTATCATTCGGTCGACAACCACCTCATTATAATATACATGTGTCATCTACCATAACTGGTACTGCTTACTACCTCCTTCTCTGTCGCGAGCCACTTCCTTTTGGCATCTTCAAATGGCGTCTTTGTACGGTTCGGTCGACAGCACAGGTAAGCAAATTGGTATTACCCCCGTGTATACTCGAAAAGTAATCAACTGTATAAATGTGCGCAAACAAAATTTTACCCGGAAATTATATGGCAAATCGAAGAAGACGGTGGAAACACATGGGTGGGAGTAGATCTCCAGACTTTGATTTTGGTTAGTTTATGACGCCTCATCAGAGATCTCGTGACGTCCAAGGTCACAGTGAGTGACGTCAGACTATCTAATGCTGGCATTTCAGTCAATGTAGTTTATTCAAACAGCAATTAGGTTATATAATGGATTCACAAGTATGAGTAGGCCTATGGCCTTATTTAAGGATGTAGGGCCCTAAATCAATGGATTTGCTAATAGGGCCTCCACTCCAAACTTTTATTGATTTGATGGGCACTCTTTGCTTTTGCTTTTGTTAGACACTTCCACACCATCCTCTAGGGGCCGCAAACAGCGTTTACACCCGATATCACACCACTAAACACGCTGAGCAACAGCAGCCCAGGTAACTCAGTAGGTTAAGCGCTGGCCTGCTGATCTAGCGGTCTCTGGTTCGATACCTGCTAAAGGCGGAAATCTATACATCGTAAACGAGATTCCTCTGCACATAGCTTTTCATTATCCCCCTACCGGCGTCTTTATCTGACTGAAATACTTTTGAAAAGGAGTCATTCATCCATCAACGCTTAGTAACACCACACTGAAGCGAAATGGCAAGGAGAAAAGATTAATTCTATGGCGCCAGCAATATCAACTTGGAACAATCTCATCACTGTAATTATAAAGTATAAGGCACTGTAGTTATTAAGTATAAAAGATAAAAAAAAAAAATCCTCTCTTTCTGTCGTGTAATGAATTTTTTCACTCATGAACACCTGTAGTGATAGTTTCCCTTGAGGCATACCACGACATACATGTCAGTAATGCTTCTGATGTTCAATCGGCGAAATAAAATTAGATCACACACTAAAAAATCTAATTGCTGAGTCTCTAATCCAAGTTTTGGGTCTCTGAAATGCAATATGTGTGGTAGGAAAAAATCCGGGACACTGTAGGAAAAAATCCGGGACATTAAATTCATTGTAGGAGCAAATCCTTGACATTTGCTGTAATTCTCGTCCTTGGTTTGCAGAGGTTATTTCACAGAAAAAATGTGACAAACGACTAAATGCGCTCATAAAATGCTTCAGAAAACAGCCTGTTTGCAAAAGATCAGGAGAAAAAATTGAAAATAAGTTTGTTCACCTACCCTTTTGCTTCGTCACGCTTACGAGACACTAATTGTCAGAAAAAATCGTTGACGATTGTCAGAAAAAATCATCGCTCACCGGGACTAAGCAACCACCCAGTGAGAACCCCGTTTACGATTGAAAATATTCTCGCTACAGCGGAGCTCGAACCCGGGACAGCTAGATCAGCAGGCCGGTGCTTAACCTACTGAGAGTCCGGCGAAATGGGAATGAATCCATACTTGACAGTAAGCGAAATGGGAGTAAGCGAAAGGAAGTAGGCGAAATGGGAGTAGGCGACACGGGAGTAGGCGAAATGGAATAAGGCAAAATGGAAACATTCCTCAATTTCATTTTTAGTCTTCTGGTTTACATGATTTAAGATGTACAATAGTTTGGAGAGGGAAAAGCGGGGGTGGGGTTGGGGAGGCAACAATAGTCTGGGGGAGTGGAAAGCGGGAGTGGGGGGGCGCCCACCATGAGGAAAGGTTTTCATAAGTATCAAAATATCGATCTTACCTGAATATTCTTTTCGGGCAAACGAATCAGTATTGTCTAAAACCTAACAATAAAATCCGGGGAAATAAGATGAATTACAGCCAATGGCATTTTGCTCTGTCTGAAAAGGCGTCTTGTCCCAATTGTGGGGTAAAAAGGCAAAATTATTAAAAATGCAGAGTCTAAAATCGTGTTAAAATCGAATTTGCTTGTTATACATGTAATTGGTTTGAAAACACGCCCCAATTGTTTTGCTAAATATGCATTGTTTAGCAGTTTTAAACCCAGTTTTCAGTATCTGAAATACAGCAAGAAACGAACCCACCACGTTGTTTTGGCCAATAAATGCTAACAAGAATGTCCAAACATATATTTTGACGGTACTTGGTTTAACGGCGGAGAAATAAACGAAATACACCGGAATAGGCCAGTGCGTCGGAATAGGTCAACTTTGAGCAAGTGTATGTAGTCAGCCTAACACTGCAGTTTAGCCGCATTTTATCATTTATGAGTACCCTTAGCCACATTATACACCTTTACACGTAGTTCGTCTGAGGGTGTTGAATCATGGCTAAAACAGAGACAACCCTGTAGCAGTATTTCAATTCTCATATCGACGTTGTCCCCGCACACCTGTCTTAAAGACAATCTCTATTAAGCAAAAATCTGTCTTACAAGGCCAAAATCTCATATTCCACAGCAGTATTTTCAGTATAAATTGACCTGCAAGCACTTGTCTCAAGCGAACAGTCTTTGCTCATCTATTGGGTGCTAGCTTTTTCACCTTTTCAAGGTTATTTCAATATTAAGAAATGTTACAGTATGCAACAAATGTACCCTTAAACTGACATCTGACCACTGGTTGTGACCTTGACCATGGTTATGGAACCTGAATCTTGCTCATGATATATATTCTCATTTTGCTTTACTTTTCTGTGAAGTGCAAGTAATAAATTGCAATTCGGTATATGTGAGTGTCGGGGTTGGGGCGGGGCGACTGGTGCTGCTGTTGGGATAAAACAATATTATCTTTCTTTCGATACTATGATTTAATTTGTGAACTGAACTTACTGTTGTATATGTACCACAATTCTAAAGTTTGTTATCTTTGTAGGGAGAGGACTAGCTAATGTTGGTATAACTTGTGTCCAATCCCTTTGTCTATATTGTAAAATAAAATATGTTTAATCTAATCTAATCTAATCTAATGCATTTCTGAAGTTTAAGAGTATTCATGGGGTCAAACTTCGACCACTGACCAATTGTGTTGTGTGGGTGTGGGAACCTTAATATTGCAGCTGACATACCTTTGAAACTTTGAAACTTATCATTATGCTTTACCTTTCTGTGAAATTTGATCTTGTTTGTTTCAATGGTTTTTCCTAATCCTGGAGACAAGATTTGACCTTTGACCTTTAACATAATTTGACCTCTGACCTCTGATTCAGACCCTTACCTCAGGCAAGGCAACATAATTTTGTTTGTGACATACCCCCTTATTATGTTTTACCTTTTCAAGAAGTTAAATCAAATTTGCTTTGATATTAGTAATTGGGAAGAAACTGTCAGAGAGTGGTTTTTCCCCCTTTCCCCCCGGAAAAATGGCTATAGGAAGGACGGCTATATAGTGAATTGTCCGGGCCTCATAGAGCCACTTTTCCCCCATAGTCCTTTTTCCCCCACCGGGAAATCGGCTATTAGTGAATTTGGTATGGCTGTTGGTATTTTGCGGAACGGAACGAAACGGAATGGAATGGAACAGAGACATTTTACGGAATTAATCGCATAGGAAATGTATCAGTACTTCAAGGGAGGTAATTAACGTGATTAATTAAAAAAATCAATATGCAAATTTAGAAACCATATTTTTATAATAATCAATAATTACTAATTTAAGGAACGAACAAGGTGCGATTTCTTCCCATCGCAGAAACATACACACGCAAGCTTACAGGAAGATGTACGAACGGGTGCTATGTCTAGTCATGTTTGATTTAGTAGAGAGTTTATTACATTGAAAATCATAATCGGACGTGTTTCCCAATGGGAGTCGAGCCCGCGACTCCTGCATGAAAGACGAACACTAGTCCAGGCACTCCGCTGCGCGCACGCATAGATGAATGCTTGTATCAACACAAAATTATACAAATTTATGCACAAAACCACGTACACTCGTATCCGTTTTTGGCTAACATGGAAAAGCAAAATGCCTACCCGTTTCCCCCAAAACGATAATAAGACAGACTGGTGGACACATGCATGTTTTTCTAGCATCTATTATCCATCGATATTTTACGGACAGATACCCTTTCTGTTTCAGTTATGAACCTGACTATTATAGTTGAAGAAGGAGCAAATTCCACTATGTAGCGTGTTTTCCTGCAATCATGTTACCAGGGGGAAAATCCACTATAGGGGGAAAAACGGCTATGCAAAAACACGTATAGTAGATTTTCCCCGGGGAAAATTGGCTTTATAGTCATATTTCCGGGGGGAAATTCTACTATATAGCCATTTTTCCGGTGGGAAATTCTACTATGGAAAAATCATAGTCATTTTTCCGGGGGGAAAATCTACTAGGGGGGAAAAGCTACTCTCTGACAGAAACAACCTGCCTAGCTTGTTTGCCCCTGGCATAACTTTTCATTCTGCTTTATGTTTCTGTGAAGTTTAATGAAATTTGCTTCGGTACTTTTTACTGATTAATATAATTATTGCTGAAACACGATTTTACCTCTGACCCCAGATTGTGGCATTGACCTTGTGTTTGGAGCATTAATATTGAGTATAACAGACCTTCTCATTATGGTTTGCCTTTCTATGAAATTTGATCTAATTCGCTTCTGTACATGTAGATTTTTTAAAGTAATCGCATACACAATTTGAGCTCTGACCCCTGAGTGTGGCCTTGACCTTATCATGTGGCTGTCACACAGTGACGTATAGCATCAGCGTATGCCGACGTATGAGAAATTTAGTTAACACGCTGGTGTACGTTGAATAAGTTAGGGGTACGTTATGCACAAGTTACGAGTACGCTCAAATACGTTGGTATAAGTTGTTGTACGTCGAATGCGGCCCAAAATTTTGTGCATGCATAAAATTTTCAGCGTACGCCGACGTATTGTTTATAAGTTAGTCATAAGTTTGGTGTACGCAACAGGTAAGTTAATAAGTTATGCGTACGTTCATGCACGTAACTTGTAAGTTAATCATACGTTGACATACGTCGGCAGCCAGCAGGTCCATTGTGGAGCGTACGCGTAACTTATTTCTAACTTATAGGTAACTTACCTGTAACTTATACCGAACGTATCCAGAACGTATCCAACCTATGCCTGACGACCTTAGAACTTATTCAACGTATCACGAACGCACTGAGCGTATTTAGGTAACATATCCGCTATCGACCTGGGCTTCAGCTATATCTATTGGATACAGATTAGCAATTCATCACTTTTAAATAAGGAATCTTCTTGGACCGCTTCTGCTTGTCGTTTTGGGGCTTGAGAGGGGTTTAATACTTCAGATGCCACCACAGCTGCTGCAGATGCCGCCACGGATACCACTAAAGAGGCATTGGAGTCTGCGCGAGAGGAAGGTTGGCTACCATCGTAGGCACGGCAGTCGCGTGCTGATTGGGACGACGGTAGGCATGCAGGTGGTCAGCTACTACCAGCAAAGTTCTCTAATTTTTGTTCTTTAGGCATGTCCATCGATCAACGTCCACTACAATAAAAAGTGTTGTAGAGAGCCGTCGCTTTACATCTGATCGTCA
The DNA here is from genome assembly GCA_963989385.1 of Ctena decussata. NCBI lineage: Eukaryota > Metazoa > Mollusca > Bivalvia > Lucinida > Lucinidae > Ctena > Ctena decussata. Next base: position 21,684,123 of record OZ022502.1, read on the forward strand.
AAGCACGCTCCAACACGCTATACATAAGGTCGGCGTAAGTTAGACTAACGTTGTGCATGCGTTCGGCATAAGACAAGAACGCTACAGATACGCTGGGAACACGCTGTTATACGCTTGTATAAGTTATGTATACGCTAGGGATAAGTTGTGAGTAAGTTATTTATACGTCTCAGTACGCTATGTGTGCGTTCCGAAACCGGCTGCTGTTTGATGTTTTAATTTATCTCCAGCGTATGCCAGCGTATTGGATAAATTTTTCATACGTTGGCATACGTTGTCTGAAACGTTGTATTGTGACAGGGCCTTTAGGTGTGGGAACCTACATCTTGTGCGCGACACACCTTCTTGTTATGCTTATCTGTCTGTAAAGTTTCATGATATTTTCTTCAGTAGTTAATAAGTTATTGTTAAGACTCGATTTGAAACACACATTGACCTCTGACCCAACTGTGGCCTTGGTCTTGGGCATGGGAACCTAAATCTTGCGCGCGACACACCTGCTCGTTATGCTTTATCTTTCTGTGAAGTTTCGTCGAATTCGCTTCAACAGTTTTTACGGACGGACGAACTGACGGACGGACAGACGGACAGTGCAATTTTTATGTGCCTCCCGAAGTTCGTTCGGGGGCATAAAAGAACACTGACACAACAGTAAAAGAGATCTGACCGAGTATCATATTTTCACTAAAATCTCAAGAGAATGTTATACTGGATCATCACGGTCCTCTCGTTTCTAGGAAATGCCTGCATTAAATGCAAAACTATAGGCTACGATTTGACGCCGCGTTCAGCGACATCAAATCTGGGTCTACACTGTTTGCTAAAATCCCCCTTTTGGGACGAATCTAAAAAGATTTAACCCCACTCACTACACGCTGCCCCAGGACAAATTCCCCTATTGTCCTGTAATCTACCTTGAGTGATGAATACAAACAATCGGTTTACAATGGTCTCTTCCTATGTTGAGTTCAGTACTGCCCATTATTGTCCTTTCAATCATTGCCTCTTCCAGTTTTGAAATAGACCTACCCGTATTTGTGTGCAGCAACCCATTATAAATGAACAGGGGTATTTGAACTGGACATAACTTTCTCCCCTGAATATATCATATGGACTCTTCCGCCGGTTTTCGACGAGTCCATTATTGTAGAGAAGGGATTTTTTATAAAAACATACTGATATTACGAATCTTGTAACCCCTAAATATTTTACATTGACTCTTCCATCAAATATTTTGGAGCAGTCCAATATCTATAGTAGGAGTGTCAAAAAACATATTTTTTTCTCACCCCTGAATATATACAGTAGACTCGTCCATGTTTGTCTTTGGGTCAGTCCATCTTTTAGAGGGGAGTTTGGTAGTATAAAACATTTCACCCAAATATATATTATTGACGCTTCCATCACAGAGACGTCCATTATTTATAATAGGGATGTTCGAAATAAAGTTTACCTTACACCCCTGAATAATTTAAATAAAATCTTTTGAATTCGACATAGCTAGGTCAGTCCTTTATTTAATGAAGGGGTTTCACCAAAATGACGAGAACTGCACAAGGGATTTTACAAGGTGAGCGATATTCAAGTGAGAACTTAATGAAGCTTTGGCATTCCTATGAACGGTGAGTAACGCTCAGAAAGAGCGGATCACACACACCTGGTCAGCAGGTTTGGGTAACCCATCCGCTGATTTTTGTTCGTCTTCTTCTATGTCTTTTAAATCTGAAATAAAGATACAGGTGAATATATCACCATTTTGTGTTCGCAAAGGAGCATTGTATCACACTGGATATTTTGATTTAACACATTAATGCCTAGCGCCCCATGAAAGAGTCACTGACAGACAGTGCAGACTCAGATCAGACGCCGCAAACGCGGCGTCTGATCAGGGTCTACACTGATTGCAAATACAAATGGATATTTCTTCATAAAATAAAACAATAACCAATTGATTCTAGGTAAGACATGGGCCGCGTAGCGCAATCGGTCGGGCGCCTGACTTATAAGTCAAAGGTCCTGGGTTCGATACCCGGTCCGGCCACTTACTTTCATTTCTCCTTCCGCTGATTCAAGAAGGGCAGTTGTCAGTTACTGGTGAAAGTAAGTGCACTTAGTACTGGTTAACCGCTTAGGAGGTCTTAGTCTGCCCAAAATAGTGTGGTTAGGTTAAATGACCGTCCCGACATGACCATAGCTGTTTACCGTGGACGTTAAACAATAACACAACAACAACTAGGTAAGACACAGAGCAAACTCTGTCTCTGATAAGAAAATGTAGATGACCAGCTGGCTGAGCTAAGTCGTCCGTGGTGGGACGGGCTTTTCACAAGCTGGCTCAATAAAAAAAACTTAGTTCATGCATCAGCTTGAGTAGCTTCCCTTACAGTCCTCTATCTGCCATCTTGTGGGGCAAAATTATAATTGAGCCGCGACACCAGAAAACCAACAATGTGGTTGTGCGCCCAGCGCAGACTCAGATCATGTCTATCAGGGGCCATAACTCCTGACCAAATTGATGCATAACCTCCCTTTTCAAACCCGCCTGCGTTTTGTTGGTAGGCATATCAGTTTCAAAGAAATCAGATCATAACAACTTAAAAGTTGTGTGCAGAAACTGATACAATCAAATTCCATTTTCCACCCATGCCATCACAACAAAATAAGCGAGACACAAGAGTCTTATTAAGCATTCAATATATGCACAGGCTTTTGCGGATATGCATTTAGTAAATGGTTAGTAGACAGTAAGCAGCTAATAGCAGAAAAAGTCGTGTTAAACTAGCAAGTAGTCCATAGCTCAATTGCACGGCACAGAAACAATGAGCAAGATACATGAAACAAACGAAGATATAACAAAATTGGGCATGAACAAAAACACAGGACGTAACAAGAGGAGCTAGAATAGGCGGACCAGCTTGTAGCAGCAAGATCACACCGGGTAGGCGGCAATCGAAAACGCTCGCGCAATCGACGAACGCGGATCAAAAACAGTTAGAAACAGCGTTTTCGATTGCAAATTGAAAACGCTGTTTTGCGATCGAAAACGCTGTTTTTGATCCATGTTAATCGATTGTTCAGAGCGTTTTCGATTGCCGCCTACCCGGTGTGAAGATTATTCTGGGACCGTTGTACGCACGCCTTTGTCTCCCGAAGCAGCCACAGACATCGACACATGGAATACACAAATAGAAAGAAGATAAAAAGCCATGTTGGTTGTATGTCGATGTAATATAATTTAAATTCTACCTTATACAGGGGTAGGTGAGCAGGGGGTGGGGTGGGGGAGGGGGGGGGGTCGGGCGATTGTGCTGGATAGCTTTCAGTGCCGGGGCGTCCTATTGCTTTGGATGATAGGGCAAGTACCTACTGTGCTTGCAGTAGGTGCGTTTAAAGGTTGTTGGAACATTTTTCTCGCCCCTATCACATCTCTTCTCTTTATTCGTCTCTCTGGGAGACGGCTAGATATAGACTGAAACACTGTCTCAAAGAGCCCTTAAACCCTAAACAACCAACCAACAAACCAACCAGTCTACCTTATGCAACAATTTCTGTTTCAAGCAGACAGCATAACATTTAGTTTCGTTATTATTTAGTTTATTTATTTTCATAACTCAGCTATATTTGTCAAGGTTTTGACGAAACATTGGCGAACATAATGGCACTTGATAAGTTAATTTCGTTGGCACAGTTGGAAACTAACAGTTTACATCAATTATCTTGTCTTTTCATAAGACCTTGTTATTATGCCATCCTTTAATTAACTTAATGATTCTGCACTTTGAAGGCTTTGGCAAAACGTTTTGATGAAGTAATTTACAGTCTGGGGTCACAGATTTTCAAAAATGTGACAAAGAAATGAAAGTGAACGAAGTACCCAAATCATAAGTCTGAATTCCTTAGTCATATAAACATTGACAATTCCGGAATATTCCGGACTGTTCTCCAAATTAATTTACTGTAATTTACGTGTAAAAATTTCCGTAGATTTTACGGTAGAATACCTGGCAACCAGCTGTCAGCCCATTTCCCGTCATTTTTACGGCCTTTTTTTTTGAAATCACGATATTGTAGAGTTATATGTTAATTGACCGCACTCCGGCGAAAATAAAATTATAGTGTTGAGGCGCTACATAACCAAAACAATATCTGTTTTATTCTACCCTACTCTGCGCAATGAGTCCTGCCCATGTTTATGGGCGCCCGTCAAAATAACGGGAGATGGACTGACAGCTGGTTGCCGGGTATTCTATAAAAAAAAAGCAAAGGATTTTTTTTACGGTGAGTAATGTTCACAGGAACATAGATTGCCGGTTAAACTTTCCAGGACCCAATTGTTAAAGCATCTGTAGCTTAAAGAAGCCGTTGAGGACTCGGTTAAGTATCACAAATTGTAGAAATATTTTCTGCCAAAAACGTGAGGAGCTTTTGCACTGCAAAACTCCTCACATTTTCGTGGCTAAAATGGTAGAGTTTTTTACGTATATAATATTTTTGAAAATTCAACGCCTCGTTAAGAAATGAAGTCGTTAGTTTCGGGCAAATGGGCCCTTGACATGTATAAAGTTAACTGTACTTTTTTTTGAAGTTTTGAGCAAAGTTTATAGCTACTTTCTTTCACCTTCTATGCTCAGGCTGACAAATTTTCTTCATCATATAAACTTTACAATATACATTTAGCTGGGACAATCTGGCATATACACGCCTGGTAAACTTAATACCTGCACGAGTCCATTCCCACCTGGAACTAAACAGACACGCAATTAATCAAAGAGAAGGTATGTTTCGATGTCGTATAAGCTCTATGAATTATGGTGGCTGGTTTGTGTCATTTCGTCTTTACGCCGCGAAAAGGCGCCACGCGCAAAGACGAAATAACGCCACGCGAAAAGACGAAATAACGCCATGCAAAAAAGACGAAACGACGCCAGGCGAAAGGACGAAAAAACGCCACGCGAAAAGACGAAATTTAAGAGTTTCAAATGGCGTCTTTTCGCATGGCGTGTTTTTTTTTTTTTTTTTTTTTTTTTTTTTTTCAACTTTTCGGGCTGAAATTTCGTCTTTTCGTGTGGCGGGCTTCGTCTTTTCGTCTTTTCTCATGGCGTTATTTCGTCTTCTCGCATGGCGTTTTTTTGTCTTTTCGCGTGGCGTCTTTTCGCGGCGAAAAAACGCTATGGCACAAACCAGCCATCATAATGAATCGCATCTACAGGTTTTTGTGTGGGTGTTTGTGCTGGAACACTTATTATACTGACTCAACCTGAAATAAACCCAGCAGGCATGCAACGCTGAATCAAGACTGGCGTCATGACGTTAATTAAACGTTTATTCTATCTTGATTCAACGGGATCATTTATCGAGCCTGATATCACAAAAGTTAAGAAGACGTGGATATGTATTTTGATGCCATAAAACGAATGCTAACATTTCAAATTATGTTTTGCGTATGAATGTTTTCGCTGATATATCAACCTAAAATTAAGATTGATCGATTCAGATTTCAGGGAGGTCAAAGAGAATGTATGAATGAATGTTAAGTTGTATGTACATCTGTTTCAGCAGCTGTACAAATATACTGATATTTTAGCTGCAATCAGCAGAAGGGCTTTATGGCAAATGCGAACAGCAAAGGCTTAGATCAGTCTGCGCGTCCGCGCAGTTTGATCAAAGCCTTTTCCGTTCGTTAACACCATGTAGGTACCTTGTGGAATATACAGGCAGAAAACGAAGGTTAAAACTAGACTGAAAGGATTCACAGACGCCCTAGAGTCTTTGCATTTCGCAGGTACGCGTAGCAACCTTTTAGTTTGACTGGGCTCAAAATTTTACGTCTGGAAGGATATGATATGGCCTCCCAGGAAGAGCATGTTTTCCCATGTTAATTTATGAAATAATGTTTTGTACACAGAACTACCTGTTTGTAATGAACAGCAATCGCGTTATTTGCGGTTAATCATTTCAGGATGCAACTAGATTATAAATAAATGAGTCGCGACACGACAAAACCAACCGAGTGGCATGTGCGCTCAGCGAAAACTCAGTTCAGCCCGGGCATCTGCCCAGTCTGCTTACTGTCTTTGCTGTGCGCTGAAAGGGTAGCCAATGCCACTTTGTTGGTTTTGTTATTTCGCGGCTCATATGATTAGTTTTCTAAATATTTTTGCGCACCATAAATACCTTAAACTTGGGACACCATGAGCAACTAAAATTAAACGAATTGATTGTGCTGTTGGTAATGTGCTTATTATGTCCTGGCGGAAAGACAGACGGTGTAGACCATGAACAGACTGCTTCTGATAGGGGTCTGTCTACACTGTTTATTCAGGCATGTCTGTCCCAATACTCAAGATAAAAACTAGTCTCCAAGAAGGAGGCGGGTGAGTCGATTTTATAAACAGACAAGTAAATTTGTTAACTCGATACTCGTTTTTCATAACTCGATACTCGCTTTCTATAACTCGATAGTCCCTTTTTATAACTCGAAACTCCCCGCTTTTTTTAACTCGAAACTCGCTTTTTATGACTCGATACTCGCTTTTTACAGCTCGAAACTCGCTCTTATAACTCGAAACTCGCTTTTTATTACTCGATACTGTAAAAAAAAACAGAAACCCTCAAATATTTGGATAAATATTGAAATAACTGTTGGCAAAGTTCTCAGGAAAGTATGTAAGTACCACTCATGTTTCTGATTAAATCTTTGTAGATTATCTCAAAGTAATCATCAATAGAGATCAGTCGATTTAATTAAAGAAAGAATTACGTTTGATATGAAGCAATTAAATGTATAAGTGTAATCAAAGTCTATCTTACACATATCTACAAATAATTTACCGCAATTACATTAAATATTTATGCAGCATAGCATTTCGAATACCTATAGCCTGATCCAAAAGGATCTAGCTTTTCAGAATTAACGCAATGGGCACACAACGCTGAAACATCGTTGATTCAACGTCATAACATTGAATCAACGCTGATTCAACGTTGTCGCAACATTGTTTGACTGCTGGACAGGTAGGTTTAGAGTTTTGCTTTTTCATGGCGTGCTGGATGGAAACATGAACCGATTTTACATCCTTTTAACAGTATTTCAGTCATATCAGGACAATGGGTGGCTAATAATGTGCAATGGAACCTCGTTAATGGCTGTAGGGTGTGAACAGTATGGGTACACTACGCCACATCTTGAAAAAAGAGACAAAAGAGGTGAAAAAGCGTACACGCTGTCCATACGGTTTATGCGTTTCTTGCTTCCAAACGCCCTCTCAGCAACCTGGATTCTTCATCTTGCGTTTTTACACAGCCATTAAGGATTTTCGAAATTTTCAATAATTATACTGACACTTGACAAAACTTATTGAGCCGCGACACGAGAAAACCAACAAAGTGGTTGTGCGCCCAGCGCAGCCTCAGATCAGCAGGGGGCATCCGCCCAGTCTAATCAGAATCTTCGCTCAGCGCTTAACGGGTAGCTAAGGGTCTAAGCTACCTCCATGCGGACAGCGAAGACTCTGATCAGACTGGGCGGATGCCCAGGCTGATCTGAGTCTGCGCTGGGCGCACGACCACTTTGTTGGTTTTCTCGTGTCCTGGCTCAATTATGTTTTCTGTTGTGTATCATTGACTGGTGTATAAGATTCTATGTGTCTGTTTGGGAAGTGGAGCAGATGTTTTCTGCAAATAAACTACATTGTAATAATAAAAAAATTTCTTCTTCCTACTCTTTCAGCGTTTCAGATGCGTTTTAACTTTCCCTGTATACAGACGAGCAGAATTCGTTCAAGGACTTTTCAAGTCTGGCAAAGACTTCCTCAGAATTTCAACTTTATACTCAGATACTGGTATATATTTAAGGAAAAAAGTTCTACACGGATGTTAAATTAACATCCGTGCAGAACTGTTGTCCTTAAGTATATATGGTCTATCTCTGATTAATCTAATAAATTTTTCTTAGAATTTAGACTTTATCTTTCACTTGAACTCACCGGAAATAGAAATTACGGTGAATAGGTACACTTTTAGGCAAAGCAACTTTGACATTTTCATTTTTGCCTCCCTTCCCGATGGCGTCAACTTTTAAAGGAAAGAATTTGCTCCTCTAGGACTGAAGTTGCCATTTTCGAAGGGTTTTGTTGTCCAGGGAAGCAAATAGAAGAAAAAAATGTCCATTTCTTGATTAAAAGTGGAAAGAAAAATGCACCCATAAGCTGATGTTTACTATATGATTTGCGTTAACGGTTGTAACATGAAGTTACAACCGTTAACGCAAATCATATAGTAACATCGCTATTTTCAACTTTAGCGTATTACATTTCCACCTGGCCCTTTTTTCAGCTGCCCTAGTTTTGCTGAAAATGGCTTAGGGGAGAGTCGGGTAACTTCGGACAGCGCGTAAATTCGGACAGTAACATTGTTTCCTTTGTATGTCAGTTGTTTGGAACTAAAACAAAAATAACTGGCCAAACAGTGAAAATCCTGATGAGACGGCTCATTTAATATGAGCCGTCTCATCTGGATTTTCACTGTTTGCAATGGTATGTCCGAATTTACCCCCTGTCCTAAGTTACCCGACTCTACCCGATCTCTGTCCACTCATCAATATTGTCCCCCATTTCTTCTTCTCCATGCCTCTTCTTCTTCTTTTTTCTTATATGTACTGTGCTCTGTAAGTACGTCTTTGCTAAGCCACAAGACCTTGAGATATGTGCAACAACCTTAGCTTTTCTTTCTTAACACTAATCATACCAGTCCATTACATTTTTCAATAGTCTTCTGAACATACACTTCTCAAAAAATAAAAGGAACAACTGATATTTTCCCATTGACATTAGTACAATATATACCTAGTTCAAGATCCTATAAATTCAACAATTTCCCGTTCTTTTGCAGCATTTTGAAGATGGTTCGAAGTTTAAAACAACAAGAATTTTAATAGAACATGCCCTGATCATTTCCATAGATCAATGGAACAAATTTGGCAATTTTCGAGTTTTCTAAAATTGAGGCATTTTTCTAGAAGTCTATAAAGTCTCATAAACTTGAGTGCAACGTGATCCTTTCAAGCGGGTCAGCCTGTAAACATACAGTTTCATAGATAAATGGTCGCTTTAATTTTGGTTGAAACATCATGATTTTTGCATGTTTAAAAAATTACAATTTTTTACCAATGTATCATTTCGACAAAAATCCGTCCATAGACATAGGCAAAATAGAAATTGGATCAAAATTTATGCTGACAGTAACTTCAACCCTCTTTAGAAATTGTCAAATTAATTGGAAATCCGTGTCTTTGTCGAGCGAAAGTAAATGACCCTCAAAGTAGGGATAAGTTGCACAGCTGCCTATGGAAAAAATCATTAGGTGCTCCTTTAAATATTTTGAGCAGTGCACATACAAAACATATTGATAAGATAAATACCCTTGGCTGCTTTCACACTTTACCGGATAGCGTTAACGAACATCCGACGGAGAACCGAATTTTCAACCTCTTTGTCTCCGTCCGAATGTGTTTCTTGCCCGTTTTCCATTCGGCGAGGTCCTTTCAATCTGGAAAAAAGTTTTGAACCTGCAGAAAAATTGGAAAAGACTCCATCGAGCAAAGACGGCCACCGGATGAAGGTAGCTATGCGCTGGCATGGATTTTGTTCGAAACTCCTGTACTTGTCCAGTTTAAATTCGCGGCTCCACTACTACCTGACATTCAAACTGTCAACCGGAGGTAATTCGGATACCGACCGCATTTTTACCGGACCATTACTGACAAAGAACGCATGGAAACCGACAAATAACGGGAGTGAAAAGGTGGTCAACAGGACGACGCACATCTTTTGTGGAACAAAACGTCGATTCCCTGCCCTACTATCTCAATATCTTCTTGCATTTTAGGGTTGAGAACCCTCTGCTATCTTGCGGGCCTTCACCAACAAATCACGGAGCGACGTGTAAGAGTCCGCCTGCAGTATCGAGTGGCCCTGACCCCGGTGCAAACTAATTGCTAGATGGGAGTCTGAACATCTTTGCTCATGCACACAACAGAAGGAGAAGGGGACGGCGGAAATGGTGGTTAAGGACTTGGCAGAGCCTTTACAGGAAGCGACAGCTTGGTCCTTTCGACCAGTCAACTTAGACCCGGTTTCGGAGATAAGATCAGAGGTCATTTGCCAACTTCAAGAGGATACTCCCTGAGATTTTTTATGAGATCCTGGAACGAGTAGGTACCAGAATAACTAAACAAGACACAATATGCACGCACCTTCCTTGTATTCTTAGATTTTGCTTTTAATGGCATCCCATAATTAGTTCAGAAACGTGAGATTCAAGGGATGTTTCCGATTTGTTGTAGTTTGTCCACCCGTTATTAATGAGGTCACAGTTCCTGTGTATAAAGCTATATCGGACACGTTACCTCAGTATGCGATTTGCTTTTGGGTGAACATATACAGTTTTGACGGTTCAACCGTTGGTTAAGGGGGCGCTGTCACCGACAATAAGTGGAACTGCAATCACCGAGCGAAACCCTGATACACATTTTTCAGCTCAAGACACACTGGTGCGGCTTTCTTGGGCTATTGGATTCGAAAAATCCATTGGACACGTGCCGCCAGTCGGACTCGAAAAATCCATCGGACACGTGCCGCCAGTCGGACTCGAACCTGCGACACTGTGTGGAAGGCGAACGCCCTAACCATTAGGCCAGGTGCGCCGCCGAGTGCCCGATTTTCAAATCATCGGACTATTAATACCTTTTTTGTCAGTCATGTGCCCTGTACAAATACGCTCTTAAAACGTTCTTACGGCGTTTTATCAGTTTCTAAATGCATCGCTCTTTCGTTTTTCGTTACTCGTACGGTGATGTCCTTTTATTGACAGTTAATTTTCTAGTACCTGTCCTCTAACCGTGTGGTCATTGTGCGTTTTATGCCATTTGGAAAATTTATTCAGGTAGGTCCAAGGTCAAGGTCACACTTGAAGGTTAAATGATAAAATGGCTATAATTTGAGCTTGTCTGAGCCATAACTTCAAGATTTACGAATGGATTTCAAAATGATGTGGCACAATTGTTCTCCTTGATGAGTAGAAGTGCCATTTGGAACATTGTGTCAAGTAGGTCCAAAGTCAAGGTCACACCTGAAGGTCAATTGATAAAATGGTCATAAATTGAGCTTGTCCAAGCCATTGCTTCTACATTTACGGATGGATTTCAAAATAATTTGGCACAACTGTTCTTCTTGATGAATGAAAGTGTTTGGGTATGTCCAAGGTCAAGGTCACACTTGAAGGTCAGATACTGTAATTGTCATAAATTGATCTTGTCTGGATCATCACTTCTACTTATTTTCTTTTGTGAAAATTTGAAGAAAGAAAAGAGAAGAAAATGCTGACTAAGCATGATGTTGTTTGGCTTCTTTCTAGAGTGAAGCAGTTACTTAGACTTGACATACTTATAGGTCACTATAGCAAACAGCGGGCTCGACCAGTTGTCCCTGGACAACCTTCTAGTTATATTAAAATTTCAGATGTACATATACAATGTAAATAATATATTTTAAGAACATTAATCCGGCCCTTCACATGTACTTTATTCATTTTATATGACTTTATTTTATATGAGTAGGTGAAAAGGGGTTTGTGAAAATTTTGAGTGTAGGTGAAACTGGAGTAGGCGAAATGGGAGTAGGCGAAACGGGACCAAATCCGGAAAATCTTTTTAATGAGCTTTACATTTAATACAAAAATGATAATTGTCAGAGTAACTTAATATCTTGCTCTTGGTGACTGAACTTTTAGATGGCCAGCATTTAACAACTTCATAGGAGCCCAGGCAGCTGATTGCGTTAAGTGCTGGCTTGCTGACATAGCAATCCCAGGTTTGATTCCCGCTGCATCGGCGGAAATCTTTTCAACTGTAAACGGGATTCCATTGTCATCGTCTCATCTATATGACTGAAATACTGTTGAAAAGGATGTGAAATAGCAAGTCTTCCATCCTTCCATCCAGCCAGCTTCATAAATCTCAAAAGTATTAAGCACGAGATCCTTAAAGCACATTCTACTTTAAAAAATAAATTCAATTTTGATTTTGTCTGTGTTCCTCCGCCGTTAAGATATTTAGCTCCTGGTTCTCTCTTGACTGGTGTTCATTCTTCCCAGACTTTCTAAAATACATAATAAAAGAATTATTTCAAGCACTTAAACTTCTTAATAATACGTCACTACAGCCATCCCAGCAGGCACAAAATGTTGAATCAACATTGAAGCAACCTTGATTCAACGTCATGACGTTGAATCAAGGTTGATTCAATGTTGATTCAATTTTACGTTGTGTGCCTAGTGGGATCCCTAGGAAATAGTAGTTACTGACCTGTCTAAGCATTGTCGCGGAAACAGAGCTAAAACAGAGCTAAACCAGAACAAACGACAAAAGGTTCGCCAATGACGACAAGAAAAAGGACTGTCTCGCTTTCTCTTAGTTGAGGGCAAAACAAAATTGCGAAAAGGAAATATTCGCATAACATTTTCCCTCTGATTTAGCAAAAGCAAGCGGCATTTGCACAAACAAATAATAGCTATGTATGTATTTCCTGAGTATCTGAATAAACTAAACTAAGCACACCTTCTAAACGACCACTTGCTTTGCCTCGAACACTGTCATGAGAAGATGGTATCCGGACAAAATTTTCTTATATTCAGTATATCCATTTAGTCTTGCATACATTTTTAAAATTTTGAGCCCGTGAGCCCATTGCCATTATTATCTTTTTCCTGACAGCAGAAGATGCACGTCTACCCCCATTTTCGAACTTCTGAGGGATTAGAACTGTGGTGGGGAAAGTTTTGACATTGTGACTGAATTTTTGAATCCATTATTAGAATAATGCTTTATGATGCATTCTCAAGCTCAGTTAATCATTTTCGAAATATTCGCACAAGAGAGAAGCATATGCTGATAAGATTCGGAAATGTGGTTCTGTCCGAATCATGACAAACTGCTCAAATGTTGCGGTTTTCGGAAACCAATGGGGTACCATTATCTAAAGGTATACTGATAAGATTTTAATTATAGTGTTACCTGGCGAAAGTTGCTTAAGGAACGCGCTATAAAATAGCGCTCTGTAGCGCTTTGCCACGATTGTGCTTTCAAAAAGCGCTTTTTTGCAGCAGTGCTTGCACAGTGAAACTTTCCTCGTTTCAAACACATGTAAACGGAAAGCGCTACAGAGCGCTACAGAGTGCTTTGCCTATGCAACGGTTTGTTACAAAAAAGCGCTTTGTGAGGCAGCTCCGGGGATGCCACGTAGCGCTTTTTTGTAACACACCGTTGCGTTGCCAAATGCTGCTACAAAGCGCTACGTTATGCTCGCGTTAAGCAACTCGTCCCAGATTTATTTTACCAATACATCAGTTTAATCAAAGATGGAAACATATTTTCGATAGTACTTTTAATTTCGCAGAAAAAGAGATATAAATAACTGGTCGATAAAGAGTTGGTTCTAGTATATTTCTGGTGGTGTTGCAAACCAAGATAGGAGGAAAAGATTACCTCTCTAATCGTTTTGTCTCGCCTGCGACTAGCAGAAGCGATACACATGTGTTTCCGGTTTCGTCGTCGTCGTCGGCAGCGGCGGTGTAAACTTTACATTTGTTTAAGAAATAGATTCTTACTTACAGTGATTTGTTGCCTAATGTATCACTGGTTAGAGGTCAGTCGTGAATTGGATATATCACGATCGTGAAGCGCGAGTAAAATATTCACTGACGACTTGACAACAGATCACTGCAAGTAAGAATCTATTTCGATTCTAACTCGTAAGAAACGACGAAAACCCAAGTGTTTCCTTCAAATTTTTCCATTTTTCCGGCATGATTACATGATGAAATACCGCCAACAACTTTGACTGTAACAGAGGCATTTACATGCATTTCATAAGTTTTTGATGCGAGAAAACAACGTTCTACCGTCTATCCTCGTGGACATGAAAACCTACGTCATCAAACGAATCAAAATGACGTCCGAATGGCGCTAAATAACGTCGCACCCAGTGATTTGTTACGCAATATATCACTAGATTTTACCATTGGCTATATAGGCGACCAGTCTTAGAATTCGTGATAATGCGCAGACAGGCGAGACAACGCATTCCGAGGTCAAACGAGTCAGATAAGTCACGGATAGTAGCAATAAACATGTTGAGATTTCTCACATTATGTTTAGTCGTAAGTATGTAAAATATATGCATGTGTACACGTTGCAAATGAATAATTTATCATTCTTGAAAGGATGCATAAGAATGTTTGTAAACAAACAAAACATATCAGCCCGTCATTAATCGAGTCAGAGTCTATATGCTACATTTTGACATCATGCCTGAGAAACTATTGTGAAGGATAAAAATTAAGTGTGCAAAAATCTAACCGGCCTAATTGTTTGGCGTCTTCAATCGTATTTGGAAGATCTTCGTATCTAGTTTCTGGAAGAAACATGGCAACTATTCCAGCAAGTATAACTCCTCCTCCGAATATTAAAAGAGGTAAAGCTACTCCGAATCTCCCTCCCACAATATTTCTCTGCAACAAAAAAAAAAGACAATTTAAATTTTTGTTGTCGAGTTCAAAATTCAAATCGCAGAACTAGATCCAAAAACTAAAACAACTAGAGCATGTGAGCAGGGACTCACGTATACCCCCGGCCAGCACCACCGCCTAACAGTAACACTGCCACACTTAATACAAAACTTTAAAACCAATTATAATGAATGATAAGCAGAATGAGGCTCAGATACTCTCTTACTGATACAACTAGTCATACCCAATCAAAATCCTAGCTATTGTGATTCCTGAGACATCTGTGACAAAAATCAAATTGGAAAGAAAGAAACAATGAACAAAAGAAGGGAATGATACATATATGGAGGTTGATACTCTCTTACACAATACAACTAGTCACACCCAATATTTATACCAAATTTTGAAATCCTAGCTGTATGGTTCCTGAGAAATCTTCGACAGAAATTAAATTGGAGAGAAAAAAAATAAAGGGGGAATGATAAGCAGATGGAGGCTGATGGTCTCTTATATGATACAACTAGTCATAGCCAACGTTTGTAACAAATTTCAAAAACCTAGGTAACGTGGTTCCTGAGAAGTCTTTGACAAAAAAAAATAATTGGAGAGAAAGAAAAAATGGACAAACAAAGAGAATGATAAGCAGCAGAAGGAGGCTGAAGACACTATACAACTAGTCATACCAAACATTTGTACAAAATTTCAAAATCCTACCTGTAGTGGTTCCTGAGAAGTCTGCGACAGAAAAAAAGGTTAATTTAATTGAATAGTAAGAAAAAATGGACAAAGGGAATGATAAGCAGGAAGAGGCTGATGTTTTCATACATATTACAACTAGTCATTACCAAGGTTTGTACTAAATTTCAGATACCCTTACTGTAGTAATTTCTGAGAAATCTCTGACAGAAATTTATTTGGAGAGAAAGAAAAATGAACAAACAAAGAGAATGATAAGCAGCAGAAGGCCGATTCTCTCTTACACGGTACAACTAGTCATACTCAATGTTTGTACCAAATTTCAAAATTCTAGCTGTAGTGGTTCCTGGGAAATCTTTGACAAAAATTTAATTGGAGAGATATTGGAGAGAAAGAAAAACTGGACAAAAAAAGGGAATGATAAGCTGGGTCAGGCCTATTCTCTCTTACACTGTATAACTAGTCATACCCAACGTTTCTACCAAATTTCAGATACCCTTACTGTAGAAGTTTTTTAGATATCTTTCACAGAAAATTAATTGGAGAGAAAGAAAAAATGGACAAATAAAGGGCATGATAAGCAGCAGGAGGCTGATTCTCTCTTACACAGTACAACTAGTCATATTTAACATTTGCACCAAATTTCAAAATTCTAGCTGTAGTGGTTCCTGAGAAATCTTTGACAAAAATTTAATTGGAGAGATATTGGAGAGAAAGAAAAACTGGACAAAAAAGGCAATGATAAGCTGGATCAGGCCGATTCTCTCTTACACGGTACAACTAGTCATACCCAACGTTTCTACCAAATTTCAGATACTCTTACTGTAGAAGTTTTTGAGATATCTTTGACAGAAAATTAATTGGAGAGAAAGAAAAAATGGACAAATAAAGGGAATGATAAGCAGCAGGAGGCTGATTCTCTCTTACATGGTACAACTAGTCATACTCAACGTTTGTACCAAATTTCAAAATCCTAGCTATTATAGTGGTTCTTGAGAAATCTGTGACAGAAAAAAAAGTTTAACAAACACACACACACACACACAAACATATAAACGGAAAAACCAAAAACTATATACCCCCTATATACTTCGTATACCGGGGGTATAAATACTTCAACTAAAATGTAGTTTGATCAGTCAAAGCACTGCAAAGTTCAAAGAAATTTTATAGGAATGTATAGGTTGAAAAAACTAATTCTTCAGCAGGCATGCATGTCTTTGCCAGTAAAGCCTCGTACGTTGTGCTTACTGTAACTCTGACAACTAACATCAAAGTAAGGTAACATAATTTTGGGGAAGTTTGGAGTAAGTGGGTACACTTTCAGGGAACCGACTCTGCCATTTTCAGTTTCGCTTCCCAACTCAACAAAGGTACATTTTTACAGGAAAATAAATTTCTCTCCTAGCAGCAAATCATTTAAGAAAATGCCTTTTTAAAGGAACCTGTCATCTAGGGAAGCAAATAGGAAGTATTAAAAGTTGTCTCCTTTTGAAAAACAAATGGCGAGTAAATATGAAGGTAAACACCCATACCTCTTAAAAGAATACAGAATCAAATTTGGCGCAATTCCTCTTGTAGACCAGGGGCCGTATTTATAAAAACACTCAAGTTGTTGCAATGCTGTTGCTAAGGCTAAATTTTTGCGAAGGAGATTCCCTACAACTATGAAATTTGCTCTGGAGGAACAGTCTAAATAAGACTGTTTCTCCAGAGCAAATTTCATAGTTGTAGGGAAATTCCTTCATAGAAATTCAGCCTTAGCAACAGCATAGCAACCACTTAAGTCGTTTTATAGATATGGCCCCCCGATTTTTAAACTATGAAGTAAGTATGGATTTCTTACTAATTCAGCAATATATGGCGCTATCATTGCTCCGACCCTGGCCCAGAGAGAGCTGCCACCAGTAATACTGTTTCTAAACAACGTAGGGAATAGCTCGGATGTGTAGACATAAATACATGCGAAGGCCGCCGTGGCTCCCAGTCGCCCAACCATGCTCAGCGTTATAATCAACCACCGAAGAGCTACAAGATCAATTTAAATCAGTTACTGCACTGGACTGTTGAAAAATGTAAATGAATTGATGCATGCTACTATACAGTAAAGTCTAGAGGTAAATGAATATATGCATGCTTCTATACTGAAAAGTCTAAAGGTAAATGAATTGATGCATGCTACTTTACTGAAAAGTCTATAGGTAAATGAATTGATGCATGCTACTATACTGAAAAGTCTAAAGGTAAATGAATTGATGCATGCTACTATACTGAAAAGTCTAGAGGTAAATGAATTGATCCATGCTACTATACTGAAAAGTCTAAAGGTAAATGAATATATGCATGCTACTATACTGAAAAGGCTAGAGGCAAATGATTAGATTCATGTTACTTTACTGATAGGTCTAGAGGTAAATAAATATATGCATGCTACTATACTGAAAAGTCTAGAGGTAAATGAATTGATCCATGCTACTACATGCATACTGAAAAGTCTAGGGGCAAATGATTAGATTCATGCTACTTTACTGAAAGTCTAGAGGTAAATGAATATATCCATGCTACTATACTGAAAAGTCTAAAGGTAAATGAATTGATGCATGCTTCTATACTGAAAGTCTAGAGGTAAATGAATATATGCATGCTACTTTACTGAAAAGTCTAAAGGTAAATGAATTGATGCATGCTACTTTACTGAAAGGTCTAGAGGTAAATAAATATATCCATGCTACTATACTGAAAAGTCTAGAGGTAAATGAATTGATTCATGCTACTATACTGAAAAGTCTACAGGTAAATGAATATATGCATACTACTATACTGGAAAGTCTAGAGGTAAATGAATTGATTCATGCTACTATACTGAAAAGTCTAGAGGTAAATGATTGATGCATGCTACTATACTGAAAAGTCTAGAGGTATATGATTGATGCATGCTACTATACTGAAAAGTCTAGAGATAAATGAATATATGCATGCTACTATACTGGAAAGTCTAGAGGTATTTGCATTGATGCATGTTATTATACTGACAAGTCTAGAGGTAAATTTAATGTGCTACTATACAGAAAAGTCTAGAAGTAAATGAATTGATACATGCTACTATACTGAAAAGTCTAGAGATAATTGATTAGATTCATGCTACTTTACTGAAAAGGTTTCAAATTTTCTCCATTATTTTCAATCACCAAAATTTCATAATATAAATTAATCAAGTTCTTAATTATGTAATTTTCCTGATTATGCTCGTATCTGGAACTTGAAATTAGTCAACCGAATCGATTACGGATTTGAACGTGCTCCTGGTGAAGATTCTGCTCTTATTATAGTTTACATACAAAGGAATAGCTTTAGGTATCCAGCTATCTGAGGAAACATTTCTGTTGACATATCAAATTGAATTTCTAAAGTTTGAAATCGGTCTGGTGCTTCATTTGGCATACGGCGCCTTAATATCGTAAACAGATGCATATTTTTGGCTTTGTTGGATTCTTGAATTTTAAAAAAAGATTAAGAGATTATTCGGGTAATTAACGATCACAGACGACGTGTACGGTTTTCCGAAACCCCAAAAGACCGTCGGAAAAGCAGCTGACCGAGATAAACGACCAGAGGTTATGACATTAATCAGATATACACTAATTTGCTCAATCTTTAAATTTGATAAATTGCAAGCATTCAGGAGTAAACTATTATATACTGTAACAAGTGAAACGATAGCCAGCCAAACAATAAAAAGTGGAAAATTTTAATCCTTTCAGTAAATTTCCCGTTTTGGTGCTGTAGGTGGGATGTGGAATTTCATTTTATCATGCATCTGCTGCAAATCTCACCTGATAACAGGGATATGATAACATGGTGTGATATGATGTCGATGTAGGTCTGCGCATGCGCAAATGTTATCATGCGACGCCTTTAGAAGCGATCTCTGGAGCTAATTGGCTATATACCGACGTTTGCCCTGATCAGTAGTAACAACGTTCAATTGGTTAAATGACGTCACCGACTGACGTCATAACGCATACGCAACGTCAGCAAGTTCAAACAAAACTGCGTTTGCTTCTCATTTGTTTGACTGTCTTTACGCCTTAAAATCTTCTTATGGTGCAAGATAAATAGAAAACCATGTAAATTTAAAGAGTAACTACACTTCAGGAACTGACTGAATCAGATCCCAAACCCTATCCCCAACATCAAAGGGAAAGATTGACAAAGACATCCCAACAAACAATAAATAACAAGTTATAAGACGAGTCAGCAGCTCTTTCCCAAATAGGTGGCAACTCAGCTATCTTTATTGAACTAAATAATTTAGACCAAACAGAAGGGTTACAACAGACTAAGCAAATTATACGAAAAACATTTAACAACTATTTTTACCTATTTTTTTATTTTTAATATAGAAGGGTTAAAATGAGAACACAATAAATTAAACAGCACCGAACATAAAACAAATGCAACCGCAACGAAAATACCGCCTTGGGACGGTCAGTGATAACTACTGGGGGGTTTAAACCGGTTTTACTGGGCCCAAACCGGTTTTACTGGGCTCTACCAGAAACACGTCGGACTCGCTCGGCAAGCCTCGCCATTCCTACGCTGTTTCTGGTCTCGCCTGATAAATTGATATCAAAAGACACTAACATGGGTTTCTCTATGTATAAGTTCCTGCTTATTGTCCTCTTATACGTCGGATATATTTATCATAAACAATAAACATTATCTGAAGAGGTGATTTCCGACGAAGCTTATGTGCACTTATTATCTGGCGACGCGTCTGCGGAGCCGAAAATCTCAGTTTGGCACCATAAAACTGACAATTCACCTCTTCGAATGACAAGTTTAAACTTAACCTGACACGAATGCGTTTCTTGTTAGGCAGAAATCAAATAATCTGTCTACTTGTGCATCTTGTTGTGCATATAAAATTAAATAGCATCGACGCAGACAATTTTGATTAACCATAAAACACACTGGCCTGAGCAAACAGTGCAGGTCCAGGTCAGACTGCTCTTTATGACATGTCTGATCAGATTCTACACTGTTTGCCATTCTATATTCATTTTGAGCGCACCATTGCATTGTTAACCTAACTCTTAATCAATATAGGTGTCTCAATTTTACAATTTTTACATAACCTACCCTCTTTTCCAAATATCGCAGGAAACAGTGTTAGTACACAAGCAATTCCCCCAAACATCATAGATGTGCAATGAAAGGTTTTTCTATTAGCGTAACGTATAGCTACCACACCGATAGTGTATGCCACATATTCCACCAGACAGCTAATAAGGTAATTCAAATATAGGTCACCACCAAGGTTTCCGAGATTCAAAGCGAGGCCATAAAATACCATTGATACAACCATCCTGTAAGTAAACTTCATTAACTCTTTAAGCACCAAAATGCAGACGACAAAATTTATGTCTGCAAAAAAAAAAAAAAAAACGCCTTGTCCAAGACATTTCATATTGAGAATTTAAAGACTAGAGGGCAAACAGTGTAGATCTAGATGAGGTGGTTCATTATGAGCCGCCTCATCAGGATCTACACTGTTTGCATTTTTTTTTCTAATTTCGTCACTGGGACTTAAAGAGTTAACAAAAGAGAGGCTTATTCCGAGAGTAAAGGTTATTATAACGCTTCTGCTAAAGGGGACGAATCTGCTTATACTTGTTAAAGGTTTAGACAAAAAAACATTCAAATGGACTTAGAGAGATTTTAATAGGTACGGTCCAATATTCATATTTGTTTGTTGGTTCTAACAAATATATCTTACCAGAAAATATTTAAACGGACTTAGGAACAAACTGATAGGCATGCCGAAAGCAATTATGCATACTAATATATACTGAGCAAAAGTAAAAACGCTAAATTATAGAAGGCAGTTTGAAGCTAACCCAATGATTTTTTTTGCCTGGATATCGATGTTGTAGTCGTGCAAGACATTCAGCAAGAGCATGTTTATAAATTCTGAATCTGATACTCTTCATAACAGTTATCTTCGCATATTTTGTATAACACCAAATATGTGCATGCGCAGATGCACATTTCTTTGGTGATCTGAAGCGTTATATCCAGGGTGACTCACAAGTGTTATTTAGAAAAAAACTAGGAAATTGAAGCTTTATTTTTCAAAATTAAAAATTAGGCAGAGGCTATTGACAGTTAACTGTAAATAGCCAAAAATCGTTAAAATGGCTATTTACAGTTAACTGTCAATAGCCAAACAACGTAAAATTGGCTATTTACAGTTGGCTTTAGATAGTCAAATATCGATAAAGTGGCTATTAATAGTTGACTGCAGATAAGCCATTTTACAATTTACAGTTAAAATTCATAGATATTTGTAGTCAATTTATTATTTCAGCGTTTCGCTAGGACAAATTTTCAGGTTCAGTATTATTTATATGATCTTTTTTCTGCTAAGTCTTATGAAATAATGTTCAGTCATGTTGGCTGAGGGGCTAATACTCTGGACACGTAATCCCGAGGACCGACTAGGTTTGTTGTTTCATCTGATCTCTAGTCTCTTGATTGTTTGACCCTTTTCGTTATCTATAACATGACTGAAAATACTGTGGAAAGGTCCGTATGACTTCAAATTATCTTTCAGCTCTATAATATTAGATAATGGTAATTGTGTAAAAAATTATCAAAATCATTCGATAAATAAGTAACAAACACATAAAGGTTACACCTTTTTAAATTTATTACTTTCTGGGAGAAACAAACTCGTGGCCCGACTGGGACTCAAACCCAAGACTTAGGCTTACCGTATCACATGATGATAAATTACGCTGTTTGTAAACGGCTTTGGTATCACACCTTTATCTAGCAGCTGCTCTTCTAACTAACTAAACTGGATCTTAAATGTATTATCTGTTGGAAATTAGAATCTAGAAGAGTTCCTTCAAGAGCAGAGAACAAATTCGAAAGAAGGAACATTAGCCATAAGGTTATATGCTGATTCGGAAAAATTGTATCAAAAAGAAATCATTCACTCACTCACAAATTTTTGTGTTCTACGCAGACTTTGTTCATCCACTTGTAATGTTTCAAATTTTATCAAGCGACACAATTTTCCATTTTTTAAAATGACATTTTGATTTTTTATCAAACGCCTGTCTTAAAATTAAATATTTCCTGGGCTTCAATGCAAGGACTTTGAGGAAACCTAACTGTAAATAGCCATATTAACGTTAATTGGCTATTGACAGTCAACTGTAAATAGCCATTTTAACGTTTATTGGCTATTTACAGTTAACTGTAAATAGCCACTCCGTAAAAATTATCTCCCTTTGCATTAAAACTATAGCAAATTTAAATTTTCGATTATTCTTTGTTTTATCAATTTTCTATGCAACTTTTTCTCCTTCCTGTGGTGCAATAACTCATGCACTTTACTTATCGTTAATTTCAAGCAAAAATGTGACAATATGTGAGGAAACGATAAATTAATTTCTTATGGGAATTTCCGTAGTTCACAGATTCTTATTGTGTTTTCGAAGAAACAGCGATATTTCAACACTATTTTTCAAAGACATGAAAACACATATTTATATTTCAACACTATTTTTCAAAGACATGAAAACACATATTTATGTGTACTTTCTCTTGCGATATGTCTGGTACACTAAATGTTTACCTAATGCAAAATAAGGACAAATATATCATGAACTCCTTTTTTAAATCAAGTTAAAAGTACCTGATCGACTGTTCCGTATTTGCACAGCAGAAAATCGGACTCCTGTTCACTTCGAGATGTATTCGTTTTATCTGAAACGGCTTTTACAGCTGTCCACTGGTATCATGGCTTTACACATGCATTTAAGTCTAAAATGCGTTCTTATTCATGGACTGTTTCTGATTCCACAAAAGAGAAATTTTGAAAACAAATCACTTGTAGCGTTTTCACCTTTGTTCAGTATATAATAATAAAAAGATACAAGTTATTGCGGCAATTCCATTTACACTACTAATATTTTGAAAAAAAATATAGAGACTTGAAATGATTAATCACTGGAACTCAAACAGAAAGAAATTGAAAAAAAAGAAGCATAAAATACAGGAATTTGACTAACAGAGAAAACTATATGTGGAACAAAAGTTAAACCAAACATTACAGACAAAGTTGTATTAAATGAAGCAATATGTATTTTACCAATTAGCAAAAACTATAAGCGCTCGTATGCATAACTGTCTGTCTGTAATTAGCTGCCATATAGTTCCTTTCTGTGTTGCTTTTGTTTCTGTAAGCGATTCCAGTGCTTTAATCTTTATATCTCGTCCGTTGACTCTAGCTACACGCTTCAGAATTCTCTCCGCTTGAGCTATACGCCCTTTTGATATCAGCCATCTTGGAGATTCGGGAAGTGTCCTATTTAGAGTGAAGAATATTTTTCATCACAGAATATAACAAAAAGAAGATTCGGTGCCAGGAGGCATGTTATGAAGCCCTTCGATCATGGAGTCTGCTTGAAGGAAAGAATTTGCTCCTACAGGAATGTTTCTTGGTTGGCTGGTTGTTTTGGAATTAACGGCCCTTTGATACATTGAGACAGTACTTTGGTCGATATTCGGCTTTCTCCAAGAGAAAGAAAAATAGAATACTGAAGTAGGACAGACGACAGCAATATAGTCAGAGGCAAAAGAAAGTATACACGTCATATCCAACGTGGATTTCAATATGCAAGCCACAAAAAGCTTGGAGCCGTCAGCCTGTAAAATTCAAACTACACGATTTTTGTCTGCACTAAGAGCATTACCATCATGTAACTGAGACACAAATGAGCCGCGACACGAGAAAACCAACAATGTGGTTGTGCGCCCAGCAGAGGCTCAGGTCAGCCTGGATATACGCCCAATCTGACCAGATTCTTCGCTTAACGCTTAAATGGTAGTTAAGGGTCTGTGCTACCTTCATGCTGACAGCGAAGACTCTGATCAGACTGGGCGGATGCCCAGGCTGATCTGAGTCTGCGCTGGGCGCACCACCACATTGTTGGTTTTGTCGTGTCGCGGCTCAAATATTGTGGTTTGTTTTGAATACCAACCGAGAAGCCAAATGCTGATTAGCAGAAAAATCGTGTAGGACACCTGACTCATAAGTCAGAGGTCCTGGGTTCGATACCCGGTCTGACCACATGCTTTCGTTTCTCCTTCCGCTGATTCAGGAAGGGCAGTTGTCAGTTACTGGCTAAAGTATGTGCACTTAGTACTGGTTAACCGCTGATGAGGTCTAAGCCTGCCCAGGAATAGTGTGGTTAGTTTAACTGACCGTCCCGACATGACCATAGCTGTTTACTGTGGACGTTAAGCATCAAATCAATCAATCAAGCAATCAATCAATAAAGTTCAATATGGTGCAAGTGAAAAAAAAATGCAAAATAGACATGTACGTATAGTGTTGCAAGGCAAGTATTTCCTTCAGTAATTTAAGTATGCCACATTAGTTTATTATGCGGCTTTTACACCGGTGCAGTGAAAAATGAGAAATGAATATGGGCATTCAAAAAGTGTATACTTTCTTTAGCATTCAAACAACCCTATATCAAAATAAGTACGCCGTTTCAATGCTGAAAGGTTCACGACATTTTTACCCGACCCTAACATCCCGCGCCTACAGGAGCAAATTCTTTCTGTTAAGAGCTGGCGCCCATTTAAAAGTGAGGCAGTTTCAAAGTAGCTCAGCGGTACGTAACATAGAGTGCAACTATGGTTACGTACCGCTGAGCCACTTGGAAAACGTCGTTGAAACAACAACAACAAATTGGAAGAGCTGCTGACAATGGAAATGTATCCATTCATTGTAATTGTAAGATGAATACTGATAAGACTCTGTTGAGGCCTTACATAAACTTGTCCATAACACAAATTCAAACCTTGCTGCTTATATACCCCTAAGGGCATTATGCTATTGAAGCTATTGTAGTATCTTCCAAGATAAAAAAAAGGATTGAAATTACAAAGAACAGAACAACCAGTATAAATAAAATACCTACACTGTAAAAATGTGTTTAAAATCAATGCAAAATATGCAGTCCGATTTTTATGTGTTTAAATCGTAACATGTTCAATTTGCAACATGTTTAGGTTTATGTTTAGAAATTAAACATGTTCAAAACTGGTTATATTTACCTTTTATTATGAAAATTTCCTCTGTCAACATTTTCGTCTCTTTTTTTTTTTCGTTCTTCAACGGGGAAAAGAGAGAATGGATTCATCCGAAAAGCGTAACAGAATAAAACGTGTTTAGCAGACGTTGTCCGGGAAAATAATAGAAAAACGTACATGTTTAGCTATATGACATATTCTAAACATGTTTACACCTAAACATGTAACCACTTGTGTTTTATAGCTAAGCGCGATTTTTACAGTGTAACAATGTAACATGAGTATAATTTGCAGCGTATTTTTGTCTTATTTGCATAATTTTAGAGTAAGAAACAACAGTTTGACTTACCAGATATAGAAGAGACAGGCAAGAAGAGGAAAGGAGATGGCCATCTGTATATGCCTCCAGTTGCGAAGCCAATATGCAATACCAGCCAGAAGAGTAACACCCGTGGCCCAGAAATACTCTATAGCAAAACCTACGACTGCTCTGTCTGCTGAGCTTACCATTTCAATATCTGAAACAACAGATTGATTGCCATCAGTTGAGTTAGAATTAAAATAAAGAACAGGAAAAATAAAAATAAATGACAAGAATAAATTATTCAAAATGTTAAATACCAATTACTTGATAATTACTTGCACTCTTGAAACAAAAAGTTGTTACCAAAGTTTGTACATAGGTAGATCACGCCACTTGAATAAAATTAGTACAAAATTATCTGAAAATTTTATATAAAAATATATGGTGAGGCTTTATTAGCCGTAACTACGTAGTCTGGCCCATGTTCCTTCTTCTTAATGTATTCTCGACTCTTGAAGGAACTCTTTAAGATTTCAATTTTGACAGCTGGTGTTGTGCCGTGTGGCGGCCGTAAAACGTCTCCCCATACATCATGCATAGCGCAGATTGTATTTATTTTCGTCCTTTGAGATCAGAGGATATATTCAGAGAAATCTGAAATTTTATTTTGGTTTAGACTCTTATTCTAGATCATCGTCTTTTTTTATTATTTTGACCTTGTTGATACTAGTCAGTCTTTGAATCGACTGTCCGATTAAAATCAAGAAATTTCAGTTTGCTTTTCTCTGGTTTCGTCACCAGATATTGTCAGGGTCACTAATGAGGCTTTATTAGCCGAAACTACGTAGACTGGCTCATGTTCCTTCTTCTGATTGTATTCTCTGCTCTTGGAGGAACTCTTTAAAATTTTAATTTTATTATCATTATTATTAATATTATTATGTCTAAACTTTCATCATGGTGTTTCTTGGGCAAAATCAAAGAAAAACCATGATCGAAATTTATAAAATTTAATAAATAACTAAAGGACTCGCAAGATTTGTCATTTATTACACTTAACATCCCAATTATATTTAAGCACTTTGAAAACCTGTCTTACTAATTCATTAAAGATAAAATAGCAAAGAAGTGCGAATTACATACATAGTTCCTGATCCTTAAAATTCATACTGTACCAGAGATGCAACTGATTACAGTGCTGTCTTGTATAACTTACTGAAGACAAAGAAGCAGACAAATGTTCCTCCGTCACCAAAACCTCCAATTACTCGGAGAACCATCAGAGCAATAAAATTAGGGGCCCAAGCTTGTGCAACAGTTGCCACGCCCATAATAGCCATCCAAATACAGAAGCTTGTCTTCCGACCAAATCTGTAAATATAAGAAAAAGGCTAGAGTTTTGAGATTTAAAGATCTAAAAGACAAGTTTAACTAGTAACCAGGGTCTAGTTTTTCAAAAGTAACGTTTGTTACCGAGACGTTAAAATTTCTAACAAATTTTACACAAAAACAATGCCATTTTGCCGGAAAACATTAGGATTCGCGCTGCAAAAGCAAGGCTATTCTTATTTGTGAGCAAAAAATATTAGCACACTTGATTTTATGTGTAAATCGAAACTTACAGAATCCTTGACTAACGGCTTCGTTAAGCTAATGATGCTTTGAATAACTGGTCCGAGGGTTTGCTTTGTCGTAAAATGACAGAATGACATAGACTTCTGTTCTTCGAAAATAAGATAAGTGTTATTTTAGCCTGAAGCTCTTCCTGTAGATAAGTAACAGAACATTAGAATTAACAAAGCGCATGGCCCGGTTGACAGTATACTAAAGTCTTAGCGTGATCAAAATTGTGCCTGAAGTTTTATGTTTTTATTTAAACCATGTAAACCTGTTTGTTTACAGCTTTTAAACACCAGAATCTTAATGAGCTCGAGTCCCCTGTTTCTGTGGGGGTATTGTCGTACTTTTCCGTAAGAAAACCCTGTCCACCGAGCACATCTATGTTGAATAACCACTTAATCAGCATCAGAGGTGTGGGTGCTTCATCTGATGCTCACAGCAGTAGATATAAAAGTAGGTGATGTTCCGTTTAAGAAAAGATGGTCAAATTTACATTTATTTACATTTTGAGCCGCTTTGCAGACTTTGAAACAACTGAACACAAACGAAGTGAAAGGAATGCAAGTACCGTATAGTTGTATTGCACATGAAGATAAGTTACCTATCAGCTGCGACCCCACCACTGAACACACCAGTCAGATAGCCCACCATATATATCATAGACGCATGCGCTCTAAACATCTTCCGATCACAAACGAGGTTCATCTTGAAATTTAAAGATATTCATATAAACGCATTAAAACTTTCTGAATGTTGCTGTTCCGTAATTCAAAGTGGATTTTTACGGTAAAAAGGAATTCAAATCATTATACGTATTTGTCAAACCAAAAATACCGGCACCTGTTAAATTAAATTTGTTTAGATTAGTGCTCTGGATTCATAAACATAGTAAATGAGTTCTATTCCCGTTCTAGTCAACAAATTTATACCAATTATCATGTCTTCCCTATATGAGTCCGACATGACTGAGCTACCGCTTAATAAACCAAAACTGATCATACGGCCATCAAACTTCCTGCTAGATGCATATCTTTTATTTAAATAGCTATTTTTCTTTTCAGTTTGCACAACACTCGCAAGAAAGTTTTGACAGGCCTAACTGTAATTATAAACACATCAGAAAAAGTTGAAGATTTCTGTAAAACATATGTGAAATACCTGTGAGACTGCCGTAGATTCAAATACAGACATATCATAGACCCATTCCGAGCATGGTACCGTGGACACTGTGGTGGCATTGCTTCCTGTTGCATTGAGGATGCCATCATAGACCAGACAGGAAGAGAAGGTTGGTTCTCCATCCACTGTCTCTACCGGTATGGTATTGTTGATTAAAGCCTGATGTTCTGTGCTTTGAACTTCAAATGTGTCATTTGGCCAGCCTGGTATGGCACATCTAAAGAATTCACAAATATTCATTGAAAGATTCCACTCTTTTTCAATTATATAGTCAGAAAGCGTGTCAATAGAGTTTCTAACAAGAAACTATGACTGCTGCAATTTATGTTATATTGCAATATCACAGTTGCAAAAATGGATTTTCTCAAAAATAAAATACATGAATATTTATATTTACCATATATCTTGTTTTTGCATGTAACCATTTTACCTGACTTAATTAACATCTGGGCAAGTACGTTCCATTTCATGGCAATCGGAAATATTTTTAAAACATTTAATGCTAGACAATGCAAAGTCTACTATTTTAGTGACTTAAACACCTTACTGCGCTTAACGAAAATAGGTAGAGCTTTTAAGCTTCCAAAGTGAAAAGAACATTTTTGAAAGTATCTTCAGACCTAAATGTCTTTTCAGTACTGATATTTTTTCATACTTTTGAGTCGCAGATTATACTTTCATCTTATGTAATCCTTTGTTTTCATCAAAGGCTCACATATTTTGGAGTTCTAAACTTTAGAAAACAACGTAAAGAAAACATCTGATCATTTTAGGAAAGATCTTTTATACTTTCAGCATGTTATTCAGAATTTTGTAGTCACTACAAATAAGCGATTTATCACCACCTTGACCCATTCCATAACGGAAAATTGGCAAACAGTGCAGGTCACGACCTTGTGATGAAGCTCTTACGAGATCGTCTGAAGAAGCCCAGAAAGCCAACCCAGCAACAATAGGTGGGAAACTTACACCACTCATCAGTCTGAGGGATGATGACATGGACGTAGATAACATGAATACCAACTACAATACAGCAATGACTGACACAGCCAGTGAAATACTTGGGAAGGAACGAAGCAAAAAAGTCCTGGTTTCCCATAGATGTTCTTAACCTCTGTGATAAGAGGAAGAAGTTGAAGACTAGGCTGTATGAAGCAAAATGAGCAAGGGCTCAGAAAGCCACGAAGAAAGAAACGAGGACTAGATAGGTACTCAGTTCGAGGAGACTGAATCTTGCTTGAACAAAAAACAACAGCAAGTGAGCATATCAACCAGTAGATTCACAGCTATCCAGGATAAGTCTGGGAAATGACTAAGAGAAAAACAAGAGATTTTCAGCAGATGTGCAGAATATTGCTCAGAGTTACACGACCATGAGAGTTATGGTGGCATCGCAATTCTGGATTCCACTCAGCACACAGAAGAAGATTTACAAACGATACATCGTGGGGAAGTTGAGGTTGAAGTAGCAGCACTGAATAAGGGGAAGTCCACCGAAGTTGGATGACCAGCAGAACTTGCTCAAGTAGGTGGGCAAGCCCAGATTGGTCTTTTGACAACGATCTGTAATAAGATATGGAGAACATGAGACTTGCCGACTCAAGTCTCTGACAATTATAATCTCTTAAAAGGGCGACTTACAGTCTCAACACGTTTTGGCTGTCGAGTCCTCATCCTTGCTTTATTGTCTTTTCTTGATTTTAACCGTGTAAAATAGTTGTTAAATGTTTTTCGTATAATTTGTTTAGTCTGTTGTAACCCTTCTGTTGGATTAAATTATTTAGTTCAATAAAGATATCTGAGTTGCCACCTATTTGGGAAAGAGCTGCTGACTCGGTTTATCACTTGTAATGTATTGTTTGTCGGGATGTCTTTGTCAATCTTTCCCTTTGATGTTGGGGATAGGGTTTGGGATCTGATTCAGTCTCAGTCAGTTCCTGGAGTGTAGTTACTCTTTAAATTTACAGCTCTGCCAGAGCTACAGCACCATCAGCCCCATCAGTCATCCGAGTAAATTCATGCTGAAAATCATCTTTAACACGCTCAATCCCAAAGATACAGAGCTAATCGTTGTAGTACATACTGGGTTCAGAGCCGGAAGGTGCATCACAGAACAGAATCATATGTGAAAAATAAATTCAAAAACAGTAAACTCTGTATCATGTCTTCATAGATTTTAAAAAAGCATTTGACATGGTATGTCATGCAGCCGTCCGGGCTACCATGCGAAAGTACAATATCAGTGCAAAACTAGATCGTTCACTGATCACCTCTATGACAAGGCTATATGTGCAGTCAGATGAACGGCAGTATATGAGGACAACAGCTGGAGTTAAGATGCATTCTCTAACCTCCCCTCTTCAACATTTTTCTTGAAGAATTACGTTTTACGGTGTGCAAGAACATGATGGAAAGATTAGGGTAGGCAGCAGAACTATTACAAATCTGCGGTTTGACGAAAAAATCGACGCTCTTGCTAAAAAAGAATAGGAACTAGAAGCCGAGCCGAAAGTTTTCACAAAACTTGCATAAGGTATATAACAGAGATAAATGTTGAGAAGATCAAATTAATGCCAACCAGTGCTAAGAACATCCAGAGGCAGCCTTCCGGGCTACCATGCGGAAGTACAATATCAGTGCAAATCTGGATCGCTTCATTGATCACCTCTATGACAAGGCTATATATGCAGTCAGGTGAACGACAGTATATGAGGAACAACAGCTAGAGTTAGGCAAGGGTGCATTCTCTAACCTCCCCTCTTCAACATTTTTCTTGAAGAATTACGTTTGACGGTGTGCAAGAACATGATGGAAAGATTAGGGTAGGCAGCAGAACTATTACAAATCTGCGGTTTGACGATGACATCGACGCTCTTGCTGAGACAGAGCAGGAACTAGAAGCCTAGCTGAAAGTTTCGAAAAAACTTGCATAAGATATAAAATGGAAGATCAAATTAATGACAAACAACGCTAATAACATCCAGAGGATGATCAATGTTAAAAACCAAAAGTTAAGAACTGTTACAAACGTCAAACACCTTTGAGCGATTGTCTTAGATGATGACTCAAAACCGGAAGCTCCCCCAAGAAGTGCACAATCACTGCAACAGTGACAAAGCTGAAGAACATATGGAGAGATATAAAAAATATCTCTTGAATCAAAGATAAAACTTATATTCTCTCTTGTTATATCCATCTTTATGCATACCTGTAAGTCAAGTATTTTGGCAGCACAGTTAGAAGAAAAATCGCAGGCTTTTAAGATGAGATACTATCGAAGGTAACTGAGCATCTCGTACAAGGACCATGTCCCTGTCACTAATGAGAATGTTCTCACAAAGATCCAAGCAGTCATGGGGGAGTATGACGAACTCCTGACCTTGGTAAAAAAACGGAAGCTGAGGTGGTCTAACAGAGAAATTCTACAGGGCACAGTGAAGGAAGAAAGAAGAGGTAGACAGGAGAAGAAGTGGGAACACAATAAGGAGTGGACAAGGAGATGGGTAGCGCTAGCACAGCTAGGGCAGTTGAAGACAGGACTAGGTGGAAAGGGATTGATGTGGAGTCATCTGTGGTGCCACAACGACCTTGCAAGATTATGGGATAGACAAGACTGGACAAGCGGATCCAGCTCAGATGCCACAGAACGCGGCGTCTGAAATGGCACTTCTCTTTAAAGGAAAATAATAACAAACGAAACCAGATAAACCTTAAATGACGCTATACAAGGATAGAAGGGTCCACTAGGGGATGGCTGAACTCTATCAACATCAGAATCCATGTCTATACATTCAAATTGTTCTAATGCACGGTGATAACACAAAAAGCAAAATATAACGTACAATATAAAGAAACATGTAGCATAATGAGTGAGACAGATGTGCATTTCTGTATTTTAAGTGCAAAGAAATCTTACCTATGTCTTGGGAGTCCTAGCGTGAATATTTGGCTCATCACTTGCATGCACGTGAATATTATTGGTAACCCGGACAATGCAACAAATATGAGGTGATACCGTCCAAACTTCAAGCTGGAATCTATTTGTATGGCGGCCGTCATCTTGTATGCCGAATTAAGTCACAAATAAATGCTGTGGTCTTCTTTGTTCTTTTGACATGATGCTTTTCTCGACCTTAAATTCAAAGTTTATTGATTCTAAACAAATTTAGCGATTATATACAATGACATTTTAATTATTTTATTTATTTATCTACTTATTTTATTCTTTTCCTCCGTCTTAACTGATAGATCAAATAAAAGCGTAGATTTTGGCCTCATACATGCTCATATGACAAAATGATAAAATCAGCTGCGCAGATACTTCTGATTGACTCACTAATGCCTAGCATCCCATAACAAGAGCTGTCACCTGACAGCATAGCTCACCTGAATAAGGTGCTTGCCCATCACACAGTCGTTATGGTGGTGTGGACTGCTATGCATAAAACTTCAGGCAAGCATGTCCATAATGACAACACATTTATAAACAAAAGCTATCTCAGAAATGAGTTTTAAAATGAAATTAAAATAAAAAAAAATCCACATGAAACTTCAAAGTCCACGAGCTAGAGCTCAAAGAAGTAAGAGGGGGGGGGGGGGGGGGGGGAGGGGGGGGGGGGAAATGATGTATCAAAACTTTGAACCATTATCTAACATCAGTCCAAATATTAGTATCAACTGAGTCCATCGGGGCACTGTGAAATTATGTCTTCATAAATAGAAAACTTTAACCAAAATCTTTAAGACAAAATTAAAAGTCAATGACCTTGACTTCAAGTTCATCCAGTGTGGTAAGTATTTAGTGTTTTGTAAAAGCTCAAAAAAGTGTCTAACATCAGTTCAAGTGTAAACTATATCTCTGCCAGGCATTATGAATCGGTATGCAATTAGAAAACTTTAATAAAGACCAAATTTCCTAAGTCCCTGACCTTGACATCAAGGTCACTGAGCGGGAGTGGGGTAGTACTCTGTAAAACTTTGGACTAATATCTAGGTACAGAGCAAATATAAAAAGAATTCATCTATGGGTTCAGGAGATATGTGTCTTTAAAAAACTTTAACCAAAACATCCAATCAATAAAAAGACAATTCTCTAAGTCCATGACCTTGACATCAAGGTCACTGAGGGGGATGGGGGTAGTACCTTGGAAAACTTTGGACCAATATCTAACTACAATGCAAGTATCAAAAAAAATTCATCAATAAGTTAAGGAGATATTGGGCTTTATAAAACTTTAACCAAAACATCCAGTACAAAAAACTCCCAATTTTCTAAGTCCATGACCTTGACAGCAAGGTCACGGAGTGGGGTGGGGGTGTTACCCTGTTAAACCTTGGACCAATATCTAACTACAGTGCAAGTATCAAAAGAATCCATCCATGGGTTAAGGAGATATAGGTCTTTAAAAAACTTTGACCAAAACATCCAATCCGGACGCCGACGCGGACGCCGACGCCGACGCGGACGCCGACGCCATGGTGACAACAATAGCTCTTCCTGAACTTTCGTTCAGGCGAGCTAAAAAGGACAAAAGCAAACAGAGTAGACCCAGTTCAGCCGCCGAAAAGCTCGGTGTCCGATCAGGGTCTATTTGAATTAAACAAATTGGTATTTCTCCTTAAAATGATACAAATAAACTAAACCGTACACCGCTTAAATGACACATCCATTTGATAAGGATAGACTAGTCCACTGGGCATAAATGGGTTAAGATAAAATTATTTTACTTTTAACGAAAAGAATTCCTTGCAGTTCGCAGTGATAATCTTTTACCATTGAAAGATATTTTACAGCTTAAGAAAATTTTACACGTACTTTGGTTTCCACAAGAACCAAACATACATAATTTTAAAATACCTTTTTCTTTAATATAATCTCTTCAAACTGTTCAACTTTTTTTAGAGATGGCTATCATATAAGTATCACGCTTACCACCAGATTCTATACTCAACTGATTTGTATGATTATAAACATATATGTGATTAATCATTTATAAACTATTGTTTAAACCAACAGTTCAACTTGCGTAGTTTCGTCGTCACATTGAATCACCCTTTGAACATATGCTACTGTTCACATGCATGTTAGAGATCAAATTATCTATGTCAAGATATTTAATCCATTTAATATGGAAAAGAAGGACAAGAAAAAACAAAACCTACAGCTTATAAAGTTGCCATGGTGAAACCATATACGGTGACTACAACATGAACTTAAATTACTTTCTCACAAAGTGTGAACTTCAGCTTTGTCGTGATATGAATCTATTAAACGCTTTAAAGTTGCATATGACCGCTGAAGTGCACTTATGAATGTCGCGTTCTGAACCACTAGTGTAAGAATCATATACACATTTGCTTGGCGGATGAAAATGTCTTCCGAAGAAAAACAAGACAAGTCATTGCCCAACTGTTGCCCTCGCTCGATGTATAAATATTCTATATCACGATTGTCACTTAAATATACTACTGTCCGTCAATAAAATAATGCAACATTTCATCCTTGCGCCAGGATCAGACGCTTTCGAACGTGACAAAAGCATACATTCCTCTAATGTTCGAAGTCTTTTCTTCTTTCTTTTTTTTCGTCATCAAGGAAACGGTGTTTTGATAGATCATATGCCACTATGTCAAATTCAGAGCCACCCATTTTGAGCAAGAATCATACTCAACATTCAGCGCATTTCTGATTGGCTTAAAAATGAATGAGAGAGCCCTATTAACTTACTAATAATAGGCCGGAACTTACCTGCGGAGACGACCAACTAACACATTGCACAACGTCAGTCAGTAAATTATGTTCGGTTTCAAAGCAGTTACGACAGTTACAACTGGAATGAAATAGTCCGAGAGCCCGTGGTAGGTTTATTCATGTGGTCGAGGCCAAAAGGTTTGAAGGTGTTTTCTTATGTAAAACGTGTGCTGAATTCAAAACCAAAGTCTTAAAAAAATCAGTTGATGCACAAAGTCGGTATACTCAAAAGATTACACATGGGGTGCTCCAAATCTCGGAAGAGCGTCAAAATGGGGGTACCCTTATATTCAGTAATATTTTCCGCCTTCTGCGTCCACTGCAGTATTAATTTTGATATCAAGCAATACTTAATAGATGTTAAAAAAGATCAAATAACAATTTCTACATTTTCTTTGCCATATTATGGGAAGCTCTACTTTCAAAATTAAACACTTTGATAAAAGCCACGAAAACTGGTGATTTCAATATTCAACTCATAGGTAGATAAAAATATTGATAAAAACACCGAAAGTAGCAGTTATTATACCCCCAGCACAATAAGTATGTCGAGGGGTAAATTGTTTTTGGCTTTCCATTCGTTCTTCTGTCTATCCATCCGTCTGTCTGTCCATTTGTCCCTCTGTCCTTCCATCCCTTAGTTACATTTGCGTGAAAGTTTTGCGTTAAGTTTTATCTTTGCTCTGTTTTCCTGAGAGTATTCATGGAAACTTGTTCATGTGTGTCAAATGTTACTTCGGGATGGATACTGACCAGCTTGCATCACCTGGAAGGTTCTACAGGCCTAAGGTCAAGGTCACAGACTTAGAAAATTGTAAAACAGTTTCGTTAAAGTTTGCGTTATGTTTTTGCTTTTGCTCAGTTTTCTTAAAAGTTTTTACTGGAACTGGTGCATATGTGCTTAGTGTTACTACAGGATAGATACTTATCAGTTTGCATCACTTGGATGCTGCTTTTGGCCTGAGTTCAAGGTCACAGACTTAGAAATTCATATAATAGTTACGTTAACGCTTGTTTTGCTTTTGCTGTTTTCCTGAAAGTCTTTACTGGAACTGTTACGTATGTGTTTAGTGTTACTACAGGATATATACTGCTCTGTTTGTGACACCTTGATGCTGCTGCTGACCTAAGGTTAATGTCAAAGACATTGAACTTTATATAATATCTCTGTAAAAGGTTTACTTTGAAGAATGTATCTTGAACTGGAACCTTTGGAAATGTGACTGGGTCTAGTGCTGGACATGACTGATTGTCTGGTTGTCTGTTTGTTAACATTTTTTGCATTAATGTATTATGTAAAGTTTAATTTCTGTAGGCGGTGGCTCTGGCCGGAGGTATACGTTAGCCCTTGCTCTCTTGCTCTAGTTGGGCTGGAAAAACAACTTCTGATCACAAATTGCTCGTGATATTGTATGACTTTGTTTTAATTACTTTTGGGGAAGAACATGTTCTAAGCAAGACAAAGTTTAACACATTGGTGATATAGCAACCTCTGTACTTTTATATTGGTCACCCACATATTCTTTATCCCGTATTACATTTTAAATATATTTTTTCTGTCTGTTTTCATTCTGTTTTTAGGTAAAAGGGAGGCAGCTGTACAGAAGGAGAAACATCAGTTGTATGTGAGTTTAATGGGGCTTTGCCAAGTGAACATAAAAGAATAGGGAGAGGTTTTGAAGTGAGTGTGTGCCTCTGCTCAGTCTCATCTGGACTTTTGATGTCTGTTTACAACACACTATGGGCCTTCACCAAACTTCGGCCAAAGACACAGATCCCTGATTGCTGTAAAAGGCCATGCCTTCGCATTTAAATAGCCACCTACTGGTTGAAAAACCTTGTTCGCTCGGCGAAGTCTATATATATGGTGATATCAAAGGACGTCTACAATTTCATTCCTTTTTCATTTCAGTAAGAAGCTGGAAACAATTGATCAAACAAATGAACTACGTAACAGTGAAACATGAGAGTATTAAACTGGCGATTCAAAACGAAATCGGAAGCAGAAGATAGTCCCTTTTACAGTCCCTTTTTGGGTGCCATCAAACAAAGATCACAATACAGGTCATCTTTGGTCTCGCCTTTCCAGCTGAAGAATATGTTCAGGCTGAGCTGAAGTCTTAATTCGAAATCAAAGGACCTGTCAGGTTTCTTTCAATATGGCGGAGGCTCCGTTTTAAGTGATGAATCAAATGCTGTCTTTCGTTTCTTTGAGGGATCTGACACTTGGATTGCAAACATTCTGATAACAAACATTCTGATAACATATACCGACAGTATCATGAAGAGTACCGATCCCAGACAATGTTTCAATACTTTCATCGTAATTATCCCAAGCAATGTTCATTCCAAGTCCTGGCTGTTAGGTGAGGCCATCAGATCTAGAACAATTCTGTTCTGTTTAGAATCGCCATACATAATACACTCACGTTTTACTGATGGTTCTCTTGTCTCATCAGTTGTTTCCATCTTCTACCTGAAAAGAAAAAAGAGGAACGATATTACAATGTATACGGACTTCGCAAAGGGAACAAGTATCTTTACACAAATCATCAGGTAGATATTTGAATGCGTATGCGGGGAGAAATCAGGGATCTGTCTCTTTGGCCGAAGTTTTGTGAAGGCCCATAGTGTATGTCAACAGACCAAACGTTCATCTGAGACTGACCATATGCACAGGCTCACTTCGAAACCCTTTGCTGTTCTTTTGAGTTCGGTTGACAAGGCCCCATTTAGCTCATTTTCAACTGATTATCCTCTTTTTTGTACTACTGTCTCCTCCAATTTGCCTGAAAAAAAGAATGAAAACAGTAATAATGTATTTGAAACGTAATTAAAATGACAGTTAAAGAATATACGGTATGGACGAACAATATAAAAGTACAGAGGTTGCCATATCGCCAATGTGTCAGACTTTATCTTGTTTGGAGCTCATTCTTCCCCAGATGACTGAAGCAAAGTCCAAAGAAAACTGTCTCGAATAAGGACCTCTGACAGTACCAATGCATATTTGCCCATTTTTCGACAAATTACTGCACCTTCCTCGGGCAGCAAAAGTTGAAATGTTTGGCATTAATATGTAGCCTTGTGTACTATAAAGACATTTTAACAGTGATTTTGAAAAATTATCATGCCTCTAGACTAACATAGACCAATTTTATCAAGAGGGGTATGTGAAAATTTCAGTCTCTGAAAATAAGTCTGTTTATTTGGTTTTCTAAGATATCGAAATCTTAATTGATAACTATGCTAAAACTGACGTACACACTACTGTTACTGATATTATGCAATATTTTTTCAGTACTAAGGACTTTAGCCTGTTTTTAGATATAAAGGGTGTAAGTACCCTACCCACTTTTTCAGTTTTTCAGCTGTAGACTATCTTCCCCCCCCCCCCCCCCCCCGCGTGCCTCAGCAAGCCACTCACGTATAATGTGTATTATGATAGTACACACATACATGCAAAGTGGCTAGCTGAGGCACGGGGGGAAAGTATCTTTAAAAAACTTTTCCTGTTTCCATTACGTTTAATTACAAAATTTGGCTTTTTCCACCAAAAATTGAAGTCTGTGCAAAATAATCAGAAATTAAATTCATGGCCAGTTAGGGGAAGTTGAGAGCAACAAATTTGAAGAGAAATTCTTGGGTATATAAAAAAATTAATTTTGACTATTTTTATAGGCAAATTAACATTACAACCGTCAGAGGTCCTTTGTGGCTAGTATTGTTTTTCAAACCTAGCTAGTGCAATAAGCAGGGGCTCACGTATACCTCCGACCGGGGCCACCGCCTACAGAAAATAACTTTACATAATACATTGTACGTTAATGCAAAATGTTAAGAAACAGACAGGCAGACATTCAATCTTACACAGCAATAGACCCAGTCACATATCAAAAGGTTCCATCCCAAGATTTGGCAATAAGCAAAAGAATACACTCTTTAAAGTCTAACTTTTACAGATATATTTTTATATGTATATAAAGTTCAAAGTCTTTGACCTTGACATTAGGTCAGCTGTAGCATTTAGGTGACACAAACTGATCGGTATCTATCCTGTAGTAACACTTAACACATATTCATTCATTCAGTTCCAGTAAAGACTAGCAAGAAAACAGTGCAAAAGCAAAATCATCAGACGAGTCTAAACGCAACCTTTAACGCAACTTTTAATTTCTAAATCTGTGACCTTGACCTTTGGCCAGCAGCAGTATGCAGATGAAACAAACTGATCAGTATCTATCTTGTAGTAACAATAGACACATATGAACCAGTTCCAGTAAAAATCTTTCAAGAAAACTGAGCAAAAAGATTAACACAAACTTCAACGTAACTGTTGTACATATTTCCCAAGTCTGTGACCTTGACCTTAAGCCAGCAGCAGCAGGTGATACAAGCTGATCTTTATTCATCCTGTGGTAACACTAAGTACATATGAACAAGTTATTGTACATATTTGCAGGAAAACAGAGCAAAGAAAATACACTTAACGCAAAACTTTAACGCAAATGTTAACTAGCGGACGGAAGGACTGACGGACAAATGGACAGACAGATGGATAAACAGACAGATGAATAGATGGAAAGCCAAACACAATTTACCCCTCGACATACTTATTGTGCTGGGGGTATGATAACTGCTACTTTCGGTGTTTTTATCAATATTTTTATCTACCAATGAATTGAATATTGAAATCACCAGTTTTCGTGGCTTTTTTCAAGAGGTTTCATTTTGAAAGTAAAGCTTCCCATACTATGGTAAAGATATTGTAGGAATTGTTATTTGGTCTTTTTTAGGATCTATTAAGTATCATTTGATATCAAAATTAATACTGCAGTGGACGCAGAAGACGGAAAATATTTCTAAATATAAGGGTACCCTCATTATGACGCTCTTTCGAGATTTGGAGCACCCCATGTGTAATCTTTTGAGTATACCGACTTTGTGCATCAACCGATTTTTTTAAGACTTTAATTTTGGAATTCAGCACACATTTTTACATAAGGAAACACCTTCAAACCTTTTGGCCTCGACCACATGAATAAACCTACCACGGGCTCTCGGACTAAAAAGTAAAACAGTGTTTCAGGAGATTGTTTGATGTGACAGCTTCGTATATAGACTTTTCAGATCATCAGGAATCTGAATGTTGCGTTAGTTGATACGGTCACAGTGAAAGCGAGGACGGTCGCAAAAGTAATGTATGCATATCAGAGCACATGGTCACAAGTTCACATCTCGTGTACAGATAATCAGATGTATACTCCTCGCCAAAAGTTTAGCATAATGTTATAACAAATATAACAAGACCATTGGGGTTAATAACAATTGAATTCTAGCTTTCTGTGAAAGTTAGTGTATTCTATCATCAACACCAATAATAAATCATCGTAGAATTAGCAACTTTGATTTGAATTTGAGTAACGACTGCAGAGAGTGAGTAAAAGCGTACATATTAAAAAAAAACACTGACACACACACACACACACATTAAGGCAAGAAAAAATATCGTTGTAATGCGCTGTGGGTGACTTTTCTTTTACACGAATTTAAACGCTCGGTAACGCTAAATGTTTTTGGCGAATACGAAATTACTGCTTTTATAATCATTAAAACAAAGAATAATTTTCTTTTAAAATGTGAATGTTAGAGGCTTTTATTTCTGTGCTTGCTGTGTGCAGTGCTTACTTAAATCAGTTTAAAGGACCTGTGACAGTTGTAATGCAAATTTGCCTATAAAAGTGGTCAAAAATGAACTTTTGGTATACTTCAAAATTTTCACTGAAACGTATTCCTCGGAACTCCCTTTAATTGGCACACAAACAATCTTTCGGTTATTAAACACATAGACTGAGATTTTTGGTGCAAAAAGCATGTTTTTATAATCAAATACATGGAAAATAGGAAAAGTTTTATAGAGATACTTCCCCCCCCCCCCCCCGTGCCTCAGCTAGCCACTTTGCATGTATGTGTCTACTGTCAATATACACATTACATGTGAGTGGCAAGCTGAGGCACGGGGGGGGGGATGATAGTCTACAGCTAAAAAACTGAAAAGTGGGTGGGGTAATTAGACCCATTACATCTAAAAATCAGGCTAGCATACTTTTTATTTACATATAATTGCATGCTATATGCAGTTGTAGTATTTACTTTATTTTAAGCATGTTTAACAAAATAATTTTCCGTATTTAAGAAAAGTCGAAAAAATAATGTATTTTGGTTGACCGAAAATTCCACTTACCCCTCTTAGGAAAGTCAGTAAGAGTTAGTCTGCAGACATTATATTTTTTCAAAATCAATATGAAAACTTCTTTATAATGCATAAGACTACGTGTTAATGCAAAATCATCAACATTGGCTTCCCATGGAAGCTGCAGTAAATTGTCGAAAAATAGGCAAATTTGCATTGAAACTGTCAGAGGTCCTTTGGAGTTTTTACAATGCTTAACCCTTGATGTTGATGAAAGGATGCATTTATCTTCATACTGATTGTTAGAACTAAAATATTGTGTTTTCTAATAATCCTGGTATATTTTCTTTGAAAATATGCTAAACTTTTGGCGAGGAGTACATATTTAAGCATTCAAAAGACTTTCATTCCAGGGCGCATGTCCGAGGTTGATGCCTTGCCTGTAATTTATTAAAGATGTGGATGATAATTTGAGTTGCTTTATACAAAATGTGCAGACAAAAACGGAGCTTATCGCATGTGCAAACTGTAAAGGGTAAGACCACCCGTGTATTTACACAGTCTAGTCAGAGATTTTGCCTTACACATACTCTATATATACAGACCCTGAGGAAACTACAGGGCATCGCCATGCACAAAGGGGCTTAAAGTATTTGCAAACGGTCACAACGCAAACTAGGTTTGACCTTCCGACGGTATATGCGCCCCCTTGTAAATGTGCAATTCCATTTCCCTATTCGAGCCAATATATGCGGGGAAGAGACTGTCCGGAAATTTTACATTACATTTTTTATTCTTTTGATTATTTACATAGTTACTTACCTTTTGGCACCACAGGCTTCGCGACAAGCGCCTCCCTGTACTAAAATGACTATCAAGTCACGCTATTCAGCCACATAAGATCGGATTTAAGTGTTGTTGTTTTTTCTTTACTTTTGTCGGATTTTGCTCTTTCATTCTTTCCTCGTAATTCTTTTATTTATTTATTCATTGTCATCCCTACTATGTTTCTGGTCTCGCCTAACAAACTTGATATCAAAAGACACTTATATGGTATTCTCTACTTATCTTACCCCAACAGGCAACAATACAAAACCATTCAGGAGATACAAGAATAAAGGGCTGAATTCACGAATCCTACATTTTGGCCCTGTAAATTCCCATTTTAGCAATATGTGAAATTTGTTTCGTTTTGTACGTTTTTATATTATACAATAGTTTGTCTCCACAACTACCTATGAAACATTTACCAGAATTGCCTTGGGTGTGATAGAGCTCTATCCAATCTTACCCCCTAACGCCTGAAATTTGACATTTTTTCATATTTGCACATGTAAAAGTCAGTTAAAAATATGAAGTCCCTCATGCGACACCTTAATATTTGGCAGGATGACTCTTAAATGAATGAAGAATATCTCGTAAAAATTTGAAGGTGTCGAAGTTGGGACTTCATGGTCTAATAAAAGCAAAATGAAAATGTGCCTCTTCGTTCTTTTCTAATAACACTGCCGAAGTTCGTTTGGTTTTGGGGTGAATATAATCAGACAGGAACTGATTCCATCAAGACAATATAAAAAGTGATCAGCAGAAAAGAAATGGATACGATATTTCGTTCCAAAAGCCGATGAAATCGCTGTTTTCAGTAAAGAGAACCCACCGGTTCCGAAAATTACGCGACAATGACAAATAACTGAGAAAGACGCGCCAAGTTGTAACGTCACGGTTTCTAACGTCACAATGTAGCGTTGGGTGACGTCATTGGCGGAGAGTACCTTGCCGTGAGAGACAGCTGATTATTCAAGGGTAATTGGCCGGTATATAGGTATAAACCGTATAAATCATATTAACGTCCCGGGGTCGTTGCAATTTACGAAAGTGAGGGAGGGGGCAGGGGGCGATATTGTAATAAATCAGCAAAATACCTCTAATAAACAGTAGGCTGGTTAAAGTGTATTCTCTAATGTTTTGGCTGCCTTCTCAGTAGGGGTGGGGTTCAACTTTTAAAGGAAAGAATTTGCTCTTCTAGGAGCAATTCTTTCCTACAAGAGTGGACCCCATATCAAAGTTCTACCTAATCTAGAGAAGCAAACAAGGTTTTCATGCACGATAATATAACATTATTGAAGGGGGCGTTTATTAGAGCAGGGGTGTTTATTGGCATTAATACGGTAGTTTAGCTTTGCTCCGCCCAAACTAAACTCAGCGAATTCGACGAGAAACATTGATCTACGGGGAAAACGGCTTTCACTGCCAAATCCTCCGGACGAGCGGGAAGATGGGAGCACATACCAGACAGCTTGACACCCATGTCTGAAATAAGCTAGAAGGATCTTTAGCTCTGTTTTACTGGCCCAAATGTAGAATTTGTTCAGAAGTATGAGTAGGGTGTAAGGGGGTCCACTGAATAGTAAAAAAGCAATGTTGCGTGTGAGAAAGCAATTAAATTTGCAAAGCGAGAAAAGTGATAAAAATCTCAACCATTTTTCCACTTACCATAATATGCATATTTACTGTGCATGTAAATGGATAGATGGATGGATGACTTCTGATTTTACGTCCTTTTAACAGTATTTCAGTTGTATCAAGACGATGGGATTATGATAATGAAAGGCTATGTGCAATGGAACCCCGTTTACGGTAGGAAAAATTCTCCCTCAAGCGGGATTCGAACCCGGCCCGCTAGATCAGTAGACCAAAGCTTAACCCACTGAGCTACGGGGTTCCTTTTCGCATGTAAAAGAAGTACGTGAAATGAGTTCCAGAATGATAAATGCAACAAATCGGAAATCGGTAAAAGAAATAGTGTAAATAAGGCACCTGCTAGGTTGGTCTTCTGATGGCCGTTTGCAAAAGCAATAAAAGTAAAAAGTTGTCACCATAACGCCCAACTCACATGGGTATTTGCAGACCAGAAGCCTGCAACATTTCAGACTGATTCATGACAAGCTGCAGGAGGTGTATTTAAGTACCGTCTTTCAAAAGGGGTGAGAAGTGGATTGGGGGGGGGGGGGGTGATATGGAACTACAGAAATGTGAATACTGTGTCCACTCGCTGTTCTTTGTAAAGGCAGTGGACAAAAAAGGGAAAGTGATCAATTAAAAAAAAGCGGCTATTTATATAATTAATGAGCTGAAAAGAAGTTTTTTTTGTATACACGCATAAACAGTGATAATCTGCCTCCCTGCCCCATACACACTTCTCACCCCGAAAAACAGCTCCCACCCTCAACAAGTAGCCCAGTAGGTTAAGCGCCTGACCTGATGATCTAGCGATGATAGATTCGAGGTCCGCTGGATGCGCATATCTTTCCAACCGTAAACGGGGTTGTATTGCGCACAGTCTTATATTATCACCCTCCCATGACTGAAATACGGTTAAAAAGGATTTAAAATCGAAATCATCCATCCTTCCATAGCCCCCCCCATGCCCCCCACCCCCTCCCTCCCCCCACCCACGGGCTCCCCTCCCCGCTCCCCAAACACACACACCCGA
Source organism: Ctena decussata (assembly GCA_963989385.1). Classification (NCBI taxonomy): domain Eukaryota; kingdom Metazoa; phylum Mollusca; class Bivalvia; order Lucinida; family Lucinidae; genus Ctena; species Ctena decussata. The sequence continues at coordinate 21,729,037 of OZ022502.1, forward strand.
CTTCAGCTATGAATTGAAAGAGTTTATCAATTTCCGATTTACGCACTTTATGACAAGGCTACACTGAAAAATGATTTTTTCCGCTTCCATACATTATTAGTTTGATGATGCAAGCAAACACGTCTCACCGAGTCATTAGTTTTACTAGTGATCAAGACAGGGACCGTTAATCCGTAAAGTTAAAAAATCAAAACACTGAGGAAACCTACAATTATTACTGTAAATGTCCTAAAATTGAAGATTTTTTTCATTGTAGTAATGTATCTCAAAGATGTAGATGGCATAGCGCATAAAGTAGACCCAGGAGCAGTCTGATCTGGGTCTGTACATCAAAGATCAATGTCATAAACTTGTGGAATGCGATACCGTACCAACATTTTTATCATTTGCAGCTTCCCGTAACGAAAGGATAGTTTAGCTGCATGTCGAGCTGTGCTTGAAACGTGCATCAATGAAAAAATGTTTTTTTTTTTGTTAATGTACATTTCTTTCAGACAAATAAATATCTAAATATAAGCGCTATAAAAGTTCAATCATGAAAAGCGTGTATATGCTTTTATTCAAATTCCGTTATTGCCATTTCGCGATGACTGTTTTCAAATTTTTACATGTATTTAACGAAGCTCCCGATGACATTCCTCTATCTGTTGTTGTCGGTTGGTTCAATTATGTCGTAACGGAGCATTCGGAATGTGCGATTCTGTACGTGTTATATTCGTGCATATTTTTATTGTAATTTATTTTAATTTCTTTATTATCATTATCATAATTATTATTATTATCTTTTTTCCAGCTCTCAAAACGAGGTTTCCCATAAGGCGCAAGGGAACAAATCCATCAGATGTGCCTCCTGGCACCGAGTCTGTCCGTGTTCTCTCGTATTCAAAGAAGAGACTTTGAGTTCGATATAATTTATTTATTTACATGTAGATGACAAAAAATTCAAACGAAAAAAGTGCATTTCACTTTTTACAATAAAAGAATATTTAAGCAATTATTTTAGTGGGATAAAAAATAAACTGCTCTTAAATCTATGATCCCTCGTTGAGTTGCTAGTGTTGAATTTTTGTGGGGTGGTGATCAAAACAGGTCAGAATTTAATCTCGCATGAGATGGATGGATAACTTTTGATTTTATGTCCGTTTCGACAGTATTTAAGTCATATCAGCATGTATGGAGGATGATATTGATAGATTGTGTGTAGTGCAACCCCAAGGAGTTCCGCTTCCTGAAATATTTCAGTCTACATTGTATACATCGAGCCGTCCAGAGAGATGGAGAAAGAAAAGACATGCTAGGGGAGAATATAATGTCCGAAAAATCCCCACCCGCACCTACTGCATGCACAGTAGGCCCTTGCTCCACTGTTTACCAAATAAGTCGAACTCCTTGACACTGAACACTACCCGGCCCATCGTCCGTCCACAAGCACTTAGGTATGTGCCGAATTTTGACGGATAACGACATAGGAAAGAATATCATCTCTGTTTATTATCAGTATTATCATTAATTCTTCTTAGAACATCAGAACTCCAAAGCAAACAAAACTAATTTGATAAAAACATAAACAAATTGTCATGAATGACAAACAGCAGTTTTGCTCGGAATCAGTTTGCGCTTCGCATTTTGTCCGCAAATTAAAACGTGCGTACATGTAACAAAATTTTGTTTTTCGGACAAAATTCTAAACAAAAACTTACATCGGACTCAGAAATAATAGTGCCTTATCAGATATGATAGTACACCAAAAATTGAAATCCACAGACTTTCCAAGCTCTTCAGCCGTCAGTATTACATGTAATACCTCCACGCAGGACAAACGCGGGTGGCGGGGTTGGGGGGGAGGGGGGGGGGGGAGGTTAATTATAAAGATTAACATATACATACGAGCTCCCACAGAAAGGCAACATCTAATCGACCTTGTTAAAGAGTGGCAACACAGAGCAAACGGAAAAGCGCTACACAGCAAACTTATAATAACGTCGTTAACGTCATAAAATCATTAAGTACGTCGCGTGGGGTAGGATATTTTAATGATGTCACAATTGCGTTAATAACACGAGAGAATAAAAAAAAACATTTTCAATCGCAGGAAACATATAAATATGATATAGTAAAATTTCATCAATTTCTGAGACAGGGCCCATTTTGACCCTTCGTGAACCTTGTCCTTTGCACTGGCAATCGGAGCACCGCTAGGCCAATTCCGTGAATCACGGAATTGGCAAAGCGGTGTTCCGCTTGCTTGTACTGGATGGTGGCGTTATGCAAATAGCAGCTCAAGCTCCAAACCATCTGTCTTTTCATTACCCAACCGAGGTGTTAAGACAAATCATTTATAAATAAAAGTGAGTGAGGCAGATCTCTACCTTTAAATCAGCCTAAATCAAACTATAGCATAAGAACAACGACAAAAAAAAAGATATATTAAATCATATAACAAAGGAAACTCAAGAAACACGGAGTATCAAGTAACCAAATAAGACAACATAAAAGTGCAAAGAAAACATAAGAAACACGAAAAGACAAGTAAACAAACAATATAAAGATATTGTGCATCCACGTTGTGGAATCAAAACAGTGAAGATGTGATATAACAGGCAGACACTTGTCGCTTTCCATTTATGAATTGATTAAAAGTTCTTGTAGATCTAAAATCATTTGGTAAAGAATTCCTCAGCACAGCGGCAGCATATTGAAACGAGTTCTTACCCTGCCTTGTCGTTCTCACCTCGGGTACCTGTAAAATATTGGTATAAAATTATCTAAAATTATATGTGGCTTCTCTTTTGACTTCTAAGTCAGAAAGAACAGGGGTTGCTAACTTATCTAAAACTTTAAAAGTATCAATGGCCCTTGTCTTTTATGGAGGGACATGCAAGCGAGATAAACTTGCTCAGGTCAACAACTCATGATATATGCTTGTATAATCTTCATAAACATACCTCGAGCCCTTTCTTGGATTTTTTCAATTCTGCATGTGTCTTCATTTTCAGATCAAAAGTAAGGGGACGAAAGCTAAAACTTTGAAAGGATAAATATTGTCATTATATTTGAACAAGGTTCCTGTCTGCTTGAAATAAAAGATGTCATTTGTAAATATATAAAGTATGGGCTGAAGGACGGACGAACAAACCAACGAACAGGTGAATGAACAAAACTATGAATGTACAAATGAATGAATGAATGATTACATTTTACTCTTAAACCTATTACTTTTGAAAGTCCGTTTATGAATAAAAGCGAGTGTAAGACATTCACTTCGGCTCTCTGTGGATTTTTCCCATAACCCTATTTAAACAACCTTTTTGAAACATGTCATAAATAAATAATTAAATAAATAAATTTTAAGTACGAATCAGAATGATGGGCTATTCCGAAACTAATGTATTCATTAAGTCATACTCATTCTCTTTTGAAGTCTTTTACTTCGCCCATGCGCTTATAGTCTACCCCAGCTCTTCGTGACGCTTCGTGAAAATAAACGGAGGCATCCGAACTGAAACGAAAAATAAAAGTTCATAACAGATTGTTGGAAAGGTCTTCAGACCTTTCCACTGTGTTCACTTTACAAGCAGGGCAATTTAATCTGGTTCTGCAGTTATTACTCCTAAATCTGTCATCGCCGGCAGAGAAAAAATCGATAAAGCGATGTCCAGTCCAAAATCACAGAGCTTATTAAGGTACGGTAGGTAACAATATTTATTGCAAATTTTCACAGTCGTGAACAACGTACGGCGTATTATTTGTTGTTGAGTATTGCACACGAATGCACTTTTTTGCAAATATGAATTGCCCTACTGCACCTTATTAGCAAACTAAAACTAGACAACAGCGTTTCATTCCCCAATAGGCTCTAAACAATCAATAACGATAAAGATGATGCGCCGTACCTTAGTAAACACTAAGATTTGAAGCTGGGTTTAACTTTCTTTTTTTAAAAGATGCTTCATGCTTGGAAATAAGAATTGTTTCACCTGTTTCCATAAAAAAAAGCAGCAGCTAAACGGAAATCATTTCTCCATAGCCAGTGAAATGCAACAGCGATAAAAGAAAAGGTAAAATTTTGTACCTCAGCGCATACATGTGCTTGTTTTTATAGCTTCCTTCTTTTGGAGGGGCATGTAACACAATACAGATTACTACAACCCCTTAATGACCCATAGGGCTGGGAGACTCATACAGGCCCGGACATGGAGGTAGGAGCGTCTTATTTCCTTCCAGCAAGTCAATGTCTTGCCCACTGCCTATGATATGTGACAGCGCCTGGGATTTTGAGCCTTGTGGAGGTGCGACGTTGACGTCACGAAACGTGAAATGAAAGTGACGTCATAAAATTTGCACGTAAAGTTAATTGTATTTCCGCGCACTGACTAATAAATTGCAAAGCGTCACCTGAAAAGAGTGAGTCAACATTTCCATCGGCGTGTTTAATTTTCTTCATCTACACTCTTTTAAAATTGTTTGCATTATATCTTTGAAAAGCGATGTCACGAACCAGAGTTATAAAGGTTTATCCAGCTAGTATGTAAATTGTATCCAATCAGTGAAATGAAAAAAAAAAGATCGGGCGGGTGTGAATTTTGTTTGCTTTTGCAGTTAACCTTGGCGCTATTTTTTTGTGCTTCTCAAAATCTATTCTGGAAGCCCTAATAAATATGAAAATGTTAAAACCAAAATTTCTTATTTTCGCTCCATAAGGCTCACATATAATCGACAGGACTAAAAGAGCCAAAATAGTTGAGCCTAACCTACAAGGACCCCCTTCATCTAGCTGGATTACCAAGCTGAGCAGGGCTCTCTCGGGTATTACCGGTAACATTTGACTCATATTCGAGCTCTATCCTGGCCGTAGACTTCTTCTATGAAGATTTCCGCCCAATGATGCTGTGTTCACTGGTTTTGTTTAATCTTTAACCGATCCTTCGTGAGGAAGTTGAGATTGCAGTAGCGGCACTGAAAAAGGGGAAGTCTGCCGGAGTTGATAATATACAAGATGAACTTGTTCCAGGTGTTAGGGAGACCATGACTGATGTTTTAACAGAGATTTGTAACAAGATCTGGAGAACAAGAGAATTGCCTACCCCAAAAACTCTGTCACTGAGTATTAAACCCCCTAAAAAGGGCAACAAACAGCTCTGCCAGAACTACAGAACCATCAGCCTCATTAGTCATTCGAGCAAAGTCATGCTGAAAGTCATTTTGAAAAGGTTTAAACCCCAACACGAACAGATAATCGCTGAAGAACAGGCTGGGTTCAGAGCCGGAAGGAGTCGGAAGGAGCACCACAGCATAAATCTTCAATCTTAGAATCCTGTGTTGAAAGTACTCCAGCATCAGCAAAACCTATACCATGTCTTCATTGATTTAAAAAAAAATCCTTCGACATTCGTTGTGGGCCACCATGCGGAAGTACAAGATCAGTGCAAATCTAGTTCACACCATTTAGAAGCTCTACGACAAGGCTACAAGTGCAGTCCAGATGAATGGTTCATAAGAGTAGTGTGAGTTAGGCAAAGATGTCTCCTGTCACCTATCCTCTTCAGCATAAGGTAGAAGATGGAGATAGTTCTGAGGAGACGAAACTAATGCCAACAGCGCCAATGGCATCCAGAGGGAAATCAAGGTAAAACGACAGAAGCTGTGTATCGTAACAAGCTTCAAATACCTTGATTGGTTGATTGATTGATCAATTGCTTGATTGGTTGATTGATTTGCTGCTTTATGTCCACGGTAAACAGCTATGGTCATGTCGGGACGGTCAGCTAACCTTACCACACTATTCCTGGGCAGGCTTAGACCTCCTAAGCAGTTAACCAGTACTACGTGCACACACTTTCGCCAGTAACTGACAACCTTGAAGCAGTTGTCTCAGGTGACGGCTCAAAACCGGAGGTTCTCTCTAGAGCTGCACAAGCCAACGCAGATTTAACAAAGCTGAAGCCAACTTGGAGAGATAGCAACATACCTCTTGGATCAAAGGTGGAAATGATGCGTTCCCTTGTCATTTCCGTTTTTCTGTATGCCTGTGAATCGTGGACCTTGACAGCAGAGTAAGAGAAAAGAATGCAGGCCTTTGTGATGAGATGCTACCGAAGGCTACTGAACATTTTGTTTAAGGACCACTTAACCAATGAGGCGGTTCGCAGAAAGATCTAAGCAGCCATTGGAGAATAAGATGAGCTCCTGACCATGGTCAAGAAACGGAAACTAAAGTGGTTTGACCACATCTCAAGGTCTTCTGGTTTAGCAAAGACGATTCTACAGGACACAGTAAAAGGAAAAAGAAGGAGAGGTAGACAGAAGAGGTGGAAAGACAATATTAAACAGTGGACAGGGTTGGATTTTGCCAGTTCAACTAGAGCAGCTGAAAACAGGAAAGGCGAAAAGAGATTGTTGCAAAGTCATCCGTGGTGCCCCAAAGACCTTGCAAGGTTAATGAATAAAATAGAATAGAACAGATGTAGTCCACGTACGTTTGTATTAGCGGTGCGTATGCAAGTTTTTGAAACCTAAACGCTGTTTGTTAAAAGAAATGGGTAAAATAGTACAAGCATCACTAAATTGCGAATAAGATCCATGACCATTGTGACTGTTACTTCCATTGACTACTAACAATCGCACCTGGTAATGGAACCTTTCAGATCCATACTGTTTCTAGGAGCCCTGGTAGCTCTGTGAGTTAATGGCTATTGATCTAGCCGTCCTGGGTTCGAGCCCCGCTACTGGGTCGCTAGAGGCGAGAATCTTACTAACCGCGAACGGGGTTTCATTGCACACAGTTTCATCACCCTCCCATCGTCCTGATATGACTGAAATACTCTTAAAAAGGACGTAAAATCACAAGTCATTCAACCATCCATACCGTTTCTGCTTTAGCAAATGATTGGCAGTTATATATACAGTAATAAGGGTAATGTAAATGACTGCAATTACGGCTTTATATGCAGCAGACGCCACATTGAAAACCGGCTACTAAACTGTATAAGACACTGCAGCAGACCTTTCTGGGGTTCTTTTTAAAGAAGCCAACTTGTTTTCCTATCTTTTAATTAAATAAAAATCATACCGTTAAAATGTGTATACATTTTTGCATATGAAACCGTTCGCACAAGTAAAGTATCTCATTTACTTTTAAAGTAGATGGGTGTGAAAGCGATTTCGATAGTACGATGGCCCCATTAGCTCACTTTTCATTTCCATACTATTTCACAATTCCGAATTCTGAATTCCGATTTCCGAATTCCGAATTCCGAATTCTGAAATCCGAATTCCGAATTCCAAAATTCGTAGCTGGACGCTTAATTATTCTTACTTATTTCATATCGTCAAACCTTCAAATGAAATGATTGATGTATACAGCATTAAACAAATAAGATTCAAAATACAAAATGACTCTTTGGAACTTAAATTCAATTAAAAGGTCATGAAACCCTAGATTCCCCAAAATAAAGCGGGGGATAGTTCAAGAGAAAACTATTATTCTTGACACAAAGATTCTTACATCACAGACCTTAGATCTAGATACTCCCCCCCACGATTATTAGCAAGAAATACTTACTTAAAACAAGACCTCCACCGATGCCTGTAGTACATAGGAGACCCGGTAGCTCAGTAGGTTAAGCGATGGCCTGCTGATCAAGCGGTCCCTGGTTCAAGCACCGCTGGAATCTTTTCAACCATGAACGAGTTTCCATTGCACACAGCCTTTCATTATCACCAATCCATCGTCCTGATATGTCTTAAATACTGTTAAAAAAAGAACGTAAAATCACAAGACATGGATCCATCCTTTGGTATATGTAAATTATAGCATCATATATATCTCCATCTGTTTAGTTGATAATGAGGAGTTCCGGGCGCTCAGTAGGTTAAGCGATGGCCTGCTAATCTAGCGGTCCTGGGGCCATCGTCCTGATATGACTAAAATACTGTTGAAAGGATGTAAAATCACAACTCATCCATCCATCTATAAGTTGATAACCTTCTAGATAAATCATCTTCCCGAACAAGCGGATAAACCTTGCTCTATCTTCTATGAGGACTGACTTGAATATGAAACAAGAAAAAATATTACGCATGGTTTCATATCAATAGACTCGACGAGTCTATTAAAAACGTTTATTTTTCTGTCAATTAAAGTCATGGCGGCCTGTTGTTTTTGTTTGTGAGTTTAAAATACCCTCTAAAATAAATTAACTATTACCACGTGTCCCTATACCTCATACTTCACAATTCCGAATTCCGAATTCTAAATTCGGATTTCCGAAATTCGTAGAACATACTAAATGCATGATTATAATGACTCTTTACATTTTGTCAAACCTCTGCATGATATGGATGATTGCTTAAATATGAGCCGCGGCACGAGAAAACTAACAAAGTGGTTGTGCGCCCAGCGCAGACCCAGATCAGCTGGGCATGCGCCCATTCTGATCAGACTCTTTGCTAAGCACTTAAAGGGTAGCTAAGGGTCTAAGCTATATCCATGCGGATAGCGAAGGCTCTGATCAGACTGGGCTTGAGACTGACTTTGCTTGAGTATAGGGATTACTCAGATCAGCCTGTGCATCTTCGATCATATATAGGCCTATATATGCGAAAAGGGAAGATTCTGATTAGATTGTGAATATGCGCAGGCTGATCTGAGTAATCCCTGTACTCAAGCAAGGTCACTTATACTGAAAGGACCGCTTCCAAAACTGTGGATTGTAGTAGGACAGACAGTCTGTCTCTGTCTGCCTCTGTCTGTCTGTCTCTCTCTCTCTCTCTCTCTCTCTCTCTCTCTCTCTCTATAGTACGTAGCCTTTTATCTGATATGTCCTCTTCATTTAGTCTATGTAACATTCAAGGATTAACATTATATGAGCCGCGACACGACAAAACCAACAAAGTGGCATGTGCGCCCAGTGAAAACTCAGATCAGCCTGGGCATCCGCCCAGTCTGATCAAAGTCTTCGCTATCCGCATGGAGGTAGCTTAGACCCTTGGCTACCGTTTAAATGTTTAGCAAAGAGTCTGATCAGAATGGGCGCGTGTCCAGCTGATCTGAGTCTGCGCTGGGCGCACAACCACTTTGTTGGTTTTCTCGTGTCGATGCTCATATTTAAGCAATCATCAGGTTTGACAAAATGTAAAGAGTCATTATAATCAAGCGTTTAGTATATTCTACGAATTTCGGAATTCAGAATTCGGAATTGTGAAGTATGTGGTATAGGGTCACGTGGTAATAGTTAATTTATTTAAGAGGGTATTTTAAACTTACAAACAAAAACAACAGGCCACCATGACTTAAACTGACAGAAAAATAAACGTTTTTTAATAGACTCGCCGGGTCTATTGATATGACACCATGTGCCATGTCTTTTCTTGTTTAATATTCAAGGCAGTCGTCATAGAAGATAGAGCAAGGTTTATCCGCTTGTTCGGGAAGATGATATATCTAGAGGATTATCAACTCATAGATGGGTGGATGAGTTGTGATTTTACATCCTTTCAACAGTATTTCAGTCATATCAGGGCGATGGGAGTGTACAAATGAAAGGCTGTGTGCAATGGAATCCCGTTTACAATTGAAAAGATTCCCACCGTCAGCGGGTCTCGAACCCAGGACAGCTAGATCAGCAGGCCATCGCTTAACCTACTGAGCGCCCGGAACTCCTCATTATCAACTTAACAAATGGAGATATATAATGCTATAACTTACATATACCAAAGGATGGATGGATGTCTTTTGATGTTACGTTCTTTTTTAACAGTATTTAAGACATATCAGGTCGATGGATTGGTGATAATGAAAGGCTGTGTGCAATGGAATTCTGTTCATGGTTGAAAAGATTCCAGCGGTGCTTGAACCAGGGACCGCTTGAACATCAGGCCATCGTTTAACCTTCTGAGCTACGGGGTCTCCTATATACTACAGGCATCAGTGGAGGTCTTGTTTTTAAGTATTTCTTGCTAAAATCGCGGAGGGCGGGATAGCGGGGAGCGGGGTATCTAGATCTAGGGTCTGTGATGTAAGATTCTTTATAATTTAAGAATGATGGTTTTCTATTGAACTATCCCCAGCTTTATTTTGGGGTATCTAGTGTTTCATGACCTTAAAATGGAATTTAAGTTCCAAAGAGTCATCTTATTTGTTTAATGCTGTATACATCAATCTTTTCATTTGAAGGCTTGACGATATGAAATAAGTAAGAATAATCAAGCGTCCAGTTTGTTCTACGAATTTCGGAATTCGGAATTCAGAATTCAGAATTCGGAATTCGAAATGGTGAATTAGTATGGAAATGAAAAGTGAGCCAATTGGGCCATCGTACGATAGTCTTAACTTTTCTCTAATTTCTATTTACTTATTGCATTTTTGATGGTTCGCCCTATACTCAAAATAGATTAATTTCTTTTCCTGAAGACAGAAATTTGTTATTTTATGCAACCACAAAATAGAGACAATTGGTATTAAAGAGCCATTTGCGCAGGAATTGTAGCCCTAATGGTTAAAATAAATTACTCATAAAGTGAGGCTTTTCGACTTTTCATTCTAAATTTTGCATCTACTTAAGCATTGACCGCAATGAGACTTTCTCAGAATGTTAGGAGTCAGTAAGATCAATCATGCCCTTCATTCAATATATTGTAAGATTTAGGGAAATACATGTACATTTAACAAACCCACTATTTCGTTAGTTTCCTTCAAGAAGCAAACAGCTTCCACCCTACCATAAGATTCACGGCTAAGGTCTCCAATAAGGAGCATGTGTTTCTCGACACCAAGTCTAGGCAATCGGAGCACGCTCGGCCAATTCCGTGATTCACGGAATTGGCCGAGTGGTGTTCTGATTGCAAGTCTAGCCTTTTGGGGAACGAGAGTGATGTGGACCTGTATACGAAACATACAGACACACATTTATACCTTCTTCCCTCAATCTGCCATCCGAAACACTGCAGTAGAAATGTTCCATACAGTTTTGTACTCCGTATCAGGCGAATATGCTCAATGCTCTTGATACATTTGAGTCTGGGGCAACAGTGTTGTCGGGTCAGCTTCGAAGACGAGGTTACAGCACTCGAGCAATTGTCACAGCGACTTCGATAGAGCTAGATCACAGAGAAGAGAATACCTACTTCGCTACAACATCAAACACTTCGATCCCCTTTGTGCTGACATATCATCCAGAGCTATCTAAAGTCAAGGAGATTGTCAATAAACTCTGACCGATCATCGGGTCTTCAAAACGTTTGAATAAGGTTTTTCCTCAGAAGCTAATAATGGCATACAGAAGGCCATTAAGTCTAAGGGATATTCCTGTTCGCGCAAAGCTCAACCCAGACCCTAGTGATGACTCACCCATAGAGGAGCCAAAGCCCTAAGATAACAAAGGATGCTTTACTTGTAAACTGAGGACAGCAGCTCAAATAGCCAAATCATCATCAGGGGCGTCAGTAAAACTCAGGAAACAGACAAACTGCAAATCTGCAAATGTCATTTACCTGTGGCAAACTGTACACAGGGCGAAACAAAACGTGCGCTCAATGAGCGCATGAATGGCCACCGCTCTGACTGGACGAAGCGTAGATTTCAGAGGTCACCTGTCGCCGAGCACTTCCATATGTTACAAATGTACTGAATATAACATAAATGTAATGCTGCAGCTGTATGTTCATTGGTTAACCCAATCATGGTTAATAACTTTGTTTCCCTCTTTAATTGCATGCAGTATGGTCGGGCATCATACTCAATGATTGGCCCGGCATACAGCTCTTTAGTAGTTTGTTGGGACCGGCGCTTGCCCTGTCTGTTGCTTGGATATTCAGGGTTCAACTGATGTTTTTAGCTGTTGTTGTTGTTGTTGTTATTGTTGCTCCGGTATTTTGGTGGTGTTGTTTGACATCGATGTCGCTATACGTTGTTTCTGTCAAGTCCTCATCTCTGATTCGTCATATGTCTTATCCGTGATTTGTTTGTTTCATATGATGATTCATTGATGGGTTGGGGAAACCTTCATGCAGACCAAACAGCTAGCTAAATGTTTCGAAACACCGCAGAAGCAGAGGGTCACCGTAAGTAGAGATAAGTCCAAACACCTTGACCCTTAGCCTTGCCCAAGGCTTAGAAATATATACATTTGGATTTTTCATAATTTTTCTGGAATATACATTTTTTTTTGTTTGTGCTAGTCTATAGTTATGGGGTTGATTTATCTCAGACGAACCCACAAGAGAAAATTTCATTTCTAGACTAGCCAAGCATCGACCATAAAAAAGAAGAAAGAAGTGAAATATTAAGTATGATAAAAAATATAAAAAATATATATATGTGACAATTTGATATATCCGACTGGAGCAAGTCTACTTGACCCTTTGAGTCTGGCTGTTTATAGTACAGGCAGTGGGCGAGTGAGTGACTTGCTGGGAGGAAATACGACGCTTCCACCGCCATGAGTCTCCCAACTCTGCGAGCAGGACCCGAATGAGCCTTGCTCAGCTTGGTACTCAGCCTATAACTAGGCACATATTTATCTAATAATCTATTACTAGTATATATTTCTTTAAGCCACTCCCATTTTTCCATAAACGGATTTTTTGTCCAGTTTCTCAGTCCCCAACCTCCTCCTTAAATGAAATGTAGTCATATCAGCTTAAGAATACAGGTATATTTTCCTTGATTTATGTTCAATTTTCTAATATATGATGATAACAGAATGTCAATTGAACAGTGGTCACTTGTAGAAAAAATATTTACAACACCAAATTCACTAAAATTGAGCCACGACGCGAGAAAACCAACAAAGTGGTTGTGTGCCAAGTGCAGACTTAGATCAGCCTGGGCATCCACCCAGTCCGATCAGACTCTTCGCTAAGCGCTTTAAGGGTAGCTAAGGGTCTAAGCTACCTCCATGTGAACAGCGAAGACTCTGACCAGACTAGGCAAATGCCCAGGCTGAGCCGAGTCTGTGATGCGCGCACAACCACTTTGTTGGTTTTCTTGTGTCGCGGCTCAACTGTATTATCCACTAAAAGTTCACCTCTTGTACGTTTAGTGACTTATTGATATAAGATATTATCCTGCAATGCTTCAAGAAAACTGTTTCTAGGGATCCATTTACTTCTAAATATCAGGAAATTTACTTGAAATCTTATAATATCATAACGTTTCCAAAATAACACTCATGAAAGTGTTATAAAGTTCAACAAATAAGGTTCCCTGTCGTTAGCTGGTCTATATACACAGAGGATCTTACACGAGTAGTCATTTCATATGAAATTTATGAAACGAGCCTTCGGCGAGTTTCATAAATTTCATATAAAATGACCACGAGTGTAAGATTCTGTTTATCATATGACCCTTTCAAATGGGATTTTAACGTCTTCAAAGTAACATTATTTCAATAAGAAAATACATCGTTGACATGGACGTTGTCAATGACGTTACCTGTTCGCGCCAAAGTGTTATCACACTTGTGGTCATATGATTTTTATGACATGACGTTATCCACTGAATAACAGCGACTTCATATGATATATACAAAAAATACAATTGGTTCCATGCCATTTGGCTGTATTTCGTTGTCTGGCGACGGTGCCATGTACCTTTCGGTGCCGGGCCGTCCTACTAATTTGGATAAGAGTAGGACAAGGGCCTACTGTGCTTACAGTATGTGCGGGTAGGGGCTGTTTGGACGTTTTTCTTTCATCTATAGCCTTTATTTCTCCCTCTCTCTGGGAGACGGCTCGTTATAGACCGAACTACTGTCTCTTAGAGCCGTTAAACTCTAAAAAACACAACCAAATAAGCTGTATCTGGCACCAAATCATCTCAGCATAATCATCACCATTATCATAATTGAGCCGCGGCACGACAAAACCAACAATGTGGTTGTACTCCCAGCGCAGACTCAGATCAGCCTGGGCATTCACCCAGTCTGATCAGAGTCTTCGCTGTCCACACGGAGGTAGCTTAGACCCTTAGCTACCCTTTGAGCACTTTACGAAGATTCTGGTCAAACTGGGCGAATGCCCAGGCTGATCTGAGTCTGCGCTGGGTGTACAACCACATTGTTGGTTTTGTCGTGCCGCGGCTCAAAATCTTATTATGTACTCGGTATAGATCACCTTTCACTAACAGTAAGTCTCCTCCTTTAGGCTTATTAACATAAGTGCCCTCTGAATAAAAGTCAATCATCCTCCCACTGGGCACACAAGCACTGGGCACACAAGGATGAATCAACCTTGAATCAACCTTGATTCAACGTCACGACGTTGAATCAAGGTTGATTCAAGGTTGATTCAACTTTATGTACCTGCTGGGAGCTATCTTGGGAAATTATAAATAACCTAATTTTTTTATATTCACATTCTTGAGCTGAACTATCAAACCAAGTTTCAGAAATCTCGACAACTTTATAGACAAAAGAACTCAATAAATCTGAAATTAAGTTTAAACATATTTATTTTCAAGAATGTACACTACAACATAAAAACAACATAACTGCACAATGAAAAAGGATCAGAACAGAACGAAAGCTGATATCTTATAGAGCTCTTCTCTTGGAAAAATCTGAAATTTGGAATACAAACATTCAGCATTAAAGTATTTGATCTTAATGCTCTCTAAACACTTATGTCTTTGTTAGCACTCCCTCTGCATTCTGGTGTGGTTTCTTCTTTACCAGTCTGATATTTAGGCCCATTTTCCAGTTTGGGTCAGTCGCTATTTTCAGTTTTAGCTGTTCTCTGGACATTTCTCCTTTCTGCTTTTGCAATATTGTGTAATCAGGAGAAATAAAGACCCCCCCCCCCCCCACTCCCCCATGGTTTAAATGAACAGTATCATTCTCTTTCTTTGAAAATTCTTTTTTTTATTATTATTACATGTATTATTATTTTTATTGTCTTTCAAGCTATCCGATAAGGAGTTGTCATAATCACTTTTAAATGATCTAAAATGATGTACCACACTTCTCCGTGTTAAATCCAGAGTTCTGAATGCAACACTCCAGCCATTTCTTAGGACTTGGTGTCTGAATTAATGCTGTCTAAAGCTTTAAAATTCCAAAATAACCTTCGTTACCGCAGAAGAAATACACTTTTATATGTTTACAATGAGTGATGTAAACATCCGTGTATAAACTTGATATTTAGTAGCACTATTATGTTCTTCAATATATCCTTTCATTTTTAAGCGTTCGATGCTTTCTGAAACCTTTGCCATATAAATGGTTCATGTATCAGATGCCTTCTGTATTCATATAGTTACATGTAATTCAACAATGCAAGAAGACACGAGATACTCAGTTTATGTTATATCCAAAGAGGGTTAGAAAAGGGCATCCTGTAATAACTAGACAGTCTTTTACGCCAGAAAAAGCAGTGTATCAAAATAATTATTAGTGATCAAAATATATTAACTAGGTGACATAGCAACGAAGGTTTACAAAATCCAAATAAAATTGAAATACTTTCTTTCTTCCCTGTATGTAAAAAAAGCAATTATAAACTATCGTTATCATTTTAAAACATTCGTTACCATAACTTTCAGATATTAATCCCTAAAGAAATAGCTTCATTTTATTATTTCAGTTTATGAAAATTTAAAGAGTAACTAGACTTCAGGAACTGACTGAATCAGATCCCAAACCCTATCCCCAACATCAAAGGGATTTCAAGCTTGACAAAGACATACCAACAAACAATAAATTACACGTGATAAGCCGAGTCAGCAGCTCTTTACCAAATAGGTGGCAACTCAGCTATCTTTATTGAACTAAATAATTTAGACCAACAGAAGGTTACAACAGACTAAGCAAATTATACGAAAAACATTTAACAGCTATTTTTACCTATTTTCTATTTTTATTATAGAAGGGTTAAAATGAGAACACTCTTTCTTGGGGTTTTAGCACAAGCGATTTCTCCCAGCTAAAGCATAAATAATTGTAAAATAATAAGCATACTTATGTTGCGGAAGTCTATACTCATACGTCAGAACTTGGACTTCGGCGAGGTGTATTTTGAAACTATAATAATCTGTTTATCTGCAAAAATTGATGAAACAAATAACATTCTAACAAGGATATATAAAATACATTAGATCATCAATATGATAAGAGATAATGCCGGTATTATCTTTACATCAGATGAGGGTTTATTTTGAAACATTCGTTACCGACGAATAGCGAAAGTTTACATACCAAACTTAAATTTATACATGAAATGGAGTTTAGTGTAATTGTTATAGTAACAACACACTCTGACTTTCCAAGTATGCTTAGCAAACCGTTTGAATAATAATCTGTTGATTTCTTGGCAACGCTTTCAGAATAATAGTATGGCAAATGTAATGTGGCAAGAACTCTGAAATCCCACACAAAATGTACCTTTCCTGGTCTAACAATGTCTTTATAGAGGATCTTACATGAGTGCTTATGTATTATTGAATTTATTAAACGAGTTGGGGAAAATGATAAGATGCGAGGCTCTGCCGAGCATCTTATCGTTTTCACCAACGAGTTTAATAAATTCAATAATACAGGAGCACGAATGCAAGATTCTATTTATCATATGACACTAAAATCGCATTTTATTAGCAAATTTTGCATTAAAACGTCACAATTTCGCCATTAGAAAACGCGACGTTTTATGGACGTCAACGCATAACGTTACGACGTAATTTGCATATTTAATCCACTAGTGGATTATCGTTTTTAATGCATGGCTTTATTACACTCTCAGATGCGACGTCATATGATAAGTTATATTATTACTATTGTACGGAGAAATAGAGGCATACTAACGCCATATTTATAGAGCTGGGAGCTTAGAAAGATTTGCTTTCGTATCTTTGCAATGAAAGTTTAAGTTACGAAGGTTTAAAAACGCATATTTTTAGCTCGTTACAGCTCATCATAATTGAAGAAATATCATTGAATATAAACAATCTACAATATAGAGGGACTGCATGCTTATTTTCTATACTAACATTTAACTAGAATGTGTATGAGTTGTGTATAACAGTAAGTAACAAAAATTTCATTATTTACTTTTTATATAGGGTATCAGGCTCTGTCGTAGGTTGACGTTTATTTCAAAGACATTTCTTAAAATAGTTGTCATATGGTCATGTATCTTAGTCTGCAGGATCGTTTAATCACTTAAGATTTTGAAAACAAATTTCTCCTCAAAGAAATAAGTGGCCCAAAGATTGATAACGAAAGTTTCCAGAAAATCACAAACCCGGCGACACATATAAACGGAGCAATTTCTCAGAGTTGGAGGTCAAGAATTTCTATTCATTTTCATGAGACAATTTGATACAATTTTCCTCAAAATTATTACAAAAAGTGTTGGATTAAATACTTTTTAAGGAATAATATCTGGCTCATAACTACAAACCTTATATTTGGCGACAGCAACGAAAGTTAAATTTTCAGCCAAAGCTATTATACATTTATAAGTAAGAATATAAGAAAAAATCTCACGGATGTATACAAATAGGTGGTGTGATAGCAGTGTTATAAAGTAAAAGGATGAGGTTTTCTCATGGCTAGATAAGATAAAAAAAAAAGATAAGATAAGATTTATTTAAAGTCGGCAAGTTTACAACAAATCAACTTAAGCTCTTGCGAGCTTTTGAACCGACTGCTGTAGTATAACCAAGGTATTACCAAGGTAATTTGAAATATTCAACAAGAGTAAAACAGCTGTAGTAAGACAGACTTAGCTCATTAGTATGCAAGTTAGCTACTTGACAACCTAAAAATAAAGTATCTTTGATACTTTCTACGGAACATCAAATGGACGTACTTATTGAAAAAAAAAGTGGAAATAGAATCAGTTCATTTGCGAAGTGCATGATTTCTGCGCCCTAGCCTAATGTCCAAAGTAATGTCTTTAGCCAAGAATTCGTTAGCTCTAGATTTCTAAGCCTTCTAGAACGCATAAAATCAAGTGTCTAAATATTTTTTCTGAAAAAATTGATAGGAGCTTTGCACTACGAGTTATAACCATAAGTATGTAACCTCAAACCTTTTGATATTCAAAGAAACTGAAAGAAAAAAACAAGAAAAAAAAGGAACAAGCTACTCGGTATTAAGATCACGGTATTTAGCAGTACCGTTATCGTTTATGACACGACAAAATTGCGGAGTAGCATTGTTTACTCTATCACCGCTAAAGAGGGTCATGCGAAAGTGAAAACGAAAGAAAAATTATGATGAAACTTAAACTGCCCCGTAAAATGGTATATTTTAGGGTTTAGTTATTAAATTTCAGATAAAAACAGCGAACCCTAAAATCTAAGAATGTTCAACTTGCTGATCAGATTGTCAAATAAAACTGAATGAAAAGCCACATCATGTCCTCCATAAAATGAAGTGGGTGGGGTAACAGATACAGACTACAGAATAATTTCATTTTACCATAAATGACTTCGTGTATCAAAAATACTTATGCCGTGGTAGTAACCATATTTGTAGCAATTATGTAAACGAACAAATCTTAAATAGGGAGAAGAATAATGTCAGCGACAGTATATTTTTTAAGTTCCTATGTCACGTTTATGCACCAGTCATTTGCAACGGCCAGGAATAGTGGGGCTTAAGTACTAGGGGTGGGTATCGCCACTGAAAACCGTATCACGATATATCACGATACACTGGTCTGTATCGGGATATGTATCACGATATATCACAACTTTTTTTAAGTACGTACTTCCATGTTACATGCTTTTACTGTGTTGTTTGCTTCTGTCTTTTATTAAATGATTGTAATAAAAAATGAACATCCCATTCTTTACCTGTTTATTTTAACACCAAAACAAATTATAACCAGCTCATGTACTTTATTAAAATGCAACTGTTACAAGTCTGCGAATTCATTTTATTTAACTAATTGACTTACTTACTGACGTGACCCTAGTGACCATGCATCCGGTGCATGACTTCTTTATTTGTTATTCTGCCCTGACCCAGTTTTGCCCCAAGGCGAGAATGAAAAAAGCATGCAGATTTTCAACACCAGTTGTCATCAAAGATCAAAAGAATTGACACGTGTCTGAAGTCTAGGTGAATTATTTTATCGGTGACATGAAAAGGAAATACACTAAATAATCGGACAATAATTGCTGAGCAAATATTGTAGACCCAGATCAGACAGCACATTGGAGCAGTGTGATCAGAATCTGCAGTGTTTGTCAACAAAATAATGAAACTTCCCGTAAGTGAAAATGTGATACACACACACACACAAAAAAAATGTTCCAAAAGATGTTTGAATATTTACGTAAGTTATGAATGGGAATATGTGTCAAAATGATCATACCGTTGGAGTGATAGGATCAATTGGATACTGACAAAAGGATTAAACTGGACACTATTACCTACAATCACGGTAATTTTTGTTTCCATCTTTTTTGTGGGTGATGATTACGGAAATAACAGACAAAAGAGAAAGCGAGCCTCTGGCAAAAGTAAACAATCAAAACCTGTTTTTAAAGATCATCGGCTTTAATTGACTTTCCTACCTAGATCCGTTTTATAAAAAAAAAAAGAATATTTGGGGCAAAATACTAACAAAATGAAAAGGAAACTGTTAATTACAAGCATATAAAATGTTTTCACGAGAATGTCCGGAAACATCTGAAATTTACCGAGCGTACCGGTATGGCCAAAACGTATCCTGATTCGTATCGTTGGAATTTTGAATCGCGATTTTCCGGTATACCGGTAATATCGCGCACCCCTATTAAGTACCGTGTTTTTACCTAAGAAGTGTTCCTGCAGTGCCATGGATATGCCGGGCTTTCGATTCCCGCCAAAAGAGCGGGGAAAATATCCTGGCGTCATGTGTTACCGATAGCCTAACAGGAACGTGCACGGCATTCTAAAGATACCAATATTGCTGCCTTTTTTCATCGTATATGAAATAATTTGTCTATTTTCACGCTTTACTATGCAAAATTACAGCAGAGTTCTCCAGCATTGTGTAGATATGCGCCCCGGATTGAAGTGTGTAGAAATTAGCCAATCAAAATGTCCGTTATGTATTACTGATAGTTCATTGGCTGAGGCAGGTATCATGCGCTGAGAAACTGATTCCCCTGAAAAACTATGGTGGCCCATAGCTGGGTTATAAACCTGTCTTAAAACAATGAGTTCATGATATATTATGAACAATGTTAAAACAAACATTAAAATCAGAAATAGAAATTTACTGAGGACTGAAAGACATGACCTCTCAATAACAAAAGAAATACATACCAGATTTTAAAATCAGATGATATATGAAATATATAAGATCTCATGAAATATTTTTCTGAATGATCCCAGGCTTGAAACAAACCTTTACAAAATTATTTGAACATTGAAAACAATGAATTAGCAAGAAGTCACAAACTGCATACCTACGCATATACGACACTTTCGTGCCACAGTACTTGAAATATTCGCGCGGGAAGCTGTGTAGCTGCAGTTTATTTTTAGCACGGATGGGGTAAATAAACACAAGAGAAAGCGTCCTTGGAAGCAGTGAATACACAGGGCTAAATTTCAGCGATTTTTAATGGACAAAAAAGTGTTATAAAAGAAAATGAATTAGAAACATGGTGTTTTACACAATGACTAAGTTTATCTTTATTCTGAGCATTTCACTTGAATAGAGTTTGCAGAGTTCTACAAAATTCTTTCGACTATCAAATAAGCGGTACACGTGATCTGTGATGTCGGCACATCAAAAACGCTCGTGACATACAGGAAGCTATCGGAAACACATGGCTGGCGATAACACATGATGCCACGATAGTGGAGTGTTTTTGACAAAATTTACCGCGACACTTTGTCAGAATATGGATTTCTGTCCATGGATTTTGCGAATGCAAAGGAGAGCTTACGCTATACCCCCGAGTCCAAGTACACGTAAGTGTTTTCGTCAGCGTCCTTGTCGGCGTCTGTGATCAGGTTAACCAACGTTAAGAATTGCGTTTAACTCGATGTTCAACTCTATAAATTACAAACTACAGCAGCTATGATCATCATACTTGGTACATATACATCCATATAACTGCAGCAGCTGCATCATAAAATCGTATGTCCTTGACCTATATGTCACCGTTGACTGACTTTGCTGTTTGGCACAGTTTTTAAGGCAAAATTTTTAGTTTTGAAGATACCTTTGGGACAAGAGAGTTGATACTTGGTTAAATAGCATATCCCTATAATTGCAGCAGCTGCAAAGCATCCATGCTGACTCCTGTGCCCTTGACCTTTATTGATGATCCAGTGATTTTGCCTTATATTTCCAACACTGATTGATGGATTAACATGATACCTGACATAATGGATCAGTCTGACATTGCGTATGACCTCATACTATTTATAGATCACTGTGTCCTACATTTTATGGTTCAGTGATTGTGAGAATCAGGCTCCCATGAGGCACGCTTTATTGTCTTCTGACAACTCTTGTTATATTTGTATGATCCCCTGGGGGCGGAGACCTTTACCAGGGATTTGACATAAAAATGTCCCCAAAGTGCAGGGCATATACCAGGGCTTTGCAGAGTGAAAAGTCAATATCCCCGCTATTCCCCGACCCCAGGGGGGCCGTGGTTGCAAATGACTGGTGCACTAACTCTACCCTTCTTCACCTTTCTGTTTATAAGTGAGTCCCGAGTTTGTGGTTGGACTGGAACAGAAATGTCAGAGGTCAAGTGTGGAAAAATCTGATAGGTCATCATTACACTGACCTTCTCAGTAGATATAAAACACCTTTTTCATGATTAAAGATCATTGATATGATTGAAAATTGTTTTCAGTTCAGAGAAAATGGATAGTACCATTATTTCAGCAAGATAGATAGGGAATGTTTTAAAAATGAAGTATTAGTCGATATGTTGATGTGTTAACGCTTTGCGTCTAGGGCTTTTGGCATCAGTGACCTTTGACCTCCAAAAGGAAAATCTGAGTGTGAACATGTGCATTGGGGAACTCTGAGTTCACTTATACTGCTACACCCCTCTGATTTATTTGTTGGTCAGGGAAAGGTATATATGTTATATACGCTGATAACAAATAATTATATCAGCCTTTCTTATGCAACAATGCATTCAGACAGGTCTTTCCTGTGTGCATCCAACAGTGAGCAACTACCTAGTAGCAATCTTATTGGTCTATGATAGTTTTCCCCCAGCCTGAAAAAAAGGGCAGGATGCTGGCAAGAAAAAGAGCACTTTCAGCGTATGACATACTCCCTAAAGGGCACTTTTCTGATGCTATTTTTTTTCAAAGACCATCTAACTATGGGTATTAACACTTTCTAACAGGATAAACACCTTGTATCTGCAAAGAGATACATTTTTTTGCATAATAAAAAGCTTCTTTTACACACAGAAAGCTGCATGCTGCAAAAATATGACATTACTATGAATTACACTGCTGGAAAGGGCCAGTGGCCAAATGCGCCTAATTTTTGTCTGGGGCTATCAGAAATCTTCAGAATTTGAACTTTAGTGGCCCAAATTTATCTTTCTTGCAATAGTAAATGAATAGGATCTTTAGCTAGTCGAAAATTTGGGCCACTGGAAGTTTGGCCTGTTAAGTGTTTGGGTCACTACATTAATCTTGACAGTTTCCGGCATGAATGAACCTACCTTCCACAAAGAGAGGGCAGAAGGGTAAGGCCCAAAAGTAGAAGGGCGCAGCACCCTTCTAAACCTCTGTTGGGGAATCTGAGTCATTATAAATCTTTGCAAGTTCTATGTGAAATCAAATTTCTTACTGGGCTCATTTTTACCAGGACACTGATCAGCTCAATCTGCATAAGTTAACCCTTAAAGCGCCAAAAATTAAAATTGTTGAATTGGCAAACAGTGTAGATCCAGATGAGGTGGCTCATAATGAGCCACCTCATCTGAATCTACACTGTTTGCCCTCTAGTGTTCGAATTCTCAATATGATATCGTTTTGTAGAAACAATATTTGAAATTCTGCAGATGTAAATTTTGTCGTCTGCTTTTCGACACATTAAGGGTTAACAATGGAAACAGCGAAGCTACAGAAATTGATAAAAGTTTCAGTTTTCAACCTTTTAGAATGGCTCATACAAACATGGATGACTCTGATTAGACTGTGCAGGCTTACATGCATCATCCAAATTGTCAGACCTTAATGTGCACAGTATACCATGTTGCCCTGTTTCAGATATAGGGGGAAATCAGAAAGTATAAAATTTGCTTGTTTGAGATGGTGACCAGCCTGTTCTATCGGTTGCATATGGTTGTGTCATGAAATCCCACATGAGGTTCATTTCTGAGAATATTCACATGGTAAATTTGTATGATTGGCTGTTTACAGTCATCAGAAGTATTGATTTAAAAAAAAATGTGAAATCGTGCGCTGGCTGGTCAGTTCATACCCAAGACAACATACTCTGGTGCTGGCTTGGCTTGATTTGATCCGCAACACGAGAAACCAAACAAAGTTGCATGTGCACCCAGCAAAGACTCAGATCAGCCTGGGCATCCATCTAGTCTGATCAGAGTCTTGGCTGTGCACTTAAAGGCTGATCTGAGTTAGCTGGGCACATATGCCACTTTGTTGGTTTTGTCATGTAGGGGCTCATTTGTTTACTGTAAGATATCTTTCCCATATTTTCCATTTGATTTGCAATTTATGGTCACCAGAGATATTGGTAATGTGAAAGGACCTCTGACAGTTTCAATGCAAATTTGCCTATTTTTCGACAAATTACTGCAGCTTCCATGGGAAGCCAGTGTTGATAATTTTAGCATTAACATGTAGTCTTATGCATTATGAAGATGTTTTCATATTGATTTTGAAAAAATATCACGTCTGCAGACTAACTCTCGCTGACTTTCTCAAGAGGTGTAAGTGGAATTTTCGGTCATCCAAAATACACCAAATTTTCGGGTTTTCTTATTTACTGAATTTTATTTTGTTAAACATGCTTAAAATAAAGTAAACACTACAACTGCATATAGCATGCAATAATATGTAAATAAAAAGTATGCTAGCCTGATTTTAAAATGCAATGGGTCTAATTACCCCACCCATTTTTCAGTTTTTCGGCTGTAGACTATCATTTCCCCCCGTGCCTCAGCTTGCCTCTCACATATAATGTGTATATTGACAGTACACACATACATGGAAAGTGGCTAGCTGAGGCATGGGGGGAAAAGTATCTTTATAAAATGTTTCCTATTTTCCATACATTTAATTATAAAAACTTGCGTTTTACACCAAAAATCTCAGTCTATGTGTTAAATAGCCGAAAAATTGTTTTTGTACCAATTATTGGGAGTTCAGAGGAAAACATTTCAGTGGAAATTTTGAAGTGTAGCAAAAGTTCATTTTTGACCTTTTTTATAGGCAAAACATTACAACTGTCAGAGGTCCTTTGTGTACACTGATCAGGCCATGTTATTTTAGGAAAACAAAATCTGGTGTCAGCGACTTTTAAACTTGGTTTCATAGTAGCTTTTACATTCGTTCCCACATTTTTTTCAATCTGTCTCCTGTCATTCCTGGTAGACCGTGTGTAGAACGAGAACCAGTAAATCTATATAGAGGATCTTACATGAGTGCTCATGTATTATTGAATTTATTAAACGGGTTGGGGAAAAAATAAGATGCGAGGCTCTGCCAAACATCTTATCGTTTTCACCAACGAGTTTAATAAATTCAATAATACAGGAGCACGAATGCAAGATTCTATTTATCATATGACACTAACATCGCATTTTATTAGAAAAGTTTGTACTAAAACGTCACGGTTTCGCCATTAGAAAACGCGACGTTTTAATGGACGTTAACGTTAAAAGTTACGACGTAATTTGCATATTTAATCCACTAGTGGATTATCGATTTTAATGCATGGCTTTATTACACTCTCAGATGCGACGTCATATGATAAAGATAAATAATACATCGGGAAATTTGGGTTTCTTCAGTCATCTCGACTTTCGTCTTTATTTAGAAATTTGCCTGTTCATGAATTGTCTGAGCCAGATATGCAACAAGGCCCATTGTTAATTTCTTAAGCAAATAAAGAGAAAGGTTTAATGGCAGGTATATTCAATTCATGCGAGATGGTGAGATACGACAGATTTGAGCTTGGACAGCATCAGCTTTGATGAAATTCTTACAAAATGGATCTAGATCTTTGAGATTGTTATGGAAGGGGAAAATATGTTTTGTTACTGAATAAAATGATTTATGATCTCAGTATCAGTCAGGGGTCAGCCTAGATCTTTCAGACGGGAGAAGTTTTGCAACATTTTCAGAACTGAGGGGAGAAGTTCTTGCCCAAATTTTGGATTTCCCTGTAATGTTCTATACATTTTCATTTCTCTCTCAGCTCAAAACAGGGAGAAGTCAGCCACTTAGGGAGACTATTTCTCCCAAATCGCCCTCTAGGCTGAGCCCTGTTAGTATCATTTTGCTGAAAAAATGTTGCCCACCAAATTTTTGGCCTAATTGGCTGACCTTCACAGGGTATACCATATTTGCTTGAATTTCCCTAAATATTCGGATGCCCCTTCTATTTTCTAATAAACCCATTAATGATGAGTGGACTCTTCTACCTTGCTCTGTGGACAGGTTCATATCCAATTCAAGGGGTGTCAGGTTTGTTTTATTTTTACTTATTTATTGGAAAAAAATATCCAGTATTAAAGGCAAACAGTGTAGACCCTTATCAGATGCCACAGATATGGCATCTGATCAAGTTCTACCGTTTGCCAATGTCCCTTTTCAGTGTTAACTTTTCAACTTCAAATTAACCCTTTACTGGTAATTGCCAAAAAGCAGACGACAAACTTGATGTCTGCAAATTTTCAAAAAATGTTTCATTCAAGCTTTATAATATTAACAAACATTTTTGCCAATGTCCCTTTTCAGTGTTAACTTTTCCATCCTCAAATTAATCCTTTAAGTGCCAAAAAGCAGACGACAAAATTGACGTCTGCAAATTTTCAAAAAATGTTTCATTCAAGCTGTATCATGTTAAGAACTCAAACACTAGAGGGCAAACAGCATAGATCCTGATGAGGTGGCTCATAATGAGCCACCGCATCAGGATCTACACTGTTTGAAAATTCAACTATTTTTGGTGTTTCTGGTGTTCAAAGTGTTAAGACAGGTTCTGCCTTTATCAGGAAGTGTGCTATAAAATGTTGGCAGTCAGTGCAGACCCAGATCAGAGTGGTATGATTTAAGTCTTTCCACTTTGGAAGTTTGTGTAAATATTTATGGAAAATGTGGATTTTGATTAATATTTGGACAGGAAGTGACCATAGTTTGAATGTTTGGCCCGGGGACATGTTAACTGACTTTTAATTGATATGTTAAATCTTTCATCACCTAAATGGACAAGTGAAATTAATGGTGGCTACATGTATCTTGTTTCCTGCCCACCTTTACTTCAGTCCTTCCAACCCTAATGTCTTTATTAGTGTTTGGACAAAAATTCCTCAAGTTTAATATTTTCCCATTCTTGCCATGTAAATGTATGTGATAAAAATAATTTCTGCCCTGCTGCCCCTTGAAAATTTTGGCCATGAAGTTGTAAACACACATTTTTTATGTCCTACATGTACTTATCCTGTCTGATGCAGTCTCCAGAGACAAAATATATCTTTTTATTTCTAGGAAGCAGGTTACTGAGGTTAGTACTGACATCACTTTAGTATTGTACCATAAAACTCCTATTAAATGCCCAGGGGGTGTTGCATTTGTGAAAGGAGGCCTTATTTAGAGCCTAAAATGTAGTAAATCGGCTCCGACCATGGAGACGGTAAACACCAAGACTCTAGAACAGAACAGAACAGTAAATCAGCTCACAGGTGCTTGAAGTTTAGTCAGTGAAACACTTCAAAATGTCAAAAATCGGAAAGACCGTATGTCATTATATATTGTTGTACAGTGTTGTATTGGACACTTTGGATGACAAGGTTTAGAAATGTTTCTAAGCTAGAACTTCAAGCTCCCGTGATCAGCCACAGCCATAATACCTGTGATAAGCAATATAACAGTGATGGGTATACTTTTGGAGGAGGCAACTCTACTATTTTTGCCTCCCTTCTCAGTAGGGGTCAACTCTTAAAGGAAAAGAATTTGCTCCTCTAGGAGCAAATTCCATCCTTTAAGAGTAGACCCCGTTTTAAAGAGCTACCTTATCCAGTGAAGCAAACAGGAATTCATGCATTATAATATAAACATTATTTTCGGAAAAGAGGCAGGGGTAGTTTATTAATGCAGGGGCATTTATTAGAATTAATACAGTAATTGGGTGTAAGTGCCTACACATTAAGTTAGTTCCGGTCTAACCAGGGACTGCACTGTTTCAGTTACTCAGTCTGCCAGATATATTTGACACATTGTTGATCAGTGGTGTAATTAGTTGGTAGAAATCTTATAATTACAGTAAAATTTCAATGGTTCGAACCCTGATGGCTCTTTAACCCTGCCTAACTAGAACTCTTTCTTTGTTCCCTAGAAGTCACTTTATATAGAAACTAACCCTGGTTGGCTAGAAATACCCTTTGCTGGAACTAATTTCCATGGTCCCAAGCCTGTTTGAGCCAATGAAGTTCCCCTGTAGAGTAATTTGTTATGGAAGCCCAATATTTTGAGTACAAGGTAGTTCTAGTAGGACAGGGAAAAAGACCAGCAGCGGCCCAGTTGCCCATAGCCCCTATATTTTGGTTTGACCCCTGAAGTTTTGGAGAAAATCCCATACCCCTAATGTTAGATATTGAATTTTGGCAGTCTGGGCCCCTAAGTCAAAATTGTTAGTCTTTATCCCTGTAGGACAAGATAGACTCTGTTAAGTTAAGGTGAATGGGTACACTTTCAAGGGAAGCAACTTCACCATTTCATTTTTGCGTCTCTTTTCAAATGAGGTCATCCCTGAAAAGAAAGTATTTGCTGCACTTGAAGAAAATTCTTTCCATTAAGAGTAGATTTTATTTGGGAAGAAAATCTTTATCTAGTGTCATGGAACATGACACTAGATAAAGATGTTCCTCCCAAATAAGTCACAGAAGTTGTCTTCCCAAATAAGTGTAGAACTTGGGGTTTAACTCACAGATTGGAAGATGGTTTCAACATTATTTTTCAATATAATCCCCCTTTACTTCAATGCATTTGGCCCACTTTTCTGTTAAGCAGTCTATGCCTTTGAAATAAAAGTCATCTGTTTGGTCCCCAAACCAAGCCTCTGTAGCAGCCTTGAGCTCATCATCGTCCCGATATCTCGTTCCACGGAAGTGGAACTTCAAATTTCGAAACAGATAATAATCACTTGGGGCCAGGTCTGGACTGTATGGCGGGTGATTTAACTGCTCGAACTTGCACTCATGAATAGCCGCTTGTGCAACTCTGGACTTGTGCACAGGGGCATTATCATGCAAAAGAAGGACACCAGCGGCTAGCTTTCCCCTTCGTTTTTCTTTAATAGCAACCCTTAATTGTTTAATAACATTGGCATAGTATTCTCCTGTAATTGAAATACCAGCAGGCTTGTAATCTATCAATATAATCCCTTTGGAGTCCCCAAAAAACGTGGCCATTACCTTGCCGGCTGATGGTTGGGTACGAAATTTCTTAGGTGGGGGTGAGCCAGGGCACTTCCATTGCATGGACTCTTTTTTAGTATCTGGGTCCCAGTGGTGAAGCCAAGTTTTATCTCCTGTTACAGGACGAGTGTGAAAGTCTTCTGGATTGGCATTGTACACTTCCAGAAGTTCTTGACTTGACTCCGCCCTTTCCTGACTATCTTGCATGTTCAGGTTTCTGGGTACCCACCTGGCAGATACTTTTGACATGCCTAAATGTTCATGGATTTTAGTGTAAACACTTCCATTAGGAATACCACATTCTGAAGCAAGTTTGGCAACTTTGATTCGGGGATCGTTTAGCACAAGTCTCGCAACACGGTCGATCATCTGGCTGATGACATCAGCAGGGGGACCTGGCCTTGGGTCATCTTCTAAGGAGTCTTGCCCACGTTTAAATTCTGCTGACCACTTTGCCACTGTGGAATACTTTGGGCTACTATCACCATACACATCAGCCATGCTCCGATGGATTTCTTTGGTGTTTGCACCCTCCTTAGTGAGGAACTTTATGACTGCTCTGATCTCAATATTCTGACTTTCCATTTTTGCCTATGGGTATAGGTTTTCAAACAGAAAGTAAGAGCAAAAAATGTACGTGTTGACTGAACGGCTGTTATCATTCAACTGACAAAGGTTTACACTGCACAAAAATGAAAATAGAAATCTTGAATCGTATAGAAAAATACCGAGTTCTACGAACTTATTGAACTCCCCTCGTATATTATGTAATGAGTATATCAGGTTTGTTTTGAGTTGATTACCAAAATTAGCCTTTTCAAAGAGACCTGTTGACTTCGTCATAATTTGATGAAATACAAAGTAATCTCTATGTACTAATCTCATGTACATGGCACTAGCCAGATTTATCACAAATGCTTTTAAAAATTAAACTTCACAAGTATAATCTGCATTACAGGTTGTATTATCATGTTGTTTATTTTATTTCAGGTCTAATAAATTTGATTGAAACCAGAAAGAAATGTTAGAGGGATTAGCAGCATGGGTGCTGAACACTTACATTGGAGAGTATGTGGAGAATCTGAACACGGACCAGCTGTCTATAGCCTTACTTCAAGGTACAATGCAGCCTCAATATAACACCACTCTTTATAATGCTATTGTGGATATAGTGCTGTCATGTCATGGCTTCCGTTAAGGCTGAACTTCAAAGGAATATTAGGTAAATGAGCATTTTATGCTCATTTGCCTAATATTCTTTTGTAGTTTTGTCTCAGGTCTCAGTTTAACCTTATGTCAAGGTATGTGGCAGCCTCATTGTAACAGGATGCTTTATAATGCTATTTTGGATGTAACACTATCATTTCATGGCTTCCATTAAGACTAAACTTCAAAGGAATAGAAGGCAAATGAGCATTTAATGCTCATTTGCCTAATATTCCTTTGCAGTTTTGTCTTGACGTTTCAGTATAATGCTGTTTACTCATAACACTGTGCCTTTTCATGGATCTGAACCATAGCTAGTCCATCACCAGACATAAATTATTTTAGAAACAAAGTAAAATTGAAACTTGTTTCAGTGCAGGGATAAACCAGAGTGTAACAAAACTGTACTATGGTTATACTGTTTGATCTTGTTTGCATGGACTGAAACTGATATGAAGGTCACTTAGGTAATTTAGCTGTGCGGGTTTAATTCCTGTTGGATATTATAATCTTTTCAACGATAAATGGGACTCTATTGTCTTTCATTATCACCCTCCCATCAGCCTGAAATGACTGAAATACTATTGAAAAGGACTTAAAATTGCAAGCCAGCTTGTGTGATTTTTTTTCTTTCACATCATTTAAGGGCAAGTGAGCGTGTACAAATTCTAGGATTATGGAAAAGTTATTGATAAAGTTTATGTCAGCACAGTGTTTATTAAACTGTGTTGTCATAATGTTGAATACAAAATATGTTTTTTTTGTGTGTCAGGTGCTGTGGAGCTGGACAACCTTCCACTAAAGAAAGATGCCCTGCAGAGTCTGGGTCTACCATTAGAAGTTAAAACAGGTAGGGTTATCCCATAGTTACATGTGGTACAGAAAAATACCACAATGACTGCAGTTATTGGGGCATAAATCCGAACAATGTCTGGTCAAGGTCTGCAAAGTTTTCCAACCCACAAAATATTTTTCAGCATTTTGCCAGATTTTTTTCCAAATTTTAGAATAACTACAGTACTAAGGTGAACCGGTACCGTTTCCTTGGGGAGGAAACTGTCATTTTCTCTTGCCTCCCTGCTTAAAGGGAAGAGTTGTCTTATTTTTAGAAGGGTTTCAAAGTTTCTGTTCAAAGGATCTAACTACTCAGAACTTATTTATCTTCACTGTAGCTGGTGTTGTGCCATGTGACAGCTTAAGGTCTGTTACATTCAAGTTGTATTTCTTCCACTGTATTTTAGGATTCATTGGCAAGATCACATTACAGATCCCTCTGAGTCGTCTACACAGTGAACCATGGGTCATCTCTATGGAGAGATTATACCTCGTTGCTGGGCCTCTCAAAGATATGCAGGTACGTTGCTTCATGGAAAATTATTAACCCACCCTTTCTTGCCAGTTTAAGAAGTTGTTCAGCCATATATTTCAGAGCTCTATTTGAGGCTAATTCTTTGAAAATTTGTTCTTATTTCTCAGTGAAAGCATATGGTGTGACCCCTCATAAGAATTGTCTGAGCCAGAATTAACGAGTGGTCGCAACATGCTTTAACCTTTTATGCAGAAAAATAGAAAATTATTCATTAAGTTACTGTTAGTATCCCTGTTACTCCTTTGTATCTGGTGCATTTATGTCTTGTAGGTTTTAGTGCTCCTTTACTATAATATTAGCTCACCAACTTAAATGGTGTGATAAATTATGTGATCACGTTTCATCCTTTGTCCAAGGTTTGTCATCTATCATCTGTGAGTGACTGTTTCTTCTAACAAGATCTCAAAATCACTGCACCCATTGATATCAAATTTAATATGGAGCATGATCAGGTCAGTGCTTTCTAAATTGCAAAACATATGCTAGTCTGACCATTCAAGCTGGCCATCTGCTACTAAAGATAGAAAAATGACAAAATCAATTTCTTATCAAATTAAAGTCTTATCGAACAACCTTTTCTGTGAAACTGCTGCACCTACAGATATCAAATTTCATATGCAGCATAATCAGGGGTAGGCTTTCATAACTGCAAAAATTGTCCAGTTCATCCAAGATGGGCAACTGTTACTAAAAGTAGAAAATAAAAACTCAGTCTCCTGAATCGGTTGATGTAATCAGCTGTTTTTGGTATAATGCATTGTTAAAATATTTTCAAAATTGGAAAAATAATGAAAAAAAAAACAACATACTTATTAAAAAACATATTTGTGCACAAGTTTTCACGTAACTTCAAATAGTGGCCATACCAAGATTGCAGTTTGGCCACATCAGGAGTTTTGTGAGAACTCCACGGAAGCTTGAATCTTTAATTTCAAGCTTCTGTGGAGTTCTCACAAAGGCATGACATCCAGGCAGCACATCCTGTAGCACTTCCCATCACTGGGGATGATGGACATGAAACTGGCATTTTAAAATATGTTGGAATATATACTGTATACGCGGTAATTTTCGCAATTTTTAATTACATGGTTAGTAACATGCGCAAAAATCAAAATTGCTTGGTTTTCATTTGAGCTAGTTCTTTCATTAACCTGTGGCCGCAGGTTAGTGAAAGAACTGGCTCAAATGAAAAGTACCAGACTTAACCTTAGCAAACAGAAACAAAATATATGGACGCTGTGTCTACTGATGATACTTTGTAAGAAACAGGAAGTTATTTCGAGATTTTAATAATCGCGGTTTCTAAGTGACCTTAAAATACCGCGAAAAATGGAACACCGCGAAAATTACTCCGTATACGGTACTTGAGGACTTTAAAAACGCCTTACCCCAAAATGTGATATATTTTGGTAATTCCACATTTCAGGTTACTAAATATGACTAGATTTTATTGGAAATCATAAAACTAATCAAATTAAAGAAATTGAAGGAACTTATGTCATGTGTAACGACTTTTGCACTTAACCGGTCAAAGTCACTGCTCCTTAATTTTATTGACAACTTCTTTATGTTACTGCCCTTGAAGTCCATTTCGGCTTTGCCATGAATAATATGCTGCAACAAAAACACAATGGTAAAGCCGCCTTGCTGACAGCTTAAATTGAAAACTGGAACAGACAAATTGGGATCTCAAAAAAGTGACTTTCTGAAAAATTTCCTTATTTGACATTTTGCGCTTCACGCGAACAGAATTTGATACAACATTTTACAGTTTTACTTTCAAAGCATCCGTCAACATCAGTAGATACTCTGGTATCAGTACCCAATGTCTGCCTATCAGCGCAGTAAATGATGTCAACTTCATTGATTCCATTCTTAACAGACTCTAAAATTAATGTTTAAACTGCACGGGGTTCTTCAGTAGACCACTGTGAGCCGTAAACAACAGTTTTCTGTTTGAGTGAATTTATTGTTGTCGATTTCGAAGTTTATGCCACGTTTAAATTGCCATTATTGCATCCCACAAGCGTTTGTTTACCTCATTTCAATTCAGAAACTGTTGAAATATAGTGGAAGACGGGAACCACGTTATACTCAGATAAGCATTTTAATAGTGTACCATAACCGTTTGCAGCAATTCAATTTCTTTAAGGTGAGGCGTTTTTAAAGTCCTCGAGTATAGCATAAATGATCCAGTGGCAAGTTTCTACTGAAAACTTATTCTTTTGAAACATATATTATTGTTTATTTGTCTTTTCTTCTTTTCATTGTAGTACGATGAAGCAAAAGAAAAAGCAGCAGAAGCAGCAAGGAAGGCCAAATTGTTGCAAGCTTTGGAGGCCAAATGGCAGGTGAGATGTCCGTTTAAATCTGCACTTTCATCAGTGGCATGATAGGTTGGAGTGGAGAGCTTCAAATTTGTTCTGCATTGAACCATTGATTGTTTCAGGGGAGTCTTGTTGCAAATATGAATTCACAAAGACATCAAAAACAACCAAAACATAAAACTAATTTTTGCTTTGCAATTGGTGAGGGAGAAATATTCTTAGAGTTGTGTACCTTACAAAGAGATCAAAAATATGTGACAGTGCCTGCGATTTTGAGCCTTGTGGAGGTGAGACTTTGACGTCACGAAACGTGAAATGAAAGTGATGTCACGAAATTCGCACGTAAAGTTAATTGGATTTTCGCGCACTGACTAATAAATTTCAAAGGGTCACCTGAAAAGAGTGATTAAACATTTCTATCGGCATCTTTAATTTTCTTCACCTACACTCTTTTAAGAATGTTCGCATTTTAGATCTTTGAAAAGCAATGTCACAAACCTGAATTATAAACGTTTATCCAACTAGTATGTAAATTGTATCCAATCAGTGAAACGAAAACCAAAATGGGGGTGGTGTGAATTTCGTTTTCTATTGCAGTAAACATCAGCGCTATTGCTTTGTGCTTCTCAAAATCTCTTCTGGAAGCACTAATAAATATGAAAATGTTAAAAACAAAATTTCCAAATTTCGCTCCATAAGACTCAAAATGCCAGACACCGTCACAATTATAAATCTTCATAGAGTAGTTTGTGTTTTATTATGGCTGAAAAATGATAAATTGGCCAAAAATTAGTGTTTGATATCATTACACTGCAATAAAGATGAGTTGGTACTTTTTCAGGAGAAGCATTCATTATTTCCAATTTTGCCTTTCTTCCCAATGGAGTTCAGTTCTTAGAGTAAAGAGTTTCTGCCTTCTTAAGGAGATGGCTTCTTTAAAAAAAATTCTTATCCAGGGAAGCAAACAGGAGGTTGCAAAAGTTGTTTCGTATTGTAAAATGGCAGAAAAATTGGCAGTATATTGTAATGTGCCTAACTTTTGAGACACCTAAAATTATTAATTTTCCATTTGGAACAAATGGAAAATCAGTTATTTTAGGTGTCCCAATACTTATGCACATTACGGGTACTCATAAATATTAAAGTGTGAGCAACTGGGCATGCTTAGACCAGCATGTATGCATGTGCAGTTTGATGACAGCCTGTGCAGTTTACCCAAACAGTAGTTAGACCTTATAGATTTTAAAACACAAATTGTGCAAAGCCTTATTTACAAGGGGCAGGCATGGGTATTTGCAAGTTGTGTATTACCAGGTTGCTAGTATTGTTTCTATTAATGATCCATTAATGATCCATTTATACCATTGCAGGTTCAGCAGAAAGACAAAGCAGAGTCAGCATCCTGGTTTTCATATGGCACCTCAGTTCTGACCAACATACTGGAGAATTTACAGGTAGGTTACTGTTGTTGCAGAACAGAAATGAGCCATGACACAAGAAACCCACAAGTGGCATATGCTCCCAGCAAAGACTCAGATCAGCCTGGGCATCCGCCCAGTCTGATCAGAGTCTTGGCTGTCCGCATGCATCTAGCTTAGATCCTTAGCTACTCTTTTAGCGCATAGCAAAGATTCTTGATCACATATTTCTTATTCACTTCCCTGGACAATGAGGGTCTTCCAAATATGAGTCTGCGCTTAAAGGAAAGAACTCTGTTTAGGCTAGCAAATTCTTCCCTTAAAAAGTTGACCACTTTCGAGAAGGGAGGCAAAAATGAAATTGAAATTGTTGTTTTCTGTGAAAGTGTATCCATTCATCTTAAAATGCTATAGCTGCAGGATGAAAGCTAAAACATCCTTGATTTTCTGTGCATTAAAAGTGATCATTAGAGTAAATCTATACAATCAAGAATAGCCAGCAGTGCTCCAGATAACAAGGGGTAACAGAGATAATATAGGGATGATTTGCCTAATTTCTCCTAAAAGCATATGTTTTGACCCTGTGGCTCTTACTTCCAATATTTGACTTCCTGGCCTTTACTGGTATTAAGCAGGATAAAATTACAGTTTAACTAAATAATTGTAAGCCTGGGCCCAGTTGTTCTAAGCCTTGTTAGCTTAATGAAGTCCTTAGTCTGTGTTAAATATTCAAG
The DNA here is from genome assembly GCA_963989385.1 of Ctena decussata. NCBI lineage: Eukaryota > Metazoa > Mollusca > Bivalvia > Lucinida > Lucinidae > Ctena > Ctena decussata. Next base: position 21,764,679 of record OZ022502.1, read on the forward strand.
TATGCATAAAATCAAGATGGCTTATATTTTTTGCTGAAAAACTCTGTGGAACTTGTGCACTGCACTGCAGAAATTTCTCACATATTTTCAGCCAAAAAACGCTAGCATTTTGTGTATGATACTTGATAGAAATTTTAATGTCTTGTTAACTAACGATGTCATTAGTTTTGAACATCTGAGCCCTTACCTTCATAACACTTTGCAAACATAACATTATTATATTGGTGAACTGATATCGCTTCCTCTAAAAAGTCAGGCAGTGTCATTATGCTTCTACTGTAAAATGTATGTGACATTCATTGAAGGCCCAAAATTCAAAACATAGACGCTGCTGGTTTATGTTATCACAGTTCTTTTGTGAAGAATTACTGAGATATTTCATTTCTTTTCAGTTAAAGATAAAGGATGTTCACTTACGCTATGAGGATGATGTTTTGAACCCTGCCTGCCCTTTTGCCTTTGGTGTTGTCATCAAGGAACTCAGTGCACAGAGTACAGATGGATCATGGGTAAAACTACTTGTTTTATTAGAATGTCATAAAATTGATATTTTATTAACCCACTATCTTTGTTACTTATTTATTTTTCAAAACTGTTATTAAAGTTGCAGATTGTCGTTTTTCGGTCGTCAACCGGAAAGGCAACAGAGGCGTGTTTGTTGTGAAAATTGCAACATCCTGGATAGTGGGTAAACCCGGTTCCAACTGGTACCACTAAACACCGATATTTGTTCAAAATTAAACGGAGCTATTGTATAACCAATAACTCTTATTATTTTTCACAGTTTATTCATCATATAATACTTGATGTTTCAGTTAATCAAAACCTTTATCAAGAAGTTTTTTTTAAAGGCTTTATTTAGCCGAAAAGTATTATTTGATGAATAAACTGTGAAAAATTAATTGATATTGTTTTGAATATTTTTTTGACATTCAGTCGCAAAAATGCTTTACTATATTAAGTACATGTATTGATAACTTAAAGTATGCTTTGTACCCATTAAGTCGTGCCCCTAAGACATTCTAGCTGAAATTCTGCTGTATACTGTATTGAACATCTTAGTATTTTTTATGAAAGTAGTTATTAACATGTTGCCTTATGCCCGGCATTTGAATTTGGCTGCTGAGACTTGAAACATCATGTCTAAACACACCATTCTGGGTCAACAGGTAGCCATCTTTAAAAATGACGTATTCTCATTAGGTCGTGTCCTCTGATTGGCTACTTAAATTAACCTCTTGGGATTTTTAGCAGTTTTACAGCAGTTAACAAAAATAGCATGTCACATGACTGTCACGTGACCTAGGATGATGCGCATGGGCGGGCGGCCATTTTGAAATTGTATGTTGTCAACAAAAATCATGGAAACATGAAAGCTGCTAGGATTTCTGGACACTTTAATCTGTAAATGGTAAATATTTCAATCAAACATGCTTTTTGCCCATGGTGAACAACAAAAACTGCTGTGAATTAAGTTTCTTACCTGTTCCTGTTGCATTTTCTTCAGCTATACATTTTAGCGACTGTATTGGGAACTTTTTCGGATAGAACATAATAACGAAACATGCATCCATTAGTAACAAAATCGCGTAAAATTAAAGAAGCACGACCCACCGAGAAGGCACGACTTAATGAGAACAAGCCATACAGTTAAACCTGCATGAAGGGGACTCCCGTGGCCAAAATTGACTACCCCTTGATATGCATTTACATTGTATTTTGGTTTAAGGGGCCAATAAAAAAAGGCAACTTAAGATAGGTGATCCCATAATAAAGAGACCCCTTTAGACATGTTGGTAGAATGAAAAAATTGCAGACTGATGAAACTGCTTGATCTTGGTTTATTTTACCCAGTATTTTTAGTCTAGTATATTATGGGGTGAATTATAGATGGTATTAAAGAAACAACAGTAATGAATCCATGTAGAAATTTGGAAAATACATGTACAAATTTATGATGGTTGTGTTTGCTGAAGGATGATGCACAGAGATGGGTTTGAGAGTCAGGCACACGTTCTTGTTTCACATTTATCATCTAGATTAGTGATTCTCCAGTCATTTCACCGGTGACCCAAAATAACTGAAATTCTGTTGAAAGGGCTGTAAAATTCTAATCATCCACCCACCCAGTTATCAAACATAAGAATGAGCTTGAACAAAGAGAAAAAAAATATACAAAAGTGCCTTCATTTTTACAGGTGCCTAGATTTGTAAGTCGAGCCAACTGTGAAGAAATGCACAAGCTACTGGACTTAAAAAATTTTGCCATATATTTTGACACCAACACTACCCTGGTGGGTGAATTAAAGAAAACAGACATGCAGGTACACATGTATGTATAATCATGTTAAAGGTGAATCGATACACTTTGAGGAAAGCAACTCTGTGATTTTCCCCTCCCCTCTGAATAAGCAAATTCGTCCTGGAACAATTTCTGTCCTGTAAGAGTAGATCCCATTTGGAAATTTTAAATTACAATATAACATAAACTTTATTGAGGGATCACATATGGTCAGTCAGTTTAGCTGACAATTATGCCCTACATGTACATCTCTTCAGCTTAGTAATAGGGTGCTTTGCCAAAACTATTTGTTTTTTTTTATGTTTTGAGGCATCTACATGAACATGATAAGGGCATTCTTGCCTTAGATATTTGGACAGCCTGCTAGAGCAAACAGTTTAGACCAAAATCAGACTTTTTGTCAGCTGACCAGCAGGCAAATTTTCCAAAATCCCCAAAACAGACATATTATCCGAAATCCCGAACCAGATATAGTGTCCAGATCAGAAGATAAAAAATTCCATTTAAAAATGGTTGTTGTATCCAAACACTTACATTTATTGGGGTAGTTGAGCAGTTGTGGAGCCTATCAAAACCTGTCTAAAGGCCTCCTCTCTATCTATGAAGCAAACACCTGTTTTATGAGGCTAATAATCTCATATCCCAAAGATGTATTTTCAGTATAAACCAACCTGTATTAAGCAAACAAACATGATTTGTCTTTCCCTTGGCTGCTTGTTTAAGAACGGTTTAACTGTTGACTGAATTTATTTTATCTTTTAGGATTCTCTACAAAGGGAGATGTATGTTTCAAGTATAACTGGAAAATTCAAGGTATGTGATATTTGCTGAATACGTAATTGAAGGTACTGTAATAGTTAAGTTATGAGATGGGGTTTTCTCCTACAGGTATACCTCAAATACCTGAATCAGTTTCTGTTATCTCTGCTATTACATAGGATTTTTTCTTCCAAAACAATCCCAGAAATCCAGATCTGTCTGTTGAGAAAATTTAAGGTTCATAGCTCACCTGAGCCTTTAGACTCATAAGTGGACATTTAGTATAGCCAGGCATCCATCATCTGTCATCCATCTGTCTTGTAGCATTTTCAAAAATCTTCTCATCTGAAACCATTGGTCTGATTTAAGCCGTATTTTCTTTGCATCCTTCCTGACTCAGGGGAACAAAAGATTTTTTCAGATAGTCTTGGTCAAGATGGCAGCCATTCCCGTATGTATTAAAAACACTTTGAAAATATTCTGAAACTTTGTATGTAGCATTGGGGTTTTGCCGGTACAAAAGTGTGGTCAAAGTCAAATGATAACCCTGCATGGAGGAGCCCCAGTTGCTCAGTGGGTTAAGGACTGGCCCACTGATCTCGCATACTTGGGTTCGAGCACCACTTTAGGAGAGAATCTTTCCTACTGTAAACGGAGTTCCATTGCACATAGCCTTCAATTATCACCTGCCCATCATCCTGATATGACTAAAATACTGTTGAAAAGGACATAAAATCACAAGTCATCCATCCAGTCATCTATGACCCTGCATTGACCTTGAAATAATTCATGGCAAGGTCAACTTAGTAAGTATGTTATGCTTTTATATTGGAAAATGCTTAAACAGTGGATTTCTCAGAGGCTGTTGTTGTCCAATGTATACACTGAACAAATATTATAACCGTCCACTTTTCAAGTTGCATTTTGTCTGTCTAAATGCGATAGTATCAAAATGCATAAAATCAGAAATCATGTGCATGGTTTTGGACTTGAGTTTCGCGATATTTTGAAATATCTGTGATGTTTTGACTCAGTTTTGGGATGAAAAATCCAAAAATGCAATATTTTTGAGACGAACATTGCTTAAATGCAATTTTCATGCAGGCTGTTGTGCGACTGTGAACAATGTGGTCTACAAAACCAATAAACATTAGAAAAGTTGAGATTTCTTAAAGAGACGTAAGTTTTGTGCAATTTTAAAAAATGCATTTTCCGAGAAATGAAAACAGATTTCAAAAATCGTCTAAAACATCAAGTTGGAATCAATGAATGTACCTTTTTAGATCTTTGTCTACAAGGCCATACCCTATAGAATCTGGTGAGTCCATATTGCAACCGGAAATTGTCACCTATTTCGCACACTTCCGGTTTCTGGATAAGATTTAAAATTTCAATTAAACGGTATTTCTGGGATGAGTTTAATTCTTTAACATGTTACCGAAAACATCCAGTAAAGATGCTATATCGCCAAAACTTTCACAGCCATACTGCCGATAATTACGACTAAAGAGCAGCGCAAACTTTATATCTGGGTTAAGTGCTTACAGCTGAATTTCTGGGATTTATTAATACTAGCGACTGTGCATTTCTTCGAGTTTCTGGCCTTTCCCAGGATGCTTCCTCAAGACAGGTTAATTGTATTACAGATTAATGTAAAAGTTTTCAACTCTACTGAACTTTCTTGTTTTTAGGAACATGAGTACATCCTCTCTCCAGTGACCTCAACAGCCAAGATGAAGAGGCTCACAACAGAACTTCCCCTCCGCTCTCAAGCCATACCCAGAAACACGATAGACCTGACCACAGAGAAAATGGCCTTCAGTTTGAATGAGGAACAGTACAGGAATATGGCACTTCTGCTGAAAGAATTTGATAAATTTGAAAGAAGGAAGAAATTTAAAAGGCTAAGGCCATCTTGCTGTATCATGGAGAGGTGAGACTAAGCTGCCTTCTGTTGTATTTTCCATGATTGTCAGCCTATCATGACTCCACAATAAAACTAAATGGGCACTACTGGCAGTCAGCGTCATTTCATTTCTGTTGTACTTAGTAAAAACATTCAACATGAACTAGCATATCAGTACTAGATGAATGGATGGATTAATTGCAAGTTTATGTCCTTCTCAACAGTATTTCAGTTTTATCAGGCAATGGTAGGGTGATAGTGAAAAGCTGTGTGCAGTGGAACCTGATTTATGTTTAAAAAGATTTTCATATTCAGCAGGGCTCAGACCCAGAACTGCTAAATCAGCTGGCTGTGCTTAACCTACTGAGGTATCAGGGCTCCATACCAATTACATATGTATGATTACACTGTCATGTGTATAAACATTCAACGTATACTTACATTTCAGTATATATGAAACAAATGTAACCATTCAACATATACTTACATTTCAGTATACATGTATATGAATTACAAATGTATGGTTACATTTGTAATTCATATATACTGAAATGTAAGTATACGTTGAATGTTTATACATGTATCTCCCAGTTGCCTAAAGGGAGACAACTTTTATGATTTCCTGTTTGCCTTCCCAGACAGTCTAACCTTTCTAAAATAAGGTGTACTGTTAATGGAAAGAATTTTACTCCTTGGGGAGCAGATTCTTTCATTTAAGAGTTAACCCCCATTGAGAAGGGAGGCAAAGCTGAAAATTGCAAGATTACTTCCCCCACTAAAAGTGTATCCATTTGTCTTAAAGTTCAAGAAACTGCAAAACTTTATTGCTGCTAACCAGTGCAATTTCATAATCTCAAAGAGTAGAATTAATGTCAGAAATCTGACGCTTTTTCATTGCGAACCATCCAGGTATCAGTGAATCCCAAACACTTCAAGCCATGAAGAACAAGACCTGTCCCCGTACAGGATTGCTCGCCTGCAGTGCCTTGCCCATCACACAAAAAAACTTTAACGTAAAACTTTAAAGTGTGACACCCATGCCGATGTCCAAGTGACAACAATAGCTCTCTGTACTTTAGTACAGGCAAGCTGAAAATTGGTTAACAGTTGTTTATTTTACAATTTTCCATTTCAGTCCCAAGTCCTGGTGGAAATTTGCCATCTCAGTACACCTGACCCGCATTCAAGAAAGAAACAGAAGATTAACAAAGAATTTCTTGGCCACACGAGCTCAAGATATAGTAAAATACTCAAGAACATTTAAAACAGAATTGCAGAAACAGTACATCAGTGCAGCAGATAAGGTATTTAGCCCATAAAGTGCCAAAAAAGCAGTGGACAACATTAAGTCGGCAATTTTAGACAGAGTGTTTCGTCCAAGCCATATCATATGGAGAATTCTAGAGGGCAAGCAGTGTCCCTTCAGATGAGATGGTGTCTCATCTGAATCTAAGCTGTTTGTAAAATTTAACTACCATATTAATCCTAATAAACACCCCTGCCTCTTTTCTGAAAATAATGTTTTATTAACTTGCATGAATTTCTGTTTGCTTCACTGGATGAGGTAGCTCTTTTAGATGGGGTCTACTCTTAAAGAGAAGAAGTTGCTCTTAGAGGAGCAAATTCTTTCCTTTAAGGGTTGACCCCTAAGGAGAAGGGAGGCTGAAAATAGTAATTTGCTTCCTCTGAAACTAAACCCATTCATCTTACCGTAATCGACCCATTTGCCGCACCGTGTGCTTAACTTTTTCAAAATTGCAACAAAAAGGTGTGGTTAAATATGTATCTAATAGCCACACACTCTGAACAATAAAATGCAGGGTGACTGGAAAGAGACAACATGGAGTAGGACTGGAAATACTGTGAGTTTATATTTTCTATGGGGCAGAAAATGATACTCAAGCCTAGAGTTCGCTGTTGAAACAGTAATGATAGGTTGTTAGTTTTTTTGAGAGTTTCAAAAGGAAAAGCAGTGTGGGCTTGTGCAGTTTTTTTCCAGAAATGGCCATGGTGTGCGGGTATAGGGTCATGTGCGGTAAATGGGTCGATTACGGTAATACTGTTTACAAGAGGTATTTTGGCAGTTACTGATATACTACATTTTATCTAAATAATGCCCCAATTTCTTAAAATGCAATATCCTTGGGGTGTTTAATAGGATTATTTCAGTATTTTCATTTTTGGCACTTTGAGAATTAACGTCTACAGGAATGGACTCCATAAGGTGATTCAGTGTTGCCCATATTGACCAAACAAAGCATGTTAATGCTCTTGTAGCAGTTGGATCAGTTAGAAAATCATTACGATCAAATACATCTAGCAACATAATGCATTGTTACAATGTAGCCAGTACGTAGGGGTAGGTAAACCATGAGTTGCATAGTATATTCAAACTTTATATGAGATTCATTACTCACTAGCATTTGTATTTCTGTGTGTATTGACATTTTGGAGTTGTATCAAGATTTTGGAGTTGTATCAAGATTTTCAAGTTGTCCAACATTTTGGAGTCTTATCGACATTTGTATCGACATTTTGGAGTTGTTCTCTGCTATTTTTTCTATGTTTTTCTGTGTGTATTGACAGAAACACAAGGCAACTGTTGAGGAAGAATGGAGTTTTGAGGAGATCAAAATATTGCGAGAGCAGGTGTATAAGAAGATTAGACAAGAAGGAAATGTCATCAAGGTATAAAAATTAGTGTACATTAAAAGCAAGACGTTGCATTTTAAATGTCAGATAAAATTTGAGCTGCAACACGACAAAACCACTAAAGTGTTATGTGCCCCCATCAAAGACTCAGATCAGCCTGGGCATCTGCCCAGTCTAATCAGAGTCTTTGCTGTAAGCTTAAAGGATAGCTAAGGGTCTAAGCCATTGCCATGCCAACAGCAAATCCTCTGATCAGACTAGGCAGATGCCCAGGCTGATCAGTCTTCACTGGGCACACATTGCACTTTGGTGGTTTTGTCGTGTTGCGGCTCGTTTGTTTATCTGAGACCAACGCTGCCTTATGGCTTTGGATTGTCAATAGGACTGATTCAGTAAAGGCATATCCTATATTACTAACCTTGAGAGGGGTACAGAAAGAATCTAATTTAACATCTACATTTGCTTCTCAGTCATGTATATTCAAATTTTGAGGAACTCAAATTCTTGTACATTTGTTCAGAGTTTTTCATTAAGTTACTGTTTTTCTGAAGTTTTTTGTGTGAGTATCTATGAAAGAATTTCTAAGGTTCCTCATGAGAAATACTTTGACATGTTTTAATCCACAAACTATCAAAATTACAGATTGATGTTTTCGTTCATAATATTGTCAGTCTGTCCACCACATACTTTCGTGTCTCCTTCAGCTGATTCAAGAAAGACAGTTGTCAGTTACTGGTGAAAGTATGCACACTTAGTACTGGTCAACCGCTTCGGAGGTCGAAGCCTGCCCAGGAACAGTGTGGTTAGATTAACTGACTGCCTCGACATGACTGTAGCTGTTTACGGTGGTTGTGAAGCAACAAAACAGTAAAAGCAACATATGGTCAGTCTGTATATTGCTCATAAAGCCCTATTGATTCATTTGATACAATTTTGTTACAACAGACACCAAGCCCAGAATCCAGTGTTGCTAAGGCATCCTCACCGCCAACAGAAGATAAAGGTTTACTACAGCGCTGGTTCCCTGGCTGGGGTGGATGGTATGGCACCCAGTCCTCTGATGTTTCTGCTGGCAGAAGTGACACTGTGGGGGAACCACCACCTCCTAAGATATCCAAGTCAGAGCTAGGTTGGTGCTCTTATGATATCCATAACCATATTGGGGATACCAAAATATTAGCAAAACAATTGGTCAAGTCCATTAAAATACTGTTTACATTTAAAACAGAAAGAAATGTCAACTACGAAATTGCTTGAATGAAAAAAAAATAGTCAAAAGTATTAGTATCCTTTTCAGCTGGCCTGTACGACTGTACAGAAAGAGCTATTGCACTACCGTTGGCAGAGGTGGCGGCAGGGGCGGTGGTGGCGTCAGCGTTTGCAAAATGTTAAAGTTTTACATTTAAGTTTTTTTCTGTGATAGGCATGGTGCTGTCAGGAGAGATATCCTGTATCGCAGACAGGTCTTGTTTATGCTGCATGTATGTTTGATAGAAAAAATTATAATCAAGGAACAGTTGATTGTAAAGTTTCCAAATTGTTTCAACAGAGCAAGAGTTAAGTGAAGTGATAGAAGAAGTGACGAGAGATGGAGAGGATGACAAGTCAACATTAAAGAAGGATGCTGTGTTTGCTAAACTCAACTTTACTCTCGACTCTGGCTCATTTAAACTTCTTGGAGTCCAGACAGAAGCTCAGACAGGTAATTGGTTTGATTGTAATTTATTTTGCAAACCAGAATTATAATGACTGTGAAAGCCATTTAGACTATTATGCCATTTGAATTTCAACTGTGCCATCATGATATTATAGAAGGCTGAAAATTTTAGTGGAAACATAAAAAAAGTGGTGAAATTAGAGAGTGTTTTTCACTCTTAGGAGTCATGTGAAAATCCTCTTTTCACAAGAGTATATGCATATTTTTGGGGTTAATTGTGAAATATAGTCCATAAATTAAAAAAAAAATTAAAAAAAAAAAAAAAAAAAAAAAGACCTAAACATACAGTATATAGTAGTTATTACTAGTTTGCATCAACTAGATCTATTGCTGTAAGTAAATGTTTTCTTGCTGAAAAGATAATTTAGCCTTATTTCGAGAAGTAAACTACTTGTCCAGTATTTAAGCCCAGCATTAGAATGGTATGGTTGATCAAGTGGGGCCATTATTTTACTTTCTCTCAGGTGATAGAACTCCATACAGTATACTAGAGCTAGAGTGTACAGGGATCTCCATGTTGTTTGAATCGCGGCCAAGAACCAGTGGACTGAAATTTGGGATTAGTGTTGGTGGTTTGGTGCTGATAGACAAACTGACAGAGAACTCCTTGTTTCCGTGCCTGGTTGGTTCTCAAAACAAGGTAATGAATAATATTCAGATGTGTTTGTTAGTATAATGAATAGAGAGTATTATATACATGTTTTCATGTCACATCAACATCTCCCAAGACTAGTATCTGCCTAAGACAAAAAGGCTCATATTAGACTTTAAGGATGCACCTACTCCAAAATGATTAGTCTTTTAACTGTATACTGTTATTCTGTTCACATTTTTATGACTCATTGCCAAAAACAAGCATTAACTTATTCAAATCTATAGATAATTGAAAATGTAGCCAGTTAACTTGATCCTGTATTACATGTATGGGTGATTATGGTTAACGGTGATGTTCTTTTTCTCTGCAACAGTTAACACAAAATGAAGGCAGTTGCTGAAACACACAGCTATATAGACTGGTTTGTGCCATACTCTATACAAATGCATGTATCACTCTGTTCATCTCATTTTATATCATTCAGTAGCAGAATTGAGTTGCTAAACATACAGCATATTAGTAATACATGTACAGACATTGTTTTCTCCCATTTCAGGAGAGGTTTGGTGCCCTGCGAGAGACTGGGACACCTGGGTACCAGAAAGCAGCCAGGATACTGCCATTGGTAGAAGATTCTGCCGACAACACGCTGTTCGAACTGATGTATGAGAAGAATCCTCCAAGCTCCACAGCCAATCGCAAGTAAGGCTCAATTTTCTTATGTACCACATTTTTCATGAGTGACCATTGATTTATGGCAAACATTTTATTGACCAGTTACCATTGATTTGAGTGGAGGTTTTACCACCAGATTTTACTTTCTTATTAATGCTTTAGCTAATTTTCTGGGAAAATCCTGGAAGGAAAAAAATGAATTGAGCCGCAACATGACAAAACCAACAGTGTGGTTGTGCGCCCAGCGCAGACTCAGATCAGCCTGGGCATCCGCCAAGTCTGATCAGAGTCTTCCCTGTCCTCATGCAGGTAACTTAGACTCTTAGCTACGCTTTGAGCGCTTAGCGAAGAGTCTGATCGGACTGGTTTGATGCCAAGGCTGATCTGAGTCTGCACTGGGCACACAATCACATCGTTGGTTTTCTTGCGTCGCAGCTCAGTTAGTTTCCTCCTCTTCTGGTACACCCTCTCCTGCACATCTACCATATTTATTTGGATATAAGTCGGGGTTTTCCCCTTTTAAAATAACCCCAAATACAGTCAACTCCCGGTATCTCGAAGTCGAACTTCAGCCCAAACTACCTATATATCAAAGTAACTTTTCTGGTACCAGAAAATTTACTTTGAGATATCAGTAGTTTGAGATAACAGGAGTTGAAATGTAAATAAAAATAGGAAATACATTCTTTGATATAAGAAGATATTTTGAGATATCAGTGTTCGAGATATTGGGAGATGACTGTATATAAATCAGTTGTGTATTTCATGCACAAGATAGGTTTTCCTGTTCCAAAACAATCCCAAAAATCTAGAGCCGTCTTTTAAGACAGCTCTAGATTATTTGGATTGTTTTGAAAGGGGAAAAATCCTTGACTTATTACAGAGTATATATGGAACCTGTGAGAGTTTTTCCCTAGAAAACCATGATCTATGCAAAATCATGTTATGTTTTTCACAGGTTCAGTGTAAAGACTAAACCTCTAGACATTGTGTATAACAAGGCAGCCTTCACTAAAGTTCAGGAAATCTTTTCAACCAAGAACCTGTATGCCTCAAGAAAGACTGAACTTAACATAGCTGGTAAGTGAAGATTAGTTGGTGGATGACTTTGATCTCATTTCTGACCACTTCATTTGTATGTTTGTTGCACACATGATGGTTTGTAAGAAATGGAAAACTTTGTAAAAGTTGTAAAACTAGTTTGAGAATGTATTGTCTTGTTCAGTGCTGATGCTTTAAAGCCTCTCTCAGAGCATAAAATAATGAATATCTGAATTCAAAGTGAATGGGTACACTTTCAGGGGAAACAACTCTGTCATGTTCAGCTGTGCCTCCCTTCTCCATTGGAGTCTACGCATAAAGGAAAGAAGTTCCTTATCAAAGAGTGAATCCTTTCCTTTAAGAGTAGACCCCATTTTGGGAGAGTTCCGTTGTCTAGGGAAGCAAACAGGAAGTCATGAAAGTTGCCATTCTTAGTAAAAATGGCCAGGGTGGTAGGGTGGTGCAATGGTGCTGGTAAAACTTCCAGTGCTGATTTGGATAATAGTAGGGCAAGGGCCTACTGTGCTAGCAGTAGGTGCGGGTGGGAGTTGTTTGGACAGTTTTTCTCTCATCTATCTTTTCTCTCTTCTTTCTCCCTCTCTCTGGGAGATGGCCCGATATAGACTGAAATAATGTCTCAGAGAGCCGTTAAACTCAAAACAAACAAACAAACAAAATTAAAAATGGCAGAATTATTATGAGATAGTCCGGTTAAGTTGTACTTCATATGAGTCCCTTTTATTCATACTTTCATAGTCTCTGCAGCGTGAACACAAAAGCAGTACATTCATTCTTGATATGCATCAGCTTTTCTTGAATCTTGTGGATCACATTGAGTAAATGTACCATTTTATACACAAATGTACATTTCATCTTTCTATGGTCTCATTTCAGCTTCTGCTAGGAGACAGTATGAGCTGTTGAAGAAACAGACACAACAGGAGTTAAGACACACCATAGATAACTTACTAGAGGGAACTGAGGGAGTAAGTCACTGGACTTGTTATATACATACAGAGCCCTGGATAAGAGGGAGTATTTGGTGATAATTACGGATAATTTTTGTTAAATCTGGATAAAAACTTATGTTGTGACCCCTCATCTGAACCGTCTTGACGAGACGGTTCAGATGAGGGGTAACAACATATGGTTTCAATGAGAAATAAAAAAAATTATCCTTCAATTATCATCAAATATCCCTCTTATCGAGAGCTCTGACATAGCTGTAATTAAAGTGAATGAGTAAACTTCCATGATTTCTGCAGAGAGAATCAATACACAGTTCCGAGAATAGCCGCTAAGCACCGCCTACTTAGTTACTGTTACTACGTCTCACAAGCTTTACACAAAGATGGCGGAAATCCAAATGACAAATGCAAGTGTCTGCTAATGTTGGCGATCTATGGAGAAGAATCAGCTTTCTCATGACCTACACATGGCAGTTGGCGCTTCGTGCATTTCCGATGCGTTCTGTTCTTTCAAAGCAGGGTAAATTTATTAAAAGTGGTGTTAGTTCGTTTTCTTTAAATAGGTGTACATCCCGTCATTACCTGAAAAGTAAAATCACGGACTTATGTTGGTATTGACCACGTGCGATTTGTTTGTGAGACTATGTCACGTGCTAAGTTGTCGTTGCATTGGCCAGGTATACGATATCATGTGATTTTGTGTGACATTCTGGGTGGCTCGGAACTGTGTATTTTGGTAACTTCCTCTTTGCATTCCTGGGCAACCAAACCCTTCCAACAGGGCTCAACTCAAAAAGGAAAAAAAATGCTCCATAGTTCTTAAGAAATGGCCATAGCTGACGGTTTAATCATTTAATACAGCTTATACCTTTGCTTCAGTAATTGTTATTTCTCAGACTGATAAATCCTGATGTGAACTGAATCAGAATATTAAGATAATAGAAGTTTGAGATACAAGGAGTTGAAATATCCAGAATATTGAGAATTTGTTGAATATAATCACAACTTAATTTTGACTTAAACAGGGGCCGTATTCATAAAACGACTTAAGTCGTTGCTATGCTGTTGCTAAGGCTAAATTTCTTTGAAGGAGATTCCCTACAACTATGAAATTTGGTCTGGAGGAACAGTCTTGGTAAGACTGTTCCTCCAGATCAAATTTCATAGTTGTAGGGAATCTCATTTATAGATATTTAGCCTTAGCAACCGCATAGCAACGACTTAAGTGGCTTTATGAATACGGCCCCAGGTTCTTTGAGATAATAGTGTTTGAAATAACAAGTCATATATATTTCAGTCCCAGGTGAAGAAATGGTGGGTGCAGCTAGATATATCAGCCCCACAGATTGTCATACCTGAGAGCTTCCAGGACCCAGGGACTAGTATGGTCATGGTTGATCTGGGCAATTTGAAGTTTAATAATATTTCAAATGAAAGAACTCCAGATAGCCAGACAAATACTGAAGGTAAGCTTTGATATATGTGAACCAGGCTGTTGTGGCATTATATTTATATTCATTTTATACTTATATACTTATAACACAGAATTAAATGACTTGAGAATAATTATTTGTTGGAGAAAATCGGAAATTTATTTTTAAAGAATTTCAGTATGTAATGTCACTGAAAAATGATGGAGCATGACAAACCAGTGACATCATAAATCTGTTACCATAGCAACTAGAGGTCAATATTAATGTCAAAGTGACGTCATTGAGGTGCCATTCTGCAAGGGTACTAAGCATAACAGTTGGTTATTCCATAGTTGCTATGGTTACATCTATGACATCAATGACATTACATACTGAAATTCTTTAAACAGAAACTTCAGATTTTCTAAAAAAAAACAAAAAAACAATATTTTCTTCAAGTCATTATGCCCCAGCCTTGAAATGGTGGAAGGGCATATAGATTTTACCCTGTCCGTGTGTGCATATGTATGTATGTGTGTGTGTTTGTGTGTTTGTTTATTTGTTTGTTACCGAAATCGTGTCCGATCCATAACTTTGGATTGCATGGTGGGATTCCAAAATTATTTGGCGAAAATGATCATTATGACAAGACGGTGTGTCGCGTGCAAGAACCATGTCACTATCTCAGAGGTCAAGTTCACAGTCAGCACTTAAACTTTGTACATAGGCTATAACAAAATATGTTCGTGTCCGACCCATAACTGTAGACTGCATGGTGGGATTTAAAAATTATTTGGCACAAATGATCATCATGACAAGATGATGTGTCGCGTGCAAGAACCATATGGCTATCTCAGAGGTCAAGATCACAGTCAGCACGTAAACTTTGTACATAGGCTATAATGAAATATGTTCGTGTCAGACCCATAACTTTGGACTGCATGGAGGGATTTAAAAATTATTTGGCACAAATGATTATCATGACAAGGCGATGTGTCACGTGCAAGAATCATATGGCTATCTCAGAGGTCAAGGTCACAGTCTGCAGTTAAACTATACATAGGCTATAATGAAATATGTTTGTGTCCGACCCATAACTTTGGACTGCATGGAGGGATTTAAAAATTATTTGGCTTAAATGATCATCATGACAAGACGATGTGTCACGTGCAAAAACCATGTCACTATCTTAAAGGTCAAGGTCACAGTCAGCACTTTAACTTTGTGCATAGGCTATAATGAAATATATTTGTGTCTGGTCCATAACTTTGTCCTGCATGGTGGGATCAAGAAATTATTTAGCATAAATGATTGTCATGGCAAGATGGTGTGTCGTGTGCAAAAACCACGCTGCTAGTTTGAAGGTCAAGGTCACAGTCAGCACTTTAACTTTGTGCATAGGCTGTAGTGAAATTTTGTCCTGCATGATGGGATTTCAAAATTATCTGGTATAAATAATTATCATAACAAGTTGATGTGTCACATGCAAGAATCATATTGTCAGCTCAAAGGTCAAGGTCACAGTCTGCACTTAAACTTTATGCATAGGCTTCAGTGAAACATGTTTATGTCCTGTCCATAACTTTATCCTACATGGTGTGGATTTAAATTATATTGCATAAATGATCATCATGACAAACACCTAGCTTGAAGGTCAAGGTCACACTGCTCATGTAAACTTTATTGGTTATCCCCTCGGGGATAACCATATTAAGTTAGGAATTCGTACTCAATTGTACGCCGTTTCCTTTTGCTGAAATAGGGTCCCACTATTTCCCGGTACTTCTACATTTGACGCACCCTACTGCAAGATTCTTGCCAGCATCCCAAATGCATGATCTTTATAGCTTATCTTGAACACGTTATCTCGCCCTATACAAGCAGTTACCCGAGAGTTCAGTACAGCTTCCAAGAGTTGTCACTTAAGGTTACAGATCAATAACAAGTAGTTCTGGATTATGCGCCGTTTCTTTACGCTAAATGCGGGTCCCACTATTTCCCGGTATTAGTTCCCATATTTTTGCGCACCCAGCTGCAGGGTCCCTCCCACTATCGCTGAGGCATGAGCTGTAAAACTTGCCCTGATACTTCGTCTCACATAATACAAGCATCTCACCTAATACAAGCAATTACCAGAGAGTACAGTCCTCTTTGGAAGAGCTGTCACTAAACAGTACAGGTCACCTAACAAAAGTTAATAGCACTGAAGCTCACCTGTTACAAGCAACCTTCTAGACATAAGGAAAAAGCTGTCAAACTTGCCCTTTACCTACAGCTTCAACAAAGTCCAAGAATACAATAAAATTAACTTGTATTGCTGCCAATTTTCCACTGTACCACTTGCATCCAACAGATTCATTGCTAAGGGATAACCACTCAAGCTTTTTCAAAGCTAAACTTTTGTATAGGCTATAGTGAAAACATTTTTGTGTCCGGCCTATAACTTAGTCCTGCATAGGTCGTTTTGATATTTCGTGTCTCTTGAGTTGCCATTTATATTGTACAAGTCTGCCTCTATGAACCTAGTTATCCTACAAGTGCCAGTAGCTTAATCAAGGTTCCATCTAACTCAAGGCATTAGGCAGGGGCATCCATGTCCTGTGGACACATTTCTAGTTTAATACTGTGTTTTATATAAATGCTTTTAGTGGATCTCATAAATTTTCCTCAAGTGTGCTTGAAATTAAAAAGAAAAAGTCTTTAAAATTTGAGTAGAGTATATATCGAGTTAACACTTTAATATCAAAGTTGACCAAGATGTGAACAGGCTGTTCACAGCTGGCTCTCCATTGAAGTAATGCAGTGAGCTGATCAGATCTGATCTGCTGACTCAATGTTTCCTTGTATGTACAGGAACATATTTTAATCAACTTCCACCTATGCTAAACATGTTCTAAAGTAATTTGTTATTCGACAAAATGCCTGAAGAGTAAGATATTACTTTTACAGATGACTTCCATACCCCAATGTCTACCCCACCCAGTGAAGCCATGGATGAAGACACAGGTGAACAGACAATGAATATTACAGACCTGTCACAAATGGATCTCACAGAGTCACAGTTTTATAACAAACTCTATGATAGGTAAGTTACCTGCTCCCATTGCTTCGTAATATTTAAAGCCCTTGAAATGAAATAGTTGAATTTGCAAATAGTGAAGATCCAGATTAGGTGGCTTATAATGAACCACCTCATCTCGAGACATACTGTTTGTCCTCCGGTCTTTGAATTCTCAATCTGATATAACTTGTGTAAATGTTGTTTGAAGTTTTGCAGACATAAATTTTGACAATTGCTTTTTAGGCTTATTTAGGGTTGATACCAGGACATTTAATAGTCACCAATAAAAAACAGAAGAAAATGGAATTTGAGTTGAATCACAACAAAGCTTCATTCAGAATTTGTGTCTTAAAAATTGATTTGGAATGTTCTGGATGAAAAATCAATACATGTTTAAATTTTTGCAAAATTAGAAGGTATGGGCAAAAATGGTTTTGGGTGAGCTTGCTGGCACATGTTTCCAAAAGAGTCCTGTTTCCAACTCAGTTATAGTCTTTTATACACACCTCACATGGTTCTTGTTATTCTCTGTAGGTACAGTCTTGAGTTGACAGATCTTCAAGTAGTTGTTGGCAAGATAAAAGACAACTGGCGACACATTCATCACAGAGGTTCCACAAAACTACATCTTATTGACAAGTTCAGCATTACTCTACAGCTTGAAAGGTTAGTAGGTACATGTAGTTAAGTTTCTATTTTGGTGTAAATACAGTCTATAGCTGACAGGGGGACCTAAATTGTAATAGATCCTGTTCCTGCAACTGACTTTAACTTAGCAACATTTAGGGACAATAACACAGTTGGGAAAGGGCAGGTGTGTGTGGAGGGAGGGGCGGGGATGGGGGGGGGGGGGGGGGGGGGGCTGGTCATCTGGTTTTTTTTTATTGTTTTGTTTTTTTTTAAGTTTTCTAGTTGTTATATAACATTGCTCCTTAATCTTCAAACCAAAGCTCTAATTAAAGGATTAAAGGGGATTTAATGAAATTGCTTTTATATGTCTCTGTAAAACATGTATGTGTATTATGTCATAAGAATTTTTTCATCAAGATGCCACAACATGTATTATTGTGGAAAATAGATGGAAATTATCTCAGAACTGTCTTCAAAAACTCCACCTCTCGAGAGCTTAGAAATTTGACTGACACTTTTCAGCTTTAGCATGTAAAGCACCAAAAGATGAAAATAATTGAATTTGCAAACAGCATAGATCCAGATGAGGTGGCTCATGATGAACCACCTCATCTGGTTCTAAACTGTAGTCTTTGAATGCTTAGCCGGGTCGCATGGCACAGTCGGTAGCACATCTGACTCAAGAGCCAGAGGTCCTGGTTTTGATACCCAGTCCGACCACTTACTACCGTTTCTCCTTCTGCTGATTCAAGAAGGGCAGTTGTCAGTTTACTGGCGAAAGTAAGTGCACTTAATACTGGTTAACCGCTTAGGAGGTCTAAGCCTGCCCAGGAATAGTGTGGTTAGGTTAACTGACCATCCCTACATGACCTTAGCTGTTTACCATGGACGTTAAACAATAACACATCATAACACAACATTGAATGCTCAGTATGATATGACTTGGACGGAATATTTTTTATTTAAACTTTGCAGACATAAATTTTGTTGTCTGCTTTTTGGCACTTCAAGGGTTGATAATGTATTCATTATTTTGACAGGAGACTGATCTATACCACAGACCCACAGTGGCCAAGTATTACTGTGTCAGGGACTTTGCCTCAGTTAACTGTGCATGTTAATGAACATAAGGTATGTTCTTATGAACTTGGATGGAAAACGGTATGTGAGCCACAACACGAGAAAACCAACAAAGTGGTCCGCCAAGCCCAGACTCAGATCAGCCTACGCATCAGTCCAGTCTGATCAGACTCTTCGCTAAGTGCTTAAAGGGTAGCTAAGGGTCTAAGCTACCTCCATGCGGGCAGTGAAGACTCTGATCAGACTGGGCGGATGCCCAGGCTGATCCGAGTCTGCACTGTGTGCACAACCACTTTGTTGGTTTTCTCGTGTTGTGGCTCATATGTTTTTTGATTTAAACTAAGAAAAGCATATTTGCTTATGTAGTCAGATCTTTGTAATTTGGGTCACAGTATAAGACTGGTCATTGGCGTGTAGTGAGGATAAAGTCATTGTTTTGTATATCAGTGCTTGCCAAGCTACGTTTTACAGAGATCCTAAGCGAGAGATTTTTCATTCTCCCACTTTCCTTGCATATGGTTTGATTAACAATGTTTGATTTTATATGTACCAGTAGAACTCGCATAAATGCGTATTTTTAGCATTTAAGACAGGTTTCTGAATTTTAAAAGAAACCAACACAATCACTAAATGATCTTTAGCTCTTTGCATTTGCTCTGACGTAACAAAGTGACATCATTTGTGATACCATAGTGACAATATAATTTGTACAACCAGTGTCTTTATAATGCAGATATATGACATGACCTCACATGATAGATATACAGGAATGAAAATGTCCATCACTACAGCATTATTAGAAATAAACAGTATTCAAACTGTGGGGAAAAAAAACAGTTGACCTTGAAATTTCTCTGTTTTCAGGTGCAAACAATAAACAGGTGTCTGCAGAAAATCTCACAGAAGTCCCCAACTACCCAGTATCCCACCACATCTCCTACAATGTCACTAGCAGAGTCCTCTGGTGGCCTGGAAGAACTAAGGGAGGCAACTCTAGCTGATAGTGATAATGAAGCCCAGCTGGGTGGGGAAAGGATGGATCAAGAAGTGATTGAGGATTCTCAGCTGCTGCTGATGCAGTTCTCTATCAATCAGCTGTCACTGGAAATACACAGCAGAGGTACTGACAAATACTGTAATCTTGAATTGAGCTGCAACACGAGAAAATCTACAAAGTGGTTGTGCACCCAGCAAGGATTCAGATTAGCCTAGGCATCTGTCCAATATGATCAGAGGCTTCACTGTAAGCTTAAAGGGTAGTAAGGGTCTAAGCTACCTTCATGCGGACAGCAAAGACTGATCAGACTGGGCAGATGCCCAGGCTGATCTGAGTCTGCGCTGGGCGCACAACCACTTTGTTGGTTTTCTCGTGTCACAGCTCAAATGTAAGCGGTGATTTTGATTTCCGTGGTCTCAAGTTTAAACAACCTTAAATTCCTGCAAATGCAAGGTATCTGTAAATGCTTGTGCAAAAGCTCAAATATTGAATTTCTTGGTCTTATCTAAAGTAACTTGTAAAATCGCAAACATTTGCTCCTAGGAATGGTAATTGCAGTTACAGTAACTTATGTAGTCACACTGACTAACCTTAACATTATTTTATACTATTCATTTCATAGAGTTAGCTTGGTAGTGCATAAATGGAATACACTTACTGGTTTCATGTTGAAAAATGGAAAAATCATGTTTAACTTACAAATCATCAAAACAAAAATATTTATAACTTCTGTTTTTCTACCGAATGATGATATTTCTCTCATCAATGGAGGCGACACTTGTCTTTTCAACCACAATGGAGACATAATTCGTTGTAAATATTTTATATGTCGCTGGCCGGCAAAAATATTTGACTCTACAAACAGCCTCATTAGGAGCCACCTCATCTTGATATACTCTGTTTGCATGCTATTCTTTGAATTCTAAATACGATAAAGCTTGGCAAAATATTTGCAGTTTTGAAGATGCTAATTTGTCTGCTTTTTTGGTGCTTTGCGGTTAAATTCTTTGTGTTTTACAACAGAGCAGCCATGTTTTCATGAGTAAGTTTTGAAGTGAAAAATGCTGTTTGATCACATACTCTCAAACGATGAAAGCATAAATTTGTAATGTCATCCTGGACCCAGTTTTTCAAAACATTGTTAGCCTAACCAGCTCGTTCAGAGGTCAACTCATTTAGTGTTTTACTACTTTTTTGACAAATACACTGATATTTTTTGTTCAAAAAATGTGAGAAGCTTTTGCAATGCAAAAGCTTCTCTTATTTTTTGAAGAAAAAATATTGGGGTATTTGAGATATTAATGTTTGAAATTTTAACATCTCGTTATTAACTAATGACGTCGTTAGTTTTGAACAACTAGGCCCTGATTGATGTGATTTTCTTGTCTTTGTATCTAGAACGAGCTGTAGCAGAACTCCAGGTGTCTGGTGTAAGAACAAACTTAACAAAGAGACCGTACGATACCTCAGTTACCTTGACTGTACATAGCTTGTTAGTTGTAGATGCTTTACAAACATATGGACCAGATTTTGAACTTTTGGTTGCATCTCACAGAAATATCACGTAAGTTTAATATTTATACCATGATTCCATTGGATAGCTGATGTCTGTTATTAAAACTAACCTCAGAGCAATGTTAAAACACTTTTTAGCTCGCCTGAAAGAAAGTTCAGGAAGAGCTATTGTTGTTACCTTGGCGTCGGCGTCCTCATTGGCGTCAGCGTCGGCGTCTATCTATCTATCTTTTCATACTGCAGCACCCTCTCACAGTTTGCATCCAAATGGATGTTTTGGTTATAGTTTTTTTAAAGACCCATATCTCCTTAACTCATTGATGGATTCTTTCGATACTTGCAGTGTAGTTAGATAATGGTCCAAAGTTTTACAGAATGCCAACCCCACCCTGCTCAGTGACCTTGAGGTAAAGGCCATGGACTTAGATTTTTTGCATTTTTTTTTTTGTCCACATTGCATGTTTTGGTTGAAGTTTTTTAAAGACCCATATCTCCTTAACTCATGAATAAATTCTTTTGATACTTGCACTGTAGTTAGATATTGGACTTAAGTTTTACAGAGTACCATCCCCACCCCACTCAGTGACCTTGCTGTCAAGGTCATGGACTTAGAAATTTGGTGTGTTTTTTTGTTCACTTTGGATATTTTGGTTTAAGTTTTTTGAAGACCCATATCTTCTTAATTCAGTAATGAATTCTTTTGATGCTTGCAGTGTAGTTAGATATTGGTCCAAAGTTTCCATAGCACCACCCCCACCTCACTCAGTGACTTTGAGATAAGGTCATGGACTTCGAATGTTGGGGTTTTGTTGAAATATTTTGATGGCATACAGTTCCCTAATTCATGGGATGGATTTTGTTTATGCTTGAACTGATGTTAGATACTGACTTGAGGTTTTACAAAATACTCCCCTCACCACACTGGGTGACCTTGAAGTCAAGGTCATTGATACAAAATTTTATCTTAAAGCTTTTGTCTGTAAATACGTTGACAATACATGGACATGCTTGCATGAAGTTTTATGTAGTACAAGCCACACACCCATAGTGATCTTCAAGGCAAGGTCACATTATAACAATGCCTGTGTGATGGGCAAGCACCAGTTCAGGTGAGTTATGCCTTCATGCGACAGCTCTTGTTGAATTTAACCATAACCATCTATGCCTTACTTGGATGCACTGACGAAACATCAGAGAAATAAATGAAAAACAAAACAACAACAAGTCTTTTAACAGGGGAATAAAATAGTTGAGATAAGCCCAAATTTATGCCTGTATTTAGCCATCTCCTACAGAGAGAAGGAGACAAAAGACAGAACACAACTAATAAATGTGGACTGTAGTAGATTACAGACAACCAGTCCAATACTAAACTAACATAAGTTCCAAGTGCAGCAGAGTCCTGCTG
Organism: Ctena decussata; assembly: GCA_963989385.1. NCBI lineage: Eukaryota > Metazoa > Mollusca > Bivalvia > Lucinida > Lucinidae > Ctena > Ctena decussata. Next base: position 21,787,397 of record OZ022502.1, read on the forward strand.
TTCCTTTAAATCTGTGCTGAATCCATTTTATCAGTGTTTTCATTTCAGCATTGACAGCACCAGTGGCAGTTTGCGTAACTCAGGGCCAACCTCTCCCCAGGCCATGTCCCCAGGAAGCCCACCTAGCTCCCCAATAGAACAGTTACCACCTACGACAGTGGCTAGCAGTCTACAGTCAGTGCAGGATGCTGTTTCCAGGGCCTTCCAAGCTCTTGTTGCTAAAGGTAAAATGGTCAGCATGTCAACTTCAGTAAAACAAAATAAATGTATCCAGTACTCAAGTAAAATTCTCAGTATTCCATCCGTAACTGAAATACTGTTAAAGAGGCTGTAAAATGCTAAATCATTCGTTCATAAAAACATGTATGTCTACCACTGAAACACTCGAAGTTCTAAGAAGCATATCCAATTTCCATATGAATGTATTCATTGGTGTTTTTCTTCTAATTACAGGTCTGCACTGTTTGCTAAAACCTTCAAAATATCGCTAGAAAATACAAGTTAGTAAAAGTTCTGACTAAAACGGCCTAAAAATGAATAAATATGTTGGTCATCTGCTAATAGAAAACATTAAAAAGTAATTGTATCCTCCGTTTGATTCTTTTATAACCATATTAGGTACAGGATCACCGATGCCATCACCACGGGAACATGAGGATCGTGACCCAGCTGCCTCACCCACTATGGATAGTGAAGCCCTGATTGTGGTTGAACTGGAAATGATAAGTTCTAAGTCACCTAGCAACACAAACAATGAAGGACCTATGACTATAGCCAACTTTCAGTTTAATAACCTGGACATTATAGGTAATGTAACTCAAGGTGATAGGCTTCAGTGCCATGCAGTTTTGAGGTGATCATAAGCTGAATTAAGCCCTGGGGCCATATTTATAAAATGACTTAAGTGGTTGCTATGGTGTTGCTAAGGTTAATTTTCTATGAAGGAGATTCTCTGTTATAGAAATTCAGCCTTAGCAACAGCATAGCAACCACTTAAGTCGATTTATAAATACGGCCTCTGATTGTTGTTGAACTTGAAATGATCAGTTCTAAGTCACCTAGCAACACAAACAATGAAGGACCTATGACTATAGCCAATTTCCAGTTTAATAACCTGGACATTATAGGTAATGTAACTCTGGGTGATAGGCTTCAGTGCTATGCAGTTTTGAGGTGATCTTAAGCTGAATGAAGCCCTGGGGCAGTATTTATAAAACGACTTAAGTGGTTGCTATGGTGTTGCTTAGGCTGAATTTCTATGAAGGAGATTCCCTACAACTATGAAATTTGCTCTTGAGGAACAGTCTTTTCAGACTGTTCCTCCAGAGCAAATTTCATAGTTGTAGGGAATCTCCGTTATAGAAATTCAGCCTTAGCAACAGCATACATGTAGCAACCACTTAAGTCGTTTTATAAATACGTCCCCTGATTGTGGTTGAACTGGAAATTATAAGTGCTAAGTCACCTAGTAACACAAACAATGAGGGACCTATGACTATAGCCAACTTCCAGTTTAATAGGTAAAGTAATAAGATAGTGAATTGTTTACTATCTGAAGTCATAGAATTTTTATCTTGAATATATTCAGAGATCAATGAAATAAATTATTAGCTGTTTCATAGAGACTTTTTGAAAAATAAATCTTTCTTTTTGCTTTGTGTAAAATAACCAGGAGTAAAATAGATTGGCAGGTATAAAACAGCTTTAGGTACGGGAAGAATTTGAAAATTTTAAGAAAACTTGCCATAATATATCATACTCTCGGGCCTCTGAATGAAAATAGCTCAAGGAACCAATGGTTCATAGAGAAATAACAGAAGCTACCCAGATACATGTAGTTTCATAATCAAAACTGGATCCCCAAAGATTTCTTTGCAGCTAAGCATGAGAAAACAGATAATGTATAAAGAATTGGATATATTGATACCTTTGGAGATGTGGGGTTGTAGTTAGGGACAGAGAGCTCATTCAAGACAGTGTAAATGTTTTACAACAAGATTTACTTTGCCATAGAAAAAACACTAAATTGCTGGTGTGTATTTTCCAGCCAATCAAGAGACTGTGGTGGAGATTCTAAGTTTTCTGAAGCAGGTTGCCCCAAGATCTTCAAAACGTTCTGTACAGCCACTGTCAACTCAAAGAGAACTGTCAAAATCAACAGCAGACTTGTTTGCGTTTCCTTCTGAAAAGGTAATAAATAGATTTTTCACTTTCTATCTATCATATTCAGGCTTGCTTGGTAGAAGTCATATTTCTTCAAATAGATGTTTGTTTGTACAGGTGATTAGAATACATGTACTTTAAACATTAAGGTGTATGTATGGGTACACCAGGGCTAAGGTTGTCATCTTGGGGTAAGGCATCCGGGCCCATGTTCGAATAATGGATGTTCTGGGTTTTCTTATGTGGTAGGCAAGATGTTGTCAGGCAAGCTATCCTGTACCTGGTCAGGTCTAGTTTTGCAGGAAGATATTGTTTAAAGCTAGACAATTTGGACAAATTTCTGTCTCTTTCCATGAGCTACAAAACCCTTCAAAAAGGAGTCTGCTGAGTTGAACCACTTTGAAAATGATGCAAAACTGAGAATGGCAGAGTTGCTTCCCATGAACATGTACCCAATCACCCTAAGACAATATCATTATGAGTGATGTAGCTAGTACGGCAGACTGAGTTCGAGATTATAAAACTTGAGAATAATCTCAAACTCAAAATAAAGCAAACTGATTGGATGCTTCCGAGCATATGCTCGGAAGCAACCAATCAGTGTGCTTTATTTTGAGTTTGAAAATGTACTCAAGTTTTATAACCTCTTGGCCTGATTTACATCTTGGCTGTTTCCTTTTTGCACAGCCAATCAGTCACTTATTTTAGAAACACCATTATTTCATTTTCTTTTCCCAGGAGAATAAGCCAAAATTTGAAGTGACAGCAGATTTCAATCGGCTGAGTCTGATGTTTATGAGACTTGATGAGGCTTCAGGAGTAAAGACAGCCAGAAAGGTTTCTACAGCTACAATGTCATGTGCTAGGGTCCAAGCTTCAGTAGGTAAGGAAATATAGTATTCTTATATTTTAGCCAAGTACAAGCCCTTCAAATGTGTAGGCAGCCAGATGTAATATATGAGGTATAAAGCGTGTCATTTTTATGCCCCTGTGACGATAGTCAGGGGGCATTAAGATTTGCCCCTGTCTGTCTGTCTGTCTGTCCATCCATCTGTCTGTTTGTCACGCTTTATAGTATAGAGTTTGTGTAATCAACTCCTCCCATAGTTTTCAATGGATCTTTTTTCAAACTTTGCATACATGTTGTGGACATATTGAAGATATGCATGTGGAATTTTGATGTAGCTAAAATTAATTTTCACAGAATTACGGCCTTTTGAACTTTTTTAGGCAAATTTTTGCATTGTAGGGTACAGACTTTGTGTAATCAACTCCTCCCACAGTTTTCAATGGATCTTTTTCAAACTTTGCATACATGTTTGGGACATATTGAAGATGTGCATGTGGGTTTTTATTGGCCCTAGAATTAATTTTGACAAAATTACGGCCTTTTGAACTTAGTCATTTTAGGCAAATTTTTGCATTGTAGGGTATAGACTTTGTGTAATCAACTCCTCTCACAGTTTTCAATGGATCTTTTTCAAACCTTGCATACATGCTGTGAATGTATTGAAGATGTGCATGTGGGTTTTTGTTGGACCTAGAATTAATTTTGACAGAATTACGGCCTTTTGAACTTAGTCATTTTAGGCAAATTTTTGCATTGTAGGGTATAGAGTTTGTGTAATCAACTCCTCTCACAGTTTTCAATGGATCTTTTTCGAACCTTGTAAACATGCTGTGAGTGTATTAAAGATGTGCATGTGGGTTTTTGTTGGACCTAGAATTAATTTTGACAGAATAACGGCCTTTTGAACTTAGTCAATCTAGGGAAATTTTTGCATTTTAGAGTATGGAGTTTGTGTTATCAACTTGCTCTACAGTTTTCAATGGATCTTTTTCAAACCTTGTCTACATATTGTGGACATATTTGAAGATATGCATGAGGCATTTTGATAGATCTAGAATTTTGACAGAATCAGACTTTTTAACTTAGTCATTTGGACAATTTTTTACATGGTAGGGTATGTTTTCAATGGATTCTTTGTAGGTGCTTTATGGATATACATGTCATGTGACAGGCGCTGCACGGGGGCATCATTAGTGTCTTACAGACACAATTTTCTAGTTCATTAAGCAGACCCTGGGAGATATCACTGGAATCCCTGTTTCATCAGGACAAGGACCTTTAATTGATAAAACTCATATTGTTGATATTTTTAAGAAGTTTTTTGTGTACACTGCCATGTTTTTCTGTCATTTTTTGAAGAGAGACAGCTTTTATGACTTCCTGTTTCCTTCCTTAGGCAATGAAACCCTTCCAAAAGGGGCCTTCTCTTAAAAGATTGAAGCTGCTCTTAAAAGAGCAAATTCTTACATGTAGGAGTTGACCCCATTGGGAAATATAGTAGCATAAGATATCAGTTACTTGATAATGCTTTAGGCATGAATATTTTCTAGAGCTCCAGCGCATTTAATAAATTATAATTCTGAGATACATGTACATGTCACACTTTATAAAACATACATTGTTAAGCAGTTCTAATGAGGGTCTGTATCACATGAACCAATGTATGCTTTCATGGAGAAGTACGAAAATTTTCAAAGAGTGATCACCATATGTGAGTGACGTGACAAAACCAACAATGTGGTTGTGCGCCCAGCGCAGACTCAGATCAGCCTGGGCATCCGCCCAGTCTGATCAGAGTCTTCACTGTCCGCATAAAGGTAGCTTAGACTCTTAGCTACCTTTTGAACTCTTTACGAAAAGTCTGGTCAAACTGGGCTGATGCCCAGGTTGATCTGAGTCTGCACTGGGCGCACGACCACTTTGTTGGTTTTCTCATGTCGCGGCTCATATTGGCTTCTTCTAGATCTCTAATATTAAGGTGTATGGGTACACTTTCACTTTTGCCTCCTTTCTCATAGGAATCAGCTATTAATGGAAAGAACTTGTGTCCTTAGGAGGAGATTCGTTCCCTTAAGATGACCCCATTTTGGAAGGGCGATGTGGTCCAGGGAAGCAAACAGGCAGTTACAAAAATTGTCTCTCTTGAAAAAATGGCAGAAATAACTTATTGGTGTACCCATACACCTTGTGCGTAGCTGTGTAAAAAAATTAGAGACATGTATAACCAAAACTATTAACTTTATAATTAAAATCTTGTCACTTTGTATTACAGGTACAGAACTCTCAATGCATGGATCTCTTGGAGGCTTTCATGTGTTTGACATTACCCCAGATGTACAGAAACACCAGAGGGTATTCAGTGTAGGTCAGGATGTTCCTCACACTAACATCCCTCGACATGTCTACAGCCCCCGGGACATGTATAAAACAGCACAGGAATCAGTGCTTCTAGACGAACTTGGATGTGAGACAAAAGCCTTTGAATTTAATCTTAGTAAGCCTCTAGGCTCCATTGGGCAATTCGAAGATTCCTACTTGGATGACACAAAAACAATCGATGATAAGAACTGCATTAAAGTTTCACTGCAAGTGGCTTCCCTTCTTTACACACATTCACCTCGTGTTCTGTTTGAAATGTCTCAGTGTTTAACAGAATTTAAGGAGTATGCTTTATCTGTTGCAAATTCTTTGAAAAAGGCTGCAGCAGACGTTGCCAAGGGAATGGTTGCTAAGCGATCAGAAATGGGTTATAACTCAATGTATGGAAGTTCGTCAAGTTTGGACACTTATTCTGGAAGTAAAATTAGGTTTAACCAGTCCACCTGTAAGAGTGAAACAGAGTTTTTGGAGGGAGTTGCTACCCCTAGTTTGGAGGAACCAATCAAATCAAAGATTGAGCTTGATGCCTCATTGGAAACTCCTGTTATAGTGATTCCTAAAAGTGCTACCAGTTCTGAAGTGTTTGTAGCTCATCTAGGTCAAATATCTGTCTCAAACACAAAAGTTCAAGGTCAAGGATATGATACGGATGACAGTGTTGAGGATGGCGGGAAAAGTGACAGAATCTTTATGGAGGTGCGAGATATGAACCTGTATTCTGTGAATATAGATAAAGATATTTATCCTAGTACAAGTACAGTGACAGCTGGTAGCAGCTTGTGTAATGATGTTTTTGTTGATAAGACAGGTACTCCAATAATGTATAACACAACAGTACAAGTGACTCTAGATCATACTGCACCTGAAATTGGTGTGATTAATCCTGATAATACACAAGGTATGGACTTCTCTGTACCCAGGGGATTGAATGACTCATTCACATTGCAAGAGATTCAGCCTTTGTTGGATTTTAATGCAACTATAAAAACTCCAGTGAAACTGGTTCTGTCAAAACATGTGTATGAACAAATGTTGCAGACTGTGGATAATATTTCGTACACTGAAGATGTGGTTACAAGTAATAAGAATTCTAATGCAAATTTGAATGATGGTGAGACACAAGACTCAAGTGAAAACTCAGGCAGCTACTATCCGTCTTTCAAAGGAGTTACAGGGTCACAAAAATTTTCTACAACAAGTTTTAGTGAGGCAAAAAAGGGACCTGTGTTTATGTCTAAACATTTAAAATTTGAAGTTCCCTTGTTTAGTGTTGAATTACGAGGTGATTTTGGAGAAGGAGAGCAGGGCTTGGTGGAACTGAAATTACACAGATTTCTCTTAGATTACTCAAAAGATAACCCTGCCACCACCAGTATAGAGGTGTCCTTGAAATCTCTCGTCATGGATGACCTTCTGGAGCCATTAGACTCTAAGCACAGACAAATCATGGTTTCCAAGGCCCCTAAACCTCAGGATTTATCTGAGATGGAACCCCATGTGTTTCTATCTCAGTCATGTCCAGACAATGCTATTGTTGCGCCAATACCCATGATGCCTCCTTCATTACCCAGCAGTTTCCATAACGATCTGTCAAAGGTCAAGGTCGATCCTATACAGATTACTAGTGATATTGGATTCCTGCCAATATCTTCCAGAAACAAGAAAAATGTTCCAAGAAGGTAATGTTTTTTTTTGTTTTGTTTTTTAAGAATGTTATCCTTCAATATTAGTGGCACAATAAATGAACTGCAGCATGACAAATCCAACAAAATGGCATATGCACGCAGCAATGACCCAAATCAGCCTGGACATTTGCCTAGTCTGATCAGGATCTTCGCTGTAGCAATTGAAGTAGCTTAGCTTAGACCCTTAGCTACCCTCTGAGTGCACAGCAAAGTCTCTGATCAGACTGGGCATATGACCAGACTGATCTGAGTAGTAGCGTGGCACTCATGCCATTTTTGTCGCACCTGCTTTAGCAAGGTGCGATATAGGAGTCCACTTTTCCGTCCGTCCGTCAGTCATTCCGTTCGTCCATCAGTCCGTCCGTACGTCTGTCCGTCAACAATTACGTCGACCCTAGTGTTTAAGTCCATTTCTCGCAAACTATGATACCTACAATCATCAAACCTGGTATAAAGCTTCTTCTTACAATGTTCTCGAGGGTTTTTGCTCTTATTTTCACCCCTGACCTATATTTTATGCACTACTGACTTTGTAAAACAGTCCGTCAACAAGTATGTCGACCCTAGCGTCGACCCTAGCATTTAAGTCCATTTCTCGCAAACTATGATACCCACAATCATCAAACCTGGCATAAAGCTTCTTCTTACAATGTTCTCGAGGACTGTTGCTCTTATTTTCACCCTTGACCTATGTTTCATGCTCTGCTGACTTCGTAAAATGGTCCCTCAACAATTACGTTGACCCTAGCTTTTAAGTCCATTTCTCGCAAACTATGTTACCTACAATCATCAAACCTGGTATAAAGCTTCTTCTTACAATGTTCTCGAGGGTTTTTGCTCTTATTTTCACCCCTGACCTATATTTTATGCACTACTGACTTTGTAAAACAGTCCGTCAACAAGTATGTCGACCCTAGCTTCGACCCTAGCATTTAAGTCCATTTCTCGCAAACTATGATACCCACAATCATCAAACCTGGCATAAAGCTTCTTCTTACAATGTTCTCGAGGACTGTTGCTCTTATTTTCACCCTTGACCTATGTTTCATGCTCTGCTGACTTCGTAAAATGGTCCCTCAACAGTTACGTTGACCCTAGCTTTTAAGTCCATTTCTCGCAAACTATGATACCTAGAATCATCAAACCTGGCATCAAGCTTCTTCTAAGAATGTTCTCAAGAGCTGTTGCTCTTAGTTTTACTTTGACCTATATTTCATGCTCTGCTGACTTTGAAAAATTTTGATATTCAAAATTACGTCGACCCTAGTGTTTAAGTCCATTTCTCACGAACTTTGATAACTAGAATCATCAAACCTGGCATCCTGGCACAAGTTTCTTCATAGAATGTTCTCGAGGGCTGTTGCAATTAATTTACCCTTGACATATATTTAAGGCTCTGCTGACTTTGCAAAATTTTACATCCAAAATTATGCCTGCCCTAGCATTTTAGTCCTTGTGTCTGAAAGTATGATACCTGTAGTCATCACACCTGGCATAAAGTTTATTCTCAGAACGTTCACAAGGGATGTTGCAATTATTCCTACTCTTGGCCTATATTCTATGCTCATCTGACTTAGTAAAGTTTTACATCAAAAATTGTGTGGAGCATTTATGTCCATTTCTCATACAAATTCTTTTAACTAAAGTCTTTACTACTGTGGAAGCCCAATGCAGGTGCGACATAGCATTCTGCGGAATTCTTGTGTTGGTTTTGTTGTGTCGCGGTTCATAAATGAAAGAGTCTTATGGCATCTGTAGACATGAAGACTCAGATCAGTCTGCACATCTCTATGATCAAGTGCTGCACTTTTAGCAGGATCCAAAAAGAATGCAAAAAAGTGGTGTTAGGGGATACTGAATATCTGACTGCTTAGATGCACTTGTAGGTATTGCTTTGAATAGAGGATAAGGTTATTGGTCTTTATCGGAGCAATACTTGCCATTGTTTATGATTTATGAGAGCATGCCTTGTTCTACTTTCCGAAGCAGACATTAGCTTTGGAGTTCAACTGTAAATTGCTTTATTCTGGCTCATTTCACAAGCTTCTTATTTTAGAACATTTTGCATGTTTTGGAACTTGCAACAAAGTACTCATTTGCACATGATGTTGACACCGTATGAGCTGCGACACGACAAAACCAACAATGTGGTTGTGTGCCCAGTGCAGACTCAGATCAGCCTGGGCATCCCCCCAGTCTGATAGAGTCTTTGCTATCCTCATGGAGGTAGCTTAAACCCTTAGCTACCCTTTAAGAGCTAAGCTAAGAGTCTGTCCAGACTAGGCGGATGCCCAGGCTGATCTGAGTCTGCGCTGGGCCCACAACCACATTGTTGGTTTTGTCATGTCATGGCTCATATCATGTCTGCATCAATGGAACATCGTAATACATTGCAATGACACAGAGATAACATAGTTTCAAAGTTGTGTGCTTTCTTGGTGCTTGTCACTTTACAATTTATACTTAGATTGCAGTAATTTTTCTTGTGCAAGTCATTAATGGATTCACCAGTATACCTTTAAATGGTTCAGTATTGGGACATCTTGAACCATTAATTTCCATTTGTCACAAATGGAAAATTAATGGTTTTTAGTTCTTAGACCAATAATTTTTCATTTTGGACAAATGGAAAATTAATGGTTTTTAGATATCTCAATATTCAAGCACATTAGTGTAAAATTATCCTGTATAGGGTTGCTTTCTCATTTCCAGTAAAAGTACAGATGAGACACTGCCAAATGGAAAATTAATGGTTTTTAGGTGTCCCAATATTTAAGCACATAAGGGTGAAACTATCCTGAATAGGATTTCTTTCTCGTTTCCAGTAAAAGTACAGAGTATCCCTGTGCACCACCCTCCACTCCCAGAGTTACAAGAAGCAATGTTCATGAAGAACTTGAAGAGGATAATCTCGTACACATATCAGTGTTACTGGTGGATAAAAATTCACAAGAATATGTGGAGAAATATAATGAGGTAATGGGCTGTGAAAATAATGGGTAAGTTGATGGCAATCCAGAATATTTTTTTCTTAATTCTCCATCAAGCATAGTATGTTGTTACCCCTCATTAGAACTGTCTTGCCAAGGTACGTCTGATGATGGGTCACAAGATGCCTTTTTTGAGACATGAGGAAGCTTTTCTCTGGATTATTATCATATATCTTCAGCTTTGGACTGTCACCGTAAGCATGGTACATGGGTGTGATGAAAATACATGTACCAGAATAATGATCCTAATAATTGAGACAAAACTACTTTAGCAGACAGTGCAGATGAGACTGAAAAGTCTGATCAGGGACTGCCCTTTTTGACAGTCTGCCTGCTTTTTTTATGAAAAAGAAGTATGGTTCTTAAAGAAAGCAAGGAGGAGAAATATCAATTGGTTAGAAGCTATGTGCTAGATATAAAATAGATGAGTTGGGTTTACTGTCATTTAAAGTAGTGCTGTTTGTTTCAAATAATGAACTGCTTATGGCAGAATTGACTACAAGCTGTTGTAAAGCATGTTTGTCAAGGTGATGACTTGTGCAGCTGTTTAATAATTCATTACCTACACACTTTGATGGAGGCATTTGGAAAATGCAATACTGACCGGTCTTGACATTCAGTATACCATTTAGGTTCAAGATTTTGATTGTATTGACATGCAACACAAATCTTTTATTTATTTCAGACAAAACGGTTTATAGATGTAGATTTCAGTTGTCTGGACACCAAGATCAACCTTCAGACCTGGGTTATCCTGTTGGACTTTCTGGGACTGGGAGCTAAGGTTCATGACATGGAGACAATGCAGGATCCTACAGCTAAACCAACACAGCCAGATAAATCTGAAACTGGTAAACAATAAGATTTGTTGTTTATTATGGAATTATCCTTATAATGTTCATAAGAGTTTTCTTATGAATGGTTGCATTAGATTTCTTGATACTAATTTTGTTGAAGTTTCAAGAACAAGGGATCACAATTTTCCTCTTTCAGTACTGTGAGCAACATTGAGCTAAGGTGAACAACACATCCTGGTCTTAGAGCGCTGCATATTCTGAGATGAGCCTTTGTTACATGTATTTGATTTATGGATTCCTCAACATGCACACATTGTGATGCAAAATGGGGAGACTCTGATCAGACTTCACAAATGTGCTGGCTGATGTGAGTCGTTACTTTCACCCATTCTCAGGGTCTGTTTCCAAGTTAAGCTTTCCAAGTTTGTTCCAGTTCCCAGGTTATACAATATAATTATATGTTTCCAATAGTAAAGGTGTGCAAATGTTGAAGACATTAATATTGTTATTCTGAACAAATTATGGACTGTCAAGATTCTTTCTAAATTTTGATTTCAGATGAATATGTTCAGGCTGTTGTTAACTCAGAAATAAATCTGAAGGTGGAAAATCTGACAATCATTCTTAACAAACCAGACTATGAGTTAGCACAAGCCAGCATATCCAAACTGACTTCACACATATCATTACGAGATGGGAACTTTGATGCTAAAGGTCAGCTTGGGAAGATGTCATTGGTGGACATGTCACCACATGGAACGTTGTACAGAGAGAAGTTTCTGACAGTGGGGGAACAGGCCATGGAGTTTGATTTCTTCAAGTTAGTATTAGATTCATCACACAGAAATGTTCCTGATAGCAATGCAAACACCAAAAAAAATCATGCATCTGTACAGTCTTGTCAGAGTTTGTGCTGTTTCTTCAGGCAATATTTTGCCTCGAAACAAGCTGTTGATGCAAAAAATTATGATTCTGACCAGACTGTGCTGAAGATTCATCTTGTGGGTTGTGTATGTGTAGCCCCCAACTGCAATAGCTATGCTTACAACAGAATGCAGTTTGTTCTACATTGAGAATTGTGGTTTATGATATCTGAGTTTAATATGGCATCATCATATATCTGTAAAATATATATGAGCCGTGACACGAAAAAAAAAAAAAATGTGGCACGTGTGCCTGCGAAGACACAGGTCAGCCTGGGCATCGGCCCTGTCTGATCAGAGTCTTCGCTGTCCACATGGAACTAGCTTAGACCCTTAGTTACCCTTTAAGTGCTTAGCGAAGAGTCTGTACAGACTGGGTAGATGGCCAGACTGATCTGAGTCTGCGCTGGGCGCACAACCATATTGTTGGTTTTCTCGCGTTGCGGCACATATTAATCAGTGCTGCAGCTAAGATGGGGATAATTTAGGTATGTTAAAACATATGTTATGACCCCTCATCAGAACCGTCTTGTTGAGAAGCTTCTAATGAAGGGTCACGACTTATGTTTTCATTGACATAAAAAATTCTCAGAATCATCTTCAAAACCCCACCTTATTTGGAGCAAAATACAAACAAACAGAAATGTTTTTGTTTGTTTTTAATCCATTTACTCAGAATGTTATAACTGTCCAAGGTGTTTTAAACTGCAACACATTCATCCATTTAATGAGACAGTCAGATAACATGATATATTTCTATTGTAGATATGGCATCCCAGACCCTTGGTTAAAACGTGACTATGACATGAGGTTAAAGATGACAATGGCTTCTGTACGTTACACACACACTAACCGGTTCCATGCTGAGCTGTTGGGTTTTGTACAACATTTTCTGCAGCTGCAGGAAGTTCTTGGCAGGATGAGAGCATCCTCTGCAGGGAAAAATGTGAGTGATTTATATCATTACTGGACTTAACGCCATTGATTCTGCAAGTTAACAGCTATACAATATTGCACAAAATGGCCAGTATTTTAATCATGCTTTAAAAAAAATTTTTGTTATTAAAAGTTTTGTTTGTTTTTTTAAGTGACAGTTATGCTACCCAAGGTTCTTGGATATATTTGAACACATTATATGCCACTTAGTCACTCCAAGTACAGACAATTGTGAAATAATTAATTTGGAAGACATGTATTTCTAATGGCATTAAGTATATATTTACATTACCATTAGTATTTGAACAGGAATCCCTAAACAAAAAGTGTAGATTGGAATCAGGCTGCTCATAAATGGCAGTCTGAATACAACCTGCTTGGTTTGACAATAGTTTTACTAACCGGCAAGAGATAGGAAACATGAATGAGCCGTGACATGAGAAAACCAACAAAGTGGTTGTGCGCCCAGTGCAGACTCAGATCAGCCTGGGCATTCGCCCAGTCTGATCAGAGTCTTCTTTTCGATGTCCGCATGGAGGTAGCTTAGACCCTAAGCTCCCTTTAAGTGCTAAGCGAAAAGTCTGATCAGACTGGGCAAATGCCCAGGCTGATCTGAGTCTGCGTTGTGCACACATCCGCTTTGTTGGTTTTCTCGTGTCGCGGCTCAAATGCGTGTAAATTCTTAATTGGCACTTGTAAATGGAAGTCATTACAGAAATTGATGAGATGTTTGTCCGTGGGGAAAAATGTGAGAAAGTTGGTATTTTAACAGTATTAGCCCTAAAGTAGATCATATCACAAGCGCAGAGCGCGAGTGATATTTCTACTTACAACTGACCAACAAGCAGTGAATTATTACTCAACAGTTCAGTGCTAGAGGGGAACTATTTCAATTCTAACACTCAAAAACACTTAAAAAGAATTCTTTTTGTTCAAATTCTCAAAAAGAATTCTTTTTGTTCACATTCTCCCGATCTTCCTGCCAGTGTGTTCATGCTCCCGCCAATATACTGTATCTGGGATAAATGTACGTTTTATGGCGATTTTAGAAAGAAAAAGAGACATTACACTGTCTTAACGTCTCAGAATGTCACAAAATTAAGTCAGTAATTGCCAGTGACTTCAGTAATTGGGCTCACACGCTCCTATGCAGTGTATTATTGCAGAATAAAACACGGAAACTTTATTGCTTCTATAGGCGTACTGTATTAGAATATAAGTTTTGTATTGCCAGTTTGAGTTTGATCACTGACAGCTATTTTGAATGTTCATTACAGTCACAAGAGCTTGGAGAACAACCAGATTATGAGGTATTGGGTTTGAATCCTGCTGATCACATCATTCTATCAAGCTGGAATGATTTATATTGCTTAGAATGTCTCACAATTTTGTTGGCTTCAAAATAACTGAAATATAAAGCAAGCTTCAAAATTAAGGGACACAACTCCTGACATCACAATATTACCCAAAATATCTGCAATTGACTATTTCAGGTTTTATCATAATTACCCCACCCTTCCCATCCTGTACTCATTTTGCCAGATTGGTTGAAGAAACCTCATGGGTCAAGGGTTGCATATATAATCTTACACCTACCACTCTCCCTTGATGTCATCCTGGCATAGGCTAATTGCACTTGCTAGTTACCCTCGTAATCACCCCATGAGATGGATTGAAGTTTAATGTTAAAAATAGTCATATCAAAACTCCCAATACATTTGTCAGTCCTTTGCCCTGAAAATGGAGTGACTGCCCTGAAAACGGAGTGACTGGTCACGAAGTTTGCAAGTGTTGCAATTGTGTAACCATACTGAAGTGAGCTCATCATCACACTTGGAGCAAGTTACATAGATCCTGATTAGACTTTGAAGTAAGATGCAGTCTGATCATGATCAGTAGTTTGTTATTCTTTTAATAGTTTTCCCTGACATGACAGACTAAGATGTATGTGTGCAGATCCTTTTTCTGCCATTTCTACAAAGCAGAACAACTTTTGTGACTTCCTTTTTTTTTTGCTTCCGTGGACAAGGTAGCCTTTCAAAAAGGTTTCTGCTCTTAAAGACACATTTTTGATTGCATAATACCCTAATGACCGTTTATTGAAACATGCTGCTCAGAGATAAAATATCCAAGAAGACTTTTCACTGAAGTACAGGTAGGGGGCCAGATAAAGGGAAATCAATTGTCAAGGGAAAAGACAGAATATAGTTATAAACAGATGATAATTGGATCAGACTGTTTTTGAAGACCCACATAGAGCTGTGTTGAACAGTGCTGCCATAATCTGCTCAAAACCTGTTTTTATGCCAAGGGCTACTAAAATATGCCATGCAAATATAGGTACTCATAAATTACAACATTCGCGCATACAAAAGACTTAGATCAGCATGTGCAGTCTAATCAGTCAATCATGTTTGCATAAACAGTCTACGATTCCTAAAAAGCAAAATTGAAGACTATGACCAATCTACACAATGTGACAGCTGATTTGAATATTTACTGTTAATATTCAAGTTATGCCAAATCAGCCTGCACAGCTAAAAAGCAAACAAAAACCAAAAAAAAACCTGATTACGGTCTACATAGATGTGACACATTGTTCACACGAAAGTTACGTTATCAATGAGTATTCGAAATCAGCATGCACAATCTGTCTTTATTTTCGCCTTTTCAAGTTTTGGGCATATATATGTGTCTATGTTTATATAAATTTTCACAAAATATCACATAAAATCAGATCTAGAAAATAAAATTAAAATAATTATCTCTTTGTTTGGTTTGCAAGTTTTATATGACTGTTTTACATATGTCTAGCAAAAAGTCATTTTTATATTTAAATAATGCCAGAAACTTTCATATGTTTAGCTTTTAGCAGACAGTGAAACCTTTTTTTTTTTTTGCATTTACTTTAACATAAAATAATCATAAACAAATCAAAGAAAAAAAAAAGGAAAACAGTTGTACAACCATTATCTCGGATCAGACAAAAAAAAAAAATAAAAAATAAAACAATAAAATCAAAAATAGATAAAATGAAAATTATAATATTTTTTTTCTTTATTATGAATAACTTTTTTTTAACTCATTAGTTTTTTGTTCTTGTTGTTAAATTGTTTAAAGTAGATGCATCTACAGGATAATATCAGTTTCCCCATATTAGGCCCCACTTTTGGAATTTGTCACTGGCATAATCCCCTCATAATCACCTAGATAAGACAATCCTTTGATGTAAGCTGTGGCCCTAAGCACTGTTTATTGGGAGCTATCAAAGTGTGCCACCCCAATTTGTTAAAGAAAAAAATGTGTCTTTAAAGGAAAGAATTTGCTCCTCTAGGAGCTCCCCCTGAATGTGCACTTGTTTGCCTAAACGGTTGAATAGTCTATTGCTAAAAATGGATGAAATATCTGTATTTTTGTAAGAAGTTTGATTCATTACAGAATACCTCTTACTAAACATTCGCTTATCCGGATTGGGTTTAAAGACACATTTTTTTCTTTAAGAAAATGAGGTGGCACAATTTGATCACCCACAATAAACAGTATGTAGGGCTATAGCTCACATCAAAGGCTTATCTTATCTAAATGATTATGAGGGGATTAAGCCAGTAATAAAACTGTATGAGGGGGGCCTAATATGGGGAAACTACTTTTATCATTTAGATAAGATAAGCCTTTGATGTGAGCTATAGCCCTACATACTGTTTATTGTGGGTGATCAAATTGTGCCACCTCATTTTCTTAAAGAAAAAAAAGTATAATATGAGTTTAAACAAAAGCCACCTTAACAATGCTGTTAATGCTCAAATGCTTTGATTTGGCCTCTAACGCTAAATTATAACTTTGAAAGATAGTTTCAGCCGAAATTCCAGAATGTCAAGGTCCTGATAATTCAGAGAAATATACCTGTACTATTTATTGTTTATAGATAATGCTTATATCAGTCCCTCTGAACTTCTTCTCTGGGGCAGTTCTAAGGTGGATTCACATTTAACACAGAATTAGGAGATGATTCAGGAGATGACCACTATAAGCTTTTAGCTTACTGTCAGATCCTGATACTTTAAATTGATTATACAATGTGAATTGATTAATAAAATATTGTTTAAACCAACACAGAATTAAATGTCAGACTTGAGAATGATTATTTGTTTGAGAAAATCTGAAGTTTCTTTTAAAAGAATTTCAGTAAGTAATTTCATTGAAAAATTGGCAGAGCATGGCATACATTGTACGCCATGCTCCTCTCGAATTATATGTAAGATGCTACCTGAAATTCATATAATGGAAAAGTGTGATTTTCTCAAATAATATAATTCTCTGTTATTTGTTTTTATAAAGAAAGAAATCTCTGTGAAAATCACACATACCTGGAGCTTTGTACTGCCAAAGCTGGTTGTCCTAGATAGTTTTAATTATCAAACTTCTTTTGTTAAACTTTTGATAAATTTTCAGAATATTTTGAGAAATCTGTATAACATTATAGGCTGTAAATGAGCACACTATGATTGTTATAAGTGACTAGGAAATATTCAAATTTCGTCTCCTTTCAGATAAATGAGGCAGCATTTCACAGTGCACGGATACTGTTTGACATTGAGGCTGGTTCCCCAATCATACTCATACCTCATAGTTCAAGGACTACAGATGTACTAGTTGCTGATCTTGGTACCCTGTCTGTCAAAAACTGCTTTAAATTTGATGGAGATTATGGAACTTTCAGTGAGATTAAGAAAAGTGGTGAAAAGACAACTCAGGCAAAATCTGAACAGTCAGAAAATGTTTTCACAAAAACAAATCTTTCACGCACAAATTCTCAGATGTCACAGAAAAATGATGGTATGGCGTCAAGGTCATCTTCCCAATCTTATATAGCTGGTGGCAGAAAAGTGTCACAAGGAACGGACACTTTGGGGACAGATTTACCCCACCCACTCACCCAAAGTATCTTTGATGAGCTACAGCCACCTAGAGTAAATGTAGACTTAATGACAGAAAGCATTTATGGTAGCCTTGATCATGATTTAAGAGATGAAACAAGTACCATTCAATCGGTCTCAGAAATTGATGGTGAAATCTATGATCCAACAGACAAACATGGAGGCTCAGTACCTTCTGAAGGGTCAAGTGTTGACCCTGTATCTCCTAGGTCACGACAGAACTTGTTATTAGACACAAGTTTAGATAGAAATACAGCAAAACTGTTGCATCCACCTTCTAGTCCAGCTTTACTCAGAGGAGTTTCTACATCATCCAGTGAAACCGATACCAGAGAAAACAGAAATGTGTTTTCAAATAATAAAGAGTCACTGTCAGAGACTAACCTTGCTACCATGGATACAACTCAGCACAAATGTTTACTAGACATTCTGGAGGTCAAGTTATCAGAGATGGATCTGTTCTCAGCAGAAAGAGTGGAGAAGAGTAACTATGTGAGGAAAAAGCTGTGTCAGGATTTAGAATTTCCTTCATGTGTCATTCAGAGAAGGGTAAGTGTGTTAGGCATTAAAACAAGATATTAAAAAAAAATAATGACCCTAGATATTCGGATGTTTTAAATCAGTAGGTGTACTTGCCATAAAGTTTAAAGTAGTTGATTTTGCTGTTTGGCAACATATCAAGGATTGCTGGTAAAATGGCTAGGAGTGCAGATGTGGGTGCAGACTGTGATCAGTCTGCTCATCTAGGGTCTTGATAAGTTCTGTCTCAGTACTTAGAGTTTGTGAGGTATGTTTCAGTGCTATATAGAGGATCTTACATGAGTGCTCATGTATTATTGAATTTATTAAACGAGTTGGGGAAAAGGATAAGATGCGAGGCTTGCCGAGCATCTTATCGGTTTTCCCCAACGAGTTTAATAAATTCAGTAATACAGGAGCACGAATGCAAGATTATATTTATCATATGACACTAAAATTGCATTTTATTAGCAAATTTTG
Organism: Ctena decussata; assembly: GCA_963989385.1. Classification (NCBI taxonomy): domain Eukaryota; kingdom Metazoa; phylum Mollusca; class Bivalvia; order Lucinida; family Lucinidae; genus Ctena; species Ctena decussata. The sequence continues at coordinate 21,806,056 of OZ022502.1, forward strand.
CATTAAAACGTCACAATTTCCCCATTAGAAAACGTGACGTTTTTATGGACATCAACGTTTAATGTTACGACGTAATTTGCATATTTAATCCACTAGTGGATTATCGTTTTTAATGCATGGCTTTATTACACTCTCAGATGCGACGTCATATGATAAACTAATTTTTCCTTTGAAACCATTGTGATTTTAACTAGATATTAAGATATTTTTTGTGAGTATATACTCTTCGCCAAAAGTTTAGCATAATGTGAAAGTAAATATGACAAGATTATTAGAGATAACTTGGAACTTAATTATTATGATTTCTAATAATTCTGTTACATTTACATGAAAATTATGCATGAGCCTACTTGCAGGTAGAAAATAGTTTATTTATAAATGTACAGCAGTTTCTTGCTTTTTAAAAGAGTTGGTAATTTGTCACGTGAGATGTTTTTGATTATATATATATATATATATATATATATATATATATATATAACATTCTGTTGAATTTCAGGGTGGCAAGTTACTCAAAGAAAAATGTATGTTAAACCTAAACATAGAAAGAAACCTGGAAGGGGACATAAGTCACTCTGTGCCGGACTGGTGTGTCAAGGGAGCGCTCTCATCAGTTCACTGCTGCCTTGACATTGCACAATACAAATTGATACGAGGCTTGCTTGAGCACAACCTTGGTGAGAAATTTGAAATATGGAAATTCAAGAAGGAGTTAATGACACACATGGTGGATCCACACATACAGGTAATGTCCTATATAATTGATATGATGCTTGCCAGTCATGATACTTTTCATGCCAGTCAGTTTTTCAGAACAAATAATAATACCTTTTATTTCCAACTGATCCATATTTTCCTTTTCCATTTTGTCAGGACAATCATTTATCATATGACATCTCACCTGAGAGTGTAATACTGCCATGCATTAAAAACGATGATAAACTAGTGGATTAAATATGCAAATTACGTCGTTACATTATGCGTTGACGTTGCATTTTCTAATGGCGAAATTGTGGTCTTTTAGTGCAAAATTTGCAAATAAAATAGCCTCGCATTTTATCTCATTTAATAAATTCAATAAGACATGAGCACTCATGTAAGATCCTCTATATCTGTAATGAATGCCAGACCAATCATATGGCTGGCATTGCTTGTATGGAAGATTATTACTGAAACAACTGACTAGTGTGAATTGTATCTTGACTGTTATTGATCTGATCTGTTTGATTTGATGTAGAGAATGAAATGAGAACATATAAAATAAGCCACCTCTTGAGAAAAAGTTGCCTCTAGAGCAAAAAGTGTCTTATCATGGCTACTTATCTCCACAATTGCCACATTTGATAGAACCATGACTAAATCAGACAATTTATATGTGTTCCAAAATGCCAGTGTAATTCAATCCTTGTTAATGCAAGTAGAGATTACATATTAAAACTTCCAATCAGTCTATGCATAACATGGCCAGTTTTCAAAGTTTCCTAAATGTGGTGATTGTGGAGATCAACTCACACAAAAAAATTGTTTCCCAAAAATTATATATGCCTTGTTATAAAGTGCGCCAAAAGTAAATGCAATATTATTCTTAGCAGTCTGCAGTTTATATTGTGGGTTTTACTAACAGTATAGCAGACTTTTTATGTTGTTGTTGGTGATTAGAATCTTTGACTTTGTTTTATTGTCATTACAATTGTCTTGTAATGTAATGCTTTGAATTGTATTCTTTAGATTTTAGAACTTTATTTTTTTCTGTTGCTAAGTTAACACCTGATTCTTTAAGTTTCAGTACTTTCACGTTTAGCTTTAGGTATATTATTTATTATAGATTGAAGAATTATTTGATAATTCTATGGTAATAAATTTGGCTTATATCCTACATACCTTTGGTTGAGCTTGAAGAGGTCATGCAAGGACAAGCATTCACCAGTGACAGCCTAGACTAGTCAGTGATCTAGGCAGTCTGATTAAGGCCTAAGTTGGTCACTTGTTTATTATATCTACATTGTTTCATGAAAGCAAAAGCGCTATTCAGACTGCATTGATCGACAAGCTGGGCATTCTCCTATAAGCTGTACTAAGAGAAATTGTGCTGTATATCTGCAAGCTACAGGGCTCAGATCACCTCATGCTGTAAAGGCTCGTCAGGATCCATAGAAGCTTGATGTGAGACTTGGCTGTTTGCCTGTTCCAAGATGATGTAAATTGGTTTATCCATATATATTCTTTTGACCATATCTGTGTTCTGGAATGATTTGTGAATTCTTATATTAGCGAACAAGTAGTTGTTATTCATAAAAGTAAAAAGTATGCAAAGACCAGGAACTGAAACAATCAAAATCCAAATCCAGCCCTCAAACCATAGTTGGAAACAACTAAGATTACAAATAATCAAGATACAGAGAACATATGGCCAACCGAGTGAGCAGCTTGTTCCCAAAAGGTGGCCACTCAGCAACCCAAACCCAACCAAAAATAATAAGAACATACATAAGGTAAAACATCACAGGAACTCTGACACCAAAAACAGGCAACAGAGAACCACAACAGAACTACCGCCTTGGAACGGTCAGTAATGAATTACTGGGGGGCTTAAATCGATTTTACAGGCCCAACCTCACCCTCAGTTTCTGAAGTGGTACAAAACATTTAGTTGGTTGTTCGGTTCGCATGATAACCCTCTAACTCGTCAATGAATCATCACGGTAAACACATAAATCTAATTTCAACACCATGAAGAAGCAAAGACGAGGACTCAACAGATACAACGGGCCGTCTGACAGGTGGAGATCCCTGTCCTGCCAAACAACCCCACTGGAAATCTGAAGCAAAAGAAGGTCACCAGTTGAGCCCCGGTGGACCAAGCAACAGACAAAAAGGCTCCGGTCCCAACCAACTAAAATATATAGCTTTAGGTCGGGGCCATCATAGAGTCTGACGACCGATCCCCCGGTGTGCAATTAAAGAGTGCAGCAAAGTTATCAACCGTGATTGGGTTAATCACTAAGCATGCAGACTGTCGCATAACATTTAAATTAAGTTTGGCTATATCAGTCAGTTAGATAGTCACAAGATACCAGTAGATTCATGAATTAGGGAAAATAAAACAGTTGCAAATATTATGGGATTTACAATATTGTGTCTCTTAGTACAGTTTATATAGCTTCCTATTTGCATGGCCTCAGCAAATGTAGGTACTTGCAGTTAAAGGTAACTTGGGACACTTTCAGTGGAAGCAACTCTAAAATTATCATTTTGTCTCCATTCTCAGTGAAGGTCAACTCATGTAGAAAATAGTTTGCTTCTTTAGGAGCAAATTGTTTCCCTGAAAAGTATTCCATATTTGGAAGGGTTACATCCTCCAAGGAAGCAAACAGGAAGTCAGAATAGTTGTTCCTCTTTGTAAAAATGGTGGAAAACAGGGAGGTGTACCGATACAGCATAACATAAATAGTATTTACATGGTTTACCAAGCTCCTAATAAAAAGAGGTACATTTGGTGATAATTCTTAGCTATTTTTTGGTCGTGACCCCACATTCATTAGAGGTGTTTGTCAGAGGCTGTTCAAATAATAAAGGGTCACATTTTATACGACAAATTTACAAGGGCGTTGGAAAAGTAATGCAAATGACGTAATTTCTCGGTAACCAACATAAAAACAGAACTTCTGATTGCAAAAACACATAAAGCTGCATTTATGATATGCATAGGAAAGTCTGCAAACACTGTGTATTTTTAGCTCACCTGAGCACGAAGTGCTCAAGGTGAGGTATTGTGATCGGTCTTTGTCCGTCGTCCGGTGTCCGGCGTCAACTTTTGCTGTAAACGACTTCTTCTCCAAAACTGCCTGGCGGATTTTGAAATAATTTCACAGAAATGTTCCTTGGGGGACTCTCTACCAAAATTGCTCAAATGGTTCCGCTCCGCTGAACAATATGGCCGCCAGAGCTAAAAATAGAAAAACCTTTAAACGACTTCTCCTCCAAAACTGCTGGGCCGATTTTGAAATAATTTCACAGAAATGTTCCTTAGGAGACCCTCTACCAAAATTGCTCAAACGGTTCCGCTCCGCTGAACAATATGGCCACCAGAGCTAAAAATAGAAAAACCTTTAAACGACTTCTCCTCCAAAACTGCTGGGCCGATTTTGAAATAGTTTCACAGAAATGTTCCTTAGGAGAACCTCTACCAAAATTGCTCAAACGGCTCCGCTCCGCTGAACAATATGGCCGCCAGAGCTAAAAATAGAAAAACCTTTAAACGACTTCTCCTCCAAAACTGCTGGGCCGATTTTGAAATAATGTCACAGAAATGTTCCTTGGGGGACTCTCTACCAAAATTGCTCAAATGGTTCTGCTCCGCTGAACAATATGGCCGCCAGAGCTAAAAATAGAAAAACCTTTAAACAACTTCTCCTCCAAAACTGCTGAGCCGATTTTCAAATAATTTCACAGAAATGTTCCTTAGGAGACCCTCTACCAAAAATTGCTCAAACGGTTCTGCTCCGCTGAACAATATGGCCACCAGAGCTAAAAATAGAAAAAAGCTTTAAACATCATCGTCTCTGAACCCATTGGCTCGATTTCAAAAAAAATCCACAGAAATGTTTTACTCATGACTCTGAACAAAAATTGCTTAAACGGTTCCACTCCGCTGAACAAAATGGTGTTACGTAGTGAAAAGAGAAGTCGGGTTTTATATAGTTTTACTGTCTTTTATTCCTGTTCATATTTCCCAGCAGGAGTGCAGTCTCTCTCTCCCTACTCCCGCTCTCGACCACTGACAACATTACTAACTACATACTGCTCTCCTGTTCTCACCAACACCCCAGCAAAAGTCCCCCCTTACAGTCTTGCTTTCCCCTTTTATACTCTCTCGCACCTGCTTATTTTTAGCCATATACCTCATGTCATTTTCTATTTATAAAGATTACGTCGACTTTAATTTAGCATTATCTAGCCTTATAAGGAATTGGCAGCCACATATGACAATGACTAAAATACTATATTAAACATTTAGGTGAATGACGTTTGTTTTCGTGACCGAAATTTACTTATCTTATTTACGAGAAAAATAGTGTCAAAACTGTCTGGAAAAGCCAATAAATTGTCTGGTTCCTAAGTAAACAAAGCAATAAATATTATTACCTGTCTTACCCACCCTGATTATGAACTTAATATAGATCTCCAAACAACTTTATCAAATTACCTACTACTTGGCCCTTACGTCATTGTCCGATTTGTCCGATTTACTAAAAGTACACTTTATAATAATTTTAGACCAAATACAACAACAATCTTAGAGGCGAACAGCTATTACGCAACAATGGCCGCCAGAGCTAAAAATAGAAGTAAATCTTAGAACAACACAGAGGGCACAGTTATGATCCAATCATCATGAAACTTTGTCAGAATGTTTATCTAAATGAAATCTAGACCATCTTTGAAACTGGGTCATGTGGGGTCAAAAACTAGGTCACTGGGTCAAATCTTAGAAAAACCTTGTGCACACTCTAGAGGGCACAGTTATGATCCAATCTTCATGAAACTTTGTCAGAATGTTTATCTAAATGAAATCTAGACCATCTTTGAAACTGGGTCATGTGGGGTCAAAAACTAGGTCACTAGGTCAAATCTTAGAAAAACCTTGTGTACACTCTAGAGGGCACAGTTATGATCCAGTCTATGTGAAACATTGTCAGAATGTTTATTTTCATGAAATCTATACCAGATTTTAAACTGGGCCATGTCAGGTCAAAAACTAGGTCACTAGGTCAGTTCTTAGAAAAACAGGGTGAACACTTTAGCAGACGCAGTTTTGTTCTAATCTTCATGAGACTTTGTCAGAATGTTTGTTTCCAACAAATCTGGACCAAGGGTGCAACTTAGTCATGTTGGGTCAAAAAGTAGGTCACTAGGTTAAACCTTAGAAAAACATTGTGTACACTCTAGAGGGCACAGTTTTGATAACTTTGTCAGAATGTTCATATCCAAGAAATCTAGACCAGGTTTGAAACTGGGTCATGTGGGGTCAAAATCTAGGTCATTAGGTTAAATCTTATAAAAACCTAAGGTACACAATAAAGGGTTCATTTTCCATTTAATCTTTGTGAAACTCTGTCTGTCAGTCATGTAGATGTCTCTGAGGTCAAGTTCACAGGATACTCAGGTGAGCGATCCAGGGCCATCATGGCCCTCTTGTTTTCAAAAGGGCACATTTTTAACTTCTTTGAAAGAGGTATACCCTAAAGACACTGCAGAATTTTAGTTTAGTAGGCCGTAATTTATATATCAGCAGTCTTTGATTTGTTTTTATTTTTGCTACTTAAAGACAATGCCCAGGCAATGTTGTCCTGTAAATATCACGGAAATTATTTTTAATCTGTGTTCCATACTGGCCCGGGAATATGGATTATGTAGTAGCAAATTCCCCATTTCTACCAAAAATTAAATGATTTCGTAATGAAAACAAGTGTATTAGCATTCAAAATCTTGTCAGCAAAAGCATTTACATGGGTCAATGAAAACCTGTCATTAAATTCAAATTAATGCCAAAAACGAAGCCTCTACAAGCTTTTAAAAATGACGTTAACATATATTTCAATAACGTCATAGGAATTGGGCATTGCTTTGCAAGGAATAAATCGATAACAGTTGCCACCCTTCTAACTTTTGTATGTAGGCAACAATGGGCAAGCAACTGACAAAGATTAATTTTGTATTTGCAACGATATTTGACTTGAATGCCCAACACTGAAAAGATTTTACATATGAAATTAGCCCAGTGGTATGACTGGGGTCTAATAAAACGCGTTGTAAGTCAGTATGGAAAGGTGTCTTTGTTCAGCGTTTGGTATTATTGTAAAGACAAAATGTAGTGTTTTCAGCATATGCATAGCATTTGTACCCAGTATTCCCCTTAACAAAGTTATGAGGCCATTTGCATTACTTTTCAAACGCCCCTCGTATATATAAAAAAAAGGACTGTCCTCATAATGGTCATCAGATACCTCTAGAACAGGGAACTCAGAAGAGTTTATCATTATTATTGCCTTCCCAATAAGCACTGCTCACAGCTTACTCAGTATTGCAATCAGCTTTTAAAATGCTGTCAGATTATTACTTAATTATACTACACCTGGTTAACTATGTTTTCAAGGATGTTACGAAAGGAAAAAGAGCTGTTACGAAACAAAAAAGAGTCATAGTTACCAAATGACCTGGTCATCAGCTCATTTGGTAACTACGACTGTTTTTCGTTTCGTAACAGCTCTTTTTTGTTTCGTAATAGCCCTTGTATATACATAGTTAATCAGGTGTGTGTGTTGGGTGGGGGGTGGCGGGCTTGGAAACTGTTGTGATTAGTCATATGCCACACCTGATAGCTGAGCTAGTATACCTGCAGTAATATTCATTGGTCCCTATTCCTTTCAGAGTTCAACCTAATATTTAATGGCCTTAAAATATAATCAGCTTTATTGAAGCAGATTTATTGATAGGAAAATTAGTTGACATATGAGTCAGTGCAACAAGGGAGAAAACCTACCTTTTAGCAGTGCAGATAACTCCTGCAAAGATCAGTCTGCACTCATAACAAGTCTAGTCATGGCATGTGTAGTTTGCCAAACAAGTTCTGTGTGACCCAGATATTTTATACATACAATGGAAGAGATTTCACATTTCTTTTCCTGGGAGTATAGTGCTGAAGTATATCATCAGTTCAGTCATTCAGGCTGCGTAGCGCAGTCAGTAGCGCACCTGAGTCAAGAGCCAGAGGTCCCAGGTTCGTTAACCGGTCTGGCCATATACTTTTATTTCTCCTTTCGCTGATTCAAAAAGTTACTGGCGAAAGTATGTACACTTAGTACTGGTTAACTGCTTAGGAGGTCTAAGCCTGCCCAGGAATAATGTGGTTAGGTTAACTGACCATACCGACATGACCATAGCTGTTTAAGCTAGTATCTCACTGGGATGCGACAACCGGGGACTAGTTTGAGACAAAGATTTGCGATAAAATCCGCGACTTTGCGACATTTTTCATATTTGGGTCTCACTGAAATGGTGATTACGACATATAGGCGAGTGTCGCGCGAATGTCGCACGAATGTCGTACGATTATCTCACGAATCTTGCCCAAATTCGCCTGGAGTTCGCACACACATCGCGCGACAGTCGCGCGACGTTCGTGAGACACTCGTGCGACGTTCGCACAATAAAATTGCGATTATTTCTCTCGTGCGACTGTGTCACGATACTCTCGCGAACGTCGCACGACTGTCGTGCGAAGGTCGTGCAACAGTCGTACGATGATTTTGCGAGAAAATGAGAACCTATTGACATTCCAGCAATTCTTTAATCATCAGACATCAGAAAGTTGGATATTGTGTTTTATCATAAAATATGGGATGGTTCAGCCAGAACTCAGCCAGTACATTCTGGTGGGCATCCTTCCATGAGTACTGTTTCTAAATCTCAATGCCCAGTTTCTTTTTCTTCCTTGTTTCACCTGTCAGAGAAACCCTGGGAGCTCCCGAGCTCTCGTCGTCGGAGGGAACAGGAGCTGGGACTGTTTCGGCTTCCTGTGTTGTGGTTTGATGGCCGGGTGCAGTGGCAGCCCTACCCCTACCTCGCCTTTTTCTGACCTTTGCTGGCATTATGCCCATGTTGGAACTGAATGAGTGCAAACTGTTTGCAAGAGACATAATTGTCCGAGTCACGTGGGACGAAAATACGAACCATTCACGACACTTTTGCAACATTGCGAGTAATTTAAGACACTCGCACGATAGTCGTAAGATATTCGTACGAATGTCTCACGACGTTCGCGCGAAAGTTACTCAGTTTTATTTGCTCGCAATTTAGTCGCGGAACTGTCTTATTTATGTCGCAATTTGTTCGCAATATAGTCATATTTATTTCGCAAATTTTTCGTGTTCACGGTCATTGTGACTCGCCGGAAACTAAATTGCGATGGGTCCGCGACGTGTTCGCGACACCCGCGATGACTTTGCGACTATGTTGCGACTATATTGCGAGAAATTTTGTCGCATAAAAAAGTTTTACTTGTAAAACTTTTTTGTGCGACAATGCGAACCGTTTGCGCTAGTTTGCGACTCATGCGAGGATATTGCGAATCCCCGCGAACGTTTCAAGACAGTTTTGAGACTCATCCGCGAATGCAATTTGCAATCAGTCGCAAACTGTCGCATCCCAGTGAGATAGGGGCTTTACCGTGGAGGTAAAGCAATAACAACACAACAACAACATTCAGCTTCAGGAGCTAGCTTGTGAACTTGTCGATAATACCAGGATGTCTTAGCTTTTCGGTCAAGCAACTCTAGTCTTGTCTTGAAGTAGCATCGAATACTAGAATAAGTGAGGTAACCTAATGTTAAAGATAAGACAAGAAATTTTAATATGGCGTGACAAGAACAGCAAGAAATATAAGCCCTTAAGTGTTTTTGACCGTCTAACTCTAATCCTTAATAAACCAAATGTATATTCTCCTGCCACAAAACATACCAGCTTCATGTGGTGATACATAAATGTATTATGATGGTTGTGGTAAAGGTGGTTAATGGTGTGGGGCAAATTATTTAGTAAACATGATGCATTAAGGTGAAAATATTGTACAAGATTTTTCAAAAGTCTGTCTGCAGTCTTAATCGGAGTAAATGTTTCTATAGGTGGAAAAATGAATACTTGTTTGAAGAAAATCCAGTGATAAAGATTTATGTCACATAAAATTTTGATAATAACAGACAAGAAAACTGCTTCAAAACTTTTTGTTGCTGACTGCATTGTAATACTATACATGATATACGGAACGACAATTTTTTTTTTGACACTGTTATTTACATCCCAGTGCTACAAACGAAATGCTACAAACGAAATGTTCATTTACTAATAGATGTTTTGTAAATGCATGTTTACATACACATTTCAGGAAAAGACATACCGGTAATTTTAGTATTTTGATAAAAATTACAACTTTTTTGATTGTCAGTTTCTTGATGCTACTATATGTAATGCATTGGTTCATTTTCAGACTGTGTTGACTGGTGATGTATACAGAGTGATCTCAATGTCAGTTGAGTTGACTAATGTAACACTGGAACTCTTAGAATCTCATGAGCAAGGGCCACAACTCCCACAAGTCTCCATAGCTAAGATGGATTTCATTCGTTCACGGCTGTCATATGACAGCTACTCTGACCAATCAAAAGAGACTGATTTGGTGTCTCATGAAATCCTGGCCAGTGATACTAGATTTAAAGGTAAGCACAAATAAAATTATTGTAGACTTTTCTAATAGCATATAAATGAGTTTGAAATTTGTTAAGTAACATGTTATATATATTCTGAATATGCAGAAAAAGCTTAATTTAGATATAAAAGCCCAGTCTGATGAAATTATTCAGTGTAGATCTATGTGTAGAAAAGATGCATATTAAATTTTCACATTAACATGAGAAGGGCCAGAAAAGTTGCTGACAAAATTAACAAAGGACCTGGTATGATAAGGGCCATTTTTGGCCCCCATTCAAATTCTCTTAAAATGGCATAGTTTCTATTGCTTATCATTTGTGCATATGCAAACAAACAGAAATAATATGTTTCACTTTTGTTAATTCTCAGAATAAAATGATTTCTGACATGCCTATGTTGGTTCAATAATATGAAGGAAAATTGCAAGAAAAACCGAGTTTAATATTTTTACCTTGAAAGAAATGAGTCATTTACAATAGCTTTTGAAAGCTCTTTATCATAGGCTTTTGATGAAATGCTTATACGTTGGGTACCACGGCTAATTACCTGTGCACTGCAGACGGCCTGTCAAGGTACCCCACCCACTCAATCTTGCAAGTTCAGAGACGCTAACCAAAAAATTCCAACAAATCAAAATGAAATGTGTACCAAATTATTCCTTGTGTTCTAACTAAGAAAATGAATACCCACAACATATGTTTATTTTGTCTGTGAGCGGAGATATGGGCGTTTTTATGTTGAGAACGCTGGGAAAATGTTCCAAACGCTGTCAGTTTGGTAACAGAAAGTTAAAAATAAACCTAGAGCCCGGTCTCCAGCACATTTAATTTTTTCAAGGCATGTAAATATATCAAAATTATGTCTGCATATAAAATATAAAATGTGCTGGAGGCCGGGCTCATATATTTTGAAAGCAGCAAAGGCTACCAAATTCGTCATTTTCGTCAGAATCTGCTGGGGGTATGGGTATGTTCAAGATTAAAACTCAAATATTTTATTCAAGAACTGGTTAATTTTGTATTCGCTGTAACATTTAAGGTTAGAACTCTCCTATGAATGCATGTTAGTTATCGAAATAGAAATTTTGAAAAATGAGTTTTCTGGGGGCCAAATATGGGCCTTATCATACCAGGTCCTTTAGAATCCAAAAAATGCTTTGTCCAAGCTTTATTGTATTGAGAATTCAACGAACAGAGGGCAAATAGTGTAGATCCAGATGGGGTACCTCGTATGGATCTTTGCTGTTTGCAGATTGAACTATTTTCAATTCAGACACTTTAGGTGTTAAACTAGTCTACTTATCTTTGATAAAGGTTGTTATTAAATCTTTTTTTTTCTCAACAGATGTAGCTGTGAATCTACGTCCCAGTGTGTTTGAGCGGATACTGGAGCCGTCGGGAAATGCCAGCCCAGACAGCCTTCAGCTGGAACTTCACTTCAGGGCCACACAAGATGGTACCAGGTTTATGATCCTGCTCAACAACATGAAACTCATGTGCAGTTTTGATTGGTTGATTAGAGTTAATGAGTTCATCATGACAAAGGCAGAAAATCCTTTTATGACAGGTATTTACTATATTCCAGTTTAAATAAGTACTGTTTCATGTTTAATAAATAAATGCTTCCCTCACGTTTTTGACATTGAAAAAAGTGGCCAAATTCACCAAGATTAGCTTCATATTACCAAAATTTGTTATTTATTGCCCAAATTGTGTCTCAAGAGTTTCACTTTCTTCTCACCATACCCTCTGCTATGGAGTCTGTGGAAGCGCAATGCAGGTGTGACAGCATTCTGCAGAATTCTTGTGTTGCAGAAAGTGGTATAGTGCAGTGGATCATTTCAAGAATATTACTGTCATTAAGTGAATGAGTGAACTCGGGTTTAATGTTCGACAAACACGTATGTCATACAGAGACAGGCAAGAGTATAATAACTGTGTGTTGTGATTGGAAAACGGGATGAAATTTTATCAATTAACCCAGAATGTTTCGTAGAACAGAAGAGAATAGAAGCTTTACGATTTTTAATCTATTATATTTAACATACAATCAATCACCAATCTTACTTGAAAAGGCTGCTACTTGGAATAGATGAAGTCTTTTGTAAATGATTTGGTGCTGATATTGCAAGTAACAATGCTAAATTTAACATAACAGAATATGTAAAACTGCCATTGCTGACACTCTGTTTACTCTGTGTAGATGGTGACACTCAGCAAGAAGGTTTGTCAGAAAACGACGCAGAACCAGACATTTCAACCAAAGAGAATGGATCTCGTACTGCCAGCCCACTGACCACCTCTGGAGGGATAATTACAAAGAGAGGACCCCAGGTGGACCAGACAGAAGTGCCATTTGAGTTCAAGCTGAATGTGACTGAGACACAGTTTGTTGTTGTGGAGAACTTGGCATCATTGGATACTAATGCTGTCATACTTAAAGTATGTAAATTATCTTAAAAAATAAAATCACTTATAAAGATGATTTAATAAGTCCAATAGAATATGGCTAAATGCCATTTTGTTGACATGTTTTACTGTCTACAAATATGACAGAGACCAAAGTCTGGTTAGCAGGAAGAAGCATCTTGTAACTTAGGAAGCCAGTATATGCATATTCAGACTGCTACTGCCCATGCGAGGGATAAGATGATATAAGATGCCATCCAGTGTTAACATGAAGCCACTGCAAAGCTTTAAGACACAATCAATGAGGGTTTTTTGAAGAAAATGGGTATATTTTTAAAGACAAAATAGAAAATTTTAAAGACAATGTAAAAAAAGATAAAGAAAAAAGACAATGAAAAAAAAAGACGAATGAGAATTAAAGAAAAATGTTTTAAAGACTCTCCGACCCCCCCTTCCTTCCCACCCCCTCCCCTACAAACACACACATACACCCAACACACATACCCTACATGCACACACACTTGTACATACAAGCACTTTATTTATTGAAATCAACAAGGTCCTAATATTGTCTAGCCAAACTTCAGTTAACATTTATATTCACAGTCTGATTCATACAGGTTTGAGGTTATAAAACTTGAGAATAATCTCAAACTCAAAATAAAGCACACTGATTGGTTGCTTCCGAGCATGTGCTCGGAAGCAGCCAATCAGTGTGCTTTATTATGAGGTTGAGAATATACTCAAGTTTTATAACCTCTGGGCACAGTCTTGTTTATATTCATGCAGTCTCATTGGGACATTTATAGTACATATGTCCCAGTGCAGATTTACTCATGATACACTCAGTTAACAGTATGTTTTCTTCTTCATTTTTTAGTGTACAGCTGTTCTTTCATACCGTCCAAAAGCTCAGGACAAATTAATGGCCTGCACTCTCCAGAGTTTAGAAGTTTTTTCCTGCTCATTACTAGCAGAAGAGGACACTGCTATGTCTATTGTTGATCCTATGACAATCTGCATAGAGTTGAATGCCAACCCTCTACCAGACTTAAAAACTGACAAGTCAGTGGGTTTATTAGATGCTAAAGTGGTAGATCAGAGGGAGCTGCTGCTGGAAGTTGGTTTCAGTACAATGAATGTTAGACTATCATACTTGGACATGAGGATGTTTCTGGCCATTATGAATTCTTTACCAAAGCAGGCTCTACAGGCTAAGCAGTTGAAATCTTCAAACAGGACAGTGGACGTGCCTTATTCAGGTATGTAATTTAAAGCCACTGACATGTCAGTGACACTTTTTTGTCCCATACATGTAATTTAAATATATACAGATTAGAGATTGATAGATTCAATATTTGTAGAAGTGTGGCATATCTTTACTTTGAATATTAGCCGTAAAGTCACCAGGAGAGGCATTGCATGAATAGGACAATAAGCTATGTGCATACTATAAATATTATGATCTAAATATTTATTAAACATGTTGAAACCATATTATCTGCGCAACGGCACATTAAAACAGAGAATCTTCGTCAACCAGCAAACTATCACAAGTACACTGGCGCAATTAATGGATGACATCATCTTGATATGGCTACACACAAGTTACGGGTTGTACTCATTCCTCGGGGAGGCCTTAAAAGTGTGTTATAAAGAGATTAACATTAATTCCAGTACATATATTAACACGAACCGTCGCCGTGATGTAACAGTCTCTAGGGTTGAAACTTAAAACATTATTACATATGAACTTACCTAATCTCCACATTATGCTGCATTTTTATGCGTTCTAAATACTCATCCTATTTTATCTTTCTTTTGACTTCAAGTATAATAAATTCATAACCTTGCGTAACATACATGTAACAAAATCCTACTTTCACTTTCATTTTATGTAATTACGTAACGTTAACTATACGTTCATTTACCATAGTAACTGTCCATCATATTGGCTTCCGGTTTAAACACAATTAGACCACGTGATACAAACTTACCGTTTTATACTACTTCAGTAGCTCTGTATGTGTAAATTTTTTGTCCTGACGAAGGTCTTTGTAAGACCGAAACGCGTAGACACAAATAAAAAATGTCAACATAACCGCTGATGATTGTTGGTTCTGTTTTTCCTCTATTATTTTGATAAATATTTATTTTTCACTTTTTGGATTCCCCAGGATTCATATAATTTTATGCAAATGGGGAAGACTGATGAGACCTGCACAGGCTGAAATGATTTTTGTTGTTCATAAAAGCCATTTGATATTCTGAGCTATAGACTGTGACAGCAGCAGCCATATTATATTGAGAAAGCTGTTTCTTAAAATGGATTACAGTACATGTAACTGTAAAAAATGTTCACAATTTTTTTGCCATTTTTATAGTTAACATAAAAGCATGAACTGAAAATGTTAGTACTAAGGATTGTTAGGAAAACAGAAATCTATTTACTTTAGTACTATGAATGTGTGTACCAGGGAACATAAATACATTGACAGTATCACATGTTGCATGTGAAAGAAAATATTGAAAGTAGTATGCATAATTTATAATATGCATCCACTGCAACAGGAAAATAATTGTTACTACACGTAATTTCAGAATCTCAGATTAATCAGCTCCAGGAGTTAGGATTTAGCACCGAGGACTGTCAAACAGCCCTTGAGTTGACTACAGGGGACACAGAAGCGGCTGCTGTCTGGTTGACAGAGAATGCTAAAATAGTCCCACCCAAGAAAGAGGATCTCAAAATAACCAAGGTCGAGGTCAGTATGGATTGTTATTATGCTTCTGTCCCTTAGTAAGACTATTGCTAAAGAACAATCGGTCCATGAAAATGGTTTGTAATCCTTAAAGTGCCAAAAAAGCAGACTTCAGAATGTACCTCAGGAAAATTTCAAAAAACTGTTTTGGCCAAGCTATATCATATTGAGAATTCAAAGAACAGAGGCCAAACATTGTAGATCCAGATGAGGTGGCTCATTATGAGCCACCTCTTCTGGATCTATGCTGTTTGCATATTCTAATTTCAATTCTAATGCACTTACAAATGTAATGCAAGGTCTGATTGGATGTCAAAAATTGTGGCAGTATATTCTATGATATACATGGCACATCTGTTAGACCATTCAGGGTAGATTTGGTGCTGACTTATATACATTCAAGCAACTAATGAAGCCTTTATGGGGGGAGGCAAAACTTGATCCATTGTAAGAAATTCCATTGATGGGAATCACCTTAGCCATGCTGGAAATAGAAGGTTAGTTTAAATGATGATTTTTAAGGAAATGCATTTTTATTAGCACTCTTACTCATTCCTAATGTTTGTCCCATCCTTTCATGCATGGGACTGTGATTATAGCCATTCCAGCATGGGTTAAAATGATACTTAACTTTTCCAGCTTAAAGCTAATGGTGTGTTTGTGTGTCTGATTGATGACTGCCAGGATGCAGATGTACCTCTGGTGGAGCTGGGATTCAGTGGAGTGAACTTTAACCTCAGACTGGATCCCAGCATAGAGGGGAAGGCCACCTTTCAGATAGCAGCAGATTACTACAACAGAGCTCTATCGGGCTGGGAAACACTCATTGAACAATGGAGGTAAATAAAAGTCCCCAGCAAAGCTACAGAAAATTTTTTTTACATGTCGCTGGCCGGGTGAGGGTTCAAACCCGGCCAGCGACATGTAAAATATTTACAACGAATTATGTCTCCATTGTGGTTGAAAAGACAAGTGTTGCCTCCATTGATGAGAGAAATATCATAATTCAGTAGAAAAATAGAAGTTAATGATATTTTTTTTTAGGTTAGAAATTAGTAATTGTATAAATTTTAGGTTTGAAATTAGTAATTGTGTCAATCCTTAGAAATACCTGCTGAAGTATCCCAAAGCAGTGTTATATTGAATGGCCAAAGTTGCAAGATCTCAGGTTGAAAATCCTCTGATATTGTAGGCTATATATGTCAAGCATATTGTCAGCTATTTGAGATATGACAAGTGCAGATATTATTCTTAAATGTGTAAAAGTACTTATACTGTTTATCAGAGGTTTTGATATATGGCTACTTAATTAGTTATTCTCAAAGCTTTAACCCTCCCCCATCCCCCATCATCCCATCCTCTCCCCCCTCCCTATCCCCTAACTATGCAATACCCCCAGGTATTCTTTTACAGAAACAAGAAGTAGTAATATTAGAATCATCATGAATTTGTTTGAAACAGAGAAACAGTTTTGAGCTTCTTATGCAAAAATGCACAATGCCAGTCAGAGGTCTGAGAAATGTGGCTTTATCTTGATCTCTGTATTGTCAGGTGCCACACAGACTGGAAACACTTTACCGAGGGTAAGGAAAAGAAGGAGAAGAAATTTGCCATTCAGATCTCGGCTCAAGATGTACTCAATATAAATATCACACGCACCCTGATGGACCTCTACAACTCTACAAAGGTGAAATGGACTGAGGATTATTACAAAGAACAAGACGATAGGTAAAGACAAGAAGACATGTTTGAAACTGTACTATCATTTTCAAATCAATCTTAAAACCTAATTGTAAAGTAAAAATATGTCTCTTCAGGCCATAATATAACCTGATGAGCAGTTTAGCAACACTTTATCTAAGCATACTCTGTTTGTCTTAGGTGTTTGAATAAGGCAGGTTTGGTATTTAACTTTCTTAAGGATTGAAAGTTTATTTTTGACATTGATCACGTGATGAAGCCATTGGGAGGAGATGAAAGTCCATGAAGCATGAAGCACTGCTTGAAGAATGAATAATTTGAGCAATGACTACTAGCTTCATCACAATGTATAACTTCAATTTTTACAGTTACACTTTAAGTCATATATGCTTCAAATTATAATTAGTAAGTCAAAAAAATGTAAAATTAGTGCTACAAAAATAAGAGCCGCGACACGACAAAACCAACAATGTGGTTGTGCGCCCAGCGCAGACTCAGATCAGCCTAGGCATCCGCCCAGTCTGATCAGAGCCTTCGCTGTCCGCATGGAGGTAGCTTACACCCTTAGCTACCGTTTGAGCATTTAACGAAGAGTCTAATCAAACTTGGCAGGTGCCCAGGCTGATCTGAGTCTGCGCTGGGCGCACAACCACATTGTTGGTTTTCTCGCTTCGCGGCTCATAATTAAAGGCCTTGTTTTGTCCTGCTGTTGAACAGCGATAGCTGTTTCTATTGCAGCCCACTGAAAGAGGGTGTGGTTTCCAGTGCTGTTCGGAGACGTGAAATGTTTACACCTTACAAAGTTCGGAACCAGACTGGCTCACCATTATGGTTTCTCACCGTGACAATGAGTCCCTCAAGTGTGAGTTCAAGCTCATATAGTGGACAGAAGGTTGACGATGCCTACATTCAGGCAACAGATTGGAAGCATGTTCCTCCCAACGAAGAAGTGCCATTTGCTTTTTATAGAAGAGAGAAAATCAGACATAAGGTCTGTGATAAACTCTTATCTCTTTTGTCAGCAGGATTGTTTTATGTTGTTTTTTGACCATGAATTCAGCTTTTAATCTTACTATTAAGAAGTAGATGCTACTATAGGCTGCTCAGAAATGTAGAGATGTCATAGTAACTTCAGCATACAGAAGAATAAAAATAGGAAGAAATAGGAAGAGCAGAGGCAGTAATAAAGTACTTATGATGCTTACACTGAAGAGATGCTTTTAAGAAATGGAATTGACAAATTCTTTATTTCTTTGGTTTGATCCTGTTCACATCTTCAAGAGAAGAAAGTTCCTTCTGTTTACAGCTTGCAGTTGACAGAACAAAAGATGTTTAGATTCATGTGAATAAACATAAAGTCAAAGTCAGAAAGTTTTAGATTTTGAGTTTGATAAAAAAAAAAAAACATACACAACAACAGTAATACCCCTTACCACATTCCCAAGTGTCTATGGGTCTCAGTTTGCAAGCTTGGCTTAAGCAGATGTTTTGGGAGCTGGTTAAGAATAGCAAGGACTTCTTGCTTTGATATGAGCCGCGACTTGAGAAAACCAACAATGTAGTTGTGTGCCCAGCGTAGACTCAGATCAGACTGGGCATCCGCCCAGTCTGATCAGAGTCTTCGCTGTCCACATGAAGGTAGCTTAGACCCTTAGCTACCCTCTAAGTGCACAGCGAAAAGTCTGATTAGACTGAGCAGATGCCAAGGCTGATCTGAGTCTGGGCTGGGCGCATAACCACATTGTTGGTTTTCTCGTGTCGCGGCTCATATTTCTGTACCATAATATTTAGCCCATTAATTTCTTGCTGTCCCTCTTTCTGAGTCTGAGATTGGGGTTTATCATATGACGTTGCATCTGAGAGTGTAATAAAGCCATGCATTAAAAACAATAATCCACTAGTGGATTAAATATGCAAATTACGTTGTAGCTTTATGCGTTGACGTCCATACAAACGTCGCTTTTTCTTATGGGGAAATCATGACTTTTTAAAGCAAAATTTGGTAGTAAAATGCGATTTTAGTGTCATATGATAAATAGGATCTTGCATTTGTGCTCCTGTATTATTGAATTTATTAAACTCATTGGGGAAAAACGATAAGATGCTCGGCATAGCCTCGCATCTTATCTTTTTCCCCAACTCATTTAATAAATTCAATAATACATGAGCACTCATGTAAGATCCTCTATTTAGCCCATTATGAAAATTCCTAGAAAGAAGTCAGTTGTTTGCTGTTTAACCAACTTCCGATTTCTGTCTGAAAAGACCCAATATCTGAAAGTGAATCAACTGGTTGTGAAAATAGCTGGCTGGCAGAGACTCAGTTCAGTCTTGTAAAGAAAGTAGTTGGGATGGAGGTTACATGTATTTCTAAGACATGTTGCCTTTCAGGGAATGTTTGTAAACACTATGTGCTCTGACCAGGCTACTTTATCTGGTCACAGGACATTTACTTTGCATCTATGGAACCAATACATAAGCTTCTGAGGCTTAGTATACATTACTATATAATAGAAGAAGAAGGAATTCAATGCCGAAAGTGGTTGGGGAGACCTGCTGGTGTGCTTACAGGCATTTTTTGTGGTGCATATTGGGCTACAGATACATGTACCAACCTTGCATGAGACTTGTAGAAAAACATTAAATCCTTGTTTCGGTACAGGTTCTTTTCACTCAAAACTTGCCAGTTTTTTGTATCAAGTCTTTTTCCATGACGTTTATTTCACTTCCGTGTTGTTTTGGAGAACCATTATATGACGTCATCAAATCCAACTTGGAGCAATTTCGGTTTGTCAACCTGAGTAACTCGAGTAACTACAGTTACTGACTGAACAGCATAATTAACTGCAATTCGCATGCGCACATATTTTACAGAGTGGTAGAAAATAGATTGACATTTGATAATATTTACAAATTTAACAAGTTTTTGGTCGAGTGCCTGTGTACTCGAGCAACTTTAGTACCTTTATATACCTGCACTAAATTTCAGCCTGAGCAACACGAGTTGGCAACTCGAAAATGCTCTGACAACGCTGACGTCATGCACTATAGGTCGGTCGCGCTGAGTTGGCCGTGTTTATCGTAATTGTTTGTGGTAAATATTATTGTTTATATACCTATAAATAGGTATAGTAAGTACACAGGTGTTTTCCAGGTATGAGATAAGTTTAACAAGAAACGTCTTTTAAAAAATATAATCGGCTTAGATTAAATAGAAGTGTGTATTGTAATATGAGCCGCGGCACAAGAAACCCAACAAACGGTGGTTGTGCGCCCAGCGCAGACTCAGATCAGCCAAGGCATCCGCCCAGTCTGATCAGAGTCTTCGCTGTGTGCTTGAAGGGTAGCTAAGGGTTTAAGCTAGCTTCATGCGGACAGCGAAGACTGATAAAACTGGGCGGATGCCCAGGCTGATCTAAGTTTTCGCTGGGCGCATATGCCACTTTGTTTGTTTTGTCGAGTCGCGGCTCATATGTATGAGTCAGGTACATGTAAGATATTTAATGTGCTGATCAGATTGTACGGACACGCATGTTGATATGCATATTTCTCGTCGGTGCTTGGGAAATGATTTCGGAAATGCTGTTGAATTTTAATTGGGGTCTGACTGTGTTGCACATAACAATGAGGATTGGTAGGCTGACCACCCAACATATACCTAAAAAGTGCCGCAGTTCCAACACAACACCAATAACTAAGCCAGCAACAATAACGTAATTCTGTCAATCTGTGTCAAATTATTTTGTTGGCTTTATATTTGACATGAGCGACATAACAGACGAATTCTTCGGCAAAAAGCGATTTGGATCGAAATATCTAGATTCATCATGACACAGTTTATATACAAATAGATAAATTAAAAGAAAAGAAAAAAGAATATGATATAAAAAATATATGGAATACAAATGAAAAAAAAAACTTGACCAGGATTCGAACTCATAGTACACACGTTTCTAGAAACAATTTTTCCGTCTTCGCCCTGACCGCTCGGCCAACATGCACTTTAATTCTCGGCTCACAAGACAAGTATTATTCTTTACACTTTCCAATATAAGTACCTTCGGTATCACCAAACGCTTCTAATTATAAACTTGTCTATATTTAGGCACTATAAACATAAATATTTATATAAACAAAGACCACATGGCTTGCCAACTTACCTCGACCAAGCTATAGTTGACACGATGGTTCGCCAAAACAAACACTGAAGCGACTCAAAGGCAGCAAAAATGACTCAGTACAAACAGCAAACCCTGTTTTCTAAAAAAGCACCCGTTCCGATACAAAGATAAAGAGTTCTTCTGAAGGCCTTGTACAGTGTTGGTAAAGATTTTCCGTTATCAGCCATAAAAAAAAGCATTTGAACACAAACACACGTCTCCCCACCCACACCTGGCGTTGAAATCCTTCTTCTGTTATATATAATAATTGGTTGGTAAGGGTTTTTGAATGTTTTTTATTATTCCCCCGTGACGATAGTCAGGGGGCATTAAGATTTGCCCCTCTCTGTCCGTCTGTCTGTCTGTCCGTCCGTCTGTCTGTCACACTTTAGGGTATAGAGTTTGTGTAATCAACTCCTCCCACAGTTTTCAATGGATCTATTTCAAACTTTGCATACTTATTGTGGACATATTGAAGATGTGCATGTGGGTTTTTGGTGGAGCTAAAATTAATTTTGACAGAATTACGGCCTTTTGAACTTAGTCATTTTAGGCAAATTTTTGCAGTGTAGAGTATGGAATTTGTGTAATCCACTCCTCTCACAGTTTTCAATGGACCTTTTTCAATCTTTGGGTACTTATTGTGGACATATTGGAGATGTACATGTGCGGTTTTTGGTGGTGCTAAGATTAATTTTGACAGAATTACAGCCTTTTGAACTTAGTCATTTTAGGCAAATTTTTGCAGTGTAGAGTATGGAATTTGTGTAATCAACTCCTCTCACAGTTTTCAATGGACCTTTTTCAAACTTTGCATACTCGTTGTGGACATATTGAAGATGTGCTTGTGGGGTTTTGGTGGAGCTTAACTTAATTTTGACAGAATTAGGGCCTAACTTAGTCTTTTAGGCAAATTTTTTGCATTGTAGGGTATGGAATTTGTGTAAGCAAGTCCTCCCCCCATTTTCAATGGATCATTTTCAAACCTTGCATACATGCTTTGGACATATTGAAGATGTGCATGTGGGTTTTTATTAGAACTAGAATTAGCTTTAACAGAATTACGGCCTTTTCAACTTAGTCATTTTAGGTATATCTTTGCATTGTAGCGTAAAGTACTTTGTGTAAAAATCAACTCCTCCCACAATTTTCAGTAGCTGTTTTACAGACATTGTAGACTTGTTGTGGACATAATATAGATAAAGATGTGCATGCCGGTTTTGATGAAAAAAAAAAAAAAAAAAAAAAAAAAAAAGAATAGAAAATTAATTTTGAAGGAATTCTGGCCTTTAAAACTTAGTCATTTTGGGCTGCAATTGGGCACTAAAGGGTACGAAGTTTGTGTAATGTTTTCAGTGGATTGTTTGTGAATTGTAGTTGAGATTGATAGTTGAAAGGTGCTTTAGGGATGTACACACGTCCTATGACAAGCGCTGCACGGGGGCATCATAAGTGTCTTACAGACACAATTTTCTAGTTGATACAGCGTCAGTTTCCTGTTATCTGGTCAAGCTTTATTGCTTAATAATCTGTTGTAATGATGGTAAAGTAAAGACCAAGAAGTGTAATTTTCACTTTCAGAAAAGCCAGTACTTGAGAGTTAATCAGTTGGTTGTGAAAATAGATGGCTGGCAGAGACTTAGTCCAGTCTCAGTAGACAAAGTTGGGGTGTACTTCAGAGACACATTACCTGATATCACCAAACATTCCATAATTAAAGTGGTGAGTATATCTTGGTTTGAACAGTTTAAATATTACAGTTTTAAACCTGTTTTTTATTTTGAAACCAAAAAAAAAAAGAATTTTCAATTGTTTAAAAACCATAGGAACCCTTATGACATTTGTTTTTTCAATAATGAGTATTCTTTAAATGTATTGATGTGGGACGTAGAAATCCTACCCGAGGATGAGAATATTTTGTCAGGAAGGAGGCTTGCCGGATTCAGAGCTCTAGATAAGAGGGAGTATTTGATGATAATTAAGGATAATTTTTCTTATTTCTCATTCAAACCATATGTTGTGACCCCTCATCTGAACCGTCTCGTTGAGACGGTTCAGATGAGTGGTCATAACATATGGTTTTGCAGAATTAAGAAAAATTATCCCTAATTATCATCTAATGCTCCCTCTTATCTACAGCTCTGCGGATTGATACTTTGATCCCAAGTGTGGGATTTCTTTATTGAATCACAGCTATCATGAGACTTCTGTCAAACTGAAAGATGGCCACATTCTTAGGATATGTGCAGACTTGATGCATCTAATGCAGTTGATCATTTATCTCATTTCAGATTTATTTCTTCTTTATGATAAAGAGATATTACATGAAATATAGTTATAATAAGTCATTTGATGTGGGAGAAATGAGTCAAATGAAATTCAAAGACAGTTCTGTTTCTTGTTTCTGTTTGCAAACATGTGATCCAGTTGTGATTTTAATCTCTTAATTGTTATAGAATGAGGGGCAGCCTGCCAGGGTGGTGTTTGATGTGAGCCAACAAGGTAGTGCTCTTAAGGTAATCACTTTGAGGTCAGCCCTTATTGTGAGAAATCAGCTAGATGGACCCATTGATCTGAGAATGGAAAACCCCATAATTCCAGGTAAAATGACTTCTGATAATACATGTATATGAGTTGTGACATCACAAAACTTAAACAAAGTGGCATGTGTGCCCAGCAAAGACTCAGATCAGCCTGGGCATCAGCCCAGTCTGATCAGAGTCTATGCTGTGCCCTTAAGGTGTACCTAAGGGTCTAAGCCACTTTCATACCAATAGTGAGGACTCTTATTAGACTGGGCAGATGCCCAGGCTGATCTGAGCCTTCTTTCGGCACATATGTCTCTGTTGGTTTTGCCATGTCATGGCTCATATTTTATTGTTTTGTTATACTGTCTATACATAAAGGTGTATAGCTACCACTTTTGTTTTTCGATCACTTTTTTCAAAGGGAGACAACCTTTGGAATTTTGGTATTGACTATTACAAAAATCCCCCTCACTTGAAAGGGGTCTGCTCATCCCCTATCTGAAGGGAGATAGATACTTTTGTATCATATTCTACCAGGGAGGTGTGGCCATACACTTTAATTAAATATTTGGCCACTTTTATCTTTCGTGTTGGACACTTACATTTGTACTATTGTGGATGGTTTATACATGTATCATTGGCAATGTTGAAGATACTTATCTGTCTGCTCCTAATGCACATTCTTACCTGAACCTGTCTTGTGTGTTCAAGCATTTCTATCCAGATATTTTTGAGTGAAAGATATTTCTAGTGCAGTAGGATATATTTATGTTTAGCATGACTTTGAAATGTTCAATAAACTCTTACATTGTGAATACTATTTCAAGATTTGCCCAAACATTTTTGTAGCATAATGGAAATAATTCCATTAATATTTAAAAAAAAAAAAAGCACACACAAAAAAAAAACTTGAGATTATTTTCTGAAAAGGATTAGCTGTTAACTATATTTTGTTTGGTACAGTATTTTAAAGAAAGCCATCATGATATTTATATTTCCTCTATAGGACGCTATGAGTACATGACAATACAAACAGATCAACATAAGCCAGTACCTATGACCTTTGTGAACTCCAAGCAGTGGGTGAAGCCTTCTGACTGGCCAGTAGGTTTCTGCAAGCAACCAATAGAATGGAAGGATGTCAGAAAAGCAGGGGAGATAAGCAATAATGTGAGAGCTTGTGAAATGGCTGGAACAACTGATTGCTTTAGGTATGTAAATGTAAAATGACACGATCAGCTAGGACAGAAATCAGTTAACGTATCCAGCACCTGTGAATCAAAATGGTAAATTATCAATGTCAGTGTTTAATAAGTGAAATGGCATTCTAATGTACTTACAAATATAATGCGACGTCTGATTGGATAACGACAAAAATTTGCGACAGTATATTCTGCGATATACTGTCGCAAACCCGACGTCATTAAGTAACGTCGCTTCTCATTGGCTGACGTTTGGTTTTACGTCGCTGACGGCGCTTGAAATGGGTGCAAAATAGTACATTGTGAAAATGTGGAAAAGTGCATTAGAATGGGGATAATTTATATTGAAAATTGTCATTTGGGGAGGTAAATCATCAGTTTTATGGTCGCAAATTGTGTTTTACGGCTCCGCTAGCGCGTCGCCGTAAAACGAAATTTCCGACCATAAAACCGATGATTTACCTCCCCAAATGACAATTTTCAAGACAGTTATCCCCTAAATAATTTAGAACTGACATAATTATTCTAAACACCAACTGGGAGAGGAAAACATAAAGCAGCACGCAAAGCAAAACAAGACAAACAAAAAGCTGAGAGGTCAGCTCTTACCGGACGGATGGCTGCAAGGCGGTTCTAAGTCATGCACAAAATGTCTTTGACAAATACAAAACTGACAGTGACAGTATTAGTGTTTATTTGGTTTCCTTTTATTGTTGTTTTAATATTTGTTGTAATAAGACTGTGATGTTTTAGATATATTTAAATCAGATGCCTGCATATATATCAGTAAGGCAGCAGATATAGGTTCCTGAATTAAGATTACATTTGGTTTGCTCTAAGTCTGTTCACACTGGGGACAGGTTAGGGAATAATTACAAGTTCTGTATGTATTAAAAACAATTACACATTATCACTAATTTCACCATTTAGGTATTGTGTGACGATACGTCGAGAACAGTACCCACATGACAACATCAAGCCGTCCCTGTATCCACTGCCAGGCCACACATTGTTAGTCATGCCAACGGTTACCATGGTGAACCTGTTGCCTATAGAGATGACCTATTATCTAAAAGGAACGGAAATCACAGGAACAGTGAAAGCGGGACAAGAGGCTCAGCTCCATGCTGTAAGTAAAATATTTGTGGAAATTTTGTTTTTGTGAAACTTACATTGTGTGTTGAGAGTGTTAATCCCTCTTTCAATATGGATGGACAGCATAGAAGAATATTAGTATGTTTCATGGATATGAGGTGTTGATAGAAAAATCTGTTGCTAGGGCCACTGTTTAGCTGAACAGTAACTCCTAGTGACGGATCTCTCTATCCACACTTCATACTCATGATAGATACTTTTTCTTGCATACTTTTCCATTTACAACCTTTGATTGTAAGCTAAGAACCTTTTAAAATTTACAATTTTAGCGCCTTAGAGGGTTCTATTTAATTTTGAAAGAATCTGGTGCTTTCGATGACCTATGTCCAGGGTAGCATGCAGTGATGTCACTTTGCAATTTTCATGATGTTATTGTCTGAAAAAACCAAGGTCACTTAATGATGCATATACGTGAGCTTCAATACAACCAATGCATTGAATGTACATGAGTTTTATCTGGTCCTGGGTGAGATAACATGGATGAGATAAGATTAGTAGATACAGGTGAAACACATGGATATCCTTATCTAGTGTGCAAAAAAGGGGATTTCCAGAATTATGGTAGCTTTTGAAAGGGCTGTTTTGGATGCCATAGGCAAAGTGTCAATTGAAACTTTTCCTTTTTACAGGCTGATCTGGGTGACAACATAGAACTTGGCATTCATCTAGAAAATTTTCCAAGGTGTCGTGAACTACATATTCCACCAGGGACAACAAACTACAAAGTGAAACTACGTCTGTATGATAACCTTGACAGACTGCTTGAGCTGAATTTGAGGATTTTGGCCAGATATGGAAAAGCCTTGAGGGTATGTTGCAAAGTATTTGCAAGCAGTTGCAAATAAAATCTGTACCATACTGTTTCACTAGTTTTAAGGTGTATGGCTACACCTCCATGTTTTTCTGTCATTTTTACAAAGGGAAACAACAGTTGTGACTTCTTGTTTGCTTCTGAGGAATGAAGAAGCTGTTTTGAAATGGGATCTGCTCTTTAAGGAAAGAATTTGCTCCTTGGGGAGCAAACTATTTCTTTTAAGAGTTGATCCCATTGAGAAAGGAGGGAAAAAATGATGGAGTTGCTTCCCTTGAAAGTGGTTGGAGCCTAAAGTGGGGACCCTGGCTAAATATGGAGTAGTGCTGAAGATGTGTTAGAAAATTGAAAAATATTTAGTTAAAGAAGGATACAATTGTATAAATTCTGAATTTGCACTGAAATTAAGATATCACTGCTGGAAAAGTTAAACCTATGTCTCAGTGAGAAATAGATTTAACTTTTCTAGCATTGGCCATGTAAATTTCTGGGTTAGCTCTGTTTTGTGACAAAATGCACAGATAGGTGACATAGTGTTATACAGAATTTTGTTTTTATCATTCTAGTCATAAATTTGCTGCTCTTTTCTGTTTTAAATTAGTGCAAATAAAATATCTAACATACTTTTATAAGGTTTCCGCTTATCTAAATTCATTAAAATTATTTTCCTGACCTGCATATTTGTGCAAGAGAAAAAGAAAAAAAAAAACAGTTTGTGATTGGGATTGTCATCTTTTCATTGAATCAAGAAACTTTTAATCTCTCAAATTGTATATAATATTTTTCATTCTTTGTTTTACCATTTTCTAGCTAAGTATATCAGCACCTCATTGGTTGGTGAACAAATCAGGTCTCCCCCTGGTGTTTCGACAGGACGACTGCAGTCATGAGAGTGCCGGACAGTTTGAGGAACACGAGTTGGCTCGTAGTGTTACCCCACTGCTGTTCAGCTTCACAGAGAAAGAGCTTCCATACCTGTATGTAAATTTTGTATTACTTAGGGTACAGTTTAGAAATGAAGTCACATGATTGTTAATTTTATATTAGTTAATGCGCAGTTTATAAATGGAGTCACATGATGTTGAAAGGGTACTTAATGCATATACAAGGTGAGCATGGTTAGGGGAAAACATCTGGAAAATGAATTTTTAGCTCGCCTGAACGAAGTTCAGGAAGAGCTATTGTACTACCTTTGGCGTTGGCGTTGGCGTTTGCGGCGGCGGCTTTAGCAAAATGTTAAAGTTTTATGTTAAAGTTTTTATTAGCTCACCTGAGCCGAAGGCTCAGAGGTGAGCTTATAGGATGGGAGTCGAGCCGTCGTCCGTCCGTGGGTGCGTGGGTCCGTGGGTGCGTCAACACTTTCAAACATAAATATCTCAGAGACCAGTTGGCCGATCGCAATCAAATTTTATCTGAAGCATCATTTGGGTGGGGGAAAGGCTGCATTAGGTTTTGGTGCCGATCAGCTTAGAACTCTGGTTTCCATGGCAACAGATAGCCCCCATAGGGTTATAATGGGGAAAATGGCGTCATCACGTTTTCTCGACTGTTTTTGATTAGATCCTTATCATACTTGCAGGTAATGATGACATACACAAGAGCTTGGATGAGTTCGAAATTTGGCCGGATTCGAGCACAGACTACAGAGTTAGCTGCCCTTGAGCGTTTGAAAAAAATCCCATAGGGTTATAATGGGGAAAATGGCGTCATCACGTTTTCTCAACTGTTTTTGCTTAGATCCTTATCATACTTGCAGGTAATGATGACATACATAAGAGCTTGGATGAGTTCGAAATTTGGCCGGATTCGAGCACAGACTACGGAGTTAGCTGCCCTTGAGCATTTGAAAAAAATCCCATAGTGTTATAATGGAGAAAACAACCTCATCACATATTTTTAGAAAAACTTTGTCATCGCTCTATTGCCTACATTTCTCAACGGATTTTAAAATAACTTCACACAAATGTAGGGCATGACAATATCTCGAGCAAGTTCGACTTTCAGGATGCTGCGCCCAAGGTCAAGGTCACTGTGGCTATTTTTAGAAAGACTTTGTCAGCGCTCTAGCACCTACATTTCTCAGCAGATTTTAAAATAACTTCACACAAATGTAGGGCATAACAATATCTCGAGGAAGTTCGGCTTTCAGGATGCTGCGCCCAAGGTCAAGGTCACTGTGGCTATTTTTAGAAAAACTTTGTCAGCGCTCTAGCACTTACATTTCTCAATGGATTTTGAAATAACTTGACACAAATGTAGGGTATGACAATATCTCATGCAAGTTCGACTGCCAGGGTGCTGCGCCCAAGGTCAAGGTCACTGTGGCTATTTTTAGAAAAACTTTGTCAGGGCTCTAGCACCTACATTTCTCAATGGATTTTAAAATAAATTCACACAAATGTAGGGCATGACAATATCTCGAGCAAGTTCGACTTTCAGGGTGCTGTGCCCAAGGTCAAGGTCACTGTGGCTATTTTTAGAAAAACTTTGTCATCGCCCTAGCACCTTCATTTCTCCGTGGATTTTGAAATAACTTGACACAAATGTAGGGTATGACAATATCTCAAGCAAGTTTGACTTTCAGGATGCTGTGCCCAAGGTCAAGGTCACTGTGGCTATTTTTAGAAAAACTTTGTCATCGCTCTAGCACCTACATTTCTCAACGGATTCTAAAATAATTTCACACAAATGTAGGGCATGACAATATCTCGAGCAAGTTTGACTTTCAGGGTGCTGAAATCAAGGTTTTTGATTAGATCCTTATCATACTTGCAGGTAATGATGACATACATAAGAGCTTGGATGAGTTCGAAATTTGGCCGGATTCGGGCACAGACTACGGAGTTAGCTGCCCTTGAGCGTTTGAAAAAAATC
Organism: Ctena decussata; assembly: GCA_963989385.1. Taxonomy (NCBI): domain Eukaryota; kingdom Metazoa; phylum Mollusca; class Bivalvia; order Lucinida; family Lucinidae; genus Ctena; species Ctena decussata. Next base: position 21,835,923 of record OZ022502.1, read on the forward strand.
CCATAGTGTTATAATGGAGAAAACAACGTCATCACATTTTCATTTTTCATCGGATCAATGAGGATATGCATAAAAGCTTGGATTAGTTAGCATTTCGGCTAGCTCTCACTACTGACTATGGAGTACCTGCCCTGAGCATCCAAAAAATCAATGTTGCCACTTTTTCTTGGTTTTTACTGATCCGATCCTTTTCAAACTTGCATGTAATGAGGAAATGCATAATATCTCAAACAACTTGAAATTTTGGCCAGATCAGGCCAACCACTACGAACTTAGCTGCCCTTGACAGCTCTGTCTATTGTGCTCTTGATCGGATACTTTTTAAACTTGCATATATTAAATGAGGGCATACATAATGTTTTGGATGAGTTTAATTTTCAGCCTGATTGGACCACTGACTGTGGAGTTAGCTTGACAGCTCTGTCTATTGTGCTCTTGATTGGATACTTTTTAAACTTGCATATATTAAATGAGGGCATACATAATGTTTTGGATGAGTTTAATTTTCAGCCTGATTGGACCACTGACTGTGGAGTTAGCTGCCCTTGAGCATCTTAAATATCCCTATAGGTTTACAGTGTCTCTCAGGTGAGCAATTGTTGCCCTTTGGGCTACTTGTTTAGAAGATGGGCAAGGCGCTGTCAGGCGAGCTGTCCTGTCCCGCTGACAGGTCTTGTTTCCATTGCAGGAAAAAGTCAGAGAATTTTGTGGTTGGTTAGGGAATATTGGAATGATTTGAAAAGTGAGGGGAAAGTTAGGGAAAATTAATGGCTATGGCAGTCTTCCAAAACATATACTTATTCTAGGGAAAGGATGTACTTTACAAAGAGATAGTCCAGGCACATTTTCCTCCTCATTGGGGGCTAGTCTTGAAGGAATTTGATCCGTGAGGGAGCAAATTCTTTTGTTTTAAGAGTAAGCCCCAAGTTCCAAGTGATACAGTTAGCACTGAGTAAAATTAACTTTTGGATTCGTGAAAAGGGTATGGAAAAGTGTAAAATGTCAGGGAAAAATCAGGGAAAAGTCAGGGAATTTTGAAGTAGAGGATAAGTGGCAACCCAGAATTATACTAAGAGCAAAAGCTCAGACTAGCCTGGCATCGGCAGAGTAGTCAGAAGAAATTAAATGAATTAATGAGTTCAAAGTTGTCACAAAGGAATGATCAGAAAATTAATGCAATCGTGAAAAGTGAAATTTAATACCCATTAACTTATCAAAAAATTTTAAATTGCAAACTTAGTCACCACAAAAAAATAAAAATAATAAAAAAGATAACAGGGTTAAGATGAAATAAATGTTACTGGCATTTTGATAAAATGCTGAATGATTTATTTTTCTGTTACAGGTGTATGATGAGACTGGGAAAGTCTGTTCATGGTAGAGCTGGTTTGCCACAGTGGTAAGTCTTTCTTTTGCCTTCTTCTTCTGCAATCTGTACCTTTCTATGTTGAGCATGTGAGCAAGTCTTTTAGATGAAACATGTACAGTTATGGTATTGTGTGCACTTCTGACTTGCAGAGGACTAACAATATAGATCTTCAAAATTTACCCAAATTTAACAGTACACAAAGGGACATAATGCCTTTTTCATGTGGAGCTCCAGTAGCTCAGTGGAATAAGCACTGGCCTGCTGATTTAGCTGTCCTGGGTTCAAGACACGCTTAAGCGAGAATCTTTTTAATCATAAATAGGGTTCCATCGCATGCAGCCTTTCATTTTCACTCTCCCATTGTCCTATGACTGAAATATTGTTGAAAAGGAGGTTAAATTGCAATTCGTCCATCCATCCAGCCTTCTTCATGTTTTAAGGTATATGGGAACACCTCCATGTTTTCTGCCAATTTACAAAGGGGAACAACTATTGTGATTTTCTGTTGGCTTCTCTAGATGAAGAGTCCCTTCCTAAATGAAGTCTATGCTTATTAGAAAGAATTTGCTCCTTGAAGGAGCAAATCATTTCCTTTAAGAGTAGCCTGCAAAGAAAATGGGAGACAGTTTCTTTTTGATAAGAATTACCTCCCTTGGAAGAGTACCCATTCAGTTTCATTGTTCAAGTTGACAGTAACAAAAAACAGTATTGGACCTATCAAAGAGGGAAATGTTGTGTCATTCAGAGAGGCAAACAGGAAGTCACAGAAGTTGTTTGCCTTTCAAGAAAAGGTAGATAGATATGTTAGTGTACCTCTACACCTCAAAATCTGAACCATGAAGTAAAGTCGATATATGGTACATTTTCAGGGATCCAGAGGTTTTAAGGATAATTATGAGATATTTTGTGTTCAGATGCCATAAAAACGTAAGTGATGACCTACATTAGTACTGCATCATCAAGAAACTTTTATTAGGGGTCATAACATTTGTTGTTGATGAGAAACAAATAAAATTATACCAGAATTATCTTTAAAGCCCCATTTTTAGCTCGCCTGAACAAAGTTCTGGAAGAGCTATTGTACTACCCCTGGCATGGGCGGCGGCAGCGGCGGCATTAGCAAAATGTTAAAGTTTTACGTTAAAGTTTATTAGGTGATGGGCAAGGCACTGTCAGGCAAGCTATCCTGTCCTAGTGACAGGTCTTGTTTTTCTGGGCTGCTAACTCCTGTACATTTTGTAGGTGTCACAGTTTCTCCCTGGATAGCGGCACTGGAGTTCGGCAGCTACATGTAGCCCCCAGAGAAGGAAACAGACCTGACTGGTTAGTAAGTTTACGGTTTGCTGTCAGAAAGAGGCTGTTGTTGGCGGCATCGCCTTTGTAAGTGGTCACTATGGTCACCCATCACTGCCTAGGGAGAGGATAGTTATAGGTTAACACTTGCATGTATTTAATTGTGTAAATCTTTTCTGTTCTGTTCTGTTTCATTTCTCCTAAAGATGTTCCCCAAGTAGCTCAGCGGTACGTAACCATAGTTGCACACACCTGGTGCAGAGTGCGCCAGGTGTGTGCAACTATGGTTACGTAAAACTATGGTTACAACTATGGTTACGTAAATCTTTTCCTTTTCATTACAACTGTTTTAGCTAGCAGGAGTTGGATTTCATGTTTTGAAGATTTTCTGATTCTTCTTAGTTTCCCACTTTCAGTTCTCAGGTAATGTTTTTTTATGAAACTTGATAATGCTTGAATCATGATAACATCAGAATGCCAGTATTACTTGAGCAATGACCATGCAAATAGGCTGCTAATGGTTAATATGGAAAGCAAAGGCTCAGAGCAGCCTTCCATGCTGTCTTTTCAGAGCATTTGCTGTTCACACACTAGATATCAGCCACGACACGACAAAACCAACAAAGTGGCATATGCGCCCAGTAAGACTCAGATCAGCCTGGGCATCTGCCCATTCTGATCAGAGTCTTGGCTGTCCACATGAGGCTAGCTTTGTGTCTTGTCTACCCTTTAAGTGCAAAGCAAAGACTCTGATCACACTGGGTGAATGCCCAGGCTGATCTGAGTCTGTGCTGGGCACACATGCCAGTGTGTTGTTTTCTCGTGTCACAGCTCATATATGGACCCTAAGAATCTACTGACACAAAATGCAGGTTGTAGACTGCTGGGATTCACAGAGTGGTTTGAGTCTCTGTTGTTGGCAAATATGAAAGACACATTTTTGCATCAAACAACTCGCATATTGGCTTTGACAACTGTTCATAACTGTTGGTTAGGAAACCCCACTGCATTTGAGTCTCTGTCTCAGGCACTGTTAATGTTGCTGTAATCTAACATGATTTTTCAATGCATTATGATCTTACACCAAAATACCTGCAAGATGTGATGGTCTTGACCTTCATTTAATGATGTGGTGACTTTTAGATTAATGCCATCTAGATTTGCTTAATCTTCTCATTCAAGCTGCATCTGCTGTATTAAATTTGAAGGAAAAAATCCTGAAATTTAGCACTATTTGATGGCCTGGACCCAAATTTCATGCTCTGGTGTTTTCATAACAGGCAGTCATGGCATGGCTTTCTGAGGAATTCTTGCGTTCTGCTTGCAACAAAGTATTCATAGAAAACATAGGTCAGACTGGTCAGTATGTAGATAGCTTTATAATTGATAGTGTTTCCTTCATTTCATCCAAGAAAAAAAAAGTCATGGTTTCTTATCATTGTTTCTTTGGGGTATATATCTTCTAGATGAACATGTATATATGGTGATGGTCAGGGCTACAGAAATTTTGAAATCCAAATCGGTCCCCACAGCCGATGATGTCATACGAACATGTGTTCCACAATCCAAAATAGTCACGAAAACTAATGACTACACTGGAGCGCCGTTTTAACGCGTGTGCCGGAAGACATAAAATCGAACTGCGTTATAAGTGATATCGCGGTCTATCAATATTGACCCTGAATCCCCCACCCACTAATGAAAACGGCATGTTTACATGTTCGTAGCGCTCATTTAGCCATAACCAGGTAGAAAAAACATATATACTGCTTGCCTGACACAAAGGAAATCATCGCTGAAGTAGCCATTTAGTCCACATGTTCTTACTTATCGTGAAAAATGCACTTCAAAGCGCAAAGTCAGACTGAAAGTGAAAATAAACATGCTGTACCAATCGGACATCCTCGCCGATATCTTTGATATGACGAATTGGTCGAAGTGTTACGATTGACATATTACTGTATTCGAGTTAATTCCCTTGCAATTTGTATATACTTGCAAAAAGGTACCTTCAGACGAATAAAAAAATATTTTTCTGCACGAGAAATGACGTCGGCTAAAAATAACCTGACCAGCCTGCACAAAATCAAGATATGTTTAAATTTTTTTTTTGCTAGTCAAATTCTTTCCTTAGCCTATCTTTGAAAGTAAACAGTAACTTTACGTTGCACAGCCTTTTTCCGTGCGTCGGCATGTGTATGTGTATAATACGAGTTGTGCAGGCCAGAATTGTGACACCTGCTAATTATCGAAGATTTCTAAAAAAGCATAATCAGTGTTCACACCTTGGCAAGACAATCAACACTTTGTTTATCTGTGATAACTTTTGACAGCAGCTCGTGAATATTGGATTATTATAGACAATTAATGGTATGAGGCTAAAATCCAGGTAATTGTGACATTATACATCTGCAAAATGTGGGTTTTTTTCGGACCGAAAAAATGTGCCTTATGACATCTGAATCATTTTTTCAAACTCAAATTCGGTCAGAACCGACAAAAATTCTGATTTCTGTTGCCTCTGTTTGACAGAATAGAAATACATATATGGCTTGATTAGAATTTAGTTCTGCACAATATTTTCTTTCATAATTTTTTATTTAGTATAACTGAAAGTACAACTACTCTAAAGTGCCTAAGTATTTGAATTTAAACCATTTATTTTCCATTTGTTCCAAATGGAAAATTAATGGTTTTTAGGTGTCCCAATATTTAAGCACATCAGGATATGTCAAAAGTGAAACAGGATTGCAAACATTTTTGGCACATTTTAGATTAATGTTGCTTCATTGGTATTTTTGTTGGTCAGATCATTTGACTTTTAGACATTCTATATGTACTGGTATGTCTGAGATTAAATGGCAAATTTCTATAGGAAGAAAAAACAAAAACTTAATAAGATATTAGAGATAATTAAGGCTACCACATGCCAGATACTGTTCTTAGAAAAAGTATTTTATGCAAATACTTAGTTCATATAGATGTACATCAAATGTATTTTTGCTGTTCACCATAATATGCTAAAAGCACCATCAAAGTTTACTGTAGACTAATGTGAAGAGTTTTAGTTGTCTGCATATAAACTGTCCTATGGAAAAGAGACCTTGTTGCATATTTGAAAATGAAAAACCTGGCTTAGACAAGCAGAGTATTTGTGTTTTTGTCTCCCTGCGACTAGGCGGAAGTGAGACATAGGTATTGCTTTTCCGGAGTTGTTGGTAGCATCATAAACTTCTGTTTAAGCTCTGTTAGAAGTGATGGGGCCTCTTTGAGCTGGCAGGTAAGACACAGTATTCTATGCAATTATTGTGTTGAATAGATTCATTACAATTATAGAGATGTGATGCAAACACAAAATGAGCCGCAACACAAAAAAACCAACAAAATGGTTGTTTGCCCAGTGCAGACTCAGATCAGCCTGGAAGTAGCTTAGATCTCAGCTGCCCTTTAAACACTTAGCAAAACTCTGATCAGTCTGGCAGCTGTCCAGGCTGAGCTGAGTCTGTGCTGGGCGCACAACCACTTTGTTGGTTTTCTTGTGTTGTGGCTCAGATAATGATCAGACTGCAAGCATGTGCAGAATAAGGGCCTAGCTGTTCTAAACAAACAACATCATTAGTTAAAGAAATATTGCTTTTAGAAATGTATTCTGCGTGATGCTGGCATTTTTGCCGAAAAAAATGTGAGGAGCTTTTGCAGTAAAAGCTTACATTTAGTCAGCAAAAGATCTTAGCATACTCAAATGGAATACTTGATGAGTCCTTTGTTAAATTATTGATGCTTTAAACTTGTGGGTCCAGAATTCATCTTATTTATGCATGCATTTAGTTTACTTTTCTTCATTCATGGCTCATATATGCAATATATTTCATTTTTATAGGGTCTACAATATTGGAATAGAAGTTAAACAGGGCAAGGGTCAGTTCAGAAATACAAATATTGTCACATTTGCTCCAAGGTACGAGATAGACAATCAGTCGGGTCACAAGTTGGCGATAGCACAAAGACATTTCACCAACAAGGAGGTAAGAATAAAGAAAATTTTCTGGTACCGTAGAGTGGAAAATTTTTGCGTCGTCAAAATTTCGTGGATTGGCTCTAAAAACATAGTGATAAATTTTCGCTTTTTTTAATTTTCGTAGATGTGAATACATGTATTTGCAAATATAAAAATTGTGTTTGTTGTGCAAAAATATTGGCTGGACTGAAAAATCGAGACGCACAAGGAGAGAAATACGTAAACTAACTGAAATCACTTTATTATGAACACATTTGTTAAGATAGTATCTGCTTCTTTTGGATTGGGGTTGGGTGGGGGGGGGGCACATAAGATAGACATTTGTACAAATCAGTGTTTAGTAGAATTAGGGCCATAACGTCTACTCCCAAAACGTCCACTCCCATAACGTCTACTCTCAAAACATCTACTCCCATTTGGTCTACTGTGCCAAAACATCTACTCCCATTTGGTCTACTTGGCAAAAATGTATAGTCTGGTTTGGTCTACCCTGTAGTTTTGAATTATTGCTATTCTAGGCTACATTTATGTTACAGAAACATATAATATTGACATCCAAACCAGGAATATCTCCAGATGGTTTATTTGAAGTACAATCACAATGAGATGAATATGGAATATGAACTGTGTATTGCTAACTCAAAGTCAACAAGAATTTCAGCAAGTTCTAAGTTAAATTTTCTTCAGACTGGAAACAAAATATGGGTGGTCTCATATTTCATTGTTTCAACAATTTACAAAGCATTTCCTGTTGGAAAAAAATGTCATATCATATGATATGTACATTGTAGGTACACAAAAACTGCCTGCTGGATGCATTTATATTCTAAGTCCAAAATCCCACCCCTTATACCCTGTATACTTCTTGATGAAATGTTGACCCACTGGCAATTATCCCCTACACTAATAATATGAAAACGCAAAGTTACTTTATGTGTGGACCAATGGGAATAAGGGTTTGGCACAGAAGACCAAATGGGAGTAGATGTTTTGGCACAGTAGACCAAATGGGAGTAGATGTTTTGAGAGTAGATGTTTTGGGAGTAGACGTTTTGAAATCAGACGTTATGGCACTACCCCATTTAGTACACAGAATATGCGAGCAATTAAGCATATAGCTATTGTTTAACAGAACTTAACGTCAATGAAAATTTATTCAGTTGTTCCTGCATAATTAGGTACATATGACTGTTAATCAAGCAAAAAAAGTGACAGCCTGTTCAGCTTGTAGCTACCTGCTAATTACCTGCAAACATGATTGTGCCGCAGATAATAATTCTATAGCTTCCTACTTAAGGTTTTGTGGGGTGCTTTTAAATACTGCAAGCCATTAATTTAGATGATACAAATTATCTTACTATTATTTTGTACAAACTTAAAAAATATTCTGCGGAGTTTTATTTTCATGGATTGCTACCGAAAGTGTAAATTAGGCGACGCGAAAATTTCCCATTATAGGGTATTTAAATTATCAAATGATAGGGTCATGTGACTTCCAACAATGTGGCAATTTTGTCATGTGAAATTCAGATCATCCCTCTCATTTATACAGGGCGATCAGAGACCTCACTTTCGCTCTGTTGAATCTATTCCATAGATGGCTGATGTGACAATGCACTTATGTGCAGTCTGATCAGAGCCTTTGTTTGCCGCCAATATCACGTTGTTGTGGTGATGGAAGTTGCATGGAGTGTCTCAGACATGTACAATTTCTGTTCCACCCAATTAATTTATGTGAATTTTAGATCTGTTGAATATTAAAAGAACTTTTGAACTAAAAAGATGTTATGATGGATTAATGACTTGCAGTTTACCAGTCCACGTAGACCTACAAAATAGGGCCTTAGAATCCGCTACCGTTACTAGTGTAGCGGAGCGGAACGCAACGTCAGGAGTCGCATGACTACAGTCCACTCAACAGTATTGCAGTTATATCAAGCCAATGGAATGGTGGTATTGAAAGGCTTTATGCAATGGAACCCTGTTTATGGTTGAAAAGAAGTCTGTCTCAAGGGGGGTGGGACTAAGACGACTATCTTACTAGGCCAGCACATAATCCACTGAGCTACTGGGCTCCTAAAGAGTTTTGCATGCCTGAGTAATGTATTTTGCTTCTAACTTTTTCCAATATATTTCTTTCAGGCTATTCGCAATCCTGATGGCCATCTTACAGCTCTGTCCAAATGTAAGCTGCCTTTTCATTGGCCAAGACAAGATCTGGATCAGTTGTTATGTGTGAAACTATTGGATGTTGCTGGATGTAACTGGTCAGGTGGTTTTAAGATTGACAAACTCAGCTCATTCCACATTAATATGAGGTAGGTTAGATTAAATAAAAAAATGCTTTTTCAGTATGTTTTCTGCAAACAGTGGAAGTAGTTGATTTGAATATAAATGAAGGTGAATGGATACACTTTCAGGGGTAGTAACTCTGCCATTTGCATTTTTGCCTCCCTTCCAAATAGGGGTCAACTCTGGTTCCTCAGTGAGTCTTTCCTTTAAGAGAAGACCCCATTTTGGAAGGGTTTTGCCCTTCAAGGAAGCAAACAAGAAGTCACAAAATTTGTCTCCTTTTGTAATAAAAAATGGAAGAAAAAGCTTGAGCTGTACCATACACCTTATACTACGTGTTTGGGCATATGAAACCTGCATGCATGTGCAGTTTTCTCAAACCATACACAGTTCACCCAGATAGTCCATCCGACCACACTATCAGTCCAGTCAGGTAGATGTTAAGCATCAACCTTGACCAGGCTGCAAAGCTGCACAACGTGGACTTGCTTGTAGATAGGTTTCCACACAACACCTCAAATGTTATAGAATTCATTTTGATATTGGACTCCTCATGATCTGATGACAAAAGTATATAATTAAAAGATAAAACGTTTGTTAACCATGCCATCAGCAATGGTATCAGATCTGGACATCAAAGTTTTATGCAGAGCAAAAGAGCTGGTGAATTTGCAGCAGTGAAAAGTTACTCCCATGTACATAAGTCCAATGGAAATGTTATCAACAAAAATTTCCATGAATGTCACAAACATTACTTGAAATTCTTCATTCTAAGAGGTTATTGCTAGAAAGTTAAGACTTCTTTAGGTGGTTGAATAAGCCATTTGTTCCCTCTCTTTCAGAGATGACAGGCGTAATTCTCAACTTCTCAAAGTGGACATCTTGCTCCAGGGACCCACCTACCACATCATCTTTACTGACAGTCAGGAGGTCCCGCCTCCATTCATGATTGACAATAACTCAGAGGTGCCGATCTTGTACTACCAGACTAAGACTCAAGATGAGAGATTGAGAACAACAGTCAAACCATGTACCTCTTGTAAGTTTTGTAATCATTTTACTTGTTGAGATGTCTTGGCCAATTACTTCTGAGCACGAAGTGCTCAAGGTGAGCTATTGTGATCGATATTTGTCCGTCCTCCGTCCATCAACAATTTCTTCAATCAACATCTCCTCCTAGACCAGTAAGCCAATTTCAAAATGATTTCACACAAATGTTTCTGTTGTGGCCCTGAATCAAAATTGCTAAAATGGTTCCGCTCCACTGAACAAAATTGCCACCAGAGCTAAAAATAGAAAAATCTTTAAACGACATCTCCTCTGAAGCCAATGGCTCGATTTCAAAAAAAATTCACAGAAATGTTTGACTTATGGCCCTGAACCAAAATTGCTAAAACCGTTCCACTCCGCTAAACAAAATGGCCACCAGAGCTAAAAATAGAAATCTAAAAATAGAAAAACCTTTAAACGACATCTCTGAAGCCAGTGGCTCGATTTCAAAGATATTTCACACACATGTTTGACTAATGGCCCTGAACAAAAATTGCTAAAACGGTTCCACTCCGCTCAACAAAATGGCTGCCAGAGCTAAAAATAGAAATAAATCTTAGAATGACACAGAGGGCACAGTTTTGATCCAGTCATCATGAAATTTTGTCAGAATGTTTATCCTTATGAAATCTTGACCAAGTTTGAAACTGGGTCATGTGGGGTCAAAAACTAGGTCACTAGGTCAAATCTTAGAAAAACCTTGTGTACACTCTAGAGGGCACAGTTACAATCCAATCGTCATGAAACTTTGTCAGAATGTTTATCCTTATACAATCTAGGCCAAGATTGAAACTGAGTCATGTGGGGGTAAAAACTAGGTCACTAGGTCAAATCTAAGAAAAACCTTGTGTACACTCAAGAGGGCACAGTTATGATCCAGTCTTCATGAAACTTTGTCAGAATGCTTATCTTTACATGTATGAAATCTAGACCAAATTTGAAACTGGGCCATGTCAGGTCAAAAACTAGGTCACTAGGTCAGATCTTAGAAAAAACATATGAATGCTTTAGAGGGCACAGTTTTGTTCCAATCTTCATGAAATTTGTCAAAATATTTTTCTCAAACAAATTTAGACCAAGGATGCAACTTGATCATGTTGGATCAAAAACTAGGTTACTAGATCAAACCTTAGAAAAACATTGTGTATACTCTAGAGGGAACAGTTTTGGTTCAGTCTTCATAAAACTTTGTCAGAATGATTATCTTAATGAAATCTAGGCCAAATTTTGAAACTGGGTCTTGTCGGGTCAAAAACTAGGTCACTAGGTCAAATCATAGAAAAAACCTTGTGTACACAATTGTGGCTTTATTTTGCATTGAATCTTCATGAAACTTTGACAGAATGTTTATCTTCATGAAATATAGGGCAAGTTCGAAACTGAATAATGTCTGATCAAAAACTAGATCGCCAGGTCAGATCTTAGAAAAACATTGTGTACTACACTCTAGAGGACACAGTTTTGATCCAATCTTCATGAAACTTTGTCAGAATAATAGATTAGAAAGTGCAAAACTGCTCCAATTGAACCATCATCAAATAGATGATCTTCCATGTTATTTCATCATAACACAGGTGAGCGATTTAGGTCCATCATGGACCTCTTGTTAATAATACATTATGTAATAGTACAAATAGATTTGTCCAGTTTTAAAGAAGGAAACGTTTCAAGGAGAAATTAATAGAGTTAGTCTATGGGTGTCCAGATACATAAGGTACTGTAATTGTATTAACATGTATTTTTGTTGGGACGAAAGTTTGCAGACTTGAAAGAGAATGTTTCCGAAGTTTTAAGCAAGTTATTGGGTATTACTTCCTGGTATAAACCCTGGCATGCATTACATGTGAACAACAAAAACTCAAACCAGTCTTTGCTTCTCTTCTATCCTTTGCTTATGAGTCATACACTATTTGCACCTGATGTATGTAAACAGCAAAGTAAACAGCAAGACCAGACTGCAGGGATGTGCAGGGTGGTCTTAGCCTTTGCTGTTTGCATAAATTCTTAGCCTTAAAGTGCAAAAAAGCAGACGACAAAATTGACGTCTGCAATTTTTAAACATGTTTCTTCCAAGCTTTGAAAATTGATAATTGAATTTAAAGCGTAAAGGGCAAACAGTGCAGCACAAGATTAGGTGGCTCAACATGAGCCACCTCATCTGGAGCTACACTATTTGCAAACTCAGTTATTTTCATTTTTGTTGCTTTAAGCATAAATGATATTTTATGCATGTCACTTCTCATATTTTGACAATATTTCAGTGTCATATGCATGGGACGAGCCAACCCTTGACCCCTATATGACCTTATCAGTAGCCAATGGAACAACATCGACCTATAACCTCAACATACTGGGAGAGGCTGAACAGCTGACATACCAGAATTTCATCTATATTTCAGCCATGGCCACATTCCCTAGGTACTGTATACACTCTTCAGTGGTAGATGTAGGGCAGTGTCAGGGAGCTAGTGTAAGGTATAATTTCAGTGGAGACTTTAAAGAAAATCATCAAGGAATTAGCATAGACGTCTCTTTATTTGGAGGCCTATGCATGCACTCCTCAACTACACAGTACATGTATCCTCTGTGAGAAGCGCATATAACACAATGTGTTGCTGGAAATTAATTACTCTGATTAATCTTATCAAGCCAACAGTCTAGTTATAAATACATCATCATGTTTTTCTACAACTTTTAAGGAGCCCCGGTAACTCAGTAGGTTTTGCCCTGGGTTGTTGATCTAGGGGTCCTGGGTTTGAGCCCTGCCGTAGGTGGGACTCTTTTCAATTGTGAAAGGGTTCCATTGTACACAGCCTTCCATTATCACCCACCCATTGTCCTGATATGAATGAAATACTGTTAAAAAGGACGTAAAATTGCAAATGATCCATCTATCCATTCTACAATTTTTCAAGGGAGTCAGCTTTTGTGAGTTCCTGTTAGCTTCCCTTGGGTCATAATACTTCCAGAAAGGAGCTAATTCTTTCCTTTTGATTTACATAGGCAAAATTTCAAAAAATCTTTTATTCAAGCATATTCCTATTGAGAATTCAAAGGCTAGATAGCAAACAGTGTAGACCTAGATGAGGCTGTTCATCATGAGCAATTTTTTATCATTTTTAGCATTTTCAGGGTAAATAGAAGATAAAGTGGTTGAAATCATATTGGCATTTCGATATACTACAAAAGCAGTATTCTGACATGATGTTAGGGGTTTTCCAAATCGAACAAATAGGAATCAGAGTTGTGTGAAAATTTGTGATAATTCACATTCCTAACCTCAAGGTGGGCCAGTTTCGTGCTTTGATGACATTGAAGGAAATATTTACTTCTACTGACTACCGCCTCAAAAATAGTCATTTAGTAAATCTTGTTGTATGCTTGCATTTTCATTCTGTATAATGTAAGAATCGAAATAACTTTTCCTTACCCGTGAATTATGGTTGATTACCATATGTTGTCGGGCAGATACATACATGTATATTAATTCCCTTGAGCTTAGCCTTCGTGAATTAATTTTTCCTGATCTGCCCTCCAACAACGTGTTAATCAGTGATAATTCATTGGTAAGGAAAAATTATTTCTTAAATAATTAACGTATTAATACTTTATTGAAGAAATCATTTTTTCTTGCCCGTGAACTATTGCTGATTCCAACAACATTAGTTAATAATCAGCGATTATTCATGGGTAAGGAAAAATTATTTCTTAAATAAAGTATTAATGCGTTATTTAAGACATAATTTTTCCTTTCCCGTGAACTATCGCTGATTCCAACAACATGTGTTAATCAGCGATAATTCTCGGGTAAGTCAAAAGTATTTCTTAAATAAAGTATTGATACTTATTTAAGAAATAATTTTTATCAAATTTTCACCCGACTACACTTCCTATATGTTCAATGGGGAAAATGTTGAGGTCATGTTAAAATATTGCTTTTTCAATATATTGAAATATAATTCACGGGTAAGGAAGAATTATTTCTTAAGTAAAGTATTACCCCTAATGTGCTTAAGTATTGGGACACCTAAAATAATAAATTTTCCATTTTTCCCAAATGGAAAATTTATTTTTTTCAGGTGTCCCAATATATATACACATTACAGTAATTCTTTATCTAAGAAATACTTTTTCCTTACTTGTGAACTATCACTGATTAACGGATGGTGTTGAAGGGCAGATCACATTAATATTGTTATATTTCAGATCTGGTGCTCCATACTCAGAACTACAGAACAAAGAGCTAGTGTTGGATTGTCAACATGAAAATCATGTCGTCTTCAAGAAAAAGGTAGGAGACTTCCCTGCTTTGCAGATGAATAATTTGATAAAGCACAAATGAGCCATGACATGACAAAAGCAACAAAGTTGCATGTGCACCCAGTGAAGACTCAGATTGGCCTGGGCATCCGCTCAGAGTCTGATCAGTCTTCACTGTTGGCATGGAGGTAGCTTAGACCCTTAGGTGCCCTGTAAGCACACAGTTAAGACTCTGATCAGACTTGGCAGATGCCAAGGCTGATCTGAGGCATGCCACTTTGTTGGCTTTGTCGGGTAGTGGTTCAAATGCATAATACATGTAGGGAGAAGAAGTTTAGATAATTAAGAATTGTAATATACATGTACTACAAGCGCACACACTGGTTGAATGGTAATAGATGATCTTGTTATCAAATAGAAAATCATACTGCCTATAAAATAGTAACTGTTGTTCCTCATTGATTCAACATCTGTTATTGTCGGTTAAACTGCTTTTATCATCACATAACATATTACTTGCTGGTATGTAACAAATTAGTTTGTCTTTCTAGGCTCATGTCCAATGTATGCAGCTATTTGAGACTAAATCATGTGCAGTTAATATGTAGCCTGCTGTTGTGTAGTATTGCTAAGTATTTGATAGAAATAAGTAGAGGCAAACCACTACTTTTGATAGATTAATTAGTGTTAGATTTATAGCTGTCACTTGGTTATTTAGATGCCGTTTAGCAGTGATTAAAAAAAAAACTATTCTACAGTTATATGATCTGTGCATATGTAGAAAACTAATGATACCGGCTCAACATATTTAACCATTCAACATCCTTAATATTACAGGAAGCTGGCAAGAGATCTCAGTTGTGGCGTATGACCAGTAATGGAATGTTAGAACATGAAGGACAGGCTCCACCGATGGACCCTCGTAAACCCAACAGTTCTGGCTCCAGACATAGACTGGTTCTTGACATTGCTGATATAGCTTTACAACCGGGCAGGCCTATTCCTCTTGCTCTCAAGAAAGCTGATGAACGAAGAGCGGCTAAACAGACATGGAAGTTTAAGGTACTTGAATTGTAAAATTAAGTACATGTAGTTGTAACTTTTATTAGCTGATGTTTGTGAGGTGCCCTTATACTTTACTCTTTATCCTGTTTATTTCTGAAATGGACATGCATGTGTCTGTTACTGTTTAGAATTAATCTCATATGTATATTCCACAGGATGGCATGCTGTGTAGTTCAACTGGTAACTTCTGTGTACAAGCTCTAAATGGCATTGAGGGATTTCAAGATGGTAAGTACAGCACAGATCAAATGATCAATGACAGAACAGTTTGGTCAAATGAATGCAGACTATTTCAGTCTAAAAATTTTAACTGTTATGTTCAATGATTTCTGACAATGCATAAGGCATGGGCATCTATGTACTTTAGACGATGTGTTGATAAGTATGATTTTATGACTAGGTTAGTTAAGGAATGAATTTCATTTTTCTTACGTATATCAGAGGGTAAACTACATTGGGTTGTGTGCAAAGTGAATGAACCCCGAAATGAACCCCTTCGGGGTTCATGTAAACTTTGCTAGTGACCCAATGTAGTTTACACTTCAATAAACATCAGAAAAATTAAGTTCATTGTTTATATTTACATTCATTTCTGAATTTTCAATCAAAAGCTCTTATCTTTTATCTTATATAAGCTCTAAAATTGAAGCAGTAAAACATTGAAACACAGTTTTCTGCTTACAGCGGAACAGCGTCCATGACGTCATGACATCACCGATGTCCAATCAGATTGCAGAGAGCCATGGTATATTTTGACGTCATTTAAAGGCGTGATGTCATGTGGCTCAATGTAATGTTGGGTGCTGAGGTGCACGGGTGTGGCCGCCAACTGTTTGAGGTTCGCTATGAATGTATGGCGTATATTCCCGACCAGTTATTCTCTATGGCTTAGGAGGGGTAAATTTCCTGCTTGCTCCCCAATTCGGACGCCCAAATACGAGGGTCTGCTTTGCTATTGTGATTTAGGATGGTAGCGACTAGGCTGCTCTTCTAGACCTCCAGGGCCGAACGGACTCAAGCACACTAGTTAGGACTAGACTAGTGCATTACAAACAAAAAATGGACTTCCAACTAAAAGTGCTTTTGAAAATGTTAGGGTCTGTTTCTCTTATATTTCAGGTACAAGAAAGACAAGTAAAGACAATATGGTGCCAAACTGAATCTATTAAAAATAAATTATTAAAAATGCATGTTTTGTTCTTATTTCAATCCCTAATATTACCAAATGAATAGGATGCTAATGTGTGCTGAAGAATGATTATGCTAGGGCTCCCTTACAAACACATGTAACAATAATAAGACTAATCAATGACTGGGCAAAGTGCATCATGGAACAAGAATAATGCATGACAAACAGTAAAACAATGCAGATGTTACAAGATTAAATCGGTTGAAATACTTTATGTGAAAGCCCTTAATCAATTCACTTGTAATCTCTTACAGCGGCCATGGTAAAATTGTAAGTTAGTGGCTTGAATGCAAATTCAAGAGTAATTTGTCTTTTATTTAGCGAAATAAGAAAATAATTTAGGAACCTATGACAGTCTTGCTTTACAATTTCATTTCCGAAAGCAAATCATTACAATTGAAGGAATTTAGAACAAAAATAACTAAAAAAAATCGAGAAATCTGCGAGAAAGAAAAATAAAGGTGTTTACGTTTCGAAAAACCTATCTGGAAGTCCTCGAACGGTTATGCGGGTTTTCTTTTATACCCCCCAGCTACCCGCTACCCCGCAAACCTGCCAGGAAGCTGGAACTGGGTAGAATTCCCGCATCGCCTCGGGTTCGGGGTCACGTGATCCCGCGGTAACGTTGGGGAAGAACGTCAAAATGATGCGTTCTGCGGGAGCGCCATTAAAAACGTACCGAAACAACCCCAGGGTTGCCTCAGGAAAACAGCGAAAACTCCACAAATATGAATGAAACCTATCATAAAACGCGCATCAGAATTTACAGGAATGAATACGCAATGCGACTGTCACAGTTTCCAAGTTTCTAATAAAAGGGAAATTGGCAAAACCTTGTGTTAAATGCGAATAACTGTTGTTTGACAGATGACAATATTGATTTTCTGGAGCGCAGAGACGCTATACACTATCCCATAATGCAACTTTACACGGTCAAGGTCGCAATCAATACACAAAATTTGATGGAGGTAAACATGAACTGAAATGTAGCGTGGAAATGCAGTTTTTGAGAAATACTTCTGAGTAACGGATAAATTACTAAAACCATCGATGTAAACATGTGAGGTAAGACATTAAATTTCATGGCACATAAAAATTTTAAGCTGTCAAGATTCAGATTGACGGAAATACTTGAGAAATAATTGCACAACAAAACAGCTGATCATGTCAGTAATGGAAATATGGGTCATTCGTGTTCAGGGAGCAACAGGGTTAGGACCGGAACATATCACTACCCCCTTCCAGTGTTGTTAAAGTTCCGTCTAACAACTCTAAAAAGTTGTAGCAAGGGCTATGCCTGAACAGAGAATGATCCATAAGAATCAACATCACAAATCCTGGTCACGGCACCAATTAACTTCATGTATAAAAATGGGTAAACTTAACGCTAAATAAAATTTGAGAGTAACAACATACAATGAGTAAATTGAACAACTCTGGATGAGTAAATTTAACAACTTTGATATGCATAGACTAGTTAATCAACAAAATTTGGCAACTTATGGACGGAATGACTAGGCAACTTGAGCATATTTTCTAACCTTACCTATTATTAACATGAAATAGGTTAAATCTTTAAACTTATGGAACGATTCTATGATATGACATTGAAGTGTACCGCCTTCGATGAAAACTTGATCTATTTACACAAACTCTATGATGGAATGACGTATTCACTTTAAAATGAAAATGATATCAGGCTGATAATATTCAAATAGGCTCAACTCACAGGGTTTACTCCAAGATATCAGCCACTTAATGAGATGAAAACATAAAATACAACCTTGAGTTTAAAGGATACAACTGTTCCTAGTTTCACTTGAGAATTCTCGGTACCCTAAGCACATTTCAGTCTGATATTACTAGGCTAGCAGGGCTAAAAAGTAGATCAACGGTAAGCCATGGCAACTTGGCAATGACAAACTGATGACCGACCTTCAGCTCAGCAAGTTTCCCCTCCATGTTAAATTCACCCCTGAAAGAAAACTCTAATGACGGGTTGACTCAGAGCGGTGAAAATGAAGGTTACATTAAGAAAATCACCAAGTTGATTTTCTCTACAATATCTCTATGACAGCCTAGCAACTACAGGAACTGTATACCTCCTTAATAAAACATGTATAACACACAATATGCCTCTGTTGCTTCGAATTTATAATTAATCCACTGTGCACTTTGTATATCTGAATTCATCGTATCTATTCACTTTTCACTTTAAAAATGATTAAAATTGATTTTCACTTTAACACTGTATTTAGCACTTTGTGAAACACTTTTATATTCCAGTCTTTCGATCGTTTAATTTTTACTTCATTTTATTTCATTTATATCTGTCATTATGATTTATTGCTCGGTATATCCAGCATTCTCAAATTATCTTGTATTGTCCTAACTATGTCCAGCGTCCTCAAAATTTCCTTCTCCCTACTTCCTTTTGGGTATATCTTGTATTGAGTTCTCCGTATAAGAGCGCCCGAGCACTGATTTTACTTTGGGCTCGGGGCTGTTTTCCTTGCCTTCTCTTTCCCTCTCCTGTCTCCTCCGTTCTCCTCTTTCCTTCCTTTCGGCTTCCCTCCTTCTGTCCTCTTTTCTCCTTTCTTCCTCCTTCTCCTTCCTCTTCTCATCCTCCTGCCTTCTCTCCCAGTTCAACCTTCTCTCCTCCCTATGCTGATCTTGTTTCTCCTTCTCCTCCATTGCTTTCCGTAAACGGTACATACCATCAGCCATCTTTCCCATTTCACAAGCATTGTCCGTTAAACGTTTCTCTACCCTTTCCACTGCCTTCAGGGCCTTCGACATCACCTCTTTTAGTCCCATCATTACCGTCACCAAACTATTCAAGGCTACCCTGTCCACCGAAAACACATTTTGATCTTTCTCCTTATCGTCAAACTTAGACTCCGTTGGCTCTTTAGAAGGATTCCCCATGACTCTTTTGGCTTTGGGTGCTATTGGATCCTCACTTTCTGGAGAGGAAGGTCTTTTCTTCTGGGGTGTGGTGACGGACAGCTCCTCATCCCGGGTCCCAAGCAGTTGCTCTCTGATGTCCTCCTCCTGCTGAAATTCGCCCGTGTCATCAAGCGTCAACCCGGTAGTGGTGGCAGCTGCAGACATCATCTGGGTTGGGTCCAACAACTCGCAGTCAGAACTGGGGTGGTCAACTCATTATTGCCAGCTGGCTTCAGCACACTCTCAACCGCTTGCGGAGTCAGATCCGGAAGAACTGCTGACTGATCTGTCACCACTGAACCACCTAAGTCCAGCCACGATGCTCCCTGTACCTCGGATACCTCTGAACAAGTGCTCGTCAGACCAGATCTGTTGGAAGACTCTGCGGCATCCAGGGGGTTCACAACACCAACAGCTTGGAAGGTCACTGGGACGGCATCCTCCTGTAGTCTGGCTCCTTGGGTAGGTACAGCTGGCGTCTGGACTATCGCCTGCCACCCTGGTGGCAACTGGAAAAGGCTGGACACTGGCGCCTCCAGTCCAATGCGAGTCGGCTGCGTTGGAGGATAGCTCTGTACCTTAGAAACTGGACTGTGCAAACTAGCCATCGATTGTCCGGAACTGCTAGGTCCTCTACCCAAAGTGTCGATACACCCGGAGGGAGTCCAACTTGGTGTCGTCACTAGAGATGGTCCAACATTGCCCACCACAGGAGACAGAGTGCTACTGACTGGGTTGGGATTGGCTCGCATCACTTTTAGCCAATGTTTAATGCTGTCCTCAGCCTCGTACCGCAAGTAGTCCAATGGGCCAATAACATACGGCTTGGCACTCCTGGTAAGAAACCCTCTGCCCTTGTTTGGATGACCCTTCTCTGCTACCAGCTTCTTGTGTGGGAGATAGTTGGCCACATGATGTTCCAGTTGGTCCAATCTCTGGCAATGGAAGTGACAAAGGCGGCAGTAGAATGGAATCTCATCCGGCCTCACGTGCATCTTGTATATGTGGTCTTCCATCTTCAGCTTCTCATTGACATACACCTTCCCGTGCTTGTAGTAGCAGGATAAGCACTGATAGGCTCTACCACGTTTCTTGGCCTTCTCCACCAGCTCCCTGTCGCCAAAGGTCAGTTCATCTGGTTGCATCATCTTCGTCAACCTGAAGTGTTCAAGAATACAAAATACTAGCTGTATGCACAAGCACCAGTCAATGATCAGTCTTATGAGCCCATTAGATCCCTTATATTACTAGATCTCTTAGATTACTACTAGTGACAATATACCTCTTGGCGTTCTTCAAAAAGCCGCGCGTGGTTAATATGAAAGTCTAGCGCAATGGTTACTGCTGATTTCCATCTTCCTTAGGATACCATCGTCTAACACTCTTTCTTCATCTTCCAACCCTTCCCGCCTCAAAACCATAACTTCTGGAAAAAAAAAGCCCGTGCTGTAAACTTGTCTCATTCAAAGCTCCGTTCATTATATCTTTTAGCTCTTTTTGGCCCGCGCTATTCCTTTCTCATCCCCCATCACACTGATGAATCTCCAACTCCCATTCTGCTTACCATCTTGCACCTCCAGTCTGTGTTAGAACCATTGCTTCGCATCTATTCGCCAAATGTTTTACTATGGATCTAGTCGACTTCTTCATTTCACGGATCATACTGGACTTTATCACATTATTTCCTATATTCCCTTCTGCTCTTTAAAATTTATTCTGTCTCCCCATTTCAGAGTCATTGCATCAAAATCCACCCCGTCTATAGTGCTATTGACTTAAAATGGTCTGTTGCTAGCCGTTTTACCCCCTTTTTGTCAATGATGTGCCGGCTATAAACACATCATGGACCTTAATCTCTGTTTAGTGCTGTAACCTTTGGTGGTCAGAGAGCTTTCGCTTGGCTTTCTGAATCCACCTCGGTGTGTTGATGCCTTCATAGGGCTTCAGCTTGTTGTGATGTATTGGTTTAACTGTGCCTGTTTTATCTGTCTGGATCACAAAATCCAACTCTGATATCTTCTTTTTAACAAGGAAAGGACCTTCAAAGATGCGTTCAAGTTTTGGCGAAATGCCAGGTTTTCTGACCTCCATGAGACACCACACCACATCCCCTTCTCTGTACCTATGAAAAGCTACCTTCGCATCATACAGTTCTTTACTTCTTTTTGCCGAAGAGGAAAGGTGTTTACGTGCTACCTCATGCGCCTGCTGTATCCTCCCCTTGAGAACATCTACAAAATCCCCATATGTGGTAATGTCCTCACCATCATAAGTGATGCTGGACCCGAACACTAATTCACCAGATAACCTCACCTCTCTACCCATTGTAAGAAGATTGGGGGTCAACGTAGTTGACTCGTTTGGAGTTGCTCTGTATGCTCCGGCTAGACAGCCTAAGTTTAGGTCCCAGTCTCTCTGTTCTCCACGGAGGTAAGCCTTACCCATGCGTAACAATGTGCGGTTAAATCGCTCCACCTGTCCGTTTCCTCTAGGATTTCTGACACTGGTTCTGGTTTTCCTAATTTCGAGCATTCTGCATAGTTCTTTAAATACTTTACTTTCATATGTTCTGCCCTGGTCGCTATGGAGCGCTAAGGGACAACCCCATCTGGAAATTACCTCATTTAAAAGTTTGACTGCACACATCTCAGCAGACATGTCACTAACTGGAATAATCTCAACGTTCTTGCTGAAGTGGTCTGTGAATAGGAGGATATATCTGTGTCCTCTAGCTGTCACTGGTAATGAGCCTAAGTAATCAGTGGCAACACAGTCACCAGGAGCTCCTACTTGGAGACTGTCCATAGGTGCTCGAGGTATTTTTGTTGGCTTTTTATCAGCAGCGCAAGTGTCTCATCTTTGTATGTACAGCCCTACATCATCCTTTAAACCATACCAGTAAAATCTTTGAAGGATCTTCTCCTTCGTCTTTTTGCAACCCATGTGGCCTGATACTAGGGAGTTGTGCATTTGATGAAGAACTTCTTTCTTAATTGATGATGGTACAACGAACTGAGTATACTCACCTGTACCGTCCTTTTTCAGAAATTTCTTAAAAAGAATTCCATCCTGAACTATGAGTGAGTCCCAGAGAATCCAGTAGTGTCTGGCAGCAGGACTCTGAGTGACCATGTCTTGGCTACTAGGTCTCTTACCTGCTATTTTAGCGTTCAAAATGTGCTTAATGTCTGGGTCTTCACTCTGTAGAGCTCGAAGATTACTTGCAGATCTTGCATTGAACCATGAAGTTAAGACGCTAAACGGCTTTTCTTCTTTAGTGTTGGCCTTGTCCTCTGACGATGGTCCTGGCTCAGGTGTTTCTATCAAGGACTTCACTTCTACAGTTGCACCTTTACCGTCTTCTGACATCTCTTGAGCCGGAGTTTGCACTAGGTCCTTATAAATCTGCTCATGCACCATATCTTGGGCACGCTTCATGCATTTTTTGCAAGGTCCACACTTCAAAGGTTCGGAAGTTTCTTGCTCTGGGCAATCACATTCTCTGGGATTTTCACAGCGTGAAAGCGCATCGCAGTGTCCCTGATTTTTCCCTGGCCTGTATTGAATAGAAAAGTCATACTGACTCAGTATTTCAATCCACCTAGCTATCTTGCCACGTGGTTCTTTCAATCGAAAGAGCCATACTAAACTTTGATGGTCGCTTCTCACGATGAATCTTCACCCTAAAAGGTACTGGCGAAAATATTCTATGAAATATCGTACTGCTAATAGCTCCTTCTCTGTGATGCAATAATTGGACTCTGCTCGGTTCAGACCTGGGCTTGCATAGGCAATAACTTTTTCTTTACCTTCCTGAACTTGATGTATTACGCTGCCAATACCCAAGTCTGATGCGTCCACATCCAAAATGAAATCTCCTCCTTCATTCAGTGGATAACCCATTACATCAGCACTAATAAGTGCTTTCTTAAGAGTTGTGAAAGCTGTTTCACAGGCATCGCTCCAGGCAAATTTTCTTCCCTTTTTCGTTAATTCCACCATAGGCTTTACTATGCTAGCGAATCCTTTGATGTATCGGCGATAGTAGGATCCCATTGCGACGAACTGTTTCACTTGTTTGGCAGTTCTCGGTACTGGCCAGTCAACAATCTTAGCTATATTGACAGGACTCGGTTTCACCCCTTCGCCTGAGACAACGTGACCAAGGAAGATCACTTCTTTCTGGAGTAAATGGCTCTTGTCTGGTCTCAACTTTAGGCCTGCTGCTCTTATTCTGCCAAGGACTTCCTGCACCCTCTGCACATGTTCGTCGAAGTCCTTCCCGAAGACAATGATGTCGTCGATATAAATGAGGCATGTTATCCACTGCAGCCCTTGCAACGCCATTTCCATCGTCCTCTGAAAAGTGGAGGCCGAATTGTTGAGTCCAAATGGCATCCTTGTCATTTCATAATGACCAAACTTACAAACGAATGCTGTCTTAGGTATGTCTGTTTCTTTGACCGGGATCTGAAAGTATCCACTTAGCAAATCAAAAGTGCTGAACAAGGTTGAACCTGCCACGGCATCTAGGCAATCTTGGATCCTTGGAAGGGGAAAGCCATCTGGCTTCACCAGCTCATTCACTCTTCTATAGTCGACGCAAGGTCGCACGCCTCCATCCTTTTTCGCCACAAGAACAATTGGGCTTGCCCATGGTGATGTGCTGTCTCTAATCACACCTTTTGCTTTCAGGTCCTGAATGGCCTTCTTTTCTGCTTCAGCATGCGCTAGGGGGACTCTTCTTGGTGGTTGCTTAATAGGAGCCGCATCACCAGTTGGTATTGAATGTTCAGTTAAGTTGGTTAGCCCTATGTCCCATTCATCCTGAGAAAAGGTATCCTGGAATTGCATAAGGAGATCGCCTATCTTCTCTTTTTCTGCTGTTTCCAGTTTTGAAGTTGCCCTTTCATAGAGCTCGGAGAGATGTTCTGGGACACGTTCCTTTTCATTTTGTAAGGTAGTCTTTGCAACCTGCCGAATAGAACTTGACTCTTGAATATGGTCTTTCACTTGAAAGGAGATTCGTCTTACTCGGGCATCATTGCCTACTTCATCTTTGTTTTCTTCACTGACAAATACCTTAGGTGGGCCATCAATTGGTTCTGCCTTACCTACTACGGAATCTTGTTTAATGGATATTGCCGTTGGGAATGGATTCAACAGCCTTACATTGCTAGTACAGGCGGCGTTTATATTGACAAGGGATGGGGCCATCTGCAGGGGATATGTTTCCTTAAAATGTTCTGTGGACTCTATCAGATAATCTGTTTCGGATGAAAAATCATCATACTCGTGTCTCTCAACAAACACATCTACAACGGCTTCACTCTGGGCAGGTATCACGAAGTGGTCAGCTGCTGTCACTTTACGCACTCTATTCTGTAGCCCTACTTGAATAATAGGCACTTCTTTGTCACCAACCTTAAGCACCCCTTTGCTCATCAGTAAGTCTGTCGGACCACTCTCTCCGTTCTGCAGAACATCAACACCAAGTAAACCATCATCGTCAATCTCAGCAACTACTGCCTCGATTTGCAGATGAACAGGCCCTAGCTGGAATTCAAAGTTACCCTTACCTACCTCATTTATAGTGGTTCCCCCTGCACCCATCAATTTTGAGGTTTTGTTAAGCTTAGGTTTATCTGCTGGCCTCATACTATCGTAAACTCTCTTGGACAGGATGGTTTTTGAGGCTCCTGTGTCTGTTGTAAATAAGATGGGATAACCCTGTACTAACCCTCTTATGTACACCCCATCTGGAAGCTTTCTTATATGTTTTATAGACTTAACCGTTTCTTCTTTTTGCTCATTTTGGCCTTTATTATCTATACAGGCTTCCCTGTGGCCACCAGAGAAAGCCTCTCCTAGTTTAAAGGATCTTGATTTCTTGCCCCACTTCTCTCCACTCTATCTTGGTTGGGTATCTGACCATTAGCCCCTTTCCTTGCCAAAGCTTTTGCTTGTTGGCCTCTGGACTTGGTTGGGCAATTCCTTGAAATATGACCTTGCTCGTTGCAAGCATAACAAACTATCTTACTGCCACCTGAAGATGAGGTGGCTTGTACTTTGTCTTTCTGCAGCTTTGTAACTTGATCTGTTAGGGCCTTGATCATTTCTTCTAATTTGCTTATTGGTTCAGGCTGAGCACCTTTCTTCTCTTCGGCATTGGGCTCTGACCTTTTCTCCATCTTTTGAGGTCTCCCTTTACGATTGGTTTCACCCTTTGTAGGTGCCCTTACCGCATAAGCCCTGTCTTCTTGGTCCTCTAAAAACTCTTCATCGCTGCTTTCCACTTCGCTCATCTCACTGGCTCGTCGTGCATACTTCTTAATTTTTCTATCTTTGTACAGTTCTGTGGCACTTCTTCGCCTCGTCTGTATGAAGTTCAAAGCGTGGTAGACGGCGTCATCGATATCCTCTGGCTCCTTGTGGAATTCTATTTCGAAGCGCGCTTCACTGTCCTTTAGGCCATCTAAAAATCTCCGAACTAAGTCTTCTTGCTTTGTCTTGTGGTCTCTAGATGTGTACGCTTTTGAGTATAGCCGTTTTAACTCCGCTGCGTACTCTTCAACAGTTTCCTCGTGCTTCTGCACTCTTTGACTAAATTTGGCAGCGAACGTTTTCTGTGTTTCTACAGTGCGGAACCTACAGTTGAGTTCCCTGACTAGCTCAGAATAGTTAGAAATGGTATCCTGGGACAGCTGATTAAAAACGAACTCACCTGCTCTGCCCTGTAACCTGGGTAATAAGTTGTCAAGCTTCATCTCGACACTCCAGTTACGCCTTCTAGCTACTGCTTCGAACCGGTTTATCCAAACCTTCCAATCTTCAGGTCCATTAAAAGGAGGTAATTTGACTTCATACTGAGAAGCATTACCAGACTGCGCTGCCTGCTGTGGTCTTTGGTATTGTCTACCCCTTGTGGTGTCTGACCGGGTGCTATCTTCTGCCAGTTCATATTGCTGCACGTTATTGTTATCGCCATAAGACTGAAAACTGCTGCCTTGCCACGGACCTATCCTATTTCTTTGCGTACTCTGGCATTCCGGCACCATGTAATCCCTATGCTCAAGGCTACTAGGGTTTGCATAGAGTTGGGCATTTGGATTTTCATTAATCTGTTGTGCGCAATATGCACGGGGCAAACATGATCTCGCTTGTAGGCCAGTAACAGTGTTGTTATGATTCACATTGTATGACTGGGGGTCATTGCGTAGGTCCTGTAACATCGAAGTTAATTGACCAAGAGTGTTAGAGATATTCTCTTGTCTCTCATTGGCAAGTGCTTGCTGTTGTTGTATAGTTAAGACTGTGTCACTCAGGTTGCTAACCGTTTCTTGCATGTTACATTCGGTAGCGCCATTGTTTCTACTCAGTGAATTGTATAGAGGAGTCCTACCGCATGTAGTAGACTGCTGCTGCATACCCGAATCTGACGTACTTTGAAACAACCTAGTATGGCTGTAAAAATTGG
The DNA here is from genome assembly GCA_963989385.1 of Ctena decussata. Taxonomy (NCBI): domain Eukaryota; kingdom Metazoa; phylum Mollusca; class Bivalvia; order Lucinida; family Lucinidae; genus Ctena; species Ctena decussata. Next base: position 21,862,885 of record OZ022502.1, read on the forward strand.
CCATGTCATGTGTCTGGTTCACCAACGGGTTAATATCTGTGGTTCTTACAGTGCTGTTTGACGGGTATGTATTGGAAGCTGCTGAGCCTTGTAACTGCACCAGTGCGGCTACCGCAGTTCTGTCATCAGCCCACGGATCTGCATTCCTGTTATCATGCGCTTGAAATGATTGCATGCCCGTTCCAGTTATGCAATCTGGGCCTGACCGTGACTGGTTTGCCTGGTCAGCTAGATTCTGACTATGCTGTTCTGTATCTACTGAACCGGTCGGTTCCGAACCTGCAACACCCTGTTCCATTCTGATCAAGGTTCGTATCACTGGATCCTATAAGAATTACTGGATCCCACCGCTGCCACCAAAAATAGATGTTGGGTGCTGAGGTGCACGGGTGTGGCCGCCAACTGTTTGAGGTTCGCTATGAATGTATGGCGTATATTCCCGACCAGTTATTCTCTATGGCTTAGGAGGGGTAAATTTCCTGCTTGCTCCCCAATTCGGACGCCCAAATACGAGGGTCTGCTTTGCTATTGTGATTTAGGATGGTAGCGACTAGGCTGCTCTTCTAGACCTCCAGGGCCGAACGGACTCAAGCACACTAGTTAGGACTAGACTAGTGCATTACAAACAAAAAATGGACTTCCAACTAAAAGAGCTTTTGAAAATGTTAGGGTCTGTTTCTCTTATATTTCAGGTACAAGAAAGACAAGTAAAGACAATATGGTGCCAAACTGAATCTATTAAAAATAAATTATTAAAAATGCATGTTTTGTTCTTATTTCAATCCCTAATATTACCAAATGAATAGGATGCTAATGTGTGCTGAAGAATGATTATGCTAGGGCTCCCTTACAAACACATGTAACAATAATAAGACTAATCAATGACTGGGCAAAGTGCATCATGGAACAAGAATAATGCATGACAAACAGTAAAACAATGATGATGTTACAAGATTAAATCGGTTGAAATACTTTATGTGAAAGCCCTTAATCAATTCACTTGTATTCTCTTACAGCGGCCATGGTAAAATTGTAAGTTAGTGGCTTGAATGCAAATTCAAGAGTAATTCGTCTTTTATTTAGCGAAATAAGAAAATAATTTAGGAACCTATGACAGTCTTGCTTTACAAAATCATTTCCGAAAGCAAATCATTACAATTGAAGGAATTTAGAACAAAAATAACTAAAAAAAATCGAGAAATCTGCGAGAAAGAAAAATAAAGGTGTTTACGTTTCGAAAAACCTATCTGGAAGTCCTCGAACGGTTATGCGGGTTTTCTTTTATACCCCCCAGCTACCCGCTACCCCGCAAACCTGCCAGGAAGCTGGAACTGGGTAGAATTCCCGCATCGCCTCGGGTTCGGGGTCACGTGATCCCGCGGTAACGTTGGGGAAGAACGTCAAAATGATGCGTTCTGCGGGAGCGCCATTAAAAACGTACCGAAACAACCCCAGGGTTGCCTCAGGAAAACAGCGAAAACTCCACAATTATGAATGAAACCTATCATAAAACGCGCATCAGAATTTACAGGAATGAATACGCGATGCGACTGTCACAGTTTCCAAGTTTCTAATAAAAGGGAAATTGGCAAAACCTTGTGTTAAATGCGAATAACTGTTGTTTGACAGATGACAATATTGATTTTCTGGAGCGCAGAGACGCTATACACTATCCCATAATGCAACTTTACACGGTCAAGGTCGCAATCAATACACAAAATTTGATGGAGGTAAACATGAACTGAAATGTAGCGTGGAAATGCAGTTTTTGAGAAATACTTCTGAGTAACGGATAAATTACTAAAACCATCGATGTAAACATGTGAGGTAAGACATTAAATTTCATGGCACATAAAAATTTTAAGCTGTCAAGATTCAGATTGACGGAAATACTTGAGAAATAATTGCACAACAAAACAGCTGATCATGTCAGTAATGGAAATATGGGTCATTCGTGTTCAGGGAGCAACAGGGTTAGGACTGGAACATATCAGTAATTATTGGAATGTAAACTATATTACATTCCAATGCTTTACTATGTGAATATTTATTGATGACATCTTTGATTTTTTCAGGAGCTATAGCTATGCTAGGACCAGGCCCAGCTGACCCATCAGATACAAGTGCCATACCTTTACATATGCTAACTTCTAGTCAGAAACTACATCCAGGATCAGGGTGTTTGACAGTTAGGGTTCAGATGGATGGGCCAGTTAGGGTGTTGCAGATTGCTGACATAAGACATAGGGTATGTAAACAACTTCCATGCTTATCAGACTATAGATAGATGTCATAAATAAACATAATTTATACTGATTTCTGGTATGGACTTTTCCTTCTGTCACATTTGGGCAGGGACACGAGAAAACCAACGAAGTGGTATGTGGGCCCAGCGAAGACTCAGATCAGCCTGGGCATCCATCCAGTCTGATCAGAGTCTTCACTGTGAACTTAAAGGGTAGCTCAGGGTCTAGCCTAGATCCATGTGGACGTAGGATACCCAGGCTGATCTGAGTCTTCACTGGGTGCACATGCCTCTTTGTTGGTTTTCTCGTATTGCGGCTCATTTTTTTATACCAGATTCAATGTAATGTAGCATCTTAAGAGGTTCTGAGGAACAAATCCAAGCAAGCACCCCTTGAAACTCTAAGGCTTAGAACAGCAAATCTTTTTAATATATGATAGAACTTGCATAAATAGATACAGTAAAACGCAAACTAGCTTTCATATCTGCACAGACTGACAAAAGTATTCATTTTAACGTGTCTAGAATCTGGAGGGCTCGTAGCTTATATAAGCAAAAAGTGAAAACTGATTAGACTTGTGGATATGCAGGCTGATCTGAGTCTTCCTTCTTTGCATATACTATAAGGTATCCAAATCTAGTTTATTCATATTTATAAAGAAAGCAGTTCTCACCATTTCAGAAAGTTGTGAAGATTTCCAGTCAAGACCATGAAGATTGGGAGATTTATGAAGAAACCTTCAACCACAAGACAAATGAGAAGAGACAGACACCTCCTACTAAAAATATGGAGGTAAGACAACAACAAGAACAAACAACACACATCCTTCTTCCTCTTGCAAGAATTAGTTGCAGCTTCCTGGACCAGAGGCTAAGAATTGAGAAAAGTTTGCAGTCATCCTACTTTTGTATTCCATATGCTTTATATGACTAAAAGCCTGTCTTCATACAATCTAGTATTTTTTAAGCTTATATGTTGTCTGTTTGCTTTAAAATGTAAACAGGGTCTTGCTTACTTTTTATACCCCGCCACACTTTAGTGGCGGGGTATTATGTTATACCTTTCGGTGTCCGTCCGTCCGTCTGTCCGTCCGTCCGTCCGTCCGTCCGTGCTCACCATTTCCGATCGATAACTTGAGTATTTATTCACGGAATTTTTTCAAACTTTGCATACATATTGTTATCGGCGATGAGTGGTATGGGATTGTTAATGGGCAAAATCCGTCCATTTTTAACGGAGTTACTGCCCTTTTTCGTAATGGAAAAATGGTTTCTGGTCTGTTATTCCTTTACTGTTCATGATATCTGAATGAAACTTCACAGATATGTTGCACATCAAAGGTTACATATTGTGACTAAGAACCGTCACTCTGACCTTCCCAGTTTGTGAGTTATCCGCCCTTGATAGGTCTGAAAAAAGGTTTTTGACCTATTGTTCCTTTACTATATGGAATATCTGAATATAACTTCACAGATATGTTTCACATCAAAGGTAACATATTGTGACTAAGAACCGTCACTCTTACCTTTCCCGTTTGTGAGTTATCCGCCCTTGATTGAATTAAAAAATGTTTTTTACCCATAGTTCCTTTACTATGTGGAATATTTAAATGAAACTTTACAGATATGTTTCACATCAAAGGTTACATACTGTGACAAAGAACCATCACTCTTACCTTTCCAGTTCATGAGTTATCTGCCCTTGATAGGTCTGAAAAATGGTTTTTGACCTGTAGTTCCCTTTCTATATGGAATATCTGAATAAAACTTCACAGATATGTTTCACATCAAAGGCTTCATATAGTGACTAGGAACTGTCACTCTGATCTTTCCGGTTTGTGAGTTATCCGCCCTTGATTGATCTGAAAAACGTTTTTTTATCTGTAGTTCCTTTACTATATGGAATATCTGAACGAAACTTCATAGGTATGTTTCACATCAAAGGTTACATATTGTGACAAAGAACCATCACTCTTACCTTTCCAGTTAATGAGTATTCCCCCTTGATAGATCTGAAAAATGTTTTTTGACTTGTAGTTCCTATACTATATGGAATATCTGAATGAAACTTCACTGATATGTTTAACACCATAGAATAGGAAACAGAGTCTCTCAGCTCAAAGAAATGCTTTACAGCCTGATCTAAATCTACACTGGTCAGAATGCTCCACGTTGTTGGGTGGTTTATATTAATATTTATTTACAGTAAGGACATCATATCTCTGTCTATCTCAGTTCTGTGGCTCTTTAGCTATTATATATCTCAAAAAATAAGTTAGGATGCACAGCAGTGGCGGGGTATCATGCAGTGCCTGCGGTGCTTTTATTTAAAAACAGCAAAACTGCTAAAAAGGCTGTGATGGCAAATCTATCTATCTCCGATATTGAGACAATCATTTCTGATCATTACCTCAGGTGTGGTGGATGACTAAATTTAGAATGATAACAAAACTTTCGGGGTGGGCCATTAAAACTATTTACAGGGAGCAGATCAGAGGCATGCTCAAACGCATGCCTTTTGACCAATAATCTAAATGAGGGCCTGAAACTCCTCAGTGGTTTTGGCTGAAACTGCCGAAGAGGGGAACTATTCCACATAGGAACAGTTCTGGGGGAAGAATGACTTTCTCGGGGTATCACTGTATGCAAAGTATTTAGTGTATTGTGAATCATGGGATGCCCTAAGTCTTCTCAAATTTGGTGCTGGAGTCAGATACTTATCTTTCTCAAAAGACACTGTACCGTGAAACTAATAAAATTAGGTTAAGGAGGACTGTTCCCAGCGGGCCTCCAGGGATGGCCACTCAAGCTCATCTAGCATATCACAGACACCACTTATATTCGGCCATTGCTTGCAGGTCCACCTGGCAGCTGTTCTCTGCACCTTCTTCACCTGCTGAAACTGAGTTTTATGATAAGGATGCCAAATATATGCTGCATACTCCAGTGGAGGACAAACCAATGTTTTGTATGCAACTTCCTTAGTTTGCCTAGGTGCCAGGGACAAATAGTGCTAATGTTTTATAGAACTTTTCATAACATATTTGAACATTTATTTTAGCTGCTTTGCAAAATATTTTTCATTACCTATAGTTCAAAAACTCATTAGTGTTACTGAAAAGTGCTGTAAGTGTTACTGAACAGCCTAACTTGTATTGATTAGTATTGTAATATAGGCATATGCTGCAACAATAGAAATTCTATAGTTTCTTGTTTCGCCAGTATAAGAGCAGTCACCTCAGAGACAGATTGTTTTTACCTTGATCTTAAATTATTTTTTTTCAGCTATCACTGAATTTGAAGGGAGGTATAGGTATATCACTGGTGAACCAGATACCAGAAGAAATTCTCTATGTTTCCCTCAAGAACATTACAGTTTTCTACCTTGCCAGTAGAAGAGCTATCACCATGGAGATGAGTGTTGCTAATATACAGGTAAAGGTCAAGATCAGATTAGATAGTCTGCCCTGTTTGGCAATATTTGCCACAGTTCTATACAGCAAGTTGATAATGTTCAAAGTATTTTCAAACTTGGAGAGGAGGAGTCTGTTAGGTAAACGGCTAATATATATGAGCCCCAACACAACAAACAACAAAATGGCTGTGCAGCCAGTGCAAACTCAGGTCAGCCTGGGCATCCGTCCTGTCTGATCAGAGTCTTTGCTGTCTGCAAGAAACTAACTTAGACACTTAGCTACCCTTTAAGCGCTTAGCTAAGAGTCTGGTCAGACTGGGCAAAAGCCCAGTCTGATCTGAGTCTGCGCTGAGTGCACGACCACTTTTTATACGCCTGTTTTGAAAAAACGGACGTATTATCTTGTGGCTCTGTCCGACCGTCTGTCCGTAAACATTCTTGTGCGCACCATAACTCAGTAACCATTTGGGATATCTTCATGAAATTTGGTAGGCATATGTATTAGGTAGGGGGAACGTATCGCATACAAGAATGGTTGCTCCCCCTTTCTTGGTTTCAAAGTTATGCCCCTTTGATTGTTTTTTACCCTACAGGTCTTGTGCATGCCAGAACTAGATAACTGTTTGGGATATCTTCATGAAACTTCATAGCAATGTCTATGAAGTCCCATTGATGTGTCGCGTACAACAATGGTTGCTCTCCCTTTCTTCGTTTCTGAGTTACATCCCTTTTATTAGTTCTTTTCATCTATTTTTGTGTATACTTATGTTGTGCATACATTAACTCTGTAACTGTTTGGAATATCATAATGAAACTTTATAGCAATGTGCATGATCACAAGATAATATGTCGCATATAAGAATGGTTGCCCCCTGTCTTAGTTTTGGAGTAAACTCCCTTTGATCATTATTTTTAGGCATTTTCATTCACTCCATACATGTATCTCCTTAACCCTTTGAAATATTAGAATGAAACTTTGTAGAAATGTGTGTAATAATGGGGCAATGTATTCTGAGCAAGAACCACGACTCTGGCTTGCTTACTCCCTTTCCTCCGTCCGTAAACATTCTTGTGTGCGCCATAGCTCAGTAACCATTTGGGATATCTTCATGAAATTTTGTAGGCATATGTAGTAGGTAGGGATAATGTATGGCATACAAGAATGTTTGTTCCCCCTTTCTTATTTTCCAAGTTATGCCCCTTTGAATGTTTTTTTTCCCTGCAGGTCTTGTGTGCGCCATAACTAGATAACTGTTTGGGATATCTTCATGAAACTTCATAGTAATGTCTATGAAGTCCCAACGATGTGTCGCGTACAACAACGGTTGCTCTCCCTTTCTTCATTTCTGAGTTACATCCTTTTTATTAGTTCTTTTCGGCTATTTTTGTGTATACATGTACTTATGTTGTGCATACATTAACTTGGTAACTGTTTGGAATATCATGATGAAACTTTATAGCAATGTGCATGATCACAAGATGATGTGTCACATATAAGAATGGTTGCTCCCCCTTTCTTAATTTTGGAGTAAACTCCCTTTGATCATTATTTTTAGGCATTTTCATTCACTCCATATCTCCTTAACCCGTTGAAATATTAGAATGAAACTTTGTAGGAATGTGTGTAATAATGGGGCAATGTATCCTGAGCAAGAACCATGACTCTGGCTTGCTTACTGGATTATCTGCCCATGCATAAATTTCCTGTTTACTCTGTAACTCCTTAACCGTTTAGAATATTTTAACACAACTTTATGGAGATGTGTATATTGTCAAGGGAATGTATTAGAACCAAGAATGGTATATCTAGTATACATGTATTTAGTTTATGAATTGTCTCCCTTGTTTGACTTTGACATTACTCAACTTAGCAGCCACTTCACCTTTAAAGCTGATTTTTGGTATACTATTAGTATTTGATGTGTTAAATATTCAAATAATGTTGCCATCATTAATTAAAGTGTGGTTTCCCCTACTTGTCTGCCTGTCTGTCCTTACATAAACAGTCTTGTTCATTCTATAATTCCTTTATGACATTACAACGGGTGTATTATGCGCCGCTTGCGAAGCCCTTGATTGGTTGTCTCATGTTGTGGCTTAATATTATGAATATTTAAGATACTAAGTGTATCTCTTTAAACTGAAATAGATTGAGCACATAACTTCAGATTTAAATAAACCAGCCTGCACAATATTTTATTTTTATTGTGATACTGTCATGTGTATGCTTGCTTTGTTGAAATTTTCCAGCATTAAAAATACACACAATATGTATTTCCTGTGTTTATGATTCATTGTCTTTGCAGTGTAAATACTTTTGTCTTCAGGCTGACAACCAGCTGTTTGGAACCCAGAGACCCATCATGCTGTATGTAACACCAACATCCAAGAAAGATGTACCTGACAATACTCCAGCTCTGCATATAGCGGCTCACAAAGTACCAAATGCTAATTGGAATGCTGAAATATTCAAGGTTTGTATATATTGTATAAATACACTTAAGGCACACTTTCAGGAGTAGCAGCTAAACACAGTAGTTCAAAATGAAAGATGTTTGTTTATGAGATGTTACATTCTCAAATGCATTGAATGTAGAAACTCTGTCATTATGGCCAAAAACAAAGCTCACATTTTTTTCAGCAAAACAGAAAAAGAAAAAATAATCACACTGATTTTTATGTGAATGACTTAAGGAATCCTTGAATAACAATTTAGAGGCTAACCGTGCTTTGGATAACCAGGCCCATGTAATTATAGTAGACATTTATGTTTTTATAACTTCTAGACCTGTAGAATTTTATTCCATTCTAGGTTACGAACTAGTTAATATGTTGAGTTTGTACCATTTAAGGGTAGGCTGTATAATTTTATTCTGAAGTAGATTGCAAATTTGTTGACATATTTTGTTCATATCATCGCCACTGTTTGTTTTATTTAAGATTATATCAGTTATCATTTGTATACCTTTTCAATGCAGCATCTGATCATATCCATGAAGAAGCTTACAGTGCAGCTGGAGGAGAAGTTGCTATGGAAACTGGTACAGTTCCGAGGTTACAGCCAATCAGATCCCAGTATACAAAAGTTAGAAGATAACAGTAGTGACTTACAAAAGTGAGTGGATGGAAATGAAAACAAAATGAGCCGCGACACGAGAAAACCAACAATGTGGTTGTGCGCCCTGTGCAGACTCAGATCAGCATGGACATCCGCTAAGTTTGATCAGACTCTTCATTAAGTGCTAAAAGGGTAGCTTAGGGTCCAAGCTAGCTCCATGCGGACAGCGAAGACTCTGATCAGACTGGGCGGATGCCCAGGCTGATCTGAGTCTGCGCTGGGCACACAACCACATTGTTGGTTTTGTCGTGTCGCGGCTCAAATGTGTTTCCGTCTTGGTAGTATTGATACCATTTTATCAGGTCCTAGTAAAATGGAGAATACACAAGCAAAACTATACTATTTTAATCTAAACTATGTGTCAGTTAAGTACTGTAGTCATCATATTAAATCACGCCAGTGTGTTTCATTTTGATAAAAGATAACATTATTTAGAGCCTAGATATTTACTAATGATCTCTGGCTGAATTTTAAAGGTCTGTTTGTGTCCAGTGTGAAGCACTTTTAAAGTGCACTTTCATAGTGCTTCCAACAAAGCAATAAGTGACTTTAAAATGGTCACAAATAGGCACTTTACCCATTATCACCACAAAAGTATCTCAATTATTCCATGAATAACCCCATCGACTCAGATGTAAATATTTAACCTGTGATGCACTTTCTCTTAACATATACCCATGTGATGTGCTTTCTTGGTCTAATATATCAGGTGATTGTATGCGTGGTATTATGCAGCTTTGGCTAGTCTCCATACGTACAGTGACTTTTCTTTAAAGAAAAAAAAAGGAGCAGTTAACTGACCAGTAGCAATCTTGTAAGTACATTATTGTATGTTCAGCATGGACTCCATGTTCTTTCTGACTTTCAGAGAATGTGCCGTCATCTATTTTCAGCAACATATAATTGATGGGAAATAGTGTTGATAATATATTTCCTCTTACATGTCTTGTAATTGTCTTTCAGAACCTTAGCTGCAGCCACCTCAGTGAAATCCAAGAGATATTATTTTGGTCAGCTGAAGATCAACAGTTCTCTGATCACACTCAGTATGATCACAACAGCTCAGTTGTCACCTGAACTACGGCAACTAAAGAAAACTATGTCTATACCACTGATCAAGTTTGAGGATGCCAAGGTGGACTTAGGTGAGATTTTTTTTTTCATCAGAATACAGAAATTGATTTTCTTTTAAATCCAGATACCATACTAACTATATGTATCGCAACACTGTTTTATTTCTACTACAATTGCACTCTGCATTGGCACTTGTCTACTGGCTGTGTCAGAATATTTTAAGGTGACTAGATACACTTTAATGGGTAGCATCTCTGTCATTTTCAGTTCTGCTCTCTGTTTCAGTGTGGATCAATCTTTAAAGGGAAGAATTCGCTCCTCTGGGAGCAAATTAAAAGGAGCAAATACTTTTCTATAAGGGTTGACCTCTTTGGAAAAGTCTGAGTCTTTCAGACCTGTAGTACTTTGAAACTCTCTGCAGCGATATCGGTCGTTTGCTCAAACCACTAATTTTTCTACTTCCTCAGGTGGCCTGTATAATGCTGAGTGACAAAATTTGCTTGTATGGAAAATGAAAGAAAACACTGGCCTTTGGTTAATCTGGAGCCATTGTGACCCAAGTGAAGTGTTGTCGATGATTCAGTAATACAGAATTGTTTCTTTCCTTTACAGATCCTTTCAGCCGTTATCATTTGTTTGACACCAGTACCTTCCTGGTGGAAGAAATAACAACACATTATAAAGAGGTAGAATTTTACTTTATTTCAAAATGGTTAAACTGTAACTAAAGCATTTTTTGTTCTGTTATTTTTGAAGTGTTATTGAAACTGGCATGTTCTTAGGGCCATAGGATTGTACTTCATGGACTAAAAAAGCTATATGGGGTGAAAAATCATAGTGGTTTTATGGATGTGTAATCTTTATATTTAATATCATGTTTACAAGCCAAAGTGCACATTTTTCCTACTTCTCCATAAAAACATGCTGTGGCGCCTCACCTGGATTTATCAACTGCTATTCTCAGTCCACCTCATATCTGCAGCACTGGAAAATTTTATAGCTTACCGGAACAGAAATTGTTGTCACCTCAGTATTGCCATAATTGTTGTCACCTCAGTATTGCCATCCACAAGTTTGGTGAGCTGTCCATACATGGATAGATTTTGTTTTATCTTCACACATAGATTATGACCATTCCGGCTGTCCTTGGAAATAAGTACAGGATGACCAGTGTTAGGGTGAATGCACTAAATGGTCTAAAGTAGTTGTGCACAGTAAAGATTCGGATCAGGCCAGCTTGACGGCATGGCTGCACAGGCTGTTTATAGGCTATTTGAATATGTACAAGATCCATTATATGTTACAATTCATATGAGCCATGACACGAGAAAACCAACAAAGTGGTGTGCGCCCATCAAAGACTCAGATCAGCCTGGGCATCCGCCCAGTCTGATTATAGTCTTCCCTGTCCGCATGGAGGTAGCTTAGATCCTTAGCTACCCTTTATGCGCTAAGCGAAGTTTCTGACCGGACTGGGCGAATGCCCAGGCTGATCTGACTGCGCTGGGCACACAACCACTTTGTTGGTTTTCTCACGTCGCGGCTCATATAACGGCATGCACTTTTTAGCTTGTGTTTGCAGAACAAAGCATCTTGCTTTTAAGATACCCTTTATTCATGGGAACATGGACCTGCATGTATGAATCAAAGTTTCACTTGCTGTGCTTAATAGATATAATTAGATGCAAGTGTCTGTAATGTAAGTTTATTTGTTCTTTGACAATTCTTCTTACTTGTCATGGTCCTAAATATAGTTTTCTGATCTTCACAGGAGCTGAAGAGCCAAGCAGCTAAGATTCTTGGTTCTGTTGATTTCCTTGGCAACCCACTTGGCCTGTTTAATGATGTCACAGAAGGTGTCAAAGGTCTGATAGAGGATGGAAATGTGGGTGGACTTGTGAAGAATGTAGCTCATGGATTTTCAAATTCAACTGCTAAGGTATGTGGGGTTTGCAATGTACATACGTCTTGCATTCGATCAGAACTTTACTTGAATCTGTTATATACATTCGTATTTACATCAGAGTCCAGTTGTTCCTGAGGAAGTTGCTAGTCGAGCATTCGTTATAAGTCTTTTAGTGCACATAAAATCAAACGGGCTGATATTTTTAGCTGAAAAAAGGTGAGCAGACATTTTTTCAGCCATAGAATGGCAGTGTTTTTGCATACTTTTGAAAATGAAGTCCCATTAGTTTTGAATGACTGGGCCCATTCTTAATATATCTTTAATCATGGAATTGTACATTATATATCTTAAATTATGGAATTGCACCTTAAATATCAAATATGGTGAATCAGTTATGAGGGTGTATGCACTTGTTTAATGGTAGGTGTTGTTAGAATCTCCAGAGGATTAATGCTTAAAGAATACAATTAATTTTTATCTTTCGCGTGTATCAATTACTTTTGTGCATATTTTTAGCTCACCTGAGCCTTTAGGCTCATAGGTGAGCTTATAGTATAGCCAGGCATCCGTCGTCCATCCGTCGTCAAGATTTTCAAACATCTTCTTCTCTGAAACCACTGGGCCGATTGAAGCCATATTTCATATGGAGCCTACCTAGGTCGGGGGAACGAAAGTTTGTTCCGGGTATCTGGGTCACATGACCAATATGGCCGCCACGCCCATATATGGTAATATCCCTTCAAAAATCTTCTTCTCCAGAACCAAAAGGCCTATGACCTTGAAACTTAGTATGTAGCATCGAGCATGCGGGCCCATCATAGTTTGTACAAATCATGACCTTGCGTTGACCTTGACCTAATTTACGGCATGGTCAACTTTGGTACGTTGGCTTTTATATGGGAAAACGCTTAAACAGTGGATTTCGCAGAAACTATTTAAGTCTAAGGTTTAATACTTGGTATACATGGTGGACTAAATGACCAGATGAAGATATTATGTCACTAAAGGTCAAGGTCATTCCGTCGGACCATCCGTCGTCAAGATTTTCAAACATCTTCTCCTCTGAAACCACTGGGCTGATTGAAGCCAAATTTCATATGCAGCCTCCATGGGTTAGGGGAACCAAAGTTTGTTCGCGGTATCTGGGTCACATGACCAAGATGTCCGCCACGCCCATATATGGTAAAAACCCTTCAAAAATCTTCTTCTCCAGAACCAAAAGGCCTATGACCTTGAAACTTGGTATGTAGCATTGGGCATGCGGGCCCAACATAGTTTCTACAAATGATGACCTTGCGTAGACCTTGACCTAATTTACGGCATGGTCAACTTAGATATGTTAGGCTTTTATATGGGAAAATGCTTAAACAGTGGATTTCTCAGAAACTATTTAAGTCTTAGGTTTAATACTTGGTATACATGGTCGACTAAATGACCAGATGAAGATATTATGTCACTAAAGGTCATTCCGTCGGACCATCCGTCGTCAAGATTTTCAAACATCTTCTCCTCTGAAACCACAGGGCTGATTGAAGCCAAATTTCATATGCAGCCTCCATGTGTTAGGGGAACGAAAGTTTGTTCGCGGTATCTGGGTCACATGACCAAGATGTCCGCCACGCCCGTATATGGTAAAAACCCTTCAAAAATCTTCTTCTCCAGAAACAAAAGGCCTATGACCTTGAAACTTGGAATGTAGCATTGGGCATGTGGGCCCAAAATAGTTATACAAATGATGACCTTGCGTTGACCTTGACCTAATTTCAGGCATGGTCAACTTTGGTACGTTAGGCTTTTATATGGGAAAACGCTTAAACAGTGGATTTCTCAGAATCTATTTAAGTCTAAGGTACAATATGTTGTATACATGGTCGACTAAATGACCAGCTGAAGATATTATGTCACTAAAGGTCAAGGTCATTCTGTCAGACCATCCGTCATCAAGATTTTCAAACATCTTCTCCTCTGAAACCACTTGGCTGATTGAAGCCAAATTTCATATGCAGCCTCCATGGGTTAGGGGAACGAAAATTTATACCCGGGGTCTGGGTCACATGACCAAGATGGCCACCATGCCCATATATGTAAAAAAACTTTCAAAAATCTTCTTCCTCAGAACCAAAAGGCCTATGACCTTGAAACTTGGTATGTAGCTTTGGGCATGCGGGTCCATAATAGTTTATACAAATGATGACCTTGCTTTGAACTTGACCTTATTTACGACATGGTCAACTTTGGTATGTTAGGCTTTTATATGGGAAAACGCGTATATAGTGGATTTCTCAGAAACTATTTAAGTCTAAGGTACAATATGTGGTATATATAGTCAACTAAATGACCAGGTGAAGATATTATGTCACTGAAGGTCAAGGTCAATTTGTCGGTCTGTCCGTCATCAAGATTTTCAAAACATCTTCTCCTCTGAAACCACTGGTCTGATTGAAGCAAACATATGGAGTCTAAGTGTGATCGGGGAATAAAAGTTTGTTCTCGGGATCTTGACCAAGGTGGCTGCCATGCCCATATATGGTAAAAACCCTTCAAAATCTTCTTCTCCAGAACCAGAAGGCGTATGACCTTGAAACTTGGTATATAGCTTTGGGCACTCAAGCCCATTATAGTTTATACAAATGATCGTGCGTTGACCTTGACCTAATTTATGACACTATCAACTTTGGTACATTATGTAGGCTTTTATATGGGAAAATGCTTAAACAGTGGATGTTTCAGAAACTATTTAAGTCTAAGGTACAATATTTGGTATATATGGTTGACTAAATGACCAGATGAAGATATTTTGTCGTTAAAGGTCAAGGTCATTCTTTGACTTTTGTACAAGGTCATCGAGATTCTGTCACCCGTCAGCATTTTCAAACATCTTCTCAGAGGCCACTGGGGTCAATTGCAGCCATATTTCACATGCAGCTTCACCGGCTTAAGGGAACCATAGTTTGTTCAGATGGTCTTGGTCACTTGACCAAGATGGCCACCATGCCCATATATGGTAAAAACTATTCAAACGTCTTTTTCTCGAGAACCGAAAGGCCTATAACCTTGAAACTTGGTACCGGTATGTAGCATTGGGCACTCAGGCCCATCATAGTTTATACAAATGATTACTGTGTTTCATATATTATGGAGCTTTAATACTGGGTCAAAGGAATCAAAGTTTGTTCAGATGGTCATGGTCGTATGAACATGGTGGCCGCCACACCCATTTATGATAAAAACCCTTCAGAAATCTTTGTCCAGAAACAAAGGCCCAGTGACCTTGTGGCTTGATATATAGAATTGGGACTCAACATTAATCCCCAAGGGAGGGGGGTTATCTGCCCCTGCCCTGGTGCTATATACGTGTATAAAAGCATTAAAATATATACCAGGACCAAGTGTCAGGTGAGCTACAGGACCATTGGTCCTCTGGTCATTTAAGTACTTACCTTAATATAATTTAGTGACATTATTAATTACATTGAGGTGAAACTGTTCAGTGAAATCAGGCATTGTCCAGATTCGAAATTAGTAGCATAAAGGATTGTTCTAGTACACACAGTATTGTAATGACGTACTGTAATTTTCCTGAAAATTTGAAAACCTTATATGGAAACAAAAATGTTTGGCAAACCGTTTTTGACCCAGATGACACTTCTGTCTTTGGAGCATTCTGATCAAGTTTAACAGTTTGCCATTTACTTGCAGTCTGATTTGGGTGTACATGTATACAGATGACCATTTCACAAGCATTTGGTTAGAAAAAGTTTAAATATGTACAATGAGGGATATGCTTTTCAACTTTTTATCCCCCGACCGAAAGGTTCGGGGGATATAGCGATGAGCCTGGCGACCGTCCGTCCGTCCGTAAACACTTTCTTGTCCGCTCTATATCTTGAATACCCTTTGGAATATTTTCATGATACTTCACAGTTGTAGAACAGGTCATGACGATGTGTCGCGTACAAGAATGGTAACTCTTGCTATTGTACTTTTTGAATTATCTCCCCTTTGGTGATTTTTTGGCAGATTCGTGTCCGCTCTGTAACTTGAATACCCTTTGGAATATTTTCATGATACTTCACAGAAATGTAGAACAGGTCATGACGATGTGTCGCGAACAACAATGACAACTCTTGGTTTCTTACTTTTTGAGTTATTTCCCCTTGATAGTTTTAGGTGTGATTTTTTGACAGATTCGTGTCCGCTCTGTGACTAGAATACCCTTTGGAATATTCTCATGATACTTCACAGATATGTAGAACAGGTCATGACGGTGTGTCACGAAAAAGAATGACAACTCTTGCTTTCTTACTTTTTGAGTTATTTCCCCTTGATCATTTTAGGTATGATTTCGTGTCCGCTCTATAACTTCAATACCTTTTGGAATATTTTCATGATACTTCACAGATATGTAGAACAGGTCATGACGATGTGTCACGAACAAGAATGACAACTCCTGCTTTCTTACTTTTTGAGTTATTTCCCCTTGATGGTTTAAGGTCTGATTTCGTGTCCGCTCTATAACTTGAATACCTTTTGGAATATTTTCATGATACTTCACAGATATGTAGAACAGGTCATGATGATGTGTCGCGAATAAGAATGACAACTATTGCTTTCTTACTTTTGGAGCTATTTCCCTTTGATGATTTTAGGTGTCCGCTCCATAGCTTGAATACCTTTTGAAATAGTTTCATGATACTTCACAGATATGCAGAACAGGTCATGACAATTTGTCTCATACATGAATGATAACTCTTGCTTTTAGACTCAGTGAATTATTTCCCTTTGGTAGTTTGAGCTGCTGTTTGAGTCTCTGCTCCATAACTGTATAACCCTGGCCAGCTCCAGAATTTGAATAACCGTGTACCTTTTAGAATATTGATGATCATGCTGTGATATCTTATCAGTGTTCCTAACTCTCTCTTACTCCTCCACATTCCCGTGACCCCTCCCGCACCCCGCCCCAAAAGATTTTTTTTTTTTTTTTTTTTTTTTTCCAGATTTGGATTCTTTGTCCAAATTCACTTACTAGAGAGCTCAAGAAGTTATTCACACATTTTGAAAGTTGAATGTATCGTATGCTATACATTTGTGTATATGGTGGCTGTTTGAGATATTACCTCTTTTTAGCAGTCAAGCATACTGTTTTAGTCTGAGTGTTAGATAATCATGCATCTGTTAACAGATAATGTCAATCAGAAGCGTAAAAGAACGACAATATATTACTAATATGTGTTTTGAAGTGCACCCTTTTTACCAAGGCCCATGGGGGTCTTCGGTCGGGGGATTTGCCATCTCCTCTGATGGCTATTTTTTTGAAAATTTACTGTATGCAATTTTAATACAGGTAGTTGGATCACTGTCAGATGGCATAGGTAAGGTTCATCTAGATACCAAACACAATACAAAGCGAGAACAGATCAGGTCAACCCATCGTGACAGTGGGAGTGGACAGCTGTTGTCAGGGATGAAAGGACTGGGGCACGGCATGTTGGGAGGCTTTAAAAGTGTGCTGAAACCCTTTGAGGGGGCAAGGAAAGGTGGGGCTGAGGTATGTATGTCAGAAAATTGCTTTTTTGAAATGAGGACATGTTAAGGTTTTATGATCCTGTTAGATAGACTCAACTTTTTAACACAAATAAATGCATCCTTGCAAAAGAATTGTGTGAATATTTCTTACAGAATTTGTATTTAACCATCAAGTTTTTAGAATTTCAAAGAAAAGAATTTGTGAAAAACAGTTGGTCAGCATAATTTTGCACTATTAAGGCCCACAACATTGTATGTAAAAAAAGACATTCAGTGGAAAAGATTTTATCACAAACTCATCTTGAACCCTCTCTGACCTTAATTGTGTATGCTGAGTGCTCAGTCATGAAAGCTTTTCAAATTTAATGTCGCGTACCTAGTAGTAAAAACAGTAAATCCTGCAGAATTAAGGAATTTTGTCTGTGTATCGGGAGTTCATGTAAAGGATATGATATAAAACTTGTTTTTAGGCAAAGAGCAGATAGATCTGATATACCAGTACCATATTTATGCAGCTTTCAGAGGCTTTTCTGCCTCCAAGTCAAATCTTAAAAATCTAGTTCCATCTTAGATATTTTATCTAGGTTTTGGGGATTGTTTTCGAAGAAAACCTCATTTTGTAGCAGAATTACACCAAACTGCTTTGATATTTCGAGTCTTTTTAGGGGGAAACCCTGTTACACGGTCAAATTATTCAGTACATATGAGTACAGCCTTTTGACCATCTCTTTGACTGATTTGTATGAGATTTTGTATGAGGTTGTTCCATTATTATTTCAGGGATTTGTTGTTGGTCTATATGAAGGTGTGACAGGAATTGTGACTAAACCTGTTGTAGGAATTCTAGACTTTGCTTCTGGCACTGCTAATGCCATTAGGGACACCAGTCGTCGCAGTTCTCACATGCAGCCTGCCAGAGTTAGGGAGCCCCGGTGTTGTCATGGCCCTGGTGGTCTCCTACCAGTCTACTCAGAGAAACAGGCTGAGGCACAGTCTCTGTTGTACATGTTGAATGATCAGAGATATGAAGAGGAATTGTGAGTAAATTTCTTGCGCACATTGGATGAATATTTTGGGCTTCAGTATTACATGTAGTACAGTAAGAGCTATAGCAGTAGCTGTTGCACTAGTGTCAGCTTTCCTCTTAAGGTGTATAGATGCAGTGCAATGCTTTTCTGGTATTGTTTACAAAGGGAAACAACTATTGCAACTACGGTGATTTCATGTTTGCTTCCATTGACAAAGAATTCCTTCTAAAATGGGGTCTACTTTAAAAGGCAAGAATTCAAGAGTTGACCCCATTTAAAAAGGAGGCAAAAATCTTATCATCTTATTGACAAGAGTTGCTGCTTCCCCCCCCCCCCCCCCCTCCCCCAAAAAAGTGTACTCATTCACCTTAAAAAAAAAAAAACATGCATCTATAGAACTTATTGAAGAGCATATCCAAGTTCAAATACTGAGAAAAAAAACTTGATGTAAATGATAGCGTATTTAAGATTGTAGAAGTTTATATACAGTCCACTCGAGATAATCTCTTCATCTCGCACTACTGATATCTCAAAGTAAATTCTCTGGTCCCAGAAAATTTACTTTGAGATATCAATAGTTTGAGGTAGGAGTTGACATATAAAGAAAAATAGGAAAGTGGATGTTTTTGATATGAGGGTACTTTGAGGTATCAGTGTTTGAGATAAATAGAATCAATCATTGGTCTCCGATGCTGACAGGGAAATCCCAACCCAAGGGCACAAGGGGTGGGTCAGAAACGAGGCTTGCCGAGTTTCCGACACACCCCTTGTGCCTGAGGGTTGGGATTTTCCTGTACGCATCGGAGACCAATGATTGATTATTTTTCTTACCTACGATAATTATTTCAAATTAAACAGGGAACTATTATTTCATGCGAACGTTTACAAGCGCAAGTAGTTTTGTGACGTTTACAAGCGTAAGTAGTTTTATTTCAAATGTCAGTTGGTAACGTCTTCAAAATGGCGGCACCCTCAACAGTGTTTGTGTGAAACATTAACTATTTCAGAGTTTGTTTTTTGTTGGTTTTTTTTCGATTTTAAGACATAGAAACAGACAACGCTGGCCTTATGGGCAAGACAGAATTTTCCAGCACCGCTAAAAATAGAATAAACTCTGTCTCATAGGTAAGAAAATAAGAGTCTACTATCAGTTGTTATCATAAATTTCATTGAACCAAAGAAATAGGATCACCACTACTGCATGTAGATTTGACGTAAAAGATTTGATTACAGCAATCATCAAAGTGATGCGATTAAATTTTCACAAATAGAATGACAGTGTTAGTTTACTTTTTGTTTCAGTTTGATAGCCCTGGAGACAGTTCGTGGTGGCAATGGCCAGTCTGACAGTGTCTATGCTCTGATCACCAGTATACAAGTCTACTTCCTACAAACCCTTGAACCTCATCACGATAGTATCATACTTAATGTCATGCATAAAGACCTTGCACAGTGTAGAAGTGTTGAAAATGGTAAGTACTATGTGGATGTGCGCTTAGGGTTGCCAAGGTCAGAGGCAAACATCTGGAAAACAATTTATTTCCACTCCCCCAGAACAGGGAAAAGTCAGAGAATTTTTGGTGTGCTTCAGTAAACTAACCATTATAAAGAAAATGATAGCCAACCTGTTTGTGTGGTCAGTTTTATAAAGGAATTACTGTATTTACCATCCATGCTTTCAGGGTCCCTTAAACCAAAACCTATCTCAAGGGGGTTAATTTTGAACTTTTTGTGATCCCCATGCATGGCCCTTTAATACCAGTTTGACTGTAAATAAATTGTAACAAATAAATTGTAACAAAATAAATTAGAAAAAATAAGACTTAATTTTCTTTTATACTTTTCAATGAATTAAAGAGGCGTCTCGGTGAAATAGAAACTGATAATCTCACTGTTTCAAACAGTGAAATTATCACTTTAGATTTCACTGTTTCAAAAAATAGAATTTTCGTTAAAAAGTCTCATTTATTTGTTGATTAATTGGCTAAACCTTATCCGGCTTGACTTAAATTATGTTACACATGTGCAACAACGTTACGCATGCTTGCATGTCATTACGACGTTAATGACGTCTCTAAAAGCGCCAACGTGACACTGTTAATGCACGTGATGTCAGGCTGCCTAAGTCTCCTATTGGCATTCTTTCTCAGCAAATTTCTTGAGATTTGTTTGTCTAAATGAGATTTCAAGCTATTTTTCAGTTGCAAACTGTGATTACAACCCATATCATACCCAGTAAACACCCTGGAAGCATCAAATTTGACGCAAAACGGCTAGAAAAATAGTTGTCTCTGTCATGATGACAGACACATTGGAATAACTGATTTTATGCAATTTTTAAGCATAAAAGAAACAGAAAATTTGACTATTCCAGTGTAAGATCGATTTTTATTTCACTCATGAACACCAAAAGTGGTATTTTCACTCGTGACTTCTCGTGAAAATACTGCTTTTGGTGTTCATTCGGTGAATAAAAATCAATCATGCACTGAAAGCGTCAAATATCCTCTATATCAGTATATATGTATATTAATGAAAAATGTAGTAGTTGTGGGAACAAGTTTGAGTAGACTATCAAACTAACACATGCATGCACATATTATATGTTTGAATGAGTCATCTTTGCAGATCCCCTTTGCCTAAGTCGGGTGGACAAATATGGAATATTATATTTTTAACTATTTATTGTTACTTACACTTAATGACTTACCATTATGTTACTGACACTTATGACTACCATTATTTTTCAGCTGGGCGTCACTATATTGAAATGACTAAGAAAGATGACTCACCATCCAGCTCCAAATCAGAACTGAAGAAGCCTCAGATTAGATGTGATAAACGTAGAACTGCACAAAAGGTGGGTGTAACTAGGAGACAATGGTCTTAAACTTTGGACCTGTATCTGTCACCATGTCAAACATGAACCAAATCCATCATTTGGTTTGGAAAATATGAGCTCTCAGAAAAACTTTAAAGTAAAACTTTGACATAAAATTTCAAAGTGAGTATTCTTGAGCTTTAGATCATGGCTGTGGGCAGAGTATTGCTCAATGAAACTTCGGACCTATATCTTTCATCATGCCACATATGTACCAGATCCATCATCTACTTTGGCAAATATTCAAAGTCAGTGACCTTGACCTTAAGGTCATAGGCCTGGGTGAAACTGTTGCTGACAGAAACTTTGAACGTATATTTATCATCAAACTAGACATGAACCAAATCCATCTCATGAGCTCTTAAAGAACTTTTATGTAAAGTTCTGTATTCTGTTACCATGACCTTAAGGTCGTAGGCATTGGTGGGGGGTGGCGGGGGTGTTGTTGAAAGAAACATTGGACTTATATCAATCATCATACCAAATATGAACCAAATCCATCAAATGGAAAATATAAGCTCTAACAAAACAAATGTAAATGTCGATTCCAGCATCAATGGTAGTGCAATAGCTCTTCATGGACTCATCCAGGAGAGCTAAAAAATTTGTTCCACCATATACCAATCAAGCACTGCACCAGGTGAAACCGTATTGTAAATTTAAAGAGGAGTGGTATGATAATGGTCTACACTGTCTGCCATTCCATCTGCATCTTTTTTGGATGTACATGTATTATTGCATGGTAACATCTACTATTATTTTAGATTCCCAATGATTAGAAATTTTACTGTAACCTACCTACTGTTGTGTTTTCAGGTAGCCCAGCAGATCCTGTACGCCAAGAACCTGGATGATGAACAGAAACAAACACTTCACGCTCTACAGAATGATGAGGATGACTAAATATTTCAGAATCTTGTTGTAACACAATGTGTTATTATACCATATTGGATATAAGACTATCACGTCGTGCAATTATACCAAACTGTGAAGGAATATTAGGCAAGGGGCATTAAATGCTTAGTTGCCTTCTATTCATTTGAAATATAGTAAATTTGTCAGAACCGAAATGTAACACTGTAATAATGCCATACTGGATATAAGGCTATCACATTGTGTCACCTAATGATTTCAAACTACTAAAACTATAAGGCAAATGAGCATTTAATGTTCATTTGTCTTAAATTTCTTTGTAGTTTGGTCCCTCAGTATAATGCTATTCACTTGTAATGCTATGACTTTCTATGGATCCTGTTGTGTGCAATGAATAGAAACATGCTGTATAAATTCAGGGGCCCATTGTTCAAAATTAATGAATTCATTAAGCATCTATTCATTGCATACAGTAGCATGGAATATTAAATGTCATATGTTTGAGACTTGTATGATGAACCTAAAAATTCACCAACCACATTCTATAACTTAAAGGAAAGTTTGACAGTCATTACTAGGAAAATCACCTGAAGTCAGATTTTTATTCTGCAAATGAATTTACCAAAATCAGCATTTCCTTCAAGAACTTGTGTGTTCCTTCAATAACTTGTGTGAAGACTAAATTTTATCTACTTTTATCTATCACTTTGGAAGGGTTTTGTCAGTGGGGGAAGTCACAGAAATTGTCCCCCTTTGTAAAAATGACAAAAAGATATGGAACTGTACCCATATACCTTAAAAGAAACTCTGAACACTGATTGTCATGTTTCCACTTTTCTTGACTTCGTCAAGTTTTCTGGTTTACCATATTTCTTTGGTTATAAGAAGAAGGTTTTCCCTTCCCAAACATCCAAAAAGTCTAGATCCATTGTATAAGATGGATCTAGGTTTTTGAGACTGTTTTGGAAGGGAAAACCCCCCAAGTTAAAGCAGAATTTCTTATGACTGATTTAGATAATTGGGGTAATTTTAGGGGTGGGGGGGGGTCCGTAAGGAGTCCAGAGGAAGCTTTGTGCCTGCATAAAGACAGGCCAGACACAGCCTTCTGCAGGATTCTTGTTTACAGGGATAATTTAGGAATATTTTTCAATATTTCTCCATAAAAGCATATGTTGTGACCCCTCATTAGAACCGTCTCAATGAGACGGTTCTAATGAGGAGTCACAACATACCTTTTCATTGAGAAATAAGAAAAATTACCTTGGAACTATCCTTAAAAACCAATCTTATCTGGGGCTCTGCAAGTGGTCACACTTCAGGCCCAGAATTTATTGTTACAAACCAAATCTGCTGTATCACATTTATTCTGATGTATGAGCCATGATACGACAAAACCATCAAAGTGGTATATGCACCCAGAAAAGACTCTGATCAGCCTCGGCATCTTAATGGGTAGTTAAGGGTCTACCCTAGCTCCATGGAGATAGGGAAGACTCTGATCAGACTCGGCAGATGTCCAGGCAGATCTGAGTCTTTGCTGGGTGTACATGCCACTTTGTTGGTTTTGTCATGTCGCAGCTCATATAGTGATATGCTGAATTATATTCCAGCAAAGTTATCCAACACGTAATAATTAAATTTCTGTTGTAAATATTGTGGGTCTGTAGCAACTAATGTATGTAATACATTTATGAATATGTTGTTTGAAAAAAAAAACTGGTGCAATTCAAAGTTGTGATCAAATATGTACATGTATGTATGTATATAGCGATGTATATTAGTGTGCATATAGCTTGTTTTGTTGACTGTTCAATTGTTAAGTTGTTATAAGCGATAATAAACAAAAGAAGTCACCAGCGTGGTACTCTTTTCAATCTGTTCCCACAGAGTTCATGAGTTTAAATTTTTTTTACAAGTGTTTCGGTGAAAATTTACTTTAGGGAATCTGCAAACAAAAAAATTCAAATCCATGTGCACATCCCAGCAAAATGATAGATCTGCACCTTTAGCAAGAAAAATGTGTAGCTGTGCAGGCTGATCTGAGTAATTTCTGTTGGCACATGCTGGCAGGAGGATTCTCTATAGCTCAGTGGGTTAAGCCCTAACCCACTAATCTGGCAGTCCAATGGAGGTGGAAATCTTTTCAACCTTAATTGGGGTTTCATTGCACACAGCCTTTCACAATCATCCTCCCATCCTCTTGATATGACTGAAATACTGTAGAAAAAGGATGTAAAATGCTGGCAGGTAACTTTTCATGAAATGCCACCAACCATTTCTACGAGAAACGAGATTTGTATGGCATGCTCCAGAAAAGTGGCTTTTTTGATTTTCTGTAAAATTCTAAATATATGGTCAGACAGGTCTGAGCAGACCAAGATCAGACTGCTCCAAAAGAAGCAGACTGATCAAGTTTGAATTACAGTGATTATTAGGACTCCCAATTTTTAGCGGGCCTTTTTGAATGCTAAGGAGTGCTTATGCTATAAGCCCCAGCATCATACGAGGATCGTCCAAAAAGTTCTGTCACTGGACTCATAACTTTGCTCACAGACGTGATAGCTTACCACGGTTTGCAACAATCAAAAGAACAATCTTTTTTCTTTGTATTGATATCAGGTAAATGGTGAAAACATGCCATCTGGTTTAGTTATAAGCTCAGATACAGACCTTATATTTGACACTGGCCTATTTTCACGATTTTTGTTTTTCTGCTGGCTTGCTTCATGCTGCATATCTCGTCAATTACATATCGCAGGATTCTGAAATTTGCAGGGTTGCTGTCTGTTGCATTTTGTGGGACACTACATAAAAATCAGCGACTTCTGTCAATTATATGCGATGCAAAATATTGATATATTAAATATGGTGAAATATACAGTCACGTGATTTTTGTCTCGCCTGCGAAGCAGAGGCGAGACATGTATTGCTTTTCAGGTGTCGGCGGCGGCGGCGGCGGCGGCGGCGGCGGCGTAAACTTTTATCGAGTTTTTGCGGTTAGGTAATTTTCTCAGAAACTATAAGGGCTAGAGCCATGAAACTTGGTACATGCATACATCTGGAAGAGTAGATCTCAAAGCCATCATCAATATTGAGTGTTGACCTACATTTTACGGTTGACTGACTTCGCAATTTTTGTCGAGTTTTTGCGTTTAGGTCATTTTCTCAGAAACTGTAAGGGCTAGAGCCATGAAACTTGGTACATGCATACATCTGGAAGAGTAGATCTTAAAGCCATCATCAATATTGAGTCTTGACCTATATTTTACGGTTGACTGACTTCGCAATGTTTTGTCGAGTTTTTGCGTTTAGGTCATTTTCTCAGAAACTATAAGGGCTAGAGCCATGAAACTTGGTACATGCATACATCTGGAAGAGTAAATCTCGAAGCCATCATCAAAATTGAGTCTTGACATACATTTTACGGTTGACTGCCTTTGCAATTTTTTGTCGATTTTTCGCGTTTAGGTCATTTTCTCAGAAATTATAAGGGCTAGAGCCATGAAACTTGGTACATGCATACATCTGGAAGAGTAGATCTCAAAGCCATCATCAATACTGAGTCTTGACCTACATTTTACGGTTGACTGACTTCGCAATTTTTTGTTGAGTTTACACGTTTAGGTCATTTTCTGAGAAACTATAAGGGCTAGAGCCATGAAACTTGGTTCATGCATACATCTGGATGAGTTAATCTCAAAGTCATCATCAATATTGAGTCTTAACCTACATTTTACGGTTGACTGACTTTGCAATTTTTATACCCCGCCACACTTTAGTGGCGGGGTATTATGTTATACCTTTCGGTGTCTGTCCGTCCGTCCGTCCGTCCGTCCGTCCGTCCGTCCGTCCGTCCGTGCTCACCATTTCCGATCGATAACTTGAGTATTTATTCACGGAATTTTTTCAAATTTTGCATACATATTGTTATCGGCGATGAGTGGTATGGGATTGTTAATGGGCAAAATCCGTCCATTTTTAACGGAGTTACTGCCCTTTTTCGTATTGGAAAAATGGTTTCTGGCCTGTTATTCCTTTACTGTTCATGATATCTGGATGAAACTTCACAGATATGTTGCACATCAAAGGTTACATATTGTGACTAAGGACCGTCACTCTGACCTTCCCAGTTTGTGAGTTATCCGCCCTTGATAGGTCTGAAAAAAGGTTTTTGACCTATTGTTCCTTTACTATATGGAATATCTGAATATAACTTCACAGATATGTTTCACATCAAAGGTAACATATTGTGACTAAGAACCGTCACTCTTACCTTTCCCGTTTGTGAGTTATCCGCCCTTGATTGAATTAAAAAATGTTTTTTACCCGTAGTTCCTTTACTATGTGGAATATTTAAATGAAACTTTACAGATATGTTTCACATCAAAGGTTACATACTGTGACAAAGAACCATCACTCTTACCTTTCCAGTTCATGAGTTATCTGCCCTTGATAGGTCTGAAAAATGGTTTTTGACCTGTAGTTCCCTTTCTATATGGAATATCTGAATAAAACTTCACAGATATGTTTCACATCAAAGGCTTCATATAGTGACTAGGAACTGTCACTCTGATCTTTCCGGTTTGTGAGTTATCCGCCCTTGATTGATCTGAAAAACGTTTTTTTATCTGTAGTTCCTTTACTATATGGAATATCTGAACGAAACTTCATAGGTATGTTTCACATCAAAGGTTACATATTGTGACAAAGAACCATCACTCTTACCTTTCCAGTTAATGAGTATTCCCCCTTGATAGATCTGAAAAATGTTTTTTGACTTGTAGTTCCTATACTATATGGAATATCTGAATGAAACTTCACTGATATGTTTAACACCATAGAATAGGAAACAGAGTCTCTCAGCTCAAAGAAATGCTTTACAGCCTGATCTAAATCTACACTGGTCAGAATGCTCCACGTTGTTGGGTGGTTTATATTAATATTTATTTACAGTAAGGACATCATATCTCTGTCTATCTCAGTTCTGTGGCTCTTTAGCTATTATATATCTAAAAAAATAAGTTAGGATGCACAGCAGTGGCGGGGTATCATGCAGTGCCTGCGGTGCTTTTATTTGTCAAGTTTTAGCGTTTAGGTCTGTTTTTCAGAAACAATAAGGGCCAGAGGCATGAAACTTTGGTCATGCATTCATCTGGAACAGAAGAGCTAAAAGTCTTCATCGATATTGAGACTTTACAACATTTTACGGTTGACTGACTTTGCAATTTTTTGTCAAGTTTTCGCGTTTAGGTCTGTTTTTCAGAAACCATAAGGGCTAGAGCCAAGAAACTTGGTTCATGCATACATCTTTGCTGATTTAGCTCTGTTTTGTGACAAAGCGCCAGCAGGCGAGACACCGCATTCCGCGGAATTCTTGTTAAGGACCACTGTGCCTTCATTTTAGGGATCTTTTCTGAAATTTTGATTGAGAACACATTGTCATGATCTACTGCAGTAAAGATATGCTTCAGAATTTGAAATATTATACGTTTATGAAGCTTTTGAACTTAGAACATGACCTAGTCGATTTTCCTATGGCGTTGTTTGCATAAAGTTGAGGTTACGAAATGCTGTAAACTCTTTAAAATAGACAGAATCACTTGGAGATTTTTTCGTTGTGTTTATTAGCACCAGAGATATCGTAGTCACCGGGCAGCGATAATAGACATCCCTTCTTTGATTATTGCCGGAGTTGCATCTACTAATTTGCCAGTAGGGTGAGGGTACCCTTTTTTTTAAAGCAGATTGTGAATGTTTTGTCATTGATACAAGAATCAGTTTTTTACAGCTATGTGATAAAAACAGGGTTTCTGAATGGTTTTTATTTTAGGTGAATAGCACTTTTTGTTTTTGAGATATAAGCCAGTGACAGAACTTTTTGGATGACCCTCGTAGTATGCACTGATTCCCATCAGCATTTGTGTCAGCCAAATTCACATTGAAAGTCTATTCTTTAGGAGCAGTCTAATCTGGGTCAGACCTACTTATCTCAATACTTAGAATTTTTAAGATACAAAGCTCTATCTTATTGCTTATTACCTTAGAGATGATTTCTGTAATAATTATGGTAATCTTTATTTCATAACTTGGTTTCATTCAACAAGAAAGTTCGAAATAATGCATTTTCAAACAATTGTAAGTCTACTTTGTGAATATTGGAGTATCAGACGCAATTTCAACTTTATAAACTTCTCCATTAATTTCTACATAATCTCCTTGCGATAACTGATTAATCTGTTCTGATGAGAGTTCTATACCATCTTCAACGTCTTCTCCAAGTGACTCTGATGTCACTTCCTGAGAATCTGGCATCACTTCCTGTTGTGACATCACTTCCTGTGAATCTGACATCACTTCCTGTTGTGATATTATCTCCCCTGTATCCACTATCTCTCCTGCTATTATGTCACTGTCATCTACAGTTTCTATAGTCTGACTCTCCAAGAGGCCTGCTTGTTGAGCAAGGGCCTGTAGTCCCTCGATTGCTTCCGCTGCTTCATGTTCAGCAATCGAACTGGGAAAACCAGTCTGGTACTGAACTTGAAAGTGTGGTGAGGTGTCAACTGATCCACTTTCCGCACCTATACCCTGAGCGGTAGAATTAACAATATAGGAAGCCATATCCTCAATATTTATCACATTTTCAACAGAAATACTTCCAGTGGTATTTGTATGATCCTCTGTCATTATATGCACTGATGCAGCACTGTCTTCAGAAACAATCTGGAGAGCATTGTCCTCATCATCAACTGACCTGGTGACATCACTGTCTACAGACTGTGATGTCACAAGGTCAGCTAATGACATCGTAGCTCCCTCTTGACTGCCTAATACAACCTGAGAATTGTCAGTGCTAACAAAACAATTAGTCCCGTCCTCCTTGACCATAATTTCAAGACCATGTTTCTTTTTCATGTGTTGAAACAAATTTCGCCGACGAGGATTAATGTATCGACATAACACACACGAATAAACATGTGAAGGTGGAGTCTGATCATGCATATTATGTTTCCTCATGTGCACAAGCAGATTCTTCTTATTATTAGTTCTAAATTCACAAACCACACACTGAAAATCACTGGAATTTGGATCTGGCATTAGACTTTTATGCTGAGAATACAAATGTTTGTACAGGTTTATCAGTTTTGCAAATCTCATGGTACAATGGTTACATGCAAATACCCTGTCGTTACTGGAGTAATCAGCCTGATCAAAAAGAGTCTTGCCTTCAGAGTCGGATTCCCCAGAATCTATATCATCCTCCTTATCCTTTTTCGTTAACAAGCTAACTTTCTTTTTCTTCATCACTTCTATATCATGCTGCGATTTCATGTGCCGCAATACATGCTCTTTTTGCGTTGCTCGATATGCACATAAACCACACTGAAAAGGTTTTTCTTTTGTGTGAATATACATATGACGTTTTAAGCGGCTGTCACAGTCTGTTACAAAGCTACAGAACTCACAAAACAATTTCAATTCTGGTCCTTTCTTGTGGAATTTCTTATGTTGCCGTAAGTCTTTCTTGCTGACAGTCATTATACCACACTCGTCACAGGTGAACGGCAAAACTGAGCCATCTGGGAGAGGCATGTGGCGACGCTTGATGTGAATCTTGAGGTCTGGGTTCTCATTAGCACAAGTATACTCACACAATGGGCATTTAACCTTCTTCTCCTGAAGAATAACAATTTAATGAGCCATGATACAATATAAGGTACTCATCACATATAACACTAAACTAAATTGAGAAAAAGACTTGTCCACATGCCTGACAGTGCTCTTGCCTGTCACTAAAACAAACTAGGGCAATGTGGGTTGTCAACAGAAGTGCATTAGTAACTGAGTGCAATTACTCCACAGGCAAGCTAAAAATTGTTTGAGAAACTAGTTTCAGATATTCAGATTTCTGATTAATTTTTCTTTATTAATTTCAGTCTGCAAGAATATACAGTGTATAGTTATGCAAATATGTTGGGCTATCTTTCCAGGGGGTGGTCTACGGAGTGTAACATTTGTTTTTGTATATCAAAATGATCGCCTGGGTCTATATTTATCAAATTCAGCATTTGTCACTTTGGCAAACCTTGCATAACTCTGCAGTGGTCCGATATTTACGTTACCCCGTTAGATTCTAAATAACAAACATATTTATTGAAGTCAATAAGAAATGTGTTTAAACAATATAAATGTATCAAATATTAATATTTTCTGCAAGAATGATTAATATGCTATAAATAAGGCTGCTTAGAAAACAGTTCAGAACTTCTGTGCTGTTATTTTCGTTACAATATATTATTTACCCCTCGAAAACTTAAAATTCAACTTAGGTAGTTGCATTTACAAACAATGTGTCATAAAACAGTCCAAACTTCTTCAATTTTCTAATTGACCCGTTAAATACCTTTTTAACAAAACAATTTTGAGACCCCTAGCTTCTGTACTTTGTCAAATATGTACTGTTGAACATGATTACACCTATTCCCTGTTAATGGCTAAATAGTCATTTTCCCACAATTGTTCTTACAAAAGATGGCTAATAAGTTATTTTAAACGGACAAATTGGCCCTGTTGCAATACGATCATGTAATACATGATATAAAACAACAGTTCACATTTTTGTTTTGACCTTAGCAATACATATTTTTACCATAGTAAAGTACATAACAGATTAAAATGTTTGAGTAAAGCATAGATCATTCCCACCACGAATATACCTTTTTGAAATTCTGACTTAAGGTGGAATAGGACAAAACCAAAATTTTCAGTTTTCTAGTCAAACAATATATTATCAAAAACTTCATTTATTTGTGACCCACTAAATGACTTTCTTTTAAACGTGAAATAAACTATTCATATTTCAATGACGTCGTGAAAATATGATGGTCTGGCGTTTTTTTACGCAAAAATTATAGCTCTCAGACATCCGCATTAATCGACATTGCTCTGCAGTCCGTTGAGGTATTGAAATAAATACCTTACCAAATTACGTGCCATTAAGAGTTCCATAAAGCTGTGCTATAGTTTCTGCGCAATGTTTACGCATTACGAGTAAATTGACGCAAACATTTATTTTCATAAGCTGTTGAAGTTTCGCCTTTTTCACGTAAAAATTTAAATAGAGAAAAAACGTCTCCGAAAAATACATCTCAAATTTTGATATGTTTTAATGAAATGTTAAGTTGGAATATTAATGAAAGAATATTAAAATTTTACCGTGTACATATTTCTCAAAGTATATTTTTCAAACCATACCCCCTGTTCAAATAACGTCGATTTTTTAACGTCAAACTAAGTTGGGCGCTAAGAGCGGTTTTCGACATATCTTTTAATTTCCGATAAAGCAAGGTCGAGTTAGTCTAGAAAACCTACGAAAATGAAAAACGAAAAAATCGGAGAAATATCTCATTCCGTTTTCTAGACAGAAGAGTTCAAACAGGTCAGGGGTTCATTTTCCCGGTTTTGCTGTTTTCGGAAGAAATTGACGTCGCGAAATACGCGGTTCGTAAGATTTCAATTAACGGGACGTCACGTTACGCAAAATAAATATCATGGCAAAACTGAACCCCTGATGCATTGAAATCTTCCTCTCGGGAAGACGGAATAAGATATTTATTCAGTTTTTTCGTTTTTCGTGAGGCTATATTCTCTAGAAGAGATCATACACGTTTCACTAGAAACAAAACGTTAACTGGAAAACATTCTTAGGAATAATCTCTTTTTGACGTTGAAAGAAACGACGTCATCGGAACAGGGGGTATAGTTAAACAAATATACTTTGTGAAAAATTTTCACGGTGCAAACTTGAAATTACATAAAAAATTACATGTCAACATATTTCATCAAAACATATCAAAATTTCAGATATGTTTTTCGGAGACGTTTTTTCTATATTAAAGCGTTTATGTAAAATTAAGTAATGTTCGATAGCTAATGAAAGGTCATATTTGCCTAAATCAACACAAATTGCGGAAACGATTGAAAGAAGTAATAACATATCTTTAAAGGCATCTTGACGGCTCGCACTTTGGTATAAAATTTATTGCAATATCTTTACGGACATCAAGACAAATGCGAAAATCATATATAAACCAGCGCTATTTTTTTGCGTAAAAACACGTCAAACCCTCACATTTTCATGACGTCATAGAGAACGAACTATTTGTTTCACACTTAAAAGAAAGTCATTTTGTAATTTAGAAAGTGCTGAGCTTCTTGATCGTTGTTCTTTTTACACGAAAACTGAAAGTTTGGGTTTTGTCCTATTCCACCTTAAATAACATAGTTTTGATGAAAATAGTTGTTATTTATTGTAAAATGAGAGTTTAATCGCCTACTAAGACAGAAAACAGTGTTATTTATATGACTTGCAAAGCTGACATTGTCCTGATGTTCAAATGAATCATTTGTGAATTAATCTGAACATGGAATATATATATTTTTATTTATAGCAAAAAACCTTTAAACAAAACCAAAAGTGTCAAACTAGCTAATCATAACTTACAGTTTTGTACTCAGAAAGGAAACGTTTATAACCTTTATTTCCAAACAGTCCCTGAGATTAAATATTACTACTGCCAATTATATGTAAGCTTTATATTTTGAGCTGAACTAAAAACATTTTTAAGGCACATTAAACTGACTTTATGCTACCCAATGTAACTTATCATTGACAGCTCCAAGGCGGAGCATCAGTTGTGGTGTATCGATGTTTTAGTTTGTGTTGTCCTCTTATCTGTAATTTTCACAAATCAGTTTATTTCATCGGCATATTTGCCATCATTCTGCCATATATAGTTATATATAGAGAGACAAAAATGGGTGAAAATAGGCATTTGTGTGGCTATTTTTGTTTACTTAAGGCTAGCTTTGTGATCATTTGCATGAAATGGGCTGGATGTTCATTAGGCTAGATCGTCTGACTGCTTGTCTTATACCTTTATGCTGCTATTTTTAATTTTGTTATGGCGAGTGGATTGTTTCACAGAAAGAATCAATTCCTGATTGCTGCCTCTTTACACTACTTTGTCTGTTTGGACCTTTTCCTATTTAAAAGCCATATATAAAACCAATGTTTATGTTTTTTGCCTAAAGCATACATTTCATCAAAGTAACGTATATAACAGGTTAAAAGGTATGAGTTATTTTATTCTACTGCAGCAAGTGTAAATTTCCGTGTGCTTGCCATGAAAAATTCCGTCATACCTCATTTTACTGAAAATTATGTTTGGGATAATCTAGGCTCATATTGAGTCAGTTTGAAAAAGGAATTTAGCTGAAGCTGGTGCTAGGGAGCATTGGCATTGTTGCAACACTACATTGCTGGGCACACACGCAGCTTAACCAAGAATGCTAATTTTGTTTTCTCTGATGCATTTCTTGCTTCTAGAGAATCTTCCTTCAGAAATTTGTCAAGCTTTTATCATTCCACCAGACTTTAAGGTGAATGGATATTGTGAGAGATGAAATAACTATGACTATCTTGGCACCCCTGTCTAATGGGGCTAACTTTTTTTTACTTCGAAATCATCATTAAAATGACATTTAATTCGAATCAATGATAATCACTGACTTTGACTCCTTGGTTAGGTGGTCATAAAAGTAACATATACAGCATGCAACAGTAAACAAGCTGTCAGAATACCCTTTTACTGTTAAGAAGTTTTCAAGGTAGAGTAACAAAGTGCAAAAGGTGACCGCCTTCAAGTATGACACAAATGTTGAAAGCAAACTTCAGGTACCGAAGGTTAACCTTAAAGCAGTATCGCTATATACCTCTGAAGTTATTTTAATATTTGATACAATTGATTTAAATAATTTTAGTCCCAAAGAAAGGGCAGTAACATAATTTCCCACAATTTTTTCTATATAATGCATGCTTTGTATTAGTATAATGCCTGTTTTAGATGTTTTACTTAAAGGCGGTTATTTTCTGCACCCGGAAAAATAATATGATTGATTGACTGGTTGCTTTACGTCCACGGTAAACATCTATGGTCATGTCAGGACGGTCAGTTAACCTAACCACACTATGCCTGGGCAGACCTAGACCTCCTAAGCGGTTAACCAGTACTAAGTGCACATATTTGAGCCAGTAACTGACAACTGCCCTTCTTGAATCAGCGGAAGGAGAAACGAAAG
Source organism: Ctena decussata (assembly GCA_963989385.1). Taxonomy (NCBI): domain Eukaryota; kingdom Metazoa; phylum Mollusca; class Bivalvia; order Lucinida; family Lucinidae; genus Ctena; species Ctena decussata. The sequence continues at coordinate 21,897,092 of OZ022502.1, forward strand.
TATGTGACCAGACCGGGTATCGAACCCAGGACCTCTGACTTAAGAGTCAGGTACCCTACTGATTGCGCTACGCGGTCCGGCTGAAAATTAATATGAAACTTGTTCACAGTAAAAGGGTCCATCCCAAGAACTGATGAACTTATAATGCTACATCTTACTGCATCACAACAAACAGATGATATCATAAAGAATCATAATTCTAATCTGACAAATCATTTATGTTTGAATGTTGTATACGTTACCTTTTAAATACCAAAATAAGGAGTCAAAGTAAGTGATTTATCATTGACTCAATTAAAAGGTTATTTTGACGATGATTTTTAAAAAATAACAATATGTCATTATCAGAGTATCCGTGCCAGATCTTGAAAGGAATCAATTAATCGAGTCTGCTATGTTCTTTCTCGTCTGTGTTCCTTGCCTCCACATGATCTTCTAGTATATTTTGGAAATAATACTGTATAATTGTAAATGGACATACCTCAGCGTTATTCTGCAATTTGTTATGCTTTTGTAGATGCTTCCTATTTACTTCTGTAGATGATGTTTTCCTTCCAAAATTGTCTACTCTTAAATGAAATACTTTTCTCCTACAGTAGCCAATTCTTTCCTTTTAGAGTTTACTCCCATTGAGAAGAAAGGCTAAAGTATAATTTGAAGAATTTTCACATAATAGTGTATCTAGGCACCTTAAAAACTCCTGAACTGATATCCTGGATACAAGGAATGGATCACACAAAAAAATTAAAACAAAACAACAACCTCGATTTAACTAAGTTTATGCCCAGGAACGTAATGTTGCAACACTTCCAATGCAACCTAGCACCAGCTTCAGCTAGTTTCCTTTAATTCAAATCGGCTCGGAATGAGTCCAGATGATCCCAAATGATAAGATAATACATAATTTCCATTTAAATGAAGTATAAGGAAGCGTTTCGCGGTAGTGACATGGCAATTTACACCAGGTGCAGTGGAGTAAAATAACTCTTACCTTTTAACTGGTTATATACGTTACTTTCGTTTGAATATATGCTGTAGCAGGGCCAAAATATTTTAACTACGGTTTTATATTTTGCTTTTATAGAAAACGGTCAAAACAGATAAAAACAATGTAAATGGGCTCCGATCAGGAATTGATTCCACCAGTGCCACATTTTTCCCGAAACACCAAAATGAAAATAGTTACATAAAGTAATAAGACATGTACTTAAACGAAACTAACGTGTGGCCAAATAAACCGCCTTGGAAATGTCACTGATAAATTACATAAGTGGGTTTAAACCAGTCGAACGTGTCGTTTTGAAAATATTTTAACTCAAACTGATAAGGCTTAGGCACATTTGGCTGTAGCAGTAGTTAGTCTCAGGGATTGTTTTCAAATAACGGTTACAAACGTTACCTTTCTGACTACAGAACTGTATGTTATGATCTGTTATTTTGCTATAATGGATTTTTAAATGTGTGTTTCGGATATAAATGGAAACAATGGAAACAATAATAGTGTTCCACGTACAGGGTAATTCACGAAGGCTTATTTCTAATTGTAGGACAATCACGCATTTGCATTTCATGTAAATAACACTCATCTGTTTGCTGCCCGAGTAGCCAACTTCACCACGCAAAAATTTAATTTAACGATACATAATACACATAGTTATCATAATTTGGCAGTTTAAAAGTCAGAACTTCAAAAGAGTGATTTCCTGGCCAGAATGATAGACACTTGATGCAAATATGAAAAATCTGTTACGTATGTTACTTTGGTTAAACTATGGGTTGTAAGGTCAAAAATGATTTTTAAACATTTTCTTTGTATCATGTTTAACATGAGCTTATTGCAACAGACGCAATTTGTCAGTTTTAAATACTTTTGAATAGCTTATTAGCCGTCTTTTGTACGAATAATTGTGTGAAAATGACTTTTTAGCCTCCATTAGGGAATAGGTGTTACCACGTTCTACAGTACATGGTTGACAAAGCATAAAAGCTAGAGGTCTCAAATTTGTTTTGCTAGAAACTTTTTGAAATTTGCAAGTTAGACAATTAGCAAAATTGAACAGTTTGGGCTATTTGGTCTCTGAGTTTCCGTAAAATGCAACAATTTAAGTTAGTATTTTAAATTTTCAAGGGGTACATTATATATTGTCACGAAAATAACAGCATAAAAGTTCTAAATTGTTTTCAAAGTAGCTTCACTAATAGTTAATAAATCATTCCTTCAAGAATTATGGACATTTGATGCATTTATGATGTGAAAGCATACATGTACTTCCTAATGACTTCAATAAATAAATTGAATGGGGTAACGTGAATAACTGTCCACTACAGAGTTATGCAAGGTTTGCCAAGGTGGCAAACGCTGAATTTTAAAACTACAGACCAAGGCGGTCATTTTGATATATCAAAACAAATGTTACACTCCATAGACCAATATCTCCCTTTTCTAGGCCACTTACGCACTCATATTTGCTCCACTATGTATGCTCTTGTATACTGGAACTGATGATTAGATGGTCATAGCTCAAGTAAGAAACCATTTAAGAGGTCAAAGTTTGGTGTTTTGACATCCCTTTCACAAGCTATCAAGAAAATGCTAAGCCTGAAGCTCCTAGTTGCTATGGTGATGAAGCTATGACAGACATTAGGTAGATGTGCAAGGGCATAAAGATGAGAGTCAAAAGTGAAACAGTAACATGAAATCATAAAATCCTTTTTCTCAAATAATATGATTGATAACACCCCCTACATGTGAAGTTTGATGAAGTATGCTGATAGGTGAAATTTTCATCTTTATGTTTATTGATCCATTAAAATTTGCCTTAAATTTTACGATAAGTTTGACTTTGTTAGTCTGGCACTGGCCAGGGGATATGGCATCAACACAGAACTGTACAACAAAGTTGATTGTCATTATAAATATAGTTAAGCTGGTTAAACATTAAACAAAGTATGATACTAGTTTTTTATACTAAAATGAAACTAACCTCATGTCTGTACTTCAGGTGTCTTTCCAGATGGATCTTCTGACGAAATGCCAATGAACATATGGGACAAATGAAGTTGCGGATATCTTGGTGGATAGCAATATGCCGTTTTAGGTTGCTACTGGTAGCCGCTTTATAGGAACACATCGGGCACTGGTGTGGTTTAATACCTACAATAAATACATAAACCGTTAGGTTAACTGCTGTTTTACGACGTATTCCTACACTTCCTAGGGAGAGCAAAATTTTTTATCTCCCTTGTCTTAGACGCCTACTCAGATAGTTGTCTAGAAATCTAGAATGAACACTGCCATTTTATAAAGGATGCAACTGTAAATGAACAGCATTTGCTTCCTTGTAAGTGACTCTCTTTATCAAGGGAGGAAAGAATTTTCTTTCTCATTGTAATTTCTTTCTTTTAAGAGTAACCCTATCTGAGAAAGTGAGAAGGGAGACAATCACTTTCAGATCAGAGTGATCAGAAGTGCATCCGTACCCTTAAACGAAGTTGGTATCTTAGGAGCAGTCTAATCAGAGTTTGCACTGTTTGCGGTTCTGCCAGCTATCTTTAAACCCATCACCAGACAGTAAAATCATTGAGCCCCGGTAGCTCAATGGGTTAAGCACTGGCCTGCTGATCTAGTGGTCCTAAGTTCAAGCCCCACTGAAGGTGGGAATCTTTTCACTCGTAAACAGGGCTCCATTGCACACAGCCTTTCATTATCATCCACCCATTGTACTGATATGACTGAAATACTGTTAAAAAGGACGTAAAATTGCAAGCCATCCATCCATCAAACAGTAAATATCATCTTGTTCAAATTTCCGGAACCCTGTATAACTATTGTGCAAATTCTAAATATTGGGACAGATAGATTTGAGCAAACAGTGAATATCCAGATCAGAGTCTGATCAGGGCATACACTGTTTGCCATTTTATCTGCATCTTTTATATGCCTTACCACACTGAAACCCCAAAATGTCCAATTTTAAGACTGTTACTGTGTCCCGATTTTCAGACGTTTTATGGTATGTCAACAGGTCAAGATGTTCCATTACTTTGTATATTACATGTCTTACCCAAATGTTTTCTCCTGTGTTTGAACCAGTTACTTCGTTTAGCTGTCACATAGTGGCAATCCACACAAATATACTGGCCATTCTCTAACATTGTAATCTCAGGCTGAAAAAAGTAATAGCCAAGGCTAAGTATAATGCTGCTCATCATTACATATTACTGCACAAATATCAGTGTCACACGCTTTTAACCGGCATGTTTTAAAGAACACAAAACCATGTATTAACAAAGAGATTCACACACTGATAATGACTGGCTTCGTGGCATTTTGCATACAAGTTTCGGGGCAATACTCTGTCAGTAAAGAAGCAAGCGGGTAGTTTGCAGTTGCAGGTATCAATAAAAGACTTGTATGCAGGAGTTATACAGATTCGAATACAAAATTTGAAAAGCATGCAACTTTGAAGTGAAAAATTTAGTAAACATGAGTTTTGTCTTGTGAACTGCAACTAAAGGTTTGAAAAAGAAAATTTACCACAGCAAATCATGGCCTGAAATGAGGAAGCAACTCATGATCCTTATTCCTGTCAATAAATTAAGCCATAACCTCAACATGTGAACATGCAACCGAGCTGACTGTTTCCCAAAACACCACGAGGCAGGACGCTAATGTCAGATGTACATCGCCATGTTGACTAAGAGTTTACCACTATGGACTCATAAGTTGCAGGTTTAAGTTTGACTGAGGGCCCAAAGCTCCAGATAAGAAGTGATTTTGAGGATAATTCAAAGCTAACTTTTCGTCCCATCCATTCCCAATTCATCCCAAATCAACTGAAATACAAATGAAAGAGCCATAAAACCCCCAATCATAATCCTGTCACTCATTCTTGTCCGCATGCATGGGTGAAAGTTCCAAAATATCAAAATCCTGAAATCAATGGTTTATAATCCTGAAATGAGGAGTTTTCCTCTACTTAATATAGGGACAGTTGGCCTCAAAATCCTGAATTCAGGAATAATCCTGAAAACTTTCACCCAGGTGCAAGTGAAACAATGGAACATACCTCATTATACTGTTTATAGTTCACCGGCGGTTTCACTTCCTTCCTTTTTATTTCTGTCCCCTCCGGAAGATGAACAATAATAATCTGTTCTGTCTGAGTTTTATCTGACATTTCTTCTAGATCCATATCATCTGCATTTATCAAAACAGTCTGAATATCTTCTGCAACTATGTCTTTGTTATCCCTGCCTCTGTAAATTGGTTTTGTTGCAATCGGAGTTTGTGTGCCGGCAGTCGCAAGTTTTTGTCCTTCAGAATGTATCGGTTTTACTTTTCCGGAGTGAACTACTACAACACTATCATCAGCTTGTTCAGGATCGTCCACTGATGACCGCGATTCAGATGGAAAGTCTGACCAAGATGTCGCGACATCTTGGTCAGAATCTCCGTCTGAATCTACATCATCTCCAGCAAATGTTTCACAGTCTCCTCCAACTGATGCCTCTGTAACCTCTGTGACAACTCCATTATTTATCCTAACAGTTCTAGTTGGAATTGCATTTGTTTTATCTAACAGTCTGTCTCCTGGCTTTTTCTTTTTTACTACTTGAAGTTGATATTGCAATGCACTTGTTACATCTCTCCTCTCCTTTAAATAGTCCTTTCCAACTACAACTATTTTACCCTGTACTGCAGAGCTCTTTTTGAAGGATGTTGCAGTTTGATTTTTCTGGCCATGACCGTCTGCTGCTGATTTTGTAATTTCACTCAGATCAGCCTCTGTATTAGTAGGTGCAGGGCAAAATACCACCGTTGCTGCACTAGCATCTGTTGATGTACTTGAATGGTTTTTGTGATCAGCAGATACAATGTTTGTCTTCTGATGTGGGTTTGGCTCCCGATTTGCTGGCACTTTTATTATATTTGGTAATGGTGTCGACTCTACAAAGATATACAGTATTTCTTCAGTTGTGAGAAGGGTGGAAGTGGAGGGATTCCCTTTCAAAACAATACTAACAAGTAGCCCAAAGGGCAACAATTGCTCACCTGAGAGACATTGTAAACCTATAGGGATATTTAAGATGCTCAAGGGCAGCTAACTCCACAGTCAGTGGTCCAATCAGGCTGAAAATTAAACTCATCCAAAACATTATGTATGCCCTCATTTAATATATGCAAGTTTAAAAAGTATCCGATCAAGAGCACAATAGACAGAGCTGTCAAGGGCAGCTAACTTCGTAGTGGTTGGCCTGATATGGCCAAAATTTGAACTTGTTTAAAATATTAAGCATTTCCTCATTACCTGCAAGTTTGAAAAGGATCGGATCAGTAGAAACTAAGAAAAAGTGGCGACATTGTTTTTTTTTTGATGCTCAGGGCAGGTACTCCATAGTCAGTGGTGGGATCTAGCCGAAATGCCAACTAATCCAAGCTTTTATGCATATCCTCATGACCTGCAAGTATGAAGAGGATCTGATGAAAAATGAAAATGTGATGACGTTGTTTTCTCCATTATAACACTATGGGATTTTTTTCAAACGCTCAAGGGCAGCTAACTCCGTAGTCTGTGCTCGAATCCGGCCAAATTTCGAACTCATCCAAGCTCTTATGTATGTCATCATTACCTGCAAGTATGATAAGGATCTAATCAAAAACCTTGATTGCAGCACCCTAAAAGTCAAACTTGCTTGAGATATTGTCATCCCCTACATTTGCGTGAATTTATTTTAAAATCCATCGAGAAATGTAGGTGCTGGAGCCATGACAAAGTTTTTCTAAAAATAGCCACAGTGACCTTGACCTTGGGCACAGCATCCTGAAAGTCGAACTTGCTTGAGATATTGTCATACCCTACACTTGTGTCAAGTTTTTTCAAAATCCATGGAGAAATGAAGGTGCTAGGGCGATGACAAAGTTTTTCTAAAAATAGCCACAGTGACCTTGACCTTGGGCACAGCACCCTAAAAGACAAACTTGCTCGAGATATTGTCATGCCCTACATTTGTGTGAATTTATTTTCAAATCCATTGAGAAATGTAGTTGCTAGAGCCCTGACAAAGTTTTTCTAAAAATAGCCACAGTGACCTTGACCTTGGGTGCAGCACCCAGGAAGTCAAACTTGTTTGAGATATTGTCATCCCCTTCATTTGTGTGAAGTTGATTTAAAATCCGTTGAGAAATGTAGGCGCTACAGCAATGACCAAGTTTTTACTAAAAATAGCCACAGTGACCTTGACCTTGGGTGCAGCACCCTGAAAGTCAAACTTGCTCGAGATATTGTCATGCTCTACATTTGTGTGAATTTATTTTAAAATCTGATGAGAAATGTAGGTGCTAGAGCATTGACAAAGTTTTTCTAAAAATAGCCACAGTGACCTTGACCTTGGGCACAGCATCCTGAAAGTCGAACTTGCTCAAGATATTGTCATGCCCTACATTTGTGTGAAGTTATTTTAAAATCTGCAGAGAAATGTAGGTGCTAGAGGGTGACAAAATTTTTCTAAAAATAGCCACAGTTACCTTGACCTTGGGCGCAGCATCCTGAAAGTCAAATTTGCTTGAGATATTGTCATGCCCTACATTTGCGTGAAGTTATTTTAAAATCTGCTGAGAAATGAAGGTGCTAGGGCGATGACAAAGTTTTTCTAAAAATAGCCACAGTGACCTTGACCTTGGGCACAGCACCCTAAAAGACAAACTTGCTCGAGATATTGTCATGCCCTACATTTGTGTGAATTTATTTTCAAATCCATTGAGAAATGTAGTTGCTAGAGCCCTGACAAAGTTTTTCTAAAAATAGCCACAGTGACCTTGACCTTGGGCGCAGCACCCTGGAAGTCAAACTTGTTTGAGATATTGTCATCCCCTTCATTTGTGTGAAGTTGATTTAAAATCTGTTGAGAAATGTAGGCGCTACAGCAATGACCAAGTTTTTACTAAAAATAGCCACAGTGACCTTGACCTTGGGTGCAGCACCCTGAAAGTCAAACTTGCTCGAGATATTGTCATGCTCTACATTTGTGTGATTTTATTTTAAAATCTGATGAGAAATGTAGGTGCTAGAGCGTTGACAAAGTTTTTCTAAAAATAGCCAAAGTGACCTTGACCTTGGGCACAGCATCCTGAAAGTCGAACTTGCTCAAGATATTGTCATGCCCTACATTTGTGTGAAGTTATTTTAATATCTGCAGAGAAATGTAGGTGCTAGAGCGCTGACAAAATTTTTCTAAAAATAGCCACAGTTACCTTGACCTTGGGCGCAGCATCCTGAAAGTCAAAGTTGCTTGAGATATTGTCATGCCCTACATTTGCGTGAAGTTATTTTAAAATCTGCTGAGAAATGAAGGTGCTAGAGCGCTGACAAAGTTTTTCTAAAAATAGCTACAGTGACCTTGACCTTGGGCGCAGCATCCTGAAAGTCGAACTTGCTCGAGATATTGTCATGCCCTACATTTGTGTGAAGTTATTATAAAATCTGCTGAGAAATGTAGGTGCTAGAGCACTGACAAAGTTTTTCTAAAAATAGCCACAGTGACCTTGACCTTAGGCGCAGCATCCTGAAAGTCGAACTTGCTCGAGATATCGTCATGCCCTACATTTGTGTGAAGTTATTTTAAAATCCGTTGAGAAATGTAGGTGCTAGAGCGATGACAAAGTTTTTCTAAAAATATGTGATGACGTTGTTTTCTCCATTATAACACTATGGGATTTTTTTCAAACGCTCAAGGGCAGCTAACTCCGTAGTCTGTGCTCGAATCCAGCCACATTTCGAACTCATCCAAGCTCTTGTGTATGTCATCATTACCTGCAAGTATGATAAGGATCTAAGCAAAAACAGTTGAGTAAACGTGATGACGCCATTTTCCCCATTATAACCCTATGGGATTTTTTTCAAACGCTCAAGGGCAGCTAACTCCGTTGTCTGTGCTCGAATCCAGCCAAATTTCGAACTCATTCAAGCTCTTGTGTATGTCATCATTACCTGCAAGTATGATAAGGATCTAATCATAAACAGTCGAGAAAACGTGATGACGCCATTTTCCCCATTATAACCCTATGGGGGCTATCTGTTGCCATGGAAACCAGAGTTCTGAGCTGATCGGCACCAAAACCTTATGCAGCCTTTCCCCCACCCCAATGATGCTTCAGATAAAATTTGATTGCAATCGGCCCACTGGTTTCTGATATATTTATGTTTGAAAGTGTTGACGCACGGACCCACGGACGGACGACGGCTCGACTCCCATCCTATAAGCTCACCTCTGAGCCTTCGGCTCAGGTGAGCTAAAAATTGTTGATTTGACAACAAGTTTTAATTTTATGAATGAAGTATACCTACCTATATGTAAATTACTAATAGGATTTATCTCCCTTGGCTACCCACAACTCGCTGAAAAATATTTCGTCAAATACACATAACCGGAAGTCATGTGACCAATTGACCTGACCTCCCAGAATACCTCAGTTCCTTCAGGCGGCGGAAGACCACCACCAAAAGGAAAGATACAAGGGGAGGTGGGAGGGAAGCACATATAGGTAGGTATACTTCATTCATAAAATTAAAACTTGTTGTCAAATCAACAATTTTATTTCATTCCGTATACCTACCTATATGTAAATTACTAATAGGATAGATTAACAAGCAATACATACCTAGTATGTCTTTGCTGTGGTGATGTATCTTTCCGTCTCTAGTCCCCACTGGACTACTCTTCAGGATACCATAATTTCAGTTCAAAATATTATATACAAATGTACAAATAAAAACCAGTATTTATACATATCCCACAAATCTGTACATAATCTACATTAGAACACCTCACATAACTGACTATCATCACATGTACTCCTGGACCTCTATATAGATATCCATTCTCATCTCCAAATATATGGTAACAGTCTTTCTGATTCTAGTTTTATTGGCCTCAACTCGCCGTAGAAGAACCTTTTAATCTCTACCTTTAACAAATTCTTCCCATATAACAGAATATATACACAATATCTCCATTGTATTTTTAATTCATTTTCTTTATAATTTTTTTTTTTTTTTTTTACATTTTTAACACTGCTGGTTCATTCAAATCTCTCAAATAAAAACGCACAAAAGTCGATTCCTTCGACCAGTCTGCTGCGTCTAAAATACTGCTCATGCTGGCTCCATTAAATAAAGCCCATGAAGGTCCTATCGCTCGCGTGGAATGACCTTTCACCTTAACAGCTGGATCCTCATAAGCCAGCTTAATTACTCTAACCAGCCACTTAGCTATAGTCTGACAGGTCACTGGTTTATGTGGTTCCATAAACGACAGAAACAGACCCATTTTGGCCTGATCCTGACCAAAATTCCTGAACTTCCTTGTTCTCTTTAAATAACATTTTAAAACCCTTACAGGATCTAACAAATCATCCCCATTAAAAGCCGGCACTACAATCTTAGAATTCATATGTCTTGGCCTATCTGACTTAGACAAACCTTGTCTAACAAATGTAATGGCTCTACTCTGCATAGAAACATTTCCAGATCCTAACGTCAACGCTTGAATGTCGCTGGACCGTCTGAACGTCGTGATGGCTAAAAGAAAAACAGATTTCCATGTTAAATATTTGAGTGGTGCCAAAGACAACGGTTCAAATGGCGGTTTTCTCAGCAATTTAAGAACCAACCTTAAATCCCATTCAGGCAATAACTTGACCTGTGGAGGTCTAGAATTGAATATACCCTTTAGTAATCTAATGATATAAGGATGTTGCCCTACTGGAATGTTATCAATTGGTTGCAAAACCGAAGACAACATTGACCTGTACCCAGCTATCGTTCTATACTGTAATCCTTTATGAAAAAGAAATGTCAGAAACTCTGCACATTCTGCTAAAGATGCTGAATACAAATCAATTTGTTTTCGACTACACCAACCACTGAACTGTCTGAATTTACATGAGAAATCCTTTTGCGTTCCAGCTCTCCATGAGGCTGATAATAAGTCTCTAACCCTCTGAGAAAATCCTTTTGTTGACAACTGACGGTTGATAGCAACCATGCATTCAGACTGAACGCCTTGGGGTTCGGATGAAAAATCACTGATCCTGGTTGTCTCAACATTTGCGGTATGGTTGGTAGACGTATTGGTTGTGCTACACATAACTGTAGTAACTCTGGATACCAATGACGTCTCGGCCACTGAGGTGCAATTAGAATAATTTTGCAATGCCCCTGTTTCATATGCTCCAATACCTTGGGAACTAAGCATATTGGCGGAAACGCATATGCAAACATTCGGTCCCATGTTATTGAGAAAGCATCTACTGCATACGCCAGATGATGCTGCTCCCAGCTGCAAAACAGATCCATTTTCCTGTTCTGGAAGGAGGCAAATAGATCTATCATTGGCTTCTCCCAGATATGAAAAATCTTCTCCAGAATAGAGTCGTTCAGAGTCCATTCTGTAGGTCGGATCCACATTCTGCTCAGCTGATCCGGTAAAACATTCCGCCTCCCTGCTATGTGCGCTGCTTTCAAATCTATCTTGTTCTCTATAGCCAACTGCCAAAGTTCCCAAGCTTTGTAGCACATTTGAGTTGATTTCGTACCCCCTTGACGCGAAATGTACTGGACAACCGTTGTGTTGTCTGACCGGATTAAAACTGACTGATTTGCCAGTAGAGGTAGAAATCTTTTTATCGTCAAAAGAACCGCTTCCAACTCTAGACAATTTATGTGCCAAACTTTCTTCTCTGGGGGCCAGAGACCTTGGACAATCTGATGTCCTAGATTTCCGCCCCAACCTTGCATTGAAGCATCTGTGCTTATGGTTCTGCTTATACCTCTTTGAAGAAACGATCTGCCCTTGAACATGTTTGCTTCCAGTAACCACCAGTTGAGGTGATCTACCAGATGTTGCGATTTTGGAATTTGCATTTCCAGGTCGCCTGACACCGGTCTCCACCAATACAGTAGATGCAACTGCATTGGTCTCATATGGAGTCTTGCATATGGAACAATCTCTATGCAAGAAGCCATCAGACCTAGCATCTGTAAATACTGCCTTGCTGTGCCTGATTGTTCTCTTATCTCTAAGATTGCTTCTGAAAGTTTTGACACTCTGTCTACCGTTGGAAGTACTATTCCTTTGGCTAATAGAAACCTTCCCCCTATGTAGGTTATGTCTTGAGTTGGTACTAACTGCGACTTTTCTGCATTTATCAGAAAACCTAGTTGAGAAAGAAGACTGAGAATTTTCTGTCGATCTTGCAAAAGCAATTTCCGAATTGCATTCAGGGCTAGCCAATCGTCCAAGTACACCGCTAGTCTGATGCTCTGCATCCTCAAGTGCGCTGCGACGACTGATACGACCTTTGTGAACACTCTTGGCGAAGTTTTTGGACCAAAAGCTAACGCTCGATACTGGTATGCTCTGCCCTGAATGCAAAACCGCAGGAATTTTCGATGCCCTCGAAAAATTGGAATATGGAAATAAGCATCTTTTAAATCTATTGTTATTGCCCAATCTTCTTTCTTTACTAGATTTAACACCTTGCTCAGTGTATCCATCTTGAAATGTTCTGTTTTCAAGTACTGGTTGAGTGGTCTCAGATTTATCACAGGTCTTAGCTCTCCTGACTTTTTGGGTACTAGAAAAATTGTACTGTAAAAACCTAAATGTCGGTCCACAAAAGGTACAGGCTCTATCGCACCTTTTTCTAATAATTTTTCCACCTCTAAATTTATAATTTTGATGGCCTGAGCACTTGCCTTTGTTTGAATCATACCTGAATCTGGAGGTATGGTTAGGAACTCTAATTTGTACCCTTTTGAAATTGTTGACAGTATCCATTTGTCGTCTGTAATTTTCTTCCATTGATCTGTGAAAAACCTGAGACGACCTCCAACCGGCACTTCGGGATATCTCCCTTTGTCAATATTTCTTTGAATTTGAACGAAAAGAACTTACCCCAGTGTACGACTTCTTTTGCTGACCAGAAAATTTGGAGTATGAAGATCCTGAACTCCTGTTGTTGAAACGGGTGTTATAATCAGACCTATTCTGATTGTAATTTCCACCTGTCTTTGAATTATTAAATCGTCTTTGCTTCTGATTTTCATTATTATTCATAGGCTGAGCCTTCCTTTTCAGATTATTTTGGAAATCACGCTTTCCAATCTCCGGAACTAAGTCTTTATATTCCTTATTCTTCTCTTTTCTGTCCTTAAGCTTTGTCTCAAACTCCTTTCCAAACACACCATCCCCTGTTAGGGGTAACATGTCCCAATGTTTGGCCACATCCTTGACCGTATCAAGTCCTATATCCACCATTGTCGCCTTCCTACGAATATAATGATCATATGCTCCTGTTCTACCAAATTGATCCAAAACCTTGGTGGACATAGCAAACACATCACGAATTGTTTGCGTCGCTCTATCTAAATTTGAGTTCTCCGAATCAAGTTCAGATAACAAAGAAGCTAAAGCCTGTTGCATGTAAAGTGTAATGACAATGCCCATTCTGGCTGCCGTTTGTCCCTGGAAAGCCAATTTCTCCATTTCTTTCAAATGTTGTGTAAATAAGCCCCTTGACTTCTTAAACGTAGCTTTAGGTGAATGTCTTCTTATAAGAAATGTCTCAATGATATCGTCCAAACTTGGCACTTTCAACATTTCTTCAGATTTTTCATTCACTGGAAAAGAAGATCTGTAACTATCTTTATAAGCTGACAAACCATTTGGCGCTTTAATTCTCCAAGATTCACCTAAAACTTTAGTCTGACTTTCATCTAACAAAATTCCTATGCCAGAAGAAGATTTCCTAATGCAGGCATCCTCGCCAAACAAATCCAGCAAATTTTGTTGCTTTTCTTCTGAAGACTCATCAGTCTTCTGATTGGCATTGTACTTGCTAAAACGCTCAGTATTTTCCTCGTCCATAACCTGTACAGAGTCCCCAGACTGGGACATAAGATCATGACGTTCCTTTTGACCAGGCTGTAAAGACAACATGTCATCATCATCAGAATCCAGACTTTCTGAATGAGGTATAGAACGAGTCCTTAACAACTCCTCATCTAACCCATTGTCCAAAGAAATGTGTCTCTGACCACTATTTATTCCCAAAGTAGAAATTCTGGGTATTCTGCTACATGTAGCTGTAGAAATCGGAATGCGGCACCCACCCGAAGTGTTGCCTTCCGAAACTGTGACACTGGAAACTGAACGCGGCCGAGAATCCGCCGTTTCCTCACTCTGCTTCTGCTTTGAAAAGTCCGCTAAGACCGAAAGCATTTTCTCCTCAAAACTAGAGAACCTAGATTCTAAATTAAGACGAAGTCTTTCCTCCATTTGGTCTTCTAACGCAGTAGAAGCCTTCTTACTAGTACGAGAAGTTCTAGGTTTACGTGCCTTGGGCGCAGCCATTACGCTACCAGAACGAGGCTCTGTCTCGTTTTCGCTTCTATTTACAATATGCGAAGGCGTGGCCCGAAAATCGCTACTACCGTCCTTCTCTGTCTCACTAAGAGACTGACGAATACCTTCTTCAGTCATAATAAACCAAATAAACTTTCAAAATCCACAATACAGAAATATTCACTGCTCTACAAAAACACGTGTGGGTCTTTCGCCGCCGAAGAAGAAACTGAGGTATTCTGGGAGGTCAGGTCAATTGGTCACATGACTTCCGGTTATGTGTATTTGACGAAATATTTTTCAGCGAGTTGTGGGTAGCCAAGGGAGATAAATCCTATTAGTAATTTACATATAGGTAGGTATACGGAATGAAATAAAATCTGGATCCATCTAGTAAGATGGATCTAGATTTTTGGGATGTTCTGGAAGAGAAAACCCCATGTAACAGTTGAGTTACACGACTGATTTACATACTGAGGGCATTTCAGAAGGGGATACCCCATTTTTATTCCTATAGCCGAACAAATACAGTAGAACTTCAATGGCTCGAACAGGCTTTGGACCATGAAAATTCATTCTAGACAAAGGAAGTTCTAGCCATCCAGGGTTAGTTTCCATGTAAACTAGCCTCTTGGGGCCCAGAAACAAGCTCTAGTCAGGCAGGGCTTCCCATACCAGCCATCAGAGTTCGAGCTATTGAAGCTCTACTGTAAGTCAGAAAGCCGTAAAAATCCTGAAATTCACAAAAGAGACCCATGGTGGGTTTTATGTGATAGAGAGATAAATAGAAAATAGTTTATAATGGTGGAGTTTGGTGATATAAAGAAAATACAGCCCTCACAAAACTCTGTCTGACTGCCTGACATGTCTGGTAAAAATTTGTTCTGTCTGGTAAACATATTTATCATATCAAGTCGCTGTTATTCAGTGGATAACGTTGTGTCATAAAAATCGTATGACCACAAGTGTAATAACACTTTGGCGTGTATGTGTAACATCACTGACAACGTCCATGTCAACAATGTGTTTTCTTATTGAAATAATGTTCAGTCTGAAGGCATTGAAACCCTATTTTAAAGGTTCGTATGATAAACAGAATCTTACACTCCTGGTCATTTCATATGAAATTTATGAAACTTGCTGAAGGCTCGTTTCATAAATTTCATATGAAATGACCACTCGTATAAGATCCTCTATATTAAAAAAAATTTAAGTACACTTTAATCATATAACCAGATTTGTTCCCATAAATTCTCAGACTTTTGTGAACTCTAAAAATAGTTTAAGGATTAAATCTAGATAAAGAGAATTTTTGCTTGACCATTTTGGGTGTGAAAAACCCATCTTACAGCAAAGACTGATCTACATAATTGGGGTATTTCTAGAGAAAAGTAAACCCTTTTTATAGCATTTTTATAGAATAAAAATGTAAAACATACCCTTCTCAACCTCCACAATTATCTCTTTCTGAAACATCTCTTCTGAGATCTCCACTAACTCTGTAGGGGGTGCATTAGGATCTGGCCGCACTATGTGACCATGGGTAGCAAACCGTTGGGCCTTTGCTGTCTGGTTCTGGCTGGCCATCGGAATAGTGCTAAGCCTTTCTTGTAACTGTTTGCTTGCACTATCCCTAAGACCTGTAACTGTTGCAGCATCTTCTGATTGGCTCACTGCAACATGAATGTAGAGCTCCAGATAAGAAAGGGTAACAGGGATAATTTAGGGATAATTTTCAATATTTCTCAATAAAAACATATGTTGTGACCCCTCATTAGAACTCTCGGCCAGACGGTTCTAATGAGGGGCCACAACATGTTTTAGGCTTTTAGCACAGAAATACTGAAAATTATCCCTTAATGATCCCAGTTACCCCTTCTTATCAGGAGCTCTGGCTATGTATGACAAACTGGAGCATCATTTCACAGGGGTTTTGCGTGCATGTAAATAGCCATGATAATCAGTAAAAGAATATGTCAAAGTCTCTATTACATTTTTCCTCTTACATACCATCCCAGTTACTAGCACTGTACATTTGATATTCCTGTCAGTTTTAAAATCTATTAGCTTGCAAATTAAATAACCTTGCCAATATTCAAATAACTGCAGACGAAACTGAAATAGCTGACTGATAATTACAGAGGGTCTGGATGAGTTCAATTTCAGGGGAAGCAACTCCTCCGTTGTTATTTTTGCTTCCCTTCTCCACAGGGACGTCAAAAGTAAGATTTTGACCAGACTGCTAATATTCCCAGTATTCCCTTTTCAAATAAAGCACCATTCTTGTGTCATTACTCAAAGAAAATACTAGGGAATCACATTATGTGATTTCCAACAATATGGCACTGGTGACAAGCATAGACTCTGATCAGACTGCACATAGGCGCCACATCAGCCATCTAAGGAAATGACCAAAGCCATAAAGCCAATGGTGAGGTCTTTGATTACCCTGTAAAAAAATGCCACATTGTTGGAAATCACATTATGTGGCTCAGTCCTTGAAAACTTATATGTAGTAAGACAGCTTAGAGCTAGGACTGAACAAATTGTGCAGACCCACATCAGACTTCCCTTCAAGAAGCCATCTGATCAGGATTCATAATATTTGCTTAGGATCAGTCTGACACTGTTTGCCATTAATCTGACTCTTTTGGAAAAATTACTGCATTGTAAAATAAAACTGTTTTATCTTTTACCACAATTTTCATAATTATTTTAGGTTTCCAAATTTAAACCGCAACATGACTGAACCAATAATGTGGCATGTGCGCCACACGAAGATCTGCTCAGTCTGATCAGCATCTTCACTGGCATTTAAAGGGTAGCTAAAGATCTAACCTACCTCCATGCTAACAGCAAAGACTCTGATCAGACTGGGCAGATGTTCAGGCTGATCTGAGTCTCTGCTTGGCACACATGCCACTTTGCTGGTTTTGTCATGTCACAGCTCATTTTTAGAATTTTATGGTATATGCTTACCTGATGCTGGCATTGAAGATTCAGGTTCATGCATGACAATAAATTCTACTTGTCCTTTTGAATCTTCTTTCTTTGGTGCTTGAACCCTACCATGTAGGAGATGTGGTTTTGTTATCTCTACTAAATTATCCCCAAACATGATATAGTCAAACTGTGTGTGCAATGGAGGAGGCTGTTGGGGTACTGAAGATCTTCTCTTTCCTTCATATTCTATAACCTCACAGAAAGCATTTTGAAATGTTTTAGCATTATCTTTATGAATAGAGTTGGCAACATTAGCTGCAGTTGATACAGTATGCTGGACATAAAGATCCTTGTTTGTGACTTCAATGGAAGGTTCCCCACCTTCTGTACTTACAAATACAGAGTTTCCAGTCGTATCATTTTCAGCATTTGTGTCTTCACTTGCACCTACTTCAATATCTGTGTACAAGGAACCTGCCGGGATACTTTCTATTACATCCATAGCAGTTTCTTCTACATCTTTATTATCCCCAGTCAGAAGTACTTCTTGATCTGTTCCTGAAATCACTGTAACTGCTTCAGAACACTTAGGGTTTTCTGTTTCAATGTAGCTAATACTAACAGGATTGTCCTGTTCATTTGTATTTTCAAATACCTCATTTAAAGAAACTTGAAAAACCTGAACTTTATGTCCCAGAACAGTTGACAAAGTTTGTTCCATATTGTTTGCTTCTTCCAGTCCATGGAGCTTATGAGTATCTTGTGCTGCTGTTGTTACTGTTTCTTTATCTATGGTTGCCTGGAGACTACTGCTGTTTTCTACTGATTGATTAAGGTTTGCGCCATTTTGATTTTCGGAACAAGTATCTGCAAATGAGTGCAGGCTCTCTGTATCATGTTTACTTTCTCCTGTCCAATCTGTTTTCATGGCATCTTGATCCTCAGAACAAATATCAACAATATTAGCGTTTGTTTCTGTCACTTGATCACATTCAATGTTTTCATCTTTATCTTCCATCTGTACTTCAGTAGCTACTGTTTCAATTTTAATGTCTTCTTCCTGTTCAGTCATTTCTGATGCAAATTTGTCAGTATTCTTGCTCAGAAATTCCGATTTTTTCTCAGCTGTTTCAGTCTTGTTCTTTTCCTCACTATCGTTATCTTTAGTGCCGTTCTGTTCAATAGTATTGAACGTTTCTATTTTATTCCCTTTTCCATCATCCATCGTTTTACTCATATCAAATTTACCTGCCTTTATCCTTGGTACATGAACAACTTGGCCTGTAGTCATGCTTGAAATTCTCCTTAGTGAATCTGTATCTATTTCCAACAATCTTCTTTTGACAACAGGAGTTGGTTTCTTTGTCTCAGTGACATCAGCTGCAATGTTTTTATCAGAGCTATAATCATCAGATTCAGCCATTGGATCAATCACAATAACTTTTGGATATTCTGTTTGTGTGTTCATAGAAATAGTTGTTGGTGTCTTGTTAACTGCAGGCAATAGACTGACATGCCCTTTTACAGAACCAACAGTTTTTGTAGTGTCAAGTCTTTTCGTCAGTTTAACTTCTTTCTTTGTTACCACATGATTATCATCCTTGACAGAAACATCACAAACTTTTGGCCCGACAACATAATTACTAGTTTTTGAGTTTTCTGCTGGTGTTTCTTTGTTTGATCTTGCTATATCTTTCATCATTGCTGAGCTATGTACATCAGCTTCATGTGAAGGATCTACTGATATCTCAACTGAACTAGTTACAGAGTCCATTGCTTGAGTGGAATCTATGGATATCTCTGTGTTGGAACTGGCCAAAGCATCCATTGCCTGAGATGTGTCTATAGGGATTTCTTCTGTAACAATGTCTTCTGATTCTGATTCTGTTTCACTCCTGAAATAATTTACGAATGAGCCATGTCACATAAAACAGGGTGATAAGACATGTAAATGGCAAATACTCATTCCAAACTATATATCTGCAAAGGCAAACCAAAGTCTTACATGTTTATTTCATAAATTTCCTAAGATTCATGGGGTGGTTGTGGTAGGGTGATGGATGGTGCTAGGTAACTTTCAGTGCCGGGGCAACCTAATTCAGATAATAGTAGGGCAAAAGCCTACTGTTTTTGCATTATGTGCGGGTGGGGGTTGTTTGGACAGTTTTACTCTCATCGGTCATATCTCCTTTCTTTTTCCCTCCCTCTTGGAGACAACTTGATATAGACTGAAATACTGTCTCAAAGAGCCTTTAAACCAAAACAACCAACCAACCTAAGATTCATGAATTGTTTATGGAAACAAACAAAACTGATTTTAGTCATCTTGTTTGCGTAAGCTGTAAGGTACCTTTTGATGCTGCATAAATAAAGACAATGAATGCAAATATAACAAGTTAACTGAAAGTGACATTAACTGTAACTATGGCAGGAAGAGCTTTGCAACAATTAAGACATATAAAATGGAACTATTTCATTTACCACATTTTACTGGGTATTTCTTCAATATTTTTACAGGATTTTTCCTCTTTTTAGAAAAGAAAAAAAAAATCATATAGCTGAATTACACAAGGTTGGTGTACATATTTGCGGTAATTTTGGAAGAGTAAACTCGTCTTATACTCAGTGTAATTCCCTATTCACCAAAAATACATTATTGAACAGTATGAAACAACTTGCTAAATTAGGTTAAAGAGAAGCACTTATTCTTCTAGGAATTCATGCAAGACTTTCAAAAAAGACTCTTTTGATATAACAAAAAGACCGTAAATCCCTCAAGATGTCTGTATCTGAATAAAAAAGCAACTCTGAATTATCTTTTTCGAATGATTAATAAAAGCAATGTACATTACTACAAGAAAACACTGCCATTCTTGCTGAAGAAATGGGAAATGGAAAGAGCTTCTGCACTGCAACTGGATCCAAGGGATTGTCCTAAATGACATGTGAAATATGATTATGAAGCATGATTTAGACAGCACCAGATTCTTCAAAGACAACAACAAATAGTCAGACAGAGACAAAGAAAACCACTTACACTTTAATGCCTGTTGTATAAAGAGCCTGAATCTTCTTGGGTTTTGGCTTTTCTTTACCGGTTGTTACTGTAAACAAAACAATATATATGGTGATCCATTTAATAGCCATATCACCCCTAAACACTGCTATGAACTTGCTCTGATAAATCCCTCAGTTTGAGGTTTATCTTCATTCACTGCAGTATAGAAGCAGCACGTTCTTCACTGTTAACGTGGCAGGCACATGGCATTATAATTACATAGTACTGATGGTGGTGTGAAATAATGATGTTGCATCAACGTCAATACGAGATCATTTCTATGTCATGTGCTCGCTGGGAAAGACCTACAGATAAAACGGGGTTTAGTGGATAATTCAGAGATATGGTGTTCTTATTTCCCAATGAAAACGTATGTTGAGACCACTCATTTGAACCTTCTTGACAAGAAATGTTGTTAGCCCTCATTAGAGCTGTCTTGACAAGACAATTCTAATGAAGGGTAACAACATATGTATCTAATGCAAAACTATATAAAATAATCCCGAAATTATCCTGTTATTCCTTCTTTCTGGAGTATTGTGTAAATATTGAGACATCTTTACCAATTCTCATATTGATGATAAGATTTTAACATGGATGGATACTTTAATGGGAAGCATCTCTGCCATTTTCCTTTTTGCCACCCTTCTCAATTGGGATCAATTCTTGAAGGAAAAACTTTGCTCCTCCAGCAAGTTATTCTTTCCTTTAAGAGTTGACTCCTTTGTGGAAGAATTTTGTTGCCTTGGAAAGCGAACTAGAAGTGACAAATGATGTCTCCCTTTATAAAAATGGCGGAAATGCATCTTACTCTTAAAGGAAAGAATTTGCTCCTAGTACCCTTTACGAGTTCACACCCATTGAGGAGGAAGCCAAAACATAAAACAGCAGAGTTGCTTCCCCTGAAAATTTACTCACTCATCTTAATACTAATTGGTAAAAATAAGCATTTGTGAATTACCCCAACATACTTTAACAATGGGACGCATTAAACCATTAATTTTCCATTTGTCCCAAATGGAAAATTAATGGTTTTTAGGTGTCCCAATACTTAAGCAAATTAGGGTATTTCCAATACCTGATTTTTTACGTCTACTTGGTGTTTCTTCCTCCATGTCTCTGTAGCGACTATTTGGAATAGATGTACGTGAGCTTCGCCGAGGTGAGATGTTTTCAACAACTTCTTTTTTGATCGTGTCACCTGACATTACTTTTTGCTTCTTGTCTTTGTTTTGAGTTGAATCTTCAAAAGACCTCTTTGTTCCCCTATCTGTTATCTTCATTCCCTTATCAGTTTTTATATCACCTAAAATACATAATAATACAGAAAGTTGCGTATGTCCATGAAAAGTGAATTTTCTGCAATTCTACAGTCAACCCCAGTGCTCAAGATAAGAAACAGTAACTGGGGTAATTTTCTTATAATATTTTTCCATGAAAACATGTTATGGTCCTTCATCAGAACTGTCTCACCGAGACTGTAAGGAACAAAGTGGACTTAGTAGTACCCTTGGCTTGTGAAGATTACCCCAGATATGAAAAATCAGTCTTGTGCAAATCAGCTATAACTAGAAAATTGTGTCTGTAAGACACTAATGATGCCCCCGTGCAGCGCCTGTCACATGACGTGTATATCCATAAAGCACCTACAAAGAATCCATTGAAAACATACCCTACCATGTTAAAAATTGCCCAAAATGACTAAGTTAAAAAGGCTGTGATTCTGTCAAAATTAATTCTTGATGTATAAATATGCCTCATGCATATTTTCAAATATGTCCACATAATGTAGACAAGGTTTGAAAAAGATCCATTGAAAATTGTGGAGCAATTTGATAACACAAGCTCCATACTCTACAATGCAAAAATTTCCCTAGAATGACTAAGTACAAAAGGCCGTTTTTCTGTCAAAATTAATTCTAGGGCCAACAAAAACCCACATGTACATCTTCAATACACTCACTGCATGTATGCAAGGTTTGAAAAAGATACACTGAAAACTGTGAGAGGAGTTGATTACACAAACTCTATACCCTACAATGCAAAAATTTGCCTAAAATGACTAAGTTCAAAAGGCTGTAATTCTGTCAAAATTAATCTTAGCTCCATCAAAAATCCACATGCACATCTTCAATATGTCCCAAACATGTACGCAAAGTTTGAAAAAGATCCATTGAGAACTGTGGGAGAAGTTGATTACACAAACTCTATACCCAACAATACAAAAATTTGCCTAAAATGACTAAGTTCAAAAGGCCGTAAATCTGTCAAAATTAATTTTAGCTCCATCAAAAATCCACATGCACATCTTCAATATGTCCACAACATGTATGCAAAGTTTGAAAAAGATCCATTGAAAACTGTGGGAGGAGTTGATTACACAAACTCTATACTATAAAGCGTGACGAACAGACAGACGGACAGACAGACAGGGGCAAATCTTAATGCCCCCTGACTATCGTCACGGGGGCATAAAAATGGGGTTTTCTCTTCTAAAACAACTCCAAAGATCCAGATCCATTTTCCAAATGGATCTCGATCTTTAAAATTGTTTTGGAAGGAAAAATCCCTGTCTTACAATATGGATCTTGATCTTTGAAATGGTTTTGTAAGGGAAAAACCCTGTCTTATAACCGAATGAATATGATTCAGATAATTCTATTCTACTGGCCTCATTGTTCCCACGCGCTATTGTCAGCCAGAATGACATGATTAGTGGTAAGTGCCTCAGATAAGGAGTATTTTAATACTCAGATAAGGAGTATTTTAATACTCAGATAAGGAGTATTTTAATACTCAGATAAGGAGTATTTTAATACTCGGATAAGGAGTATTTTAATACTCAGATAAGGAGTATTTCAATACTCAGATAAGGAGTATTTTAATACTCAGATAAGGAGTATTTTAATACTTTTATAAGAATTCAAAGGTTTTTTCTCTTATTTTTCCTTAAAGATATTCCTACCAAAAAATAAGAAATATTGAGTTATTGTACAACCCAGTGAGTTGACAGCATTTGGACAACCTTAACCCAACATTGATGCAATGTCTGTGACATTGCATTAACATTAGGAAGAAATTGTATCAATGTTGTGTAATCCTGAGAAGATACAAATCATAATTTCATAGTTCTTACTCTCATTTTCCATCTTTCCAGCAGTATCCAATCCCTTGTTATCTGCTGCGTCATGACCTGCTTTCTGACCTCTCTGAATCTCATTAGTGTTTCCCTTTGCCTGATTTCTTGCTTTGATATTGGATTCAGCTGTAACAGTTTCCAAGCTGGTTCCTCCTTGGCGTCGTGTCCGTGTGGGTGTGTCCACCTGCAAATATATTGTGAAACAAATTAAGAGCCTGTGACATCTACCATAATCCTTATGGTAAATGGATGCATCTTCATGAAATCTGCTATCTTACTGGAGTGCTACTCTAAAAGGAAAACAGTTGCTCTCTCAGAATGGAGCAACTGCTTCCATTTTAGAGTAGCCCTAATTGGAAAATGGATTTCACCTTTGAGCAGTGCTTCGGATAAGAAGGGGTAACAGAGATAATTCAAAGATAATTTTTCTTGTTTCTGTATGAAAACATATTGTGACCCCTCATTATGTCACCTTAGCGCAAAAAGTCAGTAACTCCAATTAAAGTATATAAGCACTTACTGACTTTTTGCACCAAGGTGATGATTAGAACTATCACTTCAAAACAGCTCTAATGAGGGGTCACAAGGTATGTTTTTATGGAACTATAAGGAAAATTATATCTGAGTTATCCCTGATACCACTTCTTACCTTGGAGTACTGTATAATGAGGGAAGTAAATCTATACTATTCTGTTAAAGTTATTCCCTTAAAAATGATATAAGGGAAGTAAACCTGTACTATTCTGTTGAAGTTATCTCTCTTACAAAAGTGATGGTCAAACCAAGGTGTTTCCAGAGACCTTAGAGAAAGCTTTTTCCCTTAAGAATAGTTACAATTGAAAATCTGGATTCACCGAGGAGGGAAGCAAATTGAAACTATTCTGTTAAAGTTATCTCCAACATGAAAGTGCTGGTCAAACCAAGGTGTTTGTAAAGGTTGTTATTAACGGTCAGGCGTCAGATTGGGCTCTAATAAATGCTGGTGTCCCACAGGGCTCTATCCTTGGACCCCTACTATTCTTGATTTACATAAATGACATAGTCAATGACATTGGATCCTCTATCCGTCTGTTTGCTGACGACACTAGTCTGTATGTCGTAGTCGATTCTCCTCAAAGTGCTGCTGTTCTACTAAATAATGACTTGTCAACCATAAATAAATGGGCTGAATCATGGTTAGTCACATTTAATGCAAGTAAGACCATTTCTATGACAGTCTCCAGGAAACATAATCCTATACAGCATCCCCCACTTCTTATGAATAACACAGTTTTAACGGAGACTGATTGTCACAAGCATTTGGGTATCACTTTATCTAGCACATGTACATGGGCAAATCACATTAATATTATTACTGAAAAGGCGTGGGTAAGACTTAATCTCATGAGAGCACTCAAATTTAGGATAAGCCGTAAATCATTAGAACAAATGTATATTTCCTTCATACGACCCCTACTTGAGTATTGCGACTCAGTCTGGGATAATGCTTCTATTGAAACTAAACAAAAGTTAGAGGCCGTACATATAGAAGCAGCCAGGACAGTTGCTGGTGCTACTAAGCTTTGTAGCATTCAGAAATTGCTTGATGACCTTGGGTGGGAATCATTACAAAACCGACGAAATAAGCATAAATTGATTATCTTTTATAAAATAATGAACGGTCTCGCACCTGATTATTTACGTGATCATTTGCCGCCGTTAGTTCAACAAACTACCTCATACAATCTTAGAAATGCTAACCATATCCAGACACTATCCTCTAATACAAATCTTTTCTATAATTCTTTCTTCCCATCTACCATCCGTGCTTGGAATTCTCTCTCAGATGAAGTTAAACAGGCCCCATCCGTAGTGTCTTTTAAGTATCAGCTGAATAGAAACATAAAGAGACCCCCAAAATATTATAACGTTGGTTCAAGGATTGGACAGATACTCCACACTAGGCTAAGACTGGAATGTAGCTCACTAAATTCCCATCTTTACCAGAAAAACATTGTTCCCAGTCCGTCTTGCCTATGTGGTGGCTTCGAGAGTTCATACCATTTCTTTTTTACTTGTCCGAGATACACAGTCGCTAGGAATTTATACTTACCGAATAATCTCCCGAACTTCACAACTCACGATTTGCTATTTGGAAAAGAAGATGAACCATCACATGTAAACGAGAGTCTATTTTTACAAGTCCAAGAATTCATTATAAAGTCTGGTAGATTTATTAATAGTTAAGAAAATTCGCATCATTACTGCCCAGTCTGCTACTACGAGATATAACTATTGCAGGGTGAAGAATCATCTTGTATTTTTGGGGGGCGGGGGAACCGGTCAGCTATATATATTTTTTTTTTCTTTCTTTCCCCTTTCTCTGTTATTTTATATACTGAGTTTCGCAGTTCTCTTCTGTCAATCTATATGTATTCCTGTATTCGTTTAAACGAATAATTAAACTACATTTGCTTCTAGTTTGCAGAAAGCATGTTGTACTTTATTGTAACCATCATGATTTCATGTCAAAGTTATGTGTAATCGATTTTGATATTATTCTTATTTCAACTCTTACAGATCTAATGTTCGTTTAAATCTCTCTCGTTCTCTTTCTCTCTCTTTCTCTCTCTCTCTCTCTCTCTCTCTCTCTCTTATATTGGTTTGATAAAACTAGCCATTCAGTATCATTGTACAGTATCGATTGTTTCAGGAGATGACTTACATATAAGCGTTACGCTTACTGTCAGATCCTGTATTGCTTCACTCTATTATTTATATGTATGTATAAAATCTTTGAATAAAATATTGTTTAAACCAAAGGCCTTATCAGCAAGTTCTTTCCCTTAAGTGTAGTTACAACTGAAAATCTGGATTCAACAATGAGGAAAACAAATCTAGAATGTTCTGTTAAAGTTATTTCCCTTGTGAAGTGATGGCTAAATCAAGGTGTTTCCAAAGGCCTTAAGTCTCAAACTGTGCTTGAGCCTGCAGTAGTTTTGATTTTAGACCAGATCAAGATCCTTTCACTTACTTACAGTGTTAACTCTCACAAATTCCCTTGCTCAAATAAATGCCCATTCCACTTTTTTGAAACTAAACATATTTTGACTACATCCACAGATATAGAAAACCTATAATATGTTTAATACCTCTTCCCAGTCTATAATATCTGATGATTTCGTATTCAAGCTAAACTGTCAAGTTTGCACCTAGCTTTTTGTTAAGCTCTTATACTTATATATTGGCAAATTGTAAATTTCAGTTATTTGGCATGCAGCTGACTATCCTAAACAATCCCAAAAATTTGGATCTGTCTAAGACAAGACGGATCTAGATTTTTGGGATTATTTTTGAAGAGGAAGCCCATCGTCTCATAACAGAAGAAATATGGCACTTACCGTTGGTTTTGTTGACGGTGTATCATCTTTGCTCTGTTTGCTTTTGTTAGCTTTTTGTTTCGAACCTTTCACTGATGGTTTTTGTTCTGTAGGATCGTCAAAAGTGGTCACTTGAATGGGTGTAGATGCAGACTTCCTTGTCAATGGCATCTACAAGGATATTACAATACTGTAAAATTCTAAAAATTGGGACACTTAAAATAATTAATATAATGGTACTAAAAATTTAACAGTATGGTTTTAAAATGCAGTAATACGTAAAAAAGATGCAGATGGAATGGCCAACAGTGTAGGCCCTGATTAGACAGCTACTTTAGTTGCAGTTTGACCTGGATCTCCACTGTTTGCTCAGACCTGTCTGTCTCAGTACTTAGAATTTTTACAGTAATTACATCAGAATGATTTCTCTGCTGTCTGCGCACTGTCACAAAGCAGCCAAAACAGCTGATAGAGTTGTTGTTGTTTTCATGCTTTACATCCATGGTAAACAGCTATGGTCATATTGGAATGGTCAGTTAACCTAACCACACAATTCCTGGGCAGGCTAAGACCTCCTAAGCGGTTAACCAGTACTAAGTGCACATAATTTCGCCAGTAACTGACAACATTTAACCCATGCTGCACCAAAAAGCAGACAACAAAATTTTACATCTGCAAAATTTCAAAACAAGTTTTTATCCCAGCTATTGAGAATTAAAAGACTAAAGGGCGAACAGCATAGATCCTGATGTTTGTCAGACTATGTACTGTCACGGTATTCCGTGGTAAAAACCATGGTTCTCACCTAAAAACCATGGTATACCTTGGTACTTTATTTTGGCGGTACCCAGAGCCGTGCTCGATCGGGCTGTGCGCATTGTGCCAGAACAGCTATTGGAATTCTGACATCGAGCATACCAAACAAACAGGAAAGGCGAATGCACGGCTATTGAACAATCATGATATGATGGCATTTGCAGAAACACACCTTCTCTTCTGTTTGACAACATTTTGAGCGATGCAATATGAATTTTAAGGAACAACAGTTCAAATCTCATCATACAAGTTTAGAGCTACATCTTCTCCCTTGTCGTCTGCTTGTCACATTTTTAGTTCAGTTCAGTTCAATTCTCTTATCGACGTTACCCAAGTGGCTCAAGGGTATGTAACCATAGTTGCACACACTTGGCGCCGTGTGTCCGTCCAATTAAATGACATTTTTATACCTTGATCGAAGTATATAGCTCGATCGGGCTATATAGCTCCATTTGAGCTCCCTAACCTGACAAACAACTATACAACTTGGGCCTACTTCGCTTGGGGCATAATCCGCGGCTATAATTTTAGCGACCATTTTCATGATCTTCCCACAGGGACTTGGGTCATACGGTTTGTCTCTTTGATCCACTGAAAATACGTATCTGGATGTACCGGGTGGTGTTTTAGAGCTCTAAAACACCACCCGGTACATCCAGATACGTATTTTCAGTGGATCAAAGAGACAAACCGTATGACCCGAGTCCCTGTGGATCTTCCGACTGGATTCGATACATATTCGCTGATTGGTCAAAAAAAATTTCTCATCGGGGTATATTTTGGCTATAGCTCAGACCATACCTCTGAGAATGGCCACGGCTATAGCTCCAACCGAACATCAGTAGCTCGGCTATAGCCACGGAATTAGCCCCAAGCCAAGTAGGCCTTGGTCAATGACAATGGCACTGGTTTTGTCACAGTGGGTTTTGTCAGGTGGACATTGGTGTTTCAACGGACCACCTTTATGCTGACGTGTTGAAAACTGCTGATTTTTAAAAATGAACATCAGCTGGAGAACTCGGCACGTCCTTATTTGATATCAAAATAAGAATATTATAGAGAAACTGAAACGGCAGAAATATATTTGTTTACAAACAAAATGAAAGAAGATTGAAGAGTTGGCTTTGAAGAGTTTCACAAAATCTTTGACGTGAAGGTCAAAATAAGTCAACACTTTCTGGACCTTCCGAAACTAAAGATCGAAATATTTACTTTCTTTACGAGCTCTTAGCGTTGTTCACAAATCGAATATATGACTATTCATAAATTAAAGTCATATAAAACATGTTTAGAAATGATAGTTTAGCGTTTCTTTCCTCATCTTCGCCATTACGCCCGTTCTTCAATTTCGGCCTTGATTGGTTGTTATTTGGGTCATGACTAGTCGTACAAAGCCCGTGTATGTTGGTAATTATAGTGCATCGAGAAACGGAACAGATGATGGATGGGAGGATGACTTGCGATTTTACGTTGATGTTAACAGTATTTCAGTCATATCTGCACAGTAATGGTTGGGTGATAATGAAAGGTTGTGTGCAGTGGAACCCTTGATTACGATTGAAAAAAGTCCCTCCTACAGCGGGGCTCAAAGTCTGGATGCCCAGCAGGCCAGCGCTTAACCTTCTGAGCTACCGGGGCTCCTACCACAGAACAGAATGCACCTTATTACAGTAAAGTTGCATTCAACACTTTGCATAAACCCTTGATCACCTTTATTCACTTTGTGCAGCTGTACTTATAGCATCCAGAAAACTTTTCTTCAATGCATATATTCTACCTCATTTAGACTACTGTAGCCCTATCTGGGGTAACTGTAATAAAGAACTGCTTGATCGAATCATTAAATTTCAAAAACGAGCAGCCAGAGTAATACTGGATAAAGACATACATACACCATCAAAAGACCTTTTTCAACAGCTAGGCTGGTTCAGATTTGATGCACGTGTAAAATACAGAAAAGCAGTTCTTGTATACAAGTCACTGCATTCTCTTGCACCGTCTTACCTGACTAGGAAATTCACACACACACAAAGTATACATAACGTTAGCCTACGATCAATATCAGCAACCTTATATGTACCAAAACCAAACTTGGAAATATAATTCGCAGAACACTGTCATACTCTGGACCTAAAATATGGAATAGCCTCCCTGAGTCTGTGAGAAATGCTGCAAGTATTGACTCATTCAAGGGAAGGTACATTAAATGGATGCGTACAAATACTGCTTAAAATTTGTATATATTTTGAACTATGTGTGGCAGCAAGCTGTCATCTGTTCATTCTGTTCAAGAGGTGACTGATGTTGTATGGTGGTCTTGTATAATTAAGATATGATACATCAGATATCTCATATGGAGCCCATAAATAGTGAAACTGCTGCCCATACCTATGCATTAAAGTGTGAGTGGATCCCTCCACACAGGT
Organism: Ctena decussata; assembly: GCA_963989385.1. Lineage (NCBI taxonomy): Eukaryota > Metazoa > Mollusca > Bivalvia > Lucinida > Lucinidae > Ctena > Ctena decussata. Next base: position 21,927,239 of record OZ022502.1, read on the forward strand.
ATACCCATGTCAGTCCATTGTATTTAAAGGGTGGCCCCTTATGTGCTTGATGCCATTCCAGTCATCAGAAGGCATGGAGCATGTGAAGGACTATTGTGGGCAGACTTTGGTAGTCATGTGTGGCTGGTGTTGATGGAACCTTCCCTCATTGCTCACTAGGACATATGGGGTGATTGTTAGAATAAAATGATGAATATGTAGTATATGTGCATAGTAATACTTTGAAATGTTTGAGGGCCTCAGGGAAGATTGGATTTTATATGTACCAACTGTGTATTCCTTGTTAAAGACATTATTATTATTATTATCACACAGAAAAGCTGCGGATATTTTGTAGCCCATAAGGCGTTGCTGTGGCACGTTTGCTTACGCAAATATCAATTCTTGAAGCAGGTGTAGCAGACTAAGTAACACTGAGGCCCCAGGTCGCTTCCCCAAGCTTGGCTAGAGAAGGTGCATTGCACTGCAACCAAAAGGACATGTTAGAGACATGCTTGATGAGAGCTGTGGTGGCCATGCAACTTTCACAAGCTCTAACTGGGGCTGTGACCATAGTCTAAGCAATATACCTGTCCCTGCATCTGGGTTGGGACAGTGGGGGTGTCATGTGGCTGGCAATACACAAAATAATCTGTTATATACTCAGGCCCTATAGATAGGGTGTTCACTCTTTCCATATGCCCATCCCTTGTGGGATGATATCCTATAGTCTCTGTATGGATCAGGAAGCCTTTTGTTCAGCCCTTATTTGCAACCTCACATCTGAGGTATTTGTTTTAGCTTGCCTCAGGGTTGCTTCTTATAAATATACTGAACATCAAAAGAATCACCCACAAGCTAGGTACATGTTGAATTTGTGAAAAAAGCTAGGAAATTTCTACTATTTTATGTCCCATTTCTTTAATGTGTCCATTTGTTTTTTGGGAAAAATGTGTGAAAGACTCAATATCTCAAAAACTATATGAGCAGCGACACGAGAAAACCAACAAAGTGGTTGTGCGCCCCCGCAGACTCAGATCAGCCTGGACATCCACCAAGTTTGATCAGATTCTTCAATTAGTGCCCAAAGGGTAGCTTAGGGTCTAAGCTACCTCCATGCGGACAGCGAAGACTCTGATCAGACTGGGCAAATGCCCAGGCTGATCTTAGTCTGGGCTGGGCGCACAACCACATTGTTGGATTTCTCGTGTCGCGGCTCATATATTGGAGATCCAACAATTTTCATATGGAGTAAAAACTAAAATATACAAGCAATGTTTAACAGATTGCAGTCTCAAAGAAGAACTTGTGGATCAGGATTTACGTGACTGTGCTTTCCTTTATCAGGAGTATTATAAAATGTGCTAAATCTAACTTTGTTTCTGGCAGCTCACCTGGACACATCTAATGATATTTGAAAGGCCTGAGGCTGATAGGAGCTGACAGTATTAGACTGGGCCTACACCTCACAGACTTGGTGTAGGGTTGATCTTAATAAGTAGGTCAATGTGCACTAGTTTTTTGGGGAGGGGATTTGGAGTATTTTGCATACACTGATAAAGTTTGTCAGTAGAAACTGAAATACGGGGCTGACTTCAAAAAATGACATCGGTTTTAAAAGGAGGTAGGTGTGTCCCAGATAGCATGGAGAGGCTAAGTAGATGACTGACCTAGTTCTATTGGAGGTGACCTGTAGTGGATCAATGCATGTGCAGATGAAGTTTGAAAAACTAAGGCTTATAGAAGCTGAGATATAAGGCCAGCTTAATAAACTAGATCTGTTGAAATTGTCAGAATGCTTTTGTCCCAATGTAAGTGCATTCATAGTATTGAGATTCCATATCTTTTATTGAGAATTGTACCTGTGAGCCTCAGGGGGTGGGGTGGGGGGGGGGGGAATTAAAGGCTAATTTTTAAAAGGCTAATTTTTGGGGTCAGTATGTACCATACCATAGACTCCATTCAAGTATAGTGGAACTACGAGCAAATAATTAGTCCAAATGCTTAAGTCCTAATTACTGACCCCTTACCCCACCCAGGAGCCTGACTCTGCGGCAGATATTCCATATCAACAGTAATGCTATAGAGATATCATTTACTGAATATGAAATCAATCTGACTAGGGGTTTTGGAGATATTAGCAATCCAAAAGGTTTAACGCAAAACATTTGACATAATAAAAACGCTGGTCTTATTACTGACCCTGGCCCCGCCCAGGAGCCTGACCCTCAGACTTTTACCCCTCACATCAAAGGTAATGCTATACAGATATCATGTACCAACTATGAACCAAATTTGACATAAGGTTACAGAGATATGAGTAATTGAAAAGGTTTAACACAAAAATTTGACGTAAACGGACTGAAGAACGAACAAACGGATGAACAGATGGATGACAAATTAAATATACCCTCTTGCATACTTCATATGCTGGGGCTATAATTATGGTACATGCTCACAATTTTTTTTTTCATTTTCCTCCACGTGGGTCACGGATACTATACCACCACCTGTGAGTTTTAAATGCACATCACACATCCATGAAATTTGCTGACAATCACAGCTTGCAAAGAAAATCACAACACAGTGGTATACTGTTGTTTTGTTTGGGCAGTCATAAAAGCACAAAACAGTACTAGATGGTATTTCATTGATTTATTTGCAACAATTTTCTCAATCTATGAGTATCTATCCTTAACACAGTAAGCAACATTAAAAGACACTGTCTACAATACCTGAGTTGCAACTAAAAGTTCTTCTGTAACCCGGAGCTCCAGATAAAGTGGGGCCTTAATGATCTGAGCTATTTCTGATCCTTTATAAAATGTATGTATTAGGACTGCCCCAATACTCTGGGCTGGTGATACTACTTTACAACAGACCAGACCTCCAGAGTTACTACTCTGCAGTACAGCTGATCTATTTCTTAAGAATAATTTTAAACCCCTCCTTATATGAAGCTGTGGTACCTACTGTAAAAATAACAGGTTGGCATCACTTTAAAAAAGACCTTAAACCACGCATGTGTACGTTAACACAAAAATCGGCCTACATGTATGCCCAAACTAGCCATTCTGTACAGTGAATCTTGAGAAATCTAAAAAGTGATCAGTGATTCACTCATCACTAGATTCCTCAAGATTCATAAATAGTACATTTGAAAAGGGAAGACTGTTCAAACTGCTTGGATGTGCAGGCTGTTCTGAATCTTTACTTTCGCATGCTATTAGATGCCTTTTCACAACTGCTGATGACTGTCACTTGATGAAATATGCCTGGTTGGTAGAACAAAGGGTCATATCAGTTTGCACATCAAAACTGGTCATAACAACACAATGGAACTTGTAAAAATAAACAGCCTGGTGTACACTGCAGAGTATTGGTATCAAGAGTTGTAGCTAGTCTATCAGATAGCAGCTTCTTCGTTACTAAGGTTTATCAGCCACCTTTTAGTATTATAGTATAAGCCTGTGTATCAACATTGTAGTTCTTTAATAGCAGTCTTCAATATACAAATAGTATAGTTAAATGATGTTTAGTTATTTCTGAGTGTCTCATAGCCCACAAACATAACATGGTGTCAGAAGTGGTGTCAGAAGTTTAATTGGACAATTGAATTAATAAAATTGGATTAATAAATTTACTGACAAAATGGCAAAAAACTTACATCCTCCTGAAAAACTTCTGTTGAGTGGAAACTTGAAAGAAAATTTCAGAAAATTCAAGCAGCAGTTTGAAATTTACATTACCGCAGCTGGAATTGAAGACAAGACAGAAGATATAAAATGTGCCACATTGTTACATGTCATCGGACCGGATGCTGTTGAAATTTTCAACACATTCAAATGGGATGAAGACGGAGACAGCCCAGGAGATGATAAGAAAATGGCAAAAGTGCTGGGAAAGTATGAGAAATACTGTAGTCCCAAAAGCAATTTGACATATGAGAGACACCAGTTTAACATTCGAAATCAGCATGAAGGTGAATCTATTGACTCTTATGTGACAGATCTTAGAATTTTGTCAAAATCATGTGAGTTTGGAGACTTGTTAGATTCGCTTATCAAGGACAGACTTGTCTGTGGAGTAAAACAGGACACTGTGCGAAGCAGATTACTTCGAGAAACAGACCTTACTCTCCAGAAAGCAATTGACATTTGTCGTGCTGCAGAAACATCATCAAAACAATTGAAGGCAATGCAAGGCATGTCAGCTGAAGGAAATGTTGACATTGTTAAAAAGAAAGTGTTCAAGAACAAACAAAACACAAGTGCGGACAATAAAGCAGTGACTTCACAAATATGTGGAAAATGTGGATATAAACATGAACCACGTAAGTGCCCTGCTTTTGGTAAAATTTGCAAAAACTGCAATAAAAGAAACCACTTTGCTAAGAAATGCAAAAGCAAGAAAATGCATGAATTGCAAGACAGTGACAATGACTCAGACATTTTCTTAAATTCAGTAGAAACTGAAAAGCAAGTAAATGACTGGAAAGTAAACGTCAAAATCTTGAAAAAGAATGTTAGTGTGAAACTTGATACTGGAGCTCAGTGCAATGTATTACCACTGCATGTGTACAAACAAATTAGTAATAAGCCACTTCAGAGATCAAGATCAAGATTAGTGTCTTACTCAGGTCACAGATTAAACACTGTTGGAAGAGTTACACTTTTAGTATCAACTAGAGACAAGTATGTTCCCATAGACTTTGAAATTGTCAAAAACAAAGCAACACCCATATTTGGACTTAAAACTTGTTTGGAACTCAATTTAATTTCAAGACTGTATGGTTTAAACAAATCAGTAACAAGTGAAGAAATTCTTGAAAATTTCAATGATGTTTTTGAAGGATTAGGATGTCTGTCAACAGAATATAAGATTCGGCTGGATAAAGATGCTAAGCCAGTGATACATCCGCCTAGGAAAATTCCATTCGCTTTGAAAAACAAGGTAAAAAAGGAATTAAGTAGACTAGAAAGAATGAGGGTCATTGAAAAAGTTTCAGAACCTACAGAATGGGTAAATTCGCTAGTTGTAGTAGAGAAACCAAACAAAGACGTAAGATTGTGTTTAGACCCAAGAGACTTAAACAAAAGTATTTTGAGGGAACATTATCCAATGAAAACAGTGGAAGAGGTAGCAGCAAAAGTGAGTAATGCAAAAGTTTACAGTACTCTTGATGCGTCAAATGGATATTGGCAAATCAAATTGACAAAAGACAGTCAAAAGTACACAACATTTAATACACCATTTGGAAGATATAAGTACTTAAGATTGCCTTTTGGAATAAAATCGTCCAGTGAAGTTTTCCAAAGAACTGTGTCACAGATTCTAGAAAATCTGGATGGTTGTGAGATAATTGCCGACGATATTCTAGTTTGGGGAAAAGACACGCAAGAGCATAATGAAAGACTATGTGCTGTTCTTGAGAGAATCAGACAGGCTAACATGAAGTTGAATAAAGCTAAATGCAAAATAGGATTGTCTGAAGTAGCGTACGTTGGACACATTTTTGGTCCAGATGGATTAAAACCGAGTGAAGAAAAGATTCGCGCTATTCTTGAAATTCCAGAACCCCAAAATAAGAAAGAATTGCAAAGGTTCATGGGAACTGTGAATTATCTAGGCAAATTTATTCCAAACTTATCAGGAATAAATCAGCCTCTACGACAACTTCTTGAAAAAGACGTAGCATGGCATTGGGACAATGCACAAAAAGAAAGTTTCAAAGAACTGAAAAAGGCTATAACTACAGCCCCAGTTTTAAAATACTATGATGAAAATGAAGATGTAGTGTTATCAGTGGATAGTTCCAAGAATGCATTAGGTGCTTGTATTCTACAAAATGGACATCCTATTGCATATGCATCTAGGTCACTCAATAAATCTGAGCAGAATTATGCGCAGATTGAAAAGGAAATGGCAGCGATTGTATTCGGAGCAACGAAGTTTCACGAATACATTTTTGCCAAAGGTCCCATTCATGTAGAAAGCGACCATCGTCCATTAGAAAGTATTTTTAAGAAACCTTTATCACAAACACCGCCAAGAATTCAAAGAATGATGTTAAAGGTGCAGAAATATGACCTCAGAGTGAACTATAAAAAAGGTACTGAACTATATATTGCCGACACATTAAGTAGAGCATGTATCAGTAAAAATGAGGATTACATCTGTGATTCTGACTATAGTGTTTTCAGCATAGAAACTCTCCCTGTTTCTCAAGCAAAATTGTCAGAGCTTAGAGAAGAAACACACAAAGATATGGAATTAACCATTCTCAAAGACATAGTCTTAAATGGATGGCCAGAAAACAAGAAACAGCTTAATCAACGTATCACACACTATTGGAACTTTAGAGACGAAATTTCATATTTCGATGGATTAATGCTCAAAGGCGAAAAAGTGATTATTCCTAAGTCCATGCAAAAATCCGTAATTGAGCAGATACACCAGAAAAGTCATCTAGGTATAAACAAGTGTATGAACAGATTAAAGGATGTTTTCTTTTGGTCAGGAATGGCTGCACAGATAAAAGACATTATTAGTCAATGTGCAATATGCAATGAATCCAGAGGAGCGCAGCAAAAAGAACCAATGATACCGCATGAAGTACCAACTAAGCCATGGGAAATATGTGCTACTGACTTGTTTGAACTTGACAGAGAGACATACATTGTCATAGCAGATTATTATTCAAAATTCTTTGAAGTCAAGAAAATTGCTAGCAGCTCAAGCAAAACAGTTATAAATGTCCTGAAAGAGAATTTTTCCAGGTATGGAATTCCTGTCATCTTGAAGAGTGACAATGGTCCTGCTTACTCAAGCATGGAGTTCAAGGACTTTGCTAAAAACTATGGATTTAAACATGTGACATCCTCTCCAAGATATTCACAAAGCATGGGATTTATTGAAAAGAACGTGCAAATATGTAAAACACTGTTGAAAAAGGCTAAGAAAAGCAACAGTGATCCATATTTAGCATTGTTAGAGTTTCGAAACACTCCAATTGATGACATTAATATGTCACCTACACAAATGCTGATGGGTAGAAGGACTCGTACCCAGGTACCGGTTAATGAGTCTCTTCTAAGACCAAGCCATGACAACAGAAAAGTGCAAAATGCGCTGAAAAAGAAGCAGCATATACAAAAACAATACTACGACCGTGGAGCAAAACCACTACCAGAGTTAAATCCAGGGGACCAAATCCGAGTTAGAAACGACAACTCATGGGAACCGGGCATGGTAGAGAGTAAAGCCGACACACGGAGATCGTACAACATACATACGGACAAAGGTCAAATGTTACGCCGAAACCGACGTCATCTGATGAAAACAACGGAGAATAGGAAACCAGAACCGGAGGTATTCTACGACTGTCAAGAAGAAATTCAAAGTGACAATTCAGTTTTGGATAATAGCACTTCAAATTCTGATTCACAAAATGCCGCAAGAAAGTTTACATCTAGTGGTAGAGAAGTGAAAATTCCGAAAAAGTATGATGATTTTGTGATGAAGTGATTCTAAATTTGGATTATACAGGGGCACAATAATCCCCTATATAATAATTATTGTGGTAAAGAGACGTAATCTTTACAAGTCTTTACAACAAAGCATATAATTTTCAGTTTACCTAAAATGTACAAAGGTATATTTTTATTGACTGGGCCAAACACAGAAAATTTCTATTTTCTTAATTATTCTAAAATCGAGAAAGTTTGGGAAAATAAGCACAAAACCTGTTAATTCGTTGCTATGTTGTTATCTTTCTGTAAACAGTGTAGTAGATAGCTTTAGGATGATTATGATAGTACTCTCTTATCATTCAGTTAATGGCAAAGATACATTCTTACAGTAATTACTAAATGGATATTTACATTTGTATATCTGATCAAAACTGATGATTTCGGGATCTTACCGCAGTTAAACAAATACTTAATGGATAATCTGATTTGTAAACAGAAACTGTGTGAGAACATTTATATCAGAAAAATAACTGAAACATTTTGGTAGACTAGCCAGATTATACAGTACATTAACAGATACATTTTGACATGCATTTTTTAAAATATATATATATCTTTCAAATTTATAAATTTTAAACTTAAAGAGGGAGATGCAGAGTATTGGTATCAAGAGTTGTAGCTAGTCTATCAGATAGCAGCTTCTTCGTTACTAAGGTTTATCAGCCACCTTTTAGTATTATAGTATAAGCCTGTGTATCAACATTGTAGTTCTTTAATAGCAGTCTTCAATATACAAATAGTATAGTTAAATGATGTTTAGTTATTTCTGAGTGTCTCATAGCCCACAAACATAACATACACCATCTCTCATAGCTGTTTAAGTATGGAATTATAGCTGTTTAAGTATGGAATTATAGCTGTTTAAGTATGGAATTATAGCTGTTTAAGTATGGAATTATAATGCATCTTTTCTAATGTTCTGGCTGCACAGACTAACTATACTAGCAGCAACTGCCAATGACAAACCAAATCCTGGCTACTCCCATATTCTATCGGTTATAAGATGGAGAATTTCGCTGACAAAAAAATCCCGAAAATCTAGATCTGTCTTACAAGACGGATCTAAATTTTGGGATAGGTGTAGAATGAAACATCTCATAGCAGAATTTTTTATGACTGACATTAGTGGCGTAGATATATGAGGTCATTCCAGAACAGAGAAAACCTGTCCTTTAGCCGAATTATTGCTGTACTATATTTCCCTATATATTTTGCACTACAGACAAATATAATTTAAATCAAACTGATTCCTACCTGAACAGCTGGCAGAATGTCAAGCAGTACACACTCAGGTCATATGAATGAGCAGTGTGATCTGGGTCTACACAGTTTCAAGGGCGTAACTGCCTATACGCAAATACACAGCTGCATACAGAAATTTTGTCATAGTGACAAAATTTCAATATGCACCTGTGTATTTGCATTCTGAAATTTTATAAATTGAGGAAGATCTCAGTAACAGCTGCCAACAGATGTGAACTATGAAACATATTAGGGCCTTAATCCATTTGAATTCCCCTTCAGGAGCATAAAACCTGATAGATGCCCTGAGCTGTGCCCTTGAGTTTACTGACACACTTCTGTCCAAATATTTACATAATAACATAATGACCCTAAAATGTCGGACATCCGGAAGTTGGACAATCATTGTTCGAAAATTCTTAGAAAGTGGATTTTACATAGTTTAATGCAATCAAAATTTGATGCTTAGTGAATAGCAAACGTTGTATATCCTGCTCAGACTGCTCCTTAAGGAGCAGTTTGATCTTGCCGACTTGGTCTACAATGTTTGCTCAGACATGTCTGTCCCAATATTTAAACCAGCTGATATGATTGGTTTTCAAACCAGCTAAGGCTTTCTGCTGGCCAATACAAGTCAAACAAAATTTTTTGGAAATGTTCTGATCAATACATCATAAATATAATTTTAAAAACATTACCTGTTTAAGCTTTAAACAACAGCAATCTAATCAGATATTTCTCAAATTATAAGTACATATGTAATCAAATGACGCAGTAAAGTTATTTACCCTGTTAAACCAGCAGCTCAAAGAGCCCCCCTCTCACCACCCCCAAAACAGGTCAGCTGACATGCAGTAATACTGTAACCTTTAAACTTAACTTGTAATGTTGTCTATTAACCAATTCAATTTGAAAAAAGCTGTTTCTGGCAAAAACTGCTTGTCATTTTTACTGCTCAAAATCAAATTTCAACTAGTCAAACCTGCTTATGTGGTCACTTGTATTAAGTGGCCACCTCCTTTAGTAGGTCCCTTGAACCAAAATATCATGCAAATGATCCTGTATTAAGGGGTCACTTGTCTTAAGCAGCCAACTTTAAGTTTTCCCTTGGCTGACCTCTTAAGACTGGTTTGACTGTATTTCATCCCCTATTAAAGTTAGTTCTACCATCGATCTTTGAATAAAGATTCGTCTGTTGTAATAATATTCAGAAAAAGGGTACTTTTAAGAATTTTTTTTTTTTTTCAAAAAAACAGGTGAGGAGTGTAGACTCGAATGAGACAGGTAACAATTCTGTAAAACTTGTTCTTATTTCTCGTCTTAAATGTGTAATGTGACACATCATTAGAACCACCTTATTGAGACAATTCTAATGAGGGTCACCATATATCTAGTGGTACATATAGCAGAACAAAGTCTCATAATTAGCCTCAAAACATCCTTAACTGGACCTACGAGAAATGTGTATGCCAAAGAGGCTCAATTAAATTAAACATGTATATGGTATTGGATTAAAAACACACAAGCACTGCAAAGAATTAAATGCCCTTTATAAATCAGTTTAAAAAAATTATAATGAATGTTCATACAATAGTTAACATACCAATGAACAAGCTAAACATCAGTATACACTGAACTTCACTTCATCTGAATTCAAAACTATCATTCAATTCACCTACATAGTACATAATTATGCAAAAAATTGACAACTAACATTAGCCTGTGTTAAAAAGGGATTTGGCCAAACTGCATGGATACACAGGCTGGTTTGAGTCTTAGCTGTTTCAGATGTCCATAGGACTCTTCATGTGTGTTGCCTTTGCAAAATTTCACTGGTCCTAAATGAAATCAAGCGCATGGATTTTGTAAAGACCAATAGTTACACCACAATGGCTTTGTCACAATTTTTATTGGGGGGACTACTTATGCAGAAATAGTACAGTCAACCCTCTATATAACAGCACTCATCACAACAGCAAAATCCTTTATAACCTCATTTTGATTTGCACAGATTGGCTATATTGTTCTACAGTCAAGGGCCAAAAGTAATTCCACAAAATGAATTTTCCCATAGACTTCAGTGTATTTTCATGTTTGCAGGAAATTATATTTTGGCACTTCAGTTAAACAGATTACAAAAATTTTGGTACAGGTAGAAAGCTGAAAGAATATAGCATGCAATATATTTGATTCATTTCGGTAGTTTACCCTTTACTCAAACAGCATGACTTTAACTGTAACGTTTGAATTAATGGTCCAATTTTTCGTTACGTCGCCATTAACGTCAATGGAAACTTGGTAATTTCAAAATTTACACTAAGTTTGACAAGCTGTTTCTTTACGCTGAGGGGTCAGAATTTAGTTCTGTAAACAATGTTTATAGCATAATTCATTTAGCTTTTCAACCATAGTAATTATTTTATGCTTGGCCTAGGATAACTGCCAAAATTACTGTTCTTGTAAACATGCAAATGCACTATAGTCTATGGGAAAATATTTTTGTGGAAATACTTATGGCCCTTGACTGTAGATATGCATTCTTTATAACAGCAAATTCAATTTAATAGCAAAATGTTTGGAAACAAATGCTGTCATTGTACTTTGTAGAGAGGGTCCACTATAATAGTATTTGTTTCCCTGGCTACTCTTAAAGCAACAAGCTCCGTTTGAAAAAGTGCTGTACGATAAGTGTGAACAGCAAAGACCCTCAGCAACAATGCTGACTTATCATAGTCCATATCTTACTTAGAGCTATGGATTGTAAATGCTAACATTCAAGATATACAGGATGTTCAAACATGCCAATGATGATTGCTGTATGGCACTTTTTCTCACAATGGAAAGACAACTTTTCATAGTGGGGCAATATCAGCTGCAACACGACAAAACCAACTAAGTGGCATATGTGCCCAGGGAAGACTCTGATCAGCCTGGGCATCTACCCAACCTGATCAGAGTTTTTGCTTGCACTTAAAGGGAAACTAAGCTAGCTCCATGCAGAGAGTAAAGACTCTGATCAGGCTGCCCAGGCTGGATGCCTAGGCTGATCTGAGTCTTCACTGGGTGCAGATGCCACTTTGTTGGTTTTGTGTCAAATGTAGATTAATACTGACGATAAATTTGCAAAGCATTATCATCCTTTGATCTTTGATCAATCTGAAAAATCTTATCTAACTAAAATCTCAAAAACTTTTTAACCCTTAGAGCACCATAAAAGCAAAAAAAACTAAGTCTAGGTCTGCAAAATTTCAACATAAATTTCATCCAAGCTATATCATATTGAGAATTCAAAGACTACTCTTGTCGAGGCACTCCAGCAAGTGGTTTTTAGTGGAACTTTTCTCTTTAAAGATGCTTGAATATCAAAATTTTAGGTTTAACATACCCAAAACCATTTCTCGTAGCTAAATACTGACTTGCAGCATATAGCATGACCTCTTTTGTCTATTTTTATCATTTTTTTGTTTGGAGGTGGGTTTTCCAATAGTAAAAATATTCCTTCTGGTTTCCAGCCTTTGATGAGGTCCATTTTAATTTTAATAAAGCTGGGAACCACCCATTGTGACATCACAACAGAAATGATGTCATCACTAATCACCTGATCTGTTTTGGAATATGACCATTTCAGCAAAGGGTTGTTTGCAGTGTCAGCTACACTTATGCATCTTTTTGTTTTCCAAAAAGATATTACTTATGAAAATAACTGCTATAAGATATAAGCATAAATTCTTCTGAAATGATTTCATGTTAATTTTATATGAAATGGTAATTTTCAAGAATGTGCTTGAAACATGCCACCCCTACAGCGATAATGGTTATCTTGAGGCGGCCATTATGAAACTGAAAAAAAAAATACATTGCAAGAGATTACTTTCCAAGCTTGAGAGCATGCCAATGAATTTCAAAAACTCTACTGGACAAATCTGACTACGAGAAATGGAAGTAAACTGAACCATGTAAGTGGAATTTGCTGTTTCTTTATCCGTTAAGTATAAACTTTGAAAAACCACTTGCTGGAGTGCCTCAACAAGAGAGTAGAGGGAAAACAGTGTAGATCTAGATGAGGTAGTTCATCAGTAGCTACCTCATCTGGATCTACACTGTTTGCAATAAACATTTTACGACACTTTATGTGTCAATCTGATAAAGATTTAATAATCTGGTTAAGTAAATAAATGTGTGACAAAAATGCTCTTCTACCATCATACTAGTAAGCAATGCAGACTATGATTTCTGGTTGAATGCCCATGTTCTAAATACATGTAACCGACAAGAAGATGCAACAGTGAATGTTTCTATGGGTTAAACTAGTGTCATTCAGAATGTGAGATGATCTGAGAAAATAACCATCAGATTGGTAGCTCCTGTGTTATGGTGAATGCGTACACTGTCAGGGGAAGCAACTCTACTGTTTGCTTTTTCACTTTACTTTTCAATAGGATCAAAACATAAAACAAAAAAATTGCTCCTTAAAGTGCAGACCCCATTTTGAAAGGGCTATGTCATCAAGGGAGGCCCACAAGTCACACTTTGTGAAAACTGCAGACAAACATGGAGATGTAACATACACTAAAGCTGTATGGGTGCACACACAAGGGAGATTACTCTGATTTGAAATTCTCTTCTCTGTAGTGAGGGCTACCCTAATGCACCTGAATATTCGAACAACTAAAAACCATTCATTTTCCATTTGAGACAAATGGAAAATAAATGGCTTTAGGTCTCCCAATATCTAAGCACATAAAATGTACTTTTACAGGGATTTGCACTCAGAGTGGCCCCACAAGAGAAGAGATTCACCTACAATCAGGGGGAGCAAATACATCATCTCCACAGTAAAAATGGCAGCCATGCTCATACACTTTTTATTTAAATCACTTTTATGTCCTCCAATTTTACTGTAGGCAAACACCCTGATATCTAAATGGTTTAAGAGAATCTTAAGAGAATCTTATACAAGTGGTCATTGCATGTAAAATGAAAAGAGCATTTGGTAAGTTCAGGGGCGGATCCAGGAATTTTGGATAGGGGGTTCAAATTAACTGAAAGGGGGGTTCGATTTATGCAGTTTGATCATTTTTTCCTGAAATTCACCATGAAAACAAGATAATTTGGGCTGAGAAGGGGGTTCGTTTGAACCCCCCCAACCCCCTCTGGATCCGCCACTGAAGTTACATAAAATTCATATGAAAAGATTGTTTATATAACGACTCTTTAAAAAATAGGACTTTTCTGCCTTCAAAATGAACATTATTTCACTCAGAAAACATATTGCTGACACAGTCGTTGTCAATGATATTACATGTACGCGTCATCATACGATTTTCTGACACAATGTTAGTCACTGATTATCAGTGTCCTCACATGATAAATATAAAGTAACTTTGATGTTTCACTTACTGTACAGATAAGACATAAGTTGAGCATTTGCCACAACTATAGCACTTGTTTACATAAACTTTCTTATCTACCTTCATTAACCCATTGCATTCTGGGTATTTTTTGTCGTCTGCTGAAATTGTCGTCTGCATAAAAAATCAAGAATATTTTGACAATATTGGTCTAACTATTGTAGAAATGATGTCTAGGCAGCAAACAGTTTGGATCTCAGATCAGGCCCCACGTTTGTGGGGCCTGGTCTAGATCCAAATTGTTTGCCCAGATACCCCTAAAGGGATATCCCCAATGGAATGGGTTAACAAAACTAAGAATAATGTCTAAAACAGCTACTGTACTTTTAAGCATAGAAAAAATTCAATCTTGACTCGCAATCAAAAAGTCTGCCAAGAAATTGTGCGCTGCAATAACAGTATAATGAACGAAAACAGAAAGACCTACAAAGTCAATGTCTGTAAACTACAGAATAAAAGAATGAATCTTGATTTTTGTAAGAAAAGGTATTATGCATATTAACTTCACTTCCAACATGGAGGATCTTACATGAGTGGTCATTTCAGCTTTCAGCTTGTTTCATAAATTTTATATGAAATTACCACGACTGTTAGCTCATGTTTATCATATGACCCTTTAAAATGGGATTTTAATGCATTCAAACTCAACATTATTTCAATAAGAAAAAGCATTACTGACATGGCCGTTGTCAATGAAGTTACGTGTATGCACCAAAGTGTTATTACACGTGTGGTCATACGATTTTTATGACATGACGTTATCCACTGAATAACGACTTCATATGATAAATATTTTTATAAATATCATGACAAAATATCTTTATCCCAAAGGCTTGTCAATGATTGGTCCTAAAATACTAGTACACATATATATGAGAACCACTTCACTCAGTGCTAAAAGTAATTCCATTTAAATCAACCACTCAAGGAGGGATACCACTATGTTCACAAACAGCCCCATCAATAGTATAAACCAGACACATCACAACATACAAAACTGTACACTCAAACTCAATCTGACAATAAGAATTACCAGAAGAGAATACGGGTGCCCAATGAATACCAAACTTTAACAGGACAATTTCAGAGTTAAACATAATTGCTACAAGGTTTATAGGATCACAGACACCAGTGCCAACCTAAACACTAATACACTAATACAGTCAAACCTTTCGTTAGCAAACACATAACGGAAAGGCAAAAAGAGCATGCTCAAGGCAAGTGCTTAATACAGTATTGTTCCCAAGGTACTCTAATCATGTATACTGCTGATTAATTATATTTTCTCAGAAAGATCTAATTGAAGTGTGTAGCATGTGCTCGGAAGCAGCCAATCAGTGTGCTTTATTTTGAGTTTGAGATTATAAGTTTATAACCTCAGACCCTGATCTTTAAGCGATGCAAAAATAAAAATAGCTGGTCCAATTTTCAAGATAGATGGGTACACATTTATACAGCCACAACAGGGTTAGTTTAACGCATCCACACAGGGTTATTGTCGTACTGTGTCCATGTAATTTATTGTAATTTCTGTTTTTGCTCAATATACATACTATGTATCTGTTTAAAAGCTATATATACAAATATATACAAATATAAAATAATTTATAGGGCTCAAAATAAGGTGGAGTACTGTCAGAGGATAATTTTTGATATCTGTTTTTTGGTTATATTTCTTACTTAGCTTTATAACTTATGTTATGATTCCTCAATAGACTTATGTTATGATTCCTCAATAGAACTGTATCACTAATGAGGAAACTAATAAAGGGTCCTAAGGAATGTTTTTAATGGAGATTTAACCTAAAAATCTGGACACTAAATAACTGAACAGTATGGTTGTCCAATGCAGTAAAGCACGTGAAGCAGGTGCATATGGACTGGCAGAGTAGACCCTGATCAGACTGCTTCTTCAGGGTCTACACTGGCAAATAGTGTAGATCTGATCAGACTTCAGGAGCAGTCTGATCTGGGTCTGCACTGTTTGCTCTCTAATCAGCCAGTACTCCCTCTTATTCTTGCATCTAACTGGAATTCGACCTGGCAGCTTCACTGTTCACTGGTATATTGGGGTATACACTGTTTATACCCTGGTAAAGAAGTGCTTCAGATAAGAAGGAGTAACAGGAATAATTTATGGGTGATTTTACATATTTCCCATATAAACATGTTGTGACCCCTCCTTAAAACAGTTTTAGCCAGACAATCCTTAAAGGGATTACAACATAGAGAAATAAGAAAAATTATTGCTGAATAAATCTTGTCATTACCCCTTGTTATCTGTGGAACTGTCAGATAAAGGTTATAAAATAACAACGTAATATAATCATGTTTGATGATGGAATATTTCCTATAAAACATGAAACAAAAGAGCTAATATTTTATAATTGTTTCTGGATCAAGAACAAATAATTCTGGTATAAATCACACGAAAGCAAAATGATAAAACTTGATGCTGCAAAGGTTCTGGGATAGTCATTTAAACTGTTTAAAAAAAGGTCAAACCACCAGGTCTGATGAATTTAAGCCGCAACCCCACAAAACCAACAAAGTGGTATATGCACCTAGTGAAGACTCAGATCAGCCTGGGCATCTGTCCATTTTGAGCAGAGCCTTTGCTGTCAGCATGGAGGTAGCTTAGACCCTTATCTATCGCTCAAGTGCACAGCAAAGACTCTGATCAAACTGGGCAGATGCCCAGGCTGATCTGAGTCTTTCCATGGCACACACGGCACTTTCTTGGTTTTGTCTGCTGTGGCTCATTAAGTTAAATTATAATTTAATACCCTACTAAAATCAACATTATAAAATTATAATTTAACATCCTAAATTGTCATAATAATTAAGTTTTCTGTACATCTACTGGTGTTGCAAGTAATTTGTCTATATCTTCTTGAGCTGTTGTTTCTGTTTCGGCAATATCTGATTTAGCCGCCAACTTTTTAGCCGCCCTTTTGGCAGCGGCTGCTGCTTCTTCTTCTGCTAATTTATGATGATAATGTAACTTTACTTCATGTCTCTTCTCATCGGACATTAAATAACTGAAAAACAAAATGTATGTAACTGACACAGAGCACTAGAAGAAAAACAAATTCTAAGTCTAATAGTAAGCAATTAATGCCTTGCATCCCATGAATGGGATGTTGGCAAGCAGTACAGACCCAGATCAGATGCCACAAAATGTGGCGTCTGGTCAGGCTCTTCACTATTGGCATAAGACAAATGGATATTTCACTGGGCATAAATGGGTTAAACAAGGGCCGTATTTATAAAACGACATAAGTGGTTGCTATGCAGTTGCTAAGGCTAAATTTCTTTGAGGGAGATTCCCTACAACTATGAAATTTGCTCTGGAGGAACAGTCTGAAAAAGACTGTTCCTCCAGAGCAAATTTCATTGTTGTAGGGAATCTCCTTTATAGAAATTTAGCCTTAGCAACAGCATAGCAACGACTTGTGGTTTTATAAATACGACCCCAGATCTCATAACATAAACTAGCATTATAATTAACAGCTCAGTGTCATATAAAGGCACTTGATGGAACACTGTGAAAGTTCTATGTAATATAAATTGTCTATCATCTACTCCTCCATAAAATTTAAAGTCATTTTTCAGGTAAAAAAAAAGTATTTTGTGACTCCTCCTCAGAAATGCCTTGCTGAGACGGTTCTGATGAGGGGTCACAAGATAGTCTTTTTTACAATATTAATTTTTCTGCATTCTTGGTTACAGCATTCTTATTTAGTCTCATTGGGTCTGCACCTTTGTCAGTTTGCCAATAATATTTTTGAACATTGTCAGCCAATTAACTAAACATTTGAGCTGTGACATGACAAAACCAACAAAGTGGGACAAG
The DNA here is from genome assembly GCA_963989385.1 of Ctena decussata. Taxonomy (NCBI): domain Eukaryota; kingdom Metazoa; phylum Mollusca; class Bivalvia; order Lucinida; family Lucinidae; genus Ctena; species Ctena decussata. The sequence continues at coordinate 21,945,259 of OZ022502.1, forward strand.
TGCCCAGCAGTGAGTCAGATCAGCCTAGGCAGCCGCGAAGTCTGATCTGAGTCTTTGCTATGCACTTAAAGGGTAGCTAAGGGACTAAGTTCTATGTGCACAGCAGAGACCCTGATCAGACTGGGCAGCTGCCCAGGCTGATCTGAGTCTTTGCTGGGTCCACGTCACTTTGTTGGTTTTGTCGTGCCCAGCTCATTTGCATTTTACGATAATTTCAGTCATTGGTAAAGGTGTGTACTTACTAAAAGTGAATAAATCTGCCTGCTTGTACAGTTTGAGCCGTGGCATTTGTGACATGGCAAGAAAAAAGCAGCATATTTCTTGGTTGGACCTTCAAGGCAAATCTCATGAACAAACACGAGTAGAATATGAGAGCTGAAAAAAACAAAATAAAATTCATTCTACTGAATTGGAATATCATACCTGCCTGCAAAGACAACACAGACAGTGATCAAACTGCTCCTAAGGAGCATTTATTGGTCTTTAGAAGCAGTCTCATCACTGAATGAAGAAACTAGAAAATGTGTTTATGAAACACTATGCCCCCAACCATATGCTTGCCTCTACAGAAGGCTCATCCCATAATGTTTAAGTCAGAAAGGGGTTTAATTGGTTCATCTACATCATAGTTTGTAACTGTATGCCAAATATAAGGAACATTGCTTAGCGGTTCCTCAGATATTTTTTTCACAAAGTTATTCATATAGCATCTTTGTATACAAAATGCCTATGTCCGAAAATGGGAAAAATTCTGTCAAAAATTTATAAAGTGGGCTCTTAAGTTAATCAGGTTATCTATACCTTGGTCCTAACCTGCATGCCAAATATAAGCATCCAAGCTTATGCGGTTCTTCAGATATTTGTTCACAAGCTTGTTCCTATACAAAATGCCTATGTCCGAAAAAGGGGAATAACTCAACCAAAAATTTACGAAATAAGCTCAAAAGTTAATCAGGTTATGGGCACCCTAATCTGTAACTGTATGCCAAGTATCAGGACCCTAGCTTATGCGGTTCTTCAGATATTTTGTTCACAAGGTTGTTCCTTTATAAAATGACAAAGTCGAAACAGGGGCATAACTCCTAAATGACGAGACTGGCAGAGGAAAAAATATACAGGTTCGGTTATTTTTCATGTTCATGCAGCATACAAGATTTCAAGTTCCTATCTGTTATGGTTCTTGACCGTATGTAAGGATACCTTTGTACCATAGGCTTCAATGCACTAAGTTGAAAAAGGAGAATAACTCAGTCAAAAATTCACCAGTATTTTTCAAAAGTTAATCAGGTCATCTACACCTCAGGCAATGTCTTCCTGCAAAAAATCATGATCATAGCATCAGGGGTCCTCGAGATATTTTGTTCACAAGGTTCCATAGGCTTATGATGCACCAAGTCAAAAAAGGGGCATAACTTGATCAAAAATTCACCAATTTATTTCAAAAGTTAATCAGGTCATCTACACTTTGGGCAATATCTTCCTGCAAAAAATCATGATCCTAGCATCAGGGGTTCTTGAGATATTTTGTTCACAAGGTTCCATAGGCTTACAATGCACTAAGTTGAAAAGGGGCATAACTCGGTAAAAAATTCACCAGTATTTTTCAAAAGTTAATCAGGTCATCTACACCTTGGGCATTGTCATCCTGCAAAACCTCATGATCCTAGCCCCAGGGGTTCTTGAGATATTTTGTTCACAAGGTTCCATAGGCTTATAATGCACTAAGGCAAAAAAGGGGCATAACTCGGTCAAAAATGCACGATTTTTTTCCAAAAGTTAATCAGGTCATCTACACCTTGGGCAATGTCATCCTGCAAAAAAAACATGATCCTAGCATCATGGGTTCTTGAGATATTTTGTTCACAAGGTTCCATAGACTAAGTTGAAAAAGGGGCATAACTCTGGAAATACATGACCGGCGGAAAAAAGAAAAAATATGGGTCCGCTTATTTTTCAAGTACATGCCACATATAAAATTTCAAGATCCTAGCATAAGCAGTTCTTGAGTTTCCCACCTGCCAAAAAGTGTTACGGACAGACGGACAGACGGACGGACGGACGGACGGACAGGCCCAAACCAATATGCCCCCTCAACTTCTCCGAAGTTGGGGGCATAAAAATAAGCATTTTTGTTCAGGGGCCAAGACTGCCAAAATTGAAATTTTACATTGTGACTCAGTGGCTTTCCTCTGAAGAAATCCAGCTAATTGGACGAAACTATTTAGGACTTTGCTCACATGAACTACTAGAATGAGCAAGACCAAGGGGCACAGGGCCTGAGTTTGCAACCACACTCCTCTAGCATTGAAATTTCACATAAATAGGCAATTTCTCTTCATTCCAAAATTAAGGGATTCGGCCCTTGTAAGATTAAAAAATTAAGAGATTCGACCCCTGTAAGTGTTAGTCTTTTTTCCTTGCACTGTTTGCTTGATCTTGCTTTCCAGTGCTTGCTAAATCTACTGTACAAAAAAAGAAACCCAGCACTATGATTGACATCACATTCCAGATTAACCATGGAATATAATTTAACCCTTTTTTTCACCACATGAAAGTCCAGTCAGTCTTTTACTTTTTACATGACTTATCATTCGTTTTGAATTCCAAAAGTCGTCAGAAAGCAGGATTCCATAACAATGTACCTTATACAAACTGTAAAAAAGCAATCGTAAGTGCAATTTTAAAAAGATTTCTGAAAATATTACTGACTAAGTGCATTTCCTCTTTGCAAAATTCCAGTAGAAGGCGTTTCTTTTGACGTCACTGTACGCCTCATTTTCTCTTTGACATCATTTTAATTTTTTGATGGGCTGGTGTTTTAACTTCATTAACAAGAGCTCCGCAAGCGGGGCAATAAACGCCCGTTTCTGAATGGCTTTTTTGCACCGTTACATCCTTGTCTACATTGCTATCAAGTTCATCAAGACATTCCAAACATTAAGGTTCTCAAAAGAAAAGCCTTAAAAAAGTAATCAAAGGGATGTAACAAAAAAAAAATAAGGAAGGGGAAGAAATTATTCTTTTATGAGACATACTGTCTCAACCTAATACACATTGCTATAAAGTTTCGTCAAGATATCCCATACGGTTACCTAGTAATGACTTGCCCAAGAATAGCCGTGAAATTAATCAAAGGGATGTAACTCCATAAATAAGGAAGGGGAGCAATTATTCTTATATAAGACATACAGCCTCAACCTAATCCACATTGCTATAAATTTTCATCAAGATATTCCATACGGTTGCCTACTTATTGCTTGCATAAGAATAGCCTTAGAAAATATTCAAAGGGAGGTTACTCCAAAAATAAGTAAGGGGAGGCAATCGTTCTTATATGTGACATATGGTGTCAACCTAATATACATCACTATCAAGTTTCATCACAATAGTCCAAAGGGTTAGTTAGATATGAGGTGTACAAATATAGTCAGACAAAATAATCAAAGAGAGGTAACTCAAAATCTAAGTCAAGGGGAGTAACCATTCTTGTATGAGACATGTTGTCTTAACCTCATATGCATTGTTGTAATGTTTCATCATGATATTCCAAAGAGTAACCAAGTTATGGAATGCTAAAGAATTGCCATACAAACTGCCATAGACGAGTTTTTTCAAAGGGCTGTAACTCTGCTAAAAATCATCGGAGCAAAATTTCCATATCATATGCGCTACTCCACATGGTAGTCTTACTGTTTACAAAGTTTCAGCTTAATTGGATGAAAACTATAGGAGGAGTTATCCGGAAACGAACACCCCAAAAATTCTAAGTAAAGGGCTGTAACTCCGCTAAAAATCATTGGAGCGTAACCTCGAAACGATATGCACTGGTCCACCTCATAGTCTTACTATATACCAAGTTTCAGCTCGATCGGATGTAAACTGTAGGAGGAGTTATCCAGAAACGAAAAGTTTACGCCGGACGGACGGACGCCAGCGCCATAACAATATACGTCCCGTTTTTCAAACGGGCGTATAAAAACAAGACTTTGAATGTTTTCTCCTCTACTGTTTACTGGCAAATGTGATAGGTAAGTTTAAAAAATATTCTAGGACGACCATACGTCTTTTCTTTATCTGTAAAAAATCTTCTTGATCTCATTACATGAACATTATTGCATCAGTAAAATAGTCTGACCCTCAAAATCCTATCTAGTGGATGTACTAAGACAATAGGATCACATGAGATGCTTATGTTAAGTGTGATCATCATACTTAACATACATGTAAGCATCTCCTGTGATCCTGTCATCTTAGCAACTGATCCAGAGATCTGGGCACGATTATAAGACAAGATGCACAGGATCAGATCAATTTACTGTAGAAATGTTTATTATATGTCTTTTAGTCTTGTGTATCATCATCTTGTTTATTTACTGAATTGTACATCATGTCAAAGACATGAAAATTTTAGGCCTAACATCTTTTTATTGACTTTATGCCACTAGGCTCATTTCTCTAATTCTCTGCCCTATGATGCACATTAAAACCTGAAGCATCTGAAAGTAAACCCAAATGTTCTCATTCTGAAGCATCTGAGTCTTCCCTGTTCATACATGACGTACAGTACCTTGTTATGCCATGCCAATCATATGAGCCACGACACAACAAAACCAACAAAGTGGCATGTGCGCCACTCTAAAGTCTCAGAGAAGCCTGGACATCTTCCCAGTTTGATCAGAGTTTTTGCTATTCCCTAAAAGGGTTGTAAAACGTCTAAGCTACCTCCATGCCGACAGCAAAGACTCTCATTAGACTGTGCAGATGCCCAGGCTGATCCGAGTCTTCGCTTGGCACAAATGCCATTTTGTTGTTGTCATGTCACAGCTCATACTATCTCAGAATCAGCATCAAAACCAACTCTATTGGCAGTCTGACCACACAAATACTCTACAAAATACCTGTTGTCATTTTCCCACTAATTTTCTCTGGGTCCTTTTTCATGTCGGCCATAGCTGCAAGAGGAAGACCCCAATTGGCAACTGAAATGAAAAGCATAGAAGGAGATCACCACTTTTAACTTGCTCTGATACTGTAAAACACCTATATTTGGCGGCAGCAAAATTTGGCGGTTTTTATAAATAGACCATTTGGCGGATTTTTATTTTGGCGGAACTGTGATTTTTAAAAAAAAAAGATAACAAGAATTTCGCGGAATGCGGCGTCTGGCCTGCTGGCGATTTGTCACAAAACAGAGCTAAATTAGCAAAGATGTACGCATGAACCAAGTTTCTTGGCTCTAGCCCTTACAGTTTCTGAGAATTTTGGTTGGTTGTTTTGGGTTTAACGGCCCTTTGAGACAGTATTTCAGTCTTTATCGGGCCATCTCCCAAAGAGAGGGAGAAAGAAAAGAGAAATGATAGACGAGAGAAAAAATGTCCAAACAACCTGCACCTACTGCAAGCACAGTAAGCCCTTGCCCTACTACTATTCAAATAAGTAGGACGCCCCGGCACTGCAAGTTACACACAGCACCTTCGCACCACCCGACCACCCCCAGTTTCTGAGAAACAGACCTAAATGCGTAAACTTGCCAAAAAATTGCAAAGTCAGCCAACCGTAAAATGTTGGTAAAGACATCGATGATGACTTTTGAGTTCTTCTCTTCCAGATGAATGCATGACCCAAGTTTCAAGGCTCTAGCCCTTATAGTTTCTGAGCAACAGACCTAAACGCGAAAACTTGACAAAAAATTGCATAGCCAGTCAACTGTTAAAACTAGGTCAAGACTCAATACAGATGATGGCTTTGAAAGTTACTCTTCCAGATGTATGCATGGAGCAAGTTTTATGGCCGTAGCCCTTACAGTGTCTGAGAAACAGACCCAAACGCGAAAACTTGTCAAAAAATTGCTAAGTCAGTCAACCGTAGAATGTAGGTCAAGACTCAGTGTTGATGATGGTTTTGAGATTTACTTTTCCAGATGTTAGCATGAACCAAGTTTCATGGCTCTAGCCCTAATAATTTCAGAGAAAATGACCTAAACCCGAAAACTCTACAAAAAAAAACTGCATAGTCAGTCAACTGTTAAAACTAGGTCAAGACTCAGTGTTGATGATGGTTTTGAGATTTACTTTTCCAGATGTAAGCATGAACCAAGTTTCATGGCTCTAGCCCTTATAATTTCTGAGAAAATGACCTAAACCCGAAAACTCTACAAAAAAAACTGCATAGTCAGTCAACTGTTAAAACTAGGTCAAGACTCAACACTGATGATGGCTTTCAGCTGTACTCTTTCAGATGTATGCATGGCCCAAGTTTCATGGCTCTAGCCCTTATAGTTTCTGAGAAAATGACCTAAACGCAAAAACTCACAAAAAATTGAGAAGTCAGTCAACCGTAAAATGTAGGTCAAGACTCAACATTAATGATGGCTTTCAGCTGTACTCTTCCAGATGTATGCATGACATAAGTTTCATGGCTCTAGCCCTTATAGTTTCTGAGAAAATGACCTAAACCCCAAAACTCGACAAAAATTGCGAAGTCAGTCAACCGTAAAATCTAGATCAAGACTCAACATTGATGATGGCTTTCAGCTGTACTCTTCCAGATGTGTGCATGACCCAAGTTTCATGGCTCTAGCCCTTATAGTTTCTGAGAAAATGACCTAAACGCAAAAACTCGACAAAAGTTTATGCCGCCGATGACGCCGCTGCCGCTGACACCGGAAAAGCAATATATATGTCTCGCCTCTGCTTCGCAGGCGAGACAAAAATGATAATAATATTTCTGCTGACGTCATATTGGCCAATTGAGGCCAAGTCCTATATCCAGTGGTTACTATGAGTACAGTAATTACAACTCTTTGTATTATTTTAGAAAGTTTGGTCTAATGAAACTGTTGAAAGTATTGTTTTGTGAATTGGTTCTGATTTAATCAACTTGGCTTTGGTGCTTATAATTGTGGCTTGTGAATATTACACATTTTCACACTCCACTTGTTGGCTTCGGATTTTTTTTTTTGCTACATATATAAATGATGTACATGTATATAGGCTTTAATATTATGGTAGAGGGAATAAACTATATGCTCGATGGTAGTTTTCATTCAGAACCATCAGTTTAAAATTGGCAGCATCTTAAATTGGTGATTTTCTTCTTTTCCGCCAATATCGCCAAAATAAAGTGACCGCCAAATATAAGTGTTTTACAGTACTCAAATACAGAAGTCTGAATGGTTCACAAGTTTGGCTTGTCATTACTGCTGCTTAGGTTTGATCCTGACTACCTGGGGTTGTATGTGTGACGGGGTAGTGGCAGCCCAACCAAATAAGTGGTTTTCTCAAGTTTCCTAGTATCCTCAACCATTTAAGATTACAAAATACCAACATTTACGCCTTTCAGAGCATATTTATTATAAGTTGGAGTTTTCTGTGTTACTGAAGCCAAAACTAAAATTATACAATGTTTGACACTAACTTTTAGCAGGAACCTAATTTTTGCAATAGATGCAGCAAAAATCAAAATTAAGATGTATGTATACATCTTAAAGGGACATAATTCTGACAAGGAAAATTTTATCTGGGATAAAGGCTAACAGAGGCCCAGATGCTCAGAGCCCCTAAATATTAGGCTGGGCACCTAAATTTTTAAAGAAATTCACCCTTTACCTAATGCAAAATTATTCTGTGTTTGAGATGCCTGGGCCCCTGAATCAAAATGGTTAGTCCTTATTCCTGTCTATCTCCCCAAACCAAAGAATTTGCTTTAAACAAAGCAGATTCTTTCCTTTAAGGACAGATCTCAGAGGAGAAGAGATTCATCAAGGGAAGTAATAATCTTTCTGTTAAAGTTGTCCCCCTTGTAAAAATGGTGGTTATACCATCAGGGTGTAACCTACACCATAAGTCAATCACTTCAAGAGTGCCATATAATCACAGTCATAAAGTGAAACTTTTCTCTTTATACATTTTTCTTTTCTTTCAAATTGCAATGTGATGAGTGCCCAGTAATATTACAAAACAAACTCACCTGGACCCCAAAAATGCTGAAATGAGAAACAATAATAATAACAATTAACAACATGAACTTTATTACTAGGCATGTACAAACTACTAGTATTCATTTACATTTACTTTTTATACATTTGTTGTGCCAAACTGGGCAAAAACTTCTATACCCACAAAGTTATGGCAGATTTGCTGACAACTGATTTTAACACATCATTTGCATAAGATTCAGGAGTAGTCTGATCAGGGTCAGTACCATTTTCCAATTCAACAGCAATTTTCTGACTAATAGTCAACAGTAAAATGAACTTGATAGCTTATGATCATAAAAGTTATTTGTTTCAATTTTCCTTTCTTTCAATTAGACTAATTGAGATGCAACAAGCCAAAACCAACAAAGAGGCATGTAGGCCCAGCAAAGACTCAGATCAGCTTGGGTATCCTTCCAGTCTGATTAGAGTCTTTGATGTCTGCAGAGACCTAGCTTAGACCCTTAGCTACCCTGTAGGTGCCCCTCAAAGACTCTAATCAGACTGGGCAACTGTGCAGGCTGATCTGAGTCTTTGCTGGGCACACATGCCACTTTGTTAGTTTTACTGTGTCACGGCTCAATTATAGTTGAATTCGTATTATTACACACTACACCTTGTTTGTCCAAGACTTCCACATACAGACCTGTAAGTTTTCACTTCAGAGAGCCAATTCTAGTTAAACCACATCCGGGCAACACTCTGACTGTAGTCCTATTTTTCACCTTCAAAGTGTTCCTTTTATCCAGTAAGACAACAAATAACTTGATTGTTTACAGTTTACTGGTACATGTAAATTTCTTTAAAAGCAGTGCCATTGCTCCTTGAATAGCAATCTGATCTGGGTCTGCATTGCTTGCTCAAACCTATCTGTCCCAAAACTCAGATTTTTACGGTATGTCATATAATTTGAAAGGTTATCAAAAAGAGCAGTGTTAGAAATAAGGGCCAGACAGCAACTTGCCCAGGGGGCAACCTGAAATGAATTTCAACTTGCCCCCCCCCCCCCCCCCCCCACCAAGATTTCAACTTGCCTCCCTGTATTTCATTGCAATTAAACCAAACATGTCATTTTCTTCCGAAGTCACATCAGTAAACATAGTCCAAAAATGCTCTCCCTTTCCAAGACACTAAGCATGAATTCATGAACTTCAGAGATAACTGACCAACAGTTATTATCATAGCTGCCTAATCATTTTCACAGCGCTACTTTGATTGGGATTCTTTTTTATGTTTCACCTTCAAAACACTATATGAGTGGGTTTCAAACTTCTCATGCAAAACTTCAAAAAAAGACATGAAAGAAAATTATTTTCAAGAATTTTATCTCCCAGAATTTCAGGTTGTCCAGGGGGGCAACCTTCCAAGATTATCAGGTTGCCCCCAGCAAATTTAACCCGTGTCGGGCAAGTGGGCAATTGCTTATTTCTAACACTGAAAGAGTATGAGACAGAAATATTTTGACATGGTTTCTTAAGATTAAATAAACAACAACAGTATGGTTGGAATGTTGCAGTGATTGGCTGAGACTGGTAATGCTGTGTGTAAAAAATAATATTATTTTCTGGTTTTGTGGTGTTGATGTATCCGGCATTCTGCATAAGTACAAAAGAGATAACTGAAGTAACTTACTGTGCTGTTGGATGAATGACCAAACATGAAATAGAAAAAAAAGAACATACCAGATAAGCTATAGTGATCTTGCATTTCAAAATCCTAAATACAAATAAGCTATTAGCACAATGATCACCTTATGCATTCAAATGTAAATAAAAAGTGGCATGTGCAATTTAACACTGAAAAGTGATTCACTTTTCACCAGTCTGCCATGTAAATACTGCTTAATTCATATTATTTAATAATATGCTAATTCATATGAGGACAGCTGAGGTGGTATCTTACCAATAACAATCTTAAATCACTGATTAATTGTCAATGTGATGTTCATCTCCAGTTTGGAAGCCTTGTTTACATGTACAGTAGATCTACTAATTTGCATGTAACACAAATACATTACAATTTCTAAATCAGTGATTGGGAAGATACTGCCACAACTTTACTCATATAATTTAGCAAATTATTAAATAAGTTTAATTATACAATATTTTCATGGCAGACTGGTGAAAAGTGAATCACTTTTCAGTGTTGTATTGCAGAGATAGGCTTGTTTCACTACCATGCCGATCCAAGTACGCTAAGTTAGTGATTATCACTTCTATCGTTGAGTTACCCAAATCGGTGGGTTACCCAAATCAGTGTATTGAGTGTTGACATATCTCTCGTGCTCTGGCGACTTCTACACTGTGAATGATGTCACCAATTTTTGCGTTCAAACGGTAAACAACAAAACTAAGTCACAACTTTCAAAAAGGAAAAATACATCAAAAACAAGTAAGTACTTACATTTCATTTAACCTATCACATTCCAATTTTTTATTACTTAATATCTCCAATAATAAATCATGTGACTTCCGTTTTTTACAGGTGCATTCCAAAGTTATGCCCCCCTCATATTTTTTCTCACATTCTGACTGTAATTTAATGGAGATAAGCTTGAAAATTGAAACTCCAATGAGTGAGTAGTAAGTGGTCATAACCATTTAGTGTCCGAAGGTCTTTCTATAATTCAATACTGTAAATATGTTTCAGGTGTTCTTTGGATAAGTTCTATGTTGGTATTTTCTGTTAATACAAGGTTTTGAACAGTTACTGTAGATTTTTCAAAAGTACACCGATTATGGTGACATAGTTCACAGCTTTGGTAGAAGTGGAATATGAGGTTTCAAGGGACCTTGATTGACATTGGAAATATTATGTCATGTGAAATACCTTAGATCAATAGCATTAATAACAGAGTTCTATGGTAAGTAGTAGTTGTAAAATAATAGCCGTATTCGACTGGTAAGGTTTGTAAAATTGCCGTGAAATATTGCTTGGGAGTGTGATAGGTCCTTGAAAAAGCAGGTCACATTGCCCAATCGAATTCAAGATTTTTTCAAGCTCATAAGCGACCATGCAGCACAATATATCTTTTTTATTTATGTGTCTTTCATGAAGCACGATCCCTTAAGTGCTTGAAAAAATCCTCGAATTTGATCGGACTATGTGACTGGCTGTTACGAGAAGCTACCACTCTCATAAGCAAAATTTCCGAAAATTTCACATACCTTACCAGTCAAATACGGCTATTGTTATCGAAATAGCCTTTTCTAATTTGATATCCCAACCGATTTGGGTAACTCTGCGTGTTTATACCGAGGCTACTTCCCACTGAAAAAATATACCAGAATCAGAATCAGAATTGTTTACAGGTGATACGTCCAAGGACAATCATTTACCAGACTGGTTCTACGACCTAATGCCAGTAAAGCCTCAGATGCTAGTACAAATGCAGAACTACAACCTTGCATAATGCACCAATGATTCTTTTTCAAGTCTACGTGTATCATCTTCGTAACGCATAAATGTTCCAAACTGTCCAGGTCATTATGCCATTGAAAATGTAAACAAGGCAAAACGCGCGAAAACTAATGACTTTGACTTAGAAAGCTCCAAAGCGATCTTAAGAGCTTTATTTTGCAAAGAAAAGAAACTCAGAAATAGAACTGACGTACCTGCATAGATACTGTCTGAATTCTTTGCTAAGAACATACTGAAACAACCGTTTACCATGGCTTGCCATTTTCACCTTGATCAATTTATCCTTAACCGGAAATGCAGACGCTCTGCTGGATGGTTCTCTGTCTCTTGCAATATACATCGCATGAAACAAAAACCAGTCGGCGAGTTCAATTAGCCCAAAAGAATTATTTGGTCACTCGAAACACCGCAACGGAGCCACGACCTTAATGGTCCTGCATTGCTCCCCTGATACATCTACCAATTAAGTGCATGGCCAAATTGGAATAGTCGTACTGTTAAAAACCCTAAAACATTCGTGCTGGTAGGTTCTTATGTACAGTTGAAATCAGTTAAAAACATTTGTTCACAATCACAGTCTTGGGATACCTGCACCCACAAGAAGCTTGAAGTGTGGTAGGGATGATAATAAAATGAATGCAACAACGACATGCGTCCGTACGTCTGCACAGTACTAACTGTGTATGAAAATAAACTATTGATCGTACAGTAGATTTGCCTATAAGTGTCTCTGTCACAAAGCTGAACCTGTGACCTATTTTATAGGTCACTGGCTGAACCTATAGACAGACACCATAACACATGTCTCCTAGAGGGCTTACGGTAATACCTTTACCCATGAGTGTATACCGATGGCACTCCCGTGAGTCGTATAGTAGTAGGTTCGATCACTGGATATAAGTCTGCATCTGCAAAGTTAAACTAAAGAATAATTTGGTTGTTCAATAATATCATATTCTGGGAATTTATTTACAAAGTAATTTCTGTATGAATAATGGCAAAATGAACAGAGTTGTATTGACAAAAATTACAGATTCATCCTAAATGCAAGTTGTCCTAAGTAAAAGAGAATTGAATTAATATCAGCTGGATACTAATGAAAATATGAGATGAACCCAAAGTGTCTCTTTTTCAGAAGGGTCAATTTTGAAAAATAAAGAAAAAGCCTAAAAGGGAAGATTGCATTTCAGTACCTGAGTACCGACCACCACAGTACCTAAGTACCGATAATCGCAGTTTCCTGCGACTTACTAAACGTAGGTCCTCGTGGCAAGCCTCGAGGAGACTGTCAATATTTCAGTTCAGTTCAGTTCAATTGTGTTATTTAACAGCTTATGTGCCAACAGAATTTTAAAACAAAGTGTAAGATCTATCTGAATACTTAAGCAACTTATCTAAGTAAATCAAAGTTTATCATTAGCTGTCATATATAAATTCAGTTTCAAATAAAAGAAAATATCTATGAAATTCAATTTTCATTTCATTATTTATCAAATTACTTCCAGTGTCCAAATTACTGATTAAACTTGAATTGGGCATAATGGTTATAACAAGTAACTTTTTGACAAGTAGTAGCTTTAGTCAAAGGTAGCTTTAGTAAAAAGCTTACCCTACTACAGAAGTTATCCAAAGTTGATTCGGGTTAAAATGGATTGGCACTACTGATGTAAACAATGGAAAGGGAAATGTGTTGCAGCAATGACTTTTCCCAAACATAACCCACCCACTAAAGGCCTGTTTACGATCCGACCGGAATGATTTTTGCTCTTTTGTATAGGGAGGTGTCCCATATGCTTCCTGCAAAACCAATTCAGTCCAGTGGTTCACGAGAAGAAGTCGTTTGAATGCCTATCTTTTTACTCTTTATTAGCCGAAACTATGTAGTCTGGCCTATATCCTTCTCCTGAATGTATTCTCTGCTCTTAAAGGAACTCTGTAAGATATTAATTTTACTTCACTGCAGCTGGTGGTGTGCCGTGTGGCGGCCGTAAAACGTCTCCCCGTACATCATCCATAGTGCATATTTTATTTTTTTTTTCGTCCTTTGAGATCAGAGGATATATTCTGTAAACTCTGAAATTTTAGATTGGTTGAGACTCTTATTCTAGATCATCGTTTTTTTGTATTATTTGGACCCTTTTAGATAATAGTCAGTCTTTGAATCGACTGCTCAATTAAAATTTAAAAAAAAATCCAGTGTGCTTTTCTCTGGCTTCGTCACCAGATATTGTCAAGGTCACTGATGAGGCTTTATTAGGCAAAACTACGTAGTCTGGCCCATGTTCCTTCTTCTGAATGTATTCTCTGCTCTTGATCTCTTTAAGATATCAATTTCCACTCTTTTGGATTGTTTTGGCTTTTGTAGGTTGTCTCCTTTCTGTCTCCTTTCTCAAGACACAGGGTTTGCGGTGGCTCGGTGGTGGTAGGGGGGGGCGCCTGCACTTTCGAATTAATATGTAGGCGTCTCTTACCTGATGTCTGCAGCTACTGTGTCTCGCGGAATGCCTCAGTAAGGGGAAGGGGCTGCTCGTTGACGACTGCTGAGACCTACCCATCACCTTTTTTTCTTTCAAAGTTTTGGGGTTTAGCGACACTGAAGAAATTGATACAGAAACAAACATCTGTCGAACTGAATTTGTAAATTACGTTTATATTCATCGCTGGTCATGAACAGACTCAGTCAAACCAAGTCTCCTGTTTTGTTTCTTTGGTGTATTCCTTGCTTACAAAGGATCTTAATATTCAGAACTTACTTATCTTCACTGCAGCTGGTGTTGTGCCGTGTGGCGGCTGTAAAACGTATCCCCTTTCATCATCATTGTGCAGATTATATTTTCTGATCCTTTGGGATCAGCGAGTCCATTTTAAGTCAGTTTGAAAATAGAGTTCTGCTTCAGCCGGTGCTAGGGGGGCATGGCCGGTGTTTCACATTTCATTACTGGTCATGAACACACTCATTTAAACCGAGTCTGCTATTTTCGATTTTTAAGTGTATTCATTGCTTCCATAAGGTCTTAATATTCATAATTTATTGAACTGTGGTTACTGAATCCACCTGCCTAGGAAAGAACTGTTCATACAGTTCCCCGTGTTTGTCATTCGTGAACGTACTGTTGTCTATTCATGCAGATACTCTTTGAGGGCGGAGTAGGAGATCGGAAAATTCCTGATCATTGCCAATTTTCTATCTTTGGAATGGTCTTACAATCAAAATTTAACCAATTGAGACGGTTACTGCTTTTTAGGCCAATGTCTGAATATTGAGTGTTGGGCAGGCTTAGTCATGATCGACACTGTTCCTCAGGACTGCTCGTAAATTGTTTTAACTGCAGTGGTTTTGTCATAAATTGTGCGTGCGTGCGTGCGTGCGTGCGTGTGTGTGTGTGTGTGACACCACTTGCTATTATTGTTGAAATCGATTATAATGGTCGAAATCGATCCTGTGCAGTGTCAGTTGAGATGCAAATTCAAGTCTTCTCTGCTGAAGTGAATGTAAAACATAGACACTTTATTTAACCTCAGACTTTATTTAACGCATAACAAACGCAACTTTAGCCTTTGTGGCTATTTTTCCGATTAACAGGAGCCTATGAAACTGTTCCCCCCCCCCCCAAAACAAAAAAAAAAATAATAAGACAGATATCACAGAAACTAAGAAACTATGCATATAATATCTTTATGGCAATTATGAAACAGAATATAAAATATATTAACAAATGGCAGTTAAAATATTAATTATGGTCTTCAAACCCCGGGGGTTGTGGGCAGGGGGTGGGGGGTAGGTATCTTCCTATAGTAAGTATAGTACAGACGTGCCGCCGGATTAGCCATCGTTTTTTCAGGCTGGCTATACATCAGAAGGTCATGAAATTCCACACTTCCATACATTTATAATGCTAAAAAATCCCATTAATATTTAAGATAAGCCCCCTCCCCTCTTTATGGTGTCAGAATACATTACATATTTTTTCTGCTTCTTTTGTGGATTTAGTTGATCTTCTATCACCATTCAAACAAATCATATAAGTCCGGTCCATTGAAATTCTGCAAACCACCGCAAACTACCACAAACTACCGCAAACCACCACAAACCAGCCCTAAATCACTACAAACCACCTCAAAATATTTCACGGTATATTTAATAGTATACTTGATATTTATTGGCCTATTAATGACAATTTTACTGTATCAAGAACCTTGAGAACTAATTTTACCTATATATTTTCTACCGTGCCTATAACATTACACAGGCCAAGTGTGAAAACACCTGCAATTATAATTATGTTTTCTTTTTTGAAGACTATAAAAAAACTATATTATATATTATTCTAGTTGATCAAATAATAATAATAAAAGTAATAATACATGAAAAATTAATAATAGTATTAACAGCAATGAATAAGTGTCGGCATAATAGACCTTTTCGGTGTTATAAGTCAGCTGGTAAAATTATCTCAGAAGTATTTAGAAAAAAATATTTAAAAAGTGGTTAGAAATGTGTTTTCGCTGGTTTGTGGTGATTTATGGAGTTTTTGGGAGTGGTTTGTGGTGGTTTGCAGTAGTTTACGGTGGTTTGCGGTTTTTCAATGCTCTCATTTATACATAGATAGGTGTACTTTTCTGACAGCTAGTATACATTTATAGGGTGCCTTCTGCTCCCCCCCCCCCCACCCCACCCCACCCTCCACCAACGCGGACCAAGCGTTATTCGCACAATCTTCAACGCTAGAATACTTTTAAACTACTTTATCAAAAATATGTTAATCAGGTTATTTTAAATGCGAAGTGGTCAGGGTGACCAAAAGGAGAAATCCTATCAAAGCCACTTATCAGATCCATGGCCATGACCTAACAATCTCCTAGACTGGGAAGTATTTGAGCGTTGTCATTCCGGAGGATCTCTCGTGGAAGGCTCATGTGGATGCTACCACTAAGAAAGCGAACAACAGTCTAGCCTTCCTGAGAAGGAACCTTTTCAGTTGTCCCCAGGATGTAAAAGCCCAGTGCTACAAGACATTGGTCCGGCCTATCACTGACTACGCCGCGTCAGCATGGGATCCACACACCATATCATGCATACAGCAGTTAGAGGCGGTACAAGACGAACTGCCCGGTTTGTAAATGGAGACTACCGTACTACAAGTAGCACCTCCCAGATGATACAGGGCATTGGCTGGCAACCGCTCCAACAGAGGCGCCAAGATGCCAAGCTTGTCGTGATGTACCGCATCTCATATGTACTAGTGGACATCCCTGCCTCCATATTTTTACATCCAACTGGGACATGTACAAGAGGGCACGCCCTTCGATATCTGCTACCGTAATACAGAACAGACGTCTACCTGCACTCCTTTCTTTCCCTCGGGCATCAAACTTTGGAACAGTCTTCCAGAGAATATTGCCATGTCAGAGACCCTTGGGGGTTTCAAGAGGGGCCTGGCAAGTCTTCATTAGCCTGTACAAAACTGATTTTAGAGATTTTAACCTGCACCAGTTGTTTTAACGTCACTTGTTCGCGCCTCACCACAACCTTGTACATACAGAAAGTGGACAGGTGTATTCGTCATAAAGTGACGTTGCCGTTTAACTCAATGTATTTCCACAAATTTTATAAAAGTTATCATCGGATTATTATAATACGTTATAATATATAATTATTTGACGCTTTGGAACTGTGACTTAAATTTAGTAAGATTGTTCGTGCCATCTTTTACTTTGTCATCTTGAATAAAATCAAATACCCAAATTTGATTGGTCAAACATTTTTCAGTATAAAAAGAAGACTTTTAGCGCCAAACGTCACAATTGGACGGACACATAGCGCCAAGTGTGTGCAACTATGGTTACGTACCGTTGAGCCGCTTGGGTAACGTCGATAAGAGAATTGAACTGAACTGAACCAAACGTCACAGTTGAAAAATTTTCTTGCAGCACTGGCATCTTTGTTAAATTTTAAAGAAATTTTTGAAAGAAATTGACAGTAATCACCGTGCTGTTTTCACCAGGTCTATGCAAATTGATTTCCGCAATAAACAAGCATTACAAAAAATTCCATTCTTTCGCTATATTCTTGTGCCAACAGTTTTTAATGAAAGGCAAACAAGAACTTCAATTTTTCAATGACGTTAACATTAACGTCAATGGGGATCAAGATTTTAAATTTTTTACTTTCATTTCAATCATTTCAATCACGCCAAACTCGTATACTAAACATAGAATCATCCTACTATTTCATTTTATATTCCTTTTTTCAATTCGCTTTTTATCTCTGCAAATTTTATTACATTGCCTATAAGAACTTTGCGACAGTGTTCTATTATGGAAATGCATTAATTCAAACGACGACGTCACTTTGTGACGAATGCTTTTGTCCGCCTACTGTAGTTCAAGTACGATAATGCTCCAGAGTGGGTCCTGCACTGTACGGGAAGAAGAAGAAACTACTGTAGTTCAAGTACGATAATGCTCCAGAGTGGGTCCTGCACTGTACGGGAAGAAGAAGAAACTACTGTAGTTCAAGTACGATAATGCTCCAGAGTGGGTCCTGCACTGTACGGCAAGAAGAAGAAACTACTGTAGTTCAAGTACGATAATGCTCCAGAGTGAGTCCTGCACTGTACGGGAAGAAGAAGAAAGCAGTGACTCAACTGATAAGGACAGACGCTTTCTCGCTGTACGAAACTGATGTGCTGTTCCGATTCGGTGGTTCGTCACACCGTAGCAGAACGGGGTACCTAAATACCGGAAAGACGCAAAAAGACCCGGAAAGACGCAAAAAGACCCAGAAAGGCGCAAAAAGACGCATAGAGACCCGGAAAGACGCAAAAAGACGGCAAAAAGACCCCCCCCCCCCCCCCCCCAAAAAAAAAAAAAATATATTGTATTATGTTTCAGTTTTCAAAAAATGGCTTACCAATGTGGTTCTCCAAAATGCAAGCAGGAGGGCCCCCAAAACCTTGTGCTTAACTGATTTATACCAATACAGGCCTATGTTAGCAGCAAAAAGACCACCCAATTTGTATTAAGATTTGAAAAAAGTATGGTGTAATATTTAAACCTTTTGCAATATTTTATTTTGCATACTATAGAAAAAAGACGCCAAAATCAGCGGCAAAATGGTCCAAAGGAGACAGCGAAAAGACGCAGAGAGATGACAAAATGACAAAAAAACTTTCATGACAGGAAAAAGACCAACCAAAATAATTCTCTTGAAATGTAAAAAAATATACATGTATATAACAATTGAATTTCTTTCATTATCGTTTCTAGTGTTTGATACGACGGAACAAATGCTCAGAGCGAGGACAAAAGGTCCATTGGAGACGGCAAAAAGGCGCAGAGAGTTAGCAAAAAGACCTATAAAGTCAGCAAAAAGAGCGACTAAAATAGTTTAAAATTCAGAAAAATATATGAATATTTTTTTAAATATTTTTCCAATATCTTTCATTTCTTTATATATTAGATACTACCAAGAGGGTGCAGAGCGACGGCAAAAAGTCTAATAGAGGTAGCAAAAAGACGCAGAGAGGCGGCAGAAAAACGCAGAGAAACAGCAAAAAGACGCAGAGAGACGGCAAAAAGACGCAGAGAGACGGCAAAAGATGGCAAAAAGACCTATAATGGCAGCAAAAAGAACAACCAAAATAATTAAAAGTTCAGAATCAGTATTATCTAATAACAATTTTATGCTCTAGTATTACATTCTATAGGAAAAGGACGAGAAGCGAAGACAAACTGCGCAAAAGAGTCAGCAAAGTGCAAAAAGTGAGTGAGTGAAATGGGTTTTACGGAACAGCAACACAAAAAGGCTATTTCGCACCGAGAAGGCTATAAAAAGACCAACCCACATGCATAAACCACGAGACGAGAAACACAGCAAAGTGGTTATGCGGCCAGCGCAGACTCATATCAGCCTGGGTATCGCTAAGCACTTAAAGGGTACCTTAGGGTCTAAGCTACCTCCAAGCGGACAGCGAAGACTTTGATCAGACTGGGCCGATGCCCAGGCTGATCTGAATCTACGCAGGGCGCACAACCACTTTGTTGGTTTTGTTGTGTCGCGGCTCATATGTGATGTGTTGCATGTTTGTTCACAAATGCTCATTATTGTTATTATTATTTATTATTATCATTATCATCGAATAGCGCATCATCGAATAGCGTGTGCCAAGACAAGCACATATTATGTCCAAAAACCATTTTGGATAGCTGGATGCCTTTTGCGTTTAAACAATTTTTCACAACAGCAGTTCAGTCATACTAAGATGTTGAGGAAGTTATAATAAAATACTCTGTGCAGATGAACCCCGTTCGTGTCAGGCATGAATACATGTTTTCAGGATTCGAATATTATTTTTCATTTTATAATTCTTATTAACATAATATATTTGCCGCGCCCACCTACAACATGCATTAAAATAAAAGCCCAGTGCGCATATACAGATAAGCACACGGCTGCCACTGGTCTGGTTCTGCGCATGCACTTTCTTTTTCATGTGACTTCTCGCGGATAATTATTATTTTTTTTTTATTTTATTTCAATTATTTATTTTTTTATTTGTTTTTTGGTCTTTTTTAATGTCTCCTAAAGTGTTTTCTTAAAGTAAAACAATTAAAGCGTTTAAACCCTTAAGGATGTAATAATTGCATTAAAGACACCTTCTTCGCAGAAACAACATCACACCTTTGAGTAATCGATCACGCCAAACATAATCGATATAATCACACCTACTCTAATCGATACGTGTGTCGATAATTCAGTCAGAGTTTTTCTGGTCTGTATATTGAAAAAAGTTTACTAAACACCAGACCGTGATCAAAATGATTTTAATACATAGATATTTTTCCTGTTTAAATGGCCATACCTGTCCCAAAAACTGAGTTTTCTTGAGCTCGTTATCTCAAAACTGAGGAGCTTTGATCACATATTAATATTATTATTTTTTTTTTATTTTTTTTTTTAAATAACAAAATAAGGAAGGAAAAGAAAAAAAAGTTTTCCCAACAATAAGTCCTAGTCACACCTCCACGTGGTACAAACTGGAAACTGCATATTCATAACTCAGACATTTTTTTTTTAAATACAGGCCGACGTGACAGGGCGAGGAAGTATATGCTACTATCTTTCACCCGTTTAAGAAGATCATGAAATACTGAAACCTTTGCATATTGGTCTTTTTGCCTTTTTTGTTCCATTTTTGCTGTCTTTTGGCAACTAAAAGTAAAAAGTATGCAAAGACCAGGAACTGAAACAATCAAAATCCAAATCCAGCCCTCAAACCATAGTTGGAAACAACTAAGATTACAAATAATCAAGATACAGAGAACATATGGCCAACCGAGTGAGCAGCTTGTTCCCAAAAGGTGGCCACTCAGCAACCCAAACCGAACCAAAAATAATAAGAACATACATAAGGTAAAACATCACAGAAACTCTGACACCAAAAACAGGCAACAGAGAACCACAACAGAACTACCGCCTTGGAACGGTCAGTAATGAATTACTGGGGGGCTTAAATCGATTTTACAGGCCCATAAACCTGGATAGTCTTCATTTGTAAATAATAAAGCGAAGCAAATAACTAATTCACATTAACTATTTCTATATTTTAACAGAATTTGGTTGGCCTTTTTGCTGCTTTTAAGGGTCTTTTTGCCGTCTGTTTCTGTGCCTTTCTGCTGTCTTCTAGGGACTTTTTGCCGTGTCTCTAGGTGTTTTTGCTAGCGTCTTTCTACTGTTCCTCTGTGTCATTGAGCTTCTTTGTCACAAATAATATATAAAAAGATACTGTAAAAGGTTCGTTCACTGTTTAATAATACTGTTTGTATATTCAAACAAAGTTTACCTGGTCCTTTTGCTGCGTTTATAGGGCTTTTTGCCATCTCTCGTTGTCTTTTTGCTGTCACAAAAGCCCAATTAATAATAATAATAATAAAAAAAAAATAGAGGGAACCTAACGAGTTGGAATCAGCACGTATATATTAAATACATATATGAAGATATAGGTAATGAATTTTGTATGTCCTAGGTGAATTCACTGAAGTTTCAGATCGAATTTCAAGAGGTAAATTGTTCCACAAGAGTGTACCAGAAGGAATAAAAGATTTTGCAAATAATTCAGTTCTTCTATTCATAATACTTATATTTTCGGCGTTTCTTAAGTTGTAAACAGTTCTTTCAGTAACAAGAGGAGGCAACAGGCTACACAGATATTCCGGGGCAGTACCATTAAAAATTTTATACATGGTAACTAACTTCTGAAACTGACGACGGTCAGACAAAGGTAGCCACCCGATTTCGCTCATTAAGTTGTCTATTGAAACTGAGCGGGTTAACCCGGTGACTATTCGAGCAGCTTCATATTGAAATCGTTCAAGTCGTTCTTTCTCATACATTGTGCAGCCATCCCATACGATAGATGCGTACTCGACCAGAGGCCTCAAGTATGAAAAATAAAGCTGATTCAGTGTTTTACGATTTAGCTTAAACTTCAAACTTCGCATAACTCCTAACATTTTTGCAGCAGACGTTAAAATATTGTTGATATGGGTATGTTTAAACTAAGTATGTCCTAGGTCTTTCCGCAGACTTGTATTCAAAGTAAAATATGTATAAATAAAACAAATCAGTAAAAAAATTAGGTTCAAGACGTCTTTTTTTTTCTTGTATTTTTTGTCATCTATTTCTTGATTTTGACATCAGTTAAAACTATATTTTACGGGGTCTTTTTGCTATTTTGCCGGGTCTTTTTACCGTCTTTTTTTGCGTCTTTCCGGGTCTTTTTGCGCCTTTCCGCGTCTTTTTGCGCCTTTTTGCGTCTTTCCGGGTCTTTCCGGTATTTAGGCACCCCATAGCAGAATAAGTTGAGCTGATTATATGACTGCCGAAACAGACACTAATTCAATCAATAAAGTCTGCATAAAAGATTCGCCGAAATGGATCCAATGAGTTTACAACCGATTTCTGCCGAAGAAAGGGCAAGAAGATCTGTATTTGGTGAGTTCAACATTCAGAGAAAACGCTGTACTTTACTTCGGTACTGCTAACATGGCTGTCCCACAGGCGTTCGGTACATTGGAAGTTAGAGGGGGTCAGACGTGACGTCATACGTTATCGCCATTCATATGTTATCGATACCTTCCTTTAGGTCGCGAGATTTTCATAGATATTACGTCATTTGGTCACGTTGACCTTTGATCCTGTAGACTGAAGCTTTGCCGCCAACTCAGTGAAAAAAATCAAATAAACATGCTTAGAATCAAAGCAAGATCACTGTACTTACAATGCAACATGTAATTTGTTCATTTTCACTTATATCCATATTTCTTGGCAATAAAGTCATTGAAAATTCCACTTTTGAAATTTCTGCAACGATGGACGCTTTCTTGTCTGTTTATTTACTCTATGGGGCTATAAATAGAACAGGCTGCAGTGAGTGACTGTGTTGGATTTCAAAAGTACGGAAGTGCAAACGTACCATAGGTCCTTATCATACAACATGGGGAATTTGATTTGTTTCTTGTTTTTAGCTCACACCTGTTATTGCTGCTGAAAAGCTACTAAGATTTCATTACAATTTAAATTCAATGTATATTTATTGTAGAGTGTTCCAGGTGTGAACTACATGTACTAGATAGTATGGGGAGTCTATCTGTTAATAAAATACGAATGATTTTCAACACCATGCTCTCAATAAATTTGTAGCAGTATCTATTTTAGCAAGTTTTGTAGCATACCTTTTTCATTAATGGGTAATGTGAGCTTACAAAAACAAAGAAGAAAGTAACAGACGATTTTCGTAACGAAAATGAATGATTTTAATACCCCACCGCAGATTTTGTTGTACACTTACACAGCGCGTGTCAATTAAGATATGCAAATGAGTATCGATAGCATATGACACACTATTTCATTGGTCAATTTCGAAGGTCATGTTTCTGGGTCAAGTAGCAAAACAGTCGGCGCGGAAAATGGCGTGTTTTCACCAAGAATAAAGAGGGAAAAGGTGAAGTTTCACGCATACAAGACAAATATATGTTGACGTTGCTGTGTTGTGTATAGACCGGGATACTTTATTAAGGTATTGATAACACATGAGCCCAGGATATAAAGACAAGGTTACTAACTCTGCAAGGGCCTTTCTAGGGGTTACCGGGTTTAACAAGCTAATTTGGATCACTCAATCATTTTTATGAATCCCTTTTTTGCCTTATGTCTCTTGGACATACTGCTCTTATGTACGAAACAAGCCTTTTCTTTTGGCTTCAAACTGTTCTCGAGTAATTCACCAGACGACCCCACTTTCGAGTTTGCCAGCACGATGTTGGCCAAGAAAAGAATGCTTTGTTTCACTACTGCACATGCTCATCCAGGCTCTCTGCCATTAATCTGATATGTGTACGACGAAAAACAACTGAAACCATTTTCATTTACCAGCTAGTACAACTACTAGTTTCCTTCTGGGTGTCGCTACAAGATTTGTTTATTTTTCGTTTTCTGTGTGATGCAAATGTCTGCCATGACACCGTTCATCGAAAACAACCGAACATATCCGAATAAAAATCGCTTGTGTATCCCTTTTTTGATTGGATAATGGAAAACAGTACTGGTTCTCGGTCTTCAGGCATTTCTGCGATAGCGGAAAACCAGCGAAATCTCGCGCCATCTGTCAAGAGCAAAAATAAAGCTCGATGACAAACAAAGACTTGCGGTTGATTTTGCTGATTCTGATCACAACTTTTTATTGTTGGGCGAGGCTGGGAATCGGGAAAAATGTCTTTTTCAGTTTTTGTTGTTCTCAATTTCACCGCGGAAAAAAATCTTGTTTACATTGGTTACGGAAATTTTACTGGACAGCACTCTTGGCCAATAGCAATGCCGCTCTCAATGTGTCACGTGAGAGCTCATTCGGATATCCATTGAACGGTGTCATGGCGGACACTTGCATCTCACAGAAAACGAAAAATAAACAAATCTTGTAGAGACACCCAGGAAGAAACTAGTAGTTGTACTAGCTGGTAAATGAAAATGGTTTCAGTTGTTTTTCGTCGTACACATATCAGATTAATGGCACAGAGCCTGGATGAGCGCATGCAGTAGTGAAACAAAGCATTCTTTTCTTTTTTTTTTAAACTTTTTAAACTTTTTACAGCAATAATTTCTTTTTTTTTTAAACTTTTTAAACTTTTTACAACAATAAATAAAAAAAAAGGAATAAAAAACTAAACAATATTTGATGCCCTTTGTAAAAATAATTTTCAGTAAGAAATAAAATATAATAAATATAATATCGTGAAAATTTGTCTAATCAAAAGATGGGATCCCAAACCGGTGTTGAAATAAACATATGACTATTGGGATAGTAAACTTGCAGTTGGAATGAGACACAATGTCGTGAGGATTTCTTTGGCGAGGAAAACACTACAGTAAATATGTTCACAGCATGTTGAAAGGGGACATTTTATCTACCAAGGCGTGTCCAAGAAAATTCAAAGAGAGCAAGGAAGCACCAACAAACCAAACATTGTAAAAGTAAGATCATGACCATTTAAGGATATTATACGAGATGTATTCAGTATTTCTATTGATCTGTAGCCAGAAATTCGTACCCCTGAGTTTTCTTAATACAGGTATGATTAAAACTATTGCATGCCAAGTTACTGATAACGTTTTGAAGACCGATGTCATTGTAAGCAGTGGTTGCATCTTTAGACAATAGTAAAAAGAAATACCAGATTGAGGATATCTACTAGATTCATAACTGTTCACATTGTGCTTAATTTCTGACATATAGTCAACCAATTTATAATCTAAGATTATTGACATTTTAACACACCAAAAGTTAATGCATAATGGTTAAGATAAGAAGAGAAGTAGAAGATGAGTCACGGGACTCATCCAGTTCTACGACAACCAGTACCAGTACCAATAGTCATTTGATTTGATGCAGGTTCCAGGGATCAAGCTAGAGGGAGACTAGGGAGAAATAATCTCCTTGTAGGATCAAATGTATAGATTTCATGTTTATCTCGAAACCATATGTTGTGACCCCTCATCTGAACCGTCTCATCGAGATGGTTCAGATGAAGGGTCACAACATAAGTTTCTATGCAGAATTAACGAAAATTATCTCTAATTATCACCAACTACTCCCTCTTATCTAGAGCTCTGTATATCATGAGACATACACATGCAAATAATTTCTCCAAGTAGACCCCATTTGCAAGGGTTTTGTTGCACAGAGTAGCAAAGTTGCCTTTCTTGAAAAATTCAGAGAGAGATCATGGTGCAGCTGTACACCATTATACATTCAACTCCCGATATCTCAAACTCTGATATCTCAAAATACCCTGTAATTTCAAACAATATAGTTTAGACTAAATTCCTATTTTTATTTACATATCAGCTCCTCTTATCTTAAGCTACTGATATCTCAAAGTAAACTTTCTTGGATCAGAAAATTTACTTTGAGATATCAGTAGTTTGGGATGAACTTTGACTTTGAGATATCAAGAGCTGACTGTACTTTAGTTAAAGGGACTAGGTTCATTTTGAATTAGTTGCTTTGTTTTGCTCATAAGATATTGGTATCATATTTTAGTTGGAAATATCCCGTATGAAGCCACAGAAGAAGCTTTGAAAGAGATATTCGAACAGGCTGGACATGTAGTCAGCTTCAGGTATAAACACATAATGACATTTACATGCTGCAGTTAAAGAATTTATTAGCTCACCTGGCCCGAAGGGCCATAGTGAGCTATTGTCATACCAATGCGTCCGGCGTGCGTCTTGCATCGTCCCTTGTGTCGTCCGTCAACACCTAAAAACAAAATTTCAAACATCTTCTTCTGTAAAACTACTGGTCCCATGGTTCTCAAATTTCACATGGAGCATGACCTGACACCAGGGTCTCAGAATTGTAAAATTGGGTCAGGTTAAAAATCCAAGCTGGCCACTGTTACTAAAAATAGCAAAAACAACAAAATAAACTTCTTCTCCAGAACCACTTGGTATATTTGTCTGAATTTTGGCATGGAACACCAGTGAAACCTTGATATTCAAATTGTAAAAATGAAAAAAATCTGTAGCGGAATTTTGTCTCAGTGAGTCAGGGACCCACTTTCTATTTACGAGTGTAATTTTACTCAAATGCCACTGTTAGAAAACGACTTATTCAAACAACTTCTTCTGTAAAACCACTGAACCCATAGGTCTCAAATTTCACACGGAGCATGACCAGACTGCAGGGTTTCAAAAATTGTAAAATTGGGTCAGGTCAAGAATCCAAGATGGCCGCCATTACTAAAAATAGCAAAAACAACAAAATCAACTTCTTCTCCAGAACCACTTGGTATATTTGGTTGAAAGTTTGCATGGAACATGAATGGGACCTTGGGGTTAAAATTATAAAAATGAAAAAAATCTATAGCGGAATTAGGTCACAGTGACCTACTTAGCGCTTACAAGACCGATTTTGCTCAAATGTCATTATCTCAAAAACGCAATTGATTCTGGTCAGATTTGGTCAGAAATGGTCCTTGAAGGGAATTATTTCAATTTTGTGCCAATGACTATCCAAGATGGCCACCATGGGGGCCATTACTAAAAATAGCACAAACATAAAAATGACAATTACTCAAGAACCCTTGAATGGAATTGGACCAATTTTGTGTCAGAATGTTCCTTACATAAAGCCGTTTCGATTAATTGCAATTTGGCATTCCAAGAGCCATCTGCCATTACTAAAAATAGCACAAACATAATATGACAATTACCTAGTAACCCTTGAATGGAATTGGACCAATTTTGTATCAGAATGGTCCTTGCATGAAGCCATTTCGATTAATTGCAATTTGGCATTCCAAGATGGCCGCCATCTGCTGTTACTAAAAATAGCACAAAACATGAAAATGACAATATCTCAGTAACCGCTGAATGGATTTTGATGAAATTTGTGTCAAAATGATTCTTGCATTGAGATGTTTCAAAAGTAACTAACTATAGACCAGTCATGTTGGCCACTGTTATTAAAAATAGAAAAATGTGAAAATGAGAAAATCTCAATGGAATTGGACTAATTTTCTATCAGAATGCTCCTTTCATTAAGCTTTTTCGATTTTTTGCGTTTTGGCATTCCAAGATGGCCACCATCTGCCGTTACTAAAAATAGCACAAAACATGAAAATGACAATATCTCAGTTACCGCTGAATGGATTTTGACGAAATTTGTGTCAAAATGATTCTTGCATTGAGATGTTTCAAAAATACATGTAACTAACTGTAGACCAGTCATATTGGCCACTGTTACTAAAAATAGAAAAATGTGAAAATTAGTAAATCTCAAGGGAATTGGACTAATTTTCTATTAGAATGGTCCATTCATTTAAGCTTTTTCGATTTTTTGCATTTTGGCATTCCAAGATAATATTTCATTAACCGCTGAATCGATTTAGATGAAATTTGTGGCAAAATGATTCTTGCTTTGAGTTGTTTAAAAAATTAACAAATATAGACCCATCAAGTTGGCCTCTGTTACTTAAAATAGCAAAATATGAAAATTAGAAAATTACAATGGAACTGGACCAATTGTGTGTCAAAATGGTCCTTGCATGAAAGCTTTTCAATTTTTCGCATTTTGGCATTCCAAGTTGGCCGCCATCTGCCGTTTCTAAAAATAGCACAAAACATGAAACTGACAATATCTCAGTAACACCTGAATGGATTTTGATGAAATTTGTGGCAAAATGATTCTTACATTAAGGTGTTTCAAAAGTAAATATATAAAGACCAGACAAATTGGCCTCTGTTACTAAACGTAGCAAAATGTGAAAATGAGAAAATCTCATTGGAATTGGACCAATTTTGTATCAGAATGGTCCCGTTGCACAAAAGCCAGGTGAGCGATATCAGGCCCATTTGGACCTCTTGTAACAAATATGCTACATATTAGGCACTGGTTTCATTTCCTGTAAATTACAAGTATATACAATTTTGTCAGATTGAATAGTTATTATCTGCCCAAGTTTCAGTACAAAGTACATGTAGCTAAAAAAAACCAAAAAACAAACCAAACAAACAAAAAAGAAAATAAGCAATAAAAAGAGCAGTTTGCAAACTGCTTACTAAAACAGTCAGGGTTCAGACTTTTGAAGCTTTCAAACTAATTTGATTTGCAATGTAATTTGGGCCAGACTAAGTTAGATATGAGGATACATGTAAATCTGTGAATGTTCTGTGCATTCAGTATTAAGCCAATATGATGTGACCACATGATTGGTCACAACATATGTTTCCGTTAGAAATAAGAAAAATCATACAAGAATTATTCTCAGTTGATAATCCCCTATTGGCTGCAGCCTAGATACAGGATACAGTTCCAACTAGCAACTACAGTATTTCTTTGAGCTGCGACACGACAAAACCAACAACGTGGCATGTGCGCCCAGCGAAGACTCAGATCAGCCTTTGCATGCACTCAGTCTGATCAGAGTCTTCCCTGTGTGCTTAGAGGGTAGCTAAATATCTAAGCTAACTCCATGTAGACAGCAAAGACTCTGACTCTGATCAGACTGAGCAGATGCCCAGGCTGATCTGAGTCTTCCCTGGGGGCACATGCCACTTTGTTGGTTTTGTCATGTCACGGCTCGTTTGGCAGTAAGATTGGAATTCCCTGCCTCCAAAATGGCCTCAAATAAGGTAGAGTCAGGTAACTTCGGACATGGGGATAAATTCGGACATACCATTGCAAACAAGGAAAATCCAGATGAGACGGCTCATGATGAGCTGTCTCATCAGGATTTTCCCTGTTTGGCCAGTTATTTTTGTTTTAGTTCCAAACAACTGACATTTAAAGGAAACAATGTCACTGTCAGAATTTACCCGCTGTCTGAAGTTACCCGACTCTCCCCTAATGTTTGTCATTTATAATTTTGCTATAAGATTATTTGTTCCATTCCAGAGCATCCCAAATAGCTAGATCTGTCTTGTAAGACCGACTTAGATTTTTCTCGAGTGGGGAAAAACCAGTCATATAACCAGATAAATATAGTGTTTTCTCTTCTGTAGGCTTGTATATGACAGAGAAACAGGCAAACCTAAGGGTTATGGTTTTTGTGAGTATCAAGACACAGAAACAGCCCAGAGTGCCCTACGTAACCTTAACAACCATGATTTCAATGGTAGACCCCTGCGTGTGGGGGTAGCAGCAGGAGAGGGGAACAAGGATGAGATGCAGGGGATGCAACAAGCCCTTGGTGGCCCAGTGCTAGAGGTTAATAAAACGCATTGCAAGAAATTGGAGGAAATAGTTCCATGTTTCTGTCTGAGATAAGGAGAAAATTTTGTAATAATTTGAGAAAAATGTTTTCTAATTAATGTTTCTGTGACATAATCTCTATGGAGCCATATTACCAGGGATCAAGCTAGGGGGCGATTTGGGCGAAATAATCGCCCTAGGGGCCGAAATTTCGCCCTAAATTGGGCGTAGGGAGAAGTGGGAGTCTCTCTAAAAAAAAAAAAAAAATTTTTTTTTTTTTTTTTTTGGTAGAATTTTCATCAAATCATTTCACAAACAAGCTGTTATGACAATTTACCCTATAATAGTATGCATAATAGCTATTTTTCTTTAAAACTGAATGAAAAATGTCATAATCATGCAATACCACTTCTCCCTTCACGGCTGTCACTTCTCCCCATTTCAGCTGGAGGGAGAAGTCACTTCTCCCTAAACTTTGAGTCTAGCTTGATCCCTGATTACTAATTTTGATAAAATTGTTGTTAAGCGTTGTTAAAAGTGTTGATAAAAGTTTTTTTTCAAACTTCCATGGCATCCACTGATAAGGCTTATGTTATCAACTCTTCTTTAGGTGAACAGGTTTGCTTTCATGGGGAACATACATGCCACTTTCATTTGTACCTCACTTCTTAGTGGTGGTCAGCACCTGAAAAAAATGCTTTTCTAGGAAATTTTACTCTTTATAAACGGAGACAGAAAAAAGAAATGGTAGAGTTGCTTTCCCCAAAAGTGTAATCATCCAACTTAGGTTTCTGTGACATTGAAATATATTTTCAGAGTCCATATGGAGAAGCAGTAGAACCAGAGAAGGCTCCTGAAGCAATATCTAAAGCTGTGGCCAGTCTACCACCAGAACAGATGTTCGAACTCATGAAACAAATGAAGGTATTTAGAATAGTTTAAGCTGTAAGAGTGCTTCTACCATCTTTACAAAGGGGAGCAACCATTGTGACTTCTTGTTTGCTTCCCTGGATGATGTAACCCTTCCATACCAAGTCTACTCTTTAAGGAAAAAATTTGCTCCTATAGGAGCAAATTCTTTCTTTAAAGAGTTGACACCATTGGGAATGTCGTATTATGTTCTGCTTAAATCCAGAAAGGCTCTCAGTTTGAAATTTTGTTGAGCCCAAAAACTGGGCCATTTTCCCATGTTAGATCTATTTGTTTGTAGCTTTTGCATGTCACAGCCAGTGTATTTGAACTAAAACTAAGCAGATTTAGAGAAAAGAACGCAGGCCTTTGAGATGAGATGCTACCGAAGGTTACTGAACATTTTGTACCAGGACAATGTAGCCATTGAGGAGGTTTGCAGAAAGATCCAAGCAGCCATTGGAGAATTAAAAAAAAAAGGAAACGAGACATATATATCTTTTTATTTCAGTTGTGCATCCAGAACAACCCTACAGAGGCAAGAAACATGTTATTACAGAACCCACAGTTGGCATATGCTCTACTACAGGCACAGATTGTCATGAAAATTGTTGATCCACAAGTTGCCATGGTAAGATTTACTGTTGTTCTTATTGGTAGAGCAGACGGAGCCCCAAAAGTGCTCTCCTTAAGGACTTTACTGGTAAGGTTCTGCAAACATCAAGTGTTATATACCACATTGTTTGTCAGCATGTCTAGTGTATGGATCCGGCTGATGACATCGCCGCAGCTGAGTACTAACAGAGTTATGGCCCTTGAAACTTACGTACCCATAAACAGCAAAATTACACAATTTTTGTCGGTGTACGTCAAAAATGTCCATTTATTTCAACCAAAGACAAGTGTTTGTCATTTTCCGGTAGTACGTACGGAAAACAAATGGAATGAACTAAACATAGAAGCTTTTAACGAATATGGCTTATTGAACAGTGTTTGTCCGTGCGTCTGTTTGTTAATTACCGTTGATTACCAAAGGTTGACAATTTTCGACATCAATATTAGAATTTGTCTGTTTTATTACCACGACAATAAATATGCCAAGTCTTATGCAGAAACCAATTTACAAGGTATTTCATTGTTGAATTAACTATCTAGATATATTTCAACATGTACAAAAGGTCAAGGTCACGGTCAAACAGAAAACATACATAAATGATGAAAATCTACTTAAGTTACTACTTTATGACCAGCTAAATGGGCTAAATGCTTGGAAAACAGTATATATGTGTAGCTTCTATTACCTCGCACTCATTTAGATGATATGTGCTCTGTATATTTATTTTTCCATCCGTCCGTACGTCGGTTTGTCAATAGAATGTGTTGACCACTGTTTTTGCGGTCAACTTCTCAAAAATGACAAGCTTAACAGTGGTCAAAACTAGCCGCTGATTATACAAGCGTTGTAGTTGCATACTCTGGTGTCATTTTCAGTCCAATCCGGTACTTTAATATTGTCTTCGTGCCATCTGTCCTTGTCAGTTCATCCATTTGTTCGTCCGTCGGTCCATCTGTCGGTTGAAAATGATCGAATGATACATTAATAAAAGCTAGTAGATTTTTAAGCTCCAATATATCCCTCTCCTTTTATGAGATACTTTTTCAACATGTTCTTTTTTCTGAAAGCCCAACGTCTACAAAGTATTTCCCTGTTTTCTGCTGTCTGAGTATTGGGCAGTTTGGCTGTTTCTCCCATGTTATATACGTGACCGTATCATTTTAATGGCATTTGCATATTCTCATCCAAATAAACACAATAACAGACATAGATCTTAGTTTTGTAGAAAAGATGCTTGGAAGCCTCTAAATTAAATCAATATTGTCTTCTGAAGCGTTAGAAACCGTACTGTTGTCTACGTTACCAAGAATGGACAAACTACTTAATCTCATTAGAATGAGCATGTAAGTACAATCAAGGAAGAACACTAATGCATTTATATATTGTTAAATAAAAACAAATGCTATCAAACTTGCAAAACTTTGCACTGTCATATATGTTACCGAATATGAGTAACAATGAAATGCATCCAAAATGGTATTTTGCGCTACAGAAACTGTTATTGCTAAAGTGGTCTTTTAGCATTCTATGGTGGAACTTTATTATAAATAAAGTAATTGAATGGTTGCCTAGAGGACTTGGAGTAGTCTGAAACTGTATCACTGTCACACAAGGAGCTACTGATCAGAGGACTTTTAAAGTGTATGTACACTTTTTTATATATGGATGAAGGGGTAGAAGATATTTTAAGGATAATTTTGGGATTTTGCTCTCTCTCAATTCTCCATAAAATGACATACTGTGAATGTACATTAGAACTGCCTCCCAGTTTTTATGGGCAATCAGGTTAACTATTTTCAGAATTTGTTACCACATGCTCTCTCCTATACTAGTCTCGCTTAACGTATATTACATCAAATATTGTAAGACTGATAATATACAATGTGTTACTGTCGTGTTTGAATTCTGAATTACACCAATGCCATTTTTGAGTCAAAGGCACATCAGTTACTTAAAACTGTCGCCAGACAGTTTTCAGTTTCATGACTTGAGTGTATAGATTTAATATTACAAGTAGAAACAAGAAAAGTAACTTACAGCATGATCATAAATATTTTATGCGTGAAACACATTTTAAAAGTCATAATCTTGTCATTATCTCCAGTTTATTCTACATCTTAAAAAAGGCTAGAGTAAAATATTATCATATACATTTAGGTTGTATGGTTATCAAATGATACTATTTTTTCTATAAATGCAACAGTGAATAAAATCTAGGGTTTATATACAGCTTTAGTGAGCAAACTGAATAAATCTTAATAATCTCAGCTTTAGTGAGCAAACTAGATACACCTGAGTAATCTGTTTTCTGTTAAAGGTTTTTTTGTCATTATTTTAACTTATTTCCCTATTTATGTGTCAATATTATTTCACACATTAAGGTGACTACGAAACTGCACTAGAATTCATGCAACAACTCTGAAAAGTTTCTGTCTCGTAGTCTACACAAGATGAATCACACCTACCTTTTCTTTATTAAAGCTGTGCTAGAATTATACCCTAAAAGGGTTGAAAGTATATTTTATTTTCCAATTCTGACTTGGTTATTTTGTCATGTGCTGTAAATCTTGTTCTTTATGATAACATAAATCACAGTCTCATAAGCTGGTACTATTTACGTTAGTTACATCAATTTGATTAATATCAATTCCGTAAGATACCCTTAGAGTATCATACCTTGAGAATTTTTTTGAATCTCAACATGTAAGCGCCATTTCAAATCATTATGATGTTTTTGAATATTGCATTAAAAATTATATTACACGCATTAAACAGTTTCTGTATGGTAAACTACAAAATTTAATGAAACCACTTTTTTCCACTATAAAGCTTGTCCCTAGACCTAAATAGTAATATACTAATACTAATGAAATTTATCAATTTTAATTTTGTCTTGTATAGTTTTATTTGTCTTAAATTCGTATCTAATGGTAACATAGATTACAGCCTTATAAACTGTAGAATAATTAAGCATAATAATAAAAGTTTAAAATTTAAAATGATTTTACATCACTTAATATGAAAATAAATAATTTATATCGATTTATAGATAGATTACTGACTTTCGTTTTTTATTTTAAAAAAATAGTAATTTTTGTTAACTTCTTATTGGTAACGTATTTAACAGTCCGAACTCTCAGTCGCCCCATTAAGTAGACAGCAAGAAAGAGGCAAATATTCTGCATATATAGGACACTTAGAAAAATGAGGTCCACACAACTTCGTCGGGTGGCCGGGCAACATCCTACTGGCCTGGCCTACATTTATTTAGCGGCTGGTATAACTAGGATACAGGTTCTAATGCATTTGTGTGAGTGGGTAATTTTTCTTTTTATTTTGTTTTAAGACAAACTGTTCTTTTGCAATGTCTTGAATCTTGAAGATGTCAAAACTATGCCAGTAGTTCATGAAAACATCAATGAATATGTATACGCTTGCGAAGAAAAATAACAAAGTAACAAAGTGTTGCATACAGTATGGTCACTTGAAATGTAAATAACAAATAAATAAGTTATACGGTAAACAATCACTTATTTATAACATCTGGAGATATATTTTGCATTTCCATTGCTAGTTAGAAGTGTTGCGAAAAAATGATGTGTGATAAAATATTGTGAACATGTCCTCTGTGTAAGTAGGTTTGTAGAAGTACTGTCTGTATAATACTGTTTCAAGTAACTTAATCCTTGCTCACTGAAGCGTGAAGGATTGCTAGAAGTAATTTTATCTGCACTAGCATAGATGTGCAGCCCTATTATGTCACATATATTATATTACAATATGACCTAACCTTACTTTTTTGAACCGCAAGAGCCTGAAAGATTTCTAGTTTTGCAATGCATATTTAGATGGGTGGGGTATTTACTCATGTTTCTCAGAGTTTCTTTGTCTCTGTACTGACATCTTGAGTTCTGATAATCTATACATAAAGCAAAGGTTCTAGACTTGCTATTCTATTGCAAATTTGTTTCAAAATCTTGACTGATGTGATCAACATTAAAAATTGTAAACCTTAAATTAAAAAAAAATATTTTCAAAACAAATTTCAACGTAAACGCGATATCACAACACCACAAAATGAAAACTAAAGTTAATAATAAGTACCGCATATACAGTAAATAAGCTAATAACTGAATACAAATGAAAAATCGTACAAAGTACCATCTCGTAAATGATTGTTTTACTCTTTTCCATTTAAGTATCATTTTACTCAATAAAATGGGTGGGGTAATTCAAGGGGAGATAACTCGCTTAGTACTCAGAATCAGAGGTGTCATCAGCCGGTTTTGTAAACTAGAGATTCTAACAATTAATCTGATATATAACCCAAGATGTTTGCAGAACCTTACCAGTAGCACCTTCTCATAGGCTTCCTATCTGCCGTACTATATAATGTGTTTGAATAAAAGAGTCTCAGGCAGTGTTGAGTTTCAGTGACAATTGTGAGATGATATTTCTGATTGTAAAAAATATTTTGGCATCTCATCAGAACTGCACGACTCAGACAGTTGTCCTAGAATGGAATTCAGCACTGCAATGCCAGATTATGACCTTGACCTGTATTTAATGGTCATGGTTTTTGCATTAACACAAGTGTTTAGGTCCATTTCTGATACAGTAAAACTCTCATTTATCAAGTGTTTATGCTTCCTCTCTAAGTTAGACTTTCACACTGAAGTACAATGTTGTGACCTTGAACATTTTCTGGTCTAATAACTCACTTTAGTGCAACTTTGATGCCTTTTCTTCTTCACCTATGAAAAAGCAAACCTGGTGCAACATAGTAGTTAGGCTTACTCATGCTTCACTTAAGTTGCAAAAGGTGCTCATGGCTTAGGGACCATGTGCCCAGAGCATTAACCCTTAAAGCTTTATAAAGCAGGCAACAAAATTAACTTCTGCAAAATTTCATAAAATGTTTTGTCCAAGCTATATCATATTGACATTTCAAAGACAAGAGGGCAAATAGTGTAGATCCAGATGATGTGGCTCATTATATGCTACTTGAGCTGTATCTACAATGTTTGCAAATTCAACTGTTTTCATTTTTAGCACTTTAAATGTTAACCCTTTAGCTGTTCAAAAATACCAAATCTAATTTCAGGCCATGTTACACAGAGACAGCACCCAGGTACCACCTGCTAGTACGACAGCAGCTCCAGCGCCACCGATACCTCAGCAGCCTCCAGCTGTAGCACAGGTACGATTGAGTCTTTCATATTATAGGGCTTTAGGGTATGTATGGAGAGTTAAAACTCTGGCCCAGAGGTTATAAAACTTGAGTACATTCTCAAACTCAAAATAAAGCACACTGATTGGCTGCTTCCGAGCATGTGCTCCGAAGCAGCCAATCAGTGTGCTTTATTTTGAGTTTGAGATTATTCTCAAGTTTTATAACCTTGAACCCTGATCAGCCTGTGCATCACAGGCTGAGCAGAGTTTTAACTGTTCATTATGGACAACCTCAGGATATTATAGACTGTTTCATATATATATGATTATAAAACTTTTTCCCTTTCAAAATAATCCTAATAACTAAATGAGCAGATGAAGACAACATCACCATGAGTGCTGGGACCCATGGAATTGTCTGCCCCTGCCCAGGGGCTATGTACAGGTGGGCATTACAGGACCGTTTGTCCTTTGGTTGTCTTGCCTACTACAAGCAGAATGTAAGGTGAGGTATTACTTTTCTGTATGTGTCTGTGACTTAAACTTTTGTCCAGTTTTCTGGTTTACCTCTGTTTTGTGACAATGTGCATTTTTTTGTGACAATGTGCATCTGTTTTGTGACAATGTGCATCTGTTTTGTGACAGTGTGCATCTGTTTTGTGACAGTGTGCATCTGTTTTGTGACAATGTGCATCTGTTTTGTGACAGTGTGCATCTGTTTAGTGACATTGTGCATCTGTTTTGTGACAATGTGCATCTGTTTTGTGACAATGTGCAGACAGATGAGACATGGCATCCCATGGAATTCTTGTGTTATTAATTTCAGGCATCTCAGCAACAGCCTCCCATAATGCAACAGTCAGCTCCAGCACCAGCTACCTCTGTGGGCATGATGGGTAAATATGTTAATTTTTGTGGGGGGCATGATGGGTGAAAATAGGTGAATACACGGTTGGAGTTAAAATTAAATCTTTTCCATATATTTTACATAGTAGAAATGCATTAGAATAGCAAATCAGTTGGATTTTCCATATGCATACCATCATGACCTGAAAATGAATGGGCACACTTTCACATTACCTCCCTCCTCAATGATGGTCAACTCTTAAAGGAAAGAATTTCCTCCTCCAGGAGCAAATTCTTTCCTTTAAGGTAGACCCCTTTTGGAAGGGCTTCATCCTCCAGGGAAACAGACAGAAAGTCACATAAGTTGTTTCTATTTGTAAAAATGGTGGAGAAATATGGAGTTGTACCCATTCACCTTAATTGATGATTGTCAATATCATGTACAGCTAGGGAACAGGCCTGTTTGTAGGTCAGTCTTATGTATTCCTGTACTAAGAACAGGAAGAGCTATTGTTGTCACTCTGGTGTCCACTTCAGCCACAGCATCCAGATGAATTTTTGGTTGAGATGTATGGGTACATTGCCATGCCATGTCTTTTTCCCTTATTCTGAAGGAAGACAACTTTTCTGACTTCCTATTTGTCTTCCTGAGTGATAAAACCTTTTCAAAATGGGGCTATTCTTAAAGTAAAGAATTTGCTCCTAGAGGAGCAAACTCTTTCCTTTAAAAGTTTACTCAAATTTAGAAAGGCTGCATAAATGGAATTCCATCTAAAACTTTTTTCATGTGTACAGAGCAGGCTAGGAGAGCTATCCTATACATAACAGGTCTTGTTTATAAAACCACAATCAGTTATAATCAGTACATACTACCACGCAAACAGCAATTTCCTTTATTCGATTGTTCAATCATCCCATACTGACATGAGCCGAACACATTTTGAGACCGTTATGCCTTCAAGAAAATGACAGCTCGATCGAGACACAAAGACACCGGCGGTCAAAAATAGCATCAAAGCGATCACCGTCTAACAGTTATTATTACATCGCACCGCCTTACAGTAGCTTGACAGTCTGTCTGGCCCGCCCATTGACCTTTCGATTGGATACGGTTTTAAAGACTGACGTACAACACTGCAGCAGTATGCGGTGTTAGATTCAGGGAACAGATTAATAAAAAATACCGAATTAAGTATCCAGTCCCTCTTTGACTTGGCTAAGTTTTTTTCAAGGAGTAAACTAAACACACACACACACACACACACAGAATGGAGAACAACAAATAGAAAGCCATCGGTACGGATTGGAAAAATTAGGAAATCAAATAAGCTAGTTAGTTTGATGACAGAAGTGATAATAATTGGGCTCTTCTTTCTTTACATAATAACTTTTCCCATTGAAATGTTTATTGTTGATATACATGAGAATACTGTATGAAAAATACGCGCGAACACTGACGCACACAAGATCACTGCGTACATGCCGCAATGTGACAAGCAAATATCTTCTTTTTTTCTAGCAAATCATTATACTGATCTTGATCTGTTTGTCAGTGTGACGGTCGCATCGGATTATCAATGCTGGCGAATGCCGTTTAATAGTCTTTCTTATTGACAAGCGTTGAGTGGTTAATATTGTATTTCATTTGTTTTGCGACGGAGATCACCATTTCAAATAAAAACAAATAAAAACAGAGTACTGTTCAAATACATTTCGGAAAATATTACCCTCTTATTTTTGATAAAATCTAACCTATCAATTTTATCGATCTTGTACATGTTAATTCTCTAAACAATGCAAAACAACATTTTGTGGTGCAAGGGAATTTATTTCAATTTATAATATACGACTGAAATTTAGTGAAATATTTCCGAACAGGATTTCTGATACATGTATCACCTTGGCTGTTCAAAATATATTGATTGATTGGAGATTATTGTTTATTCGCCGGTTATCGGGACTGCAGAGCTCCATATAAGATTGGGTTTTGAGGATAATTCATATGTTGTGACCCCTAATTAGGCCTATATTTTTTCTCTTTTTCTGCCTTGTATGTGGCTTGACAAATATGGAAGAATAGCAGACCGCTTTCAAATCTTGTAATTGTCTGCTAAATGAGCTGCGACACGAGAAAACCAACAAAGTGGTTGTGCGCCCAGCGCACTCAGATCAGCCTGGGCATCCGCCCAGTCTGATCAGAGTCTTCGCTGCCCGCGTGGCGGTAGCTTAGACCCTCAGCTAACCTTTATGCGCTTAATAAAGAGTCTGCTTGGACTTGGCGGATGCCCAGGCTGATCTGAGTCTGAGATGGGCGCACAACCACTTTGTTGGTTTTGTCGTGTCGCGGCTCAAATAAAATTGACTGACGTAAACATCACGTGCGGAAATGAGAACATTATACCGGGTATCATCTCGTGATCGCAAAACCTAATAATGATTTTCTTACTAGCTCACGATTTGGCTAATTTGCATGTACGATTTGAACTTATCTTTTTAATCTATATTCTTAAGGTAGACGAATACTGAATAGAAATATTGGCGGGGCATTCATACCATTATATCGTCTAAATAACCCAAAGAGCTATAAAACATTTGGGTAAGAAAAAAACAATTTTCACCGTTTTGTTTTCCTAAAAAACAATATTTTGTATTTCTACATACTTTTTTTTACACATTTTCCATTAAAATTCATATCTCTAGCACATGAATGTACTTTCATTTCAGCAAATCATATAATCTGTAATATAGGATATTTGAAACAAACTGATAACAAAAAATTGCAGTTTTCTTGTTGATAAGTATATTTTTACATTCTTTGAAAAAATGCCAGAAAATTGAATTTCATGAAAAACGTCATGAAAAATATCATCAATCGATGGGGCATGCTTATGCATATTATTTTAGTAAAACTTACATCGTATGTTAAAGAATAAAACAAAAAAACAAACATTTCACCGTTTCGTTTCCTAGAAAAACAATGTTTAAGTTCAAAATATCCCCAAAACAGACTGCCCAAATTCTGCACCTGCTGCAAGCACAGCCGGTCCTTGCCCTATTATTTATTTTCCTGTTATTCGGTTCTACCACAGAGTAATGTCGACAAAAATGCGCAGATGGAATGGAAACTGTGAAGATCTTGATCATTCTGGTTCCTAAGGAACAGTCTGATCTCAGTTTCCACTGTTTGTACAGACCTATGTGCCCGAAAACTTAGGACCTTTACGGTAGATATTGTAAGTGTATATTATAACTGTATATACTCCACAGTCAGTTGATTTGATGATGAACAATAACTCTGTTTGTTTTTATGCCCCCGTGACGATAGTCAGGGGGCATTAAGATTTGCCCCTGTCTGTCTGTCTGTTCGTCACGCTTTATAGTATAGAGTTTGTGTAATCAACTCCTCCTACAGTTTTCAACAAACCTTTTTAAAACTTTGCATACATGTTGTGGACATATTGAAGATGTGCATGTGGATTTTTGATGGAGCTAAAATTAATTTTGACAGATTTACGGCCTTTTCAACTTAGTCATTTTAGGCAATTTTTGTATAGTAGGGTATAGTGTTTGTGTAATAAACTTCTCCCACAGTTTTCAATGGATCTTTTTCAAACTTTGCATACATGTTGTGGACATATTGAAGATGTGCATGTGGGTTTTTGTTGGACCTAGAATAAATTTTGACAAAATTACGGCCTTTTGAACTTAGTCATTTTATGCAAATTTTTGCATTCTATGGTATAGAGTTTGTGTAATTAACTTCTCTCACAGTTTTTAATGGATCTTTTTCAAACCTTGCATACATGCTGTGAACATATTGAAGATGTGCATGTGGATTTTTTTTGGACCTAGAATTAATTTTGACAGAATTACAGCCTTTTGAACTTAGTCATTTTAGGCAATTTTTCGCATTCCAGGGTATAGAGTTTGTGTAATCAACTCCTCTCACAGTTTTCAATGAATCTTTTTTAAACCTTACATACATGCTGTGAATGTATTGAAGATGTGCATGTGGGTTTTTGTTGGACCTAGAATTAATTTTGACAGAACATCGGCCTTTTGAACTAAGTCATTCTAGGGAAATTTTTGCATTGTAGAGTATGGAGTTTCTGTTATCAACTGGCTCCACAGTTTTCAGTGGATCTTTTTCAAACCTTGTCTACATATTGTGGACATATTTGAAGATATGCATGAGGCATTTTGATAGATCTAGAAGTAATTTTGACAGAATCGCAGCCTTCTTAACTTAGTCATTTTGGGCAATTTTTTACATGGTAGGGTATGTTTTCAATGGATTCTTTGTAGGTGCTTTATGGATATACAGGTCATGTGACAGGCACTGCACGGGGGCATCATTAGTGTCTTACAGACACAATTTTCTAGTTTAAACAAGCAAAACAGAGTTCTTGCGGGATCGTCCACCTTAAAGCATAACAAATTATGAACTTTCACCCAGGATTTAGATATGACAATACAATGTATAACGAAAATGCGGTAGAAACATTTGGAAATGGTGAAATAGCGAGAAGTTTATCTTCAAAGGGAATAATTTGCTCCCAGGAGAAGCAAACAGAGAGTTGCAAGAATTCTTCCTTTTGGCAAATATGGCAGAATGCATGGAATTTTACAGCAAATCAATACCTTTGACAAAATGTTTACTATCGGTTTGACCATTTACTATGAATTCAAGTCTGCAAGGGATCCTATGCTCTTGCAGCATAGAATCGACAGTGTTCCGATAATACACAAGTAAAAGGGGAGAAGGAAAACGCCAGAATTGTATAATGCACATGCTGGTCGGTGTTTATATGAACGGGTACACATTCAGGGGTAACAATTCTTGCCATTTTCATTTTTGCCTCCCTTCTTAATAGGGGTCAACTCTTAAAGGAAAGCGTTTTGCTCCTCTCGGAACATTTTTTCCTTAGAGTAGACGCCATTTCAGAAGCGCTAAGTCATCCAGGGAAGCAAACAGGAAGTCATGAAAGCTGTTCCCCTTTAATGCCCCGTGAAAACCTCAAGGTTTACCCATGCACCTTCAATTTCAAGCATATTTCTGTTTCTAAAGTCTTGTAAGTTTTCTGGAACAATCTGTTAGTGACCCAGTGAACTCGGGTTTAACGTCTCGTCAACACATCGGGGAAACTAGAAAATATTTAGGACAAGAAAAAAAAAGGAATAGAGACACCAGGCGGAATGAAATTGTTAAAGAAAATTATGTATATAAGTATACTTACTTTTCAGAACATATTAACTTACGAATTTAGTATATTAAAATCATACTATTCTGCTTGTTTAAGGGAAACAGAAGTGGTAAATAAAGCATGGTCCGATGATTTCTCTTCTGTTGCGACAATTCTTCATAAATTCTGATATTCCAAAATCCAGTATTTTGTTCTCAGTTTGGAAAAAATAGAAGACCAAACAGAAAAGTTACGGTAATTCTTCTAAAACTTCGCACACTCTAAAATTTCGGACACCTAAAATTATTCCCGAAAATAATTTCTGAAAGGTCTCCAAAATTTCGATCAGTGGAAAGGTGAATTTCTAAAATTTCGAGCAAAAATATGGGACCTCGGTTTTTACTTATCTCGGCTATTTTTTTTTATATATATACTTTAAAATCTGAGAACTATTGCTTGCATATATTCTAGCGTTATTCTGCACGTGCGTTAATGCGCGGGCGGCGAAAGGTATGTGAGTCTGGATCTTTTTTTGGGCAGTGCATCGGAAAATGCGCTTTACACTTAATGCGAACAGTGAAACCCGGATCACATTAACGTGGTTTCTGTCCGCATCAACAATCTATCATGGGAATCTAGAAATTAAACCGAGAACGAGGTTGCGGGGTGCGCAGGCTGAAGTGGGTCTTTGCTTTTCGTACACGCGATAAGGCGCCATTTCTCACAGCAATTCAATTTTTTGGCGGGGAATGTGCACGTGCGCCAAACTACGTAGGCATTTTTTTTTTCTTTTAATTTTTGGTAAAGATGCATGAACGTAAGATGAGAAACCTGGGTTGCAAAAGAATATAAACTGGCAGAACGAAAAATTCGTCTTTGTCGTATCTTGTCTAAGTGAACGCATGCGCAAATGCTCTGAGAGCACCGACCTGCTGTATGCACGGTCTCTGCATTCAAAGTTCGCACTTCCACTGGCACATTTGGTCCGAGTCCTTGATTTGACCATACACAGTTTCAGCTTCGAGTTTCTGCGACAGCAATCGTATAAATAAACAGTCATCGGTCCGTGTTAAAATGCGGCGTCTCAAAGACATTAGAACATGTCCGATTAGCAAATGATATAAACATTTGCGGACACTGAACAATCTTGCAAATCTCCGGGATTCACCGATAGTTTTCAACCCATAGACTTCCCATGTATGTCAAAAGAGAATCACTGATCAGCCTGTGCCGACATACAAGCTTTTCTTGTCATGCCGTAAGATACCCCTGATCTATTTGGGCAAATTATTTAAAATTACACTTGCGTATATATTTGTATTAATCAATTCCTTTTTATATTTACAACGGCGCATGCCCAGGATAGCCTGCGCACATGCGCAGTGTGTATGGGACATTTTTGCACTGATCAGCCTGTGCCGACACACAGGCTTTCCATGTCATGCCGTAAGATACTCCGATCTATTAGGGCAAATTACGTTAAGGTAAATTTCATTGAGAATTTTCTAGTAACTTTTCTTTTTT
This sequence comes from Ctena decussata, assembly GCA_963989385.1. Classification (NCBI taxonomy): domain Eukaryota; kingdom Metazoa; phylum Mollusca; class Bivalvia; order Lucinida; family Lucinidae; genus Ctena; species Ctena decussata. Next base: position 21,989,158 of record OZ022502.1, read on the forward strand.
TCTTATTAAATTACCTTGTGTGAATAATTTTATTTGTATAACCATCATATATTCTAACAAATGCGCATGCCCAGGATTGCTTGCGCACATGCGCATTGTGGTTGGGTCATTCACAGCCCGTCCAGCGAATGACACCCGCTCTGCGCATGCGTAGGTTGCATCCGTACGGGCTGGTGAAGGACAAACATACGCCTGTATACAATTTCTCTAAGAACGCGACACTCACTTGCGTACATGAGATGTCAATTTCTAGTGCCGGTATAAATGGTGTGTATTGCAAGACTGTCACTATTGGGTGGATATGATGCTCTCGTGGCTGTTAGCCCTGGTGGACCATCCGTGACGACTAATTGAAAAAACGACTGTCACTATTTACTAAATAGAGATTTCGCCACATGTCAAATTTGTCTCGTGTAGGTCTACTGGGAACCGGTAGTCATAGAGGCGCTATATCAGAGCCTGAGAATGATGGCGAAATACATGGAGACAATAAAAAGGGGCATGGTGACTGTTGGTCATGTTCCCAAAGAGATATCGTTGCTGGCAAATACTTTATCAGAAGTTGAGAGGCGGCTAAGAGGTGCCATGCCCGGCATTATATACTTTCAAGTTAAATGGAAAAGACGTAAAAGCAGACTGAAAAAAAAAAAAAAAAAAAAAAAAAAAAAACGTTTCTAAATGCGGCAGACGGTTCTGCTACATACCAAACTGCCCTTTTTTTAGGGCAACCTCACACTTTTGAAAGAAAACCTTTATGTTATGCATGTTGGGTGCAAGATATTTTTCCCCTGATCTGTCGTGAGTGGCACACGACTGCTTCTGTCCTTCCATTCAACATGTAACGGTCTGCTGATTATTAAATAAACGGTCAGATTTAATTAGGCCACATTAGACTGACATGATTTTCTTTCATTTTGGGATTACACAGGTCTGCTGTGAAGATAGGTACTTCTTAACAAGGTTCCCGCTGTGACCTGCCTGGAGATATGATTTATTCTCGCATAGTGCACTGTGATATAACCTGTTCCTGCTGAGTCCGAAATATCGCGGTAATGCACAAACTCTAAAATTTCGAGCACTGACAAAAATGCGAAATCGTAATTTCTAAAATTTCGGACAGCAAATAAAATAATTATTTTTTTCTGTGCGAAATTTTAGAAGAACTACCGTAGTTAGAATCTTATTTACCATTTATCTGATTAATGGAATTCGACTGTCACCACCATTTGATGAATGGAACTGGATAAATGATATTTAAGGGGAAAATAAATTTCTATATATTGCTTCAATTGTATTCATTTTATTATTTTCCGATATAAAGAACACGAACAATCAGTTTTGGATGGATGGATGACTTGAGATTTTATGTCATTTTCAACAGTATTCGGTCTTATTCGGACGATTTTTTTTTTTTTTTTTGCGGGGGGGGGGGGGGGGGGGGGGGGGGTGCTAATGGAAGACTGTGCGCAACTGAACCCCGTTTACGATTTAAAAGATTTTCGCCTCCAGCGGGAATTAAACCCGGTACCACTAGATCAGTAGCCTTAACCTTTTGAGCTTTCAGGGCTTAATAAGTTTTGGACCCTCCGCTGAGCTGACCATAAGAAGCACCGTGACTATGTTTTTCGTTTTCTTAGAATAAAACGTTTTCACTAAGCAGCAGCCCCTGGTTAAGTCTAACTTATGGCTTATAAGATGAGGTTGTGTCAAAACTGATTTAAAACCATGACATTGAAAGCCTATGCCAGCTGGAAAATACACGACGTTCCAAAGAAATGATGGAATACAGCATATGAGCCGCGACACGAAAAAACCAACAAAGTGGTTGTGCGCCCAGCGCAGACTCACACCAGCCTGGGCATCCGCCTGGTCCGCTCAGACTTTTCGCTAAGCGCTTAAAGGGTAGCGAAGAGTATATACTACCTCCATACGGACAGCGAAGACTCTGATCAGTCTGGGCGGATGCCCAGGCTGATCTGAGTCTGCGCTGGGCGCACAGCCACATTGTTGGTTTTGTCGTGTCGCGGCTCATATAATATTCGGATACTGCGGTGCAAAAAAAGACCCAGATTAGACTGCTCCTGGATGTTTGTATGAAAATATATATCAAACTTGTTAAAGTTGAAAACGTCTGTATTGTCCTGATTTTTTTTGTTTATTATTTCAGCCACGTTTTACAATAAAATATTAATACTTACACATTGCATTTCAAACTCGTAGCTACCCAACATGTTGAAAGTCGCCTTTTCAAGCCATTGGTGTAATTCCATATACACAGCGCATAAATATTTTCCGTTTCTATCGCCAGAATGTGGCAATGGTCTGTACGATCTAGTCACACAGAATCGAATCCAAATATTTTTACCCAATGTTGATCAATTCCAAATTGCTTTGAAACACATTTGTAAGATTAAGATTAAGTAATTTTGTAGCTCAGTAATTTTGTAGACAATTAAATTTCTAAAGTCATCGGAGAGGACCTTACTTCATGTTTGTCTACGGTTAGGGTACAGCTATAATTAGCGAAATGTCCATTTCAAGCTCCGCCCTTCTCTCGCTACCTGACAGCTTAGCGGTTAAACTTTGATGCTGATTTTGACAACCGGCGCCTTTATGATTTGATCAATTTGCCGCTTCTTTGAAGGCATAACGGTTTCAAATGTTGTTCAGTTTGAGACGGTATGTGACGAGAGAAAAATCGGAAAAGGGAAATTGCCGTTTTCGTAGTAGTAACAATCCAGTCTTTGATGTTAAACACTTCAAATGAATGAAAATACTCAGTGTTTTCATGGGCTCGAAACCCAAGCCTGATCAAATTATTCCATGTTTAAAGTTCTCAAATACTTTAATTCCTATAACTGCCTCTATTATGGTACTCATTTTGAGAATTTAATAAACACATTCATACAACCAATTTAATTGCAGGAGGTCCTGGACCAAGATTCCCTATGAGTGCAGCTCAGCCAATGCCAGGTGGTCCAGGACCACAACAGATGGCTGGTGGTCCTGGACCGCAACAGAATATGATGGGAGGACCACCCAGAGGACAGATGATGGGTAGGTAGTTTGTGACATTTCAAAAATACTTGTACTATGTTGTGGTATATTTGTAGAGATCTTTGTCATAAAGTGCATTTAACCGTATTGCACTCAAAACGGCCAAAACTCCATGGTTTTGGCCGTTTTGAGTCCAATAGGGTTAAGCAACTTTGATTGAGATTCTGTCATGGCCCAGGGAAGTCATTTGTTGGTGTTTACTGCAAATATCACAAATATTAAGGTGTAGAAGTACACTGCCAGTTTTACAAAGGGAAACAACTCTTTGGACTTGCTGTTTTCTTCCCTGGATTGCAAAGCCCTTCCCAAAATTCTTTGGTGCTTTTGACAGGATCTGGTGATCTCTATAAACATGTAAGCCGTGACACGAGAAAACCAACAAAGTGGTTGCGTGCCCAGCGCAGACTCAGATCAGCCTGGGCATCCGCCCAGTCTGATCAGAGTCTTCGCTGTCCACCTGAAGGTAGCTTTGACCCTTAGCTACCCCTAAGCGCTTAGCGAAGAGTCTGATCAGCCTGGGTGGATACCCAGGCTGATCTGAGTCTGCGCTGGGCGCACAACCACTTTGTTGGTTTTCTCGTGTCGTGGCTCATGTTTATTTGCACTGTATTTTGGGTCAAGAGAACCCAGAAAAGGTGGTTGCTGAACCGTTCAAGACTGGAAACCATTTTGCAGACATAAGCAAACAGTGCAGACCCTGTTCAGATGCTGCAAAACGCGGCATCTGATCAGGGACTTCACTATTTACTTATAGGAATTTCCATGCAAAATTCCATAAAATTTGGAAAATAAGCCTCCAGAAACCTCTAAAACAAGAAATGGATTCATCCAAATGATAAGCATGGACAAGTCCACTGGTCAAAACAGAAAAAAAAGAGTTAAAGACAGATGCCCCCTAAATAGAGTGGCTTCTAAAGACAGTTTCAACTATATTGCTTTTAATAATTCATGTCTTTACTGTTAAAATGTTAATATTGGGACAAATGCACCACAGCAAGCACTGGAGATCTCTGCTACTTCAGAAGAAGGAGTGGAGCAGTCTGGTCAGGATCTGCTATGCTTGTCCGGCAATTCAGGCAATAGTTCATAAGCAACCTCAAAACTGAACAGACTAGTCCACATATGAAAGTGCAGATTTATTTATATAAAAGTAGGATTCTGTTCATGTGACAGGAAACACTTGTGGGGGAGATAAATGAGCCGCGACACGAGAAAAACAACAAAGTGGTTGTGTGCCCAGCGCAGACTCTGAGCAGTCTGCCCAGACTGATCAGACTCTTTGCTAAGCGCTTAAAGGCTAGATAAGGGTCTTAGCTACCTCCATGCAGACAGTGAAGACTCTTATCAGACTGGGCGGATGCCTAGGCTGATTTGAGTCTTCGCTGGGCGCACAGCCACTTTGTTGGTTTTGTGGTGTCGCCGCTCAAATGTTTTCCAGGAAGAGTCTGTCTCCTTTGTCACTGGAGGGTTTTCTTTGCTTTAAGAGTTGGCTATCCATCCTCCCTTTCCAGCCGCACACTCACACTTTTGGAAGGGTTTAATCTTCCAGGGAATCAAACAGGAAGTCACAAAAGTTGCTCTCTTTGGTAAAAACAGCAGAAGAAAGGATGGTATACCAGCCTTCTCCTTACAGTATCACAGACAATCGGAGCACGCTCGGCCAATTCCGTGAATCAGACCTCGGGCGTATGTACGGTGGAGCAATATGTGGCAAAATCCAACATTTTGTTCGCCCGAAAAGTATACGCCGAAGCTGTAGCTCCCTATGTCTACGAATGATAATTGATTCTCGACTTGCGACGTTTTTCAGCTGTTGCACAGACATTCATTTAATGCTTTGCTGTTGTTAAAACAAAATAGTCAATTATCAATGCCGAGACATAAAATACATTTGTTTCTTTTCATTAGCTCGCCTGAACGAAAGTTCAGGAAGAGCTATTGTTGTCACCTTGGCGTCGGCGTCCGCGTCGGCGTCCGGATTGGATGTTTTGGTTAAAGTTTTTTAAAGACCTGTATCTCCTTAACCCATGGATGGATTCTTTTGATACTTACTCTGTAGTTAGATATTGGTCCAAAGTTTAACAGGGTACTACCCCCACCCCACTCCGTGACCTTTATGTCAAGGTCATGGACTTAGAAAATTGGGAGTTTTTTGGGACTGGATGTTTTGGTTAAGTTTTATAAAGCCCAATATCTTCCTAACCCATGGATGGATTTCTTTGATACTTGCACTTTAGTTAGATATTGGTCCAAAGTTTTCCAAGGTACTACCCCCACCCCCCTCAGTGACCTTGATTTCAAGGTCATGAACTTAGAAATTGTCTTTTTATTGATTGGACTTTTTGGTTAAAGTTTTTTAAAGACACATATCTCCTGAATTCACAGATGAATTCTTTTTATATTTGCACTGTAGTTAGATATTAGTCCAAAGTTTACATAGTACTTCCCCGACCCCCGCTCAATGACCTTGATGTCAAGGTCAGGGACTTAGGAAATTTGGTCTTTATTAAAGTTTTCTAATTGCGTACTGATTCATAATGCTTGGCAGAGATTTAATTTACACTTGAACTGGTGTTAGACACTGCTTTGAGTTTTTACAAAACACTGTATACTTACCCCACTGGATGACCTTGACGTCAAGGTCATCAACTTTGAATTTTGTCTTAAAGATTTGGTAAAGTTTTATATTTATGAAGACATAATTTCACAGTGCCACAATGGACTCAGTTGATACTATTACTTGGACTGATGTTAGATAATGGTTCAAGGTTTTCATACATCCTAGCCCCTGCAGCCCACCACCCCCACCCCTTAGTTCTTTGACCTCAAGCTCATGGACTTTGACATTTCATGTGGATTTTATTATTTTAATTTTATTTTAAGACTTATTTCTGAGATAGCTTTTGTTTATAAACGTGTTGTCATTATGGACATGCTTGTCTGAAGTTTTATGCTTAGTAGTCCACACCACCATAGCAACTGTGTGATGGGCAAGCACCTATTCAGGCGAGCTATGCTGTCAGGCGACAGCTCTTGTTTTATTATTTACTCGGTGCGACAGTGCGGCCATCTTTGTTTACGTCGTTGTTCCTAACAACAGTCGTGTGACGTAAGTAGTCCCACGTCATACATCTGAGGTTGATTCACGAAATTGGCCGAGCGGTGTTCCGATTGTATCACAGAATGTATTAAGAAGCAAACAGTTTCCTGTAGCCTACCAGCCATAGGCTGTGGAGGTTGGAGGCCCATTGTGTCTTTGACACATCATACGAAAGGCAGAGCCTATCCCTCTCCTTTTGCTGCCTTATTCTTCCCTGATTTTGGAAAAGGTACCCATTTACCCCGAGTTGACAAAGAGAGGTTTCCAGACGCCTGCTGGCCAAACTCAGATTCGAACCCACTACTTTTTGTACCAAAAGAGTCTGCAATCACTTGATCATGGCCCTCTCAGTAGATACACTTATAAAAGGTACATGAGCCGTGCTCTGTGAAAACCAGGCTTAATGACATAACGTAATAATTACGTTGTGAACGGATGAAAAACACCAAAATTAATGATTTTTTGGACCTCTACTTAGTTCCATGACAATACCTTAGGTGTTGAGATATAACAGAAGGCCTATGAATTCAGACAAAATCAAGTCATAAATACGACATATGTTGCCATGACAATGCTTATTCCACGGTAACCCCAAAGCCTTGAAAACATTGGTATACCAGCACAAAGACCTATCATTTGAGAAAGAATGTTAAGTCATGCAAATTGTCATGTGTGTACTATGAAATACACAATGAAAATGAGATAACACACATTTTGTCCAAGTTATTTTGTGAAACAAGCACAGAAAGCGCGTTCAAACAAACGTAGTGACGTTGACGTCACAACATACTTGCATGACATTAATAACGTCATATAAAGAAACTGCACTACCTGTTGAAGTCACAACATACTTGCATGACATTAATAACGTCATATAAAGAAACTGCACTACCTGTTTGCTTCTAAAGTCTATATCTCAGTAATAAATAGTGGTAACCATCTCAAAATTTCAGGAAATGTTTAGAAAAAGTAGTACTTTTCAGTAATGCAGTTAGTTATTTTTTTGTTTTTATGTCATTAAGCCCGGTTTTCACAGAGACTGGCTCATATGTATTTAGATGAGTGGCGGCACGAGAAAACCAACAAAGTGGTTGTGCGCTGGGCATCCGTCCAGCCTGATCAAAGATTTTGTTTTCCGCATGGCTGTAGCTTAGGCCCTTGGTTGCCCTTTAAGCGCTTAGCAAAGAGTCTGATCAGACTAGGCGGATGCCCAGGCTGATCTGAGTCTGCGCTGGGCGCACAACCACTTTGTTGGTTTTCTCGTGTCACGGCTCAGATAACTTGAAACCCGTTTTATTTTCAGGTGGCCAGGGTATGCAGGGTCCTATGGGTGACCCAAGGACAGGCCCAGGAGGGCCAATGGGAGGGCAACAAGGCCCAAGAGGTCCAGTAGGTGGACCTGGTGGAAATATGGGTGGGCTTTTTGGCATGCCACCAGGGTCCATGGGACAGAGTCCAGGTCAAGACTTTGGAAGGGATCAGCCTCGTGATACAAGGATGATGGGAGATGGAATGGGGATGCCATTTGGTGGTCAAGGTCCCCGCCCCGGGATGCCCCCTGCAAGTATGGCTGGTCCAGGGCTTGGTAATTTACCACCCAGTAGTATGCCAGGGAGTGCCCCTGGTGGAATGCCCAGAGGGGCTGCACCGGCCCAACCGGCAATGGTAAGTTAGTTTTCTTAAAAAGGTCTTACTGTTATGGTTCAGCACTACCAGTCTAGAAACTCAGCTTTGCTTGTCTTGTGAATGAGACTGTAAATGAAGGTTCCTGACTCTATATGACATTCCTGTTGGCAGGACATTAAATTCACATAAGGTAAATTACTAAGGTTAGTAAGCAAGGGTATTAGGATTTTGAACATTCTGATCACTGTGGTAAAGATTGTACAAAGGACACAATCAAAGACCAACAATCAATTTAATCCTCATCATGTGTCAAAACCAGAGCTGTTGGAAGGCAGCCAATATCTGATTTACTTCTGCTAGATTGTCAGGGGTTGTACACTTGTCAGAATCCATGCACAGGCTTCTTTTGCAAACTTATGTTGTGTTACCATTAATACTGAAAGTTAAAAATGGACAGACACAAGGAAGAACAGGACCCAGGTGCCCTGTCTCAATTCCAAGTTACATTATATGTCTTTATACCACACATCTTCAGGTAAGAGGGTATTGAGGATAATTCAAAGATAATTTTTCTTATTTCTCTACAAAAACATACGTTGTGATCCCCATTTAAACTGTCACAAGATATGCTTGGGGAAATTATCTCAAAATTATTACTGTTACCCACTTCTTTTCTTGAGCACTGAATTGCCAAATTTGAAGATTCTAGCTCATCTAGTTTCTGAGATGAAAAATTGTAAAAATTGTAGAAAAACATGATCTGTAGCTACACCTTAAACCTTAATACACAACTAATCTTTACTATTATCTCCAGGGTGGATTCCCAAGCCTGGCTGGTTTATCAAATCTGGGAGCATCTCTTATGGCTGGAGGTCCAATTTCATCACAAGATCAGGAAAAGGTAAGAAACATGTTTTTATGCCCCCCAAGAGGAACATCAGGAGGCACATGAAAATGATCTGTAAATCTGTCCGGACATTTGACAGAAAGTCTATTGGCAATAAAAAGTCTACAGAAGCAAGTTTGATCAACTGCGATAATTTAAAGCTTACCATAGCAAATTTGATCAAACAAAAAAAAACTTCATAAGTAGTTAAACCATAATGGAATTTTTTTTTTTTCAAACAAAATTTAGGTTCCCAGGTCCAAAGTCAATGTAACAGCCAAAGGTTAAAGGTCTAATCTTGCATCCACAATTACTCAAAAAGCTATAGAGTCAATTTTATTAAACTTGGAAGGTGCAGTTTTATAAGATATGTTTAGCTCAAGATTTAATTTCCATGCCTAAGGTCAAGATGAATCTGACATCAAAAAAAAACATGGTCATCTTCAATCACATTTATTTTCTTTGGATATAGATACATGTACTGAAAGCATCACAAAAACCTCTAAGCATAGGGTTCTCTCTGGGAGTTTCAAAATAGGAGTCCCAGGGACACCTTTTGAGGAAGCAGAAGTTCCACTGTATAACTTTGTCAAATATGCCTAAAAGTTTGTGTCCCAACCCAAAAGAGGGAGTCTTGGACTGCTCATTTGGGGTCAATCAAGAACTATTCTGTTTAGGACTGGTGTGACTCACTTGTGTACAGAATTATTCAATTCCTTAACCCAGTTCTACTCAATTCTTGGGTCTAGAATCTTACAAAAATTGTGTCGTAGGCAGTAAAGCAGACAGTTCACTTTGCATTAGTGTATGTTAGTAGCTTTTGTGTCTTTATAGATATCTTGCCAAATTTAAGACAAATATCAAAAGCTAATTAAAAAAAAAAGACGATAGAGGAGTATGGTAGAGAAATGTGTTTTTTAATGAAGTTATTGTGTATCATTTCATTGCCTCATCAGAGGTATATATTTGTGTCATGCTGGGAGAAATAGTATCTTTGGGCATATTGAAACAGTAGCTCAAATCAACATGCACATCAATCTTCACTCTAACATAATAAGTCTTTTGGCTGTCAAGAATTTATGTTGTGAAATGGAAAGACTGTTTTCACCGGCTGATCTGAGCTATGGCTGTTCATGCATGCACTTAGTGCATATGTAAACAGCTATGCCTCAGATCAGCAGTGCCAAGGCTTTTCTCATGGCCTGGCTCAAGATATTCATTTCCATTCTTTTTTTCAGGCTGCATTAATCATGCAAGTGTTACAGTTAACAGACCAGCAAATAGCCATGTTACCGCCAGACCAGAGACAGAGTATTCTTATACTGAAAGAACAGATATCAAAGAGTGCTCAGTAACAACACAGACATTGCCCATTTTGTTAGTGAGAACAGCATGGACAATGTAATAGTATGGACATTGTCCATACTCCTAGCTCCTACATTGTTAATGCTGTAATGTTTCATCAGCAAATAGCCATGTTACCTCCAGACCCAGAGACAGAGTATTCTTATACTGAAAGAGCAAATATCAAAGAGTGCTCAGTAACACCAGAGGTATTGCCCATACTGTTACATTGTCCATTCTGTTACATTGTCCATGTTGTTGTCATGTCTCATCATCATTAAGCCAATATTAAAAAATTCCATGTATTAGGAAAAGTCTTCTGTTTTATTTCTGTGTCCTATAGTTTCTCTAATATTTGCCCATGGATGCTGTTTGCCCATGGGTAGTGTTTAACCTTAAGCCTGTTGCTAGTAAACAGAAATTGCTGCCAGCAGTATAGACTAGAATCAGACTGCAGTTAATTTCACCTTCAGCAGGTGAACAGTTATGTTCATTAGTGGGCACAGTGCACACCTTATGGGATCCAATCATTCTCATTCATAAATGTCTCTTATGCCCATGAAAAGTTGCTCAAGCATGGAGGTGCCATATGGCATGTGCAATCAGCTAAGAAAAATCAGCCTATGCATAAATGCAGTCTGATCAGTCTTCTGTTTTCACTTACAACACAGAGTTAAGTGACTTCAGAATAATTATTTGTTTGAGAAAATCTGAAGTTTCTGTTGAAAAAAATTTCAATTTGAAATGCCATTGAAAAATTGAGCATGGCATATAATGTTTGTCATGCTGCTTTACCAATGACATCATGGCTATGTTACCATAGCAACTGTGGAATTACCAATTGTTGTACTTACTACCTTAGCAGAATGATATCTCAATGACGTCACTTTGACATCAATATGAATCCTTAGTTGCTACTGTATCATATTTATAACCCCATTGGTACAGGATCATGGCAAACAGTGTATGCCATGCTCTACCGTTTTTTCAATGACGTTACAAACTGAAATTCTTTCAACAGAAACTTCAGATTTTCTAAATCAAATAATTATACTCAAGTTATTTAATTCTGTGTTTTACACAATTTATAAAACCTGGAGAGTCTTAAAGCTGAAAAGTGAAGAATGATATGTTTAGGAATCTGAGTATTTGCTTTCCACGTCTGAAGGTGTATGGATACACTGACACTGGATACACTGACATTTTTTTCCACATTTTTCAAAAGGAAGACAACTTTTGTGACTTTTTGTTCACTTCCCAGATCAACAAAAGGGGTCAACTCAAGGAAAGAATTTGCTCCTAGAGGAGCAAATTCTTTCCTTGAGATGACCCCCATTGAAAATGGAGCAAATGTGGAAACAGCAGAGTTGCTCCCCCTGAAATGGTACCTATTCACCTTTTGGTATTTTTTCTTCACAATATCCAAATGACCACATGAGACCACATAAAGAGGAAGTGCTAGAGAGGCAGGGGACTTGGGCACTCAAGACCGTTAGACAGAATATCAAATAACAAAAAGTCTACAGTAGTTTAGTAGATTTAATATATTTAATTCTTAATAACGATCTCCAGAGAATAATCTTTGTTCAGCAGGAAGACTAAAAATGTCACGGTTTCAGCGTTAGACTGTTAAAATTCCCCAAACAATCAGCTCTCAACAAAAATGAAAATATAACAGATATTTGTACAATTAAACTTAACTGACAAACATTTGTTAAAAGCACTTATTTGGCAGCACAATAAAATATGCTGGTGTAAAAGACTAAGCAGTCCCTGAGCCAGATTAATACAGAGCTTCAAATAAAGGTTGGGTGGTAAGGAAGTAGGGGGCGTGGGTGGGATAGGTGTTGCATGATAGTTCTGGGATATGTAGGTTTAGTTGACACCTTCAAATTGCAATATCTTGCGGGAATCAAGTTTGACTTTGGCAAAACTCATCTTGAATTTTTATTATGATGAAAAAGGCTGTGCTCATTTGTTTGTTCTTTACCTTGCTGCCTCTCAACCCTGAAAGTACTAAAAAGCAGACAAAAAAAATTTACTCTGCCAATTTCGTAAAATATCATACTGAGTATTCCAAGAGCAGAGGGCAAACAATCTAGATCCAGATGAGATGGCTCAAAATGAGCCATCTCATCTTGATCTACACTGTCTGCCAATCAAACTACCAGTAGTTTTATTTCTGGCCCTTCAAGGGAAGACGGTCACAACACCTGTTTACCTTCAGAAACAGAGAAGTTATCCTAAAATTATCAGTAACCAACACCTCCATCCCGCCCCCCCCCAAAAAAAAAAAAACCCATCCACCTCAACCTCCAAGTATCTGAAGTCCTGCATACAGTAAGAATGCTGTACATTAAAAATATGTGTCAAATATATTAATATCATTTTGTTCATGTAGAGTATTTGCTGAAATAAAGAAAAAGAGATGCACTTTACAGCATAGCTGGCCCAAACTGATGCTTGACATGCAGGCAAGATTGTAAGTCTATAATCTTTGCTTTGAAAGTCACATTTGGCATATGGCTTGAACCGCATGAAACTACAGGCAAGCATGTGTTCTCAACTTATACAGTCAACTCTCGATATCTCAAAGTCAAATTTCTTCACAAACTACTGGTATCTCAGTGTAAATTTACTTTGAGATATTAGTAGTTTGAGATAAGAGGAGTTGAAATGTAAATAAACAAGACCTGTCACAGGGACAGGATAGCTCGCCTGACAGCGCCTTGCCCATCACATAAAAAACTTTAACGTAAAACTTTAACATTTTGCTAACGCCGCCGCCAACGCCAATGCTGACGCCGACGCCGGGAGTAGCACAATAGCTCTTCCTGAACTTTGTTCATGCGAGCTAAAAATAGGGAATGTGTCCAAACATTTTTCTTTGAAAGAGGATGTACTTTTAGATATCAGTGTTCGAGATATTGAGAGTTGACTGTATTTATAAACTGGAGCTGTCTGCAACAAGCCTTAACGTGAATACAAAATGCTTACATAAAATTTCCAAGTCCAATACCTTCACCTAACAATCTTTAACAGGTTGGGGCAAAATGCAATAAAACTCTGGATCATAATCTAATGGCAGTCCAAGTGTCACCTAAATTCATCATGACATTGGAAAAACTTTAACTTCAATCAAAGACTTTAACAAATAAATAAAAGTCCATGACCTTGACTTTAATTATTCAAAGTATCAACTGAATCCACCCATTTTAACCAAAACATCCTATGCTAATGCAGATGCCAATGTCAGGTTAGCTTCAACACCTCTTCCTGTTATTTTGTACAGGTGAGCTAAAAATTACAATCACCCAACCATTACTTACCAGACATAAAGTATACATACAGGGCAGTCCCTTTATATCATACTCATAACACATTTGAATGTAACATGGTCATGTCTTGACTCCCAAAATTTAGGGCTTTATAAAGGAACTACAGGAATTAAAAATAGCCATCAGAGGAGATGGCAAATCCCCCGACCAAAGACCCCCATGGGCCTTGGTAAAAAGGGTGCACTCCAAAACACATATTAGTAATATATTGTCATTCTTTTATGCTTCTGATTGATATTAACTGTTAACAGATGCATGGTTATCTAACACTCAGACTAAAACAGTATGCTTGACTGCTAAAAAGAGGTAATATCTCAAACAGCCACCATAGCATACAATACATACAACTTTCAAAATGTGAGAATAACTTCTAAAGTACAAGCCCTACAAACCTAATTTTGAGCTCTCTAGTAAGTGAATTTGGACAAAGAATCCAAATCTGCAATTTTGTGGAGGGGTCAGAGAGAGTTAGGAACACTAAATTCTAAAAGGTACACTGTTATTCAAATTCTGGAGCTGGCCAGGGTTATACAGATATGCAGCAGAGACTCAAACAGCAGCTCAAAATACCAAAGGGAAATAACTCACAGAGTATAAAAGCAAGAGTTATCATTCATGTATGAGACAAATTGTCATGACGATTTCTGCATATCTGTGAAGTATCATGAAAATATTTCAAAAGGTATTCAAGCTATAGAGCGGACATCTAAAATCATCAAAGGGAAATAACTCCAAAAGTAAGAAAGCAAGAGTTGCCGTTCTTGTTCGCAACACATCATCATGACCTGTTCTTCATATCTGTGAAGTATCATGGAAAATATTCCAAAAGGTATTCAAGTTATAGAGCGGACACGAAATCACACCTAAAACCATCAAGGGGAAATAACTCAAAAAGTAAGAAAGCAGGAGTTGTCATTCTTGTTTGATACACATCGTCATGACCTGTTCTACATATCTGTGAAGTATCATGAAAATATTCCAAAAGGTATTCAAGTTATAGAGCGGACACGAAATCATACCTAAAATGATCAAGGGGAAATAACTCAAAAAGTAAGAAAGCAAGAGTTGTCATTCTTGTTCACGACACACCGTCATGGCCTGTTCTACATATCTGTGAAGTATCATGAGAATATTCCAAAGGGTATTCTAGTTATAGAGCGGACACGAATCTGCCAAAAAATCACACCTAAAACTATCAAGGGGAAATAACTCAAAAAGAAAGCAACAGTTGTCATTCTTGTTTGCGACACATCCTCATGACCTGTTCTACATTTCTATGAAGTATCATGAAAATATTCCATAGGGTATTCAAGTTACAGAGCGGACACGTATCTGTCAAAAAATCACCAAAGGGGAGATAATTCAAAAAGTACAATAGCAAGAGTTACCATTCTTGTAAGCGACACATCGTCATGACCTGTTCTACATAACTGTGAAGTATCATGAAAATATTCCAAAGGGTATTCAAGATATAGAGCGGACAAGAAAATGTTTACGGACGGACAGACGGACGGACGGACGGACGGACGCCAGGCTCATCGCTATATCCCCCGAACCTTTCGGTCGGGGCTATATCCCCCGAACCTTTCGGTCGGGGGATAAAAAGTAATGGTCATTTTCCTATAGCTTCTTTTTGAAACTATCCCTTTATTTCACAACTCATTTTAATAATGCCCATTGCTATGAATACCAAATGTAGCTTTATAAATGGACTGTTACAGTAGTGATTTGAGGAAAATTCATACAGTTAAATCAGTAAACCTTATGCTCCTTAGCCTTGTAAGAAAGCCTATTAACTATTGTAACAAATATTCTACAGAATGCTGTGTCTCATCTGTGCACTGTCACAAAACAAATCTGCACAAGAAAACTCATCAAAAGTTTATGCAACTGCCAATACCCAAAAAGCAGTACTTATGTCTTGCTTTCTGCTACTCAATCTATCGTAGGCAAGATAAAAACCTTATTCTGAGTGTAATGAGTCACAAAGTGCATAAATATTAAGAATGTTGGCATATATCAAAACATTTAATACATGCCCCAAAAATTGATTGCTGGGGCATAAAACAATCACAAATGTGTAGTTTGTAGATTGTTCTGAGTACATTTACAATCCATTATGAAAATTATGATAAAAAATTCCTAGTTGAGGTGTATGGGCACACCTCCCAGTTTTAGCTCCCAATTTTATAAAGGGGAACGACTTCCCGTTTGCTTCCCTAAATGCTGATTTTCCAAAATGAGATCTACTCTTCAAGAAAAGAATTTGGGTCTAAGAGCAGCACCCTTTACAGAACAAATTCACCAACCATGAAGGAAGCAAAATACTATTCCATTCAAGTTCTCTCCCTTGTAAAAATGGAAATCTTGCCATGGAGGTGCATCCATAAACCTTAATACAAAAAAGAAAGAGAATAATAAAATGGCAAGAAATTCTAACACTTTGTTCCCTGAACAGAAACTCCGGATAGACAAATTTTGGAGGATGAAATCTGAAGTACCTCTTTAACCCTTAATGCGCCAAAACGCAGACGACAAAATTTACGTCTGAAGAAATTTCAAAAATGTTTTGTCCAAGCTATATCATATTGAAAATTCAAAGACTATAGGGCAAACAGTGTAGATGCAGATGAGGTGGCTCATTATGAGCCACCTCATCTGGATCTACACTGTTTGCAAATTCAACAATTTTTCATTTTTGGCACTGAAAGGGTTAACATGTACAGATACTTTCAGAGGAAAGTAACTCTTCTATGTTCAGCATTGTCCCCAGCCCCCTTCCTCTATCCTCAGAGGGAGATTGATTCCTATAGAAAGGACTTGCTCTGCTGACAGTAAATTGTTTCCTTTAAGTGAGCCGCAATGCGAGCAAACCAACAAAGTAGCTGTGCACCCAGCGCAGACTCAGATCAGCCCGAGCATCCGCCCAGTCCGTTCAGACTCTTTGCTAAGCGCTTGAAGGGTAGCTAAGAGTCTAAGCTACCTCCATGCGGACAGCGAAGACTCTGATCAGACTGGGCGGATGCCCAGGCTGATCTGAGCCTGCGCTGGGCGCACAACCACTTTGTTGGTTTTCTCGCATCGCGGCTTAAGTAATATCCCTAGCTTTAGTTAAGAATCCCAAAGTTGTCTCCCCTTAACAAATGGCAGAAAAACAAGTTGGCGTATCCACTTACTTAAAGGGTCTTATATCACACCATACTAGTTATGTTGTGAAATTACTTTAGAATCCCCTCAACAAGAATTACTAATTGAAATCCTGCAACATACAAAACAACAACTACTAAGCACATCTTTCCACACTTCCACAACTAATTCGGGTTTTTCCAAAATGGGTGGCTCCTTTAAAAGCCTGTGAATGATGACATTTATATGTTGACATTACTTTTAACTACAACTGACATCACACTAATGTGTGTGTTGCAACATGGTAATTATCTCTATAATCCCTTATTTGCATTTACTCTTGAAAATTAAGATGCATTTTGAAACCACCTACTTAATTTGGTTTTGATGCAGATAAAATGAACTTTCACTAGGGCAACTTTAAACTGTATTAATCAAACCAGTTTCATGGTTAAAATTCTCTAGTGGGAAGCCGATATAGGATAATTTTGCAAAAAGATAAAAACATGTTGTCTTGCTCTCCAAAATCCTGTCTATCTGGAGGTACTGCATACAGTGCACAAACAAAAAAAATGTTAAACTGTGACAAAACTCTTGTTTGCTTTGTTCTTTCATTTGGTTGCAATTACTTGCTCAAAATGTATAAACAAAAATACTAATGTATAAGACTAGCTGCTGTAAATATCAGTGTCTGTCGGTTTGATATCAAGGCTATACTGCAATGATGTTCTGAAATCTCAGGTCTATCAAGATAAGAGGGACTGTATACATAAAAATTAACATTAAACATATGTAAAGAAAATGGTAAACATTAACAAATATGTATTTTTAGTGACATGAATATATGAAATCTCAATTTCTAAACAATGCGTCATATATACATGTACAAGCATAGTTAAAATGTTAAAATAATAATATGAGCAAATAAGGGTGCAGGGCACTCATATAACACAACCCTGACTACCGGTATGTCATTTTCTAACTTGACACAAAAACCGATGCCAAAATTAAATGTTAGCAGAGTGGTTAGGTAGGGTTTGGAGAAGGGTGAGAGGTAGAGAGATTATAACAGGGTCTAATTATATCTGAGACTGTCTAAATAGTCTCAAACAATCTGATATTAGGTTGAAGACAGTAAATTATAGCAGTTGTAGAAGGCTTACATGTAAGCATACTTTGATGTAAGATAGCAACAATATTTTATCAAAGCTTTCTATTAAACAAAGCCTGAAATCATTGTTTTTAATATTTGAGACTGTCTCAAAACAATGATTTCAGGCTTTGTTTAATAGAAAGCTTTGATAAAATATTGTTGCTATCTTACATCAAAGTATGCTTACATGTAAGCCTTCTACAACTGCTATAATTGACTGTCTTTAACCTAATATCAGATTGTTTGAGACTATTTAGACGGTCTCAAATATAATTAGACCCTGTTCTTTCCAACCACAACCTCAGCTGTTTGCTGTATCATACATAATGACTAGCAGATTTATATAAAATGCCCTGACCAGGCTAATTAGTGTCTTCACTTTCATAACATACCAACATGTACTCTTGTCAACAAAAATGTCATTGACAGTTCTGCATTATAATTGTTCTGGGCTAAGACTATCACAATGTACAAAACAAGAATTCTGTAAAATGAGGTGTCTCGCCTGTCTGCATTGTCTTAAAACAGAGCTAAATGCAAAAACTCAACAAAAGTTTACACCAAAGTTGACACCAGAAAAGCAATACATACAGTCAACTCTAAAGTTGACACCAGAAAAGCAATACATACAGTCAACTCTAAAGTTGACACCAGAAAAGCAATACATACAGTCAACTCTAAAGTTGACACCAGAAAAGCAATACATACAGTCAACTCTAAAGTTGACACCAGAAAAGCAATACATACAGTCAACTCTTGATATCTCGAAGTCGAAATTCATCCATAACTACTGATATCTCAAAGTAAATTTTCTGGTCCCAGAAAATTTCCTTTGAGATATCAGTAGTTTGAGATATCCAGAGTTGAACTGTAAATAAAAACAGGAAATGTGTTCAAACTATAATCTTTGATACAAAAGGGACTTTGAGATATCAGTGTTTGAGATATCGTGAGTTGACTGTACTTCTTGCATCTGCTAGTTGTAGGGGTGGCAACAAGACCTATCATGAGATAAAATAGCTCGCCTGATGATTTGTTTGCCCAAGATATAGATTTTCAAATTTTAACAAATTAACTCCTTAACTAGTTGTTGAAAACAAAGATAGCTTGACAAAGTCACTTATCAAGCATTCATTAAGTATTGAAGTTCACATAAAATTGAGTGCGCTTATCTACTTGCTGTAAAAATTACGAGGAGCTGTTGCAACGTTAAAGCTCATCATATCTGGTTATAGTGGTTCTGGAGGAGTGTGTGTGTTTGGGGGTGGGGGGGGGGGTGGGGGGGGGCAAAAATGGCACTGTTTTGCATATCATTTATTGGACAATATAACAACCCATTAGCTAATGACATGTTTTGTTCTGAACACTCAAGCTCAGGATGCTGCCCCCTGACTGTGATGCCAAGCTTTTCCTGGAAATTCTAACAGCAAGCATGCTGCAAGAAACAGCACCTTAAAGCTCTTGCAAAAGGCCAAGACCAGTAATTGCTTATTAATTAGTCCACTTTTAGCAAGAGATTCCTCAGGGTTCAGAAGCAAATAGGGAAGATTCTGATCAGATTATATGGATGAACAGGATGAGCTAAGTCTCAGCTGTTTGGACAGCACTTAGGTGTGGGGAACACTGACATATTTACAAAGGGAGACAATTTTTGTGACTTCCTGTTCTACTTCTCTGTCCAAAAAAGGAATCTATTCTTAAAGGGAAGAATTTAGGAGCAAATTATTTCCTTCAACAGACGACAGTCATTGAGTGGCAAAGTTGCTTCCCTTTGAAGTTTCCATTCCCCTTCAGGCACCATTCTTCCATTATGAGAATAATATCTCTAAGAAAGCATAAAATATGCACATGTATGATTTAATTCTGAAATGGTCATTGATTTGTACATATTTTGCATAGATGTAGTTAAAATGGAGATCTATTTTAAAAATGCTTCACTGGCAAAAATAGCACTGGGGCCATGCATGGGAAATAAATATGGTCCACATCCACCTCCTAATCTTTGCAGTATGATCTGAACCTATTTATTTGGCCTTGAAGAAAGCATACAGAAAATGAGCCGCTACACGACAAAACCAACGAAGTGCCATGTGCGCCCAGCAAAGACCAAGATATGCCTGGACATCTTCCAAGTCTGATAAAAGTCTTTGCTGTGCGCTTGAAGTGTAGCTAAGGGTCTAAGGTACCTCTATGCTGACAGCCAAGACTGATTTGACTAGGTGGATTCCCAGGCAGATCTGAGTCTTTGCTGGGTGAACATGCCACTTAGGTGGCTTTGTTGTGTCATGGCTCATATGAAGAAAAGTATTTCATCCAAAAGATTAACTCTTATTTGACGCTCTGCTATATATACTGTTTCCCATGCAGTGCCTCCGTGCCTTTGTTCTGGACTAATACTTATAATATCACAATGTAAAATATGCGTAATCTTAACAATAACAACTCCACAGTTATACAGCTGCCCCATATGAAAAAATGCCTCGTGTTATATACTACAGGCAAAGCCTCAAATCAATCAGTCTTCTGAAGGCTGCAGGCCTTTGGCAGATCGAATTCTAAAGAACCTTGCAAAAGTTTTACTGCAGGGTAAAGAAAGTAGATGTATAATGTCAGAACTTAACCCATATTCAATTAACGTTTGTGGAGATAACTCAATTTAATATTCATGCTGAATGTAAAACCTGGAAACATAAGTAGTCCTGAAATACTTCTTCAAATACAGCTATGAAAGCTCACAGAGTAGAAATGCAGACTGATTTGAGCCTATACTGGCAGCATACAGTATTAGGCATGTTTTCCTATGAGGCTACCTGACATAACAAAAATACCATATTTCTTTGGTTATAAGACAGAGGGTTTTCCCTTCCAAAACAATCTAAAACTAGAAACATGGTAACTAAAAGGGCCCCGCCTTTATAAAACTATTTATGACATTTAAGTCGTATGTGCCCGACCAGAAATAACAATACCAGCCTTCTATTATCATGCTGTTCCTTCATATTAAATATGTTGTTTGAAATTAATCCTCTGGCAGTGTCATTAAGATATGGGCAAAATACACAATTATGATTGATTAAAGCATGGACAACAACTCTGTGAGGCAGGAAACTGATGTTACCATTCTTGCATTCTGCACACCTTCAGATCATCTAATGATGCTTTATATTTGTGCCAAGTTTTATAAAAATATCTTCAAAGGCTTTAAAGTTATACAGCAGACAAGATTTCCATACCTAAAATAACAAAGGGAAGTTGTAGTTATGGTTCTTTTTCTCTACACATTGTCTGATGATGTTTATATTTGTACCAAGTTTTGTGAAAATATCTTAAACAGTTTTAAAGTTAGAGAGCAAACACGTTTTCTAGACTGTAAACTAGCAAGGGGAAAAATTCTGTAAAAAATGTAGATGGAGTTACAGTTCTTATTCTCTGCATATTGTCTGATGATGCTTTATATTATGTACAAGTTTTATGAAAATATCATTGGTGGTTTTAAAGCTATAGAGCGGACCTGATTTCTATATTTAAAATTACAAAGGGGCATAATTCAGTAAAAAATGTAGACAGAGTTAGGATTCTTGTTCTCTGCTCATTACCTGATGATGCTTTACATTTGTACCAAATCTTGTGAAAATACCTCTAACCGTTTCAGAGTTAAAGAGCGGACAAGATTTCTGTACTCAAAATTACAAATGGGCATAATTCAGTAAATACTGTAGGCAGAGTTATGGTTCTTGCTCTCTGCACATCGTCTGATGATGCTTTACATTTGTATCAAGTCTCGTGAATATATCTCTAACATGTTCAGTGTCATGAACCGGACACGATTTCTGTACTCAAAATTACAAAGGGGCATAATTCAGTAAAAATTGTAGGCAGAGTTATGGTTCTTGTTCTCTGCACATCGCCTGATAATGCTTTACATTTGTACTAAGTCTCGTGAAAATATCTTTAACGGTTTCAGAGTTATGGAGCGGACACGATTTCTGTACTCAAAATTTCAAAGGGGCATAATTCAGTAAAAATTGTAGGCAGAGTTATGGTTCTTGTTCTCTGCAATCGTCTGATGATGCTTTACATTTGTATCAAGTCTCATGAAAATATCTCTAACGGTTTAAGAGTTATTGAGCGGACACGAAATGATGACAGACGGACAGACGGACGGACGGACGGACAAGGTGATTACTATAGGGCCTCCGCAGACTTCGTCTGGCAGGGCCCTAATAATCTAGATCTGCCTTACAAAACATATCTATATTTTTTTGGATCATTTTGGTATAGAGAGACCTATCTACCAGTAGATTTCTTTAGTTATAAGGCAGAGGTTTTTTTATTTCCAAAACAATCCCAAAAATCTAGATCCATTCTACAAGACAGATCTAGATTTTTGGATTGTTTTGAAAGACAAACCCCAACCTTATAGCTGAATTACAGGACTGATCTGTATGTTCGGGGTACTTTATGGCAAGAGAAAACCCGGTCTTACAGCAAAAGAAATATGGTAATCCTAAGTTTGAGCAATCATCAAGATTTCTTGACAATATTTCTGTGATTCCAATACTCCTCGGACTGCATCTCTGTAAGTCTTGATGATGTTCTGTCAAAGGCAAATAACTCTTCTTCACCGGTAAATATACTGGCATGGGACAAGTCAGATGTCTGTATAAAATATACATTTGATAAAATAAGAAATATACGAGGGACTATGAAAAGTTTAGAGTCCAAGATACTTCTGCCCATGCGTGCTTAATAACATGAATGTATAAATTGTGATTTACTTGCTTTTTGTGGAAGTTCCAGAAAATTCTGGCGAAAGGGTTTCTTTTATATAGTGCTATAAACACAAGAGGGATGGCATAGTTTTAATGTAAGTTTAAAGTATAACTGTCTTGCATTACTTTGAAAAATCGTTCTTCAAGATTTAAATGGTTCTTGTTGTACTACATGCAAATATGATGATTTGTCAATGGCTTGACGGAAATGCAAAATATTCTGACATATAAAAATATTTCTTCTGTAAACCCTTAAAGTTTGCAACCCTGGCATTTAGAGACTCAAATCTTACTTTCCTGTTTGTTACGAACATTGTAAGCAAAACCAAACACACAAATAAACATTGACATCTTACATCATTTTCATCAAAAAGGTTTAAAAAGATAATCACTACTGTGCATACACAGCATGCGACTCTGAATGTGCACAAACTGCAGAAACTCTCAAAATAGACACTTTCTAACAATTAAATTCATGAAAATTTGAAGTTAATATTATATGGCTGCACACCTACCCCAAGTATTCCAAGGTCATCCATTAATTTTCTGTTGTCTTCTTCATCTTTAAAACTAAGATGTCCTTTAGAAAATAATTGCTTTGGCATTGTCTCTGCTCAACACACTAAACAAACCTTAAATATAGTATGTGAAAACGTTACCCTAATGTGCTTAAATATTTAGACCTACAAAATAGGGCCTTAGAATCCGCTACCATTACACTACCGCTACTAGTGTAGTGAAGCTGAACGCAACGTCAGGAGTCGAGTGACTACTTAAATATTGGGACACCTAAAAAGCATTAATTTTCCATTTGGGACACCCAAAAGGCATTAATTTTCCATTTGTGACAAATGGAAAGTTAAAGCTTTTTAGGTGTCCCAATACCTGAGCACACTAGAGTAATGGTAAATTTATGTGCATCTGGAAAGACCCAGAAAAACCTGTGCATCCATGCAGTCTGATCAGTTTTCCCTTTTTGCAGCCATGAATCCTGGCGAATTTATTAAGTTGAAAGTGAAAACTGGCGAAATGTGCAGCTGTGAAGGCTGATTTCAATACCCTTCTCATGCAATGTCAATCATATGCTTGTTCAAGTATAAATATTTACACTTGTCGACAATTTCCTTAGATGAACCCATACTGGTCTGATGATATTCATCCATCCATGAACAACACTTGTTCACGCAAGATTAAGTGTAAGCGATGTCACAGACACTCAAGTAGTTGATTGGTCGAAGTAATATTTGATATACGTCATGTCATAGCGACGGCTATTGAAAGTCATAATCAAACAAATTGGTTAATAACTATTCTTCCTCCTTTCCTTGGCGTTAAATTAGTCAAAACTTCAGGAATAAGTAACTAAATTGATGTGAAAACAAAGTATAAATATAAAAGATAAATTTCATTTTTCGGGAGTTCATGGAAGTATGAAGGCAATGGGTTCCATGCAAAGTTTATGTGATGCCTTTCAGGTATCACTTACTTTGCATGTATCCCATTGGGTTCATACTTTCATGAACATCCGAAAAATGACATCTATTTCTTAAGTAATACTAAGTCAATCAGAAACAGACTGAACCATTGCATCAGTTACATGCAGTGAGATAGAGCACTGTTTAACCTTGTTTGTCACAATGATGATGTGAAAATCAGAAGGACTTTACATGGCTGAAATTCATCATAGAATAATATGACTTGCCTGTTACATGTAAAAACCTATTTCATTCCCATTTCAAGATTGGAATTAAGTCAAACAGCTTTGCCTGTCACATGTAAAAACCTATTGCATTCCCATTTCAGGGTTGGAATTAAGTCAAACAGCTTTGCCTGTCACATGTAAAAACCTATTTCATTCCCATTTCAGGGTTGGAATTAAGTCAAATAGCTTTGCCTATCACATGTAAAAACCCATTTCAGGGTTGGAATAAGTCAAATAGCTTTGCCTGTCACATGTAAAAACCTATTTCAGGGTTGGAATTAAGTCAAACAGCTTTGCCTGTCACATCTAAAAATCTTCTTCATTCCAATTTCAGGGTTGGAATTGTCAAACAGCTTTGCCTGTCGCATGTAAAAACCTACTTGAGGGTTGGAATTAAGTCAAACAGCTTTGCCTGTCATATGTAACAAGAGGCCCAAATGGGCCTGATATCGCTCACCTGGCTATTGTGCAACGGAACCATTCTGATACAAAATTGGTCCAACTCCATTGAGATTTTCTAATTTTCACATTTTGCTACTTTTAGTAACAGAGGCCAACCTGCCTGGTCTTTATATATTTACTTTTGAAACATCTCAATGCAAGAATCATTTTGCCACAAATTTCATCAAAATCCATTCAGGGGTTACTGAGATATTGCCAGTTTCATGTTTTGTGCTATTTTTAGTAACGGCAGATGGCGGCCATCTTGGATTGCTAAAATGCAAAAAATCGAAAAGCCTTCATGCAAGGACCATTTTGACACAAATTTGGTCCAATTCCATTGAGATTTTCTGATTTTCACATTTTTCTATTTTTAGTAACAGAGGCCAATATGACTGGTCTTACAGTTAGATATTTTTGAAACATCTCAATGCAAGAATCATTTTGACACAAATTTCGTCAAAATCCATTCAGCGGTTACTGAGATATTGTCATTTTTATGTTTTGTACTATTTTTAGTAACGGCAAATGGGGGCCATCTTGGAATGCCAAAATGCAAAAAATCGAAAAAGCTTAATGAAAGGACCATTCTGACACAAAATTAATCCAACTCCATTGAGATTTTCTAATTTTCACATTTTTCTATTTTTAGTAACAGAGGCCAATATGAATGGTCTACAGTTAGATATTTTTGAAACATCTCAATGCAAGAATCATTTTGACAAAAATTTCGTCAAAATCCATTCAGCGGTTACTGAGATATTGTCATTTTCATGTTTTGTGCTATTTTTAGTAATGGCAGATGGCGGCCATCTTGGATTCCAAATTGCATTTAATCAAAACGACTTCATGCAAGGAACATTCTGACACAAAATTGGTCCAATTCCATTCAAGGGTTCTTGAGTAATTGTCATTTTTATGTTTGTGCTATTTTTAGTAACACCAGATGGCGGCCATCTTGGAACGCCAATTGCAATTAATCGAAACGGCTTCATGCAAGGAACATTCTGACACAAAATTGGTCCAATTCCATTCAAGGGTTCTTGAGTAATTGTCATTTTTATGTTTGTGCTATTTTTAGTAACGGCCCCATGGTGGCCATCTTGGATAGTCAACTGACACAAAATTGAAATAATTCCATTCAAGAACCAATTCTGACCAAATCTGGTCAGAATTGGTTGCATTTTCTTTAGATATTGACATTTGAGCAAAATCGGCCTTATAAACGCTAAGTAGGTCACTGTGACCTAATTCCGCTATAGATTTTTTTTATTTTTACAATTTTTAATACCAAGGTCCCACTTATGTTCCATGCAAACTTTCAACCAAATATACCAAATGGTTCTGGAGAAGAAGTTGATTTTGTTATTTTTGCTATTTTTAGTAACAGCAGCCATCTTGGATTCTTGACCTGACCCAATTTTACAATTTTGAAACCCTGCAGTCTGGTCATGCTCCATGTGAAATTTGAGATCCATGGGCTCAGTGGTTTTAGAGAAGAAGTTGTTTGAATTTGTTTAAATAGGTCAGTTTTTGACATTGGCATTTGAGCAAAATTACACGCGTAAACAGAAAGTAGGTCACTGTGACAAAACTCCGCTACAGATTTTTTTCATTTTTACAATTTTGAATACCAAGGTTTCACTGATATTCCATGCCAAAATTCAGACAAATATACCCAGTGGTTCTGGAGAAGAAGTTTATTTTGTTGTTTTTGCCTTTTTAGTAAGGGCGGCCATCTTGGATTTTCAACCTGACCCAATTTTACAATTCTGAGACCCTGGAGTCAGGTCATGCTCCATGTAAAATTTGAGAACCATGGGACCAGTAGTTTTACAGAAGAAGATGTTTGAATATTTGTTTTTAGGTGTTGACGGACAAATTCCGTGACGACGCACAACGCACGACGCACGCCGGACGCATTGGTATGACAATAGCTCACTATGGCCCTTCGGGCCAGGTGAGCTAAAAACCTATTTCATTCCCATTTCAGGGTTGGAATTGTCAATTGGTTGGTTGGTTGGTTGTTTGGGGTTTAACGGCCCTTTGAGACAGTATTTCAGTCTATATCGGGCCGTCTCCCAAAGAGAGGGAGAAAGAAGAGAGAAATGATAGACAAGAGAAAAAATGTCCAAACAACCCCCACCCGCACCTACTGCAAGCACAGTAAGCCCTTGCCCAACCACTATTCAAACAAGTAGGACGCCCCGGCACTGTAAGTTACACGCAGCCAACCGCCCCCTGGAATTGTCAAACAGCTTTGCCTGTCACATGTAAAAACCTACTTCACTCCCATTTCAGGGTTGGAATTAAGTCAAACAGCTGTAATAATGTGTTTACCTTATTATCATAGAATGTGTCAATCATCACAGTAAATCTTTTAGCTTCTGATTTCTGTCGAAGCGTCATCTTAGGTATATTTCTCATAATCACTGTGTCAAAAGTTTTGCTGATCTCAAGGTAGTCAACTGCACCTAGAGGCTGATAAAAAATATGACAAAAATTCTCTTAGCTAGGTCTGACCAGACAATTCAGACCTAGATCAGTATGATCAGGGCAAACACTGTGTGCATCCATTTCTGCATTGTAAAAATTCATTTTTACAATGCAGAAATGGATGCACACAGTGTTTGAGCCGCGACACGAGAAAACCAACAAAGTGGCTGTGCACCCAGCGCAGACTCAGATCAGCCTGGGCATCTGCACAGTCAGATCAGAGCCTCCACTAAGCACTTGAAGGGTAGCTAAGGGTCTAGATAACCTTCATATAGACAGCAAAGACTCTGTTCAGACTGGGCAGATGCCCAGGCTGATACGAGTCTGTACTGGGCGCACAACCACTTTGTTGGTTTCTCATGTCACGGCTTATATCGCTAACTTTTTACCTTTGGAACATCATAGTCCTTGACGAGCTATACTAAAACCAACTTGTAATTAACCTTTTAAAATTGTTTTTATCTCTGCCGAATGAGACAAAATTTCTCAGGTACATATTTTTGATGGCAGGCAACAATATTTCCTACATGTATCAGGAAATTTATAGTACATATCCAAGCTTAATGTGTTAATCATTTTTACATCTGCACTAAATAAAGACCAAAGTCAAATGCAAAGGGTCCATTAAAAGTTGGTTCTAGTATACTATTGCAATGGATCATATCCACTTTGCCTGATATTTCTTTGAAGTTTAGTCAATATAACACATGTAGCACTGTGCCTTTCTAAGAACCAAACACATACTGCAAAATGGTTGCAATTTGTTTATGGTTTAATTTAAGCATCACAAAATTTTATTCACTGGTCACTCAGTTGATTGATTGATTGATGTTTATTTGGTAAAATCAACATACAATACAATGATGTCTAAACATATAAGATACAAATTATCACATACAGTAGTATAAAACAAGCCATATTGCATATTAAAGAGCTAAGAAAATTTTGGGATGTAAAAAAATAAATAAAAAAAAAAAAAGAAACAAAATAGCACAACACTTATAAGAATGAAAACAAAATAAAATTTTAAGATATAGTTTGAGTATTTAAATGAGATCAAACTGACATTGTAAAAATAGTTATTTTGAAATGACAATTAAATAGCTTATCTAATAAAAAAGTATCACAGTTCTCATAGGCATCACCTGCACCTGGGACATGACCAGAGTTGGAAAAATAAAATAAGACTCATAAACAAGTAAATTTGGCAGCCTGGACTGGACACCCGTTCAACACCTAGCTCACACCACATACTCTCCTAGACCATGGGAAAGATCCTGTGAGCCGTCAAATACTGACCCATCAATGGACCTGGCACTGGAGCGTCACAAATGCTTCTCCAGGAACCACCTCCGACTCTCGAGGAACAGTGTGCCCAGAGCCGCCGGTGGACCAAGAGTGTACGCGATGAAAGCCAAACAGCATTTATAGTGTTGAACGTTTTCAGCCAATAACTAGGAATTTTGATAATTTATGATCCAGGATCAACAAGGGTGATCTTCGAAAACTAAGAAAAGCGCATGAAAAAAAAAAGGTGAGTTATCAAGTAAGTATGTTGAAGAAACCAAGGATAGCCCATGATAGCCCTTAGGCTTATTTCCAATGGGGTCCTAATTGGTTAAATTTAAGATATTGGGGGATCAGGCTAGGACATGCCAATCACAGATTTCTCAGTTACATTATTTGCAAATGAAAACAAAACACTTTAAGCTCAGTCAATAAAAGCAAAATATATCAGCCTCCGTAAGTTGCATTTGAGAATTCAAAAATCTTTTTACTGAAGTTTTGAACCTGCCAATGTTTTCTAATATCTTTGTATATCTTTGTATCTGAAGGTAGGGAATTTCAATCTTTAATGCCACTGAAGTAGAAGGTTGTTAAGGCTTGCCCAGTTACACGTGGGACAACAAAATTCTCAGAACTTCCTCTAGTGTAGTACTTATGAAAATCTGATACCTTACAAAAATGTTCTGATAGGTAGGATGGACAAGTGCCATTGAAGACCTTAACCAGAGGGCCAATGGCCCTATATCGCTCACCTGAGCACTGAGGTTATGTTGGAAAAACTAATTGCCACAGCAACAAAACAACATGCACAACAGCAATAAAACACACCATTTATGTAGAGGATAATCTCACAAACATATATGCAAAAAATAAGCTTTATCCCCCCTTAATGGCTTCTGAGAAGAAGATCTTTGGCAAAAAAAAAAAAAAAAAAAAATTAAAAAATTGAAAATTTGGCCTTTCAGTTGCAATGGCAACCAATCAAAATCAGGTCTTTGGGCAAAATTCATATGGCTGATAGAAGACTACTCTAGGAACATTTCTGTAAAGCTTTTGTCAAAATATCTGCAGTAACACAGAAATAAATACCAAATGTCCACTTTCCCCATTGTAAGTCTATGGAAACTTTAAGTTGCTATAGCAACCAGTTCACATGGGCAATGATAATATGAAACATACTTTAGGTAGAGGCTAATGTTATTAATAAGTATGCACAGTATCAGCTTCATCCTCCTCATGGCTTCACTTTTCCCATTATAAGTCAATGGAAACTATAAGTTGCCATAGCAACGAAAGTTCTTATGGGGTCGGAAGAAAAAACAAAATTCATGTAGAAGCTTCTGTCATCAACATGTTTGCACAATATCAGCTTCATCTCCCATATGGCTTCTGACCACAAGATATTTCTTTTCTTTTTTTTTCGAAAATTTACCCTATATTTTGCCATGGCAACCAATCAAATTCAGTGATTTGGAGAAAATTCATATGAAACCTAGAGAACTATTCAAGAAACATTTCTGTAGAAAGAATATCTAAATAAATGCAGTGAGACAGCAAAAATTGCCAATTTCCATTTTTCCCATTATAAGTCAATGGATACTCTTAGTTGCCATAGCAACCAAACTGCTTGAGTAATTGCCATGACAAACAGTAATTCTATAGAGGCTAGTAGTAAGATCCTTTCAGTAAAGTTTGAGCTTTATTGGCCTCATAGTTTCTGCGGAGATGGCTTTTTAATATTTTTCTATTTTCAACTATTCGGTTGCAATGGCAACCAGCCAAATTGTGCAATTTGCATAAATTTAATAAGGCTGGTAGAGGACTATTCAAGGAACATTTCCATAAAAGTTTTGTCAAAATATCTGAAGTGACATAGCAATAAATGCAATTTTTTCCATTTTGCCATTATAAGTCAATGGCAACTTTAAGTTCCCATAGCAACCAAACTGCTACAGCAATTGCCAAGAAAAACAGCACTTTTATAGAAGCTAGTACTAAGATCCTTTCTGTGAAGTTTGAGCTTTATTGGTTCTATAGTTTCTGAGGAGATGATTTTTGAATATTTTTTCTATTTTTAACCATTCGGTTGCCATGGCAACCAGCCAAATTGTGCAATTTACATAAAGTTCATGTGGTTGATAGAGGAATACTCAAGGAACATTTCTGTAAAAGTTTTGTCAAAAAATCTGGAGTGACATAGCAATAAATGCAAATATTCAATTTTCCCCATACAAGTCAATGGAAACTTAAAGTTGCCATAGCAACCAAAGTTCTGAAGCGATTTGGATAAAAAACAGTATTATTGGTTCCCCCTGCCTATAGATGCTATACATGAAATTTGGTAACCATGGGCCTTGTAGTTTCAGAGGAGATGTCGTTTGAAAATATTGACGGACGACGGACGGACGGACGGACGACGGACGACGGATGCCTGCCTATACTATAAGCTCACCTGTGAGCCTTCGGCTCAGGTGAGCTAAAAACATAATTTAGTCTCAGTTGTTTGACCCTATTTTCAACATTCAAGAAACCAAGACGGTTCAATTCTGAGTAACCAATATGTGAGCGGGGACCAAGATTTTTAATAAATCGAACCATTTTGTTTTGCGAAATCTGAAGTTTTT
The DNA here is from genome assembly GCA_963989385.1 of Ctena decussata. Classification (NCBI taxonomy): domain Eukaryota; kingdom Metazoa; phylum Mollusca; class Bivalvia; order Lucinida; family Lucinidae; genus Ctena; species Ctena decussata. Next base: position 22,020,110 of record OZ022502.1, read on the forward strand.
TCTTTAATGTTTTATTCAGCCCTGCATACCATGATGAACAAGAATAATCCAAGTGACATTGTACCAGTGCAGAACATAAAGACCTCCTAGTTTTTTCATCCAGTCGTGAACATTGCCTGTAAAGGAACTTAAGTCTTGAGTTTACCTTACCAATAATATAATAATATTATTTGCAATAGTCTCCCCTGATAAGAAGTTGTCCAAATTTATACCCAAATATTTTACTGAAGCTTGTGCCTGTATTGTGTGACCATTGCATTCCACTGAAAAGTTCTGAAACTTTCTGAGTTTTCTCTGCAAACCAAACAAGATACATTCTGTTTTTCCAAGATGCAAAGATAACTTATTGTCGACAAGCCATTTACTGCATGATTCCAATTCTGCACTGAGTTTCCTAGATATGACTTTGGGGTCTTTATGAGAAAAAAGGATAGCACTATCATCTGTGTATAACAGAAGCTTAGATTCAGGACTGATACTGATTTTCATGTCATTTACATAACAAGAAACAAGAGAGGGCCCAAAATGCTACCCTGGGGAACACCACAAGTTATGGGAGAAAGGTCTGAAAGATTGCCATTTGCTTGAACAAACTGATTTCTTCCTGATAAGTAAGATTAGAACCAATCAACCGAGCAGACACCCATAGCTCTAAGCTTTTTACAGAGAATAGAATGATCAACTGCGTCAAAAGCTTTCTGAAGATCCAACATAATCATTCCAGTGTAAAAACCCTTACAAGTTTGATATTTGATATGGTCAGTCAAATAGGACAAACATGTGTCTGTTGAAAATTTGCTCCGAAAACCAGACTGAAACTCATAAAGTAAATTATTATCTACCAGATAACCTTCCAATTGAACATACACAGCCTTTTCCAAGATTTTAGAAACAACAGAAAGAACACTAACTGGTCGATAATTACTAACATCAGATCTTTTATTCTTCTTGAAAAGGGGAACAACTCTGGCATTTTTCAATTCACAGGGAACAATTCCTGATTGGATAGAAAGATTCACAATATAAGTTATTGGCATTTTCAAAACTGAAGCTGCAACCTTTACAAATCTTGCCGGGATATTATAGATAAAACCTTCGCCAACAGGAGTCAATGCAAATTCATCCGGTTGTACATTTCGATTTTGATAAAATTCTATGAAGTTACAGGATCCAGTATTAAATAAGTTAGAAGACGGGGGAAGCTGACTAACTAAGGTAGATGCAATATTTGTGAAAAATTTATTGAAACAGTTTGCTATGTTTTTGGGGTCAAAACAAGTTTCATTATCAATATCCAATACAATGTTACAAGACTGTCCTTTTGAATTATAACCAAGGTTTTTTAACTGCTGCCAAAGTTTTTCAGGATTGTTCCTGTTTTCTTCAATTTTGTTTGCCAAATACTCTGATTTTCAAGACCTAGTTTCTCTTTGAATTTTATTCCGAAGTTTACAGTAAGCCTGATAAGATTCTGGATTCCTAGTTTTTCTGAACGTTTTTAGCAACTCATCCCTTTTTTGAATACATTGCAAAATATCAGCTGTCATCCAAGGTTCTGTTCTTTGTTTTAATCTTACCTCCTTTATCGGAGCAACAACATCTAAAACCCAGTGAAAATATTCTTTGAAAAGTTTTCAAGCACTGTTTATATCAGTAGAAGTCAAAATGTCTTGCCATTGGAGAGCTGAAAGTTTTAATCCAAATTCCTCTTTACAATAGTTTTTTAAAGACCTAAGTTTCACTGTATTATGCTTGTTTATTTGACCTTTCACCACTATCCTTGTGGCATAAATCAAACAATGGTCACTCAGCCCTAAGCTAATTAAGCCAATCTGACAAATTTTCTCAGAAGTATTGCTCAAAACATGATCAATTAAAGTAGAAGATGAAGAAGTCACTCTTGTTGATTCTGAAATTAACTGCTTGAAATCAAACATTCTCATAAAAGAAAGATATTTTTTGCACAAGCTTGAGTCTTTGCATTGAAGACAGATATTAAAGTCACCAAGTACATGTCCTCAGTTATGTAGCCCAAGCACTTAATATGGGTCCAGCGATAGCACAGGTCACAGTCCACAGCCTTGCTTGACTTGATAACACCTTTACCACAAGTTACACAGGGGAATTTTGGTTGCCGTCTGTTGGCTTTCTGTTGATCAATGTTACTAGAGGGGGCTGGGTTTGCATTAGATTTGCAAACGGGGCCTGGATGGGCATGGACATCTCCACTTCTTAATAATGCGAAGAAAAATACAGCCCTCAAATCAGCTGAGTGAATGAATGTCTTGTTCCTAGACAAGTAATGTTGACAAGTCCCAGGTACGAAACAATGTTGGGGGGAATCGAATTTTGATGTTGCCCATAGTTCAACCGCATCAAAGAAGGCTAGAGCTCTGTCTGAGCCTCGAATTAGAAAACTAGACACATCCAATTTGTATAATTCTCCATTAAAATCCTCTTTAAAAGTCCGATCTTCCAATATTCTAGCTAAAACCAGATAAAATGTAAACGAAAACAAAAGTCAGCCCTTCCCAGCCGCCATCTTGATGTGGTTCCCAGTGGAATAACTGTAAAGGTGACAACTGAACTTGTAGATTTAAATCAAATCAAGGGAAATAACTCCTGCATTAGTGAGGGCATTCTAAAAGATGTGCCTCAGTATCAAGGCACTATGATGATAAATATTTATATCAGTTTCAAAACTTAATGGACTCTGCCATGTTATGACAATACATAATTGTTTTAAGTTTCATGAAATTCCACTCTTTAGTTACTGAGTTTTTGCTCAATTTGTTGATTTAAAAGCAATTTAAGGGTAATAACTCATGCATTACTAAAGTGATTCTAACAAAACTTGACATGCACCACTGTGTTTTGGTGACACATATACTTAGTACATTTAAAAACGCAACAGTTTTGGATTTACATTTTGGCATAATGGATAATATTTTGACCAAAAATAGCATGTAAATATATGTCAGGCAACTGTACCTTTATGTTTTGGTATAAAATATCCTCACATGTACTCGTAGTGCAGTGGATAATCACTCGGGTATGAAAATCAAGATTTGCTCGTGCGCGTATCATGTAAACACTTACAAACATTCGGTCAACGCTATTGGATAGTCCGTAGATCAGCAATAAGGAAAAACAACAAACAAATTGCAACAAACAAAACTTTTTGTCATGATTAACGCTTAAAAAATCGCCTCCAGATTGCCAGTTCATAAAGTCTCAAACTTAGAGCTTTTGGGATGGTTAAGATGCCATATGGCCACATCTTTTAGACAGTAGGTGCCCTTTTTACTGACCAGTACCCTTAAAGATCGATATAAACCGGTTGAGTCAAGAGAATGCGTCCATAGACAAGACAGATCAATCATTGCCATTTATTACAACTCATATGCTTTCGACACGCTGATGCTGTCTAGCAGACATTTGGGACTCGTGCGAATGCTTCTCTTTGGTAAGCGGAAAGAAATTTGGAGAAGTGAAAAGTTTTAGGAGTTTTAAACTTTAATTCTCTTGGCCAAAAACTTGTGATGCATTTCTTTTTATGGACGGTATACAATTGCAATATCGGCGTTAAACGTTTTGAAGAGAAAGATTGTAAACAATCTCACACGTAACTTATGCCACTTTCTCTTTCTCACACAAAACTGACATCCGTATGCCAGAATGACCAGCTTTGCCATTTGATTGGTAATCAAAACGACAAGTCTCAGATGAACAGAAACATGGCATTTTAGGGTACACTGAATTATCTTCAAATATTGCAAAGGCATTGGTAAAGGTTTAATCAAGAAATGAAACAAAATTCCACAGCTTTTGATGAATAAAACATCAGTGAAGGCGACGCAGCAAGGCCCATGCGTTACGATTTGATCTTATGAAATTTCATTTTAGGGGTAACGCTCATGATGAACGTAAACTTAATGGAATACACAATAAATTGCCACAAAATTTAGCAAAATGGCAGAAAAGATGTCAATCTAAATATCTCTTGCGTTTCAAATAATTGTCTTAAAAATTCGAAAAGATATTTCCAAAAAACTAAGTGTTGCGTTTTTAAATGTACTGAGTATATTTAGTAAAAGTTTCATAGAATTCCATTGATTCATTAGTAACAACAAAATTTGTCAATCTTAAATTGATTAAAGGGCAATAACTCCATCACTACTGATGCTGTTTTGATATAACAAACACTAAGGCAGCTGAAAACAGCACAAGGTGGAAAGGGATTGTTTTGAAGTCGTCTGTGGTGCCCCAAAGACCTAGTAAGGTTATGGGATAGAATAGAATAGAATAGAATATGTGCACCACTGTGACATAATGATACTTAATTATCCTAAGTTTCATTAAATTCCAGAAATTGGTTACTTAGTTATGGCTCAATTTATTGATTGTAAATCAAATCAATAACAATAACTCATGTACTTCTAATGTCAATCTGGCAAAACTTGACATGCATCACAATGTTATAATGATATATATACATTTTAAGTTTCATGAAATTACATGCCACAGTTACTTAGTTATAGCTCTCGACAGTCAGAAAGCTGGACAGATGGATGGAAATGGGGTGGAGGTAAGGGGTGGGGTGGGGGGATAGTAAAGGAACTGATTGGTATTTCTTTTTTTAATGATGCTAAGTTTTTGTACTTACTTGAGCACACATGCTATTGAAGGTGGTATCCAGTATTCTACCACAGGTTTTCGGTAATCTTACATCTCTGCCTAGCACATTCAACACTCTTGCTCTGATCACTGCGAAAAAGATATTTTGGGAAGAAGACATAACTAAACTGTTTCTCAAAATTAAGAGAATTACTAAAACAAGACTGTACAACCAAAAATATATCAGAACTGGACTGTTTTCATTTTCCAACTCAAATACAAAACAACAGTTTGAACTATGAAATGAGCTGTGACACAACAAAACCAACAAAAAGGCAGGTGCGCCCAGCTAGGACTCAGATCAGCCTGGGAATCTGCCCAGTCTGATCTGAGTCTTCCTTGTCCGCATGGAGCTAGCTTAGGTCCTTAGCTGCCCTTTAAGTGCACAGCAAAGACTCTGATCAGACTGGACAGCTGCCCAGGTTGATTTGAGTCTTTGCCGGGCGCACATGCCACTTTGTTGGTTTTGTCATGTCACGGCTCAAATTATTTCTAAAACTACAAGCTACATCATCTTCTTCAGCTACGTAGCCGTCCAAGCATAGTTGGCTTGACTTTATATGTACTAGGTCTTAAAAAATCCTTGACTGATGACATATCAGTCAAGGATTTTTTAAGACATAGTACATAGACTTTATATGTACTAGGTCTTAAAACCCCTTGACTGATGATATATCAGTCAAGGATTTTTTAAGACCTAGTACATATAATATCAAACGTTCTAAGAAATTTTTCATTTCAAAACAATCTCAAAAATTCAAGATCCATCTTGTGAAAAAAAAATGTTTAGTTTTTCCTTCTAATCTAGATGTGTTTTGTAAGACTGATCTACATTTTTGAGACAGAAAAAACTCCTATAGCCAAATGAATGCTGTAATGCAACTCTTACTGATAAAACCTACCATCATCTTCTTCAGCTATCAGTTCATCAAAGACAAGATCTAATTGCTCATCACATTCTTCTTCTGATGTCCTACAGAAGAAAAGTTAAAGTTGAGCTGCGACACGAGAAAACCAACAAAGTGGTTGTGCATCCAGTGCAGACTCAGATCAACCTGGGCATCCTCCCAGTCTAATCAGACTCTTTGCTAAGGGCTTAAATGGTAGATAAGGGTCTAAGCTACCTCACTGCAGACAGCGAAGACTCTGATCAGGCTGGGCAGATGCCCAGGCTGATCTGAGTCTGCACTGGGCGCACAACCACTTTGTTGGTTTTGTCGTGTCGCTGCTCATTTATCAAACAAACCCCACATTGTCAGACATTTTGACCTGAACAAAGGTGCAGCTCAGACTGTTCCTCACTGCAAGAAAATATATTTACAGGCATGACATGTAAAATGTAGGGCAGTTCTCAACTGGTACTAACGGCACTTCCCTTTGTATTAACTCTTTAAGCTCCATAGACGAAAATAGCTAAATTTGCAAACAGCATAGATCCTGATGAGGCGGCTCTTTATGAGCCACCTCATCTAGATCTACACTGTTTGCCCTCTAGTATGTGAATTCTCAATATGATATAGCTTGGCTGAAACATATTTTTAAATTTTGCAAACTTAAATTTTGTCCTCTGCTTTTTGGCGTTTAAAGGATTAACAGTACTTCCCTTTCCCAAGCATAAACATGTCAACAGGTGTTGAATATGATAAATACATGTGTTTTCATGTCTTGGAGAGTGAAAATGCACTACTCTTTATGGGGAATGCACTACTTTTTCAGGGGAAGCAACTCTGTGTCATTTTTAAATTTGATTTCCTTCACAATGGGGATCAACTCTAAAAATTTCCTTACAGAGTTGAGTTTTTTTGTTTTGTTTTTTCGGAAGGAGAAGCAAATAGGAAGTCATAAAAGTTGTTTTCCAATGTAAAAATGGCAGAAAAACATGGATATGTACCCATACACATTAATCTTTCATCAGACCTTGAAATGTTTAAAAGATTTTTTCTACTGTATTAAGTAACTGGGAATTAAAGTTATATTCAAATAGACATTAGGGGCTTCAGGTGTTTTTTAAAAATGCAAATTTACTTATTTTTACCTATCTTATGAGAAAGCATATTCAATTTCCTCTAAAATGATATGTATATTATTAGAATAGGGTGCTTGGTTCAAAAGTTATGACATGTTTTAGACAAGCCATTGTGACTAATTTTGTAATCATGCTCCAATGTATTCAGTATACGGGCTGATGGCACCGAATTTCACATTCATTAAGCATAAATTGGGGCAAGGATTTAAGTCTTTTACTTATAGTCTTATTCATATACACTGTATGATGCAGTAATATGGGCGGCAACTTCAGCAAATATTTTTGAGTGGTTCACTCGTTTCCATGGTAACCAGGCTGTCAATTTCTGGTTCAAAATGGCAGCGAAATCGGAGTTTTGTATGAAGCGAATAATGACAAAACGAGAGAATATGATAAAGAACACTCATAAATGATACAATGTATGAAGCAATTATAAAAGATGCACCATTTACTAACATTTTTTATTTGTGAGTTTGTTTCCATGGTAATGAGGCGGCCATTTTCTTGTTCAAAATGGCCGCTAACACGGAGTTTCCATGATAAAAAGATATCAAATGCAAAAAAAAAAAAATAGAAACAGTCACAAATCCTAAAGGAAGTTTAACACAATTCAGTTATACAAGTTTTACAATTTGCAAGCATTATTTAGTGTTTCAGCTGTTTCCATGGTAACCAGGATGCCATTTACTTGTCCGAAATGGCCACGAAAACAGTGTTTGCCGGCCAAACTGAAAGAGATGACATTACGAGAAAAGAGGATAAAGCAAATTCACAAATGATCTAGTGTGTGCCTCAGTACCTAGTTAAAGCTGGAACATTTGCTCGCATTTTAATTGATTCACTTGTTTCCAAGGTAATTTGGTGGTTTTTTTGTTGGTCAAACTTTCTGTAAAATCTGCATTTCTATGAAAAAGAAGGTAAAGCCCGAAATGCACGTCTCGCTTACCACCTCTCGCAACAGATACAAGTCACTACCTCATTCGTGAAATTAAATGCATCTGTAAGATATGCTTATACTGCAAAATATCACGCACATCTGTCAGTAAATATAACATATTCTTGTAAAATATATAGCTCATCCAAGTGTGTTTATGTGTTGTCATACATGAGTAAAGAACAGTTCTTTGATCATTCGGGACCGTAATAAATAGCAAATAACATAAAGTATCAGTCTCCCCGTACTTGGTTAATTTGTTGGTAGGATGGGGCTTAACAACTCTTTGAAACAGTATTTCAATTTGTGTCGAGCTGTCTCCCAGAGAGGGAGAGAAAGAAAAGATATGACAGGCGAGAGAAGAAATATCCAAATTACCCCACCCACATCTACTGCAAACACAGTAGACCCTTACTCTTCTATTATCCATATACAATAGTTGGACGCCTCGGCACTGAAATTTACCGGGCACCATCGCCCGACCGCAACCATCCCCCTCCTCCCCCTTCCCACAACCACCGTACTTAGAAACGTATCCCCGGGTTTACTATAATAATGCAGATCATGTTTTTTTCCATTCCTTTAGGGTGGTCATTTGACAGCTAGAAAACGGTTAAATTGAAGTTCAGTGCAACTAATGTTAAGTGCAGTGTGGCAGCCATATAAAAAGTGTCACCATACTTCACCATGCATAGTGAATATTACATAATGGAATCATTGGGCTCATTCTGAGTCAGTTCGAAAATAATGCCGCTGAAGCCGGGGGGCTAGGGGGACATTGGCAGTGTTGCAACAGTAAATTACTGCACTTGATCTGACTCAATGCAATCAAGTCTCTTTTAGGCCTACCCGTTTCTTTAATGTCTGCCTTGCTTCCTGAAGACCTTTCAAGATTTATTCTTAGTAAAGAACACCTGATACAAATCCTTGAAATATTTTCACTGACCACAGAACGTTCCTTTCATGTTTTATTTTTGGCTGACCAGTTGACAATGTTTGTCAGCTGATCAGTAAGTAACTTAAAGACCCTTTATTTGTATAATGTTTTATTGTGAGTTATCGCTGCAAGCTTCTTACTAAAGAGTCATTTTTGTACATGACCCTGATATAGTTTAAACAAATAAAACATTGTTAAGTTTCATTTAAAATCGTTCGGGTACTATAAATTTGCAACTAAAATGATCTTCCAATAAACGGTAAAAATACAGCGTACAAACCTGGCGCGCTTTTTCATAATATTGCATAGTTCGACGGGTAACCAGGAAAGGAAATAGTACTTTGTGGAGCTGTTTTCCCATCGTTTATTATTATTATTATTTCAGCCTTTTTTGAGGATTAGAGACATTGAAAAAGTTGAATATGGAAATCCGCATCTGTAGAAGTAAATTTGGTTATCGAAACACATTGTTTCCCTTACTCTTTGCAACAGCTATGTGTTTCAATATATATGCTCATAAACCCAAATTCTCATTTATCACCAAACGTGAAGGTTGATTTAGACGTTCTATCACTGTGAGTAGAAAGTACTATGGAGACTTTAAGGTGCATAGTCCAACTTGAGCAGCGGCCGCAGCAGACTTAGTGCGATAACAGAAATTGATGGTACCAAAATGTATCTCGTCTTAAAATAAATATACAAATTTAAATAACAACTTCATTCAGGACTGACAAAAGAAAAAAACTCCAAGCTGATATTCATCTTGGCTTTGCACTGTTTGACCAACACAAAGGCACTGATGAAATGACGCATTTTACGACCTTTTCAAGAGCATTCAGTCATATGAAAGGATGTGTGCAATGGAATCCTGTTCACGGTCGAAAAGAGTTTTGCCTACAGCGAGAATCAAACCGCGCTAGCTCAGTGCTAAATCCACTGAGCTACGGAGTACTCCTTAAATGTATGCTGATCTTTAATTGTCGACTGCGATACTTTTGATATACTTGGAATAAAATCTTTTGAATTGTGACAGAAAATGATATGAGAATATGAATTTTATGACAATTGAATTTATGTTGATATGTATGTGTTCACATAATTTTCATGCGGGGAAAATGCCAAATAATTCTGATTAATGCCGACCAAAGTTGGTTTACGGTAAAATAATAAATTTTGCAGATACTTTAACTTTCGCTTTCCTTTGTTTTGTATTTAAAAATGTATGGAAAATAGCAAAACACAATAATTTAGATAAAAACTGACTCGATTAAATTTCCTTAACACAATAAATATCGACTGCATAATCATAGTTTCGGGGGAGCCCTCGATCAAGTGATGAAAATCCTGACGTCAAATTTAGCGTAACGGCGGGTGGAGAAACGTCATTAATATCGTCGATACCATGTCTCCAAACAATGATTTCCGCGGCATATAAAATAGCTCATGGCATAGAGGTGGAATGGTTTTTGAAGATTATAGGTCTGAGAATTCGAATCTGAGTGCCTCGGTTTTGCAAAACAGTTATTTACCTGTTAAAATTCGGCTTATTTCAGTCAAATTGCACTAGCTTTCTTGTTAATGATCGAATTTTACCAAGGCAATCAATCTCGTAAAGGTCACTATCTCAGAATTTATTTGATTGGTCAGTCTGACTAATCACGCTTACACGTTGCCGCGGAAACCGTTTCAAGACACCCCACTATGTTGTAAACAATCGGAAAAATGCGGCCACGTCAGAATGACGTTAAGTGAAAATCGACGGTGGTCAGTGGTTACCAAACGTTATTTTACGTGTAAAATAGAATTTTTGGCACTGAAAATGCCCTATAATTAAAAAAGAAGGCTGTTTCCATTTCTCTGCATAAAAATAATGACAAAATTCTTGTAAACTACAACAATACAACGTGGTAAAAAGGGGACATTTTTAGCGCACAACTAGTAAATTACGCGATGACGTAACGTCATCTGAACCCCCTATAGACATAACAATAATTATTTTCCTGTTAAAACCCAATATGACTATTACTACTGTAAAAATTCAATATATTGGGACAGTTAGGTTTGAGCAAATTAGTGCAAACCCAGGGTTTACACTATTTGCCATCCCATTTGCATTGTTTGGGCACATTATTGCACTGTAGAACTGTTCCAATTTTAGGACAATTATGGTCATTACTTTAGTGTCCCAATATTTAGAATTTTTATGGTAATTTTACTTACAAGAAGTATAATTTCCCCTCAGCAGGCAGAGTTGTCAGTCTGTAATCTACACCTGAATCTAAACACAGCACATCACAATTTTCCTGTTGAATAAAAAAAATTGTTACCATATTTTTTCAACTGTAAACAGTGATTTTTCATATCTGGAATGACCTCAAATATCTAAGTCAGTCTTATGAAAATCTGGTGTGAGATGGGTTTTTATCTTCTAAAACAATCCTAAAATCTAGATCTGTCTTATGAGATGGATCTAGATTTTTGAAATAGGAATTGTTTCGGATGGGAGAACCCCCCATTTTATAATAGAAGAAATACAGTATACATTGAATGTAAACTAATAAAACATTGTTACACACTGAATACAAGCAAATGTTTAGGACTTTGTATTTCCTATACTGTCAATTTAAGATATGCAATTTTCAATAATTTACTTTTTTTTTGATACAGAGTATTCCAGCTTTGAATTTAGATAAGTAAGTAAGTAAGTAAGTAAGTAAATTCTTTATTTTTAGAGGGTGACCCAATTGGTACAACCAATCTTCCTTGGGGCCCTCTTTTACACAACACGGCAACAAAATTGTTTCTTAAACATAAGATCATGAATGACTATGGAAACGAGAATGTAAACATAAATGAACATGGATTAACAAACATAATGTTATATAATAAGTCAAAAGTAGAAGTTGCCTAAGACAGACATACATTCATGATCAGACAGACAGACTTATGGACGGACAGACGGACATACAGAGAATGGCGGTGGAGGTAAGCAAGTCATCACAGCATAATATAAGTTATACCAGAAAAACTAATGCTTTATCCATTCGGAGCACCGTTTACTAAACGTGTGTAATGAAGATGAATTTTTGATGTCTAGCGGGATACTGTTCCAAACCAGTACTCCCGAAAAAGATAAGCTACCTTTAAATAAATTACATTTTGCCAGCGGCAGCACATAATGTTTATTTGTAACAGATCTTAAATTTGATGTTGTGTTATCTAAATTAACCTCTCTCATTTGGAACATTTCATGCAAGCAACTGGGAGCCAAATTATTGTGAATCTTGTACATAATTATTGCCTTGTTAAGAAAAACTCCTTGATCGAATGATAAAATGTCAAGTTGTTCCAGAGATTCATTTAAACTTTTATAATCATGAGATAAGATTAATTTGCATGCCCTTCTCTGCAGTTTGTAGATTTTATTAACGTTGAAATTTGATGAATTACTCCAAATAATACTGCAGTAATCAAATTGAGGTTTAATGTAGGAATTGTAATACAAAAGTCTATACTCATAAATCATACAAGGGGATATCTTGTTAATAGTGATGGGTTCATAATGTTTTTCAGCCATTTTTACAACTTTTGTGACTTCCTGTTTGCTTCTCTGGACATTGAAGCCCTTCCAAATGGGATCTACTCTCAAAGTTAGAATTTGCTGCTAATGGAGCAAAGTTTTTCCTGTAAGGGTTGACTCCAATTTGAAATGGCAGCAAAAATAAAATTGGCAGGGTTGTTCCCCATGAAAGGTGTATCAATACACTGTAGAACTAAAAAGAACAGCATGTTCTGGAGTCACATAATCATTTTAAATACAAGAATTTCTACTTTATATGCTAATAAAAATGATTTAATTCAAGATCTTATTCCCGACAGTTGAATTGAATCCAAATCATGTTCTCACCTTCAATATTCCAATAAATGGCACAAAATTCATCCTCTGTAAACCATTCTTGTAAAGATCTGAAAGAGAAAAAAGAGATGATTCAGTAGTTTTAAATTACACATTACACATGCAAAACAAAAAGTAAAACAATCTGACTGTGATCACTATTATTTGTTATTTGTTTGTTACTCTAATACATTTTAAGCCCTTCAATTCATTTTGAACCATTTAAATCTATATTTTCCAATTACAACATATACCAAATATTATAAAGTAACTAAAATGCCCCTGTACTTTATTATGCCCTACGCTCCTATTTCCGTAGCACTAAATGAAAGTCCGTGAAATAATATTTTCACTAGCACGTTGTAACAGTTTAATAGTGTGAAATAGAATGTCTGGATACTGAGGACTTACATATCAAAAATGAAGTCACAGCATTAAAGAAATGTTAAATAAATCTTTCTTTAAAATAAATGCCCACTGTGAGGCACTTTCTCCTGAGGTCCGTAGGTCAAACGGAAGTTTTGTTTCATGAGGTCAAACGGTGGGAAAATTTTGTAAACTACAGCGCAGTTCAAAAAAGTGGATTTGCTTAATTCACATGTGTAAAAATTTCTTTTTCCGTGAAAATTTAAGTTTTCAAATATCATTTTGAACTCAGGCCCTACAGTTTTATTAATAAATATTTCCAGATATCATTTCAGTGAATTTTATTGTGGAATAAAAGAGAAACATGGCAATGAAAACAGAAAATTTCAACATCTGGTGATTTGAACTGGGCTATAGATATTGTACTAGCAGTGGGAGGTCATGTGATCAGCTGTTGACATAGACGCCGGCAAACTACGGAAATAGCAGAAACTACGGAAATAGGAGAATTGGGTATATATGAAGTAATAAAATAATTGTAAGTTACCATCTGGGGCCCTGTTTGAAGTTGCCACAACAACAACACCATTATCAAATAGTTCTGTAAACAACCTCTTCAGTATCATTGCATCAGCTATATCTGTGACCTGAAAATTACAACACAAGCCTCAGCTAAATGCAGCAATATTTTCCTTAACGTGAATAGGAGCAACCCATGGACAGCAACTCTGCCATTTTTACATTTGTCTTCCTTCTCAATGGAGGTTGATTCTTAAAGGAAAGAATTTGCTCCCATAGGAGCAAATTCTTTACTTGATAAATTGGCTCCATTTTGGCATTTTGAAAGGGCTTTGTAGTCCAAGAAAGCAAACAAATCACAAAGTTATCAGAGCCCTAGATAAGAGGGAGTATTTGGTGATAATTAGGGATAATTTGTGTTGATTCTGCATAAAAACATATGTTGTGACCCCTCATCTGAACCGTCTCGGCGAGACGGTTCAGATGAGGGGTCACAACATATGGTTTCAATGATAAATAAAAAAATTATCCCTGAATTATCATCAAATACCCCTCTTATCTAGAGCCCTGAGTTTGTACTACTTGGCAAAAACATGGCGGTGTCCTCATACACCTTAAAACTTGCTAACAGTAATATGGTATTTTAGGCTAAGCACTAAGATGGAGGTAAATATGAACTGAAAAAAAACAACAACAAAAAACAGAACAAGAACTATCACAGCACAGCATAGCTTGCCTCAGTACCTTATGGAAATATTTTAATCCAAAAACATCCAATTGAGGACAATGAAGCTGACACTGACATCATTTCTGACATATTTCGATGTATTTTTGATTTTGTTTTTGTCTAAAAAATTCTATCTCTACCTTAAACAACAGGGCCTGGTTGTTCAAAACTAATGACGTCGTTAGTTAACGAGACATTAAAATTTCAAAAGTTAATATCTCAGATACACCAATATTTTATGTTGAAAAAATGTGAGAAGCTTTTGCACTGCAAAAGCTTTTCACATTTTTCAACAAAAAATATCAGTGTATTTGGTTATAAAGATGTAAAACACTTAATGAGTTGACCTCTTAACGAGCTCGTTAGGCTAACGATGCTTTGAACAACTGGGCCCTGGTCTAGATTTCCGTGTAACAGCAGAATTAGATAAGAATGATTTACGTATTTGAAGTTTGGAAGGGGAAAGCCCCAAGGGCGTAGCTACCCATACGCAAATACGCAGGTGCGTATTGAAATTTTGTCAAATTGACAAAATTTCAACACACACCTGCGTATTTTCATGCTGAAGTGTTGTTAATTGGGCATGATTTTAATGCTAACTGCCAACAGACAGAAAATTTGATATATCTTTAGCGGATTAACCGCCTATCATTGCCCTCAGTGAGTATAAAGCATAATTGTGCGTACAGTGTAATTGCCCCTTGCTACGCCCCTGAGCCCCATAGCTAAATCAAAACGGTACCTGGAATTCATCAAAGCACAAGAGCCAAGATTCCTGACTGATTGCCTCAGCAACTGGTGGTATTGGGTCAAACGACTGACTCCTTTTAACATCTCCATCTCTTGGCAGTGTTTTTTTCCAAGCATGTATTCCTATGACAAGATAAATATTAAACAACATGGTGCAAAATATGAAGGAAAATGTCTGTTAAAACAGAGCTGTCAATCAAATAGTGTGGTGAAGGAACACTTTTCACATACCCATCGAAGGGATGCAGACTAGAGGGCAGACAGTTTTGATCAAGATGAGGTGGCTCATTATGAGCCACCTCATCTGGATCTATGCTGTTTGGAAATTCAAATACATGTATTTTCAGTTTTGGCACTTCAAGTGTGAGACTTTAAAATGATGCTCTGTATCTGTATGATGTTTATTTGATGCCTTAGTGCAGCCTTTCACCTTAGCTGACTCTATCAATGACATTTTGTCTACTGACACACATATAACACTAGAGAAGGGCAAACATGGAAATTTTAGTAAATGGTACCACTTACTCTGGTGTACATCTAGCATAAACTTATGGAAGTGAACTCTCTGCTTTCTTCTGACTGTACTTTGATCATGGAACAAATCCATCAGCATGGTTTTTCCACATCCTGTCAAAATATAATCGTACTGTAGGGCTAGGTTATCCATGTTTGAGCCACGACTGAAGAAAACCAACAAAGTGGTTGTGAGCCCAGCGCTGACTCAGATCAGCCTTGGCATTCGCCCAGTCCGATCAGTCTCTCCGCTAAGCACTTTAAGGGTAGCTAGGAGTCTAAGCTACCTCCATGCGGACAGCGAAGACTCTGATCAGACTGGGCAGATGCCCAGGCTGATTTGAGTCTGCGGTGGGCGCACAGCCACTTTGTTGGTTTTCTCGTGTCGTGCCTCAAATGTCATTTTTCAGATGTTCATGGAAGTATGAATGCAATTGGTTACGTGCAAAGTAAGTGACGCCCTTCAGGCGTCACATAAACTTTGCACAGAACCCAATGCATTCATACTTCCATGAACTTCCTAAAAATGAAATTTATCTTTTACATTTATACTATGCATTTAAATCAATTTTGTTACTTATTCGTGAAGTTTTGACTAACTTAACGTCAAGGAAAGTATGAAGAATACTTAGAATAATTAACAAACGTGTTTGGCTATGATGCTTAATAGCCATCACTATGACATGACATATATCGAACGTTATGTCCGCCAATCAACTACATGAATTAACCATGACATCGCTTATGCATGTCACCTGAACAAGTGTTGTTCATGGATGTATGAACATCATCAGCCCAGTATAGGTTCAGCTAAGGAAATTGTAGACGAGTATATATATTCAATTATAAAACAAGACTTTTTCCCCTTCAAAACTTAAAAGATCTAGACCTATCATCTATGTATGTCACAAGATGGATGGATCTAGACTTTTGGGATTGTTTTGACTTCAAATTTTGTTCTTGCTTACAGGTAAGAAATTCATGATTAGTTTTGATTTAAGTAATGTCCGACTAAACTGATAATTTAGTTTAATAATTTCTTTATATCTTTTTTTTTTCTTTTGTTTTGATTTTTTTAATATCTTACTTGCTATTTTGCTATCAGTTACATCAAAATCTTACCTACGCTTCCAAATAAGTAAAGTCCTTTTGGAGCATCAATCTTCTGTTGACCAAATATCTGAAAACAATGAAGAGTTAGGGTACAATTATGGCCCTAAATATTAGAACAGATGTACAGAGCAAACAGCAAACAGTGAAGATCCAGATCAGAGCAGAGGCTAACTGGGATGAGTACTTGATGAGAATACCAAGATAATTTTCTCATTTATAAACCCTCATCTGAACCGTCTCAATCTGATGATTCTAATAAGGGATCACAAAGACGGTCACAACACACATTTTATGGCAATTATCAGAAATCAACTTCAAGTTATCTTCAAATATCATCTCATCTGGGCCTCTGTCAGACTGCTCCTAAATTCAGAAATTTGTTCCCTCCAGCCTACCATCTCAAGAACATTTTAAAAGTCAAAATGTTACATATTCAAAAATAAACAAACCACCCGCCCATGTTTTTTCACTATCTTTTCATAAGAAGGAAACTTTTGTGACTTCTTTTTTGCTTTCCTGGTGAGACCTTTGCAAAATGGGATCTACAGGTACTCTTGGCCAGTTCTGTCTTTAGACAGTATGGGCCCAACAGTATATTTCATAGAGAGGGGAGGCAAAAAAATAAAGATAGCAGGCCTGTTACTGGTGAAAGTGTACCAATTCCTATTAAAGACCCAGATCAGACTGCTAAAGAAGCAGTCTGAAGAGGATCTGCTCTGTCTGCATTCTGCTAGCAATTTGTGACACAATGAAGGAGTTTAAAATCAATTTGTACAAATTTACGGGTAATTACAAAGGTGTCCAAACAATCAGGAAGGCGCCCTGGTGGCTCAGTGTGCTAAGTGCTGGCCTGCTGATGTAGCAGCCGCGTATTCAAATCTAACTTGAGGCAGAATTTTTCAAACTGAAAATGGGATTCCATTGCATATAGCTTTTCATTATCACCTTCCTATCCCCCTGATCTGACTGGAATACTGTTAAAAAGGGAGTAAAATCACAATTCATCCATACACATGATACATTTGAATGTTTAGGGTCAATATGGTGACCCTTTGTACTTGGTAGAATTTGTCAGCTTGTCAACACTAACCTTTTGCAGAAATTTGTTCGTTTTTTGAGGTGGTCTGTAATCTAGCAGCTTCTGGTGAAGATTATTCAGATGGGACACAATTTTCTTTTGATATTCATCTTCTGTTAGATGACCACTCCTCACATTTGACATGTACACAGCTAGGGGGTCCACTTGTTCTCCATTTTGTACAACAGCTGTTAAGACCGAAATAAGAACTTCAGACAAGGACAGCATCTGACAATAATTCTCAGACCCCCAGATAAGGTATATTTGAGCTGGGACACACACAAAAAAGTGGCATATGTGCACAGCCAAGACTCAGATCAGACTGGAAATCTGCCCTGTCTGATCAGTCTTTGCACTCTGTGTCGGCATAGAAGTACTTTTGACCCTAATAAGGCCTTAACTACTCTTTAAGCCCAGGGCTCAGCCTAGAGGGCGATTTGGGAGAAATAGTCTTCCTAAGCTGGCTGACTTCTCCCTCTTTTGAGCTGAGGGAGAAGTGAAAATGTATAGAACATATAGGGAAATCCAAAATTTGGGCCAAAAATTCGTCCCAAAATCCTGAAAATGTCACTTCTCCCTGTCTGAAAGCTCTAGGCTGACCCCTGAAGCCCAAGTAAAGACTTTGTCTTTGCTGTCAGCATAGAGGTAGCATAGACCCTAAGCTACCTGTGAAGCGCAAGGGAAGACTCTGATCAGTCTGGGCAAATGCCGTTTTTTTTTTTTTTGTACAAAACATTGTAGGGGTGACCTAGCTATTACTCAAGACCAGTAACTGCTGGAACCTTAATATTTCATAGCTGGTAGAACAGATCCATATTTTTGCTTCTTTTCAACCATTGAGCTTGTTTGGTCAGGCATATACATGTAGTTGGTGGTATAGTGTTTTACAAACACATTTTCTAGTTTTTGTTCATATAGCTTAATTATCACTTTGTGGACTGCATTATATGTTAAAAAAATCATTTAGAAACACTAAAAGCATCAGCCTGGCATAAAAAACTTCTGTTCAGATTGTGGTAAAGCTTACATTCACACAGGACAGCTGAGAGGTGAGGGACTTACTTAACTGATCTAAACTCTTAAAAAATATCAAGGGCATAAATTCACCGGAACAGACTTAATTACCAGAATTGACAGGAACTCATTTTCCCACTATTTCCAGTTGATTTTGATATTTACATTAAATACACACTTAAATATTTGTTTATATATATTTTGTATGCCAGTTTTTGTAAGGACTTCTTTGATTAAGGCGAGGATTTTCCCCATTAGGCCGGCGCGACAAGCCCGAATTTTCATAAGTATAAAGTGTGCAAATTTTTCTTAGCAGAGCTTCCACAAATATGTAAACCGGATGAAATCAGATCATTTGTGATTCAGACCAAAAGACATGGGGAGATAATCCAGTCTGACCCTACCAACCCTAAATTCAAGGTTTTCACATACCTAATTTTTTGAGTTAATAAAAATATTAAAATTAGTCATTCATTCCATAAATTTTGCTCTTAAATGCATGCTAAATACACGAATATCACAATACAAAGCAACGATTTTCTTCTTGTTACGCCTGATTGACATTTAAAGATGCAAAACCGTAGTTCTACTTCCGGTCAAAACGGCCAAAAGAGAACGCTTCACTATAATTAAAATACAAGTACTTTCCCCCCCGTGACCCAGCATTTCCTTCATGCAGCAGACTTATGCGATGCAAGTACGCAATATATATAAGTGGGAAGCTGGGTCACGGGGGGGAACGATACTCAGTTAGCCAAAGAAGAAGAATGGTCAACAGTAGCACTGTGATCTTCAAGGATTATATTGCTTACCATAACCTTGAAATGAGGTCAAGGTCACATACATATAGTCAAAACTATCCAGATTTGTCTGTTATGTAAGTAATGTAAGTCAAAAAAGGGTGAAACGTATACAATTAATCATTATTCCTACGATCAGTTTGAGGATAATTTACAATTTATCTCAACAATGACGTCAACGTATGTTTAACGTGCTTTACATAGACACAGACACTAGAAAATTCGTTTGTCATGCAAGTTACATATCATAGTCATAAATGCAAAGCAGAAGTCAGTGATCCGTATAACTTTTTAATCATGGGGAAAATTCACGCCTTAATCAAAGAAGTCCTTTATGCTCTCTGTTGCTTATCCCTGTCGGTTTAAGATGGTTCGGATGTTTTTGCAAAAGTTCTGATACTGAAATCTACCCAAATAATGTAAAATACATGTTCTAATTCATACTAATCAGCTGCACTTTTCAAGGTCAATTTTATTATGTTACCCCACCCACTTGTTCAGCAGCCAGTTTTTCTGCATCAGTATGGTTTCTGTGTAATCACCTGCAGTCTGGACCGTGGAAAGCCTTCGAAACTCAGGAAAATATCTAAATTTTACGGGTAAATGTCGGTAGAAACGTAAACAAGCTCTCATGTCTAAAATATTCAACTAAAAGTGTCAAACTGCAGCTCTTCAAGTCATCTGTGTACACAAAACGTCATGAATACACGAGCTCATGAATTTGTGACGTCATTTTTATGATTACGTAGACGCTTTTATTATTGCCTCTGATCAATATTTGATAAAATTGTAAAGCGCGTGAGTGCAAACCGAAAGTAGAATTCGCTGGTTCCCGTCTTGAATGGATGGACATGTTTCAGCGGATGCTGTGACAGTCGATTAGCATAGCATTGATCTGTTTTGATCGATTTCCGAGTTGTGACAGTCGAAGAAAATGGGGAGAAAGGTGACCCTAGCAACATGTACATTGAACCAGTGGGCCATGGATTTTGAGGGAAATTTCAACAGAATCCTCCAAAGTATAAATTCTGCTTATTCAGAGGGAGAATCGGGTAACTTCGGACAGTTGGTAAATTTGGAGAGTGACATTGTTTCCTTCATATGTCAGTTGTTTGGAACTAAAAAAATAATTACTGGCCAAACAATGAAAATCCTGATGAGACGGCTCATCTGGATTTTCACTGTTTGTAATGGTATGTCCGAATTTACCCTCATGTCCGAAGTTACCAGACTCTCCTCTATCTAGGTTTTATTTTCTACTTTCTATATTGTCTTTTTCTTGTTCTCTTTGAACACTAATGTGGTTAATTTCCTGGTACGCAATTTATACAAGATCATGATGACCCTCGGGGAATAACATTAATGCACCAATTAGTTGAATTACATCTCCGACCCCCTTGCCGCCCATATTAAGCAGGAAATATGAAGCATGAGGATGGCTGAATGGTTAGCACTGTCAACATAATAGGCTCATGGGTTTGCATTCTGTTGAAGGTTAGATTCTGTCCTTATGTTGAAAATGGCACTTCACTGCACAAAACCTTTTGTACTCATGCTCCTATCATATGACTGAAATACTGCTGAAAAGGATGTAAAACTGCCAAGTCATCATCATCAGTCATCACCAACAGGAAATAGCTAGGGTCCAGTTGTTTAACGCATCGCTAGTCTAATAAGCTCATTAAGGGGTCAACTTGTTAAGTACTTTATGACTTTATAACCAATTGCAAGTACACTGATATTTTTTGTTGTAAAAGTGTGAGAAGCTTTTGCAGTGCAAAAGCTTCTCACATATTTTCAAGAAAAACAATTGGCATATTTGAGATAATAACGTTTGAAATTTTAACGTCTTGTTAACTAATGACATGATAAATTAAGTTTTGAAAAACTGGGCCTAGGATTTTGTTTTTTCATTCAGAAGAAATGCTAGAGGCCTAGCATTGCAAGGTAAGCAAACATCGCAAATTTTGGCAAGTCAGTTAAACATAATTAACTGAAAAAGAGGGAAGTGTTTATAGCAATGTGGCATCTAATATCTGGTGTGTTTTGTGACAGAAGAAAGAAATTTCCGAGGATTATCATTAAAACTCACACACCTCTATGGGGCTGTGTAATTCAGAATCATATACATAGCATATTTCTTTCTTCTTTTTGACACAGGTATTGCCAAGGCTAAAGCATTAGGAGCTAAATACAGACTTGGTCCAGAATTAGAGATATGGTGAGTTTTTATGTTCACTTTTAACATGAATCCTGTGCAGCAGGCACATGACGTTGAAATGACGTCAAGGCGATGTAATGACATAGCATTGACGTCAGTACAATGTCATTTCAACGTCATGTGCCCCTGGGTAAGGTCAAGAGGTGCGTGGTCAAGTGTTTAGAGTCTCGACTATGGTGCAGAAGGTTGCCTGTTCAAATCTCTGTTGGGCCAGGTTGTGATTCAAAAGCTCTCTATTAGCCCAGGGGAACCTTTTTCTGATTCAGAGATAGATATAAAGGCAGCAGAAGGAGAGTCATGGATGCCACCTTTCATATTTTGTGCCCAAAGTATGGTGGGCTCTAACACATACTAGCCTATGAGAAATCTTTATCTTTAGATCAAGCCCATTTGTCTTAGGCAGCAATCTGATCTTGCTCTATCGGGTTAGACATTTCTTTCAGATCTCTACAGGAAGTATTTGATGATAAGTGATGGATAATTTGTCTTATTTCCCATTGAAACCATATGTTATGACCCCTTATCTGAACCATCTTGTCAAGACGGTTCAGATGAGGGGTCACGACATATGTTTTTGTGCAGAATTAACAAAAATTATCCCTAATTATCACCACATACTCCCTTCAAATGTAGCTAGGGTAAAACCAGTAACTTTTACGTTATCTCATGTAGGTGGTTAGGTTAACAGCTTGGCTTAATTATTCAAAGTATCGATAGCTTAACAAAGTCGTTTATCAAGGATTCTGCTACTAAGTATATATAAAATCAAATGTGCAAGTATTTTTTGCTGGAACAATGTGAGGAGTTGCAGTGCAAAAGCACTTGTTTTTTCCCCAGCAAAAATGGCAGTGTTTCATTTGGAAAATGAAGTGTCTGATTAGCTAACCACATTGTTAATTTTGAAGAACTGGTCAGTAGTTATAAATTTCTCGTAAAATGAGGACCAATCATGGCCATTCATGCTTTAGCGTCACTTGCTACCAACTTCCCTTGGAATACCCTTTTTGGAGTAACAAGCTTTATAAACTGATAGCTGTTTAATGTTATGGTTGAACACTTAGCACTTCATGTACTGTTAGCTCTGTCCACTAGTTTCCAAATGTGAATTATTGGAATGTTTAAGAAATTGAATTTTAAATTTTATTCTTTGATTATATACTTTGGGTAATACATGTATTTTACTTGTCAATTTTAAATTGTTAGATTTCTTTTATTCTTCAGTGGTTATGGATGTGCAGATCATTTCCATGAAAACGACACATTTCTTCACTCATGGCAAGTGCTTGCAGAGCTCTTGGTACACCCAGATTGTCAGAACATTCTGTGTGATGTTGGAATGTTAGTATATTTGAGCTGTGATATGACAAAACCAATAAAGTGGCATGTGCACCCAGCAAAGACTCAGATCAGCCTGGGCATCCGCCCAGTCTAATCAGGTCTTCCCTGTCTGCATGGAGCTAGCATATACCCTTAACTACCCTTTAAAGTCACAGCAATTTGGTTTGATCAGACTTAGTTGGATGCCCAGGCTGGTCTGAGTCTTCACTTGGCGCACATGCCATTTTGTTAGTTTTGTTGTTTAGCGGCTCATTTAGCTTGATATTTCCCTGTATAATTTCTTAAACTATTTCAAATTGAAGATTTTTCTAAAATCAGAATTTTGGATTAGTATTTAAAGTTTTCTCATCTGATTACCTGTTGTACAGGGTATGAAATATCATGAAAGTTTATCGACTTAATAAACTCCATTCCCATATGACTAAAATTTGTATTTCCCTTGTTAAACATTAGAGACTCAGAAGAAATACAGATGAATTCTGTTTGACATACATCCTGCAGAAGCTACATAGTCATATGATAGTGACATTTCATATGATGATTTAATATTTATAGGTAACACTTTAAATCATTAAATTAATGATTTAAAGTGTTAACAAGAAATATTAGATCACCATGGACACATAGTAAAAGCAAATTTTCTATTTTGGACAATAACGGTAATTAATTTGGGTGTCCCAATATTTTGGGTATCCCATATTTTAGAATGTTTACCATAGTTAACAATTGTGGTAATGTTTTTCAGGCCTGTGATGCATAAGAATGTGGCGTACAACTGTAGAGTGACCTTTCTGAACAAGTAAGTCTTTCTGCTTTGAGGGGTTTAAGGTGACTGGGTACACCTCCATGTGTTTCTACCACTTTAAAAAAGGGAAACAACTTTTATGACTTCCTGTTTGCTTCCTTGGATGAAGAAGTCCTTCAAAATGAGGTCCTCTCTAAAAGGAAAGAATTTGCTCCAAAGGGAGCAAGAGTTGATGCTCATTGAGAAGGGATGCAAAAAATGCTGCCCCTAATGATGCACCAATTTACCTTAAGTATGGTGGAGGAAAAACTCACAAATAAGATCTGCTTTACTGAAGTTGAGAGGAATTTTGCAGACATTTCCAAATTTCACAATATATCACAATATCTTTAAGGTGGTGATAATCACAGATTTGGGGCAAAGACAAAAATCTGCATAGAACACTCAAAATACCACTGATCTTTCCAAAACTTAGCATATGCCTTCTTTATGTTGTTTCTAACAATTCAGACTCCCAAAATGCAGCATCTGTTAATGTTAAAAAGTGTTTTTATAAGGAAAGATCAAAGGGTAATTTTGTGCACAATAATCTGAAAAAATAATATTGTTATTGAAAATATACTTAGTGCTGAGAGTTTCTTGTTGCATAATGGAGAGCGTGCTAGTAATTATTTTTTCAAAATCAGGCTGAGCAGATGAAAAAAGATGCGGTTTGTGTCCAATTTGTTTTGTAAAAACACACAGGTGAGACAGGTGAGACTATCTTAACAAGGTTGAACAATTTCATCTACACACCAGTGATCATGTAAGTAATGTATTATTTATACTGTAGGTGTTACATAGGTATGCTTGCCTACCCTATATTACACTGCATCCAGTGTACATGACCTTGTACATGGTTGAACATTTGAGAAAAAGCTACCGTTTTCATCTGGTCTACATTACAATTTGATAAAGAGTTGGAATAAATAATTGCTAGTATGCTCTTCATTATGCAATAACGCACCTTCAGTACTACGTAAATTTTCAATAACGATGTTAATTTTTTTGATTATTGTGCAGAAAACTACCATTTGATCTTTCCTTATAAAACACTTTTGTAAGCAGCGTGTACATCTATTTTGTATTCTAAACTGTAAAGAACAACAAAAATAAGAAGTCTGCTAACTTTCCGGGAGATACTTTACTTTTTTATGGTTTTATGCAGATTTTTACATTTACCATAAATCACCACCTTAAAGATCTCATTGACTAGTTTCTTGACTCATTATGGCATGTATCACTACAAGGTTGATTCAAAATCTTTGGTTTGATGGATTAAGATAGCCTGCTTAAGCTGGAGTGTAACACTTTCAGGGGAAGCGACTTTGCCATTTTCATATATTTGCCTCCTGTCTCGATGGGGGTCAAAGCTTAAAAGAAAGAATTTGCTTCCCTAGGAGCAAATTCTTTCCTTTAAATTTTGGAAGTGGTCATGGTTCAACTCCCACAGGCAGGGGAATTCTTTCCCGACAGGGTCCCATTGCATATAGCCTTCAGTAGGATCCTTGACATGACTGAAATACTGTTGAAAAGGCTGTAAAACAACAAGTCATCCATCTGTTTTTCTAATTAGGTATGTTAGGTTGAAAGGGTTAACTGTGTTCCATCATAATTTATAATTCTTACGTGCATTTGTTTACAAGTATTGCTGGTAGCTGATTTCTAATTTTAGAAAAGTTTTACTTATCCGTCCAAAGATGACACTATGTAACGACTATAACTACAGAGAAACTCGCTGGTTTACAGCCTGGCGTAAACACAAACAGACGGAAGATCATTATTTACCCAGGATGATAACAGAAATTGCTGGACAGGTATGTTGGCTTGAACTGGGCCTCTGTGGCTTAATGGATAAGAGCACTGACTCTTGAAAAATAGAGTAAGCCTCTCACTGCAGTGTGTTCAAGCCCTGGCAGCCTGCATGTGAGAGAGCCAAGTTCTGCTTACGGAAAGTCAGGTGATTTTTCAGTCAGCTCGACATAAGTGAAATATTCTTGAAAGGGCCGTAAAACCCATGTAAAAAAATGGCTTGCACTGATGTAGTATAGTTCTTGACAGTTGAAATGACCTAATATGAAAGTGTGAAATTTTGTGATTTTCCAAATGCCATTCATGTAGAATTCCATAATTCACCAAATGCCAGTCATCTACTTGCGCAAACTATTTGCACAGCAAGGTCTGAGTACACAGGAGCCATCTGATTATTCCTAGGAGCTGTCTTATCAGGGTCTGCTGTGTTTGCTGAAATATTTGGAAAGCAACCGTGAAAGGATAATTGGACTTCTCCATGTTTGAAGTTCTAAGTGTTCATTACAGAAATGGATTTGGTGACCGAGTAAATGCAGTTATTACTCAAAATGCAGATAATGCCTGTTATAGAACAGAACAGCACAGATACAGAACATAACTTTATTGCGTTTTGACAAAGTTGAACTGTAATTACATGTATTTGGTTATAAGGCGGGGATTTTCCCATCCGGAACAATCCCTAAACTCTAGGTTCATCTTACAAGATGGATCTAGATATTTGGGATTGTTTTGAAAGAGAAAAGCCTATCTGGTAGCCAGGTTAAACAAGACTGGTTTACATGTTTAGGGTACTTTTGGAGACAGAGAGCCCTGTCTTATAGTGGAATAGATATGGTATGCCTTTATTGCCGTACACATAGACTTATTCCATGCTCTTTTGTGACCATAATATTTGAACACCTTAATTATCATAAATTCAAACGCTCTTACAGATATCTTGCAACATCTGGGCCCAGTTGTTCAAAGCATTGTTAGCCTAACGAGCTTGTTAAGAGGTCAACTTGTTAAGTGTTTTACAACTTTATAGCCAAATACACTGATTTTTTTTGTTGAAAATATGTGAGGAGCTTTTGCAGTTATTGGCATATTTGAGATATTGATGTTTGAAATTTTAACGAAACGTTACCTAACGATGTCACTAGTTTTGAACATCTGGGCCCTGATTGGCTAACATAAAAAATTTGCAACAGCATATCCTGTGATATGTCCTGCAATATGCTGTTGGAGACGTGATGTACATGTAATTAATGAAGGTCACTTCTCATTGGCTGATGTCTGATTTAGTGTTGCCGGACGCTTTTTCTTTGGGTGCAAAGTAGGTCATTTTGAAAGGTGAATATGTGCATTCAAATGGGGATAACTGTATACAAAAATTGTAATTTGGGGAGGAAAACTACCAATTTTATGGATGCACATTGCATTTTATACTGTCTCCACTGACATGTCACTGTAAAACAAAATTTGAGACCATACCTGTATTATAAGTTTTTCACTTTGGTTTATTATTATTTTCCTTTTAAGGTCACAGTACCTATGGGGGATGCAGTAATATCAACCATTGATACATGTATTGGCAGTGAGATTTGTGAAGAACTGTGGAGCTCAGACAGGTGAGGGTAAAACACGTGTGTGTGAATTTCAGTTCTGATAATGATGTTCCCCCTGCACCTCAGCAGAACATATCAATGGCCTCAGTACGGGGCATGGTGCATCCATCCATTACAGGCTAGAACATATGCCATATTTCTGTGCTTATAAGATAGGAGCATACGCCATATTTCTTCAGTTTTCAGACAGGGCTTTCCCCCTTTCAAGGCAGTCCCAAAAATCTAGAACTTTCTTGAAAGATGGATCTAGATCTTTAGGATTGTTTTGGAATAGAAAACTGCATTTTAAAGCTGAATTACACAAGACTGATTTACTCTCATGTGTTTATATGTGTCTGAAGTGATCAAATGGAGAAAAAAGAAGAAGTATATATAATAAACAGAATACAACAAGAGTAGTTACTGGTCTCAGGCAGGTGCAGGATGTGATACGAAAAAATAATAATATGCTAAATATTACCCAAATTAACACTAAACCTTACACACTGTAATACACAACAGATTCAAGAAACATCAATCTTTCATAGATTTGAGCGTACCTAGTTACCAGGCAAGAAAATCTATACTCTCTTTAAAGCATATGTTACCTTATGTGGCTTTCACATTAAGTGGCTTTTCTCCAAACTCATCTTTTGATACTATAAAACTTGTATTTTTCAGTCACCACATAGACATGAGTCTTGATGGAGTAGAAATTATCACAAATGGCAGTGGTAGCCATCATGAACTGAGGAAGGCCTATGTCAGGGTAGATCTAGTCAAGTCTGCAACCATGAAGGTAATCTGCTCTTTAGATGAATGGGGAAAAAATTTCAACTGTAAATGGGTACCATTGCACTCATTCTTCATTTTAACCCTTCCATCAGCTGACTGAAATACTATTTATAGAGCAATGAATATGTATGTCATCCATCCATTCTTGTATCAGCCATACTTTATGACAAATATGCATGAAACTTACTATGATGGCTTGCTAACAGCTTAATGGAGTGAAGTCGGGTAACTTCGGACAGCGGGTAAATTTGGACATACCATTGCAATCAGTGGAAATCCAGATGAGACGGCTCATAATGAGCTGTCTCATCAGGATTTTCACTCTGCCCAATTAATTTTGTTTTAATTCCAAACAACTGACATATGAAGGAAACGATGTTACTGTCCGAATTTACCCGCTGTCTGAATTTACATGACTTTACCCTACTTGAAGAGCTGTTTTAGCTCACCTGTATGAAAGCACAGGAGGAGCTGTTGTTGTCATGGCAATGGTGTTAGCATCTGTGTCAGCATACAGATATTTTTGGTTAACCCATTGCATTCTGGGTATTTTTTGTCGTCTGCTGAAATTGTCGTCTGCATTAAAAATATTTTGACCATATTGGTCCAACTAACTCTTGTAGAAATGATGTCTAGGCAGCAAACCGTTTGGATCTCAGATCAGGCCCCACGTTTGTGGGGCCTGATCTGGATCCAAACTGTTTGCCCAGATACCCCTAAAGGGCTATCCCGAATGGAATGGGTTAAAGTTTGTATATCATGAACAAATGCATCATTGGGCAGGTTGTTCTGTTTGAGGACAGATTTTCCTCTGATAAGACACATCACTGGCCATGTTTGACATAAGGTCTCAGGTAAATGATACAGGACAACCATGGTCCTCTATTTTTATCAGTAGAACATATGTTATATTATTAAAAGAGTTTTTGTTTTCTTGACAGTGCGGTGGAGTTTATGTGTTCTCTAACTTCATTGGTTGTGATGGAGAGAGGGTTTATTATGATGGCTGCTCTATGGTGGCTGTCAATGGAGACATTGTCTGTCAGGGAACCCAGTTTTCACTGAAAGAAGTAGTGAGTTTTTTCTTTTCAGAGTTACTCAGTGAAAAAATATTTATTCTGACATAGGTTATGTATAAAGTCAATTAAAATATCCTGTGGATTAGTTAATTTTCACATTACCAGTAACCCTTTTTAGACTGGAAACCCATTTTTGGGACATATACAAACAGTGCAGACCCAGTTAAGACACCACAGAATGTGGCATCTGATCAGGCAGAACGCAGCATCTGATCAGGGTCAACAGTGTTTCCTGACAGGAATATCAGTGTAAAATACATTCACCAGAAACCCCTAAAACTAGAAATGGACTCATTCAAATGATAAGGATAGACAAATCCATTGGTAAGAAAGGGTTAATTCACATAGTTTCTTTTGTTTGAACTAGTTAAGTGGTTTTCCACCCAACAGCCTGAAATATGTCTAGATTTTTCCATATATCTTTTAGTTGAAAGTGTATCATGAATGTCCTTTATTCCAAAGCTGGGCCCAGTTATTGAAAGTATCCCTATCTTAACGATATCATCATATTAAAGATATCGTTATTTGAGAATTCATTGTTCCAGTAGAATAAATATCAAGTGTGCTAATATTTTTAAATAAAAAAAACGAAAGGAGCTAAAAGCTCCTTACATTTTTGGGGGGAATTATGGCATTGTTAGCTAACAGCGTTGTTTGTTTTGAAAACCGGGCCCTGATTGCTGAATGTCATGATAGATGCTGTCATATTTGCTGTAAATACTGATACACCTCTATCAGCTCTTTTTGATGGACAATTCTGTCATTCAATTTGGAGTACATGTATTTTTTTTACCATGTTAAGGTGAATGGGTACCCCTCTAATGCCATTTTCATGAAGGGACACATCTGATTGCCTACCTGGATGATATATCCTTCCTAAAAGGAGTCTAATCTTAAAGGAAAAAAAAACTGCTGTTTGCGAGCAAATTATTTCCTTTAAGACTTGACCACCATTTAAAAGGGGAAGCAAAAATAGTAAAAATGAGAGTTACTTCTGTTGAAAGTGTACTTATTTACCTTAATTGATGAATTTTGTGATGTCAGCATAATTTATATGAAGAAATTAGTCTGCTTGAAGATTGCAATTTATTTGGAAAGCCTGAACTATTCAAGTAGTATATTAATTTTGGTTTTACTTTGTTTTTCTCTAACTAGATTGTTGATGTGGCTTCTGTAGACCTTGAAGATGTGAGAGCTTACAGGAACGCTATCAGATCACGTTGTGAGATGGTGAGTAGGAACATAGACCAACTGTGCAGGTTCACAAAGGCCTTAGTAGCACCCAGAGATCTGTATTTCTGTCCTGCCTGTTGAGGTGACTAAACAATAATGGGCATAGTAGACTGGTGATTTTGCTTCACAATTCTTAGCATGAAGCACTATTTCCAGTTCTTCATGCCAAGAATTGTGAAGCTCGAAATACCCAGTGGAATACACCCAATGTCTTTTAAATTTAATTTGAAGAGCAAGAAAGATAAGAGCTTTTCAGGAATAAGAAGAAAAATAATATGGTTTTCATTTGCATAGTTAAGAAAGATGTTTGATGTTGCTGTAAAAAGTAACATAAAAAGAGACCTAACCTAATCATTGCTTACAGGCACCTATATCTCCGTGTTTTTCTGTCAGTAAAACAGTTTTGACTATCTATATGCTGAGCCTTGAAACCCTTGCAGAAAGGGGTCTTGTCTTAAATGATAGACTTGCTCCTAGAAGAGTTGACTCCCATTTAGAAGGGAGGCAAAAATGAAAATGGAAGAGTTGCTTCTCCTGAAAGTGTACCCATTCACATTAATTTGCTGTTTGGTTTGGTGGTATCTATCCTAATGCGCTTAGATATTGGGACACCTAAAAACATTACTTTTCCATTTGGGACAAATGGAAAATTAATGTTTTTAGTGTCCAAATACATACATTGCCTATACATCCCATCTGTTCATCTTTGTAACCATATGATATCTCAGCTTCTTCAAGTCTGAGCTTTTACCAGCCTCATTAGTCGTAGCGCTCCAAGTCAGTAACCAACAAAACAAGATGTCTGCAATCCACTTAAGCAAAAGAAAACAAACTTACGGCTAAGTTTCCAGGTTAATCAGCAGAACACTAACAGGCTGGTCATGCTGCCATGACAGTGTAGATAACATGCAATACATACATGTATATGAGCTGCGACATGACAAAACAAAGAAAGTGGCATCCGCCCAGTCTAATCAGAGTTTTCGCTGTCTGCATGGATCTAGCTTAGACCCTCAGCTATCTTTTAAGTGAAAGTGAATATTCTGCACAGACTGGATGGCTGCCCAGGCTTATCTGAGTCTTCCCTGAACACACATGCCACTCTGATGCTTTTGTCATGTCGGGGTTTGTATGTGTTTTTAGCTCATCTCTGCCAGGGGCTCCTTGGGAGCTTATAAGATAGGCAGGCTCTGTTGTCCGTCGTCCGTCCATCCGTCGTCCGGCCACAATTTCAAACGACAAGGTCAAATCTGCCTTCTGGTGCTTTTATATGAGAAAATGCTCAAATATAAGAGTTCTTGGAACTTGTAGAAGATTTTGGTGCAAAAGTAAATCAATACAGTGAAATAAAAGAGTACATGATAATTTTTAGCAATAGAGGTCAAGGTCATTCTTTGACTGTTAACCAGTATCTTTCATATTTTGACATTTTCAAACTATCAGGTTCATTCAATGGATGACCCTAGTTTGACCTTTGACCTTTTTAGTCAGGTGAGCGATTCAGAGCCTCATGGCCCTCTTGTTTTAATTTTCTTTTCTTACAGAGCTCAAGTTCCGACTCATTTCCACGCATATACGTGGACTTTGCACTATCAGATGATACCCTGTCCCCTGAATCACCAATCATCGACTGGCATTACAACAGCGCTGAGGAAGAAATTTGGTAAAGCAATTTAGCATTACTTTGATTCCATATTAATGTCAATTATCTGGACAAACAGTATAGGCCAACACTGAACTGTTCAGATTCATAAACTAGAGATCATGAGGTATCTTCACAGAGAAAAGCCAAATATCATTGAAATGTTTAAGGTGAATGGGTACACTTTCAGGGGAAGCAACTCTGTCATTTTTATTTCGGCTTCCCTATTCATAGGGGGTCAACTCTTAAAGAAAAGAATTTGCTCCTCTGGGAGCAAATTCTTTCCTTTGAGAGTTGATCCTTTTCTGAAAGGGTTTTGTTGCCCTGGGAAGCAAATGGGAGCTCATAAAAAGTTGTCTCCCTTTGTAAAAATAGCAGAAAACTTGGAGATGTACCCAAACACCTCAATGCACATGTCTGATTTAATTTTTTTTATCAACAGTCAATGAGTAGTTAGCCATGATACCCATGGATTTTAATCATCTTATAAAGTAAAGTTATTGCTGCTAATGCATAATGGATGCTTCCTTAACAGTCAGTTGCATACAGCTTGAATTCTGTCTATTCAATGTAATCTCATGAGATTCAGTTATTGATCATATGTACTAGTTTTTCCAGTTCTGAGAGCCGGTTTGAGAGCCATTTTTCATGACTATATACATGTAAGGCGTGATTTTGCTCAGTCAAATCGTACTTGGATTTGCATTTTTCGAGTTCATTTTAGACAGGATTCCCCAGAAGAGCCCACATAATGGATGAAACCTAGGTCGAGTAAAACACTTTCCTCCACTATACAATGCCGGAGAAATAATGGGAAATCGTTTCAGTCCTGGCTTTACAGTCATTTTTGTGCAAGTTTGTAATTTGCTTTGAAATGAAAAAAAAAAACCTTATTAAAGTGTGACTGCATATTGTATTTCAGTATGGGTCCAGCATGCTGGCTATGGGACTATCTGAGGAGGAGTGGACAAGGGGGTTTCTTCCTACCTCTCAGTGGGGGCATTGATAGCTCCAGTGTGGCTTGTATTGTGGCCTCCATGTGCAACCTTGTCCATAATGAGATACAAAATGGGGGTAAGTTGAAGGGCAGTTTTGTGAAAAATAAACTGCTGTAATTCTCCTAAATGTACAGTGTAAAGCAAACGGTGTATGACCAGATTAGACTGTTCCTAAGGCCCCTAAGTCAACAGTGTTAGACTTTTAATTTCATTGTATGTAAAAGGTAGGAAAAACTCTAAAGAAAAGACTTAAAACTGGTTAAAGTCTTCCAATAAGTTATCATGGTACCTCATCTCAGAGCTTGTCATTTAAGGGGTTAATATTCAGGACTCCTAAACAAGAAGGCGTGGGTTTGGGTCCAGCACAGGCTGTGATTCTTCTCAGACCTTAAGTTTATAATATTTCTTACCCATTTCCCCATCACCCTGAAATATCTGAAATACCATTAGAATGACTGCTATAACCCAAAATTATCCATCAATATTTTGTAGATAATCGTGTGCTAGCTGATGTTCAGAGGATAATAGGTGATCCAGGCTACATTCCCACTGATCCCCAGGAGCTGGCGGGGAAGATATTCACCACCTGTTATATGGGAACTGAGAACTCCTCAGTGGAGACAAGGACCAGGGCTGCTGAACTAGCTAAACAAGTGGGAAGGTTTGTTTGAAGAATGCTTGATTCCTCTTTACATAGTATATTTATTTGGCTATGAATGAGGTTTCTGTTCTCTAGAATGACCCCAAATATCTAAGTCAGCCTTATGATATTGTGCTATAAAATGGGGTTTTCCCTTTCAGAACAATCCCAAAAAGCTAGATCTGTCTTGTAAGACAGATCTAGATTCTTGAGATTGTTTTGGAAGAAAAAAAGGTCAGTCTTATAACCAATGAAACTGGTATCAGTCTCATATGCACCAAGACATGAGAAAAAAAAAAGTGACAAGTCAAATGAGCCGCAACAAGGGAAAAGCAACAAAGTGGTTGTGGGCAAAGTGCACACTCAGATCAGCCTGAGCATCTGCCCAGTCTGATCAGAGTCTTTGCTTTGTGCGTGATGTTAGCTAAGACCTTTGGCTACTATGTAAGCGCAAGCTAAAACTCTGATCAGACTGGGTGGCTGCCCAGGCTGATATGTCTTCGCTGGGTGCACATGCCACTTTGTTGGTTTTGTTGTGTCGCAGCTCAAATATGCCTGCGCATCCGTGCAGTATGATCTATTCTCACTATCTTCACTTTACCTCCTTTGTAAAGGTCAAATCTTCCAGTTGGTTTGATTGACTAATTTATTGTAACCAAGGTAATACATTCTTTTATGAATTTTAGTTTCAATTTAGACACATTTTGTTGTAGTTTTCATCTGTCAGTGTCTATTGATGTTGCTGTGGCTGCAGTGTTAAGTGTGTTTACAGCGGCCTTGAAGTTGGTGCCAAAGTTTAAAGCTCATGGAGGCAGTGTTAGGGAAAACCTTGCTTTACAAAATGTACAGGTAAAATGGTTTGTATTTTAACCCATAAAGCACCAAAGAACAGTTGAAAAAAAAATTGCATCTGCAAAATTTCAAAAAATGCTTTGCTCAAGGCACGAGTATATCATATTGATAATTCAAAGACTTGAGGACAAACAGTGTAGATCCAGATGAGGCAGCTCATCATGAGCCTCTTCTTCTGAATCTATGCTGTTTGTAAGTTCAGCTATTTTGTTTTTGACATTTTAGGGTCAGTGGACCTTTGATATATATTTTACACCCTGTTGAGTTTGTGAAGTATTAAGTCAGACCTACATGGCAAGTTTGTTAATCATAAAGGCTCAAAGAACATTATGATCCCACCAGTTCCACATAAGAACATAACATGAACTTATGTCATAAATTTTTGTATGAAGGGATTGATGGATGTTTGGATGACTTGCGATTTTATGTCCTCTTCAACAGTGTAACAGTTTTATCAGGATGATTTAGTGTAAACAGATTTTATTTTAATTTTATACACGATATGTACAGGTCACAAATAGTATACAATAGCAAAAGGATCTAAACAGAAGCCAAGGGTTTATTTAGTTCATCAGGATGATTTGAGGGTGATAATGAAAAGCTGTGTGCAGTGAAACCCTTTTTCTGGCTGAAAAATTTTCACATTCAGCAGGAAACGAACCCAGACCACCAGCTTAACAGGCCAGCACTTACCCCACTGAGCTACAGGTACCATGGCTCCTATATATGAAGGGACAACTTGTGCAACATCATATGAGCCGTGACAAAACAATACCAACAAAGTGGCATGTGCGCCCAACAAAGACTTAGATCAACCTGGGTATCCATCCAGTCTGATCTGAGTCTTCTCAGGGTCTAAGCTACCTCCATGCTGACAGCAAAGACTCTGGGTGTCAAGTCTGATCTGAGTCTTCACATGTCGCACATGCCACTTTGTTAGTTTTGTTGTGTTGCGGCTCATATATATGCTGTTTTGCAGGCAAGAATAAGGATGGTCCTGGCCTACTTGTTTGCCCAGCTGAGTCTGTGGGCTAGAGGGAGATCAGGGGGGCTCTTAGTGCTGGGCTCTGCTAATGTGGATGAAGGGTAAGTGCAAGATTTGCCATACATATTTAGAAATACTGTAAGAATATAAATTATTGTATTACTGTAATTGCCCTAAAACTGGAACAGTTTAGTCCAAAAGGAGCAGTCTGATCTGGGTCTGCACTTTTTGCCCATACCTATCGTTTTCCCAGTACTTAGAATTTTTATGGTAATATTTGAGGAAACAGTGTAGGCCTGGAAAGACTGCATCTAATAAGCAAACTGTAATATGACTCTCCTAATGGAGCAAACTGTGTAGATTCGGATCAGGCTGCTCTTGAGAAAGTGTTTAATTAGGGTCTACATTTTTTGCTAAATAATAAAGCATATTGTCAAGAAGATTTGTGTAAAATTATTTGAGCCGCGGCACGAGAAAACCAACAAAGTGGTTGTGCGCCCAGCGCAGACTCAGATCAGCCTGGGCATCCGCCCAGTCTGATCAGAGTCTTCGCTGTCCGCATGGAGGTAGCTTAGATCCTTAGCTACCCTATAAGCACTTAGAGAAGACTCTGAGCAGACTGGGCTGATGCCCAGGCTAGTCTGAGTCTGCGCTGGGCGCACAACCACATTGTTGGTTTTCTCGTGTCGCGGCTAATTTAACACAGTTTCAAATTATACATGTTTTTTAATCTTCAGAGTTTTCAGTTATGAATGGATTTCATATTGGTTATTATCATTTAA
Organism: Ctena decussata; assembly: GCA_963989385.1. Classification (NCBI taxonomy): domain Eukaryota; kingdom Metazoa; phylum Mollusca; class Bivalvia; order Lucinida; family Lucinidae; genus Ctena; species Ctena decussata. The sequence continues at coordinate 22,056,206 of OZ022502.1, forward strand.
CACAGGTATTAGACAAAATTAGATAAAGAAAATCAAGCTTGGAAATACATTCTTTCAAACATATATTTTCAGTTTGAGAGGTTATATGACGAAGTATGACTGTTCAAGTGCTGACGTCAATCCTATTGGAGGAATCAGTAAAACCGACCTGAGAAGCTTTATTAAGTACTGCACCAACTACTTCCAGTTCACTGCTTTAGAAGGGTGAGTTCACAGTCTTTTATGCATAGTTACCATGGAAACCCTAATAACAAGTTTACAAGGGAAGCAACTCTGTCATTTTTATTTTTGCTTAGTCTTAAAGTCCACCTTAAAGAAAACAGTAGTAAATGAAAGAATTTGTTTACAAGGAGCAAATTCACAAGGAGCCAGTTAGTGAAACTTAAACTACAGTTCAACTTCACTTACAGGTGCATATATGATGTTGTATCTCCAAATAATTTGAAGATTTTGGAGTTTATTGACTTTATCTATCAATGCTGTTACAGTATTTCCTTCTTTGTTTCAGGATTTATAAAGCGCCACCCACAGCTGAACTTGAACCACTGGCAGATGGGCAGTTAGCACAGACAGATGAGGTTAGTGAGTCGAATTACTGTATTCTCCAAATTACCTCCAAAATGACACCAAATATGATCTGTGTCATGACAAAACCAACAAAGTGGCATGTGCACCCAGCAAAGACTCAGATCAGCCTGGGCATCTGCCCATCCTGATCAAAGTCTTCCCTGTCTGCATGGAGCTAGCTTAGACCCTAGCTGAAGTGGGGGTGGGGATTTGTGCAGTTTGACCAATTTTTCCTGAAATTCCCCACAAAAATGAAATAATTTAGGCTGAAGAGGGGGTTCATTTGAACCCAATCAACCCCCTCTGGATTCGCCACTGAGCATGAAAAAAAGTTTAATATCTTGGTTGTTCAAAACTAACAACATACATTATATTTTCAATTTTTTTTCTATGGAATTATTGCCATTCTGTTCAAGGCTTGAATAATAATATTTTTCATAACAGATTTCAGAGCAGCTGTGTTCAGACTTGGTGTATAGATCGACACTGACTTGTTATATTTTTCTTTCTCTACATGCTAATTTTTTCAAATTATATGCTTGAGTATGCAAAAGTTTTCATAACATGTTTCATAGAAACTATTTAAGATAGAATTTTATTTTAGATATGCTTTTTTGACAGTGACTATTTTCTTTCCATACTTTCCATAATAAAAGTAACACCATTTACTTAAGCTGTTCAGCAAGAGTGTAATTGGATCTTTCAGCTGTTCTTGTTAAGGGGTTCATAACCATGTTTTTGAATTGCTACAGGAGGACATGGGTATGACCTACTCAGAGCTGTCAGTGTATGGTAAACTGCGGAAACAGAAGGGCTGTGGACCATACAGTATGTTCTGTAAGCTTGTCAATACTTGGAATTGGCTTACACCACACCAGGTAGGGATAAGTAATGGATCACAACCCTGATTCTTGCAAGTACTCCAGTAACATTATAAGAAAAGGAAGGTTGCATAAATTAGTTGAGTGTGGTTTTGACAGTATAGTATGCTCTTCTGATAATAAATAGTTACAGCAAGTGAGCTTATATCACCTATATCCCAGCCATGGTCACTACCTAATAAAGTCAAAATTGTTGTAGAACTTAAATGCAAAAAAAAACAGGACAGATTTATTGATGGATGAATGAATACATGGACTGAAAAACAAAAACTATATACCCATCAACATACTTATATCCTTGGGTATTATAATTGTCATCACATTTGGGAATGATTGTCCCAGAAATGTATTTTAATTGAGCAGGAATACCAGGCTATGAACTTAAATTGCATAATGATTTAACTTACTGATATTTTATAGGTTGCAGAAAAGGTCAAGCACTTCTTTAGGTCATATTCTATCAACAGACACAAAATGACGACCTTGACCCCTAGTTACCATGCTGAAACCTACAGTCCTGATGACAACAGATATGATCATAGACAGTTCCTTTATAATGTCGCTTGGCCGTGGCAGTTTAAGAATATAGATGCAGCAGTAAGTAGGATTTCAAATTTGAAAAGCAAAAATAGAGCCACATTGTAATCCTACTATTTATAATGCTATTTTGGATATAATGCTATTCATATTTTAATAGTACAAAATAACTTGTTTTAACCATTAGCTTTTGTCTCAATGTCATTGAAAAATGTTATGATTCTGTATGATTCTATGTGAACAATGGTAAAGAAGTCTCCATCCCATTGGTTGTACTGTAAAAATTAAAAAAATTGGGACACCTAAAATAATTTAATACCTTGATTGTCCTAAAATGGAGCTATTTGGTTTCACTGTAGGGCAATGCATCCAAAAGATGCAGATGGAATTGCAAACAATGTAGACCTTGATTAGAGTGCTGCTGTAAGAGCAGTGTGGTCTGTGTGTACACTGTTTGCTCACACCTTTCTGTCCCAATAAATAGAATTTAAATGGCAGTCCCAAAACATGAAAGTATCCCAGTGCTTGGAATTGTTAGCATCATTTGACATCTGCGCCGCGACACGAGAAAACTAACAAAGTGGTTGTGCGCCCAGGGCAGTCTCAGATGAGCCTGGGCATCCACCGGTCTGGTCAGACTCTTCGCTAAGTGCTGAAAGAGTAGCTAAGTGTCTAAGCTACCTCCATGCGGACAGCGAAGACTCTGATCAGACTGGGCAGATGCCCAGGCTGATCTGAGGCTGTGCTGGGCGCACAACCACTTTGATTTTCTCGTTTTGTGGCTCATCTATCTCTAATTTCTTTTTACAGGTAAAGAAGTTACCCAACTTGGTAGCCAGAAATATTGACCAGTCCAAGGCTAAGCCAGCATTGGCTCCAAACTCCGCCAATGGTCCAGCTGGTAAATCTTGTGGAAACAGCACTGCTGACGAGAACCAGCCAGTATTCAAAACAGGAGTAGTTGTTGCCTTGTCAGCCAAAAGTCAGGAGACCAGTCAAGTATTTAGTAAGAGTAATGGTGATGCTGCAGATAACCAGTCAAGAAAAATTCCACCAGCAGAGCAAGGCATGGAGCTTAACCAATCAAAACCTCTTTACCATTCAGGAGCTGACCAATCAAAAGTCTTGTCACGCATATCAGAACATGAAAAATCAAGCAACCTGAAAATGAATAATGCTACAGGTACATTTTCTGGTCTGCATTCTAAAAATTCTTTTTCTGCCCAGAAAGAATGTAATAAGTTTTTAGTGTCTGATGTTTTCAAGCAGATACAACAGGATGAAGAGGAGTTGAACAAATCAGAGGGTATATGTCATTCTGATGAAGGTCCAGGATTTACCAGTAAAAGGCCAAAATTGTCAGGTCCATATATTACTGTTCAAATATAGCATCAGAGGGCCATTCCATTTCTTACATCAGTAAATGAGTCGCAACACGAGAAAATCAACAAAGTGGTTGTGTGCCCAGCGCTGACTCAAATCAGCAGAAAGGCCTGGCATCTGCCCAGTCTGATCAGAGTCTACGCTCTCCGCATGGAGGTAGCATAGATCCTTAGCTACCCTTTAAGGGCTTAGGGAAGAGTCTGATCAGACTGGGTGGATGCCCAGGCTGATCTGAGTGTCTGCTGGGTGCTCATGCCACTTTGTTTGTTTTCTCATGTTTGGCTCAAATATTGTTAGTTACATGTACATTCATTGTGCCTAATCATTGTCAGATGTAAGTCATTGAAGGTGAATGGATGCACTTCCATGGAAAGTAGCTCTACCTTTTCATTTTCATAGTCCTTCTCAATGGGGGTGAACTCTTTTAGAAAATAATTTGAGCCGCGACATGAGAAAACCAACAAAGTGGTTGTGTGCAAAGCGCAGACTCAAATCAACCTGGGCTTCTGCCCATTCTGATCAGACTCTTCCCTAAGCGCTTAAAGGGTAGCTAAGGGTCTAAGCTAGCTCCATGTGGACAGCGAAGACTCTGATTAGGCTGATCTGAGTCTGTGCTGGGCACCCAGCCACTTTGTTGGTTTTCTCGTGTTGCAGCTCATTTAATCCCCAGAGAGCAAATTGGTTCCTTTAACAGTATATCTCTGTTGAGCCTGGGCTCTTGTCACAGAAATCTGTGTAACGTACATAAGCTGTTTAGTTCTTCTGTATTTCTATTGAATATATTATGGGTAATTTAGTTATAATGCTGACTGATTTTTGGAGTGGGCTGTATCATGTGCCTATGATCGGTTGACAAACTTGGTTACCAACAAACAGTAAAACATGTATAGATTGTACCAGTGGTGGCCATCACAAATGCCATGCATTGAATGATGCATTTTCCAAAACTTTTTGTGAATTTAAACTTCAATAATTTGCTGTTATAAAGCAGCGGTCTTTTCCACATTTTGACAGTGTTAGCACATTTTGCATATCCACACAAGGCCCCTACAATGTGTATGTGTGTCATGAGTCATTGCCCGCCAGAAGTGAAATGATTTTAGCAGGAGGGTAGCTGGGCAATTGCTTTGTAGACTAATTTGTACCAATTCCTCTACATTCCTTTTTGGTTTATGTACAATTTCTCAAAATCAATGAACTACAAATACATAACTACACATGCAAAGCAAGAACCACTACTGGTACACTGTCACTTCTAGTCTCAAGCCAGTATAATGACTAATTTGATAGATTTGGGACTTTGTTTCTCCCATTAGCCAAAATAAAGTTATTGTTGATAAACAATCAAAAGAAGAATATGATGTGATAATGACACATGGACAACACTGTAAGGATTTTATCTTTAGGCATATGCAAATTTTGCTTGCCCAGACCAGCCTGTGTGTGTATGTAGGTGTTTAGGGCATGAACAAGACACTATTTAAAGTCTGCAAAGTCCAGTAATTGTCTGAATAAAATGTGCCTTATCAGGGTAATATATATGTGCTAGCACTTTTACAAATGCTTTAAGATGTACTAATACACCTCCATGTTTTTATCAAAGAGAAACAACTTATTTGACTGCTGTTAGCTTCACTCGACAATTAAGCCTTTCAGTTAGGATAGCTACTCTTGAATTTGCTCCCCCAATGAATTGTCTTTTTGATAAGATTTATCTCCCCTTGTGGTCTATGTTCCCATTCACCTGAAGATGGATATTCTTACAGTGCTGTTCATTTGTATTTGATTTGTTTTGTAATAGAATGTTTTTATGTGTAACAAGGTACTGTAATTAGTATGGATGATTTTATATTTTTAGTTTGTAAATACTAAAATCAGTAAAATAGGTTTTAATTCTTAAATAAACATTTTGTACTTTTATTCTTTGCCATTTTATAATTGAAAAAGAGTATTTGCTAGAAATTTATGTTTTTTCATTGTATTTAGAAAGCAATGCCTGATATATTAACCCAATATGTTGTCAGTGAAAGATAGGATTCAATGAACTTTCACACACTTAATATATATTCACCGTATGTATATGTATTTCAAAAGTAATTATAACTGAACATTCATAGTATGTTTGCTTTGTAATGATATTGATATATAATCTTTTGATCACGGGGTAAAACAAAATCTTATACATGTATTAAAATGACCATTTATGCTTTATGCTACAAATTGGTGGTCCTCATATGAATATTATCATTTCACTTACATGTAGTCATTAATACGTCCTTCATGTAATGCACTTTGTTGTTTGCTTTGAAACATGCTTGCTGCAGTCATGTTGAGACATGCATAGTATTATGACAGCTAATCGTTAATAACAAAGGGCACTCAAGTTTCTTTATTTTTTAACCAACTATTAATGCCTGAGGTCCTACAAATACCACTCTTGGGACAAAACTTTGGTAAAAATAAATTTTGGTGGCTTGAACCAATCATCGCGATATTTGGTATTCTTTTTTTTTTTTCAGAAAAAGTGATTTTTGATGGGCTATAGAAAAGGTGAAGAAAAGGTGGGGGTATTTTTAAGTGAAGGGTGTTTATTGGAAGAAATACTATACTTTAATTTGGTCTAAATGCTTTGACAAAAATTATGGAGTAAACACTGTTGACCCTGATAAGCTCTCACAGAGCACCAACAATAACCTTATAGAAAAAAACACAAAAAACCCCAGCCTTTTCCGATTGAAGAGTCCATTACAGTATATGGCTAATTCTAATACACTTACGTATGGGACGCGACGTCTGATTGGATAACATCAAAAATTTGCCACAGTATATCCTGCGATATACTGTCGCGAACCTGTCATTATTATAAGAAGTCACTTCTCATTGGCTGACGTTTGGTTTAAAGTTGCTGAAAGCGCTTTCTTTGGATGCACATTAGCACACTTTGAGAGGTGAAAATATGTAAAAGTGCATTAGAATGGGGATGACTGTATTGAAAATTGTCATTTGGGGAGGTAAATCGTCGGTTTTATGGTCGCAAATTGCATCTTATGGCTCGTCGCCGTAAAATGAAAGGGGGGTATCAATAAGGTGGGTTTTCTGCATCCTACCAAAGTTTCCTTTTTTTTAACTGATGGTATACTCCAATGTGCCTAGTTTATTGGACCATATGTGACTTTGGACGGAAAGCCCTCCTTACTGAGCTATGGGTCCACAGAAGTGGTTGGGGTAATCCAACATGGTTTTAGCCTGTCTTGTAAAAACATTCTCATTTGGTAAAAGAGTACAGCAGACAGACAGAATTTGATAAAATGATTAACAGAACATCTAAACTATATTTCCATATCATTTTATTTGGTTTAATTTGAACATATGTTGTCAAAAAAGACTTCCTTTGACATTCAGCATTTTTTTATATTTTTGTCCTCCATTTTCAATATTTCTTGGCCTTATTGTTAAATAAACAGACCAGTTGTCATCAAACTCATGTCAAGGAAGCACCCTGACCAGGACATTTGGATGATGTGACCAGAATTTCACAATGACCTAGTTTTCATGGTCGACTGAACACATAAACTTGCTTGGAAGATGGTTTTTCCATTTAATTTTGACCTAGAACTACGAACCTTTGGTCAAATTACTATTTTAACTGCTGTATTATGCCCTACACCCCCACCACTAAAGGTGAGAGAATACATATTGGCTTCAGTTCGGATCTCCTTGGCGTCTGCATCTGGGTCTGTGTCACATATTAAGTCCTTCTTTGACCTTGGAAACAAGGTCAAGGTCAGATTTTGATGACCTTGACCTTGTTTCCAAGGTCACAGAAGGACTTAATATGTGACACATACACAAATGCAGATGCCAACGAGATCCACACTGAAGCCAATATGTATTCCCTCAACTTTAGTGGCGGGGGCGTGGGGCATAATATATCAGTTAAAATAGTAATTTGACCAAAGGTTCGTAATTCTAGGTCAAAATGGAAAGAAAACCATCTTCCAAGCAAGTTTATGTGTTCAGTCCACCATGAAAACTAGGCCATTGTGAAATTCTGGTCACATCATCTGAATGTCCTTGTCAAGGTGCTTCCTTGACATGAGTTTGATGATAACATGTCTGTTTATTTAACAATAATGCCAAGAAATATTGAAAACTGAGGACAAAAATATAAAAAAATGCTGAATGTCAAAGGAAGTCTTTTTTGACAACATATGTTCAATTAAACCAAATAAAATAATATGGAAATATATTTTAGATGTTCTGTAAATCATTTCGTCAATCCTGTCTGTCTGCTGTACTCTTCTACTAAATGAGAATGATTTTACAAGACAGGCTAAAACCATGTTGGATTACCCCACCCACTTCTGTGGACCCATAGCTCAGTAAGTAGCGCTTTTCGACCAAAGTCACATATGGTTCAATAAACTAGACACATTGGAGTACACCATCAGTTAAAAAAAGAAAACTTGGGTAGGATGCAGAAAACCCACCTTATTGATACCCCCCCCCCCCCCTTTCCTATCACAAAACTGACGATATACCTCTTCAAATGACAATTTTGAATACAGTTATCCCTTAATTGCCATGTTCATTTTCACAAAGGCAAACGGCTTTGTGACAGCCTGTTTGTTTCCATGGATGTCCAAGGCATTCCAAAATATGAGCTGCAACACGAGAAAACACACAAAGTGGTGCGCCCAGCACAGACTCAGATCAGCCTGGACATCCACCTAGTCAGATCAAACTCTTCGGTAAGGGCTTAAAGGGTAGCGAGGGGTCTAAGCTACCTACATGCGGGCAGCGAAGACTCTGATCGGACTGGGCAGACACCCAGGCTGATCTGAGTCTGCGCTGGGCACATAACCACATTGTTGGTTTTCTCATGTCGTGGCTCATATAGTTTATTCTGTAAAGAATTTGCTCATATGGGAGAAAATTCTTACCTCACAGTGTAAACCCCAGAAAGGGGGGCAAAACTGTAGATATTAGAGTGGTCTCCCTTGAAGTGTATTCATCTTAAACAAGTGTTTGAGGTTTTAGAATATCTCAATCATCTAGGTGACTTTCCTTTGATGACATCATGCAGTGTCAACATACAGTAGTTAGTTGTTAGTGAGCCTTTAATGTTCCAGTTTCATGAAATATGACATTGTATATTTCTGTTCTATATGTGTTTGTGCTAAAAAATTTTGCCATTATGAGTTAACCATATGTATTGTGAGAATGTTAGTGAAGATGAATTGTATGACTCTTCTATGAAAACGTTTAATAGAGATAAGTATATGATCAGTTAGGATAATGAATTAAACTATTTTTGTGGGAAATCAGTCAATGTAGATGCACTATTTTTGTATGAAACTTTTAACAGAGATAGGTGTATATAGGATCACTTAGGAATATGAGTTACACTACTTTTGTGGGAAATCAGTCAATGTAGATGAGTTACACTAATTTTGAATGAAATTACTTAGCATGTATGAATTTTACTAGTTTTGTAGGAAATCAAGTAGTGAAAAGGAGTTGCACCGAAATCATCCGTGTAATGGTCTTGCAGTGAAGAAGCATCTGAAATGTTTTTGCAAGAAAAGTATCAGTCACAAAAAGTGTAATTTGAAAATAGACAGTTTTCAGATTTAATTACAGGCTTTTGCTAGTCAAACAGGCAAATTCACATCCAAACACGTTGAGCTGTAAATTCAGTAGCTCTGTCACTAAGACCATTACTCAGATAATACATGTGAGTTGCACTACTTTTGTATGAAGCATTTAGTGAAGATGAGTTGCAATATGTTTGTGTTAGTTGACCTCATGTAATTTATTGAAGATTGATGCCGGTGAAACTAGATTTAATGTCTATCATGAAGAATATATATATAACTATCTTTACCTTAAATATTTGGACCAAAATAGTTCAGAAAACAGTATTTGCTCCTAAGGAGTAGTCTGATCTGGGTCTATACTGTTTGCCAACAATTCGTAAACCAACCCTTGATATGACAAATGGATTTGTCCACATTTGAAGATGGGAGAGTCCATATCATAAATTGGTAAGATTTTCAAATATTTGAGCTGCCACTCAAGAAAACCAACAAAGAAGCATGTGCACCCTGCCCAGTCTGATCAGAGTATTTGCTGTCCACATGGAGGTAGCTTAGACGTTTAGCTACCTTTTTAAGTGCACAGCAAGGACTTAGATCAGACTGGGTGGTTGCCCAGGCTGATCTGAGTCTTTGTATCGCAGACATTCTACTTTGTTGGTTTTGTTATGTTGTGGCTCAAATGTTATGGTAAATATTGTTGAAGTCTCTCTATGTATATGTTAGCAGATACCTTAAGTTATTCTAGAGTTTTCAGTCTTTATACACCAGGGCCCAGTTGTTCAAAGCATCGTTAGCCTAACGAGCTTGTTAAGAGGTCAACTCGTTAAGTGTTTTACAACTTTATAACCAAATACACTGATATTTTTTGTTGAAAAATGTGAGAAGCTTTTGCAATGCAAAAGCTTCTCGCATTTTTTAACAAAAAATATTGGCGCATTTGCGCTACTAACATTTGAAATTTTAACAAATTGTTAGCTAACAACGTCGTTAGTTTTGAACAACTGGGCCCTGTTTTTAGTTTAAATAAAGTTCAAACTGTTAAATTTTTACTCTAGTGTATTTCAGTATTAGAGATTGTTACCACACTTCTGCTCCACTACCCCGGGCTGCATAGCGCAGTTGGTAGGACACTCGACTTATAAGTCAGAGGTCCTGGGTGCGATATCAGGTGTGGCCACATACTTTCGTTTCTCCTTCTGCTGATTCAAGATGGGCAGTTGTCAGTTACTGGCGAAAATATGTGAACTTAGCACTGGTTAACCGCTTAGGAGGTCTAAGCCTGCCCAGGAATAGTGTGGTTAGGTTAACTGAACGTCCCGACATGATCATAGCTGTTTACCATGGATGTAAAGCAACACATTGTGCAGAAAGTCACCGTAAGGTCGTGAGTTCGGAGAGGCGTGGTAGTCGAGTGGTTAGAGTGGCTCGGCTATTGTGCAGAAAGTCACCGTAAGGTCGTGAGTTCGCGGCTCACTGTCGCCATACGATGACTGGAAAACTCTGTCTGTCAACCCAGCAGTAAATGGGTACCTCTTTCGAATCAGGGAAGGATAAGGCAGAGAAAGGAGAGGGATGGGCTCCGCCTTTCATCAGCTGTGCCCAAGATACAGTGGGTCTCTAACCCCCACTGCCCCTACGGCTATTAAGCTATGGGAAACCTTTACCTTTTTTAAAGCAACAAATCAATCAATCAATCAGCTCCCCTACCATTTCTTAAGCTAAGCTGCTAGAGAAGCAAATTCTTTGCTATAAGAATTGGCCCCCATGCAAAATTTCAAAATGGCAGAGTTGCTTCCTGTGAAAGTTTACACATGCCCCTTAAGAAATATTAGTGATATTGAATTCAGATTAGCCACATTGTGATGAATGGATGTCTTGCTATTTTATGCCCTGTTCAACAGTATTTCAGTCATATCTGGATGATGAGAGAGTGATAATGAAAGGCTGTTTGCAATGGAACCTCGTATGCAATTGAAAAGATTTCCACCACCAGATATCAAACTTTGGACCTCTAGATCAGCAGGCCAGTGCTTATCCCACTGTGACAATACCTTTCCTACAGTAAATATTACCTATCTTGGTATGTTATACTGTCCTTCACAAATTCAATATCTAGACAGAGCATGTGTTGTTTGTCTAGAGATTTGTTTGACATTGCACTGGTCTGAAATGAACTCTGCATTCAACATGTATTAGATGCTAGAACAGAATTGTGCAGTTCTCAGAAGGTTTTGAGATGTGAAAGGTCATGAACTTGTTTTAGAGCCAGTACCAACATTTTCATATTATAAATCATTTTGACATGTTTTGAAAAGTGCACTCAAGGTTTGGATGAAACAGAAACACATTTACAAGCCCAGGTGATTCTGTTTTTTATCTGGCTATAAAAGGGGGTTTGCCACTCTCTAGAATGACCATAAATATCTCAATAAGTCTTTACAAAATCCTGCTATGAGATGGATATTTTCCCTTCCTAAACAATCCTCAAAAATCTAGATCCATTTTATCTTTCCCTTCAAAAACAATCCCAAAAATCTAGATCTGTAAGACAGATCTAGATTTTTGGGATTGTTTTTGAAGGGAAAACCTCAGTCCTATATGTGAGGTAATATGGTCTGCATTTTACAGTGCTTATACAAATATTCATGGTGTATTAATATTATTTTCACTGTCTGCAATGAGCAGTTTGCCTGAACTTATATAGCTTTGAGTACTGTAATATTTGGGCTTTGCCTGAACTTATATAGCTTTGAGTACTGTAATATTTGGGCTTTGCCTGAACTTATATAGCTTTGAGTACTGTAATATTTGGGCTTTGTCTGAACTTATATAGCTTTGAGTACTGTAATATTTGGGCTTTGCCAGAACTTTTATAGCTTTGAGTACTGTAATATTTGGGCTTTGCCTGAATGTATATAGCTTTCGTTGAGTACTGTAATATTTGGGCTTTGCCTGAACTTATATAGCTTTGAGTACTGTAATATTTGGGCTTTGCCTGAATGTATATAGCTTTGAGTACTGTAATATTTGGGCTTTGCCTGAATGTATATAGCTTTGAGTACTGTAATATTTGGGCTTTGCCTGAATGTATATAGCTTTGAGTACTGTAATATTTGGGCTTTGCCTGAACTTATATAGCTTTGAGTACTGTAATATTTGGGCTTTGCCTGAACTTATATAGCTTTGAGTACTGTAATATTTGGGCTTTGCCTGAACTTATATAGCTTTAAGTACTGTAATATTTTGGCTTTGCCTGAACTCATATTTATGTAGCTTCGAGTACTGAGGAGCAGCTGTAGTGTAGTTGATAACACTCCAGACTATCAATCCAGGGGTAGCAAGATCGATCCCTAGCTTCTCCAGGCTTTTGAATGAGACTTTAAACAGAGGTCCAGCCTCCATATGACCTCATTGTTGGTGGGACGTTAAACCCGAGTTCACTCACTCACTTACTTTGAGTACTGTAATAATTGGGCTTTAAATTGGGGTTTCCATAGTTAGTTCAGAATGACCCCAGACATTTAAATCTGTCTTATGTACTTCCTTGTAGATGTGTTTTCTTTTTCTTCTTTTCCAAAACAACACAAAAAATCTAGATTTGTCTAAGCAAATCTAGATTTTTATTATACCCCGCCACACGTTAGTGGCGGGGTATTATGTTTTCCCGCTGGCTGTCCGTGTGTCTGTCCGTCCGTCGTACGTACGTCCGTCCGTCCGTCCGGTCGTCCGTCCGTCCGTCCGTGAGCACTTCGTTTCCGTTCGATAACTTGAGTATTTATTAACGGATTTTATTCATACATGGCATGTGCATTGGTCTTGGGAAGATCTCGGTTGGGATTGTTAATGGGCAAATTTCGATGTCTTCTTATGGAGTTATTGCCCTTTTCATGGTCTTAAAAACAGTTTTTGGTCTGTAGTTCTTTAACACTTTGAAATATCTTGATGAAATTTCACAGAAATGATCGAAGTAACATAAGCTTTCAGTTATAAGCAGAATTTTGTCCACCTGGATTATCTGCCCCTGCCCTAGGGCTATATACATGTATGAAATAATGAAAAAAAAATGTATAAAATTAGAGTCGAAAGGGATTTTTCTGAACTTGTAACAATTTATCATATTGATATAAGCTTTATGTCTTGATCAAAATTTTGTCCCCCAGTGGTTATCTGCCCCTGACACATGCTGTATACATGTATGAAATCATGAAAAAATCAATATAAAATCAGATTTTCGGTATATCTTGATGAAATTTCATAGAAATGATTAAAACAACATAAGCTTTCTGTTACAAGTAGTATTAAGTCCACATAGGTTACCTGCCCCTGCCCCAGAGCTATATACATGTATAAAATTATGAAAAAATTCTGTATAAAATCAAAGATTAACAGGATTTTCCTGAAACTTGCAACACATTATCTAGGTAATATGAGGTTCATGTCATGATAAAAAAAAATGTATAAAAGATAGAAGACGGGGTATTGGTTTGCAGTGGCGGGGTATTACGCAGTCGTTTACGATGCTTTTATTCAGGTTGTTTTGGAGAGGAAAACTCCTCATCTTATTGTAACGTTTGATTTGTGGAAATGCAAGTAACTCTTGTAGCATCAGTGTAAAGATCAACGAACTTCACAGTCACAATGGAGTAACAAATATAGTATGATGTTTGTTGAAAGAAAAACTAGGTTCCCGAACCTTATTACTTTGATTATGTCTAAAATGAGAAGTGACAAACTTTTGCCCCAGCAAAAAATAAATAACGTAAGTACAATTACAGCAAGGTACAATCTGACTAGGTGCTCAGCCTGACTAACCAGCCATTGTTTGAATATTACAGATATTCAGATATAAATAATTATGGCCAGCCCAGTAAATTATATGTATATGAATATCGCACTTGTATAATTAAAAATTAGTACTACAAACCTGAGCATAGTCTATAATATCAGAAGAACAGAAAATAGCTAGAAAGCTACATGTATAAAACTGTTGTCGGATTAAAATATGTCCATGTTTCCACAATTTATCTGAAGTGGCTAGAATACAGTAGTAAACTTAACTTGCTGCACAGTAATATTCCCAGTTCACCATACAGTTATAAGCGCAAATCACCATACATTGTATTACAATAATAAACAAATAAAAACACAATGTGCTTATTACTGTATCTAAGGAAAAAGTTCTGCACGGATGTTAAATTAACATCCGTGCAGAACTTTTGTCCTTTAGTATATATAGTGAGTGGCATACTTTCTGTATTGCATGAGATCGGTAGAAAAGAAACCTTTGAATATTTTCACTGTTTCACCTCCTTCAGAATACTGAACCAAAGTTCAGTGGGGGAGCAAAGAAAATGTCTTCCAAGTCTAATTTTGGATTGAAAATCCTGTCAACAAATTACAAGCCTCTGCTGCACCCCTCTATCATAAGTGTACATTTGGTTTAGACATATTTTATCTCCAAATTGCATACATTCATGGTAACAGCAATGTTGAGATTTGAACACAGTAGGACCAGAACCAAAGCATAAGCTTATTCAGTTCTTCTCCTTAAGCATACTTTTGCCCTTGCTCTATAGGTTGAAGGGAATTGCAATTCTGATGTTATTAATCCCTGAATTTACTGCTGAAGGCCAATGTACGTTGAGTTATTAGTCTTTGAAGTTGTTCGTAACAAACAAACATCACCACATTCCAGGAGCCAAAGCGAACAAATGAAGGTACAAACCTGAAAAGTTGAAATTGATGTTAATTATTTAGACAGATTTAGTTCTTAGTGCACTATTACTTACAATACTAATTATTACATTGCAGACTTTCTGTTAATATTCTATACACTGGACAGAAATACTAGTGCAAACAGTTTAGGAGCAGTCTGATCAGGGTCTGCACTGTTTGCCTTTTAGCCAAGATAGCTACATATCATGATTTGGTAAGGTATTGTAAAACAAACATCTAGTAAATATAGATCCTTTTACAAATCTGCAATACCCATTGAATACTTGTCAGAATTGGTCATTGATGCACAGAATGCATTTTCATGCTTATTTTCATGTAATGAATGATTATCAGACAAGCATTCATTTTGCCCAAGTCATCAGTCATTGAATGCCTGTCTGACATGCGCTTATTATCTCCCGACCGAAAGGTTCAGGGGATATAGCAATGAGCCTGGCATCCGTCCGTCCGTCCGTCCGTCCGTCTTGCTTTCTTACTTTTCGAGTTATTTCCCCTTGATGGTTTTAGGTGTGATTTTGTGTCCGCTCCATAACTTGAATACCCTTTGAAATATTTTCATGAAACTCCACAGATATGTAGAACAGGTCATGGCGATGTGTCGCGAACAAGAATGACAACTCATGCTTTCTTACTTTCAGAGTTATTTCCCCTTGATGGTTTTAGGTGTGAATTCGTGTCCGCTCCATAACTTGAATACCTTTTGAAATATTTTCATGATACTTCACAGATATGTAGAACAGGTCATGACGATGTGTTGCGAATAAGAGTGACAACTCTTGCTTTCTTACTTTTTGAGTTATTTCCCCTTGATGGTTTTAAGTGTGATTTCCTGTCCGCTCCATAACTTGAATACCCTTTGGAATATTTTCATGATACTTCATAGTTATGTAGACAGGTCATGCTGATGCTGAACAAGAATGACAACTCTTGCTTATTAATATTTTGAGTTATTTCCCCTTGATGGTTTTAGGTGTGATTTAGTGTCCGCTCCATAACTTGAATACCCTTTGAAATATTTTTATGATACTTCACAGATATGGAGATCTGATCATGACAGTTTGTCTCATACAAGAATGACAACTCTTGCTTTCATACTTTCCCGAGTCCCCTCCCCCCCCCCCCAAAAAAAAAAAAAAAAAAAAAAAGAAATATTTTTTTTTTACAGATTTGGATTCTTTGTCCAAATTCACTTACTAGAGAGCTCAAAATTAGATTTGTAGGGCTTGTACTTTAGAAGTTATTCACACATTTTGAAATGTTGAATGTATCATATGCATGATTGCTATTTGAGATTCTACCTCTTTTTAGCAATTTGGCATACTGTTTTGGTCTGAGTGTTCGATAATCATGCATCTGTTAATCAGATAATGTCAATAAGGAGCATAAAAGAATGACAGTATACTATTTATATGCGTTTTGAAGTGCACCCTGTTTACCAAGGCGCAGGGGGCCTTTGGTCGGGGGATTTGCCATCTCCTCTGATGGCTATTTTATTTGTACCAGTCATCATGGCACAAGGAAATAGTTGTACCTTTCTTTGTCTCGATAAAACTCGTGGATTATCGCGTACGGGTGGATGAATGGTGGCATATTTGTTATTTGAATGGCTTCAGGCAAGTAGTCTAACAGTCATACGGTAAATGAATTCAGACAAGTATTCAGCTTTACATATTACCATGCACTGAATGAAAACGCAGGAGCATACCCTTTGTAAAATGCCATGGGTCCTCCTTCTTTAAATATGGACAGGGCAATGCTAACTGCGCCTGATCCAGGCCCTGGATGAGCATTCATTGTTCGTGTCTTCACCACATCAACTGGAGATGCGATCACTGTGGCGAAGAAGCCTGCACCAAAACCACACAGGAAGTGACATGGGAAATTGTCTGTTAGCAAATGGCGTTTGATAATGAATGATTTAAGCATGTCGTAGGATACGAGTTCTGCTGCGTTGGTGATACTGTTTCTGGTCACGTTGGGAAAATAACCTGAAAAGAATGAAATAATTATTTAACTCGCGATGAAAAAAATATAAATAAAAAAAATAAAATAAAAAAAATGTTTAAAAGTGCGTCTTGAGAGAACTAAACCGTTTTCGTTTGTCTCAGTTTCAAGTTCGTTCATTCGACGCCTTATCCACATGAATCCACCTTGCAGCAGAAGTCTCGAATTGAAAAAGAAATATTCTGGTTGCACTAGGTTTATATTAACAAACGCATCATGATCTATATGATGCCCGTTTTGTTTTTCTTCCAATGTTTGTTTTAAACATTATGGTTTTATCTATGATTGAAAGCATCTTTACAGTTTACGATCGTTTCTGTGGATTGCCGAGAATTTGCGCGGTGAAGAAAAGTTCTTTACCGACGTGTTCTGTCATGACGTTCGACAACAGTCACTATGACGTGACATGCACTGAGATCAACTTGTTCATTTACCCCTGTAGTCGCTAATAATCCATCGCACAGAAACGTCCGACGTAGGCTTGGCTAAACAAATTTGAGGTCCAGATAAGAGTGGATTATGATAACTCTTAGATAATTTCTTGATCTGTTCTTCTCCATTAACACTATCATGTCAGCGAGGCGGCTTCAACGATGCCAGGACAATAATGTCTACTTGACAACTGATATGGACAACGATTGCTTAAAAGCAACAGGTAAACCTGATCTGTTTCTTAAATATTACCCCCAAAATCATATCACCGCCCATACCTTTCCACAGACCCTTGATCCCCTCAGTTTTGGCAATATCTGAGTAGGCATGGAAGACTCTTCTGTACAGAATATGACCAGTAGCTCCCTGTGCCTGCATTCTTATTTTCACCACATCTGTAGGTTGACCCACACTCACACAGAGTACGCCCGTTGTAATCCCAGAAATTATTCGTATAAACAGGCCCGCATCTTTTTGTTCTGAAATGGAAGGTCTCTCTTAAATTGTTATTTATTTGTCATCCATAGATGAAATTACTTGTACTACAAGTAGTCTAAACTCGAAGTTTAAATGGTCGTCAGGGTTTTTTTTTTAATTTCCATTCGCCTTTGTCTTTCAATGAAAATAGGTATCGTTATACTGGTTCATGTTCGTTGTATGTCATCAAAGTTAATCGTTTGTCATATATGATAAATGCGGGTTTTTTTTAACATCAATATCAAAACCTAAATTTGATGTCACAGATAGTAGCTGGCGTCTGTCAACCACGAGTTTTTGGCATAGTTTATATAGATGAAAAGATAAAATCTATTTTCTAAAAATAGAACCAAAGATATATCATATATACAATGCAAGTAGAGATGAAAGATAATGGACTCCTTGTCTCAGCACGATCTTGTACTTGGAAGCAAACCTTTTTAAATTTTCTAAGCATAATATCTTAATAGTTTCAGCTGTGCAGAAATTTATGTAGATATTTTATCCAGGTCACAGGCACCAAAACATGTCATGTATCATATATGAAACTAGAACTAGAGGGTTAAGTACACTCTTGACGCATCAGTTGTACTGGCTGGCGACCAGTGATGGCCGTTTTTTTTTTTTTTTTTTGTTACTCTTTTTATCTTGTAACGGACATATAGTGATTAGTGATTCTATATTTTGGTTTAATAAACTAGGGGTAACTGTCGTTATAATACTGATTTATTTTATGAAATAGACTATAACTTGTGCCTGTGACAGATCCTCAAACTAGGTCACCAAAACGCATTGTAATACGAGCGTGGCGTACCAGTGATGGCCGTCACGAATGCCATGCGTTGAATGATGCATTTTTTCAAAACCTTGTTGTGGATTAAATTTTGATGATATGTCACTGTAAGTCTGTGGTCTTTGTCAGAGTTAAATAGTTTTAGCGCGTTCAGCACAGATAGAATATAAGAAACAATCAGAAACGGACTTTAAAACTCTGACGTAGTCATTTCGTAGGCGCACGCTACATTACGTCGAAAACAAACATAAATAATGGTTACACGTGTGCTGTCATTTACAAGAATTTAGATGCTTTTTTGCAGGCTGGTTGCAGGTTATACCTTTTTCGTTATAGGTAATCATTTATAAAGCAATTTGTTCATGTTTATTTCTGTATTTAATTATGTGTGTATCAAGGGTTGTGATCCCCGGCAAGGCAATAATGTTGGTATGAGGGTAGCTTTGGGAAATTGTTAACCTTTTGCCTTCCGGGGAGATAATTTAACCAGTCTTTTTTGTGGTAGTTCCTTTTGTTTCCTTTTAAAAAATGGCCAATTCTGAGACGGATCAAATACATAATTGCGCGTGCAAAATGCAAACGGCCACCACTGCTACGCGGCCACCACTGGTCGCACGCCAGTACAAGTTCGGAGTAATAATGTCGTAATCTATAAACTGCAGCATGTATACGGAAAGATATTTACCTGAACCAAAGAGGCGTTGAAAAATTCCTTTAACGTCGTCATAGAAACCAACTCGTATGGAAGCAAAACACATCTGACGCTGTAACCCGGCTCCGATTCCACCGTATAATCCTCGAGCCCCCTCCTCTTTAATAATGACATGTAGGGTACCAAGTAACCCCCGATAATGAGGTGAATGTGGCAGGGAGACTGAAGTCGTGAGTCCTCGTTGAGGTGTTGATAGCTGTAAGGGCTTGGGGGTTGGTGTGCGTAGGATGTGCGGAACCGTTGAAGGTAGCAATTTACCTTTCCCAGTATCTTGGATCTTAAAAGTACACCTAACATGTCAAAAGTGAAGTTATGTGTTTATGTTTCAGTTGCGAATGATATAAAACATGAAACAAAAGTATCCCTTCTGCCAATATTGTTGCTAATTGTATCTTTATTGCAATTTGATGTTAATCCTCTTAACAGGATCGCAGTATTTCCTGCATGATATCGAACGCACAATATTTGCGTTAAGTCTGCAGTTTTTATGCTTACCACAGACATACTATTAAAATGTGCAGAATGTCATAGGCGAACTCAGCTCATTCTCACCTTCGGTGTTTGCATGAACATTTTACTTACTTATGAATACTGTGAATCAAAACAGTGAAAAGTGAATACCCTGATAAGTTTGCCAAATGTGTAGGCATATCTATAAGATTTTGCTGTTTGCACGTGGCCTGAAGTCGTTTTCATGTGACGGCACTAGGCTAAATTGAGTCCCATTTCGCAAATATTTCCAAATCTTTTGTGTCAGTCATAACTAAAAAAGGTACATGTGTACCGGTATTCAATGTTAACATGTTGCCTTGTTCCCCAAATATTGTGGTACGGTCATGTTTCCTTTTTCAAATGCCTGAAGTACCCTAATAACATGGTAACACCTACCTGAAGTCTAACTTTCGCTGTATCCAGTGGAAAAGTGAATAAGTCAGCGATACAGGCAGCCGAACCGGCACTCAGCAGCTTTATCGGAAGTGCACATGGCGGTTCCGGTTTCTGGTAGGGAATGGAGGAAGTTGATGTCATTCTTGAAGCAGACGACTATTTGATTTGTTGGATGTATTGTATATGGGGATAGCTGAAGTTCTACACTATAGCTGTTTAACTGATGTGGCGGGGCTGAGATGTATCTGGCTAGTACGATGGACGAAGTGCTGTTTTGATGCATCCGGTCGGCCTTTGCTTATTGTCAAAAGAAAAAAATATATATATTTCAGTTTTACAGTAATATTTTACCATTGTACATTTTATTTAATAACGTATGTTGTTCTTATGTTAATGTGAAATCGCAGTTTTAATGAGCTACTAAACACTGTAAAAGAAATTGATAAAGTGAGTGAGTGAGTGAACTCGGGTTTAACGTCCCACCAACAACGAGGTCATATGGTGACGGGACCTCGGTTTAAAGTCTCATCCGAAAGACCGGAGAAGCGGGGGTTCGAACTTGCGATCCCTGGATCGGTAGTCCGGAGTGTTATCCACTACACTACAGCCGCTCCTAATTGAGAAAGAAATGAATAAAAGAATAGACAGACCCGACCAGTACGCGGACACTACCAGTACGCGGACACTTTTGTGTTTGGCGTCAAATAAACTCTAAGATACTTTTTAAATTCAACTGACTTTGTGACATTTTTTCAAGGCGCCATTTCTTTTATCATTTTATCATTCACTTTTACACTTATACATCATAGTTACGAATTTGCAGGGCTGATGCAGACCAGTATCATGATAGATGCTTCAGTTTGACTGCGCCAAACACGCAAACAGGCAAAGAAAACAGCCATGTGTCAATATGAAATTAGAACAATCCTTTACGATGTTAATACGTTTTTATTAACTTCATGTATCAATAATTTAATTAGTATTGCAGCGTATAAATGTCGTCTCAGTTTACTCAGATTCTAAGGTGTCCGCGTACTGGTATGATAAGCCTGTTTGATACAGCAAATAGCATGACCTCAACCGTGTTATGTTGCGCATGCGCAGATGATTTTTTTTTCACATGTTCCTTTTGTCTATATTTAGCACAAGGATTTTCCTAAATTGTATGCCCATCTGGTAGTCTGGAACACGTTGGAGTCTTAAACATTAGGTAAAACACCCTTAAAAGTGTCCGCGTACTGGTC
This sequence comes from Ctena decussata, assembly GCA_963989385.1. Classification (NCBI taxonomy): domain Eukaryota; kingdom Metazoa; phylum Mollusca; class Bivalvia; order Lucinida; family Lucinidae; genus Ctena; species Ctena decussata. Next base: position 22,077,460 of record OZ022502.1, read on the forward strand.
GGGTCTGTCTATGTAACAATGACACATTTCAATAGATGTATACACATTTAAAAAACATAAATAAGTTTATCTTAAATATATAAAACTACATTCTAATGCACTTAAGATATAACGCGACGCCTGACTGGATAACGTCAAAAAATTGCGACAGTACTGTCGCAAACCCAACGCCATTAAGAGACGTCTCTTCTCATTGGCTGACGTATACTTTTACGCTGCTCAAAGCGCTTGCTTTGGGTGCAATGTAGTACTCTGAAAGGTGAAAGCATGCAAAAGTGCGTTAGAATGGGGATAACTGTATCGAAAATTGTCATTTGTGGAGGTAAATCGTCGGTTTTATGGTCGCAAATTGCGTTTAACGGCTCCGCTGGCGCGTCGCCGTAAAACGAAATTTCCGACCATAAATCCGACGATTTACCCCAGATGACGATTTTGCGTAAAAGGATGGCAAAACTAGAAGCTTATTAGACAAAATTACATTTTTTTTTAATTTCTAAATATATATACCTGTTTCACACAAATGAAATGCAGTACTCTTTCAGAAAATAAAGAATTTCCAATTTCAAAACAATTATTTGTTTCCAGAATCCGTTGTATTTATTTCTTTTTTCTTTATTTCTCTTTTTCTCCCATTTCCAGATACACACAAAAACAGAATATTATTTATTCGCCGTCCTTGATAAAACAGAACAACTTTGATACATGCAGTGTAATCTTTTAAAACGTTCTAATTATACTGTAATAAGAAGAGTTCGTTGCACTTTAGTCCGGGTAATAGTCCTTAGTTGTATTTCTTATTAAAAGCACTTTCATACAATACTAATAATTGTACTTAAACATAATATGTGATAAAAATTCTGCGTAATACATCATTTGCAATAGCAAATTGAATTTGTGGCAAGTTAAGCAAAAAGCTATCGCATGGTACATTGGCAGGCCCCACCCTTTTTCCGTCTCACAGCTAGACAGCTAGCAACAGAAAATTACCCTAATGCTCCTAAGTATTGGGGCACCTAAAAACATTAATTTTTCCATTTGTACCAAATGGAAAATTAATGGTATTCAGGTGTCCCAATATTCAAGCACATTAGGGTAAGGCCTCTTCAAGTTCTCATATTTTCGATAATCGAGTTCTCATATTTTCGATAATCGGAAAGGGGGTAAGGTTTATTTTTTTATGCTGCAGTTTTTTCCATGGCCAGTAAAGGGAAGTTTGCAGGTCATATCACCATAATGTCAATCTGTGTTTCACACAAACAACAATAAGAAGTGCTTCAGGATTACACTTTATTACCGAAAGAAAGCAAATAATATATGAGCCGCGACACGATAAAACCAACACAGTGGCATTGCGCCACGCAAAGGCTCAGATCAGCTAGAGCATCCGCCAAGTCTGATCAGAGTCTCCGCTTTGCGCTGAAAGGGTAGCTAAGAGTCTAAGCTAGCATCATGCGGACAGCGAAGACTGATCAGACTGGGCGGATGCCCAGGCTGATCTGAGTCTGCGCTGGGCTCACAACCACTTTGTTGGTTTTCTCGTGTCGCGGCTCAATTATGGCTACATTTCAAAGGTCAGATAATATAACGTACGTCTCAAATGTCAGATACTATAATGTATGTCCGAAAATACTGTTTGTTTGTCTGACCGTATTATTTTGGTGATACATATGCTTCGTTGCAAAATGGGATGAAATGAGTTTTTGTAATTATCTTTTGTACTAGTAAGTAACTAATACAAATTCAAACAGTGATTACCCATCATATCATTGTTGGAGTTGATTTATTCATTAATTCTAAAAGAGCGCGCCTTTACAGACAATAACTTCTCGTCGCACGTGACGCTGATTGCTAAAGCCCTTGCCAAAAAAAAAAAAAAAAAAAAGAATGACGCCAGATATCCATTCGTACCGTTCACGGTACGGCGTCTATATTGCGGAAGAAAAGCCTGGAAAAGAACTGCATTATGTGTTAGAATCGAAACAGAACAGCCATTGTTTTTCGGTCACTATACTTGCGCACCGCGCCAGTGATATGACATACTTTACAACTGACCTCCAAACAATCATCTGTAACTCAACAAAACACCGTTAGGGCTGATCTGTTTCGATTCCAACTCATAAACGCACAAAAAAATGTTTGTTTGTTTTTTGCTTCAAAATTCCCCAGTCGTTCTTTAAAAACAAAATATAGCGAAAGTTCCACAATCATTCTTCAAAAAACAAAATACAGTGAAAGTACATATACAATTTAAGTAAAAATTAAATAAGTATATTCTAGCTGTAAGGTACATGCATTACATATTGTGTTATCAATTGTTATAAAATGTTTGTTTGAAAGTGAAAATATCACCCTTGATAATTTTCTAATATGCATATATGTTTGGATCGTTTAATAAATTTAATATTTTCTCTTTCATTATTTTTTCATATAATCCGTTTTACTGATTCGTTTATCGTCGTAATGTATTGAGAACTTTATGTCGAATCAGCGTAAAAGCAGGAAGAGAAAATATATTAAATCATACCATATATGACCGTTCCTTGACATTAAAATTATTTTTGTTGTTTGTTATTTCTTTTAATAAGGCCATGTCACATGAAATGTTACCTTATACTATGTACATAAAGCGACAGCTGATCACAATAACGCTACGTATTCGCTATTCAGATTCCGCCGGATATAGAGATTCTTCATGAGCGTAGTCTCTGATCAGGCTGTGCGGAAGCTCAAGCTAGTCCGGTTATAATGGTAGTCGCATATGCTATAAGAGAGAATTTCTCGTTATATGGCTCATTCACGGCCGCTTATCTCCGTCAGCACAACACCGTGTTGTGTATAGGAAAATGTGCAGGAGATTTCCGGTGGTTCTGCAGGCGATTCGAAAATAAAGGTCACGAAAGGTAGGTGTCTCGGTTTAAAAGGGATATATTCTTTTCCAGCGTAAAACAAAAGAAAAGGAAAATGTCATGCAACCCTTAAATCGTTTTTCTATGAATACGAGTCTTGATTGAAGCCAGATTCTCAGTTATACAACAGATTTCCATTTTTTCCCGGAGCGAGGTGGCCGTTTTGTTGACATGCAAACATTTCAAATTTGCATTCCTGAAGTCGCCGAGTATTTATGTTTTCATCTATCACCTGTATATTAAAGGTCTCTCTTATAAGTACCAGTTACGAGCCTAAACAGAATTTGCTACCTTCCTTCAGCCCAGATAATGAAAGTTGTTGTGGAATTCGTGATCCAGGAGATCGGTGGTGCTGAAGGCGATAGGTGGCGGTGCAGGAGATTGTTTTATGTTGTGCCACCAATGACCGTTTTTAACTGTTTTATAACGTAAATAATGTAGTAGCATGGCATGGTACAGATTCGCACAGCTTTCAGATTCGTACACTTGGCCGTACAATGCCTCTGCTGCATTAAACATGCTAATTCAAATGAAAATAACGACTCCAGCAATCAGGGGATTGAATTATCAGTCAATCATTTGCACTGCAAAGCTTCTGTTAGAACTAAATGGTACGAAAGTAATGCTAGTTTGTCAATTGGGTACTTACATTCGTCCCACTTTCTTTGTTTAATTACATTGTGCACACGGCCACCAATCCAGCTCATTCATCGCATATACCAATGGGGCAAAACTTTCTGTTCCTTATTTTTGAGACCTAAATTCGATAAAACAGGCAATGCTATGCGATGGGACATTCATTGGAATTTTGGACACAGGTATTGGTTTATAAAGAATTTTATGCTTGATCGTTTGAAATGCTTTGTAGCGGAGAAAGGGCACTTTCTCCAACTTCAACGCAGATTCTCCTTTCAGTCTGTGATCCAGAGCATTACTTTTTAGGTATGTTGTAGGTCGAAATCAAGGCTATCGCATAGCATTGTCGGGTTCAAAAAAGTGGCTACTAACAAGAAGAAAAAAAAAACAATTTTATTGAATTCAAGGTCCATCTCATTCATACTGCAAACAATGACTGAGGTAGACCTTAAGTTCTATAAAAGCTATAAATTTTCTTGTTAGTGAATAATTTTTGAAATCCGATAGTGCGATGTGATTACCTCGATTACGACCTACAACTTACCTTAAAAATAATGAAGTTGACGAAGGTGCCATTTTTCCACACTTCAAAACATTTCAAACCGCCAAGTATAACATCGTTTATAAAACAACACCAGTATCCAAAATCCAATGGATTTCTCATCGCATAGCATTGCAGATATCTGATTTTAGTCTTAGAAAGAAGGAATAGATAGGTTTGCCCCCATTGGTATATACGATGAAATGAGCTGGATTGGTGGCCGTGTGCACAATGTAATTAAACAAAGAAAGTGGGACGAATGTAAGTACCCAGTTGACAAACTAGCATTACTTTCGTACCATTTAGTTCTAACAGAAGCTTTGCAGTGCAAATGATTGACTGATAATTCAATCCCCTGATTGCTGGAGTCGTTATTTTCATTTGAATTAGCATGTTTAATGCAGCAGAGGCATTGTACGGCCAAGTGTACGAATCTGAAAGCTGTGCGAATCTGTACCATGCCATGCTACTACATTATTTACGTTATAAAACAGTTAAAAACGGTCATTGGTGGCACAACATAAAACAATCTCCTGCACCGCCACCTATCGCCTTCAGCACCACCGATCTCCTGGATCACGAATTCCACAACAACTTTCATTATCTGGGCTGAAGGAAGGTAGCAAATTCTGTTTAGGCTCGTAACTGGTACTTATATGAGAGACCTTTAATATACAGGTGATAGATGAAAACATAAATACTCGGCGACTTCAGGAATGCAAATTTGAAATGTTTGCATGTCAACAAAACGGCCACCTCGCTCCGGGAAAAAATGGAAATCTGTTGTATAACTGAGAATCTGGCTTCAATCCAGACTCGTATTCATAGAAAAACGATTGGAGGGTTGCATGACATTTTCCTTTTCTTTTGTTTTACGCTGGAAAAGAATATATCCCTTTTAAACCGAGACACCTACCTTTCGTGACCTTTATTTTCGAATCGCCTGCAGAACCACCGGAAATCTCCTGCACATTTTCCTATACACAACACGGTGTTGTGCTGACGGAGATAAGCGGCCGTGTCATTTGTAAGCCAGTCAGTGAAAGCTATGTTCAGCTTGTGGCCTGTTCTCTTTGTTCTCAGGGAGTTGACCCACGCCCAGAAAACGCGCAGTTCCAAGCGTCTGCAAATGTGGAGCAAAGAAGAAGAAGAAGAAGAAGAAGAGAAAAAAAGACAATGTAAAAATACTAAAATGTATAAAGCATATGTGTTCACAATGCTTACTTCGAAGTAAATGGTGGAGTTACCATCAAACTTCTCAAAGTGGCCAAACCGAAGTTACGGTTTGGCCACTTTCAGGCTTATTTTATTATTATTATTAATTTTTTTGGTTACTCCACCATTTTATCTTTTACAAAGCCGAAATTATGTTCTAATACATTTTACGCACATATAAATCGAGTGGCATTGTTATACTTCGGTTATCCATTTGCAAACACTTGAAAGTTGTTACCAGGTGGGAACAGAACCTCCCGCTAACCAGGAGTGTGATCAGGGAACTTCAGCAAACCGTGATTGTAAACGGAATAGTTAAGAGCCATTCTCTGTAATGACTTAAATTTTTACATAGGGCCGGGGCACGCATAGTCACCGATTTTGCTCAAACTTTCCTATATTACTTATTGTGACACAAAAACAAGAAAACAACATCAATTTCATTCCAAAGCATGTCCGTTGCCATGGCAACAGCAGCTTTACATTTTGGGAAAAAATATGCTAAAAAATGTCCTAAAATGGGCAATTTTTCAACAAATATATTAACTTTCAAATGCATGACAAGCTCTAATTTCTTTCTACCTAAAAATAACTTGTTCACACTAACTTTAAAAAAGAAATTAAAAAATCATTTGGAAAACCTCTGTGGTCATCAGGCTCAAGCAAAGTGGATGGGGGTTTCCATATATGGCAAAAATCCAATTTCACACATCTTTAAGGACATTTCTAGAGTTCTTGCGGCCTCGTCAATATATATGTGCACCGTCCTCCTACAGAACAGTGTTCTGTTGATATGTTTCTGGAAAAACATGCTTGGGAAAGTATACTTCCTGAAGCGTTACCATAGCAACAATAAGTGTACCGTTGCAAAAAGCAAGTTCTTAGGGGTACAGTCCTTGTAATGTCAAATCATCATAGTTTATGATCATATTTGTTTCTTAATTTTGAGTCTCATTTTACAATATATTTATCTTCTATAAACTATGGACATTTTGTTGGTTTCTCTTATCAAGGTCAAGGTCAAGGTCACAGAAACAATAAAAACTGCTAAAAATGCATATTTTTTCATATTATGTGTTCTGTATCAACCATATATTGCAGCAATGGCTTTGAAACTGGTCATTATCTGACATAGTACAGAAGCTTTCAAATACACATATAGTTGGGTTTACCCTTGAAGCTCCAAGGTCAAGGTCAAGGTCACACGAACAAGAACAAATGCTACAAATACATATGTTTTGAAACATTTTGTGTCCTATACGAACAATTAATTGCAGCAAAGTCTTTCTAGATGAAATTTATTTAATATATAACAAAAACTTTCAAACAACCAACTTTCCTCCAGAAGCATCCAAGTTCAAGGTCAATGTCAAGGTCACAGAAACAAGAAAAATACTAAAAGTGCATATTTTTCTCATATTTTATGTTCTGTATCAACAATATATTGCAGCAATGTCTTTGTACCTGGTCTTTATCTAACACATTACAATAGCTTTCAAATACACATATAGCTTGTTTCATTCAGGAACCTCCAAGGTCAAAGTGAAGGTCATAAAACATGAAAAAATGCTAAAAATGCACATATTTGCAAAATTTTGTGTCATATATCAACAATATACTGCAACAGTGCCTTTGCAGTTGGCATACATTTAATATGTTACAAAAGCTTTCAAACAAACAACTTTTTTTCAGTAGCCTCTAAGGTCAAGGTCAAGGTCAGAGAAAGAATAAAAAACGCTAAAAGTGCATATTTTTTCTCATTTTTTTATGTTCTGTATCAAAATATATCGCAGAAATGTCTTTGTACCTAGTCTTTATCTACTATATTACAATACCTTTCAAATACACATACAGCTAGTTTCCTTCAATAAACTTCAAGGTCAAGGTTAAGGTCACAAAAACAAGCGAAAATGCTAAAATGCACAGAATTTTGGTATTTGTGTCCCATATCAACAATACATTGCAGCCATGTCTTTGTAGTTGGTCTTTATTTAGTATATTACAAAAGCTTTCAAACAAACAACTTTCTTTCAGTGGCCCCAAAGGGTGAGGTCAAGGTCACAGAAACAAGATGCCATGAGGCCCGGAATCGCTCACCTAAGCAATTGGCCAAGTGGCTCTTACTTATGTCTGACATTGTCAAAATATGAGTCTTGGGTCAAAAGTCAAAGAATGACCATGACTCATAAATCTCCATGTACTCATTAAGACACCATATATACCATTTTAGGCGAAAATCTTCAAAACTTTCCATGAAATCTTATGTTCTACCATTTATTTGACCATGCCGCAGAAAAGGTCAAGGTAAACCAAAGGTCATTATTTGAACAGTATTGGTAATACTCCATGCGACTTACCAAGTTTCAAGGCCATCGGTCTATTGGTTCTTGAGATAAAAAGTATTAAAGTTTTATATGATAAATGGGTATGGCGGCCCTGTTCATCATGTGACCTGGACCGTTTGAACACATTTTCTTTCCCTCAACCCCTGGAGACTCCATATGAAAATTGGTTGAAATTTGGCTTTTGAGGTAATGTTTGAAAATGTCAAAATATGAGAGACCTGGGTCAAAAGTAAAAAACTGACCTTGACCTCTTGTACTCATAATTCTTCATGACCTCATTAAGAGGAGTGTATATACCAACTTTAAGGCCAAAATCTTCAAAGTTTCCCATAAAATCTATGCTCTAGCATTTTCCCATATTTGAACTTGCTGTAGAAAAGGACAAGGTCAATTAAAGGTCATAATTTGAACAACCTTGGAAGAACTTGAGTACCCGATGCTACTTATCAAGTTTGAAGGTCATTGGTCAATTGGTTCTTACGAAGAATTTTTTAAAGGTCTTTGCCATATATGGGCATGGTGGCCATGTTGATTATGTGACCTGGATCGTTTGAACAACTTTTTGTTCTCTCAAGCCCTGGAGGCTTACAAATGAATTTTGGTTACAATTGGCCCAGTGGCTTTTGAGATGATGTTTGAAAATGTCAAAATATAAGAGACCTGGGTCAAAGGTCAAAGAATAACCTTGGATTTTTGTACTCATAAATTTTCATGTACTCATTAAAATGACTGTATTTAATAATTTTAGGCCAAAATCTTCAAAACTTACCATGAAACCCTATGTTCTAGCATTTCCACATATCTGACCTTGCCATAAGAAAGGTCAAGGTCAACCTAAGATCATCATTTGAACAATCTTGGTAGTACTTGAGTACTTTATGCTACATACCAAATTTCAAGGCCATTGATCTATTGGTTCTGCAGAAGATTTTTGAAGCTTTCTACCATATATGGGTGTGGCGGCCATGTTGGTCAAGTGACCTGGACCGTTTGAACAAATTTTTATCAATCAACCCCTGCAGACTCTATGTGAAATTTGGTTACAATTGGCCCAGTGGCTTTTGAGGAGATGTTTAAAATTGTTGAAACATGAGAGAAAGAATGACCTTGATCTCTTGTACTCATAAATCTTCATGTACTCAGTAAGATGCCTGTGCACACCAATTTTTAGCCCAAAAACTTCAACGGTTTCCAAGATATCATATGTTCTAGCATTTTTCCATATAAAAAAGCACAAGGAAGCAAATTTGACCTTACCGTAAAATAACAGTCATAATCAGCCCAAGGTCATAATTTAAACAATCTTGTTAGTACTCGCTTACTCGATGCTCCATACCAAGCTTCAAGGCCATCTGCCTATTGGTTCTGGTGAAGATTTTTAAGGGTTTTTATCATATATGGGCGTGGTGGCCATGTTGGTCATGTGACCAGGGTGTTTGAACAAATTATCGTTCCTAAGACTCCTGGAGCCTGCATACGAAATTTAGTTACAATCGGCCCAGGGTTTCAGAGGAGAAGTCATTTGAAATTGTGGACGGACGACAGACGTACGAGGGACAACGAATCCTACCTATACTATAATCTCCCCTGGAGCCTCTGGCTCAGGTGAGCTAACCAGAGGACCATTGGTCCATTCACCCTCAGCACTCAGGAGTAAGTAACTGAAAGAAAGATTGTACAATATGGCCTAATTTCAACTTTGACTGAGTTGTTATGCTTGTCCTAGTTAATATTAGCAAAATTGATGAAGTTACAATAAAAAAACATGTTTGTAAAACTTTATGCCTAAATATTGCAGTAACATAGAAATAAATGCCGATTTGCACTTTTCCCAATACAAGTCTATAGAAACTTTAAAATGCCATAGCAATGAAACCACATGAGCAACAATAAAAAAGAACAATATTTATGTAGTGGCTAATGTCATAAACATGTATGCAGAGAATCAGCTTCATCCCCCTCTATGGTTTTTGTGGGAAAGATTTTTGAATATTGTTTCAAATTTTTTTCCTTTATGTTGCCATGGCAACGTATCGAAATCAAGGATTTGGACAAAATTAACATGAATCATAGAGGACTACTCAAGAAACATTTCTGTAGAATAAAAATCCAAATAACTGCAGTGAGGTAGCAAAAAATTGCCAATTTCCATTTTTCCCATTATAAGTCAATGGAAACTATAAGTTGCCATAGCAACCTAACTGCTGAAGCAATTCCCATGAAAAACACAAATTTTATAGAGGCTAGTACTAAAATCCTTTCTGTAAAGCTTGAGCTTTATTGGCTACACAGTTTCTGCAAAAATGATATTTTAATATCCTTTCTATTTTTAACCATTTGGTTGCAATGGCATCAGCCAAATAGTGCGATTTGCATAAATTGAATGAGGGTGGTGAAGGACTACTCTGGGAACATTTCTATAAAATTTGTCAAAATACCTGCAGTGACATAGCAATAAATGCAAATTTACTATTTTCACATTTTAAGTCAATGGCAATTTTAAGCTGCCATAGCAACCAAACTGCTGAAGCAATTGCCAAGAAAAACAGTACTTTTATAGAGGGAAGTACTAAGACCCTTTCTGTGAAGTTTCAGCCTTATTGGTTGTACAGTTTCTGAAGAGATGATGTTTGAATATTTTTTTCTAGTTTTAACCATTCGGTTGCCATGGCAACCAGCCAAATTGTGCAATTAACATAAATTTCATGTTATTGATAGAGAGCTACTCAAGGAACATTTCCGTAAAAGATTGTCAAATCATCTGCAGAGAAATAGCAATAAATGCTAATTTTCATTTTTTCCCATATGAGTCAATGGAAACTGTAAGTTGCCATAGCAACCAAAGTTCTGAAGCGATTTGGATGAAAAACAGTAGTATTGGTTCCCCCTGCCTATAGATGCTAGATATGAAATTTGGTAAGAATGAGCCTTGTCGTTTAAGAGGAGATGTATACTAAATAAAGACCAAGCACAAATACATTTTCTACATTTAATTTTGATACCGAACACAAAATATTAACAAAAAGGTGCATTTTTAGCAATTTTCTTGTTTTTATGACTTTGGCCTTGACCTTGACCTTGGAAGTTTCTGGAGGAAACGAACTGTACATGTATTTGAAAGCTATTGTAATATCCCAAATAAAGACAAAGTATAAATACACATTCTGTATTTACTGTTGATACGGAACACAATATATGAATGAAAGGTGCATTTTAGCATTTTTCCGTTTTTGTGACCTTGACCTTGACATTGTAGGTTAATGAAAGTTAAAAGCTATATGTGCATTTGAAAGCTATAGTAATATATTAAATAAAGGCCAAGTTCAAAGACATTTGCTCTATTAAGTGTTGATGAAGAACATAAAATGTGAGAAAAATGTGCATTTTAGCATTTTTCTTGTGTTTGTTACCTTGACCTTGACCTTGGAAGCTACTGTAGGAAACAAGCTATATGTGCTTTACAAAATTATTGAAATATATTAGATAAAGACCAAGTACAAATACATTTTCTGTATCTACTGTTGATACAGAACATAAAAAATGAACAAAATGTGCATTTTTAGCATTTTTCTTGTTTTTGTGACCTTGACCTTGACCTTGGAGGTTACTGGAGAAAACAAGCTATATGTGCGTTTGAAAGCTATTGATTTATACTAAATAAAGGCAAAGTAGAAAGACATTATATAAATTTACTGTTGATACAGGAAAAAAAAATATTAATACAAATGTGCATTTTTAGCATTTTTCTTGTATTTGTGACCTTGACCTTGACCTTGACTGTTACTGGAGAAAGCCAGCTATATGTGTATTTGAAAGTTGTTGTCATTCACTAAATAAACTCCAAGTACAAAGACAATGTTGCAATATTTTGTTGCTAGAGAACACAAAAGTATAAGGAAAAAAACGCATTTTAGCCATCTTTTCGTGCTTCTGTGACCTTGACCTTGACGTTGAACAGAGAAACTAGCAATATGTTGATATTTTATAAAAGACCAATTTACTATTAAGTGTATTTAAAAATTTAGGAACACATATATTTATAAGATATGATGATTTGACATTATAAGTATTATTACCCTACATTTTGGAATTTTGCGACTGTCCACTTATTGTTGCTATGGTAACGCTTCAGGAAGTATACTTTCCCAGGCATGTTTGTCCAGAAACTTATTCTTGGAATGTTGCTTTGTTAGATGAAGCTGCACACATATGCCGGTATGGCTGCAAGAATTCTACAAATAACCCTAAAACTGCCTTAAAATAGCCTTTCGCAATATAGCACTACCCCCACCCACTTTGTCCAAGCCTGATGACATTACAAGCATTCCAAATACAATTCAAAGTTTTGGTGTCGACTCAAGGTGAACAAGACATTTACATATGAGAAGCATTCAGAGTAAGTCATTCTTTTTCTAATGCATAAATTTGTTAGAAATATGTCTATTTTAGTACAATTTTTACCTCAATTTCTGACAAAATATTCAACAGCCGTTGCCATGGCAACGGGCACATGTAGGAATGAAATCGACATGGTTTTCTTGCTTTGGTGTCACAATAAGTAAATAAGGAAAGTTTGAGCAAAATCGATGACTATGCGTGGCGCGACTTTTTAAGTGGTTACAGAGAATGGCTCTTAATCCGTATATTTTGCAAGCATACAATAAAGTCGTGTAACGACACGACGTATTATTTCAGTGGTCATGATAATGCCATTTGTGTATTCAAATGATTCATATCATAATCAACCTTTTAAAACGTAGACTATCCTGTTTCAGCTTTCCATGTTAAGTTGTTGGTAAGGACTCGTGCGTTTTCATGTTATGACACGCGAGGTAAAAATGTACTCTGAAAAAAATTAACAAGTCATGGTGACAAAGAAAAGTGGTCGTAATGGATGGTTTAAAACACTACGAGAATAGCCATCCTGAAGGAACTGGGGCCGTATTCATAAAGCCACTTAAGTCGTTGCTATGCTGTTGCTAAAGCTAAATTGTTTGAAGGAGATTCCCTACAACAATGAAATTTGCTCTGGAGGAACATCTGGAGGAACAGTCTTACAAAGACTGTTCCTCCAGACCAAATTTCATAGTTGTAGGGAATCTCCTTTATAGATATTTAGCCTTAGCAACCGCATAGCAACGACTTAAGTGGCTTTGTGAATACGGCCCCTGTACTCTGCAGCGGAAGAAAGTGCAAACTTAGATTTTTATGAGTTCAAGTGTGCTATCACTGCAGAAAAAATAAACGATTTTCTTAATCAAAATTGGGAAATTAATGAACACTTGCATTTTAAAATTTAAATGACTGACTTTTCATGTATAATGTACCTATCAGAAGTAGTGTAACGAGAGAGAGAGAGAGAGTTACGAAGCCAGTTCATCACCACTGTATTGGCAGGCAAGAGGGTGTTTGTATCAGAACTGTTTCTCCTACTTCTAGCGCCTGAAAACGCGCAGTTCCATACCCCCTCTCCCACCCCTCCGCCACCACACAAAAAAAAAGCGAACTTTGCAATATAACACTTGTTTTAGTCGACAAAAATACCAGTAAATCTAAAATTTGTTTTCCTTTCTTGTTAAATTCTATTAACACTTGCTCATGGGGAAAATGACCTATTGCATTAATAAAATATCTCTAATTTCTTACCTGTTTACTTCAAGGTTTACATAAAATAATGTTGCTTCTTGCGAAGAGATTTTTTATATACCCTGAGTATATATATTACTGATCAAATGTTTTAAAGAAATACGGATAAACAGTTCTTAACCTTGACCAAATAGTAATAATATTACAAAACAAAGTGTCTAATATGCATACTATAGGCGACTCAAGGCTGTTTTCTGAGTCAGCCACTTTCACTTTAATAAACGTATCGTACTTTGTATTTTGACCAATCACTTTACTATTGATCAATCGTTTGCCTGCAGAGTGAGCGAGTGAACTCTGGTTTAACGTCCCGTGAACACAAACCACGCCATTCGGAGACCGATCATCGTACTCTTGGATTAGTAGCCAAATGCAAGAGGGTCATTGGCCTATACGCGAACACGAAAGATAAGCTAGTCCTCAGAGCTTTGTTGTAAAATTTGTCGAGCTTAAATAGGAGAATGGATGACTTGTGATTTTACGTCCTTTTCAACAGTATTAAATCATATCACGACGATGGGAGGGTGAGAATGAAAGGCTATGTGCAATGGAACCCGGAACAACTAGATCAACACCCCAGCGCTTAACTTTCAATACTTCTTACCAAACTTCAACACGCATGGTGAACGCACTCTTCCATCCGTCTGCAAAAATGTTAACCCTAATATACATGTAACTATTCCACTCGTAGATATATAGGTATAGGAAAGTCAGGTAAATTCGGACAGCGGGTAAATTCGGACAGTGACATTGTTTTCTTTATATGTCAGTTGTTTGGAATTTCAACAAAATTAACTGGGCAAACAGTGAAAATCCTGATGAGACGGCTCATTATCATTATGAGCCGTCTCATCTGGATTTTCACTGTTTGCCATGGTATGTCCGAATTAACACGCTGTCCGAAGTTACCCGTCTCCACTCTACAGCATATTGCGTACAATATTTGCTTTGAAGTAATAGAACCGTGGAGCTATCACAAAACTCCAGAAAGTTGCCCAAACCGAACTTTCGGTTTGGCCATTTTCAGGATTTTTGTAATACTCTATCAGGGGCCGTATTCATAAAGCCACTTAAGTCGTTGCTATCTATCTATCTATCTATCTTCCGTTACGTCTTAACCCCGAGGGGGACAACAGACGGGTTCCGGCGAACCAAGTGCTGAAGGGGGTTAGCTGGAACAAATGTATAGGAAAGTATGTGAAATGAGTTTGTACAGTGTGATAAAAAGGTGTTAGTATAGTTAAAAGGTAGGAAGGACCGGTATGTAGGGTGGGAGGGCATTCCAATGGATGATAGTCCTAGGGAAGAATGTGAACCTGTAGTAGTCTTTATAAGTTGGGATTTGTCGATATGAAAGTGGATGAATATGTCTTGACTGTCTAGTGTTGCGAACAAGGTACTCAGATGCAGGAATGGCAACAAGGTCATATGTGACCTTGTACATCATTATAAGACGGCAATCTATACGTCGTTGGTCTATGAAGGAGATTCCCTACAACTATGAAATTTGGTCAGGAGGAACAGTCTTTGTAAGACTGTTCCTCCAGAGCAAATTTCATAGTTGTAGGGAATCTCCTTCATAGAAATTTAGCCTTAGCAACAGCATAGCAACCACTTAAGTCGTTTTATGAATACGGCCCCAGTTCTCTTAGCTGAAATTAAGTACTAATAAGGTTTTCATACACACGAGTTGAACAGCATCGCTATATTTGAACAATGCATTAGCAGAAGTTTGATTTTATAATTTTCAACAAGTGGGAATGGAATTGCGCGTTTACCAGGAGTGTTCGACGAACCGTGAACAAAGCATTCACAGTTTGCCCTTTGATTCATTCAATCGTGTGTAAAATGCTATTACACTGATGAAAAATGCTATGCCACTGGCATGGCATATTCGTATGCTTACTTATTCACTAAATTTCCACCAAACTGTCTGAAAATGATTAAAGTCTTACCCATCGGCATAGCATTCAGGACCAGGAACTACTGTCGGATCAAGGTTGACCCCGTCTTCCATACTTCTGAACTGCCGGCTATGCTAAGCTATATTCAGCTATCAAAAGAAAGTGACTACTGCTAAAATGAGAGACTTTTATATTACATTCTTAACGAAGAAATACAAGGATTTCTTGTAAATATAAATATGCTATTTTCCAGTTCTCTACGAGGAGTGGTTTTTCCCCCTTTCCCCCCGGAAAAATGGCTATAGGAAAGACGACTATATAGTGGATTGTCCGGACCTCATAGAGCCACTTTTCCCCCAGAGTCCTTTTTCCCCCGACGGGAAATTGGCTATTAATAAATTTGGTATAGCTGTTGGTATTTTGCGGAACGGAACGAAACGGAACGGAATGGAATAGAGACATTTCACGGAATTTATCGCATTAGAAATGCGTGAGTTTTTCAACGTAGGTAATAAGCGTGATTAATACCAAAAATCAATATGCAAATTTAGCAACCATATTTTTATAATAATCAATAATTACTAATTTAAGAAACAAGGAAGGGGTTATTTCTTCCCATCGCAGATATTTGTCTAGGTACACATACGCATGCAAGCTTACTGGAAGATGTACGAAAGGGTGCTTTGTACAGTCATGTGTTTGATTTAGCAGGCAGTTTATTACATTGAAAATAATAATCGGACGTGTGTCCCGATGGAAGTCGAGCCCACGACCCCTGCATGAAAGGCCAACACTAGTCCAGGCACTCCGCTGCGCGCGCGCACAGATGAACGCTTGTACAAACACAAAATTATACAAGTTTAGGCACGCAAACACGTACACTCATAGCCGTTTTTGGCTAACACGGAAAAGCAAAATGGCTGCCTGTTTTCCCCAAAACAAAAATAAGACACTCTGATGGACACATGCATGCGGTTCTAGCATCTGTTATCCATCGATATTTTACGGACAGATACTCATATTTCTGTTTCACCTCACTATTATGATTGGAGAAGGAGCAAATTCCACTATGTAGCGTGTTCTCCTGCAATCATATTACCAGGGGGAAAATCCACTATGGAGGGGAAAAACGGCTATGCAAAAACACCTATAGTAGATTTTCTACGGGGAAAATTGGCTATATAGTCATATTTCCGGGGGGAAATTCTACTATATAGCCATTTTTCCGGTGGGAAATTCTACTATGGAAAAATCATGGTCATTTTTCCGGGGGGAAAAACTACTAGGGTGGGGGGGGGGGGAGCTACTCTCTGACAATTTCCTCTAGGGAAATAAATCCCTGTAGATTGATTACCTTCCCGATAATATTCGGAGATTAGTTATTAATGTACGACCGGGTACCGGCTTTTAGAACTACTTTCCTAAGCTCTTTCTTCCCCCTGCAGTTGTAGCTGGAGTTGCCTTTTATGATCCTGAGAAAACAAACCTATAACAAACTTTGATGTGTATTAATGGTGTTTGGACATGAATGTTTTTAGGAAAATGCCATTTTATGTGGAAATGCATTGCATTTTACAACACACGCTCCGCTTTATGCAATGAGAAACGTATCACCCAGCTCATAACAGACTTTCATCGAGCGAGCCCGCCCATGACAAAACACGGAAATTTCACGGAATTACGAGCCTTGGATCGTCGGGATCAGTAACAGTACTGACGATGATTGTACAGGCATGATGAAGCTTCCATTGGTCAGAAAAGTGTTCTTATTATAACAAGTATTGGCCCGTTCAAAAAAATGGCGGTTAAAGCAATTCAGTTTTCATGTATCATTTCGCGATATTGTGTACAGGCTCTCGGAAGGACACTTGAAAACATAAAAACAGATGGAAATATTCTTTAAATCTAAGGCATACGAATGTAATATAAGGTTTATTTAATCGTCCCATTTAAGATTTGGGATTTATAAACCGAGGGAGGTTTGAAGATCCGATAAAGAAACGAGTCCGAAGGACGAGTTTCTTCAGCCTGATAGTATCGGATCATTCAAACCTCCCGAGGTTTATAAATCCCATATCTTTAATGGGATGATTAATAAACTTTATAAACTCTATATCTCACTATATTGGTGAACGATTACCTGTTCTGGTAATGACTTTCTTTGGACGTATCACCAGTAAACAATTCTGACTATATAATACAGTTTATATTAGGTCTGACTGTACCTCACCTGTAAATCCACCATTTATGAGTTTTGCCATAAGAACAATATTACCTTATTCCGCCTTTTTCTTTCTTTTAGTCTGTATTCTCCTCCAGTAAATTGGAGCACCACACACAGTGTAAATGTTTCTATGCCCTACCATGCACTATACAAACGCTCAAAAGTTTTAAAAATTCTAAGATAACACCTGGTTGGATGCGGCAGCCATCATTCCCTCTTCTGTTGTAAGCGAAGTTTCTTAACATGAATTTTATAGAAGTCTCTTTTTTTCAGCAAGTTTTAAATAAGATTAAATTTCGGCAATTTTCACTAAAGACATTGGATTCCAAATCTTGATCTCACTACCATGAGTGCTTTTTTCTTTCTTTTCTTTTTTTGACCTAGACATTTACTTCTTTGAAATCTGTTTTGTTCATTAAGAGACTTCCGAATCACAAAATACTTTGTCTCTTTAATTTGAAATTAATGCAAAAATGCAATAGTAAAATGTGTCATTGAGAGGAAAAATTACCTTTACAGTCTTCCATGGCAACAGACGTAAGCGCTGTTTTGCCAACGTCACGTCATATGTATTGTTTCAATAAGAATTTGTAGTGGCGTCATTAGCACTACATACAATGTGTTATTTCAGGAGTCTGCATGCTACGGTTAACGTTATTATTTCCTACGGCTTTTGATGAAGAATTCTACTGTTAACGGCCGTTTAGCAGACGATTTTAACGAAACAAGTATTTATTTTCATATTTTAATGCGAATCTAGCCTTTTATGCTGTGCCGAAGAATTCCAACTCATACTTTATCCCTTTGCACACAAAAAATTTCGGATTTTTGGCAGTTTTATCGAAATAGGCTTAGCGAGAATCCCAGTCATCATAAGTAGGTTTTTACTGACTCTATTTACTCCTGTATTTGTCCATGCAGAGGAATATTGCACTAAATTGTAAATGCACACCGATATTTACTGCAGCATGCACGAATGTATGAAAAAATGTTAAATTTAGCAAAAAGGTTTTATAGTTTTCTACGGCTAATCCAAACCTTATGTATTGGATTTCGAATGTTATGCTAATGTATTCTACGGTGGACGTTTATGTTTCCTACGGTGATAGTGTGACATGAAAAGCAAACTAGTAAAATAGAAATGATAAACCCATGTTTGCAAGGCGATTTAAGCAAATGTTTTAAGAACCACCTGTCCTGATCGAAATAAGAACCCAAGATCTCCGAGAATATCATAAGACCCTTAGTGATCACAACTTCAGTATAAGTTTGATGACTGTAAAACATCATAGAAAGACTGACTGATCTTAGACTTTTTCGGTGCATGTGTATAAATTATTAACTTGTTTTTTAATATTGAGGCCCTTATTCGCAAACTAAACTCAAACTCAACGCTTATCTCAAGGTAAGGTCGAGTCTTATTCACAGACATATGTGCAGCTGGAGTAAACTCCAATAAGTAAGGTTTGGTCGAGGAACGGTGAAGCCCCCTCGACGGCGGCTCGAGTTAAGTTTGATCAATATTTCAGCGATTTGACAATGCGACGAAGCACGACTACCAAAAGCTATTGTTATAGGCCAGATAGCTTCTATGTTATACATTTTACTTTATTGTGACAAATTCATATTTTAAGGGTACTGAGTTCCACAGACAGACGTTTGGCTTTCGTCATGTGATCTGTATTTCCTTTCAGCTATAATGTCGTTTAAAAAGTATGAATAAAATCTTAAAGAGTTTCTTCGAGAGCAAAGATTATATTAAGAAGAAGAAACATGGGCCAGACTACGTAGTTTCGGCTAATATTAAAGCCTAAGTCTATATTCAGACGTCTCCAAGAGAGAGAGAGAGAGAGAGAGAGAGAGAGAGAGAGAGAGAGAGAGATGGATGACATGCGATTTTACGCCCCTTTTCAACAGTATTTCAGTCATATCAGGACGATCGGACGATGATAATGAAAGGCTATGTGCAATGGAACCCCGTTAACGGTAGGAAAGATTCTTGCCTCGGGCGGGATTCGAATCCGGGTCCGCTCAGAAGATCAGTAGGCCAGCACTTAGCGCACTGAGCTACAGGGGCTCCACCAAGACAGAGAGAGAGAGAGAGAGAGGGAGAGAGAGCCCGCCCAACACATACTCATTCGCACGTGGTCGGGTAGGGCTACGTTTGGTGTAGGCGAGTCTTACTCACTGTGTCCATTCGTGTACGCCTATAAATGCGAGTTGGAGCAGTGTACGCCGAGTTAGAAGAAAACAAGTCTTGGAAATGTCATCAGGGTTTTAAAGTAAGTTAATTTATCAGGGCTTATCATCATCTAAAAGTAATAAACTAGTATGAGTGTATCTGTAACTGAATAAGCTTTCAGACTGATATAGTTTCACGTGAATGCAATGTTCAATTTACAGAATATTTAACCAAACCAGTACATCCTTTCAAGTGAGAGTGCCTTTACGGAAAAAGAAGTCAGTATTTATTTACAAATACATGTATCTTTTGATTGGAAGGTCCCTTATTAGTTAGGCAGGTATATATTGAAACTATTGTAATAGATAAATCGGTCGAAACCTGTCCGTTTTGAATATAGAAATCATTTGTAGGCAGGCTGTAATGGTTTGAAGTGCACGCCGAGTTGCAAATACATAAATAACGAAAATACGGCGAGTTGGAGAACCCATGTACGCCGACTTTAAGCTTTTTTGTCAATAAAGTTGTACGCCTAGTTGGAGTAACGTACTGATTTGTGCGAGTTTTTGAAGAAAAAATGAAACTTAATTTAGTCGCAGCTGTCTAGCTGAGCATTTATTGACATTGCTTTGTACTGATAGTGTCAAAAATACCAAAGTCAGTCAGTTGTTGTTGGCTGTCCGATTGCTTGTATGAAAAATCATTCTGTTAGTAAATTCAACAGAATGACTGAGAATAATGTAAATATTTAAGGATCCACATTTTGTTTGTCTTTCAGTTATGAAGATATGATGAGTTTGCCTGCCAATATTAATACTGTTCATTCAGAACAAATGTTTTCCGAGAGCTATATTAGATCACTGTTGCTAATACCATTCGACGGATGAACTTTCAGTTCGAAGATTCACTTTATCTGTTGACAGTGGGAAAAGTATATTCCAATCTTTACATTTTAAACACAGTTATCTACCAGTTTGTACATAATACCCTCCCTTATATTTTACTCCTCCGCCCGTTTTACGCAGAACGGTGTATCCGTAGAAACCCAGGTAGCTTAGAAAGCTATGCGCTGACCTGCTGAGCTAGACCTCCCTGGTTCGATGCAGGGTTCAATTTCACACAGCTTTTCTTCATTATCATCATCCCATGGTCCTGATACGATTAATACTGTTAAAAATGACGTAAGGTCGTAAGTCACCCTACCATCACTCCATCTGTGTCCGTATATAGAGGCATGGAAATCAACATGTGCCATATTACAGTATGAACAACAGCGCAGACTTAGCGCAACTTGTGTATTAATGTAGTACGTTCAGAGTCTGATCCCTTTACAGCTGTATATACAAACTGTATTTGAATTGCAAAGTAATGATTCTGATTTTCTTGCTGCTACGCGTATGTCAATAGCTTAATGCAACTGGACTTTTAGGCGTCTGGTTACACTGTTTTTCGTCATTTTAATACATGTATAGGGAAGTTACTTTCGCGACTTCCTGTTTGTAATCCCAGATCAGGAAGCATTTTCAAACTGTGCTCTGCTCTTAAAGGAAAGAAAAAAAATGCTACGAGCGGAGCAAATTCTTTCTTTTAAAAGTTGACCCATGGTGATAATTGAGGCAGAGTTGCCTCCTCTGAAAGTGTACCATAAGGTGATTGTATTTATCAACAACTGTTGTGACTTCCTCATAAAAAAACTTCCAAAATGGGACTCTTCTCTTAAAGGAAGCACTATGCTGCTTCTTCTTTTCAAGAATTTAGAAGGACGGAAAGAATGAAAATGACAGAGTTGCTTCCCCTGAAAGTGTAATCATTCACCAAAGCAAAGTATCTTTTTCTAAAGAAAATGAAAGTTACTGTTATGCTAAGGAAAAGGGGTATGATTTGTTGACTCTGTCGTAAGACTCTTTTCTGGTTGAAATAGCTTTGAAATCTCTCTTCATCGCTCTTTATAGGCAGACACATTACTCTGTACGCTTCTCTAAATCAGATGGCTGGATACATGTACGCGAATAGTTACACATTTACTTTGCTTTACTCCAGGTCCGCCCACTCTGGTCTCTCAATTCTTCAAAAGCAACGCTAGAAAAAATCTAGTTGCCTTTCCCTGTTATTTTCATGTCCGTCCAAACTTTCGTATCTCCGCATATTTTCGTACAAAGTAATTGTCCGTACGTCTGCACAGAAGATAAATACATGTATGTTAACGGGGAGGCTCGCAGATAGAATTATGTTGCAGGCATGTGGAGTGGTGTTAACATTGTGTCCGAATATACATGCGCAGAAAGGCAAAGCCCTTAAAGTAGTGACTGCATCCGCTTAAAGTTTGCGCTTCTTACTGGGCTTGAAGGAGTGATCACGTTGTTTGTTTTAATACTATGCCCATTCGTTCTTGTTTTAAGGAGACCACTGCTCCTGGTTACAAAACCATCTCAGGAACATTGACTCAGTGTGTGTTTGTGTGGTTTTGCGTGCACATGTACAGTTTTGCCGGTTTTATCAGGCGGGTGCTACCACCGACGTTCATTGATGAGCTGTAATCACCAACTGCGACTCTGATGCCACTTATTTCAGCTCAGAACACACTGGCTCTGGCTGTGCATTTTCTGGTCTATTGGAAAAATGGATCGGACATGTGCCGTCCGTTGGAGTTGAACCTGCGACAATTTGTATGAAATGCGAAGATTATCCACTAGAAAAAGGCGCTCCACAGGGTGGGGCGGCAGAGGTCTGAGTGCTAAGGTGTTAGATACCGATATTTTCATTGAGTTGTGTCAAAAGGAACTGCAACTTGTAACATACTTATCAGCCTGTGCGTACAGTTAAGGGCATAAAGCTTTAAACCATGGGCACACTGCTTTTGCACTATGTGATACGCAACCTTTTTACTCGCAGCTCAGTCAGCGTTAATGGTTGGTGCTTGCTAGTTTTAGCTAGGATGCTTCGAAATTTTCTTCAGGAACAGTTTTTTTTCCTTTCGTCTTTTCGTAGTATCTCTGCACTTAAACGCAAAATGTAGTTTCATAACTGACTCTGACAATCAGTGGAAGAGATAAACGATTTCCTTTCAACAAATACAAAATTTGTTATTTATGTCAGGTCTGTGTCAAATAAGGCTCATAAATACAGAGCATTGTACATGTTTGGTCATTAGTCTTTGAGCTTGACGTTTATGTACTCCAACTCGCGGTACACCCTTATATCAATAATGATTAAACTCGGCGTGCACAGGTCCTGCAACTCGGCGTGTCCTTTGGCAACACCCCTGGTGCAAACAAATACAGACAGCTCTCTCAATTTTACGGTCAGCATTTCGTGACTTCGCTCTGATGGTCACAGTTGGGTCATTTCTTATTACATTTTATAATTTTTGTAAATGAAGACAGTCTTTGCGTACATTTAGTACAAACAAAGACCAGTATTAAATATTTTGACATGTTTTGCAAGGATTTGCGATGTTTCTTGTGTTATTACAAGAGGTGGTGCTTTGAAAACTTACCTGCGGTTGTAGATGATGTCTAAGACGAAAACTGTCAAGAAGAGAGGGACGTAAACCTTAGTAAGCTGTTAAAATACATGGCAAACACTCACCTCTCGTTCGCGAGCATTCTCTGGTGTTCTAACTCGGCGTACACTGCTCCAACTCGCATTTACAGGCGTACACGAATGGACACAGTGTTACTAGTGTAAGCTAGAGCATGGTTCGTCCTCCTGTACGGAGACATAATTTAAACACCAATAAATATAGTGGTACGACAGTGATTTTTTCTCTATATACGTGGTGCCCATAAAAAGCACCAGTCCCAACTCAAAATATATAGTATCTTTTTTCCCAACTGCAAGTTGAAAAATTCTCATTTGCATGAAAAAATTTTCTAGGGACCATTCTTTACTTTACTTGCCTGCTTAGAGAACTGACAGATATATCGCAATAATTAAATTTAAAGATTGTCTCCCTCGTTTATTTCATGTTTTCAGAAACAAAGTTTTTAACAAAATTTCGTTAGACAATATGTAATAGTCTCATGATTAACCGTAAAAGTTTTGAGAAAATATTTATTCGATAAATGTGGAATGAAAAATAATCTTCAAATTAAAATACAAATTACTTATTTCCTCACGGCCTGTAAGAATATCGATTTTGACCACGTGTGTCATGTGATCAGGTAGAGGTATTTTTCTTATTCGTACACGTGATTGTGACGTATGAATAAATTATTTTTGTCCAATAATGCGATTTCAACCGCGGTCCGCGATTGTATAAAAATTCATCTTATTTTTTGTTTAAAGTCACTTTTATCAAATATTCTTATCTAAACTCTAATTCAAATGTATAGTTAGACCATGTCGGAGGTATTGCATGAAATATTTCATCAAATCATTTTAGTTATTATTATAAAAGGAGTATATCTTTAAATATTACATATTCAGTTTAATGTCCCTATCCCACCACTTGAGCTAATATAGGTGTTCTGAAATTTCAAATTTAAGAACACAAAGGGATTTTTCCCAATTCTGTTGGCACTGGCACCATTCCCAAAATAGTGAAAAAGTCACTGCACGAGAATCGTAAAATCGACTGAAGTTTCAGCCAAAATACTGGAGAAGGACGGTATCGAATCCATGACCGATGTTTAACAGGCTACACCATGAACGCTTCTGCAGACACAGCAAGGTAAACCGGACGGTACGCTCAGACGTCAAGTAGAAATTTAAAGAGTTAATACACTTCAGGAACTAACTGAATCAGATCCCAAAGCCTATACCTAACATCAAAGGGGAAGTTTGACAAAGACATCCTAACAAACAATAAATCACAAGTGATAAGCCGAGTCAGCAGCTCTTTCCCAAATAGGTGGCAACTCAGCTATCTTTACTGAACTAAATAATTTAGACCAACAGAAGGGTTAAAATGACAACACAAGAAGTTAAACAGAACCGAACAATAAACAAATGCAACCGCAACGAAAGTACCACCTTGGGACGGTCAGTAATAACTACTGGGGGGGGGGGGGGGGGGAGTGAACCGGTTTTACTTGGTCCAAACCTTCACCCTCACCCTCCGCCGCGGTGCACACAATTAGTTGGTAGTTCGGCTCGTATGGAGGTCCCCTAACTCATCAGTAAAAAGCGTATATACCGCGGTATATTTAGAATTTTACGAATTTTACAGTTAGTATGATTTAGTTCTACACTGTTAAGTCAAGCATGTCTCAAAAGTTAGAGTCATTACAGTTTATATGTTTAAGAAGGTCCGGTCTGGGTCCACAATGTCCTTTACATGACGTGAGTCTTACTGGAGTGTAGCTAGAGTCTCCTCCAAGAAGTCAAAGTGAATACAAAAACTGTATACTTAAGCTTCACGCACTCAATAGTCAGGACGCTGAAGCCGAAAAAATGCAACTTTAATGCCCCGGCGATTCGAAAGGAAATTTTTACCAAATTTGATAAGCACAACATTTGGGCTTTATGATAGGGTATGATGTGGTCACTGAAATAGGATCCCGTGCTTTTAATTACCCCTTTTTACCCCTCCCCCTTTTAAACCTTAATTTGCTCAAAATGAAAACGCTATAATTCTGTCCATTTAGAAGTGCACTAAAGTTTTCTGATTAAATCATGAAATGACGTCATTGTGTTTAAAGTATCAGTTCCTTTAATAATTTACAAAATGCACGCTTAAAATATTAAGAAAACCGGTGTATACACATATTTACACAAGGACAATTCATACTTTCAATTGTTGGTGTTTGAAGGTACTAAATTTCATAATAAATCGCTGTCTACCAGATTCTCGTCAAACTGCGCATAGAATTATAGGGCAGATGACTCGCAATATCCAATGATAATGACACTGCACTCTGTACTTCATAAAACGTTTCTCTTTGGAGTCTAACCACCACCATGGATCCCGTTTTCCTCAGACGTTCATTTCAATTTGAATTTCAATTTGATTATCCCCGTGCTGTGCAGTTTAACAAGAAAACCATCCCATCCACTTCTGGGCCTGCAAAGACTTCCAACAACTTACGCATTCACATTATCACTGGCGTGTGTTTGTTACTGCTCGATTGTTACATACGTTACTTTATATTATTTTGATACAAAGAATAATGAATGAAGACGATTCAGAAGATATATAAAGATGTAGAATACAAAAATAGGATCATATTTGTTTTACTGCATTAGAGTATAGTTATTATAATTTGTAAATAAAGTTTCGAAAAGCTTTTCATAGCAAATAATACAAATTATATATGTTACCCATGAAACGAAAATAATAAATAAAATGAAATAATATTTCAACTTTAAATCATTTCCTCGTTCACATATGTT
Organism: Ctena decussata; assembly: GCA_963989385.1. NCBI lineage: Eukaryota > Metazoa > Mollusca > Bivalvia > Lucinida > Lucinidae > Ctena > Ctena decussata. The sequence continues at coordinate 22,103,392 of OZ022502.1, forward strand.
TTTGAAAATATGCATAGTGCTTTTGACTCTGCATTTTCCGTTGTCTTAAAAGCTAAATCAGTAATTTAACAAAATGAAGTTCTATACATGTAATTGGTATTAAGTGTGTAAATGAAGTATTTTGACAGAATCTGTAAATATGTTAAGGTGGATTGGCACAAATGTCATGATGGAAGTCTCAAAATTGAAAAAGACAATGTACTAGCGAATATTTGCACTTACTGACAGGCGGGAAAATGAACAGCATTCAAATTTATGTTCAAACAATAACCAAACGTCATGCTTTGAAGAGTAATTACAACGTAAACTACTTGGATATCAAAAGAAGCTATTCAGTAATATGCATATGATAAAAACTAGCAGAGTTGTGGGATCACTGTGTCCTCCAGTAGCTGGTTAAAACCATTGTGAACAGCGTAATTTTGCAAGTTCGTACGTCTCTCCAGGTAATAAAACTCGTTTACATGTTGACTATCCTGCTACTTTGTTACAGTGTATTCATTAGATATGCATGCAGAGCAAAGTTTACGTATACGAGATGTAGAAAACGTACATAGAAAAATGTAAATAAACTTACCAAGGAAGACAACAATTACAAAACACAGCCCACCCAAGACACCAAAACAAGATGGGTAACATGCATACGACAAAACGGAACAGCACATCTTTGGTAACAGACACTCCATTCCAACACAGGGGAACTGTACATAAGTAAGCACCAAAAAAACAATACAAAATACATTCGAACATTTAATACATCTAATTTTACCTATTTTCTATTTTAAACCCCAAAACAAAATAGAAAGCACAAAGGACATCTATACAAAAAGGCAACCACAAGGCAAGAAAATCAACCAATGGGATTCGCATGTAGAAGTTTTCATACTTGTATAGACAGTTGTACATAATCTACCAGTGGCTTTAACTAGTTCTATTCGCGCAACCTCACACTGCCTTCTGATGCAGCAACAACACGTAGGCGTTGTGTCATAAACATGGATGTTTTCAGACATTTGAATTCGCAACGAAAAATGAAGTTTCAAATGGCTCAGTCAACAGTCATCATATGTATATCACGTATATAACAGAAGAAATAAAAACATCAACATAGAATTCAGTATCCGAATAAATAAGTAAAATGAAAGATTCTTACTAAACATCTAGTATAATTACTCAACGTAAAATCTTGCCTATCGTAGAAACATTTGGAATCAGTGTGTGCTGCACTGGCTATACCAGATGAATACTTATTAAAACTTATTTTCTTAGAAATCTAACATATGCCGGAAAACTTCGATATATGAAGAATAGATAGCCATAGATGCTATACAGCCATTGATTATATTTAAAAGTAGTGGGTGCACATGCCACCATGAAAATAAATAAATAAGAAAACGAGATTGTTAGGGGTATTTAACTTTCATCTGTTTGGCATATATCTGAATAGACGTTATACCGCGTTACATAATTGTAATTTGAACATTGTTTCATTCTGTATCAAACGATAATATTTGTTTTCGAATCAGCTGCTTTCAAGGCCTCAATGTCTGCATGCCTCAAGCCTTCCGTCTTTACAATTAAATTATCATGTGTATTGAAACAGTATACTTTTATCATTATTGAGCATACAGTCGCAACAATGAAGCACGAAAGCCTTTATAGCTAAAATATTATGATACTTTATTCCATCTCAACTTAAAACTAAAACAAAGTCTCAAAATTGAACTTGAATTGCGTATTCGACCGTTAATTACGTATCCATTTAAAGAAACTGTCAGTGTTTCAATTAAGTACCAAGGTTTACTTGCTGAAATGTCATCCACGTTACCGGTTTGTAGCGCTCTCATCAGTTATAAGGCAAACTATTAAAAGTATTCTTGTTGTGACGAGTTAACGAAAGAAGGAAAATACCGTAACTTATAAGATTTCCATTCATCAGTCTAATTAGGAGTTTTGTCAGTGTTTATGGTAACGGGTCGGGTAATTCACAATATTAATCACATTATTCCTACATGGTATTATCTGCACTCAAAATGTTACAAAATGTTACATTTTACTTACAGTCGGACGGCGAGTAGTTGACCGGAGGCTGGAGGCTGTGAAAATACATTATCTCAACGTGTATCATTTCGGCAGTGAAAATTTTGATTAGCAGTAGCATTAAATAATAAGTTTACATGTTTCCGATGTTGTACTACCAAGCGCGTGATGTATCACCGTCTTTAGGGACTTTAAAAATTGATCAAAAAGGTCAATTCAATGAAATATTGTAATTAATTGATATAATTGGGCTGTTTCTTGATTTTAACTGAAACTTTCACTTGAGCATTGTCGTTTTTATTGGTAACGAAAAATACCTCCATGCAAACATCATAAAAGAATGCGTACTTTGTAAGCTGATGCTTATTTTCGATTTTTGCAGATACTTTTCTGTGCCTCATGTCATTAAATTCCAGAGTGTATTGTAGTTTCCTCACCTTTCTGTAGTCTTTCAATTTCTATGCTCTATGAACCGATTTTGTTTTCAATATTCAATGTAACAGCAGGTTTTGTAGTGTAAATTACTAGTAATTCCCTAATTTTATATTTATTTATATTAAAAAGAACGATGATGTTTGATTGTCACTTGACTGACACCATTATAAATAACAATGTTCAGAGCATCAGTAGTTTTATTTTCCTTGGGGTAATATCTTCTCTATCTCTCAATTTATCTATTTGTCTCTTTTTTATTGCTTTGACTAAAAGTCACGTATGTTAGTGTCATGAGAAGCGCAGCAAGAAAATTGAACCGTTGTACAATCATGTCAGCAAAAGTGTTGAGCGTTGCTACAAGAAGAAAGGAATAACAAAAAAGACTGTTTGTTCAGTATTTGTCAACTCTTATAACACATAACAACTCTCTTTTCTGTTTCACGTATAAAACGCAGCTTGCGAAGGCCTTAAACTGCGTGGTGACAATAGCGACAAACTTCTGTCAACAATATTTCTTAAAAATGTCTGAATACCGTATTTATTAGAGTTTCCTGGGAGTTGGTGAAGGTTGCTTATTAGCTGTGAGGTAATGGAATACATTTTGTATAAATGTTATCTACGTTAATTCTACGTTAATTCAAGAAGTAACATAGGCGAATGACAAGGAATCAAGCAGGCTGTAATTCTTCTAATGTTTAAAGATGATTTTAAAGGAGAATATACTAGCAAAAGAAAACAAAACGATTCTGCCTTCAATTTATTTACATTTTGGGAATATTCTCATATGTAACGTCTATAACCGAATTTTACGGGCTTAAGCCAAAATGGATAGAAAGCTAACAAGTATCAGTCGTTAGCAGTATAATAGGCTCTTTCTAAAACATATGTTGTTTGCTTGAAACTCCGATTTAAATGACATAAAAATAAGAAGAAAGGCAGTCGATCATTTTTAGCATTTCTTTGGTACCCAGTTATCTCCCCTTATTTTACATCCTGGATCCACTTTTCAGGACCACATCATACCCTAAGTTAAAGTTGGGATGATAAACTTTCATAATATACCAAATTCATCCTTTCGAATTGTCGGGGCATTCAACTCGAAAAATAGGCCCTTTTTGAATTTCAGCGTCCTGACTACAAGGCTTACTCGAGCGTCACTTCAACCGATCTTACTGGAGTATAAGTCGAGTATGTAATGAGTTTGAGTTGTTTTGTGAATGTTGGCCTGAGTGGTTTATTGCTGTGCATAATAATTACAGCTTTATGATTTATGACATCTTCAAAGGTTGATTTGTCTTTGGAACAGTGGCAGCAATGAAATATTCTTCGGAAAATATGGAGAAGCATATTTTTATACTTAAAGGAATGAATTAGTTATGACTATTACAATAAACATAGGAAGGAGAGAGTCATACCCATTAAATCCCCCATCTTAGGCCAGTAAAGAAGTTCGTATACATTTTTTTTTTCATTTATATTGATACTTCTTGAAATCTGACTCACAAAATTCATAATGTTTCCAAGAAGGTGAGAATCAAAACCACCGCCCAAAACCGTAGAATACTGTATAATAGATTACAATCTAACCGTAGAATGATATATCTTAGCCGAAAGAAACCATAAGAGCTACCGACGAATACTATAACAAGAAATAATGAAAAAGGCAAATTACGGCCCAAAAGTGACTTTCCGGAAAGGGACTTAAGGTTGGCCGACAACATTATTATGTTTAAACACCCGACTATGGATTATATTCCACAACTATCTGATGAAAAGTCTATTTTCACGTTCTTCTCTATAAAAGCTGATTTAAGGAAGAATAAAGCACTCATCGGCCCGGAATATATGCATTCTTATGGTAAAACTTATTACAGGCAAATTTTCATATGAATAAAGGCATATATACCTTAACTATCAAATTTTACTCCAGTTTTATAATTTGTTTACATGGTTTCTAATGACGTTTTCCCACAATTCCTTGTAAAACCGGCAAAAACCATAACATTAACATACGCATGCAGAATACCGCAATAACACATTGTAAGTAGTGATTAGCCAAACAGGCCTTCGACTCTACCAATAACTGCATAAGCAAAACAAGTTACAAGGTGTTCAGGCAAAAAACAATATGAGCCGTGACACGAGAAAACCAACAAAGTGGTTGAGCGCCCAGCGCAGACTCAGATCAGCCTGGGCATCCGCCCAGTCTGATCAGAGTCTTCGCTGTCCGCATTGAGGTAGCTTAGACCCTTAGCTACCTTTTGAGCTCTTAACGAAGAGTCTTTTCAAACTGAGCAGATGCACAGGCTGATCTGAGTCTGCACTGGGCGCACAACCACATTGTTGGTTTTCTTGTGTCGCGGCTCATATGTCCATCTGGAATCGTGTCGGACCATTTCTTTTTCTCTTTTGCATGCGTCTTGAAATATGAGTTTACCCACCTTTAAACTTTAAAACTCCGATATGAATTACAAGTGGAAAGCAACCTCTCATTTTCGACTAGGAGAGGACACCATGCACACGGGCAGACTCGGTGACAGGAGGTGCATGCTATGGAATCGGTCTTAAGCCACCTAAAGAACATCGTTATGAGAATTGGGAAGAAAAAATAGGAGGGGGTGGGAGGGGGGGAGGGGGTAAGTAAACTTTTATGCTAACCGAGTCATTTTAATTGTTTACAACAAGCCTGAAGCTATGTGCGAATTTAAGAATTTTCCACCCGAGAGTTTTACCTTTTCCGCCCTGGATTTCAGTGTTCGCCCATAACTTTCAGCTAAAAATATAAGTTGTTTTTCACCACATTTGCATAAAGTAATGATTAGATGAATTTTCATGCATAGTATGCAGAAAATGACTAAATTTCAGACAGTGCATGTGCATTGAATGTCACAGGAGCTAACAAACAAAACACAGATTCCATACTACGGCTGCAAGCACTAGTAACACGCATGCTTAACGAGCAATTGCATTCTCAACTTGAAACTAAATAGAAAAAATTCTGCAAAATGAGCCGCGACACGACAAAACCAACAAATGTGCAACAAGCGATGACTCAGATCAGCCTGGACAATCGCCCAGACTCATCCGAGTGCCCAGGCTGATCTGAGTCTTCGCTGGGTGCACATGCCACTTTATTGGTTTTGTCGTGTCATGGCTCAATTAGCAAAGATTATAACAATATGTACGTATGTGAAGCGACTAAATGGGAAATGCGCTTAAATGGGATAGCTAACGCCTAAGTAGGAAAATAAAAATACGCTTATCCAGGTAAACTGATTTTGGCGCTTAAGTCAGAAAATGCATCTGTGAAATATAGGTTATATTTAATATGAAACAGATGCATTCTTTTTTTCGCTGTCAAATCAAACATTTTCGAGGCATGAGTAAACCTGTCTCTCTCCCTTCTGCTTTGCAGTCTGATTAGAGACTTTTATCCCGGGCTGCGGGGTTCGGGATGTGCAGCTGCAGAAAGTATCAAAATTTGAAATCAAGTTTATATAAATGGTTTCCATCATACGATGTAAGAGTCGCTGCGGAAGTGTTTCAGGGAACAAGGTACATTTTTTACGTAAAACATATTTGTAAATAATTTTCATTAAGTTATATTAAGGTAAATAACTGATATAGGTTTCAAACAAACTCTTGACAGTGACAATGGTTTGAGATAACGCACGGCGGTAATACCAATGTGTCTACCTCTGCTTTCGACCGAGTCAGTCAGTTACCATACGTGCAAAAGTGGCTGTCGACCGAGACAATCGACAGCAGTATCAGCTTGATCGACAGCCATTTACAGTACCATTTACCGTTGTAATGCTTACGATCGTATTCTCGGTCGAAAGCCACTTTGTATAGTACACACACGATCGAAAGCACAGGTACACAAATCGGTATTACCTACCGTGTAACTTCATCAGTTATCTACAAAGATGAATCATTTATTTAATAATTTTACATATTTATGAGTCGAATAGCATAGTTCCATTTTGGCTACTCATTTGCATAAGCTTGAATTTTTAATTTTCGTGTGGAAATGGAATTGCAAGTTAGCTAGAAGTAAGAAACAAGACTAAGAAGTGACATGACATGGACGGAAAAAAACAACACTACTATTAATTTCAATGAATTTTATTTCTCCACTAAGGAGCATACAATACAAATAAAAATTCATGATTTCTTCCATGGAAATAAGCCTTATATCTTTTTCAATAGCAATGCCTAGACTAGCCTTCAGTTCTACTCATTTTCAACAGGGCAAATTTTTATTCGGTCTTTTGGCGGGACGAAAACTGGATTTTTCTTATCCCTTTGCATGAATTATTAGATCAGCAGAGTCCAGCCCTGCAGCATGTGCATTGGAAATATTCACATGTGGTGTATGGGCTTACTCACAAAGTGAAGTGAGTACCCATATATCTTAAGCGAGTAATTCGATGTAATGGGAAACACTGGTATGTTTCATCATACACTGAACAAAATTACTAATTGGTCAGTTTCCCAAAGATTTAAGTGTTATGCAAATACAGTCAACTCCCGATATCTCGTACATTGATATCTCAAAATATCTTCTTATTTCAAAGAATATAGTTCCTATTGCTATCTACATTTCAACTCCTGTTTTCTCAAACTACTGATATCTGAAAGTAAATTTTCTGATACCAGAAAATTTACTTTGAGATATCAGTAGTTTTGGCTGAAATTTGACCTCGAGATATCGAGAGCTGACTGTATTGCCAAATCTGGCTATAAATTAAGAGAATGAATGCACATATATTCTTGTATGCAGCACACAATCGTTTATGGCTTTGCCATAAAATTAACTACAATTCTATGCGTCTGTTCTGATTTACACACACGTTAAAAGGGAGGTAATTTTAATATTTCAATATTAAATTAATACATATTACAATTTCATGAAAACTTAGCACAAATTTCATGTGTTTTTGTGATGGAAAACTTAAACTTCTTCTGAAATGTCTTGATTTTGTGGCAGTTCGACTAAGTTTTTATGCGTTTTCAAGACATTCAATGGGGTAGAAAGAAGGGGCCATAACTCTTATATCATAGCGATAATAAAGTTTTGATTACAACAGTTCACTTTTAATAAAGGGATAACAGCCCTAAAGTTTGGAGTGTGCAACTATGGATACACTCTGCTGAGCCTCCTGGGTTCGAGGTTATAAAACTTGAGAATAATCTCAAACTCACAATAAAGCACACTGATTGGCTGCTTCCGAGCATGTGCTCGGAAGCAGCCAATCAGTGTGCTTTATTTTGAGTTTGAGAATGTACTCAAGTTTTATAACCTCTGGACCTGGGCAGCATCGTTATGAGAACCGAAACAACAGCAACAGCCAAAAGTTTGATAACAATATAATACTAGAAAATATTGTTAAAGAATCTTATTTCTGCAAGGTAGAAAACTGACCAATTAGAATTTTAAGTGTACTAGGGGAAGGGCAATATTTTTGTATTTTTTCCGCCACTTTTTGAAAGATTGCAACATTTTGTGTTTAATATTCTTTTCCTTTTAAGAACAGAAGGGATCGCTTCTTTTGGGAGGAAGTTGCTCTCCTAGAAGCGTGTTAAGTCCCACTGACAATGAAACGACAGAGTTGCTTATTCTGGAGAGTTAGGGTAGAGGCTGGTAACTTCGGACAGCGGGTAAATTCGGACATACCATTGCAAACAGTTAAAATCCAGATGAGACGGCTCATAATGAGCCGTCTCATCAGGATTTTCACAGTTTGCCCAGTTATTTTCGCTTTAATTTCAAACAACTGACATATAAAGGAAACAATGTCACTGTCCAAATTTACCTGCTGTCCGAATTTACCTGACTTGACCCTACCTATGACACATTTTCTTGAAAAGCAGCTTCTTATATACACAGGTACCCAACAAAATGTAATTGATGATGATACTCGCCAGTCTAGCCACTATAATAATGATAAAAAAGATAATGATAGTACCGTATTTCTTTTAATAACCGAGCCTCTGTGTCTCTCATAAATACCGACTTAGCTATAGATGGCATCCCGCGACAAACTCTGGGCAATGCCTCGTCCTTCCGATTCTCACCGCGATTTTCCCAAGAAGGTTCATAGAACGAATCCATAACATGAACCTCCTTGTCTAAGGTTGTTTTGCTGATAATTCGCCACTTCATAGCAAATACTTAGGAATTGCATGCCCCCGGAGCGTGTATAAGAAGAAGTATGGTTATAATAATACATGTCCTTTTATGGGTTTAAATACTGGGACACCTAAAAATCATTGATTTTCCATTTGGGACAAATGGAAAATTAATAATTTGAGGTGTCCAAATACATAAGCACATTAGGGTACTTGAATGGTATTGAAGCATAATAAATAGTTTATAATGTCTATAACATCGTCAGAGATAAAATAAATAGTTTATAATATGAGTGGTCCAAATGATGATGCCCTTACGTGTCTCATCTTAAGAAGTTGATCCCTATTTTATGCGCAAAGAGCAAGGTCAGCTAACGTGCCCACTGGCAGACCGATCAGGTGTATAGGTATATCGCCATACTTTTCTCTCTCTCTCTCTCTCTCTCTCTCTCTCTCTCTCTCTCTCTCCCTGTTTTCAAAGAGAGACAACTTTTGTGACCCTCTGTTTGTTTCCTTAGACCAAAAAAACTTATAAAAGGGGGTCAGCTTTTAAAGCAGCAAATCGTTTGCTTTAAGAATTGGCCCCCATCGAGATGAGAAAGGGAAGCTGTAACCTGAAAGGGCACCCTTTCACCTTAGTCTGCACAGACAGGCAGCTCAGCTATTGTTTATTACTTGAAGAGCAGCTAAAATAGGGATTTTTAAAGTACATGTACATGGAGGCATGGGCACTTGGCTGCAAGATCTAATCAAAGAACAAAAATCACCTTTATGAACATGTAAATATGATGAGAAATGTCAATATGATCATAATTTAGCCAATACACGTTAAAAAGTGCCTTTAATAAGGTCGAAACAACCAAGATTCAGATCGGTCTGTACGGCATGTAGAAAACAGGAACTATTCAGATCAGCCTGTGCATCCACACAGTCTGGGTTCGAGGTTATTAAACTTGAGAATAATCTCAAACTCAAAATAAAGCACACTGATCGGCTGCTTCCGAGCATGTGCTCGGAAGCAGCCAATCAGTGTGCTTTATTTTGAGTTTGAGAATATACTCAAGTTTTATAACCTCTGGGCCTTATCATAAATATTCCCTTATCATATAATATCTGAGGACCCTGGAGTATCAAAACTGGAAAAGCGCCTTGAAGGCTAGAATCAGTTTGCACAAATGCGTAGGCTGATTTTAGTGCTGCAGTACGCACGTTGCCTTAGGTCCCTTTTCACGAAATGCAGATCATACAGGTTCACAACCATTCTTAAAGTTGAAGACAACCATAACTTTAAGATGGAAAATTTCACTCTAAGAAAATCTATATTTAGTTCATATTGAGATTTGCAGATTTTGCGTGATCCTTCTGACAATTGTCATGGAATTGTAATAAGAAATGAACACCAAACTAATATTGTTTTTGTAAACTTTTAGTTACACATGCAATTTCAGACCTTAAATTTAAGGTTGTCCTTAAGTTTAAGTAATGATTGTGAACCTGGGTCTTGGTTGTTTCAACAGGCACTAGAGGTCTTTTATTCGTATCGCGGTACAAATATTCATGTACAGTTGTAATACAAAACTCAAATGGCATACATGTAATAAACAGTTTCTATTGAGTCACAGAACACAATATTATTTAATGATTGCCCTTTACTCTGGGCTTTAGCCAAACGAACAATGTTTTTATTTTTTCCCTAAACTAGAGCGGACCTGAATGCCGGTCAACTGAATGACTTTGTACGGTAGCGATGGTTCTAAACTTAAACTACATCACGATATCTTTGCTATCAAGGAAAAAAAGTAAGAATAACAGCCCTATATAATGTGCTAGTTTGATTAAAGACAGGAATGTTTACATATAAATTTTTTTTTTTCAGATGCAGATCGTTCTCTGACTGGTTTGCCATGTGAACCATCAGTTGAGAATTAGAACGATCACATTCGTAAACCTTTAAGCGCCAAAAAGCAGACGACAAAATTACGCCTGCAGAATTTCAAAAAATGCCTTGTCCAAGATATTTCATATTGAGAATTCAAAGACTAGAGGGCAAACAGTGTAGATCCTGTTGAGGCAGCTCATTATGAGCTGCCTCATCAGGATCTGCACTGTTTGCAAATTTTGCTATTTTTGTCTCTGGCGCTTAAAGTGTTAATAGCGTCACATAGTAATGCACTGTTATGGAGTACTACCCTCTCATCAGACAGAAAAACAATTTTAAAGAAATGCCTAATTAGACAAAGTAAATTACAGAATTAAAAGAACGGACGGACACATCAACAACATCAAATTATAGCTGTGTCGCAAGAAAAGGTATCTTACATCATGTCCGACAGAAAAGACTCTGATCATACTGCACATCGGCGCAGTCTGATCAGCGTCTTCTCTGGTCGTATCAGCAATGTATGACAAAGCTCAGTCGGAAAACTTCGTATGATTCCGTTTCCTTCATCAAAAGTAACGGAGAGTAACGAAGTTGGCCGGTGTGTTCATTCTGTGACTTTGGTGTTTCCTTATGCTATAAAACCCCTTTCCTCGTGGCAGGAATTACAGTGTATGGGTACATCTTCATTATTTCGCCATTTTCTTTCGAACGGCGAAACTTCTATGATTTCCTGGGTTCGAGGCTATAAACTTGAGAATAATCTCAAACTCAAAATAAAGCATGTGCTCAGAAGCAGCCAATCAGTGTGCTTTATTTTGAGTTTGAGAATGTTCTCAAGTTTTATAACCTCTGGGCCTCTTTGCTTTCCTAGAGAAACAAAGTCTTCAACAGTCCCTTCCATTGAAAATGGGTGCAAAATTGAAAATGGCAGAGTCGCTTCCCCTGAAAGTGAACCTACTGACCTCAAGGCGTATTAGTATGCCTCAATGGGAGCTCACTCCGATCTCAAAGAATTTGTCTCCACCCATACATATGTAGGGCTCCGCGTAAAGAAAATAATTTGCCCCCACTAGACTTTGGTCGCAGAGAAAGAGAAGCAAATGCAATTTTTATTGTAGTTGCCTCTATTGTAAAAATGTAGGTCAAACAAAGACGGTGTACCCATATACTTTAATATATCTTATTTAGTTTCTGTTAGAGAATTTTCTCTAAACCTGTGCCTCACATAAATTAATGTACAAGTCACTGTCATATGAAACTGTGGCCGTCGACTCCTTCTCCTGGCTGGGCGGGTCGAAGTAATCCATTTTCACATTGTCGGAACTACGCCGGGACTTTTTATGATCTGTCCTAGAAGAGTTACTTCCCTTGTGAGATTTTTCCGTATTGTGTGAGTTCGTACTTTCTGATGGTACATCCGCGCAATGATTTTCGCAAACCGGAAGCGATGAGTCTTTGTCAGAACTACTTTTCTTACTTGAGTTACTGTCAGAGCAGACCTTGTGGCCGCTGCTACTATTCGCAGACACTTCGTTAAAGTCTAACCGAAGTCCTTCCTTTTCTTCTGTGATACGAGAAAGAACAATTTGTTTGGGCTTTTCGCGATCTCTGTGCTGTATAAAACACTGCATTTGTATTTTACTGCCCTCTTTTCCACTCGTATGTTTCATACGTGACGGAGACACAATAAACTGAACATTGTTTAATGGCTTCGTTACCATAGCATCAGTAAGGTCAAGGTCAAGTAAGGCTGCAGCCTCTGCAGTATTTTTAGAACACTGATTGAAATATTTCTGAACAATATCTTGATTGGAATAATGTCTCTCAAAGATGGACATAGAATAGAAGAGAAGACCCCCAATCACCATGGTCACACCAGAGAATATATAGCAGACGATTTTACTTTCGTAAGTTTCGTTTAGATACACTGAAAGAATAAAAAGGAACTTTCGTTAAAGTAATCCTGAAATGATACAGAAATTCAACATTCCAACTAAACAACAGACAAATTATCCAAAGGGTATGACTTAAATTACTCCCTGTATATAAAGCCCATTCGAGTTAAACGGTTATAAATGTTTACAGAAACAAAGAAAATGGCTACAGAACAATACCATATCAGTAAAACGTATTAATTTTAAACAGTTACTTTTCTTCTCTTCAGCACTGTGCCTTATTTAGCACAGACGTTCGGATCTTTCCAGAAAAGTGAAACTTAGTTTGTGTTAGCAGGATATCTTGCAAAAGGCAAGAAAATCAGGCACTATTCAGCTGCTGTTAGAGCCGGATGATTTGTACCTGTATTGATTTGCCCGCATATTCAAAATACGCATATCAAATTGTGTTCGAGTGTATTTAGATACTAATGTCGCTGGGTAAACATGCATACTTTGATGTTCGTAAATTATCAAAACAAGTCAGTAATGAAAGTTTCCATAGTTTAAACTCACCTGCCAAAGGGGGTCCAAGGAGATATGAAACAAATTGAGCAGAATTCACAAATCCCCATCCTCTTTCCATTACTTTTTCTCTAACTAGCTCATATGTGTACATTTTAATTGTGTAATAGTAGCCTCCAGAGGCGAAACCATACGCCCAACTGTAAAGGGCGAAAGAATGGAAGTCTTTTGCCATGATTAACAGTAAGGTGAAAGCACCACACATTAATGCGCATGTCTGTGCCAGGTGGCGCCGCGACACGGCGCATTCGCTACTGTCCCGGATGATAATATATCCGAAAACGAGGCACCCAAGAAGATATGCAGCACCAAGAAACACATTCAACAAAAGAAGATGTTCACCAGTAACATTGTTTTGTTTAGCTGTGTGCATCTGAAAAAATAAAACATATTGACGTGAAATGCAATAAAATAAAAATCTTTCTATATGTTATATTTCTGAGCAATAAAAGCAAACTTTCCCAGTAAACACATACATCTAAATCAACTTTGAATCATTTTTGATTCAACATCGTGATGTTGAATCAATCTTGATTCACTGTTGATTCGACGTTGTGTGTCCAGTGGGTTAAGACCGAATCCCCTCTTACAGCATACCTCATACAGCACAATGTATGATGGCTGTAGATCTACCAGTTTTCGGGGTATTAACGTTTGCTTGCAACATAAAAACTGTGTGATAAAACAAAAATCAGAAAGTGATAGTCTGTGTGTACATAAAATATGTGTTTAGTAGTATGTAACTTACATTTCATGTCAATATGTCTCCATGTTTACATATTTGATCAAATCCAAACAGATGCTCGGCTGAATCTGCTCACCGAAACTGCACCGGTTTTCGGGGTACGTTAAAGAAATCGCCCACAAAAGGCATTAGCTGCAGATCCTGCTAACAACAACTGCCTTCGAGAGACCTGTCATTCTTTAGGATGTAAAAACGATCTTTGAATTATCAGGAAAAAAGATCGTAATTGAAGTAATCGCCATGTTATCTTCGTCGGTACTTTCAACAAACTTTGCTGTGTTTCCAATATGGCCGCTTCCACGGTCACCAACGACGACGTCATGGATGACGTCAGAACTAACGTGATCTCGTGCGTCAATTAGTGTATCATGAAACATGCTGATTCAACTTTCTGTTTGCAAAAAGTAATCATCTTTAGATGCCTCTGACAAGAGGAGAGGTATAATCTATCAGAATACCCCGAATTCTGGAGCACCCCGAAAACAGGTACATCGACCATATAACGAGTATTGTATGAGATTATGCATGAAATGTTAGTTCGCCGTTGGAGCCACGCATTTACATTGTTCTTTGCGTGAATACAGAAATCATATCAAAATCTGTATAAAGATATTACTATATATATAAATCGAAGTATTTTAAATTACACTGTAGGTGCATAAGCACGAGAACATAGTACATGCTTCATTTTAGAATAGTGTCACCAGTGGCTTCAGATGAAGTAAATTAGTGGAAAGATAACATACCAACAAAATATAGGGCACGTGGATCCCTAGACCAACAACAGCGACAATCACCATCAAACCCTGCATGGCCCGCATGCGCAGTGAGGTGAAGTCAAAATAAGCTGGTTTCTCCGATTCTCTTTCACGTCTGCATTTCTTTTGGTTCTTTATGTGTAGGATTACATTTCTTCGCGGATGGTATAAAGAAGCAGAACGGTACATGGCCCCGGCAAACATGGTGATCGCAAGTAGTCCGGCTATAGCTTGCATTGCGTGTGTCCATTCTAGAGTTCTGAAAAAGAAGAATTATCAAACTGTGATCAAAGCTGCCTCCATATAAAAGTTTCGTCTCTTTGTTAACATACTTCAAGTTGTTGAATGGTAGTTGTTAGCCAATTTTAATTTACTGGGTTTTTCATTGGGTGCAAGTACCAACTACGTCATCACTTTATGGGGAAAAAAGTTTAGGCACATCATTGGTTGAATTGTAGTTATTATGTTTTCTTCTGAATCCGGCCATTAGACATGTACAATTAGACAGAGGAACTATTTGTTTTTATTGTTAACAAACATTGCTTTTTTGTTATCTAAACTTAATAAATTTTCGACAAATTATTTTACACAGAAAACAGCAGTCCCGCAGACGTTTGTTGGGTATGAGTCCCATCTCCCCACCTCCCTCTAAAATGCAACATAGGGCAGTGCTGTTTTCTGTGCTGGATGTTTGAATTTAAAAAGCACCAGCTTGAAGATCTACGGTCTAAAACAGAATCGATTTGCAGGGGATTTTGTTATAATACATGTACCCGAAATGTTTATAATGAGGTCAAAGGAAAATTAATCGTCAGCCCGTAAGTCTTTAGTCATTGTGTTCAAACTGTCAAAATGTAATGGCGGACATCAAGGGAAATATGTAAAGTCAACTCTCGATATCTCGAACGCTGATATCTCCAATTACCTCTGATGTCAAAGAATATAGTTTGGACATATTCCACATTTTTATTTAGATATCAACTCCTTTTACCTCAAACTACTGATATCTCAAAGTAAATTTTCTGGGACCAGAAAATTTACTTTGAGATATCAGTAGTTTGGGAAGAGCTTCGATTTTGAGATATCGAGAGTTGACTGTATTTTGCAATTAGAAGTGTGTATATCCCTTTCCTATTTTAGTTATGGTAGGGAGGCCCTGTGTGGCTAAAGATGGGTAACTCAGTTATGCCTCGCTTTATTTATTTCCCGTATTAAAGAACTGAAATTGCGCCAAAGCTCCCTGCACATTCACTCGCTAGATTATGTGTTCCTATCCCGAGGCACACCTGTTAACCCTGAAAGCGCCTAAAAGCAGACGTCAAAACTTACGTCTGTAGAAATTTAAAAAAAATCTATTGTCAAAGGTATATCATATTGAGAATTCAAAGACTATATGGCAAACAGTGTAGATCCAGATGAGGTGGCTCATGATGATGAGCCACCTCATCTGGATCTACACTGTTTGCAAATTCAACAATTTTTCATTTTTGGCGTTTGAAGGGTTAATTTCGGTACCTACTTCAGGACTCCCCTTGAATAGTTTAACTCACGGAAAGCACGCGATGCTTTTACTCGTATAATGTAAACATTAGAAGTGCCAATTAAATGCTTATCTACAAATAAAATGAAATAATAAATAAATAAATACTATCTACATGAAATAATCTAGTTGGTGCATAAAACTTGTTTTAAGATAAAAAAAAAATGCTCATTTTTCTTAATACCCAAACAATCAATAAACATAAACATAAATATTGCACCGCTGTTCCAACCGGAAATGATTCTGCACAATATTTACATTTACGTGTATTTCAGCACGGTGCCAAAGATGGTTTAAAATACCGTAAATACCTTACCCACCTGGGCACTGCATCCGACAAATTTCATTGTTCTCTGTTAATTATCGAGTTATCTTAACATCAAACAGATTCTATTGTCCCAGAATGTGTTAGACGGTTCTGGTGGAATGTCAAACAGTGAAGACCCGGATCAGACTGCTCCAAGAGCAGTCTGATCAGGGTCTACACTATTTGCTACTGCATTAGTATTTCGGGTTATATGGTATAAAATTTTGTTAGAAGCCATGGGAACGATGTCATATTTTACGCGGAGAGAATTACTACTGCAAAATTAAGTAGGACACATTCTCAGAATCTGATTTGCTGCAGCCAAATGACGTCAATAAACGTGACCTAATTTCTTCAATTTGTCTCCAAACATCGAACTATAGTAGTTCTGCGTAAAAACATAAAAACATTATAGTAATTATGCTTTTCTATGATGTGAGCACAGAGATAGTAGCACGGAAGCGTCTGGTACCATGTCCTAAGTCCAATGAAGAAACGGGCTTCATAATCGGAAGAATTCGCTTTGATAACTGAATTTTACAAGACAAGGGGGAGCCGGGCAGCTCAATAAGTTAAGCGAGTTCGAGACGTGCTGGAAGCGAAAATCATTCCACCCGTAAACGGAGTTCCTTGCACATAGCCTTTCATTGTCATCATCCCATCGTCCTGATATGACTGATCCACTGTTTTAAAGGACGTAAAATTGCATCCATCCATCCATCTATGCAGTAGAACGAATTACATCGAAGGCTAAAGTCTAACAAGCTGAACGTCATTTTCTCATGGTGTTGTACTAAAGGCCTAGGGTCGATAAGGGGTGTTTTTGGCCTCATGTCCAAAACTAGTTTTACGCTGACAAATTATTGTACAGTCATTTGGGATTAGTGTTACAGACATTGTTTTGTTATCTAATGCACGTTGCCATGGCAACGAGTTTTACAAGAGCATGGGCTATTTCTTTCGGATTTTTAATACGGTTGTCTACCGTTGTGATTACATGAAACCTTCTTTTGATTTGCTTGAAGTAATATCAGTTTCATATCACTGGATTATGGTTAATCAACATAATTAAGTGGCGAACGGTTATTACGCTCCTTAGTAACACGTGGAAATCCTTAGCAACGATCTGATAAATAGGTTTAGGTTTTCCACTGTCTTTTCTTTTATCCTTATTTTTGTTTAGATTTGAAAAAAAATGACTGCAAGTTTTATACCGTCAGGGTTCAGCTCACACTAACGAATCCTTATTGACTTTTTAAAAGTTTGTTGTCTTTTTTTATACGTTGTTTCTTAATAAAAAATACTGTGACGTCTTGTACGTGAGCAAGGTTGAATTCTGACGTCACGAGCGTCAAAGGAGAAAGACGATGCGTAAGGATGTTCTTGCAGAAACTTAGCTTGGCAAGGATCTCGGATCGAACCTGTCTAACCAAATCTGTCTCACAAACGTCCATATCAGAGAGAAAATAACGCTCGCCGGTTCGTGTCAACATGTAACAAGCATTGCCTTACTAGTTCGCGTGACAATCCTTTTCCAGATGACTTTATTTGGTTATTTTATATTTAATTGCTTTTGCTTTAACTTCTTGAATAACACCCCAAATATTCACTCTGTATTTTGCACCCTTAAAGAAAAGGAATAAGTCTTTCATCAGTTGCTCTCAGTTTTTAAGGCCAGCGCACATTAAACTCAAATAAAACGCTCCACCACGGCCGGTGAAAAGCCCTTGAAAATATATCATTATGAAAAGCATTATATTTTTCCTTGCAATGTCTGTGTAATGGCTAATATGCATGCAATAAAGCGCGCGTGTGCGTGAGAGCGGGTGGGGGTGGAGAGGCGTAGTCAGAATTGTTGAAACCTGACAAATCTGTCCTCAAAATAGCGACTTCTTCTGCTTCTACATCGAATACTAAAATATAAACAAAAGCGAAACAAGGAGCGGGATCCTCGTCCTGTACAGTGTATTTTACTATATATTAAAGTGTATAATAATTGGTCACTCAGTTTCCCAGCAAATTTTTCAGATAATTCTATACCAATTTTTATCAGACAATAGTGTCTGTTTTGTTTAAAGCGTCATCCATAATGACGAAAAGGTAATGAAAGCTCGAGGTAACAGAAAAGAAAATTAGCGAAATTACATTTTAACGTCAGGAGTTGGAGGGGGTGGGCCCGGTTAACAAAATCATTTAAAAAAATATCGTGAAAGGTAAATTAAGTTTATAAAATTTAATATGATAAAGATTACAAATATTTATAGCGCTATCAGAATCATAATAAACCATATCACAACCAGTTCTTGCGTTCAATTTCAGAAGGTGGTGGTAGGTTTCGCTAGAATGCCTCGAAACTTCCGGCATTGGGGCATTCTACAGGTATTGGCTTTAAGTCCCATTGCCCTCTCAGTGGTATAAGTGCATGAAATATTTTATCGCGAGGTATCAATGAAATTACTGTTTCGTCATTGCAAATGACCGTGATTAGCCAACTTTAACCGTGACAAACTGTGGTATTGAAGTATTATCCCACCTAAATATATTTTCAATAACAATGTTAGTTTTTAGAGGTTTGCGCAGAATATTGCCATTTTTCTTTCCACATCAACAAATCAGGCGAGTTTGGGTTTCTAATTTGTGAGAAACAAACTAAAAAAAGCATCTGCATATGTTGAACTTTCAGCATTTTATGCAGGGCTTTGCATTCACCATAGATCAGTGATTACCACCACCTTAATAATACTAGTTTTAAGAAGAAGAAATTGGCTCTGGGAATAGAAGTTTTCTTACGATTCGCGAAAGAATTTAGTTTGGGTACAAAACGATTAGCATTAGAAGTGAAGTTGCTGCATTAAAAGCGAAAATGTATTCTCTCTCTCTCTCTCTCTCTCTCTCTCTCTCTCTCTTCGATCGATAGCTCATTGAGTAAAGGGCTGGCTTGCTGATCTAGCGGTCCCAGGTTCGATTCCCGCTGGAGGATGGAGACGGCAATCTCTTCAATTGTAAACGGGGATCCATTGCACACCAAAGTAAAAAGATGGGCAATGATCAGGCATTAATACAATCAAATCCCACATTCCGCTCTCAAAACCAAAGCCTTCTATTATCACCTTTCCATATTCCTGGTTGGACTGTGACTGAAATACTGTTGAAAAGGATGTAAATTTGCAAACAAGTCATCCATCAATTCTCTCTCTCTCTCTCTCTCTCTCTCTCTCTCTCTCTCTCTCTCAACGTGTACAAAATGCATGCACGATTACGACAAAAAGACAAACTGTTTACATCATACACGAGACGTAAGAAAACGGTTCATGTTCAAAACTGAGCATCATGTACCTCCTTCTGCTCATTTTAGGAAAATATGTATACTTTTATGTATGTAGTCGATACATTAAAATATGGCGGAGCCCCGACAACGTCATAATTAAACCAGTGAGAAAATGTATGCAAAAGAAGAACGAGTATTGATGATATTAACCCACAGTTCTCAAGCAAGAAGAAAGAACACGAAAGCTTAAAATTATTGAACAGTTTATAATTGACAATACACTGTAAAAAAAACTGTAGAATTTACGGTAGAATAACTGGAAACCGGCTGCCAGTCCATTTACCGTTATTTTTACGGGCGTTTGCCTGTAAGACATTGTTAGAAATCACGAAATGGAAGTTTTATGTTACCTGGCCGCACTCGAAAATAACTTTGTATTGTTGAAGGGCTATCAGACCAAAACGACACCTACTCTATTCTGTCCCAATCTGCTTGATGATTCCTGCAATTTTTACGGGCGCCCGTAAAAATAACGGTAAAAGGACTGGCAGCTGGTTGCCAGTTATTTTACCGTAAAATCTACGGATTTTTTTACAGTGTACTTGCCAAAAAGCGACAAAATGCTCTTGGTTACCATGGCAAGAGCATGGAAGCAACAGAAGTGAATCCATTTTATTTTATTTAATTCAGGAAAAAGAAGAAACAACATAAAACGTTGAAAAGGAGCCACAAACATAGGTGTTTAAAGGCTTTTTACTGACCTAAAAACGATGTTTTGTTCTTCGTTACCATGACAACGACATAAGTGCGAGAGGAATACTCTTTGCAATTCGATATTTCAATCCTCAGCTCTCGAGCAAGAAGAAACAAAGTCAAACAGTCAAAACAATTGAATCTTTTAAATGAAACTGTTTGCCTAATGCCAAAAAATCATGAAAAATGATCATGGTTACCATGGCAACAGCACAATTACCTTAACAACGGAAACGAACTGTATTTTAGGATTGATTCACACAAATATAATTACATATTGACTTACTTAATCGAACTCTCAGAGAATGTTATGCTCAAAACGGCTTTTGTCAGTCTTAGATAATTATTTAGATTGCAAGGCGCACGTGGCTGGAGGACATATTTTATTTTTAAAAGCGCTTCCACATGCAACAAACAACATGAAACTTTTTATAAAAGTTCCTTTTTAGTAATAAAATTGTTTGATAAAGTATGAAGTTGTTTGTCGAATGTGGAGGCATTAGAATTTTTATCTGAATACATTAAAATTGGCTAAAAAGTGCAAAAAAGCGAAAATGTAGCATGTTTGGAGCGTTACCATGGCAACGTCATGAACAGAACTTGAAAACCGACATATGATTTGAAAATAAGGTACCGTCACATATTCATGTAAAGGAATTTTAAGGAAAATATTCAAATTTTATTTTCTCTGAAATTTTGAGGCCAAAATTGATGCTTATCGCACCTAGGCCTTTCTTCACAACTTGGTCTTGGAACAAGATACGGCCAAGCCCAAACGGCTTATCAACAAAATTAAGCAGTATTTTAAACAAATTCTCAGAAAGTACAGAACGAGCTAAGTCTTGATATTTTGCACGGTGCATTATTTCGTGACGTAACTGGAAGCTGATTACGAAGACCAGGCCCAATACTTGAGTACATTCTCAAACTCAAAATAAAGCATACTGATTGGCTGCTTCCGAGCACATGCTCGGAAGCAGCCAGTCAGTGTGCTTTATTTTGAGTTTGAGATTATTCTCAAGTTTTATACCCTCGAACCCTGGGTTCAGGTACTTCTTATGGGCTTAGGCTTGACGTTTTACATGATGTATCAGCTAATGATGTAACAATAAATTCGTGCAAGAAACGGCCCTGAGGCTGCTGGTACTTGTCCTAGAACCAACTGAGCGTTTCAGGATTCTTGGGAATTTCCTTTTAAAATGTCTTAATTTAGTGAAGGAAACTCCCAGCAGGCACATGACGTCGAAATGACGTCGAGGCGACGTCATTAAGGCGCATCGACGTCAGTACGACGTCATTTCAACGTCATGTGACTGCTTGGTGTGGACCTGTTATATGTTTCGCTGTTTATCTGTTTAGGCTATTTTTTCAATTTTAGAGTGCCTGTACCCTGGCTTGGGGAATATCTTGATGCAATGATAAATCACTTTTAGCGATTTGTTTGTTACATTTCGTGCATGTAACACTCTTTCAGCGATTTTTTCAACTTTCAGCGGTATGTATGCGCATGGCGTTAGCACATTTTTCTGCAAACTGGCTCTTTTTTTCATCTCAGCTGATACTGTTTGTCATCCTAAGGTGACTGGGTACACTTTCAGGGGAATTAACTCTTCCATTTTCGTTTTATTGCCTCCCTTGTCCTTAGGGGTCAAATCTTAAAGAAAAGAATTTGCTCCTAGGAGCAAATTCTTTCCTTTAAGAGTAGACACCACTTTGAAAAGACTTAGTCATACAGGGAAGCAAGCAGTAAGTCACAAAAATTGTTTCCCTTGGTACAAATGGCGGAAAAACATTAAAGGTAGGTTCCTGGGCTAGCGATGTCTGTTTTGTCCACAAAATAATTTTGTCTTTTTCTGAGCAGTATTGAATTATCTTATTTTTCTGAATTTTTTGCTACTGAGAAACTCGTCAGATGGTGAAGAAAATAGTCGTTTTCCCTTTTGGTTTATTTTCTTTCGTTGGAATTCCAGTTCTAAAAATAACTATGTTCATTATGTCTGTAAGTGCGCGATTTCTGATGCCATTCTCCAAAGGTCAATTTTCCCTTGACGTGAGCTCTCCTAGAGGTCCTGGCATGGCGGATGGGTTAATACTATCCAAAAATGCAATGCAGCATGACATCAGCTGCGTTATCTATTTTTGGCGCGAACTAAAAATAGCGCTAACTGGTGTGCGAAGCAGAGTTAGGAAATCTCTTGCAAAACATCTTTTCTAATATTTTTTTTATTTACACTTTTTAGTGAAACTTATGAATTCCCTTTTATAAGTGCTTTCCAACAACTTGGATGAAAGTCCATCAAAACTATGATTCATTCCAAAGTACAGGACCCTACCTTTAAGGTACACTCATTCATCTAAATAATATTTTCTTGGCGTTTGCACCACAATTTGGCAAGGAACTTAATTTCGTAGTTTTCCTAATTTAAATTTGCCGAGCAAAACATTACTCATCTTGTCATTAACGAGAGAATAATGACCAGAGTTCTGCCGGCTTGAGCTTAAAATAATTTCATGGAGTACATTTTAGTACTATATGATTCTTTTTCCATATGGTTTTCAAACTTGTTTGAAAAAAAAAATATAGTTCTGTGCAAACAGTGCATATACAAGAGACCACATATAAAGAGCAGTCAAGTTCCAGGTGCACAGGCAAGAGCATGCCTGGAAGGTGAGGAGTTTGCTATTTTATTTCCTTTATAAACAATCTTCACCCCTGCTTTCTGTGAGAAGTGAGGGAAATATTTCCCTAGCCATGTTAAAATTAATAGCACTCTATAAAACGTCAGTTGCTTGTTTCAACAAAATATAGTGCTGGCTGCGTCGCTAGTCTCATCTGAATATTCACAATATCCCACCATGTAAATGAGGCTTGGACAAAAGGCCCGTTAAATTGTTTAGTTACGGATAATGGAAGTGTGTGTCTATTCATGATCGCGATTCCTTATCATTTGTGTCTACAAGGGCTTGTTATGTTCGTTTTTTTTCTAAATAGCAAATTTGTCAACATCTCATTATGGAGGGATCCATTGGTCTAAAATAAAAGAAAATGTGCAATTTAGGCTACCTGATGTCACCTAAATTTGAATTATGAAGGATTCCCTGCTCCAGTCATGATATTCCTATATCTTACTAATATCAGAAAATCCGACCTACCAAATCTTTATTGAAATGGATCATGGCTATATGAAACAAATATGCTTTTTTTTCTTCACCTAAAATGTAAGAGAATGTAATGCATCAATACTTGTACCTGACAAAGTCCTCAATAAGAAAAGAGGAAAGTGCGGCCCCTACACCTGTCCCCGACAGCATGATCATCTCAGCCAGTTCTCGACGCTTGTAGAAATATCTGCCCACAATAATGTTAGCCGTGCTCACCGTTATCCCCGTACCTGCGAAAATTAAAGAAAATAGGTACATTTTCAGGGGCAGTAACTCTGCCATTTTAATTTTTGCCTCCCTTCCCAATGGGGATCAACTCTTAAAGGAAAGAATTTGCTCCAAAAAGCAAATCCTTTCCGTTAAGCCCCGGTCCCACAGAGCTTGCGACCACGCCGCGACCTATCCGCGACTAAAAAAACTGACAGTCGGAGAGAGGTTGCAGAGGTCGCGGAGAGGTTTTATAATGGTCGCAACAAGGTCGCAACAAGGTCGCCGAGCAGTCGCCGATCAAAATTAGTCGCAGCCAGTCTTTTGAACATGCACAAAAGACTAGCCGCGACTGATTTTGATCGCCGACTGGTTGCAATGGTTTTCTGGAAGTCGCCGATCAGTCGCCGAACAGTCGCCGACCGGTCGCCGATTGGTCGCCGATCAGTTTCATCAACACTTTGGTTCTGAAATGTTGCAACCTTGCTGCGACCTATCGGCGATCTGTCGGCGACTGTTCGGCGACTGATCGGCGACCGATCGGCGACTTATCGGCGACTGACCACTGGTGAGACGGCGACTGATCGGCGACCGATCGGCGACTGGTCGCCGACTGGTCGCCGACAGGTTGCAGCGTGCCCCGATAGATCGCCGAACGATCGGCGACAGGTCGCCGACTGGTCGCCGACAGGTTGCAGCGTGCGCCAATAGATCAAGGTTTGCAGTGTATTATTTTATTACCAGGGCTCAAAGTGCTCGCATCATGGTACGTATAGAGGACCCCCCCCCACCCACACACACACACCAAAAATAGAAAAAAAAAGAAAAGAAACATCGTCGCCAAAACAGACAGCAGAAATGACTCCCGACGTTCGGACGCCTGCTTCAGATGAGGAATCTCAACAGTCAAAGGAGGAATCTCAATAAACTGCGGCCTTTTTGAAACTAATGTCTTATCCAGTACTGTGGTCGTCTCTTCCGTCTTAATCGCCTGTACACCATCATAGACAATACAGGTGCATGCCGGTTGATTCGTTGCAATCAAGCTGTGTTATTTTGACAACTTTCACTGAAATGATTTCATTCTTGTCACCACATTTCCATTATTTTTTTTTTATCCCAGAACGGTCGCCAATCAGTCTCCGACCAGTCGCCGTTCATTTGAAACCAGTCGCCGAAGAGTCGCCGACTGGTCGCCGATCATTCTGAACTATTTGCAATCCTGTCGCCGATTCTACGGCGACCAGTTGCAGTGAGGTCGCCGATCGATCGCCGACTACACGCGAAAGCTGTCTCCGACTGTGCGGCGACTGATCGGCGACTGATCGGCGACCACATTTGAAGAGGAAAAGAAGTTGCAATGGTCGCAGAGGTCGCAGGTCAGTCGCGGACAAAATCAGTCGCAAAGCGGTCGCATCGCAGTCGCAAGCTCTGTGGGACCGAGGCTTTAAGAGAAGACCCCAATTTGGAAGAGTTTTGTCATCCAAGAAAGTAAACAGGAAGTCATAAAAGTTGATATTTACATTAATAGTGTAGAGCTCTCTGTTAACCCAATTTAGTGTTTGCCCCAGATAATAAACCAATCAGATCACCCGAATTTTCAAATTTTCAATAGATTTATTGGTGTAGACTCATCACTTATCCATGAAGAGAGTCTTCACCAATAAATCTACTGAAGACTTGAAAATTCAAGTGATCAGAAATGTAGTCTTCGCTTCAGGTTCTTAATTGCGAAGATTTCTCTTCATAGCCTCTAACCTATACTAAGTGATGCGGGCGTCAATGTTGTTTAAAAGTCAATAATTACATTGTATCACGCGCTTCAGAGTGACAGCTCATCCCACTAACTAGCACGTGAAATCTACAACATTCCATGTACTTGAATGGCTAGTAAACATTGAGTGACAGCTCGCTACGCCTACTTGAACGCGAAATCTACAGCAGGAGGTGAAATTTACTGGTAGGCAGTGACAATGCGGCTGTTCCAAACTATTGCTAAATTCGGCCGGTAATGTTTTTTAAACAATCTTTATATATGTATTTCTTAATTTTGTTTATCTTTTTATTGATCAAAAACATCGTTTAATAATATAAATATAAGGAATGAATGTTATTTTTTAAACGTTTACTGAAGTATAAACTACATCGGGTCACGAGCAAAGTTTACGTAAACCCCTTCGGGTTCACTTACTTTGCTCGTGACCCGATGTAGTTTATACTTCAGTAAACGTTAAAAAAATAACATTCATTCCTTAATTATCCTTTGTGAATATGACGGAAAAACTTGGCGCTGTTCCCGTACACCTAAATTTTAGTGAAATCATATTCTTGACAAGGTACTATTTATAGCCATAATACTAGGACCACGGGTTGTTGTTGTTGTGCTGTTTTACGTCCACGGTAAATAGACATGGTCATGTCGGGACGGTCAATTAACCTAACCACACATTTCCTGGGCAGGCTTAGATCTCCCTAGCGGTCAACTAGTACGAAGTATACATACTTTCGCCAGTAACTGGCCAACTGTCCTTCTTGAATCAGTAGAAGGGGAAGAATCAAACTGGCCGGACCGGGTAGCGAACCCGGGATCTCTGGCTCTTGAGTTAGACAGGACCACGGGAAGCGATGTTCCTCTATTAAACTGATATGGCATGGACAAAACATTTTTTTCTTAGTTTTTGCAGGCGAAAATTTTGTCGTCTGCTGTTTTTTTTTTTGTTCTTTACAGGTTAAAATACTAACCGCCATAAACCATCGGATGTATTTTTTTCTTCGTTCTTTTTTTTTTCTTTTTTTTTTTAAACTTGAACAACTGATCAAAAACTAATTTTTCTTATGTCTTCGGCGAATGCAGCATTTCAATTACTTACCAACTGACAGGACTAGACAGTGACTTATAAAGAGCTGTTCCATTTGTGTAGAGAAGGCGAGAAATAGACATCCTAGAGAAATCACCAGTCCACCAATCACGGCGTACAGTCGGGGGCTTTTCCGTCGGCATATCGTCGTGATGAGCGGCGACATCAGCATCGCTACACTCATACCGAGACTTCCTAGCCATACTGGAAATATACAAGAAGGAAAAAATGGTTTAGCAATGAGATAACACATGAGCCACATCATGTGACTTCCAACAATGTGGCAGCTTTGAGAGACCGCAATATTCACAGAACGCATTTTTCACACGTGTGTGATGAATACGGTCATATTCGTCACATTTTGCCAGTGTGACAAATGCGTTCGGATTTTGTAGCGATTTTTAATAGAAACGCACTTTTCACAAATGCGGCAAGGGAAGCTTGAGAATGAATTATCAGTTACCACTTTCCAACTATGAGCTTTAGCCCCAGCTGCGCTGAGCCTTCGGCTCTTGGGGAGTTTCTAGGAAAGGCGGTCTCCGCTGTCCGTCGTCCGTCGTCTGGCGTCGTCTGTCAACACCTTCGAGCTACTATATATCTTTAAGCGTCTGGGTCAATACGACCAAATTTCATATATAGCATTCACAAGGCTGGGGAACGATGATATGTCCTTTAATCAGTTGCTTGAGATTTTGGTTGCTATGGCAAGTGAAATATTCCGTAGACTTGTAACTGAGAGATGCTTCTGGCCAACCTAGCTTCTTGAAACTTACAGATAACTAGTCAGGCATTAAATCTCAGACTTCAGATCCAATCGACAATTACGAAGTTATGTATCTCCACGATTGCCGACGAAGTCTATAATTGAACTCTTGACAAGCCTAACACCTACCTTTTTGACTTTGTTATTATTTACTGGTAAATTACTTTTCCAAAAAGGGAAGATAAATCATACAATTTACTGCTTGAAATTTTTTTAACTCTTCATCTATTTTTTTTTCGGGGGTAAATCCCTTTCTCAGTGATATAGAATGCTTTAAACCACAATGGTGTTCTGCTCTATTTCTATTTTACTTTTTCCTGCTGCCCTAAGAACGTTATTTAAAACACTGTTGTCACGACGTCATGACATATCGACGGCATATCATTATTAAAAAACAAAAAAGTGGGGGTGGGGCAGTGGTGTGTGGAGAGAAAATGTCTTTACAATAACCACCGTATCATCCTAAATGTTGGAACATAATTAAAGAGTGACACGGTGGTTATTCTAAGGACATTTCCTTTCTCCAAACCCCTCTCCCCTTTTTCGGGGAAAATGCCTATATTTTACCTGTTGCTCAGCCGAACATCCTCATTCTTGTGTCGACCTTTAAGAAGCGTTTTGCAACGCGAAAGTAGATTAAAATGCAAAAGTAAAGGTTTCCCGTAGCCTTGTGGCCGTAGGGCAGTTGGTGTTAGAACCCAACGTGTCTATATAGGACACGGCATACGTATGATGGATTCTATCTCTCTCTTTTCACTGCCTTTCACCTGGCCTAAGTCGAAAAGGTATCTAGTTCGCTACTGGGTTGACAGAGAGGGTTTTTAAGTCGTTGGCCTGGCTGGCGAC
Organism: Ctena decussata; assembly: GCA_963989385.1. NCBI lineage: Eukaryota > Metazoa > Mollusca > Bivalvia > Lucinida > Lucinidae > Ctena > Ctena decussata. The sequence goes on from OZ022502.1 coordinate 22,131,550, forward strand.
TCGTACCAGCGACCTTCTGCGCGGAAGAGCATGGCAAATTTCCAGTCTTCTTTTTTTTTGGGGGGGGGGGGGGGGGGGTTACTGTGCCGTCTTTTTTCGTCCACTATGACTTTCAGAACTTTCATAATTTGTCACACGTGTGAAAAATGCGAACGCATTTCTCACGCATGTGAAAAATGCGTTCTGTGAATATTGCGGTCTCACACAGCTTTGTCATGTGATATCAAGATCATCCCTATCGTTTACACTGGGTCTATAGAGGCCTCACCGTTGGCAATATGGTTCGGCCCAATTTTATAGATGGCTGATGTGACAAGTGAAGGCTCTAATCAGACTTCACTTAAGTGCAGTCTGATCAGAGCCTTTTCTTGTCACCAATGCCATATTGTTTGACATCACATGATGTGACTCACATAAAAAGTTCTTGCGATATCAATATTATTTCCAGCATTTGAACGACAAAATTTCCGAAAACAAAAAACAACAGAAGATACACCTGGGCATTTCGACAAAATTTCCGAAAAAATAACACATTTTTGGGCATTTCTTAAACACAAAAATGGCTTTTAATAAGCATCATTTGAACGAGTTTTGTGTTCAATCGATTTAACACACCTCAAAAGGGTTCACTTGCTCAAATTTTCATAGTAAGTATAAAGCACACACTTGAAATTTCGGACATTAAATTCATCTTTAAAGAATAATTTTTATCCTTGGCCCTGTTCTTTATACAAGCATCATAACAGTTTGAAAGTTGAAACTTCAAACGTCTATATATTAATCTTAGAGGGGAAGCATTACGCCTGGTCTTTCCTAAATTCTCCTAACCTCTGCCTATCTTTTACCAAATTCTCCTAAACTACACTACTGATAGGGATGGATAAAACCCTACGCCAGTCCAGCTCTAAACACATGTAAATCATGGATATCGCCCAGTCTGATCAGAGTCTTCGCTGACCGGATTGGAAGTAGCTTAGACCCTTGGCTAACCTTTAAGCGCTTAGCAAAGCGTCTGATCTGACTGGTGGATGCCCAGGCTGATCTGAGTCTGCGCAGGGCGCACAACCACTTTGTTGGTTTTCTCGCGTCGCGGATCAAATGTGTTTACGGAACTGTCCTCCAATAACCTGCAGTGTAACTTTACGCCTATCGCTCCGTAAAAAAAGACATACATTGACAATTTATAGCAATTTGCATAAAAACTGTATAAGATAAATACACCAAAATATCCCTAAAATAATAAATGGAATCACCCAATTTCTGAGGGTAGAAGAGTCCAGGAGGCCTAAATGTGTTTAAGACCAGAAAAATCTTTAAAACAAGATAATCGGCGCAGATTAAATGAAAGTGTATTTTGTAATATGTCTCCAGTTGAAGAGTTGACAATAACATTCCTGAATACGACTCAAGTGAGCTATGTAGGTAGGTACCCGTAACCGTGATTTTGACACTGGGTAGCGACAATGACCTGTCTAAAGATTGAGCTGTCCAATTTGGAATTCAAAAAATGGACTGCGGTCTATTTTGAAATTGACCTGATTTCAAAATAGTTACCAACATGGTGCACTGTTTATTTGTGTGTATTAAACCGAAAGTAGATATCAAAAGTAGATCTACGTCGAAAAAAAAAGAAGAAAGTTTTGAATATCTGCGTCTGTTTTCTATTGTAAGATTACCAACAAGAGAAACAATTTGATTTAATAGGGTCGAGTCGGGTAACTTCGGACAGCGGGTAAATTCGGACATACCATGCAATTAGTGAAAATCTAGATTAGACGGCTCATTATCATTATGAGCCGTTTAATCTAGATTTTCACTGTTTGCATGGATCAGGATTTTCACTGTTTGCCCATTTAATTTTGTTTTAATTCCAAACAACTGATATATAAAAGAAAAAAATGTCAGTGTCCGAATTTACCCGCTGTCCGAAATTACCCGACTCTCCCCTATGACAGAGTGCTAGTATTCACAGTGCATGCGACGGGAAAAAACGAAGATTAAATATTCCTTGACCTTTGATATTAATGGCTAAATTTTGACATACGTGTTATTTGACCAATGAAATCTTGTGAAATGTGGAACAGTATCGAAATTATACGCGTCTGCGACGCGAAAAAAACCCCAACAAACAACAGACACAAGTACAGTACATTCCAATCAATATCAGACAGTACAACATGCTAACAAGAGCTGCGTGTCATTGGTGACATATTTTTCATGTAAAGCTAACAGCCTCAGGACCAATAAAAATCTTTATGACTCTAAATATTGGGACACACCGTTTTTCTGATTATCCTTAAACATAAACAAACTGTAAGGTATTACGGTAAATGGGTTTACTTTCAGCTGATTGGTTGATTTGATGCTTAACGTCCACGGTAAACACCTAAGGTCATGTCGGGACGGTCAGTTAACCTAACCACACTATTCCTGGGCAGGCTTAGACCTCCTAAGCGGTTAACCAGTACTAAGTGCACATACTTTCGCCAGTAACTGACAGCTGCCCTTCTTGAATCAGCGGAAGGAGAAACGAAAGTATGTGGCCAGACCGGGTTTCGAACCCAGGACCTCTGACTTATGAGTCAGGTGCCCTACCGATTGCGCCACGCGACCCGGCAGTTTACTTTCAGGGGAAGCCACTCTGTCATTTTACATCCTTTGTTCTTTCTAAATAGGGGTAGGCATTTGAACGAAAAATGCCCTTACAGGCAAAATTTATTTCTATTTTCGTTACTGAGAGCAATCAGGAAGTCACAAAGTTGTCTCCCTCTAAAAAATATGGCGGAAAAATGGAGGTGTAGCCATTCACCTTATTCGATAATGGAGCAGTCTGATCTGGGTCTACAATATTTTCTTAAATGCTTTTCTCCCAATATTTAGGTCATTACCTTGTCCTAAAAAAGCATTTTGCTCCCTGAACCACCCACCCACCCACCCAACCCAACCCCACCCCTCCCCACCTAACCCTTACTCCCGTTTTCTACTACTATCTTAATTTGATTCGATGTATTGATGGATGGATGACTTGTAGTTTTACATCCTTTTTAACAGTATTTCAGCCATATCAGGACGATGGGAGGGTGAGAATGAAAGGCTGTGTGCAATGAAACCCATTACGGTTAGAAAGGTTTTCGCCTCCAGCGGGTCTCGAACCCGGGACCACTACTGACCATTAGATCACTAGGCCAGCGCTTGACCCAGACTGAGCTGCCAGGCTCAATGTAACTATCCACTAGAATGTCACATTAGTACATTACGATCAATTTGAGACGGTGCAACATGTTTTATTGATTTATGTCATTGTGACTACATATATAGCCAAGGGGACTGCATGTCTTAAATGCCCCCAGAAACTAACAGAGACCAAGACGGGTCGAATTCCAAAGAAGACGTTTGATCAGGGTCTGCACTGTCTGTCAAATCGCCCACACGTTTTGACTAATCGTCGAATGGTAAAACATTTTTCCAATTTCAGGAAAAAAATCTCTGTCCTTATAATTTTATCTTATTTTTGTTTTGTTTTTACTTTTGCTTACCACCTCAGTGAGGAGCAACTCAACCCACGTACGCTCAATGAAATATTCTATTTTTATCAAATATATGACTCCATTTGTCAATTAAGGGGTGTCTAGTTTAGAATATTATAATCTTTTTTTAATTATTTTATTTTCATTAGAAATACCCATTTGCCTCATGCAAATAGTGTCACGGACGCTGATCAGACTTGCGTCCTCTGATCTGGGTCTGCACTGTTTGCCTTTGTCCTATTTATGGAACGCCAGACATGAATGGGTTAGGGAAAATCAATTTGCTCCCATAGAAGCATATTCTTTCCTGGGAGAGTAGGGGAGAGTCGGGTAACTTCGGACAGGCGTGTAAATTCGGACATACAATTGCAAACAGTATAAATCCAGATGAGACGGCTCATAATGAGCCGTCTCATCAGGATTTTCTCTGTTTGGCCAGTCAATTTTTGTTTTAGTTCCAAACAACTGACATATAAAGGAAACAATGTCAGTGTCCGAATTTACCCGCTGTCCGAAGTTACCTGACTCTCCCCTAGACCAATTTTGTTTGCAAGGGCTGCTTCGCCGCGGGAAGCCCTCAAGACTTTTTAGAAGTCTGGAGGAAAAACATTGGATTTGCACATTCGCCTTAAAGCCAAATCTGCTGTTTTCATGCTACCGGGGAACTACATTCGCGTGCCTGTGCTATCGACCGATCCGGTACAATACTAAATGACTCGGCCAAAAGCAATATCAATAACGGTGAAAATGACCGTCGACCGAGCTGATACTGCTGTCGAGTGTCTCGGTCGACAACCACTTTTGCATGTGTGGTAACTGATTGACTCGGTCGGCATTGCAAGTCGGGAAACTGGTATAACCCCCAGTGATACTCAGAGCTCCAGATAAGAGGGGGTACTGAGGATAATTCAAAGATAATTTTTCTTATTTCTCAACAAAAACATATATTGTGACCCCTCATTAGAACCGTCTCGACGAGACGGTTCTAATGATGGGTCACAAAATATGTTTTTATGGAGAAATATGGATAATTATCCCTAAATTATCTCTATTACCCCTTCTTATCTGGAGCACTGAGTATTACTTGTGTTCCCAAAGACAGTTTACAATAGAATCTTTGGTGCTCATGATATTTCAAAGAAAGAAACAAACAAAGACGTGCATCGTATTTCAACTAGTCGCCTACGCTGGTTTTTATCATTATAAGTGGGAATAATTCTAAGATCTACCCAACTTTTAATTAGTTGAAACTGGATATTACGATGTCAGTTTTAGAGTAGTGACGACGGACATATGATCCGAGTTGAAGATATAACGTCATACCAGCCTTTAATATATGCGGGGGAAGAAGTCAAAGCTCGTGTCCATCAAGCTAGTATGCGGGGGAGCCTGGGAACGACATAAACATATTATTTGTAGGCCACGTGCCCGTATAGCTAGTGCACGTGACAGTTTTATGTTACATCAATAGTCAACTCTCGATATATCAAAGTCGAAAACCATTCCAAACTACTGATATCTCAATGTAAATTTTCTGGTCTCAGAAAATTTACTCTTGAATATCAGTAGCTAGTAGAAATGTAAACATGAGAAAAATGGGAAATACGTCCAAACTATATTTTTTTTATATAAGAGTTTACTATTAGATATTTAGCGATCGAAACATCGAAGGGTGACTGCAATTCAAATAGCTTGACGTGAACGTCGGAACTTGGGCTTTAGGCTCATGATAAAAAAACAACAACAACAACAAAAAAAAAAAAAAAAAAAAAAAAACACAACAGGTATCTGGTAAAACGCGCGGTGAAATAAAAACCTCAAGCTCTTGTTCATAGTTACCGGATTTACTCGCCTATAAGACGGGTTTTCCCTTTCTAGAGTGACCCAAACATCTGAATATCGAACTCAGTCTTTTGAAATTCCGCTGTAAGTTCGAGATTTCCCTTCCAAAACAATCCTGAACATCTAGATCCGTCTTATAAGACGGATCTAGATTTTTGGGAATTTTTTTATGAAGCGAAAAACCACCGTCTTATAACGAAGAAGTATGCTAACAAAAATACAATACTGTTATTCGACCCGTATGTATGTAAAGCATATAATATTGAGCCGCGACACGAGAAAACCAACCATGTGGTTGTGCGCCCAGCGCAGACTCAGATCAGCCTGGGCATCCGCCCAGTCTGATCAGAGTCTTCGCTGTCCGCATGGAAGTAGCTTAGACCCTTAGCTACCCATTGAGAACTTAACGAAGGGTCTGATCAAACTGGACGGATGCCCAGGCTGATCTGAGTCTGCGTAGGCCGCACAACCACATTGTTGGTTTTGTCGTGTCGCGGCTCATATGTGTGCAATGCTTGCTTTGAAGTTAAACACCTGGTGGAGATACTACAAAATTTCTAAAAGTGGCCAAATCGAAACTTTCAGGAGTTTTAGTATATCTTTTACAAAGCCGAAATTTTTGTACTAAAACAGTTTTGTGTTATTATAGTTAACTTTCGATATCCCAAAGAAGAAGTTCATCTGAAACAATGCTATCTAAAAGTAAATTTTCTGGTCCCAGAAAAAATCGATTTTGTGGTATCCCTTATCATTTTTTGTGATATATCTAAAATCGCACATAGTTTGTAACATCACTAATTCAATTTTGTGATATCACTAATTTTAATGTAAATATATAAATCTCCTTTTTGTGATATAACATAATCGATTTTTTATATCACTATATCGATTTTGTGATATCACTATTTTGAATTATTCTATATCACATATTGTTTTGTGATATAACTAATTATTATGTGATATCATTAAATTGATTTAGTGATATCACAAAATCGATTTATTGATATCACTAAAGAGGAACGAATAAGTGATATCACAAAATGAAATTTGTGATATCACAAACCGAATCAGCGACAGCACCAAACAGATTTTGGTGATATCAAAAATGTAGATATAATTTTGCGATTTTGTGATATCACTCATTCGATCTGGTAATCACAAAGACGTATTTGTTGTATCACTATATATATAGTTAGGGATGTCAGAAAATCGAATTAGTGATATCACAAAATAGCTGTGATTTAGTGATATCACAAGATCGATTTTGTGATATCATTGATCGCATATATTTCCTTATATCACTAACTCGATTTTGTGATATCACTAATTGAAATTTTGACTAACTATTAGCAGACGCTGAAACGTTTCATTTTCATTCCCGTGCGGGAATGGAATTGCGTGTTTACCAGCCGTGAAACAAAAATACTGTGATGTAACAAAAATTCGGAGGGACTCGACAGAACCACAGGCGATGTAACTTTGGAACAAAAGGAATCCACTAGTTAATTCATTTATACATCTGAGTCCATTTATCATATTAGGGTTGTCTGGTCGATTTATTTTTATCACGTATTAAAGAAATTGCTGTAATTTTTATGCAAACAACGAAGACCCTAATCAGACGCCGCGATCTGCGGCGTCTGATTAGAGTCTGCACTGTTTACCTATGTCCTTTTCATAGAACGCTTATGTCCTCTTCGTAGAACGCTAAGTATTTAGGGGTTAAACACCGATGGGCCCGACCACTGACCCAATCACACTTCGGGCAAGGAGCAGCATATAGCCGCGGCTACGTGCTGCGTATCACAACTCGCAGTTTCTCAGTTTCATAACAAGTCATGCGTTGACATACAAACTTCTGCGAGTAGCCATATTTAGCATGAAGCTCAAATGGTTTTTATTGGTCGTGGAACCATAGTGACGGATTTAACGTCAAAGATAGATATTGCTGTTCATTTATAGCCGCAATGGTTAAAAAAAACAAACATAAAAATAAAAATATGCGACAGTGCAAGAATGTTTAAACGAATTTTCTGACTAAATGCCCCTTAGAAAGAAATAAACCAAATACAATTAATGGAGCCAGGACATTTTTTTTGGTGTATTCCATGTTTTTCAGCCATTTTTTTCTACAAAGGGAAACAACTTTTGCGACTTTCTGATTGCTTGTCTGGACGACGATAAACGTTTCAAAACGGGGTATACTCGTATTTTTTTTTCTTCTTTAGGAACAAATTTATTTCCTATTCTAAAGCAAATTTATTTCCTTATAGGAAATAAATTTGCTTCTAAAGAAGAAAAAATTTCCTTTAAAGTTGACACAAATGAGGATGAAAGGCTATTGAATCCTAGAGCAGCCATCTTACTATCGCTCACCATCATTACTAATTATGCTATGTATTGAAAATTCTTATGTAAATTATGTACCATGGTATGTATATTCATGATTTTCCGCCATTCTGTACAAAGGAGAACAACTTTGGTAACTTCCTGTTCGTATATCCCTTCCAAAATGGGATCTACTCTTAAAGAAAAGGATTTGCTCTTTCTTTTAAGAGTTGACCCCCACTGAGAAATAAAACAAACATGAAAATTCCAGAGTTTATTTCCAAGAAAACTGTTCCCATAAACTTTGAATAAAACTGTTGGATAAATAGCAAATACTTCTGATCTGGGTCTACAAGTTATTCTGGTATGACTGTTCCATTTCTCAGGGTTTTAGAGTCTGTTAGTTTAAGCAAAAGTGCATGAGTACGATACTTAAAATCAGTCGGCTGCTAAAGGACAATAACATTCTGTTACAGTACCAACTTACGATAACTACTAAACGTAAGGTATTGGGTTTTAAAGCCTTTTCTTAATTCGAGCCGATCGTTAAGCAGAGGTTGGCGAAAACCTGAGCTCCCGGGGAAATACAACCTGATCTTCCGAAAACAGAACTTGGTATCCTCACATGTGCGCCGCCAAGACTTGAACACACAGCGGTGAGAGATTCAATGTTTAGGTCAGCGCTCTTCTCCATTAGGCCACGGAGGCCCATTTATGACTGAAGAGAAGACAGGGATCGGTCTACAGCGCAGTCAGACTTAACAGCTTCTCGATTTTCCTATCGGACAGTATGTCCTATGACCAGCATACGCACACACATACATACATGATTGTTATGAGCAATTAGACAACACAAGAAACCTAGCTTGTAGATTTTGAAGAGTGAGCTGCACTTGGACTCGGCTGCAGCCTGATTTGGGCGTGTGTTCTTGAAAAAGACAAAAGTGATCAAACAGGGGCCGTATTCATAAAGCCACTTAAGTCGTCGCTATGCGGTTGTTAAGGCTAAATATCTATAAAGGAGATTCCCTACAACTATGAAATTTGGTCTGGAGGAACAGTCTTTGTAAGACTGTTCCTCCAGAGCAAATTTCATAGTTGTAGGGAATCTCCTTCAAACAATTTAGCCTTAGCAACAGCATAGCAACCACTTAAGTCGTTTTATGAATATGGCCCCTGTTCGGATATTTTGTTTGTCTCCCATAGGGAATTCTCGGAGACCGATATGTTAAGCTGTATGGATACAAATCAAGTTTTTCCACATTTTTTACAAAGGGAAATAATTGCTGTAGCCTTGTTTTCTTTACAATAAAGTCTTTCCAAAATGGCGTCTACTCTTAAAGAAAAAAAAATGCTCAGAGGGAGCAATTCTTTCCTTTAAGATTGGAGCTTAATTGTGTAAGGACACCAAAACCAGAATGGCAGAACTGCTTTTCCTGAAAGTACACACATGCACGTTAAGTGCATTTAAGTCATTTTCTAAGTAAAATGATATGGCTTGTAAATTCTCGACGAATTGTGATATAACAACGAGCTATTATTAAGCAAGTTATTTATCCGCCATTTATATCATTAGAGGCAATTTGAAATGAAAATTCCAGACTAATGTCTAAGAACTTTCAAATAATATGTCACATTCCGCACGTATTATATTGGGGAAGCCCAGATGTCAATGAAACAGAGATGTAAGACTGGGCTACCTGCCCTTGATATTTTACTGAAATAAAAAGGGAGATAACTAGTCTATATTTATATATTCGGAATTTCTACACACCAACCCATCGCGCGATACAAGATAGGCTACACGTTACCGGAATTTTGGCCCGCATAGCAGAGCTCTAGATAAGAGGGAGTATTTTGTGATAATTAGGGATAATTTTTGTGAATTCTTCATGAAAACATATGTTGTGACCCCTCATCTGAACCGTCTCGCCGAGACGGTTCAGATGAGGGGTCACAACATATGGTTTCAATGGGAAATAAGAAAAATTATCCTTAATTATCATCAAATACTCCCTCTTATCTAGAGCTCTGGCATAGGAGCACATAAACAGAGGTTTAAATATATAAACATAATAAAACAATCTTCATGTAGTAGGAAAATCAGTGAGTTATAATAAGGTATGATTCTAGAATATTTTGTCGAATATTTTGTCATACACGTTAGCTGTAATCACCGAGCACATACACATAGAAAGGGCAAACAAGCAAGTTCGCATGCCCTGAGTAGACCTAGCACCCAACAGACAAGATAGTGAGATCTACACTATCTCACTATCTACCAAAAACCCTTTCATGGGGCGCTATGGTTATTAAATTACGATGAAAATTTCTCAAAAAAAAAAACTTTTTTTTTTTTTTTTTTTTTTTTGCTGTTGCTGTTCAATCTTTTTTTTTTTTTTTTTTTTGCTGTTGCTGTTCAATCTGCGTTTAACTTAGAAATACGATAAGCCATTAAAGAGAGGTACCGGCTATGGAGAAATGGGAGCCGACCATGTTGTGCCTGAGATGCCCTGATGCTTATCGACAGAACAAGTCATGGAAAGCTGCAATGTTTGAGCATGCTTACACATATGTCAACAAGCGCTCTAGCATTAATTTTAAACTAGACTTATAGCTGTGCACGTGTTGCATATATTAGCAGCCGAAGCGCTACCAAGAAACCCATATGCATGTGCAAACTGCTCCGATATCTGAACCAACTTGCGCTGCCTTGCCAATGCATATGCAGTTCACCTTTCACTCAAATTTATTGACTGCGAATCAGGCATGCTCGAACACGATTGCGCATGCGCAATCGTGTTTGAGCATGCGCAATTCGCCAGAACACGATTTCGCATGTGCAGTCGTGTTTGAGCTTGCACAATTCGCCAGAACACGACTGCGAATGTGCACTCATGTTTGCGCATGCGTAATTCGCTAGAATACGATTGCGCATGTGCACTCGTGCTTGAGCATGCGTAATTTGTCAGAACAATTAGTCTGGTTTTCTTATGATGAAGTACATATAATAAACTGCTGTGTCTCGGACATGACGTCACAGGCTGGAAGCTTCTAGCCAGAAGAACACGCAATTACGAGAAAATCGATTGTGAAAGGCGACAGTCTGGCAAAACTATGTTATTGATATTGTATGTAACGTTACTGTTTCGCTTTTTGCGACATACTAATTTTTTTTTGCCATAGATAGCAAAAGACAAAAGCGTTTGGACACCTAGTTCTAGGCCTAAATCTATTTTGCAATAAACTGTTAGTGTTAGAAATGTTCATATTTATTTGTTCCATAAGGGCTTAGGACTGAGACTCATTTATTATATTCTTGGCAAACGACTCAGACTAAGCATGTTGCTGTTTTCAGAAAGGGTAGCTGAATGACCACCTGTTTGGGAAAGAGCTGTTCATTCGGTTTAAAGTGCGTGTCTTTCGTGAACTTTTGTCTATTTGTGTGTGTGTGCTTTTTTGCCTTCGGGATAAGGGATTCGATTGTATTAAGTCCTGATCATTACCTATTTTTTTCACTGCTGGGTCTACACTGACTCAATTTTGTAAGACATTTTCGTCCATATATTGAGGGCATTGGCATTTTCTATACGCTAAGGAACAGCTGTTTGTAATCAATCGGAGCAACGAAAAGCATTTTATTGTTCATGCCCTATAAAGAACTTAAACTGAGGTGATTCTTTACAACTGGTCTAACATCTGCTTCTATATATATTCTTTGAAAAAGCTCTTTTATTTCCGTATTCTGTGAACTTGATGTACCATCAGATTTCTTCCGTGTTCTATGCAATTATTCTATCCTGAAATTCTATCACCCGTATTCACAGTATCCGAACGCACTGTACCATCTCTTCAGATTTACATAGCATTGAATCGAAACTTACCTCCTTACATTTTTGAAGCTGAATAACTATAAAGACGCAGCAGATTCCGGATAAAATCTCAAAACATAATGATTTTCGACTACTGGTTATAAGCGAATTTTGTACTCTCGATTCAACGCTATGAAAACCGCAAGAGATGGTACAGTGCGTTCGGATACTGTTGTATTGTTCTGTTTTTGTATGCAATTACCTTTATACCATATGCTCTGTTCTTTTTAGTGGTTCTATTTTTCTATGTAATTACTGTAAACCATACGTTTTCTTCTGTTTTTCTATGAAATTACTTGATACCCCACGTTTTGTTCTGTTTTTCTATGCAATTACTTTATGTCATACGTTTTGTTCTGTTTTTCTATGAAATTACTTTATACCACACGTTTTTTTCTGTTTTTCTATGCAATTTCTTTATGCCATACGTTTTCTTCTGTTTTTCTATGCAATTACTTGATACCCCACGTTTTGTTCTGTTTTCCTATGCAATTACTTTATGTCATACGTTTTCTTCTGTTTTTCTATGAAACTACTTGATACCACAAGTTTTGTTCTGTTTTTCTATGCAATTACTTTATGTCATACGTTTTCTTCTGTTTTTCTATGCAATTACTTGATACCCCACGTTTTGTTCTGTTTTTTTATGCAATTACTTTATGTCATACGTTTTCTTCTGTTTTTCTATGCAATTTCTTTATGTCATACGTTTTCTTCTGTTTTTCTATGAAATTACTTTATGTCATATGTTTTCTTCTGTTTTTCTATGCAATTACTTTATGTCATACGTTTTCTTCTGTTTTTCTATGCAATTACTTTATGTCATACGTTTTCTTCTGTTTTTCTATGCAATTACTTAATGTCATACGTTTTCTACAGTTTTTCTAAGAAATTACTTGATACCCCACGTTTTGTTCTGTTTTTCTATGAAATTACTTGATACCCCACGTTTTGTTCTGTGTTCTATGCAATTACTTTATGTCATACGTTTTCTTCTGTTTTTCTATGCAATTACTTTATGTCATACGTATGCCATTACTTTATGTCATACGTTTTCTTCTGTTTTTCTATGAAATTACTTGATACCCCACGTTTTGTTCTGTTCTCTATGCAATTACTTTATGTCATACGTTTTCTTCTGTTTTTCTATGTAATTACTCTATGTCATACGTTTTCTTCTGTTTTTCTATGCAATTACTTTATGTCATACGTTTTCTTCTGTTTTTCTATGAAATTACTTGATACCCCACGTTTTGTTCTGTTTTCTATGCAATTACTTTATGTCACACGTTTTCTTCTGTTTTTCTATGCAATTTCTTTATGTCATACGTTTTCTTCTGTTTTTCTATGAAATTACTTGATACCCCACGTTTTGTTCTGTTTTCTATGCAATTACTTTATGTCATTCGTTTTCTTCTGTTTTCCTATGCAATTACTTTATGTCATACGTTTTCTTCTGTTTTTCTATGCAATTACTTTATGTCATACGTTTTCTTCTGTTTTTCTATGAAATTACTTGATACCCCACGTTTTGTTCTGTTTTCTATGCAATTACTTTATGTCATACGTTTTCTTCTGTTTTTCTATGCAATTACTTTATGTCATACGTTTTCTTCTGTTTTTCTATGCAATTACTTGATACCCCACGTTTTGTTCTGTTTTTTATGCAATTACTTTATGTCATACGTTTTCTTCTGTTTTTCTATGCAATTTCTTTATGTCATACGTTTTCTTCTGTTTTTCTATGAAATTACTTTATGTCATATGTTTTCTTCTGTTTTTCTATGCAATTACTTTATGGCATACGTTTTCTTCTGTTTTTCTATGCAATTACTTTATGTCATACGTTTTCTACAGTTTTTCTAAGAAATTATTTGATACCCCACGTTTTGTTCTGTTTTTCTATGAAATTACTTGATACCCCACGTTTTGTTCTGTTTTCTATGCAATTTCTTTATGTCATACGTTTTCGTCTGTTTTTCTATGCAATTACTTTATGTCATACGTTTTCTTCTGTTTTTCTATGCAATTACTTTATGTCATACGTTTTCTTCTGTTTTTCTATGAAATTACTTGATACCCCACGTTTTGTTCTGTTTTCTATGCAATTACTTTATGTCATACGTTTTCTTCTGTTTTCCTATGCAATTACTTTATGTCATACGTTTTCTTCTGTTTTTCTATGCAATTACTTTATGTCATACGTTTTCTTCTGTTTTTCTATGAAATTACTTGATACCCCACGTTTTGTTCTGTTTTCTATGCAATTACTTTATGTCATACGTTTTCTTCTGTTTTTCTATGCAATTACTTTATGTCATACGTTTTCTTCTGTTTTCCTATGCAATTACTTGATACCCCACGTTTTGTTCTGTTTTTTTTATGCAATTACTTTATGTCATACGTTTTCTTCTGTTTTTCTATGCAATTACTTGATACCCCACGTTTTGTTCTGTTTTTTTATGCAATTACTTTATGTCATACGTTTTCTTCTGTTTTTCTATGCAATTTCTTTATGTCATACGTTTTCTTCTGTTTTTCTATGAAATTACTTTATGTCATATGTTTTCTTCTGTTTTTCTATGCAATTACTTTATGGCATACGTTTTCTTCTGTTTTTCTATGCAATTACTTTATGTCATACGTTTTCTTCTGTTTTTCTATGCAATTACTTTATGTCATACGTTTTCTACAGTTTTTCTAAGAAATTACTTGATACCCCACGTTTTGTTCTGTTTTTCTATGAAATTACTTGATACCCAACGTTTTGTTCTGTTTTCTATGCAATTACTTTATGTCATACGTTTTCTTCTGTTTTTCTATGCAATTACTTTATGTCATACGTATGCAATTACTTTATGTCATACGTTTTCTTCTGTTTTTCTATGAAACTACTTGATACCCCACGTTTTGTTCTGTTCTCTATGCAATTACTTTATGTCATACGTTTTCTTCTGTTTTTCTATGAAACTACTTGATACCACACGTTTTGTTCTGTTTTTCTATGCAATTACTTTATGTCATACGTTTTCTTCTGTTTTTCTATGCAATTACTTGATACCCCACGTTTTGTTCTGTTTTTTTTATGCAATTACTTTATGTCATACGTTTTCTTCTGTTTTTCTATGCAATTTCTTTATGTCATACGTTTTCTTCTGTTTTTCTATGAAATTACTTTATGTCATATGTTTTCTTCTGTTTTTCTATGCAATTACTTTATGTCATACGTTTTCTTCTGTTTTTCTATGCAATTACTTTATGTCATACGTTTTCTTCTGTTTTTCTATGCAATTACTTTATGTCATACGTTTTCTACAGTTTTTCTAAGAAATTACTTGATACCCCACGTTTTGTTCTGTTTTTCTATGAAATTACTTGATACCCCACGTTTTGTTCTGTTTTCTATGCAATTACTTTATGTCATACGTTTTCTTCTGTTTTTCTATGCAATTACTTTATGTCATACGTATGCAATTACTTTATGTCATACGTTTTCTTCTGTTTTTCTATGAAATTACTTGATACCCCACGTTTTGTTCTGTTCTCTATGCAATTACTTTATGTCATACGTTTTCTTCTGTTTTTCTATGTAATTACTCTATGTCATACGTTTTCTTCTGTTTTTCTATGCAATTACTTTATGTCATACGTTTTCTTCTGTTTTTCTATGAAATTACTTGATACCCCACGTTTTGTTCTGTTTTCTATGCAATTACTTTATGTCACACGTTTTCTTCTGTTTTTCTATGAAATTACTTTATGTCATATGTTTTCTTCTGTTTTTCTATGCAATTACTTTATGTCATACGTTTTCTTCTGTTTCTATATGCAATTACTTTATGTCATACGTTTTCTTCTGTTTTTCTATGCAATTACTTTATGTCATACGTTTTCTACAGTTTTTCTATGAAATTACTTGATATCCCACGTTTTGTTCTGTTTTTCTATGCAATTACTTTATGTCACACGTTTTCTTCTGTTTTTCTATGCAATTACTTTATGTCATACGTTTTCTACAGGTTTTCTATGAAATTACTTGATACCCCACGTTTTGTTCTGTTTTCTATGCAATTTCTTTATGTCATACGTTTTCGTCTGTTTTTCTATGCAATTACTTTATGTCATACGTTTTCTTCTGTTTTTCTATGCAATTACTTTATGTCATACGTTTTCTTCTGTTTTTCTATGAAATTACTTGATACCCCACGTTTTGTTCTGTTTTCTATGCAATTACTTTATGTCATACGTTTTCTTCTGTTTTCCTATGCAATTACTTTATGTCATACGTTTTCTTCTGTTTGTCTATGCAATTACTTTATGTCATACGTTTTCTTCTGTTTTTCTATGAAATTACTTGATACCCCACGTTTTGTTCTGTTTTCTATGCAATTACTTTATGTCATACGTTTTCTTCTGTTTTTCTATGCAATTTCTTTATGTCATACGTTTTCTTCTGTTTTTTTCTATGCAATTACTTTATGTCATACGTTTTCTTCTGTTTTTCTATGAAATTATTTGATACCCCACGTTTTTTCTGTTTTCTATGCAATTACTTTATGTCATACGTTTTCTTCTGTTTTTTCTATGCAATTACTTTATGTCATATGTTTTCTTCTGTTTTTCTATGCAATTACTTTATGTCATACGTTTTCTTCTTTTTTTTCTATGAAATTACTTGATACCCCATGTTTTGTTCTGTTTTCTATGCAATTACTTTATGTCATACGTTTTCTTCTCTTTTTCTATGCAATTACTTTATGTCATACGTTTTCTTCTGTTTTTCTATGCAATTACTTTATGTCATACGTTTTCTTCTGTTTTTTCTATGAAATTACTTGATACCCCATGTTTTGTTCTGTTTTTCTATGCAATTACTTTATGTCATACGTTTTCTTCTGTTTTTCTATGAAATTACTTAATGTCGTACGTAAATTACTTTATGTCATACGTGGCCGGGCCGGGTAGCGCAATCGGTAGGGCACCTGACTCGTAAGTCAGAGGTCCTGGGTTCGAATCCCGGTCTGGCCACATACTTTCGTTTCTCCTTCCGCAGATTCAAGAAGGGCAGTTGTCAGTTACTGGCGAAAGTATGTGCACTTAGTACTGGTTAACCGCTTAGGAGGTCTAAGCCTGCCCAGGAATAGTGTGGTTAGGTTAACTGACCGTCCCGACGTGACCTTAGTTGTTTACCGTGGACGTTAAGCATCAAATCAACCAACCAAAAATGTCATACGTTTTCTTCTGTTTTTCTATGCAATTACTTTATGTCATACGTTTTCTTCTGTTTTTCTATGAAATTACTTGATACCCCACGTTTTGTTCTGTTTTCTATGCAATTACTTTATGTCATACGTTTTCTTCTGTTTTTCTATGCAATTACTTTATGTCATACGTTTTCTTCTGTTTTTCTATGAAATTACTTGATACCCCACGTTTTGTTCTATTTTCTATGCAATTACTTTATGTCATACATTTTCTTCTGTTTTTCTATGAAATTACTTTATACCACACGTTTTTTTTCTGTTTTTCTATGTAATTTCTTTACATCATACGTTTTGTTCTGTTTTCTATGCAATTACTTTATACCACACGTATTGTTGTTTTTCTATGCAATTACTTTATACCACACATATTGTTCTGTATTTCTATGCAATTACTTACTACCACACGATTTGTTCTGTTTTTCCAAGTAATTACTTTATACCACACGTTTTGTTCTGTTTTTCTATGTCAGTACTTTAAACCACACGTTTAGTTCTGTATTTTTTATGCAATTACTTTATACCATACGTTTTGTTCTGTTTTCCATGCAACTTCTATTTACTACCTGTTTTATTATGTTTTTCAATGCAACTACTCTACTATCTGTTTTATTATGTTTTCTAAGCAACTACTCTACCACCTGTTTTGTTTTGTTTTCTATGCAATTACTATACCACCTGTTTTGTTCTGTTTCCTATGCAGTAATTATAGCATCTGTTTTGTTTTGTTTCCTAGGCAATTACTACAGCATCTGTTTTGTTTTGTTTTCATTTCAATAACTATATCATCTGCTTTGTGCTGTCTTCTTTGTAATTTTAGTACCATCTGTTTCACTCATAACAATCAACTTCATCAGAATGTGGTGTATTCTCAATGTTACACCTCTGCTTAAGGTCTATTGTTGGGAATCTTACTGATACTGTAAATCAAGTAATATCCAAAGTTTCCTAAAAGCGGCTAGGTGGACCAAATCTGTTAACAACTGGCCAATTTTTCTACACAAGCGTCAGTTTTCAAATCTTTGTTGACTTCGCGAATAATTCGATCAAACACGTTTCTTTCTCGTTTTGTGATTTATTTATGTGCATGCAATAGATACAACATTTTAGGTGGTCATGTTTTTAGTGAAATGAGCAACGACACGACAAAACCAACAAAGTGGCATCAGCACCCAGCAAAGACTCAGATCAGCCTGGGTATCCACCCAGTCTGATCAGAGTCTTTGCTGTCCACACAGAGCTAGCTTAGACCCTTAGCTACCCTTTAATTGCACAACAAAGACTCTGATCAGACTGGGTGGCTGCCCCAGGACAGTTTGCTGGTTTTGTCGTGTCGCGGCTCAAATATAGTCGTTTTGTTCTTCATTTGGTGCGCTGTCTGATTTCGGTAAGTTATGAATATTAAAAGACTTTTTTGTGATTCCAGATAAATGTTTGTCCGAAAAGATGTGCTCTGACCAAATTGCCAAATGCCAAAAGTGACGTAGCTCACCTGCCGAATTACGTAGGCTGTTGGCCTTGTGTTTTGTTCTGTGTTCTTCGCAATAACTATACCATCTGGTTATTCCGATTTCCATGCAATTACTGTACCATCTGTTTTGTTCTATTTCCATACAACTATTATACCATTTGTTTTTTCTGTGTTTCATGCATTTGCTATACCATCAACATTGATCTGTGTCCCATGCAATTCATATATAGCTTCTGTTTTGTTCTTTTTTCGGTTTAATTACTTTACCATAGATCAGCTGTTTGATTTGTTTTCTATACCAATACTATACCATCTGCTTTGTTCTGTGTCTTTTGCAAGTACTGTACCCTCTGTTTTCTTCAGTTTTCGTTTTAACCACTTAACCATTTGCTTTGTTTTGTTTTCCATGCAATTACTATACAACCAGCCTTGTTCTTATTTTTTTTGCAATTACTATACCATCTGTTTTGTTCTGTTCTCTGTATGCAATAACTATACCGTCTGCTTTGGTCTGTTTTCTATTCTGTCTCTGTTCTGTTTTGTGTTCTTTTTACTGTTTACCATCTGTATTTTCTTTTAGTTGTCTTGTTTGTACTGTGTTCTACCATTCGTTTTGTTCTGTGTTCATTAAATGATCTACCGTCTTATTTGTTCTGTGTTCTATCTACGGCTAACCAGTTTTCTTTAAAGTGGTCTATCACATGCTATCATTGCTTTGTTCAGTATCGTGTTATGGCTAATCCTTTGCTATATTCTGTATTACTTTAAAATGGCGCCCATTGTGTTTTGTTCTGTTGTACTGTTTTTGTTTCTTTGCAGTTTCTAAATGATCATTTTTGTTCTGTTTTCTTTGGAAATTGCTTACTTTCTATAATTCTCTTTGTTCTTTGTACCTGAAATATCATCTGCTTTTCTTTTTTTATTTTTTATTTTATTTTGAAAGTGGACTGCATTTAACGTTCTTCTGTCTTCTTCTATCTTCATTGTAGGTGGTTTATCCTAGAGCATAAAATAAAGTTGTTGTTCCAAGTCTTGGAGACCATCGTTACGAGGATTGGTATACCAACTTTTAGATATGTACTTTGCAACTGCAATATCGTCTTCTTAGGTCTACGTTTTTGTAAGTGACCGATCATCTGATTTATCCTCTTCTAACAATTTGTAGGATACCGGCTTCGTTCTATGTTCTGTTTAACTGGACTCATATCTGTTTTGCCCTGTTCTACAGAATGTTATATCATATTTTCGCTACGCGCAATTTGTTAAATGGCCTTAAGCTTCCAACTGCCTTGATCTCTTGTTCTATCTTTATTGTGCTTAGGTTCATCTCTGTCTGTCTGTCTGTCTGTCTCTCTCTCTCTCTCTCTCTCTCTCTCTCTCTCTCTCTCTCTCTCTCTCTCTGTATATGTGCACTGATGAGTCCTGCTGAACTACTTAAAAGAAAACCTTTAACAGACAATACTTCTACCTGAAAGTCAGAGAGGACAGAGATTTTCACAGACAGACACCCCCAACATGAATGCCGAGAGCGAAATGTGGACCTCACTCGACCTTTGTTGACGAACAAAACATTCGAAACAGCAAGCCGTGATGGATTTGGGAAAAGTAAATAAGAGATTTTTGTCCAGCCAGATTCATTGCAACTGTGTGGCAGTGTCATGAAGGTATCCCTGTATGAGCCCAAAACGATGTCATAAATAGAGTAAAGGAAGGCTATGCACTAGCGTTCCTTAAATGGGACAAACACAAACAGTGCAGACCAAGATCAGACGCCGCAACATGCGGCGTCTGATCGGCGTCTACACTCTTTGCATGAAATTTACAGCAATTTCTATCAAAATGATGAAAAATAGATAAATAAATAAAAATAAAAACTAAACCAGGCACCCCTTAATTGACAACTGAACTCACAAATGTCATAAGGATTGAACAGTCCACTCACACTGGGCATAAACGTGGCTATGCACTGGCAACAGAAGTTCTCTGCCATACTCACGGATCTTTTCAAGATGGCATGTCTATAGGCATGTCTATATGTTACCGCTTTCAACCTAAAAAAAGGTCGCAGGTCAAACCAAATAGTGTAGTGGACAATGCTACCAATACAGGGGTTGCAGGCTCGCCCCCCCCCCCGCGTTTATTTATGAAACTTTAAACCGAGTCCCCCCCCCCCCCCCGTCTCCATGTGACCTATGACCTATGTGTTGACTGGACGTTAAACCTGAGTTCACTCACTCACTACAATGGTGTATTGAAGAACTGTTTACTTGTTTGCTGAAACAGTGTTTGTGATCCCCCCCCCGTCTCCATGTGACCTATGACCTATGTGTTGACTGGACGTTAAACCTGAGTTCACTCACTCACTACAATGGTGTATTGAAGAACTGTTTACTTGTTTGCTGAAACAGTGTTTGTGATTCTTGTTTTTAATGATTTCCATTTTTATAATGGCTTACTTGTTTTCAGTTTTCAAAACATGTTTCAAAACAACCAATGAACTGTTTACAATAAGTCTCTGTATTCAGGATGTCTATCCTACATTTATGATATTTGTAAATTAATCAGAAAGTCTGATTTCCAGTTTGTTCGTGTCATGTTTGTTTTTAAAAGATTTCGAGAAATATACAGATAGAGGATATCGATTTTAAGATGTCTTTAAGCCCACCAGGCACACAAAGTTAAATCAACAATGATTCAACGTTGATATGACGTTTAAGCGTTGTTGATTCAATGTTGAATCTACGTTGCATGCCTGATGGGAGTCATTTTCATTTTGGCCTTTCAATAAGCGTCAACTCTTAAAAGGAAATAAATATTCCTCTAGTTTATGCCAAATGCAGCTTTCATCTATCTTTTAAAGGTTGTTAATGGATAACGCTATACTTTGAAAGAGATTCAATCCAAAACTCTACGGACATAAGCATCCGTTGAACACATGATCTTAATATTAATACATTTTATCCAAAGATCAATGTAAGGCTGCGACTGGGAAACGATTTTTGAAACAAATAAATAAATAAAATAAAATAAAATAAATAAATAAATAAACAGATAAATAAATAAATTATGATAAGCTATAATTTAAGCAAATGAGAAATTCACTGATCTGTGAGTGCGTTTCTTGCTTAAAATGGACGCCGGTAAATCGGTAAGCTTCAATTTATAGATTGTCCTATATACCTGCCAAGAACTACCAAGTAAATGGAAATCAACTTCAAAATGTGGGATTTTTTTGCGGGCAAGTAATCACCAGCAGTGTAACAGTGCACTAACATGGGGTTCTCACTCAAGAATGTCCCTTTCCAGAGGGCCATGGGTATTTTTGCGAAACGGGACTGAAAACTTTTACAGAATAATTCGCATTAGAAATGCACAATGTGCATCGGAAGTGTTGTGGAAGCTATGGTCATGTCGGGACAGTCAGTTAACCTAACCACACTATTCCTGGGCAGGCTTAGTAAGCGGTTAACCGGTACTAAGTGCACTTACTTTCATCAGTAACTGACAACTGTCCTTCTTAAATCAGCGAAAGGAGAAATGAAAGTGAATGGCCGGACCGGGTATCAAACTCAGGACCTCTGGCTTATAAGTCTGATGCCCTACCGACTGCGCTACGCGGCCCGGCTATGTATCGGAAGTAAATACATATTATATAAATGAGATTTTTTCTGGAAATAATATGTAAATTAGACAACTAAATTTATTTTTATATTCAATAAATAGTAGTTCAATAAACCAAGAGGATGGGAAGAAGTGTAGCCATGGATCTGTTCCGCATCGTTATGGGAATGGAAACAAAGTTTAACGACAACAGCGTGGGTGGATATAGGGGGAGGGTTGGATTAGTGCATTTTCTGTTCCGTTCTCACACCGGGTAGGCGGCAATCGAAAACGCTCTCAACTATCGATTAACGCGGATCAAAAACCGTTAGAAACAGCGTTTTCGACTGCAAATTGGCGACAATTTGCAATCGAAAACGCTGTTTCTAATGGTTTTTGATCCGCGTTCGTCGACTGCATGAGCGTTTTCTATTGCCGCCTACCCGGCGGTTCTGGTCCGTTAAATTCCAATGGCCTTCTTAAGATATCTCAGATTTTTCTTTCTCAGCCTGCTGTCTCAAGCCTAGCCTCTGGTAGCTTACTCATTCTGTCAGTCATTGCTAAATACAGCACACTCATGTTATACACATATTCACTTGTTACCTGTCATGCAAAGTGCATGTAGAATATGAAATTGACAGCCAGCGCTGTTGATGAAATGTCATGTAGATTTATGATTGGCCGCCAGCCATTAAAGTGTATGCTTAAGGTGGAATTAACAGGGCAACAACTTAAAGACTATTGTTTGAAACATATTGTGATGGTCTGAACAAAGAGTTTTTAAATTCAAAGATATTCTGCTTTATTGAATATGATAGGGAGAAAAATCATCAGTGACGGCGTTCAGATCTCGACAAGGAAATCCCAGGCTCGTTTTCAGTTTATTCAAGTCTCATGCTCGGTAAGCCCGGCTCGCGCCAGACTAAATAATCTGAAAACTGGTCTGAGTTTTGCTTGCCTCGGCTGAATCCCATCGCATTTTTTTTATTCCCATATGTAAAATCGAGCGAAAAACTTAAATTATCGCCTAACATGAGCTGCGACACGACAAAACCAACAAAGTGGCATGTGCGCTGGCATCCACCCAGTCTGATCAGAGTCTTCGATGTGCACTGAAAGGGTAGCTAAGGGCTGAGCTACCTCTACGCGGACAGAGAAGACTCTGATCAGACTGACCGGATGTCCAGGCTGGTCTGAGTCTTTGCAGGGCCTACATGCCACTTTGTTAATTTTGTCCTGTCGCGGCTCATATATGTTAAGACGTCTCATGAGAAATGTGTCCTCAAGCATTTGCAAACTTCATATGTCTCATCGGCTTTGGCGCATGCGTAATCGGATTATGAAAGGCGTATTCGGATTATGACATGCGCAGTGCATTTTTGAATTGCAGAAACTCATATTATTGTCAGGATGAACTGTTCATACCCTGACCCAATTACGCATGTGCGTAGTTTGTAAATACCCGGATGCAACATTTCTCCCAACGCCGCCATATTAATCATTCTCGTCTGTACTACGACTAAGCAACCCAAACAAGTTGTAATAGTAGAAATCCAATCGATAAGAGCGGTATTGATCGGGTAACAGACGTAAATCAGCTCAGGCCAGACAAGAAGAACCGCATCCTGAGAAAAGGAACAAATCGAGTGAGCCCTTGCACGGATTCACCAACAGAAAATCGATTACGTCAAAACCCCGGCCCTGAATTTTGATAGTATTTTGCTATTCCACTGAAATCTTAGACAGTGACTTATTTCGACAAGTGCAGTTAGATTTCGACATTCTCTTCCCTAAGAATAGCTCCGCCAGTCCACGTTTTATTTTCCCAAGAACGGAAGACCAAGTTTCACTGATAGACTCTAGAATCGAGACAAGAGTCTTTGTTGATTTACATCAGCTGATCATGCTGTGACGTCGGAGCTGTACCATTCGTGTCTTAAAATGAGCCGCGACACGAGAAAACCAACAATGTGGTTGTGCGCCCTGCGCAGACTCAGATCAGCCTGAACATCCACCAAGTCTGGTCAGACTCTTCGTTAAGTGCTTAAAGGGTAGCTAAGGGACTGAGCTACCTCCATGCGAACAACGAAGACTCTGATCAGACTGGGCGGATGCCCAGGCTGATCTGAGTCTGCGCTGGGCGCACTACCACATTGTTGGTTTTCTCGCGTCGCGGCTCAAATTATGATCTCAATTTTAGAAGTGGTGGTGAATTATTTTTGCGCAAAATCATTTAACTCGCTTCTAAATCGGTAGCGCTGCGAACATCCAGATGACGTCACGCGCTTTGAAATTATTTTGCTCTTTACTAAATTAAGAAATACATAACAGTGGGAACGCAGACTCATCACATTTGAGTAATTCATTTTCTGAATGGTCGTCTACGCACAAAAAAGTAATCCCTTTTTTCGCCGGAGAAAAATGGCGGGAAATTTTTGTCAGAAACAGCCCCAAAATAATGCTCATTTGAAAAGGTATGCAGTCGTGGTTTTCTGACGGACCAGATCACAATGAAATTTTATGTTTTATTATTGAAATCAGATGCATATCGGTACCTCAATGCAGTTTGCACACCCAAAACAACGATCACAATTTGATAACCGTTTTTCAGAAAATTAAAACCCTAAGACAGTACCCCAAAGTTATTTTGCAAAGAAAATTGTCCCAAAAACCAAATTAGATGCCATTATAACTGAACCGTAGTTCATACATTCGACCGTCTTTCAGCGAGGTATATCTACGGGAGAAAGTCTATTTACGTTGAAAATCGATAATGAAGTTGGTCATTTTTACAGCACGCGCGTTTGTCAACACACGGACATTTTTCTGCTGGATCGACTTGAGCCAGTTGAGGAGACCAACTGTTTCTTCATTTATGGTACAGTAAAGTTTGTAACCATTTAGCATACTGTGCATTTATTAAGATTTTGCGTAAGTCTGCCTGCCTGTGATTTTTGGGGCTTCTGAATTTAGGCTACACGCCGAGAACGAACAAGAGAAAGCAAAACAAACACACTGGTACTCGAGTAAACCACAAAGTTTGACAAACGAAAAACATTGAGTGATTGACCGGCTGTTTTTTTTTTTAATAGTGGAACAAGAAAGAGCAAGCGGAATGATAATAAATATTTCAAGTGAAACCTACATGCTTTAGTCGAATTACGGACAACTCGCCCCACAAAAATCTCGCCCAAAGACGCCCCTCCTTCAGGTGACAACTCGCCCCACATTCTGAGACAACTCCCCCAGACAACTTCCCCCAAGACAACGCGCCCCACATTCTGAGACCACTCGCCCTTCTAAAGAATTCTGTCCCGGACTCCCCCCCCCCCCCCCCCCCCCCCAACACACACGTACCCTTTCAGAAGGCATCCCACAAAAATACAAGAGACAGCTTGCTCTTACTCATAAATCTGTCAAAACCCTGTCCCGTTAGGCGCTAAGGGACCGACCATTTGATATTCTGGGGGGGGGGGGGGGGGGGGGGGGCGGAGGGGGGCTTTGGATATGCAAGAAAAAAAAATAAATTAGCTCATAAGGGGATTTAAAAAAATCAGACATCGAAAAACAATGAAAAAATAACCTGGCTCCACCCAAAATTTCTTAAGAAAAGTCTGCAGATAATTCCATTTGAGTTGAGTTTTTAAAATGTCACTGGCTTCAGGGGGCGCAGACTCCCCATATTTATAGTAATGTTTTAATATCTACAATTTATTTTTTACACCAGCAGCACCCCCCCCCCCCCACCCCCATAAACATATCATGTGTTCATACATTTTACCAAAAAAAATCCTATACAACATTCACATACATGTATTATTGATCAGCCGCATTACGAAGTAAATGTTTCTACTAAATAAAACTGAATTGCAAAAGAGTCACTAGCTTGTGGGACACAAAGCCATTATGGCAAAATAAACACTCTAAAAGGAGGCAAAATTCCTAAAAAAAACCAACCCTTTATTTCATTTATCATCATTCCTAGTTTTGCTCTATTTTTTTCCAGTCTTAAAATTGCCATTAAAATTGGGAAATTGCTTTGGCTTCTGGGGGGGGGGGGGGGCGTTGCCCCCTAGACCTCCTTTGTTAACTTCTTAGCAAAGAACTTTTAGCAATTTATTAACTTGCATTCATTTATAATGTGACTCTATCAATAAGTATTTACAAGTAGCACATCACACTTGTGTGATAGGCTCTTGGTATTTATCAAACTTTCAAAAGTGCGAATAAAACCATACAGGGATGTTTGCATCTGTACCATAGATGAACAGGGTAACATGCTCCAGGCACTGGTTTGCAAATGCAAGCTAACCCATGCCCTTATTCTTATGATCGGTCCCTAAAGGGGACAACAAATACTAATAAGCATTAATGCATGATTTTAGCATGCCTCCCAGCCACAGTTTGATAATTACTCTGCAGCTGCAGAACCCTCAAAACCTCGCTGCTCAGCCCCTGGGTGTACCAGGTTATCGTTGAAGTGCTTTGGGTATTTAATGTATTTACCAAGGTCCACCCATTCACAACCAGGGTCACGGCGAAGCTCTTCCTTTTTTGGGGGGCACAGGGGGGGGGGGGGGGGTGAGGGGGCGAGTTGTGTTCTGCATCGGGGACAAGAACGTAGATATTCTAGTAAGGTGAGTGTCTGAGAATATGGGGCGAGTTGTCTTCTGAAAGTGGGACAAGTTGTCTTCTAAAAGATGCAGTTGTAATGACAAACAGCGTAGATCCTGCTTCGGGATCTATCGCACTTTCATCGCACTTTAATCACTTTTTTCATCAAATTCGGTAATTTTACTTGAAGGAATATGGAGGCTTCAATTCAATTCATTTCAATTCAATGTATAATTTAACATTGATTCAACACTGACTCACAACATTTTGCTATAACAGGTTTACCCAAGGGAAGTCATTTTCTGTGCACAAGGCAGTAAGTATCTGCCATATTTTTGAATATACCAAACTTCCATGGATATATCGTTTGGACAAGCCAAATAGCATCTTTGCAAGTCAAGGGTACTAAGGCCACTTTGTTTCTTATGTATGTAAGGAACAAAGTGGTCTTAGTACCCTTGGATTGCATAGTGGTCTTAGTACCCTTGGTTTGTAAAGTTGTCTAAAAAGTTGATTAGGTTTTGGTGACTTTGACCCCATTTTCAAGGTCACAAGAGGCCTTAGACTTGACCTTCTGTGGTCTGCGTCAGCATGACAATTTCTTGTACCCACAATATTTCTTGAACCAACTTCACCAAACTTGCATGGATATATCATTAGGACAAACATAAGAGCATAATAGATTTTGATCACGTTGACCTTATTTTCAAGGTCTTCGGAGAATTTAGTCTACATATGTGAAAATTTCACTTATACAGTATGCTGTATATCTCTTCAGCCCCAACTTTCAATCTCTTCAGTAAGGGAAAAAAAGGAGACCGTGTTTGGCAACACATGGGAAGAAACTCGTGCAGAAAGAATTATAATAGTGATTTGAGAAGTAACTTCCCTTATATTGAACTGGCTGACGTACCATAAAGTCTCTAAAGATTGGAGTGAGTGAACTCGGGTTGAACGTCCCACCAACAACGAGGTCATATGGAGACAGGACCTCGGTTTAAAGTATACTAAAGACCGGAGAAGCGGGGGATCGATCTTGCGACCCCTGGATGGGTAGTCCGAAGTCTAAAGATTGGAATTAAGCATAACTGTCTTAAAACTGATGTTTGGTTTTTCACTGCAGTAATGCGTCTAAAGATGCAGATGGAATGACAAACAGCGTAGATCCTGCTTCGGGATCAGTCCGACCAAGATCTGAAGTGTTTGTCACTATATCATATTACTTTGTATCGAAAGTGCAAATGCACTCACGAAAACGCTAGAAATAGGCTAAAACTTTTGCGAATTTGTTAATGGAGTATTGAGGCTTCAGTTCAATTCAATGAATAATTCAACATTGATTGTACACTGACTCCCAACATTGATTCAGCATTGAATGTCTGCTGGGCCTTTAATACTTCTGTATTCCATGTCAGTCCATTGGCTATCACCCCATGAATGCTATAGGGCCTAACCTATTATTAAAGAGAAAGTCGACTGATCAAGTAAATTTTACCGGCGAGACTCCACTTGGCAGCTGCGCTACCGAGACTCTTTGGACTGTGGGAGTCGATATGAGCCGAACACGAGTTGCAAACAATGTTTGGTTTGTAGATTCAGACTCTAGAATGGGTTGAGTTTTCATACGATTTCTAGAATGAGGAAATTACAAATATGTAGATCTTTGTAATCGTGTCTGTTCCGCGTGTTGTCGCTGATGACATCACACCAAAAACACACATACACATACTTTTCGATATTTGCTTTATATTTGACCTGAGAAAAGGTGCAGACTTGTCAAAGCTGCCAGGCGACAGAGTCGATTCCCCCTACCCCCACCCCCCCCCTCCGCCTCCCCGTTCCTCTCACCAACCTGCACACCGGGCCTGTACGACGGAGAGCGGAGGGTGCACCTCCCATAACCGAGCAAATTACATAAAAAAACATGCAGTTTTCTGCCAGAAAGCGAGTTTACACCCCTAAACTAAAGCTCTAAAAGTGTCCTTAAAATCTGGATTTTCTTAAATTTCTTACCCCCTTCAACCCACCCCAACCCCCACCACCCTAGGGCACCCCTCCCCTCCCGCCACCTCCCCACTCACACTGAAATTGGTTCCAGTCACACCTTCTTACCCCCCGCCCCTAATCCCTTGGCAAAAGTATGTGTACGGGCCTGCACAACCATTCCATTTGATCCTTCAGATGTAGGACCCATTAAGTTTTCTCTCCCAAAGTGAAATTTCACGTGCTGTCTTAATTGAATAGTTGTTTAGTGGTGTAGCGATATTTGTCTTGCTTTAATTTTTTAAACAGGGTCGCGCGATATAGCATTTGAAATATTGGCACTCTGGCTGTCAGCCGACTCACAAGTTAATATCAGTAATACAATCAATTTACTGTTTACGTCACAGTTTCATGACGTAACCAGCACTACTGAGCTAGCTTCCTTGTTTACAAACTCTGCGGGTGGGTATGGACTTGTGGTTATTTGTGAATAAAATATAAAGATAGACTTCTGTCATGCATTGTATTTTTAATAAACATATTTAATTTAATCGCGCTTGGTATTCTAGCAATACATGGAATAATGATTTTCTCGATTTTGTCGCAAACGTTGAAATGCATAGCCGGGCCAGTGATGTAAACACTGTTGTCCGCCATTTTGTTGAAAACAACAA
The DNA here is from genome assembly GCA_963989385.1 of Ctena decussata. Classification (NCBI taxonomy): domain Eukaryota; kingdom Metazoa; phylum Mollusca; class Bivalvia; order Lucinida; family Lucinidae; genus Ctena; species Ctena decussata. Next base: position 22,160,722 of record OZ022502.1, read on the forward strand.
CAACAAATTGCGTAGAGTACCCGAAGATTATTTTGCAAAGAAAATTGTCCCAAACACCGAATTACTTGATTTTTGTCACAGGGAAAGGGCGAATACCATGGTTTTTCATGGCATATGTCCGCCGGCGGGAGAAAGTCGAATTGTTTTGAAAATTGCTTTTGAAGTTGGCTTAAAAAGTCGTCTTTCGACGATCGTGTCAACTGCTCGAATGCCGAGTATCTCGGTGTTCAGTTCGGATCTCAGAGAACTAGGAAATTAAACTAAGATGTAAGGTATAAAAGCGTGTATTATTTTCGGCTGTGTGTAGTTTGATTCGCCGACAAAGCAGCTCTGAAATTGCGACCCGTTCGTCGATTGAATCTGAATCTGAGGAATTTCGAACGTTTTTTGGTTGCTATCTGTATAAAAATATCACTCCGCCATGGATACGCGTTCCCACTGTAAATCGTACAATACCAATATATAACGATGAAAAAAGCGACATCTTGTGAGCATGAATCTGATGAATCTGTAGCTTTTAAGACTTTTGATATCGGTCACAGTGAATTCTAATAAAAACAGACCTTAATAACGGCGTTACCGACAGGCACACACGATTCCAGTAAATATTCCAGGACAGGTCACTTCTAAAAGTAGGAACTTTACTTTCCAAATACCTCACTACAATTTTTTTCTGATATAAACATTGCTATGACGTACTCTTGAGGGACCGAGCTAGTATCCTAATGCCTCAAAGATTATCTGGAGGGAACACGATATCTTAACGTCTCAAGATTATCTTGAAGGAGTATAATATCATATTAAGGCCTAGTCATATTCCTAAAGGAGAGATAGCCTTTAAAGGTCTAAATATTATCTGGAAGCAACAATATATCATCTTAAGACATGAAGATCACATTGAAGGAAAACGATATCTTTAGACTTCAAGACTGACTTGAATGAACACGACATCTTAAGGAATCAAGATTATCTTAAAGGAGTAAGATCTCATTTTAAGGTTTCATTATAATAACAAAGGAAACACATAGCATCTTAAAAGGCCTCAAGATTTTCTTGAATGGACAGAATATCATCTTTAAGCGTCAAGATTATCTTGAAGGAATACGGGATCTTCAGGCCGCAAGGTCACATGGAGGAGTAAGATATATTATTGTCTCATTATAACACCAAAGGAAAGTTATAGCATTTTAAGACCTTAAGATAATCTTGAATTCACAGTATATTATCTTTAGGCGTTAAGATTATCTTAAAGGAACATGAAATCTTAAGGTCTAAGGATTATCTTGGAGTAAAAAATCATTTAAAGACCTCATGATTATCTTAAAGGGAGATATATTATCTTAAGGCATCAATTGGTTTTCTTGAAGGAATAAACTAAAATCTTAAAACTTCAAGATTATTTTGAAAGAACAAGATATTGTCTTCAGACGTTGAAAATTATCTTGAAGAGCAAGATGATAAAAATTTGCGAAAAGCTCATTATTTACAGTACCCCAAATTTTAAACATGGTTGAATGAATAAAAAATGTGCAGTCTGCCTATCTTCGCATAATGCCTAAATAATAGCGAGCAGTTTTTGAAGGGCCTGCGCAACATGTTATGATAAAAAAGGATGAAATACATGACAGTGAGGTGATATTTAGCAGAGATCACTGATAGAGAAATGACTAACAGGTCTCAGTTTTTTTCCTTCTAATACTTCGATTGATTTATTATTTGCGTTGTTTCGAAACCACCAAAGAGATGCGTCATGGGCATTATTTGAAAAGAAAATTAAAACTGAATCACATTCCTGGATTCTAGCCAGATAATTAAGCATACCACATTTACCATTAATATTGCTAGCGAAATGCCAATGAAAACATTGTACACGCAGATTAGACTAATCAGGGTCTGCATGGTTTGCCATTCCGTCCACAATGCTAACTCATCGCTAGATAGTAAAATCTTGTTCAAACCTTATAGTAATAATTGGGCACGTTCGGCATAATAACTTTGGTAAACCCGAGCGATACCCAGGTATTTATCAGGCTACTCGAAGATAATATGAGCCGCGACACAAGAAAACCAACAATGTGGTTGTGCGCCCAGTGCAGACTCAGATCAGCCTGGGCATCCACCTTAGTGGTCCGCTCAGAATTTTCGCTAAGCGCTCAAAGGGTAGCTGAGGGTCTAAGCTACCTCTATGCGGACAGCGAAGACTCTGATCAGACTGGGCGTGTCGTGGCTCATATGTAGAATACATAACTGAGTCGCGACACGATAAAACCAACAAAGTGGCATGTCGCCCAGCGAAGACTCAGATCAGCCTGGGCATCCGTCCAGTCAAATCAGACTCTTCCCTTAAAGGGTAGCCAAGGGTCTAAGCCACCTCCATGCGGACAGCGAAGACTCTGATCAGACTGGGCGGATGCCCAGGCTGATCTGAGTCTGCGCTGGTTGCACAACCACTTCTTGATTTTCTCGTGTCGCGACTCATATTTTCAGGTAGCTTGCAAAAATACCTGGGAAGAATACATATATTTTAGTAGCCTGAGGAATACCTGGGTATAGCTCGGTGTTACTCAAGTACTTCTGCCAAACACGCCCATTGTAACTGACTACTTGATTATGAGTCCCGATGTTAGGTTGATTGTTTTTGGTTGTTTTATTCCACGGTAAACAGCTATGGTCATGTCGGGACGGTCAGTTAACCTAACCACACTATTCCTGGGCAGGCTTAGACCTCCTAAGCGGTTAAACAGTACTAAGTGCGCTTAATTTCACCTCTGGCTTATAAGTCAGACGCCCTACCGATTGCGCCCCCCCCCCCCCCCCAATCCCCCTCGATGTTAGGTGACCATACATATAGAGTAAGTATAGTAAGCGAGCCGAATCATTGGAATTCGGCAAATACCAAAGCCATCAGTCCTGAGTTATTTTAACACTTAACATCACACCAGAAGAACTCAGATGGAGAGTAACAAGCAGCGGAAAGTAGAAAGACAGGCAATCGATTAACCGTAATACGATGACTAATTAATCGAGTAGCCGATACTTTAACCAAACTAATATGGCGGTAACACTTAGATTTTATTGCCAAAAAAAAAAGAAGAAAATATAAATACTTTGAGATCATTACTACATAATTGGCAGCTACTTTTAGAATCTTTGTTAACCGTTATATGTCGGCGGCCTGCGATACATTTATTGATAATCGTGATACATTTAACATGTGATACGTTAGTTTAGGAGTTTGACACTGGGCCGACATAGGAAGAACAGCTAGCCACTGGTTAATTATATTTTCTGATAAGGCTATTTCTTATTTGAACCAATTGTCCCCATGAAGTCAGGTTTGTACCAAACTTCGCATGAGCAATAACATTTTGAAGCTCTTGCGTCTGAAGAAAGGTTTTCCATTCTGCGCAGCCCATAAAAACGTTTTGCACCGGCGTTTTACATAGTTCCAGTAAATTTACAAATATTTGATACACTGATAAAATACTGATATTAAAGCTATTAGGAGAACGATTAACACACTATAACATTCAGTTCGTTTGATACCTACACCTGTTTCTCAAGCGATTCTAATATGAGCCGCGACACGACAAAACCAACAATGTGGTTGTGCGCCCAGCGCAGACTCAGATCAGCCTGGGCATCCGCCCAGTCTGATCAGAGTCTTCGCTGTCCGCATGGAGGTAGCTTAGACCCTTAGCTACCATTTGAGCACTTTACGAAGAGTCGGGTCAAACCGGGCCGATGCGCAGGCTGATCCGAGTCTGCGCTGGGCGCACAACCACATTGTTGGTTTTGTCGTGTCGCGGCTCATCGCTGCTCTACGAATCGATTTACGCATATCCTCAAGCTACCTTTAGAAATTTATTATAACGAAAAAACCAAAGAAAGACCACTTGATCAGGGTAGAAGATCCCATGTTTCTTTTAACTCTTTCGGCGCCAAATTTTTCAGACGACAAATTTTCGTCTGCTCAAATCATCAGACGACAGATTTGTAATTGGAAATTTTAACAATCTAAAGACATTTTTCATAAAATCAGGCTTTTTAAGTTCATATTTGAATGGCAAACAGTGTAGATCCTGATCAGACGGCTCTTTTAAGAGCCGGCTGATCTGGATATACGCTGTTTGCAAAGTCGCATTTTTGCGACTTTGGCGCCGAAAGAGTTAATTATTATTATTGTTATTATTAATATTAATTATTCTGATGAGTTGCACGGAACTAGTAGCGATTTTATTTACGGTCTTAACAGCATTTTTCTTCCCGTTTTGAACAGTTTACATTCACTGGGCTGTGCGACACTTTCTATACGATAATTATATAATTCTAGCGACAGTTAAAGTTTCTAACTTTTAATGATTCTAATAAAGGCAATAAACTGTTCTAGTAGTTATAAAAAGTAAAAGTTCTCGTCTCCCTTACTTCATTTTACTAAGGTTAGATACTAATCTTAGTTATTAAAACTTAACCAGTAACTTCACATTACCAAACTTTCACTGACAGTACTTAGTAAATTATCTCATTTATTTAGAGTAAACCATCTTGTCTCAGTAGCTTTACATATCAAGGCACTATTGCTGGAAATCGACGGCCCTAGTCATTCCGTCTCACTAAATTCAAATTTCAAAGGTTCCACTGGTAGAAGTAAACTATACTAGATGTTCAAACCAAATCATTATACCACTAAAACTTCAGATTTCCAAGGTCCTATTTAGGATAAAAGATATCATGGCCCTAGTTACTCAAACTACAACTTCTTGGGCCGTATTCATAAAACGACTTAAGTGGTTGCTATGCTGTTGCTAAGGCTAAATTTCTTTGAAGGAGATTCCCTACAACTATGAAATTTGCTCTGGAGGAACAGTCTTACAAAGACTGTTCCTCCAGACCAATTTCATAGTTGTAGGGAATCTCCTTTATAGATATTTAGCCTTAGCAACCGCATAGCAACGACTTAAGTGGCTTTATGAATACGGCCCCTTGTCTCGGTAACTTCACAATTTTCAAGGTTCTACTGATCCTAGATATTCAAACTACTCCTTCTTGTCCCCGTAGCTTTACAATTTTTCAGGTTCTACTGATGGCAACTGATGGTCCTAGATATTCAACCAAGAGTTCTTTTTCAGTAAATGTATATTTTGCAAAGTTCTAATGATTGCAATTGTAGTCCTGGATCTTCGAACATCACCGTCTTGTCTCAGCCAATTTTCATTTTCAAGGTTCTACCGGTGGTAATTTATGATCCTAGATATGCAAACTAAACCTTCTTGTCTCAGTCACGTAACAATTTTCAAGGTTCTACTGATGGTAACCAATGGTCCTAGATATTCAAACAACACCGTCTTGTCTCAGCCACTTCACAACTGTCGCGGTTCTACTGATGGTAAATGATGTCCTAGATTTTCAAAATAAACCTTCTTGTCTCAGTCACTTCATATTTAAAAAGGCTCTACGGATGATAATTGATGGTCCTTAAATATGCAAGCTAAACCTTATTATCTCAGTCACTTTGGAAGTTTCAAGATTCTGCTGATGATAATTTATGGTCCTAGATATTTTAACTACACCTTCTTGTCTAATTAAAATCTGAAAGAGTTCCTTCAATGGCAGAGAATACATTCAGGAGAAGAAGCATGGGCCAGACTACGTAGTTTCGGCTAATAAAGCCTCTTCAGTGACCCTGACAATATCTGGTGACGAAACCAGAGAAGAGCGTACTGTAATTTCTAAATCTTAATTGGACAGTCGATTCAAAGACTGATTAGTATCAAAAAGGGTCCAAATAATATATAAAACGATGGCTTAGAATATGAGTATAGACCAATCTAAAATTTCAGATTTCTCAGGATATATCCTCTGATCTCAAAGGACGAAAATAAAATATAATCTGCACTATGGATGATGTACGGGGAGACTTTTTACGGCCTCCACACGGCACAACACCAGCTGCAGTGAGGTAAAATTAAAATCTGAAAGAGTTCCTTCAAGAGCAGAGAATACATTCAGGAGAAGAAGCATGGGCCAGACTACGTAAGTCACTTTTCAAGATTCTACCGATGATAATTGATTGTCATAGATAATGAAACCACACCGTCTTGTCTTAGTCACTTTTCAATTTTCAAGGTTCTACTGATGGTAATTCATGGTCCTAGATTCTCTAAATAAACATTTATTCGGTCACCCCAGATTAATTAAGGTTCTACTAATGGTAATTGATGGTCCTAGTTATTCAAACTAAACCTCCTTGTCTCAGTTACTCGCCTTTATCAAGGCTTAATATATGGTAATATATGCTGCTATACATTCGAACTTCCCATTTTTGTCATAGTAAGCTCAAACTACCATAGTTCTACTGATGGTAATACATTGCCCCAGTTATCCAGATTTAACCTTCTTGTCTCAATAACGTCACATAATCAAGGTTTTAGTGATTATAATAAATTGTCCTAGTTTTTTAAACGAATGCGTCTTGTCTCACTTACTTCACAATACCAATGGTCTGCAGATGGTACTAGATGGTGCTAATTATTCAAAGTAAACCTTCTTAATTCACTTTCTTTACATTCATCAAGAAGGTACTGATGGCAAAATATTGTTCGATCAATTCAAACTTCAACTATATATGAGCCGCGACACGACAAAACCAACAATGTGGTTGTGCGCCCAGCGCAGACTCAGATCAGTCTGGGCATCCGCCCAGTCTGATCAGAGTCTTCGCTGTCCGCATGGAGGTAGCTTAGACCTTTATCTACCATTTGAGCTCTTAACGAAGAGTCTTATCAAACTGGGCAGATGCGCAGGCTAATCTGAGTCTGCGCTGGGCGCACAACCACATTGTTGGTTTTGTCGTGTCGCAGCATATATATCTTAGATATTTTACAACACCTGAATTCTGAAAATGGCAATATACAGTCTTAGTTATCAGAGGTACTGAAGGGATGTCATAAAGCTAATTATTCACACTAAACCTTCTTTTCACAGTAGCTTTACACTTATCGGGATTTTTCTGATGGTTAAAGGTAGTTCCTGTTTCTCAACTCCATCTTCTGGTCTCAGTAACTTTACCTTTATCATTAATGGACTGATAATAGTAAAGGGCCCTTATTATATGATCCTAATTCTTTAAACATAACCTCCTCGTCTCAGTAACTTCACAATTATCAAGGTTCTAATGATATCATTAGATTGTTCCATTTATTCAAAGTAAACTCTCTAGTCCCAATAGCTAGACATTATAAAGGTTTTACTTATATTATTCCACTGATTGAGACAAATTGTCCGGGTTAGTTAACAAATACCTTCTTGTCTCACTTACTTTACATAGCTAAGGTTCTATTGCTGGTTACAGCTGTACATAGTTTTTGGACTGCTCTCAGTATATCCAATTACCAAGGTTCTATCTGATAACTTAATAAATTGTCATAGTTATTCAAATTAGATATTCTTTTCTCAGTTACTTCACACAATCAAGGCTTTACCGATTGTGATCTTTAGCCTGAGTCATTCAAACCTAAACCATCTTCTTAGAAATTAAAAAAACTCTTGTCTCACTTACTTCACAATACCAATTGTCTGCAGATGGTAAATGGGTGGTGATAATTATTCAAAGTAAACCTTCTTAATTCACTTTCTTTTCATTCATCAAGAAGGTACTGATGGCAAAATATTGTTCGATCAATTCAAACTTCAGTTACTCTTTAAAGGCCCCATTGCTCTATCAGCATGAAATATTTTATCGTGAAGTATCGCTGCAAGCTTCTCACTACAGTTTCTTCATTATATATCATCGTGATTGGCCGGCTTTGAAAAATTAAAACATCCCTGAGTTTCTTATAAAAAACGATTTGAAAAAATATGTAGGTCATTTTAGTTGGCAACTAAAATGACCTACTTTCGGTTTCACAAGTTTCATTACATTGTAAAAATACAAGGTACAAAAGGTAACAATACAAGGTACAGGAAGAAAAATACAATGTACAGTTGTTTAATAGTTGATCAAAATACAATGTAAGGCAAGGAACCCATTCCTTCTCTCGATGTTGTCTGAGTTAATTGCCCAACGGGGAACCAGAAACGAAAACAGTATTTTTACGGAGAGACTTGAGATTTTTTTTTCAAAATACCTTATTCCTCCTTTTTTTAGCCAGTCATATGACATAAAAAGCACAACAACCGACATATTGTGGCGAGTTAAGGCTTGAGGTTTACTTTCACCTGTTTGGTTCATTACGGTCACATGGCTTTCTTAATTCGTCGCCGCTTCCGAGTCAATTTTTGTACATTTCGGGTCATTGTTGTTCATTGACCGCCGAGTCCCAAGTAGAATAACTTTAGTTTCAACTCTCTCTTCGTTAGTTTGCAGTTCATTCCGATTATTTTGGCCAGAATTAACGTTTTTAAACTCGTAATTGTTTCAAGCTTGTCAATTTGTAGCGTGGTCCTTCTGCGCACGTCTCGCTTGAGATACCGTAACCACTTCCGGGTCACGACGACCTCATATGACCCCGCGCGCTGGGTTTTCGACCCAAACGACCCACAACGACCAGGGTCACGATACTATATATGGGGTCACCTCCAGCGTTCCTGTGGTTGTGTCTCCGAAAACGTCTGGACAGCCGCATCCACGCCATTTCAAGTATTTTAGAAATCACAATATTGAAGATCTGTCATTCTCCTCTGAGTTTTAGATCAACTTACTTTTGGTGAGAAACTTATAAAATTATTAGAAATAAAATAAAACCCCGAGAAGTTGTATAAAAATGCATTAATTCTGCACTTTAACAAATTCTGCAGAATTTGTCCCCCCAACTTTCCCCACCCACTCCTGTAGCCACACTGTTTCCCCTTTCCCTTTGTGTTACCTTGTGTTTATAGTGAAGTGTACATCGTCATAGCTCAGCCAGTACCCAAGAGTTAAAATAACATGATGTTTAAATAAAATGTGTTGAAGAAGCTCGGCCTTGGTTCTTATTTTAACACAATTGGATCTGTGCAACCACTACCCCTTGGGTTCCGACTTGAGGGATAGACCGTCGGGTTGGCACACACAAATGTAACGTGGGCCGACCTACAAACAAACCCCGTCAGTGGAAAAGCATGCTCACCCATCAAGGGCGGTTTATTTGCTTATATACCCCAACATTTACTCGACCACAAATTACCGAGTTTGTAATTTGCATATCTATTTATATCTGTGACCTTCTCCCGTCACATTACTTTCCCCTCCGAGAAGTCTCGTCCCGAGACTTGGCCTGGGAATGACATGGGTAAGGCAACTCCGGTCTTGCAGTTGACCTTATCCCACCGCTGCCACCAAATGTAACGTGGGCCGACCTACAAACAAACCCCGTCAGTGGAAAAGCATGCTCACCCATCAAGGGCGGTTTATTTGCTTATATACCCCAACATTTACTCGACCACAAATTACCGAGTTTGTAATTTGCATATCTATTTATATCTGTGACCTTCTCCCGTCACATTACTTTCCCCTCCGATGTTGTCTGAGTTAATTGCCCAACGGGGAACCAGAAACGAAAACAGTATTTTTACGGAGAGACTTGAGATTTTTTTTTCAAAATACCTTATTCCTCCTTTTTTTAGCCAGTCATATGACATAAAAAGCACAACAACCGACATATTATCATCAATTCTGAAGGCTGTACCAATTTTATATGGATTTGTGCTTCGACGATTTTTACCACTGCTAGGACTAGTGAAAGTAAAAAGTAAGCAAAGACCAGGAACTGAAACTCAACTACATATATATCTTAGTAATTTTACAATACCTGAACTATAAAAAATGGCAATATATAGTCCTAGTTATTAAAAGTACTGAAGGGACGTAATAAAGCTAATTATTCACACTTCACCTTCATTTCACAGTTGCTTAACACTTATAGGGATTCTAAGTTCCAGTTTCTCAAACTCCATCTGCTGGTCTCAGTACTCAGTAACATTATATTACATTTTATCATTTATGCACTGATAATAATGAAGGATCCTTATATTATGGTCCAAATTATTTAAACGTAATTTTCTCGTCTCTGTAACTTCACAATTATCACGGTTCTAATGATACAATTTGATTGCCCCAGTTATTCAAAGTAAACCCTCTAGTCCCAATAGCTAAACATTATAAAGGTTTTAGTTAAAATATTCCATTGACTGAGGCCCAAACCGACTGTCCTGTTTATTCAAACTAAACCTTCTGGTCTCAGTAGCTTTAAAATAAAAAGGTCCTACAGCCGGTATTAGTTTGTCCTAGTTATAAATAATGAACCCCTCTTGTCTTAGAAAGGTTCTGGGGCCATATTCATAAAACGACTTAAGTCGCTGCTATGCTGTTGCTAAGGCTAAATTTCTTTGAAGGAGATTCCCTACAACTACGAAATTTGCTCTGGAGGAACAGTCTGATAAAGACTGTTCCTCCAGTGCAAATTTCATAGTTGTAGGGAACCTCCTTCATAGAAATTCAGCCTTAGCAACTGCATAGCAACCACTTAAGTTGTTTTATAAATACGGCCCCTGGTTATGATACAAGATGTTCCTAGTGATTCAAACTTAAGAATCGTGCCTCAGAAACTTCACATTACCAAGGTCTAAGAAACTTCACATAACCAAGGTTAAGTTGGTCATACAAGATGGTCCTATAGACTCCAACTTACCATTCTTGTATTACCGAGGTTCTGTTGTTGACAAAAGATGGTCCGAGCGGTACAAAATCAATCTGCTTGACTCAATTACTATACATTACCAAGGACCTATTGATGGAAGTTAATTGTCCAAGTTATTCAATAAGCCCTTTATGTTTTAGTTATTTAACGCTGGCACAGTTCTACTGATAATGATCGATGGTCCCAGTTATTCAAACTATTCATTCTTGTCTCAGTAACTTCAAATTCATCATGGTTCAACCGATTATTGTGGATGGTGTCAGTAAATAAAAGTACACGATCTTGTCTCGGTAACTTTAATTTACAAAGGTTCTACTGATGGTAACAAGCAGTCCGAGGAAATTCAAAATTAGCCATTTTGTCTTCATTATCTCACATTACCAAGTCTCTGTTGCTCGTAATACATTGTCTTTGTTCATCATACAAAGCCATTGTGTCTCAGTTACCTGACATAACAAAGGTTTTAATGATGGTATATTGTCTCACTAACCTCATTTTACCAAGGTTTTACTGATGGAAATATATCGCCCTACTTTTCAAGCTGAACTTCTTATCTCAGTTACTAAAATTATATAAACATCAAGGTTCTACTGATAACAATCAATCTCAATCCTGTAGCTATATCAAGGTTCTACCGATAGCAATAAATTGTGCTAGATATTCAAACTATACCATCTTATATTAGTTATTATTACTAAGGTTCTGCTGATGGTATAAATTGTCCTAGTCGTAAGAACATATTCTTATGTCAGTTGTAACAGTGATGGTTTGTGGAATCTATGTTTTGTCAGTTGGTTTCATAGTCATCTTGCAATTTTTGGCTGTTTGCCTGTATGTCACAAAAGTCGTCTTCTGTTATGATTATCAGGGTTTTTGGCGTGTCGGGTGTATTTACCAGTTTCACCCGTCAGAACCTTAGTCTCGCCTCATTGCATATGCCATCAGTTCTCAAAACTGACAAAACATAGATTCCACAAACCACCACTGCAACTTCACATTACTAAGGTTGTGCTGATGGTAATAAATTATCCTAATTATTCAAGCTTAAAGACAGGTTTTCTCTGCCTGGTGTCTGGTTCCAAGCACATCGTAATGTTACCTGTACAGGTGAAGGTGCGAAAATGTCGTCAACCAATCAGTGAACCAGAATTAACGTTTTAACGATTTTATTGGCTGACTGAAGGTGTTGAAAGTAGGTGACCAAGAGACAGAATGACACTGTGTTCTGTTCTGTTCATTTCTCTTAACGACGTTCCCCAGGTGGCTCAGCGGTACGTAACCACCCAGTAGGCACATGACGTCAGTACGACGTCATACTGACGTCGATGCGACGTCATTACGTCGCATCGACGTCATTACGTCGCATCGACGTCAGTACGACGTCATTTTAATGTCACGTGCCTGCTGGGCATAGTTGCACGCACCTGGCGCCGAGTGTCCGTCCAAATGACACTGCGGAAGTTAATCCTCCTTATATAGTACCATCCCTGGCTTTAAGGTTGAAAAACCAGACAGCTTATGACCCTCAGAAGAGCCTTAGTAATGTACAGTAACTCAGACAAGAAGGTTTAGTTTGAATAACTAGGAGGATTCATTACCATCAGTAGAACCTCGCTAAATGTGAAGAAACCGTGACAAAAAGGTTAAGTGAAGAAACCGAGACAAAAAGGTTAAGTGAAGAAACCGAGAAAAAAAGGTTAAGTGAAGAAACCGTGACAAAAAGGTTTAGTGAAGAAACCGAGACCAAAAGGTTAAGTGAAGAAACCGAGACAAAAAGGTGAAGTGAAGAAACCGTGACAAAAAGGTTAAGTGAAGAAACCGTGACAAAAAGGTTAAGTGAAGAAACCGAGACAAAAAGGTTAAGTGAAGAAACCGTGACAAAAAGGTTTAGTGAAGAAACCGAGACCAAAAGGTTAAGTGAAGAAACCGAGACAAAAAGGTTAAGTGAAGAAACCGTGACAAAAAGGTTAAGTGAAGAAACCGTGACAAAAAGGTTAAGTGAAGAAACCGAGACAAAAAGGTTAAGTGAAGAAACCGAGACAAAAAGGTTTAGTGAAGAAACCGAGACAAAAAGGTTAAGTGAAGAAACCGAGACCAAAAGGTAAAGTGAAGAAACCAAGACAAAAAGGTTTAGTGAAGAAACCGAGACAAAAAGGTTAAGTGAAGAAACCGAGACAAAAAGGTTTAGTTTGGATAATTAGGGCAATTTATTACAATCAGTAGAACTTTCCTGTATCAGTTACTTCATAATACCAAGGTTTCACTGATGATGATAATAGATGGTCCTATTGATCTACTAATAATAATAGTCTGTAGATGGTCTTTTTTATCCACACTGAACCGTCTTGTATTAGTAACTCCACATTTTTTTAGGATCTACAGATGGTAATAAATTATCCTAGTTATTCAAAGTTAAACTTCTGTCATAGCACCTTCACATTATTACGGTTCCTCTAATGGTAATAAGTTGTCCTAGTTACTATACATTAGCAACGTGTTACTGATGGTCATAAATGATCCTGGTTATTTAAACTAATTCGTCTTGTCTCAATTCCTTCAGAGTACCACGGTTTCTCTGAAGATAATAGCTGGTCCAAGTTACATATGTATGTATGTATGTATGTATGTATGTATGTATGTATGTATGTATGTAAACCTTCCTACCTGCCTGTCCAGCCTTTACCGCCTACGTACTTACCTTACCTACATTCTCACCTACCTTCCTACTGCCTTTATTCCCACTTACATGTCTTCCTATCCATCCATCCATCAATCCATCAATCCATCCATCCATCTACCTGCCTATCATCCTACCTGCCTACCATAATCATGAATGCATGTATGGGAAATATTTACATTAAAAATATTAGGTTTTAGGTATCTCATTAACAGACATGGGGGTAAATATTTTATAAGAAAACAAACATTATTTAGTCGTTTTCATTAGAAAACTTACCTTCAAAGACAGCCAAGAGATCCTTTTCCTCAGTTTTGAATCGATAACTACTGATATTTTTGGTCACGTACCTCCCGCCCAACAAGTAACTTGTTACAGTGTATATGGACTTTAATTTTCACAATCAATGAGGCCCTTGATGATGCCCTCAAATTTGATAGGTCAGACATTAAACAAAAAAATATTATCAAATGCGAATGAAAAGTCCAAAAACTCTGTAAAATGAACCAGAAAGATGTAATGTTTGTTCAGCAGATAACGCATTCCAGTTATGCAGAATTTAACTGAAAACTGAGACTATGCAAACAGTGCAAAATCAGTCAAGACGCTTCAGAACGAGGCGTCTGATCAGAGTCTACACTGTTTGCTTACAAGGATTTCTTTAAAACATACAATAAGAATGAAAACATCCACCAGAAACACCTAAAATTAGAAACAGAATCCTTCAAAGTGGATGGACAAGTCAACTAGTAATAAAAAATAAATATGATAATGTTTAAATTACCTGCATCCACTTCGTTGGTGTTGAAAGGCGGGCCTATGATCTTCAAGTACAGCGTGCCAAAAGCAAACTGAAATCCATGGCAGAGAATATAAACAATCGTGGCCGCCACCAAGACAGCCCAACCCCACCCACCGTCCGGGTAGTGATCGCCAAAATCAATCCGGGTCACTGGCTTAGGGTCCGGTAGAATAGGGATGTCTTTGCGAGATTGCATTTTCATTCTCATTTATACGATCCTATATAGAGTAAGCCCTGTAAGGACTTTTTAAAACTGTGTTCTTTTATATTTCCAGTACTAAACTATATCATAATCCATTTGTGACCAGTTCTGAATAACACAACACTGTTTTGTTTACAAGTTTTCTCTCATTTAATGTCATTTTGACTGACACATTAGCGCCGGCTTCTGTTCGATTTTTAGCGCTCGCGCGCCAAATGTTACCGCCATTAATCGGGATTTCAACTCCTTCGATTAGAATAATTTGTCATCGATTATCTTTTTGTCTGAAAAACAAAAGTAAACCATAGACAGAAACGTTTGTATTTCTGAAATGATACATCAAAATTCACGGCAGCCATGATGAAAATTCACAAGAGACATTTCTATGCGTGCTCGATCAATTATCCGATACACAATCCGGCTACGGCGGTAGTACTAAATATCGGGACAGGAGTCTTCAGCAAATAGTGTAAATCCAAATCAGACTGTTCCTAAGGAGCAGTCTGATTAGGGTCTACACTGTTTGCCATTCCGCCTGAAAATTTTGACGCATCAGCTGATAGTAAAAATAATTTGTTTGAATTTAAGCATAATTACCACAACTGGTCAAGACGTCTAAATATGGAAGGTAATAACGATGTACAGTTTCATGTCGATCTATAAACACTGATGTTGAACAAATCTATACAAGCTTTGAACATTATCCACAACACAATATTAATGGCTTGTAGACAGCTTTCATTTTATCTGATCGTCTGTAACCTTTAATAGATCTAGTAGACAACACATGTTTATAGAATCTTGGAGACAAGAGACTGTCGCTGCGCCATTGTTGCTGCTGTGACGTAAATCAGATCCAGAACGAGGCAGTACTCCAGAATTAAATTCGGTTCCAATTTTCAGAAGGTGGTTTTGAAAAGCACAACTGCAAGAAAGTCTGAAATATTATTTCCTCCAAATTCTTGTTTACATAAAACAAAACAAATCTTTCTCGTCTGCAAAGCAACTCATTAAATTTGACAGTTAGTAACACATCAATAGCATCTTTCTTTCCAAGCATCCGTTGCCATGGCAATGTGACGTAGGAAGAGCGTAAGAGAGCTTTAGCAACTGTCGTTCTACTCGTAGACTACCTAGCGAGTAGTGCATGAAAAGGCACCGTAGTCCATGTTCATACAGTAAATATTCAAATCAGTCTTAGCATTTCCGTGCAGAGATGGGAATCTGCGCGTTCTGCTATAAAATTCCTCTAGGCATAAAGTTTGTTCATGCCAATGGGGAAAGCTTCGGAATGCACTGGGTGACCAGAGTATTCCCTGGTCACAGATATGTTTTCTTGCGACACAAGCCAGTCGTGCGGCTAAAATATGTCTTAAGCCCATTGCCTAAATGACAAACCATGCTTAAAAATTCTTCTGCGCACTTTCTGATCTGGGATTTTGAGTCTGTTATTCCGAATTAAAATATCTGACAGACAGACTGTCAAGCTGATCGCAATCTTCGTTATTAGCGTAAGCAGAAGAAAAAACGTATCTTATTTGAGGCACCTTTTGCGTGACAGGCATACGTCTGGGCATGCTCAGACCAGCCAGCCATTGCACCCGCAGTCTGATCAGAACTGTCACAGCTCAATTCACAAAGCGCAAGTATTGTCTAGTCTGACTGCTCGTGCTTGGATCAGACTGCACATGTTCTGAGCATGCGCAGTTCCTCTAAGGTGGAAGACAGGTTTTGTTACCACGGCACCCATATGTTCCGTAAACAGAAAAGCGTCGAATCACAGATGAATAAATGTCAGCGTTTTAAAGAATATGGCAGCAAGAAAATCGATTTTTAGAATGAATTCTTGTTTGCATAAACACATAGAGTCACGAGCTTGGGCTTCAAGTTTCGCTATTTCAAAAATGGTGAACCAGGTTAGTAATCATGATAATCGAAAATATGTAAGGTAGGGTTAAACGAGGAAGCAATTATGGGAAATCTAGAAAGTGGTGGTTAACCTTTCAGGACAAACAACTTTACTCTGCCATCTCCAGTTTTGCCTCCCTTTTCAACATGGGTCAGCTCTTAAAGAAAAGAATTTGCTCCTCTAGGAGCAAATTCTTTTTTTTAAAAGAGTAGACCCCATTTTGGAAGCATTGCGTCATCCAGGGAAGTAAGTAAAATTGTCCCCTGTTTAAAAATGGCGTAACACATGGAAGTGTACCCATTTACATTAAGACAGACACTTTTTCGATACAGGCAATTATAGTTTTTAATGGGATTTTTTTTCTAACCCTGTTTTGGCCAAACATACAAAGAATGGTAAGAAAATTCTAACGATAAGAAGTTAGCTTAAAGTTTGACTTTATTTTGACTCAGACATTCCTGATAAAAAGTTGGAACTCAAAACAAAAATAAAATAAAATAAAATCACTTTACGCCCTTCAAATGCCCAACGTAGCATGTCGGTTTGTTTTCGATGTTTTGAGGACAAACACATATAATTTCTAGCTTAATAGTTCTACAGACGTATCAAGAATAGATCACTTCACCTTTTCGGGCGGAACCCCATCTTTTCAACTTGCTATAGCTTTTATATTTACTTTCTGTTTTTCTTTTTCAATTTTTCACTTTTCACGGCTGCAAATAACCGATTTAATACATTTATTCTCAAAATCCTTGCCATGTTGTAAAAATTATTGTACATATGAGCCGCGATACGATAAAACCAACAAAGTGGCATGTGCGTCCAGCGAAGACTCAGATCAGCCTGGGCATCCGCCTAGTCTCATCAGAGTCTTTGCTGTGCGCTTAAAGGGTAGCTTAGGGACTAAGCTACCTCACTGCTGACAGCGAAGACTCTGTTCAGACTGGGCGGATGCCCAGGCTGATCTGAGTCTTCGCTGGGCGCACGAGCCCCTTTGTTGGTTTTGTCGTGTCGCGTCAATTATATTGTTTGCCTTGGAGGGGACGGACTCTATAAGCTTCATTTAAAAACTTTCTTTCAAATCCTCATCTTCATATTTGTATATCTTGTAACATGTATACTATAATCTTGAATAAATACTGTTTAAACCAATTTCTAAATTAACTACTTTGAACCAAGCAGGTCTTATTTTGTTAATATCTTAACACTCTTTCCTTGAAGAGTTGATCCCTACTGAGAATAGAGGCAGAATGAAACTGATATAGTTGCTTCCTCTGAACAGGATGCCCGATTCTCAGTAAAAGATATACCTGATAGAACTAGTTTCTTGCACACTGGATAAGGATATCCGCCTGTTTCCCCTGTACCTACAAATCATATCTCACCCATGTTATCTCACCCAGGAGCGGATAAAAATCACGAGCATTCAATGCATTGGTTGTAATGGAGGTCACGTATCTGCGTCGTCAAGTGACGTTGGCGTTTTAGATGATGACGTCACGAAGACGGCAAAAATGACGTCACTTTATGCATGCAAGACGTTGACGGAAAGGGCCGAATGGCGGTCGTTGAAAGCGGCGCCTTCTTTTAAATCAAATAGAAACCTCCTAAGCACTAAAATCACGCATTTTAACAAGTTTTTTTAGGTTAAACTACACGTGGTGTGCAAGAAAAAGTATCTATCATGGGTGTGAGGTGTGGATAGAAAAATCCGTCACTCGGGATGCCGAACAGTGACCCTCGTGAAAGATTTTTCTATCCACACCTCACACCCATGAAAGATACTTATAATATCGGAAGGCAGCGTACAAAAAATTCTAAATCAGTATTTGCATTTGTGCCAGATGGGTACCTCATTTGCTCTGTAATGAGCAAAAGAAGCAGCGCTAATATGTGCCCGAAAACTTCTGAATAGTTAAAAAGATATGCAATTTCTCGTATTGCCAAAAGAACAATCGATACAAAGAACATGCAGTACGCTGTTTTCTTTCATTCAAATAGGTCAGTCGCTCAGGTGCCATGTCCATCTGATTTGTCAATCACTGGACGCCTCGATAAGATCTCTTTGTTGAGAAAATAAAAGGTTGTATTGCAAGAAGCGTTCAAGCAAATGATGATCAGGGGTTTATAAATTCATGACAACGCCTCTTCCACAAGTATGAGGATGTTAAGGCTTTCCCTGGCGTCTCTGGCGTCTGAAAACGTTCATGGTGTACACCATCCCCCTTACTCACCAGAACAGAGTCCATGTGACTTGTTTTCATTTTAAAGACTTGAGAAAATTCTTTCTGGAAGAAATACAATTCCAGAAGCTCTCTTTGTAGGCCTATATTCCAGAGTCTCCAACAAATACCAAAAGAAGAATATTAAATATATTCTACGACTGGGTAAGAAGGTTGCAAAAACGTGTCGGTATAGGTGGGATACTTCAAAGGTTTTTCATATTTAAAAATTTTAACAAGAATTCCGCGGAATGCGGTGTCTCGCCTGCCGGCGCTTTGTCACAAATCAGATCTGAATCAGTAAATACAATGCAAATTTTGAAAGGTCAGTGAACCCTAACATTAGGTCAAGATGCTACATTGATGACAGTTTTCAGTTTCACCATCCCACATTTCTTGGCTCTAACCTTAAGGCAACTGCTGCAAAGTCACAGAACCTTAAAATGTCTGTCAAGATACAACTTCAATGGTGACTTTGAGATTTATTCTTCTAGATCTTTGCATGACCCAAGTTTCATGACTCTAGCCTTTATATGTTCTGAGAAATGGAGCTAAATGCGGAAATGACAAAAAAAAACTGCAAAGTCTGTGAACCGTAAAATGTAGGTCAAGACAAAATTGATGATGGCCTTGAGCTTTGCTCTTCCAGATGTATGCATGGCCCAAGTTTCATGGGTGTAGCCCTTATACTTCATGAGAATTAGAGCTTAACGCGTAACTCGACACAAATTGAAAGTTGGTAAACCGTAAAATGTAGGTCAATACTCAATATTGATGATGGCGTTGAGCTTTGCTCTTCCGGATCTTTGCATGACCCAAGTTTCATGGCTCTAGCCCTTATAGCTCTTGAGGAAAGAGCTTAACGCGAAAACGAGACAAAAACTGTTAAGTCGAAAGTCAAAGAACAATAAAATGTAGGTCAAGAATCAATATTGATGATAGCTTTAAGCTCTACGCTTCCAGATGAAAGCATGACTCAAGTTTCATGGCTCTAGCCCTTATTGAGCCCTTATATTCTTGAGAAACAGAGCTAAACACAAAAACTCGACAAAAAATGCAAAGTCGGTGAACCGTAAAATGTAGGTCAAGACTCAAAATTGATGGTGGCTTTAAGGTCTACTCTTCCAGATGTATGCATGACTTAAGTTTCATGGCAATAGCCCTTATAGTTCTTGAGAAACAGAGCTAAACACAAAAACTCGACAAAAATTTGCAAAGTCGGTGAACCGTAAAATGTAGGTCAAGACTCAATATTAATGGTGATTTTAAGGTCTACTTATTCAGGTGTATGCATGACCCAAGTTTCATGGCTCTATCCCTTATAGTTGCTGAGGAAATGAGGTAAACGCAAAAACTCGATAAAAGTTTACGCCGACAACGACGACACCGGAAAAGCAATACAAATGTCTCGCCTCTGCTTCGCAGGCGCGACAATAAAACACTTCAGTTAAGAAATCCAGCCTTTATAACAGCTTTTTGGAGGACCCTCGTAACAGTTAAATCGTTTAATGTAATATGGTGCACGCAGAGAAAGTGCAAAATCTACATGTCCGTATGTTAGCGCTAGTCAAGTCATATGTTTTCCCGACACTTTGTAAAGGGAAATATTTTTGTGACTTCATTTTGCTTCCTTGTGGAGACGTAGCCTTTTCGGGACGAGGCGAAGCGCTCTCAAAATGGGGTCTACTCTTAAAAGAAAGGAGTTTGTCCTGGAGGAGTATTTTCTTCCCTTTAAGAGTTAAACCCCGTTGAGAAGGAAGGTAAAATTGAAACTGCTAAAGTTGTTTCTCCTGAAAGTGTACTCTTTTAACAATAGAAAACATGTGTCAGTTATTTCTCGACAAACCGAAAAATAATGTCGCGAATAATGGGTAGTATTGGCACTGACTTATTGAAACTTATTGGTATGCACTGTTTTTCGCAATACAAATGTCGTATATTTTGGTATGCTGGGAATGTTAAAAGCCATCTCTTGTCATTTTAGTAATTTCCATTTACCCAGGCGTTAGATGGTCATTGAATCCGAATTTTTTCCCCAGCCCCTATGAACAAATTATCATTTCCTTCATGAAGAGACCCACTAGAGAAGCAAACAGGAAGTCACAAAACTTGTTCACTTTTGTAAAAATGGTGAGAAAACATAGAGGGTTACCCATGCACCTTAGATATGACACATATGTGGCCTATATAGACAGCTACTACGAATATGTAGGACCCTGATGTCTACAGACGGCCTAGAATTCTGCCTTAGTACTACGAATGTGTAGATATAGATCTTACAAACACATTGCTGCAAGTTGTGACATGACAAGTAAAAGATCAACAACATTAATGCCATCTTCATTCGTGTTCATATGCCATCACCAAGATATAGATCTGGTAATATACCATCCGAAAATTAGGTTAGTATTTGGTGTTTGCCAACTTTTTGTTTGTAAAGTTTGTGTTGTTCAAAACTCAATCGACTTCCAGTTTGTCTTTACAGTCAAATCTCGACATCTCAAAGTCGAAGCTTATGTCAATCTACTGATATTGCAAAGTAAATTTTTCATTTTTCTGATCTCAGAAAAATAGGAAATGTGTCCAAACGTATTCTTAGATGTAAGAAGGTACTTTGAGATAGCTGTGTTAGAGATATCGAGAGCTGACTGTATATGATTTCTCCACCTTGTATCAACTGCAAATTTCTTGATAGAATCGATCATTCGACTGGAAGATTATCTTGCTGATAAGCATGCTTTTTTCCACAAACAAACCCTTTGTTAGCAAGTCATTTTTTTTTTTTTGTGTGTGTGGGGGGGGGGGGGGGGGGGTCGCTAATAAATATCATCTGCCTCACAAACAATGTTTGGGAGACAGTTTTCATAGTTTTCGTCCGTTTTCCTTACCACTTATTAGTGACTGCAATGGCTAGAATCTTCAAATTTGGAATAGTTTCAATGTTCTTGCGGTTCAATGCTTATTTTTCAGCTCAGTATTTAATCCTATATTATGTTCACTGTTTTGATCCATTGATTTCACTGGGACCGAATAAGTTGTATGCGTATGATCCACAACAGAATCCAGGGTTATGCTCATGTAAAATCTACTAAAACCCCCGAGTATTTTACTGACCGTGCCAATCCGGTGCTCCTGTTGTAGTTTACTATGATTGTCTTGTTTGTCGGCTTTCTATTTGTCTTCGACTTTTTGCACATTGTTGACAACAGCCTGGCGGCCATTTGCTGGAAAAGAGCTGGGGTCGCATTTATAAAACGACTTAATTCGAAGTAAATTTTCTGCACCGCGGCGGAGGGTGAGGGTGAAGGTTTGGGCCCATTAAAACCGGACTGACCGTCCAAAGGCGGTACTTTCGTTGCGGTTGCATTTGTTTTTGTTCGGTGCTGTTTAATTTATTGTGTTATCATTTTAACCCTTCTGTGATAAAAATTGAAAATAGGTAAAAATAGTTGTTAAATGTTTTTCGTATAATTTGCTTAGTCTGTTGTAACCCTTCTGTTGGTCTAAATTATTTAGTTTGGTAAAGATAGCTGAGTTGCCACCTATTTGGGAAAGAGCTGCTGACTCGGCTTATCACTTGTAATTTATTGTTTGTTGGTATGTCTTTGTCAGTCTTTCCCTTTGATGTTGGGGATAGGGTTTGGGATCTGATTCAGTCAGTTCCTGAGGTGTAGTTACTCTTTAAATTTAAGTAGTTGCTATGCTGTTGCTAACTTTCTATGAAGGATATTCCCTACAACTATGAAACTTGCTCTGGAGGAACAGTCTGAAAAGGACTGTTCCTCCAGAGCAAATTTCATAGTTATAGGGAATCTCCTTCACAGAAAGTTAGGCTTAGCAACAGCATAGCAACGTCTTAAGTGGTTATATAAATACGACCCCTGATCTCTAGGGTCTTTCTTTGTCTTGTTTTGTATTGTGTGCCGTCTTTGCTTCTTGTTTCCTTTCCCGTTTGGTGTTAATGGCAGGATGTGGAAATCGATTGTGTCAGTTCCTGATCATTTCCCTTATATCTATCTATTTTGCATATCAGAGCTGTTTTATTTGTGCCGTGTGGCGGACGTAAGCAGTCTCTCTGTAAATTAGCTGCACTTATTATTCTCCAGGCCTTGGGGATTGCATTTACACTCGCTTATACGACTCTTGTCACTTTCATACCTCTTCTCATATAAGGTCAATAGATGAGTTATATTCTAAAGGTTATATACACACGTCATATCCGAGCACATGCATTATACAAAGGTTTGATTCGTGTGTGATTATTATACCTTCATTGGCCTAAAAAGACCCTTTTTTGAACCGATAGGTCTGTCTTAATTTTAATACCAGTATGAATGTTGCTCATCCCTTAGTTGCATTCCCAATTAACATCGAACTATGGTGTAACAAACAACTTTGGAATCATAGTGTTCGTCCTTAGCTTACGTTCCACACCTATTGTACATATTCCTCCACACACAACTATAGAACGATGTTAACCTTTATTAGAAGAAGACCTTTGATTTTCTTCTGTTCTGTATCTTCTGTCCATCTCTATAGCGCCGCTAATAGTGATGTTTTTCGTAAAAATCTCAGAATCGGTTTTATCCAATTTAAGAGACGTGAGAGGTATCCGGCTATTTCTAAGTGCAATGTCAAGAGGTACAACTTTTATAGCAGTTATGAACGAAGTCCACCGTGACTTCATTATGTTAATGCAGATATGAGCTGAAAGTCATCTGACGACATCCATCAGTTGACATGTAATAACGTAAATGAGCCGCGACACGAGAAAACCAACAAAGTGGTTGTGCGCCAAGCGCAGACTCAGATCAGCCTGGGCATCCGCCCAGTCTGATCAGACTCTTCGCTAAGCGCTGAAAGGGTAATTGAGGGCCCAGCTTCCTCCATGCGGACAGCGAAGACTCTGATCAGACTGGGTGGATGCCCAGGCTGATCTGAGTCTACGCTGGGCGCACGAGCACTTTGTTGGTTTTCTCGTGTCGCGGCTCAAATAATGGAATGTAGTTTGTATACAGACATGTCGTTCTCTTAAAATTCTTTTTGTTGAACACCATTTTACATATACAGAAGTACAAATGAAGATACCATGGACAGGCCAGTTAGCTCCTGTTAGCCATAGATATTTCAAATCATCACAAACTAGAATAAAAATGGATAAAATTATTTCAATCACCTTTTTCTGTTTGGTTTTGTTGATAACATATATCATAAAGGCAGTATTTTAAAAATGGCCTGAGTTTGATGTCTTGTCTTTTGTGAGATGTCGAAACGAAAATGTCGAGCGCACGGAATAAGAAAAAATGGTGAATACAAAGTTAACGCAAAAAATTGTTCATACAAAAGAGCTTATTCAAGACTTACTTGTCTTTCCAATGTATCAAAAGACCACAGCGGTCTCTTTCTTTGATTCACTGCCTGTTAATGTTTGCGTAGGTCAAATACTGAGGTTAATAAGTTCTACGATAGTACTAATAACTTTTAAGGGGCAGCTTCCCTATAAAGAAGTTTTACTCATCATGCTCTCCGTCCCTACATTGATTCTGAATTAAATCATAAACGGCATTTCATCAAAAATCGTTTCGTTGATAAAAAGTAGATTTTCGCTTTCTTTGTTTTGATTCGTGTACCTATGCATTCGGTGTTCATGACAGCATGTGCTAAATACAGGGTATAATTGATTCCGCTAATTTTCGCTTCCTGCAGAGACTGTACAGCAGATTTGGCTTCCGCCGAGACTGTCCGCGAACTCTTGCTTCCTGCCGAGACTTCTGTACATGATAAATGGCTTCCTGCAGAGACTGTCCGCGTGATTCTGCTTCCTGCCGAGGCTCTCGGCAGGAAGCAGAGTCACGCGGTCAGTCTCGGCAGGAAGTCATTTTTCGAGGACAGTAGTCTCTGCAGGAAGCAAGAGTTCGCGGACAGTCTCGGCGGAAGCTAAATATGACGGACAGTCTCTGCAGGAAGCGAAAATTAGCGGAATCGATTATATCCTGTGCTAAATCAGTGTGTCGGTTCCTGATCATTTACATTTCATTTACAGTCAACTCCCGATATCTCGAACATTGATATCTCAAAATACCTTCTTGTATCAAAGATATTTTTTTCTATTTTCATTTACATTTCAACTCCTGCTATCTCAAACTATTGATATCTCAAAGTAAATTTACTTTGAGGTATCAGTAGTTTGGGCTTAAATTTGACTTCGAGATATCGAGAGTTGACTGTACTTTGCCAAGCTTCACCAAGGATAAAGCTTTGACCGCTTTAGCAGTCTTTACTTCAAAACGACCGAAGCACCAGTAATTTGCTTTATTAGAAAAAGCCTATTACGGTCAACTAGGTTTAATTTCAGCAAACTTGTGTCATGATATTACTAAAAAAATTTGAATAAGTCTACAGCAAGCAGCAAAAGTAATAGTTTGCGCGAACGAGAGTATGTTGAAAAGAAATCGCATTAATTCTATTCTCACAATACAAAGCAAATATGAGCCGCCACTCACAAAACCAACAAAGCAGAGTCTTTGCTGTCCGCATGGAGGTAGCTTCAACCCTAAGCTACCCTTTAAGCGCTTAGTAAAGAGTCTGATCAGACTGAGTGATCTGAGTCTGCGCAGGGCTATAAGCAATGATCAGGAACTAGCAATCACATCCCGTATCCCGTCCTAAAAACTAAAAGGGAACCAAAACCTCTTCCCCAGAAACACTCTGCCCTTTCAGGCACTGAGTTTGTGCAGTATGTAAGAAGGACCAGAGAAAGAGACCTATGCCCTCATCTTGGATTCATCATTGGTCTTATCCGTAAAGTGTTTGTATCCGTTGATGATTCATTGATGGGTTAGGAAACCTTTATGCGGACCAAACAGCTAGGTAAATGTTTCGAACCACCGCAGAAGCAGAGGACGAGGTTTAGATTCAGTAAAACATGTTAAAGCCCCGCTGCCCCACCACCTGCCCCCACCGAATCCCAGTATTCTTTTGTTGACCGTTCCAAGGCGGTACTTCTGTTGTGGTTCCTCTGTGTGTCATGTTATTATGTCCGCTTGTCTATGGTCTCTAGCTGTCCAGACTTGTCACCTAAATATCTGCCCATTCTGCCTTGTGTTTTATTTTGCTTTGTAATTTAAATATAAAATAGGTAAAATAGATGTTGCTGCTGTTTTTAGTTAGGGTAGCTGAATGACCACCTGTTTGGGAAAGAGCTGTGCATTCGGTTTGCCGTGCGTGTCTTTCGTGAACCTTTGTCAGCTTTGTGTACGTGCTTCTTTCCCTTTTGGTTTTAAGAGCGGGATGTGGGATTTGATTGTATTAATTCCTGATTAGGACCTTTTTGTTTACTTTTCTACTTTAAATTGGTTACCTTATACCACAGAAGACCATTTAAAGGTCGTTTTATAACTATCCCTAGTCCTTTCATCACTATTGAATTTCAAACCTAGTAGCACCATGCCTTTCTGTTCTTAAAGCTTATTTGATTTGGTATTTTGAAAAAGATAATTTTGGTCAGTAAAACACTCCTGGTGATGTTCTTAATGAACTAGATTCAAGAGATTTTTATGCGACTACGACTACATGTAGTTTGTCAAGATATAGTTGACACGAGTTTGCCAACCTAGAAAACTTATTGATTTACACGGGGCATCTAATAAGTCCTGCAAACGATTGAGTCAATTTCAGGCCGCATGAATTGATAATTAATAGCGCATCAAACGTCCTACATTCCTTCGTTGCATCTTCCCATCTTTCTAGTCAACAATTTCCAGGAGCATTATGGTTTGGCAAATGCCGTTGCTCGGCAACGGAAGAATACTAGCGTTAGGCATGCGGCGGTGGTGTCCAGTCGTCTGTATAAGACCCCAACGCTTAGCTCAGAACACTTGTACTTATCTGAAGGACTTCTATGATTAAGGCGTTTCCCCATTAGGCCGGCGTGACAGGTTCGAATTTTCAAAAGTATAAAGTGTGCAAATTTTTCTTAGAAGAACTTCCACAAATATGTAAACCGTATGAAATCAGATCATTTGTGATTCAGACCCCAAGACATGGGGAGATAATCCAGTCTGACCCAACCTACCATAAATTCCAGTTTTTCGCATACCTCAATTTTTGAGGTAATAAAAATATTGAAATTAGTCATTCATTCCATAAATTTTTCTCATAAATGCATGCTACATACACGACAATACATATGACAATACAAAGCAACGGTTTTATTCTTGTTACGCCTGATTGGCATTTAAACATGCAAAACCGTAGTTCTACTACCGGTTAAAACGGCCAAAAGGGAACGCTTCATTATAACTAATATACAAGTACTTCCCCCCCCGCCCCCCCCCCCCCCCCGTGACCCAGCATTTCCTTCATGCAGCAGACTTATGCGATGCAAGTACGCAATATATATAAGTGGGAAGCTGGGTCACGCGGGGGAACGATACTCAGTAAGCCAAAGAAGAAGACTGGTCAACATGAGCACTGGGATCTTCAAGGATTATATTGTGTACCACGACCCTGAATTGAGGTCAAGGTCACATACATTTTGTCAAAACTATCCAGTGTTGTCTGTTATGTAAGTAATGTAAGTCAAAAAAGGGTGAAATGTATACAATCAATCATTATTTCAACGATCAGTTTGAGGATAATTTACCATTTATCTCAAAAATGACGTCAACGTCAACGTATGTTTAACGTATTTTATATAGACACAAACACTTGAAAATTCATTTGTCATGCAAGTTACATGTCATAGTCATAAATGCAAAGCAGAAGTCAGTGTTCCGTATAACTTTTAAATCATGGGGAAAATTCACGCCTTAAGCATAGAGGTCCTTTGGCTTGGAGACACGAGAAACGATACTGAAGTAAGTATACAGTACCAAAGTTAAGATATTGATGTCAGTAAGATTCCAAGTAAGACCACCATGGTTTTCGAGGAACTACAATATCATATAAAATGAGTGTTTCAGAAATATACGTTAACAGCAGATAAAGTATTTCCTAAAGTGGCATGTATTTGTAATCAAACAATAATCGCGAGATGCTGAAATGTAGACATAAAAATATATAAACGGCGAGCCTCGTTAATTATCATTTGCAGCCTTCGAAAACAGAAGCAAACGACTAAAACCACTCTGTAATATATTCTTTTGTTGTCTAGCGACCGCATGTGTTTGGTAATGCGAAAGGCTTATTGTCACTTGTTTGTGTTCTTGAATATATAAAACAGTCATTTCAGAAAACGAGTTCTTATAGTTTGAAAGCGTTATAAACTGATATACGGGAATTTTCTTCCTCTCACCTCTTGTAAAAGATTTCGCGTTTGTGCAATTTCATCGCCGGTATCGCCTACACCTTTGAAAACAATATCCTACAGTTTCTGAGACTGGTATGCCACATGCATGATTTTTGGCAATATGTGTATTTTGTACAGGTGCGTTGCATTAATTTTCTACCTATGCAAATTTTTCATATGCCTTAGCATACCCCCACTTGCATTCTAGCTTCAGCTGGAGTCTTTGTTGTCAAGAAATCTCACACTTTCCATGGAAATAAATCAACAGACATGGCTAAGGCTTCCAGAAGAGTTGACAGTATAGAATATTGCGGAGAAGCGGCTTTGCAACATGTCCGAGTTATCTTAACTATATTGACAAGTGCTGAGATGCTTCAATGTAGTTTAAGTCTTTTTCACGGTGTACAGGAATATGGTAACCAAAAAGCGGGATCGACATTTCAATAACAGATATTCAGACATGTTATTTTCAAAGAAAATCCGGATAAATTCTTTTCTGCAAGAAAATATTTACCCTTTAAAAGAGCCAGAGGGGACCTTCTTTGGGGGCCAATTAATGTTGGCCCTGTCGTTAAATCAGTTAGGCTGGCTGTACGCATTGAATTAATAAAATTCCTGTTTTATCTTATTTGCGAGCCATTGGAAAAATCCTTTTTCACGGCATTTTGAAACTGACAACTGGAAAAAAAGACAGAAGAGAGGGGTGGGCACAGTATACCTATGCATGTGTCTCATACATCTTATTACACCCCCCTTTGTTGTATTACAGGCTTTGAAACTGAGGTACTGGCTCTTATTCTTTCTTGAATCTATCAATATTTTTCCTGTTAATGTATAAGGAAAGCAAAGAAATGAGCTTGTAGAAATGTAGCAGTCTAGCAAAGACAACTATGAAGCGTCTAGTTTTTCCCTATCTTTCATCCAAGCAGTGTATCTACTAGCAAGCATTGTTCACACATTTCCGCAGTAACGAAAAAAAGGATGACTGAAATCACCTGTTCAGTCTTAAATGATGAAATCAGCAATCAAATGGAAAGTTAAACGTCTTCAGCAAAGTAAATTACCCCATCCCTCTCTTCTGTCATTTTTTCCAATTATAAGTGCCAAACCGAAAGCGAAATGGCATTAAAAGTATCTTTGGAAATAGCTCGCAGATAGGATAGTAGAGGAGGTCGATTTATTAAATGTCTAAAGCAAGCTGAACTGTTTCTAGCACAAGACCTACACTAATTGTCTCGAAAAATGGTCCCGTCTGGCTCTTTTTAAGGGTAAATATTTTCTTGCAGAAAAGAAATTTATCCGGATTTTCTTTGAAAATAACTTGTTTGAATATCTGTTATTGAAATATCAACCTCGATGTTTGATTGCCAGGTTCATGTACACCGTGAAAAAGATAAAACTACATTGAAGCGTTTTGGAACTTGTCAGCCAACTTTTCTGGAAGTCTAAGCAATGTCTGTTGATTGATTCTCATAGTAAGTGTGAGATTTTTTGACAATAAAGGCTTCCAGCTGAAGCTAAAATGCAAATTGGGGTAAGCTAAGACTTATAAAACATTTGCAAAGGTATAAAATTAATGCATCGCACCTGAAATTTGCAAAGGTATAAAATTAATGCATCGCACCTGTATGTGATCTGTTTATGGTACAATTTGATAATCTGGCTCAGTTTATAAACGAGTTATGACGGCGTTTGCAAGACTTCTTGGATGGCCCTCGTAATAGAAAAGGCTCTTTTTACCTTGCCTGAAAAAGTACCATGAACAAGTAATATATGTTGTATTAGATGTTAGCGTGGCTACTTTAAA
This sequence comes from Ctena decussata, assembly GCA_963989385.1. Taxonomy (NCBI): domain Eukaryota; kingdom Metazoa; phylum Mollusca; class Bivalvia; order Lucinida; family Lucinidae; genus Ctena; species Ctena decussata. Next base: position 22,190,306 of record OZ022502.1, read on the forward strand.
TTGATAGAAGGACAGAATGTGATGTGATTTTGAAGCTGAATAGAGTTTGCATTTCCAGAGCTGCACGTAATTAAAATGAACACAATCCGTAAAAAAGAAAAATTTTCAAACTGAAGAATATTCGCATGCATTGTAGATATTAATTCATAGAGAAGAGTTAAATAAGTAACTTTTTGCTTAAAACCCAAAAATTCTCCATTAGCTTGTCAAAGTTCATATAGGTTAAGGAAAAATGTATGACAAATTTCATAAAAATTCATATAGTAATAACGAAATTAAATAATTCTTTTGCCCTCCATGTTTTACCAAACGACCTTGATGCTATGCTTATGTATTTAATTTGGATTTTGATGTTTATTGTACTGATGAATACTTCCTCTGTGTCGGAATTGTGTATATTATCCAAGGTATACTATCCCGTATAGTTCTTTGTATTTCTTTCTTCTTCTATAGATGTCTTGGGTGGGGTGGGCTGTGATTTGTGTTTGTGCGTTTGTGCGTTTGGTATATTGATGTACGCTTTCTTGGGGCTTAATTGCGTTCAGTTTCGTATCCCCCTATTCTACTTGCGATGTCTCGAATGGGCTACGTTTAATTGTAGCCTTTCCTCAGTATCTTCATTTGTACCTTTCTAAATGTTGTCTTTATGAGGAGCATCACTTGCGGTTTTTTTTTTCAAATATATGTTTTATGATAAAAACTTGGTCATGGAGGGTCAAAATACATTTTGATTTGTAAACATGTCTGTCCAGCCATGTTTAATTGGAAACGATTGAAACATATGCAAACGTGCGTTTCATTAGCCTGCATTGTTTTACATATTTATCATATGTGTGCTTGATTATATATAATTCAAAAGATACAGCCTAAGTTCATATAATATAAAAAAGTGAGTAGGAAAATATAATAGATCTATATGAAATGAATCTATCAAAAGTAACATTAGGTCCTAGAAATGTTTTTAAATCGAAAACAAGTCAATTTATTTTATAGCAGTTGTGAATTATGATTTCAGTTTGGCCTTTTCATCCCGAGAATATTTTATATTCTTCACTGTGTTTCACAGCTTGATCACAAGGGATAGTACTGCTCAACAAATAATACTGCCGAATGGCTAAGTAGTTGCCTGTCTTGCCATACACTACAGAGATTGAGATAAAAAGTTCGAGTCACTTTAAGACGAGTCACTTTATGACTTTATATGAAGTGCTAAGGCATTTGAGCCTAAAAACCACATGATAAAAGCATCGAAATCATATTGAGATATTTAGACTTATTGGGACTGAAAATATTTTGATGCCAAGGTGGTTTATCAGCGTTAGCTGAAGACTATGAGAAGTAATGCACACAAACGGACTTTAAAATTGACAATAAGACTCATTGTATAAAGAACAGATGATTTGTTCATAAAGCATAGCCCACCCAAGGCAGCGAAAGAGAAATATGTCCGAGACATTTAAAACACATAGGCGATATCTAAGAGGCACTGCAACAAAAGTACGGCCTTCGAACGGTCACTGATAGGACCTCTTGGGGCGAAGGTGTGGGGTTATAACTGGTTTTATGCAGGTGCAACAAATGCCTTAATTCTGCCATTTTGTTTTTTAGCCACCTTTCCCAATGGTGTGTGGTGGATGGAATGGCGGGAAAGCGGGGTCAGCTTTTAAAGTAATGATACTTAGACAGAAATACCAATATCATTTTCTCATTTTAGATATATCATCTCAAATTAGGCTCAACTGAAATCCATCGCAAACACAAGTATTGTCAAATTCATTGGCCAGACTGGTAGATAGCTAGAAGTGTTTTATAGCTGCTGATGTCACGAGTCAAGTTACATTTTCTGACATTTAGTTAGTAAGACATTGCGCTGTCTGATCAGAGATCTATATCCCGTGACGTTTCAGACCAGCTTTTTTTTTTATCAGAGTCAGTGAAAATTTATGTTTAGGCAACAGTCTATAGGGCTCTGTTCATCCAAAAATAAACTTCTTTCCGGGTAATAAAGAGTTAAACAATAACCAGAAGCTGTCTTAATTTTATTATGATAATATGTCATTTGACTTATATTTAATACCTTTTTTTATTCAGCATCAATCATTTTAATATTCAAAAAGCCAATATCCTTTGCTGAATCTTTAATATGAACGTGGATAACTTGTCAAAATTCTATAAATGTTTTAAACGTTGTTCTAACTAGAAATGTGTCCATAGGACACGGATGCCCCCGCCTAGTGCCCTAAGTAAGATGGCGATTTGTTTAAGGTACTGGCACTTGTAGCATAAATAGGTTCACAAAGACAGACTTCTGTCGTACATGTTTTATTGATTTCCTTGGGCAGATGTATTGTGCTTCTTGGATCAAGAGAAGTGTGGGTGGGTGGGGATGGGCTTGGAGGGTGGGGGTGGGGGGGGGGGGGTTGTCATGACTGTGATATGTGATAACATTCTGTATCTTATCACAGAAATGGATGCCATGCAACTTTCCAAAAGAAATAGCCCGAAAACAAGTAACTTTTTAAAAACTAACAAACGGAAACCATTATTGCATGAAATGAAGTCGGAGAAGGGCCATGACTCCCACAATAATTGACGGATTTTACCAAACATCGAACTTGACCTGTATTTTATGATTATATACCTACGTATAAAATATGAATTCAATACACCAATGCTTTCAAAAAATAACGAACGGAAACCAGTTTTTCATACAAAATAAAGTCGAAAAAGGGCCATAACTCCCACAATAATCGAGGGATTTTGCCCAACATCGAACTTGACCTGTATTTTATGTATATATACCTGTGTATAAAATATGTATTCACTATACCAATGTTTTCAAAAGATATCGAACGGAAACCATTTTTTCATACAAAATGAAGTCGAAAAAGGGCCATAACTCCCACAATAATCGACGGATTTTGCCCAACATCGAACTTGACCTGTATTTTATGATTTTATACCTGTGTATATAATATGAATTCAATACACCAATACTTTCAAAGATAATGAACGCAACCCAGTTTTTCATACAAAATTAAGTCGAAAAAGGGCCATAAGTCCCACAATAATCAATGGATCTTGCCTAACGTCGAACTTGACCTGCATTTTATAATTATATACCTGTGTATAAAATATGAATTTAATACACCAATGCTTACAAATGATATCGAACGGAAACCATTTTTTCATACAAGATAAAGTCCAAAAAGGGCCATAACTCCCACAATAATCGACGGATTTTGCCCAGCATCAAACTTGACCTGTATTTTACAATTATGTACCTGTGTATAAAATATGAATTCAATACACCAATGCTTACAAAAGATATCGAACGGAAACCATTTTTTATACAAAATGAAGTCGAAAAAGGGCCATAACTCCCAAAGGGCCATAACTCCCACAATAATCGGCGGATTTTGCCAAACATCGAACTTGACCTGTATTTTATAATTATGCACCTGTGTATAAAATATGAATTCAAATACACCAATGCTTACAAAGATATCGAACGGAAACAATTTTTTATACAAAATGAAGTCGAAAAAGGGCCATAACTCCCAAAGGGCCATAACTCCCACAATAATCGACGGATTTTGCCAAACATCCAACTTGACCTGTATTTTATGATTATATACCTGTGTATAAAATATGAATTCAATACATCAATGCTTTCAAAGGATAAATAACGGAAACCAGTTTTTCATACAAAATGAAGTCGAAAAAGGACCATAACTCCCACAATAATCGAGGGATTTTGCCCAACACCGAACTTTACCTGCACTTTATGATTACATACCTGTGTGTAAAATATGAATTTAATACACCAATGCTTTCAAAAGATATCGAACGGAAACCATTTTTTCATACAAAATAAAGTCCAGCAAGCAAATTCGGTGAATTTATATTCCCCGCCAAACTGGCCCTGATTCGTTTATGAGTTATTGTAAGTTTCATAAAATTTTGTTCACTGGTTACTTAGTTAAGGCTGAACTTATAGGTTGTACATAAAATCAAGGGCAATAACTCTGGTATAAGTAAGGCATAAGCTGAAGGTGTTCTTTTAAAACACTTGCCTTAGCATCACTGCACTATGGTGATACATTTTTAATTCGGTTACAAGAAATTTTGTTCGTCGGCACCTTATTAATAGCTAATTTGTGGATTTTAAATCAATTCAAGGGCATTAAATCATGCACTACTGACGAGATTATGACAAAACTTAATGTGCACTGCTGTGTCATGACAATATATAATTATAACTAGAAACATGGTAACTAATAGGGCCCCGCCTTTATGAAACTGTTGAAACATTTAAGTCATAACTAGTGCCCAACCAGAAATAGCAATACCAGCTTTCTGTTATCATGTTGTTCCTTCATATTCAATATGTTGTTTGAAATTAAGCCTCTGGTAGTGTCATCAAGATATGGGCAAAATACCAAATCACGATTGATTAAAACATTGGCAATAACTCTATGAAGCTGGAAACTGATGTTACCATTCTTGCATTCTGCACACCTTCAGCTCATCTGATAATGCTTTATATTTGTACCAAGTTTTATAAAAAAATATCTTCAAAGGCTTTAAAGTTATAGAGTGGACAAGATCCATACCTAAAATAAGAAAGGGTTATAACTCTGTTAAAAATGAAGTTGTAGTTATGGTTCTTTTTCTCTACACATTGTCCAATGATGTTTATATTTGTACAAAGTTTTGTGAAAATATCTTCAAAAATTTTAAAGTTAGAGGTTGAACATGTTTTCCAGACTGTCAACTAGAAAGGGGAATAATTCCGTAAAAATGTAGATGAAGTTACAGTTCTTATTCTCTGCTCATTGTCTGATGATGCTTTATATTATGTACAAGTTCTATGAAAATATCTTTGATGCTTTAAAAGCTATACAGCGGACATGATTGCTATATTCAAAATTACAAAGGGGCATAATTCAGTAACAAGTGTAGGCAGAGTTAGGATTCTGGTTCTCTGCACATCGTCTGATGATAATTTACATTTGTACCAAGTCATGTGAAAATATCTCTTACGGTTTCAGAGTTAAAAAGCGGACACGATTTCTGCCCTCAAAATTTCAAAGGGGCATAATTTAGTAAAAAAACATAGGCAGAGTTATGGTTCTTGTTATCTGCCTATCGTCTGATGATGCTTTACATTTGTACCAAGTCTCGTGAAAATATCTCTAACGGGTTCAGAGTTATGAAGCGGACATGATTTCTGTACTAAAAATTACAAAGGGGCATAATTCAGTAAATAATTTAGACAGAGTTATGGTTCATGTTCTCTGCACATCATCTGGTGATGCTTTACATCTGTACCAAGTCTCGTGAAAATATCTTTAATGGTTTCAGAGTTATGAAGCGGACATGATTTCTGAACTCAAAACTACAAAGGGACATAATTCAATAAAAATGTAAACAGAGTTATGGTTCTTGTTCTCTGCACATTGTCTGATGATGCTTAACATTTGTACCAAGTCTCGTGAAAATATCTCTAACGGTTTCAGAGTTATGAAGCGGACATGATTTCTGTACTCAAAATTACAAAGGGGCATAATTCAGTTAAAAATGTAGGCAGAGTTATGGTTCATGTTCTCTGCACATCGTCTGATGATGCTTTACATTTGTACCAAGTCTCGTGAAAATATCTCTAACGGTTTCAGAGTTATGAAGCGGACATGATTTCTGTACTCAAAATTACAAAGGGGAATAATTCAGTAAAAACTGTAGGCAGAGTTATGGTTCTTGTTCTCTGCACATCGTCCGATGATGCTTTACATTTGTACCAAGTCTCGTAAAAATATCTCTAACGGTATCAGAGTTATTGAGCGGACACGAAATGATGACGGACGGACGGACAGGCGGACAGACAGACAGACGGACGGACAAGGTGATTACTATAGGGCCTCCGCAGACTTCGTCTGGCGGGGCCCTAATAAGTTTCAAGAAATTCCATTCATTGGTTACTTAGTTATGACTCAATTTGTTTATTTTAAACCAATTCAAGGGCAATAACTCATTGCTTACTGAAGCAATTCCTACAAAATGCAAGATGAACCAATGTGTTATGGTGATACATATTTAGTATAACTTTCATAGAATTCTATTCATTGATTACTTAGTTATGGCTGGAATTGGCAATCTCACATTGATTCAAGGGCAATAACTCATGCACAACTGATGCCATTCTGGTGAAACTTTATGTGCATATCCGTGTTATGGTGATACATATCCATTTTAAATTTCATAAAGTTTAGGTAATTGGTTGCTTGGTTAAGGACGGACGGATGGAAGGAAGTACGGACGGACGGACATGGAGAAAACTATATCCCTCCGCCTTCGGCGGGGAAAAAAGGCCATAACTCCCACAATAATCGACGGATTTTGCCCAACATCGAACTTAACCTGTATATTATAATTATATACCTGTGTATCAAATATGAATTCAATACACCAATGCTTTCAAAAGATATCGAACGGAAACCATTTTTTTTTTCATAAAATGAAGTCGAAAAAGGGCCATAACTCCCACAATAATAGACGGATTTGATTCAACATCGAACTTGACCTGTATCTTATGATTAAAAAGCTGTGTATAAAATATGAATTCAATACACCTATGTCTTGAAAAGATATTGAACGGAAACCATTTCGTACGGGACGTACGTACGTACGGACTGCGGTGATACTATCTGCCCCCCATTTTCAATGGCGGGGGCATAATAAAAGCAGCTATTACTTCCTACAAACGAATATCGGGTGTCTCTATACGAGAAAACAATCTCTGCTAATAAGAATTAAGCTTATAACACATTTATTACTCTAAGGAAATATGATAAAATCACTAAATTATCCCAGCCCCACATTATCGAATCAACGTCATATAACGTCTATGCAAACGTCTATGCAAGTACATTACAGTACATGGACATTGATACAACAATGGTATGACATTGTGTGGCCGCTGAGTTATCCACGTGACCTTTATTATGTTCTAATCCATTAAATTATATATGGATATACACATCTTCTTGCGCAAAATTTATTTGAAAATAGCATAAGATATACCGGTAGCACTATTGGTAAACGCTTCATTACTAGCTATAACGTAGCCATGACATCGCTATCATAACATTCTACGCTCGGCACGACAGGAGATGAGAAAGGTCTTTTCCGTGACAGTTCCTATATCCACCAATTTTGATGCCTTGGTATATACATCTCTACAAAATTCCATTCGCTTTTTTCACATGTGAGCCATGTTTTCGTGTAAGTCAATCATCTAAATGCTAACATGAAATGACAAAAGCATATGACAATAGATTTGGGGTCCTTTAAGGTCAATTTTGCATCAAAATAGTTTTAAATGTTAGAATAAATATTGGTAAAATTTCGGAAAGACGTTTTTACGTGTTTATATCGAAAGGAGCTGAACTTGATAGAAACGTGATCCAGTATCCCATTTTACAATGCACTGAATATTCACTATCGTGCCGATCGTGGCGATATCATTTCCAGCTATAATGTAGCACTGAGTTTCCATATATTTATATTCCTTGCATAACAACATAGTCAGCAGATAAGCACTGCTTGACGCAATTCATTATGAACAGACATGAAATTATTCGGATGAAGTTGGGTTTTTTCGACAATTATCCGTATCTTTTCTCGCTATGGCTTTCTGTAGTAGTTCCATTTCAGTCTTGACCTTTTCTGCAAAGCTATCAATAGTTTCTTTATTGTTGAGGACAACCACACTGTGTGTAAACGGGTCGTAGGTGATCTCACACGGTTTGTTAATGTTGGCAGCATATGCTCTGAAAAAACAACAACAATATATGGCCATATCAGTAACTAGGAAAGCTGCTTTTAAAAGAGTTGACATTGATTTTAGTGAACAAAAAGAAGAAAGAAAACACGAAGGATGAGTGCATGTGAACCTATATTATTACAGTTTGAAATATTGAAAATACATGTGTGCATATTTTGCTTGGCAGTTGCGTTTATAGTCACTGTACTGACGCTTTGTTTCACAACATCAACGGTGAATAACGGCAACGCATAACTGTAAACCAAACGGAAACAGTTTTATATATGAGCCACGACGTGAGAAAACCAACAATGTGGTTTTGCGCCCAGCGCAGACTCAGATCAGCCTGGGCATCCGCCCAGTCTGATCAGAGTCTTCGCTGTCCGCATGGCGGTAGCTTAGACCCTTAGCTATCATATAAGCGCTTAGCGAAGGGTTTGACCAGGCTGGGTAGATGTCCAGGCTGATCTGAGTTTGTGCAGGGCGCACAACCACATTGTTGGTTTTCTCTTGTCGCGGCTCATATAAGAAAATGCCAATTTACTTCATTTTCTTCATCATATCTTCGAATGATTCAGCAATAAAGTATAGTGGTTGAAGATCTTCATCAGTGTATTCTTGTACAGCCGTCTTTTCTGGGTCAAAAGGGCGTTTCTCTGGGTTGTCTGAGAGGGCGTGCTGTAATTCCCCATAGGATGACAGAACGCCCGCCCCGTAGGCACGAAGCTCGCCTTTCTGTTTGCATAATCCAAACTCGACTGTGAACCAGTATAGCTGTAAAGTTAGAAAGAATTGTAAGATTATCATATCCGCAATCACAAACTAAAATTTACAGAAAGCTGAATATATACTTTTATTTTAAAATATCCTTTGGAAAGATGATGATTTTGCATAGCATGGCTTTCGGGGAACGATTAGCTTAATGCATAGCTTCTCTCATAAATCCATATGTCCTATAATAATGTTTTATGTAGTTTAACCATTATTATTGTAATACGGTTTGGCTGAAAAGAGAAATATGCCAGATGAATCCACTTAGATGTAAAAGTAAAAAGTGGCAGGTGGCAGTTCTCCAACGCAGAGAGACAATTACAGGTACATTATTATATGTTTTATCATACAGTGTTGTTCATTTTTTAAATACTGGGGGACTATAAAAACGCACCATTGTATATCATGTTATTTTAACCGAGTTTGCAATATTGGAAACGTTTGAGCACCCGTGCGAGTTAGCATGGTGGAGTTCATTAAGTTTGCAAACGCTTACAGAGTGTGCGCAACCATGCATAGAAATTTCGAGAAAAAGGAAATTTGGTAACTTTTTCGCATAAAATTTTAACGAATTCACATTTTGTCGAATTTTAATGTTTATGCATCTGAATGAATACTACACACTGTAAAACAATGAAAAATGGCAAAGATCCTTGAAAAAATGTTTTATCGATGTTCGAAAATTGGATATTTTTTTAATAAAAAATAGGGTACAGTTCAAAATTTGGAGATGCCCGACTTAAAAACTGACCAATTGATTTTATACCTACCCAGGTCATGAGAGAATGTCTTAATGTACCAGTTCCAAGAAATTTGCAAATTATTCAAATGTCCGTTACCTTCACTTCCGGTTACTGTGTAAAAAGTTTGAATCTTGCAAGATGACGTTGAAAAGAAAGAAATGTAACCGATAAAAAGAGAACACAAAGCATGAACAATGAATAACCTCTGATTTTTATGTCATTGCAATCTGATCAGCAGTTACGAAATTGCAGCAAACTGAAAATCACGCTTCAATCATCATTGGATTAATGCGAATTTATCTCCCTTTAGGAACATTTTAAAGCATAATTTTGCATTCTTTGTGAAAGCTTGTGTTCCCGGTTACAATTGGAATAAACCAAAATTAAAATAGTTGATGGCTGTATGAAACAAAAATTCATTTTTCTAGCATATCCAAAGCTACAAATTGGTGCGTTTCTAAAGTCTCTCAGTATATTATTTTTCCTTTTATAGTGAAATGCGCATGAGACGAAATAAGAACAGCAAATAGTCAAATTAATCTGTGTCTGTTTTTGCTTTGGTTTTGTCCCCTGAACAAAGAATTCGAAAGCCTAGCTTGTCTTTGTATTTCGGCTCGAAACGTTCTGCTTCTAATTCAACATTTCAGCAGAGGATCAGCTGGATAATACATGTATTAATGTTCTTATTAAGAGGCAATATTGGCATATCCTCCAAACAGCCAAAATTATTTCTCCAACCAGAAAAGATTCTTACATGTATTCTCTATGAAAACTTTTTAACAAGAAATATATCCGAAACCTAAAAGGCAAAGGCATTCATCCAGCCCCAGCAAAAATCATTCGCATCGTTATGAAACACTCTATACCTATATGAAAAATGTACCTGAGAAGGCTTTCACTGTCTGAGCTTTAATTTTTGTTAAATGCATGAATGGAAGCCATCTGACAAACAGTAATAAAATTGCTAATATCTTACCGTCGCAAACTTCTCTATGTCCGAATCAGAAGCTCCAAGGGTGGCGAGCCCCAGGTTTTGTGAGAATTGTGCGAACGTTGGATTAGCAAGCATAGGAACATGACCAAGCAACTCATGAATGCAGTCCCTGTATGATAGAATTATTGAAAGATAATAATGAACAATGCTTTAAAAAGGATTGGCAATTGCTAGAATCTGAAACTTTTTAAGCATTTGAAAAAGAATCTTATACAGGCTAAAACCAAATGGTACGCTTCCTGTGCTAGATGTTTCTCGACGGATAGCATGCTTGCATACTTCAGTAAATACATATAACGACTGGGTACGTTTTATGTATGACGTGTTCCCTAATTGAAGGCTATGCAAGTAACTTTACGGGACGTTACGCTTTTAAAGGATAAACTCTTAAAATTGGAACTGCGATATTTTACAATTGTACAAGCTCTTAATCATACTCTAAAACAATATGTATCAACTTCGTTCTATTTGATGTGCTATATGAGATTTTTGTTATAATGTTATATATTAATTAACATATTTGCCCTATACTACTGTTACGACATCAAGGTATGCATGAGCTTATCTACATCAAAGTACTTTACGAATTTAAAGCATGTTTGATTTGATTTTGATTATTTTTCTTCTTCAGAAATTCCTGTATTTGATGCAAACCGCGTGATCTTCCAATCAGATGCCGCGTAGTTTTGTCGTCTCGTCTGTTTCAAAACTGTTTATCAAGAGCCCTTCCATATAGACCGCGATACGACAAGACCAACAGCGTGGCATGTGTGCCCAGCGAAGACTCAGATAAGCCTGTACATCTGACCAGTCTGATCAGAGTCTTTGCTGTGTGCTTAAAGGGCAGTTAAGCTGCCTCTGTGCCAACAGTGAAGACTCTGATTAGACTGGGCGGATGTCCAGGCTGATATGATTTTACGTTCGGTGTACATGCCACTTTGTTGCAATTTGTACAATAATAGGTGAATGGACTACACTTACGGTTCTGGTGAATGGTCAGGTTTTGACGGATGCCGTACATACTGTGTACACTGGAACACTCGGAAGGCCAGACTGGCGAGAAAGTCACGTGCAGATAATAGGCCAGCCACCGGACGAAGCTGAAAACCAGTCCTTCCTGGAATAAAGAATATGATAACAGAACATTTTATGACAAAGGCGTGTATTTGTGTGTCTTTGTATTGATAACAAAATACTGCTTTAAAGAGTGAAACCAAAGCAATGCTGGGCTCTAAAGCTGAAAACAATCAAAATGCTACCTTTTCGAAAAGTGAAGTTCTTTTTTTTCAATAAGGCATATACCTAACTTTCAAATGGTCTCCTTACAATGCGCTTTGAAATACTTAAATGTTAATAAAATTGGATTATGAGTACAAAGGTTAATGTCAGATGTTTTGTAGTATATCTGACACATTGCGGAGTTGGAAATAAGAAGTCTAATAATAAATAGATTAACAAGTGTTCTCCCTCCAGGTTCAATGCAACAGACTCCTAGGTTCACCTGCATCGTATTAACAGAGAATCACTAGTCGCTTCAAAAATATTAACTGATGTGAAAAAGTATCCGCAACGTTAAACGGATATTTAACGTATGTTGCAAACAGCGAGCACTCCGATCAGTCTGCATATTCTTGGGTCCGGTTGTTCAAAGCATTGCTAGTTTAACAAAGTTGTTAGTCAATGATTCGTTAAGTCTTCTAGCACACATAAAATCAAGAGGGATCACATTTTTTCGGCAGAAAATGGTAGCGTTTTCGCGTATTATACGTTTGAAATGTCAACGTGTCGTTAAACTAACGAAGTCGTAAGTTTTGAACAACCGGGCCCTGAAGTTCAGCAGGAGCCTTTATGTTCCCCCTGAAGGTTTCTCAGGGTCCATATAAGTAAAGGCTCCGTCAGTCCAAGCCATTGCTTTGCGCATATATACTCAATCGAAATAAAAACGCAACGCCTAATTTTTCCAATATTTCATAGTTCATGTCATTTGCAGCTCATTTTCAGTTTAATTTCTTAAGTCAACAGGAATTAATGGTTACTGTCCCAGAAATTCAGTTCTGTTGATGAAATTGTTCACGTTTGAGAGAACACTACTGATAGGTACCCGATTTTCAAAGGTCTAAGTTAGGGATATGTCTGCCAAGGCGCTTGGAATGTTGCATGCTTATGTAAGCCTGCGGTTGGAAGCCAAACATATCCATTACCACCCATCAATGATTTTTAGACTTGTAAAAAGAGATCGACGCGCTTGGGACACCATAGATTATGACCTTAGACAAGGCGCTCAATGCGACGCATACATCCTGTCTCGCGATAGTTCTACCTCTTTTTGAGACTTTTGAAAATCGGGTAGCTCCAGGTAGTGCTCTCTCAACCGTGAACCATTTCATCAACAGAACTGAATTTCTGGGACAGTAAACATTAATCCCTGCTGATTTTAAAAATTAAACTGAAAATGATCTGCATATGGCGTGAGCTTTGAAATAATGAGAAAATTAGGTGTTGCGTTTTTATTTCGATTCAGTATACTTTATACACCCATTTTGCGTGTCGTTACTTTTAAAAATGATCCCGCTTACGTTTCAGAAACTCGGAGACGTCCTCCAGTTGGGGAATGGTGTTCTCACAATACCCGCACTCCTCTTCCAGCTCCTTAAAGACCTCGAGATGTTCCTTACAGGCGTACACTGGTAATAGATTCTTTAAATTTCTATACACCTGGCCCCTGCAGAAAAATATATTGCAAATACAATCGTTTTCTTAGTTGTCGTGCAGAACAGCTTGAATGTGCGAGGAAAGATGGAGCATGCGGTAGAAAAACACTTCATTTCTATTTATATCATAAAACGATCTCACCAATTGGGATACGATCTTTTTCTGATTACATGTATAGGTAAATAATTTGTAAAACACCTAATGAGAAAAAGCGAACCAACGAGTAATTTATCTGTTTGTGTTTTCATTCTAAGAACAATAAATAACTAAACAAATAAAATTAAAGCTACAGTGCTTGAAACATAGAAAATAGGTAAAAATAATTGTTAAATGTTTTCGTATAATTTGCTTAGTCGCTTGTAACCCTTCTGTTGGTCTAAATTATTTAGGTCAATAAAGATAGCTGAGTTGCCACCTATTTGGGAGAGAGCTGCTGACTCGGCTTATCACTTGCAATTTATTGTTTGTTGGGATGTCTTTGTCAATATTTCCCTTTGATGTTGGGGATAGGGTTTGGGATCTGATTCAGTCAGTTCCTGAAGTGTAGTTACTCTTTAAATTTGAATCAGTTTGTATTCGCAATCAGTTTTTAAGGCATTTTAAATATTCAAGAATAAACATTTGCTACACATAAACTTAGTGATATTGCCCTCAGAAAGAGCCGCAATGGCACGTGAATCCTAATATGAAATGATGAAACTGCATGCATTACCGAAATGTAAAGTGACTGAACAAAGGAAAAATAAAGGCATATACAGTGTGTGGCCAGAATCAAAGTGTTACTTACCACGCTCGAATTTCGTCTTCTGCGTATTCAATTCGTGGAATAGGATCTCCGCTACAATAATATATAGTAGCGTGTTATATTAAACAATACCTGTCAGCTGGACAGGATAGCTCGCCTGACAGCGCCTTGCCCATCAACTAAAAAACTTTAACGTAAAACTTTAACATTTTCTAACGCCGACGCCGCCGCCGTCGCCGACGCCGGGGGTAGTGCAATAGCTCTTCCTGTACATTCGTACAGGCGAGCTAAATAGAGATGTGTCTAATTCACATAAAACTTTTTTATGAATTTTAATACAGATAATTTGTTTGCATTTGTATTGGTCAAATAGGCGAAATACAAATTAAGTGTTTATTGTAGTTATTACGAGCAGGTCTACTTGTGACTGGAACAGATTATGAATACTAGTGCAGGATACATGTTCAAACTTCAGCCGCAAGCTGCTAATGCGATAAAAAGGGAAATGCTTATCGTAAGTTCACGAGAAATGGTTGCAAAAAACATCCTTATATCAGATACTAATTTTCGTAGAAGACTAGAAGAACAAATGCTGCTAAATTTAAAATCAAAACATACGTTCAAAAAACTTGAAGTAAGATCTTGCCTAAAGGTAAGACAGCTCGTCTCACAAATTTAAAAGTGCAGTAAAAGAATAGTTTTGATTTTGCCAGTTTCATTCATTTAGCTAATGCAACAACACGTAATTGGAATGTCGTGAGTTCAAGCCAAACGTTTCGCCATCCGGCAACTGGAAAACTCTCCCTGCTTACCCAGCAGAACCCCGTTTAGAGCTGAAAGCAGTTCGGTCCCCAGCGATATCGAATCCACTGAGCTACCAGGGCTCCTACTTAGCTTTATACATGTAAAAGACAACTTGAAAAAGCGTAGTCGTTCTGTCATACATGAATTCTTGGCACAAACGCAGAGCCTGATCAGACTGGTTATGTAGGAACGATGCGCTATTAGTCAACGCTAATTTGCAGAGCTCTAGCTCCAAACATCTAGGGTGAATAAGGTGCTCAAAGCCGTGTACTTACTATCTATATTCAAAGGCAATGTCAGCTATTTGCTTTCGTCTTGCTCTGTATGCTTTGTCTGTAAAACCCTGATATAGAAGAAAGTATACTGAGCATCAAAAGAAACGCCTACAAGACTAAATTTGATTTTTATATGTCGTCTGATTTACAAGTTTAATTCATGTATAGCAGAAAAAAATACTGACGTCTGCCAATAACATGAAATTAGCTTCTTGCAAAATTAAACCATGATTAAGAGTTGCCTCAATTTATAGAATTCTCTTGAAATAAAGACTTTATTATTATCATTATTATTATTATTATCATTATTATTATTATTATTATCGTGAAACATTCAAAGTTGTTTTAAGAGTTGTCTTTCCTTTCGCAGAATAAACAACTGTCAAAACGCAGCTCTAATGCGTGATTATGAAACCCGTCGGGACTATTACCATAGTGCTCTTCTTACGAACATGACAGCAGTTGAATTGTTGAATTCATCAAACAGTCATCAAACTTGGTACATATATACACAGCCATATGACTGCAGCAGCTGCATGAAAATTTTTTACGGTTGGTTGACTTTGACATATTTTGAGCACTATTTAGAAGATTACCATCATACATGGGATGATGGTTCAGTCTGACTCTGCACTGTCACTGTGACCCATATTTCGCAGTTTATTGATTTTGCATCTCCAAAACTGTTTAAGGGATTAACATAGTACTTGGCTACACAAATTAATAGCCTGACGCTTGGAAGGACTTGCGGTCACTCTGACATAGATATCATGGTTCGGTGATTTTGCTTTATATTTTGAGCACTGTTTAGTTGGTATTCGTCATATACCTGGGATAATAATTCAGTCTGACACTGCAGATGACCTCATATATTCTAACTGTGAGAATCAGGCACCCATGAGGCGCGCTTCGGTGTCTTCTGATGACTCTTGTCTTACCCTTGCTGCGGTCATTAAGTCTGAGAAAATAATTGGCCGAACATTTTATGGAATTAAAAATTCAGCTTCTGAAAGTTTATACCTTTAACTTTAATCCCTCACAAAAGAAAGCGTTCTGGTGTCTATAGTTTATGGACTATAAATGCGCCAATGTGCTCAATCCGTCGAAATAGCATAAACAAAGTAATAAAAGCATATACCTTTACCTTCGAATCAACTGGACGTATACAAATTTGCGCGTTTCTTTTGATGTTAAGTGTATATATACCATAGCTGATTAAAATGCAAATGTGTATTTTGCCGTATTGGATAATTTGCACTGTATTCATTCCGCCTTGCTTTCAGTCTTATGGACTGAGAGCTTAGACATCAAGAGTGTATATCGTACATTACAATGATTCAGGCCGCGTTCACACGAGCAAAGTTTCTATGTCACAGAAACTTTAACAAAGAAAGTATGCCAAACGTTTTGCCTTTAAATGGGAGCAAATTATTTGTTAAAAAAATGTGACATAGAATATTTGTCAAATAAACTTTGGCAATGAAATATTTGCTGCAGTGTTCACACGACCAAATATTATTCGTCAAAGTTACCTGCAGCAATGAAACAAAATCTTTGTCACATTTTCCACGCTTATAGCAAAGTTCTTTGTTGTATTATCTTTAGCAAAGTTCTCCGTTTACACAGACAAATTTAATCAATCGAAGTAACTTTACCAAATATATTTGTCAAAGAAACACTGTCATATTTTGGCATTTACACGAGCACATTTTTCTGTGGCAAACCGTCTTTTTCACAGAAACTTTGCCCGTGTAAACGCAGTTTTACCCACTGAGCTCTCCAAAACGAGCTCTCGGCTTTCAGCAGAGAAGCCGGAAGAATTTTCATTTAAAGGGTACTTTTCTTTAGAAAGGCCAATGCAATAGTAAAATAGTTCTGCGTCTGCTAATTTCGTTTCACGGATGCTTTCCTTGAATTTACTCACGTACTTTGCATAACTTATATTCGAGAACACTTTAGTATACAATAACCTCATCTTCCTAATCGGTATTTCCAAGGCTGTCATAGAGGCAAACGACTTTTTCGTGTTAACAAGACAACTTGATCGTTAGTAGTTAGTTGTTTTATTGCTCATTAACAGTTGATGACAATAGCAAATATAGTTTAGTAGTGCTCGTCTTGCATGTGACACGCAATGAGACCTCGAGACGAGTCATTGTTCTGTAGTATGTGAACTTATATGAGCCTAACTATAAGAAAAGTGGTTTTGGGAGTTTACAGGCAGTGAAGACTACAGTCAAACTATATTCGCATATGCTCGCTCGTACAATATCATGGCTATGCATATGTGAACTGACGAGTCGGCGAATATAAGCAGGCTGATGTTGACTTTGGCTGTTTCATTGTGCCCAGATGAACATTGTTTTCAACCCGAGGGTTATATTCAGCCTTTTTATACTTTTTTACACTCTAACTTATTTATATCAATCACGTCGTATGAAAACATGCCTTAAGCCATGCGCACACATCTACTCAAATCAATTGCGCAGCTGCGCAAACTGATTAGAAACTTGACGTCACTTCCTTTGACAGTTCATAGACTGTAAAAGGGAAGACTTTTATCGAACTGTACAGATACACAGACTGATTTGAGACTTTCCTCTTTGCATAAACCTTAAAGTGTCTTTTCGTGCACAGAAAAATATATTGGAACTTGTGCCTGAATATCTGTTCCGTAATATTGTGTTATTTGATCTGATTAGACAGAATTTATGTACAAAGTAAATCTGTAGAGCCACAAATTTCTTGAGCGCAGCTACCTTTGACACCAGTAACAAAGACAACAAATTATCACGTATTCAGTGTCTGTCTAGTCTTCATAACTTATTTATCCGTCTCCATTTATATAGATTTTGATAGTTGTAGCTCTGCAGAATTTAATATGTAGGATGAAATGAAACGCAGCTTGGAAACTTAAGGTCAAGAGAACACCCAGAAACATTATCTGACTGTATTTCTTTGACTGGAATGACAAGCAAATATCGCCTTGTAACAAAAGCTGTTTAATTCAAGAAGTTAGAATGACAGGTTGAATCAGCGTTTGTCAGCGTTTGAGCCGCGAATACGACAAACAAACAAAGTGACATGTGCGTCCAGCAAACACTCAGATCAGCCCGGCTACCAGAGCATACACCTAGTCTGTTCAGTGTCTTCGCTGTGCGCTTAAATGGTAGCTGGGTGAATATTTATCTACGGGACTTTTCGTGTCCGGTAGTATTTTTTCAGTAATATTCAGTAACACATTTCTGATTTTAGTATTATTTCATATATATAGTGTTTCTCTCATTAAACTAAAATTTTCAGTCACGCTGGATAGTTATAGTCTGGAAAAAATTAGGTGTCTACAAACACGCCTGGTAAACTATCACAGGTACCTCCGCGGAGGTACCGATAAAATGTTGTGACAGGCATCCGGAGCTACCTGTGACGGACCAAAATTAAACAAAAAACGGTAGGTATTTGTCTTTTTTGATAAAATACATTATAACCAGGGGGTTTATTGAAAATCAAAGAATGCTATTCGACCCTTATATACATTAAGTTTTGTCACACAGTATATCCCCGGGAACTTTACTTATATACAGATGATATGACTTTTCAAGTGGCTTTAAGGTCTGGCGAAAGTACTGAAAACAAGAACAAATCGGTTGTTTTAGGTCCTAAATGCACTTTTCTTGCATAAGAATTTGTTGATCTGGATACACTGACGTAAAGTAAACCTCCTTGCCCAAATATAAATGCCGATAAACTCCAACTAAGGCTGGATCGGTAAAAAAACAACTGGAGGTGCCTGTGACGGAATGGAGGTGCCTGTGATGTAAGAAAATATAGCAAAAATCTGAAGATTTATAGCGGTTGCAAATATTGATATTCTTCATCTCTAGACCACTGCCTTGGAAGAATCGTTCATTCAACGTCGCAATTTAATCTATCATAATGCGAATATCAAGCTTTTTGTTAAAACGACAGACAACGATCATGAACTTATACAAGCAGATTCTACATCCTGCTCTCAAAACCAAGATGGAAGTAAGTATACGTTGACAATAGTTCATAAAAGACACGCATGGTAAACCGAATAAAGAGCTCTTTCCCAGACAGGTGGAAATTCACCTACCCCAAATGAAAACAACGCTAACTTCTGTTTTACCTATTTTATATTTAACCAGAAAGCAAAGTGGGCAGCTGTACAGGACCTTACTGCCAGAAGACTACAGACAAGCGGACACAAGAACACATAACAGTGATGCTTCACAACAGAAATGCAAAATCCAAAGCAGATCACCTCAAAGAGTTATTGTCCGTTAGTTTTCGTATCTGTTAGTCAAACATTGACGAGTTGTACGTAGCTGTTGAAAACTTACTGCCTAATTCAGTGTTAGAATAGTTATGAAATGCGCTTAAATAAGAGGCAGCGTTTTTGTGAATGGTGATGACTGTCTGCTAGTCATTCCAAATCGTTAGAAATTGTCCAGGTCACACGCCATGCTAGCTACTCGAAACGTTTGCAAAAACAACGTTTCAGAAGATGACTTTTATGTAGTAAATGTGCTCTTTTGTTACCAAATTTGATGCAGTGGCTGTTCGGAGACTTTGAATTACACGTTATTTACAGTAAGATTCCGATCACTTCAATATACTAAACGGTGTAATATTGAAAACATGTCACATGCCGATGATGTAATCTGTAGGCCTTACGGATGTATTTGGATTCTAGCGCCAACAATTCAAAACCACTTGTAGCACCTATCACTTCAGTTACCACAAAGTTAGCATATACAGCGAGCGTCATACGACACATGCGAGCGACACATGTGAGGTACCAAAAGGATCAACACTATAGATACCTGTACGTGTATGCCAGTTGACGGGTATCGGCAATTTTGACAATTTGACACACCATACGTGTAGCTGGCATGACGTGTGACCTCGACAATTTCTGACAAGTTGGAACGACTCATAGCCAGCACATCCTGATCACAGTCATCACCAGTCACAAAATGTTGACTCTTATCTAAGCGCACATTTCATAACGATTCTAACACTGAATTAGGCAGTTAATTTTCAGCAACTATGTGAAATTCGTCCATGTCTGACTAACAGAAGCGGAAACAAATTGGGCAATAACTCACTGAGATGGTGTTTTAGAAATTTTAACATGGAATTTCATGATATACGCATTATGATAGCTTAATGGCACGTTGAATGAATGATTCTTTCCAGGCAGTGGTTTAGAGAAAATGTCAATATTTCCAGCTGCAATAACTATTCAGATTTTCACTATATTTGCTTACATCACAGGCACCTCCACACCATTGCAGGCACCTCCAGCTGTTGTTTTGAAAAAATCAAGCCTTATTTGTAGTCAATCGACATTCACATTTGCGCAAGGAGGTTACCTTAACACCAGTGTGCCGAGAAAAACAGATTCGTATGCAAGATCACTGCATTTAAGACCAAAAACGGCCAAATTCTTTATGTTTTGAGTACTGTGGGCTGACATCAAAGCCACTTCAAAAGTCGTATCTTTGGTTAATATGGAAAGTTCAGGGGGATATAATATGTGACAAAACTTTATGTCTATAAGGGTCGAATAGCACTTTTTGGTTTTTAATAAACTTCCTGGTTATTTTATATTTTGTCAAAAAAGAGGAAAACCTACCGTTTGTTGTCATTTTTTTGACAGTCACAGGCAGCTCCAGGTGCCTGTCACAACTTTTTATCGGTACCTCCGCCGGAGGTACCTGTGATAGTTTACCAGGCGTGACAAAGTGTATCCTATACAACTCAATGTAACGGTAAATGTCCGAATTTCAAAATTCAAAATTGGATTTAATTTTTTTCATTAACCCATTCCATAAAATAGATTCTTTTAAACAGGTGTTAAAATACTTCATCTTTTGTCCGTTTAAGGTTCTTTTTGAGCACAATTGATATGTGGAACACTAATAAAATCCAAGTTAAATGTCTGTCCGTAGATGTTATGTCCATACCGTTACGTCCTCCTATAGACCTCTTTTTCAAAGCCTCTACATATGAATTGGACATGGTTGAACATCCACTAAACTTATATTACTTGATTATTCTGTTTATTGGTATAACAATCTCCTAAAAATGTAACAGGAATGAAATATTTTGCTTGATACATTTATTGCGTGTCCACACCGTTCATTTTAGTTCTCATGATAATTTTCAACATAGTCATCTTTAAACTGGGTGACCTGAAGTAGTATGGTATAAACTCAAGTTTGTTTACTATGGACACCACCATGTCTGTTGGGAAATGTGCGAAATTCGCTTGAAAAACACTAAAATGTCTATACCGTTACCGTCATTACCGTTACTTTTCACGTCCACACCGTTACTTTAATGTGTAACCGTGCAGACATTTTTAATTTTATTTGCCTGATTTTCTATTTTCTTGTAACCCTTTGTTGCAGTTTTCGTTTTCAACTGATTGCTTAGAGGTTAATTGATATAAAACGCCAAAATTATGACATAATTATATTTAAATAACATGTATATTATCAGTATTTACTTATTAAATATCAATTTAGTGAGACCTGCCAAGTTCTCCTTGTGTTCCTCTAATGCTATTAGCTCAATTTCTTCTTATAACTATGCATAAAATGTTTTGAAAGTCTCTATCCTTTGAAATAGTTTAGAATTGTTTGAAGCAAACACGTTTTACATGCCAAAATGCCATCTTGAAAGTGTTAGAAAGTATTACCGTTACGGCTGTCCTGTACCGTTACTACTGTCCATTCCGTTACAAATGGAACTAAAAATGAATAATTTCAAGTAAATATCTTTTCTGTTAGGTTTTGTTTCATTATTAAACAGAAGTATGCATAACAGCATATTGCCCACAGCAACTGCGACTTTATAGACATCTTTTTCAATATTGACAGAAAACTTTTGTGTCTAAATTTTACCAATTTACGTTTGTCCATACCGTTCATAGTTTTTGTCAACAAAAACATTAAGTCAGAAATATTTAGTTCCATATTCAATAAGTATTAGAAATTCGCTGCAAAGTGAATGTATATTTATTCAGTGTAAATACAGGCTGAATGAAGGAAACCAACGTTTTTGGCATTGAACACCCCGTAATGGTATGGACAAATTACCGTTACGAGGCATTTCCGGTTGCCATGGAAACCATAGTTTTCGTCAGAAATTGTCTTTATGTAAAAATAATATGCTTCTAGTGTCAAACTTTCATATTTCACATCGAAAATTCGGAAAGGAATATGTTTATTCTAAAGATAAATTTTGGTCAAAAAGTCTCGTAGTTAAATATTCACCCAGCCAAGGGTCTAGGCTACCTCCATGTGGGAAGCGAAGACCGTAATCGGACTAGGTGGATACCGAAGCTGATCTGAGTCTTCGCTGAGCGAACATGTTACTTTGCTGGTTTTGTCGTGTCGTGGCTCATATAACTATTTACCGGATGATCGCAGTCCAACTCTGGTTCAAACTTGGTGACTAGATGTGTACAACTGTCGAGATCAGATATGTGTCGAGGAAACCAAATTTCTGAAAACAAAAAAGAAAAGTTGTGCAAGACTTGCTGGCATTTAAAGGTAAGCATCGTCTCTTTACACTATTTCCAAATAAAACTTACAAACTTACAATTTTCTGGTTAAGATTCTAGTTTTTCACAAAATTATTTGCGAAATCAAAAGCATAGCTTTGACAAATTAAGGTTTGTATTTGTTGTCATAGTATATTCATTAAGAATGTGCAAAAGTTTCTACTTTTTCTCGACGACATCAAATAGTCGTCGGCTGAATGCTATAATATTGTATGTCCATTTTCTGAAAAGTCGAGAAAACGGGGTTCGAGGTTTGCAGCCCTTAATTTAGTTTGAAAACTCCTATATGAATAAAAATCATGTAAAGTTAAGTTTGAAACATTAGTGTTCAAAACCAGTTTATTTAGCAGAAAATGGACTTTTCAGTTTTAACATAGAACAATTTGTTTAAAAACTCTGCATGTTTTTCAATAACCCGGAGATAGAACAATTTCACGACCTAGTTTATTATATAGCCAGCAATGCAGGGTCTAACAGTTCTAATCTAACTACACATGCATTATCCAACTCAATTGCTAACTCCACATCAGTTGCTACTGCTTTCTTTTATAATGTAAATTGGAGTATTTTCATTTTCTCTACTTTCTGTCTCCTCATTCTTTGATAATCAATAAGCAATGGTAATGAACCAATGGCATAAAAGGATTTGATCATGTGACACCAGAAGTCACGTGATCAAATATTTCTTAATACTCCCATCTCATCTGTTCAAAATGCTTATAGAACAGTATAGCACTAACAAAAAGTCAAAGAAGCTAAATTGAATAGCTTATAAACGCCCACAGAGACAGATTATGCAACATCTAGGAGAACATTTGATTCTGGTTCTAACGGTATATAATACACATTTTTTTCTCAAAAAAATGGACATAGAACACTATAGCATTCAGCCGACGAAGTGTGTGGAACTGGCAACTTCATATTTAATATTGATTTCCCATAGCACTAATATCACAAAAAAGAAATAATGATAATAAGGAGAAGAAAAATAATAAATAAACACACACACACATACACATACACACACACACACACACACACACACACAAAAGTGAGCTGCTAGAATTTCTGTAGCATTCAAATAAGCATTGCTATTTAACAACGATGTTACGAGTAAATCTTATCTAAAAATAAGTATTGTCATATAAAACTAGTCGGTTATGAACCAAAACAGTCTCTAACATTCTGGAACGACTTGTAATTCCAGTTACTTCATAATTTTACCTTGAGACTTGTTTTCTATTATTCTATTGAAACATGTTCATCGAAATACATACAAAATTCATACTATGATGGTTTGATAAACCGCTAATATAGATCTTTGTCATTTTTGATTAATCGAAAGTTATGACTTACCTTTCTTTTGTAGCACGTTTTCTTGTCCTATCCAAATGTCTGTAATGGAATTACTCTGGCGTAATGTATTTGTAAGAGATGTTATTGTGTCTTTGCTCCCGGTGCACTGCAAGATGACGTCAAATTGGGCTCCCTTTTTCTTGGTTAATCTCGACTCAATGTGATCAAGTGAAACTTTAGAAGACTGTGAAAGAAACGAAGAAAAGTATACAAATTCATTGTAACTCAAATTGTGTAGTTTTACCTGTCGTAGCTGTTAACTTTATTATTTCATGGTTTCAGAAATAAATAAATTTACAACAAAATTTCATTAGACGGTATATTCTTTCATATTTACATTTTTTATGTATTTACTGAAAAGCCCTATAGTAAACCATTGGAACGTAATGTAGTTTACATTCCAATAATTACATTGAGACACGCGACGTCAATGACGTAAAAATAAACAATGGCTCTCTACAATCTGATTGGACGTAAGCGACGTCATGACGTCATGCATGCTGTTCAGCTGTTAGCAGAAACATTGCGTGTACATGTTTTACTGCTTCAATTTTAGCGCTTATATAAGATTTTTCATGAAAGATTTGATCAAAACGAATGTAAATATAAGCAATGAACTTAATTTTTCTGTTGTTTATCGAAGTGTAAACTACATTGGGTCACTAGCAAAGTTTACATGAACCCCTTCGGGGTTCATTCACTTTGCACGTGACCCAATGTAGTTTACGAAGGGGTTCATGTAAACTTTGCTAGTGACCCAATGTAGTTTACACTTCGATAAACCTCAGAAAAATGAAATTCATTCCGTAATTAAAATAAACTGCAAAATTTATGAAGAAATGACAGGTGTTTCAGTAAATATGAATAAAATAAAAATCTTCAGGTTCAAATGCAAATTTGCCCATCTTCTAATGGCCAGTAAGAATATCGAATATGACTTCTTACGTCATGTGATTATGTACATTGAGGATCTTACACGAGTGGTCATTAATATGAAATTTATGAATCGAGCCTTCGGCGAGTTTCATAAATTTCATATAAAATGACCACGTAAGATTCTGTTTATCATATGACCCTTTTAAATGTGATTTTTCGCCTTCAAACTGATCATTATTTCAATAAGAAAACGCACTGTTGACATGGACGTTGTCAATGACGTAACGTATACGCGCCAATGTGTTATTACACGTGTGGTCATACATTTTTATGACACGACATTATCCACTGAATAACAGCGACGTCATATAATAAATGTATTTTTCTGATTCGTGAAAGTGAAGGTGGCGTCAGAGAAAATTATTCTATCCAGTGAGGTGGTTTCGAGCGCGGTCCGTTATTCGAAGTAGTATTCTCAAAATTAATTGTCAAATGAATAATTTGACTTTTCACAGCTTTTTTTGTTTAAGTCTAGATCGAACATAAAACTCGGCTGTGATCGTCTCAGTCATACAATGCAGTTGCCATTAACCCTTAATGCGCCAAAAAAGCAGAGGACAAAATATACGTCTGCAGAAATTTAAAAAAAATCTTTTGTCAAAGGTATATCATATTGAGAATTCAATGACTATATGGCAAACAGTGTAGATCCAGATGAGGTGGCTCATGGTGAGCCACCTCATCTGGTTCAACACTGTTTGCAAATTCAACAATTTTTCATTTTTGGCGCTTTAAGGGTTAACACGGGGCAATGAGGCCCCTTATCGCACACTGAAGCGACAACTATCTCTTCCAGTTCTTGAACAGGGGCCATATTTATAAAACAACTTAAGTGGTTGCTATGCTGTTGCTAAGGCTAAATTTCTATGAAGGAGGTTCCCTACAACTATGAAATTTGCTCTGGAGGAACAGTCTTTCTGCCTTAGCAACAACGTAGCAACCACTTAAGTTGTTTTATAAATACGGCCCCAGAACTATATTGCATCGATTACCCATCTCATTGCATAACAATTCGATACCGAGTTTATTTATCAGATTAACGGGGGTGTTAAGTTTCATTAATTGTAAAAATACGTGAAACGAACTCTGCATTTTGTGAACAACCTTAATTATTCTTTAGTACAAAAGGCTTTTAGGGCTTCGCTCACCGGAAACTGTGAACCAATAAATGACACCATGAATCAGTGGAGCTGTTATTTCACAACCCATTACACGCCTTCAATTGCTAAATGGTAATGAAGTAGGGTATAAACAGCAGAGATTCAACAGATGTTGAAATATTCTAATATTCGCATTGGTGGCTAGTAATATTTTCGCTTTTCACCAAGACGTGCATGACATTGTTGTATCAAATGCACGCCTACCTTTAACTTACATATGAATTGAAAATCTCAAAACTATAAAACGTTAAAGATCATGCTTACATTTTTGTAGTACATCATTTTTTCGTAAAATACTTTTTTCTAAATATAAGTACGATATTTTGTCACAAATAAATTTTCAAGAACACCGTTCCAAGGCGGTACTTCTGTTGTGGTTCCTTGATGTTACATTGTGCTATGTCCGTTTGTCTATGTTCTTTGGCGGTTTGGTCACCTGTTTTGCTATTGTTGGTAATTATTGACCTGGCACTCATTTATTTCCGTCATTACACTCGTATGTTTTCGTTAGTTTTAGCGATGATTTACCGGAAAATACTGCTACTTGAATATAATACAGTCAACCGTTTCCCGATGACGCCGTAACGTAGTGGTAAAGGCTTCCATCTCCAGATACAGATATCATAAGATCGAATCTGATAGCATTCGTTTTTAGTAATTTTCATTTTTTACTTTTTCACCTTTATTTTTAATGTTATGAATGAAAATGCATACATTTTATGCCCCCGCCTTGACATTGTTGTAGGATTTACATCATGTGAAAGTAGAAAGATATTGCATCTCGTTAAATAGTTGAAGACGGTTGTTGGGTTGGTCACGGTGCTGCCCGGTCGTCATATTAGTTTGGTTGATAGTGCGGCAAAGGGCTATTGTGCTTGCAGCAGGTGCGGGTGAAATTTTTTGGATATTTTTTTCTCGCGCGTATCATCCCTTCTTTCTCCCTGCCTTTGAATGATGGCCCAATATAGAATAAAGTAATGTCTCAAAGAGCCGTTAAACCGACGACAACCAACCAAGCAACCAACTAAATTAATAGCTGAAACATTAAAATTTTGTGCCGAGCATGGCAAGATTGCCCGCTGGTTTTACGCAAAGAAAAAAAATATTAAAACGACGGTAGTGAGATTCGAAACCATAACTCCAAGATTAAAGGATCATTGTCTATCTATCACTTTTCATGCTGTACACAAAAGGATTTGCAACAGGATTGTCTCATTCTCTGCTCTGGGACACGTAACCAAACTAAGGTCATAGAGGAGGCAAAATATGCAATCTAGAAAATTATTCTCTATCAACTTAAATGTCTTGAAACTTACCTCAAATAAGCGTATTATTCTTGAAAGTGACGACATTCCCTCTTTCAACGTTATCATAATACTGCACTGACGTTTGATGTCTTTTTCAACAGGAGAGATAACTTCCCCATTCTGTTGTCCGAGAAACACCTCATCTTCCTCGCTAATCGAACCCCCTCTGCTCTTTCTCTCCTGCTTCTCAAACTCGATATTAGTGACAGTCTCAAATTTGGCATCTTCAATCAAACTTTTACGCCTCCAGGATCCACCATGCTGTAAAATTGTAATAAATGAATACCTTGAGATAAAGTTATTTCTTACATTTAGTTAGTATAGCGTTTCAAAGAGACGCAGACACGGCCTCAGTTAAAAGGTTATGCATGACCCGCCCCATGACCTAAATAGTATTGAAGGGACACATTTATGTCTAGTGAATTCTTTTTTTCCAGATAAATTGGACGAGTCCATTCATCATATGTGACAGTGTCTGGCATTTTGAGTCTTATGGAGCGAAAATCGGAAATTGTGTTTTTAACATTTTCATATTTATTTGTGCTTCCTGAGTAGATTCTGAGAAGCACAGAGAAATAGCGCTAAGGTTAACTGCAAAAGCAAACGAAATTCACACCCACCCGATTTTTTGTTTTCGTTTCACTGATTGGATACAATTTACATACTAGCTGGATAAACCTTTATAACTCTGATTCGTGACATCTCTTTTCAAAGATGTAGATGCAAACATTCTTAAAAGAGTGTAGATGAAGAAAATCAAACACGCCGAATAAAATAATGAATCACTCTTTTCAGGTGACGACTTGAAATCTATTAGTCAATGCGCGGATATACAATTAATTTTACGTGCAAATTTTATGGCGTCACTTTCATTTCACGTTTCGTGACGTCAACGTCGCACCTCCACAAGGCTCAAAATCGCAGGCACTGTCACATATTATGAGTGTGTGGTTTATGTTTTTTTATCGTTTGTATTGAAATTGCTATAAATATAATGCAAATATCTTAGTCTCCACAGTGCGCTTACGAGGAGCATTTCAGAAATAGTGTAAAGGAGTCTGCCATTGCTTGGAATGTTGACAGATTTTTAAACTTGATTTCTTAACTTTTAGGTTTACATATCACCCAATGGACTTCACTAAAAAATTTTGAGTCACTGGTATTTTCTTCAAAATATGCCTTGACAATTGTTGTTAGCGTAGGGACACTGAGCAGAAATGGAAGAAATATTTATGTGAAGACAAATTCAAATTTTCTTAACTCTGGATAAAAGCAGCTCTGGATTGATACCTATATTATCTGTAATACTGAAAATACTCCAGTATGAAAAGCATTGTATCAGCTTTGCTAAAACATAAGGTTTGCCTTGCAAAGTAGGCTAACCATGGAACAGTGCACATTTCTGATGACGTCACTTCCTGTTCTTAATTGAAATGTATAGTAGGCTGTTTAAACTTCGGTTTTGAGGTCAGTTTAAGTGAAAGTGAATGTTTGATGACAGATCTGAAACAGAAAAGAAATAAAATTTAATTCGTCATGCTTGTTTTCAGTTTCAAATAATCTTTACGGCACCTTATGCGCTTTTGTCAGTGGCCTACCTGATTTTTTACGATAAGTTTCCCCACCCACGCATATATTTCAATGTCAGTATGTCATATAAAATAACACGTTTTTCAAGTCTTTGTGTATTAATTATGTTTTTAATATGTCCTTCTATTTTTTTACATTTAGCAAAGTGAAATATATTTAGCCTGTTATTTTTCATTAGAAGATAATTTTATTTTATTGTTTTGTATTTTGCATAAATTGCTGCTACTTTGCAACTCCCAGCGTGGAGTTTGCACACGTATCACCCAGTTTCATCAGTGGTTTGATGCCAGTCGTAACAAAAATATAGTGACCTAATCATTTCAGTCATAAAATGTCTGTCATTTGTTGAAACTGGATCTGAATATAGTCGAAAATCACAATTTATTGGTATAATGCATTTATAATAACTTAGCATTTATATCCACATAGCAGAGAAAAACCCTCGTTTATTATGTAACTGGTGTAGAATTTGGAAACGATTCTGTATAACTTTCTAATTTTACATTTAAAGGATAGTTTTACGTGTTTCTTTATTAAAATATATCATTTTTCATGGAGCAAACAGCAATAGAACACAAGAGACTTTCGGTGTAAATGCACAGTTTTCAGTATCCACACCCTTATGACGTATAAGCACTTGCTGTCATGCATGAGTGACTTAGAAATTCTTTTAATGCATACCATTCTAAAGCACTTGAATTTACCTTTCCAATGATATATAAAACTACTGATAAATATCAGCCAATAGACTACCAAGAGATCATTTACATTATTTCTGAAATGCCCCTCGTATGTTCTTTAATGTGACACTAGCCATTAAGTTATAGTTATACCATGGTTTGTCCGCCTGTACGGGAGATAATCCACTCGCTCCCGTACAAGCGGACAAACCATCGTATAACTATTTTATATCATCCTCATCAGTGTAGACATTGCACGTGACAAAATATTTCATGCTAAAGTTTGAGTTTTCTGGCGCGGGTGGTATAATGTGTGGTAAAAATTGATTTTTTTTCTTATGCTTAGCCAATATACTTGGTCTGGATACAGCAGACCCTGGTTCAGTTACACTTTTAAGTTCTGCGTGACACTTTTTTCTACAAAATATTAATGACATTACATTGTATTCACATGTTTTTCCGTGCAAATTATTACACAGTACCGTTCTCTTTTGACCATGCCAATAAGGGCATAGACAAAACAAAACAAAAATAAATTATTTCTGTATTTCTGTGACACGATTCATTTCTCTAGTCCACAAATACATAATAATGTAAAAAAAAATACTCTATAAAAGTCAGCCTGGTCTGAAATCATTCTTCCAATGTCGTTGTTACATTTTTCATCAAAACTACCATCACGGGCAAGCCATCTGAGAATGAAGATTATCATCTTCTGGCGTTTTAATATTTTGGATTTACAATGAAAGCATCTGGCCTTGAATTCCCAAACCTGTTATTGGGAAGTTCAAAATGATAATCTAGAATTAATGTCACTTTATGTGTCTAAACCAGTATCACGTTTGATTTAAAATGAATTAAATTGAAACTGTTTGAATAGTAAGCTCGACTGATATTAAACGAGTTCCATGGTGTTCAACGGAACTCGATTAAATTTCAGATGTTTCGGGCTTTTCGAAAATGAAAGATAATTGCGGATTTTTTCTTAATTGTTTATGCGGTTGAAATAAGAACACTGTTCGATGCAAGTACTGCAGACTGGAAATAATTTGCTTGGACATCAAAAATATTGTTTATATCACTTTTATGATTTCATTGTGACACGTGTACATGTAAAAGGAAGATCCTAGAAAAGATCGTTGTTGAACCTGACAGATTATCTGAATAAATTAATACAACAGATTTCAATTTGGTCCTGGCATTACAGACATGAAAAGAGTAGTTGAAATGATTTTTTTTGTAAACGGTATTACTTGCTGGTACTATACTGCAATAATGGACGTTCCTTGAGTTTTCTGTGAAATTAAAGGAAAAATATAAAGTCTTAATCAGATCAAAGGATAGATTCTGAGAAATCTAAAATTTGAGATCGATTTTGACAATTATTCTAGATCATCGTCTTTTATATTATTTGGATCCTTTTGAAACTAATCAGTCTTTGAATCGACTGCCCAATTAAAATGAAGAAATTACAGTATGCTTTTTTCTGGTTTCGTTCCAGATATTGTCAGGGTCACTGACGAGGCTTTACTAGCCGAAACTACATAGTCTGGCCCACGTTCCTATTTCTGTATGTATTCTCTGCTCTTGAAGGAACTTTTTATGATTTTAATTTAACAATGTAATGGTTTTATATCGGATTCAATTGAACATAACTTCAGCAACCGTAATGCGTTGCACATCGCGAAATACTCCTTGTCTGGATATTAGCCCCAAAAAATAGATGAACAATATCAGTTTGATACACATACAGACAGGCGCTTTTTCATGATCTGTATCAGTATGATGCAAGCAGATTCGAATCAATTAGGTGAAGCACAAGGATTATTTTTCACGTTTTCCGCAGTATAATCAGTACAATCGCCACTTATATTAATACAGATACCAAAACAATTCAGAAGATTTACGGGGAATGGATACTCTTTCAGGAAAAGCTACTCTGTCATTCTTTTTCATTTTGAATCGCTTTCCAATGCCCATTAAGGAACAAATAATTTTCCTTAAGAGTTTATACCATTCTGGAAGAGTTTCGTCGGCCAGGGAATATAAAGTATGCCACCAAAGATTTTTTTTTCAGAAAAAAAATAAATTAATAAAAAATGACATTGAGAAATTGAACTGTACCCATTTACCATAAACAAGCCCAAACGAACTTATTTGCACCCTGACCTCAGTTAACTTGGTGACTCTTTATCAGTTCATGTACATGATAACAACAACAGTATTTTTTCAATAACATTTACACAGCCCTTCAGCTGGCTGACAGCGTAACGCTTAAAAACTGATGACAGACTCACTGACAAATCAGGATTTCCTAAAAGAATAAAGATTTAAATCTTTGGGCATTTCAACACTTTGGATTTACAATGAAGGCATCTGTTCTCGAATTTCCAAAACTGTTATTGGGAAGTTCAAAATGACCTTCTAGAATTAATGTTACTTTATGTGTTTAAACCAGCATCACCACAGGGTATAATCGATTCCGCTAATTTTCGCTTCCTGCAGAGACTGTACATCATATTTGGCTTCCGCCGAGACTGTCCGCGAACTCTTGCTTCCTGCCGAGACTTCTGTACATGATAAATGGCTTCCTGCAGAGACTGTCCGCGTGATTCTGCTTCCTGCCGAGGCTCTCGGCAGGAAGCAGAATCACGCGGACAGTCTCGGCAGGAAGCCATTTTTCGAGGACAGTAGTCTCTGCAGGAAGCAAGAGTTCGCGGACAGTCTCGGCGGAAGCCAAATATGATGTACAGTCTCTGCAGGAAGCGAAAATTGGCGGAATCGATTATACCCTGTGATCACATCTGATTTGAAATGAATTAACTTCAAACTGTTTAAATAGTAAGCTCGGTCGATGTTTAACAACTGACTTTTTGTTCAGTGGAACTCGATTAAATTTGCTGTTTCGGGCTTTTGGAGAATTAAAGACGTGCGGATATCTTCTTTATTGTTTCGATTCAGGTACTGCAGACTGAAAAAGATTTGCTAAAACTCGAAATATTGTTCATATCATTTTTACGATTTCATCGTGACATGTGTACATCTAAATATGCAAGATCCTATAAAACATTTATTGAAACTGACAAATTATCTGTACAAATTAACAGAACAGACTGACATTACAGACATGAAAAGAGTAACTGCAGTGTATTTTTTGAAAACGGTATTACTTGCTGGTTTTATAAACCAAAGCACTACACTGCAATAATGGAAGTTCCTTGAGCTTTCTGTGAAATCAAAGAAAAAAAAACGAAGATAAAGTCTTAACAATGTAATGGCTATTATAATAGGAGTCTATTGTATTTGACCCTTCAGCAACCATTATGCGTTGCGCATCGCTAAATAATCCATATCTGGATATTAGCCTGAAAAATAGATGAACGTTCTCAGTTTGATACACATACAGACAGATACCTATGCATTTTCTGTCTCTGTATAATGCAAGCAATTTCATATCAAAATTTTAAGCAAAAAGTTCATTTACCACCGTTTTCCGCAGTATAATGAGTAAGATCGTCTCTTATATTATAACATGCACAAAAAGAACTGAGATCATCTACGGTGAATGTAGACTCTTTCTGGGAAAGATACTCTGTCAATTTCATCTGTTTCGCTACTAAATGCTCCTTCGTTAACAAATTAATTCCTTTTAGAGTATACCCCATTTTGGAAGAGTTTAGTTTGCCAGGGAAGCAACAAGGTGCCTCCAAAGTCTATTTTTTGAAAAAAACAAAAAAACAAAAACAAAAACTAATTAGCATTTAGACATTAGACTGTACCCATTCACCTTAAGACTAGCCCAAACAAACTTATTTGCACCCTGACCTCAAGTTCACTTAGTGACCCTATACCAGTTCGGTGTACATCATAACAACAATAACAGTACTTTTTCAAATAACATTTACATACATAGGCCATCAGCTGGCCCTCAGCGC
This sequence comes from Ctena decussata, assembly GCA_963989385.1. Taxonomy (NCBI): domain Eukaryota; kingdom Metazoa; phylum Mollusca; class Bivalvia; order Lucinida; family Lucinidae; genus Ctena; species Ctena decussata. The sequence goes on from OZ022502.1 coordinate 22,223,736, forward strand.
AATGCCAGTAAACTCATGACAGACCCATTGACTGCAACAAATCAGGGTTCGAGGTTATAAAACTTGAGAATAATCTCAAACTCAAAATAAAACACACTCTTTGGCTGAAGCAGCCAATCAGTGTGCTTTATTTTAAGTTTGAGAATGTACTCAAGTTCTATAACCTCGGGGCCAGGATTTCCTGAGTTCAAACCTTTGATTCTTAGAATTATGTGCTCAGCAGCACATAATTTGCATTTGCTACGCTTCATTCCGTCTGCTTATAAAGGTTTATTGAGCTGAATAATGGAAGGTTAATTATGACGTAAAATTATTCAGTGCGCCTTTTTCACCTCTACGCTGTTTTCATTATTCAATAAAAGCAACAAAAGTTCTTGTCGTATTAAACTAAACCTGATTCTTCCCAGGAGAATATAATCCTCTTTAGAATTTCTGCGGTCTGTTTTATTAATGTTAGGACAGAACGTAAGAGCCACCGACTAGTAGGACGTGCCTTAGGCCATGATTTGTCATCTCAGACTCAGCAAAGCCTGAGTATTTGCGCAACCTCGCCAGAGCCTTTGCGTTCCACAGACAGAATTCTGTCTGTGGAGCGCAAAGGTTCTGGTGAGGCTACAAAAGGACTCCAGGTTGCGAAAAGTAAAAAAAGCCTGATCTGCTCTTGGCCTTTGCTTATGGCAATAGTCCTAAAGTCCTTTTACTTGTTTCCACCGGCTATGTATAGGAATTATCGAGTGTTGATGTACTGCCACTCAGCCGGGAATCTCTGTTTTCATTGTTAATGGACAATTGGACAATGACTTCAAAAAGGCGCTATACAAATACAAGGCGCAGGGATTGGGCAATAGGCTTGATAACTTTGAGCGGTTTTCAATTATGAAAACACTCCAAACGAATGCGATATTGTCGTTGCTGTGTTTGTTAAGAACGCTTTATAAATAATGTGGGCAAATAAGAGTAAATCATTTTCTAATCAATTTTCATAGAAAAATACAAGAATCTACAGAGGTTTTTATTGATATTTTAAACTAAGGTTTATGTAAACTTGACTCTTAATCTATCATTTTTTTGTCTATTTTAGGACCGATTTCAAAGCTTTTACATTCTAATTTGGGATTATTTGACTTTGTATTGTTTCGCATTAGTTGATTTATAGATTCGCAATGATGTAGGGAAAATGCGTACATATGTAGGTCTGTGAATGATAGTCATGTTATATAATTAAGTAACAGAAAAAAAAGTGACAAGAAATATCTGAACTATTCCTAAGTCATACACGTATAATCTAAAATGTTACTGAGTATGACTGCTCGGGGTGGCTTTAACATCTGTAACATCTTGAAGACACCTAGACCTGGGGCCGTATTCATAAAGCCTCTTAAGTCGTTGCTATGCGGTTGCTAAGGCTAAATATCTATAAAGGAGATTCCCTACAACTATGAAATTTGGTCTGGTGGAACAGTCTTTGTAAGACTGTTCCTCCAGAGCAAATTTCATAGTTGTAGGGAATCTCCTTCAAAGAAATTTAGCCTTAGCAACAGCATAGGAACCACTCAAGTCGTTTTATGAATACGGCCCCTGTATGCAGAAATCAATGCAAATGCTATCAACTTAATATAAAAGTATCTTACTTTTGTCACGTTATATAAGGATCTATCATAGGTGTGAGGTGTGGGTAGAAAAATCTGCCACGAGGATCACTGTTCGGCATCACGAGGCTTGCCGAGTTCTTGCACACCACGTTTCGTTTTAACTTTAGAACTTGTTAAAATGCGTAGAGCTTGAGAGGTTTCAATTTGATTTTGAAAGAAGGCGCCACTTTCAACGACCGTCATTCGGCTCTTTACGTCAACGACTGGCGTGCATAACCTGACGTCATTTTTGCCGTCTTCGTGACAGCATCATATAAAATGCTTACGTCACTTGACGACGCAGATACGTGACCTCCAATACAACCAATGCATTGAATGCTCGTGATTTTTATTCGGTCCTGGGTAAGAACACCAGGGTAAGATAAATAGAATCTATCATTGGTCTCCGATGCGGACAGGGTAATCCCAACCAGAGGGCATACGGGGTGTGTCGGAAACGAGGCTTACCTACGATAATAATTATTTTAAACTGAACGGGGAACTATTATTTCATGCGAACGTGTACAAGCGTAAGTAGTACAACCGTATCAGCCTCGTGGCTTCTTTAGTGAACAGACAAGTAAAATTTAGGTCCTTGGCAAATCCGCATGTTTGGATTTTCGAATTAAAATTCATATTTAAGAACAAAATTTGTATTGAGACGACTACAGTGAGCGCGTGTATGACGTTAATTGTGACGTAACGTCAACGTCATTTCAAACGTCGGTTGGTAACGTCTTCAGAATGGCGGCACCCTCGACAGTACCGGTATTTGTCACGGTGAAACATTGACTATTTCGGATCTTTTTCCGACTTTAAGACATAGAAACAGATTATAATGGGATTATAAAGAGTGCATAAGCTTTCTTGGGATTTTATTGATGTTGGAAACTCATTTCTATGAAAAAATAATGCATAAATAATAGAATCTCCAAGCCGGGCGCACCGATTTCAAAAAGCGAAGAGATACACAGAATTCCAGCTCGTGTGAGCTGTCCCAGCCCATGGGCAAGACAGAATTTTCCAGCACCGCTAAAAATAGAACAACCTCTGTCTAGTAGGTAAGAATATAAGGATCTGTCATGGGTGTGAGGTGTGGATAGAAAAATCCGTCACGAGGGTCACTGTTCGGCATCACGAGGCTTGCCGAGTGATGCCGAACAGTGATTCCGAGTGATGGATTTTTCTATCCGCACCTCACACAAATGATAGATACTTTTTCTTGCACATCACGTTTGTTTTAGCTTCAGAACTCCTTAAAATGCGTAATTCTAGTGCTTGAGAGATTTCAATTTGATTTTGAAAGAAGGCGCCGCTTTCAACGACCGCCATTCGGCTTTTTACGTCAACGACTGGCGTGCATGAACTGACGTCATTTTTTACCGTCTTCGTGACGTCATCATTTAAAATGCCAACGTCACTTGACGACGCAGGTACGTGAGCTCCTATACAACCAATGCATTGACAGCTCGTGATTTTTTCCGGTCCTGGGTCAGAACACCAGGGTAAGCTAAGATTTTCTATCCCAGGTGAAAAGAATGGCATTTTCTATCTGGTGTGCAAGAAAAGCTTTTCTCCCACCTTTGCCTATATAAGATAAGCTCTCAGCTCATATAAGAAATTTCTATCTTATACCTGGCAACATCTTTCTTATATTAGCAACCAGACTTTTTCATTTTTTGAAGAGTGTTTTAATTTTAAATGAACAAAATGGACACGCAAGCATGTCGGATGACGTTTGATAGCAGATCATGCGTTTGTGACGTCACTGAATTTTAATGACGTCACTAAAACCGGTTAAAAACGTCGCTAGCAAACTTGACGCGCGTGACGTGAGAGGCTAAGTTGCATTTTGTTTTCGCCCTCTGGAAGATAAAATAGTCCACATATCGTGTTTTCCATCTAATTTTGAGGTGCAAACTATGTTTACACCCATTTTAGGGCCCGATAAACACACTGGGCTGGTCAAAATTTACTTCAGATCATTGGTTAAAAAGTTAGAATTTTCCTGTTCTGAAGTCTAATCCGACTTTAGGTTAAAAATCCGCTAACAGTGGGAGAAAAATAATCCATCATGAGCCAGTCCATGTAGGATAGGTAAATCTCACCCTCGGGGTCGGAATTTCAACCAGGGACTCGGCAAGCCTCGTCCCTGGTTGAAATTCCGACCCCTCGGGTGAGATTTCCCTATCCTACATGGACACTCATGATGGATTGTTATATTCTATCCCAGGTGAAAAAATGGCATTTTCCATCTTTGTGCAAAAAGCATTGTTCTCACATTACGTGAGATAAAATGGATGAGTTCAACTGCTTACATGTGTTGCATCATTGCATCATTATGAATTGAGCATGTTTTCTGGAAATGTTAAGCAAAATTGTTCACACAGACCAATAGTAAAACTGTTCGTCGATGCATTTATACATGTTTGAAGCTGGCTAAAATTGTCATATATGCTTGTTTGAAAACAAACAAAAGTATACTTTATTTTTTTTATATGAAATAAGCGGGGATTTCATTTCGTTTTAATCGGTCACTACTGTCCTCGGCCTTTCTAAATACAAGATTGTGGATTGTGCAGATAGCATGAGATCGCAATTCAGAAAGAAATTGCAAGGAAGGCTGATGTTTCACGAACACATAAAATGGAAATCAGAATCAGTCTAGAAAAGTATAGTACTTAAGGAGTGTCGATACAACTTCGTGTTTTACTTATTTATTTTATTTTTTGTCCGTTTTTAGTACGAGAAACAGCTTTTGTGACTGCTTTGACGACATAACCCGTCCATAATAGAATCTACCCTTAAAGAAGCATTTAGAGGTAATTGTTTCCTTTTAAAGTTCACCCAGATTGAAAAGGGAGGCGAGATGAAAATATCAAAATTGCTTCTCCGGAGTGTAAGTAGATCCATTCGCTTTAAAATGTTCCTCAGATTCCATTTATGGAACTTGAGGAATATTTTAAGTGAAAACCTACAAACTGACTAGTCTGCCCAAATAAACTAGGAATTTTCAAAGACCCATACTGTCGTGGCTTCATATGTGCCTCATGCGCGGAATTAAGACACGCAATCTGTAAATAATGCAGAGTGATTGCAAATATTATGCATGCAAGCCATAGGCATATCATGTAAAGTAAACTCAGGTGATCAAAATGGTTTTCTAATGGCCTTATTGAAATTCGCAAATACAAATATGCGCAATATTTATGAAACCATTTGTAGATGCTTTATTTGTGGAGCATAAATCTGCGGGGAATATGGGCAAACTTAACATGACAAAGAAACTGCAATTATAGTTTGATATCTGTTTGAGCCTTTTGTAATTAAGCAAACAAATGGATTGATTTCTTGTGTAAAAGTCAATTAGTAATGAATATGTTGTCTTTAAGCGTTGAGATGACTTTAGCAGCATTGCGTTGAGTTTTTATTAAGCGCTGTTCTAAAGCATATTTTACAGTTGTAAATTTAAATTTGCAAACTGCAGTATTAAAGAGTCTTAAATGAAAACCAAAAGATGAGAAGTGGTTGATTTTACAAATCTGTAGATTGTCTGATGCGGCCTGTAGTTGGGATGTTTTAACAATTGTTCAAGTAAAACAATACATGTATTCATAAATCGTGCATCTAGCTGAAGACCTGGGAAGAAAACGATAATACGCCTGTATAAAACCTTTTTGCACATTGTGATAAAACTGCCTTAAATCGTTGGACAGGTTGTGCACTTAATATTTGAGAAACATATTTCCGAAATTACAAACGTCTTCGTTTTTTCAAACAAGCGTTCATTGAATGTTACGTTCAGTAGCATACCTTGACTTTATGTTTTAATTTGGTGCCCATAATTTTTTTTCATTACTGAAATCTAAATTCAAGCGATGCTAAACGTTTGTTTTATAGGATAAAGAGTATATCATATCAGTTTTTAAGAGGACGAATGATTTCCGTTTTAAGAGGTTTTAAGCCATCTGAAATATTAGTTTCCTTCGAAATCGTTGAAATCCGTCGCCAGCGTTTATAATACCTTTTGCATGTATGCTGGAGGAAACAGGGTCAAGTCAGGTAAATTCGGACAGCAGGTAAATTCGGACAATGACATTGTTTCCTTGATATGTCAGTTGTTTGGGATTAAAACAAAAACGATTGGGCAGACAGTGAAAATCCTGATGAGACGGCTCATATGGATTTTTACTGTTTGCAATGGTATGTCCGAATTTACCCGCTGTTCGAAGTTACACGACTCTACCATAGGCTTTAAATGAATGTTTCAAAATACGAAGTACAAACCCGTAATTCAAACACACTAGCAGAAATGATCTAAATTAAAACTAATACTCGATGGGCATATTGTCTGTACGTATATTTTATTGTTTCAGAAAATGCTTTTGGTATATGAGTACATACCAGGTAGTACAGAAGGCAATGATCAGGAACTGAAAGTCAATTTCCAAATCCCTCCCACGACGCCAAAAGGGAAACATTAACATAAAGTAAAAATACTAGTTGTTAACCGATATGAGCAGATAGCAATATGAAAACCCCTTTCCCAGGTACATGGTCATGGCCTTGTGACTCCTTGTCACTCGCCTTTTTACGTTATGTTCTGTTTGATACTTTGTTGTTTTGTTATGTCCAATCCCACATTGTGGAGAAAGAGAGCTGGTTCCTTCGCTACATGTATTTAGAACCGCGACACGTCAAACAATCGAAAAACCTCAAAATCTAATAATATTTGATTTTTTTTCAAAACCCGGATGATCTCCAATTCAAGGGTTGGAAAACTATTTTTTCGGTTTCAAAATTTCATGAATCTTCTCATATACTGGACAAAAAAAATCTGGATCAAGCATTTGACTGAAGCTGAACTCATGAAAAATAAATCATCCAAAAATCATTTCTTCTTTCAATACATCTGTCAAAGCGGCACAGGACTGCAAGAAAAACATTGGAATCGTATCACGTGACACTTCAGTAGAAACGTATGAACAGATATACATGTACCCCTAGATGGAAGTGAAAATTTGCATCACCACAAAATTGAATGTCCACGATACTTGCATTCCATGTCCATGATTGTTATCCATGCAAAATCATTGCGCGTGCTCATCGATATCTCTGGGGGTCTAAATATCTGCATTGCAGCTACTCGGTATGCTTTTAGTAAAGCGCCAGAGGCTCATTTGGGGACTCGTTTGCCTTTTTTCATGAAAGACCCGAATTAGGTCTCCAGGAGTTTCCTTAAAACATGCCCAATCGGATTTAAAACTTGCAATCGACTAGACTTGTCCATACGACGATTGTCTCTGTCCCAAGCTACCAGTTCATCACAAGAACACTGTGGGGATGCGCATCTTTCTTGTCCATTAAAATGATTTAATGGGTCAATTTAAGCGAAAACGGTTAGAAACAGACTTTACACAGCTAAGGACCTCTGACGGTTGTAATGTTAATTTGCCTATAAAAATAGTCAAAATTAAATTTTTGATATACCCAAGAATTTCTCTTGAAATTTGTTGCTCTCAACTTCCCCTAACTGGCCATGAATTTAATTTCTGATTATTTTGCACATAGACTTCAATTTTTGGTGGAAAAAGCCAAATTTTGTAATTAAACGTAATGGAAACAGGAAAAGGTTTTTAAAGATACTTTTCCCCCCGTGCCTCAGCTAGCCACTTTGCATGTATGTGTGTACTATCATAATACACATTATATGTGAGTGGCTTGCTGAGGCACGGGGGGAAAATATAGTCTACAGCTGAAAAACTGAAAAAGTGGGTGGGGTACTTACATCCTTTATATCTAAAAATAGGCTAAAGTCCTTAGTACTGAAGAAATACTGCATAATATCAGTAGCAGTAGTGTGTATGTCAGTTTTAGCATAGTTATCAATTAAGATTTCGATATCTTAGAAAACCAAATAAATGGACTTATTTTCAGAGACTGAAAAATTCACATACCCCTCTTGATAAAATTGGTCTATGTTAGTCTAGAGGCATGATAATTTTTCAAAATCCTGTTAAAATGTCTTTCTAGTACACAAGGCTACATACTAATGCCAAATATTTCAACTTTTGCTGCCCGAGGAAGGTGTAGTAATTTGTCGAAAAATGGCCAAATATGCACTGATACTGTCAGAGGTCCTTTGCGCACTTGCATGCTGGTTATGAGGTGGTTTGACGCGGTTCCACCGAAATGTGAGGCGAAGGTGGGCAACGGGTGACGCATATTGGCAACTGGGTCATACGACCCGTGTTCCTTTCACAGATGAGTCCAAGATGTGTGTGATAGAAGAAAGGTGTGACGCCTGCCAGGTAAACGTCATGTAGATTAAAATCGTGTTGTGGAATATGACATGTCTCGAGGAGGGTGGGTGATGGTATGGACTAGCTGCTCGGACTTGCACATGCCAGACAGAGGCGCTCTGATTGGTGTTCGAGTTAGGAATGACATGTTTTATCCAATTATGAGACCGTTTGCTGAAGTTTTTGGCGATGGCATCATCGAATCACTGGACAAATGTGGTTGATCAGTACATCTGTCCGCATTGACATGTCAATTTGATCACAAGTTTCTAATCAGAATGAGCATGCTTTCGGCATGATACACCGCCAATTCTAATCACCAGAGACTCCTGAAACTCCTGGATAGCTCATTCAGGTATTTCATGGAAAATGGCAAACAAGTCCCTACCTCAATAAGCCTCTGGAGATTTACCAAAAGCAAACCTAGTAGCTGCCATGCAGTTTTTTTGTGTGTGTTTTTTGTCGGCTCCTCCTCCCCTACACCGACACCATATTTTTTACATATCGTGTTATTCTATATACATTATTTATAAATATTTACATTATTGAAAAGCTGCGTATAAATGTTTTTATTGTTTTTTTTTTCTGATTTACCTCTAACACGAATTTGAGGTCAAATAAAACATTGATTAGATAGAATGTAAGTATTAGCAGTGAACCTAACCTCTCCGGTGCCTATCGATGTACAAACCACACTGGGCCGCCTGCAAAGCTCACGTGAACCCCTTCGGGGTTCACTTACTTTGCACACGGCCCAACGTAGTACATACCTCGACAAACGCCAGAAAAATGAAATTCACCCCCCCCCCCCACAATACTCACATTTACCAATTTACCACTGACCCTCTACTGACAGGCCTCTTAGAGCAACTAGCCTCTCACTAACGAACGATAACCGAATACGATATCAGTCGCAACGCGACCGGTCCACACAACGCTCGACCAGCGCTACGCCACGGCGATGGCCGTCAAATGCAACGGCCGAACACGTAGACGTATATTTGACACATCTCACAATACATAACCAGGCATAATGGCAAACGAGTCCCTACCTCAATAAGCCTCTGGGGATTTACCAAAAGCAAACCAAGTAGCTGCCATGCAGTTATTCAGGCCCTCAGAGGTCACATTGAAGACTGAAAATGATTTTGCAAGGATAAAGCTAAAACAAATGGACTTTCAGTTTGTGGTTAACCAGTTTTCACTTTGATTTTAGGGGTATGCCTGTTTATGCATTTTTGCTGGTATGCCACGTGATCAGACTTCAATATGTGTCATGCAACCTTGTGCAACCTTGTTAGCTGTATACAACAGCGGAAAATGAATTTTGGAAAATGATTTTTTTTATATAAAAATTTCAGTCAAAAGTTTGTTTCTTAACGTTTTTGGTCCAGTGTACACACCGGGTAGGCGGCAATCAAAAATGCTCTTAACAATCGACTAACGCGGATCAAAAATAGCATTTTCGATTGCAAAACAGCGTTTACGATTATTGCAAATTGGCGACATAGAACTCTATGGGGACTATACAGAATAAGAAAAATTGTGGGCAAATCTTATTTTCTGAAAAAAAAAAGAAAAAAAATCGAAGACTTATTGATCGGTATAACAGAATACGATATGTCATATGATGTTCGGTTGTGAACCCAATCATGGTTGATGACTATGCTTCAAACTTTAATTGCACGACACTTGTTCGGGCCTCAGATGCTACGACGGCCTCTTCATAAAGCTTTAACGAGTGGGTTGGGGCTTGGTGCTTTGTTTTGGCTTGGCCCACTGTGGCTTAACAAATGGTTTCCTTCAACCCTGGCTGACCATGGAGTTTGGATTAGCCAAGAGTACTTTTCTCTGTTTCATCATTGTTATCAATTTGATTTTTGTGTCGTCTCTATGATGCATTGATTGAGTTAGGGAGCCAATATGGAAACTGAACCTTCATGTATTTTTAATTTGAGTTGCATCGGGACCACGATGAAGTTTGTCGACAGTTAATGTTTCAAAAAAAAAAACATCGGTAGTCTATGCTGCTGACCGTTCTAAGGCGGCAGTCTCGATGTTATTCTTAATTCTATGTTGCTTTGTGACTTATGCTATGGAGCAATTTCTGTTCTCGTTTCTGTGTTTGTTTTAGCATTCTGATCACCTTGCTTAGGGAAGAGAGAGTTGGTGTTTGTGGATTTGTTTGTTTTGCGCATGTGTGTTTGTCCTTTTTCTCTTCCTCTTGTTGTCGTGGATTGGCTGCGGTTTGTGACTGTGGCATACCCTGGACCTTTCTATTAACTTTTTTTTAATTATCGTACTGGACTGAGCCTTATTGTACAGATGTCATGTGAGTATAATCAAGAGGTGAAGTGTAGTAGTCTAGTCTATAATTCATTTAGTTTTATCCAAAATCATCAAATTGTTCTTATTGCCACATGTTTATGTTAACGTTAATAGTTAACCCTATACCTTGAAAATGGTCCATAATTGGTTTTATATTTTATCAATACTATAAGTCAACTCCCGATATCTCGAACACTGATATCTCAAATTATCTTCTTATCGAAGAATGTATTTCCTATTTTCACTTACATTTCAACTCCTATTATCTCAAACTACTGATGTATCAAAGTAAATTTTCTGGTACCAGAAAATTTACTTTGAGATATCGGTAGTTTGGGCTGCAGCTTGACGTCAAGATATAGAGAGTTGACTGTATTGCCAAGAAAGGAAACGGCTGTGCTGATATCCAACCTTCGGTTGCAAAATGTAGAAGGCTAGTAAAATTTATCTTATACGAGCACCAAATGAAACTGTGAAAATTGCTCACTGATGTAGCAGATCCTACCTTTGGTGGCGAATGTGGAAGCCTAGAAGGCCAATAAAATTTGTCTTGCACGAGAGCACCAAATAAAATTGTGAAAATTACTTACTGAAAGCAGATACTGAATTAATATGTATTAATTTACACGAAAACCTTACTCTGTCTCTGGAATATGAGATTTTTGGCCTGTTAAGCCTTTAATACAGGTTTAACTGTACATAAAATAATTACTAACCAGCTTTAATCTTTTCTGGAATTCTCAGAAAGCTATTAGTCTTGATGTGTCTTCTGAAATGCCTCAGTAGCACAAACCACAGCATTATATTACTTCTCCAGCGAGCAATTTATTCATGTATTCCAATTTGATCATTTGATTGATATTAATTTAGGATATTAGTACACAATGGGCTCACTTTAAATCGAAGGTCAGATCGATAAGTCGTAAAGATGTTGGATTAAGACTTTCATCTTCGTCTCTTTACTGTCAGTGGATCAAGAGTTTTATTTCTTTTATTTTATAATAATGTTTGGGATAAAAACGCAATCTGAAATACTTCAACGTAAATCAAAAGATGAGGTCTCAGTATTATCAGACTTTGTTTCATTTAACTGAAGTTTTGATAGATAGAGTTGACTGACCATATCATCAAAGTAGGTATTTTGAAATGTTTAACAGATCATCCACATATCTAGACGTAGAATCGAAAGCTTCAACAATTTCAATTTTAGTACACACAAAAAGAGACATTATGAAGTCTCTTTCATCGCAAAATAAAAACAATACCTACTGTTTAACTAAGTGTCAATACTAATGTAAAGATTGTCCTGAAGAAACGTTAGAGCCTAGCAAACCTTTTCGCAAGACCTTGACGAATGCCTTTAGTATCCCTCATATGTTAAGAAGGCATTTTTATCATGATGACAAAGGTAAGGCGAGCCTCTTTAAACGTTCTTTCTATTAAATCATCCGTTTGTCTTTGGTAAAGAGAGAAATATCGTCAATTGACAAAGTAGTAGCATGAAAATCACCGCTTGACTTTAATTTATTTAAACTCCTTCAGTGTTTTACTGACCAAGCTATTGTAACCAAACCTTGATTTCAAACTTGATTTTAATAGCAATAAGGCATGATTTTAATAAGTTTGAAAATAAATATCAAGCCTGTGATTGAATATGTTATCTGTTTGTTTAGATTTAAAATATTAATGTGAATGGGTATGTTTTCAAGGGAAGCACCTCTGGCATTCTTATTTCTGCCTCTCTTCTCAACTGGGTCAACTCTTAAAGGAAAGAAGGACTTCTATGATTAAGGCGAGGATTTTCCCCATTAGACCGGCGAGACAGGTCCGAATTTTCAAAAGTATAAAGAGGGCAAATTTTTCTTAGCAGAGCTTCCGCAAATATGTAAACCGTATGAAATCAGATCATTTGTGATTCAGACCCAAAGACATGGGGAGATAATCCAGTCTGATCCTACCTACCCTAAATTCAAGGTTTTTGCATACCTCATTTTTTGAGGTAATAAAAATATGGAAATCAGTCATTCAGTCCATAAATTTTTGTCACAAATGCATGCTAAATACACGCATATAACAATACAAAGCAACGATTTTGTTCTTGTTACGCTTGATTGGCATTTAAACGCGCAAAACCATAGTTGTACTTCCGGTCAAAGCGGCAAAAAGAGAATGCTTCACTATAACTAAAATACAAGTACTTTCCCCCCCCATGAACCAGCATTTCCTTCATGCAGCAGACTTATGTGATGCAAATACGCAATATATATGAGTGGAAAGCTGGGTCACGGGGGGGAACGATACTCAGTAAGCCAAAGAAGAAGAATGGTCAACAGTAGCACTGTGACCTTCAAGGATTATATTGTGTACCATGACCTTGAAATGAGGTCAAGGTCACATACATATAGTCAAAACTATCAAGTGTTGTCTGTTATCCAAGTAATGTGAGTCAAAAAAGGGTGAAATGTATACAATGAATCATTATTTCAACGATCAGTTAGAGGATAATTTACAATTTATTTCAACAATGACGTCAACGTCAACGTATGTTTAACGTGCTTTACATAGACACAAACACTTGAAAAATCATTTGCCATGCAAGTTACATGTCATAGTCATAACTGCAAAGCAAAAGTAAGTGATTCGTATAACTTTTTAATTATGGGAAAATTCACGTCTTAAGCATAGAAGTCCTTTGCTCTCCTTTAGTGATCCTATTTTGGAAGTACCATTTCGTCCAGAGAAACAAACAAGAAGTAACAAAGTTGTTTTCCTTTGACAAAATATCTTAAACATGCGTAGCTATGAGTGCCAGGCAGTTTTAACCCGGAAGTGTTTGACAAATCCACTTATGTATGTATTGTGACAAAGACTAGCACAGATGGCTCATATACAAACCCAATTTATGAAACGACATCCTTCTTCAGAAAATTCGTTCGGGTTTGAAATTGATATTTTTGTTATAGATCCAGAATGAAACCGTATAATGAAATAAAACAGGTTTTTTGAGAGTTTCCAAGACAACTAACAACATTATGCAATAAAGCTGTCCGAGATGCTATGCAACAGATGTAATATAACAGACAATTAAAGGGCCAAGTTTTTCAGTTTCAACAAAATTAAGAGCCTCATTAAACCATTATCATGGTATTACACCATTTAGTATCTCCTAGACAAAAAATTATCAAATCTGATTTGACATACATATTTGAACTTCTGGTGAACCTGTAAAACGTAAGCCCATTGTGTCTCTTTATAAAAAAAAGGCAGAAAAACATGGACATGTACCCATACATATTAAGATTGGGTTTCTCGTGAAGCAGTTCATCTTATTCAATTGCCTGGAATTAGTTGCTTTATCTTTATGCCATTTGGCATGCATAGTGCTGATGCAAATGTAACACATCAACTGAGCCGCGACACGAGAAAACCAACAATGTGGTTGTGCGCCCAGCGCAGACTCAGATCAGTCTGGGCAGCCGCCCAGTTTGAACAGACGCCTCGTTAAGTGCTTAAAGGGTAGCTAAGGGTATAAGCTACCTCCATGCGGACAGCGAAGACTCTGATCAGACTGGGCGGATGCCCAGGCTAATCTGAGTCTGCGCTGGGCGCACAACCACATTGTTGGTTTTGTCGTGTCGCGGCTCAACTGAATTAATTTTCAATTCTGCTACTAGCTCTTGGACTTTTGCTTGGACTCAAACTTCACCTTTGGAGATACAAATTTGAACAGGACTCGGACAGGAAACGCTTCCAACAGACAAGAACGATAAGGGTTCCGTCTGTTTGAAAATGTGATGTCAGCTGCTACAAGACACATTTACATATATTAGCAAAACACTGACTTTTATTTTATTTTCACTGTAATTTAAGAAAAATGACTTTTACGTCTGACATTTTGGTTCAAGAAAAAGTATTTTCTGATTGTATATAATTGATATAACTTGCCATGAAAACTGATAATGACAGCCTCCAGACACTAGCTTGAAGTCTTTCTCTGTAAGCCTGACTGGTATCAAACACTCGCTTATATTCTATTTGCTGTATTCTATATCCAGTCTGTCACTAAGATATGATTTGAATAAAACTTAAAGATAAATAAATACTATTTCAAAACCATAACCTATGTTACACGCAGAGCCATGAGCTCTCTGGAAAATCAGACGTCCATGTAATTTCGACCCCACGTCCTGCTGTTTTGATTTTTGTAACATCACACAGACGATAGGGAAGTTTCTCGTAAGATCGAAAGAACATGTCATCATTAATTGCTAATTAACCATGATGGTATTCTGTCTGTGTATTTGGTTTAAACATATTTTTTTTCCAAAAATCAAACATTTATGGCGGTAACAATATTGTTATTTATACATAAAAATAATAGGATTAGATCGGAAGCAATGGCTCATTTAGTTCCTCTGCAAGCGGAGGTCAACATGAATTGTTTACTCAATAATGCTTCATGTTCACCGAAACAAAAATCAACAATTGTTTTATTATGTAACAAGGGTCATTTTATTTGAAGGGTCTATCATTTTAGTAAAACGGACGCAAAATTTTGGATGACTCCCGTCACTTCACTCACCATGGGCCATCAAAACGTTACGTCACCAACCATGCTACATTTAGACGTTACGTCTCAAGCTATGCGACATCGAGTAATGTCTACCACACGTGATCAGCCTCTGAAGAAATGATATGAAATTTATAAATAGATTATATGATAATATATGTTTAATGTAATAAGACAAATTTGAGACACTAATATAGATACAAATCTATAGGAAATAACGGGAATCACCGCAGTGACGTCATCGGATGATCACGTGGGAAGCTTGGTTGGCAAAAGATTAGCAACGGACAGTGTTTTACTATAGGATAGTGTGAAGTGTAATCGCTAAATTGCGTAAAAGATAATCAAAATAAGTGCGAATAAATAGCTACCAATTTAAAACAATTGGAAATAAGGACTGAGTCACCTGTCATACGAAAAAGAAATCATTTAATCAATTGAATTCATCTAGTAAAACGCGTATTTGGGTATCAACTTAACCGGACTGTTTTTCTGGCATTTAGTCGGAGGATTCGGTTTCAAAAAAAAGTAGAAAAAAAGAATATTTAAATAAAAAGAGAAAGAAAAAACAAATAAAATATAGGAAACCATACGTTTGTATCGGATAAGTAGCCGCACTCGGCGCACAAACAGTTTATTTTAGATACATGTTTATTTCAAACTGTCACCACAGGACATCAGCGGCGTTTTGTGAACTATAAAAAGACGCCCTTGATCAAAGGATCCACTAAAGACAGCGAAGATACAATTATACAACAGAAAACAAACATTCAGAAAATTAAAAAATTAGGATACAGACTCAGATACTTTTTATTAGAGTATCTATGATAAAAAGCATATTTTGTATTTTGTGAATGCGAGATCTAACAAGTTAAGAACAGTTTAATGCTAACTATAATTCAATTACGCATTTCATCTCGTTTCAGTGTAAGCTTTCAGCTATATCCTAAAACAAGTAAATGCCACCTAAAATATTGATTTTAAAACAGTTTATAAAATTCTATAATAGGGCTAAGCCTACAGTACTTTTTGAAAGTTACATGAAGTTCAAAAGCTTGAACTAAGAAATATAAAAGAAAAAGATATGCATCTGAGTCATTCATCACCGATTCGCTGCCATTTATTCTGTCATTCATTTATTTAATGGGCTGTTTGTCCGTTCGTTCATTCGTTGTATTTTCCGTTTCCCTTTTTACACGTTACATCATTTAGACTTTTATAAATTTGCGCTATGAACATGTGTAATAGAAAAGAAAAAAGCATCTTAGCACGCAAATAAATCATGAAATTCAATTTCATACATATTATCTGTCTAAAACATTAAAATTTTGCTGTTTTAAATTCATATTTTACACAAACAATCATGCGGATTAGCTGTATAATATAATACTGAATCAATCTTTCTGCCAACCATACTCAGGGAATCCCCCAGGTGTCTTATTAGTGACGTCACGCTTTTATCTCCTATAAAATATAAACTCAGGTATGGACGGACACTCGGCGCAAGATGTGTGCAACTGTGGTTACGTACAGCTGAGCCACTTGGGGAACATCGTTACGAGAACTGAAACAAAACAGAACAGGTACAGCTGGCAAAATATGAAGAAAAAATGAAGACAACAATTCATATACGAACTCTTGAATTCAGAGGCGAGTGTTTTACAATACTATCATATTATCGGGATCTTTCTTTTTACTTTCGGTCAAGTCGAAATCGGGGTCAGGTCGAAATCGGGGATAAAGCCCGCATTATGTTCAGGTTGGAGCCCTTTGATGCGTCCGCCCCACTCACGTCGTTTGCGTTCGATCACTCAAGTATTCATGATCGGATTTTATTTATGGGCAAATTTTGATGCTTTTTGACAGATTTTGGTAGTTGTCAACATCCAAAAGATCGTTCATTTACTTCCGAAATATTTTAGTGAAACTTTTCGTACAGGTCATGTAATTGAAATAATAAGAGCTTGCTGATACAAGCAGAGTTTCCTTCCTCGGGACTGTCCAAGGCTATTGTTGATAAATGGGTGCATAAAACTTAGGTAGGTATACCTGTATTACACATACAGTTTATCATGTTTATTACTAGTACATAACAGTGACAATACAGGTGTGTGAGTAAAATAATTTAATCAAGAAAACAGTAGACTCTCCTGTGTTATCTACATAATACAGCCAGACTTTTATGCACATGCTCTTTTCTAATAAGTTCAACCTGACAATTTGTGAAATAATTCATAGAACATTTCTCACAATGCATTGAAACGCATCAGACATAAATTCATTTTCATTTTCAATAACGATGCTTGTTTATTTTTCAGATTTTAGTACACAATTTCATCTCTTATCTTTTTTATATTTATATAATTCCCTTTTTAACATCGACAAGTTACGGAGTTTCGGATAACATATGTCATGATCTAATGAGAGCTATACGCTTCCGTAGCAGACAACTTAATGAAAGTTTTAGGTACCTTTGTTATATTTTCAACGTCTAATGCTGATTTTTGTATTTAACACAAATCAGTGATAATCACCACCATAATTGCCGCAATCATAGATCGCGTTCTTCTAAACTATAATTAGAAATATAAACCTGTAAAGTCACAAATAATGTAGACGAATTTTTTCAGCAACATTTCTCTTGAAACGAAATTTTGGTTATACAGAAGATATGCGATACCATTTAACTTGTTCATTTATTACGAATATTTTAAATTTAATGACTTAAGTCGTGATCTAATTCTATCAAAAAATAAAACTAGAAAAAAAAAAACAGATGGAAATAAAAGTACAAATAAAAGGGCATTATGTTTCATGAGCAAGTACTTCTTTCAAATATGTAATTAACCGTATACATGTATTAGTTTTAATTAATTCAATTTATTTTGCTGTCGTTTGAAATAACAATATCATTACCTCCTGGCTGTAACTTTTTTGAAAAGCTAGCCTCCTTTTTGCTGTTTCTTGATCGCTTTGTACTTCCATTTTTTAGCTATTAGTGAATAAACAAAGTTTCAAAGTTCGCTTTTATTCCTTTCAATACCTAATAATTATTGAACAATTAACTCTCATTAAGATTGATATCGATAAAACATCTTTCCAGTAAGTCACGATGGGCCAGTCTCTTCTTTAAATGAAAACACTATTTCAGAGAGACTTTTATAACGGTATCGATTAGGATGACGCTTGCATAAATTATTCCGATTTTTCCTATCCATTTCCCAACATTTATAATGCATATCTTTGATTTTTGAGCCATATACTCTCAAACGTATTTATTGTCTTTACATGTGTGCGGTATTGTTAAAGTATTTATGACGTCACATCCGTTTCCTGTATAGATTGTTAAAATCAGCCCACGCGACAAAATATAGTTCTATAGAATCTGTACAAGCAAATATATATAAAGCTCGCGTCAATAAGTTGAATCATTCTAAATCTACATCAGAAATGGCATACAAATATTTGTCTAGCAACTAAAACACAAGCGTCTGATGATGAATGCTGTTTAATAGACAATGACTGGAATATCGGGCAACAATATTTCTGTAAGGGTATTTCGTTTATAGTCTGGCTAAATGATAAATGAAGGCCAAATTGAATTAAGCTTTTCCGGGGAATCGGAACCCTGACAATCAAAAAGCGACGTTTAAACCGGACCAAATCGATACTATACTCGGAACATCTTTCACAAGTTGCAAGTGTGAATGGAAGTTTATTTGAGCTGCGACACGACAAAACCGACAATGTGGGTGTGCGCACTGCGCAGACTCAGATCAGCCTGGGCATCCGCTGAGTTTGATCAGACCCTTTATTAAGTGCTTAAAGGATAGCTAAGGGTCTAAGCTACCTCCATGCGGACAGTGACGACTCTGATCAGACTGAGTCTGCACTGGGCGCACAACCACTTTGTTGATTTTGTCGTGTCGCGCCTCAAACTTTAGTGAATTGCTCGTTAATACGTTTTGCACAATAGAGCAAAAGAGGTCCAAACACTAACAAAACCAATAATGACTGTTTAGGAGCTCTTGGAAAGCCAAATATCTGTGGACAGAAACATTGAAATTTTCTTATTCTACTTTAAGACATATTTTATGGATCTCATTTAAGAGATACATCAGTGCAATTCCAGTGAAATCCAACAACATAGGCTCAAGATGAAATTACATGTAGAAAACAAAAACAAAACGTTTTTGTCTATATGATTTAAGCGAATACCTGAAGGCATGCACAAACAGTATAGACTTAGATCGGCCTGCATATAGCAGTCTAATCAGAGACTTTCTTAAATGTATTGCAAGAAAATCTACAGCTAAAACAGATCAATGAGCACAATGGCATAGTTGCGCTGAGCATTCGCAGTTTTTACATGGTAGAAGGGCCCTTTTCTCATTACTCCCCTCAGATTGTGCTTTGCTTCTAGAGTTTCTGTGATTCAAGCCAGTCATGAATAGGTTGGCGAGAATTCTGAAGAGAGCGACCCAAGACTAAATCAATTTCAGGACACTTATTAATAGATCTATTAGTTCTATTAACCGTGCTGTAAATTAATCCGACTTGAAAAATGTATAATAACCGTATCATGAGCAAAACTGGCTTAGGCGCAAACAGCAACGACTCGGATCACGCATGCGCGTAGTCTAATCAGACTCTTTACTGGTTGCATCATGTGGCTTTGAATCCTGAGGAATTCAAATAACAGAAGGGACGACTCTGATCGGAATGTACGGATGCGCAAGTTGTTCTTAGTCTTCGCTGTCCGCACACACCATTTCACGTCACTCACCACCTGCTGTTAAAAAATATATTTCACGATCCTGCTTTTAGTCGACAAAGGTGTTTTTTGTTTAATAGAAAGCCAGAAATAATAAGACTACTGTTACTACTAACATTACTGCTTCTCTTAATAATAGTAATGATAATGATAATAGTAAACATAATGTACCCTCCTGTTTTTTGGCAAAATGTTTTTTCATATATTTTAACAAAGACGAGTTTAACAGAATGTTGATGATATGGACATATGAATATTTTTGTTCACTCTAGGTAATATACAGTTAGCAAAAGTAAACATATACATGCATATAATCATATAGCTTAACGTTTAACGAAGTCGTTTAACTCTTCCAGCGCTCATAAAACAAGTTTGCTTATATGTTTTGCTGAAACAAATGTGAGGAGCCTTTGCACTACAAAAGCTCCTCATATTGATTCAGCAAAAGTGGTAGTGTAAGTGCATTAGTACATGTGAATGAAAGACGTTGTTTGTCTTGAACAACAGGGCCCCGCTATTATGGATGCTTATCACTTGAATATAATGCCACAGGAAACGAACTAAAGCACCAGGGGCCGTATTCATAAAACGACTTAAGTGGTGCTATGCTGTTGCTAAGGCTAAATTATTTTGAAGGAGATTCCCTACAACTATGAAATTTGCTCTGGAGGAACAGTCTTACAAAGACTGTTCCTCCAGACCAAATTTCATAGTTGTAGGGAACCTCCTTTATAGATATTTAGCCTTAGCAACTGCATAGCAACGACTTAAGTGGCTTTATGAATACGGCCCCAGATTTGTTTTCCTGGGTCTCCAATTTTGATCAACAGTTGCCTCATGAAAAAAAAAATGAACTGGGCCAAATTTAAAGATGGAAAGGTTCATTATAGAAACTTGGTTTCAGCCTTTATCTCGGGAAAAATACCATTCCCGTTAGAGCTAAACGATAACTTGCTTTGACCTCTTTATCAGTTTAGCAAATGGACTTATGGGTATTATCAAGAACTGCATAAAGATGGCAGACAAAGCTTGAACGAATAGCTGCCAAATGTATCCGAATGAAATTTCCCAGCTTTACCCGCGAGAAATGCGGTAGAACGGTCCGTTTGCGGCAATTAGGCAACTACAGCACGCGCTCAGTGTTACCATTTTATTTTCTGCTGCCCGAAACTTAACCGAAATTAGACGAATAAACCGAACAAGAACACGTTATAGAAACATGACGTTGAATCATTGATCTGATGTTGTTTCAAAGTTGTGTGTCTGCTGAGATAGACTGTCACTCACAGATCAGGCTAACCTTAAGTCACGTGACCAGGCAGTCTTTCAGCAGTGTGTGTGCTAATGGGAGCTGCTTTAACGCATTTGGATCAGCTATTCACAATAAATAGAAACATATGCTAATTCTGGTCTATTCAACAGATTCTTGGCTTTATATAATACTATATACCTCATGTTAAATGCAAATGGACTCGCTAATCAAGTCTTCCTCCATTAAGAGAGTATCGAAAATAGAACCGCAAAACACATATAACGCCATTTTAGTATTACCGCAGTGTAAAACCAAGCGTCTGTTTGAAATAGGAGAAATTAATGGCCGCCCAAATGAAAATTAAGTAGGTTTCCATTTCAAGTAATAAAGCTCGTGGTTTCTGAGGCTGTTACTTAACCGAAAAGTATGTTCACATGACCTTGTTTGATATGATTCCAATATTGTGACAGCCTGACCACCTCATATTGAGCCGCGACACCACAAAACCAATAAAGTGGTTGTGCACCCAGCGTAAACTTAGATCTGCCTGGACATCCGCTGATCAGTCTTCGCTGTCCGCATGGAGGTAGTTTACGGTAAATAAATGTTTTTCACGGTAATAGAAATGTGGCGCCCTAACTGATCATTATTTCATAAAGGCAGCGCTGAGATTATATCTGTACACAAGGGTGACAATCTGCGTCAAAGAAGTGATATCAGATCCATTAAGTCAGCGGCCATCTCAAAGACGTATGCGTTAACTCACTTTTTTGTAGCGCGCGACTTACTTTTCTTACTGAACAGGTAGGATTTAAGCAGAAGCAACTCAGACATCTTCACTTTTGACGCCCTACCAAGTGAGGGTCAAGTCTTACAGAAAAGAATATGGTACCCTACAAAAAAAATTCTTTCCTTGAAGAGTAGCCCCACCCCAATCCTTTTATCAAAAAATGAAGTGGAAGCAAACAGAGAAGCCTACAGGAGATAACAAAAGTTCCTCCAAATGAGCCGCGACACGATAAAACCAACAAAGTGGTTGTGCGCCCAGCGAAGACTCAGATCAGCCTGGGCATCCGCCCAGTCTGATCAGAGTCTTCGCCGTCCGCAAGGAGGTAGCTTAGACTCTTAGCTACCCTTTAAGCGCTTAATGAAGAGTCTGATCAGACTGGATGGATGCCCAGGCTGATCTGAGTTTGCGCTGGGCACACAACCACTTTGTTGGTTTTCTCGTGTCGCGACTCAAATATAAAAATAACGGGAAACATGGAGGCTTACCTATATCAATTGCCTATAGGGGTACATTACTTTAAACCTTAATGTGCCAAAAAACAGACGACAAAATTTACGTCTGCAGAATTTCAAAAAAGTCTCGTCCAAGCGATATCATATTGAGAATTCGAACACTAGAGGGCAAAAGTGTAGATTCAGATTAGGTGGTTCATTATGAGCCACCTCATCTGAATATATGTTTTTTGCCAATTCAACAATTTTAATTTTTGGCGCTTTAAGGGTTAACCCTTGTTACATTTATTTACGTGCAAGCAGGCGTGCATTCCAGAGCGTAAACGTGTTGTGAATAACGTCATGTTTCTATGTGAGCTTGAATTTCTATGGAAATGTTTCATTTTCCCATTTAAAAAATTATACTGCAACTGTTTTGGAACAATTCGCCACAAGTCTATTCTCTATAAGAGCCTACGCTTGTCTTTAAATAGCAATTTGAACATATTAAGAAATTTGACGCATATTCTTTTGAGTTCACCCTTGAATGAATGCTTTCAAGTCGTTCAACGATTTGCTTTTCTCCATCGGTTTCGTAAAATATATCTGCGACTGTGGGATTTCACAATTTAAGAATTTTTTTTTGACGAGCCTATCTTTGAATTACTACGTGGATTAATGGCAAAACCATGTTCTTACTAAGGAATTTGTTAATAACTCGCTCATGCTTGGTAAATATGTTCTGTTTTGGTTGTTGTCATTAATTGATAGCACAGCGGGTAACTTTTCAATCAAATATGCACGCAAGAAGATCAGTGCTAGCAATGGAAATTGCTCTGGGCCGTGGAAAAGCCTGCTTGACGGTATATACGAAATGCGCATGCGCTGATTAGATTGCGCGCATGCGCAATCTAATCAGAGCTTGCGCATTTCGCTTTTTAAATCCTACAATGTCAAATAAGCTATCTTTAAGAAATGCTAATGCCGTCTAGACATGCACATTTTGCATAGGTCTTAAGAAATGATATTCCCCGATGCGATACGACTGAACAGTAAGTCCGAGGAAGGGTCTGGGATAAAAAAGAAAAAGAAAGAAAAGAAAGAATCGGGGATGGTGACATGTTAAAGAAATGGAAAAAAGGTATAAATAATACATTAAAATCAATGACAATAATAACACGAAAAGAAAAAGAAGGAATATCTAATTTTTCAGCACCAAAGTTGTTGATAAACGTTTATTTACAGTTTCTAAGTTCCAGACGTAGGTATCAACAAAAATAACCATTACTGTATACACTATATAAAACTAAAAACAGATAAATAGTTCATATAATAAATCGGAAAGTAAGACATACATACTAAAGAATGAAGGAAAAAAGAACTAAATAAATAAATAAACTTTCATAGAAGACAATTTTCTATATTAGATACCAGTTTGATGATAACTTCTAAATTCCACAAAATCATAGGCTGTTGCATCGCATGGAAATTGCTGGACATTTATGAAAATGTGCTACACATGAAAAAAAAACTTGTTGTGAAAGCTCACCAGAGGATTCTCGGCAACGACAGCAGCTTCCACATGCTAGAAGATACATTTTATATGAAAATGCATGGATACACTTTGACGTTTATTTGCCATTTTTACGAAGGGAAACAACTTATGTGACTTCTTGTTCGCTTCTCCAGATGATAGAGACCTTTTGAAAAACAATCTACTCCTAAAGGAAAGAGTTTGCTCCTAGAAGAGCAAGTTGTTTCTTTTAAGAGTTGACTACCATTGAAAATAAAGACAAAATGAAAATGGAAGAGTTGCTTCCCCTGAAAGTGTGTTCATTCACCTTAAGAGAACAGGGGCCGTATTCATAAAACGACTTAAGTGGTTGCTATGCTGTTGCTAAGGCTAAATTTCTTTGAAGGAGATTTCCTACAAATATGAAAATTGCTCTGGAGGAACAGTCTTTGTCAGACTGTTCCTCCAGAGCAAATTTCATAGTTGCAGGGAATCTCCTTCATAGAAATTCAGCCTTAGCAACAGCATGGCAACCACTTAAGTCGTTTTATGAATACAGCCCCAGACCAAATATCTCGAAATTATCATCACATACTCCTCAAAAATAAAATGATAAACTTTATCTAAATACAAAAGAATTATATCCGTAGAACTTGACACGTCTGTGTGTTCTCCTATTGTCACGTAGGTCTGGAACCACTTCTGGGTGTTCTGAATGAAACCTGGGAATATATGGACAGTGTAGTATAAAATAAAGGAGTATAATAAAACAAATCACCCACCCTCATACAGCATACGGCCTTGCAAAAACTTACTTACAAAGATGACCTCGTCACAAGGCAGTGCCTTTCTCTGTTAGTTCTTATTCATATAAAATGAACGGAAACATGTCTCCTAAACCAGGACATACAAAGGGGCAGACACTTTTTCAAAACCCTTCAGTTTCCGAACACGCACAGTGTTTTTTGAACATAATATCAGTTTCCGATTTTACTAGATATTTGGCGGAAGACATATAAGTATTTTTCCATTGGTTCCCTAAAGAAAAGAGAATGGACAGCAAATTGCAAGTTGCTGCTTTAAATCTAAGCATATGTAATGTCGACTAGATGGATGGATGATTTGCGATTTTACGTCCTAGTCAACAGTGTTTCAGTCAGATCAGGACGATAATAGGGTGATAATGAAAGACTGTTTGCAATGGAACCTCATTTACGATTGAAAAGATTTCCGCCTCCAACGGGAATCTAACCCCGGATCGCTAGATCAGCATGTCAGCGCTGAACCCACTGAGCAACCGGAACTCCTCTGCTTTCAACTATAAGTCTGGTTCTAACTGATGTAAAAATAACTAAAGCTGGGGCACCCGATAGGCTAATTACTTCCTTAACTGTCCAAAAATTACAAGTTTTCTTCTTCTTTTTCTCAATTCAGTAATGCATCTAAAAGATGCAGATGGAATGGCAAACAGTGTAAACCCTGATCACTGTACTTTGGGTCTGCAATATTTGCTCATTACAGTCTGTCCCGTTATTTAGAATATTTACGATATTTTAGAGAGGCACCGTGGTCGAGTGGATAGAGCCGCTCGGTTATGGTGCAGAAGCTTGTGAGTTTGAATCACGGCCTGGGTCAACTCGCGAATGGAAAATTCTGTCAACCCAGCAGTAAATGGGTACCTTTTTCAAATCAGGAAAGGATAAGGCAGCGAAAGGAGAGAGATGGGCTCTGTCTTTCATATGATGTGCCCACGGTGCAGTGGGTCTCTAACCACTACTGCCCCGACGACCGCTACGCTATGGGAAACCTGTACCTATGGTATTTGCACATGCAGAAAGATTTGTTATACTTATACCTTTTATGGCTGTGGGACTTATTTAAGGTTCCGAGTATTTTGGAGACACATGGACGTCTAAGGTTGTTTTCGTCTCGGAAGGTCCACCTGTTTCGTAGATTCTGATCAGCTGCTTCATTGTTTACACAGGTTTCAATTTTCCCGCCTTCTTTCATGTCAACAAGTACTGGCTTTTCTTCAAGTGGTCTGCGGCATAGTAGTACCGCGGGTTGGAAGTAGTCGGGATGGACACTGCAGTACCTTTGATTACAAAATAGTACAGGGGCCGTATTCATAAAGCCACTTAAGTCGTTGCTATGCTGTTGCTAAGGCTGAATATCTATAAAGGAGATTCCCTACAACTATGAAATTTGGTCTGGAGGAACAGTCTTTGTAAGACTGTTCCTCCAGAGCAAATTTCATGGTTGTAGGGAATCTCCTTCAAAGAAATTTAGCCTTAGCAACAGCATAGCAACCACTTAAATCGTTTGATGAATACGGCCCCTGGTTATCACTTATCAGCTCAGCAGTAAGTGGAATTTCTATTTTCCGGGTATTACTGGAGAATTCAATTTCAACACTGCCATACTGTCATTTTATAAGGGCGTAATATGACAAAATGGGACGAAACTGACTCAGCCAATTTGGCGGAAATATATAAAGATACTTTGAACAACCAGGCCCTGGTCGCCAAAGTTGAAAGCGGTCGAACAGAGAAAATTACTTAGAATGGTCACTTAATGCATGATCATACATGCAACTAGAAACTATTATCTTTATCAAACATTATGACTCTGATGGGAATAACAAGTTTGAAATAAAACCATGCAAATCGTGACCTTTTTACACGATTTCAAAACTCACATTATGTCAAGCTTTGGGATTTTCCACCTGTGACTGTACATCATTTTCTATCGCGAGTTTAAGATTTTTGCTCGAAATTTCAGCCACTACAAGTTTCCATCCGTAAGTGTGCTGTTACAAAAACTAGTTTCCCTTTTCAATTTCGTATTTCACCCAAAGTTACACCCAGTTAACACCCGAAATATACCCTAACATTCATATTGAAGCCAGTCGATTTTCAGGGGCCGTATTCATAAAACGACTTAAGTCGTTGCTATGCTGTTGCTAAGGCTCTATTTCTTTGAAGGAGATTCCCTACAACTATGAAATTTGCTCTGGAGGAACGGTCTTTTCAGACTGTTCCTCCAGAGCAAATTTCATAGTTGTAGGGAATCTCCTTCATACAGTTTTAGCCCTAGCAACAGCATAGCAACCATTTAAGTCGTTTTATGAATACGGCCCCAGATGTTGGCCCAAAACCGGAAGATCTCTTCAGGGGTGTTTAATTCACTGCAACTCTAACAAAGAGGAAACCAATCTGGACAGATAACAATATATCTCTTGGATCAAAGGTGAAACTTATGCGCTTCCTTGTCTCATCTATATTTCTGTATGCCTGTGAGTCATAGATTTTGAGAGTCAGAGAAAAGAATGCAGGTCTTCGAGCTACCGAATGTTGCTGAACATCTCGCACAAGAACCGGGGGCCGTATTCATAAAACGACTTAAGTGGTTGCTTTGCTGTTGCTAAGGCTAAATTTCTTAGAAGGAGATTACCTTCAACTATGAAATTTGCTCTGGAGGAACAGTCTTACAAAGACTGTTCCTCCAGACCAAATTTCATGTTGTAGGGAATCTCCTTTATAGATATTTAGCCTTAGCAACCACATAGCAACGACTTAAGTGGCTTTATGAATACGGCCCCAGATAACTAATGAGAATATTAGGGGAGGGATCCAAGCAGCCATAGGAGATTATGACGAACTCCTGACCATGGCCAAGAAACAGAAACTAAGGTATTTGGCCACATCTGATGCCTGTCTGGCTTAGGCTTAGCAAAGACGATTCTACAAGATACAATGGAAGGAAAAAGAAGAAAAAGAAGACAGTAGAAAACATGGGAAGACAACATTTAAGAGAGGACAGGGTGGACTTTGCCAGCATAACTAGGGCAGCTGAAAACAGGACAAAATGGAAAGGGATCGTTTCGAAGTCATCTTTGGTGCCTCAACGACCTTGTAATGCTATGGTCATCAGAAATATTGTGATCTATCTTACGCGAGAAGTGGCGTAAATCAGATGTGGAGCTTAAAAAATTCTAAAGAACTTTTGAAAAGTTTAAAAGCCCAAGCACTCTTTGAAGTAAATAGCATAAAAACCTTCGATTTCTCTACGCTTGATACGACAATGCCACATGACAAATTAAAATCTAAATTAAAAGAAATTGTAAACAATTGTTTCTTTCACAAACATGGAAATCGTGGGTACAAATACGTAGTTCTTGGGTAACTGGACACATATTTTGTTAAGGACCACTCTGATGTTCATACAAAATATTCTGAAGATGAAAAATATTCTAAAATGCTGGAATTTCTTATCGACAATATTTACGTGGAGTTTAGCGGACAGATTTTTTTCAACAGACAGTTGGCAGTCCAATGGGCATTAACTGCGCCCCCTTACTTGCCGATTTTTTTCTTTACGGGTTTGAGGCGGAGTTTAAGGGCTCTTAAAAGAGGGTAATAAACACCTGGCACAGAAATTCAACACCACTTATAGGTACAATGATGATGTTCTGTCTCTGAATAATCCAACGATTTCGGAGTTTATTGACCTCATCTATCCATGTGAACTTGAGATTAAAGACACCACTGAGTCCAGTTCATCTGCCTCATACATAGAATGTTATCTCTATGTTGACAATGGAAAGCTTGTTACTAGGCTTTATGACAAGAGGGACGACTTTAATTTTCCCATAGTTAACTTTCCACTTTTGAGTAGTAATATCCCTTCGGCACCTACATACGGAGTTTATGTTTCTCAGCTTGTCCGCTATGCTAGAGCCTGTTT
This sequence comes from Ctena decussata, assembly GCA_963989385.1. Classification (NCBI taxonomy): domain Eukaryota; kingdom Metazoa; phylum Mollusca; class Bivalvia; order Lucinida; family Lucinidae; genus Ctena; species Ctena decussata. The sequence continues at coordinate 22,252,073 of OZ022502.1, forward strand.
CAAATATCAAGACTTCGTTGAAAGAGGGGAGCTGCTGACCCGTAAACTGTTGACACAGGGTTATCAGAAAGTAAAGCTTGTGTCGACAGTTAAAATGTTTTATGGGAGACACCATGACCTCGTTTATCCCTACAATGTAGCCGTTTCTAAACTAATTTCCGATTTGATGGCCTCAGCCGAAGCTTAATTAAGCTTTCAAATACCGGACTTTCCATTTCACCGACTTTTTCTACTGATACATAGGTATGGCGGGTGTATTATAATACATGTAGGCAGGTGATGCTCACTACTCGCGAGCACCTGATCACACCTCTATTTTGGGATCCATATCTGTGTTTCTATTCCGAAATTGTCAATGTTAAAAGGATTTATGAGTTCGGACTTATGATTTGGGTACTTTGACCACTTTCATTTATATAACAGAAACAGAATACAATAGGAAAGGGAGCTAGAAAAATGATATATTTTGGTCGAATTGGGTGTGCTATTACGTCAAAGTACATGCATGCCATCACTGAGGTTTATAATGCTTCTACAAATTATACTATATTAGTGGGTAGCTGCACTATCCCAGCTAGCACATGGCCCCGAAGCGACATTGATTCAATGTGGTATTAACGTTGTGTGCCCACTGAGGTATTTCGTATCAACTGAAAATTGTTTCATAATTGGATCTTACCTTACTTTTCCATCTTGATCAATGGGCTGCAGTCCACCATCATTCTGAACACAACGGCATTGAACAGATGACGGGAATTGATAACTGTAGCTGTGCGGAAGCAATAAGGCGTCCTGTTCTTCCGGTAAGCTATGACATGATTTAAGTCCGCCTGCGACTGACCATGGTCCAAAGTGTTCCATCGCTTTTGTACCATCAATATCTGTTCCCGGTTTATTGTATTCCAAGTCTAGTGCCTTTGGGCGATCTTTATATTTATCAAGGGTTAGTTGTTGACTGATACACAGCTCACACCGGCAAGAGTCGTCCGCGTTCTCATGGCGCCAGATACCCTCCGTGTCTTCCTGCACATCTGTAGTTGTGCTGTTTTCAGGTTCGTGGAGGTTCTCATGCATGTCCGAGAGATCCTTGTCAGTAATTAAATTTTCTTTGCACTTACAGATGTTTGCACCCGTGTCATCGGCGTTCATGTCAAAGTTTATGCCCCCACCCCGGCATATCGGACACGGTGGAGTTATATTTAGTATCCTCTGACAGGTCTGATCCGGGGCTGCCTGACACTCTGTTGCAAACTGTGAATCGCGCTGCATGCGTGATTTCATACTGTTGGTAAGATCTGTAATAAAAAGCCAATAACTCTCAGGGGCCGTATTCATAAAACAGCTTAAGTCGTTGCTATGCTGTTGCTAAGGGTAAATTTCTATGTTGGAGATTCCTTACAACTATGAAATTTGCTCTGGAGGAACAGTCTTACAAAGACTGTTCCTCCAGAGCAAATTTCATAGTTGTAGGAAATCTCCTTTATAGAAATTGAGCCTTAGCAACAGCATAGCAACGACTTAAGTTATTTTATGAATACGGCCCCAGATGTTGATATCTTGATTATGGAAAGTTTGGACGTATACTAGCTGGACACCAGTGGCGGCCGCGTACCAGTGGCGGCCATATTCGATTTGCACTCGTAGTTTCGTATTTATTGCATAATGAATTATATACTTTTGTGAAGAGCCAAAAAACAAGAAAACACACAAAATAGATCGGCATAAATCGCGTTTTAGGGGGGCAAACGATAAACAACTTCCCCTAGGTACCCTCATACCACATCACATCATTTCTTTTAAAGGGACTTTGACGCTTGACCCTCGCTTGGATGTGTATACCGAACGCACTAGCACTGCAAAACTGAGATAAAGAATACGGTCTTAGGATGTCTACTCATTGTCAAGAGTTTACATTCACGCAAAGTTCTTGGGAAAAGCATCAGTCAGTACATGACAACCGTGGTGTCCGCAACTGGTACAGTACGTGAGTGTTTTGCTGCCTGTTTGTGACTTAATTCGAGGACCTGTCCAAGGCAATTGTTACAGCCTACTTCAAAGTTAAAAAATGGCGGAATCGTCACACAGAGTAGGGTAGAATAACATAGGTATTGTTTTGGTCATATAGCCCTTCAACACTACAAATGTTTTTGAGTGTGGTCAGTAAACATAACTCTACCATATCGAGATTTCAAAATATGTTCTACAGGCAGACGCCCGTAAAAATAACAGGGAATAGACTGGAAGCTGGTTGCCAGGTATTCTACCGTGTATAGGCATTGTCTTGCATTTCTACTATAATGTTATGAATCAAGAAATGTCGTATTGTCCCAGTTACAGGTCCCAGGTCTGCCCGAGGCCGAATAATTAACGTCAATGATATTGGCCGAGTTTGACGTCATTGGTTTTGGCCGAGTTTTATTGGCCGAGTTTTGCCTGTGTTGGTCGAGTTTGGCTTGTATTGGCCTAATTGGCTTATATTCGCTGAGTTCGTCAAAATAAGCCCAGTTTATGACTGGTATGATGTGGACTGCCTTTGCCATATAAGTACTGTATTACTATTAGTTAATTAATTGAGCCGCGACAGACAAAACCAAAAATGTGGTTGTGCGCCCAGCGCAGACTCAGATCAGCCTGGGCATCCGCCCAGTCTGATCAGAGTCTTCACTGTCCACATGGAGATAGCTTAAACCCTTAACTACCATTTGAGCACTTAATGAAGAGTCTGATCAAACTGGGGGGTGCCTAGACTGATCTGAGTCTGCGCTGGGTGCACAACCACTTTGTTGGTTTTCTCGTGACGCGGCTCAAATTTATATGCAATTTAAGTCCATGCTGCGTAACGATGTATGATGTCAGGGGAGTTTACTATGTTGGTGGCTGCTGCGATGTAACCTGTTTTTACATTAGATATATTTGTCGGGCATTTAGAGCAAGCAGCAGCAACTCGGTCGTTTACATTTCTGCCGCCCTTTCCAATGCGTGTAATGTTGTAAGGAAAAGGCATTTCCTACCTTGGTCTAAATAATTTTGAAAAAGATATCGCAAAAGAAATGGCATTACAAAGCAGATTTTACGTGCAGACACTCAAGTACAAAATAAGTAGTCTAAGTGCAAATAATTGTCCGTTTTCAGAAATACATGTATGCTGCTACGACTGTGTCTTTAAAAGGTCATCGAAAGTGGCTATCGAAAGTTCCATTTGTCATTGCGGCCTTTCATGGGTATCTCTGTGTGCATGTTTGCAGTTTTCTTGACATAATATCCTGAAATATTTAATTGGCAAAACTTTATAGACAGAGGGCATATCTATAACGATATAGTAATTACCTTTATATATTTGTTTGTTTCTCGAGGTCCGATATAAACTGGTTGTATAATCGTCTAATGCTTGCCGTGTCTGGTTAGTAAGAACATGCTGACCTGTTTCAGAAAAACAATAATTGAGCCGCGACACGAAAAAAACAAAACAAAGTGGTTGTGCGCCCAGCGCAGACTCGGATCAACCTAGGCATTAGCCAGTCTAATCAGACTCTTCGCTAAGCGCTTAAAGGCTAGCTAAGGGTCTAAAAGCTGCCTCCATGCGGACAGCGAAGGCTCTGATCAGACTGGGCGGAGGTCCAGGCTGATCTGAGTCTGCGCTGGACGCACAACCACATTGTTGGTTTTTTCGTGTACGGCTCATATGTAAACGTTTTTACAACACCGAATTAACTCTTTGAAAAAATGTTTGAGAAAATCTGTCCTGGAGTTACCAGTGCAAGACCAAAAATATTAAATAGTCATACACGTAGGTCCTTTACCACAGCATTAAACTGATTCGACACACCTCCATGTTTTCTCGCTATTATTAGAAAGGGGAACAATTTTCGCGATTTCCTGGTTCCTTCCCTGGATGAAGAAGTCCTTCCATAAAGGGGTCAACTCTTAAAGGAAAGAATTTGCTTCTAGAGAAGCAAATTCTTTCCTATAAGAGTTGATCCCTATTGAAAAGGTAGGCCGAAATGAAAATGGTAGAATTCCTTGCCCTGATAGTGGACCACCTTAATAAAAATCAGGCTACATGTCCTGATACCTTTATTTACGTTTCCAAAGAAAAAGGTGGCACTAGCCATGCATACCTTCAAGACTAATTCTGGAATTAGTTGTAAAGCAGCAATATAAAAAATCGAATTTGTTTTTCAGTCATACCAATTTCTTGTTAGCTATATATGTTTCTTTTTTATGTCGTTTTCATAAAAACTACGTATTCAAAGTATCGTTTGCTCAAGGAATTCTTGAGTTGGGGCATTGTTTAGTCTTCTAGTGCATATAAAACTCAACTGTTTGCTACATGTAAGTGAAAGAGAGAAATTTTTGTTCAATAAGTTTACCTTTGCTGTCGACTTACCCGGTACTTTGCAAAGTAGCTGACTAGGTGTCGACCAATAATTCGATCGACAGCTTATCAACAACGGTAAAGGCCCTATTGTTTATGACCGTCGACCAAGCTGAATCTGCCGACGATTCTGTCGGTCGACAGCCTCTTTTGCATGCATGGCAACACAGGTAGGAAAACTGGTATTACTCCCCTCCCCCCCCCCCCACACCCCACCCCCACACCACCACCACCACCACAAACACCCCTATACTGCTTGAATAATATAGAGGCAAAACGGAACATTTAATAAACTGATCATTTCATTAACAAACAAGAGGGCCATGAGGCCCTGAATCGCTCACCTGCGCAATTAGCAAAGTGGCTTTTTCTTATGTCTGAAATTGCCAAAATATGATTTTGGGTCAAAAGTCAAAGAATGACCATGACTTCTTGTACTCATAAATCTTCATGTACGCATTAAGACAACCATACATAGCAGTTTTAGGCCAAAATCTTCAAACTTATCCATGAAATCTTATGTTCTAGCATTTTCCCATATTTGACCACGCCACTAAAAAGATCAAGCTAAACCCAAGGTCATCATTTGAACAGTCTTAACAGGACTCTAGAACTCCATGCTACTAAACCAAGTTTACAGGCCATTGGTATATTGGTTCTGGTGAAGAAAAATATTAAAGGTTTATACCATAAATGGGTATGGTGGCCATTTTGGTCATGTGACCTGTGCTGTTTGAACAAGTTTTTGTTCAATCAAGCTCTGGAGGCTCTATATGAAATGTGTTTACAACTGGCTCTTTGCCTTCTGAGGAAATGTTTGAAAATGTCAAAATATGAGAGATCGGGGTTAAAGGTCAAAGAATGACCTGGACCTCTTGTACTCATAATTCTTCATGACCTCATTAAGACGACTGTATATACCAATTTTTAGGCCTAAATCTTCAAAACTTTCCATGAAATCTTATGTTCCAGCATTTTTCCATATTTGACCTTGCTGTGAAATGGTCACGGTCAACCCGAGGTCAACATTTTAAACAATCTTGGTAGTACTCGAATACCCAATGCTACATACCAAGTTTAAAGGCCATCTGTCAATTGGTTCTGGAGAAGGAGATTTTTAAAGGTTTTTACTATATATGGGCATGGCAGCCATGTTGGTCATGTGACCTGGACCGTTTGAATTAATTTTTGTTCCCTCTAACCCTGGAGGCTCTATATGAAATTTGGTTACAATTCGCCCAGTGGTTTTTGAGGAGATTGTTTGAAATTGTCAAAATATGAGAGTTATGTGTCAAAGATCAAAGGATGACCTTGACCTTTTGTACTTATGAATCTTCGTGTACTCATTAAGATGACTGCATACTCCAATTTTAGGCCTTAATCTTCAAAACTTTCCAAGAAATCTTATGTTCTAGCATTTTCCCATATTTGACCTTGCCATAAATAAGGTCAAGGTCAACCCAAGGTCATCATTTGAACAATCTTGATAGTACTTGAGTACCCAATGCTACACACCAAGTTTCAAGGCCATCGGTCTACTGGTTCTGGAGAAGAAGCTTTTTAAAGGTTTTAACCATATATGGGCGTGATGGCCATGTTGATCATGTGACCCAGACCGTATGAATAAGTTTTTGTTCCCTCAATCCCTGGAGGCTCTATATGAGCTTTGGTTTCAATTGGCCCGGTGGCTTTTGAGAAGATTGTTTGAAATTGTCAAAATATCAGAGTTCTGGGTCAAAGGTCAAAACATGACCATGACCTCTTGTACTCCTAAATCTTCATGTACTCATTAAGATAATTGTAGATATCAATTTTTAGCCCAAAATCCTCAACAATTTCCAAGATATCTTCTGTTCTAGCATTTTGCCATATAAAAGCACAAGGAAGCAAAGTTGACCTTACCGTAAAAAAGGTCAAGGTCAACCCAAGGTCATAATTTGAACAATCTTGGCAGTACTCGCACACCCAATGCTACATGTACATGCCAAGTTTCAAGGCCATCGGCCTATCGGTTCTGGAGAAGAAGATTTTTTTAGGTTTTTACCATATATGGGCATGGCGGCCATATTGGTCATGTGACCAGGACTGTTTGAACAATTTTTCGTTCTCCCTTCCTCTGGAGGCCACATATGAAATTTGGTTACAATTGGCCCAGTGGTTTCAGAGGAGAAGTTGTTTGAAATTGTGGACGGACGGGCGGACGGACGGACGGACGGGCGGACGGACGGACGGACGACGGAGCCTTACCATCCTATAAGCTCTCCCGGAGCCGCTGGCTCAGGTAAGCTAAAAAGTTATCAGATTTGATTACAACATACCATCTACTGTCTTCCTCAGCGGGTTGTTGATTGGAAAAACTTGGCACGTCGAGTCTCTCGGCACCCGTCGGCTTGTGTTTATTTTATCTTTATACTTAAAACTAAAAAACAACAAAAAAAGTCAGTGTATGGGTATCTGTATTTGAGCCGTGACACGACAATACCGACAAAGTGGCATGTGCGCCCAGCGAAGACTCAAATCAGCCTGGGCATCCGCCGATGCCCAAGCTGATCTGAGTATTCACTGGGCGCACATGCCACTATGTTTTCTCGTGTCGCAGCTCATATGTGCGTTGGGTTTAAAGTGTATGGGTACATCTAGATATTTTCCCGCCATTTTTACAAACGGAAACAAAATTAATTTGTGACTTCCTTTTTGGTTTCCTTTGCTTTGCTTATTCGGATATACTCTAAAACGAAAGGGAGCAAATTCTTTCCTGTAAGAGTTGACTACAATTCAAAAATTAAGACAAAAATGAAAACAGTACAGCTGGTAACCTGAAAATGTACCCAGAGACATCGCTTTCAACAATTGCCATGTAAAGTTGATGTCTGTCTGTACCTCTGAGCTCAATATTAATTTCAAAATGATGCCTTCTAGCTTGATTTGGAACATTTAAAATCATTTTAATAGTATTTTAGTCGTTTATGCCGCCGACAGAATGGATGAGGTGTTGCTTACAGAAGGATAAAAATTTCATCCGTATTCTTTGAAACTGTTGTAACAAATATCTTATATGGTTAAAGCCTCTTTATATAATAAGATAGTTTCATTTTATGTGTTGATATACTGCAAAATCTTTTTTTTCCCGCTGAGCCTCAATCTTCGCAAGTCATGCATACTAAGTCAACGTTGTTCCTTACGTATGTACTAAGCCTACTTTGTTCCTTACGCCGTCGTACGTAAGGAACAAAGTGGGATTAGTACTCTTGGCTTGCGAGGATCCTGAACCTCTTTGAGACCATCGTTTTGAGAACTGAAACAACAATGACAAGAAGAAAATAAAGATTTATACTTACTCTGTTATATTATACGTAATTTTGCGAGGCCTGAAATATAAATAAGAAGTGGTGTTGTACAATTTCAAAAATTCAAATAATATCTACAGAATACAACATTTTTTTCAAGGAAGTAATAACTTTGATCATCCTTTTAATAAGATAAATAGTTTAGTATTACAACGCGTCAATCCACTACTGCAACATGTCGTTGTTGGAGCAGGTTCAGAAACGTTCCGTTGTCTCAAAATATTAAAAAGACAGACAATCAAAGTCGTTTCTTCATAGACGTCGGCTCAGTTGATCCTAGTCACAAAATTTATCTTAACGGTACCTGTCACCTACATTATGAACGACTTCCGCGGCGGTCACATTGTTAGCGCGAGGTTGATAGAGTACAGCGAGACTCTGACGTCACAAATCTAGTTACCGCGACTTCAGCTGAGCGGTTTTAATACCGTTATAATTGGATCAAAAGAAATCAGTTTTTCGGCGGAATATTTTATCTGACAGTTGACCGTAACAGATTACCATCGCCTTTAGAAGGACGTTGGTTGCAGTTGATACTTGACTTGTAGTAATGTGACCTCGCTATGTAAACGCCTAATTCCACTCTCACTTGAAAATTAAATATTTAAACGTCTACGAATCAGAAAACAACACTGCTATTTGACGTATATCTATGTAAAGCATATGAGTAACTGACGGAGTTATCACAGAACTGCCGAAAGTGGAGAAACCATAGACAGGTTGCACACGATATATTAAATTACTTGCCAAAAAGTAAACATAGAAAATATATAAAATAAAAAAATAAGTAAACCAATAAAAAAAAAAAACGAAAAAAAAAACAGTTACTTACCGCGGCATCATGTTATATACATCAGCGTCTGGTGTACAGCAGTCATAGTTATAACGACTGAAATATAGGATAGTCAGGTATAGAGACAAAAAACTGAGACTGAAACATAGACTAATCACTAATCAGTTCTGCTGAAAAAAACTGAAATTAAACAAAATATCGACTGAACTAAGACTGGCTAAAATAGAAACATGTCCAAATTTTAATGACTTGAATAAAACTTACAGCTGCTTATCTGTACTAGCACAAAAAGTAACAAAACACTTCCGAATGGCAATGAAGTTCAACCACTTTTACTCGTAAGTATATATACGTTAAACTTCAGGTCAATGTAATCGTTACCTTACATTTTTTCTCAAATTCTTCGCAGTGTAGTAATTATGAGAAGCAATACAGATTTTTTTACCAATATCAATGGCGTAGCTACGCATACGGCAAATATGCAAGTGCGTATTGAAATTTTGTCAAAATTGACAAAATTTCAAAACGCACCTGCAAATTTGCATGCTGAAAATTTATAAATTAGACCAGATTTCAATACCTATTACCAAAGTGGCTGAAATACTAGCTTTCCCTTCAAGAAGAAGAGAATAAAACATGGTTGTGCGTATTATGAAATTGCCCCTAGTTACGCCCCTGAATATTGTGAAAAATATGTTCTAATGTAAATGTACGTAATATCGATAGGGTGGAAATACATTCTGCGATTTTAGAAATTACATGTACTTATATAATTGCATTCATGAATTTTCGCATTTTATGGTGTTTTGATTGTGGAGAAAAGCACAGTTGACTCTCGTTATCTCAAACACTGATATCTCAGAGTAACCTCTTATATCAAAGAAAATAGTTTGGACCAACTCTCTATTTTTCTCTACCTTTCAACTCTTGTTATCTCAAACTGTTGATATCTAAAAAAATCTGGGACCAGAAAATTTACTTTTAGATAGGTCCAAGAAAAAATACTTTTAGATATCAGTAGTTTGAGATTAACTACGACTTCGAGATATCGAGAGTTGACAGTAGCTGTAAAATAATATAAATTTTACCGAATGGAACTGAAATTAGAGAAAGAAAACATGAAAATATATCCATGCAGTGTCACAAAGCTCGCAGCCCACATCTGACAAGAAGAAGAGAGTAGTCAACGAAAGTCGTATTGATAAATAGTATCACCTGAAAGCACAAAATGTGTTTTCCTTGAAAACTGAAAAAGACTATCGAGGTGTACTCATGCATCTCTAAGAAAAAAAATGCCCTCTGAGAAGTACCTTAAGGTGTATAAGTATGCGTCAGAGAGAGAGAGAGAGAGAGAGAGAGAGAGAGAGAGAGAGAGAGAGAGAGAGAGGGGTACTAAAACAATTAGCTTCCATTTTCAAAGGGAAGCCTCTCTAGCAATGTTGCTAGAGTGTTTTTCTTTGATTTTTTTAGTTCTCTCTCTCATGCTTATCTATACATCTTCTGGTGTAAGGGTACAGCGTCCTGTTAAACTGCCATGTGTTTTCACAGAGAAGCACGTTTGGTGAATTTCTGTCTGCTTGTATGGAAAACGAAACCTTCCATTTTCTTTTGAAATATCGGTCTTCTCCTAGAGAAAAGCAAATTCTTTCTTTTAAGAGTTGATCCCTGTTGAGATGGGAAAAAAATAAGAAATCGCAGAGTTACCTCCCCTGTAAATGTATTAAGAAATTCAAACTTACAACTTGGTGAATGCCGCTTTGGGAATTCCTAGTCTGTCTTCCACTTCTTTATCCTGGCCCCAGTATCTTCGGAACTTCTCCGGCAGAGGGTAGTCCGGTAAGGGTGGGAGACTCGTAGCCAATGACCTAATCAAAGGAAAGAAAGGAAGAAAACTATTACTCGCTTTGTCAGTAATGTTCAGTTATTACACACTAGATTACGGTCCAATTGCAGCTCGCTTAACTTAGATCTTTTCTTGAAAAACCTTTCCGATTCCCCTTTATGCCAGTTTGGCAGCACAGAAAATGCCCAACATTACTTCTTTCACTGCAGGCATTATCAGGTCCAACGAACTGAACTCTTAAATTCAGTGTCACAGTATCAGATTCCCTCGCTGTCTCTTTTTATCCCCCGACCGAAAGGTTCGGGGGATATAGCGATGAGCCTGGCGTCCGTCCGTCCGTCCGTCCGTCCGTCCGTCCGTCCGTCCGTCCGTCTGTCCGTCCGTCCGTAAACACTTTTCTTGTCCGCTCTATATCTTGAATACCCTTTGGAATATTTTCATGATACTTCACAGTTATGTAGAACAGGTCATGACGATGTGTCGCGTACAAGAATGGTAACTCTTGCTATTGTACTTTTTGAATTATCTCCCCTTTGGTGATTTTTTGGCAGATTCGTGTCCGCTCTGTAACTTGAATACCCTTTGGAATATTTTCATGATACTTCACAGAAATGTAGAACAGGTCATGACGATGTGTCGCGAACAAGAATGACAACTCTTGCTTTCTTACTTTCGGAGTTATTTCCCCTTGATAGTTTTAGGTGTGATTTTTTGGCAGATTCGTGTCCGCTCTATAACTAGAATACCCTTTGGAATATTCTCATGATACTTCACGGATATGTAGAACAGGTCATGATGGTGTGTCGCGAACAAGAATGACAACTCTTGCTTTCTTACTTTTGGAGTTATTTCCCCTTGATCATTTTAGATATGATTTCGTGTCCGCTCTATAACTTGAATACCTTTTGAAATATTTTCATGATACTTCACAGATATGTAGAACAGGTCATGACGATGTGTCGCGAAGAAGAATGACAACTCCTGCTTTCTTACTTTTTGAGTTATTTCCCCTTGTTGGTTTTAGGTGTGATTTTGTGTCTGCTCTATAACTTGAATACCTTTTGGAATATTTTCATGATACTTCACAGATATGTAGAAAAGGTCATGATAATGTGTCGCGAACAAGAATGACAACTCTTGCTTTCTTACTTTTGGAGTTATTTCCCTTTGATGATTTTAGGTGTCCGCTCCATAGCTTGAATACCTTTTGAAATATTTTCATGATACTTCACAGATATGCAGAACAGGTCATGACAATTTGTCTCATACATGAATGATAACTCTTGCTTTTATACTCTGTGAGTTATTTCCCTTTGGTAGTTTGAGCTACTGTTTGAGTCTCTGCTCCATATCTGTATAACCCTGGCCAGCTCCAGAAAATGAATAACCATGTACCTTTTAGAATATTGAGTGTTCCTAACTCTCTCTGACCCCTCCACATTCCCGCACCTCCCCCCCCCCCCCAAAAAAAAAAAAAAAAAATTTTTTTCCAGATTTGGATTCTTTGTCCAAATTCACTTACTAGAGAGCTCAAAATTAGGTTTGTAGGGCTTGTACTTTAGAAGTTATTCACACATTTTGAAAGTTGAATGTATCGTATGCTATACATTTGTATATATGGTGGCTGTTTGAGATGTTACCTCTTTTTAGCAGTCAAGCATACTGTTTTAGTCTGAGTGTTAGATAATCATGCATCTGGTAACAGTTAATGTCAATCAGAAGCATAAAAGAATGACAATATATTACTAATATGTGTTTAGAAGTGCACCCTTTTTACCAAGGCCCATGGGGGTCTTTGGTCGGGGGATTTGCCATCTCCTCTGATGGCTATTTTTTATATGGTAATGATTCTATTTCACCAGACACAAATACAGTTATATTCGAAAAGGTGCATTAATTCATTTTGGATTCTAAACGTTTTTGAGCATATAATCTTATCAATAAGCACGCGATTAGTTTTTTTCTTATCAGGCCGATGAAAATCGTTGTGCTTGATGCGACTGTCACTGCAAATCTGCGCCCTCTCTGTCATCCTCAACTACATAAACTGCATACTTATATTGAAGGATTTTTTTTTCGCTTGATCTTTTTCTCTCCAGTTCTTTTTTCCCTTTTTGTTTCATGTTCTGTGTTATTTTTTTTTTACTGATTCTATCTGTTTTTGAAAAATTATGTCATTTATATATTTACCTGATAATTTGGTTCAACTATTTTGACAAACTGTCGCCATGATGTATACTTGCTAAAAATATGTAGGGAGAGGAACTTTAAAAGTACATGTGCTTTCGTTCCAATCCCATTATTTTTACTGTATCAATGTTTATGTGAACTGCAAAAAGTTTGAAATAAATATGTTTAAACCAAATACCTATAGTTAAAATGCAATTTCTTCTTACCAATTCTTTATTCCAAGAAAAACAGACGGACGGATAAAACATATAAGCGTGCACAGGCACAGTAATGTATGCGCACGAACATAATGCACTTATCAATATTTTCCCGCGGAGGTGGGAAGAAGGGGATACTCAAGGGATTCGACACGAAAAATGTCCCGATACACGGGAATTGGACAACCGCTGCTTTTTCTTATGCGGGATTTTCGACGCGCGTGACTGCCCTATTGTCGGGGAATTTGACTTACCTAAAACTAAAACTGGACCTGGAGCTACAAACCTACGGATTTTTCATTATGTACTATTTAAAACTACTTAAAATCGGCATTTTGTCAGATGTGTACAAAACTCAAAAGCCTTTAAAATTAGGAGCTGAAAATTACGTTTGGTGGGCTCGCATCTCAACTGCCATTTTGCTATGATTTTGTACACGTCCGAGATTTTTTTTAATAGTATAAAAGTCCTCTCTTCTTCGAATTGCAGAGGTAGGTACGTAATGTCAATTTTTCCCTTACAACCATGTGTGCATCTGCTTTATTTACCAGCAATCTGCACGTGCACATTTTGCGGGAATCTGCGCGAGTGTTATTGCGCGCGCGAAAGGAGACAGACGGAGAAATATTTGTTACCATGGTTGATTATATTCAGAGATAGAGAGAGAGAGAGGGTTTTTCATTTCTATCTATTATCAGACAATTCATTTATAACAATCATTGCTATTTCCTACAATTTACAAGAAGGTATATTCTTTATCTTTTCGTAGCTTTTTCGTTTAGATTTCATGTGTTTAGAGTATAATATCGTTTGAAAATTAATATCCCTTTCGAAACAGAAAAAGTTCCCTGTTTAAATAAATATTATTCTGTTTTCAGCCAAAAAAAATTGTTGTCTGATTGACAGAAAAAAAATGGCACATGTGCCCCATACAGGCGGATTTTAGACAGTAGATCATAGCCACACCAGGGGATATTAGACAACGTTTTGGACTCCCAGACAAGGGAATTAGACCGACATTTTTCAAAATTGTCTAATTCCCCTGGGTATTCCCGCCATCCTCCCCCCGGGGGAAAACATTGATAGGTGCATAAAGGTTATTTTCTTTTAAGTGTAAATTATTTGCTTTATGGTAAACCTAACTTATCCAACGAAGAAAACTTTGTTGTGTCCAACAACAGGCTGTTTTCAGGCTGTCCAAAGATATATTAGAAGCGAAAAGGTTTCATATGCCAACCATACATATGCGACGGTACGAAGACAGGATGGCGGTTCGCAGCTCCTTTCCTTTCCTCCTTCCTTCTGTTGCCCCATTCTTTGCATATACAAAGCTTTTCGCGAACGCTCTTCATACAACATCGTATTCTCAGTGTCGATACTTAAAAAAGTTCAATCCGCAACGGGACAATGTTATGTTGTTGTGGTGCTTATCCAGTGCTCCAGATAAGAAGGGGTAACAGAGATAATTCAGGGATAATTATTCACATTTTTCCATAAAAACATATTTTGTGACCCATCATTAGAACCGTCTCGTCGAGACGGTTCTAATGAGGGGTCACAACATATGTTTTCGTTGAGAAATAAGAAAAATTATCTTTGAATTATCCTCAATACCCCCTCTTATCTGGAGCTCTGGTATCAGAGTTTGTTTATTTTTTTATATCTTCAGTGCTCCAAAATCAGTTACTGTATAATTGAGTCGGAAATTGTTAATAAAGTCATATTTCCCGGGGTCACTTCTACTACACAGGGTATAATCGATTCCGCTAATTTTCGCTTCCTGCAGAGACTGTACATCATATTTGGCTTCCGCCGAGACTGTCCACGAACTCTTGCTTCCTGCCGAGACTTCTGTACATGATAAATGGCTTCCTGCAGAGACTGTCCGTGTGAATCTGCTTCCTGCCGAGAGCCTCGGCAGGAAACAGAATCACGCGGACAGTCTCGGCAGGAAGCCATTTCTCGAGGACAGTATCCTCTGCAGGAAGCAAGAGTTCGCGGACAGTCTCGGCGGAAGCCAAATATGACGGACAGTCTCTGCAGGAAGCGAAAATTGGCGGAATCGATTATACCCTGTGTACTATGTAACTATAATTCCCATGGGGGAAAGACTATTGGGGTGGGGCTGGGTGCAGGGAGGTAGGGGGGGGGGTGCGCCTACTGCTCGACTTATGTAAACATGCAGGAGTCGTGGCTCTTATCAATGAGAATAAACACGACAAACTAATAGATAATAAGATGTAGTCATAAATAGATTTAAAAAGAAGAAAAAGAAAGAAATGGACATGTAAATTAATACATAAAATGAAAGGCTAAATAAAATATCAAAAATGACATAATTCTGATTAACTCATTAATGCCAAATAGACTCTTCTACTCACATTTCGGTCAGTTTACTTTCACTCGCAATTTGTCTTTTCTTATTGTTTTCTTTCTCTCTAAAAATTTCCAGTTTTAATGCAAACAGTGCTAACCCTGATCAGACGCCACCTTCAAATGCATCTGACATAATTAAGTCTATATTTCTATGGGCTTTTTTTTATTAATGGGTTCAAACAAGACATCCATTAAAGCATTAAAGACGTTCAAAAAGTTACCATTCATTCAGTAGAAATAAAAAAAGATGCGCTATAAAACTAAAAATACTTACGCCATATAAGTCGGGCTTGGTTTCGGCAGAGACAAACATGGAAATGACATTTTATCCATAAACCCATCTCCCCGACCAGGTGTTAGTACCCCAACCGCCATGGGGTGCACAAAATTATTTGTCAGACAACATCTTCACATTTTGGCATTGATGGGAGAGTCGCGAAGTAAATAGATCTAGATAAGCGACGTTAGCAACAACGAACGCAATCGACGTTACGTTGCTAGACGTTACTACGTTGGAAAAAACGTGTTTGGTTTGAGTTGCGTCTGTCAGAGTGTAGGATTGAGGATAGTTATTGGCTATAGGAAGACGACTATATAGTGGATTGCCTGGAGCTCACAGAGCCACTTTTCTCCCAAATATCTCCCCCCCCCCCCCCCCCCCGAATCCACCCCTCACCCGCCCCACCACCACCGGAAAGTTTTATGTTAGAAAATTTGGTAATTTGTTAAATTTCCAATTCTCATCATAGCTGAGTACACAGACAGACACATACACAAACACATACACACACGCACACATAATGGCAAGTACGAAAAACATATTCACAATCAAATCATTATGATGAAGACAGGGACATACATGTATATTTCTTTCCTGCTTGGCAATAGCTTGATTGCTTTGCAATAGCTGCATCCCTATTCTTCATCCTTATTTCTTCCGACAGAAGAACACGTATGCAAACAGACACATGGAATATGGACAAGGGACATACTTATTAATACAGCAAGAAATTTAACATTTTTCGGTGTGATTTCTCGCCATCGCCATTCACGCATACTTATTGCAGATAGTCACACACATGAGCCGCGACACGATAAATCCAACAAAGTGGTTGTGCGCCCAGCGAAGACCCAGATCAGCCTGGGCATCCGCCCAGTCTGATCAGCGTCTTCACAAAGCGCTTAAAGGGAAGCTAAGGGTCTAAGTTACCTTCATTTCTGATCAGACTGGGCGGGTGCCCAGGCTGATCTGAGTCTGCGCTGGGCGCACAACCACTTTGTTGGTTTTCTCGTGTCGCGGCTCAATACGCATGCACGCTTACAGGAAGATGTAGATGCGGATGTAGGTGCAGATGAACACGATTTATCATATGACGTCGCATCTGAGAGTGTAATAAAGCCATGCATTAAAAACGATAATCCACTAGTGGATTAAATATGCAAATTACGTCCTAACGTTATACGTCGACGTCCATAAAAACGTCGCGTTTTCTAATGACGAAATCGTGACGTTTTAGTGCAAATTTTGCTAATAAAATGCAATTTTAGCGCCATATGATAAATAGAATCTTGCATTCGTGCTCCTGTTTTATTGAATTTATTAAACTCGTTGGGGAAACCGATAAGATGCTCGGCATAGCCTCGCATCTTATCTTTTCCCCAACTCGTTTAATAAATTCAATAATACATGAGCACTCATGTAAGATCCTCTATTTTGTCCATGGTCTCTGGGTACGAAATCATAAGACACATTACCTCGACGTATGCACAAATATTCCAACAGTTTTGCTGGTTTGATAAAGCCGACGGCGCCATGGACGTTCAGCGACAATGCTGTTAATAACCACACCCCGACACCACTTATTCCAGCTCAGGACATAGTTGGTGTTGATTTCCTGTTTATTAGGTGGAAAATAATAAACGGACGTGTGTCCCAATGGCAGTCGAGCCTACGACTCCCTACATGAATGGCGAACACTCAGTCCAATGGTCCAGGCGCTCCGAAGCGCGCATGCACAGATGAACGCTTGCACAAACACACAATTATACAAACATATACGCACAACCACATACACACATACCCGTTTTCTGGCAATCACGAAAAGACAAAATTTGCGCAAAACAAAAATAAGACTGACAGGCGGTTCTAGCAGTTATTATCCGGCGGTATGTTAAGGACAAATATTCGCATTTCTGTTTCAAATTTATTTAAACCTTACTATTATGGGTGGGAAAGGAGCAAATTCCACCATGTAGTATGTTATCTGAGACCATGCGCAACACGTACATACAAGATTTTACCCGAGGAAATTGTCATGATTTCCGGCGGGGGTTGGGGGGGGGGGGGGGGGGAGGGCGGGGGAAATGATTTCTACTAACCATTTTTCTGGAGTGGGAGGGGGTTCTACTAGGAAACAAATCACAGCCCGTGGGAAAATATTACTAGGGGTTGGGGGACACTACTCTCTGACAGCGTTGTTGTTTGGCGGCCGTAAATCACTTCCCCGTACTTCGCCATAGTGCACTTTATAATAATTGAGCCGCGTACGACAAAACCAACAATGTGGCTGTGCGCTCAGCGCAGACTCAGATCAGCCTGGGCATCCGCCCAGTCTGACCAGAGCCTTCGCTGTCCGCATGGAAGTAGCTTACACCCTTAGCTACCCTTTGGGCACTTAACGAAGAGTCTGGTCAAACTGGGTGACTGCCCAGACTGATCTGAGTCTGCGCTGGGCGCACAACCACATTGTTGGTTTTGTCGTGTCGCGGCTCATTATTATACTGTCTGTTCCTTCGTGATCATTTGACCCACTATGAAAATTAATTTCCACTGAACAGGGGCGTAGCTAGGGGCAATAACGCAGTACGCACAATCATGTTTTATACTCATTAAGGGCAATAATAGGGGGTTAAGCCGTTAAGATATTTCAGATTTTCGTGTCTCGTGGCAGTGAGTATTAAAATTATGCCCAATTAAGAATATTTCAGCATGAAAATACGCAGGTGTGTGTTGAAATTTTGTCATTTTGACAAAATTTCAATACGCACCTGCGTATTTGCGTATAGGTAGCTACGCCCTTGCAGTGAAGCCGGCGTTAGGGGAAGTGGGCAGTTCGCAGTTCTGCAAAACTGCTGCACATGAACAGACTCAATTAAACCGATTCTGCTATTTTCGTCTCCCTGGTGCGTTCCTTACTTCCGGAGTATCTTCCTTCAGAAGTTACTATCATAAACATTTGAATTGGAGATAATGAAAGGCTGCGCAATAGGACCCCTAGCGTTGGAAATCTTTCGAACCGTAAACGGGATTCCACTGCACACAGCCTTCAACCTCTCGTCGTCCTGATATAACTGAAATCATGTGACTATTAAAAATGACCTAAAATCGCAAATAATCCATCCATCCATCCAGCCAGCCAGCCATCTGAAAGGGCCTTAACGGCAACTGATTCATGTTGTTTGTAGTGGATGACTTCAATGTCTTTGTTGACAGGCATAGTGGGAGCGAGGTTGAGACAGACCATCTATCTTTAACGTTTGTTAAGGTCCGAGGTTGATGTCAAAGGCCGGCAACCAATGAGATTGCTAGGAGCCTATTTAGAACAATTAGCAAGTTTTGTCCTAGAGCTTTTCTCTTCCTTCATTTTATTGCGTCCCGACTAAGAAGTCAATCGAGATACAACAGAAGCAAATATGAGCCGCGACACGAGAAAACCAACAATGTGGTTGTGCGCCCAGCGCAAACTCAGATCAGCCTGGGCATCCGCCCAGTCTTATCAGACCCTTCACTAAGTCCTTTAAGGGTGGCTAAGGGTCCAAGCTACCTTCATGCGGACAGCGAAGGCTCTGATCAGACTGGGCGGATGCCCAGGCTGATCTGAGTGCGCTGGGCGCACAACCATATTGTTGGTTTTGTCGTGTCGCGGCTCAATTATAATACTGTCGCGAAGCGGCGGTCGTCAATACCAATCTCGGGCCGAATCAAACGTTAAACATAATAAAAAACGTGTGTTTGCTTGCTATTTTTACACAATTTAAACCAATATTTTAATTTATTCATTTCGTTCGTTTCATTTTTCTGCAAAATCTTTGTATTTTTTTTTCTTTCACGGATTTCGCTCCTATATACAGAAGACAAGTTATCTTTCCTTTAATAAATATGCATTTCGTTGTCATTCAAGAGTCAACGCAAAGAGCTTGTGAGTTTATTTATTAACTTATTTATTTTGTAAAACTTACAAGAAATATTGGTGTTGTTGTTTTGGGTCTAACGACCCCGTCTCCCAGAGAGAGGGAGGAAGAAAAGAGCAATGAAAGACAAGAAAAAGAATATCCAAACAACCCTCATCCGCACCCACAGCAAGCACAGTAGGCCATTACCCTACTATTATCCAAATTGGATAGTTACTCAGTACAATCGCCCGACGCGACCATCCCCAACTGGTCCCAATAAATTAATCAGCAAATTATAAAAGCATCGCAAACAACTGCGTGAAACCCCGCCACTGCAAACCAATTTCACTTGTTCACGTTTTGCTTATTCGTTTATTTAATTAATACATGTTTGTGGCCATGGGAGAGGGGCAGATAACACCAATGGGGGCAAATTTTAATTATCTGAAGAAGCTTTAATTACTTCTATCAATGGTTTCAGAATAATCTATTTAAATCAAAATTTTGTATAGATTTTACATCACTTTGAGCATCTGTATTGCCCGGAGCAGGAGCAGATAGCCCACATGGGGTAAAGTTCAAGCATAACAGAAGGCTTTTATTATTCTGGTCATTTGCTGTTAATTTCAGAAAGAACGCTTGAACTCTGATTTTATATAGATTTTGCCATGATTTTATAATATAACCCCAGGGTAGGGGCAGATGACCCCTGAGTACAAAATTTCTATGGTAACACATAGTTGTTATACATGTAGTTTCGGGAGCATTTTTGTGAAGTTCCACCATGATATTCCAAATAGTGAAGGAATTTACAGGCCAAAATCTATTATTGTACACTGACAAGTGCCATAACTCATTCAGAAATTATCGAAATTTGCCCATTAACAATCCCATGCGAGACATTCTTGGTACAAATGTATATGCAAAATTTGTACTAAATCCTTTCTTAAATACCTTTTAGAAGTGATCGAACGGAATCAAAGTGCGGACGGACATACGACGGACGGACATACGACGGATTGACGGACGGACAGAAACACGGACGGCCAACGTGAAAACATAATACCCCGCCACTATCGTGTGGCGGGTAGAAAAAAATGAAACTTTGTCAGAGCCTTAATTGTCAGAGCTTAATAGACTTGATGGGGTTTAACTAGGATCGCACACTTTTGAAGCAAATTCAAACAAATTAACAAACAAAACTAATCAGTGGGGATGTTAAATCTAGGATGAAAATGAAAACACTGTAAACAATCATGGCTTGCCAATGAGTTGTTTCATTTTTATTTCCTTCTACTTTATTTTTTTTTTTTTTAGAAATAATATAAAGTATTTACAACATAAACATGACGTCTGTGGAGGAGCAACAAAAATATTCAAAGCAAGCTCAATGAGGGCGTTTAAAACACATTTCTACGCTTCTACAGTGGAGATGGCCACAGCTATTTCAGACCATATATAGACACACAGTTATGCAAGATGGACAACGTAGGTCACGATCACAACTGAGCCGCGACACGACAAAACCAACAATGTGGTTGTGCGCCCAGCGCAGACTCAAATCAGCCTGGGCATCCGCCCAGTCTGATCAGAGTCTTCGCTGTCCGCATGGAGGTAGCTTAGACCCTTAGCTACCCTTTGAGCTCTAAACAAAGAGTCTGATAAAACTGGGCTGATGCTTAGGCTGATCTGAGTCTGCGCTGGGCGCACAACCACATTGTTGGTTTTCTCGTGTCGGGGCTCATATTATGATTATAACGGTAAATACCACATGTTTCAAAACAAAATTATCGAACGAACGAACGAACGAACGAACGAACATATACTTTATTACACTCAAGTCTGTACAAACATATGAGGTTATGACAAACATATGTACAATATGAACATGGTAGTTATGAATACAATAACACATATACAATTGCTGACAAGAAAGTATACAGAGGGAAGTTTTGGTTTTATGGTATTACATATTTGTTGAGCAAGTCACGGTCGAGAGTGCGTGGGGGTGAGGTAATGGACACAAAAATAGTACATGTCGTGTAAGAAGGATGACGAGATGAGGCGGGTTGGGATGCAGATACTCGTAAAACAGGAAGAAAAGGCAATATAAGACAGTACGTGATCTCGAACGACGAAAGAAAATCACCCAGAATTACAATTGTTCCTTTAAGTTAAGGCCTCCTTTACGTTAAGGTCTGAAATTTCATGGTCGAGTTTTGTACTAATACCAATGATCATGAAATTTTGTTCGTGAATGTACTCAGTCGATTAAACACAAAACTTTTTCAAAATTATTTTTTAACGCTAGTTTTTATGACACATTACTTCCCTTAAAGTTAAAAAGACCAATAATTGTAGTCCTGGGCGTAGGTCTTCAATGCCATTTACCAGGACACTTCGGAAAAATGACTTCATGGTTAGTGCCCTGATAATTGGCTTTATGAAATGAGGCATTTACCTGGACACTTCGGAAAACTGACCATGAACTGAAGTGTCCTGGTAAGTGGCTTCATGTCATAAAACAATGCCAGTTGCTTCAAACAACTGTCATTAGTACGGAATACCGGCTTTTTTACAACATTAAAATCGGCATACTTTGACCTGTGATGCAGCCGGGCCGGGTAGCGCAATCGGTAGGGCACCTGACTCGTAAGTCAGAAGTCCTGGGTTCGAATCCCGGTCTGGCCACATACTTTCGTTTCTCCTTCCGCTGATTCAAGAAGGGCAGTTGTCAGTTACTGGCTAAAGTATGTGCACTTAGTACTGGTTAACCGCTTAGGAGGTCTAAGCCTGCCCAGGAATAGTGTGGTTAGGTTAACTGACCGTCCCGACATGACCTTAGTTGTTTACTGTGGACGTTAAGCATCAAATCAACCAACCAACCAACAACCTGTGATGCAGCTGATTTCCATACATTGGCCCGGCTTAAAGTTAAGGTAACCTTTACCTTAAGGTTTGCTATTTATACTTTTATTCTAATAATAATTATGAAATTTTGAGCTTTTGAACCCTTTAGGGTTGTACTCAATCGATTAAACACAAAACTGTTTTGAAAATTACTTATCAAAAGCTATTTTCATGACACAAAATTACCTTCTTTATAGTTAAAGTGAACTTAACCCTAAGGAATGATAGGGCCCTAATCTGAGATTATTTTCTTTTGAAACACTTGCTAATTAGGGCGCGTTTACACGACCAAAGTTTCTATGTCACAGAAACTTCAACAAAGAAAGTATGACAAACATTTTGCGTTTACACGGAGCAAGTTATTTGTTGAAGAAAATGTGCCATAGAATCTTTGTCACATAAACTTTGGCAATGGAATATTTGCTGCTGTGTTCACACGACCAAATATTATTAGTCAAAGTTACCTGCAGCGATGAAACAAAATCTTTGTCACATTTTCCACGCTTGTAGCAATGTTCTTTGTTACATAATCTTTAGCAAAGTTCTCCGTTTACACAGACAAATTTAATTTATCGAAGTAACTTTACCATATATATTTGTCAAAGAAACATTGTCATATTTTGGCATTTACACGAGCAAATTTTTCTGTGACAAACCTACTTTGTCATAGAAACTTTGGTCGTGTAAACGCGCCCTAAACGAAAGTTTGTCCAAATGATCTTGGCCATCGTGGCTATTTATGGTAAAAATGTTTTAACAACATCTCCATAATCTAATTATTTTTACGTCGATCAACACAGAAAACTCAGGGAAATTATAAACGCATTTTCACAGGCTCGACTGACAGACTAGTTGACAAATTATGTCATGATTACAGTTTTATACACACTTGATGCATTTAAAAATGTTAGCAAAGTCAACTCTCGATACCTCAAAGTACCCTCTTATACCAAATAATATAACTTGGACATATTTCCTATCTTTATTCACATTTCAGATCCTTTTATCTCAAACTACTGACTTCTCGAAGTGAATTTCCTGGGACCAGAAAATTTACTTTGAGATATCAGTAGTTTGGGATGAACTTCGACTTTGAGATATCGAGAGTTGACTGTATTTTTTTTTCTTCAAATTTTAAATGTTATCGCCCATTAGGGAGGACCATATCACCTCAGAGGTTTGGGTTAATATGGTCCTTCGGTAGATGCAGAGTCTATATCTTATCTCAAAGAGTCTGCGATAAAAAAAAAATGAAATATATACATTTGTTTTAGCCTTTCTGTAAATAATTAAGAAAATGATCCCAACTCGAAAGTGACGTCAGATTATCAACAGCATTTTTAAGCGGTCCATATGACCCCAAATTACCCTAATTCCATAGAGAATGGTAGGCCCTATACCTACTGTTGTCTGATTTTACAGTTGAGGGGGGTGGGGAGGAGTTTTATGGTCTGTGTTGGGAAAGGAAAAAAGGAAAAAGAAGCGAATTTTCCTGATTATCTATCAGCTGGGTGGGTTGGCGGGGAAAGTTTTCATTATTCAGTTATATGTTAGAAAAGTGAGTGTGACACGACAAAACCAACAAAGTGGCATGTGTGCCTAATTAAGACTCAGATCAACCTGGGCATCCGCCCAGTCTGATCACAGTCTTCACTGTTTGCTGCCCTAGCTTAGACCAATTGTTATCGTTTAAGCACACAATGAAGACTTTGGTCAGACTGGGCTACTGCCACGGCAGGCTTATCTGAGTCTTCACTGGACGCACATGCCACTTTGTTTGTTTGTTTTCTCGTGTCCCGGCTCAAACGCTTATAGAATTTATTATTATTGCAGACTTGCAGACTGTAATTGAACACACAGAGTATGCAGCCCAGAGATTTTTAAAATTATTTTTATTATCTAATCTATTAATTTATTAATTATTTTTTGTGTGTTTCAATTTTCGTAACGATGATCTCCAAGAGGCTGGTTCTGTATTCAAAGATTTTTATAAAGGGGAAGTCATAATTCGGTGTTACCACAGGGCTTGTATCACACTTTTTTCAGGTTGCAGTCATAGGTTAGTGTATGTAACATACACTAAGCTATGACTGCAGCCCGAAACAAGTGTGATTACATACACTAACCTATGACTGCAGCCTGAAAAAAAGTTTAATACAAACCCCTATGGGTCCTACCCTATGATGATAGAAAGTGTGGGATTCCCAGAAGCCAAAACATAAAACATGGGTATATGAAAGTCAAATGAAAATGAATGCATGTCATTTCATGACATCCCTCCCCCTTGCCCCCCCCCCCCCCCCACACACACACACCATCACCGTCACCAAGTTCCCGTCAGCAGAGTAGGGTTTCAAATCGTAACCCCCTAACAACTGCTTCCACCACCTCATCTCCGCGCTCCCGCCACCACCACACACACATACGTGTTATTTGACCAATGAAATCTTGTGAAATGTGGAACAATATCGAAATTATATGCGTCTGCGACGCGAAAAATATAAATTCTAATACAAAGCAAAGTCAGATAGTATCATCACAATTCCATACGGTCACCAATTCTTCAATAATTAAACCCCTTTTACTGCAAGTGATTTTATCTAAACGGTTCATACAAAAACGGGACAGTTTTTTTATCAAAATCTCCTGGCAGGACCCCATTAAAATTGGTGCTTACAGATGATGGTTTTCGATGAAAATGAGAACACTTCCGGGGCAGGTTATCGAACGAACGAACATATATTTTATTACACTCAAGTCTGTGCAGACATGTGAGGTTATGACAAACATATGTACAATATGAACATGGTTATGAATACAATTACACGTATACAGTTATTGACAAGAAAGTATTCAGAGGGTAAGTTTGGTTTTATGGTTTATCTCGTAACGAAAAATGAGGTAGCAAAATCTTCCATTGCATATTTGTTGAGCAAGCCATGGTCGGGTTTGAGTGGGGTTGAGGTGGTGGACACAAAACTAGTATATGTCGTGTAAGAAGAATGGCGAGATAAGACGGGTAGGGATGCGCATACTCGTAAAAGGGAAGAAAATGCAATATAAGATAGAACATAAAAATGGATGGATAGATAAAACACATGTGCAGAATATGAGACAGTACAAAACTACTAAGGAATTTGCGAAAGAAATCTATGTATACCAAGAAAAATGTGTCTACCATTTCATTTTGGGCTTCTCTGAAGAGTAGCCCCCATGGTGGAAGGGATTTGTTGTCCAAGAAAGCCACTAAAAGGTTATAAAAACTGTTTCCGTTTGTAAACGAAGTAAACATCATGGAGTAACGTGCATGGAGCAAACGTGAGTTTGATCATCATAAAATGCTGAATATGTCTTTTTTTCCATTACACAACATATGATTTTACTGTGGTATCTGCCGTCTCTGCACTTTTCTGAAGAACACAAAAAGAAAAGGCATATATTGAAAACAAAATGTCAAAAATATAGGATTTGATATTCACAAAAGAAACAGAGAAAAAAAGACTGAAGAGTGTCGCAGGTAATATAGTTAAATCGAGATCTGTAGATAAATAACACAGAAATATCGATTCCGAAACAAGTTTTCTTGAAAAACAAACAAAGAAAAAAACACAACTAAAGTGTTTTTAGGGTTTTCTTATGATATGACTAAGTTACATACAACAACTTGAAATACATGTATGAACTTGTAAAACTGTTAATACGGAAACTAGTAATACGTAAACTGTCACCATGATCATGTTCTAACCTATTTTAACTGAACAGTCCACTGAACGCAATTTAAAAGAAATATTAAATGACAAATCATCAGAATGGACGGTACATTAGTGGCCTTGGTAAATCCATGTGATGAAAAAGGTAGCCTAAAGTTGGTCCATGGCAATATGTAATTTTAAGTTCTCTCTTAAATCAGAAGCGCATCATACAAGAGGTTGCTATTATTTTGGTTGTTCATCATCATTTAAAACTAAAATAACTAAGAAAATATACCATAGGAGCTCTTTCGGTATCTGAAGTCACAGTCTCAGATGTGAATAGCTGGCCAGCTTTAGACTTCTTAAAAGCTTCTTGTATCTGAAAACATATGACGTAGCCAAAATGAATATGTGAGCCGCGACACGAGAAAACCAACAATGTGGTTGTGCGCCCAGTGCAGACTCAGATCAGCCTGTGTATCACCCAGTCTTGTCAGACTCTTCGCTAAGCGCTTAAAGAGTAGCCGAGGGCTTAAGCTACCTCCATGCGGACAGCGAAGACTCTGATCAGACTGGGCGGATGCCCAGGCTGATCTGAGTCTGCGCTGGGCGCACAACCACATTGTTGGTTTTGTCGTGTCGTGGCTCATGTGTTTAGTTGGTCACAATTTGTTGAAACGACCGATGCACTTTCAGTTTAGTTAAATCACACACACACACACACACACACACACACACACACACACACACACACACACACACACACAAATAAACTAAATGACCTGAAAGTCCAAAACGCTTAACTTATGATTGTAAAGAGCAATAAATAGGGCTTTCCATGGGATTTCCATGTTCAACTTTCAACGTGTATACATACCGCCCAGCCCTTTTGGTCACGCGTCAGTACACTAAGTCTTTAGACGTGTTGGACTGGTAAGATACTTAATATTGGTTGTGATAGCATATTGCATTAGTGAAGTGGGATATGGCGTAAATAAATTTCGTATGAAAATCCATGTTGATAAAAGGTACTAGATATACTCATAAGACTGTTTATCTCTATTTCAGAAAGCTGTCAAACACAAAGGAGGAAATACCCTAAAACCCTACTCCTAACTGGCAATAAATTTAAGTCAGCATACATGTATCGGCATATTTAGCGAGTAAAACCGAGTCTGCTATTTTCGTTTTCGGATCCATTTCTTGCTTCCAGAGGATTTATTGAAGCTTTGTAGATCATAACGTAATATATATCACGCCTACCAATCACTCGTATGCAAAACCGCGGTTCACAACGCAAATCCATGCAGTGTTTCCGGTTTTGCAGAAGGGGAGCCGAACAGGTAAAACAAATTTGACATCGGCTCAAAGTTTTGGTTATTTATTTTCTCTAAAAACTATATATGCAAAATATAAGATTGCTATTTTGTCGCATATAGATTGCTTCTTCCTCACATTAAAGGATTAGACACATGGCCGAGCACTTTTCCAGATATTCATTTGGTACGGCGAAGAATGTGTTGAAGGTCAGTCTCGGCGACACATACATGTAGTAAAAAGTCACATTCTCACGCTTGATTTTGAGTCTTCGACCTTGTAAGAAGCATAGAAGTGAACAGAAATGCCGTATGCGTGAATCCAAACGTTGGAAGTAAGCTTTCCGTGATGAACAATTTAGCATATAGAAAATACATGTATATTCAAACTCTTGGCATCGTCAGCCCGGTTCCGCACGAGATAAAAGGGAATATAAAGCACTCTTACCAAATACCAAAACAGAATTTGAACAATAAATGGATCTGGACTAACATGAACTTTGTGATATATCATTATTATCTTATACATTGCAAATGATTTTCTGACTGTTTTATTCCCCGTTTGTCTGTTTGTGAGGCCTGTTGCAAACAGTCTTCTATACTTCTATGACTTGAAATTCTATTGTTTTCTATTTTATTTACCTACGGATGTAAAGTAATCTGAATTTTCGCCTTTCGTGCACAGAGTCTACAAAATTTTACCGACTGCCTGTCATAATTCATGTTAGTGTAGATCCAATTATTGTTCAGGGGCCGTTTTGGTGTTTATTAAAAAACATCTTCTCATGCGGAACTGGTCTGAGGGGGTCAAGATTTTGCGTATATTTTCTATAAGCTAAACTACCAACATCACGGAAAGCGTACTTCAAACGTTAAGATTCACGCATTCAGTAGTTCTGTTCACTTCTTTGCATCTGACAAGGTCAAAGGCTCACAACTAAGCGAGAGAATGTAACTTTTTCTTACATATATGTACCGTCGCGATTGACCTTGAACACATTCTTCGCCATACTAAATGAATATCTGGAAAAGTGCACGGCCATGTGCCTTATCCTTTAATGTGCGGAAGAAGCATTCTACATGCGACAAAATAGCTTTCTTATATTGTGCATACTATACTGAAAGGATTTAAAAACTTCCACTTTTTATTGCTGGCTGCTGATCTTTTCACTCATGACAGTGTTGAATATTTAACGACAAAATGCTTGGAACTTATCGAATTTAAAGATTACGCAGTTTATTTGTATCATTTACTTAAATGACGTCAGTAAAGGAGCGTTACAGCACTGAAATTCATAAAGCGATGTCGGCGTTATCTTATGAAACACTGTTTTCGACCATTTCTTACTGTCTTAATATTGTGACGTCATCCACGTTGATTTGCAAGTATCATTGCGGATGATGCTGTCGCGCAAAGCCTATTACGGAGACGGCGTCGACGTTAGTTAACGTCGTGACCCCTGGTTTTTAATCTCGGTTAGGTGCCTTTCTGACGGTCTTTTTAGCTTCCTGTAAACAGTGCACGTCGTCTGAGTTTTGAATTGCCGTAATTAACACATAAAATTGTCACACGACGTCACTTTTTGAAATTTCAGCATTTATCTGGCCCAAAACTCTGCGCTTGTTTGCGATATTTAGGCGCGGTAGGCTAAATAAAGCCACAGACCGAGTTCAAACTTTTAATATTCAGTTTGATATTGTAAGAGAAATGTTTCATCAGAAAACTGTATACATGAAGCTATTCATCCTTATGTAATCGGTACTAAGAACACGAGGAGCACGTGCTTTTTGCTGACCGATTCGGTTGAACGATTTCAGATTCGGTATATTGATATAATCAGGTATAAGAGAATATATATGTTGTAAAATTTTGGTGGACGTAGCTTCAATCATTTTTGAAATATTCAAAATTAATGGGTGGAAGTTTTTAAATCCTTTCAGTATAGTTTCTCAATAAAATAAATAACTCACACCTTGAGCCGATGTCAAATTTGTTTACCTTTTCGGCTCCCCTTCTGCAAAACCGGAAACTCCTCGCATGGATATGCGTTCTTAACCGCGGTTTCGCATGCGAGCGATTGGTAGGTGTGTATATGGTAGCAAAAATGATCAAACTAACCTTCTGGTTGAGAACACAGTGGAAAATGAAGATAAGAATCCCCTAAAAAGATACAAGTGATATTAGGTAAGTTGACAAAAACAAAGACAAAAATATATAGAACGTATACAGTATTTACGTCACCCTTTTTCTATATTAAAATGAAGAACAAGGAAGAAAGCAAATTGCAGTTGTAAAATTGACGACAAAACTTGAGGTCCGCATCAGAAGTAGCTGAAATTACTTGGGGCTAAAACAGAAAAGAAACGTGTGTGTATATCAATTCTCGTGACGATGTTTGCCTCAGCGGAATGTGTCGGTGGTCGCAGTGCTGGCCAACATGCGTCCATCCACGTGTCACGTGATAGGTTAGCGACAGAAGTCGTGTTAATGTCGCTCTCAGAAATTCTAGTTTTTTGCAGGAATAATTTGGATTTAATTTCTAAGACATGTATCAGAAGGATTGGCAGGATATAAGCTTTCAGATGGTTGTGAAATTCTGAATAAATGGGAGCTAAGAAACGGTCAAAAAGGAAGAAAAGTAGTGAAAATGAAAATTTACAATCACAGAAAAAATCAGTTAAATATGGTGATTCGCCGCAGGGAGATAGCAACACAATAGAGTCCAGTGTTAGTGAGATAATATCGCAAGCCAATTCAGTATTATACGATAATAACCCGTTATCGCCTACTGTGTCGAACTCTTTAGAAAACTCAGTCTTTGAACCGCCGCTAAGTAGTTTGAGTGAATTGAATATGGCCAGTTACGCAGAAACTGTGAAAGATGTACAGGGAAAATGTATGCCCCCGCAAGGGCCTTCAAATGCTGACTTGATGGAATGTTTAAGACAGATAAACTTAAAGCTGGAACATGTGGATAATAGACTCAAAACTCTAGAAGTGTTAGAGAGAAAAGTGGATAGTTTTGATCAGGAATTGAGGAAGCTTTGGACTTTCGTACACGATAAAAATAAGACTTCAGATGAGAAGATTCTAAAAATTGAGAACGTAGCAGACTCAGCTCAGTTGTCCATTGGTCTAGCCCAGGATAAGATTGCTAAGCTAGAGAAAGAGAAAAGTGACATGAAAGATGAACTTAACTATTTGCAATCACAGTCAATGAGAAATAATTTGATATTTTCGAATATCCCAGAAGATAGAAATGAAACAAATGAAAGGACAGAGGCAATTCTGAGACAGTTCATTGAAGATAAACTTAAAGTCGCGCATGACTTGGTAAATGATATACAGTTTGAAAGAGTGCACAGAATTGGCCAGCGTAGAGCAGATGGAAGGATTCGTCAAATCGTTGCTAAATTTACACTCTTTAAAGACAGAGAAGCGGTGCGTAGGGAAAGGAAGAATCTTAAGGACACAAACTTCTTTATATCTGAGCAGTTCCCTAAGGAAATAGCAGAACGGAGAAAGAAACTTTTACCAAAACTAAAGAAGGCGAAAGAGGATAATCACGAAGCCTGGATAAGTTACGATACCCTCTACATAGATGGCGTTGCGGTCAGAAATACTCCATAGGGATACGATGGGGATGAACTGAAAATACTAGCATGGAATTGCCAGGGGTTAACGCAGAATAAAACTGAAAATGTAGATTTTGTAAATATTCTTGCAGATCATGACATCATCTTTCTTTCAGAGTCATGGACAAACAGAAGTAGTGATATTGAGCTAAGTGGCTATAAGTGTTATAATTTCTTTCGTAAATTTCAACATAGAAATGCTAGGAGGAGTAGTGGTGGTATTGTGGTTTATCTAAAGAATGAAATAGTGCCAGGGGTTGAAATAGTGAAAAATCAGTATGATTCCATTGTATGGTTGAAATTGGATAAATATTTCTTTCACACGGAGAAGGATATATATTTGTGCGGGGTTTATATTTGGGGAGAAGATTCTCCAGCTTATAATGTCATAAATATAGATTTGTTTGAATGTGTACAAGAGGATATAAATACTTTCGAATCAAAAGGATCTATATTTATTGTAGGGGACTGGAATGCACGTGTGGGCAATGGTTCAAAAGCGGATTATATCATTTGTGATCGTGTAGTAAATGATCTGGATTATTGTGATTATGTACCGGACTCACCATTGAAGCGATGCTCAATGGACAATATTTGTAATACGCAAGGTAATAAATTTCTAGACCTTTGCAAATCAACGTCATTTCGAATCGCAAACGGCAGACTTGGGACAGATCATTTAGTTGGAGGATTTACATTCACGAGTCATCAAGGAGCTAGCGTTATAGACTACTTAATAGCAAAAGAGCAGGATTTTTCAGAGATATCTTATTTTCGCATTGCTGATTTTAATGAATGGTCGGATCATGCTCCTATAACATTTGGTTTAACAAGTAACAATGTTAGAAAAGAAATGCATTCCACGGACACTACATATTATAAATGGGATGATACAAAACGGGACAAATTTCGAAGTTTGTTAATCTCGAAACTACCGGAATTTAATAACGTTACGCAAAATATCAGCTCAGAGGATAGAGAAAGTATAAACAGTTCGGTAAATTCGTTTGTGCAGTTAATACAGGATGCTGCAGAACCATTGTTTCGAAAAACATTTACTGGAGATAGCAAATGTAAATTTAAGAATACTTTGAGTAAACCCGCCGAGTGGTTCGATAATGAGTGTTACGAGGCTAAACGGACATATATGAACTCTTTGAAACAATACAATACATGTAAGACGCCAGACAACAGACAGACATTTTGTAGAGATAAACAGAATTACAAAAAGCTAATTAAACGCAAACGAAGACTGTTCAAACTAAACAGAATAAGGACTATTGAAAACTTAAGACATTCCAAGCCCAAAGACTTTTGGAATCTATTTAAACGAAAAAATGCAAGCAGTTCAAATATAAAGATAGACGCTTTTTATAATTTTTTTTCGAAACTATCAAATGATGTGAATCTTGTACAAGATGAAACTTCTGAACAGTTTTGTAGAGCTAATAATTTTGACAATGTTAACTGTACTTTTCCCGAATTAGATGCAGAGATAACTATAACCGAAGTTACTTCAGCGATAAAGCATTTGAAGCGTAATAAAGCAGCAGGGTCAGACGCTATGGTAAATGAATATTTTATTGAAGCAAGTGATATACTGGCATCACATATTGTTGATTTATTTAATGCAATATTAAATACTGGCTTTTTCCCTGATAAGTGGTCTGAGGGGATTATTATACCGGTTTTTAAAAAGGGAGAACAGGATAATGTCAATAATTATCGGGGTATAACATTGGTCAGCTGCTTATCAAAAGTATTTACAAGTATACTGAACAAGCGAATTAATGGCTGGGTAGAAGAAAATGATATTATCTCTGATTCTCAGTTCGGATTCAGGAAAGGTCGGTCGACAACGGATGCTATTTTTTTACTACAGTCATTAATACAGAAAACACTTAATCAAAATGAACGGCTCTATTGCGCCTTCGTAGATCTAAAGAAGGCATTTGACAGTGTCTACCGTAATGGTCTGTGGTACAAGTTATATAAGATGGGTATAAACGGGAAATTATTACGAATTATTAGAGATATGTATGATAAGGTTAAGTCATGCGTACGACATTGCAACTCATTCTCGGAATTCTTTGAATGTTCAGTTGGTTTAAGACAAGGGGAGGTAATCTCTCCCATTATGTTTTCGATCTTTTTGGAAGATTTAGAGTTATATTTGCAAAGTAATATTGATTCTGGCTTAAGTATTGATGATATTACGATCATATTGCTGCTTTTTGCAGATGACATGGTTCTTTTGGGTAAAACACCCTCAGATTTGCAAAATTCGCTCGATACTTTATATGAGTACTGTATTAAATGGGGTTTAAGTGTTAATACTTTAAAGACTAAGGTTGTAGTGTTTAGGAAACGAGGTCCGTTAACACAAAATGATGAATGGTTTTATAATGGGGAAAAGTTAGATATTGTAAACGATTTTAACTATTTAGGGGTTGTTTTAAACTATACAGGGTCTTTTGTATTAAACCAAGAGGTTCTAGCTGGGAAAGGTTTAAAAGCGCTTAACGTATTATTAGCTAAATTAAGATCGTATAACTTAACTCCTAAAACTATGTGTCAGCTATTTGATGCTTTTGTTGGTTCAATACTTTCTTATGGAAGTGAAGTTTGGGGGTTCTCAAAGTCCAAAGAAATTGAACGCATCCATCTTAAATTTTGTAAACGTATCTTAGGAGTAAAATCATCTACTAGTAATGCCGGTGTGTATGGCGAACTAGGTAGATTTCCGTTATATATTTCACGATATGTTCGGATTTTACGGTACTGGTTCAATATTTTGAATACAAGTAATATCATTCTTTCAACTGTATATAGAGTTATGATTCATGATTGTGAGAGAGGCTTGACTAATTGGGTTTCAAACGTAAAACAATTACTGTTCGAATTTGGGTTCGGCAATGTTTGGAATAACCCGTATGATGTTAACGGTAAGGTGTTTTGTAATCATTTTAGACAAAGACTTATTGACTGTTTTATGCAAAAATGGCAGAATGACTTAGAAACAAATAGAGTTCTAATAACATATAAATACTTTAAAACTAGCCTTACATTTGAGAACTATCTTAATTATTTGCCTTTAAGGCTTCGTGTCCCGCTAAGTAAACTTAGATTGTCTTCTCATACACTGAGAATAGAGACTGGCCGATACGGCCGATCAAGAATTGAAAGAAATCAGCGAGTGTGTATATGTTGTAATTTAGATATAGAAGATGAATATCATTTTGTTTTAGCTTGCCCTGTTTATAACGATATTCGTAGGAAATATTTGAAACCTTATTTTTTTAGACACCCAAGCATGTTCAAATTCATAAGCCTGATGCAAACTGAAAGGAAGCAAGAGCTTGTAAAACTTGCCAAATTTTTGGTAGAAGCATTTGAATTAAGGAAAGCACTTTTGAATTAAAGTCATTTTTGATCTCAAGATACGGTTCACCCTCACAGTTTGATTTACGCTTAATAGTCACTTATAAGGTGTATTTGTATACATGTATATATGTTAGTTTATGTTAGTTACTTACACCTCTGTTGTTGCCTATCACATGATATAATGTACTTTGTACTTGGTTTTGACTAGAAACTGTAATGGTTTATGTCAATAAAATTATCTATCATTCTCAAAGCCGTGTCATTTCGCAACTGCAGTCACATTGTTGACACCTCAGAGCAACCAGTCAGATTATCCACTGTCTAATAACAATGAACTCATTGGTCAATTTTGTAAGCGAAAAATCAATACAAGTAAACCACAAGAGAATCGCTATGACCGCTCGGATATGGTGCGGAAGACCACAAGTTCGAATCTATGTTCTGTCAGCCGACAACTGGAATATTTGTTACCGAGCAGTTGATTAGGACCTTTTTACAGTCAGGGAATGATAAGGAAGCGAAAAGAGAGGGATAGGCTTCATCTTTCATATGATGTGCCCAAGATGGGCCTCTAACCGCCACTGCCGCCGTGGCCACAAGGCTACGGGTAACCTTTACCTTTTTAGTCATCACAGGCAGCCTTGGGATTAGGAATCCAGGCCTTAAAAACAGCAATTTTGATTAAAAGTATTGGAACTTCCCCGAATATTGTCGGATTTGCAGTATCTGAAACACAAGCGGCCTACCTGAATACTGTTAAATATGGCAAACAGGTACTGGAATACCACGGTCTCTCTGTTCACCGAGAAGACTCCAAATATCCACGTGATACCCATCACTGGCATCAAAATACAAATGCTCCGAACCCCAGTCCTGTCAACAATAAATCTTGTTTAACTGCAATGTTCTGAATATTGGGAAGTCTAAGTTGAATGGGTAGACGTTCAGGGGAAGCAACTCTGTCATTTTCATCTCTGCCTCTTTTTTCAATGAGGGGTCAAATCTTAAAGGAGAGGATTTGCTCCCTAGGAGAAAAGAATCTTTTCTTCAAGAGTAGATCCAATTTTTGAAGGGCTTCCTCAGCCAGGGCGTCAAAAGGAAGTAACAAAAATCGTTCCCCGAGTAAAAATGACAGAATAAACATGGAGATGTACTCATACATCTTACAAGGAAATGTTATTATCCCAAAATGTGAACACATTTAATCAACTAACTTTATGACTGCACTGAATAAAACAAAACAAGATTTAAATTTTGATTTTACTGGGCTTAAAGTTAAACTTTATAAGATACAAGGCATTGTTCTACCAGAAATTTGTCATGCAGAGGGCCCTGTCGCTTTTAAACTTCCTCTGGATATGATTTAACGCCATACAGGTGGTCTTGTTTTAATGTAAATTAACTTTGATAAGTTTACTAAAATGTACAGATTCTTACAGTCAACTCTCGATATCTCGAGCACTGATATCTCAAAGTATTTCAGCCTTATATCAAAAAATACAAAGAATGACTTTTTTCCAGCTATTATTAATATTTCAACTTCTGTCATCTCAAACTACCGACATCTCAAAGTACTTTTTCTTGGACCAGAAAAAATAATTTGAAAGTTTGAGATATCAGTAGTTTGTGATGAGCTTCTACTCTGAGATATCGCGAGCTGACTGTACTACACTTTTATAATAGGCAAATAATGGTGAGAACACAAGAAACGTGAAATACCTCAAACACGTATTTTATACCTTCTTTACTTCGATTACAAAAAAGCCTAGGCTTTCCTGTACATGTATATGATTAAAGGACTGGTCAGACTGGACAGTGTGACTGTCAATATTGTAAAAGAATGATGAAAAGTACCTGAGTTTCTCCTTTTCTGTCTTTTTCTTCACTGCAGCAGTTCCGAACATTCCTCTCATCACGATAACAATAATAATAGAATTGGCCTGTAGAAAATCAAATGAAAAGAACTAAATGAGCAAGTTGCTTTCGTTCCAACCCTAGCAAATTGTGTATGTTGTATTATATATACTTATTAAAAAAAGAGAAATAGATATGCTTAAACTCAATAAGCCGCGACACGAGAAAACCAACAATGTGGTTGTGCGCCCAGCGCAGACTCAGATCAGCCTGGGCACCTGCTCAGTCTGAACAGAGTCTTCACTGTCCGCATGAAAGTAGCTTAGACCCGTAGCTACCTTTTAAGCGCTTAGGAAAGACTCTGATCAGACCGGGTGGATGCCCAGATTGATCTGAGTCTGCGCTGGGTCCACAGCTACATTGTTGGTTTTCTCGTGTCGCGGCTCAAATAAGAAGACTCCTTATTGCGTGAGGGAAAAAAAACTAAATATAACGTTCACGTCAGTTTACCCATTCACTATATAAACTCCAAATGCTAATAGGTTTTAACCCTTAACCCGCTGAGCATGAAACTATCCTGCCTTGCAAACAGTGTAGTTCCAGATCAGCTGGCTTCTGCAGAAGCCATCTGATCAGGATCTACACTATTTTGTCATTCTGATTGTAAATTCAAAGCAATAACTAGTATGAAGCAATCCAATTGGTTGAAAATTCAAAGTGGGTGTGGAATGTTAATTTATTCAGCAAATCGTTCCCCCAAATCGTTTCATAAATTCTTGCCCTCCCCCCCCCCCCCCCCCCCCCCCACCCCCAACACACACTACCACCAAAACAAAAAAGCCATGCTTACAAGATCAAAATACGTGCAAATACACTTGTTAGAAAAAATAGAAATTCCTGTCTCTATGCTACAAGAAAGAGCTTTTGAAAAAAAAAATCCTGGTAGCTGTTTTGATTCTAATGCAAGATGTATGAAAATACGAAAAAATGCATTTTCTGTTATGACAGAATTTAGTTTCCCCTTGTCGTTAAATCTGTCGTTTTGTTCTCTTGCTCCCCTGTAAAAATGACGTTTTCCCCTGTTTGCTTGAGAAAAAAAATGCCCTATTCCCCAAGCCCCCTGGGACGGACTCAACACTGGCGGTAAAAAGTATGGAAATTGATTTAACATCAATGGCTGAACCTACAGGCCAAAATATAAAAAACGTAAATCATAACTTTATACAAGTGGCGTTGCAAGAAAACCTGTGCACATGGACAGTCCAGTCATGGTATGAATAGGACATGTGCATTCGCTTTATCAATCTGCAAAGGGCCGTATTCATAAAGCCACTTAAGTCGTTGCTATGCTGTTGCTAAGGCTAAATATCTATAAAGGAGATTCCCTACAACTATGAAATTTGGTCTGGAGGAACAGTCTTTGTAAGACTGTTCCTCCAGACCAAATTTCATAGTTGTAGGGAATCTCCTTCAAAGAAATTTAGCCTTAGCAACAGCATAGCAACCACTTAAGTCGTTTTATGAATACGGCCCCTGCAAGTTTATTAATTTTGACCAGACTGGTTTATCTACTTCGTTGTTTTTGTCAACATATCACGTGTTTCAATAATTAGACAAGTTCCATCCCTTCGATAATTTTCGCCGCAAGAAGGCTACAATTATCAAACGGTGGAAACCAGTCTACTAAAGGGTACGTACATGCCTATTTAGCTTACAGAAGAAGCGAATCAACATTTATTTACTCACAACAATAACAACAAGCACGGGAGCCAGAAAAGCCCACAAGAGACCAGAATCTACTGAAAGCCAGCAGCTGAAACACAAACACAAAAGCTATTACAATGGTAACATATAACAAAGGCTAAAGCTTCTTTCACACGGGCAAAGTTTCTTTGTCACAGACAATATTATGTAAGAAGTTTACCAAACATTTCGCGTTCACAGGGAGAAATAATTTGCCATAGAAAAATGCAAAAAAGTATTTTTGCCAGATATATTTAGCAAATAAATATTTGCTGCACTGTTCACACGCACAAAATTCTTCTCAAATTAAAGTTACCTGGAGAAATCCGTGTGAACGTCTAACAATGTCACATTTGTTTGTCACATAATACTTTGTCAAAATCAAACTTTTTTTATTTTTAACAAAGTTTTCTGTACTAATTGCTGTAACTACTTTTTTGTTTAAAAGTCTATGACAAACTTTCCGTTCACATGGACAAAATTCTGAGTGTCAAATAAACTTAACCATATAAATTTGCTCGTGTGAAAGAAGCTCTTTAATAAAGGCCTCTAAGGTGGAATGCTAATGGAACAATACGCTAGGTTGGAAAACTTTGTAAAACGTCGAGAATGCAACAGCACACAAACAAAAGCAACAAGAAGCAAATTAATAAAAAACAAACCAATAATGACAAATGGCATAATTATTATGTTACCTAAAATTCTTGACACCTGCAAGCAAAAACACAGCATTTATTTAACAATTTGTGCGTTTATATGCTTATGAATCTTTCTTACTTTTCAATCGAATACAGGAAGTCAAAAATATTCAAACATCGTTGATCCGGATTGGATAGTCTTTAATAACATGTTTAATTCAGTTCGACAATGTTTCTCATTCCATCTGGATAATTTGTACACCTGTTTCATAATAGGGAGAAGAACTCTATAAGCATACGGCTTCCGATTCTAATCCCATAGTTTGTACTGATGTGTTATTTGTACATGAATGTATATATACTGACACAAAAAAGAAACGTCCGTTTTCTAAGGTTCTGCATCTTTTAAGCCAGTAAAGTTGTAGCCATAAAAAATAAAACAAAATGTGTCCCGAGCGGCTGGCACACATAAAGTTGCAACCGTTTTATTTTTTCTCCACAGCCACAAGATTTATCAAACCTAATGTCAAAACACCATTTTTCTTCCTCATCTGCATTTTATTCATCAAAACCTGAAACATTTTGCGTTAAACCAGGGTCAGAAACATCGAAAAACGAAAAACCACTTTTTAAAAACAAGAAACGCTTATTAAATAAACGAAAAAGCAGCCCAAATTCTTCGATTTATAAAATTATCTCCCTTTTGATTAAATTAATAACGATTTTAGAACTTCCGTATCTCCATAACAGTTCATCATTTTGAAACCGTTTATGTTTCAGTTGACTTTACTTGTGTACAATAATGACAACATGCATGAAGAAAAGAATATGGCTGACATCTGAAATCCCGGTGCACTAAGACCCGGTTTTATTACCCCACCTCTTACAGAAAAGTAATCAAGTAAGTTTGAAACCAAATTATTGCAATGCTGAATGATGCTGATTTCAATGCTATTGATGGCTAGAAATGAATTTTGAAGTAGCCCTATGCCACTGACTTCCAAACTGATTGACCAACAAGGTAATGTTTGCGTGTATCTACGCACGGTCGTGATCGACGTTTTGTGGCGTCACTTTACGTGACAGATTTATACCAGCGATCGTGACAATTAAGAATGCATCCAGCACCCATAGAATTTCAGCAGCATGTCTGCTCAGTGATGCTTGGATGAGCTTCGATGGTTAAAACGCGAAGAACACACGAGATACTGATTTTGTGACTTTCGAAATTTGGGTACTGGCGCTTGCGGCATTGTCTTTGGCGCCGAAGTTCATTGAACGGATTTCCGTTTGGCGCACACCATTGCTGAATAATCGACGTTATTGAAATAAAACAATCGAATGAAATGTCTGTGTGCATTTGCAATTCAGAGACACAATTGTAAAGCGGACGTTTCTTGTTTGTGTCAGAATATGTATGTCAATGGAAAAGCGAAATGAATATGTTTAAACTATCTGGATTTTGAAAAAAAAAATCCAAATGGAATTGCAACCATTGTCGCACGAAACTATCCAACATTTCGATTTTTGTCAAATCACCTTTCAATCTGAGACGCAAAACTAAATCTAAACTATACATGTAAGGACATTACTGTCTATAGTATACGCAAAATACGCAGGTGCGTAATTGAAATTTTGTCAAATTGACAAAATTTCAACATGCACCTACATATTTTATGAATGCCAAAATTTTTTTAAATTGGACAAGATTTCAATAGTAACTACAAACAAACGCGACTGTATGAAATTCTGGCCCTCAAGGGATATAAAACATAATTGTGAGTAACATAAAATACCCCTAGTTACGCCCCTGAGTCATGTATCAAGAGGTGCAGGTGGTAAGTAAATAAGTGGAGAAGAAAAGATTTATCCACGTTCCGCCAATCAAATGGTTGGATGCATGGCTTGCGATTTTACATCCTTTTCAACAGTACTCTTTTTTCATTCACGTCAGGAAAACGGAAGCCTGGTTATGAAAGGGTGTGTGCAATGGAACTCCGTTTACGGTTGCAGAAATTTCTGCTTCCAGCGAGAAAAGAACCTGAAGTCAGCATACGCCAATCAAAGATTTTCATGTAGACCCTGATGAACGCAATTCAACATAATCTACACATACATTGCAGCTGCAACGTCTTGTCAAAACAGTGATGTGATTTCAATGAATGCGTAAAGCTTTAAAATATAGTCACAATCAGCGAGAGAGAGAGAGAGAGAGAGAGAGAGAGAGAGAGAGAGAGAGAGAGAGAACAGATACATACAAGCGTTCACTGCCATAGCCATCAAGTTGTGTTGCTCCCATAGAAATAGCCACTATCAATAAACTCGTTCCTGTAAAAAGACAAAGATTCTGTACTTGGGCTGCACCTCAGCCACCTGTAACTTATAACACTCATGCGACGACTAATAAAGATCCAGGGGCCGTATTCATAAAGCAACTTAAGTCGTTGCTATGCTGTTGCTAAGGGTAAATTTCTGTTGGAGATTCCCTACAACTATGAAATTTGCTCTGGAGGAACAGTCTTACAAAGACTGTTCCTCCAGAGCAAATTTCATAGTTGTAGAGAATCTCCTTTATAGAAATTCAGCCTTAGCAACAGCATAGCAACGACTTAAGTCGTTTTATGAATACGGCCCCTGATCAGCCTTCATAAAAACGCGCAGTAATGATTAACCCTTTTAAGACGTCAAAAATTTTACATCTGAAACGGTAAAAAGAAGATTTCTTCGTGCGGTATCGTAATGATAATCAAGACTAGAGGGGAAACGGTGTAGTTCCATATGAGCCGCCTCATCTGGACTTACGTTGTTTGAAAATGTAACCGTCTGAATTTTTGGCGCTGTTGTATTAAAAGATTTGTTACAAATTGCTTCTCAGGCTCAGGTATTTTAAAAGTGTAAGATGCTAGTGCTAGGAGATGACTATTATACAAGCATTGCGCTTACCGTCAGATCCTACACTGAAATGATTTGTATTTGTATATATGTACATGTATGTAGCTTAACTGAATAAAATACTGTTTAAACCAAAAGTGTAAGATATGTTTTGTTAGTAATAAATAAACTGCAAACAGTGTAGACACTAACGAAACTGTTCGCTGTAAGCAGTTTGATTTAGGTCTACACGTACAGTGTGTAAAACCTTTCAGTAGGCACAGTGATAATATACTGAACAAAAAAGAAATGTTACGTCAATATTCAAATCAATTTTTCCAGAAACACATCATTCAAAGGACTTCTTTGATTAAGGTGTGAATTTTCCCCATGATTAAAAAGTTATACGGAACACTGACTTCTGCTTTGCATTTATGACTAAGACATGTAACTTGCATAACAAATGAATTTTCAAGTGTTTGTGTCTATGTAAAGTACGTTAAACATACGTTGACGTTGACGTCATTGTTGAGATAAATTGTAAATTATCCTCAAATTGATCGTTGAAATAATGATTTATTGTATATATTTCACCCTTTTTTGATTTACATTACTTACATAACAGACAACACTGGATAGTTTTGACTATATGTATGTGACCTTGACCTCATTTCAAGGTCATGGTACACA
Organism: Ctena decussata; assembly: GCA_963989385.1. Classification (NCBI taxonomy): domain Eukaryota; kingdom Metazoa; phylum Mollusca; class Bivalvia; order Lucinida; family Lucinidae; genus Ctena; species Ctena decussata. The sequence goes on from OZ022502.1 coordinate 22,294,101, forward strand.
ATATAATCCTTGAAGATCACAGTGCTACTGTTGACCATTCTTATTCTTTGGCTTACTGACTATCGTTCCCCCCCGTGACCCAGCTTCTCACTCATATATATTGCGTACTTGCATCGCATAAGTCTCCTGCATGAAGGAAATGCTGGGTCACGGGGGGGGGGGGGGGGGGGGGGGGAAAGTACTTGTATTTTAATTGTAGTGAAACGTTCTCTTTTGACCGTTTTGACCGGAAGTATAACTGTGGTTTTGCATGTTTAAATGCCAATCAGGCGTAACAAGAAGAAAATCATTGCTTTGTATTGTGAGATGCGTGTATTTAGCATGCATGTATGACAAAAATTTATGAAATGAATGACTGATTTCAATATTTTTATTACCTCAAAAATGAGGTATGCGAAAACCTTTAATTTAGGGTAGGTAGGGTCAGACTGGATTATCTCCCCATGTCTTTGGGTCTGAATCACAAATGATCTGATTTCATACGGTTTACATATTTGTGGAAGCTCTGCCAAGAAAAAATTGAGAACTTTATACTTTTGAAAATTCGGATCTGTCGCACCGGTCTAATGGGGAAAATCCTCGCCTTAATCATAGAAGTCCTTTCAAAATTTGACCCAGGCTAAAAACTTGCAAGGTATTCTCTACAAACACCAACAGATGCAGATACGCTACCAAACAATTATAAGTTTATTTTGGATTCTTGGCATTCCGTGATGTCGAGAAGGTTACGTGTAAATCTATGTTTTTTGTTCAGTATAGAAAATGAGTCGCGACATGACAAAACCAGCAAATTGGTATGTGCGCCCAGCGAAGAATCAAGTCAGACTCTTTGCTGTACGCTTCAAGAGTTGCTAAGGGTCTAAGCTAGCTTCATGCGGACGGCGAGGACTCTGCTAAGCTTTGGCGGATGGACAGGCTGATCGGAGTCTTCGCTGGGCCCACATGCCTCTTTGTTTGTCTTGTCGTGTTGCGCCGCTCAAATAAAGGTTCATACCATATGCAGCTATAATCATTTGCCAACCAAACCTCTGTTTTCTTAAAGGTTTTATAACCGTAATAGCTAGATTGATGCCCTGTACCAACATCAACAGGAAAACTACCAGGTACACGAAGTGAAGAATAACAGCCACAGCGGTGCAGCCAGCCTGAAAAAAAAATGATAAAAATGCCGTATTTGGTCATAAGACGGGGGTTCTCTTCCTCCAAAACATCCCAAAATATCTCGATCCCTTATAAGACGGATTTGGGTCTTTACAAGCTTGAAGCTTCCGACCAAATCCTAATTATTTATTCTGTATATTTGTATTTGATAACTTCTTGAAATAAATATTGTTTAAACCAAGACGGGTCTAGATTTTTGGGTTCATTTGAAAGGGGAAACCAAACAAATAGCAGAATTACATGAGACAGAATAAGATATTTGGGGTCCTTAGGTGCTAAGAAGTCCCATTTTACAACCGAATAACGTGCAGATTGGAAATGATCATAAAACAGACACATGAACGCTACATCCTACATCTAAAATCATGCGTCTTCATCAGTATTTTGAAGTTTTCTCTAACAGATATTTTTTCTCAGATAATTTAAATCAGTGTTTTACTTGAACACTTAAAGTAGAAAGATAATACATGTAAATAGAAATATTGGTGGGGTATTCAAACCATTATACCAGCTAAATAACCCTTAGGGGTAAATAAAAATTGGAGAAAAAAGAAAAGAAATCGTGTTTTTTTTTTAATCCAAATCACCGTTTTTTTTAAGTCCTAAAGTTTTGTATTTCTGCATATAATATTTCATTTACACTTTTTCTATTTATATTCATATATCTAGCATATGAATGCATTCTCATTTGGATATTTATATAATCTATATTACAGGATATTGAAAAGAAATTGGTAAACAAGTAGCCCAAAGGGCAACAGTTGCTCACCTGAGAGACATTGTAAACCTATAGGGATATTTAAGATGCTCAAGGGCAGCTAACTCCACAGTCAGTGGTCCAATCAGACTGAAAATTAAACTCATCCAAAACATTATGTATGCCCTCATTTAATATATGCAAGTTTAAAATGTATCCGATCAAGAGCACAATAGACAGAGCTGTCAAGGGCAGCTAACTTCGTAGTGGTTGGCCTGATCTGGCCAAAATTTGAACTTGTTTAAGATATTTTGCATTTCCTCATTACCTGCAAGTTTGAAAAGGATCGGATCAGTAGAATGCAAGAAAAAGTGGCGACATTGATTTTTTGGATGCTCAGGGCAGGTACTCCATAGTCAGTAGTGGGATCTAGCCGAAATGCTAACTAATCCAAGCTTTTATGCATATCCTCATTACCTGCAAGTATGAAGAGGATCAAATGAAACATGATGATGTGATGACGTTGTTTTCTCCATTATAAGACTATGGAATTTTTTTCAAACGCTCAAGGGCAGCTAACTCCGTAGTCTGTGCTCGAATCCGGCCAAATTTCGAACTCATCCAAGCTCTTATGTATGTCATCATTACCTGCAAGTATGATAAGGATCTAATCAAAACCCTTGACTGCAGCACCCTGAAAGTCAAACTTGCTCGAGATATTGTCATGCCCTACATTTGTGTGAATTTATTTTAAAATCCGTTGAGAAATGTAGGTGCTAGAGCGATGACAAAGTTTTTCTAAAAATAGCCACAGTGACCTTGACCTTGGGCACAGCATCCTGAAAGTCAAACTTGCTTGAGATATTGTCATACCCTACATTTGTGTGAAGCTATTTCAAAATCCATGGAGAAATGAAGATGCTAGGGCGATGACAAAGTTTTTCTAAAAATAGCCACAGTGACCTTGACTTTGGGCACAGCACCCTGAAAGTCGAACTTGCTCAAATGAAAAATGAAAATGTGATGACGTTGTTTTCTCCATTATAAGACTATGGGATTATTTTCAAACGCTCAAGGGCAGCTAACTCCGTAGTCTGTGCTCGAATCCGGCCAAATTTCGAACTCATCCAAGCTCTTATGTATGTCATCATTACCTGCAAGTATGATAAGGATCTAATCAAAACCCTTGACTGCAGCACCCTGAAAGTCAAACTTGCTCAAGATATTGTCATGCCCTACATTTGTGTGAAGTTATTTTAAAATCTGCTGAGAAATGTAGGTGCTAGAGCGCTGACAAAGTTTATCTAAAAATAGCCACAGTGACCTTGACCTTGGGCGCAGCATCCTGAAAGTCAATCTTGTTCGAGATATTGTCATGCCCTACATTTATGTGAAGTTATTTTAAAATCTGCTGAGAAATGTAGGTGCTAGAGCGATGACAAAGTTTTACTAAAAATAGCCACAGTGACCTTGACCTTGGGCGCAGCATCCTGAAAGTCGAACTTGCTCGAGATATTGTCATGCCCTACATTTGTGTGAAGTTATTTTAAAATCCGTTGAGAAATGTAGGCAATAGAGCGATGACAAAGTTTTTCTAAAAATATGTGATGATGTTGTTTTCTCCATTATAACACTATGGGATTTTTTTCAAACGCTCAAGGGCAGCTAACTCCGTAGTCTGTGCTTGAATCCGGCCAAATTTCGAACTCATCCAAGCCCTTGTGCATGTCATCATTACCTGCAAGTATGATAAGGATCTAAGCAAAAACAGTTGAGAAAACCTGATGACGCCATTTTCCCCATTATAACCCTAAGGGAGTTTTTTTCAAACGCTCAAGGGCAGCTAACTCCGTAGTCTGTGCTCGAATCCGGCCAAATTTCGAACTCATCCAAGCTCTTGTGTATGTCATCATTACCTGCAAGTATGATAAGGATCTAGTCAAAAACAGTCGAGAAAACGTGATGACGCCATTTTCCCCATTATAACCCTATGGGGCTATCTGTTGCCATGGAAACCAGAGTTCTGAGCTGATCGGCACCAAAACCTAATGCAGCCTTTCCCCCACCCAAATGATGCTTCAGATAAAATTTGATTGCGATCGGCCCACTGGCCGGTCTCTGAGATATTTATGTTTGAAAGTGTTGACGTACCCACACACCCACCCACGCACCCACGGACGGACGACGGCTCGACTCCCATCCTATAAGCTCACCTCTGAGCCTTCGGCTCAGGTGAGCTAAAAAGGGATTGCAGGTATCTTGATTAAAAGCATTTTATTTCATTTTTAGCAACAGCAAGAAAATTGAAATTGATGGAAAAAGAAGAAGAAAAAAATGCACGAAAAATATAATTATATGATCGATAGGGCATGCTTATGCATATTATTTTAATTAAACTTATATTCTATGTTACAGAATAAGGCAACAAAAATTACCGTTTCATTTCTTAGAAAAACAATGTCATAGTTCAAAAATACTCCATAATCAAGAAACTGGCAGATAAAGTAATGTTGGAGTTATCTCCCCTGAAAGGTTGGTTCGTTGGTCGTTTTAAATTTAAACGCTCTTTGATATTTTCAGTCTATATCGAGCCGTAACTCAGAGAAAGGGAGAAAGAAAATCAGAAAAGGAAAGGATAGATCTAGGCTGTTACAAACTACATGTATTTCCTCATAAACTGATAAACAAATAAATGTTGTACCTTATTGTCTGTTTCGTTAACGCCAACAAGAAACACCAGATATGCTATGAACAAAGTGACGCACAGATTCAGTAAGATTATAGACCTCTCCGATCTGATCTTTCTATAAAGAAACGAACAATAAACATCAGATAACATGTCGGAAGCTAAGAGTCAGTTAGTTGTTAGGAGTATTATTTTGCAATGGGGTTTGTATGACTACGGTATGACATCGTCATGCGGATGTGGTACTGTACATAATATTAATCCTTTACCCATAATCTTTGGTTAATCTGTTTGAGCAAATTGCTCCTGGAAGAAAATCGGATCAAGGGCTGCACTGTTTCCAATATTTCACAGCATTTTTCTGATAAACAAATGACACTTAATCAAGCTCGCAGCGTAAAGCATAGAAATGAAAAAGGTATCTGAATACTAATAGTAAGTCGAAATGATGAAATGAGCCGCGACACGACAAAACCAACAATGTGCTTGTGCGCTCAGCGCAGACTCAGATCAGCCTGGGCATCCGCCCAGTCTGATCAGAGTCTTCGCTGTCCGCATGGAGGTAGCTTAGACCCTTAGCTACCCACTGAGCTCTTAACAAAGAGTCTGATCAAACTGGGCAGATGCCAAGGCTAATCTGAGTCTGCGCTGGGCGCATAACCACATGGTTGGTCTTGTCGTGTCGCGGCTCAAATAAATTTTTATTAACCCATGTATGCCCATGGACTATGCTTATCGAATGGATGAGTCCGTTTGTCAATAAAGGGGTATCTAGATTAATTTATTCCGATCATTTTTATTTTATTTTTAGAAGCCATACCCATTTGTCTTACGCAACTAGTGTAGACCCTGATCAGACGCTGCATATTGCAGCGTCTGGTCTTGGTCTGCACTGTTGGCCTATGTCCTATTTACGGGACGCTAGACATTGATTGGTTAATTACTTGATGAAAAAATGAAAATTTACAATAAAAAGGCATGGTTGCTTACTTACTTCCAATATACGATATATGCAACAACTGTGATTAGCAGACATATCATGGATATAATGCACCCAACTAATGAAATAATACTAAGAGCTGTTGTGTGGGCTTCTGGCTGAAAAGGTGAAATAAATAACACGGAATTAAATGACTTGAGAACAATTATTTGTTTGAGAAAATCTGAAGTTTCTGTTGAAAGAATTTCAGCTTGTAATGCCATTGAAAAATAAGCGAGTATGACATACACTGTATGCCATGCTCCAATACCAATGACGTAATAAAGATGTTATCATAGCAACGAAGAAGAAGTGACGTCATCGAGACGTTATTCCGCTAAGGTACAATGCAAAACATTGGGTAACTCCATAGTTGCTAAGGGAACATATATATGACGTCATTGGTATCGGAGCATGGCAAATAGTGTTTGCCATGCTCCACCAATGCAAACTGAAATTCTTTCTTTTAAAACTTGAAATTTTCTCAAACAATTATTTTCAAGCCATTTAATTCCGTGTAACAACTGAAAAGCAAACAACCATCTTAATTGAACTTGCTGACGTCGCAAATGCGTTGTAACACAAGTCGGTGACGTCGTTTAACCAATCGAACTTGTTATTTTGGCCAAAGTCAGTATGTAGCTAATCGTCTTCAGAGATCGCTTTTTAGGCTCTACCTGATATCATTCACGAAAACGCAGTTCTTAAGTGACTTGATAACTATTTATGTTCTCATATCCTTGTTATCAGATGGAATATTTTGCAGCAGATAAATCATGATACTTACTATGGTGATACTGTATTGTGATCCTTATATGCAGTATCAATACCTTAAGTCTCTCGAATAATGTGCCTTTGCATAGGTTACTATTTCTTCCTTCAAGAACCATGCAAAAAGCTAAAAGGGCCGAATATGATAATAGATATCGCATCGGACCCATGATATCGTGATAGTGTCGCGAAATATATTTCTGACAATTCCCACTGACTGGACACACAATTAATGCTGCATCGACATTGAATCAACGTTGATTTAAAATCATGATGTTGAATCAACGTTAATTCAGTGTTGACTCTACGCTGTCTGCCTGCTAGGCAGCTCTTATCGCAACACATTTTCTATTCTAACAATATTAGCCGCGACGCGAGAAAACCAACAATGTGGTCGTGCGTCCAGCGCAGACTAAGATCAGCCTGGGCATCCGCCCAGTCTGATCAGAGTCTTCGCTGTCCGCATGAAGGTAGCTTAGACCCTTAGCTACCTTTAAGTGCTTAGCAAACAGTCTGATCAGACTGGGAGCATGTGCAGGCTGATCTGAGTCTGCGCTGGGCGCACAACCACATTGTTGGTTTTCTCGTGTCGCGGCTCATATTAAGTTCTGACGAATCCTTAAGCCTCCTTGGGAACATTATCATGACACTACATTGAATTTTGCCGATGGCGACTAATCCTAATTGGCATGTAAAATAAACCTGCCCTAATCTTTTACAGCTGTCAAAATGATTTGATCAGAAAATGAAAGTGGTCAATGTAGCCAAATCATAAGGCCGAACTCGTAAGTCATTTTAACATTGACAATACCGGAATATTCTAGATACACAGACATGGACCCAAAATAGAAGTGTGATCAGGTGCTCGCGAGTAAGAAGCGTCATCTGCCTATTATAATACACCCGCCATATCTATGTATCTGTTTTTCAAATTACCGCGTATATGCGCTAGGTACAGTTGGAAGTAAAAATGCTTGTAAGACGGAACACAGCTAATTCCGGGATCCACTAACAGGATGAGCATCGCATATCTCTGAATTCACTTGATTTTGTAACACAAAATTCAACTCACAATTTCTTCAGGATCCACAGGACTCATCAGAATCGCAAAATTTGTTAAATGGTCACAGAGACACACCACTATACCGTTCTTGTAACTCTTTAGCTTGCAGCCATCTGTAGCCCAGGAGCCGAGACCTCTGTATGGACTGCAAGTAGGTTTCAAAATAAAACTAAATTGAAATGTTTAGGTACATTTCATGGCTTGGTGGTCATTTTAATAAGCGAGAAAACTTTAACACAATCATATTTCCATCCATGGTAAATGAATTCTTTCTCTTAAGTGGCTTCTCTTAAAAAAGTTAACATCAAATTGTGAAAACATGATACGAGAACAGCAAAAACGTAGTCTTTCGGGCACTTTTGCAATTTTGAAAATTACCAGTCTCACCTCAGTTTCAACATTTTCGCAAGCCAAGGGTACTTTAATAGTCCAAGCCATACGAACCTTTGGCCGACGGCTTATTGCAAATCGGATTTACCACAGCGCTGCATTTTGGCTGTGGCGAGATGTTCCCTTTGGCGCGTGTTTCCTTTTGACCAGTCGTAAGATTCGTTACATACAGAATGCCCCATAACTTCGCATTATTGTTCAAATACACTAAATTAAATTAAATTAGTTAAATATTGACCGTCTACCCGTTTATGGTAACTGTTCACGGCAAACACGACATTTTTCTATCGAAACTGGTTATATAATGCGTAAAGTGTCTGTTGCGTATAATTTAATTATCCGCTATTCCTGGCCCAGATGGCGCATTCTTCTCTAATGTAAGCTGTCTCTCTTGTACTTCATAGTTTCAAATTTAACTTTACTCAAATGTACTCGACATGATGAGTGGAATAGCAGCACACGGACTTGGGAGAGCTCAGGTGGTGAAGGCTTGAAGCGTGCCGAGGCCTCTGTGTAGGCTGTCAGCTCTCTTCCAACTGAATGCAATGGAAATTGATCGCCTGCAATGAAATGGCGTAGCGGGAAATGCGAATTACGAATAGGTCGTCGGCCACGGGTACGTCAGGAACGAAGTGAAATTAGTACCCTTGGCTAACGAAGATGCAGCCTCACATAAGCCGCGGCACAACAAAGCAAACAAAGTGGCATGTGCGCCCAGCGAATACTCAGAGCAGCCTGGGCACATGCCCAGTCTGATAAAAATCTTTGCTGTGCGCTTTAAGGGTAGCCAAGGGTCTAAGCTAGCTCAATGCGGACAGCGAAGACTCTGATCAGACTGGGCGGACGCCCAGGCCGATCTGAAACTTCGCCGGGCGCACATGCCAATTTGTTGGTTTTGTCGTGTCGCGGCTCACATTATAATGCAAGGTCCCTCTAATGTATGTTCTTTATTTTATCACATTGTGTTTGTAATAAATATCAGTTAGGTAAAAAAAAAAAACGACACCACTTACTTTGGATCAGGTTTCCAGTAAGAGCATTTTGGATCCTTCATAGACGTCTGTAGAGAAAAACGTGAATGCATTAGCTAAGGTGAGAAAGAACAAAGACAGCCCAGGCCCCGAGGTTATAAAACTTTTTTCATGCTCAACTCAGCTGAGCATGAAATTTTACCTGCCAATAAATAGCAAATTACTGATAAGCACAGTTCTTTTCATGCTCAAATGAGCTGATTATGGAATTTTCTCTGCCTATGAATATGAAAATGCCAACATTAGTTGGCATTTTCATATTTATCAGCAGAGAAAATTTCATGCTCAGCTGAGTTGAGCACAAAAAAAGTTTAATAACCTCGGGGCCTGAGCATACTACGTGTGGTACATGTATGTACTATTTATACCTTCTTTCTATGTTCTAGTAATACAGATTAAAGTTTGAACGGACACACGGCGCCAGGTGTGTGCAACTATGGTTACGTACCGTTGAGCCACTTGGGTAACGTCGATAAGAGAATTGAACTGAACTGAACTGAAGATTAAAGTGCAAACATTTATATGCTAGGAAAGCTACTGCCTTATCTCATGTAAATCATTACCCATGACCTCATTATTATTATAAAACAAATCTCTAAATGTACAGTTTTATATACTAAGAACAACTTCGTGACCTAAGACAAAGAAATAGCATTGTAAATTTGATTTAAACCTATAATTGTTTTCTGCTAATTACCGTGCTTGACCCAGTTTAAACTGGAGACCCGTTTTCGGGACATATACAAACAGTGCAGACCCTGTTCAGACGCCACAGAACGCGGCATCTCATCAGGGTCAACACTGTTTGCTTACAGGAATTTCTATGGGAAACACAATACATGTAAAAACATTCACCACAAACACCTCAACTAGAGATGGCTTCATCCAGATACTTAATAAGGATGTACAAGTCCACTGGTCAAAAAAGGGTTGAATTAAATTCTGAAGAGGTAATTTTGAGGCTGTTCGTTCTTTTTCTATGTCTTTATTGTCACGGATTACATGTCTTTAGGCTTTTTGTTTTAAGTTTTGTTCTGTTTCACATTTTCGCTATGTTTGTTAAGTCCTATGACTTCACTGTGGAAGAGAGGGCTGTTTGAAGCATCATTCTGTGTCTGGTTCTAATGAGACGCAACTAACATACTAATTAAGGTAACACAATTTAAAACTGATGATTTTGTCGCGTTGTGAGGTTGCATGGTTGCATGCATAAGTTAAACTACAGTCAACTCTCGATATATCAAAGTCGCAGTTCATCCCAAACTACTGATATCTCAAAGCAAATTTTCTGGTCCCAGAAAATCTATATTGAGATGTCAGTAGTTTGGCATAACAGCTGTTAAAATGTAGATAGAAACTGGAAATTTGTACAAACCATATACATGTACTTTGATATTAGAGGGTACTTTGAGATATCAGTTCTCGATTTATCGAGAGTTGACTGTAGTATAAGCGCTCAGTAGTTCATATGACTGTCCGTTCAAAGGCGTAAACTTCTGATGCAGATTCTCTTTAACGTGATTATAGCACTATAGCCACCAAAATGTCAATAAAATAATCTGCCATCTAATTAGGACCAAGGATCTGTTACAATTTGCATATGACACGTAAACTCCGAAGTTGATAATGCACGACGATTTCCTGCCTTTGTGGGCACTATGGACGCTTTACCACTGCCCGAGACAGCAAGGGCGGCGGCAACAGCGAGTCGGGGCAGTACCAAAGGGCAATAGTTTTAACCACTGGCTTTTAAAGTAATGAATCAACTGTTTTATCACCCGACAAAAATAAAGTTAACTCAGGAGGTTCCAGGTACATCCGACGTCATTTAGCACGCGATAAGATAAAAGTAAAACTATCGCCAGCCTCTTAGAATCGCTTACGTTTACTAGGACACAATCAAACTTATTGCACGCTGACCAGTCAATAGATCTTGCGGTCAGCACGCAAAAGTCACAGTGTACAGTCAGTAATATATTTCCGTATGTTCATATAGTAGGTTGAGAATTGGATGGATGAATGGATGCATGACGCGATTTAACGTCCTTTTTAATAGTATTTCAGTCAAATTAAGACGATGGCAGGGTGATAATGAAAAGCTGTGTGCAATGGAGCTCCGTTTACGGCTGGTGCAATGAAGCCCCGTTTACGGCGGGAAAGATTTCCACCTCCAGCGGGTCTCGAACCCAGAACCGCTAAATCAGTAAGTCAGCGCTTAACCTCCTGAACTACCGTGACTCCTCAGGTTGGGTTAATAATGGCTGTTGTTTGCGGCTTCTGCATGGCATTAACTAAGATACCATCAGTCTGAAGCAGTGATCATTTTTGGGCGATATTTTGACAAAATCACCTTATTTCGTGATTAAAAATTTCACGAAAGTGTGATAGACACGTGAAAATACTCATTCTAAAATGTGAAGAAAGTTGTAAAATTTGTGGCTGATTATGTCACTGTGATGCCGCGTTATTTTTTAAAATGACTCTTTGTTTCTCTTAGTATAAGATGTAGAAATAGAGAAAACCATGTTAATGTCTTTTGATATCAAGTTTATCAGGCGAGACTAGAAACAGCGTAGGAATGGCGAGGCTTCCCGAGCCAGTCCGACGTGTTTCTGGTCGAGTCTGATAAATAGAGAATACCATGTTAGTGTCTTTTGATATCAAGTTTATCAGGCGAGACTAGAAACAGCGTAGGAATGGCGACGCTTGCCGAGCCAGTCCGACGTGTTTCCGGTCGAGCCTGATAAACTTGATATCAAAAGACACTTACATGGTTTTCTATTTATCATGCATCATTAGAAGATTTTACGGCGTAAAGAGCGGCAAACAGATAATAAGCAAACGCAGATATGTTCGAACTTGCTGACGTCGCGAATGCGTTATGACGTAAGTCGGTGACGTCAATTAACCAATCGAACGTCGATATCACGGCCAACGTCAGTACACAATCGTCTTCAGAGATCGCTTCTAAAGGCAAGACCTGATAACATTCGCGCAAGCGCAGTTCTACAGTGACATGATATCACATTGTGTTATCATACCCCTGTTATCAGTGGAATTTTGCAGCGGGTGCATGATAAATCATTGTACAAGATGACCGAACTAGAACAGCCGTCACAATAATCCCAAGGAAGACAAATGGAAGTCTTACATTTACTACATCGAATGTCACTTCTATAGGTGGGTCCAGTTTCGTATTCTCCTCAGGAAACAGAGAAAACGAAGCAATGGCTGAATTAACAGTCTTATTCTTCAACCTGTAATACAGAGGTAAATCTCGTTCAACATATATATTCAAACCAATGCATACAATATCTGGTCAGTTTTGCAAGTGAAACCTATGCACGCAACACATATGGTCTGTTTTATGAATAACAAACATAGTATGTGACAACAGGTTCAACCACAAGCTAAAGATAATTTACTTTCTATAGAAGTCGGAAAAAAAAGAAACAAGATATGCGTTAACTATACACACGTTGGCAAATGGATCATAAAAAACAACAACATAAAACACTATATCCGAATATAAAGGCTATCTACTGAAAGCATGTACTTACGCTTTTTCAAATGTTCGGAACGGTATCCAGTTTGTTACATTCTTGTAAAAAGTACTTGAAAAGTATTTATCTTGTCCAGCTAAAACAAGAAGAATAAACATAAAGCGTAAAGACAATAATGCTGTAAATTTCCTGTTGTGTTTGCATGTTAGAACACACACACACAACAAAACAACAACAACAGCAACAACAAATAATAATAATTCTGTTTAGTGACAAGAAAGGAACAAATTCCCCATCACTCTCTCACAGACATGTTCCATTACGTTATTGCAACTCGGTGGCTCAATCAATTGTACAGCGCTCTCCCATATCAGCATTTTGATTTCTGTTTTAATTGACTGGGATCCTACAAGAGGAACGAGTGTGTGACATACTAATACTGATACAAATACTGACATCTTGACATCGGTGTCAATGATTATGTTAATTGAGATTTTTATGCTTCCTAACATTCCATGCATGCATTTGAGTCAACCAGAGAAAAGTGCACGTCACTACGAGCATCTGATGTACAAAAATGCTGGTCTATCCTTTAAAATTTATTTTTGCTCGTGATATTTCACCCAAGCAATGAAACATTATATAAATTAAAAGCTTAAAGAGCTCGTTGAAGACTAGAGAAAAAGGAGGAACATGGGCCATACTTCGAAGTAACGGCTACTCTAGCCTCATCAGTGATCCTGACATGATCCGGTACGAAAGCCAGAGAAAACAAACTGATATTAAAGCAATCGCGTCAAAGACTGACTGGGAATAAAAATCGATTATCTAGAATACAAGTCTAAGCTAAACAAACGTTTCTGATTTCTCAAAATACATGTATATGCTTTGATCTCGACGACAAAAATGAAATATGATGATCTGCACTATGGATAATGTACCAGAAGATGTTTCACGGCCGCCACACAGCACAACACCAGCTGCAATGAAGTCAAAATTAAATCTCTTCAAGAACTATAAAATTGATAAATATATTTTGCACAGTATGTAAAGGAGGGGAAAATAAGGCATGCGTTTAATTTACCAAACAGAAAGAGAGGGAAGAAAACCCATCTTCGATTTTCAATATAAGGGAGGGAAAAATAGACCCGTCCTCAACTTACAATATACAGATGGGAAAAGTAAACCCATGATCAATTTAATTTGTCCTGCTATAATAATATTACCATTGACGCCAGCAACATAAGAAAAGTTACCTAGAGACTAGTGACTAGGAGCAGTGGGTGCTGCAACCCACTGTATCTTGGGTACAACATATAAACGCGGAGAATATATATATCTCCTTTCTCCTTGGTTGAAAAAAATGTAACCATTTACATTGGTTGTTCAGTGGCTGGGTAGTCCATTGGGGGCTCGAGTGCCACAGCCAACAACATCAACATACTAATATGTAGGTGTAGTTCCCATTTGGCAGGCAACGTTGATCAACAATGAATGTTAATTCAATGTTGTTCCAAATTTTTTGTTCCTGCTGGGCCTTAACTTACCACTAGAGCACTGTAGATGCACTTTGTTGTCACTGTTTATGAGCCAGTCTGGTAGAGATGTGGCTGATTTATTAGGAAAGTCCACGTCCTTATTACAACCTGTCATCGCTCCCACGGACAACACTAAAATATGGAAGCAATGGAAGAGTCACACATTACTTTAAGAAACTTTACATGTAGCGCACCTTTCTAAAACAAACATAATTGAGCCACGACACGACAAAACCAACAAAGTGATTGTGTGCCCATTGCAGACTCAGGTCACCCTGGGAATCCGCCCAGTCTGATCAGAGTCCTTGCAGTCCGCATGAAGATAACTTAGACCCTCAGCTACCCTTTAAGCGCAAAGCAAAGACTGATCAGACTGGGTGGGCATCAGACTGATCAGACTGGGTGGATGCTCAGGCTGATCTGAATCTGTGCTTTACGCACAACCACTTTGTTGGTTTTCTCGTGTTGCGGCTCATTATGTTTTCTGGGAGATAGTGAAGCTGGAGAGTAGAGGGTATATATATCGACTACCACTTGACTGATGGAGGAGTTTGATCCATTTTTGCCTAGCGTTCTATAAAATGGAACTTTATCAACAGTAAAATCTCAGCTCAGAAACGGCTGAATATGACGTTTCACTATGTGCCTAAGCTTCAACTTGTTTTTCACGCCGGTTTTATTATAAGAATTTGCTATGCACACGAAAAGAAATTCAAAAGTGTAGTATGTAAATCAAGAGCATATACATGAACAACAGGCCTATGATCAAGACTGCAGATTACCTGTCTGAGTGTGTGTATTAAGTAACGGATAATAACTTACCCAGATTATCTTTAACAAACGCCTTTGGCTCTGTGAATGAATCTTGGTCGTCATTAACTACTGCACTAATGTAGGAATCGATTGATTTTATTACCATCTCTGCTCCTCTCCCTTCCTAAAGCAAATAGAAAGAGAAATCACAAACATACAAGGACAGGGAACATTTTTATATGGTGAAATATTCGGCATGAGTTTATATGGGGAAGGACGCACGAGCTTGCGAGGGCGTCTCCGCCATATGAACGAGTGCAGAACATTTCTCAATATAAATTAAATAACCTTTTCTTTCTGTATTCGTTTGTATAAAACTATCAAGACAAAGCAGTCAACAGACTCTATAAGGTCTATTTCTTTAATTTCAGAACTTATTGAGCTAAGATGCTAGTCAGTTTCGAACAGACATTCGTAAATATATAGCCCGGTCGCGATAAGTTGGCAATGTTATTGTTTTGTGTTTATTTTGATTTGGTGACTGATTGGCTATATAGCAGAGTTCAGCTTATCCAACTCACGGGAATGAAAGAATAAATTTGAATAATTTTGTTACTATCAATTTTGTTATCAATGATATTCTTAAACTAGAGACAGTTCCTGTCTTTAAGCTTTCAAAAAGTGTCATTTAGATAAATTAGAACTGCCAGTTAACCGTAATGTGCCATTATGACCATAGGTCATAAGGTACATGAACTGCACCGTAATGATAGTACAGGTACTGTTGACATTAAAAATGTAAACAAAACATTGCCACTATAGCGCGACCGACCTATAACGGTAAGAGACGGTTTCCCAGATCCGCCTTACCAGACGGATCTAGATTTTCGGGATTGTTTTGAAAGAGCAATATCTATACAAATGACTGATTTACATAATCTAAGGTAGGCCGGTAACCTGACCGTGGGTATTCTGACAATAGACTTGGTGAAAACCAGAAGTCGACCTCACAGCACCGGGGTTAAATCGTAGAGAACTTGTAGAAATAGAAAGTCCTGCTTATGTAGTCGAAAAATACGGTATTTACCTTGTATATTATGGACTCCCAAGTTCCTGTGTTGTTTATTTTCAACAAATTGCTTGCAACATCGAGAAATGCCTAAAAATAAAAGACAGAAATATCACGTATTTTACTGTAATGTGCATAAATATTGGGACACCTAAAATAATTAATTTTCCATTTGGGACAAATGGAAAATTATTTATTTTAGGTGTCCCAATACTTATGCATATTGCAGTATACAAAGCATCCATCTGAAACATATTCCGGAATGTGTCGAAACACCCTTTATGAAGTTTTAATGGAAACACTTCATATAACCTAGATACCTCTGTTTTCAGTGTGCTGTCCAAACCATCATTAATGTCATTATATGAGTAATTTTTCTCATACATCGCAGAAAAAAAAAACTCACATGTCCTGTTATGATACCGCTGTGACTAACGGGATGTTGGGCCCTTTATCTGCCTGAGGTCCCCGAAAGTCTTTTCGACTTAAAAACATTCTTTAAATATTAATCCAGTCTGCTCATATTTTCATAGTCTGAAATACTTTTAAACCTGGCCAACTGTCATGAAGGAAGGCCAAAGCTGCCCCATTAGAAATAGAAATTAAACCTAGGCACAACACGGCATAATCATGTGAAAATACGAGCAGAATAAATTCCATCATAATTCTTTACACTTAGCTTTCAAACATTAACAAAAACAAAAACTCTAGATACATGTAGTCTTTTCATTACCTGTCTAAAATAAGCGATGAAGGTTAGCTACTTTTAGTAAAGACTTCCGAATTAGAGAGACTAAACAATGTACATACTGCACAAAATCACTCCTCTATAGCTCTTCTACGAATTTTAAAAACTGTTTACACTTTCTAGTTCAGTGGTGGTAAGGTTTATTCACTGAATAAGGGATGTCAAACCAGTATGATTTAGCATACTATGCATGTGTAATCAGTGAACTGTTCAAAATCTCTTACCTGGCTAGTTGTGCGTAAATACATGCTTAGAAGCCATCCTATTACTCCTTAAAATGAAAGCATAGAAAATGCCAAATTCTGAAGTTCATGATTAGAATGCTGATATTCTGCTGTTGAAAATATTTCAACTGGTTTTTGACTAAAACAAGATATTTGTGGAAACTTGACTTAAAACAGCTATTCAGAAGATCTTGAATAAAGGGCATATAGGCAATACTGAAGACCTTGATAAACAGTTTTCAAACTATAAGAACTTGCTGACTTGCTTTCACCATGGCAGTTTAGGCTTTCCAGAACTGATGCTTATTAATATATCTCTTTGCATAGATATGACTAGATTCCAGTATCTTTCTGTCTTCATCTTATTCATATTACTGTTTACCATTTACATGCATATACTTGGATTTTCACTCAAAGTGGTTTATAAACACAGGTGCGAATGTGGTCTTACAAGCAAATAAATGTTCCAAAACGATCTGTAAAACTTGCACCACCTCACTAAATATTGGGACAGGAATGTCTGGGCAAACACTGTAGACCAAAGCCAGGCTGTTAAAGGGCTGCAGTAGTATTTGCCATTTTGTCAGCACCTTTGTGCCAAATTGATGAAAGTCAAATCAGTGATGGTAAAATCAGCTTAATTTAGGTTTACAATGATATCTGCTGCAGAGATGGCTTCTGTCAATATTAAACTGCCATGATAAGGTATTATATCAGTAAGCAGTCAGCTGTAGCAGAATAGCTTTAAATTGTGCTAAATGGGCAGTCAACCTTAGCAAAAAGTGGACTTGTCGGTTACGCATCAGACCAGTTCTTAAAATTTGTATAAGATCTATAGTCGACCCAACTCCGAGTTAATCAACCGCAACTTCCTTGAAACCTTTACCCGCACCTGAGCGAGTCCCTTACTAATTATACAGCAAAATTTGTGTTTAGAGAAGTAGAGAAGCAAATTCTTTCCTTTAAGAGTTGACCACTTTTGAGAAAGGAGGCAAACTAGAAAAGTGTGTCTGCAAGACACTGCTGATGCCCCCAACCCCGTGCAGCGCCTGTCACGGGACAGGAGTACACCCTTAAGCACTTTTAAGCGCAAACACTAAAATGACTACACTCAAAAGGCCTTAATCCTGTCAAAATTAATTCTCTTCCATATGTCCACAATATGTATGCAAGGTTTGAAAAGATGCATAGAAAACTGCGGGAGAAGTCGATTACATAATCTCCATACCCAACAATGCAAAAAAAAAAAAAAAATGCCTAAAATGGCTAAGTTCAAAAGGCCTCAATTCTGTCAAAATTAATTCTAGCTCCAACAAAATCCCACATGCACATCTTCAATATGTTCATAACATGTATGCAGGGCTTAAAAAAAGATCCACTGAAAACTGTGGAAGAAGTTGATTACACAATCTCCACACCCTACAGTGCAAAAAATTGCCTAAATGACTAAGTTCTATTGGCCGCAATTTTGTCAAAACCATCATAACGCCACATGCACATCTTCAAGTATCCAAAATTTGTAAAAGATCCATTGAAAACTGTGGGAGAAGTTGATTACACAATATCTATACCATAAAGTGTGACGAACGGATGGAAAGACAGACAGACAGACAGGAGCAAATCTTAATGTCCCCTGAAAATCGTCACGGGGTCATACATGTAAAAAAAAGAAAACATAGTAAAATAACTTCAGCTAATAGTATGTCCATTCACCTTAATACTGTTTGTTGAAAGTATTTTGGCAGTGGCTGAAGTACTTCTCTTCAGGTCTAAATAACGACCCGCTTTCGTAAAATACAACGCCCCCGGGGCCTTGAATAAGATTTATACATACACATTATTATAATAGTAACTTGATCTGGCGTACTGTATCACGTCGAGTGGATGAGCTCATACCATCGGATCACCCGAGACGCTTGCGTCGAGGGTGATCCGATGGTATGAGCTCATCCACGAGACGTGATACAGTGCGCCAGATCAAGTTACTGTTATAATAATTTGTTTATTATATACCTTAGGGAACAGTCAACAATTCACACTGCATCGACCCTGATTCGAACCTGCGCGGCAGAGGTATATAGCTAGTCGTAAGACAAACGCTACCGACTGAGCCATCGTTGCGCGCCCTTTGACGTGTTTGTTGACGTTACGTCACTAGTCCCGTTTCTCTGGTTCTCGTTTCTACGATTCACGTTAACAAATGACGCTCCTGAAGCTGGAACTCAGAAATAGCCTCGTTTTAAAGGATAGTGACACGGACTCAGAAAACGTCAGTTTGATACGGCTCTCTGTATCAGATGGCCAGAAAACAGACAGTTCAAAGGGTGTATCATTGATAGGTATATAATAAGGTAGTTTATGACCATAATGTATACTCTACCTCAGGTTTAGATGCATCCTCAATGTCACGATTTTTTACAATGGATGTTGCCCTGTTAAGGGTATTGACGATCATTTCCATATCACCATTCAAGAGAGTTCCTTCAGTAGCATTCTTTAACTCGTTCAGAGTAGTGACTATTGAAAGGTTTGTAGATCCGCTGTTGTAATAAATGTCATCCATCTGCATGTAAACAGATATAAATATTTTAGGGTTAAAAGAGGATTCCATTTCTATCTACCACACTTTAAATATGACTGAGATTTATTTTCTTCAATTTCTTTACTCTAATGAGAAATGAAAGCAACTTTAGGCGGCACATAAAGCGAAACAGATCAAGCGAAAAGCCAATGGTTCAGCTCTTTCCCAGGTACATGTATCCTTATTAATGTACAAAAAATCTACAACAATTAGAAAGCCGACGAGCAATAACTAGATCCACAATACATGTTCTTGCATCACCTTGGAACGGCCGGGAATAAATCAAATGTGTGGGGCAGCTTGAACCTGGCCCCGAGGTTAAAAAAAACTTTTTTTCATGCTCAACTCAGCTGGGCATGAAATTTTACCTGATAATAAATAGCAACTTATTGATAAGTGCGGTTGTTTTCTTGCTCAGTTTAGCTGAGCATGAAATTTTCTCTGCTTATGAATATGATGATGCCAACATTAGTTGGCATTTTCATTTTCTCTGCTTATGAATATGAAAATGCCAACATAAGTTGGCATTTTCATATTTATCACCAGAGAAAATTTCATGCTCAGTTGAATTGAGCACGAAAATTTTTTATAACCTCGGGGCATGTTTTACATACGCATTACCCTCACCCTGGATTCTGCTCTAATTCATAAACATATCAAACATGGACTTTAATGACCCGAGAATAATCATTTGCTTAAAGTGACTAAGTCTGCCATTATGACCATTTTCTGAAAATTTTTACTTTCATATGTAAAAGTCAAATAAAGTTATGCCACCACCATAAATCTGTTTACTGTAGCTAAAAACTACACGGAAAAGTGAATAATCTTTATATAAACAGGCAGTTTTTGCTCACTGGTAATTATTTACATCCCACCAGAAATTCTACACAGTTGATTGTTTATCTAAATGCTGTTGCTTTGATAGTGATAAATCGTTAGGGTTTGTGAATCTGTTGAAATTTATATCCAAGTTTTAGCTATATCATTGCATTCTTGAAAATTAGAAATATTATTTCTAAAAATAAAATATCAAAAGATACAGATTTTGCAGCTTTAAGAAAATCTGAAGTTTCTCTTTAAAGTATCTCAGTATGTAATGCCATTGAAAAATTGCCGTAGCATGGCAAACATTGTTGTTTGCCATGCTCCCTTACCAATGACGTCATAGTTATGTTACCATAGCAACTATGGAATTACCAGCTGTTGTGCTTATTTCCTTGGCAGAATGACATATTGATGACTACAGCTGGTATCAATATGGTCACCTAGTAGCTATGGTAACATATTTATGACGTCATTGGTATAGGAGCATGCTCCGTCAATTTTTCAGTTACAAACAGAAATTCTTTCAACACGAAATTCTTTCAACAGAAACTTCATATTTTCTCAAACAAATAATTATTTTCAAGACATTTAATTCCGTGTTATCAGGTATTCAGTCCGAAGATCTTCTAACCAATCAATGGATCAAACAGCAAAAGTATAATCATGATTAAATCATTAGCTGGAAAGACGAGCACTTACTCACCAGCAAGAACAATACCGTCAGACACGCTGATGCAAAAAGAATTTAACCCAAAAAATGATAAAAGTGTAGCTAAAGACTGAATGATATCCTGCCACTGCAAAGAAAATATGATAGCACTCAAAAACTGATGCAATGAACCTCCACCTCCCATCCACCCATGACATCAGCTGGGAGAATAATATTGCAAGAGGGCCATGAGGCCCTGAATCGCCCACCTGAGTAAAATGGTCAAAGGTTAAACTAGGGACATCATTTGAACAAAACCTGATAGTTTGAAACCGTCAAAATATGAGACACATTGGTTGAAAGTCATAGAATGGAATGACCTCTATTACTCAAAACTGTTCATGTAATCATTTAGTTGACTGTATTTATCATAAATTATTTAGATCAATAAAGATAGCTGAGTTGCCACCTATTTGGGAAAGAGCTGCTGACTCGGCTTATCACTTGTAATTTATTGTTTGTTGGGATGTCTTTGTCAATCTTTCCCTTTGGTGTTGGGGATAGGGTTGGGGATCTGATTCAGTCAGTTTCTGAAGTGTAGTAACTCTTTAAATTTGCACCAAAACTTCTACAAGTTCCACGAACTCTTATGTTTAAGTACTTTCCCATATAAAAGCACTAGTCAGAAAGAAAATTTGACCTTGCCGTAAAAATTGTCAAGGTCAGCCCAAGGTCATCATTTGAACAATCATAGTAGTACTCGAGCTCCTAATGCTACACACCAGATTAAAGGACATCGGTCAATTGGTTCTGCAGAAGAGATTTTAAAAAGTTTTTACCATATACGGGGGTGGCACCTATGATGGTCATGTAAACCGTACCGCTTGAACAAATTTTCGTTCCTGCAAGCCCTGGAGGCTCTATATAAAGTTTCGTTACAACTGGCCCACCCAGTGGCTTCTGAGGACTTGTTTGAAATTGTCGAAATATGAGAGACCCGGGTCAAAGGTCAAAGAATGATCTTGACTTCTTGTACTCACAAATCTTCATGTACTCATTTAGATAAGTATATAGAGCAATTTTAGGACAAGATCTTCTATAATTTCCGTGAACTCTTATGCTCTAGCATTCTCCATATAAAAGCAAATTTGACCTTGCCGTAAACAGTTCAAGGTCAACCTAGGGTCAACATTCGAACAATCTTAATAGAGTAAGGGGACATGGCTTCGAACACTTTTATGACTTTAGCAGCATATGCTGACAAAGCTTGTAACGTTCATATCATAACATACCTTGACCCTTTCAGGACATTACGCATGAAAATATTTGGTCTCAGGCTCTGACGTCATCTGTCGCACGTGCATTAATATGTACTGCCGTTCTACGTCATATTTTGGTAAATCACACTCCCCTTTTGGAAGGCAGTAGAAGCTTTCTAGATGATTTTATATAATCTGCCATACATCTTGGGACTATTAAATGAAAATTATAAAACTACTTCCCATACGCTATTATTATTGATAGTTTGCAAGGTAGAAGTAGGGCCTATAATGTCAATGCTTCTTTCATAAATGAAAATACGAAAATCAGCGATTTTCAGCATTTTATTTGATTTTAAAACACTAGTTAAAAAGTGAATGATAAGTTCTTGTTGAATTCATCACATCTCGACTTGTGTAATCTTACAGTGGACTTACGACTAGATAGGATGACAGCTAAAAATGATATGCGGACTTTTTTCATAACAGTGAGGGACAAAATTCCCACCCCGTGGCATGGAAGATCTTTTATGTTCATATTACCGGCGTAGTTTAAGATGATTGTCCACTTCGTATACTTAAGAAAGCATTGGACAATTTCATTAACATTATTTCTGGAGCCAAATCTCGACAAAGCGTTTCAATGATATTATCTGTTACAAAAATGTTAAACTTTGTCGCCTTTGATCTGAATGTGACTCAACATTTTGGCGCCAAAATGCACGTGATGCACTGCACACGTAAATGATATCACAAAATGTATTACATCAACCTTGTAATATTTGCAATTTAAAATGATGTTAAGAGAACTGATTACTGACAAATACTAAAAAAATCTCGGAGGTGTGCGAGGTCATGTCCTGTGCGAAGCCATGTCCCCTTACTCTAGTATTCAGTGTTACATACCAAGTTTCAAGGCCATCGGTCACTTGGTTCTGAAGAAGAAGTTGTTTATATGTTTTACAATATATGGGCGAGGCGGCCATGCTGGCTACATGACCTAGACCGTTTGAACAAATTTTCATGCTACTTCAAAAAGTAAATAAACCATAGGCCATAACTTGTCAGAATGTCAAAAGATCATAATTTGTGACAAGTTTCAGAAAAATTCCTTTCAACTATGATTTTATACATTTTTTTTTCCGTTATTGATACATGTATATAGCCCTAGGGCAGGGGCAGATGACCCATGCAGACAAAATTTTGCTTCTAACAGAAAGCTTATATTACTTCATCACTTCTGTGTAATTTCATCAGGATATTTCAAAGTGAAAAGGAACTACGGACCAAAAACTATTTTTAGACCTTGACAAGGGCAATAACTCCATCAGTAGATATCGAAAGTTGCCCACTATACGAACTTACTTTGTAGTAGATGTTTCTGATTGTCTGACTTGTACATTGATATACTGCAGGCTCATATTTTGCGTAACTGTTGCAGAATCGAGACACTTGTCCTGCAAAACACACAACAAGAATATTACGAAATATGGAGGCTGGGGGGGGGGGGGGGGGGGGGGGGGGGGGAGGGGGAGGGGGGAATGAATATGATGAAGAAGTCATTATGTATTCAAAATATAAAATTTCTTTTTTTCCATTTATGCCTAGTGTCCTGTAAAAGGAACATTTGCAAACAGTGCAGATCCTGATCTTATTTTGATCTACACTATTTGCATATAGCGGATATTTCTTCTTACAATGAAATAAAACAAAAGGGTCATTAGGCCCTAATTTGCTCACCTAAGTAAAAGGTCAAAAGCCAAACCAGGGAAATCGTTTGAATAAATCTAATAGAACCAGAAGGCAAATTTAACTCTGCCATAAAAAGTCATGGTCAACACAAGGTCATCGTTTGAACAATCTTGGTAGTAATCGGGGTTCTAATGCCACATACCAAGTTTCAAAGCAATGCGTCAACTGGTTCTGGAGAAGAAGATTTTTAAAGCTTTTTAACCTATATGAGCGTCGGTCAAGTTACCAGGACTGCTTGAATATAATAAAAATGAGCCGCGACACGAGAAAACCAACAATGTGGTTGTGCGCCCAGCGCAGACTCAGATCAGCCTGGGCATCCACCTAATCCGCTCAGACTTTTCGCTAAGCGCTAAATGGGTAGCTAAGGGTCTAAGCTACCTCCATGCGGACAGCGAAGACTCTGATCAGACTGGGCGGATGCCCAGGCTGATCGGAGTCTGCGCTGGGCGCACAACCACATTGTTGGTTTTGTCACGTCGCGGCTCATATTTTCATTACTGCAAGTCCTGTAGGCTCTATATGAAAATTAGTTACAAATGGCCCAGTGGCTTTTGAGGACTTGTTTGCAATTGTCAAAATATAAGAGACCTTATTCAAAGGTCAAAGAATGACCTTGACCTCTTGTACTCTTCGTGCAGAGATTAAGATATTGCTTATACCAAAATCTTCTATAGTTACCATTAACTCTTAGGTTCTAGAATGTTCCCATATAAAAACATCAGAAAGCCAATTTGACCTTGCCGTAAAAAGTCAGGGTCGATCCATTGTCATTATCTGAACAATCTTTGTAGTACTTGCGTACCCAATGCTATATACCAAGTTTCAAGGCCATCCCTTCACTGCAGAAGATGTTTTAAAGGTTTTTACCATATATGGACCTTATATATATGGGCACAGCGGTCATGTTGGTCATTGGACCGGGACAGTTTGAACATTTTTATCTCCCCCGACCCCTGGAGTCTACATAGGAAATTTGGTTGCTATTTGCCCAGTTGTTTCAGAGGATGAGTCGTTTGAAAGTCTGGACGGACGACGACAGACGACGGACAATGCGATTTTGGCCAATAAAACAAAATAAAACTTTGAAACAAACAAAAAATAGCATAAACAATAATAATGAATTTTCAAAGTATTATCTATCTTTATCAATTGTGATAAACCGACCGCTTTTAAGCTAGAATAAAGGAAAGTAACTTGTATTAAATCTTGAGCCGTTAAATTCTACAAGACATTCAAACAGACAGACAGATAAACAGGCAGTCATAACTTGCTCTTATACCTGGAATTTTTTAGTGTCCGATGAGCTCAACATTATATAAAAGTAAACAGGCCCCGAGGGTTATAAAACATTTTTCGTGCTTAACTCAGCTGAGCATGATATTTTCTCTGCTGATAAATATTAAAATGCCTACTAATGTTAATGTTGGGATTTTCATATTCATCAGCAGAGAAAATTTCATGCTCAGCTAAACTGAGCAAGAAAACAACCATACTTATTATTAATTTGCAATTTATTAGCAGGTAAAATTTCATGCTCAGCTGAGTTGAGCATGAAAATAGTTTTATAACCTCGGGGCCAGGTCTGCCATGAAAGGGCAGAGCAAAGATGCCGTAAAACTTTTTGCATTGGATACTGATATTAGCGTAAGGTAGGGCTTGCAACATGCAAATACTGAAATACTGTCTCAAAGAGCCGGAGAAAACAGCCAATGTACGATTACAAAGTATAGCAAGCTACTCCCCGGCAGGCACATGACGTCGTAACGACGTCAATGCGAAGTAATGAAGTAACAGCGACGTCAATACAACGTCGTAACGACTTCATGTCCCAACAGGCACATGCCAGCGTAATGATTTCGTACAAAACACTGACGACATCATCTCACCAGCTACATGAAGTCATAGCGACGTCGCACAAACTTAGCGACATGACATCGCAATGACACCATACTGACATCGATGATACGTAATATTAGGTCGACGATGTCATTACGACGTTGTTATGACGTCATTAGTCCTGCTAGGGTAAGCTCACCTGTATAACCGTCAGGACATGACATATGTTCAATCCTCCCCGGCTGAGAGGCATTCCACAAGACTCCTCTAGCGTCCACACTCGGAGCACATTCACCATCTGCAATTTATGAACAATACATCGAACTCGTTTGTCACAGTGCATTACCTTAGAGTGGGACAATGTCGTTCTGCTCTACAGTGACAATTGGTCGGTTTGTCAGAGGCTGGTGCTGGTATTTAGCTTTACATAGTTGATCACTATTATGCCATATGAAAAAATAAAACATCTACGTTGTATTAGATATGAAAAAAATAGCCAAAGTACCTTATAAGGGACGAGTCATTTATTATCGGGGGAGGGGCGGGGGCGGGTACATTTTCATTTGAGTCACCAAAATTTTTCCGACACCCCCCCCAGTCTCCGACCCCCCCCCCCCCCCCCCCAGATAGGTGACGAAAAAGTTTATGACACACACACACACACACACACACACACACACACACACACACACACACACACACACGCACACACCATCCCATCTTCCCAGCTACTCTTCACACGCACACTGTATTACCTTTTTATCCCCCGACCGAAAAGTCGGGGGATATAGCAATGAGCCTGGCGTCCGTCCGTCTGTCCGTCCGTAAACATTTTCTTGTCCGCTCTTTATCTTGAATACCCTTTGGAATATTTTCTTCACAGTTATGTAGAACGACGTGTCGCGTACAAGAATGGTAACTCTTGCTATTGTACTATTTGAATTATCTGCCCTTTGGTGATTGTTTGCCAGATTCGTGTCCGCTCTGTATCTTGAATACCCTCGAAATATTTTCTTGATACTTTATAGATATGTAGAACAGATCATGGCGATGTGTCGCAAACAAGAATGATAACTCTTGCTTACTTATTTTTTTAGTTATTTCCCCTTGATAGTTTTAGTTGTGATTTCGTGTCCGCTCTATAACTTGAATACCTTTTGAAACATTTTAATGATGTTTCAAAGATATGTAGAACAGGTCATGACAATTTGTCGTGAATAAGAATGACAACTCTTGCTTTCTTACTTTTTGTGTTATTTCTCCTTGATGGTTTTAGGTGTGATTTCGTGTCCGCTCTATAACTTGAATACCTTTTGAAATGTTTTCATGATACCTCACAGATATGTAGAACAGGTCATGACAATGTGTCGCGAATAAGAATGGTAACTCTTGTTATTGTACTTTTTGAGTTATCTCCCATTGATGGTTGTAGCTTTGATTTCATGCGCGCTCTATAACTTGAATCCTCTTTGAATATTCATGATACTTCACAGATTTGTAGAACAGGTCATGACAATGCGTCGCGTACAAGAATGACAACTTTTGCTTTCTTACTTTTTGAGTTGTTTCCCCTTGATGGGTATAGCTGTGGTTTTGTGTTTGCTCCATAACTTGAATACCCTTTGAAATATTTTATGATACTTCACAGAAATGCCGAAGTGGTCATGAAAATTTTTCTCATACATGAATGACAACTGTGTCATCTATACTGTTCGAGTTATTTCCCTTTGGAAGTTTGAGCTGCAGTTTGCTGTCTCTGCTTTATATCCGTATAGCCCTGGCTTGCTCCACAATTCTAATACCCTTATAACTTTTAGAATATTGATGATGATCATGCACTGATATCTTATTATGTTCCTAACTCCCTGTAATCCCTCCGTAAGCCCCCCCCCCCCCCCCCCCACCCACACACACACACATTTTTCTTCAGATTTGGATTCTTTGTCCAAATTCACTTACTAGAGAGCTCAAAATTAGATTTGTAAGGCTTGTACTTTAGAAGCTATTCACATATTTTGAAATGTTGAGTGTATCAAATGCTATATATACATCTGTGTACATGGTGTGTGTCATTTCCATAAATGCCTTTAAGCTTGAGTTTGAGTTTGCAAGAATAGAAGAAATAGCGGGTCTGGGGAGCGGCCCCCCAGAAGCTGAAAATTTAAAAAAATGAAGACTGATGGAAGAATTCTGACCCCCCCCCCCCCCAGATATGCCAAATAAAATATTTGACACCCTGCTCCATGCTATTTGATTTCCGACCCCCACCCCAGTACATCACCAAAAAAAGAAAAAGTCCGACCCCGCTCCCCCCTCTAAATGTACCCGCCCCCTCCCCTCCCCTAAACCTGATAATAAATGACTCGTCCCTAAAATCTACACCTGTGCCCCAAAGGTACGCAAAACAACGCATAAAGTCGGCATCTGAGCTATTTCAAGTTCTGTTTCTAATTTTATGGGGATACTAAAATACATGTACAAAGTTCAATGAGCTGCGACACGACAAAACCAACAATGTGGTTGTGCGTCCACCGTAGACTCTGATCAGCCTGGGCATCCGCCCAGTTTGATCAGACACATTGTGCTCAAAGGATAGCTAAGAGTCTAAGCTACCTCCATGCGGACAGTGAAGGCTCTGATCAGACTGGGCGGATGCCCAGGCTGATCTGAGTCTGTGCTGGGCGCACAACCAAATTGTTGGTTTTGTAGTGTCACGGCTCAAATACAGTCGCTACCCACCTTCCGCCGTTTATGTTTGTTTATTTATAATTATTCAACAAAAAAATCAAACAAAGACATTGCGATTTCTTATCAATGACTTTGTGAAAGTAAGAAAACTATCATACGTTCTTTACAAAGAACATATGCGGATTCAGCTAAGCGCTTTGGTGCCATCATGGCTTTTTATATGTTAGCCACTTTCTATGTTTCTATTTTCATGTGTTTATTTTATTTATTTGTTTTCAATATTGTTTATTTTCTGACGATTTAATGTTGTTTTTGTTCGCCATGGCATTCTTAATACAAGACAATTTTAGTGTTGTAGTTGTTGTCTGATCCCTGTATTTTGGTTATGGAATAAAATAGGCTGTAACAAAGACCTACATGCTAATTTCAGGTGTACGCTTGTAGCATATGTCGGGTCCATTGCAACCACATCAAACTCACAAGTAGACATATTCTCGGGTACTGGGTCCTTCAGTATCAGGCTACCGCTTCTATTGATGGCGAACACTATAAAACAGATACGGTAAGAACTGATACATGACCGAATCTCCAGATAAATTTCCGGCCCGGGGCTAGACCACAATAAACTGGAGGGGCTCTCTGGACAACTGGTGGGGACAAGAGCCAAAGACAGAGGCTCCAATTAGGGTTCCAAGTAAAATAGAGTAGGGTTCGACGAAAAATCAAGATGATATTATGCTTACCTTTAAATGTATGTTATTGCATCTCATTGGAATCGCCTCGCCAAGGCGATTCCAATGAGATGTCATAACATAAATGAGCCGCGACACGACAAAACAAACAATGTGGTTGTGCGCCCAGCGCAGACTCAGATCAGTCTGGGCATCCGCCCAGTCTGATCAGAGTCTTCGCGTCCGCATGAAGGTAGCTTAGACCCTTAGCTACCCTTTAAGAGCTTATCGAAGAGTCTGATCAGACTGGGTGGATGCCCAGGCTGATCTGAGTCTGCCCTGGGCGCACGACCACATTGTTGGTTTTCTCGTGTCGCGGCTCAATTATATAAATTTAACCACATGGAATATCATCTCAAATTATCATCAGGTGCTCAATATTGTCCACATTCCTACATTATATTGGATACAGAGCCAAGGTTGCGGGGCTTAAGCCCCAAAGCCCAAGCCCCAGATCCGGGGCTGATTTTATACGGTGAATGTACATGTATATACTTTTAGGGGAAGCAAGTCGATCATTTCTTTTTT
The DNA here is from genome assembly GCA_963989385.1 of Ctena decussata. Taxonomy (NCBI): domain Eukaryota; kingdom Metazoa; phylum Mollusca; class Bivalvia; order Lucinida; family Lucinidae; genus Ctena; species Ctena decussata. Next base: position 22,323,569 of record OZ022502.1, read on the forward strand.
GCCTTTCGGCTCAATGTGGGTCATCTTTAAAAGGGAAGAATTAGCTCCTTTACTGGGGGAATTGTTTCCTTGAAGAGTAGAGAAGACTTAATCTTGTGGGGGAAAGTTGTTCGCAAGCACAAAACATGCATTATTGGCACCGCCTCGGTAGTGTGGCAGTTCTAATGTAGCCCATAAAAGTATGTTTCTTAGATACAATAGGGAGTTGAACATACTGCTCACACTGGCATAAGTGGTATAGTTGCTTCTGACCTAGCTCACAGCCCTTCTTTGGGTCATTTCTATCTTATTTATGGAAGTTTGAGTTTCGTGATCATTTAAGGTGGTGATAATCTGATATGTGAGGAATACAACAGACCTTTCCAAATCTTAGCAGGTGCCTTTTTTATGTTTTTTTTTCACAATTTAGAATCTCAGAATGTCTGACTTGTTTAAAAGAAGAAAAGATCAAAGGATAATTTTCTGCGCAAAAATCTAAAATATTAAACAGCGTTATTGAAAATGTTTTTAGGGCTGAAGTTTCTTCAATACATTTCGAAAAGCGTGCCAGTTATTATTTGTTCTAACTCTTTCACACATTATCAGGCTGAGCAGATAAAAAAAAGAAAGTAGCCTGTGTCCAATTTTTGTCAAAATTATGAAGAATAAACAGGCTAGTCCACTTTTTCAAGATTGAACAATTTCACTTCCACACCTGTCTTGGTCACATTAATGTAAGCCGCGACACGAGAAAACCAACAATGTGATTGTGCGCCCAGCGCAGACTCTGATCAGTCTGGGCATCTGTCCAGTTTGATCAGACTCTTCATTAAGTGCTCAAATGGTAGCTAGGGGTCTGAGCTACCTCCATGCGGACAGCGAAGACTCTGATCAGACTGGGCGGATGCCCAGGCTGATCTGAGTCTGCGCTGGACGCACAACCACATTGTTGGTTTTCTCGTGTCGCGGCTCATGTATTTTTTAAACTACATGTATGAGTGATCATAGGTGTACCTGCCTATCCTATATTTAATGAATCAATCCAGTATACATCCACCTTATACACGGTCGAACATTTGAGAATAAGCTATACTGAGAGACTTTAAAAACGCACCATTGTATATCATGTTATTTTACCCAGAGTTTGCAATATTGGAAACGTGCGAGTTAGCATGGCTGAGTTCTTTAAGTCTGCAAACGCTTACAGAGAGTGTGCAACCATGCATAGAAATTTCGAGAAAAATGGAAATTTGGTTACTTTTTCGCATAAAATTTTAACGAATTCACATTATGTCGAAATTTAATGTTTATGCTTCTGAATGGATACCACATACTGTAAAAACAATGAAAAATGGCGAAGATCCTTGTAAAAGTGTTTTATCGATGTTCGAAAATTGGATTTTTTTTAAATATAGGGTACAGTTCAAAATTGGGAGATACCCGACTTAAAAGCCGACCAATTGATCGTATACCTACCCAGGTCATGAGAGTATATCCTACTGTACCAGTTTCGGGCTAATTTCAATAATTATTGTTGTCCGTTACCTTCACTTCCGGTTTTTGTGCAAAAAAGTTGAATCTTTGCAAAATGACGTTGGAAAGAAAGAAATGTAACCGATAAAAAGAGAACACAAAGCATGAACAATGAATAAACTCAGATTTTTATGTCATTGAAATCTGATCAGCAGTGACGAAATTACAGCAAACTGAAAATCACGCGTCAATCATCATTGGATTAATGCTAATTTCTCTCCCTTTAGGAATATTCTAAAGCCAAATTTTGCATTCACTTTGAAAGCTTGTGTTCCCGGTTAAAATTGGAATAAACCAAAATTACAATAGTTTATGGCTGTATGAAACAAAAATTATTTTTTCTAGCATATCCAAAGCTACAAATTGGTTCGTTTCTAAAGTCTCTCAGTATATTATTTTCAGCTTGTCTACCTTACAATTTGAGAAAATGTTGGAACAAATAATTGCTGGCATGCTCTTTGTAATGTGCTTCAGACCTAAATACATTTTAAATATCGAAGTTAATTTTTTTTTGGATTTTTGGGTAGAAAATTAACCTTTGATCTTTCTTTATAAAAAAGTTTTTAAATCAGCATTTCACTCTTGTTTGTATTCTAAGCAGCAGTGAAAATCAAAAATCAGAAGTTGCCAACTTTCGGGGAGATACGTTAAACTGGATATATGCTGTGGTCCCTCTAACATTTGATTTCTCTCTATGAAACAGCTTGGACGAAACAATTTTTTAAATTTTGCAAACATAAATTTTGTCGTCTGCATGCTGTTTAAGCACGTTAAGGGTAAACTTTACAAGAATCTTACCTCCCATACAGTTCTGCTGCATTTTAGAAAGTCGGTAATCAGATATTTGGTTATTGGGGTTGAAATCCTGGTCTATACAAATTCTTTTCATCTCAAACAAGGAATGTTGCGGTTCTGCATGTCTGGCAATGGCTACAGTTCCGGGAGATTCACAAACAGGCTCATTATCATTGAGGTCATTTATGTGGACTGTGACGAGGGAACTTGTTGTCAACCCTGTCTCATCAGAAATCTGCAAAAAAGACAATATTATTGTTATCATAATTTATTATTATTATTATTATTATTATTATTATTATTATTATTATTATTATTATTATTATTATTATTATTATTATCATTACTAATGACACATCTACAGAGTCCCAAACTGAGATGTTTTATTTGCAATGTACTATTTTACTGTGTAAAAGTAAAGTTTCGCCTTTTTTTAACATAAATTTATATTGTCAGAGTTGAAAATGACCATGTTTCGCAGATTCATATTTGTAAGCAATATCGGAGTTTTCTTATGTCAACTATGGTAGCGTTTGCTCCTGTGCAAGATGAGTTGCTTTAGTACTAAACATTTGTCAAAGTGATTTCTGACCTTTGAAAAAGTGCAAGAATCAAAACTGCACTTTATCTCTACTAAAATACCACTGGCGTGCGGCCATTGGCGGCCGTTTTTCGTAACATTTTTCCCCTATTACCTGCTTAGGTGATCTAGTCGGTCCATAATTTGGCTAAATACAGTAGGGGCATTATACCGATATACGTTTTTGAATTAGATTGTGACATGTGCATGTGACAGGTCATCGAAATAGATCACAAACAATCAGCAAAATACGCACGTACTGTACCAGTGGCGGCCATCACGGTAATTGTTTTTACTTATTCCATTTTTTTAATTTGTACGGTAATAACACAATAAAGTCCGTGAGGTGATACCTCCAATGTGAAATTGACTTTTGGTCCAGTTTTCCCAACGTCGTTCTTAAATTGTCTGGGAAAACGTGCTGAGCGCTCTTTCCTCGTCTTTCTCGGGTGTCGCATGAAAAGGTATTTTGCGTAAGTGCAAGCGCTCTTAGAACGTCGTTTAAACCTAAAAATAATAAACAACAGAACTATTTTAGGTGTATATAACAATGATTTTTCATTTTTCTAACGTTCACCGAAATGTTGAACAAAAATGTTTTAAAACGCTAAACATGATTCTGTTTATGGAACCAGACAGTTTAAACTCGAAACTTTAAATGACTTGAGAATCATTACGTATTTGTGTAAGAAAGTCTTCAAGTTTCTGTTGCAAGAATTTCTGTTTGTAATGTCATCGAAAAATTGGTGGAGCGTGGCAAACGGTTGCTCCGATACCAATGATGTCAGAGATATCTCCGGTACCAATGGTGTCATAGATCTCTAACCATAGCAACTAAAAGATCATACTGATGTCTAAGTGACGTCACTGAGACGTCATTCTGCCAAGTACTAAGCACAGAAATTGGTAATTCCATAGCTGGGACTAGTTGCTATGGTCACAGAAATATGGCGTCATCTTGCTTGAAACTCGAAGGGAGCATGACATACAGTGAGATACTACCTGAAATACATACAATGTAAACGTGTGATTTTCTCTAACTTCGTTCTCAAATAATTTAAAAATTGTTAATGAATGAGGATGCACATTATATTTAAATGCATGGAAGATAGAGACAGATGGTGGACCATTTAATTATACAGCCGCGGTTGGTGGGGAGAGGGTGGTTCATTTTCTGCTGTGAAAGTTCGGGTCAGTCGATTTGACTTTTTAGACTTGAATAAAAAAGAGAGAGTGCATGGCACTTCTAACATAATTAATGAGCCGTGACACGAGAAAACCAACAATGTGGTTGTGCGCCCAGCGCAGACTCAGATCAGCCTGGGCATTCGCCCAGTCTGATCAGACCCTTCGCTAGGCGCTTAAAGGGTAGCGAAGGGTCTAAGCTGCATCTATGCGGACAGCGAAGACTCTGATCAGACTGGGCGGCTGCCCAGGCTGATCTGAGTCTGCGCTGGGCGCACAACCACTTTGTTGGTTTTCTCCTGTCGCGGCTCATTCTACTTTGGACAAACCCCTATTGAAGAAGAAAGCAAAATCAAAATGCGTTTTCATGCTCTTTGAAAGTCAGTGTTGAAATATCACTGTTAATAGGCGGAGTTAGGTAAAGTGCATGATTTATTGAACGACAACGCAAAATAAATAAATATATAAATGAAAAATAAAAATACAAAATGCTAAAAAATGATAACACAACCAAAAAATCGGAAATTAGAATCTCCGTATTTTTTATGCAAAGGGAGATAATTTGTTATTTCGAAAAGTAAAAGTTTTCATTTTACCTCATTTTCATTTTAACGGCGACCGAGCCAGTTTCCCTACCTGTGCTGTCGGCCGAGTCAGTCACTAACCATACGCTCAAAAAAGTGGCTGTCGACCGAGACAATAGGCAGCAATATCAGCTAGGTCGAAAGCCATTAACAATAGTATCATTTACCGTTATTTGCAATGCTAACGATCCAATTCTCGGTTGACAGCCACTTTGTATAGTACCGTCTCGGTCGACAGCACAGGTAGCGTAAATGGTATTACCACCGTGATTCTTCCCTTTTTAGAGAAGATCCCATTTTGGAAGGGCTTTAGTCGTCCAGGAGAGCAAACAGGATGTTGCAGAATCTACCGTATTAATCCCATTAAACGCCCCAGTGGCGTTGCATTTTACGAAGGGGGGCATTTTGGGGAAGGGAGGAGGGAGGGGCAGGAGCGGCGCTATTAATAGTCTAAACGGTAGTAAATCGATCACTGTTAAGTTACTCTAGAAATAGCTGGCATTGCAGAGGAAGGAACCAGGATCGTAGGGGAAGGAATTCTACTAGTTTGCCTCCCTTTTTATTAGAAGTCAACCGTCTTAAAGGAAAGAATTTGCTCCTCTAGGAGCAACCTCTACTATTTAGTATTGTAGAGGAAGGAATTCTGCTTTTTGCCTCCATTTTCAGTAGGGGTCAACTCCTCCAGGAGCAATTCTTTCCTATAAAAGTAGATCACAGATCAAAGAGCTAACTCGTTCAGGCTCATCACTGTTCATGCAAGTTTATATAACCTTTTTTTATTTTATTTATTTATTTCTTTTTTCGGAAAAGAGGCAAAGACAGTCTCTTAGATCAGGGGCGTTTATATTACGATTTATACGGTATTTTCCTTACTAAAAACGATTACAAAAAAAAAACATATTCAAACACCTTAATTTCTCCAAAAGCTTCTAATTTTACCATTTAGGGTCAAGTCAGGTAAATTCGGACAGCAGGGCAGGTGAATTCGGACAGTAACATTGTTTCCTTTATATGTCAGTTGTTTGGAATTAAAACAAATATAACCGGGCAAACATTGAAAACCCTGATGAGACGGCTCATTATGAGCCGTCTCATCTGGATTTTCACTGGTTGCAACGGTATGTCCGAATTTACCAGCTGTCCGAAATTACCAGACTCGACCCTATAGCATGCTGAACTGATGTCACCTTAATTCAGGGTTTATCGACCGTTTAGAAGGGAAATCATCCTGCGGCCTCATGTCTCTATTCTCGTAGATATCAGCGTCAAATGCTTTAACACGGACCAGTTCGAAGTATTGGGCCTCGCCATCAGTCGTTGTCTTGATAATCAGCTGCTCAGGTATATCTGTAGAAAGAAACAAAATCAGCACGATAACACATCGGCCATCTTTCCGAGTCACATCCAGAATGTCATCCAAAAGTCACTTGATAGTGTTTAACTGACCAATGCAATAACAAGGTAGCAGATGACATAGTCGCACAAATAAAATCGCGCGTGTTGAATGTCCCTAAATAATTCTGTGATTTTACCTAACAATTAATGGAGACGCATACCTGTTTAAATTAGGCGCGGTTTCAAAAGTTCTGACATAGAAAATAATTTTTCAGAATGCTACCCGCAAAACTTGTATCCTTTTTTTTTGTTTTTTTTTTTTTGAAGGAAAATTTGTTTCATTGTATGATTGTTCTCATAAAAACCCAGAAAGGGTATAAGTGGTGATTAAATCAATCAGGAATAAAAGAAACATTGAAACAATGTCAGATTGTCGTATAGTAAGTAAAAAGGGCAAATACTTGCGTTAGCAAACTTAAAGACTAAATTAAACTTTCAAATCAAGAATGCAAACTATTTTAACATAGGGTATAAGGACAAGTCAGATGCTATAAGCTTACAAAGAAATCCATGTCGAAACAACATCAAGTTAATGTAAAAATGACCTAATTACAAAAATACTCACATAAGCAAATTTGATTTAGCGTACACATGACCATTTTTAGCCTACACATGACCATTTGCACCTGATTAAAATATGCATATATGCATTTCGAGATTTGCACTTGGTCTGCACCAAGTGCGAAAGTAAATAATTGCGTATGGAGTAAAATTTACCCACGTGAGCAAAAGCGTACACATGCGCCAATTTGCTTTCATAAGCAAGTTTGCGTATACGCAAATAAATTCTCACGTGAGCAAATCGGTCCATGTGTACGGGGCTTTGTAAGACGGCTCTAGATATTTGGAATTGTTTTGGACTAGAAAACCCAATCTTATAGCAGACTACAAGACTGATTCAGATATTTGGGGTTATTTTAGATATGAGCCGCGACACGAGAAAGCCAACAATGTGGTCGTCCGCCCAGCGCAGACTGAGATCAGCCTGAGCATCCGCCCAGTCTGATCAGACTCTTTGCTAAGCGCTTAAGGGTAGCTGAGGGACTAAGCTACCTTCATGCGGAAAGTGAAGACTCTGATCAGACTGGGCGGATGCCCAGGCTGATCTGAGTCTGCGCTGGACGCACGACCACATTGTTGGTTTTGTCACGTCGCGGCTCATATGGGAAATCCCGTTTTATAGCCGAACGAATAATCCTGGACAGGAAACCCTGTGTTATAGCCGAAGAAATTTGGTATTTGTTAAAATGTTATTTTGTACCTGCAGAAGTAATGTTGTGCTTGCTGGTAGAGTTGAAATCATCGTCTGGATCAAAGTAGCTTATGTTCCAAACCAGCGGACGGGTATCTCGTTCTGTCACATAAATATCAGCTGGTTCTATAATTTGTGGTGGATCGCTCAGTTCGGCGATTTCGAATATCAAAGGAATTAGGTTGGCAAATGCACCTTGGCCAGTCGTGACATTCAGTACCGTCTAAAATTATAAAGAAAATTTATCACAAAATATTTAAAGGTAAATGAGTACACTTTCAGTAGAAGAAACTCTACCATTTTCATTTTTGCCTCCCTTTTCAATTAGGGTCAACTCTTAAAGGAATGAATTTGCTCCTCTAGGAGCAAATTCTACCCTTTAAGAGTATAACCTTTTTGGAAAGGTTACGTCGCACAGGGATGCAAACAAGAAGTTTCAAGAAAAACTGTTGTCCCCTTTTGTAAAAATGGCAGAAAACACGGAGTTGTACCCATTGTACCCATTTTTTTTTTCAAGTTCAAAGTTTATTGAGCATACAGGCACAATGTGTCCCTCACCCTAACAGAATACATATGAGAAGAGCAAATATATGATCAAAATACATATACAACATCAAAACATACAAATTATACATTAACCATTACAGTGGGAACGCAGACTCTTCACATTTGAGTAAATCATTTTCTGAGCGGTCGTCTACGCACAAAGAAATAATCCTTTTTTTCGCCGGAAAAAAATGGCGGGAAATTTTGAACAGAAACAGTCCCAAAATAATGCTCGTTTGATAAGATATGCAGTCATAGTTTTCCAACGGACCAGATCAGAATGAAATTTGATGTTTTGTTATTGAAATCAGACGCATATCGGTACCTCAATGCAGTTTGCATACCCAAAACAACGATCACAGTTTGACAACCGTTTTTCAGAAAAGTAAAACCCTACGACAGTACCCCAAAGTTATTTTGCAAAGAAAATTGTCCCACAAACCAACTTAGATGCCATTATAACTGAACCGTAGTTCATACATTCGACCGTCTTTTAGCGTGGTATATCTTCGGGAGAAAGTCTATTTTCGTTGAAAATCGATAATGAAGTTGGTCATTTTTACGTATGTATGGCACGTGCGTATGTCAACACACACACACATTTTTTTCAGCTGGATCGACTTGAGGAGACCAACTGTTTCTTCATTTATGGTAAAGTAAAGCTTGTAATCATTTAGTATACTGTGAATTTATTAAGATTTTGCGTTAGTCTGTCTGCCTGCGATTTTTTGGGCTTCTGAATTTAGGCTACACGCCGAGAACGAGAGAAAGCAAAACAAATACACTGGTCAACCACAAAGTTTGACAAACGAAAAACATTGAGTGATTGACCGGCTATTTAATTGATAGTGGAACAAGCAGGAGCATGCGGAATGATAATAAATATCTTAAATAAATATTGAGCCGTTCTCTGTGAAAACCGGGCTTAATGACATTACGTAATAAGTACGTTGTGAACGGATGAAAAACACCAAAATTAATGATTTTTCGGACCTCTACTTATTTCCAAGAAAATACTTTAGGCGTTGAGATATGACAAAAAGCCTATGAATTCAGACAAAATCCAGTCATAAATATGACATATGTTGCCATGACAACGCTTATTCCACGGTAACCCCAAAGCCTTGAAAACAGATGGTATACCAGCACAAAGACCTATCATTTGAGAAAGAATGTTAAGTCAGGCAAATTGTCATGTGTGTACTATGAAATACACAATGAAAATTAGAAAAAACACTTTTTTCCGAGTTATTTTGTGTAACAAGATCAGAAAGCGCGTTCAAACAAACGTAGTGACGTTGACGTCACAACATACTTGCATGACGTTAATAACGTCATATAAAGAAACTGCACTACCTGTTTGCTTCTAAAGTCTATTATATCTCAGTAATAAATAGTGGTAGCCATCTCAAAATTTCAGGAAATCTAGGAAATGTTTAGAAAAAGTAATACTTTTCAGTGATGCAGTTAGTTAATTTTTTGTTCTTATGTCATTAAGCCAGGTTTTCACAGAGACTTGGCTCAAATATTTTAAGTGAAACCTAGGACATGCTTTAATCGAATTACGGACAACTCGCCCTAAGACAACTCGCCCCACGAAAATCACGCCCCAAGACAAGTCGCCCCACCTTCAGGTGACAACTCGTCCCAGTTTCTGAGACAACTCCCCCAGACAACTTCCCCCAAGACAACGCGCCCCACATTCTGAGACCACTCGCCCTTCTAAAGAATTCTGTCCCGGACGACGCCCCCCGCTCCCCCCCCCCCCAACACACACGTACCCTTTCAGAAGGCATCCCACAAAAAGTACAAGAGACAGCTTGCCCTTCCTCATAAATCTGTCAAAACCCTGTCCCGCTGGGCGCTAAGGGACCGACCATTTGATATACTGCGGGGGTGGGGTGGGGGTGGGGTGGGTGTGTGTGTGTGTGGGGGGGGGGGGGGGTGCTGGCTGGTATATTTTTCGAAAATATTCCCTGTCTTTGGATATGCAAGAACAAAAAAAATAGCTCGTAAGGGGATTTCAAAAAATAATCTGGCCTCAAAAATCAGAGAAAAAAAAAAAAAACCTGGCTCCACCCAAAATTTCCAAAAATAACAAGTCTGGACCCTGCACTTTTGGTGGGTAGATAGCAACTGCCCACCTACCCACCAAAATCCACCTTACTCCCCCCCCCCCCCCCCCCCAAAAAAAAAAAAAAAAAAAAAAAAAAATATGACCGCATGTAAAATTGTGAATATAATAATTTGATCAGAGCTTTATACATTTAGAATACCTATATAGTAGTAATTTGTTCATTTGAAATTTGTGTTAAATTTTAATTTCTGATCAAAAGCAACTGTGATGAGACACCACTACATACAAATTTACATTTTACTTGAAGAGAAATGATAAAGAATAACTCCACTTTGGCTCACTAAATATTGGCCTATTATTTTTCTTGTTTAATCATGTTTATATCTTACCATTATTCAGCTTAGAGAATGGATTACCAAGTCCTGAGCCTTTGCCACATATTTAATCAAGTTTTCTGGTTTGCTGGACAGCTTTGCTTTTTATTTGTTTTGTTTTTTGTGAGTGTGACTCAGAATCATATTAGAGAACACATCTCATTGAACTAAAATTTTGAGAAATTCTCCATTCTCAATGAAAAGTTAAGGTACCATTCATTATAAATTATATAATTTTTTGCATGAGATTTGCCCCTACTGATAGATTTCCATGAGATTTTTGGCAACAGTTAGAGCAAATCCCTCAAAAGATCACTGAGTATATAAACACACTGAGGCATTTTAATTTATGAACCAAAGGCATTGCAGAGCTGCTTCTCAGTGTTGGCTGAAATTATATGGAGTGTAAAGGAGTGTATAAGTATGTGTGGCCAAGTCATTTTCTAAGCTCAAAGTTGAAACAAATTCTTCATTACTGCAATTGTCCTACCACTTTCACCATCTGACAGTGTGTCGAAATTGCTGGGAAAATCAAATAGTACTGACCCTGATTAGACTGCTGTTTTGGAAGTAGTCTACACTGCACTTTTTATTTAAGGATTTAGTCATTGAAGTTTTGCAAGTATTTGTTATGGCTAAACATCTATTATATTTTGCTTAGTTTTTCATGTAAAAGAAGGGTTAAAAGGTGTGTGTGTGTGTGTGTGTGTGTGTGTGTGTGTGTGTGTGTGTGTGTGTGTGTGTGTTTGTTTGTGTGTGTGTAGGGGTGGGGGTGGGGGGGGGAAGGGTGGAGGAAGGGCGGGGGGGGGGGGGGGTAGAGGGGCCTTAAGTTGGGTAGGATGATCGTGTGAGTTGCAGGAGAGGCTTTGAAATATTGGCACGTGCAGGATTAATTGGATGGCAAAATTACTTTTTTTTCTAGCAGTCCCTCTGATTTTGACCACATGTACCGGTCTTAACAACTTATAAGCAAGTAAATGCGAAGACTGAAACAGTTGACGCAGTTATCTAATTGCATCACAACTGTCATAAATCGATCGATTTGTTTACAGTATGGTGTAGGCTACTGATCAGAATTCTTTTCCCAATCGTTCTGAAGAAAGTACAGAAAAATATTGTTGTATGTTGAATTACAAGATGCGTTCCTCTTCGTGTGTCGGATTTCAGGATTCAAGAACATTTCCGTAATGTTATAATTTATTACAGATTATTTTGCTGTCTATCGATCAGGTAAAAAATCCGCCATTTTTTTGAGAAAATGAAATAGAGTACCTAAACATTATTTTGCAAAGGAAATTGTCCCACACACCGAATTACTTAATTTTTATAATGGAGAAAGGGCAGACACCATGGTTTTTCATGGCATATGTCCGCCGACGGGAGAAAGTCGATTTATTTTGAAAATTGCTGTTGAAGTTGGCGGATAAGAGTCGTCTTTACATGATCACGTAAAACGTTCGATTGCCGAATATCTCGGTGTTTAGCTCTGCTCTTAAAGGCATAGAGAATTAAATTAAGATGTAAGGAATATGACCATATCTTATTTTTGGCATCGTGTAGTTTGATTCGCCGACAAAGCATCACTGAAATTGCGACACGTTCGTCGATTGAATCTGAGTCTCAGAAATTTAGAATGTTTTTTTCGTTGCTATCTGTATAAAAATATCACTCCGCCATGGATACGCGTTCCCACTGATTAGTAATTATCAAGTTAGTTAAAGCATATCTGATTGCCGACGAAAACAATTCATTCCCGCCATTAGTCGACAATATCCGTACCCTCCGTACCGAGCTGTACCATACAGGGGCTAATGGGAGGAACTACTTTCAATATGGAAGACATCGGGCGCGGAGGCTATCTATTTTAACTGAAAAAAAAATTCTTCTAATATCGTAAGATAAAGCTTTGGCCTCGTCAACCATTTTTTTTATGCCCCCGCCACGAAGTGGGGAGGGGCATATAGTTTTGCCCTTGTCCGTCCGTGCATACATACGTACGTACGTCCGTACATACGTCCGTCCGTCACACTTTGTAGTACTGTTCTTGTCTCCGCAACTTCTCCTACAGTATTCGATGCAGGGAGCTGAATCGTTGGGAGCTGAAACTTGGAACACAGTTCAGACATGCATTGAACATTTGCATAAAGGAAACAGAACTTTGATTAAGATCTTTATTGCAGAATTATGTCCCCTTGAATAATATACATATTATAACCATATTTCACATTTGAGTACTATTCTTGTCTCCACAACTCCTCCTACAGTATTTAATATAGGGAGTTGAAACTTGCAACACAGTTCAGACATGCATTGAACATGTGCATAAAGGAAACAGAACTTTGATTAATGTCTTGGTTGCAGAATTATGTCCCCTTGAATAATATACATATTATAACCATATTTCACATTTGAGTACTGTTCTTGTCTCCGCAACTCCTCCTACAGTATTTAATGTAGGGAGTTGAAACTTGCAACACAGTTCAGACATGCATTAAACATGTGCATAAAGGAAACAGAACTTTGATTTAGGTCTTTATTGCAGAATTATGTCCCCTTGAATAACATAAATATTTTGACCATATTTCACATTTGTAGTACTGTTCTTGTCTCTGCAACTTCTCCAATTGTATTTGATGTAGGGATTTGAAACTTGTAACACAGTTCAGACATGCATTGAACATGTGCATAAAGGAAACAAAACTTTGATCCAGGTCATTATTGCAGAATTACATCCCCTTGAATGACATGCATATTTTGACCATATTTCACACTTTGTAGTACTGTTCTTGTCTCTGCAACTCCTCCAATAGTATTTGATGTAGGAATTTGAAACTTGCAATACAGTTCAGACATGCATTGAACATGTGCATAAAGGAAACATAACTTTCAGTCAGGTCTTTATTGCAGAATTATGTCCCCTTGAATAACATACATATTTTGACCATATTTCCATAGCTTGAATACAATCTCACCTTTTATCGTCGCTCTAGCGGCCTCATTTATTAACAGATTTTGATATTACATCACAGCTTTATTGGGTATGACAGAACCTCGAACAACTTTGCGTTTCAGGTTTGTAGGATGAAGGTCAAGGTCACAGTTGCTATTTTCAGAAAAACTAGGGCATTGCTCCAGCGCTTTCATTTATAGATCGATTTTGATGTAACTTCACATAAATGTTAAGTATAACAATATCTTGAATAAATTACTGTTTCAGCACCGCAGGTCCAAGGTCAAGGTCACAGTTGCTATTTTTAGAAAAAAACTTTATCATTCCTCTACTCCTCTATTCATTGACAATTTTGATGTAACTTCACTCAAATGTTTAGTGTGACAATATCTTGGACAAGTTCGTGATCCAGAATTTCAGGGTAAAGGTCAAGGTCATATTTGCTATTTTAGAAAATATGCTGTCATCCCTCTGGAATGATTTTGGCATAACTTGACACAAATATTTAGCTTGACAATATCTGGGACAAATTTACGTTTCATCATTGTAGGTCCATGGTCAAGGTCACAGATGCTATTATAGGTAAATGTAAATCTTTGTCATGGTTCTAGCGCTTTTATTTTTTAACTGATTTTGATAGAACTTCACACATATATTAAGTATGACAATATCTTGGACAAGTAAACCTTTCAGGGTTGTAGTTCCAAGGTCAAGGTCACAGTTGCTATTTTTAAGAAAAACTCAGTCATCCCTTTAGCACCTTTATTTATTGACAGATTTTGATGTAACTTCACACAAATATGTTTTATTAACACATTACTTTTCTAGTGAGGCATATGGCGGGGGCATTCATCACCTTTAGTGATTGTCTAGTTTTTTATTTATTTTTTTTTTTGTTTTTTTTTTGTTTTTGTTTCATGGACTGAAGATTGGGGAAGATGTATAAATTAAATAGATAGAAAAATATTTAAAGAGGTGGGCTTTTCAAACGAAAAACCGGACTAACAATTCATTAAATCAGCACATGCATGGTTTTCTAAAAATAAACATAGGGGTGGGGCTGGGCGGTTCCGAATTTCAAGGACAATTACAAGTAAATTAAAGTTCGAGCAATAAGGATATATAGATACTTATAAAAACGCCTAAATTTTCGAAGAGCCATAACTCTAAAACCAATTGACGGAATTCGTTCGTTTGAAGTTGGGGGTATAAAAATCCGTCACGCATGATCACTGTTAGGCAGATCTCGTCAAGCCTCGATGGTCCCAATGACACAGTATCCGAACTGACTGTACAATCTCTTCCGGTTTTCATAGCGTTGAATCGAGAGTACATACATTCGCTTATAACCAGTAGTCGGAAATCATTATGTTTTGAGATATTATCCGGAACCTGCTGTGTCATTTATAGTTATTCAGCTTTGAAAATGTAAAGAGGTAAGTTTAATATAATTTGCTATTCGGTCTTTTACTTTATTGCCCTGTACAATGTCGTGTATGGGTGGGTAGTAATTGGTACAGTATTCAAATCGCCCTTGGCATGATTCTAAAACCATTTTGAGCCCTTTTTTACGTGTTTTGTAAAAAATCTTTAAAATAAACGGAAGGCGGTATCAATCTACAGTTTGTTAGTTTTGATAATAGGATGATAGCTAGGTTTTGCACGACACAAACTCGTGTTAAATTCAGCTGCTCGGAATAAAATTTCTGTGACGGCCATGAGGTTTTCATTATAAATGGTAATAAAGTAAAAGACCGAAGAACAAATTATATTAAACTTACCTCTTTGCATTTTCGAAGCTGAATAACTATAAATGACGCAGCAGACTCCGGATAAAATCTCAAAACATAATGATTTCCGACTACTGGTTACAAGCGAATTTCGTACCCTCGATTCAACGCTATGAAAACCGTAAGAGAGGGTACAGTCAGTTCGGATACTGTGAATGCTCCTGAAGGATCCTAAGAGACACGATAAATATATCAGGCCCAGAGGTTATAAAACTTGAGTACATTCTCAAACTCAAAATAATGCTCGGAAGCAGCCAATCAGTGTGCTTTATTTTGAGTTTGAGATCATTCTCAAGTTTTATAACCTCGAACCCTGGTCCTTTAGGATCATTGGGCTCCTTCTGAGCCGATTATAGAGTCCCACTGAAACCGGTGCAAACGGGTGTGGGCAATGCTACAGCATTACATTACTGAAGGTAATTAGACTCATTTAAACCGGTTTTGCTATTTACACTTCTTTGATGTAGATCTACTCTTTGCTTTCCAGAGGACCTTCCATCAGAAGTTATATTTTAAGAAATTTAGTGTTAAGTCAGGTAAATTCGGACAGTGACATTGTTTCCTTTAGATGTCAGTTGTTTGGAATTAAAACAAAATTCACTGGGCAAACAGTGAAAATTCTGATGAGACGGCTCATTATGAGCCGTCTCATCTGGATTTTCAATGTTTGCAATTGTATGTCCGAATTTACCCGATGTCCGTAGTTAGCAGACTCGACCCTATTTGTCTACGGGTTATGAAGAAAACATATACATGTACCTAAATGGATTATATAAAACTGACAACTATCGTCGAAGGCCGCAAACCTGAATGGACATCTCCCAAAATTAATAACTGATTTTATTATATAAACTAAAAAAAACTCGTTCTCTTTGTTGCCTCTTCTGACAAAACTCAATATTGACCGGTTGGCCAAAATCATCAACAATTTCCACGAAATCTTATCATTCAAGTATTTTCGCATATACAAGCTCCAGAGAGCAAGATCTTGCCGTGCAAAAAGGCCAAAGCCAACCCAACGACATCAATTCAAGAATCTTGGTAGTACTCGTGTGTGCAATGCTGAACACCAAGTTCCAAGGCCATCGGTCTGATGGTTCTGGGGAAGAAGAAACGTTTTAAAGTTTTTGCCATAGGCCTATATGGGCGTGACAACCGTGTTGGTCATGTGATCCGGACCATTTGAACAACTTTTTGTTCCCTCAACCCCTGAAGGCTCTAAATGTAATTTGGTTACGATAGTCAGAACGCTGAAGCCGAAAAAAATGCAACTTTAATGCCCCGGCGATTCGAAGGGAAATTTTTACCAAATTTGATAAGCACAACATTTGGTTTAAACAGTATTTTGTTTGTATAATATAAACATGGCACAACAAATACAAGTACTTCAAATACAATGGATATACAAAAGGGATTCAGAAGAAAGTCGAATGACTTATTTGAATCTGTATCCCATGATTGCAATACATGCACATTTCAAACAAGTGTGATAGTCGAATAAAAACCAATACGGTTTTATCTAATTACCGGTATTTTTGAAAATCTTGTAAATGTTCTGTTAGGTAGTGATACTAGTAAGTTAAAGTTTAACAGAAAGGAAAGAAAGGAAAGAGAGAGAGAGAGAAAAAAACAACAACAATAGATAACCGTTATAACAGTGTAACGTGCTACGTTTGTAATACTACTTCAGACAAGTATAACAGTGAACAATCTGAGAACTGAGGCTCCACGGGGAATGGATGGACACTCCATTTGCTCAAGGGCCGCGTTTAGCATGCCAGAATCAAAGACTGAGTATTAATTAGTGTATGAAGGACATGGCTTTATGTACAATGTAATTGAATTTTTCGAGAATAAAAGTTGGTTTTACTCTTATTGTTTTAGCTCGCAGTGTTAATTGGCTGGCCGTGTTAATTGGATAGACTCATTTTTGCAGTATTTTGACATCGTTCTTGGTTTATACCTACAAATGGAACAAATATAAAGGTCACTCAACGTACTTATTGGTAACCTCATGCATTTTTTGTTTTTGTTTCTGGGACTGAAAGCACAACATTTGGGCTTTATGATAGGGTATGATGTGGTCACTGAAATAGGATCCCATCCTTTTAATTACCCCTTTTTACTCTATCCCTTTTAAACCTTAATTTGCTCAAAATGAAAACGCTATAATTCTGTTCATTTAGAGGTGCACTAAAGTTTTCTGATTAATTCATGAAATGACGTATTTGTGTGCAAAGTATCAGTTTCTTTAATAATTTACAAAATGCATGCTTAAAATATTAAGAAAACTGGTGTATACACATACTAGTTTACATAAGGATAATTCGTCCTACCAATTGTCGGTGTTGGAAGGTACTAAATTTCATTTTAAATTGCTGTCTTCCAGATTCTCATAAAACTGCGCATAGAATTATAGGGCAGCTGACTCGCAAAATATCCAATGATAATGACACTGCACTCTGTACTTCATAAAACGTTTCTCTTTGGAGTCTAACCACCACCATGGATCCCGTTTTCCTCGGACGTTCATTTCAATTTGAATTTCAATTTGAATTTTCCCCGTGCTGTGCAGTTTTAACAAGAAAACCAGCCCAACCACTTCTGGGTCTGCAAAGACTTCCAACAACTAACGCATTCGTATTATCACTGGCGTTTGTCTGTTACAGCACGATCGTTACTTAACATAATTTTGTTAAAAATACTAATGAATGAAAACGATTCAGGTGATATATAATATAATAAAGATGTAGACTACAAAAACAGGATCATATTTGTTTTACTGCATTAGAGTATAGTTACTAACATTTGTAAAAAAATAATATAAAAGTTTCGAAAAAGCTTTTCATAGCAAATTATACAATATGTTACCCATGGAACGAAAATAATAAATAAAATGAAATAATATTTCAACTTAAAATCATTTCGTCATTCAAATATGTTTTTGAAATAGTGCTTTTAAACTCTGCATTTTTTCCCTTGTCTTAAAAGCTAATTCAGTACTTTAACAAAATGAAGTTTTATCCATGTTATTGGTATTTAGTGTGTAAATGAAGTATTTTGACAGCATCTGTAAATATGTTAAGTTAGATTGGCACTAATGTTAATGATAGAAGTATCAAAATTGAAAAAGACAATATACTAACGACTATTTGCACTTACTGACAGGCGGAAAAATGAACGGCATTCAAACTTATGTTCAAACAATAACCAAACGTCATGATTTGAAGAGTAAATACAACGTAAACTAGCCCCAGTCACACATTCACGGTTCAGGCCACGGTTCACCACGGTCTCACAAACCGTAGCACACCGTCGTGATTCGTAGTAGCACCGTAGTCTACGGTAGATGCATCCGTCGTGTTCCGTAATGATCCCTGAAGAACCAGGTGATCCGGGAGTCGCTACGGAAGTTTTAAACTGTTTAAAACTTCCGTGGTGAACCGTGGTGGCTTGTGGGCGTGGCCTAAACCGTAGCGCAACCGTAACAGAATCGTGCTCGTTCGTAGCGCTGCCGTAGGTGTATCCGTGATTATCCCTGGCTTTCCGTCGGTATTCGTGGACAACCGTGGTAATTTTTTCATTACGAAAACTCGCTTTTTCTTCAAGTGAAATAAGTTCCCAGACTCGAAAGTTTATGACCTTGGATTACTTTCCTTGTCAATGCAAAATACCTACTCACAATTAATTTTCAGAATAAAATTTTTATTTGTCAACCGAATTTCAAAATTTTTGCTGCACATTTTACGAAAAATTTAGTATTATATAATGTGATAAAATACTTTCCTTGTCTACAAATAAATTAAACATCATCGACAAAAATCATTATCATGACCACCGTTAAACCGTAGACAATCGTAGGAGCCCGTGGCGCTTCCGGCTTGAGTCGTACTAGCACCGTATCGAACCGCAGTAGCATCGTAAGCTTCCGTAATGCGACCGTGGAATACCCTTGTTGTCCGTAGTGCTGCCGCCTTGGACCGTCGTGAATTCGTAGATGATCCGTACAAACACCGGGAGAAACCCTAATGGAACCCTGGCAAACCGTAGTGATGCTGGATTTTTCTACGGTTCACCCCGGTTTGCCGTCTAGGTCAAACGTGGTGAATCGTGGTAAACCGTAGCCTGAACCGTGAATGTGTGACTGGGGCTAAGATGTCAAAAGAAGGTATTCAGTAATATGCATATGGTAGATATTATCAGAGTTGTGGGATCACTGTTTCCTCCAGTAGGTGGTTAAAACCATTGTGAACAGCGTTATTTTGCAAGTTAGTACGTCTCTTCAGAGAATAAAACTCGTTTACATGTTGACTATCTTAATTTGTTTCTTGCTGTTTTGTAGCAGTGTATTTATTAGATATGCATGCAGACCCCAGTTTACGTATATGAGATGTAGAAAACGTACATAGCTAAGATGTCAAAAGAAGGTATTCAGTAATATGCATATGGTAGATATTGTCAGAGTTGTGGGATCACTGTTTCCTCCAGTAGGTGGTTAAAAAAAAAAACAGCGTTATTTTGCAAGTTAGTACGTTTCTTCAGAGAATAAAACTCGTTTACATGTTGACTATCTTAATTTGTTTCTTGCTGTTTTGTAGCAGTGAATTTATTAGATATGCATGCAGACCCCAGTTTACGTATATGAGATGTAGAAAACGTACATAGAAAAATAGTAATTACAATTACCCAGGAAAGGCCACAATTACAAAACACAGCCCACCCAAGACACCGAAAGAAGATGGGAAACATGCATACGACAAAACGGAACAGCACATCTTTGGTAACAGGCACTCCATTACAGCACAGAGGAGCTGTACATAAGTAAGCGCTAAAAACAATACAAAATACATTCAAACATTTAATACAAATAATTTTACCTATTTTCTATTTTAAACCACAAAACAAAATACATGTAGAAAGCACATAGGACAGCTATACAGGCGACCACAAGGCAAGAAAAACAACCAATGGGATTCGCATGTAGAAGTTTCATATTCTACATAATCTACCAGGGGCTTTAACTAGTTTTATTCGCACAACCTCACACTTCTTTCTGATGCAGCAACAACACGTAGACGTTGCGTCGTAAACATGGATGAGTTTAGATATTTGAATACGCAACAATAAATGAAGTTTCAAACGGCTCAGTCAACAGTCATCATATGTATATCACGTATATAGCAGAAGAAATAAAAGCATCTGCATAGAATTCAGTATCCGAAAAAATAAGTAAAATGAAAGAGTCTTAACAAAACATCTAGACTAGTATAAATACTCAACGTAAAATCTTGCCTATCGTGGACTTAAATGCTTGAAACATTTTGAATCAGCGTGTGCTACAGTGGCTATGCCAGGTGAATACTTATTAAAACTTATTTTCTAAAAATCTAACATATGCCAGAAAACTTCGATATATGAAGAATAGGTAGCCATAGATGCTACAGCCACTGATAGTAGTAAGGACTGTCACTTTGGGTACGGATATTCCCATGTATTTTTACATAGATTTTTGCCCTGAAAAAAACTAAGTCCGCATGGTCGCCTAGTGTAAAAATATATGGCCGTACCCAAAGATGACAATCCATGAGTTAACTTCCTCATGCTAGTGAGCCTCTGTTAGGCCCTTGCAAAGCAGTAGAAGTCATGTTCTTAGGCTCTCAGAGCTGTTCTTAGGACGATTCAGCGCAATTTTCCCCACAAGAAATAGTCATGGGATCATGCACGCAACTTTGCGGGAAGTTGTAGGAAGTAGCAGTTCTTAGGACGATTCAGCGCCATTTTCCCACAAGAAATAGTCGTGGGATCATGCACGCAACTTTGCGGGACGTTGTAGGAAGTTTGTAGGATCTGTAGAAGCACACAAGAAAAACTTGCGGGATCACGCGACGTCTTTGGCCAGTTGTGACGTT
Source organism: Ctena decussata (assembly GCA_963989385.1). NCBI lineage: Eukaryota > Metazoa > Mollusca > Bivalvia > Lucinida > Lucinidae > Ctena > Ctena decussata. The sequence continues at coordinate 22,344,518 of OZ022502.1, forward strand.
ATGTTATAGGAAGTCTGTAGGAACTGTAGGATCCCACAAGAATACTTTGCGGGATCACGCGACGTCTTTGGCCAGTTATGACGTTATGTTTGAACGTTTATGACGTCAGTTATTTCTAGCCGAAGTGTACAAGACGTTAGCCTCCATAGAAGCTGCGATTATCATATTTTAAGGGAAAATAGCAACATCCACATATCCACACTGAAATTGTGGAGTTAATATGGATGGTGTGGATTTGATGTGAATGTTTTGTGGATGTTGTATGGAGTTTATGTAGATGATGTGGATTTGATGTGGATGTTTTGTAGCTGATGTGGATCCACAATGTGGAGTTTCCACACGTCCACATCTCAGTACACACTCGACAGTGTGGATGATGTGGATTTGATGTGGATGTTTTGTGGATGTTGTGTGGAGCTTATGTGGATGTTTTGTGGCTGATGTGGATCCACAATGTGGAGTTTCCACACGTCCACATCTACACATTCGGCTAATTCGCTTAGTCTCTGCTGTCCCTTGTCCTACTCTCTTGTTGAGGCACTCCAGCAAGTGGTTTTTAGTGGAACTTTTTTCTTTAAAGATGCTTAAATATCAAAATTTTAGGTTTAACATACCCAAAACCATTTCTCATAGCTAAATACTGACTTGCAGCATATTGCATGACCTTTTTGTCTATTTTTATCATTTTTTGTTTGGAGGTGGGTTTTCCAATAGTAAAAATATTCCTTCTGGTTTCTAGCTTTTGATGAGATTCATTTTAATTTTAATAAAGCTGGGAACCACCCATTGTGACATCACAACAGAAATGATGTCATCACTAATCACCTGAACTGTTTTGGAATATGACCATTTCAGCAAAGGGTTGTTTGCAGTGTCAGCTACACTTATGCATCTTTTTGTTTTCCAAAAAGATATTACTTATGAAAATAACTGCTATAAGATATAAGCATAAATTCTCCTGAACTAATTTCATGTTAATCTAATATGAAATGGTAATTTTCAAGAATGTGCTTGAAACATGCCACCCCTACAGCAATAATGGTTATCTTGAGACGGCCATTATGAAACTGAAAAAAAAAAATACATTGCAAGAGATTACTTTCCAAGCTTGAGAGCATGCCAATGAATTTCAAAAACTCTACTGGACAAATCTGACTACGAGAAATGGTAGTAAACTGAACCATGTAAGTGGAATTAGCTGTTTCTTTATCCTTTAAGTATAAACTTCGAAAAACCACTTGCTGGAGTGCCTCAACAAGAGAGTAGCTTATTTCTCAAGTATGCTTACAGACCTCTGGAAATCTCAGTAAGGAACAGTGACCCAACGGCTTTCTCATTATGCTCTACATAGTTACTTGCCCCTGTTATTAGACTCTTAGTCTAACGGAGGCATATAACTCTGCAGAGACTTTATACTGTATAGCAGCAGGTTTCTGATATCAGACTCTCTGCCTCATAGAACCTGACTGTACCAGAGACGTGACTTTACAGTATTCTTATATGCTCTACACAGTAGCAAGCCCCTCAGAAGTATGACCATGCGGTGGCTTTAGACTGTACAGTAGGAGGTGTCTGTTAGCAGACTCTCGGCCTCATAGGGCCTCACCGTAACAGAGACGTGACTCTACAGCATCCGAATATGGCCCTGTACAGCAACAGGCCTCTGTTATATGACTCTTGTCCTAGCAGAGGCGTGACACTACAGTGCCCAACAACTAGCCCTCGTTAACTTACTACTGCTTTTCTAAAGAAGAACAGACGACTTGTTTAACTCAACACAACTTTATTTGTCCCGCTAACTTAAGACGATGAACAGAGGATTAGGACCGTCCCTCTGCACTCGTTTACAACATTCATGTCAATACAATAAAATAAACGAAGAAAACAGAATGTTCAGTAGTGTTCTACTACTGATTCAAGTACTGTACTACAAAAGTCTCATTTCTTTTTTACATAATTAGATTTTATCTGTAATGTTTGCGATCTTACAGGCATCAGTGTATGTTGACGTTCCTCTTCTACAGTAGCAGTTGGTCTTTGATATTCGTCAAGTTTCCGCTCAAGTAGATAGCGACGCTTTTTAACTGCATATTGCATTGCATCTTCATCGTCATAGTCATCTTCTTTTAATTTGTGGGCAGTCGATAATACTTTCTTGTGAATATGATCTTTTCTCAAAGCAGAGCCGAGTCTCACAAGATCTTGATATTTAGAAATAAAGTATGATCTATATGTTGGTTTGAGTTCTATATGCCATCTCTTCTGCTTCTTCTATGTCTACATTGGGTTCTTCCTGCAACGTAGTTTCCACTGTGTCGTTAAACTGATCTTGAACGGCTTCGTGGGTTCGTCTCAAGAGTCTATCCCAAGGACTTTTCTTTGACTTTTTCTGGGTTTGATTTTACCCATCTGTTCATCGCCGGGAGACTCATTGTCCGTGTCCATCTCTGCTGCGTCTGTATCGGAGTCTCGTGAAGGTTTAGTATAATTATATTTTCCAAAGATATCATGTCCTTTCATACCCTGCATATGTTGATTCTCAGTATGTATGTCAGACGACTCTGATACAATACTTTCTTCACTGTCAGACATTGTAGACTTCCCTTTACAAACGCCACTGGATATATGTCTTCTTAAGCTGTCCGATCGAGCAAATTCACGAAAACACGTCTGGCACTGATATCGACCCATCGAATGTTGCTTGAAGAATGAACAAGTGTCATATGAAGCGCTCCTTTTATAGGTTTTTGCCTGAAAAAGATACAATAAATGGTTTGTGCTTCATTCATGTGATATGTCACATTTGTAAAAATACGTGCATATGTCAGGATTAGAAACAGAATGTTAAAAAAATGGTAAGTTATTTTAAACTTCTGAGTTTAAGTATTAGATATGAGAATAAAATGATTTATCATTTACACCAACAGTTATGATAAAAAGTTACATTATCTTCTGACCTTTTATTAGTTACTTGATAGTAGTAACTTACATTTTATTTCTCTCGCTTGCATCCTTCTTGTTTACGGTCGTCTTTAGATTCATCGGAACTGTCATCTGCACGAACTTTCTTAGTTCTAGCTTTCGTCAAAGACCTGCTGGAACGTCTAATATCTCGACCCTCCTTTTCTTCTTTAAGCTTGCGTCTATGTTGCTTTTTTTTTCTCCTCACGTAAGAAGGAGTGAATTTCAGCTTTGCAGAGTCGACATTACTTCGATGGTCTACCCTCTCTGAGTATTTTGTCTAATGCAGTTGCAAGTCTTTTCATGAGGTATCGAATCTGTCCATAGCTGGCCTGGTAGCTTCTTTTCTGGACGACAGGCACACCTGATGAATCTGATAGCTTCCTTAAATCTTCTTTCGTCTGCTGAACAATTCATTTTGTCTTCTACCAAGCTCTACTTAAAATGATGAATTTTGTAGCATCATCTTCGTATTTATACTTATTTCGATATTCATACCGATATTTAGTAAGAAATTAAACAACCCTCTGTCTGAAATGTAACTTAATCAAAGTCTTTCCATGGCTGAAACGAATATCTTTTCCCGTATCACCTCTGATACTGATATGAACTTGATCGATGAAGGATTTGGCAACTGGAACGTAATGCATATTGACGAATTCTTTGTGTGACTGTTGTGAGGCTTTTGACGTTTCAAATGGTACGACTCTAAAAATAGGAGCAGTCACGTCTCCTACGTAAGTGTAACTGGCAACATCAGAGTACACGTACAACCGACTGTGCATCATACTCAAGTCCACTTGATATTTGAAAGGATGGCTTTCGTTTGCTATAGGTCTTTCTGACATGCTCGGATTTACTCCAAGAGCTTCCCCAAGAGAAGCTGGAAAACGAACCCTGACCTGCTTTGAATTCTGCGCAATGACTTTGAGACGATTGCTGCTTTTTACATAGGATATTCTAATAGAAGCATTTATTTTTGTCAATAAAGGTCCATGCTGTGTATTTATTACAGACTGGATCTCATCTACCAAATGCTGAGGAGAGCTATAATTTCCTTTTGGGAAAAACAATTTATATTCATAACATCCTTCTCCGCCAGCACACAGTTCATTCGCGCTCTGTATTCCCAGATTATTAACTGTACCTTGGTCTAGAACTGTCAAAAAGAAAAAAAAGTTATTGTTCTCTGAAATGGTCATGACTTCAGATGGCGTGATCATTTCCACTAAAGCAACTTCCCAGTTGTCCTTATCCATCTTGATGGGATGATCTAGTCTGACAGTAAAAGAACTCTGTGTGTTCTTTGGAAAAGTATTCATCGAACTGTCTGTGTGTTCTTTGGAAAAGTATTCATCGAACTGTCACTAAGAAGAGTCAGATAGAAGTCCTTCATATTTAACTCATTAATCCACTGTCTCTCAAGGTTCTCAGTCAAGTTCTGAATAGCTATACACGATCCTGTGAAAGACCTGTTATATATACAAATATTTAGGTAGCCTGTAGACAGGCTTCTTTATCTTCACCTGTTACTGTATAGTGTAAGGCCACTGCATGGTCATGCTTCTGAGGGGCATGCTACTGTGTAGAGCATATAAGAATACTGTAAAGTCACGTCTCTGGTACAGTCAGGTTCTATGAGGCAGAGAGTCTGATATCAGAAACCTGCTGCTATACAGTGTAAAGTCAATATGCCTCCGTTAGACTAAGAGTCCAATAACTGGGGCACGTACCTATGTAGAGCATAATGAGAAAGCCGTTGTGTCACTGTTTCTCACTGAGATTTCCAGAAGTCTTTGCATACTTGAGAAATAAGCTAAGACAAGGGACAGCAGAGAGAATAAGCGAATTTGCCGAATGTGTAGATGTGGACGTGTGGAAACTCCACATTATGGATCCTTATTAGCCACAAAACATCCACATAAGCTCCACACAACATCCACAAAACATCCACATCAAATCCACATCATCCACATAACCTCCACACAACATCCACAAAACATTCACATCAAATCCACACCATCCACATTAACTCTACAATTTCAGTGTGGATATGTAGATGTTGCTATTTTCCCTAAAAAAAATTAAAAGCGCAGCTTCTATGGAAGCTAACGTCTTGTACACTTCGGTTAGAAATAACTGACGTCATAAACGTTCAAACATAACGTCATAACTGGCCAAAGACGTCGCGTGATCTCGCAAAGTATTCTTGTGGGATCCTACAGTTCCTACAGACTTCCTATAACATAACGTCACAACTGGCCAAAGACGTCGCGTGATCCCGCAAGTTTTTCTTGTGTGCTCCTACAGATCCTACAAACTTCCTACAACGTCCCGCAAAGTTGCGTGCATGATCCCACGACTATTTCTTGTGGGAAAATGGCGCTGAATCGTCCTAAGAACAGCTACTTATCATGTGCATTCAAACTGTATACTTTTATCATTATTAAGCATAAAATCGCAAAAATGAAGCACGAAAACTTTTATAGCTAAAATAGTATGATATTTCATTCCATATCAACTTAAATCTAAAACAAAGTCTAAAACTTGAACTTGAATAGCGTATTCGACCTTTAATTACGTATCCATTTAAAGAAACTGTCAATGTTTCAATTAAGTACCAAGGTTTACTTGCTGAAATGTTATCAACGTTACCGGTTTGTAGCGCTCTCATCAGTTATAAGGCAAAATATTAAAAATATATTCTTGTTGTGACGATTTAACGAAAGAAGGAAAATACCGAAACTTATAAGATGTCCCATCATCAGTCTATTCAAGAGTTTTGTCAGTGTTTATGGTAACGGGACGGGTAATTCACAATATTTGCCACATTATTCCTACATGGTGTTATCTGCACTCAGAATGTTACAAAATGATACATTTTACTTATACAGTCGGACGGCGAGTAGTTGACCGGAGGCTGGAGGCTTATTTTCGATTTGGCAGATACTTTTCTGTGCCTCATATCATTAAATTTCAGTGTGTATTTTAGTTTTCTCACCTTTCTGTACTCTTTCAACTTCTGAGCTCTATGAACCGATTTTTTTTCAATAATCAATGTAACAGCAGGTTTTGTAGTGTAAATTACTAGTAATTCCCTAATTTTATATTTATCTTTATTAAAAAGAACGATGATGTTTGATTGTCACTTGACTGACACCATTATAAATAACAATGTTCAGAGCATCAGTAGTTTTATTTCCCTTGGGGTAATATCTTCTCTATCTCTCAATTTTATCTATTTGTTTCTTTTTATTGCTTTGACTAAAAGTCACGTATGTTAGTGTCATGAGAAGCGTAGCAAGAAAATTGAACCGTTGTATAATCGTTTCAGCAAAAGTATTGAGCGTTGCTACAAGAAAAAATAGCAAAAAAGACTGTTTGTTCAGTATTTGTCAAGTCTTTTAACACATAACAACTCTCTTTTCTGTTTCACGTATAAAACGCAGCTTGCAAGGGCCTTAAAACTGCTCGGTGAAAATAGCGACAAACTTCTGTCAACAATATTTCTTCAAAAAAAGTCTGAATACCGTATTTATGAGAGTTTCCTGGGAGTTGTTGAAGGTTGTTGATTAGCTGTGATGTAATGTTATACATTTTGTATAAATGTTATCTACGTTAATTCTACGTTAATTCAAGTAGTAACATAGGCAAATGACAAGGAATCAAGTAGGCTGTAATTCTTCTAATATTTAAAGATGATTTTAAAGCAGGATATACTAGCAAAAGAAAACAAAACGACTCTGCCTTCAATTTATTTTTGGATATATTCTCATATGGAACGTCTATAAACGAATGTTACGGGCTTAAGCCAAAAGTATCAGTAGTTAGCAGTATAATAGGCTTCTTCTAAAACTTATGTTGTTTGGTCGAAACTCCGCTTCAAATGACATAAAATAAGGAGAAAGGCAGTCGATCATTGTTAGCATTTCTTTGGTACCCACTTATCTCCCCTTATTTTACATCCCGGATCCACTTTTCAGGACCACATCATACCCTAATTTAAAGTTGGGATGATAACTTTTATAATATACCAAATTCATCTTTTCAAATTGTCGGAGCATTAAACTCGAAAAATAGGCTCTTTTTGAATTTCAGCGTCCTGACTACAATTTGCCCAGTGGCTTTTGATGAGATGTTTGAATTTGTCAAAATATGAGAGACCTGGGTCAAATGTCAGAGAATGACCTTGACCTCTTATACTCACAAACCTTCATGTACTCATTAAGATGGCTATTTTTACCGATTTATAGGCGAAAAAAAATTCTATAGTTCCAAAAAAGTCTTATGTTCTAGCATTTCCCCATATTTAAGCACTAGAAAGCAAAATTAACCTTTCCATCAAAAGGTCAGGATTCATCAAAGCTCATTATTTGAACAATCTAGGTAGTACTCGTGTACCTGATGCTATATACTAAGTTTCAAGGCCATCGGTCCACTGGCTCAGGAGAAGAAGATTTTAAAAGGTTTTTACCATATAAGGGCATGGCGGCCATGTTGGTCGTGTGACCAGGGCCGTTTGACAATTTTTCATTCCCGTGACTACTGGAGGCTACACATGAAATTTGATTACAATCGACCTAGTGGTTTCAGATGAGAAGTCGTTTGAAATTGTGGACGGACGGACGACGGACAGACGATCGAGAAACGGACGACGGATCCTGCCTTACCTATAAGTTCCCCCGGGAGCATTCGGCCAAGTGAACTAAAACCTTCTTTGGCCTCGGTCGTTAATTTTATACGGATGAAAAGTCAACAGTGACATAGAGGATCTTATATGAGTGCTCCTGTATTATTGAATTTATTAAACGAGTTGGGGAAAAAGATAAGCTGCGAGGCTCTGCCGAGCATCTTATCGTTTTCACCAATGAGTTTAATAAATTCAATAACACAGGAGCACGAATGCAAGATTCTATTTATCATATGACACTAAAATCGCATTTTATTAGCAAATTTTGCACTAAAACGTCAAGATTTCGCCATTAGAAAACGCGACGTTTAAAGGACGTCAATGCATAACGTTACGACACAATTTGCATCTTTAATCCACTAGTGGATTATCGTTTTTAATGCATGGCTTTATTACACTCTCAGGTGCGACGTCATATGATAAATTGTTTTAACGTTAGACTGACTGGTACGGATGAAGTCAGCATATACCATACCTCGTAATAACCAAACTGATCTTTTAATCGGTCATGTTCGACGCACACAGCCGGATACCTCGTATAGGAATTTACAAGTCTAATAGTATTGGCATACCTGAAACAATAAACGACTAGGTTTATACATATTCACAGGGTATAATCGATTCCGCCAATTTTCGCTTCCTGCAGAGACTGTCCGTTATATTTGGCTTCCGCCGAGACTGTCCGCGAACTGTTGCTTCCTGCTGAGACTACTGTCTTCGAAAAATGGCTTCCTGCCGAGACTGTCCGCGTGATTCTGCTTCCTGCCGAGAGCCTTGGCAGGAAGCAGAATCACGCGGACAGTCTCTTCAGGAAGCCATTTATCATGTACAGAAGTCTCGGCAGGAAGCAAGAGTTCGCGGACAGTCTCGGTGGAAGCCAAATGTGATGTACAGTCTCTGCAGGAAGCGAAAATTAGCGGAATCGATTATACCTGTGAACTAGGTTTATACATATTTGGCGGTAGCATATTAAGAGAGAAAAAATAATAAGAAGAAAAACAACAACAATAACAATAACAACTTTGTCAATCAGTCAAAATAAATCCAGACCGGTACCGGAACAAGTAGTGTAGACCCAGTAAAAGCTGTCTGGTGAGGATCTGCTTATTCGGCTGGTAAGTGTATGAATCAACGCCTAATAGGAAATCAACAAGTAAGAATATTAGCAACTTAGCCTATTCACGTCTAGCATACCATAAAGGGCTACGGACAAACAGTATATACCCCTAACATTACGGGCACATTTATTTAAAATCAGAACAGTGATGATAAAATTTCGGGACAGGATTTTTGGTCCGGATGCAGGTTACACAAATTACCCAGCACTAGTGGCAGCTTACACGGGGTAATCGTTCTGGATAATATCGTAGGGTCAAGTCAGGTAAATTCGGACAGCAGGTAAATTCGGACAGTGACACTGTTTCCTTTATATGTCAGATGTTTGGAATTAAAACAAATTTAACTGGGCAAACAGTAAAAATCCTGATGAGACGGCTCATCGTGAGCCGTCTCATCTGGATATTCACTGTTTGCAATGGTATGTCCGAATTTACCCGTTGTCCGAAATTACCAGACTCGACCCTATATGACACTCATAAGGGACGAGTCATTTATTGTCAGGTGGGGGGGCCGGGTACATTTAGGGGGGGTCGGAATTTTTTTTTGTGATGTACTGGGGGGGTCGGAAATAAAAAAGCCATGGAGCAGGGGGGGTCATATATTTTATTCGGCATATTGGGGGGTCAGAATTCTTCCATCAGTCTTCTTTTTTTTAAAAAGGTCTCAGCTTCTGGGGGGCGAAGCCCCCCAGACCCCCTTACTTATATTCTTGTTAACTTAAACTCAAGCTGAGAGACATTTATAGAACTGACACACAAAACATAACCACTTCATATCAAAAAAAGATATTTTTCATAAATTTGCTAGTAAGACCGTATGCAATTGTCTATAAAATCATGTAGACCAGATGATTTTTTTTCTGGATTATTTAATGCCTGCATTTGTGATATCAGCTTTCCAGTTTCCTTGTCATCAGCAAAGCTACTGTGGCTTCTGGGGGCTGCGCCCCCAGACCCCCTCTATTACTATTATTAATAGTTTTATTGGACATTCAACAACAGATTTCTGTATGGCCATATGCAGGAAGAATAAGTGAGAAATATCAAAATATGGTGACAAAAGTTAAAGACCATTAATGTGCATGATTTATCAACCTGTCAAAGTATGAAAATGTTCTTTGTGTTTCATACAGTCTGACTTAAAAGAAAATGGTAATGTAGTATGTGGGGGAAGGGTAGCTGTGGAGTTGGGGTGGTGGGGGGGGTCATAAACTTTTTTGTCACCTGTCTGGGGGGGTCGGAAAAAAAATTCTGGTGAGACTGGGGGGGGTCGGAAAATTTTTTGGGACTCGTATGAAAATGTACCCGACCCCCCCACCTGATAATAAATGACTCGTCCCTAATGACGCCGCTGTGCCAGTCTTGGGATCATCACAACCTACTGAACATGCGGACCACTCGGCCTTAATTATTTAAAGTCATGCTTAGTGTACCATTAGACTGGTTTCAGTCCATTCATAAATGAATACATGAAAATGAATATACATATCATACTCTATCACTACATTTCAAAAGATGTTGGATTTAAGGTGGTGATAATCACTGATTTGGGACAAAGACAAAAATCTGCATAAAATACTCAAAATAACACTGATCTTTCCAAAACTTAGCAGATGCCATCTTTATGTTGTTTCTCATAATTTAGAATCCCAAAATGCAGCATCTGTTAATGTTAAAAAGTGTTTTTATAAGAGAAGATATCTGAAAAAATAATATCATTATTGAAAATATACTTAGTGCTTAGAGTACCTTGTTGCATAATGGAGAGCGTCCTAGCAATTATTTTTTCAAACTCTTTCACACATTATCAGGCTGAGCAGATGAAAAAAGATGCAGTCTGTGTCCAATTTTTTTGTCAAAACACACAGGTGAGACAGGTGATTCTATTTTAACAAGGTTGAACAATTTCATCTACACACCACTGATCATGTCAGTAATGTATTATTTATATTGTAGGTGTTAACATAGGTATACTTGCCTACCCTATATTTAATAAATGCGTCCAGTGTACATTTACTTTGTACATGGTTGAACATTTTAGAAAAAGCTACCGTTTTCATCTGGTCTACATTACAATTTGAGAAAGAGTTGGAATAAATAATTGCCAGGACGCTCTTCATTATGCAATAATGCACCTTCAGCACTACATAAATTTTCAATAACGATATTATTTTTTCAGATTTATTCGCAGAAAATTACCCTTTGATCTTTCCTTATAAAAACACTTTTTAAGCAGCATGTACGTCTACTTTGTATTCTAAACTGTAAAGAACAACAAAAATAAGAAGTCTGCTAACTTTCAGGGAGATACGTTACTTTTTTATGGTTTTATGCAGATTTTTACATTTACCATAAATCACCACCTTAATGGACTGGGGAACTTGCTCAAAGCCTAAAATTGCCTAAAGCCTGGTTTACACGTTATGTTTTTGCACATGTGGCAAAAAGAATATATGGAAAATAGCACATATGGTTTCATGTTTACAAATTATGCAGAAGCACATGTGTTCTCAGACGTTCCTGCCATTTACGTGGAAGTGTCTGCATAATTTAGTTATTTTTTATGTTACAAAAATGGAGACTGAGGACATGCTGATGATTCCACTTTGTGTGTTAATCACTGCACATGCTTATGAGCAATTGCAGCATATATGAGTTTAGAAAGGACTTCAACGCTCGGAAAAGCAGACAGGAAGTCATAAAAGTTGTTCCCAGTTGTAAATTACATGTAATATTCAAGAAATATACACTATATTAGCCCTGATATCAATATTTTGGTAATTTCAGGTACCTGCTGGGGTTGCAAAAGCAATTAACCTCAGTGAACTCACTTCTGATTGGTCAAAAGCTTATGGAAAAAGGCATAAGGATAAAACATGTTCTATTCCTTGTGCTTTCCACATGTGGGAAGAATAAGCAGTGCATAACTCTGTTTAGACGGTATGTTTTCCATATGTGCACTGAAAACTTATGTGGAAAACATATCGTGTAAACGAGGCTTAACGGTATGCAAAGCTGAAAGTGTTTATTTATTGGCTTGCCGTTTCGGCGGCAAGCCAGTATTCAAGTGGTTTAGTGATACCGAGTTATTTTCGGAAGAAACGATACGTCACACTTAGTCGGAAAATACCTGGAGAGTGTGTACTGCAACGATTCGTTCTAAACTTTTTAGGGCCGCAATATTAAGCCAAAGAGATTGGAAAGCTCGTTCCGGTTCGAGACTGCATTTCTTCATTATTTTCTTCACAGACATAACAAACAAAGGCCTCGTCCGATTTTGTCTATTTTTATCCATATCCGATTTACCTCATCTGCTAAAAATAACAGATTGAAACTTTATATTCTTTTTTTGATAGTACGTGTACTTTTTTTAATATTTTCGTTAAAAAGCACGTTTTTCTTTTACAAGTGCCTTGAACTTGGCCACTTTCTTTTGCTTTTTATAAACTGATTGCATTAAAAATGATACTCTGAATTTAATGCAAAGTTTTTGGCTTTGCATCCGAGGAAATATACCAAAACCTGTGTAAGAAACAGTGTTTATATATAGCAATAGCGCAAAGCATTAGCTTTTCCAAAAATCGTGCATCGGCGTCGCGATGGATGGATGGATGACTTGCGATTTTACGTCCTTTTTAACAGTATTTCAGTCATATCAGGACGATGTGAGGATGATAATGAAAGGCTGTTTGCAATGGAACTCCGTTTACGGTAGGAGAGATTCTCGCTTCAAGCCTCAAGCGGGATTCGAACCTGGTCCGCTAGATCAGTCGCCCAGCGCTTAACCCACTGAGCTACCGGGGCTCCTCGCGGCGTCGCGAAAATTAGGGCTTAGGGCTTCGCATAATCTGACTGGTCAGAACAGCCGGCACACTGTCCAGCGCCGGTGCATTCATGGGATCTGATCAGTCTTTTTCGGCACATATATTCTTCATGATGATCCATGATGAAGACATCTTTTATGCTGAGGATAGACTGATAAGACTGCGCTTATGCCGGAGTGGGCTGATCTGTGTATCTGTAAAAACTGAAAGAGCAGAGTTCAAATTTATTGTTTAGAAACAAGCGCTTTTGACGATTCTCTTCCCTTATCACATTCACTGAAAATTTTTAGTATCTGATAAATTTCCTTTTGGCCATCAATATGTTCATGAATAGCCTGAACAATGATACAGAAAAAGGGGACAATTCAGAATTGTTAACATTTGAAACTCAGAATTGTAAAAATTTGAAACTGTAAGGGATTCATCGACAGCGACAACGGAGGGGTTGGTTGGTTGTTGGTGCGATGATGCTGGGTATAACTTCCAGTGCCGGGGCGTCCTACTTATTTGGATTGTAGTAGAACAAGGGCCTACTGTGCTTGCAGTAGGTGCGGGTTGGGATGTGTGGACATTTCTCTTTCTTTTATAACACTCTCTAATGTTGCCTTCTTAGTTCAGCTATGAAAATGTACAGAGAAATATTTACACTCATCGACGATTTCCTTAGATGAACCTATACTGGGCTGACGATGTTCATACATCCACGAACAACACACATTCATGCAATCTTACCCGTAAGCAATGTCACGGATAATTCAAATAGATGATTGGCCGACGTAACGCTTGATATACGTCGTCATTGTGACGGCTGCTGTACTTCATTACCAAATACGTTGGTTAATAACTATTCTTTGTCCTTTGCGTGGCGTTAAATTAGTCAGAACTTCACGAATGAGTTAACAAAATTGATGTTAAAACAAAGCATAAATATAAAAGATAAATTTCATTTGTCGGGAGTTCATGGAAATACGAACGCAACAGGTTCCGTTTTTTTTTTGTTTGTTCCCAAATGGTGTTAAGCAAGTTATTGTCCAAACAATAACAGCATGCATTTTATTCTCAGAGTGTCAAAAAAAATTTCCAGTCACTGCCCCTGATGCCATTTAAACCAAAAATAAACTTCAGTAAATATTAATTATCTTCTTTAGATGCCAAGTTCAGATGTGCCAAGATTCCATAGACATGGGTTTGAAACAGTCTTTCCTAAAATTTTGATTCAGACTAAATGTGATTCAACAGCCGTAAAGAAAAGACTTGAAATAGGTCCATATAGCTATTTTCCTTGAGACATGACTAACGGCCGGCCAAAACGTTGGAAAACTGTTTTTGGTGTGTGTGTGTGTGTGTATTTCCTCAATTTGTTTTTCAAATGAATTCTACACTTGTTTTTACCTTACACCCGTGGATAATGCCACCATTCAAGAAGTTAGAAATTAAACACTTTGCTAAATAAAAGTAAGCAACAGAAAGTGTACTAACAATCGGGTTCACCTCAATAACAACTCATGAAAATTTCACTGTTTTAGCTATGCAAGCCTTCCTTTTAAAAGGAAATTTTATAACTCCTTGAAACCATGCTAATGGTGTGTGGGAAATCAGATTTATATCTCTGCTGTTGACCCCATTCAATATTTGTCTGCAGGTGGTCAGTTACAAAATTCTTGTCCAATTCTGAGATTTATCTCTGAAATAAAAGTTACACAGAAAGGTCTGAACAACAGTGAGGTTCTGATTCTTTACAAACACAGTGTCAACCCAGATCACACTGCAGACTGCTCCTGAAGCAGTTTTATCAGGGTCTACATTATTGCATTTTTGTCTGTGCATTTCTGCATTGGAAAACAAAGGGGATTCTGATACGACTGCTCCTTTAGGACGTAGACCCTGATAAGACTGCTCCTTCAAGATGACAGCTACTTAAAGAGGTGCGCCTAAATAAACAACTTTTTAAAGCAGAAGACCCAGATAGGACTGCTCCTTTAAGATGAAGATTCCGACCAGAGAGCTCCTTTAGAACATAGAATTAGACAGCTCCTTTAGGCAGTATACCTGTAGACCCTGATCTGATAAGACTGCTCCTTGAGGCTGAAGACTCTGATAAGACAGCTCCTTAAGGATGAGACCCTGACCTGATAAGACTGCTCCTTAAGGATCTAGATCTTGACCTGATAAGACTGCTCCTTAAGGCTTTAGACCCTGACCCGATAAGACTGCTCTTTAAGGACGTAGATCCTGATCTGATAAGACTGCCCCTTAAGGAATGTAGACCCTGATAACACTGCTCCTTAAGGATGTAGACCCTGATAAGACAGCTCTTTTAGGTTGGAGACCCTGATAAGACTGCTCCTTAAGGATGTAGACCCTGACCTGATAAGACTGCTCCTTTAGGCTGGAGACCCTGATATGACTGCTTCTTCAGGATGTACAGCCTCATAAGACTTTTCACTCAGGATGAAGAACGTGATAAGACTGCTTTTAAAGGATGTAGACCCTGATGCTCCTTTAGAATGTAGACTCTAATGAGACTGCTCCTTTTGATGTTGACGCTTATTAGACTGCTCCTTTACGATGTAAATCCAGACAAGACTGCCACCTTAGGAGCCTGCTCCTTTAGAATGATGACCCCGATAAGACTGCTCTTTCAGGATGTAAACCCTGACGAGAATGCTGCTTTAGGATGAAGA
Source organism: Ctena decussata (assembly GCA_963989385.1). Taxonomy (NCBI): domain Eukaryota; kingdom Metazoa; phylum Mollusca; class Bivalvia; order Lucinida; family Lucinidae; genus Ctena; species Ctena decussata. The sequence continues at coordinate 22,359,795 of OZ022502.1, forward strand.
CCCTGATAAGATTGCTCTTTAAGGATGTAAACCCTGATGCTCCTTTTGATTGTAGACCCTGATGAGACTGCTAGGATACTGACCCTTATTAGACTGCTTCTTTAGGATGAAGACCCTGACAAGACTGCTGATTTAAGATGAAGACCCTAATAAATCTGCTCGTTTAGGATGGCGACCTTGATAAGACTGCTCCTAAAGGTTGTAGACCCTGATAAGACTGCTGCTTTAGGATGTAGACCCTGATAAGACTGCTGCTTTAGGATGTAGACCCTGATAAGACTGCTGCTTTAGGATGTAGACCCTGATAAGACTGATGCCTGAGATGTATAAACCTTGATAAGAACAACTATGTTAAATGCTTAAAGGCCCAGATTTTAAAATGTTTACAGGATTTATTTTTTACGAACTGATATATTACCAGCTTCAAAACCTGCAGTATTTAGATATCTGATAAGCAATAGCCCAGTTGTAAAATTCCTGTTTGTAAAGTATTACATATATGACCTGTCTGTGAACTTCTGCTAGAGGTCAGATAACTGGTCCCTAGTAAAAGAGGGGAAATTGAACTCTGCTGACCTTCCTGAGGGAACCTTTATATTGGGTCCCAAGAAGATACTTCTCCAGGAATGGGCAAGTAATAAAACATCTTGGTGAAAGTAATGTACCGGTTATGTACCTTGCCATACACAAAGCTAGGACCTAAATACATGGGCCGAAAGCCAGGCTAAGTGTACCCTATGTTTTTGAATGTTCCTTTTTGGCTTGTCGTCTCGGCGGCAAGCCAGTATTCAAGTGGTTTAGTGATACCGAGTTATTTTAGGAAGAAACGATACGTCACACTTAGTCGGAAAATACCTGGAGAGTGTGTACTGCAGTGTTTTATATATAGCAATAGCGCAAAGCATTAGCTTTTCCAAAAATCATGCAGCGGCGTCGCGAAAAATAGGCCTTAGGGCATCGCATAATCTGACTGGTCAGAGCAGCCGGAATACTGTCCAGCGCCGGTGCCTTCATGGGATCTGATCAGTCTTTTTCGGCATAAATATTCTTCATGATGATCCATGATGCAGACATCTTTCATGCTGAGGATAGACTGATAAGACTGCGCTTATGCCGGAGTGGGCTGTTATGTGTATCTGTAAAAACTGAAAGAGCAGAGTTCAAATTTATTGTTTACATTTTGAAACAATCGCTTTTGACGATTTTCTTCTCTTATCACATTAACTGAAAAAAATGTAGTCCATCTATATAGAGTTTGTAGTTTATTAAAGTCTCATTTTGGTGTACAACATCACAGTACATACATGTTTATATACAGACATATAAAAATACACCAAACCATTCTGTACATAGTTATAAGAGACTATGAACATCATGCATTACATATATGTTTATCTTATCACCGCGGATAAAGGCTCCACAGAGGTAATAATAATAATAATAATAATAATAATAATAAAAATAAAATACAGCGAACATTGAATATTTTTTCCACTTACGTGGCACTGCATCCATGGTGCCAGAGTACAGTCACTTCCTAAATACTACACACTGGACTTAATGGTTTCCACCTCCTGAGCCACACGGCGCATGAATTTACCAAAAGCGGCAGTCAGGTACAGAGAAACATGTGGCGGAAACCAATGTCCAAACAGCATGCTCCCTTGCACCGACTTTGTGCACCGTAATACATGCTCCGTGAGGATGAAAAGGGGAAACACTTTTGAAAAAAAAGTCTACTATGTGGGAAAAAATCAGACAGTTAAACGAATAAATATGCTGGAAGTAAACAGAATTTCCGCCGTGTGCATCCAAGATACGCATCACAATAAATGTGTGGCTTAATTGCTTGTATGTAGAACTGACATTTGAAACTGTTAGGGATTCATTGACAGCTTTATGACAAGGGAGGGGTTGGTTGGTTTTTGCGATGATGCTGGGTATAACTTCCAATGCCGGGGCGTCCTACTTATTTGGATTATAGTAGAACAAGGGCCTACTGTGCTTGCGGTAGGTGCGGGTTGGGTGTGTGGACATTTTTCTTACTTTTATAACACTCTCTAATGTTGCCTTCTTAGTTCAGCTATACAAATGTACAGAGAAATACTTACACTCAACGACGATTTCCTTAGATGAGCCTATACTGGGCTGACGATGTTCATACATCCACGAACAACACACATTCATGCAATCTTACACGTAAGCAACGTCACGGATAGTTCAAATAGATGATTGGCCGACGTAACGATTGATATACGATCATATACGTTATGTCATAGTGACGGCTGCTGTACTGCAATACCAAACACGTAACTATTATTCGTCCTTTGCTTGGCGTTTAATTAGTCAGAACTTCACGAATGAGTAAACAAAATTGATGTAAAAACATAGCATAAATATAAAAGATAAATTTCATTTGTCGGGAGTTCGTGGAAGTACGAACGCAATAGGTTCCGTGCTTTGTTGTTCCCAAATGGTGTAAAGCAAGTTATTGTCAAAACAATAACAGCATGTATTTTCTTCTCAGAGTGTCAAAGTTTTGTTCCAGTCACTGCCACTGATGCCACTTAAACCAAAAATAAACTTCAGTATATATTAATTTATTTCTTCTTTTGATGCCAAGTTTAGATGTGTCAAGATTCCATAGACATGGGTTTGAAACAGTCTTTCCTAAAATTTTGATTCAGACTAAATGTGACTCAACAGCCGTAAAGAAAAGACTTGAAATAGGTCCATATAGTTATAGTTATTTGACTTGAGGCATGCTTAAAACGGCCTGCCAAAACGTTGGAAAACTGTTGGTGTTTTTTTGTTGTTGTTATTGTGTGTGTGTGGGGGGGGGGGGGAGGATGGGTGTGTGTGTGCGTATTTCCTCAATTTGTTTTTCAAATAAATTCTACACTTGTTTTTACCTTACGCCCGTGGATACTGCCACCTTTCAAGAAGTTAGAAATTAAATACTTTGCTAAATAAAAGTAAGCAACAGAAAGTGCACTAACAATCGGGTTCACTTCAATAACAACTCATGAAAACTTCACTGTTTTAGCTATGCAAGCCTTCCTTTTAAAAGGAAATTTTATATAAATACGATTGGCCAAAGTCAATCGTAATTATGGTGAAACAAAACTCACCTCCAGCTGCCTATGACGAACCGCATCGGCGTATTTACGCCCCAGTTTGAACAGGTGATGTTTAGCGGGTATACATTCTGACATCTATATTCATCATCGCTTATAGTAACCGTTACCATCGGGGGTGAACATCTACGGTCTGTAAAGAATAAAAAGAAATAGAAAAAAATCAAATTTAAATGTTTTGGTTATACTCCCATGTTGTTGTTTTTTCACCATTTTTACAAGGATAACATTTTTGTGACCTCCTATTAAGTATTGACCCTTATTCAATGAAAATAGCAAAGCTAATGAGGACGTTCGCAGACAGATCCAAACAGCCTCAGGAGAACATGACGAACTTCTGGCCATGTTCAAGAAATGGAAACTAAGGTAGTTTGATCTCATCTCAAGGTCTGACAAAGATAATCTTACAGGTCAAAGTGGAAGGAAAAAATGAGGTGCGAAGGCAGTTTTAAAGAGCAAACAAAGATGTATTTTGCCAGCGCAACTTGGACACCTGAAAAAAAGACAAGATGGAAAAAGATAGTTGCAAAGTCAGCTTTGGTGCCCAAAGGCCATGTACCGCGAAAGGATTGACTAGACTAGGATAATTATACTAGTCAATCACCCACACTGAAATTTAGTGGTCCTACCATTAAACTGGTTTGAGCTTCGTCTGAAAAAAAATCAGTCTATAATCACACGGGTTATCCCGAGACAACGGACGCGACAGAAGACAACCAACGCAGTTCGATTTGGTGACGTCATAGGACTACCTAAGGTAGGAAAACAGCGATTTTTAACCTTGAACATGAATACCTATAAACGTTATTTGGCAGAGTGAAAGTAGACTAATGTTGGTACCAACCGATGAAGTTTCACGGAGATTTATTCATTAAAATGAGAGCTAAACCTCGCAACGTTTCATTTCGTTCAATTTCACCTACCCCTTTCTATTTCGGTTGTAGTTTTTGGCTATGTAAGACATCTTATTTCTTATTTTTTTCTTATTTAGATATAGTATATTGTCTATGGTTCTAACTCATCGCAAGCATCTGTCTGAAAAATTATTGTCGATTGTTCAAATCCATGGAACAGTGAACACTTGAGTTTGTTCCTGGACACAACATACCACGGGTCATGAAACATCTGAACGCGGTTCGTCAGCATACTTCGGGAACAACGAACGCAGTTTGTAAAATATCAAGTCCTTGGAAAAAATCGATGTTACCACTCGCGATTTCCTTGAAACTGCATTAGTTGCGATGCAGATATTTGTGATAGCAAGCACACACCTAACAGAAACCCTTTAAATGGTATATGCGAGTTCAGCAGTGTGAGTGGTTGTTGATGGTCATAGTTATTCAGCTGAGCGCCCGATAGCGCTGGGGCTGCTGAACTCGCCTCTGTCGGCTATAAACTACTGAGTGACATTTGGCATAAGCAATATGGCTTAGTTACACTTACGAAATCTGAATAGATGGATTGGGTGGAGTTAATTGGAGAACCATAATATTATTACAGCATTTTCAAGTCATAGAATCGAAAACGTTCAGCTTTCACAATGAGCTGTCGAATTATACATGTAATCCACTCTTTGTCTATCAGTTGCAAGACGGCCTAGACATATTTCTCGTGCTCCGTTCTAAAGATGCTGTCTACTAAACAACTGAGTCCTCTATTCTATTCCATTCCATTCTATTCTATCCCTTAACCTTACTAGGCCGTTGGGGCACCACAGATGACTTCGAAACAATCCCTTTCCACATTGTCCTGTTTTCAGCTGCCCTAGTTGAGCTGGCAAAATCCATCCCTGTCTACTCTTTAATATTGTCTTCCCACATCTTCTTCTGTCTACCTCTTCTTTTTCCTTTCACTGTGCCCTGTAGAATCTTCTTTGCTAAACCAGAAGACCTTGAGACGTGGCCAAACAACCTTAGTTTCCGTTTCTTGACCAGCGCCAGGAGTTCATCGTATTCTCCAATGGCTGCTTGGATCTTTCTGCGAACCTCCTTATTGATTATATGGTCCTTGTACGTAATGTTCAGTCACATTCGGTAGCATCTAATCTCAAAGCCTGTGTTCTTTTCTCTAACTCTGCTGTCAAGGTCCACGATTCACAGCCATACAGAAATATTAAAATGACAAGGGAGCGCATAAGTTTCCCTTTGATCCAAGAGATATGTTGTTGTCTCTCCAAATTGGTTTCAGTTTGGTAAGAGCTGAAGTGGCTTGTGCAATCCTTAAGAGAACCTCCTGTTTTGAGCAATCGTCTGAGACAACTGCCCCAAGATATTTGAAGCTTATTACAGTACCCAGCTTATGCCCTGTTACCGTGATCTCCCTCTGGATGCCATCTGCGCTGTTTGTTATCAGTCTGGTCTTCTCAGCACTGATCTTCATCTTATACCTTGTGCAGGTTTTGTCGAGACTTTCAACTAGGGTTTCTAGTTCCTGCTCTTCCTCAGCTAGAGCGTCTATGTCATCGGAAAACCGCAGATTGGTAATCATCACGGTTTCTGCCGCCTATGCTGACCTTTCCGTCATGTTCTTCCAGAGCATCAGACATGATCCGTTCGAGAAAAATGTTGAAGAGGGCGGGTGAGACATCCTTGCCTTACTCCAACTGTTGCTCTGAACCATTCTCCTGTGCTGCCATTCATCAGGACTGCACTTGTCGTATAGCTGCTCAATGGTGCGAACTAGATTTGCACTGATATTGTACTTCCGCATGGTGGGCCATTAGGCTGAATGCCACACCCTTTCTTGAAATCAATGAAGACATGGTACGGATTCTGCTGACGTTGGAGATACTTTTCACACAGGATTCTAAGGTTGAAGATCTGCTCTGTGGTGCTTCTTCCGGCTCTGAACCCATCTTTCTCATCTTAGTTATATTACTCATCTCATCTTGATAATATTACGTTGACAAGATCGTGCTAAGGTTGACACTTAAAGCCGCGTTTAGATGGACAAAATACACCCGGGTGTAAATTTGCACCTGGGGTGCAAAATTGCACCCGGGGTATATTTTGTCCATGTAAACGACGTTTATAGGTAGAATCAGTCATCTTGGGGTGTACTTTGTCCATCTAAAAAGGTTTTAAGCAAAATCGGGGATGCCAATTTGCACCAGGGTGCAAATACACACCCGGGTGTATTCTGTATACACACCCGTGTGTATTCTGTCCGTCTAAACACGGCTTACGAATGGTTGAAACATATTTGTGTTTTGTTCACACAGATGCACATATGCTGAGACTGTGTGAGAGCTGACTCTATACTAAGTGTAGGCTTGTTTGACCTGTATGCGAACGATGACGGCCATTCTTGACTACTTCCTATCGTAAACGCGGTTCCATTGCACACAGCCTTTCATTATCAACCTTTCATCGTCCTGATATGACTGAAATACTGTTGAAAAGGACATAAAATCGAAAATTATCCCTCCATTCCTCTTGGCTGCTGGACTTTGCACGTGCGCCTTAGTCATCCGATTATATTTCAGGCACGACATAACAATTCGTGCTTTATGCCATATGCAAATAACGAAGACACAAATTAGCCTGCGCACCCGCATAGTCTTAGCGACTTTATTGTTCACTGCATGGATAGAACAAAGTCTCCAGAAGGGTCACGCCAAATAGCTAGCCTCAAACCAGCATGAGTAACTCTATTCCGAGCCGGGCCGGGTAGCGCAATCGGTAGGCCACCTGACTCATAAGTCAGAGGTCCTGGGTTCGAATCCCGGTCTGGCCACATACTTTCGTTTTTCCTTCCGCTGATTCAAGAAGGGCAGTTTTCAGTTACTGGCGAAAGTATGTGCACTTAGTACTGGTTAACCGCTTAGAAGGTCTAAGCCTGCCCAGGAATAGTGTGGTTAGGTTAACTGACCGTCCCGACATGACCTTAGTTGTTTACCGTGGACGTGAAGCATCAAATCAACCAACCAAAAACTCTATTCTGGCTTGTGTCTACGCTGGTCGGAACTCATGAAGACACCATATCTCATGAACCGGCTCAATTGTTTTCACTATGAGCCGTTGGTTTGTGTGACTGTTTGGATAAGATGGGGTTGGTTTCACTGGTTCGATAAGGTTTCTCAGAAATTCAAGTGAACGCTCTGGGAATAAGGCTTACATGCATTTTTCATCAAATAAGAACCTTGTGAAGTTTATGCATAGACATTCAAACGTTCATGCATAGTAAAGCGTTCGCAAGTGTCACCCCCGGTTAACTATGTATATACAAAGGCTGTTACGAAACTAAAAAATGAGCTGTTACTAAACGAAATAAAGTCGGAATTACCAAACGATCTGATGACCAGGTCATTTGAAACTCTTTTTCGTTTCATAATGTTCGGCTCCTTTTCGTTTGGTCACATCCATGAAAACATAGTTAACTCTAGGTGTGAGTGTATGTACATGTAAGTTTAGGGTTCAGACCCACTTATACATTGTAATCAAGCTTTTGAGAGGGGACGTCGTTCCCAAAATATAAAAGAAAAAAACGGATCGAACATGTGACTCTTATATTGCTATTTTGCTAGGTGATTGCATGGTGAATGAGCTCACGGCTTCTTCAGTTTGGAGAGCGCTGGTGAGTGTAACCTTTTAATGGCTTTCAACAACATTTATGATGTATCATAACGTCTTTCATCTGTGTGTGGCAGAGAACTTAGTGCTTTTTCTTTCGCTGATGTTAGTACTGCATTGATTGCTCATTTGTATAAAATAGCAAGTTCAGGAATAGCAGATTAGCTGTTTCGGTGAGATATTTCAATCACTTAAAAGATACGCGCGTATGTAGAGACCAGTTCAGATACAGCAAGATGTGTGCATCAAATGAGACAATACGTAATGCCGCCCGGATCAAGTAGTGCCCATCTGCAAGAACGAGGCAAAATATGTTACTTACAACAATAAAAAAATAGGAATGGAATGGGTCACGGGGTAAGAGACAGTAGGGTATAGATTTTCTTTGGTTTAAAACTGCGTTGGTTGTTTCTGGCGAGCCGTGTTCATTATACCGGGCCTAAAATGTGAACCGTGGTAAGTTGTTGACAAAAGAAAAGACAGTACCTAACTTCAAATGCTTATAATTCCATAATACAAAGTAATTTATGATTTATTACAATTGGCATGTTTTCTGTAATCCCTGGTAGCATTGAAACTGTCGGAATCCCCAAGTTTGTACATTTGGTAAACCGTTCACGGCCCTTTGAAATAAAATATTTATTTTTTTTTTGCTTCGTCGCTGACATTTCAAAGTTTTTTGTCGCTTTGTTGACTATGCTAGAACCCGGGATTTCTTCATGACATATAGAAAACTCCCCCCCTTTCTTAATATGGAAACCAGAAATTTCGATTCAGTCTGATTAAAGATAAAATAAGGGAAAAACGGCAACTCACATCTGTTTTCCGCCTTACCTGTTGAACTGCGTTAGTTGTCTTCTGTCGCGGTCGTTGTCTCGGGATAACCCGTGTGATAATGAACTGTAAAAATTCTAAAAATTGGAACATATAAAATTATTGCGATAAATGTCCTATATTGTTTGTTTGTTTGTTTGATTACCAATGCAATAATGCGTCCATAGGATGCAGATGGAATGGCAAACAGTGTAGACCCTGATCAGACTGCTCCTGCAGGAGCAGGAGCAGGAGCAGTCTGATCTGGGTTTACACTGTTTACGCAGGCCTATCATGTGTTCCAGTGCTTTGACCAACTTTTCACTGTCTTGCCAAATCTGACTTAAGAATTTCCCCTGTCAAATTTGACTTTACTGTACCTAGTCATGCTAGTGCGACTATCAAATTTGACTTCACTGTACCTAGTAATGCTAGTGCGACTATCAAATTTGACTTCACTGTACCTAGTCATGCTAGTGCGAGTATCAAATTTGACTTACTGTATACCTAATCATGCTAGTGCGACTATCAAATTTGACTTTACTGTACCTAGTCATGCTAGTGCGACTATCAAATTTGACTTCACTGTACCTAGTCATGCTAGTGCGAGTATCAAATTTGACTTACTGTATACCTAATCATGCTAGTGCGACTATCAAATTTGACTTCACTGTACCTAGTAATACTAGTGCGACTATCAAATTTGACTTCACTGTACCTAGTAATGCTAGTGCGACTATCAAATTTGACTTTACTATACCTAGTCATGCAAGTGCGACTATCAAATTTGACTTTACTGTACCTAGTCATGCTAGTGCGACTATCAAATTTGACTTTACTATACCTAGTCATGCTAGTGCGACTATCAAATTTGACTTTACTGTACCTAGTCATGCTAGTGCGACTATCAAATTTGACTTTACTATACCTAGTCATGCTAGTGCGACTATCAAATTTGACTTTACTGTACCTAGTCATGCTAGTGCGACTATCAAATTTGACTTCACTATACCTAGTCATGCTAGTGCGACTATCAAATTTGACTTTACTATACCTAGTCATGCAAGTGCGAGTATCAAATTTGACTTTACTGTACCTAGTCATGCTAGTGCGACTATCAAATTTGACTTTACTGTACCTAGTCATGCTAGTGCGACTATCAAATTTGACTTAACTGTACCTGGTGCGACTGTTGGAGTATCCGTGGGTGCGGAAGTCATGTTAGCAACAGGCTGGACTGTTGGGATATCCGTGGGTTCGGAAGTCATGTTAGCAACAGGCTGGCAAACCAATCCCACTAGCAGTAGACAACAGTAATAAACGTTGAAAATGGCCATACCAGTTCCAAGCGTGATACAACAACAGCGAATGAGAAAGTTTGTACGGCAGGAGTCTCAGCTGAAACAGATATTCTTCACTTTTAAGTTGGCAGTGAGTGGTATGGGCCCCGGTTGCTCAGTGGGTAAAGCGCTGACCTGCTAATCTAGCGATCCCTTGTTCGAATCCGGCTGGAGCCCAGTAGCTCAGTGGGTTAACTTACACCTTAACTGGCACAGTTGCTGACATTTTGGAGGATGCTTAGAAGTGCTCCAGCTAAGAAGGGGTAAAAGAGATAACTCAGATAAATTTTCTTATTTCTCGATGAAAAATTATGTTGTTACCCCTAATTAGAATCGTCTCGGCGAGACGGTTCTAATGAGGACCACAACGTATGTTTTTATGGAAAAATAAGGAAATTGTCCCTAAATTTCCCTTTTATATACCCCTTCTTAGCAAGAGCACTGGCATAGCCTTTCGCCATCCTTACGGTGAAATTAAAGATTCTTTTCAGGGGGAAGGTACGCGTTCATGAAAAGCAACTTCGTGTTGTTTTTTTTTCTTTTTGCCTCTATCCTCAATGGGTTCACTTATGAAAAAAAAACCTTTGAGCAAATTCTTTACTTTGAGAATTCCACCCGATTTATGGGAAGACTTTTGTCGTCGACGGACGCTAACAGAAAGTCACAAAAGTAGTCCCCTTTTGTAAAAATGGCGAAAAAACAGATAAAATGCACATGGCGGTTTCAATTCACCTCAATGATGACATAAGTAGAGATACTGTAAAAATTCAAAAAATTGGGACACCAGAAATAATTGATATAAATGTCCTAAAACAGAACAGTTTTGTTTTTCATTGCAACAATTCTTCTAAAAGATGGAGCTGGAACAGCAAACCGTGTAGATTCTAATCAGACTGCTCCTTGGAGCAGTCTGATCTGAGTCTGCACTGTTTGCTCCGATCTATATGTCCAAATATATAGAAGTTTTAGGGTAGTCAAAATCACATGTGTACAAAGAAATTTAGAATAGAACAATTAAACTGACACGCTGTCTTCATTGTCCTTCCAGCTTCATGATTCAGCAATAAAAACAATGGAAATAATGGCAGTCCCAAGGTTATCATCATCATTTCCTTCGTCCACTTTTCAAAGATGTCCAAAATGTGCACAGATTGGGTCATGTCCATCATGTCGATTTGTCCGCGACTGTAGGCTAAAGGTTATAATTCAATGGGCGGTAGAACTGGCAGAGGTGGCTTACTTGCTTTTGTCTCTATAATCCCAAAGATTTTTCAATAACAGGGCTGTCAACCATATGCCAGACCCTTTACCGTAAAAAGTATGGGATAGTTCCGCAACTTTTAAAATGGAAATGACCGTATTGTTTAAAAATCTTGTTTTAATTCCGCATTTGATTTTTTTTATTGATTATTGATTATAAAGAAATTTAATGCGGATAGAAAGCGTTACAGTCGGTTTCCATACTAACTCCTTATGGACTAGCCCGTATTTTTATACGGTAAAGGGTCTGGCAGCCAGTTGCCAAATCTTTTACCGTAAAATCTACGGGACGTTTTACAGTGCTAAATTCATGATGAAATGACTGCAAGCCGTATCAAGGGGGCTACTTGAGCTTACTTACATTATGTGGGCTGACGACATTACGCAAACGTTACAAACCATATCAAAGGTGCCTACAGAAATTGTAGATGAGTTTTTTTTTCGCTGGCGATATGCCAATGATGTTGCAAGCCGTATCAAATGTGCGGGCAATGAGCTATTTTTCGTTGATATGACAAACAGGTGACAAGCCCCCAAAAGATGCAAACAGAAGTTCTAGATAACTGCCTTTTCGCTGATTTTCGTTGGGCATCATGTCGGAAATTTTATTAAAACTCGCTTTTACATTTTTTACAATAAAAGATAATTGTAATTGGCGACTGTAACAATAGAGGCCATAGTTCCTTCACACTCGAAAACAGTAAGCAGCCACAAATGTCATTATACACAGGGTATAATCGATTCCGCCAATTTTTGCTTCCTGCAGAGACTGTCCGTCATATTTGGCTTCCGCCGAGACTGTCCGCGAACTCTTGCTTCCTGCAGGGACTATTGTCTTCGAAAAATGGCTTCCTGCCGAGACTTCCGCGTGAATCTGCTTCCTGCCGAGGCTCTCGGCAGGAAGCAGTCAACAGTCTCTGCAGCAAGCCATTTATCATGTACAGAAGTTTCGACAGGAAGCAAGAGTTCGCGGACAGTCTCGGCGGAAGCCAAATACGACGGACAGTCTCTGCAGGAAGCGAAAATTAGCGGAATCGATTATACCCTGTGTTATACGGAGAAAATCAGCACAATGTTCTTTAGAAACTCTGCAATGTAAGATGTTCATGCATGCACGAGTCAATGAATAATAAGGGCGCGTTTTACACGAACAAAGTTTCTATGTCACAGAAACTTTAACAAAGAAAGTTTGACAAACATTTTGCGTTTACACGGAGCAAATTATTTGTTAAAGAAAATGTGCCATAGAATCTTTGTCACATAAACTTTGGCAATGAAATATTTGCTGCAGTGTTCACACGACCAAATATTATTCGTCAACTTACCTGCAGCGATGAAACAAAATCTTTGTCACATTTTCACGCTTGTAGCACTGTTCTTTGTTACATAATCTTTAGCAAAGTTCTCCGTTTACACGGACAAATTTAATTTATCGAAGTAACTTTATCATATATATTTGTTAAAGAAACATTGTCATATTTTGGTATTTACACGAGCAAATTTTTCTGTGACAAACCTACTTTGTCATAGAAACTTTGGTCGTGTAAACGCGCCCTAAAACTAACTTACTAGTTACGATGATGTGCACTCGTGAATACAAATTTTGGTATAAACTGGCGATTTTATTATCATTTTATGAGCATCCTGTTGCCCAATTGTTTGCTCATCCTACTGTTCAAGTGTTTCCGATGTAAATCTATTTTACAAGATACAGCACTTAAGGACCTGATTTCCTGGTCAAGTGAGTACACCACAATTCTAGCAGAGAGGGTCATGGACCCGTTACGCGTCATTAATTAACAAGACGTTAAAGGTTCACTCCCTTTATAACAACGAAAAAAGATTTGATGAAATATTTCATGCAATACCGCCGACATGGTCTAAATATACATTTGAAAAAGAGTTTAGATAATAATATTTGCTAAAAGTGACTTTAAACAAAAAAAAAATACGATAATTTTTAAACGATCGCGGACCGCGCTCGAAATCGCATTATTGGACAAATATAATTTATTCATACGTCACAATCACGTGCACGAATAAGAAAAATACCTGTACATGATCACATGACACACGTGGTCAAAATCGATACCCTTACAGGCCGTGAGGAAATAGGTAAGTTGCATTATAATTCGAAGATTATTTTTCATTCCACATTTACATGATTTATCGAAAAAAAACAAACATGCATTTTCTCAAAACTTATACGGTTATAACGAATTTTGTTAAAATATTTGTTTCTGAAAATATGAAATAATCGAGGGAGACAATCTTTAAATATTTTCAAACAACACCGTCAATCCTGCCGACAAAAAATGAGGAACTTTAAAATTCCTAACATTTTTCAGCACAAAATATGAATACACTTGATTTTATGCCAACTAGAATATTTAAAGAGTCATTGATTAAAAACTTCGTTAAAATAAAGATGCTTTGAACAACTGGGCCCTGGCCACCAGAGGGTATGCCTAGTTTTCCTTACATGTATCAGTTAAAACTTTGAAATCTCAGAAACCGCTGGTCTGCTTGAAAAAAAAAGAAAGAAAGAAAGAAAAACTGACCAGAGTATTCCTCTCGGGAACGCTCTTCTAAGCTTATACAAGTAGTATTGCGTTAAATTAGTCAGAACTTTACGAATAAGTAACAAAATTGATGTGAAAACATAGCATAAATATAAAAGATAAATTTCATTTCTCGGAAGTTCATGGAAGTATGAACGCAGTGGGTTCCATGCTTTGTTGCTCCCAAATGGTGTAAAGCAAACTATTGTCTCGAACTAAAGCAGCATGCATTTTCTTCTCAGAGTGTCAAAATTGCCACTGATGCCACTAAAACCAAAAATAAACTTCAGTAAATATAAATTTATTGTCTTCTTTGATGCCTAGTTCAGATATGCCCAAAATTCCATAGACATGGGTTTTAAACAGTCTTTCCTAAAATTTGATTCAAACTAAGTGACTCAGCAGCCGTAAAGAAAAGACTTGAAATAGGTTCATATGGTAATTTTCCTTGAGACATGCCAACGGTCAAAACGTTGGAAACTCTCTCTCTCTCTCTCTCTCTCTCTCTCTCTCTGTGTGTGTGTGTGTGTGTGTGTTTAAATATTTCCTCAGTTTGTTTTTCAAATAAATTCTACACTTGTTTTTACCCCACACCTATGGATAATGCCACCATTCAAAAAGTTAAGAAATTAAATGCTTTGCTTATTAAAAGATAGCAACAGAAAGTGCACCAACAATTGGGTTTACTTCAATAACAACTCATGATAATTTCACTGGCTTAGCTGGGCAAGCCTTCCTTTTAAAAGGAAATTTTATCAATAATCAGGTCACCAGAGCAGGGGAGCAGGGCGCGTCCATACACTAAAACAAAATCGAATTGAGCCGCGACGTAACAAAACCAACCAAGTGGCATGTGTACCCGATGAAGACTCAGATCAGCCTGGACATCCGCCCAGTCTGGTCAGAGTCTTCGCTGTCCGCATAGAGCTAGCTTAGACCCTTAGCTACCGTTTAAGCGCACAGCGAAGAATCTGATCCGACTGGGTGGTTGCCAAAGCGGATCCGAGACTTCGCTGGGCACACATGCCACTTTGTTAGTTTTGTCGTGTCGCAGCTCAAATTTAATGATCTATTCTATTTCTATTCTATCCCATAACCTTACTAGGTCGTTGGGGCACCACAGATGACTTCGAAACAATCCCTTTCCACCTTGTCCTGTTTTCAGCTGCCCTAGTTGAGCTGGCAAAGTCCATCCCTGTCCACTCTTTAATATTGTCTTCCCACCTCTTCTTCTGTCTATCTCTTCTTCTTTTTCCTTTCACTGTGCCCTGTAGAATCGTCTTTGCTAAACCAGAAGACCTTGAGACGTGGCCAAACCACCTTAGTTTCCTTTTCTTGACCAGCGTCAGGAGTTCATCATGCTCTCCAATGGCTGCTTCGATCTTTCTGCGAACCTCCGCATTGGTTATATGGTCCTTGTACGAAATGTTCAGTAACCTTCAGTAGCATCTCATCTCAAAGGCCTGCGTTCTTTTCTCTAACTCTGCTGTCAAGGTCCACGATTCACAGGCATACAGAAATATGGAAATGATAAGGGAGTGCATAAGTTTCACCTTTGATCCAAGAGATATGTTGTTATCTTTCCAAATTGGTTTCAGCTTGGTAAGAGCTGAAGCGGCTTGTGCTATCCTTGAGAGAACCTCCTGTTTTGAGCCATCATCTGAGACAATTGCTCCAAGGTAATTGAAGCTTGTTACAGTACCCAGCTTCTGTCCTTTTACCTTGATCTCCCTCTGGATGCAATCTGCGCTGTTCGGCATCAATTTGGTCCTCTCAGCACTGATCTCCATCTTATACATTGTGCAGGTTTGGTCGAGACTTTCAACTAGAGCTTCTAGTTCCTGCTCTTCTTCAGCTAGAGCGTCTATGTCATCGGCAAACCACAGATTGGTAATGTTTCTGCCGCCTATGCTAACCTTTCCGTCATGTTCTTCCAGAGCATCAGACATGATCCGATCGAGAAAAATGTTGAAGAGGGTGGGTGACAGAAGACATCCTTGTCTTACTCCAACTGTTGTTCTCCTATGCTGCCATTCATCAGGACTGCACTTGTCGTATAGCTGCTCAATGGTGCGAACTAGATTTGCACTGATATTGTACTTCCGCATGGTGGGCCATAAGGCTGCATACCATACCCTATCAAAGGCTTTTTTGAAATCAATGAAGACATGGTACAGATTCTGCTGATGTTGGAGGTACTTTTCACACAGGATTCTAAGGTTGAAGATCTGTTCTGTGGTGCTCCTTCCTGCTCGAAACCCAGCCTGTTCCTCGGCGATTATCTCTTCGGCTTGTGGTTTAAGCCTGTTCAAGATGACTTTCAGCATGACTTTGCTTGAATGACTGATGAGGCTGATGGTTCTGTAGTTCTGGCAATGCTGTAGGTTGCCCTTTTTAGGGCGTGTAATAATCAGCGACTGAGTCCACGGGATAGGCCACTCTCCTGTTCTCCAGATCCTGTTACATATATCTGTTAAAACATCAATCATGGTCTCCCCGCCAGCTTGAACAAGTTCTGCTGGTATATTATCAACTCCTGCAGACTTCCCCTTCTTTAGTGCTGCTACTGCAATCTCAACTTCCTCACGAAGGATCGGTTGTTGATCTTCTTCTGGGGGCTGATTGCAGTCCAAAATCGCAATGTCACCGTAAGTCTCATGGTTGTATAGTTCTGAGAAAATATTCTCCATTTGCTGAGAATCTCTTGTTCCTCTGTAAGGCATTTCCCAGACCTGTCCTGGATAGTTGTGGATCTACCCTGTTTCTCTGAAGTTAGATCCTTCACCAGCTGGTATGCTATCTTGCTGTTGTTTTTGTTCAGGCAAGTTTCGATCTCCTCGCACTGGCTAGCTACCCAGTCCTCCTTAGCTTTCTTCACTGCCTTCTGAATCCTCTTGTTTGCTTCCCTGTATTCTTTTGCTCCTCCCGCTTCATACCGCTTCTTCTTCAAATTTCTCCTCTCATCACAGAGGTCGAGAACATCTCTGGTGACCCAGGGCTTTTTCCTACGGCGTTCCTTCCCAGATGGACCCAGCTGTTGCAAACTTAACTTAGCATTATTGGGCGGAAGTCTTCCTAGAAGAAGTCAACGGCCAGGGTAGAACTCAAACCTGAGTCAAGTCGAGCGAGCCATTCTCAGCTTGGTAAAACAGCTAGATTTAAGGGGGTCATTGTAGATAGGGATATGCCCCCCGCCACTTTGGCTCTTTGAGTCTGGTTGTTTATATTATAGGCAATGGGCAAGTAAATGACTTGATTGGAGGAAATAAGACGCTCCCACCTCCATGAGTCTCCCAACCCTATGGGTCAACAAGGGGTGGTGTTAACACAACATCACTGGGCGGAAGTCTTCCTGGAAGAAGTTTAATGATACCCATGTTCTCTTGATCGAACATCGTTTTAGGGGTGCTCATTCATATTTTCCGGGTTGTAACGTGTTTACATGACGCAACCTGACATCTTGTAGCCGCCCTGGGATAAGCATTTTTGCTTTCACTTTTACACACGCTGTTCGCACACTGAAGGCACGATACACACTGGTCTGGCATTCGACACAGGTAACGAAGACAACGTACAAGGAACCTGCATGTTCTGCTCATCAGGATAAGTTTGTTTCAGAAGTATAGTCTCGCGGACCATCCGACCCCTTACTCTTTAAATAGGACTCATAGTCAGGACGCTGAAATTCAAAAAAGGCCTATTTTTCGGGTTTAATGCCCCGATAATTCGAAAGGATGAATTTGGTATATTATGAAAGTTTATCATCCCAACTTTAACTTAGGGTATGATGTGGTCCTGAAAAGTGGATCCAGGATGTAAAATAAGGGGAGATAACTGGGTACCAAAGAAATGCTAAAAATGATCGACTGCCTTTCTCCTCATTTTTATGTCATTTGAAACGGAGTTTCAAGCAAACAACATAAGTTTTAGAAGAAGCCTATTATACTGCTAACGATTGATACTTATAAGCTTTCTATCCATTTTGACTTAAGCCCGTAACATCCGGTTATTGACGTTACATATGAGAATATTCCCAAAATGTAAATAAATTGAAGGCAGAATCGTTTTGTTTTCTTTTGCTAGTATATCCTCCTTTAAAATCATCTTTAAATATTAGAAGAATTACAGCCTGCTTGATTCCTTGTCATTCGCCTATGTTACTACTTGAATAAACGTAGAATTAACGTAGATAACATTTATACAAAATGTATTCCATTACATCAGAGCTAATCAGCAACCTTCACCAACTCCCGGGAAACTCTCATAAATACGGTATTCAGACATCTTTTTGAGAAATACTGTTGACAGAAGTCTGTCGCTATTTTCACCAAGCAGTTTAAGGCCCTCGCAAGCTGCGTTTTATACGTGAAACAGAAATAAAAGGAGAGTTGTTATGTGTTAAAAGTCTTGGCAAATACTGAACAAACAATATTTTTGCTATTTCTTTCTCCTTGTAGCAACTCTCAACACTTATGCTGACATGATTATACAACGGTTCAATTTTCTTGCTACGCTTCTCACGACACTAACATACGTGACTTTTAGCCAAAGCAATAAATAAAGAAACAAATCGATAAACTGAGAGATAGAGAAGATATTACCCCAAGGAAAATAAAACTACTGATGCTCCGAACATTGTTATTTATATAGGTGTCAGTCAAGTGAAAATCAAACATCATCGTTCTTTTTAATGCAAATAGATATGAAATTAGGGAATTACTTGTTATTTACACTACAAAACCTGCTGTTACATTGAATATTGAAAAAAAATCGGTTCATAGAGCATAGAAATTGAAAGACTACAGAACGGTGAGAAAACTAAAATACACACTGGAATCTAATGACATGAGGCACAGAAAAGTATCTGCCAAATCGAAAATAATCATCTGCTTACAAAGTACGCATTCTTTTATGAGACTTGCATTTTTTTTTTCGTTACCAATAAAAACGACAATGCTCAAGTGAAAGTTTCAGTAAAAATCAAGAAACAGTCCAATTATATCAATCAATTACGATATTTCATTGCATTGACCTTTTTGGTCAATTTTTAAAGTCCCTAAAGACGGTGATACATCATGTACGCTTGGTGACACAACATCGGAAACATGTAAACTTCTTATTAGTTAATGTTACTGATAATCAAGATTTTCACTGCCGAAATGCTACATGTTGAGATAATGTATTTTCACGGCCTCCAGCCTCCGGTAAACTACTCGCCGTCCGACTGTAAGTAAAATGTATCATTTTGTAACATTTTGAGTGCAGGTAATACCATGTAGGAATAATGTGGCAAATGTTGTGAATTACCCGTCCCGTTACCATAAACACTGACAAAACTCCTAAATAGACTGATGATGGGGCATCTTATAACTTACGGTATTTTCCTTCTTTCGTTGACTCAACACAACAAGAATAATTTTAATGTGTTGTCTTATAACTGACGAGAGCGCTACAAACCGGTAACGTTGATAATATTTCAGCAAGTAAACCTTGGTACTTAATAGAAACACTGACAGTTTCTTTAAATGGATACGTAATTAGCGTTCGAATACGTAATTCAAGTTCAATTTTGAGACTTTGTTTTAAGTTGAGATGGAATGAAGTATAATATCGTAGCTATAAAAGCTTTCGTGCTTAATTGTTGCGAGTTTATGCTCAATAAACATACAGTTTAAATACACATGATAAGTCAGTTGAAAAGACTGAGGGCTTGAGACATGCAGACATCGAGGCCTTGAAAGCAGCTTATTCACAAAAAAAAACATTATCGTTTGGTACTGAATGAAACAATGTTCAAATCACAATTATATAACGCAGTATAACGTCTATTCAGATACATGCCATTCAGATGAAAGTTAAATACCTCTAACAATCTCATTTTCTTATTTATCTATGTTCATGGTGGCATGTGCACCCAATACTTTTAAGTATAATCAATGACTGTAGCATCTATGGCTATCTATTCTTCATATATCGAATTTTTCCGACTTATGTTAGATTTCTTAGCAAAATAAGTTTTAATAAGTATTCACCAGGTATAGCCAGTGCAGCACACACTGATTCAAAATGTTTCAAGCAGTTAATTTAAAGAGTAACTACACTTCAGGAACTGACTGAATCAGATCCCAAACCCCATCCCCAACATCAAAGGGAAAGATTGACAAAGACATCCCAACAAACAATAAATTACAAGTGATAAGCCGAGTCAGCAGCTCTTTCCCAAATAGATGGCAACTCAGCTATCTTTACTGAACTAAATAATTTAGACCAACAGACGGGTTACAACGGACTAAGCAAATTATATGAAAAACATTTAACAATTATTTTTACCTATTTTCTATTTTTATGATAGAAGGATTAAACTGAGAACACAATAAATTAAACAGCACCGAACATAAAAGTCTACGATAGGCAAGATTTTACTTCGAGTAATTATACTAGATGTTTAGTAAGAATCTTTCATTTTACTTATTTATTCGGATACTTAATTCTGTGCTGATGCTTTTATTTCTTCTGTTATATACGTGATAAACATATAATGACAGTTGACTGAGCCGATTGAAACTTCATTTTTCGTTGCGTATTCAAATATCTATAAACATCCATGTTTATGACGCAACGCCTACTTGTTTTTGCTGCATCAGAAGGAAGTGTGAGGTTGTTCGAATAAAACTAGTTAAAGCCCCTGGTAGATTATGTACAACTGTCTATACAAATATGAAAACTTCTACACGCGAATCCCATTGGTTGATTTTCTTGCCTTGTGGTCGCCTGAATAGCTGTCCTATGTGCTTTCTATTTTGTTTTGTGGTTTAAAATAGAAAATAGGTAAAATTAGATGTATTAAATGTTTGCATGTATGTTGTATTGTTTTCTGGTCCTTACTTATGTACAGTTCCTCTGTGTTTGAATGGAGTGTCTGTTACTAAAGATGTGCTGTTCCGTTTTGTCGTATGCATGTTTGCCATCTATTTTCGGTGTCCTGGGTGGGCTGCGTTTCGTAACTGTGGCATTTCCTGGGTGATTTTATTTACAATTTTCTATGTACGTTTTCTACTTCTCATATACGTAAACTTGGGTCTGCATGCATATCTAATAAATACACTGTAACAAAATAACAAGAAACAAATTCAGATAGTCAACATGTAAACCAGTTTAATTCTCTGGAGGGACGTACGAACTCGCAAAATAGCCCTATTCACAATGGTTTTAACCACCTACTGGAGGAAACAGTGATCCCACAACTCTGCTTATATCTACCATATGCATATTAATTTACTGAATAGCTTCTTTTGATATCTAAGTAGTTTACGTTGTAATTACTCTGCAAACCATGACGTTTGGTTATTGTTTGAACATAAATTTGAACGCCGTTCATTTTTCCGCTTGTCAATAATTGAAAATACTCGTTAGAACATTGTCTTTTTTAGTTTTGATACTTCCATCATTACATCAGTGCCAATCCAAATTTAACATACGTAGAGATGCTATCAAAATACTTCCTTTACACACTAAATACCAATTACATGTATAAAACTGCATTTTGTAAAAGTATTAAATTAGCTTTTAAGACAAGGGGAAAATGCAGAGTTTAAAAGCGCTATTTTCAAAACCATATTTGAAAAACAAAAATGATTTAAAGTTGAAATATAATTTCATATTATTTATTATTTTCGTTTCATGGGTAGCATATATAATTTGTAATATTTGCTATGAAGTATTTTCGAAGCCATTTTTTACAAAGTATAGTAATTATACTCTAAAGCAGTAAAAAAAAAATACGATCCCGTTTTCGTATTCTACACTTAATATTTCATATATATATATTTGAATCGTCTTCATTCATTATTCCTTTTCGTAAAACTGTCACGTTTAGGTAACGTATGTAACGATCGAGCTGTAACAGACAAACGCCCAGTGATCAAAGGGCTTGTAAATATGAATGCGTAAGTTGTTCGAAGTCTTTGCAGACGCAGAAGTGGTAGGGCTGGTTTTCTTGTTAAAATTGCACAACACGGGGAAAAACTTCAAGTTGTACATCTTTTGAAGAAATGAACGTCTGAGGAAAACTCGATCAACGGCGGTGCTTAGACTACAAAGAGAAACGTTTTATGAAGTACAGAGTATAGTGTCATTATCATTGGATATTTTGCGAGTCAGCTGTCCTATAATTATATGCGTAGTTTGATGAGAATCTAGAAGACAGCGATTTAAAATGAAATTTAGTACCTTAAAACACCAACGATTGGTAGGATGAATTATTCTTGTGTAAATCTGTGTATACACCGTTTTTTTATATTTTAAGCATGCATTTTGTAAATTATTATAGAAACTGATACTTTGCACACAAATATGTCATTTCATGAATTAATCAGAAAACTTTAGTGCACCTCTAAATGGACAGAATTATAGCGTTTTCATTTTGAGCAAATTAAGGTTTAAAAGGGGGAGGGGTAAAAAGGGGTAAATAAAAGCACGGGATCCTATTTCAGTGACCACATCATACCCTATCATAAAGACCAAATGTTGTGCTTATTAAATTTAGTAATTATTTCCTTTCGAATCGCCGGGGCATTAAAGTTGCATTTTTTCGGCTTCAGCGTCCTGACTATCAAAAGTTTTACTGAATTGATATGCATATTCAAGAAATGCTTGAAAACAATTTTTGGGCTACAACGACCAGCCAACGAATTGGTGAAAAACCTTTTTCAAGCACTGCATTTATACTAGACGGAATTTCTTCGAAAATCTGGTCTGACTATGAGGTCTAATAAACTGCCGGGTCCGTAAGAATGATAGTTTGAAATTAATGTAAGAAGTGTGCGAAAACGATCGTGTTTTAAAGTACGTTGCCTCGTTGCCTGTGTTGAATGCCAGACCAGCGTGCGATACATAAGACAATATGAGCCGTGACACGAGAAACCAACAAAGTGGTTGTGCGCCCAGCGCAGACTCAGATCAGCCTGGGCATCCGCCCAGTCTGATCAGAGTCTTCACTGTGCACTTAACAGATAGCTAAGGATCTAAGCTACCGCCATGCCGACAGTAAATATTCTGATTAGATGGAGAGGATGCCCTGGCTGATCTGAGTCATCGCTGGGCGACCATGCCACTTTGTTGGTTTGTCGCGTCACAGCTCAATTATGAAAGACAATTTTAATGATTTTTTTTATCAGACGTGCTGTATCCAATTTGAAGAGATAAAAATGTTTGTCTTGGATCAAAAGCGGAACTGGTGCACACCCTTGTCATATCCATATACCTGTGAGTCACGTGGACCTTGACAGCAGAGTCAGAGAACAGATCGCAGGCCGCTACCGACGTTAGGATGAGAATTGCAGAAAAATCCAAGCAGCCATGGAAAGATATAACGGACTCCTGACCATGGTCAAGAAACGGACACTAATGGGGTTTTGGCCACATCTTAAGATCATCGGCTTAGCAAAGACGATTCTACAGGGCACAGTGAAAGGAAAAAGAGATACAGAAGAAGAGATGGGAAAGCAATATTAAACAATGGACAGTAGAATTTATAATTAATTAGAAACTGTCTCATTAGTGAACATTCGGGCTGATTATCTGTGAACTACTTCACAGTCCAAAGTGAATATAGACTCAGTACCTGCCGCAAAATATCTGGGGGTTTCAATCTCAGATGACCTTTCTTGGAGCCCCCACATTGATTCTATCTCCAAGAAAGCAAAACAAACACTAGGGTTTTTAAAAAGAAATATCAAGGTTCATAATAAGGACCTAAATTCCACAGCATATAGGCCTACAACACTTGTTCGACCACAGTTGGAGTATGCTTCAACAGTGTGGTCTCCTCATACAGCAACAAACATAACGAAACTTGAATCAGAATCAGAATCAGAATTGTTTACTGGTGATACGTCCAAAGACAATCATTCACCAGGACCTGTGAATCAGGGAAGCTAGTCCCTAGCCCTTATAAGAGAAGTAAACTTAGTAACTGAGTCCTCTGCACACTCAGCAGCAGAAATAAGTGAATCTTCCAGGGAATTCCAATCTCTAATACTCTGGGGGAAGAAACTGGACTTGTAAATGTCAGTCCCAGCCAATGGGGTTTGAAATGTCAGGGAATGATGATTCCTGGTACGCCTATTTGGGGGAACAAGGTCATTTATGGGTATACTGGCTGCACTCTCAGACCTTTGTAAAGCATTATAAGTCTACTATCTTTCCTTCTCTTTTTTAGGGATTCCCACTTAAGTTTCTCCAGAATGCCAGTCATACTCCCAGTTTCATATGTGTAATTTCCCGTTACAAATCTAGCTGCCCTTTTCTGCACCTTCTCAAGTTCATCTTGAAGAAGTATACTTTGAGGGTCCCAAACTGAACTTCCATACTCCAGGTGGACGCACCAGTCCCTTGTATGCTGACTCCTTAACATCTTGTGGACATGCTGCCAAGTTACGTCTGAGGAAGCCGAGGGTCCTATTAGCCTTTGTGCAAATATTACTGACATGTGTGTTCCATTTCAAATCATTGGCAATGGTTATGCCGAGATACTTGATAGTTTCTACATTACTGAGGACCGTACAGGGCAGGGCAGCCCGCCGGGCCACCCGAGATTACCAGCGCACCTCTAGTAAAGGACCTATTTAAAATGGCGCACTCTAGAACAGCGGCGTATTGACAGCCGACTTATCCTCATGTACAAGATCACATATGATCTTGTTGCTATACCTGCAGCAGACTACCTAATTTTAAACACTAGGCAGTCAAGATACAATCACCAACTAGCATACAGGCAAATTCCAACTCTCAAAGATTATTACAAGTACACATACTTTCCCCGCACGATACGTATGGTCCATTGGAACGCCCTCCCATCCTATGTCCCTGTTTTACCTACTGTGGCACAATTCAGTCATGCTGTGTGCCAAGTAGTCCATGTCTCACAGTAAATATCAGATGTGCTTTTATCTTTTATGAAAATGGTGAAAACATAATTTGGGATAAATAAACTTAAGTAAATAAATAAATAGGCCTAAGCTTATCGTGCCTTATTTATGTTTTACACCCCCCCCCCCGACATTCCCCTTGTTTCTTAACCCCCCCCCCCCCACACTGCCCCACAGACACTCCCATTGTTTCTTATTAAAACAATTAGATTTCGAATCCTAAATCTGCCTAGCCAGACTAGAATTCTTATCTGGCCTTAGCTGATTCTGTGTCTGCAATGGACAAAATTTGAGTTCTGATTTGGTCTAGACCAAATTAGAATTCTAATCTGGCTTTAGGTAGATTCCGGATCTGCCTAGATTCCAATCTGGTCTTCGACACATGCTCGACGGAGAGAAATCGGAAAAAATCCGGGACCTGCAATAGCCACGTGTTCGTCTATATTTAGAACAGCACCTGGCTGAATAATAACCTCGCGTGACCGAGAAATTACGTGAGTCTAACAACTATGGCGGAGGCCAATGACCAAAACAAACAGAATGCCTCGCCAGATGAATATTTTAACCCACTGCAAGATGACATGTGAGTAAAAATGCTGCAGAAGGCAAGTATAGTTTCTGTTTTCAAAGTTGCAATGATTGGCTTTGAGCAGGAAGAATGCATCTCAGCGTTAGAGCTCATAAGTTTGGAGTTGATTTGCAGAATGCAAACAATGTGCAACTTCCTTTATAAAACTGGTGGGTGGGGTAGTGTTCTGCACAACGCACAAAGACAATCTCAGGGATGTGACGTGTTGAAGATAGGTAAGATGGCATTAAAATGCATAATGCATACATTGAACACAGGTAGAATTACCACTCCAAGAAACTATTTGTGATTGTCCATGAATTGTTAGTTTACAAACTGTGCATCATACAAAATCTAAATATTGGGACAGGTAGACATGAGCAAGCAGTGCAAATTTTGACCAGGCTGCTCCTTCAGTCTGATCAGGATCTGCACTTTTTTTCCAATCCACACATTTCGATGCATTACTGCATAGTAAAAACAAACTTCCATTTTAAGAACAGTTGTACCTGTTTTAGGCATTCCAATTTTTACGGTGCCTTGCACAAACCGCTTGTGAGTAAAAAAGGTCAGTGATGAGAGGCATAACTGGTTGGTTGATAAGTTGTTTCAGGTTTAACGGCCCTTTGAGACAGTATGTCAGTCTGTTACAACAGGGAGATGGAGAAAGAAAAGAGAGATGATTGGGGAGATAAAAACTGCCCAAACAAGCCCCACCTGCACCTACTCAGTGGTTTTTTTCTCTATATAAGTGGTGCCCATAAAAGGCACCAGTCCCAATTCAAAATAGTATCTTTTTTTCCCAGCAAGTTGAAAAATCCCAAATGCAGGAAATACTTTTCTAGGGACCATTCTACAAGCATAACTTTACTTGCTTGCTCAGAGAACTGGCAGATATATAGCTGTAATTGAATTTAGATACTATATATTAATTCAATTTCTTGTCCCCTATCCCACCACTTGAGCCAATAAAGGTGTTTCTGAAATTCCAAATTTTAGGAGAATACAACGCGATTTTTCCCAATTCTGTGGGCGCCCGCACCATTCCCAAAATAGTGAAAAAAATCACTGCTACTGCAGGCAGAGTAGGCCCTTGCCTGACTATTGTCCAAATAAATAGGATGCGCCGGCAATGAAAGTTACCCAGCATACAGGGATTTTGCTAAGGACTGAATGACTGGTGGTCCACTGGACCAACTTATCCACAATTTAAGTGGTCCTCCCGATGTTTCGGCTATTCTTTGTTATCATGTGTTTTCATTTAAATTCAAAATCAGTTGGTCTGCAGGACCAGCTACCAAAGACATCAACTGGTCATGCCCAAAAATCACTGGTCCAGGACCAACAGACTTATGGTTAATAAAACCCCTGGCATACATCCCCAGACCACTACCACCCCCAGGCGAGACTGGTGTCACATTTTCTTATAACAGGACATGTTGTGTTCCAGTCTTCTTGGTACCCTGCCAGAATCCATCAGTGTCTGGAAGATAACCAGTAGAATGACCTCTCACAGTTTTTTGCAAAATTAAAACCTTCAATCTCATCATGCCCTCTACAGCCACGCTGTATGCGCTGTCCGTCACCTTGACTGTTATAGCGCGGGGGTTGCGACTTAAGAAAAGAAAAGGAAAAATTGATAGGAAAGACAGAAGAAAAGATAAGACACGATAGGAAAGCTAGCCAGAAGAATGGAAAGTTTGGCCAAATGCAGTTTTAATTCTTCTTCCTTGTCCAATCTAGCTACCTTGCAGATGCCCGGGCACAAAAAGTCTCAGCCAGCACAGCACAAGAAATCACTAGGGTTTACTTGTATTCGATCTGCCCTAGACAGATTAGAATGACATGGTGCTAAGCTCCTGTTTGAAGGGTACCAAAACTGGGAGCTTCTGCCAAAGAGGCTGGAAGGGAGTTCCAATGAACTGTTGTCCTTGGGAAGTAACTGTTCTTGAAGTAGTCACTATAAGCTGGGACCTGTCTGATCTTGTGGGAGTGATGTGATCTGGTTCTTGTTGAGGCTGGTGTTAGCCTGTTAGGTACTGGTCTGAAGGGATGTCTACTAAGTTGTTGATGATTTTGAACAACATGGTTAGCTGACATTTTACACAACTCGATTCCAGGGATTCCCAGTCTAAGTGTTCCAGCATAGAGGTCACCCCAGTTGCCATATGAGGTTTTAAGTCCTTCAGCAGCTTCAGTCCTTCATAAATGTGGTAGTTGTAAATGTAGTAAATGTGGGAACTTAAAGCATTGCTCCAGATAAGAAAGGGTAACAAGGATAACTTAGGGATAGTTTCAGAACTCTTGATAAGAGGGCGTATTTGGTGATAATTAGGGATAATTTTTGTTAATTCTGCATAAAAACATATGTTGTGACCCCTCATCTGAACCGTCTCGACGAGACGGTTCAGATGAGGGGTCACAACATATGGTTTGGATGAGTAACAAGAAAAATTATCCTTAATTATCATCAAATACTACCTCTTATCTGGAGCTCTGAGTTTCCTTTTATTTCCCTAAAAACATTCATTGTAACCAAATAAGAAAAATTACAAATCTCTTTCTTATCCGTGTTACCCCTTCTTATCTGGAGCGCTGAACTGTGCCTAAAAGTATCGCTTGGGATAATATTGGTGTTAAGTTTTAATTCAAAAGTCATACTTTTCACTTTAGCAGTTAGCACTGGTCCTTCAATATAAGCTGGCAGTGATCTCCCCAGACCTTTAAGACATGTCATTTGCAACATGCTTTCCTCTTCAAATTACGTTTGCAGCATGCCTTACCGGTAATTATTAAAACGCCATTATTTTCATTTCTTAGCCAGTAAAGTTGTTTTATATGCATTAAGGATCATCAATAAATTATTTATGATGTAAATTTAGGCTAATTTTGACAAAGTATTGCTACATTAAGGATTTAAAAAATTGATCAACATGTCAAAATCTGATTTTTGTGTTAAAAGTGACATGCCTTTTGAAATATCAGGGGAGAACACTGAGCTGGGATTTTTTTTATGATACTGTGCTGGTTAAAATACTACCAGTTTTGTCAGTCATGCTTCTGTCAGTAATCTACTTGCTAAGGAGGTGGAGCTTAACTGATCACACTGCATGTGTTGTTGAGTTTATATAGCGGCGCACATCAGGGCTACAGAAATCCGATTTTTTGTCGGTTCTGACCGAATTTGAGTTTGAAAAACCGATTCAGTTGGCATACGGCACATTTTTTTCGGTCCGAAAAAAAACAATTTGCGGATGTATAATGACACAATTAATACACCTGGATTATCCAATGTTCATACACTGCTGTCAAAAGTTATCATAAACAAAGCGTTGATTGTCTTGCCAAGGTGTGAACGCTGATGATGTTTTTAGAAATCTTCGATAATTGGCCCATGTGTCACAATTTGGCCAGCGGCAAAGGTTTTGCACCTCGTTTACACATACACATGATGACGCACGGAAGAAGGTTGTGTAAAGTAAAGTCACTGATTACTTTCAAAGAAAGCATTTGGAAAGAATTCGACTAGCAAAAGCAGAAAAAAGAAAATTAAACCAGACTTGATTATGTGCAGGCTGGTTAGAGTTTCTTTTTGGCCGACGTCATTACTGGCACAAAAAAAGCATTTTTTAGCTCACCTGAGCCGAAGGCTCACAGGTGAGCTTATAGTATAGGCAGGCATCCGTCGTCCGTCGTACGTCGTCCGTCGTCCGTCCGTCCGTCAACATTTTCAAACGACATCTCCTCTGAAACTACAAGGCCCATTGTTACCAAATTTCATGTGTAGCATCTATAGGCAGGGGGAACCAATAATACTGTTTTTTATCCAAATCGCTTTGGAACTTTGGTTGCTATGGCAACTTAAAGTTGCCATTGACTTGTATGGGAAAAATTGAAAATTTGCATTTATTGCTATGTCACTGCAGATATTTTGACAAAACTTTTATAGAAATATTCTTTGAGTAGTCCTCCATCAAGCACATGAAATTTATGTAAATTGCACAATTTGGCTGGTTCCCATGGCAACCGAAAGGTTAAAAATAGAAAAAATATTCAAAAAATCATCTCCTCAGAAACTATGCAACCCATAAAGCTCAAACTTCACAGAAAGGATCTTGGTACTAGCCTCTATAAAAGTACTGTTTTTCTTGGCAATTGCTTTAGCAGTTTGGTTGCTATGGGAACTTAAAGTTCCATTGACTTATAATGGCAAAATAGAAAATTTGCATTTATTGCCATGTCACTGCAGATATTTTGACAAAACTTTTATAGAAATGTTTCTTGAGTAGTCCTCCATCAACCACATGAAATTTATATAAATTGCACAATTTGGCTGGTTGCCATGGCACTCGAAAGGTTAAAAATAGAAAAAATATTCAAAAATCATCTCCTCAGAAACTATGCAACCAATAAAGCTCAAACTTCACGGAAAGGATCTTGGTACTAGCCTCTATAAAAGTACTGTTTTTCTTGGCAATTGCTTTAGCAGTTTGGTTGCTATGGGAAATTAAAGTTGCCATTGACTTATAATTGGCAAAATGGAAAATCTGCATTTATTGCTATGTCACTACAGATATTTTAACAAAACTTTCATAGAAATATCGCTTGAGTAGTCCCCAACCAGCTGTATTAGATTACGGCAAATTGCACAATTAGGCTGGTTGCCATTGCAACCGAATAGTTAAAAATAGAAAAATATTAAAAACTCATCTCCGCAGAAACTCTATGGCCAATAAAGCCAAAACTTTACAGAAATGATCTTAAGTACTAGCCTCTATATAATAACTGTTTGTCATGGCAATTGCTCCAGCAGTTTGGTTGCTATGGCAACATAATTTCCATTGACTTATGATGGGAAAAAATGGAAAATGACAATTTTTTGCTATCTCACTGCAGTTATTTGGATTTTTTTTTCTACAGAAATGTTTCTTTAGTAGTCCTCTACGATTCATTTGAATTTTGACCAAATCGCTGAATTTGATTGGTTGCCATGACAATATATAGACTAAATTTTAGAAAAACATATTCAAAAATCTTCTCCTCAGAAGGCATAAGGGGTATGAAGCTGATACTTTGCATACATGTAAATGACATTAGCCTCTACATAAATTATGTTTTTTCTTCGAATTCCATCAGAACTTTGGTTGCTATGGCAACTTATAGTTTCCATTGACTTATAATGGGGAAAGTGAAATTGGCAATTTTTGCTGTCTCACACCAGTTATTTAGAATTTTTTTCTATGAAAATGTTCCTTTAGTAGTCCTCTATGATTCCTATGAGTTTTGTCCAAATTGCTGAATTTGATTGGTTGCCATGGCAAAATAAAGGGAAAATTTTTTGAAACAATATTACAAAATCTTCTCCTCAGAAGCCTTAAAAGAGGGATGAAGCTGATACTTTGCATACATGTTAATGACATTAGCCTCTACCTAAATTGTGTTTTATTTTACCTTTACTCATGTGAATTTGTTGCAATGGCAACTTAGAGTTTCCATAGACTGACAATGGGGAAATTGGAAATATTGCATTTGTTTCTGTGTTACTGCAGATATTTTGACAAAAGCTTTACAAAATGTTCCTGGAGTAGTCCTCTACCAGCCATATGAATTTAGCCTAAATTCCTGATTTTGATTGGTTGCCATTGCAACAGAAAGGCCAGATTTTCATTTTCATTTTTTTTTTTTTTTTTGCCAAAAATCTTCTTCTCAGAATCCATAAAGGGGGATAAAGCTGGATCTTATTTGCATAAATGTTTATGATATTATCTCCTACATAAATGGTGTGTTTTATTGCTGTTGTGCTTGTGGTTTTGTTGTTGTGACAACTTAAAGTTTTTTTCAACATAACCTCAGTGCTCAGGTGAGCGATATAGGACCATGGGTCCTCTGGTTTTATTGGTGTAAAGGTACCTTTTTGCAAGTATATACAAATTTCAAGGGAATTAACTCGAATAAAAAATAATATGGTCACCAGCTTAATAGTATTGGCCCATATGCCACCGGCAGTAATACAATACTTTCACTTTGTCCATGCACTTTGCAGCGCATCGTCACGCTAAGTAAGAACATGGGGACTAAATGGCGACTTCAGGGATGATTTCCTTTGTGTCAGGCAAGCAGTATATACCTTATGTTTATCTACCTGTTTATGGCTAATAAGCACTATGCACATGTATACATGTTTTTTTCATTAGTGGGTGGGGGATTCAGGGGACAAAAGCCAATGTGGAACACATGCTCATACGACGTCATCGGCTTTGTGGACCGATTTGGATCTCTAAATTTCTGTAGCCCTGGTGCACATATGTAACATGCTTAGTCATTTACCTAATGTGACAAGTTGATAATGTGCCTATGATAATGTCAGTTTTGACGGAAGATATACATGATGTACATATGCAACAGATTGATTTATGGCACAACACTTTCAGTTTGGCACCTGTAACTGAAATTTTTTTGTTCGCAAGGTGCGATATAGAAGTTCACTTTTCCGTCCATCTGTCAGTCATTCCGTTCATCCATCTGTACGTTCATCCGTCAACAATTATGTCGACTCTAGCGTTTAAGTCCATTTCTCACAAACAATGATACCTAGAATCATCAAAAGTGGTATAAAGCTTCTTCTTAGAATATTCTTGAGGGCTGTTGCTCTTATTTTTATCCTTAACCTATATTTCATGCTGCATGTACATGTATGCTGACTTCATAAAATTTTATATTCAAAATTACATTGACCCTAGTGTTTTTAGTCCATTTCTCACAAACTATGATACCTACAATCATCAAACCTGACATAAAGCTTCTCCTTATAATGTTCTCAAGGGCTGTTGCTCTCATTTTTACCCTTGACCTATATTTCGTGGTCTGCTGACTTCGTAAAATTTTAGATAAAAAATTACGTTGACCCTAGCATTTAAGTCCATTTCTCACAAACTATGATACCTAGAATCATCAAACGTGGCATCAAGTTTCTTCTTAGAATGTTCTTGAGGGTTGTTGCAATTAATTTTACCCTTGATATATATTTTATGGTCTGTTGACATCGTAATATGTTACATCCAAAATTGTGTTGACCCTAGCATTTTAGCCCCTTTCTCATACACTTTCTTTTAACTACAGTCTTTTACTACTGTGGAAGTGCAAGACAGGTGCGACATAGCATTCTGCGGAATTCTTGTTTTTCGTTTTTAGTTGAAAATATTATTTTTTGCTTCAGAAATCCTAGTATGGATGTTGCTAACTGCCAAGAAAGTGATGAAGATGCAGATCTTAGCGGTGAGGAAGAATATCATGAAACAGAGCAACAGCCACATTCAATAGATGCTGAACATGAAGAAACGTATTTCAATGCACAGGGTCAGGATATAACTGAGTTTCCTTTTACTCCTCCTGTCAGTAATTCAAGGTTAGTAAGGAGAGAAAGACAAGGTAGATCTGGCAAGAAACAGCAGACTTATAAGGAGTATAAAAATGTAAAAGCAATGGATAAACAAAGGAAGCCTCCAAGAGCTTTTGTAAACGTGATTAAAGAGCGTTATTTAGAGGGAAATGCTCTGTTCAGTGGACTGACTAGTGTAGATTCTGATGCTGACTTAGAAAGAGGAGATCTTTCGAAATCAAAGGACAAGATACAAAAAGACAGAGATGAAAAACAAAAGCGGATTTCGACGACAAGACAGCATGATAGATTTGTGAAGCGACTTTCTGAAGATCTGTCAGGTAGGGACATAGCAGACACTGCTCCTATGGAGATAGTAACACCAGTAGTGCCTGTGAAACTTGAAGGATCTGGGAGGTTTCTGTCATTAGCAGCATCTGCAAAAGTTTTGCCAGTTTCCCCAGTGTCAGCTGATCGAACTGAGCGCCGGCAGCCATCAGCAACTAAAGTAGTTTGTCCAAAAGAGAGACTTAGTTTTTACAAGACTTTTGCAGCCTTAATAAATATGGGATCACATGGGAAAAAACAAAAGGAAGTTAAAGAAAAAGAAAGGTTTTTTACTCAAAGACAGAAAAGTTTTGATGAAAAATTGTGGCATAAGTATATTTGGTTAGGGTTGCAAGCTTGGCTGAATGGCTGCCAGCCTGTTGAGCAAGAACAGAAAATCCAGACAGAAAGGGAAAAAGTTCCAAAAGTATTAGAGGAAGTAATGACCTTTAAAGTAACACTACCGCAAAGTGTTCTGGGTTTTAAGATTGGGGAGCAAAGCATTCCAGAAATGACTGATGTGACATCTGATGTGGTAAACATGTACAATAGAATTAGCTCATGTAGTGTGGACACAGAAAGTTCGAGAACTGATATTTCAGAAACTTACCACACAATGCGTCTGAATAGTGAAATATTTGACCAGCAACAGGAAGCTATTAAGCAAGTTTATGCATTGCTTCAAAAGTTAGATAGGTGTGAACAGTTGTTTCCAACCTCTGCTGCATTTGCTCAGGAATATGTATTGTACAAAGAACCATTTTTCGTTAAAAGGTTGGAAGCTCTGTATCTGTGGTTCAATGTCACTCAGGATTTGTGTGAGAAAGTGAAATTATTAGGGAAAGTGCTAAACGTGCAGAATGTGCAAGGTGCTGATTGGCCTTTTCTTGAATTTGAGAGTCCCAGGTTTCAAGAAATTAATTATGGACGCG
The DNA here is from genome assembly GCA_963989385.1 of Ctena decussata. NCBI lineage: Eukaryota > Metazoa > Mollusca > Bivalvia > Lucinida > Lucinidae > Ctena > Ctena decussata. The sequence goes on from OZ022502.1 coordinate 22,393,610, forward strand.
AGTTAAGTCAGTTACATCGAACTAGCATTCCGGAAATAAGGAGCAGTTATGAAGGAGGAGAGGAATGTTTTGAGGGAGAAAATGACTCCTCTGAGGGTGAAGATAACTTAGGGGGTAACGAAAGAGGGGTTAGTGATAAAAGGGTTAGTTTTAAAGTTGAAAGTGAAAGACGTGCGTCATTAACTGGATATGCTAGTCCAAAACGGGATTCTAGTCCGAGTAATATGTTAGGAAGTCCCTCTGATGCATCAACTCCATTAAAAGGACCATCTTCCACGTCCTTGTCCCGAGCTTCTAGTGAAGCCAGTTTGGACGACTTTTCAAGGAATTCTGTGTATAGAAACTTTGTGGATAAGGGCCTGAAGAAGGTTGGATTGAGTAAAATGTTAATAAGGTTGAGAGACATCTTGGACAGATCATTGCAGCGTGCCAAAAGATCTTTAGAAAAGCCAAACAGGGAATTTATGAGTTATGACTCTGTTTGCAAGGTGTGTATTAGCTCCGTAGAAATGTATTTTATTAGGCTATTTGGAAGATTTGAGCAGCAACACGACAAAACCAACTAAGTGGCATGTGTGCCCAGTGAAGACTCAGATCAGCTTAGGCATCCACATGGTCTGATCAGAGTCTTTGCTGTGTGCTTACAGGGTAGCTAAGGGTCTAAGCTAGCTCATTACAGACAGTGAAGACGCTGATCAGACTGGGAGGATCCCAGGTTGATCAAATTTTTTTGCGTGGCCCACATGCCACTTTCTTGGTTTTTCCTATCACGGCTCATTTGTAAATCTGCAGAGCTCTAGATAAGAGGGAGTATTTGATGATAATTAAGGATAATTTTTCTTATTTCTCATCGAAACCATATGTTGTGACCCCTCATCTGAACCGTCTCATCAAGACGGTTCAGATGAGGGGTCACAACATATGTTTTTATGCAGAATTAATATAAAATTATCCCTAATTATCACCAAATACTCCCTCTTATCTAGAGCTCTGAATCTTTATATTAATCCTTCCATAAGATAGTTTTTCCCTTCCAACACAACCCTAAAAATCGAGGTCCATTCCATCTGTAAGATGGATTCCAGTTTCTGGGATTGTTTTGTAGGGGAAAACAGCATCTTATAACTGTCAGAATTGATCTGTAGAGTTAAAGCTAGTCAGATCAGAGCAGCTGAAAAGACAAAGTTAAGCTTTAATGAGGTAGTCCAGGGCTCTCGATCACCGAAATTTGGGGCCGAATTTCGGCCCCATTCCCAATGCCAAAAAGTATGTTTTTTTCCCAATTCCAGATGAAAAATTCCCAATCTGACTAAGCCTGCTTGGTCCAAGAATACTGCAGAACTTTGCATCCATGCAAAATAGATTTAAAACCACCTAAAACTAAAATGTTAACATAATTTTTAACTTTAAAAATCATGAAGCGATTACATTTTCAATCACGACCATTATGTTTTGTACCGGGTTTTATCATGTAGACTAAGTCATGTACTGTTAGAGTTACTTCCCTTTCATTAGAGGGCGAATAGCCTAGCGAATTTCGCTGCAAAAAGTTAATATTTTCTTTGTTCCAAGGGCAAATATTGTTGTGGTGAACAATATTTACACTTATTCTTTAATTCAAAGCCTTCCAATGCTAAAATTTGATCGGAGTTTTCATCTATGGGGATGATTCTGCTGTTTTTGCGTTTCGTACCCGATTCGCTTTTTCACAGACATTTTCGGCCATTTCCAAAATCATAAACAGGATTACCGGGACATCCAAGAGTTGGTATAGTGATAGTGACATACCGTGGATGTTTTGTACTTGCAGGACTGAAAGTTTTGTCATGTTCTGCATTGTGACAGTCCACTTTCTCTCAACTTCACATTATGCTTAGTTCACAGATGCTTCAACAGGGTTTTCCCGGACTCAAGATTGAGAGTCTGAGACCCCCACAATGGTGTCTGGGACTCCCAGAAATATAATCTGTGCATCCACTGGGACTCTCAAAATAAAATCCAAGTCCCAGTTCAAAGTGATGAATTCTTATAAAAATTATATTATTCTAGGCACAATACAAAGTAATGATTTTCAAAACAAACTATTTATGAAATTCTGATATTTGATTTGGACATTTTATAACATTTTTCAGAGTACAGTGAGGACCCTTTACTTTTGGCATTGGACTCTTAAAAAATTGGTATATGGGTCCCAAAAACTCCTTAAATACAATGCTGAGGGAAAACCTTGCTTCAACCTAGAGTGTTATATTGAAACACTTTTTTTTCTAGGTCCTAGTCTTGTCTCCAATTTGAGAGTGGCAAGATAGGACAAGTTGCCATTTCAAAGGAAAGAAAGAAAAACTCTACACATACAAATAGTTTTGTTATTATCTAATATCCCAAAAATTTGATAAAGTTTATTATGATTCACTATCTGCTAGCTTTATGGCTGCTTATTGACTGGATTCCTCTGAAAATATAACAATACCATATGTAAGTTGTGTTGGTCTGACAATGAAAACTTGACACATAAAACAATGAAAATTTTCCCAATTTTAGACAAAACGACGCTATTTTTCCCAATTCTAAAGGCCCCGGCCCCATTCCCAAAAAGGGGTGTGAGAGCCCTGTAGTCAGTAGAGCTCTAGATAAGAGGGGTATTTGATGATAATTAGGGATAATTTTTTTTTATTTCTCTTGGAATCCATATGTTGTGACCCCACATCCGAACCGTCTCTTCAAGACGGTTCAGATGAGGGGTCCTCATCCGAACCGTCTCTTCAAGACGGTTCAGATGAGGGGTCACAACATACGTTTTTATGCAGAAATTATCCCTAATTATCACCAAATTCTCCCTCTTATCTAAGGCTCTGGGTAGTGGCAATGCGGCAAGCCCTAAATGGGCCCTGTGCTTCCTTATACATATGCAGGCTAAACCTTGTCTTTGGCCTGTCCAGTGACAGTGACAGACTGAGGCGGTATATAATACATGTAGATTTTGCAGCCTGATTTGAGTTTTTCAGGGATAAAGACATAGCAATTTTGTTTAGGATTTAAAAAATAGAATTTTTGTTTAGGAGCTTTAATCATGTTAATGCTAAGAATTCTGCAGCTTAATATACTGTATTTTCCTTTATTAGACACTAGAGGATCTGGGTTCAATACCTGGTCCGGCCATATACTTTTGTTTCTCCTTCTGCTGATTTAAGAAGGGCAGTTGTCAGTTACTGGTGAATTTATGTGCTTTTTGTACTGGTTAACCCTTTAGGACCATAATGGAGTATTGGGGCGGTTATCACCGGTTAAAAACCAGCGGTTAAAACCAGAGATAGTTTTAACTGCCCAACCTTGCTTAGGAGGTCTAAGCCTGCCCAGGAATAGTGTGGTTAGGGTAACTGACCATCCCGACATGACCATAGCTGTTTACCGTGGACATAAAGCAATAAAACAGCAACATCATGCACTTAACTGTTTTCAAAACATGCAGTATTACTTTCCTTTCATAAGTGCACATTTTGAAGAATGGTAAGGTGTGAAAGCAAGGAGGATTTATAAAAAAAAGCATCAGATATAGTCACAGAAGGATAAAGAAGCTTTTAGAATGAAGCTTAAAAGATTTTGTAGACTGTTCTGTTTTTTCAAAAACAAGCAAACAAATTGATAAACCAGGAAAAATAAGTATGCTTGTAATCACATCTCTCAGAAATGCTCATAGTGTGTGCAATGCATGTCATTTTACATTTATACTGGGATTCTAGTATTTTGTTTGACATGAAAATTGCCTGATCATCCAACCTGTAAATGAAAGTTAATGAGAATGTTGAGCTGGGCCCAGTTGTTCAAAGCATAGTAAGCCTAACGAGCTCGTTAAGAGGTCAGCTCATTAAGTGGTTTATGACTTTATAACAAAATACACTGATATTTTTGGTGAGAAATTGTGAGAAGCTTTTGCAGTGCAAAAGCTTCTCACATTTTTTCAACAAAAAATGTGAGAAGCTTTTGAGATATTAAAGTATTAGCGTATTTGAGATATGAAAGTTTGAAATTTTTAATGAAACATTAACTAACGACATTTTTGCAGGAGAAGAACCAAATAAGCGCATGCTTCCGTTCTAATCCTATTTATTCTGCGTATTAGATCTATGTACACTTGAGATTTGTTGAAATAAATATGTTTAAACTAACTAACGATAGTATCATACAGTTAATTTTAAACAACTGTTCCCTGGAATTTCAAGTAAATTGTCACTAAAACACCTGTCTTTGCTCAAATGTGAACTTTTGACACTTCAGTCCCCTACTTCAGAAGACTATCATATGCCATCTTCTCCGTCACTTGATCTCCTTGACAAGGCCACAGTCTCGCTAAGTCACAGTCCCAGCTCGTCCGACAGTAGTAACTGGGTGGAGGAGTCGCTGGAAATAGGTCTGCCATCGTTCCGTCCGACGTACATGTTCTTGGCCAGGGTGCTGTTGGATGTGATCCATGAGGCCATTATGATCCGGCTGGAGCAGCTAGAACAGCCTATTGTTGAGCCATCATTTCTTAGCATTCGGCAGGTAAGAATACAGTGGACCAAAGGGTCAGTAATTTGTAATAGATATAAAGACTTATAATTGTCTAAATTTCAGTGCTGCACATAAGAAGGGGTATCAGGCCTAGGGATAATTTCCATATTTCACCTTTAAAACATATCTTGTGTCCCCTCACTAGAACTGTTCCGCCATGACAAAGAGGGGTCACAACATACATTTTCATTGAGAAATTATCCCAGAATTATCACTGTAACCATTTGTTATCTAGAGCACTAAGTAAGAACACAGTGGATCGGAGAAGAGAGTCGAGATCATTTCTTCAAGATAATTTTCTTAATTCTGCATGGAAACAGATGTTGGAGGCACATGCTCATGTTTGAGTCACCTCCGTGGCGTTTCAGTGGAACAATGTATTTATTGGGCCTTTTTTATTCTCCAGATGACCCCAAATATCTAAATCAGTCTTTTATAATTCTGCTGTGAGATGGGATTTTTTCTTAAAAAAAAAAAAGATTCATAAGTCTAGATCTGTCTTAACAAAACTGAACTTGGTATTTGGTATGTTTTGGAAGGAGAAAAATTGTATAAAAACAGTACCCAACATGCTTTCACAGAGAAGTCTGAAAAGTAACTACATAAAATATAAAATTTCTTTGCATTATAAGCATAACAATATTAGACAAGGAATGAGCAAAAAGGATGGTTACGGTTAATCCATAATGGATTTTAGGTGTCCCAGTATGTAAGCACATTAGGGTATTTGGTTCTTCTTTGTCAGGGATCTCGGGGACTCCTTATTTGGGTGTTTTTATTTGACAAAATTCTACAAGTATGTCTATCTCCATGGTGTAATGCAGACCCACTAGATTTAGACAGTGGTCAGCTGCCATGAGACAACATCAAGTTAAGGTTTTGGTTATAGCTACTGGTGCAACAGGCTTTTCCACCGAACAGCTTTTGTGACTGACTTCCTGTTTGCTTCCTCCTGGACCTTTCCTTGAAGATGGATCCCCCCTCCCCTCCCCTCCCCTCCCCTCTCCTCCCCGCCCCCCACCCCCCAACACACACACACACAGAGTTGAGAAGGGATTCAAAATGAAATGTCAGAGTTGTTGCCCCAATGTTGCCCAGATGCGACTGATAGGCAGAGCGTCATTGTCACTTTAATGCGACTGGCTCCGTCCCATTAAATATCTCCATGTTACAACATTACAATGGGTGATAATTCAAAGTCTGCAACCAGATTACTGCAAACAAAGATTTTTTTCGCGTGAAAAACAAATTCGGCTGTTTTTGACAAAAACAAATTCGGCTGTTTTTGACGAAATTTAGAGACTTTCAAGGGTTTTACGTACCAGAAACACCCAATATTGTAAAATAAATTGGCGCTGGCAAGTGCATTTGTGTATAAACTTGGTGCCAAAAGAGTTAAGGCAGCATATCAATTTTGGTATCTGTTGTTTTAAAGTGGTACCCTTCTTGTTTTATAGATTATTCGTGAGTGTAAAGACATTCTTGCCAAGGCAGTCCTGGTAAAGCAGTATTATCAGCACATGATTGCCTCGGTCCTCGATGACGACGAACTTGCTGCTGAAAACTCGCCAATGGACTTAGAAACTTTTGATGACGACATGTCCAAAATGTTCAAGGTAATGTGTTAACTGTACATGACGTAGGCATGAAAATGTTTTTTGAGGTTTGTTAGCATCCTGAGCTTATAGGATGCAAAGGCTTTGACGTCCACCTTTGTCGTTGCCATCCACACATTTAAAGATTTACACCCTCAATGTTTCTATTTTAAATTTCTCACAAAACATTATATCCTAGGCATGATAATGATTGCTATTAAAAGTACATATATCTGCCGAATTCATGATTTTTTGTGATGGTCACTGAAAATAGGAGAATTAAAAAAAATACACAAAAAGAGCGGGAATGACTGGATACCCCAAGCAATCATAGTTACTCAGGTTAAAGTTATATCATGAATAATTTTAAGCCCTTTCTTTAATTGACTTCAGACGGTTTTTGGCTGAAAAGAACTCATGTGCACAGATTAGAGGTTAATACTATTGTAAAGTTATTTACTCCACCAATCATACAATTTGAAACATGCTTGCAGAAATGCCGGTGGGAGTCAATCAATGTACTACAACAAAATATTCGTGAATATTCAAGTAGGGTAGGCATTGATATAGCGTCTCTGCCTCCGTAACAAAGATTTTTTGCGCTGAAGATTTTTTGTACAAAATTCTGTGTTGCATACAACTAGCCATTTTCATAATTTTTGATTATACGAGGGAGTATACTTTTAAACAAGAATATCACTATAGTATCTTGGCTGATTTCAACTGTATTTAATATGCAGCATCCTTTGGATGGGGAATCAAGTACGTGCTGTTAGGGGGTGGATTGGCTTAGTTCTTTGGTAGCAATGGAACCTAAAGCCTCATAGGCTTAGGGTGCATTACTTCATTGTACAATCAAACTGTTTCATTTTCAGGTCAATTACAGTAATTGTTTTAGGTGTCCCAATTTTTGGCATTTTTACAGTACTCCAGGTGTTCAAAGCGTTGTTAGCCTAGCAAGTTGGTTAAACAGTCAACTTGTTTGGTGTTTTATGACCTTATGACCAAATTACTGGTACTTTTTGTTGAAAAAATGTGAGAAGCTTTTGCATTGCATTGCAAAAGCTTCTCACCTTTTTTCAACAAAAATATTGGCGTATAATTATGAGATAGTAACAACTGAAATTTTAGCAAAATGTTATCTAACAATGTCGTTAGTTTGAACAACTGGGCCCTGAAGTCTAAATATTTCTTTCCTCTTTTCCAGATGTATTTCCACTACCTCCAGAGCTGGCTATATCATTTACAGAGTCTCCGGGAATATTCTAGGAGTCTCAAGAATCCCCTGGAGGAAGAGTGGAGCTTTAGCAAAAAAGTTTGTCCACATGTGATAGGGGGTGAGGCTGAGGCTGGGAAAAGATTTAGGTGAGTTGTGTTCACTTTAACTGTTTGAGCCTCATTCTTGAAAACAAAATTTACCCTTTCATTATACTGCATACCATAGGGAAAAATAAGCTTTTTCATCCAAAAGAATTGTGAATATCCCAGTTGAAATAACAAAAGCCTGTCTTTCCTCCTCCACAGATCTCAAAGTTAACACATTAATGCCCGGAGTCCCATAAAAGGGACCATCTAAAACAGGTTTGACCCAGATATGAGCCCCAGATAGCAGCTTCTGTATTCCAACAGTACCTCTTGCAGTGCTTGCTTGCATTAAATGTGTACAAGGATTTACGGAAGACAAATATACAAACCCACAAATAAAATGGAATCACACCTTGTATTGAAAATGGAAATGTCCAGAGTAGGTGGTAGGAGAGGCCACTAAGCATTAATGAATTGAGTGCCAATTTCAGGTTGCATTTGAATCACCATCTGTGGTTTAAACCATGAATTTTCCCATAGAGTATAATGCAAAATAATTTTTGTTCAAAGATTATTCGAGATTTTAAAGGGACGTGAAATTTAACCTAAAAGTAAGATTTCTTAGAGCTCCAGCTAATTCAAATTTTTTGGGTGAAAATCTTAATTTTTTCATTCTCGTTACTGCAAAAAAGATAAGTATATGTAAATATATGAAACAGTACCTTAGTTATGGCAAGTGTTAGCAAATACGACTCTTATCAGTCAGAGGATCCATGCAGTCTGATCAGAGTCTTCTCAGTTGTGCAGACTGATTTATCTTAAGGTCCCATTTCACATGAAAGATGTTCAGATTCCAAAATGGACATTCTGCAGATATTATGGAATTACTGAACATTTTTACAGCCAAGTTAGGAAAAAGAAAGCTAAATTTTGTCTCAAAATATTTCATTCTACATGAACCTGCAAATCTGCTTTATTCCATTTTCAGCACTCTTGCCATAAGTCTACTAGAATCCATAGGAGATTTTCTGGAGTCTGGTATAGATGAGTATACGACCAGTCTGTATGACTGGACAACAGAGGACACTGATGACGATGGCAGCTCGGACAAGGACAGCGATGATGAAACAGACTCCGATGTTGGCTTGAGACCCAGATCTAACCTGAGGTAACTGAAAGCTTTGTTCTTGTCTCAGCTGGGACTGGCAGAAATTGAGACATAGTTATTGCTTTTCAAGCACTGTAAACTTGTGTGTACCATATTAATCCTATTAAAAGCCAGGGGCATTGCAATTTACAAAATGGGGTGTTATTTAGAGCCTAGTAGATCAGCTACTGCCAAAACTATTGTAATAAACAATATTAATGTGAATAGATATACTTTCAGATGAAGCAGTTCTTCTATTTTCTCTTGTTTTGTTTCCTGTATCAAAAGGGGTCAGCTCTTGAAGGGAAGAATTTGCTCCTATAGGAACAAATTCTGTCCTTGAAGAACGAACTCAATTTGAAGAGGTGCATACTCCAGGGAAGAGAACAGGAGTTCATGTTGCTCTTTGTTGTAAAACTGATGGAAAAACGGAGGTTAGCAAGTGATAATGATAGTGCATTGCTTCTGTTAAATCGGCATGATTCACAGCCCCTTGGTGAGGCAACTCAGGTGAGGGGGTGTGGTGGTGGTGGTGGAGTGGGGGGGGGGGGGGGGGGGGGGGCAGGGGGGCTCACAACCACATCTTCTAGAAGATTCCCATGGTTATTCTCATATACTCTTCTTATTTTAAAGGAAAGAATTGGCTCTTTAGAGAGAAAAAAAATCTTTTTAAGAGTTGACTCCATTGAAAAGGGAGACAATAATGAAAATGGCAGAGTTGCTTCCCCTGAAAGATTATCTGTCTCTTTCAATTTAAAATGTCATTGTTTTTCTGTTATTCTATTTTCTAGTGAAAAGGGAGGCAGAAATGAAAATGGCTGAGTTGCTTCCCCTGAAAGTATATTCATCTCTTAAAACTTGAAATGACATTGGTCTTCTAATTACAGACAGTCTTTCCAGACAACATGTAGAAATTTCAAGAACCTGTTCCATGAAGCCAGAGAAAGAGCGTCAAAAGCTTTGGGCTTCGCCAAATTATTACGAAAGGTAAGAGATTTAAGGTAGTTAACACTTTATCAGTATATAGTTTCAACTCTCATACAAGATTTTGTTGTCGCACCTGCTTTAGCAAGGTGCGATCTAGGCGTCCGGTTTTCCGTCCATCCGTCAGTCCGTCCGTCAACCCGTTCGTCCGTCCGTCCGTTCACATTTACGTCGACCCTAAATTTAAAGTCCATTCACATCACTTTTTCTCTGAAACCACTGCACCCATGGTTGTCAAATTTCACATGCTGCTTGACCAGACTGCAGGGCTTCTGAATGACAAAATTCAGCTTGGTCCAGAATCCAAGATGGCCGCTGTTACTAAAAATAGCATAAACAATAAAATCACTTTTTTCTCCAGAACTACTTGGTATATTTGGCTGAAATTTTATATGGAGCATCAATGGGACCTTCGTTTAAAAAAATTATCAAAATGAAAAAATTCTGTAGCGGAATTAGGTCACAGTGACCTACTTTCTGTTTACGAGTCCGAGTTTTTGCAAAAACACCAATATCTCAAAAATACCTGAACATATTTAGGTCAGATTTAGTCAGAATGGTCCTTAAATGGAGTTTTTTGAAATTTAAGCAAATTGAGACCATCCAAGATGGCAGCCAGCCACTGTTACTAAAAATAGAACAATATGAAAATGACAATATCTCAAGAGGCCCTGAATGGAATTGGACTAAATGTGTATCGAAATGATCTTTGCATGAAGCTGTTTCATGATCTTTTCAAATTGACCGTCCAAGATGGCAGCCATCCACCGTTACTAAAAATAGCGAAAAACATGAAAACAATAATATCTCGTAAACTACTGAATGGATTTTGACCAAAATGTTTCAAAATGACTCTTTTATCAAGTTCTTAAAGTGAAGGTGCAAATCAGGTGCGACATAGCGTTCCGCGGAATTCTTGTTTTAATTAGATAACGGTTAAATCTTTGTTTCCCAGTGTATATGAACACAGTAATGGCGCATACAGGTGATAAGGTAAAGCTCAAATTTGTCAGGCATCAACAATTCTAATGCACTTACGAATATAACGTGATGTCTGATTGGATAACGTCAAAAATTTGCGACAGTATATTCTGCGATATACTGTCGCAAACCCGACGTCATTAAGTAACGTCGTTTCTCATTGGCTGATGTTTGGTTTTACTTTGCTGACGGCGCTTGAAATGGGTGCAAAATAGTACATTGTGAAAGTTGAAAATATGGAAGGAAAAGTGCATGATTAGAATGGGGATAACTGTCTTGAAAATTGTCATTTGGGGAGGTAAATCATCGGTTTTATGGTCGCGAATTGCGTTTTACAGCTCTGCTGGCGCGTCACCGTAAAACGAAATTTCCGACCATAAAACTGATGATTTACCTCCCCAAATGACAATTTTCAAGACAGTTATCCCCTAAACATTGCATTGTGGCATTGTCAAAGGAAGTTGACAGCATTTGGTAAACACTTTGTTCATGGGTGTCTTGTTGGTGTTCAGTTAAGGAGTAGAACTCTGTAAGCTAGTAGAGTTTGTACAGATCATATTGTATTATAAAGTTTTATCATTGAACAAGTCTGTTTGTATTCATATCTGGGGTACTTTTGCTCCCCTAGGAGAAATCCTTTCCTTTAGGAGTAGACCCAATTTTTGAAGGGCTACATCATCCAGGGAAGCAAACAGGATTTCACAAAAATTCTTTTTCTTTGTTGTTGGTTGGTTGGTTGATTTGATGCTTAACGTCCACGGTAAACAACTAAGGTCATGTCGGGACGGCCAGTTAACCTAACCACACTATTCCTGGGCAGGCTTAGACCTCCTAAGCGGTTAACCAGTACTAAGTGCACATACTTTCGCCAGTAACTGACAACTGCCCTTCTTGAATCAGCGGAAGGAGAAACGAAAGTATGTGGCCAGACCGGGATTCGAACCCAGGACCTCTGACTTACGAGTCAGGTGCCCTACCGATTGCGCTACCCGGCCCGGCCTTTTTTCTTTGTAATAAGGGACAAAAAGCATGGAGGTGTGGTAATAACAGTAAATAGCTTGTATGCCAAAAGAAAAAAAATTTGAATGAAATAAAAAAGATCAGCTCTTAAAAGTCTGGGCCCGGTTGTTCAAAACTAACAACGTTGTTAGTTAACGTTTCGTTAAAATTTCAAACATTAATATTTCAAGAACGCCAACATTTTTTGTTGAATAAATGTGAGAAGCTTTTGCATTGCAAAAGTTTCTCACATTTTTTCAACAAAAAATATCAGTGTGTTTGGTTATGAAGTCATAAAACACTTAACGAGTTGACCTCTTAACGAGCTCGTTAGGCTAACGGTGCTTTGAACAACCGGGCCTTGATTTTTATGCTGTAAAGTGCAGTTACCTCACAACAATGTCCTTTGTCTATACCAAATGCTGTCATTTTATGAAATAAATATACCAGTACACTTTGGAAAACTGACCTCATATTATTATTTTATAGGATCTAGAAATAGCAGCTGATTTCAATATAGTTGTAACAACAGTTGACCTCCTGAAGATGCTGAAGGAAACTGGTCATGTACAGGTATGTCTTTTACTGACCTCTAGATGGTGATATTTCCTGGATAATTTTTCATGTTTCTTTCTAAATACATAATGGAGCTGCAACAAGACAAAACCAACGAAGTGGCTTGTGCACTTAGCAAAGACTCAGGTCTGCCTAGGCATCCACCCAGTTCGTCCGCATGGAGCCAGCTTAGACCCTTTGCTGCCCTTTAAGCACACAAGGACTTGGATCAGACTGGGTAGATGCCCAGGCTGATCTGAGTCTTCCCTGAGTGCACACACCACTTAGTTGGTTGTGCTGTGTTTGTAGCTCAAAGTTATGACCACTCATAAAAATCATAACAATGAGGCATTTCTTAAGTAAACGCTTTTGTCTAATTTTGTTTTAAATTTACCTGTAGGAAAGTACAGGCATTGTTGTCACGCCCGTCTCAGTGTCTGTGGCTACCTCTGGGTATATTGGCTACAGTTTCTTTGACAAAGCACTGAAGTAAGTCATGCTCTCCTGTGACAGCTTTTGTTTGCTGATTAAGTGTCTGCAGAAAGATTAAGGCATAGACCTTTTTCATTGTTCTTTCAATACTGTCAGAGCTCCTTATTGTTAGGAGATTTATGATAATAATTCTTGTCTTATTTGTCATGAACAAAGATCGTAGCCTGAGGTTAGAACCCAGGGACCCTTGTAAGATGTATAAATACATCTACATGATTTTCTGCCATTTTTCTATCTACAAAAAAAGGAACAACTTTGGTTTGCTTCTCTGGATGATGGGGTCATCTCATAAAGGGAAAAAAATGATTCAAGGAGAGATTATTTGCGAATAGTTACATTCTTGGTGTATGTACTGAAAAGCCCTATAGTAAACCAATGGAACGTAATGTAGTTTACATTCCAATAATTACATTGACACACGCGACGTCAATGACGTCAAAATAAACAATGGCTCTCTACAATCTGATTGGACGTCAGCAACGTCCTGACGTCATGCACGCCATTCTGCTGTTAGCGGAAAAAACTGCGTGTACATGTTTTAGCGCTTATATAAGATTTTTCGTGAAAGATTTGATTGAAACGAATGTAAATATAAGGAATGAACTTAATTTTTCTGATGTTTATCGAAGTGTAAACTACATTGGATCACTAGCAAAGTTTACATGAACCCCTTTGGGGTTCATTCACTTTGCGCGTGACCCAATGTAGTTTACACTTCGATAAACCTCAGAAAAATAAAATTCATTTCTTAATGATCCCCCTGAGAAGGGAGGCACAATGAAAATGGCGGAGTTGCTTCCACAAAAAGTGTATATTAAGCTAATATTAGTTACATTCATTTTTCACTTGATTGTGTGTTTTGGTTGATTTTGCATACTGTGAGTCTGGAGAAGGAGCCTTTAGTATGTACACCAGCAAATTGCAACAAGGTGTCTGCTTGCATTTGATTGATTAATTATGGTTTAATAACACATTGTCACAAAAGAGGCTATATCATGCTGATTCTCTGTCTGCCTGCGTAAAGGCCTTCAGTTTATACTTGGATCTTTAACACAATAGCTGAGATCCATATATGTCTGTCAACAGTGTTTAAGGAGAAAAGCTGTCAGAAACTTAGATTTTAATTACAGAAAAGAATAACTGTCACAATGGTTTATTATGTCTTTTTTACAGCTTCAAGTACCTTTAAGTGCTGGCTATTTGATGTTCATTCCTGAACGAATTCTGGACCAACGACGACAGATCTTGCAGCTTCTTAACGTTACCTGTGGGCGAGAAGACATCACCGTCTCTACAGATTTCACTTCAAAAGATGAAGGATATCTGTTGATGGTGTCTTGCTCTGGTGGAACTGATAGGAAGACAGAATGTCCACTGTGGACAGGAAAAAGTGTCAAAGTTGAGCCGACAGCGGAAACTGCCATAGCTCTTTCACATTTACAGGTACTTAGTCTTTTACTAAAAGTTTGCATTGCTTTATGTTATGCATAAGCATAGACTTATAGATCAGCCTGCTCAGAGTTGATTGTCTTTTGTGTAGATTTCTCAGGATCCCTAGATTATTTATGCAGACGGGGATGCGCAGTTGTGGAGAGTTTAACTTGTGAAATTCCCATTTGTCTGGACAGCTACAGTAACAGAACACCAGTTTTAGATAATCTGTATGGAAAGTAAACATTGTGAAATGTACATATTTGCACTTATAGTTCAGTTTTTTAAAAGGTCATATTCTAAGGTTTGATTTAAATATTACATTTTAAACAAGCATCAAAAAACAAAAATATTTGAATTTGCAAACAGCATAGATCCAGATGAGGTGGCTCAAAATTATCCGCCTCATCTTGGTTGCCCTCTAGCCTAAAAAATTTCAATATGATATAGCTATAGCGAAACAATTTTTGAAATTTTGCAGACATAAATTTTGTTTTCTGCTCTTTTGGTGCTTCATGGGTTAATATTTAGTACACATTATATACATACAGTGCTTGTCAGTTCAAATTACCTAAAAAAAGTGTGCATTACTTATAATTAGTTTTAAAACAAATTTATACTTTTCAACAGAAAGAAAATTATGCTTACTATATAGTGATGAAACGAAATTTTCTACATCCATTTCTTCTACCTTGATAGCTGAATTGACATTTGCTAGGTGTTATAACTGAATGAAAACACTGTATGTCATTAACAGTTGACTCTGGATATCTCAAAGAACCCGCTTGTATCAGATAATACAGTTTCAAAGAAATACGTTTCCTAATTCCCTTTACATTTCAACTCCTGTTATCTCAAACTACTGGTATCTTAAAGTAAGTTTTCTGGAACCAGAAAATTTATTTGAGATAACAGTAGTTTGAGATGAACTTTAACTTCAAGATAGCGAGCATTAGATGTACATGAAGAATTGTGTTTACAGGTGGAAGCCCTCCTGCTTGTTGTGATACACTCCTCCCAGCTGGCTAACTTACGGAAAGAATTTGAAAACAAGATGGGTGAGACAGTAGAACTGGTGAACGAACAGACGTCTTGTCATTCCGTTATAGCAGAGTCACTGATAGAAGTTAAGGTTAGTTTACTATCAAGATACAACTGTGCTGCAGATAGAGGCTGGGGTTCTGTAATCCTGTAATAATTTCATGACCACAATTGACAGTTTGTGTCTTTGTTTGTTTTGTCAATTTTCCATTGTTTTCACTGAAGTGGATTAGACTTTGTACATCTGGAGATATCTTGAAATCAACATCTGTAAGTGGTAAAGTAAAGATTTTCAGGAACATTCTCTTCTCTTGTTATGAAGTTGTGATTAACAGTTTATGGCAATTATTAAAAATACCAGGGCTTACAACCTACAAGTCAATCATATTTACGTAAATTATCCCAGACTGGCATCCAAAAATACTGTAACATTGGCTGATGATGTTCCTCAACCATTTAGGCAATCACTTTAAAATAGTCTTTAAAAACACACACACACACACACTCACACACATAGATTAACTAGAAAAAGAATTGTATGACTAAAAACAGACTATTGGTCATCGCTCAGGTTTTATGTGGAGAGCTATAAATGTTATCACAGGTTTCTTCTAAACTAACATCTGTAATCTGGCTTTGTTAGGCCTCAGTTCATTTTCCCCAACTTTTACAGGAGGCTGCCATATCATTACGTGAGACCGTAACATCTGTGATACAGAAAGTAGAACAACATTGGAACTGTGATATTGCCATGGAGGACAGTGAGAAGAACCATGTGCTCAAACTCTACAGAGAGACCATGCTGCAGGCCTATAACTTTGGTTTTGAGGTAAAGGAACATTCTTAACATACTAATGCTGTTTCATGCATTCTAAACAGGTAATGTGATTTCTGCCATGCCAGACTGAAGATATTAATTCCACTGGACAGCAGGAAACCATACTAATAAGCCAATAGAAAGGGTGCCCCTCCCAGTTTGGTTTTGATTTACTGATACCAAAGGTATGGTAGTATTTAGCCAATGGGTGAACTGAATACCACTTGTGTTACCTTTACAGTTATAGCATGGTACGCTTTCAAGAAAAGGAAACTTTTATTTATTTTTTGCTTGGGAAAGCTTCTTTCAGATAAGATAAAGTTGATTTTCTACAGAAGCCAAACAGTATGAATTGAGCTAGCAATTTTGTTGACAGTCCTGAAACGATTTATGATTTTGTATTTTAAAAGGTACCTATGGGGTTCTGCAGTTCTTTATATAATTTACTTCTTGGCATATTCGTTGCAGTACATGAAAGAAGTCACGAGACTTGTATCTGGAGAAACGAGACACAAATTGGGTAAAGGGCTGGTAGACTTCGCCAAGGATTGGATGAAGTTTGTTTCCGACAAATGTGAGAGGGGAAGAGGCATGAGGCCAAGGTATTGTATCCGCTGTATTACTGTACTTGTGGCAAATGTTCTGTCAGATTTTGCTTGAGTAAACAGTGCAGACCCAGATCAGTATCTCCACTGTTTGACACAAGTTTTATGGAGTACTCCCTGCACAGGCTAGTCAGGGAATGAAATTTGAAAAGTAATGGCTAGTTAGAAAGGCAGTCTTAGGAAACTTTTGTTTTAACTCTTTCACTACCAAGAGGCAGACGACAGAATTTACGTCTGCAAAAATTAAAATACTGCTTTGTCCAAGACATTTCATATTGAGAATCCAAAGACTAGAGGGCAAATAGTGTAGATCTGGATGAGGCGGCTCATTTTGAGCCGCCTCATCAGGATCTACGCTGTTTGCAAATTTTGCTAATTGCGTCACTGGGGCTTAAAGAGTTAAGCAAGGGGAAAGGATATAATTCCATGAAAGATAATGCATGCTTAGAAACCTTTGTCTCTCTCCTCAGTGGGGAAACAGTTCTAATGAGCGGTCACATCAGATATTTCACTGTCAGAGTGAGTGCCCCTGTCTTAGGCACATAAATGATAAGGTATGTCAGATGGAGAGTTTAGGTTCCCACACCCAATGTCAAGGACACAACACACTTTGGTCAGTGGTCAAGTTATCTCCTTATTAATAGTCCTAAACTTATGAAGGGCATTTTAACTTTACAGAAACCTAAGGCAAAATGAGCATGCCTTGCACAAAATTCAGGTTCCATGGTCAAAGTCACAACCAGGAGTTATTAAATGTTAGTTTTAGAGCCTTCAGGGACTAATTTATACTTACTGTAACATTTTTTTCAGATGGGCCAACCAAGGATTAGACTTTCTGCTTGTTGCTTGTGAACCAAGAATTTTATCAGTCCTCTCAGAAACAGAATATCAGGTATGTTATATGAATTGGGCAAATTAAAGGTTGTCACGTGTGTTATGCACAACTGAAGCAGTGATTGGCGTATCTATTGTACTCCAGCAACGTGGAACAGATATAAATTAGGACTGCACAAGTGGAAATTTATGTTACTGAGTTATCAAAGACAATTCAAAGACATTGAAATTATTGTAATATATCCTCCGATTCCCGTAGAGCTGAAGATGATTGCGAAATGGAAATGTTCCTTTTGAAGTGCATATCACATAATAGTAAAACCATTAGATTCTTCATGCTTTATCAACTTCGTATATTGTATATAATTTAAATCTTTTGCTTCAGAAGTATCAATCTGATTGCTGTATTGGGATACCGATTTGGAAAAAGTCGTTTGACTTTCTTCTGAATCCCATTTGCATAAACTACCATGTTTTGAAATGTGTATAAATGTATTAATGTTTATGCAAATAAAACTTTTTCAGTGTAAGATCGATTTTTATTTCACCGAATGAACACCAAAAGCAGTATTTTCACGAGTGGCGAAGCCACGAGTGAAAATACCACTTTTGGTGTTCATGAGTGAAATAAAAATTCATCTTACACTGAAAAATTCAAATTTTCTATTTCTTTTATGCCTGAAAATCGCAATAATTCTGTTTATTCAATAGCGTCAGCCATCAAGACAGAAACACAACTTTTTTTCTAGCCGCTTTGCGTCAAATTTGATGCTTCCAGCGTGTTTATTGGGTATGATATTGGTTGTAAACATAGTTTGCAACTGTAAAAAAGCATCAAATACCATTTTGATAAACAGATCGCAAAAAATTGCCAAGAAAGAATGCCTACAGGAGGCTTAGGCGGCCTGACGTCGCGTGCAGTAACAATGTTACGTCGGCACTTTTTGTGACGTCATTAACGTCGTAATGACGTGTAAGCATGCGTGACGTAATTTTTGTCAAGGCAAATTAATCAACAAAAACCATATGGCTATTTCACAAAAATCTTATTTCTGAAACAGTGAAATCGAAAGTGATAATTTCACTGTTTGAAACAGTGAGATTATCAGTTTCGATTTCACCGAGAAATCTCCCTAATCCATAGGAAAGTATAAAAGAAATAAAGTGTAAACCAATTCAAAAATACTTTTAGGACCTGTTATACCAAGGAAGCACATAAAATTTGGATTTGTCTGCTTCATTTGTAAAATTTAAAATATTTATCTTTCACTGTGATGCTCTTTACATGGGGAGCAGTTGAGTGGTTTTTTCCTGCCTTGTGAATGTCATTCCCATGTCATTATATCCAATCAAACTGCTCAGGTATTATGACATCAGTTTGACATTTGGACACACAGGCTAACACCCTTCATTAGCTGTCAGAAACAATTACTCAGATAGATATATTTGAGGGAAGTAAGTAGCAAGTGTAAATATTTGTTTATAAAAAATACATTGAGACCACTCATTAGAACTTCCTTGGGGAGAAAGGTTCTAATGAGTGTTCAAACTTATGTCTTCAAATAGAATTAGGAGCGGCTGTATTGTAGTGGATAACACTCCGGACTACCAATCCAGGGGTCGTAAGATCGATCCCCCGCTTCCCAGGTCTTTCGGATGAGACTTTAAACCGAGGTCCCGTCTCCATATGACCTCGTTGTTGGTGGGATGTTAAACCTGAGTTCACTCACTCAAATAGAATTATTTTGAAATTAGAGTTGACTCTTGTTATCTCAGACACTTTTACCTCAAATACCCGCTTATAACTAAGAATATAGTTCAGACACATTCTACATGTATATTTTCTTAACATTTCAACTCATGATTTCTCAAACTACTGATATCTCAAAGTAAATTTTCTGGTCTGGCACCAGAAAATTTGCTTTGAGATATCAGTACCAGAAAATTTACTTTGAGATATTAGTAGTTTATATTGATAACAGGAGTTGAACTGTTAAGAAAATAAGGAATGTTAAGAAAATACGGAATGTATCCGAACTAAATTCTTGGGACCAGAAAATTAACTTCGAGATATCAGTAGTTTGAGATGAACTTTGACTTTGAGATATGGAGAGTTGATGGTATTACTAATAAAAATACACCTCTTATTAAAAGCTCTGAATTATATGTTGTTCTTTTGTATCAGGAACTACAGCAAGGCATCAATGAATTCATCAGCCATTTGATAGGAACTGCAGACAAAAATACTACAACTCCAGGTTGGTAAGATTTAGATTATCTGATCCTGCCAGGGAATACTTTTATGTATAGCTGTAATTTTAGTAATGTTGGCAGCAAGAAAGAAAGCTCACAGTAAAACTCAGCTTTTACATGTATTCAGCTTTTGTCTTGCCTTCGACTAGCAGAAGCGAGCTATAGGTATTATTTTTCCGGGTTCGTTGGTGGCAGCGTAAACTTTGCATTGAGTTTTCACGTTTAGCTCTGCTTTGTGACAATGCACAAGCAAGACTCTCAGCTCTGCTTTGTGACAATGCACAGGCAAGACTCTGAGCTCTGCTTTGTGACAATGCATAGGCAAGACTCTGAGCTCTGCTTTGTGACAATGCATAGGCAAGACTCTGAGCTCTGCTTTGTGACAATGCATAGGCAAGACTCTGAGCTCTGCTTTCTGACAGTGCACAGGCAAGACTCTGAGCTCTGCTTTGTGACAATGCACAGGCAAGACTCTGAGCTCTGCTTTGTGATAATGCACAGGCAAGACTCTGAGCTCTGCTTTGTGACAATGCACAGGCAAGACTCCATATTCAGCAGAATTTTTGTCATTACTTACTTAGAGTAGACACATATTTGTATGTGCCAAAATTCATTGTGCTGGTACATGTATTCCAGATTCCAAAAGCCTCCAAATTTTGATGCTGCATATACACTTATTAGAATCTTATCAGAGCTCTAGATAAGAGGGCGTATTTGGTGATAATTATGGATAATTTTTGTTAATTCTGCATAAAAACATATGTTGTGACCCCTCATCTGAACCGTCTCGACGAGACGGTTCAGATGAGGGGTCACAACATATGGTTCCAATGAGAAATAAACAAAATTATCCCTAAATTATCATCAAATACCCCTCTTATCTAGAGCTCTGATCTTATACTACCTTACAGCAAGTGTTTCACAGGAAATAAATGATTCACACAGCATTACAGAATTTAAAATCAAATAAAATGATTAAGCATCCACTCACGTATTTTGTAGGAGGATTGCCGATGCCTAGACCTGGAACAGACATTAGCTCACTCCGACAGCCTTACAATCGCTACCCCTCCTGGCCAGCCAGTGATGTTAGATTGTCAAAGTCAGGGTCAAGTAAGTCAGTGAGTGGGGAGCAAGGCATGCCACAGACAGCTCCAGCAGCTATCAACCGTAAGTTTTTATGCATGTCAGTTGGTCACATTATTATGCTTTGATGGAATTAGACTATATATAGAGGATCTTACACGAGAGGTCATTTCCTATGAAATTTATGAAATGAGCCTTTGGCGAGTTTTCATAAATTTTTTATGGAATGACCACGAGTGTAAGATTCTATTATCATATGACCCTTTTAAAATGGGATTTTATCGTCTCCAATATAAACATTATTTCAATAAGAAAACACATTGTTGACACGAATGTTGTCAATGACGTTACGTGTACACACCAAAGCGTTATTACAAGTCATACAATTTTTATGACAGGACGTTATCCACTGAATAACAGCGACGTCATATGATAAGAACTTTTATTGCATTGAAATTTTACATGAAGCAGTTGCAATTGCATTTATATGTAGGTTCATATTCATAGGACTGAAGATACCGTAGACTTTGATTATAAATGAAAATTTTGAAATGTAGTACATGTATAATAGTACTTATAACTGGACAAAGAAATTTCAGTGGAATTAGTGCTTAACTATATTAAAATTTTCATATATACGGATATAGCGAAGTGATAAATATATATATACACGTGCTGGACTTACCCACAAACTGTTTTCCTCTGCAGATTCATTTTATTCTCAGAAGCAGTAGCAAACTTTTGTATATTTACTACATATGTTGTTGATTTTTAAGGAAATTATATTTTAAGATGAATGGGTATATCTTAAAGTCTTTTCCCAGGTTTACAAGGGAAAGAACTTTTATAACTTCCCGTTTTCTTCCCTGGACAATATAGTCCTTTCAAAATGGGGTCTACACTTAAAGGGAAGAATTTGTTCCTCCAGGAGCAAGCCGGGCCTCGTAGCGTAATCGGTAGGGCACCTGACTCATAAGTCAGAGGTCCTGGGTTCGAAACCTGATCTGGCCACATACTTTCGTTTCTCCTTCCGCTGATTGAAGAAGGGCAGTTGTCAGTTACTGGTGAAAGTATGTGCACTTAGTACTGGTTAACCGCTTAGGAGGTCTAAGCCTGCCCAGGAATAGTGTGGTTAGGTTAACTGACCGTCTCGACATGACCATAGCTGTTTACCGTGGACATAAAGCAATCAATCAATCAATCAATCCTCCAAGAGCAAATTCTTCCCTTTCAGTGTAGACCCCATGAAGATAGGAGGTAAAAAATGAAAATGGCAAGAGTTGCTTCCCTTCAAGTGTACCCATTCACCTTAATGCTCAGCTGAAAATCTGTATTTATCAGTGAAGCCTGCCAGATCCCTCAGTAATATAGAGGATAGCATGGTTGATACAGTAGATGGTAAGGTGGCTGGCACATACTGCTGTGTAGTAGTGAGAATGATGTGTTAGCTTTAACCCCTATTTTATGACCCTTTAAAGTCCCACTGATTGATAACTTACAGTTGCTAACTCACGGAATTAGTTTTCTTTCCTTTTATCCTCTCCCTTTGTTAGTGCAATCCCAATTTTGTGTGATTGTCAATTTACATACATATTCGGTTAAGCAAGTTTCAGGTTCACCAATGGACTCACATGTTAGACATTTCATAACATCCTGTCAACATATGATCATTTTACATGTAGCCATTGATAGAATAAAACCCAACTCCTGCCAAAATTTTTACCACCAGTCAAATCTTTGTCAGAATGATGAATACAAGATGAGATGGAGAATCATTGCTAAATGCAGTTACGCTGGACTGTAGTTTGCTTTGTGGAAAAAATACAGAATATTGTACTATCATTTAATTCAATAGATGATAGGAAGAATTATGCAGTCGTGCATTCATTCATTCATTCATTAGCATTAGCTACTAAATATACCTTTAATGATTTATTTGCTTGAACAAGTCAATCATGCAGATATATGTTACAGGACTTATTTTTAATAGGTCAAGCATTAGTTACTGAAAAATTATTCTTTTGGGGCTAAATCTTAGGCTGATTCATTCTCTGAGGCACAGCCTATGTGAAATAAGAGAACTACTATCTGCTGCTACTTTCATTCATTCATTATTCATTCATTCGTTCATCCAATTATTCAATTGACTCGCATGAAAATATATACAAATAAAACCAACAACACAATTATTTGTTTGACTAGTTATTTAATGACCAAAACTATATAGTGGAGTGAACTACGGCCACAATGTTGTCACATCAGGATAAGCACCAGCTCCGGATTGTGACATAAGCTTAAATTCCCGCAGACGAGAGACGATAAAGTACGCATGTATTGTTTAATATTACTGCAGCCAGACAACACACTGTACTTTGAGGCTTAGAAACTGCCTTAAGTTTGACATTATACTACTACAACAACATTGTCAAACGTCGAGCTAGAATCCAACAGCCACTTTTTACTTCAACTTACATATTAAAATGATTACCGACCGAGCAAAGTCAGTAATAGCCTACCAAATATCTATTATCACAAGATAAGCTCACTCAGAGGCTAACGGTCAGGTTGACCGTCCGCTGTAGCGGGCCTACCAAGTAACTATTAGCACAAAAAGCTCACTCAGAGGATCACGGTCAAGCAGACCGACCGCTGTAGTGGCTACCCTTGTGATGCTGCGCACAGTATCGACCCTCGTCTGCTAGAATTTTCCGCTCATTGTGACTAAATAAATGCACAAAACTGCAATGATCAAAGAATGAAAATTTCAACAATTATAGCGACGGTAAATGATGAAAAATATTGTATTGAGAATCTTTCATCAGCATACTTGAATGTTATCAAACTGTTCCACTAGAAACCGTTGCTCTGAAAATGTATTCCCAAACTACTAAATGTAAAACTGGTAACACTATTAAATGTAAAACTGGTAACACTATTATCACAACCCATGACACAGAAACCTCAACTTTATGAACATTATACTACTTTAGTAGCTGCACATGCACTGTATTTATGAACTCAATTTATCTTGGTCTGTAGAAATGTCACTTGCATCCTACTGATGGGTTGAATGATCATACACTTGAAAGAAGAACCTGTTGACCCTGCTTGATGACAGCTATTGTGAAACTTATATGGCACTGTCCCAGACTTCTGTGACTGGAATAAATCACCTGAAACAAAAACTCAGGCAGTATCATTGTATACAAATATCAATTAAAAGAACAATCATTACATGTATACTGGGAGAGGTGGGTGGGTGATGTTCACGTTTAAACAGCTGTTAAAAAATGGCAGCCAAACTGGAAAGGTCATGCGATTTACGGCAAAAGCCGAATATCTCCGAATAATAAACAAGATTCGCACCCATCGGATTCGGCCTGTATAAAACAAGCAAATGCTTTGCAAAAACAGCCGATGTAGATCTCACCCATACAAGACGAAGTAGGATGCTCGCATGAATAAAAACGATTATTACCAAAGCAATAATCGGTATTATTCAATTGACTCGCATGAAAATATATACAAATAAAACCAACAACACAATTATTTGTTTGACTAGTTATTTAATGACCAAAACTATATAGTGGAGTGAACTACGGCCACAATGTTGTCACATCAGGATAAGCACCAGCTCCGGATTGTGACATAAGCTTAAATTCCCGCAGACGAGAGACGATAAAGTACGCATGTATTGTTTAATATTACTGCAGCCAGACAACACACTGTACTTTGAGGCTTAGAAACTGCCTTAAGTTTGACATTATACTACTACAACAACATTGTCAAACGTCGAGCTAGAATCCAACAGCCACTTTTTACTTCAACTTACATATTAAAATGATTACCGACCGAGCAAAGTCAGTAATAGCCTACCAAATATCTATTATCACAAGATAAGCTCACTCAGAGGCTAACGGTCAGGTTGACCGTCCGCTGTAGCGGGCCTACCAAGTAACTATTAGCACAAAAAGCTCACTCAGAGGATCACGGTCAAGCAGACCGACCGCTGTAGTGGCTACCCTTGTGATGCTGCGCACAGTATCGACCCTCGTCTGCTAGAATTTTCCGCTCATTGTGACTAAATAAATGCACAAAACTGCAATGATCAAAGAATGAAAATTTCAACAATTATAGCGACGGTAAATGATGAAAAATATTGTATTGAGAATCTTTCATCAGCATACTTGAATGTTATCAAACTGTTCCACTAGAAACCGTTGCTCTGAAAATGTATTCCCAAACTACTAAATGTAAAACTGGTAACACTATTAAATGTAAAACTGGTAACACTATTATCACAACCCATGACACAGAAACCTCAACTTTATGAACATTATACTACTTTAGTAGCTGCACATGCACTGTATTTATGAACTCAATTTATCTTGGTCTGTAGAAATGTCACTTGCATCCTACTGATGGGTTGAATGATCATACACTTGAAAGAAGAACCTGTTGACCCTGCTTGATGACAGCTATTGTGAAACTTATATGGCACTGTCCCAGACTTCTGTGACTGGAATAAATCACCTGAAACAAAAACTCAGGCAGTATCATTGTATACAAATATCAATTAAAAGAACAATCATTACATGTATACTGGGAGAGGTGGGTGGGTGATGTTCACGTTTAAACAGCTGTTAAAAAATGGCAGCCAAACTGGAAAGGTCATGCGATTTACGGCAAAAGCCGAATATCTCCGAATAATAAACAAGATTCGCACCCATCGGATTCGGCCTGTATAAAACAAGCAAATGCTTTGCAAAAACAGCCGATGTAGATCTCACCCATACAAGACGAAGTAGGATGCTCGCATGAATAAAAACGATTATTACCAAAGCAATAATCGGTATTATTCAATTGACTCGCATGAAAATATATACAAATAAAACCAACAACACAATTATTTGTTTGACTAGTTATTTAATGACCAAAACTATATAGTGGAGTGAACTACGGCCACAATGTTGTCACATCAGGATAAGCACCAGCTCCGGATTGTGACATAAGCTTAAATTCCCGCAGACGAGAGACGATAAAGTACGCATGTATTGTTTAATATTACTGCAGCCAGACAACACACTGTACTTTGAGGCTTAGAAACTGCCTTAAGTTTGACATTATACTACTACAACAACATTGTCAAACGTCGAGCTAGAATCCAACAGCCACTTTTTACTTCAACTTACATATTAAAATGATTACCGACCGAGCAAAGTCAGTAATAGCCTACCAAATATCTATTATCACAAGATAAGCTCACTCAGAGGCTAACGGTCAGGTTGACCGTCCGCTGTAGCGGGCCTACCAAGTAACTATTAGCACAAAAAGCTCACTCAGAGGATCACGGTCAAGCAGACCGACAGCTGTAGTGGCTACCCTTGTGATGCTGCGCACAGTATCGACCCTCGTCTGCTAGAATTTTCCGCCACAATAAATTTCCGATGTCTGAAGGAAATTTATCCGCCAAAATTCACCAAGTCATAACTATACCAAGTTCATTGCAGGAGACTAAGTATTTTATCACGAGATGCGTCCAAATACATCTCAAGACCAACCTCACTCAGGTGGATACCATCACTACGAAAAAACCCAGGGGTTTTATAATCTATATCGTGGACTAACGTGTGGCCTTCAGACAATGCAGATGTTTTTTGCCGGCCAAAACGGTTAATCCTACGGCGTTTGCCTTCAGCTATGATATCTTCACCAACTGAAACGCCCCAGTGTAGGCGCTGCAGTATATCTACCCAAACTATATAAACCCCAGGGTATGCAGCTGTCAAATAATCTATGCCCTGCTTGATCATATTAAATATACGCAGTACACTTAATGAGCACAAATCATTGCCCCCTAAGTTGATGAAAATCATCTTTGGTGGTGCTTGGAAGAGGACTCGGAGCTGTAGAGAATGAATGAAATCCCCCCAAGACATGCCGCGGATTCCATACCAGCCTATGGACCAAGGTTCTGGCAAGTTTAGATTGGATCTATTTCTTTCTCTGGCTCTCACACCTGCCCAATAGACAATGGAATCACCCAGAAACCATATATCTGTAGTAGAAGAAATTAATGTCAACAAGCAAATGCAAGAATCTTGCTAAGCTCTGATATAGCCCTGAAAAGATGAAGAGCACCATCTACCCATTTGCATAATAGCCTCATGTGAGATACCCTTTGCTGCAAGCTCAGTAGCCCGACCAATGCGGAAACTGTGGGATAAGATTTTACTGCTATGAAATGGGGAAGCCATAATACACTTGGCCAGGACTGCTGAAAACTGGCCTCGTGTAAGTGGAGCACCGCTCTGGTGCTGAAAGAAGTAACCGTCAGCCTTAGTTCTTAATGAAGAATATTTCAGTAAAGCACATACAGGGCATAACCCAGGATCTGATTCACATGGAATTCGAAGGGATTCTGGCTGGCCAGACTGATTTGTTTTAGAATGACGTATTGTCACTATGACTGCCCTATGAGCAAGATCAAACTTTATGTCACTGAGCTGTAAAGCCCTACCATAATGCTGATAGTTTGTATGTACCAATTCACTGACTCTAAATAAACCAAAATAAGCTAATAAATATGCTGCTTGAAACAATGATGTTTCATACTGATTGTAGCACAGCCGAGGAATGGCACTGCAAATGGCACGTAAAATTTGCGGTGTCACTGGTGCTCTATTGTCAGCTCGTTTACTAGAGCGATGACAACCTTCAAGCAATTTTTTGACAATAAATAGCTCTGAAGGATCATACCAGTTGTTCAGTTTATGAAAAAAGCTTAGACCTGCCATGTATGTAGAAATGGTTGATGGTGCATAGCCATTCTCAAAGCAGTATGCCACAAACAGGACAATCTGGTCGGCCTTAAATGGATATGAGGAAGTCAGGCCATACTGAGATAGAAAAGCATGGAAACAAGATACAGCATTATGATATGTGGTAGCTGTGTTGATGGCTACACTAGCCTGCAACAACGTCCTGGTTCTTCTTCGAAGACATTCCAAAGGTACCCTGGAATTGGGGTTGGGTCTGAGTCTGCATCTGGTGCCAACTCTCGAAACCGATGGAACAGCTGCCGAGACAAAGAATCGCAAATATTATTACACGTACCTTCAATATGTGAAGACCTCACAACAATATTCAATTCAAGGCACTTCATAGTCAAATGACGCAACAGACACATAACATGCTCCGATTTAGAAGTCATAGAATTGAGTATTTGCACTACGGCCATATTGTCACAGTTAAACTTAATTTTCTTGTTCTGAAGGCTTTGCCCCCAAAGATGCAGCGACACAAATATGGGAAATAGCTCAAGCACAGTAATATTATCGGTGAAGCCCTTTTCCCTCCAACTTTTATGCCAAATAGCGCAAGCCCAACTGCCCTGAAAATAGATGCCAAACCCCAAGTCTGGACCAGCTGCACTGTCTGTGAAAAGCTCTACGTCTTCATTTGAAACCCAGAAACGATCATGAAATGCTGAAATTCCATTGTGTGCCTTGAAAAACTGTAACCACATTTTCAAGTCTGCTCTAATTGAATTATTGACCCGAAGGTGATGATGTGGTTTGGTCAAGCCACAAATTGAATTAATAAGCCTCCTACAGAAAGGTCTGCCTGGTATAATTGCCCGGCAACAGAAATTCAAAGAACCAATCAAAGATTGCATTTTCTTAAGCGATACCTTTGCCTTTGCAAGAACCATTTCAATTTTCTGAACCACCTCAGCTAATTTTTCTCTAGGGATACGAACCACCATATTCACTGAATCTAGCTCAAGACCTAAAAAACACAAAACTTCTGTTGGGCCCTCAGTTTTCTCTTCAGCTAAAGGCACTGACAACTCCTGCAAAAATGATTTAAACGTCAGCATTAACTCCCTACAGCCTGAGTATGATTTATGACCACCCAGATAGTCGTCTAAGTAATGCAGTAGCCTAGCATCAGAATCCATGCGTCTCTTCACCGCAAACTCTAAAAATGTAGCAAACCGTTCAAAGGTCCTACAACTTATTGAACATCCAAAAGGAAGAGATTTTTCAACATAATATTTGCCATTAAACTTGAAACCCAGAAGTTCAAAATCGTTCTTGTTCACTGGCATAAGACGAAAAGCATTTTTGAGGTCCATTTTAAAAAGCTTACAGTTAGACCCAAGGTCCTGCATAAGAAAAACTGCCTCATCGAAACTTGTATATTGGACTGAGCAAATGTGAGGATCAATGAAATCATTCACTGAAAAACCCTGAGGATATGAAAGGTGGTGAATCAGCCTATATTCACCTGGTGTCTTTTTAGGAACCAAGCCAATGGGTGAGATTCTTAGAGAATCAATAGGACATTTCTGAAAAGGCCCAGCCACTCGACCAGCCAAAATCTCCTTATTAATTTTATCCTGCACAATGTGTGGTAATTCCAAAGCTGACTTCAGATTTTTTGCATCAGATGCGACACGAGGACCCACATAATGTAGTGAGAAACCATTATGAAAACCATCCAACAAATATTCCCTGTCCTCACTATCATAGAAACCAAGTTCCAATTCCAATGCAACCAGGTCAACGGGTGTTGCAGCTAAACTTGAAATATCTTGATTAGATGGTTCATTGACTGGTTCCCCGACCGACACTGCCACGAGACCTAAATCCCCTACCCCGCTGGTATCTGAAGCCAGATCTTGTAAAAGACCCTCGAAAGGGCGTCACGCTGGACTGTTGCTGAAAGGACAGAGTGTTAGTCTGCTTGCTAGGACACGCTGCAGCACCATGTTGCAGAGACCCGCAGCTTGAACAGATATGAGGGAATCTACAATAGGGCCAGTGGCAAGTACCCTTGTTGAAATCATTGCAGGAGTATGATTTTGCCCCTACTGAATTCCCAGCTGACTGGTTATTTGGTTCAGCGGCTCTGACCTGCATACATCGCCACCATAAGTCATTATTAATGACCGACCAGGATGAGGGATAATTTGCCTGGCGGATTCTAAACTGCTCATCGTAATCCCTCCAGCAAAACGAGCCTGTCTGTTTTGAGGCGGCTTCCCTTATTAAAAACATGTAATGCAACAATTCATTTGCTTTATCCTGATGGGCTGTTAGAAAAACTGAGGTGTAAATTAAGAAAGCGTCAGTCCATTTTTCAATTGACTGAATTTTTTCCCTACAAACTTTTGATTTCATTTCAATTCCTCCTTCCGAATTTAATTTAAGTGAACCCCCACTACAAAAATCCTTAAGTTCCATACCCCCTTTAAGGAGGAGGGCTAAATTTATGTATTCTCCCTTACATATCTGCTGCTGCAGTGATTTAGGGACATGCATGAAGATAGCATCATTGGCACATCTCAAAGGATTAATGCCTTGCTCTTGCCCGGACATAAAACGGTCATTGTTATCAAAACAGACTGGTTGGGGCTGCGAAATAATTGCCGAGGCGGGTGGGATGGTTGGATTCAGATTTAATGAAGGGGACTGTACTTGTACGCCTGGCATTGACGAAAAAATGGCCGGAGAAAAAGCTCCAACACCCAAATTTGATTGCGGAGTGGCCGGTTGACTCTGTTGATTGGTCGTTTGACCCTGTCCTAACTCTGACACATTACCAAGCGTTGTTGCATCATTAGAATTAGCATTAATCGGCATTTCAACTTGTTGGGAGGCCCTTAGAATAGCCTCAAAATCGACTATCCCATTACCGTTATCTCTCGAATTGGCAGATAACATCTGGGTTTTTTCTGACTCTGCCTTCTTAGATGCTCTAGAAGGTGCACCTCTCCGTCTGCTCCGGCCTTTACCACGCATGATGGCACAAATCAAACGCAGAAATCGGATAAATACGATGATGTTCACGTTTAAACAGCTGTTAAAAAATGGCAGCCAAACTGGAAAGGTCATGCGATTTACGGCAAAAGCCGAATATCTCCGAATAATAAACAAGATTCGCACCCATCGGATTCGGCCTGTATAAAACAAGCAAATGCTTTGCAAAAACAGCCGATGTAGATCTCACCCATACAAGACGAAGTAGGATGCTCGCATGAATAAAAACGATTATTACCAAAGCAATAATCGGTATTATTTATACATGAGGAGCCCTGGTAGCTCAGTGGATTAAACACTGGTCTGCTGAGCTAATGGTCTAGGTGCAAAGTCCGCTTAATGCAGAATTGTATTCAACCATAAATTGGGTTTCCATTGAACTTTGCCTTTTATTATCACCCTTCCATTAGCTAGTTATGACTTAGTTACTCTTAAAAGGCCCTAAAAATGCAAGTCATCATCCATCCATTCATTTATACTTGGTCTGAGAGAATCATTGCTGACAGCATGTTGCAGTGTACTTGTTTTAGAGCTTTGCAGTATTTGGTCAAGCTAAGCTCCAGATAAGCCAATTGTTTTGGGGTAAAAATACATCTTTTCTTTAAAGTTTGCATGAAAAATACATACCTTTTATATACAGACAAATATGCATGAGCAACTACTGTGGATCCAAATCTGACTTCTCCTTAGGAACAGTCTGATCAGGGTCTGCATTGTTTGTTACAAGTTATGAAACATCGCCAGTTAGATTGGATTGTGCAAGTTTGAAGTAAGGTGAATCCAGTATAGATCAAATGGTCTTGCACAAATTCAAAAATTGAAAAATCTATTTAAGAATTGGTTGTGATATCTGAATATTTGCGATTAATATTGTAATAAGATCTCTAGCCATGATATTGGAATATTTATGATTCATATGTGATCAGATCTCTATAGAAAAGTGGCCATGTATTTTTTTGCAGAGGAAATAAGGAGAAAAAAGAGAGCAAAAAATGAAAAAACAGTAGTGTTTACCCCAAATGCATTGGCTTACCTGTAGATGTGTTCAGCGCTTACTTTGCGTACAAAAGTATTTGGCTACAAATGGGTTAACTTTGGAAACAGTTATTTTGTGTCGTGATTTTAGTGAAGTTTGCATGGTCTGTTATTGTACAGGTCTGAAGAAGAGTCCGTCGGATGTTGAAGTTGATCTTCGCGACGGCGATGAAGGAGGTATTGTAATGGAGGTTCGGCATAGAGCAAGAGGTATTTTATCAAGGGCTTCTCATAATTGCATGGCTTTTTGACAATGATTTGAACTATACAATATTGTGCATATATTTGTGTACAAAATGAAAGGTGTCATGAAGCATTGTGGAAATAGCCTAGACTCAGGTTAGCCTGCACATCTGTGACATCTGATCAGGCCCAAAGGTTATAAAACTTGAGTATATTCTCAAACTCAAAATAAAGCACATGCTCGGAAGCAGCAAATCAGTGTGCTTTATTTTGGGTTTGAGATTATTCTCAAGTCTTATAACCTCGAACCCAGATCAGTCCACATATGGACAATTGGTACTCATTCAGGGGAAGCAACTCTACTATTTTCTTTTTTGCCTCCCTTCTCAGTTGGGGTCAATTTCAGAAAAAAACGTTTTGTTCCTCTATGAGCAAGTTCTTCTATGAGTAGTTCTTTGAAAGGGCTTTATTTTTCATGGAGCAAACAGGCTGTTATGAAAGTTGTTCCCCTTTGTAAAAATAGCAGAGAAACATGAACATGTACATATACTCCTGTAGAATCTTAGGAGTGTGTGGATAAGATTCTGTGTGGCTGTGCAGGGTGAGCTGAGTCTGCACTGAAGCCCATGCAGTTGGGTTTGTTTTCAGGTATGGTGGCTTACACGATAGAATCTGAGTTATACAGTTGACTTTAACTTGTACAGCTAAGACCATAAGAGCCGCGACACGAGAAAACCAACAAAGTGGTTGTGCACCCAGCGCAGACTCAGATTAGCCTGGGCATCGGCCTTGTCTGATCAAACTCTTTGCTAAGCGCTCAAAGGGTAGCTAAGGGTCCAAGCTACTTCCATGCGCACAGTGAAGACTCTGATCAGGCTGGGCGGATGCCCAGGCTGATCTGAGTCTGCGCTGGGCGCACAACCACTTAGTTGGTTTTGTCGTGTCGTGGCTCATATTTATTTACCTGTAAGACAGGGTTGTTTTCACCCTCCAGAATGACCCCATATAGGTAAATCAGTAATTCTGCAATTAGATGGATTTTCCCTAGTCAGGAGGAGCGGCTGTAGTGTAGTGGATAACACTCCGGACTACCAATCCAGGGATTGCAAGTTCGAACCCCCGCTTCTCCGGTCTTTCGGATGAGACTTTAAACCGAGGTCCCGTCTCCATATGACCTCGTTGGTGGTGGGACGTTAAACCCGAGTTCACTCACTCACTCATCCCCTAGTCAGGATAATCCCAAATATCTTGACACATATTCTGTGTGGTTGATCTAGAATTAGGAGAGAGAAGAACTAAAAGATCTTATATTAGAATAATAGGGTAAATCATGAGCAAACAGAAACGTTGAGCCTGGATATATTATGCAGGTTGTAAGAATAATACAGTCAGTGCTCTTTACAAAGGAGGAGCGGTTGTAGCATAGTGGATAACACTCCAGACTACCAATCCAGGGGCCGCATGTTCGATCCCCCGCTTCTCCGGTCTTTCGGATGAGACTTTAAACCGAGGCCCCGTCTCCATATGACCTCGTTGTTGGTGGGACGTTAAACCCGAGTTCACTCACTCACTCACTCTTTACAAAGGCACTCATTACAACAGCAAAATTCTTTGTTACATCATTTTCATATGCACAGAATGAATTTATTGGAACAAGTACATGTATTTTTTATAACAGCAAATTTCAGTTAAACATCAAAATGTTTGGGAACAAATGGCGTCTTTGTAAAGAGGGTCCATGTAGCATGATAAAGATAATGCCACATAATCCCTGCATGAGCTCATAGCAGGAAGGGGTGTTTTATGATAATTCTAAGATGATAGATGTTGAGATGTATGGATATACATATACCTGCTTGTTTTTTTTTTTTCGGCTATTTCTGGAAATAAGTAGCAACTTTTGTGACTTACTGTTTGCTTTCGTGACAGCAAAACCCATCCAAAAGGGGGTCTGCTCTTAAAGGAAAGAATAAGTCCTGAAGAAACCTGGGCCTGAGGTTATAAAACTTAAGTACATTTTCAAACCCAAAATAAAGCACACTGATTGATTGCTTCCGAGCACATGCTCGGAAGCAGCCAATCAGTGTGCTTTATTTTGAGTTTGAGAATATTGTCAAGTTTTATAACCTTGAACCCTAATTTCTTCCTTTTATGGTTGACTCCTATTCAGAAGGGAGGCATAAATGTATATTCTCAAGTTTTAGAACCTTGAACCCTAATTTCTTTCTTTTATGGTTGACTCCTGTTTAGAAGGGGGCATAAATGAAAGAATCTGTTGAAAAGTGTACCCAGTCACCCTTATTCTCTATGAAAAAAGATACATTTCTGCTCCTTGGCGAGGTATTTTGTTGAGTGGCCACAAGGTATGCATTTGTGGCAATGTTGTGGCCGTCATGTAAATCTGCTTTAGTGACCTGGTCCAAATGAAGTGAGTGAACTCTGGTTTAACGTCCCACCAACTTGGTGATTATACAGAGATTGAATTTTGGTTTAAAGTTTCATCCGAAAGACTGGGGAAATGGGGAATCAGTCATGCTGGAATGTTAGCCTAGGATGTTAACCACTTCACTACCACCCCTCTGGTCCTAATGAAGGTAGCAGAAGGGCTGGAAAAATCCACTTGTCCGTTCCCTATAATAAATGCTTCTTGCTGAAAAACAAGTAACAGTTTTGAATTTATCAAATTTACTTAGTATTTGATACAATAATTGGTACTAAAGACGATTGACAGTTTTAAGAAAACTCTACCTTGGTTATGGAGAGAAAGAGAGAAAAAAGGAATGTACCACAGAATTACCATCAGTGTCTCCAGATGGTGTTTTTGAGATGCAAACTGTGAGTGAAAATCCAGAGTAAAAATCCTGACAAGCTTGGATGACTATATTTTTAGGCTCAACAGATGGATTTAACAAAAAATGTATCACTGGTAAAATGAAGCTCTTCTTCTATAGTTAGCAGTGTGAAAAAAGCCTTGTTTGTGTAAAAAATAAAAGATTTCACTATAATGCATGAGAGACTTTACTCACAGAAATGCATGATCAGTTTAAATAATATTGTACGAGTTGAGATCAGTATACTGGCACTAGCTGCATGCATGTGATTGTGTAAATTTTTTTTAATGACATATTAACTATTAGGGTGAATGAGTACATTTTTATAGGGAGCAATCCTGCCATTTTCACTGTCACTTTCCTTCATTATGGGGTTCAGCCATTAAAGGAAATGATTTTCTCACCCATTGGACAAGAATATCCCTTTCTAGAGGTGTCTGAGATTTTTCTGTCTCGGCCTGCTATCTCAGCCTAGGCTAAAAAAGCTGTCTCAAAATGCCAGTCATTGCTATATAGTACAGCCCAATTAATAACACACTTTAATTCAACAAATCAACTTACTACCTGTGATGTAAATTGCATGCAGCATATGAAATTGACACCCAGTAATATACAAGAAATGTCACTGTAGATTTCTGATTAGCTGCCAATAATGAAAAAATGCATGCACAAGATGAAATTAACACACATGTCAAACTATTAATAGAAAATTAGCTTTAAGTTCAACAAGAAGTTAAGGTATTCAATGAATATTCTGTTCTATAAAATATAGCGAATGAGAAAAATAATCAATGATGGGGTTGAGCTCTCGACAAGGAAATCTCAGGCTAGTTTTCAGATTATTTAAGTCTTATGCTCGGCAAGCCTCGCATAAGACTTAATAATCTGGAGCGGCTGTAGTGTAGTGGATAAGACTCCGGACTACCAATCCAGGGATCGCAAGATCGATCCCCCGCTTCTCCGGTCTTTCGGATGAGACTTTAAACCGAGGTCCCGTCTCCATATGACCTCGTTGTTGGTGGGATGTTAAACCCAAGTTCACTCACTCACTTAATAATCTGAAAACTAGCCTGAGATTTCCTTGTCTTGGCTTCAACGCCATCATAGATTCTATTATGCTCTTGTAGGAGCATATTTATTCTTTTAAGAGTATACCCATTGTGGAAAAGATTTATTCTCTTTGGAAGCAAACAGAAGTCAGAAAAGTTGTCTCCTTTGAAAAAATGATGGAGAAACTTCATACAGAATAATACAGTATGAATACAGAATACAGAAATGTGCAGAGTCCTTAGGTTATATAATATGTATACATTTTATCTCGCCTGAATGAAGTTCAGGAAGAGCTATTGCTCTACCCCAGGCGTCGGTATTAGCGGCGGCGGTGGCGTTAGCAAAATGTTAAAGTTTTACGTTAAAGTTTTAATGTAATGGGCAAGGCGCTGTCAGGTGAGCTATCCTGTCCCTGTGACAGGTCTCATTTTCCTATGTAGTGCTTCTGGATTTCTTATTAGCCAGTCTTTCATAAAACATCTTCATTAACAAGTCCTTTGTCTAACCATCCAGCCTTAAAATGTTACTCTGAAATACTAATTTCCCATATATGTTTGAAGTGTTTTAGCTTTTAGAAAGAAAATAACGAAAAGGTAAAAGAAATATAAGATCTTGAATCATTTTGTATTTGCTAAAAGAATCTTGGTTAAATTTGGAACAGCTTCTTAGTATCTCTTGAATCAATGGATGGTCTGCCATAATTCAACTATAAGATGAGATTTGTCTCTCCAGAATGACCCCCAAATACATCAGAGAGTTGTGTGTGATTCTGCTAAACTATGGGGTTTTCTGTTCCAAAACAGTCCAAAAAATCTAGGTCTGTCTTTAAAGACAGATCTAGATTTTTGGACTTGTTTTGAAAAAAAAATCCTCTTCAGATCAACACAGTAGGTGTTATTATGGTTATTATAAATGATGGCTCATGTCAGTGCTGTAGACAAGGAAAGTATGTGATAGTTCTGAGATAAGAGCAGAGATGGGTTTTGTGAGTGGTCACAATGTTGTCTTGGAAATTTTTTTCAGAATTATTATGTCCCCTACACCAAATTGGGGAAGGAATAAGGAGACATATTCTTTTTCATGAATTTTGAGAAACTTTCACAGATACATCAGTAGGAGAGGGGAAAGAGTTGATTTTTGGGATTTGGTGACCTTGAAACTGTTTTCAAGGCCACAGATGAACTTGTCAAAATCGTAGAAAAGCTTTTTTGCACCATATCTCTTGTTGGGATTGCTGGATTTTGAACAAATTTTCACTGAAGCACTATCAGCACATTAGATTTTGGTGATCAATACACCATTTTCAGGGTCACACAATCTAGGTGTATTAAAAATGATGTGTTTTTACGGTATCTCCTAAAGTAACCATTGGAATCATAATAAACTTACATGCTATCACCAACAGGAGAAAGCACAGATTGGATTACGTTTCGACAACCTTGATTTAGTTCAAAGATACAGACAGGCCATCTTTATATCTGCACTTTATTGGGGGAAGAGGAGAGTTTGTATGTGGGGAGGGTGGGGTGGTTGGGGGGGGGAGGGGAGTGACCTTAGACTTAACTATTCTGAGTTGACTGGCTCATAATGAGACTATTTTTTCCCAGTTTTAGGGAACTTATGACCTTAAATTGGATTAAGCTTCAGGACAGAAAAATTTTGACAGTAGCCAGTGATTTTAAGTAAATTTTGACCAGCCCAGTGCATTTATCAGATTTGAAAATGGGTGTGAACACAGTGTATTCCTTAGAAATAGCATGAAAATCCAATCTATTGACTATTTTTTCTTACAAAAGACAAAAGCAAAATGCAGCATAGTCTCTTATGTCAGTAACTTCAAGTAGGTTGGGATGTCATATTACAAGTTTTAATGACATCCCTAAGATTTAGTGAATTCAAAAATCTCTTATCAGTTGTCAAATGTCAGCTTGCATATCCATATACTTCATTAAAAATGGAAATGTTAGTCGAAATCCAAAATGTTCTGTTGCTAACGAAAGAAAGATGTTGCTAATGAAAGATTGAAGTTCCTTCTATAAGCTGAAAATCTATCTTTAGGCTGAGAACATATCTAGAACAAGTGAAAATAGAAGTACTGTACTCCAGATAAGAAGGGTTAACAGGAATAATTCGGGGATAATTTTCCATAATTCCTTCATAAAAACATAGGTTGAGACCTCTAATTAGAACCATCTTGCTGAGATGGTTCTATTAGACTAATGAGGGGTCACAACATACGTTTTATTGAGAAATATGAAAAATTAACTCAAAATTATCCTAACAATTGACCTTATGTGGAGCTCTGGCAGTAATATGGGTCCGAGGTTATAAAACTTGAGTATAATCTCAAACTCAAAATAAAGCACATTGATGAGTATAATCTCAAACTCAAAATAAAGCACATTGATTGGCTGCTTCCGAGCATGTGCTCAGAAGCAGCCAATCAGTGTGCTTTATTTTGAGTTTGAGAATGTACTCAAGTTTTATAACCTATGGGCATGGTTTCATATAAGTTTTGTTATTTTTGATAGCTGCCTCTGGGGATGGGACATACTCCAGCGTGTTCAGCTACAAACCGCAAGATAGAATAGTGTCTAAGATCAAGGAGGTAGAGCATTCAAGGAACTTGAAATTACAGAAGGGGCGTGTGATTGGCAAAGTTACGAACAAGAGGAGTGAAGTCAGTTACCATATCAACACCAGAAAGGTCACCTTTCATTGGCAGAAAGGGAATAAAATAGGTCAGTATCTATTGTTTTGTTTTGTTATGCCCCCAACTTCAAAGAAGTTGAGGGGGCATATTGCCTCTGGGTTGTCCGTGCATCTGTTTGTCACGCATACCCAGAGCTCTAGATAAGAAGGAGTATTTGATGATAATAAAGGATAATTTTTCTTATTTCTCGTTGAAACCATATGTTGTGACCCCTCATCTGAACAGTCTCGACGAGATGGTTCAGATGAGGGGTCACAACATATGTTTTTATGCAGAACTAACAAAAAATTATCCCTAATTATCATCAAATACTCCCTCTTATCTAGAGCTCTGATACCATATCTTAGGAACCTTTTATGCTAGAGTTTCGAAATTTCACTTATGGATTCGTCATCAAAAATAGCTTTTTTTTTTTTTTTTTTTTGCTTTCCTTTTTATCTATTTTTTTTTTTTTGGTAAATCGCAAAACCGCCAAAATAAAAATCCGCCAAAAGGTCCATTTATAAAAACCGCCAAATTTTGCTGCCGCCAAATATAAGTGTTTTACAGTATTTTGTTTCTTGTCCAAGTTGTCTCCCTTTTTGGAGTTATGCCCCTTGAGAAAAAATCAAACTGAAACCTTGGCCTACTTCGCTTGGGGCTAAATCTGCGGCTATAGTCGCTGTTCCATTAATTAGTCATTTCCCATGTAAAGCATCTTCCAATCAAATGTTGGCGACCATTTTCGTGATCTTACGACTAGGTTTGATACATGTTCGCTGATTGTCAAAATTTCTCATCCGGATATTTTTGGCTATGGCCGCGGCCATTCTCAGAGGTATGGTCCGAGCTATAGCCCCAACCGAACATCAGTAGCTCGGCTATAGCCGCGGAATTAGCCCCAAGCGAAGTAGGCCCTTATGAGCAAGATATCTCAAAAAGTATTTCAGCTAGAGCCTTGAACCTTTGCCAGCTTATTAGGACTGATGAGTAGATTAACTACATGTAATTAACTTTTGAAAAAAATTCTTGAATTTTTGACCAAGTTATGCCCCTTTTTTGACTAAGTGCATTGTAAGCCTATGGAACCTTGTGAACAAAATATCTCAATAACCCCTGTTTTTATGCAGCAAGATATTGCCTAAGGTGAAGATGATACAATTAACTTTTGAAAAAAAAAATCGTAAATTCTTTGCCAAGTTAAGCTCCTTTTTCCACTTAGTGCATTGAAACCTACATGTATAGTACAAAGGTACCCTAACATAGGTCAAGAATGGTAAGAGCTAAGAACTTGAAACTTTATACACATGATCAGTTTGGAAAATAAGGGAACATGTGTTTTTTCTTTTTTCCACCTTCATGTTTTTCCAGAGTTATGCCCCTTTTTCGACTAAGCCTGTGGGACCTTGTGAACAAAATATCTCAAGAACCCCTGATGCTAGGATCATGGATATATGCAGGATGACATTGCCCAAGGTGTAGATGACCTGATCAACTTTTGAAAAAAAAATTGTAAATTTTTGACCGAGTTAAGCCCCTTTTTCAACTAAGTGCATTGAAGCCTTTGGTACAAAGGTACAAACATTATGGGATGAGCATTCTATTGAGCCAAGCATATGGTTGGGGGCATAGTGTTTCATAAACACATTTTCTAGTTTCGAAAAGATACAAGATACAAGCTCTTTATTACGAATTTTCAGACCTCATAGAAGCACATACTGGACATGTAGATGGAAAGTATTTATATTGCTAATGCTGTAACAGCAAGGTTCCAGATGTGGGTGGGGTACAGTTAATGATACATTATGGTGGTGGTGGTACATATGAATGGTGTCATGTGAAAAGGTACCTTAAGGAATGTGTGCACACATATCATTTTCTAGTTTCCAAAATTATATGAGACGGGACACGAGAACACCAACAAAGTGGTCGTGCATCCAGTGCAGACTCAGATCAGCCTGGGCATCCGCCCAGTCTGATCAGAGTCTTCACTGTCTTCATGGAGGTAGCTTAGACCCTTAGCTAACCTTTAAGTGCTTAGCGAAGAGTCTGAGTGGACTGGGCGGATGCCCAGGCTGATCTGAGTCTGAGCAAGGTGCACAACTACTTTGTTGGTTTTCTCGTGTCACAGCTTATATAGTTTTATATGTTCTTGCAGGTGAAGGTCAGTTTGGGAAAGTGTACTGTGCAGTTAACATGGACACTGGTGAACTGATGGCCATGAAAGAAGTGAGTTTTAATCTTTACAGGATGCGGCATGAGAGGGATTTTTATGATAATCTTGGATAATTTTTTTTGTTTTGCCTTTCTCCATTTTAAGAATTTATGAATGCATTGTTCTGAAAGAAAAACATCTCTCTTGAAACAAAAACTCGTTTTTAGAAGCCTTCTTTTAATTTAGAAAATGTCTTTAAGAGATGGAAACTTTAAGAGATTTTTTCCACTCCCATAATTGTCAAAAAAAGTGGTCAAAAATGTCAGTTCAAGCACTGTCTTCTCCATAAAAAATTCTTAAAGTTGACAGGTATGGCCATAAACCATCTTACACAGCACGTTCCAGGGCTCAGTCTAGGGAAAAGGATGTGTATATAGGGGTGGAGGTTGGGGGGGGGGGGGGGGGGGGGGGGGGGGGGGGGGGGGCTGGTGGGGGGGGGGGCTGGTGTTGCAGCTTCAGAGAAAAAGTCTCTACAAATGGGCTGGCTTCCTTATTTGAGCTGAGGGAGAAATTTTAATGTATACAGAACATAATACAGGAAAATTCAAACTTTTGATCAGAACTTCCACCAAATTCCTAAAATTACTTCTGCCTGTCTAAGAGCTATAGCCTCTTGCTACATTACCCTCCTTTACTA
Organism: Ctena decussata; assembly: GCA_963989385.1. NCBI lineage: Eukaryota > Metazoa > Mollusca > Bivalvia > Lucinida > Lucinidae > Ctena > Ctena decussata. Next base: position 22,434,756 of record OZ022502.1, read on the forward strand.
TTTCAGATGAAGTTTTCCACCGCTGATATGCAAGCTCATTTCAAAGACATAATAGATGAGATTAAGACATTTGAAGGAATAAATCATCGGAACCTGGTGAAGTATTATGGGGTAGAAGTTCATCGGGTAAGTGCCGTGCTGATAGAATTAAGGTGACTGGATACACTCTGATCTTGAAGAATTGCTTTCCCTGTCATATTGAAGCTACTCTTAAAGGACAGAATTTGCTCTGAGAGAGCAAATTCTTTCCTTTAAGAGAAACTTTCCTTTGAGAAGGGACTTCCAATCAGGGAAGCAAAGATAAGTTTGCTAAAATTGTCTTTTTTGTAGAAATGACACTCATACTACTGTAGAGTATCCTTCTGGCTTTAGGTGACTGGATGCATATCAAAGAGAAAGTACTCTTTTAAGTTGAATAGTTTTGTAACAGGGTCTTCTCTGTCAAATGAATTTGCTTTCCAAGCAATGTAAATTGCATTATTATTGCATGTTCCTCAGATGTGATTTTTATAAGCCTGTTTATAAAAATGAACGTAATGTTAAGGTGCTGTGTGTCTGCTTGTCCATCTGTAAACAGTTTCTTTCAATCACTCTATAACTGTATTATAAATAAGAATGGCAACTTGGGCTTGCTTACTTTCTGAATAACTGGCCCTTAAAATATTTTCCCATACACTCTAGCCCTTAAACAATTTGAAATATTTTAACAAAACTTAAATAGTGGTAATGTATATTGTTTCGGTGCTGTTTAAGGTTAAAGGTGTATTTAAAACAGATTTTCACAGTTTTCATCAAAACTGCATTGTATCTGGGGCTTAGGTAGGAGTATATGTGTTATAGCCAAGTTTTTCAAAGCATAGATAGCTTTTCAGTACACACCGAGTAAAGTTTGGCTCATTTAATCAACAAAAAATGGCTGTTTTCAATGCCATTGAAATTGTGTAGATTTTGCGTTAACATACCACTGTGAAAATTTTGAATAGCCCAGTCTGAAATATAATTTTGAACAGCCCATTCTCTGAGATATGTTATAATTGAGTGCTTATTGTGTTGTTAACAGTCAGAGATGTTGGTATTTATGGAGTACTGTGACAGAGGGACTCTCGATGAAATATCAAGACTGGGGCTACCAGAAGACCTTGTACGTCTTTATACCAAGGACCTGCTGACTGCAGTGCAGGTCCTACATGACCATGGTATTGTGCACAGAGACATAAAAGGTGAGTGAAGCAACACATAGTAAACAAACAGACATCGTAGACAAGCTGTAGGTAGCCAGGCCACATAGCGCAGTCGTAGGGCACCTGACTCTTAAGTCAGAGGTCCTGGGTTCGATACCCGGTACGGCCACATACTTTTGTTTCTCCTTCCCTTGATTCAAGAAGGGCAGTTGTCAGTTATTGGTGAAAGTATGTGCACTTAGTACTGGTTAACCCATTAGGAGGTCTAAGCCTGCCCAGGAATAGTGTGGTTAGGTTAAATGACCATCCCGACATGACCATAGCTGTTTACCGTGGACGTAAAACAATAAAACAACAACGAAACACTTTCAGCGGTAGCAACTCTGCCATTTTCAATTTTGCCTCCCTCCTCAATGGGGATCAATGTTTAAAGGAAAGAATTTGCTCCTATAGGAGCAAATTCTTTCCTTTAAGAGTTGACCTCATTCTTAAAGGAAAATTCTTTCCTTTAAGAGTTGACCTCATTTTTAAGGACTTTATTATCCAGAGAAGTAAACAGGAAGTCAAAGAAGTTGTTTCCCTTAGGAAAACTGAAAACAAAACATAGAAATGTACCATACCTCTGAAACATCCTCCTCATATGAACATTCACATATATACATATATTTATATAGATAATGTTCAAAACAATGGTGTATATGAATAATTTTCAGTGCTGTTCATATGAAATCTTGTGATTATAATTTATTAGAAGTCCTCCCATGCAACAGTATAAATGTACTAATACCAGACTGTAAAAATTGTTTGGGATTGAACAGTATTTTACCCACTGAGCTGCAGGGAGGACATTGTTAAGAGAACAGATTTAACAACAAAGTATTATACTTGAAACTTATAGGACTACAAATTAGTCATGTATAGGATCTAATGGATTGTAACGCTTGTATGATCCAGCACTGGTCCAATCTTCCAGACTCTATGTTGAATATGCTAGAAGAAAGTGTCATGTCTTGATGATGAAGATAAAGAAATTGTTTTCTTGTTGTTTGTAGGGGCCAACATTTTCTTAACCTCGAAAGGTCGTTTAAAGCTTGGAGACTTTGGGTGCTCTGTCAAATTAAAGAACCATACAACCATGGCAGGCGAGGTGAATTCATTGGTTGGGACTACAGGTAGGAGTCATACATGTTCCATTCAGACACTGCTGTATTGTTTACATATTAGAAAAAGAAGGAAACCCAATCTAGTGACAAAAAATTGTAAAATGTGGAGACCAGTAATATTGTGAGCAACATTCAGTATTATAGATGAAGATGCAATGTGACATGTCTCTGAACATGCAGTGTGATGTGTCTCTGAAAATGGGCTTAAAGTCATTGAAACGTACTCAAATTTTGTATTGTTTTATTTAAGTCAGAATTAGAATAATTTCTCCTCATCTTCAATTGTTGTGATTATTGTGTAAGGTTGTTCGGTGGATTTTAATATTGTTTTACTGGCTTCAACATATAACAATTTGCCCACAAACCTTATGTTTCATTATATTGCTTCCTGCCGGGCCGCGTAGCACAGTTGGTAGGGCACCTGACTTATAAGTCAGAGGTTCTGGGTTCGATACCCGGTCTGGCCACATACTTTCGTTTCTCCTTCTGCTGATTCAAGAAGGGCAGTTGTCAGTTACTGGCGAAAATATGTGCACTTAGTACTGGTTAACTGCTAGGGAGGTCTAAGCCTCCCCAGGAATAGTGTGGTTAGGTTAACTGACTGTCCCGACATGACCATAGCTGTTTACCCAGGACGTAAAGCAATAAATAAATCAATCAATTAATCAATATTGGATCATCCTATCTTCCAGCATACATGGCCCCTGAGGTGATCACCAGAAATGACCAGGAGGGCCATGGTAGAGCAGCTGATATATGGAGTGTTGGTTGTGTTGTTATTGAGATGGTCTCAGGCAAGGTAAGATATGGTTGTCATGGTAGCACAAACCTGTCTTAAGTAGATCTAGACCATACTACATAGTCCGGTCAAGTATTGACAATAAACTTTGAATTATAGACGGTCCAGTTACTGACTGGGTTGACTGGGCATGCATGCTGACTGTCATAGGCATACAGTATCTGATGATGATTCTTGTGAACATGCATCTTGGCCCATTGTGGCCCTGTTACTCAATGCTCTAGAACTCTGATTCTCATGGAAAAATAGCTGTTTTCTTTACATTAATGTTTATACTTGCGCAAACACAGTGGTCTTGATACATGTAAAGTATGCATTGTGATCTCACCCACAGAGATCTTATTATCATCTTACTGATATATTGATACTTAATACCTTGATTTACCATGGTGATCTACATAAATTACACATCTTACTAATTACACACACTGGTTTTGCACACTTTGGTCTTGCATACAGTGTTCTTGATAATTTATGTATGCAACTGACAAACTTATTCATATTGATCATGCACACAGTGGTCAGTATATCATTCGCAGTGATGTAACACATGATGATCACTTTGGTCTTTCCTTCAGTGATCTTGATGATCTTCACACAGAGCTCCAGATTAAGATTCGATTTGGAGGATTTTTCTTATTTCTCAACAAAAACATACATTCTGACACCTCTTTAGAACCGTCTCGCTGAGACGGTTCTAATGATGGGTCACATGATATGTTTTTATGGAGAAATATTGCAACTTACCTCTAAAGTATACCTATTACTCCTTCTTACCTGGAGCTCGGCACGGTGAAAATGATGAGTTCTTCTTGGAGAGACCATGGCATGAGCTAGAGATTAACTATCAGATTATGTGTAAAGTTGGTATGGGATTGTCACCTCCGATTCCAGAAAATCCATTTTTCTTATTTCTCAAGGAAAAACATACATTGTGACCCCTCTTTAGAACGGTCTCGCCAAGACGGTTCTAATGAGGGGTCACAAGGTATGTTTTAATGGAAAATGTAGAAAATATCTCTTGATTAACCCTATTACTCCTTCTTACCTGTAGCACTGCACAGTGATCATGAATTATATCTTGCAGAGACCCTGGCATTAGCTAGAGAGCAACTATCAGATTATGTTTAAAGTTGGTATGGGAGTGTCACCGCCGATTCCGGAAAATCTATTTTTCTTATTTCTCAACGAAAACATACATTGTGACCCCTCTTTAGAACCGTCTCGGTGAGACGGTTCTAATGCGGGGTCACATGATATGTTTTTATGGAGAAATATTGCAAATTATCTCTAAAGTATACCTCTTACTCCTTCTTACCTGGAGCTCGGCACGGTGAAAATGATGAGTTCTTCTTGTAGAGACCCATGGCATGAGCTAGAGAGTAACTATCAGATTATGTGTAAAGTTGGTATGGGAGTGTCGCCTACGATTCCAGAAAATCCATTTTTCTTATTTCTCAACGAAAAACATACATTGTGACCCTTCTTTAGAACGGTCTCGCCAAGACAGTTCTAATGAGGGGTCACAAGATATGTTTTAATGGAGAAATGTAGAAAATATCTCTTGATTATCCCTGTTACTCCTTCTTACCTGGAGCACTGCACAGTGATCATGAATTACTTCTTGCAGAGACCCTGGCATTAGCTAGAGAGCAACTATCAGATTATGTTTAAAGTTGGTATGGGAGTGTCACCTCCAATGCCGGAAAATCTTTTTTTCTTATTTCTCAACGAAAACATACATTGTGACCCCTCTTAAGAACCATTTTGCCGAGACGGTTCTAATGAGGGGTCACAATGCATGTTTCTATGGAGAAATACAGAAAATTATCTCTTAAATTATCCCTGTTACTCCTTTCCTGAAGCACTGCACGGTAATCATGATGAATTACTTCTTGTAGAGACCCTGGCATGAGCTAGAGAGCAACTATCAGATTATGTTTAAAGTTGGTATGGGAGTGTCACCTCCGATTCCGGAAAATCTCGGGGAGGAAGGAAAGGACTTCCTGTCACATTGTTTAGACCATGACCCGAGTTCTAGATGGACAGCTGTGGCTTTGAGGGATCATCCTTTCTCTAAGGTGTGTATATTTGCTTGTGTTTATTGCCTTGTGTAACAGTGTGATACATTTGCTTGCATTTGCAGACCACTACATCAACCAGGTATTTTGGCAGATAATTTTGATAATTTTTCTTTCTGTAAAATCATATTTAAGGTGTTCAGGTACACCTTTATGGGTTTTTTTCAGCCCTTTCTTCAAAGGGAGGTTACTTTGTGACTTCCTGATTGTTTCTCTCGATGATGTTGCTTTTCCAAAAGTGTCTGCTGTTAAAGGAAAGATTTTTCTCCTTGAAAAGCAAATTCATCCTTTGAATAGTTGAATGCTATTTTTTATACCCCGCCACACGTTAGTGGCAGGGTATTATGTTTTCCCTCTGGCTGTCCGTGTGTCCGTCCATCCGTCTGTCGTACGTACGTCTGTCTGTCCGTCTGTCCGTGAGCACTTCGTTTCCGTTCGATAACTTGAGTATTTATTAACGGATTTTCTTCATCAAACTTGGCATGTGCATTGATCTTGGGAAGTTCTCGGTTGGGATTGTTAATGGGTAGATTTCGATGTCTTCTGGTGGAGTTATTGCCCTTGGTTTGCTGTGGCGGGGTATTACGCAGTCATTTACGATGCTTTTATTTAACGGAAGGAAAAAAAGTAGCAGGGTTGCTTCCCCTGAAAGTGTACCCATTTACCTTAAGGAGGTCTCACTGAGGCATTTCTAATGAGAACCATCATCACATGTTTTCTAGAAAAAGAAGAAAAACTTCATGTTCAAAATTTTGTTGAAGCGATGCTTGGTGACCTGGGCATTAATTCGTTTCTGTCTCTCGAAATTGGCTTGGTGTAAGTTTGTATTTTTAAACAGAATACATTAAGGTTGAAAGTAATGATAGTCCTTAGATTTAAAAGCAATTAGATATTAAAGTTAGCATGTAATAATTGATGGCAAAGCAAGATTTAATGAAAGTTTTCCATTTTAATTGGCAGCGAAGCTGAAATTTAAGTTAAAACTTAGTTTGAGAAATGCTCATAGAATTGGATCCTGGATTCATTTCCATCATCTGTTGTCGGTCACTATAGAAACACTGGTAGTTAATGCAAAAAGGTGCTATGCACATTTTTGCATTTGTGGGACAATGCTTAAGAAATTTTTTGAGGGTTTATAGAGCTAGGAGAGCAGGTGATGGCATACATTTGTGTTGTTTTCCTTTTCCAGATCGTTGACGATAAAGAAGAGGATGATGACGACACAGGACAAGGCTGATCTACCCCACCCCCTTTTCTGCAGTTGGAAAAATTAGTTGCCATAGTTACCTGACTCATTAGAATTCCAGAACTATGGAACTCGATGACTGGTTTAGAATGAGATCTTTCTGCAGATGCTTGCCTTTTAAAACTGTGATATTAACTTTCTAAAGCATGATTACTGTGCATCTTGTAGTAAGAAAAGGCTGGAATACAAGCTGGATTCGAGACGTAAAAAAATTGAGCCATGGCACGACAGAGGTTGTGTGCCCAGTGCAGACTCAGATCAGCCTGGGTATGCACCCAGTCTGATCAGAGTCTTCGCTGCCCGCATGGAGGTAGCTTAGACCCTTAGCTACCCTTGAAACGATTAGTGAAGAGTGATCAGACTGAGCAGAAGTGTAGGCTGAACTGAGTCTGCGCTTGGCACACAACCACTTTGTTGGTTTTCTTGTGACGCGGCTCAAATATTGACTGTTAGTTTTGTTTAGCTTCATATTGTCAGTTACAACAAAATTTTTACGCTGGTTAGAATGGACATAAAAAATCCCTAAAAATATATTCACATTAAATATGATGAACATTACATGGAAAGTATCATATGGACAGATGCCACTGACAGGGAAGACTCAGATCAGTCAGCACATCCGCACACTGATCACAATTGTCTTGGTTTGCATAAATAAATAAGTCCTGGTCCCGGGTGTTCAAAGCACTGTTAGCTTAACAAAGCTGTTGGTCAATGATTCCAGTACTTACAATTTTCATTGTGGTAATATTTGTTACTGAAAAATTGTGAGGAGCTTTTAAAAGCTCTATACATTTTTCAGCAAAATATGGCAGTGTTTTTAAGTATAATAAGTTTGAAAATCTAACAGCTTGTTAACCAACCACGTCGTTAGTTTTGAACAACTGGGGCTGTATTCATAAAACGACTTAAGTGGTTGCTATGCTGTTGCTAAGGCTAAATTTCTTTGAAGGAGATTCTCTACAACTATGAAATTTGCTCTGGAGGAACAGTCTTACAAAGACTGTTCTTCCAGACCAAATTTCATAGTTGTAGGGAATCTCCTTTATAGATATTTAGCCTTAGCAACCGCATAGCAACGACTTAAGTGGCTTTATGAATACGGCCCCTGGGCCCTGGTGATTCGGTAAAATTTAAAGGGAACACTTATCACTTTGCACAGTTGCATAGGCTGATTGAAGTATTTTCTGGTTTCAAAGGCATAAGATCTTGTTTCACATGATGCCTGCTTTTTCGTTCTGCTGGAGTCGTGCCATGAGCAGATATGCTTTGCATCAGTCTACACAGCTGCGCTGCAACACAGTTTGGTCCGTCTTTTCTTCAGGGTTTAGATCTTTTAGGATATATAAATTGTTGATGGGAAAAAAATAAAGAGACAACACAAATACTCAGGCTGATATAATATTTATCAAAGGAAAAAAACCCCAAAAAAACACCAAAATAGTGATGACTGCACAATTGCTTGGTTTGACCTGTATAAAAGAAAAAAGAAAGAATTTTGATGGGACTGCACAAATGCTGATCTGATTTTTGCCCCCCCAAAAAAAAAAAAAAAAATAGAGGAAAAGAAAATTAGTCAGATTGTTGAACAAATGCTCATGCTGATCTGAATAAAAAGTAGAATAAAAAAATTGATCAGACTGCTCAAATGCTGATTGGTTTGATCAACAAAAAAATATAATAAAAATTACATAAAATTTAGTTAGATTGCACTAATGCAGATATGACTTAACAAAAGAAAAACAGGCTGCACAAATGCTGATCAGATAGTAAAAAGCAACCAAAAAAAAAAGAAAAGAATTTGGTTAGACTGCACAAATGGTTAGGTTTATATGATAAAAAAAAATGCACAAATAAAGAATTTGCTTATTTGCTAAGACTGATCTGTGTCTTCCATGCAGGGTTGGGTAATCATTTAAAATCCCCTATCAGAGTTATAGTCAGAAATCATGACGTATAATGTACAGACTTATGTGCTATAAATGGTGTAAGTGTTAATTACAAATATATCTCACATTGAGAATTCCATGAATGAGTTAGTCATTTGCAAGAATGAATTTTTAGTGTCACCAAGTGAGGCCATATAATAAAATTTTGACAGAATTTGATATTTGTGACATGTTGAATACTGGTTACATCACAACCCATGATATATATGGGACATGTTGAATACTGGTTATGTTACAAAATCCTGTGGTAATATTTACTATGAATATTTAGACAAAAAAATAAGCAAACAGTGTTGACCCAGATCAGACTGCTCCTAAGGAGCAGTCTGATCAGGGTCAACTCTGTTTGCCAGCAGCTTGATAAAACATGTCGGGAAAGGATAAATGGATGACTAAGTTTTCAAAATTCTAGAGTGAAACAGGCTATTATTGAAATACTGAAACATTTGGGAGTGATCAAGCTTTGCATATTTACTATGAATACAGTGTAGCAATTTACTTGTAACACTAAAGCTCCATCCTCACTCACGGTGCTGGACGGTCCCGGTATGGCCTGGGGAAGAAAAGCCGGTATACCGTGATGATTGGGACCTTTTTCCTAAAAAGATTAAATTGCTAAATTGCATTCTCACATTACCAACGTTCCCACGGTGTATCCCCAGCCTAGAATTTGTTACATGCGGGGGCATTACACCCTATGTCACTGCAACTTTACCGTCTTTAACCGTGCTGGAGCCGGGATCATCCTGCATGAACCCTGTTAAACAGGATCAGTCCCTAATAAAACAGAGATCTGCCGGGCCTAGCCGTAGGTGTACAACCATTTTCCCGTTACAAATGGGGCCTAACCGGCTAATAAACCGGCTCATACAGTTCCAGTCCCTGCCTCCACCAGTATGAAATGGGGCTATACGGTTCAACATCACACTGGATTGCTACGGATTATCATGGTAGAGGGAAGGTAGGGACCCGGACCTGTCCTGTAAATCCCAGGATTAAGCCTGTTCTTGATATCTTTCCCTGTGACTTGCGGTTGTATTTAATATTTCAAAACAATCGGGGCTGTTGGCCGGATCAACAGGGTTCATCCCGGATCGTCCAGGATGTTCACGGTGCCACCAGGATTGTTCATCCGGTTCAACAGGGTTTCCTCCCGGATCACTTAACGGGACTTACTGGGGATACCAAACCGGAACAGTGAGAATGGGGCTTAACATGTTATGTGCCATAGAATTGGCAGTTACAACACATGGTGTCTTATTAATGTTTCTCATACATGCTGCTTTATAACACTATTCAGTGTCATTGCTTCTTAATAGCATCCATTAAGGTTATATGTGTGTATATGTGATCCAGAGCTAAAAATAAGATGACATTGTGATGACAGTTGTGAGATTTCTAATAATTCTTGTTGCATTTACAGTGTATTGTCCCTTATTATGACTCACTTTGCAGGGCAGTTCTGTTGAAGGGTCACAGCATGTTTTATGTAGAAATAAAAACAAAACAAAAACATACTGTTATATATGTATAAAAAATAAAATAAAGGGGGAAAAAAAAAAAAGAAAAAAAAAAAAAAAAAAATAGATTAGACTGCACAAATGGCTATTACCCCTCATTGAAAGTGCTGCTGCAAGGTGAGTCTTACAAAGAGTTGTTCCTAGTATTAGATCTGCCTTAAAGGGGCAGACCAAAGTTTTTTGGGTGAAACATGAAAAAATATCTCAGAATTGTCATCAAACCCATATTTCATCTGGATATCTGGATATTGGTCACGAGCATAACAACAAAACAATATTAAACAGTGTTAAGTTTGTATGGCAGACAACTATGTGGAAGAAAAATAAACTTGTGTGTTTTGTGAATGTCAGTGTTAAAAATGATCATGAGGAAATTGTTAATGATAGCCATCTTCAACTGGTGTGTCATTAACCCTATTGCACTCAGAACAGCCAAAACTCACGAGTTTTGGCTGTTCCGAGTGCAACGGGGTTAAACAAGCTCAGTAATTACTATTTTCAAAATGTATTTCTCAGCACTCTAGATATAAGTTTTGGTTTTGATAATAATTTGGGGGTAATTTCTGTTCAGTTGTCTTAAAACATATGTTGTTATCCCTCATTAGAACTGCCTCAGTGAGGCAGTTCTAATGAGGGGTCATAACATACACTTTTATGGAGAAATAAGAAAAAATCCCCAGAATTATTTTCCAGATTCCACCTTATCCAGATTACTGGTAGCCGTTTGTTAAATGGAGTGCCATTGATACAACACAGTATATTTTGTATATACAAAACAAATAGAAAATTTTATTAATGGTTTACATGGCCTTTTATAAAGACCAGTTTAGTTTACTGTTAAAAAATATATAAAGAAACTGCTCTACAATATTGGAATTTAGCGGTGCAGACTTGAAAGTGATAAACTAGAAAATTGATGCTATTCAGTTCGGCTGCATGTTGTGGGGTAGCATTAGGAGTTTCAAACAAGTGACCTGAACAAACTAAAGCCTTCTTAGGGGGTCTTTATAAGTCTTGAAATCACCTTATGGTACATGTAAGTCAGTTCATATTGTTTGGCAGGGCCGCGTAGCGCAATCGGTAGGGCACATGACTGGTAAGTCAGAGGTCCTGGGTTTGAAACCCGGTCTGGCCACATACTTTCGTTTCTCCTTCCGCTGATCCAAGAAGGGCAGTTGTCAGTTTACTGGCGAAAATATGTGCACTTAGTACTGGTTAATTGCTCTAAGCCTGCCCAGGAATAGTGTGGTTAGGTTAACTGACCGTCCCGACATGACCATAGCTGTTTACCATGGACGTTAAGCATCAAGTCAATCAATCGATCAATCATATTGTTGCCTTCAATAAAAAATTACCTCTCTTTTACTACATTCAGGCTCAGATGTGGCTTTTATTGTTTTTATCCCTAAAACAAGCTGTGATAAACTTGGCATAAACCTTGCAGCCTGGCAGACCAAATTCAAAATGATGCCAGAGCCAGATGAGTCTGCTTTAAATGAGCCAACTCATCTAGATCTACACTTCTAGCCATTTTGCTTGAGAGTTTCTCAAATACCCCTTTCCTAAATTGTAGACATGGACAGATACAGGTTGGAAGTGTCAGGTTTAGATGTTTTGGGTGCAAGTGTTAACCCTTTGGGTGACAAAAATTAGGTCTGCAAAATTTCAACAAAAAAATATTTCTTTCAAGCAATAGAACTTGAGGGCAAACAGTGTAGATCCAGATGAGATGGCTCATCATGAGCTGCCTCATCTGGATCTACACTATTTGCAAATTCATACTTTTCATTTCTTAAGAAATTTTTGATTTTAGTATTTATTTCCCGTAGATCTCCTAGTTATAAATTGTCCCTTCTGGTATCCACTGTTGTCTTGCTCACTGTACAAAAAGCTCAAAGAATAGCTGAGACATGTAAAATGATGTTTATGTATGTACATATGTACACATATTAATATAACAAGAATACATATAATTTTGTTGATATAAGTAAGTTTCTGTTTCAGCTCTCTTAATTGCTTTGTTATTGTAAATAAGAATGTACTCTAGACGTGCTAGTCTTGCATAAGATGTAAAACCATGGTATCACCTCTTTGCAATCCAGATCCAAAATTTTTCATGCTGACTTATTTACTCTAGTTGTTCCAGCATATTTTAGGTAATCATGAGGCACATGTCTGAGGAGTTCTGAGTTTATGTTAGTGCTTTTCTAGGAAAAATTACATCCTGGGGTAGGATCAGAAAGGTTGAAGAGATGAAATACAATCATTTTATAGTGTGAAGATAAGTAAAATTTCCTTCCTGGTACCCCTGACAAAAAGGTCCAGTCCTGCCCAGGGAGTTAGTTTTATCTGGAAAAGCCTTTAGCAAAAAAAGGTTTTCTGTCATCACTCAAAAGGTGCCGCCTTATTTGGAGCTCGAATATGCTATTGTTGTTCTAATTCTCGTAACAATATTCCTCAGAAGGCTCTAGAGAACAAATCCATAACTTGAGCTCTAATATGCCTTGCCTGTGTAAAAAAACTTTTGATATGGTAGGCTGATTGTGTACCATATTTCTTTGGTTAGAAGACAGAGGTTTTCCTTTCCCAAACAATCACAAATATCTAGAACCATCTAGATCTTTGGGGTTGTTTTGGAAGGGAAAAGCCCATGATATTACAGCAGAATTTAAAGACTGATACATGAGCTGCGACACGAGAAAACCAACAAAGTGCTTGCAACCCAGCATAGATTCAGATCCGTTTGGGCATCCACCCAGTTCGATCAGACTCTTCGCTAAGCGCTTAAAGGGTAGCTAAGGATCTAAGCTACCTCCGTGCGGACAGCAAAGACTCTGATCAGACTGGGCAGATGCCCAGGCTGATCTGAGTCTGTGCTGAGCGCACAACCACTTTGCTGGTTTTGTCGTGTTGCAGCTCATATATATTTGAGCTCATTGTAGACAGGGAAAGCCCCCATAATATAGCCAAATAAATACTGTATACCATCTGTCTTATAGAGATTAGAAACTTCCATTTTTTGCTGATGTTCAGGTAGTTCTCCTTTAGAATTGTTAGAGTGGTGTACATGTTCATGATGAGAGTACTTTTAAAAAGTTTGCTTTCTCACTTTAATGGTTTTTTTGCACATTAAAGAAAGTAATGGCTTTTTGAACGTAAAAGAAAGCTGATATTCAGTAGTTGAATAGTATGAAATACAAAGTTTGCTCAGTGAAAACTACATGAACTGTAGAAAGTATCTGTGATTAAGAGTACATACAGTCTTTGTATGTAATGTTATGTTTTACCTATATTTATTTTGATAATATAAGGATGCAGAACAAATACTAGAACTTACAAAAATTTCATTTGTAAAAGGGTCTTTAGACTTGTGTAGGAATTCTGTTTGACTATTTTGGGTAAATCTGGTTGTTTTATTAAACAGTTGTAAGTAACAGAAGCTCCTTTATTTGTACAAAGATTTTGAAGTATGATATGTGCTAGAAATGTGCTTGTATGTCTGCCTATTTCGATTTCTTAGGGAACATAGGAATTTAAATCTCCTTGCCATGATTTCTAATGTAGTATCACTTATCACCCCCTTCCCAGATGTACAAAAGGGAAAAAAGATAGAATTGATAATAACCACAGTCAGTGTGTGGAGAGAAGGCAATATTTTTTGGGATGGAAGTACAATATTTTTGTACGCACCTAATAAACTTTACTGTCTTCTGTAACTTTGGTGTCAAAGAGGCATATGTGCTTACTGCCCATGTATGAGTCACTCTAAGAATACACAGCATATTACATTGTAATTAAAGTGAATGGGCACATTTTCTGGGCAAGCAACTCAGCCATTTGCAGCTTTGCTTCCTTTCTCGATAAGTGTCAACTGTCGTAGGATGGAATCTGCTCCTCTAGGAGCAGATTCTTTCGTTTAAGAGTAGACTCGGTTTTGGAAGGTTTTCATTACTCAGGAGGAAACAGGAAGTCACAGAAGTTGTTTCCCTTTGTAAAAGTGGCAACTATTCATGGCAGTACGCCCATACATCTTAAGGTAGTATTTTTTCAAGCTCAGATTTTTCAGTGATCGTTGCATGATATGTTAGTTGATTACCTATGGAAATAATCTGGTATCCAAAAAAGCCATGCCTCTAGGGAAGGCATGCCCAGAGGTTATAAAACTTGAGTACATTCGCAAACTCAAAATAAAGCACACTGATTGGCTGCTTCCGAGCACATGCTCGGAAGCAGCCAATCATGTGCTTTATTTTGAGTTTGAGATAATTCAATGATGGTGAAGACTTGGGACAAAATTATCCTACGCAATGTAAATTACATGAATTTTCATGGTGATGACCCATATTTTGATTACTTTGCAGAATCTTCTGCCCCTCATCATTGCCACCACTGATGGCTGTCATGCAAACATCACATAGTGATATAATGCACGTGTCTTTTGCAATCTTGACAACCCCAGTGGGAATTAGAGGGGAGAACTGGTCTGGGTCTGCTCTGTTTGTTTAGACCTATCTGTCCCAGTACTTAGAATTTTTAGGGTATATAGCATTATCAGTAAAGACATACAGGCTGATCTGAGTCTTCACTGTTCACATTTGGTATAAGGACCTTTTTCTCGGAACATGGCTTAATATATTCAGAAAAACTACATATATAAGAATAAAGTTCCTTTAATGGCCATCACCACAGTATCAGATGTTAGTGTCATGTCTGAACTTTAGTTGTGTCCCTAAGAAAAATTGACATTTGGGCAGGAAAGTATTACAATGGTAGTATTTGCATCAAAATGAAATTAATTGACTATTTAGTGTCAGAGTAACAACACTGAAGTGCCATTTTGAATGTTTGATAATGATAATGTTTTCCTGTATATTTCTTGTTTAGTAGTTTTATAGAGACATCTTATTTTGTAGAGGTGCACATTTATAGTTGCAGAGCTCCATTTACTAAATTTTGGGGACTGATTTTTTTTCTCTCCATATTTCTCCATGGAAACAGTAGTAGAGTTGTTGCTTTGGTAATTTAATTAGAACTTCAGTTTAAATACAAGACAGTTGACAACCCAAAAATCTCGACCTGTGTTGCAAGATTCTTTTAAATGTTGATATCATTTTAGAAGAATTTGTCATTCAGTAAAGTAAACAGGAAGTCACAGAAATTGTCTCCCTTTGAAGAAATGGCTGACAATTGAAGTGTACCTATACACCTTAAATGGAGAATTTTTTTTTATCAGTATCTGGAGAAATAGATTAAAAGTTTTGGCCCCAAATGTTTTGCTAATATGGAGTCCTGTTTATATAGATATTTTAATTTGTAGATCTGTACATATAATATATAGTTAGAAGTCTGTATTTATTGAGAGATTGTTACTGATATTTGTTGAAGTTTGAGAGGATGATGCTTGACAATAAAACAACCAAATAATAAACTTAAAATAACATTTTTGTGTTTCTGCTTTCTTTGGTAGCTCATTGCCCCAATGTCGCAGGTAATCTGTATTTTTCCAAAGTTTGTGTGGACCAGTTTGAGTAAGAATCGCCAGTGGAGGAGAATCTAATATGTACCCACAACATATAGGCATTCTCATTTAGAATTGAGAAAATTATCTTACAATTAACACCAAATACTCTACTCATCTGTGCCAATGATAGATACTGCAAACTGCCTAATTATACTGATGTTACAGAATAGTAAATGTATAGTGTAGTAAATGTCAGTTTTATTTTCTGTATTGAATATGTTAAGCTACATAGATAATGTGGTCATTACTCTCTCTCAAAATTTTCGGTCATAAGGATTTTATTATGCCCCCGCCATTAAAAATGGGGGGGCATATAGTATCACCGCTGTCCGTACGTATGTAGCGTAGCGTACTTATGTGTACGTACATCCGGGATGAAATGGTTCCCGTTCAATATCTTTTGAAAGCGTTGGTGTATTGAATTCATATTTCATACACAGCTATATAATCATAAAATACAGGTCAAGTTCGATGTTGGGTAAAATCTGTCTATTATTGTGGGAGTTATGGCCCTTTTTCGACTTTTGTTTCTATGAAAAAATGGTTTCCATTCAATATCTTTTGAAAGCATTGATGTATTGAATCCATATTTCATACACAGCTATATAATCATAAAAGACAGGTCAAGTTTGATGTTGGGTAAAATCCGTCAATTATTGTGGGATTTATGGCCCTTTTTTGACTTCTGTTTCTATGAAAAAATGGTTCCAGTTCGATGTCTTTTGAAAGCGTTGGTGTATTGAATTCATATTTTATACACAGGTATATAATCATAAAATAGAGGTCAAGGTCGATGTTGGGTAAATCCGTCAATTATTGTGGGAGTAATGGCCCTTCTTTTGACTTCTGTTTCTATGAAAAAATTGTTTCCTTTCGTATCTTTTGAAAGCATAGGAGAATTGAATTCATATTTTATACACAGGTATATAATCATAAAATACAGGTAAAATTCGATGTTGGGCATAATCCGTCGATCATTGTGGAAGTTATGGCCCTTTTTCGACTTCATTTTGTATGAAAAACTGGTTTCCGTTCATTATCTTTTGAAAGCATTGGTATATTGAATTCATATTTTATACACAGGTATATAATCATAAAATACAGGTCAAGTTCGATGTTCGGCAAAATCCGTCGATTATTGTAGAAGTTATGGCCCTTTCTCGACTTTGTTTTTTATCAAGAAATGGTTTCCGTTCGATATCTTTTGAAAGCATTGGTGTATTGAATCCATATTTCATACACAGGTATATAATCATAAAATACAGATCAAATTCAATATTGGGCAAAATCCGTTGATTATTGTGGGAGTTATGGCCCTTTTTTGACTTCATTTTGTATGAAAAATTGGTTTCTGTTCATTATCTTTTGAAAGCATTGGTGTATTGAATTCATATTTTATACACAGGTATATAATCATAAAATACAGGTCAAGTTCGATGTTTGGTAAAATCCGTCAATTATTGTGCGAGTTTTGGCCCTTTTTCGACTTCATTTCATATAATAATGGTTTCCGTTTGTTAGTTTTTGAAAAGTTACTTGTTTCCGGGCTATTTCTTTTGGAAAGTTGCATGGCATCCATTTCTATGATAAGATACAGAATGTTATCACATATCACAGTCATGATCCCCCCCCCCCCTCCCCCCTTCTTCTCTTGATCCAAGAAGCACAATGCATCTGCCCAAGGATAACAATAAAACATGTACCACAGAAGTCTGCCTTTGTGAACCTAGCTATGCTACAAGTGCCAGTACCTTAAAAAGGCACCATCTGACTTAGGGCAGTAGGCTGGGGTATCTGTGTCCTATGGACACATTTCTAGTTGGCTCACATTTTCTACATCTGTAAATCAAATTTATTTTTGGCCTAGTGTTATTGGAGCATTACAAAATTTGGCATGATGGTACACACAATAGGGAACCTCAGTTATATCTGAAAGTCTGGTGGATACTTGTATTAAACATT
Organism: Ctena decussata; assembly: GCA_963989385.1. Classification (NCBI taxonomy): domain Eukaryota; kingdom Metazoa; phylum Mollusca; class Bivalvia; order Lucinida; family Lucinidae; genus Ctena; species Ctena decussata. The sequence continues at coordinate 22,452,178 of OZ022502.1, forward strand.
ACCCCTGATTGGTAGACTACTGCATAATAACCAGACCACTGCCACTTGAACCAACAAACGAGCAGATGGACAGGAAGACAAAAACTGTAAGTCCCTTGATATGTTATATATGCTAAGGTACAATTACAATGTTAGAAATGACGAATACATCAGGGCCTAGTTGCTCAAAGCAGCATAAGCTGAAAGTTGTCAAGCATTCGTTAAAGTTTCTAGTAGCCATAAAATCAAATGTGTTTGTTTTGTGGGGAAAAATGTGAGGAGCATTTGCACTGTACTCAAAAGCTCCTCACATTTTTCAACAATAAATGGAAGTGATTTTGCATAATATACATTTGAAATTTTAATGTCTTGTTAACTAGCAATCTTAATTTTGAACAGGGCCCTGTAATCTGAATATTCCAGGTAAACTCCTTATTTTGTACCAGGAAGCTGGACCGCGTAGCACAATCTGTAGGGCACCTGCCTCAAGTCAGAGGTCCTGGGTTCGAAACCTGGTCTGGCCACATACTTTTGTTTCTCCTTCCGCTGATTCAAGAAGGGCAGTTGTCAGTTACTGGCGAAAGTATGTACACTTAGTACTGGTTAACCGCTTAGGAGGTCTAAGCCTGCCCAGGAATAGTGTGGTTAGGTAAATTGACTGTCCCGACATGACCATAGCTGATTACCGTGGACGTTAAGCATCAAATCAATGTACCAAGAAGGTATGATAATAACAACCAAGAACTTAAGGTGTAGTATAATATTTATTCATGGAATTCAAGATCACCGCTGTAATAATTAGAAGCACATACAGTATAGCATGACTGTATACCAATAAATATTTAACAGAACGAGCTAGTGTTTAACAACGTTTGTAAACAGTACAAACTTAGCCTGCGCATCTGCACAAACTGATAAAAGCCTTCATTTTCTCAATACAGATTTCCGAAGGGTCGCCTACCATTGACGTCAACATGCTGACCATGATAGATTGCATGCAGGTGAAAATTCAGCTGACCCTTCACTGTCTGTCAAATAAGAAAAATATTTAAAACATTAACACACCCCTTTATCTCAATGGAAACGTATGAGAAAGGATACAAATTTGGGGGAACAACTCTGCCATTTTCATTTTTGCCTCCCTTCTAAAACAGTTGCTCCTTCAGAAGCAAGTTCTAAGAAAAGACCCCCATTTTGTAAAGGTTTCATTCCCTAGGGGAGCCAGCAGGAATTCACAAAAGTCAACTCACTTAAAAAATATGGCATAAAACCAGGGAAAAGTATCCATTCAGCTGAAATCTTTTTATTTCAGAATTTTTTTTCCTTACCCGTGAATTGTCACTGATTAACACGTGGTTGGAGGGCAGATCACGAAGTAGCCATCCTGAATTAATATTCCGATTTATTCGACAACACGTCTTAATCAGCAATAATTCACAGTTAAAGAAAAATTATTTCGATTCTTACATTATACGGAATGAAAATGCAAGATATTACAATGTTTTCTAAACTAAACTATTTTTGAGGCAGACGTCAATACAAGTAAATGTTTACATTCGACGTCATCAAGGTGCAAATTGGCACATCTCAACATTGGCAATGTGAATTATCACAAATCATCACACTACACCCCTTCCTATGTGTTCAATGGGGAAAACATTAACGTCATTATAGAATACTAGTTAACAACCAAGCTGTCCCAACACACACAGTGATAACTGCATGCATACCATCTTTACCAACATGGTTGGAAGCCATAACCTGCGTGGACACTGTAAAGCCAGATTAGCCTCTTCCTACCAGCTGTTAGGGGCCCTAGTACACTCAGAGCTCTAGATAAGAGGGGTATTTGATGATAACTGAGGGATATTTTTATTTTATTTCTTGTTGAAACTATATGTTGTGACCCCTCATCTGAACCGTCTCGTCAAGACGGTTCAGATGAGGGGTCACAACATGTTTTTATGCATAATTAACAAAAATTAAATTAAATACTTCCTCTTATCTAAAGCTCCGACAGTTCAACCTGTATTAAGCAAGCACCTAAGGGATAATCAAAATCTGCTTGCTTAAGACAGGTGCTTGCTTAATACAGGTACATTTAAATGTATTAGCCTGCTTTGGGAACTGAATACATGCTTGCTGAATACAGGCTGCTTGCTTAATAGAGGTGGCTATTACGGTTTTGTTGTAGCTCGTCGGGGCACTAACATCTAGGCTTTGAAGCAGAATTCTTTCCACAGGGTTCCAATGCACACAGCTTTTCAATATCCCCCACTGGCTAAACATGACTGAGATACTGTTGAAAGGGCAAATCATCCATCCATGCTAGCAGCAGTCTAGTCCATGTCTGCACTATTTGTTTATAAAACATCACTGGAAATGACAAATGGGCCTGCCCCAATTTGAACATGGAAGAGTCCACTACAATAAAGGTGGCAGGTGTGGGCAAGTCCATTTGTCCAGCTGTGTTATAAAACAAGCCGCAACAAAACCAACACAATGGTATATGCTTCCAGCAAAGACTCGGATCAGCCTGGGCATCCCCCCAGTCTGATAAGAGTCTTGGATGTCCACCATTGTGCTAGCTTAGACCCTTAGCTACTTTTTAAGGGCAAGCAAAAAGCCTGATCAGACTGCACAGATGCCCAGGCTGATCTGTGTCTTAGCTGGGTGTACATGACACTTTGTTTTGTCATTCTGCGGCTTGTTAAAATTCAACAAACAGTACCAGAGCTCTAGATAAGAGCATTTGATAGTAACTCAGAGCTCCAGATAAGAGGGGGTATTGAGAATAATTCAAAGATAATTTTTCTTTTTTCTTAACAAAAACATATGTTGTGACCCGTCATTAGAACCTTCTCGCTGAGGGGTCACAACATATGCTTTTATGGAAAAATATGGAAAATTATCCTTAAATTTTCCCTGTTACCCCTTCTTATCTGTTTTTTTGATTGATTGATTGATTTGATGCTTAACGTCCTCGGTAAACAGCTATGGTCATGCCGGGAATGTCAGTTAACCTAAACACACTATTCCTGGGCAGGCTTAGACCTCCTAAGCGGTTAACCAGTACTAAGTGCACATACTTTCGCCAGTGAATGACAACTGCCTTTCTTGAATCAGGGGAAGGAGAAACGAAAGAATGTGGACAGCCCGGGTTTCGAACCCAGGACCTCTGACTTATGAGTCAGGTGCCCTACCGATTGCGCTAGGTGGCCCAACCCTTCTTATCTGGAGCACTGGTAACTTCTGGATGACTTTCTTATTTCTTTTAAAAAAACTTATGTTGTAACCCTTGTTAAAACTGTCTCATCAAGACAGTTTAAATGAGGAGTCTTAACATGTATGGTCTCCAATAATCACTAGATACACCAGTTCATCTACAACTCTTGCAGTACATAATATACTGATCAGGCTGATAGGGGCTGTAGGAATTTCCAAGGAAAAATTATTTAATAGGGCAAATGGGGTAACAGAAGCCCTAAAATAAAGCAAAGCAAAACCAAAATTATTCCCCAGTAACAGAAGATGTTTAAATGCCTGGTAAAAGTGCATTTCGCACCAATTTCATTCCCTCTTGAAAATTAAAAATTCATGCTTCTGCAATTAGATTGTCAAAATATAACACTGCTGTTCTCAAAAAAAAAAAAAAAAAAAAAAAAAATCTTGAAAGTGGCCAGATCAAAATTAAGGACTGGCCATTTTCAGGATCTTTATAAGAACTCCAGGAGTCTTATTTTGAAGCAAAAATTGTGAATAAATGTGCTGCACATGCATATGAGACGATTATGACTGCAATTATTTATCTAACTATTTGTGGGAACTTGAATTTCAAATACTGGAATGAAACTGAAATTTACCTGGCGTGTTTTACCTACCATGATGATGGATTTATGTCATTTCATATGCACAATGTTTTATACTACATATGAGCCACTACATGACAAAAGCAACATAGTGATATGTGAGCCCAGTCTGATCAGAGTCTTTGCTATGTGCATAAAGGGTAGCTAAGGGTATAAGCTAGCTCTATGCAGACAGTGAAGACTCTGATCCAACTGGGCAGATGTCCAGGCTGATCTGAGTCTTCTCTGGGCGCATATGCCAAGTTGTTTGTTTTGTTGTGCTGATATTGCTTAGAATGTTAGTAGCACACTCATACTGCAGTTATAAAAAAAAGATGAAGAACAAAAAAAATGCAATAAAACTGTCATGAATTTTGATTTTGTCAAGAATGTAATATCTTAATACATGATATAGAAATCATATTAGGAAATGTCAAAAACTATTTTTGTACACCAGTCTCATTTTAATAACTATACAGTTAGTAAAGTTCGCCTTCAGACAAGCCTAATTTTAAGTATTACCAAAAGCAGGTCAGAAAAACAGTTCTCTTGCACTCTTCATTGTCAGATATCAAATGAGTCACAACACACGAAAACCAACAGAGTGGTTGTGTGAAAAGCACAGATTCAGATCAGTCTGGGCATCTGCTCTTTCTGATCAGACTCTTCCCTAGGCACTTAAAGGGTAGCTATGGATCAAGGCTACCTCCACATGGCCAGTGAAGACTGATCAGACTGGGCGGATGCCTAGGCTGATCTGAGTCTGCACTCAGTGCACATGCCACTTTGTTGGTTTTCTGGTGTCACAACTCATATTAATTTTTTTTAGATAATACACGTGAATAAGGCCTTTTCATTATTTTCAAAACAAACAGTTCATATTTGTGACAGAAACATCATCTCTAAATATTTTAAGCGTTTCAAAAAGGTTTTACCTTCTGAAAGACTAGTTCTCAATAACTATGCTTTAAAACGTTTCTTCTTTCACAAATTCTTCAGCAGATGCTTTTTATCAGATTCTATATGTAAAATTTATAATTTCTGTGGCATTTAAATACAACTGTTCAAGCAGATTATTATATTTTGAATCTACTGTTATTTTGTTATTATTGCACAGGCCCATCCCCTACATAGGCAGTTTGACATTTCAATCACAAACTTACCAGAATGCTACTATATCTAACAAATATAATCCAGTAAGCAGCACACAAAAGTAAACTAAGAAATTAAAACTATGAAAACAACAGTGAAAACAAATATCCCACTCTATACAATTAAAACATCAGTAACCTATAAACATAAATGTAGTCAATAGATGCCCCCCTGCAAGAAGCTTTTCTTTTCTCGCTAAAATATGCACAGCAACACATCCAAGCCAGCCGATTTCATAAGAATCAGAAACTGAAGGCAGAGTTGTGCTGACCATGTTTGCTTCAGAATCATGCAGGAACGTAAGTCATCCAAGAATTTAATTACTCACACACTCACTAATAGAAATCTGATGAAAACAAAAAAAGCAAAGGACTTTGGCTGACAGAGTTTCTTCAGACTTCAGAGGAACATAACTCTGAGAAAATTGGTCCAATCAACAATCCCTGATAATTGTTATTAGGTTTTATGCTTATTTATGTTTTACAAACCAGTACCATGTGAACCCTTCATACATGTTCATTTGCACGATAATAGCTAATTATAGGAATTCTGATATCCTTAAGTGCTAAGGTACTGAGACACCTAAAACTATAAATTTTCCATTTGTCCCAAATGGAAAATTAATGGTTTTTAGGGTCCCAATTTTTAAGCACATTAGGGTAGCAGATAAATGACTGCTAATACTGAATATGACCCCATAAGCATGAGAAATTTAGCAAATTCAAAGAAGGGATGCTTAACTTTTGTCAAGCGAGTAAAATCATACAAACTAGCACCATTTAATGTTTGTTATTGTCTACATCACTGCTATCAGGACTATAATAATTTGTAACTTTTATTTCTGGATTTCTTTATTTGATGCACATTTAAATAAAAGATATCTTTATCACATACCACTGCAATGGCAAAAACCCAGATACATTTATGTGAATTTTAAATAAGCCAGTCTGCTGATGTCTATAATTTTGGCTATTACATGTAGTACAATATATTTTGGCTACTAGTACAATATAAGGGCATGCACACATATCAATTACACAGATTTTTCTGTGTATCTATACAGTCTGGTCAGTTTTCACTGTTTGCATCAACAATTTTTTCTCCTTAGAGATACCATCAACAATCTGTTCTCCTTAGAGATACCATCAATAATCTTTTCTCCTTAGAGATACCAGAATTCAAAAGTTATTTGTTATGTCTCCTTTAACCACTTTGGGTAAAACACAAATAAATGGTGTCATGTGAAAACGGAGTATAGACAGGAAAAGACTGTTCAGACTGTACAGATGTGACTGAAAGCCATAAAGTACCCATTCATTGTGACACCAATCATATATTTCTTGTGAAGAAACGACAAAATAAATATCAAAACAAGGATTTTGCGGAAGGCAGTGTCTATCCCTTGCCAGAACACTTGACAAAAGTTCACGCTGCCGCTGCCAATTACGATACCTGCGTCTCACTTCTGCTGGTCAATGGACAGACACTGACTTCCTTTCACCTTATCTGGAGCACAGTAGTATCCATAGAAAGCAATGATTAACATATTTTGTTAACTAATGCCTTGGCTCTTCTAAGTCATTGCTGTGCTTCAAATGTTGTATGACAGTTTCTACCATATGAACTATTTATAAGTTTAATGAGACAGCAAAATCTCTAAAGGGAAGTAACAAGTCTCTCCTCATCTGAGGATGTATTCCCTAAGACTAACTTACTTGCCCGAGCAATCATGGTATACCTTGATCCAAAAGAAATGTCAGGGCGGGGCTATCTTTATACCTTCCCCTACACTCTTCCATTGTACTAACAGGAATGTGGGACATACACGCTGCTCACTCACCGGTAACAAAAATTACTCCCCTGTAACAATACGTACTATTTCAATGTAATGTTATGTAACACCTGGACATGTGGTATAGCCAACAATAGACGCACGTGACTAGCCATATTACCTGTACAAGTACAACATCAATCAAAAAGGGAAGACTGATGGAATGCGCAGGCTGATCTAAATATTTCCTTTTCACACAGTGGAATAAGGCATCTTTTCACGCTACACCAATCATGTACTTTTATAGGCTAAGAATGCGCAGACTGGCCTGAGTCTTGTTTGTTCACACTTTCATTAAGTTACCTTTTTTCGGTAACGAAATACAGCCAAACCTGCTCAAGTGGTCACCTTCCTTTAGAAGGCACTTTTTGGGGGTCTACAATGCAAGCGAACGTGTGTTTAAGAGGTCACACGAAGCAACCATTTTTTTAGTTCCCTTAGATGACTCCTTCAGACAGGTTTGAATGTAATTTGAAGAAAAACGCAAAACGTTGCGACAGATTGCGAAACCCAATATGGCTTATTCGAATGCACAGGCTGATCTGAGTCATCTCAATTTGCACATGCTATACATGCCTTTTTTCTTGGTACGTGTACATCACAACTCCTGAGAACAACCATACAGGTCGTGTAACCAAATTCACTTTTCCTCATGATCCAAAACTTCACTATGTGAATGCAGAGGACTGTTCTGAGTCTTCGCTGTTACGCTGATTAATAATTTGCACATTATATAAATGGCATCTAATTATAATAGAATTTTACAGCAGAACATCCGACGAACTGAAACAACGTCGTGTAAACGTTGACACGCCATTGTTTTCAGATTTATGCCTAGACATTGATACGATTTTTTTTCATCCTTGCTCTTGGCAGTTTTCACTTTACGATTTAAGCTAAGTTTCAATATTCGCAAAATGTCTCATTTTACGAGCCCACAGAGATTCGCAATTATAAGCGAAAATGAATTGTAGTTGTATTTACTTGTAGCTTGTGCCCGACTTTTGCACTATGCTGACTCTTATTTTAAGGTTTTGCATACATGATGTTCTAACTGGGCCTTGGCAGAGCAGTCCGCTAAGACCTGGCTTTTCGAGTTCAAATCCCGCTGGCGGCGGAATTCTTTACACTGTGCGTCAGTGTGCGCACTTTGAGAATTTCACCGTCTTTCTTAATTGCTTGTATTAACATAGATAGTCTCACATATATGACAGTAAATGTGGTGACATGAGATAAAATACCAATGCATTATGCTTAGTGATCTTGAACAAGCGTGCAAAACTTATGCTACCGAATCTTCTGGTGGACTGGTCGAATTTGACAGATATTGGCAGCATATATTTGTCACCGCCCTGACATTTCATTTGAATCAAGGTATATTAACAGTATTTATTGTTAAAAGATCAGGGAAGATTAAGATGTATGGGTACACCATCATGCTTTCCCTTTATTTTTACAAAGGGAAATAATTTTTGTGACTATTTGTTTCCATGGACGGTAAAGCCCTTTCTAAAGGGGATCTACTCATTAAGAAAAGAATTTGCTGCAAAAGGAGCAAATTCTTTTCTTTAAGAGTTGACATCCACTGAGAAGGAAAAATCAAAATGACAGAGTTGGAAATGGAGGCATAAAAGGAACAAATTCTTTTCACTAAGAGATGAATCCCACTGGAAAGGGAGGCATAAATGAAAATGCATGAGTTTCTCCCCTTGAAAATGTACCCATTCACCATAACTTCTTCAAAACAGAACTGGTAACAACTTCATAACATACAACCTTCTTAAAACAAGTAACAAAATAGCAATAACAATAACACTAACAAACAGCCAATATATGGGGCTTTCTGACTCCCTAGGTCGTTCTGGAATATGGGCTGATCTCACTTGTGTAGAACTTGCTTCTCTGTTTATTCTATCTTCGGGGAGCACAGAGGCAGCAAGTCTTCTCCTGACCCCCGTAGTTTCGCTTCGTAGAGATGGATCTTCATTAGAATCTGTCTGTTCAGGGGATGGGGATTCCTGTGTTGGTTCCTGGATTTCTTGACCTTGACTTTCACTGGTATCATTAGCAAATGAACTCTGACCTACATTTGTCCCTCCATCTTGAGATGAACTTGAAGCACTAGACTGCACATTATTTGTGTCCCTCGAACCATTAACAACAGACTGTCCAGAATTTGGAGGTATAAAAGGTGGTCTGGTTCCCATTCCTGCTGTAGAAGGGGGCCATGGAGGAACCATTGCTGGATGCATAGGTCCATTCCCAAAATGCATCATTTGAGGTGGGGGAGGTAAGAATGGGGAAACAAATGGTAACGGGAATCTAGGAACTTGTGCTAGAGTTGCAGACCCAGTCTGATTTTGCTGCATAGGAAATGGACCATTTTGGCTTTGCTGGTTTGGAAATGGAGGAGGCATAAAAGGCATTCTGAATGGAAACTGTCCAAATGGGGCCACGAAGGGGTTTTGAGGGGGCTGCTCACTGCCAGCATTTTGTTGCTGAGGCTCCCCTTGGTTCGAATCCTCTGTTGGGGCTTGAGCATCAGGTGACGCTTCTTTGGTTGCCTTTAATGCTTCATTTTTCTCCTTTTCATCCTGTTTAAAATAAAAGAAAAGAAAATGAGCCAGTTAATCAATAATTTTCTTATGCACAATGATGAGGTAATACAGCATTCAATGAAACAATCTGCACAGTCCATGAAAGCAAAGATTTTGATTGATTGATTTGATGCTTAACGTCCACAGTAAACAGCTATGGTCATGTCAGGACAGTCAGTTAACCTAACCACACTATTCCTGGGCAGGCTTAGACCTCCTAAGCGGTTAACCAGTACTAAGTGCTCATACTTTCGCCAGTAACTGACAACTGCCCTTCTTGAATCAGCGGAAGGAGAAACAAAAGTATGTGGCCAGACCGGGTTTCAAACCCAGGACCTCTGACTTACGAGTCAGGTGCCCTACCAATTGCAAAGAAGACCTGTCCCAGCACTGGATAGCAACTCTGACAAAGCTAAATGGCACTTTAACTAAAACTAAAATGCAAAGTGGGATGCTAACTACATCAATGCCTGAGTGAATGCAACAGCTCTTTCTGCACAGTTGCAAGGCAAGCAATAAATGTATGTAAAGAAACTATGCCAGTCTTTTGTTACTGCTTTGTATTGCAAGAGGCATATTTTCTTGTATAATGTCTAGATTTGCAAATTTTTAAGAACCAATTAACCCTATCAATGTCCCATCAGCAAAAAGGGGGGAGGTGTAGTATTTACAGACTAAAGGGGAACAAATCATAAACACACTATAGTGCACTTTCAGTTTACCACTACACAACCTTTAACTACATAAAACAAACAAGAGCTGTATTTTGAGACTGTTAAAATAGCTGACAACTGTATGAAATGAGATATACAGCTGACGTGTTATTGGAATAATGCATTTGGCAGGTCAGTATACAATTTTACATTTGTACGAAGAATGGAAGAGGCATTTATCAGCATAAGAATTTGTTACAATACCGATACAGTGTCTTACACAGGTAGCACACCTCACTGTGTGAGAGGTAAGGGTGTGTACCGAGGATAATTTTGAGATAATTTTTCTTACTTTTCATCAAATACATATGTCTTGACCCCTCATTAGAACTGTCTCGAAGAGTATCCTTTTACCTTAAGTATTCTCTCTGTCTGTAACTCAAATGAATAAACAAATGCTCATTGTGGTGAAAGATCTGCCAAGTAAGTTATTACCTTAAAATCTATTTGGGATGCTAACTCCTTTATCTCTTGCCGCGTTTTCTCTGAAGCTGCTGTGACTGGCTTAAGTACATTGTTTATACAGCCACACTCTGAGCATTTGAAATCTTTGGATCTAAAATAAAAATATAAAAGCTATTCATTTTACGTGGTAAGCAGGTGATTTGTATCATGTAGTCCATTATACAAACTGTCTCACTGTGGCTGTTTTAATAAGAGACCATCACCTATCTTTTTTATGTAGAGTTAAAAATAACAGTATTTATATGTATTTGCATATTATCAACAAATATCCTATATCTGGAGTTCTGAACACAGGTTCTCAAATCTGAGTTGTCAAATAAATTAAGTAAATTACATGTAAGTAATAAGGGCAGAACAGGGTCAACAGTTTGGTACATAAAAACATCTTTTCTGTGATGAAATGCAGATAAGACTGGTTTAGACTGTCACTACTCAACATTTTATATATATCTGTGTGTTTGTTCTGAAAAGCAAACACATTTTACAGTGAATATCTTATTTCTAAGGATGACACACAAGGGTACCTTCTGGCTAGTATTTTCCTCTCCTCTGGAGTATAATCCAGGGAGCCCAGTGCTCCTGCTCCATGTGTTGGCATAAACCCGATTATAGCTAGCATGGCTGTACGGACTGAAAAAATTCAAGAAACTAGAAATTGTGTTTGTGAAACACTATGCCCCCAACCATATGCTTGCCACTATAGGCGTCAAACTTTAGAATGCCTAAGTCTGAAAAGGAGTCACCTAATTTTTACTAAAATATTAAACTCATCAAAAACTACTATTATACCAAATATCAGCTTCCTAGATTAAGCAATTCAGAAGTTGGAAAAATGCCAAATTCAAACAAGGGCTGTAATTCCATCAAAATTTTTACGTAATTCTCCCAAAAGTTAATCAGGTAATGTACACTCCATATCTGATCAGTATACGAAATATCAAGGCCATAACTGATCAGATATGGAGTGTACATTACCTATCTGATCAGTATACGAAATATCAAGGCCATAACTGAAACACTTTTTGAGATTTCTTGCTAACAAGACATCCATCTCATGTTTTTGAATTGGCATAACTCCAACATGAGGCATAACTTGGGGAAAAAAGACAATAAATGTCAGTTATTTTTCCATGAGGAATACATATAAAATTTCTAAACCCTATGCCCAATGGTTCTGGAACACAGTAGCTGTATAAGTATTGAACATCAGGGGAAGTAACTCCATTATTGATGAATGCAGCATTACCTAACCTGTACTAAAGTATTTAACTCATCAAGGACTACTACTATACCAAGAATCAGCTTCCAAGCTTAAGCGGTTCAAAAGTTGGGACAATGCCAATTTTGAACAAGGGTCATAACTCCATCAAAACTTTTATGAAATTCTCCCAGAAGTTAATCAGGTAATCTACTCTTCATACCCAATCAGTGTACCAAATATCAAGGCCATAGCTCAAATACTTTTTTAGATATCTTGCTAACAAGTCATCTCATTTTTCTAAAAGGGGCATAACTCCAAAATGGGGCATAATTCGGAAAAGAAAAAAATATGTGACAGCTATTTTTCCATGAGGTATCCACATAATTTTTTAGACCCTATCCGCCGGTGGTTCTGGAACTCAGAAGCTGCATAAGTATTGAACATCAGGGGAAGTAACTCCATTATTGATGGATGCAGAGTTACCTAACCTGCACTAAAGTATTTAACTCATCAAGAACTACTACTATACCAAAAATTAACATCCTAGCTTAAGCGGTTCAAAAGTTGGAAAAATGCCAAATTCAAACAAGGGCCATTCCATCAAAATTTTACGGAATTTTCCCAAAAGTTAATCAGGCAATCTACTCCTCATGCTCAGTCAGTGTACCAAATATCAAGGCCATAGCTCAAATACTTTTTGAGATATCTTGCTAACAAGATAGTCGTCTCATTTTTCTAAAAGGGGCATAACTCCAAAATGGGGCATAATTTGGAAAAGAAAAAAAATATGTGTCAGCTATTTTTCCATGAGGAATCCATATATGAAATTTCAAGACCCTAGCTAGCAGGGTTCCAAAGTTACAGCAAGCATGAAAAAGTGTGACGCACGGACGGACGGACAAGCCAAAAGCAATATGCCCCACCAACTTTTTCAAAGTTGGGGGCATAAACAAATGCTGGAAGCTGCATAACAGCTAAGTATTTTGCGATTGTTTATTCCAATAGAACACATACACGGACTTTGTTGGAACTCATTAGAACGGTCAAGAGTGTAAAACTAAATTACAGGCAATTGTTCAGCTTTTATTTTTGGAAAAATATTCACGTTTCATGGGCGTCATTATCCTATTCTAATGCAGTTATGTATGTAACCCGATGTCTGATTGGATAACATCAAATATTTGTGACAGTATATCCTGCAACATACTGTCAGAAACCTGACGTTTTTATGTAATGTCGCTTCTTATTGGTTGACATCTGGTTTTATGTTGCTGAAAGCATTTTCTTTGGGTGCATAGTAGCACATTTTTAAAGGTGAAAATGTGAAAAGTGCATTAGAATGGGGATGAGTATTGAAAATTGTCATTTGGGGAGGTAAATCGTCGGTTTTATGGTCGCAATTTGAGTTTTACTGCTATGCTAGCCCGTCGCCTTTAACGAAATTTCTGACCATAAAACTCACTATTTACCTCCCAAAATGACAATTTTGAGTACAGTTATCCCCTAATCATGAAACAATTCAGAAAATCTTCAAAGGAAATACCCACAAATTATGACATTGGCCACAAAATAAGACAGAATAACAAATATAATAATTTTAGACCAAAATGGATGTCTGGACTATGCATGTTGTCCTGAGATGGTATGGTATAGATAGACATAAAGAAATAAAGCTACAAACCAGACCAAAATGGCTAAGACCCAGGATAGTGTCATGAGACTCTGATACAAATATAATGTCCAAAGACAAATATAGCTACTCACTAGACCAAGAGGGCTGCCAGGACTCAGGATGGTGTCCCGAGATACTTAAACATATCTTCTTGTTGACTTCAAATCTGCCATTTTGCTGCAAAACAGATGATTAACACGTCATATATACATTAGCTGGAGGCGAAAAAAGTTCTATTGCCATGTTCCAAAAACAAATGTTTAGGTATGCCTGGATCGGTGCAAGATTAGTCAGGCTCTTCAAAGCTTGAAAATGTCACTTTTTTTATCAGTGGACTTGTCCATAAATCATTTGGATTAGTACTCCCATTTCTTGCTTAAAGCATTTCTGGTGGATTTTTTCTTTTATATTGTATTTTGAATAGAAATTCCTGCGACATCTGAACTGGGTCTATACTGTTTGCATATAGGAGCGGCTGTAGTGTAGTGGATAACACTCCAGACTACCAATCCAGGGGTCGCAAGATCGATCCCCCGCTTCTCTGGTCTTTTGGATGAGACTTTAAACCGAGGTCCCGTCTCCATATGACCTCGTTGTTGGTGGGACGTTAAACTTGAGTTCACTCACTCACTCACTGGTTTCCCCTCTGGAAAAGTTTAATAGTATGTATCACTGAATATATTTTATACATATATCAACTGTTTTTAGGACTCTGCACACCTAAATATAGAAACTCTACTCAGACAACAGGGACAGATTTTCTTGCTCATTTCTTGGCGTATATTTAAATCCAGATTATGCTCTACATTATATCGATTAATGCATGAGTATTATGCAAAATAAAGCAGATTCTCTTTTCATAGAGCCTATTTGGCCCAGGTCTATACATGCTGAAAACTTTAAAAGAGACTCATACCACCAGGTTTCTGCTGTTCAGTAAAATTAGTATGTTGTTCAAGTCTATACATGACAGAAACTTAAGATACTCAGTACTCACACAGACAGGTTTATGAGTTTCAGTTAAATTAAAGAAAACAATTTTGATTAAAGACTGTCATCTGAACTATGTCATTTATTTAGTTTGAGTACAGCATTTTTGTGACAATGGTCTAGCACTTGAAAGGATAAAGAAAATATTGTTTCATGCATACACATGTACAATACTTCTTCAATTATAAGATGGTGTTTTTTCCCTTTCAGAACAATCCCAAAAATCTAGATCTGTCTTAAATCTAGATCTGTCTTATAAGACAGATCTAGATTTTTGGGATTGTTTCTGAAAGGAAAAAAACCCATCTTATACCAGAATTACAGAGGACTGATTTGACACATTTGAAGCCTTTCTACAGAGGGTAAATCGTGTTTTTTCAACTGAATATTTACATTTTTAGTGCATAGCTCTCTGTAAACCTAATTAAGTCATGCGGAAGTCAATTTTGTTTACAAGTCAATAATTACATGGTGTCACGCGCTTTAGAGTGACCGCTCATCTGACTAACTAGCACATGAAATCTACAACATGCCATGTACTTGAATGGCTAGTAAACATTGAGCGACGGCTCGCTACGCCTACTTGCACTTGAAATCTACAGCAGGAGGTGGAATTTACTGGTAGGCAGTGACAATGCGGCTGTTCCAAATTATTGCAAAATTCGACCGGTAATGTTTGTAAAACGATTCTTATATATGTATTTCTTATTTTTGTTTACCTTTTTATTGATCAAAAGCATCGTTTAATAATATAAATATAAGGAATGACTTATTTTTTAAACGTTTACTGAAGTATAAACTACATCGGGTCACGAGCAAAGTTTACGTAAACCCCTTCGGGGTTCACTTACTTTGCTTGTGACCCGATGTAGTTTATACTTCAGTAAACGTTAAAAAAATAACATTCATTCCTTAAATATACCTGGTAATTTTGCAATCACATGACTCACCGTCAGTATAATGATGCTAGGAGGTTTCATGGGATACTCTGGTGGCAATACAATTCTACCATGGTACAGTCCACCATCAAACTCAGAGTCAGCTGGGCCTCTTATTGTGAAGTGCCATTCAAACAGATTGTCCTGAAGAAGAAATCAAATAGCTGTTAATCGCGTCTACACTGTTATGCTGCGACCTAATGAAAATCAAATAAATTTTGCTATAATCATGCTATACAACACCTAGATATGGCATGTAAAGTTACATTCCTTGTCCAGGACCACCACCATTCTATCAAAAGTAAGGAAACTGGATAAGCATAAAAATATTCCCTTATTATCAGTGTAATGATATTAATCTTAAATGAGTGGTTATTTGATATGATATGAACAATACATGTAATTGCTCTATCAGTTTTATAAATTCATGAAATATTTTATTGTAAGTACACACTGAAAGCACCTTACTGCAGTTTTGTTGTTGCAAATGACCATGATAAGCCAGTTCTAAATAATAAAACATCCTTAAATTTCACATAAACACGCTGAAAAATGTTTTGGAAGCTAATATGACCTTCTTTCAATACTGCGAACTTGAATAAAATGGTAAATAAACAACCCAATATATAGGCAAGAGGCCCAGTAAATGTTCTGCTTTTATTTACATTTCGTATCTGGACAGGGAACCAGGATAGGAAAGCATATTTTGTGGAGCAAATTGTCATTTTTGTAAGCCTGTTCCTCCTACTGTTTGCTAGTTATTTGAAAATGTGTGCACATAATTAATCTACATTTTATCACCAAGCATGAAGGTTGAACTGCTTTTCTTGATGATTTGTGTTTAGACACTTTTATTCAGTTATAAAACAGCTAGGGCCCGGTTGTTCAAAACTGACGAGCTTGCTAGTTAACCTGATGTTAAATTTTTGAATATAATATGGTATAAACACTGACAGTTTTTGCCAAAAAAAGTGGAGCTTTTGAAATGCAAAACGAATCCTCAACTAACATCTACTTTTATTATAAAGCTAATGACACTTTGAACAAGCGGGCCCAGGTATTTTCAGCCCCTCAAAGGCAAACCCGGTAACCCCAAAATTTATAAGATGGATCTAGATTGTGGGGGGTGTTTTTGAAAGAAAAAAACAGCAGAATTACACAAGAGAGACTTAGGAATTTGTGTTCATTCTGGAAGTCGAAAGACCCCACCTTATAGTCAAACTATCACTATTAGTCTCGGACAACTTACGCCCTCCCATTTTCACAGTAATGAACTAAACCACTCAAACCTGGCCAACTCTTTCTGTCATGTTTACCTTAATGAGTTAAAAATTGGGACAGCTAAAAAACATTAATTATCCATTTGAGATAAATGGAAAATTAATGGTTTTAGATGTCCCAATTTTTAAGCACAATAGGCTATCAATGAAGAGGGTTTTTTCTTTTATACTTTTCAATGAATTATAGAGATTTCTTGGTGAAATCCAAACTGATTATCTCATTTGTGAAATTATCACTTTAGATTTCAGTGTAAAGTGGATAAGCGTAAAAATATTCCCGTATTATTAGTCTTTAAAAAATATGATATTAATCTTAAATGAGTGGTTATTCGATATGATATGAACAATAATTGCTCTATCATTTTTATAAGTTCATGAAATATTTTATTGTAAGCACACACCGCAAGCACCTTACTGCAGTTTTGTTGTTGCAAATGTCCGTGATAAGCCAATTTCAAACAATAAAACATCCTTAAATTTCCAATATAAACACACTGAAAAATGTTTTGGAAGCTAATATGACCTACTTTCAATACTGTAAACTTGAATAAAATGGTAAATAAACAACCCAATATATAGGCAAGAGGCCCAGTAATTTACATTTCATATCTGGACAGGGAACCAGGATAGGAAAGCGTATTTTGTGGAGCAAATCGTCATTTTTGCAAGCATGTTCCTCCTACTGTTTGCTACTTATGTGAAAATGTGTGCACATAATTAATCTACATTTTATCACCAAGCATGAAGGTTGAACTGCTTTTCATGATGATTTGTGTTTAGACACTTTTATTCAGTTATAAAACAACTAGGGCCCGGTTGTTCAAAACTGACGAGCTTGCTAGTTAACCTGATGTTAAATTTTCTAATATAATATGGTATAAAGACTGACATTTTTTGCCAAAAAATGTGGAGCTTTTGAAATGCAAAACAAATCCTCAACTAATATCTTCTTATAAGCTACTGACACTTTGAACAAGTGGGCCCAGGTATTTTCAGCCGCTCAAAGGCAAACCCGTTAACCCCAAAATTTATAAGATGGACCTAGATTTTGGGGGGTGTTTTTGAAAGAAAAAACAGCAGAATTACACAAGAGAGACTTAGGAATTTGTGGTCATTCTGGAAGTGGAAAGACCCCACCTTATAGTCAAACTAGAAATGTTTTTCAGAGAAAAACTGATGTCCCCCCACCAGCCCATTTTCCATCCCCTATAATGAAGTCCTCCTGTGACCTTGAAAATGAGGTCAAGGTCACCAGAATCTGATCAGCTCTTAAGCTAGTCCCAGTGATGTATTCATGCAAGTTTGGTGAAATTCCATCTTTTGGTTCATGAGATATTATGGGTACAAATAAATTGCCATCTAAGTCCTCCAATGACCTTGAAAAAGAGGCCAAGGTTGCCGAAATCTAAATCAGCTCTTAAGCTAGTCCAAGTGATGTATCTAAGCAAGTTTGGTGAAATTCCATCCATTGGCTCATGAGATATTGTGGTAATAGAAATTGTCATCTCACTCCTCCAGTGACCTTGAAAATGAGGTCAAGGGCATCAGAATCTAATCAGCCTTTAAACATGTCCCAATGATGTATCCATGCAAGTTTGGTGAAATTCCATCCATTGGTTCAGGAGATATAGTGGGTACAAGAAATTGTCATCCGAGTCCTTCAGTGACCTTGAAAATGAGGCCAAGGTCATCAAAATCTAATTAGCTCATAAACTTGCCCCAATGATGTATCCATGCAAGTTTGATGAAATTCTATCCATTGGTTCAGGAGATATAGTGGGTACAAGAAATTCTCATCTAAGTCCTCCAGTGACCTTGAAAATCAGGTCAAGGTCTCTAAAATCTAATGAGCTCTTAAACTTGTCCCAATAATGTATCCATGCAAGTTTGGTGAAATTCCATTCATTGGTTTAGGAGCTAACATGAGTACATGAAATTGTCATCTAACTCCTCCAATGACCTTGAAAATGAGGTCAAGGTCACCAAAATCTAATCAGCTCTTAAACTTGTCCCTATGACGTATCCATGAAAGTTTGGTGAAATTCCATCCATTGGTTCAAGAGATATCGCGCATGCAAGAAACTGTCATGCCGATGCCCGGGAACTGCACTGAAAACAATATGTCATAATTATCACTATTAGTCCTGAACATATTACGTTCTTTCACTTTTTACAGTAATGAACTCAATCACTCAAACCTGGCCAACTCTTTCTGTCATGTTTACCTGAATGTGCTAAAATATTGGGACACCTAAAAACAATTAATTTTCCATTTGAGACAAGAGATATCATGCACGCAAAGTGGGTACATGAAATTGTCATCTAAGTCCTCCAGTGACCTTGAAAATGAGGTCAAGGTCACCAAAATGTAATCAGCTCTTAAACTTGTCCCAATGATGTATCCATGAAAGTTTGGTGAAATTCCATCCATTGGTTCAAGAGATATCGCGCACGCAAGAAACTGTCACGCCGACACAGACGCCCATATGTCCCCCCTCACCTTTGTTGGGGGGACATAACTATCACTATTAGTCCTGAACATATTACGTTCTTTCACTTTTTACAGTAATGAACTCAATCACTCAAACCTGGCCAACTCTTTCTGTCATGTTTACCTTAATGTGCTAAAATATTGGGACACCTAAAAACAATTAATTTTCCATTTGAGACAAATGGAAAATTAATGGTTTAAGGTGTCCCAATTTTTAAGCACAATAGGCTATCAATGAAGAAGGTTTTTTTCTTTTATACTTTTCAATGAATTATAGAGATTTCTCGGTGAAATCCAAACTGATAATCTCATTTGTGAAATTATCACTTTAGATTTCAGTGTTTCAAAAATAGGATTTTTGTGAAATAGTCTCATTTGTTTGTTGATTAAAAGAGTAAACCTTATCCAGCTTGACATAAATTACGTCACATGTTTGCACATCATTACGACATTAATGACGTCACTTTACACGCCAAAGTAACATTGTTAGTGCATGCGACATCAGGCAGCCTAATTCTCCAGTAGGCAATCTTTCATAGCAAATTTCTTGAGATCTGATTATCAAAATGAAATTTTAAGCTACTTTCAAGTTGCAAACTTAGTCTACAACCAATACCATACCCAGTAAACATGCTGGAAGCATCATATTTGACACAAAACGAAAAAAAGTTGTGTCTCTGTAGTGATGGCTGACGTATTGGAATAAACTGAATTATTGCAATTTTAAAGAATAAAGAAACAGAAAATTTGACTATTTCAGTATAAAGATCAATTTTATTTCACTCATGAACACCAAAATGATATTTTCACTTAGGTGTTCATTCGGTGAAACAACAAGAATTCTGCAGACCTCTATGTCGCACCTGCCTTTCGCTTCCACTGTAGTGATGATATAGGTAAAAGAAAGTGTATGAGAAATAGACAACAAGAATTCCACGGAATGCTATGTCGCACCTGCCTTATGCTTTCTCAGTAGTAAGTACCATGGTTAGAGCAAAGTGTAAGGTCTGATGAATTTATGTAGAAATTTGAGCAAATTGGACTTACAAACTAGAATAGATGCAGTCATATAAAAATATATGTTAAAGGTATAATGTAGTCAAACAATCCAGGACAACAGCTTAAGAAAACTTTTTATGCGATGTCTGATGTTTGTAGGTGGTATAGTTAGTGAGAAATGAACTACAATGCTCTTGTCCATATAATCATGGATGCCAGGTTAACATAAAATTTCCAAAGTCAACAGAGCATGATATATAGGTCAAGGTACATCTAATAGCAGTATCCCAGAAGAATCTTCAAGCCAGGTTTGATGATAACACCCATTCAATTTAAAGAAAAATGGACTCAAACCCTAAGGTCGACACAATTTTGGATGTGAATCAGTAGCATGTGAAATATAGGTCAAGGGTTAAAACAAGTGCATTAATCTTCGAGTCCATTCTAAGATGAAATTTTATACCAGGTTGGACGATTCTAGATATCATGGATTGAAACAAACTTAAACGATAGGGTCAATGTAATTTTCTAAATAAAATTTTACAAAGCAGAGCATGAGATATGGGTCAAAAGTCAAAATAAGTGTAACAGTCCTCTAGATCATTTATACCTGGTTTGATCACTGTAGGTATCATAGACAGAGACAAATGGACCAGTATACAAGGGTTGACACAATCTTTGACGTAAAATTTTGCTAAGTCAGCAGAGCATAAAATATAGGTCAAAGGTCAAAATAAGTGCAAGGTTTCTCAAGACCATTCTACGAAAATACTTTATACCAGGTTTCATGATTGCAGATATAATAGATGGAGAGAAATGGAATTAAACGCTAGGATCGACATAATTTTTTATGTAAAATTTTATGAAGTCATTAGAGCATGAAAAATAGGTCAAAGGTCAAAACAAGTGTAAGGTTTCTCGAGATCATTCTAAGAAGAAACTTTATACCAGGTTAACTTTGGTTTAAACATATTTTATTTCAAAATCAAACATACGACATGGTAGTAACAATATTGTTATGTATATATAAACATAATAGGATTAGAACGGAAGCAATGGCTTATTTAGTTCCTCTCCTATACCAGGTTTGATGAGTGTAGGTATCATAGACTGAGAATAATGGACCCGAAAGTCAGGGTCGACGTAATTGTGGACGGAGGGACTGACGGACGGAAAATTTTGCTAAGTTGGCAGAGCATAAAATATAGGTCAAAGGTCAAAATAAATGCAAGGTTTCTCAAGACCATTCTAAGAAAATACTTTATACCAGGTTTCATGATTGCAGATATAATAGATGGCGAGAAATGGAATTAAACACTAGGATCAACATAATTTTTTATGTAAAATTTTATGAAGTCATTAGAGCATGAAAAATAGGTCAAAGGTCAAAACAAGTGTAAGGTTTCTTGAGATCATTTTAAGAAGAAACTTTATACCAGGTTTGATGAGTGTAGGTATCATAGACTGAGAATAATGGACCCGAACGTCAGGGTCGACGTAACTGTGGACGGAGGGACTGACGGACAGACGGATGGACTGATGGACGGCCGGAAAAGTGAACTCCTATATCGCATCTTGCTAAAACAGGTACGACAAAAATCAATCTTACACAGAAAAAATCAAATATCCTCTATGCAAAACAGTTCGAAAAATGAAAAACAGTTCAAAGTTCAAATGATAATCAGACTGCTCTGTTTTGTTTGCTTGTGCATCCTTCCATGAGTCATCACAATGATCTTTCAGAGCTTGAGATAAAAGGGAGTATTTGGTGATAATCTGGGATAATTTTGGTTTATTCTGCATAAAAACGTATGTTGTGACCCCTCATCCGAACCGTCTTGACGAGACAATTCAGATGAGGGGTCACAACATATAGTTTCAATAAGAAGTAAGAAAAATTATCCCTCAATTATCATCAAATACTCCCTCTTATCTAGAGGTCTGATCTTTACCTCTAGTGGCTGTGCATGAAACTGCTCTGTTGGTTCTCTCAGCTCCTGGGCCTCTTTCATAAGCCTCTTAACAGCTGCAATGCAAAAACAGTAAATTGAGTAATCCATTAATGCCTAATGTCCTATTAAAGACAATGCAGCATTTGATTAGTGTCTGATTGCTTGCACATAATTTACAATAATGTCTATAAAAGGTGATAAAAAAATAAACCAGACACACCTGAAATGATGAATAGATTCATCCATGTTATAAGGATAGAAGAGGCCACTGGGCATAAATGGGTTAAGCAGTCAAACATCATTATCAACCTATGCACACATGAGGCGAGACCTAACCAATATTTCAGGGATAATTCCTGCTATGCTACAGTTAGTTGCATGATTTATTCTTCTTTCACAATCAATGACACACTATTGTTGTAATCATTGTAATATAATGTGTTCAAAGTCAATTCTGTATTTTTTACAAATTGTTCATACTTACCAATTATGCCCTTTTCTGCTTGAAAGCACATTTCTACCTAAGCCTGCGAGGGTGTAAGGCTGTGTAGCATGTATATCTGTGAGTTCTAACTAAGAAGATTTCTACTGTAGAAAAATTGAACCAGAGACTCAAAGAGTTATTGAGGCCAAAGTGTGGATTCTCCACACTGTTCTTGTGGGGAGGTTGAATCAATTGAACATTACATACAGGAATGAGAAAACTATGAAAATCTAAGAAAAGAATTATCATAAGACTATATCAGATGACCTGATTAACTGAGTGGACCCCAGCTTTATTTTTAGACATGAAAATAAGGGATGATCATGAATTAAGAAAGCAGACTCCAGTAACGAGTTAATTGAGATTTTTGACGAGTTTGTGAAGAGATATTGTATAGGAGGTAACAAATGCTAAAAGGTGGAAAGTGGTGCAGATATTTCCCAGCTTGTTACCAGCTGTTACCAATGCAATATAAGGGGTAACAAATGCTAAATGGTGGAAAGTGGTGCTGATTTTGGGCCATATATGATTGAAGATGCCATTTACCACCGAGATAATTCAGCCATTAGGGCTTGGATTACAACGATTATAACAATAGGTACACATATATCAAATTAACTGATTAAATGTACAGTGAAATAGGTTTTAGGTGGTTTGTGGTGATTTGGGGTGGTTTGCGGTACTTAAATGGACCAGTATATAACAGAGTGACATTGTTGTACCTGAGAGGCCAATACTGTCGTTAAGACATCGATTCAACGAGTGATACTTAGACGGACACACGGCGCCAAGTGTGTGCAACTATGGTTTCGTACCGTTGAGCCACTTGGGTAACGTCGATAAGAAAATTGAACTGAACTGAACTGATCTCGAGTGATACACTCAGCGAGACTAATTAACTTCAGTCAATTGGGATCTAGAAACAACCAACCAACCCAGTGATTTTTTTACCCCTGCGTCCTGCGTCTGAGACGCATAATTTTCCCAGAGGACGCAAAATATTTCCTTGGCTGCGTTCCGGGACGCATAAAAATAGCCGATCGGTAGTCCAACTTCCGATTTTGGCTTCATTCACAAAGCTACTTTCGTTTTAAGAATATAGCAACGGTGCATTAGCAGATTGTTATATTACTGGTAAAAAACAGTACCATAGTCTTTCCTACTCCCGCTAAATACCGAAGTCTACCTGTAATACCAATAATCAATAGTAGTTGTCCAGTACCGGAGGAACAAAGTATTATCGACCACGGTGATGTTTTTTACCTAAGTGCAATCTTTTATCAATACACCGGGTCAATAAGTAATCATGCCTCCGAAAAACTAGAAAAAGATCAACTTGATTCAAAGCAGCAAACTTTATTTGGTCTTCTTGGGCAAGACAAACACGCAAGGCCAGATGTTGCAGATCATGATGCGACCGATCAAACTTCCGAATCCGAAATGACAACGGATGTCTCCAAATCCAATACACTGTCTGACAATGAGACAACAGGTGATTTATTTTATTCCTGTGCTTGACATTGGTTATTTTTTATATAAATAGGGCTTGTCCTTTGAAGCCCTTTAAGTTTGGGATGCAGAGAAAATATTGCTTTTGCATCCCAGTAAAGATGCAAACCCTTGAGCTTGGGATGCAAAGATTTTAGGTCTTGTGAGTCCTGGGACTCAAAGAAGGAGATTTGTAAAAAAATCACTGCCAACCAGGAAGACTTCGCCCCTGGCGGAGATCGAACCCACAATCTCTGGCTTCAAAGTCAAGTGCACTAACCACTGAGCCACCGCGCTTCTCTGACTAGCTGACTAATAACACGAAAAATGACCGCCCTATCGAAATAGGGATTGCTGCCGAAATCATGTGACTTTCAATAGATTTAACTCTGACAGCTCATTGAAATGGCACATAAAATATTATCATTCACCTGGACTTCGCATGCTGTACATTCCCTGCATGATTACGCGTCTTTCTTCACTTAATTATTTTATCACTAAAATGAAAATATTGGCAAAATTCGATTGTGAAACTTTGTTTTCATTCCAACTTCCTTTGCTCTGTTGACAGACGTGGCCCTAATTTTATAAACCGATGTTTGATTGGTTTGAAGAAATATCGGTCAAATATCGGTCCAATGGAAATGTTCGTAACAAATCTCCACGGTTCACTTTCGTTTCCAGCAGAGTTCTCTAACCACGATGCAAACCGCTGTCACGCGATGGCTTTCATGCGCTTGCCTTTTCAGATCTAACATCAAATCTTCAGGACTGCTGTATCTTTCTAGACGTGGGAAAAAGAAAAAAGCAACAACAGTAATAAACTCACCACATAAACTCAAAGCCACGTTTTGTCATTGTATTTTTTGACATTCGGACCACACTTTTTCGTCCATCACATCAATTTCAGTTTTTTTTTGGTTTATCTCTGACTGGCTTTTTGCGTGAAAAAGTATCATATGGCATGTGTGAAAAGGAAAGCCACAGGTCAGCCAGCAAAATTGTGCAGAATCTTACCTTTTTGTGCGAGCCATGGATCCTCGGGAGTTAACTCTTTATGCACCAGTCATTTGCAACCACGGCCCCCCTGGGGCCGGGGAATAGCGGAGATATTGACTTTTCATTCTGCAAAGCCCTGGTATATGCCCTGCACTGTGGGGACATTATTTATGTCAAATCCCTGGTAAAGGTCTCCGCCCCCAGGGGATCATATAAGTTTAACAAGAGTTGTCAGAAGACAACAAAGCGCGCCTTATTGCTGCCTGACTCTCACAGTCACAAAGACCTACAAATATATCAGGTCATCTGCAGTGTCAGACTGAGTCATTATCCCAGGTATATGATGAATACATACTAAATACAACGCAAAATATGAAGCAAAAGCACTGAATGATTAAATTTATGTCTGAGTGACCTCAAATTCCCAAAGAAGATGTTAATCTATGAATGGTTTTGGAGACACAAGGCAAAATCAATGAACCATGAAATATAGGTCACAGTGATCTATAAATAATATAAGGTTATTCTCCATGTCAGACTGATCCACTATGCCAGATATGATGTTAATCCATCAAACAGTGCTTGAAATATAAGACAAAATCACTGGACCATGAACAAAGGTCAAGGGCACAGGAGTCTGCATGGTAGCTTTGCAGCTGATGCAATTATAGGGATATGCTATTTGACCAATTATCAAGTCTCTTCTGTCAAAGGTTTCATCAAAACTAAAAAAATTTGCCTTAAAAACAGTGCCAAACAGCAAAGTCAGTCAACCGTAACATATAGGTCAGGGACATACAATTGTGTCATGCAGCTGCTGCAGTCATATGAATGTATATATGTACCAAGTATGATGATTGTAGCTGCTGTAGTTTGTAAAATGCAGTGTTGAACATCGAGTTTAACGCAACTGTTAACATTGGTTAACCTGATCACGGACGCCGACGAGGACGCAGACGCTAACGCTAATGCATACTTGGACTACGACGCCGGGGGTATAGAATAAGCTCTCCTTTGCTTCGCAAAGGCGCGCTAAAAATCAATATTCTGACAATTTCATTAAAAACACTCCACAATTTTTCTCGCCGTTTTGGCGGGAATCAAAAGCCTGGCGTATCCACGGCACTGCCGGGACACCTCTTAGGTAAAAACACTGTACTTAAGCCCCGCTATACCCCCGCTATCCCAGGCCCCATGGGGGCCGTGGTTGCAAATGACTGGTGCATTAAGCCCCAGTGACGCAATTAGCAAAATTTGCAAACAGCGTAGATCCTGATGAGGTGGCTCATAATGAGCCGCCTCATCTAGATCTACACTGTATGCCCTCTTGTCTTTGAATTCTCAATATAAAAAGTCTTGGACAAGGCATTCTTCTAATTTTTGCAGACGTAAATTTTGTCGTCTGCTTTTTGGTACTGAAAGAGTTAAAATGTAGTCGGAAAAGATAACTAAAGTTTGTGCAACTGCCCAGACTGATTTTAGTAGTTACATTTCTTTCTTCCGTTACGTCTTAACCTCCGAGGAGGACATCAGACGGGGTTTGGTATACAAGTGCAATTGTGGGTTAGTTGAGATAAAAGAGGTGAACAGTTAAGAAAAAATGTATGCAAGTGAAATAGAGAGATTATGCGCATGGCTTAAGGTTCCTTCTCCTGCGATGCCAGTCTTGTCTATCAATCTGCCTGTCTGTCTGTCCATCTTTCTAACTTGTCCTTATCTTTTGCTTTAAATCCGGTACTTAAATTCACCAGATCGGACCCGATCGGACATAATCACCGGATCGGACCCGAGTTTTACCATTTGTAGCTATTTACTATACTTTCTTTGGCTGTTAATGTTTATATTTTGCGTTAATAGAGTAACCAACATATATATTACCGTAAGATTTGGACTTAATGAACTTACTGTTGTTATTAGAATAGCATGTATGACATTTGACAGAGGCAGGTACCTCAACATGAATATATGCAATAATAACTAACATGATTTTAAATTGGCCTATGAAAATGAAAATTGTCATATCAGGTGAAATAATGTTATATTTTTTTGTTAAAAAAAAATAGATTGTGGGTACAAGTAATTGAGGCAGTTAGAGCAGAAATAAAACCTGCTGGATACAGCATGTTAGCAAGACATAGATGCATTGGATGAGGACTCCTTTAGCCCATATATTAAAGTAATGTATCTATCTATCTATCCCTCGATACTGAGATGATCATTACCTCAGGTGTGGTGGGTAGCTAAATTTGGCTCAAGGGAAAAACAAACTTGCGGGGTGGGTCATTAAGACTATTTACAAGAAGCAGATCAGAGGCATGCTAAAACACATGCCTCTGGGCCGATAATCTAAATAAGGGCCTTAAAATCCTCAGCGGTCTTGGCAGAAACCGCCAAAGAGGGGAGACTATTCCACACAGGTATAGTCCTGGGGAAAAATGAATTTTTCAGGGCATCACTATATGCAAGGTATCTAGTGTATTGTGAGTCATGGGATGCCCTATTCCTTCTTGACTTTGGTGCTGGGGTCAAGAACTTATCCTTCTCAAGGGACACAGTACCAGAATGAATCTTGTAAAAGAAGGTTAAGGAGGACTGCTCCCTGCGGGCCTCCAGGGATGGCCATTCAAGCTTGTCCAGCATATCGCTGACACAACTTGTGTTCCGCCATCGCCTGCAGGTCCACCTGGCAGCTGTTCTCTGCACCTTCTCAACCTGCTGAATCTGAGTTTTATGATAGGGATGCCAAATAGGTGCTACATACTCTAGTTGAGGGCGAACCAATGTTTTGTATGCAGCTTCCTTAGTTTGCCTAGGTGCCAGTGCCAAATTGCGCCAAAGAAATCCCATTGTCTTAGTTGCCTTACTTGATATTTCTGAAATATGTTGACCTCAATCCAAATTGTCTGTAATCGTTATACCGATTCCAACGTATGTGTTGGATACACTACAGTATGCAAAATATAAACATTTATTGTCAAAGAAAATATGATAAAATAGCTATAAATGGTAAAATTCGGGTCCGATCCGGTGATTATGTCCGATCCGGTGACGTACCCCTTTAAATCCAATAAATGCCCCAGCTTAAACAGCCCTGGATCTAGGGAGTGGGCTTTGGGGCTTGAGCCCCACCACCTGGGACTCTGTATCGATCAATATAATGCAGGGGTGTAGGTAATAAGGAGCACCTGATGATAATTTGAGGTGCTATTTCATAAGGTCAGATTGAAATATATGTTGTGGCAACTCATTGGAATGGCCTCTGTGAGGCGATTCGCATTAGATGACATACCATATATTTACATTTAAGGTGGACGAATACCCAAGAACTCTGTTCTTACTTGTTTAAAAAACAAAACAGAGTTATTGTTCATCATCAAATCGATTAACTGTGGAGTATATACAGTTATAATACACACTAACAATGTCTACCATAAAGATCGTAAGTTTTCGGGCACATAGGTCTGTACAAACAGTGGAAACCGAGATCAGACTGTTCCATAGCAACCAGAATGATCAAGATCTTCACAGTTTCCATTCCATCTGCGCATTTTTGTCGACATTACTGTATATATATATGGTAGAACCGAATAACAGGAAAATAAATAATAGGGCAAGGACCGGCTGTGCTTGCAGCAGGTGCAGAATTTGGGCAGTCTGTTTTGGGGATATTTTGAACTTAAACATTGTTTTTCAAGGAAACGAAACGGTGAAATGTTTGTTTTTTTGTTTTATTCTTTAACATACGATGTAAGTTTTACTAAAATAATATGCATAAGCATGCCTCGTGGATTGAATATATTTTTCATGACGTTTTTCATGAAATTCAATTTTCTTGCATTTTTTCAAAGAATGTAAAAATACACTTATTAGCAAGAAAATTCAATTTTTTGTCATCAGTTTGTTTCAAATATCCTATATTACAGATTATATGATTTGCTGAAATGAAAGTGCATTCATGTGCTAGAGATATGAATTTTAATGGAAAATGTTTAAAAAAGTATGTAGAAATACAAAATATTCTTTTTTTAGGAAAACAAAAGGGTGAAAATTGTTTTTTTTTATCCAAATGTTTTATAGCTCTTTGGGTTATGTAGACGGTTTAATGGTTTGAATGCCCCGCCAATATTTCTATTCAGTATTCGTCTACCTTAAGCATGATATTATCTTCATTTTTCATGGAATACGCTATTTTCTCCGGAACTTTGATGATTGCCTCTTTCTTTGGCCCTAAGCCCCACCATTTGTTCAGAGAGAGCCCCACCAGCTAGTTGTGATCTGGATCCAGGCCGGTTAAAAATGTTATACTGATTTTCCAAATCAGCAAAATTTAAGACCTAAAATATAGTAGTTAATATATGCCTATGTTATTTAGTGTTTGCCCCAAATAATAATCCAATCAGATCATTGGGAATGGAAATTACAAATTTTCAGTAGATTTATTGGTGTAGACTGGTCACTTATTCATGAAGACGTTTTCACCATTCAGTGATTTTTTTTTATCTATATAAGTGGTGCCCATAAAAGGCACCAGTCCCAATTCAAAATAGTATCTTTTTTCCCAACTGCAAGTTGAAAAATTCCCAATTGCAGGAAGAATTTTTCTAGGGACCATTCTACAAGCATAGATTTACTTGCTTGCTCATAGAACTGGCAGATATTTAGCTATAATTGAATTTAAATATTATATATTCAGTTTCATGTCCCCTGTCCCTCCACTTGAGCCAGTAAAGGTGTTTCTGAAATTCCAAATTTAAGGAGAATATGATGCGATTTTTCCCAATTCTGTGGGCACCGGCACCATTCCCAAAATAGTGAAAAAAATCACTGCCATTAAATCTACTAAAGACCTGAAATCAACAAGTTCAGATTATAATCTGGGGCAAACACTTAGCCAGTTAGAGGTTATGAAGAGAAATCAGCGCAATTAAGAATCCCCTGCTCACTACGCTCGCTTCAGGTCCTTAGTTACAAAGATTTCTCTTCATGGCCTCTGACTTAATTAATACTACAGTTATATGTTCACCTCATATTTCAGCAATCTTAATGATGACAATTAATGTGCAGCTATTATTTTTACAAGAGGCAACATTGGCTGACTGTATGGAACAGATTAGAATGAGAAAATTCATGAAAACATGTTTTTTTCCCGTGAATAAGAGGTTTTTTTCTCTGCAAATACATTGCAGTCTTAATTAAATACACTATTTTTATAAACACTTCCCCTTTTCATTTTAAATTATGTGTTGCTAGTGTCAGCCAGTTCTGTCAAATCTAATGACATTCACACACAGTGAGGTTTGCAATAGCACAGGGTATAATCATTTCCGCTAATTTTAGCTTCCTGCAGAGACTGTACATCATATTTGGCTTCTGCCGAGATTGTCCGCGATCTCTTGCTTCCTACCAAGACTTCGGTACATGATAAATGGCTTCCTGCAGAGACTGTCCACATGATTCTGCTTCCTGCCGAGGCTCAAGGCAGGAAGCAGAGTCATGCTGACAGTCTCAGCAGGAAGCCATTTTTTGAGGACAGTAGTCCCTGCACGAAGCAAGAGTTTGCGGACAGTCTCGCGGGAAGCCAAATATGATGGACAGTCGCTGCAGGAAGCGAAAATTGGTGGACTGGTTTATACCTTGTGAATAGTAAACACCTTAACTGTGCCTTGTTTCCTCTATTAAAATTATGAATATGCCTATCTAACTGACAACTATATGTGGGTTTGATGAATTACACCATTAGATTCTTTTGGTTAGCTTGCCGGCCTGTACAAAAGTATAGCGAACTATATTGTTGTCACCCTGATGTCGGCGTTAACATGGGCGTTAGCGTCACACTTTGAAGTTTTACGGCAAAGATGTTGTTTATGTGATGCACAAGGTACTGTTAGGTGAGCTGTCCTGTATGAATGTCCCTTGCAATTGACCTTATAAATGCCAATGCACTTATCACTCTGTCTTTTGAATTTGTCCCAGTATATTTTACAAAAGAAACTATTGTCACAAAAACACACATGCATTTGTTTATCCTGGGTTTTAGTCTTATTTTACTGGTCAGGTCAATGCATGTTTAGACTAATAGGTGGCGACAGGTCAATAGCAGATCTAATTCCACATTACTGTTTTATTTTTCAAGCTTATACTGTCCTTGAAAAGTAATGTCAGAGATAACAATAAGGCTTTAGAGAAGATAGATTTAAAAAAAGAAGACAAAATACATTCAGTCAATATTTATGGCATTAGAAACACATTATGACTGACACAAAATAACTCGAATGAATCCATGTATATAACAATTTTGCTTAACACTAATATGAGCCGCGACACGACAAAACCAACAATGTGGTTTTGCGCCCAGCGCAGACTCAGATCAGCCTGGGCATCCGCCCAGTCTGATCAGAGTCTTCCCTGTCCGCACGGAGGTAGCTTAGACCCTTAGCTACCCTTTAAGCGCTTAACGAAGAGTCTGATCAAACTGGGTGAATGTCCAGGCTGATCTGAGTCTGCGCTGGGCGCACAACCACGTTGTTGGTTTTCTCGTGTCGCGGCTCATATATTTTATGGTCATGAAATTTCAGACATTGCATTACAGTGATGTGTTTTTACTGCATCATGTGCATAGAGACTAATGCTCAGAGCTCTAGATAAGAGGGAGTATTTGATGATAATTAAGGATAATTTTTTTTTATTTCTCAACGAAACCATATGTTGTGACCCCTCATCTGAACCGTCTCATCGAGACGGTTCAGATGAGGGGTCACAACATAGGTTTTTATGCAGGATTAACAAAAATTATCCCTAATTATCACCAGATACTTTCTCTTATCTAGAGCTCTGGTGCCAGTCAATTTATTTTGCATGTTCTTGTGTCTATCATCACAAATTGGTTAGATGAAAAAATGTTGCTAATGTCTAATTGACTAAAATATGAGCCGCGACACGAGAAAACCAACAATGTGGTGTTGCGCCCAGCGCAGACTCAGATCAGCCTGGGCATCCGCCCAGTCTGATCAGAATCTTCGCTGTCCGCATGGCGGTAGCTTAGACCCTTAGCTAGCCTTTGAGCACGAAATAAATAGTCTAGTCAAACTGGGCGGATGTTCAGGCTGATCTGAGTCTGCACAGGGCGCACAACCACATTGTTGGTTTTGTCACGTCGCGGCTCATATTATTTATATTATTATCATTTCAGGAATGCACACATTATTTCTTTATGACCAAAGTCACAAAGAATAAGCATCTTTTTATATTTATCTACACCAAAACAGTGACCTATATATAGACTGTATTTGTAGGTCACTGACCAAAATAAGCTCAGGAAAACAAACTTTTTCATAAAGAGAAAAAAGAAAACAAATGTTGCATATGTCAGCAAGTTCTGTCAAAATTTTCTCTCAGTTTATGATATTAGATACAGCTTTTTTTCTTACTTCCCTTAGTCTTTTATTTGTTGATTTTCAGAAATATGCTTTCTTCTTATTAGCATAGCTTTATTTGATAAAAAACAGCTTTTTCAATTTTGCATAAAATGGGAAGATTTAGTGCCTGTTAAATGCAAGTTGTCATCTGGATCTTATGTGTTTGCCCTCTGGTCTTTGAATTCTCAATTATGACATAGCTTTGACAAAACTTGTTTGAAATTTTGCAGGTGTGGATTTTGTCATCAGCTTTGTAGCGCTTTGATTGTTAATTATTAGCCTACCGATTCCTGAACAGACTTTTCTATCTTTGAATTTTACCCTTATGTCAAAAAGAAACATGGCAGAGCCTGATCAGATTGCAGCTCTGTAAGAGCAGCCTGCTCTGGGTCTACAGTGTGCATCTGAACAGTTTCGTGGTACCTTATTTGTACTGAAATATTGGGACTCCTTAAAACCATTAATTTTCCATTTGGGACAAGTGGAAAATTAATGGTTTTAGGTATCCTAATCAATTCAATTCAATTCAGACACATTTTATTGCCTCTGTACAAACAATAAGTACAAACAATGGGGATGGGCGACAAGTTCTCACAACATTAGTTACAGCCCTCCCCCTAAAACACATACAAAACGTCCAACAGCACATTAGGGTACCTTGATTTCTTTTATAGAAAGGCAAGAAGACTAGCTGTGACTTTGCCCTGGAACACTTTGACACCTTCTACAGGCCCATGTATAGAGACTACTGGCCTTCCATTAGAATTTCTCTCCTTACAACAAAGAAATCTTGTGCTGTGTTGAATAGTTTCACTGACACTGAAGCTGTGCGTTCTAAACTAGAAGAAGTAGGTGCCTATGATATGATTGAAGATGTTGCTGATATTTTAGAAGAAAGGATACCAGAGATTGATAATACCAAAGGGAAATATGATGATACACAGTTTCATGAAATTAACAGACAGGAAAGTAATTTGCAAGGAGACGGGAGTTCATTTGTGAATGATACTGACAGATCAAGGACACCTTTAAGTCCTGATTGTGCAGGCAGAGAAGATGAAGATGAAGATACCAGTGGTGTAGATAAGGAAGTGGAAAGTGATTTCCAATCAACAAATTATACTGATCTAGATATTTTTGTTCCGGCTAAAAATGTGTACTCGGAAAGAGATACATTACAGATGGAGGATGCGGAAGTCAGCAGGTATACCCCAGCAGATGTTAGAGTGAATTTTACTAAAAATACAAAATGGACTATCCCTGAAGACCTTCAAGTGATGGTGTATCCACAAGGTGACATCAGTGAGTTTCCTGATCCCAAAGGGTCACTTCTATGTAAGTATCCATTTGAGTCAAATCATGTGACTTCCAATAATGTGGCAGTAGTCAGGTCATCCTTATCATTTACACAGAACACAGTCAACTCCCGATATCTTGAATACTGATATCTCAAAGTATCTTCTTATATCAAAGAATATGTTTCCTACTTTTATTTACATTTCAATTCCTGTTATCTCAAACAACTGATATCTCAAAGTAAATTTTCTTGTACCAGAAAATTTACTTTGAGATATCAGTAGTTTTGGCTGAAGTTTGACTTCGAGATATCGAGTTGACTGTGTATATATAGAGGCCTCACTATCAGCTCTATGGTTTGGGCCAGTTCCATAGATGGCTGATGTGACAAGTGAAGGCTCAGAGCCTTTGCTCTTCACCAATGCCACATTGCTTGAAATACATGATGTGGCTCATGACCAGTGGGGAAGTCTTAAGATGCTCAGCAAAGCCTCACATCTTGATATCTTTTGCCCCAGATTGTTTAGTAAATTCACTAAAACATAAACACTCTTGTAAGGTCCTCTATTCATAGCATAATGCAGATAACAAAGACTCAGATTAAACTTTATATCTGTAAAGACGAATTGTCTCTGGTTATCTAAGAAATCTAAAATAATTACCATATTAACTGTCCTAAAAATGGAACATTTTGGTTGTACAATACAGAAATGAGTCCTACGAAAGATACAGATGGAATGACAAACAGTGTAGGGTCAGATCAGACTGCTGTTTTTAGGATCAGTCTGATCTGCACTGTTTGCCTCAAACCTATATGTCCAAATGATGGTATAAAGAGTATTTGGGTTCCTTATGTTAACACAAACAGGCAAGACTGTGATTTGACCTCACATGATCACACTGGGTAGGCGGCAATCAAAAACACTCTTAACCCGGATCAAAAACCTTTAGAAACAGCGTTTTTGATTGTAAATTGTCGCCAATTTGCAATTGAAAACGCTGTTTCTAACGGTTTTTGATCCACGTTCGTCGATTGCATGAGGGTTTTTGATTGCCACCTAACCGGTGTGATGATGCACCATTTGATCATGTTTATTTAGCATATTATTCTGACAATCACAAAGGATATGAAATGGTGGTAAGAAAACAAACTGCCGTTATTAGCTTGAAATAAAAAGTATTTTAAAGGCACAGCACAGCTAATTTATTATTTCAGCCCACTTTATGATGGATGCAGCATCAGTCTTACCAGTGATTGCCCTTGACCTTCAGAAGGATGACCATGTCCTTGACCTTTGTGCAGCACCAGGAGGAAAGGCACTGGCAATGTTACAGACTCAGTTACCAGGTAAGCATGTATGAACAAGGGCTTCGCAAGCGGCGCATAAATCGCCCGTTTCAATTTCCTAAAGGAGTTACAGAATGAGCAAGATTGCAAAAGGATAGACAGGCAGACAAACAGGGGCAACCACTCTATAATAATTAACTAGAACTGTCAGCGAATCAGACTATACCCCGCTTAATTGCTTAAATCAAATGATGTTATTTTCGTAACAAAAAGCATAAAGAGGGAGAGAAATCATTGTTACCATGTATACCAAAAATGAATGGTTGCTGTGAAATCTGTTACAAAAAATTACATTATTCAAAGTCAGGAGAGAAAGAAAATTGGAAAAATATAGGGAAGAATAAGCAGGAGAAGACTGGTTATCAATCCCACAATACAACAAGTTATCATCAACATGCATACAAAAATCCCTACCCTAACTTACAGATGCATAGAAATCTTTTGCAAAAAAAATGCATTATTCAAAGTAAAGAGAGAAAGAAAATCGGACAAATACAGGGAATAAAAAGAGGAGAAGTCTGGTTCTCAATCCCACAATACAGGAAGTCATCATTAAGTTGCATACCAAATATGACTAATCTAGCTTGCATGGTTGTGGAGAAATCTTTGATGAAAAAGTTCATTATTCAAAGTATGGAAAGAAAGAATATTGGACAAATACAGGGAAGAATAAGCAGAAAAAGGCTGGTTCTCAATCCCACGATACAACATATCGTCATCAACCTGCATACCAAATAAGAGTACTCTAGCTTGCTTGGTTGTGGAGAAATCTTTGACGAAAAATTTTATTATTCAAAGTATGGAAAGAACGAATATTGGAAAAATACAGGGAAGAATAAGCAGAAAAAGGCTGGTTCTCAATCCAAAGATACATTATATCGTCACCAACCTGCATACCAAATCTGACTACTCTAGCTTGCATGGTTGTGCAGAAATCTTTGACGAAAAATTTCATTATTCAAAGTAGGGAAAGAAAGAAAATCGGACAAATACAGGGAAGAATAAACAGGAGAAGGCTGGTTATTGTGGGATCAACATGTCATCATCAACCTGCATAACAAATATGACTACTCTAGCTTGCGTGGTTGTGGAGAAATCTTTGACGAAAAATTTCATTATTCAAAGTATGGAAAGAAAGAAAATCGGACAAATACAGGGAAGAATAAGCAGGAGAAGGCTGGTTCTCAATCCCACAATACAACATGTCGTCATCAACCTGTATGCCAAATATGACCAGTCTAGCTTGTATGGTTGTGAAGATATCTTTGATGAAAATTTTGATCAAATGGGGACGGAATGACAGATGGAAGGACGGACAGATGGACGGACAGACGGACAGACAGATGTAAACCAGTATACCCCCCACTTTTTCAAAGTGGGGGTATAATGACTGCAACATCATCTAAATATTTAACACATGATATACTGTTAGTATTCCAAGGTAAAGTTGGACAAGGGAGATAACCTAAATACACAAATTACACCATTTTTAGTTCTAGTTTTTTCCCTTGACAATATATTGTACAAGAAAACACGAAAACTAGCCTTTTAGAACTAATGAAAGGGATTAACTCTAAAACGAAGAAAGGGAAAGCAGCCATTTTTGTACGAGACACATCGTTAGGACTTCATTCACATTGCTATGAAGTTTTATAAAGATATCCCAAACGGTTATCTAGTTATGGCGCGTACAAGACTTACAGGGAAAAAATTAATCAAAGGGGCATAACTTCAAAAGTAAGAAAGGGGGAGCAACCATTCTTGTACGCGACACGTTCCCCCACCCTGATACATATGCCTACCAAATTTCATGAAGATATCCCGAATGGTTACTGAGTTATGGCGTGTACAAGAATGTTGACGGACGGACGGACGGACAGCGCCACGACATAATACGTCCGTTTTTTCAAAACGGGCGTATAAAAATGGTGGTTTGAGATTTAAAAGTGACTTTACTGGTAATTCATACCTTTCCATAATTAACAGACGAGTAGCTAGAAGAAATTGAATTATACGCAAAATCATATTTCACACTTCTTGAGGAGACGTCTAGTGGCTAATAGCTCCGAAAATAGTTCATAGTTTCATATCTGTAGGCAGTTAATATTGACATTTTGTCCAATTTACAAACATTCAGCATGCAATTTGACAAAAGTTCAATACGCACCTGCGTATTTGGGTATAGGCAGCTACGCCCTTGATTAATGTGTGTACATCACATATAGGCATCTTTATAGTGAATCTGTACATTCTCAGAGGAAGAAACTCTGCTTTTTTCCATTTTTGCCTCCATCCTGAATGGGATCACTTTGTATAGAAACGAATTCGCTTCCCTGGGAGCAATTTTTTTCCTTTAAGAATTGATCCCCTTTTGGAAGGATTTCGTTATCCAGGAAAGCGAACAGGAAGTCTCCAAAAATGTCT
Organism: Ctena decussata; assembly: GCA_963989385.1. NCBI lineage: Eukaryota > Metazoa > Mollusca > Bivalvia > Lucinida > Lucinidae > Ctena > Ctena decussata. Next base: position 22,489,740 of record OZ022502.1, read on the forward strand.
CCATTTGAAAAAATGGTGTAAAAATATTGTATTGTACATACACCTTAACCTATAAATTTTCTATGCCTGTATCTGAGAAATACCAATCTGTTGAAGTGCTTTCAATAAATACTTTAGTTACATAATCTTGTAATTCATAAGTTTTGACATATTTAGGAACTAAATCCTCAGATACAGTAGACCACGAAAATATACTTAGTAGACCCAGAATACACAGTAAAGGTCTGTGACCTTGATCACAGGTCAGCAGCAGCAACCAGCTGTTGTCAACTAGTCAGTATTAACCTACAGGTAAACCAAGTCACATATCAAAATGTTCCATCAAACGTTTTTGGAATTCAAGCAAAGAATATAAAAATTGACACAAAACTTTAACGCTAAGTTTTAAGTCAGTGACCTTGATTTTTGTCCAGATGATGTCAAGTTCAAGTAATCTTTATGAACCTAGAAGTAAATCTGGTCAAGAATCAAAAGGTTCCATCAAAGGGTATTGAAAGTACAAGCAAAATGTATAAACTGAATGCAAAACTTTAACCCAAATTCTTAAATCTTCGATCTTAACATTAGGTCAGCAGCAGCAGGAACCAGATGAATGTCAACTGCCTAATCTATATGAACTCAGAAGAAAACATAGTCACATACCAAAAGGTTCCATCAAAGAATATTGGAAATATATTAAAGCAAAGAATATAAATTTAACCAAAATGCTAACAGACAAATGAACTGACAATCAGATGGAAAGACAAAAACTATATACCCGATGACATGTTTCATATGTTGGGGATATAAAATATCTGAGTGGGTCACTATAAGTATCTTTCATGGGTATGAGGTGTGGATAGAAAAATCCGTCACAGGGGTCACTGTTCGGCATCACAAGGCTTGCCGAGTGATGCCGAACAGTGATCCCGAGTGACGTTTTTTTCTATCATTACCTCACACCCATGATAGATATTTTTCTTGCACACCACGTTTTGTATTATCCTAAGAACTTGTTAAAACGAGTAATTTCAGTGCCAAAGAGGTTTCTATTTGACTTTAAAAGAATGCGCCGCTTTAAACGGCCGCCATTCGGTTCTTTATGTCAACGTCTGGCATTCATAAACTGACGTCATTTTGCCGTCTTCGTGACGTAATGATCTAAAAAGCCAACGTCACTTGATGACGCAAATACGTGACCTCCATTACAACCAATACATTGAATGCTCGTGATTTTTATCCGGTCCTGGGTGAGATAACATGGGTGAGATAAGATTTGTAGGTACATGGGAAGCACGCGGGTATCCTTATCCGGTGTGCAAGAAATAATTTTCTCATTCAGCCAGTTTTGTTGGATTCTTAGTGATGAAATTAGAAAAAAGAAATCAATTTTCATTTTGTAAAGCTTTATTTAATCTCGGGCTCTGTTTCAAATTTTTCAGAAAAATTAATGTGCAACGATTTATCCCTGTCCAGATTAAAACGTCTCCAAAATATAGTTCGCTATTATTTACCTGAGGAGGCTCGAGAAACTGTGGAAACCTGTAATAAGGATGGAAGAAAGCTGAATATGGGAGGTTATGACAAGGTTAGTATAAATATGTCTCCATACATGTGATGAGGTCCTGATGACCATGTGGGAGATTTGGATTTCATTTCAGGGAGATTGAGCTCTCCATCAGGGAGACTTTTTGACGGCAGCTTTGACACGTCATTTCACATAGTTTACTGTATTTTTTTTCTACTTTAAAATAAAACATGAACTATAGTTAAGTTTAGTTTGTTAAGTTAACTTTTGAGTCCCCCCCCTCCCTACACACACACACTCCCCTCCCCTTCCCTCAATACCTCCTTTCTTTAATTATTCTAATTATTTATTAATTATTATATTAGTTATTCATATCATTATTTTGGTATCTGTCTGGCACAGAATCTAGCTTTTGCAAAAGCTTATACTTGATATATCATACAGATTTGCCTCCCTTAAAATTTCTATTTCAGTTGTCTACTTATTCTCTTTCATAACCAAATAAAGTTTGTTTAAAAGTATGCAGAGCTGTTTAAACTGTTAAAAGTGTATACAACTATGTTCAAATTCTGTTTCTGACACAAAACTACCCATGCACCAGACAGAAATATCAAAACTTTCATGCGTAAGTATTACATCTTAAATTATCAAAGTATAAAATGCACTTAGGGGAAAAATACCTTACGGAGTGAGCATCAAGACACCGTTCAGCCTGCACCTTTGTGCAGTCTAAACAGGGGTTTTGCATCTACTGTCTATGAGTCTAAGAAAATCTAAGCAGTGAAAACTAAAGTCTGACTGTAATGCGCATGCTTATTTTTTGTAGTAGTAAAACAGGCCTATCGGCTCCTTTTCACATGACATACCTTCCTGACACATTTCGTCGGTAATTCTTTGAAACACAGCCAGGTGTTTTCACGGGTCAGTGAGTTTATTAGTGCCTGAATAACACAATTAATGTCAACAGACACGATGTGTTTGTTTATTGCACAGTCAAAACAATATTTGATGCTGTGAATACACATGTGGATATCTCCTTACTGGGGGGGGGGGGGGGGGGGGGGGGAAGGGCAGGACGTTGGAAAAGGGGCTATCAGAAAAAGTATGATAGGAAAACTCAGCATCCGGGAGATTCTGAAGACTTTCCGGGAGCGCGGGAGCTGGACTTTATTTCCGGGAGACTCCCGGATGATCCGGGAGACATAACATGTATGTGTCTCAATGCCCGGCAGTCGTCACGAAACTCTGTCTGATGCCTGACATGTCTAGTAACAAGAGGACCATTAGGTCCTGATCGCCCCACTGAGCCCTGAGACTTTAATGTGATATGAACTTTTTGGACATTTGTTTCCGCTATGAATTTACCGATCTTTTGTAGACATAAAATAACAGTGCCAAAATGGTGATAAGCAAAACAACCAGACCTAATAGTTTCTGAGAAAAAGAACTTTAAATATTCAACACAAGTGCCAATTGGCCAAGGTAACTAAATGACCTTGACCTCTTGAATTCAAAGGAATTGAGGTCAATTGCATTTTCGTACCATAGAGCCTAATAGCAACAAAATATGCACTTTTACAGCTTTTCCCATTCAAAAGCCTAAGGGGGTAAATTAGACCTTGCCATATAAATGGTCAAGGTCAACTCAGGATCATCAGTTATATAAACTTTGCAGTACTATGGTCTTAGATGCTACATACTAACTTGCAATTGGCCCTGTGGTTCTGAAGAAGAAAATTTTTGATGGTTTTAACCATACAGGGGCATGGCGGTCATCTTAGTCATGTGATGTGGACATAATGTATAAATTTTCTTTCCCACTTTGCCTGAGGGCTGCATATTAAGTTTGATTGAAATTGGCCAAGACATTTCAAAGGAGATCCTTTGAAACTGATGACAGATACACGACCTTTGGCCACAGTCACTTAATGACCTTGACCTCTAGAATTCATACAGATTGCACTTGAATGCATTTCCGTATCACAGAGCACAATAGAAACAGAAAAATCCACTTTTTCAGTTTTTCCCATTCAAAAGCCTAGGGGACCAAATTTGACATTGACATTAAATAGGTCAAGATCGACCCAGGGTCATCATTTATATGTACTTTGTAGTACTAGAGTCCTAGATGCTACATACCAAGTTTCAAGGCAATCTACTCAGTGGTTCTGGAGAAAAAGATTTTTTAACGTTGTTACTATATATGGGCATGGTGGCCATCTTGGTCATGTGACCTGGACCAAATATATAGATTTTCTTTCTCCCTTTGCCTTAAGATTGCATATATGAAATTTAATTGAAACTGGCCCCGTAGTTTCAGAGAAGTCCTTTGAAAATGTTGACAGACAACAGACAACTAACCTTTGGCCAAGGTCACTAAAATGACCTTGACATCTAAAATTTCAAAAAGGTTGAATTTGAATGCATTTCATATTACATAGCACAATAGCAACATACAAATGTACTTTTGCAGTTTTCCCCATTCAAAAGCCAAAGGGACCAAATTTTACCTTGTCATAAAATAGGTCAAGGTCAACTCAGGGTCTTCATTTATATAAACTTTGAAGTACTAGTGTCCCAGATGCTACATACCAAGTTTCAATGCAAACTGCCTATTGGTTCTGGAGAAGATTTTTTAGGTTTTTACCATATATGGGCATGGTGGCCATTTTGGTCATGTGTCCTGGACCAAATATATAAACTTTCTTTCCCCCTTTGCCTGAAGATTGCATATATAATCTAATTGAAATTGGCCCAGTAGTTTCAGAGGAGAAGTCCTTTGAAAATGTTGACCGACAAGGGACAGGTGACCTTTGGCCAAGGTCATTAGATGATCATGACCTCTAGAACTTCTTAGGGGTTGAATTTGAATGCATTTCTTCCATATTACATAGTACAATAGCAACATAAAAATGTACTTTTTCAATTTTTCCCATTCGAAAGCTTAGGAGACCAAATTTGACCTTGCCATAAAATAGGTCAAGGTCAACTCAGGGTCTTCATTCATATTAACTTTGTAGTACTAGTGTCCCAGATGCTACATACCAAGTTTCAAGGCAATCGGCCCAGTGGTTCTGGAGAAGAAGATTTTTTTTAGGTTTTTACCATATATGGGCATGGATGCCATCTTGACATGTGACATGGACCAAATATAATATTTTTCTTTCCCCCTTGCTTGGAGGCTGCATATGAAGTTTAACTGAAATTGGCCCAGTAGTTTTAGAGAAGAAAGAAGTCCTTTGAAACTGTTGACGACGGACAGACGACGGAGGACGGATGTCAAAGACTAACATCCTATAAGCTCACCCGGAGCCTTCGGCTCAGGGGAGCTAAAAAGTCATTCTGTCTGGTAAAAATTTTCAGAATTTTCAAATACATTTTAATCATTTTACCAGATTAAACTCTCACAGACTTTCATGAACCCATGTGTGGGATCTTCATTTTGAATTTTTGGCCTAAAAAGAAGCATGTCATAGAGGCACTATGTGAGTGGTTAGAGTGCTTGTCACTTGGCTAATGTGCTGAAGGTCACAAGTTTAAATTCCAGTGAGCCAACAAGTGAAAAACTCTCGACGTGTCGACCTAGCAGTAAATGGGCAATGCATATGAATCAAAAGGAAAGGAATAGACCCTGGCTTTAATATGCTGTGCTCAAGGCAGAGTGGGGTTCTGCCACCCACTGCACCAGTAGCTTAAGCACTTATCACATACTTCTTTGAGAGGATATACTGAATGGCAAACAGTGCAGACCCAGATCAGACTGCTCCTTATGAGCAGTCTGATCTGGGTCTGCACTGTTTACCAAGTCATTTATGTGTGAATAAATGATGTGTTGTAGACATCTGTTTGAACAATGCTTACCCCATAGGGGCAAATTATTTTCTTCCAGAAAAAATAGCATTTTGGGATGCCTGTTTTATCCAGGGAAGCAAACAGAAAACCAAAAAAGTTGTGTCCCTTTGAACTTGTAAAAATGGTGGCAAAAGATGGAGGTGCACCAATACACCTTTATACTTAAATTTGGAGGAGTTTACAGAGCTATAAGAGGGAGTATTTGATGATAATTAAGGATAATTTTTCTTATTTCTCATCGAAACCATATGTTGTGACCCCTCATCTGAACCGTCTCATCGAGACGGTTCAGATCAGGGGTCACAACATATGTTTTTATCCAGAATTAACAAAAATTATCCCTAATTATCACCAAATACTCCCTTTTATCTAGAGCTCTGAGTTTACATGCTAGACTTCCGTTGCAGGGTCATATGTTCAATCCCTCTCTCTTCTGGTCCTTTTGATGAGACTAAACCAAGTCTCCACCTCAGTATGACCTACATGCAGCCCCGGATCCAGGGGGTGGGCTTAGGGGCTGCAGCCCAGCCATTTGGCCTCCGTGTTATGTATAATATATAGGCCTCCAGATAATAAGGAGTAACTGATGACAGTTTGAGAAAAATTATCCAATGTGGTTAGATCAAAATATTCAAAATATATGTTGTGACATCGCATTAGAATCGCCTCGGGGAGGCGATTCTAACGAGATATCACAACATATATTTCAAGGAAAAAAATTACCAAAAATTCTCATGAAATTTAACCATAATTATGTCATATTTTCAAGCCCCCTCCCACATATACATTTCGGCACCTCCCAGCCCCACCAGTTATACAGAGCCCCACCAGTAGGTGATGGTCTGGATCCGGGCCTGTACATGTTGGTGGGACATTAAATCATTGGTTTAAGCATATTTATTTCGCTTTTTCGTTGACAATTCATGTTCTTTGCAGGTCCTTGTAGATGTTCCCTGTAACACAGATCGACACATGCTGAGTGAGCCTGATAACAATCTATTTACTCAACAAAGGATGAAAGAGAGAATTGAAATACCTAGATTGCAGAAAGAGCTACTCATGTAAGATTAAACTTGATTACAGCGTCAGGGAGAATTCCAAAATATTTAAAAAAAAAAAAAATTATTGAAATTAAACGAATACATTTTCAAGGGAAGCAACTTCACCACTTTCATTTGTGCTGCCCTTCCCATTGGGGTCACCTCTTAAAGGAAAGAAGTTGCCCTCTTAGGAGCAACTTCTTTCCTTTAAGAGGTGACCCATTTTCCAAAGGCTTTGATGCCCAAGGAAACAAGCAGGAAGTCACTTGTTTCCCTTGGTGAAAATTGCAGAAAAACTTGGAAGGTGTACCTGTACATCTTAAGTTACAGTTTCTTTTTTTTCTGGAGCCTTGTATGACTAGCAGGCAAAGGTTCTCAGTATGCTGGTCAGAACAGTATTGTCTCGCCTGCAAAGCAGAGGCGAGACTATATGTATTGCTTTTCCGGTGTTGTCGGCGGCGGTGGCGTAAACTTCGTCGAGTTTTCGCGTTCAGGTCATTTTCTCAGAAATATAAGGGCTAGAAACATGAAACTTGGTTCATGCATACATCTGGAAGAGTAGATCTCAAAGCCATTATCAATACTGAGTCTTGACTTACATTTTATGGTTGACTGACTTTGCAATTTTTTGTCAAGTTTTCGCATTTAGGTCATTTTCTCAGAAACTATAAGGGCTAGAGCCATGAAACTTGGTTCAAGCTTACACCTGGAAGAGTAGATCTCAAGGCCATCATCAATATTGAGTCTTGACCTACATTTTACGGTTGACTTGACTTTGCAATTTTTTGTCGAGTTTTCGCGTTTAGGTCATTTTCTAAGAAACTTTAAGGACTAGAGCCATGAAACTTGGTTCATGCATACTTCTGGAAAAATAGATCTCAAAGCCATCATCAATATTGAGTCTTGACCTACATTTTACGGTTGACTTGACTTTGCAATTTTTTGTCGAGTTTTCGCGTTTAGGTCATTTTCTAAGAAACTTTAAGGACTAGAGCCATGAAACTTGGTTCATGCATACTTCTGGAAAAATAGATCTCAAAGCCATCATCAATATTGAGTCTTGACCTACATTTTACGTATGACTGACTTTGCAATTTTTTGTCGAGTTTTCGCATTTAGGTCATTTTCTCAGAAACCAGAAGGGCTAGAGCCATGAAACTTGGTTCATGCATACATCTGGAAGAATAAATCTCAAAGCCATCATCAATATTGAATCTTGACCTACTTTTTACGGTTGACTGATTTTGCAATTTTTTGTTGAGTTTTCGCATCTAGGTCTGTTTCTCAGCAACTATAAGGGCTAGAGCCATGAAACTTGGGTCATGCATACATCTGGAAGAGAAGAGCTTAAAGTCATAATCAATATTGAGTCTTGACCAACAATTTACAGTTGACTGACTTTGCAATTTTTGTCGAGTTTTTGCATTAAGGTCTGTTTCTCAGAAACTATAAGGGCTAGAGCCAAGAAACTTGGTTCATGCATACATCTTTGCTGATTTAGTTCTGTTTTGTGACAAAGCGCCAGCAGGCGAGACACCGCATTCGGCGGAATTCTTGTTATGTAAACATGATTTTCTTTTCTTTTTTTATGCATTTTCATGTCTACTGTAAAACAGATATTTTCACCTGTGCCGGTGTCCCAGTTTATCTTGCTTCCTGGACAGCTTGCCCCAGGAGGTGGGGTGGTCAAGCCACCATGGACATGACTATGGTAACGGAATTGAGAGGTTGAGTTTAAAGACCTTGTGGTGTATATTAGTCTTGAGACAAGCCCATTTACCATGGGAAACAAAAAAAAAAATGAATTTTACCAACTATTTCAGTATTATCCTGGTGGGGGAAAGATAACCAAGCTGCGTTATCTTCCTCGCTGGGGGGCAAGATAAACCAGCCGGGATAGGTTGCCCACCTGGAAGAAGATACCCAGAGTGGGCAAGATATCCTGGGACAGCTTGTCCCTGGGGGCAAGCTGTCCAAGGGGGCAAGATAAACTATTACCCTGGTAATGCTCATTACCTTTATACAGTAGAACCTCAAAGGCCCTGATGGCTTGTCAACCATGCCTGGCAAAAACTCTGTCCTGGGCTCCCAGAGGTCACTTTATATAGAAACTAACCCTGGATGGCTAGAACTTCCCTTGGCTGGAACTGATTTTCATGGTCCCAAGCCTGTTAAAGCCATTGAAGTTCTACTGTATTCCTTTGTAGTTTAGTCTCAGTGAGAAGCTATTACACAGAACTCTAGATAAGAGGGCGTATTTGGTGATAATTAGGGATAATTTTTGTTAATTCTGCATAAAAACATATGTTGTGACCCCTCATCTGAACCGTCTCAATGAGACGGTTCAGATGAGGGGTCACAACATACGGTTTCGATGAGAAATAAGAAAAATTATCCTTAATTATCATCAAATACGCCGTCTTATCTAGAGCTCTGATTACATGATAGCTTTATATAGAGAATACCATGTTTGTGTCTTTTGATATCAAGTTTATCAGGCGAGACCAGAAACAGCGTATGAATGGCGAGGCTTGCCGAGCCAGTCCGACGTGTTTTTGGTCGAGCCTGATAAACTTGATATCAAAAGACACTTACGTGGTTTTCTATTTATCATGCATCATGAAGATTTTACTGCGTAAAGAGTGGCAAACAAGTAATAAGCAAATGCAATTTTGTTCAAACTTGCTGACATCGTGAATGTGTTATGACGTAAGTCGGTGACGTCAGTTAACCAATCGAACGCTGATATCACGGCCAACGTCAGTGTGTAGCCAATCGTCTTCAGAGATCGCTTCTTAAGGCATGACCTGATAACATTCGCTCAAGCGCAGTTCTACAGAGACATGATATCACATCATGTTATCATACCCTTGTTATCAGGTGAATTATGCAGCAGATGCATGATAAATCCAAATAGCATCATAATGAGTAGCATTCTAACACAGTGCGCCTATAGAAGCAATGGAAAGTTACCATGTTTTATTCTGCAACAATTCACTGTCTCAGTCTAATTGCTGAGTCACTGCAACTACTGACGTAATTTTGTTACGTTTTGGGATGTTAGACGGTGTAACGTCTCTTTTTCTTTCTTTCTAAAATCGCCATAAAAATGTACATTTATATTAGATACAGTTTAGAAAATTAGCGGGAACATGAACGCGCTGGTAAGATGGTTGGGAGAATTGGAATGAAAATAATGATTTTTCAGCGTTTTTGGGTGTTAGAATCGAAATAGTTCAGCTCTAGTTTTGAATTGTTGAGTAATAATTCACTGTTTGTCGGTCAGTTGTAAGTAAATATATCACTCACACTCCGCGCTCGTGATATGATCTACTTTACAACTGACCTCCAAACAGTGAATTATTACTCAACAATTCACTGCTAGAGCTGATCTATTTCTTAATTATAATGAGGTTCCATTGTACTTTATATTTCAGGGCTGGAATCAGATCTTGTGCACCAGGTGGCTCTGTGGTCTACTCAACATGTACCTTATCATTTTCCCAGAACGACGGTGTCATTCAACAAGTAATTGATGAAATATGGACATCAACAAATATTGACATTATGATTGAAGACTTAGAGCCACTGCGGACAATGTTCCAAAATACTTTGAATTTCTATACAGGATGTAGATTTGGGCAATTAGTTATTCCAACTTTGTCTTCAAACTTTGGACCAATGTATTTTTGTAAAATAAAAAGGATGACGTAAACTTTTGTATAAACAAATTTTATTTAGTTATGTTGTTGTGTTATTGTTTAACATCCATCGTAAACAGCTGTGGTCATGCCAGGACGGTCAGTTAACCTAACCACACTATTCCTGGGCAGGCTTTGACCTTCTAAGTGGTTAACCAGTACTAAATGCACTTACTTTCACCAATAACTGACAAATGCCCTTCTTGAATCAGCGGAACGGGGGAATGAAAGTAAAACACTGGACCAGGTATCAAACCCAGGACCTCTGGCATACAAGTCAAGTGCTCTACAGACTGCACTACACGGCCCTGCTTTTAGTTAGTTATCTTGTTATAGTTCTCTTATTTGCCCACCCAAGGTTGTTATTCACTGAAGCACTGACCATGTTTCATGGCAAACAGTTTATCTTAATTTAGTATAAAGTCTTAGGCCCATACAAATCAGTAAAACCCATATCAAACAGACTATTACCCCACTATCAATAAGCACTGTATTCTGCTGTTTCCAACTGTTAAACACCTATGACAGATTATGTTTATTTATCATATGACGTCCCATTTGAGAGTGTAATAAAGCCATGCATTAAAATTGATAATCCACTAGTGGATTAAATATGCAAATTACGTCGTAGGGTTATGCGTTGACGTCCATAAAACGTCGCTTTTTCTAATGGGGAAACCATGACGTTTTAGTGCAAAATTTGCCAGTAAAATGCAATTTTAGTGTCATATGATAAATAGTATCTTGCATTCGTGCTCCTGTATTTAGTGTCATATGATAAATAGTATCTTGCATTCGTGCTCCTGTATTATTGAATTTATTAAACTCGTTGGTGAAAACGATAAGATGCTCGGCATAGCCTCGCAGCTTATCTTTTCCCCAACTCATTTAATAAATTCAATAATACATGAGCACTCATGTAAGATCCTCTATGTCTACTGCCATGTTTTTCTGCCATTTTTACCAAAAAGAACAGCTTGCATGACTTCTGTTTGTTTCCCTAGCTGACAAAACCCTTACTGCTAAAGGAAAGAGAACCTGGCCCCGAGGTTATAAAACTTTTTTCATGCTCAACTCAGCTGAGCATGAAATTTTACCTGCTAATAAAGAGCAAATTACTGATAAGTACAGTTGTTTTCTTGCTCAGTTGAGCTGAGTATGAAATTTTCTCTGCTTATGAATATGAAAATGCCAACATTAGTTGGCAGTTTCATATTTATCAGCAGAGAAAATTTCATGCTCAGCTGAGTTGAGAACGAAAGTTTTATAACCGCGGGACCAGATTCTTTATGAGTTGATTTACAATGAGAAGAGAGGCAGAAGAAAAATGTTTCCCCTTAAAGTGTATTCATTCTCCTTAAATGAATTTGGCAATGTTAGAGTGCAATATGTTTTGTTGGTGTTTGGCAGTATTTACTTATATTTGTCATTATTGGTTCAAAACATGAAACAGGAAACATATTGTGCAAAACAGTTTTCTCTGCTGAGACTTTCTCCGATTGATGCCATGTCGGGTGTTGTTCGGACATGCAAGTCCTTGCTATAATGGACTATTCCATCATGAAATTTGGGCAAGTTCATTTGTCCTGTCTGTGGATATTTTATAAAACTTGACAAACAGTACAGAATCTGATCAGTGCTCCTTTGCAGCAGTCTGATCTGGATCTGAACTGTTTGTTCTAGCAGTTACATTATGAGGTTTTAATCAACAGAAATTAAGCTTGCATAATTCGTCAGTATGAAGAATTCACTTTCACTACCTTTTCCAGTGTCAAGGTCTTGAGTGTAAATTGTATTGCAGTGTTTACCATTATAACTGCAATTCAGGCTTGCAGTTCAGGGCTCAGTTGTTCAAAACTAGCGACGTCATTAATTAACGTTTCGTTAAAATTTCAAACGTTAATATTTGAAATATGCCAATATTTTTTGTCGAGAAAACGTGAGAAGCTTTTGCATTGCAAAAGCTTCTCACATTTTTTCAACAAAAAATATCAGTGTATTTGGTAATAAAGTCATGAAACACTTAACGAGTTGACCACGTAACGAACTCGTTAGGCTAACGATGCTTTAAACAACTGGGCCCAGGATGAAGTGCAGCATTAAAGTTGGCAAATGTTAAATATTTCAAAAGCATCTGTTCAATGAAATACTGCAAAAAGGTGTATGGGTAAACTCACAAGGGAAGCAACTCTGCCAGTTCATTTTTGCCTCCCCTCTCAGTAGGTGTCAGCTTTTAAGATATGCTTTTTTTTTTTTTAGCAAATTCTTTCCTTCAAGAGTAGATCTGCTTAATTGTCGAGGTAAAAGAACAGGAAATCACAAGTGTAAAAAATGGTGGAAAAATCTACAGGTGCGCTTTTGTTTATAAGGGAAAGTTTCTCTGTCGGAATGTTACATTTTATTGTCAGAGCTAATGAAACAAACAAAATTTCTATATACCACTATTTATTTTGTTCTGTGAATTAATATTATCACAGTTATCAGTCAATTGGATAACAGCATCAGCTAGTGACTGGTATTCAGATAGCTGGTTGTAGATATGTGTTGATACCCTCACATAAAGCTTCTGTTGTACACATTTGATTGGGACCTGAAAATACACCCTTTATTGTATTTATTTACCTACTAACATACATACATTTCAAGCCAAAACTGGAAGTACTAAGTTCTACTTACAGCAGTCACTCCTATAAACAAGACTGATACATGTATCTTGATGACTTGTTTTTTGGCAAATTTATGCAAATGAATTCAGTATCACAAAAGTAACTGATGATATATTCAGAACTTTTTCATAGGAACTGAAGCATCTCTACATTTTGTAGCAGATCTACAAGTAAATAAGGTTCAAATATTATCTGGGAAAGGACCTGGTATGATAAGGGCCATTTTTGGCCCCCTCTCAAATTCTCTTAAAAATGCATGGTTTCTGTTGCTTATCATTTGAGCGTATGGGAACAAACAGAAATAATATGTTTCACTTTTGTTAATTCTCAGAATAACATGATTTCTGACATGACTATGTTGGTTCAATAATATGAAGGAAAATTGCAAGAAAAACTGAGTTAAATCATTTTTCCTTTAAAGAAATAAGTCATTTATAATAGCCTTTGAAAGCTCTTGATAATAGGCCTTTGATGAAATAGCTTATACGTTGGGAACCACAGCTAATTACCTGTGCACTGCACAAGGCCTGTCAAGGTACCCCACCCACTCAAGTTTGCAAGTCAAGAGACGCTAACCAAAAAATTCCAACAGATCAAAATGAAATGTGTATCAAATTATTCCTTGTGTTCTAACTAAGAAAATGAATACCCACAACATATGTTTATTTTGTCTATGAGCGGAGATATGAGCGTTTTTGTGTTGAGAAAACAGGGAAAATGATCCGAACGCTGCCAGTTTGGTAACACAAATTTAAAAATAAACATTGAGCCCGGTCTCCAGCACATTTAATATTTTCATGGCATGTAAATATATCAAAATTATGTCCGCATATAAAATATAAAATGTGCTGGAGGCCGGGCTCATATATTTTGAAAGCCGCGAAGGCTACCAAATTTGTCTTTTTCGTCAGAATCCGCTGGGGGTATGGGTATGTTGAAGATTAAAAACACAAATATTTTATGCAAGAACTGGTTGATTTTGTATTTGCTGTTACATTCAAGGTTAGAACTTTCCTATGAATGCATTTTAGTTACCTAAATAGAACTTTTGAAAAATGAGTTTTCTGGGGGCCAAATATGGACCTTATCATACCAGGTCCTTTGCAATTTTTACCTATCCCCAACTCCCCCCACAACCCCCTCTCCCACACACACACATCAACCCACCCACCCACGCCCAAATTATACTGGGTATTTCTAAAGAGCTTTTACAACATATTCTAGGTTGAGAGCTAAGTGAACAAGCTGAGTTTTCATCATTACCTCAATCTGATAGGAATGAAATAGTTGGTTTTGTATAGCTTCTGCAGCGGAATAATCTATAACATCTAAATGTTCATACAACTTGGACGGCAACTGAACAAGACACATAGCACCTGAAAGAAAAGATGTAGACAAGTTATGGACTGTAACAGCATGAAAATCAGGCCTTATATATCTAGGCTTGGCTGTTCAAAACTAACAACGTTGTTAGTTAAAGAGATGTTAAATTTTCAAATGTTTTATACATAAAAACTGCCATATTTTTGTAAATAAACTATGTGGAGTTTCTCCAGTGCAAATGCTCTTCACAATTTTTCAGCAAAATGTAGCACTACAGTTGATTTTGTGAGTAGTATAAGACAACCAATCACCCACTAACGATTTTGCTAAGCTAAACATCTTTGAACAACTTGGCTTTGATCAACAGCTAAAACTGTAGCACAGTTGTCTGATTTGGTATACTTTGCAACCTGGGGCCGTATTCATAAAACGACTTAAGTGGTTGCTATGCTGTTGCTAAGGCTAAATTTCTTTGTAGGAGATTCCCTACAACTATGAAATTTGCTCTGGAGGAACAGTCTTACAAAGACTGTTCCTCCAGACCAAATTTCATAGTTGCAGGGAATCTCCTTCAAAGAAATTTAGCCTTAGCAACAGCATAGCAACGACTTAAGTGGCTTTATGAATACGGCCCCTGATTGCCCTATGTATCTTAGTGTGACTGGGTTTATTTTCAAGGTAAGCAACTCTGTTTTCATTTTGCTTCCTCATACTGTTGGCATCAACTCTTATGAAAGAAGTTGCTACCCTAGGTTAAAGTCAACTCTTAAAGGAAAGAACATGCTCCTCTGGAAGCAAATTTTTCCTATACAGGTTGCACACATTTGACAACATGATTTGATTGATTGATTGATTTGATGCTTAATGTAAAGGTAAACAGCTATGGTCATGTCGGGACGATCAGTTAGCCTAACCACACTATTCCTGGGCAGGCTTAGACCTCCTAAGCGGTTAACCAGTACTAAGTGCACATACTTTCGCCAATAACTGACAACTGCCCTTCTTGAATCAGCGGAAGGAGAGCCCTTCTTGAATCAGCGGAAGGAGAAACAAAAGTATGTGGCAAGACCGGGTATCGAACCCAGGACCTCTGACTTATGATTGACAACATGAAAAAATGCAAGTTACTGCCCTTGAAAGTGTACCTATTCACCTTAACAAACTTATAATATGTCTGCAATGAAAGTTGCCCAAATTCATAGACTGCAGAATTTACTTCATACTGTTAAATGATATTGTTTTGGTCTGGGAACATTATGGTGAACAGCACAGCCAGAGGTACATAAACTTTTACAAATTTGAAATGTGTAAACCTACCAAACATATCTCTCGGAGCAGCCAGCTGTGTTCCCCAGGCTTTGGTCAACAGATCACCTGTCAGACAAAAGGATAACATGACTAGTGTCATGGAAAAAAGGAGCTTAAGCCATATGTGTAAAGTCAACTTTTAGATTAGCCCGCACAACTGCTCAAATTGACCAGAGGCCTCCGTTTTTAGGATCATCAGGATTCACAGATGTATTCATCATAGCAAAAGGAAAGGCTGTGTTGCACATGCGGCAAGTCGTTCCTGTTTGCACATGACATAAATTTATGAAAATATTGTATATGATCTATGAAAATATACATTATGTTCCCTAGTAATAACTTCCTTCCAAAATCTGTGGGAAACGGGGCATGTTTTTGAGCCGTTTTTTTCCTCCGAATTCTTGTTTGCTGCCCTGGGAGATGAAAACATTCCATAAAGTAGTCTAAAACAATCTGCTCCCAATCAAAAGGAAAATTTTCTCCTCTGATTCTCTTTTCTTCAATAGCAGACCTATTTTGGCAGGTTTCATGGTCCATAAAAACAAACAGGAAGTCACACAGTTTGTCTCCCTTTTGGAAAACCATATATCCACAGACCTTGCTGGTTCTTTGAGTGATAAGCCTTGTGACAGTGTGAGGCTGAACAGAAAAATATTTGTGTCAGTTTTCACGAAACTTCACACTGAAATATTTGTGTCAGTTTTCACGAAACTTCACACTGTGAAGTTTTGTGAAAACTGACACAAATATTTCCTCATTTACAGTAATTCAACAGCTCAAGTTTATCTATAATTCTAACCTGCTTCCCGACAAAGACTATACATGTATTGTCTGATGTTGTCTGCACCAACAGTATTCCAAAAATTTATCACAGTGTGCATGGCCAGGTATGGACTGTAATCATGTAAACCTACAAAATGAGGCAACACATTTTAACACATCTGCAATAGCTCTTACCTTAGTATTTAAGAAACAACTTTTCCTTACCTTTGAATTATCCCTGATTAACACATGTTGGAGGGCAGATCACGAAGTATTAATTCACAATAGCTAAGCTGAAGTGAATTAATATTCATATCTGCCAGACAACAAATGTGTTAATCAGCCATAATTCACGGGTAAGAAAAATTTTATGTTGATTCTAACATTATAAAAAATGGAAATGAAAGTTTATGACAATGTTTTTAAAGGACATTTTCGAAGCAGACCTTGACAGAAGCAAATGTTTACATTCAATGTCATCAATGTGCAAAATTTGCACATCTCGACATTAGCAACATGAATTATCACAAAATTTCCACGCTGCTTCCAATGGTAACTAAGGTAACTTAAATGGTAGCTATGGGTCAATGCTACAGCCATGTGGACAGCCAAGATTCTGATCAAACTGGGCAGATGTCCAGGCTGATCTGAGTCTGAGCTGGGTGTACAACCACTTTGTTTTCTCGTGTCACGGCTCATTTATTTATTTATTGCAAGATCACAGTTGCAGCTCATGTTCAAATGATAGTTTCAGGGGAAGCAACTTTGTTTTCTCAATGCGAGCCAATTCTTGAAGAAAAAGAATTTACTTATCTAGGAGCAAATTCTTTCCTTCAAGAGTATACCATCTTTTGTAAGGGTTCCACACCCTGAGAAGCAAGCAGGAAGTCACAGAAGTTGTTCCCCTTTGCAAAAATGACAGAAAACATGGATGTGTACACCTTAAGCTCAAAATTTTGTTGCATTTGCATTAAGTTACCTGACCATATGTATTCTGAGCTAAAGCCAGACCCAAATCCATGGGACACTATCAAAGGTCTGGTGATTTCCTGAAGTTCTTTCCGTACATACATAAAAGCTGATCCCTTTGGACAGCAGAACCACTTGTGAGCATTTGAGACATAGTAGTCTGGCTGAAGAGATCTGAGGTTTAGAGGCAAGGACCCTAGAGCATGAGCACCATCTATCAACACTGGAACTTTCCTGAAAATTTGTAGCACAGTCCCATTATTAAGCTATATTTGGCAGTGCTGCAGATAATTATTTTTACAGTGGAGTACTGTACTCCTCAAAATGCTGAAAACAGGAGTACAAGAAATTCAGTGGAGTACACAATCCAACTGACATGACAAATCTTGTATGTTTGTCTATGTATAGTAGGACAAGGTGTATTAAGTGATACTGTTTAGTATTATTAAACAGTATCAGTAGATGAGCCACTGGACCTGGAGAAACAGAAAGATTACATTTTGATTGTTTTCCTTTCTTGAAGAGGTTCAGATTAGAAGAGTAATGACTCATTGGTTACTTTTCTATCCATGACACTGACTCAGGGCTCATTCTAGGGGAGACATTTTAGAGGAAAAATCTCCATAAACTAGCTGTCTTCTCCATGTTTTGAGCTAAGGGAGAAGTTGAAAGTTCTAACTGTTCCCTTAGTTCAAAACAGGCAGAAGCCAGTTTAACTGTATAGAACATATAGGGAAGTCATAAATTTGGACCACAATCTCTCCAGAAATTATAGAAAATGTCTATAAAAACTTATCCCTGTTTTGGAGCTCTTGGCTGAGCCCTATAGTCAAATATTCTTCAATAACTGTGCTTAAAAAAATATAACTAAGCTTGTTTTCTCTTCCTTCCATTCCAAGGAACTTTCAGTATGAAGGGTACTGTTTACTCTGAAAACAAACAGTTAACAATTGTTACTGTGCCTGCCTGCCTGGCTACTTTTGCAGCCAACATTTCTCAGTTTCAGATTGTACTTCAGTGTGCTTGCAGAGCTTTTTCTGCTTTTCAGCAGATTCAACACCTCTAACTGACTTATCGAGGCAAAGCCTAACAACATTTTGTAGCAGATCGATTAGAATTAGGACCACTACGATACTGCCACTTTCGACAGTTTCTGTTTAAAAAACGAATAGATTGTTTTCTGACTCGCCATTTCCTTGAAATAATATTTACCACTACACCGTTAGTCCGCTATCATTAGATGCTTGTTTGTCGTAGACATATCAGAGCATGCATAACCTGCATCCGGGTTTTTATTGTATGGGGGATAATAAACACAATCTACCATTTGTGAAAAGAAACAGTTTTAAAATGACGTTTTATGAATATAAACTTTATTTTGGCTTCGTTTCCTTTTTAATTTAATCGCCGTTATTTGCGGACAGACGTGTTTTATTCAATAATAACGAATGACGAAAAGTGTATTTGCAAATTTCATGACCCGTTTGAGCAGCCGTATATCAGGCGCATTCGAGTTTTCCAATCGTGTATTTAAAGGTCTAGTATGAAAGCCATAACCGCACCGCGCTTCCGATCTGCCGCGCCAGAAATCATTTTTCTTTAACAACTGATGTATTTCTAACTAAAATTACAAGGAAACAAACAGTGCTTCCACTAGTGGAAGTCTGGGGGTCTGTGATTTCTAAAACTGAATGCCAGGAAGTCAGTGACTTCCAATTTTTATCATAACCTACCATTTATAAAGTGAATATTGACTTAAATAATGAGTTAAATAATGGTATTTCACCCATATGGACATTCTGGAAGAAACCAAGTCTATCCTTCAGCATGACTTCCAAAATGACAAACCTTGGAAGTCATATGACTTCCTCATTTTGATGGTTAGTGCTAGCACTGAACAAAATACAATGAGAACAAAAAAACTACTTTTCGAAGCTGAACAAAAAATCAGACACACCCCTTATCTTTTTGAATTTGTATACTAAGTCATCATAAAAGTCTGGTTCCGATAGGCCTTCATATGAAAGTGAATTTAACCTGACATTGAGTTTTGAAACCAATTCATTGCATCGGCGATAAAATTTTTTAGATAAGGAATTATTTCGATGCAGGCTTATCTTGATACTCATTCGCTCAATTGCACACACGCTCACTCACTCACAAACTCACGAATTCACTCCCTTAGCAATTGGGCCAAACGAAGTCAGGGAAATCATGAAAATATGAGGCAGAAAAAGCTAAGAAATAGACTTTTAATAAGTGTTCCCCCGGTTACAGCTAGCTCCTGGTGAGGTATCGGTATTTTTGCAGTTCAGTCATGCCATTAAATCTTACTTGTGGCAAATAAACTAGGATATCGAAGTTGTATGAAAATGAGTAAGGAAAACATCAGTTTTGGCCATGGTGCCGCATGGTTATATATCTATGCGCCAGTCATTTGTATCCACACACCCCACCTACAGAAATGGAATTTTTACATTTCAGACCTGTGATGATTAGCTGATGGTAACAACCTTGCTCTTATTTCGACCCTATACTACAGAAAATCTAACAGGGTAAAGGACCCCAATCTTAAAATTCCGGCACTATGGAAACAATTAAAATATAATTGCCCTGCACCTTGGTCCGGCTATCCCAGCGCCATTGTATTATTGTAGGCCCGGAACGTCCCGTTACCATAGTCTAGCTGCAGTTGCAGTTATCCGTTGAGGGATTATTGGGTTGCCCTTTATATTAATTGATGTTTTGTCCACCATTTTGAAGGACTTCTTATTAAATCAACAACCCAACAAACTCTATTCGTTTATTGTGTTTCCGTTCATTCCTGGCGCAGCCCATCTTCGTAGGTTGGGGCGAGGATGCAAGTGACAGCAGGCCGAATTGACCCGGACGAGTTGAATGGAGGCCGAGCTGACCCAGGAGCCGTGAAGACCCCAGGCTTACAGAAAGCAGGCCGAGTTGACCCGCTTCTTCCATGACATACTATCGTCAGACAATAGTTGTAATCGAACTCGACCAAGGCTGATCACGATAATCCTCACTCGGGAATTCATGTTTTGTACTTGAACAAGACACATTTACTTTACAAAAGTACTGATAATACCCAGGAAGCGGTGGATCCGTCCTGACATGACTAAAAAGTTGTTCTTTAAAAACGAATTTCATCTTCGACAATTATCTTTTTTAAAGATGTTTCTTGTTTATTATTAATTTTATTGATCATCGTTCGGTAACACAGATCGGTGATAAGGCACTGGATATACTGAACGGTTTATCCGGTACGCGTGACTTTGTTGAAAGGATGCGTACCACTAATTTTGGCGGGGTTTTCTGTACTCGGCGGACGCGGAATTTCCTGCGTACCGGCAATAAAATTATGCGTAAATACGCGGTACGCGGCCTTATCTGCAGCACTGATTTGGGGCCCCCAAAAATGCATAGCCTTTACAGTTGATAAGCTGCTTTATACTGAGCTGACTGATATGAAACAGGCCTTTAACACTGACCAAGTGCGACACCACAGACTCTATTGTGCTTACAGTTTCCATAGTCCTATCAGTGGTAAAAAACTTCGAAGCACAAATCCTTATAAAATTGGTACAGCCTTCAGAATTGATGATATGTCGGTTGTTGTGCTTTTTGTGTCATATAACTGGCTAAAAAAGAAGGAATAAGGTATTTTGAAAAAAATGTGGAGTCTCTCCGTAAAAATATGATTTTCGTTTCTGGTTCCCTGTTGAGCAATTAACTCGCACAACAGCGAGACAAGGAATGAGACCCTTGCCTTAATACATTGTATTTTTATCAACTATTAAACCACTGTACATTGTATTTTTTCTTCCTGTACCTTGCATTGTTACCTTTTGTACCTTGTATTTTTACCATGCATTGGAACTTGCAAAACCGAAAGTAGGTCATTTTAGTTGCCAACTAAAATGTTTAAAATTTCAAACCCGGTCAATCACGATCATATACAATGAAGAAACTAGTGAGAAGCTTGCAGCGATACTTCACAATAAAATATTTCATGCTGATAGAGCTATGGGGCCTTTAAATATTGGGACATCTAAAACCATTAATTTTCCATTTGGGACAAATGGAAAATTAATGGTTTTAGGTGTCCCAATACTAAAGCATATTGGGCTATTAAACTTTGGAGCATTAGGGTATTAAACTTTGGAGAAGGGCATTTCATTCCTACATTGTACACACTAATAATTGATTTTAAATTCATTAAATTTACTTTCTATATTTAATTTAATAACTTTCTGTTTACGTTAGTCTTTCTCCTCCATTATGGCAAATAAACACCTGCCAGTACACAGACTGGTTCTTTGCTTTTTCAGTTAACAATGATAATTTTCAAGATGAAAACAGGGCCACTGTCATACAATTAACATCTAACTAGAGAGCAAACATTTATGCATGAATTATCTTTGGTTAAACAACACAGACCCTGATCAGAAAACTCTTTTTGCAGCAATCTGATCTGGGTCAGCAATCTTCATGGCATAGCTTCATGTGTAACAGTTCATTACATACTTTGTTCTTCTAATTCCTACCTTTCTCTGCAGATAAGAATTATCTCCTCCAAAGGGCAGATAAATGGTGTGTTACTAGGAATGTGATCAAATACAGCAAGTTTGGTTCCAACTTTAAGGTTGTCTTTAACATACTGGATAATCTGAAATAGAAGAGACAAAAGTATGAGTGGCATCATGTCACCCTTGCAGAGGTCCAGACAAAGATAGAGAGGATCTCATATAAAAGTGGTCATTTCATATGAAATTTATGAAACGAGCCTATGGCGAGTTTCATAAAGCTCATATGAAATGACCACAAGTGTACAATTCTGTTTATCATATGACACTTTGAAACGGGATTTTCGCACTTTCAAAACATACATTAATTCAAAAAGAAAATGCATTGTTGACACGGATGTTGTCAATGACATTACACACCAAGTTAAAGTGTTATTACATGTGTGGTCTATGATTTTTATGGCACAACGTTATCCACAGAATAACAGTGATGTCATATGATAAAGTCCTGGGATACTTTTTCTCTCCATAAACAGACGTGAGCTGCAACATGACAAAACCAACAAAGTGGAATGTGCACCCAGTGAAGACTCAGATCAGCCTGGGTATCTGATCAGAGTCTTCCCTGTCAGCATGGATGAAGCTTAGATCCATATCTACCCTTTGGTGCACAGCAAAGACTATGATCAGACTGGACAGATGCTAATGCTGATCTAAATCTTCACTGGGCTCATATGCCACTTTGTTGGTTTTGTCGTGACGCAGCTCATATACTGTGAACCCTGATTAGAACATATACTGTGAACCCTGATTAGAACAATCTCACTTCCTGTAAATGTGGAGTGTATGTCTGGCTCTTATACTAGCAATAGAGGCACAACTATGTTCGATTTAGAACTGTCACTATTTCACATAGTAAACATGATAATAATTTTTATTGAGCATTCCTTTTATAAATTTCATAATTTTTGCCTGTTGAGCGAGTGCCAGAATATATTTCCAAATCTGTGATTGTTCCATTATGCATCTTCTCTCTTTATGGGAAACCCACTCTGAGTACGGGGGACTTTGTTGGCTGTTGAAAGCTCATGGATTCCCACCCCGGCTTCCCCACAAATGGTTTGATCACCATATTTACATGGGAGGTATTTGTTTCCCCTGGAAGGTAAATCCTTTTTTTCTTTCAATCAAGGAAAGAATTTACTATCTGAGTGACAGGGGTAGTCCCATGTAAGAAGAGAAACAGCTACTTCTATCTGGCATGTTCAAGTTGCTTGGCTCCCATAAACTTTTCCTAAATATTAGCCAGGAAACTACCTCCAGTTTAATTCTTTACCACCTGCACGATTCCACTGCTGATACATCCCTTCAACACCTAAACTTACCAGGTATGGGTAATGATTACCTAGTGACATCTTGCATATGCAACTAAAATCATCTAACCTGTGAAGACTGAATAATTGGTTAGTTCACTTGTCAAGAGGTTTAGTCTTACAATAATTTTTTAAGCTTTATTTCTGGTAAAACATGACATCTTGGTGATGCAACTTTAAGCAGATTACGTAATATTAAGCTACTATGTACGGCCCATACCTGTTGTTTTCCTGCTATAGGAAACTGAACTTCTATTTCTTGTAATTGTGCTCCAGTCTGCTCACATGCCCACTTCAACATCTTTTTAACAGCACCTATTATTAAAGCCATTAAAGCTAAATTAAAACATCCTTAACATAAATGGCAAGGTAATTTGGCCTATGCCGTTCCAATGCACAGAGTATTAAACTTGGCTTAGATATTGTATACATGTTCATAACATTTAAGAAAGTTATTCAAATCATACTGTCTTACCAGTTGTGATCAGCTAATTTATGTAGTAAAATCACAAGATAAATAATGAAATTCAGTTGAGGCAAATTGTACTTGGCTTGCAGCTTTCACCTGAGTTCAGAGCAGGAACAAGATCACTTTCAAACTTTTTGAACACTGCAGATCCATCAGGATAAAATGCCTCTAGTCATAATAAGACTGAACTAGGTCTATGCCATTCAGTATGACTTTTTGGTCAAAAACTCTTTATTAAATAATGCACATGGTCAGATTTAGAGAGGAAGAGGCAATTTCAACATCTTTAACAGGAATTTCTAGAACTGCTAACAGCTTCACTGCTACTGAAATCGGTAAACTACCTATTTAAGTCTATCTTTCTTTTGTCAAAGGAAATGTTCAATCCATTTATTTAAAGACTTATATTTTTTTCTTTGAAACTTACCATATGTGATGCTAAAACAGAATATGACATCTCCTTTCTGCAGTGGTATACTTCTTATGACAGTATTAAGGGCTGTAGTTGCATTAGGTACTAGTACCAAGTCAGTTGGATCACAGCCTGAAAGCAATATATGAGCCACTACATGATAAAACCAACGAAGTGGCAGGTGTGCCCAGCGAAGACTCAGATCAGCCTAGCCACCCAGTTTGATCAGATTCTTTGCTGCATGTGCACTTGAAGAGTAGCTAAGGGTCTAAGCTAGCTCCATGCAGACAGTTAAGACTGATCAGACTGGGTGGATGCCGAGGCTGATATGCGTCTTCACTGGGGGCACATGCCACTTTGCTTGTTTTGTTGTGTGGTGGCTCATATCATCTGACCATACCTAAGCCTTTCTGAAATAAAACTAGAAATGTTTTTCAGAGAAAAACTGATGTCCCCCCACCAGCCCATTTCCCATCCCATCTAATGAACAAAAAGCCTGAACAAGTAAAGTATCTAGGCAAGTTTGGAGAAAATCCATCCACTGGTTCTTAAGATATCCTACATAGATGACTATGACCTTGAAAATGAGGTCAAGGTCACCAAAATCAAATCACCTCTTAAACTTGTCCAAATGATGTATCCATGCAAGTTTGGTGAAATTCCATCCATTGGTTCAGGAGATATAGTGGGTACATGAAAATGTCATGTTAGTCCTCCAGTGACATTGAATATGAGACCAAGGTCACCAAAATCTAACCAGCTCTTAAACTTGTGCCAATGATGTATGCATGCAAGTTTGGTGAAATTCCATCCATTGGTTCAGGAGATTTAGTGGGTACAAGAAATCGTTATCTAAGTCCTCCAGTGACCTTGCAAATGAGGTCAAGGTCACCAAAATCTGACCAGCTCTTAAATTTGTCGCAATGATGTATCCCTGAAACTTTGGAGAAATTCCATTCATTGGTTCAGGAGATATAGTGGTTACAAGAAATTGTCATCTAAGTCCTCCAATGACCTTGAAAATAAGATTAAGGTCACCAAAATCTGAAAATCTCTTAAACGTGTCCCAATGATGTATCCATGCAAATTTGGTGAAATTCCATCCATTGGTTCAAGAGATATCACTGGTACAAGAAATTGTCATCTAAGTCCTCCAGCGACCTTGAAAATGAGGTCAAGGTCACCAAAACCTAATCAGCTATAAAACTTGTCCCAATTATGTATCCATGCCAGTTTGGTAAAATTCAATCAATCGGTTCAGGAGATACAGTGGGTACAAGAAATTGTAATATTAGTCTTCCAGTGACCTTGAAAATGAGGTCAAGGTCACCAAAATCTGATCAGCTCTTTTACTTGTTCGAATAATGAATCCATGCAAGTTTGGTGAAATTCCATCCATTGATTCAAGAGATATCACTGGTACAAGAAATTTTCATCTAAGTCCTCCAGTGACCTTGAAAATGAGGTCAAGGTCACCAAAACCTAATCACCTCTTAAACTTGTCCCAATGATGTATCCATGCCAATTTGGTGAAATTCCCTTTCTTGGTTCAGGAAATATAGTGGGTACAAGAAACTGTCATCTATGTCCTCCAGTGACCTTGAAAATGAGGTCAAGGTCACCAAAATCTAATCAGCATTTAATGCAAGTTTGGTGAAATTCCATCCATTGGTTCAAGAGATATCGCGCATACAAGAAATCTGTCACAGGGATGCCGACGCCGACGCCCGGGATCCGCACTGAAAACAATATGTCCCCCCTCACCTTTGGGGGGGGGGGGGGGGGGGGGGGGGGACATAATTCAGCATGTCAGTGCACAATATTACGGATGTTTTTTCATTAGTAACCTCTACCAAACCTGTAGAATTGCAGCCTGAAACAAGGCTTAACACAATCAGCACAACTGCAGTTATGTTGCAGTTCTTGCAACAGTTGCATCAGGTACCAGTATCAAGGCTATGTGTGTGTCTGTGTGCTAAATTCAGTATCACTTTTAAGATATTGTTCAGTCATATAATGGTAACCTGGTGTGGAAGTGAGCCCACCATCTTTTAATAGTGGTGCCTCACAGTAATATACTGATATTGTAATAGACATCAAAACCTGTCACTATATACTGACATATAGTCAATGAGTCCATCTCAGTTCTACTTTCTTATGAGCACAAAATCACAGAGCAGCTAAAACCATTTTAAGCCAGCCTGTACACAGAAGTATAGGAAGACCTATTGTTGTCCCTTTGATGTCAATGTCCATCTCAGTGTCTGTATCTGAGTTATGAGAGGATATTTTAGTTAAACTTTCAAGGCCAAGTTAGACTAGCTAACCTGTATGTGGATGAGCTGTATTAGTCTTTGGTATAATTTGGCAATGACATAATGGCATGCAATCCTTTTTTTAATTCACTTTAAAGGACAGAATTAACATACCTACAAATTTTGCCAGTCTTCTTGTTACATGAACAAGTTGAGGAAGCAGTTCCCTGTCATAAAATCTTAATGGCTGCCGCTCAGTCCACACCTGGTATTTCTGAAAAATATATGCTGCAGTCATCTCTCGGTAATCGGTATTTCAAACACAGATTTTTCAAACTAACTTATATCAAAGAGTATAGTTAGGGCATAAACCCTATTCTTATTTACATTTCTACACCTGTTATCTCAAACTACTGATATTTCAAAGTAAATTTTCTGGGACAGAAAATTTACTTTGAGATATCAGTAGTTTCAGATCAATTTTGACTTTGACATATTGAGACCTGAGTGTAATTAGATGTGTGAGATGGCAAACATTTTCAGAATAAAATCTAATTTTCATACTTTTTTTTTCTGTAAGTTATTCCACTACCTTATCTATTTGGTTGTATGAAGGGTTTTCCATTCCAAAACAATCCCGAAACATAGATCTATATCTTCTGAGACCAATCTAGATTTTTTAGACTGTTTAGAATTCAAAGGAAAACCTCATCTATTAGCAGAATTACACAAGACTGCTTTAATTATTTGGGAAGGAAGAAAAACTAAATAAATATGGTAAGTCAGAGCTCAGAAAACAAAACATTCAAGGCCAGATTGTTCAAAGCATTATTAGCACAATGAAGTGGTTAGTCAAGGATTTGTTAACTCTTACAGTACTCACAAAAGCAGCTGCGGTAATATTTTTTGCTGAAAAATTGTGAGGAGCCTTTGCACTGCAAAACCTCCTAATACTTTTTTGGCAAAAAAAGGCAGTATTTGTATGTATTATACATTTGAATATTTAACTTCTCGTTAACTAGCAGCGTCATTTGTTTTGAATAACTTGGGCCTGATGTTAATTCTGAGACAATTTTGTAATTGTCATTCTCCCAACAGTTACTGTCAAATGCAGACTTTCTTAAAAATGTCTCAAGAGAGTTTTCATGATTGTTACAAATAGCTCTCTCTCTCAGATGGTCTGAAAAGGGCCTGTCACATGTAATGTGCCTACTTTTATGACTCCCAGAATTAACGTATTTTGGAGCTCCATACAATGTACCTTAATTTTATGGAGAAATATGAATAATTACGGAGCTATTTTTTTTTTTTTTTTTTTTTTAATTAATGACTGACTCTGCACTGAATCTACTTTGATTTTTTTGTCCCCCAATAAATTCAAAGAAAATTTTATGCCATGCAAAAACGCTGACGCGCGTGTATACTTTTGCAGTCTGCTTTTTGCCTGAACCATCAGTGTACCAATATGTGTGAATAGTCAAAGCTGTGTCGTACAAGACAATGACATTCCACATGAGATGAGTATAGAATTCCTTGTGTAAACACATACTGTGTCAAGGCTTGACAAGCCTACCACTGTATACCTATGAATACAGGAAAATATACACAAACTATCTGGGGCCATATTTATAAAACTACTTAAGTGATTGCTACGTATGCTGTTGCTAAGTCTAAATTTCTATGAAGGAGATTCCCTACAACTATGAAATTTGCCCAGGAGGAACAGTCTAAAAAAGACTGTTCCTCCAGAGCAAATTTTATAGTTGTAGGAAATCTCCTTTATAGAAATTAGGCCTTAGCAACAGCATAGCAACCACTTAAGTCGTTTTATAAATACGGCCCCTGGTTATAAGACAGGATTTTTTTCCTTTCCAAAATAATCCCAAAAATCTAGATCCTCTCACTTGAGGAACTGAGATTTTTCTGACTGTTTTGGAAGAGAAAATCCCATCTTGTGTAGCTGAATAACATGTGACTGATTTATAAATTTGGGGTTATTTTGGGGTAATTAACTACCGTCAAATATTGGCTTCCTACTGACCTGAGCTGACTCCAGTGCCTCTTTCAGTACACCTCCAAATGCTCCATGGTTGATAAAAGTGCAATCATCCTGTGAAAGACAGTAAAAGAAGGAATGTGAACATGTGACAAAATTTGATATTACTTATAAAATTGCTAGAAGAATGACAATCAGCCCAGACTCTGATCAGAATGCACCCTCATGAGTAGTCAGATCTGGGTTTACACTGTTTGCCCCGGAACTTTTGTCTCAATATTTAGGGTTGTTATGAATAAATGAACCTAAATAATATTTGTTATTTATCATGCATCTGCTGCAAAATACACCTGATAACAGGGGTATGATAACATGATGTGATATCATGTCACTGTACCACTGCGCTTGCGCAAATGTTATCAGGCGATGTCTTTAGGAGCAATCTCTGAAGATGATTGGCTAACTACTGAGTTGGCTGTGATAACAACGTTCGATTGGTTAAATGACTCACCGAATAACGTCAAAAGGCATTCGCGACGTCAGCAAGTTTGAACAAAACTGCGATTGCATTTCATTTGTTTGGTTCTCTTTACGCCGTAAAATATTCTAATGATGCATGATAAATAGAAAACCACGTAAGTGTCTTTTGATATCAAGTTTATCAGGCTCGACCAGAAACACGTCGGACTGGCTCGGCAGGCCTCGCCATTCCTACGCTGTTTCTGGTCTCGCCTGATAAACTTGATATCAAAAGACACTAACATAGTGCTCTATTTATCCTATTGAATGAATGCGTGGGGGTGCTGCATTTTACAAATAGGTAGTGAGTGTGCGTTGGGGGGGGGGGGGGGGGGGGGGGCATTATATAGAGCCTAAAAAGTAGACAAGAGGCCCAAATGGGCCTGATATCGCTCACCTGGCTTTTGTGCAAGGGGACCATTCTGATACAAAATTGGTCCAATTCCAGAGATTTTCTCAATTTCACATTTTGCTACTTTAAGTAACAGAGGCCAACTTGTCTGGTCTTTATATATTTACTTTTGAAACACCTCAATGCAAGAATCATTTTGCCACAAATTTAATCAAAATCCATTCAGGGATTACTGAGATATTGTCAGTTTCATGTTTTGTGCTATTTTTAGTAACGGCAAATGGCGACCATCTTAGAATGCCAAAATGCAAAAAATTGATTTTTTTTAAAGCTTTCATGCAAGGACCATTTTGACACAAAATTGGTCCTGTTCCATTGTAATTTTCATATTTTGCTATTTTAAGTAACAGAGGCCAACTTGACGGGTCAATATTTGTTAATTTGTGAAACACGTCAAAGCAAGAATCATTTTGCCACAAATTTCGTCTCAATCGCTTCAGCGGTTAATGAGATGTTGTCATTTTCATGTTTTGTGCTATTTTTAGTAACAGCAGATGGTGGCCATCTTGGAATGCCAAAATGCAGAAAATCGAAAAAGCTTAATGAAAGGACCATTCTGACAGAAAATAAGTCCAATTCCACTGAGATTTTCTTATTTTCACATTTTTCTATTTTTAGTAACAAAGGCCATTATGACTTGTCTATATTTAGTTACTTTTGAAACATCTCAATGCAAAAATCATTTTGACACAAATTTCGTCAAAGTGACTGAGATATTGTCAATTTCATGTTTTGTGCTATTTTTAGTAATGGTGGCCATCTTGGAATGCCAAATTGCAATTAATCGAAATGGCTTCATGTAAGGAACATTCTGACACAAAATTGGTCCAATTCCATTCAAGGGTTCTTGAGTAATTGTCATTTTATGTTTGTGCTATTTTTAGTAACGGCAGATGTCGGCCACCTTGGAAAGCCAAATTGCAATTAATTGAAACGGCTTCATCCAAGGAACATTCTGACACAATATTGGTCCAATTCCATTCAAGGGTTTTTGAGTAATTGTCATTTTTGTGTTTGTGCTATTTTTAGTAACGGCAGATGTCGGCCATCTTGGAAAGCCAAATTGCAATTAATCGAAACGGCTTCATGCAAGGAACATTCTGACACAAAATTGGTCCAATTCCATTCAAGGGTTCTTGAGTAATTGTCATTTTTATGTTTGTGCTATTTTTAGTAATGGCCCCCATGGTCGCCATCTTGGATAGTCAACTGGCACAAAATTGAAATAATTCCTTTCAAGGACCATTTTTGACACAATCTGACCACAATGGATTGCGTTTTCTTGAGATACTGACATTTGAGCAAAATCGGTCTTGTAAATGCTAAGTAGGTCACTGTGACCTAATTCCGCTATAGATTTTTTTCATTTTTACAATTTTTAATCCCAAGGTCCCATTAATGTTCCACACAAACTTTCAACCAAATACACCAAATGGTTCTGGAGAAGAAGTTGATTTTGTTGTTTTTGCTATTTTTAGTAATGGTGGCCATCTTGGATTCTTGACCTGATCCAATTTTACAATTTTGAAACCCTGCAGTCTGGTCATGCTCCATGTGAAATTTGAGACCCATGGGTGCAGTGGTTTTAGAGAAGAAGTTGTTTGAAGTGGTTTGAATAAGTTGTTTTTGACTGGCATTTGAGCAAAATTACACTCGTAAACAGAAAGTAGGTCACTGTGACAAAACTCCGCTACAGATTTTTTTTCATTTTTACAATTTTGAATACCAAGGTTTCACTGATGTTCCATGCCAAAATTCAGACAAATATACCCAGTGGTTCTGGAGAAGAAGTTTATTTTGTTGTTTTTGCTATTTTTAGTAACGGCGGCCATCTTGGATTTTCAACCCGACCCAATTTTACAATTCTGAGACCCTGGAGTCAGGTCATGCTCCATCTTAAATTTGAGAGCCATGGGACCAGTAGTTTTACAGAAGAAGATGTTTGAATATTTGTTTTTAGGTGTTGACGGACACATTTCGGGACGACGCACGCCGGACGCATTGGTATGACAATAGCTCACTATGGCCCTTCGGGCCAGGTGAGCTAAAAATCAGCCACTATCGGCCAAAATACTTCGAACTAACAGTTAAGAAGTGATTGGATATACTTTCAAAGGAAGCAATTTAACTACAGTAGAACTTCATTGGCTCGAACAGGCTTGTAGACATAAAAATTAGTTCCAGCCATGGGTAGTTCTAGCCATCCAGGGTTAATATGCCATCAGGGTTCGAACCACTGAAGTTCTGCTGTATCTTTCTTTTTTTACCTCTTTACTCAATAGAGGTCAAATCTTAAAGGAAAGAATTTGTTCCTATATAGGAGCCTATTCTTTCCATAAAGAGTATAGTCCAGTAGGAAGAGCTATGTCCTCCAGAGAAGCAAACAGGAATTTTTTAAAGTTATTCCCCTAAAACTGATAAAAACACGGAGGTATACCAGTCCATGTATACACCTTAGGTGATTTTAAACAAGAATAACAGCTAGCTGCACTTCTTCATCACTGATATAGTTGAAAGCTGCATGAAATATCTCATACTGAAGATTATGCCTACAAGTCAATATAACATTAATTTAGGAATAAAAGGCAAGAGTGTTTATTAGAGCAGGGGCATTTATTAGGATTAATATGGTTTATTATTTTGGCAGCATACCCATTTTAGTCTTGATACTGCATTATGCACGAAAGCTTGGTATGTGAATTCTATATGAAAAATATCAGAAACACACCCTCAACTCCCTTAACTGGACCTCAACCTACCTCAAGGTAAAAATGCTTGGCTCTTGCTTCTTTTCCGAAAACAAATGGCTTTATTTTATACTCATCAAAAGAGCATTTGTATGGCAAAGGCGGTGCTACATAGTCCTCCTGTAAAAAGAACAAGAGGGCCATGAGGCCCTGAATCGCTCACCTGGGCAATTGGCAAGGTGGCTTTTTCTTATCATGTCTGAAATTGTCAAAATATGAGTCTTGGGTCAAAAGTCAAAGAATGACCATGACCGCTTGTACTCATAAATCTTCATGTACTCATTAAGACAACCATATATACCATTTTTAGGCCAAAATCTTCAAAACTTTCCACAAAATCTTATGTTCTAGCATTTTCCCATATTTGACCATGCCGCAAAAAGGTCAAGGTAAACCCAAGGTCACAATTTGAACAGTCTTGGTGGTACTCTAGTACTCCATGCTACTTACCAAGTCTCAAGGCCATAGGTGTATTGGTTCTGGAGAAGAAAAATATTAAAGAATTTTACCATAAGTGGTAATGGCGGCCATGTTGGTTATGTGACCTGGACCATTTGAACAAATTTTTATTCAATCAACCCCTGGAGGCTCTATATGGAATGTATTTACAATTGGCCCTTTGGCTTTTGAGGAAATGGTTAAAAATGTCAAAATATGAGCGAGGATGATCAATGGTCAAGAAATGACCTTGACCTCTTGTACTCATAATTCTTCATGACCTCATTAAGACAACTGTATAGACCAATTTTTAGGCCTAAATCTTCAAAACTTTCCATGAAATCTTATGTTATAGCATTTTCCCATATTTGACCTTGCTGTAAAAAAAGTCAAGGTCAACACAAGGTCATAATTTGAACTATCTTGATAGTACTCAAGTACCCAATGCTACATACCAAGTCTCAAGGCCATCGGTCAACTGGTTCTGGAGAAGAAGATTTTTAAATGTTTTTACCATATATGGGCATAGTGGCCATGTTGGTCATGTGACCAGGACCGTTAGATAATTTCTTCATTCCCTCAACCCCTGGAGGCTTTATATAAAATTTGGTCACAATTGGCCTAGTGGTTTTTGAGGAGATTGTTTGAAATCGTCAAAATTTGAGAGTTCTGGGTCAAAGGTCAAAGAATGACCTTGACCTCTTGTATTCCCAAACCTTCATGTACTCATTAAGATGACTGTATATACCAATTTTTAGGCCAAAATCTTCAAAACTTATCATGAAATCTCATGTTCTAGCATTTTCCCATATTTGACCTTGCCGTAAAAAAGGTCAAGGTCAACACAAGGTCATAATTTGAACAATCTTGATAGTACTCAAGTACCCAATGCTACATACCAAGTCTCAAGGCCATCGGTCAACTGGTTCTGGAGAAGAAGATTTTTAAAGGTTTTTACCATATATGGGCATGGTGGCCATGTTGGTCATGTGACCTGGACCATGTAAATAAATTTTTGTTCCCTCAACCCCTGAAGGCTCTACATGAAATTTGGTTTCAATTTGCCCAGTGGCTTTTGAGGAGATTGTCAGAACTTATCAAAATATGAGAGTTCAGGGTCAAAGGTCAAAGAATGACCTTGACCTCTTGTACTCGTAAATCTTCATGTAGTCATTAAGATGACTGTAGATACCAATTTTTAGCCCAAAATCTTCAACAGTTTCCAAGATATCTTATGTTGTAGCATTTTGCCATATAAAAGCATAAGGAAGCAAATTTGACCTTACCGTAAAAAAGGTCAAGGTCAACCCAAGGTCATAATTTGAACAATCTTGGTAGTACTTGCGTACCCAATGCTACATATCAAGTTTCAAGGCCATCGGCCTATTGGTTCTGGAGAAGAAGATTTTTTCAGGTTTTTACCATATATGGGCATGGTGGCCATGTTGGTCATGTGACCAGGACCGTTTGAACAACTTTTCGTTCCTAAGGTCCCATGAGGCTCTATATGAAATTTGGTTACAATTGGCCCAACGGTTTCAGAGGAGAAGTCATTTGAAATTGTTGACGGACGGACGACGACGGAGCCTTACCATCTTATAAGCTCCCCCGGAGCCGCTGGCTCAGGTGAGCTAAAAAAGTTTGATGCGTAATATCTTAATACTGGGACAAGCAGCTCTGAGCAAACAGTGCAGACCCAGATCAGCCTGCTCCTAAAGGAGCAGTCCGATCAGGATCTACACTGTTTACTATTCCATCTGCATCTATTGGATGTATTGCTGCATTGTAAAACCAAACTATTCCATTTTGGGACATTCAGAATAATTATTTTAGATGTCCCAATTATTAGAATTTTTATGGTCCATTTTGGATTATTCAGAATAATTATTTTAGGTGTCCCAATCATTAGAATTTTTATGGACTATTTTGGGACATTCAGAATAATTCTTTTAAGTGTCCCATTTATTAGAATTTTTATGGACTATTTTGGGACATTCAGAATAATTTTTTAAGTGTCCCATTTATTACAATTTTTATAGACCATTTTGGGACATTGAGAATAATTATGTTGGAACATTCAGAATATTTATTTTAGCTGTCCCAATTCTTAGAATTTTTATGGTACTACTGGGATCAGAGTCCACATATTATGGGGAATTTTGGGTAATTATTATGGGAGAATTATTGTTTCTTCATACAAACATACTGGGTGGGGTTGGGGAGGGGCACCAAAAATAGCTTATCATAAAATTCAAACCCTTTAATCAGTAATGGATAAAGCAATTTTCACAAAAATTAGTATATTTCAGAATTTATTGCTTAATAGTTTTAAATTTTAAGCCAAAACAAAAATCACAAATCACTAAGAAATAAATTAAGGCCTTTAATTGCTACTCACTTAAAATTAAGGCCATTAATCACTAACCGTTAAACCCCATCCAGATCCTCGAAGTATATTTCTACAAAATTAAAAAGAATAGAAATTCTCTTGGAATTATTATCAAGTACTCTCCAAGTATCTAGTACCAACAGAGCTCTAGATAAGAGGGGTATTTGATGATAATTGAGGGATAATTTTCCTTATTTCTCATTGAAATCATATGTTGTGACCCCTCATCTAAACTGTCTCGTCCAGACAGTACAGATGAGGGGTCACAACATACTTTTTTTATCAAGTCATTCAATATCTGCAAATGTGTCATGTTTATGAAGATACCAGAGCCTATGTATTCTCTGTTGTTGAGCTGCTATGTTTTTTTTTTTACCTCTGGAATTTGTAGTAGTTCCTGGACATTGGAGGAATGAAAAGAACCAAAGTCTCTTTTGTTGGTTTGTGCCATACTTATCATTCACATGTGTAAAATAGCTTGGATACAGCTTCCCACAATTCAGAACTGCTTGTCTGAAAAGAAACACAAAATCATGTTTTAAGCATGCAATTAGAACTTGGAAAAAGCTGAATTTTCAAGCAGTGTAGATCTAGATATGGAGGCTCATGATGACCCGTCTCATCTGGATCTACATTGTTTGCTTTCCAGTTTTTTGATTCTCAAAAAGATTCAGAGTAGACAACATTTTCTTAGAATTTGGCAGATGTAAATTCTGTTGTCTGCCTCTTAGGTTAACTTAGAATAAATGAAATTCATCTTCCCATCTGTATGGGTAAATATTTTTGCATCAGTTGAACTACAAGAGTGCTGTGATACAACCAGGGCCCAGTTGTTTAAAGCATCGTTAGCTTAATGAATCACGGCCTGATATAGACTGAAATACTGTCTCAAAGGGCTGTTAAATAAAAAAAACAAAAAAACAATTGAATGAATCATTAGTCAAGGATTCGTTAAGTCGTACAGTACTCATAAATTCAATTGGCATGGTAATATTTTTTTTTGCTGAAAAACTGTGAGGAGCTTAGGCACTGCCAAAGCTCCTCACATTTTTCAGTAAAAAAGGGCAGTGTTTTTACGTATAAAATGTTTGAAAATTTAAGGTCTCATAAACTAACAATGACGTTAGTTTTGAACAACAGGGTCCAGATCACAATCAGCATGCCTCTGATTTGCTTCTTGTTAATAGTTTTAATCACCTTTTTTTCCCTAAATTAAATGAAAATACAAGTATATTGCAGCATTTTCTAAAGGACTAGTTTTGAGGCTGACCTCGACAGAAGCAAATGTTTACATTTAACACCAT
The DNA here is from genome assembly GCA_963989385.1 of Ctena decussata. Classification (NCBI taxonomy): domain Eukaryota; kingdom Metazoa; phylum Mollusca; class Bivalvia; order Lucinida; family Lucinidae; genus Ctena; species Ctena decussata. The sequence goes on from OZ022502.1 coordinate 22,525,723, forward strand.
CTGGGCACAAAATTGGAAGTATGGACAATAGCAACGTGAATTATCACAAATGTTCACATTATGCCACTTCTTATGCTCATATGCATTTACATCATGTTAGAATGGTTGTTAACTAACTGTGATTATACCTGCAAAAGCAACACACGTGACCAAAGCTCACGTGAGCGCGGACCCACGAAGTGTGCGCGCTGTTGAATTGCACGCCTCTAGACATCATGCATCATTAAAAGAAGCTACTTCCAAAAAGAGCAAATTTAACACCTTCTAGCTTGAAACTTTTGAACAAATATGGCTGTGCTGTTAGGCTGTTTACATTGGATTTGTCCTGTTTCTGTAATGCAAAGTAACACTGAGCCGAGATCCATCCTCGATCACGACCTTTCTTGATGAAGTCCCCCTTCTGAGAGAGTGACTAAAACATCTTTTCTTCACATTTGTTTCTTTTTGTTCTATTTTTAAAGGCGGTCATTCCAATTTAGAAGTCCAAATAAGTAAACGTACCTGATTTAGCTGTGTATCAGCAAAAAAAAAACAACCAAAAAACAATACGTCATAAATCATGTGTCATTAATTTCGTGCGTCGATTGTCTGTCAATTGATGCAGATTATATACCCTAGCTTTGAAAAAAAAATCTGCTTTTGCAGACATTTAGGTAACACATATTTCATATTAAAGTTTCAGACTTTAGTGCTGACCAATTTATATCTTTTGCGACTCAGGGTACATGGGAATTTACCGTTTGGGAGCATGATGTTAAAGTGTCAGTGTGTCAGTGTTGTTTCAATGTTGTGTGCCCTAAGGGCTTTAAATATGACCATTATTCACTTTCCTAGCTCAATCATTTCATTGTATGGCGGTTCAGTTCAGTTCAATTCTCCTAACGACGTTCCCAAAGTGGCTCGATCAGCGGTATGCAACCATAGTTGCACGCACTTGGCGCCGAGTGTCCATCCAACGTATGGAGGTCGGATTCCCCTCTGCCCTTTATAGCTCCAAGGGCCCTTAATCACTGGCAACAGAACGGCAAATTATGCACATGTGCTATTAAAACTCATTAGGCCTACATTACAATGGTGATGAATGCCCGTCTACCAAATGGCTGTTTCGGACAATATAGTTTAACGTTGAAGGGCAATTGAAAACTTTTTAGATGACAGGGGCATTCATCACCATTGAAATAGAGTTTTCATAGCACATGCATAATTTGCTGTTCTGATGCCAGTGCCCTTAATCTGTTAATTGGAAATAGATTAGATTTATTTGAAAATTGTGAAATTAAGTCTGCTGAAAATATACAGTACCACAGATATTAGAACATACAACCAGAATGCATCAGAAAAGGCCAGTGGGCCTGAGTAGATGTCGACATAAATCTATCAGGTGGATCAGAATGTTAAACCAATTAACTGAACATGCTGAGGTCAAGATATAGGATGACACACATTCCCGCCATCTGTCAGTAATAAGCCAAATGGTCGTATATGTTTACAGATCCATTTTTAATTTTTTATAAAATTTTTATATACAAATATGTATGAATATTATTATTGATTTTTTTTGTAAATAAAAGTTGTTACTTGTTGATTATGATTGCAAGTTTAGTGGTCATTGTTGATGCGAATGTGTTACTCATTTTCCAATTTTGACTAGGATGTAAGAGTTCATCTAAGTAGAGCAAAAAACGATTATTTTTGGTGAGTTTTTCCTTAGTTTTGTACAACATGATAATGCGCATGTTTAAAAGATAATACCAAATGGTTTCTGGTCGGTTAGCTGCATATAAGTTTTGGAACTAATGACAAAAGTGAAAGGTTATTTTTGATGAGTGAATTCCGGTAGCCGTCAGCGTACTAGTAATCGGTACTTCTGTCTTTGATGACTCTTTTCACTTGAAGAGTCACATTTGATTACTACTCAGGGGGTTGACTTTGCATGATAATTAACTTAGTAAATCACATCCACCTGGTACGTTGGCACAGCCAGCTTCAACTTACTACTTTTTCCTTCTTTACATTAGGGCTGGCTAATCAACCTGAAATCTAGTCCAACCAGTTAGATGTCCGCATGCACTCATTTATGTTTTACCTTTTATAGCAACCAACCAACAAGTTGTTTGCCGCCGAAGGCGGCAAACAACGAGAATTGGTTGCTTTACGATTAAGGCGTATTTCTGTTCTATTCTATTTTGTCCCGTACCACTAAGGCTTCGAAATTTTTGTGTCACTGAATTTCCGGTCGGCGTTTTTCTTTCTATGGAGAAACGAGACGCTGGCATTTTTATTGGACGAAAATAAATTCCTGAACTTCCGCCGACACTTCCCTGGCAACACGCGTCTGAATTCCAAAAAAAAATCCTATGATGGCCATCAGAATATTCGGCTAGAAGGCCGTACAGCTCGAAAAAGCAACAACCCTTACCTACCTTTCAACTGCGGCTTCTCGGCATCTGTTTATTGGTGACACGCATTATATTTTTAGGTCGGCAGCAGGCATGTGCACACGTGATGTAGCTAGAAAGCTTTACAACTGTCTAGAAACGACAAAGGCTGACGGAGAGATGCAAAACAGCTTTTGACTTCCACTAGGCCTATCGGTTTTCCCTCAGTTATATAAATAATCTAGTAATTGATTGGATGAAGCACCAGTGTGACATTGCATCTTTTATGTGTGACGTCAAAACCAATACTGGTTGCGTTCGGGTTTTTGCCAATGTCACTATTGACATGCCAATGACGCTCTGAGTTTCAATATTGGCACCATTGGCTCTACCATTGAAACCAGCATTGCCGAACATAATGGCTGCCAATACTGCAGACAACTAAGGGCGTGGGAAAAATTACCGTGGTGGTAAATTTGCGTCATTCAATACGGCAATTTATTGAACCCATCATAAACACTCGAGTTGACAAAGGAGAATTTTTCGCCACAATAATGAAAGAAAATTAGAAAAACTAAAGCAATGGTGCTACAGGCGCCATCGGCTCTACCAATGGTACCTTTGGCGCCATTGGCTCTACCAAAGCACTGCCAGTGGTGACATTGGCAAAGTTGCCAGTGGTGCCAACGGTTGCCAATGGCACCATTGGCTGCCGATACTGTGCAGGGTTTTACGATTGCCAGTGGTACCATTCTCTCTCTGTGTCTGTCTGGCTCTTCAAAACACCTGTCCCCTGTTCTGTCTCTTGCCTAGGCCTACTTTATCATTTATTTGATATCTCGTGATACGAATGTGTTGTTCAGATGTCGACCGAAAATGGTAAAATCAGTCAATAAATCAATCAATAAATCAATCAATCAATAAATCAATCTCATAACAAAAGGAGCTATCCATGCAGCTGTGCTAAAATTTTCTTGTTTCAGTTTTTAGCTCACCAGAGCCGAAGGCTCCGGGGGAGCTTTTAGTATAGGCAGTTGTCCGTCGTCGTCGTATGTCGTCTGTTGTCTGCCGTCGTCTGTCCGTCAACACTTTTAAACAACATCTCCACTGAAGCCAGTAGGCCGATTGAGCCCAAATTTCATCTGTAGCATCCTTGGGATGGGGGATTGAAAGTTTGTGTTTTTTATGAAAATCTGCCCATTAGTTTGGTTGCTATGGCAACTTAGAGTTCCCATAGACTTATAATGGGGAAAATTGAAAAATGGCATTTACTGGCAAGCCATTGCAGATATATTGACAAAACGTTTTTAGAAATGTTCCTTGAGAAGTCTTCTATCAGCTACATGTTTTTTTTTGGCCCACTGCTCCTTTTATTGGTTGCCATGGAAACCAAAATGCAAAAAATGGGAAAAAATACTTAAATATTATCTCCTCTGAAGCAACAAGGCCGATAAGGCCCAGATTTCATCTGTAGTATCCTTAGGCTGGGGGATTGAAAGTTTGTGTTTTCTATGAATATCTGCTTATTAGTTTGGTTGTTATGGCAACTTAGTTCCCATAGACTTACAATGGGGAAAACTGAAAAATAGTATTTACTGCCAAGCCATTGCATATATGTTGACAAAACATTTTTAGAAATGCCCCTTGAGAAGTCTTCTCTCAGCTATATGTGTTTTGGCCAAATGCACCTTTTATTGGTTGCCATGGAAACCAAGAAGCAAACTAAATGGAAACAAAATACTTAATTTTTTATCTCCGCCGAAGCCACTGGGCTGATAAGGCCCAGATTTCATCTGTAGTATCCTTAGGCTGGAGGATTGATAGTTTGTTTCTTTGTATGAAAATCGGCTCTTTAATTTGGTTGTTATGCCAACTTAGAGTTGCATTGGCCTATAATGGGGAAAATTGAAAAAATGCATTTACTGCCAAGCCATTGCAGATATGTTGACAAAACTTTTATGGAAATGTTCCTTGGGAAGTCTTCTATCAGCTATATGTTTTCTGGCCCTCTGCTCCTTGCCACGGAAGCCAAAAGAAAAAAAAAAAAAAGGAAAATAAAAATACTTAAAAAAATTATCTCCTCTGAAGCCACGGTGCCAATAAGGTCTAGATTTCATCTGTAGTATCCATAGGCTGGGGGATTGAAAGTTTAAGGTTTTTTTTATAAAAATTGGCTCTTTAGTTTGGTTGCTTTGGCAACTTAGAGTTGCATTGCCATTGATACATAATGGGGACAATTGAAAAATGGCATTTACCGCCAAGCCATTGCAGGTATGTTGACAAAACTGTCATAGAAATGTTCCTTGAGAAGTCTTCTTTCAGCTATATGTTTTTGGCCCACTGCACTTTTTATTGGTTGTCATGGAAGCCATAGAGCAAAAAAAGGAAAAAAAAAAAAAAAAAGGCTTAAAAAAATTCTCTTCTGAAGCCACTAGGCCGATTGGGTCAGATTTTTTCTTTAGTATTCTTTGGCTAGGGAATTGAAAATTTGTGTTTCTTTATGAAAATTGGCTCATTTGTTTGGTTGATATGGCATATTATTAGAGTGGCATTGACGTACGATGGGGAAAATTTAAAAATGGCTTTTACTGCAATGAGAATATGGAAAATAGTTACATATTTTGTTATCAACTCAACAGACTGTCAGACTGAGACTTAGTAGTTGTATATTTTGTATTAGCCTGCACAAATGTGACAGCAATTTTGAGCCTATACAAATTTGATAGCTATTTTGAGCTAGTGTTCTGGTGAGCTTTGTGGCCCGTGGGCCTCTTGTTTACTGGAGTCATAATGTAGGTTGGTTGCAATTTAGGTGGCGCCTATTTCATATTAGTTGTGCATGCAACGTCTAACACGGACCCTATGTATGTCCGTATCGCACTTTTAAAATTTCGGTATCGGGTGTCTACCCATTGTGTTTTGAGTCAGTGTTATATCTAAGGTCCTAATAAGTTGAAATCTTTGATAAAAATGCCATCTTACCTTTTCTGTTGTCAGAATATTCAAAATGAATAAGAGCTTTCACTTAAATCACGTTTCAGCCGCCATTTGCATTGACTATATAGTCACGTGACATTTGGTTAACACAAAGACTTGAAATGGGTATTTTTTGGACGAATTTATTTTTATCAATATTTAATGACAGCAAAAATTTACTGAATATGTTTAGGGCAAGGGAATCGGAAATAAAAAAAAAAAAGAAAGAAAAAAAAAAGAAAAGACAATAAGCTAATGACCCATTCTACAAAAATGAAACTAATGCGTTAAGGATTTATCTTTGATTTACAAAGCTAAATAAACTTTTCATAATGTATAAATGGTTCTCTTTAAATACTTTGCTTTATTTTCATCTAATCTACAGAGAGCCAGATAAGCTTCGTATATGCGTAAAATACGGACCAAAAAAGACGAAATACGAAGTGTCTTGAAATTTCAATCGTACCGAATACGGTAGTCATTTCTCAGCTTACGAAAGCAGCTCAAATGTGCTACGTATTTACGCTATAGCATGCACGGTCAACCGTTTTTCAATAGCCAGAATGTTACCTTTTTTTAGCATTTACTAATCATTGCTTCAGCGCATGCGTTGTCTGAGCATGCGCAGTCAACCTTTTTCCGAAAACAGAAAGCACATGGTACCTATTTTCAGCATTCTCTTTTCGGCTTTTACTAGTCGTTTTTATGAATAGACCGGGAACAAGCATGAGTATTGGAATTTACCGAGCGTAAGCCAATCGCTAAATTGCACATGATCTTTCCAGTCGATTGCGTAGGGACTTTCATTTTCGTTGAACAAACATGTTGCAAACAACGTCTCTGTTACTTGACTGAACAGTCAATAAATGGCCCCACCTGGTTGTGCGAAGCTGGAAAACTTTGGCTTCGGCAAGCCAGTGGTTAATTCTAGTGAACTCTAGCCAGCAAAGATCAGCCGATCGTCCCCTGATGCGTGGTAAAAGGAAAGCAAAACACTGTCAGGGTCGGTAACAGGTCGTTTCGGCCCAATTCCCTTTCGGCCCCGGGTCGTTTCGGCCTTATTCCCGTTCGGCCTTGGTTGTTCCTGTTGTCCAGAGTTTTAAGCAAGAACCCCGGACAAGAACAAGTAGACTGACATTTTGGGAGACCAGTTGTGCATTAAAAAGATACTGAACAACCACTGGATCTCAGGAGTACCGATACTGAAAGGACTCATCAGGATACTGAAAAGGTTAAAATTCTGTTTGGTAAATACTGAAACCACTGTAAAAATTATCTGGAGCTCTGTGAAAATACTCATTAACAGACTAGACCTTTGCTTTTTGTGCTTCAGAAAAATGACTTAACTTGGAAAAGTAGGAAAAATTAATTCTAATTAAAGAATTAAGGACATCTTGTTGAGAAAAAGAGCTTACCAATGCCGACTGGATGTCCAAACTTCATTTGTCCAATTAGAATGTTTCTCTGATAAACTTGACCCAACTATTTTTATAAGCAGTACTTTTTACGAGGATTTTCAACAACTTCTGGTAAAAAGAAAAGAAAAACCCCAGGCATTGGTAAACAGCAAAAATGAAGTGATTTCTCATGTAAAAAGTGTGTCAAAAGAGACATTAAACAGGGGACTTTCTATGTGTTCATAGGGGGAGGGGTGGGTGGGTGGGTAAACAGGCCCCATTCCCAAACAGAATTTCTTTAAAATCATGCTGATTTCCCAAATTTTGCACCTTTTACCTGGAATTTTCTTTCCCAAATGGCCATTTTTAGGCCCCCGCCACGAAGTGGGGAGGGGCATATAGGTTTGCTCTTGTCCGTCAGTATGTACCTACGTCCGTCACACTTTGTAGTACTGTTCCTGTCTCCGCAACTCCTCCTACAGTATTCGATGCAGGGAGTTGAAACTTGCAACACAGTTCAGACATGCATTGAACATATGCATAAAGGAAACATAACTTTGATTAAGATCTTTATTGCAGAATTATGTCCCCTTGAATAATATACATATTATAACCATATTTCCCATTTGAGTACTGTTCTTGTTTCCGCAACTCCTCCTACAGTATTTGATATAGGGAGTTGAAACTTGCAACACAGTTCAGACATGCATTAAACATGTGCATAAAGGAAACAGAACTTTGATTAAGTCTTTATTGCAGAATTATGTCCCCTTGAATAATAAAATATTTTGACCATATTTCACATTTGAAGTACTGTTCTTGTCTCTGCAACTCCTCCAATTGTATTTGATGTAGGGATTTGAAACTTGTAACACAGTTCAGACATGCATTGAACATGTGCATAAAGGAAACAGAACTTTGATCCAGGTCATTATGGCAGAATTACATCCCCTTGAATGACTTGCATATTTTGACCATAGTACTGTTCTTGTCTCTGCAACTCCCCCAATAGTATTTGATGTAGGGATTTGTGCATAAAGGAAACAGAACTCTCAGTCAGGTCTTTATTGCAGAATTATGTTCCCTTGAATAACATACATATTTTGACCATATTTCCATAGCTTAAATACAATCTCACATTTTATCATCACTCTAGCGGCCTCATTTATCAACCGATTTTGGTATTACGTCACAGCTTTATTGGGTATGACAGTACCTCAAACAACTTTGGGTTTCAGGTTGGTAGGATGAAGGTCAAGGTCACAGTTGCTATTTTCAGAAAAACTAGGGCATTGCTCCAGCGCTTTCATTTATAGATCGATTTTGATGTAACTCCACATAAATGTTAATTATAACAATATCTTGAATAAATTACCGTTTCGGCACCGCAGGTCCAAGGTCAAGGTCACAGTTGCTATTTTTAGAAAAAACTTTATCATTCCTCTACTCCTCTATTCATTGACAATTTTGATGTAACTTCATTCAAATGTTTAGTGTGATAATATCTTGGACAAGTTGGTGATCCAGAATTTCAGGGTAAAGGTCAAGGTCACATTTGCTATTTTTAGAAAACACGCTGTCATCCCTCTGGAATGATTTTGGTATAACTTGACACAACTATTTAGCTTGACAATATCTGGGACAAATTTACGTTTCAGCATTGTAGATCCAAGGTCAAGGTCACAGATGCTATTATAGGTACATGTAAATCTTTGTCATGGTTCTAGCGCCTTTATTTATTAACTGATTTTGATAGAACTTCACACAAATACTAAGTATGACAATATCTTGGACAAGTTAACCTTTCATGGTTGTAGTTCCAAGGTCAAGGTCACAGTTGCTATTTTTAAGAAAAACTCAGTCATCCCTCTAGCACCTTTATTTATTGACAGATTTTGATGTAATACACAAATATGTTTTAACACATTACTCATCTAGTGAGGCATATGGCAGGGGCATTCATCACCTTTAGTGATTGTCTAGTTTTTTCCAGTTTTAGGAAAAAGGCCGCATTCCCAAAATACGTGGATAAAGCCCTGTTAAATAATCAATAAGGCCGATAAAAAACAAAAAAAACTCTTGTTTCCGGTTACTCTACTGACCCTATGTTTTTGGGGCCTACTCAAACTTTTTTATGGCCTTATGGGATTTTTAAGTCTATTTCTATTAGGCTATTTTAAAGGATTTTTTATACATTTTGCATACAAAAAAGTTTTTATAAAAAAAAGTTTGCATACCTACTGACCCTAAAAAGTTTGGAGACGTAACCGGGAACAAGATATTCTTTTCTTTTGGCCTTCGTAATGTTGCTTTATCAATAATGGTTTGCTCTTTGTTTATAGATCGTTTTACTGTCATTGGATTGCATTCATTATATATACATATAAATACGTGCTATTGGGTGAGTCTTTTTCTTGTAGTTTTTTCAAAGAGTTAAGTCAACTGGCTCACGACGCTGAATCGATGTTGAATCAGCGTTGATTCAACGTTAATCAACATTGATTCTATGTTGATTCAGTGTTGTGTGCCCGTTGGTAGGGTTCTGACAAACGTGCATGCAAATTTATACGCTAGTTATAGAATGAAAAGCCTGTTTAGTAATATTTATTGCCAAAAGTGACTTATAGGCCCAATGCAACCGGGTGTTGTTAAATGTTTATATTATACATATTTGTGTATGTACATAACACAATGTCACTATAATAAAATCTACTACTTTCTTACTTACTTTATAGACCAATTAACTGATAAAATGGTTAATCCTTGCAACCCTACTTTACATCCTGGTGAGTGATTGTTCTTCCTGGCGAATGATTGTCCTTGGACATATCACCATTAAACAATTCTGATTCTGAGTTCTCTATTGTTTTTATAAACAAACCACAATGTATAGGAATCATGAATTTACACGATGGCAACTTGGCAAGGGTCTCACTGGCAGACAGAAATCATGCCATTATGACAGTACATGCTGTCTGCTCAAAGCAGTTTGTGTCTTGCTTAATGTTATATGCATTAGAAATTGATTAGCTATGATAGCCTCAGCACGTATGTGTCGTATTCAGTGCTCCAGATAAGAAGGGGTAACATGAATAATTCAAAGAAAATATTTCTTATTTCTCAGTGGAATCATATGTTGTGACCCCACTTAGAACCGTCTCCCTGAGACTGTTCTTATGAGGGGTCACAATGTATGTTTTTATGGACAACTAAGGAAAATTATCCCTAAATTATCCTGGTTACCCCTCTTATCTAGAGCACTGATTTACCTATGAAGTGGGTACCATCTTAAGCCTCTGCGTATTATGCTTTGCATTACACCATGTTTACAAAAGCCAATGTTACATCTCTTCGATCATCTGAGCAGCGACACAACAAAACCTACAAAGTGGTTAAGCGCCAAGCGCAGACTCAGATCAGCCTGGGCACTGGGCATCCACCCAGTCTGATCAGAGTCTTCGCTGTCTGCATGGAGGTAGCTTAGGCCCTTAGCTACCCTTTATGCACAAAGCAAAGACTCTGATTGGACTGGGAGGATGCCCAGCTGATCTGAGTCTGCGCTGGGTGCACAACCACTTTGTTGGTTTTCTCGTGTTGCGGCTTAGTCTGCTTTATTTCAGCAAAATGTTTGGTGCTGATGCCACAGTGCAGTCCATGTATGACTACACCGAGGTAACTCCAAGCAAACCCAACCACAAGGAACCTACAACAGAGGACTCAAATAACATTGACTACCTGTTTCCGAAATTCTATATCCAGCAACCATGGTCAAGAGTCTCAACTTGTGGGGTCGGGAACCATGTTGGAGAAGATTTCATTTTGATAGCTGAGTTTTCAGAGCAAGAAGGACCCAGACCAGTGGTAAGTAGCTCAGAGATCCTGCAGAGTGGGTATGAACAATAGTATGTGATGATTTTGTTCATACCCTGATGCCAGATGAACCATTTTCACCAAAATTTAAGATAACAACAGCAATAATTTAGTTGTTGGAATATTACCATATTTTTATTCTTTATAAGACAGTTTTTTTCCCCCCTGCAAAATGATGATTAAAAATTTTTGGATTTTTTTTTGAAGGGAAAAACCTATCTTATAGCAGACTTACACTGACTGAAGTGGATATTTGGAGTTAATGTAGCCTGTAGAGGGGGGAAAGTATGTCTTATAGCCAAATAAGCATGAAAATGATAAGTTGTCTGAATATTTAGACTAAGTACTTAAAACTGTTTCTTCTTATTCAGATTGTTATTCCAAAAGATGGTGGAGAACATTTTGATCAGAATGATTTTTCTGTGAAGATACTCTCAGTTGATCACCAGTCATCATTTGTTGAGTAAGTGTTCATTTAATTCTCAATCTACAATTAAAATTCTAAAATTTGGGACAACTAGATAATTATCATAAATGTCCTAATAAAATGGAAAAAATCAGTTTTACAATGCGGTATTGTGACCAAGAGATGCAGATTGAGTAGCAAATAGCGTAGACCCTGATCAGACTGCTCCTTCCAGTATACATATAGGGTCTGCTCTTAAAAGAAAGAACTTGCTCCTAGGGAGCAAACTCTTTTCTTTAAATTGTAGTTGACCTGCATTGAAAAGAAAGGCAAGATAGAATGGTAGAGTTGCTTCCCCCAAAATTGTACCTGTTGACCTTAAATCTTGCAACCCCTTTATAAAACTTCTTTAACACTGTATTTTAACAAGGACTTTGAAAAGTGAGTGCTATAAACAGATGCCTCCTAAATAGAGGTGACCACATAAACAGATTTGAACCATCTCTGTTGACAATATTTGCTCAGATTTTCTTTTAACTGCACTCATGTTCTTTCAGGGGATGTCATTTATCAGAAGACACTCAGGTTGTGATGACAGATGCTGAAAAACAAGTCCATGCTTTTGTAAGTTTCCCAGACTGGCAACTGTAAATATGGCATTTCGGCATTCAGTCTTCGAAACATTTAACCCTCTTGTGTAAGGGTACACCTCCATGTCTTTGTTGTTGTTTTTTGCCATTTACAAAGGGGAATAACTTCATGAATCACTCTTTGCTTCCCCTGACATCTTAGCCCTTCCAAATGTTGGTCTACTCTTGAAGGAAAGAATTTGCTCCTATAGGAGCAAATCCTTTCCTTTAAGAGTTGACCTACATTGAGAAGGAAAGTAAAAATGAATATTACAGAGTTACTGCCCATTCACCTTATGAGAGTAGGTCATCTGAATGAACACTATTTGCCATTCCATGGTAATACGTTTGTATTTCATTAATAAAATGGACTTGTCTATTTGAAGGTGAATGGTTGCACCTTCATTTTTTGTCTCGCCTGTGACTAGCATTCTATCCAGATGACCAAGCACCCGAAATTTAGATTGATAAAATTCTGTTCATTAATTAATAATTACATCTTACTATTAAGTCTCAAAATTTGTTGGAGAAGAGTCCTCAGATGAGGTTTTATTTATGGATGACTGGGTGATACAGCATCAAGGCTGGTCTTGCTGTAATCCCCGTGGTAAAATAGTCCTGTAGAAGCTGTTTTTCTTCTCTGTGTTAGACTTAGCCATCACCGTTAACATTGGACATATTTGCAGGTTCATCATATTGTGTTGAATGACATTCAAGCTAGGGGCTATGTTAGACCATTCTGTATCAGCTATGTCACTTCCGATTCAAGGTGAGAAATAAAGTGAGCTGCGACACGACAAAACCAACAAAGTGGCATGTGCGCCCAGTGAAGACCCAGATCAGGCTGGGCATTCCCCCAGTCCGACTAGAATCTTTGCTGTGGGCATGGAGGTAGCTTACACAGTTAGCTATCTTTTGAAGACATATATTCTTGCTTATTGCTGTCATAATCCTATTATGCAACTGTCCAGTGGCACTGCTATTTTATCAAAGGAAATACTCTTTCTCACATAGGTAATGATATAAAAGGGTCATAAGACCAGTAAAGCTGAGGGTGCGTTCTATATAGTGGAGAATATTTGTCTTTAAGTGCACAGCGAAGACTCTGATCAGACTGGACAGCTGCCCAGGCTGATTTGAGTCTTCGCTGGGTGCACATGCCACTCTGTTGGTTTTGTCATGTCGTGGCTAAAGTTTGTTTTCAGTTTACTGTATTTTCAGACAGATATTCCTGAACAAATACTGTAGATTCAGATTTTGCTACAGTTAATGTGTTATGGTAGACCCTCATATTTTTCCACCATTTTACAGAGGAAAACGCTCTCCATATTTAGTGTTACTAGCGACATGACACAGCATGTGGTCACCTGCCTCAGTTTTAATTTGTGCAACAAGAGATGGTTAATTGACATGATTTCTGATCCTGTTGTATTGAAAAGACATTTAACGATCACAACATTTAATTTATTATTATGTCCCCCCACCAAAGGTGAGGGGGGACATATTGTTTTCAGTGCAGTTCCCGGTGCGTCGGCGTCGGCGTCGGCGTCCCACTCTTGTATGCACGATATCTCTTGAACCAATGGATGGAATTTCACGAAACTTGCATGGATATATCATTGGGACAAGCTCAAGAGCTGATTAGATTTTGGTGACCTTGACCTCATTTTCAAGGTCACAGGAGAACTTAAATGGTGTGAAAATTTCTTGTATGCACAATATCTCCTGAACCAATGGATGGAATTTCACCAAACTTGCATGGATATATCATCGAGACAAGCTTAAGAGCTGATTAGATTTTGGTGACCTTGACCTCATTTTCAAGGTCACAGGAGTACTTCAATGGCGTGAAAATTTCTGGTATGCACAATATCTCCTGAACCAATGGTTGGAATTTCTCCAAACTTGCATGGATATATCATTGGGACAAGTTTAAGAGCTGATTATATTTTGGTGACCTTGACCTCATTTCCAAGGTCACTGCAGGACTTAGCTGACAATTTCTTGTACCCACGATATCTCTTGAACCAATGGGTAGAATTTCACCAAACTTGCATGGATACATCATTGGGACAGGTTTAAGAGCTGAGACAATTTTGGTGACCTTGACCTCATTTTCAAGGTCACTGAATGACTAAGATGACAATTTCTTGTAACCACTATATCTCCTGAACCAATGAATGGAATTTCACCAAACTTGCATAGATACATCATTGGGACAAGCTTAAGAGCTGATTAGATTTTGGTGACCTTGACCTCATTTTTAAGGTCACTGGAATACTTAGATGACAGTTTCTTGTACCCATGATATCTCTTGAACCAATGGATAGAATTTCACCAAACTTGCATGGATACATGATTGGGACAGGTTTAAGAGCTGAGACGATTTTGGTGACCTTGACCTCATTTTCAAGGTCACTGAATGACTAAGATGACATTTTCTAGTACCCACTATATCTCTTGAACCAATGGATGGAATTTCACCAAACTTGCATGGATACATCATTGGGACAAGTTTAAGAGCTGATTAAATTTTGGTGACTTGACCTCATTTTCAAGGTCACTGGCGGACTTAGATGATAATTTCTTGTACTCACTATATGTCCTGAACCAGTGGATGGAATTTCACCAAACTTGTATGGATACATCACTGGGTCAACTTTCATAGCTGATTTGATTTTGGTGACCTTGACTTCATTTGCAAGGACATAGTCATCTATGAAGGATATCTTTAGAATCAGTGGATGGATTTTCTCCAAGCTTGCCTAGTATTTTAATTGCACAGGTTTTTTATTCATAAGGGGGGATTGGAAACGGGCTGGTGGGGGGACATCAGTTTTTCTCTGAAAAACATTTCTAGTTTCTTGCATACTTTTGTCACACATCAGGGCCTGGCTATTCAAAGGGTGGTTAGTTTAACGAAGTTGGTAGTCAAAGATTTGTTAAGTCTTATAGTGCTCAGAAAATCAGTTGCAGTAATATTTGTTGCTATACCTATAACAGTCCATTTGCTAGTTCCAGTCTTTACTTGACTACATTTTATTGTTCCAGGAAACTCATGGCTTGCTATGATGAAATGTCTACTCAGCTGAAGAAGGTAATGTTCAGCTCTCCTTTTCCTAAACCACAGGGCATTGATGTTTAATCAATAATTTGTCTGCATAGCCCCATAAAGGCAGTGAACCTTGAATTCTATAAATAGATAAGCCAAAGTTTGTTCCATCAAAAGAAGTCGAGGTTTACTGGCATTGTGTAGGGTTATTATGGGTGATAAAACATACATGTCCGTAGCCTGAATGCAGTTTGTTTGTCCATCCATATACAATTTCGAACAAGATCTCCTCTTCAGAAATGAGGAGCATCTCAATGTTGGAAAGAATTTGGAAACAAGTGATGAATTGGCATCCAAAAAACCAAAATTTCGAAGTCATTAGCTCGCCTGAACGAAAGTTCAGGAAGAGCTATTGTTGTCACCACGGCGTCCGAGTCCGCGTCCGCGTCAGCGTTCGGATTGGATGTTTTGGTTAAAGTTTTTTAAAGACCTATATCTCCTTAACCTATGGATGGATTCTTTTGATACTTGCACTGTAGTTAGATATTGGTCTAAGGTTTAACAGGGTACAACCCCCACCCCACTCCGTGACCTTCATGTCAAGGTCATGGACTTAGAAAATTGGTATTTTTTTGACTGGATGTTTTGGTTTAAGTTTTATAAAGCCCAATATCTCCTTAACCCATAGATGGATTCCTTTGATACTTGCACTTAAGTTAGATATTGGTCTAAAGTTTTCAAAGGTACTACCCCCACCCTCCTCTGTGACCTTGATGTCAAGGTCATGGACTTAGAATATTGTCTTTTTATTGATTGGATGTTTTGGTTAAAGTTTTTTAAAGACACATATCTCATGAGCCCATAGATGAACTCTTTTTATATTTGCACTCTAGTTAGATCTACAGAGTACTACCCCAACCCCGCTCAGTGAGCTTTTGTTTATAAATGTGTTTTCATTATGGACATGCTTGCCTGAAGTTTTATGCATAGCAGTCCAAATACCCCCCCCCCCCCCCCCCCCCCCTCTCGTGGACTTTGAAATTTCATTTCATTTTTTCATTTTCTTTATTTTGATTTTATTTTAAGACATATTTCTGAGATAGCTTTTGTTTATAAATGTTTTCATTATGGACATGCTTGCCTGAAGTTTTATGCATAGCAGTCCACATAGCTCCCCCCACCACCTGTCAGTTTTTTTTCTGTCAGTTTATTTTACCTCAAGCTCGTTGACTTTGAAATTTCATTTCATTTTTTTTATTAGCTCACCTGAGCCAGCGGCTCCGGGGGAGCTTATAGGATGGTAAGGCTCCGTCGTCGTCCGTCTGTCCGTCCGTCCACAAATTCAAATGACTTCTCCTCTGAAACCGCTGGGCCGATTGTAACCAAATTTCATATAGAGCCTCCTGGGACCTTAGGAACGAAAAGTTGTTCAAACGGTCCTGGTCACATGACCAACATGGCCGCCATGCCCATATATGGTAAAAACCTGAAAAAATCTTCTTCTCCAGAACCAAAAGGCCGATGGCCTTGAAACTTGATATGTAGCATTGGGTACGCGAGTACTACCAAGATTGTTCAAATTATGACCTTGGGTTGACCTTGACCTTTTTTACGGTAAGGTCAAATTTGCTTCCTTATGCTTTTATATGGCAAGATGCTACTACATAAGATATCTTGGAAACTGTTGAAGATTTTGGGTTAAAAATTGGTATCTACAGTCATCTTAATGACTACATGAAGATTTACGAGTACAAGAGGTCAAGGTCATTCTTTGACCCTGAATTCTCATATTTTGATAAGTTCTAACAATCTCCTCAAAAGGCACTGGGCCAATTGAAACCAAATTTCATATAGAGCCTTCAGGGGTTGAGGGAACAAAAATTTATTTATACGGTCCAGGTCACATGACCAACATGGCCACCACGCCCATATATGGTAAAAACCTTTAAAAATCTTCTTCTCCAGAACCAGTTGACCAATGGCCTTGAGACTTGGTATGTAGCATTGGGTACTTGAGTACTATCAAGACTGTTCAAATTATGACATTGTGTTGACCTTGACCTTTTTTTACGGCATAGTCAAATATGGGAAAATGCTAGAACATGAGACTTCATGATAAGTTTTGAAGATTTTGGCCTAAAAACTGGTATATACAGTCATCTTAATGGGTACCAGAAGATTTATGAGTACAAGAGGTCAAGGTCATTCTTTGACCTTTGACCCAGAACTCTCATATTTTGACAGTTTCAAACAATCTCCTCAAAAACGGCCGGGCCAATTGTGACCAAATTTTTTATAGAGCCTCCAGGGGTCAAGGCAATGAAAAAAATTTCTAACGGTCCTGCTTGGCCTGTGTTGACCTTGACTTTTTTTACAGCAAGGTCAAATATGGGAAAATGCTAGAACATAAGATTTCATGGAAAGTTTTGAAGATTTTGGCCTAAAAGTTGGTATATACAGTTGTCTTAATGAGGTCATGAAGAATTATGAGTACAAGAGGTCAAGGTCATTTCTTGACCTTTGATCCAGATCGCTCATATTTTGACATTTTTAACCATTTCCTCAAAAGCCAAAGGGCCAATTGTAAACACATTTCATATAGAGCCTCCAGGGATTGATTGAATAAAAAGGTGTTCAAACGGTCCAGGTCACATGACCAACATGGCCGCCACTACCACTTATGGTATTATTCTTTAATAATTATTTTTCTTCTCCAGAACCAATACACCTATGGCCTTGAGACTTGGTAAGTAGCATGGAGTACTAGAGTACCACCAAGACTGTTCAAATGGTGACCTTGGGTTTACCTTGACCTTTTTTGCGGCATGGTCAAATATGGGAAAATGCTAGAACATAAGATTTCATGGAAAGTTTTGAAGATTTTGGCCTAAAAATGGTATAAATGGTTGTCTTAATGAGTACATGAAGATTTATGAGTATATTTCATGGTCATTCTTTGACTTTTGACCCAAGACTCATATTTTGACGATTTCAGACATGATAAGAAAAAGCCACCTTGCCAATTGCCCAGGTGAGCGATTCAGGGCCTCATGGCCCTCTTGTTTTAATCTTATTTTAAGACTTATTTCTGAGATAGCTTTTGTTTATAAATGTGTTTTCATTATGGACATGCTTGCCTGAAGTTTCATGCATAGCAGTCCACACCACCATAGCGGCTGTGTGATGGGCAAGCACCAATTCAGGCGAGCTATGCTGTCAGGCGACAGCTCTTGTTCTGTTTTACTATCATATCCTTTCATCTTAATGTTTGCTTTATCACAAAGTAAACATTCTCGGAGCTCTGAACCAAAGATTTTAATTGCACAAATGATAACAAAATAGTAAATGTATTTTCATGCCCCCAACTACGAAAAAATGGAGTGGCATATTGATTTGGTCCTTTTTATCTGCCATGATTCTGTCCATCCTTTAGTTTTTTAGCAGCTGTGTAGCTCAAGAACAGTTTGAGGTAGGATCTTGAAATTCTATATTTGGACTCATATTTTGTATCCCTGTGCCAGTCCTGTTATTGAGGGGTTGTGTCTCATTTTGGACTTTGGCATATTATATTAGAACAAAATGGTCAACAAAATATCTGAAGAACCTCTTAAGCTAGGATCTCTTTATCTGGTTCACCATTACAGACTGAAATATAGCTGACTTGTTTAACTTAAGAGCATAGTTTGTTTATATGTGGTTGAGTTATAATCCTTTTCTGACTTAGGTGTTTCATGTCGGGACAATCGTGGGAACGAGACATCAGGAGATCTAGGATCTTAATATTTTGCATACAGTTACAGAATAAAGTCTAGAGGTCAAAAATAACTGTTAAGCATGTTCCATAAATATTCAGTCATGCCCTTTTTGTGACTAGGGCATTTTATACTGGCAAGATGATTCTAACGTGGGCGGGAGATCATAAAATTAATTTATTGTTGGAGAATTAACAAAAATAATCTCTGAATTAACACTAGTTATTGCCATTATCACAATCTGTGCATTAATTTTTATTCCACCAAAAGGGCCAATCCAGTTTTACCATATGCCAAGATTGAACCTCCCCCTGTCAATTCTATAAATAGAATTAGCAGGGGGAGGTACAATCTTGGCATATTCTAAAAATCGTCTGGCCCAGAGGGTGGTACAGTTATGGAATATTGTAAAAATGGATTTGCCTTGTATTTTCAACAGGTGGCAAGGCTGATGAAGTATGGTAACAGACTGGTGTTCATGAGAGATCTAGAAAAACATCAAGAAGATCTCAGCTTTACTAAAGGTAAAATGTAGAATTTGAAGTTCAAATCCCTATAACATGTTGCTACAATAGAAAAAACATTCAGATTGCAGTGTTTTAATTTTCACATCATTTTCATGACTGATTCATGTATTTTATGGATAAACCCTGCCAAGTAAACAACTATGCTTGATTGCATCCATCTGTCTTCATATGATGTCTCTATCAATTTTGATCATTATGTCATTGTGTGTCATACTTAATTTAACATTTGATTGAAAAAAAAAAAAACATCTGTAAGTCTCTAAAGAAGCATATCAGAGGTCTGCTGAAACACGTATCTTTATGTGAGGCTCAGACTGTTTCAATTCAGAAAATTTGTAATTTTAGTTCATTAAATGTATTCACAAGTTTTAAGATACTGTGGTGAAATTTTCAGCAAGATGATTCTAATGATGTGAGTGTTTACTGTTTCCAGAATTCATAAGGTACCATAAAATTCTAACTTTTAGGACAGATAGGTTCTGAGCAAACAATGCAGACCCAGATTAGACGTCAGCAGTCAGATCTGTGTCACCTTTGTTTTGCCAGTGCATGTGCATCTTTAGACTTATTATGGTATTGTAAAACCAAACTGTTTTTTTATTACAATAACAGTAGTTATCTTAGTTTCTCCTGTTTTTGATATTTTATGGTACAGTCAACTCTCGATATCTCGAACACTGATATCTCCAAGTAACCCCTTATATGAAGGAATATAGTATGGGCATAAATGCCAGTTTTTATTAGCTCGCCTGAACAAAAGTTCAGGAAGAGCTATTGTTGTCACCACGGCGTCGGCGTCAGCGTCAGCGTCCGCGTCCGCGTCCGCGTTCGAATTGGATGTTTTGGTTAAAGTTTTTTAAAGACCTATATCTCCTTAACCCATGGATGGATTCTTTTGATACTTGCACTGTAGCTAGATATTGGTCTAAGGTTTAACAGGGTACCACCCCCACCCCACTCTGTGACCTTGATGTCAAGGTCATGGACTTAGAAAATTGGTGTTTTTTTTGGACTGGATGTTTTGGTTAAAGTTTTATAAAGCCCAATATCTCCTGAACCCATGGATGGATTCCTTTGATACTTGCACTAAAGTTAGATATTGGTCTAAAGTTTTCGAAGGTACTACCCCCACCCCCCTCTGTGACCTTGATGTCAAGGTCATGGACTTAGAATATTGTCTTTTTATTGATTGGATGTTTCGGTTAAAGTTTTTTAAAGACACATATCTCCTGAACCAAGAGATGAATTCTTTTTATATTTGCACTTTAGTTAGATCTACAGAGTACTACCCCAACCCCGCTCAGTGACCTTGATGTCAAGGTCAGGGACTTAGGAAATTTTTGTCTTTTTTAAAGTTTTGTAATTGCATACTGATTCATAATGCTTTGCAGAGATTTAGTTTATACTTGAACTGATGTTAGACTCTTTTTTGAGTTTTTACAAAACATCTTATACTTACCCCACTGGGTGACCTTAAAGTCAAGGTCATCGACTTAGAATTTTGTTTTAAAGATTTTGGTTAAAGTTTTATATTTATGAAGACATAATTTCACAGTACCACGATGATGGACTCAGTTGATATTAATACTTGGGCTGATGTTAGATAATGGTTCAGGGTTTTGAAACATACTAGCCCCCCCCCCCCTCCCCCCCCTCTCCCCCCCCCTCTCCCCCCCCCCCCCCCCCCCCCTCTCCCCCCCCCTCTCCCCCCCCCCCCCCCCCCCCCCCCCCCCCACCCGTCAGTTTTTTTACCTCAAGCTCATAGACTTTGAAATTTCATTTCATTTTTTAGCTCACCTGGCCCGAAGGGCCATAGTGAGCTATTGTCATACCAATGCGTCCGGCGTGCGGCGTGCGTCGTGCGTCGTGCGTCGTCACGGAATGTGTCCGTCAACACCTAAAAACAAATATTCAAACATCTTCTTCTGTAAAACTACTGGTCCCATGGTTCTCAAATTTCACATGGAGCATGACCTGACTCCAGGGTCTCAGAATTGTAAAATTGGGTCAGGTTGAAAATCCAAGATGGCCGCCGTTACTAAAAATAGCAAAAACAACAAAATAAACTTCTTCTCCAGAACCACTGGGTATATTTGTCTGAATTTTGGCATGGAACATCAATGAAACCTTGGTATTCAAAATTGTAAAAATGAAAAAAATCTGTAGCGGAGTTTTGTCACAGTGACCTACTTTCTGTTTACGAGTGTAATTTTGCTCAAATGCCAATGTCAAAAAACGACATATTCAAACAACTTCAAACAACTTCTTCTCTAAAACCACTGCACCCATGGGTTTCAAATTTCACATGGAGCATGACCAGACTGCAGGGTTTCAAAATTGTAAAATTGGGTCAGGTCAAGAATCCAAGATGGCCGCCGTTACTAAAAATAGCAAAAACAACAAAATCAACTTCTTCTCCAGAACCATTTGGTATATTTGGCCGAAAGTTTGCGTGGAACATTAATGGGACCTTGGGATTAAAAATTGTAAAAATGAAAAAAATCTATAGCGGAATTAGGTCACAGTGACCTACTTAGCGTTTACAAGACCGATTTTGCTCAAATGTCAGTATCTCAAGAAAACGCAATCGATTGTGGTCAGATTTGGTCAGCAATGGTTCTTAAAAGGAATTATTTCAATTTTGTGCCAGTTGACTATCCAAGATGGCCACCATGGGGGCCGTTACTAAAAATAGCACAAACATAAAAATGACAATTACTCAAGAACCCTTGAATGGAATTCGACCAATTTTGTGTCAGAATGTTCCTTGCATGAAGCCATTTCGATTAATTACAATTTGGCTTTCCAAGATGGCCGACATCTGCCGTTACTAAAAATAGCACAATCATAAAAATGACAATTACTCAAGAACCCTTGAATGGAATTCGACCAATTTTGTGTCAGAATGTTCCTTGCATGAAGCCGTTTCGATTAATTGCAATTTGGCTTCCAAGATGGCCGACATCTGCCGTTACAAAAAATAGCACAAACATAAAATGACAATTACTCAAGAACCCTTGAATGGAATTGGACCAATTTTGTGTCAGAATGTTCCTTACATGAAGCCATTTCGATTAATTGCAATTTGGCATTCCAAGATGGCCACCACCTGCCGTTACTAAAAATAGCACAAAACATGAAAATGACAATATCTCAGTAACCGCTGAATAGATTTTGACGAAATTTGTGTCAAAATGATTTTTGCATTGAAATGTTTCAAAAGTAAATAAATATAGACAAGTCATAATGGCCTTTGTTACTAAAAATAGAAAAATGTGAAAATAAGAAAATCTCAGTGGATTTGGACTAATTTTCTGTCAGAATGATCATTTCAATAAGCTTTTTCGATTTTCTGCATTTTGGCATTCCAAGATGGCCACCATCTGCCGTTACTAAAAAAAGCACAAAACATGAAAATGACAACATCTCATTAACCGCTGAAGCGATTGAGACGAAATTTGTGGCAAAATGATTCTTGCTTTGATGTTTTTCACAAATTAACAAATATTGACCCGTCAAGTTGGCCTCTGTAACTATAAATAGCAAAATTTGAAAATTAGGAAATTACAATGGAACTGGACCAATTTTGTGTCAAAATGGTCCTTGCATGAAAGCTTTTCAATTTTTTGCATTTTGGCATTCTAAGATGGCCGCCATCTGCCGTTACTAAAAATAGCACAAAACATGAAACTGACTATATCTCAGTAACCCCTGAATGGATTTTGATGAAATTTGTGGCAAAATGATTCTTGCCTTGAGGTGTTTCAAAAGTAAATATATAAAGACCAGACAAGTTGGCCTCTGTTACTAAAAGTAGCAAAATGTGAAATTGAGAAAATCTCTGGAATTGGACCAATTTTGTATCAGAATGGGGACCATTCGGATACAAAAGCCAGGTGAGCGATATAAGGCCCATTTGGGCCTCTTGTTTATTTTAATTTTATTTTAAGACTTATTTCTGAGATAGCTTTTGTGTTTTCATTATGGACATGCATGAAGTTTTATGCATAGCAGTCCACATACCCCCACCCCCCACCCACCCCCACCCCCCACCCGTCAGTTTCTTTTTTACCTCAAGTCCCCCCCACTCCCCCACCCCCCCACCGACAGTTTTTTTTTTTACCTCAAGCTCATGGACTTTGAAATTTCATTTCATTTTTTTATTCTAATTTTATTTTAAGACTTATTTCTGAGGTAGCTTTTGTTTATAAATGTGTTTTCATTATGGACATGCTTGCATGAAGTTTTATGCATAGCAGTCCACACCACCATAGCGGCTGAGTGATGGGCAAGCACCAATTCAGGCGAGCTATGCTGTCAGGCGACAGTTCTTGTTTACATTTCAACTCCTGTTATCTCAAACTACTGATATCTCAAAGTAAATTTTCTGGGACCAGAAAATTTACTTCGAGATATCAGTAATTCGGGATGAAATTTCGATTTTGAGATATCGAGAGTTGACTGTATGTTTTTTGCCACTCAGCTGAAATAGTTCTTTTGTCGTTTTCAGCTCATTTGTTGCTCCACCAGAATCGTATGGCCTCTTCAACAGCACAAGGTGATAATGATCTACTTAATGTCCTCAATGCCCTGAGACAGAGCATGGAAGAAGTTAGAGATATCTTGTCAAAACTGAAACCTTTACTGGTAAGATGGCAGTTTAATCCTTAAAAGCACCAACCACGAATAAACAGCATATATTGAGATAAGGTAGCTCATAGGAAAATGAGCTGCCTCATCTGGATCTACACTGTTTGGCCTCTAGTGTTTGATTTCTCAATATGATGTAACTTGAAGGAAGTATTATTTAAAACTTTTAGCAGGCGTTAATTTTATCGTCTTTTTGAATGGCTTTTAAGGGTTAAATGTTTGATCTGTATTTCTGATATGAATTGTGTCATAAGCAAATATGTTGTTTATCCACATCAGTCTGCATTCCTTTGCATCCTGATTAGGGCACAGGTTTGTTTTTCAAAATATACCATCTTGAGTGATTATTCTAGTACATGTATAGTGCTCATCCTTAGGCCAGGCAACATGTATTGTAAGGGTGGTCTCACATAGCACAGTTTGCATTTGCTTTAAGGTAAATGGATACAGTTTTAGGGGAAGTAACTCTGTCATTTTACTTTTCCTGTTTTGCCTCCCACCTAAATTGGAATCAATCCTTTAAGGAGCAAATTTTCTCCATTTTGGAAGAGCTTCTACATCTGGGGAAGCAAACAGGAAGTCAAGAAAGTTGTTTCCTTTTGTAAAAATGGTGGAAAAAGAAGGAGGTCTACCCATACACCTTAAGATGGACATTTTATGCTTGAATTCCTTTTTCAAGACATAACAGTATATATTTTGTAGAATGACCATGAACTAGATGAAAGATTCCAGCACTTTGAAAAACTTTTGAAGATCTCTGCATCTAACAGACGTCACAGTTTACAGGATTCTTGCAGTCTCAAAGACTTTGACCATCAGAAGTCACAGGATGAAAGTAATTGTAAGTTTTTAAATTTGATATTTAAATCAGAAAATAGAGATAGAAATGCTTGAATAAATTGTGTAAATTTACATCAAGATCAGACAGCACCTAAGTAATTAAAAGATTTTCCATGCGGTAAGAGTGACAGCTTTTATAAATTTGTTTACAATCCTGGACCACAAAACCCTTCCAAAAATGGTTCAGCTCATAAAAGGAAAGAATTGGCTGCCTTTAGAGCTGATCACCATCGACCGAGAGGCATAAAATGATAGAGTTACTTTCCCTTAAGGTATAGATGAAAATGCAAACTTTTCTTAAGGTGAATGGATACACCTTCAGGGGAAGCAACACTGCCATTTTAGACTCCTGTCTCAATGGGGAAGGGGAGGGTGGGGTGGGGGTGGGGGGAGGGGTCATTTCTTTAAGAACTTGAAGAAAAGAATTTGTTCAAGGAAGATGACATTTATTTATCAACTACTCCCTTATATGGATGTATACTTTGTTCATCTGCGAAAGAGTCCCCATCTTTTTATGCCCCCACCACAAAGTGGGGAGGAGCATATAGTTTTGCCCTTGTCCGTACGTACGTACATGTGTGCATGCATCCGTCACACTTCTTAGTACTGTTCTTGTCACTGCAACTCCTCCTAGAGTATTTGATGCAGGGATTAGAAACTTGCAGCACAGTTCAGACATGCATTGAACATGTACATAAAGGAAACAGGCCGGGCCGCGTAGTGCAATTGGTAGGGCACCTGAATCATAAGTCAGAGGTACTGGGATCAAAACCCAGTCTGGCCACATACTTTCGTTTCTCCTTTCGCTGATTCAAGAAGGGCAGTTGTCAGTTACTGGCTGAAGTATGTGTGCACTTAGTACTGGTTAACCGCTTAGGAGGTCTAAGCCTGCCCAGGAATAGTGTGGTTAGGTTAACTGACTGTCCCGACATGACCATAGCTGTTTACTGTGGACATTAAGCGTCAAATCAATAAAAAAAAAGCAAACAGAATTTTGATCCCAATCATTGTTGCAAAATTATGTCCTTAAATGACATACATATTTTGACCATTGTTTCCTTTGTACACCATCATATTATACTTTGTAATATTGTTCTTGTCTCTGCAACTTCTAGTATATTTAATGCTTGGATTTGAAACTTGCAGCACAGTTCAGACATGCATTGAACATGTGCGTAAAGGAAACAGAACTTTGATCCAGGTCATTATTGCAGAATTATGTCCCCTTAAATGACATACATATTTTGACCATATTTCCTTTCAGTACTGTTTGTGGAGACAGTACAGTATTTGATGCAGCACAGTTCGGAAATGCATGGAACATGTTCATGGAGAGAACAGAACTTTGATTCAGGTCATTATTGCAGAATTATGTCCCCTTAAATGACGTACGTATTTGGACCATATTTCCATGCCTTATGTACAAGCTCACCTTTTGTCATCGCTCTAGAGACCTCATTATCAACCTATTTTGATGTAACATCACAGCTATAGAGCTCCAGATAAAAACGGATAATAGGGATAATTCAGAGATAATTTTTCTTATCTCTCAACGAAAACATATGTTGTGATCCCTCATTAGAACCATATCAGTGAGACGGTTTTAATGAGGGGTCACAATTTATATTTCTTTGGAGAAATACAGAAAATCATCCCTAAATTATGCTGTTACCCCTTCTCATCTGGAGCACTGCAGCTATATTGAGTATTACAATACCTCAAACGAATTCACATTTCAGGTTGGTAGGGTCAAGGTCAAGGTCACGGTTGCTATTTTCAGAAAAAGTTTGTCATTGCTCTAGTGCTTTTATTTATGGACCCATTCTGATATAACTTCACACAAATGTTAAGTATGACAATATTTTGGACAAGATCGCATTTCAGCACTAGGTCCAAGGTCAAGGTCACAGTTGCTAATTTTAGAAAAAAAGTTGTCATCCCTATAGCACCTATATTTATTGACAGATTTTTGATACAACCTCACAGAAATGTTCAGCGTGACATATCTTGGACATATTCATGATCCAGCTTTTAAGAGCCAAGGTCAAGGTCACAGTTGCTATTTTTAGAAAAAAAAGTTTGTCATCCCTCTAGCACCTTTAGTTATGGACCGATTTAGATATAACTTGACACATATATGTGTAAACACATTACTCATCTAATGAGGCATATGGCGGGGGCATTCATCACCTTTTGTGATTGTTTAGTTTCTTATTATTCTCTGTGCCTTGTAATATAATTAGTATTTCATTTCACAGGTGGGTCTTTCACTGAAACTTTATTGCCAGAGTTCAGTTTATTTAACAAGAGCAAAGATCAAAAGGTAAGGGTTGTTTTTAGTTCTCATCTGATGAGAAAGAAGTTCTATAAAAACATCACAATGGAAATGTTGTCATTTATAGATCAGGGGCTAGATTTTCGAAACTAATGATGTCGTTACTTAACGAGTTGTTAAAATTTCAAACATTAATATCTCAAATACCCCTTATATTTTTGTTGAAAAAATGTGAGAAGGTTTTGCATTCTCACATTTTTTCAGCAAAAATGTCAGTGTGTTTGGATATAGAGTCATAAAACACTTAAGGAGTTGACCTCCTAACAAGCTCATTAAGCTAACTCTTTGAACAACTGGGCCCTGATGGGAAGTAACCCTGACATTGTTTAGGGATCACAGCAAATAACATGATTCTCAAGATCAATTTAGGTGAATAGATACATCTCCGTGTTTTCAGCCATAGAAAGGGGAATAGCTTGTGACTTCTTATTTGCCTTTCTGTGTGACATAGCCCTTTCAGAAAAGGTCCATTCTTAAAGGAAAGAATTAGCTGCTTGAGGAGCAAATTCTTTTCTTTGACCCCTTAGAGAAGGGAGATAAAAAATGAAAATGGCAGAATCGTTTTCCAGAATGTGTACCCATTCACCTTGAGACAAAGATGTTTGGTTATTTGATGGTAATTCTGAAATTTACTCACACTAATAATGCTTGTTGTAGCTGGACATTTACATAGCTCTGATGAAGGCCACAACATAAAGTTTGAAGAAGAAGAAAAATTATCTATTAAATCACTATTTGTATCTGGTATGATATGATCTAACTTTGATTTTGTGCATTTCTGGATAATTTCCTTAATACATATGAGCCGCTACACAAAAAAACCAACAAAGTGGCATGTGCACCCAGTGAAGACTCATATCAGCTTGGGCATCTGCCCAGTCTGACAAGAGTCTTCACTGTGTACTTAAAGTGTAGCTAAGTGTCTAAACTAGCTCAGTGCGGACAGCAAAGACTCTGATCAGACTGGGCAGATGCCCAGGCTGATCTGAGTCTTTGCTGGGCGCACTTGTCACCTTGTTGGTTTTGTCATATCGTGGCTCATATAGGCTTAATGGTAAATCAACTCTCTTTATCAAATTAGAGAAGATGTGGACAGATTTGGTACCAGGAAAAGTATGGTATGGATTAGTTTCCTTGAGCCTCCTTGGGAAAATGGTTATGGACATAAAATGCATATGTTATATCATGTTATATGTTATATATATCATATGTTATATGCATATGTTATATCATGGCGGCAAAGTATTTGTAGTAAATATCTGAAAGTATAATAATTAACATTCTTTATATAAACATGACATACACAGATATGTAAATTATTACATTGTCTATTTCTTGGTTGCAGCCCAAGGTGCTAGATGTTAGTATCATCAAAGGTAAAAGAAGGTTTGACAGGGCTCTGAGAGGTTTACATGAGCTGTGTTCATGGGGTGCTAAAGATGGATTGCAGAGGCTCAGGCTTGTCAGAGAGGTATGTTACTCCATTAAATTTTTCTATCTATGGATCTACCTCAACCCTGCAAATGTGTTGTTGTGCAAGACCGTTGGACAAAAAAACTATTGTAAGGCTTTTTATGTGAGGTAAACAATTTAGAAATCAAATACTGTAGACTTTGAAAAGGAGACTGTACATATTCTAGCTGGATAGTATGAATGCACAGGCAACTCTGGGCATGAACAGTTTGCATACATTGTTTTCTGAAACAGTGGCAATGATTAATGATTACAAGGCTTAATTACAGTTTTTAGCTCGCCTGAACGAAAGTTCAGGAAGAGCTATTGTTGTCACCACGGCGTCGGCGTCTGCGACCGCGTCCGCGTCCGCGTCGGCGTTCGGATTGGATGTTTTGGTTAAAGTTTTTTAAAGACCTATATCTCCTTAACCCATGGATGGATTCTTTTGATACTTGCACTGTAGTTAGATATTGGTCTAAGGTTTAACAGGGTACCACCCCCACCCCACTCCATGACCTTGATGTCAAGGTCATGGACTTAGAAAATTTGTAGTTTTTTGGGACTGGATGGTTTGGTTAAAGTTTTATAAAGCCCAATATCTCCTTAACCCATGGATGGATTCCTTTGATACTTACACTAAAGTTAGATATTGGTCTAAAGTTTTCAAAGGTACTACCCCCACCCCCCTCTGTGACCTTGATGTCAAGGTCATGGACTTAGAATATTGTCTTTTTATTGATTGGATGTTTTGGTTAAAGTTTTTTAAAGACACATATCTCCTGAACCCATAGATGAATTCTTTTTATATTTGCACTGTAGTTAGATCTACAGAGTACTCCCCAACCCCGCTCAGTGATCTTGAGTCAAGGTCAGGGACTTAGGAAATTTTCGTCTTTTTTAAAGTTTTGTAATTGCAAACTGATTCATAATGCTTTGCAGAGATTTAGTTTATACTTGAACTGATGTTAGACTCTTTTTTGATTTTTTACAGAACACCTTATACTTACCCCACTGGATGACCTTGAAGTCAAGGTCATCGACTTAGAATTTTGTCTTAAAGATTTTGTTTAAAGTTTTATATTTATGAAGACATAATTTCACAGTGCCACGATGATGGACTCAGTTGATACTAATACTTGGACTGATGTTAGATAATGGTTCAGGGTTTTGATACATCCTAGCCCCCCCCCCCCTCCCCCCCTCCCCCCCTACCCGTCAGTTTTTTTACCTCAAGCTCATGGACTTTGAAATTTTATTTCACTTTTTTTATTTTAATTTTATTTTAAGACTTACATGTATTTCTGAGATAGCTTTTGTTTATAAATGTGTTTTCATTATAAACATGCTTGCATGAAGTTTTATGCATAGCATTCCCAATTACCCCCCCCCCCCCCACACCCTGAGTAAGAGCTGTCAGCAATCTTAAACCAGACATTGGCCAGTAAAAAAAGACATTTGAAAATGATGTAGGGTTTCTGACAGTATATCATCAGGATTACTGTCGCAAAGTTTTGACATTATCTAAATGGATGTAGTGTTATATTTATACGTGCATTTTAATGATTATTTTGTTTCAGTTCTTCAAGAGAGATCTTTCAAGTATTCAGATTGATGATATTGACTCTGCTGTTCTTGGTAAGTAATTAGATATGTGGATGGCCTCCCTGAGCAAAGAGTATAGATCCTGATCAGACTGCTTCTTAGGAGTGTGGTACAGTTACATGAAATCACACCCTATAATACAGACATGACCAAATTTGTACACTGGTGATTATTTATTGGAATAGTTGAAGTGTTGAGTAGATATGGTCAGCTTAATAAGCCTCATCAGAGCTTCAGATAAGAAGGAATAACAGGGATAATTTAGGGATAATTTTTACAATTCTCAATAATTACTTGTCTTGTCAAGATGGTTCTAATGAGGGGTCACAATAAATATTTTTGTTGAGAATTAAGAAAAATTAAGGTTGCTCCTACAAAACTAGGTCACTGTGACATACTTTTACAAAAAAGTACATGTCTTGCTCTTCATAAGCCCAAGACTTTTTGAAACTCCATCAGTGCATGTGCCATACCACTTCAGGTCACTCCCAACAAAACTATATCACAGTAACCTACTTTCACAAAGAAGTTAGTCTCCCTTGTCATATGCCCCAGACCTTTGAAACTCTGTCTGCGCTTGCACCTTACTATTCCAGGTCCCCCCCCCCCCCCAACAAAAGTAGGTCACTTTGACCTACTCCACAAAAAAGTTCATATGTCCCTTTTCATAAGCGCCAGACTTTTGAAACTCCATCAGTACATGGACATGTACCTGACCAGACCACTCCAGGCCATCCTACAAAACCAGGTGACTGTGACCTACTTTCACAAAAAAGTACATATCTGGCTTTTCATAAGCCCAGGGCCTTGAAACGTCATCAGTGGATACACCTTACTACTCCAGGTTGCTCCCACAAAATTAGGTCACTCTGACCTACTTTTACAATAAAGTACCACATAAGGGTATTTATTTTTTTAGGTCAGCCCCATATCTTGCTTTTTTTAAGCCCCAGATCTTTGAAACTTCATCAGTGCATGCAAGTTACCACTCCAAGACCCCCCCCCCCCCCCTCTCTCTTTGATGCAAGTTACCACTCTAAGACCCCATTCTCCCCTATAAAACTATGTCACTGTTTAAATGTTTTTGAGTGCTAATATCTCTGTCTCTGTGGCAGATCATTATCTTGAATGTGTGATAAGTAATTACGTGGACAGGTTGTAACCATATCATCCAAGCATAGACATCAGGATGAAAGATGACAAGTTCCAAAAGCTGTTACCATCCTATGCTTAGCATTTTCATAACTGTAAAGCACCATCTTGTTGGCGTTTAATGTTTGTTTTGGTCCCTGGTTGATGTTAACAATTGATGGGAAGTATATAAACATATTTCCATTACATAAGTGCAAGATCCATGATAAGAGAAAATACATTGATCTTGTGGAAAATAAATAAATTGAAAATTAGTTGGAAGTATGAAAGAATAACATTCAGCTACTTTGCTTTTGGTATCTGAAGTTTGTTGTGGCCCTAAGTTGATGTAAAGGACTGATGCAAAGCATCAGCCATCTGATGCAAAGCATCAGCCATTGACATCAACTTAGGGCTGCAATAAATATTAAACACTGATGATTCAGTGAATGTTATAGCAAATCAAGTTGTCCAAATTTAATGATATTTACAGTGACAAACTAAGGCATTCTAATTTATAGCTTATTTGGTAAATGGCAAACAAGTATAGAAAGATTTATTTTTCAGATCCTGATTGTGGGGTGCTGTCATTTGGTACAGATTGCATTGGTGCTAATTTCTTGTCTTCCGGTTCTAGGTAAGTGGATTACTAAATGTAGCACAAAATTAAATGACTTGAGAATAATAATTGTTTGTTTTAGAAAATCTGAAATTTCTGTTGAAAGAATTTCAGTTTGTGATGTCATTGAAAAATTGGCGGAGCATGGCATACACTATTTACCATGTGTCGATACAAATGAGGTAATATATCTGTTACCATAGCAACTACTAAGATTTCGTATTCGTGTCTAAGTGACGTCATCGAGATGTCAGTCTGCTAAGGTAGTAAGCACAACAATTGGTAATTCCAAAGTAGCTATGGTAACAGATCTATGGCGTCCTCTCACTTATAATTCAAGAGGAGCATGGCATACAGTGTATGCCATGATCCTCTTGGATTATAAGTGAGATGACGCCTGAAATTCTTACAATGGAAAAGTGTGATTTTCTCAAACCTATAATTCATTTGCAAATAATTTAATTCTCTGTTTACTTTGAGTGGAGAAACAGTTTAAAGTTCTGTTATCAACTAAAAGGGAAAATAAGGACTGAGTTAAATCAGTTTCAAATAAAGTGACTCCTAAGAACTCATGAAAAGTTGATAAATCCAGTGGATAAATACAGTAGAACTTTGATGGCTTGAACCCTGATGGCTCGTTCACCCTGCCTGGCTAGAACTCTTTTCTTGGTCCGTAGAGGTCACTTTATATGGAAATTAACCCTGGATGGCTAGAACTACCCTTGGCTGGAACTAATTTTCATGGTCCCTAGCCTGTTCGAGCCAATGAAGTTCTACTGTAATCATATCAAACAAAATACAGAAATGCCAAATGAAAGGATCTGTCATACATAACGAATGGACATACATAATAACTTACACTCGTACGCATGACTGAAACACTATATGCCTCTGGCATCATATGATGTGGGGATTCGGGGTCATAAAAAGCATCTGTGCAAGTAACTGTGCATGTAGATATTAAATATTTCTCCTAGTAACAGTCATAAACTGATCTGGTTTGAAGGAAAACATGCTCTGACTCAGACAAATTTAGTATGAGGGTTTATATCTATAAGTACAACAGAAATACACAAGAATCAGGGCATAGTGATCCATATATCACGGTCCACTGACTTTGGACTTGGCTAATTTTGCAAGGTTAAGAGTTTTGTAAGAGGTAGATTTCAGGGTTTCTTTTATTGTAGCAACTTGAAATTTAGTTTGAGGGATTTATATCTATAAGTACAACAGGAATTTACAAGAATCAGGTCTTAATGATCCATATGTCACGGTCCACTGCATTTGTTTCTAACCAGCTTCTGTAATACACAATATTTTCTGTTTTGGCCATACAGTGACTCTGGCTGCAGTTTGTGTTACATTTTAAATGCCGTGCAATGGTTGGCCATTGACCTTTTATATTATACAAGTCTGCCTCTATGAACCTAGTTATCCTACAAGTGTCAGTACCTTAATCAAGGGGCCATCTTACTCAGGGCAGTAGGCGGGGGCATCTGTATACTATAGACACATCTCTAGTTAAGCTCTCAGTTGATATTGTCATCAGAGCTGTGCTATAGTATTTTTCTCTATATGTTACAGTTTGAAGGGATACTGTTGGGAGAAGCCATCTTGTTACAAGCGTGACAGTCAAGACAATCTTATTTCAGTATGTAGTTTATTGCAAAAATATTGTAGCTTTAATCCATTAATGCCTTGTGGACTCTTCTATCTGTATACATTGGATGAATCCATTTGTCATTTAAGGGGTGTCAGGTTTACTTTATTTTTCGATTTTTTGTTTTATTTTGAGGAAAAAAAACATTTATCGTATGCAAAAAGTGAAGACCCTGATCAGACAACACATTTTGTGGCGTCTGATTTGGGTCTGCACTGTTTGCCTATATCCCATTTTTGGGGCGCTAGGCATTAATGAGTTAAAAAAGTTATTACACTCATTCAGCCTTCTTTAGGATAAAAATTCTATAGGATAAAAATTCAAGGATAAAAATTCTATAGGATAAAAATTCAAGGATAAAAATTCTATAGGATAAAAATTTTATAGGATAAAAATTAAACATTATGAAGTTAAGGTGAATGGATACTCTTTCAGGTGAAACAGTCTGCAATTTTCACTTTTGCCTCCCATAAAGGGGGTCAGCCCTTTGTGGATAGAAAATGCTCTCCTACAGAAGCAAATTCTTCCATATAACCCTATTGCACTGACAGCGGCCAAAACTCCATGAGTGCAATAGGGTTAAGAGCAGACTCCTTTTAGAAGGGTTTTGTGTACAGGGAAGCAATCAGGAAGTCACAAAAATTGTTTTCCTTTGAAGAAAAAAGCAGAAAAACATGGCAGTATACCCATATACCTTAAACAAGTCTGTCTTTCTATAAATACTCTAAACAGTGGGGCGTTTAGACCATTTCTCTTATTTCTTGAAATTTGAATAAGTTAATCAGCACGCCTTTGCAAATGCCAAGAGAACTTATGCAATACCTCTTGACCCCTTGTTTTGTAGTTGGAGTTTACCTCAGCATTGGCATATTTGTTAGCTTCAAATGTGCTTATCTTTGATCATTTAAACCTATGCTAACCATCTACATTGAGGTTTGTTTCTCGTAATGTAAAAAGGGCTAGCATATTGAAACTTGGTATACTTAAGTCAGGATATAACCACCTGAATACGCTATCACGGACATACATCACTGGATGTCTCTGATGTATTGTTTTCCCTCTTGTGTAAGTGGGAAATAATACATTAGAGATATCCAGTGTACACTAATTATGACATACAGTAATCTAGTAATTTTGTTTCTTTTTCCCAGCTTGGGTCTCTGGACAGTTTCAAGTCTCTATCAAGTTCCTTCCAGTCTTTTATTGATGACGATGAAATGTATTCGGCCAAGTCCAGTATGATGGAGAATTACTCTAGTGGAGATGGGTAGATATGATTTATGAAATTTCTGTATACATTTCAGTGATTATAATTGATTTGCTCATCTGTGCAGTCTGATCAAAGCCTTTGCAGTTTGCACTAACCATGTATGGATCCTAAGGAATCTGCATGCACACCATGAAGGCTGTAGTTAGACACAGATTCGCAGACTGGTGTGAATCCTTGCAGTTTGCAGATATGTGAAGTCTGCTTTTAATGAGACAGTGTTCATATAATGCTCATTTAGGGGTCCATAGGAAGGACTATGATAGAAGTGAATTATAGTATCACATGAAAATTTAACAAGGAATTGCTTTAATAAGAAAATTTTGGGGGACAGTACATGACTTGTATCAATATCATGTTACAGTGAGTAGTGTTACAGACAGACAGCTTTGCTCCAAGATCTATCAAGGAATACCTGAGGTTGAAGGGCAGACTGTGACATTATGTGAATGGAAATACTTCAGGGGGAAGTAGTTCTAACAGAAGAATTTATTGCCCATTTCCTTGGGGGCTTCTGTTAGGAAAGAATTTGCTCTGTTGATGATCAGATTATTTCCTTCAAAAGTAGCCTCTATTTTGGAAGGGTTCCTGGTCTAGGGAGGCAAACAGGAAGTCAAAAAAGTTTTTGTCTTGCCTGTGACGAGCAGAAGCAAAAGTTAGGTATTACTTTTCCGATGTCATCATCGGCATAAACTTTGCATCAAATTTTCATGTTTATCTCCATTTTTTGCAGTGTGCTTACAGGCAAGACACCGCATTTGGTAGAATTCTTATTTCCCTTTGTAGTCTTGACAGGAAAATAGATTAATATTCATTCATCTTCATTTCTGTCATCTGTCTGTGGGCTTTGCTCATCATATTCTTGCATATCTGTGGTTTGTTTCAGAATTAATTTTATGGCAGAGAAATACAGTTCTAAAGATAGTGTAGATTTTGAACAAGAAAGGACAGGTACCCGTCTCATAAATTATGCTAGTATCCAAACTGTTGACAGTCAAGGACCACAAAATATGGATGAACTAGAGAAAACACTGAACGATACTTTGACAGAAACAATTACAGCTGCTCGTCCTCGGACATCAACAACAATTTCCGAATATGATATCATTGAGATTGAAACTGATTTGAAATGTAACAGTAAAGGCTGTAATCATTCCAAAGCCATAAACACATATAATGATAATAGAAAACATAATAAAACTGTTGAGAATGAAACTACTGATGTGACTGTAAGTGATGCATGTAATGGTGGCTTGCAGAATCTTGCTGGTACAATATCTACAGTAAAACAAAATTCTTCAGTCTGTGATAATTCTACAAAAGAGTTCAGTGATGCCAAACTGGAAACACAAGATGACAGAGAGAAAGAAGATATATTTAACCCTATCACACTCAGAATGGCCAAAACTCCACAGAGTTTTGGCCGTTTTGAGTGCAATAGGGTTAATGAAAATGCTGCTGCTGCCAGTTCTCACTTCGACAACTTAACTGAGACAAACGGTCAAAATTTTATTGGTGTAAATCAAAGGTGCAATAGTTCAAGTAAATTAATAGGTATATCAGAAGTATTTCAGCCACATGCTGATTATAGTATTAATGAAGTGTCTTCCGATCTAGTTGAAGAATTCAGTGTTCAGGTTAATGATAGTGTTGGGGAAATCAGTGATTCCCATGATTTAAATACTGAAAAAATTGAAAATAAGGCATTAAGTGATCAAGCAAATAACTGGAGGGATCATAACAGAAAAGTGCTTGAAGGAGACAGTGATTTTATGGCATTTAGGGCTGAAATGAGAAAGTGTTCAAGGGAGAATATAAGAAGAACATCAAATTCTGAGAAACTTAAAGAAACTGTGGAGCCCATCAATGGTCTTTGGCAAGGGGATAGTAATCTG
Organism: Ctena decussata; assembly: GCA_963989385.1. Lineage (NCBI taxonomy): Eukaryota > Metazoa > Mollusca > Bivalvia > Lucinida > Lucinidae > Ctena > Ctena decussata. The sequence goes on from OZ022502.1 coordinate 22,562,164, forward strand.
TCTAGTTCGACTACTGATAGAAGTTCAGATGAAGATTCTCGACATAGGCGTATAAGGTAAGGTATATTGCATTTATTTTGGTAATATTGTTTGTCCTTTCTCAAATTGCTCATTTAGGCATACGTATACATAAACTGGTTTGCCATTTCCTTGTCATCTGCGACTTGTTTTTGAAGGGCAATGAAGTTTCAGAATTTTTTTATCGAATTGTTTCATTAACATACTTTCTCAGAGGTATGTGGGCTACAGTATACTTTGATGGATTGATTGGTTGGTTGGTTTGGGTTAAACGTCTCTTTGAGACAGTAATTCAGTCTATATTGAGCAGTCTCCCACAGAGAGGGAGAAATGAAAGAGATATGATAGGGGGGAGAGAAAAATGTCCACACAACCCCCACCTGCACCTACTGCAAGCACAGTAGGCCCTTGTCCTGCTATTATCCAAGTTAGTAGGAGTCCCTGGCACTGAAAGTTATCCAGTATCATTGCAAGACCACGACCACCCCCTACTTTGATGGAGAAATAAAAGAAATTCTTCCAGAATAGTCCTCAAAGATGCACCCTTATGTGGAACTGTGTCCTTCATAGTTACCTGTATTAGACTCTCCACTGTCATATTAATGTGTATGGGTAATCCTCCATGTTTAATGCCATCTTTCAAAGGGAGACAACTTTCATGACTTCCTGTTTGTTTCTCTAGCCAACAGAACTCTTCTTAAAAGGAGTCTACTCTTAAATGAAAGAATTTGCTCCTTTTAAAAGTTGTCTACTCTTAAATGAAAGAATTTGCTCCTTTAAAAGTTGTCTTAAATGAAAGAATTTGCTTCTTTTAAAAGTTGTCTACTCTTAAATGAAAGAATTTGCTTCTTTTAAAAGTTGTCTACTCTTAAATGAAAGAATTTGCTCCCATAGGAGCAAATTCTTTTTTTAAGAGTAGACCTCCATTTAGAGGGTAGGCAGAAATGAAAATGACAGAGTTGCTTCCCCAGAAAGTGTACCCATTCACCTTAACTATTTAGTTTTATTTATGTACTCACATTGATACGATAGAGACATTTGTATTTTTACAGAAGAAAATGGAGACTAACACATCCACTGAAAGATTTGACAGAATCAAACCATTTTCAAGGTACTTGCTTCAGTTAAATAGTTTTGAACACTGCTTACAATATAAATGTATCCTTATCAGATTTAGTGGGACAGCTATGTAGTTCTGTATTTCACTTTCTCGGTGACACTAAACCTCAAAGTTTGAAGTGAAAAGGTGATGTCCCTATGTGGGTTAGAGCCATGATACTTGGCATACACCTAGCTATGGACAAGACCATTTTAACACTTATCCGTGTATGGATTTGACCTTTATTTTTGTTTCCTTGACTTTATGATATGCTTCATTGACTTTGTGATATTTCTCAGTCCCTTAATGGGTTAGAGCCATGATATTTGGCACACACTTATATATAGACAAGAACATTTTAACATCACCATCCATGTATAGATTTGACTAATATTTTATGCTTCACTGACTCAGTCATATTTCTCAGTCTCTATATCATGGATGGCAGTCATTATGTTTGACACATCATCTGGACAAGAGCCTTTCCACACCACCATCCCTGTGAGAGTCAAGCTCCTGTAAGGCACGCTTTTTTGTCTTCTGACAATTCTTGTATAGTGTCAGTAATCACCAAAAATAATGATCCGTAATGGATTGAAAATCTGTTCTGTATTGCCCAGAAAAGATTCATTATATCAGATTTTGTCTTATTCCCAGCTCGGCTGAATCTCTTCTCTACAGCCATTGATGGATTCATAGGTTCATGAATTATCACGGTATCAAGTAATGTATAGTTAAATATCAGCACGTGACTGGAATGGCAATGGAAAAGGTATGTGCTGACCAGTGAGTATAGCTGTAATACAAGTGTACATGTACTTATGTAATTTGATCCCTTTCTGTCTACCAGACCATGGTTTACTCAAAGTTCTCACCAGTTATAACAACCTTCAGCATGTGATATACAGCCTGTTGTCTGGACGACCTGTTATTGTCATAGGAACAAGAAAACATGAGGCTACACTGAGGGAGTTACTACAAGCATTAAATATATTTGTTCCTGTTGTTCCAGGGTAAGTATAATTAAGCTCAGATTTACATGCCAGTATAGAAATGTATGTTCAATTAAAGACATAAGATTACACGACAGTAGTACGAAATTAAAACTGGCAAATTCAGTCTGTTTGCAAAATTGTCAGACACTATTCTATATGACATGAGCATTTTTTCCTTAAAATCAATATCTGTGGTAAGATTTTTGCTTTTAGGGCAGTATTTGCACTGGTTTGGAAAAAAATGAGTGGTAAATGTATTGTGCCATGAATTTAACCCTTTTTTGACCAGTGGACTTGTCCATTCTTATCATTCAGATAATCCCATTACTAGTTTTAGGGGTTTCTGGTGAATATTTTCACTTTTATTGTACTTTGCATAGAAATTCCTGGAAGAAAACAATGTAGACCCTGATCAGACGCCGCGTTTTGCGGCATCTGAACTGGGTCTGCACTGTTTGCATAATGTCCCCAAAACGAGTATCCGGTCTAAAAAGGGTTAAGTAGGTACTAGGTGCACTATTTATGTATTAAAGTTGAATGGATACAAGTACAGGGAAAGCAATTCTACCATTTCATCTTTGTATCCTTTCTTAGTGGGGATGGCTCTTAAAGTAAAACAGTTGCTCCCCTAAGTGTAAATTGTTTCAGGTAAGATTCCCTTTTTAGAAGAGCTTCATTGCCCTTTGAATCAAACAGGAAGTCACAAAATTTGTCTATCTTGGCAAAAATGGTGAAAAGCATGAATTTTTTGATTGACTGTTTTCCCTTTAATGGCTTTGTATCGAGAGAGGGAGAAAGAAAAGAGATATGATAGGCGAGAAAAATAAAATATCCAAACAACCCCCACTCCCACCTACTGCAAGCACAGAAGGTCCTAGCCTTACTATAATTCAAATTGGTATATGCCCCGGCACTGAAAGTTACCCAGCACCATCGCTCAATGGCAACCACTCCTTAAAAGCATGGAAGTGTATCCATACACTTTAATTGCAGCATGTTCTTGCATTCTTGGAATGATATTGAGCTGTTATATCTGTAAGGTGAATAGGTACACTTTAAGGGGGAGCAACTTTGTTGTTTTCTTTTTTTGCCTCCCTTTTTAAATGGGTTTAACTCTTAAAGGAAAGAATTTGCTCCTTTAGGAGCAAATTCTTTCCTTTTAGAATAGACCCCTATTTGGAAGGGCTTTTTTGACCAGAGAAGCAAAAAGGAAGTCAGAAAAGTTGTTTCCCTTTGTAGAAATGATGAAAAAACATGGAAATATACCCATTCACCTTTATTGCAGCACCTTTTTGCATTCTTTGATATTCAACTACTGTCAACTCTTGATATCTCGAAGTCAAATTTCAGCCCAAACTACTGATATCTCAAAGTAAATTTTCTGGTACCAGAAAATTTACTTTGAGATATCAGTAGTTTGAGATAAAAGGAACTAAAATGTAAATAAAAATGGGAAATATATTCTTTGATATAAGAAGATATTTTGAGATATCAGTGTTTGAGATATCAGGAGTTGACTGTATATCATGTTATATTTTCAGTTGTGACAATGTGAGCCTGCTATGTCAGTTAAAGCAGCTAAAGATTGTAGATGTACACAAGTTTCTACTGCGGGGCATTATTAGGTCAGAGAAGAAATGTCTCGAATACATAGTACCTCAGTCTGTTAGGGTAAGAATTTCTTGTATATCTGTCACACTTGTCTTACATACCACCTCATATTGTCTTATTGTTTTCTCGCATCAAAAACTTATGAAACACATGTAAACACCTCTAATGCTGTCAAAGTTGTTGGCGGGATTTTTTCATGTAATCATGGCGGAAAACTAGATAATTCTGAAGGAAACACTTGCGTTTTCGTTGTTTCTTGCGAATCAGAATCAGAATGGATTCAGCTTACAGTACAAGTGATTTGTTGCCCAGTACATGTATATCACTGGTTGTCAGTCAATGGTCAGTGAATATATCACTCACGCTTTGTGCGCCTGATATATCCACTTCATGACTGACCTCCAACCAGTGATATATTTGGATGCTGTAAGCAGGAATCTATTTCTTTAGTAAAATATTTATGAAGAATGGATACATTTTTAGAAGAAGTAACTCTACCTTTTACTTTCTTGTAGCTGATCCCAGAACAATATTAGAATATTATAGAAAAGACATTGTGCCTACACTGTCCTTTTAGCTTGCCTGTACGAATATACAGGAAGAGCCATTGCACTACCCCTTATGTCGGCATTGGCATTGGTGGTGGTGGCATTGGCGTTAGCTGAGCTGTTGAAGTTTTATATTAAAGGTTTTATATAAATGGCAAGGCAAGTTATCCTGTATGTGGACAGGTTTTCTCATGTAGTGCCAAATGTATGGTAATTAACCGTCATAATATGTTTTTTTATTATTTTCCAGAGATATATAACTCTGTTTGATGTGGAAAAGTCCCTTATATCATGTGTTCCTTACCAGGTGGGTGGTATTTTCTCTGTCAGAGTTATCTTCAGATAATACTGTATGTATGTTGTACCTTGGGGTAACTGTTTGGATCATAGCTTTTGTCATTGGAACAAGTATCTGACTGCCCAAACTATTACAATTATTAAAGAAGATAATTCTGAATATTGGGGACTGATGACTAGAGATGGGGAAGATTGGTAAAATCATGGTTATTTATAAAATGTAGTAATTTCAAAACACTTTCAACTTAATAAGAGGGGTTTTGTTTTTTGAGTTTCAAATAAGAGAAGTGAGTTTCGAGTTAAAAAAGCGAGTTTAAGTTTGACTTGCATGATCAGAGTTCAATTGCTTTGATTACTGATATTGAATTTGCTCTTAGATGTTGATATAAAGGCTTTTACAACTATAGTACACTTTAGTAAATTGGCTGGGAAAGTGTCACATATCATAGGTTACTGATCAAGCTGAAATATTCCTGTTGTTGAACCACTGTTGTGTCATTTTCATGAAGCAAGTGCCAGCTTGCCATTTACCAGAAATTCTGGGATTGTTTTTGTTATGGACTCACTGTATTTGGATTTGGACAAGACCATCAATCCTTTCAAACAGCAAACAATGCAGACCATGATGAGACTGCTTCTTAGGAGCAGGCTGGGCCTCGTAGTGCAATCGGTAGGGCACCTGACTTATAAGTCAGAGGTCCTGGGTTCGAAACCTGGTCTGGCCACATACTTTCGTTTCTCCTTCCGCTGATTCAAGAAGGGCAGTTGTCAGTTACTTGCGAAAGTATGTGCACTTAGTACTGGTTAACCGCTTAGGAGGTCTAAGCCTGCCCAGGAATAGTGTGGTTAGGTTAACTGACCATCCCGACATGACCATAGTTGATTACTGTGGACGTTAAGCATCAAATCAATCAAAAATCCTTAGGAGCAGTCTGTTTATGGTCTACACTTTTTGCTCAGGTGTATCTGTCCAAGTCTATACTTTGAACATTGATTTGTATTCTCTTTCCAGGGTAGCCTACTAAACTTTATCAGTGCAATATACCACAAGAAAAAAGTCTTCAAATCAGAGCCGGCATTACATACCTTCATTCAGATGTAAGTATAGAATGTTTCGGTGCACGGTTGACAACATACATCACCCTGATGGAATTCTGACAGTGAATAACAGATTTCTTGCTTAGACACATATATGAATAGCTGTTTGAGTCCATGTTCAGTTGGAACAAGATCCTTGTTTTAATAAGGGAATTCGAATGCTTGCTTATATTTAATTTGTTTACAAGAGGTTATCCGAAGTTACGTTGGGGCTCTGCAATAAAGCATTTTGTTTTTATTTTTAATGTCAAAGCCTTTCTGTTTTATGCAGAATAAGGTTGTGATTAAACAACCCAATATAACTGGTGATATTTTTTTATTTTTTCGATATTTCAGTGAGTTTTCACTGGAATTACAAAATGCAGGAATACTGATCATACCTATATGTTTCATTGCATTAACATTTGCCAGGTCCCTTAGAAAAAGTTAGAACACTCAGTTAAAGATTATGTTCAAACCTCCTTGGAACCCATCAAATGTTAATGCATGAAAAAAAAATATGATCCTTATATTAGAATAAAAATCTTCATGATGGTAAAAAAGAATTGTTTAAATTTTAGATCTTGTTAGGCATATTTTTGTGCAACAAACTTGCGTTCAGCTAGGCATCAATGTCTGCTTGGTGTACAGGGGGCCCATCTTTCCATCTTGACCTTAATAAAGTTGTTTGTCTACTATACACTAAGTTTTCCAGTACAAATAAAATCAAGGATGCTAATATGTTTTGCTGAAAAAATGTAAAGAGCTCTTCTCACAATTTTTCAGGAAATGTGGCAGTATTTTTGCATACAGTGTGTCTGAAAATGTTACATCTTGTTTAACTATCAACATAATAAATGAGCTGTGACACGACAAAACCAACAAAGTGGTTGTGCGCCCAGGCCAGACCCAGATCATCCTGCCTAGTCTAATCAGAGTCTTTGCTGTGCACTTAAATGGTAGCTAAGGGTCTAAGCCAGCTCCATGTGGGCAGCGAAGACTCTGATCAGACTGGGCGGATGCCCAGGCTGATCTGAGTCTTTGCTGGGAGCACATGCCACTTTGTTGGTTTTGTCATGTCGCCGCTCATATTACCCGGAGCTTCAGTTAAAGAGAGTATTTCATGCCAGTGCAATACAGATACCAGATACAAGAATTTAATTATGATTTTTTCAGACCACATGGGAGCATCTACAGAGATATTACAATAGAGTTACTACATGTAAATATAGTCAAGGCAAAAAATCCAAATGACAATAGAGTAACTAAATATAATCAAGTCAAGAAATCCAAATGACAGTAGAGTAACTAAATATAATCAAGTCAAGAAATCCAAATGACAGTAGAGTGACTAAATATAACCAAGATAAGAAATCCAAATGACAAGTCATATCAAAACAAAAGACAGATACATGTACATACACTTGCAGTTGATTGATTGATTGATTGATTTGATGCTTAACGTCCATGGTAAACAACTATGGTCATATCGGGACGGTCAGTAAACCTAACCACACTATTCCTGGGCAGGCTTAGACCTCCTAAGCGGTTAACCAGTACTAAGTGCACATACTTTCACCAGTAACTGACAACTACCCTTCTTGAATCAGCGGAAGGAGAAAAGAAAGTATGTGGCCAGACCGGGTTTCGAACCCAGGACCTCTGACTTATGAGTCAGGTGCCCTACCGATTGCGCTATGCGGCCCGGCACATACATACACTTGCAAAATAGAACTACAATTTGAGGTGAATGGGCACACTTTCAGGGGGACAAACTGTCATTTATACCATTTCTTCCCCTCCCAATGAAGATCCCCTTATATGGGAAGAATTGTTCCCCTAGGAGTAAACTCTTCAAACATACATAATTGCTTAAAGTTTCAAAACTCTAGGAATAGAAACTGAATACAGACAGATGAGTAACAGAGTATTCTTGTATATTCTAGGTGTCTGATTGAAATTTCTACAAAAGCTTTTAGTTTCTACCACTGTATGTGTATTCCTGACATGGAGTCTAACTTCAGGTGAGTTGATTGAAAACAAGGGGTAAATGTTTCTGCTAGCCTTGCAGCTGTATCTTAGTAAGTTGTTAATGGGTCACTGTATTGAAGGTATAGCATTTGAAAAGCAAGGCTCAGTCTACTATATAAACAATTCCATGTCTCCAATGTCAGTTGAAGATAAACTTCCAGAAGCTTAGAGCAGATCTGGATTTATCTTTATCATATATATATATATATATATATATAAAGTAAGGTTTGACGTTACATGTTTAGATTTATTAAAATAAAACTATGCAAAAAAGTGTCAACGCGTTTCGCTCAGCTCGTCAGGACTGTTGCATAGCAATAGCAATAGATATAAATATCAAAATATGGTTTAACCAGATTGATTTTTCATGTATGTATGGTGTATGGATACATTTCCATCTTGTTTTTCCCCACTAATTTTACAAAAGAGAACAGCTTTGGTGACATCATCTTCGCTTCCTGGATGACAAAGCCCTTTCAAATAGGAGTCTGCTCTTAAAGAAAAGAATTAGCAGAGAGGGAGCAACATCCATGTGCAGTTAGATGTATCCTTATGTCTAATGGCAAAGTTCTATTGTCCAGATTGGCAATACATACTTTGTGGGATTATAAAATAAAACAATTGTTGACTATTGAGGCATTAGACATGATGTGATGTCAACCAGAGAATAGCAATATTGACCGCTGCTGTCACATCGGTCAATATTGGAATTCTCTGGTTGACATCACATCATGTGTAATGCCTCAACTGTCAATAATTGTATAATGGTGTTATTGTATTTCAGTGGTGTTACCTTGACCAGAAAGAGTTCTATGTTAGAGCTGTCAGCTGATAAATATCTTAATAAGGCAGGGCTCCTAAATGCTGATAGTAGAATTATCAAGGTATGTGTACAGCTCTTCTTTAAAAACTTTCTTAAAATGATATTTTCTACAGTTTTCCTATAGCTACCCATTTAGACTTTGTATTATTTTAACAAAAAGTTAAAATTTACTCTGTAACTCCAGCTTAAATGGGTCATAATCGTTTCATGGGCAGAGGAAAGTCTGTGATTTGATTATAAAGGCAGTCAAAACTTCAATATTTAAGTAAATTTCCATTTTTGAAAACAAGAACAAAATCTTTGAGAGAAATACAGTAGAGCTTCAATGGCTCGATCAGGCTTGTGACCATGAAAATTAGTTCCAGGCAAGGGTAGTTTTAGCCATCCAGGGTTAGTTTCCATATAAAGTGACCTTTAGGGACCAAGAAAAGAGTTCTAGCCTGGCAGGGTGAACGAGTCATCAGGGTTCGAGCCATTTAAGTTCCTGTACTTTGCACTTCAGTCTGAGCTGTAAGAATAGTAGGGTCAAGTCAGGTAATTCGGACAGCAGGTTATTTTGGACAGTGACATTGTTTCCTATTTATATCAGTTGTTTGGAATTAGATTAACCGGGCAAGGAGTGAAAATCCTGATGAGACGGCTCACTATGAGCCGTCTCATCAGGATTTTCACTGTTTGCAATGGTTTGTCCGAATTTACCCGCTGTCCGTTGTTACCCGACTTGACCCTGCTGTAAATGGGGTTAAGCACAGTTGTCATATATATTTTATTTTAAGGTCTTTGACATTAATGCATAAGGAACCCAATACAAAAGACAGTCAAGTCTGAGTTCTATAAATAGAGCAAGCTTACTGTAGCCTGGCTTCTATAAAGAGAGTAAGCTTGCTCTGTTTATAGATCTCTGGGTTTAACTACCTTTATCTGGGATTATTGTGAGTGGATTGATAAAATGTGTGTCCTGTGTTCCATTGTAGCATCTAGCGGAGATTGTAAAGATTCAACAGATAGACCAGGAGTTCAAATGTAGAAGCTTGACAGGTATGGATTTGTTCTGTTTTTTTTTTCAATTCTTTATAAATGCATATGAACCAAATTAAAAGTTGGACTGGTTAGATGGAATTATTTATTTGTATTAAATATATTTCAGTCAGAAAGAACAGTTTTCTATTTGCTAAAAGTCTTGCTATTTCCTTACCAGAAATGTAACAGTAAGCATAAAATTAATGACTATGAATTCAACATCCTAAGTTTTAAAGGATATTGAACTGGAGTCTTGAATCTGGGATTTTTCTAGAATGGCTTCTAGGATTTTCGATTGATAAACAAGTAAACACCTCATACTAGGTTTTCACAAAATATTCTTTTTCTGAATTTTTGCTAAAATAGAACTTGTTCTAGAATTTTCAGATATGCAAATCTGAACATTTCAATATAACTCAAGTTTTTACTTGTCAGCAACTGCAGTTATTTATTATTTTCTAATTTTCAATAGTTTTTATGTAGGAGGGCAGAGACAGAGGGCAATAATAGACTTCATAACCTTCATAACACAAAACACCAAAAATGAAAATAATTGAATTTGCAAACAGCATTGAACTAGATGAGGTGGCTCATAATGAGCCGCCTCATCTGGACCTATACTGTTGGCCCTCTTTTTAGCTCGCCTGAATGAAAGTTCAGGAAGAGCTATTGTTGTCACCCTGGCGTCGGCGTCTGCGTCGGCGTCGGTGTCCGGATTTGATGTTTTGGTTAAAGTTTTTTAAAGACCTATATCTCCTTAACCCATGGATGGATTCTTTTGATACTTGCACTGTAGTTAGATATTGGTCCAAGGTATAACAGGGTACCACCCCCACCCCACTCCATGACCTTGCTGTCAAGGTCAGGACTTAGAAAATTGGGAGTTTTTTGTACTGGATGTTTTGGTTAAAGTTTTATAAAGCCCAATATCTCCTTAACCCATTGATGAATTCCTTTGATACTTGCATTATAGTTAGATATTGGTCCAAAGTTTTCCAAGGTACTACCCCCACCCCCCTCAGTGACCTAGATGTCAAGGTCATGGACTTAGAGAATTGTCTTTTTATTGATTGGATGTTTTGGTTAAAGTTTTTTAAAGACACATATCTCCTGAACCCATAGATGAATTCTTTTTATATTTGCACTGTACCTAGATATTAGTCCAAAGTTTTACAGACTACTACCTCAACCCCGCTCATTGACCTTGATGTCAAGGTCAGGGACTTAGGAAATTTGGTCTTCATTAAAGTTTTTTAATTGCATACCGATTCATAATGCCTGGCAGAGATTTAGTTTACACTTGAACTGATGTTAGACACTTTTTGGAGCTTTTACAAAACACTATATACTTACCCCACTGGATGAACTTGAAGTCAAGGTCATTGACTTTTAATTTTGTCTTAAAGATTTTGGCTAAAGTTTTATATTTATGAAGACATAATTTCATAGTGCCCCGATGGACTCAGTTGATACTAATATTTGGACTGATGTTAGATAATGGTTGAAAGTTTTGATACATCATAGGCCCCCCGCCCCCCACCCCCACCTCTTAGTTCTTTGACCTCAAGCTCATGGACTTTGAAATTTCATGTGGATTTTTTTTTCAATTTAATTTTATTTTAAGACTTACTTCTGAGATAGCTTTTGTTTATAAATGTGTCGTCATTATGGACATGCTTGCCTGAAGTTTTATGCATTGCAGTCCATGCCACCAAAGTGACTGTGTGATGATGCCCCCCCCCCCCCCCTTCATTTTAAAACTCATTTCTGAGATAGCTTTTGTTTATAATTGTGTTGTCATTATGGACATGCTTGCCTGAAGTTTTATGCATAGCAGTCCACACCACCATAACGACTGTGTGATGGGCAAGCACCTACTCAGGCGAGCTATGCTGTCAGGCGACAGCTCTTGTTTTATGAATTCTCAATATTATATAGCTTGGATGAAACATTTTAGCTTGTCTGAACAAAGTTCAGGAAGAGCTATTGCACTATGTCCGGTGTTGGGGTTAGCAAAATGTTTAAGTTTAACATAATGTTTTTAATGTGATGGGCAAAGCCCTTTCAGGTATGCAGACTGGTGTTGTTGTTTTTTTTGTTTTGTTTTTTAATTTTACAGCATTTTTGACAAGTTAGCATGAGCAGTGTTTAATTAACACCTATACACATTTCTTGTTTTTCCAGATAGTCCAGTGTATCCATTTGCCATAGCCTACAATACAGTCCAGACTTTCCGATGCTGAGATGATTCTTGCCATGTCTTTCATTTACTCAGTACCTGCCAGCGTAGTCTGTTGATACAGCATGATTGTGTAGTTCTCCTTCTGCTGATTCAAGAAGGGCAGTTGTCAGTTACTGGTGAAAGTAAGAGTACTTAGTACTGTCTAACCGCTTAGGAGGTCTAAGCTTGCCCAGGAAAAGTGTTGTTAGGCTAACTGACTGTCCCGACATGACCAGAGCTGTTTACAAGGGACGAAAAGCAACAAGATACCAAAACTGTATTTGCTATATGTGGCTACTGAATTCAAGTTCTGATAATTATTCTTATTTCTGCAAAAGTCATATTGTAGCAATTCATTAGAATTGCTTTGACAATGCCAGGGTAATTCCAAGGAGATTACCAAAAGATAGTGCAGCTTTGCAGATTATATATTTTCTGGTCATTTGAGATCATATGTCTTATTCTGAGTCAGTCTGAAATTAGTTTTGGTTGAAATCAGTGCTAGGGGACAGGGGCAGTGTTGCAACACTACTAAAGTGCTCCAGATAAGAAGGGGTAACAGGGACAATTTAGGGATAATTTTCCATATTTTGGCATAAAAACATACATTGTGACCCATCATTAGAACCGTCTCTATGAGACGGTTCTAATGAGGGGTCACAACATATGTTTTTGTTGAGAAATAAGAAAAATAATCTCAAAATTATCCTCAAAACCCCACTTTATCTGGAGCTCTGAAATTTACATTACTGCAAATGAACAGATTGAGTTACACTGAGTCTGCTAGTTTTGTTTGGTTGATGTGCTCCATGCTTCCAAAGGCTGTACTCCATGCTTCCATAATTGTTTTTGCAAGAAATCTGAGAATAATAGTTTCAAAGTAATCACAATAATCATTTACCTGAAACTAGGCTAATTTTGATAGAGCACATTATTCAGAAATATGTACATGTATTACTCTAATATGCTTAAATATTGGGATAACCAAAAGCTATTAACTTTCCATTTGGGACAAATGGAAAATTAATGATTTTAGGTGTTTCAATACTTAAGCACATTAAGGAACAAGGGAGAAACCAGTCTACCTTACTTTCAAATCCATAGTGACTTCCTTTTTGCTATGTAACTACCCTGCAGCATGATACATTTAGCCTAACAGTGTTCCAGTGCCGTCATTTTAAAATAGAAGAACTCTGGGTTCTTTGCATTGTCTCACTCCTCCACTACTGTCTTGACTTTGAAATGGCATCAATAGATATTTTTATCAAGTTAGGGAATTAAAAAATAATCACTATATGTAGATGCCAAATGACCCAAATGTGTGGGATGTTTTAGTCCATTGAAACTTTGCTATTGCAGACTCTTTGCATTTTTTTTTTATACGCCCATTTTGAAAAAACAGACGTATTATGTCGTGGCGCTGTCCGTCCATCCGTCCGTATGTCTGCCCGTAAACATTCTTGTGCGCGCCATAACTCAGTAACCATTTGGGATATCTTCATGAAATTTTATAGGCATATGTATTAGGTTGGGGGAACGTGTCGCGTACAAGAATGGTTGCTCCCCCTTTCTTAGTTTCGAAGTTATGCCCCTTTGATCAATTTTTTACCTGCAAGTCTTGTGCGCACCATAACTAGATAACCGTTTGGGATATCTTTATAAAACATCATAGCAATGTGTACGAAGTCCTAACGATGTGTCGCGTACAAAAATGGCTGCTCTCCCTTTCTTCGTTTTAGAGTTACATCCATTTAATTAGTACTTTGAGCCTATTTTTGTGTATACTTATCATGTGCATGTCATAACTTGGTAACCGTTTGGAATATCATGATGAAACTTTATAGCAGTGTGCATGATCACAAGACAATGTGTCATATATTAGAATGGTTGCTCCCTCTTTCTTAATTTTGGAGTAACCTCCATTTGATTAGTATTTTCAGGTGTTTCTCATTCACTCCATATCTCCTGAACCTTTTGAAATATTAGAATGAAGCTTTGTAGGAATGTGTATAATAATAGGGCAATGTATCCTGAACAACTCTGGCTTACTTACTTAATTATCTGCCCTTGCATAAATTTCCTGTTTACTCTAACTCCTTAACCATTCAAAATAAATGGTATGTATATTATAAAAATCATTTCAAGGGAATATAATAGAACCAAAAAAGGTGTATCTAGTATATTTAGGTTATCTCCCTTGTCCCACTTTGTCTGTCTATCCTTTTGTAAGCAATCTTGTTCGTTCTGTTACTGCTTTATGACATTTAAACGGGCGTATTATGCGCAGCTTGCGAAGCCCTTGTTTTTTTTTGGCTAAAAAAGACATTTAGAGAGTTTTTCTCAGTATTTTTCATGAACTGCAAGTCTCTGTTGGTCATGTAAATTTTTTGAAGTACTTACAATTTACTGTACTCACCTTTTGTAAGAAGTCCAACAGACTTATTACTTTGGCATCCAAAAATTCAGTGGCCATTCCTTGCTGGTCAAGGATTACATCTTGAACTTCTAATTGACATCTCCATGATGAAACATAATTGAGTTGCAACACGAGTAAAAACATCAAAGTGGCATGTGTGCCACTTGAAGACACAGATCCACCCAGTCTGATCATGGTCTTCACTGCACACTTAAAGGGTAGCTAATGGTCTAAGCTACCTCCATGCTGGTGATCAGACTCGGTGGATGCCCAGGCTGATCTGAATCTGAGCTGGGTGCACATGCCACGTTGTTGGTTTCGTCATGTCGCAGCTCATATGTCTGAATAAGGCAATGTTTGTGATATTCAGTGTCAATATATTATCATGTCATTGTTAAAGGTGTCTGTCAATGAAATGTAAAGCAAATCATTTGTCTGGGTACTGTGATTGTACATACGTTTGTGGGGACTAAATTTCACAGTTTTGCATTTTTAGACGAATGTACGGGTGCTGAAGTTCATGATTTATTATGCTTCCCTATTATTTGTATACAAAATACAAATATCATATTAGAAGGTATTTCAGATCATGCAAGTTTTTTCTCGAAAATTGTGACATTTACGCCGCAAGCATTTGTACAATTACAGTATCAATGAGTGATGTCATCAGTAAACCTATCATGGTACACATGCATACTGCTCAGTTTCAGACCAGTCTGCACATATGTCAGTTCTGGTGAGACTATAGGCTCGAAAGCCAGAGAATAATTGGATGTCATAAGTAAGTAACAGTCATAAAGTTTTAATTTGAAGCCCATGATTCAGGTGGCATAATCCATCTTCTTCAGTGGCAGATCCAGAGGGGGTTCGGGGGGTTCAAACGAACCCCCTTTTCAGCCCAAATTATCTCATTTTCATGGGGAATTTTAGGAAAAATTGGTCAACTGCATAAATCGAACCCCCTCAGCTAATTTGAACCCCCTATCCAAAATTCCTGGATCCGCCCCTGCTTCTTTGAGCTCCTAATGTATACTTAAATTGTATTGACACATCCTATGTTCCCACCATTACCTCAAAGGAAAGAACTTTCTGTAAGGAAAGCAAATTCTGTTCATATAGAGTTGATCCCTATTAGGAAGAGTGGCACCTTGAATAAGTGAACTGTCCATTACCCTGACAATTGCACATTTTATGCAGGCTGGTCAGGGTATGCACAGATTGCATTAAATCTTCATGACACGCTTTTCCACAGCAGGGGTCATGTATAGCAGAATTGAATTATTTATGAATGACTTTTAGGGCTGAGAAAATCACACTTTTCCATTACAAGAATTTCAGGTAGCATCTCACAGTTTGAGAGGAGCATGGCATACAGTGTATGCCATGCTCCTCTAATAATAAGTGAGAGGATGCCACAGATTTTGTGACAATAGCAACCATGGAATTGCCAACTGTTGTGCTTAGTACCATGGCAGAGTGACGTCTCAATGACATCATTTTGACATGAATATGAGCTCTCAGTTGCTATGGTAATAGATACATGACATCATTGGTATTGGAGCATGGCAAACACTTGGGGCATTGCATACAGTGTATGCCATGCTCCACCACTTTTTTCAGTGACATTACAAACTGAAATTCTTCTAACATAACTTTGAGATTTTCTCAAACAAATAATTATTCTCATCATGCCATTTAATTCCACATTATATGTGCCACAATAATTTTCTGTGATACTTGTTACAGGTCTGGTAAATCCACAATTCCATTCCCACCTGCAAATTGAAATTTCAAGCTTCTGCAAATAGATAGCTAAAATATAATAATTCTAATGGAATCGTGTTTATCATATGACGTCATTGTCATTCAGTGGATAACGTCATGTCATAAAAATCGTATTACCACATGTGTAATAACATTTTAGCGCGTACACACAACGTCTATGTCAACAATGGGTTTTCTTATTGAAATAATGTTCATTTTGAAGGCAATAAAATCCCGTTTTAAAGGGTCATATGATAAACAGAATCTTACACTTGTGGTCATTCCATATGAAACTTATGAAACTCGCTGAAGGCTCGTTTCATAAATTTCATATGAAATGACCACGAATTAAATATCCTCTATATGTAAAGTATTTTAGCATAAAATTTAGCTTTGTTAAAGACAAACTAATGGAGTTACATATATCACAAAACTCCTGAAAGTGGCCAAACGGTACAGCCACTTTCAGGAGTTTGGTAAGAACTCCACCAGTTCTTTTAACTCAGATCATATATTGTGCACAAGTATGGTTTTCATAGATACCAGTCCATAAACATTCTTATATTTTTGGCTAGTATTTGCAGAAAATCGAGTTTATAATTTTCAGATGGGAAGGAAATGATGCATTTACCATGCATGTGTTTATGATTTTTTTTTTAGACATTATTACATGAAATATGTGTATGATGCATGACAGATATTTATAAAATTTTCATTTCATATTCAGTTTATATTATTATATTTGTTAATGGTTTTAGCTGTAGGGAGGTTCTCGGAGGTGCTCAAGTTTGAGAGTGGACATAAAAGCATCCACTCTGAAACTTGAATATTTTCATGAATACTCAAATGCTTTGCTTCATATTTTTGTAGCACAGGTCATTACACATGTCATACTAGACCAGTTTATAGTTTTCAGTTATTCCCCCATGACAATTTAGCCACTGTATAGCTTGAATATCTTTCAGATAGTTTCATGACACAAAGTATACTTCTCATTTATGACAACCTGTTTTACACAAAAACACTAAGTCTCACTCTTGAGACTTTATCAGTTATTCTCCTGTCTGTATGAAATATGAAAATTGGGACACCTGAAATAATAAAGTGTTTAAGTGCAATAATGCTTTCAAAAAAAGCATATGGGAAGACAAACAGTGTAGACCCTGATCAGACTGCTCCTATAGGAGCAGTCTGATCTGTATCTGTACTGTTTGTCCCAATATTCAGAATTTTTTTGGTGACATTGAAAAACCCTCTGTCACAGAGGCAGCATGGTCAAGTGGTTAGGGATCCTTGGTTATGATGCAGAAGGTCACCGGTTGGAATCAGGGTTCCGCCAGCCTGACGTTGGAAAAATCTGTCAGCCCAGCAGTAAATGGGTAACTTTTTTTGAATCAGGGAAGGATAAGGCAGCAAAAGGAGAGAGATGTGCTCAGCCTTTGATATGCTGGCCGAAGATACAGTGGGCCTCTTATCCCCACTGCCCCTATGGCCACTAGGCTATGGGAAACCTTTACTGCTTTACCTATGGTAATTATTTTAAGTTTTAATTTCACCATTTTACATTTGAGCGTAAACAGATCCGATCAAGCCCAGTCATGACAAGATTCATACTAGTCCTTTCTATGGTGTATGAATGGTCAGCAGTGTTTCAGTCCTGTCTGGCACATTAGGAAATAGATGAGCCGCGACATGAGAAAACCAACAATGTGGTTGTGCGCCTAGTGCAGACTCAGATCAGCCTGGACATCCGCCCAGTCTGATCAGACTCCTCGCTAAGTGCTTAAAGGGTAGCCAAGGGACTGAGCTACCTCCATGCGGACAGCGAAGACTCTGATCAGACTGGGCGGATGCCCAGGCTGATCTGAGCCTGCGCTGGGCGCACAACCACATTGTTGGTTTTCTCGCGTCGTGGCTCAGATGGAGATTAAATGTGGAATGGTGGTTCCTGTTTTGTTGTTATAGTCTCTTTTGTTTGCTTGTAGCAAACACACATATTGTTATTATCTCTGTATATTTTATGAGCTCAGAGCTAACATTCCATATTTTAGAAGCTGTACTTTCTATCTTAATGGAGGTCCCTGTCTTCATATGACATAATATGGTGGTGGGACAATAAACCTCAGTTTATTCACTCACTCACTTTCTGTTAAGTATTTCACCAACATGTTAATCTGTGCATTGTAGCATGCATTTTTGACAAGTTTTCTCACAGAGTTGACCAAAGCTGAATTGATTGGTTTTTCATCCCATTTGGAAAGATGAGTATGCATGACAAAACCAACAAAGTGGCATGTGCGCCAAGTGAAGACTCAGATCAGCCTGGGCATCCGCCTAGTCTGATCACAGTCTTTGCTGTGTGCTTAAAGGGTAGTTGAGGGTCTAAGCTACCATCATACGGACAGCGAGGACTCTGATCAAACTGGATGGATGCCCAGGCTGATCTTAGGCTTCTCTGGGCACACATGCAACTTCGTTGATTTTGTTGTGTCGCGGCTCATGTGATTGATGAACTACCTGAAGGTGAATTTGAGCCGCGACACGAGAAAACCAACAATGTGGTTGTGCGCCCAACGCAGACTCAAATCAACCGGGGCATTCGCCTAGTTTGACCAGACTCTTCGTTAAGTGCTCAAAGGGTGGCTAAGGGTCTAAGCTACCACCATGCGGACAGCAAAGACTCTGATCAGACTGGGCGGATGCCCAGGTTGATCTGAGTCTGTGCTGGGGGCACAACCACTTTGTTGGTTTTCTTGTGTCACAGCTCATTTGTACACCACCATGTTTTATAGATAGATGACTTGCAATTTTAGATCATAGAGAGCCATGGTTTATTTCAACGTTATCTAAAGTCGTGTGACATCGCATGGCTCAATGTAATTATTGGAATATTAACTACATTAGGTTCCAATGGTTTACTGAATGGGCTTTTCAGTAAATACACAAAGAATGTAAGTATTAGGTTATACAGTTATGGCATCCAAATATTAAGGGTATTTTATTGGTGTATATTTGGTACTTTGTGGCAATGTCCTTTCTTTGGAAACAACTTATTCCAGATGCTGTGTCATGGGTGTTTCTTTAAAACTGAAAAAAAAGAAGAAAAAAAGATAACTTTTGGTAGAATGACCTCTTATAAAGAGTAGCTTTTATAAAGCATATGCCTTTAATTTGTTTTTGACATCTAACTCAAATATCATGAAAAACTGTTTTAAGTGAATGGACATGCAAAGTACTGGACAAGGAAAAAGAACGTTATATCAAGGAAGGGGGAAGAAGAACAGTAATGAGACCCAACACGAGAAACCAACAAAGCAGTTGTGCGTACAGCGCAGAGTCAGATCAGCATAGGTATCCACCCAGTCTGATCAGAGTCTTTGCAGTGGGCTTGAAGGGTAGCGAAGGGTTTAAGCTACCTCCAGGGACAGGGAAGATTCTGATCAGACTGGGCGGGTGCCCAGGCTGATCTGAGTCTGCACTGAGCACACAGCCTCTTTGTTGGTTTTCTTGTTTCATGGCTCACTTTATTTCTGTCTCATTTCAAACACATATAATGCAGGAACGCCCTAGTCGTGACAAGCAGTAAAACAGATATGCTATCATAAATACCCTATATATTGGGACAAAATGTACCTTAACATGCTTAAGTATTTGTACACCAAAAACCATTAATTTTCCATTTGGGACAAATGGAAAAGTAATGGTTTTAGATGTCCCAATACTTAAGCATATTAGGGTAAATGAACAGTGCAGACCCAGATCGGCAGAATCTTATCAGGATCTGCAGTATTAGCAGGTTGGCAGTCATCAGGTAGTAAATTCAACTTTGAGAATGATAATTGTTACTTGTTATGTTTTGCGAAAACTTCAGGGTTTTATTGTGTAACATGAACCTATTAGTAATACTATGAAAATTATCCTTTATTTATTTTCCTCTACTGAGCACATGATAATGATCGTATTTTCCTGATGAAACTTTACTCTTGCATCCTGAGAAGCATGAGCTATGACACCAGTATTGACGAGTTTATGAAATTTGCAACCAGTCCAATGGAGTGTGCTTGATCAGTTGCTGCAGTTTGATAAAGAATTTTGACTGGTATCTTACATAAAGTCTACCATACATGTATATATTTACCTTATGGTGGATGGTTACACTTATAGGGAAAGCAACTTTGCCATTTCATTTTCCCTTCTAAATGGGAGTCAGCTCTTAAAGGACAGAATTTGCTCCCATAGGAGCAAATTCTTTCATTTAAGAGAGACCCCATTTTGAATGGGCTACATTGCTAATGGAAGCAAACTAGAAGTTGCAAAAGCTGTTCCGTTTGTAAATATGGCTGAAAAAACGGAGGTGTACCCTTTCAGAAATTATTAGTAGTTCCTAAGCAAAGAATGAGTGAAAACTGATCTCAGTAGGCAGGCTCTTTTGCTTTTATGTTGCTTCAGCTTGCAGATTGCTTTTCTGCATTTGGTGATGCCAGTTTAGTTACCTTGGTGACTGTTTATCCTTACTTAAAGCTTTGAGCATTTGTTTACTATGAAGAGTAGATTCCTTTTCAAGGACACAAAGGGGAAGTCACAAAAATTGTTCTCTGTACATATGGCAGGAAAACATGGAGTTGTACCTAGGATAAGTTTAGACTGGTCTATCATGTCAGGGGTGTTCTACAAAGAAAGCAATGCACAATTGCAAAAATGTAGGCCCTGATCAGAATGCTGCCTTAGAGCAATCTGATCGTGGTCTACACTGTTTATGTAAAAATTTAATAGTTATTTAAAGTGCAAAACAGGAATGAGGAAGATAATGGCATAGTCACGAATTGCAACTTGAGCTTTGTTGAACAGAAAAGAGGCTTAAAAAGCTAACTGACATTGTACTATCAGCTGCTACAATTTTTATGTTCGAATTTTAAACTGTAAACTTGCTGAGGATGAATGAACAGTTGGTTTGATATGCATATGATCTGTTTATGTTCAACATATTTACTGGACACAATGCATTTTATGTATACTGTAAATTCACTGTCTTATTTTTCAGTCTGTGATCTAGAAAATAAAGTTATATATTTACATGTATATATATATATAAAATTATGTCACACTGTGCAATAAAATATATATAAATGTTAAATTATTCGAGTTATACAGGTTGAACCCATTGCCATGGCTTTGTGATGCACATAATATGAGCAGGGACATGACAAAACCAAAAAGTGGCATGTGCGCCCAACAAAGAATCAGATTAACCTGGGCATCAGTATTCTGTCCATCTTTGCTGTGCCCATGGAACTAGCTTAGACCCATAGCTATCTATCAGTGCACAGCAAAGACTAATCAGACTGGGCAGATTTCCAGGCTCATCTGTCATCTCTGGATGCACATGCCACTGTGTTGGTTTAGCCGTGTCATGGCTCAATTATGTGCTACCATATTTCTTCACCTATAAGACAGAGGTTTTTCCGTTCCAAAACAATTCCAAAGATCTAGATCCATCTTATAAGATGGATCTAGATCTTTGAGATTGTTTTGGAAGGGAAAAAACATTATTATATCAGAATTCCATAGGACTGAGTTAGATATGTGGGGTCATTCTAGAGAGGGTTAAAAACCTGTCTTATAGCTAAATAAATCAAATACGTATCACAGCTTCTTGCAAAAATAATTGAGTGGCAATAAAACAAAATTAGCAAAGTGGCATGTGTGCCCAGGGAAGACTCAGATCAGCCTGGGCATCCACCCAGTCTGATAAGAACCTTCCTGTGTGCTTAAAGGGTAGCTAAGGGTCTAAGCTAGCTCTATGCCGAAAACCAATACACTGATCAGACTGGGTGAATGCCCAGGCTGATCTGAGTCCTTGCTGGGCACACATGCCACTTCTTAGTTTTGTCATGCTGTGGCTCAATTATTTTGTATGTGTGCAAACAGTTTCTAAGCATGCGTGTGCAAAAGTAAATGATAGCTTATGGTCTACCCCCACAGGCCCGGATACAGACCAACACATACTGGTGGGGCTTGGAGGTGTCGATATGTATTTGGGAAGGAGGGGGTGGGGGAGTGAGAGGGGTTGAAAATGACATAATAAAGGATAAATTTGATGAGATTTTTTGATAAAGTCTTTTTTTGCCTTGAAATATATGTTGTGATATCACATAAGAATCGCCTCGCCGAGGCGATTCTAATGAGGTGTCACAACATAAATTTTAATCTAACCAGACCCAAGTGGCGGGGCTGAAGCCCCAAAGCCCACCCCCTGGATCCGGGGCTGCCCCAGTATCTACATCCATATAGTTCTGGTTTGTGTTTACAGTATTTATTTGGCTGCAATGCGGGGGTTTCTCTCTCTATAAAGAACCCCAAATATGTTAATCAGTCGTGTGTAAGTTGGCTCTTAGATAGGGTTTCCTCTCCCAAAATGTTCGCTCGTTGCTGAAGGACGCTGGTTCAAATACCCTCAAGCCAATGCATGGCTGAAAATTCGGCAGTAAATGGTGTACCAGTTTTTAACTAAAGACGGTAAAAAGGAGCTGTCCCCTGCATTTCATACGCTACCTACTGCTCATATGGCCGCAGGCTAAAGGAAACATTTGTAGTCCTCATGTCTTTTGGTTGTGACTCCTATGGTCATATTATTGAAAGATGATAAACTGTTTATCTGAAGATCTGTCATTGTGCCTAACATTTTGCAAGCTTAGTTCCAGCTTAGCATATTTGAAAGCAGGGACCATTTGAAGACTTGTCCGAGCAGTTGTATGTTCGAATATTCTTGGTGCAACTTTTGTTCCTCACGGAAAGAGCATGCAACTGGGACAAGAAGAGCATGATAAAAACAAATGTATGGCAAACAAGACCTGTTGCCAGACAGGACAGCTCGCCTGAACCTGCACTTGTCCATCTTCAAGTGCTAGTATTTGTTTCTTAGGGGTGGGGATGGTGCTGAATAAAATTTCCGACATATCTATCATCATATTAATTATAATTCAAATTTATCCAAGGGTTTAAAAGCTATGAGATTTCGAAGACTTTGACATAAAACTGTAACATAATTTTTTTAAGTCCGTGACCTTGACCTAAGGTCATGTTCAGGGGTGGGGATGCAGTTGAATAAAATTTCCAACCAATATCTATCATCAAAACAAATATAAATCAAATCGATCAAAGGGTTTAAAAACTATGAGATCTCAAAAAACTATTGTAAAACTTTAACATAAATTGCTAAGTCCGTGACCTTGACCTGTAGGTCACATCTAGGGGTAGGGATGCGGTTCATAAAATATCCAACTAATATCTATCATCAAACCAAGTATAATTCAAAAACATCAAGTGATTTAGAAACTATGACATCTTAAGAAAAGTTTATCATAAAACTTTAACATAAAATTGCTAAGTCTGTGACCGTGACCTATAGGTCATGTGCAGGGTTGAGGATGTCCGACCAATATCTACCATCATATCAAATATAATTCAAATCGATTTAAGGGTTTAGAAACTCTGAGATCTTAAAAACCTTAACATAAAACTTTAACATGAAATGTCTAAGTCCTTGACCTTGACCTTTGAGTCATGTGCAGGAGTCGGGATGCTGTAGAATAAAATTTCAGACCAATATTTATCATCATACCAAATATAATTCAAACTGATACAAGGGTTTTAGAATATATGACATCTTAAAAACTTTAACGTAAAACTTTAAACTGAAATTTCTAAATTCGTGACCTTGATTTATAGGTCATGTCTTGGGGGGGGAGGGGGGGCATACCAAATATAATTCAAATCGATCGAAGGGTTTAGAAACTATAACGCTAACGCCGACGGCGGGGGTAGTGCAATAGCTCTTCCTGAACCTCGTTCGAGCTAAAAAGATAAAATTTGAAAATGGGATAATATTGTACAACGCCGAAAAATTACCAAATACCTGTATACATGTTCGATTACATTAATGGATTTTTTTTAAAAATATTTGTTCGCTTTGGTCACGGACTGATCAAAGGAGACCTTGGTCTTATGTAAGCTACTCCTTTCAGCCCGCCCAACTGCACATATTGATCAGTCTTCACTTATACATAGATCGTTTGCAGAGCGAACAGAAAATGCGCAGATCCACAGGCCGATGCAAGTTTTCAGACAATCCTTTACCCTGCGGACACATGACGTCGTGCTGATGTCGATGCGACGTCATAACGACGTCATGTGCCTGCTGGTTATAGGCACCATTTCTTGCGACGCAGCTTAATAAGGGCCAGAAATTCGCCTTCCCTGCAAATCAGCATACGCATCTGTGCAGGCTTTAAGAGTAGAACCGTTTCCTCGCCCAGGGAAGCAAAATATGCAGTCATAAAAGTTGTTTGCCGCTGAAAAATGGCGGAAAACATGGAGTCTGGCCTAGCTAGCTGCGACTAGCAGAATCGAGAAATAGCTTAGATATTTTTTCCGGCGGCGTCAACTTTTGTCGAGTGTTCCGGTGGTTTAGCACTGTTTTCTGACAATGCGCAGACAGGCGACACCGTCTTCCGCGGAATTCTTTTTTACTGTTGGCATAAACATCAATAATAATAATAATAATAATAATAATAATAATAATAATACGTTTGCAAACATCTTGCGCTGCTGCATGACGTCCAACCAGTCACTCATTTTGACAGTCGTTTTGATTTTTTTAAGCATTTTCTTAATATGGGGTAGAGCCTTGAAAGTATACATTTTCCGATGCTTTTCTTCCGAAATATGGACGTTGCATCGCCAAACGCCAATCATGGTTCCAAGTATAAGACACAAATAGGGACGTTGGTGACATAGGCAAACTTTCGAAATAATGCAATGAAATTAAATACCGAGTGATGAGTGAACTCGGTTTAATATAGGTCATGCGGAGTAAGGACCTCGGTCTTAAAGACCGGTGGATCAGGGGATCGAGCTAGTCAAGGGCCTGAACTAGGGGAGAGTCAGGTAACTTCGGACAGGCGGGTAAATTCGGACAGTGACATTGTTTCCTTTATATGTCAGTTGTTTGGAATTAAAACAAAAATAACTAGGCAAACAGAGAAATTCCTGATGAGACGGCTCATTATGAGCCGTCTCATCTGGATTTTTACTGTTTGCAATGGTATGTCCGAATTTACCTGCTGTCCGAAGTTACCTGACGACTCTATATGAGTCCACAGTAAAAATAGATCGGTAAATACAGAGCATATAGATCTATAACCGGTATCTAGGCCTGGATGTGTATTATCGGTCTATTTTACACATGACAGTAGTATGTAAACAACAAATGTTTACATGTACTTTGTAGTGATTTTTCTTGAGGGTGGAGCATATATGTTGCTGTCATGGGATCTTCTCCCTCATTCCCAATTGTGCCACTCCCACGAGAGAGGATAGCGGTTGTTACCGGCGGTAATACAGGTAAGCGTTACCATGGTAAAGATGAAGCAGCTTTTCCTTGAAAACGTACCCAGCGGGCACACAACGTCAAAATGATCACATATTGACGTCGATGCGACGTGATGACGTCGCACTGACGTCAGTAACGGCGTCATTTCGACATCATGTGCTGCATGTAGGAAGCAGAACACAACAGGTACACCATGTCGAAACGACGTTGTAACAAAGTCGGCGTGAGGTGAGATTGTGGCAACGTTAATATGACACTTTGACGCTCTGTACCTGCTAACAATTAGGCTGGAATCGAAACCGGGCCGCTTGCATGATGGTGACAGCCTAACACTTCCACGTCGTTATAAAAAAAAACCCCGGCAGAACAAGTGTATGATATGCCCTGGGAGCCTGTTCATGTCTTCATAGAGCACACATGCAATCCAGCCGTAGAACCTCGAAAAGCAGGGGAGCCCGTTAAGCTCTGGCCTAATCTAGCGGCCCCGAGTTCGAGCCCGGCTTGAGGCGAAATCTCAACCGTAAACGGGATTCCATTGCACACAGCATTTCATTATCAACCGCCCATCGTCTTGATATGACTGAAATACTATTAAAAAGGACGTATAATCGCAAGTCATCCCTATTCATCCATTCATCGAAGAGCAGGACTGTCCGACAAGATGACCAGGTGTACAGGACCCGACGCACAGACCAGAGGACGCCAGGTAGTGCCTGATAGGGATTCGTTCCCGAGAACCTCCTTTGATGCTTCTTTTCGACAGTTGAAAAACAACAAATATGATACACCTATACCATGTGACATTCTTCACCTCCAAACTGAATTCGTCCTCGATCTGCCAGGAGTAATATATTTCATAGTTCATACACGACATACTGAATTGAACAGTTACTTGTGTTGGGTGCCAAATGTCACGGACTCATAACAGACCGGAGGCCTGCCACCGCAGGGAATAGAACCCGGGCCACATGCATGTCACACATACACTGTAAAACCGGCTTTTACTGCAAAGCAGCGCAAGTGTTTAACTAAACAGATCATTGGTCTGATTAAGGACTCAATGGAATATGGTTCTGGTTGTAAATGCTAGATAACAATGGGGACTTCATTACTCGGCTCTTAAAGTTTGACGTTTTGTGAGTTCGCAACCTGAAGCTGCATTTGATACTCTTTGCAGGCCCGGATCCAGACCACCACGTACTGGTGGGGCTCTGGATAACTGGTGTGACTGGGAGGCGCCGAAATATATGTGGGTGGGTGGGGCGGGGTGGGGGTGGGGTAGGAGAGGGGGCTTGTATGACAAAATTTAAGGATCAGTTTGATGAGAATTTTTGATAATGTCTATTTTGCCTTGAAATATATATTGTGATATCTCATTAGAATCGCCTTGCGGAGGTGATTCTACTGAGATGTCAAAACGTACATTTTTAATCTAACTACGTGGATAAATTATCTCAAACTGTCATCAGATACTCCTTATTATCTGGAGCCTACATATTATATATAACACAGAAGACCAGATGTTGGGACTGAAGCCCGAAAGCCCCGCCCCCCCCCCTTCCCCGGTTCCGGGGCTGTTTTGCTAGGTCATTTCGTAAGGCGTCTTATTGTTTGAGGTGAATGGGTGCATCGCCATATTTTTCTGCCATTTTTACGAAGGAAACAACTATCGTTAATTCCAATTTGCGTCGCCAGATAAATGGAGTCTTCTCTTAAAGAATTTGCTACTCTGTGAGGATTGTTTTTCATCCAATATTGCGGACTCCAGTAGCGAATGGAAGCAAAAATGAAAATGGCAGAGTTGCTTCCCCTGAACGTATGCCAATTCGCTATAATTCTTTTTTTTTTTTTTTATTTTTATAAATTTTCATATTTATTTGTGATATGTGTTTCACGGCTGAAAAATTAAAAAAAACAAAGAAGGGCTACCACCGGGGCTCCCTGACCTCTTGCAAGCAAAATGTGGCTTATGTACTACTGCGCCGTGCGCCGGCCGAGGCTCAAACCCACAGCGGTCAGAGACCTAATGTTTAAGAGGACCAGGCCACGGAGGGCCGTCTCTGTACTTGTATTAGCCAAATGTAGATAATATGGCTGACCTTAGCTAAATGCTCTTAAGGTACGAATGGTCTCATTCAAATAAAGAATAAATAAATTAATAATGAGCTGTTGTTGGTTAAGCGTTGCACTTTTCACAACTCTGCTTTTTCTCTTGGTTACACCCCAATTATACGTATAGTAAAATATTGTTTGCTACGTGCTAGAGGCATTTAATTTGGTCTGTCTCAGAAGGCACACGCCATTCAAACAGCACTGAATCAACGTTGATTCAACGTCACGCAAGTTGAATCAACGTTGATTTAGCGCTGTGTGCCCGTCGACGATGTAATTATATATTTCATTTCGTTATTCATAGGCTTGGGTTACCAGATAGCCAAATGGCTCGCCATGATGGGTGCTACTGTAATCATTGCCTGCAGGTCGGAGGACAGGGCAAAGGAGGTAAGTAGGGGAGAGTCGGGTAACTTCGGACAGGCGGGTAAATTCGGACACACCATTGCAAACAGTGAAAATCCAGATGAGACGGCTCATAATGAGCCGTCTCATCAGGATTATCTCTGTTTGGCCAATTAACTTTTGTTTTAGTTCCAAACAACTGACATATAAAGGAAACAATGTCAGTGTCCGAATTTACCCGCTGTCCGAAGTTACCCGACTCTCCCCTAGTAAACAATAAAAAAATTGTTGGGCATGACAACTCTGACACGAAGGAGTTGTTCTATTTGGTAACAAGACGAGTATTGAATTCATAGTTTTTTTTTTCTTGAGTTATTCCACTGCTTCATCTCTCAAAAGATGAATATTTTTATTCATGATACATATAATTTAAACAAATAACAAAAGAGGAGAACTGAGCTAATAATAATCGAACAGAGTACACTAAAATGAATATACTTTAGGCATGAATTTCATTTTTCTGATGTTTATCGAAGTATAAACTACATTGTGTCGTGTAAAGTAAGTGAACCCCGAATAGGTTCATGCAAACTTTGCAAGCGACCTATTGTAGTTTATACTTCGATAAACACCAGAAAAATTAAGTTCATTGCTTATATTTACATTCTTTTCTATCTATTATTTGATCAAATTCGCATTAGGGGCTACAGTTGAAGCAGAAAAACCATTTATACGCAATTTTAGCTGAACAGCGACAACAACATAACCACGACGTCATAACGTCGACTACTTCCAATCAGATTGGAGAACCATGGTTTATTTTGACCTCACTTAACATCATGTAACGTCGCGTGAATCGATGTAGTTATTAAACTACATCACGTACTAATGGTTTACCATAGGTCTTTTAAATAAATGCACGGATAATGTAAATATATGTAAAATAAATGAATCAAATAAATAAATAAATGCGTTGCTTCTTTTTCCATGTTTTCATTCCACGCTAATATTTTCTGAAAATAATAATAATATTATGAAATTCATCACTGCTTTGTCAAAGATTATCTGCCAGTCCGTAACTGGATAATCATATCCCTAAAGAAATACGTCCTCATGTCAAATGATATTCTAAGTAATCCAATATCGCTGTCATTAGTTAGATTATGCAAAAACAATAAAGACGACAATTCTAAGTGTTTACTTTTCACAGGCGATTAAGAAGATGAACTCAGAATATGAACAGCACAAGAAAGAGTGGCAGGGCAAGCATGAACTGACAGAATACGAGACTTTAGCTGTAGAATTTCTACAACTGGACCTGGCCTCATTCAAATCAACGATGGACGTTGTAGAAGCTTTTACGCGGAGTGGACGCCAGCTGCATATACTTGTTTGTAACGCTGGTATTGGCATGGTGCCATTTGGTAAGGACATGCTTATATTTCCATTATTTAGGCAAGCGTATTTGGAACCATTTTCAAAAGCTTCATTATTAACATCTATTGCATCTTTCTATACGATGGCAGTACATTGGTATGCCTACGTCTCAGAACTTAGTTAAGTATTTTTTTGAATAACTGACTATACATGTACATGTACAAGAAAGACACACATCAAGCTACTTCTCGTATCTTTTGTTCTGGATATTGTGCTTGATAATTGTCAGGGGCCGTATTTATAAAACAACTTAAGTGGTTGCTATGCTGTTGCTAGGGATGAATTTTTATGAAGGAGATTCCCTACAACTATGAAATTTGCCCTGGAGGAACAGTCTAAAAACCGGACTGTTCCTCCAGAGCAAATTTCATAGTTGTAGGGAATCTCCTTCATAGAAATCTAGCCTTAGCAACAGCATAGCAACGACTTAAGTCATTTTATAAATATGGCCCAGGAGTTTTGGCAAAAGTTTCAGAACCTAAACAGACGCTGCTTAACGCAGCAACTAATTAGACCCTTCATCATTTGCAATAAATTCAGGAATGTTGGAAGAAATGGTTAAAAAATATATATATAATCTCATTTCAGAGAAAACAGAAGACGGGTATGAAAAGATGTTACAAGTTAACTACCTCAGCCATTTTATTATTACTGCCAAATTATTACCCATAATGCGTCAGTCTGGGGATGACTGTAGAGTTCTGTTTATGTCCAGTGACGCCCACAGGAGTTGTACGTTTGACCTCAATACTATGAATTATGAAGGAAATCCAAGCCGTTTTGGGAGGTTGGATTACTATGGAAGATCGAAGATATATCAGGTATAGGAATGTCGGGTAAATTCGGACAGCGGGTAAATTCGGACAGTGACATTGATTCCTTTATATGTCGGTTGTTTGGAATTTAAACAAATTAACTGGGCAAACAGTGATAATCCTGATGATACGGCTCATTATGAGCCGTCTCATCTGGATTTTCACCGTTTTACAATAGTATGTCCGAATTTACCCGCTGTCCGAAGTTACCCGACTCGAATCTATTTGTGTTTTATTTATTTATCTGATCTTAATCTAAATTTTTCAATTATGCAGTAAATAGTGTGTGTTTTGATTTAGCACCGCTATTTGTTTTGCAGGGGGAATTTTAAACTTTGGAATTACTAATAAAATCGTCGAGAATGTCCAATGTACTCTTGAATTCTCGCATATCAATGTTTCTAACGGTCTCTAAAGTTCGGGAGTATGTCACAACTACAGCTACAGTATCTTTGTTTGAAGGGTTTATTATTTTACTTTAGACAATCAAATATTTACAGGGAGCTTTACAGCAACATGTAATTGGGGTATCATAATAAAGTTACGCGGAAAACTTGCAGAACAATGTAGAGCTACAGATTAAGAATTCTACTCTGAGTAGTACATGTATCTCCATAAGAACACAGTATTCGCTTTGACATTTCGTTCAAATTGACGTTTTGAGCCGATATAAGCCGTCGGTTTTATAAAATTTTAATATACTCATCCTGGTTTAATATCGCAGCGCCGTAAGGTGTATGGGAACACTTCCTATTTTATCCGCCATTTTTTCGAAGGGTGGCAACTTTCTGATAAGACTGCGCATGCGCACAGTCTCGTCAGAACATACGCAGTTAGCATTTTTAACATTACAGATAATGCAAACCTACTCCATGACAAGGCGACTGAAAGGTACCAATGTATGTGTCAACTGCTCCCACCCAGGTGTTGTGGCGACAGAAATGTCAAGAAACTTCCAGGATATGGTGTTTTGGAGAACTATTTTTCCAACCACTGCCAAACTATTCGGTAAATACATTTAAGATAAGCAAATTCACAATTTAACAGTCCTCTAGTTTATATAAGTCTTTCACGGACAACTTGTGTATGGGATTTCAAATTTTCGTGTTTCTGAGAATAATAATAGCGGGCATTGGCAATTAGGTCCAAGTTATTGACTCACTAGAACAAAGACATGCTGCTTAAATTCAGAACAATTCTTTGTAAATTATCAATAATGGACCGTGTTTTGATCCGACGTATTAGCACAGACCATGCCCTTCATGTGTTTCCTCCTTTCAAGTTTCCGTCCAAAGAAAACAATTGTTGTCATGAACAAGGTGATGTAGCTAGTTTACAGTGAAATGCCGGACTGCATTCACTGAGCGCTTTAGATATTTTAAAGAGATTGAATAATAACCGGCTTTATTCATAAAATAAAACATAACAGAGAAACTAATAATACATATATCACGCCTACCACTCGCTCTCATGCGAAACCACGGTTCAGAACGCCAATCCATGAGAGGAGTTTCCGGTTTTGCATGAGGGGAGCCAAAATCGTAAACAAATTTGATATCGGCACATGGTTTCAGGTATTTATTTTTTCCGAAAACTATTTATGCAAAATATGAGACTGCTATTTTGTCACATATAGATTGTTTCTTCGGCACATGAAAGGATTAAGCACATGGTCTTGCATTTTTCCAGATATGCATTTAGTACGGCGAAGCATGTGCTGAGGCTCAATCTCGGCGATATATACGTGTAGGGAAAAGTCGCATTCTCTTGCTTGAATTTGAGTCACTGACCTTGTCTGTGGCAAAGAAGTGAAGAGAACTACTGTATGCGTGAATCCAAATGTTGGAAGTAAGCTTTCTGTGATGGACAGTTTAGCATATCGAAAATATACACAAAAACTTGGCATCGTCAGCCCGGTTCCGCATGAGATGATAAAAAATATAAAGAATTTTTATGAGAAACAAAAACAGTTTCTGAACAATAATTGAATCAAAACTAACATGAACTCTGTGATATATCATTATTTTATACATTACAGATAACTACTTCTAGACTGTTATTATTCACCGTTTGTCTTTTTTAGGCCTTTTGCAAACCCTCTTCCAAACCCTCTTGCATGCCTTAAAAAAGATAAACGAGGATTAAAACAGCCAGAAGGTCATCTGCAATGTATAAAATAATAATATACAACAGAGTTCATGTTAGTTTTGATCCAATTATTTTTCAGATGCTGTTTTTTGTGTTTGATAAAAATTCCTTATATTTTCCATTATCTCATGCGGAACCGGGCTGACGACGCCAAGCTTTTGTGTATATGTTCTAAAACTGACCTGTCCAACGCAAAAGGGTTACTTTAAACGTTTAGATTCACGCATACAGTATTTCTCTTCACTTCTTTGCGGCTGACAAGGTCAGCGACTCAAATTCAAGCAAGAGAATGCGACTTTTCCCTACATGTATATATCACTGAGATTGAGCCTCAACGCATGCTTCGCCGTACTAAATGCATATCTGGAAAAAATTGTAAGACCATGTGCCTAATCATTTCATGTGCCGAAGAAACAATCTATATGTGACAAAATAGCATTCTTATATTTTGCATAAATAGTTTTCGGAGAAAATAAATACCTCAAACTTTGTGCCGATGGCAAATTTGTTTACGATTTTGGCTCCCCTAATGCAAAACCGGAAACTCCTCTCATGGATTGGCGTTGTGAACCGTGGTTTCGCATGAGAGCGATTGGTAGGCGTGTATATGTACAATGAATCCCATACGAATATCTCCTGATTTGCAGACTTTAGTTCAAAAGAAATTGGTCCATATGTCATTCTTCTAATACAAAGATGAATGCTTCAGACCTGTTACAGAGCAATTGTTTTCGAAAAAAATATAATAGAAAAATCTATTTCAGGTCAGACGAAGAGCCCACTTGAGGGAACAACCTCTTTAATAAATTCAACTGTGATTCCTGAGCTGGCAGTCAATAAACCTTTTAGAGTCCACTAGAGGGCGCTACATCTTTAATAAATGCATGGCAGTCAATATAAACCTTGTTTATTTTTTCAGGTCAGATGAAGAGTCCACTAGAGGGCGCCACCTCTTTAATAAATGCGGCTGTGAATCCTGAGCTGGCTGGGGTTAGTGGCATGTATTATAAGGACTGTAAGGACGGGTACAAAACTTCAGTAGCTAAGTAAGTATTCATGGTTTAGGTATTGAACATTTGGTTAAAAGAATCTGTCTATAGAAATCTATCTGACATCGCCTCAGATACATAGCACTGACTAGATTTTTAAGGTAGCTAGGCGCATGAGGCACAATACCAGTTATGAAAATCATTTGCTTCGATAGAGGTTTAATACGAGGTTTGAATATTTTAACGATTGCCTTTTTAACGACCTGAGGTGGTCTTTGACTTTTAACTTTGACCTCTCTGTTTTTAAGGTGAATGGGTAGACTTTTAAGGGAAGCAGTCATGTCATTTCCCTGTTTGTCGTCCTCTTAACAGAGACCAACTCTTCAAGAGAAAAAAAAACTGCTCCCATGGAAGCAAAAGCTTTTAATTCATTGTCTAGGAAAGGAAACAGGAAGTCACCAAAGTTGTTCCTCTTTGTAAAAATAGCGGAAAACATGAAGGAACACCCTTTTATTTGAACCAGTTCTATCTCTACCTCCCACTTGCTACAGGAATACAACCAAAAGTAAGGGGCAAGTTGTCGTAGTGGCAGCAAGAATGGGTTTATAAATACGTTCCCTGGTGGTTCAGTGGAGTAAGCGCTAGCCTGCTGAGTTAGCGGTCCCAGGTTCGATTCGTGATGGAGGTGGAAAACTTTTCAACCATCATCGGGGTTCAGTTGCACTTTCATTACACCCTCCAATCGTCCTGATTGGACTGAATACTGTTGAAAAGGACGTAAAATCACAAGTCATTCACCCACCCTTCCATACAAGCTGGCTGTTCCTGTTTCCTCAACAAGTCTTTTTGGTGTGTTGTAAACATTAAATACAAGGCTCACTATGGCCATATTAATTCTAATAAACGCCCCTGCTCGAATAAACGTCCTTTGCCTCCTTTCCGAAAATAATGTTACATTAACTTGCATGAATTCCCGTTTACTACCCTGGACGCGGTAGGTCTTTAAAATGGGGTCTCCTCTTAAAGCAAAGAAGTTGACCCCTACTGAGAAGGGGGGCAAAAAGGAAAATAGTGGAATTGTTTTATCTGCAGGTATATCCATTCATATTAATACTGTTTATTAGAAGTATTTTGACAGTGACTGGTTTGCTACTCTTTAAGCTCTAACTAACCTCCCCTTTCGTAAAATACAACGCCCTGGGGAGTTTAATAAGATTAATACGACACGTATATGTATGTATGTGATGATTTACACATGGTTGAAACTAAACAAACTACATCTGAATTTCAGGAATGAAGAAAAGCAAGAAGCTCTCTGGTCCCGGACAAAAGAAATATTGAAAGAATATATAACAGACGAGGAACTGAAATGTTTGGAAGGAAAAGAAGTGACATGATAATACTGTCACTCTGTTACATGTGCATTAACATACTTTACCAGTAAAATACTGTGTCATAAACGGTCGAAAGAAATAGTTCAGGGCCTAAGACAAAAATTGTTCCTTTAAGTTTAGGTCATCTTAACTTTAAGGTCTGAAATTTCAAGGTCGCGTTTTACAGATGTACAATAATATAACTCTTAAGAAAATTACAGTAAGCTTGGTGGGATACACTCAATCAATTAAACACAAACAGCTTCGAAACATGCAGGTTAAAGGCTAGTTTTCATGTCAAAATTACCTCTCATAAAGTTAAGGTGACCTTAACTTTCATAAATGATAATAATGGGCCCTGGTATTCATATGAAGCAGAGATGGCGATAATTAGCAGACCATTATTGTGATAAGGAAAAATTTTATACATATACAAATGCGTCATACATCTGCAATAAACTAGCCTCATCTGTGATCTAAAGACTAATTAAGGTATCCATCAATACAATACATCCAGCTACCCAGCCAAACTACAACAAGTACCAAAGGAATAAATACCCAATCAGCAAAGATCTAGATCAGCCATAAGTAAAAGAAAATTAAATAAAGAACAGCAAGAGAACGTGATCGACGTGATGGTTCATTGTGTTTCGGTCCAAACGTTAAATGCTGCGTTCATTTCTTTTTTATGTTAAAAGGCAGCATCAATGCTTATGCTGTGAATAAACGGTAAGTTTTCCTACTTGTTGTATTAGTCCGGGGGCATATGTAGTTCCCGTGAACATTCGTGTTAATTTTTGGCAACATATATTAACTTCATCAGTGGTGGGTACACAATGGAAAAACACATGTTGCCATTTTTTTCTAGTGAGTCTTTGGCCGTAACGATCGATTATATACGTTACCTATGTGTGTTTTTGTTAAAAATCATGTAACGCCATGCAAGGCTCCTTATGTTTTATTTTTATTCTTTTTTTTTTATAGAATCATCTGCCAGTATTAGAAAATACGCCTAAGTTTATTTTTTCATCACTACCTACCACGAGTAGTAACGTAAATAACTTTTAATTTAATAACATAAACCATTATAATACAATTTACAGAATTAATTTATTGTCTCTCAAAGAACAATTATTGATATAATATCCTGGTAGTTCTTTAGGAAAACTGTTTACTTGGAGTTATCAGCCTTATCACCAAGTGGTAAAAGGGCTTCATGGCGTGTGTTTTGTACGTGGCGAAACTAAGAATATTTTAAATTGTAATAAAGACTTGACAAGTTCTGAACACGCTCACAAGGTTTCGCTGTGTTCATATTTGTTATCGCATAAACCAAAAATTTTATTAATATTATTGCCCAGCTACTAAATTTTACGATTCTTGAGACAGTAACATACGTGACATCTTTGTATGTACAGCAAAAATGCTAAAAAACTGCTAAAAGGAATTATTGTTTAAAAAAAATCTGCAATCATAAACCAGCATTTGATTTGTATAACGGCGCCAAATAAAGTGATAAAGTCTGTATGATAAAGGTGAAACATGATTGGCGATTGGTCGGGTACGTTAAACATCACCAGTAATCAGAAATTCAAAATATTATTGAAAAGATCTGGTACATTGAATGTACAAATTGAACAAATTGAAAGACTCTAACAAAGAAATATAAGCCGATCCTTGAAGAGTGAAACAACACTATAACTATTATCTAAAAAAGCTAACGCACACATTTGCTGACAGAGGATACATACATTCATAAGCCAATCACGTAGTTTACGTGACTAAGGGAAACATTATTGTCCAAGTCGAGAAACAATTTACGGGTCAAAACGTCGCACATTAGCTTATTGCATAGCTATATCTGGTCTACGTATATAGTTTATTACGTAATGTACCAGCCGGGACCTTAAGAATACAGCGTCACAGCCAATTTTATTATAAATAGAAGAAAGAAGAAAGTAAGGAATTCGTGTCACTGGTTATCACAGCAGTATAGAAATACATGTATACATAAATATTATTCAAAGAATATTTTTATTTCCATTTCTTATTTCTATTTTTCCTTTTTCCTACTGATTAAATACAACAGTCTCTTAAAAGAATTGGTTCAGCATGAAACCTATGCGTACCTTTGATTTAACGATAAATTTATTTTATTTTATTTTTTAACTTTTTTTTTATTTATTTTCTTTTTTGCGGGACAGAGATCAACAGAGTTCTAAGCACATAACGAAATGGCAAGAAAAGATAACAGAGTATTTTGCTGTATGATATTGCTGCTTAGTTATATCTTAGCGAATCCCAGTTGTTCTTAATAATTCTTTGAATCATACTTTTACTTTGCAGCGCGATAACCAAAACAAAGAGAAGGAAACCGGAACGAGTAACGAATACAACCAGTTACTGAGTAGTTTATAAATTTCTCATATCTTATATGCTCAAACAGTAATATATTAGTTCTGAATAGAAAATAAGCAAATAAGACAAGTAATGCATACTAACCTTAATACCTGATTTTCAAATGATTTCATTGAATGTCAATGTCCAGAAAAGAATGCTTAACCCCCAAAACAAAACAAAGAAGTGATATTCTACCTTATGTATCCACTTGCAATCCTCAAAACAAAGAAATGTTTGGTATATTAAAAAACAATCTGACGATTTTACAGGAAGACAATACCATGAGTGAAATTTTAAAAAATACTAGAATAATAAAAAGTAAAAGACAACCAAAAAACCTTAAAGATCTTTTAATTAGATCTAACTTTAACACCAGGAAGGCAGAGGTCAAAAAGTGTAAATCAGCTAAATGTGGTTTATGTCCATATTTAATAGAAGGCAACCAATTTAATTTTAAAGGTAAAATATTTACAGTGAAGACGTCTATGTCATGTACAGTTTCAAATGTAATATATGTTCTTTCGTGCAATGGATGCGGCGAATACTATATAGGCCAAACTGGTGACAAACTAAGGAATAGGGTAACAGTACACAAGCAACAGATTAGAGACCCCTCGGTAAGACAAATACCAGTAAGCAAACATTTAGACGACTGTTGCAAAACTGAACCAAAATTTAAAATATTCCCGTTTTACAAATTGTTTACGGAAAACGCTTCAGCTAGGTTAAACATGGAAAAACATTTCATAAACTCTTTTAATCCATTACTGAACAGTTTTAAATGACGTCATAAATATATGTGCACAATAACGTAACGGCATAACGCCGTTACTATGTATACAACGCCATTATTCCCCTGATGATCTTATACAGTGAAATGCATAGGGAAAATTAAATTATTTACAGACGTTCCATCTCATTAGTTTGATTTTTCATATACAGAGTTCTGGTTCCGGACATTATTTTTGTATTTTTACCTATATATATATATATATATATATATATATATATATATATATATATATATATATATATATATATATATATATATATATATATATATATATATATTGAAATTTGATTGATCGAATTTAAATTTGTCTTTCGTTACATGAAGCTGCTTGTGATACAGACAGGGGGTGTACAGAACTACCTGACCAAATAAATCTTGGTAATATTACATTATGAGCGATACATGTCAGTAACAGACCGATAATAAGACACTCTGTTTCTCATAAAATCATAGTTTTTCATTGTTATAGTGTCATAGTGACAATAATATGTTGCAGTGTAACCGATGGGAGCAACACAGGGTAACGTTGATTAAAATTCAGTATGTAAGTTACAATAATTAGATTAACACAAACTTGCTTAAGGGACAGTACTGTTCAAAGGGCTGTTGAATGAGAATACAATCGACATCATAGCAACAAGGGTGTTAATAATCGTCGACTGATCCAATACTTCTGTCAATGGCCTCAGCTGACAGGCTCTTTTGCGTGTAGGTTGTATGACTGACACTTTCAACAGCACGGATAGGCAAATAGCTATCACCTCTGTGACAGCTCTAAATCTAGACTTGAATCACACTGCCTACTATCACATATTTTCCTTGTCGCATGTAGTTTTAAATGATGAATTTCATGATGTTGCTATAAGTCAGAGTATATGTTAAGAAATTTCTACATGCTTCAGATGTAAAGATCTATATGCGTCTTGTTGAGTTCTTATGTGTATTAAACAGCAAGTTTTGCCATCTTAGTACTAGTGATAACTTAAATGTTCTCTGGCATCTAAAACTTGAGCCTTTGAAAACAGTTTTCTCAATGAAAAACATTTCCCTGATAGATTACAAACATTTTACGTAATTTTACGTAACATTGCTTTTCAAGTACAGTACAACTCCATTTAATCATAGTTTAAAGACATATAACATTTATATAATTTGGTGTTTCTTCACGATGATGTATATCTGTTAAAATGAGGCGTTAAATATTACACTGAAGGGCTACATCATCTACAGTTAACAATTATCGTCAATTATAGTTGTTATACCTATCTGGCACGTTAGTTGTACTTTTTAGAGTAGGCTTCTTAGTTAAATACATGTGGAAAGTAATTATACTGTGCATTCTTTAGGTTTGCTTACACACCTGTGCAATCACTAAGTGCTTGCATATTCGTTGAGTTTACACGCATTTTAATCTAGTATTCTTGCGCGCACTAAGACTTGTTTTTATACATATATATGTTACAGATTTTCCTATACGTATATACAGGCATACATACATCGTACAAGCAGATACACACATGTATACATAGATGGAAATCATACACATAAGAAATAATATAGACAGCATCACGTCAATATGTATGTCTTTACACATGCTTCGATCTGAGCATTGTGTGCATACATTCATACATACAAACATGCGTACGTACGTAGTACGAGTGCACGTGCGTACATACGAGTGTACATACATACATATATACATACATACATATATACAAATACTGCAGTCGATTGTATAAATTATTAAATAAAAGTAAAATTGTACAGTTGTAAATAAAAATTTACACGATATGTGAAAAATATGGTGTCGGAAGGGGAGGAGGAGCCGACCAAAAAAAAAAACAACAACAACAATTATCGTCAATTTAGGAGAAATTCCCAAGAAAAAGTTGCATTTCTTCAGCCGGCAATGCCACTGATTAATGCTATGTAGCTAATTCAAAATATACAAGAAGTTTTTTGAAAGATGGGCATGATTTAATCAGAAGAGACAGAGTGTCTGTATTAAAAACAACACATTCTAAATTCATTCCAGCGATTTATTCAGATCGTGGTTGTTTATTTTATTATTTAT
This sequence comes from Ctena decussata, assembly GCA_963989385.1. NCBI lineage: Eukaryota > Metazoa > Mollusca > Bivalvia > Lucinida > Lucinidae > Ctena > Ctena decussata. The sequence goes on from OZ022502.1 coordinate 22,601,961, forward strand.
TTTTAATTATATTTATTTTCAGTTATAGTGATATACGTTACAGGTCTTGCGTGACGGATGACTTATCTTTTTGAAAAAATGTCAGTTTGTTTTTATATATCAAGATGTTTAAAAAAGCCATATTTATAAATTTAATTGTTCTCTACATTTCATATATAACAGCTGGCTGCTGTAAAGGCTAATGTTACCCACCCACTACGTTGATCAGTTTCTTGATAAAACACAGAAATATACAATTTTTTAGCTTCAAAGTGCCTGCCCTTGATGACTATGATCAAGGCATAAAATTAGAAGCAATGCCTACAGGACTTGTATTGCACATGACCCTGGTTTGTTATCCCTTGGGTAAATTACTTTTATGTAACGTAATGTTACTGTCTGGGTGCCTTTGTGATAAACACCAATGTTATTATAGTAGAGTGACTTTAAGAATAGCGCTTTTCATGCTTACACATACCTTTTTCATTTTAAGACATGATACAGACTTCAATCGCCATTAGCTCTTCTTCAAAAGTGTTTTCAGAATTCTTAAAAAATAAGTTACATTTTGTCTTCAGCTGATATTGCCACTGCTAACTGATATTGCCACTGCTAACTGCAACCTACCTGATTCAAAATATATTAATAAATTATTTCAAAGATAAGATGAGCATGATTCAAAGACAAGTGATATCTTATGCTCATTAAGGACCACATTAATAAATTTCATTCCAATGGATTTAGTATAATTCTCATAGGTCATTGAAATTTTCGGTTACAGTTATATACGTTACAAATATATCATGACAGTTGACTTATATTTTAGGGCTACATTTTGCTTTTTGTTTATTAGAATGTTGAAAAAGGCATACTTTTGACATAAAACATTTTCTACAACTCATTTGTTACAACTGGGTGTTGTATTGGGTCAGTATTACCCCACCCACTACTTTGGCCATTTTCTAGGTAAAATGGTGAAAGAAAAAATGGCAACAACCATTTTTCACCTTCTAAAAGACTGTCCTAAGTGACTATGATAAGGGCATAAAATTAACATTCATGTTCACGGGACCCCTTTTTTACGACATATGCCCCTGGACTATATTGAGTCCGATGCCATGAGCGAAAGGGTGTTTGAGCATGTCACGTTTAATATTATACACTCAGGGTAAGCCTGCACATCTGCGCAGTCTGATATGACGTGCCAAAGTGAATGACACCTTTTATAAATCCCATTGAATTACATGCATTTTAAAGTGTGCAAAAATATAATAAACAATACGGGAAGAAAAGTAAATGAATGATGAGCCGCGCCACGACAAAACCAGCAAAGTGGTTGTGCGCCCAGCGCAGACTCAGATCAGCCTGAGCATCCGCCCAGTCTTCCTAAGCTTAGACCCTTAGCTACCCTTTAAGCGCTTAGCGAAGAGTCTGATCAGACTGGGTGGATGCCCAGGCTGATCTGAGTCTGACCACTTTGTTGATTTTCTCCTATCGCGGCTAAAATAGTTTTTACTTTTGTCATGTCACTAATGCTTGTTGAAATGTGATGTCACTAATGCTTGTTGAAATGTGATGTACCTAATACTTGTTGAAATGTGGTTTTGTAGCTAAAGATTGTTGAGCTGTGCTGTTGTCACTAAAGCTTGTTGAAATGTGATGTTCATATTAGTCGAATTAGCGACGTCGCCTTAAACGTCATAGCAATTTCGTTTTTCAATAATTTTAGTAAATTTTTAGACTTTATACATAGATAGAGTCTTTTTCTCCTCTAAACGAGGAAAGCATACACATGCTCCGTTGTGGTTCACAGGTACATGAAGGTAGTTGCTCTAAAAGGTTTACTTATGAATGGGAAGTCAGTGACAAGTGTAAATATTCAAAGTTGATGTTGTGTTACCCGATGGAGTATTGCTGATGCAAACGAGAGAGACTTTGGTCAGACTGCAAATTATACCTGACAGGACATATAATAGGGCATGGGTATACATTACTATAAACAGATGCACCCATTAATGTGCTCCTGGATACTTTCTATAAGCGTAAACGGTGATAAAAATTCTTTTGATATAGCTCTTCTACGAATTTTAAAAACTGTTTACACTTTCTAGTTCAGTGGTGGTAAGGTTTATTCATTGAATAAGGGATATCACACCTGTAGGATTTAGCACACTATGCATGTGCAATCAGTGCACTGTTCAAAATCTCTTACCAGGCTAGTTGTGCGTAACTACATGCTTAGAAGCCATCCTATGACTCCTTAAAATGAAAGCATGGAAAAGGCCAAATTCTGATTTTCATGATTCGAAAGCTAAAGCCCCTATCTCACTATGATGCGACAGTTTGCGACTGATTGCGAATTGCATTCGCGGATGAGTCTCAAAACTGTCTTGAAACGTTCGCGGGGATTCGCAATATCCTCGCGTGAGTCGCAAACTGGCGCAAACGGTTCGCATTGTTGCACAAAAAAGTTTTACATGTGTAAAACTTTTTTATGCGACAAAATTTCTCGCAATATAGTCGCAACATAGTCGCAAAATCATCGCGGGTGTCGCGAACACGTCGCGGACCCATCGCTATTTAGTTTCCGTTGAGTCGCAATGACCGTGAACACGAAAAATTTGCGAAATAAATAAGACTATATTACGAACAAATTGCGACATAAATAAGACACTTCCGCGACTAAATTGCGAGCAAATAAAACTGAGTAACTTTCGCACGAACGTCGTGAGACATTCGTACGAATATCTTATGACTATCGTGCGAGTGTCTTAAATTACTCGCAATGTCGCAAAAGTGTCGTGAATAGTTCGTATTTCCGTCCCACGTGACTAGGACAATTATGCTTCTTGCAAACAGTTTGCACTCATTCAGTTCCAACATGGGCATCATGCCAGCAAAAGTCGTTGGTTGGTTGGTTGGTTGATTTGATGCTTAACGTCCACGGTAAACAACTAAGGTCATGTCGGGACGGTCAGTTAACCTAACCACACTATTCCTGGGCAGGCTTAGACATCCTAAGCGGTTAACCAGTACTAAGTGCACATACTTTCGCCAGTAACTGACAACTGCCCTTCTTGAATCAGCGGAAGGAGAAACGAAAGTATGTGGCCAGACCGGGATTCGAACCCAGGACCTCTGACTTACGAGTCAGGTGCCCTACCGATTGCGCTACCCGGCCCGGCATCCAGCAAAAGTCAGAAAAGGGCGAGGTAGTGGTAGGGCTGCCACTGCACCCGGCCATCAAACCACAAAACAGGAAGCCGAAACAGTCCCAGCTCCTGTTCCCTCCGACGATGAGAGCTCGGGAGCTTCCACGGTTTCTCTGACGGGTGAAACAATGAAGAAAAAGAAACTGGGCGAGGTCTGGCTGACCCCCCCCCCCCCCATATTTTATGATAAAACACAATATCCATCTTTCTGACGTCTGATGATTAAAAAATTGCTGGAATGTCAATAGGTTATCATTTTCTCGCAAAATCATCGTACGACAGTCGCACGAGAGAAATAATCGCAATTTGATTGTGCGCACGTCGCACGAGTGTCTCACGAACGTCGCGCGACTGTCGCGCGACGTGTGTGCGAACTCCAGGCGAATTTGGGCAAGATTCGTGAGATAATCGTACGACATTCGTGCGACATTCGCGCGACACTCGCAAATATGTCGTAATCACCATTTCAGTGAGACCCAAATATGAAAAATGTCGCAAAGTCGCGGATTTTATCGCAAAGCTTTGTCTCAAACTAGTCGCGAGTTGTCGCATCCCAGTGAGATACTAGCTTTATACTCCGCTGTTGAAATTTTTGAACCGGTTTCTAAACTAATTTAAAACTAGTTATTTGTGGAAACTGGACCTAAAACAGCTATTCAGAAGACCTTGAATAAAAGGCATATAAGCAATACTGAAGGTCTTGAGAAACAGTTTTCAAACTATACGAACTTGTTGACTCGCTTTCATCATGGCAGTTTAGGCTTTCCAGAACTGATGCTTATTAATATATCTCTTTGCATAGACATAACTGGATTCTGATATCTTTCCCTCTTCATCTTATTCATTTTACTGTTTACCAGGTACATGCATATACTTGGATTTTCACTCAAAGTGATATATGAGCACAGGAGCGAATTTGGTCTTACAAGCAAATAAATGTTCCATAATGATCTGTAAAACTTGCACCACCTCGCTAAATATTGGGACAGGAATGTCTGAGCAAACACTGTAGACCAAGGTCAGACTGTTCAGGGACTGCAGTAGTATAATATTTCCCATTCTGCCAGCACCTTGCTGCCAGATTGATTGACAATCAAATCAGTGAGGGTAAAATCAACTTAATTTAGGTTTACAATGGCATCTGCTGCAGTGAAGGCTTCTGTCAATATTAAAGCTGCCATGATAAGGTGTTATATCAGTAAGCAGTCAGCTGTAGCAGAATAGGTTTAAATTGTGCTAAAATGGGCAGTCAACCTTAGCGAAAAGTGGAATTGCCGGTTACGCATCAGACCTGTTCTTAAAATTTGTATAAGACCTATAGCATTCATAACACAAGTACACAGAAACCTCCCTGCCCCTGAAATCATGCACTGTTCATCTGTAAAACTTTTTTCGTGCTCAACTCAGCTGAGCATAAAATTTTCTCAGCGGATAAATATGAAAATTCCATCTAATGTTGGCATTTTCATATTCATAAGCAGAAAAAATTTCATACTCAGATAATCTGAGGATGAAACCAACTGTACTTATCAGTAACTTGCTATTTATCAGCAGGTAAACTTTCATGCTGAGCTGAGTTGAGCGTGAAAAAAGTTTTATAACCTCGGGGCAAGACCGTGTGTCAAATCCCGTCCGACACGCGCACATATATACGCGTCGCACAGCAACAACAAAATGAAATAAAAGTATAAGCACTGTGTGTGTGGGCTAGTGTGGGCATGCAAAGTTCGTATACTACCTCGTATCAAAGTACGGATGCACTGGTCAACTCATACAACGATGGATGGGTGGATGACTTGCGATTTCACGCCCTTTTCAACAGTATATTAGGACCTCATACAACAAATATAAAACTGCGAATGACCTGAGCAAACTTCGAATGTGCGCAACCATAGCTGAACATGCCGAGGTTGCACATTGTTAGGGTAGGTTTTTGTCAAAATACGGTTCAAACATTTTCCATGAAATCATAAACATTTATTTCTTTATTATAGCAACAAAGAGCAGTTTAAGGAAAACAAAATAGCTAGCTTTCACTATTTTCATAACTGAAAGAGCTTCATAAGAAAATGTTCATTCTATGGGTATGAAAACTGCGCAGGCCCTGACTAGCCTATGCACAAACGGTAAAACTTACAAAAATTGGACCCCTAAAATAGCTACCGTTACCGTCATAAAATTTGGAATATTTGGTCTTTCAATGCAGAAATGGGTTTAAAAGAGGCCAACAGAATGGCAAACAGGGTAGACTCAGATCAGTCTGATTTGGGTCTGTACCGTTTGCTCAGATTTTTTGTCCAAATATTTAGAACTTTTACTTTATAGACACAATCCGGAAGGGTATGTTCAATCTGCATGACGCGCTTATGATGTGCTTACGCGGGGAGTGGGGTGGGTGCGGGCGTGGGGGATGGCTCTGAGCGTGCTTGACCAATTTGCATGGCTCAGCTGAATGGGCATACTTTCAGAAGAAACGACCATTTCTTATGCGCCTTCTTTTTTTTAAATGGATCAACTCTTGCAGCACAGACTTTGCTTCTTTCCTTTACGGCCGGGCCGGGTAGCGCAATCGGTAGGGCACCTGACTCGTAAGTCAGAGGTCCTGGGTTCGAATCCCGGTCTGGCCACATACTTTCGTTTCTCCTTCCGCTGATTCAAGAAGGGCAGTTGTCAGTTACTGGCGAAAGTATGTGCACTTAGTACTGGTTAACCGCTTAGGAGGTCTAAGCCTGCCCAGGAATAGTGTGGTTAGGTTAACTGACCGTCCCGACATGACCTTAGTTGTTTACCGTGGACGTTAAGCATCAAATCAACCAACCATCTTTCCTTTACGAGTTGACCGCCTCGTGTCCATGGAAGCGAACAGGGAAATCACAAATGTCGTTACCCTTTTTCCTTTACGAGTTGACCGCCTCTTGTCCATGGAAGCGAACAGGGAAATCAAAAATGTCGTTATCCTTTTTCCTTTACGAGTTGACCGCCTCTTGTCCATGGAAGCGAACAGGGAAATCACAAATGTCGTTACCCTTTTTCCTTTACGAGTTGACCGCCTCTTGTCCATGGAAGCGAACAGGATAATCACAAATGTCGTTACCCGTTTTCCTTTACGAGCTGACCGTCTCTTGTCCATGGAAGCGAACAAGATAATCACAAATGTCGTTACCCTTTTTCCTTTACGAGTTGACCGCCTCTTGTCCATGGAAGCGAACAGGGAAATCACAAATGTCGTCACCCTTTTTCCTTTACGAGTTGACCGCCTCTTGTCCATGGAAGCGAACAGGGAAATCACAAATGTCGTTATCCTTTTTCCTTTACGAGTTGACCGCCTCTTGTCTATGGAAGCGAACAGGGAAATCACAAATGTCGTTACCCTTTTTCCTGTACGAGTTGACCGTCTCTTGTCCATGGAAGCGAACAGGGAAATCACAAATGTCGTTACCCTTTTTCCTTTACGAGCTGACCGTCTCTTGTCCATGGAAGCGAACAGGGAAATCACGAATTTCGTTTCCCTTTTTCCTTTACGAGCTGACCGTCTCTTGTCCATGGAAGCGAACAGGGAAATCACAAATGTCGTTATCCTTTTTCCTTTACGAGCTGACCGCCTCTTGTCCATGGAAGCGAACAGGGAAATCACAAATGTCGTTACCCTTTTTCCTGTACGAGTTGACCGTCTCTTGTCCATGGAAGCGAACAGGGAAATCACAAATGTCGTTACTCTTTTTTCTTTACGAGTTGACCGTCTCTTGTCCATGGAAGCGAACAGGGAAATCACAAATGTCGTTACTCTTTTTTCTTTACGAGCTGACCGTCTCTTGTACATGGAAGCGAACAGGGAAATCACAAATGGCTGTTTTAGATGTAAGATCAGCGCCAAAACGGGTCATGAAAAATATATACGTGGACCGCTAATTTTATCGGTGGACCTAAAAATTTATCGGTCCACCGGTAGGTGCATCTGTAATTTTATCGCTGCACCTGTATATTTTATCGGTCCACCGATATATGCTAAATATCGGTGGACCGATAAAAAATCGGTGGACCTGTAAATTGGTCCACCGCTAAAATTTTCAGGTGCACCGCTAAAATTTAGCGGTGCACCTGTATATGTTTACAGGTGGACCGGTATCGGTAGTTTTGACCCTTTTGGTACACCATAAGAATGGAGCCTAGATAAATATAATTTCTGCGATATTTATTGGACAACATTGCTTGGGCATCGTCTCTTAGTAGCAAAGATAAAAAAAAATCAAAGACTGCGCATATATGAATAACAGCCTTCTAAATTAAGATTCTGCAGTGTGCCTCTAGGGTATACCGCTTTCAAAGAAGTTAAAAAGGTAAAAAAAAAGTGTCCTTTAAGAAAAGTGCACCGCATTTGCAGACTTCTATAGGCATATTATAGCTTTATGTGTATTTGCTATCAGAAGTTCTGTCTTTACGGTTATTACCAAGAAATTACGCCAGTTGCAAAACTTTCTGAACGCCGCTCGTATTTTCGATCGACAAAGACATGCAATTTCTGATTATCTTGCCAAGTTTAAAAAATGGTAGAGGTTTTTGACTGCATAAGCTTTGAACCAGTATTTATCCTTCCCATGTCCATGGGCTGATTTCTGTAAAAATGGAATTTTGATTTAAAAAAATGCAATTTTTCAGAACAGGTGAAAGCATAAAAATTCCGACCGAAATCAAAACAACCATTTTATCTATGGCACTAAAATGTCTTAAAAGATGACTTGTTCGAAATGATCAATTTGAACTCAAAATTTATGAAAATTTATAGACTTCAAGAAAAAAAGCCTCAATTTTAGAAAATTCAAAATTTGCAAAATTTGTTCCATGGAAATGAGCAAGATATCTGTTGTTTTGAAATCCTTCTTATCTTAAACTTTGATCCTTCTTGAAAATGTTGTAAAGGAATGGGTATCCAGAAACCCAACGTCATTACGAAACGCTGACATCTGATTTTACTTGGTTGAAAACGATTGCTTTGGGTGCAAACGGGTACATTTTGGAAGATGGAAATGTGAAAAATGTGCATTAGAATAACTATAACTGATTGAAAATTGTCATTCGGGGAGGTAAGTTTTATGATGACAAATTCAGTAAAAAAATACACCTCCGCTGAGGCGTCTCCTTTAAACGAAATTTTCTACTTAATCGACAGGTTTCCTTCCCAAGTGACAATTTTGAACACAGCTGTCTCCTAATTTAACGTGTCTATACTCATTATAAACAATTAACTTTAGCTGAAGAGCTATTTTTCCGAGAAAGCCTGTATGCGTTTAATATAGACTTCATGATTTAGACATCAAGAAGTATCTTTCTCATGTGGGGCATATCGTTTGTATATATATTTGAAGTTTACAGTGTGTACGTATTCCGAATATTAAGTATATACGGGTATGATGCGAAAAATAAATGCTTTTGATATGTTTACACTTTACACACCCGGAAGAATTTTGTTGATAATGGTTTCGTGACTGTAATACACAGATTTGTATAAAGCTTTACATTTAATTGTTAAGAAAAAACGTTATATTTTGTTGGATGTTTTATGTCATTCAAATTGAGGTAATGCTTTTACCAATCATTTAATATTCCTTTGCGTTTTGAGCGTAAACTCTTTTCTTAACTGCTGTATTTTTCTAATTAATATTGTCCGCATTTAAATGTTACAGTGCCTTCACATTAGTTAAATTTTTCCAAATATCTTTTATGTAAATACTGTTTAAGAAAATATCTTTAAGGCAAATACGCACTGTCAAAGAATTTCTGTAGATCTTACGAGAAATAGACATATTGTGTTATATCACTTATTTTTGTTTTGTATTATTTGTAAATTGTATGTCAATGACCCGCAAAGAAATATGGGTGTTATTTGAATATCATAAGAGACGAAGTGAGGCAGAGCCTTCTGTAAGATAAGATCAATAGAGGACCATTTTGCAATTCACCTTTAAGACCAGACGAAATCGGTGGAAACGTCGTATTACTTATTTCTTAAACTACATAGACTTAGGTCTTATAATGCTATACTGACGCTTCCATCGAGCCTTTCCTTTAAAGTATGCTTTGTTCTTTTACAGATTTCGTAGCATTAATCTTCGGATTTGAGCCACATCATGTGATTTCCAACATTGTGGCACTGGTGACAAGCAAAGGCTCTGATCAGACTGCGCATAACCGGGTGCAATCTGATCAGAGCCTTCGCTTGTGAGACCTGTCATATATGGAAGTGACCAAAGCCATAGAGTCAACAGTGAGGTCTCTGATTACTCTATAGATCTGCATAGCACATGACTGAGATGCCACACTGTTGGAAGCCACAAGACATGGCTCATTTCTAATTGTATTCTCGGCGTTTAGGTAAGACTTCGCAGTTGTTGGCTGCCACTGTCGAGAACTTGAGAAACTATACATGTAAATGGTATGAGTCACACAGCGTAGATTTTAATTTTCCGAGAATGCTGCTTTTTCTCAGTAATTCAAGCTTACCCAGCTTTATAAAACTGCTTTCGATATCAATTCTGAGTTCACATATTACAGTATTCTATTTACACGCAGTTTATTTAAAGATCATAAATGATTGAAAATTTTATTTACTACAGCGCATTTCGGGCCAAACCGTTCATTTGAGATGACAGACACAAAGCAGATGAATCGCCTTGAAACTTCTGTTTTGAATGAATTGTCTCTAATAAGAGGGGCTCTGTCACGGCAATTAGTGAAATTGAGCATGACTATTTCTAAAAGGACCGTAATCTGACCGTTTGTTTGTCTGTCTTGTGGTATATGCGCCTGAGATCCTTCGCATGTACAGAATATGTTGACCATGAACTTTTATCTGCGTACGATATCGAAAGCCGAATCGATCATTTTGGTTGCCATCTGTAATGACTCAAATAATTATCCAACATTTTATTAGAAATTCAAGGATGTTTTATTTGGTTTGATGGTTGGTTCCTGGACTAGCGATTCCAATTCCGTTAAAAAGATACCTTTACCATCCGTCCGTACGTCTCACTGTTGTCCGGAGCATTTCTTTGAAATTATTTGAAGGTTACGAGTGAAACTGATGATATCGATAGAGGTCAATGAGAGGAAGTGCAGAGCGCAAGAACCACGTCCCTTTCACAAGTAAAATTTACTGAGTTAGTTCGTTTTTTCGCAGTTTTAATGCCCCCAAACATCGAAGAAGTTGAGGGGGCATATTACTTTTGGCTTGTCTGCCCGTTCGTTACGTCCGTCTGTAACACTTTAAGATAAGATAAGATAATTTTATTAGCATTAGGCCAACTGGCCCATGAGCATACACATACAAATACATTTTAACATGCATTGTGACAAACATGGTGAACAGTAACTAGGAACTGCTAACGCAGTACGAAGTATACCATACAGGATGACCATCCCATCGGGCACACTAAGCCGAATCAGCACTGCATCAACGTCGATTCAAAATAATGACGTTGAATCAACGTTGATCCAAAGCCGAGTCAACGCTCTGTAACTGACGAACTGTAATTGCTGACGTCTTGATATCTCATAGGTGGATAGATTATAAAAAATAGTGGACCCGTATGTTTTTTGCTTTTCCGTCGACCATGTACTTTCAGAGTTATGCCCCTTTTACAAAAATAAATGTAAGTTTGTAAGCAAAATTTAAGAGAAAGTATTTAAGGTAGGTTTTTTCATATCTGGCATACAGGTAGCGCCTAAGGTGTAAATGATCTGATGATCTTTTGGGCTAATTTCGTAAAACAATGATTTTGGCATATTTCCAATTTTGAACCGTTTGACCTAGAGACCTGATTTTTGATTAACTGACAGTATCTGATATGTCAATCATTTGTTTATGCCCCCGCCATGAAATGGCGGAAGGGAATATATAGTTGTCCGTGTGTATGTGTGTGTGTGTGTGTGTGTGTGTGTTTGTATGTATGTATGTGTGTTTGTGTTACCAGAATCGTGTCCGGGCCATAACTTCATCCTGCATGGTGGGATTTAAAAAATATTTTGCACAAAGGATCATTATGAGAAGACGACGTGTCGCGTGCAAGAAATTTTTCGCTAGCTGAAAGATCAAGGTCACACTCCGCACTTAAACTTTGTGCACAGGCCATAGTGAGAGTATGTTCGTGTCCGGTCCATAACTTTATCCTGCATGGTTGCATTTAAAAAATATTTGGCATAAATCATCATCTTGGAAAGCCGATGTGTCGCGTGCAAGAGCCATGTTGCTAGCTAGAAGGTCAAGGACACACTACCCCCTTAAACTTTATGCATAGGTTAGTGAAACATGTTCATGTCAGGCCCATAACTTTGTCCTGCATGACTGGATTTCAATATTATTTGACATGTTAAACAGTCATTATCACAGTATCCGAACTACATGTACAATCTCTTCCGGTTTTCATAGCGTTGAATCGAGAGTACAAACATTCGCTTATAACCAGTAGTCGGAAATCATTATGTTTTGAGATTTTATCCGGAATCTGCTGCGTCATTTATAGCTATTCAGCTTCGAAAATGTAAAGAGGTAAGTTTAATATAATTTGCTCTTCGGTCTTTTACTTTGTTACCCTGTACAATGTCGTGTATGGGTGGGTAGTAATTGGTACAGTATTCAAATCGCCCTTGGCATGATTCTTAAACCATTTTGAGCATTTTCTTACATGTTTTATAAAAAATCTTTAGAATAAACGGAAGGCGTTATCAATCTTCAGTTTGTTAGTTTTGATAAAAGAATGATAGCTAAGTTTTGCACGACACAATCTCATGTTAAATAATGCTGTTCGGAAAAAAAAATCTGCGACGGCAAGGAGTTTTTCATTGTACATGGCAATAAAGTAAAAGACCGAAAAGAAAATTATATTAAACTTACCTCTTTACATTTTCGAAGCTGAATAACTATAAATGACGCAGTAGATTCCGGATAAAAACTCAAAACATAATGATTTCCGGCTACTGGTTATAAGCGAATTTTGTACTCTCGATTCAACGCTATGAAAACCGGAAGAGAGGGTACAGTGCGTTCGGATACTGTGATTATGATAAGACGATGTGTCGCATGCAAAAACTTTGTCACTAACTGAAACGTCAAGGTCAGACTGCGCACTTTAACTTTTTGCATAAGCTTAAGTGAAACATGATCATTTCTGGCCCATTACTTAGTCCTGCATCGGGGGATTTCAAAATATTTTGGCATAAATGTGCATCGTGACAAGACAATGTGTCACTTGCAGGAACCATATGTCGCTAGCTCCAAGTTCAAGGTCACTCATAAACTTTGAGTATAGGCTATAGAGAAAACATTTTTGTGTCTGGCCCATAACTTTGTTCTGCAAGCTGAGATTTCAAAATTTTATGGCACAAATAATTATCATGGCAAGACAATGTGTTGACTTTGTGCATAGGGTACGATGAACACCTGTACATATCCAGCCCATAACTCTGTCTTGCATAGGAGGATTTAAAAACTATTTGGCAAGACAATTTGTTGCTTGCAAGGAGCATGTCACTAACTACATGTAAAAGGTTGAGGTCACAGTACGAACTTAAACTAAGTGAATAGGCTTTAGCACCCCTGAAAACCTACATCACCAATAAGTGACGTATTCTCGAAATTACACCACTGTTCGGACTTTACTCAAAATATTATACATTTCAAAGTCTCCAAAAGGCCACTTGGTGCACCAAATACGTTAATAAAAGGACACTCTTACTACATAGAAACCATCTTTCGACATTGTGATGATTTTGCAAACACTTCGACCAAACCTGTTTCACCTTATGGAGTAATGTACGTATTAAGTCAAAGTTTTTTTTCCTCTAATTCTACGACATTTCAGTAGATCGGTTTCATTGGGAAATATTTTCCTTTGTCTGAATACATTTGGTGCAAGAAATATTTTCTCGAAAAGTTACAAGCATAAAGAGATTCGTTGATATTCCGAACAAAAGACCGTCCGAATAGTTGTTCTTTGATCAATTTGTGACGCATCGAATGGCGTAGGTTGTTGTCCTTGTTTAGTGAAAGCATGTTTGTGTCATATTTGTGTCCGAGATTTAACTGCAGAATAAATGCACTTCAACCTGTATTTCATCTTATCTATCCAGTAGTGCCAAGTGCCAATACCTTAATCAAGGCGGTATCTTACTCAAGGCACTAGGCGGGGGCATTAATGTCTTATGGACACATCATTTCTAGTTGATAATTACGTTATGTTTAGTTAATTATTAAGAGAGTTATGCCCTCTTCTTATTTGTACAAAACATTGTATTATGATCCTTACTCAAGAATTGTAATTGCTGGAACCTTGATGATTTATTGGCGGATAGACCATAAAAATAAGCAGGCTCGTTCTTTTGTTTTATTTTCTGTCAACCGTGTAGTTTAAGAATTATATCTGTTTTACGAAAAACTAAATGTAAGTTTGTTAGCAAAAGTTTGGAAAAACTATTTGAGGCAGGTTGTTCATATTTGAAATAATGTTAGAGCCTAAGATGTAGATTATCTGATTCACTTTTGAAATAATTGTGTATAAAATGACTGAATTGCGCCCCTTTGTTAACTTTGACATTTTTTCAACTTTTGAACCGTTTTACCTAGAGATCTGATTTTTGGTATACTAATGGTAATTGATGTGTCAGTCAATTTGATGATAATACTTACGTTATGTTGAGTTTATCATTGAAAGATTTATGCCCATTTTCTTATCTGCACAAAACGCTTGTTCTCAAAATTTTGGAAAAAAGTAGTTGAGGTAAGTTGTTGATATTTGACATGATGGTAGGGCGGTGTAAATCACCTGATTAACTTTTGGATTAATTTTGTACAAAAATGACTGAATTATGCCCCTTTATTAACTTTAACATTTTGCTAACTTTTAAACTATTTGTCCTAGAGACTTCTTGATTTTTGATTTACTTATAGTAATTGATATGTCGATCATTTTTATAATACTTACATTATGTTGAGTTTATTATTAGCAGGGACAGGACCCTTTTCTTATTGTACAAAACATTGTATGTATGATTTTGTACTCAGTTATTGTAAACGCTGGAGCCTTGAAGGTGGATAGACAAAAAAAAAAAAAAAAAAAAAAAAAAAAAACGACAAAAAACAAAACAAAACACAACAATAACAACAACAACAACAACAACAACAAAAAAACCCTAGAAAAATTGTTTATAAAACACTATGCCCCCATCCGTATGCTTGCCTCTAAAGAAGGTTCATCACATAATGTTTAAGTCAGAAAGGTTCATTTATTTATTTATTTATACAATGTTTAAAGAGGTTGCACCGCTGGCTGCAGTAGCCAGTCTACCAGTTGGCCCTGTATAACAACAACATAAAAACAATACAATATTAAAAAATATTGTATTGTATCATCTACATCTTAGTCTTTAACTGAATGCCAAATATTTTGTTCACAAGCTTGTTCCTATAGTATATTCCCATGAATGAAAAAGGGGAATAACTTGCCTGAAAATTAACGAAATATGCTCTAAAGTCAATCAGGTCATCTATACATTGGTTTGTAACTGTATGCCAAGTAGCAGAATCCTAGCTTAAGCAGGTCTTCAGATATTTGTTTCACAAGGTTGTTCCTATATAAAATCAAAAAGTCGAAAAAAGGCACAACTCCTGAATGACAAGACGGGCTGAGGAAAAAAAGATACGGGTCCGCTTATTTTTCATGTTCATGCAGCATATAAAATTTAAAGTTCCTCTATCTCACGGTTCTTGACCATATGTAAGGGTACCTTTGTACCATAATTTTCAGTGCACTTAGTCGAAAATGGGGCATAATTCATACCAGAATTCACCATTTCTATGCCCCCAACTTCGGAGAAGTTGAGGGGGCATACTGGTTTGGGCCTGTCCGTCCGGCCGTCTGTCCGTACCACTTTTTGGCAGCCAGGAAACTCAGAACCGGCTTATGCTAGGCTCTTAAAATTTTATATGTGGCCTGTACATGAAAAATAAGTGGACCCGTATTTTTCCTTTTTTTCCGTCGGTCAGGTATTTCCAGAGTTATGCCCCTTTGGACTTAGCCTATGGAACCTTGTGAACAAAATATCTCAAGAACCCTGATGCTAGGATCATGAATATCTGCAGGATAACATTACCCAAGGTGTAGATGACCTGATTAACTTTTGAAGAAAATTCGTGAATTTTTGACCGAGTTATGCCCCTTTTTAGACTATGGAACCCTGTGAGCAAAATATCTCAAGAACCCCTGATGCTAGAATCGTGTTTTTTACCCAAGGTGTAGATGACCTGATAACTTTTGAAAAACATTGGTGAATTTTTGACCAAGTTATGCCCCCTTTTCCACTTGGTACATTGTAAGCCTAGGGAAGCTTGTGAACAAAATATCTCAAGAATCCCTGATGCTAGGATTTTTTTGCAGGAAGACATTGCCTAAGGTGTAGATGACCTGATTAACTTTTAAAAAATATTGGTGAATTTTTTACTGAGTTATGCCCCTTTTTAGCTCGCCTGAGCACGAAGTGCTCAGGGTGAGCTTTTGGGATACCCTGATGTCCGTCGTCCGTCGTACGTCCGGACGTCCGGACGTCCGTCCGTCCGTCAACTTTTGCTTGTGTACACTCTAGCGGCCACAGTTTTGATCCAATCTTTATGAAACTTTGTCAGAATGTTAGTCTCTATAAAATCTAGGCCAAGTTCGAAACTGGGTCATGTCGGGTCAAAAACTAGGTCACTAGGTCAAATCTTAGAAAAACCTTGTGTACGCTCTAGAGGTCACAGTTTTAATCCAAACTTCATGAAACTTTGGCAGAATGTTTATCCTCATAGTATCTACGACAAGTTCGAAACTGGGTCACGTCGGGTCTAAAACTAGGTCACTAGGTCAAATCATAGAAAAACCTTGTGTACGCTCTAGAGGGCACAGTTTTGATCCAATCTTTATGAAACTTTGTCAGAATGTTGATCTCTATAAAATCTAGGCCAAGTTTGAAACTGGGTCATGTTGGGTCAAAAACTAGGTCACTAGGTCAAATCTTAGAAAAACCTTGTGTACACTCTAGAGGGCACAGTTTTCATCCAAAGTTCATGAAACTTTGTCAGAATGTTTATCTCCAATAAATCTAGGACAAGTTCGAAACTGGGTCATGTCGGGTCAAAAACTAGGTCACTAGGTCAAATCTTAGAAAAAACCTTGTGTACGCTCTAGAGGGCACATTTTTCATCCAAAGTTCATGAAACTTTGTCAGAATGTTTATCCTCATAGTATCTAGGACAAGTTCGAAACTGGGTCACGTTGGGTCAAAAACTAGGTCACTAGGTCAAATCATAGAAAAACCTTGTGTACGCTCTAGAGGACACAGTTTTGATCCAATCTTTATGAAACTTTGTCAGAATGTTTATCTCCATAAACTCTAGGCCAGGTTTGAAACTGGGTCATGTCGGGTCAAAAACTAGGTCACTAGGTCAAATCTTAGAAAAACCTTGTGTACGCTCTAGAAGGCACAGTTTTGATCTAAAGTTCATGAAACTTAATCAGAAAGTTAATCCTTATAATATCTAGGATAAGTTTGAAACTGAATCACGTCGGGTCAAAAACTAGGTCACTAGGTCAAATCATAGAAAAAACATCGTGTATGCTCTAGAGGACACAGTTTTGATCCAATCTTTATGAAACATTGTCAGAATGTTTATCTCTATAAACTCTAGGCCAACTTCGAAACTGGGTTTTGTTGGGTCAAAAACTAGGTCACTAGGTCAAATCTTATAAAAGCCTTGTGTACGCACTAGAAGGCACAGTTTTGATCCAAAGTTCATGAAACTTTGTCAGAATGTTTATCCTCATAATATGTAGGACAAGTTTGAAACTGGGTCATATCGGGTCAAGAACTAGGTCACTAGGTCAAATCATAGAAAAACCTTGTGTACGCTCTAGAGGACACAGTTTTAATCTAATCTTTATGAAACTTTGTCAGAATGTTAAATTTTTTAAACTCTCGGCCTAGTTTGAAACTGGGTCATGTCGGGTCAAAAACAAGGTCACTAGGTCAAATCAAAGAAAAACCTTGTGTACGCTCTAGAGGACACAGTTTTGATCCAAAGTTCATGAAACTTTGTCAGAATGTTTATCCTTATAATATGTAAAACAAGTTTGAAACTGGGTCATGTTGGGTCAAAAACTTGGTCACTAGGTCAAATCTTAGAAAAACCTTGTGTACGCTCTAGAAGGCACAGTTTTCATCCAAAGTTCACGAAACTTTGTCAGAATGTTTATCCTCATAATATCTAGAACAAGTTCGAAACTGGGTCACGTCGGGTCAAAAACTAGGTCACTTGGTCAAATCATAGAAAAACCTTGTGTACGCTCTAGAGGACACAGTTTTGATCCAATCTTTATGAAACATTGTCAGAATGTTTATCTCCATAAACTCTAGGCCAAGTTCGAAACTGGGTCATGTCGAGTTATACACTAGGTCACTAGGTCAAATCTTAGAAAAACCTTGTGTGCGCTCTAGAAGGCACAGTTTTGATCCAAAGTTCATGAAATTTTGTCAGAATGTTTATCCTCATAATATATAGGACAAGTTAGAAACTGGGTCATGTCGGGTCAAAAACTAGGTCACTAGGTCAAATCATAGAAAAAACATTGTGTATGCTCTAGAGGACACAGTTTTGATCCAATCTTTATGAAACATTGTCAGAATGTTTATCTCTATAAGCTCTAGGCCAACTTTGAAACTGGGTCTTGTTGGGTCAAAAACTAGGTCACTAGGTCAAATCTTAGAAAAGCCTTGTGTACGCTCTAGAAGGCACAGTTTTGATCCAAAGTTCATGAAACTTTGTCAGAATGTTTATCCTCATAATATCTAGAACAAGAACCAAACTGGGTCACTTCGGGTCAAAAACTAGGTCACTAGGTCAAATCATAGAAAAACCTTGTGTACGCTCTAGAGGACACAGTTTTGATCCAATCTTTATGAAACATTGTCAGAATGTTTATCTCCATAAATTCTAGGCCAAGTTCGAAACTGGGTCATGTCCAGTTATAAACTAGGTCACTAGGTCAAATCTTAGAAAAACCTTGTGTGCGCTCTAGAAGGCACAGTTTTCATCCAAAGTTCATGAAACTTTGTCAGAATGTTTATCCTCATAATATGTAGGACAAGTTTGAAACTGGGTCATGTCGGGTCAAAAACTAGGTCACTAGGTCAGATCATAGAAAAACCTTGTGTACGCTCTAGAGGACACAGTTTTGATCTAATCTTTATGAAACTTTGTCAGAATGTTTATCTTCATAAACTCTCGGCCAAGTTTGAAAGTAGGTCATGTCGGGTAAAGAAACTAGGTCACTAGGTCAAATCTTAGAAAAACGTTGTGTAAGCACTAGAAGGCATAGTTTTGATCCAATCTTCTTGAAACTATGTCAAAATGTTTATTGTCCGTATATCTAAGCCCCCTATGAAACTGAGTCACGTCGGCTCAAGGTCAAATCTTAGAAAAACTTTGTGTACACCCTAGAGGGCACAGTTTTGATCTAATCTTCATGAAACTCTGTCAGAATGTTTATCTTAATGAAATCTAGGTAAAGTTTGAAACTGGGTCGTGTCGGGTCCAAAACTTGGTCACTAGGTCAAATATAAGAACGACCTTGTATACGCTCCAGAGGGCACAGTTTTGATCCAATCTCAATGAAACTGTGTCAGAATGTTTATTCTTACAATATCCAGGCCAAGTTTGAAACTGGGTCATGTTGGGTCAAAAACTAGGTCACTAGGTCAAATCTTAGAAAAACCTTGTGTACACTCTAGAGGGCACAGTTTTCATCCAAAGTTCATGAAACTTTGTCAGAATGTTTATCTCCAATAAATCTAGGACAAGTTTGAAACTGGGTCATGTCGGGTCAAAAACTAGGTCACTAGGTCAAATCTTAGAAAAAACCTTGTGTACGCACTAGAAGGCACAGTTTTGATCCAAAGTTCATGAAACTTTGTCAGAATGTTTATCCTCATAATATGTAGGACAAGTTTGAAACTGGGTCATATCGGGTCAAGAACTAGGTCACTAGGTCAAATCATAGAAAAACCTTGTGTACGCTCTAGAGGACACAGTTTTGATCTAATCTTTATGAAACTTTGTCAGAATGTTAAATTTTTTAAACTCTCGGCCTAGTTTGAAACTGGGTCATGTCGGGTCAAAAACAAGGTCACTAGGTCAAATCAAAGAAAAACCTTGTGTACGCTCTAGAGGACACAGTTTTGATCCAAAGTTCATGAAACTTTGTCAGAATGTTTATCCTTATAATATGTAGAACAAGTTTTAAACTGGGTCATGTTGGGTCAAAAACTTGGTCACTAGGTCAAATCTTAGAAAAACCTTGTGTACGCTCTAGAAGGCACAGTTTTCATCCAAAGTTCACGAAACTTTGTCAGAATGTTTATCCTCATAATATCTAGAACAAGTTCGAAACTGGGTCACGTCGGGTCAAAAACTAGGTCACTTGGTCAAATCATAGAAAAACCTTGTGTACGCTCTAGAGGACACAGTTTTGATCCAATCTTTATGAAACATTGTCAGAATGTTTATCTCCATAAACTCTAGGCCAAGTTCGAAACTGGGTCATGTCGAGTTATACACTAGGTCACTAGGTCAAATCTTAGAAAAACCTTGTGTGCGCTCTAGAAGGCACAGTTTTGATCCAAAGTTCATGAAATTTTGTCAGAATGTTTATCCTCATAATATATAGGACAAGTTAGAAACTGGGTCATGTCGGGTCAAAAACTAGGTCACTAGGTCAAATCATAGAAAAAACATTGTGTATGCTCTAGAGGACACAGTTTTGATCCAATCTTTATGAAACATTGTCAGAATGTTTATCTCTATAAGCTCTAGGCCAACTTTGAAACTGGGTCTTGTTGGGTCAAAAACTAGGTCACTAGGTCAAATCTTAGAAAAGCCTTGTGTACGCTCTAGAAGGCACAGTTTTGATCCAAAGTTCATGAAACTTTGTCAGAATGTTTATCCTCATAATATCTAGAACAAGAACCAAACTGGGTCACTTCGGGTCAAAAACTAGGTCACTAGGTCAAATCATAGAAAAACCTTGTGTACGCTCTAGAGGACACAGTTTTGATCCAATCTTTATGAAACATTGTCAGAATGTTTATCTCCATAAATTCTAGGCCAAGTTCGAAACTGGGTCATGTCCAGTTATAAACTAGGTCACTAGGTCAAATCTTAGAAAAACCTTGTGTGCGCTCTAGAAGGCACAGTTTTCATCCAAAGTTCATGAAACTTTGTCAGAATGTTTATCCTCATAATATGTAGGACAAGTTTGAAACTGGGTCATGTCGGGTCAAAAACTAGGTCACTAGGTCAGATCATAGAAAAACCTTGTGTACGCTCTAGAGGACACAGTTTTGATCTAATCTTTATGAAACTTTGTCAGAATGTTTATCTTCATAAACTCTCGGCCAAGTTTGAAAGTAGGTCATGTCGGGTAAAGAAACTAGGTCACTAGGTCAAATCTTAGAAAAACGTTGTGTAAGCACTAGAAGGCATAGTTTTGATCCAATCTTCTTGAAACTATGTCAAAATGTTTATTGTCCGTATATCTAAGCCCCCTATGAAACTGAGTCACGTCGGCTCAAGGTCAAATCTTAGAAAAACTTTGTGTACACCCTAGAGGGCACAGTTTTGATCTAATCTTCATGAAACTCTGTCAGAATGTTTATCTTAATGAAATCTAGGTAAAGTTTGAAACTGGGTCGTGTCGGGTCCAAAACTTGGTCACTAGGTCAAATATAAGAACGACCTTGTATACGCTCCAGAGGGCACAGTTTTGATCCAATCTCAATGAAACTGTGTCAGAATGTTTATTCTTACAATATCCAGGCCAAGTTTGAAACTGGGTCATGTTGGGTCAAAAACTAGGTCACTAGGTCAAATCTTAGAAAAACCTTGTGTACACTCTAGAGGGCACAGTTTTCATCCAAAGTTCATGAAACTTTGTCAGAATGTTTATCTCCAATAAATCTAGGACAAGTTTGAAACTGGGTCATGTCGGGTCAAAAACTAGGTCACTAGGTCAAATCTTAGAAAAAACCTTGTGTACGCACTAGAAGGCACAGTTTTGATCCAAAGTTCATGAAACTTTGTCAGAATGTTTATCCTCATAATATGTAGGACAAGTTTGAAACTGGGTCATATCGGGTCAAGAACTAGGTCACTAGGTCAAATCATAGAAAAACCTTGTGTACGCTCTAGAGGACACAGTTTTGATCTAATCTTTATGAAACTTTGTCAGAATGTTAAATTTTTTAAACTCTCGGCCTAGTTTGAAACTGGGTCATGTCGGGTCAAAAACAAGGTCACTAGGTCAAATCAAAGAAAAACCTTGTGTACGCTCTAGAGGACACAGTTTTGATCCAAAGTTCATGAAACTTTGTCAGAATGTTTATCCTTATAATATGTAGAACAAGTTTTAAACTGGGTCATGTTGGGTCAAAAACTTGGTCACTAGGTCAAATCTTAGAAAAACCTTGTGTACGCTCTAGAAGGCACAGTTTTCATCCAAAGTTCACGAAACTTTGTCAGAATGTTTATCCTCATAATATCTAGAACAAGTTCGAAACTGGGTCACGTCGGGTCAAAAACTAGGTCACTTGGTCAAATCATAGAAAAACCTTGTGTACGCTCTAGAGGACACAGTTTTGATCCAATCTTTATGAAACATTGTCAGAATGTTTATCTCCATAAACTCTAGGCCAAGTTCGAAACTGGGTCATGTCGAGTTATACACTAGGTCACTAGGTCAAATCTTAGAAAAACCTTGTGTGCGCTCTAGAAGGCACAGTTTTGATCCAAAGTTCATGAAATTTTGTCAGAATGTTTATCCTCATAATATATAGGACAAGTTAGAAACTGGGTCATGTCGGGTCAAAAACTAGGTCACTAGGTCAAATCATAGAAAAAACATTGTGTATGCTCTAGAGGACACAGTTTTGATCCAATCTTTATGAAACATTGTCAGAATGTTTATCTCTATAAGCTCTAGGCCAACTTTGAAACTGGGTCTTGTTGGGTCAAAAACTAGGTCACTAGGTCAAATCTTAGAAAAGCCTTGTGTACGCTCTAGAAGGCACAGTTTTGATCCAAAGTTCATGAAACTTTGTCAGAATGTTTATCCTCATAATATCTAGAACAAGAACCAAACTGGGTCACTTCGGGTCAAAAACTAGGTCACTAGGTCAAATCATAGAAAAACCTTGTGTACGCTCTAGAGGACACAGTTTTGATCCAATCTTTATGAAACATTGTCAGAATGTTTATCTCCATAAATTCTAGGCCAAGTTCGAAACTGGGTCATGTCCAGTTATAAACTAGGTCACTAGGTCAAATCTTAGAAAAACCTTGTGTGCGCTCTAGAAGGCACAGTTTTCATCCAAAGTTCATGAAACTTTGTCAGAATGTTTATCCTCATAATATGTAGGACAAGTTTGAAACTGGGTCATGTCGGGTCAAAAACTAGGTCACTAGGTCAGATCATAGAAAAACCTTGTGTACGCTCTAGAGGACACAGTTTTGATCTAATCTTTATGAAACTTTTTCAGAATGTTTATCTTCATAAACTCTCGGCCAAGTTTGAAAGTAGGTCATGTCGGGTAAAGAAACTAGGTCACTAGGTCAAATCTTAGAAAAACGTTGTGTAAGCACTAGAAGGCATAGTTTTGATCCAATCTTCTTGAAACTATGTCAAAATGTTTATTGTCCGTATATCTAAGCCCCCTATGAAACTGAGTCACGTCGGCTCAAGGTCAAATCTTAGAAAAACTTTGTGTACACCCTAGAGGGCACAGTTTTGATCTAATCTTCATGAAACTCTGTCAGAATGTTTATCTTAATGAAATCTAGGTAAAGTTTGAAACTGGGTCGTGTCGGGTCCAAAACTTGGTCACTAGGTCAAATATAAGAACGACCTTGTATACGCTCCAGAGGGCACAGTTTTGATCCAATCTCAATGAAACTGTGTCAGAATGTTTATTCTTACAATATCCAGGCCAAGTTTGAAACTGGGTTATGTCGGGTCAAAAACTAGGTCAAATGTTAGTATGGTAAAAACTCTTATAAATCTTCACCAGAGCCAGTGAACTGATTAATGCTCAGGTGAGCGATTCAGGGCCACCATGGCCCTCTTGTTTGACTTAGTGCATTTTAAGCCTATGGTACAAAGGTACCCTTACAGTCAAGAACCATAAGAGATAGGAACATACAGTTACAGGTTAAGATGTAGATGAATGGATTAAAACCCCATTCTGACCTAAACATTATGGGATGAACCTTCTTTAGAGGCAAGCATACGGTTGGGGGCATAGTGTTTCAAAAACACAATTTTCTAGTTTTTCAAAAGTTAATCGGGTCATTTACACCTTGGGCACTTTTTTCATGCAAAAAATCATGATCCTAGCGTCATGGGTTCTCGAGATATTTTGTTCACAAGGTTCCATAGGCTTAATGCACTAAGTCGAAAAAAGGGCATAACTCTGTCAAAAATTCACGATTTTTTTTCAAAAGTTATCTTCACCTTGAGCAATGCCTTCCTGCAAAAATACACGATCCTAGCATCAAGAGTTCTTGAGATATTTTGTTCACAAGGTTCCATCGGCTAAAAACGCACTAAGGCGAAAAAGGGGCATAACTTGGTCAGATATTCACGACTTTTTTTCAAAAGTTAATCAGGTCATCTACACCTTTGGCAATGTCACCGTGCAAAGAAAATCATAACCTTAGCATTAGAGGTTCTCGAGATATTTTGTTCACAAGGTTCCATAGGCTAAGTCGAAGAAGGGACATAACTCTGGAAATACGTGACCGGCGGAAAGAAAAAATACGGCTTATTTTTCATATTCATGCCACATAAAAATTTCAAGATCAATAAGCGGTTCTTGAGTTTCCCAGCTGCCAAAAAGCGTTATGGACAGACGGACGAACGAACAGGCCCAAGCCAGTATGCCCCCTCAACTTCTCTGAAGTTGGGGGCATAAAAACCAAATAAGAAGACCAGTTCTATTTTTGCCGGTCTTGTACTTTAAGAGTTATGCCCCTTTTCGACAAAATTAAATGTAAATTTGTGTTAACATGCTGGTAGTGCCTAAGGTGTAGATAACCTGATAAACTTTTAAGCAATTTTGTTAAAAATGACTGAATTTTGCCCCTTTATCTACTCTAACATTTTTCAACTTTTGAACCGTTTTTCATAGAGACCTTATTTTTGCTATACAAATAATATTTGCTAGTCTATCATTTTAATAATACTTACATTTTGTTGAGGTCATTAGATTTGTGCCCCTTTCCTATTGAACAAAACGCTGGAGCCTTGATTATTCAAAGGTGGATAACACCCCACCCCCGCCCCCGCCCCCCCAAAAAAAAATGCAGACCAATACTTTTTCTTTTTCGTTTGTCATGCACTTTTGGAGTTATGCACCTTTTTCTTAAATTAGAATGTAAGTTTGTGAGAAAAATTTTGGAAAAAGGTATTTGAGGTAGGTTGTTCATATTTGGCATACCGGTAGGGCCTAAGGTGTAGATCACCTGACAGTGTTAAATTTTAAATTTATTAGCTTTTTCGTAAATATATGACTGAATTATGCCCCTTGATTGACTTTGGCATTTTTTCAACTTTTGAACTTTTTGACGTAGATATTTCTTTTTTGCTATACTACTAGTATTTGATGTGTAGATCATTTAAATGACGGTCACGTTATGTTGCATTCATTATTGGCAGAGTTGTGTCACTTTACTTGGCTGTACACAATATTTTAGGGTTGATCTATTACTCAACAATTGTAACTGCTTTGGCCTTGATATTTCATAGATCATAGATGAGTAGAACATACAAAAATTAGCAGACCTGTATTTTCGTCTCTTTTTATTGACCTCGTTAAGGTCAGACATATAGTTGGGGGGCATGGTATTTTACAGTAAACATTTTCTAGTTTTTCAGCATTTTGCTTGTACGACCCCTCTTGTCTTTTATCACTTTTGATTGTATTGAGATTACGCAGGCAGAGGATCACTTCTTCATCAGGATTACACACCTTCGAGAAGCCCCCATCGGTTCACCGTTTCCCGGACTAAAATAATTCTGTCATATGTCGGTAAGTGTGTAATTGTTGACGTCATTTTCAACAGGTCACTTTTTCTCCAGTGGTGAGCTCTCGTGAGGATCTTAATGAGAGGGCACACTAATGGAACATGGCAGAAAATATCTAAATTTGATTGCGAAAAAAAACAAAACAAAACAAAACAAAAAACACAAAAAACAAAACACTTTCATCTGAATCATCTGAAGTTATCAGGAAACAGGGAAATTAACTTAGTATTTTTTTTTAAAGTTTCAGCACAACACCTGAAAATGAAGACCACTAGTGGTACATATTATGGTCATGATCACCTTATCGAAAAGATAGTGGTAGTTATATATCTATGTGGTAAGTCTCTGTATCTTAAGCTGGCTAAAAAATTCTTCAAAGTAAACACAACTTCATTACTTTTTCAGCTTCCATTGTCGCCAAAAGTCTCACTTTCCATACCCTTCGTATCGATCATAACGTCATAAACCGTTTATCGCTCGCAAGAATGGGCAGTTGCAAAGTAACTTTTGTTTATAAGCACAAAGCTAAGAACATTTTAGTTAACAGGTAGAGCCCATGTAGGACAGCACCATGCTCTCCATATACTTGCTGTACTAAGCAGGCTCAGATCAGCGTGCTGGTATGCACGCACAGCTGAAGTCAAAACTGATGAGTCTGTAATAACACAGTGTATTTTGTTTGATACAGGGCTGTTTCATTTTTCGTTTTTGTGATTTCTACAAATGTACCTAAAGTATATGTTTAGATCCATTTTAGTCATTCGATAATTCAGAAAAAAAGAGTGAGTGAGTGAACTTTGGTTTAACGTCCCACCAACACAGAGGTCGAAGGGAGACGGAATAGGAGTTTGAAGTCTCATCCGAAAGAATGGAGAAGCGGGAAATATATAACCGGCTTCAGAATGTCTGCCTCCTTCTAGCCCGGTTCTCGCCCACTTTTCTTCCCCACCCCAGTTTCTGCTCACCTTCTCCCATCCCAGGCCTGTCTCCCCTGCCCCCACCCCTTTATCAACCCGTCCAGAAAAGCACCCGCTAGGCGGCTACCGATAAAAACCACAGTATTGTGTTGACACTATATATTTCTAAAAATAGATTATCGCAACAACTTGAATGGATTTCTAAGCAAATTATTTATATATCTCGCTGGCACTTTCAAGCAATAGCAAGACACGTCGCGATAACTTTAATAAGATTCGAAAACGAGATAATAATAACCGTAAGTCGACTAAAGGTGTTAAAAATCATGTTATTAAGTTGATATCACGATGGCACTTCAGCGCATTATTATGTAATTTGACTAGATAACTTACCTTACCGGAAGTCGAGATAGTATAAAGCCAGCCGTTATAAGTCGACTTAAAAGTTTCAATTGACGTGTTATTATCGCATTATCTGGGTGGCACTCCTATGCCACCATACATTTTAAAGGAACGTGTGTCAGTATATGTTGTAAAGCTGCATAGTGTAATGTTCTGTATTTGAACGTTGAAATGTCTCTTTGAAACTTTATTTATCTACCAAACGCCATTTGAATATTTTCAGGAGTGAATGTTATAATAATGAATGAGAGCTAATAGCAGTGAACATTCATTTAGAACATGCTCATAGATAAGAATATTTTGAATAACTCGAGATATCTATCAGGGGCCGTATTTATAAAACGACTTATGTTGTTGCTATGGTGTTGCTAAGGCTGAATTTCTGTGAAGGAGATTCCCTACAACTACGAAATTTGCTCTGGAGGACAAGTCTGGAGAAGACTGTTCCTCAAGAGCAACTTTCATAGTTGTAGGGAATCTCCTTCCTAGAAATTTAGCCTTAACAACAGCATAGCAACGACTTAAGTGCTTTTATGAACACGACCCCTGGATAATAGCAGACAAGAAATGTGCCAAAGAGCAGATGCCTATACAAGGGTTTTGTTCCAGAAGCATTGTCAAAATGTGATGCTTTTCATAGTTTTAGCATAAATTGGTTAAATATCAACAAAATTATTACACACACGCACAACTCATTCAAAGTTAAAGAGCTCTTCAAATTTGCAAAACGCGGAACACAGTCCCTAAATAATAAATATATTTGCTTGATTTCCTTATATTATGCCTACGTAATTGACCACTATACGAGAGTATGATTTGCAACATACATTAAAAAGAACTCGTTTTCTGATCTTAGTGACAGTTTTCAATATTTTAGGCTCTACATGTGGAAGAATGAAAGAAGCCTATGCATGTGCAAGCGCGGCTAACACCGATAATGACTGCATTCTTTTCGACATAAGCTGTAATGAACAAGAACACATTTTCATAAAAGAGGCCTCGTACGGATTTAGAAAAGATCAGCCTCAAGGCTGTAAGACTTCTGCGGCAGAGTGCCGACTCAAAGATGGACCCAACAAAGGATGCTGTACAGATGCAGGAGGAGATCAACACAAGCAATTTGAAGTTGATCATAAATATAACATCTTTAAAGCATGCTCGTGGAAGCATCAGTGCTCGAAACAAACACCTGTTGGGAATCTGGAGGGAGAGTTTTCAAAATACTCGTTTCTTGACTATGAATGCCAGACAGGTACGAGAGTATTTCTGTAATAAAGCACATAAACGTACAATGTTAATAAGAGTAGTAATGGACAGTGTTTCTGAATTGCCTGGGAAGCATTCACAATCGGCCAAAAAGTCAGCTTTTGTGTGGTATTCAAATATTTTAGGGTAAGTCCCCAAAAGCAATCTGATCAGGATCATCAAAATTAGTTCAGTACTTAGTCTATGAATTGGAAAGTGAAAGGACAGGCAATGATCGGTAATTAATACAATTAAATCCCACAGCCCGCCCTCAAAACCAAAAGGGAAAGAAGCACACAAATACAATGTGGTAACAAATGTTCACGAAAGACATGCAACCGAATGAACAGCTCTTTCCAAAAAAAGGGACCCCGGTTTGAGCTAAATTACCCACAAAACTACAATAGGAAACATTACTAATATGAGGCGTTTGATTATAAAAAAAAAGGATGGGTTATTGTTGGTTTCAGCTTTGCAAAAACGGCTAATTGTCGTACACCTGGCTTGTCAGTTCCATTTTATTTGAACACCTGGGTCACTTGTTCAAACATCGTCAGCTTAACGAAGTCATTAGTGCATGATTCGGTCAGTCTTCTAGTACAAATAAGATTAACTGTGCTGATATTTTAGCAAAAAATATGAGGATTTTCTATACTGCAAAAGCTACTCACGTTTGTGCAGCAAAACATGGTTGTTTTTTTTACGTACAATACGTTTGAAACAGTTAACGACTTTATTAGTATTAAACAGCCGAGCTCAGACGTTCATGTGACTGGCTTTCAAATTAGTTTACCGTATCTCGGACCCTCTCTAAATTCACTGAAGGAAAAGAGAACCGAAGAAAATACTATACCTGTCTTACTTAAAAATTTGAAAAAAAAAAAAAACTAAGAAAAAAAAAATTGTGTGGAGAGAAAGAGAGAGAGAGAGAGAGAATACCCTTACTCGCGAAGCAAGTACTCTGCCACTGAGCAAGGGACTAAGCTGATAAGCTATAACAAAACATTTTATTATGCGCCCTTGACAATAGTCATGCGGCATTATATTTTGCTCCTGTCCGTCTCGCCGTACGTCTATCTTTCGCGCCTAAATGTTTGTGTAATCAACTCCTCTCACAATTTTTAAGCAATCAAGATATGCATGTGATTTTTTGCAGATGAGAAAATAATTTCAACAAAATTGCCGCATTTTCGACTTAGACATTTTTGAGATTAGTGTTCAATATAGGGTAACAAGTTCATGTATTCAACTCCTGCCAGAGTTTTCAAACAATGAATTTCAAACTATGCAAAGATGTTACAAACATACTGAAGATGAACATGTGGCTTTTGAAAGATGACTTTTTTTTTTTTTACAAAATTACAGCATTTGCGACATTGACTTTTCAGACATAAGTCTGCAACATGGGGTGAATGTGTTGCGGGATCCTGGGTGGGGATGGGGCAAGGGGTGGGGACTGGTGCAGGGCACGGGGGCACGACCTGTGTCTTACAGATATACTTTTCTAGTTTAAGCAAAACTGCAATTAAATGTGGCTTTTTGATGGAGATAAAATTAAATTTGACTGAAGAACAACCTTTGACCTTATTCAGTGGTCAGTTTCTTGGCCCTTTGTATAATCATCACCTTTTACAGGTTTCAATGCGACAATGTGCATGCTTTTTGGTCAACCTAATTACGGTTGGCAAAGTTGGCAACTATGGGTTGTAGCAACGCTTTTAAAGGCTTTATCATATTGTTCTGAGGCTTAGTTACGAGATTTTAGACATAACAATCTGAATAAACTGTTTTGAGGCAGAAAAAATTAATGAATATAAGTTTTAAAACTTAGTCATTTCAGGCACTAAATATCACAATATACTTTGTGCTATCAGCTTCTTTTACAGTTATACAGTTTTGTTTGGCTTGATCTCGTAAACCTTGCAGAATTTCAAACATTGCAGATGTATGACAGAAATGCAGAGAACTATTAATAGCGGTAAAATTAATTTTATTCAGAATTATAACTTTTTGAACTAAGCCGGTTCAACAGTTTGAATCAGGCCAGCAGGGCAGTTGTTTGAAAAAATGATAATGACAATTTGGTGATGTATGTTGCCCTGTGACTAGCACTGAACAGAGGCATCCTTCGTGTCTTACAGACAATTTTCTAGTTCAATTTTCTATTATTTCTAGATCTGCAGATTGTTCGTTTCTGTGAACAAGAGCAAGCTTCTGGAAAAACAGTGGACCTTATACTTGATGGAGGCGAGCATTTGATCAACAACTCTCTCAGTAACTCCCACAGTACTGAGTGCAAATGTATTTTGGAGACGAATGGCACAGATAAATACCAAATAAGCGCACCAGATTTGCGTCTTCAATCGGAATCACATGGCTGCAATTCAGATACAGTAATATCAGGCTTGGCTATAACAAACATTACTTGTAATACTAGCTTTACCAGTATTAGGCCATCCGGCTATATATCTTCAACCGATCCCAATTACCATCCGATAACGGTCTCATTTAAATTCTTACCGGAATTTATTTGGATAAAGGTAAAAGGTAAAGGTAAGTTTATTTTCCATGTTTCTTTTAGCATAACGTGAAGTATACTGAGAAGATTAAAATAATTCCACTATCATATTTTTAAATATCTAAAAATTAAATGCAGTACAACTTGTAAATCTTTCCAATAGGGAAAGAAATAAGCAATGTCTAATTCCACTCTATTTAAATATCTCGGCCAAAAGCTTTCTTCAGTAAAACGGAACTTTGTAGAGAAATAAATGTTAGCAGCCATTATACTAGACAAACTAGGCTAAGCGTAATGGCTGCTAACATGTAATTCTCTGCGAAGTTCTGTTTTACTGAATAAGGTATGCGTACACCAATATTTCAATGCACATTTTATTTCTTTTTCACATGGTTAAATGTATTTCCGTTTCACGAATTTGAAATTGCTCGACCGAATCGATCAGGAATTAGCAGGCATAAGGCCACTTTACATACAGGCGAATCACTTTATGTTTACGGTTTTCTGAAGTAACATTCCTCCTTCTATATCAGATTAAATCCGAAAGCTTGAAATCGGACTGGCGCTTTATTTGGATTGCCGCGCCTTCATATCTCAACCAGATGCAGAGTTTTGGATTATTTGGGTTAGCTGGAAGCTGGAGTTTTAAAAAGGGACGTCGGAAGAAAATTTTACTGGTTGATTACCGCAAATTACAACCTTTAACGACGTGCGCTGTTTACAGTTAGTCCAAAGACCGCGAAAAAGGAGCAAACAGAAGTCATGACGTTAAAATACAGTAACGCGGTCTCCGTAATAGGCTTGCCACGGTAGCGTCGACTTAACTGAAAATTGTGGATGACATTTATGAATGTGATGGCAGTAAGAAATCGTCTGAAAAAGCATGGCGTAAGATACAGAAGGCCATACAAAGGACGGATCCTGGAGCAACATTACAAATTCTTTATTACATTACGATTACATGTATGTAACAACAACAGGATCAAACAATATATGGAATTCAAGAAAAAAAAAATAAAAAAAAATAAGTAGATTAATAAATAACTAAATAAAAATACGATGCAAACAGTCAGATAAATTTACACGCATATTCTTAAGGGTTTTGTTGCAGTAAGCAGTACTTCAGTCCTGTCGAATATCGTTGCCTCCTAATTGTAGGGCTTTTACCAGACCGAGATAAATGATACTCAGATCTCGGCGACAGTTGTTCGCAGTTCTGCCACAGAAACACAGGCAGCACATCTATTTATTAGGCTTCGATGGAAGGGACCAAACTTGAAGGCAACATCGTAGGTATAGCATGAGCATTATTTGATAAATGCTGAAAGCAAATAGGGTCATGAGAGCTATATATATTTGAATGTAAGGTTTCAGACAAGATAAAAAAACAAACAAACAAACAAACAAAAAACTAGAAAGAAAATAATGTCTGTAAGACAAAGGTGATGTTCCCGTGTCCTGCACCAGTCCCCAACCCTTGCCCCGTTCCCACCATCGATCCAAAAAACACATTCGCCCCATACCGAAGACTAACGTCTGAAATGTCGGAGTCGAAAATACAATAATTTTGTTAAACCTTCATTTTTCATCGTCTAAATGTCTTATGCTCATCTTCAATAATTTTGTAACATCTACGCAAAGTTTAAAATTGATTGCTTGAAAATTGGGAGGAGTTGATTACAAAATGTTGCTACACTTTATGGAAGACTTGTCTCAAAGTTGTATAAATAAAAATGCCGTAATTTTGTCAAAACTATAGTTTGGCCAACAAAAAGCCACATGCACGTCTTTAATATGATTGTAACATCTGCGCAGAGTTTCAAATTCATTTCTTGAACACTCTGTGAGGAGTTGATTTCACAAATTTTCTACCCCATAATGAAGAGTAACATAAAAATTCCTAAGTCGAAAATACGAGTAGCATTATTTTGTTAAAAAATACTTTTTTTCGTCTTCAAAAAGTGACATGCACATCTTTAATAAACGTGTGCAAAGTTTCAAATTCATTGCTTGAAAACTGTTTGAGAAGTTGATTACATAAATTAATTTTGCTATCCTAAATTGAAGACAAACCTAAAATTGTCTAAGTCGAGGTCGAAAAAGCCGTAACTTTGTCGAAAACTTTTTTTCATCTTTAAATGTTCAATATTCTTGTAACATCTTTGCAAAGTTTAAAATGGATTGTTTGAAGACTCTAGGAGAAGTTGATCACAAAATCTTGCTACCATATACTGAAAATTTAAAGAGTAACTACACTTCAGGAACTGACTGAATCAGATCCCAAACCCTATCCCCAACATCAAAGGGAAAGGTTGACAAAGACATCCCAACAAACAATAAATTACAAGTGATAAGCCGAGTCAGCAGCTCTTTCCCAAATAGGTGGCAACTCAGCTATCTTTACTGACTAAATAATTTAGACCAACAGAAGGGTTCCAACGGACTAAGCAAACTATACGAAAAACATTTAACAACTATTTTACCTATTTTCTATTTTTATTATAGAAGGATTAAAATGAGAACACAATAAATTAAACAGCACCGAACATAAAACAAATGCAACCGCAACGAAAGTACCGCCCTGGGACGGTCAGTAATAACTACTGGGGGGGGGGGGGGGGGGGGAGGTTAAACAAGTTTGTTCAAATGATGGGCCCAGGGTCTAAAATGGTCCCACCCTAGGGGGGGGGTTAAACCGGTTTTACTCGAAGCCTTACCTCAAAATTTTGTGAGTCAAAAATGCCGCAATATTGTCAAAATATTTGTTTGCCTGCAAAATGTCACATGCACGATTTCAATATGCTCGTAACATCTGTGCACAATTTCAAATTTATTGTTTGAAAACTCTGCGAGGAGTTGATTACAAAAACTTCTTACAGTATACTACGGAAGCGTATTGGTGCCTCCACTTTTTGCGTTATGTTTCAACTTGTTGACTTCAAATATAGCGATTTGTTGCAGTTTACGAACCTATGTTGACTTGTGTTAGTCGACATATTTTGTTATATCGCCGTTAATCGACTAAGATCATTGGGTATTAAAACAAAACTTGCGAAGAAGAAATCGATATTTCTGAAGTGTTACAAAAATCAACATAAACAGAGTCGTCTTGGAAATAATACTCGCTATTTTGACTTATGAAAAATTTGATAAGACTAGGATTTATGAAAGGATCACACTTTACGCAAGGCGAATAAATCGCTTGTAGTGTAACTTGATGATCTTTGCCAAGTCGAAATATTGCAGCTATATTTACTACTCTAAGATAAAGCTTTCTGCGGTGCTTGTAAGCTGGACAGTCTACAGCTTCCGTCTTTGTCAGTCGTCGTTTGTAAAAAACCTTTGTAAAAATACTTGTTGCCGCTTACCAATCTGAACCAAAAGTCACATGCAGTACTGTAAAACACTTATATTTGGCGGTCACTTTATTTTCGCGATATTGGCGGAAAAGAAGAAAATCGCCAAATTAAAATGTCGCCAATATAAACTCATGATACTGAAAGGAGAAAAAATGTTATTGAGCATATAATCGTATTTCCTCTACCAACATATCAAAGCTAGTACACAGCACATATATTAGCGCAAAATAAGATGTTTTGCAAACAACAAGTGGGAGGAAACGGAGTATGAAAACGTTCTCACCAGAATCACAAAACCGCCAAAATAAAAATCCGCCTAAAGGTCAATATTTAACAAGAAATATCTTTAAAAAAAAGATATAAGACGAAGTGAAAGAAGACATATTTGAAACAAATAATATTTTTTTTTATTTCTGTTGAAATAAGAAATTGGCTGCAAGCAAGGTTTCAGAATACGCCCCGCAAAATTATCTGCACTCAATGTTTTAAATACGCTATACGCCTTTAATAATTAAAATGTAAAAAATAACCAAAATCTAATGGGGTATCTATGAGAAATTTTTACTGTGATTGAAAAAATTCCAAGTTCAAAACCCTGTCGCTATGTCATAATAACAAAATAAAAATTGGCTAAGTTCAAAATGCTGTAAATTTGTCAAAATGATTTTTTCAGCAGTACTCTTCTTCATGTACATCTTCAATATGTCTGTAACAAATCTGCCAAGTATAAAAAGGGTACATTGAATGCCCACGGAGGAGTTCATTTTACAAAGTATGCACTATTAACCATTATTCTATATGAGTATTGGTCGAAAATGGACTAAGTTCAAAATGATAGAAATTTGACAAAAATCATTTTTGCAACATTGAGATTCTTCATGGATATCTCTTCCATATCTCTGTAACATACCTGGCAAATGTTAGAGTACACTGAAAGGTCTAGGAGGAATTTCACAAAATGTGCAGTAATAGACATTTTGCAATATGTGCAATGGTCAAAAATTAAGTTCAAAATGCTGTGAAATTGTCAAAAATCATTTTTTCTGTAAAATAAATCTTCATACACATAACCAATATATCTGTTACATACCTGCAAAGTATTAAAAGGATACACATAAAGTGCTAAGAGGACTTGATTTCACAAAGTATGCACTATCAGGCATTATTAATATACAAAAAGGTTGAAAAATGGCTAAGTTCAAAATGCTGTGAAATTGTCAAAAATAAAGATTTTGACATGAAACTCCTTCATGCACATCTACAATATGTTTGTAACATTCCTGCAAAGTATTCAAAGAATACACTTAAAGGTCTGAGAGAAGTAGATTTCACAAAGTATGTACCATCAGCCATTATCAAATATACAAAAAGGTCGAAAAGTGGCTAAGTTCAAAATACTGTAAAATTGTCAAAAATGAATGTTTGACCTGACACTCCTTCATGCACATCTACAATATGTCTGTAATATATCTGCAAAGTATTGAAAGGATACACTGAAAGCTATAGCAGGAGTTGATTTCAGAAAGTAGGCATTATCTGTAGTATTGCAAACATCCAACGGTAAAAAGTACAAAGTGGCATAACTCTTGCAAAACTAATCCCTCAACCCCTATTTTCTTAAACATGCATTGTCTGATTGTTAAGGTGTGATAAAAATTTGAACAAAATCGGTGAAATGCTACTTAAGTTATAGAGCAAACCTTAAAATGTTGACAGAATGACAGAATCACGGACAGGCTGAAAACAGTATACCTCCCAAACCCCTAAAACTTTGTTTTGTGGGGGTATAAATTACTTTTGGTTTTAGTAAAAGTTATGTTGATTAATCTTTTGGTTCAAGTCAGGTAAACGAGGATGGGAGTGGTTATCTAAATGTTGATATGACATATATGAGTAGATGAGTGGGTATCTTTTGGAAAAGACCTGGTTCTTTGGTGAAGTGTATGTTTTCTTTGTTAGGTATATTTGAAGGTTTGGGTGTTCTTCCTGTTGCAGTACATATTTAGCATTGATTGATTAAGTGATAGTGTAAAATTATTTAAAAACTGTTTGTGATAGATGGAAGACATACACATGAATGTCGGAGCCTTTATTTATGAGCAGCGATAGGAGAAAAGCTTTATTTGGGGTCATCAATGAGACTCAAACATTGTGTGATGGTTAGATGTTGAAATATTAGAGAAAATAGCAGAATTAAACAATATAAGGAGTGGAAACAAAGGTATTGACTAGCTCTGTGGTTACTCCATAGCAGAGCTTTGCCTTTTTTTTTTTTTTTTTTTTTTTTTTTTTGGTTTTTTTTTTTGCATATGTGAAATCAGGTTTTGTAATAATGTGAGTCTTTTAAGGTTCTGCAGTACACTTCGGCCATTTTTGACCATATTTCTGCATAAAATCACATCTAATCACAGCCCAAATAAAGCAAACTTTTGAAATAAAAGTGGTTCTTTCCCCTAGATATAATGAAACTGTCTCTCTAAATGTACAGAATGCTATTGTAAAAGGTACCTTTGAAGAGTTTTAATTTTTTTTTGTTTTTCTCTCACATGGTCAAAATTTGTCTAAGTCCATTTTATACAAGAAAGTGTTGATATTATCCCCGTGATGTCACATGGTATTATTCAAGCATTACTCAGTTTGTCCTCCTGAACACACTGTTCACCCAGATGCAAGAAGTTGGTGCCCATGCCAAAACATGCTCATATAAGTTTATGGGAAAATGCACTTTTTGAAGTGCATGCTACTATTATTTGTCTGTGTATTGTTACAGAAGTGCTAGGAATTTGCCATCAGTGTTGAAGGCAGCAAGTTCCAGCAGCTAAGCCTGGGCAAGTAATTGAAACTGTGGGGGCTTCCAGCCTAATGTGAAGCCATATATCAGTTATGAATCATTCTTTCTATTCTGTAATGTTAAGTGCTTATTTTGAATAGTCTTTCATAACAATATTCTGTATCATCAATTCAATATAATGATTAAAACGTCCATCTCTGTGATTTACTTGTCTTTTAAAATCATGTTATAACAAGTGATAAACAGCCTAGACTTCTCATTTGCTCCTTACTTGGAGCCCTTTACTGCATTTGTTTGGCTGGGCACTCCTTTTTTCAGAGAATAGTCCACTCTTGATATCTGAAAGTCAAAGTTCATCTCAAACTACTGGTAACTCAAATTCAATTTTCTGATCCCGGAAAATTTATTTTGAGATACCAGTAGTTTATAATAACAGAAGATGAAATATGTCCAAACCATTTTCTTTGATTTAAGAGGGTACTTTGAAATATCAGTGTTTGAGATAACAAGAGTTAACTATATCGTAAAAACTGCATTATCGTAAAAACTGCATTATGGGACATCTACGTTTTCTCAAGATATCTGTAAGCGACTCTTATTTCAACAGCATAATTACAGGTATCAGTTCAAACATTTTCAAACAAAGGCGCTTGATACTCTTTCATATATTATTAGGTAACAACAATTTCCTTGAGGTCTGAGAATATTTTGATTATTGTAAATTTAAGTATAAGATGGCCACCAACAGAGCCTTCCTTACGAAATGAAATATAAGCTCCATACTGCTTATTTTTATTATTATTTTATCATACATGTGATATCTCCCTATTTCCGAGGGATTTGCCTATATTTTGCCCATTTCCTATTTGGAATTTTAGAATTTCCCCATATATGTCTTGTACATCTCCCTATTTGGAATTTCAGATCTCCCTACCAAAATACAAGAATTCCCTACTTTGTTTAATCATTCTCCCTATTTGAAAAAAAGTAGAGGAAAATCTCTCTATTTGTCTTCACATGTATCACATGTCTGATATTATTATTGAATAGCAGTATCCTTATGTTGGGGTTATCCACTATGGCGAGAAACCAAACTGGTCCGTAAATTATTGACATTCTTCGGTACATTCCGATATGCTTCCGATGGTACGGTACTGTATTTTACCCGGTTCAGTACAGCCGGGTGCGTAAATTTACCGGAACGGACCGGTTAATGGACTGAATTACCGGAACGGACCCGTTTTCCCCTATCTTCAGTAGATATTTGTAATATTTTTTATTAAATAACTCTTATTTAATATTAATACATATTCTGTATGCCATCTAGCGCAAATCGATTAGAGATATTAGTGAAAATACTCTTTGAGTATTTTGCGCCATGGGTAGGCCTCTTAATACCCACGCATATGCGTTTCATCTTAAAATCATATAATCTTATACAAAAATCTGGTTATCTTTCTTCCAAGACCTGGAGCGAATGAAAAACACAAAAATTCCCGAATTTTTGTTCCATAGTATCATGACCAACATTTCAGCCATAGAAACTATGTAGAGCTATATGTATCAAGTCGGTGGATGAAATCAGGGGTTGCAAGTTAAGATAATACATGTTAGTCATAGGTAGGGCCTTGAATTAATCTGCGCGTGTAGATTGTATCAAAATATCTCAAAAATCGGCTGGAAATATGAATAATAAGGGTCTGTTCCGGTCCGACCCGGTAATTAGGTCCGTTCCGGTAAATTTACGCACCGAGTAGGAAAAGAACTACTTTTTTACTACGAAAGACTTTTCGCACCATAGAATCTTTTTTTTCTCAAGCCATCGGCATTTGCGTTTCTCGCGTTCTGCTTAACTCTATCAATCATTACAGCGTTAAAGTGAAAAACATATTTAAAACTAAATGCAAAGTGCAAATAATAACATTTTTAATGTAACTAAATCTTCTGACAGGTGAATAACAATTCCATGACATATGCTGTCTTCCATACAGAGATCAAGTCAAGTTTTGGCGCAAACGATGATTTTATTAGACTTCGTCTAAAAACCAACAAATTTTGCTGCCGCCAAATATAAGTGTTTTACAGTATTTCCGGGTTAGGGATTGACTGCATACATTTTTGGGGCAGACCGTTTCAGAATCTTGGTTCGATTGTATCTTAAAAACTACTCAAACTTCTATCGGGAAAGCTAGTGTTTGTTTTTTCTTAGGGCTAGCTTGTAATCACCTATTTTGAAAAGAGCTGCATATTTTGCTCTCTGTTCGTTAAGTCCATAACAAGTGTTATTACTTCCTTTTAGATATCCTGTACGGTAGTCGGGTGTTGATTGTGACGAGGGTAGGCATGCAGGTGGTAAAGATGGAGTTTTCTTGGGTCAGCTACTACCTGCAACGTTCTCTAATTTTCGTTTTTGAGGCATGTCCATCGATCCACGTCCACTTCAATAAAAAGTGTTGTAGAGAGCCATCTCTTTACATCTGATCGTCGAAGCACGCTCCAACACGCTATACATACGGTCGGCGTAAGTTAGACTAACGTTGTACATGCGTTGGACATAAGACAAGAACGCTACAAATACGCTGGGAACACGCTGTTATATGCTTGTAGAAGTTATGTATACGCTAGGTATAAGTTGTGAATAAGTTGCTTATGCGTTATATAGTCGTAAAGTACGCTATGTATGCGTTCCAAAACAGGCTGCCGTTTGATTTTTTAATTTATCTCCAGCGTATGCCAGCGTATTGGATAAATTTTTCATACGTCGGCATACGTTGTTTGAAACGTTGTAGTGTGACAGGGCCTTTAGATCGATTTAAGCCCATCCCAATAATTTATTGTTGACAGTTCGAAGGCGATGTATCCGTTGTGGTGTATCAGGTTTATTGTTTGTGTTGTCTACTCATCTGCAGTCTTCGGAAAAATCGGATTATCTCATAAAGCCCAGTCTCCAACACATTCTATATTTTCATGGCATATAAATGTATTAAAATTTTGTCTATGTACAAAACATAAAATGTGCTGGAGGGTGGGTCATATATTTTGAAAGCCGCAAAGGCTACCAAATTCGTCATTATCGCCAAAATCCACTGTGGGTATGACTGGAGGTATGGGTATATTCAAAATGAAAATCACAAATATTTTTTGCCAGAACTGGTTAATTTTGTGTTTGCTGTTACAGTCAAGGTTTGAATTTTCTTATGAATACATTTTATTATCGAGATAGGACTTTTGAAAAATGACTTTTCTGGGGGCTAAATATAGGCCTTATTATACTAGGTTCTTTGTTTTGTTAGAACGGTATTGAAAGGAGCCAGTTAGACAATTGAACACATGGCCTTTTTTCACAGGGTCTTTGTAAATTGCATCGAGTTATATTTTAAATTTTCGCCGGGTTCATAATATATTGTTATAAAAATAACAACCCAAGCGTTCAAAAATTTATGACAAACGCGATGATTTTGATTTCGACATTGTTAATTTTCCGTTTTTGGATGGTGATGTTCCCCGCATCACTTCTTATGGTGTTTACATTTCTCAACTTATTCGCTTTGTTAGGGTGTCTAGTCACATGATTTGGCTGATTTCAATGCTCGTAATAAAAGTTTGACTGCCAAGCA
The DNA here is from genome assembly GCA_963989385.1 of Ctena decussata. Lineage (NCBI taxonomy): Eukaryota > Metazoa > Mollusca > Bivalvia > Lucinida > Lucinidae > Ctena > Ctena decussata. The sequence goes on from OZ022502.1 coordinate 22,642,155, forward strand.
TTCACAGCAGGGGTATCGGTATCATAAACTTCGGAAAGCTTTTTCTAAATTTTATCGTAGACACTTTGAACTGGTTTCTAAATATAATACAGGGTTTAGGTCGCTTTTGCAACAAGGGCCTATCGGGACCTGAATTTTACTGTGACTTAGTATATAAATTACGCAAAATGGCAGAAAAAAACAGAATTTCCTGATCAATTTGAGAAATTTATCATGCGATTTAAACGCATTGGCTATAACATAGATGAAACGCGACAGTCTGCATGCTTAGTGGTTAAGCCAATCACGGTTAACAACTTTGCTGTTCTCTTTAATTGCACGTCGGTGGGTCGGAGTTCAGACTCTATGATAGCCCAAACATAAAGCTATATAGAAGTTGGTTGGGGCCGGATGTTTGTCTGTTTCTTGGCCCACCGGGGTTCAACTGGTGATCTACTTTTGCTCCAGTGTTCCAGTGGTGTTGCTGACGCCCCAGGGATCTCCAGGTATCTCAACACGTTTTGGCTGTCGAGTCCTCATCCTGGCTTCATCACTGTCTTTTCTTGATTTTAATTGTTGCCCGTGATGACTCACTGATGTGTTAGGGGACCTCCATACGAGCCGAACTACCAACTAATTGTGTGTACCGCGGCGGAGGGTGAGGGTGAAGGTTTGGGCCCAGTAAAACCGGTTTAAACACCCCCAGTAGTTATTACTGACCGTCCCAAGGTGGTACTTTCGTTGCGGTTGCATTTGTTTTATGTTCGCTGCTGTTTAACTTATTGTGTTTTCATTTTAACCCTCCTGTTTTCTAAGTTATTTAGTTCAGTAAAGATAGCCGAGTTGCCACCTATTTGGGAAAGAGCTGCTGACTCGGCTTAACCCTTGTAATTTATTGTGTTTTTTTGGACGTCTTTGTCAATCTTTCCCTTTGATGTTGGGGATAGGGTTTGGGATCTGATTCAGTCAGTTCCTGAGGTGTATTTACTCTTTAAAATTCTAATTAGCCTAATTCAAAGCATACTAACCATTCTTACAGAAAATATTAATTTTGAACATACTTATATTGTTTAAACCTATTTTTATCGACATCAAAAGATATTTTTGATATTGAAAATTGAACGGGGTAACGTAAATAACTTGCCACTAAAGAGTTATGCAAGGTTTGCCAAGGTGGCAAACGCTTTTGATAAATATAAACCGAGACGATAATTTTGATATATAAAAACAAATTTTACACTCCGTAGACCACCCTTTTGAAAGACAGGCCCTGATATTTCATCCACTATTACCTCTGTGTGTGTGTGTGTAGTGTTTGCGTCCTCATGTTCAGTTTTGCCGGGGTGAAAAGGCAGACGTTCCGTGACACAACAATCACCGACCGCCCTAATACGATTGTTTAGCCCCGGGCTCACTTGGTGCGAATTTGCTGATAACTGGATTGAATAAATTCTTCGTGCCGCCCGTGGGAGCCTTGAATGAATGCATTCAGTCCACTAGGCCCACCGCTGTACTTGTCTGAGATCTTATGGTGTTATGAGGAGATGAAGTAAAGAATGTTATGAACAAGGTTTTAGCAATCAGAGCAAGGATCATAGCTTTGTGATAAACATACCAATTCTATTCATTTATTAATTTGTTTTTATGGTCCTTTTATGGAAACTGCACTAATATCGAGCCGATCGATAAGCAGTTGTGAGGGAAAACCAAAGGTCCCGGGGCAAGTCCATCAGACCTTCTGCATGCAGAACTAGCCCTTCTCACTTGTGCACCAAAGCGATGAGAGACGTAATGTTTAAGAGCTAGTGCGCTTATCTAACCGTTACCTTACCCATAAGGCTAATATAAGTACATGCCGTAGATAATTAATACTAATATTACATTCCAAAAATATCTTCCAGCCAACTGTCCAGCTTTTTCTTGAGGGTCAACTGCGTACTGAAATTCCAATCTTGCTCAAATTGAGAAATGTTGAGACCTTACCCACATCACTACTATAATTTTCAAGAGGATTTGTTCAGAAATGTGGGTTCAGTCGCGTGAACTAGCTTTCCCGTTATAAACCCTTGTAGCCTTCAAGTTCCAACAGAACCAAATTTCTGAAACTGTCCATCCAAAAACTGTTCAACCCAGCAGATTCTGCATATGAAATTTAGTCAAGACTGATTAAAGGCAAAATATTTTTAACAAGAGCTACGCTGAGCGGGGCAATATACGCCTGCTGGGGCTTTAAGTTGGAAAGACAACAAGAGATGACAGAACTTTTGTCAGTAGCTTAAATCTTCAATAATAAGGCAGATATAAAACTACAAAACAAACGAAGCTACTATGACATTCCTAGACAAAAATTACAAAGGGGCATAATGCCATCAGAACTGAAAGTAGGGCCATGTTTCGGTTCTTGTTCTCTGCATATCGTCTGATAATTGTACAAACTTTCATGACGAAATCTTAAACTTTTATGAAGAAATTTTCAGGAAAGGTTCGGGTGATATAGCGATGAGCCTGGCGTCCGTCCGTCCGTCTGTCTGTCCGTCCGTAAACATTTTCTTGTCCGCTCCATATCTTGAATACCGTTTGGAATATTTTCATGATTCTTCACAGTTATGTAGAACAGGTCATGGCGATGTGTCGCGTGCAAGAATGGTAACCGTTGCTTTTATAATTTTTGAGTTATCTCCCCTTTGGTGAATTTTTGGCAGATTCGTGTCCGCTCTGTAACTTGAATACCATTTTGAATATTTTCATGATACTTCACAGATAATATGTAAAGCAGGTCATGGCAATGTGTCGCGAACAAGATTGACAACTCTTGCTTTCTTACTTTTTGAGTTATTTCTCCTGGATGGTTTTCGGTGTGGTTTCGTGTCCGCTCCATAACTTATATACCCTTTGAAATATTTTCATGAAACTTCACAGATATGTAGAACAAGGTTCGGGTGATATAGCGATGAGCCTGGCGTCCGTCCGTCCGTCTGTCTGTCCGTCCGTAAACATTTTCTTGTCCGCTCCATATCTTGAATACCGTTTGGAATATTTTCATGATTCTTCACAGTTATGTAGAACAGGTCATGGCGATGTGTCGCGAACAAGAATGACAACTCTTGCTTACTTACTTTTTGAGTAATTTCCCCTTGATGGTTTTAGGTGTGGATTCGTGTCCGCTCCATAACTTGAATACCTTTTGAAATATTTTCATGAAACTTCACAGATATGTAGAACACATGACAATGTGTCTCGAACAAGAATGACAACTCTTGCTTTCTTACCTTATGAGTTATTTCCCCTTGATGGTTTTAGGTGTGATTTCGTGTCCGCTCCATAACTTGAATACCCTTTGGAATATTTTCATGATGCTTCATAGTTATGTAGAACAGGTCATGCTGATGTGTCGCGAACAAGAATGACAACTTTTGCTTTCTAACTTTTTGAGTTTTTCCCCTTGATGGTTTTAGGTGTGATTTAGTGTCCGCTCCATAACTTGAATACCCTTTGAAATATTTTTATGATACTTCACAAATATGGAGATCAGATCATGACAGTTTGTCTATTTTGTTACAGATTTGGATTCTTTGTCCAAATTCACGTACAAGAGAGCTCAAAATTAGATTTTTAGGGCTTGTATTTTAGAAGTTATTCACACATTTTGAAATGTTGAATGTATCATATGCAGTACATTGTCTACATGGTTGCTATTTGAGATTGTATCTCTTTTTAGCAATCTGGCATACCGTTTTTGGTCTGAGTGTTCGATATCATGCATCTGTTAAGCAGATAATGTCAATAAGGAGCATAAAAGAATGACAGTATACTGTTTATATGCATTTTGAAGTGCACCCTGTTTACCAAGGCGCAGGGGGCCTTCGGTCGGGGGATTTGCCATCTCCTCTGCTGGCTATTTTTAAGATATGGAGCGGACAAATAATGTTACCTTTTGAACTTTGACCTGTAAGCGTGACCTTGACATTTGTCGGACATTCCTGAAATACAAGTTCTGCAAGTTGCCTTGATAAGGTGAAAATTGGACTCAAGTTTAAAAAAAATCTTTCAAGAGGTTAAGGAGATACGGAGTGGACACAAATTTGATACAAAATTACAATACGAAAAATACAAGGGGCATCGTTTTGTTAAAAGTGAAAGTAAGGTTATGATTCTTTTCCCCTGCACATCATCTGATAGTGCTTTATATGTATACAAACTTTCATGAAGAAATCTTAAACGGTTTTTGAGATATGGAGCGGACACGAAGCTTATGTGAAATTACTATACGAAAAATACAAAGGGACTAAATTCCGTCAAAACAGAATAGGGTTATGTTTTTTTTTCTCCGCACATTGTTTGATGGTGCTTAATATTTATACAAACTTTCATGAAGAAATCTTAAACGGTTTTCGAGACATTGAGCGGACACAAAGTTTATATGAAATTACTATATGAAAAATACAAAAGTGAAAGTAAGGTTATGGTCCTTCTTTCTGCACATTGTCTGATGGTGCTTTATAATTATACAAACTTTCATGAAGAAATCTTAAACGGTTTTCGAGATATGGAGTGGACACGAAGCTTATATGAAATTACTAAATGAAAAATACAAAGGGACATAATTCCATCAAAATGAGAATAGGGTTATGGTTCTTTTTCTCTGCATATTGTCTGATGGTGCTTTATATTTGTACAAACTTTAATGAAGTAATCTGAAATGGTTTTCAAGATATGGAGCGGACACGAAATTTTACCGTTTGCCCTTTGACCTCTGAGTGTGGATTTGACCTTTGTCGGACATCATTGAAGTATGAGTTCTGCACATCGTCTCGATACGGCGAACATTTGACCGGTTTCAAAAAAAAATCTTTCAAGAGGTTGAGGAGATATGGAGCGGACACGAAAAGTTAACGGGCAGACAGATGGACAGACAGACAGACAGACGGACGGAGGTCACGACATAATACGACCCGTCTTCGACGGGCGTATAAAAAGGTTTTTTACGGACGACGACTGGCAACGACGGATCTGCAAGCAATCTCTCTCTGCAAGCAAGGCAGAAAGTAAATCCTTTTATCGTTTCTTGGAAGGCTAGAAGCTGCAAAAGCAGATGGTTGGGCTCCATCGTTGATATGCCGTGGCCAAAATACTTTATCTCCATGTTGAAAGAATAAAAGCATTTGAGGAGTATTCAAGCGAAGTTATTTAGCACGTTAAGAATTAATGCCATTAAGTGTAAATTTTAAAACAACGAAATATCTTATTTTAAATATTTCAGGGAAAGACGTATATGTACATGTGAGATGTTTTGGCCGACCAGGTACGTATAAATTTATGCTCAGTAGTGTTAATTCTAAAGAAATTGTCTTTTTGGTCCTTTGTTTCTACAGTAAATCGCCAAAAGTATATCATCATTTTTTAAAACACCGTAGACTTCCATCCTTTCTTTAGTGTGCAAGAAAAGTAGCCACTAATAATAATTTTATTAATTAGTAATAATAATAATAATAATAATAATAATAAACACATTTCTGTATCGTACCTAGACAGAGACGTTCTCAGTTAAGCTGGGCCATTAGCTATTAATTTTGTCCTTCGTATTGCATTTCTTTAAATTACAAAATAAAGGTCCTGTTTACCCTCTGACAAGTTGCCCTCTGTCTAAAGAAGTAGACAAAAGTACCAAGACATGCATGCGTTTTGTTAGACATTTTTAACACTTGTTCGAATAAGCTAGGCCATTCGCGGACAAAAATGGCCATGTATACAACCATGCCAGAATTCAAGGAAAAATCACGACCATAATGCTCATTATATCTGCTTCAAAGCTTTAAAATATTTTCAGATAATAGTTTTAGATTATGGAATACCAACCATGTTTAGAGACATACCCTAACAATTAGAAATGGCGTATTTTATGACGTTATTTATATACGTTGAAGGACGATGTCGCATACGACTATTTTGACATGCGTAACATTGCACATTTACTAATCTACTGACATTTGATTATTTGGGCTAGTTTCAATTTAAAATGCTTTTCTTTGCTTTTTTGGAAGAAAGGGGTTTTCTATGAAGCGCTGCATAATCAAATGACGTCAACGCTTTCACAACGTGGTCTTTGTGACGTTGTGACGTAGGTTACGTGTGACGTAGGTTACAGTAAACACTTTTTAACGTTTTTGTACCATTTAATGTTTCAGTGCATGAAAACTAAGCACACCATCTTGTAGCTGTTACTAGGCAGGATTTTGCACATGAGTTTGAGAGTGATTGCTTTGCTCAGTTTTAAGAAAAGCCCGTGACGTAAGGTTACATTCTTACAAAAAAAGCTGGGGTAATGTATTTTGAAGTCAAGTAAAATATACAAAATGGAGCAAATTTGCACAAATGATATAAAATATTGAGGAACACATATTTCTTCTTGTGATCTTGTAAGTTTTATGATGCCGGGTCATTTTAGTTAATACATGTATCCTGAATTTACCGCTGTGACGTAGGTTACATAAAATTTGCGACATTAGTTCCCAGTCACATTTCGTAGCAAAAACTACCCTTTAGATATTGTTTAAGCGGGGAAATATGTAAGAAATCACCTGAATTTAATAATGGAACTCGATTTTAAGCAGTGATTTATCATTTTAGCCGTGCGGCGTTCGTATCTATGCAACGGCAATATTGCGACATTTAAAAACGTCGCCTTTTAAACCAGGGTATCATTATTCGAACCGGTGTTAAAATGCCTAACAAAACGCATGCATGTCTTGGTACTTTTATCTACTACTTTAGACAGAGGGCTACTTGTCAGAGGGTAAACAGGACCGTCATTTTGTAATTTAAAGAAAGGTAATACGAAGGACAAAATTAATAGCTAATGGCCCAGCTTAACTGAGAACGTCTCCTTAGCTGACATCAAAGTTGTAGCTCTCCGAAACACATTTTGGATAAAATATTGCCGACATCGCCATTGACCTCAATCCAAAAGAGTTTTAAACAGCTACACTCTGTTCAGTTTCACTGTATAGAATTTGATAAAATATTTTTTTTAATAATGAATTTACTTTGCCTTAAGTTCAAGTAAGTTTCACCACGATCACTTCATTTCTTAATTCATAAAAAAAAATCGTTATATCGGAAATACTTGTTAGTCCGTGGGAATTGGGAATTGAATGAAATACTTTTGGTCTGGAAGTTGTAATTTGTTTCAGTTGAAACGATACCTCAAGAGGTGTATCTAGAGTTGTTGTTGTTACAATTTTTGATACGATAGTCTCCAAATTAGTCCAACATACAGAGATCCTCTCAGCAGGTTAAATAAATCTCCGCCTGCGAGCCAATTGTCAGCCAAAGCTTTTTGCAGACTGCAAAATAGTTCGATTAATCTATTTTAGGGAGACTTTGTCAAAAGATGTACTTTAGTATCTTTTGTCATTTTACGTTACACTAGGTCAGTCTATGTCACAGCATCCTTATTACCAAAGCGTAATAATTGCAGAATTTCAAAATGTCTCGGCATCTATATAGGACCTGGTGGAACAGATTTGATCTGTACACCGACCTGATTGCATAAGGTAACTTGCCACTGACCATCATCATCAACCTATGTTTCGGAAATGGAGTGCAACTTAACTGGTTTCATATACGGATACTTATACAGCTGCCAGATTTCATCCAGAAAAAACATTAGTTGATCTCAATATATTTAAGCTGTATAAGCCTTAGGGCAAAATGATATATTAAGAATGCATGCACTTTGTCATTAAAATATTACAGTCACAAATGTGAAATGTACTGCTCAGCTAGGATATTGTGACAGTGACCTCACTGTTTGTTTACTATTTTGGGTAATGCCTATTGTTCAAGATTGGGTTGTTAGGTTTCAACCACTTTAAGAAAATAGTAAATGTGACCTAATGGTAATACAGTGGCTACAAGACAGAGTTTTTGGTGAGGCAAACAAGATTGCGCAGGTTCGAACTCTGGCATAGTCTTTTATTTGTTGTGAAAAAGCAATAAAACATTCGTTCAGTTTGAGTATATGATGTGGATTTCCAATATACACGGATCAATCGATTTATTCAGCGAACAGAAAATGTCAAAGTCACTGAGGAGGCTTTATTAGCCGCAACTACGTAGCCTGGCCCATGTTCCTGCTTCTGCAGGTATTCTCTGCTCTTGAAGGTACTCTTTTAGATTTTAATTTATATAACAAATATACATTGTGCAGTTTGGAACATAAAATTTTAAAACATAGAAGACAAATAAACGATTAGACTAGGGAAAAGATATGCATCAAATATTAAAGTTTCGCCGTAAAAGACAGAAAAAATATGATTTCGAACCCATACGGATTCGAACCTGCAACTTTTTGTTTGTAAAGCGGTCGCGTTACCACTGTACTAAAGCATTGATTGATATACGTTAGACCGTATATATGATACCTACTTAATTTAACAGACTGAATATCTATAATACTAAATAAACGAAGTAACGCATAAACTGCAAAATTGGTGGCATTTTCAGGCGTAATTTCTATACTGGTTCTTTCGCATATTGCTATCATTGATAATTTCGGTTAGCATGTGTTTTAGTTTCGCGTAGATTTAAAGAATTTGGGAATTAAATTCGTCTTTCATTTTAAATTCTCCCAAGTATTTTTCTAGAAACTTCGACTATTGGTCGAATTTTTTTTGTCAACAATGGGTGCGTTCGAGTGAATTATCGTGTACTCGAATACACGCGGTCCTACTAAAAGCAGAAAAGGACTTACCCCACCGAAAAGAACTTTCGGGCACCGAAAAGGACTTTTATTTGCCGTTAAATGTCATATTAAACATACGTTTTAGAAATTTTAATATCATCATGATAGTAATCAGCGCTTGAATAATAAGTTTGTGAATTGTAGTATCTTCATCCTAAAATTTTACAACAAAAAACAGCACCGAAAAAGACTCCACTTCTGGTCAGTGAAGAGACGCCATGTACCGAAAAGGACATCGCAAATGCCGAATTTCGGGCACCGAAAAGGGCATTTTTCACTCAATGTTCTAGAAAATTATGTTTAGAAATAAAATATTTTACCCTTTATAGATTTCAAACGTTTTTATAGCATAAAATGGCATTTAAAAAGTCCTTTTCGGTGCCCGAAAGTTCTTTTCGGCCCTTTTCGGTGGCAAAAGTCCTTTTCTGTCTTTAGTAGGACCCGAATACACGTTTTAAATTAATCCGGTCGTTTCGGTTCTGCGTCGTTATATCGGCGCGCTGCTTAGCAAGTCCAAATTCCAAATTTAGCAGTTCTAATGCAAAAATCCGACCCATGAACGTACGTCATTCCCCATAAAGTTTATAACGATTTATTTTTGTATTTTTGCTCATATGTCTAAACGGATGAAGAACTAAATGGTCATAGTCCCGACGGCCCTGGCTCGAAACGACCCATTTTCTTCCAGAACGATAGTCAATACGAGTAGCCAATCGAACTCGCCCATTGAAGAATAAAGCTCAACGCACATGGTCTTTCGAAAAGTTGGACGGACACACGGCGCCAAGTGTGTGCGGCTATGGTTACGTACCGCTGAGCCACTTGGGTAACGTCGTTTGGATAATTCAAACCGAACTGAACTTTCGAAAAGACAAAAATTAAAAATGTCTAAGGTTAACACACATGCGCCAGGTAAGAAAGGGCATTTTTTCCAGCGAAGCAGACAAATCAATTTCAATGTTTTAACGAAGCTAAATAAGCCTTTAGTCTTCAGAGAGCTTGAATATTTCCCCCCAAAACGTTCCAGGACCCAATTTTTTCAGAAAAAAATACCCAGGACAAGTCACATAACCAAGATGGCAAACATTATGGTAAAAAATTTCAAAAATCTCCCCCAGAACCACGCCGGGCCGCGTAGCGCAATCGATAGGGCACCTGACTCATAAGTCAGAGGTCCTGGGTTCGAAACCCGGTCTGGCCACGTACTTTCGTTTCTCCTACCGCTGATTCAAGAAGGGCAGTTGTCAGTTACAGGCGAAAGTATGTGCACTTAGTACTGGTTAACCGCTTAGGAGGTCTAAGCCTGCCCAGGAATAGTGTGGTTAGGTTAACTTACCGTCCCGACATGACCTTAGCTGTTTACTGTGGACGTTAAGCATCAAATCAACCAATTCCCCCCCCAGAACCACAAATGCTATGATCTTGAAACTTAGCATGTCGCATGAAGGACTCAAAAGCTCAACAAAATTTATATAAATGATGACCCTGGGATGACCTTGATCTGTTTGCGGCAAGGTCAACTTTTGAGGTCACTTAGGTTTTTCTATAGGAAAAAGTGAAAAAAAGTTGATTTTTTTTAGAAACAATGCAGTCTGCTACCTGAAAGTTTGTAGATGCAGACAACTAATTAGGTAAATGAAGCTTTAGTGAGATTTCATGGTAAAGGTCATATCTTCACCTGTGCCTAAGGCCATTTACATTGAAAAATTAAAACTCACTTTTTATATAAATTTGACGATCATGAAATATTTCCGCGCTTGCGCGGGCTCTTTTCTAGTATTATATATATATTATAAGCTACTTTCTCACCTATCGCAAAATTCTGGTTCAAGCTGTTTACATTCTGAGTATCTTAACTGGACAGTAGGGTTTCTGTTTATATATTGTTTTAAGACATAAGAATTTTTTTTCTTGTATGAGCTTTGTGTCATCAGATTCTATCACTGCATACACCTGGCTTGTAATTTCTACGCGTCGTTATCATCACACTTCCTTTTCTGTGAATTTACCGCTCGACCACAAACCGGTTACCCCCGCCCCCACCCCCCTCCCGCCCCCGGTAATTTCATTGCTGGCTATTCCAGGGCGCCACTTCTGTTAAAGTTCGTCTTAGTTGTTTAATGTGTTGTTTGTCGCTTTGACTGTTTTGATATATGGATTGTTATGTTATGGCTAGCCCTGACATTACAAAATTGAAAATAGGTAAAAACACATGTTTAATGTTTTACGAATAATTTGTTCTTATTTTCAGGGTTGGTTCTTTTTGTTCGGCTGTTTTGTGGGCGGTGATTATTTTCGTTGGGTTCAACAACTAAGTATCTGATGAACCAAGGCAAAACAATGACGAGGGCTGGTCGACCACAAACCGGTTAGGTCCCCACCCAGTTATTTCATTACTGGCCGTCCCAAGACGGCAGTTCTGTTTTGGTTCTTCTTTGTTGTGTTATGTTGCTATGTCAGTTATTGATATTGTTTGTGATGTTCAGGTTGGGCCGTTGACCACCTACATAGGAAATGGCTGTTCACATGGCTGCCGCTGGTGTTGTCTTTGGTGATGAATAGTTTTGTGCTGTCTCTTTCCCACATGGTGTCCTGGGTTGGATCTGGAATTGAATTGTGTCAGTTCCTGAGAATTTCCTCCTTACTTTTATATTTGTCAAAATACCTAGTCTCATATGGGCTTCAGCAGCACCAGGTTGTGTGCAGAGGTCACATGCCTTAAAGTTTGTTAAACATTTGATATCTGCGTATCTACCCTCTTGAAGTTGCAATGCACTTTCAGATATTTGACAAATCAATGCCAAAAGTGCCAGGCATCATAGGTTGCATTGAATGACCTTTTAAGCTCACCTGAGCCACAGACTGAAAGTGAGCTATTGTGATCAGTCAGTGTCCGTCGTCAACAATTTGCTTTAAATGACATCTTCTTTAAAACCGCTAGGCCTATGGCTTTGATATCTAGTATGAAGCGTTCCTAGTAGACTTCTACTAAATTTATTCAAATAATGGCATTGGGGTCAAAAATGGCCCTGCGACGAGTGTATTGGATTCGAAAATAAAATACATTTAACAATCTTTTTCTCCAGAATTGCTTGGCTCAGATGCTTGAAATTTAGTATGTAGCATTGACTAGTGGTTCTTTACAAAGTTTGCTCAATTGGTGGCCCCAGAGTCCAAAATGGCCTCGCGGCAGGGAGTCCTGGTTTTGAACCATAGAAATACATAGAAAATTATTCAAAAATCTTCTTCTGCAGAACCACTTGGCTCAGATGCTTGAAATTCGGTATGTAACATTGGCTAGAAGTCCTTTATCATGTTTGCTCAAATGGTAGCCGCAGGGTCAAAATAGCTCCATGGTAGGATGTCCTAGGTTCGAACCATATAAATACATAAAAAAATCTTCTTCTTCAGAACCACTGGACTTAGATGCTTGAAATTTAGTATGTAGCTTTGTCCGGTAGTCATTTATCATGTTTGCTCAAATGAAGATCCCGTCCCAGTGTCAAAAATGGAACTATCCTGGGGGAGGGAGGAGGCCCCTGAGTTTGAACCACAGCAAAACGTAGAAAATAATTAAAAATCTTCTGCTTTAGAACCGCTAAGCTCAGATGCTTGAAATTTAGTATTAAACATTGTCTGGTGGACGTCTATGAAGTTTGTTCAATTGATGGCCTCAGGTGTCAAAATGACCCCAGAGGGTCATGGATTTGAACTATAGGAATACAAAGAAAAATATTAAAAATGTTCTTCTTCAGAACCACATGGGTCAGATGCTTGAAATTTGGTATGGTAAGGGTTGAGCGAAAGAACATTTGTTCAAGAGGTCCAGACCATTTGACCAACATGGCGGCCACACCCATATATGGTAAAAAGCCTTTAAAAATCCTCTTCTCCAGAACCAAATGACCGATTGCCTCGAAACTTGGTATTTAGCATCTTTCTTATATTTATCTTAAAATCATGATTATATGCAGTTGTGTATGCTTTGAAAATTATAAATGGACATGATTGCTTCCCTTAAAGTCTGAACTGCTAACGACATTATGGTAACAGAAGTTAACATAAAATAATAGAGTTGAAATGCAAGTTATCAGACTTGGCGCTGTGATAAAGTGGTCCGATATAATTACATTACTGCGTGTAAGTTGCATGTATTTCTGGCAAAGTGGAGCACATCGCCCTCGTGATGAGCTAGTAAGATCCGTTAGTGTTCGTCGTCCGCCCGTCTCGCCTGTTTGCACTTCTTGAAACATCTTCTCGCAACGTTTATGAAACCTCCTAGAAATGATCCACCGAAAGCATTCAGATGGGGTGTATGCAGCTAGAAGTCATGGTTAACAATAAAGCTTATGCCTAAAAACTTTTCTATTCTTGGAAAAAAAATGCATGCCATCTAGAAAACGTGTCAGTTTCCAGCTATCCTGCACAATTTTCGTTAAAATGTAATTGATTTAGAAATAAACAAGAACACAAAAACGTCTTTCGATCTATGCTGCCCTCTGTAATTGCACGCCGATGGGTCGGGTATCAGACTTAATGACTCCTGCTGCCTAAAAAAGCCTACTAAGTTGGTTAGGAAGTGGTTGAGGCTTGATGATTTGTCTTTCGTCGGGCCCTGCAAGGTTCAGCTGTTGTTCCAGCGTTTCAGTGTTCCTCTTAGTGTTGGGTGCTCAACTTGTTTATCCTGACTTGTACGTTTGCTGTTTTGATACATTGTTGGACGAGGGTTATGCGCGTGTATTCGCATCGATTCCAGCCCTCACTTTCCGGTCTCGCACCCAAATAATTTAATACTGACCGTTTCAGTACTGTTATTGCCATTGTTTAGTTTTTGACTTTTTGTACATTATTTAAAACAGCCTGGTGGCCATCTATTGTACTGGATAAGTGCTAATCCCTTGGGTTTTTTAGTTCACCTGAGCCATAAGCTCAGGGTGAGCTATTGTGATCAGTCAGTGTCCGTTGTGCTTCGTGCGTCATCGGTCGTGCGTCGTCCGTCGTCAACAATTCGCTTTAAATGACATCTTCTCTAAGCCTAGGGCTTTGATATTTGGTATGAAGCATTGTCTAGTAAACCTCTACCAAGTTAATTAAAAAAAGTGGCCCTGGAGTCCAAAATAGACCTGCGGCGGGGGCAGGGGTGGGGGGTCTTGGGTTCTAATTTAAAATATACTTAAAAATCTTCTTCTCCAGAACCGCTTGGTGCAGATGCTTGAAATTTTTATGTAGCATTGCCTAGTGGTCCTCTACCAAGTTTGTTCAAATGATGGCGCCAGGTCCAAATGGCCCCGCCTCAAGGGGTCCTGGGTTTGGGCCTTAGAAATACATTGAAAATTATTCAAAAAAAGTCTTCTTCTTCAGAACCACTTAGCTCAGATGCTTGAAATTCAGTATGTAGCATTGCCTAGTGGTCCTTTACCAAGTTAAATCTAATGATAACCCCGGGGTCCAAATGGCTCCGCACCAGAAGGTCCTGGGTTTGTAGTATGAAAATACATACAAAAAAATAAAAAAAATCTTCTTCTTCAGAACCACTTGGCTCAGATGCTTGAAATGGGGTATGAAGCATTGCCTAGTGGTCTTTTACCAAGTTTGTTTAAATGATGGCCCCAGGGTCAAAAATGGTCCCACCCTAGGGGGTTCTGGGTTTGAAACATAGAAATACATATAAAAACTACTAAAACATCATCTTCTACAGAATCACTTGGCTAAGATGAATTTTTGAAATTTGGTTCGTAGCATTTCCTAGAGGTTCTTGACCAAGTTTGTTCAAATGATGGTCCCAGGATCCCAAATGGCCCCGCCTGAGGGGGGTCATGTGTTTGGACCATAGAAATACATAGAGAAATATTCAAACATCTTCGTTTTCAGAACCACTTGGCTCAGGTGCTTGAAATTTTGTATGTAGCATTGCCTAGTGGGCCTTTACCAAGTTGAATCTAATGATGGCCCAAGGGTCCAAATGGCCCCTCCCCAGGGGTTCCTGGGTTTGTATCATACAAATACATACAAAAATATTAAAAAATTATCTTCTTTAGAACCTCAGGTGCTTGAAATTTGGCATGTAGCATTGTCTAGTGGTCCTTTAACAAGTTTGTTCAAATGATGGGCCAAGGGTCTAAAATGGTCTTACCCTAGGGGTTCTGGGTTTGAACCATAGAAATACATAGAAAACATTTTTAAAAAATTCTTCTTTAGAACCACTTGGCTAAGAAATTTGGTACGTAGCATTTCCTAGAGATCCTTTATCAAGTTTGTTCAAATGATGGTCCCAGGGTACAAAATGGCTCTGCCCCAGGGGGTCCTGTGTTTGAACCATAGAAAAACATAGGAAAATATTCAAAAATCTATCTCTTCAGAACCACTTGTCTCAGATGCTAAAAAATTTGGTATGTAACAATGCCTAGTTATCCTTTACCAAGTTTAATCTAATGATGGCCATAGGATCCAAATGGCTTCACCCAGGGGGTCCTGGGTTTGTAGCATACAAATACATACAAAATTATTCTAAAACCTTCTTCTTCAGAACCACTAGGCTCAGGTGCTTGAAATTCGGTATGTAGCATTGCCTAGTGTTCCTTCAACAAGTTTGTTCAAATAATAGCCACAGGCTCTAAAATGATTCCACCCTAGGGGGTTCTGGGTTTGAACCACAGAAATACATAGAAACATTTAAAAGAATCTTTTTCTTCAGAACCGCTTGGTTAAGATGCTTGAAATTTGGTACGTAGCATTTTCTAAAAGTCCCTTTCCAAGTTTGATCTGATGATGGTCCAATGGTCCAAAATGGCCCAGCCCCAGGGAGTCCTGTGTTTGACTCATAGAAATACATAGAAAAATATTCAAAAATCTTCTTCTTCAGAACCACTTGGCTCAGATGCTTGAAATTTGGTATATAACATTGCCTGGGGGTCCTTTACCAAGTTTGTTCAAATGATGGACCCAAGGTCCAAAATGGCTCCGCTCAAGGGGTTCTATGTTTTAATTATAGAAATACACAGAAAAATATTCAAAAATCTTCTTCCTCTGAACCACTTTGCACGCATGCTTGAAATTTAGTATGAAGCATTGCCTAGTGGTCCCTTACCAAATTTGTTCAAATGTAGGTCCCAGGGTCCGAAATGGCCCCGCCCAAGGGGCTCTTGAATTTGAGCCACAGCAATACATAGATAAACATATAAAAATCTTCTTCCTCAGAACCATTTGGCTCAGATGCATGAAATTTGGTATGTTGTATTGCCTTCTGGTGCTTTATTAAGTTTATTCAAATGATGGCCCCAGGGTTCAAAATAGCCCCTGACCCAGGGGTCCTGGGTTTGAACCATAGAACTATATAGGAAACTATTAAAAAAACTTCTGTTATAAAGCCACGTGGCTGAGATTTTTGAAATTTGGTTTGAAGCATTGCATGGTAGACTTCTATAAAGTTTGTTCAGATGGTGGCCCCAGGGTCTAAAATGGCCCTGCCCCTGGGAGTTCTGGGTTGAACCATAGAAATACATTGAACAATTTTCGAAAACATTCTTCCTCAGAACCACATGGTACAGATGCTTAAAATTTGGGTTTATAGCATTACCTTGGGGTCTTTTACCAAGACTGTACAAATGGTGGTCTCAGGGTCCAAAATGGACCTTCCCCAGGGTGTCCTTGGTATGAACCATAGAAATACATAGGAAAATATTAGAAAAAACTTCTCTTTAGGTTCAGATGCTTGAAATTTGGTATGATACATTGCCTGGTGGACTTCTAAGAAGTTCATTTAAATGGTGCCCCCAGGGTCCAAAATGGTCCTGCGGCAGGCGGTTTTGAGTTCGAAAAGAAAAAGACTAAGAAATAATCCCCTCTAATGCCACTTGGCTCAGATCCTTGAAATTTGGTATGTAGCATTGCCCAGTGATTTTTTATGTTTTGCTTGTCTTATTATGTTTTGTGTCCTTTTTTCTTTTCAATTTGGTGTTTAAGGCAGGTTGTGCTATTAATCTGTATTTAAAATATCGGTTGTTTTTCTAAACAAACCACAACGTTTGCGTTTTATTCGCACAATGGCAAGGCTCTCTATGGCAGGCAGAAATCATGTATTCGGAGTCAAAAGAAAGAATACACCTTTTGAATGACCATATTGATGCTATTTTCACTGCTCAGGTCGGAAATACTGCTTGGACGCTGTACTTCTTCTCAAAATACGAGAATGTAATTCAGTAAAATTTGTTAATGAAATGCTTGACTAGGACACTGGTGCTGTACATGTACGTACATGTCGCCTTTCCCTTTTTGCTTTTGCATAGGAATGGACGATATTATTATGCTGTAAAATCCGTATTTGAATTTTCGGTTGTTTCTCCGAACAAACCACACCGTTTGCGTTTCATTTATACGACGACAAGTCTTCTTGTGGCAAAAAAAGAATTGTTACAGGCTGGTCGCTCAAAGCAGTTTGTAAGTGGCTTAATAAAAACAGAGTCACGACCGACTGGCGATAAAGCTATACTTTCTTTTGCCTCTGAGTGTAAGATTTCCGTCTGCCATGTAAATGAACGCAAACGGTGTGCTTTAATTAGGAAAACAACCGCAATTGCTAATACAATCGTACATGCATTGTCAAGTTAGCTGCAAGTTTAAACGTGCAGAATTGGCATATTCGTCAAGTGTTTGAATCAGTTATTTTACTATGCTACATTGGTGCATCTAAAGTAAAAATAAACAATGCAGAATTTCATACCCGAGTAGCGAAAAATAAGTAAAATATGGGCATCCAAAAAGTGTATTCTTACTATTGCCTCTGAGTGTAGATTGAGTTCTGCATCGTAAAAAAAAGGATTACTAAACTTAAATACATAATGACTACAAAACAGTTATTACAGGCAGGTGGTGCTTAATACTTGCTGATCACCCGATCACAGCTCTGTATAGTAGTTCATGTCATTATGTTTAACCATTTCGGATTTGTTATTGTATCTATGGTTCATGAATGCGGGCTTATGATTTTCGTAATATGGCACCTTTTACTTCAGCATCAAATGATACTACACCAGTTTCTGTGACGACAACACTATCTACAACGGAAACAAACGTCTCTTCGATTACAGTTAAGGCGAATGACACTACATCATCCCCTGTGATATCAGATTCTGCTGTATCAAATACAACGGCAATACTCCAGACTACTGTATCCGAAGCAAATATTTCGTCCACATCTGCTTCGTCCGTGTCTGCCACACAACCAAAGAGCAGTTCCGCTAAAAACAATACGACTGTTGACCCATCAAGCACAACAGCACCAGACCCAACAACTAATAATCAGTCGAAGGCGCTTGAAGTTTATTCACCGGATTCAAATGAGGCTCCTGTCGCCGCTATTGTAATTCCTGTCATCTTGGTACTCGTAGGGACAGGCGTTTGCTTACTTCTTTGGAGAAAGTGGTATGTTCTTAGTCTTTATTACCGAAACCTTCAAACTTTGGCTATTGCATACCTAGCATATGGTGTTTAGAGATAAGCTGCATCTATTAGTTTTATAGGGTGCTTGTTTTGATTTTGCTTTGCTGTTAAATGTTAATACAGCAAGATTATCTCCCTGTCAAACAGCTCGATTGATTAACAATGTCCTGTCCTACGTTCAGGCTTACATTATAGTATCATTAATAATTTCGGTCGTTTGGGCTTATTGTGCTCGAAAAGAAGGAGCAAGACCTGTGTTAAACAATATTTTACTGTTCATGAACAAGCTAAAATAAACCCGAGTCCTCTATGTTCAGTTTTCGTTTCAGAACAAAATCATCTTTTACAAGTTCCGCTTTGTATCAAGCATTTTTCATTGGGTTATATTGTACTGAAATAGAATTTACTAAATCTCGAAGGGGTTGTACAATATGGATTCAAATCAACATATTTACACAAATGTCTAGGAAATAGTAATTACGACATAGTATGCAGATGTGTTTTCACCCATATAATCCAACATAAGAACTGTTCGAAAAAAGAATTTATCAGGTATCTCAAGTAAGTATACCATAATTTGTTCCAGTCTTGGTCAGACAGTGTTATACAGAAAGCTAAATACGAAACGAAACCTGATGGACGTTGCACTGATATATTTTCCACTCAAACGTTTTGACCAGTTTTAGTTCTGAAATCTTTTGTGGTTCTCTGGGAAACAATATCCCATATTGTTTTTCAGCGATAATTTGCAAGATATCTGTCCTGATTTACTTAATACCTGATTTACTTAATACTAATAACAAACATTCCCATAAGAAGCTAGATGTTGGGGTGTGGGCATTGAATCATCTACATTTGGCGACAGAAAATAGACCAAAAAACACCAAATTACAGTCAAAACTGTCTTAAGGGGTCACCAAAGGGAAGCCAAAAAATTGGCTTCTTAAGACAGGTGACCCTTAATACAGGTTCATTCACACTGTATTTTGGTTCAAGGGACCCAGAAAAAGTGGCTGCTAAAGGCAGGTGACCCCTTAATAGAGGTAACCACAAGTTTGACCGTCCCAAGGCGGTACTTTCGTTGCGGTTGCATTTGTTTTATGTTCGGTGCTGTTTAATTTATTGTGTTCTCATTTTAACCCTTCTATAATAAAAATTGAAAATAGGTAAAAATAGTTGTTAAATGTTTTTCGTATAATTTGCTTAGTCTGTTGTAACCCTTTTGTTGGTCCAAATTATTTAGTTTGGTAAAAATAGCTGAGTTGCCACCTATTTGGGAAAGAGCTGCTGACTCGGTTTATCACTTGTAATTTATTGTTTGTTGGGATGTCTGTGTCAATCTTTTCCTTTGATGTTGGGGATAGGGTTTGGGATCTGATTCAGTCAGTTCCTGAAGTGTAGTTACTCTTTAAATTTGACTGTACTTTATAGTTAATGCAAATTAAATGACTCTGTTTAACGTGTATTGTATGTTCTCTTCATGCAATGTCCATTTATGGCACGAATATTTCTGAGAACATGGGCGAAAAATTATACAAAAATAAGACTTGGAATGGAGCAATGCTGCGTTGCTGGGACAACAACAATGATGTCTTTACAGTTTTGATCGTTTTCAAGTATACGAGTGGTTTAAGTATCTGGTCACATACATGATGCAGTATAATGTCATTTTTTTGTTTCACGCTTTCTTTAATGAGCCGCGACGCGAGAAAACCAACAATGTAGTCGTGCGCCCAGTGCAGACTCAGATCAACATTGGCACCAAACCAGTCCGATCAGACTCTTCGCTAAGAGCTCAAAGCGTAGCTAAGAGTCTAAGCTACCTCCATGCGGACAGCGAAGACTCTGATCAGACTGGGCGGATGCCCAGGCTGATCTGAGTCTGCGCTGGGCGAACAACCACATTGTTGGTTTTGTCATGTCGCGGCTCAATTTTGTTAACGAACGCGCTATAAATAGTAACTGACAAAGGACAAGGTGCGCTAAGGGCGGTTTTCGGCCTATCCTTAGTTTTTTGATAGAAATTTTACTAGCTCTTATACAGAATCTAACTAGACAAAAACCGAAAGAATTAAGCAAATACCTTATCCCCTCTTCCCGAGAGAACGATTTAAGTACGTCAGGGGTTCAAAGATTTTCGATGACGTTTCTGGCGCGTAACGTTACATCGCGTGAATCACAACGTTATTCAGTGTCTTACTGTTCTTATTAGGGGCCTACATATATATGAACCTGTCAATTCAACTCAAGTCAAAGTCGGAGACTGTTAGAAATGAATATTAGCGCTGACTTGCAATACTAGCGCTATTGGGTTCGAAATCCACTACCGGCGTTTTTGTTTTTTTTTACATATAAACGGGTTATATTGTATTAATTTTACATCAGTATCGTACCAGCGTCTCCATATGATTTGTTTTAATATGGGTTTTACGGCCCTTTCAAAATAACTTCACTGATGCTAAACCCATCGTTAATCAAAGGTGGGCGAAACCAGGAGCTCCCGGAAAAGAAACACCCGATCTTCCTTCCGTAAGCAGAACTTGGCTTTCTCACTTGTACGCCGGACAAGGCTCGAACTAACAGCGGCGAAAGACCTGACGTTTAAGAGTCAGTGCTCTAATGCATTAGAGTAGAGAAGCCCATCTCTCGATATGACTGAAACTGTTGAAAGGGACGTGAAACTCAGTATCATACATCCATCACCTGCATGAAACATACAAACGTATCAAAAGTAAATGAAAAAAAAAAGATGGAGGAAAAAAACAAATTTATCTTGTATCTTGCCATCCACCATTAGTCTTATTCCGATGCACGCAAAATGCAATAATGCAATATATTGATCCGGCACCTAATGAACTGCTCAGTTTCAATGGCGAAGACTGATCAAGCCCAATGATTGCAGCAGCGTGTGGTTCAGGTTCAAGACATAGTATCCTCCAAATGAAAGAATATTCAAATATATAGGCCTATAGGGTAGGCGATAGCCTCACAGCTTGTCCCAATGACCATGTCGCCACTATAATTACACAGCGGAAAGTTTGCGAGCGCAATAAATATACGTATTTTAATTTTAATTTGGGATACTGGCAGGCTACCAGTGGTGGCCGTTTTTTGTTACACTTTCTTATCTTGTAACCGGCATATTGGTTTAGTGATTCTATATTTTGATTAAATAAACTAGGGGTAACTATTGGTTTAATACTGATTTATTTTTTGAAATAGACTGTTACATGTGCCAGTGACAGATCCTTAAACTAGATCACCAAAAAGCATTGAAATACGAACGTAGCGTGCCAGTGGTGGGCATCACGATTGCCATGCGTTGAATGGGCAACACAGACATTTATCAGAAACGGACTTTAAAACTCTAACGCAGTCATTACGTAGGCACACGCTACATATTACGTCGAAAACAAACATAAATAATGGTTACACGTGTGCTGTGATTATATGAATTTAGATAATTTTTTACAGGCTGGATGCATGTGGTCACCTTTTTCGAGATAGGTAAACACTAATACAGCAATTTGTGCATGTTTATTTCTGTATTTAGTTATGCGTGTATCAAGGGTTGTGATCCCCCGGAATGGCAATGATGTTGGCACGAGGGTAGTTTTAGGAAATTGTTAACCTTTTGCCATTCGGGCAGAGAATTTTATCAATCTTTTTTGTGTGCGTTTAAGATATTACGACCATATTCATTATATACTCAGCGTCAATGAAAACGCACCAGTTTGGAACTTATGGCAGATTATGTTCGTTTAATGTTTGGTTTTATGTAATAGACAATTTGGTTAATTTTTATTTTCTTGTATTGAGTAAGGATGTTTGCAAATTAAAGTTCGTTCATCAGTGGGTGCTATCAAGCGTCACGTCAATACTGACGTATTTGAAAACAGTCGATATCAAATGACACATTTAAAGCGTAATAAATCCATATTTCGTGCTCTGCCGGACTCTTGATTGCAAATGAATCGTTTATTGGAAGGTCTCTTCTCATACAATCCACTTTTCCTCCATTGAATTATGACGCGTTTCGGCGAACAAGGGTGACGTTATCCATGTAACGTCATGCTCTGGCTGGGTAACGGTTGACGTTTGCCCCACAGAACTTCAGAAATTTTGTTTCTACTACCTATCTCAGAATTTTGGGTTGCAAAAAGTATCAAATTTACCTATAGTTACTTTTGTCTGCCCTAGTTTGATGAACGTGACAATAAAGTGACGTTCGAATCCAAATCACTTTGTTGCATTCGGTGGTCTGGATTTCTTTTCTATGGCGTTTTGATAGGGAATCTATACTCTAGCAAAATCCATCATTGATGAATTTCCGCCATGTGAAATTATGATAGAATTCCGTTTTTCTTGATTTCAGAGCTTATGTTGCGTCACACACTCACAGCGTACCTTCAGGCAGAATGACATCATGGGCGTAATAAGATGATCCGATTTGATAGCTATACCCTGTTGATATAGTATGATCATTGAATTTAAGCAAAAATTTTACATTTTTAGACTGGTGCGTTTTCATTGGCGCTGAGTATATAATTATACACTCAGTATAAACATTTCTTGGAGGCAAAGAAATATGGATGTAAAACAGTACATGATGGACAGACAAGGCACGACATGTACTTGTTGACGAGACCTGGCTCTTAGCACCTTTCTGTTGTTTGATTATTATTTTTTTTCTTCAAATAAATTCTTCTGACATGATGACACTCAAACAACAAAATTGAAGTTAAATATACACGCCTTCATAGTTTTGTTGGCATTATTTGAACCAAAATGGCAGAAACATACAGTTAAACCTGCAATTTTACAGCAGATACACACAGAAAAACGTAAAATTAAACAATGATGGCATGCGTGTACCAAGTTGTCCCTTTGTCAGTCTGTCGGTTGCTCTGCTGCAAGGATCTGCACAAAAAATCAGTTGGTACAGCCATGCCGTCATATTTTTATTTTGCAAAACGTACTTGAATTTAGTCATTTTCAAGAAAACGCAGCAAAAATGGCATCTTTGACGTTGTAAAATGACGTCATATAACGTCATGACGTCATTTTTGTGTGCGCACGCGATAGTCCTTATGTTGTTACGTTCATGGATGGTCATGGTAATTTTCTGTGTCGAGTTACATTTTTCCCGAAATTTTAGGCCGCTAGCAATACACTAGCGCACCTTGTCCTTTATATATACTTTCAGGCGTAGGCGAAAAGACAAACTAGCAGAACCCAGCGAAGAAGACAATAACAAAGAAGACACAACGGCAGCAAATAAAAGAAATGATTATAACTATCACAATACCAGCGACTGCACAGTGCAAGGAATAGGAAATCCCTACGCATACATTGATCATGGAGACACGCAAAGTAAACCCCCAGCTGAAAATCAGATGGGCAATGATACTGAAAATACGTACACATATATTGATCAAGCAGATATGCATAAGCAAGGGACAGCTGAAGGAGAAATAACGGATCCTACAGAAAATAACTACGCTTATATCGATAATGAAAAGGTAATTAACAGTATGCCCCCAACTGAAGAAGCAGTAGGTGTTACATGTACTACTGAAAACACTTTCCCTTACATCGATCTTCAAGACGTGCAATCCGAAGCTGTAACTACGACAACGGACTCTAGTTATCATATCTTAATGCCTCATATCGGAAGCGGATCTAGTGAAACCGACAATGATTCCAAATTATGCAAGGTAGGGATGAACGAAACAAATGCGTCAAAACAAACTCACCTGATGTGTGACAACCATACCTATTCCGCTCTGGATATTAAAGAATTACCTCAGTGCGATGATAAAGTCGGGTTGTTACAGGTTCAGCAGAACAGACAAATGACAAACAAACCGAAAATATCAAACGCAGTGGACATAGAAGGTCACGATTACTTCAAAACCGAACCAAAAGACAATTTGCGAGCACAGACGGAAAGTCGTGTTGATAATATCAATACGCATGATAAAGAAACGGATGAAAGCCACAATTATTTCCTTTTGGAACCACAAAACACCAACTCCAGTGTCTGTCCAACTGACGTTGATAGTAGGAACTGCCATGAGAAAGAAATAATCAACAACCACAATTACTTTGTCTTGGAACCACACGATACCACCTCAAGTAATAATGCTAATAATGTTAACACCATCGATGTGCATACGACAGAAGTAACTAAAAACCATGATTATTTTGTCTTGGAACCGCAAGATAATAACGTCAGAAATAATGAAAGAGTTGGGGGTATACAGACTTTGCCTGAAAATGAATACAATGTTCTAAGTTTGAAGCCCGAAAGAATATGTCATGATCCAAACTATGGCACTCTGGAAACTGGGCAACCTGGAAATATTGAAAACGACACTGCTGACTATTCTCATTTAGATACTACACCTGTTCGAAAACATTTTGCACCAGAATATTCACATGTTAAGGTCGACAAAACATGATTATTACATACAATGCAGATTATAAACATGGCCCTGCCCCTGGCCAGTTATTTTATCTCGGCGATAGGGTGTGTGTGCATGCGTGCGTGTAAGAGAGAGATAGAGCTTACACCGGTATTTTGTTTGTTCAGGCATATTAAAAGCACACTGACATGCAATGCTTAATACTGTGATGTCACTTATAAGCATGTTCTTCTGGCGCATATAGATTTCTCGCGTTGTAAGAATGGGAAACCGTCTGCTCTGGTTGATCTTCATCTTCTCTATATACCTGTATTCAAGGTCTATGAATTATATTTTTCTTTGACGCTGCTAACATATATAGCCGTTTTGATGAGAATTAATGGCGTGATATATCATTACATGATAATTATATCATCAGAAATGCATTAGCTATTTTAGTAGCAACAGTGTTTCCATAGCATTTTAAACAAGCAACGATTTTTAAATTTTTATATCTCTTATTTCAAACTTCAAGATGCATGGAAAAAATGATACCATAGATTTAAGTTTTACCTATGGTTGTGAAAATCAGTTTTGAAGCTCCTTACTTTGGAACAAAGGCAGTTAAAGAACAAGAGATCTATGCATGTTACAAATGTGAAATTTACGGCTGAGGCTTAAGTGGAAAGTTGGCTTTGACATTGTATATACTAAGTTGCTATAGTGGCATTTTGGCAAAATATGCAGAAACTGAAATTGTATGACAGTTTATACACTAGATATTTAACACTAACTGCTTATGAAAGTAATGCTTATTTTTTGTCCCAATGAAGGGGAATATAACAAATGATTTCCTTCTCCGTTTTATACAATTTTACATTATTTGCCTCCGATTTATTTGCAGATGCATATAAAGTAATCTTAGTAAACCATTTAATAATTATTTCAATGTAATTGAGCCGCGACACGACAAAACTAACAATGTGGTTGTGCGCCCAGCGCAGACTCAGATCAGCCTGGGCATCCGCCCAGTCAGATCAGAGTCTTCGCTGTCCGCATGGAGGTAGCTTAGACCCTAAGCTACCCTTTTAGCTCTTAACGAAGAGTCTGATCAAACTGGGCAGATGCTCAGGCTGATCTGAGTCAACCACATTGTTGTTTTTTTCGTGTCGCGGCTCAGTTATAATTGCCAAAGATGAAGATGAATTAAATGTCAGAAACAATAAACTAAGTTTGTTCTATCCCAGCTACCGACGACGTATGGACAGCATTGACCCAGCGTTGAGACAGCATCTATGATGTTTAAACTACGTTGGGTAGTAGGAAAACCAACGCCGCGTATGCACTGGGATATTTAAACGAACTAGCTCTGCAGAATGTATAGGTTTTGTTTACCCTTTATTTGTAACTAAAAGGACTGCATTTCTTCACAGCAGAGCTCAGTTTCCTTATCACACAGAGTATTTGATAACAGAACATGTAATAAAACTCATCAAATGTCAGTTATTTTCTTGTATCCTCACTATTTCAGGAAGGTTGACACATTTTTGCAAAATCGACCAAATCATATACATGGACCTAAACAAACAGTGCGCATACTGATCAGATGGCTGAATTTACAGATTTATAATAAATACTATGTGTGTCTTTTGTCAATACAATATATATGCTTGTCCAGATTCGTATATTATATATGGAAGGGGTGGTTTCAAAAGAAAAAAATATTAGTGTAAGAAAACTGCAGATTTGGATTACAGATTCCATTATACGTTTCACTACCAATTCCAATCTGCAAGCGCATACACTTAACATATCACTACGGATATCAGTCTGCAAGATCAAATACTGAATGCCCTAAAAGAGTAGAAATGATTTTCAAGGAAGATGGGCACGCCGCCATGTTTTCTGCCATTTTTAAAAAGAATGACAGCCCCCCCTCCCCCCGCGGCGAAGAAACCATTTCAAACATTTCAAAATGGGATCTACTCTTAAAGGAAAGAATGTGCCCATAGATCAGCGAATTCTTTCCTTCAGGCGTTGGCCCCTATTGAGAAGGGAAACAAATGAAAATGGCTGAGTTGCTTCCCTGAAAGGGTACCCTTTCATTTTAAATTGCCATGGCTCTGCTATCTTTGAATCAGGGAGGTTCAGCATTGCAGCCTTGACATCTACTTCAAAGTTACCAATGTCTAAACCCCAGAGGTTTTCTGGTATTGGTACTACAGCATCTCCAATATCTGCATGAGCATATCTGATTTGTATCGCGTTATAAAGTATCTATTCACGCGACGTCCATCCTATATTTTCTGCCATTAATAGTGAGTGGACAAATGAAATAATTTAAGGTGCATTTATGTTTCTAAACCAAAATTAAATCATCGTGTTGTGGTATTAAGGTTTGAAAAAGCTGAATGTATATAATTTAGGAAACCTCAGACATATCTTGAATACAAGATTTTATCACCTAGTGAAACAGACCTGGAACAGCCAGCATATCGGCACAGTCAGAACATTCTTATCAGCTTATGCACTGGAGCGGAACCACTTTATCAATTTCAGAATGGAAGGTCTCATGCTGTTTCAGACTAAAAGAGGGGATGGGGCTAGGTGGAGCGAAGGTAACTTGACATTTACGGCCTTGCTGCGTCCTCCCTTTCAAACTTCATCAGTTCATGCACCACTCCTGGTCACCTCTCACAAAACTAAGTCACAGTGACATACCTGTGTCAAAATTAACACCATATCAATTTTTCGATGTAGCCTGTTTGTATAAGTTATCTCAGCTTCTATAAGTTTCATGCCTTTCAGACTCCAACAGTGCACGCAATACACGGTTCCATGTTACCGCCAACAAACCCAGAGGACAGAGACCTAGCCCCGAGGTTATAAAACGTTTTTCGTGCTCAATTCAGCTGAGCATGAAATTTTCTCTGCTGATAAATATGAAAATGCCAACTAATGTTGACATTTTCATATTTATAAGCAGGGAAAAGTTCATACTCAGCTCAACTGAGCAAGAAAACAACTGTACTTATCAGTAGTTTACTATTTATTAGCAGGTAAAATTTCATGCTCAACTCAGCTGAGTTGAGCATGAAAAAGGTTTTATAACCTCGGGGCCTAGTTTTATTAAAATCAACACCAAATCATGTTTTCATCATTGTATGGAAATTTCAAAGTGCAGCAAATCTGTGGTGAAAACTTTGTGTTTCTCTTAAAGGAGGGAATTTATCTCGAGGAAGCAACCTTTTTTCTATAAGAGACGTCCCAAGTGAAATTGGAGACAAGTTCTTGGTAAGAGTTACCTTCCCTAGAACTGTTCTTTATGCACGTTTTATCCTTATGTCTATAAGTACTCTCATTGTTTATTGTGTAAACAGGAAAATAAAATAATGATGTTTCTCCCGAATACCGATATTTCTAATCCTGAACAAAGTGTCTATTTTTTAGTACAAGTAGCGGGAAGCAACGCCTAGTGACATATGCAGTCGTGTTTTGGGCAGACTGATCGTGGTGCACAAGCACTACTTGTTTGTCATATAAAGTTCATTTTAGAGAAAATTTAAGTCACCTTATCAAATTACACAGAGTTCGAAGATAAACCAAACTCTGTGCCGTGCCGTTCACCAACAGAAACAAAATTCTTATGACTTATGAGCTTATCTAAGTACTCTTTACGTAAAATCAGAACGGATACACTTTCGGCTATCAGGAATTATATTACATCAACGACTCACATTTTGCCTCCTTTTTCAGAGGGGAGGAGGTGTCAACTCTTAAAGAAAATAATTTCTCCTCCGGAAATATCCGTTTTGGTAGGGTTTTTCGTCCAAGGAACAAACAATTAGGAGACGATGTCAATTAGGAGACGATGTCTATAAGCTAGTTAGCTTGTTATCGAATCCTTTATATTATCCTTGTATGAATTGATTGTGATGTTTATATGTTGAATAAAATACTGTTTAAACTAAGGAACAAACAAGATGTCACATAAGTTGTCTTGCTTTGAAATGAATATCGGAAAAAACAATCCTATCGGTGCACCCATATACCTCAGATGACATTATTGAAATATCGAAATGCCATTAATCGGGAAATTTCTTTAAAATTGTATTTTTGGGAAAGTGCACAAAAATAAAACTATAATGAAAGAACAGTCGTCATGCCCGCGAATTCAAATTTAGACAAGATTTTTAAGCGACGTGAAATTGTACCGAACATCACACAGGTCCGCAATTGATAGGTTTAGGTGTACCTATAGAATCAAGACTACAGATTATGCATCGATACAAGGGGGAGTTCCACCCTACACGAAATTTACATAGGGTTCTGCCCACTCGTTGAATTTCATAATACCATGCATTATGATAATGATTTTCTAGGACACGAGTATTGCCTTTATGAAATGTTTGCTGATTAATCTATTTCAAATGTTAAATTACAACATTTTTGTTGGATGAGATGCAAGAAATTGGGGCACCCCAATTTAAAACGGCTCAAAACTATCGCATTTTTGAATCTGTGACCTGTTTCGTTCTCAAAACGATTCTTGGTACTTTTTAATCATGTATATACCACTTATGTATTCAAATGTATACTAAAAAATTCCATATCAAATTTTCATTGCAGATGCCGAAAAATTTCAGCTGCATAAATTATGTGAACAAATTAATTTTTTTGATTTCGCTTTGTTGCATTTCTTGTCAACCTGTCGAATTAATATAATATTAGGCCATACATGTGTCGGTTATAATCATGAATTTCCTGAAAAATGAAAACCGGTACCATGAGTAACACGACTTAGTTGAATGCTGAATGATAACAGTCAAAAAACGCAAATTATAGATATGTATAATAGTTTTGTGACAATTTTATGTTGATAATTTAGTTAGTTTAACAGAATTTTATCATGTATTTGCATCACCAAATCCTTTATGAAGCCAAAGTGTTTCATTCTTATAAGAAAGTTGTGTTTAAAAGATAACTGCACCCTGTTTCACACCACAGAGAAAGTTAACATGTGGCCAAGATTAGTCTCATATACAGTTCGATAAATAATGAATGAGATTGTAATCAGCTCTGAGACACTTCTCTTTTAAAAAGTATAATGTTTGTTTGATTGTGGTTTACGGCCTTGTCAATAATTCAAGGTAATGTCGAGCACAGTAAGCTATCCACATGAACAGGTTTCCTCAGCAGTTCACCAGTCTTTCGCCTGCAGCAGCCTAAAATATGTATTAGTGAGTAACGCCTCAGTTATCAGTATCTAGCCATCTTTATCAAGACTTGAACCTTTTAGCTTGTGGCAGTGGCTCTATTGATGGCTGATAAGTCATGTGTCCAGCTAATAAAGGATACTGGCTGTATGTGTGCACATGCCAGTGGACATCTTCCCAGTAGGACAGATGCATTACTAATGGAAGAAAAACTATCAAGTTCTGGCCTATTCAATGAACAGCAGAACAGTGTTGATGATAATGATGTAGTGCAGACTTTGAAAACTTCATGTATGTCTACCTCAGCAAACTACCTCGGTTGAATATAGATTATTAGTTATATAGGTAACTTCGCACAGAAAGTACACTGTTTTGCTTTCTGAATGCAGACTTTGGCCTAGTCTTTCTTCCGAACTTAGCATTGTGTCACCTGACTTATTTCATTACCTCAGGCGTACGGATGAATCAAAAGTAAGTTCTGACCAATCCTTCGGAGATGATCTAATCCAGATATTGTTGTTGGTGTGACAATGATAGACGACTGGCTGAATGCTTGTCTGAAAGTGATCTCAACGGGTTTATGCAGAAAGAGCATTAAAAATGGAAAAATGGACCACCCTGACTTACACCTAGTTGGACAGAATTTCAAAATTCACCAGCAGAAAGAATGAAATCATTTGTGCTTGGAGATACCACAGAAAAAAACCCTACTCCTCGAAATTAAATGTCGTTTTTATTTTTCTTTATACACTACCAAGTAGTCAGAGTTAATTTATCATTAATGTAGTTTAGGTCTATTAGTCTATTAACATTACTAGAACATGAATTGTTTCTATGAACTTATTAATACCTAAATTTGACATGCATTTTTGGCTAAAAATTCCCTTCATCTATATCAGGCATTATTTTTACGGGTTTTAAAAAATCATGAAATTCCTCAGACATATGACCTGCCTTTTTCCAAGCAATTCCATAGGTTGACACTGACTGGAACATACATAAACTTTAGGATATATTTCTTTTTAGACGAAGTCTAATAAAATCATCGTTGGCGCCAAAACTTGACTTGATCTCTGTATGGAAGAGAGCATATGTCATGGAATTGTTATTCACCTGTCAGAAGATTTAGTTACATTAAAAATGTTATTATTTGCACTTTGCATTTAGTTTTAAATATGTTTTTCACTTTAACGCTGTAATGATTGATAGAGTTAAGCAGAACGCGAGAAACGCAAATGCCGATGGCTTGAGAAAAAAGTGATTCTATGGTGCGAAAAGTCTTTCGTAGTAAAAAAGGCTGTACTCTGTGCGTAAATTTACCGGAACGGACCTAATTACCGGATCGGACCGGAACGGACCCTTATTATTCATATTTCCAGCCGATTTTTGAGATATTTTGATACAATCTACACGCGCAGATTAATTCAAGGCCCTACCTATGACTAACATGTATTATCTTAACTTGCAACCCCTGATTTCATCCACCGACTTGATACATATAACTCTACATATTTTCTATGGCTGAAATGTTGGTCATGATACTATGGAACACAAATTCGATTTTTTTTGTGTTTTTCATTCGCTCCAAGTCATGGAAGAAAGATAACTTGATTTTTGTATAAGATTATATGATTTTAAGATGAAACGCATATGCGTGGGGTATTAAGAGGCCTACCCATGGCGCAAAATACTCAAAGAGTATTTTGACTAATATCTCTAATTGATTTTCGCTAGATGGCATACAGAATATGTATTAATATTAAATAAGAGTTATTTGATAAAAAATATTACAAATATCTACTGAAGATAGGGGGAAACTGGTCCGTTCCGGTGTCCGTTCCGGTAATTCAGTCCATTCCGGTCCGTTCCGGTAAATTTACGCACCCGGCTGTACTGAACCGGGTAAAATACAGTACCGTATCATCGGAAGCATATCGGAATGTACCGAAGAATGTCAATAATTTACGGACCAGTTTGGTTTCTCGCCATAGTGGATAACCCCAACACAAGGATACTGCTATTCAATAATAATATCAGACGTGATACAGCTGAGAAGACAAATAGGGAGATTTTCCTCTACTTTTTTCCAAATTGGGAGAATGATTAAACAAAGAAGGGAATTCTTGTATTTTGGTAGGAAGATCTGAAAATTACAATTAGGGAGATGTACAGAGATGTACAAGACATATATGGGGAAATTCTGAAATTCCAAATAGGAAATGGGCAATTTCAACAGAAATAAAAAAAAATATTATTTGTTTCAAATATGTCTTCTTTCACTTCGTCTTATATCTTTTTTTTTAAAGATATTTCTTGATTTTAATAATTTTAGTGTTCCTTAAGCCCTATTTTCTGATTGAATGTTTGGAAAAGTTTTGCTTGCATGTTTGTATAAGCATAAATGGTATCAAAAAAAAAAATGGTATCCATATGGAACCCTTTTGCTATTCTAGTTCACACTTTATGAAAAGGAATAAAGCAGATGATTTATAATTGATAAATTATAAGCCACTGAGGTATAAAAAACGGGAGTACTTCAGGGTGCTCTCAAGATCTATATTGAGATAAATAAATGCATACTTGTAGTTGTTAGGTTCAAGATATTAAACATTCAAAGAAAGAAGACAATACATGAGTGGGGCAGATTTGGAAAGCCCCCTTTACCAGCGCACGTATAAAAATATACAGAGGCCACAGTGACCGATTTTTATTTCAAGAATTCAAACATTCATGACAATAACAATGTTGATATAAACATAATATGATTAGCTCTTTGGCACGCGGATCAGTCGCATATCATTTGACTCTCGTACATGGGAACATACATCAAACTGCACAAATAATCATTCGCAAAAAACTCCATCTTTATAGTTATAAGTATCTGCATGAATACATGAATATGTAAAATACTGGGAACAAATGCATAAAACGAGCATTTGATGCTTCTTTCAATGGTAAACATACAACATGGCCGTGCGTAATGCACCAGTTATTTGCGGCTTCGGCTACCCAGGGCCGAGGAATAGCTGGGACTTTGACTTCTCTCACTCTGCAAGGCACCAGTAGGTGCCCGGTATTGTCTAATCAAATCTCTGATAAAAGCTTTTAACCCCACCCTCCCCAGCCAACCCCCTCTACCCCAAGAGACTGTATCCAATAGTTGGGGTTGCTATCATTGTCTCTGTTATTTTGACAACTTAAACTGAGCTATCCCCGTCAGTTCCTCTGCCCTAGAGTAGCCGGGGTTGCAAATGACTGGTGCATTACATCTGATTTGTTTGGCTAGGATATAGTTTAAGAATGTGCAGAAATAATTTGAGCAACATTGTTGCATGAATTTCGGTGTCACACGCTATAAACAGACATGTTTTAACAAACACAAAACCGTGTATTAATAAGGCGATTCACGTGCTATAACTACCGCCTTTGCGATGTTGCATATACAAGGTGCAGGGCAATACTCTGTCAGAATAGAAGCAAGCGGTAACCTTGCAGCTGCAGTCATCTATAAAATCCTTTTATGAGTTATACAGATTCGAATATTGTAAAAACTGAACAGCAGGCGACATCGATTTGAAAAAGTTAGTGAATATGATTTGGACTTGATAAATGCTGCTAAAGATTGGACAAAATTCACGATAGCTGACCATTGCCAGAACGAGGATTTTTTTTATAGAAATGCATAGTGCGAGTAGGAATCAGCAATGTAATGGCGTCGAGGCCGAAAAATAGTGCCCAAACATTTTCGTGTATTATTTGTAGCATTATGGTTGAATTTATGCAATAATCAAACATTGATTATCATTGCAATAAAATTTGCCAAGTCCCTCGGGAGCTGCTGAAATTCTCGACCTTCGCCCTTAGTTTTCAACAGCTCCCTCGGGACCTGGCAAATGTTATTGGATGAAAAAATATGTTTGATCCCTATAGTAATTTGCATTGTGCGATGTACTAATAAGAAAACCTGCAAAATCAGATTGTATATGTTTCTATTCGCAAAGTGTAACTCTAGTCAGTTTAAACATGTTAAAAGTGGCCGACAAACAAAGAACTGAATTTCCTGATATAGGGGTTAAACATGGTCTTTTATGCGTTAACGTTTGCCAGGTCCCGAGGGAGATGTTGAAAACCGAGGCGGAAGACCAGTTGATGCGCGGTTGAGAATAGCGTACGTGTACGGCTGTTTTTATGCAATAATACATCGTTAATACTAGATTTAGTAAAAATCTTCCGTATATTAAATATGGGCTATTATTCTCTCGTCATTATCTTTGTGTTACACACAAGGAAGTAAATGCATGAGAAATTGCGTATTCATAATGTTAACCAAAATTATCCAAAGAGTTATGACAAGTATCTGAGGAAACAATGCAAACCCATATCAGACTGGTCTTTAGAGCCTGCTCAGGGCCGTTTTTTGGACTGACATTCCAATGCGAATAGAGGAAAACACTGAAAGTATACCCATTCACCAACGCCCCCAACTTCCCTAGAGTATGTTGATAAAGTGTTCTCATAGTCAACTTTACTTGGTAGTTATTCAGGAAAATATACATTAATGAGAAACCCTTTAGAACGCTATAGCCGATCACAGAGGACAGAAAACATTTTCAGGTACGTAACATTGTCAAATTATGTCGATCATTTTGTTTCTTTTAGGCCCAATTTCACGTCGACGAATTATTTCTTGGTGATTTAAACTGCGGTGGCGACTTCGCTAAACTGCCTATAAAACCACGGTTTAAATCGATTTTATGTGTGCAAAATCTACCTAATTCAGCAAAACCATGGTTTTGCCAAGCTGGTTATTCTTTCATGTAAGAAATCATGTAAAATTGACTCACTAAGGATCTTGTATGCGCAACGGAACTAGAGCAACCGCAGAAGACACGACTCTTTAATAGCGCAGCAAGATATCGAGCAGAACAAGGGTTGTGAAAGAAGATATTTTACGTCCGTTACAAATAAATTCTCAGCGATAACTTAAAAAGTACTGAAGCAAATTTGATGAAACTTCACAGAAAGATAAAGCATAATGAGAAGGTGTGTCGAGCACAAGACTAAGGTCCCTATGCCCAAGATCTAGGTCACAATCGTGTAAGCGGTCAATTTATGTCTCAATGTCGTGTCTCAACACGGTGTCTTGAGCCACTCAAGCCTTGGCAGTTTTCTGTCTTTGTGAAACAACACTGTTTTACAAATTCTTCGCCATCGTAATATTCAAAAGGATGAAGTCTTTGAAAGTGATTTCTTGTGCTCTTTCGAATATAAATAAGCCGTGACATGACAAAACCAACGAAAGTAAAAAGTATGCAAAGACCAGGAACTGAAACAATCAAAATCCAAATCCAGCCCTCAAACCATAGTTGGAAACAACTAAGATTACAAATAATCAAGATACAGAGAACATATGGCCAACCGAGTGAGCAGCTTGTTCCCAAAAGGTGGCCACTCAGCAACCCAAACCGAACCAAAAATAATAAGAACATACATAAGGTAAAACATCACAGAAACTCTGACACCAAAAACAGGCAACAGAGAACCACAACAGAACTACCGCCTTGGAACGGTCAGTAATGAATTACTGGGGGGCTTAAATCGATTTTACAGGCCCAACCTCACCCTCAGTTTCTGAAGTGGTACAAAACATTTAGTTGGTTGTTCGGTTCGCATGATAACCCTCTAACTCGTCAATGAATCATCACGGTAAACACATAAATCAAATGTCAACACCATGAAGAAGCAAAGACGAGGACTCAACAGATACAACGGGCCGTCTGACAGGTGGAGATCCCTGTCCTGCCAAACAACCCCACTGGAAATCTGAAGCAAAAGAAGGTCACCAGTTGAGCCCCGGTGGACCAAGCAACAGACAAAAAGGTTCCGGTCCCAACCAACTTAAATATATAGCTTTAGGTCGGGGCCATCATAGAGTCTGACGACCGATCCCCCGGTGTGCAATTAAAGAGTGCAGCAAATTTATCAACCGTGATTGGGTTAATCACTAAGCATGCAGACTGTCGCATAACATTTAAATTATAGCCAATACGTTTGTGACGTATTATTATTTTTCGGAATTGATCAGAAAAATCAGTCCTACCCTTAATCTTTTTGAATTTGTATACTAAGTCACCATAAAATTCTGGTTCCGATAGGCCTTGGTGTAAAAGAAATTTTAATCCGACATCAAATTTTGAAGCCAATTCATGGTGTCTGCGATAGAATTTAGAAAAAGCCTTTCTAAGCTTATGATACCGATAGCCCTGTTGAAGAAGTTTAGCAGTTAAACATTTATTACGAGCATTAAAGTCATCTACATGACTACAAACTCTAGCAAATCTTATAAGTTGAGAAATATACACGCCATAAGAGGGACGACGTGGAACGTCACCATCCAAAAATAGAAAATTAACTATATCAAAGTAAAAGTCATCACGTTTATCATAAATTTTAGAAGATACAAAACCGTTAGAAATAGATAGATGTAAATCCAAAAAGGGGGCCTCGGTATCTGAAGTATTAGCTTTATTCAATTTAAGTTCAGGTGGATAAATTTGGTTAACCATGCTTTCAAAATAAGGATTATCAATATTCAGAAGATCGTCTAAATATCTAGAGGTTGAGTTAAATGCCTCAATGATATCAGCTTGATTATCAACAGAAAGAGAAGTCATGAAATCTCTTTCATAACAAAATAAAAACAAATCGGCCACAAGAGGAGCACAATTTGTACCCATCGGAATACCAACAATTTGTCTGTATTACTTATTACCAAATCTGATGTAAATATTATCTAAGAGATATGATAAGGCGTCACATACATTCTGACATGACCAAAGACTATATCCTCTATATATTTTACGGTCAGTAGAAGTGAAAAATGCTTTCTTATCGTTACAGGCAATATAAAGGGTATCTTCATTTTTGGAGAACTTTTTGAAGGCACTCTCAATCAAATCAACAAGTTTTTCCTTTATTAAATTATGGGGTAATGTGGTATAAAGAGTAGAAAAATCATAAGTGGACAAACTAGTCGCACGGAGCCCTCTTGACTTCAGTTTACTAAGTACCTCACCAGAATTTTTTATAGACCAAAACATATTTTTCCCTGACCTCTCATACACTGTCTCATAGTACCAAATGACACGAGATTTCACAGCAGTGAGGCAAGAAGTTAATAATTTAGATAATTCTGTAGTAGTACAAGAGCTAGAGTTGGCAATGAATCTAGCTTTATACGGTTTTTTGTGAAGCTTAGGTAACCAATACATCGTAGGAAGTCTGTCTTGGCGTTCCTTAACGTTTACAGCAAACTATAAAGGCAAATTATTTGAGTGGCTATTAACGACAGTCTTCTCATCTGTAAAAGTCTCTTCGTAAGCCGTGGTGCCGTTAAGTTCCTGCTTCTGACCAGTCTTGGTTTTAGCTTAAAGGGTATCTAAAGATCTAAGCTAGTTCTATGCGGACAGCAAAGACTGATCAGACTTGAGAATGCCCAGGCTGATCTGAGTCTTCGCTGGGTGCACATACATTTTAGTTTTGGTATGTCGCGGCTCATTGTGCATCACGAATATCATTTATGTTGATAAAATCATCATAGTAATCATTGTTTCGAACAGAGTCAAGGTTTGTCAGCCCATAATCTTCCATTTTTCGACGCTCAAAATTATCCGTAGTTTTATTCACAATTAAAAATAATCTTTGAACGTGAAATTCATTCCGATGATTATCTATGTAAATAAGCACCCAACATCCTTAATTCTCGGCTTATGGGCGACGTGAAATTGGGCCTTAGTCTTCCTTTTGCGAGTAATTCACTTGACATGATGAAGCTCATTTTATTTGGTTTTGTCTACAAAAAAGTATTCAGCAATCTCCGTCTTTTCTAAATTATTTCATTTCAACTTCATATCTTTGATAATATTGCTATTTGTTTTTATCAAGCATCTCATCTAATAAACTCGACTTACAGCACAAGTGGGTGACATTATGTGCTAATACATTTAAACTCCGTTCATTAATTCTGAAACTGGGTTTTTCGCTGCTCATACTTTCATTATCTAATCAATCCAGGTAAGACTTTGCATAGTGATAATACTAGACTTCCGCCGATTTCTCATCAGTGTGTCCTGTCTCTCTGTCCTTCGTAGGATGCTGGGCTTACCTGCACAAAACTGCAAATTACAGATTTTCAATTCGAGACTAAGTCCGTCGGACAGGTTGGTGACGCCTTTTAATACCATATAAAGTGGTCGCTACAAATAGTTTTGTGTACGGGTGGGGTTAGTATTCTAACACATGATCTGCGCGTGCGAAATCAGTCAGCGTGACAACAAGCTTGTCATCCAGATAATTTTGTCTCAATTTTAAATTGATTACACCGCATAAATTCACACTGGGCAAGGCTTTTAGTGTTTCAATATAGTATCGCCACCGGCAAACAACGTCTAAACGACGTCATATCAGCGTCAGTGCGACGTAATGATATTCACTGGCGTTATCTTAACGCAAATATAACAGTATGTAATTAAGTTCTAAAGCTCCAAAACATTATTACCAATGTTGCGTTAAAACTGCAAAGGTAAATACAAGGACAAAAGGACCATACTGTGCACCTCTCAAACTTATTACAGCTCCCCTTAATCAGTCTATTCCTCCTTTTCCTACAGAATCTCCGCTCAATTATTCTACCATCCAGACTCCTACCCCTCGACGTGACCCCTTCCTAAACACACACCTCCTTATTCAATTTACCACCAAACCGCCACCCTAGTCTCTAGACACACATCCTACACCCCCCCTCTAG
Organism: Ctena decussata; assembly: GCA_963989385.1. Lineage (NCBI taxonomy): Eukaryota > Metazoa > Mollusca > Bivalvia > Lucinida > Lucinidae > Ctena > Ctena decussata. Next base: position 22,680,744 of record OZ022502.1, read on the forward strand.
ACACACATCCTACCCCCCCCCCACCCCCACGTCCCCACTTCTTTTCAACAAACGATTCCCTCGATTATTCTACGACTCTTCACCGCGACACGAACATATATATACGCAAGAAATGACTGAATGTAAATGCTACATCGTCGAACCTTACAGCTTGCGCAAACAGGATGCAGTCTGATCAGAGTCAACTGGAAGTCGAGGTCAACCTCACGGTACCGAGTTTAAGTGAAAAGCTAAGACACATGTAAGAGGCTACTTTTTCGCGATTCACATGATATATTTCACTTTCGTCATGTGAAAAGGATATACTGGTAATACTCAACTGTACAGGCTGCTCATTTTCTATATCATCCAAGAGTGTTTATGCAAAAATGTAGACTCTGATAGGACTGTACGATCTGAGTCTTCCCTGTTCCAACAATACAAGGGTACCTTTTCACAAGCATGCAAATCTTTTACTTCCAAGAAACTGTATTCATAGATATTGCAGCCCGATATAGACTGAAATACTGTCTCAAAGGGCCGTTAAACCCAAATCAGTCAATCAATCAATCATACACATTGACGTACAAAGGTAAACCCGCATGCATGCTTATGCATGCGATATTTTCTTCCGTATATACTCGAAAGGCGATCTGAGCTTTTGCTTTTCGCACGTCTGATGTGTGAGAGCCGCATAACAAAGTCTCTAGCTGACCGGTTTGAGATTTTTCTGTTCGCAGATACATTATGCCACATTTTTTGCGTGAAACGTGACCATGAGAAAAATGATAGGAAAAAAGAAATAGATAAATGAAGGGACGTTTATGGGCCTGAAGTTCGCTTCTGAGTCGGATGACACAAGTGTCCCGTTGTTTATATGTATACTATACTTTTGAAATTTCCCTGAGAAAATACGACGCAAACAAATACAAGTTTTCAAAATATGGTAAAGAACCTGGGTCTGATTTTCAATTCTAAAATCCAGAGTTGTAAAAACTGAAAAATGTAGCTCATGTGTTAGCTTGGTATTTTTTTTCTGTATTACAAAGTAGCCGAACGTCAAAACGCTTGTTTTTTCTTATTCCTGTGACTTTGTTGGGGTTACAACAGTTATTACCCAAATGACCAGCGTGATACCCACGTGGAACGTATCTGAATATGTATGACTTAAGGCTGTCAATTTTCATCAAATGGTCTTAGTTTGGTTTAAACAATATTTTATTCAATATACTGTACATATATGTGCATACATATAGCAATCTTTTTATAACATACAAACATACAGTATGAAAAGGATACAGAAGTAAGTCGTTGACTTATTTAGAATCTGTCTCCCAAACCATGAATTTGAATGGCGTCGCATGAAAGGGGAGCTCAAGATATGTGCAATTAGGGAACACCCAAAGCAGCCTCCACATCCGCACAGGCCGGCTAGAGTTCCTACCTTCACTTTAGATTTCCTAGGATTCGTAGACAATGTATGCGAAAGGGGAAGGCTCCAACCAGACTGCGCTCACGCGCAAGCTGATCCGAGTCTTCACAAATGTGCACACACCAAGAGATACCCCCATGCGACGTCAATCAGTCATTTTTACTTTCAGATGACTTTGAATTATTTTCTAACTATGCAGTATAATGAACATTTTGGAAGCTAAATGATCTTAGTTTGCGGGCAGGTTTTTGAAATTTGCTGTTTCGTGCATGTAACTGCAGCTTTAGACGGCAGGCTAAGATACATGAGACCTTTATGAGAGATCGGCGGAAGTCGAGCTTTATCACTATGCACAATGTTACGTGGATTGATTAGATTATAAAAGTATGAGCAGCGAAAAACCCAGTTTCAGAATTAATGAACGGAGTTTAGGCCCAATTTCACGTCGCCGATAAACCGAGAATTAAGGCCGTTGGATGCTTATCTTCATAGATAATCTTAGGAATGGATTTCACGTGAAAATTTATTTTTCATTGTGAATAAAATGACAGATTATTTCTACCTTCGAAAAACGAAGGATTAACGACTGACAAACCTTGATTCTGTACAAAAAATGGATGACTGATGATTATATTAACATAATTGATATTCGTGATGCACAATGAGCCGCGACATGAAACAACAACAACAACAACAAAGTGGCATGTGCGCTCACCGAAGAATAAGATCAGCCTGGGCACCCGCCCAGTCTGATCAAAGTCTTCGCTGTCCGGATAGAGCTTAGTTTAGATCCTTAGCTACCCTTTAAGCGCATAGCCAGGACTCCGATCAGACTGGGCGGATGCCCAGGCTGATCTGAGTCTCGCTGGGCGCATATGCCACTTTGTTGGTATTGTCATGTCACGGATCATTATTTGAAAGTGCCCGAGAAATTATTTTTAAAGACTTGACCCTTTTGAATAATACGAAGGTATAGGATTTGTAGAATTGTTTTGTTTTACAAAGACAGAACAGCGAAGCCTAGAGTGGTTCAAAAGGCACCGGATGGAGGACCTTCTGTTTTCTGTGCTTAACCTTTACTTTTTATGGCCTCCGTGACCATAGTCGGGGTTGGGGGGCATTAAAATCTGCCCCTGTCTATCTGTCTGTTCGTCCGTTTGTCACACTTGCGGTAAAGAATCAATTCCTCCATAGTTTTCAATGGATTTTTTTTCAAACCTTGTATACATGTTGTGAAGGAAATGAAGATGTACATGTGCAGTTGTGATTGACAAAATTATGTTTTTTAAACTTCATTTTAGGAGGAGTTTTATATAATTTATTAAGTTTGTGTAATCAAATCCTCCCACAGTTTTAAATGCATATTTTTCAAACCTTGCATACTTTTAACTGACTTAATGAAATTAGCATGTGGATTTTGATAAAGTAAAAATTTATTTAGACGGAATTATGGCCTTTTAAACTTAATCATTTTGGCAGAATTTTTTTACTGAAGGGTATGAAGCGTATGTTATCAATTTCTCCTACAGTTTTAATGGAATATTTTTGAAAATTTATACACATATTTGGGCATAATGAAAATGTAAATGTGGCTTTTTGATATAGCTAAATTAAATTTTGGTAGAATTACAGCCCTTTGAATTTAGTCATTTTTTGTATTTTAGAATAGGACACACTTCAGAACAAAGCTTGGAGTGCTTCTTAAGTGAAGCAATCATTTTGCAATTTTACATGACAGCAAACCTAAATCTGCTTCCTTTTAGAAGCGCAGCGGAAATAGCTATTCTTCTTCTTCACCACTCAGAAGCGTTTTGGAACAAGCGCTAGTTCACCACGCCTCATTAGCGTAGCGGAGGTAGCACTACTTCTGGATATATCACTCTTTAGTAGCGCAGCGGAACTGGCGCTACTTCAGATGACATCCACTTTTAGTTGCGCTGCGAAACTAGTTCTAAAGTATATCAGATGGCAGCCCATTTAGTAGAACAGCAGAACTAGCTCTGCTACAGAAGACAGCATCCTTCAGCAGTACAGCGGATAAAGTGTTACTTTAGATGTTTGTATGAGGACAGAGATAAAAACTTGTGACTTCTGAAGTACAAGTAGAACCAGTTTCGCTGCGCTTCTGTAATGTCTTCTCTAGCAGCACTAGTTCAGCTGTGCTACCTAAGAGTGAAATACTCTGAACTAGCTCTAGCTAAAAAAAGCGGATGTTACCAGGAGTGACGCTTTTTTCGCCGCAATACTTATATAAACGTACCTTTTACCAAATATAGAGCAAAAAGACGCCTCTTTCTGTATTTGACTTCTACTGTGCCGCTGAATCTCAAGCTGTATATAGAAAAATGAAATGGCAACGTCTCGGTAGGCAGCGACCGAACACGTATTGATGCCTTCCGCGAGACACAGTAGCTTCAGACGGCAACGTATTTTAAAAGTAGCGAGATTAGGCGGCCCCCACTAAGCCCCTTCAACCAATGCGCCCCGAAGAAGGCAAGAGACAAGAGCACTAAAGGGTGGTGTCTTCATAATGGTGCTAGTTACCTTGTACGATCAAAGAATGATACTTGTATCTCTTGAGGCAGCCCTAGTTCTACTGTGATGTGCGCATTCCAGACCCTTTGTGAGTCAGTTTTACATAATTTGTTACCTGAAAGAATATCCAGCTTGACAAAACCATGGTTTTGCTGAATCATGTAGATTTTGCACACGGGAAATCGATTTAAACCACTGTTTTATAGGCAGTTTAGCGAAGTCGCCACCGCAGTTTAAATCACCAAGAAATAATTCGTCGACGTGAAATTGGGCCTAAGGCCCAATTTCACGTCGCCGATAAACCGAGAATTAAGGCCGTTGGATGCTTATCTTCATAGATAATCTTAGGAATGGATTTCACGTGAAAATTTATTTTTCATTGTGAATAAAATGACAGATTATTTCTACCTTCGAAAAACGAAGGATTAACGACTGACAAACCTTGATTCTGTACAAAAAATGGATGACTGATGATTTTATTAACATAATTGATATTCGTGATGCACAATGAGCCGCGACATGAAACAACAACAACAACAACAAAGTGGCATGTGCGCTCACCGAAGAATAAGATCAGCCTGGGCACCCGCCCAGTCTGATCAAAGTCTTCGCTGTCCGGATAGAGCTAGTTTAGATCCTTAGCTACCCTTTAAGCGCATAGCCAGGACTCCGATCAGACTGGGCGGATGCCCAGGCTGATCTGAGTCTCGCTGGGCGCATATGCCACTTTGTTGGTATTGTCATGTCACGGATCATTATTTGAAAGTGCCCGAGAAATTATTTTTAAAGACTTGACCCTTTTGAATAATACGAAGGTATAGGATTTGTAGAATTGTTTTGTTTTACAAAGACAGAACAGCGAAGCCTAGAGTGGTTCAAAAGGCACCGGATGGAGGACCTTCTGTTTTCTGTGCTTAACCTTTACTTTTTATGGCCTCCGTGACCATAGTCGGGGTTGGGGGGCATTAAAATCTGCCCCTGTCTATCTGTCTGTTCGTCCGTTTGTCACACTTGCGGTAAAGAATCAATTCCTCCATAGTTTTCAATGGATTTTTTTTCAAACCTTGTATACATGTTGTGAAGGAAATGAAGATGTACATGTGCAGTTGTGATTGACAAAATTATGTTTTTTAAACTTCATTTTAGGAGGAGTTTTATATAATTTATTAAGTTTGTGTAATCAAATCCTCCCACAGTTTTAAATGCATATTTTTCAAACCTTGCATACTTTTAACTGACTTAATGAAATTAGCATGTGGATTTTGATAAAGTAAAAATTTATTTAGACGGAATTATGGCCTTTTAAACTTAATCATTTTGGCAGAATTTTTTTACTGAAGGGTATGAAGCGTATGTTATCAATTTCTCCTACAGTTTTAATGGAATATTTTTGAAAATTTATACACATATTTGGGCATAATGAAAATGTAAATGTGGCTTTTTGATATAGCTAAATTAAATTTTGGTAGAATTACAGCCCTTTGAATTTAGTCATTTTTTGTATTTTAGAATAGGACACACTTCAGAACAAAGCTTGGAGTGCTTCTTAAGTGAAGCAATCATTTTGCAATTTTACATGACAGCAAACCTAAATCTGCTTCCTTTTAGAAGCGCAGCGGAAATAGCTATTCTTCTTCTTCACCACTCAGAAGCGTTTTGGAACAAGCGCTAGTTCACCACGCCTCATTAGCGTAGCGGAGGTAGCACTACTTCTGGATATATCACTCTTTAGTAGCGCAGCGGAACTGGCGCTACTTCAGATGACATCCACTTTTAGTTGCGCTGCGAAACTAGTTCTAAAGTATATCAGATGGCAGCCCATTTAGTAGAACAGCAGAACTAGCTCTGCTACAGAAGACAGCATCCTTCAGCAGTACAGCGGAAAAAGTGTTACTTTAGATGTTTGTATGAGGACAGAGATAAAAACTTGTGACTTCTGAAGTACAAGTAGAACCAGTTTCGCTGCGCTTCTGTAATGTCTTCTCTAGCAGCACTAGTTCAGCTGTGCTACCTAAGAGTGAAATACTCTGAACTAGCTCTAGCTAAAAAAAGCGGATGTTACCAGGAGTGACGCTTTTTTCGCCGCAATACTTATATAAACGTACCTTTTACCAAATATAGAGCAAAAAGACGCCTCTTTCTGTATTTGACTTCTACTGTGCCGCTGAATCTCAAGCTGTATATAGAAAAATGAAATGGCAACGTCTCGGTAGGCAGCGACCGAACACGTATTGATGCCTTCCGCGAGACACAGTAGCTTCAGACGGCAACGTATTTTAAAAGTAGCGAGATTAGGCGGCCCCCACTAAGCCCCTTCAACCAATGCGCCCCGAAGAAGGCAAGAGACAAGAGCACTAAAGGGTGGTGTCTTCATAATGGTGCTAGTTACCTTGTACGATCAAAGAATGATACTTGTATCTCTTGAGGCAGCCCTAGTTCTACTGTGATGTGCGCATTCCTGACCCTTTGTGAGTCAGTTTTACATAATTTGTTACCTGAAAGAATATCCAGCTTGACAAAACCATGGTTTTGCTGAATCATGTAGATTTTGCACACGGGAAATCGATTTAAACCACTGTTTTATAGGCAGTTTAGCGAAGTCGCCACCGCAGTTTAAATCACCAAGAAATAATTCGTCGACGTGAAATTGGGCCTAAGGCCCAATTTCACGTCGCCGATAAACCGAGAATTAAGGCCGTTGGATGCTTATCTTCATAGATAATCTTAGGAATGGATTTCACGTGAAAATTTATTTTTCATTGTGAATAAAATGACAGATTATTTCTACCTTCGAAAAACGAAGGATTAACGACTGACAAACCTTGATTCTGTACAAAAAATGGATGACTGATGATTTTATTAACATAATTGATATTCGTGATGCACAATGAGCCGCGACATGAAACAACAACAACAACAACAAAGTGGCATGTGCGCTCACCGAAGAATAAGATCAGCCTGGGCACCCGCCCAGTCTGATCAAAGTCTTCGCTGTCCGGATAGAGCTAGTTTAGATCCTTAGCTACCCTTTAAGCGCATAGCCAGGACTCCGATCAGACTGGGCGGATGCCCAGGCTGATCTGAGTCTCGCTGGGCGCATATGCCACTTTGTTGGTATTGTCATGTCACGGATCATTATTTGAAAGTGCCCGAGAAATTATTTTTAAAGACTTGACCCTTTTGAATAATACGAAGGTATAGGATTTGTAGAATTGTTTTGTTTTACAAAGACAGAACAGCGAAGCCTAGAGTGGTTCAAAAGGCACCGGATGGAGGACCTTCTGTTTTCTGTGCTTAACCTTTACTTTTTATGGCCTCCGTGACCATAGTCGGGGTTGGGGGGCATTAAAATCTGCCCCTGTCTATCTGTCTGTTCGTCCGTTTGTCACACTTGCGGTAAAGAATCAATTCCTCCATAGTTTTCAATGGATTTTTTTTCAAACCTTGTATACATGTTGTGAAGGAAATGAAGATGTACATGTGCAGTTGTGATTGACAAAATTATGTTTTTTAAACTTCATTTTAGGAGGAGTTTTATATAATTTATTAAGTTTGTGTAATCAAATCCTCCCACAGTTTTAAATGCATATTTTTCAAACCTTGCATACTTTTAACTGACTTAATGAAATTAGCATGTGGATTTTGATAAAGTAAAAATTTATTTAGACGGAATTATGGCCTTTTAAACTTAATCATTTTGGCAGAATTTTTTTACTGAAGGGTATGAAGCGTATGTTATCAATTTCTCCTACAGTTTTAATGGAATATTTTTGAAAATTTATACACATATTTGGGCATAATGAAAATGTAAATGTGGCTTTTTGATATAGCTAAATTAAATTTTGGTAGAATTACAGCCCTTTGAATTTAGTCATTTTTTGTATTTTAGAATAGGACACACTTCAGAACAAAGCTTGGAGTGCTTCTTAAGTGAAGCAATCATTTTGCAATTTTACATGACAGCAAACCTAAATCTGCTTCCTTTTAGAAGCGCAGCGGAAATAGCTATTCTTCTTCTTCACCACTCAGAAGCGTTTTGGAACAAGCGCTAGTTCACCACGCCTCATTAGCGTAGCGGAGGTAGCACTACTTCTGGATATATCACTCTTTAGTAGCGCAGCGGAACTGGCGCTACTTCAGATGACATCCACTTTTAGTTGCGCTGCGAAACTAGTTCTAAAGTATATCAGATGGCAGCCCATTTAGTAGAACAGCAGAACTAGCTCTGCTACAGAAGACAGCATCCTTCAGCAGTACAGCGGAAAAAGTGTTACTTTAGATGTTTGTATGAGGACAGAGATAAAAACTTGTGACTTCTGAAGTACAAGTAGAACCAGTTTCGCTGCGCTTCTGTAATGTCTTCTCTAGCAGCACTAGTTCAGCTGTGCTACCTAAGAGTGAAATACTCTGAACTAGCTCTAGCTAAAAAAAGCGGATGTTACCAGGAGTGACGCTTTTTTCGCCGCAATACTTATATAAACGTACCTTTTACCAAATATAGAGCAAAAAGACGCCTCTTTCTGTATTTGACTTCTACTGTGCCGCTGAATCTCAAGCTGTATATAGAAAAATGAAATGGCAACGTCTCGGTAGGCAGCGACCGAACACGTATTGATGCCTTCCGCGAGACACAGTAGCTTCAGACGGCAACGTATTTTAAAAGTAGCGAGATTAGGCGGCCCCCACTAAGCCCCTTCAACCAATGCGCCCCGAAGAAGGCAAGAGACAAGAGCACTAAAGGGTGGTGTCTTCATAATGGTGCTAGTTACCTTGTACGATCAAAGAATGATACTTGTATCTCTTGAGGCAGCCCTAGTTCTACTGTGATGTGCGCATTCCAGACCCTTTGTGAGTCAGTTTTACATAATTTGTTACCTGAAAGAATATCCAGCTTGACAAAACCATGGTTTTGCTGAATCATGTAAATTTTGCACACGGGAAATCGATTTTAACCACTGTTTTATAGGCAGTTTAGCGAAGTCGCCACCGCAGTTTAAATCACCAAGAAATAATTCGTCGACGTGAAATTGGGCCTTAGAGTTCCAGCGACCACCTTATCTGAAAAAATGTAAGTTCAAATCAATTATTTCATCTCAGAATGCACTATTTCCAGGTTATTCAGCTCAGATATATTTCGATGGAAATTTCGAAAAAAATAATGAAATAAAATAAATAAACATCTTTTTAACAACAACAACAAAAAAGTCCATGTTAAGTCATGTTTGTTTTGTCATGTTCCAAGAACACATAATTTTGTACTAAGTGTATTTCGAAAAAACTGTTAAAGTTAATCAGGGATCACAACTAACTCTAAATCAAATTATCTGACCGTATCCATTGCAAAAATAAAAAATAAATAAATAATAATAAAAAATAAAATAAAGAATAACAATAATAACATAATAATAAAACTTTTGTTTTCCGTACGTACTATTGGAAATGTCAAATAAAATAAACGAACACTGACAAATATTTCGTAAAACTAATGTGTACTAAACAAACATAGAGGAAACGCAGGAGATTAAAACGCCATGGAACAATAAGTAGCAAAGTCATTTGGTGTGAAAACTGGTCTACGCAGTTACAATCTTGATGATAATATGCAAGTTAGCTAACTGCTTCATTTTTGTCATTCTGTCAGGATTCGATGACGACAACGTGTATGTTCCTCCTCTACCTGTGTCACCTGTGTCTGTTTCTGACTCTAGGAATTGCACGAGGTAAGAAGTGTATGTTATAGTCCTGTTGTTTCCAAGTGCAAATGAGGTTGTTATTTTCTATCAAACAACAAAATAGGTATGTCTAATATTCTGTATCTATACATGAACAGATACATTCAATGAAAAATCTTTGCATCTTTACTAAAGGACAATGTGCCCTTCAGAAAGCAGCCAAACTGTTCTGTTGTTTACCCCATTTCTGGCCGTTTTTGGAAAAAAAAATCCACACGCATGGGGCATGGTGTTTAATGGTCAGATACATGTAATATGTTGTTGTACAATAAGCATTATATTTTTGTGCAATTTTCTGAGCAAAACATTAGTAAATTCTAAAAATGACGGGTGAATCAAACAGGAGAAAAACAATGGTTAAGAATAAACATTCCGAAGATCTGGCATCTTTCACCCATTTCGAGCAAATATAGAGAATGCCGTTTGCATTTAAGAGCAAAGCGAATTATACAGCTTTTCATACCAGGCCCCGAGGTTATAAAACTTTTTCTGTGCTCAACTCAGCTGAGCATGAAATTTTCTCTGCTGATAAATATGAAAATGCCAACTAATGTTGGCATTTTCATATTCATAAGCAGAGAAAATTACATACTCAGCTAAACTGAGCAAGAAAACATCTGTACTTATCAGCCATTTGCTGTTTATTAGCAGGTAAAATTTCATGCTCAGCTGAGTTGAGCATGAAAAAAGTTTTATAACCTCGGGGCCTGTTACGGATGAAAAGTCTAGAAGCTATCACGCAACTGTTTCATATAACTGATCTATAAGTTATAATTTCTAAGATGAATGACTACACCTCAAATCAGAGACTTGCAAAAGAATAGGAATCAGCACTGATTACCGCTTTGATGATATCATTTGGGGCAATTTTAGATTATATAGAATCGAAAGCTTCAATGACCATGTTCCTTGTCCCCAGAAAGAGACATCATAAAGTCTGTTTCATAGCAAAATAAAACAAATCTGCTACATGGGGAGCACAGTTTTAAAATACCTATCGTTACACCTACAATTGTTCTATAAAACTCAGTGCCAAATCTAATGTAACTAATGCAACTATCCTGTATATATCGTTAATATCGTATTCATTCTTTACAGTTCAGCTAATAATTTCAGCTCAAGCACTGCATACGGTATTTATTTTTCAAAGAATTAATTTTATTTCAACAAACCATTGATTCTTCTGACTACAGAAGCAGTTCCGACTGGAACCGGTTGCAGCACTTTTGAAAATATATGCGAAAACTTCAACGATAATGACGATGGCGGCGAAGAAAACGAGGAAGAAATATGTAAATGCGACGATGGGTTCCATGTCAGCGGTGGAAAATGTGACGGTATGTATAATATAAGCAAATAGTTAGATAAAGACAAGTATGCTAGAGAAGAAATCAACTTGGATGAGAGAGACAGCATATGTGATCAAAACGATCATTAATGAAACGAAAATGAGAGAGAGAGAGAGAGAGAGAGAGAGAGAGAGAGAGAGAGAATTGCAAACAAAACAAAACGTACTTCGAGTTTATATAGCATTCGCGTGAAAACAAAATTGTAAAAGGATAGAATATAGAAATCCCTGTTCCAGTTATCAAAAGAAGTCCCGAATAACAGCACTTTTTTTTACTCCATTACAATTAAACTATAGCGATAGAAATTAGTTAGACAAGGCATTTAGAGCCCGATGACGCGTTTCAATCTGACTGCATCAAAACTTCTCTTGGTAGCCTTAAATACAATGCAAATACCTATTTGTTTACTAAGACCTAATTGCAAGGGTTGACTATTTCTTAAACTTACAATTTATGATACGTAAAGTATATTGCATATATTTGTTTATAAATGTGCACTTTCTTCAACAGCCCAGGATAAACCGTGCAATTATTGTGTGAATCGCCCAGGATGTTTTAGTAACAGCGAAGACGAGTGCGTAATGACGTGCGACTGTAGTGCTGAGCCTAATGACGACTCAGACAGTAGAAGAAGCAGATGTTACGGTATACGTATTGCAGTCGACACAGGTAGCTTTTACATTAGCCCTTAAAGCGCACCCGCCCTAAAACACACACACGCACACACACAGACACAAAAAACAACACGGACGAAGAAATGTAAGTCTGCAAATTAAAAATGTCTTTCCTGCAAGCTTCATTTTATTGAGAATTTAAAGAATAGACTGCAAAGAGTGTAGATCTTGATAGGCGGCTCATCATGAGCCTTTCTCTATGAACTTGGCTTCTATAATTGGGCTATTATGGCATATTTCTTTTTGTACAGTATGTGTATAATATGTAAATTTTAAAGAAAAAGTGTAAGAACTTGCAAATGTTGCAGAAGAATAATACTGTTTATTTGTTCTCTGATTGTTTCTTTAAAAGCGTCATCACTCTTCCAGCGGTAGGTATAAGTTCATGGAATAATTCATCCTGAGGTTTCGTTGTAAGCTTTTTCACTACAGATTCGTTACTATTAATGACCAATTTCTAGCTTTCAACAACTAAATCAACCCTAATGTTTCATCAATAAGTGTTGAAACATTTCTGGAGTCATTTTAGTTGGCAACCAAAATGGCCTACTTTCGATATAATAAATTTAAGATGTAGTAAAACACTATGTAAAGGCGAAGGATCCGATCCAATGTCTTGCTTTTGTTCACAATTTATTGCTTGAAGCCCCAGTCACACACACACATTACGGATAGGGCGAATAGTTGCGGATAAAATCCTCAGTTTATCCGCAGAATTTGTGGGCGTGGCCTAATTTTGTTTAATGAATTTACGGATATAGTTACCAATAGATGCGTATGGATATGGATAGGTACGAACTACTAACCTTCCGTTACCTTCTGTAACCTTTAGATGCGGATAAATACCTTCAGATGCGGACTGTTGCGCATGCCTAGCGGATAGAAGACTAGAAAAGATTAACTGCGACGTACACATCTGTGTCTACTCCTTGTTGCTTCAGTCACACACACACATACGGATTGTACGGATACTACGGATGGCCCGTCCGTATATATCCGTTTTATCCGTAATGGATCCGTATCAGATCCGCAGAGTCCGTAACTGTCCGTATCATATCCGCAGAGTCCGCAGGATCCGCGTTGAAATTTTGAAAAGTTTCAAAATTCGGGCGCGGATGAGTAAACCGTAATGGTGCGTTACTAGCGCATATATCCGCATCTATCCGTATCTAATCCGTGTCGCATACGTATCTATTCCGTATCTTATCCGTTATTGAACCTATCATTCCGCAGTCCCACTCCAAGTTGAGGACCGATACGATTTCAAGCGGATCGTTACCTTTCGTTACGGAAGTTACGGGTCTCGTTCGGCGTACTGTAACGGACTGTTTTCTACAGTAACGTTTCAATACAAAAAGGTTGCGTTCCAATACTGACAGATACCTACAGGATGGTTTGGAGAGGCGGCTGTACGGCAACAACACCAGTAGGGGGGCAAAGAGAAAGAGACTGTATCTCAAGAACTACTACAACAGAGAGGCCGGGTCGGTGCAATGGCAGCGACGTATGGTGCAGTTATGGTGCGATGTTATGTTTCTTATATGTAACAGCCTAGTGGGGTCATCTTTTCATGAACATGCCAATAGCAAAAGTAGGGCCATCATTCCATAATCTTATTTGACTTTTATCAATTTGAATAAGTTGTCCAATATAGCACAAAGTAATTTTTTATTAATTACAATTAGTTGTCCAATATAGGACAAAGGTTAATGGTGAAATGAAGCAATAAAGATCTACTAGTCAGGCTTGAGTAGCCGAAACTTCGAAGATGGCCCATGTTCCTTCTTTCGAATGTGTTCTGTGCTCTTGAATGAACTCTTTTAGATTTCTATTTTACTTCAGTGCCATTGGTCTCGTGCCGTGCGGCGACCGTAAAACGTCTTCCCGTACGTCACCTATAGTGCAATTTATATATAATTTTTTCCTTTTAGATCAAGAAAATATTCTGAGATATCAGAAATTTTCGTTTGGTTTAAATTTATAGTCTAGATTATTGCATTTTTTTCCCTTTTAGATCTTTTACGGTACTAATTAGTCTTTGGATTTACTGCCTTATCAAAATTAAGAAATTATATTATGCTTTCTCTGGTTTTCGTAACCAAATCATATCGGGGTCACTGATGCGGTTTGAGTAGCCGAATTCTCAAAGTATGGTCCATGTACCTTCCTTCGAATGTGTGCAGTGTTCTTGAAGGATTAGAATAGTATCTACTTTATCAACTGCCGACTGAATATCTATGTCAACCAAGCAGTAAATGGGTACCTTTTTCAAATCAGGGAAGGACAGGGCAGCGAAAGGAGAGAGATGGGCTTCGCCGTTCATATGCTATGCCCAAGATACATTGAACTTAACCACCTACTCCCACCCCTCCTCCCCCAAGCCACCGCCCCTACGGTCATTAGGCTATAGGAAACCTTTACCTTTACCCAATTTATAGTTTGAATCCAGGTAGACAAATTTAAATAAAAATCTAATCTTTCATGAGCACAGAACACTAAACACATTCGAAAGAAGGAGCATGTGCCATACTTCGAGGTTACGATATTTAGAGCCTCATAAATGACCCTGGCATGACCCATTACTTCCGTAACTAAAGGTAAAGCTCAGTATGAAACCGTATCAGTCCTCAACTTGGGACTGCGGAATGATGGGTTCAGTTACGGATAAGATACGGAATAGATACGGATGAGAAACGGATTAGATACGGATAGATGCAGATAAATGCTTTCAGTTACGGACTTTTACGGTTTACTCATCCGCGCCCGAATTTTGAAACTTTTCGAAATTTCGACGCGGCTCCTGCGGACCCTGCGGATATGATACGAACAGTAACGGACTCTGCGGATGCGATACGGATCCATTACGGATTAAATGGATAGATACGAATAGATTCGGACGGGCCATCCTTAGTATCCGCAGAGTCCGTATATGTGTGTGTGACTGGGGCATGACAGGGAAATAGGAAAAATTGTATTTTATGTAGACCTTAGTAGGTTTTCAAAAACCTTTCTTACTTTTTGCAAATCGTATGACACGATGTATGCATATCAACCGACAAATGAATTCGTATCTCAAAGTAAGTGTTTAAAGGACTCAGTAAAATGTTAAGTTCTGTTTAATTCAAATGTGTATGTTCTGCGCAAAGTAAGAATCGGTACAATTCCGGAATTGTCCTGCGCAAAGTAGGAATTCTCACTTTGTGTTACAATTCCGGAATTGTACCGGTACAATTCTAGAATTGCGCAAGGGATTTGGTGGTTTATATCGAACAGGTAAATCATAGTATTTCTGGGCAAAACTGGAAGTAACAGGGTAAAGGTTTTAAAATGAGGAATCTGTATTTTTTGACAAAATTACGGCCTTATTAAACTTAGCAGTTTTTCGGGAATAATATATGATTTCAAATTCTGATAACTTTTTGCAGTGTTTGAGCAGTTGATCTGAAACTTGTACATATGTTGCAGAAATATGTAGATGTGCCTTTTGAAGAGGAAAATATTACTTTGTCAAAGTTACGATTTTTTTCAAACTCAGAAATTTATAGGTATGGTTAAATGGCCGTATCAAACAAATAAATGCAAACATATATTTGTTAAACGCACTAACATCTAATTATTCTCACTTTGTCCCGATTCTCACTTTGCGCAGAGACAATTCCGTAATTGTCTTGCGCAAGGTAAGAATTCCCACTTTGCGCAACAAAAAAAGAATTCCTACATTGCGCAGGTCAATTCCGGAATTGTACCGATTCCTACTTTGCGCAGAACATGTATACAGCACTGTCGTTAAGTTTTAGTAATCTATGTAGATCTCTGAATTATACTGAACAAAAAAAGAAACGTTACATACACTGAAAAACTGACTTTGGATTTTCTACCCCTGCAACTTCAAACGAGCTGCAAGGAATAAAATAGGGGCTGGATATGTAGTGACTTCTTTGTTTAAGTTGTTAGCCTTGGATAAGTTTTGAAATTTGAATGAAGTGTTTCTGGAAAAACAAGATTTGAATGTTGATGTAACGTTTCTTTTTTTGTTCAATATGTGCGAAAGACATCATTTCGCACAGAATTGATAAGGAATTATTAAATATTTGTCAAGCGCAGTGGTGTGAAAAGGAAAATAGTTTATCATTGATGATTCTGTCTCCATTTACAGGACCCAATGTTCTCTGTTACTGTTAAGCTTTCATGTTTCAGTAAGATATTCAAATAAGCAAACTAAAGGAGTCCCGTGTTGTGCTAAATGTAAGTGGTGTCGAGTGTTACATGGGTTGGTCGTTTGGTTTGGGTTTAACGGCTGTTTTGAGTGAGTGAGAGTGAATTCGGGTTTAACGTCCCACCAACAACGAGGTCATATGGAGACGGGACATCGGTTTAAAGTCTCATCCGAAAGACCGGAGAAGCGGGGGATCGATCTTGCGACCCCTGGATTAGTAGTCTGGAGTGTTATCCACTACGCTACAGCCGCTCCGCTGTTTTGAGACTGTATATTACAGTATACATCGAGCTGTCTCCCAGAGAGACGTAGAAAGAAAAAATAATGATAGTGGAGAGAAAAATGTCCATACAACCCCCATCCACACCTACTGCAAGCAAGTTAGGCCTTTACCCTACTATCATCAAAATAAATAGGACGCCCGGGCAATGAAAGTTACCCAGCACCATCGCCCGAGCACAACCGCCCCCATCGTGTATTACAAATCATCAAACAAAATCGGTCTTAATTATATGGTTTACTTTTTATTACCACAGACGGATCGCCGCCAAATTGCAAAGCTCTGGTGGAAGGTTTTTGTGAAACTGGTCACACATGTATAAATAGAGAAGAGAGACGAATTATATGTGAATGTAAAGACGGGTTTTTGTACGACAAAGATACTGGAAATTGCCAAAGTATATATAATAAAACAAGTAGCGGAATCCATAGTCCAATTTGACAACAAAATATTGACCAAACTTTTTGCTTTTAAAACTAAAGTAATACGAAGCGAGCACACCCATCCACATAGAGAGGGAGAGCTGGATGGATGACTTGTGATTTTACGTTCTTTTCAACAGTATTTCAGTTATATCAGGACGATGAGGGGACGATAATGAAAGGCTGAGTGCAATGGAACCCCGTTAACGTTAGGAAAGATTCTCGTCTCAAGCGGGATTCGAACCCGGTCCGCTAGATCAGCAGCCAAGCGCTTGACCCACTGAGCTACCGGGGCTCTTGAGAGGGAGAGAGAGAGCTTTTCAATGGCTTAAAGAGAGAGATTAACAGAGTAAAACAGGGAGACGACATATTATATACTGAGGGACTTTAAAAACGCACCATTGTATATCATGTTATTTAATCCAGAGTTTGCAATATTGGAAACGTTTTAGCATCCGTGCGAGTTAGCATGGTTGAGTTCTTTAAGTCTGCAAACTCTTACAGAGAGTGTGTGTGCAAATATTCATAGAAATTTCGAGAAAATGGAAATTTGGCTACTTTTTCGCATAAAATTTCAACGAGTTCGGATTTTGTCGAATTTTAATGTTTTTGCATCTGAATGTATACCACACACTGTAAAAACAAAAACAAAAATGGCAAAGATCCTTGAAAAAAAGTGTTTTATCGATGTTCGAAAATTGGATTTTTAAAAAAAATAGGGTACAGTTCAAAATTTGGAGATGCCCGACTTAAAAGCCGACCAATTGATTGTATACCTACCCAGGTCATGACAGTATGTCTTAAAGTACCAGTTCTAAGCAAATTTGAATAATTATTCAAATGTGTGTAAAATGATCGTGTCTAACAGATTTCAAGCTAATTATGCCTTATAAAATCGCCAATATTAAAGTGCTAGAACAAATCAAACGTCTCAGTACTGTCAGAAAGTATTCTACCAAAAGCCATTTACGACAAAGAATGCAAAGAGTATTATGAAAGCCTGTATTTCATGTATGTCTCGTGCATAAAATATACTGAGAGACTTTAGAATACAGGCTTTCATAATGCACTTTGCATTCTTTGCCGTAAATGGCTTATGGTAGAATACTTTCTGACAGTATTGAGACGTTTGATTTGTTCTAGCACTTTAATATTGGCGATTTTATAATGCTAATTAGCTTGAAATCTGTTAGACACGATCATTTTACACACAAACAACATTGGAGTCACGCCGTGAGTGAGCTAGTCACTTAATTATGTGAATGGAGTAGCTATTTGTCAGAAGTTTGCACCGAGGGTCCTTTCATTCGCTTCAGCAACATTTGGATTATCAGAAAATTTACATAATAAACTGGAAATGCTCGGATAAGCCTAGACATATCTGAACCTTCTCTCTTTCATGATCCTTTTATTTTGACGTCTAAACTGGTTTCCACTGACAAAGAAAAATGTGAAGGGTTTCAATATTTCATTTCATATGGATAGCGTTAATCCCTTCATTCCGCATTTTTATCCACAACTTATTATTACATATTGCATAAGTTATGGTCAGGCGAACTCCTTTCTTGTTATTAAGATGAATGTGTTAACCTTCATATTCTTCTCAATTTTTACAAAGAAATAAAAAAAAAAACTTTTGTTTCCTCCTATTTGCTTTCTTTGATGAGAAAACCTATCCGAAAAAGCGGCCAACTCTTACAGGAAAGAATTTGCTCTAATGGAGCAAATTCTTTCCTTTAAGAGTTGACGCCACTGAGGAGGGAGACGAAAGTAATTAGTAGAGTTTCTTCCCCTGAAAGTGTACACATTCACCTTAATTTTATGTTTAAACAGCAGAAAGAGTGTTACCCAACTGCTATCCCCCGGACCACTTCTGTGAGGATGATCCAATTTGTATTGACATTAGCCAAAGGGTTGCTCACATATGTGGCTGTGCGAATGGAAGACAGTGTCAAGATAATTTTAACACTATAGATAGCGGTAAGATTTCAGTTGTTTGATATAAAACTAAAACTTATAAAAAAAAAAAAGAAAAGACCCCCATGACTGGGCTGGCACAAGAAAACGTTCTCCTCTTTGAATTGGAGTGGACACGGACAGACTCGGTGCCAGGACGTGCGTTTGTTCCCTTTAGCCTCCTGGAACACATTGATATGAGATGGCATAAATCGCAATGGCTTTGAATTGATTGCGCAGTCTCAATCTTCAACAATCGGTATATTAAGTTATAATCCCGTCTTTACGGTCCACTTGTTTGGGTACAGTTACAGATACAGTGCAAATGAATCTGTATAAACGGAAAATCTGTATTGAGCAGCCAGTTTTTGTGTGCCCCATCCCCCGCCCGCTGGGCTGAGCCCTCCAGACAGCTTTAACAGTACATTTATAATATACTGACTTATTTGACTTGTGTTTAAATTAGAATTATACTATCAGACACTGCAAAATGCCCTTTTTTGGCCGTGTGTGGACAAATGATTTTTATTTCCATCTGCCAAATTATCGGGTAGATGCATACATTCATTCACACCGTCTTTGCCGTCGTGAATGAATATTTCGTGATCTGCCTTCCAACTTCATGTTTTAATCGACCCTAATTATGGGCAAGGAAACTTATTCTTCATTACAGTGGATTGAGTTTAAATTTGGTGATATTAACTATGGAAATCCGTTGATTCCTGGCTGCAGAAGACCGAAAAAGCCAAAACATTTAAATAAACAATAGTTATTATTTATAAGAAATATTTTCTGTAAAAGGTCTTTAGAATAATTATATTTTATTCTGGTCTTTATGATCGCTAATGTCGGATATCAGGTAAGAACTTAGAGATGTGATCATAGCTAAATTCCAATGCATTTTAGCGAAATGTGAAAGTGATAAGATTATTTTGAAATCCTTAAGAGACCCAGTATATGAAACGAGTCATATATGCTACATAAACAACTTGGGTTGGGCAGGAATAGGTTAATTTATTCGACACAAATACTATAATCGTGATCAAATGAAGTGTTTAAAATATAAGCCTCTCTGTTTTCTTAACTGGCACAGAGCACCAGTCAATTCACTGCAAACCACTAACACAATTTTGTAATAACGGCCATATATGTATGGATGACAGCAAAGAGGGACAAGTTACATGTGACTGTGGAGATGGGTTTATTTACAACGCAGAAAAAGGACTTTGTGAAGGTATTTATAAGAATATTTCTTCACCTAGCTACATGTAGCTATGCAGTGTTTTGAAACATCACAGCGTGAGAGAACTGAACAAAACAAGTTTTGGATAATGAAAATATTTTGACGAAGTTAGATATTTAAATTATAGGCATACAGCACCGTTGTCGACAAAATTGGTGCACAAATGGCTGAAAATGCATTAATCTGATACATACGTAGGCTCGTCATTGCAATAAATGAAGCTATTGTTTATGATGGTGCCTGTCCCAATGATGAGGATGTATATCTTATTGTTTACTATCAAGCAATATGTAGATACATGTATTTATCCCGTTCCTCACCGCATATAACACGGAATTAAATGACGCGAGACTAATCATTTGTTTGATAAAATCGGAAGTTTCTGCTTAAAAATTGCAGCATGTAATGTCACTGAAAAATTGGCGGAACATGGCAAACACTGTTTGCCATGCTCCTACACCAATGGCCTCAATGATAACTATGAAATTACCGACTTTTGTGCTTAATGTCTTGACAGAATGACGTCTCGATGACGTCACTAGACATTAATTTGGTCTTCTAGTTGCTATGGTAACAAGTTTGTGACGTCATTTGTATCAAAGCATGGCAATCAGTTTTTCCCATGCTCCTTCAGTTTTTTAATGACAGTACATACTGAAATTCTTTCATCAGTATCAAACAAATACATGTAATTATTCTCAAGTCATTTAATTCCGTGTTTTTTTGCGCCAAGGTCAGAATCCTGTAAGTATGAACTGTCGGCTGGGGCTTCCCTATTTGTCTCTGCAAGATTGACAGAACGACTGATAAGACACGGATATATTCCATTTCATAACCATCTTCTTTTGTAAATAGTTTGCTTTCCACTGATCTGTTTCGAAATTTAAATAATTTCTCTTGGATATGGTAATGTCTTTTGTGGGCACTTTGCTACTCAGAAGTGTCTATCGCAGTATCCATGGTCAAAAGAAATATTTTTTTGTTTACTGTAGAAATAGTGTCACCTGATTGCCAGCCTCTAAAACAGTTCTGTGGGAATGGTAACATATGTCTTGATAACAGCCACAATTTTGCGCATATAACATGCGAATGTTCGGATGAGAGTCCATGTAATGATATTTATAAAGGTTTAGACGCAGGTAAGTTTGATGACTTAGATTTAAATGATTTTGGGTGTCTTTTTAAGTCTATACAGATGTATTTAATCGACTCACTTTTTAACAGTTTGGTAAATTATTCTATTTATGCTTGGGATAGGATGGTACTAACAGACACACTTAAATCTAATTCCGTTAATGTACAGCTAAATATTTTCTCATTTCTATTAATGCATGCTGGTTTCAGTAAGCAGAAATCCTCTTGAGGTATATGGATACACCTCCATATTTTCCCGCCATTTTTTAAAAAGAAGAATAGCTTTCGTGACTTTCTGTTTACGTCCCTGAAGGACAAAGCCTTTTCATAAGGGAGTCTTCTCTTTAATGTAAAAAAATGCTTCTTAAACAAAATGTTATGTATTGTATTTAAAAAGAAACTCTGAAAAATACCATAATTCAAAAGGACAAGAGTAGAATTTATATATTCCGAATGAAATATGTGATCAAAGGAAATTGTTTGAATTGAATTCTCTGCTTTTACCACAGATCATAGGTCACTGAAATGCAAACGTCTGAACCAGTTTTGTGAAAATGGCCGAATATGTGTTGATGAGAGCCAGAATGGTGAAGTAGAGTGTAAATGTGAACCTGGGTATGCTTACAACAGATACAACGGAACATGTGAAGGTATTCATTAATTTATCTGAATATTAGTTCACTTGATTCAGAAATTAGATGAGACAGAAATCATAGCAAGGACAAGGATGCATATAATGCCCTATTTCTGCCCATCAGCAAAGACCGTTATTTTCAGTTGATAATTCCTAGAAGATTCTCTTTACTGAAAAAAAAAATTGTTCCACAAGCGCATCTTTGGAAATTATTGGATTAAACAGTGGATGGAGTTAATCAGCATAAACCAGGAATGTCCTACTAGAAATTCTTTTTCTCCTTAACAGTCAAATATACCTTCCTAAATGAGTTAAAACAATGTGTTTTTCTCAAATTCTTCCCTTTTTTCCTCCAAAGTAAAATATTATGTCGGCAGTATCTATGTCAGAGAATCTGTCAATTTTCATTTCTTTTAATATTTTTAATTTATTTTGCCCTGTATGTGCAACTAAAAGATAAATTCTTATGAAACTAATTGTGAGAGTGTAATAAGTTAATGAAGTTTTGATGGCCTTGACGTCAGTTTTCAAGGTCACAGCAAGGGTTGAAAAGTTAAGCTTAAATCAAGCTTTGGCCATTCGTTATACATTATCTCTTGAATTCAAATGTAAGTCTGACCCAAATGTCTTAAAAAATATGAAAAGTTAGACCACTAGTTATACATTTAATTTAGTGACCCTGACATCATCTTTAAGGTCAAGCTCGATTCTTGACTAAACTGTCTTTTATCATATATTTCACATGATCTGTGCAAAACAGCCAAAGAGCAGAATAGACCAAACGTGTATATTTACGCTTGCGTACCAGTTGATGACAAAGGGTTCATTTATTCGATAACCCTTACCTTTGTTTGAAGGTCAGCAGTTGATTCAGAACCTCGGTGTTTCTCAGCATAACTTTTCTAACAATTAAGACTGGAAATAAGGTTCACGTTTCGCCCTATATATACTGAACAAAAAAGAAACGTTACATAGATTAATTACAAAATTAAGCTAGCTAAAGAACAATATTTCCGAATATTGCTACATTATTTTCTCACATGCCCAACTTCAGACAACCTTATGATTTGATCGGTTTTGGATTCGCATCGTTGTTACAGGATTATTCCACTTTGACAGAAAACACCACAGACCATGTGAATCGCTTAATGCGCATTTTTACACTTTTGGATTTGCCTTGTAACCGCAAATAAGAAACCCTATGAATTCTATGACATTTAAGCAGCAGTTCAAAGAAATAAGAGGTTAAAGATTTGTGTCTTGGATATTGTCTTCCTTGAAATTAAAAATAAAGCCAATCAACTACTCCGATTAACCAGTGCGCTTCAATAAAATTTTCAAGATTAATTCGTAGCCCGTATTCCAGCTTATCCAGGCAATGGTTCATGATGAAAATGTTTGATCAAACTGGTTAAACATCCGTGGTATATCGCCTTGCATTGTCTATGGAATTTTCAGTGTAAAGCATGGAAGTCAGAGTAAATTGTCCTGAACAGCGATATTCAAAGCCTTGTGCTTCACTGATCAACTATTTGGAAGCGGCGATTGGGCCTGATAAACGTCTCAGAAATGCCTTTCTTACATTGGCTAACAAATTGAATGAAATACGGGCCTTTAAAAAGCGCCTAAAAATTGCAATTTCGAATTCTGACCCCTCATTAAATCAAACTAATCTGGAAACATTAATCTCGCCGTTTTTGTTGTGATGTTTAATTTGTGAACTTCGAATACATTTTGTTAGTAAGATATAAAATCAAATTGGTAAAAACTTATTTCACTTCAAAGAAAACGTGCATTGAAAGTCCATGCAACGTTTCTTTTTTTGTTCAGAATAAATTGATTATGTTGGGTAAATATTAAGCCAACGTTATGTTCTTAATCCAAAAGAGGTTTTTCCTGAGTGGTACGTTTGGAGTATGATTAATATAAAATGAATTTTTTTTTTCCCGAGTCAAAGCATAACTGTTTCTATTAACTGAAGCTTAGTAACAGGGGCTTTGTACCTCAAAACTGTACAGAAGGATGTTTCTAAAAAACAAAATTACATGCCCGCCGTCAAACTGGGTACTCTGCTTTAGTTGTTTGGGACCGGAGTTTGCCTTGTCTGTTGCTTGGTTATTCGAGGTTCAACTGATAGTTTTCATTTGCTCCGGTATTTCAGTGGTGTTGACTGACGTCCCAGGGTTGCCTGGTGTCGCAATACGTTCTTTACGTTGAGTCCTCATTTCTGATTCATCATAGGCCTTATTCGTTATTTGTTTGTTATCGGTGATGATTCATTGATGAGTTAGGAAACCTTCATGCGGACCAAACAGCTGACTTAATTTTTCAAACTACTGCGGAAGCAGAGGGCCATGTTTGGGCCCAGTAAAACATGTTTAAGGCCCCCAGTAAACAGACACTATATGTTACTCTTTTGTCGAAATAAACATTTCCAGTGGGTGGAAATAAGGTTTTATGGAAAGCATTTTATTATATTTACAATTATTGATCTTTGATAAGGTGAAAATTGTCTATTTACGGACGCAAAGTGGAGGTCAATATGTTATATTTGCAGGTTGATAAAACTGCATTTTCACCGAAATAAAGATAAAAAATGTTATTTTATATTATAATTCTAAATGCAGTTTCATTTTATTGGTACATGTATGCGTTGTTTCAGAGTATTATATCATGACGTTACGCTATTAACATTGATGTAAAATCAACAATACGTCCCGAAAATACAAATGTGGACATCACACAAGCAATACTTTCTGATTGCCCTGACCGGTGAATATCATAAAAAAACATAATATCAATAACGTTTTTGTTTGCATTGATTTAATTATGATGAAAAAAATCTTCATTAACACTTACCTAACCGGCAGTTCGGACACCTCCACAACTAACCTTGTTTGAACTTGGAAAAGTTACTTTATTCCATCGAGTAATATTATGTAAATTTGGTATACAACGCAGATCTTGATCAATTGTCTTCTTGGAGCATCTTATTGGCTCAGATATAACTATCCGTTTTTTAAGGTTATCGATACGCCTCCAGGGGGGGGGGGGGGTAACTGTGCCTTTTTAATTTTTGCCTTCCTCCTCAAAGGAAGTCAACTCATAAAGGAAAGAATTCGCTCTTGTAGGAGAAGGGAGAAGTGCTTTCCTCTTAAACCAGAAAAGACCCCATTTGGGTAGGGTCAATGTGGGTAAATACGGACGATTTTTACACATCGAGGTTTCACACATCCTTGTCCTCTGTATACCTACAGCATGCAGCCGGATACCGGTTTTTATATTCGATTAATGTCTTTTCTTGACTCTGACAGTTGAGGGAAGTCCATTCATGAGCTATAATCGACAAAAATTTACTTAAATGCGAATGATGTAGAATTGGGTAAATACGGACGAAGTAGGGAAAGTCCGAACGTAGGGAGGGATAGTACGGACACTATGTATGACAGTAGGGAAAATACGGACACTTAATTGTTTTTAAAAACATGCTATGCGTTAGGATTATTTCAAAAGACCACAAAGATGTTGACAACATTTGCAAGCTTAACAAAACCATTTTACTAATCATTTTTGTCAGCTACAGTTAAGAAATTCACTTAAATATAGTATATTTTTAAGCTTGATAAAACAAGATAGTTACCAATTGTTGTCTATGTTTTCTTAAGTATACTCGATTATGTATACATCATTTAAAGTGAGTTCTTTTTAATTTCATCTATAAGCATATCAAGAAATTCTAGATCCTTGTCTGAAATGAATTGTTTGAAATAATACACTAGGAATACATGGCTGGCTATATTGTCCGGATCACTACGCCACTCCATTATTTTGTCAATAACAACCTTTCTCACATGCTCATTATTTAATGTCAAAGTTTTGATAAACTAATGCAATCTTAACAAATGAAGATGATAAAAAAAAAACTCCTCGAAGAACAATTTTTCCAGCATTTCAGACACCAACCAATAATCCGTCTTTCCAATTCCATTTAGTTCTCGTCTGAAGATTACTCTTGTGATATTGTCCTTCGTAGTAGCCACTAAACAAAAGAAAAACAAGAAACATCTTTAAAAAAGATAATTGTCGAAGATGAAATTCGTTTTTAAAGAACAACTTTTTAGTAATGTCAGGACGGATCCACCGCTTCCTGGGTATTATCAGTACTTTTGTAAAGTAAATGTGTCTTGTTCAAGGACAAAACATGAATTCCAGAGTGAGGATTATCGTGATCAGCCTTGGTCGAGTTCGTTTACAACTATTGTCTGGCGATAGTATGTCATTGAAGAAGCGGGTCAACTCGGCCTGCTTTCTGTTAGCCTGGGGTCTTCACGGCTCCTGGGTCAACTCGGCCGCCATTCGACTCGTCCGGGTCAATTCGGCTTGCTGTCATTTGCATCCTCGCCCCATCCTACGGAGATGGGCTGCGCCAGGAATGAACGGAAACACAATGAACGAATAGAGTTTGTTGGGTTGTTGATTTAATAAGAAGTCCTTCAAAATGGTGGACAAAACATGAATTAATATAAAGGGCAACCCAATAATCCCTCAACGGATAACTGCAACTGCAGCTAGAGTATGGTAACGGGACGTTCCGGGCCTTCAATAATACAATGGCGCTGGGATAGCCGGACCAAGGTGCAGGGCAATTATATTTTAATTGTTTCCATAGTGCCGGAGTGTTAAGATTGGGGTCCTTTACCCTGTGAGATTTTCTGTAGTATAGGGTCGAAATAAGGGCTAGGTTGTTACCATCAGCTAATCATCACAGGTCTCTGAAATGTAAAAAATCCGTTTCTGTAGGTGGGGGTTGTGGATACAAATGACTGGCGCATAGATATATAACCATGCGGCACCATGGCCAAAACTGATGTTTTCCTTACTCATTTTCATACAACTTCGATATCCTAGTTTATTTGCCACAAGTAAGATTTAATGGCATGACTGAACTGCAAAAACACCGATACCTCACCAGGAGCTAGCTGTAACCGGGGGAACACTTATTAAAAGTCTATTATTTCTTAGCTTTTTCTGCCTCATATTTTCATGAATTTCCCTGACTTCGTTTGGCCCAATTGCTAAGGGAGTGAATTCGTGAGTTTGTGAGTGAGTGAGCGTGTGTGAAATTGAGCGAATGAGTATCAAGATAAGCCTGCATCGAAATAATTCCTTATCTAGAAAATTTTATCCCCGATGCAATGAATTGGTTTCAAAACTCAATGTCAGGTTAAAATCACCTTCACATGAAGGCCTATCGGAACCAGTATTTTATGATGACTTAGTATACAAATTCAAAAAGATAAGGGGTATGTCTGATTTTTTGTTCAGCTTCGAAAAAGTAATTTTTTGTTCTCGTTGTATTTTGTTCAGTGCTAGCACTAACCATCAAAATCAGGAAGTCATATGTCTTCCAAGGTTTGTCATTTGGAAGTCATGCTGAAGGATAGACTTGGTTTCTTCCAGAATGTCCATATTTATATTGCTTTCTCCTTCATTAAGGTGGTGATTTATGGTAAATGTAAAAATCTGCATAAAACCATAAAAAAGTAAGGTATCTCCCTGGAAGTTAGCAGATTTCTTATTTTTGTTGTTCTTTACAGTTTAGAATACAAAATAGACGTACATGCTGCTTAAAAAAGTGTTTTTATAAGGAAAGATCAAAGGGTAATTTTCTGCGCAATAATAAAAAAAATTAACATCGTTATTGAAAATTTACGTAGTACTGAAGGTGCGTTATTGCATAATGAAGAGCGACCTAGCAATTATTTATTCCAACTCTTTCTCAAATTGTAATGTAGACCAGATGAAAACAGTAGCTTTTTCTCAAATGTTCAACCATGTACAAGGTAATGTACACTGGATGCATTTATTAAATATAGGGTAGGCATGCATACCTATGTAACACCTACAGTATAAATAATACATTACTTACATGATCACTGGTGTGTAGATGAAATTGTTCAACCTTGTTAAAATAGTCTCACCTGTTTCACCTGTGTGTTTTGACAAAAAAAATTTGAACACAGACCGCATTTTTTTTCATCTGCTCAGCCTGATAATGTGTGAAAGAGTTTGAAAAAATAGTTGCTAGCTCGCTCTCCATTATGCAACAAGGAACTCTCAGCACTAAGTATATTTTCAATAACAATATTATTTTTTGAGATTATTGCGCACAAAATTACCCTTTGATCTTTCCTTATAAAAACACTTTTTAACATTAACAAATACTGTATTTTAGGAGTCTGAATTGTCAGAAACAACATAAAGAAGGCATATGCTAAGTTTTGGAAAGATCAGTGGTATTTTGCGTGTTTTATGCAGATTTTTGTCTTTGCCCCAAATCAGTGATTATCACCACCTTCATGGGTGAAATACCATTATTACAACAAATTTAACTCATTATTTAAGTCAATATTCACTTTATAAATGGTAGGTTATGATAAAAATTGGAAGTCACTGACTTCCTGGCATTCAGTTTTAGAAGTCACAGACCCCCAGACTTGCACTAGTGGAAGCACTGTTTGTTTCTTTGACATTTCAGTTAGAAATACATCAGTTGTTAAAGAAGACTGATTTCTGGCGCGGCAGATCGGAAGCGCGATGCGGTTATGGCTTTCATACTAGACCTTTAAATACACGATTGGAAAACTCGAATGCGCCTGATCTATGGCTGGTCAAACGGGTCATGAAATTTGCAAATACACTTTTCGTCATTCGTTATTATTGAATAAAATACGTCTATCCGCAAATAACGGCGATTAAAATAAAAAGGAAACGAAGCCAAAATAAAGTTTATATTCATAAAACGTCATTTTAAAACTGTTTCTTTTCACAAATGGTAGATTGTGTTTATTATCCTCCATACAATAAAAACCCGGATGTAGGTCATGCATGCTCTGATATGTCTACGACAAAAAAAGAAGACGTATGAATCACAAAGAAACTAAACACTGAACACAACTGTCATGCAAATCATGAGTTTGCTTTGTTTAATGTATCAATTTACTTATTTCGATTTGTTTTCTTGTCCTTCTTTTTTTGCTCTTTTTCTTGTTTCAGTTGCAACACTTTCAACTTCTCGTTTATAATATCACGACTTGTAAGTAAACGATGACTTGTTATGCTCTTTCTGGGTTGTTTTCTTTCCCGCTTTCGTTTAGTAACATCACCTGTAGCCGGAGGCATGAACACTGATTCTACTGCCACCTTCACATCAGACGGATTACTTGCGACTTTGAGTTTCTTTATCGCAGGCTCACAAACTGGTGTTGTATTACTAGTACAGGCAATATGTTCTATAAAAGGATTATCCTTTGGAAGCAAGGATCACACCAAAGAACTGAAAACTGTCGAGTGTACAAGTATTCCGGGCCAGACTAGCTAGTTTCGGCCAATAAGGCCTCATCAGTGACCCTCAAATATGTTTAAAGTTCTACAATAGAATCAATGATCCCAAAGGACTAGAAAATAAAATCTACAATATGATGAAGGGCAGGGAGACTTTTTACGGTGACCACACAGTCCCAACCACCAGCTGTAGTGAAGTTCAATATGTTCTATAAAAGGATTATCCTTTGGAAGCAAGGATCACACCAAAGAACTGAAAACTGTCGAGTGTACAAGTTTTCTGGGCCAGACTAGCTAGTTTCGGCGAATAAGGCCTCATCAGTGACCCTCAAATATTTTTAAAGTTCTACAATAGAATCAATGATCCCAAAGGACTAGAAAATAAAATCTACACTATGATGAAGGGCAGGGAGCATTTTTACGGTGACCACACAGTCCCAACCACCAGCTGTAGTGAAGTTCAATATGTTCTATAAAAGGGTTATCCTTTGGAAGCAAGGATCACACCAAACGACTGAAAACTGTCGAGTGTACAAGTTTTCTGGGCCAGACTAGCTAGTTTCGGCCAATTAGGACTCATCAGTGACCCTCAAATATTTTTAATTTTCAACAATGGAATCAATGATCTCAAAGGACTAGAAAATAAAATCTACACTATGTTGAAGGCCAGGGAGATTTTCTACGGTGACCACACAGTCCCAATCACCAGCTGTAGTGAAGTTCAATATGTTCTATTAAAGGGTTATCCTTTGGAAGCAAGGATCACACCAAAGAGCTGAAAACTGTCGAGTGTACAAGTTTTCTGGGCCAGACTAGCTAGTTTCGGCCAATAAGGCCTCATCAGTCACCCTTTAATATGTTTAAATTTCCACAATGGAATCAATGATCCCAAAGGACTAGAAAATAAAATCTACA
Source organism: Ctena decussata (assembly GCA_963989385.1). NCBI lineage: Eukaryota > Metazoa > Mollusca > Bivalvia > Lucinida > Lucinidae > Ctena > Ctena decussata. The sequence continues at coordinate 22,710,589 of OZ022502.1, forward strand.
CTATGATGAAGGGCAGGGAGACTTTTTACGGTGACCACACAGTCCCAATCACCAGCTGTAGTGAAGTTCAATATGTTCTATAAAAGGGTTATCCTTTGGAAGCAAGGATCACACCAAAGAACTGAAAATTGTCGAGTGTACAAGTTTTCTGGGCCAGACTAGCTAGTTTCGGCCAATTAAGCCTCATCAGTGACCCTCAAATATTTCATTTCCGACTGAATCTGTGACTGGTTCGACAACAAACTCCCCGCCTCCAATCAGTTGGACTAACTGGCTTGGGTCACTGATGTCAAGAATATCACTTGTTCTAGAGAGATCAACCTCTTGGATAATGTCATTCTCCTTAGATATGGCATCTGCTACGAGAGGCTGTTCGCTTTCCAAGACACTAAGCGCGGATAAAACTGGATCCATTTCAGTATGACTATCAATTTCTGGGTCCGGATTCTGTCTGATTACATCTGATACATCCTTGGCCTCTTGGCCATTGGCAAAGTGGTTGATTGAAGATGAGATGTCTCATGTGCTGTAGGATTAACATGATCGGAGTTATCAGAAATGGCATCTTCACTGGAATTACCTACGGCTATCGGGCTGTCTGATGGAACGCTGGGCACAAAAGCTGATTCTGAAATAGCCTTTCTATTCAGGGGAATGATACCACAGGCTTTAAATCCACTCTTAATGTTCACACAGGTTACACTTGTGTCCCAGGCCTTGCGAAACAAAGCTGGAAAAGTCCACTTATTGATTTGGTTAAGTGGACTTTCTTGTAGAAATTCAGTACATAGATCATTGTGTGACCTGTTCAGTGGACCAAACACGGCACGATCTAATGGCTGCAGATAATGAGTAGTATGTGGAGGTAAGGCGAGGATATGGAATCCTTCTTCCATAGCTCTCATTAGAATTGCAAGGGTTTCATGTGATGAGTGCCCGTCAAGTATCAGAAGTTGTGGTCTCTCTGATCCACAGAACTGAAGGAAAACATCGTTAAACCATCTTTCCCCAAGACTGTCATCCATCCAGCCATTTTTCTGGAAAAACCAGCGAGTGCCAATCGGAGCTTCTTTCGTATTAAATCCATGTAATGATCTTGAAGTCTTGCCCTTTACAACAAACATTGGGGGCATTCGTCTTCCCGATCCGTAAACACACGTCATGATGGTCATGTTGGCAGATTTTGCTGTCGTTCTACTGACACAATGTTCCCCTTTTGCAGCAAAAACCTTTACTGGGTCATGCTCAAAGTTCTTTCCCATTTCGTTGCAGTTCCATATTAAGTGTTGCTTTCCCTCCAGACCTAGACCTTCGATAAGCCTACCAAGATCATTGAAATACTCAGTTATGACATCCCTATTCATCATCTTTGCCCTAGTAGAGGTCAGTTTTTCTGGTTTTCTGAAAGCAATGTCTGGATGACGGCGCTTTAATCCCATCCACCAATCTTTTCCAGCCTTGAAATTTGCATAACGAGTGATATTAAGACGTTGACATAATGTGTTTGTACGTAGTAGAACCTGCTTCCTAGTCAGGCCTATCCCCCTCCTTGCTGCCATTTTGATCGCATCAACTATCTTATTTTCGACCTCTCTTGGTATGTGGGGGGGCCTTTCATGTTCTGTATTGATATGATGTTTCCCACTCATTCTATCCCCTATAGTAGGTCTGGGAACTCCAAAGGAGGCTGCTGCATTCCGTATGAAAGTACCGTTTTCTACTGCTTGTACCGCTTTTGCAAGCTGATGATGTGAGTAGTTCATAGTCTTTCCACGTTTTGTGTAAAGGTATTTGGAAGGCATTCTGAAAGAAAAGGATGATGATGGCGATGATGATGATGATGAAGATGAAAAGGACGATGATGATAATGTGGTGATTCTGTATTATGACAAATCGAAACACAACAATGTTTTATAACCAGACAATGGACATAAAGTCAAAAGTAGGCCAGCCTTTTAGTTTTATGAGGTGCCGTTTTACTATAAAATCACTATTTTGTGATTTCATACTTCAATTTCGTCATATCACACAATAAATATTTTGATATCACAAAAATTAGGGTTTTTTTGATATCACAAATTCGAATTTGTGATATCAAAAAATAACCCTGATTTTGTGATATCAAAAAATCTATTGTGTGATATCACAAAATTGAATTTATAATATCTAAAAAAAGGGATTCTATACTAAAAAACGGTACCTCATAAATGATTTTGTGATATCACAAAATCGAACTTGTGATATCACAAAATAACAATGATTTTATGATATCATAAAATCTATTTATTGATATCACAAAATCGAATTCGTGATATCACAAAATCTAATTAGTGATATCAAAAATCGTTTTGATATTTTGATATCACGAATTCGATTCTGTGATATTTAACAAACTCTATTTTGTGATATCACAAAATATTTTGTGATATCACAAAGCATTGTATGATAGATCTATCACAAAATAAAATTTGTGACATCATGAAATAGGGATTTTATAGTAAAACGGCCCCTCATATTTTTTTTTATTTCCCTGTCCCATTTCCGTCTGTAACCCACCCAACCCAACCTTCCTCCTCTCTCCCATTTTATTACCCATAAAATAAAACTGTGTTACACACACACACACACACGCACACACACACACACATACACTGCACATTGTAAAAAAGCTGTCCGTATTTACCCGACCCTTAAAAAATAGATGGTTAAATACGGACAGTTTATATTTTGCTTGATTATTAAGAAACAACTGTTTTCTGAGTGAAACAAGCTGTTTTAAGTAAAACCGGAATAGTATATACTTTGCTAAAATTAATTGAACATCGTAGAAATCAGTAAAACTACCTTTATTTATGTAATGAAATTTTGTTTTGAATTCGCCCGCAGATCGAAGTTTTGTCAGAGACTGAAAGAAAGTAGGGGTTGTCCGAATGAACGAGAAAAATACGTCGTTCAAAGGGAGGCTAACATATTGGTTTTCAAACAGCAATGGAACCGAATGTATAGATTTTTATCAGAAACGGGCCGTTTACCGTCACTCCCGAAGAGAGTCCTCTTACAGTCGATTAAAGTCAGCTGTCCGTATTTACCCCTCTGTCCGTATTTTCCCGCATTGACCCTACAGACTCGTGGCCAGGGAAGCCAAAAGGAATCACAAAATTAGTCTCCCTATGTGAAATTACGTGTAAAACATCGGGGGGGGGGGGGGTTTAAATCATACGGCTTCAGGTAAATATGATCATCAAAATAATGACATTGTAATTTCAGATATCGATGAGTGTGTTGACAAGGGTCCTTTTTGTACAGTTGTTGTGTGTAAATACATACACGACAGACAGTACCAATGTAGCTGTGGGCTTGATGGCAATAATTTATCCGTGCTACCATGTGATCGTAAGTAGCAAATTATTTTCTACATCATTATTGTTCCTAACAAATCGAAGGATTTGCATGGTTCTCGATTTTGTTATGTAACAGTTCTTGCTATCTTTGTATATTTTTCTGTGATATACCGCATATGATTTAAAAGCACCACCTATCCTACAGAAATGATACGTTTATTTGTCTTAATGTCAGCAGTGCAAGTCCCAGGCTAGGAATCGAGGAGAGTTCTTGCTCGGTTCTTTAATTATCTTGCTGGTTGGCAATATATTTGACAAACTGGATATGATATATATAAAAATACATTCTGTGATAAATTTCCTTGCATACCGTATTTTATTTTATTTCTTATGTTTAATTCAAGTTTTGTGTGTACGTGGGAGTGGTGCGGTGGTCAAATCTTTGAAATACTGGCTTTATATCCACCCAACCCAAACGTTCCAGTAATTTCTCACTGACGTTGCAAGATGGTGTTTCCATTGTGTTCATCGCTGTTATCGAAGCTTGATGTGTCCTTCTATCTGTAGTGTTTGTTCTTTTTCGTTCTGAAGAAAGTTTAACTAATGAAGAGGTTGTTAAAATAGAGTTTATATCTGCTTAAGTATGTATATATGCTGGTTGGCAATTAATTTGACGAGTTCGATTTGAAATTAAAAATTCAAAATTCATTGTGTTAAATTTTCTTGCATACCATATTTAATTTCTTGTGTTTTATTGTGTTATTCGAGTTTTGTGTGTGCGTGGGAGTGTTGCGGGGTTAATTGCGGGGGGGGGGGGGGGGGGGGGTGGTCAAAGCTTTGAAATACTTGCTTTATATCCAGTCTGCTCCCAACGCTCCAGTTATATCTCACTGGCGTTGCAAGGTGGTGTTTCCATTGTGTTCATCGCTGTTGTTGTTGATTGATGTGTCCTTTTATCAGTAGGCTTTAAAAAAAGAATTTATTTTTAGTGTTTATTCTCTTTCGTTCTGAAGAAAGTTTACCAATGAAGAGGTAGGTAAAATAAAGCTTATATCTGCTCAAAGTATGTATATATGGTTTGGTAAACTGAATCCTGACAGAATGAAGCCTACCCTTTGAAAAGAGCTATTCATGTTGCTTGCTGCATCTATTATTTACTTCAAGTGGTGTTATTTCCCGTCAGTGAATCAGTGTCTGATAATTGTTCATTTAAACTACTTTGAAAAATAAAATAGAAAATTGAAATAAGAGGATGTTTACCGTGCCTGTCTTTCGTGAACTTTTGTCAATTTGTGTATATGTGCTTCCTTCCTTTTTGTTTTTGAGTGCGGGATGTGGAATCTAATAGTCTTCATTCTTCATCTTTGTCCATCTTTTAACCTTAGTTTACAGGCTTGTTGTCTTAGTTAACAGGGCACTAGTAAGTATGGAAAATACTCAGGAACTGACACAATTCCATCCCAAATCCCACCCAAGACACCATGTGGGAAAAAGACAACACAAAATTAGTCACCACCAAAGAGATCATCAGCGGCAGCCATGTGAACAGCAATTTTCCAAGAAGGTGGTCACCGGTTTAGCCTTAACATCACAAACAATATATCAATAATAGACATAGAAACAAACAATACATAAAACAACAAAGAACCAAAACAGAAGTGCCGCCTTTGGACGGAGAGTAATATAACATTACTGGGGGCTTGAACCGGTTTGTAATTGACTAACCCTCGCCCCCTTGGTTCTGGGTTGGCTTATCAGTCACTTAGTTGTTCGGTTTGCGTGTAGGATCCCTAAATCTGTTTGAAAAGTCCAGTTTTGTCCCCGCTGAAGATGATCTTCAGTTCTGCGTAATATATTGACAGTTTTCTAAAAACCCTTAAAGGTTCAAGAGACCGCATCATAACTAAATATATACCAACGTTAAGGACTAAAACTTGGGCAGGAGGACACCGATAGCAACACTGTACTCCAATATTATACAAAAAAAAATCATTCAACGATCTCCAGGGATACCATGCAAAAGATCGCTAGCAGTCAGCGCATTTTCGTCAACTGCTTCGAGTTTCTTCGCTAACTAATCTCATGTTTTATTAGAGGAAGGGTCGTGCAAAAAAGCACCATAATGTATTTATTGATAAATTTTACGATATTCTATACGTACAATTTACCTCAGACCTGTTTCGTTCTGCAAAAGGATTTGAAGCTGTATTACAGATTACACTGTTTTGTTATTTCAAAAGGATGATTATTCATTCTGTCACAGGGGAGGAAAAAATCGTGGCCCGACCGGGACTCGAACTCAGGGCCTCTCGCTTATCGTGCGAGCACTCATTCAACTGAGCTACCGAGCCACTTGGTCGACCCTTTGACATTTCTCCCTGCTGAATTAGCTTTGTCCCCCAATTTACCCAGTACCACGGAGAAACCAACGAGACATACACTTTTTGATGCTCGTGGCCCTTGCCGTGGACCCACATTGGCCACCAAATGTCACAGGGGAGGAAAGAATCGTGGCCCGACCGGGACTCAAACCAAGGGTTTCTCGCTTACTGTGCGAGCACCCTGCCAACTGAGCTTCCAAGTCACTTGGTCGGCCTTTGACAATTTCTCATGATTAATTAGATTCGTCCCCGAATCTACCCGGTACCTTGGAGGAACCAGCGAGACATGCACTAATTGATGCTCGCGGCCCAAGCCGTGGACCCACACTGGCCACCAAATGTCACAAGGGAGGAGAAAAATGGTAGCCCGACCGGGACTCGAACCCAGGGCCTCTCGATTACCGTGCGAGCACTCTGCTAACTGAGATTCCGAGCCACTTGGTCGGCCTCAGTCAGTCACAGAGAGATGTCTGCTAATTTAATTAATATTTCGCTTACTTACTTGCACTCTGGGTGTCACAGTTTTTATAACGTAAAACCTTTTATTTTACAATCAAATATTTGTTTTTACATTATGGTAGTATAGGGAAAATTTTAATTTTATTATGAATATGAGTTAACTGACAAAAACGAAATAAGAAAAAAGCTAAAAACCTTGCGGTAATATGCTGCTTTCTATGTTCAGCCTAGTAATCCCCTGAGCACCTGGTGTCTGACAGTTTAATAAACTGAATAATAAGACGGTTATGAAAAACCTTGGGTATCTTTTTTCATATTCTTTGTTTTCATCTCCTTAACAATAAGCCGTCGGATCTGATTATTTCGGGAGGCGATTTTAATTAAAACAGTTTACTGCATCTGATTTAGTATAGGGCGACGCATTATAATATCCTCATGTGTCGTCAATCCAGTGGACATATACGGAACATCCAAATGTTAAAAATAAAACTGTAGGTTCGATTATTTCTGCTGTATATATATATATATATATATATATATATATATATATATATATATATATATATATATATATAGGGAAGAAGGGTATAAAATATACCCGGAACGATAAATAGATAAATGAAATAAGAGTTGACGTTACATGTTTTGCTATTTAATGATCAACTATGCAAAATTTTTTGCATAGTTGATCATTAAATAACAAAACATGTAACGTCAACTCTTATTTCATTTATTTATATATATATATATATATATATATATATATATATATATATATATATATATATATATATATATATAGCTGGAGATCCAAAGGGAAGGCTCCACAATACAGGTGGAAATATAAAGAGAAAATCGGAAACACCACAACAAGTCACATTTTGTTTTATTCCTCAAGCGCTTTCAGTAGTGAAACATTATCAAGAGGTTTAGAAACAATATATTAGATATTGTTTCTAAACCTCTTGATAATGTTTCACTACTGAAAGCGCTTGAGGAATAAAACAAAATGTGACTTGTTGTGGTGTTTCCGATTTTCTCTTTATATATATATATATATATATAGTAAAAACAATAAGTCCGATATAGCCAAATAACACAATTATTAATTAACTTCTACCGCGGTTTCACTGTTTTACAGATTTTCAAGAAGACATTTTGATTTACCTAGCAACGAAACGTAACGTTCTGGGTAACGTTTCCGTTTCCGTTAAAAATACATAACGTTTCCGGTTAATGAATACTCTGATGGCACATGTCCCTACTAACTGGCCCCATTTAATTTAGGTTTCAGTGTATTTATGAAGTAATTTTCCAGTTTTGCGGCCTCACACAAAATATATCAAAAGCAACTTGCGAGATACAACTGATTTCCTCAACAACCTTCCAAAGAGAGTACAACCTAGTACTCTACTGGCCTCATTCGATATCGAAGCGCTTTACTCTAATATTACACACGAACTGGGATTAGAAGCGGTAAAATACTGGTTAGAAAAATATCCAGAAAAGAAGAATCATAGATTCTCCAGTAGCTTCATTCTAGAGGCAATCAAATTAATTTTAGAAAACAATACATTTTGCTTCAGCGACAACTTTTATAAACAGATCAAAGGCACAGCCATGGGTACTAAGTTCGCGCCAGTGTACGCAACGTTAACTATCGGGTACCTGGAAGAAAAATTATATGAACAAATCAAAACAGTTTTCGGGGATGACTTTGGAAATAATTTTATTCAAAACTGGAAACGCTTTCTCGACGACTGTTTTATCCCATGGACGAAATCCGTTGAAGACTTGAAAACATTGCACAGTATCTTAAACACCTTACATAAAGATATTAATTTTACGTTGCAATACAGTAATACTGAACATTTTTTTCTGGATGTTTTGGTGAAAAACAGAAATGGTAAAATAGAAACTGATATATTCTATAAAGAAACAGATAGCAAGCAATATCTATTATTCTATTCTTGCCACCCTAGACATACGAGGGTTAATATTCCGTATAATCTTGCACGCCGACTCAGAACCATTATATCAGAAGAACATGTTCTTAAGATGCGTATGCAGGAATTGAAATTTTTCTTAATTAAACAAAAGTATCCTGAACAAGTGATTGATCGTGGTGTAGAGAAAGCAATGTCACTAAATAAAGACCAACTTCGCACCGTAAAAGCACGAGCAGAAGAAAATATAATTCCGTACGTATCAACACACAATCCAAGAGATCCGGAAATGTTCCGAGTGATTGCTGATAATATACCAATTTTGCGGCAAGATGATAAAATGACTGATATTTTATCAAGATACAAACTGATTAAAAGTAAACGACAGCCTTATAACCTAAAACGATTACTGTCCAAAGCAAAATTTACTTCTGATGATAAACACCAAGTAAGGAAATGTAAAAGAGCAAACTGCGGCCTCTGCATTCATTTCATAGAAGGTAATTCATTACTATTTAATTGCGGAACGAACTTCAAAATACATGAAAATATGTCATGCGATGTGAAAAATGTTATTTATGTAATGAAATGCAGAGGCTGCGGGGATGAATATATCGGCGAAACAGGCAACTTTCTTAGAAAACGGGTCACGGTACATAATCAACAAATCCGTGACCCTCGAACAAGAATGCTGAAAGTTAGTGAGCATATAGACATTTGCGCAAATACTTTGAATCCTAAATACTACATCTTCCCTTTCTACAAGATGTATACGGAAAGCGCAACTTTAAGACGAGCAAAGGAAAATTACTTCATAAATACACTGAAACCTAAATTAAATGGGGCCAGTTAGTAGGGACATGTGCCATCAGAGTATTCATTAACCGGAAACGTTATTTATTTTTAACGGAAACGGAAACGTTACCCAGAACGTTACGTTTCGTTGCTAGGTAAATCAAAATGTCTTCTTGAAAATCTGTAAAACAGTGAAACCGCGGTAGAAGTTAATTAATAATTGTGTTATTTGGCTATATCGGACTTATTGTTTTTACTATATGAGTTCCTTGTATGTGTGACATTTGCTTTTTATTATATATATATATATATATATATATATAGGGAGAAATGAGACAAACATCAAACAAAAATCTTCCCGGTAGCACTGGATCCAACAAATGGATTCAAAATGATTGAAATAAGTATATGGTAGGATTAAATCATCAACAGTGCAAAACAATATTTACTGAGCGCTTTCGGCTTTCGCCTTCTTCAGAGTTTACAGGTACAAGAAAAAAATCAAAATTTCAACATTTCTACAGGTAAATCAAGAAAAAACAAAATAATCATGAAAACGTTTCTCAATTTACTATTCAAATTCACATTAAACGACCAAAGAAATTGAAAAAAGGTCGTTTAACAAAGCAAAATTGTTCCACTCTTGCTTTTGTAGCGATGTAATTACATGTAAAATTCTCTTTTTCCTTCATTATGGTGAGTTTTGCATCATAGCTGAATGGCCAGTATACAGAATGTTTGTATATCGCTATAAATACACCGCTACAAATCGCATAATACGATTTTTCTCATTTTGGCAGCCATTTGCAATTTCAAATTCGAACTGGGGCCGTGAAACGGCCGCCTTGTAGCAATTTTGCTTTGTTAAACGACCTTTTTTCAATTTCTTTGGTCGTTTAATGTGAATTTGAATAGTAAATTGAGAAACGTTTTCATGATTATTTTGTTTTTTCTTGATTTACCTGTAGAAATGTTGAAATTTTGATTTTTTTCTTGTACCTGTAAACTCTGAAGAAGGCGAAAGCCGAAAGCGCTCAGTAAATATTGTTTTGCACTGTTGATGATTTAATCCTACCATATATATATATATATATATATATATATATATATATATATATATATATATATATATAAGGTACAGAAAAACATTCATCGCGTCATGAACATCTGAAACGGCTTTCATACGAGTCTGCTATTTCTGTACCTTGTTTATTTATTGCTTCTAAAGGAGCTAACTATTCAGAACTAATTCATACTGTCCAGGTACTACGTCACTGCGATGATATTTTCATCTGATATTAGCTCTGATTTTAAAACATGTCCCTCAAATTTCTGATAATGAAAGAAAGTTTTTTGCGGCCACTGTTGTCCTGACGGAGTAGATAAATAAGAATGCAATAACCGGGAACCAACACAATCCCTTACCACATCCTTGCCCAAACACTGAAGGCTTAAACGTAAAGTCTAAATTTTAAATCAACACCTTGTTTACATTAATTTTTTATTTTTTACCACTTTTAACCCTTAATGCGCCAAAAAGCAGACGACAAAATTCACGTCTGCAGAATTTCAAAGAATGTTTTGTCAAGGCGATATCATACTGAAAAGGAGGGGTGTCTATAAGGCAGTTTTCGTGGCCACAACCGATTTTCTTTAAACCCTGTAAACTCAGACTTCTGTGTGTTGGCTGTAATGTCATGCAATTTTAAATCAATTGGTAAAGGTTTCTTTGGTGTGTACAAGATGAAAGTGGGTGGGGTAATTCTAACCCGAAGAGGACACTGTTAAGAAAATGCTAATATTTTTATTGCTGCTTAGAACTGGAAGTCTACCATTTCATGACTCCTTATGCAATGCCAGATATAACAAATGATTATAATACTTTTGTGAAATTTCTACATGAAGTGCGTTTATACTCACTTGTATGACATACCTAAATTTTAGCCATTTTATTCTCCAACTTAAAATTTATGCAAAACCACAACAGCTTTTTACACTAAAAGCTATTCCAATGATATTTTGCAGTTATACAGTATATTAGATGGTTATTCCAAAATTATGCCGATAATATTTTACACTGAATATATTTTGAGTTATCTCCCCTTAAAACTGCTGCTTCTTTTTATCTTATTTTAATTATTTCTGAGTTTTTATACCCCGCCACACATAAGTGGCAGAATGTGATGTTTCTAATCTGGTTGTCCATGTGTCTGTCCATCTGACCGTCTGTCTCTCTGACTAGCTGCCTGTCTGTCCATCTGTCTGTCTGTTCTTTCATCAATGAACACTTCGTTTTTTTCGATAACTTGTCCATGAGTATTTTGATGTTTTTGTTTTAAACTTGTTATGCGCATTGGTCTTGGGAATAGCTCGCTTGGGATTGGGCGATTTCTGATATCTCCTGACAAAATTGTTGCCCTTGTCAATGTTTAAAACGTGGATTATGGTCTGTAATTCCTTTACAGTTTGAAATATTTTGATGCAATTTCACGGAAATGATTAAAGTAATGTATGCTTTCTGTAACAAGCAAAATTTTGTCTACCAGGGTAATCTACCCCTGCCTTTGGGATATATGCATGTATAAAATCAAGAAACTGTTTACAAATCAGGTTTGAGTGTGATTTTCTTGAAACTTGCAACAACTTATCTAAACAATACTCGCTTCCTGTCAGGATCAAAATTTTGCCCCAGCGGTTATTTGCCCTTCGCATAGGGCCATTTACATGCATAAAATCATGCAAAAAAACTATATAAAATCAGATTTTTGGTATATCTTTATAAAATTTCACAGAAATGATATAATTAATATTAGCTTCTTAAACAACAAGAATTTAGTTAAACAGTGTTATCTGCCCCTGCCTATGGGATATACACATTTATAAGATCATGAAGAACTTGAAAGAGATTTTCCTGAAACTTGCAGCAATTGTCGAAGTAATATAAGCTTCCTTTTAGGATCAAAATGTTTTCTTGAGGAATTATCTACCCCTGACACAGTGCTATATACAATGTACTTGAATCAAATCATGAAAAAAATCTATATAAAATCAGAATTGAAAAGGATTATTATAAAATATATGAAAACTGTCAAAACAGCTTCTTGGGATGGTTATATTGTTTTCACAAGGTGGTTATCTTCCTAAGTCCCGGAGTTATATACATGAAAACATCTATTAAAGGTTTGCAGTGGCGGGGTTTACGCAGTCATTAACAATACTTTTAATTATTTCCTATTTCTCCAAATTTGGTCAATTTTATATAAAATGATCAAGCTATGATATCTTAATGATTCTAACTGAATTCTGAGCGTTTTAAATTATTTATTGCTATGAAACCATAGTTAACATATTTGTAAATAAGAAGTACTCTTTAAAAATTAATCGTATAATTTTATTTTATGATTATGTTCCTTAACTCTCTACCGACTTTATCACTTATCATTTTTCAGGTCATTGCTTATTGTTCGTTCTCCTCTTCTCTCCACTTCTATGCCTGGAATTTAAATGCAGATAGGACATAAACTTGTTCCCTTTGGGGCCTTGTTTCAAACTGCAGAGAATAGAATAACTCATTTCAGAGCGTTTGCAAATTTTGCTGGAATGAGTTCCCTGCTTCAAGAACGTCATCATCTTTAGATTCTATATTTCATACTGACAATTTTCTTCAAAATGTCCATCTGTTAGAGTATGCTTGTTTTAGCTGATAAACATAATGCCCACTGTCAAATGTATTTGCTTATTGTCTCACTGTCTCTTCTTATTACACATACTCTAAGTAACGTATTTTGCAGCTTGTAAGGACCCAAGACAAGAGCACATGCCAAGTTTGAAAAAAGGTCATCAAAAATACTCAAGTTATCGAATGGAAACGAAGCCTCACGGATAGACAGACTGACATACGGTCAAACAGACAGGCAGATATATGACTGTACAATAGATGAACAGAAAGACAAACAGCGGAAAACAAGCTAGAGCAAGTGAGCAGGGGCTCACGTATACCACCGATCAGTGTCACCGCTTAATGAAAGCAAACTTTTAACACAAAAGTTAAATGCAAATGTTAAATGAACAAATTCAAAGTCTGTGACCTTGACGTTAGGTCAGCAGCAGCATCTATGTAAAGTTAACTAGTATAAATTAAATTATACATGCATCACTAGACTCCATTTCAATATATCAGAACAAGCAAAAATACAACAAATGGCTGAGTCCTAGTTATTGACCCCTGCCTGGCCCCACCAACGAGCCTGATCCTGAATCCCTATCAAAAGCAGTGCTATAGAGATATCATGGCATGTGCTCTTGCCTAGGTTCCACCTAGGGCCTGATCCAGGGGACAAAGACTCTTCACATCAACGGTTATGCTCAAGACATATCATGAGCCAAAATAAGAAAAGAATCTGACATGTGGTTACAGAACTATGAATAATTAAAAACAGGTTTTACACAAAACTTTGACATTATGTCTAAGTCATAATTATTGACCCCTGACCTCCCCCAGGGGCCTGACCCAGGTGCCTTGATATTTCAGGTCAAAGGTAAAGCTGTAGAGAGATAATACGAGGGTTGTCCCAGAAAGTCGTGGACTTTTGTAATAGAAAGAAAACTGTACAGTCTATTTCAATTAAATTTTACTTGTGAATTCCTCTATCATTTCTGTATCGACATGCAAATTTTGAAAGAAAATCTTAAATAATAAAGATTTTGCACTATTTTTACCAGCTATAGGTCTGGCCCACCGGCGCACGTCATTTTAATTATTAATCACGTCATGACGTCGAAAAGTTTGTAATTGTTACGTACCGTCTATTCCTTCTCAAAGTATTCGCCTCCATGCGCTACACACTTTCTGTGGCGATCCAGCGAAGATCTATACATGTCTTCAAACCATTTCTGGGGTAAAGTTCTATTAAACGAGAGTATGGCATTCATTATTTTGTCCCTGCTATGAAATCTAGTACCCCGCAAGTGATTCTTCAGCTCCGGCTGATTCAACTTTCATAACGCTGCCAGTATTTTTGAGCGGCGGTCTTCCCATAGGCTCTTGTGCAGGTTTTCCCTCTCGAAATCTCGAAAATAATTTGTACACTAAAGACCGTGATACATTCTGGTGACGTTCGACTTGTTTAAATTCATTAAAGTATCAAGTGGTGTCATGATTCCTGATAACTCATAACAAAACTGTATCACTGTCCGCTGCTCCGCCCGTACGTCTGACGTCGTCATTTTTTCAGCACTCATGCTCGCACTGACTTGTTTTGATCGTATGCCGTCAGTTTGTAGTTGATGTCATCGCTTTGCGATTTTGTGACGTGACGTGCAACTCCATGACGTTCCCGCCAATATCAAGGTTTTATTGGTAACATCCCTAATTTTGATACAATCACTTGTCAAATGTGAATTATACAATTGCATTTATTTCATTTTTTGACGTGCGCCGGTGACGCATACCTTACCTAGATAATATGAACATAAAAACGGTCCCGTTACATTTTCCTTGTTGTAAATACACTCAAAATATTAATAAAAGATTAGTTCAATGCTTCTACAAAATATAAATGTGATTGAGCGTCAACTTTTCTTGCTATTTCAAAAGTCCACGACTTTCTGGGACAACCCTCGTAAAATAAATACGAAGAGAATCTGATATAATGTTACAGATATTTGAGCAATCACAAAATGTTTAGCGCAAAACTTTGACGGAAAGTTGACGAACGGACAGACGGACGAACAGACGGAATGACAAAACCTATATACCCTCTGACATACTTCGTATGTCGGGCGGGTATAAATATCCCGCCACTAACATGTATCGGGGTATAAAGTCTGAGTAATCATTTTGAAAAAAAAAACAATAAAAGAAACAGATTTAAGGGGGGATAACTCAGAAAATATTCATTGTAGAAAATAACGACATAATTTTTGAACAACCATTTAATATACTGTATAAATGCAAAATATCATTGGAATAGCTTTCAGTGTAAAAAGCTGTTGTGGTTTTGCGTAAAGTTGGAGAATAAAAAAGGCTAAAATTTAGGTATGTCATACAAGTGAGTATAAACACCTTGCATGTAGAAATTTCACAAAAGTATCATAAGCATTTATTATATAAGGCATTGCATAAGGAGTCATGAAATGGTAGACTATGGTTTGAGGGCTGGATTTGGATTTTGATTGTTTCAGTTCCTGGTCTTTGCATACTTTTTACTTCTAGTTCCAAGTCGAAATAAAAATATTTGCATTTTCTTAACAAAACCCTTATCGGGTCAGAATTACCCCACCCACTTTCATCTTGTACATAACAAAGAAACCTTCACCAACGGATTTTATATTGCATAATATTACAGCAAAAACATATTACTTTAAGTCTACAAAGTTTAAAGAAAATCGGTTGTGGCCATGAAAACAGCCTTAAAGACATCCCTCCTTTGAACACTAGAGCGCAAACAGTGTTGATCCAGATGAGGTGGCTCATTATGATCTACACTGTTTGCAAATTCAACAATTTTTCATTTTTGGTGCTTTAAGGGTTAAGGGGCAATCGAGTTACGTTTATGTTAAGCTCATACCGTAACCGCAGCCGCATGTCCTTCGATAATATTCAAGCAAACTACTTATAAGTAACGTCATATGACGTGACGGTGATCAACTGGTCAGCAATATACTCAAGCCATTGATGACTATCCAATAAAATGTAAAATACACGGTACTTCACCTTCACATTGGGTGCCGAACTTCCTCCCTACAGGTTAAGGCCTAGTGGGTACAACAGCTGCTGTATTATTCCAGTTTTGCAGTCAAGCAATGTTGGTATCATTAATTGTGTATTTAAATAAAGTTTTATTTCGATTTTTTTCCAGTACCGGCGAAGTGTATAAATACCAATCCTTGTTTAGAACACTCTGTTTGCAAGAATACGATTGGTAGTTTCCACTGTCAGTGTATGACTGGCTATCAAATGTCACTTGATGAACTCACTTGTGAAGGTAAGACTTCGCAACCGTGACACACACACACACGCACACACACACACACACACACACACACACAGTCTATATTAAAAATTACCACTTCAAATGATCTTTTTCAGCATATTGTAAATTTACTGTGGGTTAATAAAACTTATTTCCTGTATTATAAGCTGTTAAATAAAAGTTACAGCAATTTTCTTCATAAGTAATACTTCTGCAAATACATTGAGATAAAACCAATAAACATGCAATTTTGCTTGGAAAATATTTTAGGAAAAAATATGGCGTTCTTTCAATTATGTATCGCCATTTTTTAATGGGCTCCTCCTCCCCTACACCCATTCCTTTTTTCGTTTTTTTTACGTGTGTATTTTTTCCTCTCCTTTTTTTTAATAACATATTTACATCATTTCAAAATTACACATTCTGTACATCATGACATCAAACAGATTGGCACCTGAAAACATAGAAGAAAAATATACGTAAGTAAGATGTGAATAAATGATTATAAATAATTAGGTTTATTATCATGAAAGTGCTTTATCATTTAGTCCTGGTGACTCTACTACGACTCAAAAGGTAGAATTGAATAGAATAAAGGTAAATATTGATCACGTTCAGGATATTTACACGAGTTATAAACATATTGAAATTTTTAACCGGTAGAAATACTTCAGACGTCTATACTTGGTCAGGAATTCAATTCTTACACTTTCCTTGCTTGAAGACCCACATTGTCCGGTTGAAGAACCAAGGACAGAGAAGACGTGGGCATTCACCCGGACAATGTCGTCACCCGATATGAAGTTACATAGGTATCTATGCCGAATGCACTTAACCAAAAAAATCCATGAATTCCGTGATTGGCCACGCGAACGATTAACGGTACGGAGAAGATGAAAGATTAGACGTCAAAATCCAAGATAATTATTGCCAATTTAAAATTGTCATCTAGTAATATTTTTATATCTGATCGAATCTCATCTTGTCCGCTTAGCTCCGTCCTGTTCGTAAATATGTCGTTGTATGAATCTTAAATACTCCGTAAGAATTAGAAATTAATTTGCACCTGGGGGGTTATTTAGATTAATTAACAGCTCTGTTTACTGACAGCTACGTTATAACTCTATTAGATACGCCAACCTACTTTTAGTGACCAATACAATAAGTAAAAATCGTGATTTAAAACGCAGAGAAGTGATTCAAAGTCTCAATCCCGTTATATCATTTTCTGCTCCAAAACAAGTTTCACTCTAAAGTTACTTTTGAACACTTTTAGTTTTTAACTCGTTTAATTAATGATACTAAAAGGGCCGAATCTGGTTATCATATGATCTTACGCAAGGTTTTCTAGCTTCCTCAAATGTTATCTCAAGAAAAACTAGTGTCCTAGCTGGAGATGCCATAAACGTACATACCGACCTACCCCGCTTCAGGCATGTAAAGTTGGCTTAGTCTGGTACACATTTCTAAGAAAGCGTGTTTAGCATGCATTAAGTAAAATAAAAATATCTTTACAGGATTGTTGCGTTATCATATGCACGCCAAAGGTATGGTTTATTGCATTCATGGCAAAAACGTGTTTATCTGACTCGTCAGTGCTTTGTTAAAAAAACAAAAACAAAACAACTAAACAAAGAAAAATAGAAAAAGAAAAAATAAGATACCTAGGAAAACTTATTCGATTGCTTGAAAATGACTATTGTTGGTAACAATATAACAAGGACTGACTCATAAATCAGTTCTTAAAATACGGATCTATTTGTATCACGCAGCTGTACCTACTTCAAAGCCTACTACACAATCAGATGAAACGTCGACAACTTCAAAATCAGACGTCGTTTTCGGTACAACTTCAGATGATTCACAAGTATTTGAGAATCATCAGTCAGAATCTAGCAAGATTTCGTTACCAACCATAGTTGTTCCTATTGTTGTCCTGTTGATTGCTGTGGGAGTTGGACTGGTTGGCGTTTTTCTGATCCGAAAACGGTAGGAAGGTCTAGCTTTTGCATGGTCGGGTCTAAATGAATGTAGTATCTTTACATTTCTTCCACGCGCTGTTTAAAAAACAAATTATTTTACACAAGTCATTTTGAGACATATTGAAAAAAGCATCATTGGCGACATTAAACATATTTGAGCCGCGACACAAAATCCCAACAAAGTGGTTGTGCGCCCAGCGCAGACTCAGATCAGCCTGGGCATCCGCCCAATCTGACCAGAGTCTCCGCTGTCTGCATTGAGGTAATTTAGAATCTTAGCTACCGTTTAAGCGCTTAGCGAAGAGTCTGACCAGACTGGGCAGTTTTCCAGGCTGAATTGAGTCTGTGCTGGTCGCACAACCACGTAGTTGGTTTTCTCGTGTCGAGGCTCACAATTTTTTCTAAGCTTAACAAAAGAAGACAGTCCAGAAATCTCGTCTGAAAATGTGATAGAACATGCGCTACCTTTTGCGGCTTGCATATTTTATGAGCTCACAAAATACAAAATATCATTCATATATCTTTGTTTGTATTGAAATAACGCGTGTTTAGAGAAACATGTTGAGTACCATTTGGTCAGTTTTCAGACCCATGGACGTCTCGACCCTTGTGACACCATTCATGTTTGTCTCTTGTCTTCTTCAAGTGCTCGCCAGTATATGCATCGTGTAACTCTAAGGAACCACAACAGAAGTTCCGCCTCGGAACGGTCAGCAAATGATAACTGGAAGAGGGGGTGGGGGGGGGGGGTCTTAAAATAGTTTTATTGGCTCATACCTGCCTTCTAAATGTACTTTGAAGATGATGTTCATTGTCGCAGTCTTACACTCTTTACACTACATTACACCATAGTTTAATCCGGTCGTACTAAATATTGCAAGGAACCACAGAGTAGATGAAAGTACCACACGGTTGCACAAGGTACCGCAAGATAGGCACAGGGTACCGCAAGGTAGGCTGCAGATTGGTTTGTGCGTAATACAAATACCTTACAAATCGTCCCAAGGTGGCAGTTCTGTTTTGATTCTTCTTTATTGTTTCATGTTGTTTTGTTGCTGTGTCTATTATTGATATATTGTTTGTTATGTTAAACTAGCCCGGTAACCACCTACATGGGAAACGGCAGTTCACATGGCTGCTGCTGGTGATGTCCTTGGTGATGGCTATTTTTGTGTTGTCTTTTTCCCTACATGATGACTTGGATGGGATCTGGGATTGAATTGTGTCAGTTCCTGAGAATTTTCGTACTTACGTTTTGAAGAGATCACAAGGATGGTCAGAAAGTTTTTTTTAATTAACGAAATCAACATTTTAGAAACAGCCTATGTCGAGGTCAGATTGTGCCGCAGCCCTTGTGAAGAGGAATTACTGTCTGGCAGTTGAAATATGGTGGCCGTGTTAAAGAAATAACGAAAGATATATTTTCATGCCTTTGCAGCGCATAAACTTGGATATTGCTGATATATTTTATTCTACAATTTTATTTTGAAAATATTTTTGCCATGAAGACATATTCCTGGTGGATGATTTTCCTTGGACGTACCACCAGTAAGCAGTTCTGATTCTTGCCCAGAGCTTTATAATTATGACAAAAACCTCTGCACTTTAAGCAAGGTTAGTCAAGCGTCTTGATTCGGTACCCAAAAGCAGTGTTTCCTTGCTTCCAAAGGATAACCTTTTTATAGAACATATTTGACTAACTTGTATAGCATATGTATTGATAGCAGATTTGCATACCTTGCATGACAGTGTGCCTAACTGGCGATGTCTTGTGCCTATCTTGCGATACCTTGTGCCTACTTGCGTTACCTTGTGCCTATCTTGTGGTACCTGGTGCTACATTGCAGTATTTAGTATTACCCATTTAATCAAAGACAAGCATTTGTTTGGGGAAAAGGATTTTTCAAAAGGAGGAACCCTTTCAACTTGATGTAAGGATATTTTTGCTTTCTTCAGCCGAATAACGTATGTTATTGTTTATGTTCTTGTCAAAGGTTTGTGATGCTGTTTTCTTCTTGACAGCATTTACATTAGATTTGCACTAGGATATACAAAAAAAAATAGGTGTATACCGATGGGCAAAAACTGTGCTCCCCTTGTAGATGATTTATTCCTATTTCGCTAAAAAGAGACAATATGCTGCCTCAGTCTTGCGATAAGGAAGACGAAAGCATTTCAGTTTTAAATTATACATCTGGATATTTAGTTGACCAATCAAACATTGTCAATACTTACTTACCAATATAAAAAGATTGATTATAATATAGATGTTTTGCGAAAAACTGCATGTTAACCTTATAAAGTCCTACAGCTTTGCTTACCCCTTCGATTGCACGACGGTAGGTTTGGCCTCGGACGTCATAAAGGCGCCAACCTTAACCTTACTTAATAGTCACACAGACGGTTGGAGCCTGAAAACCGTTCAGGGACGTCTTGGATGGGCCATGGTTTAACTTGTAGGTTTTTCTGTTTCGGAATTTCAGTGTTGCTATTTCTGTGAGTACTCATGTTTGCTTTATCTTAGTTTTAATGTTGATTTCTGTGTTTCTGAGACAATACACTTATAAGATAGGAACCTTCCACGCGAACCAACAACTGAGTGTCTGATGAACCAAACAAAACCAGAACTAAGGGCGAGGGAACTCGGCTAAAAACCGGTTCAATCCCCTAGTAATTTCATTACTAACCGTCCCAAGGCAACACTTCTATTTTCGTTCTTCTTGGTTGTTTTATGTATTCTTTATTGATATGTCGGTTGTTGATATATTGTTTGTGATGTTAATGCTAGCCCGGTGACTACCTACATGGGAAATAACTGTTTACATGGCTGTCGCTGGTGATGTCTTTGGTGGTGACTCATTTTTGTTGTTTTTTTCCCAACATGGTGTCTTGGGTGGGATCTGGGTTTTAATTGTGTCATTTCCTGAAAATTCTCCTGCGTAAACTCTTTTCTATTGAAACGGTCAATAAGACTTTCCGTCAGAACTACCGTCAAACAAGTCCAGTTCATCAGAAACCTAGGCCCTACTTTTTGATTTATATTTAATCATCTTAGAAGGTGCTGTTACTGTAGACAATATGCTAAACAAGACGCTCTTGATTTTTGATACTGTAAATTTTCATTTTCAGATGAAAAATACATCATACTTCATCTTACAGTGTATATATCTTATCTTTTTCGTTTTGCTGGGGTTTCTAGTTATGTTGCTGATTTTAACATTTGAAAAAAAAAAAAAAATAACGGCGATATTTCTTAAACAAGGCTTCTAGTATTACAACCTTTGTGAAGTTTGTTTAAATTTTTATGGACATTACTACGACCTGATTTCAGAATTAAATACTGAACACAAAACTCTTCTTAAACATTGCATGTCTGAACCTGAATATCATGTTGAATGAGTATATAAATCACAAATCTTTGTTTGTCGGAATGACCTTTTTTTTATTGATTTCCGAAAATAATCTCTTTTTATAAAAGACATGATGTAATGCGAGACTGCATGCTTATTTGTTAAACCACTTCTTGCTGTGCTCCACTTTCTCTCATCCAAGGTTACCATAACAACAACTTCAGTTAATTGGGCCGGAGCTGTTTCGGTCTGTTGCTTGGGTATTCGGGGTTCAACTGATGATTTTCATGTGCTTAGTATTTCAGTGCTGTTGTATGACATCCCCCACCCCATGTGTCGCAATACGTTGTTTATGTCGAGCCCTCAGCTTTGATATATATCATAGTACTTATACTTGTTGGTTTTTGTTTCCTGTGATAATTCATTGATGGGTCAGAAAATCTCAACAGGGACCGAACAGTTACTAAATTTTTACAACCAATGCAGTGGCTGGGGGCGAATGTTTAGTTCCAGTGCCAAAAGGTCATTCTTTCACACCCCCAAATGAATCTAGTACTGACCGTTCTAAAGTGGCTCTTTTGTTGTGGTTTCTCAATGGTTATTCGTCCATTTGTCTGTGGTCTTCTAGGAGTGTGGCCATCTGTATAGTTACCTACTTTGCTGTCTGTTTTGTTTCGTTATTCCAAACGGAATTAAAAATAGGCAATAGATGTCACTGTTACTTGTTTTTATCATATGACGTCGCATCTGAGAGTGAAATAAAGCCATGCATTAAAAACGATAATCCACTAGTGGATTAAATATGCAAATTAGGTCGAAGCGTTATGCGTTGACGTCAATTAAGCGTCGCGTTGTCTAATGGCAAAATTGTGACGTTTTAGTGCAAAATTTGCTAATAAAGTGCGATATTAGTGTCATATGATAAATAGAATTAAAATCTAAAACAGTTCCTTCAAGAGCAGAGAATACATACAGAAGTAGGAGCATGGGCCAGACTACGTAGTTTCGGCTAACAAAGCCTCGTCAGTGACCCTGACAATATCTGGTGACGAAACCAGAAAAAGCATACTGTAATTTCTAAATTTTAATTGGGCAGTCTATTCAAAGACTGGTTAATTTAAAAAAAGATCCAAATAGTATAAAAGACGATGATCTAGAATAATAGTCTAAATCGATCTCAAATTTTGTGCTCATGTATAATTGAATTTATTGAACTCGTTGGGAAAATAGCAAAATATTTCAAGAACCCCGGATGCTAGGATCATGATTTTTCGCAGGAAGGCATTGCCTATGAAGTAGATGAACTGATTAACTTTTGAGAAAATATCGTGAATTTTTTACCGAGTAATGCCCCTTTTCCAACTTAGCGCATTGTAAGCCTATGGAACCTTGTTAGCAAAATATCTCAAGAACTCCTGATGCTAGGATTATGATATTTTGCAAGAAGACATAGCCTATAAAGTAGATGAACTGATAACCTTTTGAACAAATATCGTAAATTTTTTACCGAGTTATGCCCCTTTTTCAACTTAGTGCATTGTAAGCCTATGGAACCTTGTTAGCAAAATATTTCAAGAACCCCTGATGCTAGGATCATGATTTTTTGCAGGAAGGCATTGCCTATAAAGTTGATTAACTGATTAACTTTTGAAAAAATATCGTGAATGTTTTACCGAGTTATGCCGCTTTTTCAACTTAGTGCATTGTAAGCGTATGGAACCTTGTTAGCAAAATATCTCGAGAACTCCTTATGCTAGGATCATGATATTTTGCAAGAAGACATTGCCTATAAAGTAGATCCACTGATTAACTTTTGAAAAAATATTGTGAATTTTTGACGGAGTTACGCCCCTTTTTCAACTTAGTGCATTGTAAGCCTATGGAACCTTGTTAGCAAAATATCTCAAGGACCCCTGATGCTAGGATCACGATATATTGCAAGAAGACATTGCCCAAGGTGTAGATGACCTGATTAACTTTTGAAAAAAAATGTGAATTTTTTACCGAGTTATGCTCCTTTTTCAACTTAGTGCATTTAAGCCTATGGAACCTTGTTAACTGAATATCTTGAGAGCCCCTGATGCTAGGATCATGATTTTTTGCAGCAAGACATTGTCCAAGGTTTAGATGACCTGATCGACGGTTGAAAAAAA
This sequence comes from Ctena decussata, assembly GCA_963989385.1. Lineage (NCBI taxonomy): Eukaryota > Metazoa > Mollusca > Bivalvia > Lucinida > Lucinidae > Ctena > Ctena decussata. The sequence goes on from OZ022502.1 coordinate 22,733,970, forward strand.
CTGTTAATTTTTGACCGAGTTAAGCCCCTTTTTAGACTTGTTGTGCCGTGTGGAGGCCGTAAAAAGTCTCCCCGTACATCATCCATAGTGCAGATTATATTTTATTTACATCCTTTGAGATCAGAGAATAGATTCTGAGAAATCTAAAATTTGAGGTCGTTGAAGACTATTATTCTAGATCATCGTCTTTTATATTATTTGGATCTTTTTGAAACTAATAAGTCGTTGAATCGACTGCCCAATTAAAATTAAGAAATTACAGTATGCTTTTTTCTGGTTTCATCACCAGATATTGTCAGGGTCACTGACGAGGCTTTATTAGCCGAAACTACGTAGTCTGGCCCATGTTCCTACTTCTGTATGTATTCTCTGCTCTTGAAGGAACTTTTTAAGATATTAATTAGTGCATTGAAGCCTATGGTATAAAAGTACCTGTACATACGGTCAAGAACCGTTAGAGATAGGGACTTGAAATTTTATGTGTGGCATGTACATGAAAAATAAGCGAGCTTGTGAACAAAACATCCAAAGAACTGCTCAAGCTTTGTTCCTTGTATTTTGCATACAGTTACAGACTAAGATGTAGATGAACCGGTTAATACACCTTTCTGACTTGTAAATTATGGGATGAGCTCTCTTTAGAGGCAAACATAAGGTTGGGGGCATAGTGTTTCATAAACACATTTTCTAGTTTTGCCTTAATTTCATTCTAATAATAATGTATTTAGTTACTTCATTTGAGTAAAAATCAAACTGTTTTGTATATATAAACTAGATTCCAATTAATTGACTGGATTCGTGATGAAAATATGGTGACTAAGATTTATGACAAACCAGGGGCCGTATTCATAAAACGACTTAAGTGATTGCTGTGCTGTTGCTAAGGTCAAATTTCTATGAAGGAGATTCCCTACAACTATGAAATTTGCTCTAGAGGAACAGTCTTACAAAGACTGTTCCTCCAGACCAAATTTCATAGTTGTAGGGAATCTCCTTTATAGATATTTACCCTTAGCAACAGCATAGCAACCACTTAAGTCGTTTTATGAATATGGCCCAAGACATAAAGCAAAAGTAAAAAAAAAAAAAAAGCGTAAAACCCAGACTGCCATGCACGGATCATAAAATGGAACAGTTAATGCTGAAACATAAAGTGCAAAACCAAAAGTCGCATTTAAGATATCATTCTCACATTTTTCACGCCTTTGTCTTTGTTCTTCCGATTTGTCATTTGTGTTTCTATGCCTCCAACTTCGGAGAAGTTGAGGGGGCCTATTGGTTTGGGCCTGTCCATCCGTCTGTCCGTATGTCCGTCCGTCTGTAACGCTTGGAAACTCAAGAACCGCTAGGATCTTGAAATTTTATATGTGGCATGTGCATGAAAAATAAGCGGGCCCGTATTTTTTTTATTTTTTCCGCCGGTCACTTATTTTTAGAGGTATGCCCCTTTTTGGACTTAGCCTATGAAACTGCAGAACAAAATATCTCAAGAACCACTGATGCTAGGATCATGGACTTTTGCAGGTTGACATTGCCCAAAGTGTAGATGACCTGATTAACTTTTGAAAAATATTCGTTAATTTTTGACCGAGTTAAGCTCCTTTTTCGACTTAGTGCAGTGGATACCTATGGAACTTTGTGAACAAAATATCTCAAGAACCCCTAACGCTAGGATTATGATTTTTTGCAGGTTGATATTGCCTAAAATGCAGATGATTCGATTTACTTTTGAATAATATTCGTTATTTTTTTACTGAGTTGTGCCCCTTTTTCGACTTAGTGCATTGTAAGCCTTTGGAACCTTGTGAACAAAATATATCAAGAATCTCTGATGCTAGGATCATGTTTTTTGTGGAAAGACATTTCCCAAGGTGTAGATGACCTGCTAAAGTTTGAAAAAAAAATCGTAAATGTTTGACTGAGTTATGCCCCTTTTTGGACTTAGTGCATTGAAGCCTATGGTACAAAGGTACCCTTACATACAGTCTAGAACCGTAGAGATTGACACTTGAAATTTTATATGTGGCATGAACGTGAAAAATAAGCGCACCCATAATTTATTCCCCTCCCCGTACCTTGTTCTTCAGGAGTTATTCTCCTTTTTCGACATTGTCATTTTATATAGGAATAACCATGTGAACAAAAAATCTGAAGAACCGCTTAAACTAGGATCCAGATATTAGGCATAAAGTTACAGATTAAGGTGTGGCTGACCTGATTAACTTTTGATCATATTTCATAAATTTTCGGTTACCTTATTCCCCCTTTTCGGACATAGGCATTTTGTATGAAAACACGCTTGTGAACAAAACATCTGAAGAATCGCATAAGCTAGGATCCTTATATATGGCATATAGGTTTGAATCAAGGTGTAGAGACCTGATTAACTTTTGAGCCCATTTCATAAATTTTTGGTTGAGTTATTCCCCTTTTTCGGACATAGGCATTTTGTATAGGAACAAGCTGTACATGTAGGAATAACTATAGGAACAAAATATCTGAAGAACCGCTTAAGCTGTGTTCCTTTTATTTGGCATACAGTCACAGACAAAGATGTGGATGAATCGATCAATACCCCTTCTGACTTAAACGGTATGGGATGAACCTTCCTTAGAGGCAAGCATACGGTTGGGGCATTTTCATAAACACACATTTTTTAGTTTTTTTTTCGTCTGGAGCCTGAGGAAACGGAAATCAGCAGTTGGACCACAGAGAATCAAAAACCGCATCATAAGTTAGATGAAAAGACAATGATCAAGTTCCGACGCAATCACTCACCACATTCTTTCCTTAACATCAGATAGGAAAAGTAAATATTGAAAGTAAAAAGTATGCAAAGACCAGGAACTGAAACAATCAAAATCCAAATCCAGCCCTCAAACCATAGTTGGAAACAACTAAGATTACAAATAATCAAGATACAGAGAACATATGGCCAACCGAGTGAGCAGCTTGTTCCCAAAAGGTGGCCACTCAGCAACCCAAACCGAACCAAAAATAATAATAACATACATAAGGTAAAACATCACAGAAACTCTGACACCAAAAACAGGCAACAAAGAACCACAACAGAACTACCGCCTTGGAACGGTCAGTAATGAATTACTGGGGGGCTTAAATCGATTTTACAGGCCCAACCTCACCCTCAGTTTCTGAAGTGGTACAAAACATTTAGTTGGTTTTTCGGTTCGCATGATAACCCTCTAAAGAAGACCGCACGCCAAATACAACAAGACAAGCTAAAATCCAATAGGTCAGCTTTTCCCCAGCAAATGGCCACAACGCTACTAAAAACATTTTAAAAAGACATCAAAGACTGATAGAAAGCCAACAAACAATGACAATAATAGTAAAGTACCACAGAAGTACCGCCTCAGAACGGTCATTGACAAAAAAAAACAACTTGAGAATTAATCGATTTAACATGTACACAAGCCTCGCCCCAGGTTTTGCAGCAGTTCATAAACCAAAATGCTTAACCAAATCATCAGAGGAAACATATAAAACATGTATTTTACCTACTTTCCTTAATTTTATAACAACAAAACAAGCTAGAAAGCAAAGCAGTCAGCTTTTCAAGTTATTACAATGCTAGAAAAAACAGCAAACAATAATAAATCAGAACAGAAGCACCGCCTTGAAACAGCCAGTAATAAATTGCCTTGGGCTTCAATCGATTTTTAAATTTACGTGCTCATATCCCTCTTCCTGGATTCTGTTATGGGTCTTATACAAACAAGTTAATCGGTCTGTATGAAGGACCTTTAACCCATGAATGAATCAAGACAGGTAATATGTAAACCAGGATTAAATAATGATTTTAAAGCAGATCGGCTCTACAGCAAGAAAAACACTGAAACTTGAAGGCTGCCGAACAGTTGAACTCCGGAAAAGGACAGCTCGAAAACCGACGGATAAACTAAATAATGTCTCGTAAAACAAAAGTTGTCTAGATCTTCTCAGTTATTTATTGTAACCAATTTAACTTGAAAAAGATCGTGTCAAAAAGCTTATCATTCCAATTGTATTTAATTCTTTTTAATTTACCGAAGTATGATTTGGGCAAGCTATAGTCAGTTCTCTAGAATGTGCTTGCTTATATTAGTATAGCCCGTCATTGGTAAATTTCGTAGTTTCGTACCTTCATATATGCAGTATCTATTGTCTTTATGTGATTGCTTTTTGTTTGTTATGCTCTTCTCATTCTGTAAACAGCTATTTGTGATAGGACAAAACCATGTGACTGTTTATGTCCAATGAATACTTTGATCCTGAACTCTTTTTGCAGATGCTCGAGAAGCCAGAACTCTAAACAGGCCAAGGCCGATTGTAAAGAGAATTGTATAAATCAAACCTCTGTTGTAAATGACAACCATTTCGAGACACTGCAAGAAAGAGGATCAACAGGGGTAGTATATAATTGTATAGACATAGAACCAGGGAATATCTACTCGACTATCGACATGATCGACACAGAGGATGTATCTCAACCCTCAAAGAGTAAAGATAACTTTGTCAAAGATAAGCTTAACGAGACATCACAACCAGATAATCATGATTATCATATTCTAAAAGTCCAAGACCATAATGCTACGATAAATAATGAAGGTTTTTCATGCGACATTAAAGGAGATAGTAATAACGAGACAGGTTACCAAATACCTTACTCTAAAGATACAGTATACCAAGATGCTCATAATTATTTAGCTATAGAACCAGAATATACACACTTATCTACCGACCTTAGGGACAAATCATGCAAACACAGGAATGAACAGTTGGAAGCTGCCTGCAAACAAACAGTGCACCCAAAAGAGTTGGTCGACCCAAAAAGCAACACATACTTTATTCTTGAGCCACACACATCAGAGACGCCGAAAAACGAAAACGAATGTATTGATGAAACAGATCAGAAATTTGGTAACACACATGGTTTACCTGCACAAGCTTCCAGTTTGAGAGAAGACAACCATAAATATTTTGTTCTTGACTCTGAAGGTCGCAATACATCATGTGTTTCGCAGTCCCGTCCTCTATGAAGAAGGCATCAAATGAAAACTTTAGAGAAACTGCTGGTAGTAACAATATAGAAATAGCGGGAAACCCTGATTATTTTATACTGGAACCTAACCCTAATCTTCAACGTCCTGAATCAAAGGTTTCACAGATACAAACGCTGCCGGATAATGAGTACAATCTGCTAAGTATGAAACTGAAAGAAATCAAGTGACTTAAATTATCTGAATGGGAATCTAATGATCAGGACCTTGAAGCAATCAAAAATAGATATGAGGTCAGTGAAAGAGAATATTCACATGTAAAATGCAAAGCATTGAAAGGTGATAATCAGCACGAATGCGATAATGAATATTCGCATCTGGAAAATATGGTTGCTACATCAGATAGTAAATTTGCTGAATGCAATGACTATTCACATTAACAAGAAGCCATAAAATAATAAAGTATTTTTTTTTATATTTAAGTTTATCACAGAAAGAGAGGGAGAGAAAGAGAGGGAGAGAGGATTATTTTTAAGAACGATAGTAAAGTTACAGATCAGAAAAAGGAGACGATTATGGAAACTAAAGATACTACGTCAAGACTGGATAATGGAATAGCGGTTTGAATGTGTGTTCCTTTGTGGAGCTCAAATACAGCGACAAATGTTACGTATTGGATTATATTTATATTACTAGTTGTTTCTCTAATATGCATAGATACCTGTCTTAGGCAAGAACCCAAGCGAAGGCCGAAAATTTCTTGCTTAAGATAGGTGCTTAATTCTGATCAGTTTATTCTAAAATGCAAGTCGGGGATTTGAAATGTTGGCCTTTTGAGACAGGTGGCCTTTGAGACAGTGTTTTACAGTAACTGTTAGTTCAGTGAGAATAAATAATTGCCTCCGCGCAAAAAGATACTTTTCAGTATCAGTCAACAATCTGATAAGTATCCTCCTTCTCTGCGTTTAGTAATCCCCTAACCATAACCATATTGAAAAAGAAAGACGGATCTATTTATACACAGGCAGAGGCTGATTTTAGAATATTCTTTTCGTTTACATATGACCCCTAGACACATTTCAGGCGCTCCGCTCAAACAGAAAGATTTAAAAGACTGTAAAAATCTATTTTGTACATATGTTAGAAATAAGATCATCCATTTTTTAAAATGACGATATTGTATAATATTATTCAATATTACAGGAAATACATGTACATACGAACAATTCCATTCACTGTCTCGCTTTTATTTATATACCATAATTGCTGAACGGGAAGTATGGAAACTCGCTATTTTGTGGAAAGATTTCTTAATATTCACCTGTTCTTTCTGCTTTGTAAAACGGAGGTACAATTGCTGTATATAAAGATATACGATTAGATCCTCACTCCACTTTAAGACACTTAATTTGTTTAGATTGCCCAGGATTCATATATTGTATATGTCAAAGGGCATGATTCTCTAATTATGTAAAATTGTGATCAGTTAATCACTCATTGGCTGCAAACTAATTATAGTCGAGTTTCTTGAAAGCATTAAATATGCAGTATAATGCACAAATTGGAGATGAAAATATATACATATTTAAAAACGAGATACAGTTCAACATGTATTAAGTAAGCACCTAAGGGATAGTCAAAATATGACTGCTTAATACAGGTACGTTTCAATGTATCTGCGTTTTCCGGGAAATTATACATACTCGCTTAAAGGGAAATCACCTCAATGTTCGTGCGCATACATTTTGACGCAGCGTCACTGTTTTCTATCATGACGTCGTTTGCCGTAACGCTAAAACGTTTACGTCACTTTCGAAGCCAACATGACACCTGAATGGACGCATTGTTGAAACAAACGTATGATTTTTTTTTGCGATAGAAAAATGGTAAATGGTATATAAATGGTAATGGTATATAAACCTGGACAAAAAAAAGACGAAAATAGGGCTGAAGAATTTTATACGGAAAAGAGAACGCCGATTGTTTTGGGGTAGGGTATAAATTTTTAGGAATTATCTGTCAGGTAAAAAGAGGATGTGAACACTGCAAGTGCTTTTTGAATCTCGTAATTACTTAACGCAAGCATAAATACAAATAAGGACTTAGTACCCTTGGCTTGAGTCATGAAATACCTATGCAAACGGCGAGAGCGGAGATCAGACTGATCAAATGCGCATGCTAATAGCTTTTACTTTAAGGTCATGTCATTAAGGTAAGTTCCCACAATGCGCAGGCTGATCTAATCATTTACTGTTAGATTTTTTCTGCAGACGAAAAGAGCCATTCCAAGGGAAGTAACTCAGTCTTCAAGCCTGCTATAGACCTTCCTCATGCAGCCTGAAAATTATGACGTTCCAAACGCAAAAATGTGATAAAATTATTCGACCGTAACCTCAAAGTCACATGCACATTTACACGCAACGAAAATGAACCCTGCAAAGTTTCAGAATTAATCTTAGAAGCGTAGCTTGGTGGCGAAACTCTTATTTTTTACTAATTGCCCTAGACTTTCCACAGGATTCATAGATTGTCGATGCGAACGGGGAAAATATCAGGCAGCGCATCTTCGGAAATTGGTCTTAGCAATAAATGAGATTTAATCTAGACCCAGAAAAAAAAATCGAATATTCTATGAGAAATAACCATGAATATGCTTCCTAGTTTCAGTCCTTGGAATTTCTCTCGTTAATATGTTGCCTGCATACGAGAAAACTTTGAAGGCGACAGTTTAATATAGACTGTATGTTTCAAGAAATAAGGAAATTGCTGAAAATGAATAGGGAATTATATAGCATTGCTATAAACAAGCATCGAAAGGTATAAGCGTTATCAATATAGCCGTTTATGGCGCCAAATAGAAAACAACGTCAACGCATAAAACCATTGACGTTAATGCGCTTATTTGAAAACCGAGCGAAATAAAAGTGGTTTTCCTTCCATAACTCGAATATTTGGCCGATGACCAATATTTTTAGTTGCTTATTTGCACGGGGTAAATCATCCCTTCACTATATCAAAAGTATATAAAATTTTCAATTGTGGAACTTTTTACATTGAAGAAATCCACGTTTTTACTAATACTGGAAAATGGCGGGAAATTAAAAACCGAAAATAACCTATATAATGAGGCATACGACGATGATACTTTTGATGTTCAAAGAAAGAGAAAAGGTAGAGGAGTTAATTAATCTTTATTTCGAAACGATCGGTCATCTATTTTCTCGGATAAGGTCTCCGTAACAGACATAGAAATGCATCACACAGGCATATAGATGGCGCTGCATTATCTCAAAAAGTAGTACGGTGACCCTATTTTTTATTTCATTTTTTCACTCAGCATATAATAGTCTACCACTGTATGAAGTTTCCACAAAAACTCAATTGCAGTTTTTATAGGGTGATTTCCCTTTAATACAGGTTGCTTGCTTGGGTACGATATTAGTTGTAAACGAAGGTTGCAACTGACAAATAGCTTGAAATTTCATTTTGACAGACTGATCTCAAGACATTTGCCGACAAGAAGGTCTACAGGAGGCTTAGACGGCTTGATGTCGCGTGGATTGACATTGTCACGTTGGCGCTTTTAGTGACGTCATTAACGTTGTACTGACGCGCAAACATGCGGTACATAATTTATTGTCAAGTCGGATAAATGTACAGTAGGCCCGCTTTACAACGACACTCGATATAACGGAATATTCGACTTCCGACAACTTTCGGTCGGGGACAAAACAAATGCCGTTAATTTATACCCCATTATAACGGAATATTCACTTACCGACTCCGACGTTGAAATTCCAATATCAAAACACATATTTACACATAAATCAACCTCCTTATAACGACACAATATTTTTTCCGTCCCAATTTTTACGGAAATCAATTTCAATGAATTCAGTCGTACGCGACTTCAAAAGATTTGTCCAGTTATGCCGCGAGGCAAGGTCATTGACACAATTACTGTACAGGTATCAATCGATCTATGAATTGGTGTAATTACACTTAATGCGGGTTTATTATCGCAATTAGTGTTAAACTGATTGAGCAGTTCTCATTTTGATTGAGAATTGTCAGAACTTTGAGTAGAGATGTCAAAATATCTGGCTATAAATAATGTAAGTTTAAAGGGTCGGTATCAAAGTATTTTGAAATTGAGAATAACCTGTATTGGTGCTACAACATCATAATGTCAGAACCACCGGCCAAGCGAAGGGGAACTCAGTTCTCTGTATCTGAGAAGAAAGAGATTGTTGCCTATCAGTCTGAACATCCTAAAGCTACCCAGTCTGAGATTGCGTCCTACTTTGCGAAAGAATGGGGCAAGCAGGTCGGCAGATTGACGGTCAGCGATATTCTACGGGACAAGGCCAAGTGGACCACCGCGCCTAAGGATGGTGATGCAGCAGTCCGACATCGCACCGGGAAACATGAGAACCTTGAACAAGCCCTTTTCCTATGGTTCAGTGACGTCAGATCAAAGAACGCCTACATCAACGACCAGATGCTGGTAGAGAAGGCCAAATTTTTCGGTGATGAGCTCAAGGTGGAAGACTTCCAGTACTTAAAGGGATGGTTGCAGAAATTTAAGAAACGGCATAACAGTTCTAGCCACGTCGCCCATGGGGAAGCAGACAGCGCTGATCCAACAGTCGTGAGTCAAGGGAGACAACTACTGCAAGAAGACCTAGCAACGTACGACCCGAACGACGTCTACAACTTAGATGAAACAGGCCTGTTCTACAAACTTCTGCCGAATTCGACGTTAGCTACAGGTCCTGTCAGTGGGACAAAGAAACAGAAAGATAGAATAACTGTTGCTCTCTGTTCCAACGCCACGGGAACAGACAAGACCACCCCACTCGTCATTGGAAAGTTTCAGCGGCCACGGTGTTTTGGGAAGACATTTAACCCGAACGTCTACGTTGAGTACACATTCAACAAGAAGGCCTGGATGACTGGCTCTATTTTCCAAGATTGGTTAGCCAAGTTCAACCGACGGATGAGAATAGCGGGACGCAGAGTAATTCTTCTCATTGACAACGCCACGAGCCATAGCACGGAGGGTCTACGCCTCACCAACGTCGTTGTGAAGTTCCTGCCGCCGAATACGATCGCTCACATCCAGCCAATGGACGCCGGCATCATAAAGAATTTCAAAGGGCATTACAGAAAACTGCTGGTTCGATATTTTCTACAGTGCATTGAAGATGGGGAAGAACAGAAAGTCTCTATGAAACTTAAGCAAATTAATCAACAAATAAATGAGATACATTTCAAGATAATTTTTTATTGAAATGGGAAATCGAAAGTAATAATTTCACTGTTTGAGACAGTGAGACTATCAGTTTCGATTTCACAGAGAAATCTCAGTAATTCATTGAAAAGTACAAAAGAAATTTCGTTTCATATAAAATGTAAACGTGTTTGTTTGTTTGTTTACTGTTCCTAATAGTGTCATTTGAACGCAATAATATGTGACTGAGGCACTTCCTGGGTTCTTCATTTGTACTTTTGTGTCAATGTAGGGGTAGACGGATTACAAATTTGCTCTTTGCAGGAAACATTGCCAAGGTTATTGCTGTGCTACTACCTAACCAGATATGTTTTTGTCAGTCTACGGACTAGTATATTCTGTTAATTCTTCTCAAAGTTATTTCCATATCAACCCATTTCAGCTGTTTCTCTGATAGCAAAATGTGAAGGCCATGATCAGACTATTTCTAGGGAGAAGTCTAGTCTGGGTCTGCACTTACAAAATTCATTTTGGTCACTACAAGAACCTTCGAACACTAGAAAAAGCAAACTAATTCTATCTCCCTACCCACCGAGAAATGGCAGTGTACCAGCAAAGCAACACTTGCTTTCTTAAAGATAACCTAGACTGGAAGGAGACTGGCAAGATCTGAAGTCTGGTGCAACACCTTGACCAGGCATCTTTAGACTGGAACTTAAGTCCTATGCTGAGAGTATCCGTATGACCAAGAAAAATGTCATTCTAGTTGATTCCAATAGACATAAGTTAGGAACAGTCTCAAACTTCTAGTACTTGTACCTTGGGCCTGCAAGTTCAGGGGTGGTCGGATGGTGCGATGGTGTTGTTTATAACTTCCAATGTCGGGGCGTCCAACTGATTTGGAAAACTGTAGGGCAAGGGACTACTGTGTTTGCAGTAGGTGCGGGTGGGGGTTGTTTGGCATTTTGTTCTTTCGTCTACTATTTCTCTTCTTTCTCCCTCTCTCTAGGGGACGGCCCGATATAGACTGAAATACTGCCTCAAAGGGCCGCGTTAAACCAGATTAATCAATAAATCAATAACTTGCAAGCTCTAACAGTTACTACAGGTAATATAATGCCCCAGTCACACACACACATTACGGATTGGGCGGATAATCGCGGACTTTAAATCCACACAATTTGTGGGCGTGGTCTCTCTCCATATCGAATCCGTATCGTATCCGTATGGTATCCGCAGGGTGCGCAGGATATGCCACCAAGTTTTGAAAAGTTTAAATATTCAGGCGCGGACGACTTAACCATAATGATCCGTAACTGAAGGCATTTATCCGCATTTATCCGTATCTAATCCGTATCTCGACCTATCGTTCCGCGGTCCACCCAAAATTTATGGACAAATACGGTTTCATGCGGATTGTTACTGTTAGTTACGGGTCTCGTTCTGCGTATTGTTACGGATTAATGCCCCAGTCAGATTAGCTGTTCGCAATTATCCTCACCAATACGTATCTGTCAGTATTGAAGTGTAAGTTATCCGTATAGAAACGTATCTGAAGGTAAAAGTCCGTAACAAAAACTCCGAACGAGACGCGTAACTAACCGTAATTGAAGGTAACGGTCTGCGCGAAACCGTATCAGTCCACAACTTGGGGTTGGGCTGCGGAATGATAGGTTTATATACGGATTAGATACGGATAAGATACGGATTATATATGGATAAATGCGAATGAATGCCTTCAATTACCTTTTGTTACGGATCAATACGGTTTACTCGTCCGCGCCTGAATTTTGAAAATTTTCAAAATTTGGAATCGGATCCTGCGGACCTTACGGATACGATACGGACAGTTACAGACTCTGCGGATGCGATACGGACCTTCACGAATAACACCGGACAGATACGGATGGGCCATCCGCAGATGCAATACGGACCATTACGAATAAAACCGGACATAAACGAACGGGCCATCCGTAGCATCAACAACACCTTTCCGCATCTAGAAGTAACTGAAGGTAATGGATGGTAAGTAGTACGTATACATTCGTATCATCTCTCATCGTATTGATTCAAAGGGAAAATATCTGACCGCAGACATCCGCATTTATCCTTAATCATACGCATCTATAGGTAACTGTATCCGTAAATTAATCAAGAAAATAAGCCACGCCCACAAATTCTGCGGATTATTGTGGATTTTTATCCACAACTATCCGCCCAGTCCGTAATGTGTGTGTGTGACTGGGGCTTTAACTGGCGATAATTACTGCACTTCGATCTTTCTCACTTTCAGATGCTGAGTCAGAAAAGTATGGAAGCCCTGGAGGGACTTCTGACTTCATCACTACACACTTAAGATTTCATCACTTTACAGTTCATACTTCATAACTTCAGACTTCAGAGTTCAAACTTGAAACGTCAGACTTCAGAATTCAGACTTCAGAGTTCAGACTTCATACTTCAGAGTTCACACTTCAGACTTCAGAGTTCACACTTCAGAGTTCACACTTCGGAGTTCACACGTTAAACTTCAGACGTCAGACTTCGGACTTCGCATTTCGAACTTATTCTTCTAGGATGTTCGAATAGTGCGGGCTCGCCACTTTGGTTATGGTATGCTTTTACGTTGTTTTGTCAGAAGTCTGAAGTGTGAACTCTGAAGTATGAACTCTGAAGTACGAGGGATGGTAAAAAATACGTGGACGTTTGCTGTATAGATTTTATCATTAATAGTGAACCCATTGAATTTGCAGTAAATACAGATTCGCCTTTCATCTATCCAGTGATGTGTTTATATTACCGGTCAATATTCGGAAAATAGTCTTTATGGGTCGTCATAGTAACCCTACGACGTTACTGCGGAGCACGGTAAAACTTTGCCTTATTATTTCAAATTGTTTGGATATATCTAATATTTGCAGCGGAGTGAAATGTTTGATGTTTTGTATGTTATTTCTTTATGGTTTCCGCCTTTCACTGTCAGGAAATTATTGCCGTCAAAAGGTGGTATGCTTGCATAAGCAGCCTAAAACATGCTATGTGGGCCATATATGAGTGACAAAATGACGTCAAACATTATACCGCTTATTTTATGCAAATCCAAGTTTTTTTGTAAGCCTGCGGAAGAAAACCCTTTTATTTTGTGATGAAGACGGAGTCGAGTTTTCCCGTTGTGACGTGTGTTATTTTAACACTTGCCGCTGTCAACTCGGACACATAACGGGTAGATGAAATAAAAGCGTCAGCCAATCGACAACTGTTCTACAAAAATAAAAACAGTAACCTGTCAGTCATATACCTAGTAGCACGTGACTATATCCCCAAACGCTGCGCTCGGTGTTTTGATGGCATTGCGTAAATTCTGTTTGGTCAAGTATGTACCAGTTTCAAACTTTTTATAGACAGAAATGCAGGCAGTTCTTTATTCATACAGAATGTAGGAACTATTCGGAGATTGTGGAGCATATAATTTCAAACATCAATACGTTATTTGGAGTAGCGTTTCAGATCCAGTATTTGAATGATGAAAATCAGTGGATTACTTTAAGCGAGAATGAAGAAGATATCAAGGACATGTTTCGGTGTTCCCGAACGGTTGAAGCTGCAGATTTCAAAAGGGTAAAAATTAAAATAATAGAGGGTTGCTCGCCAGCTTATAACAGTCAGACCCGGGCGGATTCGTCGCCGCTTGCAAAACATCCCAAGCGGCTAACATTTGAATCTCCGTCTTCGCCCAAAGATCTGTATTCCAGCATAGCGGCCTACAAAAGTCCGATTGATTTAGACATTGACAGGAAAAAATCCGAAATATCTTGTATGGAAGAACAGCTATCGTTTTATGATCATGAATATGAAAAACTTTCTTCACAGTACACCCTATGTCGCGCATCAAACAAACAAGGCAAGCAGTGTGGCAAATGCCATTTATACCAGGGGCATCGAAAAAATAACTGTCCGAACGATTGCTGCGTGTCTGCCATAATGTGCGGGGATGTTTCTAAACACATTGAAGAAAACAATGAATTGCGTGAGCTTGCTGAAAAGAAACAAAACTTGTCAGCGGATTTGAGAAAAGAAAGACAAGAACTAGAACTGAAGAAAACGTGTGCAGATAAAATTAACAGTTCATTTTCAAAACGCATTGAACCCCATTTGATAGAGACAAACAGAAAAAAGTATCTTGTTCAGACGGCATTTGGAGTAAAACCAAGGCAGGCATTGCTAAATGAGCACATATCAATTCTGGAGAGGCAATACAAAGGAAATGTTCCGGCTGATATGGAGTTTGAAAAAAGCCGGTTTTCATCTATCATTGAGCGCGGATACACTCCGCTTCCCAAAGGACCAGAAAACAGTGTCCGTAACCTCCTGACGGAAAATGCCGTCTACGGAGTAAAGTTCCCTTCCTTCCGTGGAACTCCTACATTTCCAGATCCAGAGTCCACGCCATGCCCACCACCGCATCCTCCACCTCCACCTCCCCCTTTACCACCACATGATGGGGCATATGGCCAAACGCAGTGGTATGTCAGACCTGGCTACGGACCTGGTTACCAGTGGTCACAAGAACACAATGACAACGGCAAATGAGGGTGAGTTTTTTTTATTTATTCTTTATTCTGTCAGGGTGGTCCCAGAGAATTTTTAAAGCAAATCCGGACTCAGGGGCTTCTATCACACTTTTTTCAGGCTGCATTCATAGGTGTACATACATGCATACTGAAAAAAAAAAGTGTGATACAAGCCCCTGTGTGCGGACTGAAGTGAGATAAAAAAAAATGAAATGGCAGACTTAACATACGACTCACAGGAGTTTGAAATTTTGTGAAATAAGCAAAAATCAAATTCACATACAATAATATAAATATATATATTTATATTATTGTAAGTAAATTTGTAGAATTTGTTTAGTAGTGCTACAATGAAATAATGAAATGGTTATCTGAAGAAAAAAGAAAATACAAATAGTAAAGAAAACAATTTGTTCACCTAGCAGCGAATTCTTTTCTTTCATGAAAGAGCTTTGCCAACAAAGCAAACGGAAGTCACAGAAATTCTTTCCCTCTGTAAAAATGACAGAATAAAAAAAAACAAAAAAAAAAACACCAGTTTTTAAATCACTTTGGGTTGTGTGCACGTTCACAGTCCGCTTGTTTCACTATATACGAAAGAAGCATCTGAAGTCAAAATATCTAAGGTGTTAATTGCTCCTGGTATCTATTATCCAAACTGACTTGTTATTCAGTCTGATTTTTTTATCATTGTACATACATGTGTATGTACAATCATAAAGATTATCTGAAATTTTTTTACTGAGAATCATTAATGTTCCTATGAATTCCGCTTTTCACACTGGGCAGTCAACAACAGAGCCAGCTTTCCTTCGGGCACGAGCCTTTGAGTCGGCGTCGAGCCAGCGTTGACTCGACGTAATGTCGCCGAGTCGACGTTGACTTGGTGCTGATTCAACGCTGCGTGCCCGATTGATTAAATGGACTAGCACGCCTTGGAACGTAAGTACGACTTTTTCTTCAAGAATAATGAACTGTGTGAAAAGTAGCTTAAAATGTATGCACACCGAACTATTTGTGTTATTCGACGTTCTGGGAAAAGGCGTTTATAAGCTCCGGCTTGCTGCCTAATCCCAATAAATTCATGTGTTGTATTATTATATGTCTAGATGAAATAAAATATTGTTTAAACTAAAAAAAAACTAAGGTGTTAATTATCATCACTATTGTAATTTTTTTCTTTCACCTGAAGCTCCTGTGAATAAACGTTTTATTGTGGTTAAACACTTGATGAAACGATACTTAAGTATTATACAACAATTGATAAGTACCAGTTTTGTCCTGAGAAAGAAAGATAAAAACAACAACAAAAACAAACAACAACAAAAACAATCAAGAAAGCGGTCACTGAGTACTTTTGTTACTGCCATGAATGTCCGAGTTTGTTTTTGATTATAAGTCAATACTGCCATGAAAGTCTGATTTTTTTAAAAAATAAAATAAGTTAAAAAAAACAACAACAAGAATTATATGATTAAAAGTAGCATTACAGTCTCCTCTGCCATGGAAGTGTCATGTAACCCACAGGGACTTGTAACAAATCGTATCGATATACAAATGAGACTCATTAATGTATACCCTTGACTAGGGTATAGCTGTATATGTTATTATATAAATAAGTATAAATTGTTACAAGTCCCTGTGATGTTACCCACAACAAAGAAACAAAAAAATAATCTCTATAACTCTGGTTACCTTAATTGCCCTAAATACTGGGGCACGAGAACAAGGGTGAATTTTATCCCAGACCATTTACTCTAATGTGCTTAAATATGGGGACACCTATAAACCATTTATTTCCATTTGGGACGAATGGAAAACAATGGTTCTAGGTGCTCCCTAGGTAAGCACTTTAGGGTAATACTGTGAATAATAATTATCCTATTTTAAACATTTGGACCCAACAGCAATAAACTTGACCAAAAATATTGTGACACCTTAAGTGAAAACAAATTTGCGTGCATCTTCAATGTTGGGACACCTGTTTCTTCCTGAATATTAGGACACATTTACAGGCATCCAAAATATTTAGACACTATTGAACAAGTAGAAATTATGTCAAAAATCTGCAGACAGGCAAGCAGAAGGGTGAAGGTTGTAGACACTGATCAGACTGCAAATCACTTAAGGGGCTATAATTTACTCTGGCACTTAGGAACTACTGATTCTCCCTTTTTACGGGTATGCCTTAACATCAACTAACAAGTTGAAGGACAAGATTGTTGAAAATGCTACAGGCTCAACACAAATTGAGCAAAGTGAGTGGGGTCTCTTTTAACAATATCAAAAGTAGGTTATTTTATTCTCTGAGCCCTCTCTAAGAAGTGCCCCCGCCAGTGGGCACATGACGTCGTACTGACGTCAATACGACGACGTTACGTCGCATCGACGTCATTTCGACGTCATGTGCCTGCTGGGCCCACTCAATTTTTCTGTGAAATGGGCCACAGATGGTCTTAGACTACCAGATTTTATTTATTGCTAAACCTTGTCCAAAGAAATGCCTCTGACAATTATTGCAGCATCCCAGGCCCTTATCATAAGAAAAACAACAGAGTTCTCTGAGGCTGCTCATTCATTTTTCTCTCTCTTTTTTCAGAAATGGACCAGCAAGATGTAGCTCCTGTTCGATTCGGTTCTGAATTTCTTCTATTTGTTCTTTTTTTAGTGCAAATGATTTTATTTGTTCTTGTTATTGCAAAGGATTTGTGCATTACCTAAATCACAGGGTATAAACCAGTCCTCCAATTTTTGCTTCCTGCAGAGACTGTACATTATATTTGGCTTCTGCCGAGACTGTCTGCAAACTCTTGCTTTCTGCTGAGTCTGTACATGATGGCTTCCTGCAGAGACTGTCCGCATGATTCTGCTTCCTGCCGAGGCTCTCAGCAGGAAGCAGTCATGCGGACAGTCAGCAGGAAGCCATTTTTCGAGGACAGTAGTCCCTTGCAGGAGGCAAGAGTTGGCAGACAGTCTCGACGGAAGCCAAATATGATGTACAGTCGCTGCAGAAAGCGAAAATTGGCGGACTGGTTTTATACCCTGTGTAAATTACGTGGTGTAAATGAGGGATTATAATTGTGACGTTTTATTATCAAAGGCATTACAAGAGATTAATGCCATCTGTGAGGAATTCGCAAAACTTTATTTCCGAAAATAAAGACATAGGAAACATGCATAAGGTGAAGAATAGTAAAAACTGAGAATAACTGATGTGCAAAATGCATCTTCTTTGTGAATAATGAAAACCCTGATCAGCATGTGTCAGAGTTCCAGTTAAAATGGTTTGCTGACTATTTTGTGATAATTTTGAAAGATGGGTTGCTGACTATTTTGTGATACTTTTGATTTTTCCATAAACATATGTTTTGGCCCCTAATACGCCAAGGCAGGCTGACTACAGCCTCTAATACCATATGAAACTCACCCTTGTCTGGGGCTCTGATTTTGAACAACAGAAACACAGAGACATAATATACCATATTTATTTGGTTATAAGATGAGAATTTACTCTTCCAAAATCACCATCTGTAAATCAGTCTTGTGTAATTCGCCTACAAAAGCTAGATCTGTATCTGTGTTAACTAGAGATTAAAGGAAATTTTCAAGCATAATTTAATACCTGGAATGAAATAGAGTTGGAATGGGTGAGATAATGGCTGCAATCTGCTCCCAGTGCCTAATTCGATACTCTTGAAGGAAAGAATTTGCTCCAGCTGAGGGAGCACATTCCTTTCTTGTAAGAGTACCATCCTAAAAATTGATGTGTCCCTGCCACTAATTTGATCCGACATTCCACTTCATTCCCTTCCGGGCCATTGTAGCTCGGTAGGTTACGCCCTGGCCTGCTTATCTAGCTGTTCAGGTTCAAGACAGACAGGAGGTGAAAATCTTTCCAGCCAGGAATGGGGTTCCATAGCCTTTCATTTTCACCCTCTCATTGTCCTGTTATGACTAAAATACTGTGAAAAAGAACATAAGATCTCTAATCATCCATCCTGTCAACATTCCATTCCATGACATAAACTATGCTGATTTCCAACACCTTTTAATATATCAAAAGTGAATGTCTTGTAGCACAGTATTGATACTTGTTTATGGACAGTAAACATGCTATTTTTGGACACTGGTCTGCTATAGTGTCTAGACTTTTGACCTTGATCACCTGGTGCAAGTTATGTTTTCCTAAAAATAATGATTCAGAGCTGGGGATAAAATTGGCTTCAAGGATAATTCAGAGATAATGTTTCTTATTTCTCCATGAAAACAATTATTTTGTGACCCCTAATTAGAATCATCTTGACGAGGAGATATCTCTAATGAGGGGTCACAACATGTTTTTTTATGCAGAAATAATTTTTTCCCTAATTTAGCCCTGTTTCCCTTCTTATCTTGAGTAAAATATGTTCAATGCATTTTTATCATACAATTTTCCATCTGTCTGGTGGTGGTGGTTACCAGAGTGACCTGTGAATTTACATACAATCAAGAGAACAATGGATACAACTCCATGTTTTCCACCATGTTCATAATGTGGCCGGGGTGAATCCATTTCTATGGCAAGCCATTTTACTATTTATTATGGAACTTAGATATCTCATCTATTATATAAGATATCTTATTAATTATATAACATATCTTGTATATGTAAGATATCTTATATAATAAATATCTTGTATAGTATATGAGATATCTAAGATACCAATTAAGATATCTAATATAACATATAAGATATCTAATATAACATATCTAATATAACATATAAGATATCCAATATAACATTTAAGATATCATATATGAAAAATTAAATAAGATATCTCATATCCTATATAAGATATATCCTATATCAGATAGCTTATATACTATATAAGATCTCTTATATGTTATATTAGAGATATAATATGTTATATCAGATATATTAATTGGCATATTAGATATCTAATATACTATATAAGATATCTGATATATTAATTGGCATATTAGATATCTAATTTACTATATAAGATATCTACCATGCATAATAAATAGTAAAATGGCTTGCCATACATTTCAGAAGGGTTATATACTTGTCACAGTGATACTTGTAAATGCAAGAATTTGTTCTTAGAGGTCCAGGCGCAGCCAAAGTGAACGATGGTTCATTGCAATAGTTTATAAATGTATGAATCCATGGGACGCAGACTCTGGTCTTGTAAATGAGTTTTTAAACTTTATCTTAGTATGACAATTATTGGCGGGACGTTAAACCCGAGTTGATACTCACTCTCTCGGCCTTGGATGTTCAAATGTTTGTTAGCTTTAAAGCATGTAAATTGTTGACCATATTGAGTGGAGGCAAAAAGTAAATGGTAGAACTGCTCCTAGTGAAAGTGTACCCGTTCACCTTAAACTATATGTATACATGTATGGCAAGCTGTTTTACCATTAATTCTATCAAACAGATATCTGTTATTGTTTCAGCTCAACAACAGATATCTTTTTAACAGAATTTATGGCATATAAGTTAGTGCTGCAGATAAGAAAGGGTAACAGATAATTAAGGGATAATTTTTCATATTACTCCATAAAAACATGTGACTTCTCATTTGAACCGTCTTGCCAAGACTATTCTAATGAGGGGTCACAACATTTGTTTTTGTTGAGAAATGAGAAAAATAAAAATCTTTGAATTATCCTCAATACCCCCTTTTTATGGAGCACTGACATGTTTATGTAGAGTTTAATTAAGGTGAATGGATACACTTTCACCAGAATCGACTAGACCATTTTCTTTTTTGCTTTTCCTTCTCAATGGATCAACTCTTAAAGGTGGAATTAGCACATCTAAGAGAGAGTGAGGGAGTAAACTCGGGTTTAATGCCCCGCCAACGCGTAGGTCATACAGAAACAGGAAGTCAGTATAATGTTAGAACTGTGATGTCACATCCCAGTCAGTGGCTTATTTAATTGCGTTTCGAAATATTTCTTGTTTGTTGTTGCATTGAAACAGAATTTCTCTGTCATGATAGTATTTCCAAACAATACAAAAAAGAGAAACTCATTATTTGTTATTTATATTTAATTTTATAGACCTCCAGATAATAGGGATGTTGAGGAATATTCAAATATATTTTTCTGATTTCTCGACAAAAATATGTGTTGTGATCCCTCATTTGAACCGTCTTGGCACGATAGTTCTACTGAAGGGTCACACCATATTTTCTTAAGAAGAAAATATGGAAAAACTGTCCCTAAATTATCCCTGTTACCACTACTTATCTGGAGCTTTTGGGATATTTTATAATCGATGAGCTTGTAGCCATTTGCTGTCAATCCTTAAAGAGAGGACTTGGTCTATCAAACAAAGTTGCCTGCTTATTACTGCAAGTTCTGCAACTAGTCTCATGATGTACACTTAGCCGCATTAGACATTCCATGCAGCTAGTAACCATTGCAGTGAACAGCTATATGCCCTGACAGCGATCATAATTATTACAGTACAGATATACTGTAATCTCTCTACCCTCACGACATAATTTTCCACGAAGCGTCAGTGTGGAGCCTTCTGTTATCATCCTGATATGACTGAAATACTGCTAAATTTGGGGTAGGGGGTTAGGGTGGAATGGAAGGGGGAAGCTTTCAGCTAGATGTCTTGCTTCAAGGAAACAATATTTTGAAGCTCAGTGTTTTGCGAAGAACAGCTCACAGCGTCCCATCTGAATAACTTTCTGACCTTAAAAACAAGGTTCCAGATTCCAATGCATGCAGACTTTCATTATCACCCATCAGCTCAAAATAACTAAAGTACTGTAGAAAGGGGCTTAAGACCACAAGCAATACATCCCAATGTGATGTCACAGACTTTTGCCTTGCTTAACTCTTCAATGCACACCATGTTTGGAACTGCTATTTTATGGTGCAAAACTCATACAGTAAGCTGGAAACGTTTGGAAATAAGACATTTGTCAGAAATAGAAATAAAGCTGTCATCTATGTTTCTAACTCACAAATGTCTTTTTAGCTCACCTGAGCCGAAGGCTCAGAGGTGAGCTTATAGGATGGGAGTCGAGCCGTCGTCCGTCCGTCCGTGGGTGGGTGCGTGCGTCAACACTTTCAAACATAAATATCTCAGAGACCAGTGGGCCGATCGCAATCAAATTTATCTGAAGCATTATTTGGGTGGGGGAAAGGCTGCATTAGGTTTTGGTGCCGATCAGCTCAGAACTCTGGTTTCCATGGCAACAGATAACCCCCATAGGGTTATAATGGGGAAAACGGCGTCATCACGTTTTCTCGATTGTTTTTGATTAGATCCTTATCATACTTGCAGGTAATGATGACATACACAAGAGCTTGGATGAGTTCGAAATTTGGTCGGATTCGAGCACAGACTACGGAGTTAGCTGCCCTTGAGCGTTAGAAAAAAATCCCATAGGGTTATAATGGGGAAAATGGCGTCATCACCTTTTCTCAACTGTTTTTGCTTAGATCCTTATCATACTTGCAGGTAATGATGACATACATAAGAGCTTGAATGAGTTCGAAATTTGGCCGGATTCGAGCACAGACTACGGAGTTAGCTGCCCTTGAGCGTTTGAAAAAAATCCCATAGTGTTATAATGGAGAAAACAACGTCATCACATATTTTTAGAAAAACTTTGTCATCGCTCTATTGCCTACATTTCTCAACGGATTTTAAAATAACTTCACACAAATGTAGGGCGTGACAATATCTCGAGCAAGTTCGACTTTCAGGATGCTGCGCCCAAGGTCAAGGTCACTGTGGCTAATTTTAGAAAAACTTTGTCAGCGCTCTAGCACCTACATTTCTCAATTGATTTTAATTTCTTTACACAAATGTAGGGCATGACAATATCTCGAGCAAGTTCGACTTTCAGGATGCTGCGCCCAAGGTCAAGGTCACTGTGGCTATTTTTAGAAAAACTTTGTCAGCGCTCTAGCGCCTACATTTCTCAGCAGATTTTAAAATAATTTCACACAAATGTAGGGCATGACAATATCTCGAGCAAGTTTGACTTTCAGGGTGCTGTACCCAAGGTCAAGGTCACTGTGGCTATTTTTAGAAAAACTCGGTCATCGCTCTAGCGCCTACATTTCTCAACGGATTTTAAAATAACTTCACACAAATGTAGGGCATGACAATATCTCAAACAAGTTTGACTTCCAGGGTGCTGCGCCCAAGGTCAAGGTCACTGTGGCTATTTTTATAAAAACTTTGTCAGCGCTCTAGCACCTACATTTTTCAATTGATTTAAAATAAATTCACACAAATGTAGGGCATGACAATATCTCGAGCAAGTTCGACTTTCAGGGTGCTGTGCCCAAGGTCAAGGTCACTGTGGCTATTTTTAGAAAAACTTTGTCATCGCCCTTGCACCTTCATTTCTCCATGGATTTTGAAATAACTTGACACAAATGTAGGGTATGACAATATCTCGAGCAAGTTCGACTTTCAGGATGCTGTGCCCAAGGTCAAGGTCACTGTGGCTATTTTTAGAAAAACTTTGTCATTGCTCTAGCACCTACATTTCTCAACGAATTTTGAAATAAATTCACACAAATGTAGGGCATGACAATATCTCGAGCAAGTTTGACTTTCAGGGTGCTGCAATCAAGGTTTTTGATTAGATTCTTATCATACTTGCAGGTAATGATGACATACATAAGAGCTTGGATGAGTTCGAAATTTGGCCGGATTCGAGCACAGACTACGGAGTTAGCTGCCCTTGAGCGTTTGAAAAAAATTCCATAGTCTTATAATGGAGAAAACAATGTCATCACATTTTCATTTTTCATCGGATCCTCTTCATACTTGCAGGTAATGAGGATATGCATAAAAGCTTGGATTAGTTAGCACTTCGGCTAGATCCCTCCACTGACTATGGGCATCCAAAAAATCAATGTCGCCACTTTTTCTTGGTTTCTACTTATCCGATCCTATTCAAACTTGCAGGTAATGAGGAAATGCATAATATCTTAAACAAGTTCAAATTTTCGCCAGATCAAGCCAACCGCTACGAAGTTAGCTGCCCTTGACAGCTCTGTCTATTGTGCTCTTGATCGGATACTTTTTAAACTTGCATATATTAAATGAGGGCATACATAATGTTTTGGATGAGTTAAATTTTCAGCCTGATTGGACCGCTGACTGTGGAGTTAGCTGCCCTTGAGCATCTTAAATATCCCTATAGGTTTACAATGTCTCTCAGGTGAGCAATTGTTGCCCTTTGGGCTACTTGTTTTCTTGTCCAGTTGTATTGGCTTTCACACTATAAGATTAGCTCCAGGCAGACTGTCATTGTAAAAACAACGAAATGACAAGATGGGTAAGACCTCATTTTATTTAAAAGTTTCATGGTAAATGCTAAATAAATGTCTCCATTTCCTTCCCAAAGAAGTGGATTCGGAACAAACCAGAGAATATTTACTGTATGTACATCGCGTAAGGCTCCTTTTCATTTATATTATAAGTGAAAAGGAGCCTTAAGCCATGTACATACAGTAAATACCCAAATTGGAAGGGAATGATCAATCATGACTTGATAACTGAAAAGGAGCCTTAAGCCATGTACATACAGTAAATACCCAAATTGGAAGGGAATGATCAATCATGACTTGATAAGTGAAAAGGAGCCTTAAGACATGTACATACAGTAAATACCCAATTTGGACCAAAATGATCAATCATGACTTGACTAGTGAAAAGGAGCCTTAAGCCATGTACATACAGTAAATACCCAAACTGAAACAGAATGATCAATCATGACTTGGAACCAAACAAATTAAGTCATGATTGATCATTCTGTTCCAATTTGGGTATTTACTGTATGTACATTCAGACCCATGCTAACAGTAAGTTATTATCCGATACTATGCTTAAGGTACATGGCTACAGTTCCCTATGTTTGTGCCATTTTACAAAGGGGGACAACTTTCATGACTTCCTGTTTGCTTGAGGACAATGAAACTTTCCAAATGGCACAATTTGTTTCTTAAGGGAACAAATACTTTTAAGGGTCGACCCCTACTGAGAGGAGATGCAAAATAAAATGCCGGAGTTGCTTCCCCTAATAATATACCCATTATCCTTAATATGTTTAGAAGAAGAAGTCTGCATATGACAAACAGATCTGATTTGAGAAAACTGGTTGCCAATAAACAAAAATTCTATGGCATTGCTGACGGCATGCCTTCTAAACCAGATACTTGGTGCAGGCCCAAATAATAATCCTTTACATACATTTTCAATGCTCCAGATGAGAACGGGTAACAGGAATAATATTTCTTTTAATATTATTTTCATGAACCCGTCATTAGAACCATCA
The DNA here is from genome assembly GCA_963989385.1 of Ctena decussata. Taxonomy (NCBI): domain Eukaryota; kingdom Metazoa; phylum Mollusca; class Bivalvia; order Lucinida; family Lucinidae; genus Ctena; species Ctena decussata. The sequence continues at coordinate 22,759,102 of OZ022502.1, forward strand.
GGTCGAGACGGTTCTAATGAAGGGTTTCCATAGAAAAAAAAATCTGGAGCTCTGCAATTTTTACTGTTATTATATATAACTGTTACTTTTGATCTTTGCATTTCACAAGTCGGCAACATAATTATAATAATAAAATAGAGTTATTTGGTTGACTCACACGGAATGTTTTTGAAACCTGAACGAATGCTCCACGACTGATTGAAAAGGTCTCTTTATTGCCATCGAATTTATTCTCTAATTCATCTATAATCATCCCTCTCAGTTCGTCCGATAAAGGTTTCCCTTTTTCAAACACTCGACCTAATTTGCTTCTCAACTTTAATTCAGACATGTTTACTGAAATTCAGCGCGCGAAAAAAAATCACGTAAGCACTTCAACACTTACAGAAGGGCGGAGCATAACTCGCTAGGGAGGAGAATGGCTTGTCGCAGCATCCAGTAAAATCGATTGTTAGTTAACGCTTTGGGTTTGATTCATGCGTCGAATGAAATTGACATACGAAGGATCACAAATAATTGATGCTATTGTCGTCACAAAATAAACGCTCTTTCTTCCGCAGGTGTATATAATTGTAAAAGAAAAAAAATGGCGAAAACTGAAGAATCGAGGAACATTCAGCTCAAATTTAATGATATTTAATCCTTTTATGCTAGTTTTATCTGATGCTGGCACTGATTAAAGGGCTGTAGACCTGCATTTAGACATACACCGCAAATGCAGTGTACGTTGATACGATATTGAAAGCAAAAGTTTGGCTTGGATTTACGAACGTCTCAAGGCCTTCTGGTTTAGCAAAGATCATTCTACAGGGCACAGTGAAAGGAAAAAGAAGAAGAGGTAGACAGAAGAAGAGGTGGGAAGACAATATTAAAGAGTGGACAGGGATGGATTTTGCCAGCTCGGTTAGGGCAGCTGAAAACAGGACAAGGTGAAAAGGGATTGTTTCGAATTAATCTGTGGTACCCCAACGACCTAGCAAGGTGATGGGATAGAATAGAATAAAATAGAATAGAAGTATGAGGAGAGTACGATATGAAATTCTTCAAAACAATGATATTGCATGCTGATGTGTCTTAAATTGGTCATAATTATGAAAAATCTGCAAAGAGGGTGTTAGTTTGTGAAAACAGAGAAATAAAAGAACCACTGAAATGTTTAAAAAAAAGACAAAACGTCAACGCAATTAATGTTGTGTTCCGCTGTAGCAGTACCTACCTTATATTTTAATAAAAGAAAATACTTACTGTTCGCTGAAATTTTCTCAAAATTTCACATAATGCAGCTAAAAGATTGAACTTTTCCGCGGTATTAGAAAGATACTATAACGGCATTATGCTTACCGCGACAGCAAAGTCCACGTATTTTTTTATCACCCCTCATATGAAGCATGAAGTTTGAACTCTGAAGTCTGAATTCTGAAGTGTGAGCTTTGAAGTCTGAACTCTGAAGTCTGAAATCTGAATCTGAAGTCTGAACTCTGAAGTCTGAACTCTAAAATCTGAAGTTTGAAGTCTTAACTCTGAATGCTGAAGTCTGAACTCTGAAGTCTGAAGTCTGAAGTATGAAGTCGGAACTCTGAGGTTTGAAGTCAGAACTCTGAAGTTATGAAGTCTGAACTCGACAGTGATAAAAGTCTGAAGTACGAATTCTGAAGTCTGAACTCTGAAATATGAAGTCTGAAGTTTGAAGTCTGAACTCTGAAGTTATGAAGTATGAACTCTGAAGTGATGAAGTCGGAAGTGTGAAGTCATGAAGTCAGAAGTGTGAAGTAAAGAGTGATGAAGTCTGAAGTGTGAAGTGGTTAAGTCTGAAGTGTGAAGTGATGAAGTCAGAAGTCCATCCAGGGCTTCCATAGAATACTGTGCGCAGAATTAATATATATGCCATCATATAAGGCTATGTCATAACATTTGTTCCGCTTTCGTTCTTGAGCAGAATAGTCTTCAATAGAGGAAAGAACGACCGTTTTAATTGTAATTTGGCTATGTTTTGTCAAAATTATAGTTTTTGATATACGCAAGAATTGCTCTTGAAATCTATTGCTCTCAACTTCCTATAACTTGCTATTAATGTATTTTCTGGCATAGGCTCCAATTCTTTGGTGAAAATGCCAGATTTTATAGCTAAACGTAATGGAAATAAAACGTTTTTTAAAGATACTTTCCATTGCGTGCCTCAGCAAGCCACTTTGCATGTATGTGTGATCTATCAGTCTACACATCATACATGAGTGGCGAGCTCAGGCACTGGAAGGAATAATAGTCTACAGCTAAAAAACTGATAAAGTGGGTGGGGAACTAAACCCTTCATATCTGTTACTATATAAAAAAATATTGCATAATATTAGCAACTATAGTGCCTACAACAATTTAAGCAGGTTCATCAAACAAAATTTCATAATTATTCGAAAAAGAGATGGACTTATTTTCAGAGACCGTAAATTGCACGTACCCATCTTAAGTCACTGTAGAGAGACATGATTATTTTTCAAAATCACCGTTAAATGTCCTTATAATTCATATTTTTAAGTATTCCTATTAATGCCAAATAGTTTAATTTTTGCTGCCCGAGAAAGCTTCAATAATTTGTTAAAAATAGGAAAATTTGCATAAATACTGTAAGAGGTCTTTTGCCCTCTACCCTGCTTTTTGAAAATAGAGCAACCACCACTCCAGACTCGCGCTAGTCATGTGTAAAACAGATTTTGGCCCAGCAAGCTTCTCGGAAACAACCTTAGATTTACCTCTGTTGATCCTTGACGATAACCCTGACCATTTGAATTGGCACGTGTGAAGCTGACGTCGACGATTGTCTGGTGTAATCAAAATTAATGTCACGTCAATATTTTATATAATTTGATAGCGATTAGATATAGGTTTCAGTAGCATAATGGCTATATTCAAGACCAAAACTCATGTTCATACTTACAACGGTAAATACGCAACATTGTCACTAATTCTTGAATGACGACAGTATTAATTTATTTGCTCATTATTTTCCTTTTGTTTGTGTATTTGTGCCTCTTTAATACATGACATTTGTGTACTCAGTTCAGATACACAATCCGGACCCCATTGAAACTCTTTCGAGACGAATACAAGAGAAGATTGTCTAATTTTTCTTTTACTGCATCGAGGAAAAATGGCCCTCACAATATAATGGTGTTGAAGGGACATGAGCCGCGTGTTCATAGCCTGTCTGCGTCTTTGGTTTTCGCTTTGAATTCACAAATATACAGTTTTAAGTTTCTCAAGATTTATATGTATGCACGGCTGCAATCGGCCGATCTGTATGTTTGCCACATCATAAAAATTTAAAATCTTAAAAGGTTTCTTCAAGAGCAGAGAATACATACAGAAGTAGAAACATGGGCCAGGCTACGTAGTTTCGCCTAATAAAGCCTCGTCAGTGACCCTGACAATATCTGGTGACGAAACCAGAAAAAAGCATAGTGTAATTTCTTAAATTTAATTAAGCAGTCGATTCAAAGACTGATTTGTTTCAAAAGGATCCAACTAATGTAAAAGACGATGATCTAGAATAATAGTCTAAATTGATCTCAAATTTTAGATTTCTCAGAGTCTAAGTTCGTGATTTTCAGTATAATTCTTTTTTTTATTTTTTTTATCAATAAATGGTTAAAGTGACTTGCGAATTCGCCGAGAAGTACTCAGGGTTTAAACACTTGAAATTCTTAGGAATTCCTAGAAATTGAAAATAAGTGATAAGAGTGTATAGAGTTCGAGGAGGGACACAAATTGTAATGACCTTGCGCCAACTTTCGTATGACGGTGTTTAAAGAACGTGCTGTTTCTACTTGGATTTACTTTCCTTCTGGCTTAATAGTATTGGATAGTTCAAATTAACTCTTAACGGAGGTAGGTCTCCCCCCCCCCACCCCCCACACACACACACACAAAGTGTCCAGAAATTTCTACGCACAACTTTTTATTTAGTTCAAATTCAAATAAGTTTAATCTTTTCAGTATAAACTATCTTAAAATCAATATTTTTTAATCAATATGCTTCATTTGTGAACTAATTCAAATAAAAATTCAGTATTGTTTACAAATCAAAGTGCTATTTATAGGTATTTGAGGAAGTTTAACTTTTTCATAGCCACGTAATAATGATAAAGACACACCTCATTGCTATCACAGTCGAAATCACTCATTGCTATTGATAGGAGTATGACTAATTTTACTAGAATGTTTCAGATATCTTGCTTTTCAAATATCGATTACTAAATACTTACAACAACAGGGGTAGTCTGTACGAATGCTTAATTTCGTTTTGTTTTATTGTGCACTGTTAACTTCCTTTAACCGATTTATAGGATAATTTATTTTAACAATCGTAACAGGAAAGAATTTGGTTCCACATGCGTGTATAAGGGTTTGCACTTTGGTAATTTGCACAGAAAGTCTGAATAAATCCAAATCTGCTTTTTTTTCTTTGGTGCATTCCTTACGATCCTTAAGAATGTATTTATCACCACTGTACATCTGAATTTAAGTACAGTGTGGCGCCCTAAAAAGACTGATCTAGTGCAGATTATATATTTTTCATTCCTTCAAGATCTTTCGATTCATGTAGAATCGTTATGTCAATACAACTTGGACTTTGTATGTGTTCTTTATTTCCGAGGGCAACTGTTAGTCGAAAAATTATTGATGAAGCTGATGCTAGAAGGCGTTCCAAGTGTGTCACGTATCAGAACCTGGGATGAACAGAATCAAATAAACAGAGGCTGCTGCTCACTCCATTTGTGTATTCCAAACTTTCAGTATATATTTCACTGTCGAAAGCACTCAAAACAAAATACATCTGATATCTGCATGCATATTCAGCAGACCAAACTTAAAACATATATACATATTTGTATAAATTAAGTACAAGTAAAGTTTTACATTCTGTAAAACACTTATATTTGGCGGTCACTTTATTTTAGCGATATTCGCGGAAAAGAAGAAAATCGCCAAATTTAAATACCGCAAAATAAACCGCTGATCAAAAGGGGAAATCTACCATTGAGAGATATTCCTTCCATTATCATATCAAAGCAAATACATATCATATGCATTAGTAGGAACGAAGTCCAAGTTAAACACCCAGGCGAAATGGAGTGTAGCGATGTTTATGTCATGCTACTTAGTACATAAGCTAATTTAATTAAATCAGAAGCAACACTATAACCTGTATAATGTTAACAGTTTTGTCTATAATGATAGAACAGAAAATTAATGTAATTACTGCAATCAGCCGCGTGATTTATGAAAGGCAATTTAAAACTAGAACTCAAACAGTCTGTAAGACTATGGCATCTATCGCCATTTGTTTTTCATTGCTTTCATTTTTGTAAAATCGCCAAAATAAAAATCCGCCAAAAGGTCCGTTTATAAAAACCGAAAATTTTGCTGCCGCCAAATATAAATGTTTTACAGTATACAAGTAAAACCTTGTACTAGCCGAGTACATCTAACATTTCCATTATTGCAAAAAAGATCCGGACCTTGTCACCTATAATGCTACTTTTTGTATGAGTTCAAAGTAAAAAGATAGGCAATGATCAGGAATTAATACAATCAAATCCTACACCCCGCTCTCAAAACCAATAGGGAAAGATGCACACACACACGCGGAAAATTGACACAAGTTCACGAAAGACACGCACGGTGAACCGAATGAGCAGCTCTTTCCCAAACAGGTGGTCATTCAGCTACCCTAATCAAAAACAGCATCGTCATCTATTTTTATCTATTTTATTTTTAACTTACCAAATAAAACAAAACAAAAGGCAGATTGGGTAGCAAAACAGGTGACCGAACCGCCAAAGAACATAGACCAGCGGACATATCACAATGTAACATCAAGGAACCACAACAAAAGTACCGCCTTGGAACGATCAGCAAAAGATTACTGGGAGTGGGGGGGGGGGGGGGGGGGGGGGTTAAACATGTTTTACTGGATCAAAACCTCGCCCTCTGCTTCTGCAGTGGTTCGAAACATTTGGTTAGCTGTTTTGTCCGCATGAAGGTTTCCTTACCCATTAAAGAAACATCATCGGAAACAAAAAAAATCACGTTTAAGACCTTGATGAGTCAGAGATAAGAACTCGACGGAAATGATGTATTGCGACATCAGGAGAAACCTGGGAAGTCAAACAACACCACTGAAATACCGGAACAAAAGAAAACGATCAGTTAGACCCCGAATAACCAAGCAACAGACAAAGTAAAGTTCGCGAATTTTTGTTGAACATTAGTAAACCGCGAACATTTGTACAATTACAAGACATGACATCGAAAGAAGCCAATAAATTTACCGGGTTCGGGTGGCGGGGTGGAGGTGGTGGTTTACGGCTAGTTTTGAGACATCAACGCATGTCGTAGGTTCTGCTATGATTTATAAGATATATGGTTGTTTGGTCCACGTGGAGGCTTTCTACTCATGAATGAATGATCACAGAACAAAAAGAAATACAGATACTATGGGGAGGATATCACCACAAATCACGACCATTCAGCTACTTTGCGCTTTATCAACATTGTATAAACGTTGATTCAATGTTGTGTACCCAGTTGAGTAACATATTCTAAACACCGAGAGAAGAAGAGAAAAGCATAACAAGCACACAACATATTTGCGATGACACACACACACACACACACACACACACACACACACACACACACTGTTCAACAAGTTGACACGTACGAACCACATATAACTCGCGAACCATCTGCTTTACCCTTTTTTCTACTTTAAGCCACAAAAAACATGACAAAATTAGAAATATAAGAAATTAATAATATGATGAATCCAAAACAAATAAGGTCCGACGCTGGAGCATAGTTTAAAGCACGAAATGGAATGGCACGGATCGTCACTGTTTTCTATGGATTTGGGATTGTACTCTTACAGGAAAGAATTTGCTCTCACTGAGTACAATCCCAAGCTTCGGGAGCAAACTATAGTCAAATGGAATATGAATTGTGTCATCCATTCCATCCCATTCTGTGTCATTCCAAATTTGGAAATATGTCCGATGCTGGAACTCTGGCGCAAAAGAATCCCAGAAGTTTGGGTTAAGTCAGATTCCCAACTTTACATATAATAATTGAGCCGCGACACCAGAATACCATTAAAGTGGTTGTGCGCCCAGCGCAGACTCAGATCAGCCTGAGCAGCCGCTCCGTCTGATCAGACTCTTTGCTAAGAGCTAAAAGGGTAGCTTAAAGGGGGAAGAACTCTATAAGCACATAGCTTCCATTCTAATCCCATAGCTTGTACTGATATGTTATTTGTACATGTATGTATATATGTAGTCAATGAAAAGCGAAATAAATATGTTTAAACCAAAAGGGTAGCTAAGAATCTAAGCTTCCTCAGTGCGAACAGTGAAGCTCTGATGAGACTGTGCGGACACCCAGGCTGATTTGAGTCTTCGCTGGTCGCACATGTCACTTTGTTGGTTTTGTCGTGTCGCGGCTTATATATTAATGAAACCAGAATTTGATCGTAAGCTAATAGCTATATACCATTTCCTAGAAGAAAGGATGCAGTCAAGTTTGATACATCCTTGTATAAATGGAGCATACTTTGTCCCTTAATAGGTTTATAACATGATATATAAGTAAAAGAGTAGTGTGTCAGTAGAGTTGCAGCTTTTTTGAAAACATCAGGGTTAAGATAAAGAGCAATTTTTGAAACTTCTGTTACTGATATGTAATCTTTGACCCTGAACCTCAGGTCAAGGCCTTAATTAGAACCAGTAAAACAAACAAAAACAAAACATAATTTACAGAACTGGCCAGTGTTAAAGTGAGTGTTTACCCCTCCCTTAATTTTATCTGTATCAAAAATAAGCACTTCACTAATTCTTAATTTGTTGCCTTCAACTCTTTTCTATGCCTGCTAAGGTAATTAGAACCAACTTTATTTCCCTTATCTTTGAACTCTGTCAGCAGATATCTTGTTGTAATATCAGTGAAAGAGTTAGTTCATTTTCGAGCACTGACACTGCTCACCGCTGAGGACATGTGATTAGTTTATCTAGTTTTCTAATGCAATGTATAATATTTTCAGTTTTATTTCTTAGAACCATTGTAAGAAAACATTTACCTGCATATTAAATGTTTTTCAATAAGTACATCCATTTGATATTCCTTAAAAATTATCAATGACCGCCTCGAAGAAACCTCATCGTTTTACTTAATAGCACATTTAGATATTATGTCATCATTTTACATGCAGCAGGTTTCTCCTCGCGTGCATTTTTATGAAAAAAAAAACCCCTCGAATAAACCCTGAAAATTAGAATAAAATTAAACTTTCGTCACTGTCTCCCAATGTAAAGTTGTAGTTTTATACCAGATATTATTCCTTAAAAAGTATTTAAACCAGTTCTTTTGGTAATAAATTTCAGTAAAAATGTATCAAGCCTCATAAAAATGAATAGATATTCGTGACATCCAACTGTTAGAAATTGCACCGTTATCAATGTTTGGACAGTCACCTATTTCTTAGAAGAGGAACTTGTTTTTAAAATCGATAATTCACTAAACGACTCTGCAGTCTAAAATCATTAAAATAAACGAACCATTTCAAATCATGTCTTTGAAATTAACGTCAGTCAACAACAAAGCCTGATGCCCCTATATAAAAATGTGAATTCTGAAACTTTCGTTACTATATACTATACGCAACTTATACACATTCAAGTTACACTATCAGTATAGAAAATAAGCAGTACCTCTATTCTTATAATTTCTCGATAATGATGGGTTGTTATGCTTTGTATTTTTGAGCCTTCGTTACTTAAACTTTCGTTACAAAGATTTTAAAACAAGCGTTTCTAATCTCTTTGCTCTATTAAAATGACGTTGATCTATTTCTATTTCTTCATACTATAGTACTAATATATCAAAAGCATTGTAAGGCCCTGAAAAGAACCTTTTCTTAAGTATTTCAGAATTCTTACCACATTTCAGCTTGCCATATTATTATTTTGGAAACTGTTCCAACAAATCAAAAGAATATTGCTCAAACGGTTACCTGGAAAGGCAGCGTGACGTTTGATAACAGTTAAGGTAAAGTCTATTTCAGGTTTTGAATTAGTTTTGGTATGTAAACGTTCGTTATCTGAACGTAACGAAAGTTTAGGAATAAACCCTCATGTTTGCAAATATATTGTTTTCTTATGTAATATAATATAATTGATGATCTGATGCTTTTAATATATCCTGTTAAAGAATTTTGTTTGTTTCATTCATTTTCGTCATATATACAGATTGCTATTCCGTCAGAATAAGCATCTTTGAACTTAAACTACTGAAGTATGTTTTCTCACCTCCATAATATGTGTTTTATTGTTATTAAAATCTGAAAAAATTCCTTCAAGAGCAGAGAATACATACAGCAGTAGGAACATGGGCCAGACTACGTAGTTTCGGTTAATAAAGCCTCGTCAGTGACCCTGACAATATCTGATGACGAAACCAGAAAAAAGTATACTGTAATTTCTTAATTTTAATTGGACAGTCGATTCAAAGACTGATCAATTTCAAAAGGGTCCAAATGATATAAAAGACGATGATCTAGAATAATAGTCGACATCGATCTCAAATTTTAGATTTCTCAGAATCTATCATCTGATCTCAAAGGATGTATATAAAATATCATCTGCACTATGGATGATGTACGGGGAGACGTTTTACGGCCGCCACACGGCACAACACCAGCTGCAGTGAGGTAAAATTAAAATCTGAAAAAATTCCTTCAAGAGCAGAGAATACATACAGCAGTAGGAACATGGGCCAGACTACGTAGTTTCGGCTAATAAAGCCTCGTCAGTGACCCTGACAATATCTGATGACGAAACCAGAAAAAAGTATACTGTAATTTCTTAATTTTAATTGGACAGTCGATTCAAAGACTGATCAATTTATGTTGCTATGTTTTATTTTACAGTTATGTAATGCTTAGGTCAGGGACAACCTCTTATGCTGTTTAGTCCAAGAAATGTTTTTCATCAACTAAAACAAGATTATGAAGGTATAATTTGAGTGATTATAGCTCTTAAAGAAATGGTAACGAATGTTTAAAAATGGTAACGAAGATTTTACAAGTGTTTTTGCTCAACAAAATGAGTCAAAATGAGAAAAAAAAATGTAATTTCAAATTTCGATGGAAATGACAGGCCTTCCAAATAATAAATGCAGGGAAAAAATTGAGTATTTCAATTTTAATTTGATTTAGTAAACCTTCGTTACTATGACACCTGGTTTGTTATTTTGATGATAATTTGATACATATTTTTTCTGGCTTAAGTATTGTGCCTAGTCGGTACATGTTGTTTTTTCTTACTGTTTTTGAATATGATATAAACTGAGTATCTCGTCTCTTCTTGTACTGTTGAATTACATGTAACTATGTCAATGCAGTAAGCGTCTTATACATGAATCGCATCTATGGTTAAGGTTTATAGGAAGCATTGAAGGCTAAAAAGTGAAATAATATTTCAAAAACTCATCTAATCAAGAACTTAACAGCGCTACTAAATCACAGGTTTACGAAAGGATGTTTATTTCAATGCTTGTAAACATGTAAAGGTGTGTTTATTGCGCGGTAACGAAGGTTATTTTCTAATTTAAAGCCTCGGACATCGACAGTTCATCCACTAGTTTCTCAAAAACAGCTGAAGTGTTGCAGTCAAAGCTCTGGATTTATCATGACGAAATGTGGTACTTCATTTAAAAATTACTGAAACTTTATTTTTCACTTTTTATTTTGGGCTATTGGACCTACTTAGTGAAAACATTTAAAAAGTGGTTTTAAAAAGCTATGCACTAAGTTTGTTTTTAAGTGTTTAAAAAAATTCTCTACATTTCAGGTTTTTCTTAAACCTTATTATAAATCCATTGTTCAAATTAGTCTTATTTCATGGCATTAAGAATAGTGTTACGTCCAAGCAGGCACACAAGGTTGAATCAACCTTGAATCAACATTGATTCAACGTCGTGACGTTGTATCAAGGTTGATTCAAGATTGATTCAACCTTGTGTGCCCAGTGGGTTTTAATCCCCTGTCATTCTGCAAAGTGCACAAATTTGCTTTGTAATGTGGTATGGTTTTGAAAGCACATTTTAAGATTTTCAGAATTTTTTCCTTTCCATATTAACCTGTCTGAACACTGAAATATCTCACCTACTGCTCAACCTACGTCACTATGCTAGGTATATCCGATGATATCTGCCAGACTCATATGAATTGTGTAAATAATCATCCCACACCTTTAATGAGGCAGCTACAAGAGAGGGATTCAGGATTATGATACTCAACATAGACAAAGCTTTATTCATTCATTTATTTTTTTTTTGGATTAAAACGAAAAAGATTATAAACACTCACTTTAATTTCAACAAATTCCGGCCCAGGATCACAAAAAAACTACAGCGGAAAAAAAACTATTTTATACAAGTATTTACTGTAATGCGCCTTTACACACCTTAGTATTTACCTGTTTAAAAATACCTTGCTTTCCACAAGAAGGACATAGACAAACCGTGCAGACCCAAATCTGACGCCGCACAACGCGGTGTCTGATCTCGGTCTGCACTTTTTGCATAAAATTTACAGCCATTAGAGATAACGTGGTGAAGTCATCGATAAGGATTACACGGGGATTTCCCTGCTGGTTAGTGAAAGGTTGATATGCACTCGCAGTCACGATATATTGAACTTTTACGATGTAGTGTTAAGTAACTAACCATGCAAAACATTATGAAAGAGTTTCGCTGAAGCCGGTACTTGGTGGGTTGTGCAGTTTTTCAACATTACATTACTGCACATGAACAGACTCAATTAAATCGACTCTGCTATTTGCGTTTCCTTGATGTGCTCCTTGCATACAGAGGATGTTCACATCAGAATTTATTTCATCTTCTCTGCAGCTGGTGATGTGTTGTGTCATGCAGTGACCGTGAAGTTTCCCCGTACATTATCATATTGCAGATTATTTATATTTTCTGGCCCATTGGTATCACCAGACTCATTCTGAGACATTTGAAACCAGAGTTCCGCTGTAGTTTTTGCTACCGGCTTTGCCAGTTTTCAATATTAAATTACTGAACATGAACAAACTCAAGAAAACCGAGTCCGATATTTTCATTTCTTTCCTGTGATTCTTTCTTTCAGAGGATCTGCCTTAAGAACTGATTTTACAGTAAACTGAGTAAAGTTAATTTTACTTTCTTTTAAAAGTTGATATATTTTCCCTCTGCCATATATCATAGTCCTTAATCTTGCTCGTTTTTCTTTCGAAACAAAGTGTTTTATTGTTGTTTTGTTCTAGTGTAGAGATGAACGATTTTAAGCATCTTCAGTTTAAACATAATTAATTTCACTGGAATCATTCGAGTTCTCAGCCATGACCGAAACAGAAACTGAAACTTCAGATATTTCTTACGAAGCAGTGACTACTGAGTGCTAGGATTAGGTTTCTCGAGAATTTTCAAGGCCTGTCAGAAAAATGATCGACTTAGGAGGACGTAAGTGATTGTATTATAACTACTATTGAATCAAGTGGATTAGGAACGGATGTCTGGATTAGTCCGAGAACGTTGTGAGTTCTTTTGCTTATCCCATGTTTTTTTTCCATTTGCAGGTTGTAAATTTGCACAACCTTAGTGCCGAAAGCCGTGCTAATGCACCGCAAACAGTTCAAATCACATTATTGGAGTAACTCAAAATGAAATATAGAATCATAAGAAAAATAAACTTGCGTTTTCATTGTATTACCGCAGAGTAAGCAGCGGATATTGAAAAAGAAAAGTACGCTAGTATTGACAGCAATATGGCGGACTTTCAATTTACAGAAAGTAGAAACGTTCCAACATATTACTGTGCGAATAATTATTGTTGTTTATATCCCCTCGTCGTGCAAATTCAGGTTAAGTAGGTAGCGTTGCGAATTCTAATTTGGTTGGTACCGCTCTTTTGCTTTCGGCCACGCTTTTATTTGGTTTCCGACAGCCACTATTTTTACAGGATATATGCACAAATAAATGCTTTCTTAGCTTGTAGTTTTGAATTTAAAAATAAATCTATTGTTTATTGACAATTCAGGGTTTCATAAGTGGTGCGTAACTAAAGTGGCTCACTGTAAGTATTAATTTGACATAAAAAAGATCCAACAACTTCATGGAAAACAAAGAAAATTCTATCTTTACTGAATAATAGACTCTGCGCTTTCTTTGTTGTTGTTAGCAGAGAATAATGCGGGGAGCTATTTACGGCTGTTTTCAAATGAACTAGAAAATGTGTTTATGAAACACTATGCCTCTAACCGTACGCTTGCCTGTAAAGAAGGTTCATCCCATAATATATAAGTCAGAAAAGGGTCTAACTCAACCCAGTATTTATAAAATTGGCTATAAAGCTACTCAGGTCATCCACATCTTGGCCGTTAACTGTATGTCAAATGTAAAGATCATAGCTTAAGGCGTTCTTCAGTTATTTTGTTCACACGCTTGTTCCTATACGAAACGCCTTTGTCCAAAAAAGGGACTAACTCAACGAGACTTTTACGAAATAAATTCTAAAGTTAATCAGATCATTTGCACCTTTGTCTGTAATGGTATGCCAAATATGAGCATTGTAGCTCAAGCGGTTCTTCAGATATTTTGGTCACAAGGTTATTACTACATAAAATGCTTAATTCCACAAAGAGGGAATACATGTAACTTCACCAAAAGTTTACGAACTATGCATAAAAGTTATTCAATTCATCTACACCTTGATTTGTAACTGTATGCCACATGTAAACATGCAAGCATAAGCGGTTCTTCAGATATTTTGGTCACAAGATTATTCCTATATAAAATGTCTATGTCCGAAAGAGGGAAATATTTACGAAATGTGCTAAAAAATTAATCACTTCATCAACACCTTAGTTCAAACCAGCATGCCAAACATTAGAATCCTAGCTTATGCAGTTCTACAGATATTTTGGTCACAATGTTGTTCCTATATAAAATGCCTATTTCTGAAAAAGGGAAATAACTCAGATCATTTAGGCCTTAGTCTGTAACTGTTTGCCAATTTAAGGATCCTAGCTTCAGCGGTTCTTCAGATAATTTGATCACAAAGTTTCTTCTATATAAAATGACAAAATTGAAAAAGGGGCATAACTCCTGAGTAACAAAACTGGCATAGGAAAAAACACGTGTCCGCTTATTTTTCATGTACACGCCACATATAAAATTTCAAGGCACTAGCATATGCGGTTCTTCAGTTTACCAGCTACCAAAAAGCTTTACGGACAGACGGATGGACGGACGAACAGACCCAAACCAATATGCTCCCTTAACTTCTCCGAAGTTGGGGGCATTATGAAACAAATAATTGCTTGAAAAATAGTAATCAAAGAACACCGCCCTACATTCTCTAATGCTTCAGACTGTATTTGTGCTGTATTTGTGACATGCAGAAGTAGGATATGAAAGCATGCGGAAACAGAGTGCGGTGCCATTGAAAGGTAAATAAATATCATTTTCCCACCAAACATTGTAAAAAATCGTGCTCTAAACCTGTATACAATTTGAAACAAATATAGAATTACAGTATTACGCATCACAATACATGCATTTTATCTGCGTCAGATAGATAAAAAGGTAATTTACTCGCCGCAGAAACACCCACCGATATATAACTAGTAAAGGACATTTTGACGTGACATACCTAACTCACAGATGAATAAGCAACCAAGAATTTCTAAAAAATGACATTATTATACGCAAATATCTGTGATCTGATTTTGGCTTTTTTATTATTACTCCGTGTCGTAAATCCTGGACTCGACTGCTACTTGTACTGTGCTGTCTAATTTCAGTTGATTGTACCCAAAGGCAGAAACACCAGACAATCTGTGTAAGCACGTATAAACACATGGATAATTGTAGTGCCGTGCTGAAGTCATGCAGTCCTTATTCATCTATGTGCTATATGTCCCTGGTAAGTTTTTCAGAAAGTTTCTACTCCATATACGAAATATTCGATTACCGAAATAGAATTGTTTATTATATGAGAATAATTTCCCATGTGTACAAAGTTCCAAATACTGTTATAGAACTTCCTCGAACATATCAAAGGCCAAATATATAAAAGGCGGAATTTCACGACTTTAGAATAATTATTTGTTTGAGAAAATGTGAAGTTTCTGTTGAAAGCATTCAGTTTATAATGTTATTGACAAAGTGGAGAAGCATAGCATACATTTTCTTTGCAGTGCTCCGGAGCCAATGACGCCATATATCTATTACCAAAGCAACTAAAAACTTATATTGATGTCAGAGTGACGTCATCAAGACGAACTTCTGCCAAGGCACAGAGCACAACAGTTGGTAATTCCATAGTTTCTATGGAAACAGATCTATGGCATTATCTCTCTTATAATTCGAGAGGAGATGGCATACAGTGTATGCCTTGCTCCTCTCGAACTGTAAGTGAGATGCTACATGCATCTGAAATTCTTTCAATGGAAAGGCATGATTTTCTCAAACGTACACTTCATTGTCGAATTATTAAATTCTTTGTTGTCAGTGATTAAATAAACTATTGTAAGGGAAAATCTGATACATATTACCAATTTTAAGGAGTATGGAGACCACTATGTTTCTTCGCCGTTTTGATTTGAAAGAGAAACAACTTTCTTAACTTTCTGTTCGTTTCCCTGGTAGATGTAGCCCTCTCAAAATTCAGTTGAGTCATAACGGAAAAAAATACTTTAGAGCGGAAACAGTTTTTTTTTCTTTTTTAAAGATGTCCCCAATATATAGAAGCGAAGCAAAATGAAAATTGCAGAGAAAGAAGATAGGCTATGACAAGGAATCCAATATTCCGCCCTCATAAAAGACAAATTTACCGCCCCACCTTCCCCCTATCTCCTCCACACCCCTTAAAGTGCACCCATTCGCCATAACAAGCAGTGCTGTAACATCTAATGCTACGAGTATATAAAGCAGATAATAGCTTTAAATAAGTTCAAATACATTGAAGACAAACAAAGGAGAAGAACCAAATAAGCCAACGCTTTCGTTCTAATCCTACTGATTATGTATATTATATCTGTGTATATGTATGATATTGTTGAAATAAAATATGTTTAAACTAAGACAAACGAACTAGACCAAAAGTGAAGAATATGAATGGATGGCTTGCGATTTAACGTCCTTTCCAATAGTATTTTAGTCATATCAGGACAATAACATGGTGGTAGTGAATGGTTGCATGCACTGACACCCCGTTTACGATTGAAAAAATTCCACCTCCAGCATGAATCGAACCCGGACCCCTAGTTTAGCAGGCCTAACTAAAGTTTGGCCGGAAATTATTGAGAATTTTACCGGATTTCAGCCAGTATTTTTCTAGTTTCATATGAAATAAAATGAAACTGATTTGACTTGTTGTTGGTAAATTCATCACAGTGCTACAATGCGTTGGCTTTGAAATTTGTCAGTCATCTATATGACTTGGAATAACTCCTCTGTAATCAACCAAACACACAATTTGAGTAAAATTACTAAATAAGATGAAATTCGAAATAAAATG
Source organism: Ctena decussata (assembly GCA_963989385.1). Lineage (NCBI taxonomy): Eukaryota > Metazoa > Mollusca > Bivalvia > Lucinida > Lucinidae > Ctena > Ctena decussata. The sequence goes on from OZ022502.1 coordinate 22,775,714, forward strand.
TCTACAAGAAAATGCTCAAGAAAGACAAAATGCATAAAAGTACTTTTTCAGACAAAGAAACAACATTGCTCTAGAATCGACCTAGTATTTGAACTTTACAAAATTGCAGTATCTCTTACCTGGCTTTTATTGCACAGCGATTACAGGGTCACTGACGAAGCTTTTCTAGCCGAATATATCCATTCTGATCCACCCTCTTTTTTATGAATGTTTTCATTGCTCTTGAAAGATATCAGTTATGATACTTATTAAAATATATATTTAGCATCATCAGACAATGTGCAGAGGACAAGAACCATAGCTCCATCTACAGTTTTTACAGAAAAATTCTCCTTGATAATAGGAAAAACATTGTATGCATATCTCATTTATTTTCCAATATAACATTATGTGCGCTTTGATTTTATGGGAAAATAAATACAACTGCAAATATCTGTTAAGGAGAGATGGACTGAATACAGGAAAGAATACTAATAAAAGCAATAATCTCACAGAAGTGTTCTATATATTTTACAGTTATATTAATAAACTGCTTGTGGATGAACTCAGGAAAGGAAATATTGATAGGGATCGACCGAGATGGAACGATACAGAATAACTCGGCTACTCCAAATTGTGGAAGCGGACAGAAACTGAGCTTGAAGTCATACCAGTATAGAACCAAAGACTGTAAATACGGCGGTACCGTTTGTTCTCGTAAAGACCACCCATTTTCTTCGGAAGCCAAGATGGTTCTCCACAATATGTGCTCCTACAAAGAAGCATGCACAAATCTTAGTTTTCCAGTGGAATCAGATCTACAAAACTACAACCCAGAAGGTGTTCTAATAAACTATGAATGTATAGGTAAATATTATTATGTTTTTTAAAGACTTCAATCCAGAGAATCAGTTTATCAAAATTGCCCTTTGAGGAGTCAATTCGTCGGTTTTGGGCCACAAAATTCGTTTACCGCTATTCACCGCACGCCTTGAAACTACGTTCAGCCATGACAAGTGCAATATTTTTGTTTATTGAAATAACCTTGCAAAGTTCCATTTTAAAATGATAAGTCTCTTTATACAATAGAATAATTTTTTTTCTGAGCAAGACGCTATGGCCTTAGCCTTTTCATATGGCTTCTCGGCATTTTGATTGTAGTGATGCTTTTGCAAACACCCATATCTAAATGTTATTGCCATCGTTAAATGTGTAACAACAGTTCATTCATACGGAAGTCGCACAGTTCTTTTTTTATATTTCGTGATAAGATGAATTAATTAAATCGTGACGCATAGCGGTTGCCCTAAAGTGCAAAAAGGACTTCTTTTCGCGAAAAGGACTTTTCAGTCACGAAAAGGACACAAAATATTAATTGTTTGAGATCATAGGGATTATTTATGCTGTATCTGACCAAGAATTTATCCTTGGCATCTACTTCAAACAATAATTAAGAAAATTACAATGCTTTTGACATGTTTTATGTTTCATTCTGTAGATTCTGCGTTAAATACACGTCAAAGAGAACTTTTAAGTGTTTTATGAAAAGTTTAGCTATTTCTCAGTCTAAATAATATTTATAAACTTTATCTAAATTTATGTTATTCAAATGTGTGGTATTTTTGACAGAATTGTTTTTATTTTCGGAATGGAAATAGTCGTTTTGGACATTTACGTATGATAAAGCGAAAAGCGCGATGACCCTAGTGGTAAGTGCACTTGACTCTGAAGCCAAAGGTCGTAGGTTCGATTCCCGCCCGGGGCGAAGTCTTCCTATGTCCGAACGCGTTATTCTAGCATCCTTTGCAGGGATATGTTAACAAGTGTGCCGTCCTTCGGATCGGGACGTTAACTGGAGCCCCCCCCCCGTGTAGGGAGAGTCATTCCCTGTGCAAGTTAAAGATCCATACTATAGCTACATGGCTATATGTATGCTTTCATCCTGCAACACCGGAGTGTACACAAGTACACTGTCTGTGTCCTTATCGGGGGTTAAGACGTAATAGAAGATAGCTAGATAAATAAATAATGCTGCAATAAAACTAGAAAGTCTACTGAATTAATTATCATTTTTGTAGTAATCTGGTCTAAATAGGTACCAGTCCGACAAATTATGGCAAACATTATCGCTCTGTGTCCCATAAAAGAGACGAGCTAATATTATCAGGTAAGGGGTGGGCATGGGTTCATTTAGGGGTCGGAATTTTTTTTTTGGTGATGTACTCAGGGGTGGGGGGTCGGAAATAAATAAGCCTCGGAGTACCGGGCGTAATTTATTTTATTAGGCATATTGGGAGGAGGGAGGGGGTGCAGAATTCTTCCATCAGTCTTCATTTTTAAAGAAGGCCTAAAATGTCTAAGCTTCCGGGGAGCGAAGCCCCCAAGACCTCTATTACTCCTAAAATTTCGGACCCTTTTCTGTAAAACTCAAAACTTAAAGACATTAAATGACACACGAAACTTGGGCAGCTTTATATAGAAAAAAAAAACAAGAACAGAGTTTTTCATTGAATGGTAGCCTGGATGGGGGAGGGGGGAGGGGCTCATAAAATTTTTGTCACCTATCTGGGGGATCGGAAAAGAAATTCTGGTTAGACTAAGGGGGGGGGGTCCGAAAAATTATAGTAAACCATCTGAAAATGTACCCGGCCTCCCACCGATAATAAATGACTAGACCCTAATAAACTGTATGAGTCCTTTTCGTAACAGGAAATTCCTTTTCGCAGTAACCCGACGTATAGTCCGGTTTATCTTTTCTGTTTACCATGCTTTTACTTTTTCAGATCGGTCAGAACAGTTTTGTGACATCTGCAATCAGACTGAAATGGTTATTAACGGTAAAATTAATCTGATGGCGATTGACAAGGCAAGGTATTTCACTGAGTGCAAATGTCTGATAGGCAGCGAAAACAAAAGTAACATTTCGATCACTCTTACAGACCTGAGACTAACATCATACGACAGATTGGAGACCAGATGCTCTGATGCAGTGTTAGAGATAAATAAAACTAAAATAGTATGTGATCAAAATAGAACGGACCTTGGATGTGCATTTAATGAAGAACTGGTGCCACCGATGGCAGGCGCTACCATTGTTTTAACACCAAAAGACGAAATCTCGACCTTTGAAATGGTATGGTTGACTTTAAATGCGAAAGGTGAGTTATCGATGCACGAAATCTCAACAGATTAAAGCATAAATCACCCTGACAGATTTTTCTCTTAAAGTAATGGAAGACCTTCATAGAATAAAGAACTTTATATGGATTTTACTTAAAATTAGAAACTGTGTTCGTGAACTCTTTGCCCCTAACCATATACATGTACTTGCCATCACAGGTGTCAAACTTTACAATGTCTGAGCCTTAAAAGAGGCACAGCTCCATTGATTGTTACTGAAGTTCCCCATTAATTAGATTATCTACATACTTATTCCAAGCTGCACGCCAAGCTGCATATCAGATATCGAAATTCTAGCTGTATGATTCTCTAGACATTATTGTTATTTTTTTTTGTAAGCTAAACGTCTAGTCGGAGGGTCTTAAACTTGGGAAGTAATTTTCCTCGCACTTAGGAGAGAGTCGGGTACTTCGGACAGCGGGTAAATTCGGACACTGACAGGGTTTCATTTATATGTCAGTAGTTTGGAACAAAAACAAAAATTAACGGGCCAAACAGAGAAAATCTTGATGAGACGGCTCATCATGAGCCGTCTCATCTGGATTTTCACTGTTTGCAATTGTATGTCCGAATTTACTCGCCTGTCCGAAGTACCCGACTCTCCCCTACCAAACTATTAAACACACCAATGATACCAAAATATCAGCTTTGTAGGTCAAGCTGTTCAGAAGTTGAATAAATGCCAAATTAAAAAAAAGACTTAATTCAGAAATTTTTATTCTGAATTTGCCCAAAAGTTAATCAGTTCCGGTACAATTTACCCCAAAAGCTGTAAACTAATTATCATTATCTTACCTCTAATACTTATTGAGATATAGTGGTAAAAGACTTTCATTTTAATTTTGACAAAAGGGGAGGTAACTCTAAAAGTACAAGTCTGATGGAAGGGAAAAATATGGGTCCGCCCATTTTTATGGCCTATTAATATATGAAATTCCAAATATAATTAATTAATGAACACAGAGTTACCTAACTAACACCAAAATATTAGTTACATCATTTTTTTTCTATCATACCCACGATTTATAGTCCTGTATTATTTCAGGGGGTGCCAGAATCGTATGTGAAGGGAAACAAAAACCGAGCAAGTCTGCAAGTGAGAGAACTTCAATATCAGCAAAGGAAGTACCATCGAACCAATCAGGCAAGAAGATATATAATATCAACAAATGTTTAGAACATGTCCTTACGGCAGAGTAAAACCCCTACACAGTTGCCCAAGAAATGTTACAGCCACATATCAAACATAACGAATAACTTATGGAAATGAACTCATTAAGCCGAAGCCTTTCGTTCAGATCCATGTTTAGTCATCAGTGTTTTATATAACAAAGTATGCATGTATGCTTTTCTTCGCTTAGTTATATATCTACTGTTTATATACATGTATGCATTGTATTATTTCTTTTTGAATAAATATTGTTTAAACCAAACATAACGAAGATTAAGAGTAAAACTTTACAAACTTAGACAGTTAGAGGTATGAATGTAATGTAATAAGGAACAGAAAAGCCGCCAGCCCTCTCTTCCGTTTAGTCTGGTAGTAAGAGTATTTGATCCACGACACGAGAAAACCAACAATGTGGTTGTGCGGCCAGCGCAGACTCAGATCAGCCTGGGCATCCGCCCAGTCTGATCAGAGTCTTCGCTGTCCGCATGGAGATAGTTCAGTCCCTTATCTACCCTTTAAGCACTTAGCGAAGAGTCTGACTAGACTGGGCGAATACCCAGGCTGATCTGAGTCTGTGCCGGGCGCACAACCACATTGTTGGTTTTCTCGTGTCGCGGCTCATTTAAAGAGTGGCGGCAAAATAAACGTTAACTCTTGCTGAATTATAATGGGGCCAAACATATTCCTTGAATTTGATCAGTGTAAAAAAGACATATCAAATTGCTGTTAAGAATTTCATTTAAACATCAAAGGGAAGGGCTGATTGGATTAACCTTTCGGTCCACGTCATTAATGCTATTTAACGTCGTCTGCAAAATGCGTGTGAGTTTTACATTTTTTCGCTGTTGGTAATGTCACATATATGCAAAATAAACGCCAACAAGTTTCTTTCAAATTATACGTCTACGTCTTGGAGACAGGTATATTTTGGGTATTTCCAATTATTTTGATGATATGGTCAGTTTGAAATGAGTTAAAATAATCATATACCAAACCCGATATTTGAATTAACATTTTCATTATAAAACGTTTATGCTTCATGTAAAATTTCTGATGACTTTGATATTGATTTTTAAAATTTCCCTTTTTGAGGCGAATTGGCGAAGCAAAGATGGGCGTCTGCAATACCTTCGTGCGCATGCTAGTGCTAGTGTATGGCAAGTCAAGTGCATAATAAGTCTACAAACATAGGTTTGAAAATTACAAACCTATGTTTAAATTTCTAACCCAAGTTTGAAATTCTCAAACATAGGTTTCTAAAGTTCTAACATAGCTTTTTAAAGTTCTATCATAGGTTTAAAAAAATATTTGAAAACCAGTGATATAACCTTCTAGCTTATGTTCGAAACAAATTATGCTTGCTAAGTGCACAACAAGTCAACAAACATAGGTTTGTAAATAACAAGCACAAACTTATATAAAATCATGAAAAATCTATATAAAATTATGATTTAAATACATTTTTTTGAAACTATTGATAGAAGTAATGAAAGCCTCTTGGGATAATCAAAGGAAAACACTCACTAAAATATGTTTTTTGTGCCCCTGCCCCATGTCCACATACATGTATAAGATTAATAAATCAGCAAAAAAAAAATGGATGACTGAAATTGGTTTGCAGTGGCGGGGTATCACGCAGTCCTTTGCGATGCTTTTATCAGAGTCAAATTTCAATTAGTTATGTAAATTGTATTCTAATTATAGCATACGTTGCTATAATAATTAAGTGTACATAGCCAAGTTTAACTTCCTTGTATGGGGAAAATCGTGTCTCCACATTTTCTCTGGCTATATTTTATCAGATGTTTTTCATACTGCACGAAACAATGACAGGCAAGAAGTCTCGGAGGAGTTCGAATATCGGTCAGATTTGACTTACCATAAAAGGGTTACTTGCCCTTGAGCGTCAAAGAATACAGTGTCTCTAGCTTTTTTCGATCAGTTTTGATCGGATTTTTTCATACTTGCAGGGAACGACGGCAGGCACAAGAACTTGGACAAGTTCGAAATTCAGCCCGATTCGATTTTCCATCGCGGAGTTGCGGAGTTAGTTGCCCTTGAGCAATCCTATAGACTTTTTAGCTCACATAAGCGGTAGGCTCAGGGGAGCTATTGTGATCAGCCAATGTCCGTCGTTCGTCGCCCATTGTGCGTCTTCCGATGTCCGTTGTCCGTCGTAAACAATTTGCTTCAAATGATACATTCACTAAAACAGCTAGGCCTAGGGCCTTCATATATGATATGAAGCATTGTTTAGTGGACCTCTACCAAGTTTGGTCCAAAAAGGCCCTACGGCTGGGTGGAGGGGGGGGGGGGGAGGGTCCTGGGTTCGAAAATAAAATATACTTAAAAATCTTCTTCTCCAAAACTGCTTGGCTCAGATGCATGAAATTTAGTATGTACCATTGCCTAGTGGTCTTTTACCAAGTTTGTTCAAATGCAGGTCCCATGAACGAAAATGGCCCCACGACAGAGTCATTTGTTTGAACCATAGAAAAACACAGAAAAATATTCAAAAATCTTCTTCTTTAGAACCACTTGGCTCATATGCTTGAAATTTGGTTTATAGCATTGCCCAGTCGTCCTTTACCATGTTTCTTCAAATGGTGGCCCCAGGATCCAAAATGGCTCCACGGCAGGAAGTCCCAGGTTTGAACCATAGAAATACATAGAAAAATATTAAAAAATCTTCTTCATCAGAACCGCAATGCTCAGATACTTGCAATTTGGTATGAAGCACTGCCTAGTGATCCGTTTAAATGGTAGACTCAGGGGCCAAAATGGCCCCACGGCAGCGAGTCCTAGGTTTGAACGATAGAAATACATCGAAAAATATTCCAAAATCTTCTTCTTCAGAACCACTTGGCCGAGATAATTAAAATTTGGTATGTAGCATTGCCGAGTAGTCATTTACCAAGTTTGTTCAAATGGTGGCCCCAGGGTACGAAAATGGTCCAACGGCAGGGAGTCCTAGGTTTGTACCATAGAAATACATTGAAAAATATTCTAAACTCTTCTTCCTCCAGAACCGCAAGGCTCAGATGCTTAAAATTTGGTATGAATCATTGTCTGGTAGACCTCTACGAAGTTTGTTCAAATGGTGGACCCAGGGTCAATAATGGCTCTGTCTGAAGGGGGTCCTGTGTTTGAACTATACAAATACATAGAAAAAGCATTCAAAAATATTTTGATTCAGAACCGCATGGCTCAGATGCTGGAAATTTGGTATTTAAATCAAATGCAGGTCCCAAGGTCCAAAACGTCCTCGCGGCACGGAGTCCTGGGTTTGAACCAGAGAAATACATAGAAAAATATTAAAAAAATCTTCTTCATCAGAAACGCAGTGCTCGGATGCTTGCAATTTGGTATAAAGCATTGCCTAGTGATCCGTTTAAATGGTAGATCCAGTTCTAGGTTTGAACGATAGAAATACATAGAAAAGTATTCAAAAATCTTCTTCTTCAGAACCACTTGGCTGAGATAATAAAAATTTGGTATGTAGCATTGCCGAGTAGTCATTTACCAAGTTTGTTCAAATGGTGGCCCAAGGGTTAAAATGGTCCCACGCCAGGGAGTCCTAGATTTGAACCATAGAAATACATAGAAAAATATTCAAAAATCTTCTTCTTCAGAACCGCAAGGCTCAGATGCTTGAAACTTGGTATGAAGCATTGTCTGGTAGACCTCTACAAAGTATGTTCAAATGGGGGACCGAGGGTCCATAATGGCTCTGCCTAAAGGGGGTCCTGTGTATGAAATATACAAATGCATAGAAAAATATTCCAAAATCTTCTCCTTCAGAACCGCATGGCTCAGCTGCTGGAAATTTGGGATTTAGCATTGCCTAGTAGTCTTTTACTGAGTTTTTTCAAATGCAGGTCCCAGGTCCAAAATGGCCCCTCGGCAAGGATTCTTGGATTTGAACCATAGAAATACATAGAAAAAATCAAACTCTTCTACCACTAGGCTCAGGTGCTTGACATTTGGTATGAAGCATTGCCCGGTGCAAAACCAAGTTTTTTTCAATGGTAAGCCCAGGGTCCAAAACGGCCCTGAGGCAGGGAATTTGGGTTCGAAAATAAAATTTGCTGAAAATACTTCTTCTCTGGAACTGCTAGGCTCAGATTCTTGTAATTCGGTATGTAGCACCGCCTTTTAGTCATTTACCACGTTTATTCAAATGGTGGTCACAGGGTCATAAATGGCCCCACCCCAAGGGGTGGTTGGGTTAGAAAATAGAAATACATATGAAAATATTCGAAACACTTCTTCTTCAGAACCACTTGGATCAGATGCTTGGAATTTGGTATGGTAGGGGTCGAGCAAAGGAAAATTTGTTCACGCGGTCAAGGTCACATGACCAACATGGCGGCCACATCCATATATGGTAAAAAGCCATTAAAATCCTCTTCTTCAGAACCAGATGACCGATTGCCTTGAAACTTGGTATTTAGCATTGAGTGCTGGAGTTCTACCAAGATTGTTTAAATGATGACCATGGGTTGACCTCGCCTTTTTATGGCAAGGTCTAATTAGCTTTCTGGTGTTTGCTTAAATATAAGAGTTAATGGAAATTATAGAAGATTTAGTGCAGAATTTGATAAATGAGGTCTGACAACTAAATAAGTACAGAAACGGTTTTGAATAATAGAGGTTCAGATCATTCTTTGACCTTTTATCAATGTCTCTCATATTTTGACAGTTTAATACTATCAGGTTTGTTCAAATGTTGACCCTAGTTTGACGTTTGTCATTTTTGCTCAGGTGAGCGATTCAAGGCATTCAGGCGCTCTTGTTAATAATGTGATAGAAGTTGGTTCTGAAAGCGGTTACTTGCATTAAATTTGATTAGTTTCATTATATTTTTTTGTTTACTTTAGAGAATAGAGAAACTCTTTCTGACCTACCTGGATCTGTTTACACCATCTGTATTGGAGTGCCAGTATTGGTGATAGTGTTAGCTGTAGGAATCATCAGTTGTATTTATAAAAGAGTGAGAAGGTAATACAGAAGTAATGCTGAAATGTAAATTAACGTTATTGGTTACGTATGCATGTTATTTTTAGCCATTTATTTAGAAAGAGTATCAATTTAGTGACTTCCGAAAGGAGTAAAGTCTTTCCTATAAGAGTCAGCCCCCTCTGAAAAGGGTGACAAAATGCCAGAGTTACTAACCGTGAAAGTATACCAGATTTGCTTGTTTTGTGGTCAATGAATTTTGATTCTGTTATGTAAAATTTGAGCCGCGACACGAAAACCAACAAAGTGATTATGCGCCCAGCGCAGACTCAGATCAGCCTGGGCATCCGCCCAGTCTGATCAGGTTCTTCGCTGTCCGCCTGAAGGTAGCTTGGACCCTTAGCTATCTTTTAAGCTGTTAGCAAGGAGTCTGGTCAGACTGGGCGGATGCACAGGCTGATTCAACTCTGCACTGGGTGCACAACCACTTTGTTGGTTTTCTCGTGTTGCGGCTCATTTCATTGGATTGGCGTTTTATACGCTCAATCGGTCGAGTGGTTCGACGGATCGGTTATGGGTAATTCTAACACAGTGCGCCTATAGAAGCAATGCAAAGTTACCGTGTCTTATTCTGCAACAATTCACTGTTACGGAGCGCGCGAGTCTAATTGCTGACGTCACTGCAACTGCTGACGTAATTTTGTGACGTTTTGAGACGTTAGACGGTGTAACGTCTCTTTTTCTTTCTAAAATCGCCATAAAAATGTACGTTTACCTTAGATACATTTAAAAATATTGGCGGGAGCATGAACGCGCTCGCAGGAAAGTTGGGAGAGTTTGAATGAAAAGAATACTTTTTCAGCGTTTTTGAGTGTTAGAATCGAAATAGATCAGCTCAAGCATTGAATTGTTGAGTAATAATTCACTGTTTGTCGGTCAGTTGTAAGTCGATATATCACTCGCGCTCCGCGCTCGTGATATGATCAACTTTACAACTGACCTCCAAACATTGAATTATTACTCAACAATTCACTGCTAGAGCTGATCTATTTCTTAAATGAGCCACGACACGAGAAAACCAACAATATGGTTGTGCGTCCAGCGCCGACTCAAATCAAGCTGGGCATCCGCATAGTCTGATCAGACTCTTTGTTAAGCGCTTAAAGGGCAGCTAAGGGTCTAAGCTACCTCCATGCGGACAGCGAAGACTCTGATCATACTGGGCGGATGCCCAGGCTTATCTGAGTCTGCGCTGGGCGCACAACCACTTTGTTGGTTTTGTCGTGTCGCGGCTCAAATGTTACCTGTTTCGAATCAGGGAAGGTTAAGGATGGGATCTGTTTTTATATGCTGTATCCAGGATAGGAAAGCCTCTGATCACCATTGGCCTTTCGCGGACTCGGACGATCACGCTTACGCTGACATCGGGGTAATAATAATAGAGAACAGGCGAGCTAAACATATACATATTTTCGGAGACGAAAAATTCCGTCTAATCGGATTAAAGTTAGTGTAGAGGCATGGTCATTTTTACAAAATCATTGTTGGAACGTCTTTATAATCTATCAATCAATGCCAAATATATCGGAAAAAAATGGCAAATTTGCATTTTTACTGTCACAGCGTAGCTTAGCAAAAACAGATTGTCCCATGGTATAACCAGAAACTGTTAACTGTTGTGGTGTTGCATATGAGCCCGATTTTATTTTGAATGTTTTGGAAAATAAAGTAATTTAGATACCATATGACTCATGAACAGAAATAACACGTTACGTGCAGGGTCTGCACTGATGAGGGCGGTATCATTAAAGTAAGGCTAATCGACTGTATGGTCGATAGTCTACTCATTACATGTAAAGGTCTTGGCTACCGTAAAACATCTAAAGATTGGACACCTAAAATAATTACCGTAACTGTCCTAAAATGGAAAATATTTTTTTTCAATGCAGTAATGCGTAGAAAAAGATGCAGGTGGCATGGCAAACAGTGTTGCCCCTTATAAAACTGCTCCTTCAAGAGCAGTTTGGTCTAGGTCTGCATTATTTGCTCGTGCTTATCTATCCCAATATTTATAATCTTCATGGTATCTCTCAACACGGTATCTCAAACCATGCTCCATCTATCAGTTGTTTTATTTCTTATTCAGCAAGAAGACACTTAACAATATGCCACAAAAAGGGTGCTCTGAAGAAGAACTACTGGACGACAAGCCATATGACACCTGTAACGGATTCGGCCGCACTGAACCTGCAACATGCGAAAACGACAATTATGATCACTTGCCTCCAATTTAAGTTGAAATGTCTTCTTAGAACTCCAGTTAAAAGTTTCGACTGTTCGCGTTTGCTAGTGAGTTAAGGAGGCCCCTTGCTCTATCAGGGTAAAAATACATGAAATATTTTATAATGAGGTATCGCTGCAAGCTTCTTAATACAGTTTCGTCATTGTAAATGACCGTGATTAGCCAATTTTAAACGAATAAAACGTACCTGAGTTCCATGAAAAAAAGGTATAAAATATGTGCGTCATTTTAGTTGGCAACTAAGATACATGTATAACCTACTTTCGATATCGTAAACTTGAAAAGAAAAAAAAAAGGTAAAAAAATGCAAGGTACAGTCGGGGTTCACATTCGTTGTCCCGCTTTTGTTTATATTTCATCGCTTCGCGGGAACCAGAAAAGGAATGCTATTTTGTGGAGCAATTAGTCATTTTTCAAAAACATGATCCCCCTTTTTGACAATAATATGACCCAATATTTGCACGTCAACCCATATTTTATCACCAAACATAATGGTTGAACATTTTTTATGATTTGTATTTAGGCGTTTCTACTACTGGTAGAAATACACTGTAAAAATAATGTGAAATTTTCAGGAAATTCTATAGAAATATTAACTAGTTTACTGTTTCTTATCGTATTCATTACGGATAGGCCATAAATAAGTCTCGACACATATTAGCGAAAATGCATTAATTTCAGACAGACAAAAGATGTAGTAAAAGAAAGACACAAACATACTTAAATTTTATATTCAAAATACATATTCATGCTGCATTAAAAAAACAAAAGCAAAAAAAAAAAAAAAACACAAAAAAAAAACACACACACACACAAAATATTACCAATTGCTAAAAGATACATTTTCATAATTTGAAATCACTGCACCACAAAATTATTATTTCCCTGAAGGTATATAAATAATAATTACTGTATGGTCGGACACTCGGCGCCAGGTGTGTGTGCAACTATGGTTAAGTACCGCGGAGCTACCTGGAGAACGTAGTTACGGGAACTGAAACAGAAAAGAACAGAACAACAAACTTGTGAGCCACTTGGGGAACGTCGTTACGAGAACTGAAACAGTAGAGAACAACAAACTTGTAATGGACGGACGCACAGTCCCCGTACTGCGGCCATGGATACGTTCTGGTAAGGGGAGCAGCGTTACGAGGAATGAAACACACACACACACACACACACACACACACACACACACACACACACATCTTGTGATTCACATTCAGTTAGAGTGTATACTTGTTTTGGAAAATTTCCTCCGAGAGTCTGTTGCAATCCTTCTGTTGGTCTAAATTATTTTGTATCATGGCTTTCTGTGTTTTCCTTTGAAGTCGCCTGTTCATTAACTTTGTTAACTTGCACTGTAAGACAATTCTGGGGTAGGCGGAGCTAAACTTTGCATTCATTTTACTCTGAAGTGTACCTGGATAACTGTGCGGATATCAGGATAACTGTGCGGATATCACAGATATACTGCACGGCTTAGTTATTGCACGGTTCTGTCAAGTCTGATTTATATTGAACAACTGAGCAGCACTAGGACGAAAAGGGTCTTTCAGCATTTGCAAAGAAAAAAAATATTTTGATCATCCTTTGCGTCCGCTCAGTCTGATCAGTGTTCTATCAACAAGGTAGTGAACTTGAGGGATCTGCATTGCCAAAATCAAAGACTGATCAGACTGCAAACTGATCCAAGCGTTTACAGTTTACACATGGCTGAAGACCTATTTTATTGAGCACAGCTCGATTTAATTTTCATTCAAAGAAGGAACAAGGCCATATCTAAGATTACAGAGACAATTTATCTTGTAGCACCAAATTCTACCGTATGGACCCTAAGTATTGTGGCAAACAGTAAAGACCCAGATTAGGCAGCTGCAGAAGTAAATGCCCTCTAAGACTGCTCTATTTGCCATTCTTAAGATATTGGTTGTAAAATCAGTGTGTTGAAAAATCATCATTTCTGTCAAGTAATATAAATTCAACAGAATATGCAGACATAATTTTATGTTATTTTCAGTTGATGCTCTGTTGGAATTTATAATTGCCAGGTGATTTATTTGACCTTCAGGTCAAGTACAATACAGCTGTAGGAGATATAATTACAGTAGATATGCCACTCTTCATTAAAAACTGGATAAGAGCTGTTTTTAATTCAAAATAGACAAATGTGATTGGCTGCCATGATACAAAATACATATAGAATGATGTCACTCATATTTAGGATACCCTTCTCGGGGGCTACGCCCCCTCGAAGGGTATCCTAAATACTCGTGAAATCATTCTATATGTATAACTAGTTCAGTAAAGATAGCTGAGTTGCAACCTATTTGGTAAAGAGCTGCTGACTCGGCTTATCACTTCTAATTTATTGTTTGTTGGGATGTCTTTGTCAATCTTTCCCTTTGATGTTGGGGATAGGGTTTGGGATCTGATTCAGTCAGTTCCTGAAGTGTAGTTACTCTTTAAATTTAATGCAGCCTGTCTGCGCAGGTCCTTATTCAATGTTATTATACTGTGGACGTACCAAAGAAATAAGGAAAAACATACGGTTCAGCGCCGTAAATATCACGGTATTACGGAAGTCGGCTGGAAACCATGTACCAGGATTTTACTGTAATTTTTTATGAGAATTTTGTTAACAGGGTATTGAGACATTAATGCTTTGGACTCCTAGGTTCAAAGTCTAGTCATGTCGCGATTTTTGCTTGCGTAGGAGAGTGACTGAAGGTCTCTCTTCAATGAAGCGCCGTTTACATTCGGAAAGATTCTCGCCTCCAGCGGGACTCGAGCGTGTGACCCCGGATAACATTTGAAACTGGGCTGGATGGTCAAATGTGTCCTGAGTTTGCGTTTCTTATGTAGCAAATCATTAACCGTGTATATGATTGTACAGAAATTAGTGAAACAATCCATTCACTTATTTCCCATCATCCTGAGAAGTCAGAAATACTGTTGATAAGGAAATAATATCGCCAGGTCATCCATCCACCCATTTTTTTTGAAGTGCTAACGCGTGTTTATTTTTCACACTACTTGAATATTTTCACTTTCAGTAATCGTATTCTGAACGGGTTAATTTTGTGAAAACGAGATTATAAGCTACTAACACACACCAGTACTTGTACACTATTACATCATTTACTCTCTCTCTCTCTCTGTATATATGTATTTAATTTTATAGACTTATTTAAGCCCAAACTTAATCGAACGTTTAGCAAACTTTCATTATTTATGAAATATATTAGATACGTTATTTTAACTCATTCTATCAGCGTTGAAACTATGACGCCCATATCATTATTGTTCATTCCTTGACAATCTATCGAAGTAGTGAAACGCTTTGAAATAAAACAATGTAATATCCGGCTATTCCTCTTCTTGTTTCACTTATATATATTTATATATATCTCACCATTGGGTCTCTAATCTGTTGCTTGTGTACTGCTATCCCATATTTAGTTTGACGTCAGTTTGGCCTGTGTAGTACATGTATTCGCCGCAGCAATTGCGCGTAAGAACATACAAGTAATAGATATATATCCATTCATTTTGAGATTTCATTTTGAGATGTATCAGTAAATATCGGTACTGATTGTTAGGTGTACAGGATAATGGACGAGCCCTTTAGGGCGAGTCCAATTATCCTGAACACATAACAATCAGTATTGATAATTACTAATACATCTAAATAAGAAATGGATATATCTGTTTTAATCCACAGCTTTACAGAACTTTTCACCTGAAAACAAATAATTCAACCAATAAAGATATATCTAATCTTATTTATTTATTTTAATTTATCTAATTCAACCTGCCTCACCTTGTATAGAAAATGGACCTTCCTGTCTGATGCACTAAGGTCATCAGCTACTTGACCAATCAGAAACAGCTTGAGTGATCAGAGGGAAATTTAAATCAAAATGCTTGTCTCATTTAAACATTTTACACAGAAGAGGAAAGACCAGAATATTGGGCTGCAGTTTAAACAAGTTTTGTTGGGTAAGCTCTGCTGTTCTTATTAACTACAAAAAAAAATGTTTGTTCAGGGTATTCATGAATCTCACATTGTTTGGGTTATTTCGATAACGTATGTTTAAGTGCTCACTTTTTTCAAATACCAGGTATGCTGTGTATGGTCCATCAGAACCCATGATATAAATCTGTTTTGTTTTCAGCTAAAACATATCTTGAAATAAGCTCGAAAGTGTGCCGTTTTATATGGATTACCAACAAGTTCCAGAGGTTAATTTAACAGTTTTCTATTAAAGCATATGTTGTAGGGACTCACCTAATTGATGAGTAAATACAACATATGTTTTAAGATGTATGGGTACACATCCATGATTTTCTGCCATTTATGCAAAGGGAACAAATTGCTTCTCTGGATGACGAAGGCTTCCCAGTGGTCAACTCTTAAAGGAAAAAAATTGCTCCTGAAGGAGCAAATTCCTCATTTCAAGAGTTGTCCACCATTGAGAAGGGATGTAAAAATGAAAATGGCAGAGTTGCTTACCCAAACACTTTACTGTGACCTTAATTCAATTCTCTTTTTTTTGAACAAAAAAGGTTGGTAACCATCAATAACCTCTGAGATGAGTCTAATGCAATCATATGGTTTTATGAAATGTTTTCATACGTGTAACATATGTTGTGGGGACACGTCAAAGCGAGGGGAGTCAAATGAATACCTTTTACAAATATTTCTGTGGCCAAAAGGAAAACAGCAGAGTTTACTGAAACAGAAGTGTGTTTAATTACAGCTCTATAATGATTGGTCTATTCAAATATGTACATGACAAGTGTACATGATAACAATACATGATAACTATACAGTTATCATAATTTATCAGTAACTTCAATGAAAAGTACTGTCAGCTGTGGATTGATACATTTGAAACAGCACATGCAATTGACGTCTTCATTGTAAATAGTTTACCTTTAAAATCGATTTGATTTGCCCCTATTAAAATGGACATAAACCACAAATTTTAGCTGATTTACACTTTTTGACCTTTGCAATCAAGGTGTTAAAGTTAGATCTAATTAAAAGACGTTTAAGGTTTTTTGGTTGTCTTTTTACTTTTTATTATTTTAGTATTATTTTTTTTAAAAATTTACAAATGGTATTTCTTCCTGTAAGACTGCTAGATTATTTTTAATATACCAAACAGTTCTTTGTTTTGAGGACTGCAAGTGGATACATAATGTAGAATATTACTTCTTTGATTCATTTTAGGGGTTAAGCATTCCTTTCTGGACATTGAAATAGCTTTTTCTATCCCTTTGTTAATAACAGTCTGAGGGTAGTTTCTGTGGCGCAATGCTTCTTTTAGGTCTGACATTCGTTTCGTCTGGCCTGCTATAACAGAAGCGAGACATAGGTATTGCTCTTCCGGCGTCCTCGGCGGCGGCGGAGGCGTTGGCGGCGCAAACTTTTATCAAGTTTTCTGATTAAGCTCTGTTTCTCAGGAACTATGAGGGCTAGAGTCTTGAAACTTGGTACATGTTTACATCTAGAAGAGAGAAGCTGAACACAACAATCATAATTAAGGCATGACCTATATTTTACGCTTCAATGACTTTGCAAATTTGCGTCAAGTTTTCTGGTTAAGCTCCGTTTCTCAGGAACTTTAAGGGCTAGAGTCATGAAACTTGGTTCATGTTAACATCTAGAAGAGGGAAGCGGAATGCAACCATCATAATTAGGCCATGACCTATATTTTCACTTCGGTAACTTTGCAAATTTGCGTCAAGTTTTCTGGTTAAGCTCCATTTCTCAGGAACTATAGGGCTAGAGTCTTGAAACTTGGTTCATATTTACATCTAGAAGTAGGAAGCGGAATGCAACCATCATAACTAGGTCATTACCATATTTTACGCTTCAGTGACTTCACAAATTTTTGTCAAGTTTCTGGTTTAGCTCCATTTCTCAGGAACTACAAGGGCTAGGTTTGTGAAACTTGGTTTTCCATTTACAAACAGAAGAGGGAAGCTGAAACCAACCACGATTATTAGGTCATGACCCATATTTTACGCTTCATTGACAATTTTCAACAAGTTTTCTGTTTTAGCTCCATTTCTCAGGAACTGTAAGGGCTACGTTCCTGAAACTAGGTACATGTTTACATCTTAGGGAGGGAAGCTGAATCCAGCCGTCATTATTAGGTCATGACCTATGCTTCACTGACTTCACAAATTTGTGTCAACTTTTCTGATCCAGCTCTGTTTTGGGGCAACGTGCTAGCAGGCGAGACACGGCATTCCCTTGAATTCGTGTTTTGTCAAAGTATCATCTGACACTATCGTTCTGATGCCTTTTGCTAGATTAAATGGAACATTTAATTTGGTATGTTTTGGATGACATTTCCTTTTGTAGTGTTTTGAGCCTGTCTTCTTATGAAATATATCTATTAAAATTTATCTGTATTTATCTTTTAATATCGTTGAGTATTCCAAATTCGTGAATATTCTAATTTCGTGACGTAATTATTCTCGCCATTTTCTCGTGTGATATTGCCGCCACAGATAAAAATAGGCTGCTAATCGTCTCTCAGCTGTCAACAGAAATCAATTTAAACTATCGGTATCAAAATGAGTTTCAAGCAGGTCAGATATATACAGTCATCAAGAAAAGTTGATAAAAATCCATGTTTTTACTATTCTCAGTCTCGAGAACAACTAAAATAGTGTAAAACTCGAAAAATCTAAACGGACATCTACCGCAAATTTAGCGTCTGTTTGCTTACAACATGGGGTTTCAAGTCACCTGATTTTTTAAGCATAATCTAGGATAAGACAAAATAATTTTGTGATTTAGGTCAATTGGGGTCCTTATTTACAATTAATGAAATCTTTTATTTTCGCAAACAAGAACTCGGGATTTTCCCAGCAGCTAGGAACAGAAGTATTTAATAAATCTATTTAATACCTGCCCTAAATATAAACTGTGAACCAAATTTGCGCATTTCTTTCTTCTCTGGCGTTTTAGTACAACACATTTTGCTTTTTACTATGTTGTTTGAAAATTTATACTCAACTTTCTGTTTTTTCTATAACCTATCATTATTGCATACTTTTCATAGGTTTCAAATAGTCAAACTAAGTTTTTATAAATTTTCACTAGGGTAAATAATTGCAAACGTCACAGAAACTAAAATAATAACTGATACGGTCTGATTATCAACCGGAAAAAGCACTATGGATGACGTCACGAATTTACAATACTGACAATGGCGGCATTTATCGGAAACTATAAATGTGAATTCCAAGTTGTTTTCAACTCAAAAAATTGTTTACAAAGTTTCTGACTTCTGGAAAGATCGAGGAAACAATAAGTACTTGGGGTTAATGATAAATTAATTTGCTTTTTATTGAATTCTTTTCAAGAATGCTGTTCGGGAGCTTAGCGTCACGAATTTAGAATACTCTTGGATACCAGTACATCTAAAAATGATAACTGCTTTTTCATTTATTTCCATTGTGCATCTTATGTCTGGGTGTAGTTGATTCAGATGTACAGTGTATGAAAAGATTTCAATCAGTCGAGATCTTTCTGCCAAAAGATGAAACAATCATTCAATAATCTTTTCCAGTTTTCTTACAAGAAACTGGTAATTTCTATACCATAACTCCCCTGCAGTTTAGTATATACCATGCTGAGTTTTGGCGTTAAAGTTCGTATAAAAAAGTGTTTCCTTTTGTTTTTGACGGACAACACTGTCTGTATTCATTTTAAAAAAAAGAAGAAAATGGTATACTTTGGTTAAACTGACACTGAACATTCACCAATGATAAAGATTCCCTCCTACAGCGGGGCTCAAACCCGGGACGGCTAGATCAGCAGTATAGTGCCGGGGCTTCTAGCTTCATTCCATAGAAGATTTGACCTTTTGGCATTTACTTTCAGAAAGCTTTTTTTCGTTTACAGCTGAAAGGACCGTCAGTGTAAGATAGAATACAGTGTTGACCCTGACCAGACAGCTCTTAAGTAATACTTTGATTCGGATTTGCACTATTTGCAAATGCATTTTAGCCGCTACCCCTCAAGCAAAATATTTTTGAAACTTAACGACCCAGCTAAGTCTGCATTGAAGCACAACAAGCACATTTTAAAGGTTGGCCTTAAGATTGTTTTATAAGTCATGCATCCCTATATCTGTGAAATCAACAGAACCTACTAATATATTTAAATTAGGGGTCAAAGAGACAGGTAAATGTGCGCAAACTATATACTCAGGAGAATATATTTTATTGTTATTCAGCATCCTTTTGAGACTTCATACACAGCTTACTCTACTCGTTGGTATACTGATATGATTTTTTTATATGTTGACAGTATAAACTTACATGTTAATAAAGTGCAATAACTTAATCACTAATACACCGACGATACGCTCTCGAAACAGCAATGTATTGTGCCAACACCTTTTATATACAAATAATATACAGTGTACATTATGTTTTCATTTGTAGCTGAGAATATGTTAGGAACCTAGTTATTTTTCATAACCATATAAGTTTGTGCCAAAATACTATGTAACATACCAGTGTATTTGTTTTATAATGTATACCTTTGTTGGTTGGTTGTTTTGGGTTTAACTGCCCTTTGAGACAATATTTCAGTTTTTATCGAGCCGTCTGCCAGAGAGAGGGAGAAAGAAAGAAGTCGTGATAGACGAGAGAAAAATAACCCAGACAATCTTCACCCACACCTACAGTAAGCGCCGTTGGCCGTTGCCCTACTATCATCCAAATTAGTAGACGGGCCCGGCACTGTAAGTGATCCAGCACCATCAACCGACCCGACCACTCCCTATGTATTCACCGTATAATTCTAAAAATTGGGACACCTAAAATGATAAACCGCACCTGTGTGAAAATTTGGACTATTTGGCTTTACAGTTATTCAACCAAAAGATGCAGATGAGATGGCAAACAGTGTAGATACTGGATAAGCTGCTCCGTAGAAGCAGTATTTGTCCCAATTGTTAGAATGTTTGGTAGTTGATTTTGACAACAAACTTTTTAAGCAATATAAATCATATATACGTATGCATTTGTTTTAGACGTCTTTACATACCAAATCATGGAGAATAAATAAGCCTAACGCAACTATTTCATATGTGCTATTGTATTATCTACCCTTTGCATCCATACATTTTTGTTTTCCTTTTCTAACTGGACCACGGTTTCTAGCGTCTGTTGTCTGGCGAATGTATGCCATCCTATAGGCATAGCTTATGGATGGTTGCTTGATATGTTGCACAAGAGTTTTAAGCTCAAATACAGTCAATGCCTTAATCCACTAATGCCTAGCGTCCCAAAAATAGGGTATAGGCAAACGGTGCAGATCCAGATCAGACGCCACAAAAACACAGCGTCTGATCAGGGTCAACACTTTTTGCATAAGACAAATCGGTATTTCCCCTCAAAATAAAAAAAAAATCTAAAAATAAACTAAATCTGACGCCCCTTAAATGAAAAATGGACTCGTCCAGTAGAGTCCACTGGGCATTAGTGGTCTAAATTTTATTACTACTGTACCATTACTTCAGATGAGAAGGGGTAACAATGATAACTTAAGGATAATTTTCTATATTTCTGCATAAAAATATTTTGTGATTCCTCATTAGAACTGTTTTGATGAGAAAATCTCAGAATTCCCCTACATATACCCACTTATCTGGAACTTCGTTAATATGTGAAAAAGATCGATTTTTATATTAAGAAAGTTTAAATTTTCTTTTGCTTATACTCTCATTGCCTGTCATGAATGCTAGACCAGTGAATTATTTATATACTGAAATGATTTAAAAACTTCCACCTTTAATTTTTGAATATCTAAAGAATGAATGCAGCTACGTCCACCAAAATTTCACAACATGTATATTCTTTTATACCTAATTATGTCAGTATCACGAATTTGAAATCGATTAACCGAATCGGCCAGGAATAAGCACGTGTTCCTCATGCTTTTAGTAAAGTTTACATTCAGATGAATCACTTCATGTATACAATTTTCTGAGGAAACATTTCTCTTACAATACCAAAATCAACCCTTAAAAGTTTGAAGTCAGTCTTTGGCTTTATTTCGCATAACACGCCTAAATATCGCAAACGGGGGCAGATTTCTGGGCCAGTTAAATGCTGAAACTTCAAAACGTGACGTCGCGAGACAATTTTAGAAGTTAATTACGGAAATTTACATTCCCAGACGACGTGCACGGTTTACAGGAAGCTCTAAAGACCGCCAAAAAAGCAGCTAACCGAAACTAAAAACCAGAGGCCATGACATTAACTTGCGTCGACGCCGTCTCCGTAATAGGTTTTGCGTGACAGCATCGGCTGCAATCATAATTTCAAACCAACGTGAATGACTTAACAATATACAGACAGTAAGAAATCGGTTAAAAGAATGTTACATAAGATAACAACGTCAATGATTTGAATAAACTGCATAATCTTTAAATTTGATGAATTTCAAGCATTTTGTCATAAAATGTAAAACGCTGTCACTCGTGAAGGAATCATCAGCCAGCAATTAAAAAGTGGAAGTTTTTAAGTCTTCTCAGTATATTTGAGCCGCGACATGAGAAAATCAACAAAGTTGCATTACCACAGTAATCCGCCCAGTCCGATCAGACTCTTCGCTGAGCGCTAAACAGGGTAGCTAAGGGTCTAAGGTAACTCCATTTGGACAGCGAATACTCTAATCAGACTGGTCAGATGCCCAGGCTGATCTAAGTCTGCGCTGGGCGCAGAACCTCTTTGTTGGTTTTCTCATGTCGCAGCTCATTTAACTTTGCTTTATTTTCTGTGTTTATTTAGCGCATGTATTGTCATGAGCTAGACTACGAAGACATAACGTTTGTCCATTCTTAATCCAATTAAAAAACACTTTATAAATGCTTCGAACGGCTGGGATGCGATGGCATCCACCGTATGTCACTCAAAAGAAAATTGATAAGTAAATGCCATAGTTCTGTTAACATATCATCTGGGTTCAGACTATTTTAAGTCTTGAAACCCCATTGAAAGTTGCCGAACAAACGCCAAGCCCGCACTCCTAGTTACTTTGATGATGGATATTTGGCATCAAAAATTAACGTTCTGGCAAACACATAAATTTTCTCAATTGATTTAATTCTATGTTATAAATGTTCAAGATTCCAAATTTTTCTACCATTCTAACAAAGGAGAGAACAAGTAATGTGACTTCCTGTTGGGTTTCCTTGTGGACAAAACTGTTCGAAGAAGTGATTTACTCTTACAGGAAAGAATTTGCTCCTTGACTTGAGGAGCAAATTCTAAATTACATTAAAATTCAATCCCCATTTAGTAAGGAAGCAACCGTGAAAATGGCAGAGTTGCTTCCTCTGAAAGTTGACTCGGTCACCTTAAATCGGAATGCACATCAACGAGTTTGTGCGGTTAACAGCAAAAGGTCCTTGGGATCCATATATTATCTATTGTGAGTGACAGACAAGACTGCGAGTGAACCGCACGAATGATGTCATCATGCCAGTATTCGCTCTTACCGTCAGATCCTGTGCCATATTGTATAATGTACTGTTTTGTAACCATGTAGTTTGTACTAAATAAAATATTGTTTAAACCAACTTATGACGCGGTATTATTTCTTACAAATCCTCTGTCAAACAGCCCGGTCAAGGTTATTGATGGCTATGTTAACACAGTAATGGCTAAGTACAGGCCATTGGTCGAACACTGGGGAACAAAACTGATTTAATTGCGTTGCTACTAAACGTAAATGAGTTTCCTTGAAGCTCCAAGTATCACTTTCTTATACAGACAATACACATACAAACTCCTGGAAGGAAATAATTACTTGCTTTATCATTGAATAAATAAAAATGTCGGGACAACTACATACTTAAATGCTTCTTATCTGTTGAATTGTTGGTAGAAGTTCGGTCCAATTAGTGCATGATAAGGAAATTAATTTTGAAGTGTACCTTTCCGGTGGGGAAGGAAAATGGGAATAATAACTTGAGTAACGTTTGATAACGGTCATTAAACAAATCCATATTTCCTTGTACGAGTAATTGGTAAGACTGGTAGATTCAGGGTGCACTAGTTATACAATTAAATCATTTTTTGCCTTCCACTTTTTCACAAAGAGCCTGTATTAACACATGAAACTCATGCAGATCGTATTGGATTGGTGGCTGCAACTACTTAACACAAATAATGTTGTTAAGTCAGTGGTCCTACGGGTCGGTATGGGTAGCTGACGTTACTACTGTGTGCTGCAAGTAGATTGGGCAGCATACCAAGCAATGTTGATTGGTCCATTAATGTCCTGTGGTTTAATCTATGCTGATCAAATAAATGAGTGCCTAGTCAATAAAAAGATACAGTTTTATCTGAAAAAATAACCATTTGTCTCATGCAAATAGTGTAGACCCTGACCAGACGCCGCGTTTGCGGCATCAGATCTGGGTCTGCACTGTTTGCCTTTGTCCTATTCAGGGACGCTCATCATTGCCAGCAAAGGGTTCAAAGTCTACTTTACTCAAAACGTACCCTTGACAGACGGCCTATTCGTAAATCGAATTTCTCACTGTGCCATTTCATTGGCTGCGAACAATTTTCATCGCATCCAATCAAAATATCCGTAACAAAACAAGTTTCCGCACAACAGGCACCCTTGTCGTGTTTACCGTACACAATATCCAAAAAAAGAATACACGATGTGTACATCTCTTAAAGAAAAAAATGGCAAAAAAATCCATGCTCTGCTGATAATTGAACCAGATGTTTTATGACTACTGCTGCAATCTTTCGCTGCATTAATGAATTTTTCCCAATAGGTGGTATCAGCCGGTCTGACTGGTAAAATAACACTGATAAAATGATCAATACTATATAATTCATATGTCTAAAATATATTACCGTATTCTCTGTTATAAATCCATTTGTATTTTCCAAAAATATGTACTCGTATATGCGTTTTACATTTTAACAAATATCACTTTAATTCTGTGCATTTCATACATAGCCAAGTGTTTATGTCATTTTGTTGCAATTTGAAAAACACGAAAAAAAAATCATCAACAGGTAGAAGAAACATTTATCTAGTTTATCTTTAAAAGTAAGTTTTTATGTAATTATAAACTCGTGCTTTGAAGTTCTTTCTTTTGCAATTCGAAAGGCCGCTTGATTGCCTTGACTGTGAATAACAACGCGGCTAAAATTGCGCTCACTCTTACCTTTCGGACTCCTTAAACACTGCCAAAAATAATTTCTAGCAGCCCTCTGGAAGTGAGATCAGATGTTCTTTAAAATTTCGAGGAAAAGTGTTGGTGAGTCCAGCACCGTCCCTAAAGTCTGTCTTTTTTATATTATTTTCACAGGACTGGGTTATGGTGATGAATATTTTTAAAACATCTCCACTTTACTTCACACGCAACCATCGCATTTTCTTCCGACTTTTACAAGCACACACATTCGTTTCATCTACCGGTATTATTATTATTTTTTTTCAATGGAGCTTATTTTAGGCTTTTTATGGCGCTTAACTCATTCCCCGCGCAACTTGTGTGAGGCAAGGAACGTCGATTACCGTTTGCAACTTCGGATCACAGGGTCATGTTTTCGAGTCTTGCTCTCTGAATCTGTGCACAGAGTATTCAATCATCCTCACTTGTCCTACTATGACTAAAACACTGTTGAATAAGCCGTAAACCGCTAAGTGACCCATTTACACGCTGTGACAGTGTTGGTGCCGAAGTGTCCCTTTTGTTTTCTTTGTTTTTTTGTTTGTCTTTTAAATTCTCGATTTTTAGAGAATGAAACCTGGGCTAACAACATATTTGTTCGTAGACAGTTTTCTTTAGCGGTAATCCGCGCGTGCAAATTTGGTGAAGGAAGGTTTCGCGTGCGTTAAAGCGCGTGCGAAACATTTTAAACCGACAGTCGGGATGCATGGACGAACATATGAGACTCTGCACTGTGCATCCGGAGCTGAATTAACAATATGTGGGACGCTGACAGAGATGAGCGTATACATTTTGAACACGGCAAAAATAAATAAATAAATGATCCACGTAATGCCCCTATTCCACACAGACCACGAATCCTACGAATCGCCACGAATTGATATATATTAGAATTCGTGGCGATTGTAAATTTTCTGGTCCAATTCGTGATGCTGTAAGATTCAATTACGATACGAGTACGGTAAAGTTACGAATATTCGTGGGATTGGGCTGGACTCGCACGAATATTGTCAAGAATTCGGTACGATTTACAGGAATCTCTTTGGAAATACTGCACGAACGTTTAGAATTAGTTACGAATCAGTTAAGAATACGCCGAATGTACGTACGAATCCGGTACGAATAAAAATGAATTCGTGACTATTCTTGAAAATTCGTGGGATTTTCTTCCAAGATAGGTATAAAAGGCCCCAAGCCTGATCAGATCCTTTGCTGTACGCACATATTAAGTATGAATCATCAGAAATCTATGGCCACAAAATGAAATATCTACCCACGGGGCACATGATGTCGTAACGACGTCGTACTAAGGTTAGTGCGACGTAGTGACATCTCATAGACGTCAGTACGACGTCATTTGCCCGCTGGGTAGATAAATGCATGCGTCCAGAGTCTTCACTGTGCGCAAATGCATTAATGGTACAAATTCACGAATCCCCGAATGAGTTGAGAACACTACGAACGCCTCAGAATCGATTTCGATTCAGTAACATGCCTAAGAACGCTTTAAGAATCTGTTACGAATTAACTACGAATATTTTGAATCGGGAGTTCATGGCCAAAATTTTGAACAGCTCGAAACTTTTGCCACGAATTCCCGATTGCTCAAGAATTGCAAGAACTGACTACGAATATATACGATTCAGCTAAGAACTTCATAAAGTAATTACGATTCGGCTACGAATCTAAAATTTATCAATTCGAGACGATTCGTGGGATTCGTGGTCTGTGTGGAATAGGGGTATAACGAGCAAAGTATTTTAGCGAGTACGATGAGCGCAGTTGCAGACCTGCAGATCAGCGCAACCTCGGTTTGTACATTTCCATATAAACATCAAATACAGTATCATCTCGCGGAGATGTATAGGCTGATCGGTTTCTTAGATGTTCGCTATGCGAGAAGACTGTGAAAAGAAATGTAATCAAAGTCAGTATATTTCCCCCTGACGTGTAGCAATTTAACACTACAGTTTGAACAGCGGTCTCCAGGTCAGATTTAATTAGGGCCACTGTTCCACTGACGGGACGGTTACATGTACATCAAAGATGAAATAATGTACGAGTACTTGTGAAATGGTTATATGCCGCTAGATATAAACATGCTCTTATGTGAAATTACATATACAATGGCATATGCATGTTTAAGGTTCTGGGGCCGAGTGCGCAAAGCAAACGTAGGCCTACATCTACGCCCGACGTACGTCCGTCGTAAAAATGTTGCATAATTTTAATCCGTGTGCACAACCGAGGCGTGTCGTAAACTAAAATCTTAAAAAGTTCCTTCAAGAGCAGAGAATACATACAGAAGTAGAAGTCACAAAACAGCTTCAAAACTCACACATCGCCTCGTGCACTTGGATTAAAATACACTCTTAGTACAGACTTAGTTGCGCCGACGTTCGTAAGCTACTCCAGCGTAGTTTACGCCTCTTTTGTGCACTCGGCCCCTGGCCTAAAAAGTAGCTATGGTTGGTCGGCATTATCAGTTTTTTTTCCGAAATATTTAATAAAGCAAAGTAGGACGATGCGAAAGTTACATAAAATTTAGGTTATTTTTCCGGTATACTTCCACAGTTTTTACAATAAAATGTTCAGAGTCCGGCCAAAAAAAAATATATAGGGCCAGGAAACCTTAAAGTCACCTTTATTCTTATTTAACCTCAGCTGAAAATCTGGTAAAGTGCAGGATCAAACCAGATTTATTTTATTTTATTGAGTGATATTTCACTAAGTCAGCTCCAGCGGTCAATAATGCACTATTTTTGCTGTTTGGGTATTAAAATGTTTGTAGATAATATATAAGAAATTTCGAATGGGCTACTGAACAGGTTTAGTCCTATCTAGTAACACATACATGACGATGCGATCGCGCGGTTCCTGCGGCTTGGTATTCCTACGCACGCCATCTCAGTAATTAGCCAATAGTCCTATTTTCTATTGGATATATTCCACGAGTCAAATAAATTTTATAGCACATCATTTTAATAGTTTCATTAAAGAAGCGAAAGTATTTGTTGACATTTTCAGGGAAATAGTTAGGAACTATATTTTTCCGATGCAGACATTAAGATTATGGCGTTCTCCTGGTTCCCGTCTTTAAATCTGTCAGCTCGGATGATACAACTCTGCTAAAATTCTTAATATTTTACGTAGAACGCCGTTTGAAAGGGGTAATCCACTTAATTTTTAATGGAAAGACTTATTGTATCAAAAGCTTTACTCTTTTTTCTCGAGTTTTTTACTTACACTTTTTGACTCAGAGTTTTAATTTCTCGTGTTATCAGTAATACCTAGGTAGTTATGCAACGGCACATCATTTTATTAGCCTGCCGGAGGAGTTAATGACCAGGGGCCAGTTTCACAAACGATCTAAGCAAGAACTTTTGACTTAAGTTATAACTTAAGTCAAAAGTTTATACTTATGTGGTTTCACAAAAAATGTTAGTTTAAACTCTTTGCTTAGATTTTGCTATAAACTTAAGTCAACCAGCGAGGTGACTTAAGTTCTCACTTAAAATTTGTAAGGTAGATATGCTGATGATATGTTGTCATATTTCAGGAGATACCACAAAATGCGTGAATAAATGAAGGCTGTTTTGTTCATCCATTATGCTTCCCGAATTCTAACTTGTATTTTATGTTGTAACCTATAAGCGGTTTGAAACACAAGCAACTTGCTTTTGCACGTCCAATGTGGTTTCTGTTCCGGCTCATCTTTGTTCATTTAGTAGGGTAGAGCCCTGTAGCTCAGTGGATAAAGCGGTAGCCTACTGATCTAGCGAACCTGGTTCGAGCCCTGCTTGAGGCGAGAATCTTTCCTACCGTAAACGGGATTTGATTGCACACAGTCTTTCATTATCACCGTCCCATCGTCCTGATATAACTGAAATACTGTTGAAAAGAACGTAAAATCGCAAGTCATCCATCCATCCATCATATAGTAGGCACTGTGCATGATAGGGTTTGATTGTGTCCTCTTTCAAGCTTCGACTATTCGTGCTTCGGGAACCCTATTTTCTGTGACTGCAGCCATTTCTGGGTAAATTCATAGCTCTGCCACAGCTGACCCAAAGCTACTAAACTGTTTACACGAGTCTTATAGACGAGTTCTTCTTAAAGTGATGGAGACAGGGCTCGGATTTAGGACCCATCCCCCTGCGGCCTTGAGTGCTTATAAGGTAAAAAAACGGTATGTACATAGAAGCCCAGTCCTGTACATTCAGGACGTTTTCTCATGACACGGCCAATACGTTTATAAAACCTCATACGACGCATTTGTATATGCGTGTGTGTCTTTTTGTATGCATGTCCCTCTTTCTATCAATATGAAGAAATTATAAACTAAACCTGCACGCAAGTTCCATGTAGAGTGACGCCTAACCTGCTACTGGCTGATTGATTTTACCTTAATGGTCCCGTTGAGACAGATTTTACTCAAATACTGCACCTACTGCAAACGTAGCGGGACCTTGCCCTACCTTGGGACGTTCAAATGTCGAAAGTTCGTGATATCTTTGTCATACCTATATGCCAGTTTGTGGATGGTCTGCATGATCATTCGGACGTAAACGTATTTGTACGTGCGTGCCCACATAAAGGTGCATTTCAGATTGAGGAATTCAGCTATGACGAGAGTGGGAAATGCCAAAGTCCCATAAAATTCCCCTGTAGCCATGTTTCGGTGGAATACAAGAGTTAAGTGTGGGTGGTCGGGTGAAGTGAGGAAGTGCCTATCCGATGTGGGTAAATTTCACCAAATATTCGACTTTTTTAGGAAGCAAGAGCAGCACTCCAGATAAGAAGGAGTAACAGGGATAATTCTGAGTAAATTTTCCTTATTTCTGAAGGAAAAGATATGTTGTGACCTTCGTTAGAACTGTCTCGACAACACGGTTCTAATGAGGGTCACAACACAAACTTTTATGGAGAAATATTGAAAATTGTCCCTAAATTATCCGTGCTTCCCCTTCTTATCTGAAGTGCTGAAAGAGGGCCAATACTTTTTGCCATTGACCATTGTACACACCACAGCTGATAACGGCTAACGATCTCAGCAGCTCTAAACATTTCTGATGCCAGGAATATACTTTCCATTGATCAAGTTTTCGACCAGACAACTCTATCACTTCCGCACTCAGTCTTCACGAACGTCTGTGGGACCGCCTGTCTGGTAAAAATATTTTGAATTTTCAAGTACATTTTCATCCTTTTACCAGATTCGGTCGGACTTTCGTGAGCTCGGCGCTCTTACTCCGTCTGCCACAATTTAACGAGGCATAAAGGGTTAAGAGATTCGGTTTGTTGGTTGCTTTAGGTTGGTTTAGTGGTTGCTTTCGGTTTAACGGTTCTTTGAGTATTTCAGCCTATATCAAACCGTCTCTCAGAGAAAGGGGGAAGGAAAATAGATATGAGAGAGAATAAAATGTCCAAACAATACCCGCCCGCACCTACTGCAAGCACAGATGGCCCTTGACTCACTATTATCCATATTAGTAGGATGCCCCAGCACTGAAAGTTACCCTGCACCATCTCCAAATCACGACCATCCCCCAAAGGGGATAACGACAAGCATGTAAGGAAACTTCGTATACTCCGTTTAACTTTAGAATGCATAAAAATAAGGGAACACATTCAAGGCAGTACCACATTAAATTAAAGTACCGTAATTAAAAAAAATATAAATAGAATTAAACAAACTGATAAAAATGAAAAGGAAAACCGGAGATTCGAGTCCGTGACTGTCTGTGCTAGAGCGCAAAATCGCTGTCCCCCACACCACCACCTCAGATACGTAATCATGGTGTTTGGTATATAAAAGTATATTGCAGACATTTAACACGGCTAAAAATAGACTTAGAAAAACGGGTTAAGTTTTTGCTAAGATTAATTTGTGAAACGGCTTAAGTACGAACTTAAGTCATTCTTACTTTTTTACTTAAGTTATAACTTAAGTTGTAACTTAAGCACAAATCTAAGATATGTTCATGAAACCGGCCCCAGGATCATAAGAAACACATGTGAAATTGATATCCCGCCTTACCCGACTTTCATATAGTAAAACTCGGGTAAGAAGAGTACAGTTCTTTAAGTGCATGTACACAGCATGGACGGTCAAGATTAAACCAATTCATCACTGCTTTTGAACAATTATGCGAAGGTTGTGTGACAACTGTGTTTTGCAACGGCTTTTCTGATTGGGCTAAAAATAACACGCTCAAAGAGGAACAATACGCTGCATCTACGAGGCGGCGCTGCGGGGAGCACGATTTGCGAATAGGCCGTCGGCCAAGGGTACGTAAGGAACAAAGTGCAATTAGTATCCTTTGATTGCAAAGACATGACATGATCGGTTTTTAACGTTACCAGGCACCAAAGGCACATCGAGGCAACGCCGGTGAAACCGGATTAGATTTTTTTAGCTCACTGGTAGCCATGCATGAAGCCTTAGTCAAATTCTGACTCGGGCTTCTTGTTCGGACGCCGTGCAGGAAAAGTGTGAGCTAACTGTAAGTTACTGTGTTTTTGAGTGTTCAACCAAAGTGAGCTGCCAATGGTGTTCTATAGGACTTAGTCAATTCCGACTATTGCAAAGTGTCCCAGGCACCAGTGCTCGCCGTTATTAAGTTGTGCCGTCGAGAGGTTACTTGGAATCAGGTCAAAGACGGTCCCAGCAGAGAGAAGGAATCCAGTATCCACATCCCAGCCGCAGGCTCTCAGACAATCCCACATCCCATCACAGCCGTGGACATCCAGACCATCCCATGACCAGAGAGACCTCCCCGGACCCATGCAGACCGCCGTCACCCTGCACACATACAGGCAAGTAAGCATAATTTTGAAAACAAAACAAAAAAGCCGGAGGAATTGGCCTAAAACGGCCCTCTAGTGCCACACTAAGTTTCAGGATTGCAAATTTTGACCGGTCATCTAAAAAGGCAGATTTAAGGGACATTTAGTGTCAAATCATGGTTAGGGGGTAATTCACCTGTTTGCCTAGCCTTGTAGAGAATTTGTAAAATATACGCGTGACCTACTTTTCGATGAAAACATTCCGGTCCGGTCTCATATTTACATACATGTATATACATACATTGTGTTTGGTGTCGTACCTTTCCTTCATGTTTCCATCGGAGGTTTGGGAAAACTGCAATGTTGCCCTGCAGATTTCCCGGTTTGGGGCTGGGTGGACCGTTTATTTCTCAAAAGGGGGTTGGGTGGGCCTGCAAGAGTAGTTTAGTAAAACTGTAGGTGTACTATGCGTGCGTGCCTGTATGTATAACAAAGGGAAGATAGGGGAGTGATGGTGCTTTTTTGGGGTTGCAACGATCATAATTGTCATTAGTCCATTACTAGCAACAACCATAGAGGATAGGGATTGGGAGGAGCCTAAATTTGTTAAAATCTTCATCTGTTCCTTCTATCTGACTTTATCTGTGGTAGCTTTGAACTAGGCCCTTGAAGGACCATTTAGTGTTCCTTTAGAGCTATTTTCGTCGATGAACCTGCAAAAGAAATACACTTCTTGGTCTGGAAATAAGAAATAAACTCCGTGGTTCTGAAAGAGAAATACACCAGGTTCATTAGTAATTTGTTCAACATGCCGGTTTCTTCATGCAGGGACTGTATTTAAGTAGTTAAAGTAGGTTTTCCGCATTTGGATTTAGTTTCTTGTTTTGATGTTTTCTCTTAGGGCCGCGCCGTATTGCGAAGATGAGGGACGCTAGGCATAAATAGGTTAGTGCGCTTGTGTACTTAAGCGAATTGATGCACCAGCATGTATTTCCTCCATTTTAACAAACGGTAAGAAGTTTTGTGATTTTCTGCCTATTTCCTAGGATGAAGCCTTTATAAAATGGGAGTTATTTGTGAAGATGAGAATAAGCTGTTAGGGAGCAAATTCTTTGTTTTAAGAGTCGACCACCATAGAAAAAGAGAAGGAAAAATGAAACTGGTAGGTTTGCTTCGTAATAAAGTAAAGTAAAGTAAAGTAAAGTAAAGTAAATAAAGTAAAGTGAAGTGAAGTAAAGTACAGTAAAGTTAGTGAGTAAGTAAGGTAAAGTAAAGAAAAGTAAAGTAAAGTAAAGTAACTTAGCTATACTTAAGAAGGGTTACACATTTGGCTTCGCCAACTGTGCATGAGACCGTCTTAAAGTTGATATAATACAAACTTTACGATTCATCTACAGTACCATTCAACTTAACGTTTTGATGATTGTACAAATATCAGCATCAAAATATGTATGAGGATTCATTTTAGCTCATTGTATCAGCTCTTAATGTGTATACTTTTTTTTATTTCTTATTTCGTTTTATCTATAATTATTTACTTTATTGCGTTTTTCTTTTATACAATTTCGTTATTTTCTTTAAGATATACTCATTCTTTAAGATTTTCCCAGTTTCTAATAAGAGTAATATCCATTATAGTTTAAGAATTGAGCTTGACCGCTTCTTATTGGTTCCTTGTTAAGATTTGATATTTCGTTTTGCCATCTGATTGTATGTCTGATTGTATATTATAATTCCATTCTCACGGTTTTGAATATTGTTTCGTTTTCAGGCCCGGGTTCAGACCTTCACGTGCTGCTGCGGCTGTGGATAATTGATGGGACTGGGAGGTGTTTTTAGGGGATGGGAGGGCAGGGGGCTTGAAAAATATATATTACATAATTAGGGATCAATTTGATGGAAATGTTTGCTGATGTCTTTTTTCCTGGAAATATATGTTGTGATATCTCATTAAAATCGCCTCGCCGAAGCGATTCTAATGAGATGTAACAACATATATATTTTAATCCTACCAATGGATGAATTATCTCAAACTGTCATCAAAACTTGTTATTATCTCGAGTCCTACATATGATACATAACAGAGAGGCCCAGATGGCCGAGCTGAAGTCTCAAAGCCCATCCCCTGGATCCGGAAGTGATTTTAAGGATAGCATTCAGTATGAAAAACAGCTCATGGTTTTCCATTGTCTTAGGGATGGACCATTAGATCCATCCATTGATCTGATATAACTGAAATACTGTAATATAAAAGACTTAAAATGGCAATCCATCCATCCATCCATCCATCAATCCATCCATCCACCCATCCATCATTTAGCATTCATTCTCAACATAGGTCACCGCTTAAAGGCAAGCGTTTGTTCTCCAAGGAGCAACTCTTTTTCTTATAGCAGTACAGACTCATCTTTGGAAGGAATTCGTATTCCAGGGAAGCAAACAGGCAGTCACAAAGTTGTAAAAATGTTGAAAAACATGGATGTGTACCTTTACACCTTTTCAAAATATGTGATTATTGGCCAGGTAAAAACATTGAGTGTTTACGGAAGTTAAAATGGTCCTATTAGTCTTACTTCACTTTCATATGTGCTATCAAATATCTTGTATGATAAAAGGAAATAGTCTTTTATGCTGTTTGGAGGTATGAATACCATTAATCAATTTGATAGTAGTTTTTGATTTAAAAAATGTTAATCATTTTTTCCCCATTTCACTAAGTAAAACGAACCTAAATCATAAGTCCGAAGTCATAAACATCGACAATCCGAAATATTTAGATTCACAGACATGGGCCCAAAGCTAACTTGTTATCTATTAAAAACTAAATACATGAATGGGTATGCCAATAGACTGGAATGGAGTCTATTTTTTTCTTAAATATTTAGATACTGAGACATGGACCCTAAGCTTATTTGATATCTATTAAAACCTAAATACATGTATGGGTATGCTATATGCCTGAATGGTGTCTACTTTATTCCCAGACCAGCTTCAAATCCTATGAGAAATACAAGCTGTATCAACTGTCCAAATACACAGGCTAGTCTGTGTCTTCTTGTTCGGATAATTTATCAGAACTTTGTAATCTGATGTCAAATTCGTATTTAACCCAATAATACATTGCGTCCCAAAATGGGACATAGGCAAACCGTGCAGACCCAGAGCAGACGCCGCAAAACGCGGCGTCTGCTCAGGGTCTACACTTTTTGCATAAGACAAATTGGTAGTTGTCCCCAAAATCAAACTAAAAAAATCTAAAAAAACCCAACTAAACCTGACACCCCTTAACTGACAAATGGACTCATCCAGTATATACAGAATAGAAGAGTCCACTGGGCATTAATGGGATAAACTTGAGCCTAATAATCCTGTTAGAAGCCCCTGTTTTTTTTATTGTTTTTTTACGAATAAGGGCATTATTTAGAGCCTATAGAGCAGTAATCAGCCTTTCAAAATACTCCTTATAAACACTTGCAAGGTAAATGGGAATTCTTTCAGATGAAGAAGTTCTACTATTTTTATTTCTTTTTTGCCTCCCATCTCAATAGGGGTCAGTTCTTGAAGGGTGGACCCCATTTAAAGTTTCTCTCTTCACTGTAAAACATTCCGTAGTTTTTACGGTAAAAGACCTGGCATCTGGTTGCCAGACCAATTACCGTAAAAAATACGGAATTTTACCGTGTCATTTTATGATGGATGACTGCATTGAATATAACCTTCCTCTAATCTGCATTTAGTTTCTTTCTGATCAATTGTTAATAATAAATATGCGGATTTAAAACAAGTTTTTTTTTTACACAATTTAGTCAATTATTCTTGAAAAGTTACGTACTGTCCCGTACGTTTTATGGTAAATTGCCAGCCAACTAGTCCTTTACCGTAAAATCTACGTTTTTTTCTAAATGTAGTAAAAATGCTAATTATGCAAACCCTGCCTCCTTTGGGGAGAGCTTTTCAGTGAATGAAAATTTGCTGGCTGCTGTTTGTTGTGTTATTATAAAAAATAATACAAAACTATTTAATTGCATTTTTTCTTGGGATCGAAAAATGTTCACAGTGTTCACAGAGGGTGTGTGTGTGTGTGGGGGGGGGGGGGGGCTACTCAAAGTTTCGAGATCATTTCTCTGTGGATCTGGTTCGTTTATACTGCAGCCAGTAAGTCGAAAATATGCCACACAATCCCAAATTTTTTTTAGCCTTTGCTGGTAGATGAAGGTGTTGCCTATTCAATGCCATGCTCAACTTTGATACTTTAGCCGAGAAGAGAATTGGCAGTGCGATGATTTTGCCTTATTTTGCACTGTAAGCTATGGGCATTGTTTTACTGTAGTGCCACCTTAGAGAGCTGTGTCTTCCAAAGATGCAAACAAGAAATGCCAACTGTTCCCCTTTGTAAAACTGTTGGAAACACGGAGGTTAGCGAGTCAATATAATAGTGTTATGACTGAAAAAAACTGTGACCATATTCATAAAGCCACTTAAGTGGTTGCTATGCTGTTGCTAAGGCTAAATATCTATAAAGGAGATTCCCTACAACTATGAAATTGGGTCTGGAGGAACAGTCTTAAAAAGACTGTTCCTCCAGACCAAATTTCATAGTTGTAGGGAATCTCCTTCAAAGAAATTTAGCCTTAGCAACAGCATAGCAACTACTTAAGTCGTTTTATGAATACGGCCCCAGGACCGTTTATAAGGATTAATACGGTAGGTTCCATTAATTTTCCTGTATGAAAACAAAGGTTTTTAACAGTAGATATCTGCGTTTAATTCTGTCGTAAAGTAAAAAAAACATAATTCCTCCCTCTCAAATTGTTGGCACTACATGTAACACAGACATGATATTCTGAATTTATAGTTGTACTTTGTCGTTATCCTGAACTTTTTATTACATAGAAATGTTTAGACAAATCTCTTCTTTCTAATAACTATACATGTATATCACATTCTTTCATTTGTTCTTTTGCTGTGAATCTTTGTAAATTTATTCATTTGTGTTTTTCTAGCAGGCTTGTGCCATACACAAAATGAGTGAGACTGCTCCTCCGTCCGATACAATTCTTATCTTCATTTTCTCACAAATAATATTTTTTGCAAGAAATTTCATAGTAACTGTCGTAGTTCTTTTTGATTTATGTCATCTGATAGTCGCTTATTTTGAAATGTGGCTTGTGCTTCAATTCTTATCTGATTTCATTGAAATTAAAATCTCAAAGTGTTACTTCGATAGCAGAGAGCACATTCAGAAGAAGAAACAACGACCAGACTACATAGGTCCGGCTGATAAAGCCTAATCAGTGACCCTGACAATATCTGGTGATAAAACCAGAGAACAGTATCCTATCATTTCTTAATCTTTTTAAAGACTGATTAGTATCAACACTGGTCCAAATAATATAAAAAAAACGATGATCTAAAAACAAAAGTCTAAACCAGTCTAAAATTTTAGATTTCTCAGAATATATCCTCTGATCTCAAAGGACGAAAATAAAATATAATCTGCATTATGGAAGTTTTACATGTACCTAGAATTTGCTTTGTTTCGTATTCGATTGATGTTTGAAATTCATGAAATTGCGTCTTTTGCATTTGATCGAAATCTTTTTTTCTCTTCTATGTTTTCCTTATTCATTGGCAAAATACCATGAATGAGGCTCAAAATCTAAAGAAAAATATGTAAGGTTCTTTTTTTTTAAATCATCTTGGCGGTGGCATTTCTAGTAAATGAAGATTTCTGTGGATCGTAAAGTGTCTCGTAATATGTAACGAACAGCTAATACACCGAGCTGCCTATATTTGCTGATTATAAATTTTGATAAAGTACACATGAACTTTGTTCTCCTTTGACTAAATTGTGATGTAAAATATTTTTCATTCAACTAAGAAAGGTATTCAGGTCTTGAAAATATTTTACTTATTTTATCAAGCAACTTAAGTTCCATCCCATATTAACACGATACCTGTTCTGTGACGTTAGGGCATTGTTCAAACTGACCTACAGCACTCCCGTGGTGAGGTCTGGTATTAGGTATCTGAAAAAGGCGTCATTTTTCAGGTAATAGCTGTTTCCGCCACTGCAATCTTGAATTTATTGAAAAATTAAAACATTCAAATGGGATACATTAAATAATAAAAATATATTGTCCTAAAATTAAACAATTCTTAAATGCTTTCATGCGTCTCAATTATGAGGGTGGAGTGGGAAAACAGAAACAGTGTTGACATTGATCAGACTGCTCCCGGAAGGAGCAGTCTGATCTGTTTCTACACTGTTTGCTGACACCTATCTGTCCAAATATCTAGAATTGTACGCTATTTACAAATTTTACGAGGTATGACAAAAAGTACATTTTTAGAGTCAAGTTTCTGGGACCGGTTCACTCCAAGTGCTATAAAACATTGAACCTTCTGTCACGTAAAAAATCATAAAAAGCAAGTGAGTACACCATACGCTGGTTAAATATTCCCGGTATGGAAGAAACTGATTTCGGGAGAGCTATAGTTTTTGTTAGTTAAATTATACTGCCTGGCGAATACTTTTGTTCACTGAGCTACATTTCAAGACAATTCTCATTTATTTTCATCCTTTGAGGTCAGAGGATGTATTCTAAGAAAACTGAAATTTTAGATTGGTTTATACTCATATTCTAAACCATTGTTTTATATATTATTTGGACCCCTTTTTTATACTAATCAGTCTTTGAATCGACTATCCAATTAAGATTAAGAAATTATTACAGTATGCTTTTCTCTGGGTTCGTCCCCAGATATTGTCAGGGTCACTGAAGAGGCTTTATTAGCCGAAACTACGTAGTCTGACCCATGTTCCTTCTTTTGAATGTATTCTCTGCTCTTGAAGGAACCCTTTTAAGATTTTAATTTTACTTTCTGATCAAAGCTGTGATTAAATCAACTTTATACGGTGAAGAACAGAGTTTCCTATGTGAACTGTTCTGTCTGGTTATAACCGTTGTTAGGTGAGTTTTGAACAGTCTTTGGTAAAATTTGTTAAATATGACCTGTAGTACCTTTAAATTGTTTTGTTGTTGGTGACGCTTTTGTTGTAAGGTGAGCTACACTGCTTATGCATGTTGACCCATGCTATGGAGTGGCAGCTGTCAACTTTCAGGGTTCGAGGTTATAAAACTTGAGAATAATCTCAAACTCAAAATAAAGTACACTGATTAGCTGCTTCCACCAATCAGTGTGCTTTATTTTGTGCTCGGAAACAGCCAATCAATGTGCTTTATTTTGAGTTTGAGAATGTACTCAAGTTTTATAACCTCGCGGCCAGGTTTACATTTTTGCTCTGTATCATACCAGCTCTTGATAAATGAATCATTAGGCCGTTGCTTGTATTACGCGAACTAAAGGCTCAGCCTAAAGTTCAAACGCTCATGCCTTAGCGAGATGCATACAAGAGTAAAAATTGGATGCACCGTCAACGGCGGCACTTTAAGAAAGAACATGATACCGGGAAATGCAGGATTATACCGTTTACGAAACGGCGTACACATAGTTTGTCACCTCGGGTGAAAACTATGTTAGTCAAATATTGTTATCCCCGCGGGAATAAACAACAATACCGAGCATCAACCTCTTATATATATGAGCACGTAAGAGATGAAAAATGTGTTTAACTACATAGTACCTTGGTGGCACGGACTAGGTTACCCTTTTTAATTTAGGTTCTGAAAGTTGTATGAAGTAATGTTCATTCACATGTCTTAATGACGTGCTGTTTGAAAACAATTTATAGAACGGGAAAACTGAAATCATTTGTTGAGCGCATTTACTCAAGTGCTCACGTACAAAGAGCATTCTTGTCATTTGGTACTTATTTGTTGATTATAAGCCGTGACCCGTCGATGTAAACAATTTCCTGTTTCAGCGATATACTCTTCACTGCAGTCTTACATTTTGTAACATAAACAACATTTTTAACTTCTCAGGTCATTGATTCGTGAACGTAAAACTTTCTTTCACAGTTAAATTCGACTGAGTTACCTTCTAGTAGTTGTTTACAAAGATTACATTTAATTCTTTACTCTATTTTATTCTATGCTCGAAATCATGATCAAATTTAGCTATGGTAGGACTGCAGTCTTTTCACATTATTAAGTTGTCGTTTGCTTTTAATCGATAAAACGTCGTTCATTTTTGGATCCTCTTGTAAAATAGGTAATGTCTATTTTATTACATTTGATAATTCTAGGATTTGTGGAGTTTGAGTGAAAATGTAAGTAATAACATCTGTTTCTTAATGCGTTGGGATCGAGAGTCATTGCTCTGCCAATAGCACTTTCAATAAGCTTCTCTGAATATTTTGTTATGCCCAAGACTTTGGAGAAGTTGAGAGGGCATATTGGTTTGGGCCTGTCCGTCCGTCTGTCCGTCCGACCGTCTGTCCCAAAAGCTTTTTTGGCAGCTGGGAAACTCAAGAGCCACTTGTGCTAGGATCTTGAAATTTTATATGCTAGGATCATGAAAAATAAGCAAGCCCTTAGTTTTTCTTTTTTGCAACGGTCACGTATTTCCAGAGTTATGCCCCTTTTTGGACTTAGTCTATGGAACCTTGTGAACAAAATATCTCAATAGAATCATGATTTTCTACAGGATGGCATTGCCCTAGGTGTAGCTGACCTGATTCACTTTTGAACACAAAATATGAATTTTTGACCGAGTAATGCCCCTTTTTCGACTTAGTGCATTGAAGCCTATGGAACTTCCTGAACAAAATGTCTCAAGAACCCCTGATGCTAGGATAGTGTTTTTTTTTTGCTGGAAGACATTGCTAAAAATGTAGATGACCTGATTACTTTTGAAAAATATCGTGAATGTTTGACCGAGTTGTGCCCCCTTTTCGACTTAGTGCATTGTAACCTTGTGA
Source organism: Ctena decussata (assembly GCA_963989385.1). Lineage (NCBI taxonomy): Eukaryota > Metazoa > Mollusca > Bivalvia > Lucinida > Lucinidae > Ctena > Ctena decussata. The sequence goes on from OZ022502.1 coordinate 22,816,225, forward strand.
CTAAAATATCTCGAGAATTCCTGCTGCTAGGATCATGATGTTTTGCAGGAAGACATTGCCGAAGGTGTAGATGACCTTATTAAGGTTTGAAAAACATTGGTGAATTTTTGACTAAGTTTGAAAAATATGATGCAAACCCGAGTTTTTCCTCCGCCGGTCTCGTCATTTAGGAGTAATGCCCCTTTTCAACTTTGTCATTTTATTGCAGGAAGATATTGGCCAAGGTGTACATGACCTGATTACCTTTCATAAACAAATCATAAATTTTGGCTGAGTTAAGCCCTTTTTTCAGCTTAGTGCATTGAAGCCTGTGGTACAAAGATACAAGCATTATGGGATGAACCTCTTTAGAGGTAAGCCTATGGTTGGGAGCATAGTGTTTCATAAACTCATTTTCTAGTTTTAATAAGAAACTTGTCATGAAAGTGTCGATCAGATTGCTTAACCTGTGAGTATGACAAGAGAGGCCTGCAACAATAGATCTGAATTTCAAGTGTAGTATATTTTGTGAAGATCTTTTCTAATTTGCATTTTTCGTTTATTCCTTGACTTTAATGCACTTTTGGCAATCCATAAAAATAGCTTATTTTCGCTTTCAAATTCTGCAAATAACAGAATTCTTTTTCTGTCATGTGATTTTATTCTTTTAAAGAAGTGTGATTTTATTCTTTTAAAGAAGTCTTTTATTGTAAATCCCATAAGGCTCGTATTTGATTCAGAATAATATATTTCATCTTTCAAAATAATTTCTACCAAATCGAATAATATTCTTATTTAATTATCACGGACATCTCTCTTTTATTTAGCTTCCTTGGAATAATTGACCTATCTTCTTTTAAATTGTTTACGGCTTCCTATTCTGATATTTTTAGGTTGAATTTGACATAATTTTGACATGACGGTCTTGGATTTTACATCGTGTTTATAAATTCGTCGAGTGCTACATGTACATTTCGCTTTTCTTGGGGAATAGAATAAAACTTATTCATAAATAAGGAAATAACTGCCTCTTCAGTGCCATTAAAGCAATTCGGCTAATCTTAACTTTCTATGAAATTCATATAATTCTTCAGTTAATTCTGTTTCGTTTCCTCATTTTAGGGTCGGGGTAAATTTTACTCCTTTATTTAGTAAATTATGCTGTTTTTTCTTCTGTTAATTTTCTGTATGGGTCTATATAAGATAAGTCGTACTTTATATATCAGTTACAGTATACTGTTTTTCATATGTTTGTTGCAGAAATCTGCACTGTTGTTTTAGCTGTGAAACCTCTCTGGTGTTATCTACAATTTTCGTATGTATCTGAAAACTGGAAGCCTCATGACATGGATGGTATTCTGTTGCTGCGGACCTCGTGTGATGCAAGGTTAGTTCATACTTTTCTGTTTCATTCGATTTGAGCTTGGATACGAACTAGTTCTGTGTTTGTTTGGCGAAGAGCAAAACTTAGAGAAAACAGTACACCAACTCTTACTGATAAAATTGCGTAGATTCTTCATCGTTCATCGTTGGCACTCATAGATTGCTTCCGTGAATAAGTATTAGATTTTACTTCGCATGCAACAACTGACACGTGTTTGCACCGTTCAAACATGCCATACTGTAGGTATCATTGCTTCCTCGCAGCATCCAGTAAGACATACCTAGAGCCAAGAGAGTATACACAGTTTGAATGCTTATACATGTAGTTTTCTTACATTTCATTACACAGGTCTGTAATTCTCTACTCAAGGCTGTAATGATATACGAGATAAATACTGAGTGGAACATTGGATTAGCGTTTTATCATTTAACAGTGCACCATATCCAAAGCGGAGGAACCCGTGACTTACTTCGGTTATCTGGTACTGTATCCGGAGAGAACGCGTAAGAAAATTGTTCATAACTTCCTTAATACTAGATGAATTTTCATGCGAGAAAGTGCAGGTACATTGTCTTTATGCACAGCAAGCAATTGTGTAATCATTTTTATGATACGCGCTGTAGTTTTCCAGATATGGTCGAGCAAAGACTTTCTATGGTATATGGTTTGAGGGCTGGATTTGGATTTTGATTGTTTCAGTTCCTGGTCTTTGCATACTTTTTACTTTCATATTTCGCTCTGCCTTGTGTGGAAAAATAAAGCATACGTTAAAACGGCTCTTGTACGATGACTTTGCTGCAAAAGCGACGAGGTATTTGTTTTTACCGCATGAAAATTCATTTAGTATTAAAGGAATAATGATCAATTTCCATACCTGTTCTGTCCGAATATAGGTACAAAATATCATGTGATTCCCCACCGTGCATATCGAACAGTACAATTTGCTGTTTACTAGCCTCCAAACTCTTGTTTCACTTTTTCTAAACAAGCATTCACATTGTGTTCTATTTGAATGATTACAAAACTCTAAGTGGCAGACAGAAATCGTTCCATTGACATGTTACTGGTTGGTCGCACAAAGCAGATTTTGGCGAAAGTTACGACTAATAGGCTATGTAATATATATGCTCGTTTGCCTCTCAGTACATATTTAGCTTTCATTGTAAACAAAGGCTATTTTTCAACTGTTTGAAATGATCTAAATGATGTCTAAATCGGTAACTCAAAAAGATACGGAAAAAATTCGTACTGTTTATTTTATTTTATTTTTTTTCTGGTGTCTTGTATTTGATGTGTATTGAGGTTGTTGTCTTCCGTGGGAATTAGGTTTAATAATTTATTGACTTGATATGACATACCCACGTCCTTGGGAACTTTCACTAATATTGTTACAAGTTGAAGTTAAATGCTTAAAACCAAACATTGTTAATCAATAGGTATGCAAGAAACAATACTATTCACAGGTGAAAGATGCAGATAGAAAAATCTGTCTCTCAGGATCACTGTTCGGCATCACACGGCAAACTTCATGATGACGACAAGTGACCCTCACGAAAAATTAGTTGTTTCTATCCGCACCTCACACTCCTAAACAGTACTAAATGTCCCGATTTATCGAATGGATATATTATAGATCTAAGGTCATCTATGCGGATGTGGCAAAACCGCGTCTTGTTGAGGATCTATGTTTGTTATTGTTGTGTCTTATTATTATTTTAATTATAGTTTACCTTCTTTTCTATGCTTGGGCAACGTAAATTAAACAGCAGACATAAGGATATTAATAAAAGTAATAATAATAACGATAATACACTGTGAATGAATAGCATTTAAACGTTAATATTATTTGGCAATCGCAACAACTTAAATAACTCGCGGGTTTTGATATTATCTTGATCTCGAGTGGCATTTTGTTGACTATAATTGAACAGTTCATACGAACTTCCTGTGAAGACGAGCATATGTCATAGCTTCCTGAATGTGCTTTTATTATAATTTAAGCCGCGACACGAGAAAACCAACAAAGTGGTTGTGCGCCCAGCGCAGACTCAGATAAGCCTGGACATCCACCAAGACTGATCAGACTCTTCGCTAAGCGCTTAAAGGATAGCCAAGGGACTAAGCTACCTTCAAGCGGACAGCGAAGAAGCTGGGCGTACAACCACTTAGTTTGTTTTCTCGTGTCGCGGCTCAAATTATTACTTTATGCTCTACACAAGCGTTACATTGCTCATTAATTTTGACATAACGTGAATTTTAAAAAGGCAAAATCTTTAGATATCATATACACCTGCAACATTTTTTCTAAATTTGTAAAATTAAAATTTTATTATCTGTATTTATTCTCCATTGCTTGTCGGATTGGCAGTGTTATAGGTAATTTCTTCCCTAAAAATTCAGAACACTGCTAAGGTTTTTAGTGCGCCAGTAAAATCTATGACACACTACTACATAGGAAAAGTTTGGGTTTTAAACCGAAATGGTTATATTTGCATAGAATCAAATATTATAATTCAAATCATTGCTGAGAATACAATACATACTCACTAGGCACATACCATTGAATCAACGTTGATTTAACGTCATGACGTTGTATCAACATCGACTTAGTGTTAATCAAACATTGCCTATCGAGGGATAGCAAACGCCCAAGAATGTTGTTTGCTATGGCGAAAAGAAACGGGGACATGTGAGCGATCAGGCATTAAAAGGAAATATATATCATTTGAATAGAAATGAATAGCTAGTGATACAATAGCCATATGATGAAAAGGAATTTAGGTAGAGTTGTAGACAGAAGTGTCAATCATTTATCCCAAACTTTGATATTGAAAGTTCTTATTCATATATTTTATAATTATTATTCTAGAACAATACTAACAGTGTTTCTGGACAAATGTCCGCAATATTTGAAAGCGCGTCTCTTGTCAGAGTACAATGCAATATGTACCTTTATCAAAGAACTCTCTGTATGATTCTTCTGCGTAACTTAGTCAAGAGAAAAAAATGAAAATCTAGCAATGCCCTTTAACCGGAAACCGAAAGTCAGGGGGAAATATATACAAATTTGAGATATAGACTGCCATTTCTCTATATACAGCTTTAACACAATTGTAGAGTTTGGAAAATGCCTGATAAAATTGTCTTCAGATATTACGCTGGCGTGCTCTTAGTTATAAAGTCGATGTCTCCAATACTGACATCACAGAGTAACCTTTTACAAGAAAGAATATAGGTCGGATTTTCCTAAATAGTTTACATTTCAACTCCAGTTAGCTCAAACTACTGGTATCACCGACTAAATTTTCTGGAACCAGAAATTTACTTTAAGATATCAGTAGTTTAAGATGTACTTCGACTTCGAGATATCGTGAGGTGACAGTTTTTCACACTTGAAAATTTACTTTAATTTCATAATTTGTTTTTGTCTCGTTGACAGGACAAGCATCCTCTTGCATTGATAATATTCAGTGTTACAGTAACGACTATGCCTATCAAGAATGTGAGATAGAAGAAGCGCAGCATATAATCAATGCTTCCGTGTTTAGAAAGATTTCTAAATCAGAATGTAAATACGACGATGGTTCTGCAAAGCAATCCGATGGTCGTTATGGATATGTGGATAACATTCTTTGGGTGCACCAGGGATGCAGAGCTGTCTTCAAAGTGTGTTACACAGGTATATAGGAATATATATAGGTATATATATAAAGGAAATAATCAACTGCTGGAGAAGCAATTTTATTTAAAATCGACCTCAGTGACGAGGGGAGGCGAAAATGAAAGTGACAGAACAGGTACATGAGTCGCGACACGAGAAAACTAACAAAGTGGCATGTGCACCCAGCAAAGACTCAGATCAGCCTTGGCAACCGCCCAGTCTAATCAGAGTCTTGGCTGTGCGGTTTAAGTGTAGCTAAATGTCTAAGCTACTTCCAAGCGGACAGCAAAGACTCTGATGAAAATGGGCGGATGCCCAAGCTGATCTGAGTCTTCGTTGGGTGCACATGCCACTTGGTGGTTTTGTCATGTCGTGGTTCATATGTATAAGAATTTTAGGTAAACCGATATACTTCCCTGTTGTTTCTGCCATCTTTACAATGGAGAACAAATTTTGTGACGCCCGGTTTGCTGTCGTGAAGGACGGAGCCCGTCCGAAGACTGTTACATGTAAAATAAATAATCAACTGCTGGAGAAGCAATTTTATTTAAAAGTGACCCCAATGGCGAAGGGAGGCGAATATGAAAGTGACAGAATAGCGTTTCCTGGAAGTGTCCCCATTTACGTGAACGCTTCAGCTGCTAGTTAAGCACATGGTCGGTAGAACGATACTATAAGTTGGAAAGTTAAAGTTAAAAACCTCATGTAAAATTGAAGCAAACAAATGTTGATAAATTACAAACACGAAACCACTCCAAAATGGGATGTACTTTTCTTGAAGAGTGACAGTTTTCCTTCCCATGAAAGTGTATCCTTTCACCTTAATACTGATTTCAATGATGATAATAATAGTCAAGAATTTACCGGATAAATTTTGAAGAAATACCCTTTACATTATCAGAAGTAGAAGAATATGGCCCATGCAAGACAAAATGTTTCCCTCTGTACATAAGTCCAGAATTCAAGAAGTTCTACCATTTCTTATTGGTTCCACCAACGCATACTTAAACTCTGATCGAAATTTAACTATATGGCAATGGCCGGCTAAAGACAGTTTATGATTTTTGTAAGATGAGTGGGAAAATATCATATACTCTTGAATGACGAAGAATTCAATATGTTAGATACTAAGAAAGAATTTAATTTCGAACTGGTATTAACTCAAGTCATTAAGTAGCATACTCGATAAGTTCAATAAAAAACTAATTTGATTCTAAATTTTGGTATACTTTACCTTATACTGGTACTGGTATTTTATTAATATTTACAAATGACATGCAGTTAAATTAAGGACAAACCATTCACCTCTGAGTGACTTAGAAAATTACTTAAAAGAAAATAAGTTGAACGCCCGTATATTATTTTTAAGATCTAAACGCTTACAGTAAATTAAGCGTAAAACCTTTCAACCATTGTTTTATTTCAACAGATAAATTCATAACACAACCAAAAACACAATCGTCGTCCACAACGCATACAGTGACAACCATATTGTCTGATCCACCAAGTAGCTCAGAAGACACAGATAATTCGCAAATAACAGAGTATGCAACTTTCACTGAAGTATTTGGTACCACTAACAGCAATCAGCATTTTAATACGTCGGAATATCTGGAGCCCCATGAACAAGAAGCATCCACTTTACCTATACCGGCCATAGTAATTCCAGTCATTATCGTACTTCTAGGTCTGACACTGCTAGGGTTATTTCTGTGGAAGAAAAGGTAAAAGCCCTATGTTTTCAAGAATATATAGAATGTGTTATAAAGCCTAAATGTACGAAGAGAAGCACATGAAGAGTTAAGAGTGACAAAATTACAGCTTTTTAGATTCACAAATTTACTAAAAATTTAAATAAAGCTGACTCTTGAATGATTATACAGTGTTGTAGGTTTTGCATTTGCAGAGGATAAAGTATAAGTAAGTAAAGCACCAAGACCTTTCGTATGCAAACTTTAACTAGACATTAATAATGGATTTAGTATCTGTTCCATAGAATTTGTTATGGTTTTCACAAAACAACTGAGGTAATGACGGAAAAGTTTATATATCCAGTAGAAAATTATTATACTTAAGTAATTATACCCCCGACATACGAAGTATGTCAGGGGGTATATAGTTTTTGTCATTCCTTCTGTTCGTCAACTTTACGTCAAAGTTTTGCGTTAAACCTTAAACGTAATTGCGCTTTCATTAGGCGGTGGCACTGGTCGGGGGTATACGTGAGCCCCTGCTCACTTGCTCTAGTTATATATGTGATGTATACAGATACCATAAAAATCACCGTCGTATGTAATTATAACCGACTCTTTATATGAAAGTGAGTATTTTGTTTTATATGTCTTTCTTAATCCTTTTGAAAACTGATGTTTTCAGGCGGTCAAAAGCAGCGAAATCTGAACGAAAAAGTTGTAACTCAAAGCAGATATCCGGAAACAGAAGCTCAGCCAACAGTAATGCGTACTCTATTATGAACGAGCCGTCTGGAAACAAGAGCTCCACCACCAATTCTTACTCCGAGCTAGATGCTCCTCAGCGAAAGGATAATAACTATATAGTCGTAGGCCCTGAACATTCTTATGCATCGATATACCCTGAAGTAAAATCAGATAAAACACTTGAAAATAAAACACAGACTGATAAAGCTGGTTCACCGACATCTACTGTGACTGGAGCGGCCGAATATTTCATTTTAGAACCAAATAGCTTTTACTCAAAAATGGAGAATAGTAAACATTATTCTCAAGAAAGGCATACACCAGAAGACAGTTTAAACCAACCTTGTCTTTTATCAGAAAGTGCACTACTACACAAGAAAGCGACAAACAACTCAGTGAATACACAGAATAGGGAGTCCAGTATGGAATATCATAACTACTTTAAACTTGAAGGACATGGTTTGGAATCACCGTTGGAATTCATGGCAGATACAAATGATATGAAGACGGCATATAATGGACAAGACAGAAATAACTCTGTTAATTCTCACAGTTATTTTGTGTTGGAGCATTCAGATAATTACAATACGATAGATCCAGAAGATGTAGTTATTCAAACATTACCGGACAATGTGTATAATACAACAAACACAAAATCAAAAGAAGTCATTCAAGATCCAAATTATGATACTTTGAATAGAAGACCACAGGAAGAGATAGAAAACGATACGAATGAGTACTCTCACACTCAGAAGCGTACAAAACAAGACAATGATACAATAGATTATTCTCATGTTAACATTGTAAGAGAAAATGACTGTTGAAAAAAGCGAAACATGCACTTCTTTGGAGGCCTACTGAAACTTTATAGCTATAATATGAGCCGCGACATGACAAAATCAACAATGTGGTTGTGCGGCCAGCGCAGACTCAGATCAGCCTGGGCGTCCGCCCAGTCTGATCAGAGTCGTCGCTGTCCGCTTGGAGGTAGCTTAGACCCTTAGCTACCATTTGAGCACTTAATGAAGAGTCTGGTCAAACTGGGCGGATGTCCAGGCTGATCTGAGTCTGCGCTGGGCGCACAACCACATTGTTGGTTTTCTCGTGTCGTGGCTCATATAATATACACATGTTAAGTTGAAAGTATACTTTCACGGAAAGCAATTCGTATGTTTTCACTTTTGCATCCTTTTCTGCTGGAGTCAACTCTTAATGGAAATAATATGCTCTCGAGGACCATTTTTCGCCTTTACAAGTAAACTCCCTTTGGAAGGTCCTCGTCGTATAAATAAGCTGGCACAGCTGTTGTTTCTTTTTGTACAAATGCGTTAAAACATAAAAGTGTACTCATACACCTTGTTAAGTGTCAAGCGCAGCTTTTTGAGATGAGTTTTAGTTTTATTTGTTCGCCAACCGAGAAAATTATACCAACGCTTTGTTTTGTATGAGTTACAACAGATCCTTGTTAAAAGCCTTTTAAAAAGATTATCTTAACAAAGTACTATAAAGGTGCAACTATCAAGGACTGAAACTGTATTATTGAATCTCGCATCCTTACCACAACACAACATCTGTAATGAAGTAGGAATAGTAAGACAGCACTAACGGATAGCAAAAGGAACAACTCTTTTCGAGGTACGTGGTCATAAAGTTAGCCGTAACCAAATATAAATATACTAAGCACACAAAACAACTATTTTACCGCGGCTTAAACTAATTTTACTGAATCCAAACCGCCCTGAGCTTTTGCGGTAGTTCGAAACATTCAGTTTGCTGTAAACGATATAACCTTCATTATTTACAAGAACAGACAAACAAAGCAAACCCATTTTTCGAAAACCACATGCAAGTTCACATACAATCAATAATATCGATAAACCACAACGACAGCACCGCCTTGAGACGGACAGAAATCAGTTCCTTGGGACAGGGCACGGTGAAAATGGTGGTCGAGGAGCTTAAACAAGTTCTACGAGGGCCATCCAAGAAGTCTTGCAAATGCCATCATAACTGTTTTATTAATGGAGCTAGGGTTATCAAATTACACCATAAACAGCACACGTATAATGTAAATAAGTGTGCTGATAGTCAAACATGTGCAATACCTGTATCAGAAATGGGAGGCTTTTGAATGCAAAGGTGTGAGCGATACCGGCGCCGAAAGTGCACAAACCCGACATCTTTTACATGAGGTGATGGGAAGGAAATTTCTACATATATGCAGATAATTCTGTCAAATTACAAAAAATTCTGTTCTAACATGATTGCCTTATATTTAAGAACTCAGATAAGAGACTGTTATCATTTCACATTACGAAACAAATGTGGTCGCTAGGAAACAAAAGAATGTTTTACAGAGTTTTAGCCAGTTTCTAGTTTTGGACATTTGCCTCTGGCTATTGAAGGTTGCAAACGATATTAAAAGAAAAGGTTCGAGGCATATATTTACTTTTATTTCCACATTTCGGCATCCCAGGACTACATTTTTATTAAGAAATAGATCAGCTCTAGCAGTGAGTTGTTGAGTAATAATTGACTGTTTGGAGGTCAGTTGTACAGAAGATCAAAAACGCTGAAAAAGCATTCTCTTCATTCAAACTCTCCCACCTTCCTACAAGCCCGTTTATGCTCCCGCCAATATTCTGAACTGTATCTAAGGTTAATGTACGTTTATATAGCGATTTTGGAAAGAACAGGTACATGTAACGTACACCGTCTAACGTCTCAAAATGTCACAAAATATGTCAGTAATTACCAGGGACGCAAGAAATTCGATTCACAGGCTCCGAAACAATGAATTGTATGGAAGCTTACCATTTCTTATATAGGCACTCTGTGTAAGAATAACAAATAAATGTCATACCATCATTAGGAAACGTTAAATCTGCTGTGAACGTATCTTCTTGAAACACTCACTTTATGTGATATTATAGTTTCCCGAAAAACATGGTGATCTTCCCCGGAACAACAATAGTATCTTAACTGACGGCAATATTTTAACTTTGTTACCGTATACATAGTTGAATATTATGTTAAATATTATCTCCCTGCAAAATGCACATAGTTACAAGCGCTCTGAACTAAGCTTAAGGATCTTATTGAGAATACTAGAATCCAAGAAATTCACCGCCGAACTCCTAATGTAAGTACTCTGCCGTTGCATAGCAACGGCATTTGCAAGATCATGATCTTTCTGGAAACTGTTGAGTAGAAAGAAGGGTAAATGGAATAGATGAATGTGGACTGCTTTGCTCGCTTTAAATCATCATTTGTCTGGAACCCGGTCGTTTCCAAGACTTATTGGATGGCCCTAGTACAAAACTCCAACCCTCACAACGTGAGGACCAAAATCTGGTATTTTCTTTTAGTTTGAAGATGAGCTGTGTTAGACCTGTAGTAGACAATCGCCTAAAAAGATACTCAGTAAGACAGCAAAACCAGGTTTGGATAAAATACATTTTACATGCTAAGCGATTTAACAAGCAGTAGGCAAATTGACACTCGGTACTTTTTATATGATTATATACACAATTCACTAATACAACTACATATAGTTTTACAATACACAGTTTAAGCCTCAGACTGTGAACCATAGCTAAACTAAGAGAGAGAGAGTCTATAAAAAATAACTATTTATATGGTATATAAGGTTATTTTACATAGGTAGCAACGGTTTTGTCCGTTTATTTATTTATTCATTATTTTTTTTGTTACTTAATAAATGGCGCTGCACCAAATATAATTTGCCAAGATGGTTCCTGTTTGGACTGATTTCAGTCAAAGATATTGAAATTCTCTGAGGTTTATTAATCACATTCATACATTTACTTGTCTGTAAAGTCTTTGTAAAAATATGTCAGACTTAGCAAGCGAGATTTGATTAGACTTTGTCACATCTTGGACTGAAAATGCCAAATATGTGTTTGAATTTAAATTCATAGCTGTTCAACACGAAATATTATTTTGTTGATTTTTTTCATAACCATTTTTGTTTTGGGACTAACAATTCATTATAGCAGAAGCAGAACTTTGCTGAATAAATAGGCGATAAAAACTAAGATTGCAGCCACGGTTATATGTTTATTTTATAGTTATACCATCGCTTGTACAACTGTACCACATCCACATAGTCGTTGATTATCTCTCGTACAGGCGGGCAAACTATGGTATAATTATTTTATACCACCCTTATCAGTGTAGACCTTGCTCATTGCGAAATATCCCTTGCTAAAGTTGGCATTTCCTAGCAAGGCAGGTATAACAACCTGTCAAACTTTTACGTTTAATCATTTTAAAAAGTTATGTTTGAAGTAACATCTTACGGGACAATACATTCTTAAATGTTGTCGCCCGTAAATCTAGAATTCAGCTACCAGCACCTCGGAAAAAACTGGTTACAACCAATGTTACTTATATCTACTGGCAAAATGCCTCTCTATGATTAGAATCCTCTTAAAACCTGGAAAAAAGAGAAATATTGCATCATGGTAATTTTAGAAAGACAACTCCTCCTCTCTCACTTTAAATGAAATATATTCATAGTATCACAGTGAGCTTAGTAATGAATGTCTGATATACGATGCAGTAATCTCTGAGTTAGAGACGCGAATTACCAGTTATAGTTGTGCCCCTTAAATCAAATCTTCACGATAAGCACTTGCAGTACTTTCTTAAGGTGTTTGGCTACGGCTTCACGTTTTTTTTTCGCCATTTTACTAAGCGGGACAACTTTGTTACTTTTTATTTGCTCCCCTGGACGACAAATCCCTTGAGACAAGATTCCTACTCTTAAAGGAACGGATTTTCTTCTTGGGGCTTTTAAGAGTTGAACCCTATTTGAAGGCAGCACAAAAATAAAAAGAACTCAGTTTCTTCCCCTGAAAGTGTTACAGGGTGTCCACGGTCAGGGAAAAAGTCAGGGAAAAAAATATTTTTTCAAGGTCAGGGAATTGTCAGGGGATTTTGAAATTTGTCAGGGAATTTTGGAATTGAAGCAAAAAGTCAGGGAAAAGTCAGGGAATTTTGAAATAACAAGTGAATGATAAAAACATCAAAAGTAAAGGCTAAGGCAGTTTCTTCGTGTTTGGCTATTATCATAAAAATAATAATTATAAAAATAATCAAAGTCACTGGACTGTATTGAAAAGGGTTCTCCAAACAAAGCTCAGTTTAGTATCTTTTATCAGGTTTGTGCATCTAGTATGGTATGTGGTATGTGCAAGATTCTGTACCATACCACATACCCTACGTCTGTACCATACCACTTAATGCAATATGAATTGGTCATGGTGGTGGTTGTATTACCTTCGCTGGAGCTATAAGTCACTTATGAAAATTGTGTTATATTTCTCATTTTCAATACTGTTGTCTGTGGTTTCTTGTTTGCTTTGTAACACTTCATCTTCTGTCATGTTTATTTAGTCTTTCATTTTGACTCTATTCACTGAATGTCTACAAATTATCAGTTGTCAACATTTCTAACTGATAGAATATAATATCATATGCATTGCTTAATATTTTAGATATGTTAAGAAAACTTACTGTACAACATATACATGTATGTTTTAATATGTGGCAACTAAAACATTCTTATTTGTTTGTATTAGTTAAATTTCATTCTATCTTTTATATGATTGACCAGTTATTCTATGATTTTGAGCTCAATTAACTCTGTGGATAAGGACATTGTGGATTAGCATGCCGAAATGGACAAAATACAAGTTAACCTAATAAGATTTATATCTGTTCCTAAGTATGCACTTCAAAATGAAATTGATATACATGTAAGTCTGTTTAGGCCCTTGGAAATTTTAATGATATAAAACAGCTTGTATCATTAAATTTTGAAGTGCCTAAAAGACTTATATCAATTTCATTTTGAAGTGTATACTTATGAAGAGATATAAATCTTATTTGGTTAGTTTGTATTTTTGTCCATTTTGGTATGCATCTAATTTCAAGCACCACATCCAACAGTATAGATTACTTTTGTTAATACATCTACATACATGTATATGTATGTAGAAAAAGAAAAAAAAAATAGAAAAAAAATCAAAGAAAAACAATTAAAAAACAAAATTAAAAATACTAAGAGTAATACAATGACAGTTGGTAGTAAAAAAGTAGTAAAGGCTGTAGGGTAGGAGAAGGACAACAGATTTCCCTGTATTATGTCATGCATTTAATTTCAAGCACTCATCCAAAAGTATAAATAAGTTTTGAAAATACATGTAGATGTGTGTATGTAGAAAAAAAGAAAGAAAATAAATTCAAAGAAAAAACAAACAAAAAACAAAATAAAAAAAATTAATAAAGAGTAATACAATAACAGTTGGTAAAGTAAAAGATGGAAAGGGTTGGCTGTAGTGGAGAGGCCAACAGATGTCAGAACTTTACTTGCAAAATACAAACTCGTTAGTCAGGGAAATTTGATTTTAGTCAGGGAAAAGTCAGGGAAATGTCAGGAAAATTTGCTTTACTCAAATTGTGGACACCCTGGTGTACCTAGTAACCCTAAGAGGCTGTAGTGGTATAATGCTTATGTCTGAATTATTCCAAGTACCGGTACACACAGTATGGAAACTACAGATGAAATTTTCCAGGAAGGTCCACAGCCAATATGCACAGCCTGCTCAAGACTACGAAAGAAGAGGAAATATGAAATGCGTTAAGTCGAAACGGAATGAGAACTATCTTTTAGATAAAAGTGAGCCGCAACACGACAAAACCAACAAAGTGGTTTTGCGCCCAGCGCAGACTCAGATTAGCTTGGGCATCCGCCCAGTCTGATCAGAGTCTTCCCTGCCCGCACGGAGATAGCTGGGTCCCTTAGCTATCCTTTAAGCGCTTAGCAAAGAGTCTGATCAGACTCGTTGGATGCCCAGCCTGATCTGAGTCTTCGCTGGGTGCACAGCCACTTTGTTTGTTTTCTCGTATCGAGGCTCAAATGGATATTATACTTTCAGGGGATGCAACTCATTTTCATTTTTCATTTTAGCCGCCCTTCTCAAGAGGGACCAACTCTTAAAGGAAAGAATTTGCTTCTTTGGGAGAAACTTAATCATAAAGAGTAGGTCTAGCTATCTTTTTAGAAGGGGTTTCGTGTCTAGGAAAGCACACAGGTAATCGCAAAACAAACTAGTGACGACAAAAGAAAGAAAATTGACATTTGAACGTAATGTTTCTTTCAGATAATTATATCTTTTCTCAAAGAATAGACACTCCCCAAATATTTAAAGAAACAAGACCTCTAAGCATTATTGGACGAACCCAAGAATAATAGACCAAAGTATATAGAACCCTTTCATTTAGATTTCTGATAATGAAGACACTGAGTTTGCAAAGCAATCTTTTTTCTTCTTTTTATAACCGTGTGCATAAATCATTATAAAAGACACATGGCAATTTATGTTACGATTGTCCGATTTTATAATTCTTGACTACTGTTATTCTATTCTATTTTACCCCATAACCTTACTTGGTCGTTTGGGCACCACAGATGACTTCGAAACGATACCTTTCCACCTTGTCCTGTTTTCAGCTGCCCTAGTTGAGCTGGCAAAGTCCATTCCTGTCCATTCTTTAATATTGTCTTCTCACCTCTTTACCTGTCTACCTCTTCTTCTTTTTCCTTTCACTGCCCCTGTAGAATCGTCTTTGCTAAACCAGACAACCTTGAGACGTGACCGAACCACCTTAGGTTGACTACTGCAGTTTGCTGTATAAACTGAGTACCTCTTGATGGAAGTCTATGACATTTACACCATACTTGAATCATATAACAGGGTATCATATTGAGCTAGTTATTTTAAACTATCATCATTTGTGTAGTCAAAGTATACAAAAAATTAACCCGTAGCATGATATGCTGTCTTTGAAGATAAAGCTGCCCACATGTAAGATAGAAAAAAGTAAAATACCACAGGACAGGCAAGACTGCAGAATCTCTGATATTCTGATATCTCTCTTGACCGTAATAAAAGTATAGCTTTATTTCATATAATTAAATTCTAACTGATATATCTGCTATGAGTATTTTAGACCATCAAAACTGTAAAACACTTAATATTTGCCGTATCAAAATTTCGCGGTTTAATGAAAATGACTATTTGTGCATACTTGAATTTGACGGTCATGATATAATTATATGTACTTAGGCTCGGGATGACAAAGACCATTTGATGTAAATTTGTAACAATTTTCTTACTTTTCTTTTTAGCTATACATTGTGACATCCATTAGAGTCGCGATTCTAATTGGATGCCACAATGTGTAGTTTAGTGGAAATGTATAGAAAAATTAAAATACTCATCAAACTCTCCTCTTCTCTTGAACCTCCATTATGTTGTGCGTATGTTTATGTGTTTAAGGTATGTAATATTGGCGGGCTTACGTATATTTTAGCGCTCCTTGCCCTGACCGCCACAATCGCCAAAATTCAGTAACCGCCAAAACTAAGAGACTACAGTAGATACTTGCGGACTTCACAACTGTTTTCAATACGTAGGTACAATGTAAGTGCTTAGGACTCGTTGACTTTAGAAACTGATGATCCCTGACTTGAATGTTGTTTGGTGAATGCTCTAGGCCTTATATGGAGTACTGCTGCCAATTCGTGATTTGCACTTCGTAAACCATATGTGGGTACGCAAACTCATTTTAACTATTTTAAGTCAGAGCCAGGCCTGCCCTTGTTCAACGTAGGACATGTCTGATAGGATTTTAATATCAATTTTCAGAAAGTTCCGAAATTAATTGTAAACACTGCGTACTGCGGCGTCTGATTTGGCTCTATTTTGTTTGCAAAGGTACATTTTGTGGCACGCTATGAATTAATAGGTTAAATCGTAAAATATTTTTAGCAGCATGACTAGTTTTAAATGCAACTGCATAGGCGTAAAAATGCAACTGCATAGGCATAACCAAGTTGTACAGCTGATAAATGTATTTGAAGCCCTGTATAAATTCAAGGTGAAAACATACAATTGGGAAGGTCGTTACGGGAATTGAAACAGAACAGAACATTTCAGGAGGCAATTCTGTCATCGTCATTGTTGCCTCTTTTCCCAAATGGGGTCATCTTGTAAAGGAAACAAATGCTGCCCGAAGAGTAAATGCTTTCCTTTAAGAGACTTATAATTGAGCCACGACATGGGAAAACTAACAAAGTGGTTTTGCGCCCAGCGCAGACTCAGATCAGCCTGGGCATCCGCCCAGTCTGATCAGAGACTTCGCTGTCCGCATGCAGGTAGCTTAGACCTTAGCTACCCTTTTAGCGCTTGGAGAAGAGTCTGATCAGACTGGGCGGTTGCCCAGCCTGATCTGAGTCTGCGCTGGGCGCAAATCCACTTTGTTAGTTTTCTCATGTCGTGGCTCAATTAATGTTGAAAACGCTGCTCTGTCAGGGAAGCAACCAGGAGGTCGTAAATCCTGTTTCCGTTTGGTAAAATGACGGTAAACATGCGCGTGGTCCTATTAAAAACCTAATAACAGCTGTATATGCCAAAACATGAACCCGTTGCAATTACTGTACAACGATGCAGTACTAAGTTTATGCTATGACGTCAAATATAACTAGTCCTGAAGCTGATAATAGATTCCCCTGCCCCCATATTCTTCCCCCGCTCCCACCCTCCAGCAATTTCAGGAGGAAATTTTGTGGTTCTGAGATTCAGACAACCCTGTCAAAGTATTGTCGATTCGAACTTGTTAGCTTGCTATTCCTGTGGCATTTTATTTTGACCCACCACGGCTCAATTAGATAAATTATCCCGCCTCCCACCATCCCCTTCCCTACCCACCACCCCCTTCATCGTATTATACTTTTCCTACTTTAAAATTTACATGTAATATCATATGAAACGGGTTTTGCCAGGATAATACAGGTTTTTATTTTGAACTGGCTCTTTTTTGGCTGCTGAAAAAACTGGGCCCAGTTATTCAAAGCATCTTAAGCTTAATAAATTCGTTAGTCGTCAAGGATTCATTAAGTCTTCTAGCTCACATAAAATCGCGTGTACTATACTTTTGCATAAATATGAGAGGAGATTCTGCACTGCAAAAGAAAATACAGCCGGTGTTGATTTAAACCAGCAATTTGCTTTTTAAGGGTCCCATCAAGTCAAATACAGTCGGTTTGATGAAACAAAATTTGAATATAACCTTGTCTAACTCTTTATAAAGCTCTTATTTTGCCATTATTCAATAAAACATGTTTCTTGAGTTTGACCTTTTGGTACATAAAGAGTACAGAAACCCATAAAATACAGGAAGCAGATATTATCTTTTAGAAACTATTAAAAAAATATTTTCCCTGGTAATATATCTCTTCTGTGCTTTGAAGCAAAGTGCGAGCAGAGTTTTACATTTGAGCAACGACACGAGAAAACCAACAAAGTGGTTGTGCACCTAGTGCAGACTCAGATCAGCCTGGGCATCCGCCAAGTCTGATTAGAGTCTTCGATGTCCGCATGGAGGTAGCTTAAACCCTTAGCTACTATTTGCGCGCTTAGCAAAGAGTCTGATCATCTGGGCGGATGCCCATGCTGATCTGAGTCTGCGCTGGGCGCACAACCACTTTGTTGATTTTCTTGTTTCGCGGCTCATTTGATAGATAGTTAACTTTCTTGTCTCCAATCTTTGACTTAACTTACATTATCACTTACTTCAAGGAAAATTAAAATTGTTATGTTACCAAACAAGGAAAATAAGATTGCTTAGGGCTCAGAAAAAAAGTCTTACGACCAGGCCCAGAGGTTATAAAACTTGAGTACATTCTCAAACTCAAAATAAAGCACATTGATTGGCTGCTTCCGAGCAATCAGTGTGCTTTATTTTGAGCTTGAGATTATTCTCAAGTTTTATGACCTCGAACAAAGCTTACACCTACGTACTTGAATGAACGGGAAAACGGACAAACGCGAAGAAAAAAAAGAAGAAAAATACAGAAAAATCATGCACCAGTTTCAACGGTCGTTTGGCGTTTCATGATCCAGCTCAGTCGGGGGAAGGTTCTCCTGCATGTTTTAAAACCTTCTACAGGAATCGAAAACCGCTGGAGACCGAAGACAGGTCTGAAATGGTCATGCTGGGATCGCACGAAAGGTTGTGGTCGGTCTTGCATGATTGTGGGTGATCAAGGTAGGGGAGAGTCGGATAACTTCGGACACCGGGTAAAATCGGACAGTGACATTGTATCCTTTATATGTCAGTTATTTGGAACTAAAAAAGGAATAACTAGCCAAACAGTGAAAATCCTGATAAGATGGCTCATTATGAGCCGTCTGATCAGGATTTTCACTGTTTGCAATGGTATATCCGAATTCACCCCCATGTCCGAAGTTACCCGACTCTATCCGCCTTTTTTTTCTATTTTATATTCTTGATTTTTGACTAATTCATTTCAGAAGGATTGTTCATCATTACTATACTGCAAAGTTAAAAAGCTTTCTAGACTAGACATTCAATGTAATGTTTCTAACCTTTCAGTGGACTTTGTCCATGGAACAAAAATTCATCAATAAATCTTTTCGAACTCGTCATGAAATGTCCCGAAATCATTACCGAAAACACTTCTAACTTTTCTTCAAGGTACCCAACCGTTATAGTTGCATTTACGGGCGCAAACTTGGTTACCATTGCTGTAGTTTTGACAGAATTCATAGAAGGTGTTATTTAAACAGAATAATTATATTGTTTTTGTTAAATAAAATTCCATTCCCTGGTCACTTGGTCACAACTAGACTTGTGGATTTTAAATCAATCAAAGAGCAACAACTAAAGCATTAGTGCGGCCATTCTTAACAACCTGCGTGTGCAGCACCACACTATGATGGTACATATTCATATTCTGTTTCATGATATTCCATTCAATGGTTTCAGCTATTTTGTGGATTTTAGATCAATTCCAGGGCAATTCCTAGTGCACTGTTGATGTCATTCTAACAAAATCAGATGTGCACAATGTTATGAAGATTTGGGTTTAGTTTCATAAGATTCTATTAATTGGCTTCTTAGTTATGGCTTGTTGATGTTAAATCGATTCAGGGACAATAATTCATGCATCAGTTAAGGTATCCAGAAACATCGTAATGTCCACCGCCGTCATACCGTGATACATATTTCTTATAAGATACATGAAAATCCCTTCATTTGTCCACTTAGTTATAGCTCAATTTGTAATAGTTATACCATGGTTTGGCGACCTGTACGGAAGACAATCTACTCGCTTACCATGGTTTGTCCGCCTGTACGAGGAGATAATTCACGAGCTTTAGCGAGTGGATTATCTTCCATACAGGCTGACAAACCATGGTATAACTATTTTATACCACTCTTGTCAGTGTAGACTTTGTTCATTAAATAACATTTCGTGCTAAAAATGGCGATTTCTGGGAAGGGTGGTATAAATTGATTTTAATCTACTCAAGAGCAATAACTTGTACGCTACTAAAGTTATTCCAACAAAACTGTACGTGCGCCATTTCATTATGAAACATATATATTATCTTTCATGAAACTCAGTTCAGTGATCACTTTACTGTGGCTACGGACGGACATGTACCTACTATATCCCCATCATTCAGTAGGTGATAATTAAGTCAAGGGATGTCGTGTCATCCAAAATATTGCAGCAATAGGGCTTTAGATGAGGACAGGTACTATCTAAGAATAATCTGATTTAAAAAGAAATACGCCGACGTGAGTTTGTACAATGTAAATAAAACAGTTGCTGAGTTCATAGAATTTCTTTCCAGGACACTGTAGGGTTAATGTTTTTAAAGTCCTAAATATCGGGCAAGTTACACGTCATTTAGTGTGTAACCTAATTTGTAGTGCAAATATTTGTAAGTGCAGTCATATTTTTGTGATATAAATATTTTCTAAATGAAATTGGATAGGCGTATAAAAAGATTAACATATTTCTTTTTTTTTTTTAACTGAGAAATCAGTCCACCAGGTAAGTGAGGTGAATGAGAGTACGTTCAAGGGCGGGAGGTCATTCTTACCTTAAATAAAAGTCTGTCATTTATTTGAGGGCTTTTCTTAGGGGCATTAATTGCACCCTTGTGGAGTTGCCCTTTTCATTCTTGTGGAGTAAACTTGAGCCGCGAAACGAGAAAACCAGCAAAGTGGTTGTGCGTCCAGCGCAGACTCAGATCAGCCTGGGCATCCGACCAGTCTGATCAGAGTCTTCGCTGTCCGCATGAAGGTAGCTTAGATCCTTAGCTACCCTTTAAGTGCTCAGCGAAGACTCTGATCAGACTGGGCAGCTGCACAGGCTGATCTGAGTCTTCGCTAGGCGCACAACCACTTTGTTGGTTTTCTCGTGTCGCTGCTCATTTATTCCTTCAAAATTAGCTACCATTCTGCAAGGGCTTTGTCGTCCAGGGAAGTAAATATGAAATCTCAAAAGTTATTTCCCTTTGTGAAAATAGCAGACAGCATGGGGATGTATTCAGTCGCCTTAAAGATGACAAAAATTGCAGCTGCAGATACTGCACACTTGCTACATGTAACTTCACAGTAAGGTATCATGGCCTACACTTTTTCCTTTGATATTTGGTGTGAACTAATCAAGAAAGCGGAGCTTCGGAATCCCATTTAGCTACATTGAGGTAATTCCAAAGTGTGCTCTTACCGCCGTGCATTCTCGCTACAAAAGAGGCTGTCATATTTGATTCATTTTCCAGACACCTGTTGTAGCTTTGCTATTTTAGTTGGGCTAACAGTTTATGTCGGTGCTTCTACTTCTTGAAGTTTTTTTTGTATGTGTGAGTATATGTGACAATTTGCTCAGATTCCCTGTTAGCAAATAAAAGTCTCATTCAAACTCAGATAAGGAAGAATCAATTTCTGTCAGTTTGGATAGAAAAACACGTTTCTCAAAGTCAGTATGCTTCCATAAATCCATTTGTTCCCCCAGCACATTAACGTTATGAGCCACATCGCGTAAAATCCTATCTTCCAGTACTTATGAACTGTACGAGGGTCATTTCAGAAATAGTGTAACTGAGTCGGCCATTCCTTGGAATGTTGACCGATTTTTGAAATTTATGTCTTAACTTTTAGGTTTACATATCACCCAATGGCATTCACTCAAAACATTTGAGGCACCACTGGTATTTTCTTTAAAATATTTCTTGACAATTGCTGTTAGGGTAAGGACACTGAGTAGAAACAGACGGAATATCTATGTAAAGACAAAGTCATATTTTCTGAACTCTGGATACAAGCAACTCTGGATTGATACCTATAATACCTGTTATACTGAAAATATTTCAGTATGAAAAACATTGTACCATCCTTGCTAACACACAAGATTTACTTTGCAAGATAGGCTAATCATGGAACACTGCGCATTTCTGATGACGTCACTTCCTGTGCTAAATTGAAATGTATAGTAAGTTGTTTAAACTTCGATTTTGAGGTCAATTTAAGTGATAGTGAATATTTGGTGACAGATATGAAACAAAATATAAATAAGATTTAATTCGCCATGCTTGATTTTCGTTATAAATAATCCTTTATGGCACCTTATGCTGTTTTGTCAATGGCCTACCTGATTTTTTATGATAAGTTTCCCCACCCATCCACATATTTCAATGTCAGTATGTCATATTAAATCACAAGTCTTTCAAGTCTTTATATATGAGTTTTTCTATCAGTATGACCCTCTAATTTTTGACATTAAACAAAGTTAAATATATTGAGCCTGTGTCTTTTTATAAGAAGATAATTTCATTTTATTGCTTTGTATTTTACACGAATTGCTGCTACTTTGCAACTTCCGGCGTGGAGTTTGCACACGTATCATCCAGTTTCATCAGTGGTTTGATGCCAGTCGTAACAAAATATAGTGACCTAATCATTTCAGTAATAAAATTTCTGTCATTTGTTGAAATCGGGTGTGACTCAGTCAAAATCTCAATTTTATTGATATAATGCATTTATAATAAATTTGCATTTATAACCGAATAGCAGATAAAAAATCTCGTTTATTATGTTACTTATGTAGAATCTGGAAACGATTCCTGTATAACTTTCTCTTATTTTACATCGAAATGACAGTATTACGTGTTTCTTCATTAAAATATATCATTTTCTCATTGAGAAAACAGAGATAGAACGCGAGAGACTTTCAGTGAAAATGTATAGTTTCCAGTATCCACACCCTTATGACGTATAAGCACGTGCTGTCATGCATGGGTGACTTAGAAATTCTTTTAATGCATTCCATTCTAAAGCACTTGAATGTAGCTTTCCAATGATATATAAGACCACTGCTAAATATCAGCCGATAGGCTACCCTGAGATCATTTACACTATTTCTGAAATGCCCCTCGTATGATATCGTAGTGACTTAATTGCCTAATTTACAGTTAATATGTTATTACGTATACCCACACCACACTGTGCATGTGCAGATTAATGTGACAGATCCACCTGAGTATTTCATGTCTCAGAGTGTGTTCGATATCTTTTAAAGTACAAACTGGTGCCATTGGCTTCTTATGGAACTGCGATGGTTTAATTTTTTGTTGGGGAAGAAGTACATATCATAATATTGTAGAAATTGATTACTCAAAACGTAAAGGATATTTAGCCAGCGGTTTTGCACCAATATGGCATTTTGTCAGTGCAGAACATGACATTCAAGTCTATTGCACTAAACAATTTCAAAGCACGTAGACATTGTAAAACATATTAGTACACCACCATCCCAGCGGAACGACGTCGTACTGACGTCGATGCGACATCAGTACAACGTCACATCGACATCATTACTACATCATTGCGACGGCATGTACATTCTGGAATGTTCTTTCCGCCATTATTTGCAACGTGAAACAGTTTGTGACTTTCCCTTTTTGCTTCCCTGAGCAAATAACTATTCCCAGATGGGAAGCACACATTTTCCCTTAAGGGTTTACCCTACTGAGATGAAAGACATTATCATCTGATAAGAGTCCAAATAATTTGGCTTTCCATTCGCATCTATAAAGACAATTATTCTCAACTATATAGACCACCCCAATGCACGTGTTAGCGGATTTATGCCGCTTTTCCGTCATTACCTATGTGAGATGGGGTATTTCCTTTGATGAAATAGCAGTAAGTAAGTAAGTAAGTAAAGACTTTATTTTATGAGGGTGACAACATTTAGCAAGTGAGCTAATCTTCCATGAGGCCCTCAAAACTATATTCAAAATTTTACACATTATCATATTAAAATACAAGATGAAAACAAGAAAGACAGATGGTCAATGGAAAATATCAAAATGTGTGTGTTCCCAATGATGAAAATTTCATGGATGTATGCATGCATGATGCACACACAATGCACACAAACATGTAGACAGGAGCACAAAAACACTGCAAGCATGAACGATATGTCAAAAATAAGAACAAAATACGAATAGATATATGTACACAAGTGTACACATATCTGTAAGTGCACCCAAAATTTGCATGCAGACAACTACATGCACTCACACAAACACATGTACAATCAGTTAAAAAAAAATTGGGACACCTAAAACAAATACTGTAACTGCTCAAAAATGGAACAATTTAGTTTTGGAATGTAGTAATGCAGCCAAGCGATGCCAATGAAATGACAAGCTCACGCTGCAGAATCAGATCAGAGCCCTTCTTCAGGAGCAGGCCGATCTGGGACTGCACTGTCTTCTGAGCCCTATCTGTCCCAATGTTTAGATCCCTTAATGAATACACATATAGAGAAATACATGTATATACATAATTACATAAAATATCCTAACAACAAATCCTTTTAGAACAGCCAGTGTCCCAGATAAGGTAAGTCTGGATGACAACTAATTCAGAGACTACTCCATCTGAAAAAAACACTAAGTAACCGCTCGGTCACAGTTCATGTGACCGCTCGGTCACAGTGTCAATGGTCTGTTGCATAATAAGATCATGACACCCCAAAACAAGAATATTTGTCTTTAAGAGTTCCATTTTCAGGACAATTAAAATAAATGCATTAGGTGTTCCAATATTTAGGGTTTTAGTGGCATCGCCAAGGGCTTGGTTTCAGGTGGTTATGATCACTGATTTGTGGTGAATATAAAAATTGCATATAATGCTGAAAAAAAAAATCTCCCCAAAACTTAGTAAGTAATGTTTTGTTGTTTTGATGTTTTTATATAAGAAAAATATAAAAGATGGTTACAGCGCAAAAATCTGAAATGAATAACGATCGTTATTGAAAATGTATTTAGACCTGAAGGTCAGACCTTCACTGCATTAAGAATACTGTCTTATCAATTTTTCAACTCTTTAAAAAATTATCAGTTTGAGCAGATACACTAGTACGTAAAGAAGTAGATATTAGAGACGTTTATATAGAAACACACAGGGGAGTCTACTTTTCCAAGGTTGAATTATTACACTCCCAGACATGATCACAGTATTGTAGGTTTTATTCTGTATGTGTAACATATAAATCCGTCTACACTAAATGTACTTACATGGACAGGATCAATTACAAGCTACACTTTTCACAAGTTCAACCTGATAATTTGTGAAAGATCTGGAATAAAGGATTGCTAGAGCATTAATCTCTCTGCATTCTAGTCCAAACATAATAAAACCAACAATGTGGTTGTGCGTCCAGCGCAGACTCAAATCAGCCTGGGCATCCGCCCAGTCTGATCAGAGTCTTCGCTGTCCGCATGGAGGTAGATTAGGCCCTTAGCTACCCTTTAAGCGTTTAGCGAAGAGTCTGATCCGATTGGGCTGATGCCCAGGCTGATCTGAGTGTGCACTGGGCGCACAACCACATTGTTGGTTTTGTCGTGTCGCGGCTCATCCTCATTGTCTCTCTGCATTGAACTACCTTCATGTCTAAATGCATCATAATGGTTGTTATTTTTAGACTTTGAAGCAGTAAATTACCATTTGATCATTTCCTATACAAACCCTTTTTAACATTAACCAGTTACGCATTTTGGGAGGTCGAAATTGTGAAGCAACGTAAATGGGCATTTTCAAAATATTGGAAATACCTGTTATATTTTCAATGCTTTATGCAGATGTTTGCAATGATTATCACTGCCTTTCAACTGATTTACATCCATAGCATTTACAATATAAACGTATTCATACCTAATTTAGTGCGACAGACGCGCGTTTCTGTATTTAACTTCTTCAGTGTCGCTAATCCCCAACTGACGACGTTTTTTTTTTTTGTTTTGTTTTTCTTAAATTACATTTTAACTGTAATAATTCAATCATCAAATATTCAGACAACGCCATGGCCAAATAGATTAAAAAAACAAAGAGAATGCAGAAAAGAACCGAACCCTGTATTATTTCACTCAACTATTAAGTATGACAATACCTTTGGATAATTTTGCATTTCAGGCACTGCTTTTTTCGCTAATGATTTTAGCTCCCTTTCACTAAATCTTGACAAACAGAATATAGAGTTGGCTGATGCATTTAGCTTACAGTACATATAACCTACGTATAGTCTAATTAAGTTTGAAATCTAAGTCAGAAAGTCTCCCCATGGCCATTATATTGTCTGTATAGAATAACAAATATGGCAACCCTCCTTAGAGTTATACTCCAGAATCTGTAACATTTTTGCCGCAGAATGCGGAACGGGTTTAACGCATGTTCGTGTGGCAAAGACTTAAACCAGCCTGCGCATTCACGCAGTCTGACAAGAGCCTGTCCTTCTCGCACCCACTATATATGGACGCTGAAGATATTCAGGCACTCGCAAGACTGCAAGAATTTTCAAGCTGCTTAAAATGTGCGCTTCTTCCATATACCTCGAGCAGCTTGGAGCGTGAAACGGGTCATTTGAGCCGCGACACGAGAAAACCAACAATGTGGTTGTGCGCCCAGTCTGATCAGAGTCTTCGCTGTCCGCATAGAGGTAGCTTAGACCCATAGCTACCCTTTAAGCGCATAGCGAAGATTCTGATCAGACTGGGCTTATGCACAGGCTGATCTGAATCCGCGCCGGGCGCAAACCACATTCTTGGTTTTCTCGGGTCGTGGCTCATTTAATGTTGGAAACAGTTTGATGCCTGCAGATTAAGTATCAGAACGTTGCCATAAGAATTACCAGTCTCAACTTTTTACACTTCCACTTTTGCATCAAGATAAATTGTGAGGGAAGATCCTATAGGAAGAAAGAACACAAAAAAGAAACGAATATAGCAAATGAAGAAAAAAGACGAAATCAAGCGAAAATTGAAAACAGGCAATGATCAGGAATAAACACAATCAAATCCCACATCCCGCCCTCAAAACCGACAGGGTAAGAAGCACATACACACAGTTTGACGAAAGTTCACGAAAGATATGCACGGTAAACCGAATGAACAGCTCTTTTCAAAACAGGTGCTCATTCAGCCCCGCTACTCAAATTGAAAACAGCAGCAACATTTTTTTTCTTTTTCCTATTTTAAATAACAAAACAAAACAAAACAGAATGCAGAATGGACAGCTATTCATATGATCATATCAGTAGAGATCATATACAAGCGGACAGAACAATGTGTAACATTGAGAAACCACAAAAGATGTACCGCCTCGGAACGGTCAGAAATAGATGATTACTGGGGAACCGCAAATAGACGAATATAGGAAATAAAAAGAAAAAAGACCATTGTTTTATATTGTATTTTCATAAAACTCGTTTATGGTAGATCTTATTTGTGCATCTTCCTATCAAATTTTGCACAAGAGAAACGTTGCCACAGCAGAGTTGCTACATGTAACAATCTTTCATCACGTAGATTTATAAAGCGAACTGAGCACGTCATGACTACACTATATTTGCACGCAGGTACGTCAAGGTAAACGCTGCTTGTCCTGGCCTGAAAATTGGTTTCTTTGATTCTCATCTTATTTATACCTCAATCTTCTCTTGAATTTACCGTTTGCCGCTCTCTACTGCATCTCTTTTATATGATTTTTCGCTTATCCCATTGCATTTTGGGTATTTTTTGTCGTCTGCTGAAATTATCGTCTGCATAAAAGATCAAGAATATTTGACAATTTTGGTCTAACCAAGTCTAGTAAAAATGATGGCTAGGCAGCAAACTGTTTGCATCTCAGATCAGGCCCCACGTTTGTGGGGCCTGATCTGGATCCAAACTGTTTGCCCAGATACCCCTAAAAGGGTATCCCGCATGGAATGAATTAAGTCAGTTGCAGAGAATCTATGATCATTCCATTTACCAGTTTTGTTGTTACCAGTGCTGCTGACTAATTGCAAAGGGAAAAGATACGCAATGATCAGGAACTGATACAATTAGATCCCATATTCCGTCCGCCCTGAAACACAAAAGGGAAAAAAGTATATACAGGAATTATAAAAAAACAAACAGATAAACAACAACAACAAAGAAAACAAAACAAAAAAAAAACACAAAAAAAAAAAAAAAAACACGAAAGACGAAAGATACACACGGTAAAGCGAATGAACTGGTTTCGAGGTTATAAAACTTGAGAATAATCTCAAACTCAAAATAAACACACTGTTGGCTGCAGCCAATCAGTGTGCTATATTTTGAGTTTGAGAATGTACTCAAGTTTTATAACCTCTCGGCCAGGAGTAACGTCAGTTTCTATCTGTTTTCTATAAAACAGAAAGCAAAGTGGGCAGCTCTACAGGTAACCATATTGCTAGAAGACCACAGACAAGCGGACATAAGAGCATGAAACAGTGAGGAATCACAACGGAAGTACCGCCTGAGAACGGACAGTTATAAATTACTTTGGGCTTAAGCTAGTTTTTCTAGATCAAAACCATCGCCCTCTGCTTCTTCAGTGTTTTAAAACATATATTTAGCTGTTTGATCCGCATGAAGGTTATTATGCTGGTCCAAAGATTCTATTTTCATCTAGCATTAGGACAATCGGCTCCCTCCTTAAATGGGATAATTTGGATGACCCATGCGCCACTTGATTATGAAGTTCGGGCAATAAAACGTTCGTCTAACTTAAACTCTTTAAAAGGCTGAATGCATTGGCTCCGTGTATGCTGTATGTTCCCTTTGCTGGGTGGCGACGTTTCTGTAGCTACTGCCAACAAGTGCAAGTTCCGATTTAAAAATCAATGCGTCCGGGCACACATCCATGTTTTTCTGCCCTTTTTACAAATGGAAACAATCTTTTAGACCCTGTTTGTTTCTCTGAACGACACAGCTTGTCAGTGATAGTTTACTTTTACAGGAAGGGAAGCAAACTGTTTCCCTTTAAAGCTGACCTTCATCGAGATTGGAAAATGTAAAAGGAAAATGGCAGATTTGCTACCCCTACAAAGATGCCTATCATTTGCAGTTCCAATTTTACCTTCGCACTTACAATTACAGAAATGGGCGAGGCTGACGTTGCAGTACGAGACAACCAATAACTTCAGTTGAGGTCTATCAGTGATTTTTAGCCTCAAGCTAGCATTTGTAGACACTATAAACTGTAAGCTATCTCGGGATTCTCCTAGAAAATTCGGGAACATGTGTGCGTAATAAAAATTTTGAGAACAAGGGTGCATATTTCAAATTTGTATCTTGGGAATATTGGAATTATTTAGGGGAACCGTACATTATCAAAAAGGGGATGATATAGTTGGTGGTCCTTTGGGATCATTTAGCTCATTCTGAGTCAGTTTGAAAATAGGACTGCCTGAAACGAAAGAAACGCTTTCTTTACTTCGGAACACCAAAGCCGATATAAACTTTGGCCATGTCAAAATATGTGTGAATCCTCCCCATATCTAATAGATAACATTTACATTAGATTTGGTACTTAGTATACAGACAAATTGTTGGTATCCCGATGGGTACTAATTGTGCTCCTCTTGTAACGGATTTGTTTTTATTTTGCTATGAAAGAGATTTCATGGCTTCTCTTTCTAATGATAAACAATCTGAAATTATTGAGGCTTTTAATTCTGCGTCTAGATATCTAGATGATCTTTTAAATATTGACGATCCTTACTTTGATGGCATGGTGAATATTTTTTTCCACCTGAGCTGCAGTTTAACAAAGCTAATGCAGCCGATACTGAAGCCCCAAATTTGGATTTACATTTGTCTATTTCAAAAGGATTTGTTTCAACCAAAAATTATGATAAACGCAATGACTTTGATTTTGACATAGTGAATTTTCCATTTTTGGATGGTGTATTCCCCGTTCTACCTCGTATGGGGTTTAGATTTCTTAACTTATTCGGTTTGCTAAAGCGTCTGGTCGTGTGACTGACTTCAATGCCCGTAATGAAATTTTAACTACTAAGCTTCTCCAACAGGGCTATCGGTATCATAAACTTCGAAAAGCTTTTTCAAAGTTCAGGAGATGACTTTAATACAAGCGTTTCGCTTACCGTCAGATCCTGTACCATGTTATATTGTACTTTTCTTGTGATTATGTAATTTACATTGAATAAATATTGTTTAAACCAAAGTTCTATCGCCGACACTATGAATTGATTTCTAAATGCAAGGTCGGATTAAAAAGTTTTTTGCAACAGGGCCTATCGGGGCTAAAATGTTATGGTGACTTAGTTTACAAATTAAAAAAAATTGTAGGTAGCTCTGATTTTTCTGATCAGTTCAGAAAAATTGTCGTTCGTTACAAACGTACTTGATATAATATAAATGTAATGTTGCAGTCTGCATGTTTAGTAGTTTACTCAACCATGGTTAATAACTTTGCTTCCCTCTTTAATTACACGCCGGTTGGTCAAGTATCAGACTCAATGATGGCTCCGACATAAAGCTACGTAATTTAGTCGGCTGGGGCCGGAGTTTGCCTTGTCTGTTGCTTGGTCATTCGGTGTCTAACTGGTGGTTTTCTTTTGCTCCGGTATTTTAGTGGTGTTGTTTGACTTCCCATGGGTCTCCTGGTGTCGCAATACATTGTTTCCGTCGAGTCCTCATCTCTGATTCATCATAGGTCTTAAACTTGATTTGTTTGTTTCCGATGATGATTCATTGATGGGTTAGGAAGCCTTCATGCAAACCAAATGGCTAGCTAAATGTTTCGAACCACTGGAGAAGCAGAGGGCGAGGTTTGGATCCAGTAAAACATGTTTAAATCCCCCAGTAATTTATTACTGATCGTTCCAAGGCGGTACTTCTGCTGTGGTTCTTCACTGTGGTTCTTGAGAATATTTGTCTGGTCCGCTAGCAATCTGGCCACATGTATAGCTGCCCACTTTGCTTCTCGTCGTACTTTGTAGTAAAAAAAAAAATAGAAAATAAGCAAAAAATAGATGTTAAATGTTTTTTTTATATTATTTGTTCTTATTTATTACATTGTTGCATTCATTTGTCTGTTCAGTAAACTGCAATTGTGGTGGCTTGGTAGAACCATTGCGGAGGCTAAGGGCGAGGTTTGAATCCAGTTAAACATGTTTAAGCCTCCCCCCCCCCCCAGGTAATCTTTTGCTGTCCGTTCCAAGGCGGTACTTCTGTTGTGGTTCCTTGATGTTACATTGTGCTATGTCCGCTTGTCTATGTTCTTTTGCGGTTTGGTTACCTGTTTTGCTACCCAATCTGCCTTTTGTTTTGTTCCGTTTTGTAAGTTAAAAAAATAGATACAAATAGATGTTGATGCTGTTTTAGATTAGGGCAGCTGAATGACCACCTGCTTGGGAAAGAGCTGCTCATTTGGTTTACCATGCATATCTTTCGTGAACTTGTGTCAATTTTGTCAGTTTTGAGAGCGGGATGTGGGATTTGATAGTATTAATTCCTGATCATTGCCTATCTTTTTACTTTCTATGTAGACGGTGCTATATGGTCGTGGGCAGTTTTGCAACATTACATTACTGTACATGAACAGATTCAAACCAGAAGCTAACTAACCATATGCGTAATCATGTTAATGTTCTGCTGTCTGGATTATCACTTTCGGCCAGACACTCCCGATTCAAGGGCGACAACCTGCGTCATAGTGCTGACGTCATTATCGTGTCATCAGCAGCCATTTTGACCTAAATAAGGTAAATTTTGTTTGGCAAATACTGAAACAAACAAATAACTAATCGATGAGGTACAGATAGATGTTTTGGACTCAATATCACCAGAACTAACCACAAAATACTTGCTTAATCTGCAAACACTTTACCACAATGATCTGTATCAACTCTGCTTAATACATGATATACATGTTTATCTCATATGTCCACATCAAATATTGTAGTGAGGTGTTTTATAATTCCTCAACTTTCGAAGAGCCATGTCCTATATACCTGGACCATATGTTCATGTAGGCACCTTATTGCCGTATAACCTTGAGTTACAAGCCTGTCTCTTATACGTTTATGTTACAAACGGAAAATCTGTAAATGGCCGTCGTATGATAAATTCCGACAAACGCGTTACGACGAAGGGTCTTACCCCTGTGATTAGAAATTTTCGTAAACATGCAATTCTATATGTGACGTATGTGTGGATTGCTATTTATCATGCCATTCTATTAAGATGATTAAGATGATTTAGTACACTTATAGGGGAAGCAACGTTTATCCATTTTCATTTTTGTCTCCATTCTCATAAGTCTACACTGCTGCACAGCTAAAAGGAGATACATGTACTTCATGGACAGTTCCATTTTTGTTCCGCATTGGTAAAGGAGAACCACCTCTACAGCGCTGAAGATCTCCACTTTTACCTACGAATTTTCAGATAAACAGATAACTACAGCCTAGGGAAATGCCTTGTTTTGAAGCGAGGTACACATCTATGTCTCAGAACATGGATCTGCCTTCAAATTCCTTGCACTTATTACAATTTATCTGCATCAGTAAGTTTACGTTTTCACAAGTGTTTATTTTGATCGATGTCCTGTAAACGGAGCAGAGCTTTTGAATTGCACCCCGTAACATATAAAGTATTATTCGGTGCGTTAAAGTCGGGTTTTAAATGCACCTATATTACATATGACATAGTTACTTAACAAAACTATTATAACAAGCAAAAATATGCCGGGTCATATATTTTTGTTAGTGTAAACTATAAGTAATATAAGACAGAATGAGGACAGACAATCGAACCAAAAAACATCTAATGTCCAATATCTAGGACATAAGACCCATATCAGACGCTGTTGAACGCGATGTTGGATCAGGGTCTGCACTTCGTGCATTACATACATGTACATGTATATCTAAATAATGTTGGTATGCCTACATATGGAAAATTAATATGCGGTAAAGTGCCGTTTGGCGGCCGAAAACGTTTCTGCTTATTTCCTCATTGATTGTGCAGTTGTCTTCTTCGAGTAGGCCCATTGTAACACGTTAGAAGTAAGGTTTTACTTACACATATTTGGTCCTGTGCGTTGCCAGAAAGACCAAGCATTCAATCATCGGTTCCAAACTGTCCGCAACATTTTCCCCTTTTTTGTTACCGCATCATCCTTATTTCAGACCAGTCCTCAGAGTCTAAATGAGTCATTGAGAGTCGAAACACATCCAGCCAACGCTTGATATCCTGAGCACTCATATCTCAAAGTACTTTACTATATCAAAGAATATAGTTAAGACTAATTTCCTATTTATATTTACTTTCAACCCCTTTTATCCCCAAATACTGATGTCTCAAAGTAAACTACCGGAAACCAGAAAATTAACTTTGAGATGTCGGAAGTTTATGATGAACTTTGACTTTGAGATATTGAGAGTTGACTGTAAATAAGCAAAAGTAAAAGGTGGCTGTTACAACGCCTTTTTAAAGGATGTGACCAATATATACTATGTTTTGTGGAAACTTATATATTTATTTTAGCTTTTATAACAAACTTCTTTTTGTCCTGTTTTGTCCATCCATCTCTTGCCAGAGCACATCTTTCACACCAAACATATATGCATTTGTAAGTAAGAAATTAACACACATGCATTAAAGGCACAGGGTTGCATAAACACACAACGAGTTTCATAAACGACGTAAGACACTTTCATGCAGTCGCTGTTCTTCAAATTAAATAGAAAAAGTGAAACGGGCACATTTTGCTCCCTACGTGTAGTCACGCATTCAGTCTTGTGCAAACATGTATGCATCACATGTAATACTCTAGTCTAGTCTAGCCCACAGCCTTGCGAGGTTGTTGGGGTACCACAGATGACTTTACAACCATCCCTTTCCACCCAGTCCTGTTTGAAGCTACCCTAGTTGAGCTAGCAAAGTCCATTCCTGTCCACTCCTTAATATTGTCTTCCCACCTCTTCTTCTGTCTACCTAGTCTTCTTTTTTCTTTCACTGTGTCCTGCAGAAGCTAAGCAAGAAGACCTTAAGATGATTTTACTTTACGGAATGTAATACTCATTCGTAAAGCAAACTGGGGCCGTATTCATTAAACGACTTAAGTGGTTGCTATGCTGTTGCTAAGGCTGAATTTCTATAATGGAGATTCCCTACAACTACGAAAATTGCTCTGGTGGAACAGTCTGAAAAAGACTGTTCCTCCAGAGCAAATTTCATAGTTGTAGGGAATCTCCTTCATAGAAATTTGACCTTAGCAACAGCATAGCAACGACTTAAGTGGTTTGATGAATACCATCCCTGATAGACAATGATCAGGAAAAACAAAAGGGAAAGAAATATACACATAAACTGACAACAGTTCTCGAAAGACACGAACGTTAAACAAATGAACGGCTTTTTCCCAGACAAGTAGTCATTCAGCTACCCTAACTGAAAACAACAGTAACATCTTATTTGTCGTAGACATATCAGAGCATGCATGACCTACATCCGGGTTTTTATTGTATGGGGGATAATAAACACAATCTACCATTTGTGAAAAGAAACAGTTTTAAAATGACGTTTTATGAATATAAACTTTATTTTGGCTTCGTTTCCTTTTTAATTTAATCGCCGTTATTTGCGGATAGACGTGTTTTAATCAATAATAACGAATGACGAAAAGTGTATTTGCAAATTTCATGACCCGTTTGAGCAGCCGTAGATCAGGCGCATTCGAGTTTTCCAATCGTGTATTTGAAGGTCTGGTATGAAAGCCATAACCGCACCGCGCTTCCGATCTGCCGCGCCAGAAATCAGTCTTCTTTAACAACTGATGTATTTCTAACTAAAATTACAAAGAAACAAACAGTGCTTCCGCTAGTGGAAGTCGCCGGGCCGGGTAGCGCAATCTGTAGGCCACCTGACTCGTAAGTCGGAGGTCCTGGGTTCGAATCCCGGTCTGGCCACATACTTTCGTTTCTCCTTCCGCTGATTCAAGAAGGGCAGTTGTCAGTTACTGGCGAAAGTATGTGCACTTAGTACTGGTTAACCGCTTAGGAGGTCTAAGCCTGCCCAGGAATAGTGTGGTTAGGCTAACTGACCGTCCCGACATGACCTTAGTTGTTTACCGTGGACGTTAAGCATCAAATCAACCAACCAACCAACTAGTGGAAGTCTGGGGGTCTGTGACTTCTAAAACTGAATGCCAGGAAGTCAGTGACTTCCAATTTTTATCATAACCTACCATTTATAAAGTGAATATTGACTTAAATAATGAGTTAAATTTGTTGTAATAATGGTATTTCACCCATTAATGAAGGAGAAAGCAATATAAATATGGACATTCTGGAAGAAACTAAGTCTATCCTTCAGCATGACTTCCAAATGACAAACCTTGGAAGTCATATGACTTCCTGATTTTGATGGTTAGTGCTAGCACTGAACAAAATACAATGAGAACAAAAAACTACTTTTTCGAAGCTGAACAAAAAATCAGACATACCCCTTATCTTTTTGAATTTGTATACTAAGTCATCATAAAATTCTGGTTCCGATAGGCCTTCATGTGAAAGTGATTTTAACCTGACATTGAGTTTTCAAACCTATTCATTGCATCGGCGATAAAGTTTTCTAGATAATGAATTATTTCGATGCAGGCTTATCTTGCTACTCATTCGCTCAATTGCACACACGCTCACTCACTCTCAAACTCACGAATTCACTCCCTTAGCAATTGGGCCAAACGAAGTCAGGGAACATCATGAAAATATGAGGCAGAAAAAGCTAAGAAATAGACTTTTAATAAGTGTTCCCCTGGTTACAGCTAGCTCCTGGTGAGGTATCGGTATTTTTGCAGTTCAGTCATGCCATTAAATCTTACTTGTGGCAAATAAACTAGGATATCGAAGTTGTGTGAAAATGAGAAAGGAAATCATCAGTTTTGGCCATGGTGCCGCATGGTTATATATCTATGCGCCAGTCATTTGTATCCACAACCCCCACATACCGAAACGGATTTTTTACATTTCGGAGACCTGTGATGATTAGCTGATGGTAACAACCTTGCTCTTATTTCGACCCTATACTACAGAAAATCTCACAGGGTAAAGGACCCCAATTTTAAAACTCCGGCACTATGGAAACAATCAAAATATAATTGCCCTGCACCTTGGTCCGGCTATCCCAGCGCCATTGTATTATTGTAGGCCCGGAACGTCCCGTTACCATAGTCTAGCTGCAGTTGCAGTTATCCGTTGAGGGATTGTTGGGTTGCCCTTTATATTAATTAATGTTTTGTCCACCATTTTGAAGGACTTCTTAAATCAACAACCCAACAAACTCTATTCGTCTCTTGTGTTTCCGTTCATTCCTGGCGCAGCCCATCTTCGTAGGATGGGGCGAGGATGCAAATGACAGCAGGCCGAATTGACCCGGACGAGTTGAATGGCGGCCGAGTTGACCCAGGGGCCGTGAAGACCCCAGGCTTACAGAAAGCAGGCCGAGTTGACCCGCTTCTTCCATGACATACTATCGCCAGACAATAGATGTAATCGAACTCGACCAAGGCTGATCTCGGGAATTCATGTTTTGTCCTTGAACAAGACACATTTACTTTACAAAAGTACTGATAATACCCAGGAAGCGGTGGATCCGTCCTGACATGACTAAAAAGTTGTTCTTTAAAAACGAATTTCATCTTCGACAATTATCTTTTTTAAAGATGTTTCTTGTTTAACATATTTTCTATATAAAATAACAAATATATAAATAAATAAAGAAAGAGAACTGGCAGCTATACAGATGACCATATTACCACAAGACCACATACAGGCGGCCATTAGAACACTTAAATTTTAGGAACCACAACAATAGAAGATGCGTCTTCTATTGTTGTGGTTCCTCAAAGTTAAGTGCCATGTGGTTCAATACAGAATAGAATGAGCCCGAAGCATTCTTACATATGAATGTACGGGTTAGAGCAAGAGTGTAAAATACAACACCGACTTAATGATGGACCCGACATAAAACTATTTATTTTAGTTTGTTTGGGCCGGGGCCTGCTTTGTCTGTTGCTTGGTCATTCTGGGTTTAACTGGTGGTTTTCTTTTGCTCCGGTATTTCAGTGGTGTCGTGTGACACCTTAGGGATCTCCTGGTGCCGCAATACGTTGTTTCTGTCGAGTCAACCAAAACTCATCCAAAATGAGAGTGGAAATGTATTGGACCGGGAGATTTTTAGGTTTTGCTGAACTGAAAAAACTTTCACACGATGGCAGCATATATATAGCGCATCTTGCACGTATGTTACTACTTATCTCAGTTCATTAAGAATTGAAATGAATGCGAATGAATAAAATTAGGAAATAGAATTGCTAGAAGATGCATGAACTCAAAAACCGTAATTCACGGTAAGATATTTGAACTGTACATTTTCTCACCTACTCATCTTTAAAAGAAGCGAACAACAGAGATAGGCTCTTTTTCAGTTCCTTTTTAGATTTAAATCTGCCTCTATGATACGTTTTTCTGTAACAAGGTATAATTTAGTCAAGAACGTGTTTACGATTTCAATCCCATTTAAGTCAAACTAATTCTCTCTAGCTTCAAGAGTACAGCCAATGCCCTTGGCAACATAGTGAGCTGTGCTCGTCATAATCTTTGTAAATGTGAAATAATTTGTAGCAAAAGAATAATAGCATTTCATGGCTCAAGAAGTAATTTCAGTCTATCCAGCTGTTCAAGGCCATATAATATCAATGTGTTTATTATTACAAAACAAATCTAAAGCACGTAGACAGTGGTTCTTGTTTGAACGTCCATTCCGTCAGTGGATGTCCTTCTCAGATACATCAGAACTCGAAATTATCTGAAAAAAAAAAAAAACATTTGAAATAAAAAATCAAATGTTAGCAGTACATTTGGTTTTTTGAAATAATCTGATTGAATCTCATTGAGCAAGCTGGCCGTAACACGTGGCAGGACAAAATATAACAACAAACTGATATAAAGATAAATCCCACCTGAAAAACCTGATAATGCCATTCTGCTACTCTAGTAATTAACGTTTGAGTAAAATTTTGAGTAAAGTAAGTCTTCCAAAGTCTAACTTTTTTCGACTAAGTGGTGAAGTAAGACACTTTCACTGCAAGCAGTTTTGCCACATTCATTTTAGCTTTACTTCTAAAAGGGAGTTTATTCAATTCTTAAAGGGAACGTTGTTCTCTAGAAGATTTTTTGTTCTATAGAGTATACCCACTTTTAGTTTTTCTACCAGAGAAGACAATGAAACACACTTTCTAAAAGTAGGAAAAGCCATTTACCCGAAACTAATCATGAAATACAGTTAACCCTCGATATCTTCGAGTCGAAGTTCATTTCAAACTACTAATTTCGGTAGGGGGGTGGGGGTGGGGGTGGGATGAGGGGGTAAATTTCCTGGTCCAAGAAATTTACTTTGAGATGCCGGTAGTTAGTGGCAACAGAAGTTGACATGTAAAGAAAGATACTAATGTGTGTTCAAACTATATTCTTTGATATAATGGGTACTTTGAAAAAGCAGGGTTTGAGATAATGAGAGTATAAGGCGCCAATATTTGAGCCGCGACACGAGAAAACCAACAAAGTGATTGTGCGCCCAGGGCAGACTCGGATCAGCCTGGGCATCTGACCAGAGTTCTCGCTGTAGTCTTGTAGGGTAGCTAAGGGTCTTAGCTAGCTTCATGCGGACAGCGAAGACTCTGATCAGACTGGGCGGATTCCCAGGCTGATCTGAGTCTGCGCTGGGCGCACAACCACATTGTTGGTTTTCTCGTGTCACTGCTGGTTGTATTTAAAAAGTAGATATGTGGAGTAATTCTGATGTGGTTACAAAACTGATTGAAGAGTTATACCCCCTATTGGCAAATACATGCAAATCGATAAAACAAATATTGCACTCTATCGTTGCCCTGGCGTGCCAGTTGGAAACGGCATTTCACGATGCTTTTTGAAGGGGTCGAAGTTCGACGGTATTTCAGAATAACTTAAATACTTCATCTAGATACAGAATTTTAGACTGCAAAAGAAGCAATCACCATGATTGTTAATGCTAGCCTTTAAGAGTCTTTATCCTGCCCGTCGGTCCGATAAATGACTGCCAGGTCTGATAAAGTTTATCAGTCCGTAACTAACGGCAACAAAGTCTCGTGCGATACTGCGACGTTAAAAGGCGAGTCCGATGTGCCAAACCGGTCACGCGATGGCTATTTCTTTTATTAAATGACTTCTCAAAAAAGGGTAGCTTTCGATATTGCTCTAATTGAAGTATAAATACACTAGGCGCTGTGTTTCTAATTCGGTTGAGTATATTTCAGGTAAAGTAAAAAGATAGGCAATGATCAGGACCTGATACAATCAAATCCCACATCCCGCTCTCAAAACCAATAGGGAACGAATCACACACACATGGAAATATTGACACAAGTTCACAAAAGACACGCATGGTAAACAGAATGAGCATCTCTTTCACCAACGGGTGGTCATTCAGCTACCCTAATCAAAAACAGCATCAACATCTATTTTATCCATTTTCATTTTTAACTTACAAAACCAAACAAAACAAAAGGCAGATTGGGTAGCAAAACAGGTGACCAAACCGCCAAAGAACATAGACCAGCGGACATAGCACAATGTAACATCAAAGGACCACAACAGTAGTACTGCCTTGGAACGGTCAGCAAAAGATCACTGGGGGCTTAAACATGTTTTACTGGTACCAAACAGTAGGGAGCATATTCCAAAAAGTATATCGTCACATGGAAAGTACACTATTACCCTGAAATCCTTCCAATAAATTCTCAGACTTCTTGCTCTTCAAGTTGTACAGATACACTGCCATATTAGTCTACTCTTAAAGGACAGAATTTCCTCGTAGAGGAGCCATTTCCTTTCTTTAAACATTTCGTTGAAAATGGAAACAAGAACGGAAATTTCAATTTGCTGTTTTTTAAAGTGTATGCAGTCTATTATTAATTTCAGTAATTGGCAGATATGACCATGTTATTGGCAGAACACAATGAATGAAGAAAACAACATTTTTTCATTGCCAGGATACTAGCATGACAATTATTTAAAATCCTGACAATACTAAAGTGGGGGTTAAATTGGTATACCGGCTTCGGATGAGTACTATTTAAAAATATTTGCAATCTCGGACTTTAGCGTCAAGCTTTCTGAGAGCCTTTTGCTCAAAATAGCTAAACTCACAATACTAGTCATGCTGTTTAATCCAAAATCATTTACAATTTAAGAATATAAGTCCAGCTGTGATGCCACTTTCGTCTGTTTACGCAGACACGATAATAGCTGTGGGAAAACTTTAAATTTCGGATTATAAAGTAAAGCAGTACAAACTTGATATTTTCATGTAAGTTGTCAAATCGTTTGAAACGTCTGAACAAATAATGAAGCTGTATCAAGTATATGGAGGAATAATAGCATTATAAGCCTTCCTGATTATTTGATTTTTGTTCTTTTTATGTCATTGCTCTGTTGTTTCTTTGTTTATCTTTTGTTATTGTCCCAGAGAGTTTATAATAAATTGTGGTGCCATTTGATTTTGCAAGATTCCTTTTAAAAGTAGTTACATCAGGATAATCGTGATAGGACATTAACACTTAACGCCAGATTTGAAACAAAAGTTGAAGTTCTTTGAATTAAGAAATATTTTCCTTACCCGTGAATCATCGCTCATTGACACATGTTGTTGGAGGGCAGATCACGAAATATCAATTCACGACTCACGGTGAATTAGCGATAATTTACCGGTAAGGAAAACCTATTTCGATTCCAACATTAAAAGAGTGAAACTGCATGGACTTTACAACGTTTTCTAAAAGCACTGTTGAAGCGGATGTCGCCAGAAAAAATGTTTACATTCGACTTCAACACGGCGCGAAATGTACACTGTGCGCACAACCTACTTTGATGGTTTTGTCGTGACGCGTCTCAAATATGACAGAAAACAGGACCAGGTGAACAGAGATCGCTGAAAGGTCATTTGTGTTGTTCAAACGGCCTTGTAAGGTTAATGGATTGACTGGACTAGACTAGATATAGCTATCCAACAGTGCTTATGCAGCCTACGAGTTCGCTGATAATACTGTTCAACTATTCAGTCTGACCATGCATAGGAGTGAAAGTGGGAACGGATTCAGTCGAATTCCGTCTCCAGCCCTGAACACCAAACGGGAAAGGACATCTACAACTAAGACAGCTCCAAAAGAAACAGCACCGGCGAAAGCCAAGGAAACAGCTCCTTCCCAGAAATAGAGGATCTTACACGAGTGGTCATTTCATATGAAATTTATGAAACGAGGCTTTGGTGAGTTTCATATATTTCATGTGAAATGATCACTCGTGTAAGATTCGAAGACTCGTTTCATAAATTTCCTATGAAATGACCACTCGTGTAAGATTCTGTTTATGATATGACCCTTTAAAATGGATTTTATCGCCTCCAAAATGAGCACGTTTTCAATAAGAAAACGCATTGTTGACATGAACGTTGTTAATGACGTTACGTGTACGCGCCCAAGTGCTATTACACGCGTGGTTATATGATTTTTATGACACGACGTTATCCACTGAATAACAGCGACGTCATATGATAAAACGATTTTATATGCACTGTATGGTCAGAGCAATTATAATTGTTAAGAGTGAATAAGTGTACTCTAGTTTAACGTCCCGCCAACAGCAAGGTCATACGGAGACGGGACATCGGTTTAAAGTCTTATCCGAAAAAACGGAGAAGCGGGGGATCGATCTTGCGATCCCCGGATTGGTAGTCCAGCGCGTTATCCACTACACTACCGCCGCTCCTAAATAATTGTTAAGATATTTAAGTGAATGAGTACGCTTCCATGTTTACCACATGTTTTACAAAAGTACAACCACATTTGAGACTTGCTGTTAAGAAATCTTCCAAAATCGGGTCTTCTCTTTTAGGATTGACCGTACTGAGAAGGGTGGCCAAGGGAAATCGACATATTTACTTCTCTTGAAAGCGTATTCTAAAATTATCTAAACTGGTCCTATGTACAGTTAACTCTCTTTGACTTAAATACTGGTATCTCAAAGTAACCTCTTATATCAAAGTACATAGTATTAGACACATTATCTTTTTTCTTTTGATTCAAACTCTTGTTACACATGTCTCAGACTATTGATATCACAGGGTAAATTTTCTGGAACCAGAAAATTGATTTTGAGATATCAGTAGTTTGAGACGAACTTCTACTCGGAGATATCGAGAGCTGACTATATCTGGAAAAGAGTATATCACAAACCCTGGCTAGACCTACCTGGATTAACACAATTTGCATATGCCGAGAAAGGGTTTTCTTCAGACAAGTCCTACATCTTGTCAACAACGTTTTTGTACAAGCAAAATACATGTATGACAAGCAGACATTGACAGCTTTCTTGTCAGAGGATGAATAAAACAAGAAAAAATGTTTCAGCCCTGATTTTTTTTCATTGGTATGACAACAACATATCTATCTTTGCCTAATACGAAGCGATGGTTTCGTAATTTTATTGAAGATACAAGTTCATGTATTCTATATGGGCGCCTTCGTGGATATTAGCGCTCGGTTACGGTGCAGAAGGTCTCGGGTTCAAATTCTCAGCTGGCCAGCCCCGAACTGTGAAACCATCTCTGTCAAATAACCTGCAAATGGGCATCTTTGGGGAGCCGGGGAAGGGTGAAGGTAGCGAAAGGAGAGGGATTGGCCCCTTCTTTCTAATGTTGTGACCAAGATAATAGAGCCGGTAATGGCCACCAGCTCTACTGTCTCTGCCTCCTCGAGGATACGGGATAATTTTGCTTAGGGGAGAGTCGGATAACTTCGGACAGCGGGTAAATCGGACAGTGACATTGTTTTCTTTATATGTCAGTTGTTTGGAACTAAAACAAAAAAAATAACTGGCCAAACAGTGAAAATCCTGATGAGACGGCTCATGATGAGCCGTCTCATCTGGATTTTCTCTGTTTGCAATGGTATGTCCGAATTTACCCCCATGTCCGAAGTTACCCGACTCTACCCTACCTTTTTATGCATACCAAGACAGAATCGTTATTTTTTCAGGTTATTTTATTTCGTACCGTTTTATATCGCACATCTTTGCATAATTTCAAATAAATAACGAGGATTGATGCAGCTGCTCGTCGTCGAACACTTAAAGTATTATTTTAGCCTGTCTACGTAACCCATGACAATTTTCACCAGAGGCAAGTTTCGATGTCCGCACGCTTAAATATACTGCGTGGCGGTTCAAAAATCGTTTAAGCGAACAATGAATATATTTTTTTCATCGCACTAGGTAATCGGTCATGTTCTAAAGTACACTTTGCTAACCCAACTCATTTATAATTTTCTATGCACGTACGTTAGTTACCCGGGACCGCGTCAAAAGTCTTTTTGGATGTCAATATGTGTCCAAAGCCTCAGTCATAGCACAGTTTTCTGCTGACCCTATTCATATATAGAACAAAGGAATTTTATTACCGAACAATATGCATTTTGATTAGATTGTAAGGATGGAAACTGACATTTTGTACCCATTTGCTAACTCGGCTATTTGAGAAATTTAACACTTCTTCCTAAGTATGTTTGTATATGACCCGCTAGGTACCGAGCGCCCTCCACTTTACGTACGAATTCTTTAAGTATCGGCCTTGACCAGAGCAATGTAAACAAGAGGGCCATGAGGCCCTGAATCGCTCACCTGAACAATTGGCAAGGTGGTTTTTACTTATCATGTCTGAAATTGTCAAAATATGAGTTTTGGGTCAAAAGTCAAAGAATGACCATGACCACTTGTACTCATAAATCTTCATGTACTCACTAAGACAACCATATATACCATTTTTAGGCCAAAATCTTCAAAACTTTCCATGAAATCTTATGTTCTAGCATTTTCCCAAATTTGACCATGCCGCAAAAAAGGTCAAGGTAAACCCAAGGTCACCATTTGAACAGTCTTGCTGGTACTCTAGTACTCCATGCTATTTACCAAGTTTCAAGGCCATAGGTGTATTGGTTCTGGAGAAGAAAAATATTAAAGATTTATACCATAAGTGGTAATGGCGGCCAAGTTGGTCATGTGACCTGGACCGTTAGAACAAATTTTCATTCAATCAACCCCTGGAGGCTCTATATGAAATGTGTTCACAATTGGCCCTTTTGCTTTTGAGGAAATGGTTGAAAATGTCAAAATGAGCGATCTGGATCAAAGGTTAAAAATGACCTTGACCTCTTGTACTCATAATTCTTCATGAACTCATTAAGACAACTGTATACACCAATTTTTTAGGCCAAAATCTTCAAAACTTTCCATGAATCTTATCTTCTACCATTTTCCGATATTTGATCTTGCTGTAAAAGGTCAAGGTCAACACAAGGTCATAATTTGAACAATCTTGATAGTACTCAAGTACCCAATGCTACATACAAAGTCTCAAGGCCATCGGTCAATTGGTTCTGGAGAAGATTTTTAAAGGTATTTACTATATATGGGGGTGGCGGCTATGTTGGTCATGTGTCCAGGACCGTTAGAAATTTTTTTCATTCCCTCAACCCCTCGAGGCTCTATATGAAATTTGGTTTCAATTGGCTTAGTAGTTTTAGAGCAGATTGATTGAAATTGTCAAAATTTGAGATTTCTGGGTCAAA
This sequence comes from Ctena decussata, assembly GCA_963989385.1. Classification (NCBI taxonomy): domain Eukaryota; kingdom Metazoa; phylum Mollusca; class Bivalvia; order Lucinida; family Lucinidae; genus Ctena; species Ctena decussata. The sequence continues at coordinate 22,860,641 of OZ022502.1, forward strand.
GGTCAAAGAATGACCTTGACCTCTTGTACTCATAAATCTTCATGTACTCATTAAGATGATTGTATATACCAATTTTTATACCAAAATCTTCAAAACTTACCATGAAATCTCATGTTCTAGCATTTCCGATATTTGACCTTGCCGTAAAAAAGGTCAAGGTCAACCCAGGGTCATAGTTTGAACAATCTTGATAGTACTTGAGTACCCAATGCTACATACCAAGTTTCAAGGCCATCGGTCTACTGGTTCTGGAGAAGAAGATTTTTAAAGGTTTTTTACCCTATATGGGCGTGGTGGCCATGTTGGTCATGTGACCTGGACCGTATGAACAAATTTTCATTCCCTCAACCCCTGGAGGATCTATATGAAATTTGGTTACAATTGGCTTAGTTGCTTTTGAGGAGATTGTTTGATATTGTCAAAATATGAGAGTTCTGGGTCAAAGGTCAAAGAATGACCTTGACCTCTTGTACTCATAAATCTTCATGTACTCATTAAGATGACTGTATGTACCAATTTATAGGCCAAAATCTTCAACAGTTTCCAAGATATCTTATGTTGCAGCATTTTGCCATATAAAAGCATAAGGTAGCAAATTTGACCTTACCGTAAAAAAGGTCAAGGTCAACCCAAGGTCATAATTTGAACAATCTTGGTAATACTCGCATGCCCGATGCTACATACCAAGTTTCAAGGCCATCGGCCTATCGCTTCTGGAGAAGAAGATTTTTCTAGGTTTTTACCATATATGGGCGTGGCGGCCATGTTGGTCATGTGACCAGGACCGTTTGAACAACTTTTCGTTCCTAAGTTCCCTAGAGGCTGCATATGAAATTTAGTTATAATCGGCCCAGCGGTTTCAGAGGAGAAGTCATTTGAAATTGTGGACGGACGACGGACGGACGGACGGACGGACGGACGGACGGACGGACGACGACGGACGACGGAGCCTTACCATCCTATAAGCTCCCCCGGAGCCGCTGGCTCAGGTGAGCTAAAAATTATAATACATCGTGACAGGCAACAACAGACATCGTTTGCATGGGTGTCTCTTAAGACCTCTGCACATTCACGAAGACCAGAAGAAAATATATTTTTAGCTCTGTCCTCGTGATTTTGAATAATTATGTCGTTTTGAGGTGAATCGGTACACATTCATGGAAAGCGTCTTTGCCCTTTGTGCCTCTTCCCATTGGGGGTTATCTCTGACAGGACTTTCCTCCCTAAGGAGCAAATTCTTTTCCCCGACAGTTGTTCCCATTTTTGAAGTTACTGAATTTGAAGTAATCAAACAGGAAGTCACGAAGAGTTTCCTTTTTTTAACCCATTCCATTCGGGATACCCCTTTATCTGGGCAAACAGTTTAGATCCAGATCAGGCCCCACATACGTGGGGCCTGATCTGAGATCGAAACTATTTGCTGCCCAGACATCATTTCTATAAGAGTTAGTTAGACCAATATTGTCAAAATATTCTTTATTTTTGATGCAGACGACACTTTCAGCAGACGACAAAAATACCCAGAATGCAATGGGTTAAATAAGACAGAAACGTGGAAATATATGAATTCACCTTTAACTTGACTACGACAGAAGTGTTGTAGAACATAATTTGATATGTTTGCATAGATGCATTCTGGCTGATATTTGTCACATCCAGTGGCTTTCAAACCTATGCATACTACGCTATATGCAACATATTACCTCCGAAATCACCAAAGTCAAAAGATAGGCAATGATCAGGAACTGGTACAATCAAATCGCACAGTCCGACCTCAAAATCGACAGGGAAAGAAGGTCACTCACAAACTGACAAAAGTTCACGAAAAACACGCACAGAAAACAAAAAGAACAGCTCTTTACCAATCAAGTGGTCTATCAGCTAACTTAATTAAAATCAGCAGCAACATCTTTGTTCCACATTTCACAAGATTCCATTGGTCAAATAACGCGTATGTCAAAATTTAGCCAATAATATCAAAGGTCAATGAATATTTAATCTTCGTTTTTTATTCGTCGTACTGCACTGTGAATACTAGCACTCTGTCATATATTAATTCAAAATGTTTTTCTTGTTTGTAATTTTACAATAGAAATGTTATCGAAAACAGACGCAGATATTTTTTCGTCGTAGATCTACTTTCGATTTCTACTTTCGGTTTAATACACACAAACAAAGAAACAGTGCAACATGTTGATAACTATTTTGAAATCAGGTCCATTTCAAGATTGACCGCGGTCCATTTTGGAATTCCAAATTGGACAGCTCAATTTTGAGATAGGTCGTTGTCGCTACCTAGTCACTCAAAATTATGGTTGTGGGTACCTACCGACATAACTTACCTATTCATGAAAGTTATTGTCAAATCTTCGACTAGAGACATATAACAAAACACACTTCCATTTAATCTACGCCGATGATTTTTCTTGTTTTACATAGTTTCTATTTGGTTATCCCCTCGGGGATTACCATATTAAGTTAGGAATTCGTACTCGATTGTAGTAATGTACGCCGTTTCCTTTTGCTGAAACAGGGTCCCACTACTTCCCGATACTCCTACAGTTGGTGCACCCTGCTGCAAGTTTCTCGCCAGCATCGCTAATGCATGATCTTTATAGCTTATTTTGAACACTTTATTTCACCCTATACAAGCAATTTCCCGAGAGTTCAGTTCAGCTACCAAGAGTTGTCACTAAAGAGTACAGATCAATAACAAGTTGTACTAGATTATGCGCCGTTTCGTTTCGCTAAATGCGGGTCCCACTATGTTCCGGTATTTACTCCCATACTTTGGCGCACCCAGCTGCCAGGCCCCTCCCAGAATCGCAAAGGCAGGAGCTATGAAACTTGTCCTGACACTTCATCTCACATACTACAGGCATCTCACCTAATACAAGCAATAACCAGAGAGTACATTCCACTTAGGAAGAGCTGTCACTAAACAGTACAGGTCACCTAACAAAAGTTAAAAAGCACTGAAGCTCACCTGTTATAAGCCATCACTAGACAAAAGGAAAAAGCTGTCAAACTCATCCCTTACCTACAGATTCAACAAAGTCCAAGAATGAAATAAAATTAACTTGTATAGCGGCCAATTTTCTACTTTACCACTTGCATCCTATAGATTCATTGCTAAGGGATAACCTCTCAAGCTTTTTCAAAAGCTAAACTTGTTTTAAATTACAGTCTAAAACAAAACTGAAAGCATAATGGGCAGCTATTCAGGATAGCATATTGCTCAAGACCATAGACACACGGACATTACAACATGTTACCCATCAATCTATGTGCAGTTCTTTCAGTGTTTACCTATGACAAGAAACAATGTGCAATGAACCTCATGCCTTGGGTGCTCTAGGCAGAGGACATCGTCGTGTTCTTAACGAACCTTCAAACGAAGGGTAAACTAAGTTTGAGTCGGGTAACTTCGGACAGCGGTTAAATTCGGACATACCATTGCAAATAGTGAAAATCCAGATGAGACGGCTCATAATGAGCCGTCTCATCAGGACTTCTACTATTTGCCCAGTTAATTTTGTTTGAATTCCAAAAAACTTCCATACAAAGGAAACAATGAAACTGTCCGAATTAACCTGCTGTACGAATTTACCTGACTTGACCCTAGTAGATGGATGCATACTTACTGATCTTTCACGTCTTAAGTCCCATTTGCTAACCCACATTTTCTTAGTTCGTTAACATATGGCCCGTAGTTGCACCAAATGTTCCTTGCTTTAAGTGCAAACACTTTACGCGATGCCATATGACCGGAGCCTTGCACCTCATATAATGGGTGATAGGCAAAACATCTTTTTGTCATTAGCACGCACAATACACCCTGCTGACGAACTGGGGAGATGATCTTTACAAGCCTTGAGCTTCTGACCGTATCCTGTATATTCTGTATACATGTATTTTTATGCGATGGTGTCTTGAAATAAAACTGAGCCGCGACACGATAAAACCTACAAAGTGGCAAGTGACATCCGCCCAGTCCGACTAGAGTCTTCGCTGTAGGAATAGAGCTAGCTTACACCCTTACCTACCCGTTTTAGAGCAAAGCGAAGACTCTGATCAGACTGGGCGGATGCCCAGGCTGTTCGGATTTTTTGCTGAGCGCACATGTCACTTTGTTGGTTTTATCGTGTCGCAGCCCCTTGATAATGTTTAAACGGTCAAACTGTATATAAATTGACCAGACTGCGTTTACTTTTACGTTAATGAGTCCATGTTTTCATATTACCTCAGTGTATAACCCGGGGTTGCACCAACAGCCCCTGGTTCTACGTGCAACCTCTAAAACATCGGCCTACTACCAGTTTACTTGGATGACCTGTGAAGAAAAGTCTTCGTCATTCTTACACATAATTCATTCCAAAGGGTTCTTAAGTGAACAGTAAATATTTTGATCAGAATGTCTGGTGGCCCAGTGCTGCAAGCCTAGTTGTTAACCCGGCTCATGAACATTTTCACAGTACATTAGTACTATCCAGCGATGAGCAAAAAGGGTTCTTACAGAAGTTGCGAAAAATGACTACTGAAAAGGCCCGCAAATCCCAATTTTATATCAAATACTTCAACCTTAGTGCCAGTAGAGAAGAAGGCTGCATTTTCTGCACGAGCAGTAAACACTCTGACCAGACTGCGCGGACGCGCAGACTGGTCCGAGTCTTTGCTGCTCATATAAACGCTAAACAGCCATTTCACATGTCCCGCCATGTATCAGTGTCATGTACTGTTCTCAGTGACATCTTCTATTGTAATGCTAATGTCGTCTACCTTTACAAATTGCGGGTATTTGATATTTTAAGATCTACATTTGTATATAAAAATACCGTCTAAATAACTATCCAGGTGGTTAAGTTTATTGAATGGATGGTGCACGTCAGCATATTTCCCTGCCCTATAAATATGAAGCGTGCGCTTCAGTGTCTGTTTAGTTATTAGCTTAATAAATTGATTTATTAAACATTTCACACATGGAACTTTTTAGATTAAGTATAAGCTAGTTGAATATTTATATAGACACCTTGTGACTTGTATATTATATGTCAGACAAACAGTTTAAAGTTGTAATACAAATAGAATATGTAAACCTTTTGAACTGGCATGTTGAATTTCGAAAAACGTTAACTCTAGACGTGGGCTATATAATACTTGTCAATATTTCTAGTTCTTTTTCCGCTTGGATAATTGGGATAATGTCTTTTTCATATATATTAAGCTACTTTGACTCTGCAACATTTGCAGTTTTCGTAGTAACATTACTACTTTATGTGTTTGTGACTCGGAGAGATAAGAGAGTTCCTCCTGGACCAACTTTAATACCAATCTTGGGAAATATTTTATCACTAGCGAGTAAGGACTCTCTTAAAACCCTTGCACAGTTGCGTAGAAAATACGGAGATGTATACGCTCTATATATTGGCAAGGAGTTAACTGTGTTTCTAAATGGTTTTGACGTTATAAATGATGCTCTGCTAAAGAAAGGAAGCGTATTTGTAAAAAGACCAGACTGTCCGGCTACGAAAGCCATAAACCATTATCCGGGGATTGTATCAGCGAATGACAAACTTTGGAAAGAACAAAGGACATTTACACTACGTGCTTTGCAGCAACTCTGTTTCAAGAATAGATCCCAACATATCGAAACAGTCATAATTGGAGAAGCTACTAAGCTATTGGATAAAATCGAAAGTATAAACGGTCCGTTGGATCCTAAACACTACTTTGCGATTAGTTTCGCTAACGTCGTTTCTAACGTATTAATGAGCAGAAGTTTTGACCTAGACGATGCACAGTTTATAGATTTCTTGAATAAATGTGCCAATAATTCTCGCAACCTGCCGCGCCTTATAACCCTCATCAACTGTTTTCCATTTCTGACAAAACTACCAGGTGATGCCCTTGACATAGGATCAGTATTTGCCGGACTATTCGCATGGTTTGAAATCTTCAAAAAGTATACAGCTGATCGAAAATGGGAAAATGCAGAAAATGACTTCGTTGATTTATATATGCAAACTGTGTATGAAAGTGAAGCTAATGGTAAAAGTCAAACAATAACTGAAAAACAGTTAAGAGTAACAACGTTTGATCTTATCATTGCTGGGAGCGACACATCAGCTACAACAGTGCGCTGGTTGCTGCTATACATCTTACAGGATTCAAAGCTGGAAGCCAAACTTCATTCAGAAATCGATGACGTCATTGGCAGAAATCGTGCACCATCTCTCGAAGACCGCTCGAAAATGCCTTACATGGAGGCAGCCATTATGGAATCTTTACGACTCGCCACTGTGGCACCTTTGGCCGTACCCCATTCAGTGACCGATGATGTCATATTCAAAGGCTTTCTGATTCCAAAGGATACCACCATAATCGCCAATCTTAATTCCATAATGATGGACCCAAATATTTGGACAGACCCGGAAAAGTTCAATCCAGAGAGGTTTCTGGCCCCAGACGGGAAAACTCTGAGCATTCCCGAAGAGTTCATACCATTTTCTCTCGGACCAAGGTCATGTGTGGGAGAAACACTCGCCAAAATGGAAATGTTTCTTTTCGTAGCATCACTGCTCCAACGGTTTAAGCTGGGATTTGTAGGACCGTCGCCGCCCCCTGTGAAGGGCAGTTTAGGGGCCATCTATAATCCAGATCCATATGAGATTCGATTTATCAAAAGATAAAGACATAATAAGATTTGTTGAACTGCTCAAGGTATACATGTATGTGCAACACCATACGACTTCCAACAATGTGGCTGTTTGTCATGTTATATTCAGATCATCCTTATCCTTTACACCGGGTCTGTAGAGGCCTCACCGTTGGCTGCTTAGTTTGGGCCAATTCCATAGATGACTCAGATGTGACAAGTGGAGGCTCTGATCAGACTGCACTTGAGTGCAGTCTGATCTAAGCCTTTGCTTGTCATCAATGTCACATTGTTTGAAATTCTATTATGTTGTTTATATGTGGTACACCTCCTGTTTTTAGCCATATTTGCTTATACGGGCAAGTCTTGTGACTTCCTGTTTGCACTTGGGTGTTGAAGATCTATCTTAATGGGTCTACTAGTGTGTCTATCGGGGCCTTGGTGGGTCGAGATTCACATATGTGGTCTGCTGAAAATACATTGCTAGATAACATCCACGAGTGTACCTCTATTTTGCTTATTTGTCATGGTTGGCTGTAGAAAAAGCTTAATGTTTACATGTAGATACCATGTGTAGATGATAAAAGGCATATAATGCCCAGCTACAGTGTTTAAAATATAAACTTTTAAAAGCAATACATATGATTTTGTCAAAAATATCTTACAAATGTGTTGAATTCAGATGGTCCTACAACGGTTGCATGAGCTTATTTTCAATTCAAAGTGTTTCTACGACGTTGTGTTTACTGTGTCATATCATTGGTAACTTTTGTTGCTTATATATGTTAGAAACACGCTTATATGCATTGTGGATGTGAGGGTAATGGGAGTTGGGAGGGATTGTAGCCTTTGGAAAAAGTAATCTTTCTGAAGCTGTGCTTTATTGATATCGTTGTATTCTACTGTATCATATTATATTGATTGTAGGTCACTTAATTGATTGATTGATTGTTTTGGGTTTAACAGCCCTTTGAGACAGTATTTCAGTCTATATCAGGCCGTCTCCCAGAGAGAGGGAGAAAAAATGTCCAAACAACCCCACCCGCACCTACTTCGAGCACAGTACGCCCTTGCCCTACTATTATCCAAGTCAGTAGGACGCCCCGGCACTGGAAGTTATACACAGCACCATCGCACCACCCGACCACCCCCTAGATCACTCAATACATTGAAATTAAACAGATTGACCAATGCCTGTCACAATACTGTTTACGAGACCCTTCATTTTTTGTCAGTTTTACTCAGAAGAACAACTTTATTTTTGTGAGTTTTTGGTGTGACGAATAACGTATCTTTTTCGTTTTATACGCTGCACGGAAAAATGCGTGTGAATCTTCGTTTATGATAAAGCAAATCTCTTATTATTATTTTAATATTTTACTCTCACTGAGCCATGATTTATTTTTCAGTACACATCTTCTCTATTCTATCACAAACGGCACTTTAATAGAACCGCAAAGGTCAAGGACTCTGTCGCAAAATTTCAATCAGGAAGTGGTGGCGTAATCTGCACGGACGTCAATTGAAATTTTGTATCAGAGTCTTTGCCCAAGTACAAGTCTTTAAGGTTCCATCAAGGGTTGACAAAATCGGAGAAAATGGACTGGAAACGGGTGCATAGCTGAACGAGTATGAAATATTTGACAGAAAAAATTATTTTGATATTAAACCATTTCAAGTTTTACTCACAACATTTCCAGATTCCGCGTAATAAGTGCGCAGTAGATAGAAAAACAGTAAGTATGGGTAAAGTAAATGTTGTAACAAACAGTATAATATGGGCCGCGACATGAGAAAACCAACATAGTGGTTGTAAGCCCAGCGAAGACTCAGATCAGCCTGAGCATCCGCCCAGTCCGATCAGACTCTTTGTTAAGCGCTTAAAGGGTAGCTAAGAAACTAAGCTACCCCCATCCGGGCAGCGAAAACTATGGGTCTGATCTGAGTCTACGCTGGGCGCACAACCACTTTGTTGGTTTTCTCGCGTCGCGGCTAATATGGAGTTAACAGTTGTAAGAGGTATTCCGTATATTTAGGTTATTTTCATAGACTTTGTTAAAGAGGCAAGACCTAAGATATTAAAAGAACAAACTCAGCCAAGGATGGCACCACACTTAAGACGAATAAAGCCTTTACACGCTTTTTCTTATATTATTTGTGACCTAAATAAGATATTTGAGCCGCCACAAGAGAAAACCAACAGCATGACAAGTGCGCCCAGCGAAGACTCAGATCAGCCAGGGCATCCGCCCAGTCTGATCAGAGTCTATGCTGTCCGCATGGAGCTAGCTTAGACCCTTAGCTATCCTTTAAATGCTGATGAAAGAGTCTGGTCAGACCGGGCGGATGTCCAGGCTGGTCCGAGTCTGGGCTTTGCGCACAACCACTTTGTTTGTTTTCTCGTGTCGCGGCTCAATTATTTCGGTATGTTTGAAGATGTATGGGTACACCAAAGATATTTATGTTTCCGCTATTGTAATAAGGAAAACAACTTTGTCTGACTTCCTGTTCGATTCTTTGTGCAACAAATTCCTTTCAAAACGGTTAAAAGGTAAAGGTTTCTCGTACCTTGTAACTGAGGGAACAGTGGCTGTAAGAGGGTCATTGCATTTTCGACACAGCATATATGAAGTATGAAGACAGTCCCTCGCCAATTGCTATACTTAGACCGTCCCTGATTCGAAAAGTGTACTCATTTGCTGCTGTGTTTTGAAAGAGAGGTTCTGAGTCGCTGAAAGGCCCGTTGGGGATTCGAACCTGCGTTCTTCAGCATCATGGCCGAGTGCCTCTAACCACTCGACCACGGTGCCAAAATGGTAGTCTACTCGTAAGGAAGGATTTTACTCCTAAGGGTACAAAATCTTCAATAAAAAGTTGACCTGCGTAAACAAGGAAGGTAAAAATGAAAATCGCAAAGTCGCTCCCCCTGAAAATGAACCTATCTACCAAAAACGTTATTAAAACGCACTCAAACACATTCGAAGAAGCTCACATAAGACTACAATAATTCTCTTTGTGGTCTTCTTCTTAAGGAAAAAAAATTTCTCTCCAAAGGGAGCAAATTCTTTCTTTAACAAATGTCCATTTAGAAAGGAAATCTGCCTAAAAGAGAATCAAATACTGTTTTGTTAAAAAAAGACTCCCTGGTAAAACTGGTAGTGATACAAAGCGGTCTGTTACATGTTATTGTTCTGGTTGCTGGCAAATAACATATGTAGCAAGATAATTCACATAATAACAATGCTAGAAGCACGCACGAGTTATTTCTCTGCAAAGAAAGCAGGAAAACGTTGTACGTATCCGAACCAATTTTATACATTCGTTTAAAAAAGGGCGGGCGTGTTATATTATGGCGCTGTCTGACAGTCCCTCCGTCTGTCTCTCTGTGCGTCCGTCCGTAAACAGTCCCGTTGCTGGGTCAACGTAGCTGGTCACGTATTTAGCCTTATGTTATACGTTTTCAATATGTTTACTACGTATATTGCTGTTTTGCTACATTTCGAAACGAAGCCCTGTATATGAGACAGTAATACTTTGGCTTAAGCCGTGTGATTGGGGCTTAACCTACGTCATTCTGTAACATATTCTGGAAGTTACCCTTTTTCGTAAAGTCAGTTCGGAATTTTAGTGTACATTTTGTATTTTCCAAATTATCCTAAAAACCACAAAGTGCATCAAATCTGTCAACGACAGAGCAATCATACTACATAAGAGGCAGCTTGTGATTTTTTTTATTTTTTTTTTCAGAGTTTTCAAACACTTTGACCAAACATGTTCCACCTTTTATTGTCGCGTATTTGGTCCAAGAGATATCGACAGCTACATGTACAACAATTCAGTAGGTCACATAAATAGCGAAATATAGGGTAGCGTCGGGTAACTTCGGACAACGGGTAAATTCAGACATACCATAGCAAACAGTGAAAATCCAGATGAGCCGTCTCATAAGGATTTTTACTATTTGCCCACGGCAGTTAATTTTGTTTTAATTCAAAGCAGCCGACATATAAAGGAAACAATGTCACCGTACGAATTTACCAGCTGTCCGAATTTACCCGACTTTACCGTAGTTATTGTGTGCCTGCATTCGGTACATGCGCCATTCGCTTCTGGCATTTGGATTCCCTTATCATTTCGGCGAGAAGTGCCACACTGTCTTCTGGGTACAGTTTAGTATCCATGGCTATCCACTTTTCGATTTCAAAATGCGCTGCAAAGGCATTAGCAAATTCTAATTTCGTTTGAACCACAATTGTTTCTTTCCTTAAGCTGATATGCGTACTAGATTTCTCTATTTTCCTTGTAGTTTTATATCATATTAATGTTGTCTTCTTCCATGACACTGACTGGATGGTATGGAGCTTGATGTTTGTTAATTAAGGTGTCACATACAAAAATCTACCCTCAGCACAGTGTTCCGATGTTTCAGTTCAGTTCAATTCTCCTAACGACGTTCCCAAAGTGGCTCAGCGGTACGAAACCATTGTTGTACGCACTTGGCGCCGTGTGTCCGTCCAAGACTGCCGTACATGTATGTCTTCGGTTATGATATAGTTTGATTTTTTAATCCCTGCCCTGTCCATCTCTCTCTCTCTCTCTCTCTCTCTCTCTCTCTCTCTCCCTCACCCCCAACCTTGAAAAATCAAGACCCATCTTATAAGGCAGATCTACATTTTGGGATTGTTTAAGAAGGTTTAAAACACCTTAAGCAGAATTTTAGACTTTTGATTTAGATAGTTGAAGTCTATTTAGATATTTGATACAAGAGATGGAAAAACAAAACAAAACAAAAAAATAAACGCCGTTTCATACCAGAATAATTACGGCAACAGTGATTAACCCTTTGTTCTTTACAAGTGGACTTGCCCATCCTTACATATATCATTTGGATGAGTCTATTTTTATGCCCCCGCCACGAAGTGGGGAGGGGCATATAGTTTTGCCCTTGTCCGTCCGTACATACGTCCGTACATCCGTCCGTCACACTTTGTAGTACTGTTCTTGTCTCCGCAACTCCTCCTACAGTATTCGATGCAGGGAGCTGAAACTTGGAACACAGTTCAGACATGCATTGAACCTGTGCATAAAGGAAACAGAACTTTGATATAGATCTTGGTTGCCGAATAATGTCCCCTTGAATAATATACATATTATAACCATATTTCACATTTTAGTACTGTTCTTGTCTCCGCAACTCCTCCTACAGTATTTGATATTGGGAGTTGAAACTTGCAACACAGTTCAGACATGCATTGAACATGTGCATAAAGGAAACAGAACTTTGATTAAAGTCTTGGTTGCAGAATTATGTCCCCTTGAATAATATACATATTATAACCATATTTCACATTTGAGTACTGTTCTTGTCTCCGCAACTCCTCCTACAGTATTTAATGTAGGGAGTTGAAACTTGCAACACAGTTGAGACATGCATTGAACATGTGCATAAAGGAAACAAAACTTTGATTAAGGTCTTTATTGCAGAATTATGTCCCCTTGAATAACATAAATATTTTGACCATATTTCACATTTGTAGTACTGTTCTTGTCTCTGCAACTCCTCCAATTGTATTTGATGTAGGGATTTGAAACTTGTAACACAGTTCAGACATGCATTGAACATGTGCATAAAGGAAACAAAACTTTGATCCAGGTCATTATGGCAGAATTACATCCCCTTGAATGACATGCATATTTTGACCATATTTCACACTTTGTAGTACTGTTCTTGTCTCTGCAACTCCTCCAATAGTATTTGATGTAGGGATTTGAAACTTGCAACACAGTTCAGACATGCATTGAACATGTGCATAAAGGAAACATAAATTTCAGTCAGGTCTTTATTGCAGAATTATGTCCCCTTGAATAACATACATATCTTGACCATATTTCCATAGCTTAAATACAATCTCACCTTTTATCGTCGCTCTAGCGGCCTCATTTATTAACAGATTTTGATATTACATCACAGCTTTATTGGGTATGACAGAACCTCGAACAACTTTGCGTTTCAGGTTTGTAGGATGAAGGTCAAGGTCAGAGTTGCTATTTTCAGAAAAACTTGGGCATTGCTCCAGCGCTTTCATTTACAGATCGATTTTGCTGTAACTTCATATAAATGTTAAGTATAACAATATCTTGGATAAATTACTGTTTCAGCACCGCAGGTCCAAGGTCAAGGTCACAGTTGCTATTTTTAGAAAAAAACTTTATCATTCCTCTACTCCTCTATTCATTGACAATTTTGATGTAACTTCACTCAAATGTTTAGTGTGACAATATCTTGGACAAGTTCGTGATGCAGAATTTCAGGGTAAAGGTCAAGGTCATATTTGCTATTTTAGAAAATATGCTGTCATCCCTCTGGAATGATTTTGGCATAACTTGACACAAATATTTAGCTTGACAATATCTGGGACAAATTTACGTTTCATCATTGTAGGTCCAAGGTCAAGGTCACAGATGCTATTATAGGTAAATGTAAATCTTTGTCATGGTTCTAGCGCTTTTATTTTTTTTACTGATTTTGATAGAACTTCACACATATATTATGTATGACAATATCTTGGACAAATAAACCTTTCAGGGTTGTAGTTCCAAGGTTAAGGTCACAGTTGCTATTTTTAAGAAAAACTCAGTCATCCCTCTAGCACCTTTATTTATTGACAGATTTTGATGTAACTTCACACAAATATGTTTTAACACATTACTTTTCTAGTAAGGCATATGGCGGGGGCATTCATCATCTTTAGTGATTGTCTAGTTTATTAAGATTTCGGATGGATGTTTTCATTTTTATTGTATTTTTGCATAGAAATTCCTGTAGGCAAACAGTGTAGACCCTGAATACACGCCGCATTCTGCGGCGTTTAAACTGGGTCTGCACTGTTTACACATGTCCACAAAAAGGTTTTCCAGTCTAAAATAGGTAAAAAATGAATTGATACAGATTTTAGGATAATATCAACAAATGAATATATTGTGTCAATATGAACGGTAATTGAGAAATGCGGAGACGAGAACCCTGTAACAACTGGAGCTAAAAGTAAAAATGCTGTATTCTTATAAATCAGAACAATCAAGTGTATCGTTTCTATCGCAAACTGTTTCTAATTAGCTGTTGCCATGGCGACGGCGCCTAATTTAACACTTAATCCTGTTTAAATCTGTTGACATTTAGAATGTTTGTTAAGCCATCTTCGTTTATTACCCTGATTGTTCATAGATAATAAAAAAGCAATCCGTGTCACAGCAAAGTGTATTCTCAGTTTCAGTAATTATACATTTGAGCCACGACGTGTGAAAACCAACAATGTGGTTGTGCGCCCAGCGCAGACTCAGATCAGCCTGGGCATCCGCCCAGTCTGATCAGAGTCTTCGCTGTCCGCATGAAGGTAGCTTAGACTCTTAGCTACCCTTTAAGCGCTTCGCAAAGAGTCTGATCAGATTGGGCTGATGCCCAGGCTCATCTGAGTCTCCGCTGGGCGCACGACCACTTTGTTGGTTTTCTCGTGTCGCGGCTCATTTCAGTTCAGTTCAATTCTCCTAACGACGTTCCCCAAGTGACTCAGCGGTACGTAACCATAGTTGCACGCACTTGGCGCCGCGTGTCCGTCCAAGTTATTACACATGTATTAAGTTAACCTATTTATGCCCAGCGGACTATTCTACTTGTATAATATTGGATGAGTCCATTTGTCATTTCAGGGGCGTCTGGTTACGCTTATACAAAATGTGCCCATTTGTTTGATGCAAAAAGTGTACCCCCTGATAAGACATCACAACAAGCGGCGTCTGATGCAGGGCGTGCGCAGGCTGCTTAAATCTCCTTTATGGGGCGCTGGGCATTACTGGATTCACCATAACCACCATCATCACATGAGGTCTATATAACAACATAAATTGACATTGTTATATACCTAATGAGACTTTACTATAGAAAACAGCCGTGTTGTAATCGACAACATTTTACGTTGGTTTCCTTCTATTCTTAATTGTCGCAATGCGACAGAATCGCTGACGCAGGGTTTCAACACTGTTAAAACACGGGTGCGCCAGGGTTTGAACGCCTTTAAAGCCCGCTTTCGTGTCGTCTGCAGAGCTCTGGAATCAAGATGGCGTCCGTAAGACGGTATATAACAATGACAATAAAACGTTCTCTTTTCCTGTGTTTAAAAGTTTGCCCGAGCCCTCGTGTATTAACATGTTGCTGCCGTCACCGCTGCGTGGTTCGGGCTGCAACACGTTAATACACTCGGGTTTGGCGAACGTTAAAACACGGAAAAGACTGTTTTATCCTCTTAATCAAACTACGTTGGGGTATCGTAACTATGCATCGTACATGTAACTACTTGCAAACGATCAGGGACCGTATTTATAAAAGGACTTAAGTCGTTGCTATGCTGTTGCTAAGGCTGCATTTCTATGAAGGAGATTCCCTACAACTACGAAATTTGCTCTGAAGGAACAGTCTTTAAGACTGTTCCTCCAGAGCAAATTACGTAGTTGTAAGGAATCTCCTTCATAGAAACTTAGCCCTAGCAACAGCATAGTAACCACTTATGTCGTTTTATAAATACGGCCCCAGGATTCATTTCAGGGGAAAGCAATTCTTGCATTTTCATTTTGCGTCTCTTTTCAATGGCACTCCACTGTTAAAGAAAAGAGTTTGCTCTTCTATGAACAAATGATTCCCTTAAAGAGCAAACATCTTTTGGAAGATTTACACATGCGGTCAGAGAGCATATGAAACATTGCGTTGCGTACATGTATGCTCCCTGACCTCACATTTAAATCGCGGTAATTTTATTTCTAAATATGAACGGTAACATATGATAAAGCTTAGACCGTTTGGTCCATCGTTGTGAGGCACAAGCAAGACAACTAAATTCTACTTACAATGATGGTATTTGGATAACGCGACGCCTGAATGAATTTTGTTAACCATCAATTATGGGGCTACAGAGGGCATGCGCAAACTACTGGGCTGGAGCGAAAAGCTTTTGCATCTTGCCTTAAACCGCATGTATTAATCGCGATGATTCATATTTCGAGTCAGGCACAGCTAAACCGAAATAAAGATTTGGGAACTATTCAATAAATGTGTGGACATGCGAGCTGTCGAATATTACATATGAATATGTTTTGTTAGTCGAATATGTAGATAATGAAGAAGAGTTAGAATTTTGTATGTTTGTGTAGAAAGAATTTGAAAGTGTAAAATTGCATTTAATATTTAAAACCGTTCTGTTAGAAAAAAAATGAAGTGCACTGGTTTGGAACATGCGATATTTATAAATAATGAAATGAGATGATCATCAGATTGAATTGGTTTTAAACAAATAACTTCAGGGAATAGTTAAAGTATAATTTACAGAGAAAAACAAGTCAATGCCATTTGTTAAATGCCATTTGAAAACTGACATTTTCGGCAGTTAAAACAACCTGTACTCAGAGTACTTTGGAATATAAAAGGGAGACCTATTATGTAACAGTCATGGTATTTATCATGTCAGAATATTGAAGGTGAATGGGTACACCATTTTCAGGGAAAGCAGCTACACTACTTTCCTCCCCCTCCGGCCCAACCCCCACGTGTCAATATTTGTCAAATGTTTGAGAAAAAAAAAATCCTCCCTTAAGAGTTAAATCACTAGGCACACAACAATGAATCAACATTGATATCAACCTCGATTCAACGTCATGACGTTGAATCAAGGCTGATTCAATGTTGGTTCAACGATTTGTGTCTGCTGGGAAGTATTTCCTTTAAAAGGATGCCCCTTTTTTTTGTTTTTTTTTATTTTTTTTTTATTTTGAAGGGTTTCGTTGTCTAGAAGGCAAATATGTCCCAAAGGTTTTTTAAGTTAAAAAGCTGAAAAATGGTTGCATACCCATTAACCTTTAGATAAGTCAATCACACACACTATATAAAGACCGATGCTCGGAAAGTTACTATTTGTATCGAAATACCTGAATGGGATGATATAACATGGACATGGACGCTGGATATGAGGGTTACTAGGATGAACCAGTCACACCACCGAAAACAAGATTCAGCAAAGATAGCCAAGGGACTCATAGTCAACTATGACCTTCTCCGACTTCGGTCATTATCAATTTTATTTCGCATTTATTCTTACATATGATTATTAACAACACACGCACAGGTACACACACATACACACACACACAAACACACCTCGCGACAGGCAGTAGTAATCACTTGGACTGCTCAAAAAAATGGAAAAGCTTGCTACCTCAGGATAGTGGTACGCCTTTTAGAACGAAAAAGAAAAAGGAAAGACATCAGTCAAGTACAGTGTGATACTTTTAAGTGTCAGCCGAGACACGACAAAATCATCAACAAAGTGGCATGTGCTCTCAGCGAAGACCGTAACACAACATCTGAATTGAATTCAGATAACAAGCCGTTATCAAATTATAAATTTTACATGTTTCAAATATGCATTTTATATACTATATTTACAAGCCACCCTCTCCCCAGAGAGCTTCGCCAAGCACTCCTTTTATGACCGTGATCGTAACTGCCCACTGCCCTGGAATAGCCCAGCTTATATGGGCAATCCTGTTATATAATATGTTCTATGAAAGGGTTATCCTTTGGAAGCAAGGATCACACCAAAGAAATGAAAACTGTCGAGTGTACAAGTTTTCTGGGCCAGACTAGCTAGTTTCGGCCAATTAGGCCTCATCAGTGACCCTCAAATATCTTTAAAGTTCTACAATAGAATCAATGATCCCAAAGGACTAGAAAATAAAATCTACACTATGATGAAGGGCACGGAGACTTTTTACGGTGACCACACAGTCCCAATCACCAGCTGTTGTGAAGTTTAATATGTTCTATGAAAGGGTTATCCTTTGGAAGCCCATTTTAGGCGTGATTCCCTTGTCATCCTGACTGAACGAACCGTCTTTTCTAAACCTTTAGAAAGCCTTTAAAACTTCAGAAAAGCTGATTTATAAGATCCATACACTGACTGAGGACAGATGAGGACAGACTTAATGTCTTCCTCTCTGTGCATTGCCCGTTCCACCACCAAAAACCAAGCTTATTCATAGGGCCATTGACCATTGCTTGATTGGTTGATTGATTGATGCTTAACGTCCACAGTAAACAGCTATGATCATGTCGGGACGGTCAGTTAACCTAACCTCACTATTCCTGGGCAGGCTTAGACCTACTAAGCGGTTAACCAGTACTAAGTGCACATACGTTCGCCAGTAACTGACAACATTGACCAACATTAACGGCCATCCCAGTCAGCGTACATTATTCAGCATCTATCGTTCGTGTGTTCTATGTCACATACCCCCAACACTTATGCTGCAAACACCTTTCCCGGTGGTTCGAAATCCCGGACGATAAAGTGACAAAGTTTACACGAATGAACCATGTAATATCGCTCGATTTTAATAGTATTTCAATGCTCCTATCGACGTAGTTCCGGGGCGTCCTACTTATTTGAATAATAGTAGGGCAAAGGCTTACTCTGCTTGCAGTAGGTGCGGGCGGGGGTTGTTTTGACATTTTCTCACTTCTTTCTCCCTCCCTTTGGGAGACGGCCCGATATAGACTGAAATACTGTCTCAAAGGGTCGTTAAACCAAAACAACCAAAACAAATTCTATCGAGGTTCCCCCGCACCTCAGCGGAACGAATCCATAGCCGCAGTAACGGGGCCTATATATCGCTCGATTTACCTTGACACATTTATATAGTATACTATCGTAAAAGCAACATATATAAGTGTCATTACTCTGACCATGCCCAAGGGTATTAAGAAGGAGAAGAAATTAGTATCACTAAACTTATCCGATGAATTTGTCAACGGGGAGAAATTCATCGCTCATCGGGGCACAGTTAGAGCAATCCATAAAAGAAAGAAGAATTATCATATGACACATGAAGTATTCAACAAAAATATCAAAGTTATTTAGAAAAAGTAAAGTTATTTGTTCACAGCTGAAGGAATAAATGTTATTTGTTCGATACTGGTTTGATTCACAAAGTTTATTGACACCAATCATTCGAAGATTTGCGCCACACAGTGTTGTTGCTCAACGTTGGGACACTGAGCCTTAGGAGAATGCCGCGTCGTCTTTGCGCCAGACTCAGTGTCCTGTCGATGATGACGTCGGATTAGGGAGTGGCTATTTCCACCGGAAATCTCGTATCCACTCCAACCTTGCATCCATAAAGCGAGGATTACGATACGATATGAAGTCGTGTTCTCGTCCTTGATATATCTTAAAAGCCAGGTAAAAGCATACGTAGAACACTAAGTTTACCACAGAGGGATGTCGTTTCTCCAGGATAGGCTAATCACATATAGCCTGTCCTATGGCCCAAAGGCATAGCCGTGGTAATTTTCTCTCGTGGGTTTTATGTCTTATTGTCGACAACCTAGCGACCATAATGTCCACATATACATGTTCTCTAATGTCCAAGACTTGTAAATATGTGATATCACAGATATGTACACTAAATACTATGTGTCTATTTAACTTTAATGTTTTTATATCTCCAAATGAATGAACTAAAAAGCACCATATATTGTAAAAGTAATATTACTAGGACACTATCGTGTAAGCACTGCATTCTTCTACCGCATTTGAAACTAAACTGTCAAATGACGGCCAATGCAATTACACTTGTCAGGTGTCATCGTGCCCTTAGGACAGTAATGGCTAGTTTATGTATAATTAATACTCTCCCTAGAAAAAGGTTACTTCATGAACAATGTTTCAACTTAGATATATTGCAGATTCTTACCATGGACATATCGTTTGGCGGATTCAATTTCCCCGACGGAAACCAACAGCTACATTTCTGCATGGGCTACTTCAGGCGCAACGTGGGACTGAGTACAGACCCTGACCACATAGCCATGTGGATTGAGGACTACGACGCCCTGTGTGAATTCACAAAATATTTACCAGTCCTGGACATTAGAGAACAGGTATATGTGGACATAATGGTCGATAGGTTGTCGACCATACGACACATAAAACCCACGAGAGAAAATCTACCACAGCTATGCCTTTGGGCCATAGGACAGGCTATATGCGATGAGCCTATCCTGAAGACGTCTAAGGCACCATTAAGTGAACCCAAATGTAACACAACATCTGAGTTCAATTCAGATAACAAGACTTGATCAAATTATAAAGTCATTTATTTTACATGTTTCAAATATGCATTATATATAAAGGCTGCGAGGGCTTTGCAAAGCTCTCACTTTAAGACCGTGATCGTAACTGCCCGCTGCCCTGGAATGGCCCAGCTTATACAGGCAATCCTGATGTATAAGCTCATTTTAGGCATGATTTTCTTGTCACCCTGACTGAACGAGCCGTCTTTTCTAAACCTTTAAAAAGCCTTTAAAACTTCAGAAAAGCTGATTTATAAGATCCTCACACTGGTTGAGGACAGACTTAATGTCTTCCTCCCTGTACACTACTCGTTCAACCACCGAAACCAAACCTATTGATAGGGCAATTGACCAACATTAACGGCAATCCCAGTCAGCGTACATTACTCAGCATATATCGTTCAAGTGTACTTTTTCACAAGACTCATATAAGCGCGGGCATCAAATGTCAGCATAGGGTCATCTTATGCACACATTTAATATTTGATTGGTACCAAATGCTGAATACCAAGTGACTATGCCATCAGGCATCTACTTCGGTTTGAACAGTGTTCAAGAAGAACAAGACAGATGAATTATATAAGTCTGGACAGTAAGTATGGTGCTTGTATACCATTTGTACCAGTATCAGTTGTTTAAAAATAGTTGTTACAGTCATCTATATAAGCCCCATTCTTGAACAGCTCCTCTTTTTATCCAATTTGATTTTAATGGTTAAGTGGCCTCTGCGAAAATATGTTTGGGAGGACAGACTCACAGACCCGTAGTCAGGAGGTCGAAGTCATGGATTCGTTGTGCAGTGCATTTGGTATGCGTATGTTTATACATGTATCGTTAGCATGAATTAGAACAACAGCATCGAAACATGTTTGTATTTATCGACATCCGAGTTATCTTGGACACATGTCAGAAAATGAATCTGAAGTCTGCTGCTACTCAAAAATCTACATGTGCCCAGTGTCTATACTTCAATCCCACGAAGGTTCAATATGAACTTCGTTGCAATCTTAGGAGACAATACTTGAAAATAGTTGACGACGGACGCATCATTTGAGCTTAATGACAATGGACCGGGGTAGTAAAAGGCGAACACATATAGAAAAGACACATGCATAAATATCAACTAACATATCTGTGAATTATTTTGAACAGGATGTTAGACATGAATTGCTTACATAAGAGTTGGTACTGCGAAGCTATGCAAATAATAGGTATTCCTATGGACGAAAATTGTGTTCCTTTCATGGCTGATTTGCTTTTGTTTTGCTATGATGTCTCTTTCTTTTGTCAAAAAGCTGAGATTTTTGGAGGCGTTCAATCAACTTCAAGATATCCGGTTGATCTCTTGAATATGGACAATAATCATTTTGATGGTATGGCAAATATAATGCTTTTTATGCGCTTCAATTCATAAGGCAAATTCCATCTGACAAACGAAACGTTTGTTTGATTCCCAGTTGTCTTCATCATACGGCTTATTATCTTTGTTTCAGCTTAGTGTCATTTCTTGGTTTGTATATTTACTGCACTGATCAGCTAAAAAAATCCTCATCAGAAACAAACTTAATGTCACATGAATCACATGTATGACAAACGCCATGACTATGATTTTAATATTATTGCCCATATTCAAACTGTGATGTTCCAGTATTAAGCCTCACAGTGTTACATAATTATCAGCCTATTCATTTCGTCACAGCAACAAATAACAATATTGACTCAAATTTGACGGTTTAACTTCTTATCTGTACCATAAACTTTGATGGCGATTCGACTTCGTTTCTAATTTAAATGCGGATTACGAGGTCTTTAGGTACCTGAATTTAATGGAAGTTAGTAATTATGCTAAAGAAAATTGTTGATAAAAATATCTATTCCGATCAGTTTAGAAGGACAGTCAGTTACATTGGATTATAAAAAGACATGAGTGGTATTCGACATACACCATCCTTGGTTGTTATTAACACCTTCACGTTCGACTGATGGTTTTTCTAGCCTCGTTAGATACACGCCAGTGGGTCAAGCCTCAGACTTAACGAATGCTCCGATACTTTAATATAAAGTTGGCCGTGCATGATGTCTTCCTGTCAGTGGTCGGGATAATGGGGGTTCATGCGGTGATTTCATTTTCTTTTCTTCTCCTTCAGAATCTCAGTATCTATGTTTCTGTTGAGTCGTCATCTTTGAGACATCATAGTGTTATTTCTTGACTTGAGCCGCGACACGACAAAACCAGAAAATGGAATATGCGCTCAGCGAAAATTTAGATCAGCAAGGACATCCCCATTCCGATCAGAGCCTTTGCTGTTCACTAAAAGTATAGCTATAGCTTCAGTCTGACAGTGAAGATTCTGATCAGACTGGGCAGATGCCCAGGCTGATCTGAGTCTTCGCTGGGCGCACATGCCACTTCGTTGGCTTTGTCTTGTCTCGGCTCATTTATATGGTTACCATGCTGATTTATTGATGAGCTAAAAAACCTGCATGCAAACCAAACCAAGTTTTACATGACTAACGGTGTCACCAAAAATCAAGTATCAAACCTTAAAACAGAAAATTACTCGAGAAAACAACTCTGTCCTTGCTCAAAGAAATAATTATAGCCCGCAGTAAAAACGTAATGAAAATGCACGGTTAGTTGTTTCTTGCTGATTTGATGATCAAATAAATGAATATCTCGTGTTAATTAATGTTAATGTAAACACCTCCGTATTAATGACTTAAAGATTGTCTTCCTCGTTTATTTCATGTTTTCAGAAACAAATATTTTAACAAAATTTCGTAGGACAATATGTAATAGTCTAATAATTAACCGTAAAACTTTTGAGAAAATGCATGTTTATTCGATAAATGTGGAATGAAAAATAATCTGCAAATTAAAATGCAAATTACCAATTTCCTCGCGGCCTATAGACCACGTGTGTCATGTGATCATGTACAGGTATATTTCTTATTCGTGCACGTGAGTGTGACGTATGAATAAATTATATTTGTCCAATAATGAGATTTTAGCCGCGGTCCGCGATTGGATAAAAATTATCTTATTTTTTGTTTAAAGTCACTTTTATCACATATTATTATCTAAACTCTAATTCAAATGTATAGTTTAACCATGTCGAAGGTATTGCATGAAATATTTCATCAAATCATTTTTGTTATTATTATAAAGGGAGTAAATCTTTAATCTTGCTACCTTGGACGATGGAGCCATATGAAAATGGAGGCTGGTCTTAAAGGTAAGAATGTGATCTTAAAAAGAGCAAATTGTAGTGAACAAAAGTGACACCCAATTGGGCGATTATTCTTGCTAAGAGCTACTTCCTCTGAAAATCAGGGAGGGAGTCAGAAATATCATTAACATTCGCTAAAAGCAAACGAAGCCCCAACAGCACCTGCATTTGTTTTCATAACTCTATGGACACATGAGATCTAATAACAACTTTCTGACTCTTACTGTTTAGGTAATAAGTAATCCAGTCGAGCCGCGAATGTACCAGTTATACCCTGCTGTTTCAATTTGAAAATCAGACATTTATGCCACACTCTGTCGAATGCCGTTGATACGCGTATCGCACAAGATCATACATGAAAACTGATTATTATCCGAAGTCTGACTTTTATGCTGATAGATATCCATCACCTGAAAAGTTGTAGACTGATCTGGTAAAACGAGAATTAAATGTTAGTGTCTTTTGATACCAAGCCTATCAGGCGAGACCAGAAACAGCGTAGGAATGGCGAAGCTTGCCGAGCCAGTCCGATGTGTTTCTGATCGAGCCTGATAAACTTGATATCAAAAGACACTTACATGGTTTTCTATTTATCATGCATCATTGGAATATTTTCAGGTGAAAAGAATGTCAAACAAATGAAAAGCAAACGAAGTTTTGTTCGAATTCGCTGACGTCGCAAATGTGTCATGACGTAAGTCGGTGACGTCTTTTAACCAATCGAACGTTATTATCACGACCAACATCGGTGTCTTCAGAGATCGCTTCTAAAGGTACTGCCTCATATTATTCGAACATGCGCAGTTCAATAGAGACATGATATCAGATTATATTATCATACCCCTGTTATCAGGTGGAATTTTGCAGGAATGCATGATAAAAAGAACTTCGCTCAACTCAACATCCTGTACATTGATATTTCCTGTTTAGACTCTTAAGATCCCTAAAACCACAGTCTCACTGTCACGTTTTGAGGGCTAGGTTTTACCACGTTTTAAGACGTGGCAAAGCGGCAGTATACGTTGTAAAACGTAGTGAAAACGTATATAAATGTAGCTAAATACGTGGCCTAGTTACGTTTTATCTAAAGTGTTTAACTCAAAATTGGCATTTTGATATACGTAGTGTATGCCTTGTATAACGTAGCAACACGTAGTTAAACGTGGTCAAAACGCATTAAAACGTAGTCGCAACGCATTAATACGTACAAAACGTAACAAGAATAACCTAGTTGTCCTCTAAGCCTCAGTCTCACTGTCACGTATTGAGGACTAGGTTATTCTACGTATTCAAAACGTACCAAAACCGGAATATGCGTATTAAGACGTAGTGAATACGTATTATGTACGGATATATGCAGCTACATACGTGGAATAGCTACGTTTGAATTGAAAATTAAACTTAAACGTACATGTAGCATTTCGAAATACCTATTGTATGCATAGTAAAAACATATTGAAACGTAGTCTAAACCTACGAGAACGTAGTTGAAACGTTACATGTACAAATACGTAGCCATACGTGAAGGTCCTCTACATACTTCTACGCATTATATACGCTTTTCCCACGTCTTTGTACTTTTTGAGGACGTTTATTCTGCGTTTTATTACGATTTGGTATGTTTTCCGATACCTACTCAAACTCACTTTGACTAGGGAGTTATTATATACCGGACACTACATAATAGTCCCTAGTAAAACGTACGGAATCGTAATAGGTAAGTATGCTGTTCTCATCCCTTCTGAAAGCGTGACACAAAGCCGTTTGATAACCGGATAATACGAATTAAATCGTAGTTAAACGTATTAGAAACGTACTAGACACGTTGTAACACCTAAATACGTACAAAACGGGGTACAGACGTAGGGCGGGAAACGCAGAACAACCAAGACCTCAAAACGTGACAGTGCGACTGTGTCCTTACTTATCATTACAAACAGAGAAGACACTGATCAGATCAATTGCGTTAGGTGCGCAGTTTAAGATGTATTTATTGCTTCCAGACAATCTTACTTCAGAATAAATTTTCATCTTGCCTCCAAAGTTGCGTTCCATGGCTCATATTAATGAGCCGCGACACGACAAAACCAACAATAGACGCAAACCAAAAATGAGCCTATCTTGGGTCGTCTTATGTTTTATTTATTCATTTAGTTTGGTCTTTTCTGTGAAAAGCAATTGCATGATAAATGATTTAAAATTTGATTACATAGACCAGTAAACGAGAAAAGAAAAGAACGTTGGCATTACTTAATTACAAAGCGAATCTTTCTAATATTGGAATGCCACTGATATGGCATAAACTGTTGCTGCTAAGTTTCCAAAATTCCGTGTTTACTTTCATAAGAATTTTGCCAAATTCGTACCTGTATATAGTCAACTATCGATATCTTAGGGTCGAAGATCATCCCAAACTACTAATAGATCTATCTCAAAATAACTTTTCTGGGCCAAACATTTACTTTGAGATATCAGCTGTTTTAGATAGCCGGTGTTAAAATGTAAATAAAAATGGGAAATGTGTCCAAACTATACTCTTTGATATGGAGGTACTTTGATATATCAGTGTTCGAGATATCATAAAAAGCTGACTGTACCTTAACTTTGATGGGGACGGACAACCACCAAAACTCGCTGCTTGACATCTGAACGCCTCTGCTAGCAAAACGGAATTGTAGTATTAGTCAGTTCGAAACCAGCACTCCTGACTTCGCTGCTAGCAGCTTGAAGTTACAAAGTTGCTCGTCTTCTCGCTCGCCTATCTCTTTTGATATCGTATTTGACTTCAGCTGTTGCTCCGTCGCTTCTCTTCTGGTTTTCCTTTTGCGCTCCTTACTTTCGAAAGGTGTACTTCTGTACGAATTGTCTTATGTTACTTCATCGATTTGTATGGAATCCCATTCATAACTGCTTTTCATGCTTTTTATTCCGTTTGTTTTTCATATGGTTTTCCATCCGTCCTTTGCATTTACAATTAGTAACTGGTACTATTATTATTATCATTATTGTATTGGCAATGCTTTCCCTTTGTTCCGTCTTTTTTCGAAAAATAACTGATTTATATTTAATACGTGCGTGCGTTTGTGTGTTGAGCTGAGAAAAGGGCACGAGATTGAAATGTCTATTAAATTGATACAAACATTACATGCTTATAGTCACACAGAAAAAATGCATGTTTTCCCCTAGTGCAGTTTGATGTGACAAGACGAACAGATAAAAGGTCAAGAATGAGCCACGAAGTGTCCTTAATATCTTGTGTTTCGCTTTAGACAAGGTTGAGGACA
Organism: Ctena decussata; assembly: GCA_963989385.1. Taxonomy (NCBI): domain Eukaryota; kingdom Metazoa; phylum Mollusca; class Bivalvia; order Lucinida; family Lucinidae; genus Ctena; species Ctena decussata. The sequence continues at coordinate 22,886,987 of OZ022502.1, forward strand.
ACTTGATACAAATGTACATGTGACTCTTGGAGGCACTAAATCAATGCCTCTGCCATTTTAGGTCATTCTACGACACCGTAAACACATTTGATAACCAGTGCGCGCACTAGGTCGAAACGACATTAGGTCAGAACGACATTGTAAACATATTTGATAACCAGTGCACGCACTAGGTCGAAGCGACATTGATTCCGGGTTTATTCAACGTTGAAACGTTGAATCAAACCTAATAAAATGTTGTTTCGGCGATTTGTGCCTACTTTGATTCAATTAACATTCAGTGTTATGAAATAATTCGATTTCAGTAATATAAAACATGAAAACAATTTAGTTTTAGCAACATAAAACATACGAGACCGTTTACTTATTACACACAAAGGACTTCTATGCTTAAGGCGTGAATTTTCCCCATGATTAAAAAGTTACACGGATCAGTGACTTTTGCTTTGCATTTATGACTATGACATGTAACTTGCATGACAAATGATTTTTCAAGTGTTTGTGTCTATGTAAAGTACGTTAAACATACGTTGACGTTGACGTCATTGTTGAGATAAATTGTAAATTATCCTCCAACTGATCGTTGAAATAATGATTTATTGTATACATTTCACCCTTTTTGACTTACATTACTTGGATAACGGACAACACTGGATAGTTTTGACTATATGTATGTGACCTTGACCTCATTTCAAGGTCATGGTACACAATGTAATCCTTGAAGGTCACAGTGCTACTGTTGACCATTCTTCTTCTTTGGCTTACTGAGTATCGTTCCCCCCCGTGACCCAGCTTCCCACTCATATATGTTGCGTATTTGCATCACACAAGTCTGCTGCATGAAGGAAATGCTGGGTCACGGGGGGGAAAGTAATTGTATTTTACTTATAGTGAAGCGTTCTCTTTTGGCCGCTTTGACCGGAAGTACAAGTATGGTTTTGCATGTTTAAATGCCAATCAAGCGTAACAAGAATAAAATCATTGCTTTGTATTGTTATATGCGTGTATTTAGCATGCATTTATGACAAAAATTTATAGAATGAATGACTGATTTCCATATTTTTATTACCTCAAAAAATGAGGTATGCTAAAACCTTGAATTTAGGGTAGGTAGGATCAGACTGGATTATCTCCCCATGTCTTTGGGTCTGAATCACAAATGATCTGATTTCATACGGTTTACATATTTGCGGAAGCTCTGCTAAGAAAAAATTGCCCTCTTTATACTTTTGAAAATTCGGACCTGTCTCGCCGGTCTAATGGGGAAAATCCTCGCCTTAATCATAGAAATCCTTTACTACTCATGTTTCTTCCTGTAACATATTGTGTATTATGTTTTGTGCTTTGGTTTGTTTGTTTTCATGTCAAACAAATCTCCAGTATTGTGGGAAATAAAGAATTGAATTGAATCGAATTATTATTGACAATGATAGTCTTTTAATTTTTTTTTTGGAAGCAACGAACGCATAAATAGCAAAAATGTGTCTGTCCATATACAGTGATGTTCTAACACTGCCCACGCCAAAAAGCACTTCAGCGAAACTCAGTTCTCAAAGTTACTATGAATAAGCCCAACGGTCCAAGAAAGACCAGAGAATATATTATCTACATATTACTATTATCGTTATTATTATGATGATGCTTATTATTATTTTTATTTGGTTTAAACATATTTTATTTCAAGAAATCTAACATTCATGGCAATGACAATATTGTTCTATACATAAACATAATAGGATTAGAACGAAAGCATAAGCTTATTTAGTTCTTCTCCTATTATTATTATTTATAAACAGTTTATCATTATTATTATCACTATAATTATTATTATTATAATTATTGGCAAAGATATTATTTTTGTTTCTGTCTCGTCGTTTTATTTTTTTGTGCATTTATTTATTTTTATTTTTCATATTCTGTTGCTGCGTCTCATGGTGTCGTTTAGCTGTGAAAGAATCTAACAGAAAGTACGACACGAGATAACCAAAAACGTGGTTTTGCGCCCAGCGCAGACTCAGATCAGCCTGGGCATCCGCCCGGTCTAATCAGACTCTAAAGGGTAGCTAGGGGTCTAAGCTACCTCCATGCGGACAGCGAAGACTTTGATCAGACTGGGCGGATGCTCAGGCTGATCTGAGTCTGCGCTGGGCGCACAACCACTTTGTTGGTTTTGTCGTGTCGCGGCTCATTAATATGAGCCATTGAACGCAACTTTTGTGGCAAATTGAAAATTTATTCTGAAGTAACATTTCTGGAAGCAATAAATGCATCAACAACAAAGAATGTCTGTTCATATGCAGTAATATTACATCATCGCCCACGGCAAAGGTACCCACTTCTGCGGAACTCTGTTTTCATACTGACTCGGAATGAGCCCAAACGGTCCTAAAAAGGACAGATCAATGGTGACGTGAGGGCCGCCTCACTTCACTTTGCACAAGTGCAGTGAAGATGAAACGAATTATTAGCGAAACAAGTCTGGAAGTAATTATAAAAGGAACAGTAACAGAAGATTAGGTTTAACTGCTCACGTGCAATAATGTAATGATACAACACTGCCGAGGCACCTAGCACCCCCCCCCCCTCGTGAACATATTACAAAAAAAGTAATAAAGTCACAACAGCTTTAGAATAGTTATCGCTTCAGAAGCACACTTTCATTATCACCCATTTACATGTTCGTGAAAGTCATTTTCATTCATTCAATAATTCTGATGATTTACGGAAACAAACTAGCAGATAACTAAGTGTCAGATTATGAGGCAAAAATAACTACAATCAATGGCATTACTAAGAAATGAGCCGCGACACGACAAAACCAACAAAGTTGTTGTGCGCCCAGTGGAGACTCAGATCAGCCTGGGCATCCGCCCAGTTCGATCAGACTCTTCGCTAAGAGGGTAGCTAAGGTGTCTAAGCTAGCTTCATGCGGCAAGCGAAGACTCTGATCAGGCTGGGCGGATGCCCAGGCTGATCTGAGTCGGCGCTGGGCGCATAGCCACTTTGTTGGTTTTCTCGTGTCGCGGTTTATATTCGACATTGCCGTATATTATTTCCAACTAGTAAACCCAGGATCATGTATCTCATTGTCTGCTGGTTCATTTATCAAATCATCCGTGGGATCACATACTTTATTTGAGCCGCGACATGCAAAATGGTGCTAAGCGATATGTGGCCAGCAAGGGCTCGGACAAACGCATCCAAACACAATATATATGTACAGTCATAAAATGAAGACTCTAGCTAGATCGCAAGAATACACAGACTTGTTTGAGTTACTGCTGTTTGCAAATACGTCAGGCGCATTTTATCATGCATCTGCTACAAAACTCACCTAATAACAGGGGTATGATAACATCACAGTATCCGAACTACATGTACAATCTCTTCCGGGTTTCATAGCGTTGAATCGAGAGTACACACGTTCGCTTATAACCAGTAGTCGAAAATCATTATGTTTTGAGATTTTATCCGGAATCTGCTTCGTCATTTATAGCTATTCAGCTTCGAAAATGTAAAGAGGTAAGTTTAATATAATTTGCTCTTCGGTCTTTTACTTTATTATCCTGTACAATGTCGTGTATGGGTGGGTAGTAATTGGTACAGTATTCAAATCGCCCTTGGCATGATTCTTAAACCATTTTGAGCATTTTCTTACATGTTTTATAAAAAATCTTTAGAATAAACGGAAGGCGTTATCAATCTACAGTTTGTTAGTTTTGATAAAAGAATGATAGCTAAGTTTTGCACGACACAATCTCGTGTTAAATTAAGCTGTTCGGAAAAAAAATCTGCGACGGCAGGGAGGTTTTCATTGTACAGGGCAATAAAGTAAAAGACCGAAGAGCAAATTATATTAAACTTACCTCTCTACATTTTCGAAGCTGAATAACTATAAATGACGCAGTAGATTCCGGATAAAAACTCAAAACATAATGATTTTCGGCTACTGGTTATAAGCGAATTTTGTACTCTCGATTCAACGCTATGAAAACCGGAAGAGAGGGTACAGTGCGTTCGGATACTGTGAACATGATGTTATATCATGTATCTTTAGAACTGCGCTTGCGCAAATGTTATCAGGCCATGCCTTCACAAGCGATCTCAGAAGACTATTAGCTACATACTGACGTTGGTCTTGATAACAACGTTTGATTGGTTAAATGACGTCACCGACTAACGTCATAATGCATTCGCGGCGTCAGAAAGTTCCAACAAACTGGTTTTGTTTTTCATTTGTTTAGCTCTTTTTTATGCCGTAAAATCTCCTAATGATGCATGATAAATAGAAAACCATAATAGTGTTTGTTGATATCAAGTTTATCAGGTTCGACCAGAAACACGTCGGACTCGCCATTCCTACGCTGTTTCTGGTCTCGCCTGATAAACTTGATATCAAAAGACACTAACATGGTATTCTCTACATAGCTTGGCACGGCTAATTTGATCCGATGATAGCTTACGACATAATGTGACTATCAAAGACTCGGGCTATCTATATTTCCCGTGACAAAATGGCTAGATTGCCAAGAGATTATGCATTGTAGATACAAACAATCATGACTCTGATCAGATTTTACGGATGCGCAGGCTGATATGAGTAATAACTGTTCAAACATACATTTAGTCACCATTTTCCTGCCCCAGCTTAATTAATAAAATCATATAACATCAGTTTCAGTATAATGCGATCTCTTGTAGAATAGATAACACTACTCCGATTCGTATCTCATTGATAATGCTATTAATAACATCCATTTGTTTTTCTAACAGTCACACTGCCGTTCTAATAAAATGAATGTTTGATTCGTCTTTATTCAGTGTCCCTTAAGTAGTTCTCATAATTTACCATTAATGCAATGTTTTTGTCTCCCCGGGTCCCTAGGGACACAGATACTGCGCTTGTTATATTGAAAGCCATTGGATCTTCCTACAACCGCAAATAATAGAAAGTCTGGTGAATTTTCCAACTGGGATTGCGCTTTTGGTAAATAGATTGTGGGCACTAAAGTACTATACGTGGTTACAAGACTGTGAATTTATATTTTCCTTCTTCCGCACTTACACTGTTTCATGGTTTTAAACACTGCCATGTGTAAATACCGTATACGCAGTAATTTTGGCGGTGTTCCATTTTTCGCGATATTTCGCGGTCACTTTAAACCGCGATTATTAAAATCGCGAAAAATGATTTCCTGTTTCTTACAAAGCATCATCAGTAGAGACAGCGTCCATATGTTTTGTTTCTATTTGCGTCGGTAAAGCTGGTACTTTTCATTTGAGCCAGTTCTTTCATTAACCTGCGGCCGCAGGTTAATGAAAGAACTAGCTCAAATGAAAATCAAGCAATTTTGATTTTTGCGCATGTTGCTAACCGCGAAAATTAAAAATGGCGAAAATTAATGTTTATGCTTTTGCCCCTTAACCGCTAAAATTTGAACCCGCGAAAATTGCCCCCAATACGGTATTTGGTTAAAGTGCATCAATTTTTCTCACCAGCCTCTGCACAGTCTTTTGTAAATTACTTTAATTTTTCTCCACCTTTTGTTTCATGCTCTAAATCTTGGATGCAATGTCATGTCGCCTACTGGATGCAACAATCATGTAAACCTATTCGATTTTGTGGCACCATCTGAAGGGAGCGTAAGGTTGCACGGTTACTTTTAATTCAAGCCCAAAAACAGATTTTATATCAAGTTTATCAGGCGAGGCCAGAAACAGCGTAAGAAAAGGGAGGCTAGCAGAGCCATTCCTACGCGTTTCTGGTCGATCAAATCTGGGACCGAGGTTATAAAACGTTTTTCATGCTCAGCTGAGTTGAGCATGAAATTTTACCTGCTAATAAATAGCAAATTACTGATAAGTACGGTTGTTTTCTTGCTCAGTTTGGCTGAGTATGAAATTTTCTCTGCTTATGAATATGAAAAGGCCAACATTAGTTGGCATTTTCATATTTATCAGCAGAGAAAATTTCATGCTCAGCTGAGTTGAGCACAAAAAAAGTTTTATAACTTCGGGGCCTGATCTCAAGTTACAGATACTTAAAATCTGAGGCTTACATGTATAATAAAAAATTCAGATTCTTCAGTCACAGCGCAGAAAATGCCCCTGTCACAGAACACGAACTTTTTTCATCACATACTTTCAAATAAGCCCGATCACAAGTTACAGAGAGAGGTATTGCTCCCTTCTCTGCCTCTCGTAATTGTTTCTATGCATGTTTACCCCTAATATTCTGATTGTTGCATAAAATTACATACGAAAGATAACTATCGCATATCAGGTATAGTCCGTTTGCTCCCAAATGCAAACGGCATTCCCATTTTTTTTCTCAAAATTGGTTAGAGGCAGAAGATTTTTGAATTGCTCATTCTTAATTTTCAACCTATACATAACAAAATCATAATTTTGTAAAAATGTGAGGCTTTGCATAAAAAAAGTTTCTTTACAAAATTGCACCTAAAATATGTCATTTTCACCCATTTGTTACAAGGGAGTAAAAGTTGGCTGTTGGAATTCCCGTTTAGTCTTACGTATTAGAGCATGTGACCAATGTATGTTGTCCCTGGAACAACAAAATTTGCATAATTAATTAAAATTTTATTCTGAATCCGTTTTTTCTACATTTTGTTTCACCCATATATTAGCAAATTTTGAAACATAAACCTTTTACTCGCAAAAATATATAAAAGTTCAAAATTTATTTACAACATAGTATCACCTGACCAGTGACACCATGCGTTGCGCGTGTGGACATGTGAATACATTTTACTATTCCATTCATATACGCCCACACCTGTAGTAAACAACGAGTTTACGCTATTGTCTATCAACAATATTTTGGCTCTTCTAACAAGCATACATGTACGACGCCCTTCAGTGAAACTGTCAGTTTTTGCATAACTGTTAATGGAAAACATCTTACAAAAGCATCCAAAAATTTTGATTTTTCGTATTCTGTTATGTATAGTTATCGGAATCATTAGGACATTAGAACATTTGATGGAAATTTCATCGTTTTCGAGAAAATAAGCAAAACCCCGTTTGCACTTGGGAGCAAATGGACTATAGTATGTCAGAACATAAACACCTGATATTGATCAAAGTTCCTGTTGTCCACGGTGTCACTCGCGGTAGAGGTAAAATGGCAATTGTTTCGTCTGCGACAATTGCTGATAGAAGCTTCGATTTATGATGGCAATGTGATCACTCGAGAGCGTTATTGCTGTGATCAAAACAGAACGCCAGAATATGTTTCTGATTATTCCTCTCATGGAGATTGTTTGAGAGTTTATTGGAGATTAAATCAGTCACTAGTGGCGACAAAACTGTGAATGCTTCATTGGAATGTGATATAGTGTTTGCAAATACAGAGGATTGTGATTTTCTGTGATTTCAACACACCAGTTGTGCGAATTTATTTTGTCAGCATTTATTTTCAAATAATCATCCCTTCTGTAATATTGTGGCAAAGTTCTGCTGTTGTTGGATATTGAAATTCTGCGGAAAACCTTAAAATGTAATAATGGCAGACTTTGGTAGGTAAGCTGAAGGAAATGTAGAAATCTGTTTCTGAAATTAAAAGACACGTGGTTATCACCAGGCCCAGAGGTTATAAAACTTGAGTACATTCTCAAACTCAAAATAAAGCACACTGATTGGCTGACATGCTCAGAAGCAGCCAATCAGTGTGCTTTATTTTGAGTTTGAGATTATACTCAAGTTTTATAATCTCGGACCCAGGTGCGTTGGTATTGTTTTAGGATTTTCTGAATAAATTTTTTTTGCATTTGAGTCGCTACTGTAAGCAAAAGATATCCTTTCCATTATTCAGTTAATTCATTACAACATCTACACTGTAACGTCCACTAAAAATAAATTTAAGAATTTTGTAAACCCGGTTGTAACAGAGCAAAACTCGTCGTCTGATCTGTTCTGCACTGTTTAACATTTTATTGCAGTCGCTAAAATACACAGTATTAAATCGGAAACTGGTTGGTCTAAAACTGTTTACGGAAAATTTTATTACCTAGTATAGATATCTTGGAAGAAAATATTATTATATTAATGATATGTAATTTTATTTTTCATCGCATTTTATTGTATATTTTTCTTTATATTATTGACGTCATCATTTTAACTGAAAATTCGGTCTAACCTATACAATACTATAGTTTAGCAGGAATCAATAAATAAATGAAAAATATAATTTATGAAAAAAATCACAGTTATGGGTTTTGTTATAATTTAAAGAGTATCCCTAGGCTACCGATAAAAAAGTCAAAACAACGCGGAAGAAACGAGGATGCAAGTAAGACTGTAATCGATGATGAACTACATTGCGTTTCGACATGTATATATTAAAATAATTTAGCATTCCATGAACGTTACGTATTTTGAGAAGTTGGACAATGTAGAGATCAGATTTTATTCTTCCTGCATTGAACGGGGTAATAAAAATATAATTTGCTGCCAACTATTTATACGGTATACGTTATGCAACTATAAAAGAAACTTAGAATTTCAAGAAAAGATCTTAAATAAACATCAGCTTTAGCGTTCTAACTATAGGGAATAAGTAACCAACTTGACGCTTCTTTGTAACTACATGTATTTCTATGCAAATCAGATAATAAAACAGCGTCTACAAGCAAGCTTACCTGAGTAGATATCATCCATGGAAACGTAACATTTCATCTGTGGTATTTTGGAAGTATCATTTTGGTATGAACAGCATAATTTGAGCCGCGACACGACAAAACCAACGAAGAGGCATGTGCGCCCAGCGAAGACTACGATCAAGGCTTAATGTATTACAGCATAACCTGAATAGCGTTGCCGGTTCTAGGGATCGTGATCGGTGTTGCAAATACATCAACGGTCATGTACAGAATCAATTGATACGAGTCTGTTTTATGTAATAGTTATACCATGGTTTGTCCGCCTGTACGAGGAGATAATCCACGAGCTTTACCATGGTTTGTCCGCCTGTACGAGGAGATAATCCACGAGCTTTAGTGAGGCGGACAAACCATGGTATAACTATTTTATACCACCCTTACCAGTGTAGACCTTGCTCATTGCGAAATATTTCGTGCTAGAGTTGGCGTTTTCTGGTAAGGGTGCTATAATTTTGTTTCTTTGGTGCATTGCTTGCTTCCTAAGGATCTAAGTTATATATCCACCGACGGGGTAACCATGGTCGGGGGATGGTGCTGGGAAACTTTCAGTGCAAGGGCGACGTATTTGGATAATAGTAGAGCAAGGTCATACTGTGCTTGCAGAAGGTGCTGGTAGGGTTGTTTGGACGCTTTTTTCTCCCCTAATATATCTCTTATCTTGCTTCCTGTCTCTTGGAGATGGCTCGATATAAATTGAAATATTGTATGAAAGAGCCTTTAAACCCAGAACAACAACCACCCAACATATCCACCTTCACTACATCTGGTGTTGTTCAGTATGACGGCCGTATGACGTCTGCGCGAACGTCATCATAGAGAATGATATACATGTATTTTCAGGTCCTTTGGGATCATTGAGTGCATTTCGAGATACTTTGAAAATAGAGTTCTACTATTGTAAAGTGATTTCAAAGGGCGTGAACGGTATCGCACATTTCATTACCGCTCATAAACAAACTCAACAAAACCGATTTAGCTATTTTCATCTTGTTTTCTTTTTTTGGTTTATATTTTTGCTTCCAGTGTATCTACCTATTCAGAACTTAGTTATTCCTCTACCAAAAAGCAAAAGCTTATTCATATATTCATACAAAAACGGCACGTATTTAGCTTATTATGGACAGCAAAATGGACACTTTAGTTTGATACGTTTAAAATGAAATGCACTCCATGGAATTTAGCTTATTATAAACAGCAAAAATGGACATTTTAGTTTGATATGTTCAAAAATACACTCCATTGAATAATCTGAAATAGATAAAAATCAGAAAATAGGTGAAATGCTGAAATGCAAATAATTCAAATAAATCCGTTCCATTCATCATGTAAAACATGCGCGTCGACATAATTGAAAGCTGTCTGAAACAGCCGCTTCAAGGCAAAAGAAGAATCAGCTGTGGAATAGAACAGGTAAAACTCAATTTAACATGAGCACCCATTCTGTAGTTTTATGCTTTAAGGTACATTTGTATGTTACTAAAATCTGATCTAAATATGCATCTGAACAAGATTCGTAGTATTCTCTTAGCTGGCATGGCATATTGCACATTATTACAAGCCTTGGTACTTAAATCAGTTCCAGTAGATTATTGACAGTTTGATAAGATATTGATTCTGTCGCCAGATATTGCCTAGCCATATTCCCAGGTTGATACACTGACATAGAATGAAATATCTCGGGTCGCTAGTATCCTGTATATTCATCTAACACGACCTTAAAACTACATCACAACGGGTTAGAATAAAACTCCAACTAGACATAGAAGTCTGCTCCATCGAAAACGTATTTAAAGATTCAAGGCCATTACAGGACTAAAAAATATAGAGTCCAGCCATACATCATTTTAGTTATGATGCATACACAAACTTTGCCCAAACTTAGTTGTATTTGAAACTTTACAAAAGCAAGCGCACTTTTGTTACATACGTGATTTGCGTTTGCAATTTTTTCATAACCTGCGAGTAGTAAGCTACGGTTACGAATACGCCGGGCATCACACAACATGCAAACGGTACGCGCTTAGCTGTGGATGTATTTCTTCAGCTTACCAGGGGCCGTATTCATAAAGCCACTTAAGTCGTTGCTATGCGGTTGCTAAGGCTACATATCTATAAAGGAGATTCTCTACAACCATGAAATTTGGTATGGAGGAACAGTCTTACAAAGACTGTTCCTCTAGACCAAATTTCATAGTTGTAGGGAATCTCCTTCAAAGAAATTTAGCCTTAGCAACAGCATAGCAACCACTTAAGTCGTTTTATGAATACGGCCCCACGACGGAAGAGTCCGTTCGTTGTTATACAAAGGTATAGAATGACTTCTCCTACGAAGCCGCTGAGCCGATTGAAACCAAATTTAATATGAAGCCTCCAGGGGTTTCGAGAAAGAAAATTTGTCCGCGGCCGAAATATCTTCTTCCCAAGAACAAATGAAGTGAATGAGCTAATATTTTACAGGAATAACCACTCGAGTTTCTTTAAGTCGTAACCACTGTATGTAATAGGCTTCCGAGCAAGGGAAGTGAACGTTGTACATGTAAGTAATTTAGAAATGTAGAAATCGTAACCCTGGCCAGAAATCTAGATAAAAATGAAATTAATGGGGTAACATGTAGTTCATTCATTTTTTAGAATTTCATTGTGGAACTTCACAGAAATACTTATAGCAACATTGGCTTTCTGTTATATTAGCATGCTGTACCCGCTTTTTATACCCCCTATCAACAAATCTCTTTGAAAGTATAGCCAATGGTTTTCAAGTGGTGGTTATTTTAAAACTTAGGTTTAATTGTTTTCAGTCTATGGATTAATCTTTTAAGAAGTGGTTTCTTGAAGCTTATATTTGGACTTTAAACCTTTGTTAAAGAAATACATTTCAAAGCAGGGGCGTAACTAGGGGCAATTTCATAATACGCACAACCATGTTTTATTCTCTACTTCTTGAAGGGAAAGCTAGTATTTCAGCCACTTTGGTAATTGGTATTGAAATCTTGTCTAATTTATAAATTTTCAGCATGCAAATATGCAGGTGCGTTTTGAAATTTTGTCAATTTTGACAAAATTTCAATACGCACTTGCGTATTTGCCGTATAGGTAGCTACGCCCTTGCAAAGGACATTTGAAACCCATCTGAACCTCGAACCTCAGTATCTAGTTTTCGAACCTAGGTTTTGAAGACATATTACATTTGCTTGCTATAGGCTAGTAGAAATAGGTCTACATTGTGACATTCTGCTGCTATGGACTAACGCTGTGACAAGGAAGTTTTGTGCTCTCAGTAGGCAGGAGATAGGGTTGTAAGGATATAAAGGACCTACACGAGTGGTCATTTCATATGAAATTTATGAAACGAGCCTTCGGCGAGTTTCATAAATTTCATATGAAATGATCACGAGTGTAAGATTCTGTTTATCATATGACCCTTTAAAAAGGAGTTTTAACGCCTTCTAATTGAATTTATTTCAATAAGAAGACGTATTGTTGACACGGACGTTGTTCAATGACATTACATTTACGTGCAAAAATGTTATTACACGTGTGGTCATACGTTTTTTATGACACGACGTTATCCACTGAATAACAACGACGTCATATGATAAGGGTTGTATAGATATTTGTTTGTTTTGTTTTACCTTAATCTACTGTTTTCCTTTTATTTTTTTCTATCTCTGGGAGAAAGCTCGATAAAGAGGGACACACTGTCTAAAGGGATATAAAATACAATCAACCATCCAACCAACCCAATATTTAGGTAGATAACCGTTGTAAAAGTGTTTTAAGTTCGGCTTGATGGCAACCTTGTCGATCCCTTACTCTGAAAGCTTTGGTTATGAGCGTTGTCCATTAGTCACCTTGTTACACGTTCGCTTTGGAAACATGAGTTGTCCTACATTCGGTTACGAAATTTTGAAGATAATGCTAAAACTGAAATTTAGTATTTATTTAATGGCATTTCGTGCTTTCAAAAGCCATATATCGTAAAAGAACTATTATGTTGTCTTGCTTTATGACTCCCTTTACAGCGATTTCATGCCTCTATGAGATGCACAGCCATTATTTTACGATGCTGTTCCAATGAAATCGTCATAGAATCAGATCGGATTATAAGGTGTCATTTCAAAGACATTTGGAATGGAGATCTAGGTCATACGGATTTGATAAAATATTAAAGTCATTTAAAATAATGATACTAAAAAGATAAAAAAAAAATCTGTGTAAGCTGACAATGTATAAGATTGACCCTTGATATTTTAAGTTTAATCACAATAATACAGAAAGAAACAATCCAGTTATCAGTTATCACAAACTGGGTGAATATTTGCTGTAAGCGATCTCTGTTTAATCCTTAATGCGCCAAAAAGCAGACGACAAAATTTACGTCCGCAGAATTTCATAAAATGTTTCGCCCAAGCGATGTCATATTGAGAATTCGAACACTAGAGGGCAAACAGCGTAGATCTAGATGAGGCGGCTCATTATGGGCCACCTCATCTGGATCTACACTGTTTGCCAATTCAACAATTTTAATTTTTGGCGCTTTAAGGGTTAAACTGCGCTGCTGCTCTGCTAATTGATTTTATATCAATGTCACGTCTGTCCAATATCTACAGGAACAATTTGAGCCTTATGTTGAATCTTTAATCAATTATTAATATTATTATTCAAAGTGCTCTGTAACTAATTGACATCGGTTTTATCGTTTAGCACGAGCCGCAACAGGCAGAAAGGGGTCGGTAGCACATGTGTTATCAGAAAAGGCTAAAATCAGATGCCTGCTAGAGTAATAACGGAATATTACATTTGCCGTTTTATTTTTTTTTTCCGAGATGAATGTTATATACGATACCGAACCTTAGGAAGTCTATTATTACGGTGTTCTTGGAAACATTTGAAGTGATATTCGAAAACAAAACTGGAAATGCCATAAACCGTCAACCAATAAGGACGGACCAAAACCAGTTATACACGCATACAATAGAAAGACCCCCAAATGATAAAAAAAAAAAATAAAAAAAATCACGGTACCAGTAAGCAAACGTAGGAGCAGGTTTCTTGGATCTGTCGGCTGGGAAATTGAAAAACAATAACGGAAAAAATAATAATGATAATGAAACCTTTTGTGGAAATACAGGTCTGAGCGCATATTTCTATATATTCATGCCGCAGATAATTATAATTTAGAGTTACTGCCTACTGCCATTTCCATTGACAGAGCTATTCTATTAACGGCAGACAAACTGACCAACTGACGGAAATACATCAAAACCATTTTTGATTTTTGAAGCATACAGTTTGTTTTGACATAAACTTCCTAGAAATATGCAACGATTCCTTAAAATGTACCACTTTATTTTAAGAATTTTCATTTGAAAGATGGTACATGTAGGTTACTTCATGTCGCCGATTCAACGGCTGTTCAATTCGTACACTATTTTCTGTCTGCACTAACTACTAACCTGAGAAATAAAAATATGTTGCAGACGAAATAGGAAGTAGACTACGAATTGGATGTAACAAAACCAATTATTTCTGTATGAAAACTAAAATAATGACCCTGAAAAACTGTTTTGCAGACAATAAAGTGATTAGAAACTGTGAATAACCGGTCCTAAATTACCCATTTGACGTAATATGAGAGAATCAAAGTTGGTTCGTAACATGTGAAATAAAAATAGTCTTTATCATAATACGACCTGCACATGCCAAGATCAAAGTGTGAAAGTGCACAGTGTGATCAAGGCGTGCAAGATTCGTCACTGACTATATTAAAATTGCCAAAGTTAAAAAAATAAAGATTGCCATAGTTGGAGTATACTTTCAGACAGAATTTTTCACGACGCGGCTGAATTATGACATAAATGGTAACAGGTTGTGATTGTGTGAAACAATTTAAACGTCAACAAAGTTTCTTTATGACTTATAATCTTTAACACACTATTAACAAAGATTATGATAAACATTTAAAACGTGATATTTTGAGTTTCACTCTTCATTCTACCACAAAAAGCAAGGCCGTGATTTTACCGTCGAGTTTAGATTCCATCGATTTTAAAGATTCCATCGATTTTAAAGCGTTAGCGAAAATTTCTTCGAACAACGTCTCGAAACAGCGAAAACCGAAATGGCCAAAAGCACCGAAACGGATACGGACGACCCATAAATGTACCCATAAATGCAAGTTAACGAGATGATCTTAAAATACAAGTCCGCTAAAATGTACAAATATATAGGATGTCGTTTTACTATTTATACCCCTTTATGGATATCCTAAATCCATTATAGGATATCCATAACCATTTATGGATAATCTAAATATATTTTAAGATATCCATAAATGGATTTTAGAATATCCTAAAATGAATTATGAGTATTCTTAAATCAACTGAATATTTGATATTGAAAATGGATTTTAGGCTTTCCTAAAATCATATTATGGATATCCAAAATTCAGCACGATTTTGGAATATACAAAAATGTATTTTAGGATATCCAAAAATGTATTTAAGGTACATGTATCTAAAATTAAATTAAAGGATATCCAAAAATCGATTTATCAATATCCTAACATGAATATAGGATATCCTAAAATAATTATGGATATCCTAAATTATCTAAGTATATCCTTTATTCATTTAAGGACATCCATAAATGAATTATGAATATCCTAAAATGAATTAAGGGGATCCAAAAGTAAGACGGCACCCATACAAGTATACTTGCATCAGCTATGATCGTATTGACCATTACTGCGGAGAGCAAACTTTCCCTTGAATGAATAAAATTTATGTAAACTCCGGTATTGTGTGTCATTAATCAATGTATCCGTAATAACAGATCGAAAGCTTTATGGTTGTCAGCAATGCAATATTCCAGATGTTGTTACATATAACAATAACAGCACTTAAAACTTGAATTGAAAATTGATAAAACTATCAAAATACATGTAACTTGTCGTTCTCATTCTATATGGAAACACGAAAAATCGCTAAATTCCTTCTGTAGTGTTTATCTATAAAATTTAAATGTAATAACTTTACTACAGTGTCAAATAGATATAACTTGGGTACATGGCATATTATGTAAGCCAGAAAGATGTTTATCTGTATAAATTGGTACATGTACGTGTAGCCTGTGTTGTGAAACAAACAGAAGCAAATCTGGAAATATTTATGATGAAGTCGAATATGTAGAATAAGATACATTACAGACATGTAGTGATTACTATGTATCTTATACGTTCTTTAATGAAATGAAAAAAAGAAACACCATGTTTTCCTCCGTCTTAATACATATATTAAGCTCAACATAAGATTTGTGTAAAACCGCGTGTGGAAAAGAAGTTGTGTGAAATATGATAGATATGGCCGACTTGTCTCGGCCGGAAGATTTCAGTCCACGAAGATCATTCATAAGGAAGGAAATGAAACGGACGAATAAAATAATGGAGAAAGTTATAGGTAAGTAATGAGTCTCATATTTTGTTACAAGCAAGTGCACAGACGCAGTTCCATACTTTATTTACTTCCGTACCTGAAAGTAACTAAGGGAGTATAAATATACTTTCAGGGGATTGATGTAGCGTCAATGTCCTGGGACTTGAGCCAGCTGACCTTATCAGTACTTAGATTTACTAGATCTGCTTAGAGTTGAGCATAGAGCTCACCAATGCATATGGTCAGCAGTGAAAGTCAGAAGTTAGAATGAAATAATCGAAACACTATGTGTTGCATTTCACTGTTAAACAAAATGGGAAAAAATTTCAAAGCAATAAAACTGCTATTTGGCGACTTTCCTTTGCTGTATACACTCTCCTCGATAAATATCGCATTTGGTAAATGGACATTATCTGGGGCCGTATTCATAAAACGACTTAAATGGTTGCTATGCTGTTGCTAAGGCAAAATTTCTTTGAAGGAGATTCCCTACAACTATGAAATTTGGTCTGGAGGAACAGTCTTTTTAAGACTGTTCCTCCAGACCAAATTTCATAGTTGTAGGGAATCTCCTTTGTCTGGAGGAACAGTCTTTTTAAGACTGTTCCTCCAGACTAAATTTCATAGTTGTAGGGAATCTCCTTTGTAGATATTGAGCCTTAGCAACCGCATAGCAACAACTTAAGTGGCTTTATGAATACGACCCCTGTTTTACAGGAAACGGACCAGGTAATGGGTTTCCTCCTTTACAAACGAACGAATCACCAGAAGATGATGTCACCACTGCCCTGACACAGTCATATCAGGATTCAAAGGAGGGGACAAAAGGTGGGGCTGCTAACTGCCCCCAAATTATCTATGGAAACTATAGACATGGACAAACTTCTTTCCAAATCAAAGTGTATAACTTTCTTGAAAGACCAACTGGATGGAAGTGTTTTGCCTATCATTTCACAGTGTAAGTCCCTTCATATCTCCTTCTTTTAACAATTCGTGGTTCTGTTTTTCAAAAGACCCATGTCGGTTTGCAGCTAGCCTGGCAGTTCGGAACAACTGTTGAACAACTCAAATGTGATTAAGCTAATGATAAGAGTTTAAAGCTACATTTTCTGTCATGTCATAACAAAAGTACATGTATTGCTTTGTGTCAACTCAATGGAATAAGGAGTTCTAATTACCACGATTTGTTTAAATGTTGTAACTGTAATTTCATCCTGATTTGCTGTAAAGCATTTAAGTTGAATGGGTATATTGTCATGTATGTCGACATTGTAGCAAAGGAAGAACCATCAGTGCTTCCTGTTTTCGTTTTGGCCGACCAAACCCCACAGGGTATAATCGATTCCGCTAATTTTCGCTTCCTGCAGTGACTGTACATCATATTTGGCTTCCACCGAGACTGTCCGCGGTCTCTTGCTTCCTGTGGAGGCTTCTGTACATGATAAATGGCTTCCTGCAGAGACTGTCCGCGTGATTCTGCTTCCTGCCAAGGCTCTTGGCAGGAAGCAGAGTCACGCAGACAGGCTCGGCAGGTAGACCATTTTTCGAGGACAGTATTCCTGCAGGAAGCAAGAGCTCGCGGACAGTCTCGGCGGAAGCCAAATATGACGGACAGTCTCTGCAGGAAGCGAAAATTGGCGGACTGGTTTATACCCTGTGAACCCGTCCAAGAAAGGGCCTACTCTTGAAGAAAATCATTTTTCTTCTCGATCAGCAAATTCGTTTCAGTTGATTCCCGACGAGAATGGATACAAAAAATGAAAATGTCAGAATGGCTTTTCTTGAAAGTACATCCATTTATCTCAACGCGAATGTATATCAGAAGTGGATTTTCCACGGCAAAAGATATCACAGAGTGTAAGACTTTAAACAGGTAAAAATGCAGTATTGCGGTTTCTTTTCAGGCGAAATTCACCTGCTAGCTGTAATGATGTGTTGAGTTTATGAAACCATTGTGAACGCCCCCTAACTATTCATCCATTGTATATGGTCACAATTGGTTCAAACACTTTGGAGATATACCGCTGTCAATGCTGTTTGATTAGCGGGTTGACAATGACGATGCGTTTAAGAATTGTATATTTTGTATATTTGCATACAGAATGTAGTTCATATCAGTTCCACACGACAAAACCAGCAAAGTGGCATGTACGCCCGACGAAGAATTAGATCAAGGTGGATATTCGCCTAGTCTGATCAGAGTCTTTGCTGTAAAGTTAAAGTGTAGTTAAGGTAAAAGCTACCTCAAGGCGGACAGCGGAGACTTTGATCAGACTTGGCGAATGCCAAGGCTGATCTGAATCTTCGCTGGGTGCACATGCCACTGTAATGGTTTTGTCATGTCGCGGTTAAATTAACCATCTGGCACCAAATACTTGATTTAAAACTAGTATAGTTGTAACAGCTTAGCTGTAAGAGGGCAAATTACACGGAGCATCTTTCACTGAATAAGTTCTCCAAAGCCAATGTAGTCGCTGCTAAGTATAGTCAAGTCATGAAATCCAGTGACAATGTAATTTCAACAAAACAACTTTATACCTGTAATATAAATTACATGCAAAATTTGAAATTGCTGGCTAGTGTTGTGCTTGAAATTGCAATCGTGACAGACCTATAAATAGCCCAAAAATAGCTTGAAGTATAGTAATGGCCAGAACAGAAATAAAGTTATGACTGTTTTATTAAACAAAAATGGGTGAGAAACATAAATAATGATGGCGTAGACACATCGATGAAGAATTTCAGGCTCGTTTTCCCTTTGTATTTATTCATTTAGTGTAAGCTCGGCAAAACTCGCTTGAGGCTACATAATCTGCGAACGAGCCTGGGATTCTTTTGTCTGGGCATCAACCGCATCATAGAAACTACTATAAGAAAACTGTTACAATAGTCGTGAAGGAAATATAGTACAAGGCGATATTAAATTAAGCAATTGACCAAAATGATGCAAAATCAGAGGTAAAGGCAGAATAATTCTAATGCAAAAATCTTGTATACAGGTATGAGTTAAGTTGGTGTGGGTGGTCTCCGGACAGTTTTTAATTTACACGTAACTGCTTTAATTCAGCCAGTTGTAACTGGAGTTCAGACGCATTAATCATAGGTAGAAAAGTGTACGAAAACTTATTTGAAAAATGCATAGAAACAGGCATTATAATTATAGTGTCGCAGAGATAATGATAAATGGATGGATAACTTGCGATTTTACGTTCTTTTTAACAGTATTCAGTCAAACCAGGACGACAGAAGGGTGATATTTAAAGGCTGTTTGCAATGGAGCCATGTTTACGGTTGGAAAAATTTCCGCCTCCAGCGGGTCTCAAACTAGGAACCGCTATATCAACACAGCGCTTAACCTGCTGAGCTACCGAGGCTTTGCAGATATTATGAAAACAAAAAGATAATTATTGTTGATTCTACAAACTCACGGCTGGTTCATATAACAAATGTGTATTTACATGTTCCTGAACAACTAATGTGGAATTAAACAGCTACATATTTTTTTTTAGTTTGAGTGAAACTTTATTCAATTATTTACTCTCACAAATTTTCTAATTTTGATGAAAATGTTTATATTTAAAACTTGATTCGTTTAATAGATCAAGGTAGATCAAAGCAGTTTCGTGTTGCATCGAGACAAAACTGCTTTCGGCAACGCGAACAGCGCTTGCCAGGGTCACCTTGGCAACGAACACACAATTTTACGTTTTGGACTCTTAATGGGGCAATTATTGACTAACTTTGCTATTACCAGACTGCGTTTACTAGGAGAAAGCAAAATTAAGCCTAGCTATGACACTATGTATGTATGTATGTATGTATGTATGTATGTATGTATGTATGTATGTATGTATGTATGTATGTATGTATGTATGTATGTATGTATGTATGTATGTATGTACACAATGTATGTTTAAAAAATCGGTCATCGGTACTACCAATTCAACAAATAAGATGAAATATATAAACATGTTAAAACTCGTTGCTGATTCTGCCTTCTATTTAAATCGTATTTAATCAGAATGAAATTTCCGACAATGCGATTTTGAAAATAAGGACAAGATTCAGAACATTTGAAATTAGCCCTCAGCTTCACTTGTTTACTTGTTTCCAAGGAAGATTCTAATGAGACAGATTGACTTGAAAGGAAGCAATCCCAGACATCACGCGACTATTTGAGCCGCGACACGAGAAAACCAACAAAGTAGTTGTGCGCCCAGCGAAGACTCAGATCAGACTGGGCAGCCCAGTCTGATCAGAGTCTTCGCTGTCCGCATGGAGGTAGCATAGACTCTTAGCTACCCTTTAAGCGCACCGCGAAGACTCTCATAAGACTAGGCGGATGCCCAGGCTGATCTGAGTCTGCGCTCGTCGCACAACTACATAGTTGGTTTTCTCGTGTTGCGACTGTTTTATTTTGAAATAGCGACTATAAACGGAATCATGTACAATGTATACGTGGTGAAATATAAGGTAAGGGTAAAGGTTTTAGGTAGCCTGGTGACTGTAGGGACGGTTGGAATTAGAAGCCTACCGTATCTCTGGAACAGCATATTAAAGGGGAAACCATATCCTCTAGTTTCACTGCCTTATGCTTCTCTTGTTTAAAAACGGTGCCCATTTACAGGGTTGACAGAGCTTTTTATCCGGCGCCATGCTGAATGGCGATTCAAACTCGCCACCTTCTGCACGCTAACTGAGTGTATATAACAGCTCGGTCACGCACCCTTTCAAACATGCGGTAGAATGTGTAAGCCGTGACACGAGAAAACCAAAAAAAGTGGTTGTGCGCCCAGCGCAGACTCAGATCAGCCTGGGCATCCACCTAGTCAGATCATAATATTCGCTAAGCGCGTAAAGGGTGGCTTAAGGTCTAAGCTACCTTCATGTGGACAGCGAAGACTCTGATATGACTGGGCTGATCTGAGTCTGCGCTGGGCGCACAACCACTTTGTTGGTTTTCTTGTGTCGCGGCTCAATATTATACCACAAAACGTCCTTGACTTTGTCAGGGACATGAAAAATTTGTTTGGTAGTTTATTGTGGGTTTAACGGCTATATCCAGCCTTTCAGAGAGAGGGAGAAAGAAAAGATATGATAGGCCAGAAAAAAATGTCCTCAACAACCCAACGCGCACCTACTGGAAGCAAACGCAGTAGGCTCTTGCCCTAACTATTATCCAAATCAGTAGGGCGCCTTTGCACTGAAAGTTTCCCAGCACCATCACCGGACCGCAACCACCTCGACATGAAACAGCAGCGAACAATAAATTTGTGTTTTGGGAATTATGTTTCTAGAACTGGGGCCGTATTCATAAAGCCACTTAAGTCGTTGCTATGCGGTTGCTAAGGCTAAATTTCTTTTAAGGAGATTCCTTACAACTATGAAATTTGCTCTGGAGGAACAGTCTTACAAAGACTGTTCCTCCAGACCAAATTTCATAGTTGTAGGGAATCTCCTTTATAGATATTTAGCCTTAGCAACCGCATAGCAACGACTTAAGTGGCTTTATGAATACGGCCCCAGATAGCGCCAGATTCCTCTCACACCGATCCACACAAGCTAATTGATAATGAAATACCAGATACAGTTCTGTAAATACAATACTGCTACTACTACTACGACTAATAATAATAATAAAGTCCATGAATCTTAGCCAAAATGCCTAAATGAGTTACATGTAGTTTGAATAAGTAAACGTAGCCTATACAAATTCATACAGATACACAGTACTAGTGAACCTTGTTTTTTCCGTATGAATATAATGACTCGTGGTGCGCGAGTCCGAAACTGAGACCTCAGGAATAGACAAAAAAAATACAGACTTTCTGCCCCGAATGTGTACCGATCTAGCTATTGTTTAGTATCTTGAGCGCCTTAGCAAGCTTTCAAAAGTAGATGAAATTACTACATGGTTCAGGGAGTCTTTGTAAATGTCCATCAGAGTCTATTAAACGCTGTGTTGATGTCCACAATAAGTACTTTAACGTCTTTTACATTCTCATCTTGTTGTCAGTATGTTATTATCTCCGAGAATTTACTGTACATTAATGGAGGACAGTTGCCTGGATTAAGGCTAATATACTTTTGGATAATGTGTTTTAGATAGAATATGTTAGAACGTAAAGACCATTTTGTATTAACCTACATCGTTGTACTTCTAAAAGACAAACTTGTAAACAATGTTATGTGTCCACCGGCTACTTTAGTCGCTTAATATAGAGCACGCTACTAGCTCCGAGGTTGAAATAATAAAGTTTCCTTTAAAAAGGAAAGGATTGCCTAGTTTTATAAGTGAGGTCCATCTGTGGACATTTTTTAATCTGCAAATCAGGCCATTCACCCATTATTCACAAAATTATACCAAAATTAAATCAGGTCATTTGCACATTAGTCCCAAACAGTTTGCGAAATTTTAAGAGCCAAGACCGAGCTGTTGTTGAGATATTTTGCTTAAAAGCGTTTCTTATGCTAAATTGTCCAAGTCTCCAAAACACCATAGCTCTGCAATGCAAGGTCTGACCGAAAAGAAAAATATCTGTATATATATATTGGTAAACTATTTTTCAAAAGCTAACTACGTATTAAATTCCGGTACATGTAAGAGTATAATACTCAGCCACTGCATGTTGGCTAGCACCGGTTGATGCTCATTAATATAATTTTTGTTTTCATATCGTCATTGGGCGATGTAAGAAGTCACACATTCCATTGCATTATAGCGTCAAGGCATATTCTCTTTATGCAGCAAGGATAAGAAATAGGCCAAATATTTCTTTGTACTGATATTTATAGCCGTATTTGGTTTCAAGTCCCCGGCTGCAAAAATATACGTCTCCCCGTACATCATCCAAAGTGCAGATTATATTTTATTCACATCCTTTGAGATCAGAGGATATATTCTGAGAAATCTAAAATTTACGATTGATTTAGACTATTATTCTAGATCATCGTCTTTTATATTATTTGGATCCTTTTGATACTAACCAGTCTTTGAATCGACTGTCCGATTAAAATTAAGAAATTACAGGGTGCTTTTTCTGGTTTCGTCACCAGATATTGTCAGGGTCACTGACGAGGCTTTATTAGCCGAAACTACGTAGTTCTGGCCCATGTTCCTACTTCTGTATGTATTCTCTGCTCTTGAAGGAAATTTTTCACATTTTAATTTTACAGTGCATGCTTCATTTTTACGTTAGATAGGTATTGTCATTTTGAATATATAGAGTAAAAATGTATTACATCCACATAGTAAACACAACAGAAATATGTTGCTAAGCGACACTAGTAGCTTCACATAATAACTATGGATGTACACACCTTCTCTAGCAACTGAAGTGTCTCTAATAGCCAGACGCGGATAACTGGGGTAGGTGTGCGTCCTTATAAACGTACATTTCGGTCAAATTCTGCATGCAGTTGAAAGGCCTCTAAACATGTCAGGCAGTACGGTGAGTAGATAGTAAACTTACTTTAAACTCTGTACAATGTAATACAAGACAGAATAATACACCATATTCTCTTATTCTCGCGAAGGCTTGAAACTAGAAACATTGATTTCTCTTGTAGTAGATAATAGTATAATTTCTACAGCATTAAGATGAAAGGGCTAAACGTATGCCTTTGATGAGGTTTCTATTAGAATCTAAGCTCTGCTAGATACTAATAACTGTTACTAGTTGAGAGAATGCGCATGATTTTAATGAGACTCAACCTATGATTAAAGATTATGGTTCAATATTGCTGATTTATACCCTAATATAGAGAAAGGTTCATGGAGAATACCAAGTAAGTGTCTAATGATATAAAGTTTTATCAGGCGATACCAGAAACAACATTGGAATGGCAAGGCTTGTCGAGCCATTCCTACGTGTTTCTGGTTGAGCCTGACAAACTTGACATCAAATAACACCAACAACATGGTTTTCTTTTTATCATGCACCATCAGATGATTTTAAAGCAAAAAAAGCGTCAAAGAAAAAACACAAACGCTGGTTTGTCGGAACTTGCTGAGTCGCAAATAAATGATGGCGTATATCGGTGATGGCATGTAACGTTACATCATATCACGTTATGCTATCATCCCCTGTTATTAGGTGGATTTTAGCAGCAGATGCATGATAAAACAAAATTCAGTCATAGTAGACGCATAGAATTGAGCAAGGCTTCCGAATATCTCTGGTAGAACTGACATTAATGAAGCCGTTCAAAATCTTTGAACACAAGTCTTCAAAGAGATTTATTGGTTTGAGAGCAAACAGTTTCAGACGTCACGCGATGTGTTTCTATTTCTGGGAAACAAATGACAGTATCTTCCGTAAATAAATACTCTGTTGTTATCTTGTTGTCCTTGTTGTGTGCACCAAATTTGTTCAGTGAGCATTATGTTATATATTACACATCGGATTAGCTATGTTTTCAAGGAAGTTACGAAACGAAAAAGGGCTGATACGAAACGAAAGAGAGTCATAGTTACCAAACGACCTGATGATCGGGTCGTTTGGTAATTATGACTCTTTTTCGTTTTGTAACAGCTCTTTTCCGCTCCGTAACAGCCCTTGTATACCTGTATACATAGTTAACCAGGGGTGTAAATTATGTTTTGTCGAAAGACAATAATAAAAAATACACCTCAGTCGAGAAGGTATCATACTGAAAACTTCACATTCACAAGTGCCAGTTACATTACAGCAGTACTCAAATATATATGAGCCGCGACACGAGAAAACAAAGTTGTTGTGCGCCCAGCGCAGACTCAGATTAGCCTGGGCATCCGCCAACTCCGATCAGACTCTTCACTTAGCGCTTAAAGGGTAGCTAAAGCTATTAGCTTTCTCCAGGCGGACAGCGAAGACTATGATCAGACTGGGCGGATGCCCAGGCTGATCTGAGTCTGCGCTGGCCGCTTAACCACTTTGTTGGTTTTCTCGTGTCGCGGCTCATATCATGTCCCCACTACAACTCTAAAACAATCTAAGCTAAGTAGAGACAAGGGCAATAGTTTTCATCGGGTTCAAATTTCTACCCTGAACTCCAAACAGAAAAGGGACATCTACAGCTAAGACGGCACTAAACTAAACAGCACCAACAAAAGGTCAAGAGGACAGCTCCTTCGGAAAAGATGGTCGCAAGGCTATCCTCAATAAATTAAGTCAAAGACAAACAGACAGCAGACGAACACAATGAACCACAACAGAAGCAACGCTTTGGAACATTCATTAATAAATTACTGAAACTGCCAGACAACATTCCGTATCACGAAAATAAAGGACTTTAGAGCACATTGATGATGCGAAATAATTCTACCAGTCATCTGTCTCTAGGTACAGAGTAGACGCGGGCAGTCGAATTCAAAAAAAACAATCATCCCATATTTTGGGGATAGCCTTGGAATAGCTAAAGTTGATCATTTTTAGCAAATATCCAAGCAATACTGTGCAAATACAAATGCCAAATGGTAAAAGTGATGAATTTGAGTCGCTACATGTATACAATAAATCGTCAGGTGAATATATATGTCCAGAAAGTTCTGATTTTAATACAAACAAAGTGGTCACTTTGCCGCATCTTGAACGGGTCGACAATGTTCATCAAGGTCCCAGGTAACTTTGTGTAATCAACCATGAAACTTTTCAAACTTATAGCGCATAAAAACTGTAACAGAACGCGGTATCTGAATAGGTTCTCAAATATTTGCATAAAATTTACAACAAATTCTACAAAAGTAACAGAGTAATAATATAAATAAATAGATCAAAATAAATAAAATTATTTAAAAAAAAAGACAAAAACTAAATCCTCTAAAATGATGGATAGACTTTAATAATTTAGGATAGAAAAGCCTACTTGGTATAAATGTAGATAATGAAAATTGAACTTATTCAAGGTACATATATGTGTTTGTTTTAGAAGAAAATGTCGGTGTTTTGTGTTTAGTTTTGTTTTTTGTCTTACACTAGAAAGCTTGTTCAAATTTTAGTGGGTTCCCATAGAATGCAAGTCGACGATGTCTGACACACTTACCATAAATTGCAGAAACTACGCATACTGAAAACTGACTGTCATTGTTTTCTGTTTTATGGACGTTTGACTTTCTATACAGAATTTAATCAATCAAATCTAGTCTGGTGTAATCTTTCTTACATCTCAAATTTTAAATATAAAGCGCAATTAACAATAAAGTAACTAAGTAAGCACTTTTAATCAAAAGAATAAAGTACGTGTATAAGGCAATACTTTTCCTGGCATAGACCAGTTGCAAAGGTTCCCAAGAAGTTTAAAAACGACAATGGTCAGGAAGTGATAGATATAGATATCCCACCTAGGCCACCAAATGGAAACTACATGTAGTTGCATACACAAACAGAACAGAGTCTTGTTGAAGTACTGTAAGCAAATAAGCAGGGGTCGTATTTATTAAACAACTTAAGTGGTTGCTATGCTGTTGCTAAGGCTGAATTTCTTTGAAAGAGATTCCCTACAACTATAAGAACAGTCTTTCTCAGACTGTTCCTCCAGAGCAAATTTCATAGTTGAGGGATCACCTTCGTAGAAATTCCGCCTTAGCAACAGCATAGCAACCACTTAAGTCGTTCTATAAATACAGCTCCAACTCTTTCCCAGGTGGATGGTCACAAAGCTAACCACATTAAGCACATAAAACATCAATTTTTTCTACCTTTTTTCAATTTGCGTATATGTAAAACATACATAAGAACTGAGAAGACAAACAGACTAAACAATTATCTTATATTCGAAGACTAAACGCAAGCGGACACAACAAGCAAAACCACAACATAAGCGCCACCTTGGAACGGAAAGCAATTACAATCCGGCTCATAATGAGATTTACAAAATGCTAAAGAAACGTGAGAAGGAGACAAACGAATGAATGCTGTAGGATTAAGATTTGTCTCGTTTGAATGCGACTTGGTTCACAACAGTCTATAAAGGTGTGATATAGATACACGTCAGCATGAACAAACAAAGCTGGCGTATATTGTGCAAATAGCCTACCAAACAGACAGTAAAAACAAAGCCTGGATAAATTAATTATGTTTATATATCAAATACTCTTAAAGATATAAGGAAAATCCCTTGACCATGAAATATAGGTCACTTTGATTTACTTGAAGTTTGAGGTCAAACCTCTTGTCGTACTGACTTATTATCCCAAGCAATTATGTCCATCAAATAGTAATCAAAATATAAGGCTAAATCACTGGACCATAAAATATATGTCACTGTGACCTACTTTATGTTTGAAGTCACAAATCGCTGCTTTTTGTAGATATTTCCCAGATGAATCTTTAGAGTAAGTTTGAAGACTCTATCCCTTGTGATTGGTTCGAAACTGATCTAAACGCAACAGGTGAATATATTTTTTTCTGTGTTCAGTCGACCGCGAAATATGGCTAATGGCCCGTTTTAAGCAGATCTTCCCCAGATATAACCATGGAGCAAGTTTGAAGACTCTAGCTGTTGCGGTTGCTTAGAATCTGAGCTAATATGAGCTAATCGCAACAGGTAAATTCTTTGCTAACGCGCACTTGTAAGTGCGGATGCGCTCGCGCTAAGTCGCGCTACTGATACTCAAGCATCAAGACGAAGTAATGCCTGGAAAGTTTACAGCTTATACCCCTACATTCATCCTATTTCAGTTAAGTTTTCAACATATTGGTATATATGGAGTCAGTGCCATTGTTTCCGGAAGGAACACCGCTGCTGTTACATGTAAAAGTTTAACCGAGCGTCAAACAATTAATCACAGTAACTTTGTAACGATTGCTGCCCCAGGCAGTAACGTTAGATGATGGATCAGCAAAACCAATTAAAATTAAGAATAAGTAACAACAATGATACTCCGCATATGTTCATATACTGTACATACCCTTATCCGCCTAGGTGGATGAATTACGCATTTCGATGTCACATGAGCACAGTCCCGATATACTTAGCATGTGTGAGACCTTTTTATCTAGTTCTATTTCAGATGATCAGATTGCCATTGATGGTTTTGATCTCATTCGGAAGGACAGAAGACACATCTTTAGATTTTAGCAAGTCACGTGATATTTTCAAAGTATAAAAATGCAGAATGGAGTTACTGTAGCAGCCTAATGGGGATCTACTCTGCATAGGCAGTTTTTCTTTACTTGTTTGTGTTAATTGAGGTTTGTTTAAACATTCAAAAGAATTAGTTGCGCTGAAATCTGAAGCAGAAAGCGAAATTAAAACTGCAGTCGTGGTTTATAATTTCATTCAATCAGCGGGAAATGTCTTATTCTGAGTGTTTCTATGAACATTTATGGTTACTTAATTTCACTTTCCGACTTTTCCATTAGCAATTAAACATTTGAATGCCAGAGCATTTCAGCTAAGGTTACCATAAAAAATATTTTAATGCTTCTGAAATTCATTTAACCTTGGACGTATTCGACTGGGCTTCTCGGTTCGACTGGGCTTTCATACTTCACAATTCTTAGCGTGGAACACTTTTTCTATAGAAAAAGTGCTTGAAACTAAGATTCATGAAGCATCTGGTGTTTTGTGTTTCACAATTCTTAGCGGGATGCTTGAAATTAAGAATCATGAAGCATTGGGTGTTTTGTGTTTCACAATTCTTAGAGTGGATGCTTGAAACTAAGAATCATGAAGCATTGGGTGATTTGTGTTTCACGATTCTTAGCGTGGAGCACTGTTTCTATAGAAAAAGTTCTTGAAACTAAGAATCATGAAGCATTGGGTGTTTTGTGTTTCACAATTCTTAGCGTGGAGCACTTTTTCCATAGAAAAAGTGCTTGAAACTAAGAATCATGAAGCATTGGGTGTTTTGTGTTTCACAATTCTCAGCGTGGAGCACTTTTTCTATAGAAAAAGTGCTTGAAACTAAGAATCATGAAGCATTGGATGTTTTGTGGTCACAATTCTTAGCGTGCAGCACTTAATCTATAGAAAAAGTGCTTGAAACTAAGGATCATGAAGCATTGGATGTTTTGTGGTCACAATTCTTAGCGTGGAGCACTTAATCTATAGAAAAAGTGCTTGAAACTAAGGATCATGAAGCATTGGATGTTTTGTGGTCACAATTCTTAGCGTGGAGCACTTAATCTATAGAAAAAGTGCTTGAAACTAAGGATCATGAAGCATTGGATGTTTTGTGGTCACAATTCTTAGCGTGGAGCACTTAATCTATAGAAAAAGTGCTTGAAACAAAGAATCATGAAGCATTGGGTGTTTTGTATTTCACAATTCTTAGAATAAAGAACTTTTTCTATAGTAAAGTGCTTCACGCTTAGAATCGTGAAGCACGAGATGCCCAGTCGAATACGCCCCTTCATACCAGAAAAACCAGGACTGTATGCGAACTCTTTCTGTCCATCTGATGCGCTCTATATGTAAATTTACATTGTTTTCAAATGGTAAATGTTCGGATGCATCGACAATTCTGTAATGAATACTTCTAGATCCTTCCCTGTTATGCCTATTTTTTAAATTATCCAATACCTTTTTGTCTTCAAAATATGCTGGGTGTGTTAAATCAAATGGATAAAATTTCAAAGGAAGCAGTTCTGCCATCTTTCTGTTTGTACTTATTCTCGATTAGATCAACTCGAAACGGAAACGAAGCCCAGTAGTATTTTTTCTTTTAGATTAAATGTAAACACTCAATACTAGATGGGCGTCTATGTCCAAGGACGCAACAAGAAGCCAAACAATGTGTTTCCCATTGTCAAACTGGTGGAAGCATATGGAAGTGAAGCAATTGTTATTGGAGGTAGAAAAGACGTTTTGAACAGACTGGATATGTATTTACGCACCCGAAAGGCTAATAAACTTATATATGAATCTTTTTATGTGGTACTTGCAGCTACACATTCATTAAATAACTGAACACACACAAACATGCACGAACGCTCTCTCTATCCTTCTCTCTTCTAGAAATTCCGCTATTATCAATCTGATACATTTAGAGTCAAAGTGTCAACATATGTGGTCTCAAGCATGCTCCTCTTGGAACATGATACCTTAGAAGCAGAACGCATGAAAGCTATGACTATTACATGGATACCATATAAGTGCCTGATGTCCCTGCTTTGTACACTGCATATAATGTTATACGAGCTTAACAGTTGTTCTTATATCCTGCTATTCTTAATTCTCATGAAAGTAATTATTAGTAATATTGATTTCCCTTTCAGTAGATAATAATATTATTTCTACAGCATTAGGATTAGGTCTTCACATGATGTGTTTCTTTTGAACTTTATACTTCAAACCAGTTGAGTAAATGGGCTTTTGTTTGATTTGGACTTCTGTTGTATTTACCCTAAACATACTGAAAGTATTGCAAAAGAAAGCAGTGTAGAAGTGGATAAGACCGATTATGTTGTCACTCACTAACAACAGAATTCAAAGTTTCAATTGGTTGTAAAACGAATTAAATTTATATATTACATCATGCATGAACATTTACAGACAGATCAGATTGGTTTCGACCAACTAAGTCTTAACCTAGATAACGTAAAGTTAATTATACGACCCTTGCCAGAAACGCAAATTTTAGCACGAAATAGTTCGCAATGAGCAAGGTTTACACTGATAATGGTTGTTTAAAATAGCTGTACCAAAGTTTGTCCACGTATTCGGGCGATAATCTACTCGCTAAATCTCTTGAATCATCCCTTTGTACAGGCGGACAAACATTGTGTAACTATTACTTATACTTCAAGACTATGAATACATGGAACACTTGAAATCACATTTCTCTCTCTTTTTATGACCGGTTTAACTTTCCATACAGAATTTGATTTATCAGCAGTTTAAAGGTAGGTTCCTGTACTTTGGAATGCATCATGGAATTCCAACGTAAGAAAATAATCCAAAGGAAAAACGACTATTTTCTACAACATCTGACGATTTTCTCGGTAGCAACAGATTCAGAAAAATAAGAGAATTCAATACTTCCCAGAAAAAGACGAAATTATTTTGTGAACATAATTGTTATCGCTAGTCCAGGAACCTACCTTTAAATTTGTTTGCATGCTAAAAGTTTAGAATAATATAAGGCTCCACTTGGAACTAGCAACGATACTGCCTTTCTCGTTCCAAGTGACACATTATATCATTAATTATTCATAAAATGAAGTCCACGTTAATCAAGGTAAAAAACGTACATGTACATCACCATCACGTGCTAATAGCAATATATATGTTAGGTTTGAGACGAAAATCATCTCAGACCAGGCCTCAAGTTTATAAAACCTTTTCCAAGCTCAACTCAGCTGCGTATGAAATTCTACCTGCTAATAGTTAAGTACAGTTGCTGTTGTTTTTTTTTTTGTTGTTGTTGTTTTTTTTTGCTCAATTTAGCTGAATGTGATTTTTTTTCTCTGCTTATGAATATGAAAATGCCAACTAATGTTGGCATTTTCATATTTATCAGCAGAGAAAATTTCATGCTTGGCTGAGTTGGGCATGGAAAAAGTTTTATAACCTCGGGGCCAAGTAAGAAATTCAGCCTTGT
This sequence comes from Ctena decussata, assembly GCA_963989385.1. Classification (NCBI taxonomy): domain Eukaryota; kingdom Metazoa; phylum Mollusca; class Bivalvia; order Lucinida; family Lucinidae; genus Ctena; species Ctena decussata. Next base: position 22,918,627 of record OZ022502.1, read on the forward strand.
CTCAGGTCTTAAAAAGATGATTTCAATGATGTAAAAACCAGTAACCCCGTACTAATGTCATTTTCTATTCAAAGCAACGTCAGGGGTATAAAATGAAACCGTTTTCCAGGACATTTCGGAAAACTGACGTTATCGTGAGTTTTCCGAAGTGGCCTTGTCAATGGCTGCATTTAATAAAATGATATCATGCGATATGGACAAAGTAGGTCAGTGCTGGTAAACTGCGCTTTATGACACAAAATAGGGGTTCACTGTTAAAATAGGGTTAAGGTCTTACTAACAGATGGTCTTGAAAGTTTATGTATGTGGCTTATGCTAAATGAGGTAGACAATTACGTCACGATCACATGATTATAATGGTAAATAGCTAAAATAGCTAATGTCTCAAAAGAAAATAATATCGAATCAAATAAGAAAATCGGCTGTATCTCAGGTCTTAGAAGTATGTCTATCCTTATCATTTGAATGAGTCAATTTCTAGTTGATAGGCTTCTGGTGTATGTTTTCAATTGTATTTGGCATAGAAATTCCTGTAAGCAAACAGTGTAGAACCTGATCAGACGCATCTTAACTGGGTCTGCATCGTTTGCATATGTCTTCAAAATGAGTTTCCGGTTTAAAAAGGGGGTTTTAATGTTGTGCTGACAAGACAAATTTTCGTTTTATCTATCTCTTTGAAATCGTTGTGGTTACACTTAAGAATAAACCGACTCAACATTGGGACACCGGCAAAGGACCTGCAGATTAACAGGGTACACTATCTCACCAAAAAATAAATAAAACAGAATGTTTCAAATCATGAGAGACACTTGAACAAAACTCGTTCAAGGTTCTCCAATGACTTGAAAGAATACTGACTTTCCGATTTGTGTATTTGTAGTTTTCTGAGATTCCCGTTAGTATCATTTATTTCGTCCTTTCAACAAAACACTCAGAACTTTCGCACTTGTTTAATTACTGGTGATTATGGCAACGTGAGTAAAGGATGATACAGTGCTCTATAAATATTAAATTATTTATGCTATAACGAGGCATAAAAATCTAAAATTAGCTTTATAAGTTAATTACAGTAACTGCTCTGTATATTAACATTTAATAAAACTTTTAACATTCGCTATTATCGGTACGGAATGCTCTTATGTAACACGTGTGTTAGTCTTTATACTTTGTAGCCGATTGCCAGGAATAGAATCTAACTTTACAATCGGATCGTAGCTATTAAGACAATTAAAGATGAGTTGCTATAATTAAATCTGCGCTTTACAAAAAGAGAAAACACGTGCCGTACCCATGGCCAGGCGACTTTCAACAATTGTCATACTCATCGACAATAGCTGGGCTCCCTAAGTCCGTACCTGATAATTTCTGCAATTGAATCCGACTGTGGCAGAAATTATATGCCCTATTCAGGGAGTATATGTTGGTTACGATCCCGGATAAATCTGTTACAGGCAAACACATGATTTCAGGCACTTTTCTTCTCGTTTGTCTTTAATGGCTTTATTTCATAATCCTTCAATCAGCTTATGTGTCTGTTACTCGTGGTATGTAGTGCTGTAGATAAAATTGAAATTAAAAATTATTTTTTGCAGATGTAAAATTTACTGATAAAACGGGGAACAGGAGCGCAAGTATAGGGGGTCAGGAGTAAATAAAACATTTGATTGCAATTTTAAGATGACATTTTAGTATAAGCGGCACTTCTTAGTTGTTTCATGTGTTGTTTGTCGCTTTGACTGTTTTGATATATGGTTTGTTATGTTAGGGATAGCCCTGACATTAAAAATTGAAAATAGGTAAAAGTAGATGTATAATGTTTTACTATAATTTGTTGTTATTGTCAGGGTTGGTGCTTTTGGTAAGACTGTTGTATGGGCGGTGGTTGTTTTTGTTGTGTTCAACAAATAAGTATCTAATGAACCAAGGCAGAACAAAGAGTTGATGGACCACAAACTGGTTAAGAATCCTCCCCCTCCTCCCGCCCCTCCCAGTAATTTCATTACTGGCCGTCCCAAGGCGGCAGTTCTGTTTTGGTTCTTCTTGGTTGTTTTATGTGATGTTAGTTGCTAGGCCTGTTATTGAATATATTGTTTGTGATGTTCAGCTTAGCCCGTTTTCCACCTATTTTGGAAATGGCTATTCACATGGCTGTCACTGGGTCTTGTCTTTGGTGGTGACTAATTTTATGTTGTCTCTTTCCCACATGGTGTCTTTGGTTGGATCTGGTAGAGAATTGTGTCAGTTCCTGAGGTTTTATCTCCTTACTTTATTATAATTTTGACTGCCTGAGCATGTACATATGGTACATCCACGACTTACACCAATTTGTCTTTATAAAGAGCGTGGCAAAACATTGTTAAAGCTGATCCGATTTCTTTTGCAAGGAGTCTTTAAATGTGTCTTCATTACTGGTTCAAACATTTACATCGAAGGCTTCTGCACTATAGTAATGCACATGAATGAATAATTTACGATATTATAACTAATGACCAAGTAAACAAATCATATCTTGCAATATCAATATTAACTCAAGTCTTTTCAATTCCAACTATACACGGAATTGTCAGTGGTTGTAAGTAACAACAGTGGTCCTGGGTCAAAGCTGTCGAGTCTTGAGTTTTATTTTAGTCCAATTTCAGTGAAAAAATCATTCATAGGAATGATTTTTTACTGTTATTGGACTAAAAAAAAGTCAGGCTTAGACTTACTTTGCAATGAAAGCGCATACCCTGACTTGAAAGCACATGAAGAATGGCTGGACTGGCATGAAAAGTTGGTTTACTTACTTCAGGTTGTTTTTATTCACTTGTATCTATTTTTTTAAAGTTTCAAATGACCTCTTTATAATGTGATTGATATTTGAAATCATTTAAACACTGTAATACATAAGCACCGCAATACAATGTGTTAAATCCAATTCCATAACCCATAACACCAGATTGAAAAAGAAAAGAAACAGAAAGATACAGCAGTACATGTAAGACAATCGATGCATGGGTAAGCAAAGTGGACAGTGTTTTGTAGGATCGATGCATGGCTAAGCTAAGTGGACAGTTTTTCGTAGGAAGATAGAGCAAGTGCGTTGGGCTCACGTATAGCCACGGCTGCCCACTCAAACCAAACTTTACTGCACGCAGTATATCTATGAAACCCAGCGGTTTACCAAAATATGAAAACCCACTTAGTTTAGACAGTATTGTATCACCTATACTACATCTACTCGTCAGGAAAACTCATTAGTTTCCAACGATCTCAAAGGAACGTTTTAAATTTATACAGCGAGAGAATTTTTTTTAAAAAGACCTTCGATATCATGTGAGTGTCTAAATTCATAACACTGACCCTAATCGGACCCGAGGACTGGGGTTACCAATATATGGCATAAAACCTATGATGAAACATAGAACAGTACCAAACTTGCAATTGTGGATTATAATTTCATTAAGTCAGCAGAAAATATCTCATTTTGATTGCTTCTAGGAACTTTTATGGTTACTTTGTTTCAATCCAACTGAAATTGAAACCTTCGAAAGCAAGCGAATTTCTATTTAGATTTCCATGAAATGTATCATTTGATTAACGAGTTGCCGCTTAAAAGACATAAGAACTGCAATTGCGGTTAATCGAGCTTAAAGACATTGTAAATTGTGCATGCTTTGTCTTAATTGCACTTATGGAGTTACTAGTTATCTTGCTGCATGTAGTTCATGTCAAACTGGTGTAGTTCAAGGTCATAAATACAGCATGCTTGAAATCTATCTAAACTCCTGCACTTGCACTATTGGCCATTTTAAAGCTTACCCAGCAGGCACATGACGTTGAAATGATGTCGTACTGACGTCGATGCGCATCATTTCAGATGGATTGTGGTTTTAATTATGGCTTTTCCTGGCTAATTTAAAGTTCAAGCACCCATCTAGCCTGAGTTTCTATGGCTGAAATTCGAGATATTCGAGGTATAGATTTCACAGAAAAGTTATCTCACAGATTGTATACATCTACCGGGCTTTTGAGTGACCTTAACTTACTGTAAAAGAAAACAATCAATTTTGAACAAAGATAAGTAATACTGTAAAGGTCAGGTTTGTGAGCATGGACTGGGTGGCTGTGAACGCCGGCATCAGTTTCATAAGCATTTCTCTGGTGTTTCATTAAATGTAAGATGAAATCATAACACGTCAGTATGTGTCAGCTGAAGTAATTACAACAGACAGTTTCACACAGAATGTTTCAAAAACAGGTCAGTTGGCTTCAGTTTTGAATGACCATTGGAAGCCCCCAGAGATAACTGAAGACTTTTTTAAGAATGAGTTGTTTTGGGCTACAGCATTTAAAAATTCAACCCGTACGTGTTAGTTTTAATAAAAGAACGGGCAACAGGGATAATTAAGGGATAATTTTCCGGGGTTTTTTTTGCTTAATGTTTTTCATAAAATCATATGTTGTGATCATTATTAGAACCGTTTTGCCGCAAAGATTCTAATGAGGGGTCAAAACACATGTTACAATTATTATAGAGAAATCAGAAAAACACTATCTCTGCATAATCCCTGTTCCCCTTTCTTATCCTGAAGATGTGGACCCTCAGTTCTTAGTTTCACTTAGTGTTAACTTCTGTCGCACACAATTAATCTGAATGGATCTCCAGGCTATGTCTGATACTTTCATTAAGCTAACGTTCAATTTCTCATGGAATTGCTTTTCGTTGTAATAAAGTGCGATACTCTGATCAGAGTAGACTAGCGTATAAAGAGAAGTTTTGTAAATTAAAAACAATAAAAATCTAAAAGGCGCAATAATAAAATGACGCATTCGTTCAAATGATGCTCTCCTTTTTGTAATTTTATTTGATTTGTTGCACATAAATAACTATGTTTTCTCTTCTAGGTAATCAATTAAAGTTTATCGCATTTCTTTCTCCGTGCGTAATTGGGAGTAATACAATAAGACTAAAATTATTATCTAAACAAGCTCCTTCAAGCGCAGAGAATACATTCAGAACAAGGAACATTGGTCATACTTCAAAGCTTCGGCTTCTCAATCTGCATCCGTGGTCCTGGCATGATCTATCGACGAAAACCGATCTGACCCAATCAAAAATTTCTGATTTGTCAGAAAATGTCATCTGATTTCAAAAACAAAACTATAATATAATCTGCATTATGACTGATGTACGACGAGGTGGGTCGGGGGCGGTGGGGAGCTAATATAGGCCTTAAATGATTATGTGCCTTTATTTTTACGAAAATACTGTCTCCTTTTACATGCACATTTTTGAATAAATGTCCCACCCATATTATTATGTAAGATTCGTTATTCAGTATTCACTTTTTAGAATTGGCTGTTGCTGAGAAAGCACAGTTTATATAACAATAGCATGCAAACTCTTTAGGCTTGTATTACATGTAGCAAATTTAAATGTCACGAAGCAAATTACTTAAGGTTGCTTTGAGGTAATACATCGTGATCAATTGACAAAGATTTTTCAGTGCATACTTAAATCTCCCTAAGCTACCCTTTAAATGCTTAGCGAAGAGTCTGAACAGACTGGGCGGAGGCCCAGGCTGATCTGAGTCAGCGCTGGGCGCACAACCACATTGTTGGTTTTCTCGTGTCGCGGCTCAATTATATTTATGCAAGTTTAATGAAATTTTGCCTATTAAGAAGGGATGCAAAGGAAAAAATGGCAGAATCGCCAATCCTAAACAATTGAATCCATTCAAATTAAGTTTAATAGACGGCTACCCTAGGAGCAATATTTTTTCCATTAATGATGGCTGCTATTAAAACTCAGTATTGCCACATCAGAGAGATTTTCCTTGGCGGTGGTAATGATTGGCATGCTGGTACGAATGAATATGAGCCACGTCATGTGACGTCTAACAATGTGTGAATTTTGCCATGTAATATTCAGATCATCCTTCTTATTTATACAGGGTAATCAGTGACCTCACTGTTGGCTCTGTGGCTTGGGTCATTACTATAGACGGCTGATATGACAAGCAAATGCTACTTATGTGCAGTCTGATCAGAGCCTTTGCTTGTCACCCTTGCCATATTTTTGGAAATAACATGATGAGGCTCAAGTATGCTGTTTTGTAGTTCCTCCAAGAGCTTGGCAACAAAGAAAATAACTTCCATTTATAGAAATACCTTCTACGCTGTCAATTTTCATTTTCCAATAAACAAACTATGATCCTCTCTTTCTATATTACAAGTGTTGCAGAGAAACAAGCAGTTCTTGTTTATCTATCCACCGTTCTCTGTAACGACTTTCAGAAGCTAGCTATATTCCACCATATGAACTAGTTTCCATAACAGTTGCCCATTTAATCGGCACCATTAATTTACATCGTGTTGCTGCATTGAAAACCCATATTACGAGATGAATAAATCTAGAGACAGTTTAATGGGTTTCGTGCCAATATGTCGTTTTGTTTTAGAAACCTTGAAATCGATGCACCATTAGAAGAAGAGTAGAGCTGATAAATAAAATAGCTTGGTCCATTTAGGTCTACAATGCTAAACATGTTTTTGCCTATATTCACTTAATGTAGCAGAAAACAGATCATTTCATTTCATTAGTTGGAATTCCTTCCCAACCTAAGAGCATATAATGATCTTTAAATGGAACTTTGTATAAGACCAATTTTTGACATAATTTTAATTTAGATATATGAGCAGTCATCAAACAAATGTTTTTCAGCTCCTAAAATTTATCTAGTTTAAAAATCAAGTAAAAATGTGTTTGTTTTTTTGTATGCTTTCTTAGTTGCCGTCTACTTAAAATGTGGACCTCATTATTATGTACCTGCTCTAATTTGTTTAGAACCAAAAATGCCCAGAGAGAAGCATTTAGCAACTGACGTAAATAGGAGACAATTTTTAGGGAACACAAGTGTAGAATTTTTAGTTTTGCTTCCCTTCTCATTGAGGCTGAACTCTTAAAGGAAAGAATATGCTCAGGAACAGGCAACCGTGACGACAGCGGTTATATTCGAACATACCATTGCAAACAGTGAAAATCCAAATGAGACGGCTCATAATGAGCCGTCCCATCAGGATTTTCTTTGTTTGCCCAGATATTTTTGTTTTAATTCCAAGGAAGAAGATAGTCAATATTCATAATATTTGCTACTGCAAATCGACTTTCACTAGCCAGTTTTCGTTTCCATAATTCCAAACAGCTAACATATTAAGGAATCAATTTCACTTCCGAATTTACCTGCTGTCCGAATTTACCTGACTTGCCCCTAGGCTACTATTAAAAACCCTCGTACTTGGAAGATCGTTATTTGGACTGCGTTTGCACTGATGTTTATCTTTTTTTAGACTGTGCATCATTTAGCGATCGTTATTCATATCATATGGCTGCATTAAGAGCACTTATCACGGAAATAATTCGAAAGACATTTTAAGGGCTTCTTTTCATGTCGAAGCAGCAATTAGACCATTTAACCACTGCAATAATATGGCTTACGGCAAAGGGAATGTTAAGACATTTGAGCCACATCATGATGTGACATCCAACAATGTGGCACTTTTGGGCATTGGTATTCAGATTATCCTTACCGTTACGCATTGGGTCTAGAGAGGCCTCACTGTTGGCCGTATGGTTTGGGTCACTTCCATAGATGGCTGATGTGACAAGCAAAGGCTCTGAGAAGACTGCACATTTGTGCAGTCTGATCAAAGCCTTTGCTTGTCACCAATGTCACATTGTTGGAAATCACATGATGCGGCTCATTTACCCTCGTTTACATGTGAGGTATTTCAGCTGACTTTATAGGAATTCCTCTAGCGAGAGACCTTAGAAACATAATTATTGTGTTTCTATTAATAACAAGTACATCCATACCACCTTCACAAATCGCATAGTTAAGTTCCTTATTTTGAAGGTAATTTATCTTTTCTTTTATGTTTTGCGACTGATGACCAATGCCTTGCCTTGCCCATCTAGCCTGATTCACCTTGGCTCACATTATGCCTGTCGGCAGATCTTTGCCGGGAACCAACCTATCATGCTTTAACTACATGTATGCCGAATGCATGACTCAATAGCTTACGTGCCATGCCTTTCAAAAGCACTGGGGCTTATTGGTAATGGTGTCTTAGTGTCGACTTGCACAGACAGCTGAAATCGTCGTACCTGATCTGCAGTTGCCTGGCAATCAATTATGGCATTAGCCGAACTGGTTTCTTGCTCCCAATTGGCAGGGTGGATGATCATGTGGTTTTCACATCACAGGAAATACTGGAAATTCCAGTACAACGTTTGCTTCGTGGTCATTTTTTTCAAGATAACTTCTTTGTTGCCAAATGCAGTCTTATAGAATAAAGCGCAGTGAATGCGTGCTGGTGTTCTTGTTTTTACTGAGAGTTTACTTGTTTAGTCGTTTAAAACTCTCCCCAGTTTTGAAGCAACAACATCATTCATGTGCCACAGCCTACTTTCGGTTTCGGATGTTAGAATATCGTCTAAGTACTCATGACTACACATTCACTGCGCTGCATTTTGAAAGAATGCAATCAGAAACAATGAAATTATTAACTAAAACGTGAAAAATTCCCGGGGTTTCCTTGTTCAGAATGACGTGAGAAAATGACGCAAAAAAGCACGTCATCACAAACCCGGCACTAGAGTGTCGCCATAGCCATTAGGAATGCAGTGTTAAAGAGAAATGTAAGTCGAAATATGGTTTTCTGACCCTGATGTGGGTATTACGGGTCAGGTTGGACCATGCCAGGATTCTACATAGCCCAACAAGTGATTTGTTTCTACCCAGCAAACTCACAATATTAAATCAATATCGAATAAATATTCATTCAGCGTCGTGATGCTACCCAGCAAACATACAATATTAAATCAATATCGAATAAATATTGATTCAGCGTCATGATGTTGAAACAACATTTATTCGATATCGATGAAACACTGTGTGCCCAGTGGCTAAACATGTATGCATCTTTTCAGTTATATGTCAGTTGTTTAATTGGGTATACAGTGAAAATCAAATAAAGGAAACAATGGCAGGGTCCGAATTTACCTGCTGTCCAAAGTTACCCGACTCTACCCTATCGCTCTTATACCATAGTAGGCTAGTTTATAAGATTCCTTGGTCTAAATTTGAACGCAAGATTGCCTTTTATTCCTCTGAAAATTATTTCTAGATATTCTTAAGAGGGACATTGGCAAACAGTGTAGAGCCAGACCAGACGCCACATTTGATCAGGCTCTACACTATTTGTCTTAAAGTTTGGATATGTTTGGAATAAATCAGTAAAATGAAGGCAAACCTGACTCTCCTTTATATGGAAATGGACATGCCAAAAGGGACTCGTGAAAGAGTCAACTTCACTTCAATGGGTGGAGCATATTTGTTGCTAAGCTAGCTTTATGGTTTCACCCAGCAGGAACACAATGTTGACTTTGGTGTTTTCAGTCTCAAAATTTGATTCACTTTGAAAACAGTTGGGAAATACATGGAAATATAGCCATTTCACCTTAACTAGAGCTATTTGCCAAGATAAGGCCTATACGATCATATATGCACATAGTGCTCCAAATAAAGACGCCAAAATTCTTCCGATAAACAGCATCATCTTACCTAAATCTATATCGTTCTGATTTCACAGCACTTTATAAGATGCCTTAGTCTAATCTGAACGCAAGATCGCATTTCATTCCCCTGAAAATTAATTCTGGGGCAAGCTAGACATAAACTTAATAAAAGTATCAGACGAAGCCTTGAGACACATTCTTTCTAATTCTTAGCTGAGGAAACTGAGGCATAAAATAAAATTTGGTGGTGGTGTAAGAGTCTGTAATTTTATCAAACTAGCCAAACGTGACTAATGCGATGCATGAGACTGTCCAGAAAGTTAGTCACGCAATTAATTTACAATTTCTTGAATGAGTTACACGAAATTGCTCCACACAATAGTAATTCGAAATATAGCGATTCAAAAGAAAGCCCTTTTTTTTCATATCTTTCGTTTGATAGTCACATATCCCAGTAGATAGATCTATATTTTGTTTTCTTTAAATTTGATATTATTGTCCACAATACAAAATCCTCAAAGAAACAAATGAACCAAGAGTGTGGAGAAATATTGTTTAGTGTTTGAAGCACTGTGCTGTGTTCATGGTTTACGCCGAAAGCACACACATGTGCACAATATTTGAGTAGAGACATCGATTTAACATGGTAAATCCAAAGGTGAATGAAGACAATTCTAGAGCCCTTCTCAATTGCGATCAAATTTTAAGGAAGGATTTAGTGCCTAATGATTCTTAATTTCTTAAATGGCAGATTACATTTTGGAAGAGTAACGCCATGCAGGGAAGCAAACAGAAGGTAATCAAAATCGTCCGCTTTGCAAAATAGCGGAAAATGCGGAGACGTACCAATACACGTTTAGTTCATGAAGTTAAGCGAATATTTTTTTTTTATACATTGTTTTGAGAGGGTAACACAATTTCTACCTTGTGGCCCTCTGTTAATAACACTATATACATATATACATAATAATAAACACCATCATCACAAAGTTCACAAAATAGGTGCAAACAAGAGTGCTGAAAAATATTGGTAAATGTATATAAAAGTTAATAAGAAGCAGTGTCTTAAGAGACAAGTTAAGAGTGATGTTCAATCCACATTAAATATGCAACCTACAGGCACATAACGTTGAATCAACATTGAATCAACGATGATTCAATGTTGTGTGCAGACTGGATGGTGGTCATATGATGAGAAAATAGCTAATATACTATAATGACATGTGTGCTTAATTGCATCTTGTTCGAATTCACCGTTTAAATAACTGTGCATAAGTGTATGAAGATGACAAATATTAGGCTCTTTTTACTTTTATGCACACATCAGACATTGCATACCTACTGGGCACACAAGTTTGAATCAACCTTAATTCAAACTTGATTCAATGTCGTGACGTTGAATCAAGGTTGAATCAAGGTTTATTCAACCTTGTGTGCCTGCTGGGAACTTGCATATGGTATGGTGAAAGGACAAACAAATCGCATTTTATTGTGTCTGCCATATCAGACTACATTTACTTTTACTTATTATTAACCTTTGAAGATGTCATTTAGCGTAATTATTTTGTGAGTGACAAAACTATACCATTATTGGAATACTTATTATCGGAATAATTTGTAATTACAAACGTTTATGGTAGCACTAAATGACTCTGACCTATTTCACTAGGCAATTTGTCGGGCCATGGTTATCTACACTGCATTCAGGTATTTTCTTTCGATATGTTGAGAAACGTCTAAATATTACTATTGCTTCCTTGTATATTGCACTCCAGTTAGCAGCAGACAATTTATTTATTTATTTATTTATGATAACTCAACGTCACCATACAGTTATACAACTGCTAAAATATTTGTCTGCACACCCTTCAAGATAGTCTAAATCTTGGTGCCTGTTCAATAGTCTAATAAACAAGAGGGCCATGAGGCCCTGAATCGCTCACCTGAACAATTGCCAAGGTGGCTTATACTTGTCATGTCTGAAATTGTCAAAATATGAGTTTTGGGTCAAAAGTCTAAAAAAGACCATGACCACTTGTACTCATAAATCTTCATGTACTCATTAGACAACCATATATACCATTTTTAGGCCAAAATCTCCAAAACTTTCCATGAAATCTTATGTTCTAGCATTTTCCCATATTTGACCATGCCGCAAAAAAGGTCAAGGTAAACCCAAGGTCACCATTTGAACAGTCTTGGTGGTACTCTAGTACTCCATGCTATTTACCAAGTTTCAGGGCCATAGGTGTATTGGTTCTGGGGAAGAAATTCATTAAAGATTTATCCCGTAAGTGGTAATGGCGGCCAAGCTGGTCATGTGACCTGGACCGTTTGAACAAATTTCATTCAATCAACCCCTGGAGGCTCTATATGAAATGTGTTCACAATTGGCCCTTTGGCTTTTGAGGAAATTGTTGAAAATATCGAAATATGAGCAATCTGGATCAAATGTAAAAAAATGACATTGACGTCTTGTACTCATAATCCTTTAGAACTCATTAAGACAACTGTATATACCAATTTTTTAGGTCAAAATCTTCAAAACTTTCCATGAAATCTTATGTTCTACCATTTTCCCATATTTGACCTTGCTGCAAAAGGTCAAGGTCAACACAAGGTCATAATTTGACTAATCTTAATAGTACTCAAGTACCCAATGCTACTTACAAAGTCTCAAGGCCATCGGTCAATTGGTTCTGGAGAAGAAGATTTTTAAAGGTATTTACCATATATGGGCGTGGCGGCCATGTTGGTCATGTGTCCAGGACCGTTAAAAATATTTTCATTCCATCAACCCCTCGAGGCTCTATATGAAATTTGGTTTCAATTGGCCCAGTGGTTTTAGAGCAGATTGTTTGAAATTGTCAAAATTTGAGATTTCTGGGTCAAAGGTCAAAGAATGACCTTGACCTTTTGTACTAAAAAATCTTCATGCACTCATTAAGATGATTCTGTGAACCAATTTTTAGGCCAAAATATTTAAAACTTACCATGAAATCTCATGTTCTAGCATTTTCCCATATTTGACCTTGCCGTAAAAAAGGTCAAGGTCAACCCAGGGTCATAATTTGAACAATCTTAATAGTACTTGAGTACCCAATGCTACATACCGAGATTCAAGGCCATCGGTCTACTGGTTCTTGAGAAGAAGATTTTTAAAGGTTTTTATCATATATGGGCGTGGTGGCCATGTTGGTCATGTGACCTGGACCGTATGCATGAATTTTCATTCCCTTAACCCCTGGAGGATCTATATGAAATTTGGTTACAATTGGCCTAGTGGTTTTTGAGGAAATTGTTTGAAATTGTCAAAATTTGAGATTTCTGGGTCAAAGGTCAAAGAATGACCTTGACGTTTTGTACTAAAAAATCTTCATGTACTCATTAAGATGATTCTGTGTACAAAGGACCTGGTATGATAAGGCCCATTTTTGGTCCCCAGAAAACTCATTTTTCAAAAGTCTTATTTCCATAACAAAAACGTATTCATATGAAAGTTCATACCTTGAATGTAACAGCAAACACAAAATTAACCAGTTCTTGCACAAAATATTTGTGATACTTGTACTGAACATACCCATACCCCCAGCGGATTCTGACGAAAATGACGAATTTGGTGGCCTTTGTGGCTTTCAAAATATATGAGCCCGGCCTCCAGCACATTTAATATTTTGTATACAGATAAAATTTTAATATATTTACATGCCATGAAAATATTGAATGTGCTGGAGACCGGGCTCAATGTTTATTTTTAACTTTTTATTACCAAACTGGCAGCGTTTGGAACATTTACCTAGCGTTCTCACTATAAAAACGCCCATATCTCCGCTCATAGACAAAATAAACATGTGTTGTGGGTATTCATTTTCTTAGTTAGAACACAAGGAATATTCTGGTATACATTTCATTTTGATCTGTTGGAATTTTTTGGTTAGCGTCTCTGGGCTTGCAAACTTGAGTGGGTGGGGTACCTGGAGAGGCCTTGTGCAGTGCACAGATAATTAGCAGTGCAATCTTACGTATAAGCATTTCATCAAAAGCCTGTTGTTAAGAGCTTTCAAAAGTTATCGTAAATGACTTATTTCTTTCAAGGAATATGTATAAAACTCAAATTTTCTCGCAATTTTCCTTCATTTTATTGAAACAACGTAGGCATGTCAGAAATCATGTTATTCTGAGAATTAACAAACACGAAACATATTATTTCTGTTTGTTCCCATACGCACAAATAATAAGCAATAGAAACAATGCATTTTTAAGAGAATTAGAATGGGGGCCAAAAACGGCCCTTATCATACCAGGTCCTTTTCTAGGCCAAAATATTTAAAACTTACCATGAAATCTTATGTTCTACCATTTTCCCATATTTGACCTTGCTGCAAAAGGTCAAGGTCAACACAAGGTCATAATTTGAACAATCTTGATAGTACTCAAGTACCCAATACTACTTACAAAGTCTCAAGGCCATCGGTCAATTGGTTCTGGAGAAGAAGATTTTTAAAGGTATTTACCATATATGGGCGTGGCGGCCATGTTGGTCATGTGTCCAGGACCGTTAGAAAATATTTTCATTCCATCAACCCCTCGAGGCTCTATTTAAAATTTGGTTTCAATTGGCCCAGTGGTTTTAGAGCAGATTGTTTGAAATTGTCAAAATTTGAGATTTCTGAGTCAAAGGTCAAAGAATGACCTTGACCTTTTGTACTAAACAATCTTCATGTACTCATTAAGATGATTCTGTGTACCAATTTTTAGGCCAAAATATTTAAAACTTACCATGAAATCTCATGTTCTAACATTTTCCCATATTTAACCTTGTCGTAAAAAAGGTCAAGGTCAACCCAGGGTCATAATTTGAACAATCTTGATAGTACTTGAGTACCCAATGCTACATACCGAGTTTCAAGGAAACGGTCTACTGGTTCTGGAGAAGAAGATTTTTAAAGGTTTTTACCATATATGGGCGTGGTGGCCATGTTGGTCGTGTGACCTGGACCGTATGCACAAATTTTCATTCCCTCAACCCCTGGAGGATCTATATGAAATTTGGTTACAATTGGCCTAGTGGTTTTTGAGGAGATTGTTTGAAATTGTCAAAATTTGAGATATCTGGGTCAAAGGTCAAAGAATGACCTTGACGTTTTGTACTAAAAAATCTTCATGTACTCATTAAAATGATTCTGTGTACAAATTTTCTAGGCCAAAATATTTAAATCTTACCATGAAATCTTATGTTCTACCATTTTCCCATATTTGACCTTGCTGCAAAAGGTCAAGGTCAACACAAGGTCATAATTTGAACAATCTTGATAGTACTCAAGTACCCAATACTACTTACAAAGTTTCAAGGCCATCGGTCAATTGGTTCTGGAGAAGAAGATTTTTAAAGGTATTTACCATATATGGGCGTGGCGGCCATGTTGGTCATGTGTCCAGGACCGTTAGAAAATATTTTCATTCCATCAACCCCTCGAGGCTCTATATGAAATTTGGTTTCAATTGGCCCAGTGGTTTTAGAGGAAATTGTTTGAAATTGTCAAAATTTGAGATTTCTGGGTCAAAGGTCAAAGAATGACCTTGACGTTTTGTACTAAAAAATCTTCATGTACTCATTAAGATGATTCTGTGTACAAATTTTCTAGGCCAAAATATTTAAAACTTACCACGAAATCTTATGTTCTACCATTTTCCCATATTTGACCTTGCTGCAAAAGGTCAAGGTCAACACAAGGTCATAATTTGAACAATCTTGATAGTACTCAAGTACCCAATACTACTTACAAAGTCTCAAGGCCATCGGTCAATTGGTTCTGGAGAAGAAGATTTTTAAAGGTATTTACCATATATGGGGGTGGCGGCCATGTTGGTCATGTGTCCCGGACCGTTAGAAAATATTTTCATTCCATCAACCCCTCGAGGCTCTATATGAAATTTGGTTTCAATTGGCCCAGTGGTTTTAGAGCAGATTGTTTGAAATTGTCAAAATTTGAGATTTCTGAGTCAAAGGTCAAAGAATGACCTTGACCTTTTGTACTAAAAAATCTTCATGTACTCATTAAGATGATTCTGTGTACCAATTTTTAGGCCAAAATATTTAAAACTTACCATGAAATCTCATGTTCTAACATTTTCCCATATTTAACCTTGCCGTAAAAAAGGTCAAGGTCAACCCAGGGTCATAATTTGAACAATCTTGATAGTACTTGAGTACCCAATGCTACATACCGAGTTTCAAGGTCATCGGTCTACTGGTTCTGGAGAAGAAGATTTTAAAAGTTTTTTACCATATATGGGCGTGGTGGCCATGTTGGTCATGTCACCTGGACCGTATGAACAAATTTTCATTCCCTCAACCCCTGGAGGATCTATATGAAATTTGGTTACAATTGGCCTAGTGGTTTTTGAGGAGATTGTTTGATATTGTCAAAATATGAGAGTTCTGGATCAAAGGTCAAAGAATGACCTTGACCTCTTGTACTCATACATAAAGATGACTGTATGTACCAATTTTTAGGCCAAAATCTTCAACAGTTTCCAAGATATCTTATATTGCAGCATTTTGCCATATAAAAGCATGAGTAAGCAAATTTGACCTTACCGTAAAAAAGGCCAAGGTCAACCCAAGGTCATAATTTCAATAATCTTGGTAATACTCGCGTGCTCGATGTTACATACCAAGTTTCAAGGCCATTGGCCTATCGGTTCTGGAGAAGAAGATTTTTCTAGGTTTTTACCATATATGGGCGTGGCGGCCATGTTGGTCATGTGACCAGGACCGTTTGAACAACTTTTCGTTCCTAAGTTCCCCAGAGGCTGCATATGAAATTTGGTTATAATTGGCCCAGCGGTTTCAGAGGAGAAGTCGTTTGAAATTGGGGACGGCGGACGACGGACGACGACGGACGACGGAGCCTTACCATCCTATAAGCTCCCCCGGAGCCGCTGGCTCAGGTGAGCTAAAACTTCAGAATAAAATGTCATTTCACAAGTGTCTTCCCTTTGTTACACTGTATGAACCCATTAGGAGAAAGCAGCCAAGCAATCCATTCCGTTACGGTTATATGGAATTTTACCACGCGGACCTAATTCTGATATCAAATTTTGTTTATTACTCACAATACCTTGAAGGAAACTCGGGTCCTTAATCCTTATTATATATTTCTTTAGTATGTCGCAATGCGCATGTTGTGGGTAGTTTAAGGTTATGTTAAACCTTTCCAGTTTTATGGGTGGGGCGAATCAAGACTTGCCTGTGCAAGTGCAATATACCTTCGTTTCGCGAACAGATTCAACTGTCTCAATGCAGAAATTTAACTAGAAATGTTTTTCAGAGAAAAACTGATGTCCCCCCACCAGCCCATTTCCCATCCCCTCTAATGAATAAAAAGCCTGTACAAATAAAATATCTATGCAAGTTTGGACAAAATCCATCCGCTGGTTCTAAAGATATCCTACATAGAAGACTATGTCCTTCAAAAATGGGTCAAGGTCACCAACTACTAAACATGTCTTAAACCTGTCACAATGATACATTCATGCAAGTCTGGTGAATATCCATCCACTGGTTCAAGATATTTCATTTTTAAGAGAGAAAAATACGCATTTGTAAGATAGCTTTTGACCTTGAAAATGGGGTCAAGGTCATCAAAACACACTACACTCTTGAGACTGTCCCATAGGTATATTTATGAAAGTAAAGTGGAAATCAAGCCAAAGCTTAAAGAGATACATCAATTTTAGTGAAATTTGCACATATCTAAATCCTCCTGTGACCTTGAAAATGAGGTCAAGGTCACCAAACTTTTGTTCAGCTCTTAAACTTGTCCAAATCATGTATCCAGGAAAGTTTGGCAAAATTCCATCTATCGGTTCAGCAGATGTTGTGGGTACAAGAAATTGCCATGTTAGTCCTCCAGTGACCTTGAAAATGAGGTCAAGGTCACCAAAATCAAAACAGTTCATAAACTTGTCCCAATCATGTATCCAGGAAAGTTTGGTGAAATTCCATCCATTGGTTCAGGAGATATAGTGGGTACAAGAAATTGTCATCCAAGTCCTCCAGTGACCTTGAAAATGAGGTCAAGGTCACCAAAATCTAATCAGCTCAAAAACTTGTCCCAATAATGTATCCATGCAAGTTTAGTGAAATTCCATCCATTGGTTCAGGAGATGTAGTGGGTATAAAAAACTGTCATCTAAGTCCTCCTGTGACCTTGAAAATGAGGTCAAGGTCACGAAAATCTGACCAGCTCTTACACTTGTCCCAATGATATATCCATGGAAGTTTGGTGAAATTCCATCCATTGGTTCAAGAGATATCGCGCATACAAGAAATTGGGTACAAGAAATTGTCATCTAAGTCATTCTGTGACCTTGAAAATAAGGTCAAGGTCACCAAAATCTAATCAGCTCTTACACTTGTCCCAATGATGTATCCCTGCAAGTTTGGTGAAATTCCATCTACTGGTTCAAGAGATATCGCGCATACAAGAAATTGTCATCTAAGTCCTCCTGTGACCTTGAAAATGAGGTCAAGGTCACCAAAATCTAATCAGCTCATAAGCTTGTCCCAATAATATATCCACTTAAGTTTGGTGAAATTCCATCCATTGGTTCAAGAGATATCGCGCATATAAGAATCTGTCACGCCGACGCCGACGCCGACGGGATCCGCACTGAAAACAATATGTCCCCCCTCACCTTTGGTGGGGGGACATAATTTATTTTTTTTAGGACTAAAAGAACGCTTATTAAAAATGAAAAAAAAAAAATGCAAAGGTTTAAAGAAAATACTTGTGTTAGTAGCACGCCAAAACAACAGTGTTACCAAACAATAAGTTGATAATAGGTAAAGGAATGGGAAACAATGTCAAGCGCTGGTGTATGCCGATACGGATATAAAAGGGACAAATCAGTGTTTGTTGTTTAAACAATTTTGCACAGAACTTTTAACAAATTCGTTTCGGTCTTTTTGACCGGGATCTGCTTGGTATGTGTGTCTCTCATTAAAAGTATTGAGTTCACATGAAGTTGACATTTTTGCCGACTGTTCCTTTTTATCTTTTCTTGACTAGAAATGGTCATGGTATCAAAATCTTAAGTCCGAACGCATAAACCATAGAGAAGAAGAACTGTAACCATAAAGCCTCCGTTCTAATCCCAAGGCTTGTACTGATATCTTACATGTTCATCTTTACATATATGTATATATGTATGTCAACTGAAAACGCTAAAACAATATGCTTAAACCAAACCATAGAAACGTTGATTAGTCCGAACGATATACGAGGGTCACCCAATAAAGAGTGGCATTTTATTTATAGTTTGTGACTGTTTGTGTTTTTTTTTTTCATATTAAAAAATGACCAGTGCGTGGCATATCTTATGGCGCATACAACAAAGTACAAATGTATACTAGTGTTTTTATCTGGCCGTTGATAACTCGTTCCCTAGCAACGACAGAAGGCTGGGAAAAACTCCTGGTAAAATTCTCAAGTAACGGGATAGGGAAGCCGAAGTTGCTTCTTTTGAATGTGTTCTGCTTTTGAAGGAACTCGTATAGATTTTAATTCGTAAAATATCAAACAAGTCCTACTATTTATTGAATGACCCTCGTCTATACAAAGACATGGACCCTCAAAAAATGGTGTAATCAACACAAGAAAATATGTGAGATAAAGAACTTAAAAGCGTTACTGGTTGTAGTTAAACTACAAGTAAGCCCTTCTGAGTTTTTTTCTCTTGCAGTTCCTCTTCCATACACTAAGTTTGTCTATTCCTGTTCCAACTTGCCAAACAACGTTGGGTCGTTATTAAATCAACGTTGATTTAACGTCATGACGTTGAATCAACATATATTGAAACAACGGGAGTTCCTGCTGGGATACATGTATATCTTGTTTTATTATGTTTTCTTTGCTTTCTTTTTTTTAAGGACTTTGACCTTTCCTGGAATACTTTCATAGGCTTTACGGTGTTAATTATGTCTTCCCCCCTTCAGGGTCGGGAGACATATTGTTTTTCCCCGGGCGTCTTTCCGTCTGTCCGTCTGTCCGTCCGTCCGTCCGTCTGTCCGTCTGTCACAAATCGTGTCCGTTCTATAACTTAAAAACAGCTCAAGCTATATTCGCGAAACTTCATATAAATATCAATCAACATGAGACGACGTGCAGAGTGCAAGAATGGTAACTCTGGCATTTATACTTTTTGAGTTATTTCCCTTGGAACTTAGTCCATCACAAAATTGTGTTTCAATCGTGTCCGTTCTATAACTTGAAAACCGCTCAAGCTATATTCGCGAAACTTCACATGAATATCAATCAACATGAGACGACGTGCAGAGTGCAAGAATGGTAACTCTGGCATTTATACTTTTTGAGTTATTTCCCTTGGAACTTAGTCCATCACAAAATTGTGTTTCAATCGTGTCCGTTCTGTAACTTGAAAACCGCTCAAGCTATATTCGCGAAACTTCATATAAATATCAATCAACATGAGACGACGTGCAGAGTGCAAGAATGGTAACTCTGGCATTTATACTTTTTGAGTTATTTCCCTTGGAACTTAGTCCATCACAAAACTGTGTTTCAATCGTGTCCGTTCTGTAACTTGAAAACCGCTCAAGCTTTATTCGCGAAACTTCATATAAATATCAAGCAACATGAGACGACGTGCAGAGGGCAAGAATGGTAAGTCTGGCATTTATACTTTTTGAGTTATTTCCCTTGGAACTTAGTCCGTCACAAAATTGTGTTTCAATCGTGTCCGTTCTGTAACTTGAAAACCGCTCAAGCTATATTCGCGAAACTTCATATAAATATCAATCAACATGAGACGACGTGCAGAGTGCAAGAATGGTAACTCTGGCATTTATACTTTTTGAGTTATTTCCCTTGGAACTTAGTCCATCACAAAATTGTGTTTCAATTGTGTCCGCTCTGTAACTTAAAAACTGCTCAAGCTTTATTCACGAAACTTCATACAAATATCAATCAACATGAGGCGATGTGCAGAGTGCACAAATGGTAACTCTGGCATTTATACTTTTTGAGTTATTTTCCTTGGAACTTTGTCCATCACAAAATTGCGTCTCAGTCGAGTCCGTCTATAACTTTAAAACCATTCAAGCTATATTCATGAAAGTTCATACAAATATCAATCAACATCAGACGACGTGCAGAATGCAAGAACCATAACTTTAGCATTTATACTATTTGAGTTATTTCCCTTAGAACTTTGTCAGTCACAAAATCGTGTCTCAGTTGTGTCTGCTCTATAACTTGAAAACCATTCAACTTCATACAAATATCAATCAACATTAGAAGAATTGCATAGTGCAAGAACCATAACTCTTGCATTTATACTTCTTGAGTTATTTCCCTTGGACCTTTGTCAGTCACAAAATCGTGTCTCAATCGCTTTATTACTTGAAAACCGGACTAGCTATATTCATGAAACTTCATACAAATGTCAGTCAACACTAGACAACCTGCAGAGCACAGCATTTATACTATTTGAGTTATTTCCCTTGGAACTTTGTCATTCACAAAATCGTGTCTCAATCGTCTAAGCTCTATAACTTGAAAACCGTTTAAGCTATATTCATGAAACTTCATACAAATATCAGTCAACATATAAATAGACGATGTGCAGAGCACTGTAACTCTTGCATTTATATTTTTTGACAAAAACTAAATATGAATATCAGTCAACATTACATGACATGCGGAGCATAACAACTATAACTCTTGCATTTATACTTTTTACTTATTATGAATCCCTGCTTCAGGGTAGGGAAACATATTGTTTTTCCCTTGGTGTCTTAATGACTGATCCTTTTGACATCAAACAGGGGGGAGACATCTGTTTTTTCGTAGGAAAACAATTCTAGTTAAGACTGATATAAATCAAGAATTAGATAAAAAATATAATTCTGTTCAGTGCTTTATTTGCATCAAGGTATCGTTAAGTATGACCTTGTGTGCATTAGCCACATGTGCTGTTGCTTTCTGAATTATGAAGCGTATAATGTTTGCATTATTATCAACAGACAACTGTTCAGATTACACCAAGTACGATGTCAGAGACCACATTAAGTTTTACAATATTAATCTAAATAAAACACAACAATTTCTCAGCTGTCGCCAGTCTACTAAAGGCACAAAACGATAAGACACCTTATAGCTCGTGGAAAAAAGACCAAGAAAAGCAGACATCAGAATATTCCCTTTTTGCTACATATAAACTTCAGGAATATTTCACACTACATCAGAGCAGAAACGTCTCTGGTGAGACTGGCACTGCAGCTCGACCTGGCCCCGAGGTTATAAAACGTTATACATGCTCAGAACAGCTGAGCAAGAAATTTTACCTGCTAAAGAATTGCAAATTACTGACAAGTACTGGGTTTTTAGTTTAGTTAAGCTTAGTATGAAAGGGGGGGGGGGGGGGGGGGGTATCAATAAGGTGGGTTTTCTGCATCCTACCAAAGTTTTATTTTTTTGACTGATGTTATACTCTAGTGTGTCTAGTTTATTGAACCATATGTGACTTTGCGCGGAAAGCCCTAGTTACTGAGCTATGGGTCCAAAGAAGTGGGTGGGGTAATCCAACATGGTTTTAGCCTGTCTTGTAAAAACATTCTCATTTGGTAGAAGAGTACAGCAGACAGACAGGATTTGATAAAATGATTAACAGAACATCTAAACTATATTTCCATATTATTTTATTTGGTCTAATTTGAACATATGTTGTCAAAAAAGACTTCCTTTGACATTTAGCATTTTTTGATATTTTTGACCTCAATTTTCAATATTTCTTGGCCTTATTGTTAAATGAACAGACATGTTATCATCAAACTCATGTCAAGGAAGTACCTTGAGAAGAACATTCAGATGATATGACCAGAATATCACAATAGCATAGTTTTCATGGTCGACTGAACACATAAACTTGCTTGGAAGATGGTTTTCTTTCTATTTTGACCTAGAATTACGAACCTTTGGTCAAATTACTATTTTAACTGCTATATTATGCCCCACGCCCCTGCCACTAAAGGTGAGGGAATACATATTGGCTTCAGTGCGGATCTCGTTGGCATCTGCAATTGTGTAT
Organism: Ctena decussata; assembly: GCA_963989385.1. NCBI lineage: Eukaryota > Metazoa > Mollusca > Bivalvia > Lucinida > Lucinidae > Ctena > Ctena decussata. The sequence continues at coordinate 22,941,305 of OZ022502.1, forward strand.
GTGTCACATATTAAGTCCTTCTGTGACCTTGGAAACAAGGTCAAGGTCATCAAAATCTGACCTTGACCTTGTTTCCAAGGTCAAAGTATGTGACCCAGACACAGATGCAGACGCCAAGGAGATCCGATCTGAAGCCAATATGTATTCTTTCACCTTTTGTGACGGGGGTGTAGGGCATAATATAGCAGTTAAGATAGTAATTTGGCCAAAGGTTCGTAATTCTAGGTCAAAATTAAATGAAAAAACATCTTCTGAGCAAGTTTATGTGTTCAGTCGACCATGAAAACTAGGTCATTGTGAAATTCTGGTCACATCATCCGAATGTCCTGGTCAGGGTGCTTCCTTGACATGAGTTTGATGACAACTGGTCTGTTTATTTAACCATAAGACCAAGAAGTATTGAAAATTGAGGACAAAAATATCACAAAATGTTGAATGTCAAAGGAAGTCTTTTTTGACAACATATGTTCAAATTAAACCAAATAAAATGATATTGAAATATAGTTTAGATGTTCTGTTAATCATTTTATCAAATCCTGTCTGTCTGCTGTACTCTTCTACCAAATGAGAATGTTTTTACAAGACAGGCTAAAACCATGTTGGATTACCCCACCCACTTCTGTGGACCCATAGCTCAGTAACTAGGGCTTTCCGCGCAAAGTCACATATGGTTCAATAAACTAGACACACTGGAGTATACCATCAGTTAAAAAAATAAAACTTTGGTAGGATGCAGAAAACCCACCTTATTGATACCCCCCCCCCCCCCCCCCCCCCCCCTTTTCTCTGCTTAGGAATATGCAATTTCCAACATTAGTTGCCATGTTCATGTTTATCGACAGAGGAAAATTCATGCTCAGCTGAGTTGAGCACAAAACTATTTTTTATAACCTTGGGGCCTGGTCCGAGTAGTCATTGCTTGCAAATGTTATAACGTATTTTCTGTAATGCACCTCAAATACTGCCAGGTTCTATGGGTACTACTGTAGTTTTTTTCTGCCATTTCTACAAAATGAAAAACATTTTTTGTGATCTTCCGTTTGTTTCTCCCACAGAACAAAACATTTAAAAAAAAATGTTCACTCGTAAAAGAAAAAAAAAAACACTCGGGAAGCTAAATATTTCATTCAGGCGTTGACCCCATTGAGGTGGTAGGTAAAAATGAAAACAACATGTATGTATGTGCTTTTCATAAAAAGGTACCAGTTTACCATTTATATGGCTCTATACAACTGAAGGAACCTTCCCGGTTAGATTTTACGTCAAACAAGCTCACAAAAACAAGACAAAAATATATTTACTGTTGTGCAAGGAAGGCAAAACGATAGATAACAGTACTAACATGAAAGGACAAATGCATTAAAAAGACTCTTAAATAAGTCAGAGCTAAAAGTAAAACACGTCATGTTTGCATTAGTTCAGTAGATCTAATCTTGTCTAATCATTGTTGTGAATCTCTGGGAACAAGATAAGGGTAAAGTCAGATAAATTCGGAAGCGGGTAAATTCGGACAGTGACATTGTTTGCTTTATATGTCAGTTGTTAAGAAATAAAACAAAATTAACTGGGCAAACAATAAAAATCTTGATGAGGCGACTCATTATCTCATCTGGATTTTCACTGTTTGCAATGGGATGTCCGAATTTACCCGCTCTTCGAAGTTACCTGACTCGACCCTAGTAGATCTAATCTTGTATAATCATTGTGGTGAATCTCCGGGAACAAGATTAACTCAGTGTTTATCAGTAACGTCGCTGACTTTGTCACGTCTCATGTGTCCTCGAATGATTTGTAGGAATCGCTTCTTTGGTGCTAGAATATTAGATGATATGCCATGGATAAAAATCCTGAGAGGAAGAAAGTACGAAAAGACACTATCATTTTTGTGTTCTTAGAAAAGGACATAAGTTCAGCTGTTGACGTATTACCGGAAGTTACTTCGTCAGCCGTGATAGATGTACGCTTCTTTATTTTTCAAAGGAATTGCATGTGATAGATCTTTTCTTTGACCTCTTTATATTTGACATAATTAGCCACATACAAGATACATGTACTTATTAAACAAATGAACCAAGAGATTGGAAAAATATTGTTTAGTATTTAGAACCCTGTCTGTGTTCCGGGTTTACGTCCAAAACTAGACATCGATTTAATATGGTAAGTCCTAGTTTGAATGAACACAATTCCAGAGAAAGCAACTCTACCATCCCTTCTCAATTGGGATCAAATTTTAAGGAAGGATTTACTGCCCTAGGATTCTTGATTTCGTTAGGAGCAGATTCCATTTTTGAAGAGTTACGTCATGCAGGGAAGCAAACAGAAGGTCATACAAATCGTCCGCTTTGTAAAATGGCGGAAATATCATAAAAGTAAGCAAATACGCAACCTACAGGCACACAACGTTGAATCAACGTTGACTCAACGTTCATTCAATGGTGTGTGCAAACTGGATAGTGGACATATGAAGAGAAAATAAGCTTTCATTGAATGACATGTGTGCTTAGTTGTATCTTATTCGAATTCACCGTTTAAGTAACTATATATGAACAAGTGTATTAAGATGACAAACATTATTCTGTTTGTAGTTTTATGCATACATCAGACCTTGCATACCCACTGGGCACACAAGTTTGAATCAACTTTAATTCAAGTTTGATTCAACGTCAAGGTTGGTTCAACCTTGTGTGCCTGCTGGGAACTAGCATATGGTATGGTAAAAGGAAAAAATCGCATTTTATTCTGTCTGCCATATCAGACTACATTTACGTTAACTTATTATTAACCTTTGAAGATGTCATTTAGCCTAATTACTTTATGAGTGACAAAACTATACCATTATCGGAATACTTATTATCGGGATAATTTGTAATTATAAACTTATGTTAGCACTAAATGATTCTGACCTATTTCAGTAGGCCATTTGTAAGGCCTTTTATCTACATTCAGATATTTTTTTTCTTACGTTAGAAACCTTCTAAATATTGTAATTATTATTAGTTTTTCGTGCAATCTAGTAAAAAGTAGGAAACTAAACTGTCACAGTAATAAAGTGAACTTCATTGGCTCGAACAGGCTTGGGACCATGTAATTTAGTTCCAACCAAGGGTTGTTCTAGCCATCCAGTGTTCGTTTCCATATAATGTGACCTCTAGGGACCAAGAAAAGAGTTCTAGCCAGGCAGGGTGAACGAGCCATCAGGGTTCGAGCCATTGAGTTCTACTGTAAAACTTCTGAAATACATGTCTGTTTACATTATATGTCCCTTAAAAAGTCTACAATATTTTAAAAGAAGGCACACCCTTTAAATCAGTTTAAATCTTGGCTCTAAATGTTTGGCGTTCATTTGTCTAATGACAAATATAGAATAAAATATTATTTCACAAGTAGTCTTCCTATATGTTATGAACCACTTCAAAATGGGAAAGCTGCCATATTATCCACTCTGTTACTGTTACTATGGAATTTAGGGACAGGGTCTTCAAACTAGCGGTATGGATTTGGGCAAGTTCAATGTAATATTTGACTTATTTAATAACTATTTGTTTTTCACTCAACAACAAAAATATATACTATAATATGCATGTTTATGGTTATTTCTGTAATTTAAAACAAAAATGGCTATTGTTCTTGATACTCCTCAAAATTCATAGCACCTATATATTTTAGCCATCAAGTCATTTTTACATGTAGAATAACCTTTATCTAGAGTAATGTGTAAACGGTCCTCAGTTTGTCCACAGTTTTAGGTATAAGATAGATATTACCGAGTTTCCCAGCGTACTGATGCTTTGCATTAATGTTCTTGTCTATGTTGAGTTTATATGAAATGAACGTTTGAGCCCACTGGTTTGCTTTTTATAAGTAGAAGCTGACAAAGTAAAAAATTATGTCCGAACTCATAAATCATAGAAGCATAGATAAATCCGAAATATTTAGATACTCAGACATGGCCCCCCAACAGGAAGTGTGATCAACATCAGAACAAAATTTATGTGAGATAATAGTTGTAGTTGTACAAACAGTAGTCTACCGGTGGCCATTCCGATGCGATCTTTTGCGTTCCATTTTGTAGCAAAGCTTCGCTTTCGCGCTTTCCATTTTCCCTGTTTCCCTGTTACTTTGGGGTGTGATTAAGGACTGTAGCCAGCGGGCATTTGACGTCAAAATGGCGTCGTATTGACGTCGATGCGACGTCATTACGTCGCATCGATGTCAGTACGACGTCATTTCAACGCCATGTGCCTCCTGGGTATAGCCTTTCCTCAGTTAGTTTTATAGGCTTTGCGGGATACAATTGAAAATTACAAAGAATTTACATAATCTTAAATTATGAAGGACATAATTTGATTCGATTCTTTATTTGTATCAAGATATCGATAAGTTTGACCTTGTATTGTGTGCATCAGCTTCACAGGCTGTTGCTTTCTGAATTACGAAACGAATAATTTATGCGTTATTATCCTCCGATAAATGCTCAGATTACACCAAGTACGATATCAGAAAGAAGGTAGACTGTATGATATTGATTGCAATAAACACAACAGATTCTCAGCTGTCGACATTCTACTAAAGGCACAAAACGATAATGAGCCGTGACATGAGAAAACCAACAAAGTGGCATGTGCGCCAGCGCAGACTCGGGTCAGCCTGGGCATCCGCCCAGTCTGATAAGAGTCTCCGCTTTGCGCTTATAGGGTAGCTCAGGGTCTCATCAGCTAGCTTCATGCGAACAGTGAAAGTAAAAAGTATGCAAAGACCAGGAACTGAAACAATCAAAATCCAAACCCAGCCCTCAAACCATAGTTGGAAACAACTAAGATTACAAATAATCAAGATACAGAGAACATATGGTCAACCGAGTGAGCAGCTTGTTCCCAAAAGCTGGCCACTCAGCAACCAAAACCGAACCAAAAATAATAAGAACATACATAAGGTAAAACATCACAGAAACTCTGACACCAAAAACAGGCAACAGAGAACCACAACATGAAGACTGTCTACGCTGGGCACACAACCACTTTGTTTGTTTTGTCCTGTCGCGGCTCAAATCATCTGATCTTTTCTCAGCGTTAAGAGACCTTGTGGCTGGTACAAGCAGACTAAGTAGATTAGCTTCCAAGTGTTACATATAAACTTTAAAAAATGTAGATCCGAGCAGAAACGTCTCTGATCAGACTTGCACTGCAGCTGGAGTTGACTGAGTAGTCTTAGATTTGCGTGCAAAGGTAATGGGGTCAAGTCAGGTAAATTCGGACAGCATGTAATTCGGACAGTGACATGGCTTCCTTTATATGTCATTAGTTTGGCATTCAAACAAAAGTAACTGGGCAAACAGTATAAATCCCAATTAGACGGCTCATGGTGAGCCGTCTCATCTGGATTTTCATTTGCAAAGGTATGTCTGAATTTACCCGCTGTCCGAAGTTACCTGACTTGACCCTAAGGAATCACTTTGTGGTGCAACTAAGATAACTGGTCCCCCCCCCCCCAAAAAAAAAAAAATAAAATAAAATAAAATAAAATAAATAATAAAAAAAAAAAAAAAAAAAAAAAAAAACAAGAAACAAAAGGTTCACTGATAAAAGGAATAAAAGATGCTCCTCCGGGAGCAAATCCTTTGATTTATGAGTTCAATGCCTCTGTGAACGGAGGCGAAAATGAACAGGAACAAAAACATGGCTTCTTCTCCTGGAAATATTCCCTTTTACCATTTGAGCCGTGACACGAGAAAACCAACAAAGTGGTTGTGCGCCCAGCGCAGACTCAGATCAGCCTGGGCATCCGCCCAGTCTGATCAGATTCTTCGCTTAGCGCTTAAAGGATGGCTAAGGGTCTAAGCTACCTCCATGCGGACAGCGAATACTCTGATCAGCCTGGGCGGATGCCCAGGCTGATCAGAGTCTGCGTTTGGCGCACAACCACTTTGTTGGTTTTCTCGTGTCGCGGCTCATTTCATATGGCTCTATACATATATAGGAAACTACCCGGTTAGATTTTACGTCAAATAAGCTTACAAAGACAGCAAGAATACAAATATAAAAATATGTTTACTGTTGTGCACGGAAGGCAACGCGATATATAATGGTACTGACATGAAAGGACAAATACATTTAAAAGACTCTAAAATAAGTCAGAAGTTGAGTAAAAACTGTCATGTTTGCATTAGTTCAGTAGATCTCATCTTGTCTAATCATTATGGTGAATCTCCGGGAACAAGATTAACGCAGTGTTTATCAGAAACGTCGCTGACTTTGTCACGTCTCATGTGTCCTCGAATGATTTGTAGGAATCGCTTCTTTGATGTTAGAATATTGGACGATATGCCATGGATATAAATTCAGAAAGGACGGAAACACGAAAAGACAGTATCATTTTTGTGTTATTAGAAAAGGGCATAAGTTCAGCTGTTGACGTATTACCGGAAGTGACTTCGTCAGCCGTGATAGATGTATGTTTCTTTATTTTTCAAAAGAATTGCACGTTAAATTTTGCAGATATCATGACCTAGTACATTTGTTTATAGTGTAAGTACAGGAATAGCCGAATACAGCCACATTTGTTTTCTTTTTTGCTGTTTTAGCATTATAGCATCTCCATATTAATGGTAATCTTGTTACATGTAGACATCGTACGCTAACCTTGCGTTCGTTCACTCTTGCAGCATTGCAGATAGACGCTCCCAGTGTCGCAATGTCATGCCATTAACTTGTGTAGTGTTTCTGATCCCGATCATTTCGTTTGTTTGTAACAACTGTATTCATATGAGATTTATGCTGTCAGCTCAATGAAACCGATACAGCTGGGTTCATTCAGAAATTATGACTAGAGCAATAATCAAGACATGCGACATGTAGCACTAAATCATAGGCGTCAAAGGCGTTTGAAATGCAAAACAAATATTCGAGCACTTCCTCGTTTAGATCATGCTTTTCAGGCGGCCGGCAAAAGCAGGGTAATATCCATTTGCACTCAGGAACGACAATACATTTCATAAAAACACTCTATTCCTTCCGTCAGTCGTTTAGTGTCCAAAAAGAACATGTCGTAAAATCTTCTATTATACCATTCACAAATGCCGCTAAAAGTTTACGTATTGGGACAGATAGGTCAGCAAAACATTTCAGACCCTATTCAGACTGCTCCTTTCGAAAGAGCAGTCAGAATAGGGTCTACACTGCTATCCATTTCATATTCATTTTTGACGCATTACTGTATTTTAAAATAAATCAGTTCAACTTTTGGACAATTGTAATTGTTTAGGTGCCCCAATTTTTAGGTTGTTTACGGTACGGAAAAATACAGAATCAGAGCCGCGACACGAGAAAACCAACAAAGTGGCATGTGCACCCAGCGAAGACTTAGATCAGCCTGGGCATCCACCCAGTCTGATCAGCGTCTTCACTGTTTGCATGGAGATAGCTTAGACTCTTAGCTACCCTTTAAGCGCATAGGAAAGACTCTGGTCAGACTGGGCGGATGCCCATGCTTACCTGAGTCTTCGCTGGGCGCACAACCACTTTGTTGGTTTTCTCGTGTCACGGCTCAGATTTTCTGGTAGAACACGATGGTCATTTATCAATTAACATTGTCACATAACCCCCTATTGTTTCATTATGGAACCAATGAATGCTGGTCACACAACAAAGCAATAAATCATAATCTACGGAGTTAAATCCCACCAGCAGCTTACAACAACAAGTGTCAAGGATATGATACAGACAGGAAGTTGGAACACGATTGTTTTACCGAATAATCGGGGTTGTCTGTGTGTGTAGGGAGGGGGGGGGGGAGGCTTTCTGAAACTGCTTTTATAGACCCAACTACCATGAAGTGTACCACATCCAGCACTCAAAACCAAAATGGAAGGAAACACAAACACATATAAATAAACGTTCACGAAAGACGGGCACGACAAACCGAATCAACAGCTCTTTCCTAAACAGGTGGTCATTCAGGTACCCTAAATGAAAACAGTAGCAACATCTGTTTTTACCTATTTTCTATTTTTAATTACAAAACAAAACAGAAAGCAGAGGGATGGGCTGCTATTCAAGATGACCATATTGCTTAAGACCAAAGACCCCTGGGCCCAGTTGTCCAAAACTAACGACTTCGTTAGTGAACGAGATGTTAAAATTTCAAATGTTAATATCTCAAATACACCAATATTTTTAGTTGAAAAAATGTGAGAAGCTTTTGCATTACAAAAGCTTCTCACATATTTTCAACAAAAAATATCAGTGTATTTGGCTATAAAGTCACGAAACACTTAACGAGTTGACTCCTTAACGAGCTTGTTAGGCTAACGATGCTTTGAACAACTGGGCTCTGGGTGTAACAAATCGTAACATTGAGGAGTCAAAGCAGAAGTACCGCCTTTGGATAGATCACTGGTGGAGAGGGGCTTAGTATTGTTGTACTGGATGTAAAACCTCATCCTCTGCTTCTGCAGTAATTCAAAACATTTAATTAGCTTTTTGGACCTCATGAAAGCTTTTCAACCCATCGATGAATCACCAGAGGAAACAAACAATCACGGATAATACCTTTTTCTCAAGTCGGGACCATTCTGGAAGGAAACGATTGGCTGACGTAGAGAGCAAATGTGTTCCTTGCGGTATGTGCGGTAAGAACGGGGACAAACAGATATTGAAAAAAAAGCTTCCCTTGAAAGTGTACGTGAAGAATTTACCTTAAGGAGAAGTCCCCGATGAGAACGGAGACAAATGCCTGAATAGTGGACAGTTTATAAGACTAGAAATATCATGTTACATTTTTTACCATTCTCCCACTCCTCTTTTCTTTAAGAAGTAGAGCAAATACACAGTCATATGTCTTTGTACGTCTCGTTAGGTACAAACAGCTTAAATAAAATGGTTTTACGCGCAAGTAGAGAAGAATTTCTGAATTTTCTGTCAACATTAAATGCCTCATTAAGCTTTCGCCATACGTCTTGTTAAGCTTCCTTACAATCTCATTAATGCCATTCATTAGTGGCATCCATTAGGTAATGCATTCTCTCATTCCAGTATGTCCACTGAAAAAAATCCATCCATAACGTCTCAGGTATTTCAGAGGAGGATGACAGTAAAGGGCTACTTTGCACGGTGGGTCACAATTTACAGAGTGTATACACATGTTCGGCGCAAAGTAAGAATCAGTACTATTCCGGAATTGTCCTGCGCAAAGTAGGAATTCTCACTTTGTGTTACAATTCAGGAATTGTAACGGGACAGTTCTAGAATTGCGCAAGGGATTCGAATAGATTTATCGGACAAGTAAATGCCCCTTCCTGTATCAAAGAATAAAGTTCTGACTCATTTTCCATATTTCTTTACATTTCAATTATGGATATGTCAAACTAATGGTATCTCAGATGTATTGAGACCAGTATTTTGAGATAAACTTCGACTTTGAGAGATCGAGACCTGACCGTAAACGAAACCTTTTATTGGTTAATTCATGTACAGTAATGAAAGATGTAACTAGTATCGGCGTACAGAGAACTTTATTATCGTGGGCCGCTTGATACGAAAGGACAAGAAACGACAAACTTTATCACAGGGAAGAACGGGCTGTCCTTTGACGGCGGCTAAGTGAAGAAATTAAATAACTGTTAAAAGGATAATTTCTTAGACATAGCATTAAGCACTTTTATTTTCTTCTTGGAGGCATAAACTAGAAGCATTGGGCAAAAATGTCCGATTATTAGATTCGTACAAAAGAGACTGGAAAGTGGAAGTGGATCTCAATCCTGATGTCAGTGATATCTGGCGAGAGTTGCCCAACGAAAGCGCTATAAAATAGCGCTCTGTAGCGTTCACCAACGCTATGTAACGAATTTGCTTTCAAAAACGGCTTTTCCGTAGCAGTGCGTTGCACAGTGAAATTTGCCTCGTTGTAAACACATGTAAACAGAAAACGCTACAGAGCGCTTTGCCTATGCAACGGGATGTTACAAGAAAGCGCTTTGCGAGGTAGCTCCAGGGATGCCACGTAGCGCTACAAAGTGCTTTTTTGTAACATACCGTTGCATAGCCAAATGTTAGCGAGCGCTACGTAGCGCTAGCGTTAAGCAACTCGCCCCTGTTTGTAGAATATAGATATTATACAGTGTTCCTCAAAATTATTGAGAATTGCATCTTGGCACATAGTTGCTAGTCATACATGTTCAACAAAATTTTAAATGCGTAAAATACAATAAAAGAACCGCTTTTTCGTGTTTGATATAATATTTATAAAAATGACAATACGATGCATTTTCTTTCGTCAGTGGTAGGCAAGGATGAAGTAGGGTACACCCCTGTAAAAATGTGTCCCTTGATTTCGACTATGTTTTGCTATACTACATTTGCTAGAACTAGACTATCTTAGGTGAAATAATATATTCACCATCACCTACATTATTAATGGTACCTTTAATATTTTGCATAGTTTAATATTACTGATTCCAGTTTCTGAGTCAGGGACTGGCTATTATATTATAGGAAGAATATTGAAGGCATCAGAAAACAGCAAATAAAGCTGATCTGTTAGTGATCTGAACGGAATATTTTTGGCAAGGTGTAGATAATCATGTCAAAACTCATATCCGTAAAGCACGTTTACTAAGCCTTACAAAAAAGTTTCCATCGAGATGTATAGAATGAGAATGAACCAGAGCAATAAATCCTCTGTCAAAATTGCTATTTTCCCCGATTTCAGGCACTTTTTCTAAATGAAGTCACGTGTTTGAAAGCCAGCAGCATCTACAGCTGACAAGCTCACATAAAATTCTGTTTTCAGTTCGCTACATGTACATGTAACACCTTATCACTAGATGAGAAAACCATTAAAAATCAACTGATTTGTCATTATCTTCTTTTCCACAAATATCGATTTTATTTGGTAAGGGTACATAATTTTCCAGTCGGACAAAACATCTCTGGGCGGCACAGTTCAAGGGAAAATATCATTTGTGACTCAAGTATATGAGAAATACTGGTATGCTAAAAAGTTCAAAAGTATGCCAACGATCCAACAAAGTGGTATGTACGCCCAGCGAAGAATCAGATCAGCCTGAGCATCCTCCCTGTCTAATCAGTCATCACTGCCCGCATGACGGTAACTATCCTTAAAGCGCACAGCGAAAACTCTACCCAGACTGGGCTGCAGCCCAGATTGATCTGAGTCTTTACTGGACGCACATGCCACTTTGTTGGTTTTCTCGTGTCGCGGATCATTTGTTCCAGTGGGTTTTCTCATGCTACAGACTCGCGTTTTGCATTTACCTTCTGCAATGTCGCTTAATCTCAAAAGTTTTTTAAGAAAAACGGTGACGGGCAAGTCTCGGCAGGCAAGGAGCAGCCCTCTCCGAGCCACACTTACTGGCGCATTCTACGAGAATCAGCAGCAGCTACAGACGTCAGGTAAGAAACGCCTGACATTTAAGGACCTCCAGGTGCATTTCATCTCGTCTCAAATATGTACTGACAATATTGGCATTATACAAACATTATGTTACGAAAAGAATGCTTTTAACGATGTGCCACACAAGAGTGCATATTACAAAACCATGTTGCAATCAGGCAAACAAACCCGCCACCCGCTGTTAACACATAAATAATTAGTAAGTTCAAATAATGAGATCGTTATTTTTTTCTGCTCAAATGGCAAATGTGTACATTTTCTTAAGAAATAAAGCTATATTCATTTTAACAGATGCTATCATGTAGTATCATTGTGGTAAATCTCTAGGAACGAGATTAACCCAGTGTTTATCAATGCCTTTGCTGGATATGTCACGTCGCACACGTCCTTAAATGACTTTTAGGAAGTTGTGGCATTTGTTAGCATCATATAAAGATAAGCTGTGTCTGTCAAACGAGAATTAAATTTATGTTATTATGGAAAAGCCCTTGAAGCCAGCATTGCGAAGAAAATTCTAAAACATATCAATTTGATAAAAAAAATCTTAATCAGCATAATATAACACAAAATTAACTCTGAAAATCGACCCACATTTTAAAAGAAAACTATTTTGTCATTTATTTATATGTGTTCTTACCATAAGTGTGGCCTCATGCAAACGGCTTGTTTTCAATACTTGGAACTTTTCTGTAAATAAGTGCTCCTACTGCTGAGATCCTATTTTCACCACTGAATTATACATGTATAATTTTTAGCATGACGTCACTATATCTGGTTTATATATGTTTACCTCTTGTTGTTACATGGTTTGTAAACTTGAGCAATAAATGTTTCGCAAAGCAAGAATGCTGAGGTGCGGGGGTAACGTCGATATGAGAATTGAAATATGATGAATATTCAGTTTAACCTTTGTGTACCTTTTAATCATTACAAGGCTTTCGAGTTTGAAATACATTTTGCTTCATTCAATTTTGTAGTAATGACGTCCGACTTTAAACTGGGTCACAGACAGAACTCATCCCTGTTTTCAACTCAGCTTATCTTACAAATGTTTTCTTCCACTTCTCTTTTTAAGCGATAGATTCTTTACACAGGCATCGTTCTGTTTTAATTTCAAATTTTAAAGAGCAGGGGCCGTATTCATAAAACGACTTAAGTGGTTGCTATGTTGTTGCTAGGGCTAAAACTGTATGAAGGAGATTCCCTACAACTATGAAATTTGCTCTGGAGGAACAGTCTAAAATAGACTGTTCCTCCAGAGCAAATTTCATAGTTGTAGGGAATCTCCTTCAAAGAAATTTAGCCTTAGCAACAACATAGCAACGACTTAAGTCGTTTTATGAATACGGCCCCTTCTCTTTAAAAGGGTTTCACCATCCCATCCAAGAGAGTAGAAAAAAATATTCATTTACTGTCAAAACCAAATGCCTCGTTAAGCCTTCATGATATGAGCCGCGACACGAGAAAACCAACAATGTGGTTATGCGTCCAGCGCAGACTCAGATCAGCCTGGGCATCTACCCAGCCTGATCAGACTCTTCGTTAAAGGCTCAAAGGGTAGCTAAGGGACTAAGCCACCCTTATGCGGACAGCGAAGACTCCGATCAGACTGGGCGGAAGCCCAGGCTGATCTGAGTCTGCGCTGGGCGCACAACCACATTGTTGGTTTTCTCGTGTCGTGGCTTTTATGTATTTATTAAGCTTTCTTGCAATATTATGGATGCCTAGCATTAGTGACCCTCATTATGTAATGTATATGAGTCAGTCTCTGTGAAAACCACGCTAAATGACATAAAAGTAAAAAAAAAATAGATAACTTCATCATTTAAAAGTATTAGCTTTTCTCATCCTTTCCTGATATTTTGAGAGAGTTACATGTTCCATTATTTATTACGAAGAAATGGACCTTAGAAGTACACATCTAGTGCAGTTTGTATATGACGTTAAACACGGCATGCAAGTATGTTTTGACGCCAACGTCATTAAGTTTGTTTGAACGAGATTATTGGGCGCGATGCACAAAATAACTTGGGCAAAATGTGTATTGCTCGTGTTGCGTATATGATAGCACACACATGATCATTTGCATGTGTCAATATTCTTTCTCAAATGGTAGGTCTTTGTGATGGTATACCATATATTTTCAAGGCTTTGGGGTTACTATGGAATTACCGTTGTCATTGTAACATATGTCATATTTGTAACTGGATTTTGTCTGAATTCTTAGGGGTTCTGTAACATTTCAAAGTCTAAGGTATTTTCACGGAAAGAAAGAGAAGTCCGAAAAGTAATTACTTTTGATGCTTTTTAACCGTCAGCAATATAATTATTACGTAATGTCATTAAGCCTGGTTTTCACAGAGAACGGCTTATATACATTCGGTACCTCCATTGAAAATCCTTTAAAGGAAGGTTACGTTTAAGGTTTCTTTGTCATGGAAGCTGGGATTAATCATTTCACAACAACTAAGGTATGGGTCATAGACTAAAACATGAAACGGGCTGGATTGGAATGGGCGCTGTGAAAAATTGTCCATTCCACTGGATACAATTTTATCGAAGAGCCTTAGATGACACCTTTATAGAAAGAATTTCTCCCTAAGAGGGGGATAACTCTGTCCTGAAAGATTGTCAGCCAAAAACAATATTTTGAGAGATTTGTATAATCATTAAATTCCTGAGTATTCATTTGATCAATCTTAAAAACCAGGTCTACTTATTTTTGTCTGCGTGTAAGCTTTCTTCAATGAATTTTACCAGGCAAATGTTCATTAGTGTAACTTTTGTGAAAGCCTTATTCCCAAAGCAAGACAATTCGGGCTGATCTTACCTGAGTTGCGTGTAACTTCAATCATGCTTCAGGTATGAAACATAATTGGTTTCCATCAATGTAATGATTATAGCGTCTGGCTTTAAACTAGACGTGCTGTGTGAATTTTAATAAGATTCGTCGCAGTACAAGCCTTTCAGTGACAATTCAAAGGATCAGCATAAATCCCTCTGCTTTTATTCTAGTCCTTTCGAAGGTGCTACTTGAATCTGTGCACAGTGTATAAGCGACAATGTGAAATAAATGAATATCAGCTGCAGGAGAGGAACGAAATAAGCCATTGCTTCCGTTCTAATCCTATTATGTTTATGTATATATAACAGCACTGTTACTGCTTTGAATTTTTGATTTTTGAAATAAAATATGTTTAAACCAATATCAGCTGTAAAAGCAAAAACTCAGTTGAATCTCCTCGTACAGATATTGCAAATGTAGCAAAATTTACTCTAAATAATGATTTACTTTTTTTTTCACTGTAAATCTCATTTCTGTTGTATTAAGAAGAATAGACAGAAAGACGCGAAGCATTAAAGACAGCATGTTAGAAACAAATATATCGTATTTCTGGCATATTTCGTCCCGAGAGATTATTGAGAGTTTCCTGAATTTCTTTCTTTTAATTAATCAAATTCTTGACAGTGGCAGTACTGTATTTCATTGTAAAGGTTTTCAGTTATAAATGACTTTGGACGACTGTCAACCTTTGCACATTTATCAGTGCCAGATTTGTGTATGTAAACCGCTTGTTTAAGAAACCAATGGCTAGACTTTGTGTTATACATTCGAAGAAAAGAGCTGTACGTTCATTTCCCCTAAATTTTCCCATCCTATGCTGCTGAAATAAATGTATTTACCGTCCTACATGGCAACTACAGACATGATACTTCGGTAAACAAAGCCAAACGTATGAAATTGGTTCAAAGCTATATACCGCGGTATTATATACCGCGGTATACACCATAGACTCTACAAGCAGGAAATGGACAGGATTTAGCTATTATTTCACTATAAAGTTATATCTGTTTTTATGTCCATAATCACGCAGTACTGACACAAAGGAATTGGTTTATCATATCCAAGGCTACTTATAGTTAGGTTAAATGTGCATTATAACAGACCTTCGGCGACTTGATTTTCACTTCGGGAAAAATTTAGATATAGCTGCAGGATTCGTGTGGAAATTCTATAAACAGGCGCTATGGTACTATTAAATTTAGACCGATTTCATGTAAACTATACGGTACATCTATATTTATTAATTATTTTTGATAAATGACTTTGCGCCGTCTCCTTGTTTAACCAGAAAATCCTGGTCACACAAATATACAATACATCTTAGTACAACTGGGAAATACAACGTTTTACAAAAACTTTCGTGTATTTACTGAAGGGACGGATTGTCGATGCGCTTTTCATATGTCACTTTATATCCAGGAAAACCATTTGTTATCAGAAACTATTAAAGATAGACAATCAGGAATTAATACAATAAGATCCAAAATCCCGCCCACAAAACCAAAAAGGAAAGAAATAGACATAAATTGACAAAATTTCACGAAAGATACGCCCGATCAATCAATAAACAGCTCTTGCCCAAAGAGTTGGCCATTCAGCTACCCCAACTGAAAACAGCAGTCACATTTTTTTACCTATTTTCTCTAACTTTAAATTACAAAACAAAACAGAAGGTAAAGAAGGCAGCTATACAAGTAACAATACTGCAAGAAGACCATAAACAAGCGGACATAAGAAGACCACTCACAATCGGACTTTAGAAGACCGTAAACATTCAGGAACCATTGAACTGATTGCATAAAAAAATATATCATTTTATCTAAAGCTAATTAAACAATTGACAGAAAAAAATGGGTTTGGTATTCATTGGTTTCGTTTTATGTCACTTAGCTATCAACTTGAAACTGCAAGGGCATAAACTCCATTAGAACACCATCAAAAAGGTTAAAGCATCCTGCTAACATCACAACCACTTCTTGTAAAATTGGAATTTTATGGGCTGGAATTGATTGAGAAATGACATGATGAAATAAGTTTCACTGCTGGTGGACAATTTGTCCCCGAGAATATATGTAACCAAGTTAGGCAATATTTCGGTTCATTAGCACTGGGGTCACTCTCTAAATACTGACTTAAAGTAACCTTATTCAATTTGATATTCATCTCAGACTGGTAAAATTCCTAACTATTCTATTAGTGGAGCAAATTTGATTGCATAAGTGGCCTAGAAAAGGAAGATAGTGGTCTACGGAGTGTAACATTTGTTTTTATATATCAAAATGATCGTCTGGGCCTCTAGTTATCAAATTCAGCGTTTGCCACCTTGGCAAACCTTGCATAACTCTGTAGTGGCCAGTTATTTACGTTACCCCTTTAAATTTTGAATACCAAAAATATTTATTGAAGTCAATAAGAAATGTGTTTAAACTATATAACTGTATCAAATCTAAATATTTTCTGTAAGAACAGTTAATATGCTATAAATTAGGCCGCTCAGAAAACAGTTAAGAACTTTTCTGTTGTCACTTTTGTTACAATATATCATGTACCCCTTGAAAATTTAAAATTGGAACTTAAGTTGTTGCATTTTACAAAGACTCTATTACAAAACGGCCCAAAATGATCATTTTTACTTACTATTCAAATGGCCCCTTTCAGTGCGTTTCTAGCAAAACAAATATGAGACCTCTAGCTTTTCAACTTTGTCAACCACATCCTGTTGAGCAGTTACACCTATTCCCTGTTTTCGGCTGAAAAGTCATTTTTCGTATAATTGTTCGTACAAAAAATGGCTAATAACCAATTTAAACTTGACAAATTGGGGTCTTTAGCGAAAGATCATGTTAATCATGAAATAATACAATAGCTTAAAAATTATTTTTTGACCTTACAACACTTTTTAGCCAGAGTAACGTACTTAACAGATTAAAATAATTGCGTAAATCGTCTATCATTCCCGCCAGAAAAAAAAAATAAAAAAAAAAAAATAAAAAAAAATAAAAAAAAAAAACTCTTTTAGTTTCTGACTTTTAAACAACGCAGTTGTGATAAATATGTATATTATCTTTTGTAAAATGAAATTTTTGCATTGTTTAATAAACTAATCGGCGGCAAACAGTGTTATTTACATGACATGCAAAGATGAGATTGTCCTAAAACTAGAAAAGAAAACCTTCGTGAATTAATCTATACATAGAACACTTTACAAAATATGCCCAAACCTCATTAGTTTTGTTAAAATATTTTTAAAACGGCACTTTAGACTGGTTTAAACAAGCCCTATGTAATTTATTATTGAAATTTTCACGGCGATGCATCCGTTGTTGTGTAATGATGTTAGAGTTTGTGTTGGCCACTTATCTGGAGTGTCTGTTAATTCGTCATTATTCTGATGTATATAAAAACAGAAAGAAACAAGGTGAAAATATACATTTTGTGTTCCTGGGTATGCTTGATGAAAGCTTACTTGTGGACATCTGCATGGAATGGGCGCACGTATATTTTGCTACCTACTAGTACCATTTGAGTACTTGTTGAATGCATTATGTTACTATTTTTAGTTTGGTATTGAGGGAGGGTTGTGGCACTAGTTGAATCAGTTTCTGATCGTTGCCCTGTTACACTACTCTACCTGAAATGACCTTTTCCTATATAAGCAATATATAAAACCATAGTTTGATTACTTTTGGCCGCATAGAATTTATTTAAAACGAAGTAACGTATATAACAATTTAAAAAGAAAAAGTTATTTTTACCCTACTGCTGTTAGTGTAAAGTGGCATGTGGCTACGGTGAAATGCTTCCTTGTACTTCATGTTCTGGTCATTTGGAATCATCTGGGCCTTTTCTGAGTCAGTTTGAAAAAGGAAATAGCTGGTGCTAGGTGGCATTGGCAGTGTCGCAACATTACATTCCTTAGTAAAACCGAGGTTCCTGTTATTTTTTGTGATTCATCTCTTGCTTCCAAATACTCATCCTTCAGAATTTTAATTAAGTTTTTATCAGTCTTAGAATTTAAGGTGAAGGGATACAATTTCACGTAAGTTACTCTGCCAATTTTATTTTGGCCTCCTTTTTTGAATGGGAAGAACTTTTAAAAAGAATTAGCTGCTGTATATACAGGTTTCCTTAAAGAGTAGACCATTTTTGGAAAGGTTATAGCTTTCTCAGAAGCGAATAGAAACATCTACAGAAATAAATATTGTTTCTTTCTAACAAATTGCAGTAAAATATTAAGGTGTGTCCTTTCACATTAATACAGTATTATTGCAAAGACTTGCCAGAAGATCATGTTGAAGCGAGGAACACACACGAGAAAGAACATAGCAGACTCAGTTTAACTGATTCCTTTCAAAATCGGATGATATTGCCTAGAGGCACGGATAAGATGATTATGACAATGTTATTACTTTAAAACCATTATCAAAATGCCTTTTTAATTGAATCAATGATAATTCACTTACTTTGTCTTCTTGGTTTGGTATTTAGAAAGGTAACGTATACAACATTCAAATGTAAACAATTAGTCAGATTAGATTTATGATTTTTTATGATATTTTCTGTTTGATATAATGCAATAGAGTGTCCCTAGCACCAGCTTCAGTTTCACTGACTCAAATTGAGCCCAGATGATTCCAAATACAATTTTCAATATGATGAAGTACGAGGAAGCTTTCCATAGTAGCCCAACAGTACTTTACTGTAGCTGCAGTAGGAAAAAAATACACATACTTGTAACCTGTTGTGTACATTACTTTGGTGAAAATATATGCTACAAGGTAACTTTGGGTTTATACATTGTTTTTATAGAAAAGGTAAATTAGAATAAAGGGGCAATGAGCAGGAATTAATGTTATCTGCGCAACAACCATACCGCGATACTAAACTGGAAATGGCTGCATAAAGATATAAGACAAGTAGTAAGACGATACTAGCTGCTAGCCAGATAAACATGCAGCCTCTTACCAGTTCATGGGTACAAAGCTAGCCTTAAACAAACAAAATTAGGCATACAAAATTTTCATCTATTTTCTTTCTTTTTCCATATATGCTCTATTTTCTTTCTTTTTCCATATATGCCAGTTATATAACATAATGATGGCAAATATACATATGCAACAAATTAAGTTTTCGAAGACGACAGGTAAGTGGACAACACAAACTTTGACATAGATACACCAGAACTGATGCTCCACCTTAGGGCTGTCAATAATGAGTTACACAAGTGGATTTAAACCAGTCGTTCTAAATTTGTTTTTTTACTCAAAATAATAAAGCCTACGCATATTTGGCAGAAGCAATATTTAATCTCGGGGAGTTTTTTTTTCTTCAAATGTTACAAACGTTACCTTTCTGAATACAAAACTGTAAGTTATTATAAGTTATTTGACATTTTTATGGTTTTGTTTAAACTTTTAAAGTTATTTAGATATTAAAGAAAATAATTTCATGTACAGAATAACTCATGAAGGCTTCATTTGAACATCAGGGCAATCTCAGCATTGCATGTCATGTAAATAACACTGTTTTCCGTCTAAGTAGGCGACTACTATGCAAAAATTTCATTTTACGATAAACAATAAACATATTTATCATAACTGCGTTGTTTAAAAGCCAGAATTTGAAAAGAGTGTTTTCCTGATGTGAATGACAGATGCTTTACGCAATTATTTTAATCTGTTAAGTACGTTACTCTAGCTAAAATGTGTTATAAGGTCAAAAATAAGTGTAAGCTATTTTGTTATATCATGGTTAACATGATTTGTTTGCAAAAGGCCCTAATTTGTCAAGTTTAAATTGGTTATTAACCATTTTTTGTACGAACAATTATACGAAAAATGACTTTTCAGCCAAAAACAGGGAATAGGTGTAACTGCTCAACAGGATGTGGTTGACAAAGTATAAAAGCTAGAGGTCTCATATTTGTTTTGCTAGAAACGCACTGAAAGGGGCCATTTGAATAGTAAGTAAAAATGATCATTTTGGGCCGTTTTGTAATAGAGTCTGTGTGAAATGCAACAACTTAAGTTCCAATTTTAAATTTCCAAGGGGTACATGATATATTGTAACAAAAGTAACAACACAAAATTTCTTAACTGTTTTCTGAGCAGCCTAATTTATAGCATATTAACTGTTCTTACAGAAAATATTTAGATTTGATACAGTTATATACATGTAGTATAAACACATTTCTTATTGACTTCAATAAATATTTTTGGTATTCAAAATTTAAAGGGGTAACGTAAATAACTGGCCACTACAGAGTTATGCAAGGTTTGCCAAGGTGGCAAACGCTGAATTTGATAACTAGAGGCCCAGACGATCATTTTGATATATAAAAACAAATGTTACACTCCGTAGACCACCCCCTTGAAAGATAGCCCATCAAGTTTGCTCCACTATATACCAGGACCGACTTATCATAGCGACATGAATCTTGGCGAAGTTTAGGCTTCCATTCTTTGAATTATTTTGGCTTTTTGCAGAATCTCGCTGCATAGGATATCTCCCTTCTGATACCCTCGTTTGTCGCCTTTGTCGAGACCCAGGGGTTGAGGTTGCTTGATGTGGGACGCCCGCGTTCTCGCGAGTTTATACTTAGGCGTCTCTTACCTAATATATGTCATCTAATGTGTCTCACGGAGGAATTCAGTGCGTGTGGCTCGGAGAGGGACTAGACCTGGGACCGTATTTATAAAACGACTTAATAAGTGGTTGCTGTGCTGCTGCTAAGGCTAAATTTCTTTGAAGGAGATTCACTACAACTATGAAATTTGCTCTGGAGGAACAGTCTGAAAAAGTCTGAAAAAGACTGTTCCTCCAGAGCAAATTTCATAGTTGTAGGAAATCTCGTTTATAGAAATTAAGCTTTAGCAACAGCATAGCAACGACGTACGTGCTTTTATAAATACGACCCCTGCACATCATTTTTGTTCTTTCAAACCTTTGGGGTTTTCGACACGGAAGAAGTAAAAACATAAACGCGCGCCTGTCGCACCAAATTTATATTTCCTTTAACATACTATAAAATTTGTCGCATAAGCTGAGACTTAAGTAAAAGCAGCATATAAACCGATTTCATGATAACTGTAAATTGTATTATGCATAAAGGAAAATTTGTTTATTACGGCAGCTAAGATTGTTAATGACGTCTCCTCTTAGCTTGACTGCTGTTCCACGGTAGAACAACGGATGCGTGATCAATTTATTCCTTCCGTTTACACTTAGTGTTCAGACGAAACATTAATTTATTGTACGCAATCAATCAAAACTTCGTGCAATACTCGCTAGAACGAGTGTTGTTTCGAAAAAGCTGTCTTTTGGAATGTGCTAACTGCGCATGCATGGACACGCATGTGCTATTCGCTTTGACATTTATTCGTCCTCGCAGATTTTGAAATCGAAATGCGCATGCGCTGCCAGACTGGTCTAGTTATGCGCACTTTGCGCATGCGTAAAGTAAGATTTCCACATGACGTTGCTTAAATGGTTTCTTTCTTATTCGTGCAATATAAAGTGTGCACTTTTCCTCTCATCTATCACGAGAATATTCATTTATGGTTGTAATTAAGGTTTTGCAAAAGTGAAAGGAAACAAAACTGGAAACAATTAATTAAGAAACTTAAGACAGCACTATGTTTAAACAAACCCCTTTGCAATTAAGCGAGCAAAATGATACCACAAAACTTGATCAACAAAGTAATTAACGTGTATGGAGGGTACGCCTACATTTTTGCTTTAAATTTATTTATTTACTTATTTACTTATTTACAATCTGCCACAAATTTCTTGACTTCCCGTTTGCTTCACTGGACGCAGAAACCTGTCTATAAAAGGGTCTATTCTTACAAGAAAGCATTATAATTGGACGAACACACGGCGCCAAGTGTGTGCAACTGTGGTTACGTACCGTTGAGCCACTTGGACGAACACACGGCGCCAAGTGTGTGCAACTATGGTTACGTACCGTTGAGCCACTTGGGTGACGTCGATAAGAGAACTGAACTGAACTGAACTGAAAAGAAAGCATTATCTCCCGGGGTGGCAATTGTCTTTCTTAAGAATTGGCCCTCATCTAGAAGGTCAGCAGAAATAAAAACGGTAGAGTTGCTTCTCCTAAAAGTGCAACCATTCAACTTAAAAATCATCTCTGTCATCATCAAGCATACTAGCCGATCAACTGCTCAGTTTGCATACTATATAGAGGATCTTACATGAGTGCTCATGTATTATTGAATTTATTAAACGAGTTGGGGAAAAACGATAAGATGCTCGGCAAATGTATTATTGAATTTATTAAACGAGTTGGGGAAAAAGATAAGATGCGAGGCTTTGCCGAGCATCTTATCGTTTTTCCCCAACGAGTTTAATAAATTCAATAATACATGAGCACGAATGCAAGATTCTATTTATCATATGACACTAAAATCGCATTTTATCTGCAGAATTTGCACTAAAACGTCAAGATTTCGCCATTAGAAAACGCGACGTTTTAATGGACGTCAGCGTATAACGTTACGACGTAATTTGCATATTTAATCCACTAGTGGATTATCGTTTTTAATGCATGGCTTTATGACACTCTCAGATGCGACGTCATATGATAAAAAGATTTAACACACTGTCCAAATTATATAAACACAGACATAACCTCTTTAAGTTCGTATTTAAATCTAGGGGCTTAGCCAACGGACCAACGAGGGCTTGAGTTTTGATATGCCTGAGCAGCATAAGAAAAGAAGAACATCTAAGTGCTCGTAAAAATACCAACTATGTATGCAAAATTGGTATGCCTGTCGTAGCATTTTTATTTATTTATTCATTTACTTATATATTTTGCATATTTTATTCTATTTAAGGCAAGATGCTTTCTGTTTCCGAAAAACATAATAATAATTTAGTCAATTAACTTCAACAGCCAAAAAGGATATTTTCCAAAATTCGCAACTACTTTACGATAAGTTTCCACTGACATTGTGTAAAAATAAATTTTGAATTTCTAAGTTGATAAATATATGATTCTTTGCCAGCCTTTTTTGACAATCATTTAAGCGTGCATTAGAGAAACAGTAACAATTCTAAAAATAAACCATAATGAGAGTCCCAACATGATAACAAAATATAGGCCTAGCCTACGTCAAATCCTTTTACTCATATAATATGAGCCGCGACACGAGAAAACCAACAATGTGGTTGTGCGCCCTGCGCAGACTCAGACCAGCCTGAGCATCCACCTAGTTTGACCAGACCTTTCGTTAAGTGTTAAAAGGGTAGCTGCGGGTCGAAGCTACATCCATGCGGACAGCGAAGACTCTGATCAGACTGGGCGGATGCCCAGGCTGATCTGAGTCTGCGCTGGGCGCACAACCACATTGTTGGTTTTCTCGTGTCGCGGCTCATATATATATGTTGTCAAGAAATTTCTAATAAATAAATAAATAAAAAAATAAAAATCTTAACTCAGAGGTCAAAATATTAACAAGAGACAGGGCTTTCCAAGGATGAGAGTTTTCAATCTTACGTTGACTGGCGGCTGATAGATTACTGTGTTCCTTTAAGTACATGTAGTTTTAAAGACGTAACTCGTATTAAACCTTTATTCACTTTTCATCCAGTGGTATGAAGTAATTTATGAGCATTTAAATATATCCGATTCTAAGAAAGAGAGCAAACGTTAAAAATTGTTGAACATGAGGATCTGAGATCAGGCCCCGAGGTTATAAAATTTGAGTACATTCTCAAACTCAAAATAAAGCACACTGATTGGCTGCTTCCGAGCTTCATTCGATATAACAGGAATGTAATACAATGTCTCTTTCATAGCAAAATATATCGTCTTTTTTATTTCGCCTACAATTTTGCCTATCTAGATAAAAGACAAACATTGAATAAGTCTGGAGCAAGTTTCTAGTGTTTACGCTTAGTGGTGAATGAAGTTGCTTCTGGCCTTTATTGATGCCCAAAAAGTAATAAACTCGATTTTGATTACATTATTTGTTGCGATGATGGAAAATGATGTGCTTATATTTGGATCTTTATGAAATTAGATGTCCAGACGTTTCTAATCAGTGGATTTTTCCTGCAGCGCCAAAAAAGCTTAAGCAGGCATAGAAATAACTGTATTGCAATTCGTATGTGAGAATAAGCTAGCTTTAGGAGGCACCGGAATTTCATTATTTTCATGCCCGGCTTGGACTGTAGATATTACAATTATGAAGCTACCTAGGAAACGACTCCATAAAGAAGTAAAAGGATTAAAGAGAAAGACAGTAAAATTCTACATCAGTGGATATCTAAAATAATTACCAAACCTGTCCTAAAATTGAACATTTTTTTATATAAACGATAAGGTACATAAACGATACCGACAAAACGGCAAATGAACAGACCCTGATCAGACAGTTCCTTTAATGAGGAGTCTGATGTAGGTCTGCGCCGTTTGCTCAGAGCTGTCTGTCCCGATAATTATAGTTTATACAGAAGGAAAAATATGAACCTTTATATTAGAATGATATCCATATAACTACATACCAAACGTATTGGTATTTGCCTGTTTCAACTAGACAAAAAAAGTGCTTTTGGTTTTTCCCAGTCTGCAAAATATCCTGTCACAACTGTATGTCATCATACGTCATAGGCTGGTTGGTTGGTTCAATTTTGTCGTAACAATGCATTCAGGGTGGTTCCGTAGAAATAAGCCCCTTCAGACACCACCTGGAATCCACAGTCTGTGCGCCTTCATTCAACTTGCACGACCTGCAGATGCGGACACAGGTGCTAGCTGATATGAGCCGCGACACGAGAAAACCGACAATGTGGTCTTGCGCCCAGCGCAGACTCTGATCAGCCTGGACATCCGCCCAGTCTGATAAGTTTCTTCGCTAAGCGCTTAAAGGGTAGCTAAGGGACTAAGCTACCTCCATGCGGGCAGCAAAGACTCTGATCAGACTGGGCGGATGCCCAGGCTGATCTGAGTCTGCGCTGCCCGCACAACCACATTGTTGGTTTTCTCGCGTCGCGGCTCATATGGATTCTTTCCCCATTGCCCTAAGAGTTTTAAACAAAATCAGTCCTTCGAACATTTCACACTAACACTCATTGAATTAGTTAGATAACAGGGCTTATCTGAAAAACGCCAACTTCAACACCTACAGGTATGCACCAAGTACTTTGAAGTTTCATATATTTTGTAGTCTCTGTATAACTAAGAAATGCGGCAAATTTGAACTTGATGTCTTGAATAGTTCTGAAGTTATAGCGACTTGAAAATATATAAAACATATAAAGAAATGCTAAGAATGTACCTAGGTGGGTACAACTTAGCAATTTTCTTACTTTATGCTACTGGGTTACCATATTAAAAGTAAAAAGTATGCAAAGACCAGGAACTGAAACAATCAAAATCCAAATCCAGCCCTCAAACCATAGTTGGAAACAACTAAGATTACAAATAATCAAGATACAGAGAACATATGGCCAACCGAGTGAGCAGCTTGATCCCAAAAGGTGGCCACTCAGCAACCCAAACCGAACCAAAAATAATAAGAACATACATAAGGTAAAACATCACAGAAACTCTGACACCAAAAACAGGCAACAGAGAACCACAACAGAACTACCGCCTTGGAACGGTCAGTAATGAATTACTGGGGGGCTTAAATCGATTTACAGGCCCAACCTCACCCTCAGTTTCTGAAGCGGTACAAAACATTTAGTTGGTTGCTCGGTTCGCATGATAACCCTCTAAGTCGTCAATGAATCATCACGGTAAACACATAAATCAAATTTCAACACCATGAAGAAGCAAAGACGAGGACTCAACAGATACAACGGGCCGTCTGACAGGTGGAGATCCCTGTCCTGCCAAACGACCCCACTGGAAATCTGAAGCAAAAGAAGGTCACCAGTTGAGCCCCGGTGGACCAAGCAACAGACAAAAAGGCTCCGGTCCCAACCAACTAAAATATATAGCTTTAGGTCGGGGCCATCATAGAGTCTGACGACCGATCCCCCGGTGTGCAATTAAAGAGTGCAGCAAAGTTATCAACCGTGATTGGGTTAATCACTAAGCATGCAGACTGTCGCATAACATTTAAATTATAGCCAATACGTTTGTGACGTATTATTATTTTTCGGAATTGATCAGAAAAATCAGTCCTACCCTTAATCTTTTTGAATTTGTATACTAAGTCACCATAAAATTCTTGTTCCGATAGGCCTTGGTGTAAAAGAAATTTTAATCCGACATCAAATTTTGAAACCAATTCATGGTGTCTGCGATAGAATTTAGAAAAAGCCTTTCTAAGCTTATGATACCGATAGCCCTGTTGAAGAAGTTTAGCAGTTAAACATTTATTACGAGCATTAAAGTCATCTACATGACTACACACTCTAGCAAATCTTATAAGTTGAGAAATATACACTCCATAAGAGGGACGACGTGGAACGTCACCATCCAAAAATGGAAAATTAACTATATCAAAGTCAAAGTCATCACGTTTATCATAAATTTTAGAAGATACAAAACCGTTAGAAATAGATAGATGTAAATCCAAAAAGGAGGCCTCGGTATCTGAAGTATTAGCTTTATTCAATTTAAGTTCAGGTGGGTAAATTTGGTTAACCATGCTTTCAAAATAAGGATTATCAATATTCAGAAGATCGTCTAAATATCTAGAGGTTGAGTTAAATGCCTCAATGATATCAGCTTGATTATCAACCGAAAGAGAAGTCATGAAATCTCTTTCATAACAAAATAAAAACAAATCGGCCACAAGAGGAGCACAATTTGTACCCATCGGAATACCAACAATTTGTCTGTATAACTTATTACCAAATCTGATGTAAATATTATCTAAGAGATATGATAAGGCATCACATACATTCTGACATGACCAAAGACTATATCCTCTATATATTTTACGGTCAGTAGAAGTGAAAAAACGCTTTCTTATCGTTACAGGCAATATAAAGGGTATCTTCATTTTTGGAGAACTTTTTGAAGGCCCTCTCAATGACATCAACAAGTTTTTCCTTTATTAAATTATGGGGTAATGTGGTATAAAGAGTAGAAAAATCATAAGTGGACAAACTAGTCGCACGGAACCCTCTTGACTTCAGTTTACTAAGTACCTCACCAGAATTTTTTATAGACCAAAACATATTTTTCCCTGACCTCTCATACACTGTCTCATAGTACCAAATGACACGAGATTTCACAGCAGTGAGGCAAGAAGTTAATAATTTAGATAATTCTGTAGTAGTACAAGAGCTAGAGTTGGCAATGAATCTAGCTTTATACGGTTTTTTGTGAAGCTTAGGTAACCAATACATCGTAGGAAGTTTGTCTTGGCGTTCCTTAACGTTTACAGCAAACTTTAAAGGCAAATTATTTGAGTGGCTATTAACGACAGTCTTCTCATCTGTATAATGCATAAAATCATTATTTTCTATTCAAATCCTTTTATACATGTATTTGGCAGACATGTACTTTGATAGTTTATCCATATCACTATGCTGTCACATTTACTATTTTGAATTCGTTTATGAAAATATTAACGTCTTTCTCTCAAATGACCATATTTGGATTGTCCAAGTTTTAACAGCTATATCTCCTAACTTCACTCAGATATTCTATTCAAATTTTCAGATGTTTCTGTTCTTATCAAATACTTTAAAATGATAGAAGACTTAAGACCCAAACTGTAAAGCTTTCACATTTTTTTTGTTTTCCGCAGTAGGCCTATTGGCAAACGGATAGGGCCCCGAAAGAACATGCCCTATTGCTGTCTTTCACTAGAATGATTTCTTAATTTCTGTTTTCGTACCACATTAAACCTTGACTTGCACTGTTCGACGAGACCGCTGTTGGCGAAGCATAATTCGATAAGTCACCAAATCCGATTTCAAAGGCATAATTGAAACAGTAATAGGAAAATGGATATTTTGAGTTTGCTCTTTATAGCATTAGATGAACAGACGTTTAGCAATCATTTTCTGATCCTTAGGGTTAGCAAAATGGCAATAAACTTAAAAAAAGTTAATTTAATAATTAGATGCTTGGTACAGGACAGACTGTTCTATATTTTGTATCTACTGCTTAATCGCAACTGCAAAATTTATGGTGAATAGATACACCTCATTTTGACGAAAGGACTCTTATTTGCCTGCCCGGACATCTAGGCCTTTCAAAATTCAATCTATTTCTGAAGGAATAAAGTTTTGATGGAGCAACTTATTTTCTTTAAGAGTTGACACTCATTGCCAAGAGAGGCAAAAAGGAAAATAAAAGAGTTTCTAAGTCTTAAAAGTACCCGTATATCTGAATGGAAACAGCATGAGTGTACAGCACATTTTATCATATGACGTCGCTGTTATTCAGTGTATAACGTTGTATTCTAACACTGGTCGCCTAAATAGTCAATGCTAAAATCTAGTGATACATTGCGTGACAAATCACTGGGTGGACTAGCATGACGTTATTTAGCGCCGCTCGGGCGTCATTTCTTTTCGTTTGGTGACGTCAATTTTCATTTCCATGAGGATAGATGGTGTAACGTCGTTTTCTCGCATCAAAAACTTACGAATAACATGTGAACGCCACTGTTACATTCAAAGTTGTTTGCGGGATTTCTTCATGTAATCATGGCGGAAAACTGGAAAAATCTGAAGGAAACAATTGCGTCTTCATCGTTTCTAGCGTGTTAGAATCGCAATAGTTTCTTGCTAACGAGTGATTTGTTGCCCAATATATGACATGTTGTCGGTCAATCGTCAGTGACTATATCACTCGCGCTTGTGATATATCACTTCACGACTGACCTCCAACCAGTGATATATTAAGCAACAAATCACTGTAAGCAAGAATCTATTTCTTAAATATAAAAATCATATAACCATACGTGTAATAGCTAATAACACTTTGGCGCGCACACGTAAAGTCATTGACAACGTCCATGTCAAGAATGTGTTTTCTTATTGAAATGATGTTCAGTTTGAAGGCGTCAAAATCCCATTTCAAAGGGTCATATAATAAACAGAATCTCACACTCGTGGTAATTTCATAAGGAATTTAAGAAAATCGCCGAAGGCTCGTTTCATAAATTTCATATGAAATTACCACGAGTGTAAGATCATTTATGAGCCAGAAACTGAGAGACCGCCAGTATTTTGATAATTATGTTGTCTCAATAAAATAGTTGTTTTCCAGTGCAGGTTCCTTTCTTAAATCACCAGGTGCTGCCGCTAACATATGACCGCTGCGTCATATGACCTCCAACAATGTGATTGTTTTGTCATCTGATATTCAGATCAGCTTTTTATTTACACAGGGTAATCAGAGACCTCACTTTGGCTCTTTGGCTAGAATCACTTCGATAGATAGCTGATGTGACAAACAAAGGTTCCGATCAAACTGCACATTAGTGCAGTTTGATCAGAATCGTTTCTTGTCACCAATGCCACATTGTTTGAAATCACATGATGTGGCTAAACTTAGTTGTTTCAAAAATATATGGTTTCCAGTAGAGGTTCCTTTCTTAAATCACCAGGTGCTGCCGTTAGCTGTATTTACAGTTGGATTTCTCGGGTTCTCTTGCAAGACATTGTCTATCTAGATTAGTCCAGATTACAACATCAAATTTTTAGCAACGTCAAGCCTTATATGCACTTTACATATAGCCTGGAAGACGTTCATAATCCTGGATCTTCGCTGATTAGAATGTTTGTACAGAAACTGGCGCTTTTCAAACAAAACAATCATGCGGAAGAAAGTATTAGCAAGAAAAAATGCTACCCTAAAAAACGTGCATTGGTGTTGAAGCAAAAATATTAAGCGTTCTTTAAGTATCATGAGTTACACTTTACTCCCCATTAACAAAAGTGCATGTTTTAACTAAAATAAACGTTTTCCAGCGACGGCTACCGGTATTTCTTCCTTATCTAGTATATCTAATATCTAATCCCTTGCATTCTTTATTATAGCCAGACACATATGGGTAAAATAACTTAGTAAATCAAGGCTGTTGCAAATTTCATATCATGACTGTTCACAACTGATTTTCTTGCAATTTCTCTGCAAGCCAGACTAATCTAATCGTACAAACACAAAAATGTTAATAAAATGTGAAAATGTGATTCCAGCTGCATGAAGCTACATTTAAGCTCATAATATCACTGAAGAACTGACTAACCCTTATTATTGTGAATAAGATGTCCAGAATATGAATTCTAGAAAAATGTTCCATTTGGTATTTGTAATTTTGGTCATGCTCACTGGTATTTTGTCTGTAGATCCGAAATAACAATGCACTGTCGGAAGAAATATTCATAAGCTAAACTGAGTAAGCCTTCAACTGGACGAAACTTACATATGAGCCGCGACACGAGAACCCCAACGAAGAGGTCGTGCGCCCAGCGCAGACTCAGATCAACCGGAGCATCCGCCCGCCCAGTTTTATCAGACTCTTTTTTAAGCGCTTAAAGGGTAGCTAAGGGTCTAAGATACCTCCATGCGGACAGCGAAGACTCTGATCAGACTAGGCGGATGCCTAGGTTGATCTGAATCTACAATGGGCGCACAACCACTTTGTTGGTTTTCTTGTGTCGCGGCTCAATTTTGCCTCCCTTTCCAGTGCGGGTAAGCTCTTAAAGGAAATGATGTGTAGAATAAATTATTGTTTTCTTATTTAAGGACAGACCTCATCTTGAATAAAACGTGCTTAGTTGTTTGGCTTTGTGAAAATGGCGATGAAACATTGAGATATACTCGATTACCTTAAATAAAATAAGCAAAGCATTTGGAACAGTGTACAAAACCTTGTAAAACTGTTTGACAGTCCTAAAGTTCTTTAGAAAACTTTAATTTCCAAAAACAGATTAATTTATATCATCATTTCGCGTACATATTATCATTGTGTAGGTATAGTAATTCGAAACGGAGCCGAGCAATTGGAAAACACCCAATAGAAAATAAAACTGATCAGTTCGCCAAACTCGCAGTAAAATCCTATTTCAAAAGGAATTTCAGATATTGCCGTTGTTAACATATTATGCAATTAGATCTTACATCATAAAAGGCGATTTATAGTACTAGACTTGCACCGGAATTCCTTTGAAGTTAATCTGCTTGCATGAGATTGCACCATTTATCAGACTTAACTGCATTACTTCCATTCAATAGCAGCTGAAATGGCTCTAGTGTATTGTCAGCACTATCAAGAGTATTGCTCGGCAAGTCGTTAGTGTTTCTGTGAAGGAAATATTCATCCAAAAATTTTAAAGCACTCACTTGAATGGGAGCTGCATGTCCAAGTAGCTGTTGGTGACCGTTAAACGACTCCCCGTACCTCATCACCGTACATTTTATATTCTCTGATCAGTTTGGGTCGGTCAGTAGCTTCTTTTCGAGTCATTTTGAAAATAGAGATTCGCCTTACCGGTGTTGCACATTTTATCAGTCGTGAACGATTCAATTAAACCGAGTCTGCTATTTTCATTTCTTTGGTGT
Source organism: Ctena decussata (assembly GCA_963989385.1). Classification (NCBI taxonomy): domain Eukaryota; kingdom Metazoa; phylum Mollusca; class Bivalvia; order Lucinida; family Lucinidae; genus Ctena; species Ctena decussata. Next base: position 22,973,065 of record OZ022502.1, read on the forward strand.
ATTTCTTGTTTCAAAAGGATCTAACTACATGTATTCAAAATATCAAAGGATCTCATTATTATTATAGGGAATTCGGTATAGTTACGTTTATATCAGAACTCACTGATGCACATATTACAAATAGTCAGTATTACAAGCCATTATTTTATCAAATGAAACCTTAATTTAAGGTAGAAAGATCATGAATAGAAATATTGGCGGGGCATTCAAATCATTATACAAGCCAAATAACCAAAAAGGGCTATAAAACACTTGGGGAAGGAAAAAATCACCGTTTGTTTGAAAAAGAATTATTTTTACATACTGTTTTAAACACATTTTCAATAAAAATTCATATTTCTAGCATCGTGAATGCACTTTTCCTTCTGTAAATCATATATTCTTTAATAAAGGTATAAAGGTTATTTTAAGCAAACTGGTAAAAAAAATACGGTTATCTTGTTAATAAGTATTTTTGTTTTTACATTTTGTTAAAAAAATGCAAGAAAATTGAATTTCAATGAAAAAATGGGACATGTTTAGGCATATTATTCCAAAAAAAAAATACATTGTCTGTTACAGAAAAAGACAAAAATAAAACAAAAATCTTAGAAACTGGCATAAGTAAATATTGGAGTTAATTCCCTTGAATAGTTCATTGGTTGGTTGGTTTTGGATTTAACGGCTCTTAAAGAATTTCAGTTTATATCGAGCCGTCACCGGACAAGAAACAAGAGCTGTCGCCTGACAGCATAGCTCGCCTGAATAGGTGCTTGCCCATCACACAGTCGCTATGGTGGTGTGGACGGCTATGCATAAAACTTAAGGCAAGCATGTCCATAATGACAACACATTTATAAACAAAAGCTATCTCAGAAATAAGTTTAAAATGAAATTAAGATAAAAAAAATCAACATGAAATTTCAAAGTCCATGGGCTTGAGCTCAATGACCTAAGGGGTGGCGGTGGGAGGTTGGGGTTGGGGTCTGGGGGGGGGGAGGGGGCTAGAGGGTATCAAAACTTTGAACCATTATCTAACATCAGTCCAAGTATAAGTATCAACTGAGTCCATCGTGGCACTGTGAAATTATGTCTTCATAAATATAAAACTTTAACCAAAATCTTTAAGACAAAATTCAAAGTCAATGACCTTGACTTCAAGGTCATCCAGTGGGGTAAGTACATAGTGTTTTGTAAAATCTCAAAAACTTGTCTAACATCAATTCAAGAGTAAACTAAATCTCTGACAAGCATTATGAATCAGTATGCAATTAGAAAACTTTAATAAAGACCAAATTTCCTAAGTCCCTGACCTCGACATCAAGGTCACTGAGCGGGGTTGGGGTAGTACTCTGTAAAACTTTGGACTAATATCTAGGTACAGTGCAAATATAAAAAGAATTCACCTATGGGTTAAGGAGATATGTGTCTTTAAAAAAACTTTAACCAAAACACCCAAGCAATAAATTTTCTAAGTCCATGACTTTGACATCAAGGTCACTGAGTGGGGTGGGGGTAGTACCTTGGAAAACTTTGGACCAATATCTAACTACAATGCAAGTATCAAATGAATCCATCTATGGGTTAAGGCTATATTGGGCTTCATAAAACTTTAACCAAAACATCCAATACAAAAACATGCCCAATTTTCTAAGTCCATGACCTTGACATCAAGGTCATGGAGCGGGGTGGGGGTGGTACCCTGTTAAACCTTGGACCAATATCTAACTACAGTGCAAGTATCAAATGAATCCATCCATGGGTATAGGTCTTTAAAAAACTTTAACCAAAACATCCAATCCGGACGCCGACGCCGACGCCGACGCGGACGCGGACGCCGACGCGGACGCCGACGCCAGGGTGACAACAATAGCTCTTCATGAACTTTCGTTCAGGCGAGCTAAAAAGGGATAGATCGAGGATAGAGGAGACCAGAAAACGAAAAAAAAAATAATAATAATAAAAAAAAAAAAGACAACCCGCCTTCTGCTCTTGCTACAAGCACCGCTGGCGGTTGTCTTTCTATTTAGTCCCTCATAGATTAATGCCTAAAGAAATGCGTAGATGGAATGGTGACTGTGTAGACCCTAATCAGCCTGGTTCCTCAGGAGCAGTCTGAGTTTGTACAGACCTATCTGCCGGAAAACTTAGGATCTTTATGGTAGATATTGTTTGTGAATGCTATAACTGTCTGTACTCCACAGTTGACCGATTTCATCATGAACAATAACTCTTGTTTGATTTAACAAATAAAAACCAGAAATATTCATGCTATTCTACCTTAACAAGGTCTCAAAACGGTGATTTTGGAAAATTGGCTTAACTGCAGGCTAGAAAAGAATGTAATCAAGAGGATATTAAATTCAGTGATTTTAGGAAACATTATAGATCTATTTGTTTTGAGAACTGTCATTACTTGCAATGTTATCTAAGAGTATCAGCTATGAATGATGGCATAGCTTTAATTAAGAAGTGTCGATTTAGTGATGTGACGGCTACGTGATGTCAGGATGGTGTGATTCCGTAGTTAATGCTATATGTAGCAAGGGAAATTCGACTGATAAAAAAGAAATGTTTTTAGTATAGCACGTTGTTGCACAAAACTGAATACAACACAACTGGAAACTTTCATTTTAAATATTTTTTTCTTCTGTATATTCTCACTGAAAACGTCTTGGATACTACTAAGTGAAATAATTTATTTGCATTTAACCTTAGAGCTGATCAGCATAAAGTCCTATCAGTCTGACAGATGGTAAATTAAAGTGAGTTGAGTATCCATAACAAGACAGGAAATCAGCTTTGTCTAGAAAAGGTATTAGACTATTCCTTTTGATCTTGATTGTCGAACTAGATTGCACTTTTTGCAGCTTTAAACATTTTCATTTATTCATTTAAACCTTGACCGTCACGTCTGCTACAAACACAAAGAAAAGAAGCCACTCTCACAGTCTGGTTAAATCTTTCAGTTTTATTCGAATTTATGTATTGTGCTTACACACTGATCTGGCATTCATAAAAGGCAACGAAGCCAATGTGTTGGAAACAGTGTAAAATTGCTATTTTCTGCTCATGACCATTAGCATATTTTCGGGCCGCAACGAGTATGGAAAGGAATGGGTGGTTTTTCTTTTTTTTTTTTTTTTTTTTTTAGAATTTATTTGATTGCCTTCGAAAACTTAGTGTCGAAGTAGACAGAATGCATTAAAATACTTCTTCCATCCAATCAACAAGGTTTTTCTATACTCAAAAATTAATTGTCCAAGCACGATCTGTTATACAGTCAAGTACATAACCTTTAAACGTTAATTAAAATATAACTTGAAGCAGTTAAAAATTATCCTATTTACCACTAATTTCAAAGTGAGGCTGTAGAAAACAACTTATTTAGGTTAAGTCTGAAATTATTTAGGCCAAGATCAGATTTGCAATCACCAAATAAATAACTGTTGTAAGTTAAAAAGTAGCTAATTTCCTGATCTTCAAGGGCCTTGCGTACCAATTTCTAGACGATGCGTACAGAATTTTATTGCTTAATCATAAAATTATGTAAGAGATCTTTCAGGGTAAATTACCCAGCTGTCCATAAAAATTGCTGTAACTCCAGAATATGAAGGTGAAAAAAGACACTTTAACTTAAACAGGTTACTTTTGCTATAGTCACAAAAATTTTTTAACTGCTTCAAGTAATATATTTTTTAACTTTTAAAGGTTATGTATCTGACTGTTATATGGCCAATTCCAGAGGTATTAAACATCCCATGTTTTGTCTTTGATAACTATGTATGTCACTTTTTGCTTTGATTTTCTTCCCATTTTTAAGAAATAGGATTTTCTTTCTTGCTAGCAGTCATACATGAAAAACTTGTCTTTTAAAGAGAGTTGTTTGGAATTTAAATCGAAACTGTTTTCTCATGTGGATGATTTCGAAGGAAATGTATGTCATTTTAGCAGTAATTTGTTGTCTGGAGACAGATAATGGTTCTTGGAGATGCTGATAGTCTTCACACTCCAATACACAGCTGCTTGTAGGTTTTATAACGGCAGCGTACCCTGAAAAGGGATATTATGCAAATGGTAGATTGCTTTCAGTCGAATATGTTAGAAATTTTCTAAGCCATATTATTCATATTAATTACTTCTCTATTAAAATTGATTTTACGTCAGACTACAACAGCTTCAGGAATCAGAGGGGGAAATGAATTTAATCTGAAATTTTTAATATCTTGGTTTGACAAAAGTCTATGTGAATGGGTACGACTCTATCAGTTGTTTGGAATTTAAACAAAATTAACCGGGCTAACAGTGAAAATCCTGATGAGACGGCTCTGAATTTTCACTGTTTGCAATGGTAGGTCCGAATTTACCCGCTGTCCGAAGTTACCCAATTCTACCCTATACCGAAAAGGTTAAGGCTATGATAAAACCGAACGCTCGTGCATACTGAGGCGTTGTTTTTAGTTCACCGCACTGCACATTATTCCTTATTTAGAGAAAAGAAAAAGAACCTAAAATCATAAATTATGAAACAACTGGTTCGTTACCCTGTATAAGGTAAGATTCAAGTGCAGACAGAAATTGTATATGTTTTCTCTTACAATATACTATTTCTAAGTGCCAGTTACATTGACGTAAATCATTTCGAACTTCATAGGAAAATTAATTACTTTTGTTTTTACTACAATTAATATGATGATGTTTAGTGAAATATTATTCTTCGGCTTTTGGGGTACTTGAGGGCAGGAAATAATTTCAGATCTGGCTCGTGTGTCCTTAAGAGTTTGGAAACAGATTGAGCCCTTTTAACGCTTTTTACGTACAATAGTAAGTGTCAATTCAAGAAAATTCGGACAGCAGGTTAATTCGGATAGTCACACTGTTTCCTTTAGATGTCAGTTGTTTGGGAAAAAAACTGAAAACAGTTAGAATCCAAATGAGACGGCTCATTATCTGTATTTTCACGGTGTACAATTGTATGTCCAAATTTACCAGCTGTCTGAAGTTTCCCGACTCGATCCTGATATCAACTTTCCTCATTTAATTAAGGTGTACTTTAAGAAAGGGGAACAGCTTTTGTGACTTCCTGTTAGCTTTCCTGAACAAAAACACTGTAACATTGTGGGGAAGAGAAGCGCCATCAGTTCAGAGCATCTGCAGACAAAACGAAAAAAAAAAAAAAAACAAGACAGAAAAATCAAACTGTAGACATTAAGCGTCATGATGCAACATTGCGCATTAACGACAATCGAACCGTATAAAGAGTCCAGTCCTTATTGAAACAGAAAGACATGAGACACAAACTGTCAAATGTAACAAAATCAATTAGAGTAGCTAAAATTTAATATCATTACCAGTGACAACAAATTTTCATGGAGTGTCTCTGAAAGCCAGACTAATCTAATTGCACACGAAAGACAACAGATACATGTAATATGCGTTCCCAATATGCCATTGTTTACTTTTTCTTTATGCCTGGAAAGAGAATAAGGCACTTTGGGGTGGGGGGAGTGGGGAAATGCCAACTCTTCTGATGGCCATTTTTTTAAGTAAGTTGCATTTAAGAATGCAGCCTGGATCATCAGCTAGAATAATTGTCCTTATTCAAAGTCACCCACCGAATTTTACAAACGGCACAGATTCGATTTACAGACGTTTTTCTTGTCTATGGGATTCGTAGAAATGAGCCGCGACGTGACAAAACCAACAATGTGGTCGTGCGTCCAGCGCAGACTCAGATCAGCCTGGGCATCCGCCCAGTCTGATCAGAGTCTTCGCTTTCCGCATGAAGGTAGCTTAGTCCCTCAGGTACCGTTTAAGCTCTTAGCAAAGAGTCTGAGCAGACTGAGTGAATGCACAGGCTGATCTGAGTCTGCGCTGGGCGGACGACCACATTGTTGGTTTTCTCGTGTCGCGGCTCAAATGACAACGGAATCTGAAAGCCAGTTTCAAATTTGTTCACGGAATCCTATGATTTGTTTTTAAATTTCTAGTCCATTCCCACAACAAATAAAGCATGGAGAAGTATATTTTATTTAAAGCATGATGAGTATGAAAAATATTGGAACCATAACGTTAATACTTTAAGAGCCAGTGGTACATATAGCAGAATTGTAAACAATGTAGATCCTGATGAGGCGGCTCATAAGGAGCCGGATCATCTAGATCTACACTTTTTGCCCTCTATATGATTTAGCTTAGACAAAACGTTTTTTGAAATTTTGCAGACGTAAATTTTGTCGTCTGCTTTCGGCTCTTAAAGGCTCTTAGTCTTTAATAACAGTATCTGGACTGAATGTCTGGCTGCATGAGTGTTGTGGTGTCTTTACATTTAAATAACGGAAGTGCGGCAGTTCTATAGTTAATATCCGACGAATTATTAGCCACAGCAGCCGGAAATCAGAGAGACTGCACTCATAACCGAAGATCAGATGTACCAATTTCTTTGAAATAGTTTTAAATAGCCATATATATCCCAAACCTAGACCATTTCTATAATGGCACTTTCCAACTACGATTTTGCACAAATCAATATTATATTGTCCGACTAAAGTTCTATGCATCTGTTAGCAAACATTGCTGAGCCTAAAAGGCAGTGTGTTCTGCGTTGACACCGTTTACTCAGATAGGCTGTCCAAAATTTTTAAGTAAGGTAAATAATTTAAGCAAAGATAGCAAAGGCAAAACTTTGACAATAGTTTGAAAAACGACATCAAAAGAACATGTACCATATTTAATGGATACTGGTTCCGTCACCTGTACGTCATACACAAGCCTTAGTTAAATACGGTATGCATTATTGTTATACCACATTCTCTCAAGTATCAGAGGCTGGTGTATTACTAGGACACTTTGCATTAGATTATTATTATACGGTCGGCATCAGGATCAGAAAATGGATCAGAAAATGGATACAACCCCAATTCTTATCAATCTTATTATTATATAACAAGTGAACCATACGGGTTTTGATTCTTTGTAAAGTTGAAAAGTATTATAGAGATAAAACACTTACAGTTGTGGAGCAAGACATGTATTGGCATCTATATTTTAATGATATATTTTTATGGCATTAGGACGGTTTGTAAAATTGAGCCGCGACGTGACAAAACCAACAATGTGGTCGTGCGTCCAGCGCAGACTCAGATCAGCCTGGGCATCCGCCCAGTCTGATCAGAGTCTTCGCTGTCCGCATGGAGGTAGCTTAGTCCCTTAGCTACCCTTTAAGCGCTTGGCGAAGATTCTGAACAGACTTGGTGGATGCCCAGGCTGATCTGAGTCTGCGCTGGGCGCACAACCACATTGCTGGTTTTCTCGCGTCGCGGCTCAATTGTAAAACTGTCTGGCTGACTCTTATAAATTATCCTAGAGCATAGTCATGGCAAGCAGTTAACGATTTTTTCATGATTGTGATAAACTGTAAAAGGACACGACATAAATTCATACACGAAAGGATTCTGAGTTTTATTTTATAGTAAAGTATGGCCATCATCTGGTTTCTGGCTGCGAGTCAGTTGCAGTTCTTACCATTTCGTTACCATTAACATATTTTATGTATATTTACCATCTTTTTTATCTTAGGGTGCATGCAGTCAATCTAATGCATATATGCACCATAAAAAGGACAATGAATGAACTTCAAGTAACTCTTCAGAGACCAGTTGGTACATGTAGCCGTGATTTAAAGCTGCAAAATCTGTAACTTTTGTTATTTTATTTTTAGAATTGATGTTTCTAATTTTCAAGAATGCAATGTTATATCAATGACTGGGATATAAATTTCAACAGATTCATAAACCTTAACAATTTATCACTATCAAAGCAACAACATTTAGGTAAACAATCAACTGTCTAAAATTTCTGGAGGGATGTAAATAATTACCAGCGAGCAAAAACTGCCTGTTTATAAAAAGATTATTCACTTTTCTGTGCAGTTTTCAGCTGTAGTGAACAGATGTTTGGTGGTAGCATAACTTTATTCTGCTTTTACAAATGATTGAAAAAGGAAGTAAGAAATTTCAGAAAATGGTCATAATTGCAGACTTGGTCAGTTTAAATAGTACTCCGGAGACCAGAAGATGGGCGTACTTTAAGTAGTCTCAAAATACCAGATTATGGCCAAAGTATAAATAGTCCCTCAAAAACCAGATGATTGCCGTATTTTAAATAGTCCTCCAGAGACCAGATAATGGTCACACTTTAAGTAGTCCCCCAGAGACCAGGTGATGGCCGTACTTAAAAAAGTCTTCCAGAGACAAGACGATGGACGTACTTTAAGTAGTCCTCCAAATACTAGATGATGGCCGTACTTAAAGTAGTTCTGCAGAGACCAGATGATAGTTATACTTTAAGTAGTTATCCAGAGACTAGGTGATGGTCGTAGTTTAGATAGTCCTCTAGAGACCTGATGATGGCCGTACTTAAATAGTTCCCCAGAGACCAGATTATGTTCGTGTTTATAATAGTTCTCCAGTGACCACTTTAAGTTGTCTTCCAGAGACCAGACGATGGTCATACATAGTTCTCCTTAGACCAGATATTGGCTGTATTGAAATTGTGCCAGTACTTCCATCTTTAGTACTACTGAGGTGTATATTCGAGAAACATTGACTCAGCCTAATCCCAGTTACGAAAAATCATATCAGTCGGTCATGTGATGTGTGCAAACTATTCAACTGCTTCTCGTTTTTTTTTTTTTTTCTATATCAGCATAATATGAAGAATGACTGTTGGAGGAGTTAATTCTTATCGTTAAGAATAAACACTCATACAGAAAGAAAGCAAAAACAAAAAAGGTTGATTTCCGCAAAAGTGTAACCATTCAACTTAAGATAATATATTTTGTGCCAAAAGAGAGCATATAGGGAAGGCTTCATTCACAAAGTCTATACACCAAAATTAACTATTTTCTATTTTTATAAATGTAAATCATTATTACGCAATAATAAAACATGTAAATTAAAGGCAGGAGTGGACTATAAAAGGCAAAATTAGATACCTATTCTCAGTTTTCCAATAGCCACCAAAGGGTAAACATCTACAGTAGCTCCTGTAGATTTATCTCTAATTTGATTGGCTGTTGATTTGCTGGGGTATTTACCTGTGAAAGTATTGGCAGCTCTTATTGGCTAAAACAGGACAGTTGTCTAATTTGCACAGTAGCTAAGCCACGCCCTCTATTCCTCATACAGCTAGCTAATTCTCTACCGGGGGGTTCAGAAATCCTGCCTTTAAATGATATAGATAATAAAAGATAAAATGATAATAATAAAACCCGAATAAAACATTTTGTCGAAGGCTACAGATACGTGGTCACAAAAAACAATGACATCGATGAACCACAATGGAAGCCGCGCCTTCGAACGGTCAAAGAATACAGGGACTTATACAGGTTTTATGGACTCCAAATGATACGTTACCAGTCCATGTGACATTGGATCGTTTTCGTTCATTGGAGAATTAACTACGATATTCGTGAGACTATTAAGTTAACATCTCATTTAGCGCATCCATATAATGGTTAAATGGTGATAATAAGGTGATATAGGTGACAGAATGTAACAGATTTAACGCTAAACGGACGGAAATAATTTTATCTTCTCAAAATAGTGAAAATTCTATTTCGTACAACGCTTGAGGGAAATCCTTGTTTAAGCCAACACTTCAGGGGCAAACTTAATCCGTGCTATGAAGATTAAATCTCATTTAGAGAATTCCCTCTTGCACAATAGTTAATCTTATCGTGCCTGTTTATATACATATATATCCCATATTTTTGACATTTATGGCCTCTCCGCAGAATAACTTGTCAGACTTCAAAAAGAAGGCGGAAGTTTATGGGACAGAAGTTTGTCCTTATTATCTACGAAAAGATAGTTCACATGAACCACATTTCAAAGACTTAAAATTTAAATCTTAATGAGGTCCTTCAAGAGCAGAGAACACAAAAAGAGTGAGTCAAATCGACATTGAATCAACGTCGTCGTGACGTTGAAACAATGTTGATTCAATGTTTTTCTAATATTTTGTGCGTATTGTGTTATGATGGTGCGTTCTCAGGGGCGTAACTAGGGGCAGTTTCATGATACGCACTACCATGTTTTATGCTCTACTTCTTGAAAGGAAAGCTAGTATTTCAGCCACTTTGGTAATTGGTATTGAAATCTCGTCTAATTTATAAAAGTTCAGCATGCAAATATGCAGGTGCGTTTTGAAATTTTGTCAAAATTCAATACGCACTTGCGTATTTGCTGTATAGGTAGCTACGCCCTTGGTTCTGGAATTCTGTTCTGTGTACGCTTTAAGTATTATGTCTCTATTACGGTGATTTGAATGCTGAAATTTGATAATATTATCTGAACCATTCGCCTGAATGTGTTGTCGCCTAAAAACTGGCCGGTTCCATTGTATTTGTCTTCAGCAGGGTGCTGTGGAATAAGAATGCTATCAGAGCTGAATAGGTTTCTTGAACAGTTTCACGGGTCGTTTTATTGTGCTGCCCAAATGTTTTCGTGATGTCAAAAACCACGTGATCCCCATCCTTATTAACGCAGGGCTTCAATAATAAAAATATAGTCAACTATGCTTTGCCACTTGTTTCGGTCTATGAGTAGTTATCTCTAAAGGATGTGTATTCAATACGCCATGCCCGAGGACTCTCTTTACACCAGACAGGGACCAAATTTCTATCAGGAGGAAAGTTAGATTAGGATGAAAGAGAACATGTGCATTTATATGCAAGAAGTAGCTCTTCAGCCGCATTGTATGGTCCAGTTTCCTTCACAGACTGAGGTACTTCATGATAATTTCATTAAATCTTTTAGGCGAGTGGATATAATTTCAAGTTTTCTATCAGTTTTACATAAAAAATGAGCATAATAAAAAACAAACATCCTTTTTTTACTTCAAATTTAAAGAGTAACTACACTTCAGGAACTGACTGAATCAGATCCCAAACCCTATCCCCAACATCAAAGGGAAAGATTGACAAAGACATCCCAACAAACAATGAATTACAAGTGATAAGCCGAGTCAGCAGCTCTTTCCCTAATAGGTGGCAACTCAGCTATATTTATTGAACTAAATAATTTAGACCAACAGAAGGGTTACAACAGACCAAGCAAATTATACAAAACACATTTAACAACTATTTTTACCTATCTTCTATTTTTATTATAGAAGGGTTAAAATGAGAACACAATAAATTAAACAGCACCGAACATAAAACAAATGCAACCGCAACGAAAGTACCACCTTGGGACGGTCAGTAATAACTACTGGGGGGGGTTTAAAGCGGTTTTACTGGGCCCAAACCTTCACCCTCACCCTCCGCCGCGGTGCACACAATTAGTTGGTAGTTCGGTTCGTATGGAGGTCCCCTAACTCATCAGCGAGTCATCACGGTCAACAACTAAAATCAAGAAAAGACCGTGATGAAGCAAGGATGAGGACTCGACAGCCCAAACGTGTTGAGACACCTGGAGATCCCTGGGGCGTCAGCAACACTTCTCTTGATTGAGAAGACTTTTCGAAATGAGATTGGATCATAAAGGAGAGAGTTTACTATATTCTTTTTCTAAGAGCAGATACTATTGAGAGCGGGTGGTGGGAAAAAAGAAAATAAAAGAGCTCCTTGCCTTGAGACTTTACCCAACCTCCTCAAGCAAAAATATATATGAGAGCCAATGAGATGAAATTGAACATTTAATGTTTGATAAACAACTGAGGCAAGGCACGGTATTGAATTTCGTAGATGGTAATATCTATTGAGGTTCAGTCATGTTTCGTGTTCGCAAAAATTTGATTTAAGTATAAATTCAGGCAAAAGTGGATGGCTTTAATAACTGATAACATGATTTTAGAGATTGTAAAGCATCTTAATTATGGAACTGATTCAGCTGCTACGTTGTACAAAAGTGACTAATTATCATTTGCTGCTGTTGTATAAAACGCCCTACTTTGGCAAACTGCAGCCTTTTTCCAAAAAAATCTAAAAGTAACGTTTTAATTAGGCACAAATAAGATTTAACTGTTCGATTTACCTGAATGTGTTATCAAAGAAAAAAAAACCTAAAAGGACCGTTGATATCAAATAAAAGTAAAAAAAAATCATTCGCGTTATGATTCGCGTTTTGTTTATGCCTTATAACAGCTTGCGAACGAAGCGGCTAAATTATGTGTACATGTACTGTACACTTTGAGGGGAGACAACTCTACATTTTTCATTTTGTCTTCCATCTCAATGGTGTTCAGCTCTTAAAGAAAAGCAATGACTCCCTCTTGAGCTTCTTTGTCTAGAAAAAAGTCATTTTTACCCTTTGTAGAAATGTCGGAAAATGTACACCTTAGTATTGGCTTGGTTATTAGGCTCACACGAAGTGTTATATTGTTTTATATTGAACATACCAATAGACCTAGAAAATAAATAATATCCCGCAGCCTCCATAAGTTGATCACGAAGATGATTATAGAAAATTTGCAACTGCTGAGTTTTATTTGTCTAAGAGCAATTCAGCGTACTAAATTACCATGCCATAAGCTGTACGCGTGTGCAATTATCATGATTACTATTACTGCATATGTACGGAGCGATGGAGATGTACATGTACTTAAACAAACATACTAAAACCGCCCTCATTCCGCGATATTTAGAGACAACTGAAAGCAAAGGGAGGTTAAAGTAACAAAATCATAGTTCCAAACTCATAAACATTAGAAACAACTATAAATCCGAAATATTTAGATACATGAACATGGGTGTGGTCAGACGCGCGCGAAAAATATACATCAAATGCTTATTATGCGTCTTTTTACTGACACTTTTACAGAATCACCCCTGGTCATACTTGTATATACATGTACAAGGGCTGTTACCAAACGAAAAAAGAGTCCTAGTTGCCAAACGACCTGGTCATCGTGGCTAAACAAATTTGTTTAGTCACGATGACTAAGTAGTTCTTGAACAATGGCTCTTTTTCTCGTTTCGTAATATTTAGCCTTGGAAATATAGTTAACCAGGTTAGAGAAATTGAGAAACCCGTATCCCTATGTAGTCTGACTAGGACATGAGCAAAATCCAGCCTGACACAATTCGTGAGCTTGCAATGTTCTGTGAGACAGATTTACCATGTTCCCAGACAGTCTCTTGATGCGGTTCATATTTGATTTAGCACTCTTAAAGGCATATGGCTAGCTAACACTATATGATCGCAGAAGTGCCGATGATTATCTTTGCTGTAAACTATGGTGATTGCAAAGTAATTATTTTGTTTCTGAGTAATTACATTCATAGTAGCTCTGAACTTTTCACCTTGCCATGATAGACCAAATTATTACAAAAAGTCATTTACCTACATGTACCACCAGTAGGAGTCATTTGGAGTCATATACAGGGGCGTAGCTAGGGGTAATTACACAGTACGCACAATCATGTTTTATACTCATTAAGGGCAATAATAGGGGTTAAGCCGCTAAGACTTTTCAAATTTTCGTGTCTGTTGCCAGTTAGTATTAAAATCATGCCCAACAAACAACATTTCAGCATGAAAATACTCAGGTGTGTGTTGAAATTTTGTCAATTTGACAAAATTTCAATACGGACCTGCGTATTTGCGTATACGTAGCTACGCCCTTGATATATCTGCATCAGAAAAATAATCACCTACATGTAATAGTAACTATCCAATACTTGTAAATTTTTTTTAAAAAAATAGCCACAAATTAATTAGCGTTGGTTACTTTGTTTTTAAAATTACATTTACTAAGCTATGTTCTTGAATTAATGAACCCCATCTTCGCAAACCAAGGGTACTAGGTACACTTCCTTCTTTACGTACCATTGGCCGACGGCCTATTCGAAAATCTATTTTCCCAGTGCGCCATTTCATTAGATGCGAGCAACTTCCATCGCATCCTATCAAATTATCCGCACCACCCCCCCCCTCCCCGCCCCCTTTGAACCGTGATGATTCGAAGTCGTGGGACAACTGTGTTTTGCAACGCTCTTCGATTGGTCTAAATTAAACACGCGCCAGGAGGAATAACTCGCTGCAGCCAATACATTGCGTTGCGGGAAATCCGATTAGCGAGTAAGCCGTCGGTCAAGCACTAAACGGCCTGCTGATCTGCCGGTTCCGGGTTTGATTCCCCTGCAGAGGGAAATCTTTTCAACCGTAAACAGGGTTTAATGACACACGGCCTTTCATTATTGCCCCGCACCCCCCCCCCCCCCCTCTCCCCAGATTGTCATAGAATGACTGAAATACTGTCCTTGAAAAAGGCAGTCATCCACTTTTACTATTTAAAGATGAATTATCGTATGAACTGGCATTGTTCAGAGTTACCACCATATAGCGGCAATTGGGCAAAAGGCAGATGCCTGCGAGATAATGAGCTCAAGCTGAATGGATAATCTTTTAGGGAAAGCAACTCTAGCATTTTCATTTTATTTTTCATACCTTTTCAAATGGAGTCAACTCTTAAATAAAAAAATAACGCTTCCATAGGAGCATTTTTACCCTTTAAATGTAGGGGCCCCGCTTTTGACGGAAGCAAACAGGAAGTTACGAAAACTATTCCCGTTTGTTAAAATGGCGAGAAAGCATGAACGTGTTACCATACACTTTAAGCCGTCCACGGACGGCTTTACACTCATTGTGTTATACTTTTGTTATAGATATGTTCAAACCTGTCTGTGTCTTTGTTTGTAGGCGGGGGGGGGGGGGGGGGTCATCCAAAGGAAACTATAAAACTGGTAGCTTAGAAAAGGTGATATCTTATTACAGGCCCAGAATGTCTGTGTTAAAATACACCTAGATGAGGCAGATAAAGCCAGGCCCAGAGGTTATAAAACTTGAGTAGATTCTCAAACTCAAAATAAAGCACACTGATTGGCTGCTTCCGAGCATGTGCTCGAAAACAGCCAATCAGTGTGCTTTATTTTGAGTTTGAGAATCTACTCAAGTAGTATATTATGATACATGTAAAGGTATGGAAATAGCTGACCGGCCTTACATTACACAGTTCCAAGCAACACACAGAATGTCACTCAAAGTCACCTGATAGTGTACAACTGACCAATGCAACGACAACTTAGCATGTGACATAGTCTCACAAACAAAATCGCACGTGTTCAATGTCTCAAATAAGTCCGAGATTTTAACTTACAGTTAATGTAGTAGTATTTCAATTCTCATATCGACGTTACCCCCGCACCTCAGCGGAACGAATCCATAGCCGCAGTAACGGGGCGCCGAGCGTCCGTCCATTTACAGTTAATGGCAAGATGTATACCTATTTAAAGTAGGCGTGGTTTTCGGAACTCTCTTTTATAATTTACATATGATGGGTCGTCTTTTATGTAAATATGATTTACACATCATTAAAAATGGATATTGCTTTCAGGCTACTGACTACGCTTTCGTAGGAAGCCATTCTACGCTTTTCATTTCTGCTTTCTGTTTCATTTCGGGCTTGTCCTTAAGGAAATACTTTAAAGTAGACATGTTTGGAAATGCTATGCACATGGAGACATAAAAGAATGGTTCCCTTTGTAAAAAACGGCGGACAAATATATACTGAAACCCCTTAGAACTCTTTGTATGTTGAATGTAGAGGATCTTACATAAGTGCTCATGTTTTATTGAATTTATTAATCAAGTTGCGGAAAAGATGAGATGCGAGGCTATGCCGAGCATCTTATCGTTTTTCTCCAACAAGTTAAATAAATTCGATAATACTGGAGCACGAATGCAAGATTCTATTTATCATACAACAATAAAATCGCATTTTATGAGCAAATTTTGAACAAAAACGTCACGATTTCGCTATTTGAACATGAGACGTTTTTTTATGGACGCCAACGCATAAAGTTACGACGTAATTTCCATATTTAATCCACTAGTTGAATATTGTTTTTAATGCATGGCTTTATTACACTCTCAGATGCGACGTTATTGTGATAAAATCAGATAATTGTTTCTATCTTTATTTGAAACGGTTGGAGTTAATCAGATTTTGTAGGCCATCAGCACCAATCACGCTGTATACCAATAGATTAAAATATATATCCAGACACTTAGTAAAATACAGCTGCTTAAGCAATACACAGCTGTTTATAGCTCTAATCGACAGTAAGCCGATTGATGTGACGTAAGATATTGATATGTACCAGAGCAGTACTGAAAAGCAGTCTTAACCCTTTATACCTACTGCACTCCTTTGTCCTTAAAATTCAATGTGTCCATTTATCATTATAGTGGTGTTTAGCTCTGTACTATTTTTTTATCATTTGTATAGAAATGCGTTAAGTTTTTTATAAAACAGTAGAAATCTTGATCATACGCTGCGTTCTGTGTACACAAATCGGGTAAGTTGTTTTCGTTCTGGAGCGACCCTTATAGAAAACTAAGAAGCCACAAGTACAGTCAAACCTGCTTATGTGGTCACCTCTATTAAGGGGTTGGTTGGTTGATTTGATGCTTAACGTCCACGGTAAATAACTAAGGTCAAGTCGGGACGGTCAGTTAACTTAACCACACTATTCCTGGGCAGGCTTAGACCTCATAAGCGGTTAACCAGTACTAAGTGCACATACTTTCGCCAGTAACTGACAACTGCCCTTCTTGAATCAGCGGAAGGAGAAACGAAAGTATGTGGCCAGACCGGGATTCGAACCCAGGACCTCTGACTTGCAAGTCAGGTGCCCTACCGATTGCGCTACCCGGCCCGGCCTCCATTAAGGGGTCACCTGTCTTTAGCAACCACCTTTTCTGGGTCCCTTGAACCAAAATACAGTGCAAATGAGCCTGTATTAAGGGGCCACCTGTCTTAAGCAGCCAATGTTTGGGTTTCCCTGAGGTGACCCCTTAAGACAGGTTTGACTGTAGTTTGTTCTGTCGGCGTGTTCCCTATTTTCAAGTCATCGCAACAGAAATGAAACATCTATCATAAATAATCGTAAGCACAGGGTATAAACCAGTCCGTCAATTTTCACTTCCTGCAGAGACTGTTCGTCATATTTGGCTTCCGCCGAGACTGTCCGCGATCTCTTGCTTCCTGCGGGGACTACCGGCCTCGACAAATGGCTTCCTGCCGAGACTGTCCGCGTGACTCTGCTTCCTGCCGAGAGCTTCAGCAGGAAGCAGAATCACGCGGACAGTATCTGCAGGAAGCCATTTATCATGTACAGAAGTCTCAGCAGGAAGCATGAGATCGCGTACAGTCTCGGCGGAAGCCAAATATGACGGACAGTCTCTGCAGGAAGCGAAAATTGGCGGACTAGTTTATACCCTGTGGTAAGTGCCGTATGAAAGGAAGTTTTAACTGCTTGAAAAGGAACAAACATGTGTTCCAATTCGAACAGCTGATGCTGGCTGCACCTGTGTTTGCGACCACACAATAATACAGAGTTTGTTAAATTTATTATTAGCTCACCTGCGCCGAAGGCTCAGAGGTGAGCTTATAGGATGGGAGTCGAGCCGTCGTCCGTCCGTGGGTGCGTGCGCCAACACTTTCAAACATAAATATCTCAAAGACCAGTAGGCCGATCGCAATCAAATTTTATCTGAAGCATCATTTGGGTGGGGAAAAGGCTGCATTAGGTATTGGTGCCGATCAGCTCAGAACTCTGGTTTCCATGGCAACAGATAGCCCCCATAGGGTTATAATGGGGAAAATGGCGTCATCACGTTTTTTCGACTGTTTTTGATTAGATCCTTATCATACTTGCAGGTAATGATGACATACACAAGAGCTTGGATGAGTTCGAAATTTGGCCGGATTCGATCACAGACTACGGAGTTAGCTGCCCTTGAGCGTTTGAAAAAAATCCCATAGGGTTATAATGGGGAAAATGGCGTCATCACGTTTTCTCATCTGTTTTTGCTTAAATCCTTATCATACTTGCAGGTAATGATGACATACATAAGAGCTTGGATGAGTTCGAAATTTGGCCTGATTCAAGCACAGACTACGGAGTTAGCTGCCCTTGAGCGTTTGAAAAAAAAATCCATAGTGTTATAATGGAGAAAACAACGTCATCACATATTTTTAGAAAAGCTTTGTCATCGCTCTATTGCCTACATTTCTCAACGGATTTTAAAATAACTCCACACAAATGTAGGGCATGACAATATCTCGAGCAAGTTCGACTTTCAGGATGCTGCACCCAAGGTCAAGGTCACTGTGGCTTTTTTTAGAAAAACATTGTCAGCGCTCTAGCACCTACATTTCCGAGCAAATTTTAAGATAACTTCAAACAAATGTAGGGCATGAAAATATCTCAAGCAAGTTTGACTTTCAGGGTGCTGCACCAAAGGTCAAGGTCATTGTGGCTGTTTTTAGAAAAACTTTGTCAGCGCTCTAGCACCTACGTTTCTCAATTGATTTTAAAATAAATTCACGCAAATGTAAGGCATGACAATATCTCGAGCAAGTTTGACTTTCAGGGTGCTGTGCCCAAGGTCAAGGTCACTGTGGCTATTTTTAGAAAAACCTTGTCATCGCCCTAGCACCTTCATTTCTCCATGGATTTTGAAATAACTTGACACAAATGTAGGGTATGACAATATCTCAATCAAGTTTAACTTTCAGGATGCTGTGCCTAAGGTCAAGGTCACTGTGGCTTTTTTTAGAAAACTTTGTCATCGCTCTAGCACCTACATTTCTCAACGGATTTTAAAATAAATTCACACAAATGTAGGGCATGACAATATCTCGAGCAAGTTTGACTTTCAGGGTGCTGCAATCAAGGTTTTTGATTAGATCCTTATCATACTTGCAGGTAATGATGACATACATAAGAGCTGGATGAGTTCGAAATTTGGCCGGATTTGAGCACAGACTACGGAGTTAGCTGCCCTTGAGCGTTTGAAAAAAATCCCATTGTCTTATAATGGAGAAAACAACGTCATCACATTTTCATTTTTCATCGGATCCTCTTCATACTTGCAGGTAATGAGGGGATCCTCTTTATACTTGCAGGTAATGAGGATATGCATAAAAGCTTGGATTAGTTAGCATTTCGGCTAGATCCCACCACTGACTATGGAGTACCTGCCCTGAGCATCCAAAAAATCAATGTCGCCACTTTTTCTTGGTTTCTACCGATCCGATCCTTTTCAAACTTGCAGGTAATGAGGAAATGCATAATATCTTAAACAAGTTCAAATTTTGGCCAGATCAGGCCAACCACTACGAAGTTAGCTGCCCTTGACAGCTCTGTCTATTGTGCTCTTGATCGGATACTTTTTAAACTTGCATATATTAAATGAGGGCATACATAATGTTTTGGATGAGTTTAATTTTCAGCCTGATTGGTCCACTGACTGTGGATTTAGCTGCCCTTGAGCATCTTAGATATCCCTATAGGTTTACAATGTCTCTCAGGTGAGCAATTGTTGCCCTTTGGGCTACTTGTTTTCCATTTTCATAACAGACGAATGTTGTTTGGGTCAAACTATGGTAGTCCACACTGATAAACATTATGACAATTTCACGATTTCACCGATAAAGGCCGTTGAAGTAAACAGCACCACCCTCGAGAAAAGAAAAAAAGAAAAAGAACGAGTGCCTTGTAACTTATATTTATCAATCTATTATCCATTATTTCTGATGGATCGCTAAAAACTGATTTGGTCAAGTCAAGTAAAACGTGTCCGAGAGCTATTCGAGTTAGAAATTTTGTACCCACAGATGATCTAGTCTCTAATATAACTCATGAGATCCTTACATTTCATACACTCTAGGCAAACATATAGTGTGGGGTTTGGTGATCTTTTGCCCCTTGATTTAGCTCGCCAAACCATTTGTCCCCATGGTTCCTCATTTAACCCAAGGTCTCTGTTGGAAGTCATGTTTTCCTCTTATCACATTAATTTATCACTGATGCAGTCTGCAACTAGATGGAAACTGATCAGATTTTATGTGACATCCGCAGCGATTAATTTGTCTGAACAAGCTTATGCCATTTTGGCCGGTTGCTAGTAAAACGATGTTAAGGCTGCCGTGGCCATTACAAACCCAAATCAGTGTGTTCATCTAGTCATTTCAACTTTGTATTTTGCTTTGCTGTATGGTTTATAAAAAATTTTGTTATGGTATATACATAGCAAAAACGCTGAACACATAATAAATAGTCATTTTAATGTATGTTTTTTTCGCGAGCATATGTCAGAGGTATTGTTTGCTTGACACCTGCTCATCAATGCTTTTTACTGTCATGGCCCTATTGTCTGTTAACCAGAGTAGGAAAATGTGTTCTAGATAATGATCTAGATATTTTGTAGTGTAACAATAGGAAATAACTGTTTGAGGCCATATCGCAGAAAATATCTGAGCCGCGAAACGAGAAAACCATCAAAGTAGTTGTGCGAACAGCGCAGACTCAGATCAGCCTGGGCATCCGCCCAGTCTGATCGGAGTCTTCGCTGTCCGCGTGGAGGTAGCTTAGACCCTTAGCTACCTTTTAAGCGCATGCGAAGACACTCATCTGACTGGATGGATGGCAAGGCTGATCTGGGTCTGCCCTGGGCGCACAACCACTTTGTTGGTTTTCTCGAGACGCGGCTCATCTGTTGTGTATTTCGAAATCAAAAGCCAGGTATGGAAACGACATTTAATCAGAAAAAGGTTTCCTTTCGGCTTCTTGCACAATGATGAGGTTTGTCTTGAACTGAATAAATGTGGACTTTGTCATTTGAAACCGACCGCGATCTAGCGCCTGACAAATTAACGACGTAGAGCCGAACTTTCCATGCCAGCAACAATCACAAGCAACAAGGATTGGTGCCTTTAACAATATATCTTTTGCAGGAAGATAGGATAGAATATAAACGTACATGTAACTTTACAAAATTTAGTGCGACAGACGCGTTTTTCTGTATTCAAATTCTTCAGTGTCGCTAAACCCAAAAGTATGAAAACAAGATGATGGGCAGGGCTCGACAAGCAACGAGCAGCCTTCCCGGAGCCACACTAACTGACGCATTCTGCGAGACACAGTAGTTGCAGACATGCAGCAGGTTAGAAGACGCCTACGTATTAACTCGCGAGCCACCTTAACACCATATGTATTTCGTATAAATGTATTTCGGAGGCTCCGTTTTTTAGATAAATACTATACCCTTCGACCGGATTCGGCTGTTGTAAAGTTTCGTCACCTATCGCAAGGTTGCACTCGAGAAAGGTAATTTCTTCCGAAACACAGCCTGCTTGTGGAGTTTATGATTTGAGCCGCGACATAAGAAAACCAACAAAGTGGTGGTGCGCCCAGCGCAGACTCAGATCAGCCTGGGCATCCGCCCAGTCTGATCAGAGTCTTTGCTGTCCGCACGGAGGTAGCTTAGACCCTTAGCTACCCTTTAAGCGCTTAGCGAAGATTCTGATCAGACTTGGCAGATGCCCAGGCTGATCTGAGTAAGCTCCGGGCGCATGACCACTTTGTTGGTTTTGTTGTGTCAGGGCTCATATTTTATGATAGAGCATTTGCTGCTGCATGTGTACACAGGGTATAAACCAGTCCGCCAATTTTCGCTTCCTGCAGAGACTGTCCATCATATTTGTCTTCCGCCGAGACTGTCCGCGATCTTTTGCTTCCTGCAGACACTACCGTCCGGAAAAATTGCTTCCTGCCGAGATTGTCCGGGTGACTCTGCTTCCTGCCGAGAGCCTCGGCAGGAAGCAGAATCACGCGGACATTCTCTGCAGGAAGCCATTTATCATGTACAGAAGTCTCAGCAGGAAGCAAGAGATTGCGAACAGTCTCGGCGGAAGCCAAACATGACGGACAGTCTCTGCAGGAAGCGAAAATTGGCGGACTGGTTTATACCCTGTGTTGTATATGCACGGACACGAAAGAACTGTATTCAAGAAGAAATATATTAAGACTCAATGCTGACTTTTATCAACAGAATCTTTTTGGAGCCTCTGCATGTCTTCATCTGCCGATGAACGACAACTGTCCGTGTGATGTGACATTGTTACGGTTTTGGTTACAGCTGTTCAGAATCAAGACATGGCGGGCCTTGACTTTTTTATTTTCTCAATAAGTGTGCGTAAGTTTCGATGTACCACATATAATTTAAAATTTTTAATCCATGTGGATCTTTCTAAACTGAACTATACATCGGGTCGATGAACGGTGAGAAGTAAAATTCCAACGTAACTAACGATGAAAAAAAGTAGAATATTCAGTTGCAATCCGTCAATTCCCATGTAGACTGATGTTTGAGGTTATTAAGTAGATGGAAAGATTGGCTAGTTCAAGTTGTATTTTAAAATTGCTAGCTCGTATAGTATTTGATGCTATTTCCGTTTCCGACTTTATATGGCTTAAGCAATATATCTCAATATACCTATGATTGGTCAGTCGGTTTGAACTAATATAAAGCCTTAGAAATGAAATTGCCTCGCAGATCGTATTATCTAAATAAGACTTTGTTTATCATTTTACAACCTCAATGCTCTATATCCTGTGTGCTGCTTGGGTCGATGTTTAGGGCGTGGTCGTCTTTTTTATTCTTTTTTTTTTTTTTCTTTTCTTTTTTTTTTCAGTTTTTTTTTTTTTTTTTTTTTTTTTTTTTGCTGTCCTTGGAGACAGTCTGACTGACCAGTCTGCTGTTTTCATTTCCTAGATGTATAACTTGCTTCTAAAGGATCTATAGTACTAAAGTAAGTACAACCTGTATTAAGCAAGCACCTAAGGGATAATCAACTCTGCTTGCTTAAGACAAGTGCTGGCTTAATACAGGCACATTTCAATGTATTTGCCTGTTTTGGGAACTAAATATATGCTTGCTTAATACAGGTTTCTTGCTTAAGAGAGGTGGCCACTAAGGCAGGTTTTACCGTACTAAATTTGGTAACGATGCATTTATACTTGTTTTTGCGCTTCTTGTTACCACAGGACCTTACTCTTCACAAATTATTTACTTTTACTGCAGCTGGTGGTTAGTGCCGTGTGGCGACCGTAAAACGTTTTCCGATACATCATATTTTTTCTCGTCTTTTGGGGTCGTTGTTAGTCAGTTTGAAAAGAGAGATTCGTTTGGACCGATGCTGTCGGAGGTATTGTCGGTGATTCATGTAGGTGTTACACGTTTAATTGCTGATCTCAGTCAGTCGGACCGATCTTTTTTTTTCTACAGTGTGTTACTTGCTACGAAAGGATCTAACTTTTCAGAACTTATTCGTTGTTAATTTTCATTGTGAATGTTTGCATGTGCACTTATCTAATTACACATGCTGTGTTAACCGAGATTTAAATTAGATCTCCCTCAAATACTACAGTTGATAAATTAACTGGTCATTACCGGTTTATTTTTGTCAATACAGAAAGTTCTAAAAGATTTATCTAATTGTGCTAGTGATGCCAAATAAGGCCGAAACAAGAAAACTTAATTAGGCCTATATAATTATGCTAGTGATGCAGCATCAGATTGATTGAAGTTGTCACTATTTTGCTTTTAGAATTATAATTTCAGACCGTAACGAGCTACAGGCCAACCTCGATATCTCGAATTCTAAGGGAATGGAAAAAACAATTCGAGGTTTCCGAAGTTCGAGATAAGCAAATAGTGATGTCTCCCAAATTCATATACTATTGACTATTGTTCGATTGGTTAAAAGTAAATTCTTTGTCATACACTTTATTTGACGTTTTTACCAATATGCAAAAGAAAAAATAATGCCTTGCCGTAGAATGTCTGCCAAAAATGGTCCGTTTTTGCTCATTCCTTCTTTTCAACGATCATTTTCTGAATACAACTTTTGACTTCGACACAAGCAGTGGTAAAACTAATGGAAAACTTAGTAACGGAAATGAAAATCACTTCGATATAGCCGAGTTTTCGAGATAAGCGAGTTCGACACAAGCGAGGTTTACATACAATAACACATAGGGGATAATGTTTGGGAATGGAACATCACTTCGACACAGGTGGTGTTTTCGAGATAAGCAAGTTTGACATATCGAAGTTGGCCTGTATTTTGAAAACCTAAAGAAGAATTCCAGCGTTTTAATCTGCAAGTTTAGCAAAAGCATTTACATGTACCTGTGAGTCGTGTCTATAAGCAACCAGGCCCCGAGGTTATAAAACATTTTTCATGCTCAACTCAGCTGAGCATGAAATTTTCTCTGCTGATAAATATGAAAATGCCAACAATTGTTGGCATTTTCATATTCATAAGCAGAGAAAATTCAATAGTCAGCTCATTTGAGCATGAAAACAACTGTACTTATCGGTAATTTGCTATTTATTGGCAGGGAAAATTTCATGCTCAGCTGAGTTGAGCATGAAAAAAGTTTTATAACCTTGGGGCCAGGCCTTATAGCAAAGCAGAGCACAGATAAAGAAATATGAAATTTTCTACAGTTCTATTCAGTATGTACACGTACGTAAACGTGAATGGCTCTGTCAAACTAGGAGTATCGATAGCTTATCGAAATAAGTTTAGCGCACTAATATTTCGTGTGAGGAACATTTCTAGGGCAAAGCCCCCTAATATATTTCATCAAAATGTTTTGTTTTGTGATAATGCATCTGAAAATATAAGACCTAGCTCCCTAACGACATTGTAAGTTATAGTACATATATATGTACCAAACCAGGTCATTGCACTTTTTGCGAATCAGCAAAACTCCTTTGAATTCCCAGTTACGGTCAGTCGTTGTTCATGAAATGTATGTTGAGTTTAGCATCAAAATGGCTACCAACACATTGTTTCAGTATCAGACACTTGCTTATAACTGTCTTTGGATAATACACACCAGTACTAGAGATAATTTTCTTAAGTTTAATGGGTTGGAGAGCGGGAATGAAAACAGGAAATTTTAAAGAAAACATTTAAAGACATCCAAACCGATTATCACACGTATTACACAGTAAATGAATATGCAGCCTTCATATAATATGCTTCTAATAAAGATGCTTCTCCTTGGTTTTGATAAAATATGCAAGATGGCGTATATGTTCTTCACAAAATGTCATTCAAGTTTTGTCTTTGGTCAAGATACTACTCATTTCTGCCTTCTACGGTTAGGCGGATCATTCATACCAAGAAGCAGTATTTGAAAACATATGAGCAATTTATTGAACTGATAATAGTCGATGGTAATACCAGTTTGTTGTAAATTTTTCTCACTCCTGTAAACCTCAGTTTATGATTTGCAAAAAGAATTACAATGTATTAATGTCTGCGAATATTCCAGATTATTATTTGCAATCTTACCTCCGGGACTGTGTTTTATAAACTACGCCCACATTAACACACAAAACGAAGTCACGTTCTCGAAGCATATATTTTCGTGCATACCTTATAAGTGCATATCCGAGACCAGGCACAGTCTGGTCTGCGCATTGTGAAAGATCCTCGCCGGGGCATTACTAAGCAGATTTCACTACACGCATAAATGGTTATTCTAATGAGCTAGTGCTAATCTAGAAAAGAAAAGGGTCCTCGTCCTTAATGGTACTAATTCCTTAGGGAAATGATAGCATTACGCGAAGCGTAGACATGTATTTTATGGGATAGCTGATTTAAATGACATAAAATAAAACTGGCTAAATCGGCTACATGTATTCATTTTTTTATACAGATCTCGTTTCAATTTGAATATGGTACATGTAGCTGACAAAGTTGCATTTTTATGAAGATTTCGTTTAAATTTGAATATGGTACATGTAGCTGACACAGTTGATTTACAGTATGGATTTTACTGGTTCCGTTACCATATATTGTCAGGGTCACTGACGAGGCTTTATTAGCCGAAACTACGTAGTCTGGCCCATGTTCTTACTTCTGTATGTATTCTCTGCTCTTGAAGGAACTTTTTAAGATTTTAATTCTAATGTATTAGACACATCAATAGTATCACACTATCTTAATTAATATTTTATCACAGACTAATGAAGAAACTATCTAGAGAAAATTAAAAGAAGGATTAGAATGAGCTTTTCCCTCATTTATATCATGCTAGAGAGGTTATAATAAAAAGATTAACATCTTTGCAAATTACAATTTTTACATTTGATACTTTGTGGATATAGATAATAATACTTTTGGATTTATCTCTGATTGGCTGAAAAAAAACTGCAGCACAGGCAGAAATACTCGCTTTGCACAAAATATCGCTTTGTCAACAAAATTCATCATCATACATTGCGGTCCCCATATCTCTTGCAAATCACACAGCATACTTCATACTTAAGGAGTGTTTCCACCGCACATGCCGATTGAGCCGATAATGGCAATGCAGTATATATATTTTAATAGACGCTTTTATTTATTTCATTTTATTTTTATTCTTTATCTTATTTTTTATTTTTATTTTTATTACTTTTTTTTAATTTACTTATTTTTGTTTTGTCTTTACTTATTCATTTTTGCGACATAAGTGATCAATGAAAAGTTTTGATCTGTATGTATAAACTTTTAGTTGCATTCCTGCAAAGTTACAAAGCAGAACAACTTTTATGACTTTCTGTTTGCTTCACAGAAAAGCAAAACTTTTCCAAAACAAATCAACTTTTGAAGAAAAGAATTTGCTGTCGTGGGGGGGGGGGGGGCAAATTATTTCCTTTAATTGTTGATTCGCAATCAGAAAGGCATCAAAAATGGAAACGGTAGATTCACTCCTCGTGAAAGTGTAGCCATTAACCTTACGTTAAAAGTTAGGCAACCGCTGCAAAGGAAATGATTGATCAGTCACTCCAAGTATCCACTGTCAGTCTTCAGCCAACACAGGAAACACAAAATGAACCGCGGCACGACAAAACCAACCAAGTGGCATGTGCGCCCAGCTAGACTCAAATCAGTCAGGCTATCCGCCCAGTCTGATCAGAGTCTTTGCTGTCGGCATGAAGGTAGATTAGACCCTTCACTACCTTCTAAGCGCACAGTTAAGACTCTGATCAGGCTGGGCGGATGCCCAGGCTGATCTGAGTCTTCGCTGGGCGCACATGCCACTTTGTTGGTTTTGTCGTGTCGCGGCTTAAAAACAATTTGAATCTAGACAGTCTGAACTGTTTTTGTCCGAGGTCAACAAATTGATCGGAAGTGCAGTTAATGTTTTCCTTGCCAAGCCAGAGTAATTTACGACATGCTCATTTATTTGCTGTCTTAGAGTTCTTGTGACATTAATTTATTACACAACATTGAAAAGGCAGCCTGCTATGCTTGCAGATTCAGTAAAACAGTAATGAAGCTGCAAGGAATTATGACTTTTATTTGCACTGTAAAAAAATCTGTAGATTTTACGGTAGAATAACTGGAAACCGGCTGACAGTCCTTTTCCCGTTTTTTTTTTTTTTTTTTTTTTACGGGCGTTTGCCTGTAAGACATTGTTGGAAATCACGAAATGGAAGTTTTATGTTAACTTGGCGCACTCGAAAATAACTTTGTATTGTTGAAGGGCTATCTGACCAAAACGACACCTGCTCTATTCTGTCCCACTCAGCTTGATGATTCCTGCAATTTTTACGGGCGCCCGTAAAAATAACGGTAAAAGGACTGGCAGCTGGTTGCCAGTTATTTTACCGTAAAATCTACCGTTTTTTTTGCAGTGTGGACTTTTTGTTGACTCGTAGGGATTGATTATGCAGGAGTTTGATATCCTTGCCCATTTACACTACTTTGTAAACAGGGTTTGTTTATACAGTCCGCTTTACGATGGTTTAGCAGTGTAACTATCACTGCTAATAATAATAATTACTCTCTGTAATTCCTTTGTAAGTTCTTATAAGCTGATAAAGAATTTGAATACCTGAAATAAATAAAAATCTTGCATTAGTATTTGCACATGCTTCTGTCAGGCAGTTTTATATATTTATATATTTCATCTAACTGAAGGGTGCCATCCTCTGAGACCGTGCGATTTTACTGGTCGTTCAAAGGCAGTGTTCTGTTTTGGTTTGCTACATTGTATCATACATGTAGTCTTAGACATTTTGTACATTACGTAAACTGTCCTCTTGCCAATTTCTGGGAAAGAGCTGACCTCTCGATCTTTTACTTGCTTTGTTATCTTTTACATGCAGTCTATTTTTTTCCTTCCCCATTCGGTGGTTTGGACAGGAAGGGGTAAATGATTGTGTATGTTCCTGGTCATTGCCTTTTCATCTGTGTCATGATTTTTAATGGGTGAAGTTTGGATTGAATGAGTATAACAGATGTGCTGCGACACGACAGAGCCAACAAAGTCGCATGTAAGCCTAGCGGAGAATCAGATCAGTCTGGAAAAGAGTCTTCGCTTTCGGAATGAAGGTGGCTTAGACACTTAGGTACCCTTTAAGCGCAAGCGAAGACTCTGATTACATGACTTGGCGGATGCCCTGGCTGAACTTAGGCTTAGCTTGGCGCACATTGCCACTTTGTTGATTTTGTCGTTGTTTAGGTTAAAATTGTTAATATATGGATCTGATGGTGTCAAGTTCTATAGACGCAACGATCTCAGGCCGTGATTTTCAAGCAATATTAAAGCATAATATATTTCATTTGAGAATAGATGATATGTTAAATATTGTTACGTTACGAAACAAATAAAAAAGCTCTATTACAGCAACTTATTTTAGAGTAGGTGAAACACTAAACACTTTATTCAACAGATTGAAGTGGTACGAGTTGCTTCGTGTAGCTAACACAATTTTCCTGGTGCATGTACAAACACGAATATTTCCCTTCCCATATTAGCAAAGGTCACCTACTTCCTACGAGCTGACCACCTGTATTCATGGACAGAAATATGCCAACAACTTAGTGATATAAAAGATGTGGTAGAGAGGGAAAAACAAAATAAGTTAGGGTAGAGTTGGGTAACTTCGGACAGCGGGTAAAGGCGGACATACCATCGCGAACAGTGAAATTCAGATGAGACGGCTCATCAGGGTTTTCACTGTTTGCCCAGTTATTTTTGTTTTAATTCCAAACAACTGACATATTAAGGAAACAATGTCACTGCCCGAATTCAACTACTGTCCGAATTTACCCGACTCGATCCTAGCTGAGCACACATACACTTTTCTGCGGCCGTTCCCTGTTTTAAGTTTTTTAGGAGAGCAAGCCATTAAATTTGAAAGACTGGCCTACAAAAATATTTTCAACGTATTACATGTCTACAAATTACAATTTGCAGTGTAAAATCATCAGTCGAAGCGAGTGTGGTTTCCGGCTTTGGTGCTTAATTGGCTCATGTGATTGTAGCAGGTGCCTGTTACAAGCTTTACGTCTCTAATTAGACTTTAAGCTTACTTGCTGAATCAACATTTTTTCTTTAAAAAAGGCTCTTTATTACTCCAAGAAAACTTTCCACTAAACAGACAGTAGGTCTTAGACTACTTTGGCTTTTACACTTTTTATCATGTATCTGCTGCAAAATTCACCTGATATCTGGGGTATAATAACTTGATGTGATATGATGTCACTTTCGAACTGCGCTTGCGCCAATCTTATCAGGCGATGACTTTAGAAGCGATCTCTGAAGACGATTGGCTACATACTGACATTGGCCGTGATATCAATGTTCGATTGGTTAATTATTGCATAAAAAGCAGTGCCGAGAGGTATTAACAGCCGTGCATCAACCGGCGAAAAGCCGTGTTTCAACAAGGGTTTGGCACGCGCTGTTGATGCACGATGACAGAACTTCCATTATGCTTGTGCCGGGCCACTTAAAAAATCCGCCATGCAACTTTGTCTCTCCGGTTTTGGTCGAATTACAAAAACTGGTGGTGCGCTACCTAAGTTTGCCTAGATGACGTCATCATGCCTTTGTAATCTGACGTCATCGTCGTGACTCAGGTTTAAAGCGATGTTGTTTACATTCTTACGATGCCAAATGGAGAGTAAATAAGTGTTAAAGAAAACATGCATCTCAAGCTTTCAGCAATCAAGAACTGCATGATGGTATATGAATGGATCAGGCTTGTTCTGCATGGAAATTATTGCTCAAGGTATCTGCTTTTTGTTGATTAATTTGCAATCTATTTTGCATCAACTACAACGACCATCTTGGCCAATTTTCCGATTATTAAGGTTGCATAGGATGATGGCGGCCATTTTGAATAGCTGAATGCTCTTAGGCCCGGAAGACGAATATGAGTTAAAAAATGTACCGGCGCGTTGGCTGTCAAACGGTGACAAAATATAGTGCCAAGTTTTTTCTCAAAATTTAACGAATAATTCGTTGAATTTATGCAATAATAGCGATCAAACATTTGTTTCCAATGCATTAACATTTGCCAGGTCCCTCGGGAGATGTTGAAAACCTCGGCCTTCGGCCTCGGTTTCCAACATCTCCCTCGGGACTTGGCAAACGTTAATGCATGAAAAACCATGTTTGATCCCTATATTGACGTCACAGGCTTACGTCATAATGCATTCGCGACGTCAGTAAGTCCGAACAAAACTGCGTTTGCTTACCATTGTTTGCCGCTCTTTACGCCGTAAAATCTTCTAATGATGCATGATAAATAGAAAACCATGTAAGTGTCTTTTGATATCAAGTTTCTCAGGCTCGACCAGAAACACGTTGGACTGGCTCGGCAAGCCTCGCCATTCCTACGTTGTTTCTGGTCTCGCCTGATAAACTTGATATCAAAAGACACTAACATGGTATTCTCTATAAATTGTTTGAGGTCGCTTGGAATATGTATGAAGACAACGGTCAGCCACTGACAATCGATTGCATTGTACTGCATCCTACCCGAAACATCAGATGGGAAGAAAGAGTAATGACGTCATACACAAAGCAAAACAACACAAGCAAAACGCAAGTTGGTCAGTACTTTCCCAGCCACATGGCTACTCTAATCTATATAATTCTATCCCATAGCCTTGCAAGGTCGTTGGGGTACCACAGATAATCTAGCAATAACTCCGTTCCATTGGAACCTAGAATAACACCAAATAACACCAAAAAGAAATAAGCCACAACAGAAGCACTACCTTGGAACGGTCAGTAATACATGTAATTACTTCGGTGAGCTTGGATTAATGAAGCCTCGCGCAGACGTGGCCTTGTGAAGAGGCATAGGCAGCCATCCCCGTTATAAGTAGATTATTGAAACAAAACGTGCTATAAGCTATATCTGTGTTTACAAAAAGCTCTCATATATAGTTCAATTTTTCTATGTTTCCCCTTCCACCATGTTACCAGTTTAAACAGCTACCATGTTATTCTTAGTATGTTTTATTAGCTCATTCGTAACTTGTGTTATCTGAGCCTTAGAAATAAAAGTATTTGTATTGTATATTGTATTGGTAAAAACTGACCCTACGAGCAGAGTAAATATTCAAAGTATTCCGCACAGCCATACAAACAAATCAGTTTCTTAATTTTTCATTTTAGATCCCCCAAGTTTCATGGATTATTCTAGTTCTATCTATTCATGCGTAAGGAGAAGATTCTTGTCAGACTGTGCGAATGCGCAGACTGATTTGAGTCTGTCTTTTTTGTACATGCCGTAAGGTACCATTCCATCTGGCGCTAATTACATTATTTGAAAAAAATGCAACTGCTGTTTATGTCGAAAATTTTGCACGTGTAACTACATGGAGAAGTTTAACGGAAACATACTTGAACAATGTTAATAACTGACACTGACCTTGAAATCAAACGGAAACATTATGCTTCACAATTTTCATATTGATACGACTGTCTCTCCGATCTGACTTCTCCGCCGATTTTGTCAACGTTTTACATCTTAAATGTCATGGCTGCATTTTATGGTATTCTATCCCGTTACATGTCTAGTAGGTCTCAGACACAATTTCTCAAGTTATATACTGGTACGAGTAGGAGCGTTGTAAATAGGCATTTCGTTCTACATGTGTCCTATGCAGTTTTGCTAACTTTTCACGTATCTGCAGTTTGGAGATTAAGCTATACGTGCGTAAACTTTCATGATAAAACTTTCCAGGATTAATCCAAATCTAGATAAAAAACTAGGTTTTATGCCATAGTTTTGGAGTCATGCTGAGCATTTTTGTTTTAAGTATTGCCATTGGATAATGAGACTCTATCAGTGCACTAAAAGTCCCATCCCTTCTTTAATTACATTTGACGTACATGTACACAACTATACATGTATGTTATATCATACCTCAATTAAAAGATTTACTGCAGAAAAATAAAACCATATATGATTTGCGTGAATACATACTGATGCCCTTTGCATGTGCGGAGACTTTTGGGATGTTGAAGTTTGCATTCCTCTATTTGTTTAAATAGAGTAATATAGGTTGCATTTTTCATAATGGCAGCTTGCACCCCCCCCCCCCCCCCCGCTCCAACCCCTATCATCTAATTATAAAGGCAAATAGGGTCAAGTTAGGTAAATTCAGACAGCAGGTAAATTCGGACAGTGGCATTGTTTCTTTATATGTCAGTTGTTTGGAATTAAAACGAACTGGGCAAACAGTGAAAAATCCTGATGAGCAGTCTCATCTGGAATTTCATCGTTTGCAAAAGTATGTCCGAATGACCCACTGTCCGAAGTTACCAGGCTCGACCCATCAGCCATCGGTAATGCCTTTTCAATATTTTAGCCCAGTCAGTATTTAAGCAATGATCTATATCAAAGCTATACTGTATAATAATGTTTGATCAAAATACACGACACGAAAAAAAAAAAAAAAAAAAATGTAGCATGTGCGCCCAGCAAAGTCTCAGATCGGCCTGGGCAGCCGCCCAGTCTGACCGGAGTCTTCGCTGTACGCCTTTAATGGTAGCTTAGGGTCTTAGCTAGCTTCGTGCAGACAGCAAAGACTCTTATCAGACTGGGCGGATGCCCGGGCTGATCTGAGTCTTCGCTGGGCGCACATGCCACTTTCTTGATTTTGTCAAGTCGCGGCTCATTAATATGAATATACAGCAATGACCTCAAAACAAAACTTAAATTTGATTCTACACATTTGTGTTTAATATCAAGCTTGGTCCCATATTTTTGGCAAAATTAACTTTTATTGGCATAGAATTATGTTAATGGACAGAAAATAACTTTCCTTTTCTTTTCTGTTTGTTTATGCAATATTTTATTCAGATAAATCAATACAATTGTAATAACACAATAGCTATAGGAGATAACGGGAATCCCCGGAGTGACGTCATCGGATGATCACGTGGGTAGATTGGTTGGCAAAAATATAGCGACAGACAGTGGTCTTCTATGGAATTTTGCTGAAAATTAACATCTGAAAAGCGTAAAATATAGTTTAGAAAGCTGCGAATAAATAGAAACCGATAAAACCAGTGCAAATATTGTTTTAATCGCTTGTCGCGCGAAAAAAGAGAGTTATTTGATATTATTTAAAGTTATTTAATTACTCGACATACATTGACTTGCTTCGGAACAGGACTTTTTCTCTTAATAACTTTGACTTAAAAATAAAAATAAATAAATGAAATAAAAAGAAATAAATCGGAGGTACTAATGATCAGAATTTTAACCTTTAAACCTTTTCGACAATCAAGGTGATTATTCAATAGAACACGGGTAATAGAAAATGAAAGACAATAAAATATAGAAACTTGTATCCAACGAGAAGTAATGCAAAATTAATAAAACATATTGATCTGATTTAGGGATAAGAAAATGTAAAAAATAAATAAGTAAATGAATTTATATTCAGGACTACGATTCAAAAGAGAATGTTATAAAACGGTAAAGGATAATATACACGTATAAGCAGAGAACCTTCTGTTTTGAAATAACTATCAGTAATTAGCATATTATTTAGTCCGAGCTCATGACATCTGAACAACAAATTATTTTTCTCTCTCTCTCTCTCTCTCTTTCATTGTTTGCTGATTATATTTTATTAGCGGACAAGCATATTAATATTAAAAAATCATAAATTATAATGATCGAGTTTTATTTGATATTTAAATTAGCCACACCGCCAAAAATAGTTGGTTATATTATACAAGTTAATATGACATTGTCACTGTAGAAACCCGCGGCGTTCTTTGAAATATGAGAATTAAAGACATTCCTTATCAAAAGACCCGCTGAATACCGGATACATTGATTATAAACAATAAACAACCGGTTTAATTTCAAAGTGTACACCATCTACAGACACATTATTTTTGAGTATCCATGCTAAAACGTACATCTAAAAGCACTTCATGTGGAACCAATTTAAATGAATTAGGAGAGAGAATAGAACAATATTTCACACTAAAATACCAACATTTCTCAGCGTTATCATTTATATAAATATATGCATCATAATGCGCAAAATACACGGCATGATTAATTACATAGTTAATATCACCCAATAAACGTTCAATATAGCGTGATTGATTATCGACTTTTTGCCAAGTAGTGTGGGGAATACCTTGGAAATCCTTATCGATGACGTCACCGCGTTTTCTCCTATACAACAGATAAATTTTCCTTCACTTAAAAATTGTACTTAGTTTTACTGTACATTTACTTCAAATTTACATTTCGTTTAATTTATCGTCCGCAACTTTCTACGCCACCTGGAGTAATGTGTGATTTCTGTTGGATATTTGCGCCAGCATAGAAAATAAGGGTGCTGATCGAAAATGTAAAAATGACCGCACTGTTTTACTTCCTATTTCAATAAAAAATATATCAGTGAAATGCTGAATAATTGTAGTTTTCGGAATGAACACGGAAAATTTTCATTTTATGAAAAAAGAGACATATGCGGGTAAAAACTTTGATCAACGCAGTAAAAATGTCATGATTTACTATATATTCTATACATTTTGAGGGTAGTCAACTTAAACTAAAAAATGACCGCGGTATTTCTTATGCAATCTTTTCAAAAATTATATCAGGCTGTTCGCAAATTAATGCGGTTTTTGAAATGAACACGGAAAAATGGATTTGAATATAAGGAAAAATAAAATAAGAAGAAAAAGATAACTTGCCCATATCTCGTAGTGTATTTCATTACCCGCTCGATTCGCGAATATCGATTATCGATTTTTAAACAGTGGCGTGGAAAGTTATCCATGTTTACTTTGGCATATACCCCTCTATACTCTATAACAAAAATGTGCAAGTCTAAATATTCATGCGTGTATTAATATTCTTATCACCATTTCGTCAAAATGGGACTTTGCAATGAGATTATAGTAGTAAGTAAAAATATAAGTAATTATATATTTTTTTCCTTTTCTCTCCGTTTTATACAACCAATTGCTTTAGCAACCAGTATAGGGCAGTCAGTGGTGACAGTCTGTCGGAAGTTGTTCTGGCTAAATAAATAGCTTGAACATTAAGTGGATGAGCTAGAAATGAAAATATACTTGTAATAAGCCAATCATCTGTTCCACCGGCGCGCAAAGGGTCAGCAATTCCATTAAATGAGCCGCGACACGAGAAAACCAACAATGTGGTTGTACGCCCAGTGCAGACTCAGATCAGCCTGGACATCCGCCCAGTCTGGTCAGACTCTTCGCTAAGTGCCTAAAGGGTAGCTAAGGGACTGAGCTACTTCCATGCGGACAGCGAAGACTCTGATCAGACTGGGCGGATGCCCAGGCTGATCTGAGTCTGCGCTGGGCGCACAACCACATTGTGGGTTTTGTCGTGTCGCGGCTCAAATGGACTCATAGAGAAATAAACAGTCTTCTAATAGATCTTTTCAGAAGCTGTCTAGATTACTCCTAGATTCGTTGGTATTACATAGGGATGAGTGACGGCAAATAACCTCGCTACGGGCTTGTTTTGCTAAGAAAACAATAATTATATTGAGGACCGGTTTTTGGATAAGGCAACAAACTGCAAAGGACCTCTGACGGTTGTAATGTTAATTTGCCTATAAAAATAGTCAAAATTAAATTTTTGATATGCCAAAGAATTTCTCTTGAAATTTGTTGCTCTCAACTCCCCCTAACTGGCCATGAATTTAATTTCTGATTACTTTGCACATAGACTTCAATTTTTGGTGGAAAAAGCCAAATTTTGTACTTAAACGTAATGGAAACAGGAAAAGTTTTTTTAAAGATACTTTCCCCCCCGTGCCTCAGCTAGCCACTTTGCATGTATGTGTGTACTATCATAATACACATTATATGTGAGTGGCTTGCTGAGGCACGGGGGGAAAAGATAGTCCACAGCTGAAAAACTGAAAAAGTGGGTGGGGTATTTACACCCTTTATATCTAAAAATAGGCTAAAGTCCTTAGTACTGAAAAATATTGCATAATATCAGTAACAGTAGTGTGTACGTCAGTTTTAGCATAGTTATCAATTAAGATTTTGATATCTTAGAAAACCAAATAAATGGACTTATTTTCAGAGACTGAAAAATTCACATACCCCTCTTGATAAAATTGGTCTATGTTAGTCTAGAGGCATGATAATTTTTCAAAATCACTGTTAAAATGTCTTTATAGTACACAAGGCTACATATTAATGCCAAATATTTCAACTTTTGCTGCCCGAGGAAGGTGCAGTAATTTGTCGAAAATGGGCAAATATGCATTGATACTGTCAGAGGTCCTTATTTCATGTACTAGCAACTATTATTTTTGAATAGGTGATGGCAAATGACCCCGCTAAGAGTAAGTTTTGCTTGGATAACAACGATTATTCTATACCCATCCGGCACAAAGCGTTGAATCAACATTGAATAAGCGTTGATTCAACGACATGACGTTGAATCAACGTTTATTCAATATTGATTCAACGTTATGTGCCTGCAGGGTAAGGCCGGTTTTGAATAAGGCACCAAAATATATATAAGTACTAGCCGGACCAGGAGAAGGCATATTTCTGCATTTGCCTACTTCGGCGGCTTATAGGGTGTTCCTATATATGCCATAAGTATCGTCTTTCTAACAGGCGCACAGGTTGAATCGACTTTGAATCAACGTTGATTAAACACCGTGGCACTGGATCAACGTAAATTCAATTTCATCTTGCAAATGTGTAAACAGTCAGTCTCTCGTCAATGAAGTCCACATATTTCATTGTTCACTTGCAGATTTTCTGGTCCCGATTGTTTATGCGACAAGCAACGATTCATAGATCGCACGAACGCGGAAGCTGCTCCAGTACACTGCCGCAAAAATTTCTGATCGCAAAGGGCCATTTAAGCGTGTCGCGGTTTTCATTTCTTGTCTGTAGACTATTTCATGACATTGTACCGCCGGTAATGGATATTTGATTAAATACAGAGTATTTCTTTCCTCAGAAATGGGCTTATTTTTTGTCTTCGCTGCTGTTGCCTGGAAACAGAGATATTTTGGAAAGCACGTAGCTTGGCTCATTTAATTAAGGTCAACCTGATTCAAACAATGATTAGCTCGTTTAGCGTAGTTACAGATAAAAGTGACCTTTCCTAAAATTGTAGACCAAGATCAGACGATGCAGTGCATGACATCCGATATGAGCTTTCTCTGCATTAAACACAAGAGTTTCTGAGAAGTGAATAAAATGAAATAAAGAACAAAGTTGATCCGCGACACGAGAAAACTAACAAAGTGGTTGTGCGCCAAGCGTAGACTCAGATCAGTCTGGTCTTTCGCCCAGTCTGATCAGACTCTTTGCTAAGCGCTTAAAAGGTCGATAAGGGTCTAAGCTACCTCCATGCGGACAGCGAAGACTCAGTTCAGACTGGGCGAATGCCCAGGCTGATCTGAGTCTTTGCTGGACGCACATGCCACTTTGTTGGTTTTCTCGTGTCGCGGCTCAAAATGGGCTTAACCGATTCTTATAGATTACTAGTATCGCCATTCTAAAGATAAAAAAACAAGTATATCAGAACAGAAAACCGGATTAATATTTTTATGAAATTGGTCATTAACGAAACACGGCTGCTATCATCAAGCTTAACCACTTAAGACCTAGTGCCTCGCCCTGCCCCACACTCCTCCCCTCAAAAACAATGCAAACAGTGTAGATCTAGATCAGACGCCGCAGAGGCAATGTAATTTATGCAATTTATAAGGATATAGGAGAGACCACTAGGATCTCATACACATCATAAAAGTTGTGTGCAGATAAATATTTGTCGAATAAAATTGCTTTGAATTATTAAAACCATACATACAAATGCGGTTTTACCTTTGAAGGAAAGCAATCATTTCTTCATGAATGAACATCATCCGTCATCCCTTCCCCTCCCCGACCCACCATCTCCCCTCATTATTAAGGGAGACAATACAAATGGTTGAGACGCTTCTCCTGAGAGTGTACGCATTTACCTACACTCAGAATGGTTTGCCTGAAGGCTGAACTGCATCAACTCCTCTTATATTCTATCCATCATCACAATGAAAGACAATATCAGAGCTCTAGATAAAAGGGGTATTGATGATAATTGAGGGATAATTATTTTTATTTCCCATTTCAATTCAATTCTTCAATTCTTTCATTGAAACCATATGTTGTGACCCCTCATCTGAACCGTCATTTATACAGTATTAACAAAAATTATCCCTAATTATCATCAAATACTCCCTCTTATCTAAAGCTCTGAATTATATTAATGAAAGCTTTTTATAGTTGCGTGCAAGTTGACAAACAATAGCCATTCTGAGGGTTGTCACCAGAAACTGCCATTGACATATCATTTTGCAACATTAGCGCTTTTGAATGGAGTGGAAAAGTAATAAGCAAGGCAGAAAAATGTTATGCGGTATAAAGTCAGCTTATGGTATTTTGTTGAGGAAAAAAGCGAAAATTAAACAAGGCCTTGAGGTGAAAACTGTAAAAAAAAAATATGTTTGCGTTAACTTTATGAACACAAAATGACGTCATTGTTTTATCTGTATTTCAATTTATTATATAATAAAATCTAATACCGACTATACGGTTGCGTCGCTACAGTCCCCTGTGTAACTAGAAGGCAAATGACTTTCGTTTAGCCTCAGATTTACTGCGTTCTCTTGAGACTGCGCGTTGACAAATCGCCCACACAAAGCTATTGCATTTCCCTTTCCATTCTATTAAAATCTGGTATACCAATTTTATATTTCAGACCTTGTATTAAAGGGTCGAGGACACATAAAAATCGGTTGCTTAAGACAGGTGACTCCTCAATACAGGTTCCTTTGCACCGCGTTTCGGTTCAAGGGATTCTAGAAAAGTGGCTGCTAAAGACACATGGTCCTTTAATACTTTGCCTTATCTTTAAACAAGATAATGTCATATATATGCATGTAGTACAGGATCTCTTTTGCCATTAACCAAGCCGCATGCCTCAAGAAATATGCAATTATTGCTGTCGCTACTATCAGGCTAGGCAGTAGACTTCGCTGACGGCATGGGGGCAGCTTAGACCTTTAGTCACCCTTTAAGCGCACAGCAAAGACACATATTTGGCATTTCAATTTCATTTTTTGATTTTCACCATTCACACCCGTGGTCCACCATCTGCCCTGGGAGCACTGTTCCTCGAGAGATGGGGGTGGCTCGTGGAGAAGCCTCATTGAAGCCTCCGGTGCCAGATCCATCGATGAGTCAGTATTGTCCATGACGACTCACCGGATTTTTCCCATGGTCCGCGAGTGTGAGTGGTGAAAGTTATTTACAATCTGTTTGAAGTCACCAAAATTTAAACAATTCATCGTATGTAACTCTAGTCATTTCCTTGTGAACTAGCTGTGATTATCAACAGAGCTGTGATAATATAAAATCCAGAATTGAGATATTTTAAAATACTTTAAATTGTAAAAATCAGTAAATACGTATTTTCCTATTTTACAGATATACATATATATATTATTTTCTAAAAAATCGTTTTACAAAATGCATTTTTTTTAAATCTATTCATATATCTTTTACACGTTTAAATTTCAATCATTTTTATGTAATTGTATTATTGTTGTATGTTGTTTTTACCGAATAAATATCAATGAATCAATCAATCGCTATTTATTAGCAGGTGAAATTTAATGCTCAGCTGAGTTGAGCAAGAGAAAAAGTTTTATAACCTTGGGGCCAGACTGTTATCATCGCTCTAACATGCTTCAATTACGCTTAATGGTGGAATCAACAAACTCTGCTGTGAATGAATGGTCTTCACTGGACTTTTCTATGGCATGTCCACAGAGACCACCAGTGACAGATCACTTTACTTCATCACACTTACAAACTATGACATTAGTCATTAATCAGCGGAGCAGGCACTGAACGGGTAATGTCCCTTAATGTAATTAACAGACGAAACAAATTGTAGAAGCCAATCTCACCATGCACCATTAAACGGAAGTGTACATTGTTTGTACATATTGCACATGTGCTTGTCCATAGTCATCTCTGCGTATGCGCTAGTAAAATAAACATGTCTATATTTAAAAGAATAATTTTATCTTTCGCAATGTTAAAGAAAGGAGGGCAAATTATTCTTTCCTCGGAATTTATTGCATAGCTGTCTGTTGGAAGCTGGACTGGAAATACAACATTAATCTGTACATGCGGACGCTTTACCAATCGTCGGCATCCTATTGTCACTTCATAGCATAAACCCCATTCATATCAGAAACTGTCTCGTTTTTAAAGGTATTTATACAGCAAATCTGCAAATTTGACCGGCTTCTTATGCTTTCCTCTAAAGACTATATATATAAGCTGAAGCCGTTATGTTTACCCGCCAACAACTTTTGTGACATCCTTTTTGCTTCTCTTCATCCTCAACAACCTACGCCGTCGGTAAGTGACGTTTTCTCGAAATTACACTATTTCCTATGGTCCGGTGTTTGGAATTTATTTACAAACATTGTACATTTCAAAGTCCCCCAAAACGACTTGGTGAAATAAATACATTACTAAAACGACAATCTTACTTCATGAAAGTCAGACACCGTCATTGCACAATGAAACAATTTACCCCAACACACGACAATTTTCAATAGGGTTATGCCCATTCGAATGCATTTTTCACATTC
This sequence comes from Ctena decussata, assembly GCA_963989385.1. Taxonomy (NCBI): domain Eukaryota; kingdom Metazoa; phylum Mollusca; class Bivalvia; order Lucinida; family Lucinidae; genus Ctena; species Ctena decussata. The sequence goes on from OZ022502.1 coordinate 23,013,910, forward strand.
CAATCTTTCAAATTATTCTACTTCACATCGAACTCTAGCTTTTAGCCAACGTTAAACCTGGTGTAAACAATAAAATGCGAGGTTACTTAATGAGGTGTAACCGACAGTAAATCACAGAATATCAGACATCGCGTTATATACGAAAGTGCATTATTTCATAACGGCAAATCGACACTGATATGATATTGATTTTAAGTCATGTGCCTGCAGACAAGATTCCTCACCGGATTGTTTTAACTTTCTACCAGTTTACTAATCTAGTCTTGTATTTCCCATAATCCCGTAGATCCAATTCTGTCAAGTGCATTTGTAAAGTACGTTTCATTAGATTCCTCAAATTGACGTATAATGAATTGGAAAATATAGATTACAAATACATTGCAATGGTCCCAGAAGATGTTTAGACAGATAACTTGCTTTGTGCCTCTAGGATAGAACTACTGTCGCTAGAGACAATGCTTTGTCAACTTCGCCCACAGAAAATATTGTATTACACCTTGCGTTCTATTTAATTATTTCACACTGATTTAGTATTGTTAGCCATGACATGAAAAATGTACCTGTTCGAAAACTGAAGAATGTGATTGGCCTACGCAAAGGCGCAAGCTGACAAGAGTCTTCAAGTTTTGCATCGACAATCTATATTTTATGGATCCTGAGGGATTTATATGAATGAGAAGAGACGATTCTGACCAGACTGGTACTAAAAGCAGGTTAAGATTTGCTTTTTGGGCTTGCCACCTGTTATTTTTGATATTGACACTGCTTCCATTTCAGGGCATGATAAGTTACATTAATATCGATAAAATGGTTCATATGGCGCTATGCAAGAGAGCAAAAGAACGGGCAATGAAGTGCAAATCAACCATACACATTCTCCTCGGCATATTAAAAAGGACACCAATAACATGAATATGCATAAAACCATAGCATGGTGTAGTATTTTGGCAGAATGTTTATGTGAATATGATCTTTGATATATGGGTCGTGACACGACAAAACCAACAAAGTGGTTGTGCGCCCAGCGCAGACACAGATCAGCCTGAGTCTCCGCTGTCCGCATGGCCATAGCTTAGACCCTTAGCTGCCCTTTAAGCACAGAGCGAAGAGTCTGATCAGACTGGGCGGATGCCCAGGCTGATCTGAGTCTGCACTGGGTGCACAACCACTATGTTGGTTTTCTCGTGTCGCGGCTCATATATATCCATAGTCAAGAACTGACAATACCTGAGCATTTCTAAAAAAAAGTCATCTACCTGTTAAGTGTATACAGTTATGAATCGACCATTTGTCAAACTATCGCAACTGAGCTTCCGGGCCAAACCCAGAATGTCACTCAAAAGTCAACTGATAGTTTTTAAAATAATCTGACCAATGCAACGACAACGTAGCATGTGACATAGTCAAACAGATAAAATCTTACGGTCTGAATGTCCTACATGTACAATAAATCCGTGATTTTACCTCACAGTTAATATAGAGCTGCATACCCGTTTACGTAGGCTTTGCTTCGAAAACATGATTTGCCAGCGTGTCTGGACACCTCTCTGCAAAGATTAGCCAAGACACCAAAAATTAACACCGTCTAACCTCAGAAATACCTTTTGGAGAGGCGCCGTAGTCGAGTGGTTAGAGTGACGCGATTATGGTGCAAAAGGTCGCCGGAAAGTCGTGAGATCGCGCTATGTTATGCCATCCGACGACTGGAAAACTCTCTCTCTGTCGACCCAGCAGTAAATGGGTACCTTTTTCGAATCAGGGAATGATAAGGCAGCGACCTTGAGAGTTTCTTAGTAGGAAAAGCAGATTTTCTTGGTATTTCTTGACAACAGTTGCAAGTTAATTATTTATTTTATTATTTATTTATTTATTTATTTATTTATTTATTTATTTTTAATTTTTTATGTGCAAGTCGGATGTGATTCCGTGACAGCGAACGTTAGCATAACTAACCTGTTTCGCAAGTTAATATCGGAGCATGCGCAGAGAGAGAGAGAGAGAGAGAGAGAGAGAGAGAGAGAGAGAAACAGAAAGAGAGAAAGACAGAGATAGAGACAGAAAAAGCTAGACAGAGAGATAGGAATAGCAACAGTTGCTCATTTTCATGGGTCTTTTAAAATACTTAATTCTACACTTGAAATATGGCTTCATCCAACAAGAAACATGTAATTGCTAATGAAATATCTATACAACACTCCCTTGTATGTTCGGTAGCACCGTTGAAGAGATAATTGAGCCGCGACACGAGAAAACCAACAATGTGGTTGTGCGCCCAACGAAGACTCTGATCAGCCTGGACATCCGCCCAGTCTGGTCAGTCTCTTCGCTATGCGCTTAAAGAGTAGCTAAGGGTCTGAGCTACCTCCTTGCGGACAGCGAAGACTCTGATCAGACTGGGCGGATGCCCAGGCTGATCTGAGTCTGCGCTGGGCGCACAACCACATTGTTGGTTTTCTCACGTCGTGGCTCAATTATCTAACCCAAAATCCTGAATATGCGAGACAAAGCCATAATATTTTTTTTTTTCTAAATTCAATTCTAGTTTCTCAGTCTAAGCTCGTAAAGCTTTTTTTTAAACTTATCTATGAAAAGCATTGAACAACCTCACACATTTCATTTTTATGATACGATCAAAGTCGACTTTAAACCATTGATATTTTTCTGTGTTCTTAATTTTTGGAATATAGTTGGCCTTGAACGCGGCAGCATTCAAGCCAAAGTGCTTTAGCAACCACACGACCAAATCATGTTAAAGTTCTCAATCTGGCACGAGCTCTTAATAACTTGCACGCGATCACTTTGTCATTCATAATTACAGAACTTCATTATTGTAATCACCATGAACTAAGCCTTAACATGGATTACTTTTCAATGAGAGACAGTGGCCCACTTCGGATCGAACTGGAGTATCTACCATAGTAGGATTTTAGAGCATACGCACTCGCATTACCAATCGAACGCTAAACATTGCTGTAATAGTAGATTGTCATGGAAACGGAAATAACTACTGTGCATTTAATTGCCTTTTCCGTGCATGTAGTCTTTAAAAAACGATAATTTATAGATTGAATGAATATACATGCCCTAAAATAATAGTATAAACAAATAATCGGAAAATAAAAGAAAAAATCGTTAGAATCTTCAACGGCCACCATCTTGCTACTAGAGTAATGGCGGTCCAGACCTCGGTTGATCTTTGGTAAGTTCATGACGTCATTTTAGTAGAGCTACCATCGCACTTTGGTTGGAACTTTAGTAAATGTAGTAGCTACTATAGTTCGATTCGAAGTGGGCTATATGGCTGCAAATTCTCCTCTGATGACATATTAACCCAACAACAGCGAAAAAAACAGCAGACGACAAATTACTGTCAGCAAAATTTCAAAAAATGTTTCGTCCAAGCTATTTCATAATAACAATTAAAGGCTTGAGGACAAACACTGTAGATTCGGATGAGGCGGCTCATTATAAGCTGCCTCATCTGAATCTACCATATTTGCAAATTTGAAATTTGAGTTTTTCCGTTTCTGGCGTTCGAACGGCTTAGAAAAGATTTAGATAGAACAAATAACTATTGCATTAGATTGATAAATAAAGTTTACAACTAATGTATAATCAGTCAAACATTTCTACTTTTCACTTCTTATTGTTATCTACTGTAAGAAATTCATAGATTTTACGGTAGAATAACTGGCAACCAGCTGCCAGTCCATTTTCCGTTATTTTTACGGCGCCCGTAAAATATTGCGGGAATTATCAAGCAGAGTAGTATAGCAGAGAATTGTTTTTGTCCTATTGCCCTTCGACACTACGGAGGTATTTTCGAGTGCGGCCAGAAAATATAACACTACCTTATTGTAATTTCCGAAAATGTTCTACAAGCAAACACCCGTAAAATAGCGGGAAAGGTACCGGCAGCTGGTTGCCGGTTATTCTACCGCAAAATCTACAGAATGTTTTACAGTGTGATAGAAAACTTCCATTTACTGTTACAGAATAGCTAATTAACAAAGAGCCAGACACCTGGCTTCCAGAGGAGAAATGTTGTCCCTTAGGAGTGGCATTATAGTTTTATCTTATATATGCAATGTTCGTATCAATGGACGGTTGGATTGTTGGATGGATGGATGGCTTGCGATTTTACGCCCTTTTAACAGTATTTAAGACATAGCAGGATGATAAGGGGATGATAATGAAAGCCTGTGTGCAATGGAACTCCGTTTACGATTGAAAAGATTCACGCCTATAGCGGGGTTTGAACCCGGGACCGCTAGATCAGCAGGCCAGCGCTTGACCGAATGAGCTACCGGAGCTCCCTGGACAGTCGGAAAAATGTTTCTTGATGCAAATGCGGAGAATGCTTTTCCCTTCATCAGACATATAAAGCATAGAAGCGTATTTTCTTTACACATTACCGTCTTTTGTCAGATGAATGCATGTGTTTTATCTTCAGACTACAAACATGCGAGCCACGACACTTGAAAACCAACAAATTAAAAAGTGCGCACAGCGAAGACTCAGATCAGCCTGGGCATCCACACAGTTTACGCAGGCTCTTCGCTAAGCGCTAAGCGGGTAGCCAAGGGTCTAAGCTAGCTCTATGCGGACAGCGAAGAGTCTGATCAGACTGAGCGGATGCTCAGGCTGATCTTAGTATGCGCTGGGCGAACAACCACTTTGTCACGGCTCAAATTATTATTATTTTGTTGACAACCCAAGACATAACTATAGACATCTGAGCTAATAATTAGTGATTTCCATGCGAGTTTGGTCTAGTTTCTATTTATCGATTTGACGCCCAGAAATACACAGAGGAAAAGATAAAAAAAAATACACTTTCCTTGACCACCGGATATACAATAGACTCATAGAAATAAATAGAAAAGAACAGTTTGTAATGACGTGAACGTGAGAGGAGAGGAATAAGCTAATGTAAAAGTACAAATTTTACGACAGTTAGTATGCTGAAATATTTCTGGATATTAATGTATATGGGCCAAATTTCCAACGTATGTCATTCTAACGATGCCTTACGGGACAAAGATACTAAAAAAAAAACAGGGTAATCTTAGTGCCCGAACAACATTGAAACAACGTTGAAAAAACGTTGATTCAACTTCATAACGTAAGAACATTTGAGCCGCGACACGAGAAAACCAACAAAGTGGTTGTGCGGCCAGCGCAGAATCAGATCAGCCTGGGCATCCCCTTTTAGCGCTAAGCGACGGGTCTGATCAGACTGGGCGGCTGCCATAGCTGATCTGAGTCTTCGGTGGGCGCATAACCACATTGTTGGTTTGTCGTGTTGCGGCTCAATTTTATGGTGTGTCAACAGCATAGCATGTCCTTGCTGGTTTCTCGGCATGTGCAAAGGGGAAACAGGGAGACTTCATTATACTTTTTAAAGGCACTTCTAAAAGGAAACCAATTCAATTTCCTGCTAAGGCATTCTCTGACAACGAAATGAATTGTGCCCGAGAGGATTGCTGTCACTGGACAATATGGAAGGCAATATGGGCTATTTCTAAAGAAAACTAACCAACACATTATGTACTCGAACGTAAAATGATCCGCTCAGTGTTGAAGTCGATCAGAATTGCAGTACTGTTTTTTTTTAAGAGAAACTCTCCCTTTAAAATAGAAATAAGCTAAAACTTGTTGACCTGATCATACTGCACTTTCGCGAAGATTAGCTTAGGAGATGCACAGTTTGAATATACATGTACCATCAGACAGATTTTCTCATTTTATACTCAAACCACTTGATCATAAATTAATTAAAATTTTCTAGACATAAGTCAGCGTCTCGGTAGGCTTTTAGACAAGCTCAGCGATTTTGTTACACTTCTGTTGAAATAAATGACACCTGAGAAAGTTTTATGTCTACGAAATCCATTCCTGCAGAGAAGTTCGCCCACGTACTCAGTAAATAATAGCACAATCTCTTAGCAATGTGATTTATTAAATGTCCTTGACACTATGGCTGGCCTGAATTTAGATGTTGACTTATCTCAGCAATAACGCAGTGGTTGCAGGATACGCTGAATAGAATATAGTCAGGGACCAGTGGCGACGCTGTTTGCTACCGGTCTAGATATATGTGGTTTACAAACAATAGAATAACTGAAAATATTTTAGTTGAAAATTTAGCAGCTAGTCATACTGGCACTTTGTTATTTATACCTTAAGTGTTTAATGGTAATATTCTATGCCTCACTTTATGTTTGAGGAAACGCCACACCCAAGTGATACTTTCACATTCAATATCCTACCCATAACCTCAAATGGTACAAAATAGAAACAATACATGACGCCACAATAAATAACGTGCTGCAGGTCAATAAATAGAAAACAATAGAATCAGGACGTAATGTCAAAAACTATCTTACACTGCACTAACACTATCATCTTTTTATCATACTATCTCCCTATCACATCTGCTAGAACCTAACTTTTATCTCTGCACTGACTGCGCAGCTGCACATAATACTCTAGAAGGGATAATCACGGCCTTAGCCTCCTGCGATCGGCATGGTAGTGATACGAGCAATGTAACACTGAAAAGAGATTCAGTTTCCACCAGGCTGCCATGAAAATACTGCATTATTCAAATCATTTAATAATTTGTTAGATAATAGAGTACAAGTTTGGCAGTATCTTACCAATAACAATCTTAAATCACTAATTTAGAGATGATAATGTATTTGTGTTGTGGAAATTCGTACTGTACATGTAAACAAAGAAAAATGGCGCCCAAGCTAGAAATGAACATGACATTGACAAATAATCAGTGATTAATGACTGTTATTTGTAAGATTCGGCCTTAATTGTACTCATATTATTTAACAAATTATTAAGTTGACTTATGCTGTATTTTCCTAGCAGACCGGTGAAAAATGAATCGCTTTTCAATGTTACATTGCAGAGATAGGCTCGAATCACTACCGTGCCGATCGAAGGAGGCTAAAGTAGTGATAATCATTTCTAATAATACTCGTGAGGGGGTGCTGCAGTATGAAAAAAATAGAGAAAGAAAGATAAATGCAGAGAGAAATTTTCTAAAAATGTGCGCGAACATAATTATTAAAAACATAATAATGTAGGCAGTAACAACATCTCAAAGACTATGGCCGCCCGTCGTGATAACTGTAAAGCAAAGGCCTGCTTTTGTATTACAGTTTATTCAATACACTCAGTACATGATTAACATGTAATATGAGGTGAACAATAACATTACAAAAAATGTTTAAGGAACACAGGCTGTATGTAGGAAGGTCAGATAGCTACTAGAAAAACATACATGTATAAATATTCATGCAGAGTTACATACATATATATGCAGAGACACCACACACACAGAGGGGAAACAATTAAACAAAATAAAAAAAAACTCCAAGTCTGTGGATAACACGCTATAAATAACAAAGCATATCGAACAGTTTATCAAGAATTTGCCTTAAAGGCCCCATTGCTCTATCAGCATGAAATATTTTATCGTGAGGTATCACTGCGAGCTTCTCACTACAGTTTCGTCATTGATTATGATCATGACTGGCCGGCTTCGAAAAATCAAACTCATAAAAAAAGATTTAAAATAATAAATAGGTCATTTTAGTTGCCAACTAAAATGACCTACTTTCGATTTCACAAGCTTTCTTACATGGTAAAAACACAAGGAAGAAGTGATAAAAATACAAGGTACAGACATTTAACAGGTGATAAAAATACAATGTACAAATATGTAAGGCAAGGATCCCATTGATTGTGCCGCTGTTGCATTATTTCATTGCTTAACGGGGAACCAGAGGCAAATATCGTATTTTTATGGAGAGACTTAACATCTTTTTAAATACCTTGTTCCTTCTTTTTTACCAGTTGTATGATACAAAAAAGCCGCTGACATCAACCGACATATTATCATCGATTCTGAAGGTTGTACAGGTTTCATAATGATTCGTATTTCGACGAGTTTTACCACTGGTAGGACTATGGAGACTTTAAATGTATCAAGAACTATTTGTAAACAACTTATATAGGCGCATTAGTTTTACTAAATTCTTTTCGTTAAATAAATTAGAAAAGATAATACAGTTGGCATTTCTTTTGTTGATATACGGTAAAAATATTTTCCTATCAAAATCGAAAAAAACAGCTGTCAAAAACATAGTGATGCTCATCACCGATGGAGTTTTTTTCATATAATTTGCTTAGTCCGTTGTAACCCGTCTGTTGGTCAAAATTATTTAGTTCAATAAAGATAGCTGAGTTGCCATCTATTTGGGAAAAAGCTGCTGACTCGTAATTTATTGTTTGTTGGGATGTCTTTGTCAAACTTTCCCTTTGAAGCTGGGGATAGGGTTTGGGATCTGATTCAGTCAGTTCCTGAAGTGTAGTTACTCTTTAAATTTACAACGAAAACATTTTCTAAGATTTCTGTCAATACTTGCCCACCTACCAGTCTCTACAGGAAGTCTGTTATTACACAGACGATAATATGTAAACGTTTTACGAAGTTTAACTGGAAGATTTATTAGGTAATTTTCGAATTTGTATTCTGTTTTAAACATTCTATAATTCACACATTTTGAGGATTCATTTAGTAATGCTGACCACGATTGTTTAAACTGATCTTGATTCTTTTGAAAAAAACAGTGTTTGCAAGCCAAATAGAGTTTTGAGGGTTTTGATTTATCCAAATATTACTCATTCCTACCTCGTCCAAAATAGATTTAACATTATGAATCCATGGAAGATCAAATAAATTAGCACTAAAATCATCGCACAATATAGAATAAAGCCTGGAAGATAATTTCGAACTTTTACCAAGCAAAAGCTTTGATTTGAAACTAATTATTCTTTTTTTTTAATAGTTAAAGATATTGGAAATCGACCTAGTTCTCCATATAGCATAACGTGCGGAGTATTCTTTTTAACGTTTAAAATATATTTCATGAAATCTGTATGTACTTTTTCTATGGTAGAAAGATCACCGTAGCCCCAAACTTCAGATCCATATGTTAAACTAGGAACTATAGTATTGTCAAATAACTTTAACTGACAGTCTATAGGAAGATCTAAATTCCTATTTTTTCTATACTATCCAAAGAGAGCTTTTCTTGCTTGATCTGCAGTGTGCTTTTTTGTTTGATAAAAACTTCTAGATTAACGATGTACGAGTATGTTATTATTCAGCAAAGACCATTAACAATCAGTTGTTTTGTCCCAGTAAAGTGACACCATAAGACGTTGTATTCAGTCTATTCACAACATTCTGGGTGACCTGAAATATAAAGGGATTAAGTTGTCGCATTCACGTTGCAGTCTTCAATCAAAGCTTTTCTGATTAGAAATTCGTGAATTCTATTAGCTTTAAGTCTCTGCACATTCTCTAGACGGAATCACAGACTGACAATTCAAGGTTTGTTTCCGTCAAAATTCTAAACATTGGAACACCCAAAATAATTGCCTGTAGTTGTCCTTACCATGGAAAGGTTTGGTTTTAAAACTCAGTAATGCGCCCAAAACAACAGATAAAACAGCAAACAGTGTAGACCCAGATCAGACTGCTCCTTATTGGAGCAGTCTGATCTGGGTCTGCAATGTTTGCTTAGAACTATTTGTCTCAATTCTTAGAATTTTTACGGTAATTGTTGTGTCTGTCTAGAGCTGTGATAGCACAAGAATGGCACTGGTCTGGAAGTCAACACAGGCATCGAACTCAACGTACACTCAGTAAACTTGCTTTTCTCCCGTCAGGTAGAGATCGTTTAAGAATTATAGTCTCAAGGACCGTCTAACCCCCAATATTGAAATAGGAAGCAACTTTGAATTTATTAAATCGATATGCATATTCAAGAAATGCTTCAAAATAATTTTCGTGCTACAACGACCATGACAACGAATTAATGAGAAACTAATGTGTCTTATCTTTTTTTGTTATTATTATTATTATTTTGCATTGTATTTATACTAGACGGCATTTGTTCGAAAAGCGGCCCCCTTTAAACATACATTTTGGACTACAGACTTTGATTTTATGCATTTTTATGCATTGAACTCTCAAGTGAAAAACGCGGTAAAGTATCGGATTCCCGTACCAAGAAATAACGTTTTGGCGTCTTCAGGTAACATGAATTGAATATGCATTGAGTTCTTACGGGAAGCAAATTTTGCAATTTTCCTTTAATAAATAAGTATATGAGATTCCTTTCAAGTGCGCACAAAGGCAAGAAGCCAGACAATTTTCCGAAAATTTCAAGTTAAAACTTTTAACACCAGGTATAATAGAGAAACATTTGATTTCCTATAATTCTAATTCAAAGGGAGATTTTTTGAGACATGTAGCATTTCTAACTCTGGTTGAAGACGTTTGGTGGGAGAGTCAGATTAAATGATTATGTGTTTTTACTCACAGACATTAACACCAGATTATAGCATAATGCCACTTGCCATGTGCAAAGCGAGTTTTTATTGGAACTACTGATCTTGAATTCAGGACCTTAACTCTATTATTAATGACAGCAAAACAACTTGTTTTTGTGTTTTGCAGAGCTAGAGGTTTGCCAAAATGACATTATTAATATGTCCACGTAGCCACTTACACGAGGCCCATTATTCAAAATAAAAAAAAAATGTATACTTTTTATTGCCTCTGAGTATATTTTGATAGCATGAACATGCACATTTAGAAATGCGTTGAAAACTTCTTTATTACAACGAGCAGTTTAATTTATTTACCATATATATTTACTTTAATGAATGTTTATGTCTTTAAATATTGCCTTAATGACTGTTTATGTCGACAGTAGATGCATGAGCATGGTGGAACTTGAATTTCGTAGTCTGTCGTCATTTTATCTTTAAATTTCTTCAATGTTGAGCGAGATGATTTTCCACAACGAAATATTATACTCAATATATCTCTTTGCATACACATATCTCAACTTTTGATGTATTTGGTTATATTTCTTGAGTCGACAATATGCTGTCTGACTTAAAATGTGACAAAAGTCCGTTTATTTTATTCAGGAAATAAAATCTCCACCTGCTAATGAGAAGGAGCAAGCCATAAGCGATGGCGTCTGTGATCAATAAAAGGATCAAACCTGTAAGCAGCTTAAAGGCAGACGACAAAATTTGCGTCTGGAAAATTTCAGAAAAATGTTTTGTCCAAGCATCTTGAAGATTCAGAGACTAGAGGACAAACAGTGTAGATCTAAATGAGGCGGCTCATTACGAGCCGCCACATCAGGATCTACGCTGTTTGCAAATTCAGGTATGTTTGTCTCTAGCGCTTACAGTGTTAAACATAAAAGTACATGTAATAAGTAAAAAAACGAAATACTTCGGGAATCACAAAAACGTTCATAACCTAACTTTGATATTATAGTGCTCAGAGACAGAGAGGGAAAGATCCCAAAAGTTAAACGTCATGACAGATGGCCAAAACAAATAACGACATTCTACAAATTACTTCAGTACCAAATATTTGGAGTATCTGCTTACATACAGATACGAGTACAGTCAAAACTTTCTTAAGGGGTCACCCAAGGGAAATCCAAAAATGGATGATTAAGACAGACGTTCCCTTAATACAGGTTAATTTGCTCTGTATTTTGATTTAATTAGGTCTTTGGCCGGGCCCACCGCCCGTGAATGATTTGCTTTAGGGCTTGCATTCAGTTTTGCAGTATTTGAATCCCTATCTTTCTTTAATCGCGATGTTTTCTTTTCATTTACGTTTATTTCCATGACGTTTAAATTGTAGTGCAAGATTACATCTGTATAAGCAAAAAAAAGTTTACTTTATAATGTTTTCAAGTTGGAAGGAACTATAGTGGAATCTTCCATTTATTTGATTTACTCAAATTTCGTGGAATTCATCCTTGCCAATGACCTTATATATCCCGAAAATTATTGGAATCTTGGATGAAAAATAAGCTTTTAAAATCCTAATCTCAAACATTGATTGTACATGTACTCTTGCACTTTTCAATGCTCAATCTGTTCCTGAACTTTTCAATGCTCAATCAACGTTTTTGTTCTTTGCATGGCTGTGTGGCTACTCGCTGATGTCAAAATGATGTTTTTTGAAAGTCTTACCTTGCATTTTGATCACCTAATTAATGAAGAGAGGGCTTCTTGGTTCGCATTTCACTGACTCATTTGTTAACTCTTCATTTTAGTGTGATTGTGGCCATTTCCAAGGATTCTTTATTAGTACCTTGTATAATAACTTTCTATCACAAAAAGATCATATTTTATTGCTGGTTCCTAATTCCTGTTTCCCCCTCCGTCTCGACTGTGACTAGCAGAAGTGAGACATGGCAATTTCTTTTCCGGCATTTCTGTCGGCGGCGGCGATGACGGCGTAAACTTGGTTCGAGTTTTCTGGTAAAGTTGTGTTTTGTGACAATGCGCAGACCGGCGAAACATAGTATTCCGCGGCTCGCTAAAGTTCAAGTACTCTGAGAATAAAATGAAATTCAATTCTTTATAATGCTAGAGGATATCGTAAGCGTGGGCGATTGTATTCAAAGGCTAAGTGGACGCAACCTTTTTCCAGATGACACCATTCTCCTATTGCTGCCACAAGATCAGTGTTATAAGGATTTTAGTGTGCTTCAGTGTAAATATTTAATCAATTTATGGTCGAGTGGATGATAATTGCTTTAATCTAGGCTAGTGACATAAGTCCCTAAGGACATTGTCCATTATATGACCAGAGGTAGTTCGAGCCTTCTCTGGCGTTGTAGTGGCTTGCTTTATTTTGATATTTGCCACTTGCTATACGAGTATTATAGGAATGAATTTTATTTTTGTAGAATTTATCGATATGTAAACGCCGGCGAATCACTCACAAACTGAATAAAGCCCGAAGGGCTTTATCTTAATTTTGAGTGTGATTCGCCGGCGTTTACACATCCATAAAATCCACAAAAATAAATTCATTTTTGTGGAATTTATCGATATGTAAACGCCGGCGAATCACTCACAAAATGAATAAAGCCGAAGGGCTTTATCTTAAGTTTGAGTGTGATTCGCCGGCGTTTACACATCCATAAAATCCACAAAAATAAAATTCATGTCTTATAATTCCAACTCGGCCATCAGTTTCTCTTATCAGCTATAGTGCGTACAGTATCTTAGAAATCGCCGCCAAGAAAATAGTTCCAAGTAGTTCCAGATTTCTGGTTCATGGGGTTTATCGACGTATAAACGCCGTTTTCTGTTGGCTCTTGACCAATCAAATTTCGCTAAATTAGTATTAAGAAGGTAAGTTGGAATTATAGGAAAATATCAAAATTAAGAAAATCCACTAAAACACCATAGGCGACTCGGAGTAGACAAGAGGATGGCATGGCAACGCCATAGTTAAATTTCGAACACTATCTACATCTAGTTATGGAGTATTTCTGTTGTCATATTACAGGGTTTTTTTCAGTAGTGTCATGCGAATGGTATTCATAACGAAAAACTTAAGTGATGTTTCGATGCATGTTAATCTCCCAACTTCAGCAATGATCTGGCGCACGTAGGTCTCCGAAAGAAGTCGGGTAATTATTATATATATGGAAACTAGTCTAGGAAGCCAGCAGAATGCTTTCAAACTACGATCAGACTCTATATGATACATATATAGACAGATAATTCCTTCATATAGGAAGGGGTAACACGGATAATTTGCCATTTTGTCTATAAGATTAAACATGTATTGTGACCCCTCATTAGAAACGCCTCGCCGAGCGGTTTTAATGAGGAGTCATGGCGTATGTTTTTCGTTGAACAATAAGAAAAAGAATTATTCTCAAAAAAACAACATTGTCTGGAGTGCTGCATTATGACCTATTGTTAATATCAATGGCATAACTGATACGCAAATAGGCAGGTGCGTATTGAAATTTTGTCAAATTAACAAAAGTTCATATTTGGTGAGGTTGAAGTTTTGTAAATGGATAATATTTAAGGAATGAATTCCTTTTTCTGGTGTTTATCGAAGTATAAACTACATTGGGTCGCGTGCAAAGTAACCCCGAAGGGGTTCATGTAAACTTTGCTAGCGACCCAATGTAGTTTATACTTCGATAAACACTAGAAAAATTAAGTACATCGCTTATATTTACATTCTTTTCTATCTATAAATTGACCACAAATTTGCGTCAGGGCTACAGTTGAAGCAGAAAAAAAACTAAGTCTTTTATACGCAGTTTTTCTACTGACAGTGGAACAGCGGCAACGACGTTATAACGTTGCCTACGTCCAATAAGATTGGAGAGAACCATGATTTATTTAGACGTCACATAACCTCATGTAACGTAGCGTGAACCGATGTAGTTATTGAAGTATAAACTACAATATGTTCTGATGCTGTACCATAGGGTTTTCATCAAAAATGCACTGAGAATGTAAATATTTAAGGAATGAATTTCATTTCTCTAATGTTTATGGAAGTATAAACTACATTGGGTCGCGTGCAAAGTAAGTGAACCACAAATCTGTGTTAGCGCTACTGTGGAAGCAGAAAAAAAAACATTTTTACGCAGTTTTTCTACTAACTTCGGAACAGCGTCAACGACGTCATAACGTCGCCTACGTCCAATCAGAGTGGAGAGAACCATGGTTCATTTTGACGTCACTTAACCTCATGTAACGTCACGTGAACCGATGTAGTTATTGAATTGTAAACTACATTACGTTCCAATGGTTTACCGTAGGACTTTTCAATTCTAAATATTTCAACAGAAACTGCAAATAAATGCGACTAAATGAATATTATTGTGTTAAACTCTTAATCTTGCCCTATAGGAGTATAAAACATAATTGTGCTTTACATGTTATTACCCCTTGTTACGCCTCTGAAAATTGTTCACCAAGACATAGCTTTCTTGCTATAAGTCACATAGACTAGGACAATTCAGAGAAATACAGAAATAGAATGGTATTGAATTTATCAGATATTATTAAGACTTCAAAGAAATCCCGATGTTCTTGTAACTGCCTAGATCATTTCATTGCTTTTGAAACCTTAATCTTATGGCGTACCTAAGGAAATTACTGTTTGTGTGGCCTACGTGGTGCTTAAAGAAGTCATTACATTCTAAGTCACGAATGTTGAGGACTCGGCATACAAGCAGTTGATCACATAGGTATTGACTTAAAACGGTTGTATGCCCGTGAAACTTGGAACTTGACAGCAGAGCTAGAGAAAAAGCGCAGACGGTTATTGAACAACTCGAACAAGTACCACATAATGAATGAGACTGTTCCCAGGAAGGTACAGGTAGTCATTGGAGAATATGTAGTAAATAAACAGAAGAATTGTTAAGCATTGTTACAAATGCTTGCTAACTAGCTAAGGGTGTCTACAAGTTTATTGTCGAATTGTTGTAATGAATGAAATATTGAAATGAATGAAGTATTAAACTTAACCGTAAGAAGTTTACACGTCAGCTGAAAGAACAGCCAGTCATTGTTTGTGAATTCCAAATGAACTGCCTAGGCCCCCGCCTAATAGATGCCGGGCAGCTTGGTACCTATGTGGCAGAGCTGCTTGTAGCTGTAGTAGGATCTGGGGCCGTATTCATAAAGCCACGTAAGTCGTTGCTATGCTGTTGCTAAGGCTAAATATCTTTAAAGGAGATTCCCTACAAGTATGAAATTTGGTCTGGAGGAACAGTCTTTGTAAGACTGTTTCTCCATAGCAAATTTCATAGTTGTAGGGAATCTCCTTCAAAGAATTTTAGCCATGGCAACAGCATAGCAACCACTTAAGTCGTTTTATGAATACGGCCCCTGAGTGACATTTATCTTAGGTCGGGTAAGTCCTACAATTGGGAGGCAGTTGCTCAACATAACTAAAATATTGTTTACTGGGGCGGTAAATCACAACTCGGAAAAACTACAACTTACACCCATACTGCTGCAAAGCTGTCCAGTGCCCCTATGCCAGTACGGCTTGTAGCTGTAGCAGGACATGAGTGCTATTTATCTTAGGTCAGGTAAAAGTCCTACAAATTGGGAGACTATGTCTCCACATGAAAAATATTATTTACTGTGACGGTAAACCACAACCAAATAGCAACAATTTACATCCATATTGCTTCAAAGCTACGGACTACACGATGCTCAGGAGGAAGAATATCACTGAATAAGACGAAGACTATTATTTGTCATAAGTTTTCAATCATAGCTCATAATAAACAGTTTATGAGACTTCTAGACAAAACTGCTGATTTTGCGATATTTGTCTTAAAATAGGTGTCACCAGGAAAAATTTGTGTGTACGTCGCCCACGAAGAAATTAATCGCCCACACACACATCGCGAACAAATGATATTTTATTCCAATATTAAACGAAACGTATAAAGGATATTTGGTTCTTATGCAAACCGCAAAGACTCTGACCAACCTGCGCATCCGCGCAGTCTGGTCAGAGCCTTTGCTGTTTACACACAGCATCTCTGGAGAATGAGGATTCTATATGGAGGTCCTGCATGTACATAATCTGATGCAGTCTGGATTAAAGATTGATCGCTCGCAAATGCTATAAGGGTCATTTCTACATTTCGCACATAATATGCTTCCGACACTTTGCTGGATCAAATTTCATTCTATTCTGAATATATTGGCTTCATATTCTTATTCCAGTGTTGTGAGCTGAACAACAGAAGTTCAAACCTGCTTCTTGAAACCTGACATTTTCATTATTTTACAATGAAATCGAGTTTGTTTGTTTTTTAGACTTTATTAAGGCACACATTAAAATTAAAATGTTTATGATGAACTATTTAAATCAGTTAGTGTAATATTTCCAAGCTTCAGTATCGTATGATCCAGAAATTACATGTATCAAAGAAAACTGATTCTTTTCGCACACCTTATTCGAGTAGCCCTATGGCCGACGAGTCAGGCAGAGAAATCAAGCTTACATGTAACATTGTTCAAAAATGACAATGCATTTTTTTTCTAAAGCGTAGTTGCTCAGTTGCTCATTGGCTGAGGCGGAGTTGCCGCAGTCGGTTCGAAACCTACATTCACCTGGTGGGTACTTCTTTATTTCTATACCATACCTTATGAAGCTCGTTCAACATCCGTATCCATGGATTTATGGGTCTTTTTGCTTGAAGTTGTTTATTGATGTTGCCACTAAAACGAGTCTAACTGTTGATCAACTGTTAAGACTTTGAGCCGCGACACGTGAAAACCAACAAAGTGGTTGTGGGCCCAGCGCAGACTCACATCAGTTTGGGCATCCGCCCAGTCTGATCAGAGTCTTCGTTAAGCGCTTAAAGGATAGCTAAGGGTCTAAGCTACCTCCATGCGGACAGCGAAGACTCTGATCAGACTGGGTGGATGCCCAGGCTGATCTGAGTCTGCGATAGGCGCATAACCACATTGTTGGTTTTGTCGTGTCGCGGCTCAAATATAGTATAATTTTCCACAGTTCACTCTCTAACTTCCCTTGTTAAACATGAGAACATTGCCCCATTGTCTGACCTTGATTGTACAGAGTATCAAAGTCTGCATCCCTGATTCTTAGCTACAATTTTGAAGAAGAGTGTGTCACATTCAGAATGCAGTCTTTGATTGAAGCTGTCTTAATTAGAAGTTCGTGAGATCTGTTGGGTTGTAAGTCTTGCACAATCAATTTCCGGGAATCCAAATGACAATCCAAGTTCAAAAGATGTGTGTCTAGAGCTGCAATGTCATATTTATTTGAGCCACAACACGACAAAACCAACAAAGTGGCATGACGCCCAGCGAAGGCTCAGATCAGCCTGGGCATCCGCCTAGTCTGGTCAGAGTCTTCGCTGTCCTTATGAAGCTAGCTTAGACCCAAAGCTACCCATTAAGCGCACAGCAAAGACTCTGATCAGACTGAGCGGATGCCCAGGCTGATCTGATTTTTTGCTGGGCGCACAAGCACTTTATTGATTGTCTCTTGTCGGGGCTCATTCAAGATTCACTGTCAGCGATATTCGATCCTCCATGACAGTGAATTGTTGTGCCGAAATAATTCAGTTGTTTGAGTGTTATAATATTCTCCTTATAGCCAGCAAACGGAATGAGGAGATATTTCTGGACGAACATGTTAATGATTATATTAGTATTTTAAATGTACACATGCACTCTTCCCCGGTCTGTCAATTCTACAAGAAAATTCTACAAGAACTCTCGTCGCTGAAATTCAACATGAATTCTCGTCGCTAAAATTCTACAAGAGTCGCTTCGCACTTCATGGAATTTTCTCTCCGCCCACTGTCTTCATCAAACGATGAAAATTTCAATTCTTAAGTAAAGATATTACTACAAATATTTGAGCCACATCATGTGATTACCAACAATGTGGCATTGGTGACAAGCAAAGACTCATCGCTTGTCACAATAACCATATATGGAAGTGGCCCAAACCATACAGCTGACAGCGAGGTCTCTAGTTACCCTGCGTGATTGAGGAGGATGAAATGATAAAATTGCCACATTGCTGGAAATCACATGATGTGGGTAATTTCACTTTGCAAAATATATCATATAGAGCTATTCTCAAAAAACTGCTGAAATTGGCCAAATCAAAATTTTGGTTTGGTCACTTGTTTTTATTTTGTTCTCGCGGAATCAGTGCTTTTTGCTAAAAAGCAAATAGTGTGCACAAATATTCAAACATCTGAGTCGAATAGTAGAGTTGTATATTGGCTATCCATTTGTAAAAACTGGATTTTTTTATTATCAGGTGGTAGTGAAGCTTGTCTGTGGTCGTCTATTCGTTTAATTTTGTTTGATATGTCTCACATATCTGCTTTCGCGATCGTAAGTTGTGATTTTTTGGGGGGAAAAACAAAGTATGGCAAGCCATTTTAGCCAAATGCGCAATAAGTATTAAAACTTCGGTTTGAGCTTCAGACCAAGGTTTTAGATATTCAATATTTTTCAACCTTTTAAACTTATATGTCTTAAATCTTGGTTTAATCTGTCAGACCTTACTTCCAAACTAACCACTCATTGAAATTCTAAGCAAATGATCGAATCCGAGAGTTAAAACTTTAAAGAAGTGCTTATTTTGAAACTTAGGTTTCAAAAATTTCAGTCCGTTTTTTAAATTTTCGGGAAGGGACTTTTTCAAAATTCGGTATGCTTGAAAGGTTTGAATCTGCGACTAAATGCTTTACCGAAGTAGTTATACAAAAAACTTGAGTTTTACAGGTTAAGCCGCCATTAAATGTATAGTCGTCGTTTAAGATTTATTTATTTATTTATTTATTTTTTTTTTTTTTTTTTTTGAAACAAGAAAAGTTAAAACCTTGGATTAAAAAGTAGAAATCTAGAACTGAAAATCTAAACTCGAAGTTTCAAGCTTAAACGAACGTTTGACGTTTTCAAATTCAGGTTCGAAGACTTATTGTGCATTTAACTGGCCATACTGAAGCCTATCTGCACTTCAAAATTATTCTTGTGAGAGCAATCAACTTCTTTCCAGAATTATTTATAAAAATATAGAAATATTCTGAAGCAAATGAACGGATTGTGATTGATGAGATGTTATTTAGACTTCAAAGAAATATTTTGCCTGTGATAAAGACATATCATCTTATTTCAAACGTTTCGTTGCTTTAGAAACCTTAATATGAAGGAATCAAATGTAAATGAATTGGTCCGGAGACGTCGTTAGGTTTTATTCATAAGTTATAAATACAGATGAACTTACACAATCAAAAAAGACTGGAACAAATCCTGAAAAAAGGGCCTGTGTAAACTGGAGCGAAGTTCAGATAGGACAAGATATCTCAAAATTTGAATATACAAGGAATGGTCAAAGAGTTCCCGGAAAAGTATCATATTCTCTTTATTATTTACTTTCTTCGATAAAATTTCAAACTATCCGACTTTAATATGTTAATGTTTTATATCACAAAAATATTATACAAAATAATTGACTAATATATCTAACCAATTCCATGCACACGCCTCCATTGTAAACATCGGTAACGTGGCCAGCTACATTCTAACGTTATTTTTCAGTTTTATCGTTTCTAATAGTAAGTTCTGGGGCCGTATTCATAAAACGACTTAAGTGGTTGCTATGCTGTTGCTAAGGATAAATTTCTATGTTGGAGATTCCCTACAACTATGAAATTTGCTCTGGAGGAACAGTCTTTGTAAGACTGTTCCTCCAGAGCAAATTTCATTGTTGTAGGAAATCTCCTTTATAGAAATTTAGCCTTAGCAACAGCATAGCAACGACTTAAGTGGTTTTATGAATACGACCCCAGGACGTTATTTAGTCATGAATTATTTATAGAAACGTTAATTAATTCACTTGAACTAAGAAATATATCTTATCGGATACCCATTACACATTTTTAGGCTGTTTTACCCTTTCTACGACTAAGTCCAATAAATAAATAAATGTGTGGGGTGGGCTATTTCAAGGATAACTAGCTGTACGTTATAAAATGGAATTGAAATCATTCGGTTTCATAAACTTTAGATAAAGGCAATTCGTTACATGTAGATATGTGATGTACGCTTTCAGTTTGGATGCTTCGGTTATCATTCACGTCTTAGTTTCAGAGGACAATTCATAAGTAATGAGCATTTTAGTACGCAATATAAAAGTGTTTCAAGCTTCAGTTGGTTGCCACGCCATAGGGCATATTTCGAGCAGAAGTGCGTTTTACGTTTGCACTATAATACACCCTGCTTCAAAAGGACGTAATCTTTCAGAACCTATTGATATTCAGTTCAGAGAGATCAGTTGCCTTCACTAGGATGTGACTAGCTGCTTTCAGTGCTGTTATCTTTGAGTTATTGCATCTTTCCATCTGTTTGCTCATTTATTAAAGTCAGACAGCAAATCCTCAGCGACATGTAATGTAATACTTAAAAGCAGCAGGTTGTAATTGCTGTTTAACATCAAATCCGTGTAATCAATGCAGGAAAAGGCAAATCACAACACGAAACACGGAAATTGTCTTTAATCTAATAGTTTTTCATTCTGTCATGTCTGTTGCAATGGTTAAAAGGGAAAGTCAATAAAAGATAGAACCTCTAATAAATCAGTAATTTAATGATAAATATTTTGAATCAAGTATATCTTATGTATTTTTATCCATCAGAGCATACATCAGAACATACGGACAATGTTGGGGGGGTTATTAAAATCGCATTGCACAAGGCATTCTAATTAATGCCTGTACTTTATGTTTATTCAGATATTGTTCAGCGGACACATGACGTCGAAATGAAGTCCTACTGATGTCAATCCTTTTTGTATTCGTCCTGGTTTGGGTTTTTCACAAATGTATACATGTATATTGTATTGCGCAATAAATTTGAAACTGCACGTGCAAATCGAAAATGGCTGCCGCTGGTACATGGCCGCCACTGGTCTCCAGCAAGAAGTCGAAAAGCCCTGTGACCGAAAATCGCAAAACACATCTTTCGATTAGCCCTTCCTTTTTTAAGCATATTAATTTGGAATTTGTTCGTAATTTCATCTGACCGAAAATTTTATACAATACTGTATACGTTCTTGGTATTTTAACAGATAGATGTAAGCAAACATTCCAGACTCTGTTCAGATTGCTTCTGAAAGTGAAGTCTGATCCGGGTCTCTACGTTGTTTCAATTCCATCTAAAACCTCCCTAGCATGCACATGACGTCGTAATGACATCGTACTGACGTCGATGCAACGTGATGACTTCGAATCGACGTCAGCACGACGTCATTTCGACGGAATGTGCCGGCTGGGTCTTAACGTATTACTGATTTGTAAAACCACACTGTTACATTCTAATCACAATTACGCTAAAAATCTTAGGTATCCGAACATTTGGAATTTTACGGTAAAGTAATTTTGGGACTGATAGTTTGTGACACCGACATGGGACTACGATTTAATTCATTTAATGTTCCGGTTCTTTATTGTCGCTGTCAGTTTATATTCTGACAATCCAGTCTTGAAATAGTCAATTTACTTCAAACAGAAAAAGGGATGGTTTCGAAGACAAGACCTGTCCAACCCTCCGAGAGCAACGTCAAGCTAATCTAGCAGAGTGGTTTACACATACTGATTAATTTTGCGGTTATAGCAAAATGGTCTTCCCAAACATCGCATGTTAGATAAAGTTTATCCTAAATTAAATTAGTTACTGATTTAATTAAAACTTGTCCTCGGTGAAAACTGAAGGCATTTTAGAGTTTGCAAATACTGGTTCCAAGGTTGTCTGCCCAAATAACGAGCCTGTACCAAAAAGCCATAGCTTGTTACTTTAAGTTCAACTTAAACAAACTTGATTACTTATTACATTAAAAAAATATGCTCTCTGAGATGGAAACTTACATGGCTTTTTTCGATTTTGCACATACAGTGTCCATGTACGTGTTACCTCAATTTGTTTAGTTATTGCCCTTTAACAGTATTTTTCTCTAATCTCAGATTACGTGTTTGGTGCCAGTGTTCCCGAAAATTAATAAGGCTTCTACATGTGTATGGATGCATACCCAGGGAGGGCAGCTGTGCGATTCATCGCCCTTCCCGGTGGTGTCACCCCTTAAAGGAAAGAATTCGCTTCCTTAGAAGCAAAGTCCTTTCCTCGAAGAGTTGACCTTATTTTGTAGTTTGTCCGAGGAGGTAAACAGGAATTCACAAAATTTACATGTACATGTATCTACCTTTGCAAAAAATAAGAGCCGTGACACAACAAAACCAACAAAGTAGTATGTGTGCCCAGCGAAGACCCAGCTCAGCCTGGGAAGCCGCCCAGTCTGATCAGAGTCTTTGCTGTAAGCTTAAAGGGTAGCTAAGGGTCGAAGATTCTGATCAGACAGGGTGGATGCCCAGGCTGATCTGAGTCTCACTGTGCGCACATGCCACTTTGTTGGTTTTGCCGTGTCGTGTTTCATTAAAGAAAAAGCATGCAGGAACACCCATACATTGTGTGATCTTCCTCTAACTATTGCTATACGTGACAGCACTTTGATACCACATGTTGACATTCAGCTAAAAAGCTACATGTTCAGTCTCTTTGTTCTTGTCTATTTCCAGGTTCATGATGGTGCTAATTTGCCTTATATTTAGTGTGCTATCAACAATAGATGATTACTCAGGGTTCGCCAACGAAACTTTATTCTGGATGGTAAGTATACTAAACTGTATCATGTATTTGGCGTGCCATGATATCCTGTCAAAAGCAAATGATTATAGTTAACTCTCGTTATCTCAACGTCAAAAGTCATCTTAAATTACTGAAATTTCAAAGTAAATTTTCTGGTCTCAGAAAATTTACTTTGAAATACCAGTTGTTTGAGATAACAGGA
Organism: Ctena decussata; assembly: GCA_963989385.1. Lineage (NCBI taxonomy): Eukaryota > Metazoa > Mollusca > Bivalvia > Lucinida > Lucinidae > Ctena > Ctena decussata. The sequence goes on from OZ022502.1 coordinate 23,037,227, forward strand.
CTTGAAATGCAACAAGAAAATAGAAAGTGTGTCCAAATTATATTCTTTGATATAAGAATACTTTAAGATATCAGTGTTTGAGATACATGTAAGGAAAGTCAACTGTACTTAGTTGTCAGTGAATGAAAGTACAAGTTCGGTCGTTGGTATTGGTGCTATATTTTCATTTCTACCTGTGTTTGGCGTGTTATACATGTAATAGCCTTTCAAGAGCAATCGATTGCAGTCAACCCTCGATATCCCTCGAGTGTGTAAGGATCTGCTTTCTGGTCTTGTGTTTTTATGCTTTGCAAGTTTGTAATGATCCGCTCTCCGGTCTTGTATTTATGCTTGTTAGTTTTAAACTCCAGTTGATGTCTATGAAACGCTCTGATGCAATTTCAAGTAGCAGCATGCTTTTAACATAGGTATATTTTGCCATCTATGACTAAATGGTCTGATAAATTTACTTACAAAACGTACATGTACAATGCGCAACAATTATTATGGAACGGCCATTCCTGGAGAACTTATAGAGAGACTGTATTCTTGAAATATACTTGGCAATGCGCCAGAGCATGTCTTAGCATTTCTGCTATTTTCATTTTTTATCTTCCTTTCCTGTTGGGCTTAACGCCCCAAGGAAAGAATTTGGTCCCATTTTGGAAGAGCTACGTCATGCAGGGAAACTGGTAGGATGTAACAGAAGTGTCTTAGTTTGGAAAAATAGCGGGAAAATGGTTTTATGCCCACATACTTCCAAACGTTTGGTTAAATAACCATAAAGATGGAATGAACGCACATGGGCTCTCCAACAGAATCGAAGATTGATCTTGGGTGTTTTATCCGAATAGCAATGAATGCTCTTATCTTAGTTATTTGCAAGAAAACATAAGGTTGCAACCCCATTTCATAAATTAAAACCCAACTTTCAAATAGATTTTTAGCTTAACAACCTTCATCACTGAGTGTAACCGCTTTACGTTAGACGTCGGATTAGGCCGCCTTATTACATCACATTACGCTTATCTGAAAGAACAGTTCCTGGCACCTTATGCATGGCGACATTGCATACAGTATTACAAAGGATGGGGCGGGGTTAGAAGTGTCTAGGGCAGTGGATTAGAGGCCCACAGTGTCATATAAAATATGGAACCCAGATATTTGTCTTCGATTCTTAACACTTTTCACCTCAGCAGTTCATTTACTACTAAGTGGAAAAAGTTAAGTACGACCGGAAAAAATGGTTTGCAGTCGTTTGCCGCGGTGATTCCAACATGCGGCCTTCAGCACCTAAGACAAACACGCTTACGTTGCACCCCTGTCTAAAAACAAAGCGTTCTTGAATAAATACCTGGGCCCAGTTGTTAAAAACTAGCGGTACAATTAGATAACAGGACGTTAAAATTTCAAAAATATTGTTACGCAAAAATACGGCCATAGATTTCCCGAAAAATATTAAGACACCAGATTTTATGTGTACAGTACACTAGAAGACTTTTCGACCCCTTGACTAACGATTTCGTTAAACGAACGCTCCTCTAAACAACAGGGCCCGGATATCTTAAAGTTTTGTGTAAAATCCCTTATATTTTTTGTTTAGGAGGTTGTTTTGGTTGTGTTCTTTGGTATGGAGTATACGATTCGCCTTTGGTCAGCTGGCTGTAGAAGTAAATACATGGGTTTGAAAGGAAGAGTTAAATTTTCAACCAAACCGATCTCAATTATAGGTAAGAGCTTTGTCTTGATACAAACTATACAGAGGGGATAGGAAAACAGTGCAAACCCAAATCAGGCACCGAAGAACGCGGCGTCTGATCAGGGTCTACACTGTGTTCATAATAATTACAGCAAATTCAATGAAAAAGGAGTGATGAAAACACACAAAAACAGGTACCCCTTAAATAATGAATCGAGTCCTCAAATTGAATAGATTGGTTGGTTGTTACATGTATGGGCTTAACGGCCCTTTGAGACACTCTTTCAGTCTATATCAAGCCGTCTCCCAGAGAGAGGCAGAAAGAAAATAGGTGCAATAGGCGAGAGAAAAAAAAAACGACCCCCCCCCCCACACACACACACACACCACCAACAGCTACTACAAGCACAGTACTATTATCCAACTAATACGGACTGGATTTCGTTATGCATGATTGGATTAACTTAGTAGCTTGCAGTAGTGACCAAGGCCTACTTCGCTTGGGGCTAAATCCGCGGCTATATTCGCTATTCCATTAATTAGTCATTTTCCACGAAAAGAATCATCCAATCAAATTTTAGCGACTACATGTATTTTCATGATATTCCGACTGAGTTTGATACATATTCGCTGATTGGTCAAAATTTATCACCCGGGTATTTTTGGCTATAGCTCGGACCATACCTCTGAGAATGGTCGCGACTATAGCCCCAACTGAATATCAGTAGCTCGGCTATAGCCGCGGAATTAGCCCCAAGCGAAGTAGGCCTTGGATATGATCCAGTCAAGCATGTTTGGAAATTCAATGCAACTTGAAAAGAAAACTGAAAATGCATTTCGAATTTTCTGCTAATAATAATGAGAACTACTGGTGAATTTGCTTGAATCTGCATCCGCCTGTTGCGGTGAGATGGCGAGTTTTGCCACCAGTTAGTAATCTTTAATTCTCTGTTGATTGACGTCAGTACATGTACAAGTAGGTCAGTTTGGTAAGATTTTTCAACCAAAAAATATATTTCAAGAGCTTTGTGAGCCTTCGCTTTCCGCTTTATCGGAGAGGAAACGCCGTAAAAATCTAAAATTTGGGAACTAACCTACGGGTCTAAAATGAAACAGTTTGATTCTACAATCCAGGGAATAATTAAGTAAAGAATTTCATTTTTCTGATGTTTATCAACGTATAAACTATATTGGGTCGCGTGCAAAGTAAGTGAACCCCGAAGGGGCTCATGTAAACTTTGATGAACCCCGAAGGGGTTCCTGTAAACTTTCCTTGTGACCCAATGTAGTTTATACTTCGATAAACACCAGAAAAATTAAGTTCATTGTTTATATTTACATTATTATCTATCTGTTATTTGACTACAAGTTGAAACAGAAAAAAAATTATACGCAGTTTTTTCGCTGACAGCGGAACAGCGTCAACGTCGCCATAACGATCGTTTTTCGTCGTCGTTTCTACACTCTTACACTCGAGTGTATGTGTCACAATACTTAGAAGTTTTACAGCTCTCTGATGCTTTGCAGTTTGGTCATGCCCTGAGGATCGTTTTTCGTCGTCGTTTCTACATGCACTGCATTACTTTTTCGAAATTTAAGTGTTACATGGCTTCCGTAAATTGCACAGCTTTTAAATATCGATAATGGTGCAACTAAAATCAATAACTTCAAATGGCATTCATGTGGCTTGCAACATGAGCAATGTTAAAGCAGATACATGTAAGTGGCGTTTTGTTTCGGTTTGAAAACTTGCGGCATCTTTGAATAAAGAACCTCTTAATGTTGTTATGTACTTTTACCTGATGCAAAAAAAAAAATCGAAATATCCTGAAAAAGATCTCTTGATATATATAGCATTTGAGATGCAGTATCTGGCATTGAAATAAATTTCCATTTTTTTAGCAAGCTGGCGTCACTTTTTGATGGCAATTTTCAATTCATGACGTGTGCCTCAGCAAGCCACCTGGTGTGCATGTATGAAGTATCATCACACACTTATATATGGGAGACATGCTTGCGACAGAATCTATCCGAAAAGCTGAAAAAAGTATATAGACGCAAAATGAAGCCTCTATCAAGACTTCGCGGATTTGCAGACTTATTTTCTAAAATGCCCAAAGCACATCTACTGTGTGTTAACCCTCAGTTCTTGTTAGGCACAAACGAAGCAGACTAGTGTTGCATGCAAGAAACACAAGTTTCAAATTAAACAGATTGTTCGTTCAAATTGCGAATCTTATTATCACTATTTTCGGTACAATTCCGTCAAGAAATCGCAGAATCTCAGAATAATTGTGGTTTTGGCTTTGAGCATGCAGTAATTAGATAAACTATCTCCTAAAGAAATAGGACATTTCACAAGACACACTTAAAACTCGATTTTCAAGCTGAACAAGCCTAAGTTACACGGAGGTTAATCAAAATTTTGAGGCTCGTTTAATCTTGGAATAATTAAGTTTCCTCAACCACTACATGTCATCTCTTCTGAGGCTTTCTAGTGCAGCGTAGCAACTAACAACTCAATTGCCTTAGAATTAGTTTGTGCAATGTAAAAGCAATACAGGCATGAGAAGAATTTGGCTTTAAGCTAGGCTTAACACACGTAATAGAGTCGGCCTCTTTTTAAAAACGAATGCGTTTCGCCAAATTTACTGCGTCATACAAACAAGGCCGGTCTCTCTCTCTCTTTCTCTCCCCCCTCCTCTCCCCCCCCCCCCCCCCCCCCCCCACACACACACACATTTATGTATGCAAATAAAACACGCGTACATAACAGACTGAGAGCTCTCTCTTTCACTCTCTCTCTCTCTCTCTCTCTCTCTTTCTCTTTCTCTTTCTCTCTCTCTCTCTCTTTCTCTCTCTCTCTCTCTCTTTCTCTTACAAAGAAAGGTTTCTTTCCCCAAGGGAAACAACTCGTTGACGCGCTCAATTGTCTCAATTATTTTCTAAGCTTGCAGTTCCAAAATGCTCTACGTTCACAACGGTTTATATTTGTGACAATATCTTCCCATATTGTTGTTTCACTATTTAATCTTTTTCTTAATTTTATTTCAATTTCAGATTTAATCGTTGTTATTGCTTCCGTAGTAGTATTTACAATAGGCTCAGAGGGCCAGGTATTTGCCACTTCAGCAATAAGGTGAGTTTTTATAAGAATTGAAATTATATTTTTCAGCGTTCATCGTGTGATGAAGCCAGTGGGCGGAGCTAAAATTCCATGAAGCGCGAAACGCTTCTTGCAAATTTTAGCAATGGTCACTGGCTTCTTCACACGATGAGCGCTAAAAACTCAAATTTTTATTCTAATATTTACTCTTTACTTTTATACCCTTCCTGTGTTTTTTTTTTTTTTTTTTTTTTTTTTTTTTGTGGTAATTCAATGTAGAATATTCAAAATATGCGTCGAAGAAAAGATGGTAACGGCGTGTTCAGCCGTTACGTTAAAAAGCCTTAGCATCACGTTGCGTCAATCGAACGTAACGTGGACCAGTCAAGACGGTTGTTTACCCTAGACGTCGCTTGACGTGAACGTAACAGGATCAAATGTCGTTCATCGGTGTATGAAACCAGTTGCCCTAAAGGTTTACCTTTCGGAAGTCAGTGGCAAGTGCACAAAAATCAAATATTCCATGTTTAGTAACTGCATGAGCTCGTTATTGAAAGCTTGGTATTTGAAAGAAAATGACATGCTAAAATGCAAACTGGGCTAGTCCAAATGAGATGGGTCACTAAGAGCCGCAACACGACAAAACCAACAAAGTGGCATGTGCGCCCAACAAAGACTCTGCTCAGACTGGGCGGATCAGCAAAGACTCAGATCAGCCTGGGCATCCGCTTACAGAGTAGCTACGAAACTAAGCTAGCTTCATACGGACAGTGAAAACTCTAATCACACTGGGTGGGAGCCACATTGATGGTTTCGTTGTGTCGCGGCTCATTTGTATCTGCACTGTTTCGCCATAGCTATCTTTTTAATATTAATCAGAGACCCATTTCCCAAGGCTTTTCATTATCACCCTTCAATGACATCGATATGGCTGAAATACTGTTGAAAGGATTTTTTTAAAAAAAGTTTGGCCATACTGTGTCTTGGGTACAACATACGAAAGGTGGAGCCCTTTCCTCTCCTGTCGCTGCCTTGTCTTTCTTGGATTTCATAAAGGTATCCATTAATGCTGTGTTGGCAGAGAGAGTTTTCCAGTCACCGACTGGCCGAACACGGATTCGAACCTGCTGCTTTCTGCACCATAACCAAACATCTCTGATCGGTCGCCTCTCTAGTTAAAAAGACTGTTAAACCGTAAGTTTTCTATCCATCCACCCAACCAGCCAACCATCTTAAGCACCTGTTTTACACTCATTATGCTGTGCCTATTTTTTTATTTATTTTTTTTTATATTATTTATTTTCTTTTTCAAGCATAATTCTTATTCGATGTATGTTATATATGACCAGTTTCAAAAGTTTGTTTTTAGATATGTTCACAGGTTAAGAAATATTGGCGGAATCGAATCGATGTCTTGATAACTATGTAATGCTACGTTTACATTATGTTCCCGGCGGCCACGGCAGCCCCGTTTGCGCGAAAGGTAGTGCGCCGTGGGATTTTGGCCATTTTTTCCTACGTGTTCAAGAGTTGTTAGGTCCTGCTAAGTTTTCTTACGGTCTCTCACGGTATCCGTGATGGGCCGTGCAGGGAGAAAGGGGCTGCTCAAAGGTTCACTACTGTTCGGCCTGCGGTCTACCACGTATACCAGTACGTTCCCTCCAGGCCTGTCAAGCTCTGGTGGGGTCCCTCCCGTTTCTCACGTTCTGATCAAGGTCTGACGCGCTTTTCACGTTCTGTCAAGGTTTCTACGGCCGTTTTTCAAGGTTTCTACGGTCGAAACGGCAACGCCGGGCAGTTTTGGAACACGTTTGTGCCCACGGTGTAAAAAAGAAGGCCTCTCAAGCAACAGGAATCGTTGTATCTTGATAGTTCGACGAGACATCGATAATACCTAAGTTGAAGAAGTTTTTGTGTTTGCATGTTTACTGGGTGCATACATCCAGTCCAAGGACTGGGTCAGTAGCAGCTGCACGCTCGACTTCACTCTGACATCGCTGAAGGGCGAGGACAACCAGGCTCCGTTGCTGGTAGTGGTGATGCAGGACAGGAGGTGTGTGTGTAGAGGGGGAAGCTTCCTACGTCCTGGCTTCTTCTGTGCCATAGTTTGGCCTTCATTCTTAACAGTTTGCTCTTCTCTGTTCGTATTGTAGATACAGTAATGTGTCAATGACTGTTCAGAGTCGAATAAAGCGCCCCTGCCGGGCTCGGCTTTTTCACACTATCTCCCAGACCGCGCCCGCCGTATCAGACCGTAGCATAACGCAACCCTCCGCAGAACGCCGGCCTGTAAACTTTCACAAGCCGTGACGCGTCGTGATTGAACGCGACGAAACGGCTAATATACGCCTTAGCTTGCCGTGAAAACCGTGTCAAAACGTGGTAAAACGGGACAAAACGCGCAGCAACCGTGAAACAACCGTGACAAAACGCGCACTAAACGCAACAGGACGTGGCAGCAACTTGAAAGGACCGTCAGGTGCCGGGGTATACACATGTTTCCCGTCCCACTACGGACCCCCTCCAAGTTTTATTTTGGTCTGTAACGTACTGTCACGTTTTATTGCGTTCACCCCGTTTTACTACGGCCTATTAGGTTTCTCATTCGCACCGGGACTGAACGTGGCAAATTTTTTGACAGTTTAAAAATCTGGCCCGGGCATCCACGGCAATCACGGCCTGTCACGTTTGCCCACCCCGTCCCCCTGCGTTGTCTCACGTCCATCCCGTTGTGTCTACGGTGGCCTGAAACGTGATTGCCGTGGCCGCCGGGAACATAGTGTAAACGCAGCATTAGTTCGTAAGTTGAACGGACGTTTGAGTCCTTGGTGCTTGAAAAACATTGTCATGCTAATTCTTTTGTTGCAATCGAAACACAGTACGATTAAGACCCAAAAATGAAATAGCTGAATTTGCAGTCAGCGCCTATCCAAATGAGGCGGCTCATAATTGGCAGCCTCATCTGGACCTACACTCTTTGCCTGCCAGTCTTTGAATTCTCAAAATTTACGCCTGTGCCAAATTTTTTTTTTTTAGATGTTGCATGTAAATTTTATAGTCTTTTCTTAGTGCGTTAAGATTGTACACTCTTTGTAATGAAACACATATCAAATAATTGAACCGCGACACGACAAAACATACAAAATGGCATGTGCGCCCAGCGAATACTCAGATCACCCTGGGCATCCGCCCAGTCTGATTAAAGCTTTCGCTGTCCGTATGGAGGTATCTTTGACAATTGGCTACCCATTTAGCGCTTAGCGAAGAGTCTGATCAGTCTGGGCGGATGCCCAGGCTGATCCGAGTCTGTGCTGGGCGCACAACCACTTTGTTGGTTTTCTCATGTAGCGGCATAATTATGTTTTCTATATGCGCAGAGCAACAGTAGAAACTGAAGAGTAGATTCACGTATTCTCTTAACCTCTGACAGTCTTTATTAAACATGGCTCGAAATATGTGCTAAATCTGTTGTGTTTTTCTTGTTTCAGGGGTGTTAGATTTTTACAAATTCTGCGTATGCTTCATGTAGATAGACAAGGTGGAACTTGGCGATTATTAGGATCAGTTATATATCTTCATAGACAGGTAAAAATATTACAAAAGAACTACAGTCAACTCTCGATATCTCAAAGTCAAAGTTCATCCCAAACTAGTGATATCTCACAGTAAATTTTCTGGTCCCAGAAAATTTACTTTGAGATATCAGTAGTTGAGATAAAAGGAGCTGAAATGAAAATGAAAATATGATTTATGTCTAAACTTTATTCTTTGATGTAAGAGGGTATTTTGAGATATCAGTGTTCGAGATATCGGGAGTTGACTTGAAGGCGGTGATTATCGTTTCTGATATGGCAGTTTTCAAAGTTAAAATAATATTAGTGCAGTCAACTCTCGATATCTCTAACACTGATATCTCAGTGTACCGTCTTATATCAAAAATATAGTTTAGACCTATTTTCTATTTTTATTTACATTTCAACTCTTCTTATCCTAAACTACTGATATATCAAAGTAAATTTTCTGGGACCAGAAAATTTACTTTGAGATATCAGTAGTTTGTGATAAACTTTGATTTTGAGATATCGAGAGTTGACTGTACTACAAAAATCAAAGTCTGTGATTATCGTTTCTGTTATGGCAGTCTTTAACGTTAAAATAACGTTTCACATCTACAGTCAACTCTCAATATCTCTAACACTGATATCTCAAAGTACCCTCATATTATATCAAAAAGTATAGTTTAGACTTATTTTCTGTTTTTATTTACATTTCGACTTCGTTTATATGAAATTACTATTTTCTCAGAGTAAATTTTCTTTGACCAGAAAATTTATTTTAAGAGTCCCAGAAAATTTACTTTAAGATACCAGTAGTTTGTGATGAACTCTGACATTGAGATATCGAGGGCTGACTGTAAGCTGATTTAAGGTTTATAGGTACATCACCATATTTTCCCACCAATGTGCCGGAAGATGGTAATTCAGATGCTGTACCATTATCGACATAAAATGCATGTTTACTAAATGTGGCAGGTGTTACATTATTGCTTAAGGAAAACTATTGGGTACGAGCAGTCCTTCAAATATTTTGAGCAGTGAAGTAAGTTGACATACTAAATTGCAGTAGATATGAGCAGGTAGATCCTTAAAAGGCTTAGCTGACTACAAAGATAAATAAATGAATAAATGAATAAATTATTAAATAAAAATATGTAAATATAAAAACAACAAACTTCTTGAAATTGATAAATCATGTTTGGCTAAGGTGATACACGTTGAGTTGACAGGTAAGTACTAACGTAACGATCTTAATAAAGCTTATTTTTGCCTGTTCTTTTGCGCATCGCAACTATGCTGGTTCGTGACTAAGGTGAGCATTTTATGGTTGTGTGTTATATTTGACTGACAAACAAACATAAAAAGGTAATCAGTAAATGAAACCTGTTGTAATTTAACGTGTTTTGTAAGCTTACATTTTCCTCGAGTTTTCCCGGTTTTCAGATGGTTATAACTTTACTTTACGGGAAACAAAATGAGCCGCGACGCGAGAAAACCAACAAAGTGTCTGTGCGCACAGCGCAGACTCAGATCAGCCTGGGCATCCGCCCAGTCTGATCAAAGTCTTCGCTGTCCGCATGAATGTAGCTTAGACCATAAGCTACCCTTTAAGCGCTTAGAGAAGAGTCTGATCTTACTGGGCGGATGCCAAGGCTGATCAGAATCTGCGCTGGGCGCACAACCACTTTGTTGGTTTTCTCGCGTCGCATCTCAAATCTTTTTCTGAGCTGCAGTTACAATTCTCGATTGAAAAGTTCAGTAGCCTATTTATCCGTTCTCAAAGCGATTGCTTTCTTTAATAATTGATACGGTCGAACCAAGAGAACCGTGTTCCAAGAGAAGAATTTTAAAGAAACCCTTAAGCGGCAGGAAACAAATGGAATCTTAAATGTAAAAGCAGAATACAAGCAAAAATGTTTCCATGGTAACCACAAGAAAAAACAAATACACACTAATTCCTGTGAACACATGAGATTCAACATGAACATTTTATGGATCCTGAGGAGGAAGTAAAATAAAAAAGACTGAATTGAGTTTTCAATTCAGTCTTTTTATTTTACGTTTTTTCGTCAAATAAGGGTACATTTTCTGAACATCCAGCCACACCTACCAGTGACAAACGACACCAACCGCTTTGCCACCGCTGACTGCTAAAGCACATCACTACACTGCTAGGAGTTGCAAATACTGCCTAGAGCCACTGCTCACTGCCACAAACACTGTCCCTGTTTACGTAAGCAGTTACTGCTAGAAGCTAGGACAGCTCACTATCATCTTGAATTCCATTCGTTTCTTAAACATACTGTAAGATATATTTTCCTGTGGCTAGGCTTAGTCTGAAAAAGGACCCGATAATCAGTGATGCTACAGCTTCGTTAATCCAAATATAAGCCGCGACACGAAAAACCAAAAGTGGCAGGTGCGCCCAGTGAAGACTCAGATCAGCCTGGACATCTGCCCAGTCAGATCAGCGTATTCGCTCTCCGCATGGAGCTGGTACCCATTTTATTACAAAACGAGAACTCTGATCAGACTGGGCGGCTGTCCAAGCTGATTTGAGTTTTCGCTTGCTCACAACCAGTTTGTCGGTTTTGTCGTGTCGCGGCTCAATTATAAAGTTGCTGTTTCATGCCAGGTTTTAACCGCATTTATCGCGTGCAGTTTCAAATACGGTTTGGTGTAAATTTAACTGAAACCCTAATGATCCTTCCTGATCAAAGAAAAGAAATCTACAGACGCAAAAGTTTTGAGGGTTATAAGCTATAATTTCTAATACATATATGTAAATATATATTTACATAATCTGGGTCTCCAATGTGCATCGTCAGTACAAGTCTGATTCTTTTTGATCCCTCATCGTTTTTTTTACTATTATTATTTATTTGTTTATTTGTTTGGTTTTCCTTTTTCTTTCGAGAAATGAGAAAACATTAACTCAGTTTTTTTTTCATTAACGGTTTTGCTGTTGGTTCAAATAATGTAATTTGTAAATAACGAAATTTTATCCTCCTTAAGGTAATTCGTACTTTTTTAGGGGAAGCAACACTTCCTTTTTTCATTTTGCTTTCCTTCTCAGTGGGAGTCAAGTCTAAGTTAAGAGTTTGCACTAGGGGCTAATTCTTTCTTTTAAGCGTAAACTCCGATTACGTTGCCCAAGAACGTAAGCAGAATCTCCTTTGGAAAAAAGCGAGAAAAAAATCAATGTGTGTTTCCATTTACCTTAAAATCATGTTAATATACCATCCGGCGATGTGACAAAATTTTACTTGAATAAATTACACACAAGTATCAATTTTATCACTTTAAAACATCAGAAATTTGCAAATAGAAATCAAAAATAAATCAACTGATATCTTTTGTACCCCTGTAAATGCCAAGATAAGAAAAGTGCTCTTGAACGGAAAAATGTATCCCAAAATGTCAATCAAATAGAAGCGCTCTTTAACTAATTTGAACTGAGTATCCCAAAATGCCAACAAAAGATGTGATCTTGACCTTTATTTGAACGGAAAGTTTTCATCTCAAAGTGCCAAGAAAATAAAAGTGCTCTTTGATCTAAACGGAAAATTTGCATCCCAAAATGCGTATAAAATATGTGCTCTTTAACTGATTTGAAGAAAAGGCAATACTGTTATGAACAGACTATGCACCAGAAGGGGCAAGTTTTGGATTCGTTCCATTGGGCCTCTTGGAGGACATCGTTATATATTGACCTTATCCGTGCATTTTTGAAAATCCCTATGGTCAACCATTAGGAACGTAATGTAGTTTACACTTCAATAACTACATCGGTTCACGCGACGTTTTATGACGTTAAAATAAACCATGGTTCTCCAATCTGACTGGACGTAGGCGACGTTATGACGTCGTCGTTACATCGTTAACGCTGTTCCACGTTAAGTAAAAAAAAAAAAACTGCATATAAATGTTTTTTTCAGCTTCAACTGTAGCCCCTAACTCAAATTTGTGGTCAAACAATAGAACAATTGATAGAAAAGAATATAAATATAAGCAAGGAACTTAATTTTTCATGTGTTTATCGAAGTATAAGCTACACTGGGTCGCTAGCAAAGTTTACGTGAACCCCTTCGGGGTTCACTTACTTTGCACGCGACCCAATGTTATCGAAGTATAAGCTACACTGGGTCGCTAGCAAAGTTTACGTGAACCCCTTCGGGGTTCACTTACTTTGCACGCGACCCAATGTAGTTTATACTTCGATAAACATCAGAAAAATTAAATTCATTCCTTAAGAGAATCAGAACAGCAACAAGAAACAGGACTGTTTATAATCATACAGTAAAGGACAGTTTGGCACTTCATACTCTCTTACTCTGCGGATCCTATTCGGAACGCTCCCTCTAAGTTGGATATTCACTGTCCTTTCATGCAAAGGGGTAATTACTTTTGCAAAGAAGCTATATAGTCATTTTTCTTGTTTCAAGATAATGAAAGTTTATTCTTCTCGTTTCCAAATGATGTTTCAAGAAAACATCTAAGAATGTTCTCCATGTTCTAGAAAATATCTCTATTTATCTTGCGGCATCTGCAAAGTCTAATGGGACAAGTTCTTATGTTTCTGCCTTTTTCTCGAAATAGCTTTAGCTGATGATAAATTTAAGTTTTTAAGATGATCTGACACACTTTCAAGGGAAGCAACTCTGTCATTTTCATTTCCCCTTCTTCTTGAAAGGGGTCAACTCTCACTGGAAGAATTTGCTCATCAAGACCCCTTTCTGAAAAGTTTTTGTCATCTTGTGAAGCAAACAGGAATTTGCAGGTTGTCTCCCTTAAAAATGATGACAGAAACTAGCGATGATGATGATGCGTTTTTCCTCAAAACGCTGATCTCTAGGAGGCTCAGCGGAAAGTCAAAAAAAGCCGGGGTTTTGCTCAAAATACCTTTTTGCATGTATTTTGCGCCAGCCGAAACCCGCCTGCAAAGATTCGCAGCTGAATAGCATGTGTATATATTTCCCCTTTTCTCCAAAGTCAACTCGTTCTTTGAACGAAATGGCTATGCTTTGGTCAAACTTTGCATGTTTGTAGCCATATAATTCATGCAAGCAAGCCAAAACTACATCATATAAGGAAAAAAGAAGGAATGGCCTTACAAAACTGGTCGTCATTTATGCATATTCATTTTGGCATGCACAGTTTGTACTTGGGCTGAGACAGTTTTTAGATAGTTTAGCTCCCTTTAGATTTAAGATAGGTAGGTCAGGTGACTGCGCAAATGTGTTTCCAGTCACTACGATAACGTTAGCGGTGGTGCTACAATAAGCTGCGCAAACGTACAGGTTTAAAAAAAGAAATGCAAATACGTTTTGGCATTTTGCGCAGATGTGGATCTTCTTGACATTAAGTGTAATATGTACTTTTCCTGAAATTTCAGGTTTTTATCCATATATATTTGAGCCGCGACACGACAAAACCAACAAAGCGGCATGTGCGCCCAGCGAAGACTCAGACCAGCCTGGGCATCCAACCAGTCTGATCAAAGTCTTCGCTGTCCGCATGGAGGTTGCTTAGACCCTTAGCTACCCTATAAGCGCAAAGCAAAGACTCTGATCAGACTGGGCGGCAGCCCAGGCTGATCTGAGCCTTTGCTGGGCGCACATGCCAGTTGGTTTTGACATGTCAGGGCTCATTTGATCTCTGTAGAACTGTCTGTGATGATTGCCATCCTTTTTGTTTTGCAGGAACTTATCACAACTTTGTATATAGGATTTCTGGGCCTTATTTTTTCTTCATATTTCGTATATCTCGCTGAGAGGGATGATAACAGAAACGACTTCAACAGCTATGCAGACGCCCTCTGGTGGGGAGTGGTAGGTTCTCTTAGTATATTGTCTGTTTTCTGTTTGATTGTTTTTTCCTGTTCACTTCTTTTTTTTTTTTTTTTTCATTTTTTTACCGAGAAAACAAATGAGCCATATCATGTGTTTTCAAACGATGTGACACTGGTGACAAGAAAATGCTCCGATCAGACTGCACATGAGTGCAGTCTGATCAGAGACTTTGCTTGTCACATCAGCCGTCTATGGAGATGGCTCAAGCTATAAAGCAAATAGTGATGCCTCGATAAACCCGGTGTAAACGATAGAAAGGATCTGAATATGTCACATTGTTGGAAGTCACATGATATGGCTCAAATTGTCTTTAAACTGTTAGATGCGTTTATGACGGGTAAATTTAATGTAAATGCATTTCAGAAATATCAAAACATTCTAAAAATTTGGACGCCTATAATAATAGTACCGTAATTAAGCACTGAACACTTGGATTTTTCAGTACAGCAATGTGTTGAAATGTGCAAATGGAATGGCAAAAGGGTAGTCCCCGAACAGACTGTTCTGAGTCTGCACTGTTTGATATAACCTATCTGTCCCAATATTAAGCATTGTTACGATGGTGAAAATGATTTTTGAAAACCAGATCGTATGATATTAACAGGAGTTTTATTTGACATTAAAAAGCTGTTTTCAAGTATTGTCAACAGTATGGATTCTAAGAATTTCAAAGACGCACAAGCAATCTAAGAATTTGCAAGACGTAATCTAAGATTTTCCAAGTCGTACAATCACGAAATTGGTCCAGTGACTGCTTCCAACCGTGTTGTCACTACTTTGGCCCAAATTTCAGTAAAATGAATATTTGGCGTCGCTTTGTGAAGACATCAGCTGGAAGCCCTCAATCTATGTATATATGCATTGAAAAACTTGAAATAAAATAAGTTTAAACCAAGCAGTCCAGAAAAATGTTCATGTGCATGCGTATTTGAGCCGCGACGCGAGAAAACCAACAAAGTGGTTGTGCGCCCAGCGCAGACTCAGATCAGCCTTGGCATCCGCCCAGTCTGATTAGAGTCTTCGCTGTCCGTATGGAGGTACCTTAGATTCATAGCTACCCTTTAAGTACCAATCAAAGAGTCTGATTAGACTGGGTGATGCTCAGGCTGATCTGAGGCTGCGCTGGGCGCACTACCACTTTGTTGTTGGTTTTCTTGTGTCGCGGCTCATTTATTCTTTAAGCCAGACGATGTTTGATTTTCTTTTTGTGCTACGAGACTCTGGCATATTAACCTGTCGGAACAAAAAAAAAACACTTTCTTTCTCTGGTTGTGTACCATTTAGAACAGAAGTCTCAAGGCTCAGCTCACACATTTTTGTTTTCTGCAAGTATTGCTATAACTCGAAACGTGAAAGAATTATCTGAGTGCAACTCCATACACACATAAGGTTGTCCTTAGTTAGCTGATGGTTAATCGGTATGGTTTTTTTTTTTTTTTTTTTTTGTTGTTGTTGTTTTTTGTTGTTGTTTATTTCAAAAGGATAACTGCTGTAATCTGCATTCTTTATCATCTGTCACACTATTCTATTCTATCTATCTATCTTCCTTTACGTCTTAACCCCCGAGGGGGCGTCAGACGGGTTACGGCAAACCAAGTGCTGAAGGGGTTAGCTGAAACAAAAGTATAGGAAAGTGTGTGGGATGAGTTTGTACAGTGGGATAAAGAGTGTTAGTATTGTTAAAAGATAAAAACAGAAATTGGTGTATAGGGAGAGACATGGATCAACTGCGCCAAGGTGGAAAGAACCGATATGTAGGGTGGAAGGGCATTCCAATGGATGATAGTCCTAGAGGAAAATGTGAACCTGTAGTAGTCTTTAACTATATAGGAAAGTTGAACTGTATTATGAATAGATGAATTTGGAAACAACGTAGATCCAGATGGGGCGACAATTGATGAGCCGCCCTATGTAAATCTGCAGTGTTCGTCGCGATTCTTTGAAACTGATAGAAACTTGAACAAAAAATGTTTTTAATTTTGCAGCCGTAAATAGATGATCCGTTTACGATGATTTTATTCATTTTTGTGTTTTGGCGCTAAATAGTTCAGATTTATTTTTTTGTCGGAAGACACTGTTATCTGTGCAATATTTATTTAGACGGCTCTGCCCTTCGGCAAACCTCGTATGATTCCGTTACTCTTCGTATGAAGAGTAACGGAATCATACGAAGTTTAACGACATCTAGACCAGACTGCTTCCAATAAACAGTTTGATCAGAGTCTGCACTGTTTGCATATCCAGTCAACAGTTTACATAAATCCAAACTATGGACTAACCCAAAATTTGAAAATTAGGAATCATTTTTGATATGAGAAAAGTTATGTACTGTTAAGTGCAAGAAAGCTTATGCAAAAACATTGTGTGTTTCAAATTTCTCCGTAATATGTTCTCCGCCTAGCGAGGTGTTTTCCGCCTACGTTCTGTCTGACACTTTTTGTTTCAAATGAATTTCTGTAACACATATATTTAGCACTGGCAAGATTTTTTAAAATTATTTTTCTATGTTTTAGTTCGCCTGTAAGAAAAGCACAGAAAGACCTATTGGTCATCTTGTCGGCGTCCTCGTCCGGTGGATGTTTTGATTAAAGTCGTCAGGCGAGCTACCCTGTACAAGAACAGGTCCTGTTTGTAGAATGTCCATGAAAGGACCAAAGGCTGTACATTACAGCACAAAAAATGGCGGTGTTTCGTCTGTTTTATATAAAAACAGTACATTTGATAAAGATAGATGACTAATGTATAATATTCCAACATTGATTTATGTATATTCCAGATTGACACAGATTGAAAATTACATGTTTTCCTCTTGTCCTAATTCTCACGTATCAATCCATTTCATTCATAATAATATTTCATATCGAGAAACTCGTGCAAAGACGTCGTCTCATTTGTAGTCATGTGATCAGGTATATTATATGTGAATGGAGGCAACCACGCGTGTTAACACTGTCGAGACCGTATCTATTTTGTAAACTGAGCATGAAAATTGCGCTTACATGCCTTGTCTTATTTATTTATTTATTTATTTAGTAACTCTTTCTCAAGACTATTTAATAAGTGATATGATTTAATTTACTTCTTAATTTATTGATGCCATGATAAACGGAATGCGTGATTTAGTTGTTTCACGTTTTTGTTTGTTTTTCTGTGTGTGTTTTTGTTGTTGTTGTTTTTCCCTTTCTTATGTAAGGCTGACTGGATTCCTGACGACTATACATTTATATAAGTCAATTATGTACAGTTTATTGTGTTGAAAATGACTTTCTCCTCCCCGTGGAGATCAAGGCTCGAAGTGGAAGTAGATTCTTTTCTCATGTAGGTGATAAGTTTTGCTTATATTTTTCTAAAACACATGGAGTGTGGGTTTTCATATTTACATTTATGTGTTTTATAAATTTATTCGTTACACTAAATGAAGATTCTCTTAGATATCGGCAGTCAACTCTCGTTGTCTCTCAAACTTTGAAGAACACGCTTATGGTTGCTTTCCAGCAGGTGCACAGTGCTGATTGGGCATTGAATCAGCGTTGATGCAACGTCATGACGTTGAATCAACGTTGATTCAATGTTTATTCGGCGTTGTGAGACCGGCGAGACACCGACAGTTGGCTGCAAATGTATGCTTCAAATCACATGCTGTTCGTTTTTATCGGTTATTGCAAACTAGGATACAGATTTATAAAAGTCATCGGACTTTCTTCTGAATCCTATTTGTATAATGCACTTATACATGCATTTAATATCTTCGTTCTTGTACATTATTATGCAAATGAAATAAAGTTTAAACCAAAGATAGAAACACATAGGTCGCGGAGAAAATAGATAGGGTCAAGTCGGGTAAATTCGGACAGCAGGTAAATTCGGACAGTGACGTTTTTTCATTTATATGTCAGTTCTTTGGAAATAAAACAAATTAACTGGGCAAACAGTGAAAATTTTGATGAGACGGCTCATGATGAGCCGTCTCATCTGTATTTTCACTATTTGTAATGGTATGTCTGAATTAACCCGCTGTCTGAAGTTACCAGCTCGACCTTATAGATCTAATCTGCATCCAGTCTCCTTGAGTGTTTGGGCCGTAGTCTACTATCTGTGTGCTTATCTTTACATTATGTACTTGCACATATGTACACAGGGAACTTTAAGCGTCAAGTAATGCTCATGGATGTAAAGTGACTACATGAGTGTTCATACAACGCAACATTTACCGAGACATCGTCTGCTCAGTTCCAACCCTGCCCTGGGACACCTAGGCATACGGTTTCGAACCCTTATTATTTACGATGCAGTTTACATCTTAAAATGCCCAAGAAAGCTTCATTTGAATCGATCCACTAGATAGAAAGATATCGATTTGTAGACTTTCTCCCACACCTGGGTCCCCAACGCTGGGGTCTAAGCCTGAAATGTTTTGCGCATCTAGACATGATACCCAACCATACCACCTACAATAAGTTTTCATGTTCCCATCGTTGGTGCGGCAACTCTGACTGAAGAATAGACTGGCTGACTGATTGTATGACGGACGCACAGACTGACTTTCTTGGTAAAGTGAGGATATATCTACCAAGCTTTCAATGTGTGAAAAAAATGATATGATGAAAAAACCGCCGACCAAGACCCCAAAATATATAATAGGAAGGCATTTAATAAATTATATATTGAGGCTCCTGTAAATAAGACTTTGTAGAAAGTATGCATTCAATTTGAGCAGGCGTCATTTAACCTGTGCGTGAATCAGATGCTGTGACTCATGTCGATAGGTGGGGAGTTTTTTACTTGGCAGTCCGCGCTGTGCAGAGATTCCTTCTAAATGTCATGTCCTTTTAAACATCTTTTAACTAATTTACCTAAATATCTGATCGAAATTTTAAAGGTATGCCGATCCAATTAAAACAGGGGGCATGCATGTCATGCATGCATATTTTTGGAGCTATGGACGCAGCTGCATTAATTTTAGGGGTTTGGAGAACAGACGAATAATGATTATATTTAAAATTGGATATTTAGGAGCTTTTGGTATTATTTTCACGGCACGCACTGTCCAGGACGGTGACGACCCCATCTCTCCTACCTCACCTCCCGGCCCTAAGATAGGAGCTTAGAGATAGAAGCTTCGGTATGACTGTTACTGACGAAAACACAAATCATTAATATGTCACAGCTCACAAGCTTAGAAGGTGGAGAGGTCACATTGAAAATTTCACTTAAACGAAAAACGAGGCAGATTGTTAAACTGAACATTCTGTTTAGGGTTTGCATTGCAAGCAATCATTTAATTTAACGGCCATGATCATTTGACTTCAAAATCTATAATAAAAAAGAAATCAGCCTTTTAAGCATGCTGCTTAATGTTTTCTTAATATTTACTAGGATTTTACATCGCGTTTCTCTTAAAGTAGTACTCAGTATTCAAGCCCGTTTTTAAAGAGTATTCAGTATTCAAGTTCAAAATTAAACGGTATTCAGTATTCAAGGGGGGGGGGAGGGGTCACACCCCCATGGCTGAAAATGGCGGATACAGTAAATACTTAATGCACAAGTTCAAAATACCTGTTTACAAATAGGTCTTTGTTTTTATAAATAATAACAAATAATAAACAGGTGCCTTGTTCGTACTCTGTTTTAATATTTAATATTTATATATGTTAACCTGATACACTTTGTCTTACATGTCGTGACTGGTTTAAATTTCGCAGTTGTTTACTCCCCGAGGTCTTTGTATGAGCATTACTTGTTTCTATTATTATTGTATTTTTTCAAGATCATAAGTTTGCGATTCTTCTTATACAATGAGCATAAACCACGTCTTCGCATTATTGTATCAAATTAGACAAAGACAATACACTACAAGAAGAGCGCTACGCACGATAGACGTTATTTCGAAAAGGGGTGTACATGTTCGCATCATATATCGGTACAAGCATTAATTTGCGAAAGGATAAACAGACGGCATGGGTCACTTCTGAGAGCCCCAATCATTAGATCGTTATGGAATGAAAGCTAGAATATTCAGTCTAGCTACATGTATCAGGGTAACAGAATGATTTGAAGCATGCCTTTTGAAAGATTTGGTCCATGTATTTTGTGTGATAGAATAGTTTTATTTCAAGATAGTCATGATGTGTGTTTAAGGTGGTGATTATCACTGATTTGGGACAAAGACAAAAATCTGCATAAAATGCTGGAAATACAACAGATCTTCCCCAAACTTAGCAAATGCCTTCTTTATGATGTTTCTCACAATTCAGAATCCCAAAATGCAGGACTTGTTGATGTTGAAGGGATTTATATATGAAAAGATCAAAGGGTAATTTTGTGCGAATAAATCTGAAATTTGACCATCATTATTGAAAATGTAACTAGTCTGAATTTAAATTAATGTATTATGAAGAGCGCCCTAGCAATTATTTTTTTCCATTTTTGCTGCACGTTATCAGGCTGCGCAGATAAAAAAAGGGTGTGGCCTGTGTCCAAATATTTGTCTTAAAATACACAGTAGAGTCTATTTCAAGGTTGAATAATTTCAATAACAGGCCTGTCTTGGTCATTGTAATGTAATATTTATACTGTGAGTAGGTATAGGTATAACTGACCTACCCGGTATTAATGAATGCAATCACTATACATGCACTTATATACATGGTCAGACATTTGAGAAAAATCTACTGTTTTTATCTGGTCTACCTTACAATTTGAGAAAGAGTTGGAACAAATAATTGCTAGGACGCTTTTTTTAATGGATCAAAGTATCTTCAGAGCTAAGTACATTTTCAAGAACGGATTTTATTTTTCAGATTTCTGCGCAGAAAATTACCCTTTGATCTTTCATATAAAAACACTTTTTTAAACAGCATGTCCCTCTATTTTGTATTCTAAACTGTAGAGAAGAACAAAAATAAGAAGTCTGGTAGTTTTCAGGAAGATACGATAATTTTTTATGGTTTTATTGAGATTTTTGTATAAATAAATCACCACCTTAATTGGCGGTACTGTACAAAGCTCCAGATGCGTGTAATGTGGATTTTGAGGATAATTATAAAATACACGCGTATTTTTATTTCTGGACGAAAACATATGTTGTGACTCCTCATTAGAACCGTCTCGACGAGACGGTTCTAATGAGAGTCACAACGTATGTTTCTTTGCAGAAATATGGAAGAATATCATAAAATAATCTCTGTTATTCCTTCTTATCTGGAGTTTTTGAACTACAATATTTTTGTTTATTTTCAGATAACTGTGATGACAATCGGTTATGGTGACAAAGTGCCACAGACCTGGATGGGCAAGATAGTGGCTTCTTGCTTTGCAGTCTTTGCCATATCATTCTTCGCTTTACCTGCCGTAAGTTAATTGCTCCATCCTGCCCAGAATATGATATAAAGCGAGCTCGCAAGTTTGACACAAGGTAGTTTGTCTTAAGTTGGCAACTATAATGCATTGACGGCGAATGTCGGCCAGGAAACCCTTTTTTAAGTATTTTTTCTTCTACGCGTGATTCTAGTGCGTGACTCCATTTACGCCAAGCCCTTCCTACGCAACGGGGCTTATAGCCAATGGCATCCTTGCAAAGTCTTGCACACGCAGCTAAAATCATTTACATGGGTTTAGTTTATTTTTAGATCAATTAAGGCACTAGCAGCACGGATGTTGCACGTTCCCCACATGTCTCTCAAGGATGTCGCCATTACCGCCAAAACGTTGTCATTACCATGAGTCGTGCAATGAACCAAAAACGAAAATAATTCGAGATGCCTTCGTAGCCCGGATGCGTGCATCATGGGGCTACATATATGGCTGTGTCAACGTTGGTGTCGCTGCTCGATCACTGACTCTATCATTGTAAACCCGCTGGCATTAGACTTACACGTTGAATTGTACTGAATTAAAAGTCAGGAAACCTTGTCATTTTGATCCACGACGTTTATTTTTACTATAGGAATTTGTCATTCGACATATTACAACTGGTTTTCCTTATGCTTTGTGCAACCAGTGAAACCCAAGTTTGTCTTGCACATCAAAGCAGTTTGACTTGTTAATTGTATAATATCACAAAAATTGATTTTTAAAACCTTCACATACTTCTGTTAATAATGCATTGTTACAGAAACACTTTAATCACTATTATCCTCTTATTTTCTTGATCAGGGTATCCTAGGATCGGGGTTTGCCTTAAAGGTGCAACAGAAACAGCGCCAGAAGCACTTCAACCGACAAATACCGGCGGCAGCAACTCTAATACAGGTACACATAGTTAAGGATATATGCTGGCTATGCCAGGCCTTATTATACTATTGTTTTAGGTGTATGGGTTCCTTATAATATTTTTCTGCCATTTTTAAAAATGCGAAAAAATTCTTTGACTACCTGTTTGCTTCCCTGTACCATAAAGCCTTTCCAAAATGGGATCAACTCTTAATGGGAAAAGTGCCTCTCTTAAAGCAAGTTCGTTCCTTAAAGAGTTGACCAGGGCCCGTATTCATGAAACGACTTAAGCCGTTGCTATGCTGTTGCTAAGGCTAAATTTCATTGAAGGAGATTCCCTACAACTATGAAATTTGCTCTGGAGGAAAAGTCTTACAAAGACTGTTCCTCCAAACCAAATTTCATATTTGTAGGGAATCTCCTTTATAGAAGTTTAGCCTTAGCAACCGCATAGCAACGACTTAAGTGGCTTTATGAATATGGCCCCAGCTCGAGAAGAGAGGCAAAAATGGAAATGTCACAGTTCCTTTCCCTGAAAGTGTACCCAATCCAAGGGCGTAGCTGCCTATACGCAAATACGCAGGTGCGTATTAAATTTTGTCAAAATTGACAAAATTTCAAAACGCACCTGCATATTTGCAAGCTGAAATTTTATAAACTGGACAAAATTTAAGTACCAACTGCCGATATACATGGTTATATGAAATATTTTAGGGGCCTAGCCCCTATATTTACCCTCAAAGAGTATGAAAAATGATTGTGCGTATCATCTTATTGCTCCTAGCTACGCCCATGTACCCAATCAGCTTACAATCGGGCATTCAGCTCATATCGTATAGTAGTGAAGCAAACACACTTCAGTGACAGTTTCTACTACATTATATACTCAAAACCAAAAGTAACTTTACAGATTTTATTATTAAATATTTTTTCGCATCTGCGAGATGACTGAGTTTTAAACAGGAATTTTGCTGAAATACAGGTTCCTGTCCTGAAGTAAAACGCTTGTCCTCAATGACATCATTCAATAAAACTCATGCGCACATGCAGTCGTTATTTACCTTAAACATTTCGGTGTTTCTTATTACAAACAAGCAACATCTGTGGTTCAAGTTTCCATCGGTGTGGGTTGAAACAGTAAATTGATGAAATGGCAGCGTTTACAGAAAGTAAGAGCGAGAGTCTGGATCCAGTAAAACGGGTTAAAGTCCTCCAAGGCTATACTTCCGTTGTGTTTCCCTTCCGTTGTTCTTGTTATCCATGTCGGTGTTTTTGTTCACTTGTTGAGTGAGTGGTGTTTTCAGTTGGAGTTAGATGAATGTCCACCAGTCGTTCATTCGGACTACCGTCGGTACCTTTCGTAAACTGTTGTCAATTTATGTACTGTTTTACCCTTAGATTTTAATGGCGGGATATCATGGGGTCTGATTGAGCAGCCCCTATCCTTTTACATATATTATGTTTTGGTTCACTGGGTCTCACCGCAGTCGATGCTGCAAACCTGGTTCTTTCAGCCAAATATTTTGGGAAATACAGTCATATAATATTATGAATGCTATTGCTACGAGTTATTCTTCATTATAAGCATTCTACGAATACTGATAACAAAAGTCTTGTTGGTGTAGGCCACTATCTCGTTTGTTTTCTAGCATGTTCAATATACAGCCATTTTATCTTTCTATAAATAACCAATATATAGGGAAATCGGTGACTATACTTTTTTGAGATTTTTGTCAACACTTTTTTTTGTAGACAAGTCCTCGTCCCTTATTGAAATAGCATTGATTAAGGCGTCAAATAAGAAGCAAAAGCGTACATTTATATTGTGACTCTACTCTCTTTTACCTAGGCTCTGATTTTATTTTATTTCAGTGCCTCTGGCGGTGTCACGCCGCCGACCCCCACTGCAAATCCGAAGCAACATGGAAGATACATATCCACGACAGCAGTACAGACGAGACGATGTTGGCCCGGATGGCAAGGCGCGCTAGCCTCACTATCAGAAAGAGGCGGTTTAGTACCCGGTTTGACGCTGGCTCCCTGAGTAGTCATTTACCTCGTGAGAGTGTGTCATCTGTTAATTATGGAGACGACAGAATTGGTAGGTAATTTATTATAGAAATGTAGTCGGCTCAGTTTGAAGAAATATTGGCAAAACATTTGTTTTGAAAGGAACACAATGCCATATCTATGAATACACCATAAGGCCATATCATATAGACCTTACTTTAAAGGCAAAATCAAATGCAAAATGCGTCTCACTCTCTCTCTCTCTCTCTCTCTCTCCCTCTCTCTCTCTCAGCGAGTACAACTGCCGTTATGATCAAGAAACAAGACATCTTCAAATCTATGGAATACAAGCCCGCGAAAAATATACCCTTTATTCTATGGAATACAAGCCCGCGAAAAATATACCCTTTATTCTATGGAATACAAGCCCGCGAAAAATATACCCTTTATTCTATGGAATACAGGCCCGCGAAAAATATACCCTTTATTCTATGGAATACAAGCCCGCGAAAAATATACCCTTTATTCTATGGAATACAGGCCCGCGAAAAATATACCCTTTATTCTATGGAATACAAGCCCGCGAAAAATATACCCTTTATTCTATGGAATACAAGCCCGCGAAAAATATACCCTTTATTCTATGGAATACAAGCCCGCGAAAAATATACCCTTTATTCTATGGAATACAAGCCCGCGAAAAATATACCCTTTATCCTATGGAATACAAGCCAGCGAAAAATATACCCTTTATAAAGGGTATATTTTTCGCGGGCTTGTATTTCATTGCTATCAAACAATACTTCCTATCTTTCCAGGAACCCCAAAGAGTCACAGAAGAGACAGTTTCTGGAGTCATCGACCGAGTATTAGTTTTGGTTTTGGGGGAGCCGATACATATAATAATGACGAAACTGACTACGACATGGAAGAACCCACAGAAAAGGTTGTGACGTAAGTATCATTTAATTTAACTGATCTTCTCCCTTTTTTATGAGGTCGAACGAGACTTTACTCGAATTCTTAAATGATGGTGTAATTCTGCTGAATACTTTTAGGAACAAGGTACATGTACAAAGTAAGACTGAATGAGTCAGCAGATAAAAGCTCTGGCATTGAAAGTGTCATTAAGCTATTTTAGCATTCTTGGCAAAAAGAAGTTTGCTAACTTTTTCCTTATAGTATGAAGGGCTTAATCAGCTTTAAAATGGACAGAGAGGCATTGAATTATTTTGTATTTGATTGCAAATGAATACCGATTGCTGATATGTTTCTTAATTTTTATGTTATTATGAAAATGATTTTCAGTTATCAACGGTTTGGTTTGACTTTGCATGAAAATGCCAAAATTAGCATCATACACTGCATAATATAGAACGGTTCTAAATATTAAGCCGCGACACGACAAAAGCCACCAAAGTGGCATGTGCGCCCAGCAAAGACTGAGATCAGCAGTCTGTTCAGAGTCATACCCTGTCCGCATGGAGCTATCATATACCCTTAGCTACCCTTAAAGCACACAGCGAAGACTCTGATCAGACTGGGAGACTGCCCAGGCTGATCTGAGTCTGCACTGGGCGCACATACCACTTTGTTGGTTTTGTCGTGTCGCGGCTCAAAATTTGAGAAAAACGATAGGGTAATTTTTCTGGGGAAGCAACTCTGTCATTTCTGTGTCTTTGTCAGTTAGGATCAACTCTTAAAGAAGAATTTTTCTTCTTCCACTTGGTGAAGATCCCATTTTAGAAAGCCTTTGTCGTCCAGGAGAGCAAACAGGCAGTCACAAAAATTGTCCCTCTTTTTTTAAATTGCAGAAGTGTGTAGGTGTACCAATATTCCATCAGAAAAGAAGGCGAAAATGATGAGAAATACATAAGGAAAAAAAGCAAAAAAAAAAAAAAAAAAAAAAAAATGAAAATGAAAAATGAGCCGCGACGCGACAAAACCAACAATGTGGTTGTGCGCCCAGCCCAGACTCAGATCAGCCTGGGTATCCACCCAGTCTGATCAGAGTCTTCGCTGTCCGCATGGAGGTAGCTTAGACCCTTAGCTACCCCTTAAACACTAAGCGAAGAGTCTGATCGGACTGGACGGATGCCTAGGCTGATCTGAGTCTGCGCTGGGCGCACAACCACTTTGTTGGTTTTCTCGTGTCGCAGCTCATATTTATCTACCTGTGTCGTGTACTTTTCAGACTTACAGAAGCTCATAAAACAGCAATTAGAGTACTGAGAAAAATCAAATATTTTGTCGCTAGAAGAAAATTCCAGGTAATTGTTAAAAATGTTTGCTATAAAGACAAACAATTGCTTTTTTTTACAATTGTTTCTTTTTACAATTGTTTTGTTTTTCTTCTTCATTTCTGCATTGCTTTTTTCCTTTTATTTTTATTAATCTATATTTTTTTTGTTACTGAGAAAGCAAGATTTTTCTTTCATAAATGATACAGACTGTCTCCAGAATTTCGTTTCTGTTTTTGGACACTGGTTTACAAGTGCCATTCAATAATACTTGCATATATATCTGTATCAGCGGAATTGATAATATTATATCGGAATTGATTACATCGGTGCATTGTAAAATAGTTTATCATGCATTAGAAAATACCTAGATAGAGCGTTGAAATCATGTGCATAGGAGCAAGCTGTATCACACGTCCATAATACCATACTTCCGTATCGCATACTTGGCTACTTGGTACGATAGCTGTGCAGTCTGTACAACTCTAAAAAAACTGAAAACCATCCGTTCTCTGTTTCAAAGTGTTCCATTCGCTCTAAGAAGATGAATGCACACACTTTATGTTTTTATTCTGTATTTTACGATGCAAGAAGGCTTTGTCTCGTTGGCACTAACTAAAAATCGGCTTTGCAATGACAAAGGTCTACTAATGACACTGGAGAAAATATTTATTTCGACAATCATTTCTAGATAATGTTACATGATTGCACATGTACCATTGCATTTATTAAACGGGTTGAGGAAAAACATAAGATGTGAGGCTATGTCGAGCATCTAATCGGTTTTCCCCCAACGAGTTTGATAATTTCAATAATACAGGAGCACGAATGCAAGATTCTATTTATCATATGACACTTACTCGTATTTTATTAGCAAATTTTGCACTAAAAAGTCACGATTTCTCCATTAGAAAACACGACGTTTTATTGTGGACGTTAACGCATGTTACGACGTAATTTGCACATTTAACCCACTAGTATATTATCGTTTCTAATGCATGGCTTTATTACACTCTCAGATGCGACGTCTTAATGATAATTTTGCTTTTTATTGCATTTTTTTTCAAAAACAGTGAAATATTATGCTATGACATTTTTCCTATCATACACACTTTCAACCCTCAAATAATTCGGCCCGCGAGACTGTGGCCCTCGGACTGATAAAGGAATCTCGTGTTTTATTTGAGGTATGATTTGAAAACTGAAATACCTTATTCTCTAGCTTGCAACCGTGAACCCATATCTTTCATGAAGGCTGCTTAGTATGTTAGGGATGGAGAAGAAAAAACATAATAACATGACCTCACTTTTCGTTTCAGCAAGCACGAAAGCCTTATGACGTCCGTGATGTTATAGAGCAATATTCCCAGGGTCACCTCAATATGATGGTGAGGATTAAAGAATTACAGAGAAGGTATGATGTTTCCATAGTAACAAGAAATGCGCCCAAAACTGAAGACAGTTGAATTTGCAAACTGCGTAGATACAGATGAGGCGGTTCATGATGAACCGCCTCATTTGAATATACACTGTTTGCCATTTGGTGTTTTAAGTCTTGATATGATTTTTTTTTTATTAATTTTGCAGACGGAAATTTTGTCGTCTGCTATTTTTGCGTTTTAATGGTTGAAAGTACTTGTTTCATAATTCGTTTGTAACTAGTTTTAAAGTACTTTTTTCAGCTCTATACAAGAATAGTTATCTTCCTTAAATAAATAGAAAAAAGTTACAAAAGATCAAGATTTTGCACCGTTTGTAAAGGGGTTTATTTCAGTGTGTCAGTTTGAAATATATATATATATATATATATATATATATATATATATATATATATATATATATATATATATATATATATATATATATATATATATATATATATATATATATATATATATATTCTTTAAATGTTTCGCCGTTTTAAATCTGAGGACCCCGCGCTGTCACGGTGTCATTTATTGAAATTTCAGATTTGCAAAACTAACCATTATCATTGACTTTAAGGAGCCACGATATTCCTGTCACTTTGTAACTATATACTAGCCCTCCCGTTTCTGTATTAGTGGAGGCTGGTAATAATGTGTAAATATATTTAGTCATTGTTGAAGCATGGAACAAGAAAACAGGGTGTCATAAAAATTGTCTGCCTTTTGAAGCAACACCTTTAAACATGACTACAGTCAACTCTCGATATATCGAACACTGTTATCTCAAAGTATCATTTTATATCAATGAATATATTTGGAAAACATTACCTATTTTTATTATATTTCAACTCCTTATAGTCTCAAACTACTGATGTCTCAAAGTAAATTTTCTGGGTCCAGAAAATTGACTTTGAGATATCAGTAGTTTTGGATGAACTGCGACTTCGAGACATCGAGAGTTGACTGTATTTGTGTTGTGAAAAGTTACCATTTAATCTTTATTGTTTACAGGATTGACCAGTCACTGGGCAAACCTGGTACTTTACATTCTAAAAACTGTAAAGAACGAGAGAGAATGACTATTAGTGCAAGAATAGTTAGAATCGAGAGTCAGGTATTTTGTTTTGAATATTTCATCACACTCGCTCTACAGAAAAGACAATACCTTTCCTGTTGTTTAAAGATTTCGCGGTATCCAACCGTCAGAGCCATTGAAGGCTGGATTGTAATTTTTCATTTAATCCCAATAACTGAGAGGGTTTACAATTACAAATTACTTTTAGCGTCTAATATTAGCTTGTATAATATTCTCTGTTAGCTTTTGTTTGTGATGCACATAGTTTGAAAGGACGTTTCTAATTTCGTGACCGAATTAATTCCAATTGGTTCTTCTGTCAGCATATGAAATCATCTGCTTCGGTATATTAGTTATTAGAATCGACCATAATAATCAAAACAATCTCAAATTTCACAATTTTACGATAACGTCGATTACATTTCTTCTCTTACTGTAACAGCGAAAGGTTTCCATTCGGCTTTCAGCAAAACATAAAAAATGAAAACAAATGTGACAATGTACATGTACTTGTGCTGAAATATTGAACTGTTCGTGTTTCTGCTTTCAGGTGAACAAAATGGACCAGAAACTGGACCAAGTCTTATCATTACTCCAGACTCTAGTGAAGAAGAGAAAAGTTATAAATCAAGATTCTAGGGAGGAGGAAGTATGATTGAAGAAATAAATCTTATGTCTGTGATACAGTCTGCTCAACTATAAACGTCACTTCCGGCTCGCCTGCTCAGGTGATTTCCGGATGATGGCTGTTCCCAAGCTGTGACTATGTGTGCAGCACGAGATCCGAAATCAGATCAGGTCCTTCAGGACTTGCTATTGCAATAATGGAAAGCCGAAATATGCCTGGTTGTTATATCTACAACTTGTTTGCGGCTGGTTTAAGTTACTGAAGGTATATGGCAGAATGATACACTACAGCGAGTCTACTTCGGTCAATTGGGACCGAGAAACAACCAACCAACCAACCAAGGTGTTGCAGCCAGAAGAGAATGGTTAATAAACGCTTATCAAAGTGTTGCTCATCCGTGTTGAGGCCATTTTTATGAGGCTTACTCAATGACAATCAGTTTGGGTAAAGCAGAAGATAATACTTTGACTCAAGAGATTCGCGAGGGTTATATAGGTTCAAGTTTGGTAGATTCGGACACCAGGTAAATTCGGACAGTGACAAATTTCTCATTTACATGTCAGTTATTTGGAATTAAAACAAAAGTAAATGGGCAAACAGTGAAAATCCTCATGAGACGACTCATTATGAGCTGTCTTATCTGGATTGTTACTCTCTGCAGTGGTATATCCGAATTTACTCGCTGTCCGAAG
Source organism: Ctena decussata (assembly GCA_963989385.1). Taxonomy (NCBI): domain Eukaryota; kingdom Metazoa; phylum Mollusca; class Bivalvia; order Lucinida; family Lucinidae; genus Ctena; species Ctena decussata. The sequence goes on from OZ022502.1 coordinate 23,067,703, forward strand.
TTACCCGACTCGACCCTAGAGAATCAAATTCTTGCAGGAGCATAACGTTGCAACGAGATCATTGCATCGCCTGTTAATCGACGTTAGTACAATTTTATATGCCTATCTGTATCGGATCTTTACAGAGTTACAGAATGATTCTGGAATATAATGATTTTCACATGACAGTTATAGAGATATTTGACAGTTGTGCCAAAAGTTCAAGGTACATTATCGTTCTGGCGTCAGATTAGTGTCATGAGTACCCAGTTTGTTCCCTTGCATGTTGTCTACGCGACGCGGAAGGGAAGGCACTATGAAAACATATTGTTTATTGGTCAGCATGACTACTTTTTCATATAATAGAATAGCTACTGTGTGGCTATAGATTTTTTTTTCATAATTTTGTTCGGCTAGCGAATCAAATATATTTTTATTATGATGTGCATATTTTCCGCCATTTTTGACACTTTCTGAAACGTATTTTGTCAACGTAGCATTTAAAAGCACACATAATGATTCGTTTTAGATGTCCCAATATGCTGATGAAATTTTGGTCATTTGGTATCTCAGTTACTTCTTTAGTTACTCTAATTCTTATGGGATTATATACATGGGATTGTATTTTAATTATTTGATATATTAAGAACAAAAATATTTCTTGCTGCATAAGCCATTTAATGAGGAAAACTGTTTTCATGCACTGTCAGAAATTCAGCCCATGAACATGCCCACTCGGAATGGTATGCTAACTGTGCACGGGCTTGAGGTGAATTTCTGGCCTTTAAACTTACAATTATTCGACTTTCACGGTTAAAATAAAAAAAACTGTGCATGTGTGCAAATTGTTGAGGGCATGCGAAGTTCCATATATGGCTTCACAATGCGGCATTTTTTATCATCAGATCTTTCAAACACTCTCTGGCTACATTTCAACTGACATTTTTTTTTCCATTTTGAAGATTGTCAGATGCCGTGTTATCAACTCGGTTATGTTTAAGGAACATTTTTTCTTGTAGTTGTTAGGCATCTATAGACACTGTAACTGCCGATGGTCAGGACATTCGGTTAAACAAAGAATTTATATGTAGCGGTTAAGATATACGCAATTAGGGAAAATACTGGTATTCACAATAATTTTATCAGGCAGGAATTCTCAGAGAAAATTCTAAGACTGCCAGCTGGAGCATTCGCATTGTCAAACCACAGTCTTTGTTATTTTCATGCACAATGTACTTGTATAAGCCCTGACAAATCTACAGTTCAACAGTCCAATTGAATATAAAGGCAGTTTGTCACGGCATACAACGTCGAAATGACTGGCACAACACGGCAAAAAGATGATGTATCACAGCCGTAGTGTCGTTATTACGTCGCAATGGCGTTGATACGGCTTCATTTTAACGTTGTGCTTGCTCGAGTGTGTCTTTGCTATGTGAAAGTGTCCGAAGAACCTTTCAGAGCGGTTTGTGGTTCATTTTTGAAACCTTAGAATGATGATACATGTAGCTGGCTCGGTGTTACATGTACAAGAGCCGCGGTTTGAGAAAACAGGAATACAGTTACATGTAACACTTGATATCTCGAACACTGATATCTCAAAGTATCGCTTCTTTCAAAGAAAAACATTTTGACACATTCCCTATTTTAAATTACGTTACAACTCCCCTTATCTCAAACTACTGATATTTCAAAGTAAATTTTCTGGGACCAGAAAATTTACTTTGAGATATCGGTAGTTTTGGAGGCACTTTGAATTTGAGATATTGAGAGTTGACTGTATGTCAACTCCGCATGCTTAGTTGTACCCGTGCATATGAGCAGCCGGTAAAACTTTAAACGTAACACGGTCACCCATATTATGTGGCGACCTGGCTATTCTTGACAGTTAGCCCAGGCAAGTCTCAGCATGCACAGTCCGCAACTGCCTCATTGTGATTTTCCGCCATTTTTAAAAAGGGAAATAACTGCGGTGGCTTTTTATTTGCTTCCCTGGATGACGAAATCCTTACAAAAAGGAGTCTGCTCTAAATGGAAAGATTTGCTCTTAAAGGAGCAAACCAAACTCCTAATGAGAATGGGGGCAAAAATGAAAATGATAGAGTTGCTTTCCCTGAAGTGTACCCATCCACCTATTGCAGTTTTTCTCACGGCGAGGCCTTTAACAGAGCTGGTCTATACTATGACAGTTCATGACAGTTTGTTAGAGCAGAAAAAGTTTGAAATTTTCTGTTTTCGCTAGCTTTTCTTCGTCAGACATTGAAAAGAAATGTCTGTGTGTCTGTTTGTATTAAATGTAAATATCTGGTATCAAATAGTATCAGTTTGCCACATGAATCATCAAAATCTAATACAAATCAATAAATATGTAATATTGTTTTTGTATCATTTATTTTTTCCCTTGCAATTTTTGAAACTCACCTTAAAGCACCATAGAACTGAATCGCAAACATATGGGTTTGTAAGTAGCGTTGCCACCCCTGGTTAACTATGCATATACAAGGGTTGTTACGAAATCAAAAACAGCTGTTACTAAACGAAAAAGAGTAATAGTTACCAAACGGCCTGATGACCAGGTCCTTTGGTAACTATGACTCTTTTTTCGTTTCGCAACAGCTCTTTTCAGTTTCGTAACATCCTTGAAAACATAGTTAAACGGATGTGGTTACCTTAAATGCGTTATTATTGAAAGGAATCTGGTATCTCATGTGTCCAACTTTCCAGACTTACGGTCTGTATTATTCAGCCAACAGTTTCTACAGCACTCTCTAGTGAGCCAAAAGTATTAAAATTACTATAAAAGGCTGACTATCCATTTCAGATAATAATCGTACCTTAAAGTGTGCATCAAAATGCATCACTGCCTATACAGAATTTCAGAGTTTAACTTTCTATTCTAAAACGCTAAGCTTTAATCTTTAATGTTTTTGTCTTTCTCGTCCATGGACAAAATAAACATTTCGCTGTTGCCCAAGCTCTATTACCTCTGCTTTATTTTGCTTCGTTTTCTCGCTTCGTGTATTAATTTGTCTGAGTCAATTTCTTCTCGGATTGGAATGTCCACCATCTTAGCTGGCTTCTTTGCAAGTTCCTTTTGGTTGAGCATGGCAAGGAAAACAGATATTTTCCCTTGGATAAAAGTTAAATTTTGCTGCTCACGTTCTGTGATTTCTTTCATACCGTTCGATGCTACCAGTTGCTCCTGTTTCCTTCTTAAAGATGTCTTAGAAAATCTAACTTCTGCTGGAGGGCCACCTCTGGGCTGGCAAAGTTCATCCATACGCTTTCTACTGTATCCTTTCTTTTTTGGTGGCTTTATGGTCTTTGATGGCCCTTCGCCGACAGCTTCATGTACTGTTTCGTCTTTTACTTCATCAATGTTTTCAGAAGAAACGATTTCGTTTAGAACGCTTGGTCCTTCTGTTGTCTCTTCTGTGATACGTTGTAGATTAGTACATGTATCTATGTGTTTGCTGTTGTCTATTTCTTTTACAGTTCTAGTCTTTGATTTATTTTCTGTTGGCATTTCTTCTCTGTCATCTGATAGTTCGTTGTCTTCATTTAAATTTATCCCCTTGACTATATCTTTTTTGTTTGCTCTATATACAGGAAACATAGAAGGCCTACGTTTGTCTATAAAAGATTTCCTTGGTGGTTCCTTTCCTTCATAAGGAACCAGAACAAAACAAGGTCGACTGGTTGTACGCATTTGGCATGTTTTGCAAAAGGGATTACACCATGGTCTGGAACAGTCTTTAAGTTTTGGAATCTTTAAAGTGTCATGCAATTTGCCATCTCCGTAATCAAGACTAAAATTAATCTTTCTCTCATTTAAAAGCATCGGTAATTTATTTTTGTTTGTGTCTCCTAGATTCATTTGAGAGTTATAATGATTAATCTTGATCTTTTCTGTTCTAGACAATGCGGTAGTATCTACATCTGTAGTACTTTGAGACTTAGCTTTTCTCGTTTTAGGCATCGCAATGACTTGCAAATTATGTTCTTCTAAAATACTAGGTTGTGAGAGAAATCTTACAGAATTTCTTGATCTAAAAGTCGATCTGCTTGATCGGCGATTTGGAGTACAAAGTTTAAACTGATCTGTTTCAGTAAATACTTCATCGCCTGTACATTCATCTTCTTCAGTTTCACCTTCAGGACCTACAATAATCTTATTAGTGAAGTCATTGTCAACACTAGAAGACGTATAGTCAGTAATACTGATCTTGGGTAGACATTGTGATAGATCTTGACTTTTCTGTTGGGTGTTTTTAGTAGCAAGATTATCATTTTCAGATTTCAACTTTGTCTGTTCTTTTGTTTCTACTGCTGTTTTGTCTTCCACGTCCATAGTCTCGCGATTAAAGGTCAGTCCTGTCACTACAGCTGGCTTTGTTTTTAACGATTCATTTGATTTCACTGCCTGATTTGGCAGGGTACTCAGAAATCTGGGCAATTTTATCAAATCAAGTCCAACATATTTCTTCATTAATTTCATGCCGATTGGTGGGAAATAAACAGAAGATCGCCTTGAAAGCAGCCCATCAGCTTTTACTCTCTGGTCCTATGGAAAAAACGAAAAGTTTCAAATGTTAAAGTCAAATTTTATTTAACAGCAGACATTTCCCTTTGACTTCATGTTTACATGTACATGTATGTTTGAGAAAAAAACTATTCATACATGCTATTCGCCTTTAATTGTCCAAACAGACAGATTGAATTTAAAGTAATATCTATAAAAATCATTTCCTAACATTTGAACAAGGTTAGTAATATAAAATGGAAGTGCCAATGTCACAGATAATATTATAATGACACCAAGAGAGCAACGCGTGTTAAATCGGCAGGTATTTATATAACATTGAATAAAAATGATGTAAAAAATAGATACATGTAAATAAATAGATAAAATGAATACATGTATTAATAAACACAAGTAATTGTTAGGTGCCATAAACTGTCGAAAATGATAGTCCTTTGTGGGGCTATAAGGGTTTATTCTGACTGTATTGGAAGAAAACTGTGTTTCTCCTGCTTGGGCAAAACGGGTTTCTATGTTGAAGCTTTCGTGATTATGTTTAGTGCTGTGCCTGTAATGTGATTGCCGAAAAAAAGAAAAAGAAATAAGCAAGAAAAATACAATTAACATATACATTTAAATCTAGCCAAAAGCTCGTATAGTTGAAGATATATCGTAAAAAAAAATTTAAAATTTGGGACACCCTAAGTAGTAACTATAATTGTCCTACAAATGGAACAGTTTCGTTTTGAAATGGGCCGCGACACGAGAAAACCAACAAAGTGGTTGTGCGCCCAGCGCAGACCCAGATCAGCCTGGGCATCTGTCCAGTCAGATCAGACTCTTCGGTAAGCGCTTAAAATGTAGCTAAGGGTCTAAGCTACCTGCACACAGACAGCGACGACTCTGATCAGACTGGACGGATGCACAGGCTGGTCTGAGTCTGCACTGGACGCATAACCACTTTGTTGGTTTTCTCGTGTCGCGGCTCAAATGGAGTAATACATCCAAGTAATGCTGCTGAAATGGCAAACAGTGTTGACCCTGATCAGACTGCTCATTGAAGGAGTACGCGGGCAGCGACGACTCAACTGGTCAACTGGGCGCAAATGAGCCACGAAACGAAAAAGGAGTAACGTACGTGGCCCTAAGGTTATCACCTCAGTGCATTTAATCGAATACCTTATGCATATGGCGACAGCTATTTATAGTTGCGTTCCGGTAGCGGGCCATTCTGAAGGGATGTTCAATAAGGAAATTGGTCAATTTCTCTCAGAAAACACCGAAAAACAGGCTGTTCGGAAAGGAAGGGTCTGCCTGACGACCTTAGGACCTATGAGACCTTGAGTTGTCATCAGTGCGGCCGAAGGCTCAAAGGTGAGCTTATAGTATCGGCAGGCGTCCGTCGTCGTCCGTTGTCGTCGTCCACACTCCTTAAACATCTTCTTCTCAGAAACCACTGGGCCAACTGAAGTCAAATTTCATATGAAGCTTTTACAGGATAGGGGAACAAAAGTTTATATATTTGGTCCAGGTCACATGACCAAGATGGCCACCATGCCCATATATGGTAAAAACCTTAAAAAATCTTCTTTTCCAGAACCACTGGGCCGATTGCCTTGAAACTTGGTATGTAGCATTTGAAACTCTAGTACTACAAAGTTTATATAAATAATGACCCTGGGTTGACCTTGGCCTATTTTATGACAAGGTCAAAATTGGTCCCCAAGGCTTTTGAATGGGAAAAGCTGAAAAAGTGCATTTTTCTGTTGCCATTGTATTCTATGATAAGGGAATGCAGCAAAATTCAACTCCTCTGAATTTGAAAGGTCAAGGTCATTTAGTGACCGTGGCCAAAGGTCAGTTGTCCATCCTTTGTCAACATTTTCAAACAACTCTTCCTCTGAAACTACTGGGCCAATTTCATTTAAATTGCATATACAGCCTTCAGGTAAAGGGAGAAAGAAAATTTATATACTTGGTTTAGGTCACATGACCAAGTTGGCGGCCATGCTGATATAGGGTAAAAATCTTAAACAATCTTCTTCTCCAGAACCACTGGGCTGATTGCCTTGAACCTTTATTTGTAGTATTTGGGACTCTAGTACTACAAAGTTTATATAAATGATGTCCCTGGCTTGACCTTGACCTATTTTATGACAAGGTCAAACTTGGTCCATTAGGCTTTTGAATGGGAAAAGCTGCAAAAGTGCATTTTTCTGTTGCCATTGTACCCTGTGATATGGAAATGCATCAAAATTCAACTCCTTTGAATTGGAAAGGTCAAGGCATTCAGTGACCTTGGCCAAAGGTCAGTTGTCCATCCTTTGACAACATTTTCAAAGGACTTCTCCTCTGAAACTACTGGGCCAATTTTATTTAAGTTAACTTTCATATACAGCCTTCCGGTAAAGGGGGGAAGAATGTTAGTCAAAGTCACATGACCAAGATCGCCGCCATGCCCATATATGTTAAAAACCTTAAAAAACCTTCTTTTCCAGAACCATACGGCAGATTGCCTTGAAACTAGGTATGTAGCATTTTGGGCTCTAGTACTACAAAATTTATATAAATGATGACCCTGGGTTGACCTGGACTTATTTTATGACAAGGTCAAAATTGGTCCCTTAGGCTTTTGAATGGGAAAAGCTGAAAAAGTGCATTTTTCTGTTGATGTTGTGCTCTGTCACATGGAAATGCAGCAAACTTCAACCCCTCTAAAATTTAAAGGTCAATGTTATTTAGTGACCTTGGCAAAAGTCACCCGAGGGTCCTCTGTCAACATTTTTAAATGACTCTTCCTCTGAAACTACTGGGCCAATTTCATTTAAATTTCATAAACAGACTTCAGGCAATAGGGGAAAGAAAGTTTATAAACTTGGTCCAGGCTACATGACCAAAATGGCCGCCATGCCCATATATGTTAAAAACTTGAAAAAATCCTTTTCTCCAGAACCACTGGGCCGATTGCCTTGAAACTTGATATGTAGCATTTGGATTTCTAGTACTATAAAATGTCATAAAATACATTTCTTGCCTACAAATAAATCAAACATTATCATCCAAACATATTATCATGACCATCGTTAAACCGTAGACAATCGTAGGAGCCGTGGCGCTACCGGCTTGAGTTGTACCAGCACCGTATCGAACCGTAGTAGCATCGTAAGCGTCCGTAACACGGCCGTGGAATACCCTTGTTGTCCGTAGTGCTGCCGCCTTACACCGTCGTGAATTCGTATATGATCCGTACAGACACCGTACAAACACCGTGAGAAACCCTAATGGAACCCTGGCAAACCGTAGTGATGCTGGATTTTCTACGGTTCATCCTGGTTTTGCCGTCTAGGTCAAACCGTGGTGAATCGTGGGGAACCGTAGCCTGATCCGTGAATGTGTGACTGGGGCTTAAAATTTGCCTTAGACTTATGTGTTGAGGATGAATGGACTCAGGTGAGCTACAAGACCAATGGTCCTCTGGTTTACGTTTTTAAAGAAAAAGTTCATGTCAAGAAAAAAATGAACAAATATTTATTGATTTTGCCGTTAAATGATCATCAAACAGAAAGAATCTTACAATAATGTTGCTTTAAAAACCAGATTGGCCTATACAAACACTGAGTCTAGTCCTGGTTCTGGTCAGACTGTTTTCCTGTAGCAATGGTGGTATATAGGTACGTTTTAAGATATTAAAAATATGATCACTGAAGATCCCGAAAAGACTGCATACCTTTTCTTTTGTTTTGGGTTACTTACCTGTCAAAAGTTCTTAAGCATTTGACAGATAACATTGTTGTCAGCAGAAATGGAATATAATTTTTTTAGGATGTGGCTGACCAACTGAAATATCTAAGGTCTCATGGCATCGAAGATTCTTTTATTTTATTTTACTTTTCTATTTGAGTTGCAAAAAGAAAAAATGTGTTGTTTTTTTGTATTTCAATATGAAGTAAAAGAAAAAAGTGTCAGTAAACGGGTAAAAGCTGTATTTCTGGAACTATTACTAATGCGTAACTCGCTTTTTTCACACCAATTGAAACTGTACCTTGTTTTTATAGACAACTTTGCTACCATTTTCTGCCTTTAAATTTAGGTCATTTTTGTTTCATTTGCTTAAATACGCCCGAGGACAAACCAACAAAATGTAGTTTATTTATACGGTAATAATCACAGTATATGCTTGTTGAACTGGAATGAAAGAAGAGCACATAAGAACTGGAGAAATGAATTTTTGTTGCCTAGTAGTACGTGCCCTAGAGTCGTCAGGTATGACCTAAAGTCGTCATCACTGTTCTTTGATGTCTGTTTCATTTAATTTCCTCTCTGACCGCCAAAGGTGAGAAAATTTTGATGGTTAAATGTATAATGCGTTTGGGCGAACGAAAACATACATCTGAAACTTGAATCTAGCGTGACAATCATGGCTCGCCAGACCGATATCAAAACCAGCTTGCTCCGTCGACAAACTTGGAATTTTAAGCTAAAATGGGTTACCTTGTCTCCTCTTCGATAGTTGTACCTGTAAGAACATTTAAAACTAGCTTTACATGTAAAATGCATCACAAAATTAAGATATTTATCTTTTGAATTCCGCCCGCTTCTAGTCATTTCTGTGACATAGATAGATTAATTGATGACGACCTTAGGACCCTGACGACTCTAGGGCCACGTACGTTAGTCACTATTTGCTCGCACAAATCTGTCCCAATACATGAGCTGCAATACTTAGATTTTCTTTGATATTCCCAGACACTATACATTTTTCTATATGCATGTCTCTTTACATGAAGAAAGTATACTTAAGGACAAAAGTTCTGCACGGAAGTTACTTTAACATCCGTGCAGAGCCTTTGTCCTTAAGTATATTACACACGTTTTCTCGTCTTAAAATCTTCTAAGATGACTTTTTGAATGCTTTGAAAGCTTTTGCCAGAAGAAACTGACTACTTGTTCTGACACTTACCTCTGCTAAACTGTATCCTGTCGACGACTGAATGTCTTTCATTACTTGGTATGTTGCCTTTATTTTAAAATTCAGGTTTTCCTTTTTATGATAAAATTCCTTTGTCATCGACCTAAGTTTGTGTTGAAACTTCGCCTGAAATGCCATGTTCTTTTTCGTGGCGAAAAGTTCATTGTAGGATTTAATACCAGTACTGGTGGTCTTGGAAGACATTTTTCTAGAGTCCTACAGTTCAAATTGTTCTACTAAATCCGAAAGAAGTAGTATAGCGTGACCACTAGCCGGTTTAAAATGTTATAAAATATAACTATTTAACTAAGATTTATTTCATGATTTTAGTTTTTGAAATTATTCTAATCTCTTTTATGCCATTTATCAAGAATTCTTATACATAATGAGTGGCCCACTTTTTCACGAATATTGTACGCATTCTTAGTTGTTTGACAATATTGCTGGACATTAAGGATTTCGCAAACGTCCTTAAGGAGAACTGCTACACTTTCAGGGGAAGCAACTCTGCTATTTCCATTTTAGCTTCCATTCTGAAGAGAGGTCTACTCTTAAAGGAAAGAATTTGCTCTCTTGGGAGCAAATTGTTTCCTTTCAGAGCAGACCCTATTTTAGAAGGCTTTTTCTTATATAGAAGCAAACTGGAAGTCACTGAAGTTGTCTCCCTTTATTAGAATGGCGGCAAAGCATTAAGGTGTATCCATACACTTAAATTTTATTACATTTAAAAATAAACTGGGCTGTTCTATGAGAAAATCTGTATTGACGCAATGGCAAATTGCGCATGTCCAGATCAGCCTTTGACCATAAATTTTGGACACTTGAACATTAATGAGAGAGACAACAATGTATGCACTGAAAAGACCACGCATTTATATATTTTATCTTGTCTTTGCATGCACATTTCGGATATATCCAAAAACATGTTTTCTCCTGACGCCACTCGAATAAATTTTGCAGTACGAGAACAAATAGCCATATTTGGACAGTTATGAGAAACGGAAAACTAGGGATTACGCATTTCCTTCTTCTTATAGCACTAAGTTTGCGCTGAATAATTCATTATAAACTACGTACTTTAATACAGACCAAAGTTTTGAGAATTCACACGGAAACATTCAAATAAACTGAAAAGTTTTATGTACTCAATCAATTTATATGTCCGTTTGCAATGCATTGTATACAAGGCGGAAACTTTGAAATGAAATGCCACTGAAAACATACAAACAAAAAATAACGCGTACACTATTGCCTTACAAATACAGTTGTTCAGAATGTAAATATCAGAAAGCAGAACAGCGCCGAAAACATGGAGTCAATCCAAGAAAAATACATGTGATCCATTATGATTATGGGCTATGGAAAATGGTTAACTGGGCGCACTTCTTTTACCCGAAGCAGAAATAAATTTCGAAGACTTGATCCCAGCTGTTTTATTAATTCTTTCGTATAAACAATCAATACAAACATTCAACAGACAGGAATGACATAAATACAAATATTATACAAAAGGAATGAAGGAAGTTAACAGACTTATTTGAATCTGTATAGTATCTCAGTTTGTTTTTTTTGAGCAATAATACAAAATATACTACTGTATATCGTGCTTGTCAACTGTGTCTACTTAACTATCTTAAACTCCCATTCCACTGGACGGCGCTTCCGCTGCGCTCCTAAATTTTGGATATAACGCCATGAATCGTAGCAGAAGCGGCAGCAGCACAGCAGTAGCTTCTAGGTCGCAGTGAAAGCGTATCTGAAGCGGCATGATCGCCAAGTCACGGCGTTTGTTTTGACCGTGCTCAAAATTTACGTAGCGGAATCGCTGTGGACACAAAGCGCAACAAAAGCGTAAAAACAAAATTCATGAACGCAGCAGTATCGAGGCAGCAGCGCAAGCAACGCAGCAGCAGCAGCGCAGTGGAATCGCGCTGACAGCGCCACGACTCAGCTACGCTTCTGCTACGCTCTGTGTGCTCCCATTGCGCTCTATACACTCTCTTGGCGCTCTTGTCGCTTCCGCTGCGACTCATAATTTATGAGTAGCGCAACCATGACGCTTCCGCTGCGCTCTTGGCACTTTATCTGCGTTTCCTCTGCTCTTATGGCGATCTGGGCATGAAAACGCCGCGTTTCCACCCTGAACCCCGAGTCTCCGCCGATTTACATAGAAGCGGTTACAAAGCGCAACACAATCGCAACATGAGCGCAGCTCCGGCACTTAGATCGTAGCACGATCGCACATGCATCGTATTAAGCGTGGATCGAGCGTAGTTTGAGAACCTTTGCAGTAGTGGCAGCGTATTAGAAGCGCCCTTGAAGTCCGTTAAGCGTGGCAGAAGCGCATAGGGAACTTAATGCTTCAATATGGCGGAAACTACCGATAGCGACTTACGGGTTTATCCGAGAGCTTACCTGTTCAAATGATGTCGAGTGTTATATGCAATTACATAGAAATATAATATAAAATGTGAAATTAAATACATATATGATACTACGACAATTTTTTATAAGTTATGATCATAAACTTCAGTCTTTGTCCGTTAATATGGTATAAAAATATACAAATTAACTTCATGTTTTGATACTTCCATCGGCTTTTGAAGTTTGAAGCTTCAGTCACATGAAATTATATAAGAATAATGTCGAAAATGCCTAAGAAGCTATGTTCAGCCTAAAATTTGAAAATGATCGGATTTTCTATAAAACTTTTATAAGTTATCACCACTGAGAGATTTTTATAAGGTTTACATTGATGTAATTCATTATAAAATAAGTATACTATAAGTTTCTTCCATCGATCTCTAAACATACAGAAAATCGTGTTTCGAAACAACCTCGCTCATAATAGTTTCAAATAGTTTAAGTCCAAATCCGCCTATATTGCTCAAAAGCTTAACACTTCATTTCTTGGTATTCGTGTTTTGTTTATGTATTTATATATGTGCTTTTATGATCTAACTAAGAAAGGAAGAATATTTATATTGTCTTATTAAGAAAGAAAGAAGGAAAGAAAGAATAAACGAATGAACACAAGAAAGGAAAAAGAGAAAGAAGTCACGTAACTTCTACACGTGACCATCAAAAATGAACAGACAGTTAATCGACTACTTGTAGTTTTAAAAATCCCTTTATAAGCTAAAAAAAAAAAAAAAAAAAAAAAAAAAAAAAAACTTTGCAAACCATTTACATATTTTTTGGTAATGTTCGATCAGTCTATTAATAATTATCATAATTGCTAATGTTTTTTCTAACATTTTTGATTGAAATTTATTTGAGTGTGGTGGGGCGTTTTTATCAAAGAAACCGAAATATGTTTTGTGTATCCCAGGTTAGAATCTTAGAATCCATAGAATTATATTTTTGACTGGCAGATTTGCTCATGATAATCAGGAGACACGAAGATGCATACACTGTATTGCTCTCTTAAGATATTACTGTCGAAAAAAAATAATGTTAGAAACTAAATCATGGTGAAGGTTTTCGCGTAACCGTGGTAGTGTAAGGATTAATCGCTATGGGAAAAATTGCTGTGAAACATTTTTCTTGCAAGGCTATAAATTAACTTTATTAGTAATATTTCTGTTCATAATGCAAGTTTGTCACTTTAATTTTATGACTGTTTGAGTGATATTGAAAGATATTTTTGTGATTTTTTTTTGTATTTTTGCTATAATATGAGTACTCACGATAATAAACCTGTGCACCTGCGGACACTTATCAGCCTCTGATATGTGCAAACTGATAAGACTGAACAATGTCTGATCAGTTTGCGCAAGCTAATCGGAATTTGTTGACAATATACAGTACAATTAACATACTTATAATTACACGAGGATTAATCGATTATCGATCATAAAATCCGATATTACCTCTAAACTGTTTTCGTAATTGTCAAACCGTTAAAGTTTGTTAAAGTCATCATGACTTGAACAAAAATAAATGCAAAAAAATATAAAGCTGCAATAGTTAATTTATGGAATTAATTATGTATGCAAACTGACTCAGACCAACTTATGCACTTGCAAAACACTGGTCTGCGTTTATGATCCGTTAATAATTTGTCAATTTTAGTTGAATATGAGTTTGTACATAACCTTACCCGTGTTTCTGCACAAACCAAACTGATCCGAATTTCTGTTCAAAATATTTTGAACATTTGTTATCAAATCAGGCTGTGGCAGCATCGCGACTAGCGTAGCGAGATCGTATTAAAAGTGTACTGGCAGCATACTGGAAAAGGGCAAGTAGCAAGTTTTGGCAAATGCCTATGCTTCTGCGGCGATTTCGAAAATTTTGAAGAAGCGCCATGATCGCCATGAGCGCAGTCAAAGCGCCATCCAGTGGAATGGGGGTATTAACAAATATAGGCAGATGAAACAGGAAGGAAAAAATAATAAAATATAACTACTCTTTTTACAATTGGTCCAAATACAGCTCCATGGGAAGTGGAGTTCAATGTTTCTCTTTGGCTTTGAATGGAATATGGAATTGAGCCGCGTCACGACAAAACCAACAATGTGGTTGTGCGCCCTGTGTAGAATCGGATCAGCCTGGGCATCCGCCAAGTTTGAACAGACTCTTTGCTATGTGCTCAAAGGGTGGCTAAGGGACTAAGCTACCTCCATGCGGACAGCAAAGATTCTGATCAGACTGGGCGAATGCCCAGGCTGATCTGAGTCTGCGCTGGGCGCACAACCACATTGTTGGTTTTGTCATGTCGCGGCTCAATTATACAATCACGAATTAAGTCTTTGGTGGAATATTAAGTCATTGTTTCAAAACATAACATTGTTATGCGATGTAGGCATTTACGAGGGTCATCCAAGAAGTCTTGCAAACGCCGTCTTGACTCCTTTGTTAGTTGAACTAGGGTAATCAAATAATATCATAAGCAAATAACGCATAATATACACATACGTGCTAAAAATCATGCATGTGGCATGCCTATCTCAGAAACTAGAGGGTCTTGAAATCAAAGGTGTAGGCGTTACAGGCAGTAAAATTGCACCAACATGGCATCTTTTACAAGAGGTGAGGGGAAGAAAATTCCTGTATATCTTTCTACAACTCTTTCAGATTATAAGAATTCGTGTTCTCAAATTACTGTCTTATATTCATAATTTACAAACAGGTGATAGTTATCATTTTAAATTACCAAAAACATGTGGTCGCTAGGCAACAAAAGAATATTACATAATGTTGACAAATTTCTAGTTTTTGGCGTTTGCTTCAGGTTTTCGAAGGCTGCAAATGATAATAAACGAGGCTCGGCGTTTATATTTTCTTTAAATGGTTGTTCCTCTAAAAACATGGTGATTTTACTTGAACAATGATATTAATATCTTAACTGACATCAATATTTTAACTCTGATACTGTATACTTACTTTAGAACTATTTCTCGTATCTTCCAGCAAATATCAGATATGTACAAATCTTTTGAACTAATATGTGGGGTCTTAAATAGACCATTAGACACCACCGCCGCATCTCCAACGCTATTATTCTTCCATTGCCTAGCAACGGCATTAGCCAAACATAATGCTCCTGGAAGTTGTTGACTGCAAAGACAGGAAGATGCAGCGGAGGAATGTGGACCATTTGAAACGCTATTGATTATCATATGCCTGAGACTCAATCGTTTGCAGGACTTACTGGATGACCCTCGTATAGAACATATTTACTTGTTTTCGGTGAATACCAAATGATCCGCGACGCGACAAAAACAACAATGTGGTTGTGCGCCCAGCGCAGACTCAGATCAGCCTGGGCATCGGCCAAGTTTGATCTGACTCTTCGTTTAGTGCTCGAAGGGTAGCTAAGGGTCTAAGCTACCTCAATGCGGACAGCGAAGGCTCTGATCAGACTAACGGATGCCCAGGCTGATCTGAGTCTGCGCTAGGCGCACAAGCACATTGTTGGTTTTCTCGTGTCGCGGCTCAAATATATTTCATCGAATTTGTTGAAAACATCAGCATTTTCACGAGTGCGTAGCACATGTGAAATTACTGATATTTTCAACAACAAATGAAATAGTTTTGGTATTTACCGAAAAAAGTACAATTTCTTTTTCTATTTTCTTTTTAAGAGAAATACGGAAAAGAGACCGCTTTAAAGAGTCATTTGTCGATAATTTTGCTTGGCTTAGCGCATTTAGTGGATATACTACTGATTGCAAATCCAGTTTGCACCTAGAAAATGGTTTATAATGTCTTTTTAATGACTAAAAAGAAATTTGCGATTTAATAAAGCTGCTTGCCGCTGCCGTCGGATTCAGTGACGTCGCGTGCAAATGACTAGTGAATACGATAGTTGTCACTGTAGACAATCTGACTTTTATTTATTCTAGATATATTCTAAAATAAAGGCAATTATGTTCGGAATCTTCACAGTAACAACAACACAACTGTAAGAAACTGTAAGAAACATTTTTAAAATGTCGAGGTGTTGATGCATGATTCACCTTGAAACATAAACAAATAATGTTTCACTTGTTTTGAAATCATCTGGTTCAACTGATAAGATGGTAAAAACTTTACCAGGATACCAAAACATTTTCTATTTTAGGTAGAAGAAATACGCCCGAGATTACATGTAACTTAAACTAGATCAACATTACACGTAAGACCAGACGCTTCATGTTGAAATCTACTGGTACAAAACTTTGAATCAACGTTGCTTCAACACCATGAAGTTGAATCAACATTAGTTCAACGTTGCGTGCCCGTAGAGAAAGTAATAGTCGTCGATAAATCCTGAAAAGTTAGATTCCCTGAAACACACAAGAGAAAAAAAATAATCAGACGTGTTCGCGTTGACAAAAAGAATACTATATGTAGCGATGGTAGTATTCCAGCAAAACGGCTCTGTTTACCAGTCAAGGGATTATTCCAGCAAAATGGCACTGTTCACCAGTCAAGTGATTATTCCAGCAAAATGGCACTGTTCACCAGTCAAGTGGCGTTTTCAAGTGGCTCTTTCAACAGAATTTAATTTTTCTGTCGACTAGCACTTTCACTTGTATACAATAATTATCTTTTCTTTCGATACTGCGTCATGAAAAAAGCATTGCCTAACTATAAACGGATTCTCACAGGCCTGAATAAATATAATGGCATTAAAAGATATGTTGACACAATCTGCTCTGTCTCCTTGAGACAACAAAGGGTTTGAACTAATGTTCTCTAGCGCTTCAATTAGGGCCGAGACAGCGGTTAAATTCGGACATACCATTGCAAACAGTGA
The DNA here is from genome assembly GCA_963989385.1 of Ctena decussata. Classification (NCBI taxonomy): domain Eukaryota; kingdom Metazoa; phylum Mollusca; class Bivalvia; order Lucinida; family Lucinidae; genus Ctena; species Ctena decussata. The sequence goes on from OZ022502.1 coordinate 23,084,419, forward strand.
AAAACCAAACGAGACGGCTCATCAGGATTTTCACTGTTTTCCCTGTAAATTTTGTTTTAATTCCAAACAACTTACATATAAAGACAACAATGTCACTGTCCGAATTTACCTGCTGTCCGAATTTACATGACTTGACCTTAGTGTTTCCTTTAACAAGTTGATACAGCCTTTCGCTTGCAAACAAACAAATAAATAAAAAATAAATAAAACAACTCCTACCACATTCCTGACAAAGAGAGTTTGCTACTGTAGTAAACTACATTAGAATACCCCGAATTCTGTAGCACACCGAAAACAGGTACATCGTCCATACATACCTAAGGGCCTTGTTGTTTATTTTTGGAGGTGACAGTTGTAAAGCAATTTTGCTAATTAAACTGGTAAAAAAAGGCTTGCATTAAATGTGAAAATCCCACTTGAGTTTTTTTTACCTTTACCTCGCGTTTATTTTCTCAGGCATCGTATTTTGAGGAAAAAGTCATTTTTTATAACAGAAAAAGAGGACACCATCTCAAAGTCACCTTATAAAAAGTTTGAAATCTCTTAAGAATATAATATGTTTTACTTATTTTAAATATATAAGAAAATAAAATTATCGTCTCTTGAAATCTGCCATAACCTTCCAAAAAGGTAAAAATTCATTGAATTACACTGTCAGATGTCCTTAACAATTAAATTAGTCAGTTTAAATTTAAACAGTGCAAAAACTGAGGCATGTTTGGTCTTTATTTCTCATATTTGAATGAAACAAAAGGCTCTCATTGGCTATTGGTGCATACATATCGGTGTCACACGCTGTTAATAGGTATGTTTCAACAAACACAAACCATATAGTTACAATGCAATTCACTTGCTGATAATGATCTGTTTTGCTTTTTTACGTATGTAAGCTTCACGGCAATACTCCATCAGTACAGAAACAAGTTAAACTTTGTAGCTTGCAGTTGAATGCAGATATCGATAAACGCCCAGTATACGAGAGTTATACAGATTCGTATATTGTAAGAACTGAAGATCAGGCGATATCGAAGAGAAACATTTGGTGAACAGTATTTTGACTTGTAAACTGTTGCTCAAGATTTGACAAAATTCACGATTTCTGACGATTGCCTGAAACAAGTATATAAATGCATAGTTTACGTAGGTAATGGCGATGAGGCCCAAAAATAGTGCCTAAATATTTTCCTTATTTTGTGTGTTGAATTCAAGGAATAACAGCGATCAAAAATTGTTTTGCATTGCATAATTGCATTGCATTAATATTGGCCAGATCCCTAAGGACCTGACCAATATTAATGCATGAAAAACCATGTCTGACCCCAATAATGAGGTAGACTGAACTGTGATTTATCTATTTGGTATATACATAAAGATACAATGGATTAAATATTTAAGTTTGGCAATAAATATTTATCATGTAGTTAATATGAAGTAATCTAAAGTCAAATAGCGAAATTAATCTTATATGCAAATTTCAAATTTCAATAACTCGCATGTAAAAAGTTCTTTTCGGTGATTGGTATGCATCATTTCATGGTGAGGTCAATTTCAAGGTGAGGTCTCCATCCTGTTTAATTAAGTATAGAATTTCATTCAGAAAGATTGGTTAAGGATCATTAAAAGCGTCAGTGAAAATTGTCAATCCAGCATACACTTAAGCATCGAAATTTCATGAATATCAAATACATTTTTGTCCCTTCATGAGAAATTAAGTCTTATGGAATGCGCAAACAGCGAAAAACTCAGATCAGAGTCTAAGTGGTTGAATCAACAATTCACAGGTGCAAAGGTTGTCATCAAGTTTAAGATGGACATGCTTAATGAAGTATTTGCAGTTTGTATGTTCCATTCATATTTGAATTGTCAGAAATGAATAGCTGAATTTGCAAACAGCGTACGCACTGAGCAAATAACATTGAATCAACCTTGATTCAACCTTGATTCAACGTCATAACGTTGAATCAAGGTTGATTCAATGTTGATTCAACGTTGTGTGCCTGCTGGGTAGATGCAGATGCGGCGGCTTAATATGAGCCGCCGCATCTAGATATACTATGTTTGCCCTGTTTTCTCTGACTCTCAGCATGATATTTCTTCAAAGATTTTTTCTTTAAAATTTTCAGACGTTAATTTTCTCGTCTGCATTTCTAGTGCTTTTTAAGGGTTAAAAGGTACCTTTTCTTAAGCTACGGGTCATGTTCAATGATACTGGACATTTTGATTGAACTCTGACTGGTATATTTGTTATTTGCATTATTCATTTGCAGTGAGAGAGTTCAATATTGAAACAGATTTGCTATTAGATACATGGGAAAATTCAAATACTTGTCGACTGGACGTGATTTTTGGATGGCGTTGCATGAATTTGTACAATAATTTCGATGGAGTTGTGCAGAGTTTTTACCTAAAAAAAAAAAAATGTTGACAGACATAACGAACAAGAGATAAACGGAATAAAAGTTCTAAGCATATTTCAAAGTTTGTATTCAGAAAGCAAATATCATGTGCTGATATTGACTTCGCATACAGAAAGAAAACAGAATTCAATGCAAACAGAACTGGCTTTGAAAACTAGCGTATTTTAGATAAAGTATCAATATACATGTATCATGTATATAGAAATTGACACTGAAAAGAATCAACTGTTATTATATAATATTATGGATATATTTTAAAATCATCGTTTTGCCAAAAGTGAAATATATCATCTTTTACTTAGATCATTCAGAAGCCCTTATTTTGGTTTGTAGAACATATTTAATGCGGAAAAATACCAATATGACATCCGGTGGCACCAGCACGTGCAGTCTGTGGGGAAGTGTTCCATCAAGAAGACCGAAGTCGTCTTCGGCAAGAAGTCATCAATTTGACAAGCGTATATCAAAATCTGACTCGAGCATCTTCCGGCCGCTTGATGTCAAAACTGCGCTGCTGGTCGGTGATCGAAACGTTGTTTGTAAAACAGAGGCAGAATTTATAGCCAACAAGTTAAATCGTTCAGAGCAGTGCAAGCTGGAACATTTCAAAGAAGTCGTTAAGAAAGAGACATTAATTCATGAACGTCAATATCGACATAAAGAGAGGGTAATGCTAGAAAAAAGCGCCCAGTTGAAGAGCAGAATAATTCAAATACAAGCAAATCGCGGAAATGGCGTCCCATCAAGCGGCCGGCGACCATTTGAAAGACAGTCACGTGTGCATTCCAGAACAGCGCTAAGCAGACCAAGATCATCACCAGCAAGGTCAAGCCGAGTTGAAAATACTGAAAACCAGCAATGTTCCTTGTGTGCACAGATTCAGAAAATAATTAATATGTACGAACAAGAGAAACGATCTGTAGGCGATTTTCAGAGTAAGTCAGAACATTCCACGTGCATTTTCTCTGACAATCAAGTAAAAACCTTTGTAGAATTGTTAGAAGCTAAACACTTTGAAGAGGTTCCAAATTTTGCATCAAAACTAAGAGAAACTGGTAACTCGCTAAGTAATCTGAATGGAAACGAACGGGCTTCCAGATTATCAATGCGCAAAATGGAACTTAGTTTTGAAGAAAAATCTGTCGAAAATAGAATAAAAGATTTTTGTGTGGAACTGGATAAATTCAACAGGGATAATAATTACATTCCCGATTCCGTCAAGGTCTCACTGGAAAGAACAAGACATGAAGACGCAGTATTAATCAAGCCCTCTCTATTTAAACGGCTGTCTTTACGAGAGGAAGCAGAGACTATCTTGAACATAAAAACAGCCTGGTAGGCGCATATACAATTTTTTATCAACAATGCCTTATGCGAATGACCCAGCCGGCATATGACGTCCAAATGACGTCGTACTGGTGTCGATGCGACGTCATTACGTCGCAGTCACTGTGACGTCATTACGTCGCATCGACGTCAGTACGACGTCATTTTGACGTTATGTGCCTGCTGGGGAGGCCTCCTACTTGTGCACTGTATGAGCCACAGTACCACCCCTGACACGCAGTGTGGTTGTTATATCAATCATGCGGCACACTGGCTAGTAACAAAGATATGCGTTCGTCAGATGGATTATATTCTTTCAGCCATGGCCAGATTTTCATTTGCACATCTAGGCGACATGGTTCATTTCTGTTGTCTCTCCAAATATAGATAAACAGATTATGAAGTTTGATGTGAAGAAATGACGCAATGTTTGACTAACACACACAAACACACACACACACACACGCGCGCACACACAAAGCCTATAGAGCATCAAATTAGGGTCAATCCCGCAGATTTATATATTAGCCCAGGGGACCCTTCTGAAAAGAAGTTCATGCCAGTACTGGGACCGTATTCATAAAACAACTTAAGTCGTTGCTATGCTGTTGCTAAGGCTGAATTTCTTAGAAGGAGATTCCCTACAACTATGATATTTGCTCTGGAGGAACAGTCTTACAAAGACTGTTCCTCCAGAACAAATTTCATAGTTGTATGGAATCTCCTTTATAGATATTTAGCCTTAGCAACAGCATAGCAACGACTTAAGTGGCTTTATGAATACGGCCCCTAGTGATCAACGACATTATAGAGTGTTAGTCTGAGAACAGTGAGACTGAACATCAAGATCAACGAGCGAAAAATCGGGAGCCTGTTTTATGAAAAGAAGATAAAAACACAAGCACCTGTTGTGTGATGTACGAGTGGACCGTGGTACTAGTTCAGTTTTTAATTTCAATGCATTTGTTTCCTAGTAGTTACACAATTTTGGGATATACCATGAACTGTCAGATTAATTCCTGTCATTTAAGTTTTAACAGCAGTTGAGATTTGTTTAAAATTTCTCTTCATATAATCATAATTCAATAAAACAAGACATTCGCCCCAAAACAATGCATTTTTGTTAATTACAACTGTCAGCATTTCAATTTGAATTTGAATTTGAATTTCAATCTTACTTTGATGAGATAAGTAAACCAAAGCCGGGACACGAAAATCTCAGGCTAGTGTTCAGCTTATTTAGTCTCATGCAAGGCTTGCTGAGCATAATGAAATAATTTGAAAACAAGCCCGAGATTTTCTTGTTGAGATTTCAACATCATTTTCTTCAGTCCATATTTAATAACACAGTCAGGGTGTATATACGAGGGGTGTTTATTATATAATGGAAACAAGTGTATATCTCATTAGCTATGCATTAGAACAAGTTTCTAGATATATCAGAAATACAGACCGTGAAAGACACTCGATCAGGCAAAATGTGACGTTTTTCGCTGATTTTAAGCCCGAGGGACCGAAATTGTGACGTCGTTGCACTTTCACAAGCAGAGTTTTGGGGTAGTTGTATAAAAGAAAGAACCAAACTTACCCTGTATTTGACAACCGATCGTTTAATAAACATTACGGAATAAAATGTCAAAACCCTATAAATATATTATTTTGACCACTGCTCTTGCTTTAATTTAGACTACATTCAGATTATTTTCATAAAAAATCGTTATATGTGTGTTTGTAAAGCCAAAACCTAAATAAAAGAAAGCTGTTTCTAAATTTTCAATTTGTCTTTTAGTAGCCTACATAATATGCAAAATAAGAACATCTCTTTACCAAAATGACGTCAAAAAATTAACACGCCGTACCCAGCATGAACGTGACATCATATGTTGCTATGGTAACACGCTAAATTTCAATTTCAAACGCCGGGCCGCGTAGCGCAATCGGTAGGGTACCTGACTCATAAGTCAAAGGTCCTGGGTTCGATACCCGGTCTGGCCACATACTTTCGTTTCTCCTTCCGCTGATTTAAGAAGGGCAGTTGTCAGTTACTGGCGAAAGTATGTGCACTTAGTACTGGTTAACCACTTAGGAGGTCTAAGCCTGCCCAGGAATAGTGTGGTTAGGTTAACTGACCGTCCCGACATGACCATAGTTGTTTACCGTGGACGTTAAGCAATAAATCAATCAATCAATCAAAATCGATTTCAAACATGAATTTGAAAGCTCAAAAGAGACTCTTTAGTGTTAGATGAAGTATACTTATTTATGTATAAAGTTTACTAACCTACAAAGGTGTTTCCATTATTTAATGATCACCCCTCGTACATACAGCTTACTTTCCATTGATAATTCCGTCATCATATTAATTTCACCTTCTGTATGCATTTTGTGTGACTGGAGTCAGAAATGTACAGTGACATTTCAACAACAGCACGGGCTGACAATATTATATTCTGCGGGCAGTTTACATAAACGAAAACTGGTGGATTTGATGAAATAACAAATTAACTTGGCTGTTTCAGATAATGACTGACAATTTGAGACAGTTTGCAGAGCCAAGGCAGCAGACAGCGATAGAAAATCTCTGGAAGCTCTAGAAGTACATGTGTCTTCTTGTCTGATGGGTGAAAAAAATCATTTCTTAGCCATCGGATAAGGACATCCCTTTCAAGAGCTGTCTGAGATTTTTCTATCCCGGCCTACTGTCTCAGCATAGGCTCTGAAAGCTGTATCAAAATGTCAGTCATTGCTAAAGATAAACCAATCCTGTTAATTTCAACAATTCCACTTGTTACCTGTCATGTAAATTGCATGCAGAATATGAAAATGGCATCCAGTGATGCAGAGGAAATGTCATTGTGAATTTCTGATTAGCTGTCATGCAGTCATGAGAAATGCATGCTCAAGGTTAAATTAACACACGTCAGAACTATTAAAAGAAAATTAGCATGAAGTTTATAGGAAAGACCCCAACAAGACGGTAAGAATTCAATTACTATTCTATTTTGTAAAATATAAGTGGCGAGAAAAATAAACTAACCTCGACAAGGAAATCTCAGGCTCGTTTTCAGATTATATTTTCTAAGTCCTATGCTCGGCAACCCTTGCATAAGACCAAATAATCTGAAAACAAGCCTGAGATTTCCTTGTCTCGGCCTCGTCCCCATCATAGATACTATCAATCCCATCCATTTGCGACACAGCCAGTAGTAAAATCAGTTTCACACGCAAAGCACGTTCAACGATTTCAAGATAATCAAGGGTCGGTCATATTTGCACGTGCATTTTATGCTCATCTCTTGTGTTGAACGTTATGAGCCTTGTCCGGGCAAAATATGTTTGACGCTGCACGCAAACAGTGGGTACCAACATAAGTCCGTGCAGCTGCGTAGTCTGTCAGAGTAAGTGCAATGCACCTTTTGATTCCTAGAAGGCATACTTATTGCGCCTACCCTGTTCTGATGGTGCTAGTGCACAGACTAGTCTTGACATAGGTGTTTTGCATATACCACAAGGCTGATTCTATCACGACACGACTCAAATGGCCTGCGCAAGGACAAATCTGTGTTCAGCCCAAATGTTTGCAGCGAAATATGTATCATGTATACGCAACTTGGAGGTACCAAGATATGTCTACACTTATGTGTAGTCTACCCTGTTCTGGGTGTGCATGCGTTTAGTCTAGAAACCCTTGTTTTGCGTATGAAATAAGACTGGTTTTATCACGGCACGAGGTATGCGCAAGGAAAAATGTGTTTCACTCCATCTTGGTAAAAGCGAATGCAGTTCCATTAGTGTCTTTTCTTTTCGCACACTTTACGGCGCTCCAGTGTGTGATGCTCACGATCGTTGTGAACACATAGATTTTACCACAGACTGGACTGATTCTTCTCGTCGCATATGGCGATTTTCCGAGGGTGCGGCTCCTTAAAAATGCGCATTAATATTACAAATAAAAAGGGATTTTGTTCTTTTCGCATAATAAGCAATCCTTTGGCTAACAACACTATTTAGACCATTACCCGGTTGGACAGAATCTTAAGTCCGAGAGATCAGTAGGCCAGCGCTTATCCCACTGACCTACCGGGACTCCTACCATAGACAAAAAGACAGACACACAACAAAAGTTCCAACTAAACATACAGACGGATATAAGTCATTCTACAAAAGATGAGGAATTCCTGTCCCTCACCTAAATACTTGTATAACCTTTTTCCATTTCAAGTATCTTTTCTTTGATAGTATGTTTCAATTAAATTGACCGAATATCTAACATTTACGTTAGTGACTGGGCTAGTTAATGCAGTTGTTCATATTTATTTATAAATAAATTAAGAGATACCCCCCTTATAATTGCTTGTCCCACTGCAAAATAGTGAAAGTTGAACTTCAGTTTGACAAAAGTGCTAATGTAAACAAAACAAATAGATACATGTTGTGAGTCTTTGACAGTAACCTACCAATGACAGAAGCGTCGTATACCCATTGGTTTTGATTTGAAGCCGTGTCAAGTTGGTTTTGGTGTGTCCCGCAGTTCGTGTCATACTCTGTTACCGCAGTTGCAGTTGTAGTTTATACAGAGTTACTACCCATAAAAATGATCTTGCACTGGACTTTTGTGAGGTAAGGAGCGCCAATTTTATAAAAAAATTAAATTATTTTATGCAAAGTTTGCTTAGAGGTAAATATGAAACAATTATCTAAATTAAGTAGTGAGTAAGACAGGTAATCTGTCATCCCTGTTACCCACTAATCTATAAAAACAAAAAGCTGCAAATAAAACAAAATACAAACACTGAAAAAGTATGATAGACATCAATATTATTGTGTAAACACTTTTAAGTTTTTGCCTCTAGAAAGCAAAATAAGTGTGAGTTTGCATACTTTTTGTCATTCCTGTTACCGTCATCCCTGTCACTGTCATCTCTGTTTCCCACCAACAATAACAGGAATGACAATTTAAACTTAATTAAGTATGTAAAATATGAAAGATGTTTTTGTTTGACATTTATAGTTCTTTCAACTAGACTAATTTGAATATGCCGTGTCTTTTACAGAACATTTTAAGCGGCATATAATAGGCTGTTGTTGGCCGCAGTAACAGGGATGACACATATCCACAGAATAAGTAACAGGGATGACATAACCATAGTACACTTTTATCAGGTTGAATCACATTTTACATAAAGAAGGCATCTGCTAATGTTTGGGAAGATCTGTTGAATTTTCAGCATTTTGTGCAAATTTTTGTCTTTGCCTCAAATCAGTGATTATCACCACCTTAAAGGTGAACTGAACAGTCACTCTGAGCCTTTAAGAGCTCATTTTATCCAAAACATATTCACCAGATATCTACTTCACTTTATTAAAAATTTAAGTTACTTTTGGTATTTTAACATCTTTCAGTTTAGCTGTAATTCTTGTTACTGAATATCATTCATATTGTCATTTTCGTTATTGCTGAAAATTATTGTTGTCATTCCTGTTACCAAATGTCATTCCTGTTACCAATCAACTTTTGCTCAATATATAAACTAATCCAATGTTCTGCTGTTGCATTTATTTACCATTTTGAAAGTTGATGCCTGCAGCTACCTTTTGCAGAAAATGAAGATACTCATCCTATAATTTCTCAAAATAGATTTGATGGCATTTGTTTTAAAACGTTTTGTTTCAGTAAAATGGTAAGTTATTGATGATATTATTAGTAACAAATAATGTTTCCTTTTAACAAGTTTGTAAACTTGGAGGTCTGAACAGGAAATTTTTGATACGAAAGAAGTAAATAACTACGATCATCATTTCATTTAGGAAATAAGGTTTCTTGTTGTGGTAACAGGAATGACATTTTAAACCAGAGCAGCACTCAAAATAAGACAACATGTATTATTATGCAAATTCTCTTGTCTAAATTAATGCTTTATTGTTGTTAGATATTCAGAGTTGAGATCAGAATAAAACAAATCAAAATCAGTTGTGTTATTTTTTGCAAAACAAAAAACCCAAATTCCTTCATTTTTGTAGAATGACTCATATACATATGATCAAAGAAACATTTTTTCAGCTATCCGATCTTATACAAACTAAACTCAGACTAAGACAAACAAGATAGATTAATTAGCCAGCAATAATTTGCATCAACCTTGATGAGACCTAAAACAGGCATATGACGCCCTAATGACGTCGCATTGATATCGAGGCGACGTCACCTTGTCACATCGACGTCAACATGACGTCAGTTCGACGTCATGTACCTACCGGGAAAATGCTTTTCATAAATTATTACTGAGCTCCATGATCAAAGAAACATTTTTTCAGCTATCCGATCTTAACCAAACTAAAATCAGACTAAGACCTACAAGATTCATTAATTAGCCAGCAATAATTTGCATCGACCTTGATGAGACCAAAACACAAGCACATGACGACCTAATGACGTCGCACTGACATCGAGGCGACGTCACCATGTCGCATCGACGTCATTTCGACGTCATGTGCCTGCCGGGAAAATGCTTTTCATAAAATGTATTACTGAGCTCTATGTTAAAATAGAGTTATATCCCATCGTCCATACAGTCATTGTTGCAAACAGTCAGGAATTTGCGCACTTCTCGCGTGAAAACTGATATTTTTTACAGCTATTCTCTTTAGCTACTCTGTCCAGTTTTGGTCACCATCTTCATTCACTACCAGATGATACTCCATATGAGAAGACATAACTAGCCATCGTTTACATCGATTAAGAATGATTTTGCAGTGAAAAAAAAAAACAGCGGCCTCATCATCATTTCAGTCACTTTCCAATAGAGGCATATGTCTCTGTCGACGACTGCACCTTGTTATCTCGTAAATTGTCCAGAAATAGGAATCATTTCACCGTTGTGAAATACTTTCATTCAAAACCATTTTACGAGAGAGCCTGCACTGCTAAGACTTGTCTGCGTAAATGCAGTTTCTAGTCAGAAAATGTGTAGTACGCACTAGAGTGCAGAATAATAAATGCATGCCAAAAATTCTATGTCATTCGATATCATTTATTCTCGCATAGTGCACTGTGACATGACCTGTTCCTGCTGAGTCAGAAATACCGCGGTACAAACTCTAAAATTTCGAGCACTGACAAAAATGCGACATCGTAATTTCTGTATACTGTATAGATTTTCAAAGTTATGAGATTTTTATAGGTGTGAAATACTTTCTTTCCAAACCATTTTATGAGAGAGCTTGCACTGCTTAGACTACTCTGCGTAAATGCGGTTTCTAGTCAGAAAAAGTGTACTACGCACTAGAGTGAGTAAGATGTTGCGTGTTTGACTCTCCATGCACTAACTGAGCAGACTGTGCATATGCGCAGTTGGGAATGCTCATCTGAAGACTTTTTTTCGCGTGGCGCAACTCTAAATATTCCAGCCACATTCAATGATAACAGATTTATTCCTCATGCTCAGCTGACACAAAATGCTGAAACAACGGCGTGTCATTAGCGTTGGTTAAACGTTACTATGACGTGGAATTAACGTTGATATTGACGGTTACATGTTACTTTAGACATAGCTGATCATACGAGGCGAAAATTTGTACTCAGTAATCAAAAAAGGCTTATTAAAGATGTTTTGCTACAGTTTATTCGATGATCACAAAACATTGAATCATATTGAATGAACGTTGATTCAATGATGATTCAACTTTTTGTATCTGCTGGCTTGATGAGACTGATTCAATGATGATTCAACTTTTTGTGTCTGCTGGCTTGGTGAGACTGAACTGCAAACAGCGCAGATCCTGATTCGACTGCTCTTCTAGGCCTGCAATGTTTGTCCCAGTAGTAAGAACTGTAGGATGTTATAACTATTACTGAGCTCAAACTCTCAAAAGTACACTCTGTAAATGTTATATATCGGTACATTGTTATCTACTGCCTTACCCCGTTGAAAACACCGGTTCTCGTCCGATCACCGAAATTAAGCAACTCGACGCACGTTTAGTTCTTGGATGGGTGACCGCCTGGGAATACCGGGTGTTGCAGACTTGTCTGCCTTTCTTTATTTTCTAGTTTTATTTTTGTTTTTTCGATAGTTTTCTTTCCCCTATTTCACGATGAATACACGTGTATCTCTGCGCTGTGCTAAGGAAAATACTTTTCTCTCAATGTTAAAGACCTTTTGATATATTCTACCGTTAACTGTCTTCTGTGCACTGTCCACTCGCCCTTCGTTTTGGAGCATGCTGAAAAGTAGTGCATGTTGTTTGCGGTTTTCTTTCTACTATTTACTGTCCAGTGAAGTGTCTACTGTCTGTCTACTGCGTACTGTCTACTACTGTTTACCGCGGCATTTCTGCTACAAATGGACGTGGTACAAGCACAGGGGCATGGGTACAAGGTCGCAGCATGAGCGCCTGTTTAAGCGCATCCGGACTCTGCAATGGTGTACCTTCAACCAAAGTGGAGTCGCACAAACAGATTACTGTAACCTGCACTTTATGAGAGATGAACCCTGGTGAACCCTGGTGGCCCGTAAGAATAATAAATGCATGCCAAAATTTCTATATAGCAAATATTTATATTTGGGCAGTAAAACACACACGCAGACACATCTAATTTTCTGTACATTTAAAGTTCTGCGATAGTTAAAACAAATAAAATAATAAATAAATTAAAAAGGCAGTTTTGGTATTTTTTTCTTGTAAATTTTAGTTTTGTATGATCGAAATGCAGAGTTTATCAATTTTGGCAATATGTACAAATTTTGGCATTATTTCTTTTCTCTATCGAGTTGCTTTCTTCATCTGAAGATCGATGTTAATGAAAAGTGGACGTAGAATAATTAGTTGTGACTGTGGACAGACTGATCTGATTCTAAAGTGATTTCTCAGATACATCTATTCGAAAATTTAGGATCACTGCGGTACTTTTTGTTAATCTTGCAGCTCTTGGGTAACATCATTGATTATAAAGGATCGGTCATATTTGCACGTGTATTTTATGCTCATCTCTTTAAACGTTATGAGCCTTGTCCGGACAAAATACGTTTGAAACTATACGCAAACAGTAGGTACCAAGATAAGTCTGTGCAGCTGCATAGTTTGTCAGAGTTAGTGAAGTTAACCGTTTGATTCCCAGAAGGCATACTTATTGCGTCTAACCTGTTATGATTGCGCTAGTGCACAGACTAGTCTTAGGTGTTTTGCATATGCCACAAGGCTGATTTTATCACGACACGACTCAAATGGTCTGCGCACGGAAAAATGTGCTTCAGCCATAATTGCTGCAGCGAAATATTTATGTATACGTAACTAGGATATACCAAGATATGTCTACGCTCATGTGTAGTCTACCCTGTTCTGCTTGCGCATACGTCTAGTCTAGACACGCGTGTTTTGCGTATGAAATAAGACTGGTTTTATCACGACTCGAGGTATGCGCAAGGAAAAATGTGATGTACCCCATCTTGGTAAAAGCGAATGCAGTCCCGTCAGTGTCACGTCTTTTCGCACACTTCACGGAGCTCCAGTATATGATGCTCAAGAATTTTTATACATGTTGTGAACGAATAAATGCTACCACAGACTGGGCTGATCCTTCTCGTCGCATGTGGCAATTTTCCGAGGTGCGGCTCTTGGGTTACATCATTCATAATCAAGATAATCAATGGTCGGTCATATTTGCACGTGCATTTTATGCTTATCGCTTGTGTTGGACGTTATGAGCCTTGTCCGGGCAAAATATGTTTGACGCTGCACGCAAACAGTGGGTACCAACATAAGTCCGTGCAGCTGCGTAGTCTGTCAGAGTAAGCGCAATGCACCTTTTGATTTCTAGAAGGCATACTTATTGCGCCTACCCTGTTCTGATGGTGCTAGTGCACAGACTAGTCTGGACATAGGTGTTTTGCATATACCACAAGGCTGATTCTATCACGACACGACTCAAATGGCCTGCGCAAGGACAAATCTGTGTTCAGCCCATAATGTTTGCAGCGAAATATGTATCATGTATACGCAACTAGGAGGTACCAAGATATGTCTACGCTCATGTGTAGTCTACCCTGTTTTGGTTGCGCATGTGTTTAGTCTAGACACGCTTGTTTTGCGTATGATATAAGACTGGTTTTATCACGATACGAGGTATGCGCAAGGAAAAATGTGTTTCACCCCGTCTTGGTAAAAGCAAATGCAGTTTCATTAGTGTCTTTTCTTTTCGCACACTTTACGGTGCTCCAGTGTATGATGCTTACGATCGTTGTGAACACATAAATTTTACCACAGACTTGACCGATTCTTCTCGTCGCATATGGCAATTTTCCGAGGGTACAGCTCTTTAAAAATGCGCATTAAAATTACAAATAAAAAAGGGATTTTGTTCTTTTCGCATAATAAGCAATACTTTGGCTAACAACACTATTTAGACCATTACCCGGTTGGATAGAATCTTAAGTCCGCTAGATCAGTAGGCCAGCGCTAATCCCAGTGACCTACCTGGACTCCTACCATAGACAAAAAGACAGACACACAACAAAAATTCCAAATAAACATACAGACGGATATAAGTCATTCTACAAAGGATGAGGAATTCCTGTCCCTCACCTAAATACTTGTATACCCTTTTTCCATTTCAAGTATCTTGTCTTTGATAGAATGTTTTAATTAAAGTGACCGAATATCTAACATTTACGTTAGCGACTTGGCTAGTTAATGCAGTTGTTCATATTTATTTATAAATAAATTAAGAGATACCCCCCTTATATTTGCTTGTCCCACTGCAAAATAGTGAAAGTTGAACTTCAGTTTGACAAAAAGTGCTAATGTAAACAAAACAAATAAATACATGTTGTGAGTCTGTGACAGAAACCTACCAATGACAGAAGCGTCGTATACCCATTGGTTTTGATTTGAAGCCGTGTCAAGTTGGTTGTGGTGTGTCCCGCAGTTCTTGTCATACTCTGTTACCGCAGTTGCAGTTGTAGTTTATACAGGGTTACTACCCATGAAAATGACCTTGCACTGGAATTTTGTGAGGTAAGGAGCGCCAATTAAAAATGAAATATGAAACAATTATCTAAATTAAGTAGTGAGTAAGACAGGTAATCTGTCATCCCTGTTACCCACTAATCTATAAAAACCAAAAGCTGCAAATAAAACAAAACACAAACACTGAAAAAAGTATGATAGACATCAATATTATTGTGTAAACATTTTTAAGTTTTTGCCTCTAGAAAGCAAAATAAGTGTGAGTTTGCATACTTTTTGTCATTCCTGTTACCGTCATCCATGTTACTGTCATCTCTGTTACCCACCAACAGTAACAGGAGTGACACTTTAAATTTAATTAAGTATGTAAAATATGAAAGATGTTTGTATTTGACATTTATAGTTCTTTCAACTAGACTAATTTGAATATGCCGTGTCTTTTACAGAACATGTTAAGCGGCATATAATAGGCTGTTGTTGGCCGCAGTAACAGGGATGACACATATCCACAGAATAAGTAACAGGGATGACACATTCATAGTACACTTTTATCAGGTTGAATCACATTTTACATAAAGAAGGCATCTGCTAATGTTTGGGAAGATCTGTTGAATTTTCAGCATTTTTTTTTTTTTTATCTTTGCCTCAAATCAGTGATTATCACCACCTTAAAGGTGAACTGAACAGTCACTCTGAGCCTTTAAGAGCTCATTTTATCCAAAACATATTCACCAGATATCGACTTCACTTTATTAAAAATTTAAGTTACTTTTGGTATTTTAACATCTTTCAGTTTAGCTGTCATTCTTGTTACTGAATATCATTCATGTTGTCATTTTCGTTATTGCTGAAAATTATTGTTGTCATTCCCGTTACCAAATGTCATTCCTGTTACCGGTCAACTTTTGCTCAATATATAAACTAATCCAATGTTCTGCTGTTGCATTTATTTACCATTTTGAAAATTGATGCCTGCAGCTACCTTTTGCAGAAAATGAAGATACTCATCCTATAATTTCTCAAAATAGATTTGATGGCATTTGTCTCAAAACGTTTTGTTTCAGTAAAATGGTAAGTTATTAATTATATTATTAGTAACAAAAATTTTTCCTTTTAACAAGTTTGTTAACTTGGAGGTCTAAACAGGAACTTTTTAATACGAAAGAAGAAAATAACTACGATAATTATTTCATTTAGGAAATAAGGTTTCTTGTTGTGGTAACAGGAATGACATTTTAAACCAGAGCAGCAATCAAAATAAAGTCAATATGTATTATTATGCAAATTCTCTTGTCTAAATTAATGGTTTATTGTTGTTAGATATTCAGAGTTGAGATTAGAATAAAACAAATCAAAATCAGTTGTGTTATTTATGCAAAACAAAAAAGCCCAAATTCCTTCATTTTTGTAGAATGACTCATATACATCTGATCAAAGAAACATTTTTTCAGCCATCCGATCTTATACGAACTAAACTCAGACTAAGACTAACAAGATAGATTAATTAGCCAGCAATAATTTGCATCAACCTTGATGAGACCAAAAACAGGCATATGACGCCCTAATGACGTCGCATTGATATCGAGGCGATGTCACCTTGTCGCATCGACGTCAATATGACGTCATTTCGACGTCATGTACCTACCGGGAAGACGCTTTTCATAAATTATATTACTGAGCTCCATGATCAAAGAAACATTTTTTCAGCTATCCGAGCTTAAGGTGGTGATAATCACTGATTTGGGACAAAGACAAAAATCTGCATAAAATACTCAAAACAACACTGATCTTTCCAAAACTTAGCAGATGCCTTATTTATGTTGTTTCTCATAATTCAGAATCCCAAAATGCAGCATTTGTTAATGTTAAAAAGTGTTTTTATAAGAGAAGATCAAAGGGTAATTTTCTGCGAATAAATCTGAAAAAAATAATATCATTATTGAAAATATACTTAGTGCTTAGAGTACCTTGTTGCATAATGGACAGCGTCCTAGCAATTATTTTTTCAAACTCTTTCACACATTATCAGGCTGAGCAGATGAAAAAAGATGCAGTATGTGTCCATTTTTTTTTATTGTGAAAACACACAGGTGAGACAGGTGATACTATTTTAACAAGGTTGAACAATTTCATCTACACACCACTGATCATGTCAGTAATGTATTATTTATATTGTAGGTGTTAACGTAGGTATGCTTGCCTACCATATATTTTATAAATGCGTCCAATGTACATTTACTTTGTACATGGATGAACATTTGAGAAAAAGCTACCGTTTCCATCTGGTCAAAAATTACAATTTGGGAAAGAGTTAGAATAAATAATTGCTAGGACGCTCTTCATTATGCAATAATGCACCTTCAGCACTACGCAAATTTTCAATAACGATATTATTTTTTCAGATTTTTTCGCAGAAAATTACCCTTTGATCTTTCCTTATAAAAATACTTTTTTTAAGGAGCATGTACGTCTATTTTGTATTCTAAACTGTCAAGAACAACAAAAATAAGAAGTCTGCTAACTTTCAGGGAGATACGTTACTTTTTTATGGTCTT
Organism: Ctena decussata; assembly: GCA_963989385.1. Classification (NCBI taxonomy): domain Eukaryota; kingdom Metazoa; phylum Mollusca; class Bivalvia; order Lucinida; family Lucinidae; genus Ctena; species Ctena decussata. Next base: position 23,101,682 of record OZ022502.1, read on the forward strand.
ATGCAGATTTTTACATTTACCATAAATCACCACCTTAAACAAACTAAAATCAGACTAAGAGCTACAAGATTCATTGATTAGCCAGCAATAATTTGCATCGACCTTGATGAGACCAAAAAACAATCACATGACGACCTAATGACGTCGCACTGACATCGAGGCGACGTCGCCATGTCGCATCGACGTCAATTTGACGTCATTTCGACGTCATGTGCCTGCCGGGAAGATGCTTTTCGTAAAATATATTACTGAGCACTATGTTAAAATAGAGTTATATCCCATCGTCCATACAGTCATTGTTGCAAACAGTCAGAAATTTGCGCACTTCTCGCGTGAAACTGATATTTTTTCCTGCTATTCTCTTTAGCTAGTCTGTCCAGTTTTGATCACCATCTTCATTCACTACCAGATGATACTCCATATTGGAAGACATAACTAGCCATCGTTTACATCGATTAAGAATGATTTTGCAGTGAAAAAAAACAGCGGCCTCATTATCATTTCAGTCACTTTCCAATAGAGGCATATGTCTCTGTCGCCGACTGCGCCTTGTTATCTCGACAATTGTTCTGAAATAGGAATCATCCCACCGTTGTTTCCTCAATTGGTTGTGAACACCTTCAAGATATGTTGCACGCAAATCGTTCCCTTGTTAACTGTGTTCTGCGAGAATGCCACTTTGAATGAATATTCTGTTTGTTACGGCAAATGAAAAGAGTTGTATTCTTGGAAATGTAAAATAATTAGTTCAGAATTCCATCTCAAGAGGTAACTGGAAGAACCGAATCTCACTCTTCATGTAGGTGCCCTTACCCAGCGGGCACATGACGTCGCAGTGATGTTGCACTCGGACGTCGATGATAATTGTCATGTCTCACAAATTTGAAGAAAAGAGCGCTTCAGTTGTTAGGAATGTTGTGAAAAAGTTTCATTGTCGGATGAAAAAAAAAACCTGTATAGACTGGACTATATTTGAAAATTGGTCGTGGTCTCGAAACAGAAAAAAATAATACATATATATAAAGAGAGAGAAAATTTTGCGTTTTCCAATATGCAAACGCAACTTATCTCATCATTCGCTTTAACACGTAGCAACACAATCAATACCGGGAAATGTATTGAACTGTATAGGAAAGACGCGTTTCATACGATATTATAAAAACATCAGTTAACACCGCTTGTTTATGTATACTGTGTAGATTTTTAAAGTTATGAGATTTTTATAGGTGTGAAATACTTTCATTCAAAACCATTTTACGAGAGAGCCTGCACTGCTAAGACTTGTCTGCGTAAATGCAGTTTCTAGTCAGAAAATGTGTAGTACGCACTAGAGTGCAGAATAATAAATGCATGCCAAAAATTCTATGTCATTCGATATCATTTATTCTCGCATAGTGCACTTTGACATGACCTGTTCCTGCTGAGTCAGAAATACCGCGGTACAAACTCTAAAATTTCGAGCACTGACAAAAATGCGACATCGTAATTTCTGTATACTGTATAGATTTTCAAAGTTATGAGATTTTTATAGGTGTGAAATACTTTCTTTCCAAACCATTTTATGAGAGAGCTTGCACTGCTTAGACTACTCTGCGTAAATGCGGTTTCTAGTCAGAAAAAAAGTGTAGTACGCACTAGAGTGAGTAAGATGTTGCGTGTTTGACTCTCCATGCACTAACTGAGCAGACTGTGCATATGCGCAGTTGCAAATGCTCATCTGAAAAATTTTTCTTCGCGTGGCGCAACTCTAAATATTCCAGCCACATTCAATGATAACAGATTTATTCCTCATGCTCAGCTGACACAAAATGCTGAAACAACGGCGTGTCATTAGCGTTGGTTAAACGTTACTATGACGTGGAATTAACGTTGATATTGACGGTTACATGTTACTTTAGACATAGCTGATCATACGAGGCGCAAATTTGTACTCAGTAATAAAAAGGCTTATTAAAGATGTTTTGCTATAGTTTATTCGATGATCACAAAACATTGAATCACATTGAATCAACGTTGATTCAATGATGATTCAACTTTTTGTGTCTGCTGGCTTGATGAGACTGATTCAATGATGATTCAACTTTTTGTGTCTGCTGGCTTGGTGAGACTGAACTGCAAACAGCGCAGATCCTGATACGACTGCTCTTCTAGGCCTGCAATGTTAGTCCCAGTAGTAAGAACTGCAGGATGTTATAACTGTTACTGAGCTCAAACTCTCGAAAGTACACTTTGTAAATGTTATAAATCGGTACTTTGTTATCTCCAGCCATACCCCAATGAAAACACCGGTTCTCGTCCGATCACCGAAATTAAGCAACTCGACGCACGTTTAGTTCTTGGATGGGTGACCGCCTGGGAATACCGGGTGTTGCAGACGTGTCTGCCTTTCTTTATTTTCTAGTTTTTATTTTTGTTTTTTCGATAGTTTTCTTTCCCCTATTTCACGATGAATACACGTGTATCTCTGCGCTGTGCAAAGGAAAATACTTTTCTCTCAACGTTAAAGACCTTTGATATATTCTGCCGGTAACTGTCTTCTGTGCACTGTCCACTCGCCCTTCGTTTTGGAGCATGCTGAAAAGTAGTGCATGTTGTTTGCGGTTTTCTTTCTACTATTTACTGTCCAGTGACGTGTCTACTGTCTGTCTACTGCGTCCTGGATACTGTTTACCGCAGCATTTCTGCTACAAATGGACGTGGTACAAGCACAGGGGCATGGGTACAAGGTCGCAGCATGTGCGCCTGTTTAAGCGCATCCGGACTCTGCAATGGTGTACCTTCAACCAAAGTGGAGTCGCACAAACAGATGAAACCCAGATAAGCTTCACTGTAACCTGCACTTTATGAGAGATGAACCCTGGTGGCCCGTAAGAATAATAAATGCATGCCAAAATTTCTATATAGCAAATACTTATATTTGGGCAGTAAAACACACACGCAGACACATCTAATTGTCTGTACATTTAAGTTCTGCGATAATTAAAACAAATAAAAAATAATAAATAAATTAAAAAGGCAGTTTTGGTATTTTTTCTTGTCAATTTTAGTTTTGTATGATCGAAATGCAGAGTTTATCAATTTTGGCAATATGTACAAATTTTGGCATTATTTCTTTTCTCTATCGAATTGCTTTCTTCATCTGAAGATCGATGTTAATGAAACGCGGACGTAGAATAATTAGTTGTGACTGTGGACAGACTTCCAATATCATTATTTTTTTCTGATTCAGATAAACAGATACCTAATGGAAGGCCCAAAGAGACGGATCAGATCTTCACATTGATACATACTACCCAGAAGGCACACAGACTTATAATGACGTCGCATTGACGACGACGCAACCAGATGACATCGCATTGACGTCATTCTGACGTCATATGCCCGCTGGGAAATACTTTTCTGCACAGCAGGCATATAACGTCGACATTACGTTGTATTGACGTCGATGCGGCATGTTGGCGTCGCATCGACCCCATTTTGATATCATTACGACGTCATATACCTGCTGGGTGTCTTGTAATGCTTTGTAACTAATTTGCATCGTTTTAATTTACCCTCTCTATTGGGACGTCTTTAAATTACAAAATTATTCTAAAATTTAAACAGGTGCTTATACTAGCCGACAGTGTGTCAAAAATACTGATAGGATATGACGCATTGCACATCTTGATCTGATTCTAAAGTGATTTCTCAGATACATCTATTCGAAAATTTAGGATCACTGCGGTACTTTTTGTTAATCTTGCAGCTCTTGGGTAACATCATTGATTATAAAGGATCGGTCATATTTGCACGTGTATTTTATGCTCATCTCTTTAAACTTTATGAGCCTTGCCCGGACAAAATACGTTTGAAACTATACGCAAACAGTGGGTACCAAGATAAGTCTGTGCAGCTGCATAGTTTGTCAGAGTTAGTGAAGGTAACCGTTTGATTCCCAGAAGGCATACTTATTGCGCCTAACCTGTTATGATTGCGCTAGTGCACAGACTAGTCTGGACATAGGTGTTCTGCATATGCCACAAGGCTGATTTTATCACGACACGACTCAAATGGTCTGCGCACGGAAAAATGTGCTTCAGCCCATAATTGCTGCAGCGAAATATGTAGGTATACGCAACTAAGTGGTACCAAGATATGTCTACGCTCATGTGTAGTCTACCCTGTTCTGATTGCGCATGCGTCTAGTCTAGACACGCGTGTTTTGCGTATGAAATAAGACTGGTTTTATCACGACTCGAGGTATGCGCAAGGAAAAATGTGTTTCACCCCATCTTGGTAAAAGCAAATGCAGTCCCGTCAGTGTCACGTCTTTTCGCACACTTCACGGAGCTCCAGTGTATGATGCTCAAGATTGTTTATACATGTTGTGAACGCATAAATGCTACCTCAGACTGGGCTGATTCTTCTCGTCGCATGTGGCAATTTTCTGAGGTGCGGCTCTTGGGTTACATCATTGATAATCAAGACAATCAATGGTCGGTCATATTTGCACGTGCATTTTATGCTCATCTCTTGTGTTGAACGTTATGAGCCTTGTCCGGGCAAAATATGTTTGACGCTGCACGCAAACAGTGGGTACCAAGATAAGTCCGTGCAGCTGCGTTGTCTGTCAGAGTAAGTGCAATGCACCTTTTGATTCCTAGAAGGCATACTTAGTGCGCCTACCCTGTTCTGATGGTGCTAGTGCAAAGACTAGTCTGGACATAGGTGTTTTGCAAATACCACAAGGCTGATTCTATCACGAAACGACTCAAATGGCCTGCGCAAGGACAAATCTGTGTTCAGCCTATAATGTTTGCAGCGAAATATGTATCATGTATACGCAACTAGGAGGTACCAAGATATGTCTACGCTCATGTGTAGTCTACCCTGTTCTGATTGCGCATGCGTCTAGTCTAGACACGCTTGTTTTGCGTATGAAATAAGACTGGTTTTATCACGATACGAGGTATGCGCAAGGAAAAATGTGTTTCACTCCATCTTGGTAAAAGCAAATGCAGTTCCATTAGTGTCTTTTCTTTTCGCACTATTTACGGCGCTCCAGTGTATGATGCTCACGATCATTGTGAACACATAAATTTTACCACAGACTGGACTGATTCTTCTCGTCGCATATGGCAATCTTCCGAGGGTGCGGCTCTTTAAAAATGCGCATTAATATTACAAATAAAAAAGGGATTTTGTTCTTTTCGCATAATAAGCAATCCTTTGGCTAACAACACTATTTAGACCATTACCCGGTTGGACACAATCTTAAGTCCGCTAGATCAGTAGGCCAGCGCTTATCCCACTGACCTACCGGGACTCCTACCATAGACAAAAAGACAGACACACAACAAAAATTCCAAATAAACATACAGACGGATATAAGTCATTCTACAAAAGATGAGGAATTCCTGTCCCTCACCTAAATACTTGTATACCCTTTTTCCATTTCAAGTATCTTTTCTTTGATAGTATGTTTTAATTAAAGTGACCGAATATCTAACATTTACGATAGTGACTGGGCTAGTTAATGCAGTTGTTCATATTTATTTATAAATAAATTAAGAGTTACCCACCTTATAATTGCTTGTCCCACTGCAAAATAGTGAAAGTTGAACTTCAGTTTGACAAAAAGTGCTAATGTAAACAAAACAAATAGACACATGTTGTGAGTCTGTGACAGAAACCTACCAATGACAGAAGCGTCGTATACCCATTAGTTTTTATTTGAAGCCGTGTCAAGTTGGTTTTGGTGTGTCCCGCAGTTCGCGTCATACTCTGTTACCGCAGTTGCAGTTGTAGTTTATACAGAGTTACTACCCATGAAAATGACCTTGCACTGGACTTTTGTGAGGTAAGGAGCGCCAATTTTATAAAAACATTAAATTATTTTATGCAAAGTTTGCTTAGAGGTAAATATGAATCAATTATCTAAATTAAGTAGTGAGTAAGACAGGTAATCTGTCATCCCTGTTACCCACTAATCTATAAAAACAAAAAGCTGCAAATAAAACAAAATACAAACACTGAAAAAGTATGATAGACATCAATATTATTGTGTAAACATTTTTAAGTTTTTGCCTCTAGAAAGCAAAATAAGTGTGAGTTTGCATACTTTTTGTCATTCCTGTTACCGTCATCCTTGTTACTGTTATCTCTGTTACCCACCAACAGTAACAGAAATGAAACTTTAAATTTAATTAAGTATTTTTGTCATTCCTGTTACCGTCATCCCTGTTACTGTTATCTATGTTACCCACCAACAGTAACAGAAATGACACTTTAAATTTAATTAAGTATGTAAAATATGAAAGATGTTTGTGTTTGACATTTATAGTTCTTTCAACTAGACTAATTTGAATATGCCGTGTCTTTTACAGAACATTTTAAGCGGCATATAATAGCCTGTTGTTGGTCGCAGTAACAGGGATGACACATATCCACAGAATAAGTAGTACACTTTTATCAGGTTGAATCACATTTTACATAAAGAAGGCATCTGCTAATGTTTGGGAAGATCTGTTGAATTTTCAGCATTTTATGAAAACTTTTGTCTTCGCCTCAAATCAGTGATTATCACCACCTTAAAGGTGAACTGAACAGTCACTCTGAGCCTTTGATAGCTCATTTTATCCAAAACATATTCACCAGATATCGACTTCACTTTAATCAAAATTTAAGTTACTTTTGGTATTTTAACATCTTTCAGTTTAGCTGTCATTCTTGTTACTGAATATCATTCATATTGTCATTTTCGTTATTGCTGAAAATTATTGTTGTCATTCCTGTTACCAAATGTCATTCCTGTTACCAGTCAACTTTTGCTCAATATATAAACTAATCCAATGTTCTGCTGTTGCATTTATTTACCATTTTGAAAATTGATGCCTGCAGCTACCTTTTGCAGAAAATGAAGATACTCATCCTATAATTTCTCAAAATAGATTTGATGGCATTTGTCTCAAAACGTTTTGTTTCAGTAAAATGGTAAGTTATTGATTATATTATTAGTAACAAATAATTTTTCCTTTTAACAAGTTTGTAAACTTGGAGGTCTAAACAGGAACTTTTTAATACGAAAGAAGAAAATAACTACGATAATTATTTCATTTAGGAAATAAGGTTTCTTGTTGTGGTAACAGGAATGACATTTTAAACCCAAGCAGCAATCAAAATAAGCCAACATGTATTACTATGCAAATTCACTTGTCTAAATTAATGGTTTATTGTTGTTAGATATTCAGAGTTGAGATTAGAATAAAACAAATCAAAATCAGTTGTGTTATTTTTGCAAAACAAAAAAGCCCAAATTCCTTCACTTTTGTAGAATGACTCATATACATATGATCAAAGAAACATTTTTTCAGCTATCCGATCTTATACGAACTAAACTCAGACTAAGACTAACAAGATAGATTAATTAGCTAGCAATCATTTGCATCAACCTTGATGAGACCAAAAACAGGCATATGACGCCCTAACGACGTCGCATTGATACTTTAGACATAGCTGATCATACGAGGCGCAAATTTGTAATCAGTAATCAAAAAAGGCTTATTAAAGATGTTTTGCTACAGTTTATTCGATGATCACAAAACATTGAATCACATTGAATCAACGTTGATTCAATGATGATTCAACTTTTTGTGTCTGGCTTGATGAGACTGATTCAATGATGATTCAACTTTTTGTGTCTGCTGGCTTGGTGAGACTGAACTGCAAACAGCGCAGATCCTGATACGACTGCTCTTCTAGGCCTGCAATGTTAGTCCCAGTGGTAAGAACTGCAGGATATTATAACTGTTACTGAGCTCAAACTCTCAAAAGTACACTTTGTAAATGTTATATATCGGTACTTTGTTATCTCCTGCCTTACCCCGTTGAAAACACCGGTTCTCGTCCGATCACCGAAATTAAGCAACTCGACGCACGTTTAGTTCTTGGATGGGTGACCGCCTGGGAATACCGGGTGTTGCAGACTTGTCTGCCTTTCTTTATTTTCTAGTTTTATTTTTGTTTTTTCGATCGTTTTCTTTCCCCTATTTCACGATGAATACACGTGTATCTCTGCGCTGTGCGATGGAAAATTCTTTTCTCTCAGCGTTAAAGACCTTTGATATATTCTACCGTTAAAAGTACACTTTGTAAATGTTATATATCGGTACTTTGTTATCTACTGCCTTACCCCGTTGAAAACACCGGTTCTCGTCCGATCACCGAAATTAAGCAACTCGACGCACGTTTAGTTCTTGGTTGGGTGACCGCCTGGGAATACCGGGTGTTGCAGACTTGTCTGCCTTTCTTTATTTTCTAGTTTTATTTTTGTTTTTTCGATCGTTTTCTTTCCCCTATTTCACGATGAATACACGTGTATCTCTGCGCTGTGCGAAGGAAAATTCTTTTCTCTCAGCGTTAAAGGCCTTTGATATATTCTACCGTTAACTGTCTTCTGTGCACTGTCCACTCGCCCTTCGTTTTGGAGCATGCTGAAAAGTAGTGCATGTTGTTTGCGGTTTTCTTTCTACTATTTACTGTCCAGTGAAGTGTCTACCGTCTGTCTACTGCATCCTGGATACTGTTAACCGCAGCATTTCTGCTACAAATGGACGTGGTACAAGCACAGGGGCATGGGTACAAGGTCGCAGCATGTGCGCCTGTTTAAGCGCATCCGGACTCTGCAATGGTGTACCTTCAACCAAAGTGGAGTCGCACAAACAGATGAAACCCAGATAAGCATCACTGTAACCTGCACTTTATGAGAGATGAACCCTGGTGAACCCTGGTGGCCCGTAAGAATAATAAATGCATGCCAAAATTTCTATATAGCAAATGCTTATATTTGGGCAGTAAAACACACACGCAGACACATCTAATTGTCTGTACATTTAAGTTCTGCGATAGTTAAAACAAATAAAAAAATAATAAATAAATTAAAAAGGCAGTTTTGGTACTTTTTCTTGTCAATTTTAGTTTTGTATGATCGAAATGCAGAGTTTATCAATTTTGGCAATATGTACAAATTTTGGCATTATTTCTTTTCTCTATCGAATTGCTTTCTTCATCTGAATATCGATGTTAATGAAACGTGGACGTAGAACAATTAGTTGTGACTGTGGACAGACTTCCAATATCATTGTTTTTTTTCTGATTCAGATAAACAGATACCTAATGGAAGGCCCAAAGAGAACGGATCAGATCTTCACATTGATACATACTACCCAGCAGGTACACAAAGTTATAATGACGTCGTCATTACGTTGTATTGACGTCGATGCGGCATGTGGGCGTCGCATCGACCCCATTTCGACATCATTACGACGTCATATACCTGCTGGGTGTCTTGTAATGCTTTGTTAACAATTTGCATCGTTTTAATTTACCCTCTCTATTGGGACGTCTTTAAATTACTAGATTATTCTAAAATTTAAACAGGTGCTTATACTAGCCGACAGTGTGCCAAAAATACTAATAGGATATGACGCATTGCACATCTTGATCTGATTCTAAAGTGATTTCTCAAATACATCTATTCGAAAATTTAGGATCACTGCGGTACTTTTTGTTAATCTAGCAGCTCTTGGGTAACATAATTGATTATAAAGGATCGGTCATATTTGCACGTGTATTTTATGCTCATCTCTTTAAACGTTATGGGCCTTGCCCGGACAAAATACATTTGAAACTATACGCAAACAGTGGGTACCAAGATAAGTCTGTGCAGCTGCATAGTCTGTCAGAGTTAGTGAAGTTAACCGTTTGATTCCCAGAAGGCATACTTATTGCGCCTAACCTGTTATGATTGCGCTAGTGCACAGACTAGTCTGGACATAGGTGTTTTGCATATGCCACAAGGCTGATTTTATCACGACACGATTCAAATGGTCTGCGCACGGAACAATGTGCTTCAGCCCATAATTGCTGCAGCGAAATATGTAGGTATACGCAACTAGGTGGTACCAAGATATGTCTACGCTCATGTGTAGTCTACTCTGTTCTGCTTGCGCATGCGTCTAGTCTAGACACGCGTGTTTTGCGTATGAAATAAGTCTGGTTTTATCTCGACTCGAGGTATGCGCAAGGAAAAATGTGTTTCACCCCATCTTGGTAAAAGCGAATGCAGTCCCGTCAGTGTCACGTCTTTTCGCACTCTTCACGGAGCTCCAGTATATGATGCTCAAGATTGTTTATACATGTTGTGAACGCATAAATGCTACCACAGACTGTGCTGATTCTTCTCGTCGCATGTGGCAATTTTCCGAGGTGCGGATCTTGGGTTACATCATTGATAATCAAGATAATCAATGGTCGGTCATATTTGCACGTGCATTCTATGCTCATCTCTTGTGTTGAACGTTATGAGCCTTGTCCGGGCAAAATATGTCTGGCGCTGCACGCAAACAGTGGGTACCAAGATAAGTCCGTGCAGCTGCGTAGTCTGTCAGAGTAAGTGCAATGCACCTTTTGATTCCTAGAAGGCATACTTATGGCGCCTACCCTGTTCTGATGGTGCTAGTGCACAGACTAGTCTGGACATAGGTGTTTTGCATATACCACAAGGCTGATTCTATCACGACACGACTCAAATGGCCTGTGCAAGCAAATTCTCTTGTCTAAATTAATGGTTTATTGTTGTTAGATATTCAGAGCTGAGATTAGAATAAAACAAATCAAAATCAGTTGTTTTATTTTTGCAAAACAAAAAAGCCCAAATTCCTTCATTTTTTTTAGAATGACTCATATACATATGATCAAAGAAACATTTTTTCAGCTATCCGATCTTATACGAACTAAACTCAGACTAAGACTAACAAGATAGATTAATTAGCCAGCAATAATATGCATCAACGTTGATGAGACCAAAAACAGGCATATGACGCCCTAATGACGTCGCATTGATATCGGGGCGATGTCACCTTGTCGCATCGACGTCAATATGACGTCATTTCGACGTCATGTGTCTACCGGGATGATGCTTTTCATAAAATGTATTACTGAGCTCCATGATCAAAGAAACCTTTTTTCAGCTATCCGATCTTAAACAAACTAAAATCAGACTAAGACCTACAAGATTCATTAATTAGCCAGCAATAATTTGCATCGACCTTGATGAGACCAAAATACAAGCACATGACGTACTAGTGACGTCGCACTGACATCGAGGCGACGTCACAATGTCGCTTCGACGTCAATTTGACGTCATTTCGACATCATTTGCCTGCCGGGTAGACGCTTTTCGTAAATCGTATTACTGAGCACTATGTTAAAATAGAGTTATATCCCATCGTCCATACAGTTCTGTTGCAAACAGTTTCTCGCGTGAAACTGATATTTTTTCCTGCTATTCTCTTTAGCTCGTCTGTCCAGTTTTGTTCACCATCTTCATTCACTACCAGATGATATTCCATATGAGAAGACATAACTAGCCATCGTTTACATCGACTGAGAATGATTTTGCAGTAAAAAAAAAACAGCGGCCTCATTATCGTTCCCTGGTTAACTGGTCTGCGAGAATGCCACTTTGGATGAATATTCTGTTTGATGCGGCAAATGAAAAGAGTTGTATTCTTGAAAATGTAAAATGATTAGTTCAGAATCCCATCACAAGAGGTAACTGGATGAACCGAATCTCACTCTTCATGTAGGTGCCGTTATGCAGCGGGCACATGACGTCGCAGTGACGTTGCACTTTCGTCGATGATAGTTTGTCATGTCTCACAATTTTTTAAGAAAAGAGAGCTTCAGCTGTTTGGAATGTTGTGAAAAAGTTTCATTGTCGGATGAAAAAAACAGGCTGTTTAGAATGGACTATATTTGAAAATTGGTCGTGGTCTCGAGACAGAAAAAATAAATACATATATATATATAAAGAGAGATAAATTTTGCGTTTTCCAATATGCAATCGCAACTTATCTCATCATTCGCTTTAACACGTAGCAACACAATCAATAGCAGGAAATGTATTGAACTGTATAGGAAAGACACGTTTCATACGATATTATAAAAACATCAGTTAACACCGCTTGTTTATGCATACTGTGTAGATTTTTAAGGTTATGAGATTTTTATAGATGTGAAATGCTTTCATTCAAGACCATTTTACGAGAGAGCCTGCACTGCTTAGACTAGTCTGTGTAAATGCGGTTTCTAGTCAGAAAAAGTGTAGTACGCACTAGAGTGCAGAATAATAAATGCATGCCAAAAATTCTATGTCATTCGGTATCATTTATTCTCGTATAGTGCACTGTGACATGACCTGTTCCTGCTGAGTCAGAAATATCGCGGTAATGTACAAACTCAAAAATTTCGAGCACTGACAAAAATGCGAAATCGTAATTTCTGTATACTGTATAGATTTTCATAGTTATGAGATTTTTATAGGTGTGAAATATTTTCTTTCCAAACCATTTTATGAGAGAGCTTGCACTGCTTAGACTAGTCTGCGTAAATGCGGTATCTAGTCAGAAAAAAGTGTAGTACGCACTAGAGTGAGTAAGATGTTGCGTGTTTGACTCGCCATGCACTAACTGAGCAGACTGTGCATATGCGCAGTTGCAAATGCTCATCTGAAGACTTTTTCTTCGCGTGGCGCAACTCTAAATATTTCAGCCACATTCAATGATAACAGATTTATTCCTCATGCTCAGCTGACACAAAGCGCTGAAACAACGGCGTGTCATTAGCGTTGGTTAAACGTTACTATGACGTGGAATTAACGTTGATATTGACGGTTACATGTTACTTTAGACATAGCTGATCATACGAGGCGCAAATTTGTAATCAGTAATCAAAAAAGGCTTATTAAAGATGTTTTGCTACAGTTTATTCGATGATCACAAAACATTGAATCACATTGAATCAACGTTGATTCAATGATGATTCAACTTTTTGTGTCTGCTGGCTTGATGAGACTGATTCAATGATGATTCAACTTTTTGTGTCTGCTGGCTTGGTGAGACTGAACTGCAAACAGCGCAGATCCTGATACGACTGCTCTTCTAGGCCTGCAATGTTAGTCCCAGTAGAAAGAACTGCAGGATGTTATAACTGTTACTGATCTCAAACTCTCAAAAGTACACTTTGTAAATGTTATAAATCGGTACTTTGTTATCTACTGCCATACCCCGTTGAAAACACCGGTTCTCGTCCGATCACCGAAATTAAGCAACTCGACGCACGTTTAGTACTTGATGGGTGACCGCCTGGGAATACCGGATGCTGCAGACTTGTCTGCCTTTCTTTATTTTCTAGTTTTATTTTTGTTTTTTTTTCGATAGTTTTCTTTCCCCTATTTCACGATGAATACACGTGTCTCTCTGCGCTGTGCGAAGGAAAATACTTTTCTCTCAACGTTAAAGACCTTTGATATATTCTACCGGTAACTGTCTTCATGTGCACTGTCCACTCGCCCTTCGTTTTGGAGCATGCTGAAAAGTAGTGCATGTTGTTTGCGGTTTTCTTTCTACTATTTACTTCCATTGAAGTGTCTACTGTCTGTCTACTGCGTCCTGGATACTGTTTACCGCAGCATTTCTGCTACAAATGGACGTGGTACAAGCACAGGGGCATGGGTACAAGGTCGCAGCATGTGCGCCTGTTTAAGCGCATCCGGACTCTGCAATGGTGTACCTTCAACCAAAACGGAGTCGCACCAACAGATGAAACCCAGATAAGCATCACTGTAACCTGCACTTTATGAGAGATGAACCCTGGTGTCCCGTAAGAATAATAAATGCATGCCAAAATTTCTATATAGCAAATATTTATATTTGGGCAGTAAAACACACACGCAGGCACATCTAATTGTCTGTAAATTTAAGTTCTGCGATAGTTAAAACAAATAAAAAAATAATAAATAAATTAAAAAGGCAGTTTTGGTACTTTTTCTTGTCAAGTTTAGTTTTGTATGATCGAAATGCAGAGTTTATCAATTTTGGCAATATGTACAAATTTTGGCATTATTTCTTGCTCTATCGAATTGCTCTTCATCTGAAGATCGATGTTAATGAAACGTGGACGTAGAACAAATAGTTGTGACTGTGGACAGACTTCCAATATCATTATTGTTTTCTGATTCAGATAAACAGATACCTAATGGAAGGCCCAAAGAGAACGGATCAGATCTTCACATTGATACATACTACCCAGCAGGTACACAAAGTTATAATGACGTCGCATTGACGACGACGCAACCAGATGACATAGCATCGACGTCATTCTGACGTCATATGCCCGCTGGAAAATACTTTTCTGCCCAACAGGCACATGACGTCGACATTACGTTGTATTGACGTCGATGCGGCATGTTGGCGTCGCATCGACCCCATTTCGACATCATTACGACGTCATATGCCTGCTGGGTGTCTTGTAATGCTTTGTAAACAATTTGCATCGTTTTAATTTACCCTCTCTATTGGGACGTCTTTAAATTACTAGATTATTCTAAAACTTGAACAGGTGCTTATACTAGCCGACAGTGTGCCAAAAATACTAATAGGATATGACGCATTGCACATCTTCATCTGATTCTAAAGTGATTTCTCAGATACATCTATTCGAAAATTTAGGATCACTGCGGTACTTTTTGTTAATCTTGCAGCTCTTGGGTAACATCATTGATTATAAAGGATCGGTCATATTTGCACGTGTATTTTATGCTCATCTCTTTAAACGTTATGAGCCTTGCCCGGACAAAATACGTTTGAAACTATACGCAAACAGTGGGTACCAAGATAAGTCTGTGCAGCTGCATAGTCTGTCAGAGTTAGTGAAGTTAACCGTTTGATTCCCAGAAGGCATACTTATTGCGCCTAGCCTGTTATGATTGCGCTAGTGCACAGACTAGTCTGGACATAGGTGTTTTGCATATGCCACAAGGCTGATTTCATCACGACACGACTCAAATGGTCTGCGCACGGAAAACTGTGCTTCAGCCCATAATTGCTGCAGCGAAATATTTATGTATACGCAACTAGGATGTACCAAGATATGTCTACGCTCATGTGTAGTCTACCCTGTTCTGCTTGCGCATGCGTCTAGTCTAGACACGCGTGTTTTGCGAATGAAATAAGACTGGTTTTATCACGACTCGAGGTATGCGCAAGGAAAAATGTGTTTCACCCCATCTTGGTAAAAGCGAATGCAGTCCCGTCAGTGTCACGTTTCTTCTCACACTTCACGGATCTCCAGTATATGATGCTCAAGATTGTTTATACATGTTGTGAACGCATAAATGCTACCACAGACTGTGCTGATTCTTCTCGTCGCATGTGGCAATTTTCCGAGGTGCGGCTCTTGGGTTACATCATTGATAATCAAGATAATCAATGGTCGGTCATATTTGCACGTGCATTTTATGCTCATCTCTTGTGTTGAACGTTATGAGCCTTGTCCGGACAAAATATGTTTGGCGCTGCACGCAAACAGTGGGTACCAAGATAAGTCCGTGCAGCTGCGTAGTCTGTCAGAGTAAGTGCAATGCACCTTTTGATTCCTAGAAGGCATACTTATTGCGCCTACCCTGTTCTGATGGTGCTAGGTGTTTTGCATATACCACAAGGCTGATTCTATCACGACACGACTCAAATGGCCTGCGCAAGCAAATTCTCTTGTCTAAATTAATGGTTTATTGTTGTTAGATATTGTTAGAAGCCACCCTCTTGTTTCCAAAAGTAAGCTCCCTTTAAAATATGGCAGTTGTATAGAGATTTATATATATTTATATAGAATACAAGGCATCTGTATTATATAACTGCATGATACTTGTCTATGGACAAGTAAATTTTTCACTTGTCCTTAGGTAAATGGGGCAACTAGGACAAGTCGGGCATAGTATTTCCACAACCTTCGTGTAACACAAAACTTTGCTATGATCAGAGAGTAATCTGAAAAGAAAACTCATTGCAAGGTACTCAGGTAACAAATATTTTATCAGAAGAAAAAGAATTTGATATCATTTTCCGTCCCATTCCAAACAGAAGCGCATATACATGCTAACACACAACATGACTGCAAGAAGCTTATTTTCTCTGGGTGAGTCATTCTCTTTACTGTGACTGGAATAAAAAAGGATTCTTCTTCCTGCCCGTACTGATGAACGCAAACACAGCTACCAGATGCGGCTGTGATTACATCTAAGGTAGCATTACATGTAAAAGTAAGCCGGACAGGCATTGGCGTTATACAGAAAATGTCGTGATGTGAGCTTGTGTTAATTCTCATCACAAAAGTCCTTTAAAATGTAGCTATAAGTGCAATGAGAAGAGGCAAAATTCGCTGTGTGAAACAGAGCATTAACAGTATATACGGGTAGGTCAAGGTAAGCAAACGACACTGGTGTTCCGGACACACTATATTATGATGCATGCTTGTGTGAAGTTTCATCAAAAAAGGTCTTTTAGTCTCTGAATAATCACCTTAACGATAGTTTTGGGCAAAAATTGTTCAGAATAACGATGCCGCCAGAAAATGCCTTCCATGTCGTTCCTGCTAGCCACAGCAGTAGCGACGGAAAGGAAGACTTAGAATTCTGTGGTAGGTTTGCAATAAATATAGGGTAAAAATGATTAACAGTGTTTTATTGCCTGAGGGGAGCCTTAATGAATATAGAACCACACTGTCCATCTGAAAGTTTGTTACAAATATTCCGATGGATAGGTAGAGCTAGGAAGTTAAAAAAAGGTACGCAGCCTGAAAGGGGTGCATGGGTATTAACCGTAGTGTCCGCCTTTTTTACACGAAGGGGCAAGTTTCGTGACTTCCTGTTTCATTATATGGAATAATAATAATAATAAACATCCAAAATGTTTCTACTTTGAAAGGAAAAATTTGCTCGTGGTGGTGCAAATTTTCCCAAATAGCCCCGTTTTAGCAGGGTGGTACAAAAGAAAATAGAATCTAACGGTGATCAGGACTTACAGAGGATAATCAAATATACATAGGCTATGCTTGGGCGAAATGTGATTTTTTTTTTGTTTTTTTTTTTATTTGAAGTTGAGTTTGAGTAAATCATTATAGGATGTATGACTGTAATACTTATCGAAAATAGTAATAATATAAGCGTGGTATATTTGTTGTTGCCATGGCAACAACTTCTAATAACACATTTTTAAAGCGTTTAAATAACCTTTTTTTGCAGTATTTCATGCTGGATTTTCTTGATTTGATTTGTAATATCTATTATTAGATGTATTTAAAAAAATATATAATTTACGTAAGATTTAAAGCGCCGTATGGTTGCCGTTGCCATGGTAACAACCTCAAAACTATCACATTTCTAAATCATTTTTAACACATTTCGCAGTATTTCTGCATTTTATTCTTTATTTGACTTGTTTAAACTGTTATTTGATGTTTTCATGTGATAAACACAGATATGTTTTCATATATTAACGTGTTATGATTGACGTTGCCATAGCAACAACTTCAATCTTACTCATTTTTTTAGATTATTATTTTTTTAGCTGGGCCGCTTAGCGCAATCGGAGGGCACCTGACTCATAGGTCAGAGGTCCTGAGTTCGAAACCCGGTCTGGCCATATACTTTCGTTTCTCCTTCCACTGATTCAAGGCAGTTGTCAGTTACTGACGAAGTATGTGTTAACCGCTTAGGAGGTCTAAGCCTGCCCAGGAATAGTGTTTTTAGTTTAACTGACCGTCCCGACATAACCATAGTTGTTTACCGTGGACGTTAAGCAGTAAATCAATCAATCAATCAATTTTGTTTTAGTATTTTGTTGTGTTTATGCCACTAAAATTTTAATTCACTTGGAAATACCTTAATTAATACACTGCTAAGGCCATTAATGGGATAAGATTGAACGAATTAACAAAAACATAAATATATGTTGTTGTTTTTTTTGTTGTTTTTTTATCACTTTTATTAAATTGTTATAGCTTTTGCAAACCGACCCTCATCAAAAATGGATACTGGATACTTACCTACTCTAATTTTGATGATATTTGTCAGCTACATTTTCAGAATAAATCCAACAAGGCAATCCAATATTAGTGTCCTACAGACATTCGACCAGATTAGGGTGTATTATTGTTACTCATTCATCTGTCTGTCTGTCCATTTGTCCCTCCATAAAACCTAGATCATGAGATAACAAGGCAACTGCTTGGTTGCCTGCTCAGTGTGTCAACTAGCAGGGTTTTGTCCACTTTCCCCTATGTTTTCTTGGTTGTCTATCAACCGGCCAGAACGTAGGTTGTCATGATGGCAACTTGAAGTTACCATTGCCCTACTTTGAGAGAATGATAGCCCATTGATAGATTGAAAAGTACCCAAGCAGGTATTCCGAAACTGGATAAAACGATTGATTGTGTTGTCAATAATGACAGAAAACTTGCATAAATATACTGTATGGTTTAATATTGCTTAATATGTGTTGTTATGACTGGGGCTCTGCACACTTTGCTCACTTGTTTCCCCTCAGGTAAGTAACCAACTTGAACACCTCAGTGAGATGTTTTCTCTACAGACTTCTGTGATTAAACGCCCGCGCCCACGTGGTTCATATGGAACACTAATCTGTAGTCATTACTTTTTGTGTCGAAATGAAAGTTACCAGATTCGTGCTTGTGGTGCATGGTTGAGTGCGAGTGTTGCATGGATTGGAAAGACCTCAGTACGTAGAACAGTGAACTCCAAGCGGCGTCAGCTGCGAGGTGTTTACATTTCTTTCCAATCCATGCAACCCTCGCACTCAACCGGTTGACTATTATATAAACGTTAAGATGCACTGTGTGACCGGGTCGGGGTAAATACCACAAAGAACTACTAAGCGGCATTAAGAACTGCTAAGAGGCAACAAGAACTACATACTAAGAGGCACTAAGAACTACTAAGAGGCAACAAGAACTACATACTAAGCGGCATTAAGAACAACTAAGAGGCAACAAGAACTACATACTAAGAGGCACTAAGAACTACTAAGAGGCAACAAGAACTACATACTAAGCGGCATTAAGAACTACTAAGAGGCAACAAGAACTACATACTAAGAGGCACTAAGAACTACTAAGAGGCACCAAGAATTACTATGCTGAAAATGACTCATTGAAAATAGATAAATGTTGATTTAAATGTTTTGCTTCTACATGGCTGCAATAGCAACAAGGATGGTTAACGAAACAAGCCATATTATGTACTTTTGTTACTAGTGAAGTACTTATCTGTTAACTAATCTGTTTTGTTGTCCTCTAAGGTATGCGGCAGTAAAAACATTTCGACATATTTCCGTAAGAAGGATTTATTAAGCATTCTTAGATACAGAAAACATAAGTCAGTATATCATACAGCAGGGTATTTTTTAGAGAGAAATAGAGACGCATCATGTAAAAAAAGGTCTCCCAGTGGGCACACGACGTCGATATGACGTCGTACTGTCGTTTGTACGCCGTCATTTCAACGTCGTGTGACTGCTGGGCTTAGACTACATGGAACAGAAAAACTTAAATCAGACTGTCTACACATTTACAGTGGAAACTGGCCAGCAATCTGTTTTTACCTTATGCAGGCACTCCACGTTTCACAGGTTATTACTCCAAACACGGACGAATTGCAGCACATTGTTTAAATTAATCTAAGTGTTCATGACGTAAAATACCTCTTTACATGGTGCTTCTTGTTATAATACTTTAAACCATTTGTTGAAAATTCAAAACTTTTAAAAATGGTGAATGAGACTCCTTCATGTTATTCATCTGTATATAAAGGGAGGCAACTTACATGACTTCCTGTGTGCTCCCCTGTACTAAGAAAACCTTCCAAACAGGGGTGTTCTCTTAAAAATTCTATAGAAGCAAAGTAATTTCTTCAAGAACAGACCCCACAAGAAAATGGAAATTGACAGAACTACTGAATACCAAATATTCAAAGAAAAGCGACAGTCATCACACAAAAACAACATACACGAAATTCAACAAAACATGATATTGTACGAACTATCATCATGGGATACGTTACGCAATTCCTCAGAATTAATTTTCTGCGTCTATTAAAATAGAAGAACTTTCAGATTATCCTTCAGTCGCGGAGCGCCTGGCCTCTTGAACTAGTTTTCCTCTTTCACCCTGTGATCTTAGATTCAGCTTCTATGGGCGGCATTTGTTCGATCAAGTTCTACAGTCTAATACACCAGGAATTTCAAACTGGATAAAATATAATCATCCTTCTTTTTTTGAACCCACACCCCCTGCCCCGATAACAGGACTCAACTGTTGCTCGGTTTACATTTTAATAGTTTGACCATACTGTGATTGACTCATACTGTATTTACACGTAATTGTTCAGCATTTTTGCCCTTTATCCAATCAGTTTTGATGAATTTGAATTTAATAAAGGATCACTCGGCTACCGCAACTGACTACTACAATTTAAAATAACCCAAAGTTAAACGTTAGGTTCGAGACCCGCTATAGGTGGAAAATTTTCCCACCGTAAACGGGGCTTCATTGCACACAGCCTTTCATTATCACAGCCCCCATAGTCCTGGTACATGTATGACTGGAATACGGTTAAAAAAGGACAATAAAAATTCAAGTCATTCAGTTAAACGTTAGTTGGCTTCATACTTGTTACTATAGTTCAGTCTCACAAATAACCTCATTCTATATGTAGGTCACACTGTGATCTATATTTAATGGTAACTCAAATGCCATTTTATTCAATTCGTATCATAATGGTATGACCTATTTTCGCCTTTATTTTGGTCACTCTGTGATAGATTTGCATCGCACTTGGGCTAATGATTCAGTCGATATGGCAAATATTTCATTGTCAAGCAATTTTGCGACTTTTCAACTGATCTCCTATGTCTTGCAGATTAGTGTGGCCAATATTCCATGCCTGTCTTTCTCACACTTCGCCAGACCTTAAGTTTAAAGGCCATTTTGCCCTACATTTCATTGCGCAATGCCTGCTTTATATATTGAGCTCAAATCAATATATTTGGATGATACTTGGGATAAATATTTAGACTGACACCATCTACCTTTAAGGCTGCTTACTCCTTGTCAAGCATTGACACAATGCAAAATGAACGAGCCAGTTAATCACCGAGGAAACCCGAAGACAGTCTACGTTGCATTATACAAGGGTGACAACCTACGACATGATATCAATGATGTTGAACTATTTTTGTCAGCGATCTTTAATAGTTTGTTTAAAAGTGTTACAAACTTTGATACAACTAAATATCTATTAAGTGTAATACTGGTATTACACCAGACTTGCTAGGTCTACAAACACTAGTACTTCACAACACTAAATGCATCAATGCTGCTTACGCAGCTGTCCACTCAAAACGACGTGAGGTGTTTGTTAATTTATTACCTCTGAAAAATCTTATTCTGTTTATCTAGATCGTTTGTATTTTATTTCTGCTAGGAAGTACATTTTGGCATTGGTATGTAATATTTAAATTGACCATTACAAATAACACAACATTCAAATAATTGTCTGATTTGAAACGTATCCCAGTTAAGTTAACAAAATGAGTATTTTGGCATTTAACTTATTTTTCAGCCCAACGGACATGTAACGAGGGAATCAAAATCAAAGCAGATGTAACGTTTTCACATTTCTTCGGTATTTATAGATGTTTCTCAGTAAAATATTATTACATTTCAGTAAAATCTGCGAATAAATATAAAGTAGACTTTGTACATAAAACTGTACATCTTAATTCATTTATCAAATGAAATTAACTTCAAAGCAAATAATAGATTGTCAATAATGGGATGTTCAGGAAATTCTGATTCTCGCCGCATAACTTTGTTTAGCGGCATGTTGGGGACAAATGCTTGGCATGTATTGGAAGCACTACATTTTGCCTGTACAGTGATACCAAACACTATACAAAGATACATTTTCTTATTGAGTTACAACGCATTTTATCAGGCTCCTGTCATAATACCACTGGGTTAAGTTCACATGTGAATTTATTTTCAGCGTGCCATTCAAGTCAAAAACCATTGTAAAAAAATAATGCATTTTTCTCCGCTGTTTGTCGATGATTGCCTTCAATATCTAGTTAAAAGTTAGAAGGGTAGCAAACCTTACCGAGTCATTGCTCGCAAAGCAAGGCGCAGTTCTTCTGATGTTATTGAAATCGACGCCAACGTCATTGTTTGAAGATTGTACAACTTTTTTTTATATGAATTTTGATTTTTGACAATTTCGAATTGGGCCGTGCAAAAGCTCTTCCTGACAAGATTTTGGATGCTAAGGCATTTGTTTTCATTACAAATCAGAAAGGGAGAATTTGCTAATACAAAAAGGCAGATCATCCAAATTCACGGGACAGTATGGAACCTGGACTAAATATAATTTCCGCAATTTTTACAGGACAGGGTTGCCTGGAAACTGTGTTTAAACAACAGTGATTAAAAATTTCAGCCTCGACACGACAAAACCAACAAAGTGGCATGTGCACCCCGCGAAGACTCAGATCAGCCTGGGCATCCATCCAGTCTGAACAGTCTTCGATATGCGCTTAAAGGATAGCTATAGCTCTAATTTGGACAGTGAAGACTCTGGTCAGACTGAGCTTATCTGAGTATTCACAGGGCGCACATGCCACTTTGTTTTTGCTTTGTCGTGTCGCGGCTCATTTAAAGACGTTCAACAGCGTGGCCTTTAGAAAATATGCAATGCGATTTCAGAGTTGTCCAGGAATATCACAGCTTTATATTTTTCGCTATCAGAAGTTCTGTCTTTATGATGCTTCCCAAAATATGACGTCACGAACAGAATTTTCTGAACATCCCTATTGGAATATGATTAAATTGAGCTCCTATTAATCTTCATTCCATATATCGAGGAAGAAAATATAGATCTGTTTGGTTAAACAACAACAAGGTAAATGTAAATAGACGTTGAATTACGCATTATGGCATTAAAAAACCCGACTGTTTCTTGTTTACTGCGACATAAATTTTGCAAGGTTAGGCACATACGCTGACTTTGTACTGTTAATTCTGCACTGTTTACTATATTCTACTTGCTGTCTACTGCATTCCGCCTATACAGTTATCTGTGCTCTGCCTCAAGCTACTTCGACATTGTTTTGTGGTTTGACTGAGGCATGTTCATATACAACCAGCATTGCGCAAAGTCAATATCGTAGAAGAAAGTACAGTATACAGATATAAATAGTATGTAGAAGGCAGTACACAGCTGGTAGTATAAGTCAGCATATACACAACCTGTTCTTGGACAGGCATAAAAGCTAACATTACAGTAGGCAGTAAATAGAGAAAATGAAACGGAAAATGAAACAGAATAACTTGACTACTGAATTCCATCACCGTCTATCATCACCACCGGAAATAGCTTACCACCGAATCTAAAGTAAAAGACACATGCGATTGGATGCCTACCGAACATGGCATATTTGATTGGTAAGTAATTAAATTACACCACATCTCTAGTGGATATACTAATTTTGTATGGTGAGTGTATATTTTAGATAAATACGTCCTTAATGTTTGGTATTAAAGGAAAAACCGATAGCTGGTAGCGAAGTGACCGTTTTACTGCTTTCTCCCCGGACAATTGCATTTCCTTTTCCAATTCAGCCATTATAAGCAACAATCATTGTTGCTTATAATGGCTGAATTGGAAAAGAAAATTACAATGTTTTAGGAAACAACGGTATTTATTAGAATTTCAATAGAAATATAGTGGTAAAGCCAATTATTACCTGACTGATAAATTACATGTTGTCCCGCAAATAGAACAAATACCCAAAACAAGTATTCGCCCTACACAACTGTTCGTGTTTTATCAACAATATGGTTATAACAGGTACGCGGCTTGTATCTCAAGATATCGATGAAATTATAAAATCGAAGCTTGTTTTCTTGGAAAACCCCAAATCTCATGACTGATTTTTATATTATATGATGCAAAAATTATATGGGGAGGCAATATGAAGTGTATGGATAAACATATGAAAAAAGTATTAAGACCGACACTGGATGCACTGTATTACATTTTTTAGTCAGGTTGTATGATCACGTGCTTTTACACGTCACAGGAAATGCCGGAAATTCCAGTAAAACGATTTGCTTCGTTGTTAGTTTTTTCAAGACAACTTCTCTATTTCCCAGTGCTATAGAACGCCGGTGCGACATGCTAATTGTTAAATGCTTAATGCAAATTGCTAATTGTTAAATGCTCTGATAAATTGTTAAATGCTAATTGTTAAATGCTCTGGTACCAAACCGGCTTTCAAACAGGATACAGACAATGACCGTTAAGTACGTTCCCGGTTCCCGGTTCCTGGTTCCCAGTTCCCGGTTCCCGGTTCCTGGTTCCCGGTTCCTGGTTCCCGGTTCCCGGTCCTGGTTCCCAGTTCCCGGTTCCCGGTTCCCGGTTCCCAGTTCCCGGTTCCCGGTTCCTGGTTCCCGGTTCCTGGTTCCCGGTTCCTGGTTCCCAGTTCCCGGTACCTGGTTCCCGGTTCCCAGTTCCCGGTTCCTGGTTCCCGGTTCCCGTTCCCGGTTCCCGGTTCCTGGTTCCCGGTTCCCGGGTTCCTGGTTCCGCTTCCTGATTCCAGGTTCGCGGTTCCTGGTTTCTAATTCCCGGTTCCAAGTTCCCGGTTCCTGGTTCCCTGTTCCTGATTCCCGATTCCAGGTTCCCGGTTCCTAATTCCCGGTTCCAAGTTACCGGTTCCTGGTTCCCGGTTCCCGATTTCTCGCTGCGCCAACTATATAATAATCAGTATTTGTCATAAGAAACCGTTTCCTTGTTTCTCTCTTGCAGTTTTTTCAGATCTATGTGTTTTTTTTCCAAATAAGGAACAAGGAACTAGTTCCCGGTTCCCGGTTCCCGATTCCCGATTCCCAGTTCCCGATTATATCAGGCTTTCGTTTGTTACTTACAAAGTTGAATTCATTGTAATAAAGCATTACATTTACTTGGTAGCAACATCAGCTAATGCCTAATATCATGCGTTATTTATAAAACAGATTATTTATGCAACTTGGTTTAAACCGCTTTTTGTTCAATAAGGAACCGGGAACTGGTTCCTTGTTGCCGATTTGTTGTTTTCAAACAATGATGATGGATATACTAATAAGGAACAAGAACTAGTTCCCGGTTCCCGATTCTCAGTTCCCGATTAGATTTTTTTCTTAGTTAAAAAAAAGCATTGATTAGAAGTGGCTTTTCACATTTACTCGATTGCAACACCATTATACGCCTTACAACATGTTATATGTCAGAACAAGTATTAATATGCCAAATATTAAATAATTAGTATTGTTCATAAGCAACCGGAAATTGTTTCCTTGTTGCCTTTTTGCAGTTCTCTCATATTGATGATTTCTTTCCAAATAAGGAACAAGGAACTAGATCCCGGTTCCCGGTTCCCGATTTCCAGTTCCCGATTATTTTGTACTTTCATTTCTTACTTACAATATTGAATTAATTGTAATAAAAGCATCACATTTAGTCTGTGGCAAAACTATGTTATGCCGGGAACTGGTTCCGTGTTGCCGATTGGCCGTTTTCAAACAATGGTGATGGATATACAAATCAGGAACAGGCAACTAGTTCCCGGTTCCCGATTCTCAGTTCCCGATTAGAATTTGTATTTTCTTTTAGTTACAAAGAAGCATTTATAAGAAGAAATGACTTTTCACATATACCCGATTGCAACATCATTTAATGCCTTATACAAAATGTTATATGTCAGAATACATATCGCTGCGCCAACTAAATAATAATCAGTATTGTTCATAAGGAACTGTTTCCTTGTTCCTCTTTTGCAGTTCTTTCAGTTCGATGTGTTTTTTTTTCCAAATAAGGAACAAGGAACTAGTTCCCGGTTCCCGGTTTCCTATTCCCGATATCCAGTTCCCGATTACATTGTGCTTTCGAACTGTTTCCTTGGTCCCCTTTTGCAATTCTTTCAGATCAATGTGTTGTTGTTTTTTTTTGTTTTGTTTTTTCAAATAAGGAACAAGGAACTAGTTCCCGGTTCCCGATTCCCGATTTCCAGTTCCCTATTATATTAGACTTTCTTTTGTTACTTACAAAGTTGAATTCATTGTATTAAAGCATTACATTTACTTGGTAGCAACATCATCTAATGCCTAATATCATGGGGTATTTCAAAAATAGATTATTTATGCAAAATGGTTTAAACCGCTTTTTGTTCAATAAGGAACCGGGAACTGGTTCCTTGTTGCCGATATGTTGTTTTCAAACAATGATGATGGATATACAAATCAGGAACAAGAACTAGTTCCCGGTTCCCGATTCTCAGTTCCCGATTAGATTTTTTCTTAGTTACAAAAAAGCATTGATAAGAAGTGTCTTTTCACATTTACTCGATTGCAACACCATTATACGCCTTACAACATGTTATATGTCAGAACAAATATAAATATGCCAAATATTAAATAATAAGTATTGTTCATAAGCAACCGGAAATTGTTTCCTTGTTGCCTTTTTGCAGTTCTCTCATATTGATAATTTCTTTCCAAATAAGGAACAAGGAACTAGATCCCGGTCCCGGTTCCCGATTCCCAGTTCCCGATTATTTTGTACTTTCATTTCTTGCTTACAAAATTCAATTGATTGTAATAAAAGCATCACATTTAGTCTGTGGCAAAACTATCTTATGCCAAATAATATGTAATATGTCAAAAAACAATTATTCATGCAACTTCATTTAAACCGCTTTTTGTTCTATAAGGAACCGGGAACTGGTTCCTTGTTGCCGATTGGCCGTTTTCAAACAATGGTGATGGAAATACAAATCAGGAACAGGCAACTAGTTCCCGGTTCCCGATTCTCAGTTCCCGATTAGAATTTGTATTTTCTTTTAGTTACAAAGAAGCATTTATAAGAACAAATGACTTTTTCACATACACCCGATTGCAACATCATTTAATGCCTTATACAACATGTTATATGTCAGAATACATATCGCTGCGCAAACTAAATAATTATCAGTATTGTTCATAAGGAACTGTTTTCTTGTTCTTCTTTTGCAGTATTTTCAGATCGATGTGTTTTTTTTCCAAATAAGGAACAAGTAACTAGTTCCCGGTTCCCGGTTTCCTATTCCCGATGTCCAGTTCCCGATTACATTGTGCTTTCGAACTGTTTCCTTGTTCCTCTTTTGCAGTTCTTTCAGATCAATGTGTTGTTTGTTGTTTTTTCAAATAAGGAACAAGGAACTAGTTCCCGGTTCCCGGTTCCCGATTCCCGATTCTCAGTTCCCGATTATATTAGGCTTTCGTTAGTTACTTACAAAGTTGAATTCATTGTATTAAAGCATTACATTTAGTCTGTGGCAAAACTATCTTATGCCAAATAATATGTAATATGTCAAAAAGCAATTATTCATGCAACTTCATTTAAACCGCTTTTTGTTCTATAAGGAACCGGGAACTGGTTCCGTGTTGCCGATTGGCCGTTTTCAAACCATGGTGATGAATATACAAATCAGGAACAGGCAACTAGTTCCCGGTTCTTGATTCTCAGTTCCCGATGAGAATTTGCATTTTCTTTTAGTTACAAAGAAGCATTTATAAGAACAAATGACTTTTTCACATATACCCGATTGCAACATCATTTTATGCCTTATACAACATGTTATATGTCAGAATACATATCGCTGCGCCAAGTAAATAATAATCAGTATTGTTCATAAGGAACCGTTTCCTTGTTCCTCTTTTGCAGTTCTTTCAGATCGATGTGTTTCTTTTTCCAAATAAGGAACAAGGAACTAGTTCCCGGTTCCCGGTTTCCTATTCCCGATGTCCAGTTCCCGATTACATTGTGCTTTCGAACTGTTTCCTTGTTCCTCTTTTGCAGTTCTTTCAGATCATACTTTTCACTTTGTTCAAGGTCACACTGACATTCTCTCGACACTTGGCCGATTCGAAACCATATTTCGTCTGAAGCCTCCCTGTGTCAGGGGAAAATGTTAAGCAGGTTGTGATGGCCATATGACCTTACGATTAAATGTCTTTAAAATCTCCTCTAAAACCAAAATATATCCAATGACCTTAAAACTTTGTTTGTAGCACCAGGGACTCTGGCCCTACAAGGTTCATTCAAGTAATGACCTGCATTGACCTTGACCTAATTTTTGTTAGTAGCAACTTTGGTATGTGATGCATCTATATGGGAAATGCTGAAACAAACTGTTTAATTGTTAGACATATGTTTGGTAATATCGTTTACTAAATAAGCAAAGAAGACATGTTTGGCTAAATGTCAAGGTCATTCTTTGAACTTTATAAAGGTCACTGAAATTCTGTCGCCCTTCAACATTTTCAATCGTCTCCTCAGAAGCCACTGGACGTATTGAAACCATATTTCATGTGAAGCCTCCCTAGGTCGGGGTAAGTTTGTTCAAGTGATATTGGTCATCTGTCCAAGATGGCCGCCATCTTCATGGGAACGAAAAGTTGTTCAAGTTGGTTAGTCTCATGACCAAGATATTACCTGTCAGCCATACCGCATATAGATTTAGATAAGCTGCGCAATATGAGGACGACCTATTCCAAGAAAGGGGTTTAAAACCATCTGACATTAATGATTGCACCTCCTGATTAAAAAGATAAGCAGATGAGCTTTTCAACGTCAGAATAAGGCCAGACAGACTGCTATAATTTTTTTGTTTTTGTTTTTATTTTTGTTTAGAAGGCATCTAATCTTTGTCTTGTGGATTGCTGCCGACATTAATAAAATGAGAAGTTTACTTTACTATTGTTGCATATCTATTTGTTGGACTCATGCAATATGCTGGTGAATATGAAAACCTATATTCATGTCTCATTTTAAACAACCGACTGTTGTATGTTAAATAGGCATTAAACGTTTGTATTGTGTATAAAAAAGTTCACGATGAAAGAACAAGTGTAAAATCTGACAGCAACTGCATCTGTTCAGGCTGATGGCGATCCAGATTTTTGTATAAATGCCATACAGATGTGTTTAGTAATTTCCAAAAATATGCACAAACTGTTGAATTACGACGTTTTACGTAAAGCGGCGCAGGTCACCAATACCTGATTGTATTTTTGTTTTTTATCATTTAAGATGTTATTTTATTTAGCCATTGCGGAGCAGCCGATGAGGCTAAGCAGAACTTGCCGCACCCCGGGGGCAGAAGATTTTAAGACCATTCTACTTTGATTTTTATACCGCATCATATTTTATTAGCGGGATATTTAGTTTTCTCGCACCTTGTCCATGTATATGTCCGACTGTCGTATGTATGGGTCCGTCCCTCCGTCCGTCAGGAAGCACTTTGTTTCCACTTTTAAATTTGAGTTTTTATTGGCAGATTTTCTTTGGATTTCGCATGGGTTGTGATCTTTGGAATACCTAGATTGCTATTGATGATGGGCAAGTCTATAATATCTTTGGCAAAGTTATTGCCCAAAGTTGATGACTTAGAACTGATTGTTGGTCCGCAGCTCTCTGACAATTTGAAATATCTTGATCTTAATTCACAGCTGGCAGTACTTTTCTTTGAAGTTGCCAGTACTGATAAATTAGGTTAACTATAGTTATCATGTACTGTTATCATGTACAGTTATCATGTGCAGTTTTGAATAGACCAATCATTACAGAGCTGCAATTTAAGATACTCCTGTTTCATTAAACTCTGCTGTTTTGGCCGCATAAATATTTGTTAAAGGTATTCCTTTGACTCCCCTTGCTAAAATGAGTCTCAACAACATATGTTATATGAAAATAATCACTGCATTAGACTCACCTCAGAGATTATTGATGGTAACCAACTTTTTGTGCAGAAAATGAACACTGAATTAAGGTCGCAGTAAATTGTTTGGGTAAGGGACACTGCCATTTTCATTTTTGCTTCCCTTCTGAATGGGGGACAACTCTTGAAAGCAGGAATTTGTTCCTTTAGGAGCAAATTCTTTCCTTTAAGAGTGGACCCTAAGGAGCAAATTCTTTTCTTTAAGAGTAGACCAATGAGAAGAGCTACGTCAACCAGAGAAGCAATTTGTTCCTTTTGCATAAATGGCAGATAAAACATAGATGTGTACCCATACATCATTAAACATATGTTGTGTTTACTCATCAATTAGGTGAATTCATACAACATATGTTTAGTAGAAAAAAAATGAAATTAACCATTGAAATTTTTGGGTAATCCATTTGAAAAGGCACACCAGCGAGGTTATTTCAGTAAGCCAACACATGTTTTAGTTGAAAAAAAGCCTCTACGTTACGAATTCTGGTGGCCCATACACTGCATACCTGGTAATTGAAAAAAATGAGCACTAAAACATAAGTGATAGAAATAGCCTAAACTAAATGAGATAAATAGTGAATACCTTGACAAACAATTTCTTTGCGATTAAAAAGAATAGCAGAGATTACCCAACAAAATCTGTTTAAACTGCAGCCCAATTTTCTTGTCTTTCCTCTTCTGTGTACAATGTTGAAATAGGACAAACCTTCTGATTCAAATTTCCCACTGAACACTCAAGCCATTTCTGATAGGTCCGCTAACGGATGTCCTTAATGCGTCTGACAGGAAGGCCCATTTTCCAGACAAGGTGAGGCAGGTTGAATTAGATAGAATAAATGAAGAAGATAAAATGAGTCGCGACACAACAAAAGTAAAAAGTATGCAAAGACCAGGGACTGAAACAATCAAAATCCAAATCCAGCCCTCAAACCATAGTTGGAAACAACTAAGATTACAAATAATCAAGATACAGAGAACATATGGCCAACCGAGTGAGCAGCTTGTTCCCAAAAGGTGGCCACTCAGCAACCCAAACCGAACCAAAAAAAATAATAACATACATAAGGTAAAACATCACAGAAACTCTGACACCAAAAACAGGCAACAAAGAACCACAACAGAACTACCGCCTTGGAACGGTCAGTAATGAATTACTGGGGGGCTTAAATCGATTTTACAGGCCCAACCTCACCCTCAGTTTCTGAAGTGGTACAAAACATTTAGTTGGTTGTTCGGTTCGCATGATAACCCTCTAACTCGTCAATGAATCATCACGGTAAACACATAAATCAAATTTCAACACCATGAAGAAGCAAAGACGAGGACTCAACAGATACAACGGGCCGTCTGACAGGTGGAGATCCCTGTCCTGCCAAACAACCCCACTGGAAATCTGAAGCAAAAGAAGGTCACCAGTTGAGCCCCGGTGGACCAAGCAACAGACAAAAAGGCTCCGGTCCCAACCAACTAAAATATATAGCTTTAGGTCGGGGCCATCATAGAGTCTGACGACCGATCCCCCGGTGTGCAATTAAAGAGTGCAGCAAAGCTATCAACCGTGATTGGGTTAATCACTAAGCATGCAGACTGTCGCATAACATTTAAATTACAGCCAATACGTTTGTGACGTATTATTATTTTTCGGAATTGATCAGAAAAATCAGTCCTACCCTTAATCTTTTTGAATTTGTATACTAAGTCACCATAAAATTCTGGTTCCGATAGGCCTTGGTGTAAAAGAAATTTTAATCCGACATCAAATTTTGAAACCAATTCATGGTGTCTGCGATAGAATTTAGAAAAAGCCTTTCTAAGCTTATGATACCGATAGCCCTGTTGAAGATGTTTAGCTTTTAAAAATTTATTACGAGCATTAAAGTCATCTACATGACTACACACTCTAGCAAATCTTATAAGTTGAGAAATATACACTCCATAAGAGGGACGACGTGGAACGTCACCATCCAAAAATGGAAAATTAACTATATCAAAGTCAAAGTCATCACGTTTATCATAAATTTTAGAAGATACAAAACCGTTAGAAATAGATAGATGTAAATCCAAAAAGGGGGCCTCGGTATCTGAAGTATTAGCTTTATTCAATTTAAGTTCAGGTGGGTAAATTTGGTTAACCATGCTTTCAAAATAAGGATTATCAATATTCAGAAGATCGTCTAAATATCTAGAGGTTGAGTTAAATGCCTCAATGATATCAGCTTGATTATCAACAGAAAGAGAAGTCATGAAATCTCTTTCATAACAAAATAAAAACAAATCGGCCACAAGAGGAGCACAATTTGTACCCATCGGAATACCAACAATTTGTCTGTATAACTTATTACCAACTCTGATGTAAATATTATCTAAGAGATATGATAAGGCGTACAAAACCAACAATATAGTTGTGCGCCCAACGCAGACTCAGATCAGCCTGGGCATCTGCCCAGTCTGATCAGAGTCTTCGCTGTCCGCATGGAGGTAGATGGGACCCTTAGCTATCCTTTAAGTGCGTAGTGAAGAGTCTGATCAGAATGTGTGATTGCTCAGGCTGATCTGAGTCTGCGCCATGCGCACAACCACATTGTTGGTTTTCTCGTGTCGCGGCTCAAATATACTTTTTATTGGTTTAATTATTCGTTTTAAGGTTAAAAGTTCAATAAAGCTGTGGATTAAAACAGATATATGCATTTCTTTTTGAGATGTATCAGTAGATATCGGTACTGATTGTTAGGTGTACAGGATAATTGGACTCGCCCTAAAGGTCCCGTCCATTATCCTGTACACCTAATGATCAGTACCGATATCTTTAGGGCCCGTCCATTATCCTGTACACCTAACAATCAGTACCGATATTTACTGATGCATTTCAAAAAAATTGGATATATCTATTACATATTTCACAGAAATGGTCAAAGTAAATTAATTGAGCCGTGACACGACAAAACCAACAAAGTGGTTGTGCGCAGACTCAGATCAGCCTGGGAATTTGCCCAGTCTGATCATCTTCGCTGTCAGCATGAATATAGCTTAGACCCTTAGCTACCATTTGTGCACATAACGAAGAGTCTAGTCTAACTGGTCGAATGCCCAGGGGTGCACAAACACATTGTTGGTTTTGTGTCGCGGCTCAATTATTATTAACCGGTTTTTACACGTGTGTAAAGTCATGAAAAGTTTCATATGAAATCATTATTGTTATGACATATAAAATAATCAACCTTCGATCAAAACACTCAAAGCTATCAGTGATAGTCAAACCCTTTTTACAGGGAGAATATCTGTCTCGGTCACGAAGCTATACATGTACGAAATCATGAAATAAAAACCTATAAAATATAACAGAAAGTGCATAGGTTTGCAGTGTCGGGGAATGACGCAGTCATTTATAGTACTTCTGTTGTTTGTTCAGCTTGCATATTTACCGCATCCAAGAAAGTCTTGAGCTCAAAAGTATTTTTCTGATTGCAAACAGTGTCTTTGTCTAAGGTTTACAGAATTAACTAACATATTCTAAAGAAGCACATGATATCAGGAAAGCAAACATTTGGATTTACAATTGTTCGAACTGACCAAACACGTCCCACACACCTTCTGCACTCTCCACAAAACAGTTGCGTCATGGTTTTTTTTTCCTTTCTTATATCAATGTTTAACAGGCTTTGCAGTATAAATTTTATATATTCTGTGAGACAATTGTCGCGTTTTAAACTTGGAAGGTTTAGTAAAAAGCGATTATGTAGTTTCGGATTTGATGTTCCTGCTCTAGGGCAGCGTCTATTGAGAAAACCGTGATGTGCTCATGCTGCAAAGGTGTCACGTAAGATGATGCTTCTTTTTATTCAATCGCTATGAATACGATATAAAATAACTAAACTACTACATTATTTTATTGCTTTCACTGAGAAAGCGTTAAAAGTATTCAAGATACGGACTGTTTGTTTAAAAGTTGTGCCTAGCTTAAAACTGACCTGTTATGATGCTGGTATAGCCACAAATCTACATTAATATCACTCGTTTGTTTTGTTCATTTTGCTTATTCAGACAACCGTAATCATTTCTACATGATTATGTTTGTGTTAGAATAAGTATCTTTCTTTCGGATATAAATTTTAATTCTGTGCATTTATCAGAGTGGATTGTGTACATTTATAAGAATGCATGGCTTCTTTTGCTAGTCTTTTACGTCATTTTGATGAATCAATCCCGGGAAAATCTTCTTAATTTACGTTATATATATTTGCTTCTGTACGCATTCATAAGAAACACTACACAGAGAGTGCCTCATCATCAATCCTATAGAACGATAGTCTTGGTTTTAATATGAGGTTCATGGATTTTACATTTATTCTCCCGCAAAACAGATCTCCATGTTGCTTCGACAATGGGAGAGGAAGAAAAATAAAAGTAACTAAACTCTCAGTAAAACTAACTGGGATTTTAAAGTTTAAAGAACATCAGTTCTTATGTTGTATAATTTTTAAGATATGCCTTTTACATTTATGATGCTTGGCTTTGTTAACTTGTTAGTATGTTCTCTTTTTAGAGGACTCATAGTGGTTGTGATTGATTTTGGCTTTGCATGGCTAGTTTCTTTTTCACATTTGTCTAAGATTGTATATGAGGCTTTTTTATATTTAGATGTTGATTTGTGGTAAATATAAAAATCTGGATAAAACCATAAAAATTAACTTATCTCCCAGAAAATTAGCAGGCTCCTGATATGTGTTCTTCTTTACAGTTAAGAATATCAAAAATAGCCATATTGTGATAAAAATGTGCTTTTAAGGACAAATCCAAGGGTGATTTTCTGCGCAAATTTAAAAAAAGTCAAAAACGGTATTAAAAATGAATATAGGTCTGAAGGTACTTCGATACATAGAGAAGAGCTTCCCGGCTATTATTTGGTCCAACTCTTTCTCAAATTGTAAGGTCGAACATATGAAAAAAACCCAGCTAATTCTGAAATATTCGACCATGTACAAGGTAAAAACATACTCGGTTCAATCATTGAATACAGGATACGCAGGTTTACCTTTATCAAACACACAGTATTCAAGGCAAGTCGGCAAGTGCAAATGTCCAACCTTGAAAAAGGAGACTACCATGTCTATTCTTCATAATATAGTCAAAAAATTTGGGCCCGGGCTACCTCGTTTTTATCTGCTCAACTACAAAATGCGTGAAAGAGGTGGAAAAAAATAATTGCTAGGACGCTCTTAGTAATATATTTACGTTACTTCAAACCTCTATAAATTTTCAATAACAATGCTGATGTCTTAAATTTTGGCACAGAAAACTACCCTTTGATTTTTACTCATATAAACCTTTTTTAACGTCAACAAGCCAGCCATTTTGGAAAATTTTAATTGAAGCATTTGTTAAGTTTTGGGAATATCTGTTGTATTTTTATCATTTATGCAGATTTTTGTATTCGCCACAGTGATTATGACCACCTTAAGATACATAACTGTCATTTAGCACAATCCAGCAACAATCTCGTTTGATGGATTTGCTTTTCATCTGCTTGTAATAAAACATTTTTTTGTTGTTGATCGTCAAGAGCCATTAGCCATGACAATGTCTTTTCATAAAAATGCATGTTTACAAATATATGAAAATATGAATAAATAAACATACATGTTTGACGTACTTCAAAATCTTTTTCTTTTTCAGCTAGTTTAAGCGTAGATTTGCAATATCGAAGGCTTTTAGTTGGGACCATGTAGTTGACTATGTCAGCCTGTAAAGTGGGAATGGGTTAACGTCTACATCTAACTCTTATTGTAAGATTAGTAAAAGCCACTGATTTGTCCTGTTTTGCTAAATTCGTGGTAAAATAGCATAGTTAACAAGAGGACACGAGGCCCTACATCACTCAACAGAACTGATATATGATGATATACTACGGAAGTCTAAAAGGACATATCAAATTCGAAAAATATGTTATCGAAATAACGATAAATCAATTCGTTATAACAAGAAGCCTACACGTAACAACTATAAACGGGTTCGTTATAAAGAGAAGCAAACAAGTAACAATGAGAAACTAATCAGTTATAAAGAGAAACTAACTCGATATAACGAGAAGCCAGTTCGTTATAAGGAGGTGCTTACTCGTAGTATCGAGAAACCATTTCGTATAACGAGGATCCAAATCGATATGACGAAAAGAAGTTTTGTTAAAACGAAAATCCAACTACCTAAAACCAAGGGTAATAACTCGAGTAAGTTTTCGAAAAAATTACTGTCTGTCTGATTTCGGTAACATTTAATGACAATTTTCGTAGTACAGAGGGTGGACAGAAGTGTTCGTTAAATCATGACGTTACCATTGACTTTAATGCATTTTTTTCTTTTAGCGCAAAACATATTGTGAGAAAAGTATAACAGATATTTACATGGAAATTGCACCGATGTCTAGCTACATTACTTGTGCAATATTATTAAATTTCTTGCTTTCCTGGTATCTATAGTTTCTATTTGGAACGACTTTAACCTCATTTAGGTATTTTCTTGCGGTAAATTTTGCTAACGTCATCATTGACGTCAAACAATTACGTGATCTTTAAATAATCACAACTCTGAAACTAGAGATCGAAAACGTACAAAAATATTTGGTGTATTGCATAAATCATTTAGCTACACATAAGTATTATTTTCATGAAGGTCTACTTTACGCTTCTCATATGATTAATTTTTCAGCAAAAGTGGAAATGCACTAAAGTCAACGGCAACGTCACGATTTAACGAACACTTTTGTCCACCCTCTGTAGCTTGAAAACACGGTGCACGATTCTGGTGCTTAATCTGTCTAAAGTGTAAGTGTATGCAAATTATTATCAGGTTATGTGCAACATTATATCTGAGGTATCAGTGTCAGTTTTGTCTGATAGTATGTACAAGATAAATGTATTGGCAAGGCCGTGTCTGACATTTAGGTGTGAAAGCTATTAGATTCATTGCGCAATGTCTAAGTAAAGTATCATTAGGAAGTTGAAGGCATACAGCTTGTGTAGAGATCAAATAGTAGGTGCACATGCTGCTTAGATCCTGGCACTCTTGGTCCATCACAGCAAAAGTAAATAATAGTTACATCATCCGGATGGACAGAGCTGTAAGCATTTCTCCATATTACAAGTTTCCTGCTACACAACGAATCAGCGTCAGTGATCCTAGTCATGTTCCTCACGGCAAACCAGCCCCAAACACACCCCGTTCCCCTCTCCCCCCCCCCCCCCCCCCGCCCACATCTTCTCAGAAGCCTCGGCAAGACGTATGGGACTTGGGTATTTCTCGTAATAACAACTGGTTCCATGTATCTGTGAGTTGTTTCTCGTTATAATGACTTGGTTTTTTGTTGATACGACTTGTTTTCTATTTAACGAGAAACGCAAAATTTACTGACATTTACAGAACGGTATTCATGATTTTAAAGAGAGCTCATAGTGTTTATGTTTAATTCTTCTCCAATATATAGATTTTCGTGTTGCTTCGACATTAAATTGGAACAACATTTTCCCCATTAAAACAACTTAGGAATAACTCTCCTCCTGTTCAGAAAGTCACTGCCATCACCAGGAAGCAAACAACGCAACCTAGTCCTGTTTTCACCTGCCCTAGTTGAGCTAGTAAAGTCCATCCTTGTCACTCCTTAATATTGTCTTCCCACCTCTTCTTCAGTCTGTCTTCTTATTTTTCCTTTTACTGTGCAATGAGACGTAGAATGATATCAGCGGTCCAGCACCCATGGACATGTGACATATTTAATCCAGGAATTCAAACAGATTGAATGAACAATAGACAAACGTAGAGTTTCTTTAAAATCCGGTGTAACTAAATAAAATCATCCCTGATCAAAATCTTATGACCACTCTACCACGCCACTATATTCCTATGGACCACGTCAAGTATAAACCATGTGGGCTAGTTTCGGATTGACCCCAGTTCCTTTGTTAGCCTGACCAAGGTCTATAGATAGTGTTCGATGGTAAGTTAAGTATATATTTCAGGATGTCGAGATGCTACTGGCAAATAGTATAGATCCTGATAAACAAGTGTGGATTTGGAGGCTGATTTGATTCTACATTGGTCGCAAAAGTCTTTAGAAACAAGCAGTCTGTTCGTTCCGTTACACATCAAGAAAGCATTTTACATGTTTCCATCGAACAAGGTAGAAACTGATCAGAAAGAACGGATTTGCAAGATTATCAGTGTAAAAACTGGTCGCTAAAGTCTCAGGGGACGCGCAGTCAGATCAATGTCTTCACTTGCTTACAGATAAAAGAAGCATTCTAGATTCTTCCAGTGAGTAATTTAGATGCAGTCACAGTCTGATCTGAGTCTACTTTTGCCATGAAAGTGTCAAGAGAAGCGCAGTCAGATCAATAAAGCATTTTCGATGTTTCTAGATAACAATGTACACCCTGGTCCTTCGTCGGATTGCGCGAATGAGCAGGAAGCTCTGCCTTCACACTCTTCACAAAGGCCGTAAGGAACGACATGACTGGTGATAACTCAGATCACCCATAATCAAGTACGAACAATACGGGTGACATTAGTCAAGTCCTCCTTTATTAACATTGTAAAGGCAGATCTATCTGTGCATTCGCGCAGTCTGACCAGAGCCGTCACTATTCCTTCCTGGATCAGAGTTACATTTGAGATGTAAACAGTGCAGACCCTGATCAGACATCGCGGATCCCTAATCAGAAGGGGCAGATTCGCAGGCTGATCTAGGTATGGTATGAAGAGACATGCATCTAGCTGCTTCCCGCGAATAGTGTAAGCCATAAACATACACAGCACAGATTTTTACTCTCATCTGGAACCGAAATATTCGAAAAACTGTTAAGGAACGCGTAGCCTGATCAGGGGCGACACCATTCGCTTGATTGGTGTATGTATATATAATGGATGTGGTAATGTGTATGTCTTCGTTAAGCCCCAGTCACACACACACATTACGAATAGGGCGGATAGTTGCGGATAAAATCCTCAGTTTATCCGCAGAATTTGTGGGCGTGGCCTAATTTTGTTTAATGAATTTACGGATATAGTTACCAATAGATGCGTATGGATACGGATAGGTACGAACTACTAACCCTCCGTTACCTTTTGTAACCTTTAGATGCGGATAAATACCTTCAGATGCGGACTGTTGCGCATGCCTAGCGGATAGAAGAATAGAAAAGATTAACTGCGACGTCCACGTCTGTGTCTATTCCTTGTATGCTCCAGTCACACACACACATACGGATTGTGCGGATACTACGGATGGCTTGTCCGTATCTATCCGTTTTATCCGCAATGGATCCGTATCAGATCCGCAGAGTCCGTAACTGTCCGTATCATATCCGCAGAGTCCGCAGGATCCGCGTCGAAATTTTGAAAAGTTTCAAAATTCGGGCGCGGATGAGTAAACCGTAATGGTGCGTTACTGAACGCAAATATCCTCATCTATCCGTATCTAATCCGTGTCGCATACGTATCTATTCCGTATCTTATCCGTTATTGAACCTATCATTCCGCAGTCCCACTCGATGTTGAGGACCGATACGGTTTCAAGCGGATCGTTACCTTTAGTTACGGAAGTTACGGGTCTCGTTCGGCGTACTGTAACGGACTGTTTTATACAGTAACGTTTCAATACAAAAAGGTTGCGTTCCAATACTGACAGATACCTACAGGATCATGGTTTGGAGAATCGGCTGTACGGCAACAACACAAGTAGGGGGGCAAAGAGACAGAGACTGTATATCAGGACTACACCAGTAGGGGGGCAAAGAGACAGAGACTGTATATCAGGACTACTACAACAGAGAGGCCGGGTCGGTGCAATGGCAGTGACGTATGGTGCAGTTATGGTGCGATGTTATGTTTCTTATTTGTAACAGCCTAGTGGGGTCATCTTTTCATGAACTTGCCAATAGCAAAAGTAGGGCCATCATTTCATAAACTTTTTTGACTTTTATCAATTTGAATTAGTTGTCCAATACAGGACAAAGTAATTCTTTTATTAATTACAATTAGTTGTCCAATATAGGACAAAGGTTAATGGTGAAATGAAGCAATAAATATCTACTGGTCAGGCTTCAGTAGCCGAAACTTCGAAGCTGGCCCATGTTCCTTCTTTCGATTGTGTTCTGTGTTCTTATGTGAACTCTTTTAGATTTCTATTTTACTTCAGTGCCACTGGTTTCGTGCCGTGCGTCTCCCCGTACGTCATCTATAGTGCAGATTATATATAATTTTTTCCTTTGAGGTCAAGAAAATATTCTGAGAAATCAGAAATTTTCGTTTGGTTTAGATTTATAGTCTAGATTATTGATTTTTTTTCCTTTTAGATCTTTTATACTAATCAGTCTTTGAATTTACTGCCTTATCAAAATTAAGAAAGGACCTCTGACGGTTGTAATGTTAATTTGCCTATAAAATAAGTCAAAATCAAATTTTTGATATACCCAAGAATTTCTCTTGAAATTCGTTGCTCTAAACTTCCGCTAACTGGCTATGAATTTAATTTCTGATTTTTTAGCACATAGACTTTAATTTTTGGTGGAAAAAGCTAAATTTTATAATTAAACGTAATGGAAACAGGAAAAGTTTTTAAAGATACTTCCCCCCGTGCCTCAGCTAGCCACTTTGCATGTATGTGTGTACTATCATAATACACATTATATGTGAGTGGCTTGCTGAGGCACGGGGGGAAAAGATAGTCTGCAGCTGAAATACTGAAAAAGTGGGTGGGGTACTTACACCCTTTATATCTAAAAATAGGCCAAATCCCTTATTATTGAAAATAATGTTGCATGATATCAGTAACAGTAGTGTGTACGTCAGTTTTAGCATAGTTATCAATTAAAATTTCGGTATATTAGAAAACCGAAAAAATGGACTTATTTTCAGAGACTGAAAAATTCTCCTACCCCCTCGATAAAATCGGTTTTAGTTAGTCTAGAGGCATGATAATTTTTCAAAATTACTGTTAAAATGTCTTTATAGTACACACGTCTACATATTAATGCCAAATAATTATATTTTTGCTGCCCGAGGAAGGTGCAATAATTTGTCGAAAAATAGGCAAATATGCATTGATACTGTCAGAGGTCCTTACATTATGCTTTCTCTGGTTCTCGTAACCAAGTCATGTCGAGGTCACTGATGCGGTTTGAGCAGCCAAATTCTCGAAGTATGGTCCATGTAACTTCCTTCGAATGTGTGCAGTGTTCTTGAAGGATTAGAATAGTATCTACTTTTATCAACTGCCGACTGAATATCTATGTCAACCAAGCAGTAAATGGGTACCTTTTTCAAATCAGGGAAGGACAAGGCAGCGAAAGGAGAGAGATGGGCTTCGCCGTTCATATGCTATGCCCAAGATACATTGACCCTAACCACCTACTCCCACCCCTCCTCCCCCAAGCCACCGCCCCTACGGTCATTAGGCTATCGGAAATCTTTACCTTTACCCAATTTCTAGTTTGAATCCAGGTATACAAATTTAAATAAAAATCTAATCCTTCATGAGCACAGAATACTAAACACATTCGAAAGAAGGAGCATGTGCCATACTTCGAGGTTACGATTTTCAGAGCCTCATCAATGACCCTGACATGACCCATTACTTCCGTAACTAAAGGTAAAGCTCCGTATGAAACCGTATCAGTCCCCAACTTGGGACTGCGGAATGATGGGTTCAGTTACGGATAAGATACGTTTTAGATACGGATGAGAAACGGATTGGATACGGAAAGATGCAGATAAATGCGTTCAGTTACGGACTTTTACGGTTTACTCATCCGCGCCCGAATTTTGAACCTTTTCAAAATTTCGACGCGGCTCCTGCGGACCCTGCGGATATGATACGAACAGTAACGGACTCTGCGGATGCGATACGGATCCATTACGGATTAAATGGATAGATACGAATAGATTCGGACGGGCCATCCGTAGTATCCGCAGAATTCGTATATGTGTGTGTGACTGGGGCATTAACAGTTCGGAGGTTAGATGTAAGAAGAATTAAGAAGTAGCGAGTTAGAAATAAAAGTTAGAAGTAAGATGTTAGCAGTAAGAAGTTAAATAAAATGTTAGAAGTAAAAGGTAAGATGTTAGAAGTAAGAATTTAGAGGTTTGAAGTACGAATACGAAGTCCCTACGCGGCTTTTGCGGTATTCTGTCCTTGTTTTCAAATACGCAACGCTTTTACAGACGGCGGATCACAGATATCCACGTCTATTAGACTGACCACAATATGCTCAGGTGAGCTAAAACTGTCACCTTGGGCTGGTAGTAAACGTCACACACCACAGCAGCAGCAGCTGCAGCAGCAATAATAACAAAAAAAAAATATCAACTCCAGCAACATAAATATTTGTAATAATAACCTTTCCAGGATTTAAAGACGGTGAGACTGATAAGGCGGGGGTCAATATTCCATCCATCTCTGTTATCTCTTTAATATTAGGGAGGTAAAGAATTTTGAGCACATGCGTTCTCCTGTATTAAAAAAAAGCAAACACAGTGTAAAATATATTGTTCATCTACATACAATAAGTACATCACATTGTCAAATGATAACTCTTGTCAAGTTGAAACAAAGAAAATAAATTGTTCCTGATGGTGCGGATTAGCTTACCCTATTTAATATGGGTTTTAATATAAAATGTATCCATACCAAACTTAGTGCGACAGGTTCTGTATTTAACTTCTTCAGTGTTGAAAAACCAAAAAAGTTTGACAAAAAAGCGAGGATGGGCAGATCTCGGTAGGCATCCCTCTCCAAGCCACACTTACTGTCACATTCCGCGGAACAGACTTTAATGAATTAATTTTCTTTCGCACGTGTTAATGACGTGCTGTCTGAATATATTTTACAGAACAGGCAAGATTCTTTGGTGAACACATATACTCCGGTGCTTATTAACGAACAGCATTCTTGTTTTTGAGTCCCTCATTTGTTGATTATGTACCGTTACCCGTCGATGTAAATAGTTTCCCTTTGGTTTAAACAATATTTATTTGAAGAAGTTTTACATACAAATATAGTTTCCCTTTCACCGTAACTCTCTTCATCGCAGCCTCTATATTTCTAAACATAAACAATATTTTCACTTCACATGTCACTGATTCGTAGATATAAATTTCTCTTCTGCTTTCTAATACGTACATATACAGTTATATCCGTTGTAAGTAAGAACCGAAAGCACAAAATAATCGGAAACTGGGAATCGGGAACCAGGAACTAGTTCCTTGTTCCTTATCTGCAGGAAGAATTATAAATGTGAGGGAACTGCAAAAGGGCATCATGACATGATATTAGGCATAAGATGATGTTGCCACCAAGTAAATGTGATGCTTTAGTTACAATGAATTCAAATTTGTAAGTAAGAAGAGAAAGTACAAAATAATCGGGAACCGAAAATCGGCAATCGGGAACCGGGAACCAGGAACTAGTTCCTTGTTCCTTATTTGTAAAACAATCATGAATGTGAGAGAACTGCAAATAGGTAACAAGGAACCTGTTTCCGCTTCCTTATTGAATAATACTGATGTTTAAATAGTTGGCACAATAGTATTTATTCTGACATATAACATATTGAAAGCCATATAATGATGCTGCAATTGGGTAAATGTGATAAGCCACTTTTATCAATGCTTCGTAGTAACTAAAAAAACACATTCTAATCGGGAACTGAGACTCGGGAACCGGGAACTAGTTCTTGTTCCTTATTAGTATATCTATCATCATTGTTTGA
This sequence comes from Ctena decussata, assembly GCA_963989385.1. Classification (NCBI taxonomy): domain Eukaryota; kingdom Metazoa; phylum Mollusca; class Bivalvia; order Lucinida; family Lucinidae; genus Ctena; species Ctena decussata. Next base: position 23,145,180 of record OZ022502.1, read on the forward strand.
AAACGACAAAGCCAGTTCCCGGTTCCTTATTGAACAAAAAGCGGTTTAAACCAAGTTGCATAAATAATCTATTTTTGAAATAACGCATGATATTAGGCATTATGTGATGTTGCTACCAAGTAAATGTAATGCTTTAATACAATGAATTCAACTTTGTAAGTAGCAAACGAAAGCCTAATATAATCGGGAACTGAGAATCGGGAATCGGGAACCGGGAACCGGGAACTGGTTCCTTGTTCCTTATTAAAAAAACAAAACAAAGAACACATTGATCTGAAAGAACTGCAAAAGAGGACCAAGGAAACAGTTCGAAAGCACAATGTAATCGGGAACTGGACATCGGGAATAGGAAACCGGGAACCGGGAACTAGTTCCTTGTTCCTTATTTGGAAAAAAAACACATCGATCTGAAAGAACTGCAAAAGAAGAACAAGAAAACATTTCCTTATGAACAATACTGATTATTATTTAGTTGGCGCAGCGATATGTATTCTAACATATAACATGTTGTATAAGGCATTAAATGATGTTGCAATCGGGTATATGTGAAAAAGTCATTTGTTCTTATAAATTCTTCTTTGTTACTAAAAGAAAATGCAAATTCTAATCGGGAACTGAGACTCGGGAACCGGGAACTAGTTGCCTGTTCCTGATTTGTATATCCATCACCATTGTTTGAAAACGGCCAATCGGCAACAAGGAATCAGTTCCCGGTTCTTTATAGAACAAAAAGCGATTTAAATGAAGTTGCATGAATAATTGTTTTTTGACATATTACATATTATTTGGCATAAGATAGTTTTGCCACAGACTAAATGTAATGCTTTAATACAATGAATTCAACTTTGTAAGTAACAAACGAAAGCCTAATATAATCGGGAACTGGGAATCGGGAATCGGGAACCGGGAACCGGGATCTAGTTCCTTGTTCCTTATTTGGAAAGAAATCATCAATATGAGAGAACTGCAAAAAGGCAACAAGGAAACAATTTCCGGTTGCTTATGAACAATACTAATTATTTAATATTTGGCATATTAATACTTGTTCTGACATATAACATGCTGTAAGGCGTATAATGGTGTTGCAATCGAGTAAATGTGAAAAGTCACTTCTAATCAATGCTTTTTTTTAACTAAGAAAAAAATCTAATCGGGAACTGAGAATCGGGAACCGGGAACTAGTTCTTGTTCCTTATTGGTATATCCATCATCATTGTTTGAAAACGACAAATCGGCAACAAGGAACCAGTTCCCGGTTCCTTATTGAACAAAAAGCGGTTTAAACCAAGTTGCATAAATAATCTATTTTTGAAATAACGCATGATATTAGGCATTAGATGATGTTGCTACCAAGTAAATGTAATGCTTTAATACAATGAATTCAACTTTGTAAGTAACAAACGAAAGCCTAATATAATCGGGAACTGAGAATCGGGAATCGGGAACCGGGAACCGGGAACTGGTTCCTTGTTCCTTATTAAAAAAACAAAACAAAGAACACATTGATCTGAAAGAACTGCAAAAGAGGACCAAGGAAACAGTTCGAAAGCACAATGTAATCGGGAACTGGACATCGGGAATAGGAAACCGGGAACCGGGAACTAGTTCCTTGTTCCTTATTTGGAAAAAAAAACACATCGATCTGAAAGAACTGCAAAAGAAGAACAAGAAAACATTTCCTTATGAACAATACTGATTATTATTTAGTTGGCGCAGCGATATGTATTCTAACATATAACATGTTGTATAAGGCATTAAATGATGTTGCAATCGGGTATATGTGAAAAAGTCATTTGTTCTTATAAATTCTTCTTTGTTACTAAAAGAAAATGCAAATTCTAATCGGGAACTGAGACTCGGGAACCGGGAACTAGTTGCCTGTTCCTGATTTGTATATCCATCACCATTGTTTGAAAACGGCCAATCGGCAACAAGGAATCAGTTCCCGGTTCTTTATAGAACAAAAAGCGATTTAAATGAAGTTGCATGAATAATTGTTTTTTGACATATTACATATTATTTGGCGTAAGATAGTTTTGCCACAGACTAAATGTAATGCTTTAATACAATGAATTCAACTTTGTAAGTAACAAACGAAAGCCTAATATAATCGGGAACTGGGAATCGGGAATCGGGAACCGGGAACCGGGATCTAGTTCCTTGTTCCTTATTTGGAAAGAAATCATCAATATGAGAGAACTGCAAAAAGGCAACAAGGAAACAATTTCCGGTTGCTTATGAACAATACTAATTATTTAATATTTGGCATATTAATACTTGTTCTGACATATAACATGCTGTAAGGCGTATAATGGTGTTGCAATCGAGTAAATGTGAAAAGTCACTTCTAATCAATGCTTTTTTTTAACTAAGAAAAAAATCTAATCGGGAACTGAGAATCGGGAACCGGGAACTAGTTCTTGTTCCTTATTGGTATATCCATCATCATTGTTTGAAAACGACAAATCGGCAACAAGGAACCAGTTCCCGGTTCCTTATTGAACAAAAAGCGGTTTAAACCAAGTTGCATAAATAATCTTTTTTTGAAATAACGCATGATATTAGGCATTAGATGATGTTGCTACCAAGTAAATGTAATGCTTTAATACAATGAATTCAACTTTGTAAGTAACAAACGAAAGCCTAATATAATCGGGAACTGAGAACCGGGAACCGGGAACCGGGAACTAGTTCCTTGTTCCTTATTTGAAAAAAAAACAACAAACAACACATTGATCTAAAAGAACTGCAAAAGAGGACCAAGGAAACAGTTCGAAAGCACAATGTAATCGGGAACTGGACATCGGGAATAGGAAACCGGGAACAAGGAAACTTGTTCCTTGTTCCTTATTTGGAAAAAAAAAACACATCGATCTGAAAGAACTGCAAAAGAAGAACAAGAAAACAGTTCCTTATGAACAATACTGATTATTATTTAGTTGGGGCTGCGACAGACTAAATGTAATGCTTTTATTACAATTAATTCAATTTTGTAAGCAAGAAATGAAAGTACAAAATAATCGGGAACTGGGAATCGGGAACCGGGAACCGGGATCTAGTTCCTTGTTCCTTATTTGGAGAGAAATCATCAATATGAGAGAACTGCAAAAAGGCAACAAGGAAACAATTTCCGGTTGCATATGAACAATACTAATTATTTAAAATTTGGCATATTAATATTTGTTCTGACATATAACATGTTGTTAGGCGTATAATGGTGTTGCAATCGAGTAAATGTGAAAAGTCACTTCTTATCAATGCTTTTTTGTAACTAAGAAAAAAATCAAATCGGGAACTGAGAATCGGGAACCGGGAACTAGTTCTTGTTCCTTATTTGTATATCCATCATCATTGTTTAAAAACGACAAATCGGCAACAAGGAACCAGTTCCCGGTTCTTTATTGAACAAAAAGCGGTTTAAACCAAGCCCCCTAAATAATATATTTTTGAAATATGACATGATATCAGGCATTGGATGATGTTGCTACCAAGTAAATGTAATGCTTTAATACAATGAATTCAATTGTGTAAGTAACAAACGAAAGCCTGATATAATCGAGAACTGGGAATCGGGAATCGGGAACCGGGAACTAGTTCCTTGTTCCTTATTTGAAAAAAAACAACATAGATCTGAAAGAACTGCAAAAGAGAAACAAGGAAACAGTTCCTTATGAACAATACTGATTATTATATAGCGAGAAAATGGGAACCGGGAACCAGGAACCGGTAACTTGGAACAGGGAATTAGGAACCGGGAACCGGGAACCTGGAATCGGGAATTAGGAACAGGGAATCAAGAACCGGGAACCGGGAACTTGGAACCGGGAATTAGAAACCAGGAACCAGGAACCGGGAACTGGAATCAGGAAGCGGAACCAGGAACCCGGGAACCGGGAACCAGGAACCGGTAACTTGGAACGGGAATTAGGAACCGGGAACTGGGAACCGGGAACCAGGAACCGGGAACCGGGAACCAGGAACCGGGAACCGGGAACCAGGAACCGGGAACCGGGAACCAGGAACCGGGAACCAGGAACCGGGAACCGGGAACCAGGAACCGGGAACCGGGAACGTACTTAACGGTCATATACAGACATCAATGTTAGCTGGACCCCCACCTAAATTCAGCCATGACCTTTTGGCAGTTAGTATTTAGCATTTTACAATAACTATCTTGCAGTTATCATTTGGCAGTCTTCATTTACCAATTAACATTTAACTGCATTTAACAATTAGAAAATTGCATTAAGCATTTAACAATTGGCATTTACCATTTTGCTAACCACATTTAACGATAAGCAATTTGCATTTAGCAGTTAACAATTAGCATGTTGCGCCGGCGTTCCATACAGTGCAGTCTAACTGAATATAGCACAGAAAATGGTATATTTGTTTTAACTGAGCGCCTACAAGCGTTCATGCATTTTCAGTGCAACAACAACACTCACGGAGAACTAGAACACCAAGGCATAGTTTTAGTTTCGGATATCATAAGAAATTAGAAACTTAATTTCACGTCGGTGTTGAGATGTACAACATGTTAACATTTACCATTAAATCTATTTTAAAGACAGAAAAAGCAAAAAAAATACTATACGAATTATATTAGCAAATTGAATCACAGTTTTGTAGTATATATCACAGACTTTGAACAGATATATTTAACATATCTGAAAAAGCAACAGCAGGATGTGGATGCATGTATCATGCTCACTTTCCACATATACTAGGCAGTACATGTATTGTAAGCCCAATGGACACTGGGCGATGCATGTATTAAAAGACTGATGGCTACTAGGGTGTACATGTATTGAAGCAAAATGGACACTAGAAAGTAAATGTATTGTAAGCCAGATGGACACTAGGCAGACCATGTATTGTTAGCCAGATGGACACTAGGCGGTACATGTATTGTACGCAAGACTGACACTAGGCAGTAATTGTATTGAAAGCCAGATGGACACTAGGCGGGACATATATTGTAAACCAGATGGACACTAGGCAGAACATGTCTTTTTTAAACCAGATGGACACTCGGCAGTACATGTATTGTATGCAAGATGGACACTGCCATTTGGCAGTACATGTATTATTAACCAGATGGACAATATGCAGTAGATGTTTTGTATGCAAAATGGACACTTGACGGTAGATGTACTGTATGTAAGATGGACACTTGGCATTAGATTTATAGTAAGCCAGATGGACACTAGGCAGTACGTGTATTGTATGCAAGATGGACACTAGGCAGTAGATGTATTGTAAGCCAGATGGACACTTGGCAGTAGATGTATTTTATGCAAGATGGTACATGTATTGTTAGGTAGATGGACACTAGCCGGTACTATGTGTACCAGTAAGGCAAAATGTATACAACGGAACAGAACATGCTGGATATGGTCTACGATAGTGATATTGCCATAGACGCACGAAGCCACTTGTTAGATGCAATGTTATATATTCTTTTCAATCCCATTCTATTTTATCTGTTCTATCCCATAACATTGAAAGGTTGTTAGGACACCACAGATGACTTCTCAATAACCCCTTTTCTACCTTGTCCTGTCTTCAGCTGCCCTAGTTAAGCTGGAAAAGTCCATCCCTGTCCACTCTTTAATATTGTAGTCTCACCTGTTCTTCTGTCTACGTATTCTTTTTACTTTCACTATGTTCTGTAGAATTGTCTTCGCTAAACAAGAAGACATTTGGACGTGGCAAAAAACAAACAAATAATGTTCCATTTCTTGACCATGGTTAGAGGTTCACCATATTTTTCAATGGCTGCTCGGATCTTTCCGCAAAGATCCTCATTGGTTATGTGATCCTTGAAATCTTGTTCGATAACCTTCGGTAGCATCTCATCTCAAAGGCCTGCATTCTATTTCCTAACTCTTCCGTCAAGGTCCACGATTCACAGGCGTAATGAAATATTCTTATGACATGAGAGCGCATCAGTTTCACCTTTGATCAAAGAGATATGTTGTCCACTCTCAAAATTGGCTCCAGCTTTGTAAGAGCTGAAGTGGCTTGTGCAATACTTGAGATAACCTCCGATTTTGAAGCATCATCTGAGACACCTGCTTCAATGTATCTGAAGCTTGTTACGGTACGGTACCCAGCTTCTGTCTTTATATGTTGATCTCCGTCTGGATGCAGTTGGCGCGGTGCGTCATGAATTTCGTTTTCTCAGATCCTATCGCCGTCTAACACCTTTGCAGGTTTTGCCGAGACTTTCAAGTAGGTTTCTAGTGTCTGTTCACCCTCAACAATAGTTCCTGTGTCGTCGGCAAACCACAGATTGGAAATATTTCTGCCGCCAATGGTTACCTTTCCATCATATTCTTTCAGAGCTTTTGAGAAAAATGTTGAAGAAGATTAGCCGACAGAAGACATCCTTGTCGAACTCCAGCTATTGTTCTGTGCCGTTCCCGCGTGCTGCCATTCATTTGGACTGCACTTGTAATCTTGACGTACAGGAGCTCAGTGGTGCGAACTTGATTTGCATTGATAACATACATGTAGAATTAAATTATTGGCGAATGGATTATAGGTTTGAGTAATTCCCTCTTTCCCATTGTATGAATACACTGTATTCCATGCTCCGTAACCAATGACGTCGTAGATCTATTACCATAGTAGCTATGGAAATACCAACTGTTGTGCTTAGTACCGTGGCTGGCAGAATGACGTCTTGATGACGTCACTTTGACATCAACATAAACTCTTAGTTGTTATATGGTAACAGTTCTATCACGTCATTGATATCGGAGCATGACATACAGTGTATGTACACCTTTTCAATGATATTACAAAAGAAAAACTTCAGGTTTTCTCAACAAATAATTATTCTCAACTCATTCAATTTAGTGTCTGATATTGTACTTCTTGATAATGACCAAAAAGGCTGCATGCAAAATTCTGTCAAAAGGTTTTTTTAAAAGCAGTGAAGACATGGTACAGATTTCGCTGCTGTTGGACGCAGGATCGCACAGGATTCGGGGATGGAAGATCTGACTATGGTACTCCTTCCGGCTCTGAAACCCAGCCAGGTCCTCGGATATTATCTCTTCAGCTTTGGGCTCAAAGCTGTTCAAGATGACGTTCAGTGTGACTTTTTAGGGTATGTATCGATTTGCTGCTGGCTTCATGGATATGCCATTCTTCTGTTCTCCAGACCGCTTCAGTTGCCATTCTTTGACTTAGCATTATCTATCTTGCAACCTGGATTTCAGCTTACCTAGTTGTGTTGGTAAAGTTCATCCCTGCGTTAGGTATGTGTGAACTGTAACACGTATGAATCAAAATACGTCATATGAACAGTGACGTATAACCTATAAAGTGTATTGCGTTTGAAATATAAAGTATGAAATTAGAAGTGTGAAGTGTGAAATATGAACTATGAGTATATACAAGGAACTGTGAAGTATGAACTGTTGAAACATACAGAATGAACCGAAGTTTAAGGTGTGAAATGTGAATATGAAGTATGAACTTAAAAGTGTGAAATATGAATTATGAGTATATACAAAGAATTGTGAAGTATGAACTATAGATGATTTAAGTATGAACCGAAGTTTAAACTGTGAAATGTGAAGAGCATATATAGCGTAAACCATGACGTGTAAAGTTTGAACATAGGACTATGTAATGTAAATTCACTACAATATGATATTTCAGAATAACCTGAGGCGACTTCACAGTTCACACTTATTACTTCATGGTTAATACTTAACATATGTCACAGTTCATACGTCGTACTTTATATTTTACAGTGCAGAGTTCCCTTTGAATGCCTCATACTTCATATTTCATCTCACATTTTGAATTCACATTTCATACTTCACAGTTCATACTTCATTGTTCAAACCTAACACTCCGTAGTCCATATTCACACATTAAAGATCATACTTCAAACTTCATACTCCTAACACTTCAAACTCAAACTGAGCAGTTAATAGGGCTGGGACGAGTTTACTCTTCTACCACCTCTTCGTCACTACTTGTATCTAACGTCTGAGGATCAGGTGCGTCTTTTGCATCTTTGAGATATTTGCTCCAGTCAGTTTCAGAATTAAATGCAATATTCTTATGTCGAGCAAAGCCAAGATACCATATTACTGAGGAAACATGAGCGCAAGTACCAACAACACGCGCACCTGTGCGGCATTGGCAATACCAGCCTCGAACGGAGAAATCATTATATTCTATCCACAGTTTATACTGTTTTTTAGATATGTGCCTGCTTTGAAATTTCCCAATCAATAACCCTTCTCTAATGGCGCTTATAAACACCTGATACTCTCCCTCAGGATTTAAGTGTTCTTCTGAGTAGGACTTTGCCAGCTTTAGCTGATACACACCTAATGTGATGTTTCTCAGATCCTCTTCATCTAAACAGGGGAAACTCAGTGAAACATCGTTTATAAGTTTCCAGTTTGCTCTCGTTTTATCCCACCCGCATGATTTTACACTCTCCATCAACAGATTATTATGTTTAGACAAAACGAGCATCTTGCAGCCGAGGAGAGTTTCAGACTCCTCATCACAACTAACAAGTGGCTTCATGAACTTGTTACATATGGCACATACTGTTTTCAAATCTTCTTGGATATGTGGAATCTGTGAATTCGGAATGATGTTATTTAAATATTTCCAAGTTTTAAGCCTTCCGTTCACAGATTCCACAACCCAGCGAATCTTAGTAACCAGCCTAGAGTTATTGCTTTCCTCCACAGTATGCTGAGACTGCCCTTTACGAAGGAATGACGGCATTTCTGTTTGAATCCCTAGACGTTAGAGCATACTAAGAGAATCACGGAAGCCTCTGTCGACAATAAAAATGTCATTATCTTTCAGCCATGATCTTATTTCCTCCTCATTTCTATACATGATATCTTTCAAAATATGGCGTCGTTATTTTTTGAATCGGCCAAGTACGGACCTATAACACTTACTATATAGCCAGTGGTGCTTACGAACACCATCGGTTTTACCAGTGGCCGATGCTTATGCATACTGTAGGACCGCCTCTGAAACTGGAACTTTGAGCTCTTTTCTATATATAGGTACGTTCCATCAATGACTAGAATTGCTGGTGGAGGGGACGTATTACCACCGAACAGTGTATTTGCCAATGGTCGGGTATGCTTCATAACAATCTATTCACGGGCAATATGCTGAAATCCAATGTAGTTGGGCGTAAAATCCTTAGTAAGGGCTTTTCTTGCAGATGAAAGAGTTTTTCCTATAGAATATTTTGGGATGTTAAAGACGGTCGACAATAACTTGTTGGACATTCCCGATTTTAGCTTTGTTAGATATACGGCTATACAATTTCTAATACTTCGATTCTTTGTGTTTCGTACACCTTGAACATGCGAACAAATGTCATCAAAATCAGTTTTATTTATCCCTATTATGTTGTTATAGTCTGTGTCCGTCATTGAGGATGTAATGTCGAAATCTACTCTCATGTCTTTATTTTTGAGTGCCATTTCACGTATATGTTTAATTAAATTATGCAATTCTGTCCGATTAAATCAGAAACGCTTTTTCTGTCTTTCATTTGTTCTACGGACAATATGTTAAATTTACCTTCTTTCATATGGGACGGGCAACACCTGGAACCAGCCGGTATTATAATATTGTGCTCTATAAGAGCTAGATATCTAATATTTGTGGGGACATTATTCAATTTACCACCCCGCTTCTTACACACACAGCAAGTACAATGCGATGACCCACTAACGGAAGCCATGGGTAAAGTAATATTTCTTGGTGACTGCATAATGCTCTCTTTTTGGTTTTGTTCAGGTTGTCTGTAAGTAGGGTCATTCTTACTCTGGGTGGTTGAAGTTTTTAATTTAGGCGAAAACTGCCTACCCTTATAACACTTGCATCTACATTTGTTGCAAAGAATGCTTTTGTCATGAACAGTCAACATAAACGTCTTTGACAAGTATTGTCTGATGGCTTTGTTGTTTGGACCCAGCAAGGACCGCCTGTCATTTGGTTTTGTGCGTTTCGAACAAAGTATACATTCATAACATTTGGGGTTTTCCATATTTATCAAACTATAACGTATATTAAAAAATAGAAATCAACAGGAAATTCGCTTTTCCATCCGTTAAACTGTTACTCCGCTGACATTTGACAGTTTTATACCCGTAATAAATCACAAATAAATTATTTCTTTTTAATCATTGAAAGCCTGACCAAACTGATCTTTAAATCTCCTTATCCCATCATAACCTACAGCATACTTCAACTTTTACAACACAGGACTTAAAAGTCAAAGGGACTGTCGCTTTTCTTTTCATACTGAAGTGCGTGTATCAGGGGTTCAACATAAGGATAACGGACACTGTCACTGACTTAGGTTAAAAATTCTGCGGAATTTATGTCTCGCCTGCACTTAGGGTGTCAAAAAGACATAGCTTAGTCCGAAAGTTAAATTGTTTATGGCGACGACATCCCCAAATTGATACCTATGTCTCGTTCTCTGCTAAGTACAGGCTAAACAGTTGAAATTAGCGAGCGACTACATATTTGAATTATCAGATTAATATATCAAACATTTAATGTCAAAATAAGAGACAAGAAAAAGGAATAAACAAGGTTTATTCTATGCCTTTTAATAATGACCCTATAAAGAATTGTTCATTTCAAGTAATGACTAGGGCGGTGTAAGCCTTGTATGCTTGTACTCGTGTGGCTTCTTCTTACAGTGGTCTCTGTGTTAACCTAGAAAAAAAGAAACAAAAAAAAACAAGAATTGTCAGAAGGCAATAAAGCGCAACTTAGCGGGAGCTCGCCTTTAACAAGCTCAAGTTTAATATGGGCAATAACGGCCAAGTAAAATAAGATCAACTGAAGTGTCAGAATAAGCAGTTCTACTCAGAATAAATCAAACAGCTCATATTTTTCCAGAAATATGACAATATCAATGAACAGTGAAATGTCGGACACAGTGACCCAGAACTTCATGAACAACTCTTAGAAATATGAGGCAAAATCACTGGACTATACAATACATTGGTCACCCAAGTCATCATGTTCGTACATCAAAAAGTAACCAATTAAGATATAAGGCAAAATTACTGTACCATGAAATATAGGTCACTATGACCTACTGTTAGTTTGAGGTTCATATTTGGGTCATATTGAGTCATTATCCCAAGATTCATGTTCATACATCAAATAGTCTTCGAGACTTAAGGCAAAATCAGGAGACCATAAAATACAGCTCACTGCCCGATATGCATCGTTGCTTTCAGTAGAGCTTCTCCATCTGTATCTATGGAGCAAGTTTGAAGACGCTGGCTCTTGCGGTAACTTAGAAACTGAGCTACATGTAAATGCAACAGGTGAATACTTTAATTATGTTCAATCAACCGTGAAATATAGGTCATGGCCCGATATGCATCACTGCTTTCAGTGGTTCTTCCCCAGCCATATCTATGGAGCAATTTTGAAGACTAGCGCTTGCTGTTAATTAGAAACTGAGCAAAACGCAACAGGTGAATAATTTTACAAAGGTGCATGCGCACTGGCACTCCCAAGCACACGCACACTCAGGGTATTGCCCGTCGTTTATAACATGTTCAGTGTTTCCTATTCGCACTTTTCAAGCCTAGCAACCGTTACTACTTGAGGCTTGTAAAATTAACCATTACAATAACAACAAGCAAATTCGTTGAATTTATATCCCCTGCCGAAGTATGGATGGCTGGATGAATAGATGTATGACTTGCGATTTTACGTCCTTTTCATCAGTATTTCAATCATATCAGGATGATGGCTGGATGAAAATGAAAAGCTGTTTGCAATGGAACCCCGTTTACGATTGAAAAGATTCCAGCCTACAGCGGGGCTCGAACCCGGGACCACCGCTAGATCAGCAGGCCGGCGCTTAACCTACTGAGCTACCGGGGCTCCTCCCGCCGAAGTAGCTCTGATTTGTAAATGTTTTATTCTAAGTTTCACAAAATTTCATTCATTGGTTACGGCTACATTTGCGGATTTAAAATTTAATTAAGGGCAAAAACTCGGGAATAAGTGATGCCATTCTAAAAATGAAAGAAAACAAAACAAGAAAACTGTGTCTGTAAGACACATTTGATGCCCCCGTGCTATGCCTGCCGCCCCCCCCCCCCCCCCCCCCCCCGCCGTCATCCTCCCCTAAGCCCCTCCTTTCTCCCCCTCTTTTTATTATCTCTCTTATACTGAATGACTTTTCATGCGGTACAGTGCAGGTACCTTGTCCCTCTTGCAGCAAGCAATTACCTTTAAGAGCCTTGTCCAAACATGCTGTATTTTGCCACACAACCTCGAGCAAAGTCAGAAACTCTTTGCTAGAGGCAATGTGGAAAACTACAGCGAGCAGCACAAAACCTTTAAATACTCGTTTGCTGCGAACAAAGACGAGGCTCTTACCGCATGAAAACTCATTGAGGATTAAGGAAATTATTAATTTTCTTGCCCGTTCTGTCCGAATACATGTAGAAAATAAGCGAGGTACGTCTTCGCCTTGCATATACAACGTTTGTATAGCTTTCAGAATATTCATTTTCTGCAATTTTGTAACTTGCCCGGTTCATCTTTTTTTTAACTTACCAAGCTCACCGGTTGATCAGTCTGTATTTCTCACCATCTCGATTTTACTTAGACTGTTTACTGAAAATAAATATGGATATAACAAAATATAAGATTCTGTGCACATGAAAATACATGTGTTGACATATGGTTACAACTGGACCATTCAAGGATGTGCATATTTGTAGTCAGATCAAAGAATTCAATGTTCAAATGATTTCAGAATCACTTTTTAAACGCCCGTTTGAAACGGGACGTAATATGTTATGGCGCTTGCGTCCGTCTGTCTGTCTGTCCGAACGTCCGTTGTAAACTTTTCGTTTCCAGATAACTCCTCCTACAGTTTACATTCGATCGAGCTGAAACTTGGTGTATAGTAAGACTATGAGGTGGACCAGCGCATATCGTTTCAAGGTTACACTCCAATGCTTTTCAGCGGAGTGACATCCCTTTACATAGAATTTTCGGGATGTTCGTTTCCGGATAACTCCTCCTACAGTTTTCAACCAGTTAAGGTGAAACTTTGTAAATAGTAAGACTACGATGTGGAGTAGCGCATATTGTTTGGAGATTACGCTCCAATGACTTTTAGCAGAGTTGCAGCACTTTGAAAAAACTCGACATTGGCAGTTTCTTTGGCAATTCTTTAGCATTCCATAACTTGGTTACTCTTTGGAATATCATAATGAAATTTTATAGCAATGTATATCAGGTTTAGACAACATGCCTCCTGTATTGATAGATGGATTTGAACGAAAGTGTCACAGATACATCACTGGGAGATAGAAAAGAAGTGCTCAAATTTTTGTGACCTTGACCTCTTTTTCAAGGTCGCAGAAGGTCAACGAATGTTGAAAAACAGCTTGTCGGCACCAGTTTTATACATTTGTGTACTATCTTTTTGGGCTGACAGAAGATGATGATGTCCTGATCAAAGCTTTACCGCTCTTTAAACTGTATTTCAGTTATATGGAGCCAGTGAGGTAATGAAGATACAATACCTGGGACCGGATAAGACTCAGATCTGGCCAGAACTCAGACCCACAGCTTTTGTATTATTCAAAGTTAACCAGTTGGCCAGACAAGTGTGTAATCAAGAGGTGGATAAGAACTGATTGAATTTTGGTGACCTTGACCCTATTTCAATGTCACAGGAGGTCTTAACTTGGCAGCATTTATGGAAAATGATACTGCTGGGAAGGCGCAGGTGTTTTTGTCAAAAGCAGTTTTAGTTTAATACTGTACTCACCATTCTCACAATAGGTATCTGTCCTATATACGAATGTCGGATTTGGATCACTGGAATACGGTAGGGCTCGTTCACTGAAAATATATAAATAAACCATATTAACGAAGGTGTCTTCCTCAGGTAGAGTGTCTATGTCATAGACAAACCGCAGATTGGTAGTATTTTTGCATCACATTCAAATCGAGCCAGTGTGAGACTGGTGAAACGTCTGTAATGCAATCTCCTATCTCATTGAAAAGAATTACACTTCCAGTGGCATTTAAAAACAGAAGCTTAAGCCCCAGTCACACATTCACGGTTCACCACAGTTTCACAAACCTTAGCACACCGTCGTGATTCGTAGTAGCACCGTAGGTGCATCCGTCGTGTTCCGTAATGATCCCTGAAGAACCGTGGTGATCCGGGAGTCGCTACGGAAAACTTCCATGGTGAACCGTGGTGGCTTGTGGGCGTGGTCTAAACCGCAGCGCAATCGTAACAGACTCGTGCTCATTCGTAGCGCTATCGTAATGTGTTTCCGTGATTATCCCAGGCTTTCCGTCGGTATTCGCTGACAACCGTGGTACAGTGTAGTTTTGTCACCACGAAAACTCACTTTTTATTCAAGTGAAAAAAAGTTCCCAGACTCGAAAGTTTATGATCTTGGATTACTTTCCTCAAAGCAGAAATGCCTACTCAAAATCACCTTTTAATATAACATTTTTATTTGTTAACCGAATTTCTAAATTTTTGCTGCACATTTTACGAAAAATTGAGTATTATATAAAGTCACAAAATACTTTCCTTGCCTACAAATAAATTAAACATCACCAACAAAAATCATTATCATGATAACCGTTAAACCGTATACAATCGTATGAGCCCGTGGCGCTACCGGCTTGAGTACTACTAGCACCGTTTCGAACCGTAGTAGCATCGTAATCGTCCGTAATGCGACCATGGAATACCCTTGTTGTCCGTAGTGCTGCCGCCTTGCACCGTCGTGAATTCGTAGATGATACGTACGGACATCGTACAAACACCGTGAGAAACCCTATTGGAACCCTGGCAAACCGTAGTGATGCTGGATTTTCTACGTTCACCCCGGTTCTGCCGTCTCGGTCAAACCGTGGTGAATCGTGGTGAATCGTAGCCTGATCCGTGAATGTGTGACTGGGGCTTAAATGCCAGCGTTTACTCCATTTAGCTACCTGGTAGTCGGTAGTGGCGAAGATCGCGGTTTCGAATCCTGGTAGAGCCAACTATGTCTGTCAACCCAGCAGTAAATGGATACCTTCTTCGAAGTAGGGAAGAATAAAGCAGCAGTAGAAGAGAGATGGGCTCAGCCTTTCATGCTGTGCCCAAGATAGAGTGGGCCTGTTACCGCCACTGCTCCTGCGGCCACTAGGCTATGAGAAACCTTTACATATTTCACTCCTCTGTGCACCTTATGTGCAAAAACGAACTTAAGACTCAGATCTGCCTGTACTAACGGGCAGTTCATTCAGAGTAGACCCTTCACTTTCGATGACTACAGGCGTTACTTTGGCCGGGACTGCTTGAATGAATAAGCTCATCCCAGCTTTCGCTTTCCACATATGCTGCTTGGTGCTTTTTTTTTGTTTTTTCGATAGTTTTCTTTTCCCCTATTTCACGATGAATACACGTGTATCTCTGCGCTGTACAAAGGAAAATACTTTTCTCTCAACGTTAAAGACCTTTTGATATATTCTACCGGTAACTGTCTTCTGTGCACTGTCCACTCGCCCTTCGTTTTGGAGCATGCTGAAAAGTAGTGCATGTTGTTTGCGTTTTCTTTTTTCTACTATTTACTGTCCAGTGAAGTGTCTACTGTCTGTCTACTGCGTCCTGGATACTGTTTACCGCGGCATTTCTGGTACAAATGGACGTGGTACAAGCACAGGGGCATGGGTTCAAGGTCGCAGCATGCAGGAATGAATATGCCGTGTCTTTTACAGAACATTTTAAGCGGCATATAATAGCCTGTTGTTGGCCGCAGTAACAGGGATGACACATATCCACAGAATAAGTAACAGGGATGACACATTCATAGTACACTTTTATCAGGTTGAATCACATTTTACATAAAGAAGGCATCTGCTAATGTTTGGGAAGATCTGTTGAATTTTCAGCATTTTATGCAAATTTTTGTCTTTGCCTCAAATCAGTGATTATCACCACCTTACAGGTGAGCTGAACAGTCACTCTGAGCCTTTAAGAGCTCATTTTATCCAAAACATATTCACCAGATATCTACTTCACTTTAGTCAAAATTTAAGTTACTTTTGGTATTTTAACATCTTTCAGTTTAGCTGCCATTCTTGTTACTGAATATCATTCATATTGTCATTTCGTTATTGCTAAAAATTATTGTTGTCATTCCTGTTACCAAATGTCATTCCTGTTACCAGTCAACTTTTGCTCAATATATAAACTAATCCGATGTTCTGCTGTTGCATTTATTTACCATTTTGAAAGTTGATGCGTGCAGCTACCTTTTGCAGAAAATGAAGATACTCATCCTATAATTTCTCAAAATAGATTTGATGGCATTTGTCTTAAAACGATTTGTTTCAGTAAAATGGTAAGTTATTGATTATATTATTAGTAACAAATAATTTTTCCTTTTAACAAGTTTGTAAACTTGGAGGTCTGAACAGGAACTTTTTAATACGAAAGAAGAAAATAACTACGATAATTATTTCATTTAGGAAATAAGGTTTCTTGTTGTGGTAACAGGAATGACATTTTAAACCAGAGCAGCAATCAAAATAAGCCAACATGTATTATTATGCATATTCTCTTGTCTAAATTAATGGTTTATTGTTGTTAGATATTCAGAGTTGAGATTAGAATAAAACAAACCAAAACCAGTTGTGTTATTTTTTGCAAAACAAAAAAGCCCAAGTTCCTTCATTTTTGCCGGGCCGGGTAGCGCAATCGGTAGGGCACCTGACTCGTAAGTCAGAGGTCCTGGGTTTGAATCCCGGTCTGGCCACATACTTTCGTTTCTCCTTCCGCTGATTCAAGAAGGGCAGTTGTCAGTTACTGGCGATAGTATGTGCACTTAGTACTGGTTAACCGCTTAGGAGGTCTAAGCCTGCCCAGGAATAGTGTTGTTAGTTAACTGACCGTCCCGACATGACCTTAGTTGTTTACCGTGGACGTTAAGCATCAAATCAACCAACCAACCAACCTTCATTTTTGTAGAATGACTCATATACATATGATCAAAGAAACATTTTTTCAGCTATCGAATCTTATACAAACTAAACTCAGACTAAGACTAACAAGATAGATTAATTAGCCAGCAATAATTTGCATCAAAATTGATGAGACCAAAACCAGGCATATGACGCCCTAATGACGTCGCACTGATATCGAGGGGACGTCACCTTGTCACATCGACGTCAATATGACGTCAGTTTGACGTCATGTGCCTAACGGGAAGATGCTTTTCATAAAATATATTATTGAGCTCCTTGATCAAAGAAACATTTTTTCAGCTATCCGATCTTAAACAAACTATAATCAGACTAAGAGCTACAAGATTCATTAATTAGCCAGCAATAATTTGCATCGACCTTGATGAGACCAAAAAAACAAGCACATGACGACCTAATGACGTCGCACTGACATCGAGGCGACGTCACCATGTCGCATCGACGTCAATTTGACGTCATTTGACGTCATGTGCCTGCCGGGAAGATGCATTTCATAAAATGTAGTACTGAGCACTATGTTAAAATAGAGTTATATCCCAATGTCCATACAGAATAAAACAAATCAGAATCACTTGTGTTATTTTTTGCAAAACAAAAAAGCCCAAATTCCTTCATTTTTGTAGAATGACTCATATACATATGATCAAAGAAACATTTTTTCAGCTATCCGATCTAAAACAAACAAAATCAGACTAAGACCTACAAAATTCATTAATTAGCCAGCAATAATTTGCATCGACCTTGATGAGACCAAAAAAACAAGCACATGACGACCTAATGACGTCGCACTGACATTGAGGCGACGTCACCATGTCACATCGACGTCAATTTGACGTCATTTGACGTCATGTTCCTGCCGGGAAGATGCATTTCATAAAATGTAGTACTGATCACTATGTTAAAATAGAGTAATATCCCATCGTCCATACAGAATAAAACAAATCAAAATCACTTGTGTTATTTTTTACAAAACAAAAAAGCCCAAATTCCTTCATTTTTGTAGAATGACTCATATACATATGATCAAAGAAACATTTTTTCAGCTATCCGATCTTATACAAACTAAACTCAGACTAAGACTAACAGGATAGAGTAATTAGCCAGCAATAATTTGCATCAACGTTGATGAGACCAAAACCAGGCATATGACGCCCTAATGACGTCGCATTGATATAGAGGCGACGTCACCTTGTCGCATTGACGTCAATATGACGTCAGTTCGACGTCATGTACCTACCGGGAAGATGCTTTTCATAAATTATATTACTGAGCTCCATGATCAAAGAAACATTTTTTTAGCTATCCGATCTTAAGGTGGTAATAATCACTGATTTGGGACAAAGACAAAAATCTGCATAAAATACTCAAAACAACACCGATCTTTCCAAAACTTAGCAGATGCCTTCTTTATGTTGTTTCTCATAATTTAGAATCCCAAAATGCAGCATTTGTTAATGTTAAAAAGTGTTTATATAAGAGAAGATCAAAGGGTAATTTGCTGCGAATAAATCTGAAAAAATAATATCATTATTGAAAATATACTTAGTGCTTAGAGTACCTTGTTGCATAATGGAGAGCGTCCTAGCAATTATTTTTTCAAACTCTTTCACACATTATCAGGCTGAGCAGATGAAAAAAGATGCAGTATGTGTCCAATTTTTTTTGGTCAAAGCACACAGGTGAGACAGGTGATACTATTTTAACAAAGTTGAACAATTTCATCTACACACCACTGATCATGCCAGTAATGTATTGTTTATATTGTATGTGTTAACATAGGTATGCTTGCCTACCCTATATCTAATAAATGCGTCCAGTGTACATTTACTTTGTACATGGTTGAACATTTGAGAAAAAGCTACCGTTTTCATCTGGTCTACATTACAATTTGAGAAAGAGTTGGAATAAATAATTCCTAGGACGCTCTTCATTATGCAATAATGCACCTTCAGCACTACGCAAATTTTCAATAACGATATTATTTTTTCAGATTTATTCGCAGAAAATTACCCTTTGATCTTTCCTTATAAAAATACTTTTTTAAGCAGCATGAACGTCTATTTTGTATTCTAAACTGTAAAGCACAACAAAAATAAGAAGTCTGCTAACTTCCAGAGAGATACGTTACTTTTTTATGGTTTAACATTTGAGAAAAAGCTACCATTTTCATCTGGTCTACATTACAATTTGAGAAAGAGTTGGAATAAATAATTGCTAGGACGCTCTTCATTATGCAATTATGCACCTTCAGCACTACGCCAATTTTCAATAACGATATTATTTTTCCAGATTTATTCGCATAAAATTACCCTTTGATCTTTCCTTATAAAAGTACTTTTTTAAGCAGCATGAACGTCTATTTTGTATTCTAAACTGTAAAGAACAACAAAAATAAGAAGTCTGCTAACTTCCAGGGAATTACGTTACTTTTTTATGGTTTTATGCAGATACTTACATTTACCATAAATCACCACCTTAAACAAACTAAAATCAGACTAAGAGCTACAAGATTCATTAATTAGCCAGCAATAATTTGCATCGACCTTGATGTGACCAAAATACAAGCACATGACGACCTAATGACGTCACACTGACATAGATGCGACGTCACCATGGCGCATCGACGTCAATTTGACGTCATTTCGACGTCATGTGCCTGCCGGGAAGATGCTTTTCGTAAAATGTATTACTGAGCACTATGTTAAAATAGAGTTATATCCCATCGTCCATACAGTCATTGTTGCAAACAGTCAGAAATTTGCGCACTTCTCGCGTGAAACAGATATTTTTCCAGCTATTCTCTTCAGCTAGTCTGTCCAGTTTTGATCACCGTCTTCATTCACTACCAGATGATACCCCATATGAGAAGACATACTAGCCATCGTTTACATCGATTAAGAATGATTTTGCAGTGAAAAAAACAGCGGCCTCATTATCATTTCAGTCACTTTCCAATAGAGGCATATGTCTCTGTCGACGACTGCGCCTTGTTATCTCGTAAATTGTTCTGAAATAGGAATCATTCCACCGTTGTTTCCTCAATTGGTTGTGAACACCTTCAAGATATGTTGCACGCAAATCGTTCCCTGGTTAACTGGTCTGCTAGATTGCCACTTTGAATGAATATTCTGTTTGTTACGGCAAATGAAAAGAGTTGTATTCTTGAAAATGTAAAATAATTAGTTCAGAATTCCATCTCAAGAGGTAACTGGAAGAACCGAATCTCACTCTTCATGTAGGTACCCTTACCCAGCGGGCACATGACGTCGCAGTGATGTTGCACTCGGACGTCGATGATAGTTGTCATGTCTCACAAATTTGAAGAAAAGAGCGCTTCAGTTGTTAGGAATGTTGTGAAAAAGTTTCATTGTCAGATGAAAAAAAAAACAACCTGTATAGACTGGACTATATTTGAAAATTGGTCGTGGTCTCGAAACAGAAAAAAATAATACATATATATAAAGAGAGGGAAAATTTTGCGTTTTCCAATATGCAAACGCAACTTATCTCATCATTCACTTTGACACGTAGCATCACAATCAATACCGGGAAATGTATTGAATTGTATAGGAAAGACACGTTTCATACGATATTATAAAAACATCAGTTAACACCGCTTGTTTATGTATACTGTGTAGATTTTTAAAGTTATGAGATTTTTATAGGTGTGAAATACTTTCATTCGAGAGAACCTGCACCGCCAAGACTAGTCTGCGTAAATGCGGTTTCTAGTCAGAAAAAGTGTAGTACGCACTAGAGTGCAGAATAATAAAAGCATGCCAAAATTTCTATGTCATTCGATATCATTTATTCTCGCTTAGTGCACTGTGACATGACCTGTTCCTGCTGAGTCAGAAATACCGCGGTAATGTACAAACTCTAAAATTTCGAACACTGACAAAAATGCGAAATCGTAATTTCTGTATACAGTATAGATTTTCAAAGTTATGAGATTTTTATAGGTGTGAAATACTTTCTTTCCAAACCATTTTATGAGAGAGCTTGCACTGCTTAGACTAGTCTGCGTAAATGCGGTTTCTAGTCAGAAAAAGTGTAGTAAGCACTAGAGTGCAGAATAATAAATGCATGCCAAAATTTCTATGTCATTCGATATCATTTATTCTCGCTTAGTGCACTGTGACATGACCTGTTCCTGCTGAGTCAGAAATACCGCGGTAATGTACAAACTCTAAAATTTCGAGCACTGACAAAAATGCGAAATCGTAATTTCTGTATACTGTATAGATTTTCAAAGTTATGAGATTTTTATAGGTGTGAAATACTTTCTTTCCAAACCATTTATGAGAGAGCTTGCACTGCTTAGACTAGTCTGCGTAAATGCGGTTTCTAGTCAGAAAAAAGTGTAGTACGCCCTAGAGTGAGTAAGATGTTACGTGTTTGACTCTCCATGCACTAACTGAGCAGACTGTGCATATGCGCAGTTGCGAATGCTCATCTGAAGACTTTTTCTTCGCGTGGCGCAACTCTAAATATTCCAGCCACATTCAATGATAACAGATTTATTCCTCATGCTCAGCTGACCCAAAATGCTGAAACAACAGCGTGTCATTAACGTTGGTTAAACGTTACTATGACGTGGAATTAACGTTGATATTGACGGTTACATGTTACTTTAGACATAGCTGATCATACGAGGCGCAAATTTGTACTCAGTAATCAAAAAAGGCTTATTAAAGATGTTTTGCTACAGTTTATTCGATGATCACAAAACATTGAATCACATTGAATCAACGTTGATTCAATGATGATTCAACTTTTTGTGTCTGCTGGCTTGATGAGACTGATTCAATGATCATTCAACTTTTTGTGTCTGCTGGCTTGATGAGACTGAACTGCAAACAGCGCAGATCCTGATACGACTGCTCTTCCAGGCCTGCAATCATTAGTCCCAGTAGTAAGAACTGCAGGATGTTATAACTGTTACTGAGCTCAAACTCTCAAACTCTCAAAAGTACACTTTGTAAATGACATATATTGGTACTTTGTTATCTTCTGCCATACCCCGTTGAAAGCACCGGTTCTCGTCCGATCACCGAAATTAAGCAACTCGACGAACGTTTAGTTCTTGGACGGGTGACTGCCTGGGAGTACCGGGTGTGGCAGACTTGACTGCCTTTCTTTATTTTCTAGTTTTATTTTTGTTTTTTTCGATAGTTTTCTTTCCCCTATTTCACGATGAATACACGTGTATCTCTGCGCTGTACGAAGGAAAATGCTTTTCTCTCAACGTTAAAGACCTTTTGATATATTCTACCGGTAACTGTCTTCTGTGCACTGTCCACTCGCCCTTCGTTTTGGAGCATGCTGAAAAGTAGTGCATGTTGTTTGCGGTTTTTTTTTTCTACTATTTACTGTCCAGTGAAGTGTCTACTGTCTGTCTACTGCGTCCTGGATACTGTTTACCGCGGCATTTCTGCTACAAATGGACGTGGTACAAGCACATGGGCATGGGTTCAAGGTCGCAGCATGTGCGCCTGTTTAAGCGCATCCGGACTCTGCAATGGTGTACCTTCAACCAAAGTGGAGTCACACAAACAGATGAAACCCAGATAAGCATCACTGTAACCTGCACTTTATGAGAGATGAACCCTGGTGGCCCGTAAGAATAATAAATGCATGCCAAAATTTCTATATAGCAAATACTTATATTTGGGCAGTAAAACACACACGCAGACACATCTAATTTTCTGTACATTTAAGTTCTGCGATAGTTAAAACAAATAAAAAAATAATAAATAAATTAAAAAGGCAGTTTTGGTATTTTTTCTTGTCAATTTTAGTTTTGTATGATCGAAATGCAGAGTTAATCAATTTTGGCAATATCTACAAATTTTGGCATTATTTCTTTTCTCTATCGAGTTGCTTTCTTCATCTGAAGATCGATATTAATGAAACGTGGACGTAGAATAATTAGTTGTGACTGTGGACAGACTTCCAATATCATTATTTTTTTCTGATTCAGATAAACAGATACCTAATGGAAGGCCCAAAGAGACGGATCAGATCTTCACAATGATACATACTACCCAGCAGGCACACAAAGCTATAATGACGTCGCATTGACGACGACGCAACCAGATGACATCGCATCGACGTCATTCTGACGTCATGTGCCCGCAGGGAAATACTTTTCTGCCCATCAGGCACATGACGTCGGCATTACGTCGTATTGACGTCGATGCGGCATGTTGGCGTCGCATCGACCCCATTTCGACATCATTACGACGTCATATGCCTGCTGGGTGTCTTGTAGTGCTTTGTAAACAATTTGCATCGTTTTAATTTACCCTTTCTATTGGGACGTCTTTAAATTACTAGATTATTCTAAAATTTAAACAGGTGCTTATACTAGCCGACAGTGTGTCAAAATACTGATAGGATAGAACATGTATGATGCATTGCACATCTTGATCTGATTCTAAAGTGATTTCTCAGATACATCTTTTCGAAAATTTAGGATCACTGCGGTACTTTTTGTTAATCTTGAAGCTCTTGGGTAACATCATTGATTATAAAGGATCGGTCATATTTGCACGTGTATTTTATGTTCATCTCTTTAACGTTATGAGCCTTGTCCGGACAAAATACGTTTGAAACTATACGCAAACAGTGGGTACCGAGATAAGTCTGTGCAGCTGCATAGTCTGTCAGAATTAGTGAAGTTAACCGTTTGATTCCCAGAAGGCATACTTATTGCGCCTAACCTATTATGATTGCGCTAGTGCACAGACTAGTCTGGACATAGGTGTTTTGCATATGCCACAAGGCTGATTTTATCACGACACGACTCAAATGGTCTGCGCACGGAAAACTGTGCTTCAGCCCATAATTGCTGCAGCGAAATATTTATGTATACGCAACTAGGATGTACCAAGATATGTCTACGCTCATGTGTAGTCTACCCTGTTCTGCTTGCGCATACGTCAAGTCTAGACACGCGTGTTTTACGTATGAAATAAGACTGGTTTTATCACGACTCGAGGTATGCGCAAGGAGAAATGTGTTTCACCCCATCTTGGTAAAAGCAAATGCAGTCCCGTCAGTGTCATTTCTTTTCGCACACTTCACGAAGCTCCAGTGTATGATGCTCAAGATTGTTTATAGATGTTGTGAAGGCATAAATGCTACCACAGACTGGGCTGATTCTTCTCGTCGCATGTGGCAATTTTCCGAGGTGCGGCTCTTGGGTTACATCATTGATAATCAAGACAATCAATGATCGGTCATATTTGCACGTGCATTTTATGCTCATCTCTTGTGTTGAACTTTATGAGACTTGTCCGGGCAAAATATGTTTGACGCTGCACGCAAACAGTGGGTACCAAGATAAGTCCATGCAGCTGCGTAGTCTGTCAGAGTAAGTGCAATGCACCTTTTGATTCCTAGAAGGCATACTTATTGCGCCACGGGGGGGGGGGGGGGGTCACTTGGCCGCTGAAAGGGTATAGATGTGCCGCTGAAACTTTGAAAACCCACCCTATTCATGTATAACACAAATGACAAAATATATACCTATTCATGTATTCACTATCAAAATTAAATCCTATTCATGTATTTAAGAAGGAATTATTCAGTGGCTTCCTGGAAGCCAAATTTCTGTGAAAAAAGTTTTAATCTTCACTATATCTTCATATAATTATATTGTTTTTGCTTGTTGTATTAGGACAAATATGTTATCTTTGTGAAAGAACATGTGAGAAAATAATACTGGAAACTGGATGATTCCTAAAGGGTATTTTCATTAATACTTGGTGGGAGGGGTGGGGGAGAGGTAGGGGGGACGTGGCATGGGATTTTTAATCATCTATGCACAAATTCTTATTGTTTGTTTGTTTGTTTGTTTTTTTTTCATAACATAGTCACTGTATTTAGCTGTAAAAAGCAGCGACTGACACAGAATATAAACATATACCATGAACCAAAATGCTCATAAATGATTGTTTTTTATTTTCTGAACTCTTGATTTTGCAGTGGACCAGTCCTGCTGTCAAAACATCATGTGTAAACATTCTTGGCGATTTGTTTATAATGACCGATCATTAGGTTAGAATTCTGTGAGTTATTGAGCCATTAAGATAATTCAGAGCTCATGCATGCTGAGACAGTGTGCTGAGAGTATTTCAGCTGGTGCACCTGTTGATTTGGTAATCCTCGCGAGGGGGTGTTGCAGTATAACTAGATAGATAGATATTTGTTTCTC
Organism: Ctena decussata; assembly: GCA_963989385.1. NCBI lineage: Eukaryota > Metazoa > Mollusca > Bivalvia > Lucinida > Lucinidae > Ctena > Ctena decussata. The sequence continues at coordinate 23,170,468 of OZ022502.1, forward strand.
TCTGGTAATAAAAATCAGATATGCTAACTGTTTATGTATAGAACCTGGAGAAATAAGACCTATTCCTGTATATTGGCCATTTAAACTATACCTATTGATGTATCTGGGAGATCAAAAAGGACGGCTATTCCAGCGGCACATATGTACCCTGCTTTATAATGGAAGTGACCCCCCCCCCCCCCCCCCCCGTGTATTGCGCCTACCCTGTTCTGATGGTGCTAGTGCACAGACTAGTCTGGACATAGGTGTTTTGCATATACCACAAGGCTGATTCTATCACGACACGACTCAAATGGCCTGCGCAAGGACAACTCTGTGTTCAGCCCATAATGTTTGCAGGGAAATATGTATCATGTATACGCAGCTAGGAGGTACCAAGATATGTCTACGCTCATGTGTAGTCTACCCTGTTCTGGTTGCACATGCGTTAGGTTAGACACGCTTGTTTTGCGTATGAAATAAGACTGGTTTTATTACGATACGAGGTATGCGCAAGGAAAAATGTGTTTCACCCCATCTTGGTAAAAGCAAATGCAGTTCCATTAGTGTCTTTTCTTTTCGCACACTTTACGGCACTCCAGTGTATGATGCTCACGATCGTTGTGAACACATAAATTTTACCACAGACTGGACTGATTCTTCTCGTCGCATATGACAATTTTCCGAGGGTGCGGCTCTTTAAAAATGCGCATTAAGAGGGTGCGGCTCTTTAAAAATGCGCATTAATATTACAAATAACAAAAAGGGATTTTGATCTTTTCGCATAATAAGCAATCCTGTGGCTAACAACACTATTTAGACCATTACCCGATTGGACAGAATCTTAAGTCCGCTAGATCAGTAGGCCAGCGCTTATCCCACTGACCTACCGGGACTCCTACCTTAGACAAAAAGACAGACACACAACAAAAGTTCCAAATAAACATAAAGACGGATATAAGTCATTCTACAAATATGAGGAATTCCTGTCCCTCACCTAAATACTTGTATACCCTTTTTCCATTTCAAGTATCTTGTCTTTGATAGTATGTTTTAATTAAAGTGACCGAATATCTAACATTTACGATAGTGACTGGGCTAGTTAATGCAGTTGTTCATATTCATTTATATATAAATTAAGAGTTACCCCCCTTATATTTGCTTGTCCCACTGCAAAATAGTGAAAGTTTAACTTCAGTTTGACACTAGAGTGCAGAATAATAAATGCATGCCAAAATTTCTATGTCATTCGATATCATTTATTCTCGCATAGTGCACTGTGACATGACCTGTTCCTGCTGAGTCAAAAATACCGCGGTAATGTACAAACTCTAAAATTTCGAGCACTGACAAAAATGCGAAATCGTAATTTCTGTATACAGTATAGATTTTCAAAGTTATGAGATTTTTTTGGTGTGAAATACTTTCTTTCCAAACCATTTTATGAGAGAGCTTGCACTGCTTAGACTAGTCTGCGTAAATGCGGTTTCTAGTCAGAAAAAAGTGTAGTACGCACTAGAGTGAGTAAGATGTTGCGTGTTTGACTCTCCATGCACTAACTGAGAAGACTGTGCATATGCGCAGTTGAGAATGCTCATCTGAAAACTTTTTCTTCGCGTGGCGCAACTCTAAATATTCCAGCCACATTCAATGATAACAGATTTATTCCTCATGCTCAGCTGACTCAAAATGCTGAAACAACGGCGTGTCATTAGCGTTGGTTAAACGTTACTATGACGTGGAATTAACGTTGATATTGACGGTTACATGTTACTTTAGACATAGCTGATCATACGAGGCGCAAATTTGTACTCAGTAATCAAAAAAGGCTTATTAAAGATGTTTGCCACAGTTTATTCGATGATCACAAAACATTGAATCACATTGAATCAACGTTGATTCAATGATGATTCAACTTTTTGTGTCTGCTGGCTTGATGAGACTGAACTGCAAACAGCGCAGATCCTGATACGACTGCTCTTCCAGGCCTGCAATGTTAGTCTAAGTAGTAAGAACTGCAGGATGTTATAACTGTTACTGAGCTCAAACTCTCAAAAGTACACTTTGTAAATGTTATATATCGGTACTTTGTTATCTTCTGCAAATGCAGTTCCATTAGTTTCTTTTCTTTTCGCACACTTTACGGCACTCCAGTGTATGATGCTCACGATCGTTGTGAACACTAAAATTTTACCACAGACTGGACTGATTCTTCTCGTCGCATATGGCAATTTTCCGAGGGTGAGGCTCTGTAAAAATGCGCATTAATATTACAAATAAAAAAGGGATTTTGTTCTTTTCGCATAATAAGCAATCCTTTGGCTAACAACACTATTTAGACCATTACCCGATTGGACAGAATCTTAAGTCCGCTAGATCAGTAGGCCAGCGCTTATCCCACTGACCTACCGGGACTCCTACCATAGACAAAAAGACAGACACACAACAAAAGTTCCAAATAAACATAAAGACGGATATAAGTTATTCTACAAATATGAGGAATTCCTGTCCCTCACCTAAATACTTGTATATCCTTTTTCCATTTCAAGTATCTTGTCTTTGATAGTATGTTTTAATTAAAGTGACCGAATATCTAACATTTACGTTAGTGACTGGGCTAGTTAATGCAGTTGTTCATATTCATTTATAAATAAATTAAGAGTTACCCCCTTATATTTGCTTGTCCCACTGCAAAATAGTGAAAGTCGAATTTCAGTTTGACAAAAAGTGCTAATGTAAACAAAACAAATAGATACATGTTGTGAGTCTGTGACAGAAACCTACCAATGACAGAAGCGTCGTATACCCATTGGTTTTTATTTGAAGCCGTGTCAAGTTGGTTCTGGTGTGTCCCGCAGTTCGTGTCATTCTCTGTTACCGCAGTGCAGTTGAAGCTTATACAGAGTTACTACCCATGAAAATGACCTTGCACTGGACTTTTAATAGGTAAGGAGCGCCAATTTTATAAAAACATTAAATTATCTTATGCAAAGTTTGCTTAGAGGTAAATATGAAACAATTATCTAAATTAAGTAGTGAGTAAGACAGGTAATCTGTCATCCCTGTTACCCACTTTTCTATAAAAACAAAAAGCTGCAAATTAAACAAAATACAAACACTGAAAAAGTATGATAGACATCATTTTTTTTAAGTTTTTGCCTCTAGAAAGCAAAATAAGTGTGGCATACTTTTTGTCAATCCTGTTATCGTCATCCCTGTTACTGTCATCTCTGTTACCCACCAACAGTAACAGGAATGACACTTTAAACTTAATTAAGTATGTAAAATATGAAAGATGTTTGTGTTTGACATTTATAGTTCTTTCAACTAGACTAATTTGAATATGCCGTGTCTTTTACAGAACATTTTAAGCGGCATATAATAGCCTGTTGTTGGCCGCAGTAACAGGGATGACACATATCCACAGAATAAGTAACAGGGATGACACATTCATAGTACACTTTTATCAGGTTGAATCACATTTTACATAAAGAAGGCATCTGCTAATGTTTGGGAAGATCTGTTGAATTTTCAGCATTTTATGCAAATTTTTGTCTTTGCCTCAAATCAGTGATTATCACCACCTTACAGGTGAGCTGAACAGTCACTCTGAGCCTTTAAGAGCTCATTTTATCCAACACATATTCACCAGATATCTACTTCACTTTAGTCAAAATTTAAGTTACTTTTGGTATTTTAACATCTTTCAGTTTAGCTGCCATTCTTGTTACTGAATATCATTCATATTGTCATTTCGTTATTGCTAAAAATTATTGTTGTCATTCCTGTAACCAAATGTCATTCCTGTTACCAGTCAACTTTTGCTCAATATATAAACTAATCCGATGTTCTGCTGTTGCATTTATTTACCATTTTGAAAGTTGATGCGTGCAGCTACCTTTTGCAGAAAATGAAGATACTCTTCCTATAATTTCTCAAAATAGATTTGATGGCATTTGTCTTAAAACGTTTTGTTTCAGTAAAATGGTAAGTTATTGATTATATTATTAGTAACAAATAATTTTTCCTTTAAACAAGTTTGTAAACTTGGAGGTCTGAACAGGAACTTTTTAATACGAAAGAAGAAAATAACTACGATAATTATTTCATTTAGGAAATAAGGTTTCTTGTTGTGGTAACAGGAATGACATTTTAAACCAGAGCAGCAATCAAAATAAGCCAACATGTATTATTATGCAAATTCTCTTGTCTAAATTAATGGTTTATTGTTGTTAGATATTCAGAGTTGAGATTAGAATAAAACAAACCAAAATCAGTTGTTATTTTTTGCAAAACAAAAAAGCCCAAATTCCTTCATTTTTGCCGGGCCGGGTAGCGCAGTCGGTAGGGCACCTGACTCGTAAGTCAGAGGTCCTGGGTTCGAATCCCGGTCTGGCCACATACTTTCGTTTCTCCTTCCGCTGATTCAAGAAGGGCAGGTGTCAGTTACTGGCGAAAGTATGTGCACTTAGTACTGGTTAACCGCTTAGGAGGTCTAAGCCTGCCCAGGAATAGCGTTGTTAGTTAACTGACCGTCCCGACATGACCTTAGTTGTTTACCGTGGACGTTAAGCATCAAATCAACCAACCAACCAACCTTCATTTTTGTAGAATGACTCATATACATCTGATCAAAGAAACATTTTTTCAGCTATCGAATCTTATACAAACTAAACTCAGACTAAGACTAACAAGATAGATTAATTAGCCAGCAATAATTTGCATCAACATTGATGAGACCAAAACCAGGCATATGACGCCCTAATGACGTCGCATTGATATCGAGGCGACGTCACCTTGTCACATTGACGTCAATATGACGTCAGTTTGACGTCATGTGCCTAACGGGAAGATGCTTTTCATAAATATATTATTGAGCTCCATGATCAAAGAAACATTTTTTCAGCTATCCGATCTTAAACAAACTAAAATCAGACTAAGACCTAGATAATTCATTAATTAGCCAGCAATAATTTGCATCGACCTTGATGAGACCAAAAAAAACAAGCACATGACGACCTAATGACGTCGCACTGACATCGAGGCGACGTCACCATGTCGCATCGACGTCAATTTGACGTCATTTGACGTCATGTGCCTGCCGGGAAGATGCATTTCATAAAATGTAGTACTGAGCACTATGTTAAAATAGAGTTATATCCCATCGTCCATACAGAATAAGTTATACATATAGAATGATGTCACGAGTATTTAGGATACCCTTCGAGGGGGCGTAGCCCCCTCGAAGGGTATCCTAAATATGAGTGACAGCATTCTATATGTATTTTGTATCATGGCAGCCAATCATCTTTCTCTATTTTGAATTAAGAACAGCTCTTATCCAGCTTTTAATGAAGAGTGGCATATCTACTGTAATTATATCTGCTACAGCTGTATTGTTCTTGACCTCAATGTCAAATAAATCACCTGGCAATTATAAATTCCAGTACAGCATCAACTGAAAATAACATAAAATTATGTGTGCATACTCTGTTGAATTTATATAACTTGACACAAATGATGATTTTCAACACACTGATTTTACAACTAGTATCTTAAGAATGACAAATAGAGCAGTGACTGTCTTAAAGGGCATTTACTTCAGCTCATTCAGCTGCCTAATCTGGGTCTATACTGTTTGCCACGACACTTCGGGTTCATATGGTAGAGTTAGGTGCTACAAGATAAATTGTCTCTTTTAATCTTAGATATGGCCTTGTTCCTTCTTTCAATGAAAATTTAATCGAGCTGTGCTTTATAAAATAGGTCTTCAGCCATGTGTAAACTGTTAAAGCTTGGGTCAGTTTGCAGTCTGGTCAGAGTCTTTGATTCTGGCAATACACATCCCTCAGGTTCTATACCTTGTTGATATGACACCGATCAGACTGAGCGGATGCGCAGGATGGTAAAAATATATTTTCTTAGCAAATGCTCAAAGACCCTTTTCCTCATAGTGCTACTCAGATGTTCAATGTAAATCAAACTTGACAGAATCGTGCTATAACTATGTCCGTGCCGTATATCTAATATACGCACAGTTATCCCGGCACACTACAATGTAAAATGAATGCAGAGTTTAGCTCCGCCTACCTCAGAACTTTCTCACAGTGCAAATTAATAAAGTTAATGAACGGGCTACTTCAAAGGAAAATAAAGTAGGCCATGATACAAAACAAATCAAAATCACTTGCGTTATTTTTTGCAAAACAAAAAAAAAAAAATTCCTTCATTTTTGTAGAATGACTCATATACATATGATCAAAGAAACATTTTTTCAGCTATCCGATCTTATACAAACTAAACTCAGACTAAGACTAACAGGATAGATTAATTAGCCAGCAATAATTTGCATCAACCTTAATGAGACCAAAAACAGGCATATGACGCGCTAATGACGTCGCATTGATATAGAGGCGACGTCACCTTGTCGCATCGACGTCAATATGACGTCAGTTCGACGTCATGTACCTACCGGGAAGATGCTTTTCATAAATTATATTATTGAGCTCCATGATCAAAGAAACATTTTTTCAGCTATCCGATCTTAAGGTGGTGATAATCACTGATTTGGGACAAAGACAAAAATATGCATAAAATACTCAAAACAACACCGATCTTTCCAAAACTTAGCAGATGCCTTCTTTATGTTGTTTCTCATAATTTAGAATCCCAAAATGGAGCATTTGTTAATGCTAAAAAGTGTTTTTATAAGAGAAGATCAAAGGGTAATTTTCTGCGAATAAATCTGAAAAAATAATATCATTATTGAAAATATACTTAGTGCTTAGAGTACCTTGTTGCATAATGGAGAGCGTCCTAGCAATTATTTTTTCAAACTCTTTCACACATTATCAGGCTGAGCAGATGAAAAAAGATGCAGTATGTGTCCAATTTTTTTTTGTCAAAACACACAGGTGAGACAGGTGATACTATTTTAACAAGGTTGAACAATTTCATCTACACACCACTGATCATGTCAGTAATGTATTGTTTATATCGTACGTGTTAACATAGGTATGCTTGCCTACCCTATATCTAATAAATGCGTCCAGTGTACATTTACTTTGTACATGGTTGAACATTTAAGAAAAAGCTACCGTTTTCATCTGGTCTACATTACAATTTGAGAAAGAGTTGGAATAAATAATTGCTAGGACGCTCTTCATTATGCAATAATGCACCTTCAGCACTACGCAAATTTTCAATAACGACATTATTTTTTCAGATTTATTCGCAGAAAATTACCCTTTGATCTTTCCTTATAAAAATACTTTTTTAAGCAGCATGAACGTCTATTTTGTATTCTAAACTGTAAAGAACAACAAAAATAAGAAGTCTATTAACTTCCAGAGAGATACGTTACTTTTTTATGGTTTAACATTTGAGAAAAAGCTACCATTTTCATCTGGTCTACATTACAATTCGAGAAAGAGTTGGAATAAATAATTGCTAGGACGCTCTTCATTATGAAATTATGCACCTTCAGCATTACGCCAATTTTCAATAACGATATTATTTTTCCAGATTTATTCGCAGAAAATTACCCTTTGATCTTTCCTTATAAAAATACTTTTTTAAGCAGCATGAACGTCTATTTTGTATTCTAAACTGTAAGGAACAACAAAAATAAGTAGTCTGCTAACTTCAAGGGAATTACGTTACTTTTTTATGGTTTTATGCAGATACTTACATTTACCATAAATCACCAACTTAAACAAACTAAAATCAGACTAAGAGCTACAAGATTCATTAATTAGCCAGCAATAATTTGCATCGACCTTGATGAGACCAAAAAACAAGCACATGACGACCTACTGACGTCACACTGACATCGATGCGACGTCACCATGGCGCATCGACGTCAATTTGACGTCATTTCGACGTCATGTGCCTGCCGGGAAGATGCTTTTCGTAAAATGTATTACTGAGCACTATGTTAAAATAGAGTTATATCCCATCGTCCATACAGTCATTGTTGCAAACAGTCAGAAATTTGCGCACTTCTCGCGTGAAACAGATATTTTTTCCAGCTATTCTCTTCAGCTAGTCTGTCCAGTTTTGATCACCATCTTCATTCACTACCAGATGATACTCCATATGAGAAGACATAACTAGCCATCGTTTACATCGATTAAGAATGATTTTGCAGTGAAAAAAAACAGCGGCCTCATTATCATTTCAGTCACTTTCCAATAGAGGCATATGTCTCTGTCGACGACTGCGCCTTGTTATCTCGTAAATTGTTCTGAAATAGGAATCATTCCACCGTTGTTTCCTCAATTGGTTGTGAACACCTTCAAGATATGTTGCACGCAAATCGTTCCCTGGTTAACTGGTCGGCGAGAATGCCACTTTGAATGAATATTCTGTTTGTTACGGCGAATGAAAAGAGTTGTATTCTTGAAAATGTAAAATAATTAGTTCAGAATTCCATCTCAAGAGGTAACTGGAAGAACCGAATCCCACTCTTCATGTAGGTACCCTTACCCAGCGGGCACATGACGTCGCAGTGATGTTGCACTCGGACGTCGATGATAGTTGTCATGTCTCACAAATTTGAAGAAAAGAGCGCTTCAGTTGTTAGGAATGTTGTGAAAAAGTTTCATTGTCAGATGAAAAAAAAACAACCTGTATAGACTGGACTATATTTGAAAATTGGTCGTGGTCTCGAAACAGAAAAAAATAATACATATATATAAAGAGAGAGAAAATTTTGCGTTTTCCAATATGCAAACGCAACTTATCTCATCATTCGCTTTGACACGTAGCATCACAATCAATACCGGGAAATGTATTGAATTGTATAGGAAAGACACGTTTCATACGATATTATAAAAACATCAGTTAACACCGCTTGTTTATGTATACTGTGTAGATTTTTAAAGTTATGAGATTTTTATAGGTGTGAAATACTTTCATTCAAAACCATTTTACGAGAGAACCTGCACTGCCAAGACTAGTCTGCGTAAATGCGGTTTCTAGTCAGAAAAAGTGTAGTACGCACTAGAGTGCAGAATAATAAATGCATGCCAAAATTTCTATGTCATTCGATATCATTTATTCTCGCATAGTGCACTGTGACATGACCTGTTCCTGCTGAGTCAGAAATACCGCGGTAATGTACAAACTCTAAAATTTCGAGCACTGACAAAAATGCGAAATCGTAATTTCTGTATACTGTATAGATTTTCAAAGTTATGAGATTTTTATAGGTGTGAAATACTTTCTTTCCAAACCATTTTATGAGAGAGCTTGCACTGCTTCGACTAGTCTGCGTAAATGCGGTTTCTAGTCAGAAAAAAGTGTAGTACGCACTAGAGTGAGTAAGATGTTGTGTTTTTGACTCTCCATGCACTAACTGAGCAGACTGTGCATATGCGCGGTTGCGAATGCTCATCTGAAGACTTTTTCTTCGCGTGGCGCAACTCTAAATAATCCAGCCACATTCAATGATAACAGATTTATTCCTCATGCTCAGCTGACACAAAATGCTGAAACAACGGCTTTTCATTAGGTGTTTTGCATATGCCACAAGGCTGATTTTATCACGACACGACTCAAATGGTCTGCGCACGGAAAAATGTGCTTCAGCCCATAATTGCTGCAGCGAAATATTTATGTATACGCAACTAGAATGTACCAAGATATGTCTACGCTCATGTGTAGTCTACCCTGTTCTGCTTGCGCATACGTCAAGTCTAGACACGCGTGTTTTGCGTATGAAATAAGACTGGTTTTATCACGACTCGAGGTATGCGCAAGGAAAAATGTGTTTCACCCCATCTTGGTAAAAGCAAATGCAGTCCCGTCAGTGTCATGTCTTTTCGCACACTTCACGGAGCTCCAGTATATGATGCTCAAGATTGTTTATAGATGTTGTGAACGCATAAATGCTACCACAGACTGGGCTGATTCTTCTCGTCGCATGTGGCAATTTTCCGAGGTGCGGCTCTTGGGTTACATCATTGATAATCAAGACAATCAATGGTCGGTCATATTTGCACGTGCATTTTATGCTCATCTCTTGTGTTGAACGTTATGAGACTTGTCCGGGCAAAATATGTTTGACGCTGCACGCAATCAGTGGGTACCAAGATAAGTCCGTGCAGCTGTCAGAGTAAGTGCAATGCACCTTTTGATTCCTAGAAGGCATACTTATTGCGCCTGCCCTGTTCAGATGGTGCTAGTGCACAGACTAGTCTGGACATAGGTGTTTTGCATATAACACAAGGCTGATTCTATCACGACACGACTCAAATGGCCTGCGCAAGGACAACTCTGTGTTCAGCCCATAATGTTTGCAGCGAAATATGTGTCATGTATACGCAACTAGGAGGTACCAAGATATGTCTACGCTCATGTGTAGTCTACCCTGTTCTGGTTGCGCATGCGTTAGGTTAGACACGCTTGTTTTGCGTATGAAATAAGACTGGTTTTATTACGATACGAGGTATGCGCAAGGAAAAATGTGTTTAACCCCATCTTGGTAAAAGCAAATGCAGTTCCATTAGTGTCTTTTCTTTTCGCACACTTTACGGCGCTCCAGTGTATGATGCTCACGATCGGTGTGAACACATAAATTTTACCACAGACTGGACTGATTCTTCTCGTCGCATATGGCAATTTTCCGAGGGTGCGGCTCTTAAAAAAATGCGCATTAATATTACAAATAAAAAAGGGATTTTGTTCTTTTCGCATAATAAGCAATCCTTTGGCTAACAACACTATTTAGACCATTACCCGATTGGACAGAATCTTAAGTCCGCTAGATCAGTAGGCCAGCGCTTATCCCACTGACCTACCGGGACTCCTACCTTAGACAAAAAGATAGACACACAACAAAAGTTCCAAATAAACATAAAGACGGATATAAGTCATTCTACAAATATGAGGAATTCCTGTCCCTCACCTAAATACTTGTATACCCTTTTTCCATTTCAAGTATCTTGTCTTTGATAGTATGTTTTAATTAAAGTGACCGAATATCTAACATTTACGATAGTGACTGGGCTAGTTAATGCAGTTGTTCATATTTATTTATAAATAAATTAAGAGTTACCCCCCCCCCCCCTTATATTTGCTTGTCCCACTGCAAAATAGTGAAAGTTGAACTTCAGTTTGACACTAGAGTGCAGAATAATAAATGCATGCCAAAATTTCTATGTCATTCGATATCATTTATTCTCGCATAGTGCACTGTGACATGACCTGTTCCTGTTGAGTCAAAAATACCGTGGTAATGTACAAACTCTAAAATTTCGAGCACTGACAAAAATGCGAAATCGTAATTTCTGTATACAGTATAGATTTTCAAAGTTATGAGATTTTTATAGGTGTGAAATACTTTCTTTCCAAACCATTTTATGAGAGAGCTTGCACTGCTTAGACTAGTCTGCGTAAATGCGGTTTCTAGTCAGAAAAAAGTGTAGTACGCACTAGAGTGAGTAAGATGTTGTGTTTTTGACTATCCATGCACTAACTGAGCAGACTGTGCATATGCGCAGTTGCGAATGCTCATCTGAAGACTTTTTCTTCGCGTGGCGCAACTCTAAATAATCCAGCCGCATTCAATGATAACAGATTTATTCCTCATGCTCAGCTGACACAAAATGCTGAAACAACGGCGTGTCATTAGCGTTGGTTAAACGTTACTATGACGTGGAATTAACGTTGATATTGACGGTTACATGTTACTTTAGACATAGCTGATCATACGATGCGCAAATTTGTACTCAGTAATCAGAAAAGGCTTATTAAAGATGTTTTGCTACAGTTTATTCGATGATCACAAAACATTGAATCACATTGAATCAACGTTGATTCAATGATGATTCAACTTTTTGTGTCTGCTGGCTTGATGAGACTGATTCAATGATGATTCAACTTTTTGTGTCTGCTGGCTTGATGAGACTGAACTGCAAACAGCGCAGATCCTGATACGACTGCTCTTCTAGGCCTGCAATGTTAGTCCCAGTAGTAAGAACTACAGACAAAGATTGAAGTTTATGATCATAACTTATAAAAAATTGTCGTAATATCATATATGTATTTAATTTCACATTTTATATTATATTTTTATGTAATTGCATATATTTGAACAGGTAAGCTCTCGGATAAACCCGTAAGTCGCTATCAGTAGTTTCCGCCATATTGAAGATTTTAAGCTCCCTATGGTTAGTCCCAGTAGTCAGAACTGCAGGATGTTATAACTGTCACTGAGCTCAAACTCTCAAAAGTACACTTTGTAAATGTTATATATTGGTACTTTGTTATCTTCTGCCATACCCCGTTGAAAACACCGGTTCTCGTCCGATCACCGAAATTAAGCACCTCGACACACGTTTAGTTCTTGGACGGGTGACCGCCTGGGAATACCGGGTGTTGCAGACTTGTCTGCCTTTCTTTATTTTCTAGTTTTATTTTTGTTTTTTTCGATAGTTTTCTTTCCCCTATTTCACGATGAATACAGTGTATCTCTGCGCTGTACGAAGGAAAATACTTTTCTCTCAACGTTAAAGACCTTTTGATATATTCTACCGGTAACTGTCTTCTGTGCACTGTCCACTCGCCCTTCATTTTGGAGCATGCTGAAAAGTAGTGCATGTTGTTTGCGTTTTTTCACTCGCCCTTCGTTTTGGAGCATGCTGAAAAGTAGTGCATGTTGTTTGCGTTTTTTTTCTACTATTTACTGTCCAGTGAAGTGTCTACTGTCTGTCTACTGCGTCCTGGATACTGTTTACCGCGGCATTTCTGCTACAAATGGACGTGGTACAAGCACAGGGGCATGGGTTCAAGGTCGCAGCATGTGCGCCTGTTTAAGCGCATCCGAACTCTGCAATGGTGTACCTTCAACCAAAGTGGAGTCACACAAACAGATGAAACCCAGATAAGCATCATTGTAACCTGCACTTTATGAGAGATGAACCCTGGTGGCCCGTAAGAATAACAAATGCATGCCAAAATTTCTATATAGCAAATACTTATATTTGGGCAGTAAAACACACACGCAGACACATCTAATTTTCTGTACATTTAAGTTCTGCGGTAGTTAAAACAAATACAAAAATAATAAATAAATTAAAAAGGCAGTTTTGGTATTTTTTCCTTGTCAATTTTAGTTTTGTATGATCGAAATGCAGAGTTTATCAATTTTGGCAATATGTACAAATTTTGGCATTATTTCTTATCTCTATCGAGTTGCTTTCTTCATCTGAAGATCGATATTAATGAAACGTGGACGTAGAATAATTAGTTGTGACTGTGGACAGACTTCCAATATCATTATTTATTTCTGATTCAGATAAACAGATACCTAATGGAAGGCCCAAAGAGACGGATCAGATCTTCACAATGATACATACTACCCAGCAGGCACACAAAGCTATAATGACGTCGCATTGACGACGACGCAACCAGATGACATCGCATCGACGTCATTCTGACGTCATGTGCCCGCTGGGAAATACTTTTCTGCCCATCAGGCACATGACTTCGGCATTATGTCGTATTGACGTCGATGCGGCATGTTGGCGTCGCATCGACCCCATTTCGACATCATTACGACGTCATATGCCTGCTGGGTGTCTTGTAATGCTTTGTAAACAATTTGCATCGTTTTAATATACCCTCTCTATTGGGACGTCTTTAAATTACTAGATTATTCTAAAATTTAAACAGGTGCTTATACTAGCCGACAGTGTGTCAAAATACTGATAGGATACATGTATGACGCATTGCACATCTTGATCTGATTCTAAAGTGATTTCTCAGATACATCTATCTATTCGAAAATTTAGGGTCACTGCGGTACCTTTTGTTAATCTTGAAGCTCTTGGGTAACATCATTGATTATAAAGGATCGGTCATATTTGCACGTGTATTTTATGCTCATCTCTTTAACGTTATGAGCCTTGTCCGGACAAAATACGTTTGAAACTATACGCAAACAGTGGGTATCAAGATAAGTCTGTGCAGCTGCATAGTCTGTCAGAATTAGTGAAGTTAACCGTTTGATTCCCAGAAGGCATACTTATTTCGCCTAACCTATTATGATTGCGCTAGTGCACAGACTAGTCTGGACATAGGTGTTTTGCATATGCCACAAGGCTGATTTTATCACGACACGACTCAAATGGTCTGCGCACGGAAAAATGTGCTTCAGCCCATAATTGCTGCAGCGAAATATTTATGTATACGCAACTAGGATGTACCAAGATATGTCTACGCTCATGTGTAGTCTACCCTGTTCTGCTTGCGCATACGTCTGGTCTAGACACGCGTGTTTGGCGTATGAAATAAGACTGGTTTTATCACGACTCGGGGTATGCGCAAGGAAAAATGTGTTTCACCCCATCTTGGTAAAAGCAAATGCAGTCCCGTCAGTGTCATGTCTTTTCGCACACTTCACGGAGCTCCAGTATATGATGCTCAAGATTGTTTATAGATGTTGTGAACGCATAAATGCTACCACAGACTGGGCTGATTCTTCTCGTCGCATGTGGCAATTTTCCGAGGTGCGGCTCTTGGGTTACATCATTGATAATCAAGATAATCAATGGTCGGTCATATTTGCACGTGCATTTTATGCTCATCTCTTGTGTTGAACGTTATGAGCCTTGTCCGGGCAAAATATGTTTGACGCTGCACGCAAACAGTGGGTACCAAGATAAGTCCGTGCAGCTGCGTAGTCTGTCAGAGTAAGTGCAATGCACCTTTTGATTCCTAGAAGGCATACTTATTGCGCCTTCCCTGTTCTAATGGTGCTGGTGCACAAACTAGTCTGGACATAGGTGTTTTGCATATACCACAAGGCTGATTCTATCACGACACGACTCAAATGGCCTGCGCAAGGACAACTCTGTGTTCAGCCCATAATGTTTGCAGCGAAATATGTATCATGTATACGCAACTAGGAGGTACCAAGATATGTCTACGCTCATGTGTAGTCTACCCTGTTCTGGTTGCGCATGCGTTTAGTCTAGACACGCTTGTTTTGCGTATGAAATAAAACTGGTTTTATCACGATACGAGGTATGCGCAAGGAAAAATGTGTTTAACCCCATCTTGGTAAAAGCAAATGCAGTTCCATTAGTGTCTTTTCTTTTCGCACACTTTACGGCACTCCAGTGTATGATGCTCACGATCGTTGTGAACACATAAATTTTACCACAGACTGGACTGATTCTTCTCGTCGCATATGGCAATTTTCCGAGGGTGAGGCTCTTTAAAAATGCGCATTAATATTACAAATAAAAAAGGGATTTTGTTCTTTTCGCATAATAAGCAATCCTTTGGCTAACAACACTATTTAGACCATTACCCGGTTGGACAGAATCTTAAGTCCGCTAGATCAGTAGGCCAGCGCTTATCCCACTGACCTACCGGGACTCCTACCATAGACAAAAAGACAGACACACAACAAAAGTTCCAAATAAACATAAAGACGGATATAAGTCATTCTACAAAAGATGAGGAATTCCTGTCCCTCACCTGAATACTTGTATATCCTTTTTCCATTTCAAGTATCTTGTCTTTGATAGTATGTTTTAATTAAAGTGACCGAATATCTAACATTTACGATAGTGACTGGGCTAGTTAATGCACTTGTTCATATTTATTTATAAATAAATTAAGAGTTACCCCCTTATATTTGCTTGTCCCACTGCAAAAGATACATGTTGTGAGTCTGTGACAGAAACCTACCAATGACAGAAGCGTCGTATACCCATTGGTTTTTATTTGAAGCCGTGTCAAGTTGGTTTTGGTGTGTCCCGCAGTTCGTGTCATTCTCTGTTACCGCAGTTGCAGTTGTAGCTTATACTGAGTTACTACCCATGAAAATGACCTTGCACTGGACTATTAATAGGTAAGGAGCGCCAATTTCATAAAAACATTAAATTATCTTATGCAAAGTTTGCTTAGAGGTAAATATGAAACAATTATCTAAATTAAGTAGTGAGTAAGACAGGTAATCTGTCATCCCTGTTACCCACTTTTCTATAAAAACAAAAAGCTGCAAATAAAACAAAATACAAACACTGAAAAAGTATGATAGACATCAATTTTTTTAAGTTTTTGCCTCTAGAAAGCAAAATAAGTGTGGGTTTGCATACTTTTTGTCATGCCTGTTACCGTCATCCCTGTTACTGTCATCTCTGTTACCCACCAACAGTAACAGGAATGACACTTTAAACTTAATTAAGTATGTAAAATATGAAAGATGTTTGTGTTTGACATTTATAGTTCTTTCAACTATACTAATTTGAATATGCCGTGTCTTTTACAGAACATTTTAAGCGGCATATAATAGCCTGTTGTTGGCCGCAGTAACAGGGATGACACATATCCACAGAATAAGTAACAGGGATGACACATTCATAGTACACTTTTATCAGGTTAAATCACATTTTACATAAAGAAGGCATCTGCTAGTGTTTGGGAAGATCTGTTGAATTTTCAGCATTTTATGCAAATTTTTGTGTTTGCCTCAAATCAGTGATTATCACCACCTTACAGGTGAGCTGAACAGTCACTCTGAGCCTTTAAGAGCTCATTTTATCCAAAACATATTCACCAGATATCTACTTCACTTTAGTCAAAATTTATGTTACTTTTGGTATTTTAACATCTTTCAGCTTAGCTGCCATTCTTGTTACTGAATATCATTCATATTGTCATTTCGTTATTGCTAAAAATTATTGTTGTCATTCCTGTTACCAAATGTCATTCCTGTTACCAGTCAACTTTTGCTCAATATATAAACTAATCCGAGGTTCTGCTGTTGCATTTATTTACCATTTTGAAAGTTGATGCCTGCAGCTACCTTTTGCAGAAAATGAAGATACTCATCCTATAATTTCTCAAAATAGATTTAATGGCATTTGTCTTAAAACGTTTTGTTTCAGTAAAATGGTAAGTTATTGATTATATTATTAGTAACAAATAATTTTTCCTTTTAACAAGTTTGTAAACTTGGAGGTCTGAACAGGAACTTTTTAATACGAAAGAAGAAAATAACTACGACATTTATTTCATTTAGGAAATAAGGTTTCTTGTTGTGGTAACAGGAATGACATTTTAAACCAGAGCAGCAATCAAAATAAGCCAACATGTATTATTATGCAAATTCTCTTGTCTAATGGTTTATTGTTTTTAGATATTCAGAGTTGAGATTAGAATAAAACAAACCAAAATCAGTTGTGTTATTTTTTGCAAAACAAAAAAGCCCAAATTCCTTCATTTTTGCCGGGCCGGGTAGCGCAATCGGTAGGGCACCTGACTCGTAAGTCAGAGGTCCTGGGTTCGAATCCCGGTCTGGCACATACTTTCGTTTCTCCTTCCGCTGATTCAAGAAGGGCAGTTGTCAGTTACTGGCGAAAGTATGTGCGCTTAGAACTTGTTAACCGCTTAGGAGGTCTAAGCCTGCCAAGGAATAGTGTTGTTAGTTAACTGACCGTCCCGACATGACCTTAGTTGTTTACCGTGGCGTTAAGCATCAAATCAACCAACCAACCAACCTTCATTTTTGTAGAATGACTCATATACATATGATCAAAGAAACATTTTTTCAGCTATCGAATCTTATACAAACTAAACTCAGACTAAGACTAACAAGATAGATTAATTAGCCAGCAATAATTTGCATCAACATTATTGAGACCAAAACCAGGCATATGACGCCCTAATGACGTCGCATATTGATATCGAGGCGACGTCACCTTGTCACATCGACGTCAATATGACGTCAGTTTGACGTCATGTGCCTAACGGGAAGATGCTTTTCATAAATATATTATTGAGCTCCATGATCAAAGAAACATTTTTTCAGCTATCCGATCTTAAACAAACTAAAATCAGACTAAGACCTACAAAATTCATTAATTAGCTAGGAATAATTTGCATCGACCTTGATGAGACCAAAAAAACAAGCACATGACGACCTAATGACGTCGCACTGACATCGAGGCGGCGTCACCATGTCGCATCGACGTCAATTTGACGTCATTTGACGTCATGTGCCTGCCGGGAAGATGCATTTCATAAAATGTAGTACTGAGCACTATGTTAAAATAGAGTTATATCCCATCGTCCATACAGAATAAAACAAATCAAAATCACTTGTGTTATTTTTTGCAAAACAAAAACAGCCAAAATGCCTTCATTTTTGTAGACTGACTCATGTACATATGATCAAAGAAACATTTTTTTCAGCTATCCGATCTTATACAAACTAAACTCAGACTTAGACTAACAGGATAGATTAATTAGCCAGCAATAATTTGCATCAACCTTGATGAGACCAAAAACAGGCATATGACGCCCTAATGACGTCGCATTGATATAGAGGCGACGTCACCTTGTTGCATCGACGTCAATATGACGTCAGTTCGACGTCATGTACGACGTCATGTACCTACCGGGAAGATGCTTTTCATAAATTATATTACTGAGCTCCATGATCAAAGAAACATTTTTTCAGCTATCCGATCTTAAGGTGGTGATAATCACTGATTTGGGACAAAGACAAAAATCTGCATAAAATACTCAAAACAACACTGATCTTTCCAAAACTTAGCAGATGCCTTCTTTATGTTGTTTCTCATAATTTAGAATCCCAAAATGCAGCATTTGTTAATGTTAAAAAGTGTTTTTATAAGAGAAGATCAAAGGGTAATTTTCTGCGAATAAATCTGAAAAAATAATATCATTATTGAAAATATACTTAGTGCTTAGAGTACCTTGTTGCATAATGGAGAGCGTCCTAGCAATTATTTTTTCAAACTCTTTCACACATTATCAGGCTGAGCAGATGAAAAAAGATGCAGTATGTGTCCAATTTTTTTTTGTCAAAACACACAGGTGAGACAGGTGATACTATTTTAACAAGGTTGAACAATTTCATCTACACACCACTGATCATGTCAGTAATGTATTGTTTATATTGTATGTGTTAACATAGGTATGCTTGCCTACCCTATATCTAATAAATGCGTCCAGTGTACATTTACTTTGTACATGGTTGAACATTTGAGAAAAAGCTACCGTTTTCATCTGGTCTACATTACAATGTGAGAAAGAGTTGGAATAAATAATTCCTAGGACGCTCTTCATTATGCAATAATGCACCTTCAGCACTACGCAAATTTTCAATAACGATATTATTTTTTCAGATTTATTCGCAGAAAATTACCCTTTGATCTTTCCTTATAAAAATACTTTTTTAAGCAGCATGAACGTCTATTTTGTATTCTAAACTGTAAAGAACAACAAAAATAAGAAGTCTGCTAAGGTCCAGAGAGATACGTTACTTTTTATGGTTTAACATTTGAGAAAAAGCTACCATTTTCATCTGGTCTACATTACAATTTGAGAAAGAGTTGGAATAAATAATTGCTAGGATGCTCTTCATTATGCAATTATGCACCTTCAGCACTACGCCAATTTTCAATAACAATATTATTTTTCCAGATTTATTCGCAGAAAATTACCCATTGATCTTTCCTTATAAAAATACTTTTTTAAGCAGCATGAACGTCTATTTTGTATTCTAAACTGTAAAGAACAACAAAAATAAGTAGTCTGCTAACTTCCAGGGAATTACGTTACTTTTTTATGGTTTTATGCAGATACTTACATTTACCATAAATCACCACCTTAAACAAACTAAAATCAGACTAAGAGCTACAAGATTCATTAATTAGCCAGCAATAATTTGCATCGACCTTGATGAGACCAAAAAACAAGCACATGACGACCTAATGACGTCACACTGACATCGATGCGACGTCACCATGTCGCATCGACGTCAATTTGACGTCATTTCGACGTCATGTGCCTGCCGGGAAGATGTTTTTCGTAAAATGTATTACTGAGCACTATGTTAAAATAGAGTTACATGTATATCCCATCGTCCATACAGTCATTGTTGCAAACAGTCAGAAATTTGCGCACTTCTCGAGTGAAACTGATATTTTTTCCAGCTATTCTCTTTAGCTAGTCTGTCCAGTTTTGATCACCATCTTCATTCACTACCAGATGATACTCCATATGAGAAGACATAACTAGCCATCGTTTACATCGATTAAGAATGATTTTGCAGTGAAAAAAAACAGCGGCCTCATTATCATTTCAGTCACTTTCGAATAGAGGCATATGTCTCTGTCGACGACTGCGCCTTGTTATCTCGTAAATTGTTCTGAAATAGGAATCATTCCACCGTTGTTTCCTCAATTGGTTGTGAACACCTTCAAGATATGTTGCACGCAAATCGTTCCCTGGTTAACTGGTCTGCGAGAATGCCACTTTGAATGAATATTCTGTTTGTTACGGCAAATGAAGAGTTGTATTCTTGAAAATGTAAAATAATTAGTTCAGAATTCCATCTCAAGAGGTAACTGGAAGAACCGAATCTCACTCTTCATATAGGTGCCCTTACCCAGCGGGCACATGACGTCGCAGTGATGTTGCACTCGGACGTCGATGATAGTTGTCATGTCTCACAAATTTGAAGTAAAGAACGCTTCAGTTGTTAGGAATGTTGTGAAAAAGTTTCATTGTCAGATGAAAAAAAACAACCCGTATAGACTGGACTATATTTGAAAATTGGTCGTGGTCTCGAAACAGAAAAAAATAATACATATATATAAAGAGAGAGAAAATTTTGCGTTTTCCAATCTGCAAACTTATCTCATCATTCGCTTTAACACGTAGCATCACAATCAATACCGGGAAATGTATTGAATTGTATAGGAAAGACACGTTTCATACGATATTATAAAAACATCAGTTAACACCGCTTGTTTATGTATACTGTGTAGATTTTTAAAGTTATGAGATTTTTATAGGTGTGAAATACTTTCATTCAAAACCATTTTACGAGAGAGCCTGCACTGCCAAGACTAGTCTGCGTAAATGCGGTTTCTAGTCAGAAAAAGTGTAGTACGCACTAGAGTGCAGAATAATAAATGCATGCCAAAATTTCTATGTCATTCGATATCATTTATTCCCGCATAGTGCACTGTGACATGACCTGTTCCTGCTGAGTCAGAAATACCGCGGTAATGTACAAACTCTAAAATTTCGAACACTGACAAAAATGCGAAATCGTAATTTCTGTATACAGTATAGATTTTCAAGTTACGAGATTTTTATAGGTGTGAAATACTTTCTTTCCAAACCATTTTATGAGAGAGCTTGCACTGCTTAGACTAGTCTGCGTAAATGCGGTTTCTAGTCAGAAAAAGTGTAGTACGCACTAGAGTGAGTAAGATGTTGTGTGTTTGACTCTCCATGCACTAACTGAGCAGACTGTGCATATGCGCAGTTGCGAATGCTCATCTGAAGACTTTTTCTTCGCGTGGCGCAACTCTAAATATTCCAGCCACATTCAATGATAACAGATTTATTCCTCATGCTCAGCTGACACAAAATGCTGAAACAACGGCGTGTCATTAGCGTTGGTTAAACGTTACTATGACGTGGAATTAACGTTGATATTGACGGTTACATGTACTTAGCTGATCATACGAGGCGCAAATTTGTACTCAGTAATCAAAAAAGGCTTATTAAAGATGTTTTGCTACAGTTTATTCGATGATCACAAAACATTGAATCACATCAACGTTGATTCAATGATGATTCAACTTTTTGTGTCTGCTGGCTTGATGAGACTGATTCAATGATGATTCAACTTTGTGTGTCTGCTGGCTTGGTGAGATGAACTGCAAACAGCGCAGATCCTGATACGACTGCTCTTCTACGCCTGCAATGTTAGTCCCAGTAGTAAGAACTGCAGGATGTTATAACTGTTACTGAGCTCAAACTCTCAAAAGTACACTTTGTAAATGTTATATATCGGTACTTTGTTATCTTCTGCCATACCCCGTTGAAAACACCGGTTCTCGTCCGATCACCGAAATTAAGCAACTCGACGCACGTTTAGTTCTTGGATGGGTGACCGCCTGGGAATACCGGGTGTTGCAGACTTGTCTGCCTTTCTTTATTTTCTAGTTTTATTTTTGTTTTTTTCGATAGTTTTCTTTCCCCTATTTCACGATGAATACACGTGTATCTCTGCGCTGTACGAAGGAAAATACTTTTCTCTCAACGTTAAAGACCTTTTGATATATTCTATCGGTAACTGTCTTCTGTGCACTGTCCACTCGCCCTTCGTTTTGGAGCATGCTGAAAAGTAGTGCATGTTGTTTGCGTTTTTTCTACTATTTACTGTCCAGTGAAGTGTCTACTGTCTGTCTACTGCGTCCTGGATACAGTTTACCGCGGCATTTCTGCTACAAATGGACGTGGTACAAGCACAGGGGCATGGGTTCAAGGTCGCAGCATGTGCGCCTGTTTAAGCGCATCC
Organism: Ctena decussata; assembly: GCA_963989385.1. Lineage (NCBI taxonomy): Eukaryota > Metazoa > Mollusca > Bivalvia > Lucinida > Lucinidae > Ctena > Ctena decussata. The sequence continues at coordinate 23,192,810 of OZ022502.1, forward strand.
GGACTCTGCAATGGTGTACCTTCAACCAAAGTGGAGTCGCACAAACAGATGAATCTCAGATAAGCATCACTGTAACCTGCACTTTATGAGAGATGAACCCTGGTGGCCCGTAAGAATAATAAATGCATGCCAAAATTTCTATATAGCAAATACTTATATTTGGGCAGTAAAACACACACGCAGACACATCTAATTTTCTGTACATTTAAGTTCTGCGATAGTTAAAACAAATAAAAAAATAATAAATAAATTAAAAAGGCAGTTTTGGTATTTTTTTTCTTGTCAATTTTAGTTTTGTATGATCGAAATGCAGAGTTTATCAATTTTGGCAATATGTACAAATTTTGGCATTATTTCTTTTCTCTATCGAATTGCTTTCTTCATCTGAAGATCGATGTTAATGAAACGTGGACGTAGAATAATTAGTTGTGACTGTGGACAGACTTCCAATATCATTATTTTTTTCTGATTCAGATAAACAGATACCTAATGGAAGGCCCAAAGAGACGGATCAGATCTTCACATTGATACATACTACCCAGCAGGCACACGACGTTATAATGACGTCGCATTGACGACGACGCAACCAGATGACATCGCATCGACGTCATTCTGACGTCATGTGCTCGCTTGGAAATACTTTTCTGCCCAGCAGGCACATGAAGTCGGCATTACGTCGTATTGACGTCGATGCGGCATGTTGGCGTCGCATCGACCCCATTTCGACATCATTACGACGTCATATGCCTGCTGGGTGTCTTGTAATGCTTTGTAAACAATTTGCATCGTTTTAATTTACCCTCTCTATTGGGACGTCTTTAAATTACTAGATTATTCTAAAATTTAAACAGGTGCTTATACTAGCCGACAGTGTGTCAAAATACTGATAGGATATGACGCATTGCACATCTTGATTCGATTCTAAAGTGATTTCTCAGATACATCTATTCGAAAATTTAGGATCACTGCGGTACTTTTTGTTAATCTTGAAGCTATTGGGTAACATCATTGATTATAAAGGATCGGTCATATTTGCACGTGTATTTTATGTTCATCTCTTTAACGTTATGAGCCTTGTCCGGACAAAATACGTTTGAAACTATACGCAAACAGTGGGTACCAAGATAAGTCTGTGCAGCTGCATAGTCTGTCAGAGTTAGTGAAGTTAACCGTTTGATTCCCAGAAGGCATACTTATTGCGCCTAACCTGTTATGATTGCGCTAGTGCACAGACTAGTTTGGACATAGGTGTTTTGCATATGCCACAAGGCTGATTTTATCACGACACGACTCAAATGGTCTGCGCACGGACAAATGTGCTTCAGCCCATAATTGCTGCAGCGAAATATTTATGTATACGCAACTAGGATGTTCCAAGATATGTCTTCGCTCATGTGTAGTCTACCCTGTTCTGCTTGCGTATACGTCTAGTCTAGACACGCGTGTTTTGCGTATGAAATAAGACTGGTTTTATCACGACTCGAGGTATGCGCAAGGAAAAATGTGTTTCACACCATCTTGGTAAAAGCAAATGCAGACCCGTCACTTTCATGTCTTTTCGCACACTTCACGGAGCTCCAGTATATGATGCTCAAGATTGTTTATACGTGATGTGAACGCATAAATGCTACCACAGACTGGGCTAATTCTTCTCGTCGCTTGTGGCAATTTTCCGAGGTGCGGCTCTTGGGTTACATCATTGATAATCAAGACAATCAATGGTCGGTCATATTTGCACGTGCATTTTATGCTCATCTCTTGTGTTGAACGTTATGAAACTTGTCCGGGCAAAATATGTTTGACGCTGCACGCAAACAGTGGGTACCAAGATAAGTCCGTGCAGCTGCGTAGTCTTTCAGAGTAAGTGCAATGCACCTTTTGATTCCTAGAAGGCATACTTATTGCGCCTACCCTGTTCTAATGGTGCTAGAGCACAGACTAGTCTGGACATAGGTGTTTTGCATATACCACAAGGCTGATTCTATCACGACACGACTCAAATGGCATGCGCAAGGACAAATCTGTGTTCAGCCCATAATGTTTCCAGCGAAATATGTATCATGTATACGCAACTAGGAGGTACCAAGATATGTTTACGCTTATGTGTAGTCTACCCTGTTCTGGTTGCGCATGCGTTTAGTCTAGACGCGCTTGTTTTGTGAAATAAGACTGGTTTTATCACGATACGAGGTATGCGCAAGGAAAAATGTGTTTCACCGCATCTTGGTAAGTGCAAATGCAGTTCCATTAGTGTCTTTTCTTTTCGCACACTTTACGGCGCTCCAGTGTATGATGCTCACGATCGTTGTGAACACATAAATTTTACCTCAGACTGGACGGATTCTTCTCGTCGCATATGGCAATTTTCCGAGGGTGCGGCTCTTTACAAAATGCGCATTAATATTACAAATGAAAAAGGGATTTTGTTCTTTTCGCATAATAAGCAATCCTTTGGCTAACAACACTATTTAGACCATTACCGGTTGGACAGAATCTTAAGTCTGCTAGATCAGTAGGCCAGCGCTTATCCCACTGACCTACCGGGACTCCTACCATAGACAAAAAGACAGACACACAACAAAAGTTCCAAATAAACATAAAGACGGATGTAAGTCATTCTACAAAAGATGAGGAATTCCTGTCCCTCACCTAAATACTTGTATATCCTTTTTCCATTTCAAGTATCTTGTCTTTGATAGTCTGTTTTAATTAAAGTGACCGAATATCTAACATTTACGACAGTAACTGGGCTAGTTAATGCAGTTGTTCATATTTATTTATAAATAAATTAAGAGTTACCCCCCTTGTATTTGCTTGTCCCACTGCAAAATAGTGAAAGTTGAACTTCAGTTTGACAAAAAGTACTAATGTAAACAAAACAAATAGATACATGTTGTGAGTCTGTGACAGAAACCTACCAATGACAGAAGCGTCGTATACACATTGGTTTTTATTTGAAGCCGTGTCAAGTTGGTTTTGGTGGGTCCCGTCCCGCAGTTCGTGTCATACTCTGTTACCGCAGTTGCAGTTGAAGTTACTACCCATGAAAATGACCTTGCACTGGACTTTTAATTGGTAAGGAGCGCCAATTTTATAATAACATTAAATTATCTTATGCAAAGTTTGCTTAGAGGTAAATATGAAACAATTATCTAAATTAAGTAGTGAGTAAGACAGGTAATCTGTCATCCCTGTTACCCACTTTTCTATAAAAACAAAAAGCTGCAAATAAAACAAAATACAAACACTTAAAAAGTATGATAGACATCAAAATTTTTAAGTTTTTGCCTCTAGAAAACAAAATAAGTGTGGGTTTGCATACTTTTTGTCATTCCTGTTACCGTCATCCCTGTTACTGTCATCTCTGTTACCCATCAACAGTAACAGGAATGACACTTTAAACTTAATTAAGTATATAAAATATGAAAGATGTTTGTGTTTGACATTTATAGTTCTTTCAACTAGACTAATTTGAATATGCCGTGTCTTTTACAGAACATTTTAAGCGGCATATAATAGCCTGTTGTTGGCCGCAGTAACAGGAATGACACATATCCACAGAATAAGTAACAGGGGTGACACATTCATAGTACACTTTTGTTGAATCACATTTTACATAAAAAAGGCATCTGCTAATGTTTGGGAAGAGCTGTTGAATGTTCAGCATTTTATGCAAATTTTTGTCTTTGCCTCAAATCAGTGATTATCACCACCTTACAGGTGAGCTGAACATTCACTCTGAGCCTTTAAGAGCTTATTTTATCCAAAACATATTCACCAGATATCTACTTCACTTTAGTCAAAATTTAAGTTACTTTTGGTATTTTAACATCTTTCAGTTTAGCTGTCATTCTTGTTGCTGAATATCATTCATATTGTCATTTTCGTTATTGCTAAAAATTATTGTTGTCATTCTTGTTACCAAATGTCATTCCTGTTACCAGTCAACTTTTGCTCAATATATAAACTAATCCGATGTTCTGCTGTTGCATTTATTTACCATTTTCAAAGTTGATGCCTGCAGCTACCTTTTGCAGAAAATGAAGATACTCATCCTATAATTTCTCAAAATAGATTTGATGGCATTTGTCTTATAACGTTTTGTTTCAGTAAAATGGTAAGTTATTGATTATATTATTAGTAACAAATAATTTTTCCTTTTAACAAGTTTGTAAACTTGGAGGTCTGAGCAGGAACTTTTTAATATGAAAGAAGAAAATAACTACGATAGTTATTTCATTTAGGAAATAAGGTTTCTTGTTGTGGTAACAGGAATGACATTTTAAACCAGAGCAGCAATCAAAATAAGCCACCATGTATTATGCAAATCCTCTTGTCTAAATTAATGGTTTATTGTTGTTAGATATTCAGAGATGAGATTAGAATAAAACAAATCAAAATCAGTTGTGTTATTTTTTGCAAAACAAAAAAGCCCAAATTCCTTCATTTTTGTAGAATGACTCATATACGTTTTTCAGCTATCCGATCTTATATAAACTAAACTCAGACTAAGACTAACAAGATAGATTAATTAGCCAGCAATAATTTGCATCAACGTTGATGAGACCAAAACCAGGCATATGACGCCCTAATGACGTCGCATTGATATCGAGGCGACGTCACCTTGTCGCATCGACGTCAATATGACGTCAGTTCGACGTCATGTGCCTACCGGGAAGATGCTTTTCATAAAATATATAACTGAGCTCCATGATCAAAGAAACATTTTTCAGCTATCCGATCTTAAACAAACTAAAATCAGACTAAGACCTACAAGATTCATTAATTAGCCAGCAATAATTTGCATCGACCTTGATGAGACCAAAAAAACAAGCACATGACGACCTAATGTCGTCGCACTGACATCGAGGCGACGTCACCATGTCGCATCGACGTCAATTTGTCCTCATGCGACGTCATTTGCCTGCCGGGAAGATGCTTTTTATAAAATGTATTACTGAGCACTATGTTAAAATAGAGTTATATCCCATCGTCCATACAGTCATTGTTGCAAACAGTCAGAAAGCGCACTTCTCGCGTGAAAACTGATATTTTTTTCAGCTATTCTCTTTAGCTAGTCTGTCCACTTTTGTTCACCATCTTCATTCACTACCAGATTATACTCCATATGAGAAGACATAACTAGCCATCGTTTACATCGATTAAGAATGATTTTGCAGTGAGAAAAAAAACAGCGGCCTCATTATCATTTCAGTCACTTTCCAATAGAGGCATATCTCTCTGTTGCCGTCTGCGCCTTGTTATCTCGTAAATTGTTCTGAAATAGGAATCATTCCACCGTTGTTTCCTTGATTGGTTGTTAACACCTTCAAGATATAAGTTGCACGCAAATTGTTCCCTACTTAACTGGTCTGGGAGAATGCCACTTTGAATGAATATCCTGTTTGTTACGGCAAATGTAAAGAGTTGTATTCTTGGAAATGTAAAACATTTAGTTCAAAATTCCATTACAAAACTGAGGTAATTGGAAGAACCGAATCTCACTCTTCATGTAGGTGCCCTTACCCAGCGGGCACATGACATCGCAGTGACGTTGCACTGACGTCGATGATAGTTTGTCATGCCTCACAAATTTGAAGGAAAAAAGAGCATCAGCTGTCAGGAATGTTGTGAAAAAGTTTCATTGTCGGATGAAAAAAAAACAAGAAGCTATAAAGTATGGACTATATTTGAAAATTGGTCGTGGTCTCGAGACAAAAGTTAATAAATAAATAAATATATATATATATAGAGAGAGATTTTTTTTTAGCGATTTCCAATATGCAATCGAAACTTATCTCATCATTCGCTTTAACACGTAGCAACACAATCAATATCGGGAAATGTATTGAACTGTATAGGAAATACACGTTTCATACGATATTATAAAAACGTCAGTTAACACAGCTTGTTTATGAATAATGTGAAGATTTTCAAAATTCCATTCTTCTTTAGTGTTTTGATTGTATTTTTTTCTTTTTCATAATTTTATGCTAATTATAAATTAGGTAAGTTTAAGTTGTAAACATAACCCCTCAAATGGCATACTTATATAGGTGCATTGAACATGCAGGGGGGTATCTCTGTCTATTTCACGAGATCTTTTTTAAATATAAAGTTACATATTTTATACAATTGGAGTCGAAATCTGCAATAATTATTCTTTTTATGATATATATTTTCACGGAAAAACATAGAAATAATTGGGGGAGTTTAACTATATTTGTAAATAATTTAACGTTTTTTGTTGTTTCTTTTTGCGCGCGAAAAACCCACAGTTCACTTGTATATCTACTTACTAACAACCAATCGATTTTTTCAAGTGAATGAAAATGTTGCTCTTGTTTATTAAAATTTAAACAGTGGCACGATAAAAGGTTCTACCTGTCGTACACCAAGTAACAAGTAGATGGTTGATGTGAGTGTGGGTGTGTGTGAGGGCGGATTGGGAGGGGAACGGGGAGCGGGCGTTCAATGCTGGAAAGGGGGATTACCGAATAGAAAGCTATGGAAATTTTGTTTCTCCAATTCTGGGTACCTTCCTTTTTTGTTCTAAAAAAATGAAAGGAGAATAACACTCAGTTTGAATCTTTCGAATTTTTAAGACATAGATCCGATTTTATTTACTTCATAAAATGACATTTGGAAATACGCATTTTTTCCTTCAAAATATTAGTACTTTCAGTTTCTAAATATAGGTGCGTTGTAAAATCATGTACATGTAGCTTCCATCCGAATGCATAACCTTGCTAATAATTATCAGTGTGTACATAAAGCAAATCTTTAAAAGTTATGAGCTTTTTTACAGGTGTGAAACACATGTACTTTCATTCAAAACCTTTTTACGAGAGAGCTTGCACTGCTTAGACTAGTCTGCGTAAATGCGGTTTCTAGTCAGAAAAAGAGTAGTACGCACTAGATTAAGTAAGATGTTGCGTGTTTGACTCTCCATGCACTAACTGAGCAGACTGTGCATATGCGCAGTTCGCAAATGCTCATCTGAAGACATTTTTCGCGTGGCGCAACTCTAAATATTCCAGCCACCTTCAATGATAACAGATTTATTCCTCATGCTCAGCTGACACACAACGCTGAAACAACGGCGTGTCATTTACGTTGGTTAAACGTTACTATGAGGTTGAATTAACGTTGATATTGACGGTTACATGTTACTTTAGACATAGCTGATCATACGAGGCGCAAATTTGTACTCAGTAATAAAGAGGCTTATTGAAGATGTTTTGCTATAGTTTAATCGATAATCACAAAACATTGAATCACATTAAATCAACGTTGATTCAATGATGATTCAACTTTGTGTGTCTGTTGGCCTGATGAGACTCAACTGCAAACAGCGCAGATCCTGATACGACTGCTCTACTAGGCCTGAAATCTGTGTCCCAGTAGTAAGAAATGCAGGATATTATATAACTATTACTGAGCTCAAACTCTCAAAAGTACACTTTGTAAATGTTAAAATTCGGTACTTTGTTGTCTACGGCCATACCACGTTGAAAACACCGGTTCTCGTCCGATCACCGAAATTAAGCAACGAAGAGCCCGGTTAGTACTTGGAAGGGTGACTGCCTGGGAATACCGGGTGCTGCAGACTTTTCAGCAGTATTTCAGCCATATCAAGGCGTTGGGAGGACGATAATGAAAGGCTGTGTGCAATGGAACCCCGTTTACGTTTAAAAAGATTCTCGCCTCTATTCGAAAATTTAGGATCACTGCGGTATCTTTTTGTTAATCTTGAAGGATTTATTTTCATGGATCGACCATATTTGCACGTGTATTTTATGCTCATCTCTTTGAACGTTATGAGCCTTGTCCGGGCAAAATACGTTTGACACTATAAGCAAACAGCGGGTACCTAGATAAGTCTATGCAGCTGCATAGTCTGTCAGAGTTAGTGAAGTTCACCGTTTGATTCCCAGAAGGCATACTTATTGCGTCTAACCTGTTCTGATTGTGCTAGTGAACAGACTAGTCTGGACATAGGTATTTTGCATATACCACAAGGCTGATTTTATCACGACACGACTCAAATGGGCCGCGCAAGGAAAAACGTGCTTCAGCCCATAATAGCTGCAGCAAAATATGTATGTATACGCAACCAGGAGGTACCAAGATATGTCTACGCTCATGTGTAGTCTACCCTGTTCAGATTGTGCATGCGTCTAGTCTAGAAACGCGTGTTTTGCGTTTATACATGTTGTGAACGCATAAATGCTACCACAGACTGGGCTGATTCTTCTCGTCGCATGTGGCAATTTTCCGAGGGTGCGGCTCTTGGGTTACATCGATAATCAAGGGTCGGTCAAATTTGCACGTGAATTTTATGCTCATCTCTTGTGTTGAACGTTATGAGCCTTGTCCAGGCAAAATATGTTTGACGCTGTTCGCAAACAGTGGGTACCAAGACAAGTCCATGCAACTGCATAGTCTGTCAGAGTAAGTGCAATGCACCCTTTGATTCCTAGAAGGCATACTTATTGCGCCTACCCTGGTCTGATTCTGCTAGCGCATAGACTAGTCTGGGCATAGGTGTTTTGCATAAATCATAAGGCTGGTTTATGCGCTAGCAGAATCAGACCATATTTGCACGTGTTCTGTGTGAAATAGCCACTGTGACGGCAAACCAAGGACAAAAATTACTGCAAATGTCAAGGATTTTTTCCTGCAACGGCTTTAGTGTCCCGGATTTTTTCCTACAGTGACCCGGATTTTTCCTACCACTTATACTGCATTTCGGAGTCTTAAACTAGCAGCATAGTAACAGCAGTTAGATTTTTTCAGTGTGGGAACTAATTTTACTTCACCGAATGAACATCAAAAGCATTTCTGTCATGTATGCCTTATCATGATGATGAAATCGAAAATATGGACCCTTTAGAAGCAAAGAATACGAAAACGAAATAACATCAGAAGTATTTGTTTACTTGAGTCTTTTTTTTCAAGTGCAGACTCAATAAGCATAGTCTGCTTTTTTCATTCTTTGTGACCATTTATTGCTTCCAAACACTCTAGCATTTCAAATCTTATATAACTTCACAGGATGCTGGAGGTGTTGTGCGGCGGCCGTTAAGTCTCCCTGTACTCCATTATAGTGCAGATTATATAATTTCTAGTCCTTTCGAATCAATGATTTCATTTCGAGTCATTCTGAATGATTTCATTTCGAGTCATTCTGAAAATGTAATAGCCCAGCTGCTGCTAGGGGTCATGGCAGGGTTTGCACATTTTATTGAAACTTCACTGAAACTGGTGTTAGGTACCGTGTGACGGCCCTTAATTGTCCCCAGGCATTCATTCATAGTGTAGATTGTATAAGTTCTGGTCCTTTGGAATCCCTTATTTCATTTCGACTCATTTTAATGATACAGTAGCCGCTGCTAGGGCCATGGCCGGAGTTGCACATTTCATGACTGGTCATGAGCAGCCGCAGTTAAACCGAGTATTCTATTTTCATTTCTTTGGTGTTTTCTTGCTTTCAAAGGATCTGACTTTTCGGAACTTTTTCTGTTAAAGTTTTACCTTAGTGCAGTGCTGTATACAAACCTGTACAGGCCCTAAAGAGAAGTACTGGCTGGCTGGATGGATGACGCGATTTTGCGTCCTTTTCAGCAGTATTTCAGCCATATCAAGGCGTTGGGAGGACGATAATGAAAGGCTGTGTGCAATGGAACCCCGTTTACGTTTAAAAAGATTCTCGCCTCAAGCGGGGATCGAACTCGAAACCGCCAGATCAGCAAGCCAGCGTTTAACCTACAGATTTACCGGGGCTCCAGCACCGGCTGGACACGTGCACTGCTTTCAGAATTATCAAGCCTCGCATTAACTACGCTATAGTGAGGAACAGGTAGCTTTTGTACACCAAGGATTTGATGCTTTGGAATCACACACACACACACACACACACGCACACACACACACACACACATACAGGCACGCACGCACATTTTTGAATATATAATCTTCTACGCCAAAACACCCTGGCCGCGGCGGAACTCGAGTCTCAACCTTCTCGGTACTACTGAGTAAAAAGATAGGCAATGATCAGGACTGCTCCGCCAACTGAGCTTTCCTGGCATTGGACGACCATGTGGCCACGTCGTTCAGTTGGTAGAGTTAGTACAGCAGTCTCGCTTGCATTGGGAAGGCAACTGAATATTGTTTTAATCTCAGCCCTTTACTACACGAGATATGTAGCAATAGAATGGTCTGTCTATAATGAAAAGGCTGGTCTTTTAATGACCAACAAGTATTTCCTCTTTCATTTATGCACCACAATTAGTGTTTGAGACATGCTTAAATCTTGCTATTCAATCTATGCGCAATAAAGTATCATACTGACTACTCATTTTGTAGTTTGCGTTGTCAGAAAAAATCAGGCGCTTAAAATCTATTGTAGGGGCGAATCCGGGACTTGTAGGAAAAAATCCGGGACTTATGAAAAATTAAAATCTGCTGATATAGTCCAGTCAAATTGTGGGAGAACCTAAAACAAATTGCAACAAAAGGTTTCTTTGCAGCAATAAGCTCCTAAGACCTATATTTTTAACATACTAAAAGTAGGACAAAATCGGAGAATGCGAAACTTGATTTTTTTCATATGTCTTGTTTTTGAAGGATTTAAACCACTGCACAGCTACTTTTGGTCGGAAAGCCACTTCTAAACATCATTTCTAGACAAGTTAAATCCATAAAAGTCGTTGATAAAGCAGTTATATACTGTTTTTTTTTAGCTTTTGTCTACCATTAAATTTGCTGATTATGCATAACTGGTCGATCATATAGTATATTACTATTGGTTTACCCCACCCACCAGTGCAAATTTTGCTTTTACCATAACCTCTATTTAGATGGACAATTTGGATGGTAATGACGATAGGAAACAGAATCAATGTTTTCAAGTGAAGACTGTGACCATGGTGACAGAACAATAGAAGAAAACAGCTTGATGTAACTCCTATTTATCAAATGATGGGACATCTAAGAGTGTTGTTTTGTTGCTTCACATCCACGGTAACGGCCATGGTCATGTCGGGACGGTCAGTTAACCTTACGACACTATTCTTAGGCCGGCTTAGACCTCCTATGCGGATAAGCAGTACTAAGTGCACATACTTTTGCCAGTAACTGACAACTGTCCTTCTTGAATCAGTGGAAGGAGAAACGGAAGTAAGTAGCCGGACCGGGTATCGAACACAGGATTTCTAGCTCTTGAGTCAGATGCGCTACCGACTGTACTATGTGGTCCGGCTAAATACTTCATGTGTTGAAAGGATAATCCACTAGAGGGTTAAATATGCAGATAACTTGGACATGCTTTGGGATATTAGGTGATGACCTAAATGACATTTTTGCATTCACAAAAGGTAAAATGGTTACTTTTCTGGTTCAACATTTACAAATTATACCTCCTTCCCGCCTTACAGCCACCTCCCCGGCCCGCCCACTCCTCTGGAAAGAAGTCATTGTGTTGGCTCGCCGGAACGACCTTCAGGAAGAGCTCTTGTTGTCACCCCGGTGTCGGCTTCCGCGTTTGCACCTGCGTCCATGTCCACCTTTCGGGTGTTATAGGTTATATTAAAACACCCATATCTCTTTTACCCATTGATAGCTGAAAGTTGATACTTTCACTTATGCTAGATAATGGTCTTACATTTTACACCATTGCCCCACCCCCCTCAGTGACCTTGAGGTCAAGGTCATGAAATTGAAATTTCATGTTAAAATATGGGATGTTCTTTAAGGTTTCATCTCATCTGTCAAGATAATTATAAGCTTATAGTATAGCCTTGGTCCATAGTCAGTCGTCGTCTTCCACACTTTAAACCATCTTCCCAATCTTGATCAAATTTTATGTGTAGCATTATTGGGGTGGGGGATTGACTGCATAAGGTTAAAGGGCAGATCAGATTGGAACTCTGGTGCCATGGCAACATAAAGCTCTCATAGACTTATAATGGGAAAAACTTAAAAAATATATTTCTCTGAAACCATGACGCCCAGAGCTTATATATTTAGTATTTAGCCATGTTTTGTGATCCTCTACATCATTCCGGCCAGTCCATCCCCTGGGGTCCAAACTGGCCCCACCCTAGGGGCCCACTGCTTTATATAGGGCTATATAGCTAAAGAACCTTCAAAAATTTTCCACTATGAAACCATGAGGTCCAGAGCTTACATATTTAGTATGTAGCAATGGTTAGTGGTCCCGTACATAAATCCTGCCAACCATGCCACTGGGGTCCAAATTTGCCACCCGCAGGGGCCATTAGCTCCCACAGAGTTATGACGAGAAAAACTTAAAAAATCTTTATTGAAACCATGAGGCCCAGAGCTGATATATTTAGCATGTATCAGTGTTTAGTGGTCCCCTACATAAATCCTGCCAACCATGCCTCTGGGGGTCCAAACTGGCCCAATCCCTGGGGGTAGTTTGTTTATATAGAGCTATATAGCTAAAGAACCTTCAAAAATTTTCCTCTCTGAAACCATGAGGCTCAGAGCTTACATATTTAGTATGTAGCAATGGTTAGGGGTCTCCTACATAAATCCTGCCAACCATGCCCCTAAGGTCCAAATTGGCCACGCCCCAGGGGTATTAGCTCCCACAGTCTTATGAAGTGAAAAACTTAAAAAAAACCCTTCTCTGAAGCCATGAGGCCCAGAGCTTAAACATTTAGTATCTAGCAATGTTTAGTGGTCCCCTCCATAAATCTTGTCAACCATGCCCATGTGGTCCAAACTGGCCCCATTTCAGGGGTCATTTGTTAATATAGGGCTATATAAATGAGAACCTTCAAAAATCTTTTCTCTGAAACCATGAGGCCCAGCGCTTACATATTATGTAGCCATGGTTAGCAATGGTTAGTGGTCACGTACATAAATCCTGCCAACCATGCCCCTGGGATCCAAATTCCAAATTGCTCCCCCCTCCACTTCCCCGGGATCAATCATTGGCTCCCATAGACTTATAATGGGAAAAACTGAAAAAAAATCTTCTTCTCTGAAACCATGAGGCCCAGAGCTTATATATTTATTTAGTATGTAGAAATGACTCCTGCAAACCATGCCCCTGGGGTCCAAAATAGCCCCACCCAAGGGGGTCATTTGTTTATATAGAGTTATATCGCTAAAGAACCTTCAACAATCTTCTTCTCTGATACCATGAAGCCCAGAGCTTACATATTTAGTATTTAGCAATGTTTAGTTGTCACGTACATAAATCCTTCCAATCATGCCTTGGGTCCTAAATGGCTACGCCCCAGGGGTCACTGGCTCCCATAGACTTATAATGGGGGAAAATCTTTTTTAAAAATCAGCTTCCTTGAAACCATGAGGCCCAGACCTTACATATTTAGTACGTAGCAATGTTTAGAGGTCCCCTTCATAAATCCTGCCGAGGAGATTTACAAAGACTATTCATCAGTATGTTGCACTGTTTGTGTTATTATGTATGTAGTATTCAGCTCTTTATGCCCTTGTTTCGGGCTTCTCATGCCTTCAGAGATCAGTATTCTACACTGAAATTTTAAAGAGTAACTACACCTCAGGAACTGACTGAATCAGAAGAATTTGAAGCATGTTTATGCTAAGCTAAGTCATCAGTATGACATATTTTTTGTTGCAGTTCAGCTACTGACCTTCAAAAATTCACTTCAGATTTTAAGGCAGAATAAAGTGGGTGGGGTAATTTTACCATTTTAAGGCCTAGATGGCTTTACATTCAACAACAAAATGTGTCAAATTCAATCTTAAGCCTCTAGATTCAGTTCTGGCAGAGGCAGAATAGGTTCTTAGAAATAAAACTCACAGCAATAATGTTATGTCATATAAAACATTACAAATAATTGGTATATTTAAGACGCAAATAGGCGCGTGTAAAAATGCAGGAAAAAAAAATGTTTTGCACTGTCCGATTTTATCCTACTTTTGATATGTCATATGTGAATGTTAGTCCTCAACAAAAAAGCAAAAAAAAAGCTTTTGTTGCAATTTGTTTTGGGTTTAGGGAAAAAATCGCCAGTTTGCCTGGACTAATAGACCCATTTATATCATTGTAAAGTGTCAGAAAATAATATACATGTAATATGTTTCCCAACACCGATTTATGATTAAAAATAGCTTTTCCCTGTGGTAAACTTCGAAGACATAGACAGAGCGGACAGTTCATCATGATGTAACCAAAATGAAAATTTCCGGGTTTAATTTATATGTTGACAACGTTAAACACTTGTATTGTATCTAATCTGCCTAAGACCTACCAGGAATACGCTTAAGATTTGTAAATGAATGGTTTTTCGTGACAAAATTCAACATTTTGTCGCATCAGTTTTGTGTTATGACGTCAATGAAAAAAATCATCGACAATTTGGAAAAATTCCGGGACGGTTGTCAGACAAAATCGTTGACAATTGTCAGAAAAAATCACCGTCTACCGGGACTAAGCAACCACCCAGTGTATTGGGACACCTTTAAATTACTAGATTATTCTAAAATCTAAACAGGTGCTTATACCAGCCGTGTGTCAAAAATACTGATAGGATATGTCGCATTGCACATCTGATTTGATTCTAAAGTGATTTCTCAGATACATCTATCCCAAAATTTAGGATCACTGCGGTATCTTTTTGTTTATCTTGCAGCTCTTGGGTTATACATCATTGATTATCATGGATCGACCATATTTGCACGTGCATTTTATGCTCATCTCTTTGAACGTTATGAGCCTTGTCCGGGCAAAATACGTTTGACATTATAAGCAAACAGCGGGTACCTAGATAAGTCTATGCAGCTGCATAGTCTTTCAGAGTTAGTGAAGTTCACCGTTTGATTCCCAGAAGGCAAACTCTCAAAAGTACACTTTGTAAATGTTAAAAATCGGTACTTTGTTGTCTACGGCCATACCACGTTGAAAACACCGGTTCTCGTCCGATCACCGAAATTAAGCAACGAAGAGCCCGGTTAGTACTTGGAAGGGTGACTGCCTGGGAATACCGGGTGCTGCAGACTTTTCAGCAGTATTTCAGCCATATCAAGGCGTTGGGAGGACGATAATGAAAGGCTGTGTGCAATGGAACCCCGTTTACGTTTAAAAAGATTCTCGCCTCTATTCGAAAATTTAGGATCACTGCGGTATCTTTTTGTTAATCTTGCAGCATTGATTATCATGGATCGACCATATTTGCACGTGTATGTTATGCTCATCTCTTTGAACGTTATGAGCCTTGTCCGGGCAAAATACGTTTGACACTATAAGCAAACAGCGGGTACCTAGATAAGTCTATGCAGCTGCATAGTCTGTCAGAGTTAGTGAACTTCACCGTTTGATTCCCAGAAGGCATACTTATTGCGCCTAACCTGTTCTGATTG
Organism: Ctena decussata; assembly: GCA_963989385.1. Taxonomy (NCBI): domain Eukaryota; kingdom Metazoa; phylum Mollusca; class Bivalvia; order Lucinida; family Lucinidae; genus Ctena; species Ctena decussata. Next base: position 23,208,194 of record OZ022502.1, read on the forward strand.
TGCTAGTGAACAGACTAGTCTGGACATAGGTAGTTTGCATATACCACAAGGCTGATTTTATCACGACACGACTCAAATGGGCTGCGCAAGGAAAAACGTGCTTCAGCCCATAATAGCTGCAGCAAAATATATATGTATACGCAACCAGGAGGTACCAAGATATGTCTACGCTCATGTGTAGTCTACCCTGTTCAGATTGTGCATGCGTCTAGTCTAGACACGCGTGTTTTGCGTATGAAATAAGACTGGTTTTATCACGACACGGGGTATGCGCAAGGAAAAATGTGTTTCACCCCATCTTGGTAAAAGCGAATGCAGTCCCATTAGTGTCATGTCTTTTCGCACTCTTCGCGGCGCTCCAGTGTATGATGCTCAAGATCGTTTATACATGTTGTGAACGCATAAATGCTACCACAGACTGGGCTGATTCTTCTCGTCGCATGTGGCAATTTTCCGAGGGTGCGGCTCTTGGGTTACATCGATAATCAAGGGTCGGTCAAATTTGCACGTGAATTTTATGCTCATCTCTTGTGTTGAACGTTATCAGCCTTGTCCGGGCAAAATATGTTTGACGCTGTTCGCAAACAGTGGGTACCAAGACAAGTCCATGCAACTGCATAGTCTGTCAGAGTAAGTGCAAAGCACCCTTTGATTCCTAGAAGGCATACTTATTGCGCCTACCCTGGTCTGATTCTGCTAGCGCATAGACTAGTCTGGGCATAGGTGTTTTGCATAAATCATAAGGCTGGTTTTATCACGACACGACTCAAATGGCCTGCGCAAGGACAAATGTGTGTTCAGCCCATAATTGTTGCAGCTAAATATGTATGTATACGCAACCAGGAGGTACCAAGATATGTCTACGCTCATGTGTAGTCTACCCTGTTCTCATTGCGCATTGGTCTAGTCTAGACACGCGTGTTTTGCGTATGAAATAAGACTGGTTTTATCACGACACGGGGTATGCGCATTTCACCCCATCTTGGTAAAAGCGAATGCAGTCCCATTAGTGTCTTTTCTTTTCGCACACTTAACGGCGCTCCACTGTATGATGCTCAAGACCGTTTATACATGATGTGAACGCATAAATGTTACCACAGACTGGACTGATTCTTCTCGTCGCATATGGCAATTTTCCGAGGATGGACTGTTTAAGAATGCGCATTAATATTACAAATAAAAAAGGAATTTGTTCTTTTCGCGTAATAAGCAACACTTTGGCTAACAAACCACATATTTAGACCATTACCCGGTTGGATGGAGCCGCTTGGGGAACGCCGATAGGAGAATTGAAGTGAACTGGTTGGATGGAATCTTAAATCTGTTGAATAGTAAACATCATCTGCATTTACTATACAAAAGACAAAGATGGGTGGATAGATGACGCGATTTTACGTCCTTTTCAACAGTATTTCAGTTATATCAGTACGGTAATGAAAGGTTGTGTACAGTGGAACCCTGTTTACGGTAGGAAAGATTCTCGCATCAAGCGGGGCTCGAACCCGGTCCGCTAGATCAGTAGGCCAGCGCTTATCTCACCGACCTACCGGGACTCCTACCAAAGACAAAAAGACAGACACACAACAAAAATTTCAAATAAACAATCAGACGAATATACACATGATCAAAGAAATACTTTTCAGCTATCCGATCTTAAACAGACTGAACTCAGACTAGGAGGGGCTGAAGCGTAGTGGATAACACTCCAGACTACCAATCCAGAGGTCGCAAGATCAATCCCCCGCTTCTCCGGTCTTTCGGATGGGCTTTTTAAACTGAGGTCCCGTCTCCATATGACCTCGTTGTTGAAACCCGAGTTCACTCATTCACTCACTAAACTCAGACTAAGACCAACAAGATTGATTAACTAGAAATGTTTTTCAGAGAAAAACTGATGTCCCCCCACCAGCCCATTTCCCATCCCCTCTAATAATAAATGCCTGAACAAGTAAAATATCTAGGTAAGTTTGGAGAAAATCAATCCACTGGTTCTTAAGATATCCTACATAGATGACTATGACCTTGAAAATGAGGTCAAGGTCACCAAAATCAAATTACCTCTTAAACTTGTCCAAATGATGTATCCATGCAAGTTTGGTGAATTCCATCCATTGGTTCAGGAGATATAGTGGGTAAAAGAAAATGTCATGTAAGTCCTCCAGTGACCTTGAATATGAGATCAAGGTCACCAAAATCTAATCAGCTCTTAAACTTGTCCCAATGATGTATGCATGCAAGTTTGGTGAAATTCCATTCATTGGTTCAGGAGATATAGTGGTTACAAGAAATTGTCATCTAAGTCCTCCAGTGACCTTGCAAATGAGGTCAAGGTCACCAAAATCTGATCAGCTCTTAAATTTGTCGCAATGGTGTATCCCTGAAACTTTGGAGCAATTCCATTCATTGGTTCAGGAGATATAGTGGTTACAAGAAATTGTCATCTAAGTCCTCCAGTGACCTTGCAAATGAGGTCAAAGTCACCAAAATCTGATCAGCTCTTTAATTTGTCGCAATGGTGTATCCCTGAAACTTTGGAGCAATTCCATTCATTGGTTCAGGAGATATAGTGGTTACAAGAAATTGTCATCTTAGTCCTCCAATGACCTGGAAAAGGAGGTCAAGGTCACCAAAATCTTAAAACCTCTTAAACATGTCCCAATGATGTATACATGCAAATTTGGTGAAATTCCATCCATTGGTTCAAGAGATATCACCGGTACAAGAAATTGTCTTCTAAGTCCTCCAGTGACCTTGAAAATGAGGTCAAGGTCACTGAAATCTGATCAGCTCTTTAACTTGTTCAAATAATGTATCCATGCAAGTTTGGTGAAATTCCATCCATTGGTTCAAGAGATATCACTAGTACAAGAAATTTTCATCTAAGTCCTCCAGTGACCTTGAAAATGAGGTCAAGGTCACCAAAACCTAATCACCTCTTAGACTTGTCCCAATGATGTATCTATGCCAGTTTGGTGAAATTCCATTAATTGGTTGAGGAGATATAGTGGGTACAAGAAATTGTCATCTATGTCCTCCAGTGACCTTGAAAATGAGGTCAAGGTCACCAAAATCTAATCAGCTCTTTATCTTGTCCCAATAATGTATCCATGCAAGTTTGGTGAAATTCCATCCATTGGTTCAAGAGATATCGTGGGTACAAGAAATCTGTCACAAGGACGCCGACGCCCGGGATCCGCACTGAAAACAATATGTCCCCCCTCACCTTTGGTGGGGGGACATAATTAGCCAACAATAATTTGCATCAACCTCGATGAGACCCAAAAAGGCACATGACATCCTAATGACGTCGCACTGACATCGAGGCGACGTCACCATGTCACATAGACGTCAGTATGACGTCGTTTTGACGTCATGCGTCTGCCGGGAAGATGCTTTTCATAAAATGTATAACTGAGCTCAATGTTAAAATAGATCTCTCATCGTCCATACAGTCATTGTTGCAAACAGTCGTAACTTTAGGTACTTCTCGCGCGAAAACCACTGGCATCAGAACAGCAAATTATGCATGTGCTATAAAACTCTATTATAGAGTTTTATAGTACATGCATAATTGGCAACAGAACAGCAAATTATGCATGTGCTATAAAACTCTATTATAGAGTTTTATAGCACATGCATAATTTGCTGTTCTGTTGCAAACTCTATTATAGAGTTTTATAGCACATGCATAATTTGCTGTTCTGTTGCCAGTGGCGAAAACTGATATTTTTTCCAGCTATTTTCTTTAGCTTTTTTGTCAAGCTTTGTTCACCATCTTCATTCACTACCTGATGACACTCCATATGAGAAGACATAACTAGCCATCGTTTACATCGACTGAGAATGAAATTGCAGTGAAATAAAAACAGGGGCCTCATTATCATTTCAGTCACTTTCCACCTGAGTCTCTGTCGCCAACTGCGCCTTGTTATCTCGTAAGAGGTAACTGGAAGAACCGAATCTCACTCTTCATGTAGGTGCCCTTAGCCAGCGGGCACGTGACGTCGCAGTGACGTGGCACTGACGTCGATGATAGTTTGTCATGTCGCACAAATTTGATGAATCTAACATATCATCAGTTAACTAAAATCCAGTTCACATCCCCCACGCTCCCACCCCCCTCTAACAGTTTGAGTAGCTACTGCACTGCAAATGCTCCTCACATATTTTCAGCAAAAAATATTAGCACAACTGATTCTATGTCTGCTGGAAGTTCTTGACTAATTTATGACTGACATTAGAAATGCTTTTAATAGCAAGTGGGCTCTGGTCTCTATACTTAATAAATCTAATCCTGGGGCATCTCAGTCAAATACAAGTACCTATACTGTAATTGAGCTGCGACCTGACAAAATCAACAAAGTGGCATGTGCGCCAGCCAAGACTCAGATTAGCCTAGGCATCCACCAAGTCTGATCAGAGTCTTCACTTTGCGTTTAAAGGGTAGCAAAGGGTTTAAGCTAGCTCCCTGCCAACAGCAACGACTCTGATCAGACTTGATGGATGCCCATGCTGATCTGTCTCACTGGGCACACATGCCACTTTGTTGGTTTGTCATGGTGTGGTTCTTTACAAGTGAATATGCTGTTCAAAATGCCCATCCACTGGTCTTTAAAATGTATGGATACACCATGCGTTTCTGCATTTACATCAACAGGAACACTTTTTTGACTTTCTGTTTGCTTTCCTGGACATAAAGGCCACTCAAAAACGTGTGTGTGTTGGGGAGGGGGGGGGGGGTGTAAATCTTAAAGGAGGAGCAAATTCTTTCCTTCAAGAGTTGAGCCTCATTGAGAAAGAAGGCAGAAAACAACTAGACTGTGTCCATAGGACACGGATGCCCCCCCTAGTGCCCTAAGAAAGATGGCACCTCGTTTAAGGTACTGGCACTTGTAGGATAACTAGGTTCACAAAGGCAGACTTCTGTGGTACGTTTTATTGTTTTCCTTAGCCAGATGTATTGTGCCTCTCGGATCAAGAGATGTGTGTGTGTGTGTGTGTGTGTGTGTGTGTGTGGGGGGGGGGGGGGGGGGGGGGGGGGGGCAGTGTCATGACTGTGATATGTGATAACAAAAGAAATAGCCCTGAAACAAGTAACTTTTCAAAAACTAACAAACGGAAACCAGTATTGTACGAAATTAAGTTGAAAAAGGGCCATAACTCCCAGAATAATATACAGATTTTACCCCACATTGAACTTGACCTGTATTTTATGAATATATGCCCTTGTATAAAATATGAATTCATTACACCAATGTTTTCAAAAGATATTGAACGGAAACCAGTTTTTTCATACAAAATGAAGTCGATAAAGGGCCATAACTCCCACAACAAGAGGCCCAATTCGGCCTGATATCGCTCACCTGGCTATTGTGCAACGGAACCATTCTGATACAAAATTGGTCCAATTCCACTGAGAATTTTTCATTTTCACATTTTGCTACTTTTAGTAACAGAGGCCAACTTGCCTGGTCTTTATATATTTACTTTTGAAACACCTCAATGCAAGAATCATTTTGCCACAAATTTCATCAAAATCCATTCAGGGGTTACTGAGATATTGCCAGTTTCATGTTTTGTGCTATTTTTAGTAACGGCAGATGGCGGCCATCTTGGATTGCTAAAATGCAAAAAATCGAAAAGCCTTCATGCAAGGACCATTTTGACACAAATTTGGTCCAATTCCATTGAGATTTTCTGATTTTCACATTTTTCTATTTTTAGTAACATAGGCCAATATGACTGGTCTTACAGTTAGATATTTTTGAAACATCTCAATGCAAGAATCATTTTGACACAAATTTCGTCAAAATCCATTCAGCGGTTACTGAGATATTGTCATTTTCATGTTTTGTGCTATTTTTAGGAACGGCAAATGGCGGCCATCTTGGAATGCCAAAATGCAAAAAAATCGAAAAAGCTTAATGAAAGGACCATTCTGACACAAAATTAATCCAACTCCATTAAGATTTTCTAATTTTCACATTTTTCTATTTTTGGTAGCAGAGGCCAATATGAATGGTCTACAGTTAGATATTTTTGAAACATCTCAATGCAAGAATCATTTTGACACAAATTTCGTCAAAATCCATTCAGCGGTTACTGAGATATTGTCATTTTCATGTTTTGTGCTATTTTTAGTAACGGCAGATGGCGGCCATCTTGGAATGCCAAATTGCAATTAATCAAAACGACTTCATGCAAGGAACATTCTGACACAAAATTGGTCCAATTCCATTCAAGGGTTCTTGAGTAATTGTCATTTTTATGTTTGTGCTATTTTTAGTAACACCAGATGGCGGCCATCTTGGGATGCCAAATTGCAATTAATCGAAACGGCTTCATGCACGGAACATTCTGACACAAAATTGGTCCAATTCCATTCAAGGGTTCTTGAGTAATTGTCATTTTTATGTTTGTGCTATTTTTAGTAACGGCCCCCATGGTGGCCATCTTGGATAGTCAACTGGCACAAAATTGAAATAATTCCATTCAAGAACCAATTCTGACCAAATCTGGTCAGAATTGGCTGCATTTTCTTTAGATATTGACATTTGAGCAAAATCAGCCTTGTTAACGCTAAGTAGGTCACTGTGACCTAATTCCGCTGTAGATTTTTTTTATTTTTACAATTTTTAATACCAAGGTCCCACTTATGTTCCATGCAAACTTTCAACCAAATATACCAAATGGTTCTGGAGAAGAAGTTGATTTTGTTGTTTTTGCTATTTTTAGTAACGGCAGCCATCTTGGATTCTTGAACTGACCCAATTTTACAATTTTGAAACCCTGCAGTCTGGTCATGCTCCATGTGAAATTTGAGATCCATGGGCTCAGTGGTTTTAGAGAAGAAGTTGTTTGAAGTTGTTTAAATAGGTCATTTTTTGACATTGGCATTTGAGCAAAATTACACACGTAAACAGAAAGTAGGTCACTGTGACAAAACTCCGCTACAGATTTTTTTCATTTTTACAATTTTGAATACCAAGGTTTCACTGATGTTCCATGCCAAAATTCAGACAAATATACCCAGTGGTTCTGGAGAAGAAGTTTATTTTGTTGTTTTTGCTATTTTTAGTAATGGCGGCCATCTTGGATTTTCAACCTGACCCAATTTTACAATTCTGAGACCCTGATGTCAGGTCATGCTCCATGTGAAATTTGAGAACCATGGGACCAGTAGTTTTACAGAAGAAGATGTTTGAATATTTGTTTTTAGGTGTTGACGGACGACGCACGGACGCACAGACGCACGACGCACGACGCACGCCGGACGCATTGGTATGACAATAGCTCACTATGGCCCTTCGGGCCAGGTGAGCTAATAATAGACAGATTTTACCCAACATCTAACTTGACATGTATCTTATATATATGTGATAACAAAAGAAATAGCCCTGAAACAAGTAACTTTTCAAAAACTAACAAACGGAAACCAGTATTGTACGAAATTAAGTTGAAAAAGGGCCATAACTCCCAGAATAATATACAGATTTTACCCCACATTGAACTTGACCTGTATTTTATGAATATATGCCCTTGTATAAAATATGAATTCATTACACCAATGTTTTCAAAAGATATTAAACCAGTTTTTTCATACAAAATGAAGTCGATAAAGGGCCATAACTCCCACAATAATAGACAGATTTTACCCAACATCTAACTTGACATGTATCTTATGATTATATATCTGTGTATAAAATATGAATTCAATACACCAATGTTTTTAAAAGATATCAAACGGAAACCATTTCGTACGGGACGTACATATGGACTGCGGTGATACTACATGCCCCCCATTTTTAATGGCGGGGGCATAAAATTGGCAGAGTTATTTCTCCTGAAAGTGTACCCTTCAGCCATAAACTGCAGAATGGCAAACAGTACATACCCTGATCAGACTGCTCCTCACTCCTCAGTATTCTGTCATCTTACTTGGGATAAATGAATTCTAAGAGATCGTCCACTTAGCGCAAAAAGTGTGTAAGTGCATTTTTGGCGAAAATGGCTTTTTTGCATAAATGGATGCATTACATCAAGATACACGTGCCTAATAAATATTAGAGCTGAATTCATTGTAAATCTAATGATATTTGATAAGAAGCAAAACCTTGTATCTTCACTCAAATATTTTTTAGTGCAAAAACCTTGTAAGTGCACTTACAAGGTTTTTGCACCAAATCTTCGGGTATTTTATGAGTGTAAAAACCTTGTAAGTGCACTTACAAGGTTTTTGCGCTAACTTTCCTGCAGCATTCTGTTAGTAATATAGCCATAATTATCAAATTATTTTCTTTAATGGTTATTTTGCAACATTTACAGTTGCTAAAGTATAGACTATAAAGAAATATATCTGAATATAAGGTTAATTAAGCACAATTACCCAGTATGTTTTAAAATGAATTCAGTGCAAAAACCTTGTAAGTGCATTAATTGCACTCAGCTTTTCCCATGCAAAGTCATATTATTAATTAGGAGCCCCGGTAGCTACGTGGACTAAGAGCTGGCCAGCTGATCTAACGGTCCCGAGTTCGATTCCTGGAGATGGAAATCTTTTCACTCATAAACAGGGTTCCATTGTACACAGCCTTTCATTATCACCAAATTCACCCTCACATCGTCCTGATATGACTGAAATACTGTTGAAAAGGATGTAAAATAGCAAATCATCCATCCATTCATATATAATTTATTACTTGAGAACACTGAAAAATTTACCCTTCTTATGAATGAATTGTACATAAAGATTAAGGTGAAACAGCAATGTATATCTTGAAATGTCTCGAAAAAAATCCCTTGGTAGTATTAAATCTAACACCTTGACAACAATTACCATCTGATGATTGCTTTGGTCAGAACAGAAACCACTTTTTGCCATACATATTATGGTATTATTCTTTTTATTTATTTATTTATTTATTTTTTTTAAATACTGAAAAAAATTTTTGGTACATGGGCACACACAAAATGAAAATCTCTCCAAGTATTCATGCATACAAACTGCCACCTGAAATATCTCATTTTATATGACAAAATGTAGGGCACTGGTAACTACTACTACATTAAATTTTGCTTGAAGAAGGGCAGTTGTCTGTTACTGGTGAAAGTAAGTGCACTTAGTACTGGTTAACCGCTTAGGAGGTCTAAGCCTGCCCAGGAATAGTGTGCTCAGGTTAACTGACCGTCCAGACATGACCATGGCTGTTTACTTTGGATGTTAATTAATAACACAACAACTGTCTAATGAAGTCTTATGATGTCACAGCAATAAAGTGACTTTTTTTTTTACTTTGAAAGGCAGGAACTTTAAATGATGAGTGATGGTGATTAAGTCAAATGGACAAGATTCATCCTATGTTCAAGAGTCAGTCTCTTCAACCACTGTAACTATGATCCAATCTGATTGTTTTGATTCATGTGGTTCTACAACACAACACAGTAGGGTGGGCTTACAGTGGGCTTAGTAAATGCAAAAAACTTACATGGTTCATATAAGTGTTTGCATTTACTAAGCCCACTGTAGGCCCACCCTACTGTGTTGTGTTGTAGAACCACATTGTTGTGGGCAGTGACTACCCATATCAGATCAAAGATGAGAACTTCAAACAAGTCATCACATCATTTAATGCCTATTTCTTAATTTTAGGTACTGTTCATTAATGCTAAATTTTTGTATTGTTCAAATATACAACCAAATACAATGCATGGTTTTTGTGTGCATTTCAAATAAACGGAGACTGGTCATGGAAAATTTTGGTATTCTTGCTATATCTGACAACCATATTCATGAGGTTGGTGTTTAAGTTCCCAAAGATTTTGCTGTTTAAATGAATAATAGACTGAATGTAAGGTAATATTTTGCACTATGTTATGTTCTTAAGGACTTGCTGTTATACTTGTATTGAGAGAAATTGTCATTGGGACAAAAAAAAACTTTAATATCTAATTGCATCAGATGAATTGTTACATTAATTTTTAAAAAAAAAAAAATACGGTTCTACTAAAGCATTAGCTAGTTCCAGCTAAATCGTACTATACCTGCAGTAGGTCTGTTATGCTTGAGGAGAAAAATAAAGTAGGGCTACTGAGCTGGGTCCCATATTTAGTCCTGGCCAGTGCCAATGCTTAATAAAACCAAATTTAACATGAAATCTGGCAGCTAAAGTTAAAACTGATGCAAGAATAAGTAGACATACAGACAGACAGACAGAAAATCTACATCAACCCAAGCAGCAGACTTCATCATTGTCAAAAAACTCCATTCAAGGTTATCAAAAGCCCAAACAAACTTAAAGCAAACACTCAAGTAAATGTAATACAAATTTTGAAGTAAGTGACCGTGACCTTAGGACAGCAGTAGCATCCAGATGATCTATCATTCAAGAAGTAAACCATTGGTCATATTTCGAAAAGAAGGCTCCTTTCATGGATTCAAGGATTTTGAAAAAGATATGAAAAAGAGTATGTTAGACAAACACAAACTGCTGTTTGTCATTGCCCTTGGAACTTGTAGCTTAATTATTATTATTGTTTTTGTTTTGTTTTCCTTAATTAATTTTGAGGGCTTTCACTGCTCTTGGTGCAAACCTTGCTTGGGTCATATGTTAGAAGACCACAGTCTGTTTGCAGGAGGTCAATAGGTTCCCTCTTACCCATCATAATAGGAGGCTCAGTATTGGTATGGTCATAAAGCCCTACTTAAACAAGAGACATGGAAATTCCACAAAAACAGGTTTTCCAACATTTCCAAGGTTTCAGCAATTAAATTGATAGTGACCATACTTCATGTGACAAAATTTCTACATATTATATACACCTGCTACGATGATGCGGGTCTATTATACTCCTGCCAGATATCATCAAAATATCTCCTAGTGTAATATAGAGTAATGGGGTGCAAAAGAAATAGTAATCGGGGAGATAACTGGTAAACCAAGAAATTAAGTTGATTTTCTTTCGCTAATCCATCCATCTCAAAGAGTATTGGGGTTATGGGGCCAACAAGGAAAATTCAGGGGAGAAAACTAGGAAATTGAGAAAGCAAGAGTTAACATTTTACAGGCAACACACCCAGTTACACAGCTCTACATTATTTACATAATATTTATGGTGCTGGCATTATGAGGTGAACAATAAAAGTGATCAGGGGAGATAAATAAACTCACTGAAGAAACTGATTTGTCATTCTTCCATGGAACACTCCCCAGTCTTCAGCTGTCTTATAACGCTAGCAAGTACCAAAGGATCTTCCAGATTATTTCAGTTATTACAGTCCAGACACAAAGTGCATAAAAACACTGATCATGGAAGATAACTGGCAAATAAAAAAGTGAGAGTAGTTGTTCTTGCATGCAACACTTGGTCTAGGCCTATCCTGTAATTCTATCAAGAATTATTGAAGTAGTTTGTATGGTTACTGACTTACAGGCCAGAAACAAACAAAACATGAAGATCAGAAGAAATAACAAAGTGAGAGTTGTTGTTCTTGCACACAACACTTTGTCTTCACCTAATCTTATAATTCTGCCATGTATCAGCAGATACCCAATTATAGTCCAGAAATGATCAATTTACAGGGGACAGCCTAGAGCTTTCAGACAAGGAGAAGTTTACGACATTTTCAGGACTTCGAAGAGAAGTGTTGACCAGAATTTTGGATTTTCCTACAAGATCTGTACATTTTCACTTCTCCCTCATCTCGAAATAGGGAGAAGTCAGCCAGCTCAGGGAGACTATTTCTCCTAAATCGCCCTTTAAGCTGAGCCGTGATATACAAGTATACAGATCAGGGGAGATAACTAAAAAACTAATGAAATGAGAGTTGTCATTCTTGCATGCAGCACTCTCCATTTGGCTCTATTATAAGCCTATCAAGAGTCATTGAAATATTTCAAACAGTTATAGAGCAACATACAGAAATGAGCTAAATATAGCTCAGTTAAGGGGGATAACTGGAAAAAATGAAGACAGCTAGAGTTGTTCTTCTTGCACATGACACTCCACATTGACCAGTTCTATGATTCTACCAAGTATCATTAAAATATTTCAGATAGTTTTAGAGTATGAGAGTTTACAACAGATGATGCCCGCCCTTTGTTGTTCATCATTTTAAGCAGAGGTTTCAGTTGGAAAATCTGGTTATAAATGTTGCTACAGTGGAAAGACACGTTTTCTTATGTTTTTAACATGGTCTTTCTTACATTAAAAAATTAATTGCAGTCATTTGCTTCAGTTACTGACTTTTTGCACTGAAGTTATTACAAAATGTTCAGTGCAAAATGACTGTATGTGCACTTACAAGGTTTTTTCATTAACTTTTAACATAATATTTCAGTGCAAAATTAGTGTAAGTGCACTTACAAGGTTTTTGCACTAACTTTTTCAGCGCAAAAACCTTGTAACTTTTTTAAAAGCTCTTAAAAGTAACTATTACCCATATTTTGGTTTTATTTAGTTTTCTGTGTGCCAAGAAGGTTTTAAAATAAAGAAGTTTATCAGGTTGTTAAAGGAAATGAATATGTGTAGCCATCATGAATCAGTTTTTTGCCTCTCCTGAAAAGTTGACTTTTCGCAGATACACAGTTTTTGCGCTAAGTGGACGAGATGTTCTTTACAGTTTATTATCTGTTCCTTTCACAGGACAATAAAACAAAGCAGTTGTACTACTATACCAAAGCCATTTTGCTCTCATCATCTATTTACTATAAATGAGCAACAACCTGACAAAACCAACATAGTGGCATATGTGCCCAGTGAAGACACAATTAAGCCTGAGCTTCAGCCCAGTCTGGTAAGTCTTTGCTGTCGGTAGGGAGGTAGCTTAGACCCTTAGCTACCCTTTAAACTCACACTGAAGACATTGATCAGACTGGGCTGATGCCCAGGCTGATCCAAGTCTTCACTGGGCACACATGCCTCTTTGCTGGTTTTGTTGTGTTGTGGCTCAAATTTAGACAATCCTGGCTTCAGTTCTACCACACATTTAGGCACTCAATTTAAAGATCAACATCTTATATTATAGAAAAGTAAAATTTAATTAAATTTTGTAACATATTTGCGTACACCTGCAGATTTTCACACCATTTCTTTTTAGAGTAACAACTTTTGTGGCTTCCGGGGCCATATTCATAAAACGACTTAAGTCGTTGCTATGCGGTTGCTAAGGCTAAATATCTATAAAGGAGATTCTCTACAACTATGAAATTTGGTCTGGAGGAACAGTCTTACAAAGACTGTTCCTCCAGACCAAATTTCATAGTTGTAGGTAATCTCCAACATAGATATTTAGCCTTAGCAACAGCATAGCAACGACTTAAGTAGCTTTATGAATACGGCCCCAGGTTTGCACAGCCTTTCCAGAGTGAGGGCTTCTCTTAAAGCAAGTAATTTGCTCCCACAGGCAGCATTTTTTTTCTTTATAATAGAGGATCTTACATAAGTGCTCATATATTATTGAATTTATTAAACGAGTTGGGGGAAAAGATAAGATGCGAGGCTTTGCCGAGCATCTTATCGTTTTTCCCCAACGAGTTTAATAAATTCAATAATACATGAGCACGAATGCAAGATATTATTTATCGTATGACGCTAAAATTATATTTTATTAGCAGATTTTGCACTAAAACGTCACGATTTTGCCATTGGAAACGCAACGATTTTTAGGGACGTCAACGCATAACGTTATGACGTAATTTGCATATTTAATCCACTAGTGGATTATCGTTTTTAATGCATGGCTTTATTACACTCTCAGAACCGACGTCATATGATAAATATGAAATAATCTCATTTGAGAAGAGAGGCAAAAGAGAATGAAGTAGAGTCACTTATCCTGAAACTGTGCCCATATACCTTAAATAAGCCCATACACCTTAAATAAGCTTAAGGTGAAATTTCTGCCTTATCAAGGTCTATTCAACTACAATCATATTGTACTTACTTTCTAGTAGGGGTCTGGCTGATCAAAAAAAACTAATGATGTTGTTTGTTAACAAGACATTAAAATTTCAAATGTATTGTACCAAAAACCCTGCCTTTTTTCTGCCAAAAAAAATGCGAGAAGTTTGCATGTTTTAGCATAAAAATAGTGCACTTGATTTTATGGGTACTAGATGAGTTAAATCTTTGACTAACAACTTCCTTTTGCTAACGATGCTTGAACAACCAGGCCCAGGTTGCTGAAATTAAACAGCTGCAAAGTGGCCTTTAAAATGTTGAACATGTGCAACGTTAATGGGTACACACTCAAGGGAAGCAACTCTGCCATTTTCAGTTTTGTCTCCCTTCTAAATAGGGGCCAATTTTTAAAGGAAAGAATTTGCTCCTATACAGACAAATTCTTTTCTTTGAGTAAACCTCCTTTTCAAAAGGACTTCTTTATCCTTGGGAGTAAAGAGAAAGTCACTAAAGTTGTACACCTTTCTAAAAATAGTGGAAATACATGGAACTCTACCCATCGCCTCAAAAGCAACAGATATGTTTTGTTTTTTATTTCAATTACAGGTACTTTTTAACTGTCACGTAGACATGACATAAATATTTTTACCTGTTTTTTAATCCAAACTTTCTCATTAAGAATGGTCAGAGATCAGTATGAGAGTTGGTCCGACATTTAGGCAAACTGTCGTTCAAATCAAAATTAAATCTTTGAAAATAGTGTAAAATTTTCATGAAGAAACAGATACATCAAAACATTTTGATAAAAAATTGTACATTTGCTATAATGTTTATCCCTTGTCTGTTCAAATAGCCAACTTGGAAGTTATATTGAGCTCTGTTTAGACACAAGAGAATTATGTTTTCATATTTGAACTCAACAAATAAGCATTATTATGGTAATATTACACCATGTAGACACAACAGATGGAGCAGAGCTCTAGATAAGAGGGAGTATTAGATGATAAATAGGGATAATTTTTGTCAATTCTGCATAGACACATATGTTGTGATTCCCCATCTGAACCGTCTCGATGAGACGGTTCAGATGAGGGGTCACAACATATGATTTCAACAAAAAATAAGAAAAAATTATCATTAATTATCACCCAATACTCCCTCTTATCTAGAGCTCTGAGTTGGACCAATGCAAAAGTGTAATACAGTCAAACCAGTTAGCTGCTTAAAGGGTCTCCTGTATTAAGAGAGCATCCAACTTAAGCTGCCATTTCTGGAGTAACTTTACACATAATGCAGTGCAAATGAACATGTTCTAAGGGGTCACCTGTCTTAAGTAGCCATTTTTCGGGTTTCCCTCGGGTGACCCCTAAGGGCAGGTTTACTATATTGACTTATACTGGGAAAGTATTTGTTCCTATCTATTCATATACCTTCATAATTCCTGAAATGGAATCTTTGAACTTTCGAATTTGGCAAACAAAAGGGACTTTATATCAATAGAAGCAAAATAGTGCAGACCCTGATTAGACAGTTCCAACTTGATAAGACAGCTCTAGACCCTGATTGTAATGATAATTCTGGTCTGATTCCACACTCAGTCTCTCTGCTTTAAATGTCTATGATTAAGTATGGCATGACAATATATACTAGACATTGCTACTAAAACAATGCATGAGAAAAATTTAAAATGCAGTTTACCAAGCTGGTCCAGTTAAGGATCAGCATGGCCTTAAACCAGCTAATATTCTTTGAAAATCTGTGGCCCAGCACCTATCACACACAAAATTCGGGGACTCCTCCGAACAGAAGGGTTTGAATCTAATATTTGGGATAATTTACTCATTTTTCCTGAAAATGCATGTTGTGGGTCCTCATAGGACATACTATTATAATAGACAAAATCATTATGTATATTCTCATGACAGAATAACTGAATTATCCCAATATTACCCTCAAAATCTCAACTATCTGGGGCTCTACAAGTCTCTCACACATTTTAATACATTTTCATAATTTTCTGGTGTAACCAGGGCAACATTCTTTCAAATGTTTCTAAATACATTAACATCATGATCCTAGTTTCCCTTTTTCTTGACTAATTCTTTCCATATAAGTTCTGGCTACTAGTTGAAATGCTTCATCATATCTATCCATACACATGGCCAAGCATTTCTGAAATAATAAAACAGAAGTAAGTTTGAGAACAAAATGATCTATAATGGAGTTGAGGCAAAGAACTGAGAAATTTCAGTCTAGTTTTCAGACTAATCTTATGTGAGACTTTTCAAGCAAAAGTCTTAAATAATCTGAAAATGAGCCTGAGATGTCACTGATGATGTTTCCAGACTGTAACTGATTAATTTCCCCTCACATATTTCATAAAACTAGTAAATGCTAAACCTCTCGTTCATGAATACTGCTGCTTACAGCTAATTTTCGAAGTAGTTTTGACCAGTTAGTTATGCAGGCACTTTACATGACAGACATTAAGTCAGAAATAAATGGCAAGTCCTGCATAATTCACATTCTTCAGAGCATTACTGCTAAATGGATGGATGACTGACTTGCAGTTTTGTGGCTTTTTCAACAGTATTTCAGTTATATCAAGGTGATGGAAGGATGACTTTGAAAAGCTGTGTACAATGGACCCCTGTGTACACTTCTATAATTCTATGAAGTATCCTTGAAATATTTTTACGGTTTCAAGTTCTGCTACGGAAAAACAAAACTTTGACGCCCGCCCAACCCACTTGTTTATCATTTCATTACCAATTTTTCTGATGGAGGACCTGGTTAAGAATGTTTTTGCTTCTTTACCCATAATGTGTCATCTTATTAAACTGACAAACCAAAATGTACAGAAAATGTTTTTGTAGTGATCATGAAACAAGACCTGTCAGCGGGACAGGATAGCTCGCCTGACAGCGCCTTGCCAATCACCTCAAAAACTTTAACATTTTGCTAACGCCACCGCCGATGCCAGGGGTAATGCAATAGCTCTTTTTGTACTCGTACAGGCCAGCTAAAAATTTCGTAAATCCACCCTCATCTACATGCGACCTCTGATCCTCCAACCCCACTGCAGTCTGATCTATGTTTGAACTATTTATTGCATTTTTATTGAAACTTCACCAGAAAATTACTGACTGCTTATGGCTCACGGGCCAGTGGAAATTTGATATTTCCTCGTGTGAAATGGGCTGACATCATAACTATTTTCAGTGAGGTAAAACTTGCTACAGTTTTTATAATAACATTCCCTTTGATTTTCCTTGATGAATCTATTTCGGAGAAACAGTGTTCCAGTGTTCATACTTCCATGAACAACAGTCTGACATGCAACATTGTTGGTACGCAACGTCACATGTAAACAAAAGACGCCATTGGCTGTTGTTATGTTTGGTTGGATGTCACGTCATGGCGATGGCCGTTCAATGTAAGCGGCTTACCTTTAGGTTAGTGACAGCTTTTCTTTGTATATTTTACAAATGTTGCTCTTAAAAATTGAAAATGATGCTCAAAATAATTTCAAAATTAAATGTAATTATAAGAGATAAATTTCGTTTTTTCCCCCAAGTTCACGGAAGTATGTCTGAACACAAAGGGTCATGTGCAAAGTTAACATGAACATATTTCGGGTGTCACTTACTTTGCACATGACCCATTGTGTTCATACTTCCATGAACATCGGAAAAATGAAATTTATTTCTTAAATGGAGAAAGATGAAATAAAGATATAGAACTCTGAAAAAGCACAAGAACCTGCATTCTGCATAAATTTGAAGACTGACTGGCTTTGGACTGTGTGTAGTATTTGGTTTGATGCATACCAACCTTTAAAATGCCAAAAATGGAAATAAATGAATTTGCATACAGAGCAGATCAAGATTACATGTAGAAGGCACCCTCAAAATGAGCCTACTCATCATGGTCTACACTGTCTACCCTGTAGTATTCGAGTTCTCAATATGATATTGCTTGGACAAATTTTTTTTTGAAATTTAGAAGAAGGAAATGTCATCATTCGCAGATATAAATTTCATCCTCTCCTATTTTTTTGAACACTTTAACCCTTAAAGCGCCAAAAAGCAGCCGACAAAATTTACGTCTCCAGAATTTCAACAGATGTCTCGTTGAAGCTTTGGTTGGTTGGTTGATTTGATGCTTAACGTCAACGGTAAACAACTAAGGTCATGTCGGGACGGTCAGTTAACCTAACCACACTATTCCTGGGCAGGCTTAGACCTCCTAAGCGGTTAACCAGTACTAAGTGCACATACTTTCGCCAGTAAATGACAACTGCCCTTCTTGAATCAGCGGAAGGAGAAACGAAAGTATGTGGCCAGACGGGGATTCGAACCCAGGACCTCTGACTTATGAGTCAGGTGCCCTACCGATTGCGCAACCCGGCCCGGCCTCGTTGAAGCAATATCATATTGGGAATTCGAACACTAGAGGGCAAATAGTGTAGATTCAGATGAGGTGGCTCATTATGAGCCACCTCATCTGGGTCTACGCTGTTTGCCAATTTAACAATTTTAATTTTTGGCGCTTTAAGGGTTAAGGATTGAAAAGCATTCTTACCTGTTCATAATTATCAAGAGAAGACCCCGGTTTTGGCACACATTTCTGAAAGCACTTTTCTGACATTTTCTGAAAATATAGAGGAAAAGGTCTTTTATAGGTATGGTTTATGCAGAAATGAGCTGGGGATGGCCTAGCGTTTTCAGAGAAGATGTCATTTAAAGCAAATTGTTGATGACAGACGACACATGACAGACACTAAGCAATCACAATAGGTCACCCTGAGCCTATGGCTCAGGTGAGCTAATTATGCAAAATCCTATGTAATGACACCAAAAGGATTTTCTTTTCTTGCTTTCTTTTTTCTTTTCTTTTGTTATTTTCTGCAGCTCAGCTACACACAACTGGCAAGTGTGCAATTCCATGATTCCAACATGAAATTAGAAATTCAAGTTTCTACAAGTAGTTTATTACAAATTTTAGGCCCATATAGGAGCACCTACAGAAGATAATAGATTATAGAGTAACTAAATATAATCAAGGCAAGAAATCCAAATGACTGATCATATCAGGAACAAAAAGCCGGATATGCGCACTTATGAAATACAACTACAGTTTGAGGAGAAAGGGCACACTTTCAGGGGGACAAACTTTGTCATTTACTAAAAGATTTAGACAACTGATTCCCCTCCCAAAGCCAATCACCTCATATGGGAGAATTTTTTCCCTAGGAACAAACTCCTCCACCAAGAGCAGACTCCCCCCCCCCCCCCCCCCCCCAAAAAAAAAAGAAAGGGCTGCGACAGTTACAGAAACAGATAGGAAGTCACAATAAGTCACCCTATGTAAAAAAGGCAGAAAAAAAAAGATACAGAAGCGCACCCTTCCACCTTACATGCCATGAGCAATGACAAGACCTCATTTCAGCTACAAATAATACTCTATGTCTGACTCTCACACTTGTATAAAGCATGTCTGTACAAAATTTCAGTTTTGTGAAAGATAAACCACTAGTTATCACAAAATCATAGAAAGTAGCCAAACCATATTCAGTTTGGCCACCTTTAGGGGCATCGCGATAAGTTCCCCACCAGTTCTTAAATCTCAAAACTAGAATTGTGCACAAACAAGCTTGACATAAATGAATTGGACAGCATTGTAACTCTATATTGCTTATGTATCGGGATGTCTAAAACATTAATTTTCAATGTGTACCATTTGTACTAAAGTCCTTAGAGCTTGAAGTTGTTTTTGTCCCGACATTTAAGGCTACACTTTACTATTTTTACCCGTAACCTTTCAATGTCATCCACTTCACTGTCTTTTACTGTTCTTATTATTTCAATTTACCCTAGTATAACATGGGGTCAGTCTAGAGCTTTCAGACAGGGAGAAGTTTTGTGACATTTTCTGAACTGTAGGGAGAAGTTTTGGTCCAAATTGGCCGATATATATAAATGCATATTAAAGACAGAATGATCATTTTTCTCTGCAATTTCATGTAGTTTGCATTATTTTTCTGTATATTATCTGAATTATTATGCTGCAAACGTGACCTACATTTACAATGTGACAGATACGATTTCCAAAAATAGCCAATCTATTTTTTTCACTAACCCAACAAACTTCCGGCGCATTTCTCATTTCTTGATTGTGTCCTGTAACTAGCTGATCGACCCAGTGTGTAACAGGCCGCTGTAAAACTTTGTACAAAGTTTTACAGCGGCCTGTTACACACTGGGTCGATCAGCTAGTTAATACAGGACACAAAGTTTTACAGCAGCCTGTTACACACTGGGTTGATCAGCTAGTTACAGGACACAATCAAGAAATGCGCCGGAAGAGGCTATTGAATAGGTACTCGGACAAAACGGACCATGGACAAAACGGACCACGGTAAGGACAAAACGGACCATGTTTCAGGATAAAACAGACCACGTTTCAGGACAAAACGGACCACGCTAGGAGACAAATCAGACCATTAACCGATGCCAATTAAAAGATGAAAGAGTGTATAATTTCCAAAAGAAAGTGTTATATGGTCACATTTACTTGACTTCTTGATTGTCAAAACACTCTAACCATAGCTCATGACTTTAAGTAAAATAGTTAATGTAATTCTAATTCAAATGTACCCATTATTAGATGGTCAGGTAATCCGTATGCCTAAAAACATGGTCCGTATTGTCTTAAAACGTGGTCCGTTTTGTCCCTAAACGTGGTCCGTTTCGTCCTGAACGTGGTCTGTTTCGTCCCGAACGTGGTCCTTTTTGTCCTAAGCGTGGTCCGTTATGTCCGTGGTCCGTTTTGTCCCTAATTCATTGAATAGCCTCCTAATAGGTGTTGGGATCCAGGTAATGAACTGGAAAGAGGAGGACTGATTCCTGCTTTATGTAATCCGAGCCTTCTCTGACTGAAAAAGCCTATTTATAATTTTGATTGGCGGCTTATTGCAAGACCCAATTTTGCAGCCAGAGAAGACTCGGGTTATGGCTTATGTAAAACGTCACCTGTATTCTTTTCTGCAAATGTTCAAGTTCCATTTGCTGTTTTAACGTTGACATAATTTGATCATTGCTCATAGAGCCTCGACCCGCGCCTAGCCCTCCTGAAGCTGATGACAGATCCATATTTAAAGCCTTTTTCTTCTGAAAATTTCAATGTCATGTAAAACCACACGTGTTTATATGTTTATGTCGACACCGGTTTGAAATGGCTTACTTAAAATGTTGTGACGAATATACAGGCGTGACTAAAAGAGGTTCTTCTAAACACCGAAACACACACGCGCACACACACACACACACACACACACACACAATGAGAAAAAACTCGAATAAATCGTACAAGCCACTTTTGTGGCCTTCCATGCGCAGTTCTTCTTACATTTATTCTAGTTTCATTTTCATAGTAAAAATAAAAGGATCAAGGTAGTGTCACAAAAGACAGTATCATTATTTGTACACGTAAATATGCTAAAATAATAAGATAAAATAAAACAAAATAAAATAAATAAACAAGAATCTCTAGGCCTGATAGTGAAATTCAACATAGTGTTTAGTATTTGAACATAACCGATTGTGCTCAGTGAGGGCGTTTTAGAACAGTGTCCATCTGCTGTTCTTTTTCTTTTGTGCTATCTTTGACCGCCATTAACGGCGAATCAAATATCTGTGCGTAATTTCTTGAGCAACCGTTTATGACTTATGTAACTTCAAAGGTCTGGAGGGCACTTAGGAACGAGTCGTTTATTATCAGGTGGGGAGGGGGCACATTAAGGGGAGGAGGGTGATGTGATTTTTTGGTGATGTGCTAGGGGTCGGAAATCAATAAGTTTTGGAGCAGGGGTGGGGGTCATATATTTTATTAGGCATATTTGGGGGGTGGGGGGGGGGTCTGAATTCTTCCATCAGTCATCATTTTTAAAAAATGTCTCAGCTTCTGGGGGGCTTTGCCCCCGGACCCCCATTACTCCTAAAATTTCACATTCTATTCTTTCAAATTCAAAAACTTAAAGACAATTATGGTACTGACACACCTAATCTTTTATCCAGTTTAATCCCCCACCATTTAACTGATATTTCAGAATTATTAATGCAGATTGAAACAATACAGTTTTCTGCAAATTGTGACAGTATTATTTTCATTGAAACGAGCTCAGGATCATATATTTTCCTTCAGTCTTTGAACACGTTTTGAGCGCACAATTCACAAAATGCCTGAAACAAGATCAGCTGGAAAGGAGCATAACTACACAAGGGATTTAGTGAAAGACAAAGGAACACCAGGACCTATGACTCCTAAGGGAACTCCAGGGCCCATGCCTACCAGACCTGCCCAGAACAAAGGATCCCTGTCCCATGAAATTCACAATGTTTCCCCCTCCCAAAATATTCTGTGTCATTCCTGTAGTGAGTTAATGGATAAACGTTTTACACTTACTTGTAATTTGTGTGAGTGCAATTACTGCAGACCATGCCTGAAAATTGAAAAAGCCGTGTTCGATGGTATACAGTCAATGCCAGGTCTCACTTGGTTTTGTGACAAATGTCAGTCTATACCTGGGGTACATAAAATGCTAGTCAGGCTTGGTAATGTTGAAGAAAGGCAAGATCAGTTGGAAGAAAGGGTAAATAAGATTGAGAAAGATCAGATGACCAATGAATCAGTGAAAGAAATTTTAAGCAAAGAATTGGAAGAAGTCAAAGAAATAGAAGGTAGGAAACTGAACATTGTATGTTTTAACATTCCAGAAAGCAAAAGGGAAGACATTCAGAATAGACAGTCAGAAGACAAAGACTTTTTGGTTAATCTTTTTGAAACCAAACTTGATCACCCTGTTTCAGCAAGTAAAATTATCAAGCCTGTTAGGCTAGGTGCGAGGAAAGAAAACAATGGAACATTTAAATGCAGGCCACTTAGGTTTACTGTAGGTACTCTAGAAATAAAAAGACAATTACTTAAGGCAGGTATGGCTCTAAGAAAATCTGAAGATGACCTTTTTAGCAACATTTATCTTACTCCAGATTTAACGCAAAAACAGAGGGAAGAAGCATTTAAGTTAAGAGAACAGAAACGCTACAGAATGAATGAACTAAATGAAACTGGTCTGACAATAAGACATGGTAGAATTGTGAAGGTTCCTGACAATAAGAGCAGCGGTAATGTGGCCTCGTCAGCTGAAGGGCTGGCTGAGGAGCCACAGATAGATAATTTGTAAGGCTGCAGAAACTTTAAATGTAAATAATATGTATATACGTTGCACCGTTGTGCCAATTACCTGATTTACAGTATTTTTCATTAGAATGAGAACTTAGTCGTTTAGTTACTTCTAGGCTTTATGTCTGTATTTTTCAGTACATGACAGAGATAGTGACTCTGAAGAAACATTGAATTATGCTGACAGTAGTGATATACCTGAAACTGATTCTGAAGATAGTCAGATTTTATCATCCGCTTCTACATTTTTGTACGGTGAACAAGACAACTCTTCTGAATTCCGTGACAATCTATTTAGTGAATTTAGTGATAGTACAACTACAAATAACTTATCATCAGATTTGAATAAAACAGGATTATCAATATACTATACTAATGCAGACAATTTGATAAACAAAATAGATGAATTGCGAATAAGGTCAGAAGCTATGAACTTTGATATAATAATTGTTACTGAGGTTTACCCAAAGAATATAGACTCTGGTTCTATTTTTCTCTCGGAATTAAGTATTTCTGGATATAAGACTTTCAGAAGGAATGTATGTGAATCAAGTAGGGGTGTTATTATTTATGCGAAAGACTATTTACCAGCTAGTTTGAGAATCGATTTCACTGACCATGATTTTCTAGAAGGTGTATGGATTGATATAGAGTTTGACAGTCAAAACAGATATCTTTTTGGTGGAATTTATAGAAGTCCAAACTCCACGGCTGAGAACACAATTACATTGTTTACTTTGTTAGATACAGTAGGTGCTGAGAATTATACGCACAAAGTCATATTAGGGGACTTTAATTTCCCAGAAATTAACTGGTTTAATTGGACTACACCTGCTAATGAAAATCATGTAGAATTCCAGTTTTTGGAATGTATAAGAAATAATTATTTAGAACAGCCAGTTACACACCCTACGAGATGGAGAGGATCAGAACCGGGGAATATTTTGGATTTGGTTTTTATTGATGACGCAGATATTATTTCAAACCTCGAGATAACAACTAGACTTGGTAATAGTGATCATCTCAGCATTGAATTGACTCTTGATGACTTATCTGATTTTTATAATCCTAAGCATATGATAAAAAGAAACTTCTATAGAGGCAACTATGAGAAAGCCAAAGAATTGTTAAGTGTGATTCAATGGAATGAGATGTCAGACATGAACATACATGACAGCTGTGACTTTTTCTATAAAAATATTAATACTGTAATTGACCAGACAATTCCAGAGTCTTCAACAATTAAAAAGAGGTCAAAACCAATATGGATGGACTATTATTGTCAGAAACTGGTTGAACAAAAATATAGGGCATGGAAAAGATATAGCTACTCCAGGAGAAGAGAAGATTACTTGAAATATTGTCAGATTAGGAACAAGATTCCAAGGTGTGTTAGATATGCAAAACGTAAATTTGAACGAGGTATTGCCATGGACGCTAAGGTGAACCCTAAATCCTTCTGGAAATATGTGAAATCCAAGTCTCATACTCGAACTGGTATTGGTAACTTAAAAGATGAGAATGACCATATTATAACAGATGACAAGGACAAAGCTGAAATCTTAAACTCTTTCTTTTCTTCAGTCTTCACAGTTGAAAATAATGAACTACCCAGTTTTGATTGCCGAAATGACAATCAGATATGTGAAATTGTAGTAACTGTTGAAAAAGTAAGACAGTTGTTAAGGAGTGTTAACTCATCAAAATCAGTTGGACCTGATAACTTACACCCAAGATTTCTCAAAGAATTAGCCAATGAGTTAGCATTGCCTGTTTGTATAATTTTTAATAAGTCGCTGTGTGAGGGAGAACTTCCACTTATATGGAAATCCGCAAATGTTTCGTGTATTTTCAAAAGTGGAGATAAGACATTGGCATGTTATTATAGACCTATCAGTATCACCTCAGTGTTATGTAGAGTACTGGAAAAAATCATAAGATCTTCAATTTTGTCATTCTGCACAGACAACAGGTTATTAGCAGATTGTCAGTTTGGGTTTAGGGACAGAAGAGGATGTGTATTACAGCTTCTTGAAGTATTAGATGATTGGACGCTAGCTATTGACAAGGGATTTTCTGTGGACTCAATATATTTAGATATACAAAAAGCGTTTGATACTGTCCCCTATAATCGTTTGTTATTTAAGCTAGAGAAAATGGGAATTTCCGGCAACATCTTAAAATGGATAAAGTTCTTCCTATCTGATAGACAACAGAGGGTTTCGTTTAATGGTATAGCTTCAGAATGGAGTAATGTTACCAGCGGTGTACCCCAAGGCTCTGTATTGGGACCACTGTTATTCATACTTTATATAAATGATTTGCCAGAACTTTTAAAGACTCACTGTAAACTTTTTGCAGATGACGCAAAGATCTATAAGGAGATCAATAGTATTAAGGATTTTGAAGACATTCAAGATGATTTACTAGAACTGTGTAAATGGACTGCAAAATGGTTACTCAATCTAAAAAATGTAAAGTTATGCATCTGGGAATGAATAATCCATGTTGGAAATATAAAATGACTGATAAAAGTGGAAAAGAAGTTACTATTGAAGAAGTTGAACAAGAAAAAGATCTTGGGATTATCTTCCAAAACAACCTCAAGTTTACTGAACACATCAATATGGTAGCAAATAAAGCCAATAGAATAACAGGTCTTATTAAGCGATCCTTTTCGTTCTTGGATAAACCTACATTCCTGACTTTGTATAAAGCGTTAGTTCGTTCTCATGTGGATTATGGTAACTCAATTTGGTTTCCTGTTCTGAAAAAGGATATGAGAATAATCGAGAATACCCAGAGAAGAGCAACAAGATTACTACCAGATTTATGTCATTTGCCTTATGAACAAAGACTCGAAGCCCTAAATTTGCCTACACTATTGTATCGACGAAAAAGAGGAGATCTTATCCAAGTCTTCAAAATCCTAAATGGTATTGATGATATATTACCAGAAAAATTCTTCAAATTCTCTGACACAACAACACGTGGACATTCTAAGAAACTATATAAGCAACGTAGTAGAAAATCAATCAGGCAGAACTTTTTTGCTGTCAGAGTGATAGATGATTGGAATTCTCTCCCAGAAGAGATTATTTCTGCTAAAACTGTAATTCAATTTAAAACTGGACTTGACATTTACTGGAGGAATAGAAGATTTGACACTAGTGAAATTTATTGATACAGCAATTATCCATCTAAAAAACTGTAATATAACTACGATAACTAGTGAATATGCAGCCTTAATATTAGAAATAATTTGATTTGTGATAAAATTGATATATAATCCACCGGAGGTATTGCAAACAAATAAGAAGACAGAATATAGAGAGAGATGAAGAGCTATGGAGCTCAGTATTCTCTGAGTCCAAAATGGTATCCAAAATGGTAAAACTTGGGCAGCTTCTATCCAAAAACAGATCTTTTTATCGACTTGCTAGAAGAACAGTATACATGTACATGCAATTGTCTCATTTTGTTGTCAATTAAATTTAATGCCTGCGTTTGTGATACCAGCTCTCCATGTGCCTTGTCATCAGCAAAGCTACTGTGCTTTTTGGGGGCTGTCCTTCCTATTAATATTATTAACAGTTTTATGGAGCATTCGACAACAGATTTCAAGATGGCCAAAAGCAAAAGAAAGTGTGAGAATTTAAACAGACCATTAATCTGCATGATTAATTAACCTGTCAGAATAAAAAAAATCTTTGTGTTTCATACAGGTTTTGATTAAGATCTGTCTGACATAAAATAGGTAATAGGGTAGCTGGGATGGGGGTGGGGGTGGGGTGGGGGTCATAATTTTTTGTCACCAATCCGGGGTGGGGGGGGGGAGTAAGAAAAAAATCTGGTGAGACTGGGGGTGGGGGGTGGGGGTCAGAAATATTTTGGTGAATCATATGAAAATGTACCCCCCCACACACACACACACACACGCACCACCTGATAATAAATGACTTGTCCCTTAAAACCATTGTTAAGAATCACCTGCAGCCGAATTCCACCACCAAATTGGTTAAGAATAACCATATATATACACACGATTTACATATTCTAGAACCTTTTTTATCACAGTTTGTTCCATATAGTATGCTGACTGCGGAGCTTTAGACATTGATGTTCATTTGCTTAACTTCTTTAGGTTCTGATAACGTGTAGAATACGGGTTGTGTAGCAGTCTACGATTGTAACATTCCAGTTTAGCCAATTTCTGAAGATTCTGTTTTCTGAAGTTATTTCGCACACCATTCTGTAGTATCATACAATTATCTGAACTTTATCTGTAACTCAAACAAATTTCAGTTTTGATGGTTATGTTGAATTTATCTTTGATTGAAGTGTATTTCATTCTGTCAACACTTAATATTTACATTCTCCGTGCATTTATTAAAAATCCCTATGGTAAACCAGTTAGAACGTGATGGTCAGTTGTAAGTAGATATATCACTCGCGCTCCGCGCTCGTGATATGATCTACTTTACAACTGACCTCCAAACAGTGAATTATTACTCAACAATTCACTGCTAGAGCTGATCTATTTCGATTCTAACACTCAAAAAAGCTAAAAAAGTATTATTTTCATTCAAACTCTCCCAACCTTCCTGCCAGCGCGTTCATGCTCCCGCCAATTTCTTAACTGATTCTAAGATAGATGTACGTTTTAATGGCAATTTTAGAAAGAAAAAGAGACGTTACACCGTCTTACTTCTCAAAACGTCACAAAATTACGTCAGTAATGCCAGTGACGTCAGCAATTAGACTTACGCGCTCCGAAACAGCGAATTGTTGCAGAATAAAACACGGAAACTTCCCATTGCTTCTATAGGCGCACTGTGTTAGAAACTTCAATAACTACATCAATTTACGCGACGTCACATGAAGTCTAGTAAGATCAAAATAAACAATGGTTCTCTCCAATCTGATTGGCCGTTATGACGACATTGTGACGTCACTTACGCTGTTCTGCTCTTAGCAGAAAAACTGCGTATAAATGTGTTTCTGCTTCAACTGTAGCCCTTAAAGCAAATTTGTGGTCAAATAATAGATAGAAAAGCAAGAAGTTAATTTTTCTGGTGTTTGTCGAAGTAAAATAATACATTGGGTCGCTAGCAAAGTTTACATGAACTCCTTCGGGGTTTACTCACTTTGCACGCGACCCATTGTAGTTTTTTACATTAGAAAAAAATGAAATTTATTCTTTAAATGACATTGACATTTTGTTGATTAAGTTTTTTTTCCATTTTAATTTTGCGATTAGATTTTACAGATAGTATGTACGGTCATCTAGTTTATATTTCCATCGGATTTTCTTAACGTCAATAAATCAGCTGTTACTTTTCATAGGTTTTACTATGTTTTGCCGTAAAGCAATCTGTTTCTCAACAAAGGAGTCACTTTGCCTGCATAAATTAATGAATAAAGTGAGAACTCTCTTGTGGATCTGAGCTTCTATGGGTAATAATCTAGTTTGAATACATCCAGCCGTATCTGCGGTATCAACTGGATTAGCCAGAATTTGTTTCAACAATAAAGTCATCAGAGACCTTATGAATAGAAATGAGGCAGCTCAAAATGATTGTTATATAGTGTAAACTTGACAAATTCAACTTTTTAAATATGATAATTTAGCGCGGTTGCTAAGAGAAAATCGCTATCATTTCTGATAAAAAAGTACCTTCATCTTGCCCTTTAATATGGCCGTCCCAAGGAGCACATCTGTTTTGGTTCTTTTTAGTTGTTTCATGTGTTGTTTGTGGCTTTGTCTGTTTTGATATATGGTTTGTTTTGTTAAGACTAGCCCTGAAATTAAAAAAAAATAGGTATAAACATATGTTTAATGTTTTTCGTATAATTTGTTCTTACTATACTAGGGTTGGTGGTTTTTGTAAGTCTGTTGTGTGAATTTACATATTTATGTGTTACGCTTTCATTTAACGGAAAATTTTTCCAGGCTCAAATGTCACTATCTGAACAAGCTGTTAAATTATTGTTTTCTCTCAATTCTCTGTTCGATGTTTTAAGTTTGAATATTTCAGAAAAAATTAAGTTATTTGATGCAATGGTTTTTCCTATACTAAATTATGCCTCAGAAATTTGGGGATTTCATAAGTCTCCAGACGTCGAAAAAATACATTTGAAATTTTGAAAACAGATTCTCGGAGTACGCACTAGTACAGCCAGCGCAGCGGTTTATGGAGAATTCGGCAGAGTGCCTCTTATTGTACAAAGGAAGGGTAGAATATTAAAATATTGGTACACTATAATGAAAAATGCAGAATCTTTAAAGTTTAAAATATTACAGTTCCAGATTAAAAACGATAATAGTATAAATTGCTGGGCAAATCAAGTTAAAATGTAGATCGTAGAACTGGGCTATGGCTACCTATGGAACAATAAAGATGTAACCAATTTGCAACTGCAATGTATGATTAAAACCCTGCATGATCAGTATCTTCAGGGATGGTTTTCGGACTTGCGTAATTCATCTAAACTATATTCGTGTAATCTTATAAAAGATATATTTGAACCCGAGAAGTACCTAAAAGTTGTCACAAATGCTCAACATAGGTATACACTGTCAAGATTTAGATGTTCTGCACAGCACTTGAATATTGAAGAGGGCAGGTACAGAAATTTAAGACGAGAACAACGTATTTGCTATAAATGTAACATGAAAACCATAGAAAGTGAATATCACTTTCTGTTAGTATGCCCTTTTTACCGCGAATTAAGGAAAGAATGCTTACCAAGATACTACTGCGTGTGGCCAAATCAACAAAAATTTATAAGGTTATTAAGTTCTAATCGAACTAGTGTTCTAAAGTGTGCTAAATTTATTCATGAAGCTAATAAACAGCGAGACAGTGCCTAGCTATGTTGTAAATACATATATGTATAATTATATATACAGATATATCAGTGTTCGATGGTAGTGCTATAATTTACGTAATCCACTGTTAATGTTAATGTTATAATTCTACATACCCAAATACTGTTTTATACTAGTAATAATCCATCCATCCACTTGTCTAGAAACCAGTGCTCCAGATAACAGTGGGCCACAAGGATAATTTGGGGTGTTTTTCCGTTTAGCGAGGAAGCATGCTTGGGACCCCTCGTTTGGGCCGTCTCGCCGAGCCGGTTCTAATAAGGGGTCACAACATGTGTTCTCGTTGGGAACTATAAGGTGTCGTGACATAGTTGTCCTCGAGACCCAGCCTTATCTGGAGCTCAGTTTATATTCTGAATACACAAACTCTATGAATGAAAATACCAGCCTAAGTACTTGAGTACAAAAAAGTCCGTGCATATCCAGCTTGACCGAAATATAATTTGGTCAAGCTATAGTCAGTTCTCTAGAATGTGCTTCTTTATAGCAGTGTACTACATAGTCCGTCATTGGTAAATTTCGTAGTTTCGTACCTTCATATATATGCAGTATCTATTGTCTTTATGGGATTGCTTTTTGTTTGTTATGTTTTGTCATGCTCTTCTCAGTCTGTTAACAGCTATTTGTAATAGGACGATAAACATGTTACTGTTTATGTCCAATAAAGAACTTGAACTTGAACTTGCAAAAAAATGTGTGAGCGGTGGGTAATTTTGTTAGGTTGAACAACTAAGTATCTGGTGAACCAAGACAAAACAAAGGGCGAGGGTTGGTCGACCACAGACCGGTTAAGCTCCCCCCCCCCCCCTCCCCAAGTAATCTCATTACTGGCCGTCCCAAGGCGGCAGTTCTGTTGTGGTGCTTCTTGGTTGTTTTATGTGTTGTTAGTTGCTATGTTTGTTATTGATGTATTGTTTGTGATGTTCGGGCTAGCCTGCTGACCACCTATACGGGAAATGGCTGTTCACATGGCTGCCGCAGGTGTTGACTTTGATGGTGACTAATTTTGTGTTGTGTCTTTTCCACATGGTGTCTTGTGTGGGATCTGGGATTGAATTGTGTCAGTTCCTGAGAATTTTCCTCATTATTTTTAGAAAAGGTATTGCAGATTGGTAAGAATGCATCAACAGTTTTCAGACGATTTCAAAGTAAAACGATAGGCAATGATCAGGAATGGATATCCTAGTCTAATCTTATATCTCGCTCTCAAAACAAAAAGGGAAGAAGCACACATATAAAAATTGACAAAAGTACAAGAAAGACATGCACAGCAAGCCGAATGAGCAGCTCTTTCCCAAACAGGTGGTCATTCAGCTACTCTAACTAAAAACAGCAGCAACATCTATTCTCACCTATTTTATATTTTAAATTACAAAAAAACAGAAAGCAGAATCGGCAGCTATTCGGGTGACCAGACTGCTAGAGACTGTGGACAAGTGAATATAACAACATGTAACACACAACAGAAGTACCGCATTGGAACGGTCAGCAAAAGAATACTGGGGGAGGTGGGGGCTTAAACATGTTTCACTGGAACCATACCTCGCCGTCTGCTTCTGCTATGATTCGAAGCATTTATTTAGCTGTTTGGTCTACTTGAAGGTTTCCTAACCCACCCAGTCAAGCATCCATCCCATTTTTCAAGGGCATAGTCTTCTATGTAGGATACCTTTAAAACCAGTGGATGGATTTTCTCCAAACTTGCATGGATATTTTATTTCTACAGGCTTTTTATTCATTAGAGGTGATGGAAAATGGACTGGTTGGGGACATCAATTTTTCTCTGAAAAAACATTTCTATTTTTAGCTTGTTCCAAATAGGATGGAGAACCTCTAAGGTCTTTGAACACCCTAAAACCTTCATCATGGTGGCACAGTTTCTCAACATTTTCATGTGATT
Source organism: Ctena decussata (assembly GCA_963989385.1). NCBI lineage: Eukaryota > Metazoa > Mollusca > Bivalvia > Lucinida > Lucinidae > Ctena > Ctena decussata. The sequence continues at coordinate 23,240,128 of OZ022502.1, forward strand.
TAAAACCTGCAGCTGTCAAGTCTTGACTGCCTTTTGTTTTCCGAATACAAAGGTTAGCTTATTCTCACCCATTTGAATTAGACTTTATCGCTTGGAGTATTGGTTATCTCCTTCTATCACCCCAATTCCAGGCGAGCTATGCTGTCTGCCGACAGCTCTTGTTTTAGTTTCTATTAGTAGTTTTTTGCACCTAAAAACCTTCACACCAACCTACCAGTCTAGCTTGCATTGCATTCAAGCCCACCAAACACATGTTTAAAGGATCATCCTAAGATTGTTTTACATTTCATTCATCCCTATCTGTGAAATCAATTGAGCCTACTAATATATTCAAATTATGGCTCAAAGAGACAGGTCAAAGTGCGCAAGTTATAATAAACTTCAAGTCTTGTATTCATAAGGCTAGCTGTACATATCATCCTGTATGGCCACCCGTCGGGAAAGAAGCTGTTTATTTCTTTTTTTTTTCTTCTTTTTTCTCTCGCTTACTGGTGCTGCTATTTTATGTTAGTATGTCCCATTGGGGTTTAGACCTTTAAATGAATAATGAGGATGATACTAATGACAAAAACAATAATAATAATTTAATTCAAATAAATTATTTAGTTAAATTCAGGGTATCGGGACGTTTCGCGCCAGGGACGTTTCGTCCCAAGACGTTTCGTCCCAAACAGGCCAAAATCCCGGGACGATTCGTCCCAGGACGTTTCGTCCCAGGACGTTTCGCCCCATTATCATTTTGTAAAAGATGTGACGAATAATTGCTCTCTACATGTTGTTAAATGAATTAGAATCTTCCTAATTTTTCGATGGAGTTCTCTTGTCATTCATCTCATCTTCATCTTTCAAAAAAAAAAAAAAAAAAAATAAATAAACAAATAAATAAATAAATGCTGACCAAATCTTGAGCATAGTTGCTCTGTGAACATAGTCCATAGCATTAATCCATACCCTCTTTTCAGCCCGTCTCTATTTCATTAGTACATGTACACCAGACTTTTGCTAATACTGTCATGAATATTTGCTAATACTGTCTTGAATATTATTACAACACAAATATTGGTATCTTTGCCTTCAAACTGACGCTTCCAGTCCATAAATTAAGCCATTGTTATATTTCATTCTCATTTGCCTTTTCCCAGCCAGGAATTTTCAGTAACAGCCGTTTTAAAGTTTAAAATAATACAAAAATAATAATATGGTTTTTCAACACATTCTATGCTGTTCATAATATTAGGTTTTTTTCCTTATTACTTGTATTTGTTGCATATGAATTTTGTGATAAATAAACGATGCTTATTACAGTCTTTTCCCTTCACTATTCACTAACTCACCCAGACGGAATTAGTATAGTACTTGCTATTTTATGGAAAGAACTGGAAAAAATATAGTGCTCTTTATAACAAATGGACTCCGCCATACCTCTACTATCTTTTATTACTGTAGTTTGATAATTTAAGTACAGCTGCTTCTATGGAACCGTGTCGTCCAGTATAATGGGGCTTCAAGAAAATATGGGACGAAACGTCCCGGAATTATGGGACGAATCGTCCCAAGAGAGAAAATGGGACGAAACGTCTGGGACGAAACGTCCTGGGACGAAACGTCTCTGGCGCGAAACGTCCCGCAGCCAAATTCAGTAATTATTATCTATAATAATAATAATAATAATAATAATAATAATAATAATAATAATTAGTAAAGAATAATGTTCGCTTTTTTTCACTTACTAGTGCTGCTATTTGATGTTAGTATGTCCCATTTGGGTTTAGACGTTTAAATAAATAATGAGGATGATACTAATGACAATAATAATAATAATGATTTAATTCAAATAATTTATTAGTTAATTCAATATTATATAATAATAATAATAATAATAATAATAATAATAATAATAACAAATAGTAAAAAATAATTTTAAAATCTTTCTGACGTTTCTCGTCCTATTGTACTTGTCACGTTTTATTATTCCTCTCATGATTTTTTGTCAAACCGGTGCGTTAATACTTTTGTCCACGCCAACAAATCCATCTGACAGCTCGGCAGCTCAATCTGTAACGCTAAAATTTGATGACTTTAACTCAAATCCACCGCAAAATGTATGTGGTAATGTAAGAATAAAGTCATTGAAGAAATGTTTACACAAAGCTGAGATGATTTAATTGCTTTACAGACATCAAGGATTTTAGTTCCTGGTCGCAGGCCATGGTCATCTGGCTATTTATCATCAGTAAAAATAGGTGAGCTTTCTGACATAGTGAGAACAACGTCACCTAATTTCATGTAGCTTTTTTCTATCTCTATACTAGAAACAATGTTGTTACGCAAAATGGTCATCAAATAATGATCTTGCATGCATAAAACTTCTCCTTTTAAGAGCTGGGCCGGGTAGCGCAATCGGTTATAGGGCACCTGACTCGTAAGTCAGAGGTCCTGGGTTCGAATCCCGGTCTGGCCACATACTTTCGTTTCTCCTTCCGCTGATTCAAGAAGGGCAATTGTCAGTTACTGGCGAAAGTATGTGCACTTAGTACTGGTTAACTGCTTAGGAGGTCTAAGCCTGCCCAGGAATAGTGTGGTTAGGTTAACTGACCGTCCCGACATGACCTTAGTTGTTTACCGTGGACGTTAAGCATCAAATCAACCAACCAACCAACCCTATTTAAGAGTAGATCCCGTTTCAAAGAGCTACCTTTATCCAGAGAAGCAAACAGGAATTCATGCAAGTTGATTTAAAATTATTTTCAGAGAAGAGGCAGGGGCATTTATTAGAGCAAGGGCATTAAATCTGATTGGTATGGTATACATTCATATTTGAGCCACGACATGAGAAAACCAACAAAGTGGTTGTGCACCCAGGGCAGACTAAGATCAGCCTGGACATCCGCCCAGTCTGATCAGAATCTCCGCCCTCCGCATGGAGGTAGCTTAGACCCTTAGCTACCCTTTAAGCACTTAGCGAAGAGTCTGAGCAGACTGGGCTGATCTGAGTCTGCACTTGGTGCACAACCACTTTGTTGATTTTCTCATATCGCGGCTCATTTATGAATGGCTTTTCTGCTTGTAGATAAATCAAGATGAGTGCCTTATCTATTCTGTCAGAAGAGTGTGAACTTCTGAATGACAGTAAATACCGCTCATACATCACACAGATAGAAAAGGCTCTGAAGAGCTTTGATTCAACCAGTGAGTGGGCAGACCTCATTTCAGCTTTGGGGAAATTGAATAAGGTGAGGATTCTATGAGATTGAAATGCTTTGCTATACATGTGTATGTTGACATTACAATGAAATAATCATGCATTTCTGCTTTCATTTTGTGCCAGCTTCAGCAAGGTGCATATAGATGTAACATAGCATTCTTATACCAGTCCTGAATGAATATACTGAAAATCCTATTGCTTAAAAAGATTGGACACTTTAGAGCAGGGTAATTATTTTTAAACATAAATTCTTTCCTCAGTGCACAATGCACAGGAATCTTTTTAACATAAACCGGGCTGCATAGCGCATTCAGTAGCACGTCTGACTCAAGAGCCAGAAGTCCCAGGTTCGATACCCAGTCTGTTGTCAGTCACTGGGGAAAGTATGTGCACTTAGTACTGGTTAACCAATAACCACAGAGGAGGTCATAGCCTGCTGAAGAATAGTGTGGTTAGGTTAACTGACTGGGTTATCCCGACATGACCATAGCTGTGTGCCGTGGATGTAAAGCAACAAAGCAACAATAACCATAATTTCAGTTTGATACTGTGTGTAACTTCATTGCAGTTACAGGTCACTGTGACCTATATTTTATGGTACATTGAGATTGCCATGTATCTCTAACACCTTGGCCTGTATTGTTGACAGTTTAAATTTTATCAGTTGCTTACTCAAAGATTGAAGAGTGAATTTTGTATGTACACATGAAAAATTTGAAAAATTGGAAACCTAAAATAATTACCCTAACCTAAAATTGAATAGTTTAGTTTTTCAATATAAAAATCTGACATGTTATTAAGTGTCCGTATTTTTAGTGTGATACCTTAAGTTTTGGCTCCCAAAACCATGTTTTACATGCTGTCTCACTATCTTTTTTCTGAAATTTCACTACGTAATCAGTGTCAAAATTAAGGTCTCACTAATTTTTTCCAGAACCTCACTAAATTTTATTTTCAGAACTTAAAATATGTGCGTAATGCTTGCAAAAGATGCAGGTAGAATGGAAAACAATGCAGATCCTGATCAGACCGCTCCTTTAGGAGCAGTTTGATATTGGTCTGCCCTGTTTGCTCAGACCTATCTGCTCCAATATTTAGAATTTTTACAGTATGTGTGTAATCGTTTATATTATTTTTAGGAGTGAGAGGGTTAAAGTTACCGCCTTTATTTACAGGTGTTGCTTGGCCATGTGAAATACCCTGTTGTTCCAAAAAGGGTCACAATTGGAAAAAGATTGGCCCAGTGTCTGCATCCAGCCCTCCCCAGTGGAGTACACCTCAAGGCCCTAGAGACATACGACATCATCTTCAAATGTATTGGTACCCAGCGTCTCGCTCAAGATCTCTTCATCTACAGTGCAGGGTTATTTCCCTTGTTGAGTCATGCTGCCATGAATGTGAAGCCTGTCCTGTTAATGATTTACGAGAGACATTTTGTGAGTCTAGGGAAGAGAATTAAGCCTGGGCTAAATGGGCTGCTTCTGGGACTCCTGCCTGGCCTGGAAGAGGGGTCAGAGTTCTATGATCAGTAAGAACTTCTAATCATATATTATTACTCTTACATTTTTCAGTACATGTATTACTACAGATGTGACAGAATTGAACTTGCTGGCTACTGTTAGTATACATTGTCTTTTATAAGCATGTAAAAGAAACAAACTTTAAACAGTTGTTGGACTGAAGTTTATCATATTGGATAGTTTTTAATGCATTTTCATGCATTTATGAAACAATTTCTGCATTGGGTCTAAACGTCTGTTAGAGCAAGTGTATGCAGACCCAAAGTGGGTAAGAAATTAGAGGATTAATACGTAAATTGAAATCTTTGTGACATTTATATCTTAATCGCCAGTAGGGTGTCTGACATATAAGCCAGAGGTCCTGGGTTCGATACTCAGTTCGGCCACTTACTTTCATTTCTCCTTGCGCTGATTCAAGAAGGGCATTTGTCAGTTACTGGTGAAAGTAAGTGCATGTAGTACTGGTTAACCACTTAGGAGGTCTAAGCCTGCCCAGGAATAGTGTGGTTAGGTTAACTGACCGTCCCGACATGACCATAGCTGTTTACCGCAGACGTTAAGCAATAACACAACACTTTAAACCTTAATTATCAGAGATAGCATATTCATTCGGACACCTTAGCTTTACTAATTTCTTAAACTGAATTCACACGCAACTGTTTTTATCTCTAAGGAGGGTATGTAAAGAAAATAATGATGATATTCTAGATCTGGATCAGACCAATTAGGAGCAGTCTATGTGGGTCTAGTCAGACTCTTCATATTGATCAGACTATTTTAAATTATGACAAACAATTGACAATCATGTTGATGTATGTGTTTCAGAACCAACAATCTGCTAGAAGACTTCTGTGAAGCAACAGACCCTGCATACTTCTACACCTGTCTGTGGGAGTGTGTTCACTCGTGCCCCAGCGTTCGGCTTCCGGCAGTGATGTACCTGATGACACACTACAATAAGAAACAAACCATGGAGGATCAGCTCTACATGATTGGACTTAATATTAACCTCATGGTATTTATTGGAATCCTAGTGCTTCAGATGAGAGGGTAACAAGGATAACTTAGGGATAATTTTCTTTATTTCTCCATAAAAATATCAATTGTGATCCTCATTAGAACCATCTCATCAAGATGGTTCTAATGAGGGTCACAACATATGTTTTCGTTGAGAAATAAGACAATATCTCATTATTATCCTCAGTACCTCATTTTATCTCGTGCTCTGGGACCAAAAAACTCCAGATGACGTGGGATTTTGATAGATCAATGATTTTTTTTTTTTATTTCTCTATAAAGATAATTATATGTTGTGACCCCCTCATTAGAATCATCTCAGCAAGACATTTCTACTGAGGGTCTTAACACATGTTTCTGTGGAGTGTGAATAAAAATTAGCTTATAATTTTCCTTAAATCTTCTTATCAGGACTGCTGAATTGAATCTAAATATTGAGGCTGAGCTGCCTGTGCAAACAATTTAGACTCCTGAAGAGCAGGCTGGTGGTCTACTTACCCTGGACATCTGACCTATAAAAACTCACTTCTAATGCAATTTAGCATTATGTGAGTTCTGTCTTGCCTGCGACTAGCAGAATGGAGACATAGGTATTACCTTTTTGGTTTGTCAGCATAAACTTTGTATGTAGTTTTTAGGTATAGCTATGTTTTATGGCCATGCACCGACAGGCAAAACATCACATTCCAAAGAATTCTTGTTTATTGTCCCAATATTTGACTAGTCTTGGGTGTGAAACTATCCTATTTGCCTAGCCCAGGTGTGCTTTGTGTGCTGTTCTGTGGGACAATTTTGAAACATGGCAGGTTCTTTAAAATACACCAGGAAAGCTTATCTAATTAATTGGAGACTCCCAGAATCAGCATTGGGGTCCTGCCATTGTATTCCCACCATCAGATCTCTTCTATGACCATTGGGCAGAATTTCTCAAATCTTGTCTAGGCTGTTCCTCATAGGGTATCCTTGTGCTACATATCAGTCCGGTTTTCAACCCTCAACATTTATGCCTACCCTAGTGTATACTGCCCTGCCATTTCTGAATGATATACATTTCCTCCAAGAATATGGACAAATTGTATGACATGGACCTAAGCTTGGGGCAAGGTGTGAGCAGGCCATCTGGATTAAAAAATGTTACAAATGTCTTTAAAATAAACTGTCAAAAGATGAAACAGGTTATGATTGTACATGTAATTGCAAGCATAAATATAATACTTTAAAATTCTAAAAATTGTGACACCTAAGATAATTACTTGTCCTAAAAATGGAACAGTTCCTGTGCAGATGGAATAGCAAATAGTCTTGAACCTGATACGACTGCTCCTTTAGGGTCAGCATTGTTACCACAGACTATCTGTCCCAATACTTAGAATTTTTACGGTAATTTACATGTTCATAATTGTATTACAGGTTGAAGCTATCTGCCATGCAGTGCAGGACACCAGTGTCTTGGTACAGAGAAGCTTGCTGGATTTTCTCACCGTAGCCTTTCCCTTACACAACAGTCAGCTCACCCATTCTGATATGGCCAAAATTGTGAAAGCATCCATCAACATTCTGTTGAGAAGAGATATGTCACTGAACAGGAGATTTTATGCATGGCTGCTGGGAATCGGTGCTAATATAGTTTCTCATCCTCAGATAGGAGAGTCAAAACCAAAGGGAGATAGATCATCAGAGAGTGAAACTGAGATACATGCATCATATTTTGAAACCTATTCCAAAGATTTGCTTGTTCAGGCATTGAAATATAAACTGACAGAAAAGTCTGATGTTTCTGACAAAGAGAAAAAGGTTGCTGTGTTAAGGCCTTTTAGAATATTGATAAGCTTGCTGGACAAGCCTGAAATTGGACCAGTGATTTTGGAAAATGTACTTCTGACAATATTTAGATGCCTTCACAGAGAGTTTGAGAATTCAAAGTCTTTCAAAATATCTGCTCAAACTCACAAGAAAGACTCAAATAGTGAAACTCCATCAGCATACGAAGAATTGCTGAAGACGGCCAATCTTCTGTTTGGCACTTTTGAGCCATATTTTATATGGGATTTCACAGCTCGGATGTTTGACCAGGCATGTCAGCTGAGTGGATCAAACTCACATGGGCGCTTGTCTCGGCAAGCTTCTCGTCTATCAAGACAAGGATCATCACCAGATCTGCCAGACACAGCCTCGGTGACAGAATTATGTCAGCTGGTCTCATTTCTGCTGGATATCTTATCTCTTGTAAGTATCTCTTCTTACTGATGATTGTATGTATGATGTAATTTAGTCCTGAAATTTTCTGCATTTGAAACACCCACATGGCTATGTGGGTAGTGCTCCCTACTTTGAATCAAAGGGTTATAGGTTCAAGTCCTATAGGAGGCAAGATTCTGTCTGAATGTCATCAGAGATGTTTTGCATGTCTGTGATTATCCTGGGACAGAATGGACTTCATTGTCTGATCTCAAGTTGAAAGATGTTGGCAGAATGGCAAACACTGTTTCCTGAGGCATTCAGTTCAAATACCTACATGTAGTTACAATGTATTACAAATGTACTATTCTTATAAAGAGGATAGAGGATGTCATTTCAATTTGCTGTATTTTTTTGGTTATAAGATGGGGGGTGGGGGGGTCCCTCCAAAGTGGAGGGGGGGGGGGGGTGATCGGGGGGGGGGGGGGGTCCCTCCAAAAAGGGAAAATGGGAAATACTCAAAAAATCAATCCCAAATATATAGATCCATATAGATACATCTTATGAGACTGATCTAGATTTTTGGGATTGTTTTAGAAGGGAATGAACCCATCTCATAGCAGAGCTTTTTATATCTGATTTAGGTAGTTGGGGTTATTATAGAGATAAAAAAATCCTGTTTTATAGCTTAATAAATACAGTAAGCGTCTAACGTGATTGATTTGTTGTCTTTAACAGGAAACATTCATTGAGACCCAGACAGAGCACCTCCCCCAACTTTTGTGCCATGTGATCACCAGTCTGACGGACCACTGTGGCGCCCTCAGCGACTCGGAGATCATCGTCTCACTGAAGCTTTGTACCAAGCTATTGTCGAAGGTTCAACCAACTATGACAACCCCCCATGATTCGGTGGTGGAGGTATACTAACACAACACTAACATGCCCAGTTTTCATATACAGTTCATTCTTGTTATCTCAAACTATGATATCTCAAAGTGCCCTTTGAATATCAAAATCATTTATAAACTTATGAAAAGTTTTGCCATATAATATATACTCAGGAGCAAAAGAAAGTACACTTTATGGCCAGTCAGTCGTGACTCTAGTGCATTGTAAATAATTAGCCATCCACACACCGCTTTAAGTCTTTAAAAGCCAAAAAGCAGACAACAAAATTACGTCTGCAAAATTAGAAAAAGTTGCCTTGTTCTTGATATTTCATACAGAGAATTCAAAGACTATGAGCCGCCTTATCAGGATCTACACTGTTTGCAAGTTCTGCTATTTTCGTCTCTGGCACTTAAACTGTTAAGAGGTTGTAACATCCCAATGAAATGGTTTCTGTCAGCCATTTAGAGCCTTGCGGCCTTGAAAATAAACTACAAACGTTGTTTGTTCAGAAAAGTATTAAACTGTTGTTCAGAAAAGCAACTGAAAATCAAATACAAGTATACCACAAAATCATATTGACCAATATTAAAATTGACATATTAGTATAAAGCAGCTTGTCAAGCCTTTAATTAATTAAACCATATTATTGTACTCAAGCAAAAATACATGTTTATTATGCAAAATATACTCAGTACATTTAAAAACGCAACACTTAATTTTTCTGAAATAACTTATTGAATTTTTAACATACAAATTTGAAACTCAGGGGGCATTTAGAATAGTACCTTTTCTACCATAGTGCTAAATTTCATTGCAAATAAGGGATAAACCGTAAAGCTTGAGTTTATCAAAGAGGGTTACCCTAAAATCAAAATTCACAAGATCAACTGGTTGTGTATTGCCCTCACTCCCTCGCATTCACTGAAACCTTTTTATTCATCAAAGTGTTCCATTTCTCGATTAGTCCTTAACTAAAGCCTTTACGATATTTCAAACTGTTTCAGGCACTCAAACGTGCACATTTTTGTTTTGTTTCATCTGAGACATGTTGTTTTGATGACCTGTCTATGGTAAAGAAGGTCAATCTGGCATAATGATACCCATACCTTTGGTTCGAGAAAGGCATAGTGGCATTAGTTATGTATGGCATCTTCTTATTCAAAACGTTTAACGCCAATGTTTACTGTTGTATACCGCTCGTAAAAAGAAATGCATCACAAAATTTGGCAAAGAGCAGAAAATTGTAAACTTCCTAAAAATTTGCATTTCTCTGAATTTCTTTCCACTTGACAAAGAGAAACATTCTGATGGGTCTCAGTTGTCTGCCAGACAGCATCAGCCTGTCGTGGGCACGTAAGGTTTAATTGGTGACTAAGATTTGCCTGACTTGTCTGTGGATGGATTCTCCTGACAAAATCGGTCGTTATCGCGCGTTCTGGGTTCCAGTCAGTAAAAAGGGTACATATTGTCCAAAATGTGTCGCAATATGGCATTTGAGACATCCAGTTAGATTTTGCTTTGAGACTTTATGAGCTGGCATTCTGGGGGCGAAATTTCTTCAAGTTTAATTGAGATGGAAACCTTTGTGTGTTGCAATTTCATGATTACTGATTGTTTTTCTTTAATGCTGATCTACTGACTATCCAGTAGCGTTGGTCGCGAATATCTTAGTGTTCACATAATACGTGCACAAGCAAAACTCGATTTTCATACTTGAGTGATTTATCATTGCAATACAGGTACATGAGAGGCTATTGTATGCCAAAAAATAATGCTAACATGGCCTGACATAAATGTACATGTTATTATTGTTCCAAATATTCATGCATTTCACGAAAATGCAATATCAAAAATGTTGCGTTTTTAAATGCACTGAGTATATTTAAAACTAAGAAAAATTTGGGCATTTAAAAAGTGTATACATGTACATGGTGTACTTCCTTTTGCCTCTGAGCATATATACTGTTTACACATTAGGTGCTGTTATCTCAAACTACTGATATCTCAAAATCAAAGTTCATGTCCCCTGAACTTGGATATAATTAGAGTTGACTATTTGATATTGACCTAGATCAGACTGCTTCTCTAGAGATGCAGTCTGGTCAGAGTTCACACTGTTTACCATTTTGCCAACGAGATGCAGTCTGGTCAGAGTTCACACTGTTTACCATTTTGCCAACAATAGTGTTTATGCTTGTCACACTCTATACAGTCAACTCTTGATATCTCGAAGTTGATCCCAAACTACTGATATCTCAAAGTAAATTTTCTGGTCCCAGAAAATGTGTTTTGAGATATCAGTAGTTTGATATATACAGGGTTGAAATTTAAATAAAAATAGGAAATGCATCCAAACTATATTCTTAGATACAAGACGGTACTTTGAAATATCAGTGTTCAAGATATCGAGAGTTGACTGTATTTAATTGGCTTTTTCAGCAAATTGCAATCAGCTTAATGTTATGTTACTGTGATAAAGAGCTTGTAAAACTAATCCTATTAATCTGACATTTTCCCAAGCTTGCATGTTTTATTTTTCAGTTGCATGTAAGGTTTAGCAGTCCCCTTATTACCAAGTAAAACTTCTAACTGACTTTAATTTTCTTATATTCATTTCACTCATTCATTTATGCAAATATTCTAAAATGTTTGTGATGAATATGATCCTTGCTGCCGCCTCATAAGTCAGAGGTCCTGGGTTTGATACCCAGTCTGGCCACATACTTTCGTTTCTCCTTCTACTGATTCAAGAAGGGCAGTTGTCAGTTACTGGAGAAAATATGTGCACTTGTACTGGTTAACCGCTTAGGAGGTCTAAGCCTGCCCAGGAATAGTGTGGCTAGGTTAACTGACCGTCTGACATGACCATAGCTGTTTACCGTGGACGTAAAGCAACAAATCAATCAAAATCCTTGCTGCCGAAGTTACACCTACCTCAATTTTCTAAAGTCTCAAGCATTTGACTATTGTGAGTAGGTTCTAAAAAGATCGGGATGAAATTAGCATATAGCACATTAAAATGAATATGTTGCATTCACAAGTCCTTTAATAACCTTAAGAGCCATGACATGACAAAACCAACAAAAAGGCATGTGTGCCCAGCGAAGACTCAGATCAGCCTGGGCATCCGCCCAGTCTGATCAGAGTCTACGCTGTCCGCATGGAGGCAGCTTAGTCGCTTATCTAGTATCTACCCTTTAAGCAGATGTCCAGGCTGATCTGAGTCCTCGCTGGCGCACATACAACTTTGTTGGTTTTGGCATGCCGCGGCTCATATGCTGATGTGATTCAATCTAAATAATGACCGAATGCTAAAATATTATTTTTTTGAAAATATTTCAATTTCTGACAGACTGATATTTTTGTTACACTGTCACCTGTTGCTGTTTTTTCACTAATACATGTACCTGCTTAAAGATAACAGCATATGTTTGGTAGTCTTTTTATCTTTACAGAAAAAGGAATAAAATAAATGTGGTCAGTTAGAAGTTTTATCTAGTGTAAACATGTATCTGTTTCCTACCTGCTCCATGAAAAACCTTTTGGGGTGAATGTTTAGATGATTTCTTATCTGATTTGCATACAAATAAGGAAAGAAGAAATTGTATTAGTCTAAGCTGTGGAGGAGCAGGAGTAAGTTATTATGAAGTATATAGGGGGTATATAGTTTTTGGTTTTTCCGTTAATATGTTTGTGTGTGTGTGTGTGTGTCTGTGTGTGTGTGTGTGTGTGTGTGTGTGTGTGTGTGTGTGTTAACATTTTTTCTGTTGCAGATTTCTCAGGAACCACAATAGCTAGGATTTTGAAATTTGGTACAAACGTTGGGTATGACTAGTTGTACTGTGTAAGAGACAATCAGCCTTCTCCTGCTTATCATTCCCTTTGTTTGTCCATTTATTCTTTCTCTCCAATTAAATTTCTGTCACAGATTTCTCAGGAACCACAATAGCTAGGATTTTGAAATTTTGTACAAATGTTGGGTATGACTAGTTGTACCGTGTAAGAGACAATGTGCCTTCTTCTGCTTATCATTCCCTATGTTTGTCCATTTTTTCTTTCTCTCCAGTTGAATTTCTGTCACAGACTTTTCAGGAACCACAATAGCTAGCATTTTGAAGTTTGGTACCCACGTTGGGTATGACTAGTTGTACCGTGTAAGAGACAGTCAGCCTTCTCCTGCTTATCATTCCCTTTGTCCATTTTTTCTTTCTCTCCAATTAAATTTCTGTCACAGATTTCTCAGGAACCACAATATTTAGCTAGGATTTTGAAATTTGGTACAAACATTGGGTATGACTAGTTGTACCGTGTAAGAGACAATCAGCCTTCTCCTGCTTATCATTCCCTTTGTTTGTCCATTTATTCTTTCTCTCCAATTAAATTTCTGTCACAGATTTCTCAGGAACCACAATAGCTAGGATTTTGAAATTTGGTACAAATGTTTGGTATGACTAGTTGTACTGTGTAAGAGACAATCAGCCTTCTCCTGCTTATCATTCCCTTTGTCCATTTTTTGTTTCTCTCCAATTAAATTTCTGTCACAGATTTCTCAGGAACCACAACAGCTAGGATTTTTAAATTTTGTACAAATGTTGGGTATTACTAGATGTACCGTGTGAGAGAGTATCGGCCTCCTTCTGCTTATCATTCCCTTTGTTTGTCCATTTCTTCTTTCTCTCCAATTAAATTTCTGTCACAGATTTCTCAGGAACCACAACAGCTAGGATTTTTAAGGTTGGTACAAATGTTGGGTATAACTAGATGTACGGTATACGGGACAATTAGCTTTCTTCTGCTTATCATTCCCTTTGTTTGTCCATTTTTTCGTTCTCTCCAGTTAAATTTCTATCATAGATTTCTCAGGAACAACTACACCTAGGTTTTTGAAATTTATTACAAACATTGAGTATGACTAGTTGTATTGTGTAAGAAAACATCAGCCTCCTCCTCCTTATCATTCCCTTTGTTTGTCCATTTCTTCTTTCTCTCCTTTAAAATTTTTTCTGTCCCAAGATTTCTCAGAAACCACTACAGCTAGGATTTTGAAATTTGGTGCAAATGTTGGATATGACTAGTTGTATGGTGAAATAGAATATCGGCCTCTTGCTTATCATTCCCTTTGTTTGTCCATTTTTCTTTCTCTCCCGTTTATTTTTTGTCACAGTTTTCTCTGTTCCTAAGAGAGCCACAGTCTTCAAACTTTGTTTACATCTTGAGAATGGCCAAGTTTATTGTAGGAAAGAAAATCAAAATGCTAAGATTTCTTTTGGCCTTCTTTTGCATGTTTTCCTTTCTTCCATCTCTATCTCCAATGGAATAAATGGTAAAATTTATGTCAAAGATTTCTCAGATTGCTATGTGACTAGGTCTAGGTATAGGTTTAAATTGACTAGTTGACATCAATTGGATGCTGCTGCTGACTTTAGGTCAAGGTCACTGACATAGAACTTTATGTAAATTTGTGTTGAAATTTTATGTTGAATTTGTATTTTTTTTGATTACATAATTTGCATGTTTTAATGGAACCATTGTGTATTTGTCTAAAAGCCTTCCACTGGATTTGTAATAGATTGTCCATTCATATGTCTGTTATTTAACATTTGCTTTAAAGTTTTGTATTAAGTGTGTTTTTATTAGGCGGTGGTGCTGGCCGGGGGTATACGTGAGCCTCTGCTCACATGCTCTTGTTCCAAATGTTTTGGAGTTGCATTTGCTTGTGGCTTGGCTTGAAATTTTGCAGTGTTTCAGACAGCTACTAAACAATTTGAAGAAATTTATATCAGCACATCATGTGGAAAGGAACATTGCAGTATGTACAAACAGTGAGATTATTGTAAGACTCAGAAAAACCTGCACATCCATGCTGTCTGATCAGTCATCACTCTTTGCATAAACAATCTGTGAATCCATGAGAACATACATTGCTACATTCAAAAGCTGCTGACTACCCTATCATGCTTAAATATTGAGACACCTAAATTCATTAATTTTCCATTTGGGACAAATGGAAAATTAATGGTTTTAGGTTTCCCAACATTTATGCACTTTAGAGTAGCTTCCTTGCAAATCAGGAGGAATAAAACAACTCTATAGAGTACATGTACATGATGTAAATCTCAGCATTGTTGTAGAGCACTCTTGTACAAGCAGATTTGTTTGGGCCTCTACATAAGAGCCAGTCTATGACTGAGCGGGCTGGTAGTACCGTAATTGGTGCTGTTTGCTTATGTAGTAAGGGTCCCTTAACAAGATAGGCAGTGCGCATTCCACAGAATTCTTGTTGTTTTTGAGATGTAATTACTGTATAAATTATCTATAAAGAAATAAGAACGGGTGAAAATTACCAGATACAGTCGAACTTCACTGGCTCAAACTCGGAAGGCTAGAACACCATGTTTCTGTCGAACTAACTTTCCAGTCCCGGCAAAATCCCTATTTATTTTAACTAAACATGCCACACTTGGCTCAAACGACGATGGCTCGAACGCTCGAGCCCCATGTCTGGTCCCTAGAAACCACTTTCTATGTAAAAAACACTGATGGCTCGCACCTATTTTTCCAAGTTTAATGACCGGACTAAATGTAGATCCTACCGATTGCAAGTATTGGTCATCAGGTTTGCTACGTCCATGCTTATCTTGATCTTTTTATATTGTAAATAGAATTATCATATGACGTCACTGTTATTCAGTGGATAACGTTGAGTAATAAAAATCGTATGACCACACGTGTAATAACACTTTGGCGCGTACACATAACGCCATTGACAATGTCCGTATCAACAATACATCTTCATACTGAAATAATATTTAGTTTGAAGGCATGAAAATCCCATTTTAAAGGGTCATATGATAAACAGAATCTTACACTTGTGGTCATTTCATATAAAATTTATGAAACTCGTCGAAGGCTCGTTTCATAAATTTCATTTGAAATGACCACTCATGTAAGATCTCTATATTATAAACATATGTTTCTGTGTTGTTTTGTTTTATCTACCTGAAAGTGCAAAGGTTCAAAGAGTGGCCGATCAAATAGGTAGTTATGATAGAAAAACATAGTACATAAAGTTGGATCATGTTGAGTTGGTCTTCCATGGCTCGAACTACCGATGGTTCGAACTTTTTTTGGTGGTCCCGGCGAGTTCCAGCCATTGAAGTTCGACTGTATATGACATGACTATTCGCAGTTACCCTATACAGGACCATAATGTTCCTCCTGTTTTACATTCATTTTAAGATAAACAAGTACATGTAATATGTTTCATTGAGATTTTATGATTCATTTCGATCAGTCATTGTATTTCTCAAGTTATAAGACAGGGTTTGCTGCAAAAATAATCCCAAAAAATCTAGATACATTTTACCAGATGGATGTAGAATTTTGGGATTGCTTTAGAATGGAAAACCCCATCACATAAGCAAAATTTCATAAGAGTGGTTAAGATGGTTGGGGTCACTCTGTAGGATACAAAAAAAACACACACAATTTTAAAGCCAAATAAATATGATAGGTTGCAGAATGAAGTGAAAGTGCTGTCAGGAAGGCATGTCATCTTTAGGTCTGAATTTTTATTTGGACCATGAAAGTCTTTACAGGACCCAAACAGATTTTTTTTCAATGTATTCTGAAATAGTATGCTATTACAATGTATGTTCTTTACTTAGGTGGGCTGCAAAATGGATAACACAAAACAGGATGTCAGAACTTTATCTTTAGAAGAGGCAATAGAAATGAACAAAAAGCTGAAACAAGGGGAAGATCAAAGCACTGACAATACTAGTATACGTCATGATTCAAGAAAGAGAAATTCTAACCAATCAGAGGTGGCATCAGACTTGACTGATGCAAATGCAACAATGGACATTGAGTCTGATTCCCCAAAAGAACAAATTAGAACTGTTCAAGAGAATACGATAGAAAATGTTATACCAAAGTCTAGTGGTTCATCAAAAAATCTGATGCAAACATGTATAGACTGCTTCCAAAACTTTTTCCATACTCTAGTCACACATAAACTGGTGCAAGATAGAGAACTAGTCCAGAAATGTTTTAATTCCCTGTTACTGGAAACCAGTGACATATCAACATCAGAAGATGACATAGAAGTAACAGGAGAGATTTATGCGGACAAAGAAGCAGGTTTAAGTACTGGAGAAGAGAAGTGCTCAGAAGATTCAGAAGTGAAAATATCACTAGGATATGTGGATGAGAAATGTTTGGAAACGTTTACTAGTGCTTGTCAGCTTATGGTTGAGTTTGCCAGTTTTCCTATGTACTGTACTGAAACTAGACACCGCCATTCAAGTCAAAAACAAGGTTTGTTTAATTTTTCTCCAATATTTAGTTTTGAAAATGAGTTAGAGCCTTTTGGTGGAATGACATAAAGTCTGAGCGAGAATCAGATACTTGTTTTTACAATACTTCATAATACAGTAGAACTTAATGGCTTGAACCCTGATGGTTTGTTAACCTTACCTGATTAGAAATCGTGCCTGGGTCCTTAGAGGTTATTTTATATAGGAACTAACCCTGGATGGCTAGAACTTCCCTTGGCCTGTTCAAGCCATTGAAGTTTGACTGTAATATATTTGAATAATTTGTTTATGGCCAGAATTCAGTCAGACTGTAGAAGATGAATGTTGTATCTTATGACAAATTGCTGCTTTACAGGTATGCTATTTGGAAATAGCAAAAGAGGGCATAGAGAAGTTAATCAAAATCTTTGCAATATTTTTGTTCCCTTGTACGACTTTAAGTGTTTGCTTTCATTATAAAATAAAATGTTTTATATGTTTTTGTAAATATTGGAAGAATAAACAATATGTGGAACTACTATGGAGCATAAATATTTTGCAAATTACTAATAGCCACAAATTTACAGCTCCCTGGTCCCAGGAATTTACACCCCTAACAATGTCTTTTGTATTTGCTGCCTTTTCAGGTTTTCTTCCAGTCTGGATCAGGGATCTAGTCATTTGCAGTTGTTACGTTGAGAACTTTACTATACAGAGCTCAGCAATCTCAACTATGTTAGACCTCATCATACTGACACAGTCTGTCCAGGTAGCTGATGGTGCTGAATCAGTGAACCAGTCTAGTGATAGTCGGCCCAGGTCTCTCGTAATTCTGCCAACACTACATCCAGAAAATCTGCAGTTTCTCAATGAAGAAACAGAATTTTATAAGGTATGATTATTCATTTTGGAGAGTACAAGAGTTATAGATGTATTTTGGTCAGTCAGGGAATTCATTTTTTTTTTTACAGCCGGTGTGGAAAGCAGGGCAGTCCCTTTAAAATGTTTTCACTTCATATTTTTTATTTCCTTGTAAGTGCTTTTCGACGATTTAGAAAAAAAAAATATATTGGCATATAATGCATTCAAAACATTATGACGCAATCTTTGTAGGAGAGAATTTCCATAGGAGTAGACTTGTACATGTATCAAGAAGGTAGAAGGTTGGGGAAAATGAAAGTGTCAGAGTTGTTTCCCCTGAAAGTTAACCAGTTCACCTTAATGAACCTTTTTCTCATGGCATGTTTCTTCTGTGGTCAACAGGTTGTTGCCAAGATATTATGGCAGTACATGGATGAAAGTACTCCAGGGTGTCATCAGCAGGCAGTGAAGTTGTTCAACATCCTACACCAGGTGGCCTACTCTAGCTGGGTGTGTGAAGATGTCATTGGTAGGGGGCTGGTTGCAGATGAAGAGGTAATATTCTTAGAGTTTCAGCTTTGAATTACATGTACATGATTTGGCCCTTTCAGAATGTTCTAGGCCACCCAGTCATAGTTGAGGGAATCCAGTTTCTCAGAGAAAATTTGACTCCCTACTACCAGTGTATACCAAGAGACAGACTTAAACCACAACAGTGGGAAGCTAATGATTACTAGTATATTGCAAATGCCATGCATATAGAGATATTGAACCTGTTATTAAAATTGATAGAAATATTGACACTGCTCCAGATAAAGGGAGAATTTACTAAAATAGTTTCACAGACAGTTATCATTCTTCTCCACAAAACGTATGATGGATTGATGGATGACTTGAAGTTTTATGCCCTTTTTTAGCTCACCTGAGCCGAAGGCTCAGAGGTGAGCTTATAGGATGGGAGTCGAGCCGTCGTCCGTCCGTCCGTGGGTGCGTGGGTGCGTCAACACTTTCAAACATAAATATCTCAGAGACCAGTGGGCCGATCGCAATCAAATTTTATCTGAAGCATCATTTGGGTGGGGGAAAGGCTGCATTAGGTTTTGGTGTCGATCAGCTCAGAACTCTGGTTTCCATGGCAACAGATAGCCCCCATAGGGTTATAATGGGGAAAACGGCGTCATCACGTTTTCTCGACTGTTTTTGATTAGATCCTTATCATACTTGCAGGTAATGATGACATACACAAGAGCTTGGATGAGTTCGAAATTTGGCCGGATTCGAGCACAGACTACAGAGTTAGCTGCCCTTGAGTGTTTGAAAAAAATCCCATAGGGTTATAATGGGGAAAATGGCGTCATCACGTTTTCTCAACTGTTTTTGCTTAGATCCTTATCATACTTGCAGATAATGATGACATACATAAGAGCTTGGATGAGTTCGAAATTTGGCCGGATTCGAGCACAGACTACGGAGTTAGCTGCCCTTGAGCGTTTGAAAAAAATCCCATAGTGTTATAATGGAGAAAACAACGTCATCACATATTTTTAGAAAAACTTTGTCATCGCTCTATTGCCTACATTTCTCAACGGATTTTAAAATAACTTCACAAAAATGTAGGGCATGACAATATCTCGGGCAAGTTCGACTTTCAGGATGCTGCGCCCAAGGTCAAGGTCACTGTGGCTATTTTTAGAAAAACTTCGTCAGCGCTCTAGCACCTACATTTCTCAGCAGATTTTAAAATAACTTCACACAAATGTAGGGCATGACAATATCTCGAGCAAGTTCGACTTTCAGGATGCTGCGCCCAAGGTTAAGGTCACTGTGGCTATTTTTAGAAAAACGTTGTCATCGCTCTAGCACCTTCATTTCTCAATGGATTTTAAAATAAATTCACACATATGTAGGGCATGACAATATCTCGAGCAAGTTCGACTTTCAGGATGCTGTGCTCAAGGTCAAGGTCACTGTGGCTATTTTTAGAAAAACTTTGTCATCGCCCTAGCACCTTCATTTCTCCATGGATTTTGAAATTACTTGACACAAATGTAGGGTATGACAATATCTCAAGCAAGTTCGACTTTCAGGGTGCTGCGCCCAAGGTCAAGGTCACTGTGGCTATTTTTAGAAAAACTTGGTCATCGCTCTAGCGCCTTCATTTCTCAATGGATTTTAAATCAACTTCACACAAATGTAGGGCACGACAATATCTCAAATAAGTTTGACTTCTAGGGTGCTGTGCCCAAGGTCAAGGTCACTGTGACTATTTTTAGAAAAACTTTGTCAGCGCTCTTGCACCTACATTTCTCAATGGATTTTAAAATAAATTCACACATATGTAGGGCATGACAATATTTCGAGCGAATTTGACTTTCAGGATGCTGTGCCCAAGGTCAAGGTCACTGTGGCTATTTTTAGAAAAACTTTGTCATCAATCTATTGCCTACATTTCTCAACGGATTTTAAAATAACTTCACACAAATGTAGGGCATGACAATATCTTGAGCAAGTTCGACTTTCAGGATGCTGCGCCCAAGGTCAAGGTCACTGTGGCTATTTTTAGAAAAACTTTGTCAGCGCTCTAGCACCTACATTTCTCAGACGATTTTAAAATAACTTCACACAAATGTAGGGCATGACAATATCTCGAGCAAGTTTGACTTTCAGGATGCTGCGCCCAAGGTCAAGGTCACTGTGGCTATTTTTAGAAAAACTTTGTCAGCGCTCTAGCACCTTCATTTCTCAATGGATTTTAAAATAAATTCACACATATGTAGGGCATGACAATATCTCGAGCAAGTTCGACTTTCAGGATGCTGTGCCCAAGGTCAAGGTCACCGTGGCTATTTTTAGAAAAACTTTGTCATCGCCCTAGCACCTTCATTTCTCCATGGATTTTGAAATTACTTGATACAAATGTAGGGTATGACAATATCTCAAGCAAGTTCGACTTTCAGGGTGCTGCGCCCAAGGTCAAGGTCACTGTGGCTATTCTTAGAAAAACTTGGTCATCGCTCTAGCGCCTACATTTCTCAACGGATTTTAAATCAACTTCAATCAAATGTAGGGCATGACAATATCTCAAATAAGTTTGACTTCTAGGGTGCTGTGCCCAAGGTCAAGGTCACTGTGGCTATTTTTAGAAAAACTTTGTCAGCGCTCTTGCACCTACATTTCTCAATGGATTTTGAAATAAATTCACACATATGTAGGGCATGACAATATCTCGAGCGAGTTTGACTTTCAGGATGCTGTGCCCAAGGTCAAGGTCACTGTGGCTATTTTTAGAAAAACTTTGTCATCACCCTAGCACCTTCATTTCTCCATGGATTTTGAAATTACTTGACACAAATGTAGGGTATGACAATATCTCAAGCAAGTTTGACTTTCAGGATGTTGTGCCCAAGGTCAAGGTCACTGTGGCTATTTTTAGAAAAACGTTGTCATCGCTCTAGCACCTACATTTCTCAACGGATTTTAAAATAAATTCACACAAATGTAGGGCATGACAATATCTCGAGCAAGTTTGACTTTTAGGGTGCTGCAATCAAGGTTTTTGATTAGATCCTTATCATACTTGCAGGTAATGATGACATACATAAGAGCTTGGATGAGTTCGAAATTTGGCCGGATTCGAGCACAGACTACGGAGTTAGCTGCCCTTGAGCGTTTGAAAAAAATCCCATAGTCTTATAATGGAGAAAACAACGTCATCACATTTTCATTTTTCATCGGATCCTCTTCATACTTGCAGGTAATGAGGATATGCATAAAAGCTTTGATTAATTAGCATTTCGGCTAGATCCCACCACTGACTATGGAGTACCTGCCCTGAGCATCCAAAAAATCAATGTCGCCACTTTTTCTTGGTTTCTACTGATCCGATCCTTTTCAGACTTGCAGGTAATGAGGAAATGCATAATATCTTAAACAAGTTCAAATTTTGGCCAGATCAGGCCAACCACTACGAAGTTAGCTGCCCTTGACAGCTCTGTCTATTGTGCTCTTGATCGGATACTTTTTAAACTTTCATATATTAAATGAGGGCATACATAATGTTTTGGATGAGTTTAATTTTCAGCCTGATTGGACCACTGACTGTGGAGTTAGCTGCCCTTGAGCATCTTAAATATCCCTATATCCCTATAGGTTTACAATGTCTCTCAGGTGAGCAATTGTTGCCCTTTGGGCTACTTGTAATACTATTTAGTCATGTCCAGCTGATAGCAGGGTGATTATGAAACGCTATGTGCAACAGAATTCTTGTTTATGGTGTAAACAACTTCTGCCTCCACCGGTTTGCAGTCCAACCTATCTCAGCAGGCCAGGACTTAATCCATGTAGCTACCAGGGCTCCAATGCTATGACATCTGTTAAGAACTTTCTTGACTACACTGTTTACGAAAGTATTTTTTCTTGTTGAAAGACTCCATGCAGTCTGCAAAAAAAAAAAAAAGCTAGAGGGGAAGCTGTGTTTTTTTTCTGTTATTTTCACATGATCTTCTGTCACTATCTTAACCCTTAATGCGCCAAAAAGCAGACGACAAAATTTACGTCAGCAGAATTTAAAAAATGTTTCGTCCAAGCGATATCATATTGAGAATTCGAACACTAGAGGGCTAACAGTGTAGATTCAGATGAGGTGGCTCATTTTGAGCCACCTCGTCTGGATCTACACTGTTTGCCAATTCAACAATTTTAATTTTTGGCGCTTTAAGGGTTAAGTGAGCAAATCTATTTTCAGGTTGAGAGAGTGCAGTCCATGAAGAAATTTATGGTTCTATGGCATCTGACTAGGAATAAGACAGCTGGAGTTATACCTGGGAAACCTCTGAGAACATTTGACAGGTATGCATCGTATTGCTAACTAGGACTGTAATGATACACTCACCTCACGATACAATATGTATTGTGAGACAGGTTTCATGATACAATAGGTATCACGATACGCTTTTATAGTTTTTGTTTTTTCATTGGAACATCGGATGACAGAGTGAGGGACACCACACTCAAAGGATTTAGGCACTCTCAGAAGGAAAATAAAAGGAATTTCTACAATAACATAGTAATTCTAGAATTTCTTTTATCAGAAGTTAAGATTTAAATGAACATTTTATTTGTCTCTTCTGTGCATTTAGCAGGGCTTCCGTTAACGGGCGTATGGCCGTATATTACGCCCAGGATTTGCTCCCGTACGTCGAGAAATGGGACCTCTGGCGTCTGGCATACGCCCGATAATTGTCACATACGGCCGTTTGATCTTGTCCCGACGTATAAAATGTCGCCACTGTCTTTAAAATTCTAGCACGTGTCATAATTAATCGGATTAACACAGGTGTCGGCGAGACGAAAATACCGCCTACGGGCCAATCGAGATTGTCCGTATGGAGCACTGAACCAGGTAACACACATGTCGGACCGCCTACCTGTCAAAAACGATTATCAAAATAACGCCCACTCGTAGGTTCAACCTCTCACGGCAGTCTGCAAAACAGCTTATCAAATCACGATGACTGAGCTTTTGGATGAAAGGTGTCCATCTATTTTTACGATCACGAGGATGTAACTGACCTGTATGTGTAAGGCGCATTCTGACTTCAAAAGTTTGTGAATGTATCCATACTACACGAATACTGAAGCATGTATTGACAAACTCTATCCAAACTCTATCCGAAGTTTTTAAAAACATAACATTCATATTAACGCTTGCCCTTACAACGACGGTCTTGTCATGATCCATACTGTCGTCAGTGGAGTTTTTAGGAACACGACCTCTTCCGCGAAAAGTGTTGATTCAAAGCGAAGATTACAAAAGTCTCATGACTTTCTTCTGAATCCCAGTTTGTATAATCATGTATTTTACTGTTGTCTCTGTCATTGTAATATGTATGTTGTTCGTTATGCAAATAAAATTATGGTTTAAACCAAAGCGAAGATACATTGTTAATATTAATAGTCGCTATTTCCGACGTGTTGTGGTCTACGCTCTGGTACTATACCTTGTTTTGATTAATGATACTATTAAAATACGAATACTGAAACGTCCATTTCACCGATTTCCTAGTCGTATCATCATATCGTCATGCAACCCAGTGCGGAAAATAATGCCGTACAGTGTGCACAGAAATAGCGCATTCTGATCAGAGTCTACGCGATTATATATACGATAGCGTTGATATACAATTACCTGCACGTTTATGGGTCGAGCACGTTTTCTCTTTGATGTAAAGATCAAAGACGCCGCTGCGAGTATAAACGCGTGCCGTGACATACCGTGAAACAGGTACCTCAGTACACACACCGATAACTAACAATCATATCAGCCAGCGCAACTAAGCAGTCAGACCGGTCTTTCTTGTTCGCATCTTACATGAATAGTAATGAACATCGACCTAGCGACAACCGAGTTCTTCGGTGGAAGCGTGTCATTATAGATGCCGTAAGTCACCGTATCACCGTATATTCGGCGGCAATGAAAGGGAATATTATGCAATAGCAGACAGTGCAACGGAGAGTCTTCAGTTTTTAGAGTGCACAGGAATAGCATATAGTTCACAAACAAACAGGAATGACTCTGATTAGTTAGACTGCGCAAATGCTCAGGCTTCCTTTCGAACAAAAAGTTCACAACAGTATGGGAGAGAGAGAGAGGGATGTGTAAGGGGGGGGGGGGGGGGGGGGGGGGGGGATGGAGGTAAAAATAACCATGCATAAGTCATTCCTAAAAACTTCGGACTTCCAAAAAAATCCCCCAAAACGTCAAAATCTGACACCATGGAAGTCTGGACTTCCAAAGTTTGAAAGTTAGTGGAAGCCCTGATTTAGTGTCAGAAACAGAAAAATAAAAAGTTTTACCACTTTCTATACCATAGTTTGACCTTTGTTTTACTCAGGTGAGTGATTCAGGGCCACATTGCTGTTTTGATGGGAGTCTTCGAGTAATTGTGAAAAGGACAAAATGTGTGGTTGAAATATACTTTGTATTATTGCAGGTCAATGTTTGTGATCTTGGACTGCCTAAGAGAGGAGAGTAGCCCCGTGAAGACCCTAGCCACCACATGGTTAACTCATGTCATACAACAAGGGGACATCAGTAGAGTTATGGAACCTATCTTACTGATGTTGCTACATCCTGATACTGCTAGGTATTGATATTCACTGCACTGGAAACTAGAATCTGTATGAAAAAAAAAGATCATACAGAGCTCCAGATAAGAGGGGGTATTTAGGATAATTTAAAGATAATTTTTCTTATTTCTCAATGAAAATGTATGTTGTGACCCCTCATTAGAACCTTCTCACCACGACGGTTCTATTGAAGGGTCACAACATATATTTTCATCAAGAAACAGAGAAAATTATCTCTAAATTATTCCTACTATCCCATCTTAACTGTAGCTCTGTTAGAAGAAGTGGAATAGATACATGAATGTTTGTTTCATATGAATTGTTTTGAAGTATATGGGTACACCTATGGGTATGCTGCCAAGTTTTTTTTCCACCCTGTTTTTACAAATGGGAATAATTGATGTCATTTCTTGTTTCCTTTATAATCCACATCACTGTTATTTCAGTGAAAAATTTGAAATTAGTGGAGTCTACATTTCTGTTCATTTCATTGGAAAATTTTAAATTGAGTCTTCATTACTGTTCATTTCATGCAAAAATTTGAAAATCTTAATGTCTTTTCATTTGACAATTTTAAGATAATGGAATCCATATGACTGCCTATAATATGCTGGTACATGTATGTGAAATATTGTCAATTCAGGTCAAAAGTTTTAAAAAAAGATAAGCTTAACATTTTGTGTTCTTGGTGAGCTATCATAAGTATTTGATCTACACTGTTTGCAAATGCAGCTTTTTTCCCTTTGTGCATTTAAATGCTAAATATCAGTTTGATATATATTTCAGAGTATCCATTCAGCATGTCAACATCCACAAGCCAAGGAAAGTTCATCTGTCAGAATCCCAGGAAGACGACACTGAGGCTAACATCTATGCCATCAGTAGCGAGGGTGGCAATGTCATATACCATGTCAGCATGGCAAAAGACGCTCCGAAGAAACGTAGTCGGGAAGAACTGAAATCTTATGCCCTTACTGTACTTAATGACAGAGGGGCTTCAACAGCCCCTGTTAGAACTAGATCAGAACAAGAACTGCATTTTGAGAGGGTTAATCCCAGTGATTTGATGTTAAGAATAAATCCATTTGGGTCCGAGAGCTCACTGGATAAACTAATTTTTGATGGGTATGATTTTCCAGCTTCCCAGCCACATAATATACTGAACAAAGCTAAAAGATTGGACAAAGAGACATGTGTTAAAGAAGGAATCTCCTTTGTGGAGTCTCAGTCACACGGCTCACAGGAGGAGGTAAATGAAGATGAACAAAAGGGAAATAATTTACCAGGCAGTGGGGGAAATGTCCCTGAAACTGCAGAAGAAATGGCTCAAAGGATTTTAGAGGATATTTTAAGTTCTGTTACAGGTGACAAAATTAATGAAGAAATAGGGACCAGAGATCAAAATAGAGATGAAATGAGTATAAGTCGTGGAGCTGCCCCTAAGCTAACACAACGAAGTGAGAGTGTTAACTCTAGTGTTTTAGGGGAACATGAATTACTGAACTCAGTGAATAAACATGGAAGTACAATTGATTCTCCAACACCCAGTGAATTGGATCTTACTGTAGGATTTGGAAAACTTGAAGAAAATGATGATAGAACAAACATACATGCACTGCATATGCATTTGCTACTGTACACACAGAAATATGACTACTACAGGACTCTGTATGCATTGTCGACTCTTAAATCAATGCTGGTAGCTTGTCCAAGGTCACTAGTCACTTCTTTAGTCACAAACAGCATTAGTGCTTTGAGAACACCACAACTTGCTAAGCTTCAGTTACTTCTTGCAAGACATAGAAAATCAGTGTTTGGTAAAAATTTCTTTGGGGAAATTCCACCAGAAGTTATGTCAAACTATCGTAGCAGCATGTTTATAGAAATCCTTATTTCTGTATGTCTATATTTCATCAGAGGATATTATCCAAACCTAATGATGAGTAAAATGAGTCATCATGAGTTGCTAGGCAACAAGCAAGTTCATATCATGGCAACTGAGACCTTGACCTTGATGATGTCAGAAGTCATTGTGATAATGAGGGATTCTGGGAAAAATTTTGTGTCCTACATCAGTGACCTTCTGTCAAGGTGCAAAGTTCAAAAGGCTTTGCTTCATTGTGTGCTTGCTACAATATTTAACAGCCGAAAAAGAAAAGACAAAGACTTGACAGCATCAAAAATTACTGAAGCCATCATTGCTTTCAACGAAGAAAATCTGGTGCCGGCTGCTAATGAAACATTCCAGATACAACTTCTCAATCTGCTGTTATCTATGATAGCTCTGGAAGATCAGATCAGTAAATTTCATGGAAACACAGAGTCAGCACAACAGTCTGATTGGGACAGACTTAGAGTTAGTTATCAACCCTCACTGCAAAATGTTAGATACAATCAAGGTCATCTGATCATACAACAGGGCATGTTTATGTCATCTGTTCTGAGTTCTCTGAAGCAGTTTCACCTGTGTCACATGCACCGTCATTGGATTTCCTTGGTAACAGGAGCACTACCATATATGGGCAAGCACCTCCCAGGGATAGTGATCTCAGTAGTGTCACAGCTATGCAGGAATCTGGAAGCAGTGGCTTCAGAGTATGAGTCAACAGGAGGGAAAAGGTAAAACGATTATCTTACTTGAAATGGGCCTAATAGCTTGTAGGAAAGAAAGCAGAAATGCAGAGAAGAAAGAAAGAGAAGAATTTGGCAGTATAAGTAAGGTGACTGAGCACACTGTCAGGGGAAGCAACTCTGCCATTTTCATTTTTGACCCTTCTTAATGAGGGTCAGCCTTTTAAAGGAAAGAATTTGCTCATAAAAGAGACTTAGAGTAGACCCAGTTTTATGAAGGGCTACATCATTCAGGGAAGCAAACAGGAAGTTGTGAATAGCAGATGAAACAAAGAGGTGGTACCGATATACTTTTATACCTTGAATAATGTCTAGAGAGCTACTTTTTTGCAGAATCTGAAATTTCAGATCAATTGATTTTTTAAAGACTGTATTCGTAAGATTCATATTCCGCAAAAACTGATATTGCCACAATGACCAGTGCTGGACACAAGTCACATATAGCTGAGAGATTTAGAAAATTGCTTAAAATAGCTAATACTTGTATTACTTAAAAAAAAAATATCCTTAAAGTACTGAAGAATATTAAGATGAATGGATGCAATTCCAGGGGAAGCAATTCTACCATATTCTGCTTTGCCTCTTTCTCAATGGGATCAACTCTTAAAGGAAAGAATTTGCTACTGTTGGAGCATATAGTACACCTCATTTTGGAAGGTCAAACCAGGTCAAAAAATTGTTTCCCTTTATAAAAAAATTGAGATGTATCCCATTCACCTCATAAATTAGGAAGAGCTGGCATGTCTAGTAACAGGTCTAGTGTTACTGTTAATTAAAGCTCAACAAATGCCAAAAACTATTGACCAAAAAAAAATTGCTATAGTTTATTTGTTTCTGCATTAAATATATTTTTACAGCCCTGCATCCTTAGAGAAAGTTCCACCAGACTATGCAGTGACATTGTTAGACAGCCTGATGAATCTGTGTCACTACTGTTTATTGGATGTTGTATCACAGGTTTCTATTGGTCAGCCGTCACCATCAAGTCCCGCCTCTGATAATATGGCACCTACAAATATTTTCACCAATCTGTGGCATGTGTTCAACCCTGTAGGAAATAACAGAGTAAGTGTTGTAAAATGTTGTTACACAATTTTCTGTGATTGATTTTAGTGGATGGGTGCAACTTGTGATTTGAATCCTTTTCAACAGTATTTCAGTTATATCTGAACAGTGGGAGGATGATTATGAAAGGCTGTGTGTAGTGGAACCTTGTTTATGGTTGAAAAGATTTCTGCTTCCAGCAGGAATCAAACCCAGGACTGCTAGATTAGCAAGCCAGCACATAACCCACAGAGCTTTTGGGGCTGCTGTTCAGTTTGGACATTATAATATTTGTATTATGCAGCTGTGTTTACCAAGAGTAGATGGATGGTTGATTCAGCTTTTAAGCCATACTATTTGAAATACTCTTATAATACATGTAACACATTTGAACGTGGAAGACCAGACCAGCATTGGCTGTTTGTTATAAAGACCCTTTAGTGTCTAAAGAAGGGTGGAAGATTAGACTGATATATTGAAGCAAGCATGGAAGACTCGTAAGCATTTCCTGATTTAAGGTGAATTGGTGCACTTTCAAGGGAAGTAACTACCATTATCGTTTTTGCCTCATTTTCATTGGGAGTCAAAATTTGCTCCTTTAGGAGTATGACCCTATTTAAGGGTAGACTCATTTTGAAAGAGCTTTTCTGTCTTGAAAAGCAAACAGGAAGCCAAAAAGAATGTTTCTTTTGGAAAAATGATAGAAAAACACGAAAGTGTACCCATACACCTTCACAAATTCACATTAGAATCTGTAGAAAGTCGAAGGGTGGGATTTAAAAGTTTCTGCTTGGAGTATAATGGTATGTATAATGCACTGTTACAGGAAAACAGCCCAGCCAAGGATCTCGGTGCATCACCTGTGATGGATGCCAGAAATAACCTACTCAGTGTGTTACCAAGGATTATAGCCTGTATGGCTTCACTCTGGCGGGCCATGAAAGTTGTTGACAAACATGAAGATAGTCCAGCATTGGCCATGGGGGCACCAAAGGTAAGAGGTCCATCAAGTGCATAGATATGGTCAGAATTTTGCCTGACTCATGGCTATGATGGACCCTGCTTAAGATCAGTGGCTGAAATAATAGTTATTCTGCTATACCCTGCTTAGGGCTATTTCAGATTAAAGTACTGCCCTGGACAGGACCGGAACATTTGATAGGGGACCACCAAAGAAATTTAATAACATTTACAAAGAGAAAAAAAAATGTGTTTCTGTCTCTTCAACCCCCTTCCACCAAAATTTTAATTAGTTTCCAGTCCTGCCCAAAGCCGTAATTTTTTCTGGAAAAGCCCTTTAATAAAGTAGTGACATTCACAGTGATTTATTCTAAGCAAATCATACTGCTGGGCTTATTAAGAGAACTGTATTAAAATCAAAATGCACAAATCTTTGCTCTGATTTATCTAATCATCCATGTCATCTTTTGTTGTCCTACATGTATTGTAAATGCATCAAGGACCTGTTACACCTTGACAGCTGACATTCAAACAGTAATATAACCACATATTAAATACTTGCAGGAATAAAGCCTATTTTTCTTATTTTCTGTATCTTATGTTTAATATTTATAGAACTGCCAGTTTTGCAAAAGTTCAAAGATTATAAGTATAAGATGGCCACTGAATCATAGATGCTAATTTTAAGTATGTTGAAGTGATGGGATCACCTCCATGTATTCTTGCCATTTTTACAGAGGAAAATAACTTTTGCGACTTCCTGTTTACTTCCCTTCTAAGGAGCAAATACCTTTCCTTAGTTGACTGCAACAGGGAATGGCAACAAAAAGAAAAAAAAGAGAAAGCCGGGCCATGTAGTGCAGTCGGTAGCACATCTGACTCATGAGCCAGAGGTCCCTGGTTCGATACCCGGTCCAGCCACATGCTTTCGTTTCTCCTTCTGCTGATTCAAGAAAGGCAGTTATCAGTTACTGGTGAAAGTATGTGCACTTAGTACTTGTTAACTGCTTAGATAGTCTAAGCCTGCCCAGGAATAGTGTGGTTAGGGTAACTGACCGTCCCGACATGACCATAGCTGTTTACCGTGGACGTAGATAAAATAACAAAAGAGAAAGAAAGGGCAGAGCTGCTGCCTCTGATAGTGTATCCATTCAATTTAATACTTGAATGAGCTATGCCATGAGAAAAAGGGGCTTCACAGCATGTATGAACAGGAATGACTTGGATCAGCCAGTGTATCAGTGCTGCTCGATTAGAGACATTGCTCAAAATATCATTTTTGCAGGATCCACAGAGTGTTCATGCAAAAATGGAAGACTGTATAGACTCATAGACATAATAACTGGTCTGTTTCCTCCCTGTTTGCACATATACCTTAAGACATCAGGTCCCAAGGTTATAAAACATTTTTCATGCTCAACTCAACGGAGCATGAAATTTTCTCTGCTGATAAATATGAAAATGCCAACTAATGTTGGCATTTTCATATTCATTAGCAGAGAAAATTTCATACTCAGCTCCACTGAGCAAGAAAACAACTGTACTTATCAGTAATTTGCTATTTATTAGCAGGTAAAATTTCATGCTCAGCTGAGTTGAGCATGTAAAAAGTTTTATAACCTCGGGGCCAGTTCTCATGGCACAGCTGATAAGTACTCTTGTATCTGTGACTCTGTTTGTATTGTATGTTAATGAATACCCTAATGTATGAGAGGCGCGGTTGCCGAGTGGTTAGAGTGGCTTGGTTATTGTGCAGAAAGTTGCCGGAAGGTCGTGAGTTCGCAGCTCACTGTCGCCATCCAACGACTGGAAAACTCTCTCTGTCAACCCAGCAGTAAATGGGTACCTTTTTCGAATTAGGGAAGGATAAGGCAGCGAAAGGAGAGAGATGGGCTCCGCCTTTCATCAGCTGTGCCCAAGATACTGTGGGTCTCTAACCCCCACTGCCCCTACGGCTATTAGGCTATGGGAAACCTTTGCCTTTTTTACCCTAATGTAATTTGTATTGTTTGTTAATGAATACCCCAATGTGCTTAAGTATTGGGACACCTGAAACCATTTATTTTCCACTTGTCCCAAATGGAAAATTAATGGTTTTTAGGAGCCCCAATATTTAAGCACAATAGGGTACTATTTATTTTTACATTCCATATTAATTATATTCGCAGGTGGTGAGACAGTATATCCTGGAGTTCCTGAGCCCTATTTCTGTTCCTCATGGGTCCCACCTGCTGGGGGCTATAGCAGTGGCTTGGAATGACAGGAGGAGTAAAAATGCTGCCAAAAATATGAAAAGGGTATGTAAATCAGATTTTATTTTACGGTGTATTTTTCCTGTGGCTTCTTACATTTTTGAGTTATAGCTAACAGAGAGGGATAGAACCATATAAGGAGAATCAATTTCAGTGCACATGTCATTCTGTCTCTAACATTTAAATAGTAGGTAATAACCAACCAGTCAGATAAATGTACATAATATGTGATTGGCCAGCTATATTTCACACCTTTCATAGAACAGTTTATATAGCTAAATATTATAACTGTATGGTGGCATGGACAGGCTCAGTTCCAGGAGTCGAAGCCATGAATTTGTTCCGCTAAGCCTCTTGGAGACCATTGTAACTTTTCAGTTGGCTACTATTAAAAGGAAGAATTCACTCCCATATGAGCAAAATCTTCTCTTTCAAAGTACAGCTTATTTTGAAAGGGACTTTTTCATCCAGGGAAGAGTCACACATTTATACTTTTACTTACCAGGCAACTGAATGTGTATAAATGTACATGTGTATGCATATACATGTACAAGACTATTATTGCAGGTTATTCCAGTACCATGTGAAGACCAGTTACTATTGGTAGATCTGATCAGTGCTATTAAGGTGCTGCCTATGGACACTCTTGTACAGACAGTGAAACAAGTACTTAAACAACCACCCAACAGTGAGCTCAGCAGAGGAAAGGTAAATACGATATTTTGTTTTTAACTGTTTTGGTTGGATAAGGAGGGTTGACAACTTCAGTGGATTGCAGACCTTTGAATAAGGGTAGATGGGGATTAGTTCATATATGAAAAAACCAAGCTCTACAAATGAGAAGTCAGGGGGTGTTTCTCAGGGCATTTCAGTTTTCTCATACCTTGATGAATGGATACCTCAATATTATACATATTAAAAAGGCCTTATTTACTCATAGCAAAAGAAGGGAAAAATGAGCAGAATCAGTGCTCTCAAAATAATGCCTTTTGACATTCTCGAACAGACAGTAAAGTTATGCAGGGGAATAGTTGTTGAATGTTTTAATATGATAGTACATGTAATTGGAAGAAGTGGACAGAGGGATGTGGAGATGTGGGATTACAGGGCTTCAGATAAGGGGAGGGTTGTGGGTGTTGATAATTTGATATAATTTATGTTGAAAATTCTTAGAGAGTCCATTTATGATCATACAGAAGTAACTGAAATGTCAAAATTTATAGGATAGTCTTTCCTTTATCAGAAAAATATGCCTTTGGAAGTGAACATGCTGCAGTTTTTCTATGCCTATGTTCGCAAAACTTCTCAAACTCAGCTGGTGGATTCCTGGCCATCTCTTCTGTCACTGTTGAAAGAGGCATTACAGCTCAACTTGCTGCCCCAGGGACAGTTCTTGCTGTTGTTGTAAGTAATTTGAATAAACCTGTAAATGATACGAGATTATTAATGCCTCAGAGCTCTTCCAGCATAATCATGCCTGGCAAATGTGCAATTTCATTCCCACATGGGTGTTAAGAAATCAAGCTTCCACACATAGCTAAGATAAAGCAGATTCTTTCCTTTATGACTAGACCCCATTTTGGAAGGGTACTTCATCTAGGGAAGCAAAAAGACAGTCATAAAAGTTATTCTGTTTGTAAAGATGAGGGATAGCATTGACATGTACCCATACACCTTCTTAAATCCCAGCCAGATCTGTCTGAACAAACATAATTATGCAATTCTGGCAGTATCCGATTCTGAGAGAGCAGCAGGATTTCGCTGCCTTTCTCCAAGTATCTTATCAGTTATTGTACAACACTGTATCATCAAATATTTAACAAATTCTGATTTTCCTCTGATCATTTGTATATTTGCTTCTAACTTCAGAAGACATTCATGATGCTTTGTATGTCTATTCATAATTTTGTATCTCACTAGGATACTAAATGAGTTTGTACAAAAGACACCAACCATGGCAGACAAAAAGACGCAGAAGGAAGTTCAGGTAAAAAGTTATTACTATGAATAACTTTGCATCTGCAGTATATTAATTAATCTATCTCTCTCTTTCTCTCTCTATCTCTCTCTTGTAATTATCATATAATTTGAGCAACTTGCTTTAACTATGTGGTTTTGTCAAAAATGTCGTAATGGGATAACAAACAGTGCAGATCTTTATCAGACTGTTCTTTTATTATTTTGTCTTAAAATTTAATGTTGTTAAGGTATTATGGTAGTTGAAAGCAAGCCAGCTCTTTATACCATTCCTGTTTTATGCATAGTGCCCATGATAGTGTATAAACAATATAGTTTGGTGCAAAGAATTGGATTGATAATTATGTTAGCAGTCCATGCCTGGTAAAATGTTCTGCCTCAACAGTTTAGGACAGGTCAATTTCTAACTTAAGGGGTGTCTGATCATGGTTTTAGATTTTACTTCAGTAATCTCTGTATTTATTACTAATGGTATAGTCGCTGATCAGAGGCTGCATTCTGTAGCGCCTGATCTTGGTCAGCACTGGTTTTTAAGGTTCAATTTAAGGGATGCTAGCCATGACTGGGTTAAGAAGGGTTGCTTGGTTTATTGAACAGGAGATCTCTCAGCGTCTGTTGGAAGCCATATCGGCTATAGCTGGATCATCATTAGAACAGACCACATGGTTACGTAAGAACTATGCTGTTAAACCAGGGCCACAGTCTGATGAGACAGAGCAGGATGACAGCCACGCTGATGAAGGTAAATGAAAACTATTATTGTTTTGAGACAGTTTATGAGTATCCCCTACCAAGGGATATAGTTTTTTCCATGTGCAATAACTTAGGAGCCAATGAGTAGAATTTGATGAAACTTAAAATATTCATGTCATCATAATGCATTGCTGCACATCAAGTTTTGTAAGAATGGCCTCAGTAATGCAGGAGTTATTGCCCTTATATTGATTTAAAACCAACAAATTGAGCCTCAACTAAGTAACCAATGAATACAATTTCAGAAAAGTTGGAATAATCGCCCTTTTTCAGCAAAAACAACGGCACATTTGATGTTATGTGTACTAGATAACTTAACAAAGCCATGACTAATGACTTCACAAGCCTGTTTGTGCAGCTTTGTACAACTGAACATAGGAAAATTCTCTAGCATACAGTGTAGTAAGTGTATGAAATACCAAATAAATAGAAGAAATAGATTTTTCCAAATATGAGTTTGAAAAGTTCATAACCATAAGTTATAAGATATTACAGGAATAAACAGGACATTACAGGAATTAATAGGACTTTACAGATATTCCAGGAATTACATGTTATAGGACATTACAGACACTTCAGGAATTAATAAGACATTACAGGAATTAATAGGAAATTACAGGAAATATAGTATAAGAATATATAGGATTAATTGTGGTAGCAATAATTCATAGCCTGTTATCGGAGCTCCAGATAAGTGTTGTTCTGAAACAATCTTTCTTACATCTCCACTCAATGAAAACATGTTTTGACCCCACATTGCAACCATCTCAGC
This sequence comes from Ctena decussata, assembly GCA_963989385.1. Lineage (NCBI taxonomy): Eukaryota > Metazoa > Mollusca > Bivalvia > Lucinida > Lucinidae > Ctena > Ctena decussata. The sequence continues at coordinate 23,275,617 of OZ022502.1, forward strand.
AAGACGGTTCTAATGAAGGGTCTTAACGTAACATTTAATCATCCCTGTTGCTCCTGCTTATCCTCTTAACGTAACATTTAATCATCCCTGTTGCTCCTGCTTATCTCCAATTTATGAATGTCTTTCTTTACAGAGACACAAAGTGTGGAGAAGAGAGTTTCGGAGCCTGAGCCAACATTTAAAGCCTCGTCCATTGATTCCAAATACAGTGTTCAGGCACTGAGTCTCTTAGCTGAGGTAAAGTTCTGAAACTCTTGCAGTACTGTATGAACCAGGCAGTGATAGAAAGGTTGAAATAAACAATCTGACACTAGAGTCCTTGTTCATTTGATTCCAAATATAGTATTCAGGCACTGAGTGTCATAGCAGTGGTAAAGCTCTGAAAATCTTTGTGATGTATAACATAGAGGATCTTACACGAGTGGTCATTTCTTATGAAATTTATGAAACGAGCCTTCGGTGAGTTTCATGAATTTCATTTGAAATGACAATGAGCGTAAGATTCGGTTTATCATATGACCCTATAAATGGGATTTTAATGCCTTCAAACTGAACATTATTTCAATAAGAAAACACATTGTTGACATGGCCGTTGTCAATGACATTACGTGAATGCGCCAAAGTGTTATTACAGGTGTGGTCATATGATCTTTATGACACGACGTTATCCATGGAATATTAGAGATGTCATATGATAAAGGTACTTATGAAAGGATGAAAATAAAATAAACTGGTGAAACAATCTTATACTGAAATCCTTGTCCATTGAAATTCAAATACAGTGTTCAGGCACTAAATCTCTTAGCTAACTTAAAGGTAAAGTTTTAAAATCTCTTTGTATTAGTTTAACAACCAATGTTTGAAAGAATGAAAGAAATGATCTGAACAAACATCTTGGAAACTCAATAACTTCAGCACTGATAATTCATCAGTGTGTGTTTTTTTATTGCACATGATTTGGTATTGTGTGACATAATGGTCCATTTTGTATCTGTTATTTTCTGAGTTTATTAACATTTATATCATATATGGCAGTTATCTGGATATGTAGAATTACCTAAAATTATTTTTGTGTAACTCGTCACATTTCAGATAACAGCTCCTCTTCTAGATGTGATCTATAGCAGTGAAGAGAAAGACAAGGTTGCTCCATTCTTGGTCACACTGTTGTACAACATTCTGCCATACCTTAAACACCACAGGTAAACAGAACATGTTACTTAATAGCTCATGATAGTGAGTATACAAGTGGGCTGATGCAACAACCACTTAGCAAGTGACATAGTAACTCAATCGCATGTGTTGAATGTCCCACAATAAGTCTGTGATTTTATCTGAAGTTAATGGAAGGACATATACCTTTCTAAAAAAGGCGTGGTTTTGGAATGGTGAATTCTCTTGTATCACATTATTTACATCCCGCACAAAGAAGGTGAATGTGCGATTGTTGAACTGATGACAAATTATTTATTTCTGTCTGCAGTTTCGGTTTTGGGCACTTGCAAGATAACTGAATATGCAAGCTAGTAGATTTGCAGATAATATTGAAAAAAAAATAATCTGCTGACTGTATTCACATGAATGGATAGGACTTCAAGTATTAAGCAGCTCTGCTATTTTTATTGTGGCCTCCCTGCTTAACACTTAAGGGAGAAAAAAGTTCTCTTAGGGAGCAAATTCTTTTCTTTAAGAGTAAAGAATTTTTGGAAAGGATTTCTTCATCCAGAAAAGCAAACAGGAAATCATGAAAGTTGTTTTCCTTGGTAGAAATAGCCAAATAAAATGGAAGTATATCCATAGACCTTTACAGTATTGTGAAGCAGCACCATCTTTGACAAGCCAATAAAAAAGCTCTGGTGATTGTAGTACAAATGTACTTGATTTTCATAGTTAAAGATATACGCCCTAATATGTTTCTATTAAATTTCAAATTTTTCACGAAAAATCGTATCAAAGACATAAAAATGATTTATAGTACAAGTACTTTTATCTACCAAATTTATAATTTGTGCCGGTCACTGGAAGAAGGAGAATTTAAGAAAATATATAAAATCGCGGGAATAGCGGGTCGTCATTCCCGCCAAAAACAAATACTGGATACGCCCAGTAATCATGGTCAATCAGGGAAAAGTTATATCATGAATAATTTTAAGCCCTTTCTTTAATCAACATCGGACAGTTATTGGCTGAAAAGATCTCACGTGCACGGATTAGAGATTAACGCTATTGTAAGGTTATTTACTCCACTATTCATAAAATGCAAAGCGTGCTTGCAGAAACGCCTTTTCATTCCCATGTGGGAGTCAATCAATTTATGACGAAAAAATGTTCATGAATATTCAAAAAGGGTTCGCAATGATAAATCGTCTCTGCCTCCGTACCAAAGACTTTTTGGATGAAGATTTTTTGCACAATTCTTAATTGTGTTGCATACAACTGATCCGTGTAATTCTTTTATGGTTATGTCATAATGAAATACGAGGGAGTATACCTTTAATAATTTTGCATACTCTAAAGTTGGATGCAACAGGTTTCAGTTGCTCTTGTTTACAATTACTGTGTGAAAGATTAGACAATGTTGTGACCTCCTGTTTGCTTGCTTCTCTAGATGACTAAAACCTTCTTGAAAGGGATCTACTCTTAAAGGAAAGAATTTGCTCCTCTAGAGGAGCAAATTCTTTTCTTTAAATGTTGATCCCTTTGAGAAAAGAGACAAAGATAATAGATAGAAGAGTTGCTTCCCATGAATGTGTGCCCATTCACTTAAAATTACATTCACATGCACAACATCTGTTTATCACAAAATGTATTCCGTACATGTTTTCAGTGCTAACAATCTGCCAAGCTTACGAGCCTCATCCCAGTTCCTGTCCTCAATCAGTAGCTACCAGTACACAAGGAAGGCATGGCGTAAAGAGGCGCTAGACATGTTACTAGACCCAACTTTCTTCCAGATGGACTCCACCTGTATTGTATACTGGCACAGTGTAGTCGACAATCTCATGACACATGATAAAACAACGTATAAAGACTTGATGTGTAAGACTTCTTTGTTTATAGTATACTTAAAAAAACAGTGTGGTTAAACATACTGCACCCAAATATTGGGGCATCATAAATCGATACTGGGACTCAACGATTTTACTTTCAGGTGGATTTGTCAGAAGCTTACTGCACAGTGGCGAATATTGAGTGGACACTATTTGTTAAGGTGCCTCTGGCCTCATTTTTAGAGTTTTTTGGCCTCATTGTTAGAGTTTTTACCATCACAGTTTAGAATAAGTATGTGCAAATTCTGTATTAGAAATTTCTGCATAGGGGTAAATCTGTCCTTTGTTGTAAAATGGAATCTTTTGCTAGTAGTTTATGTGAATATTCAGTCTTTACAAATGCTTCCTCTTTTCCAATTACAAAAAGTAAAATTTTGGCTTGGTGTATGGTTTCAGCTTCAGTCCCACAGGGAAGTGAATGCAGATTGTACTCAGTATCATCATAAAGTTACTTTTCCTTTTCCAGCTCGAGTTTCCATAGCCCAGACAGCATCACTAAACATCTTCAGTAACAGAGAACAGGAGATAGACCAGAAGGCAGCCATGTTGAAACGTCTAGCTTTCACCATCTTCTGTAGTGAGCCCGACCAGTATCAGAAATCCACACCGGAAATACAAGGTAAAAGATCAATGATAGGTAAAAGGGAAATAAAATTATAATATTGCCTTAAAGGTAGGTTCCTGTACTTTGGAATGCATCATAATTTTGATGATCTTTCATCCAAGTTGTTGGAAAGCACTTATAAACGGTAATGAATAAGTTTCACTAAAAAGTGTAAATCAAAAAAATATTAGAAAAGTTGTTTTGCAAGGGATTTCCTAACTCTGCTTCGCACACCAGTTAGCGCTATTTTTAGTTCGCGCCAAAAATAGATAATGCAGCTGAGGGCATGCTGCATTGCATTTTGGGATAGTTTTAACCCATCCACCATGCCAGGACCTCTAGGAGAGCTCAAGACAAGGGAAAATTGACCTTTGGAGAATGGAATCAGAAATCTCGCACTTATAGACATAATAAACACAGTTATTTTTAGAACTGGAATTCCAACAAAAGAAAATAAACCAAAAGGGAAAACAACTATTTTCTTCAACATCTGACGAGTTTCTCAGTAGCAACAAATTCAGAAAAATAAGAGAATTCAATACTGCTCAGAAAAAGACGAAATTATTTTGTGGACATAATTGTTATCGCTAGTACAGGAACCTACCTTTAAAGTGTGTGGTGGAGTGGAGTGGAGCAGAGCACCAACTTATAGGTCATGCATAGACAGGGAAATATTGGGACTGAACCAGCCTGCATACTGGGCACGATATGCTAACTGTTGCATTTATTCCAAATTTGAAGGTGGATGGGTACATACACCTTTATGTTTTTCCACCATATTTACCAACTGATTTCCTGTTTGCCATAAACAACTGACTTTGGTTCATTATCTTGATATTGACACAACTGACATAAATGTTTTTAAAACGAGCCTGTTGATGGTATGTGACCTCTTGCATGACCAGTGTATTGATCACTTCTGCTATTTTTCCTCATATTCTTCCCTTGGGCAAATTAGGGTAAAACAGAATTTCTAATTCATGTAAAAATGCAGATATACTTTAATATTTGGCAATAAAAAAAACATTTATATCTCAGACAGCTCAGAAATTTCCGTCGCAGCCAAATGAATCAGTATGACAAAACAACTAGAAAATTACAAGGTTTGTGAGACCAATCCTGCACCCACATAAGTTGGGTTTGAGAAAAAGTCAACATGGACCTTGTCAGAGAACTTAAAGGGAAATCACCCTATAAAATCTGCCATTGAGATTTTGTTGAAACTTCACATAGTGGTAGAATATTATATACTGAGTGAAAAATGGAAATAATAAAATGGGGTCACCGCACTACTTTTTGAGATAATGCAGCGCCATCTATGTGCCTGTGTGAAACATGGCTATGTCTATTTCGAAGACTTTATACGAGATATTAGATGACCGATCGTTTCGAAATAAAGATTAATGAGCTCTTCTTTCTTGTCTCTTTGTTTGAACATCAAAATTCCCATCGTCGTTTGCCTCATTATATACGTTATTTACAATTTTTTATTTCCCGCCGTTTTCCGGTATTGGAAAAAACGTGGAATTCCTTCCATAAAAAAAGTTCCACCATTGAAATTTTTATATATTTTTGATATGGTACAGGATTGATCAACTCCGTGCAAATAAGCTAATTAAAAATATAGGTCATCGGCCAAATATTCGAGTTATGGAAGGAAAACCACTTTTATTTGGCGCGGTTTTCATAAAAGCGCCTTGACGTCAATGTTTTTTGCGTTGACGTCGCTTTCTATTTCGCGCCATTAACGGCCATATGGATAACGCTCTTACCGTTCGAGGCTTGTTCATAGCAATGTAATTCTCTGTTCATTTTCAGCAAAGCCCTTACGTCTTGAAAAAATATAGTCTGTATTAAACTGTCGCCTCCAAAATTTTCTCGTATGCAGACAACGCAGTAATGAGAGAAATTCCAAGGACTGAAACTAGGCAGCATGGCCATTGTTAATTCTCATAAAATATTCCAACTTTTTTCAGGGACAGGAGTATATTCCATTTATATCTGATGAACAAGCTCATACATGAACATTGTATATTGGATCCGGCCACTGCCCTACATGTATTTTCACAGAAACATCATCAAAGCTTGGTCCGTGGTGCATGATTTCATTTTATCATTAGTGCTAAGACCAATTTCCGAAAATGAGCAGCCAGTTTTCCCTGCTCCCATTAACAATCTCTGAGTCCTGTGGAAAGTTCTGCTTGGCCGTTGTAAAATTATGTATAAATCTTAGCTGAACTTCTTGTTTGTATCACCTGCGTTAAATCTTGGAAGCAGATGGTTGGATGATTTGCAATTTCATACCAGGAGGATGGGAGGGTAGTAATGAAAGGCTGTGCAATGAAACCCTGTTTACGGTTAAAAGGATTTCTGCCTTGTGCAGAAATAGAACCCAGAACCGCTAGATCGGCAGACCGGCGCTTAACCTACTGAGCAACCCAGGCTCATCAACAAAATTGTTTGAATCCTTAAAATTATGCCTAATTCCTTTATTTCTAGTTGAGTATCAAAAGTTGCATAACTCTTTGTTCTGAGGGTAAACAAACTGACACATATTTAAAAAAATAGATTTACTTTAAACACAAAAATATTTTGGGCCAGTAATAACAATTTGCCTCCTTGTGCTGTCGACTGAATCGGTATTGTGCAAGGTTGCTATCGACACAGACTGCAACTGTTTACTGAGCAGTAAATGATACCATTGATTATAATAGTCGACTGAGCTTAAACTGCTGTCAATTTTATCGGTCGATAACCACTTTTGCTTGTAAAGATGGTGACAAAATGGCTTGGTCGACAGCACAGGCATTTTAACTGGTATTACCAACGTGAAACGGCAAAACGACGTCATGATAACCGTGGCGGGAAAGAATGACGCTGCGTCAAAACGTATGCGCACGAACATTGAGGTGATTTCCCTTTAAGTATGACATGGATAATTTATTCACATGAGGTAGTCTCCTTTCAGCTAAAGTTTATAGTTATTACTATTTATTTGCATTTACAGAGAGATTAGCTGAGAGCTTACGTGTCCCCCAGGCACCATCTGTCATGGCCCAAGTATTCCTGTGTTTCCGAGTTCTCATTCTACGTATCTCCCCACAACATCTGACCTCCATGTGGCCTACAATCATAACAGAACTGGTGAGTAATATTCATGGTTGAAATTTTGATGAGCAAAGTTATAAAACACCTGAAAATTTTTACCATTTGCATTAACAGCAATTGCAGAACAGTCACACACATTTGCAGAGGTCTGGCATGTTTGAAGGAATAGTGAAACATTTGAGCCGCGACACGAGAAAACCAACAATGTGGTTGTGCGCCCAGCGCAGACTCAGATCAGCCTAGGCATCAGCACTGTCCAATCAGAGTCTTTGCTTAGCACTTAAAGGGTAGCTAAGGGTCTAAGCTACCGCCATGCGGACAGCGAAGACTCTGATCAGACTGGGCGGATGCCCAGGCTGATCTGAGTCTGCGCTGGGCGCACAACCACATTGTTGGTTTTGTCGTGTCGCGGCTCATTTGTTAATGTGCATTATTTCTGCACAGCATGGCATGTTATATGCTATGCTGATTTATAAATTTTAGTACTTCAGTCTTTTCATTAGGCTGTATTTGGAGTCCCTATTTCTTTAAAGTTTAAACTTGATGGGGGACATGACATGAAAGCATGAAAACCAAATGAGCCACAACACAACAAAAACCAACAAAGTGGCATGTGGGACGCAAAAAGACTCAGATCAGCCTGGGCATCTGTCCATGCTGATCTGAGTCTTTGCTGTGTGCTTACAGGGTAACTAAGGGTCTAAGCTAACTCCATGCCAACAGCATTGACTTTGATTGGACTAGATGGATTACGAGGCTGATCTGAGTCTTCGCTGAGTGCTGATCTGAGTCTTCGCTGAGTGTTCATTCCACTTTGTTATCCCCCGCCGAAGGCGGAGGGATATAGTTTTCTCCATGTCCGTCCGTCCGTCCGTCCTTCTGTCTGTCCGTCCGTCCTTCAGTCCGTCCATCCGGAGCCATAACTACGTAACCACTGGACGGAATTTCTTGAAACTTAAAATAAATATATATCACTATAACGCGCTGATGCACGTGAAGTTTCATCAGACTGGCTTCAGTAATGCATGAGTTATTGCCCTTTAATGGACTTAAAATTAATAAAATGAATCATAACTAAGTAACCAAATATCAAAACTTCATGAAACTTAAACTGAATATGTATCACCATAACACGGTTATGCACATAAAGTTTCATAAGAAGGGCATCAGTAATGCATGAGTTATTGCCCTTTAATGGATTTAAAATTAATAAAATGAGTCATAACCAAGTAACCAATTATCAAAACTTCATGAAACTTAAACTGAATATGTATCACCATAATGCGGTTATTTGGCGGAGGGATATAGTTTTCTCCATGTCCGTCAGCCGTCCTTCTGTCTGTCCGTCTGTCCTTCCGTCCGTCCGTCCGTCCGTCCGGAGCCATAACTACGTAACCACTGGACGGAATTTCATGAAACTTAAAATAAATATATATCACTATAATGCGCTGATGCACGTGAAGTTTCATCAGACTGGCTTCAGTAATGCATGAGTTATTGCCCTTTAGTGGACTTAAAATTAATAAAATGAGTCATAACTAAGTAACCAAATATCAAAACTTCATGAAACTTAAACTGAATATGTATCACCATAACACGGTTATGCACATAAAGTTTCATAAGAAGGGCATCAGTAGTGCATGAGTTATTGCCCTTTAATGGATTTAAAATTAATAAAATGAGTCATAACTAATTAACCAATTATCAAAACTTCATGAAACTTAAACTGAATATGTATCACCATAATGCGTTTTATGCACATAAAATTTCCTCAGATGGGCATCAGTAGTGCATGAGTTATTGCCCTTGAATCAATTTATGGTTGACAAATTTAGCCGTTACTAAGTAATCGATGAATAGAATTCTATGAAACTTATACTAAATATGTATCACCATATCACATTGGTGCATCTTATGTTTTTTCGGAATTGCTTGAGTAAGCAATGAGTTATTGCCCTTGAATTGGTTTAAAATAAACAAATTGAGTCATAACTAAGTAACCAATAAATGGAATTTCATGAAACTTAAAATAATTAGGTACTGTCATGACACAGCAGTGCACATTAAGTTTTGTCATAATTGTTGCATTAATGCATGATTTAATGCCCCTGAATGGATTTAAAATCCACAAATTAGCCATAACTTAGGTATCGGTGAACAAAATTTCTTGAAACTGAATAAAAAATGTATCATCATTGTGCAGTGATGCTGAGACAAGTGTAACAGCTTCAGCTTATATCTCACTTATCCCAGGGTTATTGCCCTTGATTTTATTTACAATCCACAAGTTCAGCCGTAACTAAGTAATCAGTGAATGAAATTTTATGTAACTTAAAATAAACCATAAACAAATCAGGGCCACTTCTGCGGGGGATATAAATTCACCGAATTTGCTTGTTGGTTTTGTCGTGTCACGGCTCAAATAGTGTTAGAAAGACTGGCATTGTTAGGAAGATGTAGGTGTGGAATGCATGATACATGTAGAAGAATGTACTATAACCAAGGTTGCCACCAGAATGAGCTTTTCATGGTAGGACTTTTTACAGTGCTTGTTGACCATTTCAGATACATGTGTTCCTGCAGATTGAACAAGAGTTGTCAACGGAAACAGAAGAATTTGTGTAAGTTCTTCCTGTAGCATCAGTTGTGTAAACATAGAAATTTTCACACACTATTTTTGAAAAGTTTTTAATCAGTTTTCAAGCAAAATACTAGGCTGTAGCAAATTTTTAATTCACTGTCTAGTATTGAATTGCTTAATTTTGGATGTATGGGTACACATCCATCTTTTTCTGCCGTTTTTACAAAGAAGAACAACTGATGTGACTTCCTATTTGCTTCCCTGATGACAAATCCCTTGGTAAATAGGGCCTTCTCATGAAGGAAAGAATTTGCTTTTAAATGAGTGAATTCTTTCCTTTTAAAAGGAATTTGCTGTAAATGAGCTTTGATAGCACAGAATCTCAGATATAGAAACGGTTGTTGCCACTTCTTTAACATGATAATTGAAAGTTTCTTGTTGTGAAAATTTCTAGTGTTGCAGTGAAGTTTGTTGTAGGATTAAAAGGCTAGGCAAAAGAGCTGAGCTTCTAGCGGCGACATGACAAAACCAATAAAGTGGCATGTGCACCCAGCAAAGACTCAGGTCAGCCTGGGGATCCGCCCAGTCTGATCGGACTCTTTGCTGTGCGCTTAAAGGAGAGCTAAGGATCTAAGGTACCTTCAAGCCGATAGCAAAGAATCTGATCAGACTGAGTGTATGCCCAGGCTGATCTGAGTCTTCACTGGGTGCACGTGCCACTTTGTTTTGTCATGTCATGGCTTACATATAAGAAAAATAACAAGATTGCTATAAAAGTTGAACTTAATTTTCATCTGGGCTAGTGAGCATTTTGGTGTAAAGTGCATGCTGAAAAGTTTATAACTGATCATTAAAACAGGTCAAACAGGACAGTTAATTCTTTTTCATTTATCCTTTAAGGTGTTGGATATAAAAGGAATGGTTTTCTCAAATAGATAAAAACAGATTAGGCTGCTCCTGAGGATCAGTCTGATCAAGGTCTGCACTGTTTGCCAATTACCATTTATAGTAGAACTTCATTGGGTCGAACAGGCTTGGGACCATGAAAATTAGTTCCAGCCAAGGGTAGGTCTAGCCATCCATGGTTATTTTCCATATAAAGTGGTCTCTAGGGACCAAGAAAAGAGTTCTAGCCAGGCAGGGTGAACGAGCCATTGAAGTTCTACTGTACTTGTTTTATTTAAGATGGTACACCTCTACATATTTTCCGCATTTTTACAAAGGAGAATAACTTTTGTGATTTTATATTACATTGACAGCCAAGCCCTTCCAAAACTGGGTCTACTCTTAAAAGAAAGAGCAAATAGTTTCTTTTGAGTGTTGCCCCTATAAGAGAAGGTGGCAAAAATGCCCAGTCTGTTCAGAGTCTTTACTGTCCCATGGAGCTAGCTTAGACCCTTAGCTACCCTTTAAGTGCACAGTGAAGAATCTGATCAGACTGGGCAGATGCCCAGGCTGATCTGAATCTTTGCTGGGTGCACATGCCACTTGCTGGGTTTTGTTGTTTCACAGCTCAAATGTTGTCAGCAAAAAAGTTTGAATCCTGTCAGACTTGGAATTTCGTTAGGGCTTTTATTTATGTCATGTCACTCATTCTGAATATTTTTGTCATATAATAATTTTTGCAACTGCACAACTACTACTATGCTTTCCAGAGTAGTATATACACCCCTAAAACAGCAGCTCCATACATGTATCTAAGCCAAATACTTCAGATCTTATTTTGGATGCAGCTTTCTCGCTACAAAAGCCATGTTACTTTAAAGGTAGAAATGGTTACATTTTACTGACTTTAGCAATTTTGGCACATAGGAAATCTACATTGGTTCTTAAAATCTTCACAAATACACATAAAAATAATTGTAAAAGTAAACATGAGTGGTTTTACCAGTGAACTTGTCCAAAGTTGAAAACTATAACTTTGGTTTCAGGTATCAGTTCTTATATTTAGGTGTATGGGTACACTGCCATGTTTCATGGCCATCTTCTCAAGGGGAGCAACTTTCATGACTTCCTGTTTGCTTCCCCAGCTGGCAAAACCGGGCGAAAGGGGGTATACTCTTAAAAAGACAACATTTGCCTCCAGAGGAAGAAATTTTCTCCTTTGAGAGGTGACCCCTATTGAGAAGGGAGGCAAAAACAAAAAAGGCAGTGTTGCTTCCCATGAAAGTGTACCCATTCACCTTTAAAGAATGGAATGATTTTGCACAGTAGTTAGAACACATATTGATGTATCTTTCAATATCTTTCTACAGCTCTTCTTTACCAGCTAGTACCAGGTATATTACCTCCCTTGAACAATCTTTCACATCAAGTCTGTCTTTTAACGCTCACCCTCTTGTGCCTTGTTGGCCATATTTAGAAAATTTAGAACTGTTGAGATTTTTTTAGCATTTGAAGTTGATGTAGTTTTTGTGGTTACTTTTTGTTTGAGTTTTAGTGGTTCTGTTCTTACGATTGATTTATTTTGCTTAATAATTGTTAACAATAAATTGGAAATAGAATATAGATCCATGGTTGGGCATTGCCAGGCAAGTACATGTAAATACATTTACTCTGAAGAAATATGGTGAATTTTAAGATTATCTTGTATCTCAAATAGGACAAACACATCCAAAGGCCAGAAAATTTGCATAGAACAAGGCTTGTCCCATCTATTTGTGCTTATTGTAGCACAAAATGTTTCTCATAAAGCTTTTTAGGGAAAGCATTGTTGCTGATCAAATGGCTCTTGTGCACAGTCTGTTGAGGCTTATCGCATAAAAAAGCAGTTAAAACTCATATTACCTAGCAATGTCCCAGTTATACCCTAAATAGACAATGATCCCAGTTATACACTAAACAGACAGCATGCCCCACAAAAAAAATGTAGAGCCAGATCATGTGAGCTTAGTGCATTTCCCAAAAGCAAATATGAAATCCAGTCTGCAAATCTGTGAAGTCTAGCTGGAGTCTTCACATTCATTAGAGTCCATACAGTGAATACAATTTCAGTATTCACTTCATTAAAGCATTATGTAATAAAATTGTTTGAACTACAGTATTTCACAGTTACTTTCCATCTAGTCTAATGTTTTGATATGTTTTACTTAGCGATTTAAATTTTCCCGCTTATTGCGGACTGCAAAAATTAGAAATCACAAAAATTGAAGCTAATGGTTTGAACCCAAAACTGAAAATTTGAACATGCAAAAATTACTGCTTACACCATATCTCAGCTGTTTCTATATCGTAATGTTTAGGGTAAATTGGAAATAGTGATACTGTAATTATGATTTTCATGTGTATAGATGTTTTCAGATGCTTATCCTTGGCATGGCTTTGTAAAAAGTCGTTATGATGTTCTAGTGTATGCTTAAACAAAGCCTGACTCTGGCATGACTCAATCTTATGTGTAATAGGCATGACTCAGTCTTATGTGTATTATAATGCTTGGCTTGTAAATGTAGAACGTTGTTATGTGAACATAACCTAAGCTGTTTGTTAAAATAAGAAAATGAAAATCGTATATCTGAAAATGATATTCTTATGTTTGTATAATGTTAATGTTACAAGTTAAATGACAATGTAAAGGCTGTCAGTCATAGCATTGCAAACAAATTGAAAGCTAAGATTGACAAATCTGAATGATGTAAATAGATATAGGAAATACACGGTCACTGGTTCTCTAATAGAATATTTCTTTACAAGAATTAGTAGGTCTGTCTGTAGATAACTCAAGCTTGATTTGCCAATCACTGTCATATGTGTAAAATTTCAAGTAAATTTTTGAAGTGGAAGAAATGGCCAAAGTGACACCTGTATCAGGGAAAACAGAGTTCTAATTTCCATTGATAAAAAGCTGGACTAATATACACTAAATCTTTCCCAACTACTTTTAAAAAATGTAGTTTCAATGAAGTAGTATCACTCTTTTTCCTTGCTGTCTTAATGAGGTCTGCTGATTTGGTTATATAATGAAAAAATGAAATAATAATATAATAATATGAAATAGACTGTCACTATTCTTCAGGTAGGTAGTCTTTTATAATCTTTGGTGGAAATCCTGAAAATGTGATCTTCTGAAATCTGATGGAATTTAGATCTAAATGTTGCTTGGAAAGCATTTATTTTGACATTGGACTATATGTGTTTGTTCTTTTTTATTGTTTTATTTTTTTCTTTTAAAAACTTTCCAGTAACTCCCATATATTGCATTAATATAAACTCAACACCAGAATAAGCAGATAAAAAAGAGATAACTCACATTACACAAGTCACTTCCAACCTGCTGAACACCAGAATACCAGTATTTAGATTTAAACTGCATGATTTCTCACTGGTGACTATAAATGGAATAGATTCTGCTCAGCTGATCTGCGAAAACATTGTGGCTGTTAACTATGCAAATGAAAGAAAGCAGAGTTGACAAGCCACATCAAGTACAAATAGGAATGCTTTTAGTACTATTTTCGTTACACATGACTTATTCTCCAACCTTTACAAGATCAGAAGAAAATCTTAGCCTCAGCAGAATGTCACCTGATTTGTTGCATTTGATGCAATGATGTCATTTCAGAGCTGTAGATAAGAAGAATTAGGGATAATTTTGTTAACTGTGCATAAAAACATACGTTGTGACCCTTGTCTCAACGAGACGGTTCAGATGAGGTGTCACAACATAGGGTTATAGCAAGAAATAAGAAAAATTATCCCTAAATTATCATCAAATACTCCCTCTTATTTAGAGCTCCGTCATATACAACGCAGTATTTGATGATAATTAGGCATATTTTTGTTAATTCTGCATAAACACGTGTTGCTACCCCTCTTCTGAACTGTCTCGATGAGACAGTTCAGATTAGGGGTCACAATATATGGTTTCAATGAGATAAGAAACATTATCCTTAATTAAAATACTCCCTCTTATCTAGAGCTCTGTCATGTACAATGCATTTAACTCTCATTTTCTTGAAAGTGAATGACAAAGAAGGTAATGAAAACAAAAACTTCTTGGATGTTAGAAATCTTCTAAGAAGAGTATTTTAATCTTCTTTCTTTATTCCTAATGGATTGATGAAAAATACTACGCCTAATTTGCTAAAATTCAACACATTTCTATTTGATTTGAAAAGATCTTGGTATATTATCACTGGTTGGGAGTGCACAGTACATGTGTTCCATAGTCCGATCTGTGTAGTGGGCAAATCTTTGTTGTTATAATCTTCAGGGTGTGTTTGTGTGAAATGTGTTTACTTTTATTGTTTGGATTTAAACGATTTGGTAAGAGTGTTTAAACTATTGATGGTTTCCATAATGGTCATGTTTGGAGATGGCCAGTGTTGCTTTCCTTGTTCTATATTATCATCTGCAAATCACTGGTGTTTGTAATGAGATCACTTCGCATGTTCAAAAAAAACACCAAGTTAGCATTTTAATTCGAAAAACTTGTTTTTATTCCCATTTAAAGATAGATTATCAATCTGTTAAGAGATTTACTCATGATAAATATCATGTAAGGTCGGGATGAAATCACACGACAAGCAAGACTGAGCATCCTCAAATTTTTCTGACTGTATGGATGTCTCACTGAGAGATGGCTTAGCGACACATGATACAGAATGGTCTGACCCCTCTATCATTTTCTTTGAAAATAATTGGTCTTACATAGCATGATAGCTAACAAGATAAATAAATCCTGAACCGAAATACACCATAAAATATTTGTAATGAACATATTGTTGTTTCATGTAAAATTGATTGCAGAATTTAAAGAAATGGTACCGGTGCAACTTTTGAAATCAAAAGTAGAATAGTGATTTCTCAAGCTAAATGTGAAAATAAAGCACATCAAAACAATATACAGAAAATCAAGGAGGCTTTTTCAAAAGATCTGTTATGTTTATCAAACTAGGGTTACTACCTACACTTTATGATTTTAACCCTATTGCACTTAGAACGGAGTTTTGGCCATTTTGAGTGCAATAGAGTTAAAACACAAAATTAAACAATTCTGAAACTTACCCGACATATTGGGACAAAGATGCATCCACTGTACAGATCGGTACTACGGGTCACTTGTACTGTGCGCTCCCAAGCAGTCATTATGTCAGAAGAAAACTCAAGATGAATTTGAGCCGTGACTCGACAAAACCAACAATGTGGTTGTGCGCTCAGCGCAGACTCAGATTAGCCTGGGCATCCGCCCAGTCTGATCAGTCTTCGCTGTCCGCATGGAGGTAGCTTAGACCCTTAGCTACCCTTTAAGTCCTTAGCGAAGAGTCTGGTCAGACAGGGCGGATCCCCTGGCTGATATGATTCTACGCTGGGCGCGCAACCACATTGTTGGTTTTCTTGCGTCGCGGCTCATTTATAAATCTAAATCACGTTCTATGCTTTTCTGTAGCCTTTCAGAATTTCAGTTAGTCAGACTGCATAATATAATGCCATTTGAGATAATATGATACCATTTGACATACACTACACTGGTGTACATTTTTATAATTTTTAGCTCACCTGAGCCTTTAGGTTCATAGGTGAGCTTATAGTATAGCCAGGCTTCCGTCGTCCGTCCGTCGTCAACATTTTCAAACATCTTCTCCGAAACCACTGGGCCAATTGAAGCCATATTTCATATGGAGCCTACCTAGGTCGGGGGAACAAAAGTTTGTTCCGGGTATCTGGGTCACATGACCAAGATGGCCGCCACACCCATATATGGTAAAAACCCTTCAAAAACCTTCTTCTCCAGAACCAAATGGCCTATGACCTTGAAACTTGGTATAAAGCATTGGGCATGCGGGCCCATTATAGTTTGTACAAATGATGACCTTGCGGTGACCTTGACCTAATTAATGACACGGTCAACTTTGGTATGTTAGGCTTTTTTATGGGAAAATGCTTAAACAGTGGTTTTCTCAGAAACTGTTTAAGTCTAAGGTACAATACTTGGTATACATGGTCAACTAAATGAGCAAATGAAGATATTATGTCACTAAAGGTCAAGGTCATTCCGTTGGTCCATCCGTCGTCAAGATTTTCAAACATTTTCTTCTCTGTAACCACTTGGCCAATTGAAGCCAAATTTCATATGGAGTCTAAGTCACCGGGGATGGCCGAATGAAAGTTTGTATGCGGGGTCTGGGTCACATGACCAAGATGGCCGCCATGCCCATATATGGTAAAAACCCTTCAAAAATCTTCTTCTCCAGAACCAAAAGGCCTATGACCTTGAAACTTGGTATGTAGCATCGGGCATGCGGGCCCATCATAGTTTATACAAATGATGACCGTGCGGTGACCTTGATCTAATTTATGACAAGGTCCACTTCGGTACCTTAGGCTTTTACATGGGAAAACGCCTAAACAGTTGATTTCTCAGAAATTATTTAAGTCTTAGGTAAAATATTTAGTATATATGGTCAACTAAATGAACAGCTGAAGATATTATGTCACTTAAGGTCGAGGTCATTCTGTCAGCTGGTCCGTCGTCAAGATTTTCGAACATCTTCTTCTCTGAAACTACTGGGCTGAGTGAAGTCAAATTTCATATGGAGCCTACCTAGGTTGGGAAAACAAAAGATTATTGGGAGTATCCGGGTCACATGACCAAGATGGCCGCCACGCCCATATATGGTAAAAAACCTTCAAAAATCTTCTTCTCCAGAACCAAAAGGCCTATGACCTTGAAACTTGGTATGTAGCATTGGGCATGCGGGCCCATCATAGTTTGTACAAATGATGACCGTGCGGTGACCTTGACCTATTTTATGACAAGGTCCACTTCGGTACCTTAGGCTTTTACATGGGAAAACGCCTAAACAGTGGATTTCCCAGAAATTATTTAAGTCTAAGGTACAATATTTGGTATATATGGTCAACTAAATGAACAGCTGGAGATATTATGTCACTAAATGTCAAGGTCATTCTGTCAGCTGGTCCGTCGTCAAGATTTTCAAACATCTTCTTCTCTGAAACCACTGGGCCGATTGAAGTCAAATTTCATAAGGAGCCTACCTAAGTTAGGGGAACGAAAGTTTGTTCTGGGTATCCTGGTCACATGACTATGTTGGCTGCCATGCCCATATATGGTAAAAACCCTTCAGAAATCTTCTTCTCCAGAACCAAAAGGCCTATGACCTTGAAACTTGGTATGTAGCATAGGGCATTTAGGCCCATTATAGTTTATACAAATGATGACCGTGTGGTGACCTTGACCTAATTTATGACACAGTCAGCTTTGGTACCTAAGGCTTTTATATTGGAAAAGCTTAAACAGTTGATTTCTCAGAAACTATTTAAGTCTAAGGAGAAGAACTTAATAAGTATTTGCTTTCCTTCTGATCCTTAATTGATTGGTTTCTGTTGATATTTCTGAATAAAATATGTTTAAACCAAGTCTAAGGTACAATATTTGGTATATATGGTCAACTAAATGAACAGCTGAAGATATTATGTCACTTAAGAGTCAAGGTCATTCTGTCAGCCATCCGTTGTCAAGATTTTCAAACATCTCCTCTAAAACCACTAGGCTGATTGAAGTCAAATTTAATATGGAGCCTACCTAGGTTAGGGGAACGAAAGTTTGTTCGGGGTATCCAGGTCACATGACCAAGATGGCCGCCATGCCCATATATGGTAAAAACCCTTCAAAAATCTTCTTTTCCAGAACCAAAAGGCCTATGACCTTGAAACTTGGTATGTAGCATTGGGCATTCAGGCCCATCTTACTATGTACAAATGATGATCGTGCAGTGACCTTGACCTAATTTATGACAAGGTCCACTTCGGTACCTCAGGCTTTTATATGGGAAAACACCTAAACAGTGGATTTCTCAGAAACTATTAAAGTCTAAGGTACAATATTTGGTATATATGGTCAACTAAATGAACAGCTGGAGATATTATGTCACTAAATGTCAAGGTCATTCTGTCAGCCCGTCCGTCATCAAGATTCTCAATCATAATTTATACAAATCAGGACTGTGCATTGACTGTGACCTAATTTATGGCAAGGTCGATTTTGATGCATTGGAAAATGCTTAAGCAGTGGATTTCTCAGAAACCATTCAAGTCTACGACATGCCCATATATGGTAAAACTCCTTCGAAAATCTACTTCTTCACAACCAAAGGCACAATGACCTTGTGGGATAGTATGTAGCATGGAGGACTCGGGGCCCATTATAGTTTGTTCAGATCATGTCGGCACATTGACCTTGACCTAATTTATGGCAAGGTCAACTTTGGTATGTTATGCTTTTATGTGGGAAAATGCTTAAACAGTTGATGTTACAGATTTTTTTAAGCCTAGATATAATAATTGGAAAATATGGTTAACTAAATGAATACATGAAGACAAGGTCATCAAAGGTCAAGGTCATTTTTTTAACTTTGCTCAAGGTCACTGAGATTTTAAAATTAAAATATGCACACCTTTTAAGCTACTGGTTTCAAATTTGTAACAAATGAGCAAAATGACAAATTGTGTCTGTTGACAGAAGGTGCCAGGTGAGCTACAGGACCATTGGTCCTCTGGTTTTATAAAACATCATTACAATTGCATTAGGAGCTGTGCTACATATAATTCTTAACTGCACTTTACCAAGCATTACGTATGTCACATAACTGATTCCTTTCTGGTCATTTAGCTACATGATCCTAAATATAGTAGGTTGGGTAATAAAAGCAGATTGTTGGTAATTCTGTTACACGCTGAATGGCATATTGGCTTAACTCTTTAAGCACCAAAAAGCAGACAACAAAATTTACGTCTGCAAAAATTAAAAAAAATGCTTTGTCCCAGATATTTCATATTGAGAAGTCAAAGACTAGAGGGCAAACAGTGTAGATGTAGATGAGGCGGCTCATTATGAGCCCCTCATCAGGATCTACGCTGTTTGCAAATTTTGCTAATTTTGTCACTGGGGCTTAAAGAGTTAATTTCAGTTTGATGTTTTCTTAGTATTTGTTATAGATATGTGTCTAGCTGCATAAGGATATTGAAAACTGAACATTGGCAGACGTTTGTTTTGGTGCATTTCCTGTATAGTGTATAGCGTGCCAAAATTAAGTTACTCCCAAATGAGTTTTACAATATTTATGTACAATATTTTCTTCAAAGTTTTCTATTTCTGCTATATTTGAAAGGTTATAAAACATTGAAATTACAAGTAAAATGTACATATTAATAGCATTTGTTTTCATAAATATGTATTTGCCATTCCAGGACTCAAGTTCAACGTATTGCTGCCCTAGACTCGAGCTGGGCTCACCTAGGGAATGGTCTAAATGCTCACAACAACCCTTCCTGGTTACAGCTGTACCTCAGTGCCTGTAAACTACTGGACCTGTGTCTGGCCCTGCCTGCTGAGAGAGTGCCCCAGTTTCAGCTGTAAGTCAACACAGGGTATAATCGATTCCGCCAATTTTCGCTTCCTGCAGAGACTGTCCGTCAAATTTGGCTTCCGCAGAGACTGTCCGCAATCTCTTGCTTCCTGCAGAGACTACTGTCCTCGAGAAATGGCTTCCTGCCAAGACTGTCCGCATGACTCTGCTTCCTGCCGAGCCTCGGCAGGAAGCAGAATCACGCGGACAGTCTCTGCAGGAAGCCATTTATCATGTACAGAAGTCTCGGCAGGAAGCAAGAGTTCGCTGACAGTCTCATCGGAAGCCAGATATGATGTACAGTCTCTGCAGGAAGCGAAAATTGGCGGAATCGATTATACCCTGTGGTCAAGATCATTTATATCAGATTTCAGTATGTTTTTATCTAAATAGGCCTAATCAAAAAACACCATCTCTGGAAGTTAATAATATAGGATTTTGAAAGATGGGAGTCAGAGTTTTCTGTTATGGATGAAAATTTGAACAAAATATTATAAGCAGTATTTGAGAGTAGATGTTTGAGTACATCTCCATGTAATTGCACCACTTTTAACAATGTTTATGACTTCCTATTTGCTTCCCTAGATGACAAATAAAACCCTTTTAAAGGGGTCAACAATAACATATCTTGTTATTTCTAGGTATCGCTGGGCATTCATTGGAGGTGCTGCAGCTGGTGAGGTGGAGGAAGATCTTGAAATTCCTGAGGAGGAAGATAAGAAACAGAGGTCAAGGTCACAGCAGATCAGCTTCAAACCTCACATCATCAGACTGGCAAAACTGCTCAACACCAAGGTTTGTTTTGCATTTTATGGCTGGTTATTATATTTGCTTGGTACACAAGTAATTGCTTCTCAAGAGGAGCTTAAAGAGTTTAGAAAATACTCAAGGTCATTGAATGCTTATTAAATGATTGTAACATAGCTTCAAGTCTGATGCCGTAATTTTGTCTGGGCAAAAACTTGCTCATTAACAAATTAGGTTCTGACGTTAAAATGAATATCGTTGTATCAGTTCTATTATTGTGCTTCTTGAGGAGAAGTGTATTAGACATCAATGTTGAAAATGGTATATGTACTTCACCCAGGGGTCTTTACAGAATGACAGTATTTTCCCTAAGTACTGAGATCCTTCAACCAAATTTACTGTACTTTAATTATCCTATAAAATGAAACTACTTTTTGATGTGTCAAAGCATTTCAAGCAGAATTACAATGGGTGCAGACATAGATCAGGGCACTGTGATCTCGGTCTACACTGTTTGCATAGCCCACCTGGGCAAATATTTTAAGGTCATCACATTACTTGTTGAATACAACCTATCTTTTGTTGAGTGGGTCGAGGTCATAATATCATTATGTCCCCCCACCAAAGGTGAGGGGGGACATATTAATTTCAGTGCGGATCCCGGGCGTCGGCTTCGGCGTCAGCGTCGGCGTCCCTGTGACAGATTTCTTGTATGCGCGATATCTCTTGAACCAATGGATGGAATTTCACCAAACTTGCATGGATACATTATTGGGACAAGTTTAAGAGCTGATTAGATTTTGGTGACCTTGACCTCATTTTCAAGGTCACTGGAGGACATAGATGACAATTTCTTGTATGCGCGATATCTCTTGAACCAATGGATGGAATTTCACCAAACTTGCATGGATACATTATTGGGACAAGTTTAGGAGCTGATTAGATTTTGGTGACCTTGACCTCATTTTCAAGGTCACTGGAGGACATAGATGACAATTTCTTGTATGCGCGATATCTCTTGAACCAATGGATGGAATTTCACCAAACTTGCATGGATACATTATTGGGACAAGTTTAAGAGGTGATTAGATTTTGGTGACCTTGACCTCATTTTCAAGGTCACTGGAGGACATAGATGACAATTTCTTGTACCCGCGATATCTCCTGAACCAATGGATGGAATTTCACCAAACTGGCATGGATACATCATTGGGACAAGTTTAAGAGGTGATTAGGTTTTGGTGACCTTGACCTCATTTTCAAGGTCACTGGAGGACTTGGATGAAAATTTCTTGTACCAGTGATATCTCTTGAACCAATGGATGGAATTCACCAAATTTGCATGGATACATCATTGGGACAAGTTTAAGAGGTGATTAGATTTTGGTGACCTTGACCTTATTTTCAAGGTCATTGGAGGACTTAGATGACAATTTCTTGTAACCACTATATCTCCTGAACAAATGAATGGAATTTTTCCAAAATTTCAGGGATACATCATTGCGACAAATTTAAGAGCTGATCAGATTTTGGTGACCTTGACCTCATTTGCAAGGTCACTGGAGGACTTAGATGACAATTTCTTGTACCCACTAAATCTCCTGAACCAATGGATTGAATTTCACCAAACTTGCATGGTTGCATCACTTGGACAAGTTTAAGAGGTGATTAGAGTTTGGTGACCGTGACCTCATTTTCAAGGTCAAAGTCATCTATGTAGGATATCTTTAGAACCAGTAGATGGATTTTCTCCAAACTTGCCTAGATATTTTACTTGTTCAGGCATTTTATTCATTAGAGGGGATGGGAAATGGGCTCGTGGGGGGACATCAGTTTTTCTCTGAAAAACATTTCTAGTTTTATAAATGTTTCCGTATCAGTAAGGCTATGTTGAATTTTGTGTCACGAAACTGTCTGAAATGCCCAGCACAAAATATGTTTTAGAGTTTGATTTTAAAAATGTGTTTGTTCACTGCATTATAAATGTTTTAAACGTTTCAGCTGCAAGGGGATGTGCCTGTGATGAAGATGACGCCTGGTCGACCTTTGTTGACCCTTTCACATTTGAGGTCACTAACTGAGCTCCAGCCTTTCTTCAATACTTTATGTCTGGCAAACCAGACTGATAATTTCCTCATGGCAGCACAGCAGTTAGGTGGTAATATGCCTTGGAACCAGTCCAGAAATTTAGCCAATGGGCATTCAGGAGCTGATGGAAGTGACCAATCAGAACACAGGGTTGGCCATGGCAGTAAAAAGATGCCAAAATCTAAGTCAGTGCCATCATTTAACAGTGATGTACCACAAGTTGATCTCGGAATGGGACTACAAACAAAGAGTAATAGACAGTATATAGAGGACTTACTTGAAAGGGACTTTCTTGAACCAATGTCATAGTTTTGTCATGGGAATGAAATGTTAATGAATGACCTCCCTCAGAGAGGAGAAAGGGACCCATCTGTGTTTTCCACCATTTTTACGAAGGGGAATATTTTTTACATCTAAGAGCTGTTTTGACTGAAACGGCTATAAATCCAAAAATGGCAACCTATATATAACTGCCATCATAAATGCTATGTTTCCATGTTATTGTCTAAGCATCTGTGAAATTGGCACTCTGGCCATGCCTATCTAGTAATTTGGACAAGAAAAAAAAATCGGGACACCAAAACTTATAACTGCCATTGTCCTAAAAATGCAGTATTTTGGTTTGACAGTGCAGTGCAGTGGTGCATCCGAAAGATGCAGATGGAATGGCAAATAGTGTACTGCTCAGATTGTTGCGTTAGGAGTGTGCAGTGTTTGCAGAGGCCTGTCTGTCCCAAGCCATAGAATTTGTATTGTGGTTTAAATATTACTTTATATACTGTTTAGTATAACGTTTTGTGAGGAAAACTTATCCTATGCAAGTAGCTTGTATACTATATTTCCTCATTTTTTTATGCTTGTAGAATTAATGTAATAAGCTGCAATGTGACAAAGCCAACAAAGTGGCATATGTGCCCAGCAAAGACTCAGATCAGCCTAAGGCATCCGCCCAGTCTGATCAGTCTTTGCTGTCGGCATGGAGGTAGCTTAGACCCTTAGCTACCCTTTAAATGCAAAGCGAGTGAGTGAGTGAGTGAGTGAACTCGGGTTTAACGTCCCACCAACAACGAGGTCATATGGAGACGGGACCTCGGTTTAAAGTCTCATCCGAAAGACCGGAGAAGCGGGGGATCGAACTTGCGACCCCTAGATTGGTAGTCTGGAATGTTATCCACTATGCTACTGCCGCTCCTAAAATGCAAAGCGAAGATTCTGATCAGACTGGGCGGATGCCCAGGCTGATCTGAGTCTTCGCTGGGGGCACATGCCACTTTGTTGGTTTTGTTGTATGGCAGCTCATTATTTTTGCTTGTAGAATTAATGTAATTTGAATTTTGTCTGTTCCCTCCCTGCCATATGTTAACTAAAAAGTGCTTTCAGATCCATACATGTATATAGCTTTAATGATTAAAGTCAAAATGTGGTGCTGGTTAGATGTATATTTTTCTGTTAATTTTCAGCATTATAAATTTATATGTTTACTATTACTCTAGTTATTTTGGGCAACTTATTTTGTAACTAGTTATTTTGGGCAACTTATTTTGTAATTGTCCTTATCCTATAATTGTTTTATGTGATTGCATGTATACCTGGAAGGGTCCTTAATTGGAGAAATAAAACTTTCTATTCTCTTCTATTATATTTTCCCGCCATTTTAGTAGAACATCTTTTGTGACTTCCTGTTGACTTATCTGGAAGCCTTTTCTAAAATGGAGTCAACTCTTGAAGGAAAGAACTTACTCAAATATTCAAAAGGGAGGCAAAAATGAAAATGGCAGATATTTGCCCCTGAAAGTATATTCATTCTGTGATATTTTGCCATGCTGATTTTTTTATTCATTGCATGGCGTACATATTCCCTCTGGTTCCATTACTTTGTGTGCTTTCAACTACATGTATCCATCATTTAAAATTTGAACTAGTACTTTTCAAGCAAGACAGTGCTAAAATCCAATGGAACGCTTCAGTGCTAAAATCCAATGGAACGCTTCCTGAAGAATTTTAGCCGGGCCGCGTAGCGCAATCGGTAGGGCACCTGACTCATAAGTCAGAGGTCCTGCGTTCGAAACCCGGTCTGGCCACATACTTTCGTTTCTTCTTCCGCTGATTCAAGAAGGGCAATTATCAGTTACTGGCGAAAGTATGTGCACTTAGTACTGGTTAACCGCTTAGGAGGTCTAAGCCTGCCCAGGAATAGTGTGGTTAGGTTAACTGACCGTCCCAACATGACCATAGTTGTTTACCGCGGACGTTAAGCATCAAATCAATCAAAATCCTGAAGAATTTTAGTGATTAATGGATGACGATTGATATTATGTTTTAGTTAATCCTTATTTTTAGACATATTGGAATTGTATTAATGTTTTGTTTCCCAGTTTTTGGAGTCAACTACACAAAATTTGAAAGGAAATTAACAGCATTTCTAACTGTCAGTGTTAAATCTCCATATTCATAATTGGATGTCATTCAAATGTTTTGATGACCAGTCAGGTCACTACACACCCATGACTTTAAGGTGAATGGGCACACTTCCATGTCGTTTCACCATTTTTACGTAGGAAAACAACTGCTGTGACTTCTTCTTTGCTTCCCCGAACAAAAAATGCCTTTCCAAAGTAGGATCTACTCATACATAGCTCCTTTGCTGGCAAATTCTTCCTTTTAAGAGTTGACCTATATTGAGAAGGGAGGTTTAAAAGAAAATGACAGTTTCTTCCCCTGAAAGAGTATCCATTCACTTTAATTGGCATATGGTCACTTTGATCACCTGGGCTGGGATGTTCCAAACTCACCACCTCGTTAGTTAAAGACACCTTAAAATTTCAAACACAGTTTGCCGAAAAATGTGAGGAGCTTTTGCATTCTCCCATTTTGTCAATATGAGCACACTTGGTTTTATGAGTACTATAAGAGTTAATGAATCCTCTACTTATGACTTCATTAAGCTACAGAGTGAGTGAGTGAACTCGGGTTTAACGTCCCACCAACAACGAGGTCATATGGAGACGGGACCTTGGTTTAAAGTCTCATCCGAAAGACCGGAGAAGCTGGGGATCGATCTTGCAACCCCTGGATTGGTAGTCCAGAGTGTTATCAGATTTACAGATCTTCATGGACTGTTGAAGTTGGTCCACAAAGCTTCCTCAAAGGGAAGACAGGGGTCAAATGTAAAATTAGTTTGAATGAATGCCAGAAAAAAAGAAAATCAATTCTTAATGAGAAATCAAGATAACTGAATTAAGAATTGAATGAATGTATTACCTTAGTCTTGAAATTTATCCACCGTAAAGTTTTCCCAGTATACAGGCGAAGCTCTAGATAAAGGTGAATTTTTGAGGATAATTTTGTTGATGTAAACATAGTGTGGCTCCTCATTGGAACTGCCTCATCGAGGCAGTTCTAATGAGGAGTCACAATGTATGTTTTATTGAGAAAATAAGGGAGATAAATCTAGAATTCCCTTCAAAAATCTGATCATATCTCGAGCTCTCTTTTATAAGTTCTATTTGTGTTATTTGTATATTGATGCAGTTCTTGTTGACTTTTAACCTATAATGTATATATTATTATGATACTTAGACGAACATGGTAGAAGGGATGTATATATCATGTCATGCATAAATTATTTTTCTCTGTTAAGAAACATCATATTAATAAATTAAATAAAAGACTTGGAAACAGAAAAAATTGTTTTGATGACCTGTTTAAACATTTGCCCCATGGCAGGAAAAAAGATGTGTGCAAGTTTGCTATAAAAATTCTAAGTAATGAAACATAAAGGCCTGAGCAAACAGTGCAGACCCCGATCAGACTGCTTCAGGAGCCATCTGATCAGGTTCTACATTGCCATTCTAGCCTCATCTTTTGAATGCAGATCTGCATTGTAACACCAAACTGTTCCATCTTTTAGGGCAATTATAGTGACTATTTATGTTGTCTGAATCTCTTTTTGATTATTAGAGTATGCTAATTTAACTGCAGTTTTACAAGTCAGCCAGGCCTTTTAGAACAGAATAGCATGGAATGACACTGTCTTTTAAACTTCCTTCACATGAGAAAAGTTTCTGTGACAAAGTGGGTTTGGTATAGAAAAATATGCTTGTCTGAATGAAAATATATGTCACATTTCCATTGCTAAATTTATAATAATGGTTAAGTTACTTGACAAATAAAATTTGTCTGTGTGAACAGAAAATTTGCTATAGAATATTTAAAAAGAAACTGGCTATGGAGATGAACACACAAAACTTTGCTCATTATCAAGTCTGTTTGATTTTTAACAAAGTATATTTCACAAAGGAAATATTGCATGTTCGGCCATTCAAACTGACAAAGTTTATATATCCCGGTAACTTTGACAAGTAACATTTGATTGTGTGAACACAGCAGCAAATATTTCCTTGCCAAAGTTTATTTGACAAAGATTCTATGACACATTTTTCTTTAACAAATACTTTGCTTCATGTGACCGCAAAATGTTTGGCAAACTTTCTTTGTTACAGTTTCTGTGACAAAAAAAAACTTTGGTCATGTGAACGAGGCTTAAGGATATGCAACAAGTCTCAGACAGGAGCCGGAACATGCACCAGAATGCCTGAATAATGCTAAATGTGCTTACCCAGGCCAGCCTAGGTGCATGTGGAGTCTAGGGATGGCATTCACAGTCAGGCTTTTGAATGCTACTAGGACCAATTCTTTGCACATACACTAAATTATGCCCATGCACAGCTGTCTTATAATGTGGCATGTACCTTATTAATCCTATGAAACGCAAAAATGCCATAGCATTTTATGGAAAAGGAGCTTTACAAAAAGTGAAAGAATAATAGACAAGCCACTGGCCAATATGCCTCCAATAAACAGCATGAGTAATAACATGAAATACCTTGTATACCATGATTAGGGCCCAGTTGTTCAAAGCATTGTTAGCTCTACTAAATAGTTAGTTGAGTATACTTTAAGTATTATAGCAGTCAAAAAATCAATTGTGGTAATATTTGTTGCTGAAAAATTATGAGGCGCTTTTGCACTGCAAAAGCTCCTCACATTTTTTCGGCAAAAAAAGGCAGTATTTTTGTGTATAACATGTTCACAAATTTAACATCAGGCTAACTAACAATGCCGTTTGTTTTGAACAACCGGGCACAGGTGAACTTACAAGCCTGTATTATGTCGGCAGAATTGATGCCTGGAATTTTACAGTTTTTGCAGGTTAATATAACATTTTTTCCAAAAAATGAGAGGGGGCTTTTATACAAGCAGTGGTGTTTTATTAGGATTAATGCAGTATATAATTTTTTAACCATCACCCCAGTAATTGCTGGGACTTTTAAAATTTCATGCAGATACCATTTAATAAAATTTGCTTGTGCCCAAGTGCTTTTAAAGTAACTTATTGTTTTTTAAAGGCTGCTTTGGACAATCTCAGGAAGATATACAGTCACTTTCTCTTTACCGTTCACTCAGTAAGAAAATACTGAAAAGTTCATGTTATTTTTATTTTTTTTCCAAATTTAACACAAATTTATCATCCAATTATTATGCAGAGGTGCACATAAGAGGAAATGTTTGGTGATATTTAGAGACAATTTAAATTAAATTGCCATAAAAATGTATGCAGTGTAACCTCATTAGAACTGTCTCAACTAGACAGTTCTAATGAGGATTCATTTGTTTTGGATGAAAAATATGAAAATTATCTCCTCTAACTATACTTACAGATAATTTCACTTAAATTGCCATAAAAACATAGGTTCTGACACTTCACTAGAACCAACTCAATAAGAAAGTTATAATGAGGGGCACAAAATATGTTTTGGATTACTGCTCTCTAATTGTCATGAAATGCCCTTATCTGGGGCTATGCCAATATCACAAATGATCCAGAAAGTCTAGATTAAGTCTTGGAAAGTTGACATTTTGCTCCACCCATTTGGCAACAGTTAACATCTGATGGTCCTTGAAATTTTGTCCTATGAGCTGTAGACTGATTGGCAGTCCTTTGGTGGATAGCTTCACTGGCAGAGTCACTGCAGGTAGACCTGAATAAAAACAAAACAGTCATTAGTTATAAATACATGTTGTGGCACCTTGTCTGAACTGCCTCATAAAATTTTCTTCCTACCTGGATAACAGCCTAATGATAAATTATAAGATTCACAATATAACCCAGCTGTGGTCTCTCTTTCCTCAACTACAGCAGAAGATCCACAGTTCATTTGTAACCTCAATGAGTGTCACCCCATCATGAAAAGATTTAAAGACTCTAAAAGAAAACAATGTTAACTGAGGAATGGACTGTCAAGTGAACCGTGGGACAAAAATATATATGTATATACCTCTCGACACACTTCGTGGCTAACTGGTAAAATCAAATTTATGTGCCAAACCAAAATATGTATCTATTACCAACACCATGTACACAGAATATCTATAATCTCTCTTCAGAAAGAAAGCTTAGAAGTGTTACTGACCAGCCATATTTATGGGTTGAGTGAACACGTCTTGTTCTGCTGATCTGGTACGATTATCCTCTGCCGTAAAATCTTTGTATGTAGGAGCATCAGAAAGAGTAGTTGGAGTGAGTAAAACATCAACACCATTGGAGAACACCTTTTTGAAGTCATCAGATATCAGGCGTCTTAGTTTCTGTGCTTTGATAAAGTACCGATCGTAATTTCTGAAATATAACAAAGTTCCAGATTAGACAAGCATAACCTCTATGAAAAGGAGTGTTTTCAATCAATGTTTTACTTGAGGTGTCCCAATAAAATTGGGACACCTCAAGTAAAACAGTGATTGACCTGAAAATGGAACAGTTTGATTTTACAATGCAAAAACGCACCCAAAAATGTAGATAAAATGACTTACAGGTTGTAAACCTTGAGCTGACTATAGACCCCATTCCCCCGCCAGGGGGAATGTTGGACACTATGATTTTCTGAAACTACATTATATACGAAACAAAATGACACATGTTAGCCCTCTGTACGTTGGGGCGTTAACGTGTAACGTCAATGTTAATTACACTACCCAAATTTACATATTCACGTTATAATAGAAAATACACATTGGTATACAAATGTTAGTATTCGCCCTAAATAACGTTGGGTTTTGTTTGCTAGAACATAAATCGCCGTTTCAAGGTAATTGACATTGTCAAGGATAAGTTGACTAACCCGTATAACGTAGTTTACATTGTATTTGTCGTTTTTCCCCTTCAGTGTCTAAATACATGTAATATAAGGGGCAAATTGTAAGAACTGAAGTGAAGAGGTAAGTAATTGTCATATATTTGACTGTTTCAATAGTCTTGTATAAAAAACAAACAAACTAAAGTCTTACAAAACTTGTCAGCAGTCACGATACATATGTAACGTATATAACCACAACAAAAATTCGGGAAAAAAACAACCAGACTAAATTGCTGAATTGGTGGACTGAAGTTTATATGTGATTCATCAATCTTCTTTGATTCATGCCCAGCTTAGATAAGTTAGACAGCAGTTAGCAGTGGATATATTAAATGTGGACAGAAACTATCTTATTTTTGAAGAATTCAACCTACAAATTGACGAGAAAAGCTAAGAAAGCCAACATCAGCTGCATTTCATTTTTAATGTTATCTGTATTATGTCTTAAGTAGACACTGTTGTATATGTAAATATGAAGAAACGGCAATGTTATGTGTCCTCAAACTATAAAACAAGTAGCCCAAAGGGCAACAATTGCTCACCTGAGAGACATTGTAAACCTATAGGGATATAGGGATATTTAAGATGCTCAAGGGCAGCTAACTCCACAGTCAGTGGTCCAATCAGGCTGAAAATTAAACTCATCCAAAACATTATGTATGCCCTCATTTAATATATGCAAGTTTAAAAAGTATCTGATCAAGAGCACAATAGACAGAGCTGTCAAGGGCAGCTAACTTCGTAGTGGTTGGCCTGATCTGGCCAAAATTTGAACTTGTTTAAGATATTATGCATTTCCTCATTACCTGCAAGTCTGAAAAGGATCGGATCAGTAGAAACCAAGAAAAAGTGGCGACATTGATTTTTTGGATGCTCAGGGCAGGTACTCCATAGTCAGTGGTGGGATCTAGCCGAAATGCTAATTAATCAAAGCTTTTATGCATATCCTCATTACCTGCAAGTATGAAGAGGATCCGATGAAAAATGAAAATGTGATGACGTTGTTTTCTCCATTATAAGACTATGGGATTTTTTTCAAACGCTCAAGGGCAGCTAACTCCGTAGTCTGTGCTAGAATCCGGCCAAATTTCGAACTCATCCAAGCTCTTATGTATGTCATCATTACCTGCAAGTATGATAAGGATCTAATCAAAAACCTTGATTGCAGCACCCTAAAAGTCAAACTTGCTCGAGATATTGTCATGCCCTACATTTGTGTGAATTTATTTTGAAATCCTTTGAGAAATGTAGGTGCTAGAGCCATGACAAAGTTTTTCTAAAAATAGCCACAGTGACCTTGACCTTAGGCACAACATCCTGAAAGTCGAACTTGCTTGAGATATTGTCATACCCTACATTTGTGTCAAGTAATTTCAAAATCCATGGAGAAATGAAGGTGCTAGGGTGATGACAAAGTTTTTCTAAAAATAGCCACAGTGACCTTGACCTTGGGCACAGCATCCTGAAAGTCAAACTCGCTTGAGATATTGTCATGCCCTACATATGTGTGAATTTATTTTAAAATCCATTGAGAAATGTAGGTGCAAGAGCGCTGACAAAGTTTTTCTAAAAATAGCCACAGTGACCTTGACCTTGGGCACAGCACCCTAGAAGTCAAACTTATTTGAGATATTGTCATGCCCTACATTTGATTGAAGTTGATTTAAAATCCGTTGAGAAATGTAGGCGCTAGAGCGATGACCAAGTTTTTCTAAGAATAGCCACAGTGACCTTGACCTTGGGTGCAGCACCCTGAAAGTCGAACTTGCTTGAGATATTGTCATACCCTACATTTGTATCAAGTAATTTCAAAATCCATGGAGAAATGAAGGTGCTAGGGCGATGACAAAGTTTTTCTAAAAATAGCCACAGTGACCTTGACCTTGGGCACAGCATCCTGAAAGTCGAACTTGCTCGAGATATTGTCATGCCCTACATATGTGTGAATTTATTTTAAAATCCATTGAGAAATGAAGGTGCTAGAGCGCTGACAAAGTTTTTCTAAAAATAGCCACAGTGACCTTGACCTTGGGCGCAGCATCCTGAAAGTCGAACTTGCTCGAGATATTGTCATGCTCTACATTTGTGTGAAGTTATTTTAAAATCTGCTGAGAAATGTAGGTGCTAGAGCGCTGACAAAGTTTTTCTAAAAATAGCCACAGTGACCTTGACCTTGGGCGCAGCATCCTGAAAGTCGAACTTGCTCGAGATATTGTCATGCCCTACATTTGTGTGAAGTTATTTTAAAATCTGCTGAGAAATGTAGGTGCTAGAGCGCTGACAAAGTTTTTCTAAAAATAGCCACAGTGACCTTGACCTTGGGCGCAGCATCCTGAAAGTCGAACTTGCTCGAGATATTGTCATGCTCTACATATGTGTGAATTTATTTTAAAATCCATTGAGAAATGAAGGTGCTAGAGCGCTGACAAAGTTTTTCTAAAAATAGCCACAGTGACCTTGACCTTGGGCACAGCACCCTAGAAGTCAAACTTATTTGAGATATTGTCATGCCCTACATTTGTGTGAAGTTGATTTAAAATTCATTGAGAAATGTAGGCACTAGAGCGATGACAAAGTTTTTCTAAAAATAGCCACAGTGACCTTGACCTTGGGTGCAGCATCCTGAAAGTCGAACTTGCTTGAGATATTGTCATACCCTACATTTGTGTGAAGTAATTTCAAAATCCATCAGGGATGAGAATGAGGACTAAGAGCCAATCAGGAAAATGGATTTTAGCAATTTTTGAAACCCATGGAATGCTTTTCCTGAGCCATATTTTACATTGATTTGTGCCTGACTAAAGTCTGCTGTGCAAAAGTATTGTCTTTACCTGAAGAAACATGGTTTTATTGTATTTCTCCAGGCCTAAAAATTGACTTGGCATGTATTTTCAAGATTGATTTCCGAGACTCTCAAATCAGGAATTCCTGATCAATCAGGAACATTCTCATCCCTGATCCATGGAGAAATGAAGGTGCTAGGGCGATGACAAAGTTTTTCTAAAAATAGCCACAGTGACCTTGACCTTGGGCACAGCATCCTGAAAGTCAAACTCGCTTGAGATATTGTCATGCCCTACATATGTGTGAATTTATTTTAAAATCCATTGAGAAATGAAGGTGCTAGAGCGCTGACAAAGTTTTTCTAAAAATAGCCACAGTGACCTTGACCTTGGGCACAGCATCCTGAAAGTCGAACTTGCTCGAGATATTGTCATGCCCTACATTTGTGTGAAGTTATTTTAAAATCTGCTGAGAAATGTAGGTGCTAGAGCGCTGACAAAGTTTTTCTAAAAATAGCCACAGTGACCTTGACCTAGGGCGCAGCATCCTGAAAGTCGAACTTGCTCGAGATATTGTCATGCCCTACATTTGTGTGAAGTTATTTTAAAATCCGTTGAGAAATGTAGGCAATAGAGCGATGACAAAGTTTTTCTAAAAATATGTGATGACGTTGTTTTCTCCATTATAACACTATGGGATTTTTTTCAAACGCTCAAGGGCAGCTAACTCCGTAGTCTGTGCTCGAATCCGGCCAAATTTCGAACTCATCCAAGCTCTTATGTATGTCATCATTATCTGCAAGTATGATAAGGATCTAAGCAAAAACATTTGAGAAAACGTGATGACGCCATTTTCCCCATTATAACCCTATGGGATTTTTTTCAAACACTCAAGGGCAGCTAACTCCGTAGTCTGTGCTCGAATCTGGCCAAATTTCGAACTCATCCAAGCTCTTGTGTATGTCATCATTACCTGCAAGTATGATAAGGATCTAATCAAAAACAGTCGAGAAAACATGATGACGCCGTTTTCCCCATTATAACCCTATGGGGGCTATCTGTTGCCATGGAAACCAGAGTTCTGAGCTGATCGACACCAAAACCTAATGCAGCCTTTCCCCCACCCAAATGATGCTTCAGATAAAATTTGATTGCGATCGGCCCACTGGTCTCTGAGATATTTATGTTTGAAAGTGTTGACGCACCCACCCACGCACCCACCCTAGCACCCATGGACGGACGGACGACGGCTCGACTCCCATCCTATAAGCTCACCTCTGAGCCTTCGGCTCAGGTGAGCTATAAAACATGGGATAGTGTATATTTAAAAAGCAATCTAACAGTAACGGTACGTTACATAATTGTAATATGAATTATTCAATGCTGTAGTATTAGCTTACCACTGGTAGTCAGATGGCAATTTAGCTCTTTGAAATACACAAGAACTCAGCAAGACTCACATAGATTGTTATAGCTGAAGCAGTTCGACCTTGCCTTAAATTCAGTTTCACTTAAAAGTGACTTCATTAAAATGACTCTTTTTAATTTTATGCATAGAATGAAATAAGTAAGAGTTGATATATGCTGAAACTGATTAATATTTAGGTTCTCATCATGATGGGGATAAAACCAATTTCGCTACCTGTGCTGTTGGCTGAGCCATTCAATTACCCTACATACAAATATGCAACTGTGACTGCCAGCCGAGGCAATCTAAAGCAGTACCAACTCTCTCAACAGGGATAAACATAGGTTAGCAAATATGTGTGGCTCCCGTGATCATAACTTACATGTTAATTTGTGATCTACGTGATCTGTTTATGCAACTCCCAGCCACCAAATACAATACAAACTAGTATTAACAATGTGAAAATTTAAGGCTGATAGAAAGTGCCATACTTTATAATGCATACATCATTCTGTCATCAGCTTGTTCAGGAGTTCTATTTTTCATTATGTTGTTACCAATATTTAACTGGTCAAGTAATTTTGCAAACCCCATGGTTTTATTCCCACTTGTTGTTACTATCAAGGATTAAAGGTGTTACGAAATACAACTTTCAGTAAGAAAATTTTTCAGTATGTAAGCAACTAAAATTGTTGTTTGGATATTGCCAAAATTCTGTATTCCCTATCAGTATTTAACATATTTGGACAAAGATGATAAGCAGTAAGATATAAATAAGCGGTTTTCAACCATATTTATTGCTAAACAGTAAACAAAATGGTAACACAAGGTCACAGAGATCAAATGCAGTAAGTTATTTAGGTTAACCCTTCCTTGGCATGTACATGTATAGGTATGCACTATTTCTATTGTTTGATTAGTTGCTCTTTAGAAATACTGTATTGCTAGTTTAAGATATCGGAAATGAAGAATCCATAAACTCGCAGTGAATACGTTGTATACGTTACTTGTTCGGTCTTTCTTTTCTTTTTTTTTCTCAATATTATGCTGCAAAGCATAACTACAATGTAGGCGAATACATTCTGAAGGAGAACAACTAATATTTGCTCATAGATATCTGAACAGCGAGGACCAACATTTATATATTCTGTCATTTTGATTTGCCATTTCATTATGTATGCAGAGCTACTAGAACACTGTCCCTGGAAATAAAAAACATTTTTGTCCAATTAAACGTATCTTTATGTTCTTTGGTGAATAGATGCTTTAATAGATGGTTGAATGTAATTAAATTCTTTAAAATATGATCGAAAGTATGTTGACTTTAAAGAGAAAGAAACAAAAGCATAGAAATATAGATCATCTTAAACATAGCATTTATAGATGCTACAGTATGCTAGTAAACTGCCAGTGTCTCTTTTCTGTATTAAATGTTTCTTCTGATACTATTCTCCCAAACTCCTGGTTGACACATTATTGTTAGTTACATAAATGAATGAAATACACCAATGTATTGACACTACCAGTAATTATTTTCAAAAGTTTGTTTCCTAACTGTAACTCAGCAATGTTGTTTCCCTTGGTAACGTAAAATATACCATAGTCTTACAAAAATAAGTATACGCTGCCAGCAAATATCTACATTAGCTTTGATGCAGAACTGTATTTGGCTTAAGTCTTCAAACTTCAGGTTTACAGTTCTGCTTTATAGTTTTTCAATGTGCACGTAAAATCTATACCAAATCCTGTCAATAAACAAGGTTGCATTGTTAATTAGTGATTTTTTTATAATTTTATACTAAACACGTCAAAAGCGCTTTGCTTTTAATGTTATCAAACTAATTGTATATCATTTCATTCGAGCACTATATGCAAAATCTATGCTGGCTTAGCTGCGGCTTTGTCTTTTCTGATGTGGTATTTTTTTTATTTTTTTTAAGTTGTATATAACAAAATTTCACGTATGTTACCGTCTTTAGAACTCAAATATACAAATTGTAAAAGAAACAAACTGGGCAATGCCATTATGAAATACTTTTATTTTTGATATAACAACAATATTGCCAGCATAAAAAAAGTTTTACATGTGCAGAATATGTCAGTACCTTAACGTTAAAATTTGTAGTATACTGTGTTTACTCACGTATAAAACACACCTCATGCATCCCTAAAAGTAATAATTGAGAGGCGTGTTGCTAGGTCCAAGTACACAATATATCATAAGAACACCCAGACTTATATTTGTTATTGTTTTTATGTGACAGTGGGAAAAAACCTGATTTAAGGTATTATAATGAAATATTTTAAATGTTAATGTTATTTACGTTACTACTAGTAATGGCTTATTATAGAAAATAAACCAGAATGCGTTTTTCTTTTATATAAAATGGTTCTTTTATGAAGAAACTGTAGCCAACGAAAATAAAATGATTCTATCGTCAAATTATATGAGTTTAACAAAAATAGTCCTCGGTAACGTATATAATTGATCATTTTGACCGACTAAAGTGCGTTCAAAATATTGTGACTCTGTTTCTTGCTGTTTAGATAGGGTGGCATATTCAATATTACATTTTACTGTTGTTTTTTAATTCATACAGTGTAGTTCAAGCACTTGAATTATACTGGAAGTGATA
The DNA here is from genome assembly GCA_963989385.1 of Ctena decussata. NCBI lineage: Eukaryota > Metazoa > Mollusca > Bivalvia > Lucinida > Lucinidae > Ctena > Ctena decussata. The sequence goes on from OZ022502.1 coordinate 23,312,179, forward strand.
ATTGTAATATGGAACATTTATAAGGGGGTACTGTGTTAAACATCCTATTTCTCCCAAAGTATACAAGATAGGATAATAATTTTTGCAGATCTGAAAAGATCAATAAATTGTCTTTAATACAGTAACAAACATATGGTCTAATAATAAAGGAGTAACTTACAAAAAGAAAGTATTTTGGATGGAAATAGAAATTTTAATGGAGTGTAAAGACAAATGTCACATATATGACACCGTGTAGGCTAAAGTGACTTGCCAAACATCATAACTTTCAGCTACTGGATTGTTCTATTAGACTTCACTATAACTTTAAACATAGGAAAGTGACTTCTATTTTTTTATAATTTTTGAAATTTTTTATTTTATGTTTATTTTTTAATGGGTAACGTTTGTAACAGGCTGTTACAGCTTAACGCCCCACTTGCCAGAGGGCTAACATGCTGCAAAATACTTCTAAGATGCTGAGCTTTAAGAAAAATATGGTCTACAAAATTCCCCCTGGGGGGGGAGGTAAACCATATTTGGCTCATGGCCTATTGCTTCCTGTGTACCCCTCTCAGGTATATGGAAATGCATTTGGGTGTGTCGGGGGGGGGGGGGGGGGGGGGGGGCAACTCTATCATATTCTTTTTTAGCCTTCCTTTTGCATAGGGATCAACCCATAAGGGACATAAATTTGCACCACCAGGAACAAATTCTTTCCAGTATTAAAGTGTAGACCATATTTTGAAGGGCTTCCTAGTCAAAAGAAGTGAAAGAAAGTACAGAAGTTGCTTTCTATGTAAAAATGGCACTTTATCATAAAAATTCTAATACCACCAAAATTTAAGTATTGGAAAAGAAAAACCACAATGAACAGTGATATCTCGATTAGACTGCTGATCAAAGTCTGCACTGTTTATTATTCAGCCAGAAGTTCTTCCATGGTGGATCAGTCTTAGCAGGTCTATGGTAACATTCATGAACTTGAAAAAATCTACAAGTACAAAATGAAGACTAGCTACACTGCACAGATTCAAAGACTGTTATTTGCATTCGCTGTATGCAAATATTTTAGTTATATTTTTGCATGGCGCAGCTCATTTATTAAGGTAAAAGTAGACTTACTGTCTTAAAAGGAAATAATTTCCAGCAAATATTCGTCCTCGGACTACATCATTGAATCCCTCATGACGTGTATGAGCATACAGAGCTTCAGTTGACTCCTCAGTATCTGCTCTGTGACCTGTACACAAAGAAAATACACAATCCTCTTTGTAATGGCATTCAATATAAAAGCATGAATCTGTATAACATACTTTTTAAATTTGGAAACATATCAGTTCACATCATCTGTATGCTGCTTCAGATCTAAATTCAAGGTCACACACTTGGTGATTTGTATTAACCATTGTATCAGTTTCTTTTTTTGTTCATTAGGCAATAGCTGGGGGTATATGTGAGCCACTGCTCAAGTGCCCTAGCTGCTCTCTGTTTTGGTTCCACAAAAAGGCATGGTGTTATAAAGCACAAAAGGTTAGTAAAACTGTATAATATTAAGACAATACTACAAACCAATTTCAGGAGCATGGTTGTTTACTATGCCAGTTTGACCAGCATCAAACAAAATTTTTATTCTCAAATCAGGTTCTTTACAACAGCAAATTCAGTTTAACAGATTCAAATTAAAAACCAATTAAAAGGAAGGGTCAATGTATTATGGGGTAAAATGGAAAGATTCTGCCATACCAAATTCTACACCATCATATCTAGCCATATTTGAAGCCACCTCACAAGCACACAGAACACTGTAGGTGACTATTGAATACTGTGTATGAGGCAGGGAAACATCTGAAACTCGGGCACCAGCAGCTTCTAACATGTCTGCCACTTCCTGCCAAGATGACCTCACTTCCTCTGATAATGCTGGGGAATGGTATTCCTAGGAGAATAAAAGTATCATTTACAAATTGTGATATTTAGATTTAAAAGGTGAAATTTCAAACTAAGTTCATTTATAAGCATAGTTTGAAAATTCTGAAAATAAACAAATTTGAAATATGGCATGTGTGGGGCACATTTTTCAAATCTGTTTACCTGGATTTGATCAGGACATATTTATGTACTCATTCCTTTAATTACCCTAATAAATCAGCTATAAGACAGGGGTACTTACCCCTCTAAATGACTTTAAATGTCTGAAGCCGTTTCATGTAATATTGCTTCAAAATTGTTTTTTCTTTGTTTATTATTTTTTTCTTTTTTTTTTTTTTTTACTTTTTCCTTCCAAAATAATCCCTAAAATCTAGATCTGTCTTATAAGACAGATCCAGCTTTTTGGGATTGTTTTGGAGGGAGACCCATCCTATGACTGAATATCTTTGGCAGTAAGAGAGACAGCTCTGTCAGTTTCCAACATAAGCCTGAGGGCATTACTGAGAACCTGAAATAGACTGGTATACCTTTGGTATTCCTATATGTAGCCCCTGTAGAGAGGGTTGGTCGGGAAGATCTGTTGGGGTAAATGTGTCTCTAACTGTTGTAGAATCATGGACATCATGGCCAGCCAGACTATCTGTAAATATCAACAACCAATCTTACATGTACAATTAAATCACTTAAATTATATTATAGCTGCCAAACCACAAAACATGCTTTATTCAACAGGGAAAAATTGCCAGATACCATGCTAATGAATTAAATATTTCATAATTAATCAAATTTTTCAAGAGTCAATTGTTTGTTTCGTTTGGCTATGTGAATTTCGCTTGCTTTTGCTCTAGCAATGCAGGTTTTCCACTCATTATTCATTTCATAATTCCCTGACTTTTCCCAGATTCTTTCCATGACAGTTTACAATTATTTTCATACAATTTTACAGATCCACAAGTTGATTATAGTCTTTACTTTAACTGCAAAAGAGGTATACAGTCACCTCTCGATATCTCAAACACTGATATTTCAAAACATCTTCTTGTATCAAAGAATATATTTCCTACAGGCCAACTTCGATATCTCAAATTCCGAGGGAATGGAGAAACCACTTCGAGTTTTCCGAAGTTCGAGATAGGCAAATTGTGACATTACCAAATTTTTTGTTCTATACATGTACAATATCTTAACTTTCGTAGAGTCAGTATTTCTACAAAACGTGTGCAGCACGAACGTAGTAAAACTGTTTCTACTGAAAACGGGATTGTTAATAATAGCCCGCATCAAAGACCGCCTCTCAATACTGTTCAATCAATTTAATTTCAAAGGCGCCTAATTGACCGAACTTTCCAATCGAACGCACCTGACCTGTGACGTATACGTGGTTCAAGGTCAATTAACTTACACAAAAAACAGCTGATCACCAAAACAATGTCTGCATCGTTTCACGCAATCATGGATAATTATTGGATAATTTGGGATAATTGATTGAACTGCGATCAATTAAAGACAATTGTTCGGTAAATCGTTCTTTTTCATTGTTATTGTTCGATGTTTGTACCAATTTGCTTAAAGACAAAAAAATGCAGGTTTTTCATTACCGCAAAACGTCTACACAAAATGGCCGTCATTTTCTTTCCGTCGTTTCGGCGATCTTTTTCTGAATACACATTTTGACTTCGACACAAACAGTGGTAAAACAAATGGAAAGTGTCGAAGGGGAATCAAAAATCACTTCGATATAGCAGTGTTTTCGTTATAAGCGAGTTCGACACAACGGAGGTCGAAATGCAATATTATATAGGCGGGAATGTTCGGGAATGGGAGATCACTTCGACACTAGCAGGGTTTTCGAGATAAGCAAGTCTGACACAACGAAGTTGGCCTGTATTTGTATTTAAATTTCAACTCCTGTGATCTCAAACTACTGATATCTCAAAGTAAATTTTCTGGTACCAGAAAATTTACTTTGAGGTACCAGTAGTTTGGGAAGAAGTTTAACTGAGAGATATCGGGAGTTGACTGTAATTCAAAAATTAGGGTTTAGCAGAACAGAACAGAACATTACTGTATTCTCAAATCAAGTCTCAGGACATACGCAGATGGCATAGGAGAGAAGTATAAATAATTTCCACATAAAGATGTCAATAACACTGCTTTTAATAACATTTACTCTGCACTGTTTGCCATTCCATCTGCATCTACTGAGATACATTACTGTACTGAAAAACCAATCAGAGTCCAGTTGTTCAAAACTAACTACATATTTAACTTTTCGTTAAAATTTGAAACATTAATATCTCAAATATGCCAAAAAATTTTGTTGAATAAATTTGAGTAGCTTTTGCAATGCAAACGCTATTCAAATTTATTCAACAAAAATGTCAGTGTATTTGTTAATTAAGTCATAAACACTTAACGAGCTGACTTCTTGACAAGTTCATTGGGCTAACGATGCTTTGAACAACTGGGCCCTGTTCTGTTTTTAAGATAGTTACAATCATCATATCAGGTGTCCTAATTTTGTTTGTTTGTTTTTTTGTATAACTTACTTAATATAACATTGGCATCACCAACTGTTTTTGCAAGTATGCCAGGAACATCTAGGGAGTTGACCAGGGGAATAAGACCATATCTTGATACCAGCCCATACGTAGGTTTGAGCCCCACCACACCACAGTATGAGGCAGGGTTTCTTGTTGAACCCCCAGTGTCTGACCCTAAAGCACTGTAAGGGAAATGAATGATAATGTGTACATGCGCTAGCAATTTTTCTTTAATCTGCTGAAATATATGTTACAGATATAATTTTAAAACATTCAGTAACTAAGTTACTATTATGATAGCTGAATGGATGATTTGCAATTCTGCATACTTTTTATCAGTACTTCAGTGATATCAGGACCATGGACGGGTGATAATGAAAGGATGTATGCAATACTGAATGGAACCCCATTTACAATGGGAAAGATTTCCGCCTTCAGCAGGAATCAAACCTGGATAGCTAGCTTAGCATGCTACCAGGGGTGGGGGGGTCAGAACTCATAGAACAGTAAGAAACAATATTATACAAAAGGGCCAAGAGGCTGAGCAAAAAAGGTTAAAGGTAAAACTAGGGTCATCATTTGAACAAACCTGATAGCTTGCAACCATTTCCAAATGGTTCTGAAGAAGAAGAAAATTTTTGAATACTTTTCTATGGTTCAAACCCAGGACCCCCTGGAGCGGGGTCATTTTGGACCCTGGGACCATCATTTGAACAAACTTGGTAAAGGACCACTAGGCAATGCATCATACTAAATTTCAAGCATCTGAGTCAAGTGGTTCTGAAGAAAAAGATTTTTGAATATTTTTCTATGTATTTCTATGGTTCAAACTCAGGACCACATGGGGCAGGACCATTTTTGACCCGAACGCCATCATTTGAACAAACTTGGTAAAGGACCACTTGGCAATGCATCATACCAAATTTCAAGCATCTGCACTAAGGGGTTCTGGAGATGAGGATTTTTAAGTATATTTTAATTTTGAACCCAAGACTCCCCACCCCAGGGCCATTTTGGATCCCAGGGCCATCATTTACACAAACTTTGTAGGAGTCCACCAGGCAATGCATCATACCAAATTTCAAACATCTGAGTCAAGTGGTTCTGACGAAGATTTTTGAATATTTTTCTATGAATTTCTATGGTTCAAACCCAGGAACCCTGGAGCGAGGCCATTTTAGATCCTGGGGTCATTATTTGAACAAAATTGGTAAAAGATTATTAGGCAATGCTGCATACCAAATTTCAAGCATCTGAGCCAATTGGTTCTGAAGAAGAACTTTTGAATATTTTTCTATGTAATTCTGTGGTTTAAACCTAGGACTCTCTGCCACGGGACCATTTTGGACCCTGGGGCCTCCATTTGAACAAACTTGGTAAAGGACTACTACCAATGCATCATACCAAATTTCAAGCATCATAGCCTTGCGGTTCTGCAGAAGAAGATTTTTGAATATTTTTTTAATATTTTTCTTTGCATTTCTATGGTTCAAACCTTGGACTCCCTGCCAAGGGGCCATTTGGACCCTGGGGCCACCATTTGAACAAACTTGGTAAAGGACAATTAGGCAATGCATCATACCAAATTTCAAGCATCTGAGCCAAGTGGTTCTGAAGAAGAAGACTTTTGAATATTTTTCTATGTATTTCTATGGTTCAAACCCAGAACACCCTGGGGAGGGGCCATTTTGGACCTTGGGGCCATCATTTGAACAAACTTGGTAAAGGACCCATAGACAATGCTACAGAGAAAATTTCAAGCATCTGAGCCTTGCAGTTCTGAAGAGGATTTTGAATATTTTTCTGTGTATTTCTATGGTTCAAACCTGGGACACACAACCGACACTGGGTGATCACAATACATGTAGCTCACCCTGAGCCTATGGCTCAGGTGAGCTAAAAACACATATACATTAAAAGATACATACAAAAGGGAGGCAAATGAGTAACAGGTAGAGTTGCTTCCAATGAAAGTAACCATTCACTTTAACCAGTTGCCAAATTGCCATGCTCAAGTATTATTCTCATATCAAGGCATGAGTTAATGTTAAAATTTTATCATCATTGTTACATGCAGTCTTGTGAAAGCATGCATGTACATTTCTCTTACCCAAAGCATGAACCTGTTGCCACTGCTACAGCACTGCCTCCTGAACTTCCTCCTGTGATAAACCAATCATCACTGAGTTCATGACCTTCTCTGGCTTCCTGCTGACACTGTGTAGATTGAGCTGTCGCACTTGTATGTAGTTGTCTGGTACCCTGCTGCTGTTGTCTGTCAGCATGTAAGCTCATTTCTTCCACTTCTGATTGATTTGCACAGGAGAATTTATATTTCCAAGGGTTTCTCACAGGACCATATATACTGTCAATGCTACCAGACCTGAGAATGTAAGTTGTGACAGTCACACATATTATGTGAACACTTAAGCAAAAAATTGTGAAGAGCTATGATTCAGTGGTAAAATCTATGTTAAGGTAGACGAATACTGAATAAAAATATTGGCGGGCAGTCAAACCATTATACCAGCCGAATAACCCAAAGGGCTATAAAACATATGGATAAGAAAAAAATTAATTTTACCGCTTTGTTTTCCTAAAAAACAATATTTTGTACTTCTACATACATTTTTTTACACTTTCCATTTAAATTTATTTCTCTAGCACATGAATGCACTTTGATTTCTGCAAATCATAAAAATCAATAATATAGGATATCTGAAACAAACTGGTAAAAAAAATTGAAGTCATCTTGGTAATAAGAATATTTTTGCATTGTTTTAAAAAATGCAAGAAAACTGAATTTCATGAAAAACGTCATGAAAAATATATTTAACCGATGGGGCAAGCTCATGCATATTATTTTAGTAAAACTTACGTTGTATGTTATAGAATAAAAAAAAAAAAAAAAACATTTCACCGTTTTGTTTCCTAGAAAAACAATGTTTAAGTTCAGAAATATTCCCAAAATAGAGTGCCCAAGTTCTGCACCTGCTGCAAGCACAGCCAGTCCTTGCCGTATTATTTATTTTCCTGTTATTCAGGTTCTACCATAGATACTGCCTACAAAAATATGCAGATGGAATGGAAACTGTGAAGACCTTGATCATTCCGGTTCTTAAGGAACAGTCTGATCTCGGTTTCCACTGTTTGTACAGACCTATCTGCCTGAAAACTTAGGATCTTTACGGTAGACACTGTTAGTGTATGTCATAGCTGTATATACTCTATAGCTGAACGATTTCACCATGAAAAATAACTCTTTTTTTTTTTTTTAAATAAAACAACACAGTTATCCACTATCTGTCTACCTTAAACCATTAAAAGCCAGGCACCTTTGGACCATTTTAAGCTTTGCATGTTCATGGTGGACAATGTATGTCATGGCCTCATGGTCTACTAGTAAATAACTCACTGGTAAACAGCTTGATTTTTATAAAATGATACACAGATAACAGACATTACTACGTGGTAGAGGTACATTCTAACATTACAATTAGCCTTTTTAAAAGATGTTTTCCTGCATCAAGACTATCTCCTTCCTAAATCAATTCTGCTAACTATCAGAATAACCTGATATAGATGTGTACTGTCCACTGTGATATGCTTATTCTTGTCCAGAAGTTGATTGTTCAATACTTCTTACTGTAGTTAACAAAATTTCTACATTACATACAATAATTCCATCTGACCTGTCTATGCCTTGTCACAAAATCAAGCTTAACCATAAACTTGATGCAAAGTTAAGCTACCCCTGCCAATGAAACCTGAAAAGTGATACCTATGTCTTGCTTCGAATAGTCGCAGGTGAAACAATTATACCAACCCCATGGCAAATTCATCAAGATTTGTTTTTCCTATAAGCACAGCACCATTATCAAACAGCCTCTCTACCACAGTAGCATTGTATGGCGGGACATAATTCTCTAGCATTCTGGAGGCACATGATGTTTTTATGCCTTCAGTACAGAAATTGTCTTTGACAGCCACTGGTATCCCTTGCAATCTTCCTGCAAATAGAGAAAACATGTTCAACTGAATCTTAATATTTTCAAACCACTGTATAAGGTCAAAAAATTGAGACACCTAAAACAAGAATTTTCCTACCTGTCTGAATTTGGGGCCAGGGGCCTTTGAATTTAGGATAAACAGCATACGAATCATTGAATTTGAGAAAATTTGACTGGATGATAAAAACAAGATCTCTGTTTTAAATGCAGTTAAATCATAACAAAGTATTAAGCTTTAACATGTTAAACTATTTTGAGTTTGCCTTTTTTAGAACTATTCATGAGTAATTCCTATAGATGTAATATAAACATCTGTAACTTTGCTATGTTTGGTCCGATTTTCACCAAAATGTAGATCTAAATGAGAATTTGGGACAGATTAACTTTATTTTGGGAAATTTTAACTCTAACTGGGAAAAAATAGGGGCCGATATTCAGCCCAAAATTTGGCCTAAGAAAATCCCTGTAAAACAATCACTGTAACTGTCCTACACATGGCATAGTTTGGTTTAACAATGTGGTAATGTGTTATAAAGATGAAAATTGAATAGCAAACACAAAAGACCCTGCTCAGCCCCATATACAATTGTATATATTCTTTTATAAAGGATACCTGTGATTCTATTGTACATGTATCATAATTTATTTCATGAGAGAAACCGATTAAGTAAACTTACAGGCTTTTACATAAAACATACAATAGTAACTGTGCTGTGCAGTGTTCATGTAGTATTTATATGAGCTGTGACACGAGAAAACCAACAATGTGGTTGGGCGCCCAGCGCAGACTCAGATCAACCTGAGTTTCCACCCAGTCTGATCAGACTCTTCACTAAGAGCTTAAAGGGTAGCTTAGGGTCTAAGCTACCTTCATGCGGACAGCGAAGACTCTGATCCGCCCAGGCTGATCTGAGTCTGCGCTGGGCGCACAACCACTTTGTTGGTTTTCTTGTGTCGCAGCTCATATGTAAATCCCCTCTCTCCTCCTCACTTATTTTGATCTTACTGATTATACGTATGTTAGCAATTGCCATCTGTATTATTGCTTATAGTAGCATGTTTGTATTTGGTGTTGTTAAAACTTGTAGGCCACGGAATTTGCTTGTATATTACTTATAAGCAATTAAATATGTTTAAATTTAACTGCTCATGGTATGTACACTTTACATGAACCAGGTACAAAAATAATGATAATTTACTTGTACGTGTGTGATTTTCTTTCTTCAGCTTCAACTGTTCCCTGGCCACGTCCGGGGTCTCTGTAACAAAGGCATTTAGTTCTCGGACTTTCACACTTCTTTCTATACATTTTTCACAGAGTTCTTTTGCAGAGATCTGGCCTTGTTTCAACTGCTGCAGAGCCTGAAATAGATAAACTATTTACAGATTATGATGGATGATTTGCAATTTTACAACCTTCGAATCTTGACACTTAAAAGTTTAACACAAGATTTATGGAAGAGAAGACAAACAAATCCTTGAGTAACATTTTATCATTTCATTATATTACTACATATTTTTATATAAAAAATCTGTCATGTTTTGCCAAAAAATGTGAGGAGCTTTTGCAGTAAACTCCTCTCATTTTTTTCACAAACATTATGGGCACATTTCAATGATTATACCTGTACTGCAAGATTTAACAATCCCTTGACGAACAACTTTAAGCTAAAGATGCTTTGAACAACTGGGCCCAAGTTGTCACAATGTGTTGGCTATGGGTATTTTGTTCTTAACTGCAGATGTTGTAGCTTAAGCTATCAAACCTATTTCTTATTGAGTATTTATGTACCTTCTTTAGAGCAACGAAATAGCACACCGGGTATTTTTTTTTCAGTTTGTCTTTTTCTGAAATACTCGGAGACCACGTACCCTTCCCAAAAAAACAGGCCTGTGGCCAAGTCTGCGGCAACTCTAAGGCAGGCTTGCAGCTGCTCTGCCGCAAGGTTGCAGCAGTGTATTTTTAACATGCAAATGAAATTTGCTGCAAGCTTACAGAAAGGTTGCCGCAACTTTGTGGTAAGATAATTTACGCATATGGGCACTGGCAATGTTCCGGCATAGGGCATCTCTCCATATTTGGTTTTGGCAAGGTTGCAGCACACCAGTCAGCTCATGAATATTCATTGAAATCTTTTGGCAAACATGCAGCCAACTTTGCTGAAACATTGCCACTCCATAAATGGAAAATGGTGGTTATGAATATTCATAAAATATATTTTGGCAGGCCTTCGGCAAGCTTTGTGAGAGCCCTGCCATACCATATATGGTCAAAACATTCTATGAATATTCATATAAATATTTTTCCGCATCAAAAAATAAAATTGGAGTTGCGTCAAGTTATTAGACTACTACTTTCTTATACTGCATATGCCCTCAGCAGCATTTTTGGCAGTGTCTGTGCATCATGAGGTGAAACAAGAGGACCATGAGGCCCTGCATCGCTCACCTGTGTATGGTGGCCATGTAGGTCATGTGACCTAGACCGCTTGATAAATTTTTGTTCCATCAGCCCCTGGAGGCTGTGTATGATATTTGGTTACGATTGGTCCTGTGGCTTTTGAGGAGACGTCTTAAATTGTCAAAATATAAGAGACATGGGTCAGAGGTCAAAGGATGACCTTGACCTCTTGTACCCGCAAATCTTCCATGTACTAACTAAGATGACTGTATATACCAATTTTTAAGCCAAAATCTTCTAAACTTGCCATGAACTCTTATGTTCTACCATTTTCCCACAAGGTTGGGCAGTAACTTCCACCCCCGGTATTTACCGGTGGAATTTACCGGTATTTACCGGTCTGGAAAATACTCCCAAAGTGGAAAATACTGGCAAATACTGGTCAATTGAACTTTTTCACCTTTAAATCTTGCTAAAACCAAAACCAAGTTAACTTAAAATAATATGTATTCAAACTAAATGACTTAATGATGTTTTAGTTCATTTTTATATTAAATATATAAGTTTATCATCATATAGAAAAAAATGTTTCACAAATTAAGCAGGTTGAAACAGCCAAAATGTGGATTTAAGACAAAAATTTTGACAAATTGAATAGTATCTTGATTCCACTTATTAAACAGCATAAATATACAGGTGAGAAATTACAGGTAAATTAACCTGTGCACCTGGCTAAGTGACCTGTGACACCCAATTTGCTAGACAATGTCCAAATTATTAAAACAACAAGTTTCAAGACAATGTTTATTTAATAGGGCAGAGTATTGCTTGGGGCAAGGATGGAAACAAGAAATTGTCAGAATGTTTTTTTTGGTTTATACAAAAGTTAGACATTAAGTCATGGTGAAGTACATCGAGGTATGGCTTGAGCTATAGTATGGCTTCAACTCTTGAATACATTTATCATGTTTATAGCAGTCAGATAATAATTTGTCATAATCAGTCCTAAAGCTGAACCATCACACATCATAACCAAACTACTATTCACCATAAGCCAAAAGAGCCTATGCTGGTGTTTACTAAGACACTAAGACAACAAGACCAGTGCCAGATGTATTGACTGCAAAACAGTAGTTAGTGCCAAAGCTCCACGACTCTGTGCCCACAGAGAGAAATGTCCGGCTATGAAACAGGCTATTTTTCCCCTAAAACAAAGTTCAAATTTCACTATCTTGATAAATTATTAAATAAATTAGTTGATACAATTGTTAAACTTCAGTCTAAATATTGAGTCAGTTGACCAGTATAACTGAAATACCCCTATGGATTTTGAGTGTATAAATTCCAGGCTGGTCCTTTCAATCAACCAGTATTTGCCGGTATTTACCAGTATTTGCCGGTATTTACCGGTAAATACCGCCGGCATGGAAAATACTCATATTTGCCGGCATTTTGCCAACCTTGTTTTCCCATACTTGACCTTGCCTTGTAAAAGGTCAAGTCAGCCCAAGGTCATCATTTGAACAATCTTGATAGTTCTCAAGTACCTGATGCTATATACCAAGTTTCAAGGCCATTGATCACTTGGTTCTTGAGAAGGAGATTTGTAAAAGTTTTTGCCATATATGGGCATGGCGGCCATGTTGGTCATGTGACCAAGACTGTTTGAACAAATTTTCTTTCCCTCAGCCCTATAGGCTCTGTATGAAATTTGGTTACAATTGGCCCAGTGGCTTTTGAGCAGATGTGTGAAATTGTCACAATATGAGAGACCAGGGTCTAAGGTCAAAGAATGACCTTGACCTCTTGTACATATAAATTTTCATGTACTCATTTAGATGACTGTTTATGCCAATTTCCAGGTATATATCTTCAACAGTTTCCAAGAAATCTTATGTTCTAGCATTTTCCCATATAAAAGCTAACAAAAGCAAATTTTACCTTACAGTAAAAAAGGTCAAGGTCAACCCAAGGTCATAATTTGAACAATCTTGGTAGTACTCGCGTACCTGATGCTACATACCAAGTTTCAAGGCCATTGGCCTATTGGTTCTAGAGAAGAAGATTTTTAAAGGTTTTTACCATATATGGGCATGACGGCCATGTTGGTCATGTGACCCAGTCCGTTTGAACAAATTTTTGTTCCCCTGCCCCCTAGAGGCTCTGTATGACATTTGGTTACAATTGGCCAAGTGGCTTTTGAGGAGATGTGTGAAATTATCAAAATATGAGAGACCAGGGTCAAAGGTCAAACAATGACCTTGACCTCTTGTACGCATTAATTTTCATGTACTCATTCAGATGACTGTATATACCAATTTTCAGGTCTAAATCTTCAACAGTTTCCAAGAAATCTTATGTTCTAGCATTTTCCCATATAAAAGCTACAGCATGCAAATTTGACCTTACCGTAAAAAAGGTCAAGGTCAACCCAAGGTGATAATTTGAATAATCTTGGTAGTACTCGCGTACCCAATGCTACATACCAGGTTTCAAGGCCATCTGCCTATTGGTTCTGGAGAAGAAGATTTTTCTAGGTTTTTACCATATATGGGCGTGGCGGCCATGTTGGTCATGTGACCAGGACCATTTGAACAATTTTTCGTTCCTAAGTCCCCTAGAGGCTACATATGAAATTTGGTTACAATTGGGCCAGTGGTTTCAGAGGAGAAGTCTTTTGAAATTGTTGAAGGACAGACGGACGGACGCCGGATGCCGGAGCCTTACCATCCTATAAGCTCCCCCAGAGCCGCTGGCTCAGGTGAGCTAAAAAACAGGATAAAAAGCATGGCAGGGAGTTGATCTAAAGATGAAAGGTTAAAAATATATTGCAACAATTTGAGTAAGAGCCATTCTTTCTTCCTTTCTATCAATACTGTCCTGGTCAACTTTGACCATGATGACAGGTTTCTGGTGTGGCGCATAAGTTGTCATAGAAAAAAAATAAAATAAATAAATAAATGAATTTGTGACAAAGCCACCAGCAGATTAAAACTATTTACAAGAAGTCCTCAGGGGCTGGCATTCCATACCTAACCCCTGCTCTACCCTAGGATATTAAATTTTAGCCTTAAACCCATCAACTGTCTCCGAAGAGACAGCTTCGGTTGTAAGGCCATTCCAAGTTGCAATTGTCCTGGGGAAAAAGGAATTCTTAAAACAGTCCGTGTGCATTTGGACGGTGGTACTGGAACGGGTGGGACCTAGTTCTCCTGCTCCCTTCACCGATCTCAGATAGGTACCTATTCTTATCTAAAATAGCAAGATTATTGTGAATTTTGTAGAATAGAGACAGAGAAGCCTGCTGTCGTCTTTCCTGCAGGTCTGGCCATTGGAGTTCTAGCATTTCTCCCACATGGCTTTGATTGCGCCAACACCTACAGGTCCAATGGGCAGCAGTCCTCTGTACTTTTTCTATTCTGTTAATATATACTTGTTGATGGGGCATCCAAACTGGCACTGCATATTCTAATTTGGGCCGGACCAGAGTTTTATATGCAGCAGCCTTGATTTCCTTCGTTGCAAAAGTCAAGTTTCTACGAAGGAAATCCAAAGTCTTAGTAGCCTTACTGGTAATTTCATTGACCCCACTCGAGGTCATCGGTAATTTTAACTCCTGAATATTTGGCTGAAGATACATTCTCTAGGACTTGGTTATGCAGCGTATAACCATGGATTACTTGCTTTGGAGGGGGTGCCTAGTAACCTTCATAGAGTGACATTTGGCAACATTAAATTTCATGAGCCATGCCTCTTCCCAAAGTGCCAATTTATTCAAATCATCTTGGAGTATCTGTTGGTCTTCAGACCGTCTAATATTTCTATACAGGACACAGTCATCAGCAAAAAGGCAGACTGTTGAGCTTATGTTGTCTGGCAGGTCATTAATGAAGATTAAGAATAATATGGGCCCTAGCACAGAACCCTGGGGGACACCAGACAACACGGGGAGAGGATCTGAACAGACACCATCCAGAACAACTTTTTGTGTCCTTCCAGATAGCCAGGCTGAGATCCACCGGAGGATATCATTTCGGGTACCATAATACTCCAGTTTATAAATCAATCGTCTGTGGGGGACCTTATCAAAAGCCTTGGCAAAGTCCATAATAATGAGGTCTGTCTGTTTGTGACCTATATTATGGGCTCTGTCTAGGTTTACCTGCAAATCATGAATGAACTGGACCAGTTGGGTCTCGCATGATCTACCACTTCTGAAGCCAGGCTGAGACTCAACTAAAATCTTATGGTCCGACAGATGTTGCATGATTCTGCTCACGAAAATGTGCTCCAGAGACTTACAACAAATACAAGTCAAAGAGACCGGCCTGTAATTGGCAGGGTCATACTTTTCTCCCTTCTTGTAAATGGGAGCCACATTAGCTTGCAGCCAGTCATCAGGTACTCTAGACTGGGCCAAAGACTGATTGAAAATGCAGGCAAGGGCCGGAGCAATTTCAGCACTGCATTCTTTTAACACACGTGCACTTAGGTCATCTGGACGTGAAGATTTATGGGGGTTAAGATGGTCTAATAGCTTTTTGACTCCATTAGAGTCAATGAATAAATCTCCAATAACTGGGTAGCCGGGTTGGTCCTTTCGATGGGGGATCGTCTACTTGTTCCCCCGTGTATACAGACTCAAACTGTCTGTTAAATATGTCTGCTTTGTCCTTATTAGCAGATTTCAAAATGCCATTTTCCCTTAAACAGGCCACACCCGTGGAATCCTTTCTTAAGTTTTTCATAAAGGACCAAAACTTTTTCAGCCGATCATTTTGAATACAGTCTTCTATATTAGTGTCTGTATCTGATAGAGGTGCAACGATTCACTTCGATG
This sequence comes from Ctena decussata, assembly GCA_963989385.1. Lineage (NCBI taxonomy): Eukaryota > Metazoa > Mollusca > Bivalvia > Lucinida > Lucinidae > Ctena > Ctena decussata. The sequence goes on from OZ022502.1 coordinate 23,327,884, forward strand.
CATCGAAAATCCGGTTCACAAGGGCCGATTCGATTCCGATAACAACTCCACTAATTTCGATTCGATTCACAATCCCCCGCATGGGCCCTCAAATAAAACGGAAGTCCGTGTTTTAGACCCGCTCTTAATATTATAACACTGTTTATAACGTAACGTACGATTGGTCAGCAATAATTAGGTCATCCAATCAATACGGGTGTTTTGTTTCCTTATCGGTAGGGTTATCAAAATGGCGTCTAACGATGACTCGCAGAAACCTGGGCTCAAAGATGCACCCCTAAGATAAATAGAAGTGTAAATATAACAAAATAAAGTGATACACATGATGAATTAAGGTAGCATAAAATCAATCTTGAATCGAATCGAATTAATCGAATCGAGGTGTCTGAAATCGAAATCGAATCGGTAGTTGGGTGAATCGTTGTAGCTCTAGTATCTGAGGGATTGAAGATGATTACAGCAATACAAACACATCATAATGGTAACTAAAGAATGTCTTGGTATGGGTATGTCATATAAGCTGTTTTAACTAAAAGTCAAACAATTATCCAAAGGGAAAATATATCTGAAATGTAAAAGCTCATGAGCCCTATGGGACATATGTACGCTTACTGGTACTTTCCGAAAATATGAATGTTCGGTCAAATAAATGTATTTATATGCACGCACAGAATCGTCAAAGGAAAATGTATTCGATGAGCCCACACCCAAAATCGATTGCTAGGTTTATAAGCCAGCTTAAATATTGCTGTTGACATGCAAATATTACTTCTTTTAGAGTTAATTTCAGCATTTCTTCCACTGCACTGTGATAACAGACTGTTCGTGTAACTGCCGTGCAATGCTAAATACAGCTGTCGTGCATTACAGCCAGAGCGAGAATAGACTCTTTCACAGCCTTACAATACCTGCCTAACATATATAGCAGTGCAACAGTCTAGAGCGAGAAGTCAGCGAGGAGAATTGAAAAAAATGCTACCTACCCACCTACCTACCTACCTACCTACCTACCTACTTGTAACTTGTACTTGTACTAAGGAGTTCCACCCTTGTTAGGGTCACCGTAGTTGTACGTATTCTTCTGGAGTAAAGAGCTGACTAAAAACTTTTACAGTACGAGGCAGCATGCACCAGTCTGTATCTACCACTAAATGTCTTTAGTAATCAAAGGGCAGTTGAAATACACCGGGCAGCGTTCACGCGGCATTTTCATCACAGAGATTTAGCCTTCATAAGTATAGTCGCTCCATCCACCAGAATAATTGAATATGTGTTGAATTAAATGTTATACTGTAATTAGTAGCATAGGCAGAAGCACAAATCCGCACCACAAGAGATGAGTCCAGCACCGCAGGATTAAAAGGAGAAGAGAAGATCCAATGATGATCGCAGCATCCTGTAGGCCCTCACTCTATAGCCCTCCTTGACAACTGTGGTCCACATGCACTATCTCGACCAACAAAGTCCCAGCCATAATGGGTTACCCAACACCATATTTACACTAATTTACACTAACCCTCAACGGCTAAGAAGTTACAGCTCGACATACGCATAAGATCCTCAAAAAAAAAAAAAAAAGTTGATGTATTAATAATCTAATAATCTAATATTATTCTTCAGGTTGATGTATTAATAATCTAGTAGTATTTATTGCAACGCATGCAACTGGTTGTATACTGGTTTAACTATCCAATCATCAGGGCTCCAGCCAGGTGCAAATTCTGGGGTAATCAAACACCCCAATCCATTCAAAATACGACATATCATGTAGCCCCTCATCAAAGGTGCCTCATACAGAATGCCCAGAAGAGGGGCCACACCATATGTATCCCCATAAACATCAAACCGCCGTATCTCCTGTACATCTCCCACCCTACCTAAGGCTGGACCCCTGAACCACAGAACATCTAATTTCATTAAACACTGAGACTCCATGCAAGAGGAGAGCAAGGCCCTAAACTTAATCAATTTGTATACGACTTTAACTAATGCTCAACTCCACAAGCAGACAGCACAGCTGTATAGGAATACGAATAACATCAGCACTTCAGCCATCTGCAAGTCATGGGCAAGGTATCCAGCGCATCTCCCTAAAAGAATCCATGTTAAGGCTCCCCATCAGTGTACCCTCGGCGAGGATGCCCTGGTCAGGGGCCACAACACGTGCACATACCCCACTTAATCCCACAAAGCCCAAGAAATGCCACCCCATAAACACCCCCATGACCCACCCATGGCAGGAGTCCTGATACAGCCTCTAATTTGTTTCATTCAATAATGTGGTTCTTTTCAAGTGGAGCGCAAAGCATAGGTTCCTGCTCAAGGTCTCCATTTCATTCTGGAACCCGTCCAGAAGCTCCTCACCAACAAAAGCGTCCAACACAGTGCAGTCCATGATAATGCGGCACAGCATGTCACTATCAGCTAGATACTGGTCCGCATGCTCCGGGACTACCCCAACCAGCAGCCTCTTCAACCCAGAGATATACCCCACCCTAACAGAATGCAACAGGGAACAGTCAAGAAGAAAGTGCATCAGATCCTCAGGCGCGTTCTTACTACTGAGAGGCGCGTTCTTACTACTTACGACTGAGAACAGTCAAGAAGAAAGTGCATCAGATCCTCAGGCGCGTTCTCACTACTGAGATTGATATTTTGAGCGAAGTGTCTGGAAGGACTCGGTGCTGCGACATACTCCATCGCCTTACAAAGAATCATGCCAGTGAAATGGGGCGATAGTTACAAGGCCAATTTTATCTCCCTGTTTGAAAATGGGGATGACACATTGTTCCAGTCATGAGGGACCTGGATTGAGTCTAGTGACTGACAGGAGGGGTGACGCTGGATGTGTAGCTATAATCTCTTGTTGCCCACCTGGCAGCCCTTCTTTGGACCGCTTCCACTTTATGTATATCAGTGGCAGTGTGGGGGGACCATACTGTTGAAGCGTACTCCAACTGGGGCCTTACTAGTGTTTTGTAGGCTACTGATTTCAGGTCCTTATTATGGACCCGAATGTTTCTTTTCAGAAATCCAAGAGTCTGGTTAGCGTTCTTGGTTACATTATCAATATGGGTACTCCAAGTTAGGTCATCCGAGATGGTGACCCCTAGATATTTTGCAGATGAAACACTATCCAGCTCAATATCATGTAAGAAGTATTTAGCCTGAATGGGGTTTTTAAGACGAGTGACATGAAGGACCTGACATTTAGAGGGGTTAAAGTTCATATCCCACATCTTTTCCCATTGTTCTAGGCTGAGTAGGTCCTTTTGGAGGAGTATCATCTGCAAAGAGCCTTACTCTTGATTTGACCTGCTCTGGTAGGTCATTGATGTATGCAAGGAAGAGAATTGGTCCGAGAACTGAGCCCTGCGGGACGCCAGAGGAGACTGGGATAAGGTTTGAATTTAGTCCATTAATTACTACAGCCTGTTTCCTATTATCTAAAAAGTCCTTAATCCATTGTAAGCTGGCTCCTCTGATACCATAGTGATGCAGTTTTTGAAGAAGTTTTTCATGGGCAACTTTGTCAAAAGCCTTACTAAAATCTAATAAAATCAAATCAGTCTGTTTGCCCATCTGCATAGTTTTAGCCAGTTCATCAATCAGCATGATAAGCTGCGTCTCGCAGGATCTCTTTTCTCGGAACCCATGCTGCAGTTCATAGAGAATGTTCAGTTCAGTGAAGTGTTTAGAAAGGCTAGATGCAACAATGTGCTCTAGTACCTTACAGAGGACACAGGTCAAAGATATGGGCCTATAGTTAGCGGGGGTCGGCTTTGTCCCCTTTCTTGAAAATAGGGGACACATTTGCCTCTTTCCAAATATCCGGTAGTTTTCCAGTATCTAAGGATCTTTGGAAAATCAGCTGCAGGATGGGAGAGAGCTCTTTGTGTAATGATTGTAGTACAATGGGTTTCAATTTGTCTGGTCCTGCAGCCTTGTGTGGGTTCAAGCCTGTGAGGAGCTTGTCAATGCCTTCAGCTGAAATGCTTATGTCTGGCATTTTGGGGTAGGGACTGGGCTGGAAGGGGAGTTCAACACCGGAATCGTGCAAGTCCTGCAATGACTTTTGGGCCAGGGACTTAAGACTTACTGGGGTCTTGGGACTAAACACTGACTGGAACTGATCATTTAGGGTATTGGCTTTATCTATTTAAGAAGAATAAGTCTGCCCGTCCCTTCTCAGAAAAGCAATGCCAGTAGAATCCTGTTTGGAGTGCTTGAGCAGAGAGTAGAGTTTCTTTGTTTTGACCTTAGGGGGTTCTTCCATATTTTGGTCATCCCTTACATCATTGAGACCTAGGATATCGCCTAGGTACTTTTCATAGGCCCTTTCCGAAACCCGCCGTACTAAGTGTTTGTATTCGAGAAATTTGTTACGGTCATATGATCTACCGGACCTGGACCAGCGTCTGTACAACTTGTCTCGCTTACGTATTAAGCGGCGGATTTCTTGGTTGATCCAGGGGAACCCATCCCGGGTACCAACTTTCCTTACAGGGATAAAGGTGTCTATACCTTGCTGCAGTTTGGAAGCAAACTTATCCCACATGGTCTGAACATCTGTGGTAGCAAGGTCAGACTGTGTCATTTCAATATGGAAATCCCTCATGGACTGCTTAAGCTGGTCCCAGTCTGCTTTCTTATACAATGGGACATTACGTGGGACCTGCTTCGTTGCTTCAGGTTTAACTTTAACCTTGGCAATTACAATGTTGTGGTCTGAAAGACCAGGGGTAACTGAGATGTCGTCCACGAGGGTTGGGTTTGTTGTGAAAAACAGGTCTAAAATATTTTGACCTCGAGTTGGAGAGGTCACCATTTGCTCAAGCATACAGTCACTAAAAGATTCAAGGCACTCCCTGTAGAAGGTCGGATGACTACAATCTGATTTAGGCTTGAGATGTTCCCAAGGACCTAAATTGGCGCCCCCTAGACCAACGACGTATAGATTGCCGTCTTATAATAATGTACAAGGTCACATATGACCTTGTTGCCATTCCTGCATCTGAGTACCTTGTTCGCAACACTAGACAGTCAAGACATATTCATCCACTTTCATATCGACAAATCCCAACTTATAAAGACTACTATAGGTTCACATTCTTCCCTAGGACTATCATCCATTGGAATGCCCTCCCACCCTACATACCGGTCCTTCCTACTTTGGTGCAGTTCAGCAGTGCTGTCTGCCAGGTAATCCATGTCTCTCCCTAAACACCAATTTCTGTTTTTATCTTTTAACTATACTAACACTCTTTATCGCACTGTACAAACTCATTTCACACACTTTCCTATACATTTGTTCCTGCTAACCCCCTTCAGCACTTGGTTCGCCGGAACCCGTCTGTTGTCCCCCTCGGGGGTTAAGACGTAACGGAAGATAGATAGATAGATAGGAGGGAGGCAATTTCATTACTAAAGCTTTCTTGGGACATGGGTTAATGAAATTAGGTCTGGATGCTTTGCTTGTGTTGAGATTGCATTTTATTGGTGCCAGACAGAGATTTCTGGCATGCACTGGTCTTGCTATGTAGTGATAATAGTATTGACTGACTTCAAATACTGCCATTTTTCATACCATTCTGCTTGCAATGCCTGCATGGTTAGTATCTTAGGATAATGACAGGTCGGGTGGGGCCCGGGCGGGGAGTGGGGATGGCGGGGAGGGGACTTTTGAGACAACCCTATGGAATTGCTGATTTTCAATTTTAGACTGGAAACCAGGTTTGAGGACATATGCAAATAATGCAGACCCAGGGCAGATGCCACAGTACGCGGCGTCTGACCAGAGTCAACACTGTTTGCTCATAGAAATTTATAGGCAAAATATAAATTGAAAATATTCACTAGAAACCCCTAAAACTAGAAATGGACTCATCCAAATAAAAAAAGATGGACAAGTCCACTGGTCAAAAGGGGTTAACAGAGAACTGCGACTGACCCTTCACCGGGTCTGTCAGTTATATGGCCGAATTCCCAATCTTGGCGACCAGAGTTGCCTCTATATACTATACATATCACAGAACGGTCTTATTTTCACTGTTGATGTACGGGAAATTACGTGTTACGCACAATCATGCTTTATACCCATTGTGGGCAAGGGAAAGAGTTTAGCCCTAGATATCTCACACAGTCACGTATGTTTGCAGTTACTGTTGAAATCTTTTCCAATTTACAAAATTTCAGCATCGTCAACTATGCAGGTGCGTCTTGAAATTTTGTCAATTTGACAAATTTCAATACGCATCTGCGTATTTTAGTATTGACAGCTGCGCCCTTGATGTAATGTTTGAGCCTCAAAAGTGATTACGGGCAGTGGGGCTTTCAGAAGTTTTCAGATTATGAAAAAGCTTATTCCTCTTCCTAATAAGTCTTTTTGATCGTGTAATCCCGGAAGGCGTTTCGTGGTCTCCAGGGCTATGTCTGGTAGAACCTTGGCTATTACATTGTGGATTACAGTCTTGAAGGAACTCCATAGGCCTTCAACTGTTTTTTTTTTTTTTTTTTTTTTTTTTTTTTTTTGTTTGTTTGTTTGAAGGTTGGTCTTTCGTGAGTTTCGTCACACTTATCTTTGACAAAAGCTTCTTTTTTTAAAAAAAAGCTATCCAGTCACGATCAGATATGCCAGACAGAATTGTGACCTCGCTGTCAAGAGAGTCACTATTTGTCAAAAACAGGTCAATGGTGTTAGGCCGAGTGGGTTCGGAGACCATCTGGGTTACGTTGTGATCATCAAGAAAATTTATAAAATTACTATACAATATTGAAGGACGGTACATCCTTGCTGAATACTGGGACATGATTGTCAGCCCAGTTAAACTTTGGACAGTTCAGGAATATATCCACTTTTCATACTGACCGTGTGTGGAGACCAATTTACAAAATTCCTCACAGATTCAGATTCACTTTATTCAGAAAGCCATACAATTACATTATAGCGTATTCCAATATGACAGACAAAACACAAGCAAAACGAAGATTACATAAAACAATCGAAACAAAATTAAGTTTGAATCAGTATTCAACTAATTCAACAACAACAATTAAATGTTGTTCTTTCTAATAGTAAGAGAGTTATCAATACAATTTGATACATCTCTTGCTAAAGAAAAATTTTCTGGGTTAAGCAAATTCCTCACAGGTGGGAATATCATTCTTGTGGGGTAAACTGGCTTACTTGGCGCTTCCTCAGTCTTGAGCCAAATGATTTCACAATCAGTTTCCCAAGTTTTCTTATCCGATGCAACAATGGTGTCTTTGACTAAAATGAATAACCGACCCATTTGGTCCCGCTGGCTCGATCACCCGAAAGGAAGTATATCCCTTTGAACGAAGAAAGATTTCACTACCCAACTGATCTGAGGTGAGCCATGAGTCTGTGCAGACGAAAACTGAATAAGGCGAGCGCTGTAACCCTTTGCTTATGTCACGCAACGGTTGCGCCTTTAAAGAGCAATTTTCTGTAGCTGTGCTTTGCACACTGATAGTTTCCTTAACACCATCAACAACATATAAACAAAACAGCGCTTTCGAGCGTTTTTTTCATGAGGCGGGTACAGAACTGCTACGAAGCACCACACACTCTACGTTGCACAGCCTTTTTTGCAGCGCTCTTCTTTTGCAACTCTCGTCATTTGCGCAGAATAGGTGTGGCGTGTGTTAGCAAAGAAATCGTGCACAGGATTCATGCTGCTTTGGAGAAATTTCCGGGCTCACGTTTCGCACTCAAGGCTCTCTTAATGCTGTGCTTATCTGTCAAGGCATCATGACAGCTAGGTTGGTACCAGGTCAGGTATCTTACTGGAATTATTTCCCGGGATCAGAACTGGTAAAGTACAGCTCCATTTTGTACATAATCTTAAGATTAAGAATCCGGCTCTTTTTCACTAGCAACCAGTACAACCAAGTGACTTGATAGTGCAGATCATCATAGTGCAGGTTATATATGAGGCACGACACGAGAAAACCAACAAAGTGGTTGTGCGCCCAGCACAGACTCAGATCAGCCTGGGCAGGGCATCCGCCCAGTCTGATAAGAGTCTTCGCTGTCCGCATGGAGGTAATTTACACCCTTAGCTACTCTTTAAGCACTTAGTGAAGTGTCTGATCAGACTTGGCGGATGCCCAGGCTGATTTGAGTCTGCGCTGGACGCATGACCCCTTTGTTAGCTTTCTCGTGTGGCGACTCAATTATATTTTCTTGTCTTTGGGTTAATTGGGCTTATTCGGAGCCTTAATTTGAAAACAGACGGTTCAACTGAGCCCCTGGTGGAAGCAGATCTATGCGACAAGCGTTGCAAAATTACATTGTGCGCACGAACAGTCTCAATAAATCCGAGCTTGCTGTTTTCGTTAATGTGTGCCTTGGTTTCGGAGGATCTCCCGTGTACTCAGCTCTGGTGGGACGTGGACATTCATGAGCGAAGTACCTCTTTAAGCAGGGCGTTTTAGCCTGGCATTACCTGCTTTTCTGGTGATATTCTCTCTCTCTCTCTCTCTCTCTCTCTCTCTCTCTCTCTCTCTCTCTCTCTTGTAATCAGTCATCTCTTTCCTTTTATGCTGTGCTTATCTGTCTCTTGTATCGCCAGTTTTCTCTTTCTAGCTCAGTGGTGTGCGTTTATACTTTTTCCTATCTCTTTGAATTAATTCCTCTTATTACTTTTTGTCGAAACAGTCTGCAGGGTTCACAAATTACTGCATACACACATACAGACACAAACCAGACTGCGAAGACGCACTGTGCATAAATACTGAGCCAAACAACCGAGAGTGGACTGGATAAATCTATGTATATTTGAGTTTACCAATAATCCTTTATTACAAAATGTTTAGGCCCAGATTAGATGCAAGCTTTTGTGCTGTCTGATCTTCGTAAAGTCTACAATGTTTACATCCCTGGCATTTATGGGTTAAGGAGGCAAACTCCGTATTTACCCTAAGTATCGGACAGAAATATGTTATCTCAGAGATCAAACTTCTGAATAGGTACACTGTGAGGAAGGGGTGGTGGTGGGGGCTGGAACAACTCTCCCATTTACATTTCTGCCTCATTTCTCAATAGAGGTCACCTCTTAAAGGAAAGAATTTGCTCCTCTTCGAGCAAATTCCTTAAATTAAAATATACCCTAAAATTAAAATCTTAAAGAGTTCCTTCAAGAGCCTGATCAGCGTCTGCACTGTTTACTTGACACTTTGCCGGATAATAGAATCAACTTATTTAAAAACGAATTAGGAGATTTCAGTATTTGGTTCAGGTGGTCCAGGGTATTTAATATGTTTATTTTAAAGAAAACCTGTTTACACAAATCGAGATTTTTTTCATAGACTCGTGTCAAATTTTTGTCCTCAAAAATTACATTGTAATCATCGCAAGTCATTGACCCGAATATAAAATAAGTACACCAAAATAATTCAGTTACAGTTTTTTTTCCAGAGATAGTAATATTTCAAAATTCACACAAACAATGCACTTTTTTATACTTTTCTATGATTTCCCGCCTTCTTTAAAACAATGTGACGTCCGGATGCCTACCTAGACGACGAAAGAAGCCTTTCACAAAGGGTCTACTCTTAATCCATTAATGGCGAATGAATTCTTCCACCCTGGGTGAGTTCATTCATAATTTTAGGGGTCCGATAAATTTTTACTTTTGGTTCTTTAATTTTAAGCAAACAGTGGAGACCCTGATCAGACGTCGCGTCATGCGGTGTCTGATCTGGGTCTGCACTGTTTGCCTATGTCCCATTTATGGGACGCTAGGCATGAATGGACTAAAGGGGAGCAGTTGTTTTTTTTCAAGAGCTGACCAGTATTGAGAATAGAGACAGAAAATAAAAATGGCAGATTTTTGGCAGATTTTCTTTTCCTGAAGGTGAACTCATTTACCTTCCTGCATGTACAGCAGCAGGTTAAATCTATTTTATAAAGCAGTTTAACTAAAAAGGTAACTCATCGAGACCAGTTCCCATTTTGTCCTTGTCAGTGTTACTAAAACATAACGCAGTGAAGACCGTACTGTAAATTTGATATGTCTATGATGCGATTTTTTAATTGCTGTCCGTACGGATATTTAGCTGTCTGGAACCTGGCCTTTAAGGCTGTCCGTACGGATATTTAGCTGTCTGGAACCTGGCCTTTTACGTACGGATATTTAGCTGTCTGGAACCTGGCCTTTTAAGGCCAGGTTCCAGACAGCTAAATATCCGTACGGAAAAAGGCCAGGTTCCAGACAGCTAAATATCCGTACGGACAGCAATTCTAAATATCCGTACGGACAACAATTAAGCCTCTACTTACTTTGCATTATATCATGCAGTATGCCCTGGATTGCTTCATTTTTTGTATTTGGTGGGTACTATATAGATGGGCATGCACCAGTCTAACTGCTATGGGTTTCTATGATGGTACCACCGCACTGACATGACTAGGCAGTGAATGATCTTCATCTTGGGGAATTGTTAATGTAGTTAATATATCATATCACTGAGACTGCTTTAGGGCTAGTATGTGTTTATCCTAATTGTATCATATATATGGTACTTGTATCATCTGTTGGAATGTATGCTTTATGATCTTGTATCTCTTATTTTGCTCATATTCTGTCATTTGGAATTCTTTCCTTGATTTGTTTGGTTGCTCATTCTGTACCACTATGTGTGCTCCTATGAGGGCACAAATTCGTAATAAAGAGCTTGTATCTTATTTGTAACTTTTTTTATTTCGATTTCTTTGACAGAAATTTGACTTCAATGCAGCTGGTATTACATGTTTTGTGGAGCCCGTCAAATGACTCCCCGTACTTCACCATACATGTATTCATTTCCTTGGGATCAGTCAGCCAATATTGAAACTTTATAATCGAGTGCTAGTGGGTGTATGCAGCCTTGCAAGTACGAAGAGTCTGATCAACACTTTTACAGATTTGAAATATTAGCCGAGTTAATATATTGAGTATTATAACAAAACTGATAGCAAGTTTCGCTAAAAGTGATGCTATCAAAATGAGAGTGCTCGACTTGCAGCATCTTGGCTAGCCAAGGGTACTAAGTCCACTTTTTTCCTTACGTTCGCGCAAGGAAGAAAGTGGACTTAGTAGCCTTGACTTGCAGTTGATCAATCGGCCTTTTAACTAAGCTTCATAAATTATGATGTACAACCGAAACGAGACCTCTTTTTTTTCTAACTATTATTTGGGCAGACAGGGCTATAAATTATCTTTATCTAAACTTATAAAATGTATTATTAAATACTCAAGTAGACAGGCAAACATGCATTACATTTGCAAAATATATGTTTTGTTAAACTTCAAATACGACACTTTCATCTTTTATTTTCCTTTATTTCTTTTTTATTTCAAAATTTCAAATTAAAGGAATGACCCACTTCTCTCAAGTAGTTTTGGGGAATATCACCGTGTTAATATTTATGAACAGTCTTTATGTAAGCCGCTGCATGCGAAAAGTCTTTTAAAGGTATATTTGCTAGGTGACCATACCCAGAACCCCTTGCACACATGAACAGCCTGGCAAAGGCTTAAACCCTACACTTGTTTTCAGTTTACTTGGTTAAACTCTCGTATATGCGAACTGCCCATGACCTGACTAGACTGCGCTTATGCACAGGCTGGTCTGGCGCATGCGCAGTTTGCACTTGTTTCAAGACGCGGCGCGCACATATTGTCCAACAATATTTACGTATCGTATTAAGGATACCCGCTTATGAATTGTATTTCGTCTTTATTCGCTGATCACGAATTTAAATTGCTAGATTTTGGATATACACACCAAAAGAGTCAACACTGGGCTAACTTTCACATAAAGTGTACTTGAAGTTAGTGTTTTATAATCATGATAATAATAAATCTCGTTTCTTTAAATCAGTGGAGCTAATATATAGTACAAAAATGAAAAAAAAATGTTAAAATACCGTAAAAATTCTAAGTATTGGGACAGAAAGATCTGATCAAACAGTGCAGACCAAGAAGTCGGTGTCTACACTGTCTGCCATTCCATATGCAACTTTTGGATTCATTCCCAGCAGGCACCTGACGTTGAAACGACGTCGTACTGACGTCGATGCCGCATCGACGTCAGTACGACGTCATTTCGACGTAATGTGCCCGCTGGGATTACTGCATTGTAAAATCGAACAGACCCAGTTTTAGGACAATTATGGTAATTATTTTAAGTGTACAAATCTTTAGAATTTTTACAGTATTATGAGCTGTAGACTAAAACAGAGTTAGGCGGTAATTCTTGGATATTTTTCTTATTTCACCACAGAAACATACGTGCATATTGTGACCCTCTTTAGAATCGCCTCGTCAAACCGCCTTGTAGAATTTCAGGTACTTTTTCCGGCACCCTATGTTATTGCTGATGGTGGTATCCCTAGGAAGATATTTGGCGTGTATGATACAGAAACAAAACATTTCAGTGACAAGATCATCTTAATGAAGTTGGCAGTTTTAATGAAGGGTCACAACATATGTTTTAGTGGAAATTTGTAAATATTATCGCAGAATTATCATTGAAACCGCCTCTGTTGGGAGCTTTTTCTAAAGGTATTCTTGTGAGCTAGCGCTTTCTTAAAATATTCTTGTTTAATTTCATGCAGTATTGCACACTTTTAGTAAAGAGGATTTGTCCACTGACCAAAGAAAAGCCGAAATATTTATATATTCAATATAAAATGATAAAAGATTAGTGCGACTAGGAATTTATTTGTTTAGACTGAGGATTTTAAACAGAACTTTATTTGATCGAAACCGGACTATATCCTGCTCCTGGTACGTAATATTTAATATTTTCATTATAATACTTAAAACGCCAAAAACGAAAATATCTGAATTTGCAAACAGCGTGGATCCAGATGAGGTGGCTCATAGTGAGCCATCTCATCTGGATCTACACTGTTTGCCCTTTCGTCTTTGTACTTTCAAATAATATGATGATATAAAGCTTGGACGATTTTTTTTCTTCTAATTTTGCAGACGTTTTTTTTTTTTTTTTTTTTTGTCGTCTGTATTTTTTGCCGCTTACAACGTGCAAAAAATGTAAACTGAGTGCGTTTGCAGAGGGGTCCAAACAATGCAAAGAAAGTTGTTAGTACCGTAGAGCTCAGTGTGCAAGGCAAATGGACTGTCACCTTTGGCTTCTTACCACTGTGGCTCAGTTTCATCACATGTGAGAACATCTTTCCTCGGCCAAGTCCGAATATCTGTTTGAGCCTTGGTGGGCCAAGATTATCTGAGTCACTTCCGGTTATCTATGTATATACAAGGGTTGTTACCAAACGAAAATGAGTCCTAGTTCCCAAACGACCTGGTCATCGTGGCTAAACAAATGTGTTTCCATTAATCATAATCTTTACGTAACGTGCTCTTTTTGAATAATAGACCATGAGCGTTCTTGTGATTTATACGAGGTCAGCTGCACTTTGAGCTGCTTGACTTGGTGGGTGTTTGTTATATAAGCACACCATGCAATCAAAATTTCATGAGTCCGTATTATCTCCTAGCAGGCAGAAAGAAATTCGTATCAACACAAAATTGAAGAAGGTAAAGATGATCCGCGGTCGATATGGAGAATATTTCGGCAATTTGGCGCTAGCAACAAAGGGGGCTGGACAGATAATTGTTCGACAATCAAAGTAAAAGATACTGTTGTTACTAATGAGAAAGATATAGCAAGTATTTTTAATGAATATTTTGTTAATGTCGCATCCAACTTGAAAGAACCTTTAAGGCCTTCTAACTTTGAAAAATTACAGAACTATGTAAACTCCAAGGTTAGTGATGATGATTCTTTTGGGGTACCCCAAACTAATTGCACGTTCGTAGCAAACTATCTATATACATTGGATGTAACTAAAGCCACTGGTTTAGATGGAATATGTCCACGATTACTGAAGATAGCTTCAGAGGTTTTGGCTCCCAGTATAACTTATATTATTAACAAAAGTTTGGCCTTAGGCACTTTTCCGTCTGTTTCGAAGGAAGCTAGGGTAAATCCAATATTCAAGACTGGCTCTAAAGACGATGTAAACAATTATAGGCCGATTTCAATATTGCCAACCTTATCTAAAATAATTGAAAAGTGGATCCATAAGAAACTTATGTTATATCTAGATAAACATAATCTTCTTCATAAGAAGCAAAGTGGGTTTAGAGCTGGACATTCCACTGAATCAGCACTAATAGTTATTACAGATGCATGGTTGAAAGCTATCAATGAGGGTAAATTAGTTGGTAGTATCATGATTGATTTTCGTAAGGCATTCGATTTAGTGGATCATGAATTACTTATAAAGAAATAACGGATTTATAAATTAAATGATATGTGTTTATCATGGTTTCAGTCTTATCTTTATAACAGAAGACAGCAAGTAATTATTAACGGCACAACTTCGAGTAGTCATGAAGTTTTATGTGGGGTACCGCAAGGCTCTATTCTAGGACCGTTACTATTTTTACTTTTTATTAATGACTTGCCACTGGCATTGAACAACTTAGACCTACCTATTAACTTATATGCGGATGACACAACTTTATATGGTACTGATTCAGATAAAAATTCACTAGAAAACAATCTTCAACAAGGTCTTGATTTAATACATAAATGGTGTCAAGAAAATGGTATGTTAATAAACACGAACAAAACCAAATTAATGTTAATAACTAGCCGACAGAAAAGAAATAAGCTAGCAGATAATACTCTGAAAATTATGTATGATGATTTAGAGTTGGAGCTTTCTTGTACTGAGAAAGTTTTAGGAGTTCACATCGATCAGAACCTGGTTTGGAATAACCACTTCCAGCACATTTCCAAGAAAATATCTTCATATCTTTGGCTCTTATCTCAAATTAGAACATACCTGTCTGTGCAGCACAAACTTTTGTTCTACAATGCATACATACAGCCTCATCTTGAATATTGCTGCATTGTTTGGGGGAACTCGTCCAATTACAATACACACAAAATTGACCAGTTGCAAAGGAGAGCTTGTAAATTCATACTAGGAGACGACTATAAATCACTTGAAGATTCTCGTAATCGACTAAATATTTTATCATTTGAAGAAACGCTATTTTTGCACAAAGCTAAACTTATGTATAAGATAGCTAATAATGTTGCTCCTGTCTACCTAACAGAATTGTTTAATTTGAGAAGTAATGAAAATAACATTAGTAATACCACGCTGGTCTGGCATTCAACACAGGCAACGAGGCAACGTACTTTAAAACACGATTGTTTTCGCATTCTTCTTACATTAATTTGAAAATATCATTCTTACGGACCCGGCAGTTTGTTAGACCTCTTAGTCAGACCAGATTTTCGAAGAAATTCCGTCTAGTATTGATGCAGTGCTTGAATAAGTTTTTTCACCAATTCGTTGGCTGGTCGTTGTAGCCCAAAAATTGTTTTCAAGCATTTCTTGAATATGCATATCAATTCAGTAAAACTTTTGAGTCCTATTACAAGAGTAGGGGGTCGGATGGTCCGTGAGACTATACTTCCGAAACAAACTTATCCTGATGAGCAGAACAAGCAGGTTCCTTGTACGCTGACTTCGTTGCCTGTGTTGAATGCCAGACCAGTGTGAATACGCATCTAAATTTACGATCTGTGTCTAACAGAAACTTCCATATTCCTAAACCTAATATCAACTTATTCAAATGCAGTTTTTCATATTCTGGCGCTCTTGTTTGGAACAGCATTCCCCTGAGAATAAAAAAGTTGAATACCATTGAATCTTTCACAAACAACTGCTTAAACTGGATGAAAGGTGAACAAACATGCTGAAATGATTATTCATTACTGCTGCCTCCACCGCCATTTCAGAATTTCAATCATTATTACTCTATATATTGCTTAGAAGTTTTCAAAATCACATTACATTCAGCTGACTGTTGAATATTGCATAATTCCATTATTATTACCCATTCACAGTATCATGCTATTGTATCTAATGTTCTTTTTTGCCTTTCACAATTGTTGTATATGTATATGTTCTTGAGGGCCTCGGGGAAGATTGGCCTTGCCAACCGAGTTACCCTCACTAAATAAAGACATTACTTACTTACTTACTTTAGAGAGTAATCGAAATTTTGAATCACCGCCATTATTTGCGTCAGCACTGTACTATGCATGTAACGTTAAAACTAACGTCGTTTCAACGTCTATGCAGCGTTTAGAAAATTCGGGTTGTTGAGATCTCAATATGAATTGCCTGAGCTAGAGGTTCAACACCATATTATTGTTTTGTTATTGTCATTATTATAATCATTGCTATTTTAAGAAGCACTATACGAAAGAGCTTATCGGACGACTGTTCATATTTGAATCCCTTCGTAAGAAAACTTGTCTCAAAGCATTTGCGATCTGTGCATTCTCAAACCAGAATGCGCACATTCAAGCACTCTTGGTAGAGAATGCTCACGTCAGTATGATATCCTTGTACATTTTCAGGTTGCGAACTCTGCATGCACTGACCACACTGCGTATTTGCGCAGGCTTGTCTGCAGGCAGAGTTCGCATATGGTTTATAACGCAATTTGGCACCAAGCTACAATGTACGCCTGGTGTTCATTGTTGAACATGAAACTGAAATTATCAGTGGACATAACTGATTCATAAATTTCATATTTGACGTGTATATATTGTTAATATGTCTCTCCAGTATAATGATAATTGTTAAAATATTTAGCCTACAAACCATAACCCTTAAAGTATAGTATGTTGAAAGAAAACTTGCTCATGAATATCGAACAATTTTTATTGGAACGGTGTTGGGCTCAGCTGAAGGCCGAAGGGTAGATCTCTACAATGCCACTGCGGTGTAGATAAAACCCCGGCTTTGGAGAAGATGAAGGAGGCTATTAAGTTTAATAGATGGATGAATGACTTGCGATTTTTACGTCCTTTTCAACAGTATTTCAGTCATATCAGGACGATGGGACGATGATAATGAAAGGCTGTGTGCAATGGAACCCCGTTTACGGTAGGAAATATTCTCGACTCAAGCGGGGCTCGAACCCGGTCCGCTAGATCGGTAGGCCAGCGCTTAACCCACTGAGCTACCGGGGCTCCTATATTAAGTTTAAAGTTCAGGGCCCAGTTGTTCAAAGCATCGTTAGCCTAACAAGCTTGTTAAGGGGTCAATCATTAACTGTTTTATGACTTTATAAAAAATACACTGATATTTTTTGTTGAAAAATGTGAGAAGTTTCTGTAGTGCAAAAGTTTCTCACCGTTTTTCAACAAATACTTTGGAGTATTCGAGATATGAACATTTGAAATAACGAAATGTTACATTGTAACTAACGACCTCGTTAAATTTGAACTGTTACAACTGGACCCATTTTATTTCATCATCAAGAAAGTCCTGAAGGAACAGTGACATTGAAAGTATAAGACTGAAATAATGGGACAATTAAAATTTTCGATTTGAGCCTGTCTGTCCACCTATCTGTTCGCCTGTCAGTCTGTCTGTCCGTCCGAAACACCTTTGACCGCTGTAAACCTCAAGAACTATCTATGTTTGGAACATGTATAAGAATGAACATGCGAAATGAGCGGACCCTTAGTTTTCGTGCTCTATTGGTGTTCTTTTTTCGATTACAAAAATCTAAAAAAAAACAGCTTTTAAATCAATTAATGTCCTTGTATTTAGCTTACAGTTACGGGATTATGTGTAGATGACCAGATTAATATGACCAAAATTTCATCAACTCCTTAGATTGACCCTTTGTTTCCGTGGAAGATTAATGAAAATCCACCTAGTGATTCAAGACATATCATGACGTCATTCCAAATAGTTGGTCCTTTGTGCCTTTGTGGAACGAACTTATCAGAGAGTGAGTGTCAACTGACACTTAACAGGTTTTCTGTCGACACGTCTCAGACAAAATGCATCTTTTTACAGCAGCAGCTGCACAGACATGCAATCATATGCAAAGAGCACTGCATGTACAGACATTCTCTGGCTGTTAAATGAATTACTAAAATCATTCCAAGTAATAAATGATCGCCTATTAATCTGTTGGGAGAAATGTATGACGTCAGACACAGAAAAAACAACATATGCTGGGTAAGGGAAGCTTTTGAGAGAATTCGAGTATGCATTTCAAAAGATAACATTGAGCCGCGACACGACAAAACCAACAATGTGGTTGTGCGCCCAGCGCAGACTCAGATCAGCCTGGGCATTCGCCCAGTCTGATCAGACTCACTGCTAGGCGCTTAAAAGGTAGCTTAGGATCACAGCTACCTCCATGCGGACAGCGAAGACTCTGGTCAGACTGGGCGGATGCCCAGGCTGATCTGAATCTGCGCTGGACGCACAACCACACTGTTGGTTTTCTCGTGTCGCGGCTCATTTTCATTTCGCACACATCTTAAGAAGGCTGGCCCACCGTAAGACAGGTTATCTCACGATGCCCGCCCATATTGTACAATCAGGGATTCTATCCATTATGATCAGTCTTCTTATATTTCCCACTTAGCATTTTGATTTATTTTTCATCCGCATTTTACTTTTCAAAAAAGTTTTAATTTCTTTAAAATGAGCCTTTTATCAGACAACGGAAATCCTTATTCAAAGTGCAGTATCATACAGATTGAATAGACCAATTGTGAAATTTCAAATAAAATTTGGTACGACAGCCATTTAAACAAAAACGTTTGTACCCATGTATTTGGTTTACCGCAATGATACTAAATGATTGGACAAAATTGCCTGAACAAACTGTATAACCAGGATATTTTAACCAGGGCAGAGTGTTTGGCCAGGGTCTTCACTGTTTATTATTCCGAGAGTATATTTGAGCCGCGACACGAAAAAAAACGGCATGTGCGCCCGCGAAGACTCAGATCAGGCTGGGCATCCACCCAGTCTGATCAGAGTCTTCGCTGTCACATGAAGCTAGCTTAGACAATTGGCTACCTTTTAAGCCCAGGCTGACCTGAGTCTTTCCTGGGCGCATATGCTACTTTGTTGGTTTTGTCGTGTCGCGGCTCATTCGACACATTATCAGATTGTCAAATCTTAACTCTTCAAAAGATGCCAAGAAATAAAAGTACACGTGGTTTAGTTTGCAAGCAGTGTTCACCCAGATAAAGCGGCTCATGATGAGTCGCCTCATCTGGATCTATACTGTTCGTCTCCATCTTGTCATTGAATTCTCAATATGTAAGTTGAAATTTTGCAGACGTCAATTGTGTCGTCTGCTTTTCTTGGCGCTTTCAGGATTTTATGTATCGCAATACTTAGGTTAAACGATGAGTATCAATAGTTACCTTTGATAGTTGTTCATTGTTTGTCATCTTACTTGTATAAATAGTGATACCATAAAATATGCTGTCATGTTACATTAATAATGTAACGTACATCACTGACTTTATACGAATATTCCTTGTCCCAGTATAAACACTTTTCTTTTGAAATATCTAAAACATGAGTCGTGTCTTAAGGCAATCTGTTTAAAACTTCTGGGAACTGAGCATGCTCAGAAAAGCCTGCGCAAATGCGCAGTCTGGTCAGATCAGGAAAGTTAATATACTTCAGAAAGCGAACTGCTATACTCTGAACTGGGCTTTGTTTGTACACAGGCCCGTCTCGAAATGCACAGTTCGCATATAGTATATTCTCGAGACCAGGTTTTATAATGTCACAGCCAGGATACTGACTTATGTCAAATTGCTATATATATCTGGCAAAACCTAATTGGAGCAATTGTTATTATTATTATTATTATTTTTATTATAACATGTATCTGTCTGTCTGTTATTGTTTTTTTTCTCTGCCTATCCCGTTGCCGTGTGTTCCCCGATTTATGCTACTCCTAAACCAAACCAGCCTGACAGAGTAAAAAAGTTTGACAAGGCGCTGCTGTGCGTGATATCTTGCACTCACTGGAAATTCCAGTTTAATCGATCTGCTTTTCCAGCGGATTATTTATAAAAGTGGTGGTGAGCGGTTGAGGTTGAGCCTGTTTTAACACCTTTAAGACGCGCCTAAAATTAATAATAATGATAATAAAAATAAAAATAGACAAATAAATAAACTAATAAACGGCACAGATCCAGATGGAGCGCCTCTTCTGGATCTACAGCTCTTTGCTGTCTAGTCTGTGAATTCTCATATGAGCCGCGACGTGACAAAACCAACAATGTGGTTGTGCGCCCAGCGCAGACTCAGATCAGCCTGGGCATCCGCCCAGTCTGATCAGAGTCTTCGCTGTCCGCATGAGGGTAGCTTAGACCCTTAGCTACCCTTTCAGCGCTTAGCGAAGTCTCTGATCAGATTGGGCGAATGCCCAGGCTGATCTGAGTCTGCGCTGTGCGCACAACCACTTTGTTGGTTTTCTCGTGTCGCGGCTCATATAACATAGCTTGGACTCAACACTTCTTACTGTTTTGGAATTTTGCAGGCGTGACCTTTGTCTTCTGCTGGAGTTAAAATTGAAAAAAAAAAATCATTCGTGTAATTTCCAATTTATAAAGCTTAATACTTACGGAGTTGGTAATTTAACCCAAAATCGGTACCGCTTAACAATAATTACATTTAAGTCTGATAAATTTACATTCCTAATCATTTCATATCCATGGATGAGACTTCCAAATACTCTTTCGAACCGCTTTTGACAATCTAAAGCTCATGACCTGCTTTTCAAGTTCAGAACTCGTCTTGAAATTTCATTAAATAAATAAGATTTAGTATCAAACTTGTAAATTCAACCTGTTCAACTTTTATGTACAGTATATGGATGAATGGATGATAAGTTTAACGTCCCCTTTCAACAGTATCCCAGTCACAGCGAGAAGATGTTAGGATGATAATGAAAGGTTGTGTGTAATAAACTCCCGTTTATGGTCTAAAGAATTCCGTCAACGGCGGGATTCGAACCTGAGACATGCTGTAGGGAATATGCACATGGAATACTTTGATCAGACTCTGGAAATCATCCATGAACGATTAGGATCCATCGACCACTCGACCACACTGCAAGAACGCCGTGAACGTCGAGCCTATGTTGTGAGGCGGATGTATGACGATACTTTAGGGCGCTTTTAACAGTATTTCAGCCGATGAAAAGGTGATAATGAAAGGCTGTGTGCAACGGAGCTCTGTTAACGGTTGGGAAAAAATCCAAATCCATGCCAAAGCTGTGCTATTTTCTGTATCATTATTTATAGCTAGCATTTCAAACTCCCGTTTTCAATTATTCAGCGTCGTCGCGTTTAAAGGTGAACGGTGCACATGGAATACTGGCGAAAGTATGTGCACTTAATGCTGGTTAACCGCTTGGGAGATCTAAGCTTGCCCAGGAAAAGTGTGGCTAGGTTAACTGACCTTAACTGACGAGCAAGACAGACTAGGATGATCCACGAATTCTGCTCAGAGACAGTCTTAAACAATCCATAAACCCTGGGAATCTCCGAGACTCAGTCAAGATAGCAGCATCGTGTTAAAAGGGACCTAAAGTTACTTATGTACAGCAAATATCTGACTCTGTGCACCGTGCCGGGCCGCGTAGAGCAATCGATAGTGCGTCTGACTTAAGAGCCAGAGGTCCCGGGTTCGATACCCGGTCCGGCCACTTACTTTCGTTTCTTCTTCGGCTGATTCAAGAAGGGCAGTTGTCAGTTACTGGCGAAAGTATATGCAATTAATGCTGGTTAACCGCTTGGGAGGTCTAAGCTTGCCCAGGAAAAGTGTTGCTAGGTTAACTGACCTTCCCTAAATGACCATATCTGTTAACCGTTGACGTAAAGCAATAAAACAACAAAACAGCAACTGTACACCATGCACAGTTTCAGATGTTTGCTACGTATGTGCCTTACTTTAGGTCATCTTTAACACGACACTGCGGAGTTATTATGATAGGAAGGCATATAAAAGAAGGCCTCTGTATATTATGTACTTTAGCATTGTTAAATGGCTATATGTAATTATGTTAATAATCTCAATATTAATGTACCAGTACTCTTATTCTAGTCAAACTGTCTTGATATTACGACCCCTGACAAGGAAAATTTTGGTGGATTCTCTGACAACCATACCAGCTATCGGCCCTCCGACGAAAAAAAAAAAAAAAAAAAAAGAATATATACAGATTATTCATGATCCACAGGGAAGACTAATATAACTGTGCGAATATGCATGCTGATCTGCCGATTTGCTATTCGCTCATTTCTCGTGGCCTCATTCGCTGGTGACGCGGTCCGTGTTTTATTCATCGATGTAAAATAGGTCCGCTCCTCACCCGGCATAATATTATTAATTTCAGCTATCGTTGAGAACAAGTATTCACTGGCTTGGAGTGTATCAAGTATTGTCCTTAAAACGGACAGGCACGATTGCATGGTACAGTGGACTCGACAGTATCGGACCAAGTCCAATAAAACTCCCGTTTTGTTGTATATGAATGCTAAAAGTATGTATGTTATGACACAAAACAATTGCAAAATATCCGTTCTATCTATCCATGTCAAAATATTTATGAAATTTATTCCTTTAAGGGCAGATAACCTATGCAGACTTACTGGAGGGTCCTGCGACAGTAACGAATCAGGTGCGACAGTATCGGATCATATGATATTATTTTATAGGAGAGTTTCTCCGATGCATTCTGACAACCTTTTTAGCTTCAATAATTTTGCTACATAAACAGTTGGACCTATTAGACTCTCTGAGGAAACTTTTACGGCCTTTCAACGATATTTTTCATGTTGTCCTTCACCAGCAACGGTTTTGTCTGTTAAATAAAAGTTGAATGTATACAAAACTACAAGCATGCCAAAAAATTCTTAACTCAGTAATCCCCTGCGCCTCATAGCATGGAACTACTCAAACAGTAAAGATCATAAACTGCCTTTGCAAAGTGTAGACCCTGATAAGACCGTGGTGTCTGATCAGGATCAACAAATTTACCGTGATTTTCCGCCTTATCGATATTTCAGTGCAATCAGTGTATAAACACTACATGGTCATTCAACGAGTTCTCCGGCATTAATCTGAGTCTACACAGTGTACAGATGTCCCTCCGATGAACGCCAGTCATTATTGGGTTCACATTCATGCGAGCTGATCTTGAATGTTTCAACAGAATGTTTAGCAGAAGCTTGGTTGTGCTACGCATAACCTTCATTATCATACGCTAGAATGTGGGGCTTGGGATGGGGGATATTTTACAAAAAGGATGTTGTCTTAGTTTTAAACTGATTTTCTTTGAAAAAAAAAGACACATCAGCCACTCAGGTAGTTGATTTATGACTTGTTTTCAGCATCAGACCATACATCCAACATGCAGTTTCCAGCTGAGGCCTGTATTTCAGTTCAAGTTATATAATGATCCGTTACTGTCGCACGTCGGTGCCTCACTTTTCAAGTCTTTAGTTTCATCAAATACTGGGATGTCACAAAAATAATGACTGCCTGCAATTTTAGGGATGCCAGGACACATTACAAAGCAAAATTGGTTTCAATCGCCTAATGATAAAATAGTTTAAATAACCGAAATCTATCTTGGGGGTAACGAGCAACAGGCAAAATGCAAGCGCCGCTGAAGAGGGGCCAAGCTTTTCAACAACTCTGACTTGTTTCTCAGCCGCAGATTTCGGTCGAATTTTTCACCCTGCACTTTGTGATTGGTCGAACTTTATGACTGTAATATAATGGTAAAAAATATCTGCTTCATTTGTGAGAATTATGGGTGATAACCTAAGAGTGATCCGATACTGTCGATGATCCGATACTGTCGAGTCCACTGTACATATCATTACTGGGATTGTTGCCCCGCATCAAATCAGCGGCTGAAACCATCAACGTCCAGTCATCCAAAATTACTCCATTAATAAACAATGCGAAAACTGATGCTTTCATTTAAAAATTGAGTTGGTACTAAGTCACGATTTGTAAGTCAAATTTATTCGAGGCGCGTCACTCAAAGAGGACTCTTAACGTATTTTCAAAAGGTCATCACTCAGACTAGCCTGTGAACTCATGCAGCCTTCGTTTCGTATCAGTAGGATAGAGTCGGATAACTTCGGACAGCCGGTAAATTCGGACAGTGACATTGTTTCCTTTACATGTCAGTTGTTTGGAATTAAAAAAAAAAATAATTGGGCAAACATTGAAAATCCTGATGAGACGCTCATCTTGTCTCATCTTGATTTTCACTGTTTGCAAAGGTATGTCCGGAATTACCCGCTGTCCGAAGTTACCCGACTTTACCCTTCTCTGGGTCCATACGGGATGTTAGGGAACAACAAAGGATCTGATCAGACGGCGCGGATGTGCAGGCTGATCAGGGCCTTTGCTGTTCGCATATGCGGTAAGCACCATTTTTGCGTGTAGCGGCCCCAATTTTCGTTTCCTTTCACGGTTTGACTAAAATATGAAACAGTAACTTTTCTCAATGAAAAATGATAAGAAAATATAAAACAGCGGAAGAAAATTGTTTGTCAATATAACAAAAATCTTAGTTTTTTTTCTTACTTTTGGGCATGATATTTATTAGTATATGAACTACATGTATGAATCATACCTTTTTTACCGGAAAATTTCGCACATAAATCATAAAATATATTTTTAAGTATTTGTGAGGAAGTGTTTCAAGACAATAATTGAGTAATTCTAGTTCACCGAACGGGCCTTAGTGGATAAAAGCGCTGAGTCTTAAAGGTAGGTTCCTGGGCTAGCGATGTCAATTATGTCCACAAAATAATTTTGTCTTTTTCTGAGCAGTATTGAATTCTCTTATTTTTCTGAATTTGTTGCTATTGAGAAACTCGTCAGATGTTGAAGAAAATAGTCGTTTTCCCTTTTGGTTTATTTTCTTTCATTGGAATTCCAGTTCTAAAAATAACTATGTTTATTATGTCTATAAGTGCGCAATTTCTGATGCCATTCTCAAAAAGGTCAATTTTCCCTTGAAGTGAGCTCTCCTAGAGGTCCTGGCATGGCGGATGGGTTAAAACTATTCCAAAATGCAATGCAGCATGACATCAGCTGCGTTATCTATTTTTGGCGCGAACTAAAAATAGCGCTAACTGGTGTGCGAAGCAGAGTTAGGAAATCCCTTGCAAAACAACTTTTCTAATATTTTTTTGATTTACACTTTTTGGTGAAACATATTAGTTCCCTTTTATAAGTGCTTTCCAACAACTTGGATGAAAATTCATCAAAATTATGATGCATTCCAAAGTACAGGAACCTACCTTTAAGTGCCATTAAGTTTCTCTCAACTGGAGGTGAGTTCGAGCCTCGCTCGGCACATAAGTGAACAAGCTATGAGAAGTTATGTTTGCGGAAAGGTAAGGTAGTTTTTCCTCGAGAATTCCGGTTTTCGCCCAATCTGCTTTTTGCTTAGAATCAGATGATCTGCTCTTGTTAAAAATGGTGGTCGGATGGATCCAGTATATAGTCAAAATTTGCATTGTCATTTCGATTCAGCTTTTATATTCTATTTCATTTTATTTATTTTATTTCTTTTAGCCGCAGAAAAAACGCGTGTCAGGCGCAGTGTAGTTTTCGTTCTGATTTATATATCTTTATTCACGATTCATCGATATTCATGACCTAATAATCAAACAGTTTGTTTTATAAATGGATCTTAACATTATCTCACAACGATTTATGACTTTAAAAGCGGGTACATTTGTGTTATAATAAGTATAAGTAGTTTAATCGTTAAAGATCTACTTCTTTGCCAAACTACAAAAATATTTTGGGAATATATACATGGCAGCTCTGCAATAGATCAAACTGACAATTTGTCATCTGTTCAGGGCATGATCAAACTGACAATTTGTCATCTGTTCAGGGCATGATATTGCAATATAAAATATTCAAAACAAACAAATATATATAGGGGAGACCGGGGATAGTTGATGCACGGGGCAAGTTGATGCAGTCAGAATAAAAAGACAATGACGCCATTAGGGACGTCAGAAATGACGAATTAAAGTAGACATTGACGGCCGCAATCTTTTCCTGAAGTTTTGTGGAATTTGGACAACTGAGAATTTGGTGGAGAAAAGTTCATTTTTGGAACATCTAAGTAAATTTATGGTATTTTGTAATTTTTCTTTTAGCGCGCATTTGTTTCTGGTTGTTCATAATTCTTGTATGCACATAGGTAGAAAAATCTTTCATTTTCAAAATCATACGCTCTTCTGAAGGAAAACATTGTGTAATAGGTGTCTACCTTGCTGAATGTCACGTGGGGCAAGGTTGGGGCAAGTTGATGCAATGAGCATGTGGCATGTTGATACACCATAGAATCCTACTGTACTGTATTAGCTGTTCACAATATTTGGATGGACTTGATCTCTAACTGATGTAGAACTATGTAACAATAGTTTAAGCATTTCGGATTTGTTGTATTTTAGAATACGATGTATTTTATCATATTCATACAAATATACAATGGCATTTGAGCCATGTCACAGCAATTCCTACAATTTACTTGTGCGCACAGCAAAGACTCAATACATCCGCACAGTCTGATCAGAGTCTTTGCTGTGCGCTCTATGGATAGCTAAGGACCCCTACCTTTTCGTGTGGCCTTTGAAGACTCTGACCCGAATGTGATGATGCACAGGCTGGTCTGAGTCTTCGCTGGGCGCATATGTAAATTGTACGAATTGCTAGGCCCCGGATTATTCAATATAGCATCTATGACAATTAAATGATATTTTTCCCGTTTAAAGTGTTCTAAAGTTTCCAAAACAAAAGTATAGAATGTTTTGATCATTTCATCGTACAATTATTCATTTACAAACATCCCTTCTAGAGATCTTTTGCTGGAGATAACTTCAATTGCTAAAATAAATGAATAATAAAAACGGAGGGAAAATATACCAAAATTCAAGGAATACTATTTGAATTTAAAAGCAGAAAAGACAGACCTTTTAGTATATACAAATATGATGAATATTGGGCAACCCGGTCACGAGATATATCAAGAAGTCTAAAAAGTGCATCAACTATCCCCGGTCTCCCCTAACACATCTGGAAGGACCGCGATCGAAATCATGTGATTGGTCCAACTAGGGGACGCTAGGCATACATGGTATCAACTATGATAAAGAATTTTAGCATCGTAAATCGTGTAGATAGGTTCTAGGGGAAATTATCCAATTAACTATACTGCACAAGTGAGCAGGAACCATCACTCGTCCAATACCCCCTCGAAAGTACAAGACACTTTAATTCAGACAGGTAAAATCTGATTGAGTGCTATATAGTCGTACAGTACCTGAAAATGTATGGCCATTTACTAAAGCGACTTTTTTGTAACTGCAACTAATCTCCTTTTCTTCACCTGATTTTCATAAAAAAAAATGTCAAGACGTTGTTTTCCCCATCAGAAAATTGATCATATTTCATCGAGGTTATGATAGGACCCATGCTCACAGTATCCGAACGCACTGGACCATCTCTTCCGGTTTTCATAGCGTTGAATCGAGAGTACAGAATTCGCTTATAACCAGTAGCCGGAAATCATTATATTTTGAGTTTTTATCCGGAATCTACTGCGTCGTTTATAGTTATTCAGCTTCGAAAATGTAAAGGGTTAAGTTTAATATAATTTTCTCTTCGGTCTTTTACTTTATTGCCCTGTACAATGAAAAACTCCTTGCCGTCGCAGTTTTTTTTTTCAGAACAGCAAGGGCGTAGCTACTTATACGCAAATACGCAGGTGCGTATTGAAATTTTGTCAAATTGACAAAATTTCAACACACACTTGCGTATTTTCATGCTGAAATGTTGTTAATTGGGCATAATTTTAATGCTAACTGCCAACAGACAGAAAATTTGAAATATCTTAGCGGATTAACACCTATCATAACCCTCAGTGAGTATAAAGCATAATTGTGCGTACAGTGTATTTGCCCCTAGCTACGCCCCTGAACAGCTTAATTTAACACGAGATTGTGTCGTGCAAAACTTAGCTATCATTCTTTTATCAAAACTAATAAACTGTAGATTGATAACGCCTTCCGTTTATTCTAAAGATTTTTTATAAAACATGTAAGAAAATGCTCAAAATGGTTTAAGAATCATGCCAAGGGCGATTTGAAAACTGTACCAATTACTACCCACCCATACACGACATTGTACAGGGTAATAAAGTAAAAGACGGAAGAGCAAATTATATTAAACTTACCCCTTTACATTTTCGAAGCTGAATAGCTATAAATGACGCAGCAGATTCCGGATAAAATCTCAAAACATAATGATTTCCGACTACTGGTTATAAGCGAACGTTTGTACTCTCGATTCAACGCTATGAAAACCGGAAGAGATTGTACATGTAGTTCGGATAATAACTGACTTCAAAGATAAAATTGATGCCGAACAAATTTTGCATCTGTCCAATGACCTTGACCTACTTTTGCAAGGTCGTGGGGCAGATGTAAATACTGAGGATAGTATTAATAATTTTTGCAGTAAAGTGTCAAAGATTCTTGTGTCTGCCGCGGAGGGGAGTGGCATGATTTCAACAAAAAACGTCCCACGGGAAAGTACAGAAAATGAAACCCTGGTTTAACAATGAGAGTAGAGAGAAAAGACAAAATTATCTTAAATCAAAGCATAAATTTAGGAGAAACAGAGAAATTATGATGATATGGTTGCTTGTAGTAAAATTTACAAGAAGCAAATTAACAAACAATTTAGAGAGTACCATAATAGTATTTCAAATAAGCTAAGAAGTTTAAGGCATACAGACCCTAAATCTTACTGGAATATGTTGAATAAATTTTCTGGGGAAAGAAAAGAAGTATTGAAAAAAGTTTCAACAGAAGTTTTTTATGAACATTTTAGCAAACTCAACACAAATAATCCTGACGGTGACCTAGCTGAATTTGATCTACAAAAAGTTTCAGATTCCAATACTGAGTTAAACAGCCCTATAACAATAGCAGAAATTTCTAAAATAATTTCTACTTTAAAAAATCAGAAAGCTTGCTCAGCAGAAGATTATATTTTAAATGAATATATCAAATACTCAAAAGATTCTCTTCTTCCAATTTATTGTAAATTCTTTAACCTAATTTTGCAAAATGGTATTGTCCCAGATGCATGGTGCAAAGGCTATATATTACCAATTTATAAAAATAAAGGAGACCAGCAAAATGCAGATAATTACAGAGGAATAACCATTTTAAGTTGTTTTGGAAAACTATTTACCAGTATTTTAAATCATAGAATTAATACATTTTTAGAAAAATCAGGTATCTTATCGGAAGAGCAGGCTGGTTTTCGTAAAAATTACGCCGCGGGAACAACAGATCATATTTTTCCCTTAAAATGTTGGTTGATTTATATCTGTTTAAAAAACAACATCTTTACTGTGCATTCATTGACTATAAAAAAGCCTTCGATTCTGTTAATCGAACAGCATTGTGGCATAAACTAATACAAAATAATATTGATGGAAACGTCTTTCGTGTTATTCATAATATGTATCAAAAAGCAAAATCATGTGTAATGGCTGGCAACAACATTTCAAACTTTTTCAGCAGCTCAGTTGGTGTCCGACAAGGAGAGAATTTATCCCCAATATTGTTTTCTTTATTTCTAAATGACCTTACTCAGTTTATGTCTAAACACTACGAAGGCCTGAACCTACTTACTGATGAAATTCATTCTGTATTTGATAATGAAGATATTGAGGTATATTTTAAATTGTATTTACTTCTTTATGCGGATGATACTGTTATTTTTTCAGAGACAGCAACTGACTTACAAAAGGCTCTTGATGCAATGCAAAACTATTGTAACACTTGGCAGCTTAATATTAACACATCAAAAACTAAAATTGTTATATTTTCAAAAGGTAAGCTGAGAAATAAGCCAGTTTTCACATTAAATGATGACCATCTTGATGTTGTTGATGATTTCGATTATCTTGGTGTCAGATTCAATTTCAATGGAAACTTTGCCAAAAATAAGAAACGCTTGATTGACCAAGCAAGAAAGGCTATGTTTTCTCTAATGAAGAAATCAAGAAAGCTGTGTTTGCCTTTTGATATTCAAGTACATTTGTTTGATAGTATGATTGTTCCTATACTGTTGTATGGTTCAGAGGTGTGGGGCTGTGAAAATGTTGACATTATTAACAGATTCCAATTGAAATTTTGTAAAATGTTACTTGGTTTAAAAATGTCAACTCCTAGTGTTATGATTTATGGTGAACTTGGTATCACACCCCTGAACTTAAGCATACAGAGTAGGATTCTGAACTTCTGGGCAAGAAATATCAATGGCAAACAAGAAAAGATCAGTGTATTACTTTATAAACTTGTGTACGAGATGCATAAGAGGGACATCTTTCACTCCCCATGGATTATGTATGTTGAGAACACCCTAAATAGGTTAGGATTATCAAATTACTGGCTTTCACAATCCGTTAGCAATTTAGATTCTTTCAAACGCAAGGTTAAGACTGTTATTCATGATAATTTTATTCAAACGTGGAATAGTAATGTCTTTGAGTCATCAAAATGTACTAACTATCGAATTTATAAGAACTCATTAAAGTTTGAATCATATCTAAACATATTGCCAATAAATCTTTCTACTATAATGTGTAAATTTCGGTGTTCAAATCATAAACTACCCATTGAGAAAGGTCGCTTTTTGGGTATTGACAGAAATCAACGTTTTTGCAATTTATGTAATTCAAATGAAATAGGCGATGAATATCATTACGTGTTTCAGTGTGGCTCCTTCTCTGCGGACAGACACAGGTACCTTTCACCGTATTATCATCAAACACCTAGTACATATAAGTACGAGTCACTCATGACCTCAACTGATACTGATACTTTGACAAGACTTGCATTGTTTCTGAAAAGCATAATGTCAAAATTTTCCTGATGTGTTTAGAATGTCATCTGCCTTGTAGCAGTACCTATTCATTCTAGTTAACATTTTAATGTTTGTGTATTTTTTTATATTTTTTCTTCATTTTGTCTCACCATGTTTATATGTATTTTTGAAGTTCTAGTCAGCTCTGATGCCTGTATGGGCCTAGAGTAATAATAAATCTTGAAATAAATCTTGAAATCTTGAAAAAAAAAAAAAAAAAAAAAAAAAAAAAAAAAAAGATACTGTGATGCTACCAGAGTTACAGCCCCTTGATCAATAAGGGCACAACTTTTGTGGCCGCAACTTCTTCAGTTTTCAACAGATTTTTCACAAAACCATGAAGATATTTTTTTCATTATCTGAAGTAGATGATGTTTCAACGGAGTTTAGTGAATGTAACTGCTGCTTAAGTGTTTTATGTTATCACACGCATGTTATCATACGAGTAATTAGACATTTTTTTTCTGTCAGAATAGGTTTATTTTTCGTTCTTCAAAACTTTCAAGGGTTTCTGTCATCGTAGCAGCTGACTCTCATTTTCAGGGAGACCAGGCCCAAAGGTTATAAAATTCTTTTCATACTTAACTCAGCTGAGCATGAAATTTTACCTGCTAATAAATAGCAAATTACTGATAACTACAGGGCTTTTTGTTGGCTCAGTTTAGCTGAGTATGAAAATTTTCTCTGCTTATCAATATGAAAATGCCAACATTAGTTGGCATTTTTATGTTTATCAGCAGAGAAAATTTCATGCTCAGATGACAGCTGAGTTGGGGTGGGGGTGGGGAGGGGCCGTAAATGGAAGTGTGTCCATTCACCATAATACGGTACTTATGATAAGAAAATGCGCGGATGTGCAGGCTGATCAGGGCCTTTGCTGTTCGCATATGCGGTAAGCACCATTTTTGCGTGTAGCGGCCCCAATTTTCGTTTCCTTTCACGGTTTGACTAAAATATGAAACAGTAACTTTTCTCAATGAAAAATGATAAGAAAATATAAAACAGCGGAAGAAAATTGTTTGTCAATATAACAAAAATCTTAGTTTTTTTTCTTACTTTTGGGCATGATATTTATTAGTATATGAACTACATGTATGAATCATACCTTTTTTACCGGAAAATTTCGCACATAAATCATAAAATATATTTTTAAGTATTTGTGAGGAAGTGTTTCAAGACAATAATTGAGTAATTCTAGTTCACCGAACGGGCCTTAGTGGATAAAAGCGCTGAGTCTTAAAGGTAGGTTCCTGGGCTAGCGATGTCAATTATGTCCACAAAATAATTTTGTCTTTTTCTGAGCAGTATTGAATTCTCTTATTTTTCTGAATTTGTTGCTATTGAGAAACTCGTCAGATGTTGAAGAAAATAGTCGTTTTCCCTTTTGGTTTATTTTCTTTCATTGGAATTCCAGTTCTAAAAATAACTATGTTTATTATGTCTATAAGTGCGCAATTTCTGATGCCATTCTCAAAAAGGTCAATTTTCCCTTGAAGTGAGCTCTCCTAGAGGTCCTGGCATGGCGGATGGGTTAAAACTATTCCAAAATGCAATGCAGCATGACATCAGCTGCGTTATCTATTTTTGGCGCGAACTAAAAATAGCGCTAACTGGTGTGCGAAGCAGAGTTAGGAAATCCCTTGCAAAACAACTTTTCTAATATTTTTTTGATTTACACTTTTTGGTGAAACATATTAGTTCCCTTTTATAAGTGCTTTCCAACAACTTGGATGAAAATTCATCAAAATTATGATGCATTCCAAAGTACAGGAACCTACCTTTAAGTGCCATTAAGTTTCTCTCAACTGGAGGTGAGTTCGAGCCTCGCTCGGCACATAAGTGAACAAGCTATGAGAAGTTATGTTTGCGGAAAGGTAAGGTAGTTTTTCCTCGAGAATTCCGGTTTTCGCCCAATCTGCTTTTTGCTTAGAATCAGATGATCTGCTCTTGTTAAAAATGGTGGTCGGATGGATCCAGTATATAGTCAAAATTTGCATTGTCATTTCGATTCAGCTTTTATATTCTATTTCATTTTATTTATTTTATTTCTTTTAGCCGCAGAAAAAACGCGTGTCAGGCGCAGTGTAGTTTTCGTTCTGATTTATATATCTTTATTCACGATTCATCGATATTCATGACCTAATAATCAAACAGTTTGTTTTATAAATGGATCTTAACATTATCTCACAACGATTTATGACTTTAAAAGCGGGTACATTTGTGTTATAATAAGTATAAGTAGTTTAATCGTTAAAGATCTACTTCTTTGCCAAACTACAAAAATATTTTGGGAATATATACATGGCAGCTCTGCAATAGATCAAACTGACAATTTGTCATCTGTTCAGGGCATGATCAAACTGACAATTTGTCATCTGTTCAGGGCATGATATTGCAATATAAAATATTCAAAACAAACAAATATATATAGGGGAGACCGGGGATAGTTGATGCACGGGGCAAGTTGATGCAGTCAGAATAAAAAGACAATGACGCCATTAGGGACGTCAGAAATGACGAATTAAAGTAGACATTGACGGCCGCAATCTTTTCCTGAAGTTTTGTGGAATTTGGACAACTGAGAATTTGGTGGAGAAAAGTTCATTTTTGGAACATCTAAGTAAATTTATGGTATTTTGTAATTTTTCTTTTAGCGCGCATTTGTTTCTGGTTGTTCATAATTCTTGTATGCACATAGGTAGAAAAATCTTTCATTTTCAAAATCATACGCTCTTCTGAAGGAAAACATTGTGTAATAGGTGTCTACCTTGCTGAATGTCACGTGGGGCAAGGTTGGGGCAAGTTGATGCAATGAGCATGTGGCATGTTGATACACCATAGAATCCTACTGTACTGTATTAGCTGTTCACAATATTTGGATGGACTTGATCTCTAACTGATGTAGAACTATGTAACAATAGTTTAAGCATTTCGGATTTGTTGTATTTTAGAATACGATGTATTTTATCATATTCATACAAATATACAATGGCATTTGAGCCATGTCACAGCAATTCCTACAATTTACTTGTGCGCACAGCAAAGACTCAATACATCCGCACAGTCTGATCAGAGTCTTTGCTGTGCGCTCTATGGATAGCTAAGGACCCCTACCTTTTCGTGTGGCCTTTGAAGACTCTGACCCGAATGTGATGATGCACAGGCTGGTCTGAGTCTTCGCTGGGCGCATATGTAAATTGTACGAATTGCTAGGCCCCGGATTATTCAATATAGCATCTATGACAATTAAATGATATTTTTCCCGTTTAAAGTGTTCTAAAGTTTCCAAAACAAAAGTATAGAATGTTTTGATCATTTCATCGTACAATTATTCATTTACAAACATCCCTTCTAGAGATCTTTTGCTGGAGATAACTTCAATTGCTAAAATAAATGAATAATAAAAACGGAGGGAAAATATACCAAAATTCAAGGAATACTATTTGAATTTAAAAGCAGAAAAGACAGACCTTTTAGTATATACAAATATGATGAATATTGGGCAACCCGGTCACGAGATATATCAAGAAGTCTAAAAAGTGCATCAACTATCCCCGGTCTCCCCTAACACATCTGGAAGGACCGCGATCGAAATCATGTGATTGGTCCAACTAGGGGACGCTAGGCATACATGGTATCAACTATGATAAAGAATTTTAGCATCGTAAATCGTGTAGATAGGTTCTAGGGGAAATTATCCAATTAACTATACTGCACAAGTGAGCAGGAACCATCACTCGTCCAATACCCCCTCGAAAGTACAAGACACTTTAATTCAGACAGGTAAAATCTGATTGAGTGCTATATAGTCGTACAGTACCTGAAAATGTATGGCCATTTACTAAAGCGACTTTTTTGTAACTGCAACTAATCTCCTTTTCTTCACCTGATTTTCATAAAAAAAAATGTCAAGACGTTGTTTTCCCCATCAGAAAATTGATCATATTTCATCGAGGTTATGATAGGACCCATGCTCACAGTATCCGAACGCACTGGACCATCTCTTCCGGTTTTCATAGCGTTGAATCGAGAGTACAGAATTCGCTTATAACCAGTAGCCGGAAATCATTATATTTTGAGTTTTTATCCGGAATCTACTGCGTCGTTTATAGTTATTCAGCTTCGAAAATGTAAAGGGTTAAGTTTAATATAATTTTCTCTTCGGTCTTTTACTTTATTGCCCTGTACAATGAAAAACTCCTTGCCGTCGCAGTTTTTTTTTTCAGAACAGCAAGGGCGTAGCTACTTATACGCAAATACGCAGGTGCGTATTGAAATTTTGTCAAATTGACAAAATTTCAACACACACTTGCGTATTTTCATGCTGAAATGTTGTTAATTGGGCATAATTTTAATGCTAACTGCCAACAGACAGAAAATTTGAAATATCTTAGCGGATTAACACCTATCATAACCCTCAGTGAGTATAAAGCATAATTGTGCGTACAGTGTATTTGCCCCTAGCTACGCCCCTGAACAGCTTAATTTAACACGAGATTGTGTCGTGCAAAACTTAGCTATCATTCTTTTATCAAAACTAATAAACTGTAGATTGATAACGCCTTCCGTTTATTCTAAAGATTTTTTATAAAACATGTAAGAAAATGCTCAAAATGGTTTAAGAATCATGCCAAGGGCGATTTGAAAACTGTACCAATTACTACCCACCCATACACGACATTGTACAGGGTAATAAAGTAAAAGACGGAAGAGCAAATTATATTAAACTTACCCCTTTACATTTTCGAAGCTGAATAGCTATAAATGACGCAGCAGATTCCGGATAAAATCTCAAAACATAATGATTTCCGACTACTGGTTATAAGCGAACGTTTGTACTCTCGATTCAACGCTATGAAAACCGGAAGAGATTGTACATGTAGTTCGGATAATAACTGACTTCAAAGATAAAATTGATGCCGAACAAATTTTGCATCTGTCCAATGACCTTGACCTACTTTTGCAAGGTCGTGGGGCAGATGTAAATACTGAGGATAGTATTAATAATTTTTGCAGTAAAGTGTCAAAGATTCTTGTGTCTGCCGCGGAGGGGAGTGGCATGATTTCAACAAAAAACGTCCCACGGGAAAGTACAGAAAATGAAACCCTGGTTTAACAATGAGAGTAGAGAGAAAAGACAAAATTATCTTAAATCAAAGCATAAATTTAGGAGAAACAGAGAAATTATGATGATATGGTTGCTTGTAGTAAAATTTACAAGAAGCAAATTAACAAACAATTTAGAGAGTACCATAATAGTATTTCAAATAAGCTAAGAAGTTTAAGGCATACAGACCCTAAATCTTACTGGAATATGTTGAATAAATTTTCTGGGGAAAGAAAAGAAGTATTGAAAAAAGTTTCAACAGAAGTTTTTTATGAACATTTTAGCAAACTCAACACAAATAATCCTGACGGTGACCTAGCTGAATTTGATCTACAAAAAGTTTCAGATTCCAATACTGAGTTAAACAGCCCTATAACAATAGCAGAAATTTCTAAAATAATTTCTACTTTAAAAAATCAGAAAGCTTGCTCAGCAGAAGATTATATTTTAAATGAATATATCAAATACTCAAAAGATTCTCTTCTTCCAATTTATTGTAAATTCTTTAACCTAATTTTGCAAAATGGTATTGTCCCAGATGCATGGTGCAAAGGCTATATATTACCAATTTATAAAAATAAAGGAGACCAGCAAAATGCAGATAATTACAGAGGAATAACCATTTTAAGTTGTTTTGGAAAACTATTTACCAGTATTTTAAATCATAGAATTAATACATTTTTAGAAAAATCAGGTATCTTATCGGAAGAGCAGGCTGGTTTTCGTAAAAATTACGCCGCGGGAACAACAGATCATATTTTTCCCTTAAAATGTTGGTTGATTTATATCTGTTTAAAAAACAACATCTTTACTGTGCATTCATTGACTATAAAAAAGCCTTCGATTCTGTTAATCGAACAGCATTGTGGCATAAACTAATACAAAATAATATTGATGGAAACGTCTTTCGTGTTATTCATAATATGTATCAAAAAGCAAAATCATGTGTAATGGCTGGCAACAACATTTCAAACTTTTTCAGCAGCTCAGTTGGTGTCCGACAAGGAGAGAATTTATCCCCAATATTGTTTTCTTTATTTCTAAATGACCTTACTCAGTTTATGTCTAAACACTACGAAGGCCTGAACCTACTTACTGATGAAATTCATTCTGTATTTGATAATGAAGATATTGAGGTATATTTTAAATTGTATTTACTTCTTTATGCGGATGATACTGTTATTTTTTCAGAGACAGCAACTGACTTACAAAAGGCTCTTGATGCAATGCAAAACTATTGTAACACTTGGCAGCTTAATATTAACACATCAAAAACTAAAATTGTTATATTTTCAAAAGGTAAGCTGAGAAATAAGCCAGTTTTCACATTAAATGATGACCATCTTGATGTTGTTGATGATTTCGATTATCTTGGTGTCAGATTCAATTTCAATGGAAACTTTGCCAAAAATAAGAAACGCTTGATTGACCAAGCAAGAAAGGCTATGTTTTCTCTAATGAAGAAATCAAGAAAGCTGTGTTTGCCTTTTGATATTCAAGTACATTTGTTTGATAGTATGATTGTTCCTATACTGTTGTATGGTTCAGAGGTGTGGGGCTGTGAAAATGTTGACATTATTAACAGATTCCAATTGAAATTTTGTAAAATGTTACTTGGTTTAAAAATGTCAACTCCTAGTGTTATGATTTATGGTGAACTTGGTATCACACCCCTGAACTTAAGCATACAGAGTAGGATTCTGAACTTCTGGGCAAGAAATATCAATGGCAAACAAGAAAAGATCAGTGTATTACTTTATAAACTTGTGTACGAGATGCATAAGAGGGACATCTTTCACTCCCCATGGATTATGTATGTTGAGAACACCCTAAATAGGTTAGGATTATCAAATTACTGGCTTTCACAATCCGTTAGCAATTTAGATTCTTTCAAACGCAAGGTTAAGACTGTTATTCATGATAATTTTATTCAAACGTGGAATAGTAATGTCTTTGAGTCATCAAAATGTACTAACTATCGAATTTATAAGAACTCATTAAAGTTTGAATCATATCTAAACATATTGCCAATAAATCTTTCTACTATAATGTGTAAATTTCGGTGTTCAAATCATAAACTACCCATTGAGAAAGGTCGCTTTTTGGGTATTGACAGAAATCAACGTTTTTGCAATTTATGTAATTCAAATGAAATAGGCGATGAATATCATTACGTGTTTCAGTGTGGCTCCTTCTCTGCGGACAGACACAGGTACCTTTCACCGTATTATCATCAAACACCTAGTACATATAAGTACGAGTCACTCATGACCTCAACTGATACTGATACTTTGACAAGACTTGCATTGTTTCTGAAAAGCATAATGTCAAAATTTTCCTGATGTGTTTAGAATGTCATCTGCCTTGTAGCAGTACCTATTCATTCTAGTTAACATTTTAATGTTTGTGTATTTTTTTATATTTTTTCTTCATTTTGTCTCACCATGTTTATATGTATTTTTGAAGTTCTAGTCAGCTCTGATGCCTGTATGGGCCTAGAGTAATAATAAATCTTGAAATAAATCTTGAAATCTTGAAAAAAAAAAAAAAAAAAAAAAAAAAAAAAAAAAAAGATACTGTGATGCTACCAGAGTTACAGCCCCTTGATCAATAAGGGCACAACTTTTGTGGCCGCAACTTCTTCAGTTTTCAACAGATTTTTCACAAAACCATGAAGATATTTTTTTCATTATCTGAAGTAGATGATGTTTCAACGGAGTTTAGTGAATGTAACTGCTGCTTAAGTGTTTTATGTTATCACACGCATGTTATCATACGAGTAATTAGACATTTTTTTTCTGTCAGAATAGGTTTATTTTTCGTTCTTCAAAACTTTCAAGGGTTTCTGTCATCGTAGCAGCTGACTCTCATTTTCAGGGAGACCAGGCCCAAAGGTTATAAAATTCTTTTCATACTTAACTCAGCTGAGCATGAAATTTTACCTGCTAATAAATAGCAAATTACTGATAACTACAGGGCTTTTTGTTGGCTCAGTTTAGCTGAGTATGAAAATTTTCTCTGCTTATCAATATGAAAATGCCAACATTAGTTGGCATTTTTATGTTTATCAGCAGAGAAAATTTCATGCTCAGATGACAGCTGAGTTGGGGTGGGGGTGGGGAGGGGCCGTAAATGGAAGTGTGTCCATTCACCATAATACGGTACTTATGATAAGAAAATTTCTGAGTAATGACACGTAGGTATCATCTTTACGGGCAGCCACGATTTCATACGTTTCGAGCCTTGTTTTTTTTTCAAGGTAAGAACAGCTTTTTCGGCGGCAATTTTTCAGCCAATGTCGCGCATTGTTGCAATGACTAATTCATGGTTTAAACCAACACTTAGAATAAGACTGTTGATGAAATGCGTAAATAATAACCTCAGTTCTTTTATTTTTCACGATCTGCGCACCTGTGGGTTGATGCATATTCCATCCATTTGTTATTAGTAGAAAATGTTAATTCGGCAAATATGGGGACACCATCATATTTTCTGCCAATATTTCAAAAAGGAGACAATTTTTTAAATTATTATTTCCTTCCCTAGGCGATGAAACCCTCCCAAATCATCGGTCTTCTCTTAGGGATAGAGTTTTCTACTAAAGGGGCAAATTCTTTCCTCTGAATTGGCCTGCATTTAGAATATTGAAAAAAAAAGTAAGTTGCAGATCTGTTCTTCCTGAAAGTGTAACCGTTTGTCTTAAAGAGAAAGCAGTGTCTGCTTTGAACTTGAAGAGGAATTTTTCCGGGGACGCAACTTTCATCTTTTTTTGCCCTCTTTCTCAGTGGGGATCAACTCTTAAAGGAAAGAATTTGCTCCCCTAGGAGCAAATTCTTTCCTTCAAGAGAAGACCTCATATTGGCAGGACTCTGTCATCCCCGGTATCAAACAGGAAGTCACAAAAGTTGCTCCTGATTACAAAAATGGCGGAAAACATGGAGATGTATCCATGCCCCTAAAGTAACTGTCTAACATTGCTTGCTTTATTTTTTTTTATATTTTATTCTTATTTTAATTTATTTTTTTTTAATTATTTTTTTATTCATTTACTTTTTATTTTATTGATTTATTCTTTATTTTTATTTTTTCCATTTTTTTTATAACATTTGCTCTTATATTTAACATGACTGCAGAAAATAATTTTGGCAATTCCTCCCAATGTTGCTGGGTAATTAGTAAAAAAAATTTTTGATTACAGATTAATAATAAATGTATTATACAGAGGAATATGGAATAATAATTTTACATGAGTCAATTATTTGTAACTATCGGAAAAGCTACAAAGGATTATATTTCTCTCATGGGTAATAACAAAATTAATGGAATTTCCTGACAGCAGCAGCTTTTGCCTCACGAAGATACCTGCCTATCAGGAAGGCCATGCAACCATTGTAGCAGTGGACGGCCCTGGAAGAATTTGACACTTTTTAATGCGTATTTATACACCGCTGTATTTTTCCGCCAGTTTTACAAAGGGGAACAACCATTGTGAGTTTCTGTTTGTTTCTCTGAAGGATGAAGCCCTTCCAAACTAGGGTCTTCACTTAAAGGAAAGAATTTGCTCCTACAGGAGCAAATCTTTCCTTTAAGTGTTGACCAACATTGAAAAGAGAGACAAAAACTTAAACTGCAGAATTGCCGTTGCTGATAACTGCGCCACTGTCACAGGTATGAAAGCAACCCAGTTTGAATAAAAACAACAAGGTTTCGCACTTGGCGCGTGATTTTTTTCTGATAATAAAGGTAAAAAATAATGATGCCACTAAGTTCAAAGTCATTAAGCAACAGAAAAAATGCCCTTTTCAGAGTCCTGCATCAAATTACTTTTGAAAATATGACAGTCTTATTTGTTAAAACGTGAAAGAAACCAAATACACGGATCGTCCAAATTATATAAAGATATGTGAATGTTTTAAAATTGTTCGCACAAGTATTTACTTCTTACTCGGATTTCTGAATTTTACAAAAAAAATCTTGATATAAAGAGAAAACTGGGATTTATAATAGCTTACAATATTGAAATGACAATTGTGATACGCAGATAGAAACATCTACAACCCATAAAAATTCAAAGTATTTGAGCAAATAGTTATAAGCAAGCATTTAAGATCATATCAGACCGCGGTCTGACCAGTGCCTAAAATCTTTGCCAATTTGTCTGCATCTTTTGGGCGCATAACTGCATTGTAAAATCAAACTGGTCTCGATTTCGATAATTGTTTTAAGTGTGCTATTCTTTTTTTTTTTTGCAATCAATGATCAGGCATCACAGATGTGTAAAAAGAAATATGGTTTCCTGTTTATCTGCGACTGGTGTTAGTGCTGTTACGAAAATTATATAACCCAGATCTAATTCTTACTAAACATTGAAAAAAAAATCGGAAATCGAGTTTCATACTATTAAAGGGAAAATTAACAAGCCTCTGCTACCTCTAGCCTCCTACTCCTCTCTGTCTGTCTGTCTGTCTGTCTGTCTGCTCTCTCTCTCTCTCTCTCTCTCTCTCTCTCTCTCTCTCTCTCTCTCTCTCTCTCTCTCTCACTTACATGCACACACACACGCACAAAAAAACTCAAGCGCCCATGCAAGACAGAGTCAAAGACAGTAAAGACATCGAATGCAGTGGGCAAACAACATGTTAAACATTGAAACAAAATTTTAACAAACGGTGATGCTTCGTTAAGAGTAGACCCCACTTTGCCGGAGGACTTACCAAGGAAGAAAACAGGATGTCATTAAAGTTAAGTCTCTTTGTAAAAATGGCGGAAAAGATATAGCTGTAACCAATTCACCTTAAAAATCACACCGGGTAGGCGGCAATCCTGAACACTCGCGGCAATCACGAACGCAGGTCAAAAAGGGGGGGGGGGGGGGGGGGGGGGGGGGGGGTGCCTATAAGGCCCTTTTTCTGCCCAAGAGCAAAATGTTTTATTTTCAGCTGATGATTAGACTATAGTGTCCGCTATACTGAATCAATAGTGGTTAAGCTCCGTAAGCCCTACTTTTGGAATAATGGGGTTATTAAAGTGGGTGGGGTAAATCAGCATGAACCAGGGGTGTCATATTATAAGCTATATTTCTCCTTCAAATTTAATGGCATTCATAAATACCTTCCTTTATAAGTTGAAGTAATGTCTTTGGTGACATCTTTTCTCAAATTCTATCTTTTGAAGTAAAATCTTATGTCTGCATAATTTCTTTTAGAGATACTGTCAATTTTCATTAATTTTGGTACTTTGAATTCAATATATTCTACCATATCTCTAGAACCAATAGATGACTTCTTACCAAACTAACATGGGTTCACCCTTGGGAGAGTGCAAACTGTTGATTAAATTTTGGTGACCTTGACCTTTGTTTCAAGGTCACAGTAAGACTTATAATGTTAATTTTAAGTCAAGTTTTGGCCATTGTGTACAAAGTAG
Source organism: Ctena decussata (assembly GCA_963989385.1). NCBI lineage: Eukaryota > Metazoa > Mollusca > Bivalvia > Lucinida > Lucinidae > Ctena > Ctena decussata. The sequence goes on from OZ022502.1 coordinate 23,370,309, forward strand.
CTCCTAAACTGATATGAAATCATGACCAAAGTGGCCTAAATTAAATATTATGAGGAGTTAGAACACTAGTTATGATCAAATGGCCATGACATCATCTTCAAGGTCAAGTTTAGGCTAGACAGAGTTTAACCAAAGATCTCACACAGCTAGTAAGCAGAAATTTAACAAATTTGTACGTTTCTATTTGTAAAACAATGCTAAATATGCATATAATGACCTTGACCTTGATCTGAAGGTCACCAATACATTCAGAAGTTCATTATTTTACAATAGACTTTTCTATAACCTTTAAGTTTAACCCAGTTCTGTTTCATTATGTTTGGCTTATACTGACCTTCAGACCAAGGTCAAGGTCAGTCTGTGCACATCAAACATTGATTTTCAAATGAAAACACTCAGATTTGGTACATTTCTGCTACCTGATTGATGAAATCTATGATTAAACTCTGTTTAGTCTAGTCATGACCTTGACCTTGAAGATGATGTCATGGCTATTTAATCATGATGTCATGGCCATTTAATCATAAGTAGTGCTCTAACTCCTCATAATGTTTAATTTAGGCCACTTTGGGAACAGTTCCATAACAATTCAGGAGCTACTGTGTAGACAATGGCCAAAACTTGACTTAAAATTGACATTATAAGTCTTACTGTGACCTTGAAACAAAGGTCAAGGTCACTAAAATTTAATCAACAGTTTGCACTCTCCCAAGGGTGAACCCATGTTAGTTTGGTAAGAAGTCATCCATTGGTTCTAGAGATATGGTAGAATATATTGAATTCAAAGTACCAAAATTAATGAAAATTGACAGTGTCTCTAAAAGAAATTATGCAGACATAAGATTTTACTTTAAAAGATAGAATTTGAAAAAAGATGTCACCAAAGACATTACTTCAACTTATAAAGGAAAGTATTTATGAATGCCATTAAATTTGAAGGAGAAATATAGCTTATAATATGACACCCCTGGTTCATGTTGGTTTACCCCACCCACTTTAATAACCCCATTATTCCAAAAGTAGGGCTTACGGAGCTTAACCACTATTGATTCAGTATAGCGGACACTATAGTCTAATAATCAGCTGAAAATAAAACATATTGCTCTTGGGCAGAAAAAGGGCCTTATAGGCGCCCCCCCTTTACGCGACTTTTTAGGATGAGTCGACAAAACTTCTTTTTTCAGCAGGAAGAATTAGTTAACAAATAAAGGTAATTATGTCACGACTTTTAGATATGTTCAAAGATATTCCTCACAAATTTTAGTGGTTGAATTCTTATTAAGTTGCTTGTAGTTTAGGCGTAAACGTAAAATCTGTGACGTTTAAACCCCCAAAACAACAAAATAGACCAAAATGTTCAAGTTTGCTACACATTTGGATCATTTTCATGATACATGTATACAGATAAAATTTAATGTTTTCTAGACAGACTGTGCGTATTCATTTGACTCTGTCTTGTACACAAACGAAGTTACATCGATTTGAAAACAATAGGGTAGAGAACGGCGGCAATCGAAAACGGTGTTCATGGCAATCGCCTAACGACAAACAAATGTTTGAAAGGCAATCGATTGACATTTATAGCTTCTGCCGATTTTTAATTCAGATTTAGCCAAGAACCTGTAGAATGTGTGTGGTTTTTTTTATTATTAATTTATTTATTCCTACAAATGGCGCCAGGCATTAAACGTGCAACACATGTACACTTGGGATACATCTTACTATTGTGGAGCATGTTCTTTCCAAAAACTTATTAACTTCTGGAATCAACAGAATAAAGCAAACTTATTCAACCATCGATATTTTGACTCATTTCGCAAATTCTCTTGTTATATGATAAATGTCCCTAGTAAGAACGTTCTCTTAAAACATAAACTATGGTGCTCATTATAATTGCCCCATTGAGACAATTTAATGAGAACCAACCATATATGCTTTAAGCAGAAATTATGATAACCAATGTTCAGTCTTACACACCTCTACTTTCTATGTACGTTATAGGAAGGAAAACGAGGGGTAGTCAATAATGTAATGTACTGTTTGTTTTAAGTTTGAAATTCAAACTTAAGAGAGGCGTATCAGGCACCAGTAGAGACGCTGTGATTCAGCCACCGGTTGTCGTTCCTGAATATGTCCGAACTGAAAAACGTTGCTGTTTCCTGTCCACTGTACTGCAACAGAAATTTGTATATCTGCAAGAACATATGCTGTCTTTTTTTCGTATTTCTCACCCTCTGCTGTGTGCTGTTTACTGTCTACTTTCTACTGCGTCCTGTCTACTGTTTACCTTCCTCTTCCTACAACCACATAAATTTTGTGCATGTGATGTGCATTAGTACGCAAATACATCCATAGCATTTGTCCATATTCTTGCATATGCACAAATTCGATCTTGCAGTAGACCTTAAATAGACAGGAAGCAGTGACAGTTAACAGGACACAGTAGACAGTAAGACAGTAAAAATGGCATAAAAATGGACTACCTGTGGTGTATGTTGACGAGCGTGTGTGCATGCAGGCATGTTTGAGTGCTTGATATTGGATAGCATAGGATTCGCCATTAAATTCTGAAGAATATCTTGCATTGCATTTGAATTTCATGTACGGTATGGTCCAGTATGGTACTGGCTATTATGTAGTTTGCCATTTGGCGAATCCTGTGCATGGTAAACGATTCCTATGCATGTAATTACCCAGCATGAGCTTGTAATTCGACGAATCCCATGCATGATATTTAAACTTCAATTCTGGTATTGCCAAGCATGGTTTTGCCAAGCATGGGATTTTTTTTAAATATGCGAATCCCATGCACGGTATTGACCATTATCGCATTTGGTTTTTGACAATTCCCATGCATGATATTGGCCAGTATCGTATTGGCTAGCACAAGTTTGCCATTCGACGAATCCCATGCATGGTATTTAATTAGCACTCCTCCCTAAGAATCAGGCAGGTCCTATAGAAAAGGTGACGAGTGACCTTTTCAGAATACCAAAAATGTTTAGTGCATTTGTTTCTTTATGTTAAAAAAGTCGCAAAGGGAAAGTCACATCGTTGCCATGGCAACGGCCGATAGTAGTTCTTGCCTCCAGAAGCAGGATTTCTTCTCTTTTTTTGAAACATGAAAAATTATAATAAATAGTCATATAAATTAATCTATTTGATGAGATCAAGTCGTGTATGAGCTTTTATAAGCATGCATCAATTGATTGGTTGATTTGATGCTTAACGTCCACGGTAAACAACTAAGGTCATGTCGGGACGGTCAGTTAACCTAACCACACTATTCCTGGGCAGGCTTAGACCTCCTAAGCGGTTAACCAGTACTAAGTGCACATACTTTCGCCAGTAACTGACAACTGCCCTTCTTGAATCAGCGGAAGGAGAAGCGAAAGTATGTGGCCAGACCGGGATTCGAACCAAGGACCTCTGACTTACGAGTCAGGTGCCCTACCGATTGCGCTACCCGGCCCGGCAGCAGGCATCAAAAAGTAAATACAAACACACAGAATGTGTTTCCATGGTAACCAACAGGAACAGTGTCAAGCAAGTTTTCTGCTGGCTGAAAACGAGGAATTTCCGTCTCAATTATCTCGCAACAGCAAAGCTGGGACGCAAGGAGTGAGCATATGGTGCATACACTAGGATCTTGTGTTGGTAACGCAAAAAAATAATAAAAGTTTTACAATGTTGCATTTTCCTGGTTTCCATGATGACCAAAGTTGCCATGGTAACGTAAATTAGGAACATTGTAAAACTTTTTATTTCCAATATGAGAAAAGCAGATATGAGTTATTTTGATTCTGTAGGAATACTGATATACACCTCTGCTAAAGAGAAATAATGCACTGCTAAAATGCTATATTTTTATATACGGTTGCGTTCAGTTTGACATTTTGGTTGCCATGGTAACGTAAATTTGGAACAAAGAATAAATTTTTGTTTTAAGCATTGGTAGAGCAGATATGGGTTATCTGTAATTTGTATGGATTCTAAGTATGCACCTTTGCTAAAGGTAGATAATTTGCTTTGAAAATGTTTTTATATAAATTCACTGACGGTTCGGTGTTTTTATTACCATGGAAACGTCGATTTGGAACATTGTAAAACTTTTTTTTCTTATATAAGTAAAACAGATGTTGATTAGCTGGACCTTGTATGAATTGTTTCTGCACACCATCAACAAATAGACATCATCAAATGCCAAAAAGCAAACGTTCAACCAAATGCCATGCTGTGCATTCAAATTCCATGTAAGGATTTTATCGAACTAGCCAATACCTTTCTGAGTAATAACATGCATGTGATTTGAATACTGGTCTGCATGAGGTTTATCGACTGGCAAAAACCATATTAACCAATAAAATACTGAGCAAAATACCATGCAGGGGGATTCGTCGAATGGTGAACTCCATGTATCCAATACCATGCTGGGCAATACTATGTATGAATTTCGAATACATAAATAATGAACCCCATGCTAGACTTGCTAGTTGACATCATGCTGTGCAATTTCATGAATGGGATTTGAATACCATTCTTGGTATCCATCGAATGGCAAATCCAATGCTACACAATACCATGGTGAGCAATATAATGCATAAGATTCAGATACCATGTATGAAATTTGTCGAATGGCGAACCTTAAGGTATATGTACCCGATACCAAGCTGGACAATACCATGCATGGGATTCGAATACCTGCCAAGGTATTCGTTGATAAATGGCAAATCTCATGCTAGCAAATTGATTCATGGAATTCGTATATTGATCTACGTTGAGCCTGACAGCAGCAATAACAATAATCACAACAGCAACAATATATAGTGACACTGTGTTATATTGGGGAACGGTGGGTATTTAGAGCAATAATACATGTACTACGCTTCGTTGTGTTTTTCGAGAGTCTGATTTTGAAAATGACCTGAAAAAACGACAACAATAATTACAACATTCTCAACAACAAATCAATAACAAGAACAACAATTTCAGCGACAAAAACAAGCAAAAGGCTTTTACCCCTATAGAATATATTTGAACGTTTCCAGGCATAACTCTTCTTCAAGACATACATGGATTTCAGTGCCATCTCGTGTCTGTTAACAGAAACACTCAATCTTGACCGCGCATGTCATTAAATGAAAAATAATGCAGCAAAGCTTTATCTAGAACCAGTTTGTTGTACAGCTTCTTCGTCATCGATTGCCACGCTCTGCGTTAGTCGATTGCAACCGATTTTAGAAAACAGCGTTTTCAATTGCCAGAAGTTTTTACCCTTGCATTTTCATCCTCCTCCAAGTACGGTGAAAATTAAACGTAGAACATAGAACTTTTACAGGTGTTTAGGAAAGACATTCAAGTTTATCAGAAGGCTGTGTTTTATTTAATTTGACCTTGAATAATTTGGAATATAAGCCAGAAATCTGAATTTGCCAGTCTAAAATTTCTTGGTCAAAATGTAAGTAGGCAGTGCGACATTAAGTAAAGACTTTGTGAAGAAATTTCTTCTTCAGGGAAATTTTCAGACATGCTGCTTTAGACCAGTAATAAATGTTTTACCCAAAACCGTTCGATTAAATGAAATAAAACATGTTAAACTGAGTTACCCTAACTCGTAGCGTAAATATTTGATCCGCGTCCTGGATTGCCGCGAGTGTTCAGGATTGCCGCCTACCCGGTGTGAAAATAGAGAAAACAATTTTTCAAGGGCTACATAGATTTTTTTCTCATGATGACGGAACTATGTACGGACTCAATCCTACAGACGTTATCGGGAGTTCTGTAGATCAAGTGTAGTTCAGTTCAGTTCAGTTCAGTTCTCTTATCGACGTTACCCAAGTGGCTCAACGGTACGTAACCATAGTTGCACACACTTGGCGCCGTGTGTCCGTCCAATGTCATTCAGTCTGTAAAGATCAAGAGTAAAGTTTTTTTTGTGTAAAGTTTGTCAACCCCATTTATAGTGCTTTTACGTTCATCTCACCATGTGACCTCCCCTACTTCATGGACAGTTAATCTTAAATTGTGTAATTTAATAGAAATTTAATGGTAATGTATAAAATATAGATTACGATTTTTTACCAAATTGAAACATCTGGTAAATGTATCAAAATGGCTCTGTTGAGAATAAAAAAGAGATATCTAGACATTAAGGAAATGGCCTTTAAAATGGCATGAATTTCAATTTTATGCGTATGACTCTATTATATTTCAGAAAAGATATTCTCCAATTCTTTGAGCGCCAGAGCTGAATTTGCAAATAGCGTAGACCCTGATGAGGCGGCTCATCATGAGCCGCCACATCTAGATCTACACTGTTTGCCTTGTAGTATTTGGATTCTAAATGTGATAGGGTTTTAAAAAAAACATTTTTTCTTTTTTCTTTTTTTGAAATTTTGCAGACGAAAATTATCGTCTGCTTTTTGGCGCTTAAAATGTTCAAGAGTCTAAGCAATTTTATCACATGAAAGGAGATAAACATACTCGAAGGTTGAAAAAACTGCATCGAACTGTTAAAGTTCTTTGTCCTAAGGTTGCTGTATTTTCATGTCGCCCAACCATATGCCAAGATAAAGAAGGGACGTACGATTTATGGGTATCAATAATTTGGCCTATTTATGGACATCACTAATTAGAATTATGGATATCAATAATTCGTTTTTGCAAATAATAAGTTTAAATAACTACTGCTCTGCGGTGACTTATGTATATCCATAATTCGAATTATGATATCAATAACTAGGCTCGGTTTATTAATATCACTAATTTAAAATTATGGATATCCATACTTCAGCCTCCATAATTTGAATCAGTGATATCAATAATTCGAATTTAGTGATGTCCATAAATCCGATTGAAATAAAGAAATCAATAATTCGTAATTGTGACATCACCTTCGAATTATAGATATCCCTTAATCGATTAAGTGATATCAATAAATTGGCTGAATTATGGATCGAATTATGGATATCTATAAATCAAATTATGGATATCTATAAATAGTGAATAAATAGTAGAACGGTACCCAATAAATGTCTACGACTAAATAATGGTATATTTGATAAGCATTGCTGAGCGTAGATCAAGATGAAATTTATATTTGTATCAAAATAGTTCTCGAACTTTGAATAAATTCAGCTTTATTAATCTGTTTCAGTATCTCCAGTGTGGCCCGGTAGCATGATGCTTTCACAAGAGCACTGACACGTGAAACGAAAACCGAAGAGGCGGAACGTCACGATCACAATCGACCAATCAGGAGTTTAATTATGATTCTAATGTCAGCTTGGTTCCTTCAGACTGTCTGTCTGTTCCTATTGGTCAATTCGGCCGCTGCACTAAACGTGACATACGACGCCTGTGACGGGACCCAGCCAGGTGGTGCTAAGTGCAGCTGCGGAGTGGCACAAGTGGGCGTTAACGATAGTTTTGTAACGTACGACTGTCGTGTTAAATCACTGACAGCAGTCCCAACAACGTATGTGACTGAGACATATGAAATGTAAGTACCCAAGGGCGTAGCTACCTATACGGCAAATACGCAAGTGCGTATTGAAATTTTGTCAAAATTGACAAAATTTCAAAACGCACCTGCATATTTGCATGCTGAAAATTCATAAATTAGACAAGATTTCAATACCAATTACCAAAGTGGCTGAAATACTTTCTTTCCTTTCAAGAAGTAGAGAATAAAACATGGTTGTGCGTATTATGAAATTGCCCCTAGTTACGCCCCTGGTACCGATCAGGGCCAAGTAGTTCAACGCATCGTTAGCTTAACGAAGTCCTTGGTGAAAGATTCGTTAAGTCTTCTTGCACTTATAAAACCAAGTCTGTCAATATTTTTTGCGGAAAAATGAGAGGAGCTTTTGCAAAAGCTCATCACATTTTTTCATCAAAAATTTGCAGTGTTTTTACGTATACTGCGTTTGAAAATTTAAAGTTATGTTTAATAACGATGTCGATAGTTTTGAACATCTGGGCACAGAACTATAACTATAACCACCTCTTCAAAGTTGTAAAAGCATATAAATAAGTCGCTCAGCCACAGTCACCAGCACAAATTCAAACATCTTAGACCCGTAGTAGGCAGTGCACTTTAGAACTTAACCGAAAGTCCTCATGTTTTGATGTAGAGTTTCAGTGTTTACATAATTTTTTTCAGATTTTGAACATATTCTTTCAATACCAAACCAGAAAACACTGCGCATAGGGTCTGTTCTGCTTTTCCTCCGTGTTAATGTTTTCATGCCAAATGGCCATCTTCCAAAAATAATAATGATAAAAAGTCCTTGTCAGACTTATAGAAAGAAGGAAGTTACGCAGTTTAATTTTAGTTTTGCATGCCTGTCCCATCCGAGTATGTCCGTCTCATATATTCCGTCATCTCACCAAAATCTAGTCTACAAAATATTTTCAATGATCGAAATCTTGCAAATAATAGCAATATATTCAACAGTTTCAGTATAATTTGAGTCGCGACACGAGAAAACCGACAATGTGGTTGTGCGCCTAGCACAGACTCAGATCAGCCTGGCCATCCAACAATTCTGATCAGACTTTTCGCTAGGCACTTAAAGGGTAGCTTAGGTCTAAGGTACCGCCATGCGGACAGCGAAGACTGATCAGACTGAGCGGATGCCCAGGCTGATCTGAGTCTGCGCTGGGCGCACAACCACATCGTTGGTTTTGTCGTTACGCGGCTCAATTTCGTCGTTTTTCATATGTTTATTTTCCAGAAATTTATCAAACAACAAGATTACGGTGGTGGAGACACAACAGTTTACCAACTTGAGACGTCTAGAACTACTGTAAGTACAAATGAGCCGCGACACGAGAAAACCAACAAAGTGGTTGTGCGACCAGCGCAGACTCAGATCAGCCTGGGCATCCGCCCAGTTTTAGCAGACTCTTTGTTAAGTGCTCAAAGGATAACTAAGGGTCTAAGCTACCTCCATGCGGACAGCGAAGACTCTGATCAGACTGGGCGGATGCCCAGGCTGATCTGAGTCTGCCGTGGGCGCACAACCACATTGTTGGTTTTGTCGTGTCGCGGCTCATTTGTTAAGTGTATCCTTTGTTACGGTGAATTGGAACACAGGCAAGCTCATAGCTCTGCCAGTTTCCTTGTTTATAGGAGTCAATTCTTGACGGAAAACATTACTTTCTGCTCTAGGAGCAAATTCCTCTTCTGAAAATTCACTCATTTTGGACGGCTTAGGTTGTCTCCCTTCAAGAAAATGAAAGAAAAACATTAGGGTGTACAAATGAACCTAAGGTGTATGAATATACTGAACATCAAAAGAAACGCATACAAGTTAAAGTTCAGTTTTCTTCAGTCAGCTGATATATGGCTTTAAATCACATATAGCAGCAAATACTACTGACATCTGCCAACAATATAAGCTTAGCTTCTTGCAAAATCAAACCTTGATTAAAGAGATCTCAATTTATCGTGAAACATTAAACTTTGTTGTTAGATTATCTTTCCTTTTTACAGTATAACAAATTGTTTCCAAAACGCGGCTCTAATGTGTGATTATGAAAAATGTAATCTAGCGTAACATTAACTGACGTTGAAGTCATTTAATGCATTGGTTAAATATAGAAACACCTCAAAATGAACTGTGGCAAGAAAGAAAGTTAGTCTTGATTAGAAAGTGCATAGAATACTACAGTTAACATGTCATAGTATTCATATTGTGGAATTTCCACAACACAAGCAGTGAAGACAGTACTCAAAATGCTCATGTATGGATCTGCACTGTTTGTTTAGATCTACCCCAGCAGGCACATGACGTTGAAATGACGTCGTACTGACGTCGATGCGACGTCCTTACGTCGCATCAACGTCAGTATGACGTCATTTCGACGTTATGTGCCCGCTGGGATATGAGTCCAAATACACAAAATAATTACGGTGTATCGTAGAGGCAAAACAGTGTTCCAGAAATGAGCGATATTTGAATCAGATGTAATTCTGCGACATTTTTCTCTTCTCCCATTGAAACATATAGAAAACATATGTTGTGACTCCTTATTTGAACCGTCTTGGCAAGATGGTTTAATCTGGGTCACAACATACGTTTTACGGTGTGATATGGCCAGTTATTCCTAAATTTCCCTGATACCCCTTCTTAAGCGGAACACTAAATACAATACATGTATCAGATGCTGTCTGTTTCAGGTATCTGCAGTATAACTACATAAGCTACATCGAACCGGGGTCGTTTAATGGACTGATGAGTCTCCGTCAGATGTAAGTTCAAACATGTATACTCAGTTTTCTTTATCTCGTCTTCCCAGCAGGCACATGACGTCAAAATGACATCGCTCTGACGTCGATACGACGTCATTACGTCACATCGACGTCTTTTTAACGTCACGTGCCTGCTGGGTTAGAAGTATGAGATGAGCTCTGGTAGCTCAAGGGGTTAAGCGCTGGGCTGCTCATCTGGCTGTCCCGGGTTTGATTCCAGCTGGAGGCGGAAATCTTTTCAACCGTAAACGGGGTTCAAGTGCACACAAAATTTCATTATCACCCTCCCATCGTCCTGATGTGACTGAAACACTTCTGGAAAAGATGTAAAATCGCAAGTAATACATCCGTCATAGAAATATGAAGCTTTCAACATTTTGTAACAGTTCTATCCTGTTTGAAACAACATTTGAGCCGCGACGTGAGAACACCAACAAAGTGGTTGTGCGCCCAGCGCAAACTCATATCAGCCTGGGCATCCGCCCAGTCTGATCAGAGTTTTCGCTGTCCGCATGGAAGTAGCTTAGACCCTTAGCTACCCTTTGGGTACTTAACAAAGGGTCTGAAAAAACTGGGCGCATGCCCAGACTGATCCGAGTCTGCGCTGGGCGCACAACCATTTTGTTGGTTTTCTCGTGTCGCGGCTCATTTATTTTGTCAAATTTAAATTTGGGGAGCAAAAACGTATGTTGTATGCAGAACGTACAGAAGAAGATATAATGGAACACGGAATACGCATCATCTTTACATCCTGTCTAGTTCGTATATAATTGAGCCGCGGCTCGAGAAAATAAACAAAGTTGCATGTGCGCCCTGCGAAGGCTCAGATTAGCCTGGGTATCCGCCCAGTCTGATCAGAGTCTTCGCTGTTCGCATGGAGCTAGTTTAGATCATAAGATATCCTTTAAGCGCAAAGCCAAGACTCTTATCAGACTGGAGGATGCCCAGTTTGAACTGCGTCTACGCTGGGCGCACATGCCACTTTGTTGGTTTTGTCGTCTCGCGGCTCATATAATACTGCAACAGCCCATAGTTAAGCCTGAAAACCTCGCAGTCCCATTCTTACATGGAAATTATCATTTCCAGCTACTGCAAATGGTCAAACAAAATAAGAAACAATCTATACAAGCCAGGAAATTTTCACACAAAAAAATGCCCTAACATGCCCTAGCTGAACAAAATATTGTTTAAACCAATATAACAATGCTATCCGATTTATATGCGTGTGCAGCATCTATAATACTAAATAAACGAAGTAACGCATAAACTGCAAAATTGGTGGCATTTTCAAGCGTAATTTCTATACTGGTTCTTTCGCATATTGCTATCATTGAAAATTTCGGTTAGCGTGTGTTTTAGTTTCACGTAGATTTAAAGAATTTGGGAATTAAATTCGTCTTTCATTTTAAATTCTCCCAAGTATTTTTCTAGAAACCTCGACTATTGGTCGAATTTTTTTTGTCAACAATGGGTGCGTTCGAGTGAAATTATCGTGTACTCGAATACACGTTTTAAATTAATCCGGTCGTTTCGGTTCTGCGTCGTTATATCGGCGCGCTGCTTAGCAAGTCCAAATTTAGCAGTTTCTAATGCAAAAATCCGACCCATGAACGTACGTCATTCCCCATAAATAACGATTTATTTTTGTATTTTTGCTCATATGTCTAAACGGATGAAGAACTAAATGGTCATAGTCCCGACGGTCCTGGCTCGAAACGACCCATTTTCTTCCAGAACGATAGTCAATACGAGTAGCCAATCGAACTCGCCCATTGAAGAATAAAGCTCAACGCACATGGTCTTTCGAAAAGTTGGACGGACACACGGCGCCAAGTGTGTGCGGCTATGGTTACGTACCGCTGAGCCACTTGGGGAACGCCGTTAGGAGAATTCAAACTGAACTGAACTTTCGAAAAGACAAAAATTAAAAATGTCTAAGGTTAACACACATGCGCCAGGTAAGAAAGGGCATTTTTTCCAGCGAAGCAGACAAATCAATTTCAATGATTCAACGAAGCTAAATAAGCCTTTAATCTTCAGAGGGTTTGAATATTTTCCCCAAAAACGTTCCAGGACCCAATTTTTCCAGAAAAAAAATACCCAGAACAGGTCACATAACCAAGTTTGCAAACATTTATTATGGTAAAAATTTTAAACATCTTCTCCCCCCAGAACCACGCCGGACCGCGTAGCGCAATCGGTAGGGCACCTGACTCATAAGTCAGAGGTCCTGGGTTCGAAACCCGGTCTGGCCACATACTTTCGTTTCTCTTTCCCCTGATTCAAGAAGGGCAGTTGTCAGTTACTGGCGAAAGTATGTGCACTTAGTAATGGTTAACCGCTTAGGAGGTCTAAGCCTGCCCAGGAATAGTGTGGTTAGGTTAACTGACCGTCCCGACATGACCTTAGCTGTTTACCGTGGACGTTAAGCATCAAATCAACCAATTCTCCCCCAGAACCACAAATCCTATGATCTTGAAACTTAGCATGTCGCATCAAGGACTCAAAAGCTCAACAAAATTTATATAAATGATGACCCTGGGATGACCTGGATCTGTTTTACGGCAGGGTCAACTTTTGAGTCACTTAGGTTTTTCTATAGGAAAAAGTGAAAGTTGATTTTTTTAGAAACAATGCAGTCTGCTACCTGAAAGTTTGTAGATGCAGACAACTAATTAGGTAAATGAAGCTTTAGTGAGTATTCATGGTCACCTGGGTCTAAGGCCATTTACATTGAAAAATTAAAACTTGCTTTTTTATATAAACTTGACCATCATGAAATATTTCCGCGCTTGCGCAGGCTCTTTTCTAGTGTCAATACAAAGTTTCAGTTTTGTAAACTAACAGCAAAACCCTGAAAGTGACCAAATCCGAAAGTTCGGTTTCGCTACTTTTAGTCTTGAGTTTTGATAACTCCATCATTTCTTTGACTTAAATTTCAATTATACACATATATTCCTTTAATATTTTAGGATCGAATAGCATTGTTATATTTTGGCTTACTTTTCACAAAAGTTTAACAATGTAATTTCTATGTGAGAATGGAATTGCGCGTTTACGAGGCTTAATTGTTCTTTCTTTCCACAGTTATTTAACAGGCAACCGCCTTGAGAACATTTCCAATGGTGTCTTCGATCATCTACCAGCATTAGAAGACATGTAAGTTCCTTCAGTATGTCAACTCTCAATACCTCATAGTCGAAGTTCCCTCAACAACTGATATCTCAAAGTAAATTTTCTGTGACCAGAAAATTTACTCTGAGATACCAGCTGTTTGAGATAAAAAGAGCTAATATGTAAAGAAAAATAGGAAATTCGTCCAAATTTTATTCTTTGATACAAGAGGCATGAGAGGGTACTTTGAGATATTAGTGTTTGAGATAACGAGAGTTAACTTTATATGAGCCGCGACACGAGAAAACCAACAATGTGGTTGTGCGCCCAGCGCGGACTCAGATCAGCCTGGGCATTCGCCCAGTCTGATCTGAGTCTTCGCTGTCTGCAAGGAGGTAGCTTAGACCCTTAGCTACCCTTTAAGCGCTTAGCCAAGAGTCTGATCGGACTGGGCAGATGCCCAGGCTGATCTGAGTCTGCGCTGGGTGCACACCCACATTGTTGGTTTTGTCGTGTCGCGGCTCATATTATTTATGTTACTGAGAGTAATTTTAAAGGTAAGTTAACAAAAATATTTTAAGATGTAAATTTAAAATAAATAAATGCAGTAGAAGGGGTAAGAGCAAGGTTGCTAAGTCGTTGTTTTGCTAAAATTGAGAAAATGTTTTTAGGAGCCCCGTACCATTTCCCGTAATTTGATTTATACTTAGAGAGTAAGAGAGGCGCCGTGGTCGAGTGAATAGAGATGCTCGGTTATGGTGCAGAAAGCCGCCGGATGGTCGTGAGATCAAAACCGGGCTCATTCGACAACTGGAAAACTCTGTCAACCCAGCAGTAATTGGGTACCTGCTTCGAATCAGGGAAGGATAAGGCAGCGAAAGGAGAGGGATGGGCTCCGCCTTTCATATGTTGTGCCTAAAACACAGTGCCCCTTTAACCCCCACTGCCCCTACGGCTACTAGGCCAAGGGAAACTTTTTTCTTTTTAATATGCACTTTGGTCCTGTTCTCTCAGGTCTATTTCATTTTTTCTTGAACAAAACAAGTGCCAGCGTCATCAGTGCTAGGAGGGGATTAAGTTCACATAGAAACTGATATCAGATTCTGTCAGAATAGGAATGGTTTATGTTACATGCAGAAAAGTTGCGAAGTCACAAAATTAATAGACTTATCCATCGATTTAGCCATCTGAGCCCCTACGCCTACTTAATTAGCATGTTTGCGAAACAGTCTAAGCAAACGTGTATTTTTTTCTTATTTCATCATGAACATGCAGGAGCATCTATTAAATTCCGACTGACAGTGGAATAATCTGTTGTCAGATGGATTTTAAAAAAAAACTTTCTTTCATACTTGTAAATTTGCTATGGTTACCATGGCAAAAGGAAGCTTCTGTTACAAATTAGAATGAAAAGTTCAGGAGATGCAACGGTCTCTCTCTCTCTCTCTCTCTCTCTCTCTCTCTCTCTCTCTCTGTTAATAGCGCCTGATGTAAAAAGTCAAAAGATAAGCAATTATCAGCAAATATTTACATTCTTGGTGTATTTACTGAAAAACCCTATAGTAAACCAATGGAACCTAATGTAGTTTACATTCCAATAATTACATTGAGACACGCGACGTCAATGACGTAACAATAAACAATGGTTCTCTACAACCTGATTGGACGTCAGCAACGCCCTGACGTCATGCATGCCTTTGTGCTGTTAACAGAAAAACTGTGTGTACATGTTTTACTGCTTCAATTTTAACGCTTATATAAAAAATTTCATGAAAGATTTGATTAAGAATGTAAATATTAGCAATGAACTTAATTTTGCTGAGGTTTATCGAAGTGTAAACTACATTGGGGCACGTGCAAAGTAAATGAACCCCTTCCCCTTCGGGGTTCATTCACTTTGCACGTGCCCCAATGTAGTTTACACTTCGATAAACCTCAGAGAAGGGGAAGGGGTTCATTCACTTTGCACGTGCCCCAATGTAGTTTACACGTCGATAAACCTCAGAAAAATTAAATTCATTCCTTAACTGATACAATCAGACCCCGTAGCCCGCCCTAAAAACCAAAGGAAAAGAAGTACATAAATTAATAGCAGTCCAAAAAGGCACGCACGGTAAGCCGAACCAGACAGGAGGTCATTCATGGCACTCATACAATAGATGAAGGAAAGTTTTAACATAGACAACCGCCTAGCTTACACGTATAATCTCTGTTTATAGTACGTAGCTCATATCTAGGCCAGGGCTACGGTCTTAAAACTTGCCACATACATGTAGATACGTCTGGGGAAGATCTACTGAAAACAGCGATGCATGTCGGCGCATGACCTAAATTTTACGGTTGATAAAACAAAGGAACAAATATTTATCTGTTGCGTTTAACTCAGTTCCTAAGTAACCGAAACAGCTAGAGTCTTCAAACTTGTTCCATAGATACATCTGGGATAGATCTACTGAAGCCATATCGGGCCATGGCCTGTTTTTTTTCACGGTTGATTGAACAGGAATAGAATAGGAATATATTATTCACCTGTTGCGCTTAGCTCAGTTTCTCAGTAACCGCAAGGGCTAGAGTCTTCAAACTTGCTCCAATGGTACGTCTGGGTAAGATCTACTGAACATACAGATGCATATTGGGCCATGCCTTATATTTTTCACGGTTGACTGCGTGAAGCAGATGGTATTCACTTGTTGCGTTTAGCTCAATTTCTAAGTAACGGAAAGGGCTACAGCTTCCAAAATTGATCCATAGATACGTCTAGGTAAGATAATATCTACTAAAGACAGCGATGCAAATTGGCCGTGACGTATATTTCACGGTTGATTGAACATAGAAAAAATCAACTGTTGCGTTTAGCTCAGTATCAAAGTAATTGCAAGGGTTTGAGTCTTCAAACTAGCTTCATAGACTCGTCTTGGGAAGATTTACTGAGAGCAGCGATACATATTGGACAATGACCTATATTTTATGGTTGATTGAACACAGAAAATATATTCACCTGTTATGTTTAGCTCATTTTCCCAGTAACCCCAATATCTAGAGTCTTCGAACGTGCTCTGTAGATACGTCCGGGGGAACTCTACTGAAAGCAATGATACATGAACTATATTTCACGGTTGACTGAGCAAACAATAAAATATTCATTTGTTACCTGACCTATATTTCAAGGTCCAGTGATTTTGCCATATGTCTTGAAGAGTCTTTGAACTACGAACATGATTGCTTCTAATAATGAACCAGCATGACCCAAAGTTAGACTCAAACAACCAGTAGGTCAAAGTGACCTTTATTTCATGGTTCAGTAGTTTTGCCTAATTGCTCGAAGACTATTAGATGTACGAACACGATTGCTTGCGATGATGACTCATTTTGACCGGTTGGTTGACCTCAAACTAACAGTAGGTCACAGTTACCTCTATTTTATGGTCCAGTGATTTTCCCTTCTATTTCTTACACTATTTATTGGATTGACCTATACTTTGGTTAATGGTTTGGGCTAACACTGTGAGTGACCTCATACTGATTGTAGGTCAGCGCGGTACCTAATCACTTCCATTGATATTGCCATATCTCTGTCAATATTTTACAGGTTTGAATTATTCTTAGGAGAAATGTTTATTGCACAACCCGCAGGTTTGCACTATAATCACTGTGTGAGTCCGTCCGTCCTTTATCAGTTAGCGAAGACCGTTATCAGTGAGCGAAAACGCTTATAACTCTTGAACCGCATGGGATATTTTGACAAAATTTTGCATACTTTTACATGTCAACATTGTCTAACGACTCGCATGCATAACAACCTTATTTGATGGACGAGGCTTTGCTGAGCACAAATTGAAAATTTACGGCCAACTACTGAAAATGCTCATAACTCTTGAACACCATGGTAAATATGGTTCAAATTTTGTATGCTTATGCATTTTAACATAGTCCTGCCACCGGCATGCAAAACAGTGACAAGGCTTCACCGAGCATCAGTTTGTCCGGTCGAGCTCTTTTATTGAAAATGCTCATAACTCTTGGATTGCTTGGTATATTTGCATCAAATTTTGTATACTTATGTAATTCAACATTGCCCAGCCACTGGTATGCAAAACAGTGACGAGGCTTCACCGAGTATCAATTTGGCCGGTCGAGCTCTTTTATTGAAAATCATAACTCTTGGACCGCTTGGTAAATTTGCTTCAAATTTTGTATACTTATGTAATTTAACATTGCCAAGCCACTGGTTTGCAAAACAGTGACAAGGCTTCACCGAGCATCAATTTGGCCGGTCGAGCTCTTTTATTGAAAATGCTCATAACTCTTGGACCGCTTGGTATATTTGCTTCAAATTATGTAATTTAACATCGCCCAGCCACTGGTATGCAAAACTTCTTATTGCACAACCCGCAGGTTTGCACTATAATCACTGTGTGAGTCCGTCCGTCCGTCCGTTATCAGTTAGCGAAAACGCTTATAACTCTTGAACCGCATTCTATATTTTGATAAAATTTTGCATACTTATACATGTCAACATTATCTAACGACTCGCATGCATAACCGTCTTTTTTGATGGACGAGGCTTTGCTGAGCACAAGTTGAAAATGCTCATAACTCTTGAACCCCGTGGCATATATGGTTCAAATTTTGTATACTTATGTATTTTAACATCGTCCAGCCACCGGCATGCAAAACGTCGACGAAAGTCTAAACAGTATTGCACGACCCACAGGTGTGCACTTTAATCGCTGTGCAAGTCCATCAGTCTGTTTGTCCTTCCGCTGTAGTCAGTGAGTGAAATTGCTCATAACTCTTAACCACATGGTGTAGTTTGATAAAAATATGCATCATTCTACAAGAAATGACCAATTTCATTTCCACACATTCCTTCTGGCACCAGAAACTGATTATTCTACATTCACCACGGATTGTGCACATTACCATCAGTTGATTCTGACACTGCAGATTCTTGGCCGGTATTGTTCTTCTTAAACTTGTGCTTGTTAAAGTCTAGCTCCCGCAAAGTCGCGCTATATTGTCTTCTGACAATTCTTGATTCTGTTTTATTTCTCTGTATTGTAGTATCCGTTTAGTAACCTGAATTCCCTGTGGAATATTTTCAAGGATGCTATCTGATGTGTAGGCATGGCGGTGAAATAGAAATATCTGGCCTTGAAGCTGAGTTTCCATAAAAAATTCACTAGTTTGGGACACCTATAATAATAATATAGTAATTGTCCTAAAATAGAATACTTTTCGTTTTACATCGTAGTAATAGGGTCAAAACTGAAGATGGCGTGGTTAACAGTGTAGAGCCTGATCAGTCTGCTCGGTAAGGAGTAGTCTGATATTGGCTCCGCTGGTTTATTAGACCTAGCTGTCCCAATAAATACAAAGTATTTTTGCCTTTGGTTTGTCCTGTGGTACCTCTGTCGCCTTTTATGACGGCATTGTTTTGTTTTTGAGCTTCGAACATGACATTCTGAACTTCAGACAAGATGAGGTCTCAAGGATAAGTCGAAGATAATTCTTCTTATTTTTTCAATGAAAACATATGTTGTGACCTGTCATTAGAACCGTCTTAGCCAGACGGTTCTAATGAGGGGTCACGACATACTTTTTTATAGAGAGATATTTTTCCTAAATTATCCTTTTCCCCCTTCTTATCCGGAGCAATGCCGGGCAATACTAGAAACAAGTTGCGTTACATTAGACTGGCTCCAGACTCCAGTCAGAAAACTGAAATATCTTCAGGCATCACTGGAGTCTGGTAGGGTTTGGCTGTACTCACCTAAAACGCAGGTTAATCCGGCAGCCGTGATTCTATTATCTAAAAGTTGTGACCTCTTGCATAAAGTTCACATTCTCCACGGCCATTCCACACATGCTATCATGTAAGAACAGGGGTTTATTTATGACCCTGCTGCTACAGATCCTTATCAGATCAAGAATAGCCTCATTTACAAAGCCTTAATTTCATGGGAAAAGTACATTAGGACATTGGAGAAGTAAATACCCGGTATTTACACCCGGACCCGCATGTGCAAAATCTGTTTGATGAAATCTGAGTTTTTTACTTGTTGCAAAGAATAACTCCAAAAAAATATGGTACATGTACACATGTTGCACGTGCTGGTGTACACCTTCTTTTTTTAAATATGCCAACATTCACCTTTTCTCAACGTGTCAGTCTCATAACAGGCAAGAAGTTTGTATGGATGGCTGGATGGATAGCTTGCGATTTTTTGTCCCTTTAACAGGATTTCAGTCATATCAGGACGATGGGTGATAATAAAAGGCTGTGTGCAGTGGAATCCTGTTTATGGTTGTACAGATTTCCACCTCAAGCGGGTGTCCAACCCGGGACCACTAGATCAGCAGGTCAGCGCTTAACCTACTGTGCTACACGTACCAATTTGATTTTTACTTTCATTGTTAAAATCTAAAGACTTCCCCCCACTGGACGCACAACACTGTATCAGCATTGAATCACCGACTGAATCAACATTGATTAAATGTCGTGACGTTGAATCAACGTTGGGTTGATGGGTTACTGTTGATTTAACATTGCCTGCTAAGATTTTCTATGCTGACTGGCTGTTTGAAGCTTAGAAAAGACACGCATGATGCGCAGTCTGATCATGCATTTATTCTCAAAGCTGTACATGTTAATTTAAGCACAGGCGCTTGAAGTTCTATGCTCAAAAGACCCTCAAAACCCATTATACTTGACGCAGTCTATAGGTCATTTCTCATGAGTCCAGTCAGGATCACCTTTTTATCTAGTTATTTAATTATTTATTGTTTTTATTATTATTATCATTTTCACTTTTCGGACTTCTAATTTTTCATCAGACAGATATTCTAGTTTTCCATATAACATTTGAAATTTTCAAAAGAAAACTATTAACAACTGACCACATGTTGACCCAGCTGATGTTTGAATTCTGCAGAGATATAAATCTGATTTTTCACAGACCATCAAAATATCTTCAGCTGGGTTTATGTCAACATTTACTATTGGACAGACTGTTATGCCAATCTGATGCTTCTGTGTGGCTTTCTCGGATCCCACCAGTCTAATAAATTCATCTATCAGAAACTCCATTCCTGTAGTTTTATATTTTTGGCATTATTTTATGTTAATATAATTTATTAGACTGAAGCCAGTCTAGCGTTACATGTACGCACAACAAAATTACTTCGTTTTGAAAACTGACTTTATTCATGCCAGGCCCAGCATTTCGCGATATGGGAGTGGTTGCCATCGGGCATAGTTAGTATGATTTGACGGGCAGAAACAGAGTTCTTGAAAGCGATTCTGGTTATAGCTGAAATGCAAAGTCAAGCTATGCATGGACCAAGCAAATAACCAGTAAATCATAATTAAGACTTGTCGCCCAAAGTGAGTTGGGAAGTTTGCTTCTGAGGTGTTTTACGCCAAACTCTGAGTCTCCGAAGGCTTTAGCTCCTTGTTCTGTATCAACAAACTTACCTCGCCACAGACGCTTGAAGTTCTATGCTAAAAAAAATCAAAACCCTTTAAACTTTTCGTAAGAAATGGCATTTCTTCTTCTGGATGTTTGGCGGTATCGGCGAAATATGAGCCGCGACACGACAAAACTAACAATGTGGTTGTGCGCCCAGCGCAGACTCAGATCAGCCTGGGCATCCGCCCAGTCTGATCAGACTTTTCGCTAAGCGCTTAAAGGGTAGCTAAGGGTCTAAGCTACCTCCATGCGGACAGTGAAGACTCTGATCAGACTGGGCGGATGCCCAGGCTGAACTGAGTCTGCGCTGGGCGCACAACCACATTGTTGGTCTTGTCGTGTCGCGGCTCAATTATATTTTATAGCATAAAACTTCAAGGGCCTGTGCTTCACTATTATAGAAAACAAACAAACAGAATGATAATAATAATAATAATAATAATAATAATAATAATAATAATAATACAATATTCATGATAGCTCATACGTAACTTGTGTTATCTGAGCTTTAGAAATATAAGTATTTGTTGTTGTTGTTGTAATAACAAACTTTAATCGAATAAAACAGCGGACAGGCTGTAATCAAGAAGCTGACAAAAAATAGACAGCAGTTTCAGATGTAGGTACATGTACTTCCACCTCTTCTTGAATCCCTGCCCACCAAGTCCTGCAGCAATTGCTGGAACAAGGAGATGCAAGTCCGGTGGAAGTATAGTATTGCAGTTGTAGCATGGGAATTATTATCGCTGTAACATTATCCCCTGCGGATGTGGTAAATACCCCTTTAATACACTTTCAGCTTGATAACCGTTGAACTACTGCTTCATCAAGCTGTGCCAGTTCAGTTCAGTTCAGTTCAATTCTCTTATCGACGTTACCCACTGGGTGGCTCAACGGTACGTAACCATAGTTGCACACACTTGGCACCGTGTGTCCGTCCAATGTCATTCAGTCTGTAATTGTGTCGTCTGTCAGTGCTGCCCAACCAGTGTTTATGCATAGATATTTGCCTGCTGCGGCTCCAAGTCAGGTTCTGTCCGGAAAGCTGTGCCATTATCTCTATAATCTTTTTGTATGAAACATGCATCGTAATTGCACACTGGTCTGGCATTCAACACAGGCAACGAAGACAACGTACAAGGAACCTGCTTGTTCTGCTCATCAGGATACGTTTGTTTCAGAAGTATAGTCTCACGGACCATCCGACCCCCGACTCTTGAAATAGGACTCAAAAGTTTTACTGAATTGATATGCATATCCAAGAAATGCTTGAAAACAATTTTTGTGCTACAACGACCAGGTAACGAATTGGTGAAAACCCTTATTCAAGCACTGTATTTATACTAGACGGAATGTTTTCGAAAATCTGGTCTGACTAAGAGGTATAACAAACTGCCGGGTCCGTAAGAATGATAGTTTGAAATTAATGTAAGAAGTATGCGAAAATAATCGTGTTTTATAGTATGTTGCCTCGTTGTCTGTGTTGAATGCCAGACCAGCGTGAATTGGCATACTGACATAAAGTGTCAGGAAATTGTCGTTTTTTGTCTTTGCAAACAGAAATTCCCCAGTCCAACGTAAAAATCCTGAAGACGACCAATATCTTTTTCAAAGGTCAATAAATTATACACTTCTTTCCTTGCCGAAGGCTTGTAATTGTGGGACTTTCCTTACGCCTGGTTGTGTTGACTGAAATAGATCTATCTGTTATTCCAGTCTGCCAGATAAATTGATGAGGTCAGTAAATTTAAAACACAACACCTTGTATTGTTTTTTTACCTCACCTTAGCCAGCGGCTCCGGGGGAGCTTATAGGATGGTAAGGCTCCGTCGTCCGTCGTCGTCCGTCGTCCGTCCGTCGTCCGTCCACAATTTCAAACGACTTCTCCTCTGAAACCACTGGGCCAATTGTAACCAAATTTCATATGTGGCCTCCAGAGGAAGGGGGGAACGAAAAGTTGTTCAAATAATCTTGGTAACATGACCAACATGGCCGCCATGTCCATATATGGTAAAAACCTTTAAAGATCTTTTTCTCCAGAACCAATGGGCCAATGGCCTTGAAACTTAGTATGTAGCATTGGGTACGCAATTACAACCAAGATTATTCAAATTATGACCTTGTGTTGACCTTGACCTTTTTTACGGTAAAGTCAAATTTGCTTCCTTGTGCTTTTATATGGCAAACTGCTGGAACATAAGATATCTTGGAAACTATTGAATATTTTGGGCTAAAATTGGTATCTACAGTCATCTTAATGAGTACATGAAGATTTGTGAGTACAAGAGGTCAAGGTCATTCTTTGACCTTTGACCCAGGACTCTGATATTTTGACAATTCAAACAATTTCCTCAAAAGCCACTGGACCATTTGTAACCAAATTTCATATAGAGCCTCCAGGGGTTGAGGGAACGAAAATTATTCATACCCTGCAGGTCACATGACCAACATGGCAGCCACGCCCATATATGGTAAAAACTTTTAAAAATCTTCTTCTCCAGAACCAATTGACCGATGGCCTTGAAACTTGGCATGTAGCATTGAGTACTCAAGCACTACCAAGATTGTTCAAATTATGACCCTGGGTTAACCTTGACTATTTTTAGGGCAAGGACAAATAAAGGAAAATGCTATAACATAAGATTTCTTGGAAAGTTTTGAAGATTAAGGCCTAAAAATTGGTATACGCAGTCATCTTATTAAGTACATGAAGATTTGTGAGTACAAGAGGACAAGGTCATTCTTTGACCTTTGACCCAGAACTCTCATATTTTTACAATTTCAAACAATCTCCTAAAAAACCATTGGACCAATTGTAACCAAATTTCATATAGAGCTTTCAGGGCTTGAGGGAATGAAATTATGTTCAAACGGTCCAGGTCACATGACCAACATGGCAGCCACGCCCATATATGGTAAATACCTTTAAAAATCTTCTTCTCTAGAACCAATTGACCGATGGCCTTGAAACTTGGTATGTAGCATTGGGTGCTCCAGTACTATCAAGATTGTTCAAAATAATGACCTTAGGTTGACATTGAAT
Source organism: Ctena decussata (assembly GCA_963989385.1). NCBI lineage: Eukaryota > Metazoa > Mollusca > Bivalvia > Lucinida > Lucinidae > Ctena > Ctena decussata. Next base: position 23,394,196 of record OZ022502.1, read on the forward strand.
ATTGTACGGCAAGGTCAAATATGGGAAAATGCTAGAACATAGGATTTCATGGAAAGTTTTCAAGACTTAGGCCTAAAAATTGGTAAATACAGTCATCTTTATGAGTACAAACGGTCATGGTCATTCTTTGACTTTTGACCCAACACTCATAGTTTGACAATTTCAGACATAAGAAGAAGCCACTTTGCCAATTGCTCAGGTGAGCGATTCAGGGCCTCATGGCCCTCTTGTTCGCTTTCTATTGATTTAATACTACTTTTTCGTTATCAAATCAATCCTTGAGACAAAAAGGGTGATATTCGAATTCCTGAGCGAGCAGTTTTCATCTTGCAGAACTTTTGCATATTTCTCCAGTTTTCTGTTCAGTTTCTTCTGTAATTTAGTGTTTTTGGCGATTATATATGGTTCTGCTTATTCATTTGGAAAATCCAGGGTCACACATTCAATCCTTCGCTTCTCCGATCTTTTGGATGAGAGTTTAAACCGTGGTCCTGTCTTCGCATGACCTATGTGTTGGTAGGACGTTAGGAGAGTACATAAGAAATTAAAAAAAAAAATACTATAAGAATCAGGGTCCTTTTGTCTATCTTGACATTTCCGTGCATTCTGACGTTTGTTGTTGTTGAACTGTAAGATTTTCTCTACCATCACCAGCATCTATACGACGTCTTTCAATAGCAACTAGTGTTTCACAAATCATGTGAAATTCCGGTGTGTTCATGGCTATCATTAGCTTCCATGATCCATCTGCACAAAACAAAGTAGATCTAGATTACGTAGCAAAGTGAATGAGAGTAACTGAATTGTTCGGAGTTTGCCACACCTTCTGTTGGCTATTTTTGTCATTTTGTCTTCTGATCAATGTAAAACATCTGCAAGATGGATGCAGCAATAATTAGGTTAAAACAATTGCACTTTTATCATTGTATCTTATCTATTAACTGGGAATGCGTTTTATGATTATAGCTAGCACGCTACAATTATCAGTTTCAATTGAATGCAGTTAAATAATTATTTTAATGACAATTACGTAAAAAAATCTATTAAGAGCATGCTTCTATTATTAGGTTTAAATATAGGAATTTGAAGGACGGTAGCCGGGCCGGGTAGCGCAATCGGTAGGGCACCTGACTCGTAAGTCAGAGGTCCTGGGTTCGAATCCCGGTCTGGCCACATACTTTCGTTTCTCCTTCCGCTGATTCAAGAAGGGTAGTTGTCAGTTACTGGCGAAAGTATGTGCACTTAGTACTGGTTAACCGCTTAGGAGGTCTAAGCCTGCCCAGGAATAGTGTGGTTAGGTTAACTGACCGTCCCGACATGACCTTAGTTGTTTACCGTGGACGTTAAGCATCAAATCAACCAACCAACCAACCAAGAAGGACGGTATTTTACTAATAAAATCATCGTTGGCGCGAAAACTTGACTTGATCTCTGTATGGAAGACAGCATATGTCATGGAATTGTTATTCACCTGTCAGAAGATTTAGTTACATTCAAAATGTTATTATTTGCACTTTGCATTTAGTTTTAAATATGTTTTTCACTTTAACGCTGTAATGATTGATAGAGTTAAGCATAACGCGAGAAACGCAAATGGCGATGGCTTGAGAAAAAAAAAAAAGATTCTATGGTGCGAAAAGTCTTTCGTAGTAAAAAAGTAGTTCTTTTCCTACTCGGTGCGTAAATTTACCGGAACGGACCTAATTACCGGGTCGGACCGGAACGGACCCTTATTATTCATATTTCCAGCCGATTTTTTAGATATTTTGATACAATCTACACGCGCAGATTAATTCAAGGCCCTACCTATGACTAACATGTATTATCTTAACTTGCAACCCCTGATTTCATCCACCGACTTGATACATATAGCTCTACATATTTTCTATGGCTGAAATGTTGGTCATGATACTATGGAACAAAAATCGGGAATTTTTGTGTTTTTCATTGGCTCCAAGTCTTGGAAGAAAGATAACCAGATTTTTGTATAAGATTATATGATTTTAAGATGAAACGCATATGCGTGGGTATTAAGAGGCCTACCCATGGCGCAAAATACTCAAAGAGTATTTTCACTAATATCTCTAATTGATTTGCGCTACATGGCATACAGAATATGTATTAATATTAAATAAGAGTTATTTAATAAAAATATTACAAATATCTACTGAAGATAGGGGAAAACGGGTCCGTTCCGTTAATTCAGTCCATTCCGGTCCGTTCCGGTAAATTTACGCACCCGGCTGTACTGAACCGGGTAAAATACAGTACCGTATCATTGGAAGCATATCGGAATGTACCGAAGAATGTCAATAATGTACGGACCAGTTTGGTTTCTGGCCATAGTCGATAACCCCAACATAAGGATACTGCTATTCAATAATAATATCGGACATGTGGTACATGTGAAGACAAATATGGAGATTTTCCTCTACTTTTTTCCAAATAGGGAGAATGATTAAACAAAGAAGGGAATTCTTGCATTTTGGTAGGGAGAACTGAAATTCCAAATAGGGAGATATTTGTTTCAAATATGTCTTCTTTCACTTCGTCTTATTTCTTTTTTTAAAGATATTTCTTGTCCTTATTGCGACAGTTTGTAAGCAGCATGCTTTTATAATCAAGGTAATTTCTTTGCACTTTTATAATTCATGGGCGTCAGAAAAGGGGTTGTAGCTGTCGCCACAGTTTATTTTTGGCGATTTATGGTTCTACATATCTGTTTCATAGATGGCAAATGAGAAAAAGGAGGAAAATATGAGAATACATTTTCACACCTCGTACATGTAGTTACGCCGATTCACAGCAGGTGTTATATGTTCATTGCCTACAATCGTCATGGATTTACGATGAAAGCTATAAACAAAAGGAACGCCGAACGAAACAACCAAACAAACGATAGAAAAAACAGAACAAAACAAACTTCGCTTCCAGAAGCTGACTGTAAAACTCTATCAACGTATCAACGCAAGAGTAAATGGATGTATTTTTCGAATTGGGGGAGGGGGGGGGGGGGGTGGAGGAGAGGGAATAAGGCAGCGATAGAAGAAGGATTGGCTCCGCCTTTTATATGCTGTGCCTAAAATAGCCTTCGGTGATCCTCTAACCCTGTATTCCAATACGGCACTAGGCCAAGGGAAACCGATTCTATGAAATGTGCCAATGGCAGAGACTTTTCGATCATATTTTCTTGATGAAACCTGGAGAAAGAGCTGATCATTTAGCTATCCGCTTGAATTGTTCTTCTACAGTCAACTTTCGATATCATAAAGTCGCAGTTCATCTCAAACTACTGATATCTCAATGTAAATTTTCTGATCCCCAGAAAATTTACCTTGAGATATCAGTAGTTTGAGATAACAGGAGTTGAAATGTGAAGAAAAACGGGAAATGTGTCCAATCTATCTTCTTTGATGTAAGCGGGTACTTTGAGATATCAGTGTTTGAGATATCGAGAGTCAGACGGACTTCTTTTGTTATTTCATTTTCTATTTCTTGTTACATTTGTAGGTGTAACGGGCATTTGATTGTTTTACCCAATAGACACACAGCTTCGGATCAACATTGATTCGAAGTTGATTAGACGTTTCAACGTTGAGTGAACGTTGATTCAATGTTGTTTGTCCATCGAACAGGTTTTGGTCATTGCCTTTAAGTTAATTTTGCTTGTATCGATACAGTAACGAATTTATGATTTTTAGAGTGTTTTGATAAGATATAAATTCTAAAGTATTATGCATTTCGTTTCAGTTTTCTGGCGGACAACCGCATAGCAAGAATAGAGAGATACGCCTTTTTCACGGCGCCATCTTTAACCATGATGTAAGTCCTATAACTATTTTACCGTATTTGGGACGCTTAAATCAATCACCAAATAGTCCTAAACAATGCATATAAAGATGCAAATTGAATGACACACAGTGTACTCCGATAGGGAGTAGTCTGATCTGGGTCTGCACTGTGTGCTAAAACTTTCTGTCTATTTCAATTTTACGGTTTCGCAAAGCCGATACAACATCACGAGGTTACCAGGGCATAGATATGACATTTCAGCGACGCTGACCCGACGTTACATCGATGTTGATATGACGTCAGTGACACTGTCCCGACGTTGTACTGACGTTGATCTGATAGGTGACACTACTCCGTCGTTTCATCGGTTTTGATACGCTGTTTCGGCGTTACTTTGATTTTCAAAAGTAATTATTATGGCATTAGTCATCTTTAACAAAATAATTTGGTATTTTACTGTAATCTGAAACAAATACGGTAACTATTCCGTTCTTCTGTTGGTGACAAAATAGACAACTTGTGCGCTTGTACCACATGACTAAGAACTGCAAAATGTAGAAGACAACGCCCATACTATGTGTCAAGCTCTGTTTAGCTTACAATAATGAGATACTCTTCTGCGACACATTCAGATTTCCCTTTTCGCACTACATATAGTACAAATGAATTTCCAGACAAATTTTGGATTAAATTCAACACCACGATCCAATAACAATTGAGCTTGCCACGACAAAACCAACAAACTGGCATGACTCAGATGAGCCTGGGCATCCGCTCCTTTGCTTGAAATTAAAGGCTAGCTATGGTAATATGGGCTACGAAAACTCTGCTTAAACTGGGCGGATGCCCAGGCTTATCAGAGTCTTAGCCTGCAGCACATGCCACTTTGTTGGTTTTGTCATGTCACAGCTCAATTTAGTAGTGACATGCAGAAAAGAAAATTTAAAGAATATGCGCACGTGCAGTCTGATCAGAGCCTTTTTTGTTCGCATACATATAGTCCGGGGCCCGGTTGTTCAAAACTAACGACGTCGTTAGTTAACGAGACGTTAAAATTTCAAACGTTAATATCTAAGATACACCAATATTTTTTGTTGAAAAAATGTGAGAAGCTTTTGCACTGCAAAAGCTTCTCACATTTTTTCAACAAAAATATCAATATATTTGGTAATGAAGTTGTAGAACACTTAACAAGTTGACCTCTTAACGAGCTCGTTAGGCTAACGATGCTTTGAACAACTGGGCTCGGATCTTCAGGAATATACAGACGCAAAACGAAGGCTTTTGCTAAATTGCACGGACTTGCAATCTGTTAAAACCCCCTCTCTGCGTAGAACGGCTCAATCTTTTTCACTTTCTCAAATTAAGTGTTACGTTTGGTGTACATGTGTTGTGCTATACGAAAATGGAAAGAGTTAGGCTAGCGCCTACCATAAGATCTCATTACGTTTGCACGGTTATTCAATTCAATTCAATTCTTTATTTACTCTAGTTTACAAATCATGTAACAACAAGAGGTATACATATATGTGACCCGTCGCGCAAAAAGGGACGAGTTGGGTGTCCTATAGCGAAATTTAGTTTTATGTCTCAGTGAATAAGCAAATCTAAGAGGATTCGGAAAATATCAAAATTTTGGTGGCTCTTGGCCATTTTGGGGCTCAAATTGTCTGCAGAACGTAGGTACCGTCATGAATCGTCACAAATGTTTTGATGACGTTGTGGTGACGTCGCAAAGTAAAATCGTTCAGAACTTGTAACTGATAGATAAAGTAAATATTTGTTTTGTGTGTCGTCCTTGGAAGCTTTGTTTGCTGAATAAATATTCCGAACCATGCTTCTCGGGAACTTCTTCCTGCAGGTATGACAAAGAGATCACACACTGGCATCAAATGAAACCAATAAGCATTTTGATGTATTATCAAGTGACATGCACATATATGAGCCGCGACGCGACAAAACCAAGACAGTGGTATTTGAGCCACACGAAGACTCAGATCAGCCTGGACATCCGCCAAGTCTGATCAGAAGCTTCGCTGTGCGCGTAAAGAATGGCAAAGGGTCTAAGCTACCTTTCATGCCGTTGCATGCGTCGGCGAAGATTGATCAGACTAGGCGTTAGCCCAGGCTGATCTGAGTCTTCACTGGGTGCACATGCCACTTTGTTGTTATTCTATCCAACTATGCGTGATGGTTTCTGCAGTTTTTACAGGCGCCCGTAAAAATAACGGGAAATGGACTGGCAGTTGGTTTCCGGTTATTCTACTGTAAAATCTCCGGATTTTTTACAAGGTAATGGTAACTGATGGTATTTTCCTTGTTTTTTGTCCAAAAAGAATGCAATTGCTTGATAGAACCACCTCAATCGGCGATGTGGCGGTTTTAATGAGTAGTAACCATCTATGTTTTGAGACTAAATAGAGGCCTTAGTAAAATAATGCCGTGTTCACGAAACGTGTCCGACAGTCTGACAGAGCCTTGTAAACATCCTTGGCAAAAATATTCTAAAATTTTACGCGTACAACATCATTAACCAGTTTTGGTTAGACACTGAATTCTAAACCTTTTTTACGAACTCGAACAATGCTCCACTTTTCCCTCTACAAAGTTGGGTTTTCAATGGTGTTCATTACACAACCTTGTCAACAGGCTGCTCGCATTATTTTCTTCCTTTTTTTACATGAAATCCGTCCAAATTTCATTGAAGATGCCTGGGAAATTATAGAAATGACTGTTTTTTAAGGAAAATGAGTAGCATGACGTCATTCCGCAAAAAAAAATGGAAAGAAAACATGGACCGATTCACACCTGCTTATTATCTCCTGAAGCACAATAGCGTGTTGTGAATAGAAAAAAAATTGAAGGGATGTCCGGTTGCGCTGGAGGGGACTAGAAACAGGGATGACACAAAGGTTAGTGAACCAGTTGAACCGAGATTTATTCTTTTCCAATGTCAAGTCTCAAAAATCGAGGATTGTCATGAAAGCAACCCTCTATTCATTCTCCTATACACTGTAAAAAAATCCGTAGATTTTACGGTAAAATAACTGGCAACCAGCTGCCAGTCCTTTTACCGTTATTTTTACAGGCGCCCGTAAAAATTGCAGGAATCATATAGCTGAGTGGAACAAAATAGAGCAGGTGTCGTTTTGCTCAGAAAGCCCTTCTACAATACAAAGTAATTTTCGAGTGCGGCCAGTTAACATAAAACTTGCATTGCGTGATTTCCAAAAATGTATTACAGGCAAACGCCCGTAAAAATAACGGGAGAAGGACTGGCAGCTGGTTTCCAGTTATTCTACTGTAAAATCTACGGTTTTTTTTAACAGTGTAGATGTGAATCGAATTCGAAACAAGATTTTATGTTTAACGGCAGAAATCCGTTTTGTCCTAGAGCAAGGGTAGTCAATATTATGCCATTTTGACGGAAAGTGAACAAATTGGATACAGATTCCTGATGTTGTCGAGCGTAAATGATTCCATCCATCACCATTACTTTAAAAGGGCTTTAACGTTAATGTGCTTTACTGACCGAACGATATTCTGTTACTATTTGTTGCCAAGAAAATGGGCATTTTGTTGAATTTTGTGATTAAGGGGATCGGTTGTGATTAGATGGATAGGTTATGATTGAGGGGAGTGTGAAATATTGGTTTAGTTTTTGTTCATTTTGAGTCATTGTATGTTTCTTGGGCGAGTTGAGGCTTGGTTGGCAGGTGCTCTACCAGGATTTGGTAGATCGATTTGTACAGGGAGGGCTCTACTCTTCTTTACTCTACTCAAGTCGGACAGTGCATTACATCACAATGCCGTATAGAGTCGATTCGTCTAATGTCGTACGGTTTTGGACGCCATCACACACTGCGTTGCCGTTTTTAGCGCCTACAGTGGTCTTTCCCATTACAAATCACGAGGAATATCTCTGCTTTGTTCATACTGCAGTTATACATACGTCAGGGGCAACTAAAATAGCTCAGAAAGCAATAAATCGTTCTGGGGTCACATAGGCTAATGTCGTACAGTGGGCGGGAAATGTCGTACACCGAAGAGAGTAATTCCGTACGTCGATCAGAAACAAAAGGAGACAGTCCCTACCTGTCCCTTAAGTGCCCAGATATGGCAGACTATTTGCTTTTCAATTCCAATATGCTGTGACACTCTTCACATGACAAAAATAATAATAATAAACTATATTGTAGGGTTCTGAACGCGCAGAATGTGAAGACAAAAATAGTAATAATAAACTATATTGTAGGGTTCTCAATGCGCAGAATTATAATTGGGAAATGATGAGAGGAAATAATGATATTTTATGTTGGGGTAGAGTACTAACATAACCGAGCACCAAAAGCTGAATACGTAAGTCCCGTAGTGTAGTGTAGGAAGTGAAAAAACAAAAACCTGAATATAGTGGGGCTGAATTACACGTATTTTGCATGGGCAAAAGTACTGGGGTGGATAGGGTTGTGGTAAAACAGGACAGGTGAGAGCATGTGGCTATCAGACTTATATTACTACTCGAGCGTTATCTGCATTACCAGCTACACAAACCATTGTGTAAATATCAAATATCATCTCATCTGATCCAAGTACCAAACAGTTTAATCCCTTCCCAATCTTACTCCCCATATTTTGTGCACTGCCAATTTACCATTCCCATTTTATCCTAACATGAACTATCATTCTTAATGTATGTACTTCCCTACCTCACTTAAGATTTCCATTTATCCAGTCTGTCTTTCCTTTCATTACTTCGTCACTCTAAATTACATTAACCTACCCGCACTAGTATGAACTAACGTGCCTCTCACATTTGCCCAATCTTAGTCAAATGCATTCGAACTTCAACAAACCTACGTACATGTATGTATACCAACCTAGGAGACCCACCATGTCTACACCCTACCCTACGCTTCCTTTTCTACAAATCATCTCCCTATCATATTATGTCTCTACTTTCCTAAAACAATGACCCTATGATACCCTCTGTTATGTTAGGTGTGTGGTCCTCTCCACCTTACCCTGTAACAAGTCTGATATAGCAACCTTCAACACCAGCTTAATTCTAGTAGCCAGTAACCAGTTACCTGATGAGCCCCCATCTCATCATATCCGTTACTTTATTCTACCTACTAAGTATCGTAAGGAGATGGGTTAGGAGGTCATTTGTAAGTATTTCATGAGTACTCACAACATGCACACTGCATATAGGAGGTTCTAGTACACGATGACACCACTGTACGAATTTACCCTCCAACGAAAAATAACGCTATTTTGAAGGAGTCTAATTTCGTACAGGTTTTATATGGCGAATTATGTAACTTAGGAGACTGACCAAGACATTTTATTTGCATTAAAATCGTATTATTGTTTCCTAAGGACAAGTTTAGAGGGAGATTTCACGCTAAAGTTCACTGGAAAAGCAAGTAGTAAGGGTTGTCAGACGACACCATCCTTGTCGAAGGGCCCATTAAAATTGTCTCGGAACCAATGGATTCAGTTCTATTCACTGTACCATACGTATTGACCAATCGAAACGTAGTTGACAAACGGGCATATAATGGTGAAACCGGACACTGTATTCGTTGAAAATAACGACACTACAACGGGTTGTTCCATGCAGGAGGAAAATGCATGAGAGACAGACGGTTATTGAGGAAAATTTGATGGTGTACGAAATTACCCGAGTGTACGAAATTAGGCGGATCGACTCTAGTAAGCTGTTAATTGTAGTAACGTACTATTACTTTCAGTACTGTACATTGTTCCTCCCTCTAAGAGGAAATCCGAGTAGACCAGGCATCGCCGCCACGGGAAACTAACAGGAAGCTATGAATCGGGAAGCCACAAAAGTTGTTTCCCTTTGCATAAAGTAAACCAAGTTCTAGCCTAGCGCAAGGGTACCACCATCGGACACCTAAAAATTGCTTTTCAAATGAATTTTCAAATTGTTACATCAAAAGTCTAACGACTTTATGTGACTTGCAAAATATATACCTCATATATTGATTCGGTAAACATAAGCTGTAGTATGACGTCATACGGAGGAATCGGGGAGCATTCATTATTTCACAGGTAACGGGCGTAAAATCTTGGTTAGGGGTACCCCCATCGGACACCTTTATTTTCTACACATGTAAACTAATTATGCATAAACAAATTTAATGTAACATTGTAAAGACATACCCTTGTTTAAGATAAATACGCAAGAATCGATTCAGGGGTTAATACCTCGAAGGCATCGTAAGCCTTAAGGCGATCGTAAAGTCATCGTAAGACGCTCGTAGTGGTTTTTGGCAATACCTCGACCGCCTCGCAATTTAAGAGATCCCCATAAGTCTGTCGTAATTAACGAGGATCAAATCGACCTCTTAACTGCATCGTAAGTCACCACGTTGCATTTTACAATGAAAACAGCAGCAGAAATATATGGTAAGTAAAGGGATTAATTAATATTTCCATAATTATTTTCTCTAGTTTTGGGTGATGCGTACATTAGATGATTTTTACTGTGTCTTCATTTGCAATGATTGAAAACCGCTGACCGCACAGCTGCAGAAATATATATACTTCGTCAACAGTGAATCGATTTTTTCGAGGCGCAGCCTCGTATAATTTCGATATTGTTCCACATTTCACAAGATTTCATTGGTCAAATAATAGCGCGTATGTCAAAATTCAGCCAATAATATCAAAGGTCAATGAATATTTAATCTTCGTTTTTTCCTGTCGTACTGCACTGTGAATACTAGCACTATGTCTTATATTAATTCAAAATGTTTCTCTTGTTTGTAATTTTACAATAGAAATGCTTTCGAAAACAGACGCAGATATTCAAAACTTTCTTTTTTTCGTCGTAGATCTACTTTCAATTTCTACTTTCGGTTTAATACATACAAACAAACAAACAGTGCAACATTTTGATAACTATTTTGAAATATGCCAATTTCAAGATTGACCGCGGTCGATCTTGGAATTCCAAATTGGACAGCTCAATTTTGAGGGCGCTATTACGGTTATTGTCAACTCTTCAACTAGAGACGTATTACAAAACACACTTCCATTTAATCTGCGCCGATTATCTTTTTTAAAGATTTTTCTTGTTTGCGCGGCATAGCTCTATCACAAATATTCGGCCACCCTATTTTACGTGCAGTTCGGGAAACTTTATTGTCAACTTTATGTCAGAAAAATGACACAAACATATCGCATACCGTTTATAATACCCTGATAAAAATATTTCAGGAATGCGTTAATTAGGGCCCCGCCAGACAAAGTGCAGAGATCAAAAAGCATAACTCTGTTTACAGTTTTTACTGCATAATGCCCCTTTGAAAGTTTGAGTACGGAAGTCGTGTCCGCTCCATAACTCTGAACCCGTTAAATATATTTTCACGAGACTTGGTACAAATGTAAAGCATTATCAGACAATGTGCAGAGAACAAGAACCATAACTCTGCCTTATTTAATTATACCCATTTGTAATTTGGAGTACAGAAATCGTGTCCGCTTCATTACTCTGAAACCGTTGGAGATATTTTCACGAGACTTGGTACAGAATTAGTCCCCTTTGTGGTTTACAGTCTAGAAAACTTGTTCACTCTCTAACTTTAAAACTGTTGAAGATATTTTCACAAAACTTGGTACAACTATTAACATCATCAGACAATGTGTAGAAAAAAAGAACCTTTCTTTTTTAACAGAATTATAACCCTTTGTTATTTTAGGTATGGGGATCTTGTCCGCTCTATAACTTTAAAGCCTTTTAAGATATTTTTATAAAGCTTGGTACAAATATAAAGCATTAGATGATCTGAAGGTGTGCAGAATGCAAGAATGGTAACATCAGTTTCCTGCTTCACAGAGTTGTTGCCCATGTTTTAATCAATCACGGTTTTGTATTTCGCCCATATATTAATGACACTACCAGAGGCTTAATTTCAAACAACATATTGAATATGAAGGAACAACATGATGATAGAAAGCTGTTATTGTTATTTTATATTGTTGGGCAATGGGCACATATGACTTAAATGTCGTCAACAGTTTCATAAAGGCGGGCCCTATTAGTTACCATGTTTCTAGTTATTTTAGCCATGATTTAATTTGATTTCAGACATCTCTTAAATATTAAATAGTTTAGGATTGGCTAAATTAGACTGAGTTGGTAAACATCCATTTTTCCACCATTTTTACAAAGGGAAACAACTTTAGTGACTTCCTGTTTGCTTACCTGGACGAAGAAGCCCTGATTAAAAGGGATCCCTGATTAAAAAAGGGATCTATCCTTAAAGGAAAGAATTTGCTCCTAGTGGAGCAAATTCTGTCCTTTAGGAGTTGACTCCTACTAAGAAGGGAAGCATATAAGGATAGTGTGGTGTGCTTCCCCTGAAAGTGTACTCATCCACCTCAAAAATCGAATTAACTTCCTATATATAATTTGGTACTGTAGGATAGAATTGGTACACTGTAAAAATCGCGCTTAGCTATAAAACACAAGTGGTTACATGTTTAGGTGTAAACATGTTTAGGAATATGTCATATAGCTAAACATGTACGCCTTTTCTATTATTTTCTCGGACAAAGTCTGCTAAACACGTTTTATTCTGTGTACGCGTTTGGTTTCGGATGAATCCATTCTCTCTTTTCCCCGTTGAAGAACAAAAAAAAAAAAGAGACGAAAATGTTGACAGAGGAAATAAAAGGTAGATATAACCAGTTTTGTACATGTTTAATTTGTAAACATAAACCTAAACATGTTGCAAATTGAACGTGTTACGATTTAAACACATAAAAAATCGGACTGCATTTTTTGCATTGATTCTAAACACATTTTTTACAGTGTAAGCAACTCAAGTGAACAATAAGTTTGGGTACGGCAGGATAGGGTAGGTTGAGGTGCGATAGGGTAAGGTTAGGTGGAGACAGGATACGTTGGATGAGTTTCGGACAGGAATTGATAATGTAAAGTAGGTATTGGGTAGGTACAGGCTTGGGTAGGGGCATTTGGTTAAGGTATATGGTAGGGTAGGATATGTTAAACTGTGTAAGGGCTAGGTTTGGCGAAAATCTGGATAGGGTTAAGTGGATATGCAGGGGTTAGTCAGGGAAGTTTTGAGTAGAGCACTATAGAGTTGAGGTAAACTTTTCCCAGTGACAACATGCAAATGATAGCATGTGGAGGGACGGGAGAGACATTCAGTAATTAAGCATATTCTTTTGCACAATTTTTGCAGGCTTTTCCTGATGGCGCGGTACTTTTAATCATTCATATGCAAGGCGAAATTATGCTCCTCGCATTTTTAGGTTCTTATGAACTTTTACCTCTCCATTAAGTACTTCTAACTCTTCATAACAAAAATTAGGGCGCCTTTTACGCTTGCAGATAGTAAACTCAGCCATCATATACAAAACACAGAGTCTGGCGACAACAGTGTAGGTTGATTTTTTTCTACACAGGACCACCTTACACTCTTACGATGTCGTAAGTAGCGAGACCGCTACGAGAACGTAAAGGTTGCTTCGAGGTAATAAAGTAGCCCGCTCTTAACAAGCTCGTAACATTATCGTAAATATCACATTAACTTACGATTTTGCTAAAGTTTCGAGGTATTGACCCCAGAACTTTAAGTTTGACATGAAAGGTAAAATAATATGTGCTCCCTCAGAATGATGACGTTTGTTTATATTGAACTATTTATATAGATTTTAGCCAGTGTCGAGAGGCAAACAAGTGTGCATTTTCTCTAATTTCTCTAAAACTAGAACGAACTGGAATATAATCCTTAAATTATTTGTTAGGCGACTAAAATCTCCATCCAGTGTTGTTAATTAGATTATTGAACTGCATTTAGGTACGACGAAATCATGGTGTAACCATTCACTGAAATGTTTTTGACTTGTACCCTTGTCCGGTAAATACCGTCTGTGAAAATTACGTTAACGCTCCCGAGACGAGAAAGGCGCGCCAGAGTGTCGAGGAAAAGACCACAAAACATTATAAAAATTGGTATTAAATTGGACGAGGTGCTACTCATTTTAAACGAGAACAGATCGTAAAGGTGTCCGATGGGGGTACCCTGTCCGATGGGGGTACCCTCACGCTAGGTGATGGCAATAAACAGACGCGCAATATATTATGGCCATCCTATGCAGCATTAAACTCGTACAAATAAAGTTGTTCGGGCCATACACTGCAAAAATAAACGGTAGATTTTACGGTAAAATAACTGGCAACCAGCTGCCAGTCCTTTACCGTTATTTTTACGGGCGCCCGTAAAATTGCAGGAATCATCAAGCAGAGTGGGACAGAAAAGAGCAGATGTCGTTTTGGCTAGATAGCCCTTCAACAATACAAAGTTATTTTCGAGTGCGCCAAGTTAACATAAAACTTCCATTTCGTGATTTCCAACAATGTTTTACAGGCAAAAGCCCGTGAAAATAACGGGAAAAGGACTGGCAGCTGGTTTCCAGTTATTCTACCGTAAAATCTACAAATTTTTTTACAGTGTATAAATATACAAATTAGCTAATACAGGATTAGGATTTCTAATAGTTTGAAGAAAAAAGAAAGAAAATGAGATTCGAACTTACACGAGACAACTCTTTTACCAACAACTCAGCGGACGAAACCACTCGGCTACCTTACCACCTGACACAAGGGGCAGAAAATTAAAAGATATAGCTACGAACACACTGTGCATCTTTCCTGTTTTATGATAATTTTCTCTTCCTCCTTCCCCTATCATTAGCTAAATCTAGGGTCTCTTTATAACCATCTTCTAAGCTTAGGAAACAAGTATCGGAAAGGAAATTTGAATGAAGTTGTTGTTCGACTCATATTTTCGCGGCATCAAAACTTAAATACTCTTCCAAGGGACGCAACTTTATTTACGTCAAATATTTGACAGGCGGGCGGGAATAAACTCCCCCAAAAATAAAGCCTGAAACGATTGACAAAAACGAGGGCACCTGTTTATCGCGCAAGTGAAATTAATAAGTCGTGACGTCAACGTTGAAACGTAATTTCTTGAAACAACGTCATCCACCCAACTCGTCCCTTTTCGCGCGACGGGTCACATATATAGTCCAGATATAGTGACGTCATGAGAAATAAAACCTAAACGTACGGAAAATGCAAATGGAAAAAAGGGTCTGCAAATTATTCTTTTCACACTTTTCGACGGACGCAGTACTGCGGTCACGGATAAGTCCCGCTGATGTGAGGAGGAAGCAACGTTGCGGGACTTGAAATACACACACACACACATTTGATGATTAAAAATATAGATCTAAACGTAAACGTATCTTAACCGAATTTTCATCGAAAGATATGCGTTTCTGTATGCAACTCACAGTGCTTCAGTGTCACTAAACCCCAAAATTTGAAAGAAAAATGTAATGAGTAGGTCTCGACAGACAAAGAATAGCCTTCCCAGCAGGCAAATGACGTCAAAATGACAACATATTGACGTCGATGCGACGTAATGACGTCGCATCGACGTTAATACGACGTCATTTCAACGTTTCATGCCTGCTGGGTTTTCTGAGCCACACTTAATGACGCATTCCTCGAGACACATTGGCAATATGTTACCTACAGGCGCAACATAGGTGGCAAGATTACACCTAGCATTGACTGTTCAGATCATGCCGGGTCGAGCACCGGTCAAAAACCAGAAACTTAATTCTTTGCGTGACTCGGAATTTGACACCAAGCGTCACGTTGATTAATGTCCGCATTTTATATGGTGTTCTTTTCAGTCCGCATATGATATGTTATATTTTCTAATTGAGGATGCTTTTTCTGCATCGTCAAAAGGCGCCCTGAATTAAGAAGGATCTACGATCACTAAGGGCGCGTTTACACGAGCAAAGTTTCTATGTCACAGAAACTTTAACAAATAAAGTATGACAAACATTTTGCGTTTACATGGAGCAAATTATTTGTTAAAGAAAATGTGTCATAGAATCTTTGTCACATAAACTTTGGCAATGAAATATTTGCTGCAGTGTTCACACGACCAAATATTATTCGTCAAAGTCACCTACAGCGATGAAACAAAATCTTTGTCACATTTTCCACGCTTGTAGCAATGTTCTTAGTTACATAATCTTTAGCAAAGTTCACCGTTTACACGGACAAATTTATTTATCGAAGTAACTTTACTATATATATTTGTTAAAGAAACATTGTCATATTTTGGCATTTACACGAGCAAATTTTTCTGTGACAAACCTACTTTGTCATAGAAACTTTGGTCGTGTAAACGCGCCCTAAAGCAATGCATTCATGCGAGTAGAAAATGATAACCTCTTTTGACCTCTCGTATTTTACGCGATGACTTGTATGTATTATCCGGCAAGTTTGGATTAAAGTGACGTACAAGTCTTAGAACTTACTCGAATTAACGTTTCCCAGCTTAACCCTTAATGCGCCAAAAAAGCAGACGACAAAATTTACGTCTGCAGATTTTCAAAACAAATTCTTCCAAGCGATATAATATTGAGAATTAGAACACTAGAGGGCTATCAGTGTAGATTCAGATGAGGTGGCTCATCATGAGCCACCTCATCTGGATTTACACTGTTTGCCAATTCATCAATTTTAATTTTTGGCGCTTTAAGGGTTAAACCGCGAAGAAAGCGACAGATTAGTGCAGAAAGTGCCGAACGTTTGTGACAATGCTTAGCGATTCGGACAAAAATGTCCCTAATTGAAACTCTGCTGATGATATTGTGATTTGAGCCGCGACACGACAAAACCAACAATGTGGTCGTGCGCCCAGCGCTGACTCAAATCAACCTGCGCATCCGCCCTATTTGACCAGACTCTTCGAAAAGTGCTCAAAGGGTAGCTAAGGATCTAAGCTACCTCCATGCGGACAGCGAAGACTTTGATCAGACTGGGCGGATGCCCAGGCTGATCTGAGTCTGCGCTGGGCGCACAACCACATTGTTGGTTTTGTCGTGTCGCGGCTCAATTTTTAAGAAACGAAATGTCCTCAGCAGAGAACTGTTATTTACAGAAGAAGTCGAATAAAACAAAACAAAACAAACAAAACAAAACAAAAAAACAAAAAAACACAAAAAAAAAACCACAAAAAAACACACACACACAAAAAAAAAAAAAAAAAAAGGAAGATGAAGGCGGACAAAAACCCATTAACTGAACCAAAAGCAGAATGGAAACGTTCAGTTTCTCTTCCTTAAATTTCTGAAGATTCCTTTTGCTCAATTAGCTTTAATATTTGCTTTGTCATTCTTAGACTTATACAATCCTCCTATTTAAAGCATATTTAATTTTCTTTATTTTTTTTTAATATTTTGCAATCTGGAAAAAGCTACAGCTATAGATTAGCTCGAAGTAGTCAGCTGCCTTTAAAACGGGATCAGAGAGGCGTATTGCTGAAAATGAAACTGAATATCAGTGTAGTTAAACGTTTAAATTGGTTCTTGCTTCCACAGTCTCTGACGTGAAAATCAACGACATGGTAAATAATTAATTATGGGATTAATTATATTAAGGGTCAATCGTTTAACAAAACAAACAAGGACATTCCTTAAGGCTTACCTGCGTACAATAGTACTGACAGCTCGCTTCCATAACTGAGCCCCGACATGACAAAACCAACAAAGTGGCATGTGCGCCCAGCGAGGACTCAGGTCAGCCTGGGCATCTGCCCAGTCTGATCAGACTCTTCGCTAAGCGCTTAAAGGGTAGCTAAGGGTTTATGCTACCTACAAGCAGACAACGAAGACTCTGATCAGACTGGGCGGATTCCCAGGCTGATTTGAGTGTGCTTCAGGCGCACATCCACTTTGTTGGTTTTGTCGTGTCGCGGCTCATATAAGCATCGCAGAATGAAAATGGGCCATAAGTGCAACATTTTATTGGTGTTATAAGCTTTTTGTCTGTTATACAATCAATGTAAAACAGTTTGCCTATGCCTTTGCCTCCCTTCTCAATGGGAATAAACCTTTAAAGGAAAATAATTAGCTCCCCGGGAGCAATGTTGTCGTTTAAGAGTAGAATCTAGACCCTGTTGTGGAAAAGTCTTCATTGTCCAAGGAATTAACAAACAGGAAATCTAAAAAGTAAAGATGGCGGAAAACATGGAGATCTGTTCTCACTTACTCTAAGCTATTTGTTCACGGCTTCTGCGGATGAGCACACGAGACTGAAAATACCACTAAAGTTACTGGGTCTTTTGTCGAATTTATTGTGTAAATAAAGATTAGTGCTGCTTATGCTGAAATTTTTAGACATGAAAATGCGAAGATCGTGTTTTTTTTTTTTTTTTTTTTTTGTTTTTTTGTTTTTTTTGTTTTTTTGCTCAGAAATTATCTTGAAAAGCCTTTGCAGAGATTCTCGCTTGTAATACGTATATGACAGATCTACGTATATCAAGTGTCGTGTACATCCACGTAAATATCACCTGATCATAGTTAGAAATCAGAGTCAGATCGCAGAATTCCGTACACCTTTGGGCGCCATCAGACACTGTGTTTACGGATTTAGCACCTAAAATCGAGATCTTAAGCTAAAATGCATATAAAAGTACTGAATATTCTGAATAAGAAAACCATATATTAATCAGACACCATTCATGGGTAGGGCCATAAAATCGCAAATCATCACCCTAACTAAATAGAAAACCGCCCATCTTCTGGGTACTATGAGAGACATTACAGGGTTCTCTTGAGTAAGGGGTGGGGTAAATATTTTGAAACGGGAGACAATAAGAAAGGGAGACAACTTATCAAATTGCCTCGCTTTGTGCAAAATGTTTTCTTCCGTTACCTATATGCCTTTTTTCTCTTTGTGGCGTACTAAATTCTCTTAACAATGTATTAAAGATTTACGCCCTTTATAATAATAACAAAAATTTGATGAAATATTTCATGCAATACCTCCGACATGGTCTAACTATACATTTGAAATAGAGTTTAGATAATAATATTTGAGAAAAGTGACTTTAAACAAAAAATAAGATAGATTTTTATACAATTGCGGACCGCGGTTGAAATCGCATTATTGGACAAAAATAATTTATTCATACGTCACAATCACGTGCACGAATAAGAAAAATACCTCTACATGATCACATGACACACGTGGTCAAAATCGATTTTCTTACAGGCAAATAGGTAATTGGCATTTTAATTTGAAGGTTATTTTTCATTCCACATTTATCGAATAAACATGCATTTTCTCAAAACTTTGACGGCTAATTATGAGACTCTTACATATTGTCTTACAAATATTTGTTTCTGAAAACATGAAATAAACGAGGGAGACAATCTTTAAGGTGTGTGATAATGCAAAACTTCATTGACAATATGAATACCCATGAGACATTGTATGTTTACCTGTAGTCGGCCTTGTTATTGAATTGATAAGATTAATAATATAGATCCTAATATAGTATTCCAGCCAAACAGTATTTACTAAAATAATTGATATTCCAAGGAAAGCATACAGTGAACCGTTCGGAGCAATATGATGGACCATGGTGGTCATAAAGATACTTCATGCTGGAGTTTGTAAAAATATAATAGTCACTGACGAAAGTGATGCTCCCAGGGGGTATAAGGACAGTTCTATGCTTTTGTCACATGGAGGTGGAAAGAAGGACAATAATTATTGTTGTGACTTGCTTTTTGCTTACCTAGGGGAAGCTCTAGACCTTCAGAATGAGAGCTACTCATAAAGGAAAAAAAATACTCCTATGGACACAAATGGTTCCTTTTCTAGTTCCTTTCGGAGTTGACCTGCTTCGAGAAGGGACGCAAAGGAAGAAAATGGCAGAGTTACTTCCCCTGAAAGTGAACGCATATGCTTTAAGGGAGACATATGTAGAACAGCATATGACAAATAAAAAAACATAATTTACATGAAATATCTTTCTTTTTTACAAGAAAACGCTAACTTTAGCACAAAGTGTTTCGCAGTGAGCAAGGTCTACACTGATAAGGGTGGTAAAATTAATTATACTATGGTTTGTCCGCCCGTGCGGGAGACAGTCTACGAGCTTTGGTTTGTCCGCCTGTACGAGGAGATAATCCACGAGCTTAAGGTTTGTCCGCCTGTACGGGAGATAATCCACGCTCGTGGATTATCTCCTCGTACAGGCGGACAAACCATGGTATAACTATAACATGTACTTATTTTAAGCGAATGCCTGAACAACATTATTCACAAACTTTATATCTATCTATATATACAACACCCGACCCCGACCCCACTCCCGTTTATGAGTAATGTTTTTCATTGCCAGTATAGCTTATAACATCGTTTTTAATTGTTATACAGAAACATGGACAGCAATCCTCTCATATGCGGATGTGAAGAAAAGTACTTTCGAGAGTTTTTGGATACAAGAGTTGGGATCCTGACACTTGAGGGCGCTAGATGTTCCAATTATAACAACGCAATTCTGGCAACCATGGCTTCTTCTTCATTTCCTGATTGTCCTGGTAACGACAAGTTTCATGATATGAGCCGCGACACGACAAAATCAACAAAGTGGTTGTGCGCCCAGCGCAGACTCAGATCAGGCTGGGCATCCGCCCAGTCTGATCAGAGTCTTCGCTGTCTGCATGGAGGTAGCTTAGACTCTTAGCTACCCTTTGCGCGCTAAGCGAAGCCTCTGATCAGACTGAGCACAAGCTCAGGCTAATCTGAATCTGCACTGGGCGCACAACCACTTTGTTGGTTTTCCCACGTCGCGGCTCAGTTATTGTTTCGTATACCGTAGCAATTCTAAAAGATGATCATCGCAATTGTCCTTAAATGCAACGGTTTGGGTTTATAAAGGAGTAATGCCTCTAAAAGATGCAGATGGAAAGGCAAACGCTGTGTGTCTGATCACATGGCTATTTTAGACGCAGTCTGATTTTTTTGTCTGTTTTGCTAATCTGCCTATTCCAATAGTTAGAAGAATATGTATTTTTAGTTATCCTGTTCAATCGTAACAAGAGATCTCTATATGTTCGTGAAATTGGCTGCCAGTTGCCAGTTGCCATTTGCCTATTCAATCGGCAATTGGCGAATGGCAGCTAACTTCACATTCTAGATGCCAATTGGCCTATTCTCGCGAATTGGCAACAGGGAACAGGCATCTAGATGCCAATTCGATTTGAGATGCTTTTACAGCTGAATAGGTAACTGGCAAACGGCAGCCAGATCCCAATTCGCAAAGTCAAGTGAATTGGCAACTAGCAACAGGCAGCCAGATGCCAGTTCGACTCGAGAGGATATTAGAGCATACCAGGTGAATAGGCAACTGGCAATCGACATCAAGATGCCAATTCGCAAAATCTAGTCAACTGGCAAATTGGCAACAGGCAACTGGCAGCTAGATGCCAATTCGATTAGAGATGCTTTTACAGCTGAATAGGTAACTGGCAAACGGCAGCCAGATGCCAATTCGCAAAGTCAAGTTAATTGGCAACTGGCAACAGGCAGCCAGATGCCAGCTCGACTCGAGGGAGTATTAGAGCATACCAGGTGAATAGGCAACTGGCAATCGGCACCAACATGCCAATTCGCAAAATCTAGTCAATTGGCAACTGGAAACTGTCAGCCAGATGCCAATTCGCAAATTCTTGTGAGCTGGCAGCCACGTGCCTATTCGATTCCAGAGGGTTTAAGACTATTAAAGCTACATAGGAAACTGGTAAATGGCAGCCAGATGACAATTCGCTTATTCTGAATTGGCAAATGGCAACTGGCATACAGATGCCACTTCGATTCGAAAGGGTTTAAGACGATTATAGCTAAATAGGAAACCGGCAAACGACATCCAGATGACAATTCGCAAATTATTATGATATGGCAACTGGCAACTGGCAGCCAAATGCCAATCCGATTTCAGAGGGTTTAAGATGATTAAAGGTACATAGGAAACCGGCATACGGCAGCCGGATGCCAATTCGCTACTTCTTATGTATTTGCAACTGGCCACTTGCAACTGGCAGGCAGGTGACAATTCGATTTGAGAGGGTTTAAGACGATTAAAGCCTCATAGACATCGGCAAACGGCAGCCAGATGCCAGTTCACAAATTTCTTATAAATTGGCAACTGGCAGTAAGATGCCAATTCGAGTTGAGCGGGTTTTAGACGATTGATCGGCAAATGGCAGCTAGATGCCACTCGCTAATTCTTGTGAACTGACAACTGGCAGCCAGATGCCATTTCGATTTGAGAGGATTTAAGACGATTTAAGCTTAAAAGGTATCCGGCAAAAGGCAGCCAGATGCCAGTTCGCTAATTCTCGTGAATTGGCAACAAGCAACTGGCAGCCAGATGCCAATTCGTTTAGAGAGGGTTTAAGACGATTAAAGCCTCATAGGCATCCGCAAACGGCAGCCAGATGCCAGTTCACAAATTTCTTATAAATTGGCAACTGGCAGTCAGATGCCAATTCGAGTTGAGCGGGTTTAAGACGATTAAATCTCAAAAGGACTCCGGGAAAGGGCAGCCAGATGCCAATTTGCTTATTCTAATGAATTGGGAAGTGGCAACCATCAGCAAGATGCCAATGTGATTTGAGATGGCTTAAGACGATAAAAGTACCATAGTTCTAAACGCAGCAAGATGCCAATTTGCTTATTCTTGTGAACTGAGAACTGGCAGCCAGTTCGATTTGAGAGAGTTTAAGACGATTAAAGCAAAAAAGGTATTCGGCAGAAGGCAGACAAATGCCAGTTCACTAATTCTCGTGAGTTGGCAACTGGCAACTGGCAGCCAGATGCCAATTAGATTAGAGAGGGTTTAAGACGCTTTAAGCTACAAAGGAAACCGGTAAACGGCAGCCAGATGCCAATTTAAAAAAAATTATGAATTGTGAACTGGCAACTGGCAGAGAAACGCCTATTTGATTTGAGAGTGTTTAAGACGAATAAAACTAAATAGGAAACCGACCAAAGACAATCAAATGCCTGTTCGCAAATACTGGCAACTGGCAGTCAGATGCCAATTCGATTTGAGAGGGTATCAGCCGATTAAAAAACATAGGAGACCGGCAAACGGCAGTCAGATACCAATTCGGTACTTCTACTAAATTGGCAACTGGCAGCGAGATGCCAATTCATTTGAGAGTGTTTAAGACGATTAAAGCTACATAGGAAACCGGTAAACGGCAGCCAGATGCCAATTCGAACATGATTACGAATTGGCAACTGACAACTGGCAGTCAGATGCAAATTCGATTTGAGAGGGTTGATGCCGATCAAAGCGAAATAGGACACCTGCAAACGACATAAAGATACCAATTCGCAAATTCTTGTGAACTGGCAACTGGCAACATGCAGTCAGATGCCAATGCAATTTGAGAGGGTTTCAGATGATTAAAGCTACAGAGAAAACCGGTAAACGGCAGCCAGGTGTCAATTTGAAAATTTTTATGAATTGTGAACTGGCAACTGGCAGAAAAATGCCTATACGATTTAAGAGTGTTTAGGACGAATAAAACTAAATAGGAAACCGACCAAAGACAATCAAATGCCTGTTCGCAAATACTGGCAACTGGCAGTCAGATGCCAATTCGATTTGAGACGGTTTTAGCCGATTAAAGCTACATAGGATACCGGCAAATGGCAGTCAGATGCAAATATGGTAATTCTACTAAATTGGCAACTGGCAGCGAGATGCAAATGGATTTGAGAGTGTTTAAGACGATTAAAGCTACATAGGAAACCAGTAAACGGCAGCTAGATGCCAATTCGAAAATGTTTGCGAATTGGCAACTGACAACTGGCAGTAAGATGCCAAATCGATTTGAGAGGGTTGATGCCGATTAAAGCGAAATTGGAAACCTGCAAACGACATAAAGATGCCAAATCGCAAACTCTTGTGAACTGGCAACGAGCAACTCGCAGTCAAATGCCAATTCAATTTGAGAGGGTTTCAGATGATTAAAGCTATAAAAAACAAGAGCTGTCGCCTGACAGCATAGCTCGCCTGAATAGGTGCTTGCCCATCACACAGTCCCTTTGGAGGTGTGGATTCTATGCATAAAACTTCAGGCAAGCATGTCCATAATGACAACACATTTATAAACAAAAGTTATCGAAGAAATAAGTCTTAAAATAAATTTAAAATAAAAAAATCCACATGAAATTTCAAAGTCCATGAGCTTGAGGTCAAAGAACTAAGCTGTAGGGGGGGGGGGGGCATGTAGGCATGTAACAAAACCTTGAACAATTATCTAACATCAGTCCAAGTATTAGTATCAACTGAGTCCATCGTGGCACTGTGAAATTATGTCTTCATAAATATAAAACTTTAACCAAAATCGTTAAGACAAAATTCTAAGTCGATGACCTTGACTTCAAGGTCATCCAGTGGGGTAAGTATATAGTGTTTTGTAACAACTCAAAAAAGTGTCTAACATCAGTTCAAGTGTAAACTAAATCTCTGCCAAGCATTATGAATCAGTATGCAATTAGAAAACTTTCATAAAGAACAAATTTCCAAAGTCCATGACCTTGACATCAAGTTCACTGAGCGGGGTTGGGGTAGTACTCGGCAAAACTGTGGACTAATATCTAACTAAAGTGCAAATATAAAAAGAATTCATCACTGGGTTCAGGAGATATGTGTCTTTAAAAGACTTTAACCAAAACATCCAATCAATAAAAAGACAATTTTCTAAGTCCATGACCTTGACATCAAGGTCACTGAGGGGAATGGGGGTAGTACCTTGGAAAACTTTGGACCAATATCTAACTACAGTGCAAGTATCAAAGGAATCCATCCATGGGTTAAGGAGATATTGGGCTTTATAAAACTTTAACCAAAACATCCAGTCCAAAAAAGCTCCCAATTTTCTAAGTCCATGACCTTGACATCAAGGTCATGAAGTGGGGTGGGGGTGGTACCCTGTTAAACTTTGGACCAATATCTACATACAGTGCAAGTATCAAAAGAATCCATCCATGGGTTAAGGAGATATAGGTCTTTAAAAAACTTTAACCAAAACATCCAATCCGGACGCCGACGCTGACGCGGACGCGGACGCAGATGCGGACGCGGACGTGGACGCGGACGCGGACGTGGACGCGGACGCGGACGCTGACGCCGACGCCGGGGTGACAACAATAGCTCTTCCTGAACTTTCGTTCAGGCGAGCTAAAAACCGGTAAACGCAGCCAGATGCCAATTTGAAAACTTTTAATGAATTGTGAACTGGCAACTGGCAGAGAAATGCCTATTCGATTTGAGAGTGTTTAAGACGACTAAACTAAATAGGAAACCGACAAAAGGCATCCAAATGCCTGTTCGTAAATACTGGCAACTGGTAGTCAGATGCCATTTCAATTTCAGAGGGTTTCAGCCGATAAAAGCTAAATAGGAGACTGGCAAACGGCAGCCAGATGCATAGTCAGTAATTCTACTAAATTGGCAACTGGCAGCGAGATGCCAATTCATTTGGGAGTGTTGAAGACGATTCAAGCTACATAGGAAACCGGTAAACGGCAGCTAGATGCCAATTCGAAAATTTTTGCGAATTGGCAACTGGCAACTGGCAGTCAGATGCCAATTCGATTAGAGAGTGTTGATGCCGATTAAAGCGTAATAGGAAACCTGCAAACGACATAAAGATGCCAGTTCGCTAGTTCTTGTGAACTGGCAACTGGCAACTCGCAGTCAGATGCCAGTTCAATTTGAGAGGGTTTCAGATAATTAAAGCTACAGAGGAAACCGGCAAACGGCAGCCAGATGCCGATTCAGTAATTCCCCTGAACTGGCAATTGGCAACTGGCAGTCAAATGCCAATTCGATTTGTGAGGTTTCCTACATAGGCAACCAGAAAACGGCAGCCAGATGCCACTTCGCTTATTCTCCTGATCTGGCGACTGGCAGTCGGATGCCAATTCGATTCATATGTGTTTAAGACAATTAATGCCATGTAGGAAACCGGCAAACGGCAGCCAGATGCCAATTCGATTTGCGAAGGTTTAAGACGTATAGAGCAACAATGGAAACCGGCAAACTGCAGTCAGATGCCAATTCGAATTTGTTTATGAATTGGCAACTGGCAACTAGCACCCAGATGCCAATTCGATTTGAAATTGTTAAACACTATTTAATCTACATAGGAAACAGGAAAATGGCAGCCAGACGCCAGTTCGATTTTTTTTTTTTGAATTGGCAACTGGCAACTTGCAGCCAGATGCCAATTTGACTTGAGAAGGTTTAAGATGATTAAAGCTACAAAGGAAACTGGCAAACGGCAGCCAGATGCCAAATAGAAAATTTTAATAGATTGTGAACTGCCAACAGGCAGCCAGACGCCAATTCGATTTGAGAGTGTTTAAGACTATTAAAGCTAAATATTCTTGCAAACGACATCCAGATGCCAATTCGCAAATTCTTGTGAACTGTCAACTGGCAATCACATGCCAATTCGATTTGAGAGGGTTTCAGACGGTTTAAGCTACACAGCCAGATGCCAATTTCGCAAATTCTGCTGAATTGGCAATTGACAACTGGCAGTCAGATACCAATTTGATTCATGAGTGTTTAAGACAATTAAAGCCATCATAGGAAACCGGGAAACGGCAGCTAGATGACAATTCGCCAATTTTTGCAAATTGACAACTGGAAACTGGTAGCCAGATGCCAATTCGATTTTAGAGAGTTAAGGACGATAAAAGCTACATTGGAAACCAGTAAACGGCAGCCAGATTCCAATTCGATTTTTTATGACTTGTCAACTGGCAACGGGCAGCCAGATTTCCAATTCGATTTGAGGGGTTTATGTCGGTAAAAGCTAAATAGGATACCGGCAAACACATCCAGATGCCAATTCGCAAATTCTTGTGAACTGGCAACTGGCAGTAAGATGCCAATTCGATTTGATGGGATATCAGACAATTAAAGCTACATAGGGAACCGGCAAATGGCAGCCAGATGCCAATACGCTAATTCTCCTGAACAGGCATCTGGCAACTGGCATGCAGATGCCAATTCGATTTGAGAGTGTTTAAGACAATTAAAGCCATGTAGGAAATCGGCTAACGGCAGCCAGATGCCAATTCGCTAATTTTTGCGAATTGGCAACTGGCAACTGGCAGCCAGATACCATTTCGATTTGAGAGATTTTATGCCGATTAAAGCTAAATAGGAAACCGACAAATGACATCCAGATTCAAATACGCAAATTCTTTTGAACTGGCAACTGGCAACTAACAGTCAGATTCCAATTCGATGATAGAGGTTTTCAGACAACTTAAGCAACATATGGAACCGGTAAACGGCAGCCAGATGCCAATTTTAAAATTTTCATGAATTGTCAGCTTGCAACTGGCAGTCAGATGCCAATTCGAACTGAGAGTGGTCAAGACGATAAAAGCTTAATAGGAAACCGGCAAACGACATCCAGTTGCCAACTTGCAAATTCTTGTGAACTGGCCACTGGCAACTGGTAGTCAGATGCTAAGTCGATTTGGGATGTTTCAGACGTTTTAAGCTACATAGGAATCCGGCAAACGGGAGCCAGTGACCAATTCACTATTTCTACTGAACTGGCAACTGGCAGCCAGATGCCAATTCGATTAGAGTGTGTTTGAGGCAATTCAAACTATGTAGGAATTCAGCAAACGGCAGCCAGATGCCAATTCGCTAATTCTTGTGAACTGGCAATTGGCAGCCAGATGCCAATTCGATTTGAGAGGGTTTTAGACGATAAAAGCTTAATAAATATCCGGCAAAAGGCAGCCGGATGCCAGTTCGCTAATTCTTGTGAATTGGCAACCGGCAACTGGCAGCCAGATGCCAATTCGATTAGAGAGGTTTTAAGACGATAAAAGCAACATACGAAACCGGTAAACGGCAGCCAGATGCCAATTCAAAAATTTTAATGAATTATCAACTGACAACTGGCAGACAGATGCCAATTTGATTTGAGAGTGTTTAACCATGTAGGAAATCGGCAAATGGCAGCCAGATGCCAGTTCAATTTGAGAGGGTTTAAGACGATTAAAGCGTAAAAGGTATCCGGCAAAAGGCAGCCAGATGCCAGTTCGCTAATTCTTGTGAATTGGCAACTAGAATCTGGCAGCCAAATGCCAATTCGATTAGAGAGGGTTTAAGACGATTAAAGCTAAATAGGAACCGATAAACGGCAGCCAGATGCCAGTTCGAAAGTTTTTATGAATTGTCAACTGGCAACTTGCAGCCAGATGCCAATTCGACTGAGAGCGTTTAAGATGATAAAAGCTAAATAGGTAACCGGCAAATGATATCCAGATGCCTATTTGCAAATTCTTGTGAACTGGCAGTGGCCACTGGCATTCAGATACCTATTCGATTTGAGAGGGTTTCAGACGATTAAACCTACATAGGAAAACGGCAAACGGCAGCCACATGCCAATTCGCTAATTCTACTGAACTGGCAGCTGCCTACTGGCCGCGCGATGCCAATTTGATTTGAGAGTCTTTAAGACGATTAAAGCAACATAGGAAACCGGTAAACGGCAGCCAGATGCCAACTCGAAAAGTTATATTAATTGTCAACTGACAACAGTCAGCCAGATGCCAATTCGATTTGAGAGGGTTTATGCCGATTAAAGCTAAATAGGAAACCGGCATAGGGTACTCAGATGCCAATTCACTGATTCTCCTGAACTGGCAACTCGCAACTTGCAGTCAGATGCTAATTCAATTCATGAGTGTTTAAGACAATTCAAGCCATGAAGGAAACCAGCAAACGGCAGCCAGATGCCAATTCGTAAATTCTTGACAATTGGTAATTGGCAACTGGCAGCCAGATGCCAATTCGATTAGAGAGGGTTTTAGACGATTAAAGCAACATAGGAAACCGGCAAACGGCAGCAAGATGCCAATTCAAATTTTTATTAATTGGCAACTCGCAACTGGCAGCCAGATGCCAATTCGATTTGAGAGTGTATTAGACGATTTAAGCTAGAAAGGAAACAGGAAAATGGCAGCCAAATGCCAATTCGAAATATTTTATGAATTGGCAACTGGCGACTGGGAGCCAGATGCCAATTCGATTTGAGAGGGTTTAAGACGATTAAAGCTACAAAGGGAACTGGCAAATGGCAGCCAGATGCCAATTCGAAATTTGTTATAAATTGTGAGCTGGCAACTGGCAGCCAGATGCCAATTCAATTTGAGAGTGTTTAAAGACGATTAAAGCTAAATAGGTAACTGGCAAACGACATCCAGATGCCAATTCACAAATTCTTGTTAACTGGCAACTGGCAGTCAGATGCCAATTCGATTTGAGAGGGTTTCAGACGGTTAAAGCTACTCAGGAAACAGACAAACGGCAGCCAGATGCCAATTCGCTAATTATCCTGATCTGGACACTGGCAACTGGCGGTCAGATGCCAATTCGATTCATGAGTGTTTAAGACAATCAAAGCCATGTATGAATCCGGCAAACGGAAGCTAGAAACCAACACAAAGAATTTGGATAATACGAGATCAATAAACTTTAATACAAAATGTATCAGTAAATGTATAAGTCTGTGACCTTGACCTCTAGGTCATAGGCATTGAAATGTAAAGATGGTAAAAATTAAAACTTTGGACGTAAAAAGGAAACTAAACAAAGGATTTTGATGATATAGAATCTTCGAAAATTTAACACAAAACTTTAACATGAAAAGTCCAAGTCCGTACCCTTGACCTCTAGGCCACAGTCTTGAGTGGGGACGGTACAGAATAAAACTTAGGACCAACATCTATCATCGTGCAAAACATTAACCCAACCCAACAAAGAGTTTGAATAATATAGAGTTCTCAAAAACTTTAACGCAAAACTTTAACATCAAAAGTCAAAGTCCGTGACCTTGACCTGTAGGTTACAGGCATGGGTAGGGCTGATGTAGAATAAAACGTTGGACCATTATCTATCATTATGCCAAATATAAACCCAATCTAAGGGTTTGAATAATATAAGATCTCAAAAACTTTTACGCAAAACTTTAACGCAAATGTTAACTCGCGGACGGACGGACGGACGGACGAACGGACAAAAGCTATATACCCCTCGTCATACTTCGTATGCCGGAGGTACATGTATAACTACAATCATGAAGATACTAATTTAGAGAGCAGTAACTATTGAACAGTTTATTTTCAGTTTATTTAAGAATTAAAGAATGGGGGGGGGGGGGGGTGTAGCTCATAAATATATGTTTATGTAGGAAACACGCCATATATATGCTAACCTCTAGCTTGCAATATAATTTTTAATCAATTGAATGGCATCCTTCAACCTGTATTTCTCCGAATCTGCTTATTTAGTTATAACACTCTATCCCACAGTCGCCGGCTTTCAACGAGTATTTCTCCGATTCTGCTTGTTCACCTGACTCAGTAGTCAGAGGTCCTGGGTTGGATACCCGGTCTGGCCAAATACTTTCGTTTCTCCTTCCGCTGTTTCAAGAAGGACAATTGTCAGTTACTGGCGAAAGTATGTGCACTTAGTACTGGTTAACCGCTTAGGAGGTCTAAGCCTTCCCAGGAATAATGTGGTTAGGTTAACATACTGTCAAGTCAGTCAATCCCACAATCACCTGCTAACTATGAAAGACAGCACTGCTTTACTCCGTGGTCAGAATAAAATAAAGCAAACAGAATTCGAAAATGTCCTCGATTTATGTATTTACAAAGATACCGCAGCTTCTCAGCTGCTGAAAGTGAAAGAGTCACCTCCGTAGCCGAGCGGCTAAGGTCGTTTACTTCAAGTTACTGTAACCTCTAACTGATTAAGGGTCGTGGAATCGAGCCCCAGATACCGACCATGTTTCTTTATTTGATAAAAGTAGGCAGTTGCTTACGGAGGATGAGAGATTGGTACTGGTTCTTCCCAGTGACGATTTTATATACCCCGCTTACAGGACTTTTAAAGCTTAAAACCCCTCTCAAATTGAACTGGCCACTGATTCCACGTTGCCAGTTCCCAATTCAAAACAACTTCGGAATGGGCATTTGGTTACAGTTTGCCAGTTGCCTATTTAGCTTTTGGCCTTTGGCTGCCAGCTACCAGTAACTGTTCCCTATTAATATTTTCTATTCTAAAGCCCTCTCAAATTGAAACGGCATCTGGCTGCCAGTTGCCATTTCACAAGAATTTGCGAATTGGCATCTAGATGTCGTTTGTCAGTTTCCTATTAAGTTAAAATCGTCTTAAACACTCTCAAATCAAATTGGTATCTGATTGCCAGTTGTCAACTGCCATTTCACAAGAATTTGCGAATTGGCATCTGGATGTCGTTTGCCGGTTTCCTATGTAGCTTTAAACGTTTTAAACACTCTCAAATCGAATTGGCATCTGACTGCCAGTTGCCAGTTTACAAGAATTTGCGAATTGGCATCTGGTTTCCTATTTAGATAAAATCGTCTTAAACACTCTCAAATCGAATTGGCATCTGACTGTCAGTTGCCAGTTCACAAGAA
Source organism: Ctena decussata (assembly GCA_963989385.1). Taxonomy (NCBI): domain Eukaryota; kingdom Metazoa; phylum Mollusca; class Bivalvia; order Lucinida; family Lucinidae; genus Ctena; species Ctena decussata. Next base: position 23,425,431 of record OZ022502.1, read on the forward strand.
TTTGCGAATTGGCATCCGTATGTGGTTTGTCGGTTTCCTATTTAGTTAAAATCGTCTTAAACACTCTCAAATCGAATTGGCATCTGACTGCCAGTTGCCAATTGCCAGTTCACAAGAATTGGAATCGGCATTAGGTATTATCGTCTAAAACGCTCTCGATTCAAATTGGCATGTGGCTGCCAGTTGCCAGTTGACAATTCATAAACAATTTCGAATTGGCATCTGACTGCTGTTTACCAGTTTAATATGTAGCATTAATCGTCTGAAACCTCAAATTGAATTGGCATCTGACTGCCAGTTGCCAGTTCACAAGAATTTGCGAATTCGCATCTGGTTGTCGTTTGCCGGTTTCCTATTTAGCTTTAGTCGGCATAAAATCTCAACTCGAACTGGCATCTGGCTGCCAGTTGCCAGTTGCCAATAAGTAAAAATTAGCGATTTTACATCTGGATGCGGTTTGCCGATTTCCTACATTGGTTTAATTGTCTTAAACACTTTAATATCGAATTGGCATCTGACTGCCAGTTGCCAGATGCCAGTTCAGGAGAATAAGTGAATTGGCATCTGGCTACCATTTGCCTGTTTCCGATGTAGCTTTAATCGTCTAATACACTATCAAATCGAATTGGCATCTGATTGCCAGTTGCCAGTTCACAAGAAATTGCGAATTGGCATCTGGATACCGTTGGCTGGTTTCATATTTAGTTTTAATCGGCATAGACCCTCTTAAATCGAATTGGCATGTGGCTGCCAGTTGCCAGTTGACAATTCATAAAAAATCGAATTGGCATCTGGCTGCCGTTTACCGGTTTCCAATATATAAAGAAAATTAATCTTCTTTAACACTCTCAAATCGAATTAGCATCTAGCTGCCATTTTCCGGTTTCCTACATGGCTTTAATTGTCTTTTAAAACACTCTCAAATCGAATTGGCATCTGACTGCCAGTTGCCAATGGCCAGTTCAGGAGAAGTAGCAAAATGGCATCTGTCTGTCGTTTGCCGGTTTCCTATGTTGCTTTTATCGTCTTAATACCTTTCAAATCCAATCGGCATCTGGCTGACAGTTGCCAGTTGCCAATTTGCTAGACATAGCGAATTAGCATCTGGATACCGTTTGCCGGTTTCATATTTAGTTTTAACCGTCTCATATTTAGTTTTAACCCTCTCAAATCGAATTGGCATCTGGCTGCCAGTTGCCAGTTGACAATTCATAGAAAAATCGAATTGGCATCTGGCTGCCGTTTGCCGGTTTCCAATGTAGCTTTAATCTTCTTTAACACTTTCAAATCGAATTGGCATCTGGCTGCCAGTTGCCAGTTCATACAAAATTCATCTGGCTGCCGTTTGCCGGTGACCTATGTTGCTTTTATTGTCGTTAACCCTCTCAAATCGAATTGGCATCTGGCTGCCAGTTGCCAGTTGCCAATTCGCAAAAATAGCGAGTTAGCATGTAGCTACCGTTTGCCGGCTCCATACATGGCATTAATTGTCTTAAAAACTCTCAAATCTGACTGCCAGCTGCCAACTGCCAGTTCAGGAGAAGTAGCGAAATCGCACCTGTCTGCCGTTTGCCGGTTTCCTGTGTTGCTTTAATCGTCTTAATACCATTCAAATCGAATTGGCATCTGGCTGCCAGTTGCCATCTCGCTTGAAATAGCGAATTGGCATTTGACTGGCGTTTGCCGGTTTCCTACATGGCTTTAATTGTCTAAAACACTCATGAATGGAATTGGCATCTGACTGCCAGTTGCCATCTGCCAGTTCAGGCGAATCAGCAAAGTGGCATCTGGCTGTCGTATCCCGATTTCCTATGTAGCTTTAATCGTCTAAAACCCTCTCAAATCGATTTGGCATCTAACTGCCAGTTGCCAGTTCAGGAGAATTAGCGAATTTGCATCTGGCAGCCGTTTGCCTATTTCCTACGTGACTTTAATCATCTGAAACCCAAGAATTTGCTTATTGGCATTTGGGTGTCGTTTCCCGGTTTCCTATTTAGCTTTAATCGGCATAAACCATCTCAAATCGAATTGGCATCTGGCTGCTAGTTGCCAGTTGACAATTCATAGAAATTTTCGAATTGGCATCTGGCTGCCATTTACCGGTTTCCTATGTAGCTTTAATCTTCTTAAACACTCTTAAATCGAATTGGCATCTCGCTATCAGTTGTCAGTTGCCAGTTCAGTGGAATTAGCGTTTTGGCATTTGGCTGCCGTTTGCCTGTTTCCTATGGAGCTTTAATCGTCTGAAACCTTCTCAAATCGAATTGGCATCTAATTGCCAGTTGCCAGTTGCCAGTTCACAAGAATTTGCGAATAGGCATATGTATATTAGTTGCCGGTTACCTATTTAGCTTTTATCGGCTTAAACACTCTTAGCTCGAATTGCCATCTGGCTGCCAGATGCCAGTTGACAATTCATAAAATTTTCGATTTGGCATCTGGACTTCGTTTACCAGTTTCCTATAAGCCTTTTTATCAATTTAAACACTTTCAAATTGAATTGGCATCAGGCTGCCAGTTGCCAGTTCAGTATAATTAGTGAATTGGCATCTGGCTGACGTTTGCCGGTTTCCCATGTAGCTTAAATGGTCTGAAACCGCCTCAGATCGAATCGGCATCTGACTGCCAGTTGCCAGTTCACAAGAATTTACGATTAGGCATATGTATATTAGTTGCCGGTTACCTATTTAGCTTTTATCGGCATCTTGATGCCGTTTGCCGATTTCCCACATGGCTCTTATTGTCTTAAACACTCTTATATCGAACTGGCATCTGACTGCCAGTTGCCAGTTGCAAGTTCAATAGAATTAGCGAATTCGCATCTGGCTACCGTTTGCCGGTTTCCTTTGTAGCTTTAATCGTCTAATACCCTATCACATCGTATTGGCATCTGGCTGCCAGTTGTCAGTTGGCAATTCATAAAAATTAGCGAATTGGCATCTTGCTGCCGTTTACAGGTTTCTTATCCTATGTAGCTTTAATCGTTTTTAACTCTCTCTCTTCGAATTAGCTTCTCGCTGCCAGTTGCCAGTTCAGTAGAAATAGCGAATTGGCATATGGCTGCCGGTTGCCGGTTTCCTATGTAGCTTTAATCGTCTGAAACCCTCTCAAATCGAACTGGCATCTGACTGCCAGTTTCCAGTTGCCAGTTCACAAGAGTTTGCGAAAAGGCATCTCGATATCGTTTGCCGTTTTCCTATTTAGCTTTTATCATCTATAACACTCTCAGCTCGAATTGGCATCTGGCTGCAAGTTGCCAGTTGCCAATTCATAAAAAGTTTCGAATTTGCATCTGGCTGCAGACTGGTTTCCTATGTATCTTTGATCGATTTAAACACTCTCAAATCGAATTGGCATCGCGCTGCCAGGTGGCAGTTCAGTAAAATTAGTGAATTGGCATCTGGCTGCCCTTTGCCGGTTTCCTATGTAGCGTTAATCGTCTGAATCCGTCTCAAAGCGAAGTGGCGTCTGACTACCAGTTGTCAGTTGCCAGTTCACAAGAATTTGCGACTTGGCATCTGGATGTCGTTTGTCGGTCTCCTGTTTAGTTAAAATCGTCTGAAACACTCCTAATCGAATTGGCATCTGACTGCCACTTGCCGATTGCCAGTTCACAAGAATTTGCGAATCGGCATCTGGATGTCGTTCGCTGGTTTCCTATTTAGCTTTTATCGTCTAAGACACTCTCAATTCGAATCTGACTGCCAGTTGCCGTTGACAATTCTTAAAAAAATATTGAATTGGCATCTGGCTGATGTTTACCGGTTCCATATGCAGCTTTAATCGTCTGATAATGTCTAAAATCGAATTGGCCTCTCACTGCCAATTGCCAGTTGCCAGTTCAAAATTCGCATCTGGATGTCGCTTGCCGGTTTCGTATTAAGCTTTAATTGGCAAAAACCCTCTCAAATCGAATTGGCATCTGGCTGCCAGTTGCCAGTTCGCAACAATTAGCGATTTTGCATCTGGCTGCCGTTTGCCGATTTCCTATATGACTTTACCTGTCTAACACATTCTCAAATCCAATTGGCACCTGACTGCCAGTTGCCAGTTGCCAGTTCAGGATAATTTAGCGAATTGGCATCTGGCTGTCGTTTGCCAGTTTCCTATGTAGCTTTAACCACCTGAAACCCTCTCAAATCGAATCGGCATCTTACAGCCAGTTGCCAGTTGTCAGTTGTCAAGAACTTTCGGATTGGCATCTGGATGTCGTTTGTCGGTCTCCTTTTTAGCTTTGCTCGGCATAAACCCTATCAAATCGAATTTGGCATATAACTGCCAGTTGCCAGTTCAGGAGAATTAGCGAATTTGCATCTGGCAGCCCTTTGCCTATTTCCTACGTGGCTTTTATCATCTGAAACCCAAGAATTTGCGTATTGGCATTTGGGTGTCGTTTCCCGGTTTCCTATTTAGCTTTAATCGGCATAAACCATCTCAAATCGAATTGGCATCTGGCTGCTAGTTGCCAGTTGACAATTCATAGAAATTTTCGAATTGGCATCTGGCTGCCATTTACCGGTTTCCTATGTAGCTTTTATCTTCTTAAACACTCTTAAATCGAATTGGCATCTCGCTATCAGTTGTCAGTTGCCAGTTCAGTGGAATTAGCGTTTTGGCATTTGGCTGCCGTTTGCCTGTTTCCTATGGAGCTTTAATCGTCTGAAACCTTCTCAAATTGAATTGGCATCTGATTGCCAGTTGTCAGTTGCCAGTTCACAAGAATTTGCGAATAGGCATATGTATATTAGTTGCCGGTTACCTATTTAGCTTTTATCGGCTTAAACACTCTTAGCTCGAATTGCCATCTGGCTGCCAGATGCCAGTTGACAATTCATAAAATTTTCGAATTGGCATCTGGACTTCGTTTACCAGTTTCCTATAAGCCTTTTTATCAATTTAAACACTTTCAAATTGAATTGGCATCAGGCTGCCAGTTGCCAGTTCAGTAGCTTTAACCACCTGAAACCCTCTCAAAATGAATCGGCATCTTACAACCAGTTGCCTGTTGTCATTTCTCAAGAACTTCCGGATTGGCATCTGGATGTCGTTTGTCGGTCTCCTTTTTAGCTTTAATCGGCATAAACCTTCTCAAATCGAATTTGCATCTGGCTACCACTTGCCAAGTGACAATTCATAAAATTTTTCGAATTGGTATCTGGCTGCCGTTTACCGGTTTCCTATGCAGCTTTTATCGTCTTAGACACGCTCAAATCGAATAGGCATCTGGCTGCCAGTTACCAGCTACCAGTTCAGTGGAATTAGCGAATCGTCATCCGGCTGCCGTTTGCCGGATTCCTATGTAGCTTAAATCGTCTGAAACCCTCTCAAATCGAATAGACATCTGACTGCCAGTTGCCAGTTGCCGGTTCACAAGAATTTGCGAATAGGAATCATTTGCCGGTTACCTATTTAGCTTTATCGTCTTTAACACTCTCAGCTCGAATTGGTATCTGGCTGTCAGTTGACAGTTGACAGTTTATAAAAATTTTCAAATTGGCATCTGGCTGCAGGTTACCGGTTTTCTATGTACCTTTTATCGATTTAAACACTCTCGGTTCGAATTGGCATCTGGCTGGCAAGTGCCAGTCGCCAGTTCAGTAGAATTAGTGAAATGGCATCTGGCTGCCGTTGCCGGTTTCCGATGTATCTTTAATCCTTTGAAACCGTCTCAAATCGAATTGGCATCTGACTGCCAGTTGCCAGTTCACAAGAATTTGCGAATTAGCATCTGGATGTCGTTTGTCGGTTATCTATTTAGTTAAAATCGTCTTCAACACTCTCAAATTGAATTGGCATCTGGCTGCCAGTTGCCGTTTGACAATTCTTAAAAATTTCCAACTTTGCATCTGGTTACCGTTTACCGGTTTCCTATGTAGTTTAATCGTCTTAAACCCTCTCTAATCGAATTGGCATTTGGCTGCCAGTTGCCAATTCACAAGAATTAGCGAACTGGCATCTGGCTGCCTTTTGCCGGATACCTATTTAGCTTTAATCGTCTTAAACCCTCACAAATCGAGTTGGCATCTGGCTGCCAGTTGCGTGTTCATAAAACATTTGCAATTTGGCATCTGGCTGCCTTTAGTCCGTTTCCTATGATAATTTTATCGTCTTAAGTCCTCTCAAATCACATTGGCATCTGGCTGCCAGTTGCCATTTCCCAAAACAATCAGAATAAGCGAACTGGCATCTGGCTGCCGTTTTCGGATTCCAATTGTGATTCAGTTGTCTTAAACCCGCTCAAATGGAATTGGCATCTAACTGCTTGTTGCCAATTTATACGAAATTTGTGAATTGGCATCTGGCAGCCGTTTGCCGATGTCTATGAGGCTTTAATCGTCTTAAACTCTCTCATATCGAATTGTCACCTGGCTGCCAGTTGCCAGTTGCAAATACATAAGAATAAGCGAATTGGCATCTGGCTGCCGTTTGCCTGTTTCCTATGTACCTTTAATCGTCTTAAACCCTCGGAAATCGAACTGGCATCTGGCTGCCAGTTTCCAGTTGCCATATCACAAGAATTTACGAATTGTCATCTGGATGTCGTTTGCCGGTTTCCTAGTTAGCTTTGATCGTCTTAACCCCTTTCGAATCAAATTGGCATCTGTCTGCCAGTTGCCAGTTCAGAATTAGCGAATTGTCATCTGGCTGCCGTTTGTCGATTTCCTATGTAGCTTTAATCGTCTTAAACCCTCTCAAATTAAATTGGCACGTGGCTTCCTGTTGCCAGTTGCCAATTCACAAATTTCTTATAAATTGGCATCTGGCAGCCTGTTGCCATTTGCCAGTTGACTAGATTTTGCGAAATGGCATTTTGATGCCGTTTGCCAGTTGCCTATTTACCTGGTATGCTCTTAAACTCTCTCGAGTCTAATTGGCATCTGGCTGCCTGTTGCCAGTTACCAATTCACTTGACTTTGCGAATTGGCATCTGGTTGCCGTTTGCCAGTTACCTATTCAGCTGTAAAAGCATCTCAAATCGAAATGGCATCTAGCTGCCAGTTGCCTGTTGCCAATTCGCGAGAATAGGCGAATTGGCATCTGGAATGTGAAGTTAGCTGCCATTTGCCAATTGCCGATTGAATAGGCAAATGGTAACTGGCAACTGGCAGCTAACTTCACGAACATGAAATCTATTGCCAATAATTATTATATGGATTTTATGTAATTTTGGTTTTGGATCCAATACTATTTAGGAAGGTCAATTGTTTCTTCTGCTTGGTAATTGCGAAAGAAGTTTTGTACTGAAAAAAAAAAACAAATCGATTTTAAACGAAATGATATCTTTCTAATAGCCACTTTCCAATGTTTACTGAGAAAAAAAAAAAAAAAACGATTTTAAACGAAATGATATCTTTCTAACATCCACTTTCCAAGGTTTTTCTGTTGTTAAATGCAGAGGTATATTGCTCAATATGTGATCTGTCGCTTCTGCAATTTTAGGGAAAAACTTATTATTATATAGATGTGTATATCACTATCTGCGGAGGTATATCGAAAGGCTAATCTCATTCTTTTTGGCCTGCGCTCTCGGGCGCAAGCCAGTATTCAAATGGTTTAGTGATACCGAGTTATTTTCGGAAGAAACGATACGTCACGCTTAGTCGGACAATACCAGGAGAGTGTGTACTGCAACGATTCGTTCTAAACTTTTAAGTTAGGGCCGCAATTAACCCAAAGAGACCGAAAAGTTCGTTCCGGTTTGAGACAGCATTTCTTTCTTCATTATTTTCTTCACAGACATAACAAACAAATACCTCGTCCGATTTTGTCTATTTTTATCCATATCCGATTTGCCTCATCTGCTTAAAATAACAGATGGAAACTTTATTCTATTTTTGATAGTACATGTACTTTGTATTTTTCTTTTGTAAATATTTTCGTTAAAAAGCACGTTTTTCTTTTACAAGTGCCTTGAACTTGGACACATTTCTTTTGCCTTTTATAAACTGATTGCATAAAAAAATGACACTCTGAATGCAATGCAAAGTATTTGGCTTTGCAGCCTAAGAAATATACCAAAACTTGTGTAAGAAACAGTTTTTATATATAGCTTAGCTCAAAGCAAAATTATGCAGCTGCGTCGCGAAAAATAGGCCTTAGGGCATCGCATAATCTGACTAGTCAGAGCAGCCGGCACACTGTCCAGCGTTCGTTGGATCTGATCAGTCTTTTTCGGCATATATTTATTCTTCATCTTTCATGCTGAGGCTAGACTGATCAGACTGCGCTTATGCTGGAGTGGGCTGATCTGTGTATCAGTGTAAAATCTGAAAGAGCAGAGTTCAAATTTATTGTTTAAATTTAGAAACAAGCACTTTTGACGATTTTCTTCCCTTATCACATTTACTGAAAAAAAATGTATCCCATGTATCTGTGTGTGTGGCTTATATGTTGGTTGGTTGATTTGATGCTTAACGTCCACGGTAAACAACTAAGGTCATGTCGGGACGGTCAGTTAACCTAACCACACTATTCCTGGGCAGGCTTAGACCTCCTAAGCGGTTAACCAGTACTAAGTGCACATACTTTCGCCAGTAACTGACAACTGCCCTTCTTGAATCAGCGGAAGGAGAAACAACGAAAGTATGTGGCCAGACCGGGATTCGAACCCAGGACCTCTGACTTACGAGTCAGGTGCCCTACCGATTGCGCTACCCGGCCCGGCTTGTGGCTTATATGTACAGCGGACCGTGTTATGTATGTAAAAGTCGGTAATGTCGGTGAGTAATTAACGCATACGCATTGCAACAGGCATTTCAATGGCACAAAGCGATATATTATGTACACATTTTTAGCATCTGATAAATTTCCTATTGGCCATCAACATGTTCATGAATAGCATGAACTGGAAGCCTCTTACAATGACACAGGTACAGAAAAAGGAAACAACTCAGAATTGTTAAAATTTGAAACTGTTAGGGATTCATTGACAGCTTTATGACAATGGAGGGGTTGGTTGGATGGTGCGATGATGCTGGGTATAACACTTCCAATGCCGGGGCGTTCTACTGATTTGGATTATAGTAGGTGCGGGCGGGGGTTGTATGGACACTTTTCTTGCTTTTATAACACTCTCTAATGTTGCCTTCTTACTTCAGCTATACAAATGTACAGAGAAATATTTACACTCTTCGACGATTTCCTTAGATGAACCTATACAGGGCTGACGTTGTTCATACATCCACGAACAACACACATTCATGCAATCTTACGCGTAAGCAACGTCACGGATAATTCAGATAGATAAATGGCCGACGTAACGTTTGATATATGTCATGTCATAGTGACGGCTGCTGTACTTCATTACCAAACACGTTGGTTAATGACTATTTTTAGTCCTTTGCTTGGCGTTAAATAAGTCAGAACTTGACGAATGAGTAACAAAACCGATGTAAAAACATAGCATAAATATAAAAGATAAATTTCATTTGTCGGTAGTTCATGGAAATACGAACGCAATGGGTTCTGTGCTTTGTTGTTCCCAAATGGTGTAAAGCAAGTTATTGTCCCAAACAACAGCAGCATGTATTTTCTTCTTAGAGTGTCAAAATTTTGTTTCAGTCACTGCCACTGATGCCACTTAAACCAAAAATAAACTTCAGTAAATATAAATTTATTGTCTTCTTTTGATGCCAAGTTCAGATGTGCCAAGATTCCATAGACATGGGTTTGAAACAGTCTATCCTAAAATTTTGATTCAGACTAAATGTGACTCAACAGCCGTGAAGAAACGACTTGAAATAGGTCCATATACTTATTTTCCTTGAGACATGCCTAAAACGGCCGGCCAAAACGTTTAAAAACTGTTTTTGTTGTTGTTGTTGTTGTTGTGGTGGTGGTGGTATGTTTGTTTGTGTGTGTGTGTTTAAATATTTCTTCAAATTGTTTTTCAAATAAATTCTACACTTGTTTTAACTTACACCCGTGGATAATGCCACCATTCAATAAGTTAGAAATTAAATACTTTGCTAAATAAAAGTTAGCAACAAAAAGTGCACTAACAATCGGGTTCACTTCAATAGCAACTCATGAAAATTTCACTGTCTTACATGGGCAAACCTTCCTTTTAAAAGGAAATTTTATCATAATTCTATTGCAGGCGAAAGACTTTTTCTACGTGACAATGTGTGCTACAACTGTGCTGATGCGCCTGGTGTTAGAGCATGCGCTAATTACCCAGCATCAAATTGCTCTGGTCAAAGGGTAAGTAATAATAATAATAAAATGTTTGTTGTCGCGCAAAAAGGTACGGTGCATCATGAGCAAACGGAAAATAACACAGAGCAGACCGTGCGTCTGCGCACTCTGTTCACACTCTTTCTGTTCAACGTATATCATACATCATTTCATGTAATTTTAAAAATGTTAAAAAATGGAAAAATGAAACCAGTCAGTTTGCGCAACTGCGCAAGCTGATTAGAGTGTTTACTTTACAAATATTGGATTAAGGTGGTGATAATCACTGATTTGGGACAAAGACAAAAATCGGCATAATATCCTCAAAGTAACACTGATCTTTCCGAAACTTAGCAGATGCCTACTTTATGTTGTTTCTCATAATTAGAATCCCAAAATGCAGCATTTGTTAATGCTAAAAAGTGTTTTTATAAGGAAAGATCAAAGGGTAATTTTGTGCGAATAAATCTGAAAAAATAATATCATTAATGAAAATATACTTAGTGCTTAGAGTACCTTGTTGCATAATGGAGAGCGTCCTAGCAATTATTTTTTCAAATTCTTTCACACATTATCAGGCTGAGCAGATGAAAAAAGATGCAGTCTGTGTCCAAATTTTTTTGTCAAAACACACAGGTGAGACAGGTAAGACTATTTTTACAAGGTTGAACAATTTCATCCACACACCACTGATCATGTCAGTAATGTATTATTTACACTGTAGGTGTTAACATAGGTATGCTTGCATACCCTATATTTAATAAATGCGTCCAGTGTACATTTACTTTGTACATGGTTGAACATTTGAGAAAAAGCTACTGTTTTCATCTGGTCTACATTAAAATTTGAGAAAGAGTTAGAATAAATAATTGCTAGGACGCTCTTCATTATGCAATAGTGCACCTTCAGCACTTCGTAAATTTTCAATAACGATAATATTTTTTCCGATTTATTCGCAGAAAATCACCCTTTGATCTTTCCTTATAAAACACTTTTTTAAGCAGCATGTATGTCTATTTTGTATTCTAAACTGTAAAGAACAACAAAAATAAGAAGTCTGCTAACTTTCAGGGAGATACATTACTTTTTATGGTTTTATGCAGATTTTTACATTTACCATAAATCACCACCTTAAGGCCCTTTTCCAGCGATGTCAAACTTGTAAACTGGACTTATTTATCACTTTCTGACATTTTAGATGGATTTAGACGGCGACACATGTTGCATCACAATTGTGTCATGCAACCTTTTTTTGCAAGTAGATTTTTTAATAGATACTTTAATAGTTGATGCCATCCTAATCGTTTATACACGTATTTCTGCTATACATGTACCAAAGTTAGGAGGAATAAACGGCTGACTGTCACCGGAATCCCATTTGTTAACTCCTTGTTGGTTGCAGTTACAGTACAGTTGTTTTTATGAGTACTGAGGAGCCGGCTAAAACAGACTGTCAGGTGGTGAAAAAACATACAACTTTAGCCCTCAAAATCTTTAAAACTATACTCAAACTAATTTGATGCCGTTTTTGTTTCTTGGTGCACAACACTTTCATTTCTGTTATGAAAAACTGCTCCTTAATAAATAAGTTCTAAATAGTAGGATCCTTTGGAAGCAAGGAATACATCAAAGAACAGAAAATAGCAAATCCACATGCCAGCCGCTTACGAGGTTACTATAAATGCATTTCAAGATGCTTCACTTTCATAGAAACCTATGGCTGTTGGGACACACTATGTCATTTTGTTGAAGCAAAGTGCCCGTCCTATTGCTATATATGGTTACGATATAATAAATTATATAAGAAAAACTCATAGTTAACAAACAAATACTTACTTCCAATAATGGGATGAAGCGCCCATTACATAAAAGTAAATATTCGTCATTCAGTTCATAAGAGTCAGTGCTCCAGATAAGAAGGGGTAACAGAGATAATTTAGGGATGATTATAATTATTTCTCCACAAAAACATATTTTGTGGCCCATCATCAGAACCGTCTCGTCGAGACGGTTCTAATGAGGGGTCACAACATATGTTTTCGTTGAGAAATAAGAAAAAGTATCTTTGAATTATCCTCAATACCCCTCCTTATCTGGAGCTCTGAGAGTCATTCTACACGGCGGTACATGTTTGTCTATCTAATTCTAGAAGACAGATTTAGCTACATAGTAAACAGAGAAACTTTTCACTGCCAGGTTTGTTTCACATCCTTGTGGGCGAACGTTTGTATTTGGGATTTCGTTTGAATTTGACTGACGCTTAATTGGGAAGATTTTAGAGAGGAGTTGTGGTCGAGAGAGACGCCGTGGTCGAGTGGTTAGAGAGGCTCGTTATGGTGCAGAAAGTCTCCGGAGGGTCGTGAGTTCGCGGCTCACTGTCGCCATCCGATGACTGGAAAACTCTGTCAACCCAGCAGTAAATGGATACCTTTTTCGAATCAGGGAAGGATAAGGAAGCAAAAGGAGAGAGATTGGCTCCGCCTTTCATCTGCTGTGCCCAAGATACAGTGTGTCCTAACCCCCACTGCCCCTACGGCTATTAGGCTATGGGAAACCTTTACCTTTACCTTTGGAAAACAAGATACTTTTTTTTTCAGATTCTGTTTTTGGTTGGCTATGGTCGCGCTTTTTTGCTTGTCAAAATATGGTTATGAATGTCCACTTTCTGACAATATGCAGCCAGAATATTTTGAAAGTTTCTAACAGCAAAAATAAAAAAAAGAAATGAACAGAACACTGAATACTTTCCTGTGTCTAGTCTCATCAAAGCTTGAAACTTGAATCGCCGAAACTTCAAAGTATGGTCCATGTTCCTTCTTTTGAATATGTTTTCTGCTTTTAAAGGAACTCTTTATCATTTTAATTCAAAATATGCCTGGCCGATTCTTCAGTCCCTATCGATTGGACGAGTCATTTGTTGGTTAAGAGGCGACTGCTTTAGTGTAGTTTCATCCGGGTTTATTTTTTTTTTTCAGGAGAAATAACTATTTGTTTTATTCAAATATTGTAGACCCTGATCAGACGCCGCGTCTGATCGGAGCCTGCACTGTTTTGATACTGTCATTATTTTCTTTTCGCAAAGAAGCAGAGAAGGCTGAAATTCCACTACTTTGATGAGTAACGGCCTTTTTGCAAGTAGCCAGACGGATTTTTGTCTTGGAATCATCTGATAGACTAAGTATAAGATAATGCTCGGTTGGTCGAGAGTGGTAAAACTTTTCATATGGACTTATGATATGAATGTCATTAGACGGAATCCGGTTCATATAATATTTTTTTAGTCTCTAGATTATGTCAAATTCTTCTTATTGTCTGATATATTTCTCCCATTTGCCCAAACTCTGGCAGTAATCCATATATCTGCCTGCAAAGTTAAGTGGTATATGCCTTACTTCAGCTGCAACATAGGAAAAGTTGCTCAATCGCTCAATCTATCGAAACAATTATTTGTACAATAAATATGTTGGAAACAGAGGAGGAGTGGAATGGACTGGAAGGGCCAGTCTCTACTTAATTCCATTAAGTTTGGATGGTACTTTTACAAGAAAGAATCTTCCCAGGCTTTGGTAACAAGTTGTAAATAACAGAAATTAGAGTCTCTCATCCATTCCATTCCAGTCAATTCCATCCCAGGTTTCAAACTATGCCGATTAGTTGGGTAGGCTTAATGGCACAGAGTATTCTGAGAATTCTTTATTCTAGCTTTTCCATCTAAAGATTTCCCAGGAGTCCTTGGTTGTTCATGGTGACAAGTTATACTACGATACCGGTGCGCGCAGATTCATAAAGGCTGGATTATCGTGGCGTAACGTTTGTTACGCCAAAGAGACATGTGCGCCAAGCAGAGACTCAGATCAGCCCGGGCATCCGCCCACGCTGGTCATAGTCTTTAAATGAATCAGCACTTTGATATCTACACAACATCAACATTTATTCAGTAAATTATGGCATAGAAATGCCAGACATACAGATCATTAGAACGATATAAATCTGATTCAGTCATGCAATCTGGCTTAAACTGCTGTTTCCGTATATGTTATACTCGTTGAGTTGAGATATCTTGTTACTTGTCAAGGTCGATATTATATAATGTGGCAAGATAAAAACAAATCAAATGATACATGTGCTTATAAACTGTGAGCCTGAATTTATGAGAATGTTTATAGATATTTGATATGAAGTCAAGCTGTTGCGACGTAGAGTCAAAGATATTTAAAAGCCAACAAAGTCACTCTAAAGTTTAATTGCCTTTTTAAAAACATGATGCATACATTAAGATAATAAGACAAAATGATAAGTTCTTACTGGGCACACAGCTTGAAGCAACATGGATGGAATTGATTCAACGTTGTTACGTTGAATCAAAGTTGATTCAATGTTGTGTATTAACACCTGTGGAATGTATGCGTTAGGGTAATGCAACATGTTCGGCTATAAGTCATAATCCGTAATGCTTGGTTTGACTCTCAATTCTTTTGGAGAACTGTGATGATGTCCGTTCGATAGAAAACACGTCTTTGCAGGTCAAACCTCAGGCCAGGCGTATGAAGCCATAAAATGCTTATAACCTTTATTACTGTTATCTACAAGTCACAAAGGAGTCATCGTATAATGCTTATCGAGACTTTATTATTTTTATGCCACCTTATAATATTTATAAAGCCTTTTTTATTGTCATCAGGTCACTTTAATGACTATGTAGTATAACAGCTTGATAAGCATATACTGACAAGAAGACAATACTAAAGGCTTGATAAGCATAAAGTGAATTTTAGATAATAAAAAGGCTTGATAAGCATATAATGTCTTGTAGATAATAATTATACATGGTTGATAAGCATATAATGACCTGTAGAGTATAAAAATGGCTCGATAAGCATATACTGACTGGTGGATGATAATAAAGGCTTGATAAGCATATAGTGACTGGTGGATGATAATAAAGGCTTGATAAGCATATAGTGACTGGTGGATGATAATAAAGGCTTGATAAGCATATACTGACTGGTGGATGATAATAAAGGCTTGATAAGCATATAGTGACTGGTGGATGATAATAAAGGCTTGTTAAGCATATAGTGACTGGTGGATGATAATAAAGGCTTGATAAGCATTTAATGACTGGTATATGATAAAAAAGGCTTGATAAGTAGTTAATGACTGGTAGATGATAATAAAGGCTATTATTAGGGTCACTGATGAGGCTCTATTTGCCGAAACTACGTAGTCTGGCCCATGTTCCTTCTTCGAGAACGAGGCTCGGAGTGAATGGTTGGTTTTAATATCGCTCTGGGAAAATCGGAATTTAAGTTGTGTTGCAGCGGTGGTTGCAGATTGTGTTTCGGAGAATTACAATATTTTGGGATCTATTGTTCATAAAATGTCTTTAGTGATGCAAAATGACTAAGAATAAAGATAAAAAAGGGGTACAAACTGAGACAAAAAAAGGCGCCCAGGTGAACAATACTCAGGTGACCAATACACAGATGAACAGTGCTCAGGTGAACAATGGTAATAGTAGTGGGGTTCAGGGCTCAGGTGAGCAGAATAATTATAATAATGTTATCCCACCCTTGGGAAATTATGCAAATGGACAGATAGGTGGGGACCCCCACTCGATGCATGGGACTGGGATAAATGGAGGTCCAAATGGTACTTTTCACGGTCAAACTTACTTTCTGAATACGGAGAATCCAGGGATTCCCCAAGGGTTCCCCATCATGAGTACAGGTATGAACACTGCTAACATTCCAATGGGTCAAAGTACAGGGCCAAGTAGTCGTTGTGAACAATACGTGAGCCCAGGTGTGAATGCGGGGATTCCCCGTTATACTACGTCAGGCAATGTTATGCAGGGATATTACGGGCCAAATGGACAAAACACTAATAACAGTTTGTTTGAAATGATAAAACAGATTCAGCAAACAAATATGAGCTTTCTGAATAGGTTATCCTCAATTGAAGATAATGTTTCCCGGCTTGGTTCGATACAGCAAGAGATTGGCATAGTGAGAAATGAAGTGTCAAATTTAAAATTTGAGAATTCTGCCATGACAAAAAAGATGTGCGAGTTAGAAACCTCCTGTCAGTCCATTAGCGGTATGTTCGATAAGCATATAGAGTCGAAAATGAAAACAGAATCAGATATTAGAGAACTGCAAAGGGAGAAAGTATTGCTGGAAAATAAACTTAAAATGGCTGACCAGAATTATACAAAGTTATCAGATGAATTGCAAGAGGTTAAAGCAAGGTCAATGCAGGAAAATCTATTATTTTTCGGACTCTGTGAAAATGCTACAGGTGAAAATGAGAACACAGAACATAAACTAAGAGAGTTTATGAAAAATGAACTCGATTTAAATTCCCCGGATGAAATAGATTCTATTCAATTTGACCGGGTACACAGAATTGGCAAAAGACGTGCAAATGGAGTCACGAATCCAAGACCAATAGTAGCCAAATTCGAGCGGTTCCGGGACCGTGAGAAAATACGCCTAGCCGGAATTGAATTAAACAAAAAAAGGACTCGATATACAATACGAGAGCAGTTCCCAGTAGAAATGGAAGCTAAGCGAAAAAGGCTATATCCAGTGATGCGCAGATACCAGAGGAATACCAATAACAAAGTCTCATTAGTAAGGGACAAACTGTTCGTGAATGGTCTATTATATAGTGAAGAAAAGGGGGATCTTGTAAAACCTTTGGCAGTCTCAGGTATTATTGAACGGCCCTCAGTAAACACTGTGACGGACAGGAAATTCGTAAAAAGGCGACCATACAGTGAAAGCAGGTCGCAAGTTACATTTGAAGACCAAAATTATTACGACGTATTACGAGACAATGGGACCCCAAAAATCAGTGAAACATCGGGGGTGAAAAGAAAACCAACATCCCCAGCCCTTGATCAAACTTTAACAAAAAAGCCTGTTCATTCCGGCGAAAGCGAAAGCGAAACGGAGATGGAAGCGGAAGAGATCGTAATTACGGCGGACGTGCATTATTCGGCTCAAAACGAGCGCACGGAAAAATGTGTGACTAATGGTAGCAATAACCTAGTTACTCTTAACTCTACACCACCACCCAGTTTGGATCACTCCGATACACGCGAGACAGAAGTAGCTTCAGCCGCAGACTGGGGGTCTGAAAACCTGTTGAATGACCCTCCTGAAACACCGTTGTCAACCACATCGAGACTGATATCATCGTCTTTACGTATCGAAACGGCAGACACGGCAGACACCGTGATAATTAACAACGATGGTTCGAACTCGCAATCGACACATTTAGGTTCGTCCTATGACTCAGTAAACGGTCACGAAGGATAGGATATTGCGGGGGAGTCGCCACGAGGCGATCGAAAGATTAACGATGTGTATTGCGAACAGCAATTTTCACGTGTTAACGGTAGTCACTGTACAGGTGATTCCTTGAAATTTCTGACGTTAAATGTTTGCGGGTTAAAATCGAGGTCGTTATATCCCGAGTTTTCTGAATTATTATCAGAATATGATATTATAGGGTTGCAGGAGACGAAAACAGACTCGTTGGACGAAATAGACATACCAGGCTATAAAATCCATCTTAAACATAGAAAAACTATATCAAAGATAAAATCAGGTGGTATTGGGTTGATCTATAAAGAAAAATATGACCAGTACATTAATTTAATCGATTCAGATTCGAAATTGGTTCAGTGGTTCAGTATTTCTAAGCGCCTAACGAGGCACAACGATATATTATGCGGAATAGTTTATATTCCTCCAGAAAACTCTACTTTCTCACTTAATGAGCCGTATTTTGAAATTTTAGAAGAGTTGAGACGTTATGAGAACAAGTATTCCGAAATTTTGCTCTTTGGTGACTTTAATTCAAGAACTAAAAATGTAAAAGATTATATAGATATTGATCAGTCGGTTTTCCATGAAGCTGATCTTGACATTGTATATGAAGAACTCTGTGAAGAACGTCAGGTTTTTGATACAGAATCCTCATCAGTGAGGTTAAATAGAAATAATTGTGACACAGTCATAAACAATTACGGGCACAAGCTTATTGACTTTTGTAAGTGTTCTTCTTTATATATTTTAAATGGAAGAACAAAGGGCGATTTACCGAGTGGGAAATGTACCTCCAAAAATGTTAGTTGCGTTGATTATTTTATTTGTAGTTCTAGTATGATACGCTCAGTACGTTGTCTAAATGTCATCGATTATTGTTCTATGTTGTCAGATGTTCACAATGCTGTCCAATTAGAGTTAAATTGTGAGGGTATATTTGAAAAAAGAGTAGCTGAAAGTGAAGTAAATCGCACTGAACGGGTCAAGTTATGGGACTCGGACAAGTCGGAGAGTTTCGTTAGCAACATTAATTCCCAAAACATATCAAATGCTATGAAACTGTTGACAGAACTCGAAGAACAAGAAAATATTGCACAAAATGATTTAGACATAGTAGTAAAAAGCATAGATGATATTTTCATTGCATCTGCCGAATGTAGTTTTGGGTACATATGTCATGAGACAAAATCAGCTCCGTCAGTCAAAAAACCGTCTTGGTATGGACCGCAATGTAAATTAATGAGAAGAAAATGGCACAACGCAAAGTATCTTTATAAATTTAATAAAAGTGACAACAATAAAATAGCTTTAAAGCAGGCTAGTAAAACATATAAAAAGACAATGAGAAAAAATTATGTAAAATTTAAAAAATTTCAAGTTCGAAAGTTAAAAAATTTAAAATATAAAAATCCTAAAACGTACTGGAAAATCCTAAATGGGAATAAACAAGAAGCCATAAAAGTTTCGACCGAGCATTTATTTGATTTTTTTAAAAATGCAAACTCAGGGAATCATGATGACGAAAGTACTAATGAAGACTTATCAAATAGAAATGCTCAAAATATTGAAAATGACGAGATTAATGGCAGAATTACCCTCCATGAGATAGAAGAAAACGTTAAAAAACTAAAAAATAACAAAGCTTGTGGCATTGACTCGTTACTTAATGAGCATATCAAGTCGACAATTCATATTATGGGGCCATTATATGAAAAATTATTTAATTTAATACTAGACTGTGGAGTAATTCCCGAAGTATGGACGATAGGGCTAATCAAACCCATATACAAACAGAAAGGGGATGCGTCCAAGCCAGAAAATTATAGGCCGATCACACTCCTGAGCTGTCTGGGTAAACTATTTACGGGTATCATAAGTAGTAGATTATACACGTATGCTGAAAAATATGACCTGATCACAAGTAGTCAGGCTGGATTTAGAAAAAAACATTCCACCATAGATCATATTTTTGTTTTACATTGCTTAATAGAAATTTTAAACTTAAAAAGAAAACATTTATTTTGCGCATTCATTGACCTAAAACAGGCGTTTGATACCGTATGGAGAGACGGTATGTGGCACAAACTTATGAACTGCGATATAACTGGAAAATGCTATCGTTTAATCCAAAACATGTACAGCGACATCAAGTCTTGCATAACGGTAAATGGTGAACAAACCGATTTTTTCTCCTGTAATATTGGGCTCCGTCAAGGCGAAAATTTGTCGCCCTTCCTATTCACGATTTACTTAAACGACTTAGAAGCATTCTTCTTCAAAAATTACCCAGGCGGGGGCATAGAATGTTTTTCTTCCGAGTTTGACGACACACTATATATATACTTAAAACTTTTTATACTTCTCTATGCCGATGATACGGCTATTCTTAGCGACTCTTCACAAGGATTACAATCAGCCTTAAATCTATACAACAATTACTGCATACGATGGAAATTGAAAGTTAATGTTAGTAAATCGAAAGTTATCGTATTTTCCAAGGGCAGACCAGGAAACTACAATTTTACATTAAACAATGATGTCTTAGAATGCGTGAATGAATATAAATATCTAGGCATTTTGTTTAGTAAAAGTGGGACCTTTATAGCAGCAAAAAAGCATTTGGCAAGTCAAGCAGAAAAGGCGATGTTTTGTCTTATTAAAAAAGCACGATCATTATTACTTCCTATAGACCTACAGATCGAATTGTTTGACAAACTCGTGAAACCTATATTGTTGTACGGCAGTGAGGTGTGGGGGTTTGGTAACAATGTGATTCTTGAAAGAACTGTTCTAAAATTTTTGAAATTCATTTTAAACATGAAATCAAGTACTCCGAATTTCATGGTATACGGAGAAACGGGCGCTTTTCCAATATACATTGATATACAGTGTCGCATAATATCATTCTGGGCAAAGATAGTTACATCAGAAAATCCACTTAAATTATCTCCGACCCTATATAACGTAATTTACAGTTTATACACCTACTCGGATATCAGTAATACGAGATTAAATTGGATAAAGAAAGTTAAAGAAATCTTAATAACCTGTGGTATGAGTGGTGTATGGGAAACACACACGTTCCCCAACGAAAAATGGCTTGTCTGTGCCGTAAAACAAAAGTTAAAAGATATATTTATTACAAATTGGCACTCACAAATAGATAACAGCAGTAGTGGGACTATATATAGATTAATAAAAACTAAATTTGGATTTGAAAATTATTTGGTTACTCTCCCATTCAAACTGAGGAAAGCTTTGGTGCAAATCAGAACAAGGAATAATCGATTACCGATTGAAACAGGGCGGTGGCAGCAAATTCCGAGGGAAGAACGACTCTGTTTTTTATGTAAGCAAAATATAGGTGACGAATTCCATCTCATTTTGGAATGCAAAGAATTTCACGATGTTAGAAAGCAATACTTAAAACCATATTATTATAAAAGACCCAACATTTTAAAATTCTACCAGCTATTTAATACCGAAAATAAGAAGGCATTGCTTAGTTTAAGTCGCTTTATCCGATTAATCTTGGCTATAGTGTCGTAAAAATCAGTTATAGTATTGTTAGAAACTCACATCTGACCATGTGTCTTGCAGTAGTTGCATCCACTTTAATATGCGTTGCAAGTATATTTGTTGTCCTAGCATAAAGCTGACGGATATTGAAATGATGTGGAGAAATGCTCAGGATGCAATGCAAAGGACCGGTGATCCTGCGCATTGCGTCCTGAGCACGACGCCAGCATATCGAGTTTAAATGGAATAAAGATACCCATAAAATATTGGAACTGATAGCTATTGAAATAAATGGAGGCGGACAGGCACCGGGTGCAGCGCACAGGACCTCTGTTCCTGTGCCTTGCATCTGGTGTGCGGCTCCAGCATATTAGTGGACTTTGAGTAATGGAATAATTATGCTTGTAACGATAAAAGTTATTGTTGTATGTGGAGAAGTTCACTTTGTAATATGTGCTATACAGGTATGTTCAGTGTCTTTGTATAAACCGGCGGATAATGGGTATTGGAATATGCGGAGAAAACGCAGGACGCAGTGCACAGGACGTTGTTCCTGTGCCTTGCGCTCCGGGCACGACTCCAGCTTACTATATCGATTTTAAATGAACCACAATGCCCATAATGATTAAAATAATTGGGATATGTGGAGGCAGGCTCCAGGTGCAGTGCACAGGGCAGTTGCCCTTGTGCCTTGCAGGTGGGGCGTGGCTTCAGCATATTATTTGTCTTTGAACGAAATGAGATACTTATGACGAAATATGTCATCGAAATGTGTGGATATGTGTTTTGTGCTATAAAGATAAGTTTATTGCTTTATTTACTGCAATATGTGGAAGAGTGCTCCGGGGGCGATGCACAGGAGCATTGTTGCTATGCTTCGCCTCCTGGGCATGACTCCAGCATAATATCGAGGTGAATAAACCAAGATACTGATAATGATAAAAGGTTCTCGAATTACGGGGAGTAGAACTCCTGATGCAGTGCATAGGGCCGTTGTTCCTGTGCCTTGCATCCTGAGCCCTGCTCCAGCATACTCAGTACGATTGAAACAAGTGGAGATGTGCATCTTGTGTTGGATGCAATACAAGTATATTATTGTCCCAGTTTAAAGCTGGCAGGTGTCACTTATTGAAATATGTGGAAAAGTGCCCCGCACGGAATGCGCAGGACCACAGTTCCTGTGCCTTGCGTCCTGGGCATGACTCCAGAATATCATTGGAAATAAAGATAAGTTTATTGCGCTAGTTACTGAAATAAGTTGAGGAGTGCCCCGGGGGCGATGCACAGGAACATTGTTCCTATGCTTCGCCTCCTGGGCATGACTCCAGCATAATATCGAGGTGAATAAACCAAGATACTGATAATGATAAAAGGTTCTCGAATTACGGGGAGTAGAACTCTTGATGCAGTGCATAGGGCCGTTGTTCCTGTGCCTTGCATCCTGAGCCCTGCTCCAGCATACTCAGTACGACTGAAACAAGTTGAGATGTGCCTCTTGTATTGGATGCAATACAAGTATATTATTGTCCAAGTATAAAGCTGGCAGGTGACAGTTTTTGCAATATGTGGATAAATGCCCCGAATGTAATGCGCAGGACCACAGTTCCCGTGCCTTGCATTCTGGGCATGACTCCAGAATATCATTGAATAGAAGGATAAGTTTATTGCGCTAGTTACTGAAATAAGTGGACGAGTGCTCCGGAGGCGATGCACAGGAACTTTGTTCCTGTGCTTCGCCTCCTGGGCATGACTCCAGCATGATATCGATGTGAAATAAGCCAAGACACTGATAATGATAAAACGTTCTCGAATTACGTGGAGTATGGCTCCTGGTGCAGTGCATAGGACCGTTGTTCCTGTGTCTTGCACCCTGAGCCCTGCTCCAGCATACTCAGTACGACTGAAACAAGTTGAGATGTGCATCTTGTATTGGATGCAATACAGGTATATTATTGTCCCAGTATAAAGCTGGCAGGTGACAGTTATTGCAATATGTGGAAAATGCCCCGAATGCAATGCGCAGGACCACAGTTCCTGTGCCTTGCGTCCTGGGCATGACTCCAGAATATCATGGAATAGAAGGATAAGTTTATTGCGCTAGTTACCGAAATAAGTGGACGAGTGCTCCGGAGGCGATGCACAGGAACATTGTTCCTATGCTTCGCCTCCTGGGCATGACTCCAGCATAATATCGATGCAAAATAAGCCAAGACACTGATAATGATAAAAGGTTCTCGAATTACGTGGAGTAGGGCTCCTGGTGCAGTGCATAGGACCGTTGTTCCTGTGCCTTGCATCCTGAGCCCTGCTCCAGCATACTCAGTATGAGTGAAACAGGTGGAGATGTGAATTTTGTATTGGATGCAATACAAATATATATTTGTCTTTGTATAAAGCTGGCGGTAGACAGTTATTGAAATATGTGGAAAGGGGCCCCGAACGCAACGCGCAGGACCATTGTTCCTGTGCCTTGCGTCCTGGGCTTGACTCCAGCATATTATTGAATTTTAGATGAAAATGAAAACCCAGGATGGTAAAAATTTGAAACACATGGTCGTGTGCTTCGGACGCAGGGCACGAGATCGCTTTTCCTCTGCCATGCGTCTCAAGCTTAGTTGCAGTATAAATTTCGAATTTTAAATGAAATGAGATACATGTATTCATATGAAGATAAAAATTATAGAAATGTTTGGGTATGGGGCTGGGCTCTGGGTGCAATGCGCAGGGCCGTTGTTCCTGTGTCTTGCGCCCGAGCGCAGCTGTAGCGTATTTCCGAAAGGTACTCCTGGAATGACTACTAGTATATTAGTCGTATGTAACATGCTTACACTGTTTCCATCTTAACTCTTGAGCCTCTTTGAATCATTATTTATATTTGACCTCATATTGCCATTTTTTGTAATGGATTGAGAGAAATAAATGATTTGACTTGAATGCATTCTCTGCTCTTGAAAGAACTTTTCGAGATTTTATTTTTACTTCGCTGCAGCTGGTGTTCCGTGTGGCGGCCGTAAAACGTCCGTACATCGTCCATGGTGCAAATTATATTTTATTTTCGTCCTTCGAGATCAGAGGATATAGTCTGAGAAATCTGAAATTTGAGATTGGTTTAGACTCTTATTCTAGATCATCGTCTTGTATATTATTTCGACCCTTTTTGATATCAATCAGTCTTTAAATCGACTGCCCAATTAAATTAAGAAAATACAGTTTGCTTTTCTCTGGTTTCGTCACCAGATATTATTAGGGTCACTGATGTCTATTAGCTGAAACTACGTAGTCTGGCCCATGTTCCTTCTTCTGAATATATCTGCTCTTGAAGGAACTCTCTGAGATTTTATTGATAAGCATTTAATGACTGGTAGATGATGATAGAGGCTTGATAAGCATTTATTTTTTGATAGATAATATTATAAAGGCTTGATAAGCAAACAATGAGTGGTAGATAATAATAGACTTGATAAGCATATAATGACGTGTAAGTAATGATAAAGGCTTGATAAGCATAAAGGGACTTGTACATAGTAATTCAGGCTTGTAAAGTATTATAAGATACTTTAAAGGAGGGAAGGAAAGACCATTTTCTGTTACTTGTGATTTGGCTCATCTTAAAATTAATGATTGAGAAAAAGACGAGAAAAAAAAACAACAACAATGATCTGTAATAGAAGTATCGTCTGATTGTGTCTAGTTGAAACATCTGCTAATTATGTTTGTAATTACTGATTTTAAAGCTGTGTGACTTGTGACCAGACCCACCCTTTTGTCATCCCTCTCGTCGTACTTTGGAAGGAAAAGATAGCTCTTATATTGTCTCCTTGAGCTTGTAACCTTTAACTGCAAAATAGTAATTTCTGGACAAATTTAATGACATGTATTTAGCCATTTAGTTCCTTTGATCGCGTTTTTGCGTTATATACATGTACTGTTAACTGGAAAAGTTTGGCAGAAGTTTTATTCTCGCGCTTAAAATTAAAAGGGGATATTGGCGATGTTTCAGCTAGCGATTTTCGTAATTTCACTATGCACCAAGGACTCATAACATTTTGTGCGAGAATATTATATTTACCAAATTTTAAAAAATTAAAAATTATAACTATTACGATTTTCATTGCTAACTAATACGCTGCACTGATACCTTATCAATAATGCATATTAAAGGCTTATAACTGAATAGCTATAAGCCTCTGTGCATATACAATTTACATTACAAAACTAACTAGAAGAATGTTAATTAGCAGCTAAACAAAGTAGCTGTCGGCGAGTTTAGATTATTGCTTTTCTATCAAAATCATGGATACATGTATAAAAGCATTTGAGCCGGGACACGAGAAAACCAACAAAGTGGTATGTGTGCCCAGCGAAGACTCAGATCAGCTTGGGCATCCGCCCAGTCTGACCAGAGTCTTCACTGTCCGCATTGAGGTAGGCCAGACCACTAACTACCCTTTAAGTGCACAGTGAAAACTATGATCAGACTGTGCGAATGCCCAAGCTGATCTTAGTCTGCACTGGGCGCACATGCCACTTTGTTGGTTTTCTCGTTTCACAGCTCATTTGTAAAGGATTAAATCCCATAGTCTCAGAGACACTTTCGAATCGATCATGAAATGAGCACTAGTATATAGGCGTGTGCTTTGATGTCATTAGCCAGTATCGAGAGTTTTATTGGATTTGAGTAGAAGCTTGTCTACTGATAATTCCAACAGGACAGGTAAGACCCAAATTATTTGAATTTCAATGTCAAGTTACATTTTTTTTTCAAATAATTGATTGTTTTGCCTTTTTTAATTTTTGACTACTGAAAATATTTTTAAGTGCAAATGACTTTTTTCAGCGACATAAGTTGAAATGAATGTGATGTGTGTTTGTTCCTTTAAAAGTGTAGAAATTCTATTATACTATTATCGTTTTAAGCATGGATAGACAACTAGACTACATTTTAATTTTTTTATAAGAGTAAAAATTCCTGCCACTTTTCTCCGTATGTTTATGGCTAAACAATGATAGAAATTCAGTTATGAAGTTCAATACCGTTTCTTTGCCCTGGAAACAATAGTCTGAGATGTTATTTGGAATTCACATCATGGAATTTTAGAAATACATTGATATATTTCTACAACAAACCTTTATTATTATATATTATATTTAGACAACCAGCCTTTAGGCGTAATTTGAACTGACTCTTGATGAGAGAAAAGTACATGGGTCGTAGCCTAACATTTTGTCTGTAAGTTTTTCAAAGAAAGGACTTGGTATGATAGAGCCCATATTTGGCCCCAGAAAACTCAAATTGCAAGTTTGTTTTTTTTGTCTGAAACTGAAAATGCACACGTAGCAAGCAAAGTTCCGACCTAGAATTTAACAGCAAGCACAAATAAAGTCAGTTCAGGCATAAAACATTTAGAGTTTTTTTTATCTCGAACATACCCATTCCCATCCGTTTCTTGACGAAAACGACGAGTTGTGTCGCATTTGCGGCTTTTAGAGTATGTCAGCCTGGCCTCCATCACAACTATATTTTGCAAACAGATAAAGTTTTGACATTTCATGAAAATATTAAATGTGCTGAACAGGCCATGGACGTTATGTTTATTTATTTATTTGATACTCGAATTGCAGCATTTGGAACATTTTCCAGGTTATCTGAACATAAAAATGGCAATATATCTGTTCATAAGCAAAATAATCATAAATTGTTTGTATTCATTTTCTTAGGACAAAAGGAATCATTTGGTATGGATTTCAACTTTATTCGTTGAGCTTTTCGTTAAGCATCTCTGAACAGGCAAACAGAAGTGGGTGGGGTATCTTAACTTGCATAGCGTAGTGAACATCTAGTAAGTAGTGATATCGCAATCAAAAAAAGGTTTAACAGCTATTGTCAAGACTTAGTGCTTTTAAAAGCTGATGCTACTAATGTATTTATTTAAATAAAGGGGCTCTTTTCTTGCAGTTTTCTTTTAAATTACTGAAACAGCACAGGTATGTCAGTAATCACGTTATTATAAATAATAATAAAAAAAAAACACTGATTGAAGAAACATTGTTTCTGTATGTCCTTTATATTCAGATCGTAAGTAATAGAGACAATACAATTTGAAGCAAATTTAGATTGGGACCAAAAACGACCCTTATTATACCAGATCCTTTATAAATAAACAAAACCTAGTCTAGTGCAAACATAATGAGCTGAACTTCATGCTTGCTTTTATTTTTGACTTACAGTTCAAAGAAGATAACTCGGTCAAAACACTTTCAAATAAAAGTGGATGTTTAATGATTGCTAAAAGTCGTTATCCTTTATCTTTTTGTATGTACATGTATCAGTGAAACAGAATATGATTGCCTCCAAACTCTGTTAGTCTTAATTTGGAATTGCACATTGTTAAATATCACTTTTTTGTCATACTGTGTTTTGGATATGACGTTAAGTATTTCCAGCAGTTGTTGATGATGTAAGCTTTAGTTATCGATACGATTAAAAGATAACACTTTAACTAGAATTACCAGCAAATATATAAATCAGTCTTATGTGATACAGCGATAAATTACAAATGTAGGGATTCCTCTTTCAAAAGATTTCCAAAGATCGAGAACCGTCTTACAAGATTTTTGAGATTGGTTTTGAGGGGAAATCCCGACTAACAATTGAATAATAAGTTAATGGTTACAATGAACAAACTTGATTATCGTTATAATTCACTCTGTTGTAAGAGCTGTTGTCTCGTTTATGTTTTCTGTTTTCACTCAAGACTCAGAATTAAAGCTTCATAGTTGTACGCTAACATTTTCTCTTTTTTCTTTCTGATTAAGGATGACCAACACTTCTGAGCAACTTCCAGAATGCAGCTTAAGTTCAAATGTATCGTGCTGGAACGCAGAAGTGGAGAGACTGAATCAAGAGTTTGCTAGACTGATGGTTCCTGTTGAGGTTCTGATGGTGACACTCATGGTAGTCGGGATTTTCGGCAACGCCGTGGTTCTTATTGTTTACATACACCGAAACAATCGGACAACTGCCAATATCTTCATTATGTATCTCGCAGGCATTGACTTGACTGCGTGCACAGTTATTCACCCGTATATAATATACAAGTTGTTCAACAATTACGATCAAACCTGGGTGGCTGCTTGCAAAATATTCGAATTTATATTACATGCAAATCTGGGAATATCTGGCTTAACACTGTTGCTAATAGCTATCGATAGATTCTTAGCAATTTGCAGACCAGTAAAATTTCTAAACTTTCACAAGGATATTTACAGATTTATCATAGCAACATTTACTTTTGGAGTTGTCGCTAGTCTACCGTTGTTGGAATTCTACGGTCCAAAACCCCAAAAACTTGAATCAGGTGAATTTATATTTGTCGGTTATAAATGCGATTATAGGGATGTTTATGAGGACTCTGTATCACGAACATTGTTCTCTACGTTTGTAATGATATGCTTCTTGTCACAATTTGTCGCCATGGCAGTACTATATAAGAACGTGGCAGTTGTGGCCTACCGAAGTAGGCGGGCCGTTCTTCCCGTGGAGCCAGCTAGCGGCTCTGGGGGTAATAGGTCAGATGATACCTTCGGTATTGCAACTGTCACAACCAGATGTTCACCGCCAGGAACTGGACAAAATAAATCAAAATTCGGCATATCCAGTATCAACATCTCCACTTCAGGCAGACAGCCAGCAGCTGCACTGACACCGGGTTTCCGGCCGAGTCCTCACAGCAACGCATCTCAGGAAATGATAGAAGCAAGTTTGGCAAAATCAGACGTGTCACAACTTCAAAACAATGTCTCGGTGGACAATTTTGCCACAGGGAGAAAAAAGATTTCTCAGCAATTTCTTGTGGCAGGAACCAAAAACGCTGTAGCCCAGAGTTTCAATTCTCTTAAGACTGACCAAAGACTTAATCGCACCAAGAATTTGTCATCAGGATTAAAAGCTGCTAAAATACTTTTTCTTGTGACCGCCGTCTTTCTAATATCTTGGCTACCTTTCTTCATCCTGCGTGTTTGTTATATCATCGATGCAAATTTCTGGGACGATTATTCTACTTCTAGAATGGTAATTGAGCATTTTCTTATGCATTGTTTTTATATCAATAATGCAATCAACCCTGTGATATATTCAGTAATCAACAAAAACTTTCGGCTGGAGTGTATAAAATTATTCAAAAGGGCGTGTGGATACAAATAACAACATGTTTGATCAGTTCCAAGCAGCAGACGAAAGCTGAGCCGATTATAATGACATACTTTTCTAAACTCAAATATGCTATTTGCAGATTTCAGCAAACCTAACTTTTATGGTCTTAGATCCAGCAGATTCGTCAATGCACACATTGAAGTGCTCTTACTAGCATCACACGGAATTAAGTTTTATAGGTTACATCGACCTTTTTCCTGAAATTTATTGTTTCTCTGCAGATTTTAACACATTTTGGCATAAAGACACCCAACGAGCAAATAACGTCGTACTGAAGTCAACGCAATATCGCAATGTCTTATCACGTCATCATGTCATCTTGTGCCTGCTGGGCAAATATTATCGGTGCATATATCTGATCGCTTAAAATTTAATGACCTGAGTCTAGGATTGTACTGTTTAGACACGGAATTAAATGACTTGAGAATAATTATTAATTTGAGAAAATCTGAAGTGTCTCTTGAAAGAATTTCAGTTTGTATTGTCATTTATAACTTTTGCGGAGCACGGCAAACGACGGCTATGCCCTTGTAGACATAGAGGATCTTACACGAGTGGTCATTTCATATGAAATTTATGAAACGAGCCTTCGGCGAGTTTCATAAATTTCATATGAAATGACCACGAGTGTAAGATTCTGTTGATCACATGGCCCTTTAATCTGGGATTTTATCGCCTTAAAACGAAATATTGTTTCAATAAGAAAACGCATTTTGACATGGACGTTTTTAAGGACGCGTCAAAGTGTTATTACATGTCTGGTCATACGATTTGTATGACACGACGTTATCCACTGAATAATAGCGACGTCATATGATAAATGCGTGTTGTTAAAGTTATTGGGTGTCATAATCCTATTATGCAACAGTCCAGTGACACGGCTATTTAATCAAGAATATACCCTGTCTCACATAGGTAACGACATAACAGGGTCATAAAACCAATAACTATTGAGGGTCTGCTCCGTATAGTATAGAATATTTTTGTCTTTAAAACGCATTTACCACACCACCTTCAAGGTACTTAGTAAAACAGCTAGTAATTCAGCAGTTACTATGGTTGCATATCTATGACGTCATTGGTATCCGCTAGAGCAAACAGTAAATGCCATGCTGCGCTGAAATTATGTTAGATGCTACGAGCCTGAAATTCAAACAATAGAAAACGTGAGTTTCTCAAACCTATAATTCATTCTCATAATTATAATGTCTGTTACATGGGTTACAAATCGTGTACTGTTGTTACGTTAAGATGCTATTTTAGGTGTATGGATGTATCAACAGTGGTGATGGGGTCACTATTTTCTAGCCTCCCTTTTTATAGGACTGTGTACTCAATGTGTATCTGGATACACATTAATGGGAAGCGGATCTGCCAAATGTATTTTTGCCGCTCTTATGAGGGGAATCATGATCACCTAGAAGAAGAAAGTTTTCCTAGGGTCAAATTCTTTCCATTTAGACTAGACCCCATTTTGGAAAAGTTTCGTTGTCTAGGAAAGCGAACACTGAATTCACAAAAGCTGTCCCCGTTTGAAAAACAAATATTGCAGAAAGGAATATGGCGGTCTCCTCGAATAGTATAAGTTTCTTTTTCGCAAAGGAACACAACTTTTGTGACTTTCTGTTTACTTCTATAGATGACATAACCATTCTAAAAAAAGGGTCTTCTCTTAAATGCCAGGGTTTGCTCAAAAGGGGCATATTTCTTTTTTCGAATATTGACCTCTATTAATTTTCTTCATTTTAGAATTACCTTTTTGAGAGAAGGATCCACTTGACACACACTTGAATCAACATAGAATCAACATTGATTCTACGTCACGACGTTGAGTCAACGTTGATGCAATGTTGATCCAACGTTCTTTGCCTGCTGGGACTCGCCTTCCAGGAAAGCAAATACTAGGATAGAGTCGGGTAACTTCGGACAGGGGTGGGGAGGGGGTTAATTCGGACACGCCATTGCAAACAGTGAAAATCCTGATGAGATGGCTCATCATGAGCCGTCTCATCAGGATTTTCATTGTTTGGCCAGTTATTTTTGTTTTAGTTCCAAATAACTGACCTATAAAAGAAACAATGTCACTGTCCGAATTTACCCGCTGTCATAAGTTACCCGACTCTCCCCTATTTCGTCAAAGTTGTCTTTCTTGTAAGCGTGACACCTTTATCATTGAGGCAATCCATACACCTTAACATTAAAATTGTTTAATGATTAAAGTATTTATTCTTCATATGCGTTGTCTGATAAATGTCGGAGACATCTTACCAAAAGAGATAACTAGTGGACGCCTAACGTTGAAACAGCATAGCATCAAAGCTAGTTCAACGTAATGACGTTAACTCAACGCTAACTCAATGTGAGGTACATCATGTGACTTTCAACTATGTGGCAATTTTCTCACGTGCTATTCACATCATCCTTTTTATTTATACAGGTTATCAGAGACCTCACTGTTGGCTTGATGGCTTTGCGTCATTTCCAATGATGACCGATGTGACAAATTAAGGCTCTGATTAGACTGGACTGGACTTAAATGTCTCAAATGCCACATTGTTGGAACTCACATCATGTGGCCTATGTGGTTACAGCCTTTTCCCAGCAGGCACATGTCGTCGTAGTGACGTCGTTGCGACGTCATGTCGAAATAGCTGGGTTGTTTCTGCTGGGTACCTTATCGCATTGTGCAATCAGCAAACATGTAACCATGGTTTTGTGCTTATCATGAATTACATTCATTTGAACTCCCTGATTTTTTTAATTAGAAAGAAAGGTAAAGGAAGTTTCGATCGGAAGTAATTTAGTAAAATCATTTAGCCAATCGAACGCTGAGGTTATCCCAAACGTTAACGCCAAGTCAGTCAGGCGCGGAGAGAGGAATAATACACGTTGCATGAACGTAATGTCACATAAACATGATCATGCTAAAGTTTATCGGTTCCCTGTGTTTGGTCACACTTAAGCTCACCTGAGCACAATATGATCTTGTGATCGGACTGCGTATAGAAATGTCCAGTGTGACTACTGCAAGTTATAAGGCAAATTGGTTCAGTCTTTCTACAGAAAAAATGGTTGAATAAACTTCACGGCTATGGCTATTTTTATTACAATATTTGATTGTTTCACTTTTTCATTATTTTATTTATGTATTGCTGTTTGCTTTTTTCTCACTACAAGTCTTTTTATTCGGCAAAAAAAGTTATTTTCCATCTCTAGACTGAGCCTAAAATTTCTAAATCAGCCATACGAAATTCTGCTTTGAAATGATTTTTTCCTGCTCAAACAATATAATACTGATCTAGATTTTGGGGACTGTTTTGGAAGGGAGATTAAAGTCTTAAAGATTTCCTCCGTCTTAAACGAAGAAACACGAAATACAGTCACAGGCAGGAGAACAAAAGTGCATTTGACTGATGTAGTACAGGTGGCTAAGGTTAAATTTATTAGTATAACCTTGCCTGTCTAGACAATTTCGTTTTTACAATAAGCCAGTTAACTCGAAAATATTCACGGGGTATCTATAACTATTAATACTAAATCCAGTAACAACTGGTATTTAGATTCAAACCTATCTGATGATTTTTTTTTTCTGAATCCCGTTTGTACACCACCCACTTGTACTTGTGATTGTTGAATTAGGCAAACAACGAATGAGACAAAACAATGACAAATACATAAAGTACAGTCAGCTCTCGATAACTCAAAGTCGAAGTTCATCCCAAACTACAGATATCTCAAATAAATTCTCTGGTCCCAGCAAAGTCGAGGTGCATCCCAAACTACAGATATCTCAAATAAATTTTCTGGTCCCAGAAAATTTATTTGATATATAAGTAGTTTGAGATAAAACCGGTTGAAATGTAAATAAAAATAGAACATGTGTACAAACCAATTCTTTGAGATAAGAGGGTACTTTGAGATATCAGTATTCGAAATATCGAGATTTGACTGTACAACAAATAACACTGAGCATTTTAGCATATCTATAACTTGGTTGCAAACGACAATGGAAATGCGTCTTTTCGGTACAGCGGCAAGAGCCAGTTTTTTACTTTCGAACGTCTTAGCACGCTGTAAGAGGCTCGTTTATTCGGTTCATTGTTATTTGGAATCACCGCTGGAGTATTGAGAGATAATGTGGCGTGGTTTTAGCTTAAAGCCTCATAAATTGATAATAAACAATTAGTTTAAACATATTTTATTGCCTAAATAACATAGCAAAGGGGTCGGGCTACAAGTTCTCACAACATTAGTTACAGCCCTTCCCCTACAACAATAGTATGCATATCAAACAACAATAGTATGCATACCCCCGGCCGTCGTGCATTCGAACGAGAAGTAAAATGCCAACAACTATGCACGCAGTTTATCGCGAAACATTATATCGGGGTATAATCGTTTTAGATTTAAAAAACGAATAAATAAATAAATAATTAATTGAATAAAAATAAATTAATAAATGAACAACCATAGTAAATAAATAAATAAATAAATAAATAAGGTATAATTAATAAAAATCCCGACCCCCTCCAAACAAAAAAAAAAAAAAAAAAAAAAAAAAAAAAAATCAACCTAACACTTGTACACTTGGTCTCTTGTATAACTGGAGCTCCGATAAGCCTTGTTGAAGAAGTGTTTTGAAGCGAGCGTTTTAGGTAAGCAAACCAAGAAACAATTATAGACCCTAGAGTCTAATGACTGCAGAAAGGATCAGCAGACATAGCAAAGACAAATAAAGGACAATACAATAAATATCATGTGGCTACGAAAACAAGTGTTATTACGTATAATTACGAGAGGTCTGTGGTAAAGATATATTCGCTTGCTTTATAATGAGGGATAACATTTTCATAATTTGCACGATCAGACAAATTTTGTCTTACATAGAAAGTAGTATCCAACGTCATAAGAATAGAAAACAGTCAGTGCACAGGCACGGGCAGGTAGTAGCTAAAGTGCAGGGGTAAAATTGTAAGTCACCCATCCAGCGATACGATTTGTTGTTCATTTTCCGCACGTGTATACCATTCATGTCAACTCAGTAAAATATGATAGTACCTTTAAAAGAAGTCTTTTATTACTTTTTTTTCTGAGAAACACCAGATATATGTGCTATCTGACACTAACAACTGGCGATAAAATAAAAATTCAGGATTTTCCTTTCATATCGAGGTTAATTGGAACTGGTTTCAGAAAATTTGTTGGCATGATTTAAAAAAAAAAAAATAAAAAATAAAAAAAATAAATAATAATAAAAAATACGTAACATTGGAACAGAAAGGGCTGAGCAAACAGTACAGACCCAGATCAGACTGCGCCTGCGCAGTCTGATCAGAGTTTACACTGTTCACAATTCCATCTACATCTTTTGGCCGCATCGGCTGCATAGTACAACCAAAACTGTTCCATTTTAGGAGACTAAGGGTAATTATTTCCGGTGTTCTTGTTTTTAACTTTAAGTTAGTACTTTAATAGTAGTATCAGATCTTTTGCTTACTTTATGAAATATTGATGAAAGAAATCCAGAAGACAAAATCACATCATCATGAGGTTCAAATAAATGGAGAAATGGCACATCCACGTGTTTGTGATAGTGTTTGTAGTGGAGCTGGAGTCGGCAACGCAATAGCGTAATATTATTGTGTGCATGAAGCAGCTGCCAGCCAGGGGCGTAGCTAGGTGAAATTACCTGATACGCAAAGTTCTGTTTCATACTTCTCAAAGGGAAATCAAACAAGTTAAACCCCTAATATAGATCCTTTTTTAAGTCTTTTTGCAATTTGTATTGAAATTTTGCCCATTATATAAAATTCCAGAATGCCAATACACAGGTGCTTGTTGAAATTTTGTCAATTTGACAAAATGTTAATACGCACCTGCGTATATTTTTGTATAGGAGCTACGCCCTTTTCAGTACATGACCATCCGGTACTGACACCATATGCTATGTCCTCAGAGTCTAGAACTCCTGTAAAACAAACGCGTGTTTGGATGGAAATTCGGATTCCTTGCTACGAACAGCAATAAAAGCTATAGTAACGGTTGTAAAATAACCCATTTATGTCGAATGGACTACTCTATTCTTATCTTATTATGTGTTCACTTGTCAATTAAGGGGTGTCTTTTTTGTTTTTATGTATCATTTTTATTTTCTTTTTAAAAATAAATACCCATTTGTCTTATGCAAATAGTGTAGACCTAAATCAGACGCCGTGTTTTGCGGCGTCTGTTCTGGGTCTATACTGTTTTCTAACGTTCGTTTTATGGGACGCTAGGCGTTAATTAATGGGTTTGAACGCCTAATGGTACTGGTATTACCGGAACGTATAACATCTCCGCAAATCAGAGATTCAAATTTAAAGCATTATCATGTTCTAGGCCCCATTGTATGACTTCTTTTTTTGCGTATTCACCTTTTCAGCACCAGAAAAGCAAATGACAAATTTTACGCCTGTAAAATTTTAAAATGTTTCGTCCAAGCTGTATCGTATTAGAAAGTTCAAACGCTGGAGGGCGAACAGTGTAGATCAAGGAAATGTTGCTCATCTGAGCCGCCTCATCCTTATCTGATGTTTGAGCAAATTTATCTGTTTTTAAACTCATATGAGTAGTGTACACGATGTAACTGCTAGACCAATATAAGATAATGTTTGTCCCGTTGTCTCTCTACAAAATAGTGACAATATATGAAAGATGAGCAATTGTTATTACAGTCCTCTCTCGATATCCCGAAGTCGAATTTCAGCTCAAACTACTGATATCTCAAAGTAAATTTTCTGGTACCAGAAAATTTACTTTGAGATATCAGTAGTTTGAGATAACATGAGTTGAAATGTAAGTAAAAATAGGAAGTACATTCTTTGATATTAGAAGATACTTTGAGATATCAGAGTTCGAGATATCGGGAGTTGACTATACTCAATAATGTTTGTTCCATTGTCTCTTTCTACAATATGGTGACAATATATGAACGGTGAGCTATTTTCATGAATTCGGTGAATAATAATAGTAGTAGTAGTAGAAACAGTATTAAGATTCTCTCTAGTAAGAGCAGACAAACAGGCGAATCAGAGTGTTGACATTTGGCACATGTCCGGACGCACGTGCCATCACGATGTAAAGATTGCATCATTTTAATTGCGAAGACAGAGTTCAATATCTTTGTTTATGGGATTAAAGCAAGAATCTCCATAGCGTGACAACACTTATTCTCGGCGCAGCCGAATACATTTTCAGTTTTGTTCCACATTTCACAAGATTTCATTGGACAAATTTTAAAATCAAATGTCAAAATTTAGCCAATAATATCAAAGGTCAGTGAATATTTAATCTTCGGTTTTTCCCGTTGTACTGCACTGCGTGAATACTAGCACTCTGTCAGATGTTAATTCAAAATGCTTCTCATGTTTGTAAAGGACCAGGCCCCGAGGTTATAAAACTTTTTTCATGCTCAACTCAGCTGAGCATGAAATTTTTTCTGCTCACAAATTTTAAAATGCCAACAATTGTTGGCATTTTAATATTTATGAGCAGAAAAAATAGCCTTCTTGGCTTATCTGAGCCTGAAAAATGCTGAATTTCTTGGTATTTTTATATTAATGGGCATTTTAAATTTCATGTTCAGCTGAGTTGAGCATGAAAAAAGTATTATAACCTCGGGGCCTGGTATGATAAGGGCCGTTTTTGGCCCCCATTCAAATTCTCTTAAAAATGCATGGTTTTTATTGCTTATTATTTGTGCGTATGGGAACAAGCAGAAAAAAATATGTTTCGTGTTTGTTAATTCTCAGAATAACATGATTTCTGACATGCCTACGCTGTTTCAATAAAATGAAGAAAAATTGCGAGAAAATTTGAGTTTCATACCTATTTCTTTAAAGAAATAAGTAATTTACAATAACTTTTGATAGCTCTTTACAACAGGCTTTTGATGAAATGCTTATATGTAAGATTGCACTACTAACTACCTGTGCACTGCACAAGGCCTCTCCAGGTACCCCACCCACTCAAGTTTGCAAGTCCAGAGACGCTAACCGAAAAATTCCAACAGATCAAAATGAAATGTATACCAGATTATTCCTTGTGTTCTAACTAAGAAAATGAATACCCACAACATATGTTTATTTTGTCTATGAGCGAAGATATGGGCGTTTTTATGTTGAGAACGCTGGGAAAATGTTCCAAACGCTGCTAGTTTGGTAACAAAAAGTTAAAAATAAACATTGAGCCCGGTCTCCAGCACATTTGATATTTTCATAGCATGTAAATATATTAAAACTTCATCTGTAGACAAAATATTAAATGTGCTGGAGGCCGGGCTCATATATTTTTAAAGCCACAAAGGCTACCAAATTCGTCATTTTCGTCAGAATCCGCTTGGGGTATGGGTATGTTCAGTACAAATATCACAAATATTTGTGCAAGAACTGGTTAATTTTGTGTTTGCTGTTACATTTAAGGTTTGAACTTTCATATGAATACATTTTTATTATGGAAATAAGACTTTTGAAAAATGAGTATTCTGGGGGCCAAATATGGGCCTTATCATACCAGGTCCTTTACAACGGAAATTTGATCGAAATAGATACAGATATTCAAAACATTCTTTTTTTTTCAGCGTAGATCTACTTTCGATCTCTACTCTCGGTTTAATACACGCAAACAAACATTGCATTATGTTGATAACTGTTTTGGAATCAGGTCAGTCTCAAGACTGATCGTGGTCCATTTCGGAATTTCAAATTGGACTACTCAGTGTTGAGATAGGTCATTGACGCTCACCCAGTGTCAAAATTACAGTTGCGGGTGCCTACCGACATAGCTCACTTCAGTCATATTCATGAAAGTTATTGTCAACTCTTCACCTAGAGAGGTCATTGACGCTCACCCAGTGTCAAAATTACAGTTGCGGGTGCCTACCGACATAGCTCACTTCAGTCATATTCATGAAAGTTATTGTCAACTCTTCACCTAGAGAGGTCATTGACGCTCACCCAGTGTCAAAATTACAGTTGCGGGTGCCTACCGACATAGCTCACTTCAGTCATATTCATGAAAGTTATTGTCAACTCTTCACCTAGAGAGGTCATTGACGCTCACCCAGTGTCAAAATTACAGTTGCGGGTGCCTACCGACATAGCTCACTTCAGTCATATTCATGAAAGTTATTGTCAACTCTTCACCTAGAGACATATTACAAAACACACTTCCATTTAATCTGCGCCGATTATCTTTTTTTTTTCTTGTTTGTTCTAATTTGTAGCTTCGTCTATAAGAATGAGACATTCCTATAGGATATTAAAAAGCTCAGTGTTTTCAGTGCATGAACGGTCATCATATTCAAAAGCGTCGTTCAAATAATACAGAATGCAAAAAGTAATGCAGACACATTAGTTTCGTTTCCGTGAACAAGGAAATATCATGATCAATGGTAAGCGTTGCACCAGTTATAGAAATTTCCGAGTCAGAATAACAATAATTGAGCCGCGACATGACAAAACCAAAAAGTGGCCTGTGTGCCCAGAAAGCCTCGAATCAGCCTGGGCATCCGCCCAGTCTGATCAGAGTCTTTGCTGTCTGCATGAAGGTAGCTAAGACCCTTAGCTACCCTTACAGCACACCGCGAAGATCTGGCTGAGCAGATGTCCAGGCTGATCTGAATCTTCGGATGGCGCACTTACCACTTTGTTGGTTTTGTCGTGGCGCGGCTTAGATTGATGAAGCTGGTTTAAAGATTTAATCCCTTGATAGTAATAACAAAATATGATTTGATGAAATATTTCATGCAGTACCTCCGACACGATCTAACTATACATTTGACATAGAGTTTATATAGTAATCTTTGCTAAAATTGACTTTAAACAAAAATAAGAAAAATAAATAAATGATCGCGGACCGCGCTCGAAATCGCATTATTGGACAAAAATAATTTATTCATACGTCACAATCACGTTCGCGAATAAGAAAAAATACCTGTACATGATCACATGACACACGTGGTCAAAATTGATACTTTTACATGCCGTGAGGAAATAGGTACATGTAATTTGCATTTAATTCGAAGTTTAATTTTCATTCCACATTTATCGAAAATAAAAAAAAAAATCATGCATTTTCTCAAAATTTGTACGGTTATACGAGACTATTACATATTGTCTAACGAAATTCTGTTAAAATATTTGTTCCTGAAAACATAAAATAAACGAGGGAGACAATCTTTAAGGGGGTATTGGCACTCTTCTTGTCTTTATAAAAGGAATTCTAATTTTCTTCAGAGTTTAAACACAATAAAGTGAACCTTAAAAGCCACATCTGTGCCTGCGAAATATGTTTAATGTCGTAAAGCAGAAGCGTCCAATTTTACAAATAATTAGTGTATGGTTTCACTCAACCCTTTGGTACAAAGACATTTAATTTACAACGTTTAGAATCAGTTGAAACTATGGCATTTGTTTTTGTTGTTACGTATGAAAATATTTCGAGACTTTTTTCTTGCCTGTTCACACAACTGTCAAGCATAATCTTTAGAAAATATAGTCAGATAAGATAGTGTTACAGCTAGAAATATAATTGATACATGTCACTGTTTGCAGGCCTTAGGAGTATACTTGAGCCACGACACGAAAAAACGACAAACATGAGTGCCCAACTAAGACTCAGATCAGCCTAAGCATCCACCCAGTCTGATCATAGTCTTTGCTTTGCGCTGAAAGTGTAGCTAAGGATCTCAGCTACCTCCATGCGGGCAGCGCAGACTAATCGGACTGGGCAGATGCTCAGGCTGATCAGAGTCTTCGCTGGGGCACATGCCACTTTGTTTTGTCATGTCGCGGCTTACTATGAGGACTAGAGCAGACTCTCACTAGTGTAGTAACTGCAGCTGTAAAACAGGCAAGTTCAGAATAATTGAGCCGCGAAACGACAAAACAAACAATGTGGTTGTGCGCCCAGCGCAGAGCGCAGATTTAGATCAGCCTGGGCATCCGACCAGTTTGATCAGACTCTTCGTTAAGTGTCAAAATGGTAGCTAAAGATCTAAGCTACCTCCATGCGGACAGCGAAGACTCTGATCAGACTGGGCGGATGCCCAGGCTGATCTTCGTCTGCGCTGGGCGCACAACCACATTGTTGGTTTGTGGTGTCGCGGCTCCAATTATATGTAGTTAGATGCTATGAAAGCAGTGAAAGGAGTTCACCAGGGAAGTAAAAATAGTAGAATTTATGTCTTGTCCTTAGGGATTAATAAACAACATTTCGCCATTAGGCTCCTTCATGTTGTAATAAAAAAGTCGCGCTCTTGTCATGACAACAGCGCGACTTTTTACTACAGCATGAAGAAGCGTAATGGCGAATAAGAAGAGAGAGGGTTTTTTACTACAACATGGAAAAGCCTAATGGCGAATGACA
Organism: Ctena decussata; assembly: GCA_963989385.1. Lineage (NCBI taxonomy): Eukaryota > Metazoa > Mollusca > Bivalvia > Lucinida > Lucinidae > Ctena > Ctena decussata. The sequence continues at coordinate 23,466,081 of OZ022502.1, forward strand.
AGAGCGCGACTTTTTCACTACAACATGAAGAAGCCTAATTTAATTGCGTAATGTTGATGTTTATTAAACGAAGATAATATTCTTTCACCAAATTATACCAATTTACCATGCCCGTAGCACCGGCGTAAGCAGAACTCCATTTTCAAAATGACAATCTGAATAATAATCTGCAAGGACTACACAGTATATAATCTGTACTTTTATGAACAGCGGGAAGACACCATATGCAGTGAAGATAATAATTCTTGGTCTAAAGAAGTGAAAATGATAGACTTGGTTTAATTCAGTCTCTTCATAACCGGTAATGAAATGGTGACACTGGCCACTACACTAGCACCGGCTTGAGTAGAGATCCATTTTCAAAATAATCGAATGCACAGGCCAATGACCCAAAAGGATCTCAAAGTATATAGTCTGCTCTGTGATGAGGTACAGGAAGAAGTTGTACAGCCGCCACCAGAAACTCTATTTCTTTTGTATAACAAACAATACATTCAATAAACATTGCTAACATAAATACTAATATTATACAAAAGAAATCCAGAAGGAAGTAAATAGACTTACAGTTTGTAATCTTTACCCCTGTATTTTCAATAATACAAAATATACTACTATCTATCATGTTTTTCAACTGTATCTACTTATCTGTCTTCACAAATATATATAAATTCATCACAGACGTGTAAAAGTCGTAACAATTCTTGACAGGTACGAGGTATGTCTAATAAGTTATACGAATACATCAATAATTTAGTAATTAATACAAATTCAAACCGTTTGCATATGTGCATCAATGTACTACTAAACATGTGCAGTAGTATGCACAGTCCGAGGAGTCTGATTAGACAACGTCAAGAATTGCGACAGTATATTCTGCGATATACTGTCGGAAACCCGACGTCTTCTGCAAACAGCAAACATCTGCTGTAGTGAAAATAGATAAGTTCTGAATAGTTAGATTCTTTGGAAAATAAGGAATGCACGAAATAAATAAAAATATCAGTTTTGATTGTTTAAAGTCTGTTCAAGACAAGATGACAAGTGATAAAATATACATGGCATCGGCTACGTCCCCTCCTCCCCCTCCCCCCCCCCCCCCACACACTCCGTCTCCAACCCCTAGCGCAGGCTGAAGTAGAACTTCATTTTCAAAATAATTAAAATGACTCAATGATCCCATAGGCAAAGAATATAACAGCCACGACACGAGAAAACCAACAATGTGGTTGTGCACCCAGTCTGATCAGAGTCTTCACTGTCCGCATGGAGGTAGCTTAGACTCTTAGCTACCCTTTAAGCACTTAGCGAAGTGTCTGATAAGACTTGGTAGATGCCCAGGCTGATCTGAGTCTGCGCTGGGCGACAACCACATTGTTGGTTTTCTCGCGTCGCCGCTCAATTAACACTTTGCTTTGCGGCCGCCACACGGCACTTCACCCCAGCTGCAGTACAGATAAATAAGAAACTAGTATTGACTGCCTCACATTGATAAAGCCATTAATGCCTAGCGTTTCACAAAAAGGACATAGGCCAGCAGTGCAGATCCAGATCAGAACGCTGCGCCTGCTCAAAGCAATGTCTATGAAATAATCAACTGATGGTAATGTGCACAACCGTGGTGAATGTAGAATAATCAGTTTCTGGTGCCAGAAGGAATGCATGGAAATGAAATTTTTCATTTCTTGTAGAATGCTGCATTTTTTTTTTACCAAATTACACCATATGGTTAAGAGTTATGAGCAATTTCGCTCACTGACTACAGCGGAAGGACAAACAGACTGATGGACTTGCACAGCGATTAAAGTGCACACCTGTGGGTCGTGCAATACTGTTTAGACTTTCGTCACCGTTTTGCATGCCGGTGGCTGGACGATGTTAAAATACATAAGTATACAAAATTTGAACCATATATACCACGTGGTTCAAGAGTTATGAGAATTTTCACTACTTGACCGTAAATTTTCAACTTGTGCTCAGCAAAGCCTCGTCCATCAAAAAAGACGGTTATGCATGCGAGTCGTTAGATAATGTTGACATGTATAAGTATGCCAAATTTTATCAACATATGCATGTAGAATGCGGTTCAAGAGTTATAAGCGTTTTCGCTAACTGATAACGGACGGACGGACGGATGGACTCACACAGTGATTATAGTGCAAACCTGCGGGTTGTGCAATAAGAAGTTTTGCATACCAGTGGCTGGGCAATGTTACATTACATAAGTATACAAAAATTGAAGCAAATATACCAAGCGGTCCAAGAGTTATGAGCATTTTCAATAAAAGAGCTCGACCGGCCAAATTGATGCTCGGTGAAGCCTCGTCACTGTTTTGCATGCCGGTGGCTGGACTATGTTAAAATACATAAGCACACAAAATTTGAACCATATTTACCACGGTGTTCAAGAGTTATGAGCATTTTCAATAAAAGAGCTCGACCGGCCAAATTGATGCTCGGTAAAGCCTCGTCACTGTTTTGCATACCAGTGGCTGGGCAATGTTTAATTACATTAGTATACAAAATTTGAAGCAAATACACCAAGCGGTCCAAGAGTTATGAGCATTTTCAATAAAAGAGCTTGACCGGCCAAATTGATACTCGGTGAAGCCTCGTCACTGTTTTGCATACCAGTGGCTGGGCAATGTTTAATTACATAAGTATACAAAATTTGAAGCAAATACACCAAGCGGTCCAAGAGTTATGAGCATTTTCAATAAAAGAGCTTGACCGGCCAAATTGATGCTCGGTGAAGCCTCGTCACTGTTTTGCATACCAGTGGCTGGGCAATGTTAAATTACATAAGTTTACAAAATTTGAAGCAAATATACCAAGCGGTCCAAGAGTTATGAGCATTTTCAATAAAAGAGCTTGACCAGCCAAATTGATGCTCGGTGAAGCCTCGTCACTGTTATGCATACCAGTGGCTGGGCAATGTTAAATTACATAAGTATACAAAATTTGAAGCAAATATACCAAGCGGTCCAAGAGTTATGAGCATTTTCAATAAAAGAGCTCGAACGGCCAAATTGATGCTTGGTGAAGCCTCGTCACTGTTTTGCATGCCGGTGGCTGGACTATGTTAAAATACATAAGCACACAAAATTTGAACCATATTTACCACGGTGTTCAAGAGTTATGAGCAATTCAGTAGTTGGCCGTAAATTTTCAACTTGTGCTCAGCAAAGCCTCGTCCAATGCGGTTCAAGAATTATAAGCGTTTTCGCTGACTGATAACGGTTACGCTAACTGATAACGGACGGACGGACTCACACAGTGATTATAGTGCAAACCTGCGGGTTGTGCAATTTTTAAAAAAATTAACCATAAACCCCTAAACTGATTAATTCACACATCCAAGTAGAGGTTAAAAGAGCCTACTAGGTATGGATGGGTAAACAGCTGCATCTTTTCTCCAAGTGTACCCAGCTGAAAGTAGAAAAAAAGTGTTAAGCCAGTTTAGTAAGAAAATTTGAAATAAAGCATTTAACTTTGTGGCGCGGCAGTTATTTGTTTCGAAATGCAAACTGCTCTAGAAAAGGAAAATTGATATTTCCACAACAATCATAAGCATCTGTTTCAGTGCATAAATGCTAAACATACTGTTTAATGATTGTGTTTTAGATAAAATTTCAAGTAATATCGAATGAAATGCAGTAATTTTGACATATCAGTTTCAGTTCATTTAAATAGAAATAATAATTAAAACTGTTACTTCCAGCCAATGAATGAGATTTATACTGTGAAGTGTCATTTTATCGCGCGATCCGTCTCAACGCAATTATAATTGAGCCGCAACACGAGTAAACCAACAATGTGGTTGTTCACCCAGCGCAGACTCAGATCAGCCTGGACATCAGGCCAGTCTGATCATATTCTTTGCCAAGCGCTTTAAGGGTAGCTAAGGGTCTAAGCTACTTCCTTGCGGCCAGCGAAGACTCTGATCAGACTGGGCGGATGCCCAGGCTGATCTGAGTCTGCGCTGGGCGCACAACCAATTTGTTTGTTTTCTTGTGTCGCGGCGCATTATTATTGTTTCAGAAACTTGACAGTCCCTCAGACGCGGCTCTGCTTATCTGAGGCCAATGATACCCATATTTTTAACAGAAAAAGTTTGACTGTTAAAAATATATTTTCACTTCATTACATTTTTCCATGACCTCGCTTGTTTTATTGTCATACATTGACTTACTTTTCTACATGTTCTAACTTCTTCTGTCTTTCAAAGGCATCTACATTATGGTTAGTGTATCTGTTGAGCAATTTGTTGCAGTGTGTCTGCCTGTCTGTCTGTCTAGCCATACTGAACAGTTCCTTTGAGCAATTTCATGGTTAGCCTAGCGAACATGAAAGCTACAACTGACTAAAATAAATTCTGATGGAAGACTCTTTGCTGAACAGAGAAAGAATATCAGACTCTGTTTAATTTAGTCCGTTCATGTTTGCAGCAGGACGGTAACTAACGAAATTTTATTAGTTTTAATTTTTGTACAACGTAAGCATCCGTCGAAAGAATTATTTTTTGTCAACCAATTTCCAGAAAATTTTGTTACGTCTTCTGGTATGTAAAGAACAGTCGTTCTGCTTTCCGCTTACACCACGGGCAGATTTATAGATTTCAAGATAAAGGACGGCCTCTCTTGTAAGAAAGGGGCTGGTTTTAAGAGATCAAAAATGGAGAAAAAAAACCCTCCATAAACCCTGTCGACAAAGAGAATCGCAGCTTCTCTTCCTCGTCCGCTGAAGCCAGGCCTTAAGGTTATAAAACTGTTTTCATGCTTAACTCAGCTGAGCATGAAATTTTCTCTGCTGATAAATATGATGATGCCAACTAATGTTGGAATTTTCAGATTCATAAGCAGAGAAAATTTCATACTCAGCTAAACTGAGCAAGAAAACAACTGTACTTATCAATAATTTGCTATTTATTAGCAAGTAAAATTTCATGCTCAGCTGAATTGAACATGAAAAAAAGTTTTATAATTTCGAAGCCTGGTTGCGTTAATTCTACGGTTACTTTTGGAAGTAAAAATGGTCCCTAATGGATTTTACCGCAGTTGAAAGATCGAAAGATTCATCTATGCTGGATTTGCTGTTACTAGTGAGAAAAGTGAACATTTTTGCTTAATTTCTGTAGTTTTAGTTTCCTGAGCCTACTTAAGTTGCTATATTTATGCCATTTCCAACACGCAGAAACGACCTTTTGTTGAGTCGTGTGCTGTTTCTCTGAAGTACATTTGACAGAAATATTCACTATCTTTGTGTTTTATTCAGTATTTGACTTTTGCTCGATCGAACTAGAGGACACACAGAGTGCAGAAGTGGGTAGTGGTGGTTCCTAGCAGTTTTGAAAAGCTGTTTGTTTGAACTTTTTCTCGTGTAAAAAATTGTTTTTAGAATTCCTTTGCTGGGTCACTATTCGGTCCTACTGTTAGTGTGCCTTTGTTTACATTTCGTGAACGCGGTGAAGAGGTCTTCAGATTGGCCGCACGTTTGGCAATTTCAGATATTGCTTCAGGGATATAGCGAGAATGACATCTCTAAAGCCAATTGAGATCGACATCGTCAGAATTCGACAACGTTAATTTTATTTAGGACCGTCCAGATACTGAGAGGGTAATGCGAACGAATCTTCAACGGAAAAAAACAATGTAGTTTAAGAGGAGATTTCAAAAGTTATTGATGGCGAAACTCTAAGTTGGATTCTAAGTCGAACGTGTAGTCACCTTAATTGCAGCATTATACATATAAGGAACAATAAATTATTTTCATGTACAGACATGTCGAAGATAAGCTGAAATATTCTAAAAGCGACGTGTACAGAGAGAAAATGGCATTAGTTCAGTAGGTTTCTTTGCGGCCACAAACTACATTATGCCGTCTGGGGTTCAGTAAATCCGTGCTTTGAGAACGTGACTCATATCAGCCGTTAAAGCACCGAAATTGCCGACTACGGAAATTTAGTTCAGCGAAATATCAAAAGAAAGAAAAACAAACGTCCTAGCGTTATCATAGTGAGGATTCGAGGACTAGAGGGCAAAGACATACATTGTAGATCTAGATGAGGCGACTCATCATGAGCCGCCTCATCTGATCTATACTGTTTGCAAGGTCAACTATTTTCGTTTCTGGCATATTTCTACTGGTTTATACACATGCACGGCATATCTTAATTCCTCAAGGTTTTGCTGTCATAAGATACTGTAGAAAGCAATAAAAGCTGTGGTATTTCTATGTGTTTCTGATTAATTGTTTTTCTTTTCTTTCTTTTTTTTTCACTCTAAAGGCAAATGGATACAGCCACATTTTTTGTCATTTGAACCTCGACACGAGAAAACCAAGTGGTAGTGCGCCAAGCGGAGACTCCGATCAGCCTGGGCATCCGCCCAGTCTGATCAGACTCTTCGCTAAGCGCTTCAAATATAGCTAGGGGTCTAAGCTACCTTCATGCTGACAGCGAAGACTTTTGTCGGACTGGGCGGATGCCCAGGCTGATCTGAATCGTGTCGTGTCGCACTGGACGGTGAAGCCCTTGCAAGATTAAGTCTAATCTTAAAGGAGCAACTGTCTTTAAACGATTGAAATTTGACTTCAAGCAAGTGGTTTGAGGGGAATACTTGTTAGAAAATGATTGAAACTGCAGGAGTGTTTACATGCTAAACGCAAACTACCAGTGAAGTCCACTGTATGATCAGTTACACTGTCCATACTTAGATCAGAAACTTTTAAGAAAGTTCATCATTGAATCCTTTAACATTTCAGCCCTATGCGAGGCCTCTGCCAAAGGAGCTACCGAGCCACATCGTCGACCTTAAAAATATGCTCCCTGCTAAATTTGACTCGTCCCCGAATCTCCTCGAAACCACGGTGGAACCATCGAGACATGCACCTTTTGATGTCTGTGGTTCAAGCTATTGATCTTTATTGGCCACTAAATGTCTCAGAGGTGCCCGATCTGGATTAGAACCCAAGGCCTCTCGCTAGCCATGGCACAGTTGAGCTGCTCAGAAGCTTACGGAACATGATATTCATGCTGAGATGGAAGAAAATACCTAAAACGACACAGTTGCTGTCCTGAAAATGTATCTATTCAGATTTTAGATATATTATATATCTGATCATGGTTTGATTTGCTTTCCAACTGCCTGCCATTTCATCTTCATCTTTTGAACGTTTCATGTACCGTACGCATGATCATTTTATTTGCAAAACAAAATCTGCCGATTCAGACTTATAATATTGATCTAAAATTGTAAAAAAAATGAGACACTTAAAAAGTAAAAAAACATATCAGGTGACGATGAAAAAATCTGATAACGCATAATACATAAAGAATTAGGTATAAGACAGACACTTCCTTTATAATTAAGAATAATTTTCAGAGTTTTTGCTCAAAGTGACCAAAGGATCCGTGTTGTTCTCGAACTACAAAATCTCCTTACCATCCTGCACACAGGCAATATCTGGCCATGACATGCGTAGTCCTTTTTATAAGTGACATTGTTTTACATGTACATAATTTGAAAAAAAAGTGTTGCACATGTTTCATCTAGACTGCACACGTGAGCAGATTCGCTATCTGTAACATGAAACGACCGCGAGATTGCTAGTAGTTTCTTCGACAACTTTATGATAATGATGTGTAAATCAATTAATTCCATAGGTGTAAAATCTCACACATCAACCTTCTGAACGCAAAGAAACATGTGAATGCACGCCATCTCTTATATTATGCATGTATCTGACTCTGATTTTTAACACTGAATCTGCGGAAAGACGTCTGAACGACATTCTGTATGCCTTCATAGAAACGCCCCTTCATATGCCTTCTGTATGCCTTCATAGAAACGCCTGAATGCCTACATATTTTTGTCTGAAAATAGCGAACAAATTCCGCATAAATTGGTGTTTTTAGACCACCAAGTTTGTAATGACTAACCAGCTGTTAATTCAAGAATGTCATTTAAAGGAGTTGTAAGCCACTAAAATTAGGCATCAAGATCACTTCAGTAAGCCACTTTTTAATTACTTATCCAGAAGTGTTTTTTTCTTACAAATGAGCTACTACTGGTCTACAAACTAATGAAATTTATTGTTGCCGTGTTATACAACTTGAATGCAAAATCCTCAGAAAATACGACCAAATTAGAGTTTACTTCCAGGACATTGATCCATGTCTATACATGTACAATTAGTGCAGTATGAGAAAAATGAAGTTAAGCGCTGATTGGTATTAAAAGAAAAGCTTTTCCTTTCAAATTCTAGATTCCAACAGTGTCAGATAAGCTAAGCGGTGCCCGGTGAGCTGTTTAATTTTGAAATAATTGCCGCATTGAGCCTGATCGCGCTACTTAAGACACAAATGAGCCGCGACAGGACAAAAACAACAAAGTGGCATGTCTGCCCAGCGAAAACTTAGATCAGCCAGGGCATCAACTCAGTATGCTCAGAGTCTTTGCTGTGGGCTTAAAGGGTAGCTAAAGGTCTAAGTTACCTTCATGCCAACAGCGAAGATTCTGATTAGATGGGCGGATGCCCAGGCTTATCTAAGTCTTCGCTGGGTGCACATGCCAAGTTGTTGGTTTTGTCGTGTCGCAGCTCAAATTATTGCACATATCTCAGTTATCTATCTGGAGCTGATACATGTACTTACATCCTTGTTTCTTGTAAAAGGAATCGAAACTGGTAATACTGGTAATACTGTATTACATTCGATATTGTTCGAATTCCACTCTGAACATGATACATGTATGTTAACAATAGTTTTAGCATTTAAGCACTGAAATCACATGAATTTAGATGTGTAGGCTAGGCATGTGTTTAACCAGAGTAAGCTGCAAGTGAAAGCAGTTCTAGTGCACTAACGTATGTAACGGGGACCTCTGATTGGATACCATTTATGCGATAGTACACAACTAGTTCATGCCTTTATCAGCTTAATGGGCAATAGTCAAATATACTAAGTAAAACAATTGAAGGATATCAAACTGCAGTCATATTTGTGATGTCCAACAAACTATATACCAAATTAGGTATGCATGTATATTATAGTGTAGGGCTTTTGCAAATAAAAACCAAGTTCAATTAACGGCACACTCTAGTGATTACAGTACAGTACCACTCCAAATGTACTGACTCCCTACGGCAAAACTTCACGGACATTTGAAATTGAATATAAAGCCCCTTTTTGTATCTAATGCCAAAAAAGCAGATTGCCTGATCATTTGTGGGCTCTTGCAATACTCTGATGCTAAGTATTATGCAGCTGATCAAGGATAAACTTAGGATCATCCAGAGCAGTTGGCAGGGATAGTCTTGATTATACATACTTGCAAGTTCATCTCATGCATTTATTGTCTTACTAAAGTTTTAGGCGTATGGTGGCCTTCTAATAATAAACCATTCAACTCATTAAAACGAGCATTAACAAAAATACAGGGATTAGTTTGCATGTTTGTGAATTTATGCTGTCAGGAATATGATATTTGGAGCGGTACTGTACTGTAACCACTTAAGCGAGACTTCAACTGGACATGCTCTACAGCTGTAAATACCCAGTAGTATTAAATGCATACATACTAAAACTTGTAAATATTTTGCTCAAAGTAAAAAAAACTGTATAAAATTTTAATATCCTTCAATTGTTTTACTAAGTATATATCCACGCCCTGTATCCTCGATACTACCGAATTCCCGACTTCGGAGATCAGAGGCAACAAGACACGTCACGCGCGATTGAGGCGACAGGTAAGAGGACCATTTTTTTTCGTTTTGTTTCTAATTAGAAAAAGAAAGGTGAGTTGAAAGTTTTGGAAGAAGAAAAGCATACTTCGCTGCTATTTTCATCAGCCCCATTCTATTTAATCGCTTCTCTAAATGCCAGAAAAATGTACATTTACCAGTGGAACGTCGAATGAGAAACACAAAACACGTTTATAATCGCCGATTCCTTGGATCCTGCTCTGTCAAACACATCGTGGCTGTTTCTGTACATGTAATAAACATTCCTTGTCTCATAACAGCAAAAGATATTATTCAAATCAAACAGGTTTACACAGAATATTGTCCCAAACACACTTGGGGTCGCACCGTATGGATGCAACCGACTTCAGTATGTGTTATGGGATGCACCCGACTTACATGTAGGTGAGCTTTCTCCAAAAGTGAGGTCGGGTGTCGGGTGCCTCCCCCCCAAAACACATACTAAAGTTGGTTGCATCCATACGATGCGACCCCAAGTGTGTTTGAGACAATATTCTGTGAAACCTGTGTGATTTGAATATCTTTTGCTGTTATGAGACAAGGAATTTTTATTACATGACTTGTACAGAAACAGCCACGATGTGTTTGACAGCGTAGGATCCAAGGAATCGGCGATTTTAAACGGGTTTTGTGTTTCTCATTCGATGCGCCACTGGTAAATGTACTTTTTTTCTGGCATTTAGAGAAGCTATTTAATAGAATGGGGCTGATGAAAATAGCAGTGAAGTATGCTTTGCTTCTTCCAAAACTTTCAGCTCACCTTTCTTTTTCTAAACTTGAACAAAACGAAAGAAATGGCCCACTTACCTGTCGCCTCCATTGCGCGTGACATGTCTTGTTGCCTCTGATCTCCGAAGTCGTGAATTTGCTAGTATCCAGGATACAGGGGGTAATATCGCACCGAGGTGCTGTTGACGGTGCACAATCGCATGAAACCGCATAATGCACGGAAGCACCAGTTAATTATGACGTCACGTAGCGTGTAACCAAAATGTCACCCGACACTTCTGCGTTACATTTAATTGGGTGACTTCACTGACCGGACGATAGTCAGAAATATTGACCGGTCACGTGAGACAAACGCGAACAATTAGGTGATAGTTAAAACTATGCAATTACTCTGCATGAGCAGGTTTGGAAATAATATCATCCTGTCATATGCTCTCTGAAAGGCGACCTCAAAAAGTTATGTAACGTACTTCCTTATTGCTGAAGTCTAGTTTTTCGTAGCTGAAAGCGCTTGCTTTGGGTGTAAGTACTAAACTTTGAAAGGTGAAAATGTGAAAAATTCATTAGAATAGGAATATTCTTTTTAAAAAATTGTAAAGGTAAATATTTTATTTTTTTGACGTTCATTTCAGTCACGTTAAACTCTTGTGTACTAAATATAGAATCATCTTGATATTTCATTTTATATTCTGTTTTCAGCGAAAGTATTCTTTTAAAAAATATGGAAATGCATTGATTTCAACGGTGACGTCACTTTGTGACGAATACTTTTGTCCACCTACTATATATGGGAGTAAAGAAATTGGTCGGACCCATATCACCGATCGTATTCGAACCCTTGACTTACTGCGCGAATGGCGAGCCTCTGAATTCAAGAAGAGCTCTGACTACCAGCTGCAGCTGTAAGGCAAATTCGAATATTGGCATTTCCGAATTGCCTAGATTCATGTGTCCTCGTTTAGTTGCTTACCCGGATGCATCTGTCCTTGTCTCAATTCAAATCACATAACATATATATATATATGGGCGTATAGTATAAAGCATTTAATTCCGTAGAGCGGCAACTCTTTGTTTTAATGTGCAGCTTGTTCTTAGAAAAAAAGAGAGAATTCTTCAATATTCAACCCTAGAAATGCTAATTAAAATAGACGGCAAAATCTAGGCTTTTGAGCATGTTGAAGTCAGAAATATTTGGTCCAAACTATATCTTAATGGGAATTCCAAGACTAAAATGCAAACAGTGTAAATATTGATGAAGCCGCCTCATCTGGATCTACGCTGTTTGCAAGTTGAACTTATTTCACTTTTGGCGTGTCAAAAGTATCTGATTTCCGTGCGTAAATGCTAAAAGTATTGTGTCCTTCACATATTATCAGATACAAGTGCTGCCGATGCAGGCTCAGCGCAGCAATGATTTCAATAAATAATAGATCCTCTTAACTGAGATTAACATGGTTCAGATTTTAACAGAATCTGAGCCGCGACACGACAAAACCAACAATGTGGTTGTGCGACCAGTGCAGACTCAGATCAGCCTGGGCATTCTCCAAGTTTGATCAGACTCTCCGTTAAGAGCTCAAAGGGTAGCTAAGGGTCTAAGCTACCTCCATGCGGAAAGCGAAGACTCTGATCAGACTGGGCGGATGCCCAGGCTGATCTGAGTCTGCGCTGGGCGCACAACCACATTGTTGGTTTTCTTGCGTCGCGGCTCAGATAAAGCTTCACTTCTCCGATGACAGCACTATTTTTAATTGACATATATTGACGATGTCGTGACCATTTAAAGACCTTATTGTCTTTTGTCCTCTTGGGGTAATCCACAGTTCAAGCATGTTTATTTCTTTAAAATAGGCTAGGCTAGCCTGAAGAAAAAGAAGAGACGATTCAGTCTTGTTGGTTTGCAGTTCTTGGCCGTGGTGAGGATTTTCTGGGATGGGTCTAACGCTTTCCAGTTTGAAATGAAAGGTTCACAGTTGGTTGTTTTAGAGAAGAATCGAGGTTTTAAACTCATTATGAACAATTGATTCTAGATCTGAACGTATAGATTTATCAACAAATTCAACCAAAAAGTTGAAAGAAGTTCCTAGGGAATTGAAGTACAGTTAAAGTTCTAAGTATCGGGACATTTACATGTAGGTCTGAGCATTTTTACCGTGAAAAATTAAGGTATTTTATACGGTATAAATAGGCAAACACACACACGCACACACACACACACACACACACACACACACACACACACACACACACACACACACACACACACACACACACATGAATTTTTGTGGTAAAAGATATGGCAAACGTCTTCTTGTGAATAAACATACAAGTAATAAAAAACCTTCCGGCCGCATAGCGCAATCGGTAGGGCACCCGACTCATAAGTCGGAGGTCCTGAGTTCGATACCCGGTCTGGCCACATACTTTCGTTTCTCCTTCCGCTGATTCAAGAAGGGCAGTTGTCAGTTACTGGCGAAATTATGTGCACTTAGTACTGGTTAACCGCTTAGGAGGTCTAAGCCTGCCCAGGAATAGTTTGGTTAGTTTAACTGACCGTCCCGACATGGCTATAGTTTTTTACCGTGGACGTAAAGCAACAAATCAAACAATCAATCAATATTCCTTTTGGCACCATCAGCCTGTAATAAAACATTCCTTTTGGCACTATCATCCTGTTATAAAACATTCCTTTTGGCACCATCAACCTGTAATAAAACCTTCCTTTAGGCACCATCATCCTGTAATAAAACCTTCCTTTTGGCACTAACCTGTAATAAAACCTTCCTTTTGGCACCATCAACCTGTAGTAAAACCTTCCTTTTGGCACCATCATCCTGTAATAAATTCTTTTTTTTTGGCACCATCATCCTGTAATAAAACCTTCCTTTTGGCACCATCATCCTGTAATAAAAACTTCCTTTTGGCACAATCATCCCGTAATAAAACCTTCCTTTTGGCAACATCATCCTGTAATAAAACCTTCCTTTTGGCACCATCATCCTGTTATAGAACCATCCTTTTGGCACCATCATCCTGTAATAAAACCTTCCTTTAGGCTCTATCTTCCTGTAATAAAACCTTCCTTTTGGCACCATCATTCTGTAATAGAACCTTTCTTTTGGCACCATCAACATGTAATAAAACCTCTCTTTTGGCACCATCAACCTGTAATAAAACCTTCCTGTTGGCACCATCAACTTGGTGCTCGTTGCCCTTTTCACTAAACATCTTAACCCAAGATTTTCGGAAGTTCAGTACAATTTGTATGGAACTTATGTTTTAGGTTTCAGATGTCCTACATCTGTGCAAGTCGGTTCAATGTAAATAATTATTCTGTTTACAATCATTAAAACTATTCAGAGGGTAGATGATCTGGCGTCTAGACATCAGAGTATTAATGAGCCGCGACGCGACATATCAACAAAACGGTTGTGCGCCAAGCGCAGACTCAGATCAGCCTGGGCATCCGCCCAGTCTGATCAGAGTCTTCGCTGTGCGCATGGAGGTAGCGTAGACACTTAGCTACCCTTTAAGCGCTTAGCGAAGATTCTGATCAGACTGGGTGGATGCCCAGGCTGACTTGAGTCTGCGCTCGGCGCACAACCACTTTGTTGTTGCGGCTCAATTTTGTCAATGATATTTCGCCCTCTGCATGTTGTATACGACTAATAATCTGTTCAGAAAGAGAGAAAATTGTCAACTCAGACAATTAACTCCTACTGCACCAAGGAAGCTCTAGAATACGCAAAGTTGAGCTTTTTCTCCATTGCACATTAGGAAAAAGTTTTGATCTGTATTATAATTGCGTATCGGATGACTGTATTAGCTGATTGGATACACTTTCAGGGGAATAAACTCCTAAACGTCTTTTTTTGCCTCCATTCTAAATTGAGGTAAAATATGAACATCAAGTAGCAGTCTTCTTTTCTTTAGAGGTTCATGTAGACCCCGTTTGTCGTCTAGGAAAGCAAAAGGGAAGTTATGAAAATAACCCTCCAAAAAAAAAAGAGGCGGAAAAACATATACATTTTGGAATGAAACGTTTCAAGAGCCTTCCCAATATGATAAAGACCGTTTGCAGAACTCATCTTTGCCATAGGTAAGTTGATAGGGTTTATATTGCATTACATTGTCGTACGAGTGGTCATGGGCTCAGTTCCTGGCCAAGTCATAGTTTGGGTCATAGCCTGTATCAGTAGAATCTGATTAGATGTATTTTCGTGCTAGCTGGCACAGATGACTTTCTCGAGAAGAGTCTGTAATTGCTTTCTGAATTTCGCAATCTATAGGTGAGTCGTGCAAAAGTGACAATGTTTTGTTTACATTTTCAATGTAAACAACACCTGTACTATCCTTGCAGTGCAGTTCATGTTGGTCATGTTGAAAATTGACGGTTTACTTTATCTAAATGACACTGTTTGAAAGCTTAAACTCAAGAACTGCTTCTAATTCAAGAAATATTATCGCTAACAATAGTGATAATTCAAAATTATTGAAAATTTGTACTTTCATTGTTTTGAGTTGGATAAGCTGAACCCTTCTATATAGCGAAACAGTCAGCAAATCAAACAAAACACAAAATAATAACATTGCCAAGTTATCGCGTCCGCACTATCAGCCCCGGATCCAGGGGGGTGGGCTTTGGGGCTTCAGCCCCGCCATCTGGGCCTCTGTGTTATGCAAAGTATGTCGGCCTCAAGATAATAAGGATTATCTGATGACAGTTTGAGATAATGGAATAACTAGAATAAAATATATGTTGTGACATCTCATTAGAATCGCCTCGCCGAGGCGATTCTAATGAGATATCGCAACATATATTTCATGGTAAAAATAGACATTATCTAAAATTCTCATCAAATTAAGCCCTATTTATATCATATAATTTCAACCTCCCATCCCTCCCCCACATACACATATATCTCGACTGCTCCCAGCCCCACCAGTTGTCCAGAGCCCCACCAGTACGTGGTGGTCTGGACCCGGGCCTGACTATAGTTGTACTTGTCTTGAATTATATAAGCGCATAGAAATACATGTGCAGTGTTCTATATAGTATGATCAAATCTCATTTTGTAAGGTCTTTGCAAACAGAGAGCTCCTAAAGTTATCAGACTTTTCTGAAAGAAAAAATGGCAGAATTACATGTAGGTGTACCATATATTTCAACATGTAGAGAAATGACGATTTTTACCGTGCACTCATCCCTTTCCAAATTAAGTCGGAAAAATGAAATTTGTTTAATTTGTACTTCTTATACAGTAAACCAGCGCGTCAAAACAAACAAAAAACTATATGTATAGCAGGAAATCTGATAAAAATCTTCGAATATATAGGCTGATCAGAGTCTTCATTCTTTGCATATGTATAATGTGCATTTTCTAAAGCAATGCACATTTCAGTAACGAGTTCAAACATAATAATTGAGCCGCGACACGAGAAAACCAACAATGTGGTTGTACGCCTAGCGCAGACTCAGATCAGCCTTGGCTTCCGCCCAGTTTGACCAGACTCTTCGTAAAGTGTTCAAAGGATAGCTAAGGGTCTAAACTACCTCCATGCGGACAGCGAAGACTCTGACCAGACTGGGCGGAAGCCCAGGCTGATCTGAGTCTGCGCTGGACGCCCATCTGAGTCTGCGCTGTCGCGGCTCATATATATTTTTCCCGAACGGTAATTTGCAATTTGCGTTTCTTTCATTCATGTCTCATTTAAGACGTTCAGGCTTCGGATAGATGAAAAAAGGTTGAGTGATATTCTTGTTAGTTAAATTAATTGTAAGAAAAGTGACATGCAATATCAGCTCATATGATCTCTGAAATAAAAGCCAAACAGTGATATGATTAACTTGGGAAAATAACAACTGAACAGCATGAAATTACTACGGGACCTTGGAACAGACATGTTTATACATTATTTTAAGTTTTTTTTACATGTATATACGATCAATGGAATCTATTTTCAGTTCGCTTGTCTTTTACCTTAAGGTCAACTCTTAAATGAAAGAATTTGAATGAGATCACTTCCAGGGAGAGCAACTAGCTCTATCATTTTTATGTTTATTTCACTTCTCGATGGAAATCAACTGTTAAAGAGAAGAAATCTTTCCTTCAAGAGTGAACCGGTGTGTTTCAAAGATTTCCATCTTCAAGGGAAGCAAATAGCGAGCCACAAATGTTCTTTTTCTTTGTAAAATTGACAGAAAAGCCTATAATTTATACCCAAGTACATGTACCTGCAGAATCGTTTACTTACAGTGGTAATGCTTTTGGTGATTTTCTTTAATTACAACGGCAGATAGTTGTGTAATAAAATCACGCAAAACAAAAAGCGATTACGGTGCTTTTTTTGTTCTTGTTTGACGTCCTATTTTTATAACGGATTTCCCTAGGAGCTCAAGGTAACGAATACGTAACTCACACATTTTGGCACCGAGTTTGTCGCTGTCTCCTCTCCAGTTGGATGAGGAAAGGCGCTCCTACCTGATTTACGGTGTAGTAATATTTCCGGACATCATGTCCGAATACACCGTTTGTGAACAGAATGACTAGCGACTGGTCGGTTAATCTGCATGTAGAATCATTAAGGCGTTTTTGCAAATTGTCGGGATCGATGACTAGATGTTGGAGAGTTTTATCACAAATGACGCACGCTTTATTGTGTCTTAAAAACCACGAAACCAGCTTGTATATAGCCTAATGACTTCCGTAAACAGATTTTAACAGATTTCCACGAGTACAGATGACCCATTGGATACGAGGACGCGATGCTCATTGATAGAATAATATTTGAAGAGAGATTTGACTTCTGAATCAGAGTGCTGGGACGGATTTACAAAACGACTTGCGTGGTTGCCATGCTGTTGCTAAGGCTGAATTTCTATGAAGGAGATTCCCTACACCTATGAAATCTGCTCTGAAGGAACAGTCTGAAAACGACTGTTCCTCCAGAGCAAATTTCATGGTTGTAGGGAATCTCCTTCATAAAAAATTATCTTAGCAACAGCATAGCAACGACATGTCGCTTTATAAATACGGACCCAGGTGATATCTCTTGAGTGTACCACTCTTCGGGTAAATGGCTACACTTTCAAAGGAAGCTAATATGCCAGCCTCGTTTTTGTCTCCATTTCCAAATGAGAGTCATCTGGTAATGAAAAGAATTTCTCCTTTAAGAGTATTCCCCATTTTGTAAGAGCTACCTCGTGCATGGAAAGCAAACAAGAAGTCAGGAAAGTTGTCACCTTCATTTAATGGTGGAACAAAATGGACGTGTATCCATACACCTTTAGAAACAATTTTAATGAGGACGTAGAAGGCAAATTGTATCGAAACTGTTATATATTATACGCTAACAAGTTTAAGTTAACAAGCCCAATCCCTCTTGACTTACATCTGATCTAAACAGAATAAATTTGATGAAAATGTAATAGTAAGGCGACGTTTTACGGAACTCTAGAATTGATTGTGTATCAGATGATAATTATGCGATATTCATTTTTCATATTCCCTTGAAAATATATGAGCCGCGGCACGATAAAAAACCAACAAAGTGGCATGTGCGTCCAGTTACTGACGAAAGTATGTGCACTTACTACTACAGTCCAACCTGTATTAATCAAGCACCTAAGGGATAATAAAAATCTGCTTGCTTAAGACAGGTGCTTGCTTAATACAGGTACATTTCAATTTTTTTTGCATGCTTTGGGAACTGAATACATGCAGGTTGCTTGCTTAATACAGGTGGCCACTAAGATAGGTTTTACTGTAGTTAACCGCTAAGGAGGTATAAGCCTGCCCAGGAATAATATGGTTAGGTTAACTGACGCCTCGACATGACCTTAGCTGTTTACCGTGGACGTGAAGCAACTGCACAACATGAACAACAACAACAATCTTCAAATGTTTATTATATATTTTCAGGATGTCTGTTTTACTCGAGTGGAGTACACGAATGATCATCTCGGAGTATGGGGTGGATGTTCAGACTATACCAGCTGCATGACACACGAAGCGGCCAACGCCATTCATTGTAAAAGAGGGGTTATAACACAATGCCACTATTGTACACTCGGGCGACGCACCAACAGATTTGATATTCTCAGTACGTATATATATGTTCTAAGTTCATCAGAAACACAGCATTGAATTAAAAAGCAGAGCCGAGAGGTATTAACAGCCGTGCATCAACAGGCGAAAAGCCGTGTTTCAACAATGGTTTTCTCGCGCTGTTGAAACACGATGGCAGAACTTTCGTTATGCTTGTGCCGGGCCACTAAAAACCGCCATGCACTCTTGCCTCTCCCTTTTCGGTTAATTTACAATAATTGGTCGCGTGCTACTTAAGTTTTCTTATGACGTCATCATGCTTTGTACTCTTATTACGTCATAAAGTACCCACTCGGATTTCAAAGCCATGTTGCTTTCATTCTTACGATGCCAAATGGAGAGTAAATAAGTGTTAAAGAAAACATGCATCCTAAGCTTTCAGTAATCAAGAACTGCAGGATGGTATACGAATGGATCAGGCTTGTTCTGCATGGAAATTATTGCTCAAGGTATCTGCTTTTTGTTGATTAATTTACCATTTATTTTGCATCAACTACAACGACCATCTTGGATACTTTTCCGAAATGAGGTTGAATAGGATGATGGCAGCCATTTTTAATAGAATGAATGCTCTCGGGCCCGGAAGACGAATATTAGTAAACAGATGCACCAGCGCGTTGGTTGTTAAACGGTGACAAAATAGAGTGCCAAGTTTTTTCTCAAATTTTAAGAATAATTCGTTGAATTATGCAATAACAGCGATCAAACATTTGTTTTCAATGCATTAACATTTGCCAGGTCCCTCGAGAGATGTTGAAAACCTCGGCCTTCGGCCTCGGTTTCCAACATCTCCCTCGGGACCTGGCAAACGTTAATGCATGAAAAACCATGTTTGATCCCTATATTGAAGCAACGCTGATTCAACGCTGAGGCGTTGAATCAACGTTGGTGCAATGTTGATTCAATGTTGTGTGCCTAGTGGGGCCTTGCTTCCTGAGCTTGGACGGGTTGTGATTTTAGGTATGCCATTCAGTGTCAGAATCCGCCAATCTACCAAAACAATAGTTAAGGCAGCATTTACACGAGTCTAACCAGGGCATCTGTATTTTAAGGTGGAAGGGTTCCGTACATTTTTAGGGGACGCATATGGCAAACATGGTCAATATGACTTCGTATCAAATATGGCTGGATAACTTGCGAGTTTACGTCCTTTTCAAAAGTATTTCAGTCATATCTGCATGATGGGAGGGTGGAAATGAATGGATGGAAGCCCGTTTACATTTGAAAAAGATTTCTGCCTCCTGCGGGAACCTTTCTCTGTTCTATTATGGAAAACTAGGACGACAAGACATCTAACATGGAAATGAGAGTTTGACACTTTGGCATTTTATTCATATTTGCTTTGTCATTCTTTTTTAGATTTAATCTACTGCCCTTTATAAGGAATACAATGGAATTGTTAAATGCAGCTGTTGCGCTCATAATATAACAATATACATGTACAGTGCTAATCGATTCTACATAGGTAGAGACAATGAAATATTGAAATGAGTTGCGACATGACAAAACCAACAAAGTGGCATGTGCACCCAGCGAAGACTCAGATCAACCTGGGTATCCACCCAGTCTGATAAGAGTCTTTGCTGTGCGCTTAAAGTGTAGCTGATAAGAGTCTAAGCTAGCTCCATGCGGACAGCAGAGACTCTAGTCTTTGCTGTGCGCTTAAAGTGTAGCTGATAAGAGTCTAAGCTAGCTCCATGCGGACAGCAGAGACTCTAATCAGACTGGGTGGTTGCCCAGGGTAATCAGAATCTTCGCTGGGCGTACATGCCATTTCGTTGATTTTCTCGTGTCGCGGCTCAAATATTTTATTTTCATATAAACTCAAAGCGGGTGGTAGGGTGGAACAAAAATGGCGTTTGGGGGTCCCAATATTAAAAGGTCCAAGTAGAGCAAGAAAATTCTGTTCTTGAAGATGCAGGGTGGGTACTGTTTTCTTTATTCTTTTGTTATTATTATTATTATCATTCTTTTATTTACAGTGGCACAACGATAATGTGTTATTGACAAACATTGGTGTAAACATATAAATAAAATTTCTAGCCTGTCGTGTCAAAAGGTCGCCGATTCCATTCGAACCTCGAAAATGGGTAACCACGACTATATCTGTAGCAAAACAACCGTCCGCCTTTCTCCGTAATATACCGAATGCACTCGTCATTATCCGTCAGTAAAGTGCATGGTATAACTGGAGTAATAATGCCAAAACAAAAAATACACTGTCCGCTGTGGCGAAGTGGGTAAAGCAATACGCACTACGAGCATAACGAGTATAAAATAAGTTTTGCATGGGCATACCGTTGGGTCAGTGTTTTTTTTTTCCAGCAGCAGGGGCGGTGGCTGGGTATTTTTTTCTCCGATAAAGCATATCGTGGGAAGATTTTTTAACTGTTTATGGGTCTCATTGGCATTGAGCAATTTATTCTATCGAGCTACTGTGTCGTTGCCCTGGTCGTATACTCAAATGATACACGAAGGTGTTCACATATTTGTTTTCATCTTTTTTTCCGTTCCTCCTACATTTCGGACAAAGTTGGGATAACGCGTGGCGAATCTTCTACGAGAATTGAACCAAAAACTGTTGAACTCATATTATGGCTGGACGATTGCCTGTCATGTAGATTTAGGTACTCTTTCGTGCTGTTTTGTCTGGCAAAATCAATCTGTTTAAAAAGTCTCTTTTTGAAGACTCATGAACTTGCCTGTCTAACATAGAAAGAGCGAAACATAACCTCAACGCAGCATGCAGACTGACCAGGATATTGCTGATTAGACAAAGCAGAACATTCAGCTCAAAATGTTGGTTGGTTGGTTTTTGGAGGTTTTACGACTCGTTTGGACAGTATTTCAGTCTATATTGAGGCGTCTGCCAGAGAGAGGGAGAAAGAAAAGAGTTGTGATAGGCATGAGAAAAATATCCAAACAACCCCACCCGCACCTACTGCAAGTACAGTAGGCCCTTGCCCTACTATTATCCAAATTAGTTGGACGCTCCGGCAGGACAGCAACCAATCCCGCTGCTCAAATGACAAAATTTATGCTTTCCCAAGGTCAGACAGAGATTCGGTTTTGTCACAGTCGAGCGTTATTTTTGGAGTTGCACTTGATGCTGAAGCGTCCGTGTAGCAAAGTTGTTAGCGCTCCCAACTTTGGATCATTGGGTCGAGTCCAGATGGCAGACAAGGCTCTGTTTAAACCTACCCGATGCTTTATTGCACATAGTCTTTCACAATCACCCTTGAATCGTCCTGGTATGACTAAAATATTGTTGAATAGTCGTTAAGACGCCATTTCATCCATTCACCATGTGAATTCTTGTTTTGATACAAGAAACCGCTTTGCATTGTATAAACCCTAGCTATTATGTGTAGTTTCACATAATTGGTAGTAAAACAAGAAGAGGGGGGTTCGTTATTAGAAGTGGAGAACTTAAAATGAAATGAAATTGACAAAAAAATAAATGAAATAAATAAGTAGAAAAAGGCACAAAAAAAGGGGGGGAGGGGGGCAGAAAGAAAAAAGAAAAGGGAAAAACGGAATTCGAACCACCGACTCAGGATATTTAGATTAATAGTCTACAAGCTGAACCTCTGGACCACATTGACATGTCTCAAAATCGTTTTTAATGGTTGTATATAAAAGTGTTCTGACTGATACGGAAAGAGCCGACTTTTTCCGTGACAAACTGCTCAACCTATTTCAAGGTTTGGTCCAAAATTAAAAGTGCATTGACACGACAGTAAACAAAATTTGATCTGTAGCACGCACCACTGAAAGGGGTGACAGGTATTTACCTGTAGTAAGTTAGGACGCCTGGCCATATTATAATGGTTAAAATTCCACAGAATAAATCACGAATCAGAGTAGCTCAGTGGACCAGATTATCAACATCTAGCTTGATTTGTCTACGGTCGTAGGTTCGAATCACATATGTATGATTTTTTGTGCTTGTTTGATATTCTTGCTTTTTTCCCAATGAGGTTTGCATGCTTTGCATGAAGCTGAAATATCTCGGGGATCCTCAGGTGAGTTACAAAATCGTTTTACAAAAAAGCACGCTGTCATTTCACTTTCAATTAGATCGTCATAATGGCAAAATCATCAAGTTCTGCAGAAATTGAGACAAGAAATTATCTTAATTATTCAAATGATTAAAAAAATAATTATTCTGCAAGTTTATGAGGTTATTATTTTCTCTAGGTGCTAAATACCTACTCACTAGGCACACGACGTTGAAACGATGTTGACTCAATGTTGTTTCAACGTCGACGCAACGTTGATTCAACGTTAGTTCAATGTTAATTCAACATGATGTGGCTGCTGGGTATTGGTATTTTTTTGCAATTGATGTTGAGATTTCAGATAGCAGCGAAACAATATTAAATACGAAGGAAGTAAGAACTCTTGAGAAAAAAAGTCTTTGAAAAAAAAAATTGTCCCTGCCTGAGTTTCGAACTCGCACTAAACTGCTTTCAGAAATTCTGTCAAAACAATTCACTACTGCTGCCATTAATCCACTCGACCACGTACGATCTGTTTCAATAATGGAATATTAAGAAATATACACATGAAAGTATTGCTAAACCTGAAGATAATAGCCCGGGGCTACTCACTACCTGTTTTACCTGTTATCCTTAAATGGGCATGCTAGACTACTTGCGCGGGAAACAAATTATCTTTGGGCGACAGTATTTCATTTTATTGATTTCTCTTTGTATATTATCTTTCCTCAAAACGGGAAGACTTGATACAGACTGAAATCCTACCTCGAAGGACCAACGTCCGCCAAAAAGAAAAGAAAAGAATAATAATAAAAAACACACGGCAACCACATAGCATATCCAGAACGTGGCGTCTGGTTAGGGCTACACGTCAATCAAGCATATATTGGACATTCTTCGATTTGGACAAACTGCTTAGTCCTTCTTACAAGGGAATTTTTGCAAGAATATTGACATACAGCGCAGGTCAAAAATATGGCTATGTACAACAATCTGATCTAAGTCTACGCTGTTTGTTCAGGAGTTTTGTTCGTATATTGAAAGTATAAACCACGTCCAACAATTACGAACGGAAACGACAATAATGAGTTAGATTTCAAGTCATTCTATGAAAGACATGCCTAGCTGCAACTTAATCTGAAATAATTATATTCCCTTTGATTTACCTTAGATGAACCTATTCCGAAAAAAAACAGTGTTTATACTTCCATGATCAAGGTTCTCCCGCCCCTTGTAATCAGTGTACATGTACCTCTGCATTCTGTCCCGTCACGCTATTAGTCTCTTTTCTAAGAGCTTTAAGGACGCCTGTTACATGTTCCTTGAGTTCTTCTACACCAACAAATGAGATCGTTTTAGAACATCCTTTAGCTTAGGGATTGTCAAAGTCGCACTTTGCCAGATCTGGCGAGTATAGGCATGCGTTAGAGTTCTTTCCTACTTTTAGTTGGAAACTGGCGAATGCTGAGGAGAAATTTGGGCACAAACTTCGCACAAATCTTCTTCAAGTTACATGGTTCTCTCTTATTGCCTATTTAGCCCCAGTTCCTCAGCCATAATTTTGATAGTCGGTCTGCAGCCACTATAATATATGCACACATTTTCTGACTTCAGGATGTTGGCTTCATTGGATGTCCGGTTTTGCATCTATTTTTCACGTCATTTCGTCCCATTCCAGTCATGTGACTTCATCAGTCATGTGACTTCCAAATTGTCATGTGATATCTATATCTACAGGGTAAGCAGAGATCACACTTTTGGCTCTACGGCTTGGGTAACTACCATCGATGGCTAATTGGACAAGCAACAGCTCTGATCAGACTGCACTTACACTTTTGTGCAGTCTGATCAGAGCTTTTGCTTGTCACCAATGCCACATTGTTGGAAATCACATGATGTGGCTCAAAATTTACTGTGTACGAAACATTGTTTGCTCCCCATCACGTTTCCTCAGCATATCTATCATTCCTAATGGAGTTTACCCATTTAACTGAGAACTTTGTTAGCTGTGTCCGGTAGTCATTTTGTAACAATATGCCTTAAATTTGCTAATAGGCAGCCACGCCCTTGCAAGTTCACTGAGATGCCTATTCGAACCGCCAAGTTCTTTGTATTATAGCATAAGGCACTGCGTTTCCAAAGATATTTTAATTAGCATTCATATCAGCGCACAGCAGCAGCTGATTTGTGCTTCTGAAAAATCAAAAAGCCAATTGTATTTCTATTACCATGGTAAAAGCTCATTGTTTATTATCAGACAGAGAATTTCAACTCACATTTTATACATAAATGTTGACTGCACTTCTGTTAATATTGAAACATAATATCACAATTATTTTTTGTCTGGAAAAACAATCTTGACGTATTAAACTTAAAACCTGCAAATTAACATTTTATAAGAAAATTGAAAACAATAATATCTGTCTTGTAATATTAAACTCCTGCATCTGTTTCCAGCGTTAGTTTAGAGGATGCCGTTGCAAATTTCTCTTTGTAATTCAGTGCTTTCGTTCAGTTCTAAAGCTGAAAAGTCCTTAGAATACTCATTATTGTTGCATCTGCTTTAACCAAACTTCATAACCTTCTATAAATGTTCTCGTCTGCAGAAGCCTCTAAATATTTGTTTCTGTTAATCACAGAAATGATTTTGGGAGTAAATGATCCAGAACTCTGCAAATCAAGGCAAAATAGTATATGTATGATACTCTGTTGACTCACTCATTGATGCACTGTAAAAATTCCGTAGATTGTACGGTAGAACAACTGGCAACCAGCTGCCAGGCCATTTTCTGTTATTTTTACGGGCGCCCGTAAAAATTTGCAGGAATATTCAAGCACAGTAGGATTGAATAGAAAGGTGTTGTTTTGGTCATATTGCCCTTCAACACTATAAAGGTATTTTCGAGTGCGGCCAGTAAACATAACACTACCATATCGTAATTTCCAACAATGTTCTATTGGCAGACGCCCGTAAAAATAACGGGAAATGGACTGACAGCTGGTTGCCAGTTATTCTACTGTAAAATTTATGGAATACTTTATAGTGTGAGCTGCGCGCCACAAGAAACCAATACATAAAGTGTATGACAATACCTGTATTAGTTCATTCACCAGATTGTGAATCAGGGGGAACAGCGGCATATCTGGACTGTTGCATTAAACTTCTTCACAGTCTGAAGACTTCTGAATATTCATCACGCTCATTTATAATGGTCAGTCATTTTTTGCAGAAAGCTTACACATTTTAGGTTACGTCTCAAAACTGATGATGGTTTTAAGTACGACTGTTTTGGACCAGTCTGTCATTATTTTTAGCACAACCTAAAACGGTTGTGCTAAAAGTAATGACAGACTGGTCCAAAAGAGGCACAACCATTCGTTTTCTGAGTTGTTGTTACAGAAACAGGGCAAAACAACCCAAATACTTTTTGTCCAAGAAAATACGGTTTCGTTTGATCAATTACAGGAAAATCTTTACAGGGCAGCTGCAGTGCTTATTTTTGTGTATTGGCATTTTGCCACTGCTATGATCCGCCACCACGCACGCCATCTTTCGGTCCTGTAGTGAATATTGAAGTTAGTATGTCCTGGTTTGTTATAACTTCATTTCATGTAGTCATTATAAATGAGCATGATGGATATCCGAAATTCTTCAATCTGGTTAAGGCAGTAAATAGAGAAGATTGTTATCTTATAGATTCTAATATATTTTGTTTTTCTTTTGCAGATACTGTCAAACACTTTGAAATTATAGTTATTGTGACCTTGGATGCGACCCTGACCTCTGACCTGCTTGATCCTAACTCGCTTTTTCGTAAAAACTACGAAACCAATTTTATCAATCAGGTACGTTTTTGTTTTTGTTTTTTTTTTGTCAAATTGTTTCAAAAACTCACAGCATTCAATTTGACAGAACATCGTATCAATGGGTAAGTGTACAGGTCTCCATGTTTTTAACGTTTTTTTTTTTCAAAAGAGAACAACATTTGTGACTTTCTGTTTGCTTTTCTGGACAATAAAATGGGGTCTGCTACTACAGTAATGCATTTGCTTCATCGGAGCAAATTCTTTCCTTTAAGATTTGACCCCTATTGAGAAGTGAAACAAAAATACATATGACAGTTGCCTCCCTTATCTTAAGCGACATCCTAGTTGACAGGACGTTGGTTACAAAGCTATTATGAAAGCTGACTGCAACCTAACTGATTCAAAATATATGAGAAATTGTTTCAGAGATAAGAGGAGCATGGTTCACCGACAAGTGATGTCATTGCTCATTAAGGATCACATGTATGAACTTCATTTCATCGATTTGGTATAATTCTCATAGTTCATTCGAATTTTTGGTTACAGTTATATACGTTACAAATATATCACGGCAGTTGACCAATATTTTAAGACTACATTTTGCGTCTTATGTAGTGGAATATTCAAAAAGACATATTTATGACAAAACATTTTCTACAACTCATTTGTTAAAACTTGGTGTTGTATTGGGTCAATGTTACCCCACCCACTACTTTGGCCATTTTCTAGGTAAAATGATGAAAGAAAAAATGGCAACAACCATTTTTCAACTTCTTAAAGACTGTCCTAAGTGACTATGATAAGGGCACAAAATTAACATTCATGCTCACGGGACCCCTTTTTACGACATATGCCCCTGGACTATATGTGCGAGTTCGTTTATCTGTATAAATAACATATAAATCTAGGACTAGCGCTTGCACCATTGTGAGTCAGAAGAGCGTGCTTTGAATTTACTGATAATTTAATATCAACCATTGAGACGTTAGACAGTGTCTTCAACAAAACAATAAAACAATACTTTTAAACACGACACAACAGAAATAAAATATGACACGCTGGGCATAAATTTTTTTACAATTATGTCTTGTATCGCACCACTTCCGTATCGTAGAATTATTCGTTTCTGGTCTTATAAATGGGGTGACCAAAATAAGGTTTTCGCTTCTTTCTTTGTAGGTAAACAGCTTAATTTACAGCCAAAAGGGAAGTTTCACAGTGGCTGTGGACGATGTAAGGTAGGTTTTGTTTTACAAGTTTTCATACTTGTATAAAACGCCAACATCCAAAGTATCGTGCTCGTCAATCAAAGTCAGTGCGACAAATCTAGAAAAGAATGACCTTGAAAATGTTTCAAACAGACACAGCGTGCCATAGAAAAGAAAAAAAATGTCATTTTTGTTTGGTTCATTATTTCTTGCACACCGGATAGAAAATGCCATTCTTTTCACCTGGGATAGAAAATCTCATCTTACCCTGGTGTTCTGACCCAGGACCGGAAAAAAATCACGAGCTGTCAATGCATATGTTGTATAGGAGCTCATGTATCTGCGTCGTCAAGTGACGTTGGCATTTAAGATGATGACGTCACGAAGACGGTAAAAATGACGTCAGTTTATGCACGCCAGTCGTTGACGTAAAGAGCCGAATGGCGGTCGTTGAAAGCGGCGCCTTCTTTCAAAATCAAATTTAAACCTCTCAAGCACTAGAATTACGCATTTTAAGAAGTTCTGAAGTTAAAACAAAACCGTGGTGTGCAAGAAAAAGTATCTATCATTGGTGTGAGGTGCGGATAGAAAAATCCGTCACTCGGGATCACTGTTCGGCATCACTCGGCAAGCCTCGTGATGCCGAACAGTGACCCTCGTGACGGATTTTTCTATCCACACTTCACACCCATGAAAGATCCTTATAATCCACCATGCTTTTTATGTCGGCAATAAGTCAGCTTCCGATATCTCAAAGTAAATTCTAACCAAACTACTGATATCTCAAAGTAAATTTTCTGGTCCTCCAAAATTTACTTTGAGATTAGTAGTTTGATATAGATCTAAGTGGAGTGGAAATGTAAATAAAACTAGGGAATCTGTCCAAATTGTAGCCTTTGATTTGAGTACTTTGAGGTATCAGTTTTCCAGATACATTGTATAAAGAGTTGACAATAGTTTGTTGTTTTATTTGTCATTTAAAACTGTGACCACATAAAACATCTATATCCGTCTTGGAGATGTAGAATTTTGGAGTTGTCAGGGCCGGGGAAACCCCCAGTTTTAAATTCCATTTTATTTATTGCTATAGGTCCCCTTATGTGACTGTGGAGTTGTCAGTGAACTGTAGCACAGTGTGGTACATATCCAAGCAGAGAGTATTGAAGGCCATCAATGATTCAGTCTATGCCAATGGATACTACTTGAGCAGCTCAAAACTTCTCGATTTACAAGTTATTTTAAGAGAAGAAGGTAAGAATGAAAATTTAAATTGCTTTGTAGCACATAAATGCAATCGGTTAACATTGAAAATCCTTTCAAAAATTGTATTTCTTTGATTTAGAGTCACTGGAAGGTCGTGAGCTCGCGGCTCACCGTCGCCATCCGACGACTGGAAAACTCTCTCTGTAAACCCAGCAGTATATGGGTACCTTTTTCGAATCAAGGAAGGATATGGCAGTGAAAGGAGAGGGATGGGCTCAACCTTTCATCAGCTGTGCCCAAGATACAGTGGGCCTCTAATCCCCACTCCCACTACGGCTTTTAGGCTATGGGAAACCTTTACCTTATTTTTTGGGTGGAATTTTGTACGACACGCCATTACAGAACCTTATTTTCCTTTAATGATCGCGAAATGGCTCAGAAAATGTAGAAATAGTTGTAGAAGAATGAATGGTTAGCTTTATATCCTACGTTATCATGATTACTGAACTACTGCTTACTAAAACCTGCAGAATTGAAGCTGTATTCATCTGTGCTTTTTTGGTTGCTATGGTAGCGTATGTCTTTATTGGTACTACATGTACATGTAAGAAAAGAATGATTTAAACTTATATTCGCATGCACCTATCTCTATATAAACGTCCGGAAATATCCACAGATTTGTAAAAATAAGAATCAATCGACAGAAGGCACTTTTAAATATAGGGCTTAGTTGAGCGATTCAGGGCTATCATTATCCTTTTGATATTAGTTTCATTTGGTGTTTTCAAATGTTACATTTTGTTTTGTTAATTTTGTAACTCTGTTGCTATGATTTCAGCGGATTCCTTTTGCCTGGCAGAGACGGTGCCTGACGTTACGTTCGGGACCTTCAACTGGCCACAAACAAAGGTCGGTCTGGTCATATTTGAGCCTTGTCCAAATCAGTTCCCAGGTGGCAGGATTGTTACTGTTGCCAGATCATGGTAAGACAGTCCTGTATACCTAAGGGAGAGTCGGGTACCTTCGGACAGGCAGGTAAATTCGGACATACAATTGCAAACAGTGAAAATCCAGATGAGACGGCTCATAAGCCGTCTCATCAGGATTTTCTCTGTTTGGCCAGTTAATTTTTGTTTTAGTTCCAAACAACTGACATATAAAGGAAACAATGTCAGTGTCCGAATTTACCCGCTGTCCGAAGTTACCCAACTCTCCCCTAGTCACTACCTTAAAGTGAATAGATAGCCTCCATTTTCCCGCCATTTTTACAGACATTTTCCGCCATTTTTACAGAGGGATACAACTTTTCATTGCCGTAAAAAGGTCAAGGTCAACCTAAAGCATCTGTTTGCTTCCTTAGACGACGTGGCTTTTCCAAAATGGAGTCTATTCTTTAAGAAAGAATATGGACATCTATGATTAAATTCTTGAGGAATTTAATCCTAGATTTCCAAATTGTTTTCTTTCTGATTTGACCAACTCCTTTATGAGAAGGGAGTAGAAGCAAAAATTACTGGATTACTTTCCCTGAAATTGTATCCGTTCACCTTGATACATATAGAACAGTCATGCGGAGTGCCACTTGGGGAACGTCGTTAGGAGAACTGAACTTAACTGAACTGAAGTAAATCATAACTTAACGTAAAAATATAGACGTCGCGCACGATGTTCGAACAATGGACAGTTCCAGAGGGCCATTTGCAAAAGAATCCTTTATTTTCAGCAGAAACTATTCATGTTATACATCAAATGGAAGCTAAAACTCTTCAGAATATGACTGTGTAAATTTTAATTGTTTCAAATATACCATTTTAAAGAGGGACGGCAAAGCTATACGATTTTCAGTCCAAAATCGCATGTCCATCGTTACATTTTTCGGCCACCTCCAATCATAAAATGATAAATGAACCGCATAAAACGCACGTGAACATATCAACTTTTTAACAGATGTTTAGCATAATGTACGTTTAAGACAATTTCCATTTTTTTTTCCATACGGGCGTCTTTTACGATGAGAAAATCTGAAATATAATTGTAAATAGAAAATGTCCATCTACAGAAGAAATGTCACCGTCGTAATAAACAGATACATATAAACACGGAAGGAAAAGGAGGATGGGTAAGATTGAAATATACCTTAAATGCACAAAGGTTACTCTTTATGGTGAGATATATTTCGTTCAGACTGCTTGTCGAATAAAATTTTTAAGATGCCAGTTTCAATTTCTCAGTAACTGTCCCATGACGTAAAATCGGCGTCCCGATTTATGAACTGCTTTAAGAAAACTTGATTTGTCAGATTTTGAACTAATATAAATGAATTAGCGAAGTTTAAAGGAAATGCACATTGTTTGTAGATGGCAGAAATATGCAACTTTCTGTGTTGCGCTTTAAATTTTAAAAATAAACAATATCATTTTGATTTCTCATAAAATGTCCCAGGAACGCGATTTTAGCTCTAATGACGCACAGTCATTCCGCGTTTATGACAATTTCAGTATGGATGTCCAGCCGTTGATATATGATTTAAAAAAAATCACCGAAAAATAATTCATCAGATACAAAAGACATTAACCATTTTAGTAAAAGGAGATATTTCTGTTAATTGGCAGCAGTAACTGATAATAAGGGAGTAGCGTAGTTAAGGGCTTGTATTATGGACACAAAAGAGAGAGAAAATAAAGAATTGAAAAAAAAAACAAAAACAAAAAAACGCTCACTTAACCTTTTAAACGCCAAAATTGCATATGTGTATATACTTACCGTTTGGTATACATGTGCAGAAACGCCTGACGATATCAAGACAGTTATCTTCTCTGTGAAGTAAAATGCGCGTTAAATCTGTCTTTATTTTCTTAAAAACATTAAACCAATAATTCAGAAAAAACAATTAATACAGTCACCTCTCAATATCTCAAAGTCGAAGATCATCTCAAAATACTGATATCTCGAAGTTAATCGTCTGGTCCCAGGAAGTATACTTAAATTAGTACTACTTTAGTAGTTTGAGATATCCGGAGTTGAAATGGAAAGACAAAAAGAAATATGTCCAATCTATATTCATCGTTATAAGAGGGACCTTTGAGATATCAGTGTTTGAGATTACGACAGTCAACTGTATACGAGTCTGTAAGTTATAGAGTCAATAAATAAATATGAAGAAATGAGCAAATAAATTAGTGAATGAATTACTGAAAGGAACGATAAAAATAAACGAACGAACGAACGAATGAATATTCTTTGCGCGCTTAATTTCTAATAATCACGACGTTATTCTAATGTAACGCTTCACGACGAACATCGTGCGTGACGTCATAGTGAGTGAACTCAGGTTAACGTCCTACCAATACACAAGTCATACGGAGACGGGACCTTGGTTTAAAACTCGAAAGACCGGAGAAGTGGGAGGTCGAACCTGCGACACTTGGAACCTGCGATATCTCTCTGCGATCTCTGCCCCTCGCGTTAATAAACAACACTTAGTAATTCGACTGCTGCTGGAAATAAAAGAATTTATTTCTGGAGGAACAAATTCTTTCCTTTCAGAGCAGACTCCGATTTAAAAGGGACACAATAAAATGAAAAGAACAGAGTTGCTTTCCTTGAAAGTGTACCCATTTGCCTTTAACTAGCTGAAGAAGACATACACCACAAGGCTTATCTACTTTGTCATCATTATTTGAGCCGCGACATGAGCAAACCAGTAATGTGGTTGTGCGCCCGGTGCAGACTCAGATCAGTCTGGGCAGCCGCCCAGTCTGATCAGACTCTTCGCTAAGCACTTAATAGGTAGCTAAGGGTCTACGCTACCTCCATGCGGACAGCGAAAACTCTGATCAGACTGGGCGGATGCCCAGGCTGATCTGAGTCTGCGCTGGGGCGCACAACCACTTTGTTTGTTTTCTTGTGTAGCGGCTCAATTTTTTTCAGAAATTTATTTTCTTTCATTTATGACAATGTACAAGGATAAAAACTTTATAGCTGTTACTTCTTTGCATTTTTTCTCACTGGCATATTAACAATCTGATTGTATTGTTTGATATCTTTTCGCTGTTTTATGAGTAACAGAATAATAATCTTTCATAATAACAAAAATACTGTTTGCGGGGAAGGGAGCCATATCGCACGCGCGAAGGGCGAAGACTCAACTCAGATTTTACGGATCAGATTTTGACATGTTTGCATCAACAATTCAGTGTGAGGTTGGGATAGCTATTGACCCAGAAAGTGTACGCATTGATAAGTGCGCCAGATAAGAAGGGGTAACAAGGATAATTTATGGATAATTTCCCATATTTCTCAATAAAAACATACGTTGTGACCACTAATTAGAACCGTCTCGACTCATTTTAACCGTCTCGTCGAGACAGTTCTAATGAGGGGTCACAACGTATGTTTTTATTGAGAAATTAGGAAATTATCCTAGAATTATCCTCAAAACTACATAGTATCTGGAGCTCTGAAAATTATGTGCAGGGTGTTCTGAATCTTGACGTTTGGCATGTATGCTAAGGTAAGCTGGCAACATGTGGCAAGATACACGTGTATCCATTCTCGCAACGATGCTCAAATGATGTTACATGAAACCTGTTTTGTTTCTATCTTCAGTTGTTTTCCTGGAATTTTATAAGAGTGAGTGTCGGTTACTTGGAAATTAATTTGAGAGATAATGTTTAGAGAGCTTTTTACTATCAAATTGCATACCTTGGGTTAAACTTGTTATTTTGTGTGAGAACGAAAAATGAGTGAACATTCAAGGAAAACAGTCAAACTATTTTCAATTTTGTCTCCCCTGTTTGGTGGTCAATTCTTTATTTATTTGTACAAATAACACAGATACATGTAAATACGGTTCATGGAAATAAACTATTCATACAAAAGGGATTCAGAAGAAAGTCGTATTGACTTCTTTGGCGGTCAATTCTAAAGAGCATCAAAGCAAAAAAAAAAAAAAAAAACAGAATAAAAAGTGAAAGAAAAATATTTATATAAATAAAATAAATTAAACTCTCCTAGGAGCCATTTCCTTTCTTTAAAAGTAGACCCCTTTTAAAACAGTTTCATCGTCGAGGGCAGCAAACTTGAAGTTTCCTTTGAAAAACTGAAATGCGGACAAACATGTACCCATGCTCGTTTTAAAAGAATCAAAACAAACAAAAATAATAGTAATAAAGAAATAAAAAAATAATAAAAAAGTAAGTTGACAGCACACATGTCTCATGATAAGTAGAAAGTTCCGTATAGAGTAAAGTCGGGTTAATTCGGACAGCGGTTAAATTCGGACAGTGACATTGTTTCCTTTATATGTCAGTTGTTTGGAATTACAACAAAATTAACTGGGCAAACAGTGAAAATCCTGATAAGACGCCTCCGATCTGGATTTTCACTGTTTGCAATGGTATGTCCGAATTTACCCGCTGTCCGAAGTTACCCGACTCGACCCTAAGTATCGGGCATGATGCCATGAATACAACAATCTGTCTCTGTTTGGCATCACGACGCTTGCCTCGTATGTCGAACAGTCATCTCGAGGGACGGATTTTTCTATCTGCACTCCACATCCACGATATATGATTTTAGCATTTAAGAGGTCTTTGTTTACAACGTACGAGGGATGTTCAGAAAGTTCTGATCGTGATGTCATATTTTGATAAGCATCATAAATACAGAACTTCTGATAGCGAA
Source organism: Ctena decussata (assembly GCA_963989385.1). Classification (NCBI taxonomy): domain Eukaryota; kingdom Metazoa; phylum Mollusca; class Bivalvia; order Lucinida; family Lucinidae; genus Ctena; species Ctena decussata. Next base: position 23,500,581 of record OZ022502.1, read on the forward strand.
ACTTTATAAAGCTGCAATATGTAAGGACAAATGTGCAAACGCAGTGTATATTTTCTAAAGGACATATTTTTGAACGTCTTTGAAAGAGGTATACCCTACAGCCACTGCGAATTTTTACTTTAGAAGGTCATAGTTCACATATAAGCAGTCTTTATTTTTTTTTTCGTCATGGCTACCTAAACACAAACCCTAGGTAACCGCGTCCTGTAAATATCGCAGAAATTATATTCAATCTAGGTTCCATACTGCCCCTTGAATTTGGATTATCTGCATTTTATGTGGTAGCAAAGTCCTCCTGTCTGCTTAAGTCATCATTTTTTAAACGAAACAAATGCCTTAGCATTCAAAATTTTGTCAGGAAAACCTTTTGCATGGCCCAGTTCGAAATTGTCGAATAATTAAAATTAATATAAAAAACGAAGTTGTCACAGCCTTAGAAAATGACGTTGACGTCTATTTCAATTACGTCATTAGAACTGCGCATTGCTTTGCCAGGAAAGAATTGGAAACGTTCGCCACCCCTCTAATTTTTAGATGGATATTGACGGCAACGACTGACAAACAGCTGACAAAAATCCATTTTGTATTTACGATGATTTTTTACTTGAATGACACACTGAAAATAAATTCACATATGACTTTAACCCAGTGGTATGACTGGGGCCTAATAAAACGCGTTGTACCTCAATAAGAAAATGTATCTTTGTATAGTGTTTGGTATCACTGTAAAGGCAAAATGTAGTGCTTTCAATACATGCAAAGCAATTGCCCCCAGCATGCCGCTAAACAAAGTTATTCGGCGAGAATCAGAACTTTCTGAACAACCCTCGTAGTTGTGAAAATAATCACAGTAGGCCCTAATTACTTGTCATAAAATCGACCAGGTCCCGAGGTTATAAAACTTTTTCGTGCTCAACTCAGCTGAGCATGAAATTTTCTCTGCTGATAAATATGAAAATGCCAACTAATGTTGGCATTTTCATATTCATAAGCAGAAAAAATTTCATACTCAGCCAAACTGGGCAAGAAAACAACCGTACTTATCAGTAATTTGCAATTTATTAGCAGGTAAAATTTCATGCTCAACTTAGCTGAGCATGAAAAAAGTTTTATAACCTCGGGTCCAGTTTACTTTAACAAGGTAGTAATGCATCCAAAAGATATAGATGGAATGGCAGACAGTGCAGCCCTGATCAGACTGGTCCTTTTCGGTACCCAGGAGGTTGATGTTACGGATTCGTTACCCACACCTGGTTTACTAAGTATGTTTTTTCTAGGATGTTACGAAAGAAACAAGAGCTGTTACGAAACGAAAAAGAGTCATAGTCACCAAATGGCTCTTTTTCGTTTCGTAACAGCCCCTTGTAAATACATAGTCAGCCAGGGGTAAGCCTCATGTCAGGAATATCGTTATGGGCTATTGGCAAAAATGCGCGGGCACGTTTTAAACTTGATATCAGTAATATCAGCCGTTCCCAGTGACACCAGCCTCGCAAAAGTACACTGGTTTAATAAGATGGCGCTATCACTATGATGAAGAGAGATTACAGTATCAACTTGGGTGTTACCCTATCACACGACACCTTATACATAACACCAATAGTGACAGTATGCAATTACACGTTTCCACCTTTTCAAGAAGGTAAAGAGAGGAACGGCAATAATAACATGTATCAGATGTATCAGAAGCTTCATTGTAGGCATCAGCAAAACCTGTAGAATCTGAGGCAGTATAAGGTGTGTGGGTACATCTCCATGGTTCTCCGCTATTTGGCACTAGGAAACAACGTTTATAACTTCCTGTTTGCTGCGCTGTCTAAGATAACCTTCTAAAAGGACTCAACTCTAGATGCGGTTCTAACGAAATGGCACAGCATACCTTATATCTAAAATTAATAAAAAGTATCATTGTATAATTGATCTTATCTTCACGGTTAGTAAATGTGCAGTTCCATTACCACCTGGTATGAAACGAAGCCGAAATATAACAATGATATTTGATTATTTTAAGGTATTTTAGAGTTTCAGCTTTGTAAAAGATGAACTATTGGGCTTATCACAAATATCCAGAAAGTAGCCAAATCGAATTTTTTAGCAGTTTTGTGATAACTCCAGCAGAGCCGCGACACGACAAAACCAACAATGTGGTTGTGCGACCAGCGCAGACTCAGATCAGCCTGGGCATCCACCCAGTCTGATCAGAGCCTTCGCTGTCCGCATGGATGTAGCTTAGACCCTTAGCTACCCTTTGAACATTTAACGAAGAGTCTGGTCAAACTGGGCGATTGCCCAGTCTGAATCTGCGCTGGGCGCACGACCACATTGTTGGTTTTCTCGCGTCGCGGCTCACCAGTTCTTTTACTTTAGAGCAAGAAGTGTGCACACATATGCTTTACATATAAACGAGTCGAAAAGCATTCTTATAGTTTGTCTATTAGTAATTATTTGAAGAAGCTCGATCCATGTATGAATGAAATTGCCTGTTTACCAGGGATGGTCTCAGACGTTGCCCAGTAGGCATATGACGTCGAAATGACGTCGTACAGACGTTAATGACATCGTCACGTCGCATTGACATCAGCACGATGTCATGTCGTCAAAATGGCGCCGTACAGACGTCGATGCAACGTCATCGCGTCGTCTTGACGTCATCGCGATGTCGAAATGACGTCATACTGATGTTGATGCGACGTCATCACGTCGCGTCGACATCAGTACGACGTCATGTGCCTGCTGGGTGGAACAATACTACGTCTTTCATTTCCAGTCTCAGAGTGGCAGGTGGTCGAGCTCAGTGGGGACCAGCAAATGTCATCCAGTGTCCACCAGTGAACAGGGTGTCAGCCGAGCTGCAACAGCTCTCTAAAGACCCGATCAATGACGGTAATGTTTTTTTCTTTTACTTTTGAATTACTGGCTGTATGAAGGTGTATTGATGCACCTTATTTTTTTCGACAATTTTAAAGAGGCAAATATTTTTTGTGACTTCCTGTTTGCTTTTCATGACAAGGAACACTTCTTAAAAAGAATTTCTCCAAGATAGGCGAGTTTTCCCTTTTAGGTGGTTGGATACTGAACAAAAAGGTAGACAGGGCATTCAACCCATTATACCATCTAAATTACCCAAAGAGCTATAAAACATTTGGATAAGAAAAAAATCACCGTTTTGTTTTCCTAAAAACAATATTTGATATTTCTACATACTTTTTAACACATTTTCCAGTAAAATTCATATCTCCAGCACATGAATGCACTTTCATTTCTACAAATCATATAATCTATTATATAGGATATTTGAAACAAACTGGTAAACAAATGCAGTTATCTTGATAATAAGTATATTAATTTTTTACATTTTTTTTAAATATAAGAAAATGGAATTTCATGAAAAACGTCATGAAAATATATTCAATCGATGGGGCACGCTTATGCATATTATCTCAGTAAAACTTCCTTTGTATGTCACAGAATAAAAAAAAAAACAAAAAAAAAAAAAAAAACAAGAAAGATTTCACCTGATTCCTAGAAAAATAAAACAATGTGTAAGGTAGTCGTATACGGAACGACTCTGTTTTTTGTCTTTGTTAAAACAAAAGAGAGTTAGAGTTCATGATGAAATCGATCAACTGTGAAGTATATACAGTTATAACACACACTTACAATGTTTACCGTAAAGATCCTAGGTTTCGGGCACATAGGTCTGTACAAACAGTGGAAACCGAGATCAGAATATTCCTTAGGGACCAGAATGATCAAGGTCTTCACAGTTGCCACCCCATCTGCGCATTTTTGTAGGCATTACTCTATGGTAGAACCGGAATAACAGGAAAATAAATAGTAGGACAAGGACCGGCTGTGATTAATGGGATGCACAGATGGAATTGAAATTGTGAAGACCTTGATCATTCTGGTTCCTAAGGAACATTCTGATCTCGGTTTCCACTGTCTGTAAAGACCTATTTGCCAGAAAACTTAGGATCTTTACGGTAGACATTGTTAGTGTGTGTTATAACGGTATATACTCCTCAGTTGATCGATTTCTCCAAGAACAATAACTCTCTTTTGTTTTAACAAATTAAAAACAGAGTAATTCAGTGTACAACTACCTTAAGAGTTGACTCCAACCGAGAAGGGAGGCGAAACCATCTCTCTGACTGCCTTTATTTTATATTGCACCACTTATGCAATGGCGTCAGAATAAAGAGACTTGAGCGGCTCACTCGTTAATTGATGGGCAGGTTAACTCAGATAAGACGACCGCAACACGTTGCTAGGCCGCCATTCCCATAAGCCCCGTTACGTTTGTAAGGGCGTGACATGCCATGGAGTCATGCATACAGTATGCATATAGTAAAAAAAACAGAAGGAAAGTGGTTTTCTAACCTGTATTTGTCGACAGGCATCCCATCAGGGATCAGCATTGAATCAAGGTTGATTCAACGTCATGACTTTGAATCAACCTTCATTCAATTTTGATTCAGTTTGTGTGGCCAGTGGGATAATGGATGCTAATACGCTGCTAGCCCAGTAGCCCAGAAGATAATTTTGAACATTCTCAATCAAAATCAAACAGAGTATATTCTACCCAGACTTGGCATGGGCACGTAACACAATTTTTTTATCATTTTAGATAACGTCGAAGAGGTGTCGGAAAACGTCAGCAGCCTATCAGAGAACTGGAGCACTTATACAGAGCACGAGCTTTCATGGACAGTAGATGTCATTGAAGGAATTCTGGGTACTAGCAAGTCATCCACATCACGTGACGTCATACAGAACACGCTCCAGACATATAACAACCTTCTGTTTGTAAGCTTAACAACCCTAGAAGCTGGTGAAAGTGCTTATGACACTTCAAGCAGGTAATCTTTCATAAAATGATATAAGCAGCAAAAGAGATGAATACATTGAAAGTCTCAAAAAGCATTTTTCTTTTATCATAATTTAACGTTAAATGCTAAACGGAATTCAATGTTAGTTTATAAAGTGTATATTCACGAGTCTGAAGGGATTGTTGTTATCCATATCAGCCCAAGATCAAACTTGTCCACTTTTAATTTGATTTCGTTTTTCTAAAGATATTACGATTAAAATTTCGATGCTATGCAAAGTTTCATTGGTATGTTTAACACGTCAGAATCACACAAATACACCTAATTAAAACTTAAGCCCTGCCCATATTTTAGATCGGGCTAATCAAATTTTCAAAGAATTCTAATAGATCTGACTTATTAGGACATACACGTAAAAGAACCGCATCCAGAATAATTGTGTTTATTCTGCCTGCGCCTAGCAAAATTCGAGATACATATATAGAAATTGAGATTATTTTTCCTCTGTCGTCATGGTCAGTGACGTCGCTGGCGTATACTTTTTGTCGAGTTTTTCTAGCTGAGCTCATTTCAATAATCCACTAGTGGTTTATCACATTTTGCATTAATACCTATACGCTAAGCTGTCTGGGCCCATGTTCGAATGAAATGAATCCATGTTTTAATCATGGAATACTCGTACTGCTCGACCATCGTTTCATGGGCTTGTTTAGTAACATTCCGGGCCGTAACTTGTTGCCGTTACGTTGCCACCCTGGGATAAGCATTTTTGGTCTCACTTTTCATAGCGTACAAGCCATTCTGTTTTTCGCAGACATAATACACCGTAAACGAAACTCTTTAATGGTTTTCTAGGTGTCGTAAGACGGAATTTTTACACAACTGTGCTATTGATTGTAATAATTGCGATCATTCATGTTAGTTTCATTCCAGTCCCTCGTAAGGTGTTTGAACAGTCACCTTATGCCTCGTGTTTAAACAACTTCCTTTGGACCAGGCAAAAAGATAGGCTAAAACATGAAAAAATAATATGATATCCCTATTGGATAAGATGGATAGCTCTGTATGGTGACGTCCATGGCTAACTCATGCTTACAATATCTTCTGTTTACAATTTACATGCTACACCGTCTTTACAATGCCACGGAAGCAATTGCAAATTTCTACAAAGAGGTATATAGTTTTCGTCTTTCCGTTCGTTCATTTGTTTGTCTGGATGCTCAATATTAAAGCAGAAAACTAGAAAAGTTAGCCCAGTTTCATATGAAGAAGTAGCAAATAAAGGACAAAACATTGTAAACTAGATGGGTTATCACAGAAAAAGATGGACAGACCAAGGTAAGATTAGTTGTGCGTGGATTTAAAGAAAAAGACCTGGAAATACAGAAAGATAGTCGGACAGTGGGTAAGTGGGCAATGCGGTTATTCATCTCTATTGCAGCACGCAAGAACTGGACAGTCAAAACTACTGATATAAAATCAGCCTTTTTACAAGGTAAAGAATAAGATAAAGATATATATATCAAACCACCAAAAGAGAGTAAGGCACCACTGAATGTGAGCTGGAAGCTTAAGCATGGCCTGTATGGCTTAAAAGACGGAGCCAGACAATTCTATGAAAGTGTAGGAGCAAAAAACTTTTGAAAATAGAGTTTAAACAGTGTAGGTAAGATCCAGCAGTATTTTTTGTTCAGAAAAATAACAGGCTCAAAGGAATTATATGCTGTCATGTAGACGATTTCCTACACGCCGGTGATAAGGTTTTTGATAAAATGGTAGAAAAATTGAGACAAAGATTTTATGCTGGAAAAGTTGAGGAAAAAGGATTCAAATACATAGGTTTTAAAGTAGAGCGGTCTGAAAATAAGATCATACTAGACCATTCAGAATATGTTGAGAAAATGCAGACTGAAACTCTTGATCCAGGAAGAGCTGTTGCCAAAAATGATTTGTTAACTGAACAAGAAGAAACAGTTTATAGGCAAATGATAGGTCAGCTAAACTGGGCTGTGCAGGGGTCGAGACCAGAAATGTCGTTTGATATGATCCAAATGAGTACCAAGCTCAAACAAGGTAAAGTAGAAGATCTGGTCAGAGCCATAAAGAAAATAAATAGAATGAAGGATATCTGCTCTTCCCTGACATTTCCAAAGCTGAGCAAATCTTCTGAGCTAAAGATTGTTGTTTTCACTGATGCATCCATGGGAAATATCAATGACGGAACAGGAAGTGTTTGTGCATTTATTGTTTGGCTGATGGACAATACGGGACAGTGCTTCCGAATCGCGTGGAGTGCACACAAGATAAAACGGGTAGTAAGGTCTACTTTGGCTGCTGAAACCTTGAGTATACAGGAGGGTCTTGAAACCGGATACTACTACAGGGAGATGCTGGAGGATATTTTGGGACTTGAACACAAAGTTAAGATTGAAGCTTATGTTGATAACAGCAGTGTCATAGAGGCTATTCTTTTTACAAGACTGGTTGAGGATAAGCGTCTTAGAATTGATATAGCAGCAATAAAAGAATCATTTCAACTTCAAGATGTAAACAGAATCAAATGGGCCTCAGGACACTAACTATGGCAAACTCTATGACCAAACAAGGAGCGTCAGGATTCAGCTTACTGAAAGTATTACATTCTGGTCAAATGATACAGGAACTTTATGAATAGTTCAAAGCATGTGTAACAGATTTTTTTCAGTACATTAACTATCTCTCAACTGCTCAAACATTTATAACTTCCTGCTTTTGCAGTTCAATTTTTTACTTATCTTAATCCAGTAGATTTACAAACATTATATGCATGTTAACTCTTAATTAAGACTTGAACAGTATTGTATTTTTAGAAGAAAGAAAAAGAGAAAATATAATTAATGTTAATTACACATAAGTTATATCACGGGAAGTAACTCTTTGATAAGGGACATCACTATTTAATAATGTATTCTTTAGTTTTAGAGTTACAATTAGTCTATAACTTACTATGACGTCATCAACGTCATAGAAACGACGTAACATCAGGTAACTGTGTCAAGTCAGCCATTGATGTTAATAAAGGTGTATGCTGTCACTTGAAGGTGTTTTATGGTGTTTATCATAGTTTGCATCATCTAGATGCTGCTGCTGACCTGAAAGCAGGGTCATCTACTTGAAAGGAATACGTGCATTAAGGCCCAAAAATGGCCCCCAACCGAAGTGACTCATATTTGAAAGAATATTAGTTGTGTTATTCCCTTAAATGAAACTGATAAGGAAATTTGTGACAGGCATTATTATGGGGACAAAATGGGGTCAAAGGTTATGACACGTAAGCCAGTCTCTATACCAGGAAAATGACATTGTTATGTATATGTTTGAGTCATGTAATTATGTTTTTCTTTTTTAATGGGTCTTATTTATTCACCAGGCATAAGAAGTATTTCAGGAATATATGAATTTGGATTTTTCGTGCGTTTGGTCATTGTTAGTCTATTTGTTCGTTCATCTGTTTGTCTGTTTGTCAACTTTTACTTCAAAGGTTTGTGTTAAACATTTTTGATTGTTTATATCTCTGTTACCATATATCAGATCTTTTTTTCATATTTGGATCATGATACCTGTATAGCATTACCTTTGATATGGAATATCTAGGATCCACAGTGAGGCCCCTGGGGCGGAGCCCGGGTCAATCATTAGGACTTAGACATTTTCATAATGTGAAAGTTTTGCATTAAACGTTTTGGTTGCTCATATCTCTTTAACTGCATATCAGCTTCTTTTCTTATTTGGTTCATGATATCTCTGTAGGAGTTGCTTTGACAAAGGATATATAAGCCGCCGGGTTGGGTCCCTGGATAAAGCCAGTGATCAATAATTAGGACTTTATAGGCATCCGTTGTAATTGTTTGCTTAGACTGTCAGTGTACTAGAATGAAGCCTTTTAATACACATGTAGAGCAAAATTTACATCCGAAAATTGAAAATAATTAGTTGACATCATAGTTACTGCTAAGGTCAAGGTCACAGCCGTCGAAACTTTATCGGATTTGCATTAAAGTTATGTGTTAAGTTTGTTTTTATTAGGCAGAGGCACTGGCTAGGGTATATGTTATCCCTGCTCACTTGTTCTCTGGTCCACCGTCAGTCTTTTGAATGTTCCTATTGCTCTTGAAGGAACTTATTTATTAAAGATTATATTTACTATCATAAAAATAATTGGTTGTAAACAGTGTCATATAAAAACATAAATGTTTTGCTGGCCATTTCAGCCTATATCTGTGCTGAAATGTGTCTATCATTTTTGAAAGCCTAAATGGCAACATCTCAAACTACTTGCTGGCTGACTTCATAAACAGTCAATTTCTGCTTGACACCTGTCAGTTAGCCTGGCTACAGTCGAATCTGTATATTACTCTGGTGGTCAGATTCAACCCTATGTTCCTTTGCAGGGGATATATTGAACATAGGGTCTGTAGCCAGACTACCTGTCAGTATGCAACAAAAACAAATTATGTCCCCCCACCAAAGGTGAGGGGGGACATATTGTTTTCAGTGCGGATCCCGGGCGTCGGCGTCGGCGTCCCTGTGACAGATTTCTTGTACCGCGATATCTCTTGAACCAATGGATGGAATTTCACCAAACTTGCATGGATACATTATTGGGACAAGTTTAAGAGCTGATTAGATTTTGGTGACCTTGACCTCATTTTCAAGGTCACTGGAGGACATAGATGGCAATTTCTTGTACCCACTATATCTCCTGAACCAATGGATGGAATTTCACCAAACTTGCATGGATACATTATTGGGACAAGTTTAAGAGCTGATTAGATTTTAGTGACCTTGACCTAATTTTCAAGGTTACTGGAGGACATAGATGACAATTTCTTGTACCCACTATATCTCCTAAACCAATGGATGGAATTTCACCAAACTGGCATGGATACATAATTGGGACAAGTTTAAGAGGTGATTAGATTTTGGTGACCTTGACCTAATTTTCAAGGTCACTGGAGGACATAGATGACAATTTCTTGTACCCACTATATCTCCTGAACCAATTGATGGAATTTCACCAAACTGGCATGGATACATAATTGGGAAAAGTTTAAGAGGTAATTAGATTTTGGTGACCTTGACCTCATTATCAAGGTCACTGGAGGACTTGGATGAAAAGTTCTTGTACCAGTGGTATCTCTTGAACCAATGGATGGAATTTCACCAAATTTGCATGGATACATCATTGGGGCAAGTTTAAGAGGTTTTTAGATTTTGGTGACCTTGACCTTATTTTCAAGGTCATTGGAGGACTTAGATGACAATTTCTTGTAACCACTATATCTCGTGAACCAATGAATGAAATTTCTCCAAAATTTCAGGGATACATTATTGCGACAAATTTAAGAGCTGGTAAGATTTTGGTGACCTTGACCTCATTTGCAAGGACTGGAGGACTTAGATGACAATTTCTTGTACTCACTAAAATCTCCTGAACCAATGGATGGAATTTTACCAAACTTGCATGTATACATCATTGGGACAAGTGTAAGAGCTGATTAGATTTTGGTGACCTTGATCTCATATTCAAGGTCACCTGAGGACTTACTTGGCATTTTCTTGTACCCACTATATCTCCTGAACCAATGGATGGAATTTTACCAAACTTGCATGGATACATCATTTGGACAAGTTTAAGAGGTGATTTGATTTTGGTGACCTTGACCTCATTTTCACGTTATAGTCATCTATGTAGGATATCTTAAGAACCAGTGGATGGATTTTCTCCAAACTTGTCTAGATATTTTACTTGTTCAGGCTTTTTATTCATTAGAGGGGATGGGAAATGGGCTGGTGGGGGGACATCAGTTTTTCTCTGAAAAACATTTCTAGTTATTTTATTGATTTCATACCATAATCTGATGTTTATTCAGGTTAATGTAAAAACTAGCCAGATTCCTATTGTATAAACATGTAGAGATACCCAACAAAACGTTATAACTTCCAAAACAAGCTGTAGAATAGTGATGCCACGATCAGTAAAACAAGCCTTAGAACTGGGGCAAATTATCATAAGTTTTTCTTCATATTGAGACAGAAAATCCTAAGTAGTAAGTACAAATCATGATACGACTGCATTTGACTAGGAAAAGCTGGCTCAAAGGCTGCACTATTGTTGTTTTAAAAACACGCTGTCTTTATAAGATATAGCTACTGTAACTGGTTAAAAGTTCCCATTTTAGGGTAATTCAACTGATGCAACATATTTTAGAATAGTTATTGTAACTCGTTAAAATGTGGTAACATTTTTAGGATAATTCATTAGGGAAAGTTTATTTAAAATTACGTTTAAATCTTAGTTCCTATGCCTTCGAATAGTCACTTACAGCTAGTGGTTCATTTCACCAATATTGATAACCGGCAAATTATAGGTAAACAGCTGTCTCCAGAATTTTTTTTTTTAAGAATTAAATATGAGCACAATCATTAACCAACAAAATCTTTCAATATGATGTGAGTTGTAGCAACATACATCATTTGTTAAAAGGATCTTTTGGTTAAAGGTTGTGCTCTTTTTTAATTTGTAAGCTGACTGTCTAAAAATTGACAAAAATAACAAATTCCATGGTTTTAGCCTGTTTCAGCATCCATTTTTCCATACTTAATGCACAGAAAGATTCAAACTGAAAATGAAATGTAACACTAGAAGTACTGGTCTAATAGTCGGGCCGCGTAGCGCAATCGGTAGGGCACCTGACTCATAAGTCTGAGGTCCTGGGTTCGAAACCCGGTCTGGCCACATACTTTCGTTTCTCCTTCCGCTGATTCAAGAAGGGCAGTTGTCAGTTACTGGCGAAAGTATGTGCACTTAGCACTGGTTAACCGCTTAGGAGGTCTAAGCCTGCCTGGGAATAGTGTGGTTAGGTAAACTGACCGTCCCGACATGACCATAGCTGTTTACCGTAGACGTTAAGCATCAAATCAATCAATCAATCAATTTAATGAAATCATGCAATGAAATACCTTTATCTCGACTTTCATATTTTGACCTCAGATGGGGACCAAAAATGGCCTTAACGCACGTAGTCCTTTGTACAATAGTTGCGTTAAAGTTTAGCGTTTAGAACGTGCATCTGCTTTTGCTAGATGTTTTTTAAAAGCCTTAAATGAAACGTAAACACATAATGCTTAGTGTTATTATAGGATAGATACATAATTTGGTTTGAATCATCTGAATGCTGCTGATATAAACGTATCCATACCAAATTTAGTGGGACAGACGCGCGTTTCTGTATTTAACGTCTTCAGTGAGTTTGAAAGAAAAGAGATGGTGCTCAGCTCTCCGTAGACAACGAGTATCTCTCTCCGAGCCACACTTACTGTCGCATTCAGTGGGACACATTAGCTGCAGACATCAGACATCTTGACCTTGATCAGACATCTTAACCTGCAGAATTGTTGACCTTGATCTAAGGTCAAGGTCAAGGTCACAGACTTAGAAATCTATATACCATCTGCGTCTAAGTTTTGAAATAAGTTTTTTTATACCCCCGACATACGAAGTATGTCGAGGGGTATATAGTTTTCGTCTTTCCGTCCGTTCATCCGTTCGTCCGTGTGTGTGTCCGTCCGTCCGTTCGTCCGTGCGTCCGTCCGTTAACATTTGAGTGAAACATCAGACATCTTGACCTTGATCAGACATCTTAACCTGCAGACATGTTGACCTTGATCTAAGGTCAAGGTCACATACTTAGAAATCTGTATACCATCTGCGTCTAAGTTTTGAAATAAGTTTTTTTATACCCCCGACATACGAAGTATGTCGAGGGGTTTATAGTTTTCGTCTTTCCGTCCGTTCATCCGTTCGTCCGTCTGTGTGTCCGTCCGTCCGTTCGTCCGTGCGTCCGTCCGTTAACATTTAAAGTTTTGCGTTAAGTTTTTATTCTTTGCTTATATTTCCAATATCCTTTGATGAAACCTTTTGGTATGTGACTAGGTATACTTCTAGGTTCATGCAGAATAGTTGACATTATCTGGTTGCTGCTGCTGACCTAAGGTCAAGGTCACAGACTTAAACATTTTCGTTAAAGTTTTGTGTTAAGTTTATATTCTTCTTTTATATTTACAATATCCTTTGATGGAACCTTTTGCTATTTGACTAGGGTTACTTTAAGGTTCATACAGAGTAGTTGACATCATCTGGATGCTGCTGCTTGCCAAAGGTCAAGGTCACAGATTTGTATATATGTGTTAAATTTGCGTTAAAGTTTTGCGTTAAGTTTATATTCTTTGCTTATCGGCTCGGTCAAGATCAGGTGTCCACAGAACTTTTTCTGCGGTATTATCACCTCAAATCTCTACTAAAAAAGCAGTTAGAGAGATTATTTTTATTCCCTTAAACTCGTATGTATATATATATACAGTTTATTGTTTATTACAACCCTGTGTTGATATTTCAGCTGTGATATTAGGCACTTACCTTTTGAAGGTATTAACTTCTGTTTACCAGGTCCTGCACTTATAAGTGGAAGTGAACATAATTTGATTGACCTGACTGAAGTACAAACTACACTCAGCAGAGCTATTAAGCTTTTAAATTACTTTTAAAATGTACAAATGCCTCTGCACAGAACTCACAGATGTTTCGTGACGCTAATAAGGTCATCACAAAAAAGGTGATAACTGTTGATTCAGAGGCAACAGTATCCACAAAAATGCCGGTTCTTACAGATATGATATTAAGTTTTAGAAACAAACATACAATTTTGACTACACTGAAAAGTAATTAACAAAATCAAAAGTGGAATATGGTAGAAACTTGCTTCGTCAAGAGTGCAGATTTTGTTCATTTTCATTTAATTCTTGCTAGCTGTCAAAAATGTTAACTCGGTTGAGGTCAGATCTATTTTAGCATCTTATATTACAATAATTTCAAAATCAGAAGCATTAAATTTGATAACTAATTTCTTTAAGGTACTTCTTAGTCCTGGTTATTATGTATGAAATAATTCTGTAGTGTCCGTGACGGCTGATGGGTGTGTAGCGTCAAAAGAAAATTTTGTGAAAGTGGCTGAAGTCTAATTCAAGAAATTTTCAGAACATTTGTATGATGTATTGTTCAACAAAGATTTGATCTAATTTTCAGGTTTTTTTGAAACTTTATTTTTTCACCTAAGTGTAAGGTTCTATGGACACCTGATCTTGACCGACCCGTATATTTCCAACATCCTTTGGTGAAACCTTTTGATATATGACAAGGTTTACTTCTATGTTCGTGCACAATGATTGACATCATTTTGATGCTGCTGCTGACCTAAGGTCAAGGTCACAGACTTTAACATTTGCGTTAAAGTTTTGCGTTAAGTTTACATTCTTTGTTTATATTTCAAACATTTTTTGATGAAACCTTCTGATTTATGAATAGGTTTACTTCTATGTGTTCATGTAGATTAGTTGACATCATCTGGAGGCTGCTGCTATCCAAGGTCATGGAAACAGACTTATAGGTTTACATTAAAATTTTGTGCTTAGTTGGTTTTCTTTACTGATATTTATAATATACTTTGATGGAAGCATTTGATAGGTGATAAAGTTTACTTCTAGGTTCATACCATGTATAAGATTGGTTTCATTAGGGTGTGGTTTCAGTAGGCGGTGGCGCTGGTCGGGGGTATACGTGAGCCCCTGCTCACTTGCTCTAGTTTTGTTTATATTTTCGATATACTTGAATGGAACATTTTGCTATGTACTAAGTGAAGTTCTAGGTTGATAATGATGAGTTGACATCATCAATAATGCTGCTATTGACTTAAAGTCAAGGTCACAGACATAAAAGTTTATGTAAATTTGTGTTGAACTTTTGTGTTGAACTTGTATATTCTTCTGATTATTGCAAATTTTAATGGAACATTTAAGTATTTGTCTTTCATTGGGTATGTTATAAATCATTTATCTGTCTGTCTGTTTGTTATCATTTGCCCTAAAGTTTTGTATTTTATGTGTGATTTTATCAGGGACCGGCACTGGCAGGAGGTATACGTGAGCTCCTGTTTACTTGCTCTAATTTAAAAAAACGATGCAGTTTTTGCCCCCGAAAAATGGCCTCAAAATATGGGTTTTCTTAACTTTTGCATTACCTTTGAAAATTTCCTGATTCATTCCCGACTTTTCAAAAGTCTGCCTACGGGACTGCATTGTTAGACGAGATAGTTAGCCCATCTGTTGTTTTCTCAACACGGGGATCTTTATAGTTACCGCTAAAACTTGGCTTAGTTGCGTAAGCATAAATCGTAGTGTGAGTCATGTACCTTTAACTTCACGTTACAATATGGTAACTCAGTTCATTATGTGTTGCACTCAGGAATGTGTGAGAGTTCACTGTGCGATCGGTGATACTAAGCCAACAGCCTATCAAGGAACTACTTGCGACTTGATGTAATTAGGGATAAGTCAAGGGGGGGGGGGGGGGGGGGTGCGGCATGTATCTCTTTTCTGTATATGAGTGTGTGTAGCAGGAGGTTGGGTAAGGGCTCCGATGTTTGATTCAGTCACATGTAAGAGAAGTCTGAACTTTTAAAGCAGTGTTTGGATGAATCCCTTTGTTCACCTGCAACAGTTTTAAGAAAGCGTTGATTGTAAAATGTGATAGGTATTTTAATTATTCTTAAAATGTCACCCGTTTTAAGAGACTTTTCACTGAGCTTCATTTTAACGTTGTAACAAGAAAACCAGTGCAACAGCGTTATTTGTACAATAAACCAAATACTTTTGTTACTGTTCTGAGCCCACTTCAAAATGCAATGAACCCTTTAGCAATGATTGACAGATTGAGAAAGCTTTCAGAGCCTAGGTGTCTGACGGCTCTAAAAAGGAATATTCTTGTCTGATAGGTGAGAAAAATCAGTGTATTCACCTCCAGCACTTTTTAGTAGGCGTTGCTTTTTAATGTTGCCTTGTTAAGGTGATTGTAAATATGATAGGTATTTTTCACAGACAGTATTTTCACAGACATGATAGCGATGTGACAATTATCTTAGATTGTTACAGGTTCGGAAAGTGCATATCGTTGTAATCATATGGCAACCGTCACATGAAGTGGTACCTTCTGGCACGTGCTAACAGGCAAAACTGCAATCAGTCTGCATACCCGCAAAGTCCCTTAGCACATATAGAATCTGTGAACTCTGAGGTGTATAAGAACAGAAAAAGAAGACTCTTTTCATTTGCGCAGATGCGTAGGTTGATTTTAGTATCATTTACGCGTTTGTGGCTTAATGCCCCTTTCCACGATGCGCTAGTCATATAAACGAGCCAGTCATATATATTGGGGCACCTCAACGGGTACTGCCAAGCTCTCTTTCTTCGAATGGGAGACGGCACGGACTAACTCGGTGCCAGAAGGTGGCAGTTATGGATTCGTTCCCTTAAACCTCTTGTGGAACATTGTTATTAGTGATAGGCGAAAAAGAGAAGAGTACTGCCAAGCCAGGTTTAATCTTATTTTTTCCTACAGAAACACATTACCTCCTACCAGTCAATCGCAATATAATGCAGAATATAAGGACACGGATCAAGAAAACAAATGCTTCCTATACTTCCTCGATAACATAGAGAAAACTATCTTAGTATATGGAACACACGTCAGCAATATTTGCACAAAGGCTTATACATGTAGGACCAGTGGCTTCCTTAGACGTAGCTTGGCGACATTTCTACGGGACGTTAAAGAGTCGGCATACAAGTGACTGGTGTGCCCAGTCCTGGAGTTTCAGTTTGGAAACCCAAAAGTATACTTCTTCAAGCTGAACGTAAGAAGATGCAGAAAAGGGAGGCTAGATTTGAACAGGAAAATTACACATATGAAACTGGTATAGTGACTGGCATTTTGGAGAAACTTAAATTGAAATCTCTGAAAAAGAGGCGGAAAGATAGTAGACTCATAATACTTTGCAAAGGTTTCAGGGGTGCAGCCAGTAAACCCATAAATGACCTTGTTCCATCAAGCAAGCGTACCAGGAATCATCATTCGCTAACATTTCAACCCCATTGGCTAAGACTGACTTTTATAAATCAGCTTCTTCCCCCAGACTGTTAGAGATTGGAACTCACTGGCAGATTCCCTTATTTCTGCTGCTGAGTGTGCAGAGGATTCAGTTACTGAATTTAACCCTCTAGAATCCCGATTCACAGGTCCTGGTGAATGATTGTCCTTGGACGTATCACCAGTCAGCAATTCTGATTCTGACTCTGATTGTGATCTCGACTTCTTTACAGAGCGAAAAAGTATTCTATGAAAGTTTCTAGATTTGGACAAACATGTGTGACTTAGATTTATTTTCGTATCATAGATGCAGTTAGATGCAAGGAAAATATCAGACTGTATGATTCTTGAGAAAAGACAATCTTATGCTGTATGGTTTAAATCTCATCACATGAATGGGTTTAGAATCTGTATTGTCATTTATTTCCGATGTGTTGATTTTATTTATCACCATCCATCACCTAATTTTTCCGCTCCTTCTATCAGACATTTTCCAGAATATTTTAGAACTGATTTTCCTCACATTTCCCCACATTAACCCATTTATGCCAACACTGTAAAAACTTTCCGTAGATTTTACGGTAAAATACCTGTCTGCCAGTTCATTTACCGTTAGTCTGTAAAACATTGGTCGAAATTACGATACGTACGGTTATGTTAACTGACCGTAACATAACTGACCGTACTCGGAAATACCTATAGGAGATTTTTCCGTGACGCACTTCCGAATATACTCGGGATAGCCCTGGCCGTCAAACTAGCCGATATGCACTATGGAAAACCCATGGTTTTATGCCAAATTAATGTGGTGAAGTGCTGCTTTTTTATAATAAATGGTAAAAATAAATAGTTTATATAAACATTCTTGAAATTTATTTATTTTATTCTTTTTTTATCTATATTTAGCGTTTCTGGAAAGGACCTGGTATGATAAGGGCCATTTTTGGCCCCCATTCAAATTCTCTTAAAATTGCATGGTTTCTATTGCTTATCATTTGTTCGTATGGGAGCATACAGAAATAATATGTTTCACTTTTGTTAATTCTCAGAATAACATGATTTCTGACATGCCTATCTTGGTTCAATAATATGAAGGAAAATTGCAAGAAAAACCGAGTTTAATCATTTTTCCTTTAAAGAAATAAGTCATTTACAATAGCTTTTGAAAGCTCTTGATAATAGGCTTTTGATGAAGTGCTTATACGTTTGGTACCACGGCTAATTACCTGTGCACTGCAAAAGGCCTGTCAAGGTACCCCACCCATTCAAGTTTGCAAGTCCAGAGACGCTAACCAAAAAAATTCCAATAGATCAAAATGAAATGTGTACCAAATTATTCCTTGTGTTCTAACTAAGAAAATGAATACCCACAACATATGTTTATTTTGTCTATGAGCGGATATATGGGCGTTTTTGTGTTGAGAAGACAGGGAAAATGTTCCAAACGCTGCCAGTTTTGGTAAAAAAAAGTTGAAAATAAACATCCAGCCCGGTCTCCAGCACATGAAATATTTTCATGGCATGTAAATATATAAAAATTATGTCAGCATATAAAATATAAAATGTGCTGGAGGCCGGGCTCATATATTTTGAAAGCCGCAAAGGCTACCAAATTCGTCATTTTCGACAGAATCCGCTGGGGGTATGGGTATGTTCACAATTAAAAACAAAAATATTTTATGTAAGAACTGGTTGATTTTGTATTTGCTGTTACATTTTAGGTTAGAACTTTCCTATGAATGCATTTTAGTTATCGAAATAGAACTTTAGAAAAATGAGTTTTCTGGGGGCCAAAATATGGGCGTTATCATACCAGGCCCTTTATTCATTTTATTCTGTTTGATAAAGGTATACGTTAACTATTAGAACGTTCCTCTTATTCTTGCAAATGTTAGATCTATATGACTTATTATAATAATAAGAAGAATAATAATCCAGTGGCCAAAAAGAAATATCGCCATTGTCAGTCTTTAAACAATGAAGGCGACGAGCTGCCAGGATATTTCCGAGACTTGCGCAGGAAAATTCCTTCCAAAACATATTTTTAACCCAGCTCATAATTGATATACATGTATTTTTTAAAATAATAATTTACTGTCATTTGTGCCTTTTGACGTGTAAAAACTGATCCCCCGAAAAAGTAATGTGGAACAGTTTGGGTGTCTTCGGACTTGGCCCCTCACTGCTGATTTGCTCCACATCCCGGAAAAATAATTCGAGGACTGCGGTCACGCTAATGAAAAAGAAGTTACTCTACTGGATTTAAATTACATGTATATCAATTGAAATGTAGCATATGTCTTTTAAACAAATTCAGTTGTGACTGATTAAATTGGCTGTTCAAAGTGTCTAATTTGAAAATCTTTAATTGTTTACTAAACTGACTAATACGCTTTTTATAAGAGTAAGTAAAATTTAAAGTATTTCACACAACGTAGACGCATGTGTCATGCTGGTGCTTTATATTTACACGGCAATGAATTGCCGATGGGACTGATGATGTGCTCTACTGTTCGTCAAGTAATTATATATTCTTCCAATTTGAAAACAGTATGTTTTCAGTGGATTATATTTAATGTTAGTTATTTCAGTTTTGTTCCCGTGTTTCATTTTATCAACTTATATATCGACAAATCCTGGGATGTTCGATACATTTTTAGCAAGTGAAGTCTTTGGTATCGGCAGTGCCGTAGACATTTTACATCTCTCTAAACGTGATATTTTTATCTAAAGTTTCGTATTTATTTTACACTTTTGTTTCAAACTTATTATTAAATCTGTTATGACGAGAATTAAATAATCTATACATAACAGTACATCTCTGACTTGAAAAAAAAATCCGGCGTTTACCGAAAGAATTTCGACTTTCGATTATCATGCGCCGTGATAGGATCCCGTATTAAATAGCTCAAATTGTATGATTTCCTGTCGAAATATTTTGATAATGAGTGAAAGCATGTTTTACGATAAGATTATCATTATTCCTTTTTTTTTAAAAATTACGATTAACTACCACAGAAAAACTGATTTTTGCATGATAAAAATCTGCCTTTATACACTATGAAACATAGTGCTAGCCGATGAATTGAAGGCCAGCTCTGTGCGCATGCGCCAGATTTACGTCATCGTTGGAATCCCTAAAACCTCAGTATAAAGTGTTGAAGGGCAATTTGACGTAAACAATACCTGTCCTATTCTACCCTACACTGCATAATGATTCCTGCAAATGATTACGGGCGCCCATAAAAATTATGGGAAATGGAACAGCAACTGGTTGCCAGTTGATTTATTGTAAACTCTACGTAAATTTTAACAGTGAAGCATTTTCCCATAAAAGGGACATTGGCAATTAAACAGTGCCATATCCCCGTACATGCGTACGAACTGTGGAATAACTTTTTCTTATTTTTAGTTTTGTTCATACCTCATCAGACATCAGACGTATCAGTTGTATATCTTATACTCGCTTCATGAATGTCATTTAAACGATATAATTAGAACGCAGATTTTTCCTACATTCCAATTAGTGAGAATGAGTTCGCATTACGGTGCAAGGATGAAACTTTTCCAATTCATACTGAGGATAATGATTTCCTAACATTGCACATTAACAAATATCGTTGAAACATAATTGTTATGTTTCAAATCTTGAATGGAACAATAAATTAGAAGTACATGCACTTATAAAAGTAAGTCAGAAATATATGATACGCGACGCGGTAAAATTTTGCTTATACAATCAGGGAACACCCAAGACTCAGGCGGGTGACAGGGGCAGGCCATGGTGCTAGGAAACTTTCAGTGCTGGGACGTCCTGCTAGTCTGGATAATGGTAGGACAGGAGCCTACTTGGCTTGCAGAAGGTGCGGGTGGTGGTTGTTTGGAAATTTTTTCTCTCTTTTCTTTCTCCCTCTGTCTGGAAAACGACTCAATATATACTAAAATACTGTCTAAACGGGCCGTTAAACCCAAACAACCAACCAACCAACCAAGACTTAGGTCGTGAATTTGCTTCTGCAACGAGGGAACAACAAAGACTCCGACCGTAAGTGTGTGTATGCAATGAGCGAAATACCAAGACTCAGGCCGAAACTTGCTAAATAAACGCAATGAGGGAACAACCCAGACTCAGGCCGAAAATGGGCTTATTCAATGAGGGAACAACCCAGACTCAGGCCGAAAATGGGCTTATTCAATGAGGGAATTACCAAGACTAAGGCCGTAGCTTGCTTATACAATGAGGGAACAATCAAGACTCAGGCCTTAGCTTGCTTACAACCAGGCCCCGAGGTTATAAAACTTTTTTCATGCTCAACTCAGCTGAGCATGAAATTTTTTCTGCTCATAAATTTTAAAATGCCAACAGTTGTTGGCATTTTAATATTTATGAGTAGAAAAAATAGCCTTCTTGGCTTATCTGAGCCTGCAAAATGCTTAATTTCTAGGTATTTTTATATTAATGGGCATTTTAAATTTCATGCTCAGCTGAGTTGAGCATGAAAAAAGTTTTATAACCTCGGGGCCAAGACTCAGGCCGCAGCTTGCAATGAGTGAACAACCAAGACTCAGGCCGAAGCTTGCTTTTACAATAAGGAAAGAACAAAGATTCAGGCCGGTGTTCCCCTTTGTACAAATAGTGGAAAGACGTGGCGATGTTTGAAATTATCTCAAAACCATGGAAATTCGTTCATTACTTTAACATGTTTAAGGTGAATAATACACTTTTAGGGGAAGATAATGTGCCATTTTCAATTTTGACTCCCTTCTCGGTGGAGTTCAACTCTCAAGGGAGAGAATGTTCTCATCATGAGATCAAATTCTTTCCTTTAAGAGTGGATCCCGTTTAGAAAAGGATACGTCACCCAAAGAGGCAAACAGGAAGTTATGAAAATTATTTTACTTTGTAAATACAGTAGAACTTCGATGGCTCGAACTGGCTTGGGGCCATGAAAAATAGTTCCAGCCAAAGGTAGTTCTGGCCATCCAGGGTTAGTTTCTATATAAATTGACCTCTAGGGACACAAGAATGAGTTCTAGCCAGGCAGGGTAAACCAGCCATCAGGGTTCGAGCCATTGAAATTCTACTGTATTGTAGGAAAAAAATATGGACGGTGTACCCCTACATCTTAACAACAACTCTGCCATTTTCATTTTTATCTCCCTTCTCAATAGGAATGAACTCTTAAGGAAGAAAATTTGCATATAGAAGAGCAAATTCATTCTTTTACAGATAGACGCCTTTGGGAAGGGTTTTATTGTCCTGAGAAGCAAACAGGGATTACAAAAGCAGTCCCTGATTGTTAAAAAAATCTGGATCGATTTCTTTTTTTAGGCTTGTACCAGCTTTGGAAGAATTATTGGCTAACATGGATGTACTGTCAGAAGATTTTGGTGAAGTAAGAGAGAACTTGGCCGGTTTTGTTATTAAAACATCAAAAGATTCCTTTAAAGGCATTTCTTTATATACAGAAGTGGCTACTGGAAGTTCATTATCTTCAGGAAAGGTTGGTATTTATTAAAGCTAGCTATTAAGTATATATAGAAAGAAGCGTCTTTGGCAAACATGCTGCATCAAATGTCCAAATGTACGGGCTTAATCAATTCTAGGTCACTGAATTCATGATCTTGACGTATAGGTTAAAATAAGTTCGACTCCCACTAAAGTTTGATTGCCCGGTAATTAGTTCTTTACCCTCCACGCCCCTTCTCATGTGACCTCAAATGACTTAAAGCCATTGAAAGGTTCGAAACCCGGTCTGGCCACATACTTTCGTTTCTCCTTCCGCTGATTCAAGAAGGGCAGTTATCACTTACTGGCGAAAGTATGTGCACTTAGTACTGGTTAACCGCTTAGGAGGTCTAAGCCTGCCCAGGAATAGTGTGGTTAGGGTAACTGACCGTCCCGACATGACCATAGTTGTTTACCGTAGACGTTAAGCATCAAATCAATCAATCAATCAAAAACACGGTTGTGGAATGGATAGTAACCAGAATTCAGTTCAATCATTTTGTCCTAGCTGCGAGTGAGGCGGGTCAAATACTTGATGTTTTGCATTAACAGCTCGTCATAATAGATGCTACACAATTCGGTCTATTTCAGCTCTGTTTATCTAGGGTTATTACTTACAAATTCTTGTTTTTGTTTTTGGACGTTGTTATTGCATGGAAGAAAACCGCTTCCAGCCAAAGATGGAATTTCCTGAAATACTTTTTTGTCATAAGATAGAGACAGAGATGCAGATCTCAGGCTTTTTTTCAGGCCCCAAGGTTAGATGCAGATCTCAGGCTTTTTTTCAGGCCCCAAGGTTATAAAACTTTTTCGAGCTCAACTCACCTGAGCATGAAACTTTCTCTGCTTATAAATTTGAAAATGCCAAAGTTGGCATTTTCATATTCATAGCAGAAAAAATTTCATACTCGGCTACATTGAGCAAGAAAACAACTGTACTTATCAGCAATTAGCATTTTGAGAAGGTAACATTTCATGCTCAGCTGAGTTGAGCATAGAAATCTTTTTATAACCTTGGGGCTGGATTGTTCAGTGTCATGCGTCTTGCCAAGCATGGGATTTTAACGCCCTGATAATTTTTGACTTTACAAGGCCATCATTGATTACTTTTCTCACCCATTTGATGTTGTACCAGCGTTGTTTACATGCTGCGATTACATGTATGTGTCTGTTATTATGGATTTTAGATTAGTTCTGATGTTATAAATACCAATGCTTTTATATTTAAAAACGTGTACTGCACCTGTTGTGGCCCCTCATTAGAGTCGCCTCAAATGCGGGATAACGGCCTCTGCCCTTGTCGAGGAACGTTGTTTTTCATTTGGAGCTTTAACTATGTAAAGCCCTGTTGTTCAAGACTAACGATATTGGTGGTTGACATGACACTGAATTTTCAAACTTGCCGCACGTAGGAGAGTTTTTTTTTTGTTTGTTTGTTTTTTCTCTCCCGAAGGAGTGTGAAGAGGTTTTCAGTGCGCAAGCTCTTTTCGTCTTTTTGGCGAGGGGAAGAAAAAGCAAAGGAAAAAGACAAAAAAATCTCGAAATGAATTTGAAAGTGTTGTGAGAATTAATCTAATGATGATTTGAACATTTGTTGTTTATATATATTTTATAACCGAAAATGGGATACGTCGTGTCAAAATCTGTCTTTCGGCAGGACTCCAGCCAGCATGTGCAACGGTTGGGCGTGCTGGTTGGAGTCTTTCTTGTTTACGTGCCCATTGAGATGCAAATGTTATATGCTATAGGTATGATTGGATGTATTTGATATCAATGTAGCAGAAAACTGTCTCTCGGCACACGTGAGCATGGTAGCCTCGGATCAGCATGTGCATCGGTTGCACAGTCTGGTCAGAGTGTTTTCTTTAATGGTTGCATAGGCCGTGAGGCACGTTTTCTCGAGGGCTATGGAAGCTTTTTTTTCTTTTATTTTCCTTTCTGTTTTGTAACTTGTTATTTATGTAATAGGAAACTACCTCTTGACAAGTAAATATGAACAGCGAAGTCTCTGACCAGCATGTGCAACGGTTGCACAGGTTGGTCAGAGCCATTGCTGTTCTCATTGTACTGACCAGATATCGTCTGATCGTTATATATCTATGAGATTAAAAAACCGATACGTGTCACGTTGGACAGTGCCTTTCGGCGTGTGTGAGCAGCGTGTTCTCATACCAATCGTTGCGGTTGAGCAGCGGCTGATCGGGCTCGCAGCTTTTCGCGTAAACGGTCTCTGGATACACCAGAGCCTGTTGGGCGAAAACTGAGCGCGTGACCAGTCGGCGCTGTTGCGCAGTCTGCTCCAAGGCTGTTTACACAGGCTGTGAGGTACTGTTTATCTAGATAGATACCAAGTAAAATGACTTCGTGAAGTCGTGTTGGAATAATGATGTCATGAGAAAAGAAGTTGCCAATAAAAAAGTGCGAATCAGCGTTTTAGCATGCATGCGTATCCGCAATCGCGCGTGGGTTAGTTCCAACAGGGCTCCATGAACCAATCTTATGAAATAGTTTATGTCGTTACCTTTCAAATAGTATCCAGTACACAACAGAATTTTACAACAATTTCACAGTTTAACATAACACAAATGAATGAAGTGCCACACATTTTTCTGCACGATATTTTCATGACAGAAGCCTCAATAATACAGCGGGGACGGCTGGCTGTGATCGTTGGGATATAGACAGGTGCAATTCTGCAAGCTGCTAGCTGCCTTCCCTTCTGTATTGTCGAGTCGCTTAATCCTATGGCGTTAAGTCATTCAAGAACAGTGTATGCTTATAAGTAAGAAGATAAATAATAATTAAAATACTATTTAGATAACTCAGTCACATACACAATATATATTGAAGTCTTTTTTCAATGATTTTATTTTTCTTTGACATTTTTTTCTGTGAGAATATGAGAAGAAATTATTTTCCGCTGATTGCATCTGTTGTATGTGTTCCTGTATGAAATGTGAAAGGATACCTTGATTTCCACATCATATTATTTTCTAAAAACTGTCTCTCTTGTTGTTAACTTTTGTTAACCTAGAGAAATAAAGAATTAGAAAGAAAATGATCTGAATAAAAAAACGACATTTAGTTGTTAACCTTTTACAGTAACTATTAACATTACT
Organism: Ctena decussata; assembly: GCA_963989385.1. Taxonomy (NCBI): domain Eukaryota; kingdom Metazoa; phylum Mollusca; class Bivalvia; order Lucinida; family Lucinidae; genus Ctena; species Ctena decussata. The sequence continues at coordinate 23,526,060 of OZ022502.1, forward strand.
AAATAGTTCTGTTTGCTGTCGACTGCAAACAATTTTCCTATTCTTTTCTCATAATTTGTGACATATATCAGATTTTCGAAATGCTCATTTTTAATTAGCCTTTACATATAACCAGATTATTTATATATATACTTCAAAATATGAGGCTATGTAAATTTTTCTTAGCAAATCTGAATATTAAAAGTATCATTTTTATCCGAAAGTATATTTACCAGGGAGTAAAACTTGGCTTTTGGAATTCCTGTAAAAGCATGTGACCTATATCAACTATCTTTAACATTAAATATGCATCAATGAATTCATTTTAATCTGTTTTTTTTTTTTTTTTTTTTTGCTGTTGTTTCCTTTGTATATTATCATTTAATTCCGTGTAATATCATCTCATCAGTAACACCAAGCACTATGTTGCATGCGTGCAGATAAATGCCACATTAATATACTATTGCATTCATATACATGTTCATCTACAACTGTTGTAAACGAGTTTATGATATTGCTTACCAATAATTTTTTGGCTGTTCGGACAAGCATACAATACCTGTCAGTGAAACGAATAATTGTCAGTCTTTCAATTACATAACTATTTCACAAAAACAGCCAAAATTCGGAGTTTCATATTCTTTTAAGTATAGTGATATGAATATTTATGACATTAGAATGTTTAACGCAGTTCCATGGAAAACCATGTTTGCATTTGGGAGCAAACGGACTATCCAGCTTATTGCCTATTGATAGATATGCCCTGTTAATTTCATCTTATACGTGCATTTTATAAAACCAGCAGCTAATCAGAAATCTACGGTAATATAACATTCATAGCCCTGGCTGTCAGTTTAATTATGCTGCATGTAATTTACACAATTTGGCTTCATTAAAAACTTACTGACTGACTGACCAACTAATTGACTGACTGAGACATGTTTCAAAGCATAGGCCTGAGATAGTACAACAAAAAAGGGACTCTCCTCCCAGTAGGCACAAAGCGTTAAATCGACATTGAATCAACGTTGATTCAACGTCGGGACGTTGAATCAACGTTGATTCAATGTTGATTCAACGCTGTGTACCCAGTGGGTTGAATGATGGGTTAGAAAAATTCTTACTTTGTAGGTTGATATCGACGAGACTGGCGGTCCAGTTGAAACACATCAATCAGGTATACAGATTTCAGCTTCGGCCTTCACCTCGCTTCGAGCATCTGCGTTAAACCAAATATCAAAAGGAGCTTTCTCGATGTACAAAGAGCCAAAACTGTTTGAGGTAAGAGTTATGATCATATTTTTGAATTGTTTCACTAAGGAATTGATGCGCATTGCAGAAATGGACATTTCTTAAATACTTATCATGCCCTTTGTACAACAATTCAACAATCACGATTACATGCAGAATATTTGAACCGTGACACGACAAAACCAACTAAGTGGTTGTGCGCCCAGCAGCAAAGACTCAGATCAGCCTGGGCATCCACCCAGTCTGATCAGAGTCTTCACTGTCCGCATGGAGGTAACTTAGACCCTTAGCTACCCTCTAAGCACTTAGCGAAGTGTCTGATAAGACTGGGTAGATTTCCAGGCTGGTCTTAGTCTGCGCTGGGCGCACAGCTTCATTGTTGGTTTTCTCGTGTCGCGCTCAATTATTTTGTTGTCCTTTAGGCACTAAAATGCAGTGACAGACGGGTATTAGCATTGCAAGTAGATGGAAATGGAAAAAAACAACAACAGTAATTGCTGGTTTCCTTCAGTATAATTAAAGGGGAGAGTCGGGTAATTTCGGACAGCGGGTAAATTCAGACAGTGGCATTGTTTCCTTTATATGTCAGTTGTTTGGTACTGAAACAAATATAACTGGCCAAACAGAGAAAACCCTGATGAGACGTCTCATAATGAGCCGCCTCATCTGGATTTTCACTGTTTGCAATGGTATGCCCGAATTTACTCCCATGTCCGTAGTTACCCAACTCTACCCTACTCAATTATTTGCAATCATTTGTTATAATATCAAAATATAATAATAATAATAATAATAATAATAATAATTATAATAATAATAAGGAAATTTTTAAAACAAGAAAACAACATCAGTTGTTATCATATGCATGAAGACAATGATTGTTATAATAAAAGCCTCATTGTATCAGAGGAACGGAATACGAGCATAATTGTGTGTCTTTGCTTTGAGTATGAATTCCACTATAACACGCCCTTTTTCTGCACAAGCATGTATGGGCTGCTGATTTTAATGAAAGTGAACAATCTTCTACCGACTCTTTGTAGAGCGTTCATTTTGCTAGAAAACTAACTGTTTTGAGCTATAGTTTCCAAAAACGTATATCCAGTATTTCAGCTGAAGTTATTAATATTAAATGAATGTTTTAGTTCAAGCATTAAAAGCCCCATTGCTCTTCCAGTGGTATAAATTCACATATTTCATCGTGAGATATTGCTGCAAGCATCTCACTACAGGTTCATCATTGTTAATGACTGTGAGTTTCTCATAAATCGTGTTCCTACTCCTTAACGTATAGTAGAATACGAGTAGACAGTACAGTTGAAGGATCCAGTTTATTGTTTCTCTTTCGTTTATGTTCATTGCTTAATGGAAATGCTAAGTATTTTTGGAGACATATATTTGTCATTTTTTAAAAGCCTATTCCCCAACCTTTTGCCAGTTATATTAAACAATGTGTGTTTATCAACTGAAAAACGACCATTGGTTTAAATACCTACTTATTGTACAATGCCCCTCACTTCATTTGGCGGAAGAGGTTGTAAACGTAACTGGTAAAATGTGATGTCTATTGCTTGTTGTAGACGATCGTTTCTAAAACGGTACCAAAGGAAATAGTTCTTGAGAACAATGAAACTGTCATGGCTACACGACAAGTCAACAGTCACGTGATTGGTGCCAGTTTTCCAGGTGTTGTCATTAGCAACCTAGAAGATAATGTCAAGATCACATTTCAGCACTTAAAGGTAAAAATTGGCATTGAAAGGAATTGACATGTTTAGTTTCCGAGTAATAATGGATGCACTTATAAATCATGGCCACATAAACGTATTTCAACAGCATTATCATTAGCCGAGTGTTTCAACAGCCGTTGATCAAGAAATATAAAATCAAGGAAGATGTACAAAGAAAATCAAGAAGATGTACTGTCTGTATGGCGATATAGTTTGGAATATCAACAAAATCTATTTTTGTTACACTATGCACCAAATGCATTCACAAAAGACGGTAGTATGCCATAAAGGTATCCACCTGAAATGTAGTAGATAAATATTAGATGAAACATGTTTGGTCGAGATGTTTGCCAAAGAATCAGAAACATTTTGAAAGCTGGCTGGTAAATATAATACTATTGCTCTATTTCTAACTACTTGTAGTGATATTGAGATTTTTGACAATTAAGATCGGCAGTTACATTTCAAACACTCGTCCATACGAAATACCGCTATTTAGTGGCTATGTCACAAGTTGTTAACGTAGGTTGTCTTTGAAACCTACGTTAAGAACACATGACATATCTATAAAATCGCATGTGACCATTTCTGATTATATGAACACCGTCATATCATTTCCTCAGCTGGATAACTGATATGTAATTGGTAAAGTCGGGTAAATTCGGACAGCGGGTAAATTGGAACAGTGGCATTGTTTCCTATATATGTCAGTTGTTTGGAATTAAAACAAAATCAACTTGGCAAACAGTGAAAATCCTGATGAGACGGCTCATGATGAGCCGCCTCATCTGGATTTTCACTGTTTGTAATGGTATGTCCGAATTTACCCCCATGTCCGAAGTTACCCGACTCTACCCTATATCTTATTCCACTGCAGAAGGCGGCAAATCCAGAATGTGTATATTGGAAGAAAACTGGCGGAAAAGGTGGGGTGTGGGTAAATGATGGCTGCACTGTAGACAATACAGAACATGGTTTTACTGTGTGTGAATGTGATCACCTTACGAACTTCGCTCTTTTGATGGTAAATATTATAAAGGTTTATGCATGTAGTTAGTGTAACTTTTTGTTTTGGAAAGATAGTTAGAGTCTATAGAGATGACCCAGTTTAGTCTTTTTAACTTAAGTCTTGTAAATTGTAATCCCTTTGACACCCTAGTAGTGTTACACAGTAAAAATGCAATGATTCAGAATTTTACAAGCAAAATCCATACCCAACCCTCACCCCCCAAAAAGGACAATATTACTAGAGTAACAATACCAGCGGTAAGATAACACAAGCAGGTAGCAAAATGAATAGTATTTCCAATCTTTCCCTGTGTAAAAGGACGGAACACATACATGCATGTGTAACGTCCTTTTACAAAGGTAAAGTCTTTTTATGACTTCCAATTCGTTTCTTTGAAGTTGAAGCCCTTCAGAAATTGAACCTATTCTGGAACGATTTAGCTTCTAGGGGAGCAAATTATTTCCTTTAAGTGTTTGGCTGCATTGAGAAGGCGGATTAAACAGTAAAGGGCATAATAGACCTTTCCGAACTACACCCAGAATGTCACTCAACAGTCACCTGATAGTGTTTGACTGACCGATACAACGACAATTTAGCACGTGACATATTCCCACAAACAAAATCGCACGTGTTCAATGTCTCACAATAAGTATGTGATTTACCTTACAGTTAATGAAGAAATGCTTACCTGTTTAAAGTATGTGTGGCTTTGGAAAGGTGAATTGTTTTCCCTGACAGTGTATCCATTCATTTGTTAACATAATGAAGAGTAATTCAAGAACTCTAGACGGATGTTTACGTATTCGGAAATACTACTTGAAAGTACAAGAAAACAGACAGATATGCAATATGGGATATTTGAAGTGTTAAAAATTTCCTGTAGGCATTGGCAACATACTAGTACAATTGAGTGGATTATATCTTAATGAAATCATAAGGAAATTGCCTGTCACTTTTTAATGGAATTTTTGTATTTGAGACAAACAATACGTAATAAATACAAATGGTTCTTCAGAGATCATTTAAAACGGTATCTGAGTATAAATTCTTTCATTTAAGAGTTGATTCCCAATTGAAAAGAGAAACCAAAAACACAGAAATTTTACTCCTGAAAGTATATCCATTTATTCTAAAGATTAAAGAAAAGAAAAAGAAAGAGCAAGATCGAGTACATACTCAAACAACAAATACTCTGACCGGACTGCGCACCCGCAGTCTGGTCCAAGTAGTTGCTGTATACAATGCTTAAGTCTAAAAAGCAAACCTCCGCTGTTAACATTTTTAACATATTTTCACTTTTTAACCTTAAAAGCACCAAAAAGGCAGATAACACAGTTTACGTCTGCAAAATGTTTCATCGAATCTGAATCATAAATAGAGAGCAAACAGTGTAGATTCAGATGAGGCAGCTGTATAAGCTGCCTCATCAGGATCTACGCTGTTTACAATTCAACCTTTTCATTTTTGACGCTTTAAGGGTTAAGACACAATTAATGTCTTTATTAGGGTCGAGTCAGGTAACTTTGGACAGCGGGTTAATTCGGACATACCATTGCAAACAGGGAAAATGCAGAAGAGACGGCTCATGAGCCGTCTCATCAGGATTTTCACCGTTTGCCTAATTACTTTTGTTTGAATTCCAAACAACTGACATATAAAGGAAACTATGTCATTGTCCGAATTTACCTGCTGTCCGAATTTACCTGACTTGACCCTAAACTGATTTCAGGATGTGTATGACACTGGAGGACAACTTGGTGAAGCTGACAGAATGGCGCTTGCTGTCATTTCTTACATTGGCTGCGGGGTTTCATTCATAGCCATGTGTTGCACCATTATCACCTTTCTCATGTTCAAGTAAGTATAGGCCCTGTTACATGTACTGCTGCATGGAAGAAAGAAAAAAATGTCAGCGTGCAGATATAAAACATCCAAAGATCCGATCGAAACCAGCCATGCACCCCAATATAAGGTGTGAATTTAGATTCGATGTGCATTTTCTTTCTTTCTATATGTAATTATTATTATTATTATTTTAGTTAATTCACTAACCAAGTACCGCTAAAATTAAACGCATATAGATTATTTACCCCCGTCTTTGCCAGAGAATAGTGCACAAAATGTTTGGTAGTGCGCAAGGTCTACACTGATGAGGATTATATAAAGTATCATACCATGGTTTATCCGCCTGTACGGAAGATAAGCTTGCGAAATGGTGTTTTTTTTTTTTTTTTTTTTTTTTTTTTTCGTTTTTTTTTTTAAATACAAAGACTCATCATAAGAATCGCGATATCAAATCTTGATCAGTATATTTACTTGTATCTAAAAAAATTCTCAAAAAATCCTAATCTATTAGTATCAATATACCATGTTTTACTTGCCTGTTGGAGGAGATAATACACGAGCTTTTTTGCAAGTGGCTTATCTTCTGTACAGGTGGATAAACTACGGTATGGCACTTTATATGCTGTCCCAAAATTAGATTTTCACTCATACTTCACGAATATTTTAAAAGTTAAACTTTCGCAGGAAATTGTGCTTCCTGCGGAAGTTTTACTTTTAATATTCGTGAAGTTTGAGCGAAATCAATTTTTGGGACGGTATACGTGTGTGATGTCCAAGTGTATTACGGTCCTCGAACTGCAAAAATGCACCTTCGTTTCATTACATGGTATGTGTCAGAATAGCTCATTTTCGTTTTTCCGAAGGAATTGTGACACTTCTGTCAGCAATGGAGGCGACCTTTGACTGTTTTAACGCAGCGATGACACAATACTTGATAGATATTTGATATCGCTGGGGTGGGGGGAGGAATTCGAACCCTGACGTATGCGGCAACGGCACACCATCCATGAGGGTTTGAATACCAACAGCAAAATTTTACTTGCATGTATTTTAAACTATAAACGAAGAGTATTGTCGTCCACAGAATTCCCTTTCCAAAAATGGCGTAAACAATATGGAAGTTTATCCACGCATTTAATAGTCTGGTTTGGTATCGACATCCACACAACATTAATATCTAAAATAAAAAGAATCTTTATCTTCTAAAGAAATGATTATGATAATTTTCATCAGTATGGTTGTTTAGCAACCTGGATGAGTTTCCCTTTTAAAGGTATCTGGGAGGTCAGCCTTATATTTCCTTCAGATTTAAGCAACGTCGAATTTATCAGAAACTATTGTCTGATAATAAAGATAAACTGACAGAGGCTAACATGTTTGTTGATTGCTTGATGTCTTCATTCGGTTAGAGCACTAATGGACAAATTCCCATCGGTTTCTGCTATTTCAAATGAATGGTCCTTAATAAATGATTCATTACTCTCCTGGGGCCGAGTGCACAAAGCAAACGTAAGCCTACGCCCGACGTACGTTCGTCGTAAAAATGTCGCAGAATTTTAATCCGTGTGCACAACTGAGGCGTGTCGTAAACAAAGTCGTAAAATAGCTTCAAAACTCACAAATCACCTCGTGCAATTGGATTAAAATACAGTCGTTATACAGACTTAGTTGCGCCGACGTTCGTAAGCTACGCCGGCGTAGTTTACGCCTCCTTTGTGCACTCGGCTCCTGCTTACTATGTTCAAGCGACCAGTTATCTTTCAATATGACATTCCATGTTGTTGTTGGTGTTTTGTTTCCGGATTGAAACGTTCTGCTGGAGAAATGGCAGATGACCTTGTTCTAAATTTATCATGCATATGCAGCTAAAGTCACCTGATAACAGGGGTATGATAACATGATGTGATATCGTGTCACTGTAGAACTGCGCTTGCGCCAATGTTATCAGGTCATGCCTACAGAAGCGATCTCAGAAGACGATTGGCTACATACTGACGCTGGCCGTGATAACAACGTTCGATTGGTTAAATGACGTCACCGACTTGCGTCATAACGCATTCGCGACGTCTACAAGTTCAAATAAAACTGCGTTTACTTTTCTTTTGTTTGACGCTCTTGACACCTGAAAATCTGATGATGCATGATAAATAGAAAACCATGTAAGTGTCTTTTGATATCAAGTTTATCAGGCTCGACCAGAAACACGTCGGACTGGCTCGGCAAGCCTCGCCATTCCTACGCTGTTTCTGGTCTCGCCTGATAAACTTGATATCAAAAGACACTAACATGGTATTCTCTATAAAATCTGACTTTTGCAGTCTTCTGTTTGTTGTATGCTTGCTGAAACACTTTTTAAGCGATAGTTTTCGCATAGAAACTCTCTCAGCAATACGCATGTTTCTTTGTGTGTTTATAATGTCTTCTTATATATTGGTTGCTTAGCAAGTGAACATTTAATCTAAACAAATTGCCGCGATTTGTGCTTAGAACTGATGTTTAGAACTGCCACTAAAGCTGCATAAAGTATGGCTATAAATCTGTTTTATTACGATGAATATGCATTTTTAGCCTTTCATTTCATACCGAAGTAATAAGGCATGGTTTTATAATGCTACATAATAATGTGTGCTTCTTATTTTAGATGTTGTTTGATAAAATTCTATATTAGATAGTTCAACTGTACTGTTCATATTGGGTTTTAAAGCCATAATGGCAAATGTACTGTAGTAGTAGAAATCTGTTCGATTTTTGCGTTCTGCATTAATCCACGAATATAAATATTCTTGAAAATGATTGTATAAAGAACTGGTAAGAAAACAAAATGAATCTGCGAACTTCGGTGCCTGTGAATATTTCATAATTGCAAAGCCGTGAATCTTGGTCCACGCAGACATGTATAATGGTAGAATCAGTCAGACACAGATCGACAAATATTTTGCACCGGCGGCTCGGCTGCGGCGGCAGCATCATGTGACACTGTTCGGCGGTGTTTCGACGGGGCAAAATGCGATTTTTTAGTGATGCTGATGCTTGACTAATTTTATCGATTTGCTTTAATTTGCCATCACGGGGTAAATTGAGTTTAAAGCTGAATATCTACATTCTTATTGTATTTACTTAAAAGCCCTATAGTAAACAGTTGCAACGTAATGTAGTTTACATTACACTAATTACATTGAGCCATTCGACGTCACACGACTTTAAATGACGTCAAAATGAACATAGCTGTCTACAACCTGATTGGACGTTGGCGACGTCATGACATCATTCAAGCTGTTCCGCTGGTAGCAGAAAACCGCGTGTAAATGTTTTATTGCTTCTCTTTAATGCTTTTATAAAATTTTCACCCAAGGTTTTGATTGAAACGAATATAAATATAAGCAATGAACTTAAATTTCTGATGTTTGTCGAAATGTAAGCTACATTCGGGGTTCATTCACATTGCACGCGACCCAATGTAGTTTCCATTTCGAGAGAAAATGAAATTCATTCCTTAATTGTTCATGCAAAGTAAAATAAACCAGTGCCAAAGTAGTGTCTATACGACAGTTCTTCGAATTAGTGTAACGTTTTTTTTCCAATAAAAAATCAGCTAGACCTCCATTTTTCAACGACTTGATCATTAGAGCGTTCAAGATCTCACTAATGAGTGTACCATTATGACAGCTTAACCAACATAAATCATGGTGACCTTGTTATTGCTTGGTAATTTAAAACAGTTTAAGCGCTGTTATGCATATCTTTACCAAAGTCTTTTATTCGGAATGAATGGTTTTAATCAAGTGATGCGCTAGCCTCATGTTTACCACCTCGAATGACAAGTTGGCTTATAGCATACAAGCCACGACACGACAAAACCAACGAAGTGGCTTGTGCCCCAACAAAGATGCAGATTAGCCTGGGCATCCGCTAAGTCTGACCAGAGTCTTCGCTGTTGGCTTACAGAGTCTTCGCTGTATGCTTTAAGGGTACTACCTCCATGCCAACAGCGAAGGCTCTGATCAGACTGGACAGATGTCCAGGCTGATCTGAGTCTTCGCTGGGCGCACATGCCACATCTTTGGTTTTGTTGTGTCGCGGCTCATATATGTTTTTCTCAAGTTCTTACCTCCGACACCAAGAGGATGAACGAGCAGACAATCAGAGATACAGCATATAGATAAAATCAAACAACAGAAATCGGTGTAAAAGATCTCGTTTACTACTAACTAACGAGGTGATCACAGTTAGATTCATTAACCTGCTGTTGAAATTTGAGTTATTAAATCTAAAATTTAAGACACATTTTGTATTCGGCATACCACAGTCATAACAATTACTGGTAGCACGGGAGTTTCTGCAAGACTGTGCACTTATGCAGTCCGGTTTTGCATTGGAGCAATGAAAAACAAATGCCATTCTTTTTTTTTATATAAATTTGGCTGAAAAAAGCTGTGCACAGAGGCATTAGTGCAAGGAAAGAGGAGCAAAATTAAGCCACGTGATGAAGTTGATTAGACGTTATTTAAGAATTACAACTTGATTTTTCAGCGTTCACGTTATGATGAAGCCAGTGGCTGGAGCTACAATTCCTTGAACCACTTCATCAGTGATACGATAAACGCTGAAAAATCAAGTTTTCATTTCTATTTTTGAACTTTATTTTTAGACACCTTATTTGCCGTGTTCATGGTAATTTATTGTAGAATTTGCAAAATATGGATGGAAGGAAATTTAGTTAGGACGTGTTCGGCCATTGCGTCGAGCAGTCGTTGTCATGATATGGCGTCAGTCGAACGTTTCATGGACGTATCAGGATGTTCGTTTACCTGAGACGTCGCTTAACGACACCTGATCAATTTGTCGTTTAACGTTGCATTAAGCTAGTTGCTCTAATAGGATTACGTAAAGGGAGTCGGTTGCAAGTGTAAATATATAACGTTCCAGAAAGGTGTTTAATGGAGTAAACCCGCTTGAATGAGATATTAAAAGTACCTAAACGCGGTGTTCCTTTTAATTCAATGTAGATTTTTCATTTAAGACTTTCTTCCAATAATATATCTATCCACTTTTATTCAGAAAACTACGCAAAGACAATCCAGGCAAGATACTGATGAACTTATGCGTTGCAATTGGTCTTGCTGATCTGGTATTTGTAGCTGGCATGCAGAGTTATACCTCCAATAGTCCTACAGGGTGCAAGGTAAATGACCTTCATGGCAAGCATACAATTTTGAAACAACATTCAGTCAGCTTTGACTCAACGTTATGACGCTTAATTTACATTGAATCCATACTATTTCAAATTTTTGCGCAAAGTTTGAATACCGTTCGATCAACGTTGATTAAGCATCTTGACCTTGAATCAACGTTTAACTTAATTATAGTGTTGATTGCACAGCGTTTAATTAACGTCGATTCTTTTTAATTTCAACGTTGTGTGCAAACTGGGAATTAATTTGTAACTCACGTAAACATCAGTTGATGCGACAGGTCCATTCTGATATAAGGGTTGACTGATTTGTTTTTATTTTTTATTTTAGCATCGTCGAAACAATACATATTTATTGTATTGTATTGTATGAAATTGCATGCACCATCGAAACGCTGCATTCTAGGTCTGCATAAAATGGTAGATGGTATTTGAGCCGCGACACGACAAAACCAAAACAGTGACATGTACGCCCATCGCAGACTCAGATCAGCCTGGACATCCGTGTAGCTAAGGGTCTAAGCTAGCTCCATGCGTACAGCGAAGACTCTTATCAGATGGGCGGATGCCCAGACTGTTCTGAGTCTTCGCTGGGCACGCATCCACTTTGTTGAATTTGTCGCGTCGCGGCTCATTTTATGAAACCCCAGATGTTAATGGTAAATGACCTTATGACTTTCTTATCTTCAGCTGATCTGAGCGAAACGCAAATCAGGATTATATAACCACGTAGGAGCTTTATGACAGTCTGTCCTCTAAAAATGCATGAGCCTTTTGTTCTGTCTTTCACAAACAAGCCAATAACTTGAATGCCCAGGAGCTACTAAAGAAATAACAAATTCCAAGGTCTAACATTTATTATTATCACTTCAGTATTTCGTTGTCTTTTTGCCTATCAATAGATCTTTATGTTGGTGTTTCATAATATCCGATACGATTTTACAACGTAATATCTCTTTTATGAAGGCATACATTTAAGCATGCGTTATTATATCATTTTTCCTGCAGTTATATTTAAGTTTCTGATGGTAAGAGTTTCTAGATATATTTTTATTTCCTATTAAATTACCAGAAGTCAAAAGATTTCTCACTTTTTAAACGACGTCCATTAAACGAAATATTAGTTTCAAACTTTGTCGAAAATTTCTGAAATTAAAATCATGGTTCTCATATACAGAATCCATTCATTTGTCTTTAGTTAATTAATTTAGTTTAGCTACATCCTGGGGTACTGGGGAATATTTTCTGCTTTACATTGGCGTCACATAAAAGTAATTAATTTTGCATCAGTACGGTTAAGGGTAGAAATTTAATTTAATGCCAACTTCTTGACCGTTTCCTTAAAATGCCCAAAATGTTTGGATGTTTCGTAAATGAGGCGAAACATGATCTCGATATACCTGGCAACAAAAACATACGCCTGCTTTTAAACGTTATTCTTTATTTTCCTTTATAAAAAGTTATTAAGTTATTATGAAACACCCTGCTTACGTGACGCAAGTTAGAAAAGAAACCAAATCGGTGCAAGTATATATGTGAGGAAATTATCATAGACCAAACACTGGAAAGGTAAACAAGGTAGCCTAGATAGAGCTTGTATATCATACATGAAATATCATGAAATAATGCGAATAACGATAATAATAATGATGATAACATTAATAATGTGTAAGAGTCACTTCATGTTCATATTTCAGATATGTTTATGAAGTAACGTATTTGTTTTTTGACAATTCTAATACATAAGAATAATGACATTCAAAGGTTTTAACCCGAGAATTTCTCCGTTTTAATTATTAAAATGATAACAAAAGCGAAAATGGCAAAACATGTTAAACCCATCTGGCACCTTTAACTAGATCAGTTAACTAAGCTTTAGGTAATTATCAATTCATCGAAACAAAATTTCAACACACAGAATAACTCACATAGCCATCTTATTGCGTTCACAGTCTCCCGTAATACTAACCTCTTGTCCTTATAAAGTCAATACAGTTGACTTTCGATATCTTAAACACTGATATCTAAAACCTTCTTATATAAGATCATAGCGTTTGGACACATTTCTTATGTTTCTTTAAATTTCAACTCTGGATATCTCAAACTACTGGTATCTCAAGTAAATTTTCTTACACCAGAAAAGTTACTTTGAGATATCAGTAGTTTGAGATGGACTCACTAGTTTGAGATGGACTGCGACTTTGAAATATCAAGAGTTGACTGTACAATTTGGCTGTACAAGTTGTCTCCTCGCAAAAAATGACCGCCATGGTTTAGCTGGTATAGCCATAATCGGAAGCCATTAAAGGAACTAGGATCTCGGACCTCCATCTGTCGTCCCAATTGCTTTGTTACATAAAGAGTAAATAAAAGGTCATCACGATAATATTAACTGTGTCCAAATAGACATTGATGCCTAGCCCTTTTCTTAGTTTTGTTGATAATGAGTTTTATATCGAAACTTATTGAAATAATGTACAATGCTCCTTTAAATATTTTGAGCAGTGTAGATTAGATATGCTACCTTCTACTTTTCAGGTGGTTGCTGCAATGCTACATTTCCTCTTGTTGGCGGCAATGTTTTGGATGGCCGTGGAAGCCTTTTATATGTATCTGGCATTAGTGAAGGTGTTTGATACGTATATTGCAAGGTTCCAGTTGAAAAGTTCTCTGGTCGGATGGGGTATGTAATTTTTTTTCAAACTACAGATATGCTTCAAAAGTGTTAAGAAGTTTGTATTTATTTCTTTAGCCTTTTAAGGTATTCGTATACTGTTTTATGCTTATTACATGCATACCATTATATTATAATTATAATTGCACCGAATATAAGAACTGACCCTTCTAGAATTATAATCCAAATTGACACTCTAGGCTATAATGCTCATTTAGTGCTACGTATATAAAGTACGTGGAGGGCATACGGAAAACACTTGTTCACATTCAGATAAATCCGTGAGCCGGAAACTTGAACTTTTTTCCATGGCGGTTTCTACGGATGTAATGAAACCTTATGGTTAAGATAACTGAGTTGGAAATCATTAAGAATGAAATTTTGTAGACTACTTAACCGATCTGTTAAGGCTGGCACATAAATCACCACCTAAACTTAAAGCTGGTCGAAGTTTATTTCGCTTTATGAGGATTCGCGGATTCGCTGGCGATAACATTTCTTCTTTTTTTAAATTCCGGTAGATCACTCACAGACGGAATATACAACATTTGGGGTTTTTATTCGTTTTGGAGTGATTCGAGGGCGATAACGTCAATAAAATCCTCCATAAAATAATCATGTGGTAACACGACCTTTATTTTCTTTATATTTCCAGGATTTCCCCTTATCATAGTGATACTGACACTGTGTATAAATACGACTGACAACTATGGGATACAACCGGGAGGAATGTAAGATCCTCAATTTTACTACCTTTTAATTAATTTTATTATTTTATCAAACTTTCTCCTTGCGTTGTAATGGTACTTACACTTTACATCAATAAGACTGGCAGCTATGGGGCACGACCGGGAGAAATGTTAGATATTTTGTTTTATTACCCTTTCATATCATTTTCTTTCTTTCTTTCTTTTTTTTATTTGTTAAAATTTCTTCAACGTTTTAGTAATACTGACAGGACCGCCAACTTTGGAATGCAACCTGCAGGAATGTAAGATAATCTTCTTTATAACCATTTTATGTATTTGCTATTTTCCACCATATTTTTCTTCAACTAATATCAGCTTGTAACAGTCGCCGATGTTGGGCGATATATCAGTTTTCCCATTTCTCTGAATATAATAGTCCAGAAGGTAGTGAAATATCGTTGAAAGGCTTGTGAATTATTTTTCATTCGTTTTGTACGCCTTGGTAATCACATGGCAAGTAATACTGGGTACCATGTTCATGTTTGGTCACTGTTTGGTGCGCTGGCGATTAAAACCACATTTGCGTAAATTTGGTTTAAATCGGCAGCACACGTTTGCGCAGCACTTTATGAATACGATTGCGCAGCTTGTTTCACGGCATGAAAGTTTGCAACCAGTCTTCGATTTGCTAATACATAGTACTTGAACAAACAGATAGATTCTTAGTATTCCTTCGCGCCATCAGGTGCCGTACTTCTTAAGTTATAAGACGGCTTCCACCTTCCAAAACAATCGTAAAGGACTAGATCCGTCTTGTAAGTACATTTATCCGTCTTGTAAGTCGGATCTAGGTCTTTGAGAGTGTTTTGGAAGAGAACATTCCATCTTATAGCTGAATTACACAAGACTGATATACATATTTGCGTTGATTTTGGAAAGATAAACACCCGTCTTATAACCGAATGAATATGGCAAGTCACTTTAGCCGGGTAACTGTGCCATCGTGGTACCAATAAGCTGTGCAAATGAGCCGCGACACGACAAAACCAGCACTGTAGTTGTGCGCCCAGCGCAGACTCAGATCAGCCTGGGCATCCGCCCAGTCTGATAAGAGTCATCGCTGTCCACTTGAAGGTAGCTTAGACCCTTAGCTGCCATTAAAGCGCATAGCGAAGAGGCTGAGCAGACAGGGTGGATGCCCAGGCTGATCGGAGTCTTCGCTGGGTGCACAACCACATTGTTGGTTTTCTCGTGTCGCAGCTCAAATGTATTCAAAAGGTGCTGAAATTCGCTGCGCAAACATATGAAAATATTACCAATCAGCGATACATGTATTTATTTTCATGCTTAAGCAGGCAATTGGGTTCAGGTATAAATATTGGCATGCTTCTCGAAAACTAACAAGCCAAACTGGTACCACCGATACATAAAATGGCTATATAACTCACCCATTTACATTTAAACTCACTGCTAAAATGAGTGTGGCAGTTTGTTTTTGCAGTATTCTGAATCAAATCTGTGCAAATTCACGTGCTTGCAGGCACAGATAAGTCAGTTGTTAGGACGCTGTCTTAACCTCTAAGAATTCAAGAAATGATTTTGTAGGATCGACCATATAGGCTGTAATGCAAATGTATAGAAAATTGTGCAACTTCATGTATCTGACAAGAGTAGTAGTAACATTATAGCGCGCCTTTGCGAAGCGAAGGAGGGCTTATGCTATACCCCCGGCGTCGTAGTCCAAGTATCCGTTAGCGTTAGTGTTAGCGTTAGTGTTAGCATCAGCGTCCTCGTCGGCGCCCGTGATCAGGTTAACCAATGTTAGCATTTGCGTTAATTAACTCTATGTTTTACGAACAACAACAGCTACAGTCATCATACTTGGTATATATATATATCCATGTGACTGCAGCAGCTGCATGACACAATTGTGTGTTCTTGACCTATATGTTACGATTGGCTGACTTTGGCATTTGGCACCACTTTTAAGGCAAAATTTTTGGTTTCGATAATACCTTTGAGACAGAAGAGTCGATACTTGGTCAAATAGCATATCCCTATAACTGCAGCAGCTGCAAAACATCCATGCAGACTCCAGTGCCCTTGGCCTTTATTCATGGTCTAAGGATTTTGCCTTATATTGCCAACACTGTTTGATGGATTAATTTCATATCTGACATAGTTGATCAGTCTGACTTTGCAAATGACCTCATACGATTTATAGATCACTTTGACCTACATGTCATGGTTCAATGGTTTTGCCTTTTATCTCCAAATTTGTATAAGAAATTAACATTAGTCTTGGCAACATGGACTAATAGTCTGACACTTTGAAGGACTTGCGGTCGCTCTGACATACAATGGTTCAGTGAATTTGCCTCAGATTTTGAGCACTCTTTAGAAGGTATTCATCATATGCCTGAAATAATGATGCAGTTTGATGCTGCAGATGACCCTATATATTTGTAGGGCTTTGTAATTGCGAGAATTAGACAACCATGAGGCGCACTTTGTAGTCCTCTGACAACTCTTGTCCTTTATGCGATAATCGTTGTTTTATCGAAGAACAAACCGTTGGCTGGAAAGGCTAGAATGGTATCACTATTTAAAAAACAGCACATCACCATAATGAGTTTGCATGTTATTGTTTTGGTTTTACAAGCTTTGAAACTATGAGAACCCAGGTGCGTAAAATTACATATTGCCATACAAGGTAGTAGGATTGGATACAAACACTTGCTTATTACGAAGATCAAAGTCTAGGCTGGCCATATTTTATATTGCCGGGATGTTTTGAAAACAATTATTGATATCTGTGGAGTTTGAAGACCTTTATAATGTAAGACATTCTTAACTTGAAGACGAAAGTAGAGCAGTTCAGAAAGGTAATTGACATTTCCAAGATATAAAATTTTCATTTGTTTTCTTGTAAACCGACAAAATAAAGTCATTGTCTCATTTGATATGCCCCGCTCCACTAAAGGTATTTAGGGGCATATAAATTTCAGTTTCGGTCCTTGTAGGCGTTGGCATGACAGTTCGTATCCGCTATATATCTCGAACCAGTGGGTGACCTTTTACAAAACTTGCATGGATACATTATTAAGACACGCCAAAGAGCTGATTGGGTTTTGGTGACTTTGGTCATGTTTTCAAGATCACAGGAGGTCTTTAAAAAGTTGTTAGATTTTCTTGGTCGGCGTCAGCGTTTGCATGAAAATTTCTTATACCCACGACACCGCTTGAACCAATAAGCGGAATTTCACTAAGCTTCCATAGATATATCATTGGACAAGCTTAAGAGCCGATTACATTTGGTGACCGTGACCTCATTTTGAAGGTCACACACAGGAGAGCTTAAATATGTAAAAGTTTTACTGAAATTGAGATAATTATCTCGTGAGCCATTAGCTTGATTGCCACCAAACTTGCCTAGATATACCTTTGGGATAATCCCAAGAGCGCACTATGTTTTGCTGGTTTTGGCTCCATTTTCAAGGTCAAAAGCCAGTTTACAAATTTTAAGTTTTCCAAATGTTTAAATTCGTATGGAAGGTAAAATCCTATATCTTGTAACTGAAGAAATACGGTAATTTGACGTATTTATTTGAGCCGCGACACGACAAAACCAACAATGTGGTTGTGCGCCCAGCGCAGACTCAGATCAGCCTGGGCATCCGCCCAGTCTGATCAGAGTCTTCGCAGTCCGCATGGAGGTAGCTTAGACTCTTAGCTACGCTTTGAGTGCTTAGAGATGAGTCTGGTCGTACTTGTTTGATGCCCAGGCTGATCTGAGTCTGCGCTGGGCGCACAACCACATTGTTGGTTTTGGGCATCCGCCCAGTCTGATCAGAGTCTTCGCAGTCCGCATGGAGGTAGCTTAGACTCTTAGCTACGCTTTGAGTGCTTAGAGATGAGTCTGGTCGTACTTGTTTGATGCCCAGGCTGATCTGAGGCTGCACTGGGCGCACAACCACATTGTTGGTTTTCTCGCGTCGCGGCTCATTTTTCTTTTTATTTCAGATGCTGGTTGTCACGGATCCCTTTTTATGCTGCTTTTCTGGGACCCGTGGTTTTAATAATAATAATAAACTCAATTGTATTTGTGCTTGTTATGAAACAAATAGTAAATCGAAGTTCTAACAAACTAACAAAAACTGAAAAATCAAGCACTACAGTGAGACTCAGGGGAGCCGTAAGTGTTATTATCCTGCTTGGATTAACCTGGATCTTTGCAATATTTGCTGTAGGAGACTTCGGAATAGTATTCCATTACTTATTTGCAATATTTAACTCCCTGCAAGGGTTGTTCATTTTCATGTTTTACTGCTTCTTGAAAAAAGACGTTCGAAACCTTTGGAAGAGGAAGTGCGCATGCTTCAAATCCCCGTATGAAGCGGATTCAGCTACAAAGTCACGTGATCAAGGTAATGGATTAGCAGATGATGCAGCATTTTATTTTATGTAAATAATATTACTATGTATTGGGACACTGACCGGTAGCTCACGGATACCGGTCAATTGCTTTATGACCACTTTCACCGGCACTTATCAAAATGATGTTAAAAATGCTCTTTATAAAATGACAGCAGTACATATCAGTACGTATAGGTATACATTGCTCACTCAGTCATAGCTGTCCTAGTACTTCGGCTTTTCCCGGTACTTATATTTGAATGCATTTAGTCGGATTAATGGGCAGAAGCAATGTCTTTGAGGTTGAGTTAAAGACGGATTTGATCACGCTGTTTTTGATGCATTGATGTCCTTTAGGCATTTAATGATATAAGCCGCGACACGAATAAACCAACAATGTGGTTGTGCGCCCAGCGCAGACTCAGTTTAGCCTGGGCATCCGCCCAGTCGGATCAGAGTTTTCGCTGACCGCATGAAGGTAGCATAGATCCTTAGCTACCCTTAAAGCGCTTAGTGAAGAGTCTGATCAGACTGGGTGGATACCCAAGCTGATCTGAGTCTGCGCTGGGCGCACAACCACTTTGTTGGTTTTCACGTGTCGCGGATCAATTATGTTTATTGTGTGTCCTCGTCATCTCTTTGCTTAAATGATAATCCTCAGACATAAAGTAAACGAAAAATAATGAATGATATTAATGGAGTTGCTGCTACCGTAAAGTTCTAAGTTTTGGGTCAGAACAAACAATGCAGACCCAGAACAGACTGCTCCCTCAGGTTCAATCAGGGTCTCTACGGTTTGCCATTCCAAATGCATATTTTGAAGGCATTAAAGCACTGAATATCCAAACTGATTCATTTTCAGAACAATTACGGTAAATATTTTAGCTGTTCTTATTCTTAGATTATTCAGAATAAGCTGTGTGTCTCGAAATATTTACTAGAACAGAACAGAACAGAATAGAACATACCTTTATTAAAACTCAAGTCAAAGACATGACATATGAGTTTTTATACAGCAAAAGATATTAAAGAAGCATGGAAGACATTTTGTAAACTTATATGTAGCACGACTGTTCGCCTATAATAATTCTGTTCTAAGAAGGATAATTTACTTTAATATAGAAATGAATTATATTTTTGTGGATTTTATCGATGTGTAAACGCCGGCGAATCACTCACAAACTGAATATAGCCCGAAGGGCTTTATGTTAAGTTTGTGAGTGATTCGCCGGCGTTTACACATCCATAAAAATTCATTTCTTATAATTCCACCTCGGCCATCTTTTTCTCAAAATTGTCAGCTATATGAGTATCGTAGTAATCGGCGCCAAGAAAATAGTTCCAAGTAGTGCCAGATTTCTGGCTCAGGGAGTTTATCGAAGTATAAACGTCGGCTCATTTTCGCTCTTGACCAATCAAATTGCGCTAAATTAGTATTAGGAAGTTGAGTTGGAATTATAAGGGAATATCACATGAAATTTATTTTCAAATAAAAATCATTTTTACGACGTGAAAAAGGCAAAAAACTCTTACTTGTTAGAAAGCTGTGCTTATTTGAACACTGTGTCCCAATATAGAGGATCTTTCACGAGTGGCCATTTCATTCGAAAGTTATGAAACGAGCCTTCGGCGAGTTGTATAAAATTTATATGAAATGAGCTCGAGTGTAAGATTCTGTTATCATATTACCCTTTAAAATGTGATTCTGTCGCCTTCAAAATGAACATTATTTCAATAAAAAGACGCGTTGTTGACACGGTCGTTGCCAATGACGTTGTATGTACGCATCAAAATGGTTTTGCACGTGTGGTCATACGAGTTCTATGACACGATGTTATCCACAGAATACCAGTGACGTCATATGATAAAAAGTAATTGATTTTTATGTAAATTATGTTATAGTGGTTTAGTCTATGGTGTCATTTTCTTCAAACATTTAAATCATAAATGTTTTCTTCTAAATACTTGGTGAACAATGTTAAACTTTGCTTTTTGAATATGCCTTAGGCTTTGTTATTCTGACGCGACTACATAAATGCTTTGATGTCTTTTTGACAGGTTATTCTAGTTCTTCAGATCAGATGACGAAAACAAACAGCAGTAATCTACAGAGTAATACTGAGAACAGAAACTTGTCAGGTTGGTAGATTCCCAGCAGGCACATGACGTAGAAATGATGTCGTACTGACGTCCATGCGACGTGATGACGTCACATGGACGTCAGTACGACGTCGTTTCGACGTCATGTGCCCGCTGGGTTGCCTAACGAACTCGATATTTGTTATTGCTGAAATAATGAAAATATAAACATTAATCATGCAAGCTGAGAAGCAAACAAAATACCCTATTCCCTTTAGTTCAATCATAGTTTGTATTAAAATACAGTAAATATAATCGCATTAACATATAAATCATAAAAAAACATTTAAAGGATCGGAATGGAATCTAGAGCATATGGAATATCAAAAATGGCGGAATTCCGAGTCATTTTGAAAACACAGCTCCTCTGGGGCCTGTGCTAGTGGGCGTGAGCAGTGTTGCAGCGTTGCAGCATTACATAACTGCATAAAACAGACTCAGTTAAAACAAGTTAGATTTTTTCGCTTGTCTGTGTGTCCTTTGCTAGCATAGGATCTTATCTTCACTGCAACTGGTGTTCAACAATTAATTGTCGTGATGCAGCCAATGAAAGCTTCCCTGTACTGCATCACTATAAAAATGATCTGTTTTTGGCCATTTGGATCATTTGACTCAGTCATTTTGAAAATAAAGTTTTGCGGACGCCGGTATATTAGGGGAATGGGGTAGTGTTGCTACATTACTGCACATGAACAGAGTAGGCAATGCTCAGGAACCGACATCGTTTTTTGCACATTCTGTCCTGAACACCAAAGGAAAGAAAACAAAAAAAGTAAAGAAGGCACACAAAGTAAAACAAGTGGTCAGCTCTGTCTCAGCAGATGGCCTGTAGGACATTCTTAATAATGTACAGAAAATCAAGAATAACTAAAAACCCACAAACAACTACTTTAATAGAAATAAATCACAACAGAAGCATTGCCTTGGAACGGTCAGCAATGAATTATTAGGGGCGGGGAGCTTTTATCGGCTTTCCATGGCATAAGGCTCGCCATGGATGATCCTGTTGTGGTTTATAAACATAGAGCTTATTCGGTCCGCGTGAAGGCCTTCTAACTCATCAATGTATCAAAACAGCAAACTGTAATGGAACAAGACGAGCCCTCAGAATGAGCAAGAACAACACTAAATGCTGCAGCAAAAGATACGCAACAATTTAACCCCGTACGGCCCGACCAAAGACAGATTATGAAGTCCTTTCCGACGCCCAAACCAGTTTGGTAAAAATAAGTTTTAAGGTCGGAGCCCCGTTAAGTCTGAGACCCGACCCACCAGACTGAGCAAAACCGGGTCGGCTATTTTCGTTTGTCTGATGTTTTCCTTGCTTCCAGTGGAAATGCCCTCAGAGTGTATTTTGTCTTCACTGCAGCTGGTGTTAATGGCATACAAATTGTCATGTCTAACAGTTCATCTGCTTTGTTTAACGTTATGTAGATGTTTCAGGTGAAAAAATGATGGCCTTTAGGTTTTATGTAAGTATCGCTATGTGCACATAATTGATGCTTGTGTATCTGTGATTTTCATCAGTGTTGGTAAGCAGAAAGTAAGGAAAAGGTTTCGTTGCAGATAAAAGATTTAAGGTTGTATATAAATACCCATAATACAAGATATAGAATACATGTCGAAGGTGATGGTCGTAGCAGTGCAACTTGGTGGAAGATTAGCACCATATTATATTAGCACTCACTGATCACGTTGATGTACCTTAAGGATATTCGACAATCAGGCATAACTCTATATATTACACCTCACTCAATCTGATGCACACGCGGGCTAAAATTAGACGCCATTTCATTTATATTTAAGGCGAATGGAATCCCTATTATGGGTATAGAATCCCGTCCTGAAGAATTTGTCGCCCTTGTTATACAGCGTTCCTGTTAAAGAAAATAATTTGCTCTGTCGAGAAGCAATTTTTTTCTCTTAAGAATTGTCCCATTCTCAAAGAGCTTTGTCGTGAAGGGAAGCAAACACAAGTTGTATACCTTTTTTAGAAATGGTGAAAATATATGGCGGCGTATCTGCTTTAATTGTAAATGCTTTCATTGCTCTTGAATGAGATCATTTACGACTTTTATTTGCCATGTTCTAATGTTATTTTATAATAATTATGTAAATTTGTGTAATATCTAAAATGTATAGCCAAAATCTTAAGAAGAAGAGTGTTACGGGACATTTTGTATTCCCGTCATTTCAACAATTAGGGGAACTCAAAGTTGTCATTTGGGGAGGTCAAATTGTTTTCGAAAATTTCGTTTTATGGCAACGCGTCAGCGACTTACCTCACTAAATGACAATTATCAGTGCACCCTATTTGAATGCATTGTTTTACATTTTTGCCTTTCAAAGTGTACCTCTTTGCACTCTTAGCAAGTCAAAGACCGAGTGCAATAGTGCATCAGGTTGTCCACAGCACCGAGGGGTAGTGGTTTTGACAATACAACAAAACAGACATGAACTATTTTTTATTACCCATTCCTTTTTTTATACTGCATATGACATTTTGGCAGATATATTTATTTTCCTACGACAAAATATTAACACAGAACATAATACTTTATCAAATTTTATCAAACAGTTTTTGACGTTATCCAAACAGACGTCGCGTTATATTCCAAAGTGCATTAGAATGTGCCTTCAATTGTTTCATGTTCTATGTTAGTCTCTATGAAAAAAAAATGAATGAAACTTATGTATGGTCAAAGCAATGTACGTAGATAATTTCTACAGATGGCGTGTTAGTCGAATGAGGTATAGGCATAATACGACAAGCGACGTATTCTTTTCGTGTTAAAATGTAATATTTACATTCTTGGTGTATTTACTGAAAAGCCCTATAGTAAACCATTGGAACGTAATGTAGTTTACATTCCAATAATTACATCGAGACACGCGACGTCAATGACGTAAAAATAAACAATGGCTCTCTACAACCTGATTGGACGTCAGCAACGTCATGGCGTCATGCATGCCGTTCTGCTGTTAGCAGAAAAAACTGCGTGTACATGTTTTACTGCTTCAATTTTTGCGCTTATATAAGATTTTTCATAAAAAATTTGATTGAAACAAATGCAAATATAAGCAATGAAATTAATTTTTCTGATGTTTACCGAAGTGTAAACTACATTGGGTCACTAGCAAAGTTCACATGAACCCCTTCGGGGTTCATTCACTTTGCACGCATTCACTAGCAAAGTTCACATGAACCCCTTCGGGGTTCATTCACTTTGCACGTGACCCAATGTAGTTTACACTTCGATAAACCTCAGAAAAATGAAATTCATTCCTTAATTCATTTACACTAAGGCACTGCATATGAAACATATACAGAAAAGTCATAAATGCAATATATTTATTTTGCAGTTGTATCTCATCACCGACGTAAGTAGAAACGTGGTGAAATTTTATTTTTTTTTTGCCATGTGTGTACGGTGTTGTTGGGTTTATAATCATGAATTCTTTTAATTTGTTGGGGGTGATTTGTAGCCATGTACTATATTCAGGGCAAGACAGTATGCCTATTAAATAATGATAAAAGTTTAGATCCTTTAAGAGCAAAGAAAACATTCATAAGTAAGAAGTTGGGCCATACCGCGGTTTCGGCTATTCAAGCCTCATCAGTGACCCTTTAAATCTGGCACAAGGAGCCAGAGGAAAAAAACAGTAAATTTGCAGGTTTAACATGGCAGTCGTCTCAAAGACTGATATAAGTCGAAAAATACCAAAATAATTCAAATTTGTTTAGAAAATGAATCTAAACGTATGTTCATTTCTGACTTCTCAGAATATATGCCATGATCTCAAAGGACCAAAAGGAAAATATAATCTGCACTATAGATGAAATTTTGGACTAACTTTCTATAAGAAAAAGGACGTTTTAAATCTAATTGAACTTTGACATTTGTATTGTGTGTTGATTTTCTTAAAACTGCCCTGATTTGTTTGTTATGACGGTGGCAGCTTTTCAGGGGTGATTAGGAAACATTTTCCTTATACATTTGATTAAGTGGTTTGGGAAAAGTTACTTTGAGTTTTTTTTATATTGTGAAATACTGTTAACCCCTGATACGCCTAAATAGCTGACGACAGAATTTACGCCTGCAAAATGAAAATAAATATTTCGTTCAAATGTATCATTTAGAAATCAACGAATAGAGGGTAAACCAGTGTAGATACAGATGAGGCGGCTCACCATGAGCCGACTCAACTGACTTTACAATGCGAAAATTCAACTATTAAATGATTTACATTTTGGCGTTTTCTCTGTTAGAATTATGTTTAACTTATTGTTTCTCGTCTTTCATGGGATAAACAAAATCAATCTTATCCATTACAAAGTTGGCTTTACCATATGCGCAATGAATCTGCATATTTAATGCCCAACACCCAATATTTAATATGATTGTATGGGTATTAGATATGGGTATCCGATCAAAAGGGGCTTCCTTGATAAAAGTTGAATATGAATTCTGAAATTTCGTAGGATATCGAGCCAAGATCATGTAGCATTTTACAGTTTGCAGTATATCTCTAACAATCCTTTGACAAAAGTTGTTGTAGTGGCCTCGTTGGGCAGGTTTGACTCAGAAATTTCTTATCAACCCATCGTGTCAGCATCTTTTCTTAAATACTGAATCAGACGTTTTAAAGTTTTTTTGTTGTTGTTGTTTTTTTGTAAGAAAGTTTTGTTCCTAAAATTTTGGACTAACTTTCTATAAGAAAAAGGACGTTTTAAATCTAATTGAACTTTGACATTTGTATTGTGTGTTGATTTTCTTATTAAACTGATAAGAAATAAGCTTTTGCTAAATGCAAGACATTCCTTTGACATTATTTGCTCTAAACTTCTCACAATAGTACATGTAGCTAATTACTATTTTTACAATTTTCCTTTTTCTTAATTCACAGGCATCATACTTTTGCTGGAAATAGATGCAATGGTATAATTATATATATTTAAAGGCGTGTCAGCCTCACGCGCCGCAATATGACATTTTGCATGTTAACACATAATTAAATGATTCGAGAAAATAATAGTTTGCTTGAAAAAATCTGAAGTTTCGGTTGAAAGAATTTCGGTTTGTAATGTCATTGAAAAGTTGACGGAACATGACATACACTATATGCCAATGACGTCATAGATCTGTTACCATAGCAACTAAGAGTATATATTTATGTCAGAGTAATGTCATCAAAAGGTCATTGTGCCAAGGTCCTGCAATGTATGCGTAGCTTTCTGTAATTCCATAGTGGCTATGGTAACAGATCTATGGCATTATGTTTCTTATAATTGGAGAGGAGCATGACATACAGTGTATGTCATGCTCCTCTCGATTTGTAAGTGGGATGCAATCTGAAATTCATGCAATGGGAAAATGTTATTTTCTTAAACCTATCAATAATTCATTCTCAATTGTTTTAAGTCTGTGTTGTACATATGAACTGTCATTATACACATTACATGTAAAAAAGGTATGTGGCATCCTTGGGAAATGGGTTGGATAGGAGACAGTTGTGGCTGAAAACCTAAAAAAATGGTTTGGGTAGTTAGACCGTCTATATTGAAAAGTTAGGCAAAAGTCCATGTTTTTTAAATATCACAAAGCAAATGTAGAAAAAAAAGTGAACAAAGCAAAAAAGCTTTAATAATATAGGAAACATAAACATGGATATAATTCTATGCCTATCTGATATATCAAAATTAGCTGCACTGGAAACCTTCCGACATCTACAATCAATTATTGATAGATAAATAAATATCGATAGATAAATAGATAAATAAATAATTGCAACTGTCCGAGGACGTTTTAAATAATGCATTATATTTGTACACCTAATGCTGTACATATTTTGTAATCTGGCTCCGAGGTTATAAAACGTTTTTTTTCATGATCAACTGAGAATGTGCTCAAACTTAAATATTGAATAGAATTCAAAATACTAAACAAGGCTTCTTCTGAGCTTTCAAACCTGAGACATAATGTAAAAAGCAAACATTGGAAACGATAAAAAGCTCTGCAAAATGCACAAAATTTCTTTAGCAAGAGTTTGAGTGTTCATTTTCAGCTGAGTTGAGCATAAGAAAAAAGCTTTATAACCTCGGGGTCAGGGAAGGATGAAAAAATGAGAATAGAGAATTGCAGTTCACACCTTGTTAAGTGTGTTTTAAATGATGTTACGAAACGAAAAAGAGTTGTTGCGAAACGAAAAAGAGCTAGTTACCAAACGACCTAGTCATCAGGTCGTTTGGTAACTATGACTCTTTTTCTTTTCGTAAAGGCTTTTTTTCGTTGTGTAGCAGTCCTTGTATATACATTGTTACCCAGGTGTGAATTAGAGTTTCATGGAGAGTATAGCGAATCCTAATAGTCTTCCCAGCATTTCTTTTTACAAACTTCCAGAAGCAATATAGATGCGCTGTGGTCGAGTGGTTAGAGGCGCTCGATTATGGCGCAGAAGCTTAGGTCACGGGTTAGAATCCGGGTTGGGCCAGCCGGCGACTGGAAAACTCTCTTTTAAACTCTGTAGTAAATGGGTACCTTTTTCGAGCCAGGGAAAGATAAGGCAGCGAAAGGAGAGAGAAGGGCCCCGCCTTTAATAGGCCGAAGATACAGTTGGTATTTAACCCTAACTACCCATAGGCTATGAGGAACCTTTATCTTGACCGTCAGTGGCTTTCTAAAATGTATTATCGTATCCATTTCAGACCGCAATGGGCAAGTTTCCCCGCAGGCCAGCTCGGCATTAATTAAACCACAAACAGGTACATTTATTACTTACGGGACTTACTATCATTTATGAATTGGATGAGTCCATTTATGGTTTTAGGGGTGTCTGGTTTATTTCTTCTTATCACAGTTTATTGAATTTCTGTACATTTTATGCAAACTGTGTAGACCCTGATCAGACGCCGCAATCTGCGGCGTCTGATTAGGGCTTACACTATTAGCTTAAGTCCTTTTTATGAGTTAATCTGCTGTTAACGGTATACAGAGGACCAGCTGCCAATTTCCGATGTAATTGAAATATTTGAGTATTGGGCATATACTTGAAAATCTCCACTCCAGTGGCGAGCCTTATTGTGTTTTAACACATTTTACTTATTGCTAAATATGTGGATTACTTGAAAATCATTTCGTCTTAGAGGAGCTGGCAACATTGTGATGTTGCAGCTGGCAACGTTGTGGTGTTGCTGCATTACTCGTTTATAAGATGGGGTTTTCTCTCCACAGAATTACACCAAATTGTGTTATTCCGCTATTACGATACCAGAGCTCTAGATACCAGAGCTCTAGATAAAAGGGAGTATTTGATGATAATTAAGGATAATTTTACTTATTTCTCATTTAAACCATATGTTGTGACCCCTCATCTGAACCGTCTCAACGAGATTGTGACCCCTCATCTGAACCGTCTCAACGAGACGGTTCAGATGAGGGGTCACAACATATGTTTTTAAGCAGAACTAACAAAAATTATCCCTAATTATCATCAAATACTCCCTCTCATCTAGAGCTCTAGAAAGAGAGAGTATTTGATGATAATTAAGGATAATTTTACTTATTTCTTATTTAAACCATATGTTGTGACCCCTCATCTGAACCGTCTCAACAAGACGGTTCAGATGAGGGGTCACAACATATGTTTTTATGCAGACCTAACAAAAATTATCCCTAATTATCATCAAATACTCCCTCTTATCTAGAAGTCTGGACACGCTTTCTCTAGTTTAGTAATATTTATTGCATTTTTATACTCTCTAGCAAAATAATCTCATAAGTCTGAATCCATCGTGTAAGTCTTGTGAGACAGATCTAGAGTTTGGGACTGTTTTGGAAGGTTAAACCCGAAAAAAAACCCCAAAAAAACGGTACATCGTCTCAACTGTTGCCTACTAGATCCATATTAATTCTCTCTGTGTGTGTGAATATGTGTGTGCATGCGTGTGTGTGGTTCAAAATACTGCACAGGAATGTCAAAGCGTAAAGAAACAGCGAAGTTAAAACAAGCCACATAGCTGTCCTGTGATCAGATACTTAGACTAACTTGCTGACTTAAATCCGACTACGCAGGTGTGTCAGCACAGTCTGATCTGAGTCAGTTTACACATGATACACGTTACATTTACCTATGTTGTAGCTTATACAATATTCTTAAATTTCAGCATTCCGCGGAAACTGGCAGCTACAACAGTCAGGTAAGTGCTACATTGTTTCACTTATTTTTTCATCTAGTATTTATTTAATGATTATTTATTCTTATGTTTATTTTCATTTATTTAGATTTATTTTTGGTCTGCTCTTCTCAACACCAAAGTACTTCAGGTCATATTCCTGGGTCCGATTAGGCGGTAGTCTTTTTTAATCAAAAGGGCGTTTTCGAACCCTTGGACCTTTTTTGGTTTTAGTGAAAGGTGTAAGATTTTGTTAGCCCTGTCTTGAATTATTTGATAAAAATCGACTTTTGGAGCGTAAAAGTTGTGAATCTTACATTTGGTGTAATGATCACAATGTCAGCCATACTGCTGTACTGAATAAGAATAGCCACTCTTCTTCGAAAGGTCATTTCCAAGCCTGTTTCAGCCCTTTCTGTATCTCATAATCTGCAAGTTTTTAACCTACCTAACAAATGTCCTGTTAGACAGCGACCAATTTTCTATTCTACCATTTCCAACAGCCGGACCGGGTAGAGCAGTCGGTAGCGCGTCTGACTCAAGAGCCAGAGGCCACAGGTTCGATACCCGTTCCGGCCACTTACTTCCGTTTCTTCTGCTGCTGATTCAAGATGGGCAGTTATCAGTTACTGGCGAAAGTATGTGTACTTAGTACTGGTCAACCGCTTAGGAGGTCTAAGTCTACCCAGGAATAGTGTGGTTAGGTTAACTGACCGTCCCGACAGTTTACCTTGGACGTAAAGCAGCAGCAACAGCAACACTAACCATTTCCAGTTTTGTTTAAAACATGTGAGACACCGAAAACTACATATTCTCTCGTCGACAGCTTCGTTTAACACCGGCACGCCGGTGTTAAACGAAGTTGGCGACGGCAGAATACGATGTTTGTCGGAAATTGACGATGTTTGGCGGAATTATCCGATTTCTCTGTTGTATATGACTTTGTTGTCTTTTCAGAGCCAAGGACGCAAAGGATAGCCAGTCCTGATGTTTTAACCTACACAGATGCTTAAAGTGAAAGGGGACAGTTATAGGGGAGATAAGTCTTTGCCCTTAGGAAGTTATCCCCCTTGCATTGGGGGCTTCTTATAAAGAAAAGAACTTACTGCTCAGAAGAGAAAACTCTTCAGTTAGTTATAGTCTCTGTTTGAAGAAGAGAGTGTCTTCCAGGAAAACCAAACAGGACGTCATCAAACTTTTTGTTTAGAAAAGGGCTTGTCTTCCATGAAAATGACCAGGACGTCATTAAAGTTGTTTTTTTCCTTAGAAAAATGGTGAAAAAAAAACAGACATGTATCAATTCACCTTAAAAGGGAATACCATAAATAATCATAAAAATTGAGCTGCGACACGAGAAAACCAACAATATGGTTGTGCGCCCAGCGAAAACTCAGATTAGCCTGGGCATCCGCCTAGTCTGGTCAGACTCTTCGCTAAGCGCTTAAAGGGTAGCTAAGGGACTGAGCTACCCCCATGCGGACAGCGAAGACTCTGATCAGACTGGGCGGAAGCCCAGGCTGATCTGAATCTGCGCTGGACGCACAACAACATTGTTGGTTTTCTCGTGTCGCGGCTCAAAATATGGGCATTGACTTTACTTAACATACAATGAGATTCAGAGTAGACGTCTTCTTCTAGGACTACACTGTTTTCTTCTGTGCTAGAATTTGTTGTATCCTTTCTAAGAGGGCCACGCCCAGAATGTCACTTAAAAGTCACTTGTTAGTGTATAACTGGCCAATGCGACGACAACTTAGCACCTGACATAAACCCACAAACAGTATCGCACGTGTTCAGTGTCCCACGATAAGTCCGTGTTTTTACCTCACATAGAATAGAGGGGTGTATACCTGTTTACAATAGATGTGGTTTTTGAAAAGTTAATTCACCTTTTCGAAGTCACACCTACTTTAAACAGGTAAACATCTCTTCATTAAATGTGAGGTAAAATCACGGACTTATTGTGAGACATTCAAACACGTGTGATATTGGCCCACTTCGACTCGAACTGTAGTAGCTACTATATTAACTAAAGTTTCAATCAAACTGCGATGGTAGCTACTAAAATTACGTCATGAACTTACGAAAGATCAACCTAGGTCTGGACCGCCGTTACTCTAGTTGCTAGATGGCGGCCGCTGAAGACTCTCGCGTTTTGTGGATGTACAAAGAGTATTTGTTTTACTGAGTTGTTTCTTTTCCATTATTTTAGGGCACATTTATCATTTAATCTATAAAATTATCGATTTTAAAGACGACATGCATGGAAAAGGCAATGAAATGCACAGTATTTATTTCAGTTTCCATGACAATCTACTATTGTTGCAACTTTGGCGTTCGACTGGTAATGCGAGTGCGCATGCCCAAAAATGCTACTATGGTAGGAACTTCAGTTCGAGTCGAAAAGGGCCATTGTTTGTGTAACCATGTCACATACTAACTTGTAGCTGCATTGGTCAGTTATACACTATCATGTGGCTTTTGAGTGACATTCTGGGTGTTGCTCGGAAAGGTTTATTGCTTAATTTGTTCCAGTACTTGGAGTTTTCAGAAAATCAAGTTGTTAAAACAGCAAGATGTTTAAAAGGAAAGCAGGTGTATTGTGTTAGGATGGGTTTACACGGCGATATATGTTGCATGACTGTCATGCAACATGACGTGTCAAGCAACATATGTCACCGTATACATCCATCTTAGCGTTCAGGAAGATCAAAGGAACAAAGTTATCAATCCAAATTTTTAATCAGCAAATACAATTATTTTAATTTATTTATCAATATAATTATATGTAGCAGTAGACTATTTTAATAGTGTTAGCCGGGCCGGGTAGCGCAATCGGTAGGGCACCTGACTCGTAAGTCAGAGGTCCTGGGTTCGAATCCCGGTCTGGCCACATACTTTCGTTTCTCCTTCCGCTGATTCAAGAAGGGCAGTTGTCAGTTACTGGCGAAAGTATGTGCACTTAGTACTGGTTAACCGCTTAGGAGGTCTAAGCCTGCCCAGGAATAGTGTGGTTAGGTTAACTGACCGTCCCGACATGACCTTAGTTGTTTACCGTGGACGTTAAGCATCAAATCAACCAACCAAAACAATAATAGTGTTAAATTCCCCCTTAGACGTGATTTTGCGCCCTGCCCCGAAAACAACAAGACATTGAAACACGGACGGTAGGAGAACACAGGCCCGGATCCAGCCCATCACTTACTGGTGGGGCTCTGGCTAACTGGTGGGGCTGGGAGGTGCCGAAATGTAGTTGTGTGTGGGAGAGGGCTTGAAAATATGACATATTAATGGTTCAATTTCAAGAGATTTTTTTATATATTTTTACCTTGAAATATATGTTGTGATATCTCATTAGAATCGCCTCCTCGAGGCGATTCTAATGAGATTTCACAACGTATATTTTGAATATTTTGATCTAACCACATTGAATATTTTTTCTCAAACTGTCATCAGATGCTTCTTATTATCTGGAGGACTACATAATAATTATTATATACAACACAGAGGCCAACTGGCGGGGCTGCAGCCCCAAAGCCCACCCCCTGGATCCGGGGCTGGAACATTTTGATTAGCTGAAGCTGTCGTACAACCTGATCCAAGTGTGTCTATTTGTGTGTTGATCCTGCGAAATCTTTACAATAAGCTTAATGGTGAAATCTCGGAGACTTTGATCAGGACACGTATATGCACTGGCTGGTCATAGTCTTTACTCTTCTCTTAAGCTATACACTTTTTTAGCTCCGATTTTAAGTTTAATGAGTTGTAGTTTGTATATGTTGTTTGAAACCAGATTCATCTTATTGCGCATAAAAGCTACTCTAGTATGATCATAATGATTATGATTTCATGTTTGTAAATATGATATGTATATTACACAGGGATGTGTCAGATTCTCTATTGTTCCGAGGTCTTATTTCATTAATATAGGGATCAAACATGTTTTTTTTCATTATATTAACATTTGCCAGGTCCCACTGGGGTGGTTGAAAAACTCGGCCTTCGGCCCTGAGGTCCCGAAGGATCTGCTGACACTTTGGGGTTTTCAGCCTGGTAAATTTAAATGCTATGAAAAACCATGTTTGATCGTTATTATTGCATAAATTCAACTACAATGTAATAAAAATGAAGAAAATATTTGGGCACTTTTTTCGGCCTCATCGCCACAACCTTGCTGATTCCTACACGCACTATGCATTGCTATAAAAATCCTCGTTTCAGGCCATGGTCTGCTGTCATGAATTTTAGTCCAACCTTAAGCAGCAGCTCATGAGTCTAAATCACTTTCACTTAAGTTTTTCACTGATTATCGCCTGCTTATCCATTTTTACAATATCCGGATCTGTATAACTCTTGTAAACAAGTCTTTAATCGGTAGCTACTATTGCAAACTTGCCGATTGTTTCTACTGCCCTGCAACTTGCAAACGAAAAGTCGCAAAGACAATGATTATAGCACGTGAATCGCCTTGTTTATACATTGTTTTGTGCTCGTTAAAACATGCCTGCTAATAGCGTATGGCACCGACATTTATGCAATTATAAACTAGATCCAGCTGGCAAAATAGTTGGTGCAACGCTTTATCTAGGTTGTGTAATGTAACTATCTCGGTTTAAAAGCTGGATTTGATACGGATTAAGAATCACAGGGTTTTTTTTGCTATTGCGAATGCAAATCAAGGTTCAATGCACATGTGACGTCAAAATGACACTATCTATATTTAAATTGGTCAACATTCAACTGACGTCATTTAAGCGCCGTTATAGAGGCTGCCGAATTAAAAAAACAAAACAAAAACAAACAGATACTGTGAAAATGTGAAAACTACGTTATCCAAAATAATTACATTACTGCAATTTACTCGCGATTTTGGTATCTAAACGTAAAGATTTCGGCATAAGTACATGTAAACGCAATGCATTTAGTAAAATCGTCGCAATGTATTTAGTAAACTCGTCGCGATGTATTTAGTAAACTCGTCGCAGCAATACAATGCGTACAGATAATTTGCGTACTAATCCACCAAGGGAATATCATCTGTAACACATGACGTATTTGCACTCTCAGACGTGACACCGTATGATAAAAATCAAATATTCTTTCATAGAATCCCATGTGTTGTTTAAGGTCATGTTTGAATAAAATAAATCCCATGTGAAAATCATGGAAATTATTCTCATGCTGTTTGAATATCGTTTTAGACTTGCTTATTCATATTTCGGGTCGTTACTTGTTTAAATGATGTTTTACAAACGTTACGTTGCCACCCTGGTATAAGCACTTTGTTTTCACTTTTATAAACGGAATATTACATTCTTGGTGTATTTACTGAAAAGCCATATAGTAAACCATTGGAGCGTAATGTAGTTTACATTCCAATAATTAAATTGAGACACGCGACGTCAATGACGTTAAAATAAACAATGACTCTCTACAATCTGATTGGACGTCAGCTATGTCATGACGTCATGCATGCTGTTCTGTTGTTAGCAGAAAAACTGCGTGTACATGTTTTACTGCTTCAATTTTAGCGCATATATAAGATTTTTCATGAAAGATGTGATTGAAACGAATGAAAATATAAGCAATGAATTTAATTTTCTGTTGTTTATCGAAGTGTAAACTACATTGGACACTAGCAAAGTTTCATTCACTTTGCACGTGACCCAATGTAGTTTACACTTTAATAAACCTCAGAAAATTGAGATTCATTTCTTAAATAGCGTCATGATACAAAGCACCTTATGGACGCCGTTTTTAAAAGTTTCCAAGACAGTTTCGATGAGTTTTTCAATGGAGTTAGACGGTAAAATACAAGAATAACGATCATACATAATTGTTTCATTGCATTAAGATTTACCGGGTCCCTTGGAAGAGGTTTGAACATGAGGATATTTCAAAACAGCTTCCTCGGGACCCGGCAAATGTTATTGTATGAAAAACATGAGTAAACCGTATATTTGAATCAGTTTACTAGTGCATATACCCTTTTGGTACTGCAAATCTTACAATATAATTCTCTGCGCTATATACGGTGGATTTTATTTTACATTGCTAGATGTTATTAACCAATATTATTCATATTTTTTTGTGTGGAGGGATTTATTTTAAGGAAGACGCACTTTTATGTTTTGCAATAGTAGCCCTGTGGGATTGCTTTCATTAAAAGCTAGCCACCTGACAACTTTGAAGACCCAAAAATGAAACTGATTTTTTATATGTTAATAAACAAGCTGAAAGGGGAAAAGACCGAGAAATGCTAAAAACGAAAATCACAATGACTTGGAATTATGTTTGAGTCGCGACACGAGAAAACCAACAAAGTGGTTGTGCGTCCAGCGCAGACTCAGATCAGCCTGGGCATCCGCCCAGTCTGATCAGAGTCTTCGCTGTCCGCACGGAGGTAGCTTAGAACCTTAGCTACCCTTTAAGCGCCTAGCGAAGAGTCTTATCAGACTTGGCAGATTCCCAGGTTGATCTGAGTCTGCGCTGGGCGCATAACCACATTGTTGGTTTTCTCGTGTCGCGGCTCATGTGTTTCAGAATCTAAGCTTTTGCGCGTAATTTCATTGAAATAAAGCATCCTCATACGAGGATTAACGGTTGAAGAATCTTATGATACAACGGATATGCGTCATGTACATGTAGGCATACCTTAC
The DNA here is from genome assembly GCA_963989385.1 of Ctena decussata. Taxonomy (NCBI): domain Eukaryota; kingdom Metazoa; phylum Mollusca; class Bivalvia; order Lucinida; family Lucinidae; genus Ctena; species Ctena decussata. Next base: position 23,561,815 of record OZ022502.1, read on the forward strand.
ATAATGCTTCACAAGTTATAAAGTATATTAAAAGTCTTCTTAAGCCGGCGCTAGGGGGGCGTATGCAGCCTTGCAAATGCCACTGCCCTTATACGAATAGTCTTAATAAAATCCAGACTCCGAATTGGGTTTTCAAGAAATAGATCAGCTCTAGCATTGAATGTTTGAGTACTGATGATGATTCACTGTTTGGGGGTCAGTTGTAAAGTAGATCATATCACTCGCGCTCCGCGCTCGAGATATGTCTTCTTACAACTGACCGACAAACAGTGAAATATTACTCAACAATTCAATGCTAGAGATGAACTATTTCGAGTCTAACCTCAAAGACGCTGATTAAGTACATGTACACGTTTCATTCAAACTGTCCTTACTGCTAGCGCGTTCATGCTTCCGCCAATTTTCTTAACTGTTTCTAAGGTAAATGTACGTTTTTATGGCGATTTTAGAAAGAAAAAGAGACGTTACACCGTCTGAGGTCTGAAAACGTCATAAAATACGTCAGTTATTGCCAGTGACGTCAGCAATGTGACTGACGAGCCCCGACAAAGTGAACTGTTGCAGAATAGAACACGAAGACTTTCCATTTCTTCTAAAGACGCACTGTGTTAAAATTTTATATACATGTAACACGGAATTAAACAACTCGAGAATGATTATTTGTTGGAGACAGTTAATGGAGGAATATATAGAGAATACTATGTTAGTGTCTTTTGATATCAAGTTTATCAGGCGAGACCAGAAACAGCGTAGGAATGGCGAGGCTTGCCGAGCCAGTCCGGCGTGTTTCTGGTCGAGCCTGATAAACTTGATATCGAAAGACACTTACATGGTTTTCTGTTTATGATGCACCATTAGAAGGCTTTAAGGTTTAAAGAGGCTCAAACAAATAAAAAGCAAACGCAATTTTGTTCGAACTTGCTGACGTCGCGAATGCGTTATGACGTAAGTCGGTGACGTCATTCAACCAATCGAAAGCTGTTACCACGGCCAACGTCATTATACAGCCAATCGTCTTCAGAGATCGCTTCTAAAGGCATGACCTGATAACATTCGCGCAAGCGCAGTTCTACAGTGACATGATATCACATTGTGTTATCATACCCCTGTTATCAGTGAAATTTTGCAGCAGATGCATGATAAATACCTGTGTTAAGTAGGCGTAGTTTTCGAAACTGTTAAATTCAAAATTGTGCTACAGCCCACATTAGCATTGGTCTTACTACTTACTAGATCAGCTAAGTAATAGTTATACCATGGTTTGTCCGCCTGTACGAGGAGATAATCCACGAGCTTTAGCGTGTGGATTATCTCCCGCACGGGTGGACAAATCCTGGTTTAACTATAGGAGATAACGGGAATCCCCGGAGTGACGTCATCGGATGATCACGTGGGTAGATTGGTTGGCAAAAAGATAGCGACAGACAGTGGTCTTCTATGGAATTTTGCCGAAAATTAACCTCTGAGAAGCGTAAAATATAGTTTAGAAAGCTGCGAATAAATAGAAACCGATAAAACCAGTGCAAATATTGTTTTAATCGCTTGTCGCGCGAAAAAAGAGAGTTATTTAATATTATTTAAAGTTATTTAATTACTCGACATACATTGACTCGCTTGGGAACAGGACTTTTTCTCTTAATAACTTTGACTTAAAAAGAAAAATAAATAAATGAAATAAAAATACAATAAATCGGAGGTACTAAAGATCAGTATTTTAACCTTTAAACCTTTTCGACAATCAAGGTGATTATTAGATAGAACACGGGTAATAGAAAATGAAAGACAATAAAATATAGAACTTGTATCCAACGAGAAGTAATGCAAAATTTATAAAACATACTGATCTGATTTAGGGATAAGAAAATGTAAAAAATAAATAAGTAAATGAATTTATATTCATGACTGCGATTCAAAAGAGAATGTTATAAAACAGTAAAGAATAATATACACGTATAAGCAGAGAACCTTCTGTTTTGAAATTACTATCAGTAATCAGCACATTATTTAGTCCGAGCTCATGACACCTGAACAACAAATTCTCTCTCTCTCTCTCTCTCTCTCTCTCTCTCTCTCTCTCTCTCTCTCTCTCTCATTGTTTGCTCTTTATATTTTATTAGTGGACAAGCATATTAATATTAAACTATCATAGATTATAATAATCGAGTTTTATTTGATATTTAAATAAGCCACACCGCCCAAAACAGTTGATTATATTATACAAGTTAATATGACATTGTCACTGTAGGAAACCCGCGGCGTTCTTTGAAATATGATAAATAAAGACATTCCTTATCAACAGACCCGCTGAATATCGGATACATTCATTATAAACTATAAACAACCGGTTTAATTTCAAAATGTACACCAGATACAGACACATTATTTTAGAGTATCCATGCTAAAACGTACATCTAAAAGCACTTCATGTGGAACCAATTGAAATGAATTAGGAGAGAGAATAGAACAATATTTCACACTAAAATACCTACATTTCTCAGCGTTATCATTTATATAAAAATATGCATCATAATGCGCAAAATACACGGCATGATTAATTACATAGTTTAATATCACCCAATAAACGTTCAATATAGCGTGATTGATTATCGACTTTTTGCCAACCAGTGTGGGGAATACCTCGGAAATCCTTATCGATGACGTCACCGCATTTTCTCCTATTTTATACCACCCTTATCAGTGTAGACCTTGCTCATAGCATAATATTTCGTGTTAAAGTTGGCGTTTTCTGTTAAGGGTGGTATAAGATGATTAATAGCGACAATGCCCTTGTGAATATTAAAATCAGAATCAAAACGATCATTTTGTTTATTGTATGCCGAGAGTGAAATTTCTCAGAAATATGTATAGTAATTGTATGTTTGCTGAAAAAAAACAACATTGGGCCAGGTGCGAAAGAAACAAAAATTCTACCAGTCATAAATGCTCCGATGGGCACAAAATCTTGAATCAACCTTGAACCAACCTTGATTCAACGTCATGACGTTGAATCAATGTTGATTCAAGATTGATTCAAGGTTGTGTGTCTGCTGGGGCTGTAGCCATAAATATAACATACAAAATTAGCCTGAATTTTACTGCTTAATAATTGACTACACAAACAGGGGACGCAACTCTGCCATTTTCATTTTGACTCCCTTCTGAATGGGGATCTATCTTTGAAGAAAATAATTTCCTCCTTTAGGGGCAACTGATGCTTTCCTTTTAAGAGTAGATCCCTCTTTTGAAGAATTCCGTCGTCCAGGGTAACAAACAGGAAGTCTCAAAAGTTGTTCCCCTTTGTAAAAAAATGGCAGAAAAGACATGGGGTGTACCCATACATCTTAATAGGTAGTGATATAATGTGAAGCAGACCATGGCCGGCTAAAGTAGGAAAAAATGTCAAGGAGATTTATGATCCTATTAAAAGTGACTACATATTTAGAAGTTCCTTGAGACCTAGGCACAGGTTCACAACCATTCTTTAAATCAAGGAAAACCTTTTTTATTTAATAAATAAATTCATTATAAATTTCTGACATAAATACATACATTTGTAATAACAAACATATATATAGATGTCTAAGGATTGGATGTAGGCTAGGCCTATATTTATCCTCTCCTAGACGGTACAATAAATGTACAAATTATACATGTATAATAATTATACGAACAATATGAATTTGCAAAACATGTACATATATTACACCACATGTCAATTATTGTATCAAAAAGTTAAGCACATATTTTCAGTATATATCTTCAAAAAAGTATATGTGTTCAAGAATATGCAATAGAAAATTTGAAGAGATAGAAGGAAACGATTATGGTAATAATATATGAAGAAGAAAAATAAAAAGAAGAAAAGAAGAAGAAGAGGAGAAAAAGAAGAGAAGAATGTCTGCCATACCATGAAAGGTTTTATAAAGTATCGATCTTGCTACAATCTGTGATAATACAATATCTTGTCATTGATCTACTAAAGTTTGACTATGGCTTCCTTGTATCAGAACTTTAATATGCTTTCGTTTGTTTGATTTTGTTTGATTTGATGCTTAACGTCCACGGTAAACAACATGGTCATGTCGGGACGGTCAGTTAACCTAACCACACTATTCCTGGGCAGGCTTAGACCTCCTGAGCGGTTAACCAGTACTAAGTGCACATACTTTCGCCAGTAACTGACAACTGCCCTTCTTGGATCAGCGGAAGGAGAAACGAAAGTATGTGGCCAGACCGGGTTTCGAACCCAGGACCTCTGACTTATAAGTCAGGTGCCCTACCGATTGCGCTACGCGGGCCGGCTAAATTGCTTTCGTTTCGAGGCATTTATTTGTATTAACATTCAGTTGCATTGTTAATTATTTATTTATTTTTATGCATTAATTATCATTTCAATAAAAAATAAATAAAAAAAAATGAAAATGTGGACAGCGTCTCTGAGGTAAGTATGACCGGTGTTTATCTTGGCGGATTACCAGACCACGGGGACTGTGTCAACAGTATAGCGGACCGATAGTGATTGCGGAGGTGACACGTTGCCAGATGAAATCCCATTAAATTAGTTAGTCTTTGTCTAAACAGTCAGTCTTTGTCTAAAAGGAAAACCTTTGATCAATGGTTCAGATGAAGCAACTTACTCTACCCCTTCTCCTCAAAAACGGGACCAACTCCCATAGGAAAGAACTTACCCCTTTTGGCACAATCTCTCTCCCTAGCTATGGAAACAGGTTCGAGTCCGGTCAAGGAAAGGGGTGGGGGGAGGGTGCGGGGGCGAAACCTCTTTAATGTAAACGAGTTTCTTGTACGCAGTGTTTCGTTGTCACCCTCCCATCGTCCTGAAATGACTGAAATACTGTTGAAAATGAAGTAAGATAAGTCATCCATTCATTTTCTAAAGAGCCATTACCCTCAACTCCTCACTCACTCCCCTCCCAACACTTCCACTTTAGGAAGGGAGGAAGGGTAATGCCGTCCGGGGAAGTAAAATGGATAATAAGGGTACCAAGCACATATTAAGCAAGAAACGGAACTCGTAAGAAAATCCATGCATATGTATGCATGTGTTTATTCCTCTTGGGTTATTTTATCCCCTAATTTTCACACCATCTAAATTTGAAACGGAAACATTTCCCCCTTTCCCATTTCGAACTTCACCTTAAGGTCAATGGAACACTTTCAGGGGAAGCAACTCAGTCATTTTCACATTTGCCTCCTTTCTCGATGTGGGCCAACTCTTAAAGTAAAGGAGGGAAATTCTTTTCTTAAAGAGAAGACCTTTGGAAGGGCTTTGTCCTTCGAGGACCCAAAAATTATTTCCTTTTGTAAAATTATGAAAATGTATAAATAAGGAAATTTAGAATGGAAAAATGTGGAAAAAAAAATACCTTTTGTGAAATATAAAAATGTAAAAAAATGAAAAAAAAAGGAAAAATATGAAGATGAAGCTTCTACTCTAAATATCTCATATTCATTTGATTCACTTATAGCGAATGTGTACTCGCCTAGGGGAAGCAACTACTCCACTTTCATTTTTGCCTCCCTTTTTATTAAAGGTTACTCTTACAGGAAAGAATTTGCTCCCCAAGGAGCAAATTCTTTCCGTAAAGAGTAGACCTACTTTTTTTGGAAAGGCTAGACTGCAGGAAATCAGACAGGAAGGGAAGTCACGCAAGTGTTCTCCCTTTGAAAAGACAGTGGAAAAGGAACATCGTGGTGGTGTACCCATACACCTTAATCTGAAGGCAGTGATAAGTCATATATTCCATCTATTCTACAGAAATAAATGAATATACCTAGGAAGTGCCGTTCATTCTCCCGTGTGTCCAGAGCCCCGGGTTCGAGGTTAAAAAACTTTCCGGGTTCGAGGTTAAAAGAATAATCTCAAACTCAAAATAAAGCACACTGATTGGCTGCTTCCGAGCATGTGCTCGGAAGCAGCCAATCAGTGTGCTTTATTTTGAGTGTGCTCGGAAGCAGCCAACCAGTGTGCTATATTTTGAGTTTGAGAATGTACTCAAGTTTTATAACCTCTGGGCCAGATTTACAATCGTTCCTCTAAGTTAATGTCACCTTAACTTTAAGGTCTAAAGTTTCAAAGTCATGTTTTATACCTGTATGCTGGTAATTATCATATCATTTTAAGCTTGTCAACCCGTTTAGGATGTAATCCATCGATTAAACAAACTATTTTGCAAAATACTTCCCTTAAAGCTAAGGTGACCTTTGCCTTAAGGAATTATTGTGATATTGGGCGCAGGGCCCATAATTACAATTTTTCCTCACAGTTAAGGTCACTTTTTAACTTTAAGGTATGAAATTTCAAGGTCGTGCTTTACACGTTTGTACTTTAATGATTTTGTAATTTCATTCTTCGGAACCCGTTTGGGATGTACGTAATCAATTAAGGTGAGGTGGGAGAAATTCAGCGCCGCCGTGCGGCAGTTTCCGTCACTACGCTACGTAATGACGTCGAACGTTCCATTTGATAAAAACAAGATGGCGTCAACGTTAGCCGCTTATGTGATCATTCCATGGTCTGCTCACAAAATGCAAGGAGGCTGAGCACTGGGCGAAATTTAAAGGAAGTAGAAAATGCCGTAGAGGAGAAACTGAAAAAGATAGTTAGTTATCCGTGCGGAAGACTACTTGTGGGATATTTGACAGTTTCTTAACAGTTTATGGGACGGAGTTCGCAGCTTTTGAGTTAGAAAGTGCCGTAGAGAAGAAACTGAAAAAATATAGCTAGTTTTCCGTGGGGAGAAAGCTGTTCTCTGACAGTTCCTCATTAGTTTGTTAGATGGTGTTCGCAGCTGTTGAGTGGCAATAACAAAGCCTCGTGAAATTGAATCCAGAATCGTACAATGAATAGTCAGATCACTGTCTACACTTACACCACGTACTTAATAGTTAACATGGTAGCAGCCATAGACAGTCGTTATCATACCACCCACACTTTAAATACTAATCAACAAAAGCTATGCCAAATTTCAGTTATATCAAGAATTCTTAGGCTGTCCCTTGAATTTGAACACCGCCAGGCAGCCTTATCAACGTCGACGCAATGTCGTCAGAATCTTTTATCGACGTTGATACGATAATTCAACATCTGTTCTGTCAATAAGCTAAAAACAATGTGGCGTTTCTTTTTCCTTGCCTTTCTTTCACTTTTCTGTTTTTCATTTCTTATTTCTGTTTCAAGTGTATATCAAAGTATCTCCTGGACGCTAAAATGAATCAAAGCTGCCTACCATTTTTACAGAGAGAGAGAGAGAGAGAGAGTCGACGAAGTCCAGTCGTTGGACCGCCATATATTAGGCCCTTTCTTGGGTCGGGTCAGGAACTGGAAAACTTGAGTCGCTTACACTGTACAAAAGCCAAGTGGACAGGGGAATTGTTCAAATGTCATAACACGTGGAAGCCCGCCCCAACTCGGGTGCCCGTCAACTGTCTCGGGTGCCCGTCAGCTGTATGGGAGGGCATAATGGCAATGCTTTCGATTTTTTTTTAATTAAAAATACTCAGTTAAGACGGATTATGCAGAGATTTAGAGAAACGTATTACATCTGCCTTCATCCTGCACTTTCCAGACAATGACAATCATGAGTGATGAAAATTCCAGACAAATTTTGCCGATAGCCTACAAAAAGCGATAGTTGATATGTGGCGCGAAAAGTTAAGTAACGTATACGTCACCATGCGCAACGTCAACATTTCAGTCTAAAGAAACGGCAGGCCGAACATTTAATGCACTTTAACTCGAAAGTTAAGTCGGGGACCTACTATTTTTATTGCTTTAATGTGAACTTCTATCATTGGGTGATACTGTGTTAGTTTTTGAAGAAAAAAATGTGTTTTGTTTTTGTCAGAATGAAGTTTTTTATCCAAGAGGTACGAGCAAAAAAGTGCATTTTCCATATAACGCCATTATAACGTCGGGTCGAAAAAGTGGAAATATTGACGTTTTCGAGGTCAGATATCTTAAAAACGACATCGGCGACCCCCCTTTTTTATTACATTTTCTGAAAGAGGGACTGAAAATGTACAATATAAGGAAGTATGAATAAAATCATGTGTTTTGTCAATTACTCCCACCTCACCTTAAACATGAGACTACTTCGATTTTTTCCTTAAATGCTAGCTTTCGTGACACAAAATTATTTCCCTAAAAGTTAATATCACCTACAGTATAAGAAAAAATAGTAGTCCTTGGCCAAGATCTGCTATGTGCCTTGTCTATCTTATGATCAAGTTGCACATTTGAGCCGCGACTCGAGAAAACCAACAAAGTGGTTGTGCGCCCAGTGACGACTCAGATCAGACTCTTCCCTAAGCGTTTAAAGGATAGCTAAGGGCCTCAGCTACCTCCATGCGGACAGCGAAACTCTGATCAGACTGGGCGGATGCCCAGGCTGATCTGAATCTGCGCTGGGCGCACAACCACTCTGTTGGTTTTCTCGTGTCGACGCTCATTTCATTTTCAGAAGTAATCAAATACGAGGCATACCAACTGGCGCTGTATATTCAATGCTGAAAGAGACTGTATTGTAGTCCTTGCTTCCAATCCAGCATTCAATCAGGCTGAAGTTCATCAAATCATTCAGTGCTAGTATTGTTTATTATCCAGGCTCATTGTCGACAGCAGTCACTCATACCATAAATGTCTAGTTATTGGAACATATGGCTGAACGGACAGTAGAAACCTAAAGCTGGCTGCTCAGGAGCAGTCTTATCAGAGTCTACACTGCCTGCCATTGCACAAGTGCGTTTTAAAACCAAACAGTTACATTTAAGGACAATTTCAGTTGTTCAAATTTTTCAGAATTTCCACGGTATCACACAACTGCAATTTTGTTTTTATTCCTAATTGTACATGCAAAGTTGGTTTGTGATGCGTTGTGTTATAACACAAAATTAAATGACTCGAGGTTAACTGTTCGTTTGAAGAAATCTGAAGTTTCTGTTGAATGAATTTCAGTTTGTTATGTTATTGAAAAATTGGCGGAGCATGCATACCCTAGATGCCATGCTCCGATACCAATGACGTCATAAATCGGTTACCACAGTAACTTAGAATTTAAATTCATGTCAAAGTGATGTGAGCAAATATCATTCTGCCAAAGTATTAAGTACAGCAGTTGGTTATTCCATAGTTGCTATGGTAACAGAACTCTATGGCGTCACCTCACTTATAATTCGAGAGGATCATGGCATACAGTGTTTGCCACGCTCGTCTCAAATTACAAGTGAGAACTTATAATTTGGGAGGAGCATGGCATACAGTGTATGCGAAGCTCGTCTCGAATTATAAGTGAGATGATATCTAAAATTCAAACATGGGAAATTTGTGATATTTTTCAAACCTATAGTCTATTCTCAACTGATTTCATTCTCTATTTTGTGCTTTTACAAATATGTACATGTACATTACCCACATTCATGCCAAATACGCCATATTACTTTGCTATCACGTAAGCTAGTCGTGATTTATTTTGGCATGAAATATTTTGTACAAACACTCTGACTTTCCCCTTTCTGGTTCTCAAGTACATACATAATGTTTCCATCCGGATCCATTTCAAGATCGACCACGGTAGCGTTGGATAAGACTGTGGCGGGGTATTGAACTTCCAGTACTTCTACACGATTGCTAGCTTCCTTGTAAGGCCAAATCATTACGAGTGTATCAAATTTGTCGTCTTCAACGGCACATACGACAACAATGTCATTTTCCCTGTTTCCGACCATGGTCAAGGGTTTCAGTTTACTAACCGGTGTCCCGACATCAGCTCCCTTTAGACTTATGATAACATCAGTCTCCATGCGTTCAGAACTGAACGACAATTTTCCTATTGCAAGTTCGTCCAGTTCATCGTTATACTTGGCGAAAAATAGTCCTTTCTTTATACTACATAAAAGAGAAACGTTCTCAAATGTAACAGGAATAACTCTTTCGCTCTGTTCTGTGAAATTGAAGTGTCTCAAATAATTTTTAGGGACAGATGTTTCTGTTGTTATTGAACGGTACGATGCTCTGAACAAATTTTCCTCGTGTATTGAGGAAAACGAAAATGAACGACTTTTATTCTTTATAGACTTAAAATTGCGAACACATTCCAAATTACTAGGGCTGCAATTATTAAACTTTGCTATTTTTGTTCTAAAACATGTTCCGTATGTGTTTAGTGCACTTGTACCAAAGTATATAAATGTTGTTACTAAGCCTGCAGTTGAATCACTATTACCAATAAAACAAAGTAAGCATGATTCCTCCGGTCTATAAATTTTCGGATATCCTCCGTTAACATCAAACAGAGAAGGCACAACAAGAATATTAATAAAACAGGTAGCAATTGCAACATTTAAATCGCTCCTTAACACCACAATTATATAAGGATTTTCAATTTCATTCATCCCTATAAAAAAATCAGGCCGTAACCTCCTGAAGTAGTAAGTCCCCTCGGTAAATGCATCAGTATAGCCGATGTCAGTTGTTTTAACGTTTAAAGTACGACTCAAGATTTCCTTTGTAGCTTTTTCTATGAATACATTGGTGTACACGTTGTTGTCGTGGTATTCTGTTCTGTAGTTTGCCGTAAAATTGTTTGAAATCCTTTTGTTACAATCTAAAATACCTACGAGATCATTTGATACTAAAACTGGTGCTACATCCGTGTCTGTTGTCTCATAAATGCAAATAATATCATGCCAAATTGGTATATGCAACGATTCACTAGAAGTTTCGTTTACAGCTGAAATAATGCCAGCTTTTGCGAATTCCTGTTTAACTTTTAAATATTCATGGTAGAGATTGGTTAAACGGTCGTTATAAGGTATGCAAAAGATTCCTGCAAAATCTCCATCATGTTGTTGCAAAATGTTAGCTGAAACTTGCTTACAAATTACTCCTTTGTCAACAGCTAATTTCAAGGGTTTGATTTTTATGTTGTGTTTTTGTCGAAGCTGGAAAAATTGTAATACTCTATGTTCTATAAGCAAAACAGATTTTGCCACTTCAAAATCAGTAGCATTTTCAAGAAGTTTTATAATGCTAGCATATATGGTTTCGCCCTCTTTGTGAATCTTATTCATTTTTTCGTTCATCGAGTGAATATATTTAGATTCTTCTATGTCATTTATAGTTCCCGTCATTTCCAGTCGGTAATTTTTGTAGAAATGAAGACATTCCTCAAGCTCTAGCTTCACTTCATCGAGCCATAATTTCACTCCTTTCACGAAATCCGTAATATAAAAAATCCTGGGTAAACAATTTCGATGAACCAGAGGAAGCTTTTTAACATACTCATGAAGATATCCAGATCTGCACCTCATCTCCACCAGTCTGTCAGTGTACGGATTTTGACACTCTCCATGAGAAAACTTTTCGCAATAAGAACACAGCATTTTTTGACAAATAATGCAAAATAAATCCAGAACCAACTGTGGATGTTGCCGACACATTTGTTTAGTGTTGAGTCGACTATGCGATGCAGAATGCAACAAAAATTCAACCACATGAGTAGGTTTCAGTTTACTATGACAAAGTTTGCAGTTTTCGCAGACAAAGCACTTGCATTCTGAACATACTAGCTTTGGATTTTCTTTCTTGTCACACAGGCCACATGTTTCATACTTTTTGACAAAGTTAACAATATCCTCTTCAGCTCGTCCTGGCTCCAGGTCATTTATTTCAGAAAGTGGTTTCGAAATGGGTTTTCTACACATTGGACATCCTGGAAAATTTACATGGCGGATTGCTTGTAAATGAAGCTTAATACAGTTTAAGCAAAACACGTGTGAACATTTGTCTAGTCGCTTTGGTTTGGTGTAAAATTCCTTACAAACGGAGCATGTTGCTCTCGCACGCAAATTCTCCAGCGAATCGTCTTCTTGCATGAATGTATCTGAAATACAAATGAAAATGGTCAAAGTACCCAAATCATAAGTCCGAACTCGTAAGTCCTTTAAACATGGACAATTCCGGAATATATAGGATACACAGATATGGACCCCGAAATTAAGGTGTGATCAAGTACTCGCACCACAAAATAATTAACTGAACTTCAAAATAAGGAATCACAGAATGTCCCTCATTTCATGATTATGTGCTGCATACGGTTTACTCCAAAATGATACCATTTAAAGTATGGAAACATCTTTTAAAGACTAAATTTTCTTCTCAGTTTGGAATGCTATGTCCAAGTGCATATCAGCATTTGTTTTACGATGCCGGTATAGAAGGTTCTAGATTACATCGGATCTATAGTCTACGCGGGTCATCCAAGAAGTTTTGCAAACGAGGTCATAACTACTTTATTGATTGAACTAGGGTTATCAGATTCCACCATAAACATATCACAGGTAATCAACACGTATGTGCTGAAAATCATGTATGTGTCATAAGTGTTTTGGAAATGAGAGGTTCTGAATGCAAAGGTGTGGGCGATATCGGCGTGACCAATAGCACAAACACGACGGTTTTGCAAGATATCTGTGTATAATTCTTTTAATTCATAAGAAATCATGTTCTAAACTGATTGTCTTATATTTCAGAAAAAAATAAGAGACAGTTATAATTTCACATTACCAAACACATGCGGTCGCTAGGCAATAGAGGATTTTTACAGAATTTTAACAAATTTCTAGTTTTAAACGTTTGCCTCGTTTATAAAGGCTGCAAATGATGATACATGAGGCTCGCCGTTTACAGTTTATAAAGGCTGCAAATGATGATAAATGAGGCTCGCCATTTACAGTGTCTTTAATATCTACTTTACAGCATGTCGCAAGTATTTTGTGATAACAAATACACGTCAGTTTAGGAAATACTTCATCTGTTGTAGACTCATCTTTTTCAAATATTCATATATCTAACCTTATAATTCCCCGAAAAATAAGGTAACTATACTTTAAACAACATTTATTTCTTAACTGAAGATAAGATCTTAACTTTGGTACCGTTTTCTTATTTCAGCATCGATTTTCGTGTCTACCAGCCAAACTCAGATTAGTACAATTTTAGTGTTTTGAACTAAGCTAAGGGAATTTAAACAGACGACTAGAGGCCGCCACCGCCACACCCTAATGCTAGTATTCTTCAGTTGCCTAGCAATGGCATTTGCAAAATCATGGCATGTCTAGGTTTTGGCTGGGACGAGGTGAAAAAAGCAATGGAGTACTGCTGACTGTCTGATTCGGTATTCATGTTCTTTGCCTGAAACTCAGTCGTTGGTTTATTGGATGACCTTCTTAGACGGAACTTTGCAAAATATTATTGCGAATATCAAAACGTGGTTTTACACGGCGACACATGTTGCATGCAACCATTTTTGCTAGTAGATTCTGTTCAGACGACAGATTTGTGTCATGCAAAACACATTTTGCGGTATTCACACAGTGACACATGACGCATGCATCATGCAACGTTTGTTACCGTGTAAACTCACTTTAACAGACAAATACTTCAAAAACCTTAGCAAACACAGTTTGAGTTATGTTGTTTTTGAGTTTGTTATCAAATTTTTGCATCAAAACCATGGACTGTGCGACACTGTGAACTCGCACTTCTCTTTGTCGGATGTTGAAAACAGCACACGATATTGTTGTACTTATATTTTATAGTAACTGTGGTGTAAATCGGCATTCCTTTTGACCAACGCATATTTTCTTGCTTTTCACGGTTTGTATCGATTAAGTCATCCTTGGATCCAAGGGATCATCTTTTAGAATGTTTGCTAGACAGAAAGTTTTACACACGATTGACACGGGTGTAGAGCCTTAAGCGTCGCCAGGACGGCGGAGGGTGACTTCCGGTTAAAGGGGTATCGACCAGTGTATTACATTAACAAGGAAACTCTAACAACGTTAGAATTTTTGAAGATTATATATATGGTAATATAAATTCTATATACAAACAATACAATTTACAACTGTCACAACTACAATAATATAATATACAACACATATCAGTTCATGTCGCTAGCCCAAGTAAGGTGTTTGTTTCAAATCCGTAATCAATCTGCGTACGATACGCAAATAGTTTACCGTCTGACGTCAACACCGTACTCGGCTCAGCGCCATGAACTAAAAGAAAAATACAAAGAACAAAAACGTTAACTGAGCTCACAACAAAAAAATAAGGCCTTATGCCGGCTGAATTAAACTGGTCGCTCCCTGGATTCTACCATGGGCCAGTCCATATATTATGGGAAACACCCACTTATTTTATATCGCGCACACACTTATTTACTGGTCACTCCCTGGATCGTACCAGGGACCAGTCTTTATATTATGGGAAACACCTTAGTGGACGAACACTACTGGTTCACACCGTCCCACACTTTAATCAACAGCCAATCACCCCGACGACAGCGGCCAACTTCGCCTAGTATACGTGCATCCCGCCTTGGCTAGGACTCCTGGGCACGTGGCGTTGTGGTTGTGCCTCTACCCGGGTTAGTATTAACTGGAGATGTATATAGTATCTCCAGGTGAGACGTGGGTCTAAGCCCAAACAGCTGACTGCCGGACTTGAAGTGCTAAAAATAACGAACTTACACTTAATACATTATAAGAACATAATAACAATACGTAAGACTTGGGCCTGTCTTGGAAATACTGTACAACGCCCTCGACGAATGCCGAGCATAACGTGCACACGCCAGCCGTGTCACTAGACACAACTCGCGCTCACGATGTAAAGCCAAATCTGTGCTTACCGCTTCCGCCAATGAAGAAACGTAGATCCTACCACGCATGTGCGTCGAAGGATCTGACGTCAAACATTGTCAAGAAGTATACTGACGTCAACAGGAATCACCATGACATACCCCACATAAAATATGAATGATCTAAACAATGTCCTTTTTACATTAAATTGATTTACCAAAAATCTAACTCGCATATGTATTAATTCACTTCTTTAAAATAAGCGTATGACCATTTGACATTGAATAACTTAATAAGCATTTCTAACACATTTGGGATCATTACGTTCGATCTGACACCATGACGCCAATGATGTCATACTATATGACGTCATCTAGTAAAGGCAAATCAAACGCATGACGACCAAATGTAACCGTTATAACCTATGGAAAAATCCTTAATGCGGTGCATGTTATGACGTCAATTGACGTCACGAGTATGTAAATTCGTTCCATTACAAATCGATCTACATCTATAGGCCACGTATACTTGAAACTAATATAAAAAGTGCTGACGTCACAATAACATGAATGCAATTGACGTCATATGAATGACATGAATGCAACTGACGTCACTCGACGTCAAATAGACGCACACCATTGCAACCTACATCAGTGTTATAAACTATTTCCGTAATATCCAAAACTTCCTAAAATACAAATACCATGCGCAGCATGATCATTATCAACAAAATTAGTCGATACATTTAATCATACCATATCAATCAGAAGTCACATTTTCATTTTTAGCCAAAACTATTTTGAATAAACATAATAAAATCTTACCCCTCAGGTCTTAAAATTGAACCTAGGCACGACAATATAATATCATTCCACTTTGAATTAAAAGCGACGTCTAAATTTTCAATAATAATTTACGATTATAAATAGTATGTATCTCACCTTAAAATCATGCGACTTAAGAATCATGCTTTTAATGTGAATAGACCACGTGTGGTATTCACCGAGAATCCATGCATGACAAATAGCCACAATTTCCGTAAATGTTTTACTATCACGGTTACCCTAAAAACTGTAGCCCTACTGATTGAAAGGATTAAAACTTGGCATATTTGACGATCCGATGCATTTCGTAACATAGGTTATGGAGAAAAAAAACTTAACAAAATGTTTTTTTTTTCTTAAATTGTGCAAAATGCAGTCAAATCGTTGGCTATGTCAAAACTTGAAAAGGAGCTATATACACAACAACGGTGCGATGCATAATGTGGCCAAACTATCTACTAAGGTAGTCCGCCCCCAAATAATTTTGGCAACTGAATTACCTAATCCCAAAGTCAATCAATTCTCTGTGTCGTACCTGTCGTGCCTCAAATGGAATGAGGAAGTATGGGTAAGTCTGATCGAACACTAGGTGGAAATCGCCACCTTTAGGTGTATCAGACGTAAAATTAAAGCTGTCTTTTTTACGTTACACCTACCTCGCACGACAGATCCCACAGGATCCGTTGCCTCTGCCTCTAATTTACTATCGCCACCGTGTTCTTCCATGTTCGCTTTCTGAGTCGACGTTACGTCGTCGGGCTTTACGTTTTCACGTATGAAGTCATATTGGGATATGTCCTCTGACGTACAAATGTTAACTCTTTGGACATTCGGATTACGTTTTCACGTATGAAGTTATATTGGGATATGTCCTCTGACGTACAAATGTTAACTCTTTGGACATTCGGATCCCTGTGATCCTTCGATCCAACATTGTCACGTGCGTTAACAACTGCAGACGACACGATCTTTTGACGTTGAACGTAGTGCTTAATCATGTTAGCAGGATAAGTATTCACGACGCCCTTGACGTTAATCTTGTAGTTCGTTACATTGACTACTTCGACAACTTCATATGGCCCGTTCCTTTGAAGTAACAATTCATTGCACTCATTCGTGAGTAGC
Organism: Ctena decussata; assembly: GCA_963989385.1. Lineage (NCBI taxonomy): Eukaryota > Metazoa > Mollusca > Bivalvia > Lucinida > Lucinidae > Ctena > Ctena decussata. The sequence goes on from OZ022502.1 coordinate 23,578,428, forward strand.
AAAAGTACTTTGTATCCGACGTCAAACTTACGCGACCTCGCGCGTTTATCATAACAAGCATTCTGCTTTACGTCCATTTTCCGGACAATATCCTGTGCTAACCTACACGTCTGCTCTAATCGTTCTCTCAACTCAATTACGTACTGGTACGTAGACAGAACCTGCTCATCCTGTACCTCTTCAGACCATAATTCACGTAATATTGCCATAGGACCCTTAACGTTACGTCCGTATAGCAATTCGAACGGAGAACATCCTAACGACTCTTGCGGAACTTCCCTTACCGCGAATAATAATGCTGGGAGATACCTGTCCCAGTTATTCGGACGTTCTACGCACATTTCACGTACTATCTGTTTCAATGTATCATGGAATTTCTCCACGGGTCCTTTACCAGTAGATTGATAAGGAATAGTTGTCAGATCTTGAAGCGACAACAACCTACTATTTTCTCTCATGACATCAATCGTGATCTTACTATCATGCTCGATTAGCATTTCACTCGGTATTCCTAATCTACTAAATATTTCAACTGACGCTTCGGCTACGCGTTCCGTTTCAATGCCGGGTAACGCTACCGCCTCGGGATATCTCGTCGCATAGTCTATCATTGTAAAAAATATAGCGGGATTTCCAGTCAGAACGAGGTTCTATCGGTCCGACTATATCAACAGCGACTCGTTTAAATGATGTGTCAATCTGTGGCAACTTTCCTAAAGGTACCTTAGTGACACGACCTTTTTGAATCGTCCTTTGCCAAATGTCACAAGATTTACAAAACCTTGCCACATCACCACAAACTCCAGGCCAAAACAACTCAGTTAACACTCTATTCATCGTTTTCTTTATTCCCAAATGTCCTGACATCAATGTTTCGTGCGCCAATCTTAAAAGCTTTTCGCGAAAACCTTCAGGGATAAGAAGTTGCAAAGTGACCTTATTTCCTTGCGTAAACTGCCTATACAATAAATCTTTCTTTCGGACAAACTTAGTTTCACCTCGGTTCAATCCACGACTAATAGTCACATTACTAGATTCCCATTTTTGCCTTATGCCATTCAATATAGGGTCAACAACTTGGGCCTGCTCAACGCCTCCTTATCACTAGCAATAATTTGATCAGGACTCTTAAGTTTCTTATAGACCTCTTCACCTTGCTTAGCTTGTGACCTAGTTACTGCCGCCATTGCAAAATGGGACATATCGGGAAGTTTTGACCCGTCAATATTTCCAATAACCAGGTCATACAATGTATCTTCCATACACAATGCCTCCGTTTTTCCTGTGAAAAATGGACAATCTATGTCAACCATTGCTAAGGGATACCTTTGGGTAGATTCATCAATCAAAGTAACATCAGATTATCTACCAAGTAACTGATGATTAGAAACCAAGTTTCTACGAACCACACACCCAGTACAACCTGTGTCCCTTAAAACTACAACTGTCTTACCAATAACGGTACCCTGTGCTGTTGGTAATCGCGACATTAAAAAGTAACAGACAACTTCTTTATCCACGTTACCATCCATTAATGGACTTTCTTCCTTACTCTTATAGAGATCTTCAATTTCATGAGACCTATTCATTGTAGTTTTACAAAAGCTCATCTGATGTCCGCCACCCCGACCACGTCCGCGAGAATAACCCCGACCACGGCCACGATCTGAATTACTACCCTTCGTCTGCACAGTATCGCTCTTACTCTGTGATTTTTGTGTCTCATCTTTAGATTCATAAAAATACTCCCTTTATTTCCACTTTATCCGCTTGCACTTGCACCAACCTCCGCACTATATGCTTGCTTCCTATCGGGATTCTTATAACATTTATATGTTAAATGTCCCTTACCACAAATACTACATTTTATCTCTGATTTCGCACTCGGCTTATTATCAGATCTATTCTGAGTTACGCCCTTACTATCACGCTGTCCCTTATTAACACAAGCGTAGACACCGCCACGTGCTTCTGCAAATAAATCTGCTTCCCTAGCCATCTCACATAGATTCGTGAATGTTTTCAGTTTCAAATCCTTTACTACAGGATTCTAAAAACTGATCTCTAGCGAAAAAATCGCAAACAGCTTCATAAGACTGGACTACCTTCGCCATTTTCAACCATTTATTAAGATACGACCTAAGTCTACTACTAAACTGAATAAACGTTTCGGACTTTTCAGGCCCATCATAGCGAAATTTCTTCTTAAATCCGCGTTCAGTCATATCGAAATTCTTTAACAACGCATCTTTCAACTTGTCATAATCTGCTGCATCATCCACGGACAATATATCATATACATCAAGCGCGCGACCTTTAAGTAATGCGCTTAAATATTCAGCCCAAATATTTTTATCCCATTTATTCGCCGTCGCGTATTTCTCAAACCTTGATAAGAAACTATCCATTTTGTCCTTACTTTCATCAAAATACGGTAACTTCGGATCTCGCGCATGCGCTAACTTTTCAGCCTTCTGTTTTTCTAATTCAACTCTAAACGTTACCTTCTGCAACTCTATCTGATTTTTTAACTCGCGTTGCTGCAATTCAAAACTAAACTTCAACTTTTCTAACTCAACTTCGCTCGATATCTTCGCTTCCTTGTCGCTTTCGACTTGAGACAACTTAACTTCCTTATCTTTCTCGGCTTGCCGCTCTATACTTTCAATCCGCGTCATCTCGATTTCCCTATCTGCCGCAATCTTAGCCAGTTCTACTTCCCTATCTTTTTCGGTCTGCACAATCCTCTCTTTCTCCGCCGCGATCCTAGCTAACTCAATTTCCCTGTCTTTTTCGGCGTGCACAATCTTCTCTTTATCAAGTTCCCTTACCGCGTGCCTTTCTGTCCTCTCAGTCTCTTGCTGTTGCTTCACAAAATCCTGCAAAGCATGCCCCTCATGACCCAACTCCTTTCCTGTCTTAACTAACTGATCCATGATGCTAAACGTAATGCTCACGTTAACTTAACTGAAACCGACATTCACTTATAGTCACACACGTTAACTAAAACGTTAACAATAATAATAACGAACTAATCTGACTAAAACGTTGATTAATTAGTATACTCGCAATCTAGACGTAGCTATTAAAGTAACGTTCATAACAGACCGGAAACGACGTCATAAACTGACGTTGACTTTGCCAAGAACTACTTTTCACTATCAAATGACGTAATAAGATGACGTAAATAACCCACATTACAATTACACCCAACTTGATCTAGCGTATCGGATATACAAACGTAACGTATGTAACGCAACGTATCAACACCGACATGACAACTGAACGTCCTACATTACAAAACCTTATAAGATACCAACGGTAAATCAAACTTAAGATTCTACTATTAGGTTTAGTTTAATTCATTGTAACGATATTATACAACGCTACGGGTGACCTACGTTACTAAATCAGGACATAAAATGGACCTCAGTAATGGTTACAAGACAACGTACAAAACAATTAAATTAACTAACAGATTGTCATGCAACAGCAGTGCCAAGTTACTCAAACGGACCTTTAAACTAAATATGTATCATCCGTGCCAAGACAATTTAGGTCTATATACCTCAGTTTCCCTACTCAGATATGCAACCTGTTACATTCTATCACAAATTAATGCATGGGCTATCGCACTTCATCACGCAGGGAATAAGGATAGTTGACCTTAATTGAGTGTAAGTTACATTTACAAAGAAATTAGTGGCAAAGTTGCTCTCCTGAAATTCACATAAATGCAAACAGCCTTACGTCACCTTCGAAAAGAACAATCAGAAAGTCAATAAAAAAAAAGACTGACAAAATTGTGCCTAGATTCTATATATACTGAACAAAAAAAGAAATGTTACATAGATTATTCATGAATTTTAAGCTAAAGAACAATATTTTCAAATAATGATACGTTATTTTCCAACGTGCCAGACGTAAGACAACTTTACAAACTAATCGTTTTTGATTTGCATTAATTGTTAAAGAATTATTCCACTTTGACTGAAAACACCACAAACAATGTGAAACACTCGATGCGCATGCGTAAGCGCTTAAATTGTTGCACATTCGGATTTGTCTTGTAACCGCCAATAAAATACCTTATGAACCTTATGACATTTATCAGCAGCTCAAAGAAATAAGACGTTAAAGATGCTGTGTCTTTGAAATTGTCTCCCTCGCAATTAAAAGTATAGCAAATCATTTACTCCGATTAACCAGTAGGTTTCAATAAAATTTTCAAGTCTAATTCATGGATCTTATTCCAGCTTCTCCAGAAAACGGTTCATGATGAAAAAGTTTGATCAAACTGGTTAATTGTCCATGGTATATTCCCTTGCATTGTCTATGGGAGTTTCAGTGCACAACATGGAAGTCATAGTCAAGTGTCATGGAAAGCTATTTTCCAAGCATTGTGCTTCACTGATCAACTCTTTGGAAGCGACGAATTGGACCGCGTTTGTAACAACTGGTGCCTGATAAACGTCTCAGAAATAACTTGCGCACATGGGCTGATTACCTGAGTGAAATACGGGTCTTCAAAAAGCACCTCAAAATAGCACATTCAAATTCTGATCCCTCGTTGAATCAAACTGATCTGGAGACAATAATCTCGAAGCTTATGTTGTGATATTCATGTTCTGAAGTACAGATACTTTTTGTCAGTTAGATATAAAATAGAATTAGCAAAATCTTAATTCAGTTCAAAGAAAATGTGCATTGAAAATGCATGTAACGTTTCTTTTTTTTGTTCAGTATATATTGTCAATGTCTTACACTGGCAGATATCAACCGGAAACCAATCCCGTTACTTATGACACCATGTTACGCAGAAAGTTTTACACACTGTTGACACGGGTGTAGAGCCTTATGCGTCGCCAGGACGGCGGAGGTTGACTTCCGGTTAAAGGGGTATCGACCAGTGTATCACATTAACAAGGAAACTCTAACAACGTTAGAATTTTTGAAGTTTACATATATGGTAATATAAATTCTATATACATGTACAAACAATACAATTTACAACTGTCACAACTACAATAATATAATATACAACACATATCAATTCATGTCGCTGGCACAAGTAAGGTGTTTGTTTCAAATCCGTAATCTATCTGCGTACGATACGCAAATAGTTTACCGTCTGACGTCAACACCGTACTCGGCTCAGCGCCTTAAACTAAAAGGAAAATACAAAGAACAAAAACGTTAACTGAGCTCACAACAAAAAAATAAGGCCTTATGCCGGCTGAATTAAACTGGTCGCTCCCTGGATTCTACCATGGGCCAGTCCACATATTATGGGAAACACCCACTTATTCCATATCGCGCACACACTTATTTACTGGTCGCTCCCTGGATCGTACCAGGGACCAGTCTTTATATTATGGGAAACACCTTAGTGGACGAACACTACTGGTTCACACCGTCCCACACTTTAATCAACAGCCAATCACCCCGACGACAGCGGCCGACTTCGCCTAGTATACGTGCATCACGCCTTGGCTAGGACTCCTGAGCACGTGGCGTTGTGATTGTGCCTCTACCCGGGTTAGTATTAACCTGGAGATGTATATAGTATCTCCAGGTGAGACGTGGCTCTTAGCACAAACAGCTGACTGCCGGACTTGAAGTGCCTAGAAATAACGAACTTACACTTAATACATTATAAGAACATAATAATACGTAAGACTTGGGCCTGTCTTAGAAATACTGTACAACGCCCTCGACGAATGCCGAGCATAACGTGCACACGCCAGCCGTGTCACTAGACACAACTCGCGCTCACGATGTGAAGCCAAAACTGTGCTTACCGCTTCCGGCAATGAAGAAACGTAGATCCTACCACGCATGTGCGTCGAAGGATCTGACGTCAGTCACTGTCAAGAAGTATACTGACGTCAACAGGAATCACCATGACATACCCCACATAAAATATAAATGATCTAAACAAGGACCTTTTTACATTAAATTGATTTACCAAAAATCAAACTCGCATATGTATTAATTCACTTCTTTAAACTAAGCTTATGACCATTTGACATAGAATATACCCTTTGAATAAGTTGATAAGCATTTCTGACACATTTGGGGTCATAACGTATGATCTGACATCATGACGCCAATGATGTGATACTTTATGACGTCAGCTAGTAAAGGCAAATCAAACGCATGACGACCAAATGTTACCGTTATAACATATGGAAAAAAACCCTTAATGCGGTGCATGCTATGACGTCAATTGACGTCACGAGTATGTACATTCGTTCCATTACAAATCGATCTACATCTATAGGCCACGTACTGTAAAACACTTATATTTGCCGACAGCAAAATTTGGCGGTTTTTATAAATGGACCTTTTGGCGGACTTTAATTTTGGCGGATTTGTGATTTTCTAAAGAAAACAAAAAAAGATTTATGCTGACGTCATAAAATTATGGGCCCCTTGAGTCCGAGCTCTACAGGCTCATGGTTAATACAGTTCAATTCCTTCTATTATTTCGTAATAGGTACCTGTGAGTTGCTTCTGATGTAATCAGCTTGGTTTGATTGTAAGTTAATAGAATTTGAACAAAATATTAATTAAATCAACTTGGCTTAGGTATTAATTAGTATAGCATCTCTAATAAGCATTTTCACACTCCGTGTTCTCCCGCTTGTTGTTTGCATTAGGGTCTTCTTTTGTTCTCATATACTGTGGCGTGTACTGAGTTTGACTTTATGGTAGAGGGAATATATCATATGTCAACGGTAGTGATTTTTTACGATCATTAATTTTAATTGGCGGTATTTTAATTTGACGGTTTTCTCCTTTTCCGCCAATATCGCCAAAATAAAGTGACCGCCAAATATAAGTGTTTTACAGTATACGTGAAACTAATATAAAAAGTGCTGACGTCGCAATAACATGAATGCAGTTGACGTCACATGAATGACATGAATGCAACTGACGTCACTCGACGTCAATAGACGCACACCATTTCAATCTACATCAGTGTTATAAACTATTTCCGTAATTTACAAAACTTCCTAAAATACAAATACCATGCGCAGCATGATCATTATCAACAAAATCAGTCGATACATTTAATCATACCATATCAATCAGAAGTCACATTTTCATTCTTAGCCAAAACTATTTTGAATAAATATAATAAAATCTTACCCCTCAGGTCTTAAAGTTGACTTAGCCACGACAATATAATATCATTCCACTTTGAATTAAAAGCGACGTCTAAATTTTCAATAATAATTTACGATTATAAATAGTATGTATCTCACCTTAAAATCATGCGACTTAAGAACCATGCTTTTAATGTGAATAGACCAAGTGTGGTATTCACCGAGAATCCATGCATGACAAATAGCCACAATTTCCGTAAATGTTTTACTACCACAGTTACCCTAAAAAACTGTAGCCCTACTGATTGAAAGGATTAAAAAGAATTACAACTTGGCATATTCGACGATCCGATGCATTTCGTAACAATTTACTTAAATGCACAAACCACTCATGATATAGAACTGTCAGAAAATCTGACTATACCCCACTGTAGTGCAGCTAACGTAATAATTTATGACTTGTATGAAGTTAACAAAACAGGAAATAAAAATCTTCCATGTATGAGTAGTCTATGCCGAACAGTTGCTGAAAATTCAATGAATAATACAAGGGTCATTTCCGAAATAGTTTGCATAGGTCTGCCATTCCAAGGAACGGTGGCCGATTCTTGAACTTTATGTCTTAATTGTTAGGTGCATATATCATCAAAAGACTATCACTCAAAAAAGTTTTGAAACACTGCATTTCTTCAAATTATACATAGCCAATTGTCGTTAGGGTATAGACAATGAATAGAAACGGACAACACAATTATCTGAAGACGTTTTCATTCTTTCTTAACTCTGAATACAAACAGATGTCAGAGCCCTAGATAAGAGGGAGTAGTTGGTGATAATTAGGGATAATTTTTGTTAATTCTGGATAAAAATATTTGGTGTGACCCCTCATCTGAACCGTCTCAACGAGATGGTTAAGATGAGGGGTCACAACATATGGTTTCAATGAGAAATAAAGAAAATTATCCCTCAATTATCATCAAATACCCCTCTTATCTAGAGCTCTGAGATGTGGATTGCTACATGTAACTACCTTTAAGTTATCTGTTACACTGGAAATCTTCCAGTCTGATAGTCATACATCTCAATGTCAATATGATATGTAAATGAACAAGTCTTTCATGCGCTTATATATATACCACACTGAGGAATCGATGGTCGCCCAGAATTCAGTGAACGCGCAGCCAATCAGTGAACGCGCAGTAAAAGTGTTTTAATTTTACGTGTGTGGTCAGCTTCTGTGCGGATTTTCGTGTTCATATAAGATGTTCTGAAAATACATCTACACATACATAACTTGGCTGTAATGGTATCTTTCATATTATGATAATGAACCTTTGCGAATATCTCATGGAGTCGGGTAAAATCCGTTTTATTATGTTCATTATCTTAAAAACGTAGAAAATAACAAGGTTTTCTTCTTCTTACCACAGTACGCTATATTCTGTTTGAGGTTTTCTGCAAGCAGAAGTAGAATCAAGTATATTGCTACAAATACATTAAATTTCGTCATTGTCTGTCGTTTAGTTTATGAGATATTCTGTATTATATGATTGTACGCTGAAAATCAATGAACGGGTAATTTGTATCAGTGAACGCGACACTGTGAACGAAGTAAACGTGTAAGCCACCAATTGTAGTGTACCCAGTGAACGCTAATATTGCACCCAGTGAATGCGTAATATGTTGCCAGTGAATGCGCAAGTTTTGTATTATCTGCCTGGAAGTCCACAAAATTTGTCAGTGGGTTTACCACTAGGTGTTAGTTATGCGTGACTTTAGTTTTAAGTACTCTTCTGTGTTTTACAGAGGTACGAGATGGTGAATACCCCTGAGTACAGTTGCTATAGCTGCTCGTTTTATGGAGACTTTCAAAATGTCATGGAACACTTTGTTTACTCTCACCATAACAATGTACTAAAATGCCGAAGACGCTTGATCCACCCTGACAAACCCACATTTCTATATCAAACAAAAGATTTTCGGATAATACCCAAAGAAGTTTTTATGCCCCCGCCATTAAAAATGGGGGGAGGGCATATAGTATCACCGCTGTCCGTACGTGCGCCCTGTACGTCCTGTACGTACGTCCCTTACGAAATGGTTTCCGTTCGATACCTTCAGAAAAAATTGGTGTATTGAATTCATGTTCTATACACAGGTATATACATGTAACCATATATATAAGGTCAAGTTCGATGTTGGGTAAAATCGGTATATTATAGTTGGAGATGGCCCTTTATCGACTTCATTTTGAGTGACAAAAAAATGGTTTCCGTTCGAAATCTTTTGAAAACATTAGTGTATTGAATTCATATTTTATACAAAGGTATCTAATCATTAAATACATGTCAAATTCGATGTTCGGTAAAATCCGTCAATTATTGTGGGAATTATGGCCCCTTTTCGACTTCATTTTGTATGAAAAAATGGTTTCCGTTCACTATCTTTTAAAAAGATTAATGTATTGGATTCGTATTTTACACACACAGATATATAATTATAAAATACAGGTCAGGCTCAATTTAGGGTAGAATCCGCCACCAGTTACTTTTGGAGTTATGGCCCTTTTTCAACTTCATTTCATACAATAATGGTTTCCGTTTGTTAGTTTTTGAAAAGTTACTTGTTTCCTGGCTGTTTGTTTCGAAAGTTGCATTGCATCCATATGTGATAAGATACAGAATGTTATCACATATCACAGTCATGACCCCCCCCCCCCCACCCCAACACACACATACTTCTCTTGATCCGAGAAGCACAATACATCTGCCTAAGGAAAACAATAAAACATGTCTCACAGAAGTATGCCTTTGTGAACCTAGTTATCCTACAAGTGCCAGTACCTTAAACAAGGTGCCATCTTACTTAGGGCACAAGGCGGGGGCATCCGTGGCCTATAGACACATTCTAGTTGAATCTAGATAAAAATAATGTTCGATTCAGTACAAGAAAAAGTTGTTATTAAAAAGGATCCGGACTGAAGTCCACTATAAGCATCTCAAAGAAAAGGCTGAAATTTTGTCAAGAATCAAACAAAATATTTTTGGGATCCTGTCTTAATAGTATAGACAGCTACTTTGTTTTTGACCTGAAGGTTAAACGATATATGAAAACTAACCAAATATTGATCTCAATTTACTGCTGAATTTATTTTACTTTATACAAATTTTAAACAAACTGTTTACAACTGACAAAATAGCGCAGTCTAAATCTGCTCATTTAGCTGCCTAATCTGGGTCTGTACTGTTTGCCATTAAATATTTAGGGCCCATGGCATATGGTAGAATTTGCTGCAATAAGAGCAATTGCCTCTTTACTGGACGCGTCTTTTATTATCAGGTGTGTGAATTATATGAAAACACACACCTGATAATAAATGACTCGTCTCTTTTCATCGAATGAAAGTAAACAAAGCTTCGACCAACACCATGGATCGTCAGTCAAGTGCGAACTGTGAATGTTTGGCTCAGTCTGCAGTCTGATAAGAGTCTTTGATGTTCGCAATACTGATTCCTGAGGTTCCATACATTGTTTATGTGACACTACTCAGACTTAGCGAGTGCGCAAGCTGATCTGAATGTATGTTGTTTGCATACGCACTAACGCCTGTATTCTAGAACGTCACTTTAATCCCTGAGTTCACTCAAATTTTTGAGCGACTCAGAGGTTTCGTATTCTTTAATCTCACGCAGACTTGATTGTAACTTGAAAATTGAGTGATGGTCGAGTGAAGTGTACACCTCCCTCGAGCCCCACTCACTTTAACTGACTTTCATTTATTATGGCCCATGCGGCCAAAACGTTAATGGGCATATTGTTTTGGTTAAGGTGCATTTTGGGTTTGATGATCTGTTTACCTGTATGTACGTCTGTCCGCCCGTAACATGTATCGGCAGCTGCGAATCTCAAAAACAGCTGATGCTATGATGTTGAAGTTTTGATATATGGAATGAACATGATAAGTTAGCAGACTTCGGCGGTCTCGTCGCTCAGAAAGAATGCCCCTAGAAACGACGTTGATAACAGTCCGACTTTAACATTTTGTACAGGGATAGCCTTTTGGGTATCTCAAGAAGTGTTTAAGCCTGTCATACGAATAAACCAGTATTTCAATTATCATGATTATATCTTTCATTATCACCCTCAGTTCCATGAGACCGATACGAATCATCTTTTATTGAAAGGGCCGTAAAAGATGAAGAGCAAGGGCCTGCTGTGCTTCAAGTAGGTATTGCATGGACATTGTTTGTACGTATGTCTGAGTACCGTCGGACTATTCTGTTTAAACATTTTTGTCAATGATCAGGCTTGTGCTGAATTCTTCCTATCTATATATAAATCCTGTTAGCAGAAAAAACACTCTGACCAATCTGCGTGGGTGTGCAGCGGATTTTCTTTCTTTTCTTTTTCTTTTGGCCTTTCTATGTATAACTCTGGCTTTGGTATGATATTTCTCAAATCTGCAGTTTTATCAACGGCAAAGCCGGCGTAAACCCAGAACACAACGAAGATAAACAGAAAGTTACAACGACTGCGCATTACTCCACCCCCAGCAGGCACATGACGTTAAAATGACGTCGCAACGACGTTGATACGATGTTGTGTAAAGACGTCGCAATGGCGTTGATGCGACGCTGTGGTGTCGCATCGACGTCATTTCGACGTCATGTGCCCGCTGGGCGTGCTGCAAGCCCATATCCCTTCTTTTACCTATAACGCTTCTTTCCTTTTTATCATGATTTTAACGCCTTTTTCGCCTCGATGCAGGGGTAGATAACCTCCTTGGACAAATTTTTGAAAATCACAAGGAGCTTTTTATCAAAGCTTTGACCATTTGCTGTATATTTTTGAAAATCGCTTTTTAATTCAGATGTCGTGTAGATTTTATGAGTTTATACATGTATATAGCACCGAGCAGAGGGAAATAACCCTGGCGTGTTACAGAAAGCTTAAGGTACTTCAAATACTTCTGTAAAATTTCATCAAGGTATTTTAAAATGTAAAGAAAGTACCAACCAAAAACCAATTTTAAGATATTGTCCATGCCAAAAATTTTGTCAGAAGATATTGAAACTTGCCAATTAACAATATCGATCGAGATATTTCGAACATGCCAAGTTTGAAGAAAATCCGTCAATAAATACTCTGGTTATCAAACGGAAACGAAGTACTCTTGGACGGGCGGACAGATGTAACAAACAGACAGACATACGGACATCCAGCGGAAAACCATAATACCACGCCACACACAGTAAGAGCGTATAAAAAGGGAAGTCTCTATGACAAACCATCACGGTCGGACGCACGGTGTCCCATACTGCTGCCATGGATACGTTCCGCTGAGGTGCGCGGGGACATCGTTACGGGAATTGAAATACAAATATACACAAACCCTCACTCACGGGAGTGAAAGCTACCTTAACTTTCTAAATACCAATCTGAACTCCACTCACACTTGAGGGTCACTTTTGTTAATCCCACTCGAGCCACACTTGAGTCTAACTCTCGTGAGTGGGACTCGAAATTGAGTGTGAGTGACGTTTTAGAATACAGCCGTAAGACTCTTTTCGTCAATCAAATTGGCAGAATTGTGCAGTAGAAAATGTAAAACGATATCCGCACAGATATTCCGGCACATTTCATTGTAAAATGAAAGTAGAGTTTAGCTCCGACTAGAGCTCTTTCTCAGTTTTTTCTAACAACGCAAATTAAAAAAAATGTTGCTGAACGGGATACTTTAAAGGAAAATAAAGTAGGCCATGATACAAGATGGGATTATGGGTACGCAATTTAGATGAGTTCAGGTTGAAATTTTAAGCTAAAAGTAGCTCTGGCTTTAATGGCGACCTTTCCGACGCGTTCAATGCGTACACTTTTTCCCTTTCACTTCGTACAACCCAGCGCGTTTGCTTCGTACACACAGATTATTGTGCTACTCGTTCACTGATACAGTTTGCGCGTTCACTGATTTAGAGCGTACACTGCTAAAATGGGTTGTATCTCCTACATTCCTGCATCTTATGGCACGAAACTTTTATAGGTTCAGGATTACCTTCCGTCGTAACCACTGACAATAGCAAATTTACATCATGAGCTTTGTTTTATGGGAAAAGCCGCCGTATAAAAGATTTCTGACACGAAAATCACCTTGCAGGCCAATCGGTTCCTTATAATTGTTCTAATAACTTGTTTTGACAAAATCAATTTCAAAATAGCAGCAGATTATTATAATTAGCTTTGAATAAAGGGCAATAGAAGTGGTTATAACACCAATAATAACACCATCTACCACTTTAAGTAGCAGTACCCCGCTCCAAAAAACTAAAATAAACTGCGCGTTCACTGATTGGCTGCGCGTTCACTGAATTCTAGGCGACCATTGATTCCTCAGTGTGTATACTGAGGAAAATAAATTTAGCAAGTTTTTACAAATCAACGTGTAATTCAGACAGATTTAAAAAGTTGGAAATGTTATTGTTTCCGCTGTGTAAGGTTTAATTTTTGGTACCAGAAACCGAAAAATTAAGGTCGAAAGTTTATTTACAGAGCAGCATCGCGTCGCCTTTGTACCCAAGGGTTTAACCAAAAAATGTCATGAATCTTTTAGCAACTCATCTGTTTTCAGGCGCTGTTTCGTCTTCAAATCTTATACCAGAACCAATTTGCAGCGATGTAGACATTTGTGAACAAGGACACAGTGTTGTGTGCTAAAAGATTGTTACCATGATAAACGTAAATGTGCTTAAGGTGGTGATAATCACTGATTTGGGACAAAGACAAAAATCTGCATAAAATACTCAAAATAACACTGATCTTTCCAGAACTTAGCAGATGCCTTCTTTATGTTGTTTCTCATAATTTAGAATCCCAAAATGCAGCATTTGTTAATGTTAAAAAGTGTTGTTATAAGAGAAGATCAAAGGGTAATTTTCTGCGAATAAATCTGAAAAAATAATATCACTATTGAAAATATACTTAGTGCTTAGAGTACCTTGTTGCATAATGGACAGCTTCCTAGCAATTATTTTTTCAAACACATTATCAGGCTGAGCAGATGAAAAAAGATGCAGTCTGTGTCCATTTTTTTGGTCAAAACACACAGGTCAGAAGGTGATACTATTTTAACAAGGTTGAACGATTTCATCTACACACCACTGATCATGTCAGTAATGTATTATTTATATTGTAGGTGTTCACAAAGGTATGCTTGCCTACCCTATATTTAATAAATGCGTCCAGTGTACATTGTCTTTGTACATGGTTGAACATTTGGAAAAAAGCTACCGTTTTCATCTGGTCTACATAACAATTTGAGAAAGAGTTGGAATAAATAATTGCTAGGACGCTCTTCATTATGCAATAGTGCACCTTCAGCACTACGTAAATTTTCAATAACGGTATTATTTTTTCAGATTTATTCGCAGAAAATTACCCTTTGATCTTTCCTTATAAAAGCACTTTTTTAAGCAGCATGTACGTCTATTTTGTATTCTAAACTGTAAAGAACAACAACAATAAGAAGTCTGCTAACTTTCAGGGAGATACGTTACTATTTATGGTTTTATGCAGATTTTTACATATACCATAAATCACCACCTTAAGACGCCGTCAAAATTGGCATTCACAAAGCAATTGTGACTGAGCAAAAGTCACTGTTAACGAATTGTTCCAAAATCTTGAACTAAACTGCAATGGCGTTGCCTCTAAATGACCAAAACACTTTTAAGCAATTTGTTGTTGTAAATTGGCGCTATTCCCGCAGATTTAACCACTCCAGGTTCGACAGTTACGTCATTTTGACGTCAGTTTTTAAAACCATCAAAAACCCCTTTTGACATTAGCAATATTGAATTTACAGTTTCTCTTCTCTAAGTGCGCATAAGGGTCATTGCATATGCACAGATTTCGCCAATTTCCGTCATAATGTAAACTTGACGCCTCCTTTCAAATATTGAAAGGTTCTGGTCGTTGCATTAAAACTAATGAATTACCCAGGGTAATCTTTTTGCCTGATAGTGTTCCCCAAGTTGATAGTAATAAAGCACAAAAAGATTCGAGTCGAAACGTCAATTGATTATGTTTAAAATGATGGTTGAATTTTTCGGCAAGTTAACGTCAAATTAACGTGCCCCATTGCCGGCTTCTTCTGTTTTTTTTATTTTGCAAACCCATTTACGGGTTTCTTATTCAATGACCCAGTTAAAACCTTTTAAAAGCATTTAGACAATTTTCTTTGTTCAATTGTTTGTCAGCCCGCGCAAAGAGTGAATTCATTTAAAGGGAAATCACCTCAATGTTCGTGCGCATACATTTTGACGCAGCGTCATTGTTTACTGCTATGGTTATCATGACGTCGTTTGCCGTAACGCTAAAACGTTTAAGACACTTTCGAAGACAACATGGCACCTAAATGGACGCTTTGTTGAAACAAATGTATGAGTATTTTTGCGATAGAAAAATGGTAAATATATGAACCTAGACAAAAAACAAGAATTCCGCGGAATGCTATGTCGCACCTTCCTTGCGCTTCCACAGTAGTAAAGACTAAAGTTAAAAGAAAGTGTATGAGAAATGGATTAAAATGCTAGGGTCAACCCAATTTTGGATGTAAAATTTTACTAAGTTAGCAAAGCATGATCGAAATAATAGGTCAGTGGTAGGAAGGCAACATCCCTCATGAACATTCTAAGAAGAAACTTTATGTCAGGTGTGATGACTGTAGGTATCATACTTTGAGACAAAGGGACTAGGGAAGAGTCAACATAATTTTGGATGTAAAATTTTACTAAGTCAGCAGACCATGAAATATATGTGAAGGGTAAAATTAATTGCAACAGCCCGAAAGAACATTCTACGAAGAAAATTGATGCCAGGTTTGATGATTCTATAGGTATCATAGTTTGTGAGAAATGGACTTAAACGCTAGGGTCTGGAGAAATGGACTTAAACGCTAGGGTCGACGTTAGGGTCGACGTAATTTTGAATATAGAATTTTACGAAGTCAGTAGAGCATAAACTATAGGTCAAGGATAAAAATAAGAGCAACAGCCCTCAAGAATATTCTAAGAGGAAGCTTTATGCCAGGTTTGATGATTTAGGTATCATAGTTTGTGAGAAATGGACTTTAAACGTAGGGTCGACGCTAGGGTCGACGTAATTGTTGACGGACGGACGTACGGACGAACGGAATGACTGACGGACAGACGGAAAAGTGAACTCCTATATCACGCCTTGCTAAAGCAGGTGCGACAAGACGTAATTTTGAATATAAAATTTTACGAAGTCAGCAGAGCATAAAATATAGGTCGAGGATAAAAATAAGAGCAACAGCCCTCGAGAATATTCTAAGAAGATGCTTTATGCCAGGTTTGATGATTGTAGGTATCATGGACTTTAAACCTAGGGTCGACGTATTGTTGACGGACGGACGTACGGACGTATGGACGAACGGAATGACTGACGGACGGACGGACGGAAAAGTGAACTCCTATATCGCACCTTGCTAATTTTTAAAGCAGGTGCGACAAAAATGACGGAAATTGGGATGAAGAATTTTATACGGAAAAAAGAAAGCCAATTGTTTTGGGGTAGTAATTTTTTAGGAATTAGGCCTATCTGTCAGGTAAAGAGAGGATGAGAAAATTGCAAGTGCGTTTTGAATCTCGTAATTACTTAATGCAAGCATTAATACAAATAAGGACTTAGTACCTTTGGCTTGAGTCATGAAATACCTATGCAAACAGTGAAAACGGAGATCAGACTGAGCAAATGCGCAGTCTAATAGCTTTTACTGTTAGGTCATGTCATTAAGGTAAGTTCCAACAATGTGCAGGCTGATCAAAGCATTTACTGTTTGATTTTTTTCTGCAGACGGAGAGAGCCTTTTCAAGGGAAGTAACTCAGTCTTCAAGCTTGCTAGACCTTCCTCATGCAGCCTGAAAATTACGAGGTTGCAAAGGCAAAAATATAATAAAGTTATTCGAACATAACCACAAAGTCACATGCACATTTACAGACCATGAAAATGAACCCTGCAAAGTTTCAGAATGATTCTGAGAAGCGTAGCTAGGTGGCGAAGCTCTTATTTTCACTAATTGCCCTAGACTTTCCACAGGATTCATAGATTGTCGATGCGAACGGGGAAAAAATATCAGGCTGCGCATCCTCGGAAATTGGTCTTAGCACTAATGATAAATTGAAATCATGCACCACGGACCATGCTTTGCCGATGTTTCTGTGAAAATACATGTCGGGCAGTGGCCGGGTCCAATATACAATGTTCGCATATGAGCTTGTTCATCAGATATAAATGGGATATAATCTAGACCCTGAAAAAGTTCGAATTTTCTATAAGAAACAACAATGAACATGCTTCCTAGTTTCAGTCCTTGGAATTTCTCTCGTTAATGTGTTGTCTGCATGCGAGAAAACTTTGAAGGCGACAGTTTAATATAGACTATATATTTCAAGACATAAGGACATTGCTGAAAATGAATAGGGAATTACATTGCATTGCTATAAACAAGCATCGAAAGGTCGGAGCGTTATCAACATTGCCGTTTATGGCGCCAAACAGAAAGCGACGTCAACGCATAAAAATATTGACGTCAACGCGCTTATATGAAAACCGCGCGAAATAAAACTATATGCGATCAACAAACTAGGAATACTATCCCTAAAGAAAATTTCACAACCCTTTGTAAAACTTGCTAAATTTATTTTTCTCAGTATATGAATTGTACTTTCAATATGTCCCTCTAACTTATAATAGCAAACGAAGTTAAACATGTTTAGCATGTGTCTGTTTGTTAGAAGATACTTTCATTGTATTACATTATAATCTATATTAATGTTCTTTAACATGTTCTGTGCCAAATGGACCATTTATGGTATGGTCCATTTCTGGTGTGAGTGATTCGGTCCCAAAATTCCGTAAAAATAACTGAAAACATAATGTTTTTTTTTTTTATAAAATAGTCTGTCGTTTCATGTTATATTACTGACCGCACTAGAAATACCTTTATAGTGTTAAAGGGCAATAGGACTTAAGCAACGCCTGCTCCATTCTATATCCTACTCTGCTTGATAATTCCTGCCAATTTTTAACGGGGAATGGAATGGCAGCTGGTTTCCCGTTATTCTACCGTAAAGTCTACGGATTTTTTACAGTGTACGGTAAAATAATGGGCGCCCGTAAACTTTTGCAGGAAAAATCAGGCAGAATAGGATAGAATAGGACAGGTATTTTTCTTATCATGTAGCCATTCAACCGAGTGCGGTCAATTACCATAACCTTACCACATCGTTGTTTCCACAAATGTTCTACAGGCAGACACCCGTAAAAACAATGGTAAATGAACTGGCAGCCAGATTCCGGGTATTTTACCGTAAAATCTACGGATTTTTTTTACAGTGTACTTCTAGAAGTTTTATGATTGCTTGTCGTTGTTTACACATCTATGAAATCCAAATAAATAAATTTATTTGTTTATTCTATCTCGCCCAGTTTCGCTTCAGAATTTTCTGCCATACTTAGTGCTCCAAGTACTTCCAGGTTTCTGGTTAGGGGATAAATAAAAATATCAACAACGTTTCCTGTCCACCCTTGAGCGATCTTTGCGCCAAATTGAGTTGGGATTATAGTTTGCTACGGAGTGGCGCTAAGCCTTCTAAATATGCAAATAATATACACATTCACCCACAACTGAATAAACTAAGTACAGTAAATGTTTCCAAACATAGAATAACCCAATCTGTTTCTTTTATCATTATTATTTATTATTATTATCATTATTTTGATTTTTCAAACAAACTTATGCTCATATCAAAATATAGCTACATATATCTAGTGATACAATGTATGTTACTTGTGTATGAAAACATGTGTATACTTATTCAGCGTATTTTCCCGTAAATGTTACTTACAGACCGACCCTCACAGCTGTGCGCCGTCAGACTGACGTTTCAATGGCGCCATTTTATGATGACGTTACCGCTGAAAACAATAACGTCAAAGAGTGCGGCGCAGGCATAATAACGTCGTGGTACTCAAAGGGTTAATTTCATTTTAGCCGCGACACGACAAAATCAACAAAGTGGTTGTGCGCCCACTCAGATCAGACTTGGCATCTGCCCAGTCTGATCAGACTCTTCGCTAAGCGCTTAAAGGATATCTAAGATCCAAAGCTACCTCCATGCGGGCAGTGAAGACTCTGATCAGACTGGGCGGAAAACCAGGCTGATCTGAGTCTTCGCTGGGCGCACAACCACTTTGTTGGTTTTCTAGTGTCGCGGCTCACATGAAAATGAACATGTCTTTCAGGCACTTATGAATGAATTTTACTTTTAATATGTCCCTCTAACTTATAATAGCAAACAAATAAAAATCTCAAAGAGTTCCTTCAAGAACCACGCTGGTCTGGCATTCAACACAGGAAATGAAGGCAACGTACTATAAAACTCGATTGTTTTCGCATACTTCTTACATTTATATCAAACTATCATTCTTAACGAAAAATTGTTTTCAAGTATTTCTTGAATATGCATATCAATTCAGTAAAACTTTTGAGTACTATTTCAAGAGTCGGGGGTCGGATGGTCAGTGAGACTATACTTCTGAAACAAACTTATCCTGATGAGCAGAACAAGCAGGTTCCTTGTACGTTGTCTTCGTTGCCTGTGTTGAATGCCAGACCAGTGTGAAGAACAGAGAAGACATTCAAAAGAAAGAACATGGTCCATACCTCGAAGTTCCGGCTATTCAATCCTCATCAGTGTCTAGCATGTCTGTTTATTAGACGATAATTTCATTTTATTACATTATAAATTTATTTTAATATGAAATAGGCGCCACCTAAATTGCAACCAACCTACATTATGACTCCAGTAAAAAAATGAAACAAGAAAATAATAGCACAGCTGCATGGATAGCTCCTTTTGTTATGAGATTGATTAAGGTCAAGAATACGTAAATGACTGGCGCAATTAATTACGTGCGTCGCGAAGGACGTTACGTCACGAAATACTTCCTAGTCAATGCTATTTTCAATATGGCGGCCCCCATCGGACATTTAATAAAAGAGTCAAACATGGAAAAAACGGAGATGTAGTCATTGTTTATTCAAGCCCTCTGCTGATATTGCAGTGTTCTTCTTTTCCTGTATTTATGAAGTTATATTTCATCAACATAAAAGTATTCCTACAAAATTAATGAGACAGAGAGAGAGAGAGAGAAACAGAAAGACAGACAGACAGAGTGTTTCCTGTGTGTAACAATTAAGGTTGGCCGCAATACATGTTCCCTACCTACTTTCAGGGCTCTCAGGACTTTTAAGACACACATATGAAAGTATGAAAGGTGGAGTACAAACTTCTCCTTTCGCTGCGATATCCTTCCCTGATTCGAAAAAGTTACCCATTTAATGCCGTCTTGATAAAGAGACTTAACCAGTCGCCGGCTGGCCGAACCCGGATTCGAACCCGCAACCTTCTGCGTTATAACCGAATGTCTCTAATCACTCTTCCGCGGCGCTGGTGGGATTGTGTATCCGAAATAATTAATAAACCAAGTAAATGGGTGCCAGCTGATTTTAGAGCTTTATGGGATCGGAACTATGCATATCCTTTCACAAATACGAATGAATATTTCTTCCACTTGTTGTATGGCTTTGCCAAAGATACAGCGGGCCTCTTACCCACACCACCACTACGGCCACTAGGATACAAGAAACCTTCCGCCGACGGTAGAATTTTGCTTTGTAACTTTTCAGTATGACCCTACCATCATCTCGATATGACTGAAATACAGTCCAAAAGGGCATAAAAGTCAATGTTATCGGACTACCATGAGCCACACCGAAAGAACACGAATCGGCAGTAAATATACATGCACACAGATCAGCCCGCGAATACGCGTAGTTGCTGTTCCTCACGGAATCATTATATCAGAGGACAACGAAGGCTCTGGTCAGTTTGGGTGGATGCGCAGACTGATCCGCTAACCGTACATGCCCCAAGGACCCACTTTATCATGACACGGCGCATTTTGTGATTTGGTATAACAATGTTAGGGAAACGCAATTTTTAAAGTGGAATTTGGGTTTACTCATATGGCTTTTCCTTTTTCGTTGCGCGGCTGATTTCGTGTCTGCTGCAGTAACCATATTACTGTTAGAAGTTTGTTTTCGAAATTTATTAATTTTTATTTACTGAAGCAATAATCATGAGAACCCTATTAGTCGCCATCTTTCCGTATTCTCATAACGGTTTTAGCATGCCTTATAACGTCGCCCGTAAACGATTGCAACGTCGCTTATACATGACGTCAACGAATGGCGGAAATTTATACATACCTATGCTTGCGTATCAAGGGCTACTTGAAAAACGAGCTCGGTAGTCAAGGACTGTCTTTACCTCATTTTAATCGACAGATGCTGTGACATAAAATATCAGTATTTGAAAAAAATCTATGTAGTGGTAAACAAGCTGTGTACGTCTAAGTTTTAAAATCTGAGTATTTTCATCGCTTTTCCATTGCCGTCAATGGAAACGGCCTCAAAATTTCACGTTTTTCAATCTGATCTAGCAACTAAACAAAATCGGTGACCTATCTCTTTTAATGCACATTTCGATGTAACACATGAAAATGCACTTATGTGCAAAATTTAAAATAATTCTATGTATGTGCCATTTACGTATTCTTGACCTTAATTGATTGATTGATTCATTGATTGATTTATTGACTGATTTTACCATTTTCGGTCGACATCTGAACAACACATTCGTATCACGAGATATCATATAAATGATAATGAAATGAGAATAAAAAAGTAGGCCTAGGCAAGAGACAGAACAGGGGACAGGTGTTTTGATGAGACAGACAGACAGAGAGAGAGAATGGTACCACTGGCAACCGTAAAATCCTGCACAATATCGGCAGCCAAAGGTGCCATTGGCAACCGTTGGCACCACTGGCAAAATTGCCAATGTCACCACTGGCAGTGCTTTGGTAGAGCCAATGGCGCCAAAGGTACCATTGGTAGAGCCGATGGCGCCTATAGCACCATTGCTTTAGTTTTTCTAATTTTCTTTCATTATTGTGGGGAAAACTTCTCCTTTGTCAACTCGAGTGTTTATGATGGGTTCAATAAATTGCCGTATTGAATGACGCAAATTTACCACCACGGTAATTTTTCCCACGCCCTTAGTTGTCTGCAGTATTGGCAGCCAATGGTCGGCAATGCTGGTCAATTTCAATGGTAAAGCCAATGGTACCAATATTGAAACTCAGAGCGTCATTGGCATGTCAATAGTGACATTGGCAAAAACCCGAACGCAACCAGTATTGGCTTTGACGTCACACATAAAAGATACAACGTCACACTGGTGCTTCATCCAATCATTTTACTAGATTATTTATATAGCTGAGGGAAAACCGATAGGCCTAGTGGAAGTCAAAAGCTGTTTTGCATCTCTCCGTCAGCCTTTGTCGTTTCTAGACAGTTGTAAAGCTTTCTAGCTACATCACGTGTGCACCTGCCTGCTGCCGACCTAGAAATAATGCGTGTCACCAATAAACAGATGCCGAGAAGCCGCAGTTGAAAGGTAGGTAAGGTTTTTTTTTGTTTTTTTTTCGAGCTGTACGGCCTTCTAGCCGAATATTCTGACGGCCATCATACGTGCAAAAGCAACGCGCGTGAGCGAAGCTCAGGCTCGGACGCGCGAAGCGCGTCCGTGCTGTTTGCACGCCTATAGATAACATGCATCATTAAAAAAAAGCTACTTCCACATAGAGCAAATCCAACACCTTCCATCTCAAAACTTTTGGTCAAATATGGCGGCGCCGTTAGGCTGTTTACATTGGATTTTTCCCGTTTCTTTTATGCAAAGTAACACTGAGCCGAAATCCATCCTCGATCACATGACCTTCCTTGATTAAGTTCCGCTTCTGAGAGAGTGACCAAAGAATTTTTTTTTCAACATTTATTTCTTTTTGTTCTATTTTTAAGGCGGTCAATCCAATTTAGAAGTCCAAGTAAGTAAACGGTAACTGATTTAGCAGTGTATCAGCAAAAAGATAAATAAATAAACAAACAATACTGAGTACGTCATATAAAATCACTTGTCATTTATCTCATGCGTCGATTCGATTAGATAAGATATCCGCCATTGTAAGATTCGACGTCGATATTTCGGAAAAGCGACTATTTTAAAGACAGCATGGTCGATGTAGAATGCGAAGGAGATGACAATTCGTGAACAGAATCCAAATACCTCGATTCGATGTGAAATGACTTCCATGCTTAGCTATTCAAATGTCATCCAGTAGTTGTAAATTATCCAAAGGTTGGTATCGATGCATTTTCCTTTAAAAAAACTTGCTTTATTTCCCTTTGGCGTCGTCAAAGTATGTTTACAAACAGCAGTGACCTTTGCTTTAAAGTGCTTCACGACCAGCTGGTCGTCATGATGACGTCATAAGACAACGCACCATCAAACATCTAAGGACTTTTCATAGAACTTGTGACCCGATTTGACAATCTGTTGGCCGAAACAGTCTTGGATTTCTGGGAGTCTATACATCCGGCTATTGAAGTTGAACGAACGTTGATTAAACACTAAGTCAACGTTTGTGTGCCTATAGGGTATGTACCGCTTTGTATGCATGTCGTCCCCATCCTAGGAGCCCACAAATCGGACCAACAACGTTGAATCAATGTTGTGTGCCTGTTAGGTATGTAGCCATTTGTATGCATGACATCCCTATTTCGGGAGTCTACATATCGGCAATGCAACGTTGAAACAACGTATGTATGCTTGAAGGAAATCTACACTGTGTAAGTGATCCCCATTCTGGGAGTCTACACAATTGGGTACATTGAATCAACGTTATGGGCCTGCAGGATATGCACCCCCTCACATGCATGACATTCCCATTCTGGAAGCCAACACATCCGACACACAATGTTGAAAAAACGACGTGTGCCTGCAGGGTATACATACCCCCTTTGTCCCGGCCCCTTTGTATGCACGACATCCCATTTCGGTACCTACATGTAGGGCAATCAATGATGAATCAACATTGTGTATCTGCAGAGTATGTGGCTCTTTGTATGCATGTCACTTCCATTCTGTGAGCCTACACACCGGACACACAACGTCGAATCATCGAAATGTGCCTACAAGATATGTCTCCTTTGTAAGATGACATTCCAGTTTTAGGAGCTCGAACATCATTAACTTGTGACGGTTAATGAGCGTTTAATACAACCAGACTTAATGCCGTCATTAACTAATTTGTCGTTAGGGGTTTATGATAGATCCTAAACTACTTAGAACTTAAATTACTGCAGATTATCTATCTATCTATCTATCTATCTATCTATCTATCTATCTATCTATCTGTCTGTCTCGTTGTATCAATCTGTCTGTCTGTCTGTCTATCTATCTATTACGTCTTACCCCCGGTAGGGCACCTGACTCATAAGTCAAAGGTCCTGGGTTTTAGACACGGTCTGGCTACATACTTTCGTTTCATCTTCCGATTCAAGAAGGGCAGTTGTCAGTTACTGGCGAAAGTATATGTGCACTTAGTACTGGTTAACCGCTTAGGAGGTCTAAGCCTGCCAAGGAATAGGGTGGTTAGGGTAACTGACCTTCCCGACATGACCATAGCTGTTTACCGAGGACGTTAAGCATCTAATCAATCAATCAATCAATCTTAACCCCCGAGGGGACACAGACGGTGTACTTTTGTACACTTCGGTGTTGCAGGATGAAAGCCTACATGTATAGCCATGTAGCTATAGAAGGGATCTTTAACCTGCACAGGGGATGACTCTCCCTGCACAGGGTGCCTCCAGTTAACGTCCCGATCCGAAGGACGGCACACTTGTTAACATCATCCCTGCAAATGATGCTAGAAAAACGCGTTCGGATATAGGAAGAATTCACGCCGGGTGAGGATCGAACCCACGACCCCTGGCTTCAAAGTCAAGTGCACTAACCACTGAGCCACAGCGCTTCTCGGCTTCAGAGTCAAGTGCACTGACCACTGAGCCACCGCGCTTCTCTGCTTTGTAAAAGAAAAAAAATCTGCTTTTGCACGTATTTAGGTAACACCTATTTCTTATTAGGATTTTTTTTTGGAATTCAGACGCGTGTTGCCAGGGAAGTGTCGGCGGAAGTTCAGGAATTTATTTTCGTCCAATAAAAATGCCAGCGTCTCGTTTCTCCATAGAAAGAAAAACGCCGACCGGAAATTCAGTGACACAAAAATTTCGATGCCTTAGTGGTACGGGACAGAATAGAATAGAACAGAAATACGCCTTAATCGTAAAGCAACCAACTCTCGTTGTTTGCCGCCTTCGGCGGCTAACAACTCGTTGGTTGGTTGGTATTACATTATAATCTATATTAATGCTCTTTGATTTAATTTTATTACATACTTTACATTAATGGCTGCTTCTATGCAACTTCCGTCGTGGAGTGTACACATGTCTTATTCAGTTTTATCAAACATGTAATGCCAGTCATAACAAAATATTGTGAACTTATCATTCCAATATCAAAATGACTATCATTTGTTACAATGGATGTGTATAAGAAAAGAACATAATTCAGTGATGTAATGCATTTATTCCGCATAGCAGAGAAAGAAGCGCATTTATTATGAAACTTGTATAAACTTGGAAATGGACGGGCACTCGGCGCCAGGTGTGTGCAACTATGGTTACTCGCTGCTGAGCCACTTGAGGGGTCGTCGTTACAAAGAGTTGAAACAGAACAGAACAGAATCAAACAAAGAATAGGCAGACAACATTTAAATTATTTCTGAAATGCCCCTTGCACACGTCATTGATAGAAAAAAATGAAAAAATACATAGAATAATGTTCAGGGGTAGGCCTGTCCTCCATCTCACAATACAGAAAGTTTTCAAGTAATATATCAAATATAAACCTTCTACCTTGAACAGTGTTACGAAAAATACAGTTTAAAAGTATGGAGAGAAAGAAAAGTAAACAAATACCGGACAGAACAAAGAAGAGAGGACGTTTCTTTGAAACAAGATACAATTTGTCATTGTCGACCTGTATACAAAATGAGCCGCGGCACGAGAAAACCAACAAAGTGGTTGTGCGCCCAGTGCAGACTCAGATCAGCCTGGACACCCGCCAGTCAGACCAGACTCTTCGCTCAGCGCTTAAAGGGTAGCTAAGAGTCTCAGCTTCCTCCATGCAGACAGCGAAGACTCTGATCAGACTGGGCGGATGCCCAGGCTGATCTGAGTCTTCACTGGGCGCACAACCACTTTATTTGTTTTCTCGTGTAGTGGCTCAAATATGGGCTTTCTCGCTCAAAAATGGGCGTTCTCTCTGACACTTATACGGAGATATCTTTGACAAAATAGTGGGATAACTGAAAAATTGTCCCAAAAACTGCAAGAAAAAATTAATCAAAAGCCCCTGTTCCAGCACAATTAGTATGTTCATGACATATTTTCATATCAAATACTTGTCTCTATACAAAATATACATCTGTTATGTCTATGGGAAGATCTCAATAGTCAATTTGCTATCGGTCTGATCATATTTCTTACCGTAACCTGTGTGGCTGCGCAAACCGATCTGCTTCTTCACTTTTCACAATTTAGATTCTTCACGATTTATTATAATACCGTCATTATGAACGGAAAAGATAATGATCAGACTTTGCAGATGCCCATATTGATATGAGTTGCGGGGCGATTTATGAGTAGTACAACCGTCAATATACAGTTTCTCGAACATTTGACAGTGTCTAGACGTAAAATGATCAGATCAGCGCAGAACGACATGCATCGGGTACAGATGAGAGATCTCGAAAATTCGGGTATGGGAGCATTAAGAATCGGGTACAGATGGGAGGATTAAAAATCGGATTTAGATAAAGAATCGGGTATATACATATTATTATAATTAACTTGATCTGGCGTATTGCGTCGAGGGTGATTTGATGATATGAGAGCTCATCCACTCGACGTGATACAGTAGCCAGATAAATTTACTATTATAATAATTTGTTTATTATATACCTAGGGAACAGCCAACTATTCATACTTGCCAGGGCTATCAGCCATTAAGGAGTGACGAAGGTGACAATCGGCACTTATATGTAATTCATGATCAGGACTCGAAATATACGAACGCTCGGTAACATTTCAATAATTAAAATCTTTCTAAAACAACATGTTATAAATAAGATTCTATTTTTCATTATTCGTATGCACTAACTATACTGTTTAATTCTGTCGAGCTGTGTATATTAAACTTTAGCTGCAAAATCTGCAAGTACATCAGTTTCAGAAACTCTTTCATTAACCCATTCCATTCGGGATAATCCTTTAGGGGTATCTGGGCAATCAGTTTGGATCCAGATCAGGCCCCACAAATGTGGGGCCTGATCTGAGATCCAACCTGTTTGCTGCCAAGACATCATTTCTACAAGAGTTAGTTAGACCAATATTATCAAAATATTCTTGATTTTTCTTGATTGTCAAACGACAATTTCAGCACACGACAAAAATACCCAGAATGCAATGGGTTAACAGGTTAACCTTATTTTATCTTAATCAGTAAAACCGTACGCATTTCCCTACTTGTGCAGTATCAGCTCGGTGGGCAGCCATTATAGTTGTTGTTGTTTTATTGTTTTACGTCCACGGTAAACAGCTATGGTCATGTCGGGACGGTCAGTTACCCAAACCACACTATTCCTGGGCAGGCTTAGGCCTTCAGTACTAAGAGCACATACTTTCGCCAGTAACTGATCACTGCCCTTCTTGACTCATCGGATTGCCATTATAACAATAGTACCAGTCAGTGTTATCGGTAATGCGTACGACAAAATTCTCGGGTTGACAGCCACTTTGCATACTACCGGATCGTTCGGCAGCACAGGTAACCCCGTGGTCTTGGAGACGACAATAATAATCGAATCAAATGATAGAATGTGAGTGTCTGAGTGCGTCATCGACTCCAGAGCGTCGCCGACTTCTTTAAGATCATATAGAAACCCCTCAAACGCTAAAATCATGCATTGTAGCATGTTCTGCGTTTAAAGTCAAACTTTTTAGTTCAAAGGATGCGTTAAAAAAGTAGCTTGCACGGGTGCTTATGGTAAACTGCCATCCCTCGAGATCACTGTTCGGCTTCACGAGGAAATGTAATGACGAACAGTGATCCAAAAGATAAACTTGTCTATCCGCCCCTCATACCCATGAAAGATACTTATATTGTGACATGCCCTTTTTTCCTGTCGATACCACAGCATGCGACCCAACCATTTGCTTTTATATGATTTACTAGCAATAGGTGAATGGATGGATGACTTGCAATTTGACGTCCCTTTCACATTATTTCAGGACGATCGGAGGGTGATAATGAAAGGTTGTTGCAATGGAACCGTGTTTGCGATTGAAAAGATTTCTGCCCCCAACACGAATTCAACCGGGCACCGCTAGATCAGCAGGTCAGCGCTAATAAGTAACCCCATCAGCTATAGAGGCTCCTTTATAAGCAACGTACTATGCTTAAAACTAATGCCACAGTTCACCTTCGTGCTTCCTTAGGGGAAACGACATAAGTTTATTGAAGTCTGATTTATTTTGCAGTTTTCCAAAAAGTAAAAATTATCGATAAGGAAATTGTAACATACCTGTTGAATCATCGCCACTAGCCATTCTTCAACCTCTACTTTGAAAGAAAAAA
The DNA here is from genome assembly GCA_963989385.1 of Ctena decussata. Lineage (NCBI taxonomy): Eukaryota > Metazoa > Mollusca > Bivalvia > Lucinida > Lucinidae > Ctena > Ctena decussata. The sequence goes on from OZ022502.1 coordinate 23,607,287, forward strand.
AATCATTCATGTAATCATTTTATGGATTAGTTTGCTATGACCTTTGTCAGTCATGTGTTGTACATTCAGCATATTTCAGATTAGAAACGCAATACGTCACTCAGATAACACCTTCAGTTATCCGATAAAGGCCGATAAAAACTGGCCCCGTGGTTATAAAACGTGCGTACATTCTAAAACTCAAAATAAAGCAAACTGATTGGCTGCTTCCGAGCATGTGCTCGGAAGCAGCCAATCAGAGCGCTTTATTTTGAGTTTGAGATTATTCTCAAGGTTTATAACCTCGAACCGTGGTTGAATTCTTACACGGCAAGCTAAACCTCTTATTTTGTACGTGCTTAGGTGAATGGGTACACTGCCAAGGGAAGCAACTATAAGATTCCTATTTTACTGAGGTCAAGACTTAAAGTAAAGAATATTCTTTCCTTTGAGATGGATGCATGACTTGCAATTTTACGCCCTTTTCAACAGTATTTTAGTCCTATCAAGACGATGGGAGGGTGATAATGTAAGGCTGTGTGCAATGGAACCTCCGTTTACGATTGAAAAGATTCCCACCTTAAGCGGGTCTCGAACCCGCGACCATTAGATCAGTAGGCCAGCGCTTAACCTATTAAGCTACCGGGGCTTCTTTTCTTTTGAGAGTAGACCCCATTGCGGAAGGGCGTTTTTGTACGAGGAAGCAAACAGGAAGTCACAAAATGTCTTCCTCTGGGTAAAATTCTAAGTAATATAAGGGATGCGGTGGGGAGGGCGGTACCCAAATCTATAATTAGTTCATATGACATCGAAATATGAATGAATGAAAATGCACATGGTGCCGAAGAATTATCTGAATATCAATAGAAGATCACCAAAATATACATTTTATTCCAAAGGCACGTGCAGAGAACATGTGAATCCACCATCATGGTAAAAGGTAAAGGTAAAGTTTCCCGTGGCCTTGTGGTAATGGGAGTAAGATGCCCACTGTATTTTGGGCACAACATATGAACGGCGAAGCCCAGCCTTCTCCTTTCGCTGCCTTTAACCTTCCCGGATTCGAAATAGGTACCCATTTACTGTTGGGTTGACAGAGACGGTTTTTCAGTCGTTGGTGCCATTTTATGAATGGCTAAGTCCATGAATCGCATTACCTTACAATATAAAACTTTTTTTTGTGTTTTTTTTTAAAACTGTGCAGCATGTTAGTTATAAGGTAAACGTCATATCGTTCCTTTGAATGTCATTTGCTGCAATGATTTTTCAAAATAATATAGAGTCAAAAATGTCTTAAAGACCACCTTAAGGAAAATCTGTCTTCAATGACATAATCTCATTTACCAACGTAGCAGTTTCAGCGTTAACTGACCTGTATTAAGCAAGCACCTGCCTTTAGCAAGCTGTTTTGGCCTTTCCCTTGGGTGCTTGCTTAAGATAGGTTTGACTGTACTTTATTATACTCGTTGGACGTTGCATTTAAACCTAACTTAACATAAAAGTGTCATTTTAATTCTTCCCCATAATGTGACACTTATGTCTCAATGTGATTGTGTACATTTTCAGGAGAAGTAACTGCACCATCTTCTTTTATCGTAACCCTTCTCGATGGGGGTCAACTCTTAAAGGTAAGAATTTTCTCCTCTAGGAGCAAATTCGTATCTTTATGAGTAGACCCCATTTTGAAAGGTCTACAGAGAAGCAAAATCGAAGTCACATAAACTGCCCCCACCCCATCCCCTTTGTAAAAATGGCAGAAAATCAAGGTGGTCCCGCACACGTTTAGACCTTAGGAAGACTTGCTTCGAAAATAAATGTACCATAGAACATGTGAGTGTAAGACCCAGCTTAGCCTGCGTATTCACGCACTTTGAGCAGAATCTTCCCTGTTTCGAATACAATTTATAACTACTGAAGAATCTAAAAAACAAAAACAAAAAAACAATGAAAACTAAATGAAAAATGAAGACTAATATTTGTGTTTGTAGGTGCTGTATGAACCTCAGCTGTAGCAAGAATTTCACGGAACGCGTCTCTCGCCTGTCTGCACATAGTCACAAAACAGAGCTTATCGTGAAAACTTCACTCAAAGTTCACGCCGCCGACGCCGAAGACGTCCACGCCGGAGAAGTAATACCTAATATTCCCCTTCTGCTAGGTGCAGGCGAGACAAAAACCGCACAAATGGAACTTCCAGCTACCACATATGTGAAAGAAAGATCCTAAGATCCTACAAGTCTGACCAAAAATGTAAAAAAAACCCCCAAAAATAAGTGTTTTAGCGTGATAAATAATAAAAGCACGTTTGAAAACCGAAAAGTAAAAAATGTCAAACATGATTCCCTTGGCAACGTAGCCCTTCCAAAACAGGATCTATAAATACTCTTATCAATTTTGTCCAAGGGAAATGATTCCTTTTCTTGAAGCGTTGATCCAAATAAGATGGCTGCACAAGTGAAAATGACAGAGTTGCTTTCTCTTTGGGTGTATCGGTTCACCTTAACAGTTTCACCTGTAAAGGAAATCAATCTGAAAGGGCAATGATTGCCTCACTTCCAACGTCGGACTTCACTTTATAGGTAAATGGGAACACTATCAGGGGAAGCAACTCGACCATTTTCATATTTGTCTCCCTTCTCAATGTGGTTCAACTCTTAAAGGAAAGAATCTTTTTGTTGAAGAGCATGCAGATCCGTTTTGGAAGGCCTATATCCTTCAAGGAAGCAAACAGGAAGTCACAACATTATTTCCGTCAGTTTGTTAAAATGGCGGAAAAAATATAGATATTAAACTAGTGATCCTTCTCCTCAGGGAACAAGTTCTTTCACTAAAGCGTAGTCAGCAAAGAACTACTGTAAGTGCTCCTGATAAGAAGGAGTAACAGGGATAATGTAGGAATACTTTTCCATATTTCACCATAAAACCATATCGTGTGACCTCTTATTAGAACCGTCTATGCTTTCATTGAGAAATAAGAAAAATATCCCTGAATTATCCTGGAAACCCAATCTTATCTGGAGCTCTGAAATATTCTGATAAATTACCGTATCTCCCTGGTAAAATGACGGGAAATCCTTCAAACTTCAAACAAATACACTAGGCATCGTACAATGATTGTTATTATTTCAGTTTGCGACCTTGTCTCGTTTTCTAAAGACTAACGATGTCGTGAGTTGATTTTGACGCAAAAATATTAGCAAAACTAGCAGAAGGCATAGCTTTGACTCTGTTAAACATCTCACAGAAGACCTTTATATGAATGTTAATGAGACACCTCAAAGCTGAACTATTTAGAACTTCAAATCTAAATACCTATAAAATAGGAGTCAGTGGTACATTTATAGCGAATGAGTACACTTTCACTTTCAGGGGAAGCAACTTCATGTTTGCCTCCATTCTCATTAGGGATCAACTCTTTAAGAAAAAATTTGCTAACAATAGGAGCATTTTTTCCTTTAAGAGTAGAAACCTTTTCACACACACACACACACACACACACACACACACACACACACACACACACACACACAGAAAACAGACAAAAAATATGAATGTCACATTTTTTTTGCTTTTTGCTCCCTTTGAAACGACGACGGAAAAGGAACTTGGAGATGTACCCATCATTAGGGATTATCCCTTTAAGAAAAGAATTTGCTAACAGTAGGGGCACTTTTTCCTTTAAGAGTATACAACTTTTCGCACACACACACACACACACACACACACACACACACACACAATGAAAACAGACACACACACACACACAAACAGAGAGAGAGAGAGAGAGAGAGAGAGAGAGAGAGAGAGAGAGAGAGAGAGAGAGAGAACAGACAAAAAAACAAGGAGGTCACAATTTGGTTTATGCTTTTTGCTCCCTTTGAAAGGACGGCGGAAAAGGAACTTGGAGATGTACATATGCCCCTTAATCTCATGAAAATGACAAGTCCGATAGTTGTGTTAATGCCTACAAGTATTAGATGAATATTATTGTACAGTTAAGGACCAAAAGTATTTCCACAAAATCAATTTTCCCATAAACTTAAGTGTATGTTCATGTTCTTTGGAAATTATTTATGACATTCTTGTTTAACGGATTGCAATAATTTTGGTACTGGTAGAAAAATAGATGAATAATGCAAGCTACGAGGGGAGTTCAATAAGTTTGTAGAACTCGTGGTTTAACGCACAGATTGGAAGATGGTTTTAACGTTTTTTTTTTTCAATATAATCCCCTTTTACTTCAATGCATTTGGCCCACTTTCCGATAAGAAGTCTATGCCTTTGAAATAAAAGTCGTCTGTTTGGTTCTCAAACCAAGCCTCTGTAGCAGCATTGAGCTCATCATCGTCCCGAAATCTCTTTCCACACAAGTGGGACTTCAAATTTCGAAACAGATAATAATCACTTGGGGCCAGGTCTAGACTGTATGGCGGGTGATTTAACTGCTCGAACTTGCACACACGAATAGCCGCTTGTGCAACTCTGGACTCCACCCTTTGCTGACGATCTTGCATGTTCAAAGGTTTCTGGGTACCCACCTGGCAGGTACTTTTTACATGCCTAAATGTTCATGGATTATAGTGTAAACACTTCCATTAGAAATACCACATTCTGAAGCAAGTTCGGCAACTTTGATTCGGCGATCTTTTAGCAGAAGTCTCTCAACTCGGTCGATCATCTCCTGGCTGATGACCTCAGCAGGGCGACCTGCACAGCAAAAACACGCATCTATAAGCCATTTAAGCTCCTGCTTAAAAGTGCTTTGTGACATGGCTTATTTGGACATTTAAGCAGCTGCTTAAAACTGCTGTACTTTTACGCACATTTAAGGAGCTACTTATGATTACAAATAAGGTAGGTCACTAAGTTTTTACGCATGTGCGTAAAAGTGATTTAAAGTGCCATGGTTTTAAGCATTTTTAAGTGAATATTTATAATTGTCTATAAGGTATGTCACTAAGTTGTTACGCTGGTGCGTAAAAATGCGACTTCGAAACATTATGCAGCCTTTTTTCAGTATATTTAAGTGCCTACTTATAATATTCCTTACGGTATATCATAAAGTTCTTACATAAGTTGGAATATTTGATTAAAAAAAACAAAAAAAACATACTTTTGGCAAGTTTTTTAAATACAAACCAATAATTTGCTCTAAGGTGCAACGTTAAGTATATTTATGCATATAGTTACAGCCAATAATTGCAGCATAATATATGTATATTTTTCTGTAATATATATCAAACTACAATTTCTTCAAAGATGCCTTAATTGCAAAACGACACATAAATAATTTACAAAGCAGACGACAAATTTTACGCCCGAAAATTTTCAAAAAAGAAAAAAAATATAGGCCAAGCTATATCATATTTAGAATTCAAAATATAGAGGGCAGACAGTGTAGATCCAGATGAGGTGGCTCATTACGAGCCATCTCATCTGGATACACGCTGTATAAGTTCATCTATTTTTGTTTTTGGTGCTTTTAATGGTTAATCACTTTCAAAATTAAAAATACTAGTTTAAACGTTTTCTACACATGCATATGCATATTTGCGATCAGATATTGTGTGTCATAAATCTGATCTGACTAAAGATGACTGATACTGAGGGTCATTAGCATCAAAGAAAATAAAAATCGGTGCTAATTTGCCAGCTGCATATTAATTATCATGCATAGCTGCGTATGTAAATTAATCTCTGTTCAGATCAACGCGATTAACGTCTGTTCAAATCAACCTGCCATTTTTTTTCAGGTAAACTTTCCCTAAGTCATCATACATAATACCATTAAATAATTCTTTAAAACATTATAAAATTTCTATTTTCAATGTATAGAATACAAAAAAGAGATCCTCGTCAACATGGAACATATGCAACTTAAGACAGAAAATCTGCTCAACGAAAATAGAAACCTTGTCTTTGTATTTCGAACTCTTACACTGATTTTGGAAATCTTAGACTCACACCAATTGATTTGAAACTGATGAAAATTCTTTCCTTTCAATTCTGGTAAAATTTAGGGCACTTGCATGACGGAATGACTGAAATGCTTATCTATGTCGTGCTCAAAATATCCGACCTCGAAAATGTCAATTTTTCTTCATTTTACTCCCGACGTTGTTCTGCATTCTATCGAAATCTCACTTCTTTGCATGTCTCTATTTCATAAAAACCTTCATTCTGAGGAAACGGATTTTGTATCTTCAAAACCTAACACAGTATGGACCAATGACAGACGTTTGCAATAACGCTGTTAAACTAGTATGTCGCCGACTCAAATGTCGAGCAAAAGTCCACAAAATGATCGCCTTGCTGCTAAAGAGATGAAATATATTAACGCCGCGCATGACGTTAACGTTACTTAACTTTTCGCGCCAGGTATCAACTATCGCTTTTCATAGGCTACCTTATTGTTATCATTGTAATGAATATTCAGTGACTGACAAGGCGATTTCTGTGCTTATCCTGGAACTAATATAATGAATTTTGGATTCGAATTTTCAGATGATACTCATATTTATTAAAGATTTACTCCCTTGATAATAATAACAAAAATGATTCGATGAAATATTTCATGCAGTACGTCCAAAATGGTCTAACTATACATTTGGCATGTATTTTAGAGACTTATATTTGTTAAAAGCGACTTTAAACAAAAATATGCTCAATTTTAACCAGTCGCGGACCGCGCTCGAAATCGCCTCATTGGACAAATATAATTTATTCATACGTCACAATCACGTGCACGAATAAGAAAAATATCTGTACATGGTCACATGATACACGTGGTTGAAATCGATATTCTTACAGGCCATAAGGAAATAGGTAATTTGCATTTTAATCTGAAGATTATTTTTCATTCCATATTTATCGGGAAAAAAACATGCATTTTATCGAAACTTGTACAGTTGATTATGATACTATAAAGTATTGTCTAACAAAATTTTGTAAAAAATATTATCTCTGAAAACATGAAATAAACGAGGGAGACAATCTTAAACACTCTCTTTCAAACTGGTCTCACAAATTTCACCTTTTGCACAATCTATCTTAAAAAAAGTTCGTGTTTGTCGTCTAAACTTAAAGTTATGAGCGAGAACCCAGTGGCAAAATCTGTCTAGGAGTTTCATCACTAACGATTATCATCGTCGGGTGTATGCAGATGCAGTATATTTTCTCTCAATCGGCACAAGCCTTGTTAGCTAACTTATATTTTTAGTTAAAACGAGGATCGAAAACATTGCCATTATGTACTCGCACATAGTTTACGTGCAGCCGAGGTGACCAAGTCTCTGACGCAAACAACTTTAGGTTGGGCCTCCATATGTTCAGAAGATTTTTGATCAATTCCCTTGCACACATGTCATTTATAGAGTGTAAGCGAGTTAAATTTTCCAGTTCCTGACCCGACCCATGAGTGAGTTAGTGAGTGAACTCGGGTTTAACGTCCCACCAACAACGGGGTCATATAGAGACAGGACATCGGTTTAAAGTCTCGTCCGAAAAACCGAAGAAGCGGGGAGTCGGTCTTGCAACCCCTGGATTGGTAGTCTGGAGTGTTTCCACTACACTACAGCCGCTCCTCCAGACCCTAGAAAGAACATATCATTCTGCACTATAACCTAGCGTTCCAACAACTGGGCTTCGGCGACTCTCTCTCTCTTTTCTCTCACTCTGTGAAATTATAGGCAATTAAATTCACTTAAGTGTCTAGGAGATTCAGTGAAACGACTCTTTGATATAAAAATAATAAAGAAAGAACGAAACGTGTAAAAAGGTAGAAAAAGAGAAACGCCTCATTGTTTTAGCTGTTTTTACAATCAGAACAGATCGTTGAATTATCGTATCAAAGTCGATGCGAGGTCCTAACGACACTGCTTCGACCGCAAGAGGCCTTCGACCGCCTGGTGTTGTTAAACGCCAAGAACTTTTAATATAACTGAGATGTGGCATTACTATTGCTGTGTGGGTGGTGTAATGGCACTTTCTTTGACTGCTACCGTATAAACTCAAAAGTTTGGGACAAAATTATGTGGTCGAAGTGTAGACCCTGATCTAACTGCTCATAGTATGGTTCTGGATTAAATTTTACAACGCTTTTTTGCCGTATGAAAATTTCAGTTTCTTCTCAGTGGGGCTTTCTATTTCTTAAAATTTCACCCGGACCTCGGCCGCCTTGCATTTTGTACACTGACCATGCAGTGGTCTACTCAAAGAAGCGGCTAACGTTGACGCAATCTTGTTTTCTCAAACTGAACGTTTGACGTCGTTACGGAACGTAGCGACAGACACTGCTGCACGGCGGCGCTGAATTACTCCTAGACTGGCTCCAGCCCTTGTGTTTTAATTGCATATCTGTTAGAAAGCTAACTCTACAAGGAATAATTTGTTCATCAAGTAATTGCAGAGTTACCCTAGAAACACCAGAGTAAAAGAGCCACGTTAAGATTTCTCTATTCGAATACATATAACCATTTAGCCTGGACGCCAGGCTAAATTACTCCCACTTAACCTTAAGTTACTGTTTTTTTCTTTTCCTTTTCTGAGCATGTGTAAAGCAATAAGTATGTATTTCATATCTTTCACAGGCGAGTCAAAACAGTGGCACGTACACGTAGGCGTAATTCGCACTATTGAACGATGTTGCATAAACAAATGCATAATTCAATCCGGTCTAGACTGTAAAACATTTCCGTAGATTTTACGGTAGAATAACAGGCAACCAGGTGCCAGTCCTTTTCCCTTTATTTTACGGGCGCCCTAAAAATTGCATGAATCATCAAGCAGAGTAGGACAGAATAGACACAGGTGTCGTTTTGGTCAGATAGCCCTCCAACAATATAAAGCTATTTTCGAGTGCGACCAGTTAACATAACACTTCCATTTCGTGATTTCCAACAATGTCGTACAGGCAAACGCCCGTAAAAATAACGGGAAAAGGATTGGCAGTTGGTTGCCAGTCATCTACCGTAAACTCTACGGAATTTTTTACAGTGTACGTCATCATTGTTTATGCAAATAGGAAAGTCAAGAAAGAGTCTGACCAGGCTGACAAGGCTGATTCGGATTAATACTGTAAGCACATGCCAAGATGGTTCGTTTTCAGACGAAGCAAATCAACGAAACCGCTGACCAGACTTTTGGAAAGGCTTTATTGTTGTTGTTGCTTTACGTCCACGGTAAACAGCTTTGGTCATGGAACGGTCAGTTAATCTAACCACACTATTCTTGGGCAGGCTTCGACCTCCGAAGCGGTTAAACAGTACTAAGTGCACATACTTTTGCCAGTAACTGACAACTGTCCTTCTTGAATCAGCATAATGAGAAGAACCAGTCTCCACAAAAGCAAGTGGCCGGACCGAGTATCGAACCCGGAACCTCTGGTTTTTTAGTTTTTAGATCGGCAAACTCATCGGAGTCTTTATTGGTAAAATGTTAAAGGTAGGTTTCTGTACTTTGGAATGCATCATAATTTTGATGATTTTTTATCCAAGTTGTTGGAAAGCACTTATAAAGAGGAAATGAATAAGTTTCACTAAAAACTGTAAATCAAAAAATCGTAGAAAAGTCGTTTTGCAAGGGATTTCCTAACTCTGCTTCGCCCACCAGTTAGCGCTGTTTTAGTTCGCGCCAAAATAGATAACATAGCTGACATGCTGCATTGCACTTCGGAATAGTTTTAACCCATCCGCCATGCCAGGACCTTTGGAAGAGCTCACGGCAAGAGAAAATTAACCGTTGGCGAATGACATCAGAAACTGTGGACGTGTAGACATATATACATATTTATTTTTAGAACTGGAATTCCAACAAAAGAAAATAAACCAAAGGGAAAACGACTATTGTCTACAACATCTGACGATTTTCTGAGTAGCAACAGTTTCAGACAAACAAGAGGATTCAAAACTACCCAGAAAAAGACAAAATTATTTTGTGAACATAATTGTTATCGCTAGGCCAGGAACCAACCTTTAAACACTTTATATCTAGTGTTCATTATTTTACGCATTTACACTTTGTAGTCTCGCGGTTGAGCGAGGGGGAGGAAGGAGGGGGACTTCGAGGTCATACTGGTACGGACGTGTGGCCTGGTATTTCAAAACCCATCCCCTTCATATACTTTGGCGCTGAAAACTCGGACCCATTCATATACCTACATGTAACTTCATAAAATACTGACCTATTCATATACTACCCTTCGAGTTTTCATACCCATTTATATACTCTGAATGAGATTCTCAATAATTTACTATAACATTTCTCGATAGAAGATAATTTTATGTTCTTAAAACTCAGTCTGACAAAAAAAAAATTGGAAACATACAAAGGAAAAATAAAACGATCCACCGAAATGTTTTAGAATTAATTTTCGACAGTTTAATCTACTAGAAAGCGGTATTGATTTAAGAATGAATGTAAGTTTTTCGGATGTTTATGTAAGTATGGACGCAATGGGTAACGTGCAAAGTGACACCCGAAGGCAGACGTATCAAGAAAAAAGAGGGTCGGACATACATGTGTACCTGTTGCTAAAAAAATGGGGGTATAAATAAAATACAAAAAAGAGAAGAGGTTATTCGGGCCGCATATCCGAACTATACATGTACCATGTATAGGAAGTTACCCCCCCCCACACACACACACACACACACACACACGGATGTCCCAATCCCCGAGGGTGTAGTGTGCGGTATTCAACTAAATGTGTGTGCGTGAATGAGAAGCGCTGTTATTGCTTTGATGTTTGTAAAGAGATCACGTTGGTACATGCACTAATCGTTGAACATTTCATTTTCGAAGCATGATACTGATTGCAAAATGGTGCACAATACATCTAATAGTTTGCTTCATTTTGTGTAAATATATAAAGTCTAGCAAGAAAATGCGTGTACGTTTTTACCCACTCACCTTCGTTGCTGAGCTGTATAAAATTAGCACGGTAGGTGTCCTATCATTCCCTTTGTCTAATTAATACACATGTACTGGGGCTGATTCGAAACCATACCGATTGCATTTGTGTTCAATTAGTATGTCGAATGACGAAGAGCAGGGCCACTCGGTTATGTATAGTTTGCATGTTTTGAAGAGAAAAAAAATGATCAGACGATTTTATGTTTTATTAGAAGTATCTTTCATCAAGTGTCTTAGGTGAAAGGGCCTGTATCCGCCGTATCTGTCATCACAACACTAAAAGTTTGATATTGTCTTTTTCTTACCAGCCATGTTTCAAGACGGATTACGAACAGCTGAGGAGTTAGACTATAAAACATTTGCAAGCAGCATAGACCCAGACCCAGATCAACTTACTTATCTGCGAATTCTGATTAGGCACTTTGCTCAGTCTTCGATTACTTTAGTTCAAAGTTCAAGTTCTAAAAGATTACTTTAGTGTACAGATTTTCGTAGATGATATTATAGTGTTGCTTTTACAGAGTTCCAAATTAAATTCATAAATAAAAATCAGCGAATCCGCGATCTTTAGCGTCTTCCAATCTTTAAATCAGTGGTGGAAACGTTTCACAACCAGGTGTTACCTTGGCAAACGATGTTAACTCACATTTGACGCAACAGAATGCGCTGTATGACCAGAGTCCACCTTTGATGCATTCAAACATCAGTTCTTATGGTGGGAAATATAAATGTTTTTAACTGTGATCAAACTGATCAAAGCTGCAAAATATTTGTCTTAGATCGGGTTCCACACTCTTTTTATTTTACTGACATTTTAACAGCCAGCCAAAATTCTTGTTACTATAGCAACAAAAGAGAAAATCTATACATACGCTACGACAACTTTAAAACTTTGCGTATCAAACTTAATGGGGGTTGTCGTGGTCGGGCGATGCTGCTGAATAACTTACAGTGCCGGGGCGTCCTACTAATTTGGATGATAGAAGGGCAAGAGCCTACTGTGCTTGCACTAGGTGCGGGTGGCAGGGTGCGGGGCGGGGTTGTTAGAACATTATTTCTCTTTCCCTATCGTATTTCTTTTCTTACTCCCTCTCTCTCGGGGGTTGTTGGGTGGTGCGATATTGCTGGGTATAACTTCCAGTGCCGGGGCGTCCTACCGATTTGGATAAAAGTAGGGCAAGGGCCTACTGTGCTTTCAGTAGGTGCGTGTGGGGGTTTTTGGACATTTTTTTCTCTTGTCTATCATTTCTCTTTCTTTCTCCCCCTCTTTGGGAGACGGCCCAATATAGACTGAAATACTGTCTCAAAGGGCCGTTAAACCCAAAACAATCAATCAAAACCCTCTCTCTGGGGGGCGGCTCGAAATAGCCCGCAGTACTGTCTCAAAGAGCCATTAACAACCCCCCCCCCCCCCCCCCAAAAAAAAAATAAATAAAATAAAAATAAAAACGGCCCATCAAACAAATGAAACTTAGTTTGTTGATATATGATATTTAGGATACCCCACTAGAATGAGTCCCTGATATACAATATTTATACCCCGCCACACGGGGTAAACGGCGGGGTATTATGTTTCCCGTTGGATGCCCGTGTGTCTGTTCGTCCGTCCATCGGAAATGATTCAATGAAGTGTACAACTCGAAAATACCATCCAACATGTACGTAATACTGAATCTTTGCTGTCTCGGTAATCTGGATCACCAAGTCCTGGGTAGCTCTTTTCGAAAGAAAACCGATCATGCTCCGAATACAGCTATTCTTCATCATGATAGCTCTGTTCGTACGAGCTCTATATGTAGGCTTTCTCCTAACGGAGTGGCTGTATTCGAAGGAAGCTCTATTCAGTACAACATAGCAGTCACCTCTCACTGTACTGCTATATAATCACACGATTTGTGGAATTCAGAACAATGTCTACCGTGATCATTAAAGTCTTCATAGTCCTATCGTTGGTAAAAACGACTGAACTCAAATCATTGTAAAATAAAAAAAAGTGGTTCAGTTTTCGCGTTTAATAATAAAATGTGTGTTGACGTGCTTATATTGAGTCATTTAACTGGCAAACAGTAGAGAAAACACGTTTTTGAAAAACAAAAAACAACAACTATGAATTGCTCCATAAAATACACAAGTTCCCGTTCTGGTTTCGAGTATAGCAATGCTATATAAATATAAACTGGATAGTGATCGGGGTTCCATGCCTGTACATTGTATTTTTACCATTTTATTCTACTTAATGACATCGAAAGTAGGTCATTTGAAAGTTATCAAACCCTTTTTATGTGAAACACAAGGATGTTTTATTTGTTTAAAGCTGGCTTGTTACTGTCATGGACACTGACGAAACTATAGTTAGTAGCTCGCAGCGATACCTCATGATAAAGTTTTTCATGCTGATAGAGCAATGGGGCCTGAAAAAGACTACTGAAAATTAAAATGTCGGAGCTATGTTATTTCGGTTTACATGCAGCAGAATACTAGCAAAGTTTTAGAGTTTCTAACGATGAACTTCGCTTTGATACCGCTACATGCACACGGCCGCTCTGAGGCTGACCGTGCCAAGTTGGTATTACTTGAATTCATTATACAGTGGACTCGACAGTATTGGATCAAGATCAGTAAAAATCCTGTTTTGCTGTATGTGAATGCTAAACTTATATATGCTATTAGACATAGCAATTGCAAAATATCCATTCTATCTGTCCATGCCAATATATTTATGAAATTTGTCCATTAAAGGGCAGATAACCTATCTAGAGTTACAAAGGGTCTTACGATAGTAACGATTCAGGTGAGACAGTATCGGATCACATGATATTATTTTATAAGAGAGCTCCTGCGATGCGTTCTGCCAAACATCTTAGCTTCATTAATTTGGCTACATTAACCGTTGGCCCTATTAAAGTCTCAGAGAAACTTTTTACGGCCTTCAAATGATATTTTTACGAGGTCCTTCACGAACAAATGTTATGGCTGTCAAATAACAGTTGAATGTATACAAATGTACAAGCACGTCTATAAATCCTAACGCAGTAGTCCTCTGTGCCCCTATAACACGGAACTAGTACTAAAATAGTCAAGACCATAATCTGCCTTTGCAAAGTGTAGACCCTGATAAGACCGTAGAGTCTGATCAGGATCAACAAATTTAGGGCGATTTTCCGCCTTACATTGATATTACCTTGGCCTTATACTAAATATTTCACATGTACACCAATTAGATTATATGCTTATCTGCAATTTACGATATGCCACCTTAATAAATATCTTTCAGATGTTGTATAAATTATGCAAATATCCATGTGTAGTGAGGTAATTAGCAGACTGCATTATCTCTCAAATACGGCGGGAAAACTGACAGCCCGATCATTTCTACGCTTACAACGAAACATAGAGGACGTACTGAGCGCGGACACAAGTTGTACAATGAGTGTACAAATATTTCTTACGACAGACGTTGACAGTGACAGAGACCGGACATTAGGGACGAGTCATTTATTATCAGGTGGGGGGGGGGGGGGGGGGGGCGGGTACATTAGGTGGGGGGGGGGGCCGGGTACATTTTCATATGGTTCACCAAAATTTTTCCGACCCCCCCAGTCTCACGAGAATTATTTTTCCGACCCCCCCAGATAGGTGACAAATTTTTTTATGACCCCCCCTATCCCCAGTGCCAGCTACCCTTCACACACATACCATATTACCTATTTTATGTCAGACTGACCTCAATCAAAACCTAGTTGTATGAAACACAAAGAACATTTCTTATTCTAACAGGTTAATTACATGTAATCATGGTCTGTTTAAACTTCGTCTGCATTTTTTGCATTTTTTCTTCTGTTAATGGCCATCCGGAAATCTTTTTGTTGAATGCTTAGTAATTATAACTGTAAATAATATTAATTGGGACTCTGGGTGGTGGGGGTCTGGGGGGTTGTGTTTTTGCTGATGAAAAGGCACCTGGATAGCTGATATCACAAATGTAATTGAGCACAAAATCATCTACTTGACATGATTTTATAGACACTTTCATACTGTTCTAGCAAAACAATGAAACATTTTGTTTCTTTATATTTTTTTGAGTCATTTCCATAAATGCTCTAAAGTTCAAGTTGTGAATTTGAAAGAAAAGAGTCTGAAATTTTATGATTAATGGGGGTCTGGGAAGCTTCGCCCCCCAGAAGCTGAGACATTTTTAAAAATAAGGACTGATGGAAGAATTCTGACCCCCCAATATGCCTAATAAAATATATGACCCCCCCTGCTCCAAGGCTTTTTTATTTCCGACCCCCCCCCCCAGGACATCACCAAAAAAAATTCCGACCCCCCCCCCCTAAATGTACCCGCCCCCCCCCCAGCTGACAATAAATGACTCGTCCCTTATATAAAGAGATAATAACTTGAGCTGAAGTATTAAAATACAATTACTTGTTGCTTTTTTGTTGTTGTTGATATAAATGAATATTATGTACACCCATGAAATGTCTTCTACTTCTAGGACTTTACTCCTTATTTGACATCTGCTAAACAGTGAAAAGAAAAAAAGAAAGAAGGGTTATTTCAAGTTATAGAGCTAGCGATTTTAAGTCGTATGTTGTTTATAAGCTGTTATAAACAATCACTTAAAAATTACAAAAAAATATAAGCAACAATATAATTACCATCATATACGCTGCAATTATTACTAACTGGAAGGTGCTTATAGATGGTTCTTCTTAAGCTTTTAAGTCCTTAAAAATGCTTAAAAGAGGAAATATTAAGCAGTGATAAGCTGCGTATTTGGCCGCTTATTGTTCCGATTTAAAGACTTTTAAGCAGGTGCTTAAAGTCACTAAAAAGGTATGTCACTAAGTTGTTTACACACCTGCTTAAGAGACGTTCTCAGTTAAGCTGGGCCATTCGCGGTCAAAAATGGCCGTATATAGAACCATTCCAGAATTCAAGAAAAAAATCACGAACATAATGCTCATTATATCTGCTTCAAATCTTTCAAATATTTTCAGATAATAGTTTTAGATTATGGAATACCAACCATGTTTAGAGACATACCCTAACAAAGAGAAACGACGTATTTTATGACGTTATTAAGATACGTTGAAAGACGATGTCGCATACGATTTCTTTGAGATGCGTAGCATTGAACATTTACTAATCTACCGACATTTGATTATTTTGGCTGGTTTCAATTTAAAATGTTTTTCTTGCTTTTTTGGAAGCAAGGGGTTTTCTATGAAGCGCTGCTTAATCAAATGACGTCAACGCTTTCAAAACGTGGTCTTAGTGACGTTGTGACGTAGGTTACGTGTGACGTAGGTTACAGTGCACACATTTTAACGTTTTTAAATCATTTAATATTTCAGTGCATGAAATCTAAGCACACCATCTTGTAGCTGTTACTAAGCAGGATTTTGCACATGAGTTTCAGAGCGATCGCTTTGCTCAGTTTTAAGAAAAGCCCGTGACGTAAGGTTACATTCTTACAGAAAAATGCTGGGGTAATGTATTTTGAAGTCAAGTGAAATATACAAAATTGAGCAAATTTGCACAAATGATATAAGATATTAAGGAACACATATTTCTTCGAGTGATCTTGTAAGTTTTATGATGCCGGGCCATTTTAGTTAATACATGTATCACGAATTTACCGCTGTGACGTAGGTTACATAAAATATGCGACATTAGTTCCCAGTCTCATTTCGTTGCAAAAACTACCCTTTAGATATTGTTTAAGCGGGAGAATATGTAAGAAATCACCTGAATTTAATAATGGAACTCGATTTTCAGCAGTGGTTTATCTTTTTTAGCCGCGTGGCGTTCATATCTATGCAACGGCAATATTGCGACATTTAAAAACGTCGCATTTTAAACCAGGGTATCATTATTCAAACCAGTGTTAAAAATGTCTAACAAAACGCATGCATGTCTTGGTACTTTTGTCTACTTCTTTAGACAGAGGGCAGCTTGTCAGAGGGTAAACAGGACCGTTATTTTGTAATTCAAAGAAAGGCAATACGAAGGACAAAATTAATAGCTAATGGCCCAGCTTAACTGAGAACGTCTGTTAAATGCGACTTAAAACTGCTTCTTCAGCAGTTTTACGCTGCTTATTTATAATTTTACGCCACATTTAGTGCACATTTACGCAGACTTATAGGTGCTTATAGATGCACGTTCGCCCTGTGCTGGCCTTGGGTCATTTTCTACGGAGTCTCTTCCACGTTTAAATTCTGCTGACCACTTTGCCACTGTGGAATATTTTGGGCTACTATCACAATACACATCAATCATGCGCCGATGGATTTCTGTGGCGTTTGCACCCTCCTTAGTGAGGAACTTTATGACTGCTCTGAACTCAATATTCTGACTTTCACTTTTGCCTATGGGTATAGGTTTTCAAACAAAAAGTAAGAGCAAAAAATGTACGTGTTGATTGAACGGCTGTTATCATTCAACTGACAAAGGTTTACACTGCACAAAAATGAAAAAAGAAATCTTGAATTGTATAGCAAAATACCGAGTTCTACGAACGTATTGAACTCCCCTCGCATATATTTGTTTCATATCAGTTATTCATCTTATACCTAACTATCTTTTCTTTAAATTTTACGTTCAAGTTTTTGGTCTTTTTTTCACGACGTCGCCATTAACGTCAATGAAAACTTGAGGTTTTCAAATTTTATACAAGGTTTGACAAGCTGTATCTTGATACTGAGGGGGCAGAAATTAGTTCCGTAAACAGTATTTTTTGCATTATTCATTTAGCTTTTCAACCATACTAATTATTTTATGTTTGCCTTACGAGAACCATCAAAATTAATTTTCTTGTAAAGGTGTAAATGCACTAAAGTCTATGGGCAGATATACTTGTGGAATTACTTTTGGTCACTGACTGTACGTGTGCCCAGCAAGTGCCATTCATACCATCTTGTGTCCAGATCTGCTGTGTACCTTGTCTATGTAATGATCAAGCTGCACATTTCATTTTCAGAATTCACTAGACACGAGCATACCAACTAGCAATGTATCTTTAATGATGAAAGAGTCTTTGGTGTATTCCTTGTTTCCAAAGCATCCACCTTTCCAGAACTCATTCATCAAATCATTCACTGTTACAATTGTTCATGATCCATTGTCAGTGTCGACAGCAGTCACTCATACCATAAAAATCTAAGTATTGGGACATATATGGCTGAACAGAGAGTAGAACCCTAAAGCAGACTGCTCAAGTCAGGCCCCAAGGTTATAAAACTTGAGTACATTCTCAAACTCAAAATAAAGCACACTGATTGGCTGCTTCCGAGCACATGCTCGGAAGCAGCCAATCAGTGTGCTTTATTTTGAGTTTGAGATTATTCTCAAGTTTTATAACCTCGAACCCAGGTCAGGATCCACACTGTTTACCATTCCATCTATATCTTTTAGACGCATTACTTCATTAAAACCACACCGTTCCAATTAATGGCAATTTTAGCTGTCTAAATGTTTTAGAATTTTCTCGGTATCATGACTGCAATTCTGTTTTGATTCCTTATCGTGCATGCAGAATTGTTTTGTGATGCTCTGTGTTATTTAGACACAGAATTAAATGACTCGAGACTAAATATTCTTTGAAAAAAAACCTGAAGTATCTGTTGAAAGAAGTTCAGTTTGTTATGTCATTGATGCCATGCCCCAACACCAATGACTTCATAAATATGTAACCATAGCAACTATGAGTTCATATTGATGTCAAAGTGGTGTCATCGAAACATCATTCTACCAAAACACAACAGCTGGTAATTCCATAGTTGCTGTGGTAACAGATCTTAGCGTCACCTCACTTATAATTCGAGAGGAGCATTGCATACAGTGTATGCCAGGCTCCTATCGAGTTAAATGTTTAAGTGAGATGCTACCTGAAATTCATACACTGGAAAAGTGTGATTTTTTCAAACCAGTAATATATTCTCAAATGATAACATTCTCTTTTATGCGTTTACGAATATGTCCATTGCCCACATTCATGCGAAATACGTCATATTAGTTTGCTATCACTTAAGCCAGTCGTGATTTATTTTGGCATGAAATATTTTGTACAAACACGCTGACTTTCCCCGTTCTGGTTTTCAAGTACATACATAATGTTTCCATCCGGATCCATTTCTAGATCGACCACGGTAGCGTTGGATAAGACTGTGGCGGGGTATTGAACTTCCAGTACTTCTACACGATTGCTAGCTTCCTTGTAAGGCCAAATCATTATGAACGTATCAGATTTGTCGTCTTCGACGGTACATACGACAACAATGTCATTTTCCCTGTTTCCGACCATGGTCAAGGGTTTTAATTTACTGACTGGAATTCCGACATCAGCCTCATTTACTCTTGAAAGTACCTCAGTCTCCATGCCAGCAGGACTAAAACACAGAGCTCTAGATAAGAGGGAGTATTTGGTGATAATTAGGGATAATTTTTGTTATTTCTGCATAAAAACATATGTTGTGACCCCTCATCTGAACCGTCTCAACGAGACGGTTCAGATGAGGGGTCACAACAGACGGTTCAGATGAGGGGTCACAACATATGGTTTGAATGAGAAATAAAAAAATTATCCTTCACTTATCATCAAATACCCCCCTTATCTAGAGCTCTGAAAACACATTTTACCTATTGTCAGTTTGTCAAGTTCATCATGTTTAGCGAAATATAATCCGTTCACTGTGCTGCATAAAAGAGAAACAGTCACAAAATTCACAGGAATAATTGTTTCACTCTTTTCTTTGATATTCAAGTACTGCGGATAGTTTTCAGGGGCTGATGTGTCCAATATGTTTGTACGGTACGTTGCTATAAACAGACCTTCCGCTTGTATCGAGAAAAGCGAATATGAACCACATTTGTTCTTTACGGACATAGACTTATGATTGTTCTCTAATTCGACCGGCCTAAAGCTATCAAACTTTGCAATATTTGTTCTTATGCATGATCCATATATATTTGCAACAGTTTTATCAAAATGCATAAATGTTGTTTCTAACCCTGAATTTGAATTCCTGTTTCCAATAAAACTAAATAAACATGGACTCTGGCGAGGTTTTGGGTCATATCCTCCATTTACATTCAAAAGAAATGGCACAACAAACACATTAGTAAAACTTGTTACGATTCTTACAGGTACCACTCGGCAGTCACGAACATCCGGATAGAACTCTACAACAATGCGAGGATTTTCGTTTTCATTCATGCGTACACGAAACCATGTCCAATCGGCGCTGTACTCGTAAGGAAGTTCAACTGCGTAACCAGTGTCAACAGTGTTTACTTGTGAAGACATTGGAAACTTTGTTTTGCCTACGACTTCATTGGTGTACACATTGTTTGAACTGTAAAACAAATTATTATTTCTGCGTTCAAAGTTGAATGTAAAAGAAAGACCAGAAGTCAAAGCATTAGATAACTGTTTCGACCCTATCTCTGTTTCACCCTCAGATGTATCATAAGCACATATAATATCATGAAAAACTGACACAGTTTTGTCAGTCTCAACTCTGTGTGAATCTCTGTTACCTTCAGCTTCTGTTAACTCACTACCACTCTTGAAATTTAAATATTCTGAGTTGATCTTATTTAAACTCTCTTGATACGGTATATACACCAAACCTACGAAAGATCCACTAGGTGCTTGCAGGAAGCCGGTTAAAACTTGCTTGAAAAGTTTTCCTTCATCAAAATCTAACCTGAGTGGTCGGATTTCCGCAGTATATTTTCGACGAAGCATGAATAATTGTAACACTTTTTGTTCTATCACTAAAACTGAGTTTGCTATTTCAGAACTAACGGCATTTTCAAGAAGTTTTACAATATGTTTATTCACGGTTTCTGTCCTTTTAAGTATGGTATCAGTCTCGTCTTTAATTACCTGAGTACGTGGAGTGAGTGCTTTGCATTGTTTCGTAGCATCAATAATTTCAGCAGTGTCTGACTGGTATTTTCTGAAGAAATTAATGCACTCATCAAGTCCAGTGCTTACGTTTTCGAGCCATATCTTTGATTCTTTCACGAACTCATTTAGATATACAACCCTGGGCAACTGACTGAGTTTAAACTGCGAAATTCGTTCTTCATTAGCTTTAACATACTCTTGCAGAAATCCATATTTGAACCGCATTACTACTTTTTTATCACCACACCTACGTCTACACGCTGTACGATGGTAGTATGTTTCACAATAAGAACACAACATTGTTTGACATATAATCCAAAATAAATCCCGAGTCTGTTCTTGGTGTTGTGGACAGATCTGTAGCGAGTGGGGTCGATTATACGATGCTGAAGGGATTAATGGATTAAGAATGTGAGTAGGTTTCAGTTTCTTATGACACGGTTTGCAGCTGTCGCAAATCAAGCACTTACATTCAAAGCAGCTGAACTTTGGATTTTCTTTCTGGTCACACAAGCCACATGTTTCATACGGTTTGACAAAATTAACAATATCCTCTTCAGCCCTTCCTGGCTCTAGGTCATTAATTTCAGAAAGTGGTTTTAAAATGGGAATTCTACACATCGGACAGCCTGGAAAGTTTACACGGTGGTTTGCTTGTAAGTGACGCTTAATACAGCTTAAACAAAACACGTGTGGGCATTTGTCTAGTCGCTTTGGTTTGGTGTAAAATTCCCTACAAATAGGACATGTTGCTCTTGTACGCAAATTCTCCAACTTTTCTTCTTCTTGGCTGAGTGTATCTGAAATATTTAATAAATCGTTGAATTTAAAGCTTTTAATTAATCGAATGGCCACAATTTCATGATTCTGTGTGACGCGCTGTAGGGTTCAACACAGGAAAAAAATATGTAAACCGCTAAAATTAGACCAACATATGTAAAAGATGGTGGTTTCTACTTATCAAATTGCTAATATCAATTACGTTCGTATATTGCCGAACATATTGTAAAATTGGGTAAAAAAAGTAGATGAGTCTATGAAATTTCAAAGATCTGACTGATGCATACACCAACGAGATTCGCTATCTAAACCCGTATTGAACTTGTAAACCCCAAACGTTTTCAAAGAAAAATGAGCCCCGACAGGACAAAACCGACAAAGTGGTTGCGCCCCCAGCGCAGACGCAGATTAGCCTGGGCATCCGTAAGTTAGACCCTTAGCTAGCCTTTAAGCGCAAAGCGAAGTCTGCACTTGGCTCACAACCACTTTGTTTGTTGGGCAACTGACACCCCTCATCGAGCCCTACTTAATGGCGAAATCCGTGAGGCACATCAGGTAAGAGACGCCTGAATCTAAACGCGAGCGCAGGTATCTTCCACCGAGCCACCTAAACCCCAATGAACTGAGAAAGACAACATCCAAGGGCATCAGCAAACAGATGTCTGGAGCAGTCAGAATCTGCGACAAGCCAAATAAATCCTTGAGAATGGAATTTGAAGAGAAACTCTCTTTTAGATTCGTGTCACCATGACAAGTCAAAGTTTTAGAATATTCGACAATCTTAACTAGAAAACAAAAGTTAGAAAGCATCGCAAACGACTGCGTGATACCCCGCCACTGCAAACCTTTTTCACACACCACTAACGTGTGGCGGAGTATTAAAAGCTTATTTCAAATCGGTACTAAGTACTTACATGTACTTGAATACTTAAGAAACAGGATCAGCACTGAGGCACTGATCTATTTAAGTAGTAAGGACCAATCATGAAAAGTTAGTGGCAACTTAAAGTTGCCAAAGCAGTTCAACGATTTAATGGCCGATCACAAGGGTAAAGGAGCGCTGACTCTTAAAATGAGACGGCACTGCTGTGTGTTCGAGTCTCACTTGACGTACAAGTGAGAAAGCCACGATCTGCTTGCGAAAAGGCAGGTGTTACCTCCCCTGGAGTTCCGGTTTTTATCCACCTCTGCTTAACAATCGGCTCGATATAAGGGCCTTGAAACAGATAAAACAAGATGGCCATGAGGCCCTGAGTCGCCCATCTGAGAAAAAAGGTCAAACTAGGGACACCATTTGAGCGAACCTGACAGTACATGTAATCATTTTAAATGTCATATGCCATTTGGGAGGGAAAAAAAATTACCATATATGGGCATTATGGACATCTTGGTCAAATGACCAGTACCATTGAGGCAAACTGTTTTTCTGTGCTACATTTTGCTTTGATCAGCTCAGTCGCTTCGCTTGGTGGAGACGTACGAAGCTGTTGAAATACGAGTGACAGTGGACAAAGGTCAAAGAATATAAGGATCTGTCATGAGTGTGAGGTGTGGATAGAAAAATCTGTCACGAGGGTCACTGTTCGGCATCACGAGGCTTGCCGAGTGATGCCGAACAGTGATCCCGAGTGACGGATTTTTCTATCCGCACCTCACACCAATGATAGATACTTTTTCTTGCACACCATGTTTTGTTTTAACTTCAGAACTTCTTAAAATGCGTAATATTATTGCTTGAGAGGCTTCAATTTGATTTTGAAAGAAGGCGCCGTTTTCAACGAACGCCATTCGGCTCTTTACGTCAACGACTGGCGTGCATAAACTGACGTCATTTTTACCGTCTTCGTGACGTCATCATCTAAAATGTCAACGTCACTTGACGACGCAGGTACGTGAGCTCCTATACAACCAATGCATTGACAGCTCGTGATTTCTTTTCCGGTCCTGGGTCAGAACACCAGGGTAAGAGAAGATTTTCTATCCCAGGTGAAAAGAATGGCATTTTCTATCCGGTGTGCAAGAATGACCTTTACCCCTGGTGCTCAGATATCTGCAAGTTCTCAGTTAGTTGATTGGATATACCAATCTTCAAAATGAAGTATAGAATTTTCTGATATAATGCTGCAGGGAGCGAATTCGACCTTGCTGTAAAAAGCCAAGGTCAGTCATAGGTCATCATTTGAACAAATTTAATAGAACTCCAGGGCCCAATGCTACATACGGGTGTATTATAATAGGCAGGGGATATTACTACTCGCGAGCACCTGATCACATCTCTGTTTTTGGGTCCATGCCTGTGTATCTAGAATATTCTGGAACGATTAATGAGCACAGACTTATGATTTGGAAACTTTGACCACTTTCATACAAGGTTTCAAGGTTATCAATATCTTGGTCCCAGTGCAGAACATTTTAAATGTTAATTTCCATGAACTG
This sequence comes from Ctena decussata, assembly GCA_963989385.1. Taxonomy (NCBI): domain Eukaryota; kingdom Metazoa; phylum Mollusca; class Bivalvia; order Lucinida; family Lucinidae; genus Ctena; species Ctena decussata. The sequence goes on from OZ022502.1 coordinate 23,631,315, forward strand.
TTATGTTCTAGCATTTTCCCATATAAAAGCACCAGAAAGCAAATTCGACCTTGACATAAACAGTCAAGATCAATCCAAGATCATCTTTGAACAGTCTTGGTGGTACTTGAGTACCCGATGCTACTTACCGAGTTTCAAGGCCATCGGTTAAATGGTCCAGGAGCAGAAGATTTTTAAAGGCTTTCACCATAAATGGGCATAGCAGCCATGTTGCTCATTTACCCGGGACTGTTCGAACAAACCTATTTTTCATCCCTAGGAAAATTGGTTTCAAATGGCCCTGGCCAGATATCTCAATTACTGTGCACTATATTATCTCAATTACTGTGCACTATATTTTTATTACAGTTTAGACCATAATGCAAATATATTAAGGTACTAGGATACGAACGTTTGCTGCTCTCTATTCTACACGATTTTTATAGCTGCAGTTACACTATTTCTGGATCAACCCTTGTAATTAAACTGTTCTTGTTTCTCCTTTCAAGCGTTACCTCAAAAAGTGGCGTTTTTTGAAAACTTTCTACATCAAGCCACACATTTAAAGCGTAATAAATCCATATTCCGCACCTTTTAGAAACTTTATTGCCAGTATACAGTCTGTTGATATACAACCCACCCCCGTCATACTCTATGTAATAATGGCGTAATAAGGAAAACAAGGGTGACGTTATACATGTAACGTCATGCTCAGGCTAGTTTAATGGTAGATGTTCGTCCAGTGAAATGCCTGAAATTCATTTTCTGCAACTAATCTCACCATTTTCGGTCGCAAGATAACGTTTTTACCGCCAGTCCCTTTCGTATGTCATTTGTTAGATGAACGTGACAATTAAGTGGCGTTCTCCTCTCATTTAGTTTGTTGCATGCGGCTTTCTGGGGCTGTATTCATAAAACGACTTAAGTCGTTGCTATGCTGTTGCTAAGGCTAAATTTCTATAAAGGAGATTCCCTTCATCTATGAAATTTGCTCTGGAGGAACAGTCTTACAAAGACTGTTCCTCAAGACCAAATTTCCTAGTTGTAGGGAATCTCCTTCACTGGGTGGGAGCGTACAGTACAAGTGACCGGTTGTCCCGATCTGTATAGTGGACGCATCTTTGTCCCAATATGTCGGGTAAGTTTCAAAATTGTTTATTTTTGTGTTTTAAAATCATTGCGTGTAGGTAGAACAGCTTGCTCGACAAGCCTTAATACAGATCTTTTCGACATGTCACCTTAATTTTCTGTAAATTGTTATGATATGCTTTATTTTCACATTTAATTTGAGAAAATCACTACTCTACTTTCGATTTCGAAATCTGCGCCGGTACCATTTCTTCAAAATTGGCCATCAATTGTATATGAAACAACCGTGTTTTCTTTAGAAATATTTTATGGTGTATTTAGGTTCAGGATTAATTAATCTTGTTAGATATCATGCTAGGTAAGGGCAATTATTTTCAAAGAAAACAAAAGAGGGGTCAAACACTATTCTGTATCGTGGGTCGTAAAACCGATTGTCAGTGAGACATCCCATACAGTCAGAAAAATTTGGGTATGCTCAGCTTTGCTTGTCTTGTGAATTCGACCCGTACTTAAAGGATACTTATCATGGGTAAATCTCTTAATAGATCATTAATCTATCTTAAAAAGGGACTAACTAACATTTTTTTCGAATTAAAACGCTAACTCGGTCGATTTTCTGGTTACACGTGGCGTGATCTGATTACAAACACCAGTGATTTGCAGATGAAAATACGAATTTAGAGCAAAGAAAGCAACATCTAGCCATCTCCAAAGATGACCATAATGGAAAACATAAATAGAGAAAACACTCTTACCAAGTGGTTTACATCCAAACAATAAAAGAAAACACATTTCACACAAACACACCCTGAAGGTCATAACAACGGACAAAGATTTGCCCACTATACACATCGGACAACGGTGCACATGTACTGTACGCTCCCAACCAGTGTCCTTTATAGATATTCAGCCTTAGCAACAGCACAGCAACGACTTAAGTGGCTTTATGAATACGGCCCCTGGATTTCTTTTCCATGGCGATTGTTAAGGCTATCTAATCTTTAGCAAATGCCGGCAACAAAGATTTTCTGCAAAATGAATTTTATACGGATTGCCAGGTTTCGTGGTTTCAGAGCCTACGTAACGTCACACGCTCAGAGCATATATTTTGGCTAAATTTCATTATTAGTGTAATGACATAGCTCAAAATGATAAACATGTGATATCGATATAGCATTTTTAACGAATTTGAAGAAACTATATGGCATTTTAAAACCGGTGCGTTTTCATTGACGCTGAGTATACATGAATAGCCATACTGAAAAGATTTAATTTCTAGTATTGAGTATTCAATATGTCTGTATACATGTCTTTTTTTTCGCGGTCTGTTTGAGATGAAATGAAGATGAAGAAATGTTCAAATATGCTATGAATTACGGGCGCCTTCTTCTACTATTATTGCCAAGCAAGAGAGGTTTGATTAATTTCTTGCTTTACGTTCACGGTAAACGCCTTTGGTCATGTCGGGACGATCAGTTAACCTAACCACACTGTTGCTGGGCAGGTTTAGACCTTCTAAGCGGTTAACCATTACTGAGTGCACATACTTTCGCCAGTAACTGACAGCTCAACTGTCTTCTTGAATCAGTGGAAGGAGAAACGAAAGTATGTGGCCAGACCGGGTATCGAACCCAGGACCACTGACTTATGAGTCAGGTGCCCTATCGACTGCGCTACGCGGCCCGGCAAGAAAGAAACAGTATCGCTATGCCCTTGTCTTCATACTCCTGTACTATGGGCTTTGGTTGGTTGGTTGATATGATGCTTAACGTCCACGGTAAACAACTAAGGTCATGTCGGGACGGTCAGTTAACCTAACCACACTTTTCCTGGGCAGGCTTAGACCTCCTAAGCGGTTAACCAGTACTAAGTGCACATACTTTCGCCAGTAACTGACAACTGCCCTTCTTGAATCAGCGGAAGGAGAAACGAAAGTATGTGGCCAGACCGGGATTCGAACCCAGGACCTCTGACTTACGAGTCAGGTGCCCTACCGATTGCGCTACCCGGCCCGGCTGTACTATGGGCATGAATATGTTCGGGGTTTTTTTTGTACTTTCAAAATCGTGTGCGCACGTGTATGTGTTTGTGTATGTTCAGCTTTTATAAGATCTGGAAATCTCACTATATCCCAAATTCTTGTCCAATTTTCCGTAGGGATGGAAAAGGGCAAGTGGAGGGGGGGGGGGGGGTTTGTAAGTGGCTATATGAAATCCGGATGCTACACTATATGATCGCCCAACCTTCTTGCCATTTTCCCCTTTTTCTTACTTTATTTTATTTATTTATTCATTTATTTATTTTTGGAAGCGGGGAGCGGGGGAGGGGCAAGGGGCTGGAAACTACTCTCTGAGACAGAGGCAACGCCTCCAACCTGACACTCATGAAAGATACTTATATTATGCCACGCTTTTTTCTCCTGTCAATACCACATCATGTTGTTCAACTCATTTGCTGTTGGTTGTTTTGGGTTTTAGGGTCCTTTTAGACAGTATTTCAATTTAAATCAAGCCGTTTTCCAGAAAGAGAGAGAGAGAGAGAGAGAGAGAGAGAGAGAGAGAGAGAAAGAGAGAGACAAAATATCCAAACAACGCACATACATCCCGCACCTGGTGCAAGCATAGCCGGTCCTTGCCTTGTTCTTGTTGTTGTTTTGTTGCTTTACGTCCACGGCAATCAAGATATGGTCATGTCGGGACGGTCAGTTAATCTAATCACACTTTTCCTGGACAGGGCTTAGACCTCCTAAGCGGTTAACCAGTATGTAGAGCACGTACTTTTGCCAGAAACTGACAACCGTCTTTCTTGCATCAGAGAAAGGAGAAGCGAAAGTAAGTGGCCGGACGGGGTATCGAACCCGGGGACTCTGTCTGAAGTCTGACGCGATACCGACTGCGCTACGCGGCCCGGCTTGCCCTGTTTTTATCCAAATTAGTAGGACGCCTTGACACTGAAAGTTATACAGCACTGTCGCCGGAATCAACTAGCTCTAGCTAACTGTGTCTCCATATCAGTTTTTAATATGTATGTGTAAGCCTCAAAGTTTTCTGCCATTTTTACATAGAGAAATATTTTTTGTGACTTCCTGGATGGCGCAGCTCTTCCAAAGCGGTGTCTCAGGTCAAATTCTTTCCTTTAAGAGATTAACTGTAAGTAGCCATTTTAACGTTTTTTGGCTATTGACAGTTAACTGTAAATAGCCATTTTAACGTTTTTTGGCTATTGACAGTTGACTGTAAATAGCCACTCCGTATTTATAAACAATAGACGGATGGACGGATGACCTGCAATTTTACGTCCTTGTCAACAGTATTTCAGTTATATCAGGACAATCGAAGGGTGATAATGATCTTGGAGGCAGTTGCAAAAGGAACCCCGTTTAAGGTTCAAAAAAGGTTTCGCCCTCAGCGGAATTCAAACCCGGGACCGCTAGATCAGAAGCCAGTGCCTAACCCACTCATCTTAAAAGCAATAAAATATATACTTTAAGCTATGGTGTACCAAGAGGGTCAAAAGCACCGATACGGGTCGACCCGTATTAATCAGATACAACTGTTCATGATCGTGCTTCTCCAAGGAGAAACGATAAACTTTGATCATTTTTATGCCGTACGCAAGATATTAGGAAAATTATTACATACCGGTTGAATCACTGCCACTAGCCATTTTTCAATATTGTCAAAATTACCACACCATATTTTGCAAAAAGAATCAATTATAGTAGTCGAATCGCTCCTGTGGGCTTTTTTACAATGAATAGTTTGCAATGCTACACACTATTATGTCAATTGTTTGTGTGCATTCCACATACAAACCTTAGACACGCGATACTGGTGATGCCCGAGGCCGATAAAACTGATTGGAGTCGTACAAGGCAAGCTACACTCACAAGTTTTGCATGCTAAAGAAAATGGGTATACCCTCAAGGAGCAAATTCTTTCCTTTGAGAATAGACATGAGCCGCGACACGAGAAAACCAACAATGTGGTTGTGCGCCCAGCGCAGACTCAGATCAGCCTGGGCACCCGCCCAGTCTGATCAGAGACTGCGCTAAGCGCTTAAAGGGTAGCTATGGGTCTTAGCTATCCACATGCGGACAGCGAAGGCTCTGATCAGACTGGGCGGATGCCCAGGCTGATCTGAGTATGCGCTGGGCGCACAACCACTTTGTTGGTTTTCTCGTGTCGCGGCTCACATCATTTCGGAAGGTCTTTTTCATCCAAGTAAAGCAGAGAGTTCGTTAGTTTTAAATGTTTCTCTTTTGCAGATTATTCGAATGGGATGGACCACAAGTTCTAGCAACATTAATTACGGTCCGCTTAACAACGTGTACATATACATGTAATACTGCTACATGTAAGAGGAAAGCGACATCATAAGACATAGAAAAAAGTACATTTTAACAACAAATATAGTAAAGTAAAGAATGAGTAAGATAATCAGAAAATGGAAGAATAAATGAATTGTACTCGGTTAAATTATAATAATCATCATATAAATCGGACTGAAAAAGGATCCTCTCAGCGCCACACATGGCACAGGCCACGCCAGCCAGCTCAAGAGCAATCCTTCATACCGCCCCTGACAGTCCGATCATTGGACTGACATGGATCGCTAAAAGACCGCACCCAAGACAAAAGACCGCAATAGCCCGGTAACAGAACACTTCTGCCCCAAACCATCTCGGCCCCTAGTCATCTCGGCCCCAAACCATCTCGATTCCACCTAGAAATAAATTCCTGGACACTTCAGCCTCTAGTCACTTCGGCCCCTAGTCATCTCAGCCCCGTAACCCTAGACACTTCGATCCCAGTTTGACAAATTCAGATAGTTTCTACATTTGTAAACTTTTCACTATTTTTGCCAATGTTAATATTTTACATCATTTTTAATGTAGTATTCCTCGAGAGTCAAATAACATCCAATAAAATGATAAGCTCAGTACCAGCCAAGTCTTGCGAGTAGCCTACTGGTTTGTTGCTTGTTTCATGTTTAACGGCTCTTTAAGGTGAGGTGGGAGTAATTGACAAAACACATGGTTATATTCATACAGCCTTATGGTGAACATTTTAGTCCCTCTTTCAGAAAATGTAATAAAAAAGGGGGTCGCCGATGTAGTTTTTAAGATATCTGACCTCGTAAACGTCAGTTTTTTGCACCTTTTTGACTCGACGTTATAATGGCGTTCTATGGATAACGACCTTTTGGGCTCCTTAATCTTGGATAAAAAACCTTCATTCTGAGAAAAACATTTTTTTTTCTTCAAAAGCTGACATAGTATGGCCCAATGATAGAAGTTTACAGTAAAGCAATAAAAATAGTAGGTCGCCGACTTACTTTCGAGCTAATGTGCGTAAAACGCCCGGCTTGCTGTATCTTTAGACTGAAATGTTAACGTTGCGCATGGTAACGTTAACGTTACTTAACTTTTTGCGCAACATAGCAACTATCGCATTTTGTAGGCTACTGGCAAAATTTGTCCGGGACTTTCATCACTTATGATTGTCATCATGGGGAAATTGCAGGACGAAGGCAGATGGAAAACTTTTCTCTCAATATCTGCATAAGGCGTCTTGACAAGCTATATACTTTTTAATTAAAAAAAGATCGAAAAAAAAATGCCATTATGCCCTCCCAAACAGTTGAAGCACAACCGAGTTGACAAACTCATAGAAGTAACAAGTTTCAGGCGGGCTTCCACATGTTATGACATTTGAACAATTCCCTTGTCCACTTGTCGTCTGTACACTGTAAGCGAATCAAGTTTTCCAGTTCCTCGCCCGACCCAAGAGAAAAACTATAATATTCTGCACTATAACCTGGCGTTACAACGACTTGACTTCGGCGACTCTCTCTCTCTCTCTCTCTCTCTCTCTAAATTTTAAAGTGATAGGCAGCTTGGATTCACTTTAGTGTATAGGTAATACAATATACACTTGAAACAAAATGAAGGAAAACACTCACTAAAATGCATGTTGTACTCAAATTAAAGAGTCTAATAAAACATGAAATTTGCCGAAAATTTCATGAAAATCGGACTTAAAATAAGAAAGACATGACGGTTTAAATATATTACAATGTTGAGTTGGGAACCAGCAAATCTGTGAGTTAATGACGTCATAAACTCACAGTCAACATTGACAATCCTAAATAACTTAAGTTTGAAACAAACTGTAGATAAATGAAATACATAAATCTATATTTTACTTCATAAAGAATCAATTAAAGCTAAATAATACTGTAAAAGTAACCAATTTATGCTCTTATTCTAGATTTAAATATTTATCAGGTGACATGAACTTCCAAAATGGCGGCCTCCGAGACCGCCATTTTGATTTTTTAAAATCTTCATATCCTTCTTATTTTAAGTCCGATTTTCAAGAAATTTTCACCAAATTTAATTGCAAATCAAGATCTATAATTTGAAGTCTGTTCATATTTAAGTGAGTGTTTTCCTTTAAAGTCAAAAAAGTGAAAGAAAGGCCATATTGGTTCTAGCTTATTGACAGAACATCATAGTTGAATGATCGTATTAACACGCTATAGGACCCTGACCTTATGCAATGTATTTTTCGAGCAAACAGGGCGGACACTGTCAACACGCCGGGAGTGGCCTCTCCGAACGAAGGTAAATTTAAAAGCTTTTATGTCTTATTTAGATAGTCATACTCATTTAGGTTTCAAGAAATAAGTTAATTTTCCTATCTGACGTTTTGATTTAACAAATACTAGCTAGATTGTTGCATTTTAGTTTCGAGTTGCATTCACATGTGCTTTGCTCACCATTTTTATCGACGGCATATTTTATAAAAAAACATAAAAACAGCGAACTAAAAATATTGATCAGGTAATTCATTGCCTGGGCCTATAAGATATTCAAGACAAAAGACGTTTTCTTTAAATTTGGTCGAAAAGAGATGTTTACTTACGAGAAAAACAACATTTTAGTCCACTGTACACAATCAAAATGTTCCCCAGCCCTGGTCAGTAATTTCGAGCATGGTCACATTCCACTGAACGGGTATTCTGAGTAATAAAGGAGTGATTTTATGATGAAAATTTTGAACGGGTATTCTGAGCGAGGGCAATCGGAGAGAATGCACACCCTTTTAGCAAAAAAAAAAAAAAAAAATAAGAACATTACTATGCCAAACTATATCGGGAGCTAACTCACAAGAAACGTGTTCTACCCAAACCTGTGAAAAATAAGATAAATTGCTAATCGCAACTCCTGTTGACAACTTCTGCTGTTATAAAAATATAACCTGTCAAGCTTTGAGCAAGCCTTCTGCTTAATGCCTCTCTCTCTCTCTCTCTCTCTCTCTCTCTTTCGCTCTATGCTTATGCATTTGATTTTCTCTCTTGAGATAAAAGGTGTGAAGATTGGACGCCTTGTTAGTTACAGTACCAAAATACCCTCTATATAGACTTTGGTACCGGCTTTTAGACTACCCCATTCTTCAATCGCAGTTGCAACATTTGCACGAGTTGTCTTACCATATATTGTTCAAACAAGTAGACACTCTACAGGAGTGGTAAAAATCTCTTCAATACTTTGTTACTTTGTTAATTGTATAGGACGCGCCAGCTCACTGGTCAGTCAAAATAACATTTTAGAATATGTGCTTTGTTATAATCTTGTTTGCTTGGGTTGAGGCTTTACGTCCCAGTAAACAATTTTTCAGTCATGTCGGGGCGTTTTCCTTGGTTGAACCAGTAGCCTACTAAGCAATGAGGGTGAAGTGACTTGCTCAAGGACACAACACCGTCGCCCCTGGTGAGAATCGAACCCGCGACCTAGCGATCAAGAGTCCGGCACTCTACCAACTGAGTTAACGGTGCTCTCTTGTTATACACTCTTTTGACCTATTCCGGTGGATTCACCTATTCCGGTGTATCCTGTTTCTTTCTCTGCAACGAAACAAGCTAGAAGCGAAATGATTTTTAGGTAATTACTTTCAATATTTATTTGTCAAACCCACATATAGTAAGGATCTCATTTATCAATCAAACATACGGAAAATTGAGTTTAAAAGTGGCTGGTAATGCATATTTAACAAGAAAAATGACAGATGTTTTCAGGCCAACTGTGAAAATAGAGTCGGACAATATTTGTGTAAACAAATATGTCGTAAACCGATATGTCTGTCGATTGCTCATTTTATTAGCTATCTAAACCGATAAATATCAAAATGAAATAAAATCATTTACTTACGTTTATTGAAATTTTAATTTTATTAGCTCATTTAGCCTATTCCGGCGGATAGTATATTTGGGGAATGTCTCTGAGTTCTGAAATCCATATAAGTGCTGCATTCTCGTCATGCAATTTGAATATGTAAGTAAAACTCCATAAGGCTTTATTTTGAATTGTCATTTATCATAGAATCCTGGATAAAAATATCAAACATCGCACTTACGGGCACTGAATCACCGAAATAATTTTTCAGCGAAGCCGTGTGTATAATCAGATGTTTTAAATAATCAATTATGTCAAATAGACATTTGTTTGCATAAAATCATCTTTCATCGAGCTAGTAATAATCCGACAGTTTACTTTTGGGGCGCCCCTCGGTGGTTCTTTCGATGTATTGTAAAAATATACAGATCCACCGGAATAGAAAAAGGTGCGTCGAAATAGGATAAAAGACAACGTCTGGTTGTCGTCAGATTTCCCTTTCTTCCTCAAATAGTTTAAGAACCCAAACAAAGTGCCTTAAACAAGAGGCTTTTATTCATTTAATGACACAAATAAATTAAAAAATGACTGTGTATTTAGACTGTAGCGCACGGGCGACTGAAACGTGCGTCGGAATAGGTCAAATGACTGTATAATCTGGGCTATCGTGAAAACTGTATGAGTAGAGTGGGTGCGGGTATTGCCGGCTGGGAGTCTTATACCGACCATATAAAAATACCGTAAACCGCTCTTAGTACGGGAAAAGTTTGTCCCTACAAATACGTCATTTTCTTTTCTCATAATGGGAAAACGTCAAAATTTCACAGAAGACTTTTGAACTCAAAATAAAACCAAATACAGTGCTCAGATATGTTTTTTTTTTTTTTTTTTTTTGATTTTATAGCCGTCCGATCATAAGGTTCTAACTTAAATATACTCAAGTTATCCAGTACTCAGTTTACTAAATTCGATCTTTGCTAGAGTAAACACATGAGTTTATCAATACAATTTTAACGGTAAGTCGTGCTTGATTAGCAAATGTAGCTAGTCGGTAATAGACGCAGTATCAGAACTATCGCCGGCTCTTACCGACCATAGAAATGGTCAGTTTGTGTAGCTATAGTGGTAAAAGTTACAGCAAAATAAAAGCCATCTCCTGGAAATTCAAACAAAGTGGCATTTCAGCTAGCGTCTGCGCATCTACGTAGTCAGATTGGAATCACCTTTTTTTCTTGAACAAGCAGTGTAAATTAAAACTACTAAAAGGACAGTCTCATGTGGGTCTGTACTGTTTGCAATTTTGCCAGCAATTAGTGATACATCGCCTTATTGTTCAATGCTTTGAAGTATTGCAGTTTGCACTGAGCCACGCTTGAAATGCAAGAACGTCGGCCATCTTGAAAATAGTGGAATTTTTCAGGGCGACGTTATATTTACACTGCTTCATTACTGACTGGGCTTTTGCAAAATGCGGTGCTTGTATCGTTATTTAACTTATTTAGCCATTTTTGGCTCTAGTTCACTACACTGGCATTCTGAGGTTGACATGTACACACTTTTACTATGAACGGACACACTTTCAGGTGAGGCAAAGCTGCCATTTTCATTTATGCCTCCCTTCTCAATGAGTTTGACTCTTAAAAAAATAATTTGCAAATTATCCTCATTAAGAGCAGACCCGTTTTAAACAGCTCCATCGTCTAAGAAAAAAACAAACAGGAAATCACAAACGTTGTCTTCGTTTAAAAACATAAAAAAACGGAAAATAGGGTGGTGTATTTTTGGTTTCAGTGTTATTTGTCATATTTTTTAAAGACATAGAGAAATGTTCGGTAAATTCCCGCAGTAACTGGTCGGTACACCCTCCCATGGTCGGTAATTCACGCCGACCATCATGCCACAAAGTAGTCATTCCGCTGCTTAAATGATCGAGCACACTCTTATTTGTGATACCAGTCTTTGCTGCACTGCCTATATATCCGATTATTCTGGCTACCTACCGAATGTTCCTTAGTAAAGAGCTTGATCGTAGCGAAAAGCTTAAATAGTCGGTAATACCCGCACCCGCTCTACGGAGGCATTAATGTACTGGTCTCGATTTTCTTGGTCTAGTTAAAGGGAAGCGCACACAAACATCGACAGGCACTTCAAAAGAAAGGTCTTGGAGAGCTGATCATTTGCAACAATTTTCACGAAAATCGGTCCAGCACTGAGTTTAAGCGATATGGCCTTCTGAACATTTCAAAATGGTTACCTATGACGGCCGCCATTTTGAAAGCATGGTCACGTGACCAAATTCGGAAAATGCTTATTTACAGTAGAAGGTCGAGTTTTTCCACTAAGTTTAGGTAAATTTTGATTATATTTAATACAAAGATCAAATATTTTCCATTTAATGGCGACTTTTTGCGCCAGAACGGTAGTTATTTTATATTTTTAATTGTGAGTTTAAGACGTCATTTACTCACAGCCTCGTTCTGAACTCATACGATCAAAATTTTATAACTTCTGTAACTTTCTTATAAACTGGTCGATTTTCATGAAATTTGTTGCAAATTGTTCAGCTCTCATAGGACTTTGTTTTAAAGAGAATGTAGGTGTTTGTGTGTTTTCCTTTAACACTTTAAAAATTGCAGTTGTTGCCATATTACTTGAAAGCTTTATATAAGACGCTTTGAATATTGTACACTAAATCGAACAAATGGCAAAGTCTGCGCTTATATACGAATTTGTGTCAAAACCGTGGTGGGTTTAGGGCATGCAGGACTTGGTCAAACGTGATTTGTTTGGTAGTATTTTGAAATTATTGTTGTAACAACAAGGGGTACAACGTAGGATGGTTTTAGTGGTCATTTTTTTGTATTTTTGAAATGAAACTTTTATGCTTTGTTGTTGCTATGAGTGACCTAGTGCACGATGTGGAGGCTATACATGGCCTTTGTCAACTGCTTTCAGCATCAGGGAATCTTTTTTGCAGTTTTCAGTTTCACGGACATCACTCGTCTTTCAGAAAAAAAATGCCAGATGCGAAATACCCGTACAGTTTTGGACTCAGAATACCTGCTCAATGCAAATTATGCGCTCAAAATTCCCGCCCAGTACTGCTCGAAAAAACTGAGCTGTTTTGCACGCGGTTTTTGGAACTTTAAGTATGTGTACAGTGAACAAAATCAGTGATTTTTTCAAATCTTCTACAAGGTATCATTTACTTCTTTAACATTTTACTAAGTAAAATCAAATAGACGTTTATTGACAAAGAATACGTGCGAAATTTAACTTTTGAAGACCTTTTTTTGCTCTTTAAGGATGACCAAGTAAATGCAGAATATGTGAGCAGAGCCACGCGATCACCTTTCTGGGTTAACTATGTTGCACATACCAGTCGACTGGACGAAAATTGCATGCACTTACAAGGCCTAGACACAGACTGAGCTTAAAATGCATTTTACTTGGTCCTACGTGAGAATAAACGCAACTTACATCGGTAAAATCTCCAGTGTCATCATCTGTTATCCTCGCGTCGGCCATTTTGTTTGCTCGAAAAATACATTGCATAAGGTCAGGGTCCTATAGCGTGATTAACGTCGATAAAAGATTTTGACGACATTGCATCGACGTTGATGATGGCTGCCCGGCGCTGTTCAAATGCTAGGTACAGTCTAAGAAGTTTTGATATAACTAAAATATGGCATAATTTTTGCTGATTATTATTAAGTGTGGGTGGTAGGATAGCACTTTCTATGGCTGCAACCATGTTAACTGTAAAGTGCTTGGTCGAAGGGTAGACAGTGATCTGACTGCTCATTATACGATTCTGGATTCAATTTTACGAGTCTTTGCTGTCGTATGAAAATTTGTAATAAAATTATTGCAACTCAACAGCTTCGAACTCCGTCTTATAAACTGACCAGAATCTGTCAGAGGACAGCTTTCCCGCTAGTAGTCTTTTTTTTTGTTTCTTCTCTACGGAACTTTCTATTTCCTTTCATTTGTAATAAAATTATGCAACTCAACAGCTGCGATACCCATCTAATAAACTAATAAGAAACTGTTAGCTATCCTGCAAGTAGTCTTCCGCACGGAAAACTAGCTCTTCTCTACGCGCTTTATATTTCCTCTTAATTTTACCCAGCGCTCAACCTCCTTGCATTTTGTGAGCAGACCATAAAGGTATCATAGAAGCGGCTAACGTTGACGCCATATTGTTTTTATCAAACGGAACGTTTGACGTCATTACGTAATGTAGAGACAGAAACTGCCGCACGGCGGCGCTGAATTACTCACGTCTCACCTTAAGACGGTGTTTCAGTCTATATCGAGCCGTCTCCCAGAGAAGAGAGATTATGATTAGGCGAGAGAAAAAATATCCCAACAACACCACCCACACCTACTGCAACCACAGTAGGTTCCTGCCTTAATTTATCCCAATTAGTAGGACGCCCCGGCACTGAAAGTTACAAGGCACCTTCGCACAACCGTATCCACTATTCGGCATCACGAGGCTTGCCGAAGCCGAACAGTGATCCCGAGTGACTCCCGAGTGACGGATTTTTCTACATCCTCACACCCATGATAGATACTTTTTCTTGCACACCATGTTCCATGTTTTGTTTTAACTTTAGAACTTGTTAAAATGCGTAATTCTAGCGCTTGAGAGGTTTCAATTTGATTTTGAAAGAAGGCGCCGCTTTCAACGAGCGCCATTCGGCTCTTTACGTCAACGACTTGCATAAACTGACGTCCGCGTTTTTGCAGTCTTCGTGACGTCATCATCTAAAAAGCCAACGTCACTTGACGACGCAGGTACGCGAGCTCCTATACAACCAATGCATTGACAGCTCGTGATTTTTTTCATGTCCTGAGTCAGAACACCAGGGTAAGATTATAACAATCCATCATGAGTGTCCATGTAGGATAGGGAAATCCCACCCGATGGGTTGGAATTTCAACCAGGGACGAGGCTTGCCGAGTCTCTGGTTGAAATTCCGACCCCGAGAGTGAGATTTACCTATCCTACATTGACTGGCTCATGATGGATTATTTTTCTCCTACTGTTAGCGGATTTTAAACTTCAAGTCGGACTAGGCTTCAAAATCGGAAAATCTTTACTTTTCAACCAGTGATCGGATGTAAATTTTGAACAGCCTATTGAGTTTATCGGATCCTGAAATGGGTGTAACCGCAGTTTGCACCTTAAAAATAAACGGAAAACACGATATGTGGACTATTTTATCTTCCAGAGGGCGAAAACAAAATGCAACTTAGCCTCTCACGTCACGCTCGTCAAGTTTGCCAGCGATGTTTTATACCCGGTTTTAGGACGTCATTAATATTGAGTGACGTCACAAACCTATGAACTGCTTTCAAACGTCATTCGACATGCTTGCGTGTCCATTTTGTTCATTTAAAAATAAAATAGGCATATCAGTCAAGAATTGAAATAGTCTGGTTGCTTATATAAGAAAGATGTTGCCAGGTGTAAGAAAGAAGTTTCTTATATGATCTGAGGGCCTATCTTATATACGCAAAGGTGTGAGAAAAGATTTTCTATCCCAGATGAAAAGAATGGCATTTTCTATCCGGTGTGCAAGAAAGCCAGTGGTATATAGTGGACAGTTCTTGAGGGCTGTTTTTCGATAAAAAGCACATATTATGCAAATGGATTGTACATCACTTTAAAGGTCTGATACTGGTCTTTTAATTCATATACATGACAACTGTCATATAATTCTATTGTGCATGTTGACCAAGTAATTAAGCTATTTGCATTATACATGTATACATATTGAATTCCCACGTATATCCATATTTACACATCACAAATTAGCCTCATCAGTGACCCTAACAATATCTGGCAATGAAAGCCAGAGAGGAGAATACTGTAATTTCTTAATTTTAATAAGGAAGTCAGTTGAAAGACTTTTGCTTCTGTATTACCGTTATGATTCCAAGAATCTGAATAAGTCGTGCAAATGTAGATTAAGGTCTACAGTGTTTACCATGACATCTGCATCTTTTATTGTTAATTAGGGTCAAGTCAGCTAAATTCGGACAGCAGCTAGATTCGGACAGTGACATTGTTTCCTTTATATGTCTTTCGTTTGGAATTCAAACAAAAAAAGTGAAACTCTTGATGAGACGGCTCATTATGAGCCGACTCATCTGGATTTTCACTGTTTGCAATGGTATGTCCGAATTTACCCGCTGTCCGAAGTTACCCAATTAAACCCTATCTGTTCCATTAATAAAATGTGTCCCATTTCTACAGTATTTAAAAGCAATACAATACCACGAATTACGTTCGTGCTTCATGAAAGAGAAAAATTAACTAAATAAATCAGCATAATCTTAGATATTTTGCAGCAATTTTTCAAAAAGTAAAAAAAAAATATTGATAGATCTATGGACATTTGTAAATACATGTTAAATCACTGCCACTAGCCATTTTTAATTTTTTATTTTGGGTTTGTTTTCAAATCGTCACAATACCGCTCCATAGTTTCAAAATACTCTGCAAACTAAATCGATCATTGTAATCAAATCACCCATGCAACACACTATTACGTCAACTGTGTGTATTCGGTATGCAAAGCAAGAATACTATACATGTACCTTCGCGGATTACTGAAGTAAGTTACGATTTTACGAAGATTATTAACACGACACGTATGTGAGGCAAGGAGCCCCGGTAACTCAGTGGGTTAAGCGCTGGCCTACTGACCTAGCGGACCCGGGTTCGAATCCCGCTCGAGGCGAGAATCTTTCCTACCGTAAACGGGGTTCCATTGCACACAGCCTTTCATTATCATCAACCCATCGTCCTGATATGACTGAAATACTGTTGAAAAGGACGTAAAATCGCAAGTCATCCATCCATCCATCGTATGTGAGGCGACTAAATGGGAAATACACCCTATTGCTCTATCAGCGTGAAAAAAAATATCATCGTGATATATAACTGCAAGCTTCTGAAAATGGTGTAGTTATTGTGAATGACCATGATTAGACAACTTTAAGCAAGTAAACCATTCTTGAGTTTCATATAAAAAAAGTTTGAATTATGATTTGGGTCATTTACTTTCGACATCATAAACTTGAATAAAAAAGTAAAAAAACAATGTACAGGCTTAGGGCCCCATTCAGTGTCCCGCTTATGTTGATATCACATCGTTCGACGGGGAACTACAAAAGGTCTACTGTATTTTGTGGAGCGATTTGTTATTTTTCACAAGTATGTTCCACCTTCATTTTCCCAGTTATTTTGTTAACATATGCACATCAACCCACATTTCAAGTCGTCCTATGGTCATGTGCGTTTATTTTAATTTCAGAATCGATATCGATTGACAACGATGTGTGTTGCTGATATTTGCTGTTTATGGTAATATTTTTCGCAGTAGGCATTTAAAAATACATTTGACTCAGGTGTAAATTAGTATCTCACTTAATTTGTTCAACCATGTCAGTTATATGTAAGTTTGTTCAATACACAGCTACTACATTTTGGTACACAACCTTTTAAGATTATGAATAAGCCGAAAACACTGTTGGTTGAATGGGTATTTCAAGATATAGGCTACAGCGGTAGGTTATTATTATTTTTGTTACCATTTTTATGCGGATTGCCCCCGAAGGAGCAGATTTTTTCTTTAAAAGTATATCCATTTTTGGAAGGGCAACGTATTCAAAGGAAACATTCGGGTGGTCATAAAGTTGTCTCTCCTAGTTAAAATGGCGAGAAAACATGGAAATGTTCCATTTCGATTTATATTCTGGCATCTTTTCTTTTGTTAGTTTGAAAACGTTGAATTACGCGCGTTTTAAGTATTTGATAAATCGCATTTTACCTCCCACGTTATGATATGATTACAACTTAATATGTATCTCCGGCATCAAATTATCAGTGTGAGCTAACTTCAATACACGAATGGTCATTTCATACGAACTTTATGAAACAAGCCTCCGGCGAGTTTCATAAGTTTCGTATGAAATGATACAGTTTATCACATGGCTCTTTAAAATGGGATTTTATCGCCTTCAAATTGAACATTATTTCCTTATGAAAACGCATTGTTGACACGGACGTTGTCAATGTCGTTATATGTTCGGGCAAAAATGTCACTACACGTGTGGCATACGATTTTATGACACGACGTTATTCACTGAATAACAGCTACGTCATATGACAAATATATTTGTCACATAGATACAGAATTTCGGACTGCCTAAGAAGCAATCTGCATGTTTGATAAAGCTGAGCGTTCATAGTCGTTATCCTGTCCACCGGTCCGATAGGGGTTTACCCGGTCTGATAACGACGTCGCGTGAGACACTTCGATGTTAAAATGGCGAGTGCGATGTGGCAAAACAAAACAAATCCCATCCTTTCTAAGCTTCTATTTCTCTTATTATCCATCACAGACATAAAGTGTGACCACTCATTTTCTCTATAAGACCGAAAGGTTGGTTGGTTGTTTTGGGTTTAACGGCCATTTGAGACAGTATTTCAGTCTATATCGGGCCGTCTCCCAAAAAATAGGGAGAAAGAAATGAGAAGTGATAGATGAGAGAAAAAATGTCCAAACATCCCCCACCCGCATCTACTGCAAGTACAGAAGGTCCTTGCCCTACTATTACCCAAATCAGTAGGACGCCCCGGCACTAGAGTTATACCCAGCACCATCGCACCACCCAACCACCCCCTAGATCGAAAGGAACATGTTGGTGTCAAAATAACTATAAAATACCTGAATTGTTTGTTTCGCTACAAAACGACAAGCGCTACAAGACTGGACAGGCAGGAAACATTTCAGCTAGTGTGCAGTGATGCCGTGTGCTACCAACACTTATCGCAAGATCCCTCGTTTCATTAGGCACTTGTCGTCAGAACTTTGGGGGCGGTCGGGTGGTGCGATGGCGCTGTGTATAACTTCCAGTGCCGGGGCGTCCTACTGATTCGGAACATTGTAGGCAAGGGCCTACTGTGCTTGCAGTAGGTGCGGGTGGGGACACTTTGGACATTTTTTCTCTCGTCTATCATTTCTCTTCTTTCTCCCTCTCTGGAGACGGCCCGATGTAGACTGAAATGCTGTCTCAAAGGGCCGTTAAACCCAAACCAACCAATCAATAAATTAAAGTCAGAACTTCCATCGTTTCATTATACAATAAACTATTACAATCACACTTGGGTGTCCCTGCTTTGTGTTTGCTAGATTCCCTATTAGGCCTTGACCATCAGCAGTAGTAGCAAGTTTCCACCACTTCAAAAATGTTGATTTCTAGCCACTATTTCTGTACAGTTTTTTTTTCTTAACTAGAATCTATATGATAAACAGATCATAACATGAGTTTTCGTTTTCGCCCGATTTATCAGCCCTCGACCAATATTGGACCTCGGGCAAGCCCTCGATCCGATATTGGAGTCTCGGGCTGAAAATCGGGTGATAACGAAATACCCATGTGATATTCTCTATTTATCACATAGATACAGAATTTAGGACTGCTTAAGAAGCAATCTGCATGTTTGATAAAGCTGAGCTCTCAGCGACTTTATCCTGTCCACCTGTCCGAAAAAGGTTTTCTCGGTCTGATAACGTTTATCAGCCCATTACTAACGTCAACGCATTTGCGTGAGGTATTACGACGTTAAAATGGCAAGTGAAATGTGGCAAAACAAATTTTCTTTAATCCTTTCAGAGCTAGTATCTCTCATGTTATACATCATTGACATAAAGTGTGACCACTCATTTTCTTAATTAGATCGCAAGGAACACGTTGGTGTCAAAATAAATATGAAATTAATGATTTTTGTTTTCACTACAAAACGGCCAGTGCTACAAGATTGGGTGGCCGGGAAACATTTCAGCAGACACAGATGCTGTGTCTTTTTACTAACACTTATCGTAAGATGCCTGCCTCGTTTCATCAGACACTTATCGTCAAGTGTTGATGTCCAGCAACTATTTCTGTAGATTTTTTTCTGAACTAGAATCTATATGATAAACAGATCATAACATTGGTTTTTCGTTATCACTCGATTCATCAGCCCCCGACCAATATCGGAGGCTCGGGCAAGCCGTCGGTCTGATATTAGGGTCTCGGGCTTATAAATTGTGTGATTACTAAAGTCCCATGATACAAACTTTATGTCAAGTGCAATTCTATGACGCTAACCTTTCTCCCCATTGAGCATTTAGATAGCAGCGTCGTGTGAAAGTTTATAATAAATGAGCTGCGACACAAGAAAAATGTGGTTGTTCGCCCAGCTTAGACTCAGATCAGTATGGCCATCCGTCCAGTCTGATCAGAGTTTTCGCTAAAAGGATAGCTAAGTGCTTAAGCTACTCCAAGCGGACAGTCTGATCAGAGTCTTCGCTATGCGCTTAAAGGGTAGCTAAGGGCTTAAGCTACCTCCAAGCGGACAGCGAAGACTCTGATCAGACTGGGTGCACGACCACTTTGTTGGTTTTTTCGTGTCGCAGTTCATTAATTACATTGCTAACGTCGCCGCGTGCACAATTCGTGCCTTGATGACGTCGGATGTAAACATTTAAGTCGCAATAACCTTGCAGTTTCATTCTGTATAATGTTAGAATCGAAAGTACGTTTCGTTTCAGGTAAATTGTCGCTGATTTAACACATGTCTTCTAGGGCGGATGCGAAGATGATTCACCCAAGCTTCGCCATCGTGAATTAATATTTCGCGGTTTGCCCTCTATCATGTGTTAAGAGTGATAATTCACCGGCAAGGATTTTTTCTTAAACGAAAGATTCATTGCAGTACTAGCTTATTTAAATTAAATGTTTAACCCAGACTGACAACACTCACACCAATCTGAAGATGTGGTATTTTAGAACAGTAAGATATTTGGCGCTACTATGAAGATACGCTATAAAATGTATGTGAAAAGAATTGGAACATTATCACAGATAAAAACGCACCAACGCTTTCAATGTTCATGCATGGAATAGTTCTACATGATAATTACTTATTCTTTTGTTTTACAATTTCAGCTTTTCATAGGCACCTAGCTGCAAGTTGTATCTTTTAGTTTTTATGCCTGGCTGTTGCTGTATAAAACAGAAAGAAGCGGGACAAATATGGAGTTTAATGGAGGTACAATGAAAAGAAGAAGTTAAAAAACAACAACAAAAAACAACAACAACAATTGGTGTTTTCACTGTAGCATAGGACTAACACCACAAGCTTCCAGTTTTAACCCATAAAATATTTTTCTGTTAGAAAAAGGCAATCACAAAAAGTATTCGATAGAAATATATGCAAGAGAACAAAATGACGTCGAAGTATAAAGCTTTTCAGTCTTAACGTAACTGAAGTGAAATTCTAGCTATAGTTGATTTACGACTCTTAAATATTGCTGAAAGTTTTCAGAGTGCATTCAAAAGAAATGGATGTAAGAAAAATATTCCGAAACTTGGTCACGAATCAGTACATGCCTGATTTCGACTATATAAATCATTACTTTTCATTTCAAACTGTCTTTTATAATTCAGCGTACTCTTATTGCCTTTGTACGTGTGGTTTTGAACATGAATATTTAGAATACATCTTAGGCTCAGGTGAAATAAATGAAACAATGTATGAAAAAGTTGTGCAATGTATTCTCGATGGCGAATGTCCACACGTCCATAACGTAAGCCCGGAATATATAAAAACAGCCGGAATACTTGGTTTACATGTTGCTACGGTGGTTGGAACCACAGAAGTGTTGGACGACCAGAGATGTAAATTGTTTTCGAGAAGAGGAAGACTGTTTGGTCAAGACTATGGCATGATAGCGATTCTAAAAGGAAATATTTTAAAGCCTTCAGGGCCAGAATCGCTTTTACTGGCACAAAGATCAAACACCGATTTGTCATTAGTCCAGTTTGAATCAGTCAGCACACTTGAATATTGTGTTAGAAACAGAAATGTTCAAATGGTAAAGAACTGTACTACGTTGGGCAGACGGGACTTTGGCTTTGTAAATGCTCTACATCTCACTTTTATAGACAACTTAATAGACATGCAAAATGTGCTGTTAAGAGATATGGCATGGTTTCAGAATAAAGTAAAGGAATGTTCTAAAATGGAATGCTGTAAATTAGCAGTAGTATATGATAAACCATCAATTTTGGATAAATTGCTAAACACATCATATTCTGTCATGGTAACATATGACATTAAAGTTATTAGTAAACTTCTCAAAATTTGTCACGTGCTTTCCAGAAAGAGCTGCCAAGATGTACTTTCTAAGTATAGTGTAGATGATCTTCCACTAATGACAGTTTCAGATCAAGTGAACGAGCTGCTTGACTTGTTATGCACTTACTATGACATAAAAGATGAAATTGTCAATCTCTTAAGTGCTATTCCAGTCCTTACAAAGGTTTTGAATTCACCAACAGCTGATAGACACCAGACTTGTCTTCATACGTACATTCAAAGTCAGATCAGAAAACCTGATTATTTGAAAACCATTCTTGAAATGGGTGCTGACGTTAATTCAGTGGACAAAGACGGGAATACACCTCTGATGTACTTGTTAAAGAGATTATACTCATTCCGACCACCACCACCTGATAGAGAAACAGTGGAGTTGCTAATATATGGAAATCCCGACCTTAATTTACATCAAAATGCCTTAGTTCATGCAATTAAGATTGACGAGCGCATTATTACACAATTTCAACCGGTAACAGGTCGGTATGTTATGGACTTGCGGTACCATATGAAGTTTGAACACAATGACTCTAGCGAAATCGCTTTAAATTTTACTTCTCCAATCATGGCCGAGTGTGGATTTCAAATTCCATTGAATATCATTGAATATATAGACGCAGAGAAGATAATATTGCACCCGTCAGTCTATGAATACATTCGAAAGCGTTTGGCTACACCTAGATCATTAGCTGTTTGCTGTCGTGATGCATTACGTAAGCATTACAAAGGAAAACAGATACACTTGTTTGTAGCGAAAACAGCAATGCCTAAATCTGTAAAAGATTTTATTTTGCTGAAGCCACTATTACGGTGTATTCATAATTTTTTAAAAAGCTAGCTGACTGACCCTGCAGGCACACTACGTTGAATGAACATTGAATCAAAAGTGATTCAACGTCACGTTGAATCAACAATGTTCCAATTATGATTCAGTGTTGTGTTCCCCGCGGGAACTTGATCTTACTAAAAAGCTTCATTATTTTACATATTCTGTCATTGTAATATCACCTCAGCATCAGAAATTTATGATACAGTCCGTTCGAAAGCGAACTTTTCACGCAGCTTCTGTCTGTTGTAGGCATTAAATTAACCGCGACACGAGAAAACCAACAAAGTGGCACATGCGCCCGGCGTGGCCTCAGATCAGCCTGACCATCCGCTCAGCCTGATCAGAAACTCCGCTGTCCTGGAGCTCGCTTAGACCCTAAGCGACCCCTTAAGGCCTCAGTGAAGACTATGATCAGCGGATGCCCGGGCGGATCTGAGTCTTTGCAGGGCACGCGCATGTACAAATTTGTTGGTTTTCTTGTATCGCAGCTCAGCAGTGGTCACCAGTGTTACTGTCCATATTAATTCATTTTTAGTTGTGTTGTTAAAATTAGAAAATGATAGATATATTTTTATTGTTTCATCTATATTTTATATGGAATCTGGTGTTTGCTACTTCTGGTGTACATTTCCTCTGTGTCGGGCTGAGAGCGTCTGTTTTCGAAGATGCAATGTTTCCTTTTGTAGTTTGCGCTGCAACCCTCTTTTCTCGTCTCCTTTCGTGTCTTTCGGTCTTTAATTTGCGTTAGCTGTGTTCGGAGACCGTGCCCTTTTCTAGGCATCATCATAGGTAATACCAACGACTAGACCTAAGCTTAGTAAGTACAAATATAAGGGATAGTAAAGTTTGTCCATAAAGATCAACATAATAATTTTGAATCAGTTTTTTTTTCTTGTTATGCCTACCTATGGGCCAAAATCTCTGATGCCTATATTTCATTATAGAATTTAAAATTAGCTATGTTATACGTTACCTGATATTGTCAACATTCTCAATACTGTTTTCAATTTCTGATTCTAAAAGCAGTTTTTGTTGATAACCTCCTTTTCTGTATCATATAATTAATCTAGTTCTTGTCTGATGTGACTGACGGACATTGACAGGTCATTTACCAATATAATTGTAAATTGATGGAATACTTAGAAAATAGTTTTTGTATAATCTTACTATATAAATACAAATAACTCTGTGCGTCCATCAAATAATGTGAACTGAAATGTAACACAAATACTTTAAGACATAATTCTTGTTTACTGGGTGCCATAATCCTATTATGCAGCAGTCCAGTGGCGCTGCTGTTTGATCAAAGGTAAAACACCATCTCACATAGATAATGACATAATAGGGTCATTAAACCATTGAAGAGTGATACCACTTTTTGGCTTACTTTACATATCCCTTTAAGCTATTCTGGAGTTATTATATTTCTATCGTCATATTCACTAGCACTGTCTCTAAATTAATTTGAATTTATCCTATCTATTTGCATTAGTTCTCTATGCACAAAATACATATAATATTTATATCACAATTGATTCATGTACATGTACAATTATTATTTCATGTATGCATTTGTAATATATATTCATAATAACGTTAAGATTAGTATATATATTCTATGAACATGATGAAAGTGTAAAATAATGAAACAGAGAATTAAATTATTTCAGAATGACTAATACATTTGAGAAAAACACACTTTTCTATTGTATGAATTTCAGGTAGCAGATGACTTATAATTCGAGCGGAGCATGTCATAAACCGTTTGCCCTTAAAAATACCTATGACGTCATAGATCTGTTACCATATAGCTACTCTGAAAAAAAAATATTGTGCTTAGAACCTTGGCAGAATGACACCTCGACTTTGACATCAATATGAACTCTTAGTTGATTTGTTAACAGAGCCTTGGCACAATCCTGCAGACAATGGCATACGGCGTTTGTCATGCTCCAATCATTTTCCACTGACATTACAAACCGAAATTCTTCCAATTTCCTGAAGAAAAAAAATATTATTTTCAGATTATTCAATTCCGTGTTATTTATGTTTTTAGGGAATATCTGGGAATATATCGAGAGATGTCTTTGACTCTTGGTGGTAATAAGTTTTGCAAAGAGTTGGGGCACGTCCGTTAATGATTTTGAAAATACTTGTTTCAACGTGCTTGAAACGTTGCCCATCCTGTTTTAGACGAGTCAGACATGAGAGATGAGGTCTGTGTATCCGGATCTGGATTCGGATTGAACGTCCCGAGAAAGCGATAGTTTCAGCAAACGAAATTTTATGTTAAATCGGTATAAACCTACTTCTAGGACAAGTTTCCATGTAATGGTTCATACATTAGCAGTCTTGACCTGGAGCCTCTTAAATATGCTCAGAGGAATGGCTAAACTAAAGCACGTCTCAAAGGTAGACAAATATTAGAAAAAATAAATTTTCCAGTAGAAACTAATCCTAAGTAGGCATGTAAAATCCACTTGATTTAGTCTTATGCCCATACGCATCACGCTTTCATACCCTGTCCAGCTGATTTGACAGGACAATAAATTACCGCCTCAAAGTTTATATACTACGTACACATAAAATGAAACTATCCTAAAAAAGGAATACGGCAAATTTCTGTACTCATAAATGGAGGAGGACGTCATATTCCTATATTCACTAAAAGGAGGAATACGGCATATTCCTGAACTGACTTGATTTCGTAACAAACAAAAGTTGTGGATTAGTATTACTGCCATCAAGAAGACCGTATACACCCACCTACACATACAGGGTTTGGATACCCACAGTAAGTTAAACCTGTATTAAGGGGTCACACAAGGGAAGCCGAAACATTGGCTGCTAAAGACAGGTTAGCCCTAAGTACAGGTTCATTTGCACCGTATTTTGGGTCGAGGGACCTGTAAAAAATGGCTGCTAAAAGCAGGTGACCCTTTAATAAAGGTGCCCACATAAGCAGGGTTGACTGTAACTCTCACTGCATACAAAAAAGGTATCACTAGACACCATAGCTCCCCTGAGCTGATGTTTGTCGTCCATAAACAGAAAGTTCTAAGAAAGTGGCATTGACCTTCATGGCAAAAAAGGAAGGTGGTGCTATCAACGAGTAAGTCTTAAGCAAAATCTGTCATCGGTCCAAGTATAAACTATTTCCAGCTTGGCACTGTGAAACAATAAATTTTGCGGAAACTTCTCAGAGACTTTTAACTGTGACTTTCATCTTAAGATCATTAAGCGAGATAGGATTAGTAATGAAGTCCATGAACTTAACCTCGAAGTCATCAACAGATTTACTGGGCTAAAAATTTAGACCATTATCTAGCATAGGTGAAATTGTCAACTAAATCCATCCAAGAGTTATGGAGATATGATTTAAAAACAAAAACTTAACAGATCAATGGCGGATGACGACGATGGGGTGACAACATTACCTTTTTCTGAACTTTCGTTCAGATATTATGTGGATCTTACTCTGCAAATATCAACGAACCGCATTGTACCACTGACGTCATTAATTTTGCTTTTTAAGATTGATGCTCATGACACCAGGACGACTTTAACTGCCAGCAGCATTCTTTCTTGGACGATTTATTGTGAATCATTTCATTCGTAATATGTTATTTCTCAACATTTTATGTGGGTTTAAACTAATTAATGGTGCAAACAGCACCCACTTGATTCACTTATCACGATGAACAAAAATTAACACAAAATGCCCACCGTTTTTTTTTGTTGTTGTGTTGTTGTTTTGTTTTTTGTTTGTTTGTTTTTTTGTTGTTGTTGGGTTTTTTTTGTTGTTGTTGTTTTTTTTATGCTAGAGCTGACGATTTAAAAACGAGTATTATTGTAATTGAAGAACATTCCCGAAAACGAAAAGGGATGTTTCCAGTGGAAGAACAATATTCTTTTCTCTTATGAAACACAAATTGTTACTTTTTAAAAGTAGAGCGATCTTTATACACTGAAAAATAAAATTACCACTATCAAAGTGAACAGGTACAGTTTCAGGGAAAGCAGCTCTGTCAGTTTCATTTTTGAGGAGTGAATTTTATCCATCTATAGTGGACATCTACTGAGGATGAAGGCAATGTAAAGCATGTCAATAACAATATGGTCTACTATTTGAGGAGTGAATTTTATCCATTTATAGTGGACTTCTACTGAGGATGGAGGCAATGTAAAGCATGTCAATAATAATAGGGTCTACTCTTTGAGGAGTGAATTTTATCCATTGATAGTGGACATCTACTGAGGATGGAGGCAATGTAAAGCATGTCAATAACAATAGTGTCTACTCTTTGAGGAGTGAATTCTATCCATTTATAGTGCACATCTACTGAGGATGGAGGCAATGTAAAGCATGTCAATAATAATAGGGTCTACTCTTCGAGGAGTGAATTTTATCCATCTATAGTGGACATCTACTGAGGATGGAGGCAATGTTAAGCATGTCAATAATAATAGGGTCTACTTTTAGAGGAGTGAATTTTATCCATTGATAGTGGACATCTACTGAGGATGGAGGCAATGTAAAGCATGTCAATAATAATAGGTCTACTCTTTGAGGAGTGAATTTTATCCATTTATAGTGAAAATCTACTGAGGACGGAGGCAATGTAAAGCATGTCAACAAAAAGTTCTGAAAGCAAACAAGAAGTCACAAAAAGTGCATCCCTTTGATTGAGAAACAGAGAGATGTACCCAATCACTTTAAGGCAGTAATTGTCGATATGATAAATTTATTCATACGATTATTACTAACATGCTCACTTTTCATGCAAAAGGACAACCAATGAGTGCATTAGGCATACAAACATATGTGACGTATTCCGATAACCCCACATTATCTGGGTGACCCAAGTATCACTTTTGCCGATTGCGATATCACACCGGTTTATAACAGAAAGAAAAATGCAAATGATACTGCTTATCACTCCTTATATATTATAAAAACAGCATTTTCTCGTCTCTGCACAAAACCTTGACCCGTAAAGTTAAGGTGGTGATAATCACTGAATTTGGAAACAGACAATAATGTGCATAAAACACTGAAAATACAACTGATCTTCCCAAAACTAAGCAGATGCCTCCTTAATGTTGTTTCGCATAATTTAGAATCCTAACATGCAGGATTTGTTGATTTAAAAAGTGGTTTTGTAAGGAACGATCAAAGGGTAATTTTCTGCGCAAATACCTAAGAAAAATAATATCGATATTGAAAGTATATTTAGTGCTGAGGGTACCTTGTTGCGTCCTAGCAATTATTTTTTCCAACTCTGACACACACTATCAGGCTGAGCAGATATAAAGACATAGCCTCTGTCAAAATATTTTGTCAAAACACACAGGTGAGCTCTTTTAACAAGGATGGACAATTTCATTTACACACCTGTCATAATGTCATTAATGTACGAGGGTCATCCAATAAGTCCTGCAAACAGCCAAGTTTCAGACAAATGGTAATTAAAAAAAGAATCAAGCAATCCACATTTAATAATTTACTACACTGCATTTTCCCTTCTTTCCAGTCAAAAATTTCCAGAAACGTCATGATCTCGCACATGGCGTTGCTAGGCAACTAAAGAATACTACCATTATGGGTGCGGCGGTGGCTTGTAGTCGTCTGTTTAAGATCCCCTAGCTAAGTTCAGAACGCTTGTAAATACCCGAAGATTGCTGGGAGATAAGGAAAATAATATTGAAGTATGTACACGGTAGCAAGATTAAGATATTGTCGTCAGTCAATATATTATTATTGTCCCAAGGAAGATCACCATGTCTTTCGAGGAGCTAATATCATAAAATATGGGTATATGAAAAAGAGGCTTTCACAGCAGATGACATGTTTCCTAAACTACCATTAATTTGTTATCAAAGAATAGTTCCAAGATGCTGAAATGTAAACATTAGATAAAACATAAGCTTCGAGCCTTGTTAAATATCATTCGCAGCCTAAAGAAACTAGAGGTAAAGGTCAAAAACTAGAATTTAGCTAAATTTCTGTAATATTCTCTTGTTGCCTAGCAACCACATTTGTTTGGTACTGTGAAATGCTAACTGTCTTTTATTTGAGTTCTTAAATATAAGGCGATTACTTTAGAACATTATTTCTTCTGATTTGAAAGAATTATAAACATATATGCAGGTATTTTCATCCCCTCACCTCTTGTAAAAGGCGTCGTGTTTGTGCAATTTCACCGCCGGTGTCGCTTACACCTTTGCATTCAAAACCCTCCCATATCTGGGAAAGGGATGTCACATGTATGAGTTTTAGCACATATGTGTATTATATACGTAAGCTGTTATTGGTATGATTTGATTACCCTACCTAAATTAATAAAGCAGTACTGACGGCGTTTGCAAGACTTATTGGATGACCCTCGTATCATTTATATTGTAGGTGTTATATAAGACTGCTTGTCTACGTTATATTTAATGAATGCGTCCAGTGTACATTTACGTTGTACATAATTGAACATTTGTGAAAAAGATACTGTTTTCATCTGGTCTACATTACAATTTAAGAAAGAGTTGGAACAAATAACTGCTAGGACGCTCTTCGTTATGCAATAACGTACCTTCAGCGCGACGTAAATTTTCAATAACGATGTTATTTTTTGGATTTCTGCGCATCAAACTACCTTTTGATCTTTCCTTATAAAACACTTATTTTTAGCAACATGTACCTCTATTTTGTATTCTAAACTGTAGAGAACAACAAAAATAAGAAGTCGGCTAACTTTTCAGGGACATATGTTATTTTTATGGTTTGATGCAGAATTCTGCATTACCATAAATCACCACCTTAGGTTAAAAAAAATATGAGAATGTTCCAGTTTCTAATCGTCACGTATGCAAAGGACCAGTTGTCATAAGGGGGTTTACTGGTACAATTATAATTGAATAATATTTTGTGAACAATTAGCCGGATGTAGGGGCCGTTCAACCATAAAATGTTTATGTCAAACGGAGCTTTGGTTTTGTGTAAACTATGTCTTAAAGGTGGGTGGGGTAATTCCATACCAGTCGACCCTAATAACACTAATTGGTGATTTACGATCTTCCAATAATAGAGTCTCTACATGTTGTGGCATAT
The DNA here is from genome assembly GCA_963989385.1 of Ctena decussata. Lineage (NCBI taxonomy): Eukaryota > Metazoa > Mollusca > Bivalvia > Lucinida > Lucinidae > Ctena > Ctena decussata. The sequence continues at coordinate 23,660,716 of OZ022502.1, forward strand.
ATTTAAACAACAGAAGATGCACTTTAAGATGCTATAAGGTTTCTGTGTCCACTACATACCTATGCTAAAACATATCACTTTATTTGCTATTTTCAGATTTTTGTTTATTTTGTACCTACCAACTTTGCGGAAAACCACAACGTTTCTCCATCAAGCAATAGAATTGCACATCGTTTGGTGCGAGTATTTGTCAATAACTGGACATTGCAGAATTATGAGCATTTTTCTGTAAATATTCTGAAAAATGAGTTATGTGCCCTTGACTGTAAAAAAAATATTAAAAGACTGAAAAATGTCAGTTTTGTATGTTACCGATTTAAAGTCTCCAATATGGTACAAGTGGTAAAATCTCAAAACACAAATCATTCTGAAAAGTAGGTCCTCCGTCACGTTTTCTGATGGATGGGTGGATGACTTGCTATTTAACGTCCTTTTTAACGGTATTTCAGTCATGTCAGGACGATGTGTAGGTGATAATGAAAGGCTGTGCGCAATGGAACCCCGTTTACAATAACTAAAAAGATTCCTGCTTCCAGCGGGGCTTGCACCTTGGACTTCTATGTCAGCAGGCCAGCACTTAGCCTACTGAACTACCGGGGCCCCACGTTCGGTAATAAAATGTGGGATGATGTATATAAACTGAGTCATATAACTGGCATAACAATCGCGGTAACATGTATTTGGAAAATGACAAATTGCTACAAAATACAGTTTTAGTTCCTTACCCGTCAAGCAATGCAATTTAAACAGAAGCAGCAGGACAAGGCTGTACATTGTATTTTTACCTTTTAGTCATGTTTATAATATTGAAAGTTAAGAGGCCGAACTGAGAACCCTCTGCTCTCACATGCTTAAAGATAAAAAAATGTAGGTTTGCATACACATTTGAAAAGAATGTAGTAAGCGTAAATAATCGGACGTTAAGTATATTTACAATGGGCAACAAAGAGAAGTCGGTTTCTCTCATGAGGGCGCATGTTTCATATCATGTTAGGCAAACAGTGCAGACTCTGGTCTGGTTTGAATTAACATTGTTTTCTCAGTCAATTCTGTCAGAATATTAAAGGCACCATTGCTCTATTGGTGGTATAAATGCATAAAATATTCTATCGTCAGGTATCGCTGCAAGGTTCTCACTACAGTTTCGTCAATGTAAATGGCCGTTATTAGTAGCTACTTTTAAACAAAGAAATGTCCATGAGTTTTACATTAACCGGTTTTGAAAAAAAAATGTTTTGGTGACTAAACTGATCTACTTTCGATATCATTAACTTAAATGAAATTGTGAAAATACAATGTACAGGTACAGTCCACTTTCTCTGCTCTTGAAGGAACTATTCAAGATTTTAATTTCAATTTCACATGTTTGCTTACTATGAATCGCTCGACGTGGGAAAACAGAAAGGGAAATTTGTATTTTGAGGAGTACTGATTTATTATGATTTGCAAGAAATAAATCGCCCTACTATTTGCTCATTGTATGACTCTATATATGTATATATGCACATCAACCCACATTTATCTGGAAACACGAGTGAACCTCTGTTCATAAGGATTTGTATTAAGCCGTTTTTATAAATGGTAAGACAACAGAGGAAATTAAAATGAATGACGAACCCGAAACAAACAAAATTGACATTTTTCAGATTTTTAACACAATTTTCTGCATCCAAGGGCACATAACTATTTTTTCAGAATAAATACAGAAAAATGCTCACAATTCTGCAATGTCCAGTCATTGGCAAAAACTCGCACCAAAGGAAGAGCAATTCTATTGCTTGACGGAGAAACGTTGCGGTTTTCCGCAAAGCTGATAGGTGCAAAATACACAAAAATCTAAAAATTGCAAATAAAGTGATAAGTTTTAGCACAGGTATGTAGTGGACACAGAAGCCTTATAGCATCATAAAGTGTATCTACTGCTATTTAGATATATGCCACAACATTTAGACAATCTATTATTGGAAGATCGTAAATTACCAATTAGTGTTATTATGGTCGACTGGTATGGAATTACCCCACCCACCTTTAAGACATAGTGTACACAAAACTAAAGCTCGGTTTGACTTTATTTATGGGTGAACGGCCCCAACATGGGGCTAATTGTTCACAAAATATTATTCTATTATAATTGTACCAGGAAAAAACCCTTATGGCAACTGGTCCTTTGTGCCAGTGGCCATTTCAAGTTCTGATTCACCCAGCTCTTTTCAAATAGCATGGTAAAGTGGATTCAAGTAGGGGCACCCGAGAATGCTTGGATATTGCCGGGCACTCTTGTGTAAGCTTGTGATTATATCGAACATATGGTACATTATCAAAATCGGGGAAGGAAAAGCACATGCTTGACAATAACATGTCATGACACGCTATTCAAAGTGCATTCAGTCATGTATAGGATTAGATATAGGATACGCGATGGAATTAGGAACAAATGATGAAGTGTGGGAAGTATATAGGAATGATGAAGTAAAAACTGTTTAAGAGAGTTTTAGAGAACGGTCATTTTAATCAGCTGGGAGGGGTAGGAGGAATTGAAGGTGGAGGTGACGGGGCTGGGGTTGTCTGTGTGTCAGTATGTGTGTGTGCAAGTTGAAATACCGCTCCGCTTGGAAGGAGGTCAGTACTTTTGAGGAGTGATGCTGGGGGTAGGGGGTTCATGAAATGTTTATTGTACATTTGACCTCTAAATATGTATTGAGTATTGATATCCTTTTTACATAATTTGTCCTATGTCCTTTGTGTAGTGTAGCTTGCTAAATTCAAACATACACACACACAATTATACTCAACAGCAAAACAAACGCATATTTTAGTGCCTTGTTTTGCCTCATTAAATGTAATGATATTTTACTTTTAACTTAAATCTGGGATTCGCCTTAACGTGGCCATAAATTCTGCAACATCTTCTTGTCACAGTGCAATTCTTCGAAAAAGATGTGAAGATTTTTGTCAAAAAGGCAAAAATCACAAAATTTTGGCTCATAGTGGCAAAAAATAAAATATCAATACGATACTGCTGCACATGAGTTCAGCATGATGTAACCAACTGGAAAACGGTATAAAACTTTAAAAAAATTGATTCTTATACAGTTAAATTGCACCTGAAGAATCTGCATTTTTCAAAGTTTTTCGAAGTTTTTGAAAACCGTCTGAATCATCAAATTTATAGAAAAATCTGGTAATTTGGGATTCAAAATGAGTATGCCTTTGGGGAAAAGGCCCGATTAAAACAAATTTTGGTTTGAAATCAGCACGTATTTTGCTCACTTCCGGTTTGAGTTACGAAATTTAAAAGCCGATAAAAATGTTTTCCTGGAAAAATCTTGTCTTCCGAATCGCTTACCGTAGACTGCCCTTTATGATAAAGATGCTGTATGATTTTCATTCAATTTCGCCCAGTGATTTCAAGGATCCAGCGCCCAAAATTTCAATGGAGTCCAATTCGGTTTGCTGAAAAATCCACAAAATTTCTGTCGCTATCTCAAAACTTGCCTATTTTACTGGTTTTGCAGAAAGGGGCATAACTTTGTTTGTAACAAGTTACCAATGCTGGAAAAGTTCTTGGTGTTGTTTGTGAGACATTGTAGCGTCCTAGATAAAGAGGGCATCAGTTTTGGAGCCAGGCACAACTCAGTTCAGGACACTGATTTAACTGATCAGTATTTGTAAATTTTGAAATTGACCCCTTGATTGTTTACGCCTTCGTTACGCATGAATAAACAAATAAAATTTCAATAAGTTTGCAACGAATTGTACTCCATACATTAATAATGTCTTCCCTGTTTTGCCAATTTCAGCAGATTTTCATTTTGCCATAAAAATACGAAAAAGAAAAGTATGCGTTATTTTTGCTTTTGAGTATATATTCCCCTAAATATTGCGTGTAGTCTATATTTTGTCTATTCTTGATTTATTATCTGTATGGCTTTCATTGTATATGTACTCAATGTCACGGAGAAAGGAACCTGGTGTGATTCTAACTTAGGACGCTCTGATCATGAGTTGGGCGCACTACCTCTTCAGCTATGCCAACTACAAATCTGAGAACTTAGAAAACTAATATTTGGGTTACATACACTGACTGTTATTACTGTATGCAGACTTAATTCTGATATATTTTAATTTTATTAGCTATTTCCTGATGTTTTATTGCGCTTTTCCTTTGTGTGTGTGGTGGTGGGGGGACAGGCGGAGGGATAACGGGTGGGGAGGGGGAAGGGTTCTGATATATATCATTAATTCTGTTGAATGTAGTTTTCTGCCGGTGGGCAGGTGGGGATCACAACTTTATTTTTCATGATTGTGGTGCTTGGTGTAGGGTAGGGGGTTGGACAAAGACATCCTAAATCACTGGGGGCATTGGGTTAAAAAAAGAGCTAAATCACTGGGGAGCATTGGGGTAAAAAAAGGTGAATTTCCTGAAAAGTCTTCCTTACCCTCCTCCCCCCCCCTCCAACCCTCTCCCCTAGCTGATAAATAATTACCCCTAAAATTGTTCAGGAAGGACATGCATATTCTTTGGATGGTCTTATGGGATTTTTTTCAACCTTCTTATCATTGATAGGTCCTATCTATCAAGAGAGTTGACTGATTTGCCTTTTGTTGAGAGTATGCTATATAAGTCTACTATTTGCAATCTTTGGTAGCATGGCATTCAGTTATATCTTTTTACTGTGGAAAAAGGACTCTTTTCTCAGTAATCTTTTGCTGACCGTTCCAAGGCGGTACTTCTGTTGCGGTTCCTTGATGCTATATTGTGCAGTGTCCGCTTGTCTATGGTCTCTAGTGGTTTGTTCACCTGTATTGCTGCCCAATCTGCCTTCTGTTTTGTTTTGTAATTAAAATAAAAAGTAAGTAGAAATAGATGTTGATGCTGTTATTTGGGTAACTGAACGACCGTCTGTTTGGAAAAGAGCTGCTCATTTGGATTACTGTGCGTGTCCTTCGTAAACTTGTGTCAGTTTCGGTGTGTACGTGCTTCTTTTCCTAGTGGTTTTGAGAGCGGAATGTGGGATTTGATCATTGCCTATCATTTTATTTTTCTTGAAAACCATTACACCAGCTACACCAAGCAGATGGAAACTTGTATGCATCTTGCAAAATCTCGGATCAACATGTTCATAGATCCTACTTCACATTCATCATCACTTGCCTAAGAAGCGTATCTCTTGATGCAGTCGCTGTACCCTGACAACTTCGACTCATTCAATAACTCAACCATCTTTCTAATCGAAGAAACAAAAAAGTATATAAAAGTTAACTAAGTTATAATGGTTCATCAATATGTAACATACCCCGACTGCTTAAAGGTATAAATTATTAACCACAGGGCATTTCTTCAGAGCACAATTAACGCTGTCGGTAAAGTTTGTGCTAGATTTTTCCAGTTCTTGTTTTGAGAACAAAGGATTTGGGTACAATCGAAACGAATGCTAATATTCAAAACACGGACTGCAGCCATGCCGGTCTGAAAGATGGTGCTGGCTTTTATCCACCTATGATATTGGGTTTAATGCTCTGCAAGTGAACCAGTCAACAACTTCCGGGCTGCGGAGACTGAGAGGCCTTCTGTTTATGGGCAGCGTGAACTAATTGTTTCTCCCATAGGCTTCTATAGTGACCCATACTGCCTGTGACAGTTACCTCCCTATCCAGATTTGCTCTGATTTCAAGCTAAAATGTTGATAAATAAGATAAAATAAGAGAAACACTACCTTACCCTGCATTTTCTAGCACTACAGGATGTTGATAGCCAGCAACTAACTATCCCGCAGAATTTGCTAAAAATCACCAGTCATGAATTTTGGCTCCACAGACCGAATCAGAAATACTTATTTCTTTACAATATCCATAATATCAAACAGAACTGAATCGTACATTTCACTAAAACATCATTTTCAGCCTCATCAGCATTATTAACCAATCAAAGAGCGCCATGTGACAATAATAGTCCCAGCATTTTGAATTTCGCGGTTCCCTGGAGGAATTGGTTCCCGGTGCCCTTTATATACTGCCTTCCGATATCGTATTTTCGTTGAAATCAAGTGCCTATATATACGCTCAAGCTTACATGTCATAAGCAACAACACACCATCGATTATTTGTAGGACAAAAAGGAAAATGGCGAGTAATATTGACACTTCAGGTATGTTACAACTTTTCCAGCTAATATATTTTAAACAAATTTAGGGAAGACGAATCTTTTTTCCTTCACAAAGTAGGAAATCTTTACTATAGGTCCATTGTACTGGCGGGGGATGTGAGAGGGGGCGGGGGAAATGTTTTGACAACAAATTAGCAAAATTCGAAAGGCCAAGAGAACAAAAAAGTGTTCTGAGTTAAAACAAGTAGCCCAAAGGGCAACAATTGCTCACCTGAGAGACATTGTAAACCTATAGGGATATTTAAGATGCTCAAGGGCAGCTAACTCCACAGTCAGTGGTCCAATCAGGCTGAAAATTAAACTCATCCAAAACATTATGTATACCCTCATTTAATATATGCAAGTTTAAAAAGTATCCGATCAAGAGCACAATAGACAGAGCTGTCAAGGGCAGCTAACTTCGTAGTGGTTGGCCTGATGTGGCCAAAATTTGAACTTGTTTAAGATATTATGCATTTCCTCATTACCTGCAAGTCTGAAAAGGATCGGATCAGTAGAAATTAAGAAAAAGCGGCGACATTGATTTTTTGGATGCTCAGGGCAGGTACTCCATAGTCAGTGGTGGGATCTAGCCGAAATGCTAATTAATCAAAGCCTTTATGCATATCCTCATTACCTGCAAGTATGAAGAGGATCCGATGAAAAATGAAAATGTGATGACGTTGTTTTCTCCATTATAAGACTATGGGATTTTTTTCAAACGCTCAAGGGCAGCTAACTCCGTAGTCTGTTCTCGAATCCGGCCAAATTTCGAACTCATCCAAGCTCTTATGTATGTCATCATTACCTGCAAGTATGATAAGGATCTAATCAAAAACCTTGATTGCAGCACCCTAAAAGTCAAACTTGCTCGAGATATTGTCCTGCCCTACATTTATGTGAATTTATTTTAAAATCCGTTGAGAAATGTAGGTGCTAGAACGATGACAAAGTTTTTCTAAAAATAGCCACAGTGACCTTGACCTTGGGCACAGCATCCTGAAAGTCGAACTTGCTTGAGATATTGTCATACCCTACATTTGTGTCGAGTAATTTCAAAATCCATGGAGAAATGAAGGTGCTAGGGCGATGACAAAGTTTTTCTAAAAATAGCCACAGTGACCTTGACCTTGGGCACAGCATCCTGAAAGTCAATCTCGCTCGAGATATTGTCATGCCCTACTTATGTGTGAATTTATTTTAAAATCCATTGAGAAATGTAGGTGCTAGAGCGCTGACAAAGTTTTTCTAAAAATAGCCACAGTGACCTTGACCTTGGGCGCAGCACCCTAGAAGTCAAACGTGTTTGAGATATTGTCATGCCCTACATTTGTGTGAAGTTGATTTAAAATCCGTTGAGAAATGTAGGCGCTAGAGCGATGACAAAGTCTTTCTAAAAATAGCCACAGTGACCTTGACCTTGGGCGCAGCATCCTGAAAGTCAAACTTGCTCGAGATATTGTCATGCCCTACATTTGTGTGAAGTTATTTTAAAATCTGCTGAGAAATGTAGGTGCTAGAGCGCTGACAAAGTTTTTCTAAAAATAGCCACAGTGACCACTTGACCTTGGGCGCAGCATCCTGAAAGTCGAACTTGCTCGAAATATTGTCATGCCCTACATCTATGTTAAGTTATTTTAAAATCCGTTGAGAAATGTAGGCAATAGAGCGATGACAAAGTTTTTCTAAAAATATGTGATGACGTTGTTTTCTCCATTACAACACTATGGGATTTTTTTCAAATGCTCAAGGGCAGCTAACTCCGTAGTCTGTGCTCGAATCCTGCCAAATTTCGAACTCATCCAAGCTCTTATGTATGTCATCATTACCTGCAAGTATGATATGGATCTAAGCAAAAACAGTTGAGAAAACGTGATGACGCCATTTTCCCCATTATAACCCTATGGGATTTTTTTCAAACGCTCAAGGGCAGCTAACTCCGTAGTCTGTGCTCGAATCCGGCCAAATTTCGAACTCGTCCAAGCTCTTGTGTATGTCATCATTACCTGCAAGTATGATAAGGATCTAATCAAAAACAGTCGAGAAAACGTGATGACGCCGTTTTCCCCATTATAACCCTATGGGGGCTATCTGTTGCCATGGAAACCAGAGTTCTGAGCTGATCTGCACCAAAACCTAATGCAGCCTTTCCCCCACCCCAATGATGCTTCAGATAAAATTTGATTGCAATCAGCCCACTGGTTTCTGAGATATTTATGTTTGAAAGTGTTGACGCACGCACGCACGCACCCACCCACCCACGCACGGACGGACGACGGCTCGACTCCCATCCTATAAGCTCACCTCTGAGCCTTCGGCTCAGGTGAGCTAAAAACTTGTTGGAGTAAACTAATCAGTTTGTAGCAAACCGTGTAGATCCCAATCAAACGTTTATGGCGTGAATTCTGCTACTGGGATGTGTGTGGCAGAACACTGGGCACACTATGTTTAATCAATATTGAATCAACCTTGATCCAATGTCAAGACCTTGAAGCAAGGTTGGTTCAACATTGCTTTAAAGTTGTATGCCAGCTGGGATATCTCCTTATGACCTATTTAAGGCGGACCTGCCATTATTGGACGCAAGCAGGGTGATGTTAACCAGTGGGCACACGACGATGGTTTAACATGGAATCAACGTTAATTCAACGGCATGAAGTTGAATTAATGTAGATTCAACGTTGTTCAACATTTGTTTCTGCATGTTATAGTTCTATGTGTGCCATTATACTGATTATAGAGTATAACATTAAGTTAAAATACACACTATTTGGTAACAAGGCGTGTAAATCAAACGTTAGTTTTTTATTGTTATTTATTGTAGAAAAGGTTTATCAATTACACTTTGAATGTGAATGTGTGCTAAACCGCTTTTGTATCTTCTTCCGCATGGCGTGATTATTTGAGCCGCGACGCGTCAAAACTAACAAAGTGGCAGGTGCGCCCACCGAAGACTCAGATTAGCGTGGGCAGCCGCTCAGTCTGATCAGAGTCTTCGCTGAGCGTTTTATGGGTAGCTAAGGGTTTAATATCGCTCCATGCGGACAGCAAATATTCTGATCAGAATGGGCTGATGCCCAGGCTGATTTGAGTCTTTGCTGGGCGCACATACCACTTTGTTGGTTTTGTCATGTGACGGCTCATTTTTCTGACATGTTCCAGTGCGTTCAAAATGAATAACGTTTTCACATATGCATTTTTTAAAGCAAAAGTTTACACATACGGCTTGCGGTGAAATGATGAGCTTCAACTTTTGTTATTGTTTTATGAGCTCGCTGTAACGAATATTTTATTACGTCCGAACCTCTCTTATGACCTAAATAAGTATGATAAAAGATTTGGTGTAACACCTGTTTCCTCCTTCGTCCGATGTTAAAGATCGAAGCAAACTGACGAGAAACGGAGGTTGTAAACATCGCTCGAGGACCGCAGGCGTGAACACTTCACCGGAGGTTGTTGTTTTCGAAAATAGGCCATGAGAATACCGTATTAACCCTGTAAAATGCCCCGGGGCGTTGCCTTATACCAAAGGGGCGCTATTCAGAACCTAAAAAGTAGTACATGTACTTCAAATAACAGTGATTTTTTGTCTTTATAGGTGGTGCCCATAAAAGGTACCAGTCCCAATTCAAAATAGTATCTTTTTCCCGAACTGCAAGTTGAAAAATTCCCAGTTGCAGGAAGAATTTTTCTAGGGACCATCTTACAAGCATAAATTTACTTGCTTGATAAAAGAAATGGCAGATATATAGCTATAATTCAATGTAATATATATTCAGTATCATGTCCCTAATCACAACACTTGAGGTTAATAAAGGTTTTTCTGAAATTTTACATTTTAGGAAATACGACACGATTTTTCCCAATTCCATGGGCACCGGCACCATTACCAAAATAGTGATAAAAATCACTGAATAAACAGTATTGAGGAGAATGGATACACTTGCAGTTCTTCTATTTACCTATTTTTTTCCTTCCTTCTCAATAGGCTTCAACTTTTAAAGAACAAAACGTTGCTCCTCCGGGAGCAAATTCTTTCCATAAAGAGTAGACCTGTTTGGAACAGCTTACACACAGGAATTCATGAAAGTTGTTTCGTTTTGTACAACTGATGGAAAACATAAATCATATATCCATACTCTATATATGATTTTAAACATCTCGGAAAAAGAGTGGCGTTTATTAGGGCTGGGCGTTTATTACAATTTAACTGGTATACATTTCTGCATGAGTCATTCTTGGGTAAATTAGGCTTCATGTGTAACAATGGTCTTCTAGTTCTACTCTGAATATTCAGCGAGTATTTTTATTATTAAGTATCGTTATTAAAGTATTATTTTATCATTAAATAATGGAAACACCTTTGTAGATTAGTTGATTTTATACAGAAACAGGTATCATTCATGTAACTCCAAAGACACTCTATCACCTATTGCTAGAAATTCTCCCGGTTTGGGAGGCAGTAAATCCTTGAAATAATCTTGTGGTTTTCAGCTAGCTGTCATCATTATCTAATACCACTTTCCACAGTTAATTATTCTCCAGATGTCCCAGTATCAAATTTAACACTTTATGCATCCAGCAAATTCCATTTCATTCATTGTAAAAAAAAAAATAAAATAAAAATGCAGGTATTTATGTCAGCCGACTTAGGTGTAGGGGGACTATAGTAATGACCTATGTCTCTCCGTGGGTGTGCGCGTCCTTTGGTAAATGTGAATCCGTACGTGTGTCCATGCATCTGTGCGTCAGTCCGTCCCAAATCTTGTGTCTGCAACTCCTCTTACACGCCTCATCCGATTTTCTTGAAACTTTGCAGGGTTTCTTGCTCTGGTATGAAGATGCGCATGTGGTTTTGAATGTGGTATTGGATTTTTGATTCAATCCTTTTTGAAGGAGTCACAGCCCTTTTGGGCCTAGAATTTGTGTTTGCAACCCCTCCCTTCTGGGCGCCTTTTTTGAAACTTTGCAGGTTTTCAAGAGCAATAAGAGCAACGAACCTGCTGTTCAATCCCACGATATGTATACTATGTTCAAGATTCCAGTTTTATTAATTTCTGAGAACAACTCTCACACAAACTTTCAATGTTTACATGCATTTCAATGTTAACATGCAACATAGGGAAAGAAAGAAAAATGAAAAAAATTTAGAAGAATAATAGCAATGAGCCTGAGTCTCAATCCCAAAACACAATCACTCATTCTGCATATATATACCAGACTTGAAGCTTGTACAAAGCTTGCACAGTTCCTGAGAAAACTGTGACACAAATTTACCCTGAAAAGACAGAAAAATGGACAAACGAAGGGAAGAATAAGAGCATCGAGTCCAATTCTTAATCCCATGATACAACTCATTGTTCATATGTATACCAAGGTTCAACAGTTCCTGAGGAAACTGTGACAGAAAAAGTCTTGCAGAATTATGAAGTTACGGACAGACCAAATCCAGTATAGCCCCACTTTTTCAAAGCCGGGCTATAAATACTGATCTACCGTATTTCTTCTAATAAACATATCTGGGCTTTGCTATTTACAAGTCCTATAAACAGAATTCTGGAGACACAGTTTGGACCAAAAAAGCCAGTCTAATGGTCTAAAGCAAGCTCTGTTAGAATTTGGCCATTCTTTTTACTGAAAAATTGAGTGGGGTGTTTATTAGCGAGGAGCGTTTATTAGAAAAAAATATGGTATGCTTAGCAAGCATTTTTGTCTCTTAAAATTGGAACATAAATATCATTTCTAAGAATACTGACATCATTCTGCAATAAAATCATATTTTGTATACCATATTAATCCTATTAAAGGCCCCAGGGGCGTTGCATTTTAAGAAAGGGGGCTGGGTGTATTTAGAGCCTCAAAAGTAGTAAACAACCACTGCCAAAATACGTCTAATAAATACAATTAATGGGAATGGATATGCATTCAGATAAAGAAGTTCTGTTATTTTTCTTTTTTGACCCTTCTCACTATGGGTCAACTCTTAAAGGAAAGAATTTGCTTCTCTAGGAGCAAATTCTTTCCTTAAAAAGTGAACCCCATTTGGCAGAGCTACGTCCTCCAGAGAAACTATTAGGAATTCATGTAAATTTAAAGAGTAACTACACTTCAGGAACTGACTGAGTCAGATCCCAAACCCTATCCCCAACATCAAAGGGATTCACGTAATTCTCCTTTGTAAAATTTATGGACAACAAGGAGATTGGCAATTCAACACAGTATAACATTATTTTTGGAAAAGACGCAGGGGGCATTTATTGATATAACTTGAATATAATTTTCTTAGCCCATTTATGCCCAATGAGTCAATTAAAGGCTGTCTGGTCAAGTTTATTTTTATCATTTTATTTCATTTTAAGGAAAAATACCCATTTGTCTTATGCGAATGGTGTAGATCTATTATGCAGAAGCTGATCTGGGTCAGCACGAGGGTGACAACATATGTATTGAGAAGAAATTAGAAACATATCTCACACTTATATATCTACAGCTCTAAAGTTAATACTGAAAAAATCCTTGCTGAAAATGTGTACAAAAAGTTAATTGAAGCAGACAGGCAAAATGCCTTTTAATCTTTCACTATCCTCTTTTGCGGTTACAGTCAAGTTTTAATGATAATTTATTTGACATGCTAACAGATTGTAGAAAAGAGGTTTTCTTATGAAATCTTTGCAATGGGTGATAGAGTGAAGAGTGTCTTTTCAGCTTTCGAATATATGTTTGAGATCAAAAGTTAAACGTGCTACCATAGCAAAATATGACGTCACGTTCATGCCGGGAACCACGTATGATTTTTTTCGACGTCATTTAGGTAAGGAGGCTCATTATGTACGATATGTAAAGAGATATTGAAAATTTAGCAACACTTTCTGTTATAGTTAACTTTTGGCTTTAGAAACTCACATATCATAATTGTTAATGAAAATGTTCTGAAATCTTGCATTAAGTAAAGCTAAAACAGGGTATGAAATAATTACTTTTTAGGGAATTTGACATTTTATTCAGTAATTTCCAGCATTATGCTTAAGTTTATTGATCGGTTATCAAGTACAGGATAATTTTTGTTCTTTCTGCTATATAATTCTCCCAAGACTCTGCTTGTTAAAGTGCAATGACGTCACAATTCTTGTCCCTATGGCTTAAAATCGGCGAAATTTTGCTCAATCAAAAGTCATTCGCGGTCTGTATTTCTGCCAGGTTTGAGTGCAAGGCAAGAATCTGAGACTTGCGTCAAGCCATCACACCATCACAAACCTTTATCCATTCTTTGTTACTTACCAGCAGCAAATATACATGAAAATATGCAAAAATTTAGAGACTAAACCCTTAGAAGTTTAAGGCATCGTTGCCATGGCAACGATAGTCCTTAAAAGTACTTTAGAACTTAATTATATGTCATATGCTTGCTTCTTAGGTTTTATATATCTGGAGTACTGTTTTTTTAAACATAGCTAATGAAATAAATGCTAGTTTCCATTATTTAATGATCAACCCTCGTATGTTTGTTGGCTATTTTCATTACCTTTGAAGAAGTAGTGAGAAAGTTGGGGATGTGCAGTGTCTCCTCATTTCCCCTCGAAACTGTCCTTAAGAGATAAGGTGATCTGGATGTCCTCGTCTTCCAAGTAATGGTCAGGAGTTTTCACTAAGAATGTACCGTTGACCAGTGAGAGGCGAAAGAGACAGCCCACTCCTACCAATGTTAAAATCTAAGTGTATACAAGTAAAACGCAGATAAAAACTATACAGTATATAACTATTAAATTATTACCGGAAGGCTTAGGCATAACGCACAGGTCAAGCACGGGACTGGGAACACTACAAAAGGCTCCATGCTGAAGTACAGAAGTCGACTAGGAGAGCGCCCAGAGGCTAAATGGAAGATGTTATCAGCAAAGACCTTAACTTGTCTCGAGTTATCTTGCTTTTATGAGCATCTTTCGTGCAGAGTTATTCGAAGATCCTAAACCTTCGCAAAGATAAGAATAATAAAGCGTCCGTCCCCATTTTTATAGTCTGACAATATTAACTATGTTGCCTTTGTCTTTAGAAATTGGAACATAAAGCCTGTTCCCAGCATAAACTTCTGGGGCCGTATTTATAAAACAATTTAAGTGGTTGCTATGCTGTTGCTAAGGCAGAATTTCTTTGAAGGATATTCCCTACAGCTATGAAATTTGCTCTGGAGGAACAGTCTGGAAAAGACTGTTCCTCCAGAGCAAATTTCATAGTTGTAGGGAACCTCCTTCATAGAAATTTAGCCTTAGCAACAGCATAGCAACGACTTAAGTTGTTTTATATTTTACGACGACTATTGACAAACATAATTATTCATCTAACAAAGAAGTTCTTCTGTTTCCGATCTACTCTAGAATCGTAAAATTAATAGACATTCCCATCTGAGTCACAAAAATGTTCTTGATAGTTCGGTAACCAAAGCTTAATTTTGTAGGAAATAGTAGTCAGATATTATTTCTTCGGACAGAGTAACAATAACTTCTGTGGAAAAAAATGCAATAGTTAGATACTACTATAAACGATTTTAAAATGGTTTTCTAACATACTGTATTATTGTGGATACTAATGCAAATAATGCTTGGTATATAAAATTTGAAAAGCACCTGTATAATGATGCGTTTATAACACTGTATAAATAAATTGAAATTTGGCAGTTTTTAGCTGTATTGAAATAAGAGCATTCTTATAATACTTAGTGATGTCATCTCAAAAGACTGAAAAGGAAATAGAAGGGATGAAGTGGGTATGTAGATAGAAGGCAGGATTGTAAAATATGACAATTCAGATGTCTAATAATCATGCTTTGTCGTTATGGATTACCTTAGTGTACGAGTAAGTAGACCATTGGCAAGCTTTGAATATTTAGCCGGAGCACATTCGCATTACATGACCTTTGCGCTGTAAACTAATGTGATGCTGTTGAGTTGTTGTTATTGTATGTGAGTGGATGGGTGTGTGTTTGCGTGCAGAAAAGGTCCTAGTAAAAAGAGGTAGGAGTTTACCGAATCCTAGTGGCTGTTGAGTGGGGGTGGGGGGGTAAACTGCTCACTGTCTCTTGGGCACAGCCTATCAAAGGCGCAGCCCATCCCTCTCCCCTCGCTACCTTATCCTTCCTGATTAAACAAATGTACCTTTTATTGCTGGGTTGATAGAGAGCGTTTTCCAGTCGCCGGCTGTTTTGAAAGCCGCCACCTTCTGCACCGTAACCGAACGTTTCTAACCACTCGACCATGGTGCCTCTCTAGCTCCTTATTACAGTGTCAGTAGTTTGATTTCGATGGCATATGTAGTTGTCTTGCCTTACTATTATACAAATTAAAAAATGCAATGATATTCATGGCCAGAACAGTTAAATTGATGGTGTCCTCTGAATATGGGTAACTCTTTTTCAGATATAAAGAATTCTTATCAGCGTTAAAAAAGTAAAAGTAAAAAAGTTTAGTGCTGTAATAAAAAAAGTTTGCGATTTTGTGACAATATTGTTACAGTTTAAAACAACTCAAATATATGTAGGTATTTGCATGTCAAATATTATTTATTTATGCGTTTGAAAGATTTTCGTGTCTAGAAGTTTTTTCTCCGATTTAATTAAGAGTTCGATATACAGCTGACTCATGTTATCTCAAACACTGATATCTCAAAGTACACTTTCATATAGAGGAATATAGGTTGGACACATTACCTAACTTTCTTTACCTTTCAGCTCCTGTTATCTCAAACTACGGGTATCTCAAAGTAATTTTGGGATCACAAAATTACTTTGAGATATCCGTAGTTTGAGATGAACTTTGACTTTGAGAGTTGGCTGTATTGATAAAACAAACGCTATTGATACTACCACCAATGACAAGAGCCAGAAACCGTTCAAAAGTGCATCAGCATCTTAGCTTCTATGATCTTCGTTTGAAGTTTTAAGACTTGTGTCTGTTGTAAGACATACCGTATGCGACCAAAAAGTTATTATATTGTGGCCATTAAATTTCTACATTTTAAGGTTCAACGTTTTATTACTTATTTCAGATACATTCAGCAAAGAAGATTCGTTGGAGAATTTGCGTACAAGAGGAATTTGTCCCATTTGTAAAGAATTTTACATCAAACCAAAGCGTTTAGACAAATGTCCACACGTGTTTTGCTTAAATTGTATAAGGCGTCATTTACAAGCCAATAGCCATGTAAATTTTCCAGGCTGTCCAATGTGTAGAAGACCCATTTTAAAACCGCTTTCTAAAATTAATGACCTGGAGCCAGGACGAGCTGAAGAGGATATTGTGAATTTTGTCAAACAGTATGAAACATGTGGCTTGTGTGACCAGAAAGAAAATCCAAGGCTGAGATGCTCTGAATGTGAGTGCTTTATCTGCGAAAACTGCAAACCAAGTCACAGTAAACTAAAACCTTCTCATAATGTAAACCCTTTAATGCATTCTGCATCATATAAACGACCCCGTACTAAACAAATGTGCCGGCATCATCAAAACAAGAGTCTGGATTTATTTTGTTTTATTTGCCAAGCAATTTTGTGTTCTTATTGTGAAAAATTTTCTCATGGAGAGTGCCAAGTCAGATGTGCTAATCTACTAAGGTTCGACTTTGGTTTTCTTCAAAAATATGCGAAAGCCAGTGAATTACGAACTTGGCAGTTTAACACTGGGCGTTTGTCCAGATGTGTTTATTTGATAGATTTTGTGAAAGAAGCAAAGTTATGGCTCGAAAATGTAAAGATTGCACTCGAAGAGTGTATTAATGTGTTCAAAGAATACCAATCAAACATTGCTGCAATTGTCAAAGATCAGTTTAAACCATTTGCTTCACGTATTCAAGCAATTACAAACGACAGCAGTGACATTCTTGAAAAGAGCGAAACCTTGTTTGTTGATATTGTAAAACTTCTTGAAAGTGGTACAGATTCCGAAGTAGCAATATCTGTTTTACATATTGAACATAAAGCGGTACAATTATTTAGGCGGCGTCGAAAGCTCTGCGTGGAAATCCGACCACTCAAGATTGCATTTGATAAAGGCGTGACTTTTAGACAGATTTGCACAGGATACCTGCATATACCTGACGGAGCATTTGCAGGCATATTATGCATAGATTACAGCGAGACCTATGACCAAATCTATTCAGAGTATTTGCAGTTGAAGACGGATAACAATTGCACAGACGCTCAAAGTAATACAGGTATGCATAAAATCGAGATAGATAACTGTGTGACAGTCACAGTTTATCATGATATTATTTCTGTTTATGAAGAAACAGAAAGGAAAGTAGAACCGGAATCAAACACGCTGCACTACCAAGACTATTTAACAAACAAAAGTTATTTTTACACGTTTAGAAGCAGCAGCAATATGTTTTTCAGTTCAAACAACATGTACACCAACGAAGTCTTAGACAGCATCAAGCGTCCGTTTCCTAGGCCACTTCAGTTACCAGATATTCATACCATTGACATCGGCTATGAACAGTCTCTTGCTAGCCACAACTATTCTGGCATTTATTCTTTTCAGTACAGGGTACGTTTGGATGAAAAAGAAGATCCTAGCATCGTCATTACTTTACCTTCGAATGTGTCGGAATTTTGGTGTTTCAATATCGTTACCAGCTTTACTAATGTTCTTGATGTGCCGTTTCTGTTCGATGTAACTGGAGGATATAAGCCAGCCCCTTATTCTTACCGAGACAAGACCCCATCTTTAATTTGTTTTATTGGAAATAGGAATTCAGTTTCAGGCCTAGAAACAGTGTTTTTATACTTGGATGATAATATTTTAAATTCGTATGGAATATGCCTAAATACAGGTATAGCAAAGTTTAATAACTTACATCCTATCAACTCGCAGGAATATCAAAAATTCAATCTGGTGAAGAACAAAAGTTGTACATTTTCGTTTTTCTCCGCACACGGCGTGGATTTGTTCATGGCATCATATCGTACAAAGACAGTGAGCACATCAGCCCAAAAACATTTTTTGATTTGGTTTGATCCGTATGAAAATAGTGAAAGAATTATTCCTGTTACTTTCGAGACAACTTCTCTTTTCTGTAGTACAAAGACAGGATTATATTTTGCTAAACATGACAATAATCTCGAGGTAATGACAATAGGTAAAATGTCTTTTAGCCGAGTAGGCATGGAGACTGATGTTATCACCAGCCTAACGGAAACTGATGTTGGTGTTCCGATCTGTAAACTAAAACCTTTGACGATGGTCGAAAACGGGGATAAAGACATTGTTGTTGTATGCGCCATTGAAAATGACAAATCGAATATCTTTATGATGCTTTGGCCCTACAAAGAGGCAAACGGTCGTATAGAATTACTGGAAGTTCAATATCCACCTTCGGTCTTATCCAACGCTTCTGTAGTTGATCTGGAAATGGATCCGGATGGTAACATTATGTATGTCCTTGAGAATCAGGAAGGGCATTGTCAGAGTGTTTGTACAAAATATTTCATGCCGAAATAAATCACGCCTAGTGTAGCTGATAGCAAACTGATTTAGCGTGTAACAAATGGCTGTTTGAATAATGGATATATTATGAAGCACATGTGTAACGCATCACTAAGGTCTCTCCTCCTCCCCACGCCCAGTTTAACAAATTCATGTGAAAAATTGTCGTGTGATAACGTTGCAGGCTTCTCACTGCAGTTTCATTGTAAATGCTCGTGAGCAAATAAAATATCACCGAGTTTCTCATATAAACGTTTAAAATTTAATTCACAAATCTCTCCACTTCAAGAGAAGCCAAACTATTTTCGGTCTGGTTCTCATTTAAGGAATGAAATATAAGCAAAAGCAAGACAACGTATGGGTATCCTTTAGCTGTGCATTGTATTTTATCATATATCAAAGCTTATGATATCGAAATACTAAAACGATCCAAATAGTTTTTCAACACGTAAAAAAAAAACAGAATCAAGGATATTTGGGCTGTGCTGGTCAATCACGGTCATTTACAAGAGTGAAGATGTCACGATAAAATATTTCCCGAATTAGTACCACTGGTAGAGCAATTGAGGCTCTGATGCATTTCTTTTTCTAAAACGTAACTTTAAAAATATCTTGTGTATCTCTTTACCAAATGAATAGACATGTTACACAAAGTATCTTATAGAATTTTGGAGGAATGAAAAAAAAGTACATATGAGCCGCGACGCGTGAAAACCAACAATGTGGTTATGCGCCCAGCGCAGACTCAGATCAGCCTGGGCATCCGCCCAGTCTGATCAGAGTCTTCACTGTCCGCATAGAGGTAGCTTAGACCCTTAGCTACCCTCTAAGCGCTTAGCAAAAATTCTGAGCGGACCAGGTGGATGCCCAGGCTGATCTTAGTCTGCGCTGGGCGCACAACAACATTGTTGGTTTTCTCGTGTCGCGGCTCATATCACTCTTTCCTGGGTGACTCAGCTGCCTTTAATTCGTTTTAGCCAGGATGGACGGATCATGAGCGATTATTTTCTTCGACGGAGAAATGAATATGCGGATGAAAAATCCAAAGGTCCAGAGAAAAGCACGACTTCATCAAACTCGAGCCCACGACCTCTGGACTATGAGCTCAGCTATTGCGACCTGACTTAGAATAAATAAGAGAACATTAAAAATTCACCCACACCTGGTAAACACGCCATCCCGCTCCCATCTGGAAACTGAACTGTTGCAAATAGTTACCCAATGTTTTACAATAACCACAGGCGCTTGAAGTTTTACTATTAAATATATTTCAGTCATGCCGCTAAACATCCAGGCTAGGAGCATTTGAAGAAATGGCCTGTAGACTGCGTCAAGTATAAAGGGTTTTGAGCTTTTTTTAGCATAGAACTTCAAGCGCCTGTGCAATGACATTCAATCCACATATATGTAAAGCATATATATGCACAACAATAGCTTTAAAGCAAAATAAAGATAATAAAATAATAATAATGATAATAATAATAAACTGGTGGAATTATCATAAAACTCCTGAAAGTGACCAAACCGAAATTTCAGTTTGGCCAGTTCATGGGGTATAGGGATAGCCCCACCAGCTTATTTTGTAGAAAGCTGAATTATATACAAATATGGCTTGCATACACTTCCAACTGAGTTGAAAAGCATTGTTATAGTTTGGCTGTCCAGTTGTAGGACCTTGAATTAATACACTGCCATGTTCAGACAGAATTGCACTTTTACCTTGATGTTTTCAACACCATGTGGGAATGGAATTGCACGTTTACCTATAATTGAATTCGTACATTTAAATGCCAGTGTGTTTCTATGCGATGTCATGTATAAATGTATAACAAACATATTATCATTTCAAGTCGCGAGCTCTAAGTAAAACTGATTTACATCTAAACTTCAAGAAAAGATATTGGTAAGCTGCTATTTTACAGAGGAGACAATTTTATCAGATCAAGGGGGAGTCTGCATAAGGGCCATTTTCTGGTTACAAATGGATTTTCACCAAACCTCACCAATCTCTATTTGTAAGTGTTGGCTTACATATACTGAAATACTGATCTCATAAAACCGTATTTTGAGTGGAGCACAATTTCAAAGTGGGTGGGGTAATTCCACCCCATTCCTTACCATGTATTATTTTTTTCAAATATCTCTATAAGTAATAATGTCTGATTTACCATTATGATTTGAAACAATACAGGCATATATGCTAATCAATTGGGTTATAAAACTTACCTTTGTAAGCTTATTCAATACCAGTATATGAGCTTATAAGTGGTAACTGGAATTTTACTTATTTTGCTTCTCCAACTTTACGAAATACCACATTTTTTCTTTATTTGTCCAGATATATAAAATATTTTTTTGCAATTATATTGAAATGATAGTATGCATTGCAGAATTATGAGAAAACTTTCCTAGGCATATCAGTGCCTGAATTGTCTGCCCTTGATTCAAGAAGATATAAGAAATTAATTTGAAAATGTAAGATTGAAATTCCACATTGGTAGGTATATTTTGATGACTCTTTTGCTCATGTTTCTAATATCATACTGATTGTTGAGCTTTCAATTCCATATAGTGACCGTGATTTGACGTAAGAACTGTAACTGAATAACAGAGCTCACCCTGTTAGTGTTTATATGTGGTAACAGGAATTTTACTTATTTTTGCTTCTCCAACTTCACGAAAAAACACAATTTTTCATTGTTTGTCCAGACATATAAAGGAAACTTTGCACTATATTGATATGCTATAGTGCATTGCAGAAATATGAGAACACAATCCTAGGCATATCAAAACTTGTATTATCTGCCCTTTATTCA
Organism: Ctena decussata; assembly: GCA_963989385.1. Lineage (NCBI taxonomy): Eukaryota > Metazoa > Mollusca > Bivalvia > Lucinida > Lucinidae > Ctena > Ctena decussata. The sequence continues at coordinate 23,682,153 of OZ022502.1, forward strand.
AGAAAATCTGAGTAATTAAATAAAATTGTATAATCTAAATTCTACACTGGAAGATACATTTTTGGTGACTCTTTTGCTCATACTGATCGTTGAGCTGTGAATTCCATATAGTGCCGTTGATATTACACAAGAACTGTAACATAACAGCTGAGCTCATCCTGTTATATGCCACTTAATTGCATTATATTATCAATATTATTTTCCGACCCGATGTTTGATTTATGGATTTAAGTTACTGATATATCAAATGTTGAAAATTGAAAACTCAACAATCAGTATAATATTAAGAGTCACCAAAAATATACCTACCAGTGTGGAATTTCGATCTTACATTTTCAATTTCATAATTTATATTTTCTTGAATCAAGGGCAGATAAATCCGGTATTGATATGCGCAGGAAAGTTTTCTGATAATTCTACAATGCATACTATCATGTCAATATAATTACAAAGTTTCCTTTATATATCTGGACAGATAAAGAAAAATTGTGTGTTTTTTGTACAGTTGGAGAAGCAAAAATAAGTAAATTTCCTGTTTTCACTTATAAGCCCATATATCGGTCTTGAATAAGCAAACAATGGTAATTTTAAAGAGTAACTACACTTCAGGAACTGACTGATTCAGATCCCAAATCCTATCCGCAACATCAAAGGGAAAGATTGACAAAGACATCCCAACAAACAATAAATAACAAGTGATAAGCCGAGTCAGCAGCTCTTTCCAAAATAGGTGGCAACCCAGCAATATTTACTGAACTAAATAATTTAGACCAGCAGAAGGGTTATACAGACTAAGCCAATTATACGAAAAACAGTTAACAATTAGTTTACCTATTTTCTTTTTAGCTCACCTGAGCCTTTAGGCTCATAGGTGAGCTTATAGTATAGCCAGGCATCCGTCGTCCGTCCGTCGTCCGTCCGTCAACATTTTCAAACATCTTCTCCTCTGAAACCGCCGGGCCGATCAAAGCCAAATTTTATATGGAGCCTCCATGGGTTGGGGGAACAAAAGTTTGTTCGGGGTATCTGGGTCAAATGACCAAGATGGCCGCCACGCCCATATATGGTAAAAACCCTTCAAAAATCTTCTTCTCAAGAACCAAAAGGCCTATGACCTTGATACTTGGTATGTAGTATCGGGCATGCGGGCCCATCATAGTTTGTACAAATCATGACCTTGCGTTGACCTTGACCTAATTTAAGGCATGGTCAACTTTGGTACGTTAGGCTTTTATATGGGAAAACGCTAAAACAGTGGATTTCTCAGAAACTATTTAAGTCTAAGGTACAATACTTGGTATGTCAGAGGTCGACCAAGTGGCTCGGTAGCTCAGTTGGCAGAGTGCTCGCACGGTAAGCGAGAGGCCCTGGGTTCGAGTCCCGGTCGGGCCACGATTTTTTCCTCCCCTGTGACATTTGGTGGTTCAGGGTGGGTCCACGGCAAGGGCCGCGAGCATCAAAAGGTGCATGTCTCGTTGGTTCCTCCGTGGTACCGAACAGATTCGGGGACGTATCTAATTAAGCAGGGGGAAAATGTCAGAGGACGACCAAGTGGCTCGGTAGCTCAGTTGGCAGAGTGCTCGCACGGTAAGCGAGAGGCCCTGGGTTCGAGTCCCGGTCGGGCCACGATTTTTTCCTCCCCTGTGACATTTGGTGGTTCAGTGTGGGACCACGGCAAGGGCCGCGAGCATCAAAAGGTGCATGTCTCGTTGGTTCCTCCGTGGTACCGGGTAGATTCGGGGACGAATCTAATTAAGCAGGGGGAGAATATCTAAGGTCGGCCATTAGCTCAATAACCTTGAGGTCTCCCGGATAGCGAGAGGCCCTGGGTTCGAGTCCCGGTCGGGCCACGATTTTTTCCTCCCCTGTACATGGTCGACTAAATGACCAGATGAAGATATTATGTCACTAAAGGTCAAGGTCATTCCGTCGGACCATCCGTCGTCAAGATTTTCAAACATCTTCTCCTCTGAAACCACTGGGCCGATTAAAGCCAAATTTCATATGGAGTCTCAATGTGGTGGGGGAATGAAAGTTTGTACCCGGGGTCTGGGTCACATGACCAAGATGGCCGCCACGCCCATATATGGTAAAAACCCTTCAAAAATCTTCTATTCCAGAACCAAAAGGCCTAGCACCTTGATACTTGGTATGTAGTATCGGGCATGCGGGCCCATCACAATTTGTACAAATCATGACCTTGCGTTGACCTTGACCTAATTTACGGCATTGTCAACTTTGGTACGTTAGGCTTTTATATGGGAAAACGCTTAAACAGTGGATTTCTCAGGAACTATTTAAGTCTAAGGTATAATACTTGGTATACATGGTCGACTAAATGACCAGATGAAGATATTATGTCACTAAAGGTCAAGGTCATTCCGTCGGACCATCCGTCATTAAGATTTTCAAACATCTTCTCCTCTGAAACCACTGGGCCGATTGAAGCCAAATTTCATATGGAGTCTCAGTGGGATGGGGGAACGAAAGTTTGTACCCGGGGTCTGGGTCACATGACCAAGATGGCTGCCATGCCCATATATGGTAAAAACCCTTCAAAAATCTTCTTCTCAAGAACAAAAAGGCCTATGACCTTGAAACTTGGTATGTAGCATCGGGCATGTGGGCCCATCATAGTTTATACAAGTGATGACCTTGCATTGACCTTGACCTAATTTATCGCATGGTCAACTTTGGTACGTTAGGCTTTTATATGGGAAGACGCTTAAACAATGGATTTCTCAGAAACTGTATAAGTCTAAGGTACAAAACTTGGTATACATGGTCAACTAAATGACCAGATGAAGATATTATGTCACTAAAGGTCAAAGTCATTCCGTCAGACCATCCGTCGTCAAGATTTTCAAACATCTTCTCCTCTGAAACCACTGGTCTGATTCAAGCCAAATTTCATATGGAGTCTCAATGGAATGGGAGAACGAAAGTTTGTACCCGGGGTCTGGGTCACATGACCAAGATGGCCTCCATGCCCATATATAGTAAAACTCTTAAAAAATCTTCTTACAGAACCAAAAGACCTATGACCTTGAAACTTGGTATGTATCGTCGGGCATGTGGGCCCAACATAGTATATACAAATGATGACCTTGCGTTGACCTTGACCTAATTTTTGGCATGGTCAACTTTGGTACGTTAGGCTTTTATATGGGAAAACGCTTAAACAGTGGATTTCTCAGGAACTATTTAAGTCTAAGGTATAATACTTGGTATACATGGTCGACTAAATGACCAGATGAAGATATTATGTCACTAAAGGTCAAGGTCATTCCGTCGGACCATCCGTCATTAAGATTTTCAAACATCTTCTCCTCTGAAACCAATAGGCCGATTGAAGACAAATTTCATATGGAGTCTCAATGGGATGGGGGAACGAAAGTGTGTACCCGAGGTCTGGGTCACATGACCAAGATGGCTGCCATGCCCATATATGGTAAAAACCCTTCAAAAATCTTCTTCTCAAGAACCAAAAGGCCTATGACCTTGAAACTTGGTATGTAGCATCGGGCATGTGGGCCCATTATAGTTTATACAAATGATGACCTTGCATTGACCTTGACCTAATTTATGGCATGGTCAACTTTGGTACGTTAGGCTTTTATATTGGAAAACGCTTAAACAGTGGATTTCTCAGAAACTGTATAAGTCTAAGGTACAAAACTTGGTATACATGGTCAACTAAATGACCAGATGAAGATATTATGTCACTAAAAGGTCAAGGTCATTCCGTCAGACCATCCGTCGTCAAGATTTTCAAACATCTTCTCCTCTGAAACCACTGGTCTGATTCAAGCCAAATTTCATATGGAGTCTCAATGGAATGGGGGAACGAAAGTTTGTACCCGGGGTCTGGGTCACATGACCAAGATGGCTGCCATGCCCATATATGGTAAAAACCCTTCAAAAATCTTCTTCTCAAGAACCAAAAGGCCTATGACCTTGAAACTTGGTATGTAGCATTGGGCATGTGGGCCCATCATAGTTTATACAAATAATGACCTTGCATTGACCTTGACCTAATTTATGGCATGGTCAACTTTGGTACGTTAGGCTTTTATATGGGAAAACGCTTAAACAGTGGATTTCTCAGAAACTGTACAAGTCTAAGGTACAAAACTTGGTATGCATGGTCAACTAAATGACCAGATGAAGATATTATGTCACTAAAGGTCAAGGTCATTCCGTCGGACCATCCGTCGTCAAGATTTTCAAACATCTTCTCCTCTGAAACCACTGGTCTGATTGAAGCCAAATTTCATATGGAGTCTCAGTGGGATGGGGGAACGAAAGTTTGTACCCGGGGTCTGGGTCACATGACCAAGATGGCTGCCATGCCCATATATGGTAAAAACCCTTCAAAAATCTTCTTCTCAAGAACCAAAAGGCCTATGACCTTGAAACTTGGTATGTAGTATTGGGCATGTGGGCCCATCATTGTTTATACAAGTGATGACCTTGCATTGACCTTGACCTAATTTATGGCATGGTCAACTTTGGTACGTTAGGCTTTTATATGGGAAAACGCTTAAACAGTGGATTTCTCAGAAACTGTATAAGTCTGAGGTACAAAACTTGGTATACATGGTCAACTAAATGACCAGATGAAGATATTATGTCACTAAAGGTCAAAGTCATTCCGTCAGACCATCCGTCGTCAAGATTTTTAAACATCTTCTCCTCTGAAACCACTGGTCTGATTCAAGCCAAATTTCATATGGAGTCTCAATGGAATGGGAGAACGAAAGTTTGTACCCGGGGTCTGGGTCACATGACCAAGATGGCCTCCATGCCCATATATGGTAAAACTCTTAAAAAATCTTCTTACAGAACCAAAAGACCTATGACCTTGAAACTTGGTATGTATCGTCGGGCATGTGGGCCCAACATAGTATATACAAATGATGACCTTGCGTTGACCTTGACCTAATTTATGGCATGGTCAACTTTGGTACGTTAGGCTTTTATATGGGAAAACGCTTAAACAGTGGATTTCTCAGGAACTATTTAAGTCTAAGGTGTAATACTTGGTATACATGGTCGACTAAATGACCAGATGAAGATATTATGTCACTAAAGGTCAAGGTCATTCCGTCGGACCATCCGTCATTAAGATTTTCAAACATCTTCTCCTCTGAAACCAATAGGCCGATTGAAGACAAATTTCATATGGAGTCTCAATGGGATGGGGGAACGAAAGTTTGTACCCGGGGTCTGGGTCACATGTCCAAGATGGCTGCCATGCCCATATATGGTAAAAATCCTTCAAAAATCTTCTTCTAATGAACCAAATAGCCTATGACCTTGAAACTTGGTATGTAGCATCGGGCATGTGGGCCCATCATAGTTTATACAAATGATGACCTTGCATTGACCTCGACCTAATTTATGGCATGGTCAACTTTGGTACGTTAGGCTTTTATATGGGAAAACGCTTAAACAGTGGATTTCTCAGAAACTGTATAAGTCTAAGGTACAAAACTTGGTATACATGGTCAACTAAATGACCAGATGAAGATATTATGTCACTAAAAGGTCAAGGTCATTCCGTCAGACCATCCGTCGTCAAGATTTTCAAACATCTTCTCCTCTGAAACCACTGGTCTGATTCAAGCCAAATTTCATATGGAGTCTCAATGGAATGGGGGAACGAAAGTTTGTACCCGGGGTCTGGGTCACATGCCCAAGATGGCTGCCATGCCCATATATGGTAAAAACCCTTCAAAAATCTTCTTCTCAAGAACCAAAAGGCCTATGACCTTGAAACTTGGTATGTAGTATTGGGCATGTAGGCCCATCATAGTTTATACAAATGATGACCTTGCATTGACCTTGACCTAATTTATGGCATGGTCAACTTGGTACGTTAGGCTTTTATATGGGAAAACGCTTAAACAGTGGATTTCTCAGAAACTGTACAAGTCTAAGGTACAAAACTTGGTATGCATGGTCAACTAAATGACCAGATGAAGATATTATGTCACTAAAGGTCAAGGTCATTCCGTCGGACCATCCGTCGTCAAGATTTTCAAACATCTTCTCCTCTGAAACCACTGGTCTGATTCAAGCCAAATTTCATATGGAGTCTCATTGGAATGGGGGAACGAAAGTTTGTACCCGGAGTCTGGGTCACATGGCCAAGATGGCCTCCATGCCCATATATGGTAAAAACCTTCAAAAATCTTCTTCTCCAGAACCAAAAGACCTATGACCTTGAAACTTGGTATGTATCATCGGGCATGCGGGCTAAACATAGTTTATACAAATGATGACCTTGCATTGACCTTGACCTCATTTACGGCATGGTCAACTTTGGTACGTTAGGCTTTTATATGGGAAAACGCTTAAACAGTGGATTTCTCAGAAACTATTTCAGTCTAAGGTACAATATGTTGTATACATGGTCAAACAAATGACCAGATGAAGATATCATGTCTTTAAAGGTCAAGGTCATTCTGTCAGACCATCCGTCGTCAAGATTTTCAAACATCTTCTCCTCTGAAACCACTGGGGAGATTAAAGCCAAATTTCATATGGAGTCTCAGTGGGATGGGGGAACGAAAGTTTGTACCCGGGGTCTGGGTCACATGACCAAGATGGCCTCCATGCCCATATATGGTAAAAACCCTTAAAAAAATCTTCTTCTCCAGAACCAAAAGACCTATGACCTTGAAACTTGGTATGTATCATCGGGCATGCGGGCCCAACATAGTTTATACAAATGATGACCTTGCATTGACCTTGACCTCATTTACGGCATGGTCAACTTTGGTTCGTTAGGCTTTTATATGGAAAAACGCTTACACAGTGGATTTCTCAGAAACTATTTCAGTCTAAGGTACAATATGTTGTATACATGGTCAAACAAATGACCAGATGAAGATATCATGTCTTTAAAGGTCAAGGTCATTCTGTCAGACCATCCGTCGTCAAGATTTTCAAACATCTTCTCCTCTGAAACCACTGGGGAGATTGAAGCCAAATTTTATTTGGAGTCTCAGTGGGATGGGGGAACGAAAGTTTGTACCCGGGGTCTGGGTGACATGACCAAGATGGCCGCCATGCCCATATATGGTAAAAACCCTTCAAAAATTTTCTATTCCAGAACCAAAAGGCCTATGACCTTGAAACTTGGTATGTAGCTTGGGGCATGCGGGCCCATCATAATTTATACAAATGATGACCTTGCGTTGACCTTGACCTAATTTACAGCATGGTCAACTTTGGTACGTTAGGCTTTTATATGGGAAAACGCTTAAATAGTGGATTTCTCAGGAACTATTTAAGTCTAAGGTACAATATGTGGTATATATGGTCAACTAAATGACCAGATGAAGATATTATGATACTGAAGGTCAAGGTCATTTTGTCGGTCTGTCCGTCATCAAGATTTTCAAACATCTTCTCCTCTGAAACCACTGGGGAGATTGAAGCCAAATTTCATATGGTGTCTCAGTGGGATAGGGGAACGAAAGTTTATACCCGGGGTCTGGGTGACATGACCAAGATGTCCGCCATGCCCATATATGGTAGAAACCCTTCAAAAATCTTCTTCTCTAGAACCAAAAGGCCTATGACCTTGAAACTTGGTATGTAGCATCGGGCATGCGGGCCCATCATAGTTTATACAAGTGATGACCTTGCATTGACCTTGATCTAATTTACGACATTGTCAACTTTGGTATGTTAGGCCTTTATATGGGAAAACTTTTTGTCACTGAAGGTCAAGGTCATTTTGTCGGTCTGTCCGTTATCAAGATTTTCAAAACATCTTCTCCTCTGAAACCACTGGTCTGATTGAAGCAAAATTTCATATGGAGTCTAAGTGTGATCAGGGAATAAAAGTTTGTTCTCGGGTTCTTGACCAAGATGGCCGCCATGCCATATATGGTAAAAATCCTTCAAAATCGTCTTATCCAGAACAAAAAGGCGTATGACCTTGAAACTTGGTATGTAGCTTTGGGCACTCAAGCCCATCATAGTTTATACAAATGATCGTGCGTTGACCTTGACCTAATTTATGACACTGTCAACTTTGGTACATTATGTAAGCTTTTATATGGGAAAATGCTTAAACAGTGGATTTTTCAGAAACTCTTTAAGTCTAAGGTGCAATATTTGGTATATATGGTTGACTAAATAACCAGATGAAGATATTTTGTTGTTAAAGGTCAGGGTCATTCTTTGTCTTTTGTACATGGTCATTGAGATTGTGTCACCCGTCAACATTTTCAAACATCTTCTCAGAGGCCACTAGGGTCAAGTGAAGCCATATTTCATATGGAGCTTCACCGGCTTAATGGAACCATAGTTTGTTCAGATGGTCTTGGTCACTTGACCAAGATGGCCACCATGCGCATATATGGTAAAAACTCTTCAAACGTCTTTTTCTCGAGAACCGAAAGGCCTATAACCTTGAAACTTGGTACCGGTATGTAGCATTGGGCACTCAGGCACATCATAGTTTATACAAATGATTACTGTATTTCATATAGAGCTTTAATACTGGGTCAAAGGAATCAAAGTTTGTTCAGATGGTCATGGTCACATGAACATGTTGGCCGCCACACCCATATATGATAAAAACCCTTCAGAAATCTTTGTCCAGAAACAAAGGCCCAGTGACCTTGCGGCTTGGTATATAGAATTGGGACTCAACATTAATCCTCAAGGGGGCGGGGTTATCTGCCCGTGCCCTGGTGCTATATACATGTATAAAAGCATTAAAATATATACCAGGACCAAGTGTCAGGTGAGCTACAGGACCATTGGTCCTCTGGTTTTAAAAATTGAAGGGTTAAAATAAGAATACAATAAATCAAACATCACCGAACATAAAACAAATGCAACCGCAACGAAACTACCGCCTTGGGACGGTCAGTAATAACCACTGGGGGGTTTAAACCGGTTTTACTGGGCCCAAACCTTCACCCTCACCCTCCGCCGCGGTGCACACAATTAGTTGGTAGTTCGGTTCCTATGGAGGTCCCCTAACTCATCAAAGAGTCATCACGGTAAGTTGCATGACCCAATTACTTACCATATATGCCTGTATTATTTCAAATCATAATGGTATATCAGTCATAATTACTTATAGAGATAATTGAAAAAAAATGATACATGGTAAGGAATGGGGTGGAATTACCCCACCCACTTTGAAACTGTGCTCCACTCAAAATACGCCTTTGATGAGATCAGTATTTCAGTATATGAAAGCCAAGACTTACTAATAGAGATTGGTGAGGTTTGGTGAAAATCCATTTGTAACCAGAAAATGACCCTTATGGAGACTCTCCCTTTCACTTCCTTTGTGAATGCATCCCTTGTGATAAAGAGACTGCTGTCAGTGAAGGAATTGCTGGCGCGCGAGAGAGAGAGAGAGAGAGAGAGAGAGCGAGAGAGAGAGGTTAAATGTGAAGGGACGTGGGTGTGATGGATGCCCCTCCCCTCCCCCACCTCCCTCAGGGATGCATCTATACACCTTAAAATATGTAAACATACGCCGTCGTTACCAATTTGTATGTGAAACGACCATATGAGAAAATGCTCTTAAAAAGCGCCTAAACGGGACGCTAAAATACACCTATCTGGGTAAAATAATTATTGATAGATAAATAACCTCACGTATTTAACAGATACTGAGTGTACAGTCAAAATCTTGATATCTCGAAGTCGAAGTTAAATTAAGACTAATGGTATCTCAAATTAAATATCCTGGTCCCAGAAAACTTATTTTGCGATACCAGCAGTTTGAGATAAAAGGAGTTGATATGTAAAGAAAAGTATAAAATGTGTCAAAACTATATTCTTTGGCCTAAAAGAGTATTTGAGATATCAGTTTTTGAGATGAAAACAGTCAACTGTATAGTTCTTCGCCTTATCGTTGAATAAAGTACCATTGAAATTATAGATTAATTCTCTCCCTTTGTGTTTATCCATTTTCTTTGTAATTGTGGCTATATCGTTAATCTTCCCCGTATACGGAATAAACCGCACGGGGAAGAATCACGATCAGTATATACACACTCTCTAGTCTACTGTATTACTGCCGAAGGCAGTTGCACTTTATTCCGTTATAATACGGGGAAGAATAACGATATAGCCGTAATTGTAGCAAGCAACCCAGTCTACATAAGGTGAATGGGTTTGTTTTATGGGGAAGCAGCTTTGTCATATTTGTTTTTGCTTCCCTTCAAAATAAGGGCCAACTCTTAAAGAAAAGAATTTGCAATCCCAGATTTTAATTCTTTCTGTATAGAGTTGGTCCTCTATTGGAAGGTCTATGTCGTTCATGGAAGTAAACAAGTCACAAAAAATGTTTCCCTTTGCGTACATGGTGGAAAAACGCGTCGGTGTATCCCACACCAGAAATATGTCATATTCATCTGACCGTGTCATGAGTACAAAGTAAACCTCCCTTGTATCATACTGGCAGTGGGCACGATCTACATAATTACTCGGGTAAACCCGAACAATACCCAGGCATTTTAGGGGCTATGCGAATATGGCCCACTTCGAATCGAACTATAATAGCTACTATATTTACTAAAGTTCCAACCGAAGAGCTATGGTAGCTACTAAATGACATTATGAACTTACCAAAGATCAGCCGAGGTCTGGACCGCCGTTACTCCAGTAGCAAGATGGCGGCCGTTGAAGACTTTCGCGATTTGTGGGAGCACAACAAGTATTTGTTTTAATATGTTGTTTCTTTTCAATTATTTTAGGGCATATTTTATTATTAGATATCTAAACTGTAGTTTTGAACGACTACATGCACGGAAAAGACAATGAAATGCACAGTAGTTATTTCCGATTCCATGACAATCTACTATTGTAGCAACTTTACGTTCGATTGGTAATGCGAGTGCGCATTCCCAAAAATACTACTATGGTAGGTACTTTAGTTCGATTCGAAGTGGGCATATGTTTATACATATCTGCCCGAGGAATACTCCAAGAGGAATACCTGGGTATTGATCGAGTCCGCCCAAGTACTATGCTGAACTTGTTTAGACTTGTCGGCTGATCAAAGAGTTCGATCTAGCGTGTGTTGGTAGTGATCGAGGAAGGGTTGGCGGGGGATGGAGGTGGAGAAAAGTGCTTTTCACATTTTTCAGGCGGTTCATTGGTTTATATGCGGTTATTCAGTCTAACTGCCTGTGTTGTTTCTTCATTTTACTATTTCCCGTTTGCTGTCGTAGGTGGGATTTGTAATATTTCCTGATCATTGCCTACTTATTACTTTCTGTTACGAACTCTGTGTCGCGATGTTAAGAAGGCATATGCGCCCATAGTCAGCTTACTAAGCCAGACTTGACCCGATGACCAAGACACACAGCCAAGGTAACTGACATAAACGTAAAGGTATTTCCAGTCGGATTGTAAACGCCTCTGATTCGACCCCATAAAAACAACTCATTCTAAGGTGATTTGCAAATCTACTACATGTACAAATGTTTTTCGCAAATAAATGAATGAATACATAAATAAAGTTGCACATATTTCTAATTTGAGTTTTACATTTGAAAGTCCATTTAATGAAACTTTCATTCAATATTACAGTACAGCAAATTTTGTATGGTGGCATGTAACCATCATAAGAATCCTACAAACTTGACAAAACCTGCAAGAGCAAACCCCCTGTTCAACAATTTTGCATCAAAATACTATGATTCAAGAAATCGTAAACTTAGTATTTTTATATTTAAAGAATTTACACTAAATTCAAATCAGAACAAACCAAGTTTGGTAAGTACTTATGCATCACTTAAGCCTGGGTGGCATTGAATTTTGTAGAACTCAACCCCTCTCCACTGCTACGAGTAGTCTGTTCCAGACTATATGTAAAATTTAGAATGGTTCAATACTCAAAATAGTCATATTAGTGAAATAAGGCACTATGTCAACTGAATGTGACATCCTATTGTGATTGCACGTGGTACCATTTCTTTTAGTTTGAAGAAAAGAAAGTATTCGGCATGTTCACTTTCTAATTAGATCTTCATGACGATTGGAAATTATAACAATAATAAGTAACAAGTCGCCCAAGGGCAACGATCGCTTACCTGCCAGTATATGCTCAGGGCAAGTGGCCAAAATGCAAGCTTTCGGCTAAGGCAGGCTAATAAGCAAGCTGCAATTCTATAGGATTGGATAGTGAGTGTGTAAACTGTTCCACCATGGCCACTTCTATAAAATCACTAAATGACCTTGACCTCTAGTATTTATAGAGGTTGAAGTTGACTGCATTTCCATATCACAAAGCTCAATAGCAACAGAAAAATGCACTTTCTCATCTTTTCCCATTCAAAAGCCTAAGGGACCAAATTTGACCTTGCCATAAAATATGTCAAGGTCAACCTAAGGTCATTATTTATATAAACTTTGTAGTACTAGAGTCCATGATGCTACATACCAAGCTTCAAGGCAATCAGCCCAGTGGTTCTTGAGAAGAAGATTTTTTAAGGTTTTTACCATATATGAGTATGGCGACCATCTTAGTCATGTGACCTATGCCAAATATATAAACTATCGTTCCCACCTCCTATTAAGTCTTTATATGAAATTTGGCTTCAGTTGGCCCAATGGTTTATGAGTAGAAGATGTGTGAAAATGATGACACCCAATGGCCAAATGACCTTTGATCAAGGCACTAAATGACCTTGACCTCTCATATCCATAGGTGTAGAAATTGACTACATTTCCATATCACAGAGCACAAAAGCAACAGCAAAATGCACTTTTTCAGATTTTCCCATTCAAAAGCCTAAGGGACCAAATTTGACCTTGCCATAAAATATGTCAAGGTCAACCTAAGGTCATCATTTATATAAACTTTGTAGTACTAGAGTCCATGATGCTACATACCAAGCTTCAAGGCAATCAGCCCAGTGGTTCTCGAGAAGAAGATATTTTAAGGTTTTTACCATATATGAGTATGGCGACCATCTTAGTCATGTGACCTATGCCAAATATATAAACTATCGTTCCCACATCCTATTAAGTCTTTATATGAAATTTGGCTTCAGTTGGCCCAATGGTTTATGAGTAGAAGATGTTTGAAAATGATGACACCCAATGGCCAAATGACCTTTGATCAAGGCACTAAATGACCTTGACCTCTCATATCCATAGGTGTAGAAATTGACTACATTTCCATATCACAGAGCACAAAAGCAACAGAAAAATGCACTTTTTCAGATTTTCCCATTCAAAAGCCTAAGGCACCAAATTTGACCTTGCCATAAAATAGGTCAAGGTCAACCCAAGGTCATCATTTATATAAATTTTGTAGTACTTGAGTCCAAGATACTTCATACCAAGTTTCAAGGCAATCGGACCAGTGGTTCTGGAGAAGAAGATTTTTTTAAGGTTTTTACTATATATGGGCATGGCAGCCATCTTGGTCATGTGACCTGGGCCAAATATATAAACTTTCGTTCCACCATCCTATTAAGAGTCTATAACCAATTTGGCTTCAATCGGCCCAAGTTTTCTGAGGAGGAGATGTTTGAAAATGTTGACACCCAATGGACATATGACCTTTGATCAAGGCACTAAATGACCTTGACCTCTCATATCCATAGGTGTTGAAATTGACTACATTTCCATATCACAGAGCACAAAAGCAACAGAAAAATGCACTTTTTCAGATTTTCCCATTCAAAAGCCTAAGGCACCAAATTTGACCTTGCCATAAAATAGGTCAAGGTCAACCCAAGGTCATCATTTATACAAAATTTGTAGTAGTAGAGTCCAAGATGCTACATACTTAGTTTCAAGGCAATCGGCCCAGTGGTTCTGGAGGAGAAGATTTTTAAAGGTTTTTACCATATATGGGCATGGCGGCCATCTTGGTCATGTGACCTGGGCCAAATATATACACTTTCGTTCCCCCATACTGTTAAGGCTCCATATGAAATTTGGCTTCAATCGGCCCAGTGGTTTCTGAGAAGAAGATGTTTTAAAGTGTGGACGCCGACGACGACTCCGACGACGACGGACCAAGGCTATACTATAAGCTCACCTTGACAGGTGAGCTAATAATAGTCTGTATTTATAGTCCCTTATTTTATCAACAACTAACAACCTGCATAAGCTTCGTAGAGCTTTCACTGCAACTAATTTAGACTATATACATATATACAAGCTGAGCTGAGATTTGCTCAAGGTCACAACGCAAAGGGCATGGTGGGAATTAAAACTCGGGAGCCCTCGATCATGAGTCGGTGGCAATATCAACTGCGCCTCTGCGCTCCACAGTTCATTTACTTAGCATTCTGAGTGCGATTGTAAAAAAAACAATGACAGCAACGGCAGCCTATGTTTCTGTCGACTAAATAAAATGTTATATACTTTGTTGTTCGGGTGTGTTGCCATTAAGAAGAACTATAAGCTCGTACTCAAGAGAAATTATTCAATGACCAAGACACACTGCCAAGACAAGTAAGTACTAGTAACTTAAATGTATTTCCAGTCGGATTGTAAACGCTTCTGATTCGATCCCACATAAATAATTCATACTAAGGTAAGTTGCAAATCTACTACATGTACAAATGTTTTTTTCGCAAATAGATGAATGAATAAATAAAGTTGCTTATATTTCCAATTTGATTTTACATTTGAAGGTCCATTTAATGAAACTTGAGCCATAGTAGTGCATATGGCACTATGTCAACTGAGAGTGACATCCTACCACTGTCATATCTTCATCATCATCTCTCTCTCTCTCCCTCTCTCTCTCTCTGTTCTTCTCTCTTTGTTCTAAACATGTATCTCTTTCACATTATAAAGTAGGCCTACCTTTTTCTTGTACACCAGAGAAGAGTACCCGCGGCATCCACACGCTTTTCCATGTCAGAAAAGGATACCTGCTCTTTCATAAATTGTTGTCAAATTGTTTGTATCCTCATGGACCTATGGCCTATTGGACTTTTAATAACAAAGATATTACATATAGTCATGTATTCATATCTGAGTTAAAATTAGGAGGACCCTGGTAATTGCAGAGAATTTGGACGGATCTGGGTAATAACAGAAGATTTAGGTAGTTCGTGCTACCGAGGAATAAAACAGTTCTTGAGACAAAAATGGGGCTGAAAGTAAATATAAATAATTAAATTGAATCTGATTGAATTCGTTCATTGCTTGTGCAATATGCAAGCTTACGATTAATCAGCGAAACGCGGCATCGATTGTTGATGTGAGCGTTTAAGTAAGTGTGATATAAATAGACAAGCCCGTAGTCTTTAGTCTTCTAAGATTCTTATTTGTTTTATGTATAGGCCATTCAACTCTGAGAGTATATTCCGATCAGACAGCCCGGATAAACCAGTACATGTTAAATACATGTAAGTTGAGTCAAAAATAAAACAGAAACCACTCGGATCATAGTTAATGTTTGCATGAATGTCCCGCAATAGATCCTCGCCAGCAATATAAAAGCATAAATAAATTAATTCAAAAACTTAACCCCAGTGTATGGATGTGCGCTATTGGTTGATTTTTTAAAACAGCAAATTCACACACCATACATTATATGGTTGGTGAATAGGCATTTTTCGTGCTAACATATGCAAAACGTCATTGGAACGTCGTTACAAACTCAGTAAGGACGTTCATGTGATCTTTTTTTTTTTTTTTTTTTTTTTTTTGCTAGCTGGGTAAGTACTGGGATTTTATTGAGTTTACATTCCAGTTGTTCAAGGTTTCTTTTCACTTTCATCTCCGATCTCGCAGAATTTGTTTATCATAACATCAGCATCATACTCTCTCTCTCTCTCTCTCTCTCTCTCTCTCTCTCCTTCAGTAAAATCAGTTTAAATAAAGGGTCTGATACACTGTTCACAAGTTCTATGATACAAGCTACAAAAAGTAACATATTCCTTGTGGTTAATGACTCATTAATGTTCCACACATTCCCGCCAAACTGCGTACTTGTGAAATTATTGTCAAGAGTTTCCTCAATTTTAGACAGAACTTTCCGGCGATGATCCTTTTTAGAATCATCATGATTACTAATATCTCAAAACACTGGCTCATTCTCGTACATATGTAATAGGCTTTTTGCTTAGTCTGTTGTAACCCTTTTGTTGGTCTGAATTATTTAGTTCAATAAAGATAGCTTAGTTGCCACCTGTTTGGGAAAGAGCTGCTGACTCGGCTTATCACTTGTAATTTATTGTTTGTTGGGATGTCTTTGTCAATCTTTCCTTTTGATGTTGGGGATGGTGTTTGGGATCTGATTCAGTCAGTTCCTGATGTGTAGTTACTCTTTAAAATTTCAGTCTCTTCATCACTCCATTTCTTTTCAGATTTTTCTTTGCCTGACATTTTAGAACTGCTAGTGCCGGCCATGCTTCTTAGTGTTTACAAACATTTGCTGAGTCATAATCTTTGACCTGGTTTCCCATTGGCCAGGAGGGAAAAGTTATATATTTCAAGCTAGATGGATTAGGGCATGTTCAATATTAAACCGTGTAATACGTTACTCCAAAAAGTTGTATGTTTCAAAGTTTAGCACGTGATTCACGGTCAAACTTGAAATATGTTCATGAAATATATAACAAAGTTGTATTGTGTATCATGGTCTTAAGACCGCAAAACAGAACTATCTATTTTTGTTCAAATCACGGATATTAAAATGAACACTTATCAGAATCTTTCGTTTTACAATTGCAACTCATCGTCCCATGATGCGTGTGAGTCCTGCATACAAGTCCAGCTTTTAAATGATTTTCAGTCTTTCTGTTAGATCTAAAACAAAATATTATTCTACCTGTAAAATGCTTGCAGTTATTGTTCTAGCTGTCAAAATAAATACACTGAACAGGAAATCGGAGAAATATTATCTAATATGGTTAAATTTATGGTATGTTTATTTGAAAGGTCTGTCGACAGATATTTTACTTGTTTTACGCGTTTTTCCGGCGTCTGAACTGGGTCTGAGCTGCTTGCCAATGTCCTAAAAACGAGTTTCCAGTCTAAAGAGGGATAAATATTATGAAGATATACTAGTGAGAAAATATGTAGACATGCTCTCATAAGGTTAAATAAATGTCGGTTGGGAGGTCAAAAGGAGACAACATAAACGATGAGAGTTTGTGTGGGATGCAACCCAGCTAACAAAATAACGTTGTTGCAACGTTTGTGCAACGTTATATTTTGGTTGTGAAAACGTTTTGATTTTTGGTTTTATGTAGGGTTTTTTGGATGGTTTTATTTGGGATTTCTAAACGTTTTCATAAAACGTTGCAAAAAACGTTTTTGCAACGTTTGTGTAACGTTGTGTTTTGGTTACAAAAATGTTTTCATTTTGGGTTTTATGTAGACTTATTTGGATGGCTTCTTTAAGGATTTCTACATTCTCATGTAACGTTGCAAAAAACTTTCCTGCAACGGTACCTTTTGACAACCTCTCAGCTACCTTGCCACAACCGTTTAACAACCTCTCAGGTATCTTTCCACAATCTTTTTACAACCTCTCAGGTATATGTACCTTACCACAACCTTTTCAAACCTCTCAGGAATCTTGCCACAACATTTTGACAACCTCTCAGGTTTTGACAACCTCTCATCTTTTATAATGGTCGCAACAAGGTCGCCGAGCAGTCGCCGATCAAAATTAGTCGCATTCAGTCTTTTGAGCAAGCACGAAAGACAAGCCGCGACTGATTTTGATCGCCGACTGGTTGCATTGGTTGTCTGGAAGTCGCCGATCGTATTATTTCAGTCGCCGACCAGTCGCCGATCGGTTTCAGCAACACTTTGGCTCTGAAATGCTTCAACCTTGCTGCGACCTATCGGCGATCTTTTGGCGACTGATCGGCGACTTATCGGCGACTGACAACTGATGAGACGGCGACTGATCGGCGACCGATCGGCGACTGGTCGCCTACAGGTTTGCAGCGTGCTCCGATAGATCGCCGAACGATCGGCGACTGGTCGCCGACTGGTTTCAGCGTGCGCCGATAGATTGTCGAAGGTTTGCAGTGCCAGCTTTAAAACGAAAAGATGTCTTCGCATCCTGGCATCATTTTATTATCATTTTTTCTTACCCGCGATAATAATTATTTCAAATTGAACGGAGAAATATTATTACATGCGAACGTGTACAACTGTTAGTAGTACAACCGTGTCAGCCACATGGCTCCAGGTGTAAACAAACAAGTAATAACTGCTTAACAGCATTTTCCTTTTGACAAATCTGCTTTTTGGGAATTTCTCATTGAAATTCATGATAAAGAGCGAAATTTGTATTGTGACGACTACAGCTAGCGCATGTATGACGCTAATTGTGACGTAACGTCAACGTTATTTCAAACGTCAGTTGGTAACGTCTTCAAAATGACGACACCCTCGACATCGTTTGTGTGAAACATTGCCTATTTCGGATTTTGGTTGACGTTAAGACATAGAAACACAGATCATGATGGAATTATAAAGAATGAATTTCTTTCTTGGGATTTTATTGAGGAAATTCATTGCTTTAAAAAATATAGAATCGCCGAGCCGGGCTTATCGCATTTCATTGAGCGAGTAGTGATACACGGACTTCAAACGCATGTGGGCAGTGCCAGCCCATGGGCAAGATAGAATTTTCCAGCACCGCTAATAATAGAACAAACTTTGTTTCGTAGGTAAGAAATAGAGATTATTACACGGTTGTTTTGATCCCAGCCCTGATCTCAGCCCGAGTTGACGGTATCGGCCCGAGCCCGAATCTCAGCCCGAGTTGACGGTATCGGTCCGAGCCCGAAGGGCGAGGGCTGATACCGACAACTCGGGCTGAGATCAGGGCTGGGATCAAAACAACCGTGTAATGATCTTTTTATCATATAGGCCTACCTTTTTTTAAAGAATTAAACTTTTGTAAGAAAACGTGCATTTTTTGTTCCAATAAAATATATCTGTTTTTTTCTTTTTCATTTGATGAAATAACATGGATCAAGTCGGAAGATCATGGTTGGTGAGCGCCATTTTTCTTTCAGCTGGGAATACAACTGAGTATAAAATCAAGAAAACACAACACAATCGTTAGGTATTTTAATCGTAAATGGCTCAAATTACAAAATAAAACTTACCGAGAATGATTTTCTAGTATTAGAACAAGCTACATAGCCTCTGCCTGTCCACTTCCAACCATTCGACGTGCGGCAATAAAACATGACGGCAGACGTCATTTTGCCGACTGAGTTGTTTTGATGACGACAGCACTTGACGTTAGCGCCAAATTTGAGAGCTGATACAATGGCTGAGATTATAAGTATCTTTCATGGGTGTGAGGTGTGGCTAGAAAAATCTACCACGAGGGTCACTGATCGGCATCACGAGGCTTGCCGAGTGATGCCAAACAGTAATCCCGAGTGACGGATTTTTCTACCCGCACCTCACACCCATGAAAGATACTTTTTCTTGCACATCACGTTTTGTTTTAACTCGAGAACTTGTTAAAATGCCTAATTTTAGTGCTTGAGAGATTTCTATTTGATTTTGAAAGAAGGCGCCGCTTTCAACGATCGCCATTCGGTTCTTTATGTCAACCTCTGGCGTGCATAAACTGACGTCATTTCTGTCGTCTTTGTTACATCATGTAAAAAGCCAACGTCACTTGACGACGCATATACGTGACTTCCATTACAACCTATGCATTGAATGCTTGTGATTTTTATACGGTCCTGGGTGAGATAACATGGGCGAGATAAGATTTGTAGGTACAGGGGAAACACGCGGATATCTTTATCCACTGTGCCAGAAATTTCTGTCCCGCCATGCACGTGATGTGATCTCGGCCCTACACATGGTCTTCGGACAACAGGGCTGGACAGCGCTTTCTGACAGGGCTATATTGGTTTAGCCAAATATCTAGTATCAAGGGCAATACTAGTAAAAGTATATGATAAACGTTTCTCCATTAGAAATAAGTTTTGCAGTAACGTTGCAGAAAGGTTTAGGAAACGTTTCTCCCGTCTAAATCTTAATTATGAACTTTAATTAAAACATAGTTGGCAATAAACAATTTTAATTTTCAGATCTTTTTAGAAAATTAAGAAAAGAAAATGAGTGGAACTTCCGATGATGAGGCTCCTCTGTATCCCGTGTATTTGGAATGCTGGCATGCACGCAATAAAGGGTCGCGGAAATATGTGACAATATTAA
This sequence comes from Ctena decussata, assembly GCA_963989385.1. NCBI lineage: Eukaryota > Metazoa > Mollusca > Bivalvia > Lucinida > Lucinidae > Ctena > Ctena decussata. The sequence continues at coordinate 23,702,328 of OZ022502.1, forward strand.
ATGATGTTAGATGAAAACGTTAGAATCGGCATTGCAACTAAAATTACCTTACAAGCAAACAGGTCGGTCTGGAAATATGCTTATTCATAACCTACAATCTAAAGTACATGCTACTGGAAAGAATATACTCGCATAAAATAGCTAATTGTGTACCTGATTTGAATTCCAATTTCAAAATTTGAAATTTGGAAAGAAGGAAGTCGGTAGTTTTGTATTATTAATTTCGGTTTCAAAAGTAGATTTTCTTGGTACGCTTGCATTAAAATAAGCATTATTAAACGCACTTATCTTAGTAGTTAAATTCGATTAATCAAAATTCAATTTGGAATTGAGAAAGTTTTGAAATATGAAACTGTGGTGAAATTATCTACCACGTGCTCTAAAGGATTTAGCCACGTGCTCTAAAGGATTTAGCCAACGTTTAAAAAACGTTACGAAAACGTTGTGTCCAGAGAGATCGTATTCAAATAAAATCACGGATAAGAGCTGTCCTTTCCCCTCTCTGTCTCTTTCAAGACTTTTTTTATCTTAACCAGACACCTTTAGATTACTTATATTTACATAATGAAGAAGGCTCGTGCAGCTTATTTGGAATAAGTTGGTACCCATCGAAATCAAAGAAATACACATTTTAGAATAAAAAGTGGCATTAATTATGCAATAGTCATCAAAACGGCATGAAATGTGCAACTGGAGCTTATGTCTTCAATATTCGCGCTAAGTAGTGTAATCGGTTACCTGTTACCTGGAGCGAGTATTAATGTGAATGCAGTTATTTTCCTTAGACCCGGGCAGCGATAGGCATTAATCGATATTAGGAATGTGATATCGATGTCCATATCCCAAAATCTGTACAGGTGTTGAACTTCTCTGAAGCCGGTTTTGCCATTGTGTTTAATATTTATCAGCATAATAAAAATACGAAGGAGCTGGATGGAAAGATATTTAGTTTTTAACAATGTGGATTTTCATTTTCTTTTCCTCAGATTAAATCAATTTACTTTTTCGGTTGCTCCTATTCGTTGTAATAAGTCTCTTTTTTCCCTCTATCTGATATTTAGGTCAAATTTCGTAAGAATTGGCGAGAAAATAAATCTGATTATTGGTCAGTTTTGACAGCAGTTTGTTTTAGTTTCTGACAATAAAAACACAAAACTATAATACTTATAATAATGAAATTATGATATAACGATGCCTTTGACGGCATCATCTTTATTGAAAGAGTAAGCCTGATACAGATACCCATCCACCCACATAGTTTTTAGCTCACCTGAGCACGAAGTGCTCAAGGTGAGGTATTGTGATCGGTCTTTGTCCGTCGTCCGTCGTCCGGCGTCAACTTTTGCTTTAAACAACTTCTTCTCCAAAACTGCTGGACGGATTTCAAAATAATTTCACAGAAATGTTCCTTGGGGGACTCTCTACCAAAATTGCTCAAATGGTTCCGCTCCGCTGAACAATATGGCCGCCAGAGCTAAAAATAGAAAAAACCTTTAAACGACTTCTCCTCCAAAAGTGCTGGGCAGATTTTGAAATAATTTCACAGAAATATTCCTTAGGAGACCCTCTACCAAAATTGCTCAAACGGTTCCGCTCCGCTGAACAATATGGCCGCCAGAGCTAAAAATAGAAAAAACCTTTAAACAACTTCTCCTCCAAAACTGCTGGGCCGATTTTGAAATAATTTCACAGAAATGTTCCTTAGGAGACTCTCTACCAAAATTGCTCAAACAGTTCCGCTCCGCTGAACAATATGGCCGCCAGAGCTAAAAATAGAAAAACCTTTAAACGACTTCCCCTCCAAAACTGCTGGGCCGATTTTAAAATAATTTCACAGAAATGTTTCTTAACAGACTCTCTACCAAAATTGCTCAAACGGTTCCGCTCCGCTAAACAATAGGGCCGCCAGTGCTAAAAATAGAAAAACCTTTAAACGACTTCTCCTCCAAAACTGCTAAGCCGATCTTGAAATAATTTCATAGAAATGTTCCTTAGGAGACCCTCTACCAAAATTGCTCAAACGGTTCCGCTCCGCTGAACAATATGGCCACCTGAGCTAAAAATAGATAAAAGCTTTAAACATCATCGTCTCTGAAGCCAATGGCTCGATTTCAAAAAATTTCACAGAAATGTTTTACTCATGGCCCAGAACAAAAATTGCTAAAACGGTTCCACTCCGCTGAACAAAATGGTCGCCAGAGCTAAAAATAGAAATAAATCTTAGAATGACACAGAGGGCACAGTTATGATCCAATCATCATGAAACGTTGTCAGAATGTTTATCTAAATGAAATCTAGACCATCTTTGAAACTGGGTAATGTGGGGTCAAAAACTAGGTCACTGGGTCAAATCTTAGAAAAACCTTGTGCACACTCTAGAGGGCACAGTTATGATCCAATCTTCATGAAACTTTGTCAGAATGTTTATTTATATAAAATCTAGGCCATATTTGAATCTGAGTCTTGTGGGGTAAAAACTAGGTCACTAGGTCAAATCTTAGAAAAACTTTGTGTACACTCTAGACGGTACAGTTATGATCCAGTCTACGTGAAACATTGTCAGAATCTTTATTTTCATGAAATCTATACCAGATTTGAAACTGGGCCATGTCAGGTCAAAAACTAGGTCACTAGGTCAGTTCTTAGACAAACAGTGTGAACGCTTTAGAGGACACAGTTTTGTTCTAATCTTCATGAGACTTTGTCAGAGTGTTTATCTCCAACAAATCTGGACCAAGGGTGCAACTTGGTCATGTTGGGTCAAAAAGTAGGTCACTAGGTTAAACCTTAGAAAAACATTGTGTACACTCTAGAGGGCACAGTTTTGATAACTTTGTCAGAATGTTCATATCCAAGAAATCTAGACCAGGGTTGAAACTGGGTTATGTGGGGTCAAAATCTAGGTCATTGGGTTAAATCTTATAAAAACCTTAGGTACACAATAAAGGGTTTTTTTTTCATTTAATCTTTGTGAAACTGTCTGTCGGTCATATGGATGCCCTTGAGGTTAAGTTCACAGGATTCTCAGGTGAGCGATCCAGGGCCATCATGGCCCTCTTGTTCTCGTTTTCTTTCTTTCTTTTTTTTTTTCTTTTGCCCCGCACATCGGGCTCGCGAAATTGATTGGCTGCCTGTTGCTTCTGCGGCAGAGCTGCTAGACTTGGGTGTCATTTATCGCAGGCCGAGCAATACTTGTAGTCCTACAAATTCAGAGGCAACATCTCGACATGACTGAAATCTTGTTTACTGTGATGCTAAACAACTTCTCAACAGCAACGAAAACCTTTTTCTCTTGATTATCTGTTTTGACAAAACTGTTTAAAACTTTTATATACAATGTAAATTGTGTCTTTCGGCATGTAACTAAGCTGCGCTATTTAAAACATTAAAGATAAAAAAAAATAAGATTAGTCGGGTTTTCTCTTTTTTTTCTGCGAACAAAAATAAATAAACAAATGAGCCGTACCACGACAAAAACAAACAAATTGGCATGTGCGCCATGCGAACACTCAGAATAGCGCATGCATTCGCCCATCTGACCTGGGTCTTCGCTGTCCCCATAGTGTTGCCTGTTCTGTAAGCGCACAACGAAGATCCTAATTAGTATTGGCGGCTGCCAAAGCTGATCTGAAACTTGGCAAGGCGCTATGGCACTGGGTTGAGTTTGTTCCGACACGGCTCAAATTACTGTTTCATACAAAGATAATCATAAGAATGACATTCTGATTAAATATCCATTTCAAACCTCATTGCCGTTAGCAGGTGTTAATTTTAAAGTTGCATTGTTTTGACAAGACGTGTGAGCGAATGTGTTTTCACACCTTCCGACTCGCATCGCCTACTCAGTTGATGACTTTAGCAAACAATTAAATGAGCCGCGACAAAGGTGTCATACGCCCAGATCAGCCTGGGCATCCGCCTGATCTGATCAGAGGCTTCGCTATCAGCATGGAGGTAGCTTAGAGTCTTAGCTACCTTTTCAACGCATAGCACAGACTCTGCTCAGACAGCATGGCTGTCCAGGCTGATCAGCGTCTTCGCTGGGCGCACTCTCCACTTTTTTCATTTAATCGTATCGCGGCTCATATGGGGAAAATTATGAACATTGACCAGAAAAGAAAGTGACCTGGCCTTGGCCGGACCACTGAGGACTGCTTTATAGCTTTCAATTGTTCTTTCTGTATTTCTTACTGTTTTTAATTCTATCTCAATCTACTTACCACATGTGAACAGCTTGTCAATTTTAAATGGTTTTCGCACAGTCACAGCCTGATTTGTTAACACATGTTCAAAATATTTTAATCAGAAATTCGGATCAGTTTGGTTTGTGCAGAAACACGGGTTAGGTTATGTACAAACTCAAATAAACTAAAATTGACAAATTATTAACTGATCAAAAACTCAGACCAGTGTTTCGCAAGTGCATTAGCTGGTCTGAGTCAGTTTGCAGACATAACTAATTTCATAAATTGAATATTTGCAGCTTTATATTTTTGCATTTATTTTTGTTCATACCAAGATGACTTTATAACAAACTTTTGACAATTACAAAAACAGTAAAAAGGTAATATCGGATTTTATGATCGATAATCGATTAATCCTCGTATAATAAGCATGTTAATTGTACTGTATATTGTCATCAAATTCCGATCAGCTTGCACAAACTGATCTGACACTGTTCAGTCTTATCAGCTTGCACATATCAGAGGCTCATAAGTATCCGCAGATGCATAGGTTTATTATCGTAAGTTCTCATATTAGCAGAAATACAGAAAATAGCACAAAAATATCTTTCAATATTCCTTTCTAGCATCACTTAAAACAGTCATAAAGTAAAGTGATTAACTTTCATTATAACTAGAAATATCACAAAGAAAGTTAAGGATAAAAAAAAAATTATAGCCTTGCAAGAAAAATGTTTCATAGCAATATTAATCCTTACACTACCACGGTTATGAGAAAAAACTTCACCATGGTTTAGTTTCTTACAATAAACATTTTTTTCGACACTGCAATACGGTGTATGTATCTTCGTGTCTCCTGAATATGAATGAGCAAATCTGTCAGTCAATAATACAATTCTGTGGATTCTAAGATTCTACACTGGGATACACAAAACATATTTCGGTTTCTTTGATTAATACGTCCCATCACACTAAAAATTGTTAGCACAAACATCAGCAGTTTGGATAATAATTAATAGATTGATCGAACATTACCAAAAAAAATATGTATTTTTTTTTTTTTAGCTTATAAAGGGATTTTTTAAAACAACAAGTAGTCGATTAACTGTCTATTCATTTTTGATGGTCACGTGTAAGAGTTACGTAACTTCTTACTCTTTTTTTCTTTCTTGTGTCCATTCGTTTATTCTTTCTTTCCTTCTTTCTTTCTTAATAAGACAATATAAATATGTTTCCTTTCTTAGTTAGATCATAAAAACACATATATAAATACATAAACAAAACACGAATACTAAGAAATGAAGTGGTGTAAGCCATTGAGCAATATAGGCGGATTTGGACTTAAACTACTTGAAACTATTCTGAGCGAGGTTGTTTCGAAACGCGACTTTCTGTATGTTTAGAGATCGATGGAAGAAACTTATAATGTACTTATTTTATAATGAATTATATCAATGTAAACCTTGTAAAAATCTCACAGTGGTGATAACTTATAAAAGTTTTATAGAAAATCCGATCATTTTCAAATTTTAGACTGAACATAGCTTCTGAGGCATTTTCAACACTATTCTTATATAATTCCATGTGATTGAAGCTGCAAACTTCAAAAGCCGATGGAAGAATCAAAACATGAAGTTAATTTGTATATTTTTATACCATATTAACGGACAGAGACTGAAGTTTATGATCATAACTTATAAAAAATTGTCGTAATATTATATATGTATTTAATTTCACATTTTAAATTATATTCCTATGTAATTGCATATAACACTCGACATTATTTGAACAGGTAAGCTCTCGGGTAAACCCGTAAGTCGCTATCGGTAGTTTCCGCCATATTGAAGCATAAAGTTCCCTATGGGCCCACACATTACATTACATATTCATGATATCGCCAATGGGATACGATTATTAGGACGGAAAAATTTAACGTTGGAGCAACGTTCATAAAACGTTGACTGCAACTATACCGTAGAGCGTGGAACATGTTCAAACGTTGAAATAACGTTTACTAAACGTTGGTCTCAAACAAACCTTCATACAACCAAACATAAACGTTGCGGAAACGTTTCTTGTTATCTGGGAATTTAATCGTCAAATCCTGAAGCTTATTCTAGTCACAGGTGCCTGGTTTCAAATACTTTTAATTTTCCCTGTATAGTGGGCACCGGGAACCAATTCCTATAGGAAACCGCGTATTTCAAAAAAGTGCAGGGAAGCTCGGGACTATTATTGTCACATGGTGCTCTTTGATTGGTTAATAATGCTGATGAGTTTGAAAGTGATGTTTTAGTGACATGTAGAAATCAGTTTTGTTTGATATTATGGATATTGTAAAGAAATAAGTATTTTTGATTTGGTCTGTGGAGCCAAAATTAATGACAGGTGATTTTTAGCAAATCTTCTGCGCTTTTCTGCGGGATAGGTAGCTGCTGGCTATCAACATCCTGTAGAGGTAGAAAGCGCAGGGTAAGGTGGTGTTTCTCTTATTTCATCTTCTTGATCAACATTTTAGCTTGAAATTAGAGCAAATCTGGATAGTGAAGTAACAGTGTATAAAGGGAGGCACACTGTCACAGGCAGTAGGGGTCACTATAGAAGTCTATGGGAGAAACAATTAGTTCACGCTGCCCTAGTACTTCTCCTTAAAGGTTGGCAACATCCGCCATTGTTGTTGTTGTTCCAACGGAAGTGTGGGTAAAACATTGTACTACCGGGCCGGTACTAACTACCTGCACAGCTGTTGTGTTAAGTTGTAATTTGAGCAAAGTCTGTTCCTAATTGCAGAAACTGCGGTATAAATCGACTTGGTTGGTTTGCTGTTATAATAAATGCCGTTGTAAAGAGGGTTACAGAAAATTTAGAGGGATTAAAATGGCGTCCCTTCGCAACTACACGATTTACACGGCTATTGAATGTAATAGTAGTTCCCAGATTTTACCCTCTTCGTAGATAGTTGTCGTGTTGTGACGGTAGAAGGTCACAGATATAAAAAGATATGCAAATTACAAACTCGGTAGTTTGTGGTCGAATAAATGTTGGGGTATATAAGCAAATAAACCGCCCTTGGTGGGTGAGCATGCTTTTTCACTGACGGGGTTTGTTTGCAGGTCGGCCCACGTTACATTTGGTGGCAGCGGTGGGATAATGACAACTGCCAGACCGGAGTTGCCTTACCCATGTAATTCCCAGGCCAAGTCTCGGGACGAGACTTCTCGGAGGGTAAAGTAATGTAACGGTAGAAGGTCACTGATATAAATAGATATGCAAATTACAAATTCGGTAGTTTGTGGTCGAGTAAATGTTGGGGTATATAAGCAAATAAACCGCCCTTGGTGGGTGAGCATGCTTTTCCACAGACGGGGTTTGTTTGCAGGTCGGCCCACGTTACAGTGTTAATAGTTACCCATAACTCAATCAACTTCCGTTAGGAACAATATGGCGGATTCCAACCTTTAGGCTTTGCAGATAGTTATATATTGGAAGTCGGGCACCTGTGATTCTAGTCACAAGATGGCGGAAAATATACGAATATATAAGAGCAAGTCACTCAGTTAACTTGGCTGAACAAAGTATATGTGCAACTGCAATTTAAGCACACAAGGTTACAATACGTTTAGCTAATAATACAATATAATACAATGGCGCTTGGAATTTTATATTGATTGCCGTCAACTGATACCATAGACTGATTTCAGTCGAAGATGTTATTATGTCTATTTTTTTAAACAAACAAACAAACAAAAACTTACAAATATCTTGCTAGGCTTATAACATCTTCCGGTTGAGTCAGGTACAAAAAAAAGTATCAGAGGGGCAAGTTTGAAGAAATCTAACATCTTCGGCTGACAAAAGTCTAACTGATACCATTGTGCTAAAAATTTAAACTTTTCTGGTCTTGTAGCCTTGACTGGTGTCTGGTCTGGTTCTGAATTTTTTTTTAGATCAAACAACCCTACTGGAGAGCAGGTATAAGTATCTATTATTGCCGCTAATAATTTATCAGATGTTTGTTTGGATATATCCATAATTATGTACAACACATATAACCATTATAGGAGCAGTATGAACTTTTTTTCAGAATCAAAGAGTATAAGACATGCCAAGTAAACACGCAATTCCATTCGGAGCTGGAAATAAAAAAATCAATGTTAAGTAAATTGATAGCTGAAATATAACATAACTGTTCGATTCATATTTGTATATAAAAAGTAAAAAGATAGGCAATGATTAGGAATTAATACAATCAAATCCCACGCCCCGATCTCAAAACCAATACCAATAGTATATAGAATACTGATATACTGGTACAAATTTTCACATTGTAAAAGACCATTTAGTGGGCGTACCACATAACTCCTGAAAGTGGCTTACCGAAATGTCTGTTTCCAACCCCCCAGCCCCCCCCCCCCCCCCCCCCACCTTCCCCGCTTCCACCATCCCTCCTTTTTTTGCTCTTTTTTGTACAAAATACTTTACAGATATATGAGGCAAATAGCTTGGTTAAAATTTCGCTTAATTTTTGCAGAAGCTTGAATTTTCATTTTTCAGGTGGGAATGGAATTGCAGATTTACCAGTTGTGTAAAGCGCAATCTGCAAGTATTCTTATCGAATTATACAAATGTGCAGCTTGACCTAGGTCTTTGAAGTATGTTGTCCTCTCCATGTTTCTATTTTATTGCTTTTTTAAAATTGAATTTAAACAAAAAAAAAAAAAAAAAAACAGAGCAAGAAAGAAAGAGGAAAAGTAAAGAAAAAAAGAAAGAAAAAGAAGATAATTTATAGCCATTGCTTTGAGATGATTTATAGCCAGTGCTTTGATTGTCAATTAAAAAAAGGAAATAATTGTATCTTTTGTAATTAAATTCGTAAATCAGAAAATCTTACGCTTTTTGCAGTCTATTTTCGGATTTTAAAGGGTACCAGACAGTTCATCATTGGGTGGCTTTTCATCCACAAGAAATTAGAAAACAAATTAATTCTATATTAACTAACACAGCAGGCACATGACGTTGAAATGACGTCGTTCTGACGTCGATGCGACGTAATGACGTCACATCGACGTCAGAATAACGTCATTTTGTGTAGTGCAAGATCTTCCCTTTATGAAACCGTGTTGAGCACTAGAAAACAAATTGTTGGCTGTCATATGTGTTACTATAGCATCTCTAATAATCCTTTCCATTAATTTCCCTGGGACAGATGTCAAACTGATTGGGCGATAATTTTCGGGGTTTTGTTTTTCTCATTTCTTGGTAATTGCACTAACGTTTGCAGTTTTCCAAATTTCAGGGAGTTCACCTTCATTTAAGGATTTCTTAAATATGTTCTTCAATTGAGTTTTAATCTTGTGTATGGTCTCTTTAAGGAATTTAGGATGGAAAATATCGGGACCTTGACTTTTACTGGATTTCAAAACATTTATAGCCTTTTCTACATGGTCTTCCGTTATGTCTACGTCATTCAAAGTTGGGTTGTATGGTCGAGCTGGAAAATCTGGCAGTTGTTTATCTATTTTAGGCTCAAAAACACTCGTAAAATAGCTGTTTAGGATTGTAGCTGTCTCTTGATCACTTGAACTCAAGGAACCATTTGTTATTTGAAGCTTAGACACTGTTGGTTTGACTTTTGATTTTGAACGTACATAATTCCAGAAAATCTTATTGTCAGATTTTATTTTGGAAGCTAGATCTTTTTCATAATTGTATTGCCCATGTCTTAACTCATATGTTACTTTGTTTCTAGCAGCCTTATAATCATTATAATTGTTGTCAGATTTACAATATTTGTATTTTAACCATTTCTTACGTTTCTCCTTGACTGCTTGCAAACATTATCTGTTGAGTTTCCTGAATTTCCTACGAGCCTGATCAGAACTACTCACCGGTATGTATTTCTTCATTAATTTGACTCAAAGTTCAAAGTTCAGCACGTTAAGCCCAGGATTGTAGCAAGGTCATGCCCTCAAATTTTTTATTCCAATTTATATCTTCCAGTGTATGCCTAATGGTGGTGTAATCTCCTTTGAATTTTTTTATCTCTGATTAGTACTGGCTTTCGACTCCTGAGTACTGTAACAGTTAGATTCAAAAACAAGCACCAAATGTCTATTAATATGTTCATTCACCAGTTTCACCGAATCTTTGAATTAATCATCTTAGGTGTCAAATGAACACGGATTCCTATGCCCCCGGCTACTGTTCCAATTTTTAATTGAGTAATACGGGAGTTCCAAAAATGTAACTTTGAAAGTTTTGTTTTTGCTGACTTCTACATTTTTTAAGGTTGTGAATACGTCTGGAAGCACCGTGATCCAGATTGAAATATATATACCCGTTTCTCTGACTGTTCAAAGTTAGGTCACATGTCACTAACCAGACATAAAGATGAATTTGACCATATGATCTGATGGCTTGGTCATTGTTGTCACGAAGAAATCTCAGACCTTGCTCACTCTTCCACCCACTGTGGCACCACCACACAACTTGACGTTCAATAGCTGTGACAACTTGAGACTTTAGATAACTCGGTTTAATATCACTCAGCACTATGTGTGTGACTTTAGGCGGAGGCAGGTCTTTGTCAAAATCAACTGTATCATTCAGAAATTTTGCCAATTTGTTTGTGGTCATAACACTTCTTGCAAGAGTTTCTGGGTAGAAAAACGTCAAACTTAATTAAGGCAGTGATAAATATTCAAGAGAAATTGATTAAATCTAGGTACACCATGTTTACTTGCCACAAAAATAGAAATTCATAATGTCCGAACATAAACACCCTCCCAATCTAGGTCACTAATTTACGTCGCAAAAGTCGAACATTTAACATTCACACCCGAGTTTCTTTATATTGATTTGGAACGTCTGACGTCGCGCGTGCACAAATTCTAACCCTTGTCGAGATGTCTGCCTAGCGGATTTTGACAAGAATCCACATTGAAGTTGAAGTGAAGTTGAAAAATATGCTGATAACAGGAAAGCGTCACTATCTCGCACCATAACTTCTGACTTTAGTTCATAAAGTATCAATAAGACTAAAAATCTCCTCTTGTCTTCCAAAATAACGCCACAAAACTATAAAATTTCGATTTTTTTCTCTCGATTTTCTGGAATGCGCCATTGCGTGCGCAGGTCACGTCGTTGTCTTGAGAACTTTATGGTGGTTTGCGGTGGACCGGTAAAACGGCCATTACTAAAACCTTGTACCGCACCGCACCGGCTAAAACCTTGTATGCACTTACGGAAATTTCCGTAAAGTGTCGAGTAAATTCCGAAATATACCGCACTCACGTTATATGCTATCTCTATATACAGCTTTGTTCCTGTGTTACTTTGTGAGAATGAATAATGAATCTATTAAAAAATATCTATTCTATGTCGAATTTTGTCAACGAAAATACTTCTCCATCTCAACATATATACGACACAGAATCACTTTTTTTGCAAGCAAACTCTCAATTTTAATTCTTTGAATATCTTCTGTGCATGCATCATAATATGGCAACTTTCCATTATACTGTCAAGGTCTTTTCTCCAAAGAATTTATACATTTATTTCTCTGGTGATTGGAACACAGACATACTTTTAAGAGTTACTTCTAACCCCTGTAGATTTTTTTTTCAGATAGAGACATATTTGTATATGCGATTTGTCTAAACCTATGAAACTATTCGGATAAAATACCTTAAAACAAAACAATATATACTGAAATTATATCTTTGTCTTTTTTTTTTTTTTTGCAAGCAAACTCTCAATTTTAATACTTTGAATATCTTATGTGCATGCGTCATAATATGGCAACTTTCCATTATACTGTCAAGGTCTTTTCATCAAAGAATCTATACATTTATTTCTCTGGTGATTGCAACACAGACATACTTTTAAGAGTTACTTCTAACCCCTGTAAAAAAAATTTTCAGATAGAGACATATTTGCATATGCGATTTGTCTAAATCTATAAAACGATTCGGATAAAATACCTTAAAACAAAACAATATATACTGAAATTATATCTAAGTTTATTTTTTTTTTGTATCTTTTATGTTAAAAACCAGCCCAATCCAAACGCCAGGGACTACCATGTGATAGTTATACTGAGAATGAAACCGATAATAAAATTAGATTGGGCAAGTAAGGTTCTCAGGGGAAAGGTTTCAGCATAATTGTAGATATCAGGCCCGGATCCAGACCACCACGTACTGGTGGGGCTCTGAATAACTGGTGGAGCAATTAGGTGCCGAGATGTATGTGTATGTGTGTGTGTGTGGCGGTGGGGTGGCGGGAGGGCTTGAAAATATATGACATAATTAGGGATCAATTTTATCAGAAATTTTGCTAATGTCTTTTTTGGCCTTGAAATATATGTTGTGATATCTCATTAGAATCGCCTCGCCGAGGCGATTCTAATAAGATGTCATAACATATATTAGTCTAACCAGGCCCAAGTGGCGGGGCTCAAGCCCCAAAGCCCACCCCCTGGATCCGGGGCTGGATATGTTTATACTTCCAATTCGTAAACATGTCTAATAAAAAAATTACATACAGTCTCAGCATATACTTTGCCTACGGTAGAGTTCGCACGGGGGGCGGGGAGGGGGGGGGGTCACTTCCATTATAAAGCAGGATATATATGTGTCGCTGGAATAGCCCTACTTTTTTTCATCGGCCAGATACATGTACATGGGTCCGTCGAATTACCCCAAACCACCCCAAAACACCCCAAACCACCCCAAACCGCCTGAAAACCACCCCAAACCACTTTTCTTAATTCTTTTTCTGGTTAAAAAAGCTTGTAAACGTTTTGTTTATGCTTTGAATGATTTCAAAATTGTAAAATAAAAAATAAGTATTACCTTTTTATGCAGAAAAAATGATTTTCATGTGATATATGCTGATGTTAAACCTAGTATTATATGTATGTATGTATGTATGTATGTATGTATGCAGTTTGTACATATGTAGACACAATATGTGCTTGCATGTCTTCATATATAAATGACAGCACATGCATGTTTACATGCACATGTAAGTTTATGCATGTTATATACCATTAAGATTGATGGAAGCACAGATACACATATAGCCTATATACAGGTAATGACAATTCTTCCCTAAAGCTGCAAACGCAAATCAATTATCATAAATTATAAATATTTTTAGCATGAACAAACATTTCCAAAGCAGTGCGAGTTCCTGGAAAATACCAAATTTGGTTTGGAGTGATCTGATTTTGGTGGTTTGGGGTGGTTTGGTGTGTTTTGGGGTGGTTTGGGGTAATTCGATGGACCGCATGTACATAAATAGGTATGATTTTACAGACTAATACACAAATAGGTCTTTTTTTATCCAAGCTCCGTATATAAAAGCCGGCTTATCTGATTTTTGTTATCAAAAAGAAACAAATATCAATTACAAAGACAACAAATGTTCTCAGCATTCTAATTTCTTGAATTTTTTTCGAAGCTTAATGGCAAATTCATGAGCTAATAGAAGCACTTTTTCCGCAGTATACATGAATAGGGTCCAAGTTTGATACAAAATACATGAATATTTTGGCATTTGTGTTATACATGAATAGGGTGGGTTATCAGAGTTCCAGCGGCGCATCTGTACGCATTTGAAGACCGAGTGACCCCCCCCCCCCCCCCGCCCCCACGTGAGACTCCGTAAGATCCGATAGGATTTGGAAATCTTCGGCGGTGCGGTACTCTATTTTACCCCGATGCGGTGCGGTGCGGTACAAGGTTGTAAAACACCGCGTACGCCGAAACAAAAACAGCTTAAGCCAGTTGTAACTTAAACAAGGAAATCATACAAAAAAAGAAACAGAAAAATGTCTGCGAGGAACACTGGAGTTGAATTTGGTTTGTAGTTTATGTATTCCTTTAATGTCATGCAATGTCTTTGTTGAATTTACATTGTGCATTTATTTTTGGTATTTCAGCAAACTAAATCTTTCCAGAACAATGTCATTGTTTTCTCAAACAACATTTTTCTGTCGAACCACTTCAGTCGCACACATTACTCGCACACCTGGATGTGTTACAGCTATGGTGGAGGACCTTGGCTGGGAGAGCCTCCAAGACAGGAGATACACTGCTAGACTGAGTCTCCTTTGCAAGATCCAGCATGGATTGGTTGACATTGAAAGCTCCTGCTACTTAAGACCGAGTGACAGCAGAACCAGAGGCCAGAGAGGGCTTTTCCAAGAGAGAATCAACTGTGATGTCCATCTCAACTCATTCTTTCCTCGTACCATCAGGGATTGGAATGAACTCCCACGAAACATCACAGAAGCCAGCACCTTCGATGAGTTCCGGACCAGTCTTATTAGACCAGGGCTCGGGAAAACCGGATTTCTTTCGGTCCCAGACCAAAATTCAGAAATTGGGACCGATTGGAAACAGCCCAAAGCCCAGAAAAATCGGTCCCATACTGGCCCAATACTTTGGAAATTTTCTCCGATTCGTCCGATAATTGTTACATACGGCCGTTTGATCTTGTCCCGACGTATGAAATATCGCCACTGTCTTTAAAATTCTAGCACGTGTCATAACTAATCGGATTAACGCAGGTGTTAGCCAGGAGAAAAGACCGCCTACGGGCCAATTAAGATTGTCCGTATGGAGCACTGAATCACATGTCGGACCGCCTACCTGTCAATAACAAGTGTCATAATGACGCGCACTCTTATGACAGTCTGCATAACAACTTATCAAAATCACGATGACTGGGCTTTGGGATGAAAGGTGTCCATCTTTTTTCACGATCGCGAGAATGTAACTGACCTGTATTTGTAGGGCGTATGCCGACTTCAAAAGTTTGTGAATGTATCCATAACAGATGAATACTGACGAATGTATTGACAAAGTCTGTCCGAAGTTCATTCATACTTGCATTGCCCTTACAACGGATAGTCTTTCATGTTCCATACTGTCTGCAATGGAGTTTTTAGGAATACGAACCTATTCCGCGAAAAGTGTAGATTCAAAACGAAGATACAGTGTTAATATTAATAGTCACTATTTCCGACGCGTTATGGTCTACGCTCTGGTAAAAATATACAATATTTTGAATAATGGAACTGTAAAATATGAAAAATGGAAACGTCCATAGTTGTATCGTCATATCGTCATGCAGACCAGTGCGAAAATAATGCCGATCAGTGCACAAAAATAGCGCATTGTGATCAGGGTCTACGCGATTATATATTAGGTATAATACTAACGGTAGGGTCGATATGCAATTACCCGCTCATTTATTGGTCGAGCACGTTTTGTCTTTGAAGTAAAGATAAAAAACGCCGCTATGAGTATAAACACGTGCCGCACGCAGTGTCATTTTAACTGTATGACGTCTAAAGGTACCTACATACACACACAGATGACTAACAATCGTATCAGCCAGCGCAACAAAGCAGTCAGACCGGTCTTTCTTGTTCGCATCTAACATGAATAATAATGAACGTCGACCTAGCGACAACTGAATACTTCGGGGGAAGCTAGTCACGTTCCGTAAGTCACCATTTCCGACGCGGCCCATTCGGCGGCAGTGGAGGGGAAATTATGCAATGTGGGTATGTTAAACAGTACAACCATCATAACTTGGGCGAGTTAATGCTCAGGACATGCGTATTGTTCACAAACAAACAGGAATGACCGTCAATTTTAATGCAATGGGCTTGAACAGGTTGTCTCCCCTGTCCACCTGTCAATCAAGTGCAATGTCTTCTATCACGCCCGCTTTGCCTACGAACACGTTCTAGTCTTGTATTTGCTTTTACATGCGTAGCTAAACGTCTTAAAATGTTGAAACCAAGAACTATACCAAACACAACAATGTATGACCATTGTACGGAAATCGGG
Source organism: Ctena decussata (assembly GCA_963989385.1). Lineage (NCBI taxonomy): Eukaryota > Metazoa > Mollusca > Bivalvia > Lucinida > Lucinidae > Ctena > Ctena decussata. Next base: position 23,718,379 of record OZ022502.1, read on the forward strand.
ATTAATTCATAGGACTTCGTTTGTTGTCATTAGTTTTCGTGACAGGTATCATTTTTTTTCCAATGGAAATTAGTTAGGTGATGACGTCATCGGCTGGACCGATTCATTTTTCAATATTTCCCGAGCCCTGTATTAGACGACTGGTCCACGCCTAAATCCATGCCTGTGATGATGAGACAACATTGTATATAGTTTTACCATGTTTTTAACCAAGTTTTGGGACTACTGCTGTTTAACCGCCATACGCAGTCCCACAGGACCAATTACGTTCAAATTGATCCCGGGTCCTTTACCCGGAAGAAGAAGAAGAAGAAGTCATCCTGGTGAATGATTGTCCTTGGACGTATCACCAGTAAACAATTCTGATTCTGAACCACTAATTTCGTGCCGGGTAGTGCAATCGGTAGTCTAATCGCTTGTTTGACAGATTATTTGTCCTTTGACATATTATCTAGTTAGATAGTTATGCCAATCTGTCAAACGACAGATACAGCCAAAATGGATTTGGAATTTCCCGAAAAAACCCCCGCAAAACGTGATTTCAGCATTGTGATTTCCCTTGTACACTTATTGCCGGTGTATACTAATTACCAGTGTATTCCGTTTCATCCAAATGACTGTCATGTGCTTTATTATCATTCAAAAATTTTTGCCCTACGTTATTTACAAGACCTTTTTCTATTTGTCAACAAAGAAAAGTAACAGAAATGTTGTTTCTCAGGATTTTTTAGTCTATTGCACATGTAAACAGTAGCTATAATGCGGAGACCATAACAACACAAGCCAAAAGGTGGTTGAAGGAGGAAAGTTGATGAAGAGGGCCAAAAAGAAATAGATACACAGTCTGCTGATAGGTCACATGACTTCCAAAAGGACCAAACTGGCGGTAATGGAGCAGGCTTTATCAAAATTTACTGTTAAAGAATTTCAGCCTTTTTGGGGCAACTTCCGATTTCATACAGCAAAAATGATAGGAAATATTGACTTTCTCATGCTAAATTCACTAACAGAAAAAAATATGCTTTAAATACTAAACTTTTCTACACCGTCCTTTGTGGATGTCATGATGGGGAAATTTGAAACTATGTTTTTGCATGTGAATATTGACATCTTCCTGTACTATATCTGTTGTTTTACAGACTGGCATATCTACCAAATGACAGATAATTTGTCAAAGGACAAATAATCTGTCGAACAAGTGATTTCTTAGACTGATCGGTGGGGCGTCTGACATATAAGCCAGAGGTCCTGGGTTTGATACCCGGTCCGGCCACTACCTTCATTTCTCCTTCTGCTGATTCAAGAAGGGCATTGGTAAGTTACTGGTGAAATAAAGTGCACATAGTACTGGTTAACTGCTTAGGAGGTCTAATCCTGCCCAGGAATAGTGTGGTTAGGTTGACTGACTGTCCAGACATGGCCATAGTTATTTTCTTTCTTCCATTTACACATAACCTCCGAAGGGGACACAGACATACTTTTGTACACCCCGGTGTTGCAGGATGAAAGCCTACATATAGCCATGTAGCTATAGTAGGGATCTTTAACCTGCACAGGGGATGACTCTCCCTCCACAGGGGGCCTCTAGTTAATGTCCTGATCCAAAGGACAGCACACGTGTTAGCATCATCCCTGCAAATGATGCTAGAAAAACGCGTTTGGACATAGAAAGATTTTGCCTCGGGTGAGGATTGAACCAACAACCTCTGGTCTCAGAGTCAGGTGCACTAACTACTGAGCCACCATGCTTTTGTTTACCATGGACGTTAAACAACAACACAACACTTAATTTTGTACAGTCAAGTATAAAACTGTTCCGTATTTTTTTCACAAAAAAGCTTGGTCTTCGCTAAGGATCCATTAATAGTTAATGATTATCAAATACACCATTACAAATACAAAATTCTAGACTGAAACTTTTGTTTCTTTTTCAAATTCCCACACCAAAATTTCCGGTGATGGATTTCAAGCACAAGTGCAGTTGGTGGGTTTCATACCACATCACTTTCAATATCAGCTGTCCATAGTTGAAATACTGTTGTAAAGGCTATAGAAGTCCAGTTCCTTCCCCCAGACTATTTAAGATTGGAACTCTCTGGAAGTTACCCTTATTTCTGCTCGCTGCTGAGCGTGCAGAGGATTCAGTTACTAAAACTTACTTCTCTTGTTAGGGCTAGGGACTAGCTTCCCTGGTCACAAGACCGGGTGAATTCATAGTTCCGAGATGCCACTCAAAGCTAATTAGCACCTGCTTAACTGCTATTCACTGGCCAGTCAGAAGTGTCACTGACTAAGCATGCTGTGAGAGATATATCAAATTCAGCTGTCTGGGGGACTAGGGGTCCCACAAACTCACTGAAAATGATTAAAATGTATAGTAAATTCTACTAAATAACTCATTAACTTTAAAAGATACATTTCTGAAATTTGCAGAATAACTTTTATATGTCATTAGAAAAAATATCTACCAAATTTGACAAACATTGGTTTGAAATAAAAATTTTCTTATGCAAATGAGGGTAGGTGGAGCTTAATAGAGCTCACGGAACTATGAATGGTTGTCCTTGGATGTATCACCAGTAACTTATCTTATTCATGAGGTCAGCATGACGTATCATCTGCAATCTTTGTTATTCGTGGAGGTGACTCCCTGAGTCTTTATCGTTATGGATTAACCGTTTTCGACCGTAGGTTGACCTTGATCTAGTTTACGACACATTCAACTTTGGTATGTTATGCTTTTGTATGGGAAAATGCTTTAACAGTGGATTGCTCAGAAACTATTTCAGTCTAAGGTATAATATTTGGCCGTATATGGTTAATAAATGACAAGATGAAGAAATTATGTTGCTTAAGGTCAAGTTCATTCTTTGACCTTTGTTTAATGACACGAGATTTTGTCTCCTGACAACAGTTTCAAACATCTTCTCCTCTGAAACAACTGGGCTGATTGAAGCCATATTTCATATGCAGCCTACCTAGGTCAGGGGAAACAAAGTTTGGTCGGAGTATTTGGGTCACATGACCAGGATGGCTGCTAGCCTCATATAAATATGGTAAAAACCCTTCAAAAGTCTTCTTCTCCAGAACCGAAAAGCCTATGACCTTGAAACCTGGTATGTAGCATCAACATTTGAGCCCATCATAGTTTGTACAAATGATGACGGTAGGTTTATTTTGACCTAATTTGCGATAAAAACAGCTTTGTTACATTATGCTTTTGCATGGGAAAAATGCTTAAACAGTTGATTTCTCAGAAACTGTTTAAGTCTAAGATATAACATTTGGTATATATGGTTATCTAAATGACCAGATGAAGAAATTATGTTGCTTAAGGTCAAGGTCAGTCTTTGACCTTTGTTCAAGGACACTGACATTTTGTCTCCAGTCAGCATTTTTAAACATCTTCTCCTCTGAAGCCAATTGAAGCCATACTTCATACGGAGCTTCAGTGGGCCAAAGGAACCAAAGTTTGTTCAGATTGTCTTGGTCACATGACCAAGATGGCCACTATGCCCATATATGATAAAAACACTTCAAAAATCTTCTTCTCCAGATCCGAAAGGCCTATGACCTTGAAACCTTATTCGTAGCATCAGGCATTCAAGCCCATCATAGCTTGTACAAATGATGACTTTGTTCAAGGACACTGAGATTCAACATTTTCAAACATCTTCTCCTCTGAAGCGGCTGGGGCGATTGAAGCCATATTTCATATGGAACCTGGCCCCAAGTTCAGAAAGGTAGGGAAGTCCCTGCTAATTTATTGATACTCATGACCTATCCCATTGTGTACACTTGTAACAGATGTTTTCACTGATTCTGGCGCAGTTGGGTTGTTATTTCTCTCTGTGTATACCAGTGCTCCAGATAAGAAGGGGTAACAAAGATAATTTAGGGATAATTATGTCCCCCCACCAAAGGTGAGGGGGGACATATTGTTTTCAGTGCGGTTCCCGGTGCGTCGGCATCAGCGTCGGCGTCACACTCTTGTATGCATGATATCTCTTGAACCAATTGATGGAATTTCACCAAACTTGCATGGATATATCATTTGGACAAGCTTAAGATCTGATTAGATTTTGGTGACCTTGACCTCATTTTCAAGGTCACAGGAGGACTTAAATGGCATGAAAATTTCTTGTATGCACAATATCTCCTGAACCGATGGATGGAATTTCACCAAACTTGCATGGATATATCATTGGGACAAGTTTAAGAGCTGATTAGATTTTGGTGACCTTGACCTCATTTTCAAGGTCACAGGAGGACTTAAATGGCGTGAAAATTTCTTGTATGCACAATATCTCCTGAACCAATGGGTGGAATTTCCCTAACGTTGCATGGATATATCACTGGGACAAGTGTAAGAGCTGATTAGATTTTGGTGACCTTGACCTGATTTTCAAGGTCAGTGCGGGAATTAGATGACAATTTCTTTTACCCACGATATCTCTTGAACCAATGGATGGAATTTCACCAAACTTGCATGGATACATTATTGGGACAAGTTTAAGAGCTGAGAAGATTTTGGTGACCTTGACCTCATTTTCAAGGTCACTGGAGGACTTAGATGACAATTTCTTATAACCACTATATCTCCTGGACCAATGGATGGAATTTCCTCAAGCTTGCATAGATACATCATTGGGACAAGTTTAAGAGCTGATTACATTTTGGTGACCTTGACCTCATTTTTATGGTCAATGGAGGACTTAGATGACAGTTTCTTGTACCCATGATTACTCTTGAATCAATTGATAGAATCTATCAAACTTGCATGAATACATCATTGGGACAGGTTGAAGAGCCTATTATAGTTTTGTGACCTTGACGTCATTTGCAAGGTCACTGGAGGGCTTAGATGACAGTTTCTTGTACCCACTATATCTCTTGAACCAATTGATGGAATTTCCCCAAATTTGCATGGATACATCATTGGGACAAGTTTAAGAGCTGATTAGATTTTGGTGACCTTGACCTCATTTTCAAGGTCACTGGCAGACTTAGATGACAATTTCTTGTACTCACTATATCTCCTGAACCAATGGATGGAATTTCACCAAACTTGCATGGATACATCATTGGGTCAACTTTAAGAGCTGATTAGATTTTGACCTCATTTGCAAGGAAATAGTCATCTATGATGGATATCTTTAGAACCAGTGGATGTATTTTCTCCAAATTTGACTAGTATTCTGATTGTACAGGTTTTTTTATTCATAAGGAGGCATTGGAAATGGGCTGGTGGGGGGACATCAGTTTTTCTCTGAAAAACATTTCTAGTTATCCATATTTCTCCATAAAAACATATTTTGTGACACATCATTAGAACCGTCTCATCAAGACGGTTCTAATGAGGGGTCACAACATATGTTTTCGTTGGCAAACAAGAAAAATTATCTTCGAATTATCCTCATTACCCCCTCTTATCTGGAGCTCCGTATACCCACTTTTTGCTATGGTTAGCAAAGTGGCCATGTATAAATTTTATCCAATATTGGATAAACTCCTAAGCCACTACACTATATGCGAGAAATGATAACGGCATAGATAGTTTATCGCTCCCGAGAGTACCATTTCTGAGTCATTGACTAGACTGTCTATGCCCATGGGGTTAGACAATAGCATCTTTCTCCTATGTTTTTTCCCTCCTGCATGGAATTTTTGATGGAAGCTATTGGAAGCTATTTAACTTGAACTGTTGACACACATGTATATTGTTCTTATTGTTGTAATTTCTTGTGATATTCTTTATTTTGCATACAAAACTTACCACAATTTCTTGTAATTAAAACAAAGCTTCTACAATGTTAGATTTCACAATAACCATTTCTACATTTTAGTGTTCACCCCATAAAACATTTGGACTGCAAAAACCATACTTCAGTGACTTTTTTAGCTCGCCTGAACAAAGTTCAGGAAGAGCTATTGCACTACCCCAGGCGTCGGCGTCAGCGGCCGAGGCGGCGTTAGCAAAATGTTAAAGTTTTTTATGTGATGGGCAAGGCGCTGTCAGGCGAGCTATCCTGGCCCTGTGACAGGTCTTATTTATTTAATTTTCAGTCTTGATCAAGGTTTTTTGAAACGGAAACAGGTCTCCCAACAATTTAAACACAGGCTGCCATAGTTAGTTCTTTTTGCAGTATCTCCCTTTCATTACCAAAAATGATTATAACTGTCCTAAACTGTCCTAAAAATGGAACAGTTTGGTTTTACAATGCAGTAATGTTTCTAAAAGATACAGATGGAATGTAAAATGGTGTAGGCATTGATCAGAGCAGACTGATCTGGGTGTGCACTGTTTGCTGAGACCTCCTAAGAATATTTAAGGCGTGCAAACAGATGAGCCGTGACACAACAAAACCAACAATGTGGTTGTGCTCCCAGTGCAGACTCAGATCAGCCTGGGCATCTGCCCAGTTTGTACAGACTCTTTGTTAAGTACCCAAAGGGTAGCTAAGGGTCTAAGCTATCTCCGTGCAGACTGTGAAGACTCTTATCAGACTGGGCGGATGCCCAGGCTGAGGTGAGGCTGCGCTGGGCGCACAACCACATTGTTGGTTTTGTCGTGTCGCGGCTCATATTTAGGGTATAATGGTTATGATACTGGTATAGTTGGATCAATTTGTTTGTGTATTTGTTATCATATCAGATATGTATAGCTTATTCAAATGAAAGGATAAAGAAAAGACGTGCTTAATCTTAAATAAATAATTCTGTACTGATTTAGTTCCAAAACATGGCTTGCACACAAAATGGGTACATGGTTTGTTGTAGTTATGTTTAACAGTTAATGCCCAGCATACTATAAAAGGGCTCTTGACAGATATTGTAGACCCAGATCAGCAAAAATCAGATGCCACATTCTGCTGCATATTATCATTGATCATGGCTTACTCTGGTTGCAGATACAGGACTTCCTGTAAAAAAGATTATGTACGTAATTAAAATCACAAGACACTCCATAAGCAAAAATGGGACACTGAATGGGGCCCCAGGTCTGTTCATTGTATTTTTGCAATTTTATTCTTTATTCAAGTCCATGGAGGAGCGGCTGTAGTGTAGTGGATAACACTCCAGACTACCAATCCAGGGGTCGCAAGATCGATCCCCCGCTTCTCCGGTCTTTCGGATGAGACTTTAAACCGAGGTCCTGTCTCCATATGACCTCGTTGTTGGTGGGACATTAAACCCGAGTTTACTCACTCAAGTCTATGGTATCAATAGTAGGTTATTTTAGTTGCTAACTAAAATGACCCACTTTAGTTTTCAAACCTTTTTTATGTGAAAGTAACATGTGAAATACAATGATGTTTTAGTTGTTTATAGTTGACTATTAACGGTCATTATACAGTTTGACAAAACTACGATAAAGCAGCTTGCAGTGATCCCTCACAACAAAATGTTTACTGCTGATAGAGCAATTGGTCCTGAAAGTAAAAAATTAAGTATAAATCAGGAATTTGGAAAAACAGCTTTTGTAAAGATAAACATGGATTTCTCACAAAATCACTGAAAGTGGCCAAACCGAAATTTCGGTCTGGGCACTAATTCTGGAGTTTTGTGATAACAGTTCATAACTTTATCAGTCCTTTTACTTCAAAGATAAAATTGTGCACGAACATGCTTTACATACAAAAGCGTCCAGCAAGATTTTAGCTTTCCTGTAGAAAAGTACAGGAAGACCTGTTGAGAATATCCCAGCCCTTAAATCCAGCGGGCATAGGGGTCTCAATTGCCTCGCACTGGCATCAATGTGACGTCACTGCGATGTCATGTGCCTGCTAGGAAGGTAAATGTGATTAGATCATTGTATTGCTTCTTGAATGTGTTGTAGATGCGCTAAAATGTATTTGGCAATCTGAATAAAGGATTGAATTGAATTGAATCGTTGAACTCACTTCCAAGTGGGTGTCATTATCCCTCTTTGCGTGAAAATTTTGGTGAGTGTTATTTATGTGATGGCAAAGTGCAAGATGCTGTTAGGCAAGTTTTCCTATACACAGACAGGTAGAGTTTCATTTTACCTATTGCATTCTGGGTATTTTTTGTCGTCTGCATCAAAAATCAAGAATATTTTGACAATATTGGTCTAACTAACTCTTGTAGAAATGATGTCTAGCCAGCAAATAGTTTGGATCTCAGGTTTGTGGGGCCTGATCTGGATCCAAACTGTTTGCCCATATACCCCTAAAGGGGCATCCCGAATGGAATGGGTTAAACTTTCAATATTCAGGTGGGAATTGAATAAACATTCTGTACTAGGTGTGCTCAGGGAGACAGTACTGTTCAGGTTTGACAGAAGTTTTTCTTGAGACGAAGAATTTATCCAAGAATTAAATGAATCTAAGAATTATACAGAGCTGTTTCATGCTGAAAGACTGTTTCTTGCATATATAATCAACAAGTTCTCAGACCAGCCTGTAATCTGTGCAGTCTGGTCAGAGTTTTTGCACCCTGTATTGATCCTGAGGAATATGCAGACACAAAATGAATTCTAATGCACTTACAAATATAACGTGACATGTGATTGGATAACCTCAAAGATTTGCGACAGTATATTAAACGATATACTGTCGCAAACCCGACATCATTATTAAATGAGCCGCGACACAAGAAAACCAACAAAGTGGTTGTGCGCCCAGCACAGACTCAGATCAGCCTGGGCATCTGCCCAGTCTGATCAGATCCTTCGCTATGCGCTTAAAGGTTAGCTAGGGGTTTAAGCTACCTCCATGCGGGGAGCAAAGACTCTGATCAGACTGGGCAGATGCCCAGACTGATCTGAGTCTGGGCTGGGCACACAAACACATTGTTGGTTTTCTCGCGTCGTGGCTCAAATGTCGCTAATCTCATTCGCTGACGTTTGGTTTTACGCTGCTGAAAGTGCTTGCATTGGGTGCAAAGCAATATACTTTGAAAGGTAAAAATGTAAAAAATTTCATTAGAATGGGGATAACTGTACTCAAAATTGTCATTTGGGGAGGTAAATCGTCGGTTTTCAGTGTAAGGAGAGCCGTTAAATGCAATTTGTGACCATAAAACTGACAATTGACCTCAGCGAATGACAATTTTGAAGTGTCAGCGGAGCCGTAAAATGCAATTTGCGACACTAAAACCGACTATTTACCTCCCCAAATGACAATTTTGAATATCATTATCACCTAAGTTTCTAAAACCACTTAGGCTGCATGGATTCAGAGACTGTGAAACAATCTACCTCAAACAGTCTCTGTCAAATTTGAGAGGTCTAGGTTTTTTTATACGCCCATTTTGAAAAAACAGACATATTATGGCATGGTGCTGTCCGTCTCTCCGTCAACATTCTTGTGCACACCATATCTCAGAAACTGTTTGAGATGTCTTCATGAAATTTTGTACGCATATATATATTAGGCTGGGGCAAAGTGTTGCATATAGTAATGGTTGCTCCCCCTTTCTTAGTTTCCAAGTTATGCCCCTTTGATTATTTTTTACCCTACTAGTCTTGTGCACGCCATAACTAGATAACCATTTGGGATACCGCGATGAAACTTCATAGCAATGCGTATGAGGGTCTAATGATGTGTGGCGTATAACAATGGTTGCTCTCCCTTTCTTCGTTTTGGAGTTGCATACCTTTGATTAGATTTTTTAGGCTATTTTTGTGTTTACAAATTTTATGCATTCAATAACTTAGTAACCATTTGGAATATCTTGATGAAACTTTATAGCAATGTGCATGATCACAAGACAGTGTGTCACATATAAGAATGGTTGTGTCCCCTTACTTTTGGAGTAACCTCCCTTTGATTAGTTTTTTAGGCTAACCCATTCCCCAATAACTCAACCCTTTGAAATATTGTAATGAAACTGTAGGAATGTGAATAATAATGGGGCAATGAATCATGAGAATGAACCACAACTCTGGCTTACTTACTTCCTGAATTATCTGCCCTTGCATCAATTTCCGTTTTTTTTACTCTGTAACTCCTTTACCGTTGGAAATATTTTAACATAACTACATGTACATAGTTATGTGTATATTGTCAAAGGAAAGTATTGTGACCAAGAATATGAATTATCTCCCTTGTTTGACTTTTGCATTTCCCAGCTTCTGGGCTGCTTCACCCTGGAAGGTAGATTTTTAGCTCACCAGAGCCGAAGGCTCCGGGGGAGCTTATAGTATAGGCAGTTGTCCGTCGTCGTCGTCGTCGTCTGTCGTCTGTCGTCTGTCGTCTGTCCGTCAACAGTTTTAAACAACATCTCCTCTGAAGCCACTTGGTTGATTGGGCCCAAATTTTATCTGTAGCATCCTTGGGCTGGGGGATTGAAATTTTGTGTTTTTTATGAAAATCTGCCTTTTAGTTTGGTTGCTATGGCAACTTAGAGTTCCCATAGACTTATAATGGGGAAAATTGAAAAATGGCATTTACTGGCAAGCCATTGCAGATATGTTGACAAATCTTTTATAGAAATGTTCCTTGAGAAGTCTTCTATCAGCTGTATGTTTTTTGGCCCACTGCTCCTTTTATTGGTTGCCATGGAAACCAAAATGCAAGAAAATGGGGAAAAAAATACTTAAAAATTATCTCCTCTGAAGCCACCAGGCCAATAAGGCTCAGATTTCAGCTGTAGTATCCTTGGACTGGGGGATTGAAAGTTTATGTTTTTTTATCAAAATCGGCTCTTTTGTTTGGTTGCTATGGCAACTTATAGTTGCATTGACTTATAATGGGGAAATTGAAAAATGGCATTTACTGCCAAGCCATTGCAGATATGTTGACAAAACTTTTATAGAAATGTCCCTTGAGAAGTCTTCTATCAGCTATATGTTTTTTTGGCCAACTGCTCCTTTTATTCGTTGCAATGGAAACCAAAATGCAAAAAAATGGGGAACAAAATATTTCAAAAATTATCTCTGCTGAAGCCACTGGGCTAATAAGGCCCAGATTTTATTTGTAGTATCCTTAGGCTGGGGGATTCATAGTTTGTTTTTTTTATGAAAATCGGCTCTTTCGTATGGCTGCTATGGCAACTTAGAGTTCCATTGACTTATAATGGGGAAAATTGAGAAATGGCATTTACTGCCAAGCCATTGCAGATATGTTTACAAAACTTTTATAGAAATGTTCCTTGAGAAATCTTCTATCAGCTGTATGTTTTTTTGCCCACTGCTCCTTTTATTGGTTGCCATGGAAACCAAAATGCAAAAAAAAAAGGAAAAAAATACTTAAAAAATTATCTCCTCTGAAAACACTGGGCCGATACTGGGCCTATGGCATTTACTGCCAAGCCATTGCAAATATGTTGACAAAACTGTATTAGAAATGTTCCTTGAGAAGTCTTCTTTCAGCTATGTGTTTTTTTGAAAATATGTGTTTACTGTTTACTTTGTATATGCATTTACTGCAATCAAAATATGGAAAATAGTTACATATTTTGTTATCAACTCAACAGACTGTCAGACTGAGACTTTGTAGTTGTATACTTTGTATTAACCTGTACAAATGTGACGGCAATTTTGAGCCTATACAAATTTGATAGCAATTTTGAGCTAGAGATCTGGTGAGCTTTGTGGCCCGTGGGCCTCTTGTTGGTATACTAATAGTATTTGATGTGTTAGATGTTTTGATAACATTGCAATTATTAATTACAGAGTTGTTTCCCATTTGTGTGCCTGTCCATCCTTCTATAAACAATGCCTGTCCATCCTTCTATAAACAATCTTGTTCATTTTGTAACTCCTTCATGACACTGAAACGGGCGTATTATGCGCCGCTTGTTAATCTCTTGTTTGGATTGTTTATGAAGGGAATACCTCATCTTTATTACTGAAAAAATACTTTACAGTGCAACTTCTCTACAACAGCCAACAGCTGGAACAGACAAAACTGGCTGTTGAAGAGAGGTGACTGTTTTTCGGAGGTTTTAACTAATTTTATGGCCTTTCAGTTGATATTTGACAACTGAGAACCAGTAAAGCAACAGTTTGAATGATGTATAGGTCTGCAAATGTTAACATTTTGTGTAATCTTCATGAATATGCATTATTCCTATTAGCTAGTACATTTCAAATACCGTATTCGCCCCATTTACCGCACGGTGCGCTTAACTTTTTCAAAATTGCAACAAAAAGGTGTGGTTAAAAACCTTTCTAATAACCGCACACTCAGAACGAAAAAACAACAAACGAACAGTCGAAATTGTCGGCAATACTGATCGGGGTGTTCGAAGTGTCATGAAAATATTTAGTGTTCGAACTATTTGAATTGCCAATTTCCGGGAGAAAAACGATCTCATGTCAAGTCGCAAATTATATCTCATACCTCTCAGTATTAAATATGTCCTCATTATGCATGTATTTCATTCTCTTTATCCTTCTTCATTATTCCAAATAAAATATTCCGAAAGAAAGGACAGTATTTCAACACATTTACAATGACCTAATATGTGATTGTTTAAACACGTCAGGTAAGTTTGTCAGTGCTCTGGCTATTCATTCATCGCAAGGGGTCTGCTTTAAATTCACGGGCTTCTATTAATAACACACTCATTCTAATTCTGGAAGATGCGGTCCTTTTGATCTTTCCATGTCCTATATTATGTCCAAGGGTGCAGAAATATTGGCAATGTGTCATGAGAAAGGTACCGTATTACATGTGCAAACAGCAAAGCCTTAGACCAGCCTGCGCATCTTAAAACAATTATTTTGCAAACTATCGGCGAATCCTGGAGATTTGTTAGACTGGTCAGTGTTCGCAAATGCACTGTATGATGCGGGTGTTTGCTGTTCGAATGTGTCCTGAGGCCCACGGGCCAGGTATGCCAATGATATTAAAGCTATCCTATGGCTACCGCGAACCTTGTTTAAATGCACATACCATGCATATGCGCAGGCTGTTCGCTTCGTTCAGTTTGCGCATGCATTCAGACTGATTTTATCAGAGAACAAGAGTTTGTCGTAATGATAATTTATTTCTTTTGCAACCCGAGTTTCTTATCTGTCGCTCATGTATCTTTCCCAACGCACTTTTGCGCACGTGCACATTTTCGCTATATATGACAAGAATTGCTCTTGAGAAATGGCGCCTTTTCGCATGTACGAAAGGCAAAGACTCAGTTCAGCCTGCGCACTCCCGCAACCTCATAACTTCGTAAGCTCGATCCTTCTGGGATCAACTTGTACATTCCCATTGTTGATGCAGACAGAGAATACGCTAATCAGACGGCGCAGATGTGTAAGCTGATCCGAGTCGCTGTCCGCACTCGTACACATCATAACACTTCAGCCAACTTCGTAAATATCGGCGAGGATGCCCGATTGAAATTTAGACCGATAGAGTTGCTCTCTTCGCACATTGCGTCGGGAAAACAAAACTGAAAACACTGTCGCTGTTGAAACAGTAATGGTAAGTTGAACTTGATGCATTTGATTTTGTGAGTTTCAAAAGGAAAAAGCAGTGTGCGCTTGTGCATTTTTTTCCGGAAATGGCCTTGGTGTGCGGTTATAGGGGCATGTGCGGTAAATGGGGCGATTACGGTACGTCAGAGTTAATAAACAGTCTTCAGTTACTGAAAAAACATCGTACTCCACCATAAAAAAATGGCCATGACAGAGGTGATTCTGACCGTTTTTCGTTGGAAATTGCGACAGCTTACCAGGAAGAAGAGGTGACCGCTGGTCAGAGGTGAAATATATAGGAAATAAAAGGGGGGCAACTGAAAGTGTCCATTGTTAAGAGGTGACCGTTGGTTTTAGGTGACCTTTAAGGGAGGTTGGACTATACTCCCTATGTTTAGAGCTCTATTTTATGTTTCAGATCCTGCTTGGATTCAGAATGTCTATATTAATCTTCCTGCTGTCAAAAGAAGAGCCGAGGTCCTTGGAACCAGGCGTACTGTAAAGAAGCAGTGGCAGGTATGTCTGGATAATTTGGTAGAAATTTTTTCAAGAAAAGAAAAGAGATTTAATAGCATATCATGGTCATGTAAATAGCAACAAATTTCATGTCACATATGTTAACATTGCAGAAAAAAAATTATATGTTTTTTTTTGTTGTTGTTTTTTATTATTATTTTAGCAAAATTTTGTTCCTTATGTAATTCAAGAAAATGAATATAGCTCGCATTTTATAGGTTTAAATTACTTTGATGGGATCACATGAACTAACCTAGAACCCTTAGACATGAAGAAGCTTTATGACATTTTCATGATTTCAGGGAATAGTTTTTGTCCAAATTTTGGATTTCCCATAATATTCCGTACTCCCAAATTTCTCCCTATATTAAAGCTGAAAAGAGCCAGCTATTTCAGGGAGACTTTTTCTTTCAGATCTTCCCTTAGGCTGAACCCAATAAATGTACAGTAAAAAGGGACAGAACAATGTAGACCAAGATCAGACTGCTCCCATTCTGTCTGCATCTTTTGGGCGCAATGCTGAACTGGCCCAGAGGTTATAAAACTTGAGTACATGCTCAAACTTAAAATAAAGCACGCATGTGCTCGGAAGCAGCCAATCAGTGTGCTTTATTTTGAGTTTGAGATTATTCTCAAGTTTTATAACCTCAAACCCTGTTCCAGTTTCAGGGCAGTTATGGTAACTATTTCTGATGCCCCAATTTTATTTAGATGCCTAAATACTTGCATATCACAAATTTCACTGGTATTCACAAAACAGGGTATTATTGCATTCTAAAGAACCTACATTATCACTCTTTTAGGCCGGGGAAAGAGTGGGCAGACCACTTTTATTCTATGGAAATTTTAGCAATAAAATGTCTTGTTGAGATTAAAAAAAAAAACTTCCAAAGTGTTTCCCCACGCAAAATGAAAAACAATATGCTTTCAGAAAAAATTAAGGTGGGGAAAAAACTGACTGGGTGGGGAAAAAAATGATTGGTCATTTTTTTCCATGGGGGAAAAAGTGACTGGTCAGTTGTTTATTTTCCCCAGGGAAGAAATGGGCCGGCCCAGTTCTTCCCCAGGGACAGACCGGGCCAGGGGAAGAAACTGACCATTACACTTGTCATGTTAGGCCGCCTGGTTGTTGAGAGCTGTAAGCTGTATTGATCTGACAACTCTCTCTGGTGATGACACTATGACTAATGTGCAGAGGTTGTGCTTCAAAGCTAAGAGTCCTGTTAGACCGGATCTGGTAAAGGCCTTGGATGTTGAAGATTTAGGTTTGTATGGTAGTTATAACTGCCCACCTTCATGCTTACCCTGATATTCATTGTAACACTACCTGAGACACTACCTGAGAAATAAAATCATAAAACTACAATTATTGGGATAGTTGGATGGATAACTTGTCATCATATGGCCCTTTTGGCAGTATTTCAGTCATAAAGAGCCAACAAAATCTTGATAATGTGCAATGGAACAGTTTACAGTTGGAAAGAATTCTTACTTCAAGCAGGATTCTAACTCAAACTAATAGCCTAGCTTGCCAGTGATTTACCCAGTGAGTAGGGGGGTGGGGGCGGGTGGGGTGGTTGTGTGGGACACTGGGTAACTTTGAGTGTCCGGTTGTCCTACTAATTTGGATAAAAGTAGGGTAAGGGTGGGGGTGGGGGGTTGTATGGATATTTTTTCTCTTGTCTATCATTTCTCTTTTCTTTCTCCTTCTCTCTGGGAGATGGCTCTGTATAGACCTAAATACTATCTCGAAGAGCCATTTAACCCAAAACAACCAGCCAGCCAACCCAGTGAGTAAATTGGACTCCAGGCTACAGTAGAAGTCTACCCTTGGCCAGGTCCAGGCTGCAGATGAGAGGAGCTTTATAGATAATTCATTCTGTGCGGTAGTATGGCAAATCAGATTCACAATAAGTTTATTAAAATAAAATCTAGATTTGAACTTCAAACTGTCTTTCAAGATCTTCAGTTCTAGATTTTTTTTTCAGTCCTAGATTTTATATTTGAAGTCCTAGATTTTATATTTGAAGTCCTAGATTTTTATTAGCTCACCTGAGCCAGCGGCTCCGGGGGAGCTTATAGGATGGGAAGGCTCCGTCGTCGTCCGTCCGTCAACAATTTCAAACGACTTATCCTCTGAAACCACTGGGCCAATTGTAACGAAATTTCATATGTGGCCTCCAGAGGAAGGGGGAACGAAAAGTTGTTCAAAGGGTCTTGGTCACATGACCAATATGGCCGCCATGCCCATATATGGTAAAAACCTTAAAAAATCTTCTTCTCCAGAACCAGTAGGCCGATGGCCTTGAAACTTGGTATGTAGCATTGGGTACGCGAGTACTACCAAGATTGTTCAAATTATGACCTCGGGTTGACCTTGACCTTTTTTACGGCAAGGCCAAATTTGCTTCCTTGTGCTTTTATTGGCAAAATGCTAGAATGTACGATATCTTGGAAACTGTTGCAGATTTTGGGCTAAAAATCAGTCTCTACAGTCATTTTAATGAGTACTTGAAGGTTTATGAGTATAAGAGGTCAAGGTCATTCTTTGACCTTTGACCCAGAATTCTCATATTTGACAATTTCAAACAATCTCCTCAACAGCCACTGGGCCAATTGAAACCAAATTTCATATAGAGCCTCCAGGGGCTGAGGGAACAAAAATTTATTCATACGGTCCAGGTCACAAGACCAACATGGCGGCCACGCCCATATATGGTAAAAACCTTTTAAAATCTTCTTCTCCAGAACCAGTTGACCGATGGACTTGAAACTTGGTATGTAGCATTGGGTACTCGAGTACTATCAAGGTTGTTCAAATTATGACCTTGGGTTGACCTTGACCTTTTTACCGCAAGGTCAAATATGGGAAAATGCTTGAACATATGATTTCATAGAAAGTTTTGAAGAGTAAGGCCTAAAATTGGTAAAAGCAGTCAAGTACATGAAGATTTATGAGTATAAGAGGTCAAGGTCATTCTTTGACCTTTGACCCAGAACTTTTATATTTTGACATTTTCAAACAATCTTCTCCAAAGCCACTGGGCCAATTGTAACCAAATTTCATATAGAGCCTCCAGGGGTTGAGGGAATGAAATTTTATTCAAACTGTTCAGGTCACAGTACCAACATGGCCGCCATGCCCATATATGGTAAAAACCTTCAAAAGTCTTCTGCACCAGAACCAGTTGACAGATGGCCTTGAAACTTGGTATGAACAGGCCTCATACTTTTCAGGCTTTTGCAGGATTTCAGGCTTTCATTTCTTGAATTTTACTTGATTTCAGGCTTTGATTTTTAAGTTTTCAGTGTTTTTTCTGCTTAAAAAGGGCTATTCTAGGCTGCGAAAGCAGGCATTTCAGGCTTGGAAAAGCTTTTTCAGTATGAGGCCTGTATGAAGCATTGGATATTCCAGTTCTGTCGAGAGTGTTCAAAATGATAACCTTGGGTTGACCTTGACCATTTTACGGGAAGGTCAAATAAGGGAAAATGCTACAACATAAGATTTCACGGAAAGTTTTGAAGATTTAGGCCTAAATATTGGTAAATACAGTCATCTTAATGAGTACATCAAGATTCATAAGTACAAGAGGTCAAGGTCATTCTTTGACCTTTGACCCTGAAGTCTCATAGTTTGACAATTTCAAACTTCATTTTAAAAGCCAATGAGCGAATTGTAATCAAATATCATATAGAGCCTTCAGGGGTTGAGGAAAGGAAAATTTTTTCAAATGGTCTGGGTCACATGACCAACATGGCCGCCATGACCATATATGGTAAAAACCTTTAAAAATCTTCTTCTCCAGAACCAGTTGACCAATGGCCTTGAAACTTGGTATGTAGCATTGGGTACTCCAGTATTATCAAGATTGTTCAAATTATGACCTTTGCTTGACCTTGACCTTTTTATGGCAAGGTCAAATATGGCAAAATGCTACACTATAAGATTTCATGGGAATTTTTGAAGATTTTGGGCTAAATATTGGTATATACAGTCATCTTAATGAGGTCAGGAAGAATTATGAGTATGAGAGGTCAAGGTCATTCTTTGACTTTTGACCCAGATCTCTCATATTTTGACATTTTCAACATTTCCTCAAAAGCCAAAGATCCAGTTGTAGTCACATTTCATATAGAGCCTCCAGGGGTTGAGGGAACATAAATGTGTTCAAATGGTCCATTCACATGACCAACATGGCCGCCATACCTATTTATGGTATAAACATCTAATATTTTTCTTCTCCAGAACCAATATGCCTATGGCCTTGAAACTTGGTAAGTAGCATGGAGTACTAGAGTACTTCCAAGACTGTTCAAATGATGACCTTGGGTTCACCTTGACATTTTTTGCAACATGGTCAAATATGTGAAAATGCTAGAACATAAGATTTCATAGAAAGTTTTGAAGATTTTGGCCTAAAAATGGTATATGTGGTTGTCTTAATGCCTATTAGCACTTGAAGATTTATGAGTACAAGAGGGCATGGTCAGTCTTTGACTTTTGACCCTAGACTCATATTTTGGCAATTTCAGACATAAGAAAAAGCCACTTTGCCAATTGCTCAGGTGAGCGGATCAGGGCCTCATGGCCCTCTCGTTTTCAAAGCAACGTATCAAACTAACCCCAACTAGAAAATTTTAAACGGTAGATTGAAATCCATAGTTTAGGAAATCTAAGGAGGGTTGTTTTGAAAGTAAGGAAAGATAATTTAAGAATATTTTCACTATATTTCAGGTATAACAGTGGGTGCTGTATGTGTGTACCCAAGTCGTGTAGATGATGCTGTAACAGCTTTGAAGGCAGCAGGAGCCTCACAAATACCTGTAGCTTCTGGTCAGTACCCTTGTTTATGATAATTATTTTGCATTCGAAGAAAACAGTCTACTTTATTACCCAGCCCACTTTTGGTAGGGTAATTCATTTGAGGGAAAACGATTCTTCCAGTTTTACTTTGCCTCACTTGTCAATGGGGTCAATTCTTAAAAGAAAGAATTTGCTCCCTTAGGAGCAAATTCTTGCCTTTAATGATAGACCCCATTTTAGAAGGGCTGTGTCATCGAAGAAAGAAAACCATTCTATTCTATTCCTCTATCCCATAATCTTGCAAGGTTGTTTTGGGCATTACACAAGACTTTACAACAACCCCTATTTTCAGCTGCCAAAAGTAAACTAGAAGTCACAAAAGTTGTTTCCCTTTGTAAGTAGTGAAAAACATGGAGATGTACCCATACACCTAAATAGGGAATTTTTTCATGATTTGTCCTGTTGGAAGTTTTATTGATGAAATTGTTACTAGTTCGCCATTTCATGAAGGGCTGTTAAAGTAGAAGGGTCTGCTGCCATCTCTTTCTGCCATTTTATCAAAAGAAGACATTTTTGGTGACTTTTTGTTTGCTTACCTGGATGATATAGTCCTTCCAAAAGTTTTGGTGACTTCTTGTTTGCTTATCTGGATGATATAGTCCTTCTAAAATTTTTGGTGACTTCTTGTTTGCTTATCTGAATGATATAGTCCTTCCAAAATTTTTGGTGACTTCTTGTTTGCTTATCTGGATGATATAGTCCTTCCAAAATTTTTGGTGACTTCTTGTTTGCTTATCTGGATGATATAGTCCTTCCAAAATTTTTGGTGACTTCTTGTTTGCTTATCTGGATGATATAGTCCTTCCAAAATTTTTGGTGACTTCTTGTTTGCTTATCTGGATGATATAGTCCTTCCAAAATTTTTGGTGACTTCTTGTTTGCTTATCTGGATGATATAGTCCTTCCAAAATTTTTGGTGACTTCTTGTTTGCTTATCTGGATGATATAGTCCTTCCAAAAAGGGTCTACTCTTAAAAGAAAGAACTTCTGCATAAGGAGGAAATTCTTTTCTTTAAGAGTTGATCCCCATTGAAAAGGGAGGCAAAAAGAAAATTTTAGAGTTGCTTCCCATGAAAGTGTATCCATTCATGGTAATCCAAGCTGCAAAGTGAGGATTGATCTGTATGATATTTATGCTGGTAGTCATTCTTTCCTGTGTTTCTGATGTAATTTAATAAATAGCAAGGTTTAATAAAAAGCTGTATAACCCTTTCGACTGTCTTCCAGAGTTATATACACAGCTGGCGCCTGTTATCTCCAGTAGTGATATTTAAAAACATAGAAAATGTTCAGGCTTATTTCAGATTTATACTGTACATTGCAACCCTTCGCAAACAGTATAATTTCTGATCGCTTGAACTAAGTTATTGAGAGACAACTACACTACACGGTTGTCTCAGCCATTTTAGCCAACAACTGTTAAGGGTTTCCCAGATGTCAGGTACCACTGAAGACGCTGTCTAGAGGACATAAGTCAGGCAGTAGTAGATGGCACCAGAGAAATTAACATTATTGTAAGCTGATAAGAAGTTTGAGCTGAGACACGACAAAACCAACAAAGTGGTATTTGCGCCCAGCAAAGACTCAGATCAGCTTGGTCATCCACCCAGTCTGATTAGACTCTTCACTCTCCAAATTTAGCTATTACAGACTC
This sequence comes from Ctena decussata, assembly GCA_963989385.1. Lineage (NCBI taxonomy): Eukaryota > Metazoa > Mollusca > Bivalvia > Lucinida > Lucinidae > Ctena > Ctena decussata. The sequence continues at coordinate 23,738,800 of OZ022502.1, forward strand.
ATAGCTACCCTTTAAGCACACAACTAAGACTCTGATCAGACTTGGTGACTGCCCAGGCAAATCTGACTCTTCACTGGGCACTCATGCCACTTTGTTGGTGTTGTCATGTCGCAGCTCATATACATTGAACATTCCTATAATTATAGTGGCAACAGGGTTTCCTGCTGGACAGACCCCACTAAAGACCCGCCTAGAAGAGATAAGATTAGCAGTAGCAGATGGGGCAAGAGAAATTGACATTGTCATAAACAGACAGTTGGCTCTCACTGGGGATTGGAAAGGTATATATGTGAATAATCCAAAATATTCCGATCTTTAGGAACAAACTTTTTCTTGTAAGATTGCTCTACTGGAAGAGAAACTCTTTCCTAATAAGGGAAGGAATCTGGAAACCAAAATCCCTGTTGTAAAAATGGTGGAAACACATGGATACACACATACACCATAAATACGACAGGTACTGTCTACCGGTAATTACATTTAAAGTTACATGGTCTGTAACTTCAAGGAATTTATTTTTGGTGGCAATGTTTCTTATTTTCAAGAATACAGTAATTTAGCCCAGGTGGCCATGAAACACTCATGATAATAACAAATCTAAGCCAGTACTGCTACAAAAACAATAGTAATTTAGGTAAACTATTAACTGTCTAGAATTTCATTCGTCCCGAATGTAATTACTTGAAAGTAAAAAGCTCCTCTTTTCACAGAGGTTATGCCCTTTTCATGCATTTGTCAGGTGTAATGAAAATATTTATGATGAGAACTTAGTTTTACTCAACTTTTAAAATTGCTAAAAATAAAATATATAAAAGTTGTCAAAATGATCAAAAGTTACAGACCATATAACTTTAACATATAAAGAGCACATATTCATTGAAGAAGAATGGGGAAAAAGCAACTTTTTAGCTCACCTGAGCCAGAGGCTCCGGGGGAGCTTATAGTATGGTCAGGCTCCGTCGTCCGTCGTCCGTCCGTCCGTCCGTCGTCCGTCCGGCCGTCCACAATTTCAAACGACTTCTCCTCTGAAACCGCTGGGCTGATTTTAACCAAATTTCATATAGAACCTCCTGGGACCTTAGGAACAAAAAGTTGTTCAAACGGTCCTGGTCACATGACCAACATGGCTGCCATGCCCATATATGGTAAAAACCTAAAAAAATCTTCTTCTCCAGAACCAGTAGGCCGATGGCCTTGAAACTTGGTATGTAGCATCGGGTACGGGAGTACTACCAAGATTGTTCAAATTATGACCTTGGGTTGACCTTGACCTTTTTTAGGGTAAGGTCAAATTTGCTTCCTTGTGCATTTATATGGCAAAATGCTAGAACATAAGATATCTTGGAAACTGTTGAAGATTTTGGGCTCAAAATTGGTATCTAGTCATCTTAATGAGTACATGAAGATTTATGAGTACAAGAGGTCAAGGTCATTCTTTGACCTTTGACCTACAACTGTCATATTTTGACAATTCCAAACAATCTCCTCAAAAGCCCCTGGGCCAGTTAAAAAACAAATTTCATATAGAGCCTCCAGGAGTTGAGGGAACAATAACTTATTCATACGGTCCAGGTCACATGACCAACATGGCCGCCACGCCCATATATGGTAAAAACCTTTAAAAATCTTCTTCTCAAGAACCAATTGACTGATGGCTATGAAACTTGGTATGTAGCTTTGGGTACTCGAGTACTGTCAAGATTGTTCAAATTATGACCATGGGTTGACCTTGGTCTTTTTTACGGCAAGGTCAAATATGGGAAAATGCTAGAACATAAGATTTCATGGAAAGTTTTGAAGAGATATGCCTAAGAATTGGTATATACAGTTATCTTAATGAGTACATGAAAATTTGTGAGTACAAGAGGTCAAGGTCATTCTTTGACCTTTGACCCAGAACTCTCATATTTTGACAATATCAAACAATCCCCTAAAAAACTGCGCCAATTGTAACGAAATTTCATGTAGAGCCTCCAGGGATTGAGGGAATGAAAATTTGTTCAAACAGTCCAGGTCACATGACCAACATGGCCGCCAGGACCATATACAGTAAAAACCTATAAAAATCTTCTTCTCCAGAACCAATTGACCGATGGCCTTGAAGCTTGGTATGTAGCATTGGGAATTCCAGTACTATCAAGATTGTTCAAAATAATGACCTTGGGTTGACCTTGACTATTTTACTGCAAGGTCAAATGTGGGAAAATGCTAGTACATAAGATTTCATGGAAAGTTTTGAAGATTTATGCCTAAAAATTGGTACATGTATCTACAGTCATCTTAATGAGTACATGAAGATTCGTGAGTACAAGAGGTCAAGGTCATTCTTTGACTTTTGACCCAGAACTCTTTCATTTTGACAATATCAAACCATCTCCTCAAAAGCCCCTGGGCTAATTTTGAAACCAAATTTCATATAGAGCCTCCAGGGAGTTAAGGGAATGAAAATTTTTTCAAACGTCCAGGTCACACGACCAGCATGTCCTCCCTGCCCATATATGGTTAAAACCTTTAAAAATCTTTTTCACCAAAACTAATTGACCGATGGCCTTAGAGTAACTTACTCTAGAGTACTGATGCTGAATGGACCCAGGTGAGCTACAGGTCCAATGGTCCTCTTGTTTTATTTCCAAAACTTCTTTTCTCTTTCTGCCTGAGAAGCAGTTTACACTTGGAAAGAATTCCCTCTCCAAACAGAAATAGAAATGTTAAAAATTTAGGTCTGCTTCAGCAACACACTGCAAGCTGTAAAGCCATTTTGCTTTCATTAAAGATAAAATGAGCCGCAACAGGACAAAACCAACAAAGTGGCATGTGCACCCAGAGAAGGCTGATCTGAGTCTTGGGTGGGCACATATGCCTATTTGTTGGTTTTATCTTCTTGTGGCTCATATGTTGTTCAAGGTGGTATTTTTCTCCATTTATAGGTGTATACGATGAGGTGCGGCTGATGAAGGAGGCATGTGGTGAGGCCCACCTGAAGACCATCTTAGCCACTGGAGAACTGGGTTCCTTAGTTAATGTACATAAGGCCAGTATGGTCTGTATGATGGCAGGTATGAAAATAATAGTTTAAGGTGAATAGGTACACTTTCAGGGGAAGCAACTCTTGAGAACCCACTGTCAGAATTTCTCTCCCAACATTGAAAGTATTTTAAAAGCAATACCAATGAAATGGTATTTTCTAGTAAATATATCCTATCATAACTTTTACAGTTCCCTTTGTGTCTCCCTTCTTAAAAGGGATCAGCTCTTAAAGGAAAGGATTTGCTCCTTTGGAGCAAATTCTTTCCTTAAAGAGTTGACCATTTTGAAAGGGCTTCTTCATATGGAGATGCAAAGAGGAAGTCAGTAAAGTTACTACCCTTTGTAAAAATGGCAGGGAAAAGATTGAGGTGAACCCATTACCTTTAAATATAAGTGATTGGGAAATAGTATATCAGGGTAGCTTGAAATTACAAATAAGACTCTCACCTTGGGCTAACCATGTTAAAATTGAAACAGTTCTTGTCAAAAGTACTACTCTGTCAAGAAAGTATTATAAGATCAATACTAATGAAATGGTTACAGGTATATTCTAGTAAAAATATATCCTGTCATTGCTGCTGTAGTTCTTAGCTACTGACTATTTATTGCCTTGCCTGTGACTAGCAGGAGTGAAACATGTAGGTACGTAATACTCATTTGAGGGTGTTTGCCGTATGAAGAGATAGATAGATACTACTTTTCTGGCCCCATTGGTGGAGTAAATTTTGCATCGAGTTTTCTGGATCAGCTTTGGTTTGTGACAATGCACAGACATTATGCCTAACAAATAGATCAGCTCTAGCAGTGAATTGTTGAGTAATAATTCACTCTTTGGAGGTCAGTTGTAAAGTAGATCATATCACAAGCTCGGAATGTGAGTGATATATCTACTTACAAATAACCAACAGATAGTGAATTATTACTCAACAGTTCAGTGCTAGAGCTGAACTATTTTGGTTTTAACACTCAAAAATACTGAAAAAGTCAGTTTGCATGTCAGCTGTAAAGTAGATCATATCACGAGCACAGAACGGGAGCGATATATCTACTCACAACCGACCAACAAACAGTGAATTATTACTCAACAATTCAATGCTAGACCTGAACTACTTCAATTCTAACACTCAAAAGCACTGAAAAAGTATTCTTCTCATTCAAATTCTCCCAACCTTCCAAAACAGTGAATTGTTGCAGAATAAAACACAGAAACTTTCCATTGCTTCTATAGGCACTCTGTGTTAGAATTAACAACGAAATCCTAATAACATCACTTTAATAAAGGAAAGTGGGTTTATTCAGAGCTCCAGATTAGAAAGGATATTGATTCTAGAATCAAGTCTGGTCAAGGTCATGACTCTTCTTTGGCTACTGGATTATTTCATTCATATCATCAGCTGACTCATCTCTACATAGCACAGAAATCACCAACTCTTGATATCTCCAAGTCAAGGTTCATCTCAAACAACTGATGTCTCAAAGTAAATTTTCTGGTCCCAGAAAATTTACTTTGAGATATCAGTTGTTTGAAATAAAAAGTAGTAAAATTCTAAATAAAAAATGGAAATATGTCCAACTGCATTTCCTTTGATATGAGGGTACTTTGAGATATCAGTGTTCGAGATATCGAAAGTTGACTGTACTAAAAATAGCTATAAAAGGCCCAAATCAGCCACCCACACAGTGGATATATGAAGTTCCATATTAAGATCTTTCTCAACAGGTGCAGATTTTATCAAGACATCGACAGGGAAGGAGGGGGTGAATGCTATACTGCCTGTAGCTTTGGTAATGGTCAGAGCCATCAGAGAATATTTCTACAAAACTGGCTATAAGGTAAGTTCTAGGTGATGGAACTATTTACACTTACAAAGAGAGACAACATTAAGACTTCATTAGGGGAACTTGCGAGTAAAGCCCCGTTTCAAAATGGCGGGGTATCACGCAGTCGTTTGGGATGCTTTCATTAAAGAAAGAATTTTTTCTAAGGGTTGGAATTTCATCCCTTTATCATATGACGTCGCATCTGAGAGTGTAATAAAGCCATGCATTAAATGCGATAATCCACTAGTGGATTAAATATGCAAATTACGTCGTAACGTTATGCGTTAACGTTCATAAAACGTCGCGTTTTCTAATGGCGAAATTGTGACGTTTTAGTGCAAACTTTGCTAATGAAATGCGATTTTAGTGTCATATGATAAATAGAATCTTGCATTCGTGCTCCTGTATTATTGAATTAATTAAACTCGTTGGTGAAAACGATAAGATGCTCGGCAAAGCCTCGCATCTTATCTTTTTCCCCAACTCGTTTAATAAATTCAATAATACATGAGCACTCATGTAAGATCCTCTATTTACGACATAGAAGGGAGGCAAAATAAAAATGGCTGAGTTTTTACCTCAAAAACATTTCCATTCACCTTAACCCCTAATGCATCAAAGCTGCCCCTACATCCAGCAAGATTATGTGAGTTCTAAGTGAAATGAGATCCTTGAACTCAGAGCAGGAAAAGCTTAGGTGTGCAAACAGTGCAGACCCAGGTCAGACTGTACCTAGCCCACTTTTCCTTCTGACTTCCATACTTTTACAACATAAGGTGCAGAGGTTATAAAACTTGAGTACATTCTCTAAGTCAAAATAAAGCACACTGACTGGCTGCTTCTGAGCATGTGTTCGGTAGCAGCCAATCAGTGTGCTTTATTTTGAGTTTGAGAATATTCTCAAGTTTTATAACCTCGAACCCTGTTTTCAGTTTGGTCCTCAAGTCCTCAAACCATGCCTCTCTGCACATGGCAGTGTGAGTGCATCATCATCAGGAATTCGCAAGGGGCAGGATGGAGACTGTAGGCTGAGTGATTAAATTATTTGCATTTGCAAATAGCAGCTTGTTAGGAACTTTATTACTGCTGTAAATTCAAATTTTTTGTTTTCCATCGTTGATTTATGTAAAATGTCTCTGAAGATCACATAAATATGTTGTAACAAGCAAACTTGATATGTTTGAACTAGTGAGATGTTGCATTATGTACATATGTAAAAAAAATTGTGTTACACTTGGCTGGCTACCCTGTTCAGTTTCCTTGGATTTTGATATAATGCCAGTTGGCTGTTCAGTCAAACCTGTCTTGAGCAAACATCATAGGGAAGGGCCAAAACTGCTTGCTTGAGGCAGGTGCTTGCTTAATACAGGTCAACAGTGAAACTGTTATCTTGGAATATGAGCGTTTGACCTATAAAAACAGGGCCGTTCTTAAAGCAGGTAGCCTTTAAAACAGGGTTGACTGAATTTACATTCTGTGAAACGGCTTCAAATTTATACAAGCAAATACAAAGACTTCACTTAAAAATATTGAATTTTCAGGTGGGATTCAAACCAGCTGGAGGTATCCGTACTGCCAAAGATGCCTGTACCTGGCTCTCTCTCATGAAAGAAGAACTTGGGGACGAGTGGACCGCACCAGAGTTGTTCCGTCTTGGAGCCAGTGCCTTGCTAATCGATATAGAGAGACAATTATTCCACTATGTTTATGGAAGATATGCCGCTGCTCATGAGATACCTATGTCATAAGGAGGAGTCAATGGCAGTCTGCTGGGGCCGTATTTATAAAACTTAAGTGGTTGCTATGCTGTTGCTAGGGCTAAAACTGTATGAAGGAGATTCCCTACAGCTATGAAATTTGCTCTGGAGGAACAGTCTTTTTCAGACTGTTCCTCCAGAGCAAATTTCATAGTTGTAGGGAATCTCCTTCATAGAAATTCCTCCTTAGCAACAGCATAGCAACGACTTAAGTCGTTTTATAAATACGGTCCCAGGTGCTCTAGATATTGTGGGGTTTTAAGGATGATTTGCTGATGCTTCTGGTAATGACCCCTCACAAGTACTGTTTCTGTGAGGAAGTCTAGATACCGGGGGTATTCATTATTGTTGTGGGATAATTTTTCATATTTGTCAAAAGCACATCATATGTTGTTATCCTCAGTCAGAGCTCAGGATAAGAAGGGGTAACAAGGATATTTTAGAGAGAATTTTTTCTTACTTCTCACTGAAACCATTCATTGTAACCCCCCATTAGAACCATCTTGGCAAGATGGTTTTAATTAGGGGATAACTGTCTTGAATATTGTCATTTGGGGAGGTAAATCATCGGTTTTATGGTCGAAAATTTCGTTATACGGCGACGCGCCAGCGGAGCCGTAGACCGAAATTTGCGACCATAAAATCGATGATTTACCTCCCCAAATGACAATTTTCAATGCAGTTATCTCCATTCTAATGCACTTTCCTACATACTGAGAGTAACAAAAGATATTGTATTGTACATTTTCACCTTTCATGATGTACTAGTGTGCACCCGTTACAAGGGCCGTCAGCAACGTAAAACCAAACGTCAACCAATGAGAAGGGACATTTCTTAATGACGTCGGGTCAGCGACAGTATATCATAGAATATACTGTCGCAAATTTTTGACGTTATCCAATCAGATGTCACGTAATATTTGTAAGTGCATTAGAATGAGGGATCACAGCATATGTTTTAATGGACAAGTAAGGAAAAATAACCTCATTTATCCCTGTTACTCCTACTTATCTGCATCACTGCCTAGTAGCATGATATCGCCAAAACGGTTCTTACTATTTATTCACAATTTCATGGCAACATATACATCAAGTACATACGTGAGCTAATGGATTGGACGTAGGCTGTGCCTATATTTGTCCTCTCCATTTAGTATAGCGATACAGATACATCTGTTTTATGATGACATGAATGTAAGTGCTATACAAAAATTTTGCAACTAAAGAGTACAATAAACAATGGTAGTACTTGAATTGACATGAACATGAATTTAAATTTGTACAGGTGATGATATGAGGCTCATCAATTCATGTGATTTGAAACAATGTGGCAGTGACAACAAGCAGAGGCTCTGATCAGACTGCACTAAAGTCTTTTGTCACATCAGCCATTCATGGAATGGCCCAAACTATACAGCCAACAGTGAGGCCCTATAGACCCTGTGTTAACAATAAGGATGATCTGAATATCAGAGCTCTAGATAAGAGGGGTATTTGATGATAATTGAGGGACAATTTTTTTCATTTCTCATTGAAACCATATGTTGTGACCCCTCATCTGAACCGTCTCGTCGAGACGGTTCAGATGAGGGGTCACAACATATGTTTTTATGCAGAATTAACAAAAATTATCCCTTATTATCCTCCCTCTTATCTAAGGCTCTGGAATATTTTCTGACAAAACTGCATCATTGTTGGAAGTCACATGATGCGGCTCATATTAACATTTGCATGAATAATGACTACCTACACATCTATATGAATTCTAACAGTTCATAATTGTGGTTCACAACATACCTTTTCATGGAAATTCAACACAGATAATCCATAGTTATCTCCAGACTCCTTATCTAGAACTCTGATTGAGGGGCCACAACCTATTTTTAACGAGAAAATTGGGAAAAAAGATTTTAGAAATTACTTATTCAAAACAGGTTTATGGCTGGTCTTTGAAACTCAGGCAGTTCTGATGAGAGGCCATTACAAACAATATATTATCCTATTAAACATCCCGAGGGGGCATTGCATTGTACAAAAGGGCCGTTATTTAGAGCCTAAAGTGTAGTAAATCAGCCACTGCTGAAATACCTGTAATTAAAGGTAAAAAGGTGAATGTGTATACTTTCAAAGGAAGCAACTCTACTATAGCTTGCTTCCCATCTCAGTGTGGGGGTCAACTCTGAAAGGGAAAGAATTTGCTCCCTTTGGAACAAATTCTTTCCTTTGAGGGCTGACCCCATTTCAAAGAGCTGTCTCATCTGGAGAAGCAACAGGGATTCATGCAGGTTAACATAAAATGAATTTTGGAAAAGAGCCAGGGGGCATTTATTAGAGCATGGGCATTTATTAGGATTAATACGGTAAGCTTTGATGAAGAGTAGAATTATCAAGACCCTACCATATCTGGAGTTCTGAGCCACAGTTTTCAGCATTCCATGCAGGTGTGTAGTGCTAAATTTTAATTTGAAAGAACAGATGCTAGTCAGTGTGCATATACACCATGTCATATCCAGAATCCATTTTTAAACAATGTACAATCATAGTTTGTACGTACAATCATAGTTTGTAATTTTCTTAATCATAACATTTATTTTGGTGTCTTCCTTTCATATGGCAGCTAAGCTACCTGTCTGTCTATCAGTTTGGACAAAAACACTGGAGCAAATGGTACAGACTTAGATGAGGTTGCTCCTGTGGGAGCAGTTTTAAGATTATGGATACTGTAAAACACTTATATTTGGCCGCAGCAAAATTTGGTGGTTTTTCTGAATGGACCTATTGGCGGATTTTTATTTTGGCGGGTTGGTGATTTCTAACATACAAAACATCTCTGCTGATGTTGTATTGGCCCCTTGAGTTTGAGCTCTACATTGTCATGGAGATTACAGTAATTGCAATCAAAACTGTTTTAATACAGACTTTGTGGTCAAGCCTATTGCTCTATCACAATGAAATATTTTATCGTGAGGTATCACTGCAAGCTTCTTACTACAGTTTCGTCATTGTATATGATCGTGATTGGCCAGCTGAAAAAAATGCCAAATTAGAATGCCGCCAATTTAAACTGATAAATCATCAGTTTAAATTGACGGCATTCTAATTTGGCGATTTTCTTCTTTTCCACCAATATCGCCAAAATTAAATGACCGCCAAATATAAGTATTTTACAGTAGATAGCTGGGCAGGTTTGCGTGCATTTCAACAGTATTTCAATCATATCAGGACAATGGGAGGGTGATTATGAAGGGCTCTGTGAAATGAAGCACATGTAAGGCTCAGTTAGAACCATGCCTCCATCGGCACTGGAACTCAGGATTGGGTGATTTAAAGTCTGGAGCCCCTACCACTTGGCCACACAGAGAATTCAGCAGTTTTTAGAGGTGTTCAACCGGAACCTAGATTACTGTAATGTGTGTAAGTATTGGGACACCTGAATTAATGAATTTTCTATTTGTCCCAAATGGAAAATTTATTTAAATGTCCCAAAATTTAAACACATTAGGGTGTAATGTGCATAAGTATTGGGACACCTATAAAAATGAATTTTCCATTTGTTTCAAATGGAAAATTTATTATTTTAGGTGTCCCAATGTTTAAGCACATTGTCAAAGGAGCGGCTGTAGTGTAGTGGATAACACTCTGGACTACCAATCCAGGGGTCGTAAGATCGATACCCCACTTCTTCAGTCTGTCAGATGAGACTTTAAATCGAGGTCCCATCTCTATATGACCTCCTTGTTGGTGGGACATTTAAACTCGAGTTCACTCACTCACCCACTCACTTGATCAAACTCCTCAAAATATTATTACATTTTAATATTTTAATAATTCTCTATGGTACCATATTGTTTTACTGATCAGTACCTGAAAAAGCTATTTTTTGTTACAGTTTTATTCTTTTGTTTGGTGGGGGTTTGAGAGATTGATGGATATGTAATTGAGCCGGACACGACAAAACCAACAAAGTGGCATGTGTGCCTAGCAAAGACTCTGATCAGCCTGGACAGCCACCCAGTCCGAAGAGAGTCTTTGCTGTGCACTTAAATGTTAGCTAAGGGTCAAAGCTACCTCCATGCTGACATCAAAGACTCCGATCAGACTGGGCAGCTGCCCAGTCTGATCAGAGTCTTTGCTGGGTGCACATGCCACTTTGTTGACAGCAACTATTTAAAAAGTTCTTAAAATTGTGATATCTAAAAATAATTACCACAGTTGTCCTAAATTGGATCAGTTCAATTTTACAGTGCAGGCAAGCAGATAGATTGGCAAACAGTGTAGGCCCTGATCTGATCTAGGACTGCACTGTTTGATCAGACCTAGTTGTCTCAGTACATTGAATTTTTAATGGTAGCTTTGAATTGGTTGTTATGGTAACAAAGCTATGACGGTTTAGCTATCAGTTCCTGTCTGCTAGGACAAACATTACCATTTCTCTTTCAATTCCAGTAGGACCCCAGCAGCTCAGTGGATTCAGCACTGGCCTGCTAAGCTAATGGTCCAGATTTGAATCTTGCTGAATGTAGAATTCTTTCCAAGTGTAAATGGGGTTCCATTTAGGACAGCCTTTCATTATCATCATACCATCCTCTCAGTATGATCGAAATACTGTTAAGAGGGATGTAAAACTCAATAGTATCCATCAGTTAGTCTGCAAGGGCATATACTCTTATGGCAATTGTGTATCCAAAACTAAGTTCTCTCAGGCAAATATTTTTTTCACAAAGTACATGTGCTAGGCACCCATTTGTCTGTTCAGCTCATATATACATATGCCCATTAAAGACTCAGATCAGTTAGGGCAGCAGCCCAGTCTGAACAGAGTGCAGAGTGCACTTAGATGGTAGCTAGGGGCCTATGCTAGCCCCATGCTGTCAGCAAAGACTCCAGTCAGACTGGACAGATGCCCAGGATGATCTGAATCTTCACTGGGCATACATGGGACTTTGTTGGTTTTGTCACGTTGCCTGGCTCATATAGTGTTGATAGTTTAGCTAGATCTGTTAGACATGTATACTGCATTTTGTTATGATCATTAGAATGTTCATTTTATAAAATATTCTTTGATTGTTGATGAGTATATAGTTTAAGAGATTGTTGTTGAGTATATGGTTTATGAGACTGTAAAAGATTTCCTCAATAAAATGACTGAACTAGATAGTTTATACAACAGGGAGAAAAAATGGGCCCACTCCTATACATTTTATTTTTACCATTTTATTCAAGTTTGTCAAAAGAAGTTTTTCAACAAAATTAATGTGCATCTCAAGGATGTTTTACTTGACAAAAGTGGGCGGATCATGGTCCTTTACAATGACAAAACTGCAGTGAGAAGCTTGCAACGATACATGTACCTCAGTAAAATATCAGATCAATTTATACTGCTGATAGAGCAGTTGGGTTTATAATTGTATAACTGTAAATGTGAAAAGGTTGTGTCTTTTATCTTTGCTAGATGATATGTCCATGTATAATCTGACCTTTATGCCATTCTATACTTAGAAGTTTTAAATTATACTTGAGAAGTAACTTCATTCTTTATTATTTTTCATGCTATATTGTTAGAGGAGAATAAAGTTTTATTTTGTATATGTTTGTCATGGTCATTTTTGCTTGTAACTTAAAGTTGTCATTAACCTTTTTTGACCAGTGGACTTGTCAATCCATATTATTGGGATGAGTTCCTTTCTAGTTTTAGGGGTTACTGGTGGCTGTTTTCATTCTTTTTCTTCTTCTTCCAGAACTTGGACAGGATTCCTCGTTGGAATGTATGTTGTCCAGCGAGAGGGAATGGGACAGCCACCCTTCGGAAATACTAAAACCTGTCTGTACAGTTTTAAAACTACCGTAAAATACCAAATATTGGGACACCAAAATAATTACCATAATTGTCCTAAAATTGGAACAGTTTGGTTTAACAGTGCAGTAATATGTCCAATGAATGCAAATGGGATGACAAATAGTGTAAACCCTGATCGACTGCTCCTTGAGGAGCAGTCTGATCTGGGTTTGCACTATTTGCTCAGACCTAATTGTTTCAATATATAGAGTTTTTATGGAATTTTATGCATCTTAATCAGGACTAATAGGCTGGAGTGGATGGGAAGGCTGCAGATATCAGGGCAGTCGTGAACTCCTTCAATGTCTGGCAGTCTGTCACCCTTTTTGGTTGTCAGACCCATTCACTGATCATTCTGGAGAAGAAGGAATATTTGTTCATTTTTATTGTATTTTGCAACAAAATTCCTGTAGGCAGAGTGCAGAATCTGCACTGGGTCTGCAACTTTTGCATAAGTCCCTAAAATGTGTTTTAAACGGGTTCACTTAACATTTCATTATGCAATTTCATTAGACTTTTGAAATTGGACTGATCCCTTGTATTTAGTCACAAGGACCGTAGTGTTGAGAAAAAAAAATACCAGAAGAGCAGTCTGGTCAGGGTTTTCAGTCATATTAGCTTTTCCACCCTTAGAGGCTTTTTTGTCCAATTCTCATTACATTGATCCCCAGGAGGCTCAGCAGAACGAATCTATGAGATACACCTCCTGGCACAGAGTCTGTCTGTCCGTGCCCTCCAATTCGAGGAGCCCCAGTAGCTCAATAGGTTAAGTGGTACCTGCTTATCCTGGGCTCAAGACCCGCTGGAGGCGGATATCTTTCCAACCGTGAACAGGGTTCCATTGCACACATCCTTTCATTATTACTCTCCCATAATTCTGATGTGACTGAAATACTGTTAAAAAGGACATAAAACCGCAAGAATCCATCCATCTCCAACTCGAAAAGGAGAATCATAGGCTGATCATTGCAGATTATACAAATGATATGAAACAGAAGCAATCTGTTGTACATGCTCATACTTTCCAAACAGTGTAAACCAAGACAGGCTTCTTCTAAACTAACTGAATTGGGTCTACCTGCCATTCGGTCTGCCTATCATTCTGCAACCTTTTCTTGATACATCGCAGACAGTTAATCAAAGGGCTCTGAAGCCCTGAAATGACAGATTCTATCAGAAAGATGGAATGCTTACTCTAGAAAAGTAACTCATTGGCCAGCATGAACGACTGTCTTATCAGAGTCTCCCTTATTCTTATCTGCAGACTGTGCATCATGAAGACTATACCTCGCCAGTTTCTGCGCCATACCTCTATCCTCAGCATTTAGAAACCTTGATTTTGGGTAGCACATCATTTAGATTAGAAAGGTGATTTCTCTCTTATTGGTTAAGTAAGGAAGCAGACAGCCTTGTGGGACGATAAATACGGTTTTGCCATTATGCCGCGATGTTTGGCTCAATCAAATGCCGATTAAGTAATGTATTCGGTCAAAGGTCAGATAATGGTGCCATTCTGATTCAGAAACTGTAAAGGTGTAGAACTTTATAAATTCGGGTTTTCGGTGAGAATAGTTAAGATTAATGAATAATTGCAAAATAGATTCTTCTAGTTTCGATTTCCATTATAAAGGGGGTTTAATTTGATTTTTATTTTTCTTCAGAATTTCCTGTAATTTAAAGCCAACAGTGTATGTCCTGACTAGACGCTGTTTTCTGATCTTGGTATACACGTATTCCTCAAGACTTCTTCTTTTTTACGATAAGCGTAAATTAGCCTACTGCGCACAAGTTCAGTTACCGTAATGACCCCGAAATGCTAGAACAGCCGGTGTAGACCCAGATCTGAGCAGGGTGCTTTTAGCATACTGCGCACAAGTTCAGTTACTGTAATGACCTGAAATGCTGGAACAGCCGGTGATGATCCAGATTAAAACAGGGTGTTTCTAGCCTACTGCGCACAAGTTCAGTTACCGTAACGACAAAAAGAAAATGCTGGAACAGCCGGTGTAGACCCAGATCCAAGCAGAGGGTGCATTTGTACATTGCTTTGGCAATACATCAGTGTAGACCTTGAAGTCTGAAAGACTGGAGATCCCGATCAAGTTTCATGAAATGTAAACTCTAGAAGGCTATTAAAAATTATTACAGTTTTCCCTCTGTGTCTGTGGCGTATATTGGACACAGGGTAGTATACACAGCATTCAGTGCTATCAATAACTGGCGTAGTGATATACACAAATTCTAGCCGTACTATATTTCATTTCGGATGTACATGTATACTTGGCGGTGAAAGCCAGTTCCAATATTTGGCCTACGACAGCTAGAAATGACAGATAGAATCTGTCATAAAAATCACCTTGTTCAAAGGTTTGCCCAAATTTTGAGCTATTGTTATGCTATAATCATGCATTTTTTTGCGAATTGCAAGAATATATCATTGTGAGACCCTTAAGAGATAACTACATTTTGGTGACCTTGACCTCAGCTCAAAGGTCACCGAGGATTGGTGGATTATAATGTTTAATTTAGTACTTAAAATATGCTGGGGGGGGGATGCCTTGGCGAAAGACATGGTTTTAGCTCACCTAAGCTCAAATCTTAGAAAAACATTGTGTACATTCTAAAGGGGTGCAGCTTTGATCCAAACATAATGAATCTTGGTCAGAATGTTTATCACTATTAAATCTAGGCCAACTTCGAAACCGGGTCATGCCAGGTCAAAAACAAGGGCACTTAGAAGAACCTTGTGTACACTCTGGAGGACACAGTTTTGATCCAATCTTCATGAATCTTTGTCAGAATGTTATTCTGCTTGAAATCTAGGCCAAGTTTGAAACTGGGTCAGGTGTAACACTGGGTCAAGTTTTGGAAAACTTTGTGCTCACAATAGAGGCATCTTTATCCAGTGGTCTTTGTGAAACTTTGTCAGAATGTTTGTTTTACCAATATCTAGGATATGTTTGAATATGGGTCATGTTGGTTCAAAAATTAGGTCAGTTGGTCAAATCATTGAAAAACATTGTGTCTACAATAGAGGCTTCATTTTTGTGGGGAGGGGGGGTGTGTGAGGGGGGAGTGCTTGAACATAACTTGTAGAAGATTGTGGTGAAAAAAGTTGATAAATACAGTCAACTAATTGGGGGAAAAGGAACATTTTTGAGTAATAAAGGTCAAGGCCATTTGTCTGATGCTTTGACAGTTTCACTTGATGACCCTAGTTTGATTGACCTTTGAAATTTTACTCAGGTGAGCGATACAGGCCCTCATGGCCCTCTTGTTTGCGTTGTATGCTAAAAGCCGCCAATCAAAAGTGTTAGTCAGAGAACGATTGGATTACTATTTTCACAACTTATTGTCATGTTTGTGTCACTGAGTAATTGGTGTAGCTACTAAACCATATTTGCAGTTCAGCTACAATACCTTGTAGAAAGAAACCGCCGGGCCCCTATTGGCAAGCCGTACTGGCCCGTCGGCGAATTCTCGAGGCTATTACTAAAACCTTGTACCGCACCGCACCGCATTGGGGTAAAATAGAGTACCGCACCGCCGAAGATTTCCGAACCCTACCGAACTTTACAACCTCTACCGTAGACAAAAAGTATGTTACTTAATATATGCTGATTCTGTACATAAGTTTTATTTATTAGATATGTTAATGTATTTGAAATAAATAGATACTTATATAATGCCAAAACTTTGATTGCCCAACCTCAAAAAGGATTTTAGTATCGGTTTTATTTATTTCAATCGCATGGTAGTCCCTGGCGTTTAGATTTAGTTTGTTTTACAGATAAAAAAGGACTGAGATATACTTTCAATATACATGTATATATTTTTGTTTAAGGTTACTTAATCTGTACAATCAATTTCCTAGATTTAAGCAAATGGCATATACCAATATATCTATCTGATTTTTTTTGTTCCTACTGGGGTCGGAAATAACTCTTAAAAGTATGCCTGAGTTGCAGTCACCAGAGAAATACATGTATAAATTATTTAGAGAAAAGCCTTGACATTATAATTTAAATTTGCCATATTATAATGCATGCATAGAAGCTATTCAAAGTATTTAAATTGAGAGTTTGCTTGCAGAAAACAGAAAAGTGAGATCTGATCTATATTGAGATGTATAAGTATTTTCGTTGACATAAATTCGACATGAAGTAAGTATTTATCGGTAGATTCATTATTTACTCTTAGAAAGAAAGACAGGAACAAATCTGTATCAAGAGTTGCATATATAATGTGAGTGCGGAAAAGTTCGGAATTTACTCGACATCGTACGGAAATTTCCGTAAGTGCGGTACAAGGTTTTAATCGGTGCGGTGCGGTGCGGTACAAGGTTTTAGTAACAGCCAATTCTCGACACTATCCGTACCCGAATCCGTTTGGCTAACCAAGGCCTTCCATTAAACTTGGTTCAGTGATTTGTCTTTCCTTCTATTTGTCTAAACTTTCATCCCATGCTCAAAATCTTTGAAAGTACATTTTCATAACACCAAGTACCCTGTTTATTTGGTTAAAAGACGGGATTTTATCCTTCAAAATTACCGCAAATTTGTTAATTAGTCATATGTATTTCATCTATGAAATCTTTTTTTTTTTTCAAAAACAATCCCAAATATCTAGATATGGATTTAAATCTTTGGGATTGTTTTATTTTTGAGATTGTTTTGTAAGGACAAAAACAAACCGGCCTATAACCGTAATAATACGACAGTTGATTAATCTGACGTGAGGCTAATCAGGGTTCGAGGTTATAAAACTTGAGATAAATCTCAAACTCAAAATAAAGCAAACTGATTGGCTGCTTCCGAGCATGTGTGCTCGGAAGCAGCCAATCAGTATGCTTTATTTTGAGTTTGAGCATGGGGGGAACCTCTAGGCCACATTTTTGACATTTAATAAAGAACAAAAATAAAGAAACTACCTGAAGTGCAGTTAATAACACTACTGTCGATGATAGCTGCTTTTTAGTATAATTAAAGGCCAATGGCCATGTCAGTAACCGTGAAATTTGAGTTTGAAAGGAGTCATGGCTGTAACAAAGGTCATATCTCTAACAGCTATCATGTTATCATATGATCAACTTCAAAAACAGCTGTCGAATTCAATATCTTGTGGCCTGCGTTTCGTACGCGTGGGTGTAATTTCCTACCATAAGCTTTAAGTTGATGGACAGATCAAGGGTCATAGCTCTGGAAGAAAGGACCATGATCGAAATGAAATGAGCTGCGACACGACAAAAGCATAAAAAGGCATATGCGCCCAGCAAAGACTCAGATCAGCCTGGGCATCCGCCCAGTCTGATCAGAGTCTTTGCTGTTCCCATGGAGATAGTTTAGACCTCTAGCTACCCCGCCGAACGAAGAGTCTGTTCGGACTGGACGGCTGCCCAGGCTGATCTGAGTCTGCGCTGGGCGCATGGTGTTCTCGTGTCGAGACTCAAATGTGATTTACTACCAGTGATGAGAAGATGAGAACAATTAGTTGAAGGCTTAATGAAAACCATTTGAGTATTGATGGAACTGTGATTGACCCTGACTTACATCAACAGACTGATCACCAAGGGCTATAACTCTGGAAGAAAAGATCCCATGCTGGCTTGGATAAAGCATTATACATTTCAGATGGTAGGAACAAGCTTTATCAGTTGAAAATAGAAGGAGGCAGCTACGAGCTGTGCACTGCTGGACTGATAAAAGGTTTTTACTAAAACAGCAACGGTCAAATCCAATCGGAACATCGCTCGGCCAATTCCATGAATCACGAAATTGGCCGAGCGGGGGTCATGAAATATGATCCACTTCAAATGGTGATAACAGTATCATGAAAGTTTCTTGAAGATCGGGCGAAAGTATAGGAGGAGTTGCAGCTGCAACTCGCTGGACTGATCAAGGGAAGTAACTATGCAAAAAGGGATTGACCCTGACCCTATCTACGGTAGACTGTGATAGATAATAAAAGTTTTATGAAACACCAGTAGAAAACTACAGGAGGACTTGCTGCCACAAGATTATCATTGTTGAACATATTAAGAGTTGTAACTCTGGCAGAAAGGGTTCCAACATGACTCTGATTTAAGACTTAAGATGCAGGTAACAGGGAGGCGGTCTGTGTTTATTCTCTTGACAGGAAACAATGCATATGAGCTCCTCTTTAAATAAAGTCAAACCTGTCTTAAGGGGTCACTCAAGAGAACCCCAAACAGTTGCTGCTTAAGACAGGTGACCCCTTAATACAGGTTCATTTACACTGTATCTGGGCTCAAGGGACCCAGAAAAGGTGACTGTTAAGGGCAGGTGACCCCTTAATAGAGGTGACTACATAAGCAGGTTTATTTGTACATCAATGATGTACCATATAGAAAAGAACACCCCCTGCATTCGCCACTGTTTTATACCATGATTATGTCATTTCCAATGTGACACTGGGAATTTCCTTTGACAGAGCTCTATTTACTGTATTGATCCTATTAAACGCCCCGAGGACGTTGCATTTTATGATAGGGGGCGTTATTTAGAGCATAAAGTGCAGTAAATCAGCCACTGCTAAAACACCTCTAATTAGCAGTATTAAAGTTAATGGGTAGACTTTCAGGGTGGGCAGCTCTGCTTTTTTTTGCCTCCCTTCTCAGCAGGAGTCAACTCATAGGGGAAGAATTTGCTCCTCTAGGAGCAAATTCTTTCCTTTAAGAGTTGACTCCATGTCAAAGAGCTACCTCATCTAAGGAAGCAAACGGGAATTTATGCAAGTTAATATAATTATGTTTTCGGAAAAAAGGCTGGGGCGTTTATTATAACACGGGCTTTATAAGGATTAATACGGTATTTCTGCAATTTAGTTCAAAGAGAGCCTCCTGTCGTGACAACCTGTTTACTTACCAGTAACAGAATACTCTCTTCCAAAAGTGGCAAACTCTTCAAGGAAAGAATTTGCTCTTCAGGAAATAATTTTTTCCTGTAAGAGTAGACCCCTATTGTGAAGGGAAGCAAAAAAGACAACCACAGAGTTGGATTCCCTAACACCTTTAGTTGTGCTCACAATCGGTATACCGCTCGGGCAATTCCGTGAATCAACGGAATTGGCCGAGTGTGCTCCGATTGCTGCGTTCAAATATATGGACTTCCAAAATGTATTATTGCATTGATTTCTATAGCAACCTATCCATCAGAGGTTTCAATACAAACTAAACACGGCCTTTTAACAGTATTGAATGAAGTGTTTTGCATGATATTGTTTGTTTTCTGTTTTCCAACAATTGTCCAATTGTTTGTTTTCCAACATCAGTATCACCTCTATTCAACGATGACATTTTGTATAATTACCTGGTAAAATGTCATAATACGTATCATCTCCTATACAGATGATATTGAGGGGCGGTCAAAAACTCTGAAATCTTTCAAAAAGAGTATCATCGAAAACGCAACATTTGAGAAGATGAATACACCTGTAATTGTATATCCTATGAGAAGGTACATGTATTCTAGGTAGCAGTTTTGAATATGCAGTCTGGCCCCGAGGTTATAAAACTTTTTTCATGCTCAACTCAGCTGAGCATGAAATTTAAAATGCCCATCAATATAAAAATACCAAGAAATTCAGCATTTTTCAGGCTCAGATAACCCAAGAAGGCTATTTTTTCTACTCATAAATATTAAAATGCCAACAATTGTTGGCATTTTCATATTTATCAGCAGAGAAAATTTCATGCTCAGCTGAGTTGAGCATGAAAAAAGTTTTATAACCTCGGGGCCTGGTTTGGTAATTTTGCCAACTTTGTGATTCTTCAAAGATTATAATAATTTTGTGACAGTGTCTGGCATTTTGAGCGTTGTGGAGGTGCGATGTTGACGTCACGAAACTTGAAATGAAAATGACGTCAAAAAAATTGCACGTAAAGTAAATTGGATTTCAGCGCACTGACCAATAAATTTCAAAGCGTCACCCATCTCGCGTCACCTGAAAAGAGTGGATTTCTATCGGCTCTTTAATTTTCTTCAAGTACACTCTTTAAGGAATGTTCGTATTATAGATCTTTGAAAAGCAGTGACACGAACTAGAGATATAAAAGTTTATCCAGCTGGTATGTAAATCCAAGCAATGGAATGAAAACAAAAAAATCGGATTGGTGCGAATTTCGGCTGCTTTTGCAGTAAACCTTTGCACTATTGCTTTGTGCTTCTCGAAATTTATTCTGGAAGCACTAGTAAATACAAAAATGTTAATAAAAACTAAATTTCCGATTTTCGCACCATAAGGCTCTAAATGTCAGACACTGTCACATATGTGTACAGATGCTTCTTTATCAAATACCCGTCTTCATATGACCTCGTTGTTGGTGGGACGTTAAACCCGAGTTCACTCACTCACTCACTTTATCAAATTTACAGCGGCAGATGCCCATCAATGCATTTTACTTCTTTCGATAAGTTGAACCCAAATATGACGAGTGGATTCGTCTATTTGGCTCTTTAGACTCGTCAATTTCCAACTTATAGGCCTTTATTATTTTTAAGTAAGTTTCAAATTTCTCACGGAAAATTATGTTCGATGCATGACAATGGTCGATAATAAAAGTACTTTTACTTTCCTGATTTTTTATTTGTGACACTCACTTGAGGGACAAGAAGTCAAAAATATATATAAATATATGTACGCGGGAATCGCCACATGCCAAAGACGGGATACGGGTGAGTTTGGGGTATATGGGTTCCAGTCAAGAATGCATTAAAGCAAAACGGATGAAAGGCAGGTCTGAGCAGGCATCGGACATACCTCGCCCAGCCACTTACTCACGTAACCCGCGAGACAGAGCAGTCGCTGGGATAAGTACGAGACGAATGGTGCTGTTAAACACTTTTACCAAATGACGTCGCTGTTATTCACTGTCAGTGGATAACGTCGTGTCATAAAAATCGTAAGATCACACGTGTAATAAATAACACTTTGGCGCGCACACGTAACGTCATTGACAACGTCCATGTCAACAATGCGGTTTCATATTGAAGTAATGTTCAGTTTGAAGGCGTTAAAATCCTATTTTAAAGGGTCATATGATAAAGAGAATCTTACACTCGTGGCCATTTCATATGAAATTTATAAAACTCGTCGAAGGCTCGTTTCATAAAGTTCATATGAAATGACCCCTCGTGTAAGATCCTCTATCTATAATGGGATTTTAATGCCTATAAACTGAACATTATTTCAATAAGAAAACGCATTGTTGAAACGGAGTTGTCAATGACATTACGTGTACGCGCCAAAATGTTATTACACGTGTGGTCATATGATTTTTATGACACGACGTTATCCACTGAGTAACAGCGACACCATGTGATAAATTTACATAAACGCACAGCAGACACAAATGAGTACCAGATTAGTACTGCATTTGAGATATGGCTTATACCGTTTCAATGAACTGTACATCGTGGCATCCCACCAGAAACGCCTCGAAGAGGCGATTTAAATAGAGCCTACTGTTTTCCACCTTCCTCTTTGTACTCTGGGTTGCGTTTCATGAACTTCGGCTTACATAATTGTTAAAAGTGAAGCCTCAGATTAGTATGCGTAAATACGCTGCCTGAGCCGAGTCTTTGCCATTCGCCACATTAGATAAGACACAATTTCATGTCGTGATTGTTGTCATGTCATGTCTGGTAACTTTTTAACTTATCCTTCAAACTTACACAGCACCCACCTGAACAGCACCCGAAGATATTCCGCCGCGAATCCATTGCTGTTTATGAATACATGAAACGCGGACGGGTGTATTGCTTTTTGCTTTTGATACTGACGTGTGAAAAAAAATTATCTATACAAAAATGGCTTGTTTGGGCAACTCATCCGAGGTAATTGTATAGTTTATTTAACAGTCCACTCATACAATAATAATAATAATAACAAGTGTGTAAAGTGCCGTGAGTCAGCCTTGAAACTTCTACCCGTACGGTAATTTCTGATTCTGATGATTTCTGAATCACAATTTTCATGTAAATCCAGTTTGGAAACAGACTTCTGCTTATGCCATTTCTAGGGGGCGAGGCTCGTGTTGCACATTGAACAACTCAGCAAAACTGAGTCTGCTATTTTCAGTTATTCATGGTCTGGTCTTTGGTTTCAAACATTATAACTCTCCAGAACTAATTTGATCGAAACTGTGATGAATGTTTGTTGTTGCTGGTTTTACAAGTACATTCAGCTCTCGATATCTCAAAGTCAAAATTCTTCACAAACTACTGATATCTCAAAGTAAATTTTCTGGGGCCAGAAAATTTACTTTGAGATATCAGTACTTTGAGATAAGAGCAGGTGAGATGTAAATAAAAATAAGGAATGTCTTCAAACGGTTTTCTTCGAAAGAAGAGGTACTTTTAGATGTCAGTGTTTGAGATATCGAGAGTTAACTGTAAGTCATAACGGAGCATCCAGACGAATCCATTCAGATACAACCTGGCATCCGCGAGTCTGTGCGTGAATGTTGCTTCGTTGATGATTTGAAACTTTAATTTCTGAAACTTTAAAAGAGTATTTATTTATGTTTATTTATTTGATTTATTTTTTTTTTATTTATTTTTTATTTCAGTAGTCGTCGTTCCACAGTGCGTTACACTATCTGTTTATATCAAGTCTGCATTTGATTTTAAATTGACAGTCCTGAAATCTTAAAATATTTCTTACAAGTATCTCTGTTTTCAGTTTCAGGAAGAAAACATTTCTCTCTGTGCCCAGGATGTTGCTTTAAATCATCCAGCGAGCCCTAGAAATCTTTTCGACGTCAACTATCCGTTAGCTGTTATATACGTTACTATTACAAGCGTCGTGAGTGTTACTGGAGTCGTTGGGAACAGTTTCATATTGTATGTTACAAAGAAAGAGAAGAATATGAATCAGACAGGCAAAATGTTCGTGATAAATATGGCGCTTGCTGATCTGTGTGTCTCTGCAATAGCAAATCCAATGTGTATAGTAGGTAAGACTAAGTAGATGATTTTTTTCAGTTAAAAAAGGTAAAAAGATAAGCAATGATCCAGGACTGATAACACTAGACCCCATATCCATTAAAAAAAACACACTAAAAGCCATAAGGGAAAGAAATGCATGTATAATGATCTCCCTATATCTCGAAGTCACAGCTAATCTCAAACAACTGATATCTTAAAGTAAATTTTCTGGTCCCAGAAAATTTACGTTAAGATGCCAGTAGTTTGAAATAACTGAGATGAAATGAGGGGCAAGCTGAGGCACGGGGGTTGGGGGAAGATAGTCCAAAGCTGAAAAACTGAAAAGTGGGTGGGGTAATTGGACCCACTGTAAATAAAAATAGGGAAACATACTTTTTCTTTACATATAATTGCATACTATGAGCAGCTTTAGTGTTTCACTTCATTTTAAACATATTTAACAAAAATAAATTCAGTAAATTTGAAAATGCCAAAAATAGATGTACTATGGATGACCGAAAATTTCACATACCCTTCTAGCGAAAGTCAGTGAGAGTTAGAGTGCAAATGTGATAATTGTTCAAAATCAATATCAAAACCTCTTTGTAATGTATATGTCTAGCTGTTAATGCTAAAATGTTTACCATTGGCTTCCCAAGACAGCTGCAGTAGGCAAAACTAGGCAAATTTGCATGGAAAGTGTCAGAGGTCCTTTGCAACAGTTCAAGATGTGCACGTAACCGTACGTACGAGGGTCATTTCAGAAATAGTGTAAATGAGTCGGTCATTCCCAGGAATGTTGACCGATTTTTGAAATTTATGTCTTAACTTTTAATTTTACATATCACCCAATAACATTCACTCAAAAAATTTTAGCACTGATATGTCTTCAAAATATGCATTGACAATTGTTGTTAGGGTAAGGACACTGAGTAGAAACGGACGGAATATTAATGTGAAGACAAATTCATATTTTCTTAACTCTGGATACAAGCAGCTCTGGATTGATACCTATAATATCTGTTATATTGAAAATATTCCAGTATAAAAAACATTATATTGGCCTTGCTAACACACAAGATTTACCTTGCAAGATAGGCTAATCATGGAACAATGCGCATTTCTGATGACGTCACTTCCTGTGCTAAATTGAAATATATAGTAAGTTGTTTAAACTTTGGTTTTGAGGTCAAATTAAGTGACAGTGGATATTTGGTGACAGATATGAAACAAAAAATAAATAAGATTTAATTCGTCATGCTTGTTTTCTGTTATAAATTATCTTTTACGGCACCTTATGCTCTTTTGTCAGTGGCCTACCTGATATTTTACGATAAGTTTCCCCACCCATTCACGTATTTCAACATCATTATGTCATATTAAATAACAGGTCTTTCAAGTCTTTATATCCGAATTTTTCTAACAATATGTCCCTCTAATTTTTGACATCAAACAAAGTTAAATATATTTAGCCTTTGTCTTTTTATTAGAAGATAATTTCATTTTATTGTTTTGTATTTTACTTTGCAACTTCCGGCGTGGGGTTTCTACACGTATCATCCGGTTTCATCAGTGTTTTGATGCCAGTTGTAACAAAATATCATGACCTAATCATTTCAGTAATAAAATATCTGTCATTTGTTGAAATTGGATGTGCTTGAGTCAAAACTCACTATCTTATTGATATAATGCATATATTATAACTTTGCATTTATAACCACCTGGCAGACAAAAAATCTCGTTTATTATGTTACTTGTGTAGAATCTGGAAACGCTTTCTGTATAACGTTCTTATTCTATATTTAAAGGACAGTATTAAGTGTTTCTTCATTAAAATATAACATTTTCTCATCGAGCAAACAGCAATAGAACACAAGGGACTTCCAGTGAAAATGTATAGTTTCCAGTATCCACAACCTTATGACGTATAAGCACGTGCTGTCATGCATGGGTGACTTAGCAATTCTTTTAACACATAACATTCTAAAGCACTTGAATTTACCTTTACAATGATATATAACACCGCCGCTAAATATCAGCCAATAGGCTACTCTGAGATCATTTACATTATTTCTGAAATGCCCCTCGTAAACCGAAAGAACTGGGCCGTATTCATAAAACGACTTAAGTGGTTGCTATGCTGTTGCTAAGGCTAAATTTCTTTGAAGGAGATTCCCTACAACTACGAAATTTGCTCTGGAAGAACAGTCTGAAAAAGACTGTTCCTCTAGAACAAATTTCATAGTTGTAGGGAATCTCCTTCATAAATATTTAGCCTTAGCAACAGCATAGCATCCACTTCAGTGCTTTTATGAATACGGCACCAGCTCTTTTTCAGACACCTCAAGTGCGCTAACTTACAAGGCCCTCGTATGTCATTCCTATGAATGCACCTTTTATACATGTATAAATTTCTGATGCACCGGTGTTTGTCAACTCGGAGCTGCTTTGTGGCAGAGTGGCGTACTCAAATCATACACTCAAATTCCATTATAATAAATATTAATTTTTGATTTTCTGGCCAATGATTTATGCTGACCCATGGAGAAAAATCTACAGAAAAAATGCCTTTCCTATCAGAAAATTCACTGGTCACAGGAAAAAAATTATTTTGCCAAGGCCATAAATTGAACCCATGAAAGAAAAACACTTTTTTTAAGTATTACTTTATCATTTTTTACATTTGAAGACTCATCATTGTTTGCGCATATATATATTACGCTAATATACATTTTAAATATACAATGGTAACGTTTAAAACATTTTTGATCTTGCTATGGCCAATATTTACCGTTACCAAACTGATGAAAGGATCAGAAAGAAAAAGGAGATGAAGATGTGTCAATGGTAGCTCTGAACCCAGCATGAAACTATCATAAATGAGCCCCGGCACAAGAAAACCAACAAAGTGGCCGTGCGCCCAGTGTAGACTCAGATCAACCTGGCCACCCGACAAGTTTGATCATACTCTTCGTTAAGCGCTTAAAGGGTAGCTAAGGGTCTAAGCTACCTTCATGCGGACAGCAAAGACTTTGATCAGACTGGGCGGATGCCCAGGCTGATCTGAGTCTGCGCTGGGTGCACAACCATTTTGTTGATTTTCTCGCGTCGCGGCTCATATGACATAATGTTAAGATGTTGTATACCTAAAATGAAATTTAGTTTAGAAAAATATATATCGGAAAAAATGATTCCGCTGAACAACTGTCAGTCAAATTATACGTTTTCGTATCCTATTACGAGATTTTAATTAAATATCATTAGTGGGAGGTGTTGAAAGAAAAGTCCGTCAGAAGGGTCACTGTTCGGCATCACGAGGCTTGCCCCATGACATCGAAAGTGATACCGAGTGACGGATTTTTCTATTCGCACTTCACACCCATGAAGGATAAAAGGATACTTTTTCTTGCACACCTTTGGATTTATAGACACAAAGCTTAAATGCAAATGCATACTTTCGCGCTTGAGAGGTTTCTAAATTCTTTTCATTTTGAAAGAAATCCGACGTAACATAAAGTGACGGTATTTTGTAGTTTTCTTAAGGTCATCATCTGTGTCCTCCTATACAACCAATGCATTGACTTCACCTGATTTAATGCGAGCCCAGGTGAGATAACATGGGTATGATGAATACAATCTATCATTGGTGCCCAGGGGGAATAAGGAGATCCCATCCCGAGGGTCTACCATTCAAATGGGAAATGAGGCTCTGCCGAATTTTCCACTTGAACGGTAAACCCGAGGGTTGAGATCCCGAACCAAACTGGACACCAATGATTGATTATTTTTCTCACCTACCGATATTTAAAAGATTATTTGACTGACTAATTGCTTCTACCCTAAACGAGCTATTCTGGCGTTATTTAATGAGTGACTTAGAGAGTGACGCCATAAATCTAACATGATCACCTCAGATAGGAAATCGAACAAAGCCAATGAACTGGTACAATAGATGATAAACTAAGAAGAAGATTATTTAATGACAATTACTT
Source organism: Ctena decussata (assembly GCA_963989385.1). Taxonomy (NCBI): domain Eukaryota; kingdom Metazoa; phylum Mollusca; class Bivalvia; order Lucinida; family Lucinidae; genus Ctena; species Ctena decussata. The sequence continues at coordinate 23,766,179 of OZ022502.1, forward strand.
TTATGTGAAATAAATGTTTCTTAATCCTGTTTGGGAAGCCATTGAGCAAAGAAATTAGAACGAATTCACATGTAGCGTATCCCACATGCCCAGACATGTTGGATAAGATTTGCTACTGTTTGAAAGCACACGGATGACTCTAACCTGTACGCTACGATATGTAGGTGAGAAAACATGGGTGAGCTTATAAATATCTTTCATGGGTGTGAGGTGTGGAAAGAAAAAATCGTCACGAGGGTCACTGTTCGGCATCACGAGGCTTGCCGAGTGATGCCGAACAGTGATTCCGAGTGACGTATTTTTCTATCCACACCTCACACCTATGATAGATAGCCTACATTTTTTGCACACCACGCTTTGTTTTAACTTCAGAACTTGTTTAAATGCGTTATTCTAGTGCTTGAGAGGTTTCAATTTGATTTTGAAAGAAGGCACAGCTTTCAACGACCGCCATTCGGCTCTTAACGCCAACAACTGGCGTGCATAAAGTGACGCCATTTTTTGCCGTCTTCGTGACGTCATCATCTAAAATGCCAACGTCACATGACGACGCAGGTCCTATACAACCAATGCATTGACAGCTCGTGATTTTTATTCGGTCCTGGGTGAGATAAATAGAATCTATCATTGGTCTCCGATGCGGACAGGGAAATCCCAACCCGAGGGCATACGGGGTGTGTCGGAAACGAGGCTTGCCGAGTTTCCGACACACCCCGTGTGCCCGAGGGTTGGGATTTCCCTGTCCGCATCGGAGACCAATGATTGATTATTTTTCTTACCTACGATAATATTTACTTCAAATTGAACGGGGAAGTAATAGGCCTATTTCATGCGAACGTGTACAAGTGTAAGTAGTACAACCGTGTCACCCTCATGGCTGTTGTAGTGAACAGACAAGTAAAAAATAGGTCCTTGACAAATCCGCATTTTTAGATTTTCTAATTGAAATTTATATTAAAGAACAAAATTTGTATTGAGGCGACTACACAAAGCGCGTGTATGACGTTAATTGTGACGTAACGTCAACGTCATTTCAAACGTCATATGGTAACATCTTCAAAATGGCGGCCTCCTCGACAGTGTTTGTCACGGTGAAACAGAGACTATTTGGGATCTTTTTCCGACTTTCAGACCTTGAAACAGGCTATAATGGGATTATAAAGAATGAATAACCTTTCTTGGGTTGGATTTTATCAATGTGGCAATTCATTCCTATGAAAGAATAATGCATTAAGTATGGAATCGCCAAGCCGGGCCCACCGTTTTTCAAGGAGCGCGTAGTGGTACACAGAATTCAAGCTCGTGTGAGCTGTCCCAGCCCATGGGCAAGACAGAATTTTCCAGCACCGCTAAAAATGGAACAAACTCTGTCTCGTAGGTAAGAATATAAGTATCTTTCATGGATATGAGGTGTGGATAGAAAAATCCGTCACGAGGGTCACTGTTCGGCATCACGAGGCTTGCCGAGTGATGCCGAACAGTGATCCCGAGTGACGGATTTTTCTATCCGCACCTCATACCCATGATAGATACTTTTTCTTGCACACCACGTTTTGTATTATCTTTAGAACTTGTTAAAATGCGTAATTTTAGTGCCTCAGAGGTTTCTATTTGATTTTAAAAGAAGGCGCCGTTTTCAACGACCGCCATTCGGTTCTTTACGTTAACGTCTGGCATGCATAAACTTACGTCATTTTGCCGTTTTCGTGACGTAATCATCTAAAACGCCAACGTCACTTGACGACGCAGATACGTGACCTCCATTACAACCAGTGCATTAAATGCTCGTGATTTTTATCCGGTCCTGGGTGAGATAACATGGGTGAGATAAGATTTGTAGGTACAGGGGAAGCACGCGGATATCCTTATCCGGTGTGCAAGAAAACATGGGTAAGATTATACATATGCAACAATCGATTTTTGTCTACCCGAATAACCGATAATTTATTTTGCATTAGCGCTAATAGGGAACTAATATGATGGCTGTACCAGTTTTCGGGGTATTAACATTTGCTCGCAACATAAAAACTGTGTGATAAACAAAAATAAAAAACTGATGGTCATTGTGTACATAAAAATATGAGTTATGTAATTTGTAACATACATTTCAAAATAATCATCTTTAGAGGTCCCTGACAAGAAAGCGGTATAATCTATCATAATAGCCCGAATTCTGGCGCACCCCGAAAACAGGTACATCGACCATATAAATTAACCAATAAAAATACCATTTCTTGTTTTATCGTTGAGGCGTTGATAGCTTTTAAAAAAAAAATTCAGCTTTTAAAAAAAATTATATGTAGCATCCTGGGGTCTTATATGGGAAAATGCTAGAACATAAGATTTCATGGGAAGTTTTGAAGATTTTGGCCTAAAAATTGGTACGTACAGTCATCTTAATGAGGTCATGAAGAATTATGAGTGCAAGAGGTCAAGTTCATTCTTTGACCTTTGACCCAGATCTCTCATATTTTGTCATTTCAAACATTTCCTTTGGCTCAAAAGCCAAAGGACCAATTATAAACAGATTTCATATAGAGCCTCCAGGGCTTGATTGAACTAATATTTGTTCAAACAGTCCAGGTTACATGACCAACATGGCCACCATGCTATTTTTCTTCTCCAGAACCAATATATCTATGGTCTTGAAACTTAGTAAGTAGCATGGAGTACTAGAGTACTACCACGACTCTTCAAATGATGTCCTTGGGTTTACCTTGACCTTTTTGCATCATGGTAAAATATGAGAAAATGCTAGAACATAAGATTTCAGTGAAAGTTTTGTAGATTTTGGCCTATAAATGGTATATATGGTTGTCTTAATGAGTACATGACAATTTATGAGTACAAGAGGCCATGGTCATTCTTTGACTTTTGACCCAAGACTCATATTTTGACAATTTCAGACATAAGTGAAAGCTTCTTTGCCAATTGCTCAGGTGAGCGATTCAGGCCTCATGGCCCTCTTTTTTAGAGGTTTTTATTCAGTTTGAAATAAGCCGGTCCATGGAAACTGTCGGATATACTCGTCTTGCGTGCAAGCAAAAATGTAGGTACAGGTTTCACGCGGAAATTCTTATCTAATTTGCAAGAAAATTATTGACGAACAAACTAAACATGTATTTGGTCAATCAGTTGAATTGGTTCTCATGTAAATAAAAACAGGGGGAAGTAATAAAGTTCATGTAAAACTTAGGACAAAACACCCATGCGGGGTCGAACGCCCACGCCTTTTATATTAATATCCGTATGGTTCAGGGAGTAAAGTGTTATTAAAACATATATGTCAGAGCGTAGGACTCCTTATCAGCTGACAATATACTTGCAGCTTTTTATAAAAAATTTGAACATTTAGTGCAGTTTCTGTAGAGTGGGATGACTGACTATTTTAGTGCATTTCATGTTGCTGAGAGAACATACTACTTTGAAGCATGCTGTTTGCAAGATAAAATTTTAGCGATGTCTCTGTCGCGAACACTTATTAGGTGCAGTTATTAAAAATCTGTTTATAGACCTCAAATAACGCCCATATGGGACAAACGCCTTCACTCCGGCTACTCTGATAAATCATGTATCGTAACTGTGGGCGTACAACGCAAAGTGACATTGCATGATACTAAATATCAAAGCTTGGGCCTCTGAAGCTGCATAAGTCACGTTGCATGATGAAAGGTATACAATAGTGGGAGAAAACGGCCACCTTGAGGAGACGTTTCCATAAGTATCAAATACTAGTAAAATATTTGATCTAACTGGAGTATTCTTTTCGGGCAAAGGAATAAGTATTGTTTAAAAACTAACAATCAAATCTGGAAACAAGATACGAAATAGCCCTGGGCGTTTTGCCCCATCTGAAAAGGCGTCTTGCCTCAATGGTGGGGCAGAACGCCCAGAATATTTAAAAATACAAATTCGGTAATTATGTTAAGATCCTACCATATTTCCAACTTAAAGTCTCATAAATTATATAAAAAAAATTATATATGTTCCTGAAACAGAAAATTTTATTCCAAATTAAATTAGGTTGTTTCTAAAATAATGGCAAAGACGGTTGCTTAAAGAGGGGCCTTCTTCCCTCTTTACGATATAGGTTTTTCATAGCCTTGTGTAGGTTATTATAATAACCTTCCAGAGTGGAGTCGGGTAATATCGGACAGCGGGTAAATTCGGACATACCATTGCAAACAGTGAAAATCCAGATGCGACGGCTCATAATGAGCCGTCTCATCAGGATTTTCACTGTTTGCCCAGTTAATTTTATTTAAATTCCAAACAACTGACATATAAAGGAAACAATGTCACTGTCCGAATTTACCCGCTGTCCGATTTTACCCGACTTTCCTATACTCCTGAGACCACAAGGCTACGAAAAACCTATAGAAGACCACTGTGTCTTAAACTCTTAGGCTATGAAAACGAACAAAAAATGGGAGCCGTACCTCTCATTCAGTATCCTTATGTGAAGTTGAGCCTTTATCAGCTGATCCAACTTCTTGAAGGAACTCATCAATATTATTTGAGCCGCGACAAAAGAAAACCAACAAAGTGGCATGTGCGCCCCGTAAAGACTCACATCAGCCGAGGTACCCGCCGAGTCTGATCAGATTATTCCCTGTACGCATAAAGCTAGCTGAGACCCTTAGCTACCCTTTAAACTCACAACCACTTTGTTGGTTTTCTCGTGTCGCGACTCATTTGTGTACGCAGCCTAATCTTTATTTCTTTCTTTTGAAGGTGCTGTGCTGGGCAAGGACTTGGAAAACATTTTCTTCTTGTGTGAAATGATCGCCAGCATATGTTTAACAGCCTGCATCTGTGTGTTTCTAAACATAACCTACCTCACCATCAACCGTTACGTGTTCATCTGCAAAAACGCACTTTATCACAAAATCTACACCAACGTCAGAACCATTATTATGTGTCTCTCCAGTTGGTTACTCGCATTTCTTCTCGAAATCCCTAACTTTCTTGGCTGGGGCGGTCATTCTTTCGATGAAAAAAGTCACCAGTGTATATGGGACCGCACTGCTAGCAGATCATACACCTTGTTCGTGTCTCTTGGTCTTATCTCGAGTCCACTTCTGTGTATGGGCGTCTGTCACGTGCTTATATTTAACAGAATATGGGCGACTAAACAGAATGTGTTGAAATTCGACAAGGATACGTATAATAGGTAAGCATTAGTAGTTATAACTGGCCACCGGCATAAAATGTTAAAATACTATACAACTGATGGATTTATATTGCCCTCGCGAAGTGACCTGGCAGGGCGGAGCTAGCGTTATGGATCAGTGCATTGTGAAACAGGTAATTTCTATTTTCGCCAACAATCGGAAAAATATCCGTACGCCTTCGTTAATCCTTGCCTTTCCTATTATATTTAACTAAATCGTGTACAAAGCGTCTTGGTGTAGTGGATCTGTAGTTGGATTGCAAAGACACTCAGTGCTACGATCTAGCGTTCAAATCTAGGACGCGAATAAACATTTTTTTCACTAATATTTTTTTTTTCAAACTTTATTTTCTTAACATATTTACTTATTTTGATAATTTCATTTTAGGATTAAAGACATTTCCAGTAATTTCTTTCGCTCGAGATAATTCAAAGGATTAGAGTTCGACATGTCTGCTTTGGTAGACTCTCTGAAACTGAGAAGTGATTACCAAATCAGAAATAGTTATTCACTCATCGTTTGCTCGTGCATGCATATCACTTTTCTCGCGCATAAAATGCCATAATCTACTAAATGCCCTCGTGCATATTTATGGGGATAATCAGACAAACAAAACCTGTGAAGATTTGTCTTTTTATTATGAGCATAAAGTATAAGAGATAATCAAAACAAACGGAAGGGGGGGGGAGGGTCTGCATAAGGGCCATTTTTTGGTTACAAATGGATTTTCACCAAAACTCACCAATGTCCACTTGTAAGTGTTGGCTTTCATATACTGAAATACTGATCTCATCGAAAGTGTATTTTGAAAGAAGCGCAGTGTCAAAGTGGGTGGGGTAATTCCACCTCAGACCTTACCATGTATCATTTTTTTCAATTATCTCTATAAGTATTTGTGGCTGATTTACCATTCTGATTTGAAATAATACAGGCATATATGCTAATTAATTGGTTTATATAACTTACCACTGATTGCTTATTCAATACCAATATATGAGCTTATAAGTGGTAACAGGAATTTTACTTATGTTTACTTCTCCAAATTTACGAACAACCACATTTTTTCTTTATTTGTCCAGATATATAAAGGAAACTTTGTAACTATATTGATATGACAGTGTGCATTGCAGAATTATGAGAAAACTATCCTAGGCATATCAAAACTTGAATTATCTGCCCTTGATTTAAGAAAATATAAGTTATTAAATTGGAAATTTAAGATCGAAATTCTACACTGGGAGGTATATATTATATTCTAATATTATACTGATTGTTGAGCTTTCAAATCCATATGGTGCCCATGATATTACACAAGAACTGTAACTGAACATCAGAGCTCATCCTGCTACATGCCACTTAATTACATCACATTCAAGATATCATTTTCCGACCCAAAGTTTGAATTATGGATTTTATTGATTTTACTTACTGAGATATCGAATGTTATTCTTGAAATTTAAATTTCGCTCAATTAAATTCAAGAGTTACTTCCCTTTGATTTGTATTTTAGGCTATTTTTGTGTGTGCATACCATAGCTTGGTAACTGATTGAAATATCTTGATGAAACTTTATAGTGGTCTGCATTATTACAGGACAATGCGTCGCACATAAGAGTGATTTCTCCCCCTTACTTAATTTTGGAGTATCGTCCCTTTGATTAGTATTTTATTCTATTCCCATTCACTCCGTAACTCCTTAACCCTTTAAGGTGAGGTGGGAGTAATTGACAAAACACGTGATTTTATTCATACTTCCCTATATTGTACAATTTCAGCCCCTCTTTCAGAAAATGTAATAAAAGGGGGATGTCGCCGTTGTCGTTTTCAAGATATCTGACCTCGAAAACGTCAATTTTTCCACATTTTCGACGCGACGTTATAATGGCGTTCTATGGAAAACGCACTTTTTTGCACGTCTCTCTTGGATAAAAACCTTTATTCTGAGAAAATAAAACACATTTTTTTCTTTAAAAACTAACACAGTATGACCAAATGATAGAAGTTTACATTAAAGCAATAAAAATAGTAGGTCGCCGAATTAACTTTTGAGCTAAAGTACATAGAATGCCCTGCGTGCTGTCTCTTTAGACTGAAATGTATACGTCGCGCATGGTGACGTTAACGTTACTTTACTTTTCGCGCCACGTATCAACCGTCGCTTATTGTAGGATCCCGGCAAAACTTGTCTAGGACTTTCGTCACTCATTCCCGGGAATGCGGATGTAATACATGTACATTTTCTCTCAATGCATTAGCCGTCTTGGCTAACTTTTCTTTAATAATGATAAAATAAGGAATCGACAACATTGCCATTACGCCCTTCCATACAATTTACGGGCACCTGAGTTAAAAAACTCTCTGAAGCAACAACTTTAGGGGTGGGCTTCCTAGTGACATTTATGACATTTGAACAATTCCCTTGTCCCTTGTCGTTTGTACAGAGTTGGCAAGTCAAGTTTTCCAGTACATGACCCGACCCAAGAAAGGAACTTATAATATTTCGCACTGCGACTGGACCTTTGCGACTCTCTCTCTCTCTCTCTCTCTCTCTCTCTCTCTCTCTCTGAAAATGACTATGAAAATGCAGCTTGAATTCACTTTAGTGTCTAAGAGATTCAATGAATCGATTCTTTGATATACACTTGGAAAAAATCAGAAATGAAAGATAGAAATAATTTTTACTATCACTGCAATGTGGCCTCATTCTAACTGATTAGTATTTTAAGAGTGGGTGGTATGATAACACCCCATTGCACACAGAATTTATTATCACATTACCATGGTCCTGGTCCTGATTTGACTGAATTACTGTTAAAAAGGACGTAAAATCTCCATCCACCCACTCATCCATCCATCCCTCCATACCGGGGATCTATCTGATAACACCCGAGAAGCCCCGGTAGCTCAGTAGGTTAAGCGCTGGCCTGCTGATCTAGCGGTCCCGGATTCGAGAACCGCTGGAGGGTCGAATGCGTGGTAGAAGTGTAGACAGTGATCTGACTTCTCATTTCAATTTCATGAGGCGGTATCATATTAAAGTTGTAAAATAATTATTGCAACAGCAGTTGCGAACTCCATCTAACAAACTGATGAGAAACTGCCAGAGAAAGCTTGCCCGCAAGAAGTAACTAGCTATATTTCTTGCCGTTTCTTCTCTACGACGTTTTCTATTTCCTTTCAATTTCACCCAGCGCTCAGCCTCTGCACATTTTGTAATCAGACCATGTAGTACATGTAATCACAGAAGCGGATAATGTTGACGCCATCTTGTTTTTCTCAGACGGAACGTTTGACGTCATTACGTAACGTTGCGACAGAAACTGCCGCACGGCGGCGCTGAATTACTCCCACCTCACCTTAAAATATTGTATAGAAACTTTATAGTAATATATATATATAATGAAGCAATTCATCCTGAATAACAACCACAACTCTGGCTTACTTAATCCCTGAATTATGTGCCCTTGAATAAACTTGCTGTTTATTCTGTAACTCCTTTATGGTTCAAAATGTTTTAAAACAACTTAATGGTGTTGTGTATATTGTCAAGGGTTTATATTTGGACCAAGAATGGTAGCTCTAGTTTACTCGGTTTGTGAATTATCTCCCTTGTTTGGCTTTGGCATTTCTAAACTTAACGGGTGTATTATTCACCGCTTGCGAAGCTCTTGTTACGCCTTTGGTTAATTTCACAGATTCTCTTCTTTAAGGATGTTCTTGTATCATTTCTTCTGTCAACTTTATGAACATTTTCACACTAAAGTTCTCGGAATATTTTCTTTGGTAAACATATCTCCAACAGTGTCTGTGAATTTCTTATCTCTACATTTGTTCTGGTGACATGGCCAGCCCATCTTAGCTGAGCCAGTTTCAAAAGGGTATATAAGCTTTGCATCCCTGCCTCTATTCAGGACTTTCTTATCCTGTCTTGCCATCTGAGTTTTAGGAGTGTCCTCAGACAGTTTATGTTTAACATTAGGATGATCACCGTCAGATATATAAAAATATTGCGTATGCTGGTCTGGAGGGTCTTGTACACTGTCTCTGTCGTTAGTTTTAAGTGAGACTTGTAAATTCTAAACAAAGGTATTCAACAACATTTGATATATCAGTAACTAATATCCATAAATCAAACTTTGGATCTGAAAATAACATCTTGCATGTTATGTAATTAAGTGGCATAAACAAGTACGAGCTCTGCTGTTCAGATACAGTTCTTGTGTAATATCACGGGCACTATATGGAATTGAAAGCTCAACAATCAGTATATTATTAGAAACATGAGCAAAAGAGTCATTAAAAATATACCTTCTAGTGTAAAATTTCGGTCTTACATTTTCAATTTAAATACTTATAATTTCGTGAATCAAGGGCATATAATTCATCTTTTGATATGCCTAGGATAGTTTTCTCATAATTCTGTAATGCACACTATCATACCAACATAATTACAAAGTTTCTTTTGTGTATCTGGACACATAATGAAAAATTGAGGTTATTCATAAAGTTGGAGAAGCAAAATAAAATAAAATTCCTGTTACCACATATAAGCTCATAACAGGATGAGCTCCGCTGTCCAGTTACAGTTCTTGTGTGATATCATGGGCACTATATGGAATTTAAAGCTTAACAACCAGTATAATATAAGAAACATAAGCAAAAGAGTCATCAAAAATATACCTACCAGTGTGGAATTTCGTTCTTTCATTTTAAATTGAATTATTTATATTTTCTTGAATCAAGGGCAGATAATTCAGGTTTTGATATGCCTAGGATAGTTTTCTCATAATTCTGCAATGCATACTATCATGTCAATATAATTACAAAGTTTCCTTTATATATCTGGACAAATAAAGAAAAAATGTGGTTTTTCGTAAAAATTGGAGATTCTAAACTAAGTAAAATTCCTGTTACCACTTATAAGCTCATATATTGGTATTGAATAAGCAATCAGTGGTAAGTTATATAACCCAATTAATTAGAATATATGCTTGTATTATTTCAAATCATAATGGTAAATCAGCCACTAATACTTATAGAGATAATTGAAAAAAAATTATACATGGTAAGGTCTGAGGTGGAATTACCCCACCCACTTTGACACTGCGCTTCACTCAAAATACATTTTCGATGAGATCAGTATTTCAGTATATGAAAGCCAACACTTACAAGTAGAGATTGGTGAGTTTTGGTGAAAATCCATTTGTAACCAGAAAATGGCCCTTATGGAGACCCCCCCCCCCCCTTTGTGTTTGGCAAAATAATCATTTGTTTTCTGAAAACTTAAAATGAAAGAATTAAAAAAAACTTAATAATATTAGGTATATTCGAACCTTGGACCCTTATATGATACAAAAAATAAAACGTCTAGCAGAGGCCCACTACACCAATGAGTCTTTACACTTTTGTGAGATATAGTTAACAGCTACATGTATAATTCATGCATGATACGTAATGATTAACGGATACTTACGAATATCTTTCCGATTGGTTACGAACATGTAGCTTTACCTACTTCATAGTGCATTGAACCAAATCGATAGCCCCGCCTTGCCAGGTCACTTCACATGGGCTTTATTCCCGCTAAAGTGTTTTTTGAGAGTTTGTGAATCCTGATATTGACCAAATCAAAAGTAGGTAATTGCCTTATACTTTTGACTGTGACTTTTGCATAAGAAAAACATTGTAAACGAGGTCACTGGTTTAAAGAAGTCGATAAGCATTAGACAATATAGGTATTAGTAAACGTCTAGCTTTATTCGTCATTTTGAAAATAGATGTACGTGTATTTGGGTGGACTAAAGTCAAGTAGCGATAAAAATAGGATCAGGGATTATCTTACATTATCTGACTCGTATAAATCAACCAAAGTTTCATAAATGGTTTTAATGTTTCCCAGTTATTTTTACATCTTTCTAGTTAAACTAAGTTGTAATATTTGCATCCGTTTCACAAACTATGTGATTTTGTATTTGAAAACTAACTTGCAAACGAATGAGAGCTCCTCTGCCATTTTTAGTTCTTTACAGTTATAAGTATGCCAAATGAGTGATATGTTTACACAAAATTATGCAATTTATCAAGAGCATTGAGAAAGCATATAAGTTATAGACACTGTATGCATAGCAGTTCAGTATCACTTGGCAAGGGCGGGGGAGGGGATCGTGGCCGGGCGATGGTGCTGGGTAACTTTCAGTGCCGGGACGTTCTACTAGTTTGGATTATAGCAAGGGCCTTCATTGCTTGCAGTAGGCCTAGGCGCGGGTGGGATTGTTTGGACATTTTTCTTTTTCCTATCATATCTCCCTCTCTCTAGGAGACGGCTCGATATAGACTGATATACTGTCTCAAAGAGCCGTCAAACCTCAAACAACCAATCATTTGGCATTTTTATAATATCGTTTGAAACTTTAAGTCTGTCCCTTTTCAGCTACCAATTATATTTATAGACAAATATCAATGAAACAAATAAATGTCTTTCAGTTACACGGCATTTGAAAAGGCGATCAGATCATCCAAGCTTCTACTCGCCATGTTCATAGTGTTCCTGATCTGCTGGACGCCTTACACCATTGTCATCGCTGTGGACCATATGGACGTCTTTGCTATGGAGACACATCTATTCGTTACCCTAATTGCTCATGGCCACTCCTGTGTGAACTTCTTTGTTTACATGAAATTTAAAAGGTAGCTGTACAAATATGAAGTTAAGGAGAAATGGGTACACTTTCGGGGCAAACAACGCTACCAGGTTTATTTTTCTTTGTAAAGGCTATTTGTTGCCTATAAAACGGGCTATTTTGCCAAGTATCTAAAACCAACACACATATCACTATGAAGAAAAGTGCACCTTTAATGTTTATATAATACAAAACTAATCTATAATTTTCTTGAAAAATGTATTTTGAAAGAAAAAACAGATTCTTTTGAAAAATGCCCATATTTATCCATATTTATCCATATTTTGACTGTACTTTACAAGGGAAATAAGTAGACCCTCTTATAGGGAAGAAAATTATTTCATTTCAGAGTTGACCAGTACCCACAGAGGAGCAAGTTCATTCTTTTAAGGGTTGATGTAAATTGGTAGTATATGGCAATACACCTATAACACATTTATTCCCTACACACTCCAGGTTGTTTACTGATTAATCGCCCTGTAGTGGCATTTACCTATGTTAGATTCATTATAAACAAGAATATTTATATATTGAAATAGTTTATAGCTAACACCAATAATTATTTCTTTCAAATTGTAAGTAGGGACATTGATGCTTCTTCCTGGGTCCCAGATCATACTGCTAGTGTTCTATTTTGCAGGAGCTTCAGAACCCAGTTTCTAGGTTTATTCCCTCGCAGTACTAAAGTGGCTCCACTCGACAGGACACCATCTGCACAAGGGTCAAAGACGAATGTAACACTTCTCGCCAGTGGGTTGCTGGCCAGTCAGACAAACAGTAATTCTAAAACTCCTTATCTGGCATCCACTTAAAAAGGAGTTTCATATTTATAGCGCATGGTGAACTTTTTTATCCACTGGACAATAAGAAAACATAATTATATTATCAGTTGTTACACTTACATGAAATCTGTCCTACAACGTTAGCGATTTGAGGGCGCTCGATTTTACTGGCGCAATACTGGTACAAGGATGTACGCTGTTAAGAGGTATTACACAGGTGGTATGCAACCTATTGGCAAGAACATCGAGCACCTGCCAAGCACCTACTTTTCTGTGTACTTTTTGTGCAACCAAGCACGAGTACACCGAGCATCTGCCAAGCGGTGGTGTTGTTGTATACCACTTCTGTGAAACCTAAGGGCAGTATATCCAACTTTTGCCAAACGCAAATATTGTTATACACAATTAGTGTGCAATCTGGTACCTCGCAATTGAATATACCTCATGTTTGTCCATTGAAGTTTACTGATCATTTTCATTTGATACGTACAGACAAATGTATAATAACTGTAAAATATATTTGCAAAACATCAGAGCAGATTTACCTTTAACCGCGCAATTTAATTTTGCCATCCATACTTTTTCATTTAGCCAGAGGCTATCGCATTTACAGGCTTATACTCTAGACGTGGCCGAGTCAGAGATAGTGATGTGCTTTCAGGGCATGCCAGCCCAAATTTCTGTATAAATCATATAAGAAATATTATTAGTATTATATGTTGAATTTACAGTATTTTCTTTTGCAATTGAAAGTAATTAGTGTATTCTGTATTTTTCGCGCCTTTTCGGCTTATGTCGTTTGCCAACTCGTTGTTCTTTGCCAATTAACCGTTAGTTAATCTCTCAATTTGGACAGTTAGAAAAAAAATATTTATTTTTGTTGAGTTTGTTTATAAAACCTTTTAATTTATCCAGTCTTACTGCATATTCATGTTGCAGACAAAGAAATGTTTTAATAATTTGTTTTAGTTGAGTTTATATGATAAAACTTTTAATTTACTCAATCTTACTGGAAATACGTTGTAAGGAGCGAACTCAGAAAACATACATAATTAAGCCGCGACACGAGAAACCAACAAACGTTGGCGAGTAGAGAGCGCTCGATTTTACTGGTGCATTACTGGTTCAAGGATGTACGCTGGTAAAAGGTATTACACAGGCGGTATGCAAGCTATTTGCAAAAACATCGAGCACCTGCCAAGCACCTACTTTTCTGTGTACTTTTGTGTGCAACCAATCACGAGTACACCGAGCATCTGCCAAGCGCTGATGTTGTTGTATACAACTTCTGTGAAACCTAAGGGCAGTACAACCAACTTTTGCCAAACGCAAATATTGTTATACACAATTTGTGTGCAATCTGGTACTCCGCAATTGAATATACCTCGTGTTTGTCCACTGAAGTTTACTGATCATTTTTATTTGATACGTACAGATAAATGTATAATTACTATAAAATATATTTGCAAAACATCAGAGCAGATTTACATGTTACCGCGCAACTTAATTTTGCAATCCATCCTTTTACATTTAGCCAGAAGCGATCGCATTTACAGGCGTATACTCTGGACATGGATGAGTCAGAGATAGTGATGTGCTTTCAGGGAATTGCAGCTCACAATTCTGTATAAGTCATATAAGAAATCTTATTAGTATTATACGTTGAATTTAAAGTATTTTCCTATGCAACTGAAAGTAATTAGTGCATTGTGCTTTTTGCGCCTTTTCGGCTTATGTCGTTTGCCAACTCGTTGTTGTTGTTTTTAGTTAATCTCTCAATTTAGATAGTTTGTGCAAAAAAAAAGATTTATTTTAGTTGGGTTTGTATATAAGAATTTTTAAATCATCCAATCTTACTGCATATTCGTTTTTGCAGTAAAAGAAATGTTTTAAGAATTTGTTTTAGTCGAGTTTATATGATAAAACTTTTAATTTACTCAAGCTTACTGGACATGTATACGTTTTTAAAGGAGCGAACTCAGAAAACATGCATAATTAAGCCGCTACCCGAGAAACCAACAAAGTGATTGTGCGCCAAGGGCATATTCAGATCAGCCTAGGCATCCGCCCAGTCTGATAAGAGTCTTTGCTGTCCGCATGAAGGTAGCTTAGACCCTCAGCTATCCTTTATGGGCTTAGGGAAGAGTCTGATAAGACTTGGTGGATGCCCAGGCTGACCTGAGTCTGCGCTAGGTGCACAACCACTTTGTTGGTTTTCTCGTGTCGTGGCTCAATTATTATATCATCAGTTTGTACACTTACATGAAGTCTGTTCAACAACGTTAGCGAGTAGAGGGTGCTCGATTTTACTGGTGCATTACTGGTACAAGGATGTACGCTGTTAAGAGGTATTACACAGGTGGTATGCAACCTATTAGAAAGAACATCGAGCACTTGCCAAGCACCTACTTTTCTGTGTATTTTTGTGCAACCAAGCACGAGTACACCGAGCAGCTGCCAAGCGCTGATGTTGTTGTATACAACTTCTGTGAAACCTAGGGCAGTACATCCAACTTTTGCCAAACGCAAATATTGTTATACACAATTTGAGTGCAATCTGGTACTCCACAACTGAATATACCTCATGTTTGTCCACTGAAGTTTACTGATCATTTTTATTTGATACGTAGACAAATATGTAATAACTATAAAAAAAATTGAAAACATCAGAGCAGATTTATATTCACCGGGTAATACAGTTTTGCCATCCGCCCTTTTACATTTAGCCAGATGCGATCGAATTCACAGGCTTATGCTCTGGACAAGGCTGAGTTAGAGAAAGCGATGTGCTTTCAGGGCATGTCAGCCAAAAATGCTGTATAAATCATATAAGAAACCTTACTAGTATTATATGTTGAATTTAAAGTATTTTCCCTTGCAATTAAACGTAATTAGTGTTAGTATATCGTGTATTTTGCGCCTTTCGGCTTATGTCGTTTGCCAAGCTGTTGTTATTTGGCAATTAATCGTCAGTTAATCTCTCAATTTAGACAGTTAGTGCAAAAAAAAATGATTTATTTTAGTTGAGTTCGTATATTAGAACTTTTAATTTATCCAATCCTACTGCATATTCGTTTGTGCAGAAAAAGAAATATTTTAATATTTCGGTTTAGTTGAGTTTATATAATAAAACTTTTAATTCATTCGGTCTTACTGGATATACCTTTGTAAAGGAGCGAACACAGAAAAAATGCATATATTGTGACAGAGCAGTAGTCGACACCATTACGAATAGAGCCAGTTGGTACGCAAGGGAGCTGGGCTCTCAGCTTTTACGTTTTGTTTCTAGTCCTCTTGACCGTAACCGGTACTGATATTGTGCAATTGCTTCTAGTGTCGAAAAGCGTATTGATCAAGAGTCTATTCTATTCTTCTTAAGAAATATACTTGTGGTATAAGTATGAAAACAGTGAATTAACCACGTCCTGGGCTCAAAGCTTATCTGGGCTGGGTCTTATGGTAACTTTAATAAACAATTATAATTGAAACACTGACTCGATGCAAAGACAACCTAACTTCGTGCCAATTAAACTTTAGATTTGAATACATTTTAAGTTCTAGGATACCCTGTATATGAGTGATAAAATATAGAATCAGATCTATAAAGTTATAAGACCTGCAACTTTTGATCATTTTGACAACTTTTTAGTGTTTATTTTTACCAATTGTAATGGTTGAGTAAAATTAAGTTCTCATCATAAATCTACTCATTACACCTGATAAAATGCATGAGAAAGGACATAACCTCTGTGAAAGAGCAGCCTATAATTCTCAAGTAATTTTATTCGGGTCGAATGAAATTCTAGATAGTTACTACTTAACCTAAATTACTGCTGTTTATGAAGCAGTACAGTGATTCTTGAAAAAAGGGTACAATTGTGAAAAAACCTTGTCGCCGATGTTAAACAGACACACACACGAAAATGCTTTAGACTAAATAGGTGACGTATTGTTATTTTGGCAGTGTAATATATTTATGCAAACCTTGTGCTATTCCCAGTAGGATTTAAGACGCTAAGCCTTGAATTTTTTACGATGCTTTTGTGTTGGGGTATGCTTTTTTCGACTGTCGCAAGCAGAGTAGCTATAATAAACACCTTTGATAAACAAGGTTATTGCTTTAGGCAAGATCGAATTTCTTTACCATTTAGAAATCCCAGGTTGACCGATGCCTCGTGTAGTTCCATTCAGTTTCTAATCTGCTTCTTTACAAAAATAATTGAAAAAGTTCCTTGTCGCCAAAATGCTACTCACCTACCGTAACGATTTCTGAGCCCCACCTATAAACAACAGTGAATGGATATCATGATGGCAAATGAGTCTATTTTAGTACCAGGATATCCATTGAAATAAAAAGGATAAGAACCAATTCACTTGTTACACTAAAATCTGAGTAAGCAGCTTTAAGTTCACATTTTCATTTGTCACTTTTCGCGGCCTCCCCTCCGTAACGGCCCTTTTCTGAAACATTAGGTCTTTTACAAAATGTTTTCTATTATTTTGCGAATGTGTAACAAGGATGTGGTTTATAAAAACCAATTTCATCCTTCTGTGATTCATAACTTATTGTACACTACCTGATTTGTCCCATGTCCTCTCCCCTCCGTAACGGCTCCCCTCCATAACTAAATCTTTAACCCAAACCACCGTGGTGATTTTGAAGTAAGTATCACAGTCAAATGAAGTATACGATTCTTTAAAACAGCAGCAAGCAGAAAAGAACGATTTCGATCATTTGAGTTTCAGAATTTTTCAGATATTTAATCGACTCCAGGTAATATACTTTGTCCAATATATCTACTTAGCGTGTGATCAACGGAAAAATATACATTTACTTCCCAATTTTTGTATACTCTAGTTAGTATAGATAGGAGATAAGGATAGGCCATATTACATGTGAACTTGCAGTCATTCAGTGCAGAAATGACCGACCAAATTGTGTCGTTACGGAGGGGAGAAAAACTCCATAAACTGACAGTTCACAATCGAAATGCATTCTTATGGTAACTGATAGGTGGAAAGTCCAAGTGAACACGTTCTAGTATTGAACCTGCTACGTTTAAATAAATAAAACCGTTTTTGAATAAATAATTATGAAAATTATTTTGGCTGCTCCGTTACGGAGGGGAGCTGGTTAATTCGATCGTTCGATATGCGATAAAATCAAAATTTGGTAACTGGTACTGGAATAAGCTGTTAGAATAAATCAGACTTCCTGTAAGATAAACGTCTTTACAAGTTATACAGATGAGGCATGGACACTTTTCAGTAAACATGTACGTTACGGAGGGTAGAAAATCTTTACGGAGAGGAATTCAGGCGCTTAAAACAGCGGTTATAAGAGTCCAGTTGCATGGGCAGTTATAAACATGTTCTGTCAGAGTTTTTACTATGAAACTGTAATTTTGTTCTTAAAATACGTTCTGTCTGTCTGTAAAACATGTTCTGTCTGAGTGTTTACTAGATATGAAACTGTAATTTTGTTCTTAAAATACGTCCCCTATGTTAAAAAGCCCCTTCTAGGGTCATGATGGAAAATGTGCAAATTTTAATAAAAGGCAGCTAAATGCTATTAAAGTAACATGTATCCCAGAACTTACTTCGGGAATGTTATTTTAAGATCCATAAATTTTAGCATCACAGACAGTTTATAAGAACGAAAATAAAGCCGATTCGTGACAAAGCCAAGGACGTTGTCTGTTGCGCAAACAAAGACTCAGATCAGCTTCATAAGGCCTGAAGAAAGCGATTTTATGTCCTTTATAACTGTATTTCAGTCATATCAGTACGGTGGAAGGGTGTGATATTGAAAAGCTTGTGCAATGGAACCCCTTTACGGTTTGGAAGATTTCCGCCTCCAGGGGGTCTCAAGCAGGTTCTACTAGAGCTATCGGAGCTCCTCTCCTGCCTCCTCCCCCCCTGCCGTATTCTCCTCCCACACCCGTCACTACACAACCCTCCCTCCTCACCCCCACCCACACCCCGCAATAAAAGTACAAAAAAAACGACAGAAGACAGCAGATCTAAGAGAAGCAACCTTAGAGATAACAGATAACAACAATTCAATATTGCACATAAAGCCAGATAAAATAAAACTTTTTCTGCATAAATACAAGAGCAACACGTAGACTTTCCAGGGGCCACCCGGAGATATACATGAATGTATACATGTCCTCGAGTAGCCCAAGTAGCACCCGGACACCACCCGAGTTCACACTTAAGCAGTCATGCCGAAAGTGCTCATACTAAATCCATACGAGGTTTGTAAAGATGCCGTATTTCAGTAGACCATTTGAACCACATATTTCCTAATACTATCACTGTGATATCCAAAACAGGAATTACTACATGACAACTCCAAGAATGCGTATCAATAATGACTTTTCAAAGTGACCGAAATTTACGAAGTCAGGATACTGGAATTACGACTTGTCTTGTGCCCTTAAAGAGTTATCGGTAATAAATAAGATAAGGTATGACGCACGTTAAACTTTCCACCCTCCGTAACAAAAATCATTGTCGGAGAAAATGACAACAGAATGGTAGACAGGGCAGATTATGATTAGGTACTATCTGTAGGTGTTCAAAATGTCGACAGCACTGACCAGCTCTGGATAATTTTTGGTTTTCCTGATTTACTTTTTACCTATGATGGAGGGTCATATTTCGAATTCATTGCTCGTAATAATATATAATTTGCTTAAAATAGCAGCGTCATTGTATTAATATAATATCAACTGATCTGTATTTAGAAGAAAAAGGTTGGAATTAAGAAGATACGCCCCACTTCAAAGGAATTTTTGTGAAAATAAAAATGCATATTTTGCATATGCTAAATGCACTCCCCTCCGTAACGAAAATGGCAGTTTGAGAAAATGTTCAAAATACACTTACAAATACCATATATCACTAAAAGTGTCATATAAAGTTACCATTGATAGGTTCGTGAGCTGTTTCAGTCACTGGCGCTTTTAATGGCTTGGTTGATTTGCTTATTGCTTGGAAAGCAAATAGGGTAGTTTTATTAAATTGTTCATTTAAAGAAAGCCTTCTGTTTTCGTTTTAATGAACTATTTCTATAGGATACTCAAAGTGATCAATATCACATAGAAATTACAGTTTTAGGTCAACACTGCGAAAAGAGTAACTATCCTGCAAACTACATACATTTTAGACCTACCAAACCTGCGGCTACATGCCTTGTGTGGTTATATCTCACCTCCGTAACGACGATTTTAACGCCATATTTTGACCTAAAACCACTGTTTTACTGTTTACTTGGTGTGGGTACTATTTTGCATACATAAACAAGGCTCTGTCTACTGTCAAAAATTCATATTTTTGAAATGATGCAACGAAGTTCATTTTTTAGATTTTTTTCATCCACAATTGTACCCTTTTTTCAAGAATCACTGAGTAATCAGCTTAAGTTTGTCGTATTCCACGGCCAGCTGTGCTTAATCATAGTATTCTTGAAAATAATAAATAATACTACAAAAATAATCATTAAAGTTACAGACCAAATAACTAAATGAGGAAAAGCTTCAAATTATGTGGAAATATCTAGGTTGTAGGAGTAAGTTGCCAAATGCATTGAAATATGAATGAAAAGAAATACATATAGATATAGTGAAATATCTCGCGATGCATGTAATCGTCCTAAATGTCTGCCTATATATTTCGGCTTTCTCAAGATGTTGATGTTTCAACTAATTTGAATTCCAATACAAATAGCTCAAAATCTATGGTGTCTTATTCGAAAATATCGAGCTTCAGCTCCAACATCACGCATCACGTTTCATGAATCCATTAGCCTTTAGCTGCAACAGATGAAATGGAAACGAAAGAATATCAACCTTTTGAAGCTTCTGAAAAGAAGCGAACGATGTAAAAATTATGTTTGAAAATATCATTTTAGCATATTTGATCAGCGTCTCATTCAAACTGCTTTTGGTAAAAGATTCAACGCATATACTCCTGTACCTAATGCGGCTGACAGTGCGGCAGGTTTTCGAGCAGATATCAGCTATTCAGACTAATGACTCATTGTTAATTCTCACATCTGCAACAAACTCTCACAATGAAAATTCCTACTTACACTTATCTTAGTTGCTCTTTTGCCGCTTCTCTCGGAGTCCATATGCAATTGAGCTGCGACACGAGAAAACCATCAAAGTGGTTATGCGCCCACCACGGACTCAGATCAGCCTGGGCATCTGCCCAGTCTGATCAGAGTCTTCGCTGTCCGCATGGAGGTAGCTTAGACCCTTAGCTACCTTCTAAGTGTTAGCCAACAGTCTTATCAGACTGTGTAGATGCCCAGGCTGATCTGAGTCTGCGCAGGGCGCACAACCACTTTGTTGGTTTTCTCGCGTCGCGGCTCAATTGTATCTAACGAAAAAGGTACTGACCAAGATGTACAGCCAGCTATATAAAATTCATGACAGCTTTACAAATTGTGGTTTCAGTATGAAGGCGGTGAATTAACCACGTCACTGCTATCATGTCACAATCCTCAGCCGTAATCTTTTCCAAGATGTTGGTATTTTAACTCATTTTAGCATCCCAAGTGGATCTGGAGCTACCGAATTATTGTGTTTGTTAGATTATATTTTCCAAATCCTACCATATAACGAATTGCACAGACTGTATAAGTCAAATTATGTTTGCATTGTGCTGCAGCTCATTTCTTGAACATGCTCGCCATGGCCGTCCTAAAGGGTTTAACCCGCAGAGCATAAATAAATGGGTTTAAAGCACTGTTCAAGAAAGACACACAAACAAAAATTGCTTTCACTTGTCGTTCAAGAGTGATCTCTGCTTTAACTTCCACTAGACCCATGCAATTTAATGGTGTAATACAAATATTCATTACTAATATCAGTAATCCGATAGTAATCAAAACATGTATTTGCCGTGTGTAACTTGCCCGGTCGCTAGTTTTGTTACCGTGTGAAACAGCGTTTCCTTTACGGATCGATTTCAGGTTATCTACAACAGGGACTTTTAACTCACTCTTTTCCAGATTAACCTTTTCCTCTGAAACTTCAGATCCATTATTTGCCAATGGAATAGTATCAACTGATTCATTATTCAGTGCTGATATGTCTTCAGGTTTTTGTTTTGCCCTAGGATTTTCTGTATTAAGCAATATTCCTTGAAAAGCTGACTTCTGGTCTGAAAGCTCCGTTTCGCAAGTCTTTGCAGCCTTCCCGAAGTCTGAAGCAGTCGGATTCGGTACCGTTCTCATAATGTTAGTTCTTCGCCACGTCTTTACAAGAAATCGGAATATATAAATATAAACAATAGTCATTCCGATCTGTGGTGTCAAAGATATGACGCTTGTCATTATCCCCACCTTGTTATAGTTATGTTCGAACATATCATTATAGGAACATTGTTTGAGCGATTTTCCAAACTGACCATACGCGACAAATGGTACGGCCATCATCACTGCGGACGCAATCCATATCAGTATTACTTCAAGAAAAATCTTTTTATACGCACCTTTCTGAGCAATATCGCTTTTAAACGTTCGCTTCTTTATTGTTACTAAGCGATGAATACATATTCCAAAAGCATGGAATAAACTGGCCGTCTGTGATGTAAAAAAACAATACCATATTACTGCACATGTTTCAAAAATCGGAAAAGAAACAGTAATTTTGTATGACAGTGTTAACAGTAGCGCAAATATTCCAGTCAGCAAATCAGTTATGCTCAGGCTAAGAATTTGAAAGTTTACACAATGTTTCAAAGCGTGCTGGTTTACCAAAAGGCAAGCAAGAATTAATGCATTGGACAAAATGATCCAAACAATAAAGGTTAATAACACAACTATTAAAATAGTGGGAGGTGGTTCCTCTACCGA
Organism: Ctena decussata; assembly: GCA_963989385.1. Lineage (NCBI taxonomy): Eukaryota > Metazoa > Mollusca > Bivalvia > Lucinida > Lucinidae > Ctena > Ctena decussata. The sequence continues at coordinate 23,788,686 of OZ022502.1, forward strand.
AGATGATCCATTTAAAGAATACCAAGACACGGTTGCATTAATGTTAGTTTCCATATCGGCTGATGAATACGTCTTGGACGCAATCTGTAAAAAATAATAAAATCATTGCTTCCGATGTACTCTGGCCATATTATTCCACAGCTACCACCGACATACTGTCTCCTTTGTCATTAATAATAATTATCTTTTCAAGCTTTGTTCTGATCCGCTTCTTGTATTTCTATAGTTCTGCTTCACTTGTTCTTCGGACTGCCAGTCTGTTCAGCCTGAAGGAGTGAAGATTCATCAGAATTAAGTTTTTAACACGTATCTCCACATTGCAAGCATGTTATGAGTGACAATCTCTGTAATATCAGTCTTTGTATCATAGATGTGCTTTTTCTCTTAAGTCTTGAAAATGACTGTACATTCACGTTTTCTTGAAAGACTACAAATTATTTAGTAATAACTATATATCTTTCTGTTGTGTACTTCGTCACATAGTTGAATGCTTATTGGAATCTTCTTCTGAAATGAAAGAATGGTAACATGAGAAAGAAAGATCTATAATTGAGCCGCGACACGAGAAAACCAACAAAGTGGTTGTGTGCCCGCACAGAGCTAGCTTAGACCCTTATCTAGCCTTCAAGCACTTAGCAAAGCATCTAATTATACTGGGCGAATGTCCATGCTTATCTGAGTCTGCTCTGGGCGCACAACAACTATGTTGGTTTTCCCATATTGCGGCTCATTTAGGAATAAGGTAGAGATGAAGATGAACCTATCCAGGAAAGAAAAACACCAGCACAGGCCACAGCAGATCAAAGACAGCGAAAGATGGCTAAATATGTATTTGTGCCAGAACATTCTAGCAACAGATAACACAGGCATATTAACGATAATAAGCAGCTAAGAATCTTCATGACAATGCATTTTATTGTCATTGCCAAATGTCCATCTCATCGCCGCCTTAACACACACACTATGGTAGAAACTGGCGACACCAATTCTACTGGCTTAGCGTTTTCAGTGATATTCCTTATATGGACAATTTGGAAAAAATCTCGACAAATGTAGACAATTGTAAGCATTTCTATACGATAAGACGATGTGATTGCATTTTTATACGATAAGACGATGTGATTGCATATTTATACAATATGACGCTGCAATTGCATATTTATTCGATAAGGCGATGTAAATGCATATTTATATGATAAGACGATGTAATTGTATATTTATACGATAAGACGATGTAACTGCATAGTTATGCGATAAGGCGATGTAACTGCATATTTATAATATAAGTTGATGTAACTGAATTATTCATACGACAAGACAATGTGATTGCATATTTATACCATAAGGCGATGTAATTGCATATTTATACGATAAGGCGATGTAAATGAATATTTATACGATAAGACGATGTAATTGTATATTTATTCGATAAGACAATATAATTGATTAGTTATGCGATAAGACGATGTAATTGCATATTTATGTTATAAGACGATGTGACTGCAATATTCATACGATAAGACAATGTAATAGCATATTTATACGATAAGGCGATGTAATTGCATCTTTATACGATAAGACGATGTAACTGCTTATTTATACGATAAGACAATGTAACTGCATATATATACGAAAAGACGACGTAATTGCATATTTATACGATAAGACGATGTTATTGCATATTTATACGATAAGACGATGTGATTGCATATTTATACGATCAGACGATGGGGGGAAAATCAAAACGAAAAATAAAATTAAAAAAAAACTGTTCGTAGGGCTTAAAAGATGTAGCTGTCCACATGACATAATGAATGATGAGCGATGATGAGTGACATACGAACAAACTAAACGAGATCAATAAGAAATGGACAATGAAATAAAGTATGATGTCAATTTTTATCCACTTTGATATACATAATTATATAACATTTTTTTCTTGAATTAAAATGTTAGTTAGTAGATAATCTTATCATGAGATTCATACAGATGGCACATAGAGATGACACAATGCATCAACGTTCATTCGACGGCGTAACGGTGAACTAATCTTATTCAATGATATTTAAACATTGTGTACCCGCCAGGAATTTACCTTCCACTCGGTATAGTTTACTCAGTTCAAGTAAAACTGACAAAGAGAAAGGAGCAACCCTCACTACTGAAATATTTAAGCTCCAATTAAGGTGAATCGGTACACTTTCAGGTTAAGCAATTCTGTCCTTTTCATGTTTGCCTCCCATCTCAATGGGATGGCGTCTGGAAGTAAAAAATTTGCTCCTCTATACCCCATTTTGGATGGTCTGTGTCGTCCAGGGAAGCAAACAGGGGTCGCGAAAGTTTTTGCCCTTTGTACAAATGATAAAAAGCCTGGAGACTCACATCTTTCATAGCATCTGTCTTCTATACTGAGGTAAAATTCCTAAAAAAAACTCGGATCCTTCCAGCTCAAACATTTTTATGAACAGACTGGCCACGTCTGCACTGTGCTCCAATAGTTATAGTTATTCCCTTGTAAGTCAAACCACCTTGTCTTTAAGCCAGTTCGAAGACGGCTATGCTTTTAGATATTCTTATATAGTGTATATCCTATATGCACCTCTCTGAGTGACAGATTAGACTCTGGTTTTTTATCAACTTAAGGTGAATGTGCTCACGTCAAGAACAGCAACTCTGCCATTTCTATTTTTGCCTCCCGTCTGAAAGGGTTCAACCCTCAAAGGAAAGAATTTGCTCTCTTAAAAACAAATTCTTTATTATAAGAGTAGAATATTATAAAAGTAGAATTTTCAAAGGCTTTGTTGTCCAGGAAAGCAAACAGGAATCGTTTAGTTGTTCCCCTTTGGTGATAAACACAATACGGAATTGTATCCGTACTCTTCAATGTCTGGCTTTTGATATTTCTTGTAATTGTGTCATGCTTTAAATCTGGGAATTGTCATTAAATTTTTAAATCAAAAGTGCCCTTTAATTATGACTTGCACGTATGCTGACGGTAAGGTCAAAATATATCACAGATCCTTTTATGCATTTTAGCCGCGACACGACAAAATCAACAAAGTGACATGTGCGCCTAGCGAGGACTCAGATCAGCCTGGGCATTCGCCCAGTCTGATAAGAGTCTTCGCTGTGCGCTTAAAGGTTACCAAATGTCTAACTAGCTTCATGCGGACAGCGAAGACTCTGATCAGACTGGGTGTATGCCTAGGCTGATCTGAGTCTTCGCTGGGTGCTTATGCCACTTTGTTGGTTTTGTCATGTCGCGGTTCATTTATTAAAAGTAATCATTTCGTGCAGTTGGTGCGTCATGTGCGCTTGCATTGATCCATCTATTTGAAAAAAACAATCTAAGCTGATTAGATGATGTTGTTGATTGAAACTACAGCTGAACCACTTTTTGGATGCGCAACTTGTATATGGCTAGCAAACTCGCAATTACATTTCGATCTGGTAATTAACAGTAAAAGCATTTGCAAATACTTAGTCAAAATATATCAATGCTCTTTGACTCATATGTATGTATGAGCATATTTGTCAAAAATATTTGCTTTAACGTTAAGCATTTGCTGAAGTTACCAAAAATCCAACTAGCAATATATAACGCGACGTCTGATTGGATAACGTCAAAACCGGCGGTAGTACTAGATTTTCTGTGATATACTGTCGGAAACCCACGTCATAACGTAACGTCGCTTCTCTTCGCCTAACGTCTGTTTTACGTTGATGATAGCGCTAGCTTTGGGTGCAAAGCAGTTCCATTTAAAAGATGAAAATTCGAAAAATCAATATAATTGGAATAAAATTGTCATTTATGGAGGGAAAGCGTCGGTTTCATGGTCACAATTTCCGTTTTAGGGTTCCACTGACGCGTCGTCGTAAAACAAAATTTCCGACCTTCAAACCGATGATTTATTTCCCCAAGTGACAGTTTTGAAAACAGTTATACCCTGATAATATGTTGGTTAAATCATGTGAAAATTATGAGGAAGCAATTTGATTAATATTCCGAAGCAGAGTTGGACCACGGTGAGGCCTACCTATGATATGGAAGGTGAAGTAAAAAAAAGATAAGCACTGGTCAGAAGTTAAAACAATCAATTCCTGTATCCCGCCCTCATTATCACCAAAACGGAAATAAGCACACTCACACACACACACAACACACACACACACACACACACACACACAAATTGGCAAATATTCATAAAAGACAGACACGGTAAACCAATTAACAGCTCTTTCCCATACCCAAATAGATGGTCATTCAGCGACTCACATCAACAGAAAAATCAGCAATACTTACAGTGTTTTAATAAATAAGTCACTATAAACTTCTAGGTGTAATAGGCCATGTTGCAAAAGATTTTTGTATCTAACCTTGAATTTAGAAACCAATTTATCGTGTCGACGATAGAATTTTGAAAAACTTTTCGAAGTTTATGATACCGATAGCCCTGTTGGAAAAGTTCAGCAGTTAAAATATATTATTATTTGCACGGAAGTCAGTCATATGACTAGACGCTCTAGCAAAACCAATAAGCTGAAAAATGTAAGCCCTGTAAGAGATAGAACGCGGGACGTCACTATCCAAGAAAGGAAAGTTTGCTATTTTAATATTAAATTCATTGCGTTTATCATAAGTTTTGAATGAAACAAATCCCTTCGAAATAGATAAATATAAATTCAAACATATGATAAGATCAGGTTTCACACATGTTTATGACACGATTTACATCGGTTTTGGTGTCCAGAAGTAAAGAAAGCGTTTCTTTGCTTATAGGCAAGAAAAGGCAAGCCCCTTTTGAAAACTCCACCAAATGAAATATATGTTTTTCTTTGATCAATGAATTTGACAAAAAGGTATAGAGTGTAGATACACCATTAGATAAAAAAAACTGGTCACACAGAATCTTCTCAACTTCAATTTATTAATTACCGCACCAGAATGTTCAATGGACCTAAAGAAATTTTTACCTGACCTTTCATAACCCCTCTCACAGTACATTTTGACATGGTTTTGGGCAGCAGTGCGGCAAGAAGTTAATAACTTAAAAAGTTCAGTTGTAGTACAAGAAATTTGGTTGGCAGTAGGTCGTGCTTTAGACTTTTTTTATGAAGCTTAGGTAACAAATACAGTGTAGGAATGTTGTCATGGGGTTCTTTAACATTTATAGAAAACATTAGGGGTAAATGTCTGCAAGGCCGTTTACTACAGAATTCTATTCTGCAGACCCTTTTACCGCCAAACTCCTCAGCGGTTCTAGGGGTCACAAAATGATTTTATTATCAGATATGAAAATATTCCCTAAATTTCCCTGTTACGCATCTTCATCTGAAACATTGTAAATTAAATATAGTATATAGAACCGTAATTTATAATCTTATTGAAAAACTGACAGTCTATGTTACCTTATAACAAATCCACAAATTCTTTTTCCCTGACGGCAGTATCAAGATATACAGAAACAAAATCTTCTGATTGTTAGATGTCCATACGCCTAGCTAACATGGCATTTAAGTCGAAATCATCTTTTTTATCCATCCGCTCGAATTTACTCTCGTTATGGACGAATGAAATAAAAATGAAAAATAAATGTTCTCTTTAATGTTTTTCTTCTGTTTCATCCCAGTTTAAGCAAAGAATTTGATATATACGTTGATCTATATGGATGTTTACTACAATTTGATGAGATAGAAAAGCTGTAGTAATCATTTCGCAATAATTTGACGTATGTGTATAAACTCAAAGGCTGCATTTGTGATATGTTTAGAGTGTTCTCATCACCCGTATTTGCTTGGGTTTAGTTTAACCGCGCATGGAACCTATCACGACTATCTGTCCCCAACAGCCTATTGGATCATTGGGGAACACCCGCTCTAACGGAAGTTTGTTTGAGATAAAACATGGAAGAAGAAGGCGTTTACTTTATGTTAAATCAACAGCTTCAATGTTTTTCAGGAAACCCGTGTGCCAGACTTTATCAAACTTTTCGCTGATACAAGACAAATAATGGTTATATTCACCGATTATCACGAGGTCGTACAGTAATCAAAGGAACATTATACACTCTATATGTTTCTGAGACCCTCGTATAATTCAATAAAAGCAATATTTTCAATAGTCACTATCACACCAAGGTACATCGTGGTGTTGAGATGGTGGCAAACAGCCATGCTAATTAAAAATAATACTGTATTTTATTTGACTCCTGGCGTAAAAAGACAGTTACTCTTGTAAACGATAATTCACTCGAAAAAGTTGAATTTCGCACACTTTGTTCTTCTTTCCTACCGACGCTGCTTTAGTCTGATAACGCCAATGAAATAGAAGAGACAAAAAACAGCTATTGCTTAAAAAAAATAAATAGACAGCTAGTGTTTAACATGACCGATAAAGTACAGTTAGATCTCGATGTCTCAAACCTGAAACTAATCTAAAACTGCTGGGGCCGTATTCATAAAGCCACTTAAGTGGTTGCTATGCTGTTGCTAAGGCTAAATATCTATAAAGGAGATTCCCTACAACTATGAAATTTGGTCTGAAGGAACAGTCTTTGTAAGACTGTTCCTCCAGAGCAAATTTCATAGTTGTAGGGAATCTCCTTCAAAGAAATTTAGCCTTAGCAACAGCATAGCAACCACTTAAGTCGTTTTATGAATACGGCCCCTGATATCTCATAGTAACTTTTCTGGTCCCAGAAAATTTACTTTGAGGCACTAGTAGTTTGGAAAAAAACAGGAGTTGAAATGTAAATAAAATCGGAAACTTATCAACTCGAAATTCTATGAAAGAAGTGGACACTTTAAGGTATCAGTGTTTGAGAAAAAGAATGCCCCAAGTTTAAAGATTCAGACAGATATTCGAGGTATTCTGAAGAACTGATGGACAAACTTTTCTGGGGCCATATTTATAAAATGACTTAAGTGGCTGCTATGCTATTGCTAAGGTTGAATTTCTATAAAGGAGATTCCCTACAACTTTGAAATTAGCTTTGGAGGAACAGTCTTTTTAGACTGTTCCTCCAGAGCAAAGTTCATAGCTGTAGAGAATCTTCTTAATAGAAATTTAGCCTTAGTAACAGCATAGCAACGACTTAAGTCGTGTTATAAATACGGCCGCTGGACGATAAGTAAACACTTGAAACAGACCAAAATTTTATTCTTATCCTCGCAAAAATATTTATTAAGTCTGTTTTATCTATTATGTCATTGATTCTCATCAAAATTTAATTACTTATTAGGTATATCTATGAGATTATCTTTTTCCTATATTCTTGTATGGCTTTGAAAGTACTGGAATTATAGATACCACAATACGGTTTGAAAAACTGACTAAAATGAATCTGTTTCAGCAAGAGATATTCTAAAGAGCAGCACTTTAACATGAGAGCACGTGCGAAAATATTATGAAAGGAAATTTTATGTTCTTTTTGTCTAGCATAGGCAATAAATTCGAGCAAATAGATATAGATGTCTGTTTTACTTTAGCTGCCATGCCAGATAGACTTATATTCAAATAATTATCAGAATGTCATGTTTCAGTATGTAAAAGAATATTACATTATTTGAGAATGGATTATGGTTTTGAAAAAATCACACTTTTCCATTGTATGAATTTCAGGTAGTATCTAATTTATAATTTAAGAGGAGCATAGTGTATGCCATGCTTCTCTCGAATTAAAAGTGAGATGACGCGATAGATTTGTTACCATGCCAACTATGGAATAACCAGCTGCTATGCTTAGCACCTATGTAGAAAATGTCTGGATGACATCACTGATTTCAAAATGACCTCTTACTTACTATAGTAACATATCTATGGAGCCATTGGTATCGGCGCAGGGTAAACAGTGTATGTCATGCTCCGCCAAATTTTCACTGACATAAGAAATGAAATTCTTTTAACAGAAACTTCAGATTTTCTCAGACAAATAATTATTTTCAAGTCATCTAATTCCGTGTTATGTAAGGAAAAGAAGATTTCGTCAGAAAATCGATGGAATCACGGTATATATTGGAAGCTAGTAAATATTTTAGAAACTGCTAATAAAAAACTCCATAAAGAGCGCGACAGTGTTAACAAATGTTGCACGAGAAATACGTGAAAATGGGAATTAAACACAATTTTTTACGTATTAGCTGTGAGAGGTTGTAAAGGGAATGGAAAGTGTCGCCAATGTCAATGAGACTTGGCATCCATTAAATGGATCATTCTCGCCCAAGGAGATACCTCCGACAAGTTTGGTTTTTGCTTTGACGTCTATTACTATTTGGATTATTTTGTCTAATCTTTTAATTCTTGTGTGTCTTTTAATTAGCCGAGATGCTTTAAAGCATTGTGTCAACTTTCAGATTCTGAGTTTAAGTATAACTGATATGTGCACTTGAATATTTGCACTACTGTTAACATTGTCATACAAAATTACTCACTCTTTCCCAACTTTTGAAGCATGTGCAACAATATGGTACGGTTTTAATACCTCACAAGCGGCAAGCTTACTCCATGCCCTAGGTATATGTCTTCACCGATTAATAATTATAAGGCAAAGGACTGCTAAAACGGACGTTCTTCGAAAAGACATGAGTAAAGACATATGTAAAAAGATGTTTTTGGAGACATTGTTGATATGGATTGTGTCTGCTGTTATCGTTGCTGTGCCGTTTGTGTCATATGGTCACTTTGGAAAAGAGCTCGAGGAATGTTCATACAAAAGCATGTTCGAAGATAATTCTCGAAAGGCTGTTGTAATAATGTGCTTTGTATATATAGCACCACAGGGTTGTATGACCGCTCTATATATCTATATCCTGAGATATCTGTTAACGAAGTGGCGACAAACCAATATAACACCATCCCCAACGACTGCGATTGCATCTAGCTCCAGTAAAGTTGGAATAACTATAAACCCAAATGGCTCTGACCCGCAACCAGTGTTTCAGGCTTCATGTAGAGGCAAATCCGAAACAGTCAATCAACAGACTAATGGTAAGAAGACTTTGAATGATAGATCAGTTGATGTTTCTCTGACCTTCAGCACTGTTGCAAAACGGGGTAAAAACCAGCCCAAGGAAAAGTCTGCTTTAGAAAACACGGCTTTAGAAATCAATGTTCAAGAAAAACCGGTTATGAAAACCAACACCGCTACACAGTTAAACAAATCAAACTTCCGACGTCAAATACACGTACTGATTACTATCGGATTGATAATAGTGGTAATGAATATTTGTATTACACCATTCTATTGTCTGGGTATAATTACAACAATAGCAGGCATCACAGTCAAACGCAACCTACGAGCTATTTTCATTTGTGTGTCCTTCATGAATAGTGCACTGAATCCCATTATTTACGCACTGAGGATCAAACCATTTAGAAAGGTTCTGGCAATTACTTTCAATAAATGTACATCTTGTCTTTAGGTCTATGAGTGAATGAATTGCTTTTTCTCTACAGACTGCAGTATCTAACAGTGTGAATTTGTCTACATCTTTAAATCACAATTCGAGCCACATCAAGTGATTTTCAACAATGTGACATTGTTGACAGGCAAAGGCTTTGATCAGACTGCATCAGCCTTCTATTGAACGGGAACAAGCCATTGTTTCTGATTGCCTTGTGTAAATGCGTATCACATTACAAAATTGCCACGTTGTCACGCAGTGACTTATATAACATAGACTTGCGTCATCTTTAAAGGAAAGATTTACTCCCATTTAAAAGTAGATCCGTTGTAAGAAGGACTACACAATCAAAACTTAAACAGAAAAAATATAATACGGAGAAACCATTTTTTCTGGAGCGTAGCACCCCTCCGTAAGAAAGTGGGGGGGAAGGGGGTCTAGAAACCTCACTAGAACGTGTATCGATACAAATGTATAAACAAAACACTATGTTAAGACGAAGAAATGAGACTCTTGCGACTGTCCATTCCAAGGCGAAAACTTTTGATAGGGATACTGCCTCTTGTAATGTACTCACTCTGTATTGCTGTCCCCTTTGGATGCTGATTTGTTTTGTGGTTAAAATAGAGAAATAGATAAAGAAAAAAAAACAGAAGTCTTTTGTGTATTTCGTTTGTTGTTGTTGCGTTTATATATTCAGATCAGTGTGCCCATTATAAAAGATATTTTGATGTTTTGTTCCCAATCGGCAAATCTCGTATGATTCCGTATCCTTCTGACGAAGGATACCGGAGTCATACGAGGCTAGCCGATTGGTTTTTGAGGGGGCATATTGGTTTGCGCCTGTCCGTCCGTAACGCGTTCAGGCAGCTGGGAAACTCAAGGACCGCTTATTCTATGATCTTGAAATTTTATATATACACTGTATGTGGCATGTACATGAAAAATAAGCGGACCCGCACTTTTTCCTTTTTTCCGCCGGTCACGTATTTCCAGAGTTATGCCCCTTTTTGCACTTAGTCTATGGAGCCTTGTGAAAAAATATCCCAATTACCCCTGATGCTAGGATCATGAATGGGAAAAAGTCTACCAAAAAAATATGGAATTTGTTTATAAACATGGACAGATACTGATGACTGAGGGGATTATTCATTTTTGTAACATGCATTACATAGTTTGGTTGATACAGGCGAAAGTCAGGACACAAGTACTGGTGAACTACTGAGAAAACCTCCTCAGGAACATTGTGGATAGCTTACTGTGTTCGATATAACCTTGAATTGACAGGACCATAAAACCACAAGCAAAAAAATATACATCTGTTTGTACAGAAGTGTCTAAAAGATTATTAAAATCTCATACATACATTTATCGAACTGTATATGAGACTAATCTTGGCCACACTTAAACTTTTCTGTGGTGTACAACTGGGTGCGGTTAATCTGCTAAACATATCTATGTAACAAGAACGAAACACTTTGATTTTATTAAGAATTTGGAGATGCAAATTGATCATAGGATTCACTGAAACTTACAAAATTATTAACATTAAAAAAACACAAAACTGTATGCATTTCTATATTTTTTTCGTTTTTTGACTGTTCATATTCAGAATTTAGAAACCCATGTTACCGGTTTTCATTTTTCGAGAAAATCTACGATTATAATATACACATGTATGGCCTAATTTTATATTAATTTGACAGGTTGACAAGAACTGAACCATGCTAAAACAAAAAATTAATTTGTTCAAAATATTTTTGCAGTTAAAATTTAGGGGCATCTCCAATCAAAATTTAATACAGAATTTTTTATGGTATACATTTGATTACATAATTGGTAAATACATGATCAAGAATTACTTACAATCATTTTGAGAAAGAAACAGGTCAGAAACTCAAGAATCCAATGGCTTTGGGCTGCTTTAAATTGGTTGCCCCTATCTTTTGCAAGCGATACAATATGTAATGCAGTAGTTTAACAATTAAAACAGATGAAAGAGCAAACATTTCATTAAGGCAATAGTCATGTCCTACTACATCATTATGCATAATATTACGAAATTCGGTGCGTGAACAGTAAATGTCTTATAAGCTGGAGCTCCTCCTTTGCCTTCTTTTGTTGTTATATTACACACATGAAAATTTAAAAAATGTAGTTGTGTTTGTTCATAATTGTACACGTCTTTAGCTGCACAATGATTCTCTCAATAGCCTGGAACTGTGAGTATATAGCTATGATATTTAGCTTTAAGAAAGCGTTTTGTAATGCAAAATTTATAGTTTAGTGGTATTCCGATATGCATACACAGCAAACTACTCATTTTCTAAATATACTTTGTTATTTTCTAATTTCAAATCCTTACACCGCCATTTCCAAAGTATTCATGGTACCGAAGGTTGCTAAGAGTAATGTAGTTTTTCTGTTCTTTTATTTTTCATTATTATTTTTGTCTCGCCTGCGAAGCACGGGCAAGACATATGTATATTCCTTTTCCCGTGTCGTCGGCGGCGGCGACGTAAACTTTTGTCGTGTTTTTGCCTTTAGGTAATTTTCTCAGAAACTATAAGAGCTAGAGCCATGAAACTTGGGTCATGCATACATCTGTAAAAGTAGAGCTAAAAGCCATCATCAATGGTGAAGCTTGACCTACATTTTACGGTTTACCGACTTTAGCAATTTTTGTCGCGTTTTCGCGTTTATCTCTATTTCTCAAGAACTATAAGGACAAGAGCCATGAAACTTGGGACCTGTTCACATCTGGAAGAGTAGCTCAAAGCCATCATCAATAGTGGGTCTTGATCTACATGTGCATTGTGCGGTTCACTGACTTTGCAATTTTTTGTCGAGTTTTCGCTTTTATCTCTGTTTCTCAAGAAGTTTAAACGCTAGAGCCATGAAACTTGGGTCATGCATACATCTGGGAAAGTCAAGCTCAAAGTTACCATCAGTAATGAGTCTTGACCTACTTTTTACGGTTCACTGACTTCGTAATTTTTTGTCATGTTTTCGCTTTAAGCTCAGTTTTTCATAAATTATGAGAGCTAGAGCCATGAAATTTGGGTCATGCATACATCTGGCCGAGTATAGCTCAAAGTTTTCATCAATACTGAGTTTTGATTTACTTTTACGGTTCACTGACATCGTAATGTTTTGTCAAATTTTGTTATATAGCTATGTTTCTGAAGAATTATAAGTGCTATAGTCATGAAACTTGGGCCATGCATATATCTGTTAGAGTAAAGCTCAAACCCAACATTGATATAATATTGAGTCTTGACCTGCTTTTTACGGTTTACTAACTGTGCAATTTTCTCTCAAGCTTTCGTGCTTAGCTCTATTTCTCAAGAACTATAAGTGCTAGAGCCATGAAACATAGGATAGGTCATGCAAAGATCTGGAAGAGTAAAGCTCAAATTTACCATCAGTATTGCCAGTAAACTGACAGTTTAAGGTGCTTTGACTTTGCAACATTTGTCTCAAGTTAAGCTTTTGTTTCTAAGGAATGTTAAAGGTTAGAGCCTTGACATGTGGAATATGCATACATATGGAACAATGAAACTGAAAATTGTTATTAATATAGCATCTGGACCTAATGTTAGGGTTCACTGACCATTCAAAATTTGCAATGTTTTGACTGATTTAGCTCTGTTTTGTGACAAAGCACCGACAGGCAAGACACAGCATTCCGCGGAATTCTTGTTTATTTTATTTCATTTTTTTTATTTTATATTTTAAAGTTGATAAGTTGTCATCATTAAGAAGAGCCGCGTAAAAAAATTCAGAAAGCAACCCGTTGGCGACTTAAGCAGAAGAGCAGGAAGCATATCTAAGGCAGGAATGAGAGCGATTGAGACACAATTTTGTCTCCATTATTTGGGCACTTTATTAAAATGAAAGAATTTGGAGGAAAACAATAAGTTAAGAGAAGTGAAGGCGTTTCTTACGAAAAAAAGAGTTGAGAGCCGCAACCGTACCAGCTGATCAGGAAACCGGTGAGGATGACAGTCAACAAACCGGTTTAACACATGAGTGCGGTGGCTTAAGAGCTTGTTTAAAAAATAGCGAAAACAGTTATGAAGATACAAACCGACAGAGACTTTTTAACAATAGAATCTCTTTCTGCTCAGGCAGCCTTACGCTTGAGTTTGCCTCAGCTGAGACACAATTAAGCATAAAGCTGCTTGAGCACTTTTTAAGACTGGAATCTCTTTCTACTCAAACAGGCTTTCGCTTGATTTTGCCTCCTTATTGCCTCATTATGAAATCTTTTTTCCGCTCAAGCAGCCTTACGCTTGATTTTCCTCAGCTGAAGCAAAATCAAGCGTAAGGCTGCTTGACCAGAAAAATTTTCTTCTTAAAAAGTGTCGGTCAGTTCAAATATTCTCACCAAAAAATGGAGAAGATGAACAAAGAATCTGATGAACTAAAACAAAGAATAAAACAATGGGGCCATGAAGCCCTGAACCGCACACCTGAGTAAAAAGGTGTAATGTCAAACTAGAGTCATCATTTAAACAAAACTTATAGTCTGAAACTGTCAAAATATATGAGACATTAGTTAAAGGTGGAAGAATGATCTTGACCTCTATAACTAAAAATATGTTCATTTAGTTTACTGTTTTTATCAACCTTTCACCAAAATCTTCTACAGTTTCTATAAACTCTTATGCTTAAGCATTTCCCATATAAAAGAACTCGAAAACAAAATTGTCTTCGCCGTAAGAAAACGTCAGGTTCAACCCAAGGCCATTATTTAAACAATCTTGGTAGTCTTCGATGCTACATACCAATTTTCAAGGCTATCCGTCAACTGATTTCAACGGCTAATGAACTATAATGTTTGCGGTAATTCACTCGTAATGCGTAGAGATTAGACAGGAAGTACAACACAACTTCATAGTCCTCTTGATGGCATGTACTCTTTGGTATGGGATTTATTTCAAACTGTAACGAACTGCAGAGTAATGTCAATTGATGACAATATATATATATATAATCGTCAGACCATCAAGTTCTCGTCAGACCTTCAAGTTCTTACGACGTCGTTAAAAAAGAAAATATCTGTTTCCTGCCAAAAAGGAAGTTATTTAGTAATTCACAAACGACCAAAGGTTTCTTACGAATTATTGTTTGACCAAAAAATTGATTTATTATCTTTTGTCCTTTAATGCCCTCCACATTTATGTTTCAGGTTTAATGAATTTAAGTATATGCACACGTCGTTCGATGTTCCAGTACACAGTTTTCACCAAAAAACAACTCTCATAAAATCAAGAGGGTCATGGTGGCCCTGAATCGCCCACCTGAGTATCATGTGCACCAAGAATATTAGAGTTATCTTACTGACCTTGGTATAAAATAAGTCATGGTCAACCCAGTGTCATAATTTGAAAGGAGCCGAGGTAGTGTTGTGGATAACACGCTGGATGACAAATCCAGGGGTCGCAAGATGGATCGCCCACATATGCGGTCTTTTGGATGAGACTTTAAACTGCGGTCCTGTCTCAGTATGACCTAGTTGTTGGTTGGACGTTAGACCTGAGTTAACTCACTCACTCGTACTATGAAGAAACCATGAGGGGACTGAGTCCCCAATGCCATATACCAAGTCTCATTGCAGTTGGCAAATCGACCTAGTGACCTAGTTTTTGAACCAATATAATCCATATTCAAACTTTAAGTTGGATATTATTCAAACAAACATTCTGACAAAGTTTCATGAAGATTCAATGGAAAATGAAGCCTGAACAAGGGCTTTCTAAGACTTGACCTAGTGGTTTAGTTTTTAATCCAATATGATCCAATTTCAATTTTTCCTGAATTTCAGTGAGATAAACATCCTGACAAAGTCTCATGGAGATTGAATCAAAACTGTTCCCTATAGAATGTAGGTATTGTTTTGCTCAGATTTGACCAAGTGACCTTATTTTTGGCCCGACGACAGAGTATTAAACTTGGCATTGATTTCATACAGATAAACATCCCGCAAAATTGCATGAAGATTGGATCAAAACTGTGCCCACCAGAGTGTACACAAGGTTTTTCTAAGTTTTGACCTAGTTACCTAGTTTTTGACCAGACAATACTCAGTTTCAATTTTGGCCTAGATTTTATAGACATAAACATTCTGACAAAGTATCATAAAGACTAGATCAAAACTGTGCCCACTAGAGTGTACGTAAGGTTCTTCTAAGATGTGACCTTACTTTTGACCCAACATGACTCACGTTCAAACTTGACCTAGATTTAATTCAGATTATGATAAAGTTTCATAAAGACTGGATCAAAGCTGTGCCCTTTAGAGTGTACAAAAGTGATTTTTATATGATTTGACCTAGTGACCTAGTTTTTGATACGACCTGATCCAGTTTCAGATCTGGCCTAGATATTATGACGATAAACATTCTGGCAAAGTTTCATGAAGATTGAATAAAAACTGTGCTCTATAGTGTACACAAGGTTTTGAGCTCACCTGAGCCGAAGGCTCACAAGGTGAGCTTATAGTATAGGCTTGGTCCGTCGTCCGTCGCCCGGTGTCCGTCGTCCGTCGTCCGTTGTCCGTCGTCCGTCCACACTTTTAAGCATTAATATCTGCTAAAGTAGCTGGCCAATCTTGATCAAATTTTATGTGTAGCATGGTTGGGGCGGGGCATTGATTGGGTATAGTTTTGAGACAGAGTGGTTGAAAACTGTGGTTACCATGGCAACAAAAAGGTCCCATAGACTTATAATGGGTAAAATGTTGTCCGGGCCCTAGCTTCTTCATTTTTGATCGTAACTTCTTCAAACTTGCAGGTATCCAGGACAGTCAAAACATCTCGGACCAGTTCGAATTTGGGTTAGGTTGGATCAGTTTTTACAGAGTTACTTGCCCTTGTGCGATAAAATATTTTCCCGTAGACTTACAACGGGGAAAAGGTTGTCGAGGCCCTTGCTTCTTCATTTTTGATTGCAACTTCTTCAAACTTGCAGGTATCTAGGACAGTCAAAACAGCTCAGACCAGTGTGAATTTAGGCCAGGTTGGGTCATTTTTTTCAGAGTTACTTGCCCTTGAGCGATAAAATATTTTCCCATAGACTTATAATGGGGAAAACGTTGTCCGGGCCCTAGCTTCTTCATTTTTCATCGCAACTTCTTGTAACTTGCAGGCATCCAGGACAGCCAAAACATCTCGGACCAGTTCGAATTTGGGCCTGGTTGGATCATACTTTTCATTGTTACTTGCCCTTGAGCGATAAATATTTTTCCATAGACTTACAAACGTATTGGCTATAATTTATGTTATGCGACAGTCTGCATGCTTAGTGATTAACCCAATCACGGTTGATAGCTTTGCTGCACTCTTTAATTGCACACCGGGGGATCGGTCGTCAGACTCTATGATGGCCCCGACCTAAAGCTATATATTTTGGTTGGTTGGGACCGGAGCCTTTTTGTCTGTTGCTTGGTCCACCGGGGCTCAACTGGTGACCTTCTTTTGCTTCAGATTTCCAGTGGGGTTGTTTGGCAGGACAGGGATCTCCACCTGTCAGACGGCCCGTTGTATCTGTTGAGTCCTCGTCTTTGCTTCTTCATGGTGTTGAAATTTGATTTATGTGTTTACCGTGATGATTCATTGACGAGTTAGAGGGTTATCATGCGAACCGAACAACCAACTAAATGTTTTGTACCACTTCAGAAACTGAGGGTGAGGTTGGGCCTGTAAAATCGATTTAATCCCCCCAGTAATTCATTACTGACCGTGCCAAGGCGGTAGTTCTGTTGTGGTTCTTTGTTGCCTGTTTTTGGTGTCAGAGTTTCTGTGATGTTTTACCTTATGTATGTTATTATTATTTTTGGTTCGGTTTGGGTTGCTGAGTGGCCACCTTTTGGGAACAAGCTGCTCACTCGGTTGGCCATATGTTCTCTGTATCTTGATTATTTGTAATCTTAGTTGTTTCCAACTATGGTTTGAGGGCTGGATTTGGATTTTGATTGTTTCAGTTCCTGGTCTTTGCATACTTTTTACTTTTACAATGGAGACAATGTTGTCCGGGCCGTAGCTCCTTCATTTTTGATTGCAACTTCTTGTAACTTGCAGGTATCCAGGACAACCAAAACATCTCGGATCAGGTTGAATTTAGGCCAGGTTGGGTCATTCTTTTTAGAGTTACTTGCCCTTGAGCGATAAATATTTTCCCATAGACTTATAATGAGAAAATGTTGTCCGGGCCCTAGTTTTTTCCTTTTTTGATTGCAACTTCTTCAAACTTGCAGGTATGGAGGACAGCCAAAATATCTCGGACCAGTTCGAATTTGGGCTAGGTTGGATTATTTTTGTCAGAGTTTCTTGCCCTTGAGCGATAAAATATTTTTCCTTAGACTTGTTGTCCGGTCATCATTCTAGTGCCTTCATTTATGAAATAATTTCAATTGTACTTCACACAAGTAAAAAGTATGAATATATCTTGGACAAGAACTTGTTTCAGCGTTGTTGGGTCAAGGTGAAGGATACAGTGGCTATTTTTAGAAAAACTTTGTCATCGCTGTAGCGCCTTCAATTTGTGGACTGAATTCAATTTGATATCACACAAGTGATTAGTATGACAATATCTTGGACAAATTTGCGTTTCAGCGTCCTTGGGTCAAGGTCAAGGTCACAGTGGCTATTTTTAGAAAAACATTGTCATCGTTCTAGAGCCTTCATTTATGGACCGATTTTGATTAAAACTTCACACAAATGTTTAGTGTGACAATATCTTGAATAAGCTCGTGTTTCAGCATACTAAGGTCAAAGTCAAAGTCACAGTGGCTATTGACAGAAAAACTTTGTCATCGGTCTTGCGCTTTCATTTATGGACCAATTTCGATTTAAGTTCACACAAGTGATAATTATGGCAATATCTTAGACAAGTTTGTGTTTCAGCATTCTGGAATCAAGGTCAAGGTCACGATGGCTATTTTTAGAAAAACTTTGTCTAGAGCTTTCATTTCTTGACAGATTTTGATTTAACTTCACACAAATGTTTAGTTTGACAATATCTTGAACAAGTTTGCATTTCAGCATTCTAAGGTCAAGGTCACAGTTGCTATTTTTAGCCCTGCTTATAGCTTATAGTAAAGGCTTGGTCTGTCGTACGTCCACACTTTTAAGCATTAATATTTGCTGAAGTAGCTGGCCAATCTTGATCAAATTTTCTATGTAGCATTGTTGGGATGGGGGATTGATTTCATATAGTTTTGGGACAGATTGGCTTAAAACTGTGGTTACCATGGCAACAAAATGGTCCCATAGACTTATAATGGGGAAATGTTGGTTTAAACAATATTTTATTAATCAATTCACATTATATAATTTACAATCTCAAGTATCAGGATCTGACAGTAAGCTATAAGCTTATAGTAGTCATCTCCTGAGCTATCAGGAGATGGGGAAAATGTTGTCCGGGCCATAGCACCTTTAGTTTTGACTGCAACTTCTTCAAACTTGCAGGTATGTAGGACAGCCATAAAATATCGGACCAGTTCGAATTTGGGCAAGGTTGGATGATTCTTGTCTTTTTCATTTTCCACCCTGAGGGTCACAGGTATGATACCACCTATGTGTTCAATTTACCTTAGAGTAACTTACCCTAGAGTACTGAGGCTGAATGGACTCAGGTGAGCTACAGGACCAATGGTCCTCTTGTTCTTAGATATGACCTAGTGGCCTAGTTTTTGATCAGACAATGCACATTTTTAATCTTAGCCTAGATTTTATTAAGATAAACATTCTGACAAAGTTTCATGAAGATTAGATCAAAACTGTGCTCTCTAGGGTGTACACATGTTTTTTCTAAAGTTTGACCTAGTGACCTAGTTTTTCACCCGACATGACCCAGTTTCAAACCTGGCCTAGGTATCGTAAGGATATTTATTCTGACATAGTTTAATGCAGATTAAATCAAAACTGTGACCTCTAGAGCGTACACAAGCTTTTTCTAATATTTGCCCTAGTGACCTAGTTTTTGGCCCGACATAACCCACATTCCAACCCGGCCTAGATACTGTGACGATAAACATTCTGACAAATTTCAAAAGATTTGATCAAAAATGTGCCCTCTAGAGTGGACACAAGGTTTTTTTTAAGATTTGACCTTGTGACCTGGTTTTTGAGCCGACATAACCCTGTATTACATCTAGCCTGGATATTTTGACGTTTAACATTCTGACAGAGTTTCATGAAGTTTGGACCAAAACTGTGCCCCCTAGAGCGTATAGTATGTTTTTCTAAGATTTGACCCTGTGACCTTACTTTTTATCTGACATGACCTAGTTTCAAATCTGACATAGATTTTATTAAGATAAACATTCTGACAAAGTTTCATGAAGCTTGGATTAAAACTGTGCCCTCTAGGGTGTACACAAGGTTTTTCTAATATTTCACCTAGTGACCCAGTTTTTCACCCGACATGACCCAGTTTAAATTTGGCTAAGATATTGTAAGGATAATCATTCTTACAAAGTTTCATGAAGATTGGATCAAAACTGTGCCCTCTGCAGCGTACAAAAGGTCTTTCTAATATTTAACATAGTGACCTGGTTTTGACCCAACATTACACACTTTCCAATTTGGCCTAGATATTGTGGCGATAAACATTATGACAAAGTTTCCAAAAGATTGGATTAAAACTGTGCCCTCTAGAGTGTATACAAGGCTTTTTCTAAGAATTAATCTAGTGACCTGGGTTTTGACCCGACATCACCCAGTTTCAAACTTGGCCTAGATATTGTGACAGTTAACATTCTGACATAGATTCATGAAGATTGAAATAAAATTGTGACCTCTAGAGCGTTCACAATTTTTTCTTATATCTGACCTAGTGACCTAGTTTTTGACCCGACATGACCCAGTTTCGAACTTGTCCTAGATTTTATAAAGGCTAACATTCTGACAAAGTTACATAAAGATTGGATCACAACTGTGCCTGCTAGAGTGTACACACGCAAAAGTTGACGGACGGACGGACGTCCGTCCGTCCACACGTACGACGGACGACGGACATCAGGGTATCCCAAAAACTAATAAAAGCAATAACCAAAAGTACGTACGAGTGTTTTCTGTGCGATAATCCAAAAGACTGCACTCGGAAATAGATGAAAATATTTTATACTTCCCAAGCCAACTTTCTCAAATTTGTGATTCTTTTTATAACATGTTCGCGATACGGTTGGCATACGCATGAGTGTACTTTGTAAATATTTAACATCAGTGGCGCAAACTTAATGAAACACAAACCTCAAAGAAAACGTGCACTTGCGCGATCCTCGTTAGCAAGGTTTCATGAAAGGCGTCTATGTTGTTTTAAGATATTGGTATAAATATATCCGCCATATTATTCTACTGGTGTCTAGAGAGTGTTCTTTGTTTTCTTCCCTTTATTAGATCATTGTATTGTTGAATACCGTAATGGTAATAGTTTTGTAAATTGAGACTTGGTGTTTTGGTCTCATCCCTACTTGTCATGGCTCAGAACCTTGGTAATCTATACAGCTTCATCAAAGTTAATTCAATAATTCAGAAGTATAAATAAGTGAGGCAGGTGCACATCTTTGTACTTCACTTCTTCAGTGTCACTAAACTGAATTTCAAAGATTATTTGTTTATATTCGTAAATCAAATTGCAGATTTTCCTACCCATTTACATGACGCAAATTATGACGTCATAATGTCCCAAATGACAAAGTATTTCTTCCAAGGAAATATCTTTTTCATTTCGATTTCCATTTCGCCCAGAAATTACTTACAGTAACATGAGATACGTAATATATATCTTATTTAACAAGAAGCAGGTCAGAATGAACTGAAACACCCTTCCCCTTAAGGGGTTAGACGTTTAGTGCGTCGGCTTAGACTTTTAATGTCACTGATTAGCTCTGCGCTTATCGTTGTCTGGAGAGTTATTTGCCGCAAAGATTCTTTGTAAAACTCAAAAGTACTTCCACAAAAATATTTTTCCGTAGGCTTTAGTGTATTTACATGTTTGCAAGAAAACTAATTTTGACAGCTCTTCCAGGCCAAGCATTAAATAAATGATATGGTTGAAAAGCTAAATGAACTGTTTACAGATCTAAATTCTGCCCTCTCAGTGTTAAGATACAAGTTATCAAATTTAGCGTAAAGGACTGCATGCGTTAAGGCCATTTTTGGCCCCCATCTGAGGTCAAAATAAGAAAGTCGAGATAAAAGTATTCCATTGCATGGTTTCATTAGATCAATACTTCTTGTGTTTGATTTCAGTTTCAATTTGAATCTTGCTGTGCTTTAAGTATGGAAAAAGGGCTGCCGTCATTGTTGGTCAATTTTTAGACATTCAGTTTACAATTAGAATAGAGCACAACTTTTAACCAAAAACCCTTTTAACATATGATGTATCCTGCTACAATTCACATCATATTGAAAGATTTTGTTGTTTAATGACTGCGCTCATACTTTATTCTTAAGGTAGTTGGATACTAAATAAGAATATTGGTGGGCAATTCAAACCACATTTACCAATCTAGTAGCCCACAGGGCTATAACACATTTGGATAACAAAAAAAAATTACCGTTTCGTTTTCCAAACAATCAAACTTGTGTATTTGTACATACATTTTACACAGTTTCTATTCAAATTCATATTTCTAGCATATGAATGCAGTTTCATTTTTGCGATTCATATAATCTATAATATAGGATATTTACAACAAATTGGTAAAAAAAAACAATGCACTTATCTTGACAATAAGTATTTTTTTACATTTTCTAAAAAATGCAAGACAATTTAATTTCATGAAAAAAAATCATGAAAATTATATTTGATCGATTGGGCATGCATGCTTATGCATATTATTTCAGAAATACGTACATTGTATGTTCAGAATCAGACAAAAATTTTAGTTGCTTTTTTTTTTTTTTTTTTTTTTTTGCTTTAGAGCTTGTTTGAAAATAGCGAAAACAGTTATGAAGATACAAACTGACCGAGACTGTTTAAGAATGGAATCTCTTTCTGCTCAGGCAGCCTTACGCTTGAGTTTGCCTCAGCTGAGACACAATTAAGAGTAAAGCTGCTCGAGCACTTTTTAAGACTGGAATCTCTTTCTGCTCAAGCAGCCTTACGTTTGATTTTGCCTCATTATTGCCTCATTATGAAATCTCTTTCTGCTCAAGCAGCCTTACAATTAATTTTGCCCCAGCTGAGGCAAAATCAAGCGTAAGAGGCACAACAAGCGTAAGGCTGCTTGAACAGAAAAAAAAACTTCTTAAGGTGGTGATAATCACTGATTTGGGACATAGACAAAAATCTGCATAAAATACTCAAAATAACACTGATCTTTCCAAAACTTAGCAGATGCCTTCTTTATGTTGTTTCTCATAATTTAGAATCCCAAAATGCAGCATTTGTTAATGTTAAAAAGTGTTTTATAAGAGAAGATCAAAGGGTAATTTTCTGCGAATAAATGTTAAAAAATAATACCATTATTGAAAATATACTTAGTGCTTAGAGTACCTTGTTGCATAATGGAGAGCGTCCTAGCAATTATTTTTTTCAAACTCTTTCACACATTATCAGGCTGAGCAGATGAAAAAAGATGCAGTCTGTGTCCAAATGTTTTTTGTCAAAACACAGAGGTGAGCCAGGTGAGACTATTTTAACAAGGTTGAACAATTTCATCTTCACACCACTGATCATGTCAGTAATGTATTATTTGTAGGTGTTTTTGTACATGGTTGAACGTTTGAGATAAAGCTACCGTTTTCATCTGGTCTACATTACAATTTGAGAAAGAGTTGGAATAAATAATTGCTAGGACGCTCTTTATTATGCAATGATGGACTTACACAACCATTAAAGTGCACACCTGTGGGTCGTGCAATACTGTTTAGACTTTCGTCACCGTTTTGCATGCCGGTGGCTGGACAATGTTAAAATACATAAGTATACGAAATTTGAACCATATATACCACGGGGTTCAAGAGTTATGAGCATTTTCACTACCTGACCGTAAATTTTCAGCTTGTGCTCAGCAAAGCCTCGTCCATCAAAAAAGACGGTTATGCATGCAAGTCGTTAGATAATGTTGACATGTATCAAAATATAGACTGCGGTTCAAGAGTTATAAGCATTTTCGCTAACTGATAACGGACGGACGGACTCACACAGTGATTATAGTGCAAATCTGCGGGTTGTGCAATAAGAAGTTTTGCATACCAGTGGCTGGGCAATGTTAAATTACATAAGTATACAAAATTTGAAGCAAATTTACCAAGCGGTCCAAGAGTTATGAGCATTTTCAATAAAAGAGCTCGACCGGCCAAATTGATGCTCTGTGAAGCCTCGTCACTGTTTTGCATACCAGTGGCTGGGCAATGTTAAATGACATAAGTATACAAAATTCGAAGCAAATATACCAAGAGGTTCAAGAGTTACGAGCATTTTCAATAAAAGAGCTTGGCCGGCCAAATTGATGCTCGGTGAAGCCTCGTCACTGTTTTGCATGCCAGTGGCTGGGCAATGTTGAATTACATAAGTATACAAAATTTGAAGCAAATATACAAAGCGGTCCAACAGTTATGAGCATTTTCAATAAAAGAGCTTGGCCGGCCAAATTGATGCTCGGTGAAGCCTCGTCACTGCTTTGCATACCAGTAACTGGGCAATGTTAAATTACATAAGTATACAAAATTTGAAGAAAATACACCAAGCGGTCTAAGAGTTATGAGCATTTTCAATAAAAGAGCTTGACTGGCCAAATTGATGCTCGAGGAAGCCTCGTCACTGTTTTGCATGCCTGTGGCTGGACTATGTTAAAATACATAAGCATACAAAATTTGAACCATATTTATCACGGTGTTCAAGAGTTATGAGCATTTTCAGTAGTTGGCCGTAAATTTTCAACTTGTGCTCAGCAAAGCCTTGTCCATCAAATAAGATTGTTGTGCATGTGAGTCGTTAGACAATGTTGACATGTATAAGTATGCAAAATTTTGTCAAAATATCCCATGCGGTTCAAGAGTTATAAGCGTTTTGCTAACTGATAACGGTTTTCGCTAACTGATAATTGACGGACGGACGGACAGACGGACGGACGGACGGACTCACACAGTGATTATAGTGCAAACCTGCGGGTTGTGCAATAAAACAAGAGGGTCATGAGGCCCAGAGGCCGTATATATAAAACGACTTAAGTGGTTGTTATGGTGTTGCTAAGGCTAAATTTCTATGAAGGAGATACGCTTCAACTATGAAATTTGCTCTGGAGGAACAGTCTTTTTCAGACTGTTCCTCCAGAGCAAATGTTATAGTAGGAGGGAATATCCTTCATAGAAATTTAGCCTTGGTAACAGCATAGCAACGACTTAAGTCGTTTTATAAACACGACCCCTGAATCGCACACCTGAGTAAAAAGGTCAACGGTCAAACTAGGGTCAAACTTACACCAATTTTAGTTGCTTTTTTGCCGCTTATCTCGGTCGAAACTGTTACAATCCATATGCAATTGCATATAACGAAAAAAGAATTGACAAAGATGCACAAACAGCTCTAGAAAACTCATGACAGCTTTGTGAATTGTGGTTTCAGTATGAAGGCGGTAAAATCTACCATGTCACAACTTTGTCCTTGCCCGAAACTTCGGCTTTTATCTTTCTCAAGATGTTGGTATTTCAAATAATTTAAATTCCACAACAAACAGCTCAGCAGCTGCAGTGTCTTATTTGCTTATTTCGAACTTCAGCTCAAAAATCAAACGCCATGTTCCACCATTCCTTTGTCTCTTATAAGAAACAGATATATTACATTCTTAGCAAAGAAATACAAGGATTTCTTGCCAATATAAATATGCTATTTGCCAGGTCTCTGAGAGGATTTATTTCCTCTAGGGAAATAAATCCCTGTAGATCGGTTACCGTCTCCATAATATTCAAAGATTGGTTAATGATGTACGGGCCGGATACCGGCTTTTCGAACTACTTTTCAAAGTGTATCTTTCGACTGCAGCTGAAGCTTTAAAACATGCCAGGGTTGCCTTTTATGATATTGAGAAAACAACAGACGCTAAATTACGAAATGTCAAATCTATAAGAAACTTTGGCGTGTATTACTGGCGTGTTCAACTGAATAATTCTACGAATCGTCAGTTTTATGTAAGACTGCATTGCCGTTTATCACACACGCTCCGCATTGTGCTATAAGGAACATATAATTCAGTTCATAGCTGTGAGACTTACTCCGAGCCTTGGATCGTCCGGACCACTATCCGTACAGACAATGCTCGTAAAGGTATGACGTAGATTCCATAGGCAAGTAAAGTATTATTATTTTGACAAACCTTGGCTCTATCAGAAAACAAAATGGCGGTCATATTATTCTCATTTTCGTGTACTCTTTCGCACTATTGTGTACAGGCTTTCAGAAGGACTCTTGAAAACATAAAAACAGATGGAAATATTCTCTAGTTGTAGGACATATGAATGTAATGTACAGTTTATTGAATTGTCCCATTTAAATTATGGGATTTTTAAACCTCCCTCGGTTTATAAATCCCATATATTAAATGGGGCAATTAATAAACTCTGTGAAGTTTGAAACGGAAGAATATCGCCCCTTTGAAGACTCTGAAAATGAAGCAAACGAGACAGGAACACAGTAAGTAATGTGCATCGATATGTATAACATCCATTTATACGTGTTTAAACGGGTTTAGCAAACTCCAAGATAAATTAGTTTACTTGACATAAATGGATTTATTACAGTGACGCCTGTTGAAGATTTAGTTTAGGCTTAGACTGACAATGTGGACAAACCCCTTATGCCGACAAGCATCAATAAATAAAAAATCGTTTTTCCACCGTTGCCCTCTTTGTCTATGATCGACAAACATCTGATACTGAAATGATTGCCAACGTTTTCCATTCCAGTGAGAACGGTTTAAAGAAATTAGCAATGACGAAATACTTTGTTTGTCCATTATTGACGATGTTTGACGATAAATACCGATTCAACTACATTTACTAGTATATGTCTAATATCATAATAAACGAATAACTCACTTTGATTTCACAAAGTATGCACTATCAACCATTATTGAATATGTGTAGAGGCCGTAAAATGTTCCAAAAATAATTTTTTTCAGCTTAGAACGTTTTCATGCAGATTTTCAATATGCCCGTAACATATTGCTTAGTTATTAAAATACTCCACTGAAAGCTCTATGAGGAGTTCCTTTGTCAAAGTATATACTATCAGTCATAATACAAACATATTACTGTAAGAATAATAAAGTGTCATAACTCTTGCAAAACTGACCCGTCAGCCCCATTGTTATACAGTTATTCAACGTTTTGAAGCACACTATAGTCACAAAATATAGAAAAACAGATGTTCACAGATTCCAAATTTGAACAACTGACATCAAAGGTTGATCACGTAAGACTAAAAGACAGCAATATGTTCCACCAAGTATCAAAGTTAAGCAAACTGCGGCAAATAAAATTTAATTTATGGTCACACATTTGCAACTTGGTTGTGTCTAGGAAATAAGCGTTCCTGTATCATTTGGTGGCCAAGAAAAACACTGTATGCAAGCGAAGAGCCCCCAAATCAGTGAAAATGGTACTCCGTGTATGCTTATATGAAGTATCGATCTCAAAAACATTTGAGCCGCGACACGAGAAAACCAACAAAGTGGTTGTGCGCCCAGCACAGACTCAGTTCAGCCTGGACATCCGCCCAGTTTCACCATACTCTTAGTTAAGTGCTCAAAGGGTACCAAAGGGTCTAAGCTACCGCCATGCGGACAGCGAAGACTCTGATCAGACTGGGCGGATGCCCAAGCTGATCTGAGTCTGCGCTGGGCGCACAACCACATTGTTGGTTTTGTCGTGTCGCGGCTCATTTGTAGTCATTAAAACTGAACAAAATATGAAATTTAATAATTTACGCTCAATTATAACATTATGTTCCGCACCAATACATGTTTCTTAACAACTTAACTTCCTTGGAAATGATAGTTTAGTTTAATAGGTAGTTTTGAAGGATCATAAATTGCTTAAGCATGTAAAAAAACTCACTTTGAAACTAATTTGTACATGGTAGCGGCAGCTAATCATTTATTAAAATTTCAGTCGCAAAATTGAATTTTCCCTTTTATTACAACAAGGAGTGGAATTTTGTTTTAATATCAACTCTGCTTAGCAATTTCAAGTTGTGGTGCACGGATTTTACAAGATATATACTGTATCTTTGAAATAATTGTTTTGACTTTCGAGGGTTATTAGCAAGAAATGTAACGATTGATTTTAGTATTAAACTATCCAGAGACAATTAAGTAGGTTTTACAAAAGTTTTCTCTTACTCAAAATAATCTGAAAACGAGAGTTTTGAAAAACCAGCCTCCTTATTTCGCTAAGAAGCTTGCAATGAGTGAATAGTAACGGAGGTTTAACCAATATTTTATATCTTTTATACATTACATGTACTTTGGATGTATTCAGATCAACCAATGTTGATAATTTTTATGCTGTCTGGTAGTTTATTAGCAGATTCTGTGGACTCTGTCTGCCAAACGGAATACTTTATACCAAGTTCATATATACCCATAATTATATTGCGAATCCCTGTATCTAAATTACATTTGTCAACTACGAAACTCATGGAAACGATGCTCAACTGAGAAAAGGGGATTTTAAAACCTTACTGTAAATAGCCATATTATCGTTTTTGGTTTGTTGCAGTTAACTGTAAATAGCCAAAAAGCGTTAATGTGGCTATTGCCAGTTAACTGTAAATAACCACTTTAACGTTATTTTGGCTATTAACAGTTAACGGTAAATAGCCACTTTAACGTTTTTGCTATTTACAGTTAAGTGTAAATAGCCACTTCAATATTAAAATAGAATTCACAAGTCACCAAGACATAGTTTCTACTTCAAACATCAACTTTGTAATTTAAATAGCTTTATATACATTCTAGGAATTTCAAAAAACGAAGATGACATCTCAACGATTACATGTAACTGTTACTTCTGGTGCAATCTTTTACGAGTCTACAATGTCAAACACATGAAAGGGTCGGCACTTTTTTTATCAAAATGCGGTTAAAGAAATCCCTAATATAAGCATATATTATTTTGAAGTACTTTATATGTACAGACAGACTGTAAATAAACCTCATTCAATTCCTTGTAAACACTTTAACTTCCTTACCAAATTTTCAACGAAATATAGCCTGGGGGGTTTACAAAGGAAACTGTCAGCAGAATTTAATGTAATCTATTGATATGACTGCAGCAGACGTATAAAAATTATACTTTTCTGTGACAAAATAAAACACAACACTTTTCAGGATTTTAAAGCTTTCCTATGGTTTCATAAACTTCCGTTACCACGTATTATGTAATCCCTTCTGCTCCAAAGGTTAGGCAGAAACACTGTTAGAAATATTTGATACTTATACCTGATTACGTGACTTACAAAGAAAGGTTTCTCGACATGTTCAGTGCCACGTTGAGGTGAAAACTTATTTGATTTCATGTGGATTTACAAAGTTTTTTCAGTACCTAGTTTCACATGAATCGTCACAGAGCCTACGTCTTCATCGTGTCTTTTTATTACCAAAAATGAGACATACGTGCATTAAGGATAACAAATAAGTTATTTTTGAAATCTTAAGTAAAACCAGCATTTAGAGTAACTAACAGAAAGAACCACGAATTTGGTTACGGAGGTTAATGCTGGCGGAAGTTAAAAGTTCAACTCAGGAGATGATTGTATAAGCGGGTTACGCTTGTTATCAGATTCTGTTTACCAGTATATTCCTTGTAAATGCTATGAGTTGAAAAATAAAATATTGTTTAAACCAAAAATTCAACTCCTTTTGGGCCCATAGCTTTAGCAGTTTCGCCCAAGGCCGTATGATTGTTTCTGTGCGTGTTTTATACCAAGTTAAAGCCGAAATAATTTACTTTGTATCCAGAGGTTATAAAATGTATAATTTTTTTAGAAGTTTATTAATTTGTGATTTTAAGAAAGATGCTCTATACACCACTGTGTATTTTCGATGCACTATGGGTAAGGTTTGATTGGCTACTGGGGGTCTACATGAGAAATTTTATCGAATATTCACTGCTATTGAGGTCAGATTTGCTAATGATTTCGATAACTGGGGCGTCCCATCTTTGTTTGTAAGGTAGACAAAAGCCTGCCGCGCTTGCAGCAGATGCCTATTTTCCATTTCTCTCTTTTCTCCCTTTTTCCATTCATACAACCCTTTAATTCATTCCGCCTCTGCCTGTTGGGGACAAATGTGTTGTCTCTGACGGCCGTCGAGCCCAATACAACCTACAACCCACCAAATGTAACGTCATTTGTAATGCAGTTTCCTAATTTAGCGTGCGGTAACACAGCGACACCTGTCTCTTGTATATCCGTGTTTAATACTTTAATCATTGCAGCGTTGTGTTTATTTTTATTTACTCAGAAATAAAAAAAAATGCAGAGTCAGTCATTTCACGTACACGATCCCCGCTAAGAGGATTGTTTTATTCACTTCTGTATTTGGAATCACTTCTTTCTTGTGTTCAGATTACTTTTTCAAAAGGCTCATAGTTTCTATTTTTATATTTTGCGAACCCCAATATAGCCAAAAGGCAACAGAGTTTATCAATGCACTGTTAATGATTATCTCTACGTTTATAGCCATTTTGAATAATTTTCGGGACCGACTATTTGATATTCTGGGAGAGGGGGGGGCGGGGTGCTGGTAATTTTTTCTTAAAAATCCTGTCTTTGGCTATGCAAGAAAAAAATAAACTGGCTCATACGGGGATTTAAAAAAAATAATCTGGCCTCATAAGTAAGTGAAAAAATAACCTGGCTCCACCCATTATTTTAACAACAAAAAATAGTCTGCAGATAATTCCATTTGAATTTTTATAATGTTTCTGGCTTCTGGGGGGCACAGCCCCCAGACCCCCAATATTTATAGTAGTATTTAAATATTATCAACAATTGTTTATACCAACGGGCACGCATGTGCATACATTTACAAAAACATCCTATACAACATTCACATACATGTATTATTGATCTGCCGCATTACTAAGAAAATGTTGCCACTAAAACTGAATTGCAAAAGAGTCACTAGCTTATCGGATACAAAGCAAAAAGGCAAAATTCCTTAAAAAAAAACTCATTATTTACCATCATCCCTAGTTTTTCTCTATTGTTTCCAGTCTTCAAATTGCCATTAAAATTGGGAAATTGCTTTGGCTTCTGGGGCGCGTTGCCCCCCCCCCCCCCCCCCGACCTCCTTTGTTAACTTCTTAGAACATAACGCTTCGCCATTTCATTAACTGCCATTCATGCATAATGTGACTCTGTCAGTAAGTATTTATCAAACTTTCTAAAGTGCAAATGAATCATGTTTGGGCATATGATTGGGCTAGGAAAAACCCTTATATTCCTAATGTTAGCTCTAAAACTTTGCGAAAATAGCCCTAATTTTGGGTCAAAATATCCCTAATTTAAGGCCTAATTTTTTGCCAAGCTCATATAGGGATGTTTGTATCTGTACCTTAGATGAAGAGAGTAACATGCTCCAGGCACTGGTTTGCAAAAGCAAGCTAAGCCATGCCCTTAGCCTAGTTACAGACAGCACCATGTTCTTTTTGTTAGGAAAAAAAGGTGTAAAAATTACTGATGTGGGTAAAATAAACGGATGTTAAGATCAAGCAAACAAAGATATGATAGTTCAGCCAATAAAATTAAAGAAAAATAACCTGTTTGAGTTAGTTTGTAAAAAAAACGAAATTAGCTCCCTCAAGGTGATAAAAAAGAAATTGTTTTCAGAGGCCAGTGCAATAAAATGCCGTCCTGTCTCCATCAAGAATCCCAGCCCCCCCCCCCCCCCCCCCCCTTCCCCCGGAATATCAAATGGTCGGTCCCTTAGCATCTCGAGTGGATCTAGAGCTACCAAAATACATGTATCGTGTTTGTAAGATTATAGTCTCCAAATCTTACCATATATCGACTTGAACAGGCTTTTTAAGACCAAGAGTGTTTGCATTGTGCTGCAGTTCATCTCTCCCCCCCCCCCCCCACCCACCCGGAATATCAAATGGTCGGTCCCTTAGCATCTCGAGTGGATCTAGAGCTACCAAAATACATGTATCGTGTTTGTTAGATTAAATTCTCCAAATCTTACCATATATCGACTTGAACAGGCTATTTAAGACCAATAGTGTTTGCATTGTGCTGCAGTTCATCTCTTAAACATGCTCGCCATGGCCGTCCTAAAGGGTTTTACCCTAAGAGCATAAATAAATGGATTTAAAGCACTGTTCACGAAAGACACACAAAGAAGAATAGCTTTCACTTGTCGTTTAAGAATAATCTCTGCTTTCACTTCAATTAGTCCCATACAATTAAATGGTGTTATACAAATATTCATTACCAATATTAGTAATCCGATAGTAATCAAAACATGTATTTGCCGTGTGTAACTTGACCGGTCGCCAGTTTTATTACCCTGTGAAACAGTGTTTCCTTTACGAGTCGATTTCAGGTTATTTACAACAGGGACTTTTAACTCACTCTTTTCCCGATTACCTTTTTCCTCTGAACCTTCAGGTGCATTATTTGTCCATGGAATGTTATTAACTGATTCATTTTTCACTGCTGATATATCTTCAGGTTTCTGTTCTGCCCTAGAAATTTCTGTATTAAGCAATGTTCCTTGAGAAACTGACTTCTGGTCAGAAAGCTCTGTTTCGCAAGTCTTTGCAGCTGTCCCGAAGTCTGATGCAGTCGGAGTCGTTACCATTCTCATAATATTTGTTCTTCTCCACGTCTTAACAAGAAATCGGAATATATAAATATAAACAATAGTCATGCTAATCTGTGGTGTCAAAGATATGACGCTTGTCATTATAACCACACTGTTGTAGTTGTCTTCGAACATATCATTAAAAGAACATTGTTTGAGCGATTTTCCAAACTGACCATACGCGACAAATGGTACGGCCATCATCACTGCGGACGCAATCCATATCAGTATCACTTCAAGAAACATCTTTTTGTACATATCTTTCTGAGCAATGTCGCTTTTAATTGTTCGCTGTTTTATTGTTACTAAGCGGTGAATACATATTCCAAAAGCATGGAATAAACTGGCTGCCTGTGATGTACAATAACAATACCATATTGCTGCACATGTTCCAAAAATCGGAAAAGAAACAGTAATTTTGTATGACAGTGTTAACAGTAGCGCAAATATTCCAGTCAGCAAATCAGTTATGCTCAAACTAAGAATTTGAAAGTTTACACAATGTTTTAAAGCGTGTTGGTTTACCAAAAGGCAAGCAAGAATTAATGCATTGGACAAAATGATCCAAACAATAAAGATTAATAACACAACTATTAAAATAGTGGGAGGTGGTTCCTCTACCGAAGATGATCCATTTAAAGAATACCAAGACACGGTTGCATTAATAATAGATTCCATATCGGCTTATAAACACTTGTTGCTTGCAATCTGTAAAATTTATAAAAAAGCATTGCTTTCAATATACTCTGGCCATATTATTCCACAGCTACCGCCGACATTCTGTCACTTTTGTCATTAATATCTTTTCGAGCTTTGTTCTATTTGCTTTCCGTATTTCCATAGTTGTACTTCGGGCTGTCAATCTGTTCAGCCTGAAGGAGTAATTCATCAGAGTAAATTGTTAGCACATATTTTTACACAGCATTTATATTATGAGTGGCAATCTCTGTTCTATGGTAAAAGTAAAGAGGAAAATCGAAATTGACTATGCATTCATGTTTTCTTGATGTATTTATTCATGATTGTATGATTTCCTGTCGTGTACTTCATCACACATAGTGGAAAACTTGTTAGAATCTTCTTCTGAAATGAAATAAAAATGGTAACCTAGAACGAAAGATCAATGTATTTACATTTGTAAGAATAATATAGAGATGAGGATGAAATTATGCAGGAAATACCACTAGCACAGGACACAACCTATCCGTGACAACCAAAGATGACTAAATACGCATTTGCACCAAAACGATTTTAGCAACAGTTTACACCGGCATATAAATGATATTAAGTTGCTTAAACACTTTATGACAATATATTTCGTGGCACATTGTTACCAAATCTCCGCCCCAATCGCCTTCTTCACTCGCACACTACGGTTAAAATCGGCGACACTACCTTACAGATTTAATTTTAAACAGTGGTTCTTCATTGGTGGACAATTTACGCCCCTCCCCCCCCCCCCCCCCCCCCAAAAAAAAAAAATAAAAAAAAAATAAGAAGAAGAAGATGTCTCCGTTTATGTTTGTTTTAATATTGCAAGTTAATACGATAAGATGATGTGGGGAAAATGAAAAATTTAAAGAAGAATAGAATGTAAAAAAAAATGAATAAATGTTCGTAGGACTTAAAAGATGGTAGGATATTAGACCCACATTACATAATAAATAGTGTATGGTTAAGAGTGGTATACACAGGCAAACTGAAAGAGCCTTTCAAAAGGTTTCAAAAGTATATTTGAATCAATAAGAAACTTACAATGAAATAAAGAAGGATGTCATTTTCTTCTATTTTTGACATACAAACGTATAATCATTTTTCCAAAGGGCACACCACGCTAATACAATGTAAGAACGTTCATCCAACGGCACATGACGTAGAATAAACGTTGATTCAATTTTGTTTCAACACTGTGTGCCTGCCAGGAATTTACCTCTGAAAATTTCTTCTTACACACCTCCGTTTAAATCCATGTTTCTTTAACGAAAGTATAACTGGCATGTAGAGATGAGCAACTGCTGCTAATTTCCAATTAAGGTGAATGGGTACATCTTCAGGTTAAGCAACTCTATCATTTTCATGTTTGTCTCCCCTCTCAATGGGGTCGACTCCGAAAAGACAAAGAAAAGGTCGTATAGGAGCAAATTCTTTTCTTTAATAGTATACCACATTTTTGAAGGCCACCTTGTCCAGGGAAGCAAACAGGAGATCACGAAAGTTGTTCCCCTGCGAACAAATGATTAAAAACATTGAGATGAGCTCATAGATCTTAAAGTATGTATACAACGTCTGTCTTCTACATTTGCGTAAAAATCCTGAGAGAAATAACTAAGATCCTGATAAAAAATCTTCTTACTAGCAGACTGGCCGTATCTGCACTGTAGGCCAATAGTTGTTGAAGTTATTCCCTGTTAAGTCAAAATGCCTTGTCTCATGGCAAGTTCGAAGACTTCAGAAACCCTTTTAAGTATGCTTGAGGTGTCTGAATATTCGATGTAAATACAGTCAACTTTATATGCACGTCTCTGAGGGCCAGATAAAACTCTGGTTTCTCATAATTTTAAGGTAAATGTTTACACATTCAGAAGCAGAAGCTCTGCATTTCCGTTCTTTTTGCCTCCCTTCTGAATGCAAGTCAACACTTGTAAAGAAATAATATGCTCCCTTAGGAGCAAATTCTTTAAGGGTAGACCCCATTTAAGAAGAGCTTCGTTGTCCAAGAATTTCAAAGCAAAGAAGAATCACAAAAGTTGTTCCCCTTTGATGATAAAGATAACACGGAATTGTATCCGTACTCCTTAATGTCTGGCTTTTGATATTTCTTGTAATTATGTCATGCTTTAAGGCTGGGAATTATCATTAAATTTTTAAGTCAAATGTGCCCTTTAATGATGACTTGCACGTATGCTGATGATAAGGTCAAAATTTATTACAAATCCTTTTGTATACTTAATAAAAGCAATCATTTCGTGCATCGGATGCGTCATGTGCGCGTGAATTGATCCAACTGAATATTTAAAAACAATCTAAGCTGACACAGCAAAAACACGCATCTATAAGCCATTTAAGCTCCTGCTTAAAAGTGCTTTGTGACATGGCTTATTTGGACATTTAAGCAGCTGCTTAAAACTGCTGTACTTTTACGCACATTTAAGGAGCTACTTATGATTACAAATAAGGTATGTCACTAAGTTTTTACGCATGTGCGTAAAAGTGGTTTAAAGTGCCATGGTTTTAAGCATTTTTAAGTGAATATTTATAATTGTCTATAAGGTATGTCACTAAGTTGTTACGCTGGTACGTAAAAATGCGACTTCAAAACATTACAGCCTTTTTTCAGTATATTTAAGTGCCTACTTATAATATTTTTTACGGTATATCATAAAGTTCTTACATTAGTTGGAATATTTGATTAAAAAAAAAAATAAAAAAATAAAAAAAAACATACTTTTGTCAAGTTTTTTAAATACAAACCCATAATTTGCTCTAAGGTGCAACGTTAAGTATATTTATGCATATAGTTACAGCCAATAATTGCAGCATAATATTTTAAAAGACATTTATGTATTTTTTCCTGTAATATGTATCAAACTACAATTTCTTCAAAGATGCCTTAATCGCAAAACGACACATAAATAATTAACAAAGCAGACGACAAATTTTACGCCCGAAAATTTTCAAAAAAGAAAAAGAAAAAAAAAGTTTAGGCCAAGCTATATCATATTTAGAATTCAAAATTTAGAGAGCAGACAGTGTAGATTCAGATGAGGTGGCTCATTACGAGCCATCTCATCTGGATACACGCTGTATAAGTTCAACTATTTTTTTGGTTTTGGTGCTTTTATTGCTTAATCACTTTCAAAATTAAAAATACTAGTTTAAACGTTTTCTACACATGCATATGCATATTTGCGATCAGATATTGTGTGTAATAAATCCGTTTTGTGCGATGACTGATACTGAGGGTCATTAGGATCAAAGAAAATAAAAATCGGTGCTAATTAGCCAGCTGCATATTAATTATCATGCATAGCTGCGTATGTAAATTAATGCTCGTTCAGATCAACGGATTAACGTCTGTTCAGATCAACCTGCCATTTTTTTCGGGTAAACTTTCCCTAAGTCATCATACATAATACCATTATATAATTCTTTAAAACATTATAAAATTTCTGTTTTCAATGTAAGAATACTAAGTGCTAATTTGAAAAAGACTTGAGTTCTCAAAAAAGATCCTCGTCAACAGATGCAAGACAGAAAATCAGCTCAACGAAAATAGAAACTTCACGGTTGAAAGCTTGTCTTTGTATTTCGAACTCTTACAATTTTCGAAATCTCAGACTCACACCAATTGCTTTGAAACTGATCAAAATTCTTTCCTTTTAATTCTGGTAAAAATTAGGGCACTTGCATGACGGAATGACTGAAATGCTTATCTATATCGTGTTCAGAATATTCGACCTCGAAAATGTCAAATTTTCTTCATTTTGCTCCCGACGTTGTTCTGCAGTCTATGGAAAACTCACTTCTTTGCATGTCTGTATTTCATAAAAACCTATGTTCTGAGGAAACGGATTTTGTTTCTTCAAAACCTAACACAGTGTGGACCAATGACAGACGTTTGCATTAAAGCTGTTAAAAAAGTATGTCGCCGACTTAAATGTCGAGCAAAAGTCCACAAAAGGATCGGCTTGCTGTCTCTTTAGATTGAAATATTAACGCCGCGCATGACGTTAACGTTACTTAACTTTTCGCGCCAGGTATCAACTTTCGCTTTTCATAGGCTACCATTATTGCTATTAGGCTATCACGACGTAGTATGATGTATTCTTTTAAAAGTTACTCTTGTAATGAATATTCAGTGACTGACAATGCGATTTCTGTGCTTATCCTGGAATTACTATAATGAATTTTGGATTCGAATTTTCAGATGATGCTCATATTTATTAAAGATTTACAGTAGTTAGGGCTTTGTGCGACTCTAGCTCACCCCCCTAAAAAAATTTTTTTTATAGCTTCTCTCCACATAAAAAAAACACCTACCAGAGTGACCTCGGAAAAATTGTAAAAATGTAAAAATGTAAAAAAGTGAAAAAATCTGAAAATTGTAAAAATGTAAAAATGTAAAAATTGTAAAAATGTAAAAATGTAAAAAAGTGTAAAAAGTGTAAAAATAAAAAAAGTGAAAAAATCTGAAAATTGTAAAAATGTAAAAATGTAAAAATCTGAAAATGTAAAAAATGTAAAAAAGTGAAAAAGTGTAAAAATAAAAAAAAGTGAAAAAATCTGAATGTAAAAAAAACTCTCCGGGAGTACAGTATTTTTAGCCTCTCTCCCCCACCCAAAAAAAACACCCGCTAGAGGGACCCCACGAGAAATGATAAAATGAAAAAAAAAATACGCTTCTCCCCACCCATTTTGTGGGTAAAATAAAATTGTGAATTTTACCATGTATTGATCTGATAAGTTATCCAGTATTGAACTGCCTTTAATACTTTAACTATTTGAATTGAATTAAAGAAGTGAATCTAGTCTTTGTGTATTTCTAAAGACATATTGATGGCAATAGGACATAAGTTTTGAATAGACTAAATCGATGTTGCATAGATGATGTTGTCATCACATGTTCATTAGTTACCTGTAAACAAAAAGCAGATTGGTGCGGTCTTTCGTTTCAAATTAACAGTTGTGAGAAGACGTTTTTACCTCGCCTCTTGTTAACAGCAGCCATTATAACAACACGTTAAATTAACTTCTAAAAAAGGCAAATCAAAAGCTAAACCATGTAAGTACTGCATTTTATTTTCAATTTACTGGTAAGATTAGAATGCAATTGCTTTTTCGAACGTATTTACGTGAATTTGGTGTCCATTCATTGTTTGTAGGTAATTATATTGACATATATATTGTAATTTTAGTACCATTTTTACATTTATTGTATTTTTTATTAACAGCACACTTTATCAGTTTCCCCCCCCCCCCCCCCCCCGTGTCCCAGCATGTCACTCATATATAAAATTTACTTACACACTATGTGTAGGGCATTATTTTTAATAATGTACTGACACTGTTTATGCATCGGTAAATTTGCCTGATTAACATCTAAAATTAGTATTATGGTCACGGAAACTTTTAGATCATTTTTCATTTACAAACCTAGACATGTGACTTGAATATTAATGAGGTTTAAAATTTAATTGATCATATTTACCCTGAATATTAGAGATCTTAACCAGCTGCCATTATCTTAAATTTGAATTTAACTATCTGGTGTGATGTCAGAAATGCTGGTAGATTGGCACAGTGCAGACCCTATTAAGACTGCTCCTTGACCTTGAGGAGTAGTCTGATCTGTGCCTACACTGTTGCTTCAGCCCGTCTGTCCCAAAATGTGAATCATTGCGGTAACTGCGTAAGACATATTTGAATAATTATATGTCTACACCGTTATTTTTCTTAACGGTGTTACAGTATATTTATACCCAGAAGTTAGGAAATTATTTCAGTAGCACAATTTGTATAACCACCGTTAAGTTTTATAACGGTATTAATTTACCAGTACTTGAAACCATACAGAATAAATTGTAATAGTTGATTATATTTTATTTTCAGGGACAGCAAAGAAGCAGCACAACTTCGAATGGACTTACAGACACTCACCAACTATCTACGCAC
The DNA here is from genome assembly GCA_963989385.1 of Ctena decussata. Lineage (NCBI taxonomy): Eukaryota > Metazoa > Mollusca > Bivalvia > Lucinida > Lucinidae > Ctena > Ctena decussata. Next base: position 23,827,588 of record OZ022502.1, read on the forward strand.
AACATATCCAGAAGATGAAATGATAAACCAATGGAATGAAACTTTTTTACAAAATTACGACGGAATATTAAGCAAATCAGCCACTTCAACAACAAAACAACAAAAGACTCAAAAAGCCCAACAAGACAAACAGAAAAAGAAGGATCGTGTTAAACAACGTCTTCAAACAGCATTTTCCACCGATGGAGACTTTGAAGGAACTGTGGAACTCGATCTCACAAGTGAACAGACAATTGTACAAAATCTTAAAGACTTAAACAAATTAGACAGCAGCAACAATAGACGTTCAATCTTCATAGCATCACAACAAGGGCAGCTTCTCCAAGTCATGAAAAGCAACATTCCCAAATCACAACAGATACATGAATATTTACTACAGCACAACATCACTTACACTCCACAAAAATGCAGGTCACTTGTTATTTTGTTTAAATTAGTTTCAGAATTTACTAATCTACTTCAATGTGATGTTCCAGTTAGTTATTTAACACAAAACAGTAAAATCATAAAAGAAATTTGTAAAGAATTATAAAGAATTAGAATGGTAATAAAATGTAAAAATCTGTATATTTGTGTTGTCTTAGTTTATGCGTGAAAATGTGAGAGAAAGTTCATTTCCTATAAATAGGTGGTGGATCCAGTAAAACATGTTTAAGCCCCCAGTAATCTATTACTGACCGTTCCAAGGCGGTACTTCTGGCGTGCCCTTACAGTCTGATCAGTCTTGCCTTTGCATATTTTTGCGTAAACCGGAAAAGAAAGACGGTGCGTATGTAACTTGGTTATAGGTAAAACCCCAGACCATACCTTATGTCATAAATCTGGTGGATATCCAGCCATTCTTGGGCTCACCGTCAGTTGATTTTGTATTGCGAGAAAGCTCAGACTCAGAAGTGTTTGGGGTTTGGGTCTTGATTCGATCAGTCCCTGAAGTATATTTTCTCATTTATACTATCTATAAATTTTGAAGAATTTAAATAGGTATCATTTTTTATTTATTAAAAATGTATCATACAATTTCTAATATTAATAAGACAATAAACTTGCAACAATATATAGATAACAAATATGGTATTAAGAGAATCGGTTTGAAGAGTTTTACTTATACTATTGGTTGGTATAATTTGATTGATGAATATATCCAAAAAGAAACAGGTAGGCCAATACGTTTAGCTTCAGGACTTTACAGTTTCCAACAAATAGCAGATATATTTCAAAGTAATAATATTACATTATCTGTAAATGAAACAAACGGCATAGTGCTTTTGACATCACCCGTTGATTTAAAAATAAGCAAAGGATTAAAGGAAATGTTAGGCCTCGGAAATAAAAGACGATTAAACGCAAATCAAACATATGAGGGGGAAATACCGTTAAATTTTGCGCCTTATAAACAACTATATGTTCATCTTGAGCAGATAAATAGTGCTTACAATTTCTTTGATGGTGCTCCTTGTAATATCCTTGGTGTTGTTTCTGTTGAGAATAAATCGTTTGGTGATATTGTTCATACGCATTTTAGTAATCCAGAATACAAACAATTGGCACATGGTGATATTTCAGAATTAAGTATAAGCGTTTGTGATAAGAATGGTCAGAAAATAAACAACAATGGATTGCCAATTAATTGTGTGTTAGAAATTATATAATTATTCGTATAAAATGAGCATTTTCGGTGTAAAGCGTGGGTGGGTGGTAGATAAAGACATTTTGAGTAACGCGACTCTAAATATGGATGGAAAACGGATAATTAATGTAGCTTATCCCTGAAATCCAGTTGAAAATTCTGCGTATAATGGGGATGTTGTAACAGCCAAGGCCTTAAGTGATTTTAGGAAGTATTTGCATGGCGAGGTTTTATTACGTAATAGTGATAATGTAATGGACGGCAGGTTGGAAATGTCTGGTCACAAAATAAAAGGACTCGGAAGTCCGGTTGATCCTGGTGATACGGTAAACAAAGGATATATTACAGCAAGGATAAGTACTATAACAGGTATAATTGAAGATATTCTTGAAAGAATTAATAAATTGGAAAAAAATAAAGCTATAACATTAAATGATACAACCAACAGCGTCGATTACCGAAGATGAGCGAGATTTACAAAATTACCACTTGCGGAAAATATCAGAGATAGAAAAACAATTGAATTCAAAAAATATATATAAAAATGAAACAACCTTCGGCGCCGAATTTATATCCAGACTTGTCTAATGAAGACGGACAAAATTATAGATTACAGAAGATATCAGAGATTGAGAAAACGTTAATTAATGAGAGAGATACTAGCAAAAAATTATATAAGAAATATAAACGCGGAATTAATATTACTGATAGTGTTGATACTGGTTTAATATCAACGGCTGTTATTTTTGCTGGTGTAGGTTGAACTGTTCCAATTATGTTGCCGTTGGAAATTGCTGCTGTTGTGTGTGGAAGTTTAGGGGTTTGTGTTAAACTTGTTAGACGTAGATTACATGCAAAAACACAAAAACATTATGAGATTAAAACTATTGCTGAAAGTAAGTTAAATAGTATAAAAGACTTGATTTCTAAGGCTTTGTCAGATGGACAGATATCTGAAAATGAATTTAAATTGATTTTAGATGAATTAGATAAATATTATAAACTGAAAGATAGCATACATTCAAAACAAACAGGATTAAGTGAGACAGAAAGAAAAAAACTTATTGAGGAAGGCAAGGCCCAGGCTTTAACCGAGATAAAAAAAAAATAGGAAATGCTTGATTTTATTTAATAAAGTTACAATAATTAATGACCCACCCCCTATTTATAGGAAATGAATTTTGTAGGCAATTGTATGATACATTTTTTATAATAAAAAATGATACCTAAAGAATTCAAGTACAATCCCAATGCATCATATAACTCTAATACTAAATATACCGAAAAGAATATTGAACTTGTAAAACAAACAATTTATGTTAACAAAGATGACCATTTTTCAGTAACGTTTCCCGACTTATTTCAAAACTATCAAAATCCAACATTACACACCAATGAACCGTGGAATACATGGCTTCATTCGTCATTTGACTGGTGGCAGTGCCAATTGAATTTTGCTGTTTGGTGTGCCACTGCAGGATGCGGAGTAAGTTATCAAGACCATTTGCAAAACACTTCAGGACGAACTAAAACGGTATATACATTTCATGTTTATTATTGTATTGCTCGTATTTTGAAAGAACTTAAAACACCTTTACCGACAGATGCATCATTCTGTTATTACAAAAACCCATACGACAAAGCAACCTACCAAAAGTTATGCAATGAATTCTCTGTTCCCGTGGAACAAGACTGGCGACAGAAGGTGGACCATTGGAATCAAGGCCTCGGTGCTTGGAGTACCTTCATGACTCCATCCGGGGCATATAGACAGGCTCATGCAGCGCAAGGCCCATTCTTTCACCCGAAGGATGCCATGCGTCATAACCGTGATATCTCAAGAGCCTGGACGACGTTTATTCTTAACAAATCAGAATGCTTCACAAAAACAGGTATTGAACGAATTAACGAAAGTATTAGAATGTTTGTATGGGCACTATTAGGAGCACAATCTCAAACACGTGTAGAAATACTAAAAATAGGCACAGGATTTGATGCACAAAAACAATTCTTAGCAAATGTTCAAGATGCAATTAACAGTCCAATCGATTTGCCTACTCAAATATCAAAATATCAAAATGTATTGAAATACGCAAGAAGTAAAGTTGATTACACATATGGACTTGGTCTCTATATGTCTCCCAGTGATATGATATTACAAATTGGCACTATCGCTGGATATAATAATAAAATTGTAATTGCAACAGAAAATCAAACACTTGGTTTCAATAGTGATGTAAATGTTAAACCTGTTGCACCTACTACACAACCTGCAGATATACAAGGCACACCGACAAAGAAATCTCTACCAGAACCTGTTAAACATCAAACTGTTCAAACAAAGAATCAACCCATTGTAATATCCACGAAAGAAGCAATACAACACGAAGACAACAAAACAGCATTAATAGTAGGAAGTATAGTAATAGGTATTGTTGCACTAACTATCTATGGGATTTACTAATATACTCTCTTGCAGCTGCATACAATAACCCCATAACAAAGACAACCAACGCCCAGAGATGTTCGCCAAACCAGTTAACCACTTTTCCAGTAGTAGACAACAGCCAAGACACAATGGAACCAATAATACCCGGTAGCGCTGCTGCTGCTTTTCCTGCCAGATTGGCTAATAGTTTACCAAGATTACTTAATTGTTTTTCTATCCAGTTTTTTACACCATCTTTTGGTGGAGGTTTAGGTGTTGTAGACCCACCACCAGTAGTAGGAATAACAGCCTCAACAATAACACCAATAATCATTCCAAAAGCAGTTAAAACACTAACAATTGTAATTCCTTGTTCTCTGAATAACGTTCTAATTCTCTTGCATAATGTAGTGTCTTCTTTTAATACCTTGTTAATTGTTTCCTTTATTCTATTTACCTGACTACGTAATTTATCTCTATTAACATTAATTACTTCTAATCTTGCACTTCTCTCAGACTCTAAATCTCTTATTCGACTACTTATCCTCTCTATTTGAAATTCATCTTTGTTTGCTTTTGCTTGTTCTAATTTACCTTTTTCTTTTGTTAAGTCTTTATTTGTTTCATTCAATTTAGCCAATTCATTTGCAATCTCTTCTTTAACACTTGTCATTGCTTTTAAAATACCATCCATTTCCCTTTTTGTCATATCTGTTTGCGTCCCTTGTTCATCAATAAATGACGTTTCTAATTCTTTCACAGCAGTTTCAGCTGCATTAGGTAAATCAGTCATTTCCACATTATCAACATCGGGCAGGTTATTTTCTACATTTTGTAAACGTGCAACAGCTTGTGCTGTTAATGGTTTATTTGCAGATCTATAAGTAGGTAAGGTTAATAAGTCTCTAATCGCATTTGCTCCACCACTACCAATTCTACTCGCCAAAGAACCCAAGTTTATAAAACTACCACCTTTTTTGGCAGTAATTTGAATCTTTTTATCTCCAACCTTTAAAAATAGTGTTTTATTATCAGGACCGAGTTCAAAGTTTGAATAATCAATATATACTGGGTCTAACCCATACTTTTCCTTTATCAACTTGTAATATTCTTTAACTACATATTGTTTCTGTTCTACTATTAATTGTGTTCTTGTATCAACATCATCACCGATATCCTCAATATGAACACTTTGGTTTTGTATAGTTCTATCGAATTCATCATCCTCATCTGCAAGCAGTTCATTTAATTCCTTATCCTCATCAAAAGTTGGATTTTCATATTCAGCCATTTTTATTTATTAAAAATATCTTTAAAAAAATGTCGACCTATGGAAATAAATTAAACCCTTACAGAAAAATAAGAGAACCACGAGGTGTGAGAGGTATCCGTCAAAGTGTAGTGATAACCAATAATCCATCAACTATCGACCAAAATCAACATTTGTTAGTGAGATTTCCTAATCTAAGTAGTAATGATGTTATTGTTCCCGGAACAGTCAGATTAGCATTTGAAATTGAACTAACCTCTAAAGATGTAAATGCAACTATATTTCCAAACATAGGAAGAGCAATAATTTAGAAAACAACAATTAGAATAAGCGGAAATGAAGTTATGTCCATTGATGATAGTGACATCTATCATTGTTATATTGATTTATGGAAGACTCCTACAGAACGTATAAATATGGCATACCAAGGCATTGGCAAAACAAACATGTTGAAACATAGAGTGGGTGCAGGAAACGCAACAGCAGATAAAGAAGATCAAGCCATTGCAAAAGCATATGGAAACAGGTTTTGCATCCCGCTTGATTTTGAATTATTAGAAACCCATATGCCATTTTATCAAGCGGGTCTCGGCGATAGACTTGAATATGAACTTACATTTAATGATTATAATAAAGTAATTAAATCTACTGATCCTACTTCTTCTTATATAATAAAAAATATTTGTTTAGAATTTGATATTGTTTCTGATACTGAATTAGCGAGACAAATAAGACAACAAGTTGATGGTAAAATGGTTATTTTGTATGACAGAATACTAAGACACAGAAAAATACCTAAAATAAATCTGATACACTATGGAATATCAATCTAAATGTTCCTGCAAGAAGCATGAAAGGAATTCTGATGCTGTTTGAAGATCTAGATAGGACCAGCACGGAAGACTATTACAATCCTGAAATAACAAAAGTAGAAATTACAATAGAAGGAGTCCCGAATCAACTATACAGTCAAGGAATGAAAGCATATCAACAGTGGGATGAGATAAATAAATTCTTTGCTTTGAATTCAAAACGAAATAAAGAAACAAATATGATTGTAAAAGATTTATATTTCACTGATACAACATTAGAAAAATATCTAACGAACAATTTTGCATTATGGTTAGATTTACGTTCAACGGATGATAACTCACTACACGGTTCGGGAAGAAGAATTGAAAATGCATCAGAAGGTATCACAATACAAATAACAAAAGAAGCAGGAGCAGATGAGCCAATAAATGTTTATCTGTTTGTTATACAAGATGCACAAATTAATTTTGAAGATGGTAGATTTAAAGAAGTCAATTATTAATCAATAAAAAATGGAACTACCTAAATATCCACACTGTGCAATTATTTGTGGCCAAACTGGCTGCGGAAAGACTGAATTTGTTTTAGACTTACTTGAAGGCAGATATAGGGGTGTACTTAGTCATATTGTTATACTTTGCCCAACCATTCGATGGAACAAGGCATACAAAAATCGTGAGTGGATTGGTGATGTTAGAAAACCAAAAACAAAAAATATTATAATCGTAAACCCACTAATCAATGGTGAAGAAAAACTGCAAGAACTACTAAGAATGTTCTTTAATAAATATGCCGGTTCCACAACCCTGTACATCATTGATAATTGCAGTGCAACAAAAGAACTAACAAAGAAAAAAGACATGTTGTCTGAACTTGCGTTTTCAGGCAGACACGCAGAACAATCAGTATGGGTTATATCGCAAAGATACAATTCAGTTTTGAAAGATTTAAGAGAACAAACAAAATGGTTATGTATGTTCTACACAAAAGATAGAGATAGTTTTGAAAATTGTTTGAGAGAGAATGATGTTATTCCCACATTGGAAGAACGACAAAGAATAAAGGAAGAACTAAAAAAAAAAGAAACATCGTAAATTAATTTTGAAAACCGACCAACCTACTGATTATTGGGTGGTTGATTAAGTAATGCTTTAGTAATGCTTCAGTAATGCTTAAGTAATGCTTAAGTAATCTAGCAAAAATAAGTAATGCTTTAGTAATATAACAAAAAATAAGTAATGCTAAAGCAATATAACAAAAATAAGCAATAATAAAAAGCAATGCTTCTTGAAACACTAACAATTATAACAAACACTGCAGTCTTATCAATAGTTGGATATGTGATATTTAATTATTTGAAAATAAAAAATAAATTATATAAAGTAAAAAATAAACTATATAAAATGGATGCTGAAGAACTACTTGATGAAAACAATACATGTGATCAAAAAGATGACCATGAAGACATAAAACGTGAAAGACTATCAGCCATTGTTGCTGGTGGAGGAAGTAAACAATATCTTGGTAAAGACTTACAAATGTCAGACATTGATACAATGACACCAGAACAAATAAACAAACTGTATTGTAGATATGAAGCAAGACTAGGAGCAAGTATGACTAAGACATTAGGTAATTCTTTTATTAACTTATATGTTATGGGTGTGTCAAAGTATTTCAATGTTGTTAATCCACCTAAATTAATACAAGATTTAGAGGAAGACCCTTTTATCAATCATGCTTTAACAAGTACTTGTTGTGAATTGTATTATAGATATGGAATGTATCTTGCTCCTTTTACTGCAATGTTAACAACAGCGAGACATATCGATTTCACTGATCTTAATAAAAAAGACATAAAAAATGACGAGTGAAATAAAAGCTTCCCTTGATGACAAAGTCACAAAAAAGGAATATACCCATGCCCTTGATGACGAGGTCACAAAAAAGAAAAACCCAAAAAGGGTATCTGCAGGTAAAAAAGGTGCAGAAGCAAAAAGATTAAAAGCTGAATTAAAAAGAAAAGAAATGGAAGCAATGAAAAAAGAAAACATACAATTAAAATCTATAACAAAAGATGATGATGAAGTTAAAGAAGTTCAACGTGTAAATATATACAAAAATTATATACCTTTATGTCTAATTGGGGTTGTTGGATTGGGATTATATATGTATAAGTCTAAACAAGTTGCACCTGTAGTGCAAAAACCTGCACCCACGATACGACAAAAAGAAATCGATCCATTTGAGTTTAATTAATCAAAAAAAATCTTATAAAAATGGCAACACAAATTGATGGAAAACAAATAGCAAATATGTTATATCATGCTGGAGTGGAAACACTATTAACGGTTGGATATGCAGAATTAGGAAGAAAACTATTGAAAAGACCACCACCAAAAGTAGATTTTAATATGGCAGATATTGGTATGTTATCTATTGATATATTACTTGCAATGGCAACTAAAGATATGTTGATTAAACAAGGTATTATTCCTGCTGATATTATGAAGTAATTATTTTATTTTATTCATAAAAAATGGCAAGTGCAGTGGTGATGATGCTTGGTGGAGCAGTGGTGAATGCGTTAGCCTTTTCGGGTAGTAATTATTTGTTTTCGCATATGGGTAGTAATGCAGATGAAGAGAGAAAAAGACATGATAAGGCAATGGAACAATTAGAAGCAGCACAAGCAAAATGGAGTAAAGAAAGAACACAAAGATTAGATTTTATTAATGAACAATTACAAAAAGAACATCATGCAGTTCAGAAATTTGATGATGTTGACCAAGCAATGAAACAATATTATTATATTACAGGTAAAGATTTACAAGCATTACCTCCGAGGCCTACATTAAGTGATTTTTATTCTCCATCAGAAGACCAGAAAAATAGAGAGATTGTATTTGTTGTTGGTGGTATGGCATTAACTGGCTTTGTTGCATGGAATTTAAATTAAATAAAATACAAAGAATTAATACCATAAGGTTGTGTATCTATTCCATTATCACATATATATCTTTTATCATCAAAAGGAGATAAAGAAACTTTATTTATTTCATTTATAAACATATTATGTTTGTCAGAATTTAATGTGTACATCTTATTCATTTTTGTTTCATTGTTGAATAAACAATTTTTATAATCATTAAATTTTATATCTTTTTTAATTGTTGTTTTACCAATACCTTTTAATTTTTTTTCTTCACTAAGATCAGTTAATGTAAAAGAATATGCTTTACTTCTCAGAAAAACTATTTCATTCATAATTTTACCTTGTAATTCATCTTTAAACTTCCCTATTACCTTTTTATTTTCTTCTGAATAAAGATCATAATTTTCTGGTTGTCTGATGTATCTAATTCGTTTTGTATTTGTTTCATATCTTCATAAATATTTTTAGTTTTAATTGATAAGAATATGCTATCGGTATTATGGACGATCAAAGGAAACCCACAATTAAAATTTTCAGTTTCTGTAGATAAATCATAAACTATTCTTTTTTGTTTACCTAATGGTATTATCTTTTTTACGTTAGCATTTTGTTCTTTTTTTTGTTATATTTAATTGAAACACATTTGGTTTATCTTCTCTAGTATTAATATTAGTATTATATCCTAGAGAAGTTATAAGATAATGTAAACACGAGAATGTAATTTTAGATTTTTGTGAAAAAGAGAATGCACAATTTTTTCCTTTTTTATAACCATCTCCTTGATAAAATCCTCTGAAAAAGAATAGTTTATAATTGTAATCATTATTAAGAATTTTATAAGGGATGTATTTCTCTTTTTTATCAGTATAAAATTTTTCAAATTTAATTGCCATTAACTTATGATTTCCTTTTGGAATAATTCTATATACTTTAGATGAATTCATACAATCTATTATTTTAAAATCAGTTGGATATAATTCCTTACAGTATTCTAAACATTTATTTAAAAGATTTAGATCTTGGTTATTTAAATTCCAAGAATATTTTATTCCCCATTTATATTGATAAATTCCACTAGTTCCATCAGCTAAAAAGAAACCTTCAATAAAAGCTCTTTTTTCTTTTAAAGTTGACGGTTCTAATTTTAGGAAGTCTTCTTTTAAAGGAGGATTATAAGAAATTTTATAATTATCATTGAATAAAAGATTAGTATTTAACGATAAATCTTCAGGTTTAATAATTTCATTATTATCTTTTATTAAAGAATGATCTTTTGTTACATCAACAAATCCTAATGATGTAACAACTCTAAACATTTCTTTTTCTGTCTCATGTTTAATGATAGTTTTTATTTTATCAAATCCTTTACTCGTCCAAACTTCAATATCTTTTAGTTTATGATAAAATTTATTATTTGAGTATTCATATTCATCAGTAATGTTTTCTATTTTTTCAATAAATACTTTATTTTTATATCTTAAAATAATTGGAGTATCACCATAAACGGAGTCTGATGCAACTAATTCATTTGTTGGCCATAATTCATTAACTATATTATAATAAAATTGATACATTAAGAACTTGCTATAATTTAATACAACTTGTCCTAAATAAATAGGTTTATCAAATTTAACAGAAGTAACATTATTTACAATTGCAACAAAGTTTTCATTAAAAATTATTGAATCTTTAAAATTAGGTTTGCTTATGTATTTCTTAACTTCTTCTTTACTCGTTGTTAATTTAATTTCGCTTCTTCCTCTTATGTTTTCTAATGTTTTTCCATAAAAACTATTATTCATTATTCATTAATTTCCAGAGGTCTTTTTCAAAATTAGATTTAAATTTTGTTCTTTGTTCAGTATTAAATTCAATATACTTCTTTAACCAATCACTTTCTTCAAATGATATAGTTCTGTAAACTTTTTTTACTTTCATTCCAAGTTTAATATATTCTTTTAGAATACTATAATGAATAACATATTTCTTTTTATCATATAATGTTAATAATAGTTTTTCTTCTTTACCTAATGGTTTATCTCCTAATAAGTTTCTCTGATAATCTGATAAATCTTTTTCATTTATTTTCATTTTCTCAGGAGCTAATGGATATTTCATTGTTTTAAACTTACAATCATTGGGATACTCTAAATAACATTCTATTATACAACCCCTTCCTTTTGGAATATGTAAATAATAGTCTGGATTACTTTCCCATTTGAAATCTTTAGTTGGTAGTTTCTGTGACATTGCCCAACCATATAAATTATTTGCATCTAGATATAATAAATATTTTTCTGTTAGAAAATCATTTAAATCTTCTCCTCTTCTTAATGCTTCTAAACATTCTTTCATTTCATTATCGTCTAATATCCTATTACCATTACTATGATAATTAGGTGTATATTTATTAAATGCTTTTACATGTCTAAGCCCAAGAACGCCAGAAAACCCTCCTCTTATTCCATTTTCTATCATTAATAACATTTCATAGTCTGTTAATAATTCTAATTCCACTCCTGTATTTTTTAATCCACATTGCCAAGTTAATCCTGGTGCAGAATAACAATAACATGGATCTATTTGATGGTGTTTCAAAAAGAAGTCTCTAAACTGTTCAAAGACATCTGCTAAAATTAAAACATCTGTTTTTAAATAAAGATTGTGATAATCTAAAAACGATTCACACTCGTAAACTTTCCATACTTTTTGTGCATGTTCATATTCTTCATCTGTAATTGTTTTTTGTGTTAAAGTAGAATAAAATTTATCTATAGGAGGTAATTGTTTTTCTTTCAATCTTTCTATTGAATCTATATATTCATAAGGATAAAAGCCTTTTTGTTTTAGTAAAGAAATATTATCATTAAATTCTTGTTTTAAAATAGGAAAGTCATCTGTTGATTTTGAAATATCTGATAAACTTTTTAACGTAAACCTATATGAATCTAGAAATCTTAGTTTTTTATAATATGAACCGTAATCTATAGAAATATAATTTTCTGAATTTTTGGATAGAAGTTTTACTTTGTTATAATCATCTTCATATTTCATTAGCTCCTCTATTAAAAAGTGGAAATCATAGTTTGAGCCATTATGAAAGAAAACGGGTATTAGCTTTGCTGTTTTACCTTCTTTTGTATTACATGATTGACAAGCCGCTCCTCTGTATTTACCAGAAAGATGATTATGTTCTCTTACTTTGTTTTCTGAATCAAATTCCTTTCCACATATATAACATTCTGTTGACTCTTGAAATTCTTTTTCTTGTTGTTCAGTTAAAATTGGTTCTTTCTTTTCATTAAGACGAATATTATAATTTATTTTCTTAAAAAATTTTATTATTTTTTCTACATATTTCTTTGCTGCATCATCACCAACATAAGAAAAGTATTGTGGTTTATAAATTTCTGGATAGTCAGACTGAACATAGATACCATAACTATTAACTGTTTGTTTTCTTATTGGATTAACATATGATTTATTTGGATTAGGTTGGGAAGTAGATAAAGGGATATTATTTGATTCAAAATCTGAATAGATAACTAAAGGTAGTTTATTTTTGAAATGATAGTTTTTAAATTTAAGAATATTATCTTTCTTTGGCATATTAACTTTACGATAGTCATGATCTAGACATATCTCTTTATGCTTTTCTAATGTTTCTAATCTTGGAAAACCTTGTAAACAGTTTCTACATGTATGTTGTTTATGTCTATTTTTATCACATAGAAAACTATCAAAATTTTTGATTAAACAATAATGTGTATTTTTGTTTTCTCCTACATATAAAAGATCAACTATAATTTCGCTTTTCGTATTTGAAATATAAACTGGGTATAAAGATTGTTTATTTGTTTGATCTTCTAATGCAAATACATTTATATTTAGATTATTTTGTTTTTCTACTTTTGAGATGTCCTTTATTAAAACAGGATATTCAATATTATTCATATTAATTTCATTCTCATAAGGTTTATATTTTGTTACTCTCTCTTTATTATTATCTGCAGGATATAGTTTTGCTAATATAGACCATAAGAAACATTTGTTATCTTTTGTATTTTTAACATTGATAATATTACTTGATTTAAACTTTAAAGGTATATAAGATGAAGCTTTCTGATAATTATATTTATATGTCTTTACTTCTACACTTTTAATATTTCTAAAAACAAAACCAGAACCTCTTTCTTGAAACTCATCAATCCATGCTTCAAATTTATCTTTTAGTTTATTATAAAATTCATCCACATTATTATTTGATTGAATAACTTCAACAGGATGAGAGTAATGACATTCTATTATATCAAATGCTAATGGGGTATTAAATTCAGAAGTAATTATTATCTTCACTTTAACGGGATATGATTGTATTATAATTTTATCTTTTAATTTATTAATATAATTAGTTATATTATCTTCTTCTATGTCATCAATAATACTTTCAGTAATAACATTTTTAAATACTTTGGATTTTTTACTGTCCATTTTCTTAGAATAAAAATTTAATTATGATATTTTTTTCTGAAATTATACTCACTTTTATAGCTTGGATTTCTAAGTAGAAATTCTTGATAAGCTTGTTTGTATTTTTCTTTATTATTAATAGAGTGTAAATGTCTCATTGGTCTTTCACAATCTTTACATTTTCCTCTATACCCGTCAGAACATGTTTTTTCTTTTCTAAATGAATTATACGATTTGAATGTTGAACAATAATTACAAACTTTTCCTTCAATCATTTTTAAGAAACAATTTTTAATATAATTAAAATGGAGCATCCAAAAATATATTGTTTACGTTGTGAAAAGCATACCGAAAATGATTCAGTGAAGCAAGTAACAACAACTAATAATAGACAAATGTTAAAAGGTAAATGTTCTGAGTGTGGATCTACCAAAAATAGATTTATATCCGATGGAGAAAAAATAACAAATAAATTAGCAGATGAATTACATCATAGAGTTATAAAATCTTTTACAAAAAGACGTGTTTATGTTCATTCGATAGATCAAACATGGGCGGTTGATTTGGCAGATATGCAACAATATTCAAAACAAAATAAACACTATAAATATTTATTAGCTGTTATAGACGTTTTTAGTAAATATGGTTGGTTAATTCCTTTAAAAAATAAAACAGGAGTAACAGTAAGTGAAGCGTTTAAAACATTATTTAAAGAAAGAAAACCGATGTTCATCTGGTCAGATAAAGGATCTGAATTTTATAATCGACAAGTAAAAGAATTGTTAAAAGATAATAATATAAAGTTATATTCAACTGAGAATGAAGAAAAGTCTAGTGTAGTAGAACGGTGGATAGGCACTGGGAAACAACATATGTATAAATATTTTACTGCAAATGAAACTACTAAATATTATGATATATTAGATAAATTAGTTGAAAATTATAATAATACAGTACATTCTTCTATTAAAATGACACCTGTTGAAGCGAGTAAAGTAGAAAATGAATTAACAGTGTTTAAAAATTTATATCCAGAAAATGATGAAAAAACTAAAAAGGCTAAATTCAAAGTTGGAGATAGAGTAAGAATAGCAAAAAAGAAAGGTAAATTTGAAAAGGGTTATACTACTCGTTGGACGAGAGAAATATTTGTAATTGATAAAGTTTTAAATACAAATCCTGTTACTTATAAAATAAATGATTTAAAAGGCGAAGAAATCAAAGGTAGTTTTTATGAACAAGAATTACAGATTACTGAGTTTTAGATCTTTTTTCATTTTTTCATTTTTATCTTTTTTCGAGGGGTCTCCCTCTAGCGGGTGTTTTTTTTGGGTGGGGGAGAGAGGCTAAAAATACTGTACTCCCGGAGAGTTTTTTTTACATTCAGATTTTTTCACTTTTTTTTATTTTTACACTTTTTCACTTTTTTACATTTTTTACATTTTCAGATTTTTACATTTTTACATTTTTACAATTTTCAGATTTTTTCACTTTTTTTATTTTTACACTTTTTTCGCTTTTTTACATTTTTACATTTTTACAATTTTTACATTTTTACATTTTTACAATTTTCAGATTTTTTCACTTTTTTACATTTTTACAATTTTTCCGAGGTCACTCTGGTAGGTGTTTTTTTTTTATGTGGAGAGAATCTATAAAAAAAAAAATTTTTTAGGGGGGTGAGCTAGAGTCGCACAAAGCCCTAACTACTATTTACTCCCTTGCTAATAATAACAAAAATGATTCAATGAAATATCTCACGCAGTACGTCCAAAATGGTCTAACTATACATTTGGCATGTAGTTTAGAGACTAATATTTGTTAAAAGTGACTTTAAACAAAAATATGCTCATTTTTTAAACAGTCGCGGACCGCGCTCCAAATCGCCTCATTGGACAAATATAATTTATTCATACGTCTCAATCACGTGCATGAATAAGAAAAATATCTGTACATGGTCACAGGATACACGTGGTTGAAATCGATATTCTTACAGGCCATAAGGAAATAGGTAATTTGCATTTTAATCTGAAGATTATTTTTCATTCCATATTTATCGAAAAAAAAATATGCATTTTATCAAAACTTTTACAGTTAATTATGATACAATGTACTATAAAATATTGTGTAACAAACTTTTGTAAAAATAATTATCTCTGAAAACATGAAATAAACGAGGGAGACAATCTTAAAGACTGTCTTTCAAACTGGTCTCACAAATTTCACCTTTTGCACAATCTTTCTTCAAAAAGAGTTCGTGTTTGTCGTCTAATCTTTAAGTTATGAGCGAGCCCCCAGTGGTAAAATTTGTCTAGGATTTTCATCACTCACGATTATCATCGTCGGGTGTATGAAGATGCAGTACATTTTCTCTCAATCGGCACAAGCTAACTTATCTTTTTAGTTAAAAACGAGAATCGAAAACATTGCCATTATGTCCCCGCACATAGTTTACGTGCAGCCGAGGTGACCAAGTCTCTGACGCAAACAACTTAAGGTTGGGCTTCCACATGTTCAGAAATTTTTTGAACAATTCCCTTGCACACATGCCATTTATAGAGTGTAAGCGAGTTAAGTTTTCCAGTTCCTGACCCGACCCATGAGTGAGTGAATGAGTGAACTTGGGTTTAACGTCCCACCAACAACGAGGTCATATGGAGACGGTACCTCGGTTTAAAGTCTCATCCGAAAGACCGGAGAAGCGAGAGGTCGATCTTGCGACCCCTGGATTGGTAGTCTGGAGTGTTTCCACTACTACAGCCGCTCCTCCAGACCCGACAAGGAACCTATCATTCTGCACTATAACCTAGAGCGTTCCAACAACTGGGCTTCGGCGACTCTCTCTCTCTCTTTCTCTCTCACTCTGTGAAATTATAGGCAGTTTAGATTCACTTTAGTGTCTAGGAGATTCAGTGAAACGACTCTTGGATATAAAAATAATAAAGAAAGAAGGAAACATGTAAAAAGGCAACTCGGCCGCCTTGCATTTTGTAAACTGGCCATGCAGTGGTCTACTCAAAGAAGCGGCTAACGTTGACGCAATTTTGTTTTCTCAAACGGAACGTTTGACGTCGTTACGTAACGTAGCGACAGAAACTGCTGCACGGCGGCGCTGAATTACCCCACCTAACCTTAAGTTAGTGATTTTTCTTTTCGATTTCCGAGCATGTGTAAAGCAAAAATTATGTATTTTATATCTTTCACAGGCGAGTCAAAAAAATGGCATTACACGTAGACGTAATTCGCACTATTGAACGTTGTTGCATAAACAAATGCATAATTCAATCCAGTCTACACTGTTAAAGATTTCCGTAGATTTTACGGTAGAATAACTGGCAACCAGGTGCCAGTCTTTTCCCTTTATTTTTACGGGCGCCCGTAAAAATTGTATGAATCATCAAGCAGGGTAGGACAGAATAGAACAGGTGTCGTTTTGGTCAGATAGCCCTCCAACAATATAAAGCTATTCTCGAGTGCGGCCAGTTAACATAACACATCCATTTCGTGATTTCCTACAATGTCTTACAGGCAAACGCCCGTAAAAATAACGGGAACAGGACTGGCAGCTGGTTGCCAGTTATCTACCGTAAACTCTACGGAAATTTTTTACAGTGTACATGTACGTCATCGCTGGCATTGTTCATGCAAATAGGAAAGTCAGAAAAGAGTCTGACCAGGCTGACAAGGCTGATTCGGATTAATACTGTAAGCACATGCCAAGATGGTTCGTTTTTTGACGAAGCAAATCAATGAAACCGCTGACCAGACTTTTGGAAAGGCTTTGTTGTTGTTGTTGCTTTACGTCCACGGTAAACAGCTTTGGTCATGGAACGGTCAGTTAACCTTACCATACTATTCCTGGGCAGGCTTCGACCTCCGAAGCGGTTAACCAGTACTAAGTGCACATACTTTTGCCAGTAACTGACAACTGCCCTTCTTGAATCAGCATAAGGAGAAGAACCAGTCTCCACAAAAGTGAGTGGCTGGACCGAGTATCGAACCCGGAACCTCTGTTTTTTGCGTTTTTAGATGGGCAAACTGATCGAAGTCTTTATTGGTAAAATGTTAACACCGTCTAGTGTTCATTATTTTATGCATTCACACTTTGTAGCCTCGCGGTGGAGCGCAGGGGAGGGGGGGGGGGAGGGGGGTAGGGGGAACTTCGAGGTCATACTGGTACGGATGTGTGTCCTGGTATTTCCTCTTCATTTACTTTGGCGCTGAAAACTAGGACCCATTCATATACCTAACTTCATAAAATACTGACCTATTTATATACTGCCCTTCGAGTTTTCATACCCATTTATATACTCTGAATGAGATTCTCAGTAATTAACTATAACATTTCTTGATAGAGAATAATTTCTTGTTCTTAAAACCCAGTCTGACAAAAAAAATGAAAGCGTACAAAGGAAAATAAAACGTTCCAATAAAATGACCACGTGGATTTATTTTAGAATCAATTTTCGACAGTTTAATCTACTAGAAAGCTGTATTAAGAAGAGGTCATTGATTTAAGAAATGAATAATTTTTTCGAATGTTTATGTAAGTATGGATGCGATGGGTAACGTGCAAAGTGACGCCCGAAGGCAGCCGTATCAAGAAAAAAAGAGCGTCGGATATATACCTGTTGCTAAAAAAATGGGGGTAAATCAAATACAAAAAGAGAAGAGGCTATTCGGACCGCATATCCGAACTATACATGTATCACCCCCCCCCCCCCCCCCCCCCCAAAGTCCCAATCCCCGAGGGTGTAGTGTGCGGTATTCAACTGAATGTGTGTGCGTGAATGAGAAGCGCTGTTATTGCTTTGACGTTTGTAAAGAGATCACGTAGGTACATGCACTGATCGTTGAGCATTTCATTTTCGAAGCATGATACTGATGGCAAAATGGTGCACAATACATCTAATAGTTTGCTTCATTTTGTGTGTATATATAAAGTCTCAGCAAGAAAATGCGTGTACGTTTCTACCCACTCACCTTCGTTGCTGAGCTGTATAAAATTAGCACGGTAGGTGTCCTATCATTCCCTTTGTCTAATTAATACACATGTACTGGGGGCTGATTCGAAACCATACCGATTGCATTTGTGTTCAATTAGTATGTCGAATGACTAAGAGCAGGGCCACTCGGTTATGTGTAGTTTGCAGGTTTTAAAAGAGAAAAAAACTGATCAGACGATTTTATGTTTTATTAGATGTATCCTTCATAAACTTTCTTAGGTGAAAGGGAATGTATCCGCCGTATCTGTTATCACAACACTATATGTTTGATATTGTCTTTTTCTTACGACTCATGTTTCGAGACAGGTTACGAACAACTGAGGGGTTAGACTATAAAACATTTGCAAGCAGCATAGACCCAGATCAACCTATTTATCTGCGAATTCTGATTAAGCACTTTGCTCAGACTTCAATCACTTAAGTGTACAGATTTCCATAGATGATGTTATAGTGTTGCTTTTACAGAGTTTCAAATTAAATTGATAAAAAAATCCAGCGAATCCGCAGTCTTTAGCGTCTTCCAATCTTTGAGTCAGTGGTAGAAACGTTTACCAACCCGGTGTTACCTTGGCATATTTGACGCAACAGAATGCGCTGTATGACCAGTGTCCACCTTTGATGCATTCAAACATCAGTTCTTATGGTGGAAAATATAAATGTTTTTAACTGTGATCAAACTGATCAAAGCTGCAAAATATTTGTCTTAGATCGGGGTCCACACTCTTTTTTATTTTACTGACATTTTTACAGCCAGACAATATTCTTGTTACTATAGCAACAAAAGAGAAAATCTATACATACGCTACGACAACCATTAAACTTTGCGTATGAAAATTAGTGGGGGTTGTCGTGGTCGGGCGATGGTGCTGAATAACTTTCAGTGCCGGGGGGTCCAACTAATTTGGATGATAGAAGGGCAAGAGCCTACTGTGCTTGCACTAGGTGCGGATGGCGGGTGCGGGGCGGGGTTGTTTGAACATTTTTTCTCTTTCCCCATCGTATTTCTTTTCTTACTCCCTCTCTCTTGGAGGCGGCTCGAAATAGCCCGCAGTACTGTCTCAAAGAGACGTTAAACCAAAAAAAAAAAAAAAAAAAAAAAAAAAAAAACGGCCAATCAAACCAATGAAACTTAGTTTGTTGATATATGATATTTAGGATACCCCACTAGAATGAGTCCCTGATATACAATTTTATACCCCGCCACACGGTAGTGGCGGGGTAAACGGCGGGGTATTATGTTTTCCCGTTGGCTGTCCGTGTGTCTGTCCGTCCGTCCATCGGAAATGATTCAATGAAGTGTACAACTCGAAAATACCATCCAACATGTATGTAATACTGAATCTTTGCTGTCTCGGTAATCTTGGATCACCAAGTCCTGGGAAGCTCTTTTCGAAAGAAACCCGATCATGCTCCGAATACAGCTATTCTTCAGCATGATCGCTCTGTTCGTACGAGCTCTATATGTAGGCTTCCTCCTAACGGAGTAGCTTTGTTCGAAGGTAGCTCTATTCAGTACAACATAGCAGTCACCTCTCACTGCGCTGCTATAGAATCACATGATTTGTGGAATGCAGAACAATGTCTACCATGATCATTAAATTCCCTATAGTCCTTTCCGTGGTAAAAACGACTAAACTCAAATCATTGTAAAATAAAAAAAAATGGTTCAGCCTTCGCGTTGAATAATAAAATGTGGGTTGATGTGCATATATTGAGTCATTTAACTGGCAAACAGTAGAGAAAACAAGTTTTTGAAAAAAGAAAACAAAAAAACAACAACTATAAATTTGCTCCACAAAACACAATTTCCTGTTCTGGTTTCCCGCATAGCAATGCTATATAAATATAAACTGGATAGTGATCGGGGTTCCATGCCTGTACATTGTATTTTTACCATTTTATCTACTTAATGAAATCGAAAGTAGGTCATATGGAAGTATTCAAACCCATTTTATGTGAAACCCAAGGATGTTTTATTTGTTTAAAGCTGGCTTGTTACTGTCATGTATACTGACGAAACTATAGTTAGTAGCTCGCAGCGATACCTCATGATAAAGTTTTTCATGCTGCCAGCATGATAGAGCAATGGGGCCTGAAAAAGACTACTGAAAATTAAAATGTCTGAGCTATGTTATTTCGGCTTACATGCAGCAGAATACTAGCAAAGCTTTGCAGTTTCTTCTTACGTTGCGGTTCGCTTTGACACCGCTACATGCAAACGGTCGCTCTGAGGCTGACCGTGCCAAGATGGTATTACTTGAATTCATTATACAGTGGACTCAACAGTATCGGATCAAGATCAATAAAAATCCTGTTTTGTTGTATGTGAATGCTAAAATTATATACGCTATAAGACATAACAATTGCAAAATATCCCTTCTATCTGTCCATGTCAAAATATTATGAAATTTGTCCATTAAAGGGCAGATAACCTATCTAGAGTTACAAAGGGTCTTACGATACTAACGATTCAGGTGCGACAGTATCGGATCACATGATATTATTTTATAAGAGAGCTCCTGGGATGCATTCTGCCAAACATCTTAGCTTCATTAATTTGACTACATTAACCGTTGGACCTATTAAAGTCTCAGACAAACTTTTTACGACCTGCCAACGATATATTTACATGGTCCTTCACGAGCGAATGTTATGGCTGTCAAATAAAAGTTGAATGTAAATAAATGTACAAGCACGTCTATAAATCCTAACGCAGTAGTCCTCTGCGCCCCTATAACACGGAACTAGTACTAAAACAGTCAAGACCATAATCTGCCTTTGCAAAGTGTAGACCCTGATAAGACCGTAGCGTCTGATCAGGATCAACAAATTTAGGACGAATTTCCGCCTTACATTGATATTTCAATGTAAACAGAGAATAAACACTGCATGATCATGCAACGAGTTCTGCGACATTAATCTGAGTCTACACAGTGTACAAATGTCAATCTGATGAACGCTAGTAATTATTGGTACATACACGTGTGAGACGATCTCGAATATTTCTTCAGAATGTTTAGCAGAAGTTACATTGTGCTACGCACGGCCTGTCATATCATACGCTAGCGTGTGGGGCGAGGGGTGTGCGACATTTTACGAAAAGGATGTCGTGTTATTTTTATACTAATCTTCTCTGAAAGTAGAAACACCAGCCACTCGGGTAGTTGATTTATGATTTGCTTTCAGCATCTGACCATGCATCCAACAAAAAGTTTTCCAGCTTATGCCTGTATTTCAGTTCAAATTATATAATGATCCGTTACTGCCGCACATCGGTGTCCCAATTTTCATGTCTTTAGTTTCATCAAATACTGGGATGTCACAAAAATAACGACTGTCTGCAATTTTACGGATACCAGGACATATAACAAAGCAGAATTGGTTTCAATTGCCTAATGATAAAATAGTTCAAATAATCGAAATCTTTTTGGGGCTAACAAGCAACAGACAAAATGCAAGCGCCTTTGAAGAGGGACCAATCTTTTCAACAACTCTGATTTGTTTCACAGCCGCACATCTTGATCGAATTTTTCACCGTGCACTTTGTCATTGGTCTTACTTGATGACTATAATATAATGGTGAAAATATTTGCTTCATTTGTGAGAAAAACAGATGATAACTTATGAGTGATCCGATACTGTCGATAATCCGATACTGTCGATGATCCGATACTGTTGAGTCTGTACTGTAACAACATAAACTACATGTAGCTACCACCACCAGTCGTATAATTACTCAAAGAAACATTTTTTTTCACGAACATATAATTAGCATGTCATTTGACTGATATAAATAATCTTTATGAAAATGGCCAATTCTAGATTCGTGAATATATCTTAATACACACATTCGAAAACAAGTAGTCGCAAAATCTTCCCATTTTCAGGATTTATTGCGATCTAGTTCTAGGTAGGAACGAAACTGCTCTGGTTGCATTTAAAACAAGAGCTGTCGCCTGACAGCATAGCTCGCCTGAATAGGTGCTTGCCCATCACACAGTCACTATGGTGGTGTGGACTGCTATGCATAAAACTTCAGGCAAGCATGTCCATAATGACAACACATTTATAAACAAAAGCTAGCTCAGAAATGTCTTAAAATAAAATTAAAATAAGAAAAAAATGTCATGAAATTTCAAAGTTCATGAGCTTGAGGTCAAAGAACTAAGGGGTAGGGGGAGGAGTGGGGTAGGGGTGGGGGGAGGGGGAGGCTGGGATGTATCAAACCTTGAACCATTATCTAACATCAGTCCAAGTACATGTATAAGTATCAACTGAGTCCATTGTGGCACTGTGAAATTATGTGTTCATAAATATAAAACTTTAATCAAAATTCAAAGTCAATAACCTTGACTTCAAGGTCATCCAGTGGGGTAAGTATATAGTGTTTTGTAAAAACTCAAAAAAGTGTCTAACATCAGTTCAAGTGTAAACTAAGTCTCTGCCAAGCATTATGAATCAGTATGCAATTAGAAAACTTTAATAAAGACCGATTTCCTAAGTCCCTGACCTTGACATCAAGGTCACTGAGCGGGGTTGGGGTAGTACTGTGTAAAACTTTGGACCAATATCTAACTACAGTGCAAATATAAAAAGAATTCATCTATGGGTTCATGAGATATGTGTCTTTAAAAAACTTTAACCAAAACATTGAAAAAATAAAAAGATAATTTTCTAAGTCCATGACCTTGACATCAAGGTCACTAAGGGGGTGGGGGTAGTACCCTGGAAAACTTTGGACCAATATCTAACTACAGTACAAGTATCAAAGGAATCCATCCATGGGTTAAGGAGATATTGGGCTTTATAAAACTTTAACCAAAACATCCAGTTCAAAAAACTCCCAATTTTCAAAGTCCATGACCTTGACATCAAGGTCACGGAGTGGGGTGGGAGTGGTACCCTGTTAAACTTTGGACCAATATCTAACTACAGTGCAAGTATCAAAAGAATCCATCCATGGGTTGGGGAGATATAGGTCTTTAAAAAACTTTAACCAAAACATCAAATCCGGACGCCGACGCGGACGCGGACGCTGACGCTGACGCGGACGCGGACGCTGACGCCGACGCCAGGGTGACAACAATAGCTCTTCCTGAACTTTCGTTCAGGCGAGCTAAAAACCTTTATGACGGCAGCCATCTTTTTAGATCAGTTCCTTTACTATAGACCGATAATTAATGATTCCCTATGTAAAACTAAGTATACACACAGTCTCTAAAAAGGTTTATTTGGTGTTGTTTTTCAAACCGGGCTCTCTCTCTCTATCTCTCTCTCTCTCTCTGGCTTTAACTATAATATTGTAATAATCTCAATAAAACGAAGTACACGCTAAGTCTCTATCAAACTTTTTTTTAAACCGGGTTCCCTCTCTCTCTCTCTCTCTCTCTCTCTCTCTCTGGCTTTAGCTGTAATATTTTAATAATCTATGTAAATGATGTATACACAGTAATTTGTTACTGCCCATATCTTTGCATGGTATAGCTTAAAGACTTCTAAAGCTGATGTAAAACAAATAATTTTGAAACAAAAATGATAATAAAAACGTTTAAAGTTATTCCTTCCATGCTGGTCTATCAAACCAAAGTCAAGCCCAAGCACAGTTCAGATTTGCAAATTAGAAAGTTTTGATCCTTATTTTCATGAACTTAACACGGAGATCCTTCCAGGGCTTTACTGAAAAAGGTGAATTAACATACGTTTTTAGGAGGACATAGGACGATTCATTCTTTATTTCAGACGCGTGTGTGGTTGTGAGAGGGGAGGACAGGAAGGGGCAAGAAAGCCGCATCATTTTAAAAGACCCTTAAACTGTTTTCAGCATTCATATTTGAAAAAAAAACGTGTACTTGAGGGTTAGCTTTTATTCCATAGCTTTGTCTGAAATAGATGAGAACCTCAAATGGATGAATGAATTCGTTATATGATAATTTTAAATACGGAGTTGTAGTTTGCAGTTTTATTATAGATTATAATATGCGTGGTCACACACATTAAATCTCTCTCTCTCTCTCTCTCTCTCTCTCTCTCTCTCTCTCTCTCTCGAAAGCCGCATTATTTCAAAAGACCCTTAAACTGTTTTCAGCATTCATATTTGAAAAAAACGTGTACTTGAGGGTTAGCTTTTATTCCATAGCTTTGTCTGAAATAGATGAAAACCTCAAATGGATGAATGAATTTGTTATATGATAATTTTAAATACGGAGTTGTAGTTTGCAGTTTTATTATAGATTATAATATGCGTGGTCATACACATTAAATCTCTCTCTCTCTCTCTCTCTCTGCAGCCATTTTCTTCTATAACTGACCTTGGCCTCATAATAAATATTTTACATGTACATCAATTAGATTATATGCTAATCTACAATTTACGATATGCCACCTAAGTAAATATCTTACAGATGTTGTATAAATTATGCAAATATCCATGTGTAGTGAGGTAATTAGCAGACTGCATTATCTCTCAAATACGGCGGGAAAACTGACAGCCCGATCATTTCTACGCTTACAACGAGAGATAGAGGATGTACTGAGCGCGGACACAATTTGTACAATAAGTGTACAAATGTTTCTTACGACAGACGTTGACAGTGACAGAGACCGGACATTACATAAAGATGTGATATTTCATGATAATAACTTGAGCTGAAGTATTAAAATACAATTACTTGTTGCTTTTGTTGTTGTTGATATAAATGAATATTATCTACACCCATGAAATGTCTTCTACTTCTAGGAACTTACTCCTTATTTGACATCTGCTAAACAGTGAAAAGAAAAAAAGAAAGAAGGGCTAATTCAAGTTATAGAGCTAGCGCTTTTAAGTCGTATGTTGTTTATAAGCTGTTATAAACAATGACTTAAAAATTACAAACAAAAATAATTTATAAGCAGCAATATAATTACCATCATATACGCTGCAATTATAACTAACTTAAATGTGCGTACAGATGGTTCTTCTTAAGCTTTTAAGTCCTTAAAAATGCTTAAAAGAGGAAATATTAAGCAGTGACAAGCTGCGTATTTGGCCGCTTATTGTTCCGATTTAAAGACTTTTAAGCAGGTGCTTAAAGTCACTAAAAAGGTATGTCACTAAGTTGTTTACAAACCTGCTTAAATGCGACTTAAAACTGCTTCTTCAGCAGTTTTACGCTGCTTATTTATAATTTTACGCCACATTTAATGTACATTTACGCAGACTTATAGGTGCTTATAGATGCACGTTTGCCCTGTGTGATAAAATGAAGTTGTTGATTGAAACTACAGGTGAACCACTTTTTGGATGCACAACGTGTATATAGCTAACAAACTGGCAATTACATTCCGATCTGGAAATAAACAGCAAAAGTTTTGCAAATAATTAGCCAAAATATATCAATGTTTAGTAGAGCGTATCTGTCAAAATGTTTGCTTTGATGGTAAACAATTGGTGAAGTAATAAAATAATCCCAACAAGCTGTATAACGCGTCATCTGACTGGATAATATCAAAACTTGCGGCAGTACTGGATATTCTTTGATAAATTGTCGTAAACCTGACGTCATAGTTTAACGTCGTTTCTCAATGGCTTGCGCCTGGTTTTAACGTTGCATAAAGCGCTAACTTTGGGTGCAAAGTAGTCCCATTTAAAAGATGAAACTGCGAAAAATGCATTAGAGTGGGGAAAACTGTATCAAAAACTGTCATTTACGGAGGGGATTTGTCGAGTTCATGGTTGAAATTTGCGTTTTGAGGCTCCGCTGGCGCGTCGTCGTAAACAAAATATCCGACCTTAAAACTGTTGATTAACTTCCCCAAGTGACAGTTTTAAGTACAGTTATACCCCGATTATATGTTGGTTAAATCATGTGAAAATTATGAGGAAGCAATTTGATTAATATTCAGAAGCAGAGTCGAACCACACCGATATAGAAGTTAAAGTAAAAAGATAGGCAATAATGAGGAATTAGTAGAATCAAATCCCACATCCCGCCCTCAAAACCAAAACGGAAAGAAACACATACACACTCACAAATGGACAAACAATCACCAAAGAAATGCATGGTAAAACAAATAAACAGCTCTTACCCGTACCGAAATAGGTGGTCATTTAGCAATTCTCGTCGACAGAAAAATCAGCCATTCTTACATATATTTTTTTTGAATTTATGGACTAAATCACCATAAATTTCTGGTTCCAATAGGTCATGTTACAAAAGAGTTTTTTATCCGTCCTTGAATTCAGATACCAATTTATCGTGTCGGCGATAGAAATTTGAAGTTTATGATACCGATAGCCCCGTTGGAGAAGTTTAGCAGTTAAAATTTTATTGCGGGCATTGAAGTCAGTCATTTGACTAGACGCTCTAGCAAAACGAATAAGCTGAGGAATGTAAGCCCCGTTGAGTTAGAATGGGGGACGTCACTATCCAAGAACGGAAAATCTCTGATTCATCATAGGTCTTATACGTGATTTGTTTGTTTCCGATGATGTTTCATTGATGGGGTAGGAAACCTTCATGCGGACCAAACAGCTAACTAAATGTTTCGAACCACTTCAGAAGCAGAGGGCAAGGTTTGGTACCAGTAAAACATGGTTAAGCCCCCAGTAAACTTTTGCTGACCATTTCAAGGCGGTACTTCTGTTGTGGTTCCTTGATGTTACATTGTGTTATGTTCGCTTGTCTATGTTCTTCGGTGGTTTGGTCACCTGTTTGGCTACCCAATAGATCTGCATTTTGTTGTCTTTTGTTTTGTACGTTTAAAATAAAATAGATAAAATAGATGTTGATGCTGTTTTGATAAGGGTAGCTGAATGACCACCTGTTTAAGAAAGAGCTGCTCATTCGGTTTACCGTGCGTGTCTTTCGTGAATTAGTGTCATTTTTTCCGTGTGTGTGCTTCTTTCCCTATTGGTTTTGATAGCGGGATGTGGATTTTCAATTTGATTGTAATTGCCTATCTTTTTACTTTACTATGTCAAAATTAAAGTCATTGCGTTTATCATAAATTTTGGATGAAACAACTCCGTTTGAAATAGATAAATGTAAATTCAAAAATATGATATGATAAAGCTTTACACATGTTATGACATGACCAAAGTTTATATCGCTTTTGTTGTCCAGGAGTACAGAAAGTGTTTCTTTGCTTATAGGCAAGAAAATGCAAGCCTTCCCTTTGGTTTAAACAATATTTATTTAAAGAAGTTTTACATACAAATGTACAGAATAAATAATCAGGATTTGGTCGGAAGCTCCAAGCTTGTAAAGTCCATCTTTCCTTTGAAAGGTCCACGCAATTATATATAATTATACGCTTTTCTTCAATCGAAATTCTCAACTTCAGTTTATTAATAAACTCTCTCTCTCTCTCTCTCTCTCTCTCTCTCTCTGAATAAATAAATCTTATTCTCAGCTCTTTTTTCTAATTGCTTATGTTAACCTTACGATGTTTCCCTCAAGTGTGTAAGTATGAATTTCTGTGTGGGCAAGTGTGCGCCATAAAGTTTTTTTTTTTTTTTTGTTCTTGTTGTTTTTGTTATGGCATAGTGTGTTTGATCCATATGTTGTTACATTTATGTAACCTAAGTGTAATAAAAGAATTTGAACTTGATTTGAGAATTTTTAATAGACCAAAAGAGGTTTTTTTACCTGATCTTTCATAACCTCTCTCACAGTACATTACGACATCATTTTGGACATCAGTGAGGCAAGATGTTAATAACTTTTAAAGATCAGTTTTAGAACAAAAACTTGGGTTGGGAGTAAGTCGTGCTTTACACGATATCTTTTTTTTATGAAGCTTATGTAACCAATACATTGTAGGAACTTTGTATTTGGCATTCTTTAACATTTACAGAAAACTTTATGGGTAAATGGGGCTGGAACTACATTAATTATAGAATTCTCTTATGCAGGGCCCATTACCGACAAACTCTTCAGCAGTTCCAGGGTTCACAATATCTTTTCATTATTAAGTATTAAAAACCATCCCTAAATTATCCCTGTTACCTATTTCTATTTAAAACATTGCAAAAGTATAGTATATAGAACCATAATTCATTAGTTTATTGAAAACTGGCATAATGAGTTACCTTAAAACAATTTCCAAATCCACCTTCCCTAATGGCAGTATCAAATAACAGAGAAATAAAATCTTCTGATTATTAGTTGACCATACTCCTTTAAGTTGAAATCATCATTTATATCCATCCTCTCGAACTTATTTGCGTTATTCACGAATAAAATAAAAATAAAAAACGTTCTCTTTAATGTTTTTTTTTTCTCTTTCAACCCAGTTAACGTAATGAATTCGATATATAAAAAGAAGCTAATCACGTTGATGTATCTCTATGTTTATAACGATTTGATGAGATAAGATGGAAACATTAGAAAAAGCTGTAGCAATCATTTCGCACTAATTTCACGTTTATGACTGATTGTATAGCCTCAAATGCCGCTTTTGTGATCGGTTAAGTATGTTCTCATCACCCGTATTTGCTAGGGTATTGACCGGGGGCTAAACGCTTTTGGCTCTTTACGTTTAACTCATATGGAACCTTATACAGCTATTGGTCCACAGCTGTAGCGAAAGTAAATAGCCTGTTCCCAGCGGGCACATGACGTCATACTGACGTATATATGACGTCATTACGTTGCATCGACGTCAATACGACGTCACTTCAACGTCATGTGCCTGCTGGGTAAGGGAACATCCGCTCTTATGGAAGTCCTGCTTGAGATAACAAATGGAAGAAGAAGGCGTTACTCTATTTTAAATCAACAGCTTCAAGGCTTTGGAGGAAACCTGTGTGCCAGACTCGATCAAACGTTTTGGTGATGCAATAAATAAAGGCACTATATTCACCGATTATCACGAGGTCTTCAAGTCTTGAAGGAACGTTTTGCACCATACATGTTTCTGAGATTCTTGTACACTTCAATAGAGGCAACATTTTCGATACTCACTATAGTCCATTTGCTCCGAAGTGCAAACGGGGTTTTGCTCATTTTCTCGAAAACGATGAAATTCTCATTAAATGTTCAAATGTCCTTAATGATTCTTACAACTATATATAACAGAATATGAAAAATCCGAATTTTGTGTAAAATACATTTCATTAACACCAATGCAAAAACTGGGCAGTTCCACTAATGCTTGTTAGAACAGCCAAAATTTTATTGGCAGGCAATACGTAAACTCGTTGTTTACTACAGTTGTGGGCGAATATGAATGAAATAGTACAAATGTATTCACCTGCCCGCATGCATGACGCATGGTGTTACTGGTGTTATTGGCCTATTATATAGTTTTCGGAGTAAAAAGTGTAGTTTTCAAAATTTGATAATATATGGCTGAAACAAAAAGTAGAAAAAAACATGGGAAAAAAATCAATTAATTATGCAAATTTTGTTGTTATGATAGCATACGTAGGTCACATGCTAAGAAACGTAACACTAAACGGGAATTTCAACAGCCAGCCGCTTTTACTCCCTTGTAATTTAGAGGCAAAAATGACATAATTTAGGCCCTTTTTTGTTAAGAAACTTTTTTTATGCAAAAACTCACATTTGTACAAATTCATGATTTTGTTATGTATATGATAAATGCTTAGAATGGGCAATTCGAAACTTTTCTACTTCTCGCCAATTCGAGAAAATATTGGGAATGCCGTTTGCATTTTGGAGCAAATGGACTATACATAAACGACACAAAGAAATAAATAAGGTGCATCGGGACCCAGAATCAACGTTGTTGAGATGGTAACGATCAACCATGCTTACAATGATAAATTGGTGTCTTCTTGACTCCAGGCATAAAAGACAGTAAAGTTTTGTAGAAAATAATTCCTTCGAAAAGGCTGAATTTCTCTCACTTTGTTCTTCTTTCCTACTGACGCTGCATTCGATGGATAATGACATGCAGATAGAATAGGTCAACAAACAGCTATTGTTAAAAAGGAAAAAGACAGCTGGTGTTTAACTTGACCGATAAAATACCGTAAGATCTCGATGTCTCAAAATCGAAGCTCATCTAAAACTTCTGATATCTCATAGAAAATTTTCTGTTCCCAGAAAATTTACTTTGAGGCATCATTAGTTTGAAAAAAAAAACAGTAAGTTGAAATACACGTAAAATAGGAAACGTATCAACTCTAAATTCTATGAAAGAAGCAGGCACTTTGAGATATCAGTGTTTGAGAAAACGAATGCTTTAAGTTTAAAGATTCAGGCAGCTAGATATTCGAAGTATTCTGAAGAACTGAGAGACAAAGTTTTTCTGGGGCCGTATAAATTATAGAACGACTTAAATGGTTGCTATGCTGTTGCTAAGGCTAAATTTCTTCGAAGGAGATTCCCTTCAACTATTAAATTTTCTCTGGAGGAACAGTCTGAATAGTTGTAGGGAGCCTCCTATTTAGAAGTTCAGCCATAGCAACGACTTAAGTCGTTTTATAAATACGACCCCTGGACGATTAAAATAAGAACTTGAAACAGACAAAAATTTTATTCTAATCCTTGCAAAAATATTTATGCCTGTTATATCTATTAAGTCAGTTACTCTCATCAAAATTTAATCCAGTAGTAGGTACATCAATGTGATTATCTTTTTCCTATATTATCGTTTAGCTTTGAAAGCACTGGATACAACAATAAGGTTTGAAAACCCTGACTAAAATGAATCTCTTTCAGCAAGACATATTCTAAAGAGGTGCACGTGCGAAAATATGATCAAAGGAAGTCTCATAGTCTTTTAGTCTAGCATAAGCAATAAATTCGAACAGATAGATATAAATTTATACTTTGACTTTTGCTGTCATGACAGATAGACTTACTGTCGAATAATAATCAGAATGCATTGTTTCAGTGTGTAACAGAAAATTAAATTATTTGAGAATGGATTAAGGGTTTGAGAAAATAAAATGTTTCCATTGTATGAATTTCAGGTAGCATCTAACTTATGATTTGAATGGAGCATTGTGTAAGCCATGCTCCTCTCGAATTATAAGTGAGATGACGCGAAAGATTTGTTACCATAGCAACTATGGAATTGCCAGCTGCTATGCTTAGTACCTATGTAATAATGTCTCGACGACATCACTTTGACATCAAAATGACCTCTTACTTACTATAGTAACATCTTTGGCGCCATTGGTATCCGGGCATGGTAAACAGTGTATGCCATGCTCCACCAATTTTCAATGACATAACAGATGAAATTCTTTCAACAGAAACCTCAAATTTTCTCAAACAAATGATTATTTTCAAGTCATTTAACTCCGTGTTGTGTAAGGAAAAAAAACATTTTGTCAGAAAATCGATGGAATCACGGCATATGTCGGAAGTTAGCTAATAATTTAGAAACTGCTAACGAAAAAACTCCACACAGAGTGTGACGTTATAACAAATGTTGCATGAGAAATACGTGAAAATGGGATTGAAACACAATTTTGTCAATTAGCTGTGAGAGGTTGTACTGGGACATGGAAAGTGTTGTTAATGCCAATGTGACTTGGCATCCATTAAATGGATCATTCTCGCTCAAGGAGTCACCTCCGACAATTTTGGTTTTCGCTTTGACGTCTATTACTATTTGGATTATTTTGTCTAATCTTTTAATTCTTGTGTGTCTTGTAATTAGCCGAGATGCTTTAAAGCATTGTGTCAACTTTCAGATTCTGAGTTTAAGTATAACTGATATGTGCAC
Source organism: Ctena decussata (assembly GCA_963989385.1). NCBI lineage: Eukaryota > Metazoa > Mollusca > Bivalvia > Lucinida > Lucinidae > Ctena > Ctena decussata. Next base: position 23,859,823 of record OZ022502.1, read on the forward strand.
TGGAATATTTGCACTACTGTTAACATTGTCATACAAAATTACTGACTCTTTCCCAACTTTTGAAACATGTGCAACAATATGGTACGGTTATAACACCTCGCAAGCGGCGAGCTTATTCCATGCCCTAGGTATATGTGTTCACCGCTTAATAATAATAAGGCAAAGAACTGCTAGAACGGATGTTCTTCGAAAGGACATGAGTAAAGACATATGTAAAAAGATGTTTTTGGAGACATTGTCGATATGGATTGTGTCTGCTGTTATCGTTGCTGTTCCGTTCGTGTCATATGGTAACTTTGGAAAAGAGCTCGAGGAATGCTCATACAAAAGCATGTTCGAAGATAATTCTCGAAAAGCCGGTGTAATAATGAGCTTTGTATATATCGCACCGCAGGGTAGTATAACCGCTGTATATATCTATATCCTGAGATATCTGTTAACGAAGTGGCGACAAACCAATATAACACCACCTCCAACGACTGCGACTGCATCTAGCTCCAGTAAAGTTGGTATAACTATAAACCCAAATGGTTCTGACCAGCAACCAGTGTTTCAGGCTTCATGTAGCAGCAAAGCCGAATTAATCAATCTACAGACTCATGGTAAGAAGACTTTGAATGATAAATCGGTTGATATCCCTCTGACCTCCAGCACTGTTGCAAGACGAGGTAAAAACCAGCCCAAGGAAAAGTCTGCTTTAGAAAACACGGCTTTAGGAACCAATGTTCAAGACAAACCGGGTAACAAAAGCAACAACGCTACACAGTTAAACAAATCAAGCTTCAGACGTCAAATACACGTAATGATTACTATCGGATTGATAATAGTGATAATGAATATTTGTATTACACCGTTCTATTGCATAGGTATAATTAAAATAGCAGGCATCATAGTCAAACGCAGCCTACGAGCTATTTTTATTTGTGTGTCCTTCATGAATAGTGCACTGAATCCCATTATTTACGCAATGAGGATCAAACCATTTAGAAAGGTTCTGGCAATTACTTTTATTAAATGTACATCTTATCTTAAGGTCTGTAAGTGAATGAATAACTTTTTCTCTACAGACTGCAGTATCTAACAGTGTGAATATGTCTACATCTTTAAATCACAATTCGAGTCACATCGTGTGATTTTCACTAGTGTGACATCATTGTTTACAGACAAAGGCTTTGATCAGGCTGCATCAGCCTTCTATTGAACGGGAACAAGCTACCGTTTCTGATTACCTTGTGTAAATGAGGTTCACATGACAAAATTGCCACGTTGTCACGCAGTGACGTCACTGTGTAACGTGATGTGGCTCATTTATACTGGCAAGGAAGACAAACAGAATCATATATAATGCCTTTGTAAATAACTTTCTTTTTCAGTTAGATCTACTCTTTAAATAAAGAGTTTGTTCAATCTATGAGTGAATTCTTTCTTCTAAGATGTATGGGAAATAACTCTGCCATGTTTATTTCTGCCTCCACTTTCAATGGACGTCAATTTTAAAGAGAAGATTTACTCCCATTTAAAGGTAGATACGTTGTAAGAAGGACTGCTCCATCAAGGGAATCAAACAGTAAGAAATGTATGACGGAGAAACATTTTTTCTGAAGCGTAGCACCCTCTCCGTAAGAAAGTGTGCGTGTGTGTTGGAGGAAGGTCTAGTTTCAAATCAGAGAAACCTCACAAGAACGTGTATCAACACACATGTATAAGCAAAATATATGTTAAGACGAAAAAAATGCTACTTTTGCGACTGTCCATTCCGAGGCGAAAACTTTTGATAGGGATACTGTCTCTTGTAATGTACTCACTCTGTATTGCTGTCCCCTTTGGTTGCTGCTTTGTTTTGTGGTTAAGGTAGACGGTTACTGAATAAAAATATTGGTGGGGCATTCATTTCATTATACCAGCTGAATAACCCAAAGGGCTATAAAACATTTGGATAAGAAAAACAATTTCACCGTTTTGTTTTCCAAAAAACAAACTTTTGTATTTATACATACTTTTTTTTACACAGTTTCCATTAAAATTCATGTCTCTAGCACATGGATGCACTTTCATTTCTTCAAATCATATAATCTTTAATATAGGAGATTTGAAACAAACTGGTAAGAAAAATTGCAATTATCTTGATAATAAGTATACTTTTACATTTTTAAAAGAAAAAAAATGCAAGAAAATTGAATTTCATGAAAAACGTCATGAAAAATATATTCAATCGATGGGGCAGGCATGCTTGTGCATATTGTTTTAGTAAAACTTACATCGTATGATACAGAATAAAACAAAAAAAAAACATTTCACCGTTTCGTTTCCTAGAAAAACAATGTTTAAGTTAAAAAATATCTCCAAAAAACCTGCCAAAATTCTGCATCTGCTGCAAGCACAGCCGGTCCTTGCCCCATTATTTATTTTCCTGTTGTTCCGGGTCTACCATAGAGTAATGCCTCAAAAATATGCAGATGGAATTGAAATTGTAAAGACCTTGTTCATTCTGGCTCCTAAGGAACAGTCTGATCTCGGTTTCCACTGTTTGTACAGACGTATCTGCCCGAAAACATAGGATCTTTATGGTAGACATTGTAAGTGTGTTAGCTTCCATATTTTATCGATTTCACCAAGTCAATACAGAGTTATTCTGTATCTGAAGACCTTAAAATAGAGAAGTAGTTAAAGAAAAAAAAACAGAAGTCTTTTGTGTATTTCGCTTGTTGTTGTTGCATGTATGTACAGTTCTTTTGTGTAAGATCAGAGAGCCTGTTATAAAAGCCGTTGTGATGTTTTGTTTCCAATCGACAAAGTTTAGCCTCGTATGATTCCGTATCCTTCTGACGAATGATACCGGAGTCATACGATTGCGTATCCTTCTGACGAATAATACCGGAGTCATACGATTGCGTATCCTTCTGACGAATGATACCGGAGTCGTACGATTCCGTATCCTTCTGACGAATAATACCGGAATCATATGATTCCGTATCCTACTGACGAATGATACCAGAGTCATATGATTCCGTATCCTTCTGACAAATGATACCGGAACCATACGATTCCGTATCCTTCTGACGAATGATACCGGAGTCATACGATTCCGTATCCTTCTGACGAATGATACCGGAGTCATTCGAGGCTAGCCGATTGGCTTTGTTCCGTTTTTTCGGTGTCTTGGGTAAGATGTGTGTTGTTGTTGTGACCTTTCCTGGGTATCTGCTTTTATCTTCTTCGGTCCTGTGAATAGCTAATTTAGAAGGCTTCCAAGACATGCCAGAACAGTCAGAAAGCATAATATTTACACTGAAACGTATAAAGCGTATTACTTCAGATCTCTCTAGGTTTACTATGAGAGATAATAACATAATGATTAGTTAATATAAAACGGTGAAATTTACCTTCTTTTGTTGTTTTATTACACACATGAAAATAATAATAAAAAAATTAAATCTGACTCATTATTTGTTTTTTGAAGATGAGTGTGTATTTTAATTCTCGTGACGACGCACCTCAGCGGAACGAATCCATGGCCGCATTAACGGGGCGCAATTCGTTCGTCTGTCCGTTAAATTTGAAGATCAATACTTTCTAGTTTTTGTACGATGTTTTTGTTTTTTCAATAGGTACATTTAGGTCTCTTTGAAATTATCGTACGTTAACGTGCATTTATAATGAAAATAAATCATTTTCTTTTATACTTTTCAATGAATTATAGAGATTTCTCGGTGAAATCGAAACTGATAATCTCACTGTTTCAAACAGTTAAATTATCACTCGATTTCACTGTTTCAGAAATAGGATTTTTGTGATATAGCCTCAAGGCTTTTGTTCACTAATTGGCTCAATCTTATCTGACTTGACAAAAATTACGTCACGCATGTTTGTACGTCATAACGACGTTAAAGACGTCACTTAAAGCGCCAACGTAACATTGTTACTGCACGCGACGTCAGGCCGCCTAAGTCTCCTGCAGGTATTCTTTCTTGGCAAATTTTTTGAGATCTGTTTATCAAAATGATATTTGAAGCTATTTTTTAGTTGCAAACTAAGTTTACAACCAATATCATACCGAATAAACATGCTAGAAGCATCAAATTTCACGAATAATGGCTAGAAAAAAAGTTGTGTTTCTGTCGTGATGGCTGACGGTCTTGAATAAACAGTATTATTGCGATTTCAAGCATAAAAGAAATAGAAAATTTGACTTTTTCAGTGTAAGATGAATTTTTATTTCACTCATGAACACCAAAAGTTAAATTTTCACTCGTGACTTCGCCACTCGTGAAAATACTGCTTTTGGTGTTCATTCGGTGAAATAAAAATCGATCTTACACTGAAAAAGTCAAATATCCTCTATTTAATTATTATCGTTAGGTAAGGTACATCCGAGGAAAATATATGATCAATGGACGAAATTTTTATTTTCCTTACTGTCATTCACTGTATTGTATACTGTTTTGCATTACATATATTTTGGAAAAAAAATGGCGTATTCAGCAAACTTCACTGTTTGTTTCAATTGTCATATCTTACCTCTTTGAGAAGGATAGAACATGCCTATTTACTAGGTATTTATTAACGGAATGGCAGCTACTTATTGTCTTGCCGCCTGATCTTCAGCTTTTCATCAATTCTTATTTATGTACTTTTACCAGCATCAAAATAGTTTACTAGTGAATTCTTATATTTGTGTTACGGTGCCGAAATTCAGTATATTTATTAGCCATATGAAAACAGTTATTGCAGCACAGCAGACGGTGATGCATTTGGATAATAGTCTGGGACTATGAGTATATAGCTTTCATATGTATATAAGGCTATGTATTAGAATGTATATCTTATTATAAAAAGTCGACTGAATTCGAGAGTACTTTAAGCGCTTCATTTCTAACCTGACCTTGTTTATATAGTCAATGTGAATTGTCTGAACTTTCGGTACCAAAGTTCACGAGAGTTTAATCTTTTTTACGTTTCAAACGAAACGGCTTGAATATATTTGATTTATAAAACAAACATCAAATTTTCAAATACTGCACATATGTGTAATACTCGATGCTATGAGAGTTTATACATAACGAGTACAATTTTGTCAGAAAAAAAGTACAAACGAGCCATGATCGGGAACTTATGCAAACAGATCTTATATCCCGAAATACACACAAATTGACAAAAGATTACGAAAGGCACAACCGGTAAATGAATGAACAACTCTTTCCCAGCAGGCGCTCATTCAGCTACCCTAATAAAAACAACAGTAACCTCTATTTTACAATTTTTATTCTCAAATACAAAGCAGCTATACAGGTGACCATAGTGCTAATAGACCACAAACAAGCTAAAGCGGGCATTAGAACACGTAACACATGTAACATTCAGGATTCAGAACAGAAGTATCGCCTTTGAACGGTCAAGTACAGATTACTGGGAAGTCAATGCTGGATCCAAACCCTCGCCGCGCCTCAGCTTCTACAGCGGGTTGATTTATTTAGTTAGCTGTTTTGTCCGCACGCAAGTTTCCTAACCCATCAATGAATCACCAAGGGGAAACAAGACGTCACGGAGTTCAGAGAATTCAATGATGATGATTCGACTTGAATGACGTATTGCGAAACTTGTAGATCCCTGGTTAAGCGTCTTATTTTTTTATATTAGCCTCTGTTACTTAGGGAAGCGTTTCGTTATGCAAGTTTCATAGTAAAATTTAATTTACGAGGGTTGATCCAGAAGCAATGTCACTACAGCTATAAAATCGTGTAGAATTAAGAGAGAGCAACGAAATTTCGTATCCAAGTACCTTTATCTATTTGAATTATGGTCTGAAAATGTCATAAAAATATAGTGCACAGTAATCGAGACATCAGGACAGGCAGAAGGCATGGTAACGACACGCGCCGCACGTCAATGAAATTGTTGACGTCCTAGACGAAATTTCGATATTGTGTCATGTCAAAAGTAGCCTATTCGCTGTTCCAGCATAGCACTTATGTCTGTTCACCCATGTTTATCTCATCTTTAAATATTATTTGAACAGCCCTGCAGCTCACATTCAAAAATTTATACAATATTCGAATTGTAGAAAATCGATCTTCATACATCGGGTCCAAACAAGAGTGACATTATTGTCTGACACTGCACATAAGGTCCTCCGATTTTCGGATGATCCTATAGCGACTCATCTGCACCGTTACAGCGCTGATTCCACCTTTACACCAGCCTAATAATCACTGTTATATCACCAGTTGTCTAACTCTAGAGACTATAATGGTAATAATCCTTATTTGTGGCAAAACCGCATATATATCCGCTGACGCGTATGTCAGAAATCAACATATTTTTACTCGGCAGTAACAAGCATTAGCACCAGCTATCGAACTTCAAACTGCAGTGGCGATATTAAACTTGCAACAATGGGCGGCAGAAATATATTTCGTCATCATATCAAATTTTCATCTGATTTGGCGCCTTAGTTTGATTTTGATGTTTGATTACCAATAAAAATTATGTTGATACTGTTAACGATATTCTAACGTGCGGCGCGATGGCGTCGGTGGCATACTTTAGAATGTCTATATAATTGGAACGGAAAAAGATTCCAACATTATATTTATTCTGTTAATCAAAACTGAATTTCAGTGTAGCTTGGTATAATTTTTATAATAATGCTATGATGATTAAGCGCGCAATGAACACAGTGACATTACTTCTGGATGAACCCTTGTATTTCCGATATGCATGTACTGCAAACTACTCATTTTCTTATATACTTTGTTTTTGTTTATTCTCATTTCAAATCCTTGCATCATCATTTGCAAATTATTCATGGTACCGAAGGTTGCTAAGAGTATCGTAGTTTTTTTATGTTATTTTATTATTTATCATTATTATTATTATAATTGTTGTTGTTGTTGTTGTTGTTGTTGTTGTATTTTAATGTTAATAATTTGTCATCATTAAGAAGAGCCGTGCAAAACTTCAGACAGCAAACCGTTGTCGACTTAAGCAGAAATAGCAGGAAGCGTATCTAAGGAAGGAATGGGAGAAAATGAGGCATATTATGCCTCCTCTCGGAACACTTTCTTAAAATGAAAGAATTTGGAGGAAAACAATAAGTAAACAGAAACTAAGGCGTTTCTAACGAAGAAAGAAAGAGTTAAGAGCCGCAACTGTACCAACTGATCAGGAAACCGGTGGGGACGACAGTCACAAAGCCGCTTTATCAACTGAATGCGGTCGCCATGAAGCTATGAAATATTTAAAAATCCAGTCTCTTTATGATCGCTTGTTTCTAAGAAAGGTCAAATTCATATTTAAAGTGTATCATGATATTACACCTACATATATTGGTGAAAACTGTAGGTTACGTAACGACCAAATTACAACAGTTAATCTTAGATCAGCAACATCAGGATGTTTTTTCCCTCCAAAACCAAGAAAACAATGCTTAAAGCAGAGCATGAGGTATTCAAGATGTTTAATTTGGAATAGCTTGCCATCTGAAGTTAAGAGCTTGTCATACCCTTGAAATTTTTCATAAAAGATGCTTAAAGTGGCTAGTTACTTAAATTGTATAGGTGCTGAAATCTCTTCAAGAGAAGAAAATGATCACTCAGCCAGTCTTAGTCTTTTTTTTTCTTTTTACTCTAGTAATATTTTAATTTCATTATTTTACTTGCAATTGTCTTTTAATCTTTTATTGTTGGTATATGTCTTTTTGTATATTTACTTGTGAATGTTCATCATTTTGTATACTTCTTTCATGCTTGCAGTGTTGTGCATTGTTGCAGGCTTCTATCTTCTTGTATATGGGTATCATGCATGCATATATGCATTTACACAGATACATGCTGTATTCATCACTGCAAGCACATTTTGAGTTGCCTGTATATACATATTGGTTTGTGACATTTTAATTGTTCCATTTTTCTTTTTCTTTTTTTTTCCATATCATTTTTGTCCTGTGTATTTTATATATATTTTTGAGGGCCTCCTGGAAGATTAGTTAACTTGCTAAATGTTGTCACCCTCGTTAAATAAAGTCTTTACTTACTTACTTACTTAAGAGCATGTTTAAAATTAGCAAATACAGAAGAGATGGCACATTATGAAGATACAAACGAGAGTTCGCTGAGGCAAAATCAAGCGTAAGGCTGCTTGAGCAGAAAAAAATATGCATTCTTAAAATGTGTGGGTCAGTTCTAATATCCTCATAGAAAATGGAGAAGAAGAACAAAGAATCTGATGAACTTACGAGGGGCTTTCGAAAAGTAATGCAAATGGCCTCATAACTTTGTTTAGGGGAATACTGGGTACAAATGCTATGCATATGCTGAAAACACTGCGTTTTGTCTTTACAATGATACCAATCGCTGTACAAAGAAACACCTTTCCATATTGACTTACAACGCATTTTATTAGGCCCCAGTCATACCACTGGGCTAATTTCATATGTAAAATCTTTTCAGTGTCGGGCATTCAAGTCAAATATCGTTGCAAATACAAAATTAATCTTTGTCAGTTGCTTGTCCATTGTTGCCTACAATATTCATACAAAAGTTAGAAGGGTGGCAACTGTTATCGATTTATTCCTTGCAAAGCAATGTGCAATTCTTATGACGTTATTGAAATATACGTTTACGTCATATTTGAAAGCTTGTAGAGGCTTCGTTTTTGGCATTAATTTGAATTTATTGACAGGTTTTCGTTGACCCATGTAAATGCTCTTGCGGACAAGATTTTGAATGCTACTAAACTTGCTTTCATTACAAAATCATTTAATTTTAGTAGAAATGGGGAATTTGCTACTACATAGTCTATATTCCCGTGCCAGTATGGAACCCAGATTAAAAATAATTTCCGCGATATTTACGGGACAACCTTGCATGGGCATTGTCTTTAAGTAGCAAAAATAAAAACAAATCAAAGACTGCTGATATATAAATTACGCCAACTAAACTAAAATTATGCAGTGTCTTTAGGGTATACCTCTTTCAAAGAAGTTAAAAATGCACCCTTTTTAAAAAAAATACACCGTGTTTGCAGACTTTCCTAGCATATTATAGCTTTATATGTTTTTGCAATCAGAAGTTCTGTTTTTATGTTGGTTACCGAGAAATTACGTCATTTGCATTACTTTTCGAACGCTCCTCGTACACAAAGATTTGAACAATCTTGGTTGTATCTGGGTCTTCGATGCCACATACCATGTTTCAAGGCCATCCGTCAACTGGTTTCAACAGCTAATAAAATGTTTGCGTATATTCACCCGTATGCATAGAAATTAGACAGGAAGTACAGCACAGCAGGGTGGCCACAAAACTTTGGAAATCAAATACCCTGGTTTTTCCCTGATCTGGCTTGATTTTTCCCTGATAAAATTTCCATATACTGTGACACAAGTCTTCATTTTGAAGTCATATCATGACAGAAAGTATCTTCATTCTTTACAAAAACCTAAAACTATGATATATAAAGCCTTCACAATGTTAATAATTTTCACTGATCAAAATTATACAAGTGCTTATACTTACATGGTAATGAAAATCAATTGGTCTAATACACTTATGGCCGCCAACCGCACCTGATAGTCATACCTTCACTTCCAAATGAATGTTACAAATATCTTAATGTTTTTTTTTTTCATTTATTTTGTGTTATTCTATTTTATTTATCTATTATAATTCATATCTTTTGTACATGGTAGAATGTCTAATTCAAGCTAGCAGTGGTCAGTATTGTGCAAGCACAGACCAGGGCTCAGCCTATACTAATGGTAATTTGAGACAAAAAGAAATGCTTCTTCTGATGAGTTTCAGTTCAGAGAATTTACAAGCCTATATAATAGAAAAGAAGGGAAGGCAAAAAGTTTGGTCCAATGTTTTTCAACGATATTTAGCAAGCTTCTCTCTTTCTGGAGCTGAAAGCTGGGTCCTGCAGACAATAAACAGACCATTTAAAACCTATAAAAATATTAAAAAGATGACCCTAGGACTTCAGACGATACAAAATGCCTCTTTACACGACAATAAACCAGTGGTGTAAAAGGTTCTTCTGGTGTGCATTTTACTTAGGACTGAAGTATAGAGTCACACACAATGCTTAAAACTTTATAGGATTATACATAATATGCCATCAAATTACAGTGTCAGTGACTAGGCATCAAGGTTCATTTGGTGTCAACATCTGGCTGTTTGACAGTCTACCATATACATTATTTTGTACTTTATTTGAACCATGAAGTAAATTGACGCATGCATATAAGAGTAACTAAAACTTGCTGCTCATAGAATACTTTCAGATTTTTTATTTATTTATTTTTTTCCTCAAACTATTTTTGTTAGCTCAAAAATAGCTTTATAATTGCAAGAAAATAAGCAGATTCGCATACAATATTAATTCAAAGACGCATGCAACACTGGACTAAGGAACCCTACAAACTGGACTTTAGATTGTTTTTCGATTCGCCACTACGGAAAAATCTCCTTTATCATATTAAGATTTTTACAAATCATTGCTTTCAGATAAATGCTCATTTTTAACACAAAGTTTGAATATAAAGTTCGAAAAATATAGAAGGAAAATGCTTATTCAATACTTCTCACTATACCCCTTGAATAAACTAATTAAATTGTATATCATACAGTTGTCAGAAGGAGACTTACACTTATGTTATTGCAGAAACAAACCACCAGTAACCATATTACTTACCTGAAAAGTTTCACGATATCTAAACAGAATATTTAAAATTCCCTGATTTTTCTCTGATTTTCATCAAATTTTTAAATTCTCTGTTTTTTCCCTGCAGGGAATTTTTTTCACAATTTCCCCTGTTTTCCCTGTTTTTCAGAGCTCGTGACCACCCTGGCACTCTTGGTCAACTTTATAGACCGCTTGATGGCAAGTACTGTTTGAGTAGAATTTATTTCAAACCGCAACGAACTGCACTGCAATGTCAATTAATAAGAATATCTGAAAGCTATGGATTTTTTTGTAAAAATCGTCAGACCATCATGTTTTCACGACGTCATTGAAATAGAAAATATCTGTTTCCAGCCAAAAAGGAAGTTATTTATTAATTCCCAAAAGACCGAAGTTTTCCTACGAATTATTGTTTGACCAGAAAATTGATTTCTTTTTTTTTTGTCCTTTAATGTCCTCCACATTAACATTTCTGATTTAATGAATTAAGTATATGCACACGTCTTTGGATGATGCAGTATTGTTTTACAAGAAAATTGATTTCTCTTTTGTCCTTTAATGTCCTCATCATTAAAATTTCTGATGTAATGAATTAAGTATATGCACACGTCTTACAATGATGCAGCATTGTTTGACCAGAAAATTGATTTTTCTTTTGTCCTTTAATGCCCTCCACATTACCATTTCTGATTTAATGAATTAAGTATATGCACAAGTCTTTGGATGATGCAGTACACAGTCTTCAACAGAAAGCAACTCTCATAAAATAAAAGCAATAACAAAAAAGTACGTACGAGTATTAGTTGTGTTATAATCTATAAGACTTCACTCGGAAATAAATGAAAATAGCATATACTTCCCAAACCAAACAGTTCATAGCTATTGGTTTAGCTTTCTCAAATTTGTGATATTTTTTATAAAATGTTCTCTATACGGTTGGAAAACGTACGAGTGTACTTTGTAAAATATTTAATATCATAATGCCGCAAACTTCATGCAACCCAAACCTCAAAGAAAACTTGCACTTGTGCCACCCTCGTCAGCAAGATTTTAAGACATTTGAGCCGCGACACGACAAAACCAACAATGTGGTTGTGCGCCCAACGTAGACTCAGATCAGCCTGGGCATCCGCCCAGTCTGATCAGAGTCTTCGCTGTCCGCATGGAGGTAGCTTAGACCCTTAGCTACCCTTTGAGCACCGAACGAAGAGTCTAGTCAAACTGAGCGGATGGCCAGGCTGATCTGAGTCTGCGCTGGGCGCACAACCACATTATTGGGTTTCTCGTGTCGCGGCTCATTTGTAGAAATATACCCGGCATATCATTTTACTGGTGTCTAGAGGGTGTTATTAAGTTTGCTTCTCTTTACTAGATCACTGTATTGATGAATAATAGTTTTGTAATACATTGAGACTTGGTGTTTTAGTCTCATCCCTACCTGTCATTGCTCAAAAACTTGGTAAAATTGTATAGCTTCATCAAGCTAAGTGCGACAGATACATGGCTATGTAGTTAACTTCTTCAGTGTCGCTTATCTGAATTTCAAAGAAAGATAGTTTATGTTCGTAAATCAAATTGCAGTTTTATTTTCATACAACATTTACATAAAGACGCAAATGATGACGTCATAATGTCCCAAAGGACAACGAATGTTTCAAGGAGATATCACTTTCATTTCGCCCAGAAATTACTTATAGTGTAATATATCTTATATAATTAGGGACAAGGTCGAAATGAACTGAAACACCCTTACCCTTGGGGGTTAGACTTTTAGTGTGTCGATATAGACATTTAGCGTCACTGATTAGCTCTGCACTTATCATTGTCAACTGTCATGAAAGTCATTTGCCATGAAGATTCTTGGTAAAACAAGTAGCTAACATCAAAGATGAACTGAATATTTGATCTTTGCTAGTACAGATTTTATACTTTATTGGAAGCTTTATGTGCAGACAACAAGCGCTATCAATGCCTACGCAGTCACCAAACTATACTGTACAGGGGCGTAACTAGGGGCAATTTCATGATACGCACAACCATGTTTTATGCTCTACATCTTGAAAGGAAAGCTAGTATTTCAGTCACTTTGGTAATTGTATTGAAAACTGAAATCTTGTCTAATTTATAAAATTTCAGCATGCAAATATGCAGGTGCGTTTTGAAATTTTGTCAATTTTGACAAAATTTCAATACGCACTTGCGTATTTGCCGTATACGTAGCTACGCCCTTGATTTTTTATTATTTGTGACATTTGTGTTACCTTACCATCAAATATATATTAAGGCATCTCATTAGAATCGCCTCACAGAGTCGACTCTTATGGGATGCAATAATGTTTATTTAAATGAATCGGTAGATAGATCAAATACTCATCAGGTACTTCTTGCTAAATTCATATAAAATCATATACTGGCGGATATATATTTGGGCTTCTTTTTTCTTAACCGCCAATATCACCAAAAATAAGTTAATACCACCAAATAAACGTGTTTTACAACAATTACGTCCTAAACTGTTGTTCACTGCCTTGATAGAACGTTGATGCGAACCTAGAATGTGAAAAATCTTCGGGTTGATCTCGTGGCTCTGTTTATGCAGTTAGGAGGCATTTTCCCCAAGTTGTTTCAAGCATAGTTCCAACTCAACTTTCTGCGGCTAATTTAGTGCAATCTGAGTGATCAAAAGCGAACAGAAAATGCGTTTATACCTCGATAGATCCCCTGGACCAGCACTAGGAACTGCTTGTACTCTTCTCTTTGCGACAGTTTCTGAACTACTAGGTGTAGCTATTAATTTTAAGATAAAATGACCGAGTGAAAATTATAAGAACTGAATTTTATTGTGGATTTTATTGATGTGTAAACGCCGGAGACACGTACAAACTTCGTGCTTTATTCAGTTTGTGAGTGATTCACCGGCGTTTAAACAGCGATTAAATCCATAAATATAAAATTCATTTGTATATTAAAACAGAACAATGATAAAAAAGACATAAAATAATGTCTCTGACAACTGGGGCCGTATTTATAAAACCACTTAAGTCGTTGCTATGCTGTTGCTAAGGCTTAACTTCTATGGAGGAGATTCCTTACAACTATGAAATTTGCTCTGGAGGAACAGTCTTTTTCAGACTGTTCCTCCAGAGCAAATTTCATAGTTGTAGGGAATCTCCTTCCTAGGAATTTGGCCTTAGCAACAGCATAGCAACCACTTAAGTCGTTTTATAAATACGGCCCCTGGGACAGAAGCGGCTGAGTAAGCAGCTGAAGTGTATGGATAAACTTTCATGTTGTCCGCCATTCTTACAAAGAGAAACAAAATTTGCTTCCTCCTGTTTTCTTCCCTGGTGGACGAAGCTCTTTCAGAAAAAGATCTACTCTCAACAGAAAGAAATGCACCCAGAGGAATGGTCGATGGCTGCAGCGTAGCTGAATATCAACGGCGGGATCCAAGTTACATGTATCAAATCCGCAAAAACTGGGCATGTTCATGTAAACACAGGCGCTTGACGTTTCATGCTATTAAATATATTTCAATGATGCCGCTAAACATCCAGGCTATGAGCTATTTTGAAGAAAATGGCCTATAGAATGCGTCAAGTTTAAAGGGTTTTGAGTTTGTTTGTTTTGTTTTGTTTTTATGAGCACAGAGCTTCAAACGCCTGTGATGTAAAGCACAACAAACACCGACGCATTGTGTGTGGCTGTGTATATGACAACTAAAACTACCACAATATACCATGTACTCTAATAACCAATTTTCCGGAGGGGGGAAAGGGATTATTAGAGAAAAGTGTCTCTGTGAGGTGGGGATAATCCACTATGTCGTCATATTCCCTTTTGTCATTTTCCAAAGCAGACGGAAAAGGGAAGGGAGGTAGGGTGGGGATGGGGGTAGGGGGAGAAGGGGAAAATACTGTTGCTGTTTCTATTCTTATAACAATGTTCCCCCCGGTGGCACGGCGGATCGTATCTTTAGTTGCAAACACGTGGTACTGTGCGTCCGTCCATGGGGAAAATACAGTCTGACATCAGTTTTTATATATGTTTTAATTATAATAACGATGTTCCAACGTAGAGGGTAATTACGGTAGTGCATACATTTGTCTAGAATATTATTCTCATGAGGCATGCTGATTAAAATGGCATAGTTTTTCTCACGTTTTCTAGACATTAGTGGAAGAGATTGATTTTTTTCTCCTTTTGCGACAGTTGACGAAAGTAGTAGTTAAATGATAAACGGCATAATGCTTGGCTATATCCCTCCGCACTATAGATGGAAGGTGAAAGCATCCTGATAATAGCATTAGTATTTGAGCCACGACACGAGAAAACCAACATTGTGGATTGTGCGCTCAGCGCAGACTCAGATCAGCCTTGGCATCCGCCCAGTCTGATCAGATTCTTCACTAAGCGCTTAAAGGGTAGCTGAGGGTCTAAGCTACCTTCATGCGGACAGCGAAGACTCTGATCAGACTGGGCGGATGCCCAGGCTGATCTGAGTCTGCGCTGGGCGCACAACCACTTTGTTGGTTTTCTCGTGTCGCGGCTCAATTTTGTATGTTATGAAAACCATCAGGAACTGGATTTTTTGCTAATAGCTGAGGGATTATGATAGGCTTACAAACAGCATTTGCGTATAATTTACGTTGAATAAACAGTCATATTTTCACAATTTTTATCAATCGGAGACAATCTTGTGTCTTTCTGTTTGCTTCTCTGGATTATAAAACAGTTCCAAAAAGTGATATTTTTTTAACAAAGGAAAGAATTTGTTCGAAGAACAGCAATGTTATTCTTTTAAAATTTGTTAGTAGACAAAACTAAAAGCTGGCAATTGTTTTTCTTATGGCATGTGCAAACAGCAGTCTCAGACCGGGGTTCGAGGTTATAAAACTTGAGAATAATCTCAAACTCAAACTAAAGCACACTGATTGGCTGCTTCCGAGCACATACTCGGAAGCACCCAATCAATGTGTGCTTTATTTCGAGTTTGAGATTATACTCAAGTTTTATAACCTTGGACCCAGACTGAATCTACATAGTGGCAGCAAAAATTCCTATCTTCTCTGTTTGCAAATGCGTAAACTGAAAGGGTACACTTTCAGAGGGAAAAACTCGGCTATTTTTTATTTTTCTTCCCACCATAATAAGTGTCAAATTTTAGAGGAAAAAAAGAAATACCCTCTTGAAAGCAAATTCCTTTCTGTAACATGTGTAAGGGAATATCCCAACTTGGAGTCATAGAAGCAAACAGGGTTCCAGGTTATAAAACTTGCGAATAATCTCAAACTCAAAATAAAGCACAATGATTGGCTGCTTCCGAGCAAATGCTCGGAAGCAGCCAATCAGTGTGCTTTATTTTGAGATTTGCTCGGAAGCAGCCAATCAGTGTGCTTTATTTTGAGTTTGAGAATGTACTTAAATGTTATAACCTTGGACCCAGACTGAATCTACATAGTGGCAGCAAAAATTTCTATCTACTCTGTTTGTAAATGCATAAACTGAAAGGGTGCACTTTCATGTGAAGAAACTCGGCTATTTTCAATTTCCTCATCTCAGTGTGCCAACTCTTGGCGGTAAAGACAGATCTGTTCTTAGAAGCATATTCCTTCCTGTAAGTGCCTATGTCGAGAGGATATCACAACAAAAGTGGTGGCAGAAAAAAACATGGAGATGTAACAATAAAGCATGAGATTACATTTTCTCTCTTTGTGGCTGAAGCAGTTCAACAAGTTTCATAAAAAGCTATAATGGCGGTCGCATGTAATGTCACTCAATCTTACGACGTAACCAACACAACGTACAATGACTCAGTGCCCTCTGGTGGTTTGTTGGTCGTTTTTCTATTACTGGTTTGTATCTGGATTATTGTGATAAATGCGCTGGTATTCACCTGTCTGTTAATGAGCAGGCATGCTCTAAAGAATTTTGTAAATATACAGATGCTTAGTTTCAGTTTGACAGATATGTTTGTTGGAGTGTGTGCCATTCCGGTGACCTTGACCTATCAGATCACAACCGCATTTCCGTATTTTGAAGCATGCGCAGGAATATTCTACGGATACTGTATTTCACAAACGGCAAATTTGCTGCACGCGTTTGGAATATGTATACATAGGATTGTGATTATAAAACGGTGTGCAGGTCGAAAGGAAACAAATCCAGAAGGTATGCTGAGGACGCTGCTTTTACAAATTTTGATGATATGGATCTTGTCTGTATTTCTTGTATCCATACCGTTTGGTTTATACGGACGTTTTGGAGAAAGGCTTAATGAGTGCTCTTTGAATACTCTTTTTGGTGACAACTATATCAGATTCGTTGCCATCATGGATTCTATATTTCTCGTTCCACAGATTGGTATGAACGTGGTCTATGTTTACATGTTTAGGTTTTTGTTTACGACGTGGAAAGGTATAAACGCTAAAAGGAAACAATTCAGAAAATCCAGCACATACTCATGTCAAGAAATGATATCGTATGGGACAGAGACCGGTGCTGACGAAAGTGTATCTGAAAACAACTCAAAGAGTACCAGTGTAGACATCAAGCCCGATAAAAATGGCTTACAAGTGGCCGGGCATACAGCTTTGATTGAACTAGAGAGGCCTGCTAATGAAACAAGGGTCGCTGGTTACTCACATGTAAAGGTTTTTAATGAAGATAGAAATGATTCATTGAAAACATATGAAAAAATAGACAGAAAACAATATCAGTTAAACGTTACTGGAGCTAAAGCAGCCATAATTGGTAAACAGCAATCTGGTGACGGAGAAACGCTGTATTTGCGACAGCTAAAGGGAAATTTAAACTTCAAAAGAAGGAAAAGAATTTCAACGGATTACCCAAGTCAGGTCTCCGGTACAAGTTTCAGCTTAAGTTTTACCACGAATAAAAATAAAAAGCGTTTTTCTGGACTCGATCGAAGAGCTTCTAATAGAAATGGTAGAAAACTGGGATATAGAAGCCAAAAGGACGTTCTTATTACCATAGGGTTAATATTATTGGTGGTCAATGTCTTCATGACACCATTAAATTTACTTGTTATTATTGAACTCATAAGCCATGGCTTTCTTACACGTAAGCTGAAATTTGTTCTCATGGCATTTGCGTTAATGAACAGTGCTCTTAATCCTATTATTTATGCTTTGCGGATTAAACCTTTCAGGGAAGTGTTTGCAAGAAACTCGAAGACATTGTATGCGTTTATGTTTAAATAAACTTGTAGCAGAGAAACTTAAGATATAGCAAAACAATGCAGATTCGAGGCATTAAAAGAAGAAATTGGAATGAGTTTTTGCCTTAACTGTTACTCGATCTAATCTTTGCCAATTACTTTGTTTTCTTTTTTATACTGTCATATATTAAACTGTTTAGTTCTGTACAACACATTCTGATCAACGTTTATATTCCTTTATTGATTTGTAAGCTTCAGCTTCTTCAATAATGCTCATATCTCATGTATTTCTCGATGTTGATATGAACAATATTTTGGCAGATGTGTAAATTGCGTATAAGTTAAAAAGTGCAATAAGAATAGATACATAAATTTTGTTTTCATGATTTTTGTTGTAAAAAAGAAAGTCTTTTATCCAGTCACCATAATGTCTCATCTTTTATACCCTGCTGGAATTTTGCAATGGCATGAACAATAATTTCTGGTAATAATCATTCCTTGATTATTTGTCTGACTTGTTAACTCTCAGTATTAATAAATCAAAGATATGATACAAACTGATCGAAGTATGAGAAGATGCATGGAAAGGATAGCTTTTAATTTGTCTACTTTATATGGTTTGAAACAGTTATCTCCATAAAAATACATTACATTGCAGTTCTGATAGCAATCTGTGATTTTATGACGAAAATTATATATGTCTCAAAGGCCTATAATTATTTAATGTTCCATACAATTTTATCATATGACGTCGCATCTGAGAGTGTAATAAAGCCATGGATTAAAAACGATAATCCACTAGTGGATTAAATATGCAAATTACGTCGTAACGTTATACGTTGACGTCCATTAAAACGTCGCGTTTTCTAATGGCGAAATCGTGACGTTTTAGTGCAAAGTTTGCTCAAAAATGCGGTTTTAGTGTCATATGATAAATAGAATCTTGCATTCGTGCTCCTGTTTTATTGAATTTATCAAACTCGTTGGGGAAAACGATAAGATGCTCGGCATAGCCTCGCATCTTATCTTTTTCCCCAACTCCTTTAATAAATTCAATAATACATGAGCACTCAGATCCTCTATTTATGCACGGATGATTAATTTTGTGATTAAACTTCGTAAATTTAAGCTTCTTTTACTAAATTTTAATGTTTCAAACTTGATATAAAACTATTAAAATGTACAGTTAAATGATTTATAAGACAACACAGTATTGGAAGTCTCTTTACTAGTCATTTGATTGGTAAATTTGTTAAGGACACATGTAAACAATTTCTTCAATATTGGGTGTAGTGAGAAAAATTTTCTAAAATGTTTTCAAATGTGACATGTGTTTTGCTAATTTTATAAACTATATACCAAATTTTTATGAATGCACATAACTTTATATTAGGGGTTACAATGCACCTGGTGTGTGGCGTGATACAAAACAGAATTTGCGACGGAATTGAAGTATACTGGTCAGTCAGGTGAATGACCAATATAACCATTTATCATGCATATGCTGCAAAATTCACATGATAACAGGGGTATGATAACATGATGTGATATCATGTCACTGCAGAACTGCGCTTGCGCGAATGTTATCAGGCGATGCCTACAGAAGCGATCTCAGAAGACAATTGGCTACATACTGACGTTGGCCGTGATAACAACGTTCGATTGGTCAAATGACGTCACCGACTTACGTCATAATGCATTCGCGACGTCAAAAAGTGCAAACAAGACTGCATTTATTTTTCGTTTGTTTGACGCTCTTTACAACTGAAAATATTGTAATGATGCATGATAAATAGAAAACCACGTAAGTGTCTTTTGATATCAAGTTTATCAGGCTCGACCAGAAACACGGCAAGCCTCGGCAAGCCTCGCCATTCCTACGCTGTTTCTTGTCTCGCCTGATAAACTTGATATCAAAAGACACTAACATGGTATTCTCTATACAACTGCATCCAATTGTTGTAGAATTCAGGGTCACCTGTTTTGCTACCCAATCTGCCTTTTGTTTTGTTTTGTTTTGTAAGTTAAAAATAAAATAGATAAAAAAAATAGATGCTGATGCTGTTTATGACAAGGGAAGCTAAATGACCGCCTGTTTTGGAAAGAGTTGCTCATTCGGTTGACCGTGCGTGTCTTTCATGAACTTGTGTCAGTTTTTCCGTGTGTGTGTGCTTCTTTCCCGATTGGTTTTGAGAGCGGGATGTGGAATTTGATTGTATTAATTCCTAATCATTGCCTATCTTTTAAACTTAAAGACGCTTTTGGTAAACTGATTTAAGTGTCTTCTTGAGGTTTTTACGTTGTTCATGCCATTGCATCATTCCAGCTGGGTATAAAAGATGAGGCATTATGGTAATTGGATAAAAAAAACTTTCTTGTTTTTTTTTAAACTAAAAACAGCTAAGCTCTGGTAGAGCTATTGATTTACTTTTTCTAAATAATGTGTGAGAAATCTTTCTTAAGATCTCCGAAAAAAAACGCTGATTTATAATTTAGTCGATCATCTCCCCATTTCCCACGCCCCCCCCCCCCCCCCCCCCCCACGAAGATGGTTACATTCTATAGAAAACTAAAATTTCCTTTAATTTCTGGCAAAGACTACCTCAGTGTCATTACAAAACTGAAGATGATAATTGGCTACCCCTAATTGGCAATCTAATCCTGTTATACCACAGATTTTCTTGGAAATTCATTTGAAATAGTTGTCATTAGATTCATGTTTCTTAAATACGTCAACAGAGAATAAAAATTCCATTTTAATGAGGACAACACATTCGTTATCTTGATTTCAAGCGATTTTTGTGCGACTTAATTGCTAGAAGTGCATAGCTAGGAGAGGAAATACAATTGAATGGCGAGGAAACCAACAAAGTGGCATGCGCGCCCAGCGAAGACTCAGATCAGCCTGGGAATCCGCCCAGTCGGATCAGATTCTTTGCTGTGCGCTGAAAAGGTAGCTAAGGATGTAAGCTAGCCCCCATGCAGACAACAAAGACTCTGATCGGACTGGGCGGATGCCCGGGCTGATCTGCGTCTTCGCTGGACCCACATGCCACTTTTTTGGTTGTGTCGTGTCGCGGCTCATATTATACCGTTGACAATCTAAGTACTGGACAGATAGGTCTGGGCAAAAAGGAGCAGTCTGATCAGGGTCTACACTGTTTGCTATTCCAGCTGCATCCTCTCTACCCAATACCGTATCTTAAAAGCAAACTGTTCCAATTTAAGGATAATACGCTAATTATTACAGACCTCCGAAGGCTTAGAGTTTCACATTTGATTCCTCAGGGGACACAGATTATTTAATACGAACAGGAAAGACTCTGATCTGACTGCGCTAATGCGCACCCTGATTTATGTTTTGGGGTCTTTACATATAAACCAAGGTATCACTTTTCGAAATTAAGCTCAAATTCAAATGTAGCATCTATCTTTTATTTTATTATTAGAAACATATTTGAGCCGCGACACGAGAAAACCAACAAAGCAGTTGTGCGCCCAGCGCAGACTCAGATCAGCCTGGGCATCCGCCCAGTCTGATCAGAGTCTTCCCTGTCCGCATGGAGATAGCTTAGACCCTTAGCTACCCTTTGAGCACTTAACGAAGAGCCTGGTCAAAATGGGCGGATGCCCAGGCTGATCTGAGTCAGTGCTGGGCGCACAACCACTTTGTTGCTTTTCTCGTGTCGCGGCTCATTTTATTTTATTATTAGAAACTTCAGTAAGTGCCTTCAGTAAGCGTTCAGTGTACTTACTGAGCTTATTTTGCTCTGCTCAAGTAACGTTACAATGTAAATACTTGCCGTGTTGTTTCGACAGACACAAGGAACTCGTTTGGAAAGATAATCAAACAAGTAGAAAACAAATTATATAACTAAAAGTGATTTTGGCTTAGATTCATGCTTCATTTCATCATAAGCAGTACAAAATCTATATGTGGTAATTTGATTTAAACGTCAATGTTTGACAGAAATTCTATTCATTCCACCCAATTTCGTTATTTTTATATAATAATGTCGAATAATATGTTCAATCAAATAGCTCAGTCAGTGTGTGGTACTGCCCATCTCTTGCACCTCTCATTAATGAACAAAACGTCGATTGGCTTTCTGTGGCATTTTCAGCTGTCTGCGATTCTGTGTTTGCTTAGCTCAGACACACCAGGGCTCATCATTGGGATAATCCCAAGAATCAAAGTTGACGACGTTGTCGCATTTCTGCTGGAAATATGGAGAGGGGTCCAAATCACGAGCTGCCGCTGCTGTCCCCAACAGCAGCTGCTGATCTCCCAACAGCAGCTGCTACTGCGACAATAGCTGCTGCTGAGGATTTCTCTGTAAATTATAGTTTTTGACTAAAATTCATGCAGGAAAGTATGTGTGAAGCCGTCATACTCTATATATTGCAAATTCTACCTAATGAACGATTGCTACATGCCTGGATTTGAAACAAAAACAAAAATGCCAATCTATTGATATTTGAGAGTGCGGCTGCATGTATAGAAAGTGTGAGACATTAGCAGTTCTCGTTCATTTTACAAGTATTCGCTTTTTAAAAAAAATGCCAACGCTCATTGGGCATACCGTTTAAAAGACAAATTTATGTGTAGGGAAAGAGTTTTTTGTGTGTTTTTAATCAGCTAAGTGCTTGGGTGAAGCATTAATGCTAAACAATATCTTGCAATGATTTATGGTATTTATACACAAGAAAATACTGAAAAAATACGGAGAGTCAAACGTCATGTAACATTTTCAGTAGTGTTGTCATTGGATTTTTGCAAATTTCAAACTGTAAATTCTTCAGTGAAAAGGTTTTATCCTACCATCGGTTGTCTCCTCACAGCAGGCACACAGAGTTGAATCAACACTGACTCAACGTTGATTCCACGTCGTGACATTGAATCAAGGTTGTGTCAATGTTGATTTAACGCGAGGTGCCCAGCTAACGCTTTTCTGTCCAGTCGGAACGTATAGGGAAGCTAAATGCAGCGAGTTGGATTCACGGCATATATTTCATTTATTTTTTTTTTCTTTTTGCGATAAATACACGTAACACAGACCAAGGATTGATTCGGAGACAAGTCTTAGAATGTTCGAATGGGTCATCTGCTTAAGAAATGACATTTTCAGGTTATATTTTTTATTCTTTTCCCACTTTTTTTCTCAGAAAAGACCTGCGATTTTACGATCTGTTCAACAGGTTTCAGTCATACATGTACATGTATCCGGTCGATGGGAGGGTGATGATGATAGGTTGTGGGCTATGGAACCCCGTTTACGATTAAAAAAGACTTTTTTTGCGAGAACTTAGACGTTGAAACTATGTCGCTTGACCATGTCCAACTGGCCAGAGCTCACAGTTGTAAGAGTTTGATTTTGAGAGAGTCTTTATTTAAAGATTGACAATTATAAGCAATTCCAGCAATGCACCATGTCAACTAGACTATGAAGCTTGCTTAAGGGTTCTTGAGGTATATGATAATATATTCCGCAACACCTTTTGTCCATCCGCCAGTCTATGCGTCCATCTGTCACCAGCGGATTTCCTATATCTTACGTAAGTAATATAAGATAGATATCACCGAACCTCTATGGGGTGCCGGTTAACTATTCATTATCGTTTTATGATATCGATAAGTGAAAAAGTGCTATCCACTATACAAATAAGCGACATCCATAATTATTCATGAATATCCGTGATTCGACTTATATATATACAGTATTCGAAGTATGAATATCAACTAGTCTAACTACTTTATGGATATCACCGATTCGATTCATGAATATCCATAAATCGATTTATAGATATCAACAAATTTGCCCATTTATGGATATCACTAAGTCAAATTATTGATGTCAATAAATCGAAATTGTGATATTTATAATTCGAATTAGTGCTATCCATTTCTCATTTAGATTATTGGATATCCACACTTTGGATTATTGATATCCATAATTTGTGGACTGCCTGCTGTTGAAGTTAGGTAGTGATAGTGGTATCTGCTGCTACTACTGTAATGATATCTGTATTTGCCATCTATTGGTGAACTGTTTGCTGTTAAAGATAGGTAATGCGAGTGACAGCTGTTGATACTGCTGGAGTGATATCTGTATCTGCCATCTGTTGGTGGACGGCCTGCTGTTAGAGATAGGTAGAGAAAGTGACATCTGTTAATACTGCTGTAATGACATCTGTATCTGCCATCTGTTGGTGGACGGCCTGCTGTTAAAATATAGGTAATTAGAGTGACTTTAGTTTTATTGCTGAAATGATATCTGTATCTGGTGATGGTAATGATAACAGGGGCTGCTACTGGAACAAAACTTACCGTTGATAGTGCTACTGACCACCATCAGCAGCTGCCAAAGAACCACCAGCAGCTGTTGCTTTCATCAAATGATGCAGCAAAAACTATTCTTACTACTTATAGTAGCCGATGATGCCCCTCTGTTCTTCCATATCGTCAGATGATGCGGTAACTTATGATAACAGCAGGAGCTGCTAATGCCACCACCATCAGCAGCTGCCAAACCACCATCAGCAGCTGCAAAACCACAATCAGCAGCTGATGCTTTTATCAGACGCAGCTGCAGCAGCAGCTGCCATACCGCTATCAGCAGCTGATGCTTTCCTCAAAAGCAGCATCAAAAGTTTTTCCTACTACTAATGGCAGCAGTTTATGTCCTTTTTGTTCTCCGATATCGGCAGATGATGGTGTCATTAACAGTAAGAGCAAAGCTGCTTATGTCACCACCGTCAGCAGCTGCAAAACCACCATCAGCAGCTGCAAAACAACCATCAGCAGCTGTTGCTTTTATCAGAGACAGCTGCAGCAGCAGCTGCCATACCGCCATCAGCAGCCAATGCTTTCCTCCAAAGCAGCATCAAAAGTTTTCCTACTACTGATGGCAGCAGCTTATGTCCTTTTTGTTCTCCGATATCAGCAGATGATGGTGTCATTAAAAGTAACAGCAGCAGCTGCCAAAGAGCCACCTCCATCAGCCCTGCCAAACCACCATCAGCAGCTGCTTAACCAACATCAGCAGCTGATGCTTTTATCAGACGCAGCTGCAGCAGCAGCTGCCAAACCGCCATCAGCAGCTGATGCTGATTAACAGTAACATCAGAAGCTGCTTATTGTACCACTGATAATAACAGCAGCACCTGCTTATACCACCAGCATCAGCAGCTGCCAAACTACCATCTGCAGCTGCTCAACCACCATCAGCAGCTGATGCATTTTTCAAAAGCAGCTGCAGCAGCTGCCATACCGCCATCAGCAGGTGATGCTTTCCTCAAAGCAGCATCAAAAGTTTTTCCTACTACTGATGTCAGCAGCTTATGTCCCTTTTGTTCTCAGATATCGGCAGATGATGGTGACATTTACAGTAACATCAGCAGCTGCTTACGTTACCACTATCAGCAGCTGCCAAAGAACCATAAGCAGTTGTTGCTTTCATCAAACGATGCTGCAAAACTATTTTCACTACTTATAGTAGCCGATGATGCCCCTCTGTTCTTCCATATCGGCAGATGTTGTAGTCACTGATGATAACAGCAGCAGTTGCTTATGCCACCACCATCAGCAGCTGCCAAACCACCATACAGCAGCTGCTAAACCACCATCAGCAGCTGATACTTTTATCAGATGCGGCTGCAGCAGCAGCTGCCATACCGCCATCAGCAGGTGATGCTTTCCTCAAAGCAGCATCAAAAGTTTTTCCTATTACTGATGGCAGCAGCTTATGCTCCTTTTGTTCTCAGATATCGGCAGATGATGGTGTCATTAACAGTAACATCAGCAGCTGCTTACGTTACCACCATCAGCAGCTGCCAAAAAAAACATTAGCAGCTGTTGTTTTCATCAATAGGTGCAGCAAAAGAAAGTCTTACTACTTATAGAAGCAGTTGATGCCCCTCAGTTCTTCCATATCAGCAGATGATGTGGTCGCTGATGATAACAGCAGCAGCAGCTTATGCCACCACCATCAGCAGCTGCCAACCACCATTAGCAGCTGATGCTTTTATCAGACGCAGCTGCAGAAGCTGATGCTTTCATCCAAAGCAGCATCAAAAGTTTTTCCTACTTCTGATGACAGCAGCTTATGTTCCTTTTGTTCTCCGATATCGGCAGATGATGGTGTCATTAACACTAACATCAGCAGCTGCTTATGATACTACCATCAGTAGCTGCCAAAGAACCATTAGCAGCTGTTGCGTTCATGAAAAGGTGCAGCAAAAACTATTCTTTATATTTATAGTAGCAGCTGATGCCCCTCTGTTCTTCCTTATCGGCAGATGATGTGGTTACTGATGATAACAACAGCAGCTGCTTCTGCCACCACCATCAGCAGCTGCCAAACCACCATCAGCAGCTGATGTTTTTATCAAACGCAGCTGCAGAAGCTATTCTAACTACTAATAGCAGCAGTTGATGCCCCTCTGTTCTTTCATATCGGCAGATGATGTGGTCACTGATGATAACAGCAGCAGCTGCTTATGCCACCAACATCAGCAGCTGCCAAACCACCATCAGCAGCTGATGATTTCATCAAAAGCAGCAGAAAAAACGATTCTTACTCATGATGGCCGCAGGTGATGTCCCTCTGTTCTCTGAATACGGCAGATGATGTTGTCAATAAAACTATCATCAGCAGTTGCTTTGTACACCAATATCAGCAGCTGCCAAATCATCAGCAGCAGCTGATGTTTCCATCAGCAGAAGCGGCAAAAGATATTCCAACTTCTAATGGCAGCAGCTGCTGTCCCTCTGTTCTTCGACATCGGCAGACGATGTGGTCACTTATATTAACATCAGCAGCTGCTTATGACACAACCATCAGCAGCTGCCAAACCACCATCAGCAGCTGATGCTTTCATCATAAGCAGCATCAAAAGATTTTTCTTACTACTGATGGCAGCAGCTTATGTCCCTTTGTTCTCCGATATCGGCAGATGATGGTGTCATTAACAGTAACATCAGCAGCTGCTTATGATACCGCCATTAGCAGCTGCCGAAGAACCATCAGCAGCTGTTTCTTTCATCAAAAGATGCAGCAAAAGCTATTCTTTCTTCTTATGGCAGCAGCAAGTGTTCTTCTGTTTTTCCATATCGGCAGATAATTTGGTCACTGTGTAACGGAACGAGCCCCAAAAATGCAACTGGACGAGCCCCAAAAATGTAACTGGACAAGCCCTTTAATAATTCAAAGGGAAAAAAACGCAATATGTTAGCTCTCAACTTAAGTATTAAACTATCCTGAAATAGTATATCGCACTATTTCTTCTATCATATTGGCTCTCTTATGCTTTGTACAAGTTTATACACATAAGTATTTGTCCGTTTAGCCCCAATCAGCATCCCCGGGCAGGTCAATAGCCCTGTCTAACACTAAACACGAACAATAGTGTTGTACGGACTAACGAACAAATACTGTCCTACAGACAGACAGACAGACAGACGAACAGACCCAGATAAGGACAGACAGACGGACGACCAGTCCCAGTCGAGGACAGTCAGACAGACGAACAATAGCAAACCTTTTCCCCACTGGTTCTTCTTTTGAGCTTGTCTGAGAATATGAAAAAAAGTAATTTGTATTCAATGATTTTATTTACATTAATGAAAAATGGCATGATTTCAGATAATGTTTCCTCTATAGCCTAACACTAAATAGCAAGCTTATTTTAGTTTAAGTGAACGTATTTTGCAGCCCAACCCTAGAGTTAGGGGGTGAGGAAATTTAGCAAAGATCAGATTTCAGAATTTGAGATCAAGTTAAACATGGTAGCCTACTTGTGTTCCTGAGAACGACTTCTTAGGCAAAACTTGGTATCTATTGGAAAACTTATTAACAGAATATACAATCACACTTTACCGTAGCATATAAATTATTATAAGTATAAACCAGATACTATAGACAAATACCAACTTCATTAGCATAATTTCCAATTCTCAGCCGTTTTAACTAAATTATACTAACAACACAAAATGAAAGCACATGAGATAATATATAATTCAGGCAGATTATATTGCTAATTGAAGAACGGCTTTTGAACATGTAGACTGCACAATAAATAGCATTTTCCGGACACAATTTTCTGAGTATTTCGCTTCAAGGGAGACTATAGATTCACACCTAATAAACCATTTATGTGATAATTCTCTTCCAACCGAGAATTCTGCTTGCCAAGTATATACTACCCTTACAACTGATATTAAAATCAGCAGTTGCTTATGACACCAGCACCAGCAGCTGCAAAAACCACCATCAATAGCTGCTGATGCTTTTATCAAGATCAGCAGCAAAAGCTATTCTTACTCATGATGGCATCAGCTGATGTCCCTCTGTTCCGATATCAGCAAATGATCAGCAAATTAGTCATTAATACTGAGATGAGCTGTTGCTTATGATATCACCATCAGCTACTGCTAAACCACCATTAGCAGCTGATGCTTTTATCAAACGCAGCTGCAGAAGCTATTCTTACTAATAATAGCTGCAGAAGCTATTCTTACTAATAATAGCAGCGGGTGATGCCCCTCTGTTCTTCCATATTGGCAGATTATGTGGTCACTGATAATAACAGCAGCAGCTGCTTATGCCACCATCACCAGCTGCCAAACCGCCATCAGCAGCTGATGCTTTCATCAAAATCAGCATCAAAAGTTTTTCCTATTACTGATCGCAGCAGCTAATGTCCCTTTGTTCTCCGATATCTGCAGATGATGGTGTAATTAACAGTAACATCAGCAGCTGCTTATGTTACCTCCATCATCAGCTGCCAAAGAACCATCAGCAGCTGATGCTTTCGTCAAAAGATGCAGCAAAAGCTATTTTTACTTCTAATAGGTTGCAAGTCTCCTTTTGTTCTTTCATATCGGCAAATGATGTGGTCGCAGATATTAACATCAGCAGCTGCTTATCACATAACCACCACATCACCACCAACAGCTGCCAAACCACCAACAGTAGCTGCTGATATTTTCATAAAAAAGCAGCAAAAGCTATTCTTTCTCATGATTGCAGCAGCTGATATCCCATTGTTCTCCAATATCGCCAAATGATGTTGTCATTAATAAGAAAATGAGCACCTGCTTACGACACAACCATCAGCAACTGCTAAACCACCATCAGCAGCTGATGCTTTTATCAAACGCATCTGCAGAAGCTATTCTTACTACTAATAGCAGCAGCTGAGTGTCAGCTGTTGCTGCTGTTGGATTAAATATCTGTATCTACCATCTGTTGGTGGACTGCCTGCCTTTGAAGATAGGTAGTGAGAGTGTCAGCTGTTGCTGCTGCTTGATTGAATATCTGTATCAGCAAGCAGCTTGTGGATTGCCTGCTATTGAAGATAGGTGGTGACAGTGACAGCTGTTGCCGCTGCTGCATTAAATATCTGTATCTGTCATCTGTTTGTGGACTGCCTGCTGTTGAAGAAGGGTAGTGAGGGTGACAGCTGTTGCTGCTGCTGGATTGAATATCTGTATCTGCAAGCAGTTGGTGGACTGCCTGCTGTTGAAGATAGATAGTGAGAGTGACAGCTGTTGCTGCTGCTGGATTAAATATTTGTTCATGCAATCTGTTGGTGGACTGCCTGCTGTTGAAGATAGATAGTGAGAGTGACAGCTGTTGCTGCTGCTGGATTAAATTTCTATATCTGCCATCTGCTTGCTGTTGACGATAGGTAGTGAGAGTGACAGCTGTTGCTGCTGCTGTACTAGATATCTGTATCTGCCTTCTGTTTATGGACTGCCTGCTGTTGAAGACAGGTGGTCAGAGTTACAGCTGTTGCTCCTGCTGTATTAAATATCTGTATCTGCCATCTGTTGGTGGACTGCCTGCTGTTCAAGAAAGGTAGTGAGAGCGACAGCTGTTGCTGATGCTGGATTAAATATCTGTATCTACCATCTGTAGGTGGACTGCCTGCTGTTGAAGATAGGTAGTGAGAGTGACAGCTGTTGCTGCTGCTGGATTAAATATCTGTATCTACCATCTGTATGTGGACTGCCTGCTGTTGAAGATAGGTATTGAAAGTGACAGCTGTTGCTGCTGCTGGACTAAATATCAGTATCTACCTTCTGTTGGTGGACTGCCTGCTGTTGAAGATATGTAATGAGAGTGACAGCTGTTGCTGCTGCTGCATTAAATATCTGTATCTGCCATCTGTTTGTGCACTGCCCGTTTTGAAGATAGGTATTGAGTTACAGCTGTTGCTGCTGCTGGACAAATTATCTGTATCTGCCATCTGTTTGTGGACTACCTGCTTTTGAAGAAGGGTATGAGAGTGACAGCTGTTGCTGCTGCTGGATTAAATATCTGTATCTGCCATCTGTTGATGAACTGCCTGCTGTTGAAGATAGGTAGTGAGAATGGCAGGTGTTGCTTCTGCTGGATTAAATATCTGTATATATCATCTGTTTGTGGACTGCCTGCTGTTGAAGGAAAGTAGTGAGAGTAACTTCAGTTGCTGCTGCTTGAATTATATCTTTTTTCTACCATCTGTTGGTGGTTATACTCATGATACCAGGAGCTGCTTCTGGAGACGAAACTAACCTTTGCTGCTGCCTTCTGTTACGAGGGTGAAAGCTGCTGCTGACAGTGGACGGAGTGATATCTGCAGTAAGTTTTAGTGAGAGTTACTACTTCTTGTGGTGTACGTGACTAGAGTGATATATTGTGCTGTTGTTTATCAACGAGTGAAAACTGATGCTGATGGTTTCTGTGATATTTGCTGTGACAACAGCAGCAGCTGTTGTATCTTCAAATTAACAGCAGTAGAAGTTATTTCATTCCTCCCCTTAGACAACAACAGCAAATCTTACTCTCCACCTAGGTTGCAGGATGCGGCTCTTTTACAACCAGCTGCAGCAGCGTGTGAATTAAAAAAACCCCATAAAATCTGCTACTTCTATCATCAGAAAAAAATAAGACAAAAGCGATAAGCCGTACTAACTGCAACTGCGGCATTAGCAATTGTACCTATTAAAAACCACCATCAACAGCTAATGCTTTCGACAGATGGTGGTGCCACTAAAAACAACACCAGCAGCTGCTTATGATACCACCATCAGTAACTGACACCACCATCAGCAGCCTATGCTTTTACTTACAGCAGCAGCAAAATGTACTCTAAACACTAGTGGCAACAGCTGACATCCCTCTGATCTCCGATATAGGCAGATGATAGTGTCATTTACTAAAAGCAGCGGCTGCTTATGACACCACCATCAGCAACTGACATCACCATTAGCAGCTAATACTTAATCAAAAGCATCCGTAATGGTTATTCTCAATACTAATGACAGTAGCTGATATCCCTCTGTTCTCCGATATCGGCAGATGGTAGTGTCACTGTCACTAATAATAACATCAGCAGCTCATTCTGACACCACCATTTGCAACTGACATCACCATCAGCAGCTGATGCTTTCATCAACAGCAGTAGTTATTCTAAATACTTATGGCAGCAGCTAATGTCCCGCTATTCTCCAATATCAAAAGATGGTGGTGTCACTATCACTAATAAACAACATCAGGAGCTGCTTATGACACCACCATCAGGAACTGACTACATTATCAGCAGCTGAAGATTTCATCAACAACAGCAGCAAAAGTTATCCTGAATATATTATGGCAGCAGCTGATGTCCTTCTGTTCTCCGATATCGGCAGATGGTGGTGTAACTATAAAAAACACTAGCAGCTGCTTATGACACTAGCATCAGGAACTGACTTCTCAATCAGCAGCTATTGCTTTTACTTACAGCAGCAGCAAAAGTTATTCTCAGTACTATCGACAGATGATGTGGTCTCTGGTACAAACATCAGCATCTGCTTATGAAAACTGGCGGAGCAGCAGATACGCCTCCTGTCAAACCACCAACATTAGTGTCTGCAAATACTACACACGGCAAAAACAGTAATATAAGCCTAAATCCTTACTATAAACAGTGGCTGACACTTTTGATAACACCATTATCACAGGCAGCATATATCAATCTTAAAAAAAAGAAAAGAATATTGAAAACATCAGCGTCAGTTGTCACTAGCATACCACGAACAGAAGCAGCAGTGTAACAGCAACAAAGTAGAAAAAGTTGCAACACTCTCTATCAACAACTAGAAACAACAAATATTAGGCCCAGCACAAAATATCAAAAGATGTCAGTCTTGCAATAAAAAAAGTGTCAGGAAGTGTCTCTCTCACCACCAAATGTTGCATCACAAATTCTTTTCACACCCGTAGCATTTATATATATATATATTATATATATGAAGAAGAATGTTTATTCAAGTGCTATATAGGTTATGTAGCCCTTGAGCATATACATGTACATACATGCAATACAAATATAAACGATGTGACAGGTAGTACAATAAGTGCATAATATCACCTTAATAAATACAGAATAATAATATGTGAGTCAAGAATCATTAATTCTTAAAGCTATTAATTTCTTTCCTCTGAGCTATATCCTAACCTATCCCACTTAGACCTTATCTTTGCTTGGTGAAAACTGTGTGACTCTTCTTGTAATATCCCTTCGGGCACTATGCCTAGCCTGCATTGAACCAACGTCGATTCGACATCATGACGTCGAATCGTCTTCGGTTCAAAGCTGATCAAACCCCATGTGCCCGACGGGTTATTTGTAAGGTAACTTAATTCGTTGCGAGCCCTAAACTACATATAAGGCACATCTGTCATGCGAATTGGAGAGAACTGTGTGACTCTTCTTGTAATATCCCTTCGGCACTATGCTTAGCCAGCATTTGACGAACGTCGATTCGATATCATGACGTCGAACCGACGCTGGTCCAAACTTGATCAAACCCCATGTGCCCGACGGGATATTTGTAAGGTAACTTAATTCGTTGCGAGCCCTAAACTACATATAACGCACATCTCTTATGCAAAATGGAGAGAACTGTGTGACTCTTCTTGTAATATCCCTTCGGGCACTATGTTTAGCCAACATTGAACCAACGTGGATTCGATATCATGACGTCGAACCGACGCTGGTTCAAAGCTGATCAAACCCCCATGTGCCCGACGGGATATTTGTTAGGTAACTTAACTCGTTGCGAGCCCTAAACTACATATAAGGCACATCTGTTATGCAAATTGAAGAGAACTGTGTGACGCTTCTTCTTGTAATATCCCTTCGGGCACTATGATTAGCCAGCATTGAACCAACGCCGATTCGATATCATGACGTCGAATCGACGTTGGCTCAAAGCTGATCAAACCCCATGTGCCCGAAGGGATATTTGAAAGGTAACTTAATTCGTTGCGAGCCCTAAACTACATATAACGCATATCTGTCATGCAAAACACCCAAAGTGGCTATGTGAAAAAGCAAACACCAGTTTGAGTACCTATACAAACAAAACAGTTTTGTGTCTTCACTGAAAACACATATTTGAAGGAAAAAGGAGAAAATAAACCTTACGTAAATATATGGCAGCAGAGGGACATCAGCTGCTATATATTTTTTTCGTTGATGCTGACAATGGCTTTCTGAACAACCCTAACGACCTTGCATATTCAAGGATTCTGTTGTTTTTATTTCTCTGTTTATACCAGTACCATGGTCTTGCATGCTCTTAGTACTGGTCCTCAAACACATACATTGAGATGACACTAGAAGCTCTAAATGCAGGAAAAAATAATTGTAATTAAATAAATAAACTTGAAAAATTAACTTCTGAAAATTAACTTTGACCTTGTCTTTTTTTTCAAACATCTTGCTGATCTTACCCAACAAGTAGAGCCAAACTAAAAACAGGGGATAAATGAGCAATAAAAAGGCAAATAAGAAGAGAGGGAAAAAGAGAAAAGAGTGGCCAAGATCTGTAGGATGAGAAAAAATAAATGTCATATTGAATAGCTAATTATAGTATCTTCTGCGGGAGTCTCAGCTGAAGTTGCGGACCTGGTGTTGTCTCAGAGGCAGCAGCAGTTGTTTCTTTCTGTACAGCTGCAGTTGATAGTTGATGCCAGAGGTACTATTGACCTACCTTAAATTAACTTGCAAGCTGAGCGAAAACGGATTTGCGATATATCGGTATTACGGTATTGTGAGACAACTTTATCATGTTTTTTTTTTTTTTAAGATACGTTTTCTGTAATAAGTACTTTAACTCCGAAATTCAACGCTGTTTAAGATGTTAATGGTCATATTTAACTCTGAGTTTATTTCATTTATAATAATTAATAACATTAAATAATACGCGGACTCTCAAACACTGTACACGTATCCTAGTGATAATTCGAATTATGAACATCAATATTTTTATAGATATCCATAATTCGAATTATCGATATCCATAATTCGAACTCAGGATATGCGAAAATCATAATTATTAATAGATATAATTTGTATCATGGATATCACAAATCCGATTTTTGGATATTCATAATTTGATTTATGGATGGTCATAAATCGAATTATGGATATCGGATATCACTTATTACTAATGGATATTAATAAATCAAATAGGTGATACCAATGTCGAATTAGTGATATCCATTAATCATTCAGATTATTAGATATCCATAATTCAAATATTAAGTAAAATCCATAATTCGGGTTACGGATATCAATATTTGGGCCCGTTTATGTATAACACTAATTATAATTATGGATATCAGATATTCTTCGTTACAAATAATAAGTTTAAATAACGACTGCTCTGCGATTATTTATGGATATTTACTCTTCAAATTATGGATATCAATTATGCAGCCCGATTTCTTGATATAACTTATTTAAAATATGGATATCCCTACTTCGAATTACATATATGAGCCGCGACACGGGAAAACCAACAATCTGGTTGTGCACCCAGCGCAGACTCAGATCAGCCTGGGCATCCCCCAGTCTGATCAGAGTATTCGCTGTCCGCATGGAGGTAGCTAAGACCCTTAGCTACCCTTTGGGTACTAAACGAAGAGTCTGATCAAACTTGGCGAATGCCCAGGCTGATCTGAATCTGTACTGGGTGCACAACCACATTGTTGGTTTTCTCGTGTCGCGGCTCATATGTATTTCCATAATACTGCCCATAGCTATCAATAACTCTAATTATGGCTATCCATAAATCGAATTAGTGATATCATAATTCGAATTGGTGATATCCATAAAATCGGATATTTGACATCCATAATTCGAAGTTGTGATATCCATTCTTTGAATAAGTGATATCAATAAATGGGCTGACCAAGACCTGACAAATGTAACAATTTTCTACTTGCTCACTGCGCACTGGGAAAGCAAATACTTTTATTTGACCAGCAAAATTTCTTGCTTCTCCAGAATTATTGTTGTAACACAAATTTCCGATGAAAGAGATTACAGGTGTGATCTACGAGACAGGGCTGAGATATATGATAAACTTTATTTTTCAGCATTTTTTACATGTATCAACCAAATAAAAGAGTGGTGAAAATGTCTCCTTCCCCACCCCAACCTGCATTCGCACTGCTGATTTTTTTCATCTCTCGTAACGATGTTCCCGAAGTGGCTCAGCTGTTTCCATCTGTTAGATTTTATTATATGTGTATTTCAATTTTCGTAACGACATTGGATTTTATGTACTGTTCTGTTTCAGTTCTCCTAACGACGTTCGCCAAGTGCGTACGTAACTATAGTTGCACACCCCTGGCGCCGAGTGTTCGTCCAAGTCCTATATGTATATTGTTTTGTTCTCTTCTCTTCTCCTAACGACGTTCCCCATGTGGTCAGCGGTACGTAACTATGACTATAGTTGCACACAGCCGTCCAAATTTATATTTTGTAATCGACCCTATTAGCGCACGTGACCCAATAAGCGCAGATCAAGGGAAGTTTTTTAGCGCACATATTTTCACTGGTTTATCCCTTTGATTGCTTGTTACAAGTGCTGAAAACACTATAAAATCTTACAGTTTTCACTTACAAAGCATCGCCATCCTGCATGACTATATGCAGCTTTTCTGTAATGATTCAGTTTATTTCTATATATAATA
Organism: Ctena decussata; assembly: GCA_963989385.1. Lineage (NCBI taxonomy): Eukaryota > Metazoa > Mollusca > Bivalvia > Lucinida > Lucinidae > Ctena > Ctena decussata. The sequence goes on from OZ022502.1 coordinate 23,895,700, forward strand.
ATTCTTTGAAATGTGCGTTTATTAGGAAGAATGTCTACTGAAAGTATATAATGTTTAGCGCACAGTAAACGGGTCGAATACGGTACACCTTTATTTTTTTACTTATAATTTAGACGCTTATTATATTTTGTTGGAATGTAAGGGAAGCAAACTATTCAAATTCAGTCTCTTATATGTACCATGTTTTAATCTTTGCCAAGGAAATACATTTTTTTTTTTTTTTTTTTGTATTTATTTTTTTTTTAATTTATTTTTGTAGCTATTCCATTCTAGTATATATTATTCTCGCAAAGGAAATAAGTTAACATGTCTGTAAACTATATATAGGCACAAGGGAGAAGCCTGCGAAAGATAAATCCTATTATTGTATAACTGCAACTACAGTTATTCATTTTAAACACAGACGTTATTATTATTATTATTATTATCATCATTTGTCATTATTATTTTGGGCTTTACAGCCCTTACAAGAACACTTACCTATATCGAGCCGATCGTTCCTAGAAAGTGGGCTAAAACCAAACTTACTGGGGTAAAACGTCATCAGCTGCTGCGAGGCTATCAGCAGCTGCTGCGAGGCTATCAGCAGCTGCTGCTGAGGCTAGCAGCGGCAGCTCGTGATTTGGATGTTACTGGAAATATGACTCAGAAATATGACCTAGCATTATCACGCTGTGGCTAAATGATACGCTATTTAGTATGAATGGCACAGGGATGGCTTGTTAGATGGCAGGCATCACGATAATTGATCGCATCCATTCTGTCCAAGTATTCACCGAAGTTGCATTTAATATTTCATTTTGTTTTAACGTCACGACTTTCTCCCAAGGGGAGACCGACGGTTAATCGACGTTATTGATGCTTCATGGATTGCTAATACATAGCACTGTGGAGCTTTGTATGCGACTTGGAGTCTACTAAGTAATCGCGGTCTACATCCTATGCCCTTGAAAGGTAAATCCCACTAGGGTCAAGACAGGTAAGTTCGGACAGCAGGTAAATTCGGACATGCCGTTGCAAACAGTGAAAATCCAGATGAGACGGCTCATCATGAGCCGTCTCATCAGGATTTTCACTGTTGCCCAGTTATTTGTGTTTTTATTCCAAACAAGTGACATATAAAGGAAACAATGTCACTGTCCGAATTTACCTGCTGTCCGAATTTACCCGACTTGACCCTATTTTGGACTTCTTTAGTTCTAAAATGATGCAATTTTTACAAACGCTGTTTATTACGCACAGAAGAAATATGCTTACTAATCTTTTCATAAAATTGAGTCGAGGCATTAATAAGCCTTTTTCAGGGTTTGGTTTACAAAAGAGCGTGACAGGTGCAAAACATCACTTTAAGTTTGTCACTACAATATGAGCCGCGACACGAGAAAACCAACAAAGTGGTTGTGCGCCCAGCGCAGACTCTGTTCAGCCTGGGCATCTACTCAGTCTGATCAGACTCTTCGCTTTGCGCTTATAGGGTAGCTAAGGGTCTATGCTACCTCCATGCGGACAGCGAAGACTCTGATCAGACTGGGTGGATGCCCAGGCTGATTTGAGTCTGCGCTGGGCGCACAGCCACATTGTTGGTTTTCTCGCGTCGCGGCTCATATAATGCTTTCGTTTATTTATCATAGCCTTAACAAAACATGGATACCTTGAACATTTTACCATTTTATACATACTACACAAAAACCCGAGGATCATTGGTCTCGTAGCTCACCTGAGTCCAGTCATCCTCAACACTCAAGTGTAAGCAGCTGTGAGATTAATCGTACAATATGGCCGCATTTTGATTTCATCCGAGAAGGGGAGGGGAGGGGGCGCAGCGCTGGTCATGCGTATATGTAAGGCATTATCAGCGTATGTAAGGCGTTAGACTGAATGTCCTTCATCATCATGCTGTAATTAACCTCTGCTGTTATAATGTTGCGACGTGGTCAGATGATGAATCCCTCTATCTGAAACTGATGCATTGTAAAAGTATGTGACCTTGAACTTTGGTCCACTAACTTAGTATGAAAAGTTACTTGGATGAGCTTTTTCCTTACCTCTTTTGATATCTTTTTGGGGTAGGAGTGCTGATATTTGATCAGATCATATCCTTAAATTGAAGGCACTGCAAAGCATCCATGCACACTGAGTGCTTGAACTTTATGCATGGACCAGGATTTTCACTTATATCTCAACACGGTTTTTAGATTCACAACATAATTACAAATAGTTGGTCAGTCAAACGATGCAAAAAAAAATCCTCATACTATTTGTAGGTTACTGTGACATATATTTAAAAGTTCACTGTTTTTTCCCCTTATATATTCAACATTATATATGCATCATACTAAAGACAATGGTTCAGACAGACATTGCAAATGACGTCATACTATTTGTAGGTCATTGTGGTTTGTATTTCATGATCCATTATATTAATGTTTTATTTCGAACTAATATTGAATCTTCATCGGACTTAGCATACATAGTAAGTCACTTCAGCGCTCATTTGGTACTAAATGTAGGCCCCTGTGACCTATATTTCTTGGTTCACTGATTTTGTCTAACATTTGAAACATCTGTACCTGTGTAGCATCCATAATATTTCATATGTGCTTGATATCTGATAGGATGAAGCTTTCATTATATGTATAAGTAGTGAATAATGCTTAATAAAAGAAGAAGGTTGATGATCTTTTCACGCACTTGCCAGAACACAAACGTGCAAAAGCGTTTTGCCAGGACTCCATTTGTGCAAAAAATATCGGTCGGTTATAATCGACTTCCTGTTCATTTGTTTCATTATTTTCACAAAAGCAAACCCTTTACATGTTTATTATTGTGTTAATAAACACTTGTAAAATCTACTGTTCTGAAGTTTCGTAAAAAAAATCAAATAAAATTTCTACTTACTAGATGGTTTGAGCGAAAATATCTCTTTTAGACTGTGGCTAAGAACCAAAAGTATTATATCTGTCAGTTTGGAGGGCTGATATGTCAGCAGAACTGCTGATTATATCGAAAAACCACAGGTAGTTAGTGTACCCCATTCAGCACCCCATATGCAATAAACCGGAAGTCACGCAATTATTTATGAAACCGCAAACTTAAAAATATGCTTATATAAATTGCAAAATGCCAAGCTTTTTGATACATAAATTTTATCAAGATCGGTCGTAGGCACAAAATCGGCCAAAGTGTAACCCGTCCTTTTGTCCAGAAGTATGTCGTCGACCCTAGTGTTTTGAAAAATCCATTTCTCATTTACTAGAATGTCTGCAAACACCAAACCTGGCATGAAGTTTCTTCTCAGAATGCCTTCTAGAATGCTACTATTATTTGTACCCATGACCTAAATTTCATACGTCGTTGGCTGTCGGAAATATGTACTTTAACCCGTTAACCTCAATTGTGCTATATGTCCATTTCTGGCTAACTATTCGACATACAGTCACCACCCGCAACCGTGGAAGAATACTTAAGCTATTCTCTTGGGGAATGTTGGACTACTTTATTTCCTTTATCTATAGTACCCGCTTTGATTACTCTGGAATTTTCAGCCCAAAATTGTTTCCTTTCTTGTTTCCGATTTCCGATTTGATGGCCTCAGCCGATGCTTAGTAAAGCTTTCAAATACCGGACTTTCATTTTCACTGACTTTTTCCACTGACACATAGATATGACGGGTGTATAATAATAGGCAGGTGATGCTTACCACTCGCGAGAATCTGATCACACCTCTGTTTTGGGGTCCGTGTCTGTGTATCTAAAATATTTCGAAATTGTCTACGTTTAAATGACTTACGAGTTCGGACTTATAATTGGGTACTTTGACCACTTTCGTTCTTGTATGTCCAATTTTTCATATTTTAAACATGAACTTATCAAACCTTGCATGCACTTTGTTTTTCTCACCACGATCTCTACAACTGTGGAGGTGCAAGACAGGTGCGACACGGCATTTTCGTGGAATTCTCTTTCTGATAATTTTCAGATGCTGATTTAGTCATGTTTTATGTAGACCATACAGCGTTTACACAGACTCCTCTTACCCAATATTTAGGATAAATATGGCAAGGACTTAAGGTGTATAGGTAGTCTTTCACGTTGTTGCTTTTTTGTCATATTTAAGAAAGAGGGACAATTTTTGTGACTTCTGTTGGCTTCTCTGAATTGCAAACCCTTCCAAAATTAAGTTTACTTTTATAGGTAAGAATCTTCTCCGATACTCTAGCTTACAAGAAAAATTCTTTCCGTTAAAAGAGCTGACCCCTACTTTGTAAGAAAGTAAAGAAGAAAATAGCAAAGTTGCTTCCTCTGAAAGCACATCCATTCATTTTAAAACATAGTGATACATTTTAGCTCTTCAGACCTGTCGGACTAATTGGCTATCTCAAGGTCGCCAGAGAAAACAGATGTTTAAGTACACAGTCACGAGTCTCTGAGAAACATCTTGACCCAGCTTCCTAATCCTGTTAACGGCTGTCAAACGAAGATTCATAGGATAAACTTTTATATAGAAATTCTCTGAATATAACTATAAACAAGCAAACGAGGTAGTAAATAAAGATCGGCGTATCTATTATCCACTGAAATCTTTAATTTGTTGGTCAAACTTTGGAAAGGAGTCTATTAGCGTTGTCATGGTAACCATCATAGTGATGAGAGCAAAGGAAAACATGGCGTTATTATTTGGATTTATATTTTTCACCCTTGGCTATTATTTTTTTATTATTTTAACAATATCTAACGTATCAGACGTGGCTATTGACATATCCGAGCCGCGAAACGAGAAAACCAACAAAGCGGCTGACTCAGATCAGCCTGGGGATCCGCCCTGTATGATGATCTGGAGTCTTCGAGGACAGACTCGGTACCAGTAGGTGCAGCCGTGTATTCGTTCCGCTGAACCTCTTGGAGACCACCGCTACGAGAATTACAACAACGACCTGCGGGTTTTCTTTAGATAGAGTTTGACAGTTTGTTAGGTCATGTGATCATTCAATTTTGCTCATCTGGCTATTGTGTATATTAGAAAAGCAACGCTTAATTTTTCCAATATTTCATACCTCATGGTATATGTAGATTATTCGCTATTTAATATTTTGTTTATTTGCTTAGAATTGACTCTGCTGTCCCTGAAATTCAATTCTGTTCTTGAAATCGCTAAACGAACACAATCGAGCACTATCCGATTCTTAAAAGTCTCAATAAATGGTTTAATTGCCACCTCTGGTTAACTATGTATATACTCGTACAAGGGCTGTTACGTAACGAAAAAGAGCTGTTACAAAACGAAAACAAGTTATAGTTATCAAACGACCTGATCACCAGGTCGTTTGGTAACTATGACTCTTTTTCGTATTGTAACATCCTTGAAAACATAGTTAACCAGGCGTGATTACCGCGTGTTGGTATGCAAAAATGCGTCCCAACGAGTACCGGATCCAGGTCATCCTATTCAGTAGAACTATGTTAAATGTCAAGAAACCATTAATGGATAATAATGGAAATGTCTGGCTACCTGTCGTAGGCTTTAATACGCGTGTGACATCAGCAGTGCCTTGTTAGCCATACTCCTTTTTAGAATTTTGAAAATCAGGTATCTCTTGACAGTGCTTGCTCATGCAGGAATCGTTTAATTAACGGAACTGAAGTTCAGGGATATTCAACATTAAATCTCAGAAACCGAAAAAAAAATAATCAACAACTGTCTGCATATGATATTGGGTTTGACATTTTTGATAAGTCAAGTGTTGCGTTTTTAATTCGGTCGAGTATATAAAAGGCTCACATAGACCTTACTTACTTACCTTGATACATATGGTAATTAAAAGAAGTACATTTAGCAAGGTGGGTTTGCAGAAAGGTGGTGCTTCCGCAAAGATAAATTTTCTTACTTTATGTGAAAAATTATGGTGGCTGGTTTGTGCCATTTCGTCTTTTCGTCTTTTCGCCGCGAAAAGACGCCACGCGAAAAGACGAAAAGACGAAAAGACGCCATGCGAAAAGACGAAAAGACGAAAAAACGCCAGGCGAAAAGACGAAAAGACGAAATAACGCCATGCAAAAAGACGAAAAGACGAAACCCGCCACGCGAAAAGACGAAATTTCAGCGCGAAAAGACGAAAAAACGCCATGCGAAAAGACGCCATTCGAAACTCTTAATTTGTCGTCTTTTCGCGTGGCGTCTTTGCGTCTTTTCGTCTTTTCGCCTGGCGTCTTTTCGTCTTTTCGTCTTTTCGCATGGCGTTATTTCGTCTTTTCGCATGGCGTTATTTCGTCTTTTCGCTTGGCGTTATTTCGTCTTTTCGTCTTTTCGCGTGGCGTTATTTCGTCTTTTCGTCTTTTCGCCTGGCGTCTTTTCGTCTTTTCGCATGGCGTCTTTTCGTCTTGTCGCATCACGTGTTTTGCATTAAGATGTATCAATAAATCCTATTCTAAATGCAGTTAATACTTTGAAAACTTAGACAGGTGTTTCTTTTTTAAACTGTGTAGACCCTAATCAGAATGCAATCTGTAAAGAAGTGTACTAATCACGGTTTGCAGTTTTTGCCGCTAAACTGTTCTTTTAAAAACATTACCAAAAATATGAGGAAAGAAGTCATTATGGTATTTCTACTGAACGGGCAGAAAAGAAAATGAGCCGTCCTAATGTTTTGGAGTAAAATACTCCAAACAAGTTTCAACATATCTTAATTTTGATCTTAAACTGCCTAAAAGATTAACCACTTGTTGACCATGTAATCTCTCTCAAACGATGGAAGACGAAGGTGTCTATGCAAACATTGAAACATTGTTGCACTTCGCTGTAAGTGTAATGATATGAAAAAATAATGATACAGTATTTTCCCTAATTTGACATACATTTAACTGCAGCTAACCCAAAATTTGAACAAGTTTATAGTTTTCTAAAGACGTGCCAATCGCAGACAGAGCAGAGCCTGATTAGACTTCTCTTTGGCTTTCGCATATGTGTCCCAATATATAAGAATTTTATATTGAAAATGTGCCCCCTTCCGCCATTTTTACAAAGGGGCACAACTACCGTTACTTCCTCTACAAGTCTTCTTTAAACGACAGGGATGGATTTTGCTAGCTCAACTAGGGCAGCTGAAGACAGGACTAGGTGGAAAAGGAGTGTTGTAGAGTCATCTGTGGTGCCCCAACGACCTCACAAGATTATGGGATAGACTAGACTAGACTAGCGGTTGCGGTCAGTTCGACCCCCGACCCCTCTACACACACACACACACACACACACACACACACACACACACACACACACACTCGCCTCAGTGGTCCTTCAGATGTGACTCTAAACCGCGAGGTCATGTCTTCATATGACCTTAGCATTGGTGGGACATTTTACCCAATTCTCTCGATCTCTCAGTTTGAACAATAATATTGTAACACAGTTTACTCAGAAAATACATTAAGTAGTAGATTAGGTGCTAGCATTAAGTAATAAATTTGGACCATGTTACCATTATGATCCTAAATCCTAGGACATATGTGTCCTAGGAAAACAGTGGTCTGGTCAGGCTCTGCATTGGTAACCATTCTGCGTATGTTATGATACAGCTCGAGATATTAAAATCTACTTGTTCAAATTTAAAAAAAAAAGAAAAGAAAAGAAAAACGGTTATTTTTACGTAGGATGCATGGAGACACAGGCCTCAACATATTTTTTTATCTGTGCTTAAGGTGAACGGGACCACTCTCAATGGGAAGCAATTTTGCATTTTTGCCTCCTTTCTTAAGGAGGGTCAGCTCTTGAAAGTAGAGTTTGGTCCTCTAGGAGCAAATTCTTTCCTTGAAGAGTAGACCTATTTAAGAATCTAACTTTCTGTTTGCTTCACTTTCCTATCTTGGGATGCAAAGAGAATGTCACAAAAGTTTTTCCTCTTTGTAAATATGACAGAAGGGGACAAAATTTCAATATTAGAAAGATCTTTCTTGGAGGTGTATACATTCAGCTATTGATTGATTGATTGATTTATTGCTTAACGTCCGCAGTAAACATCTATGGTCATGTCGGGACGGTCAGTTAACCTAACCACACTATTCCTGGGCAGGCTTAGACCTCCTAAGCGGTTAACCAGTACTAAGTGCACATACTTTCGCCAGCAACTGACAACTGCCCTTCAGCGGAAGGAGAAACGAAAGTGTGTGGACAGACCAGGTATCGAACCCAGAACGAACCCAGAACCTCTGACACATGAGTCAGTTGCCCTACCGATTGCTCTACGCGGCCCGGCATACATTCAGCTATACAGTCAAACCTGCTTATGGTCAGCTATACAGTCAAACCTGCTTATGTGGTCACCTCTATCAAGGGATCACCTCGCTTAAGCAGCCACATTTTCTTAGTCCTTTGAACCAAAATACAGTGCAAATGTAATGTATTAAGGGGTCAACTGTCTTAAGTAGCCACTTTTTGTCCTTCCCTTGGGTGACCCCTTAAGACAGGTTTGACGGTATTTCTCAAAAATGCTTGCGACAACAATGTACTAGGTCTGCCTATGCTCCTCAATGCGCAAATTTGCGTCTGCTAATTTTTAAGTCAACATGGCCCAGATTTTTTAATCAATAACTGTAATTATTGCCGACCCCATACTAATACTTATAGCTATTTCACTTTTAACAAGTTTTATTTTTCTGTCGGATAAAATAGAGTTTCAGTGGCAAATCCCTTCTAATTTTCATAAGACTGCTGCTTGACTTGACTGATTATCTTGATTATATCTGTGTTTGATCCCAGTCAACAAGGCACAAATTTGTTATTCAATCTAAAAGGTACCATACTGACCGAAAATGTTGCCGACCCCAGTGCACGTTAATTTTATAGTCTATGCTTACAATTTTTAGCTGTCAAAAAGATATATTTTATATATTAAAAAAAGCATTTCAGTGGCAAATTCTGTGATCAGACTGCTTCTGTAGCTGCGTTTGCAGTAGTCTGATATGAGTCTATATTGGTTACTCAGACAAACTGTCTTAGTATTAGAAATCAATACAGGAATCAATACAGTTATCAATAGAAGGGTATTTGTGTGTCGTTATTTCGTCTTTTCGTCTTTTCGCCTGGCGTCTTTTCGTCTTTTCGTCTTTTCGCATGGCGTTATTTCGTCTTTTCGCGTGGCGTTATTTCGTCTTTTCGTCTTTTCGCATTTCGTTATTTCGTCTTTTCGCGCCGAAAAGACGAAAAGACGCCATGCGAAAAGACGAGAAGACGAAATAAAGCCACGCGAAAAGACGAAAAGACGAAATAACGCCACGCGAAAAGACGAAAAGACGAAATAACGCCAAGCGAAAAGACGAAAAGACGAAATAACGCCATGCGAAAAAACGAAATAACGCCATGCGAAAAGACGAAAAGACGAAAAGACGCCAGGCGAAAAGACGAAAAGACGAAAAGACGCCACGCGAAAAGACGACAAATTAAGAGTTTCAAATGGCGTCTTTTCGCATGGCGTTTTTTCGTCTTTTCGCGCTGAAATTTCGTCTTTTCGCGTAGCGGGTTTCGTCTTTTCGTCTTTTCGCATGGCGTTATTTCGTCTTTTCGTCTTTTCGCCTGGCGTTTTTTCGTCTTTTCGTCTTTTCGCATGGCGTCTTTTCGTCTTTTCGCGTGGCGTCTTTTCGCGGCGAAAAGACGAAAAGACGAAATGGCACAAACCAGCCACCATAAAAAATAACCATAGATTCTGTTGCATGGAGACAAAGAGTAAAGAAAAGATCAGAATGTATGGCTATCTGTTATCCGCGATCTCTTTAAAATGTCTTTGACGATATGCTTTCAGAAATGCTTGGGTAGAACCCACCAGCTGCATTAGCATCGCAAAGGTCTGGAACTTTAAAGCTAGTCTTGAACACGTCCAATAACCTAATACCAGCAATCACCAGATACATGTAGTTCAGGGCACAACAGCTGCTCCTAAAGAGTGCAAGCTAATAACTGCCACTAGACTCTTAAAGCACCAGAGACCAAAATAACCTAATTTGCAAACAGCGTAGATCCTGACGAGGCGGCTCATTATGAGCCGCCTCATCTAAAGCTACACTGTTTGCCCTCTAGTTTTTGAATTCTCAGTATGAAATATCTTGGACAAGGTTTTTTTTTTTTTTTAATTTTGCAGACGTAAATTTTGTCATCTGCTTTTTGGCGCTCAAAGAGTTAATAGCGCTATTTCAAGACCAGATAGTAATAACTATCACCAGACAGTACGGCTGACCTTATGAGAACTGTTGCCGAAAATTTGGCCCACTGAACACAGAAGAAGTCACAGTTAAGAGTCGTTTACTTAAGAATTGAAATTTAATTTTTCAGCGTTCATCGTGTGATGAAGCCAGTGGGCGGAGCTAAAATTCCATGAAGCGCGAAGCGCTCCTTGTAGAATTTTAGCGACGATCACTGGCTATATCTTCCCTATACCACTGTGTGCATATCTTGTGCTACCTTGTGCATACCGCGTGACTACCTGGTGCTACCTTGCGGTACCTTCTGCTACCTTGCGGTACTTTGTGCTACCTTGTGGTTTTTAGTATGACCCGTCTTCATCCGCTGGTGTCCACGTCAGAAGATGCCGTATTTGACATCAACATGACCGAGACAGCTTTAAGTTAGTCGTCATCGAAGAATGCAGGCATAAGGAAGAGTTCATTGTTAGTAGAAGTGTGTAAGTTTTTTAAACGGGCGATATTTAGGGGTGCTTAAGCTGTGTTACCCGAGAAGTTCGTTTGACTAAATCATCGTTTGATAACCCAAACAAGAGCATTTAACAGACAGTATAGCTCATCTTACAGTCAACAGAGGACATATTAAAAAGCTCTCACCAGAATATATATCTCACGTAACAACAGCAGTGGCCAGACAGAACAGCTCATATACAAACGTTGTCTGCCACCAGGAAGTACATGTATAGCTTATTAAAGCCGAGACACGACAAAACGAACAATGTGGTTGTGCGCCCAGTGCAGACTCCGATCAGCCTGGGCATCCGCCCAGTTTGACCAGACTCTTCGTTTAGTGCTCAAAGGGTAGCCAAGGGTTTAAGCTACCTCCATGCGGACAGCGAAGACTCAGATCAGACTGGGCGGATGCCCAGGCTGATCTGAGTCTGCGCTGGGCGCACAACCACATTGTTGTTTTTGTCATGTCGTGGCTCATTCAGCAATCACTGACTGACACTTGAAAATATAGCACACTGAACAAAAGTAGTCATCAGACAGTATAGCTCACCTAACAAGAACCGTGCAGGTCACTTACCAGGGAGCTGTCATCAGACACAACCATTGTTACTTTATAATACCTGTCACTGGGCAGAAAAGTTAACAGAACAGAACAGAACAGAACAAAACTTTTATTTCTCTCAGATTGAAAAGTAACAACATATGAGGAAATACATACTAATCTATGGAAAAAACGAAGCAAACAAATTTTAAAGTGCACACACAGCTTAACAGGGACTAGAATTTACTTAAAATTTCTGAAATGAACCTACTAAGCTGTCTCAGCAGTTTAATATTTGTAGTGGACATGAGTTTTTCAAATTTCAATATATTAATATGTCTTAAGTAGTATCTCGGTATATATAATTTTCTTATTTCTTTAAAATAGTCACATTCCAGTAAATAATGAAATTCATCTCCGAGTATATTGTAGTTACATAATGTGCAGTATCTTTGTGACCTTTCAATTTGTTCCCATCTTCCCTTTTCAATCGGTAATCTATTATTGGTTGTTCTAAATCTAGCAATTGGAATATAATATTTCGGCTCAATTTGTGTTATATATTTTTCAAGGTTAAATTCTGTTTTAAATATTCTATAATTAATACATTTGGAGCTAATTTGGACGTCACTATACCACTTCTGATGAAATTGCATTTGTAATCTATTTCTAACTTCATTACAAACCCAGTTTACATTAACAATATTATGGTTTAACCAAATATAATTTAAACCAACATCTTGTAAAATTTTCTCTACACATAAAATCCACTTACAAGAATAAATTTCATTTCTATGAAGGTATAACAAAAGCAAATATAACTTATATGAAATTTTAGAGTTTTTGCCAGTTAAAATCTTTGACCAATATTTAATCATTCGCAGTTTTGCCTGAATTTCAAGTGGAAATCTCCCAAACTCACCATAAATCATAACGTGGGGCGTACTATTTTTCATTTTCAAAATACTTCTCATAAAATTTAAATGTGTTTTCTCAAGTAGTTGAAGATTCTCGAATCTGCATATTTCACTTCCATACAATAGAATTGGGACAATAGTTTGATCAAAGAGTTTCAATTGGCAGTCAACTGGCAAATGCAAATTAACAATTTTTTTACGTAATAGATACATGGCTTTACATGCAACAGTTGACAAATTTTTAATATGCTGTACAAATCTGCCATTTTTAGTGAAAAGAACTCCAAGGTACTTAAAATCTTTAACAATTTCAACTTCTTCACCAGCTATAGAAAAAGATACAGTTCGTCTTCGGCTATAATCACCAAAGATGATAATTTTAGTTTTTTCAATGTTTATTGTTAATTTCCATTTTTTACAAAAGTCATTAAATATGTCCAACATTTCTTGAAAATCTTTAAAATTATCGCTCATTACAATTGTATCATCTGCATATAATAATACAAACAGTTTGATAAATATCAAGACATTTTCATCATGCAAATCAATATCAATACCTGTACAACCATTTAGTCTCATAAAATTTTCCAGATCATTCAAGTAGATAGCAAATAAAAGGGGAGAAAGATTTTCTCCCTGTCTAACCCCTTTTTCACAACTAAAAAATCCAGAATAACTGCCATTAAAACTGACACATGACTTGATTTCGTTATGCATATTTTTAATAACAATAAGTATCTTTCCTCTGACACCATGTTTCAGCAACTTTTGCCAGAGTCCAGCTCTCCAAACGTTATCAAACGCTTTAGCAAAATCTATAAAGCAGCAATATAATTTACTTTTTTTACTTTTGAAATATTCTATTAGACTGTATAGGACCATAATATTATCGATTGTTGAATATTCCTTTCGGAAACCGCTTTGTGTTTCATTTAAAATTTCATTGTCATCTAAGTACTTACTTAATCTATTATTTAAAATGGCCGTAAAAACCTTACCAATACAGCTAAGCAGAGTTATAGGCCGATAATTTGCTGGGTCGAGTTTGTTGCCTTTATTTTTGTAAATTGGGATAATAGTACCTTTGACCCAGTCACTCGGAACAATTCCAGTTTCTAATATAATGTTAAATAATTTTACATAAACGGGCATTAATAAATGTTTAGTTGAAATAATGTATTCATTAACTATTTCGTCTGTGCCTCCAGACTTGTTCAATTTCAAAGATTTAATAGCATAAAGTATTTCACTTTCACTTATTGGATTATTTAATGAAGCTTGGGATGAATCTATAGTTTGATAGTTATCAAAATTTATTGGGTTTATCATAACTTCGGGGATAGAAATATTCTCTTCTGTATCGATAGTGTTAGAGTTTAATGTTTTATAATAATTAAACATGTCATCCATTGAAATTGGTATATTATTAGTTTTCTTATCTATGCTGTTAATAAGTTTCCAGTATTCTTTAGGTTGTTTTCGTATTTTGTTTTGTAAAGCAAAAATGTGTTTTGCATAATACAGTTTAATTACTGATTTGTACTTTTTACTTGCATTCATCATTATTCGTTTTGAAGATTCACTTTTTTGAACTGAATTATTTTTCCTTGCAGCCTGGTACCTTATTCTTGCTTTCTGACATTGTAGGCCAAACCAGGGTTTACCATTTTTTACCTTTTTTGATAAGACTGTATATTTTTTAAAAGAACTTTTCGCACTTTGTTGGAATATGCTTTTAATTTTTGACGCAAAATTATCAATTTGGGCTTTATTTAATCGTTGGTTTACTGAGTTTTCAAGCATTGAATTTAATTGAAACAATTTAATTCTATCTATACTATTTACAAAAGCTTCCTTTTTTGATGGCTCCCATCTTTTATATGCAGTGTCTATCTGTACATTTTCGCAGTCAGTGCGAAGTGGCGTTTCAATAACAAACGATATAGCACAATGCACATCAGAAAAAAGCGGCGAATATTCATGAACAGTAAAGTCATTTACAAGCAACAAACCATCAATATTCCTAATCAAATAGTCAATAACACTTCCCTTAGTGCACGTACGGGCACCTGCAGAATCTCCATTTAGACGCCCGTTACAAATATACAGATTATTATTACGACATATTTGGATTAGTTTATTGCCATAATTGTTTCTGATTTTATCTTGCGATTTCCGCACGCATGATATACCGAGGTTTTGTAGCTCCTGTACATTGTTAATATAGGCGATGACGTCATCATCAATGCCATATTGTTCGGTAGAGATTCGGTCAATATCAAACTCAAAATATTCATTGCAGGTGCCAGTTCGGGCATTAAGATCTCCCATAAGGTACAAATACCTAGAACTATCAATATAAGGTAGCAATACCATTTCTATTTCTGAAAGACTTTCGTTATCGCTATAACTAGAGCCCTCTGGCGGCAAATAAACAAAGGCAATAATAATGTCTGCTCTTTTGGATACAAGTGTTTTTGAAATCTTAATGGCTGATAAAAATTCAGAATCAAGTTCTATAATATCAACAAATGGAACAATATTATTTTTTATAAATATTCCGAGTCCTCCAGATCGTCTAGCACAGTGTATTCGATGCTTTGGGGAAAAAGAATACCCGGCAAATGAAATAAGATCGTCCTCGCATGTTTTTGTTTCGGCTACCCCTATTATATCGTTCCTATTTAAAAAGTTTTCAAATTCAGGAAATAACAATTTAGACTTTAAGCCGCAAACATTTACAAATGAAATATTTAAGTTAGTTTTTGAGTTCTGGGTGTTCGCTGTAGGTTCAGCTGAATTATTCGGATGTCCCCTGTGACATTGCTAATCTGACTGGGATGACACTGGTGCCTCGAGATTTTCATGACTTTCTGCTCCAATTACCTGAGGTAGATTTACCTGTGGGTTTTCCACAGGTGTTTGTGTCGGCACAACAGTGTTTTTATTATGTGTGTTAAAGTTCGGTGGATTTCTGTCTGTAATGGAATTATTTAGATTTGTTGGAGAGTTTATTTCTGGCGAAGGGGTAAGTTCCATAAACGACTGCTCATTCACACCCTCCCTATGCTTTTTATTGTAAGCTTCCTGCTCTAGTGGTGACGAGGCCTTGGTTTTACCAGCGTACGGCCTTTCACAAACATAGTCATTCTGGGGTAGATTCGTATAGATATTTCGACTTTCGAAATTTACACTACTTTCAGTTCTACTCGTGGTTGTGTTTCGGCTGAATGTATTACGCGAGGCTGGTTCCCGCGGTGTACTTCGTGTCGGTTGAGTTTGCCACGTACTGTAGCGTTGCTGTGTCTGTCTTTGTGTCGGTTGTTCTAAGTAAGCATTGTTTGTTGGGTGGCTCTGATTAAATCTTTGGTTCCGTAACTGATTTGGTGGATTTTGACTTCTGTTAATTGCTGTTTGTGATCTGTAGTTTGGGCTTCTAATATTGTTTGAACTTTGGTAAACAACTTTAACCGGGGTATCATTTGGGCCACAGACATATTTCTCACTGTTTATATACAACGTGTCCTTAACCATTTTCACGCGATTGTTTTGATCAGTTTTAGCTGCCTTCATTTTGGGGTATAGAACTTTTCTTCGCCGTTCATATTCATCAGGGTACTGTTCCCTTATCCCAAATGGTGCATCTTTCAGTGTTTCAGGGGCTTTCCTTTTGACCATTTCTTTAGTTTTAAAATCATGGAATTTGGCGATTATTGGCCTCGGTCTGCCCTGATTCCTTCTAAATCGCCCGAGGCGATGAACACGGTCAAATTTAATGTCATCTTGGATATTCATTTGACGAGACAGGAATTCCCTTAGAGTATTTTCACAGTTTTCGTATTCGTTTGGCTGCAGGAACACCTCGTTGATGCCAGTAAATATTAGATTTTCGCACATCTGGCGACATTTAGAGTCCAAGAAATCTTCCTTTAGATCATGATGTTCAGTTTTAATATTTTCAATTTCTGATGTCAATAGGAAGTCTATTTTTGCACTCAGGTCATCAACTCTTTCATTTAAATCTGATTGAGACTTTAGTACGGAATCACATAAACTACTATACGAGTCAATACTACTATCATAATCTGTTTGTTTTGATTTTATATGCTTCATGTCTGTCTCTAGTGTGTAAACTTTAGTGTTTACAGATGACATATTTTGTTTCAAGACTGTTATCTGTTCGACGTGCTGTTCAATATTAAGAATTCGGTTGTTTTGTTGGCCCATTTGCTGTGTCTGATAAACAAGTTGTGTTTCAATTTTATTCAACCTTGAATCTAGGCTTTGAAGTACACTTGTAAGCTGGTGGGTGGGGTATTCTTGAGGCGGTTGTGCTTGTTGTTGTGGGGTATGTTGTCTGTACGGATTCACTGCATCGTTATATGCCGGCTGTAAGGTATGACTACTCGGGATAAAATGAGCCTGGGCACCCATAGCCTGATGCGGCGCCGGAGTCTGTAACTGTTGCAGTACCGGCATGGGCATAGCTGATGTTACTGGAGGCGAGGGAGACAAGCCTGTATATATAGCATTTCCATATAGCAGTTCATTCGATTGCCTGATTAAGCTACTGGGCTGAAAGTTTGTGTTGTTCGGGCTGCCAAAAGCACTAGTTACATTGGGCGGGGTACTGACGTGTTGCATACCTTCCGCTTGTTTACCATTCAAAGTCTGTTTTATTTCTCCCTTTTTCCCTTTTTTGGATTTACCAGTCATTCTGACACATTTTAACACACTGTTGGTCCGGAATTATGTACATTTGCCTCATTTAAAAGTGTCTTTTATCACTTTTTATTTCTTTTTCGAAGACAAAGGAAAAATCACGACTTTTCGCTAAGCTGCGCGCGCATCTACCCTAACAATGGAGACACAGTTACAAGACAGTACAGAGTTCCTTACTACAAAAGTCGTTATCAGCCAATTCAATTCACCTATAAAAACTGAAGCAAAAGCTGTCAATTCACAAAGAACAGTCAACTCTCGATATCTCGAACTCTGATATCTCAAAACACTCCCTTGTTTCAAAGACTATAGTTTGAAGACATTTCTCAGTTTTCTTTAAATTTCAACTCCCGTTACCTAAAACTACTGATATATGTAGTAAATTTTCTGGAACCAGAAAAGGACTAGGTATGATTTGGGCCATATTTGGCCCCCATTCAAAATTTATTTAAATATTGTTTTTTTCATTAGTCACCTTGTCAACAATATAAATCTAGAAAATGGAGATGTTACGGCATGTACAAGGAAAGTTACAGCCATTCGTTTGTTCATGCATTTCTGCCCTGCTTTTTAGCAAAGTTTAGGGGGTAGGGATACATTTTGCCTTATATAACAAGGAAAGGAATTTAAATGTAAATGATAAGTATCAGATCACATACTGTATGTAATTTTAATACTAAATCTCTTTCACAGTTACTGGTCTGCATTTTATCACGTGCATGAAGGGCGATAACTCTTGATAGATCACTGAAATTGTCGGATTACAGGAACGCTATATCAAACAGTTTTTTCGATCGAAAATTAACGTTTTAGGGGCGTGCCACAATTGCAGTATTTTGTCTTTCAATGGAATTTAGATAAACCTTTCATTTCAAGACCAATTCATGTGCAGCAGTCACTTTTCACTGAATAGTACATATTAGTCTAAAAGAAAACGGAAGACTGAAAAAATATTCAAAAAAAATATGGGGGTATGGATAAAATTTCCATTATTCTTGAGAGTTGATCAGTTGAAAATAGTAGGAAATGGTTATACAACAACAAGGATATAAAGTAAATAAACATATTTTGCATTCGAAGGAAAAAATATTTCAAAGAAAGAAAAAGGGGGATAACTTATGCTTTACATTGAAACTGCATAGTAGTTAATGGTAATGAACACATATCTTTTTATAACTGCTGACTTAGTTTTGCAAACATCGGTCATATTTTTATGAGCTTCCTTTTATAAACGTTGTTATATAAACACAATAAAAAATAATTATTTTACCCTACCCGTTTCCATGGCAACGATTTTCAAAGAAATAGATGAAGCGAAACAAGAAATAAGATATCTTTCATACATGTGTTATACTTCTTTTAATCGTGTGGTTCATTATTTTCGCACGATTTTTAAGTTAGTAGTATGCCAACCATATATGTAATATAAACTCTTAATTGAAGCTAATCAGCAGAATGATTTAGTTGTGTATTTCATGTATGAGAGTGGGTGGGGTAACTAAGACACCGAGTTATTCATACCGTAATACCGGTAACTGGTTAATTCACAATCTTTGTCATATTATATAAACAGCCGTAGATATCGGAAACAAAGGGCAATGACTCTTTTGATTGAATTATGCATTGCTCATACTTTTCCATAGCTTAGCTGTTACTATGGTTCTATTATCAACTACGGTGGACTTTCCTCACAAAGGATCAGTTTTAGATCTTTTTGGTTTAAACATATTTTTTTCGAAAAAAAAAATGTTCAACATATATTGTGATAAATTTATATTAGGATACGAACGGAAGCAAAATGCTCATATAGTTCTTCTCCTTAAATCTTCTTTTTGACGCTGAGTGCAGTCCAGAAATGCATTGTCGCCATAACACTCATGATTGTAGGCCTATAGCTCAGAGCAATGTTCTATCCATCGACTGAGAGTCTATCATTCTTTTGTTAGACATGTCCCAAACTTGTCCTGGATAGTTAAGATCTACCCTGAAAAACAGGCGTAATCCCTTCTTTTCTCAGTTTTGATGTTACTTGGTTTAATTTATGAAATGGGTGCAACTCTAACATGCAATTTAAGGGACGAGACCTTTTTATCAGGTGTGTGTGTGTGTGTGTGTGTGGGGGGGGGGGGGGGGGGGTCCGGCTACATTTTCATATGGATCACCAAAAATTTTCCGATCCCCCCCCCGCAAGTCTCACTAAAATTTACCTATTCTTTCCAACCCACCGCCCACCCCCCGTCCCCAGATAGGTGACAAAAAATTTTATGACCCCCATCCCCAAATCCCAGCTACCCTTCACACACACACGCACACACACACACGCACGCACGCACATCTCCCATCACCAACAACACCAATAACAATTAATTGATATATGAATTCAAATATCGTACTACTACTATTACTATTTCAATTTTTCTAACGACGTTCCCCAAGTGGCTCAGCGGTAGTACAAGTACCGTCTTTCGGTCCCGTCTTTTATGCGCTGTCCCGACTGCAACATTGCAGTTGCATGTATCCTTCCGAATCTGGAGTTGTTTCTGACAGTAGGTCAAGCGTCGTCATGAATGAAGAAGCGAAAAACTATGTTTTGCATCGTATGTCCTGGTATTGCTTACCAAAAAAGGTAAAGCGGTCTGTTTTGGTTGTTTTATTTAGTAATATATCTTGGCGATCCGTAGATTGTCTACCCTCACTGTCAAAAGAGTTCCGGATGCACGCGCGTCCTTGCAAGACAACAGTTGTCAATGACGTTATTTCATATAGAAAAGTTTAAAATTAGGTGTCAGCGCAGGCAAGTGCACAGCTGAATTTTTCACACATTGTTGGCGCTGTTAAAATGCATCATTACGCAAAAAATCAGCTGTGCACTTGCCTGCGCTCAGGTAGTTTTTGGCCCAAATGCAAGCAGAAAATGGTCGAAACTGCCAAAATCGGCTGAGGATAGGTACATTTAGAGGCTCAGAAGAAGTTAAGTATCATTAGAATATGGATTATTTTAGTCAGAACTGATGGTTAAAGGTTTAAACTCATACATGACATGAAAAGAAGTTTAAGAAGTGCAATTTTTAAAATTCATAAATGAGGGGGCCAAATATGGCCCAAATCATACCTAGTCCTTTACTTCGAGATATCAGTAGTTTAGAATAAATTTTGACTTTGAGATATCGAGAATTGACTGTACGTCACTTACAATTGATTTAACCAAGTATGCAATAAAATGTACTGGTAATGCTCTGCAACTTATAGCCTATAGATGCATACCTTAAGGACAAACTCTCAAGCTTTATTACAAACTAAGCTTGTACCTACTTCCCAGCAGGCACATTGCGCTGAAATGACGTTGTACTGACGTCGATGCGACGTAATAACGTCGCATCGACGTCAATACGATGTCATTTCGACGTCATGTGCCTGCTGGGTTGGGCCATCATTAGAAGATAAAGGAAAAATCTGAGGGCACTGACTGATGATTTATAGATCGTTAGCCTTATGTAGTTTTGTAAGTTTCAAAATGCTTTTATGTGTTTTTGTATATCTGTGTTCTTGGCCAAAATTCCAGTTCCGCTGCAGCTTTGTATGACCTATTTCCGGCCGTTTATAGCTGCGGCCTTGATTTGATGGGCATTATTTACGTATCCCGGTCAAAAGATTATTCAAATAATGTGTATGATGGATTGTTCTTGGTCTTTTTTGTCTTTTTTTTTTCTACAAGAAGCTGTTATGAAAACTGACCTGTAAGACGATGTTTTAATGGCATATTTCCCTACTCACGTGTCTATGGGTCCCAGTTGTGCAATTTAACAGAATGAAGGAGTGTTAATGCAATAGACTGGTAACCAGACACGCCGAGGTGATCCAATTGGCTTGGGTGATCCAGTTGTCTTGAAACTAGATATGGTAAAGGAATGAAAGAAATAAAGTTAATATATTTTCTGTTTATCTCAAGCTGGTACAATGGTATAAACTATCTACTGGGGAGTCTTGATTCGTGCAAATACCATATTTGACTTAAATATTAGACATACATGTCCGTATAACAGAGTAGATTGAGATAAGACTGCTCCTCTGAGCAGTTTGTCAGGGAGGGCAATCAATGTTTTTCAACAATCTTAAATTTTCATTTAGATCTGTTCAGATTCCATGTGAAACCTGCTTCTTATCTCTGAAAGTGCTATTTATCTTGACATTTAACCACTCTTCTACCGTTGTTAAACAGAAAAAAGTATAATGACTTCGTAAAACAAGTTATACCTTCAGATAAAAGCACGACGTCATTTCGACGTTTTATGTCCGCTGGGAAGACATACTAAATACCGCAAGGTACCGCAAAGAAGCACATAGTACCGCAAGGCAGTCCCAGGTACCGCAAGACAGGCACAATGTACCGCAAGGTATGCACAATGAAAAGCAAGGTAGGCAAATTTCCTTTAGACAGATGTCTTATAAGGGAGTCAAGCACCACAACTGGATACTGAACTAAGATGCTTGACTAACCTTGCTATAAATGCAGAGGCTATTGTCATAAGCTCTAAATTCAAATTGTATGCTCTTTAATAAGAAAAATAGAATGAATTGAAGAAATACTGAAGATAATTTTTCGTGCCTGCCAAGCACAGGTGCTAGGGATATTTTTGATACAATTTAGAACAGCCAGACAGGACTTCCTCTTCACAGAGGCCGAGGTAAAATCTGACCTTGTCATAAACTTTTCTAAAATGTTGATTTTGTTATCAAAGGAACGTTATGTCCACCCTTCTGATGTCTTAAATAAAGTATTTGTCATAGGTATTAACCATTCTTCAGCCCCCTTCTCTGCGATACTTTGGGCCTGCCTTACGGTACTTAGAGTCTATATTGCGGTATACCAACCTTGAGCCTACCTAGCGGTACCTTGTGCTATCTTTCGGAACCTTGTGCTACTTTTCGGTACCTTGCGTAATTTAGTATGACCGCTGTGCCTAGCTTGTCACGGGAGATGGAAGAACCCATCAAACCAATCTGTAGGGTCTCTAAATAGCCACGGTCCATAGGGTAGACTAAAAGTATTTTTTAATGATTGAGTTCGTTTCAGGGAGGCAAGTCTACCATGATATGAGCCGCGACACGAGAAAACAAACAAAGTGGCATGTGCGTCCAGCAAAGACTCAGATCAGCCTGGGCATCCGCCCAGTCTGATAAGAGTCTTCGCTCACCGCATGGAGGTAGCATAGACCCTTAGCTACCCTTTAAGAGCTTAGCGAAGAGTCTGATCAGAATGTGCGAATGCCCAGGCTGATCTGAGTATGCGCTGGGCGCACATCCACTTTGTTTGGTTTCTCGTGTTGCGGCTTGTATTCTGTTTTGCATGCCTTCTCAATGGGACAAACTAGTTTATGACAAATATGCTCCCCTATGAGCAAATGCTTTCCATTGAGAATAGATTCCATTTTGGAGCGACTCTGGGGCCGTATTCATAAAACGACCTAAGTCGTTGCTATGCTGTTGCTAAGGCTAAATTTCTTTGAATGAGATTCCCTACAACTATGAAATTTGCTCTGGAGGAACAGTCTTTGTAGGACTGTTCCTCCAGAGCAAATTTCATAGTTGTAGTGAATCTCCCTTATAGATATTTAGCCTTAGCAACAGCATAGCAACGACTTCAGTGGCTTTATGAATACGGCCCCTGATGTCTAGCGAAGAAACAGGAAGTCACAGAAGTTGTTTCCCGGTTTGAAAAAAAATGTGAAATATAAGGAAATGTACTAATGGATCTTTATTTTTGCGAATTAATGCCTCCTTGAGAGCGCATGCGCGAGCACAACTAATCTTATTTTCCAAATGGGCCAAGTACAAAAAGCTAAGCTTGCATTTGTTTCCACTAGAGTGAAGGAATCCTGTTTTAGGGTACATGTGAACTGCAAATGTCGAGATCAGCAGGAACAAAAACAACAACAATTCTAACAGGTCAAGAGCAGATAGCAAACACTTCTTTCTTGGTCGCTCAATTCGGCAAATTGACAATATTTCAGCTTAAACATCTATAACAGGCAACCTAACCCGCCAGCGGTTACAAGTATTGAGCTACGACACGACAACACAGAGTGGCATGCTCGCAAAACGAAGACTCTGATCAGCCTGGACATTCGCCCCTTCTGGTCGGAGTTTTCGCTATGCGCTTAGAGGTAGCTGATGATCTAAGCTAGCTCTACGCGGACAGCGAAAAATCTGAGTCTTCACTGGGCGCACATGACACTTTCTTGGTTTTGTCGTATCGCGACTCAGTAATAGCTAATGGAGGTGATATTGACTTGTGGAAGTTCTGCTTTATAGTCTTGCTAATTAATCCCTGGAGATGAAATGTTTTCAAATCCTGCTACTTTTGGATCAGATATCTCAAAGGGTCACAGCCTGAATCTTTAAGAGTCATAATGACATATCCTGAACAACTTTTGACTGTTTAACCAAGTTTTCAAGCAGAAAACTGTGGGTTTTTAACCGCAGAATGGCGGCGGGCAATAGTAATTTAGCACATAAAAGAAAAATATGGAAAATAAACGAAAGTCAGTGAATAGTAATGAAACAATCTAGCATAAAAACCATTAATTATTAAATAGAAATAATCGAAAATAGAATAAACTTAGAACTTATACAATAGAAATGAACATATATTGAAGCAAATGATCGATTGTAGAAGTGAAACAAAAAAAATACCACAGAAGTGAACAGAGATTTAATGCAAATATGAAAATGAGCCGCGACGCGAGAAACCCAACAATGTGGTTGTGCGCCCT
Organism: Ctena decussata; assembly: GCA_963989385.1. NCBI lineage: Eukaryota > Metazoa > Mollusca > Bivalvia > Lucinida > Lucinidae > Ctena > Ctena decussata. Next base: position 23,919,330 of record OZ022502.1, read on the forward strand.
GCGCAGACTCAGATCAGTATGGGCATCCGCCCAGTCTTGTCAGACTCTTCGCTAAGTGCTTAAAGGGTAGCTAAGGGACTAAGCTACATCCATGCGGACAGCGAAGACTCTGATCAGTCTGGGCGGATGCCCAGACTGATCTGAGTCTTCGCTGGGCGCACAACCACTATGTTGGTTTTGTCACGTCGCTGCTCAAATATACAATACAAAAAATGTCGAATAATACAACGTTTGACAGGCCATACTCTAGTCAGTGAACTTTGGCAACAAATTCAAATAAAACAAATATTTTGTTTATTTTATTTTATTTTACTTTACTTTTGGAAGTGGGGGCGGGAAGAGGGTTGGGAGTAAGGGAGTTGAACGTTGTAAACACTGAGAGGATCAGAGGACCATAGCATAAAAAATCAAAATTCGATGAGATTTTAGGGGATTCAAATTATTGAGCAGACCAGAAAATCGCGGCTGCAAACCGCGGACTTGAAACACTGAAAAAAACTCAAGAAGCACTAACTCAGCAATCATAAAAGTACGGTAAAAGTGATAGGGGAGATTCGGGTGACTTCGGACAGCAGTGCTGGAAACGGCCAGTGGCCCAGTAGCCAAATGCGCCTAATTTTTGTCTCGGGTTACCAGAAATCTCCAAAATATGACCGTTAGTGGCCCAAATTTATCTTTTTGGCAATACTAAATTAATGGGAACGTTGGATAGTGAATGATTCGGGCCACTGAAAGTTAGGACTGTTTAGCTTTTGGGCCACCACATTAGTCTTGTGAGTTTTCCAGCACTGGGACAGGCGGGTAAATTCGGACATACAAGTGCAAACAGTGATAATCCAGATGAGACGGCTCATGATGAGCCGTCAGGATTTTCTCTGTTTGGCCAGTTAATTTTTGTTTTAGTTCCAAACAACTGACATAAGTAGTAAAGGGCGGCATTATGGCCACGCCCGTCCGGAGACTAAGTCCGCAACCTGGGGCAGTCTCGGGCCGGGCGTGGCCATAGATGACACCGCTTTAGTAAGCTTGAAAAGGCTAGTTTGAAATAACTTAGTCTATTACAGGGGGAAAGTCTATGTAATATGGCATAGGAGATGTCTTAAGAGGCTATACAGCAATATGCGTCTGCTATGAGTCTCTTGACCCTGTATCTCAGGGCCTCACTATACCAGAGGCATAACTCTATAGCGTCAATTGATTGAGTAAGTTGCTGTGGCATACTCTTGTTTATTCTGTTCAATTTCTGAGGCTTTACAGTAATATGCATCTGCTATCAGTCTCTTGACCCTGTATCTCAGGGCCTCACTATACCAGAGGCATAACTCTATAGCGTCAGTACTTGTTCCTTGGGAATTAATAAAATCTTGTATCTCAAGATATTAATGTTCTGGACTGAAATTATTCCTCACTAGCCTTCTAAAGCCTGACTACTACATTTGATGACGAGAAGATCTCTGCTCCGAGTGTGATTGAACTTGTGGGTATCTAGTGGAAGGTCCACATATCCACGTTGAAATTGTGGAGCTGATGTGGATGTCAAGTGGAAGGTCCACATATCCACATTGAAATTGTGCAGTTGATGTGGATGATGTGGACTTGATGTGCATGCAATGTGGAGGTTATGTGGATGATGTGGATCCACAATGTGGAGTTTCCACATGTCCACATCTACACAGTAGACAAATCGGCTTACCCTGCCCCATTTCTGACAAACTGACACAATGCATCTCAAAACCTCACTGTTACATTAATAAGAACTAGGAAGAAAAGAACAAATAACAACAGATGAAATTCAGAACAACTTTATTTGTCCAGCTCACCTATTCATTACGACAGACAGAGGATTAGGACCGTCCCTCTGTCTTCGTTTACATAATGATCATTAGTCTTTTATAGTAAATAAAATCCTTTTGATAGGTTTCACTGCAGTTCTACTATTATTTAAATGATCCCAATACTTTGCCATCGCTGAAATGGTTAATTTCAAAGTCCTATCAAGAATCAATGTCATTGGGTTTCCTCTTCAACAGTTAAAGTTGGTCTTTCATATTCGTCAAGTTTTCGTTCAAGAAGATATCTTCTTTTTTTCACTGCATACTGCATCGCCTCTTCTTCATCATAGTCTTCATCGTCTTTCAATCTGTGAGCTGCTGATATAACTATGAAGTGATAAATACATACACGTGTTAACTTTTCATTTGTATCATTTTTTCTGAAAGCTTGTACTTGCATAATCTATTTATAGAATAAACAAAGTCAATCCGGATTTACCTCCCTTGTAATAACACCATAATATGAAAAAATTGAATAACTTTGTTATTTTTTGGCCGATTTTGATGAAATAAACAACAAAATATAGATTTTATTAATTTCAAATTACTTATCATATTTTAAGATATGATACTATAAATAGTAACATAACATAATTGAAATAAGATATGTATGATATGCAAATTTCCAATCTTGTTTCTAGAAAACTGGTTTATGTTTAGTTAAAAAAAATTGGGAACTCGCATATTAATATTGCTGGTTTGCCGGTCACCACTGGACTGGTACTGGTGTGCACAACGGTTATACCGCCTGGGCCTGCAGATGCAAAGTCTATCGATTACATGTGAAACAGTAGAAGCCTATGGCTTAAGGGGTCGGAACGCCATGGTTCCGTAAAAGGTACCTCCGCTGGCAAGTCTCTGGTCCATAGCGACATTCAGGGCTTGTGATCATGTAGATATCACTTCAAATCGCCAGGGCTTCCCAGGTACAGGGTAACCGACCGGGGAAGCAAAAGTGCAGTACAGCATTCTCTTCTTGCAAAATTTTTAAGTGCAAATTTTATTTTTGTTTCTTTACTTGCATGCAAGAAATAAATATTGCATTTTTCTGTGACAGTGTAAACTTGATTAGAATTGTGTGAAATAATATATGAAACGCTAAATGCTAACCGGTATATAAGTGTGGTTTTCAGATATGAATTCATTCTAGTTTTGAACAGAGAGAAGTAAGAAGCAAGAGAAAAGAAAAGCAGTTAAAGATATTTGATGAAATATAATTCATCTCCTGATCATGAAGGACTTCTATCTAACACTTCTGAGTGATGATTCTCTGAAAACTTTCCCTCAAAACACACAGAGCTCTTTTACTGTGAGACTAGATCACCCGATAAATATCGAAAGCGAAAAGTGGGAAGTTGCTTTGGTGGAATTGATTACACCATCTCGAGTCAAGAATATTTCAGAAAACAATAACTTTTTCTTTTTGTCATATCTGGACCAAGCGGTATTAAATGCTAAAGGAATAGATACGACGAACGATTTGTGTGCTAGTGGAGACGGCTGTCATGAATATAAATTATTTCTTCCTGAAGGAAATTACAACTCTCCTCAACATTTGGTGGATGAGATGCAATCTGTAATAGATACAAAACATGGATCTTTAATGAAACAAATAAATGCTTCTATCAGCATTAATTATGTTAAAAGCACAAATCGTCTAAAAATTGTTGCACAAAATCCAAACCAGGCCAGGATTCGCTTTCCAGCTTCACTTGGAGAAGCTCTTGGAGTTAATCCGGATATGTCAGAAAAACCCATTGGAAACGAATCATATGCTTTCAAATATGGAGTAGACCTAAATATATTGCATAATCGCTTGTACGTGTACTCAGATGTAGTTGATTATACGTACCTTGGTGACGTGACGGCACCTATTTTGAGAGTTGTACCATTTGAGAATTCGAAACGCTCTCAGCAGTCACACAAAGAATTTGTCAACATGCATTACGTTCCAGTAGGAAAATCTTATATTGATCAAGTTCATATCAGTATCAAGGTGATACCGGTAAAGATATTCAGTTCAGCTCTGGAAAGACTTTAATTAAGTTACATTTCAGGCGGCGAATTAAATGAATAAGAAACAGGAAATAAGTATAAATACAACACACTGTTACAAAGGTCACTATTTCAAGTAAAATCTTGAGAGAAAGCAGCACGTCTGGTAGTTCCAATAACCTAACAAAAGCACACTGTGGGCTAACTTCTGAATCTTCAGGCTTGCCTGTCATGCCTGTTGTACCAAAAAGAAAAAGAAATCCTTCTACCTTTGGACAGATTCGTTACCTCATGAAACGATTGTCTACTGCTTTGGGCAAAAGGCTCAGAGAGGGTAGACCTGTAAAGTATTGCCGACTATCCAGAGCAGAATTCGTTCATTGTGTCGTGAGGAGAAAGAAAACCAACACAAACTCAAAGGATACATACACAAGAAGAATAAACATTTAAAACATTCCAGACGGACAAAGAATGATTCTGGGGATCAGAAATGTCATAGACGAGATTATCGCAGTGAAGCTAAAGAAGATATCAACAGTAAGACAGGGAACAAGCTGGAGTTAAAAACAATGAAATAAAGTGTTAGTCACTTTTTTAATGCTATGATGATTGAGTAACATTGGAAACTTGTATCAGTTTTCTAAATGTAGGTTTGTTAGAATTCAGTTGGTATTTAGATTATTGACAGAATTAATAAAACTGATTTTAAATTATACACATTTTTTCACAATTATCTACATCATTTAGTTCACAAAAGTGCATGCAATTGGTAAAAATGTAAGAATTGCAGTGGTTTACCAAACTTAGCACAAGTTCTTCAATATCTGTTGCAGACTATAAAAGGGGGAGTCAAAGGATATAACTTCATTCTTCAACCAGTCGTTAATGGGTCGATACCAGTGCAAGCAGTGCTTTTGTGAATTTGCTAGATCAGACAGCCTGAGAAGACATATGTCCAGTGGTGTTTGTAAAGCAATTACAACTATGTCTGACAGCGAAGAAAGTACTATCTCAGAAGCATCAGATGTAACTACAAACAGAAAATATTTGAAGGGAATGAAAGGACATGATATCTTTGGAGAATATGATTATAGTAAACTTTCAGACGATCCAGATACAGAACCGTCAGAAGTCGAGACAGACAGTGAGTCTGCTAGTAAAGAGGAAAAACAGAAAGCCAAACGCAGGAAAATTCAAAAGACAAGTCCTTGGAATAGACTAATGAGAAGCACTTACAGAGACAATCAAGATCAGTTCGATGAAACAGTGGAAAATACCATGCAGGAGATACCTAACATCGATGTTGAATCAGCTGAGGAAATGGCATATGAAAAACTCAAACCAAAATACAGATCAACGCTGGTTACCAAGTATCAAGACCTCGTGGCACTCGGGTCTGCTTTGAGAAAAGATCCTATCCACAAGAAAGTGTTATGGGCCAACTTTCCTACCTTCCAATATCTACAATAGTAGATTTGCGCATAGCTTCCTATATATTCAATCTCTGACAACTGCGTCAGAGAGTTAACTCTTTGGCTCAGTGGTTAGAGCATTGGACTATCACCCGGGAGTTCCGGGTTCGAATCCCAGCAAACGTCTGGAATTTTTTCAGCTATGCTTTGGTCCGTTTGTTGCGGCAGCAATGTCGTAAGATGGGGGCTCGTCCGAGATAGGACATTATAAGCCGAAATGGCTTTCAGTCATCATAAATTATGACTTCCTTGAAGTGGGGGAGTGTTACGGGCCAACTTTCCTACCTTCCAATATCTACAATATTAGATTTGCGCATAGCTGCCTATATATTCAATCTCTGACAACTGCGTCAGAGAGTTAACTCTTTGGCTCAGTGGTTAGAGCATTGGACTATTACCCGGGAGTTCCGGGCTCGAATCCCAGCAAACGTCTGGAATTTCTTCAGCTATGCTTTGGTCCGTTTGTTGCGGCAGCAATGTCGTAAGAAAAGTAATATCAGCAGCTCACAGATTGAAAGACAATGAAGACTATGATGAAGAAGAGGCGATGCAGTATGCAGTGAAAAAAAGAAGATATCTTCTTGAACGAAAACTTGACGAATATGAAAGACCAACTTTAACTGTTGAAGAGGAAACCCAATGACATTGATTCTTGATAGGACTTTGAAATTAACCATTTCAGCGATGGCAAAGCATTGGGATCATTTAAATAATAGTAGAACTGCAGTGGAACCTATCAAAAGGGTTTTATTTACTATAAAAGACTAATGATCATTATGTAAACGAAGACAGAGGGACGGTCCTTATCCTCTGTCAGTCGTAATGAATAGGTGAGCGGGACAAATAAAGTTGTTCTGAATTTCATCTGTTGTTATTTGTTCTTTTCTTCCTAGTTCTTATTAATGTAACAGTGAGGTTTTGAGATGCATTGTGTCAGTTTGTCAGAAATGGGGCAGGGTAAGCCGATTTGTCTAATGTGTAGATGTGGACATGTGGAAACTCCACATTGTGGATCCACATCATCCACATAACCTCCACATTGCATACACATCAAGTCCACATCATCCACATCAGCTGCTCAATTTCAATGTGGATATGTGGACCTTCCACTTGACATCCACATCAGCTCCACAATTTCAATGTGGATATGTGGACCTTCCACTAGATACCCACAAGTTCAATCACACTCGGAGCAGAGATCTTCTCGTCATCAAATGTAGTAATCAGGCTTTAGAATGCTAATGAGGAATGATTTCAGTCCAGAACATTACAATCTTGAGATACAAGATTTTATTAATTCCCAAGGAACAAGTACTGACGCTATAGAGTTATGCCTCTGGTATGGTGAGGCCCTGAGATACAGGGTCAAGAGACTGATAGCAGACGCATATTACTGTAAAGCCTCAGATATTGAACAGAATAAACAAGGGTATGCCACAGCAACTTACTCAATCAATTGACGCTATAGTTATGCCTCTGGTATAGTGAGGCCCTGAGATACAGGGTCAAGAGACTCATAGCAGACGCATATTGCTGTATAGCCTCTTAAGACACCTCCTATGCCATATTACATAGATTTTCCCCCTGAAAAAGACTAAGTTATTTCAAACTAGCCTTTTCAAGCTTACTAAAGCGGTGTCATCTATGGCCACGCCCGGCCCGAGACTGCCCCAGGTTGCGGACTTAATCTCCCGACGGGCGTGGCCATAGTGACAATACTGACATATAAAGGAAACAATGTCAGTGTCCGAGTTTACCCGCTGGCCGAAGTTACCCAACCCTCCCCCCCCCCCTTAGTTTTCGTTCTTGTTTATGACATTTTGTCCACATTTAGGAAGGGCTTCGTTGCCCAGGAAAGCAAACAAGAAGTCACAAATATTTTCTCTTTTTCTTTTTTTTTTTTTTTTTTTTTTCTTCTTCTTTTTTTTTTTTTTTTTTTTTTTTTTTTTTTGTCACAAATGTTGATCGCTTTTGTAAAACTGACGAAAGGAAAACATAGACGTGTACTCTTTCATCCTTAAGCAGAGTGTGTACACGTCTATGTTTTTCTTGTTGTTTTTTATCGCCAGGTATGCAAAAGGGATCAACATTTGTGACTTCCTGTACACATTCATCCTCAAACAGTCGCCTTGCAGTGGCACTATGGAGCAAGTCCGTACGGCCGTGGAGACGTTAAACACCAGAACTTAAAGAACTAAGAATTAATCTTTAAACAGGTTGTTGCTCGCACATCCTCATTTTTGTCCCGAAGCAGCTCCACATACCAATACAAGAATACAAAAGTAAATGTAGGCACAAACAGAAAAAAGAGCAGAAAGCAAAGTTAGCAACCTTTCTAAGTCATCCCAACTACGGTCACCTCTCGATATCTCAAAGTCGAAGCTCAACTCAAACTACTGGTACCTCAAAGTAAATTTTCTGGGACCAGAAAATTTACTTTGAGGTACCAGTATTTGAGATAATAGGAGTTGAAATGTAAAGAAAAATAGAAAATGTGTCCAAACTATATTCTTCGATATAAAAGAGTACTTTGAGATATCAGAGTTTGAGATGACGTGAATCAGCTGTGTATATATACTCCTCGCCAAAAGTTTAGCATAATTATTTGTGAAGTTAGCAGCAGAAATAACTGATAAAAGGGACTTCTTTTAAGCAAAACAATGTGTGGTTATGGATCCTACCCAAAGCAGTAATTTACAATGTAACACCTACAAATTGGATTTTTTGAAATCCTGCAGCTCTTCGGATACACAACGACAAAAGTTAAGACCAGTGTAACAAAAGTACAATTTTTGACACTTTTGTAAAGTGTGTCCAAAACATCATCAGTTTTATTTTTTCACACACCAATTTATCATAGTCTGTAGACGTCATGTTAAATCGCAACTTGCTAACTTGATTGTGTCTCAGTAATTTCTAAATCAGACATAAAAGAAACTCTTGTCAATACTTGTATTCTTAATCATTATGACTTCATTTTTCCTATGAATCTTATCATTTTTGTCTTACTGAAAACTGTCGGTATTTGATACTGCGCTTCAAATTTTATGTGTAACTTACTTGTTCCGTGGTCTCCTGTCTGACATGCGACATTTTTTCCTGGCACGACATCTTATATGCAGAAAATAAAAGATAAAAAGCTATTATTTTACACAAAAATGTCAACCCGCCAAAATTCTTTCACCTGGTTATTTTTTGACAAAAGTGTCATTAGGCATATGCTTAAGTATTCTTTCTTTCCAAATTCATAAATTGTATCGTTGTTTTATAGTTTGCTAATTTTCTGCATAATTTGTAACAAAAGTACCATAGAGCTGAAATACGCTAAACTTTTGGCGAGGAGTAGTTTAGATAGTCACTGAAATAGAATGTATTGTGTTAAATTTATTGGCCGCCATTATTGTCATGCAACAGTCTAGTTAAACTGCTAATTTATCATATGAAATTCCCCGCCTGACAAGACCATGCATGAAAAAACTGTCAACACATAGTGAGCTCCACCAGATTGGGTTGAATATAATACAGTAACATACCTTATTCTACTCAAAGTTTGCTAAGCACCAAATATTTCACACAACAGTGTAAAGCTTGCATGAGATAGCGTTATATTTATATTTCTAGTTTAAACATATTTTATTGCCACAAAAGTACAAGCAATGGGGTTGGACCACAAGTTCTATCAACATTAGTTACGGTCCTTCTAAAAGCAATGTAAAAAAAAAACAAAAAAAAACAAACAGAAAAAACGTGAACACTTTTGTCTACAACATAAAGAAATCACTAATTGAAATAAGAAAAAATCATAATAATATTGCAACTATAACATTAACTATGTACTTAGTATCCTTGGTGCTCAGCAAGCTTTGAGTTGTATATATTGTGTTTAAGATATTCAAGCGTGAGAATAAACTATAGAAATGCAACACCGAATGGAGACAAATCGTTTGTTCATTTACAAAGATTAAAAACTGAAACACATTTATTCAATGTGATTTTCGTGGCCTCCCTAAAGGGTTTTATCCTAAGTGCATAAATAAAGGGGTCCAGTGCACTATGTATGAGGGACAGCCAAAAGAGGCTACCCCATAAATGGCGTTTAGGGGTCATACCTGCTATTGATGCAGTTAGAGTCCAGCAATGAAATGGGGTAACAAAAATAGTGATAACCCAAAAATAGTGATAACCAATATTATTAGTCCGATAGTAAGTAATACGTGTTTTTGATGTTTGTATCTAGACCCGTCGCCAGTTTTGTTTGTCTGTAAATCGTTGTCTCTTTTGTTAAATTGTTTATCATTCTTATTGTTAACTGGAGGCTTGATTTCTAAAGCCTGAACTACATGTATGTCCATAGATTGTCCAGCAGCAGCACTGGATGTCGAAGGAATATTACCAGCAGCCTTACTACCATTCAAAGCAGTTTTGCCATCAGGTTCCGGGTGTTCTCCTTCAGTTCCAATGCTGCTGGATGCCTGAAACATTGGTCTACAGCCAGAGACATCTGTAGTAACAGTACCTCTAACGTTTTTGACTGCATCTGGCTCAATAGAGCCAGATGCAGCCGGAATCGTTGGAGGAACAGCTATATTAATTCTCCTCCACTCGGTCAATAGAAATCTAACTATATAAATATATACAATGGTCATACTGATCTGTGGGGTCAAATATACAATGCTTATAATAATAACAGCGTTTCTAGAGCTCTCTCCAAACATGTCTCTGTAAGTGCACTGTTTGAGGTCTTTTCCCAGTTGACCATATGCGGCAAATGGCACGTTCATGACCACTGCGGCTACAACCCATATCAATAAGGTCTCCCGAGACAGCCTTTTGTATCTGTCTCGTTGAGGAACATACCGTTGACCAGTGCGCTGCTTTATTGTTATTAACCGCTGGATACAGATTCCAAGGGCGTGAAAAAGTTGGCCGCTCGTGAGGTATTATAACCATACCATATTACGGCACAGGCTTCAAAAGTCGGGAAGGAAACAATAGTTCCAGACGACATTGTTAATAGTAGCGCAAATATTCCTTTGAACATATCTGCTACACTCAAAGTCAGAATCTGAAAGTTTGCGCAATGCTTCAAAGCATGTTGGCTAATTACGAGACACACAAGAATAAACAGATTAGAAGAAATGATCCAAACAGTACAAAACATTACAGCGATCACTAAAACAGTAGGAGTTGTCTCTTTGAGCGGAAATGGTCCATTGAACAGATTCCAAGACTCGGTCGTATTAGCAACAGTCTCCATATCGCTTTACAAAGTCTTCTAGGTAATACTCCTGTAATCCAGTTATTTCGATTCACAAGTACTTGATACGTCAAGCTGAATCAAGAGTGCTTCAGAAAGTCTGGTACTAAGTGCGAAACGTTGTAACTGTTTTAAAGGGAAACACTCCCTAAAAAAGAATTAGGCAAAATCAGTAAAGATTTTAATATAACATAAATCAGTAAAGATTTTAATATAACATAAGATTTGCCGAAATTTTATTAAGATCGGTCTGAATTTAAGAAAGATATTAAAGTTTATAAAAATTAAAAGGCATTTATGTGAACTGACATAACGATTTTAAATGCATAATTTTAATTGTCAAAATAGCGGCATTTTATATATTGATTGGTCGAAAATAAAATCTGTAAACTCTGGTAATAGCATATATATACCAGTAACAAGGTTTATGGACCTGTACAGGTAACATACCAACCTGAGCTTTGCATATGTTAAACCCCGGTCCCACAGAGCTTGCGACCGCGCCGCGACTAAAAAAAAAAAAAACATGCAGTCGAAGGGAGGTTGCAGAGGTCGCGGAGAGGTTTTATAATGCCATTGGTCGCAACAAGGTCGCTGAGCGTCGCCGATCAAAATTAGTCGCAACCAGTCTTTTAAGCATGCACAAAAGACGACTGATTTTGATCGCCGTCTGGTCGCAATGGCTTTCTAGAAGTCGCCGATCGTATTATTTTAGCCGCCAACCAGTCGCCAATCGGTTTCATCAACACTTTGGCTCTGAATTGTTGAAACCTTGCTGTGACCTATCGGCGATCTGTCGGTGGCTATTCGGCAACTGATCGGCGATTTATCGACGACTGACCACTGGTGAGATGGCGATTGATCGGAGACCGATCGGCGACTGGTGGCCGACAGATTGCAGCGTGCGCTGGTAGATCGCCGAACGATCGGCGACTGGTCGCCGACAGGTTGCAGCGTGCGCCGATAGGTCGCCGAAGGTTTATGCAGTGCCAGCTTTAAAACGAAAAAATGTCTTCGCATCATGGCATCATTTTATTACTATGGTTAAAAGTGTTGCATCATGGTACGTAGAGGAAGCCGATATAAAAAAACCACGGCGCCAAATGACTCCACTGATTTTTTATTATCGCACAACGGTCGCCAATTAGTCTCCGACCAGTCGCCATTCAATTGCAACCAGTCGCCGAAGCCGCTGACTGGTCGCCGATCATCCTAAACTAGTTGCAGTCCCACACCGGGTAGGCGGCAATCGAAAACGCTCGTGAAATCGACGAACGCGGATCAAAATTAGTTAGAAACAGCGTTTTCGATTGCAAATTGTCGCCAATTTGCAATCGAAAACGCAAATCATCGCCAATTTGCAATCGAAAACGCTGTTTTGCAAAAAAAAAAAAAGCTGTTTTTGATCCGCGTTAATCGATTGTTAAGTGTGTTTTCGATTGCCGCCTACCCGATGTGAGACCTGTCGCTGATCCTATGGCGACCTATTGCACTTAGGTCGCCGATCGCTCGCCGACAATATGGGAAAGTGGTCGCCGACTGTACGGCGGCGACTGATCGGCGATCACATTTCAAGAGGAAAAGTAGTTGCAATGGTCGCAGAGGTCGCAGATCAGTGGCAGACGAAATCAGTCGCAAAGCGGTCTCATCGCAGTCGCAAGCTCTGTTGGACCGAGGCATTACCGTGCAATTTTCAGGTCCACAATAACCATGTGATGGGATAAGAAAATTTGCATAGGCCCATTTGCGCAGGTTCAAGCTGTCCAACAGGCTGGCTTGAGTGTCTTCGGTTAATAAAAGCCTTAATAAGGATCTTGTCAAGACAAAGGTTTAATACTTGTGTATCAACACAAAAACCACGCGTGAAAAATCAAAAGCACTGAGAGGTCTGATGTTGGCGGTTGGTGATAGCTATTGGCTTCTTGTGTTGATTGCTATCTAAAGTAAACTGAAATATATATGAAAAGAAAAGCCACTCGTAAACCTCTCAAGCGTTTTCAAAAGCTGAACTTGTATTTCTACGAATACATATATTTTACGGCTCGGGTTACACATTTTACCCAACGCCGTAAGTTTGGCGCGTTTTCCTTTTTTCTTTTGTAATCTTCCGCCGATAAATAATATTAACGTCGTCTCCCTGATGATAGACATTGAAACGCGTTGGAGACATTTTTCGTTTAATTTATCATTTACAGACAAGAAGTATTAAAAGTAATGTTAGTAAGAGACAGGCATTGTGTTTTACTTTTATTTTAAGATATATAGCCTATATATATGAGGCTCTACCAGAGGGAGGGGGTCACTGCTCCCTAGCTCCCTTCAGATAATGTCCATATCTCCCCAGCTCCCTTAAAAAAATTTCCCGTGCTCCCTAAAATTATTTTACCCCTGCTCCCCAAATACCTAAAAGTAATACAGCTTCTCCCCAGCTTCCCAAAAATATTCAAGCATGCTCCCTAAAATTTTCGACACTTTTCACTAGCTAGTTACAGTGCATAAAATTTCTGTCAGATATTAGATAGTGACGTAAACTATTTAGTCAGAGGCCAAAGAAAGTATACACTTTCTGAATGCTCATAGTTTAACTATCTTTTATTGCTAATGCAAATTCTGCAGGATTTAGTTTTTAAATTGGGTTAACTACTAACTCATATAGGGCAGATGAAAACAGGATTTTTTTTTCAAAAAAGTCATCCTTTTGAATCAAAAGAAAAGTGGATTTAGATCTGGCCACTCGACCGAATCAGCTCTCATCCATATGACAGATACATGGTTAAATGCAATAAATGATGGAAATATTGTTGCTTGTGATTTAGTAGACTTTCTCAAGGCTTTCGATCTGGTAGACCACAAATTACTTCTTCAAAAACTACAACACAACAAAATTAATAATTTAAGATTGTCATAGTTTGAATCGTATCTTAGTAACAGAACTCAACTAGTGAACATTAATACAAATCTGTCAAAAAGTGAAAATATACTCTGTGGCGTACCACAGGTGTCTCGTTATTTTTTATTTTTATAAATGATTTGCCCCTATTTTTAGAAGATGCAATTCGTTCTGTGGATTAGTATGCTGATGATACGACATTGTATGATTGTCAGATAAAGATATGTTGGAAAATAATCTCCAACATGCTTTGAATTTACTCAAGACTTGGTGTCTAGAGAATGGTATGCTTATAAATACAGACAAAACAAAATTGATGTTGATATCAACAGGCCCGGATCCAGAAAACCACGCACTGGTGGGGCTCTGGATAACTGGTGGGGCTGGGAGGTGCCGAGATGTATGGGGTGGGGAGGGAGGGGGGTTTGAAGATATATGACCTAGTTAAGGTTCAGTTTGATGAGAATTTTTGCAAATATATGGTGTGATATCTCATTAGAATCGCCTCGCCGAGGCGATTCTAATGAGATGTCACAACATATATTTCAATCTAACTTGGCCAAGGTGGCGGGGCTCAAGCCCCAAAGCCCACCCCCTGGATCCGGGCCTGATCAAGTCTGCAAAAGAGAAGCCATATGAAAGATAATGATTTGACACTTGTTTATGATCATTTTGATTTGCAAGTAACAAGCTGTGAAAAAGTTTTAGGGATCCATGTAGATGGCAACTTAACATAGACAAATCATTTTCAACATGTTTTAAAAAAGATATCGTCATACCTTTGGCTTTTGTCTCAAATAAAAGCATACCTTCCAAGAGTGATATTCTACAATGCATATAATAAGCCACGTGTTGAACATTGCTGTGTGATTTGGGGGAAATCGTTAATTTTCTCATGTATATGAAATTGAAAAATTACAGAGAAGAAGAGCCTGTAAGATACTTGATAAGGATTAAACATCACTGGAAGATGCTCGTAGGCAGTTAAATATGTATCATTTGAAGAATTAATTTTCATAAACAAAGCTAAAGTAATGTTTAAGGTAACTCATGACATTTCTCCAATTTATATTATGGACTCTTACACTCTTGCTTATGGAGGACTGCCTGGATGACTCCAGGAGCTAACACTCTATGATATTTTTATCTGCAGCTCTTAAGTCTTTATCATATTCCCATATCCCTCCTTTAATAGCAATGAAATGTTATTTATTACTGTCTTCTTTCTCTTTTATGGATTTATTCTTGTAAGGCTCCACGGGGAATTCGATACAGCGCGACAATGCGGTGGCTTATATGTACATGCTATATGGGGGGTTGTGTTTCTGTGCGGCTGCCAGCTATTCGCGTCCTTAAGACTATTTCGCTCTGTTGTTGATAATATCACTTGAATGTCTGAAGAAGTCCAGTTATACAGGGCGCGAATAGGTCTTCATTTCTTTAGACACTTTAAAGTCAAAGGCTTAAACCGTCTTACCATGTTTGAATTTTTCACTATCATGTCTTTGGTATTGTCACAATGTGGAGATATTGAAACTAATCCCGGTCCGGACGATGATAGCTTACAGATAAGCATTCAGTTAACTCTTTCAGATGAACACGACATTAGGAACAATTTTTCTGTGGTGCATTACAATATCCAAAGTCTTAATAACAAACTCGAGTTAATCGCCGCTGAACTCCAAAATTTTGACGTTATTGGGCTTACAGAAACTTGGCTTGATGATAGAGTTTCTGATAATGATATATCAATGAATGGTTATACTTTACATAGGCGTGATAGAATAGGGGATAATCATGGTGATATCTGTGTATATGCAAAAAGTACAATTTATTCACAAAAAAGAACTGACCTTGAACTACCGGACGTAGAATGCATTTGGCTTGAGCTTCAAAGTAATCATAGAAAAGTCTTGATTGACACATTTTATAGACCACCAAACTCACCACCTGCAACTTTAAATTCGATTGAAACCTCAATAGGACTTGCTTTTGACTCTGCTATCAATGATATCTTGATAGTAGGTGACTTTAATCTCGACTTATTAAAAAATAACTCAAGAAGGAAAATCCAAGATATCTGTCAGCATTTTAATTTACAACAATTAATAAATACACCCACACATTTTACTGAGCAGTCTAGTTCTCTCATAGATTTAATTCTGACCTCTAATAAAAATAATATCCTTCTGAGTGGGATGGGTGACCCCTTTCTCGAGCAAAACTTAAGATATCATTGCCCTACGTATTGTGCATTCAACTTTCACACTGTTACCTCTGCAGTTTTTACAAGACATATCTGGTTGTATGATAGAGGGGATTATGACTCCTTATCTCGGGCAGCGCTAAACACAGACTGGGAATCATTAAAACATAATGATATTAATATTTATGCTTCTAATGTAACAGATCACATAATGGACTTGGCAGATCAATACATACCAAATAGAAAAGTGAAAGTAAGGCAGTCAGAGCCCCCTTGGTTAAATAGTAGACTTAAAAGGTTAATTAGGAAACGAAAACGTCTCTATGACAAATTCAAAAGAACTAATAAAAATGCAGATTTAGAAAATTACAAACAATTAAGAAATAAGGTCACATATGAATTAAGAAAATCTAAACAATATGAAAACGAAAAATTGGCCGAAAAACTTAAGAATGACACACTTGGTCCAAAAGATTGGTGGAAGACTCTCAAGTCTGTTATCAAGCCTGTGCAAGATTCGTCAATCCCACCACTGCATATTAATGGGGAAATTTACACTGATAACAGGGACAAAAGTAAAATATTTAATGATCATTTCTCTGACCAGACCAAATTAGATGAAAATAATGCTTACCTTCCAAATACCAACTTCATTTCTGAAAACGTATTAGACTCAATTGTAACGAACCCGCAAGAAGTAGAATCAATGCTAAAATCTCTAAAGATAGGAAAAGCTGCTGGACCTGACTCAATTAACAATAGATTACTTAAAGAACTTGCGGATCCATTATCTTTTCCACTGTGTGACCTTTATAACTTTTCTTTCTCCTCCGGAACAGTTCCAGATTTATGGAAAAAAGCAAATGTAACTCCAGTTTTTAAGAAGAACGATCCATCCGATCCCTGTAATTACAGGCCAATCTCACTTTTAAGTGCAGTCGGCAAAGCAATGGAAAAAATAGTGCATAAGTATGTTTTCAATTTTTTCCATGATAATGCAGTCATAACATCATTACAGTCCGGCTTTGTTCCCGGCGATTCCACGGTGAACCAACTTGCTGATATCTACAACACTTTTTGCAAAGCTTTGGATGATGGTAAAGAGGTACGAGCTATATTTTGTGATATCAGCAAGGCATTTGATAGGGTTTGGCATAAGGGGCTCATTCATAAGTTGCGAAATGTTGGCATTGTAGGTGCTCTTCTAAACTGCTTCACAGATTATCTCAGTAACAGACAGCAACCGGTTGTTCTACCAGGAGCTGCATCTGATTGGACCCAAATTCACGCTGGTGTCCCTCAAGGCTCGGTTTTAGGGCCCTTGCTTTTTTTAATATATATCAACGACATTGTCGAAAACATTAATGCTTGTATCAGGCTATTCGCTGATGACACTAGTTTGTATCTCATTGTAGAAAACCCCATAGAAGCCGCAGAAAAGCTTAATTCTGATCTAGCTAAGGTACACGCTTGGACATCTAGGTGGCTGGTCACATTTAACCCGTCCAAAACAGAATCTCTCATTTTTTCTCGTAAACTAAATAAACCTTACCACCCACCTGTATATATGAATGATCAACCGATCACTGAAGTCAGCAGCCATAAACATTTAGGACTAATTTTTCAACAGGATTGTACTTGGCACGAACACATAGACAATATTAAATCTAAAGCCTGGTTTCGTATTAATATCATGCGTAAACTGAAATTTACACTCGACAGAGAATCATTACAAACGATATATTTTTCATTCATTCGTCCTCTACTGGAATATGCAGACACGGTATGGGATAACTGTACCCAGTATGAGGTAAATGAGCTGGAAAAAATTCAGAATGAAGCAGCAAGAATAGTAACGGGCGCTACCAAGCTTGCTTCAATAAATTCTCTACTTTTGGACACAGGCTGGGAAACGCTAGCTACTAGAAGGAAGAAACACAAACTTGTCTTGTTTTATAAAACGCAAAATGGACTCTCTCCAGCATACTTATCAACCTTAGTTCCTGACAGCGTCGGCAACGCATTTTCATACAACCTGCGTAACGTTAACAATTCTCAAACTATCCATTGTAACACACAGCAGTACTACAATTCTTTCCTCCCTGCAGTAGTTCGTAACTGGAATGAGCTTTCACAAGAAATTCGTGATTCAAGTACACTAGCAATTTTCAAACACAAACTAAATGTAAATATTAGGGGGCCTCCAAAGTTCTATAACATCGGTAAAAGAAGTGATCAGATATATCATACCAGACTTAGAATGAATTGCAGTTTTCTAAACCAGCATCTCTTTTCAAAGAATATTATAGCGTACTCGAACGGTATCTATGGGGCTGTCGAAGACACTAATCATTTTCTCTTGGAATGCATCTTATTCCAGAATTTTAGACAAGAGATGATAGCGACCATCTCTGAAATAGCCGCTCCCACACTAAATACTCTACTCTTTGGGAATCCAGAGCTAACAAATGAAGCTAATGAGTCTATTTTTTGGCTGTACAGTCTTTCATTTCGATAACAAAGCGTTTCCAGACACACTGTACATAAGTTCAACAGCATACAAATTTGATCAAAAAAAACAATCCTAAGCCTTTGATTCTGTGTGCAACCTGGCAACACGAACCAATCGTACCATCCAGCTGAGCATGTCTTGGTTATTCGGTAAGACCCTCACTCGGGGTCTCCCGTGGAGTCTTCCTTTTCTTTCCTTCTCCTTTTTATACATTTATATTTGTTCATCTACTTATTCATTTTTTGTTTTACTCTTTTTCTGTTCTGTCTCGTTCATAGATGCGCACAAGGGTGGGCCTGGATGCGGTGACTGCGACACAAATTTTATTTCCTCACTCGATTTCTCATCGTTGCAACGTGTGTCATGACGTTCATTAGAACGGTTCCACTAGGGGCCATGGTTCATCTATCTCCGATAGACGAAAAGAACTGACTCACTCAGAACTCTCATCGGAGCCCGCCCTTGATTGCAACTATTTTACGTGATTGTAACTTGTCTTATTGGCAATATCCTGTGAACACCTTCCAATATGCTCTAAAAATCTCTTTTTTCTTCTCCATCTCTCTTAAGATGCTTATCTATTGTATCATGCTTCATTTTCATTGATATTCCTCAATTAAACATCATTTATTGTAGCTGACATACCAAATCACTTATTATATGCTATAACACCATTGTCAACGGGATACAGATTTACATAAGTCGTTTGACTTTCTTCTGGATCCTTTTTTGTAGTGTTGTCCCGATAGTCGCTGAACATCGAAAACTAATCGTTCAGGCTCACGTCGGCGACAATCGATTGTAATTTTGTGACTATCGATTGTAAACAAAGTCATTAGGTCAAAAACGTCGCACAGACCGTTTGGTGAGTTTCGGTTCATTTCTGGTTGTTTCGTGCATTTAAAGGGAAGTAATCCAAACACGACTGTCATGGCGTCCAGATAAGAATCAGAGCCGGACATGGAGCTTTTTCCCTATACAGGGAAGAGCAAATCCCGATTTGGGGTTTATTTTTGCTTCAGAAAGATAAAAGAGGGACCAGCCACAAAATCTAACCTGGATATGACATCTGTCATATGCATTTTATGCAAAAAAAATACGCAAATACAGGTTGTGTATTGATACCCCCCACCCACTCTAGAATATATGAAAACGAAACAAGCGTTTTGAGACTCTGACCATTGCAACCTTTGGCTAAAAGTTTGAGATTGCTCTTAATAACATATATAGACCCTGATTCCAAATAGCCCTTAGCTTTTACTGATTTTAACAAAGTACAGATGGTTACACTTTCAATTTTTGGTCATCTATAAGGCCATTAAGAGGGGCAGGTTTAATGATCGACTTCTTAGTTGTCTCAATGTATAATGCATAAGAACCTATCTGAAAAGGTGAATACTTTGAGAAGAAAGATTTTACCAACAATGGCAACAGTATCTGTTGTTATTGTCAGTCAGTGCTGGGACTGCTGGCAGAAATAAAAGAAAAATATATATATACAGTACTGATATGGCCATCTAAGATAGCATTATAGTGCATAGGTATGTTGCCCTCATCTGTCACAAGATTCAGCTGCTAGCCAGTATGATCACATTCACTGCCTTCTATCTGCCTATGAAATATGTATGGCACAAAAATTAGTTGATGCCAAAGGAGTAATGATGTCTAATGCTCTTTTCTGTGCATTATGCTCTTTATTTTGGTGGATAAGTACAGATTTAGACTTTTATGGAGCATTAGCTATCATTATATATTGGTTGACTTGGCTGACAGGATATCCGATTGTACAATCGATAATCAATCGGTTTAACTCTTCCGATAATCGATTGTGATTTTCCAGTCCGATTCCCAACACTACTTTTTTGTATATTCTTCTGTATATGTCTTGTCATGTATATTGTATTTTATATTGTCAGTTTATACAAATAAAATAATGTTTATACTAGTTAACCTAACCACACTATTCCTGGGCAGGCTTAGACCTCCTAAGCGGTTAACCAGTACTAAGTGCACATACTTTCGCCAGTAACTGACAACTGCCCTTCTTGAATCAGCGGAAGGAGAAACGAAAGTATGTGGCCAGACCAGGTTTCGAACCCAGGACCTCTGACTTATGAGTCAGGTGCCCTACCGATTGCGCTACGCGGCTCGGCACCATTCACCTGAACAATTCTTTGAGGTAAGTTCGGGTTTGTATGGCCCATGTTCCTTATTTTGAATTTGTATTTAACTTTCAGGGAAGCTTCGCCATTTGTTATTTTTTGCATGCGCAGATTATGAAAGCAAAACCAAGGGAATACTACAGCCATTATTTTCTGTTATGTGTAGTAACAAACGTGGAATAAACAAAACTAAAATAACTAACAGAATCATTTGATTCGCGACACGACAAAACCAACAATGTGGTTGTGCGCCCAGCGCAGACTCAGATCAGCCTGGGCATCCGCCCAGTTTGGTCAGACTCTTTGTTAAGTGCTCAAAGGGTAGCTAAGGGTCTAAGCTACCGCCATGCGGGCAGCGAAGACACTGATCAGACTGGGCGGATGCCCAGGCTGATCTGAGTCTGCGCTTGGCGAACAACAACTTTGTTGGTTTTCTCGTGTCGCGGCTCATTTATACAATTCTTAATAGTTGCCCGCATTACATGATTAAGCTGATTACGCTACTGTATCATAAAACTGCATTATGGGATACTGTCTACCTGATTTTTTTTTCTTATTTTCTAACGCACATATAGGTAATTGGTATTAATTATGTACATTCCCACTTTAAGTCATACAGATTTCACGCTAGGCATTCGTAAAATCCTAAGTCACGAAATAAGAATGTGTGAAGTAAACCATTAATCTATCACTTGTCATAAATAATATTTAGGGTAAAAGTTCTCCCTGGCGCATACCACCCTTGTCATAAACCTTTCAGACAGTGCAGTTTCATTATCTCTGTGATCTTCATCGGATGACAATTAATTATGGAGGTACTTGAAAGGTATAATTTCTTTCTCTTTTCAGGCATAATGTCGCAAAACTATTGGAATAGCAAATAAATTATTTTAACTAAAAATGGCGGTTTTAATATTTCCAAACATGATCAAACTGGACAATTTATGTTATACATAATGTTAAAATGGGCCTTTTGATGAATAATTGATGGTAGCCTGTGTACTTCATTTTGAAATATTTAACAGTTGAAATATTTGAAAGTTAAAAAATTTAGTACTGATAATATTAAAAGTGTGACTGAGACAAGCCTGATCAGGCGTGTTATCTTTTTCCTTTAAGGCACTGTAATACCAGCAGTGAATATTTACAATAATTTACATGCAGATCGTTTGTTGTTTTTTTTTGTTTGTTTTTTTTTTTGCTAGATATTTGTCTGTAAAGGACATTAAGTCAAACTTTACTTTATAACTACGTTATTGCTTAAACGAGTAACTGCAATTCAATTTATTGCCTGAAAATAGAATAATTCAGAATTTAATCAGAATGATTAATTAGGGACTGTTTATTCGCTAGCACACCTTTCAAATTAAATATGCCATGTTTATTAGCCGTGTCAGATTTATTAAAAGTTTCCCATACCGCAGTATGAGTTTTAAGTTTATAAGTGAATCACAAACTGCCTTATAAGAGTGTTACAGTCCTCTTGAATTCGTGACTTTGGTTCTAAACAATGCTGAAGAAGTGGACATTTTAAACTTTAATTCTTTGATCTGCGGAATCTTAATAACATGTTACAGGTACAAGTTTTTATATAGTCTTTTTTACTTTCTGAAATTTCTGTTTGTCTTTCCTTATTTGAGACGTGACAGGAGAAAACTAACATGGTGATTGTGCGCCCAGCGCCGACTCAGATCAGCATGTGAATCCGCCCAGTCTGCTCTGACTCTTCACTAAGCGATTAAAGGGTAGCTAAGGGTCTCAGCTGCATCCATGCGGATAGCGAATACACTGATCAGATTGGGCAGATGCCCAGGCTGATCTGAGTCTACGCTGGGCGCACAACCACTTTGTTGGTTTTGTCCTGTCGCGGCTCATTTATCTGTTTTGTTATAATAATAAAGGACACGACAAAATCAACAAAGTGGCAAGTGCGCCCAGCGGTAACTCAGATCAGCCTGAGCATCCGCCTATTCTGATCAGATTCTTTGCTGTCCGCATGAAGCTAAGTTAGACCCTTAGTAACCTTTAAAGCACACAGCGAAGACCGAGTCTTATCAGACTGGACTCTGCTCAGGTTGATCCGAGTCTTCGCAGGGCGCACATGCCACTTTGTTTGTTTTGTCGTGTCGCGGCTCAGATTCAGTTCCATGATTTACTGAAAGAGTAAGTTCAAATTTAAGCTAAAGTATGGATGAGTTCAGTTCAACTTATAGCAATCACGGGGATCCAACCGACATGAACAGCTTCTCTCAAAGTCAACTCACGTCACTATCACCGTCCTATGAGATTCTTGAAAGCTCGTAAAACGACAGTAGGTAGGCCTACATAGCCCAACAAAACCTTATCAGTGCTCGCAGAGACTGACAACATAGGGGTAGAAACACGGGAGTGTGTAGAGGGGACAGCACAGGGTAGGACCCCTTCCCCATATCACCAACACACATTAATGTGGGCCCGGATAGCATAGTGGATAGAGCACTCGCTTTCCACCTCTGCGGCCCGGGTTCGATTCCTGACGTCGTCATGTGTGTGGGGGGAGGGGGGGGGGGGCCAGTGGTAGCCCGTCCGAGGTCGGCGGTTTTCTCCGGGTACCCCGGTTTCCTCCACCAGTATAGGACCACTAACGCGCCAATATCCGTGCCATCGAGAGTATTTAAATAAGTTCGCGTGAGCTTTCAGTGCAACTGATGTAAAATAAATAAAGTTTACATTTACTTTTTTTAACACAGCCAATGATAATTTGGGAATTCGAGTTGACCGTGACAAGGAGTTTGCCCCCCCCCCCCCCCCCCCACACACACACACATACACTCACACACACACACACACAGACACACCACCACCGCCACACCACCACCACACCACCACCACTACCCAAAATAAATAGTTTAGGTGTTTTAGGCTGGTCTCATGGATATTCGGCACGCCAAACATGAATACCATTTCATCTGATCATGGGCGTGTCTGAAAAGAACTCAACCTGGCCTCTGTCTTCAGAAAATTCTACTTCAGAAACTAATTAATGGAGAATGAAATTGATCGTAGGGTCTCTTAGACTTTGATAAAATACAGAAAAGGAGTTTATGAATGGAAGTTCTAAACCAGTCCCGGTTTCGATACCCGTCCGGCCACTTACTTTTCAAAACGGACAATCGTCAGTTACTGGCAAAATTATTTGCACTTAGTACTTGTTAACCGCCTAGGGGTCTAAGCCTGCCCAGGAATAGTGTAGTTAGGTAAACTGACCGTCCCGACATGATCATAGCTGTTTACCGTGGACGTAAAGCAACAAAACAACAACAACAACATAAACCAGTAATGCCCAGTGAACTCTTCTAGCTCACAATGCAAACTGCTCAGTACAGTCCTTTGACCGGTTTTGACGCACTTTTAATCGATTGTGTGGTACACTATAATTTTGGGTTATTCTTTGATTTCTCTGTACCAGAATATATCTAAAAGCCTCTTCTCTAAGGCATATTGTTTTCGTGCAGAAATTATTTAAGAGTCCTAGAGAAATGTTACAATAACCTAACGTGGTCTTTTAGCCTATTCCGGCGGACTTTTTCAGTTTCGACGGACCAGTATATCATTTGCCAAACAGTGAACGTAACACCTCGGGTTCCGAAACGGTAAACTGATTAGTTATTACTAGCCCTGTGTAAGATTATTTCATGCAAAAAGCAGCTTTTTGATATCACGATTATTCGAAACAACAAATTAGATATAGCTCTATACCGAAAAATTAATTCAGTCATTCAGTGGTCCGAAAACGTAACACTCAACGTTGTTGCCATGAATTCAGTGACCAAAGGATGCCATTATTTCCAAATATTTACACCAAATTGTCTTTTACATTAAACTCACATCGAATACACTAATCGGCATGGCGAGAATCACACTGGGTACCTTGGAAATAAAATTCCGTGAAAGCAAAATATTTATCCACCGGAATAGGCTAAATAGGCTGATGACTCATAAATTGAAATAAACAAAGCAAACAATTTTATTTGCCTTCGGCATTTATCAGCAGAGATTCCTTATAGAATGAGGAATCGACATATTAATATTTTCACCACATATCTGTTTACACAGATATTGTCCTGACCGTTTTTCATAGTTAGTCTGAAAACGCATCCCTTGTCTAGCAAAATATGCAATGTTTACATGTTTCAACCCCAGTTTTTGGCACCTTTAATACAAAAACAAAATCTATTACTATATGTGGCTTTGACAAGTAGGTGTTGCCGAAAGTGTCTACATATTTATTTTGCCGAAACATTGTTTACCGCCGGAGATAGAATCGAAATACTCCCAAACAGGCGAGTACGTCGGAATAGGTTAAACCACTGTATTTAATATAAAGGGTGTGTCATTTTAGTGCAAACAGAGAAAGTTCCGATCAGACGCCACCGTGGTTTTCGGATTCTCATCTATGTCTACAACATTTATATTTGCATGTATGAATGGGTTAAAGAACAGAATATACAAAAATATACCCAGGAAAGGCCAAAACCACCTCGGGTACAGACGCTGGACCACAATCGACCCGAAGAAAGGCCATTGTGGTCTAGCACCAACGTTCTGTAACAGAATTAGTGGAGGAGGGGCGGTAGAGGAGGGTTCATTCATTTAGTCGGAGGCCCAAACCGTCGTATAACTGAGGGAAGCGAGAGAAGAGTTCTACCTTCATACTACATTATATCAGAAGACTATTCTATGGTGGGAAAAAGCCAGGGTTCGTATTTATACAACGACTTAAGTCGTTGCTATGCGGTTGCTATGGCTAAATATCTATAAAGGAGATTCCCTACAACTATGAAATTTGGTCTTACAAAGACTGTTCCTCCAGACCAAATTTCATAGTTATAGGGAATCTCCTTCAAAGAAATTTAGCCTTAGCAACAGCATAGCAACCACTTAAGTCGTTTTATGAATACGGCCCCAGAAGTATTTCTCAGCTGCACAGGGGTATTTCCTAGCTTGGTGAAACCACCATGACTCCAAAGGGAACATCCAACCGCAGGGGCGTAACTAGGGGCAATTTCATAGTACGCACAACCATGTTTTATTCTCTACTTCCTGAAGGGAAAGCTAGTATTTCAGCCACTTTGGTAATTGGTATTGAAATCTTGTCTAATTTATAAATTTTCAGCATGCAAATATGCAGGTGCGTTTTGAAATTTTGTCAATTTTGACAAAATTTCAATACGCACTTGCGTATTTGCCGTATAGGTAGCTACGCCCTTGAACCGTTCATATTTGCCAGAACTGATGCGTCCACACGGATTGGAATCTGCGCGGCAGAGGTATGTTGCCAGTCTGGAGACACCCCGTTACCGACTGAGCTATTGGGGCGCCCTTTTTGTAAGCAAAATTAAAATGGGAATAGATAAGTTTCTATGTATGCACTGATATTCTGTGTATTTATAATAATAGGACGAAACAAAATCGGCAACGTGTAAATGTTTCGTTGATATTCAATCGTGTAGAAGAATTCCGTCTGATATTTGGCCTAAAACACTGGTTGGGAGCGTACAGTACATGTGCACCGTTGTCCGATGTGTATAGTGGGCAAATCTTTGTCCGTTGTTATGACCTTCAGGGTGTGTTTGTGTGAAATGTGTTTTCTTTTATTGTTTGGATGTAAACCACTTGGTAAGAGTGTTTTCTCTATTTATGTTTTCCATTATGGTCATCTTTGGAGATGGCTAGATGTTGCTTTCTTTGCTCTAAATTCGTATTTTCATCTGCAAATCACTGGTGTTTGTAATCAGATCACGTCACGTGTAACCAGAAAATCGGCCGAGTTAGCGTTTTAATTCGAAAAAAATGTTAGTTAGTCCCTTTTTAAGATAGATTACTGATCTATTAAGAGATTTACCCATGATAAGTATCCTTTAGGTACGGGACGATTCCACAAGACAAGCAAAGCTGAGCATCCCCAAATTTTTCTGACTGTATGGGATGTCTCACTGACAATCGGTTTTACGACCCACGATACAGAATAGTGTTTGACCCCTCTTTTGTTTTCTTTGAAAATAATTGCCCTTACCTAGCATGATAGCTAACAAGATTAATTAATCCTGAACCTAAATACACCATAAAATATTTCTAAAGAAAACACGGTTGTTTCATATACAATTGATGGCAAAATTTGAAGAAATGGTACCGGCGCAGATTTCGAAATCGAAAGTAGAGTAGTGATTTTCTCAAATTAAATGTGAAAATAAAGCATATCATAACAATTTACAGAAAATTAAGGTGACATGTCGAAAAGATCTGTATTAAGGCTTGTCGAGCAAGCTGTTCTACATATACTCAATGATTTTAAAATACAAAAATAAACAATTTTGAAACTTACCCGACATATTGGGACAAAGATGCGTCCACTATACAGATCGGGACAACCGGTCACTTGTACTGTACGCTCCCACCCAGTGTAAAATGGCCAAACGTTGAAGAAAGAGTCTAGATCGGTTATCCCCGTTGAAATACATACATGTATTATCCTCCGTCGAAGGCAAAGGGGGATATGGCAATAGTCTGCGTCCATCGGTGCATAAGTTACACATTTGTCCGGAGCATAACTCAAAAGCAGTGAAGGGTTTCTTTTGAAAACTTCAAACATTGACAGAACACGTTGGGGGTCGGTGCAGAGTACAAGAACCATAACCTGCCGCAAGTACTTACGAAGTTATATCCCTTCCTAATGCTTGCACTAATAAGCTTTTCCGGAGGATATTTGAAAGTACTGGGAGGAATCGAATGAAACTTCATACATTGACAGAGGTCAGTGAGAGAAAGTGCTGTATGCAGGCTCCATAACCATTCATTATTTCCCTTCCTATTTTTGATAAGCTTGTCTGGAGCATAACTTGAAAATTATTTTGGGGGATAAAATGAAACTTAATACATGGATAGAGGGCACTGACAGAAGGTAAAGAATGCAAAAGTCATAACCCTATCCAAGTTTCTTTTCCTGTTTTTAATAATATGCTTGTCTGGAGCATGTCTCTAAAGAATTATAGGGAATTCACATATATGACCCTGTCATGGGTATAGTTTTGGAGTAATTTCGCCTTCCTATTTTTTTTTGCAAGAATAGATGTCTGCAGATCATATATCTGAAAATATATATTTAAGGGAACTGAACGAGACTTAGGGCAATAAGAGAAAGTGAAGAGTACAAGAAGAATGATCCTTTGACAAGTCATTTCGGATTGATTTTCCTTTCTGCTCTCTTTGCAGTAGTATGCTTGCTGGAGCATATCTCTAAAACTAATAAAGGAAATAAAACTTGGTATATTGACGGATGGATATGAGACTAGGGACGTGCAGAAAGCAAGAACCATAATCATATCATCAGTATTTACGGAATTAGTTTTCCTTCCTAATACTTGTAATAAGGAATACTTCTGGCAAAAGAAATTGAGTAAAAAACCTCATTGTTCCTTTATGATCAGCTCCTCTGGCTAATACGTGTGTGTATATCATGATCTGTTACAAACAATAGTCAGCAAACGATATGGATGCCATGCAAACAAGTGCTTGTCAGTATAATTGTCACAGTGCAATCACTGAGAGGAGCCATAGTCGAGTGATTAAAGCGACTCGGTTATGATGCAGAAAGTCGGGGATTCGAATCTGAGTTGGGTCTGACGGCGACAGAAAGTTGTCTCTGTCAGCAGTAAATGGGTACACAGTACACCAAAGTTGGTGGCAGCTGAGCTGCCACAAGTTTGGGTGTAAGTTATCGCAGTTGTATGCTCGGTAACTTTTCACCCAGATAATATGGGGTAATTAAGCACCAGACGATCCAGAGAAAGTTTACAGCATAGTGTGTCTGATCTTTATCACTAGTTTAACTGTAACACCATTTTACGAAGGAAATGTTTCTTGTTAAAGTTGAGAGGTATTATTTTATTACACGTACTGTAAATATTGGTATGTAGAACTGATCAAGGCTTTGATGCCCCTTTTTTAAGAGTATAAATTACCATTATTCAGTGGTATTAAGATGCTGCCATTTTCCAGTGGTAATGTTAGAGCCTTCGTTAAAAGCAGGTGCAAAAATTGCAGTTTCTACTGGATTTTGTATGAATTCTTCATTAAACAGAAATGATGTTTATACTGAAATAGATTTTACCTTATTTTCATCACATTTAGCATGAGTTTCATTACGTACAAAACAAATCTATTTTCGATATTGATTTGTAAAACATTTATGCCGTTTTAAGCTATATGACACGAAAGAGGAATAAATAATATATGTCACTCATGTAACTTGTCTCAAACGTCTAGTTACATGTTTACCTTACATTTTGGTGAAACAAAGCACCAATATTTATAAGTGAAACAGAACACAGATAAGCTGGAAAGATAACACTGTAAAGGGCTAATTATTTTGTATACTTACCATAACAAATCGTTACCCTTGATTCGAAGAAATGTCATACCGATATTTCATTATCACAGAAAAAGTATTATTTTTCATAGTTACGTCGCCCTTAAACATTTTTACTCTGTAGTAAATCTAAAATTACGCTATAAAGTAGCAAACCTTACACCATAAATGGTGTATTATTACAAACACCCAATGATACGAATCATAACTCGTTTTACAGAAATGTTACACAAAATACCAAATTTGTAGTGCTACACCAAATTTTGAGTAAACTATACAAGTTATCTGTGTAATTTTTAGTCAAAGTGTCTCTTTTACATCAAAAATGGTTATGATTCAAGTTCACACGAATTTTAGTATAAACCATTGCCTTTATGGCTAAACTTACAGTGTACCTTTCTCGAATCAGGGAAGGACATGGCTGCAAAAGGAGAGGAATGGGCTCCGCCTTTCATTTGCTGTGCCCAAGATACAGTGGGTCTCTAAATTCCACTGCCCCCTACGGCAGCTAGGCTATGGGAAAACTTTACCTTTACCTATACAATGCAACCTTTTTTTAAATTAAGGATTGCACATTACATTTCTTTCAGTTGTACTTTATCACAATATGAAGTTTAAATCCCATTTAGTAGTATAAGCGTTATGCTGTGGACATCGTTAGGTAATGAAGGGTAATAACTGCATTTAACTTAGGTAGAGTTACAATTATTGTACACATCACTTCGTTTAATTGTATAAACCATTGTTAGACCTTTTACTAAATTCCATCCAATACCTTCCCAGTATTTTCCGCAAATAGCATCTGTGATCCTTAGGGGGAAAGGTGGAAAATGAGAGGAAAAAAAACGAAAAAAAAAAAAGATGTCCTTGTATGATACAATGGCAAAAAAGAAAATCGTTTTTTTTTTTTTTTTTTTTTTTTTTTCCTCTCATTTTCCCCATAAGGGTCACAGGTATGACCAAGGGCGTAGCTACGTATACGGCAAATACGCAAGTGCGTATTGAAATTTTGTCAAAATTGACAAAATTTCAAAACGCACCTGCATATTTGCATGCTGAAATTTTATAAATTAGACAAGATTTCAATACCAATTACCAAAGTGGCTGAAATACTAGCTTTCCTTTCAAGATGTAGAGCATAAAACATGGTTGTGCGTATCATGAAATTGCCCCTAGTTACGCCCCTGATGACACCACTACCCGTGGTCTGTTGTTTGCTTTTCATCCCACCGTCCTCAAAATGAGCCGCGACGCGACAAAACCAACAATGTGGTTGTGCGCCCAACGCAGACTCAGATCAGCCTGGGCATCCGCCCAGTCTGATCAGAGTCTTCGCTGTCCGCATGGAGCTAGCTTAGACTCTTAGCTACCGTTTAAGCGCTTAGCGAAGAGTCTGATCAAACATGTTGGATGCCCAGGCTGATCTGAGTCTGCGCTGAGCGCACGACCACTTTGTTGGTTTTCTCGTGTCGCGGCTCAAATGGAGTCCATTGCAGAAGTTTAAGGTGTATGGGTACACCTAGCACATGTTTTCGCACTATTTTTACGAAGGGGAACAACTGTGTGACTTCTGTTTGTTTTCTAGGACGATGTAACCCTTCCAAAAAAAGGTCTACCCTTTAAAGAAAGAATCTTTGCTTCTATAGAGGAGAAATTTTTTCCTTTAAAAGTAGACACCTATTCAGAAGGGGGAGGCAAAAAACGGAAATGGCAAAAGTTGCTTCCCTTGAATGTTTACCCATTTGCCAAACAACAACAACAACAAGAGCTGTCGCCTGACAGCATAGCTCGCCTGAATAGGTGCTTGCCCATCACACAGTCGCTATGGTGGTGTGGACTGCTATGTATAAAACTTCAGGCAAGCATGTCCATAATGACAACACATTTATAAACAAAAGCTATCTCAGAAATGTCTTAAAGTAAAAAAAAATCCACATGAAATTTCAAAGTCCATGAGCTTGAGGTCAAAGAACTAATGGGTAGGGGGGATGAGGGCAGGGCTAGGATGTATCAAAGCCTTTAACCGTTATCTAACATCAGTCCAAGTATTAGTATCAACTGAGTCCATTGTGGCACTGTGAAATTATGTCTTCATTAATATAAAACTAATCAAAATCTTTAAGACAAAACTCAAAGTCCATGACCTTGACATCAAGGTCATCCAGTCGGGTAAGTATATAGTGTTTTGTAAAAACTCAAAAAAGTGTCTAACATCAGTTCAAGTGTAAACTAAATCTCTGCCAAGCATTATGAATCAGTACGCAATTAGAAAACTTTAATAAAGACCAAATTTCCTAAGTCCCTGACCTTGACATCAAGGTCACCGAGCAGGGCTGGGGTAGTACTCTGTAAAACTTTGGACTAATATCTAACTACAGTGCAAATATAAAAAGAATTCATCTATGGTTTCAGGAGATATGTGCCATTAAAAACTTTAACCAAAACATCCAATCAATAAAAAGACAATTTTCTAAGTCCATGACCTTGACATCATGGTCACTGAGGGGGGTGGGGGTAGTACCTTGGAACCCTTTAGACCAATATCTAACTACAGTGCAAGTATCAAAGGAATCAATCCATGGGTTTAGGAGATACTGGGCTTTAGAAAACTTTAACCAAAACATCCAGTCCCAAAAAACTCCCAATTTTCTAAGTCCATGACCTTGACATCAAGGTCAAGGAGTGGGATGGGGGTGGTACCATGTTAAACTTTGGACCAATATCTAACTACAGTGCAAGTATCAAAAGAATCCATCCATGGGTTAGGGAGATATAGGTCTTTAAAAAACTTTAACCAAAACATCCAATCCGGACGCCGACGCTGACGAGGACGCGGACGCTGACGCGGACGCGGACGCGGACGCGGACGCCGTGGTGACAACAATAGCTCTTCCTGAACTTTCGTTCAGGCAAGCTAAAAACCTATAAGTAATGGTATTCGCTTAGTAATAAAAAGCGAATACCGTAATGGTATTCGCTTTTTATTACTATTATAGGTTTTTGTCGTTGTTGTTGTTGTTGTTTGAGCATAAAAATGGAGCAGGTGCACACAAAAAAGTTTCAACTATGATAACCGCACTGTCACCACACAATTTGTAATAACGACGCAATATGTAATAAACTTATTATAAATTGAGTCGCCGTGACTTTTTCGGCCGACCGCAACATCAATTACACGTATTGAAATATATGTGCACACAGTACCTTGTTATTGGCTGGAGGAAACTGTTGGGCCTACGTAATCGAAGTGCATTCCAGGTTTAAAAAAATCATTAAAGTTGCACTGCAAAAAAGCCCATAGATTTGAAGGTTGGCAACTGGCTGCCTGGCCTTTACCGTAAAAAGTACGAGATAGTACCGCGTAAGTTTTTACTATGGAAGACGATTGCACTGTACATATAAAACCTTGATTTATATCCGCATTGAATTTGTCATTAAAATCAAATGCGGAATTAAAACAAGGTGTTTGTTTCCATCTTAAAAAATTATGGTACTATCCCGTACTTTTTACGGTAGAAGGCCTTTCAGATTATAAATTATTAAGTTATCCGAAACGTCATAAAAATGAAATAGTTTGGTTTTACAACGCAGAATGCAGATGGAATCGCAAATAGTGTGGACCATGATCAGACTGCTCCTTTTGGAGCAGTCTGATCTGGGCCTGCACTGTTTGTTCAGACCTATCTGTCCCAATACACAGAATTTTACGGTATATAGTCTTACTCATCACATTTTTTATTTTGGGTTATTTGCTAAGCGGCACACAGCGTAGACCCTGAATAAACTGCTCTAGGGACAAACTCTTAGATGTACATTGCTGAGAAATGTCTTCCCATGTTATTTCAGTTTTGAAGGAATTCGACCTCATGGTAAAGAACGATGCTTTGTGCCAATGCTTGCCTGTTCACATTCCTGGCGAATCTATAGTCCGATCTACAGGCGCTAAATGAAAATTTCTGGCTGTTTGCAAAGGCGAATTTTCTGCGTAGTTTGGCTCATTCGAGCTGTAAACACTTTTGTCAGCATGGTTATAAACTGGGTTAATAAATTCACTGGTAAAATTATTAGGTTGGATATGGTAACAAAATATTTTTGTTTTATTTTTTCTTATGTTGCTTAATGTTGATTTATGGGATTACCTGCCATTTACATGATCCGTAAAAACTAAAAGTACAGGGACAGAAATTTCAGAGCAAATAATGTAGATCCAGATTAGGCTGTTCCTAGAACAGCTTGATCAGGGCTTGCGCAGTTCGCCATTTAGCAAGATCAAATAACCAAAGGTAAAAATATTCAGTACAAAAATGTTGGGCAATGACCATGTATATAGCCTAGCTGGACTGTGGCCCCGTAATGCTCCAATACAGAGGGTTGTAGACTATATACATTAAATTTGAGCCGCGACACGACAAAACCAACAAAGTGGTTGTGCGCTCAGCGCAGACTCAGTTCAGCCTGGGCATCCGCCCAGTCTGATCAGAGTCTTCGCTGTCAGCATGGAGGTAGCTTAGACCCTTAGCTACCCTATAAGCGCTTAGCAAAGAGTCTGATCAGACTGGGCGTATGCCCAGGCTGATCTGAGTCTGCGCTGGGCGCATAATCACTTTGTTGGTTTTCTCATGTCGCGGCTCAATTTATATCATTTTTTTCTAATATTGGACAGCTTAGATAAACAATCACATTCCTTCGTATTCAGCATTCAGATTTTTTCTGAAATATACATCCTTTTATGTCCTAGCATTCTGTCACAAAATTCCATCCTTATAATTGATAAGTTGGCGACAGGTTAATGACTTGGTCATCGCCGTTTGACAGATCT
This sequence comes from Ctena decussata, assembly GCA_963989385.1. Taxonomy (NCBI): domain Eukaryota; kingdom Metazoa; phylum Mollusca; class Bivalvia; order Lucinida; family Lucinidae; genus Ctena; species Ctena decussata. Next base: position 23,952,882 of record OZ022502.1, read on the forward strand.
GACAGCTTAAGGCCGTTTGACGCCTTGTTTTTGCGGAAGCGAACACCGTTTTTACGCTGGGAGTGACGGTAACGTAGGCCTCACATGGGATGTGTATTGAAATCACCGAAATTTCAATGAAATTAGTAAACATTTGATTCATTTAGTCGTCAGTTTGGATTAAAGTGAGTTATGAACTATTTAAAACAGAACCAATGTGACAAATGAGTGATTTAAACAAAGTTGGATTCTTTTTCGAACAACTTCATTTGGTTCGTTTGAGTAAATCTATCTATCTATCTATCTATCTAGCTATCTATAGCAGACCGGGTTCGAGCCCCGCTTGAGGCGAGAATCTTTCCTACCGTAAACGGGGTTCCATTGCACACAGCCTTTCATTATCATCGTCGCATCGTCCTGTTATGACTGAAATACTGTTGAAAAGGACGTAAAGTCGCAAGTCCTCTATCTATCTATCTATCTATCTATCTATCTGTCTGTTCTTTTCGTATTTCGACGAGAATGTTGTAATAGAAACGCGGTGTCTGGCGAACGCATTTGGGGTTGTGACAGCGCCTTGTTATATAACTTCTATGCTGATCATTGTTATAGTTCGTCAAAGTGTCGGTAGCAGCTTTGCCGAATTCGAATCAAACGCGTCTTGGAATGACAAATATTATGGAAGATGCATGTGCTGGGGTATTATGAGCCGCAACGCGAAAAAAAAGTGGCATGTGCGCCCAGCGAAGACTCAGATCAGCCTGGGCATCCGTCCAGTCTAATCACAGGCTTCGCTGGGCGCATGGAGCTAGCTTAGACCCATAGCTACCCTTTAAGCGCTTAGGCAAGAGTCTGATCAGGCTGGGCGGATGCCCAGGCTGTTCTGAGACTGCACTTTGCGCACAACCACTTTGTTATAACAGTTCAAGTGATGCCATCAAAAAGCGTTCCAGACAAAATGGGGATATGATAATTCTTAGATTTTTGCAAAAAATCTAAGAATTATCATATCTCTACTTTGCAAAAGAATTATCATATCCCCACTTTGTCTCCACATTTCACATTGTATTCCTATGTAATTGCATATAGCACTGGACAGACTTTCAACAGGTAAGCTCTCGGATAAACCCGTAAGTCGCTATCGGTAATTTCCGCCGTATTGAAGCATAATATTCCCTATGTTGCCTCAGTTGCCATGAACTTACATGCCTTCGTGATCTCTCGTTAGAACTACCTCGGCTTGGCGGTTTTAATGAGGGTCACAATGTGCTTTTTGTGGAGGAGCCCCGGAAAACGTTCCCGTTTAAGAATGACTCTGGCTAAAGTTCAGTTCAAAGCGGCCGCTTGGCTTGAGAGAACTTTTGGGTTCAAACCGGCTAAGGCATAGCAGAATAAAACAATGACAAAAGCTGACTCACAGCACACAGAAGCAGAGGTGATAATGGATGGATGACTTCCGATTTTACCTTCTTTTTAACGGTGTTTTAATCTAATCCGGACGATGGAAGGCTGCAGTGTGCAATGGAACCCCGTTTAAGGTTGGAAAGATTTCCGCCTCGGGCGGGTCTCTACCCTAGGCGCTACATCAGCCGGCCGGCGCTTAACTTTCTAAACTACCGGGGCTCCCCATTGTAACAGAGTTAGACTCACTATATATAATGCAGTTGGGTGTACAACTACTGTGCTATCATAAAGAGGGATATCATTAATAAGAGGTCTACAGCATGAAAGATTTAGCCCATTTTCACACCAAGACACCGTCGAAATGTGGGTTCAAGTTGATGTAAAGCACGTGACATTTAACACGGACGCACGCACAGACAAACAGTGGTGATTCATTCTATATGAGCCCGTCCAGATAGAAATCGACCTTATGACATAAAAAATCGATTTTTAGGTTTTCTGTTATCTGAATGCGCATGTCATTCTAGAATAAAAAGGTAAAACCCGTTTGAAGTTATCTTGATTTTTAAGGATGGTATGGCAGTTTTAAACACACTGGTATCTAATGAATTTTGTCAGAATTCATAACATTACGTGACATCACGTTACACTGTTATGGATAGTTTTCACTTGAAATGCATATCACTATTATTAACGTTAACACAACAAACGCTTGTAATCAGTATGAGTAAATTTTCCCGTCAAAAAGCTCTAGACTTTGGTCCCGCCCTGGGACATGCCTCTTGGGATAGGTAGAAAAGATGGAAAGGCTTTGATTCAGATAAGTGTCATACCAAGTATAAACCCTATACCTCTAGCGGTAATCAAGAGATATAGTTTCCGAAGAGCAGCTTTAACAAATTCTGACTGACCGACATGCTTAAGTAATGCCGTTCGCACGTACGGACAATCCGGAAACTTCATGCTTCCGGTGCTCCTATGGCTTCGAGTGCATAAAGCCAAAAAACACAACATATCTTTTTATGTTTTAAAGGTATACTCCCTCGTATTTCGTTTCGAAATAATCACAAAATTAGGAAACTGGTTATTTGTATGCAACACAATTAAGACTTGTACACACAATCTTCAGCGAAAACATATTTGTTACGGAGGCAGCGCGATAAATCAGTGCATACTATTGTTGAATATTTACATTATCACTGCAAAGCTCTCTGTAAACCCACTTAAGTGATGCGGGAGTCAATGTTTTTACAAGTCAATAATTACATTGTGTCACGCGCTTCAGAGTGACAGCTCATCCCACTAACTAGCACGTGAAATCTACAACATGCCATGTACTTGAATGGCTAGTAAACATTGAGTGACAGCTCGCTATGCCTACTTGCACGTGCAATCTACAACAGGAGGTGGAATTTACTGTTAGGCAGTGACAATGCGGCTGTTCCAAACTATTGCAAAATTCGGCCGGTAATGTTTTTAAAACGGTTCTTATATATGTATTTCTTATTTTTGTTTATTTTTTTATTGATCAAAAGCATCGTTTAATAATATAAATATAAGGAATGAATGTTATTTTTTGAACGTTTACTGAAGTATAAACTACATCGGGCCACGAGCAAAGTTTACGTAAACCCCTTCAGGGTTCACTTACTTTGCTCGTGACCCGATGTAGTTTATTCTTCAGTAAACGTTCAAAAAATAACATTCATTTCTTAAATATTCACGAATATTTTGTCGTCACAAATTGACTGACTCCCACGTGCCAATAAAAACGCGTTTCTGCAAGCACACGTTGAATTTTATGATTGGTGGAGTAAATAACTAAACAATAGCATTAACCTCTAATCCATGCACGTGAGTTCATTTCAGCCAATAACTGTCTGAAGGCGATTCAAGAAAGGCCTTGAAATTATTCATGATATAACTTTACCCTGATAAACTATGATTGCTGGGCGTATCCAGTCTTCATTTTTTGCGCGAAAAGCGGACCGCTATTCCCGCCAATTTATTTATTTTCTTAAATTCTCCTACTTCTAGTGAACATTACCAGATAAAAGTACTTTTACAAGCGATCATTATCATGCTTAGGATATAGTTTTTCGTAAGAAATTTGAAAGTTAATAGAAATGTTAAGGGCGTTTATCTTTAAAATACTTCAACTGTTTCTTAAGATGAGTAAACAATTAACTTAAATTTTGTCATTTTCTCTTTAATAAAGCAATGAATTTGTTTGTGTGCAAGAGTCCTTCAGCAGCATTTTAACTTTAAGAGTAGACCGCATTTTTGAAGAGCTACGTCGTCCGAAGAAGCAAAAAAGAAAGTCACAAAAGTTGTTTCCCTTTGTAAAAATGGTGGGAAAACATAGACATGTACCATACACCACGACACAAGAAATATCACTTCTGCTTTGGAGCATTTGTTCAGCATACAATTTACCAGGCCCAAAGGCCGAGATTTAACAACCAGTGGACACAAAGACACTGATGCGAAGTCTGAGTTTATTTGCATACAAAATATTGCATGCATGTTCTATTAAAGTCTCCATATTCCTATCAGTTGTAAAATCGCCTAAACACAAATTGTTTTAAAAAGCAGTTCAATCTTCATGATTGGTGACAAAATGTGGGTTGATGAGCATATACTTTGCCAGATAACTGGCAAAAAGTAAAAAGAACATAATTTTGAAAACTGTCTAACTGCTCAGCAAAACACATTTTTTGTTCTAGTTTCTCCTCCAGCAAAGCAATATAAACAAGGGTAAGACAATAAATTGGGTTCAAGGCTTGTACGTTGTATTTTTACCATTTTGTTCAAGCTAAAAAAACTCGAAAGGAGTTTGCCAACTTAAAAGACTTAAATAAATTTCAACCATTTTTATGTGAAACTCAGTGACGCTTTATAATGAGTTCCTTCCCTCCCGCTTTTCCACATCCACACCTATGCCATCTTTTGGTTAAAACGGATTGCTTGGTCATATAGGCGTCTCTTTAGAAAGGGGACGTGATCCTATATTTTTTTGTCCGCAACAAAAATAAAATCATCACTATAGTATCAGGTATGGACTTTGAGCTACCAAACCGCAGAAAAGCAAACAAATCACAATTTTAAGCGAAAGTAAAACATCATTTTTTGTTTAATTTGTTAATTTATTTTTACGAAATATATACAATCCACTAACCACCAGCAATATAAACAGGGAAAGAAATAAAAATTAAAATATATATAAGCTTTTAAAAAGGAAAAATACAAAACAACCAGACGGACTTTGACTTAATCTCGCAATTTTCAACTCATGAACAAGGAATTGATCAAAATGGTTCAGGATCTCCGAAAACTGTGTTAAAATTGAAAAACGTTTTGTCTTTCACCATTTAGAGACATTAAGATTCAGACGACACTTCTTTAAGCCATCCTTTGCCGTTTGTCACCCGGCATTCGTCAGCGCTGACAGGCAGGAGAGGGTTGATCGACTGATTGTTTTGGGTTTAACTGCCCTTTGAGACAGTATTTCAGTCTATATCGGGCCGTCTCCAAGAGAGAGGGAGAAAGAAGAGAAATGATAGACGAGAGAAAAAATGTCCAATGGCAGTCTCACAGAGAGAGGGAGAAAGAAGAGAAATGATAGACGAAAGAAAAAAAATGTCCAAACAACCCCCACCCGCACTTACTGCAAGCACAGTAGGCCCTTGCCCTACAATGTTCCAAATCGGTAGGACGCACCGGCACTGGAGGAGAGGAAAAACAAATGGAGGAGAGGAAAAACAAAATTGAGCCGCGACACGACAAAATCAACAATGTGGTTGTGCGCCCAGCGCAGACTCAGATCAGCCTGGGCATCAACCCTGTCTGATAAGAGTTTTTGCAGTGCGCTGAAATGGTAGCTTAGGGCCTAAGCTACCTTCATGCGGCCAGCGAAGGCTCTGATCTGAATCTGCGCTGGGCGTACAACCACATTGTTGGTTTTGTCGTGTCGCGGCTCCAATAGTACCGCAAATTTACCTTCGACCTGGCAGTGTGTGGTATTGAAAACAAGCACTTCATGAAAACTTGAAATTGCTTTTTCACAAGATTTTAACTACATTTTGTTTGTTGTCTTGCAGTTTAGACTGAAAAATTGTAAACAACGTCAGTGAATGTATGAATACGCTGACGATGTTTGTATACCAAAACAAAGATATAGGCTTGGGATTTTTTTTTCGGTTCGGGATTTTACTTTTGATATTAATAATATAGTTATTATTATTATTATTATTATTATTATTATTATTATTATTATTATTATTATCCGAGATTGAAAATTATTTTCTTTAGATCGGTGCTGAAAATTTATGAACATGAACTAAAACGGGACCAGAACTGTCGCCAGTATCAAGCTTTTTTACGCATCTGCGAAATAAAGATTTTTTGTTCAATTTATAAAATTCGGTTTTAAACGCAAACTGCACTTTTGGTGATGCATAATGCTCCAAAGAATCATATTTCTGGATTCCTGGTAAAAATATGCGGCTACGGCAATTTCCCACACTATTAACATTCATATTAAAGTTCAGTCACATGCCGTGTGAACAGCGGGAAAAATCGTCTGACGTAACGTCAAACTTTGACGTCTTTTTTCTCAGTTTTACGTCGCGTGTCATAAGGTCGATTTCTATCTGGACGGGCTCATATAAAATACCACTTACAGAGTTTTAAATGAAAGGCGATATTGCTTTAAATAGCTTAGTGTTGAAAGTACCGCTCATGTCATCGACAGAAAGATTTCCATCTACCAGCAGGCTCAATAAATGGAAAGTTAAAAAAGCAACAAATAGAAGGGAACTTATAGTGATGTACAACCCTAACACCAATGTCTTTAAGGCCGCCATTGCAAGCATTTCGACATTTTTTGACCACCTTTTACCTTAATGTGGGAATATTGTTTACTTTGTTGTGACACAGTTTAATGAAGGAATTTCATTAATCATAATAGTATGCGCCATCATGCGACCTAATTTCGGTTGAAATATTTTCATTTATTTATTTACTGACACTGAGACTTCAGCAACAGCGAAAACTGGAAATAAAGGTCATTTTCAACTGAGTAAGATTTCTGCTTCTAATTATTATTATTATTATTATTATTATTATTATTGTCTTTATCATGAAATGAACAAATGTAATTTGTGCTGTATGCTTGCTTCCTTGCGAATCGAACGTCGCGATCAGTTTGCATAGGATCTGATAGAAAGCTTAAAGCTTATATTCGGTCAGGGCCAAGGTCACGACCTTAAACTTAAGGTCGAGGATTTTATGTGTAAGCAAAAGCTTACAAAAACAAAATTGATTTGATTTTTCTTTCTAATTACAATTCCATGAACATTATCAGTAGAAACACACGGAAACTGTGATGCTCAATGATATGATTTAAACATGTTTTCTTAGTGTGATTTTTTCAGTTTGATATTATACTTATATTAAGGAATGATTGTGAACCGATAAGTCAGCAGACATCGTCATCATGACGAAAGAATGCCATTAATAAAATGCTGTTTATCTTGACAATTCCAGGCCATGTACATAAGATGAAGACTATAACGTGATTTCTCTTATTTTATTTATTTATTTATTTTTCAGGTTAGCCAGAGAAGGGTCATCAACGACGTCACTGTGTCTACGTGTCACGTGATGGGCAACGGTAGGTTCTGTCATATTCTATCTTTGAATAAATAAGTTGTAACTCACAAAAATGGTGCGTAACGCATATGCGAACAGCAAAGCCAAAGGCTCACACCAGCCTGCGCATACGCGCAGTCTGGTCAAAGACTTTGCCTTTCGCACACAACATGTATGGACCCTAAGAAACCTACAGGCAGAAATTGTAGTTTCTATGTAGACATTAGACTTCGCTAATCGCAGATACCTTAACCTTCCTGTTTGCAGGATGCGGTTCATTAATGAAATGCAAAGCATCACGATCAAAATGTGTCAAAAGGCTCGTTCGAATAGCCGAAACGCATATCAGCCTGCGCTAATTGTAGAGACTGACAGAAACTTTTCTCTTCAGTCATCCATAGATTATTTATGCGAAAAGGCAAGATTCTGATCTCAGTTCATGCGAAATGGCCCTTTGCGAAAGGTCACGTGGTTTTTCCCCCGGGAGCTCCGGTTTTCGCCAACCTCTGCTTAACTATTGGCTCGATATGAGTGAAACAGACTTGAAAGAGCCGTAAAGCAGATATAAAATGCTCCTTTTTAGTCGCTATGTTCAACTAAAGAATTGAAGCAAAATCACTTTAATAAAAAAAGGTTAATATATTCGTGTCGGATTCTATAGACACTTTTTTTTTCTTCTGTTCACGAAACTATTATGATTAACCGGTGAATGAAGACTTTTATAGTACCTTGATTATTGCAGGTGCTGTCAACATTTGCACTGCGCCCACACTTTAATGTCGACAAGATATTTATACATGATCATAAATAATGTCAATTATTCTATTAATACCAATTACTAGTCACACTGATGAAGTTATGACCTCATTTCGTCCACTATATAGGTCTAGTAGGAGATGGAACACCGTCACTAGACGGACACTCCGTCACTAGACGGACACTCGGCGCCTGGTGTGTGCAACAATGGTTACGTGCCGCTGAGCGATTACGAATTGAACAGAACAGAACAGATTCCGTCACCATCCCATCTCTTCTTTAACATGGAGAGGACACGGATGAACAGACTCGGTCGGTGCCAGGAGCTGCAACTTACGGAATCGTTCAGCTGAGCCTCCTTATGAGAACGGGGGTGGGTGGGGGAGGGGGCTCCACATGGCCTGTGAAAAGTTTCTATGGCCAGAAATACATGTAGTAGCAAATATTTAAACCGCCAAAATGATTTAAAATCCCCCAAATACGTCGGCAAGACTTAAATACACATTTTACTAGAGTATTGTAGAATATCTCTATCACTTCCAGTGGATGTGCCCGGATCACACCGAAACAGTGTGGCGTAACTTACCTGTCTTGACCGATCCGGTACTGTGCAAAGTGGCCGAGAATTTGATCGACAGCAAATGATCCCATTGTTAGTGACCGTCGACCGAGCTGATACTGCTGTCGATTACCTCGGTTGACAGCATTGTAAAGAAAACACCTTCCTTTAATTCCGCATTTCATTTCTTTATATAAAAACAAATGCGGAATTAAAGCAAGGCTTTTGCACAATGCAGAGCCACAACACGAGAAAAACAACATAGTGGCACTTGCGCCCAGCGAAGACTCAGATCAGCCTGGGCATCCGCCCAGTCTGATCGGAGTCTTGGCTATGCATTTAAAATGTAACTAAGGGTCTAAGCTAGCTCCATGTGGACAGCAAAGACTCTGATCAGACTGGGCGGATGCCTAGGCTACGCTGAATCATCGCTAGGCGCACATGCCACTTTGTTGGTTTTGTCGTGTCGTGGCTCAGTTATTTTCTGTATCAATAGTAATGGTACTGTCCTGTATTTTTACGGCAAAAGGCCTGGCAGCAAGTTGACAGGTCTTTTACATTTAAATCTACGGGATTTGTTTACAGTGTGTGTGTGTCTAGAGAAAGTAAGACCGACGGGTCCCATATATTCTATGGATATTGTGTAGGTTTTACTTGAGACTTCTCAATTATCTTTCTTGTTAACTTAGTGACAATGAAGATTTTACGGTAGAATAACTGGAAACCAACTGCAAGTCCATTTCCCGTTATTTTTACGGGCGCCCGTAAAAAATGCAAGAACCATCACGCACAGTAGGATACATTTGAACGGATGTTGTTTTAGTCATACATGTATAGCCCTTCAACACTATAAATTTATTTTCGAGTGCGACCAGTTAACATAACACTACCATATCGTGATTTCCGAAAATGTCTTACAGACAAACGCCCGTAAAAATAACGGGAAATGGAATGGCAGCTGGTTACCAGTTATTCTACCGTAAAATCTACGGATTTTTTACAGTGTATATTTTCGTATGTTTTGCAGGTATTTCGCATGCGGCATCGCCAAGCAAAGATAAAGCTAATCTGGTTGACGAAGGTCACGCCGGGCAGTTTCACAAAGTTTTGGTGGAACCCGACTACTCCCTACCAGGTCCACCAGTGGTCAAAGAGGACCCACACAATACTGCAACTTTAAAAATAGGTTAGTTGAGCATGGCAAGTTTCACAAAAATCAAAAAGGGAATTGAGCGAAGAGTCATATCAGCTTGCACATCCTAAGCTGCGTCAGTCTTTAGTGTTAATTCACACATAATTTACATCATCTTCGCAAGCCAAGGGTACTAAGTCCACTTTGTTCCTTACGTACAAAGTGGACTTAGTACCATTGGCTTGCAAAGATGAACTGACCTAGAGTTATGCTGTATGTGCATTGCAGAGACATAATTTGATATGAACAGCTCTTTGACAAAACTTGCAAACAGAATGCCCAGCCGGGCCTGTGCGAATGGATAGTATGGTCTGGGCTTGTACGGAAACATTTGTGCCATAATCACACAGCACCAATTTTAATTCTGACTGTTTAGCATCTAACAAAAGTTATTATTTACTCGATATCCATATTTTAAGCCTACCCATGCACATTCATGCACTCCAAACGCCGTTTTACCAGTTTTCTAAGGTTAACATTGTCATTGAGGGCGTCCTACTTGTATTGGCATAAATTAAGACATTGATATACGGTACTTGCAGTAGGTACGGGTTATGTGTTTTTTGTGTTATATATATATATTTTTTTTTTTTGGGGGGGGGGGGTCTCTATTTTATCTCACAGGCCGCCGATACAGACTCAAAAACTGTAAAACCAAAACCAAAACTAACTAACCACCGTTTAACCTCATGAAAACACTATTTATTTTTGGCCAAATTTTATTTTAACACGCACAATTTAATTCAAATTCTTTAAAATGCATAATAACAGGCTCCTATTTAAACTTTATTGTAACGCATTGTTGCTTTATGATAAAACTGTACATCAAATACTTTGGGGCTATAATTTGTGTCATGTACTGAGGGGAAAATAAGCCTTAACGCAAATGCGAACTGCGAGTCCTAGTCAACCTGTGCACAAACTTAGTATGATCACGGCATATAAAATCTGCACGGGCAGTAGTCTGTTAAAGCGAACTGCGCTTGTCCTCCTCAGACTGCGCACTTTTCGGGCGCAGGCTGATTTCGCATGAGCCTACGCCTTAAATTTTCGCACGAGGTAACTTGTTTGTGAAGCCTTTCGGCTACCGTGCATGGTTACAAAATGAAGTACCAGTTTACTATCAAAAAGATAATTTTGTGAAAAAAAAAAATCCTCAGTTTTGAACTGTCATATCATGGAAAAAAATCTGAACCGGTAAACATCCTTGTAAGTGTACGCATATATTGCGCTATAATTACGCACTTTGCGGTTCTTGTAGAGCCAGTTATTGTGTGAACTAACCGTCAAGGCACCTAGAGGAGTGTGCGTATGCACAAGCTGATCTGAGTCTACTCTATTCTCAAACGCCAGCCTATGTTTTCCCATGATTCAAACGGTAGATCGAATATCAAGCTCCATTGCTGAGGCTAATTTCCCCACCTGAGATGTGTCATGTGAAAATGTGCGAACAGGGAGGTCCTCATCAGACTTCGCGTGTGCATAGTCTGATCTGAATCTTGCACTAACATTCTATGGATCCTACTGCTGAACAAAGCGCGAAGACTATGCTTCCTGTGTGAAAATGCACAGACTGATTTGAGCGTTCGCAGTTCGCACACCACTATAACAGGTATAAGACCCCTTTTTAAAGATGACAGGCCCAGGGATCATTTAGTATTAACCTAGAGTAAGAAACCTGAGCTAAAAGAGATCACAAAACTACTGTTTGTAGTAAAATGACTAAGTTTTATGCTGACAACAATATGAAGATCATATCAGGAAATGGTGTAGATATTCATATGTAGGGCGAAGGAAATTCTAAAATAGCTGTGATAAGTGTTTTAATTACTGCACTAAAGTTACTGTCCGTGATACAATGTTTTCTTACAACATTTAAGCTCAGGACTTAGACCTCTCTAAGGTGAGTTATTTTGATAGTCCGTATTTTTGCTACTGTATATGATATACAGATTCTGCCTCCCTTCCCCAAAGAGATCAATTCTCAAAGGAAAGAATTTGCTCCCTTAGGAGCAGCATCTTTACTTTTAGAGTTAACCCCACTTTGGAAGGGCTGCTCTGAGAATGTAAGATAAGGTCAATGAATCACGGCTAGCTGCAGATTGATTATTTATGTATTTATTATTTATTATTATCATTATCATTACTAGTACGCCAAAGATAACCATTATTATTATTGTTATCATTATCATTATTATTATGTCAAAGATAAACAAGATTATCATTATTGATCATTAATAATCATAAATATTAATATTATTATTAGTCATGATCAACATTGTAAATGAGAATTATGACGAAAATATCTGATTTCCCGTTGTTACCGAAATATTTGGTAGGGATTGGTGAGTTTTAGTTTCCCGAATTCGTTGTTGTTATTTTTATCATTATTTGTGTATTTATTTTCAAAGACTAAATATTCGAGAGGGGTCCAAATCACGAGCTGCCGCTGCTGTTCCCAACAGCAGCTGCTGATCTCCCAACAGCAGCTGCTACTGCGACAATAGCTGCTGCTGAGGATTTCTCTGTAAATTATAGTTTTTGACTAAAATTCATGCAGGAAAGTATGTGTGAAGCCGTCATACTCTAATATATTGCAAATTCTACCTAATGAACGATTGCTACATGCCTGGATTTGAAACAAAAACAAAAATGCCAATCTATTGATATTTGAGAGTGCAGCTGCATGTATAGAAAGTGTGAGACATTAGCAGTTCTCGTTCATTTTACAAGTATTCGCTTTTTAAAAAAAATGCCAACGCTCATTGGGCATACCGTTTAAAAGACAAAATGTGTAGGGAAAGAGTTTTTTGTGTGTTTTTAATCAGCTAAGTGCTTGGGTGAAGCATTAATGCTAAACAATATCTTGCAATGATTTATGGTATTTATACACAAGAAAATACTGAAAAAATACGGAGAGTCAAACGTCATGTAACATTTTCAGTAGTGTTGTCATTGGGTTTTTGCAAATTTCAAACTGTAAATTCTTCAGTGAAAAGGGTTTATCCTACCATCGGTTGTCTCCTCACAGCAGGCACACAGAGTTGAATCAACACTGACTCAACGTTGATTCCACGTCGTGACATTGAATCAAGGTTGTGTCAATGTTGATTTAACGCGAGGTGCCCAGCTAACGCTTTTCTGTCCAGTCGGAACGTATAGGGAAGCTAAATGCAGCGAGTTGGATTCACGGCATATATTTCATTTATTTTTTTTTTCTTTCTTTTTGCGATAAATACACGTAACACAGACCAAGGATTGATTCGGAGACAAGTCTTAGAATGTTCGAAAGGGTCATCTGCTTAAGAAATGACATTTTCAGGTTATATTTTTTCTTTTCCCACTTTTTTCTCAGAAAAGACCTGCGATTTTACGATCTGTTCAACATGTTTCAGTCATACATGTACATGTATCTGGTCGATGGGAGGGTGATGATGATAGGTTGTGGGCTATGGAACCCCGTTTACGATTAAAAAAGACTTTTTTGCGAGAACTTAGACGTTGAAACTATGTCGCCTGATCATGTCCAACTGGCCAGAGCTCACAGTTGTAAGAGTTTGATTTTGAGAGAGTCTTTATTTAAAGATTGACAATTATAAGCAATTCCAGCAATTTACCATGTCAACTAGACTACATGTATGAAGCTTGCTTAAGGGTTCTTGAGGTATATGATAATATACTCCGCAACACCTTTTGTCCATCCGCCAGTCTATGCGTCCGTCTGTCACCAGCGGATTTCCTATATCTTACGCAAGTAATATAAGATAGATATCACCGAAATTCTATGGGGTGCCGGTTAACTTTTCATTATCGTTTTATGATATCGATAAGTGAACAAGTGCTATCCACTATACAAATAAGCGACATCCATAATTATTCATGAATATCCGTGATTCGACTTATAGATGTACAGTATTCGAAGTATGAATATCAACTAGTCTAACTACTTTATGGATATCACCGATTCGATTCATGAATATCCATAAATCGATTTATAGATATCAACAAATTTGCCCATTTATGGATATCACTAAGTCAAATTATTGATGTCAATAAATCGAAATTGTGATATTTATAATTCGAATTAGTGCTATCCATTTCTCATTTAGATTATTGGATATCCACACTTTGGATTATTGATATCCATAATTTGTGGACTGCCTGCTGTTGAAGTTAGGTAGTGATAGTGGTATCTGCTGCTACTACTGTAATGATATCTGTATTTGCCATCTATTGGTGGACTGCTTGCTGTTAAAGATAGGTAATGCGAGTGACAGCTGTTGAAACTGCTGGAGTGCTATCTGTATCTGCCATCTGTTTGGTGGACGGCCTGCTGTTAGAGATAGGTAGGGAAAGTGACATCTGTTAATACTGCTGTAATGATATCTGTATCTGCCATCTGTTGGTGGACGGCCTGCTGTTAAAATATAGGTCAGCAGCTGCAAAACCACCATCAGCAGCTGCAAAACAACCGTCAGCAGCTGTTGCTTTTATCAGACACAGCTGCAGCAGCAGCTGCCATACCGCCATCAGCAGCTGATGCTTTCCTCCAAAGCAGCATCAAAAGTTTTTCCTACTACTGATGGCAGCAGCTTATGTCCTTTTTGTTCTCCGATATCAGCAGATGATGGTGTCATTAAAAGTAACAGCAGCAGCTGCCAAAGAGCCACCTCCATCAGCTCCTGCCAAACCACCATCAGCAGCTGCTTAACCAATATCAGCAGCTGATGCTTTTATCAGACGCAGCTGCAGCAGCAGCTGCCATACCGCCATCAGCAGCTGATGCTGATTAACAGTAACATCAGAAGCTGCTTATTGTACCACTGATAATAACAGCAGCACCTGCTTATGCCACCAGCATCAGCAGGTGCCAAACTACCATCTGCAGCTGCTCATCCACCACCAGCAGCTGATGCATTTTTCAAAAGCAGCTGCAGCAGCAGCTGCCATACCGCCATCAGCAGGTGATGCTTTCCTCAAAGCAGCATCAAAATGTTTTCCTACTACTGATGTCAGCAGCTTATGTCCCTTTTGTTCTCAGATATCGGCAGATGATGGTGACATTTACAGTAACATCAGCAACTGCTTACGTTACCACTATCAGCAGCTGCCAAAGAACCTTAAGCAGCTGTTGCTTTCATCAAACAATGCAGCAAAAACTATTTTTACTACTTATAGTAGCCGATGATGCCCCTCTGTTCTTCCTGACGGCAGATGTTGTAGTTACTGATGATAACAGCAGCAGTTGCTTATGCCACCACCATCAGCAGCTGCCAAACCACCATACAGCAGTTGCTAAACCACCATCAGCAGCTGATGCTTTTATCAGATGCGGCTGCAGCAGCAGCTGCCATACCGCCATCAGCAGGTGATGCTTTCCTCAAAGCAGCATCAAAAGATTTTCCTACTACTGATGGCAGCAGCTTATGCTCCTTTTGTTCTCAGATATCGGCAGATGATGGTGTCATTAACAGTAACATCAGCAGCTGCTTACGTTACCACTATCAGCAGCTGCCAAAAAAAAAACATTAGCAGCTGTTGTTTTCATCAAAAGGTGCAGCAAAAGAAAGTCTTACTACTTATAGAAGCAATTGATGCACCTCTATTCTTCCATATCAGCAGATGATGTGGTCGCTGATGATAACAGCAGCAGCAGCTTATGCTGCCACCACCATCAGCCGCTGCCAACCACCATCAGCAACTACTAAACCACCATCAGCAGCTGATGCTTTTATCAGACGCAGCTGCAGAAGCTGATGCTTTCATCAAAAGCAGCATCAAAAGTTTTTCCTACTTCTGATGACAGCAGCTTATGTTCCTTTTGTTCTCCGATATCGGCAGATGATGGTGTCATTAACAGTAACATCAACAGCTGCTTATGATACTACCATCAGTAGCTGCCAAAGAACCATTAGCAGCTGTTGCGTTCATCAAAAGGTGCAGCAAAAACGATTCTTTATATCTTTAGTAGCAGCTGATGCCCCTCTGTTCTTCCTTATCGGCAGATGATGTGGTTACTGATGATAACAACAGCAGCTGCTTATGCCACCATCATCAGCAGCTGCCAAACCATCATCAGCAGCTGATGTTTTTATCAAACGCAGCTGCAGAAGATATTCTAACTACTAAAAGCAGCAGTTGATGCCCCTCTGTTCTTTCATATCGGCAGATGATGTGGTCACTGATGATAACAGCAGCAGCTGCTGTTGCCACCAACATCAGCAGCTGCCAAACCACCATCAGCAGCTGATGATTTCATCAAAAGCAGCAGAAAAAACGATTCTTACTTATGATGGCAGCAGGTGATGTCCCTCTGTTCTCTGATTACGGCAGATGATGTTGTCAATAAAACTATCATCAGCAGTTGCTTTGTACACCAATATCAGCAGCTGCCAAACCATCAGCAGCAGCTGATGTTTCCATCAGCAGAAGCGGCAAAAGATATTCTAACTTCTAATGGCAGCAGATGCTGTCCCTCTGTTCTTCGACATCGGCAGACGATGTGGTCACTTATATTAACATCAGCAGCTGCTTATGACACAACCATAAGCAGCAGCCAAACCACCATCAGCAGCTGATGCTTTCATCATTACCAGCATCAAAAGATTTTTCTTACTACTGATGGCAGCAGCTAATGTCCCTTTGTTCTCCGATATCGGCAGATGATGGTGTAATTAACAGTAACATCAGCAGCTGCTTATGTTACCGCCATCATCAGCTGCCAAAGAACCATCAGCAGCTGATGCTTTCGTCAAAAGATGCAGCAAAAGCTATATTTACTTCTAATAGGTAGCAAGTGTCCTTTTGTTCTTTTATATCGGCAAATGATGTGGTCGCAGATATTAACATCAGCAGCTGCTTATCACATCACCACCACATCACCACCAACAGCTGCCAAACCACCAACAGTAGCTGCTGCTGTTTTCATATAAAAAGCAGCAAAAGCTATTCTTTCTCATGATTTGCAACAGCTGATATCCCATTGTTCTCCAATATCGCCAAATGATGTCATTAATACGAAAATGAGCACCTGCTTACGACACAACCATCAGCAACTGCTAAACCACCATCAGCAGCTGATGCTTTTATCAAACGCATCTGCAGAAGCTATTCTTACTACTAATAGCAGCAGCTGAGTGTCAGCAGTTGCTGCTGTTGGATTAAATATCTGTATCTACCATCTGTTGGTGGACTGCCTGCTGTTGAAGATAGATAGTGAGAGTGTCAGCTGTGCTGCTGCTTGATTGAATATCTGTATCAGCAAGCAGCTTGTGGATTGCCTGCTGTTGAAGATAGGTGGTGACAGTGACAGCTGTTGCCGCTGCTGCATTAAATATCTGTATCTGCCATCTGTTTGTGGACTGCCTGCTGTTGAAGAAGGGTAGTGAGGGTGACAGCTGTTGCTGCTGCTGGATTGAATATCTGTATCTGCAAGCAGTTGGTGGACTGCCTGCTGTTGAAGATAGATAGTGAGAGTGACAGCTGTTGCTGCTGCTGGATTAAATATTTTTTCATGCAATCTGTTGGTGGACAGCCTGCTGTTGAAGATAGATAGTGAGAGTGACAGCTGTTGCTGCTGCTGGATTAAATTTCTATATCTGCCATCTGCTTGCTGTTGACGATAGGTAGTGAGGGTGACAGCTGTTGCTGCTGCTGTACTAGATATCTGTATCTGCTTTCTGTTTATGGACTGCCTGCTGCTGAAGACAGGTGGTCAGAGTTACAGCTGTTGCTCCTGCTGTATCAAATATATGCATCTGCCATCTGTTGGTGGACTGCCTGCTGTTCAAGAAAGGTAGTGAGAGCGACAGCTGTTGCTGCTGCTGGATTAAATATCTGTATCTACCATCTGTAGGTGGACTGCCTGCTGTTGAAGATAGGTAGTGAAAGTGACAGCTGTTGCTGCTGCTGGACTAAATATCAGTACCTACCTTCTGTTGGTGGACTGCCTGCTGTTGAAGATATGTAATGAGAGTGACAGCTGTTGCTGCTGCTGGATTAAATATCTGTATCTGCGATCTGTTTGTGCACTGCCCGTTTTGAAGATAGGTATTGAGTTACAGCTGTTGCTGCTGCTGGACAAATTATCTGTATCTGCCATCTGTTTGTGAACTACCTGCTTTTGAAGAAGGGTAGTGAGAGTGACAGCTGTTGCTGCTGCTGCTGGATTAAATATCTGTATCTGCCATCTGTTGATGAACTGCCTGCTGTTGAAGATAGGTAGTGAGAATGGCAGGTGTTGCTTCTGCTGGATTAAATATCTGTATATGTCATCTGTTTGTGGACTGCCTGCTGTTGAAGGAAAGTAGTGAGAGTGACTTCAGTTGCTGCTGCTTGAATTATATCTTTTTTCTACCATCTGTTGGTGGTTATACTCATGATACCAGGGGCTGCTTCTGGAGACGAAACTAACCTTTGCTGCTGCCTTCTGTTACGAGGGTGATAGCTGCTGCTGACAGTGGACGAAGTGATATCTGCAGTAAGTTTTAGTGAGAGTTACTACTTCTTGTGGTGAACGTGACTAGAGTGATATATTGTGCTGTTGTTTATCAACGAGTGAAAACTGATGCTGATGGTTTCTGTGATATTTGCTGTGACAACAGCAGCAGCTGTTGTATCTTCAAATTAACAGCAGAAGAAGTTATTTCATTCCTCCCCTTAGACAACAACAGCAAATCTTACTTTCCACCTAGGTTGCAGGATGCGGCTCTTTTACAACCAGCTGCAGCAGCGTGTGAATTAAAACCCCCCATAAAATCTGCTACTTCTATCATCAGAAAAGAATAAGACAAAAGCGATAAGCCGTACTAACTGCAACTGCGGCATTAGCAATTGTACCAATTAAAAACCACCATCAACAGCTAATGCTTTCGACAGATGGTGGTGCCACTAAAAACAACACCAGCAGCTGCTTATAATACCACCATCAGTAACTGACACCACCATCAGCAGCTTATGCTTTTACTTACAGCAGCAGCAAAATGTACTCTAAACACTAGTGGCAACAGCTGACATCCCTCTGATCTCCGATATAGGCAGATGATAGTGTCATTTACTCAAAGCAGCGGCTGTTTATGACACCACCATCAGCAACTGACATCACCATTAGCAGCTAATACTTAATCAACAACATCCGTTATGGTTATTCTCAATACTAATGACAGTACCTGATATCCCTCTGTTCTCCGATATCGGCAGATGGTAGGGTCACTGTCACTAATAATAACATCAGCAGCTCATTCTGACACCACCATTTGCAACTGACATCACCATCAGCAGCTGATGCTTTCATCAACAGCAGTAGTTATTCTAAATACTTATGGCAGCAGCTAATGTCCCGCTGTTCTCCAATATCAAAAGATGGTGGTGTCACTATCACTAATAAACAACATCAGGAGCTGCTTATGACACCACCATCAGCAACTGACTACATTATCAGCAGCTGAAGATTTCATCAACAACAGCAGCAAAAGTTATCCTGAATACATTATGGCAGCAGCTGATGTCCTTCTGTTCTCCGATATCGGCAGATGGTGGTGTAACTATAAAAAAACACTAGCAGCTGCTTATGACACCAGCATCAGGAACTGACTTCTCCATCAGCAGCTATTGCTTTTACTTACAGCAGCAGCAAAAGTTATTCTCAGAACTAATGGCAGCACCTGATGTCCCTCTGATCTTCAATATCGACAGATGATGTGGTCTCTGGTACAAACATCAGCATCTGCTTATGAAAACTTGCGGAGCAGCAGATGTTACTCCTGTCAAACCACCAACATTAGTGTCTGCAAATACTACAAACGGCAAAAACAGTAATATAAGCCTAAATCCTTACTATAAACAGTGGCTGACACTTTTAATAACACCATTATCACAGGCAGCATATATCAATCTTAAAAAAAAGAAAAGAATATTGAAAACATCAGCATCAATTGTCACTATCATACCACGAACAGGAGCAGCAGTGTAACAGCAACAAAGTAGAAAAAGTTGCAACACTGTCTATCAACAACAAATATTAGGCCCCAGCACAAAATATCAAAAGATGTCAGTCTTGCAATAAAAAGAGTGTCAGGAAGTGTCTCTCTCACCACCAAACGTTGCATCACAAACTCTTTTCACACCCGTAGCATTTATATATGTATATATATATGAAGAAGAATGTTTATTCAAGTGCTATATAGGTTATGTAGCCCTTGAGCATATACATGTACATACATGCAATACAAATATAAACGATGTGACAGGTAGTACAATAAGTGCATAATATCACCTTAATAGATACAGAATAATATGTTAGTCAAGAATCATTAATACTTAAAGCTATTAATTTCTTTCCTCTGAGCTATATCCTAACCTATCCCACTTAGACCTTATCTTTGCTTGGTGAAAACTGTGTGACTCTTCTTGTAATATCCCTTCGGGCACTATGTTTAGCCAGCATTGAACCAACGTCGATTCGATATCATGACGTCGAACCGACGCTGGTTCAAAGATGATCAAACCCCCATGTGCCCGACGGGATATTTGTTAGGTAACTTAACTCGTTGCGAGCCCAAAACTACATATAAGGCACATCTGTTATGCAAATTGAAGAGAACTGTGCGACGCTTCTTCTTGTAATATCCCTTCGGGCACTATGATTAGCCAGCATTGAACCAACGCCGATTCGATATCATGACGTCGAATCGACGTTGGCTCAAAGCTGATCAAACCCCCATGTGCCCGAAGGGATATTTGAAAGGTAACTTAATTCGTTGTGAGCCCTAAACTACATATAACGCATATCTGTCATGCAAAACACCCAAAGTGGCTATGTGAAAAAGCAAACACCAGTTTGAGTACCTAAACAAACAAAACAGTTTTGTGTCTACACTGAAAACACATATTTGAAGGAAAAAAAGAGAAAATAAACCTTACGTAAATATATGGCAGCAGAGGGACATCAGCTGCTATATATTTTTTTTCGTTGATGCTGACAATGGCTTTCTGAACAACCCTAACGACATTGCATATTCAAGGATTCTGTTGTTTTTATTTCTCTGTTTATACCAGTACCATGGTCTGGCATGCTCTTAGTATTAGTCCTCAAACACATACATTGAGATGACACTAGAAGCTCTAAATGCAGGAAAAAATAATTGTAATTAAATAAATAAACTTGAAAAATTAACTTCTGAAAATTAACTTTGACCTTGTCTTTTTTTTTCAAACATCTTGCTGATCTTACCCAACAAGTAGAGCCAAACTAAAAACTGGGGATAAATGAGCAATAAAAAGGCAAATAAGAAGAGAGGGAAAAAGAGAAAAGAGTGGCCAAGATCTGTAGGAAAATTTAAAAACGATGAGAAAAAAGAAATGTCATGTTGAATAGCTAATTATAGTATCTTCTGCGGGAGTCTCAGCTGAAGTTGCGGACCTGGTGTTGTCTCAGAGGCAGCAGCAGTTGTTTCTTTCTGTACAGCTGCAGTTGATAGTTGATGCCAGAGGTACTATTGCCCTACCTTAAATTAACTTGCAAGCTGAGCGAAAACGGATTTGCGATATATCGGTATTACGGTACTGTGAGACAACTTTATCATGTTTTTTTTTTAAGATACGTTTTCTGTAATAAGTACTTTAACTCCGAAATTCAACGCTGTTTAAGATGTTAATGGTTAATTTCATTTATAATAATTAATAACATTAAATAATACGCGGACTCTCAAACAGTGTACACGTATCCTAGTGATAATTCGAATTATGAACATCAATATTTTTATAGATATCCATAATTCGAATTATCGATATCCATAATTCGAACTCAGGATATCCGAAAATCATAATTATTAATAGATATAATTTGTATCATGGATATCACAAATCCGATTTTTGGATATTCATAATTTGATTTATGGATGGTCATAAATCGAATTATGGATATCGGATATCACTTATTACTGATGGATATCAATAAATCAAATAGGTGATACCAATGTCGAATTAGTGATATCCATTAATCATTAAGATTATTAGATATCCATAATTCAAATATTAAGTAAAATCCACAATTCGGGTTACGGATATCAATATTTGGGCCCGTTTATGTATAACACTAATTAGAATTATGGATATCAGATATTCTTCGTTACAAATAATAAGTTTAAATAACGACTGCTCTGCGATTATTGAAGGATATTTACTATTCAAATTATGGATATCAATTATTCAGCCCGATTTCTTGATATAACTTATTTAAAATATGGATATCCCTACTTCGAATTACATATATGAGCCGCGACACGGGAAACCCAACAATCTGGTTGTGCACCCAGCGCAGACTCAGATCAGCCTGGGCAGCCGCCCAGTCTGATCAGAGTCTTCGCTGTCCGCATGGAGGTAGCTAAGACCCTTAGCTACCCTTTGGGCACTAAACGAAGAGTCTGATCAAACTTGGCGAATGCCCAGGCTGATCTGAATCAGCACTGGGTGCACAACCACATTGTTGCTTTTCTCGTGTCGCGGCTCATATGTATTTCCATAATACTGCCCATAGCTATCAATAACTCTAATTATGGCTATCCATAAATCGAATTAGTGATATCATAATTCGAATTGGTGATATCCATAAAATCGGATATTTGACATCCATAATTCGAAGTTGTGATATCCATTCTTTGAATAAGTGATATCAATAAATGGGCTGACCAAGACCTGACAAATGTAACAATTTTCTACTTGCTTACTGCGCACTGGGAAAGCAAATACTTTTATTTGACCAGCAAAAATTCTTGCTTCTCCGGAATTATTGTTGTAACACAAATTTCCGATGAAAGAGATTACAGGTGTGATCTACGAGACAGGGCTGAGATATATTTTAAATTTTATTTTTTATTTTTTACATGTATCAACCAAATAAAAGAGTGCTGAAAATGTCTCCTTCCCCACCCCAACCTGCATTCGCACTGCTGATTTTTTTTTTCATCTCTCGTAACCCGAAGTGGCTCAGCGGTTTCCATCTGTTGGATCTTATTGTATGTGTATTTCAATTCTCGTAACGACATTGGATTTTATGTACTGTTCTGTTTCAGTTCTCCTAACGACGTTCGCCAAGTGCGTACGTAACTATAGTTGCACACCCCTGGCGCCGAGTGTTCGTCCAAGTCCTATGTATATTGTTTTGTTCTCTTCTCTTCTCCTAACGACGTTCCCATGTGGTCAGCGATACGTAACTATGACTATAGTTGCACACAGCTTTTGTAATCGACCCTATTAGCGCACGTGACCCAATAAGCGCAGATCATGGGAAGTTCTGAGGCATATGATTTTTAGCGCACATATTTTTACTGGTTTATCCCTTTGATTGCTTGTTACAAGTGCTGAAAACACTATAAAATCTTACAGTTTTCACTTACAAAGCATCTCCATCCTGCATGACTATATGCAGCTTTTCTCTAATGATTCAGTTTATTTCTATATATAATAATTCTTTGAAATGTGCGTTTATTAGGAAGAATGTCTACTGAAAGTATTTAATGTTTAGCGCACAGTGCGCTAAACGGGTCGAATACGGTACACCTTTATTTTTTTTACTTATAATTTAGAAGCTTATTATATTTTGTTGGTATGTAAGGGAAGCAAACTATTCCAATTCAGTCTCTTATATGTACCATGTTTTAATCTTTGCCAAGGAAATAGATTTTTTTTTTTTTGTATTTTTTTTTATTTATTTTTGTAGCTATTCCATTCTAGTATATATTATTCTCGCAAAGGAAATAAGTTAACATGTCTGTAAACTATATATAGGCACAAGGGAGAAGCCTGCGAAAGATAAATCCTATTATTGTATAACTGCAACTACAGTTATTCATTTTAAACACAGACGTTATTATTATTATTATTGTTATCATCATTTGTCATTATTATTTTGGGCTTTACAGCCCTTACAAGAACACTTACCTATATCGAGCCGATCTTTCCTAGAAAGTGGGCTAAAACCAAACTTACTGGGGTAAAACGTCATCAGCTGCTGCGAGGCTATCAGCAGCTGCTGCGAGGCTATCAGCAGCTGCTGCTGAGGCTAGCAGCGGCAGCTCGTGATTTGGATGTTACTGAAATATTCGGCATTTAAGATTGCTATAAGGGTAAATGGGCATGATCCGTGTCTCATCAAGACGCCGGGCCGCGTAGCGCAATCGGTAGGGCACTTGACTCGTAAGTCAGAGGTCCTGGGTTCGAAACCCGGTCTGGCCACATACTTTCGTTTCTCCTTCCGCTGATTCAAGAAGGGCAGTTGTCAGTTACTGGCGAAAGTATGTGCACTTAGTACTAGTTAACCGCTTAGGAGGTCTAAGACTGCCCAGAAATAGTGTGGTTAGGTTAACTGACCGTCCCGACATGACCATAGTTGTTTACCGTGGACGTTAAGCAATAAATCAATCAATCAATCAATCAATCTCATCAAGACTCTTCTTACATACGTTCGGGGAGAAAAGTTCGAACGAAATCGAAATGACCTTAAGGTCATAGACTAGTACTGATCGTTTAGTAATGGTACTTAGGACCTAACGTAATTATATGCTTCCCTACAAATATAGTCTACTCACTGTAAATTGTATATATTTGTATTTTTTGTCTTTTATAATTTTCAGTCCATCTTTCTCTCTCCTCACATTCTACTTTTGTCATCTATTCAATGTGTTCACTGGTCTGTATGTCATTATGCAAGATTGCATTATGTAAATATCTTAAATGAATATGTCAGGAGTAGGTAAAATAGAATGTACTGCATTGCCTTTTATATTGGGACAGTTTAACCAGTTACTTACGTTACTGTTATTACCTAAAATAATTATCCTTAACTTTAAAGACCTGTTGACCATACTATCCAGACATTTGTCAAATGGCAATCAGTGAAGCCCCAGATCAGACTGCTCCTTTGGGAGCAGTCTGATCTGGTTCTAAACTGATTGTTCAGCCACCTTTGTTCCAATGTTTATGGCCATTTTGGTATAACAGCTTAAGTTACCCATTCAACATCCCAATGAGTTTGAGGGCATGAAGCATAAAACTGTGAATGTTTAGATACAATGAAAATATCATCAGATTTCAACGGTGATATTACCAAGTACTATCAGAATTACTAAAGTATCAAAATTGAGATGTTTCGTGGGATAATAGAAGCCCTGAGACATAAAATGGTCCGCCATGCTGTATAAGTCAGTATGGCGTATGGCTAACCTATGGATTTCCATACACGACTTCCCCAGTTTGCAGGAGCCCCGGTAGCTCAGTAGGTTAAGCGCTGGCCTGCTGATCTAGCGGTCCTGATTCGAGCCCCGCTGTAGCCGTGGAGTTTTTCAATTTTCAATCGTAAACTGGGTTCCATTGCACACAGCCTTTCATTATCACCCAACGTTCGTCCTGATACATGTATAACTGAAATACGGTTAAAAAGGACGTAAAATCGCAAGTCTTCCATCCATCCATCTCCAGTTTGCTTTCTTCTGCTTACTGCTACTCTGACTTTTGCGCATGACCAAAAGCATGTGCTTGTACTAACTGTTTAAAGGGTGCTCCACTGTCTGCCATGAAATGTGTCAAAGAATCTGAGTCCCGTGGCGACAAAACTCTGTCCTAATGCTTATGAGCCGCGAGACGAGAAAAACAACAATTGGTTTGTTCACCCAGCGCAATATCATATCAGCCTGGGCATCCGGCCAGTCTGATCAGACTCTTCGCTAAGCGCTTTAAGGGTAGTTTAGGGTCAAAGCTACCTCCATGCGGACAGCGAAGACTCTGATCAGACTGAGGGGGGGGGATGCCCAGACTGATCTGAGTCTACGCTGGGCGTACAACCACTTTGTTGGCTATTTCGTGTCGCGGCTCAATTATGCAAAATGGCTCTAAGGCACATTGTGATCTGAAGAGCCCCAATGCATAGAACAAACTAAAAGAATGAACAAAATTTCTCTTGACAGGGCCGCGCAAACGCATAGACTGGTATGGCATTCTGTGCCTTAAAGTGAGCGGATACACACCTATGGTTTTCCGCTATATTTACAAAGGGGGACGTTTTTAGGACTTCCTGTTTGCTTTTCTGGAAGAAAGTCCCTTCTAAAATAGAATCTCCTCTTAAGGGAAGGAATTTTCTCCCATAGGAGCAAATTCTTTCCTTTAAAATTTGAACACCATTGAGAAGAGGGCCAAAATGAAAAGGGACGAGTTGTGTCCCTTGAATGTGTAACCAGTCACTTTAAGATTGTGTTATACACAACCTGTATTATAAGCTATTTATGATGCGGTTCCGTATTATCATAACCTGTTAAGCAGGATAGTAGAGTTACAGATACGAATCCAGAGTTTTGGATGAATGGGAACACTTTCAGGGGGACTAACTCAGTCATTTTCAATCTTGCCTCCCTTCTCACTGGAAATCCACTCTTAAAGGACAGAATTTGCTCCTGTAGGAGCAAATTCTTTCTTTTAAGAGTAGACGCTTTTGCGGAAGGGCTTCATCGTCAAGGGAAGCTAACAGGAAGTCACAAGAATTGTTTCCCTTTGTGAAAATTACGCGGAAACACGTAGAAGAATCCATACCCCTTAAAGATAAAACTTGTATTTATTTTACATTTCTCAACAAAATTACTTTATTGGAGCACATTAACTGATTTCTGAAATTACCTTAATAATTATACAAGTCAAATACCCTGCCCGGCGATTCAAATAATAATTCAGTTCAAATTACCTGTCCGCTAGACGTGAAAAAATGCTGTCAGGATAGCCCACTTTAAGACTGCTTCCTCTGATCTGTGTCTGCCTTGTTCTTTCCAAATATTTAGGGCAAATAACGGTAGTATGTATTTCAATTTTTACTGACAAAGTATCATATAATAACCTGTTTGCTGTCATTTGTGAACGGAAGTTATCATTGTATGACACTTAAAATTATTTTTAATTATCATTTTCAATATTTTCGACTTTCATTATTCACAAAATAATCAAGATAGTTTTGACACAATGCATCCTGGATATAATCTTTATAGTATCACAGATAAGGTCTTCAGAAAGTTTACTTGCGTTTTCAATTACTATATTTTAAAAGTGCGTTTAAATTCACATGAAAAAATGTGTATCTTTTTCATATTTTTCGTCAATCTGGTTAAAAAGTTTGACACTCAAACAGGGACCGGTTTCATCAATTTTATAGAAATATGTTATTGAATTTACATATTATATTGGAAACTACTCTTAAGGGCAACCATCTGCTTTCCTTTAAGAGTAACACCCCGCCATCGCCACCCCCGTATGGTAATCTCTATATGTGTATTGTTACATTGTAATATTTTTCTCTTATTTCCAGGTGCGAAGCCTGACTTGCATGTTGCTGACGTTAACAAAACAGACAATTCAGCAGCAGAAAACAAAACCGCAAAACTAGCAGACGGCGGCTTTTATAGTGCTGATCGAGACTACGCAATAATCGAAGACGAGGGAAGTGCACTTATAATAGAAACAACCGAAAAATCTAAGCCTCTGGAAAACTCCATTGATAAAGATCATGCCACTGACGGGTCTGAAAATGATAGAGTTTCTGAGACTGAAAACACGTATGATGATAACAATATACCACTCCTGAATGAAGTAGAAGAGTCTGCAAAAGACGAAAAAGATAAACACTTATTGATTGAAAACGCTGAAAACGCTGACTTATCTGAAAAGGCGCCCTTGACAGAGGAGCCTGAGACAAAGTCCACAAAAGAACCAGCAAAGAAAGAAAGCAAATCTTTATTAAACATGTTTAAGTTCAGCAAACATAAGCCTAAGGTTGTTGCGGAATTTGTACCAGATATTTCTGAAAAGAAGGAACAGAACGATAAGTCCTCAGCGATGGATTTTAAAAATGCTAAAAGCATTACAGGGTCAGATTTAATAGACAAATTGAAAGAAACCTCTGTAGACGGGGACGAACAAGTTTCTTTAATAGTAGACAAAGGAACAGATCTTTTGATTCAAAAACAGGAGAAGAAACATGCTGCTAAAGAAGACGATATAAACAAGGAAACACTGTCTGACAAGTCAGTTACTAGTGCAGTCTCACAGGAAACAGCAGGCGACATGAAAATACCTCAAAATGTTGAAAGAGTGAATTCACTCGATAGTGGCATAGTCGTAGATAAGGTCATCGAAAATTCAAACGGCGAAACAGATTCTGACAAAAGCAATCTTATCGTCGATGATTCAAAGAAAGCAGGCGTTTCTAAAGGTGTGGCTGTCATAGAGATAAAAATTCCCGAGTCGAATGCACAAGCTGATCAACCAGGAAAGCATGATTCTGGTGCAAAAGAGACAAAAGAAACAGAAGACTTAACTGTAGTTTCCGGTGATGAAAAGGATAAAGGAATAAAGAATAAAATTGAAAAACTGACTGAGGATATTGTATTCAAGACAAACAAAGGGAATAAAATAAAGTCCTCTAAAACCTCTAAAACTAGTAGTAGTAACAGTGTTCAAAATGGGGACGTAGATGGGCTAGAATCTTATGAGCCGCTAGACATTCCTGAGCAAGAGATCAGATATAGTCCTCTAGAAGAAGAAAAGGAAGATAAAAGTGCTGAAACACCAAAGACGAAAAAGAAAAGTTGGTCTTTTCAGTTTGGTGGAAGTAAGAAGAATGTCAATAGTAGCGAAAAAATAAATTCTTCGACGACCTCAGTGGATAAAATTCCTTCTTCTTCTGTAAAGAAGAAAACTAAATCCATTTGGGGAAAACTTTCGTTCCGAAAATCAACTGACGACGTTTCAATGGCTACAAATGGAGAAGTGTTATACGAAAATGAGAAATCGGAGAAAACGGACTCTAAGAAAAAGACTAAGCTGAAGAAAATAAAAGCTAAGAAAGAAAAGAAAGGGAGTCTGAAGAAGACGACAGAAGAATATGAAGAAAGCGAAGCATTTAACGGTGTAGATGTACATCTGAGTGAAGGGACAAATACGCCACGGTCCAGAAAAAGTGAGCACTCATTTTCCTCTCTATTTTTATTCTATTTTATTCATTATTATTATTATGCTTTTAAGGAGAGGCTATATCCTTCTGCGAAATAAAGATTAGTTATGGAGGAGGAGGAAGGGTGGGGGCGGGGATGAGAAGGCAGGAATGGCGGAAAGAAACTTTAAAAGGGATACGTAAAGTAAGGCAAAACGTGTTACCGCTCTATAATGGTTTTATGACCATGTAATGTCAGATGGGGCATTGTCTTTGGTGGAATAGCAGTGTCACTGGACTGTTGCATAATAAGATCATGAACAATCAACAAGAATTATGTCTTAAATGTGAGCGCTTTAAAGTTTCATAGTTGTGTATACAGGATCTCTGTGTGTGTGTGTGTGTGTGTGTGTGTGTGTGTGTGTGTGTGTGTGTGAGAGAGAGAGAGAGAGAGAGAAGGATTGAGAGAGAGAGAGAGAGAGAGAGAGAGAGGGGGGGGGAGGGAGAGAAGGGGGTAGCAAATAGTTTAGAAACTATTATCAGACCAACCTTATCTAAAATGGAATAAGATATAGATAGATCCTTCTGTTTCACTTAAAATGATTCTTTCGTTTTCACTTTTGCGTTATTTCTGAAGTTCGTGTTTGTTTTTTTCTTGTTTTTTTTTGTTTTTTGTTGTTGTTGTTGTTGTTGTTTTGTTGTTTTTGGAAACTTAACATATAGCTTAGTTTACTGACCGGTATGAAAATACACTGTACTATCTGACATTGTTAAGGTAGCTTCGGTTATTAAAAGTTGCATGGAGGGACAAACTTATCAAAAGGGGCTAACCTATTTAGGGCATTTTTGTTCGTTGTTCCAAGCTGTGTGCGTTGCATGGACATTGCATTTCAGTACTGGGTGCCTGTTTTAAAGGTGTGAGCTATTAAGCGGTCAAATGTCTTACACAGCCACTTTTAAAGGTCCATTGTATCGAAATAAAGTATAACTTAATCTGTATTAAGGGGCACGTGTCTAAAGCAGCCACTTTTATGTTTCCCTGGGGTCAAATCTTGAGTCAGGTTGGACTGTATTCTATCATCTATTATATTATACTGATAAATAATTGCGTAACACAAGGGTTTATGCAAATATGACTAAGGCAGGATTTCATAAGATTAATCAAGTGAATGAGTACATTTCCATATTGTCCTGCATTTTGCAAAGGGGAACAACGTTCATGATTTCCTGTTTGCTTTACTGGATGACGTACCTCTCTTCGAATAGGGGTCCACTCTTGATGGGGAGAATTTGCTTTTATTGGAGCAAATTCTTTCCTTTGAATCCAATTCAAAAGAGAGGCAAAAACAAAAATAGAAAAGTTTCTCGCGGAATGTATACCCATTCACCTTATAATCTGTAGCCAATATTGCACATTAGTAAATTCCGCAGAACCAATGACTACTTCTAAAAGAAGAGATAGAAAGCATGCTTACCAATTTTCATCAGTCGAAATTTTATGTCCTTTTCATCAAATCAACTTTTAACTTTTTACTTTTCTTATTATTGTTTCTGATACAATTTATCTAAGGTAGTCCAGTCACTTCACATGGATTTTCATTCTTGACAATGGATTTATTGAACAGTTTATTGAAAAACTCCACTTATTTTGTACCTCTGGGGCCGTATTTATAAAATGACTTAAGTCGTTTCTATGCTGTTGCTAAGGCTAAATTTCTTTGAAGGAGATTCCCTACAACTATGAAATTTGCTCTGGAGGAACAGTCTTACAAAGACTGTTCCTCCAGAGCAAATTTCATAGTTGTAGAGAATCTCAATATAGAAATACAGCCTTAGCAACAGCATAGCAACAACTTAAGTCGTTTTATAAATACGGCCCCTAGTCATCATGTTTCATACATTTTCAGGCATAGTAGAAGAGGAGACTCCTCAGACAGATGCATTTGACGGTGCATCCCTGTCAGACCTGTCATTAGGTAAGTTGATCAGCTGCTCCACGGGGAATGGACAAGTGTTCTGAGCAGAGCTCTAGATAAGGTGGACTTTAAAGAATAATTCTGAGACTTTTCTTTATTTCTCAACGAAAACGTATGCTGTGACACACATCAGAACCATTAGAATGTTTTTGTTGAGAAAAAAAGAAAAATTATTCGTTGCCCCTTCTTATCTGAAGCACTGGTTCTGAGTGGAGACATGTTAACCTGCATACTCGCGCATTCAGATTGAGTCGTCCCCACTTGAATCGACTTAGTGTAGATTATGAGGAATCTACAGGTGCTGATCAGTCAAGTTCCGTTTGAAAAGCATCCATATAAGTTGCTTTTGTATTTTGGGTTTCTTCAAGTGTTAAATTTAGTTTGTAGAAAAGACTGTTATAGAACTCGTTAAAGTTACTTGCCAATCCACCATTGTTCTATGCAACAACGAAAAGAAGTCATCCGGGTCTACACTCTTTGCAATGTTTTTACTATTCTATATTTTGGTACGTAAATTTCTTCTGCAATGAGGACTAGATTATGTAGACTTCAAAGACATATGAAATACTTTTTTTAAAACGCACACGAAAGCAGATTCCTTCAAATCTTACTTGATATGAGTACCCTCAAGAGCAATGAAAATATTCATAAGACTTTAACTTCAGATAAAAGATAATTACTGTATGTTAAAATACCTCTGTTTCAGATGGAGATGTCCAGGTTTCTCATAATCCAAAAGGACGGGAAACGCATGACAGTCCTTTTGCCAAGGAGTTAAAGACTTCTTTGGCTAAGAGAGCAGAGAAGCTAAGTTCTGTGTCTGACAATGACCAAGAAACAAGCTCCGAATTAAAAGCATCATCTCCCTCAGTGCATCCTGTAGCTGTTAAGATAAAATCGTATGTTGAAAAAGTGGTTGATAAAGTTGTAGATGAAAACAAAGCTCAGCAAGGGGACGTAAACACGCAAATAGCAGCAGAAGCTGCAAAACTTTCAAACAAGAAGAAGTCAGAAAAGGAAGGACAGCAATCTGAAAAAGTTGGCGAATACGCGCATATTGTGACAGAATCAGTAGATATAAATGTCCCCGTTCAAGATATTGAGTATGCCAACTTACATGCTCTGCCTGTAGTAGAACCTGTTCTGGAGGAAGCTGTTGATTCTAAAGAAAATCTGGAATCTGATTGTATACATGATAAAGAAAGCGAGAAAGATAAATCGGAAACCAAGGAGTCGGTAGAAGCAGAGAACATTGAAACTGGCAAACAATCAAATGAGAAGGAATCAGATATAGTTAATTTGGCTGAATGTTTGAAAGAAGATCTAGATCACTTGAATACTGAAAATGAGAAATTAGAAGTGAAGTTGGAGACAGATGTAAATGCCAACAGCAGTGTTTCAGAAGAAGGGGTTTTGATACCTGAAAAGAGCAAAAACCTTTCTTCAGCTGTGAAAGATGCAAACACTGGAGTTATAAAACAAGAAGATATTTCTCCAGTGGTATCTGACAATCAGGATGATAGTGACGCCTATGTTCATCTTGTGCAACTAGTACAAGACTATAAAGATGACAATTTTGAAAAGCATTTGAATAGTAAAAATGACAAACTTGTTACAGGGACAAATTCAGTTTTGATTAACTTGATGCCTGTTTCAAAAGAATCAAAAGTAGCCTCAGATCAAGAGTCAGTAGGTTCAAACGGCATTAATACCTCTGAGTCAAATAAACAGGAAAAACAAAATTCTGCAACAAAGACACGACGAGTGATTATAATGAAAGAGATTGGAATTCAAGCCCCCGATATTCACATTCCGATGGATATTGAAAATGACTTTGGGTGTAATCTGAAACATGGAGAGTTCACTGACATAGGTGTCCAGGTGTCTGATCACGATTTTGACGATAGTGACTGTGTCAAAAAGGAAAGTAAAGATAATCTCATTAGTCCGTCAGTAAGCATTGAGCCAGCCTTTTTCTGACGATTTCTCCTCTAACAGAAAATTAAATTATTTGAGAATGAATTGTAGGTTTGAGAAATTCACACTTTTCCCTTATATGAATTTCAGGTAGCATCTCACTTATAATTCTCGAATTATAAGTGAGATGACGCCATACCTGTTACCATAGCAACTGTGGAATTACCAACTGTCTACCTTGGCAGAACGGCGTCTCCATGACGTTAATTTGACATCAATATGAACGCTTAATTGCTACGGTAATAGTGTATGCCATGTTGGGCAAATATTTCAATGACATTACAATCTGAAATTCGTGAAACAGAACAAATAATTATTCTCAAGTCATTTAATTCCGTGTTTTCTAAGTTTATGCAAGTTTATAAGGATACATGCAGTTATTGGTGCTATATACAGACTGTAACGATTTGGGACATCACAAACACTCCTTCTGAACTTAGAACAAGTTTTACTATGTTTAACTTTTATACAAATGCAAATCATAAATGAGTTGTCTCAGACTGGCAGTGTAGATGCTGGTCAGATTGTGTTAGCAGTCTGATTTATGGATACTGTCCGACCAGTAATATCTGTCGCTATTATAAGGATCATTATACTAGTTGTGAATGAGTAGGAACAGTTTGTAGACGCATATATGACTTCTACGTTAAGAGGAGTGTATTTGGAAACATTTTTCTGTCTCTCTTCCATAAACCTTTACGTATCATAGGCTTGGAAGTACTAAAAACTACTTCTAAAGCAGGGCAAGGGCCTACAGTGCTTGCAGTAGGTGCGGGTGGGGGTTGTTTGGACATTCTTTCTCTCGTCTATCATTTCTCTTTTCTTTCTCCCTTTCTCTGGGAGACGGCCCGATATAGACTGAAATACTGTCTCAAAGGGTCGTTAAACCCAAATCAATCAATCAATCAATCACTAAAAACTATTTACCTAGAGACAAAGAGGGAAATCGATCATGTGCAAATAAGGAAAAAGGTAGTGTGCAATGATATCGGTGCAGATTCTTCCCTTAAAGTCGTTTATTTGTGAATGTATGTATACATTTTCATGTCACGGTTCTCTTATCTTATTTCCTTTGAGTCGCAAGGGCGTAACTCCCTAAACCCAAACTGAAATTGTGTCAAACTGACAAAATTTCAATACGCACATGCGTATGTGCATATTTTAATTTTGGAAATTGGATGTCAATATCAGCTGCAAACAGACATGAAAATATATGAAATACGCATTAGGGACTTGATCCCGTGACTTCTCCGCAAGTATAAAACATGATAATAACAATCTTGTATTGTTCGTAGCTACTCCCCTGTGTCATGCAAGAATTGAGCAATAACCACTTCACCGTCTGTAAGCAGAACTTGGCTTTCTCACTTGTGCTAGGTTCGAACTCACAGCGGTGAGAGACCTAATGTTTAAAAGACAGCGGTAGCGGAGGCCCGCTGGGTGATAAGTGCAGACTTTGATAAAAAAAAAAGTAAGTGAGAGTAACTGAGTAATAATTTATGATAATCGTGGGGAATTTGCATCTGATTAGGCAGAGAAATGAAAGGTTTGCATATTATGATGCACAAATATGCAGAGAAATGCAAAATTTCACATTTCGTAAAAATATGTCTCATTCGTAAGATTTATCAATAATCTGATATATGTCAGTCTATAGACAGGTGATTTTTTATTAATTGATAGCGTCGCGTGGAAAGGTAACTGACCACAGGTGCAAACAGTCGAAACTTAGATCAGCCTACGCACCCCGGTGCGCAGTCTGATCAGAGTTTTGCCTGTTTGCTTGAACATTCTTTAAAAACCTGGGAAATCTGTAGAGTGAAATCAGTTGGCGCAAATGCGCAGACTAATTTGAGTATTGATTGTATGCATATTGATTGTGGTTCCTTTTCATGTGACGCCGATCAGACTAGCTACTCAAGCTTTGGGTAATAGAATGACAGATTCTGAATTTGACAGATGGGTTAGTATGGCAGCTATATCATAAATGTAATGTACTTGGTATTTAGGATATGTGTGCATGACAGAAACTGGACTAATCTGAAGAAATATCTTTCATCCTCATGTACAATAGTCATCTTCTTTATGAATGAATATTTCAGTATTATGAGAGTAAATGAACAATGTACATTAGTTTTGTTTTACTTGAGTTCCAGAGTGACAGTTACACAGTACTTGAAAAAATATTTATCCGTAACCGTGAATTATTGCTCATTAAAACATGTTGCTGGGGGTGGGCGGGGGGGGGGGGCAGATGGTCAAAATTCATTCACGAGGGTGAAGCCGGAGTGAAATAATATTTGCATCTGTCAGACAACACATAATTATGTTAAACAGCGATAATTCACGGATATTAAAGGGGGCGGGGAAATCCATTCTAACGTTAGAGAGAATGAAAATGCAACTGTACTGCGACGTTTTTCGAGGCAGACATCACCAGAAGTAAATCTTGATACTCGACGTCAAGGCATGAAGTTGCATGTTTCGACGTTAGCAATGTCACAATGATTTGTCACAATTTTTCACATGAAGCAGCTTCCCATACGTTCAACGGAGAAAAAAAATGATAACACCATATTACATGTAGAATTCTGTGCTATAACAAATTCAGCTATGGCGCATAGCGTTTATTATATTATAATCAAAAGGAAAGCATTTCTGATATAGACATGGGCAACTTTTTTCCTCAGCCCCGTATAATCTACCTGTAAACGACGATATCGCGTGAGCTTGAAATAGCATTAAATTAGATAGGACATTGACAGTTTTTCTCCCTTTTTTTTTTTTTTTTTTTTTTTTTTTTTTTGTCTTCCCTGAATAAAAAATGAAAAATGTTGTGTTAGGTCAATATAGTGCACTTTTTTAGCTGCACATAGATTTTTATCAATCTTTTAAGTTTATATTTAATGCGGTCATAATATGGTCATCATTTCCTAATAGTATATGGGGAAAATAGAGAAAATGAGCAAAAAGTCACTCAGTTTTCTACGGTTTTAAGCACGGATCTTAAGTCAAAAATGTTGTGTTATCCTAGTATTCTACACTATATTACAAATCTTTTGATATATTTTGTAGGAAAATCAAAGAAATATTAGTGCGGTCATTTTTTTACAAACTTAATACCCTACATCCAAAAACTGAATTTTCAGTACCGCGCGTGACTATATCGAGGTGAGGAGAATTGTTGGAGACGAAACATCTATAACCTCTTTAGTAGTAGTTCGCTCTAACATGACAAGTTAGATACACTACAAGGGTTCGTTTTTAATCTTCATTAATCAGACCCACGGAAACTAAATAGAAAAGGATTCGAGACGGGTTCCAGACATCGGCGACGACTCCGTGACTGTTTTGAGAACACTTTTTTGTGTAAAGGTTTTGAAAGTTTTAAAAAAAAATCCAGAGACGTGTGGAAATTAAGACACTTTGGAAACTTCCACGTGAATGCCGTCCGTTCGCAATTTGTCGCCAATAGTTATGAGGACTTTACGGATAAGTGTAGCAGGACGGTGACGTTCCTCGGGAACATTGTTCAGGCTATTCTAGCTGCGCAAACAACAAACTATTAAGCAATCTGTTTAAGGTGGTGATAATCACTGATTTGGGGCAAAGACAAAAATCTGCATAAAACACTCAAAATACCACTGATCTTTCCAAAACTTAGCATATGCCTTCTTTATGTTGTTTCTCACAATTCAGACTCCCAAAATGCAGCATTTTGTTAATGTTAAAAAGTGTTTTATAAGGAAAGATCAAAGGGTAATTTTGTGCGCAATAATCTGAAAAAAAACAACAAATATTGTTATTGAAAATATACTTAATGCTGAGAGTTCCTTGTTGCATAATGGAGAGCGTCCTAGCAATTATTTTTCAAACTCTTTCACACATTATCATGCTGAGCAGATGAAAAAAGATGCGGTCTGTGTCCAAATTTTTTTTGTCAAAACACACAGGTGAGACATGTGATACTATTTTAACAAGGTTGAACAATTTCATCTACACACTAGTGATCATGTAAGTAATGTATTATTTATACTGTAGGTGTTACATAGGTGTGCTTGCCTACCCTATATTTAATAAATGCATCCAGTGTACATTACCTTGTACATGGTTGAACATTTGAGAAAAAGCTACCGTTTTCATCTGGTCTACATTACAATTTGAGAAAGAGTTGGAATAAATAATTGCTAGGACGCTCTTCATTATGCAATAACGCACCTTCAGTACTACCTAAATTTTCAATAACGATGTTATTTTTAGATTAATGCGCAGAAAACTACCCTTTGATCTTTCCTTATAAAAACACTTTTTTTAAGCAGCATGTACGTCTATTTTGTATTCTAAACTGTAAAGAACAACAAAAATAAGAATTCTGCTAACTTTCAGGGAGATACCTTACTTTTTTATGGTTTTATGCAGATTTTTACATTTACCATAATCACCACCTTAAACGGCCGCGCGCATTATTTTTTTCAATTATATGACGCTGAAATAATTCGTGGTCGTAGAACTGTAACCGAATCCCGTTGTAACAAAAACATAGTCTTGGCATGGGAGCTTTCAACCTTCTTTTTCTGTTGAGATTTCAATGCAGCTCCAAGAGAATGGTTTGGTCAATCGACATTCACATAAACAATGGTCCACTGGAAGTAAACAGGTTTTACAGAGATCGGACAGTCCCAGCGATCGTGCGTAGGAGTTCGGCATGCTAGCTAGTAGCTATGAAAAAGGATAAGATATTTACAAAGACAGACAACGAGATTGTGGGATAATTTTGTACAATTTTCTCCATCAAAACATATGTTGTAACCCTCATTCGAACCGTCCCATGATCTCGGCTGCTTAGCGCAACGCCAAATCCTTATGAGATCAAGCGCAGTTTATCTCCAGAAGAAGCGACTTTTGTTTGCCAATACGAACGTGCAGCAACAGCTATTGCAGTCACTCAGGCGTCCGCGTCCCATTTTACGTTCAAGTCTTGATAAAGTTTTTTATGCCCCCGTGACGATAGTCACGGGGCATTAAGATTTGCTCCTGTCTGTCCGTCCGTCCGTCTGTCTGTCCGTCCGTTCGTCACACTTTATGGTATAGAGTTTGTGTAATTCCTCCCAGTTTTCAATCGATCTTTTTCAAACTTTGCATACATGTTGTTGACATATTGAAGATGTGCAAGTGGGGTTTTGTTGGAGATAGAAATAATTTTGGCAGAATTACGACCTTTTGAACTTAGTCATTTTAGGCAAATTTTTGCATTGTATGGTATGTAGTTTGTGTAATCGACTCCTCCCCCAGTTTTCAATGGATCTTTTTCAAACCTTGCATACATGTCGTGGACATATTGAAGATGTGCATGTGGTTTTTTTGTTGGAGCTGGAATTAATTTTGAAAGAATTACGGCCTTTTGAACTTAATCAGTTTAGGCATTTTTTTACATTGTAGGGTATGGAGTTTGTGTAATCAACTTCTCTCTCAGCGTTCAATGGATCTTTTTCAAACTTTGCGTACATGTTGTGGACATATTGGAGATGTGCATGTGGGTTTTCTAGTAGCTAGAATTAATTTAAACAGAATTTTGGCCTTTTGAACTTAGTCATTTAGGCATATGTTTGCATTGTAGGGTAAGTACTTTGGGTAATCAACTCCTCCCACAATTTTCATTGGCTGTTTTTCAGACATTGGAGACTTGTTGTGGACATAATGAAGATGTTATTGGTTTTTGATAAGAAAAAAAATAATTCTGAAGGAATTATGACCTTTTAAACTTAGTCATTTTAGGCTGCATTTTGCACTATAGGGTATAAAGTTTGTGTAATGTTTTCAGTGGATTCTTTGTAAATAGCATAAAGGTGCTTTAGGGATGTACACGTCCTGTGACAGGTGCTGCACGGGGGCATCATTAGTGTCTTACAGACACAATTTTCTAGGTTTTTCTTTCTTTGTGATGGGCAATGCGCTGTCAAGCGAGCTTTTCTGTGGACAAGTCGTATGAATCAAAATGCCAACAATTCTCTTTATGCCCACATATCCAAACTCAAACTTGCAATCCCATGACCACTCCAAAAGTATCGAATGTTGCTTTACGTCCACGGTAAACAGCTATGGTCATGTCGGGACGGTCAGTTAACCTAACCACACTATTCCTGGGCAGGCTTAGACCTCCTAAGCAGTCAACCAGTACTAAGTGCACATACTTTTGCCAGTAACTGACAAGGGCCCCTAAGCGGTTAACCAGTACTAAGTGCACATACTTTCGCCAGTAACTGACAAGGGCCCTGAGTGGTTAACCAGTACTAAGTGCACATACTTTCGCCAGTAACTGACAAGGGCCCCTAAGCGGTTAACCAGTATTAAGTGCATATACTTTTGCCAGTAACTGACAAGGGCCCCTAAGCGGTTAACCAGTACTAAGTGCACGTACTTTCGACAGTAACTGACAAGGGCCCCTAAGCGGTTAACCAGTACTAAGTGCACATACTTTCGCCAGTAACTGACAACTGCCCTTGTCAGTTACTGGCGAAAGTATGTGCACATAGTACTGGTTAACCGCTTAGGAGGTCTAAGCCTGCCCAGGACGTTTAAAGCTGACAAAAGCAGAGAAGGTTGAAAATATGATGAATAAAAGTGCAAGCAGTTAAATAAACAAAATTTGCCATCTTTTACCTGCGATGATTTCTTGGTCTGGCTGTTGTCAATTTTTGGTAAAGTCACTGTGGGGTTGAACTGAATGTGTCTGGTACATGCACTAGTGGAGTTTCAAAAGCATATGGCTTACAGGGCCCAGCTAAAAATTGAAAAGGTGTCCCCTTTCACGAAAGAATGCTACTATGTGACCTAGTTTTGTGGGAGATTACCTAGTGCAGTTTGGTGCATAAACTAATAGAGTTTCAAAACATGTCTATAGTGGAAACTGAGTCCCACTGGTGGCAAAGATTCTGTCCAGCTCTAAATGGAGCTTCAATGCACAGAGCCTTTTATAATCACCCTTTCATCATCCTGATAAGACTGAAATACCATTTAAAAGAATGTAGAATCCAAAGTCAACCATCAATCACCAAAATATGAAAACAAACCAATTTATAACTGTTTTTGATAACACTTTTAATGAAAATATACAAAATAGAACAGACTGAGTGAGACTTAATAAATAGAATGAGGACAAAGTATCAGATCTACAGTGAGTATAAATAAGACAGGTTCTTGTTTAAGGATAAAATGAGTCTAAGATCTCTAAGGGCTATTCCAGAAAAATACACTTTCTTGGGTGGGACAGCGACTGTTTTTCAAGTAACAACCTAATACTAGGACAACTTAACCAATTATAATACTTATTCTCAGTAAAGTCTGTACAGGTTGATAATTGAGCCGCAACACGACAAAACCAACAAAGTGGCATATGCACCCAGCGAAGACTCAGATCAGCCAGGGCATCCACCCAGTCTGATCAGAGTCTTTGCTGTCTGCATGGAGCTAGCTTAAGACCTTTAGTGTCCCTTTATGCATAAAGTGAAGATTCTGATCAGACTGGGTGGATGTCCAGGCTGATCTGAGTCTTTGCTGGGCACATGTGCCACTTTGTAGGTTTTGTTGTGTAGCGGCTCATATTAACATTCTCTGAGGTGTCAAATATATTGCCAGGGGAATGTCAAAATCTGACTGTTCAAGTACCGACTTGTATTTGTAACTGTAAAGATTTTATTATTTTTCAACCCCCACTATAATGATTTTAATATGCTTTAATATCCTTTCCTTGTATATACATTTTTCTGGAACAGCCCTAAACCATACAAGCACACATGTATGCAAAGCCCAGCCAACACTAGATATATCTGTAAACAAGCTTATTAACAACAGTGTTTTCTTTTCTTTTAGGTCTTTTTGGGGCATATGCATGGTCATGATCTTTCATCTGAGAATTTGAACAAATAAATATACATGAGACAATTTATACAATTATTAACAGAACAGTGATTTTTTTTCTATGCACATTTGCAGATATCCTCAGCTTAGAACTCTACAAGTTACTAAAACTAATTATAAAGTACCAAAATATCAGTAACAAATCAATTCTGACTTTTCACACAATTGAAATGTAGAAAATAGCCAAACAGCCATAAAGGCTAGATTTTGTAAGGTTATTTTTACTTTTCATGATAGAATATTGTGGTCCATTTACGTGTAAAAGACACATACACAATGATACATACAGGCTACAAAGACACTTAAGATTTGTTTAACAGTAAGTTAAGGAGGACACTTAAATAGGAATCTACACAATTTTGCTAGAGGACACTTAAATAGGGATCTACACAACCATTATTATTAGAATGTCATTGAGCATTTTGAGAAAAAGTAACAA
The DNA here is from genome assembly GCA_963989385.1 of Ctena decussata. NCBI lineage: Eukaryota > Metazoa > Mollusca > Bivalvia > Lucinida > Lucinidae > Ctena > Ctena decussata. The sequence continues at coordinate 23,993,697 of OZ022502.1, forward strand.
GAGCTTCGAAAGCGGCGCATAATACGCCCGTTTCAGTGTCATGAAGGAGTTACAGAAAGAACAAGATTGTTTATAGAAGGATGGACAGGCAGACAAAACAGGGGAAACAATTCTGTAATTAATGACTGCATTTTTATCAAAACAACACATCAAATACTATTAGTACACCAAAAATCAGGTTCCAGGGTGAAGCAGCTCAGAAGTTGTGAAACGCCAAAGTCAAACAAGGGAGCTAATTCATAAACTCTTAGTTGCAATACTTTCTCTTGACAATATACACATCACCATAAAGTTTTGTTAAAATATTTCCAACGGTTAAGGAGATACAGAGTAAAACGGAAATTGATGCAAGGGCAGATAATTCAGGAAGTAAGCCAAAGTTGTGCTCATGATACATTACCCCATTATTATACACATTCCTACAAAGTTTCACTGAAATATTTCAAAGGGTTAAGGAGTTATGGGGAAATGGGTTAGCCTAAAAAAACTAATCAAAGGGATGTTACTCCAAAATTAAGTAAGGGGGAACAACCATTCTTATATGTGACACACCGTCTTGTGATCATGCACATTGCTATAAAGTTTCATCAAGATATACCAAATGGTTACTTAGTTATTGAATGCACAAGATTAGTATACACAAAAATACCCTTAAAATCTAATCAAAGGGATGCAACTCCAAAACGAAGAAGGGGAGAGCAACCAATGTTATACGCGAAACATCATCAGACCCTCATACACATTGCTATGAAGTTTCATGAAGATATCCCAAAACCGTTATCTAGTTATGGCGCGCACAAGACTAGGAGGGTAAAAATAATCAAAGGGGCATAACTTTGAAACTAAGAAAGGGGGAGCAATCATTACTATACGCGACACTTTGCCCCATCCTAATATATATGCCTACAAAATTTCATGAAGATATCTCAAACGGTTTCTGAGATATGGTGCGCACAAGAATGTTGACGGCCGGACAGACAGACAGACAGACGGACGGACGGACAGCGCCATGCCATAATACGTCCATTTTTTCAAAATGGGCGTATAAAAATGAGCCACAACACGACAAAAACAGCAAAGTGGCATGTGCTTCCAGCAAAGAGTCTGATCAGCCTGGGCATCTGCCCAGTCTGAAGAGAGTCTTTGCTGTCAGCATGGAGGTAGCTTAGACATTTAGCTACCCTTTAAACACAAGCAAAGACTAGTTAGACTGGGTGGATGCCCAGGCTGATCTGAGTCTTCACTGGGAGCACATGCCATTTTGTTGGTTTTGTCATGTCACAGCTCAATTATTTCCTGCAACTACTGTCAAAGTCCCAAATACTGGGACACTCAATCTAGTTATCGTACTTAATGTACTTCTTCTAATAACTGCCCTGAGGGCCTTGCAATTCACAAGTTGGTTAACATAAAGAGAGAGGGCCTTACTTATTGATGGGGGCATTTATAAGAAATGGTAAGAAAATGGTATTAAAAGTTTGAACAATCATTATTAGTGAGACCTCTGTTTCATCAGAACTATCCTACTGGTGCAAACTCGTACCATGTCATTACTGTTTGCTGAGGAATCTTTGTCCCAATATTCTGGGTACGGTAATTAAGGTAAATGGGTACACCTCCATACTTTTTCTGCCATTTCTGCAAAGGGGAACAACCTTTGTGCTTCCCCACATGGTATAGCCCTTTCAAAGTGGTGTCTGCACTTAAAGAAAAGAATCTGTTCTTAGACTATTCTTTCCCTGAAAAGCTGAATACTATTAAGAAGGGATGCAAAAATTAAAATGGGAGAGTTGTTTCCCCTGAAATTATAACCATTCACCTTAAGTTATCTAAAAGCTAAGAACTTATAATACCACACTTTTTAACACTTTTCTACAAGACACAGAGCTCTAGATAAGAGGGAGTATTTGATGATAATTAAGGATAATTGTTCTTATTTCTCATCGAAACCATATATTGTGACCCCTCATCTGAACCGTCTCGTAGAGACGATTCAGATGAGGAGTCACAACATATGTTTTTATGCAGAATTAACAAAAATTATCCCTTATTATCACCAAATACTCCCTCTTATCTAGAGCTCTGAAGACAATAGTGAAAACACTATCTGTAAATCTTGTGGCAGCTAATTTTTATTTATATCTATAATCAGCATCCTCATGAATATGAGCCCTAATAACCCAGTGGGTTGAGTGCTGGCTTGCTATGCTTGTAGTCTGATTCAAATCCGTGTAGAGGCAGAATTCTTTTCAACAGGGTTCCACTGCACACAGCCTTTCATTATCACCCTTTCATCAGCTTGAAGTGACTGAAATACTATTTCAAAGGGTGGTAAAACCACAAGCTATCCATCATCAGCATCCTCATGCAAAACAATCTTTATCATGCTAGTGTTACAATGGGCTTTTGTACCTCCTAACTGGAGCTGAGTCAATTTTTACTGTCGTCAGAAAGTCAAAATCAATTTTTTCTGTCGTCAGAAAGTCAATGTCCTGACTCATCCAAATTTAATAATAGAAGTCAGCTGAAGCATTCAAATTATCATGGGAAACTAATTAAAATATTAAACAAAAAATGTTAAAAATCTTCATATCTTACCCTAAAACTACCAATCTAAAAAAAAAGAAAAGGAAACAAATATTCTTGTGTACATTTTGATTAAAATACATAAATATACATGTAAACTGATCAAAACTGCTAAATGTTCAACTTCTACAAACAGTAAAGCCCAGTTTTATCTGGGCAAGACCAGCCTGCCCATCAATGGACTATTCTCTGGGTATTCACTGTCTGTCTTGGTAATAGCTGCCCCTCCTTAAAAATACACCAAGGATAAAGGGCCCAACCCATACCTGTTAATTCCATTCCAATCTGGAAATTAAGAATTAAAACTTCTACAAATATTTAGCCACAATAAGGCAATACTATTCAACTCCTATGTATGTAAACCTATTATTAGAAAATTTCAGCCTTTACAAAAGATAAACTAGTGGAGTTCTCAGAGAACTCCTGAAAGCAGTCAAACTGAAATTTCGGTTTGGCCACTTTCATGAGTTTGTGTGAACTCCACAAGCCTACTTCAAAGGAAAACTTGTGGACATATATGCTTTACATACGCACAGCTCAAATGAATTGTCACAATCTGGCTGACTATTTGTAGAAGACTACATTATAAATTTCCATATGAGACTAGAGTAAGGCATTTTCTAGGCATGCAAAAGACCAGGGCCCAGTTGATCAAAACTAACGACATTGTTAGTAGTTAAAATTTCAAATGTTAATATCCCAAAAATGCCAATATTTTTTGTTGAAAAAATGTGAGAAGCTTTTGCTGTTCTCACATTTTCTCAACAAAAAATATTAGTGTATTTAGTTATAAAGTCATAAAACACTTTATGAGTTGACCTCTTAACGAGCTCGTTAGGCTAACGATGCTTTGAAAATTGATTGATTGACTTGATGATTAACGTCCATGGTAAACAGCTAAGTTCATGTCCGGACGGTCAGTTAACCTAACCACACTATTCCTGGGCAGGCTTAGACCTCCTAAGCGGTTAAGCAGTACTAAGTGCACATACTTTCGCCAGTAACTGACAACTGCCCTTCTTGAATCAGCGGAAGATGCTTTCAACAACTGGGCCCAGACCATAAAGATACAGAGACTTGTCTAGATCTTTACTGTTAGATTATCCTCTGAGTTTCCATAGGAACTAATGAACTGAAAGCAGTTTTGCTCCAGACAAAATACTACACTAAATAAATAAAAGTAAACTAATCTAATGCAAAATTAATGTTTCTACAACTAAATAATGGACGGACTGAAACCAACTATAAAAAGCCCTAAATATTCCCATAAAAATACTTTTTTAAGTTTTATAAATGAATTTTCTCATATCGTATAACAGTTGATGCCATAATGCTACATCAGAGCTCCAGATAAGAGGAGGTATTGACAATAATTCAAAGATAATTTTTCTATTTCTCAATGAAAACATATGTTGTGACCCCTCATTAGAACTGTCTCAACGAGACGGTTCTAATAAGGGTCACAATGTATGTTTTTATGAAAAAATATGGAAAATTATCTCTAAATTATCCCTGTAACCACTTCATATCTGGAGGACTGCTACATGCCTATAGGTAAGTGAAGTAAAATGACACACAGTACTCTATGAGCTACCAAACGGGTGCTTAAAATAGACTAGAGTTATTAATGAGAGTATCACACGGCAAACAGCTACTCTTAATAAGAACCTTAACAGTATCATAGTCATTTTTGCCATCATTAAAAATTAGCTCTTTTCTCTCCTTTTTTACCACCATAAGCAATGAACCATCCATTGAATAGTCCAAGGCACCATTCTGAGTGTTACATACAGGTATACATTTCTTTCCTGTGTATATTATTTTTAACTAGAGCAAGTGAGCAGGGGCTCACGTATACCCCCGACCAGCGCCACTGCCTAATGAAACCACCGCCTAATGAAACCAATCTTATACATGGTATGAACCTAGAAGTAAACTTAGTCACCTATCAAATGGTTCCATCAAAGTATATTACAAATATCAGCAAAGAGTACCAACTCAACACTAAACTTTATTGTAAATGTTTAAGTCTGTTTCCATGACCTTGGTCAGCAGCTGCATCCAGATGATGTCAACTAATCTGCTGTCAACTAATCTGCATGAACACAGAGATGTAAATCTAGTCAAATATCAAAATGTTTCATCTAAGGATGTTTGAAATATAAATAAAGAATGCAAACTTAACGCAAAACTTTAACACAAATATACAAGTCTGTGACCTTGACCTTTGGTAAGCAGCATTAAACCTACAAGTAAACTTAAGTCGAATATCAAAAGGCTCCATCAAAAGATATTGGAAATATCAAAGAAGAATATAAACTTAACACAAAACTTTAAAGCAAATGTTTAAGTCTGTGACCTTGACCTTTGGTCAGCAGCAGCATCCAGATGATGTCGACTATTGTGCATGAACATAGAAGTAACCCTAGTCATATATCAAAATGTTTCATCAAAGGATGTTGGAAATATAAGCAAAGCATATAAACTTAACGCAAAACTTTAACACAAATATACAAGTCTGTGACCTTGACCTTTGGTAAGCAGCTGCATACAGATGATGTGAACTACTCTGTATGAACCTTAAAGTAACCCTAGTCAAATAGCAGAAGGTTCCATCAAAGGATATTGGAAATATAAAAGAAAAATATAAACTTAACGCAAAACTTTAACGCAAATGTTTAAGTCTGTGACCTTGACATTAGGTCAACAGCAGCATCCAGACGATGTCACCTAGTCTGCATGAACCTAGAAGTATACTTAGTCACATAACAAAAGGTTCCATTGAAGGATAATGGAAATATAAACAAAGAACAAAAACTTAACGCAAAACTTTAACACAAATGTTAACGGACACACGGACGAACGGAAGGACAGATGGACGAACAGACGAACGGACGGAAAGACGAAAACTATATACCCCTCGACATACTTCGTATGTCTGGGGTATAATTACATGTACATGTATCAACAGCAAAGTTTGAGATTTATTTTTTTACCTCATCAAACTCTGCACATTAAAGAATTTGCAAGAGGCATCACACACATACAAATAGTACTTTCGTTGTATAAAAATTTATTATTATTTTCTGTTGCTTCTACTGGTAATGTATTAGAATTTTTATTTATTTCTCTGATGAAAATGATACTAAATAATTATGAAATACAGCTTATGATAGCTCAACTGATGATGTGTTTGGTCATAATGTCAAACTATAATCAAGAACCTTCAAAATATAGAAGCTAAAGCCAAGTGTTCTTGTACTTTCATACAGGCAAGCTAAAACAAGATTTAGGGGAGAAAAATGCCATTAAAGAACAATTGTATCCGACTGTTAATGTTCCTTAGCGTGTGTAAACCTCCGACTTTGAAATCACAAATACTCATACATAAAGTGAAAAGAAATAAACTACTTGGAGATTCTTGAGATTATGCATGGTAATCTCCCAAAATGTAAGTAAACAGTGTATACCCAGATCAGACTGCTCCTATAGGAGCAGTCTGATCAGGGTCTGCACTGTTTACATTTCCAGAAACAAAGCTCCGACAGCTTGTCCATGCTTTAGGATTATTACAGCACTTGGCTACAGCATCCAGTTATTTACAGTAATCATGGCAGATGAATCTGATTACAGTCCACAGTAACACGAAAACAGGTTGCAGTATGCAACCTTGAACTTTCATATGTATTTAACCTCTATTTTTAGAGGTAGAAATCGGGGAGCCCCGATAGCTCAGTGGGTTAAGTGCTGGCCTACTGATCTAGCTGTTGCGGGTTCGAGCCCCGCCGGAGGTGGAGTTCTTTCCACCGTAAACGGGGTTCCATTGCACACAGCCTTTCATTATCACAAGCCCATCGTCCTGATATGACTGAAATACTGTTGAAAAGGACGTAAAATCTCAAGTCATCCATCCATCCAGAGGTAGAAATCAAGGTCTACCTCTATCTGATTACAGTCACCTCTATCTGATTACAGTCATCTGTTACACAATGAAAGTGCAGTATGCAACCTTGAAATTTCGTATGTATTTAACCTCTATTTTTAGAGGTAGAAATCTAAGTTTACCTCTAAAATACTTAACAGCTTGGACCAGCCTATGTGCATGCCTTAAAAAAAAAATCCAGTCCAACCTCTGCTGGTTGCTTTTCATAGAATTCAAGTGTCAAAGTTTATGAGGAATAGACTCTCTAAGATGAACGGGTACACATTCAGAGAATGCTACTCTGTCAATTTCATTTTTGCATCCATTCTCAGTGGGGATCAACTCTTAAAGCAAAGAATTTGCTCCTGAATAACAAATTTCTTTAAGAGTAGAACCCATTTCAACATCCAGGGAAGCAAATAGGAAGTCACAAAAATTGTCTCCCTTGGTAAAATGGCTGTAAAGCATATAAGTGTATCCGTACACCTTAACATACCTCTATGACAGATTTTCTGAAGGCCAGAAAATTTTCAGATTTTCTGAAGGCCCTGGGCCCAGTTATTGAAAGCATCCTTAGCCTAACAAGCTCTTTAAGAGGTCAACTTGTTAAGTGTTTTACGACTTTATAACCTAATACATGGATATTTTTTGTAGAAAATATATGAGAAGCTTTTGCAGTGCAAAAGCTTCTCACATTTTTTCAACAAAAAATATGGAGTTTTTGAGAAATTGATGTTTGAAATTTTAACGTCTTGTTAACTAACAACATCTGTATTGCTGTATAATATATCATTATGTTATATCCTAATTTAGCTGTCGTTAAAGAATCAGGTCATCCTCACTGTCGACATTTGGTCCCCTGCGTCTTGTAAATCCTACATCATCAACGGTTCCTAGATCCTCTGCCAGGCCCCAGCTGTTGGCTGAAATTGATAGAAAATTTACTGTGCTTTCCCTTGAAAAGTGTCTCGGCTAATAAGTAAGCCACAATGCTTTAATATTTGCCTTCCTTGCACCCATATTTTTCCCATCTGAGTTCTGCATATCAGATACATACAGAATGTAACAGGGACTATCTATGTTTCAATCATGTTGGATAAAGATAATTCTCAAACTGTAGAGTTTAAGTCTTCAAAATTGGACCAAGTCTTGATATTTTTTTTCCTAGCCTCTGGATTATTTCATCACAACCAACATTCACTCTTTCCCCCACCAGCCAGTATGACCGAAATACTGTCAAAAGGACAGTATAACCTTAAATAAATCTTCCATCAATCCTTCCACTGATGAATTTTTGGGGTATAAATAAGTCTATGAATTTCTATGTTCTGAAAGTCAATAAAAGCTCTTGATTATTTGTAAAATCGAAAGGAGAAATTCTGTTTCACAGACCATTATCTCAAAATTTTATGTGATGGGTACACTTTCAGGGAAAGCAACACTGTCATTTATTTCATTTTTGCCTCCCTTCCCAAAAGGGGCAAACTCTTGATGAAAAGAATTTGCTCATCTAGGAGCAAATTCTTTCCTTTAAGAGTAGCCCCATTTTAGAAGGGCATCTTTATCCAAGGAAGTATACAGAAAATCGTGAAATTTAGTTTCCCTTTGTAAAATTGGTGGAACAACATGGTGGTGTACACATATACTTTAGTAGAATTTTGAAATGAAATTAGGGGATAACTGTATCAAAATGTCATTTGAGGAGGTGAATCGTTGGTTTTATGGTCTCAAATTTTCTTTTAAGGAGACGTAAAACCCTATTTGGAACCATAAAACTGATGATATGCCTTCCCAAATGGCATTTTCTAATACAGTTATCCCAATTCCGATGGACTTTTCACATTTTACCTTTTTAAGTGTACCACTTTGCACCAAAAGCAAAAGCTTTCAGTGATGTGAAACCAGACGTTAGCCAATGAGAAGCGACGTTACATAATTTTGATGTTATCCAATCAGACATCATGTTATATATTAGAATTCTTATTGACAGACCATTATTTAAACATTTAAACCATATACATACTATGATTAGCAACATCATCTAGCATTTTGCGTGGACTGGATGACTTCACCCATGGTAGGTCCCTCTTTGGTGATCCTGATCCCTGAACATCTGACAACTCGTACTCATCGTCGGACGGGGCAATGTTGTTTCTACGAAAGGGACTTCTTTTCTTCTTCTTCTTCAGTTTCTTAATTGGAGTTGTTGCTCTTTCTTCCTCACGGTAATCTGATGAGATAAACAAAATCTATAAAAGTTGCCGTTGGAAACAAACAGCACACAAAAGAATGAAAACCAGTCTCAATTTTATAGAGCAGAGCTCCAGATAAGAGGGGGTATTGAGGATAATTCAAAGATAATTTTTCTTATTTCTTAATAAAAACATATGTTGTGACCCCTCATTAGAACCGTCTCAATGAGACGGTTCTAATGATGGGTCACAAAATATGTTTTTATGGAGAAATATGGTTAATTATCCCTGAATTATCTCTGTTACCCCTTCTTATCTGGAGCACAGATAGAGACTCTTCACCTGAAAGCAATGCTGTCTCTGAAACTTTGCCCATCAGTGCCTGCAGATCAAAACTTAGAACAATAATTATAATACATGCACAGGCTTTAAGAAACAGGTGACCTTTCCCAGACACAGGGATGCTGGTGCTTAGCAATACTGCATGTGCAGCACACACTAACCTATGTCAATGTGAGCAATGTTACTGGTTATTTTTGCATGAATGTTTTTAATACATGAATAGTATAGTTGTTTTAAAATGTCAGAAATTGCAGACTGCAAACACATATATTTTTCCCTCCAGAAGATTAAAGCTCAAAATGTCCAAAAGGTTTTCGTTTATACATACCTGCCCCTTCAACTCTTCTTAACATAGCTCTCCCTTGTTTCTGTACTGGTGGTCTATTTTCTATTCTCTCTTGCAGAGTGTCATCATCCTCTATATGCTGACTCAGTCGTAGAGTGTCAAACCCCTCCTCCTCGTCAAACCCTCCCGAAAGAGCCTTTTTCTTTCCTTTCTTCTTACGTCCACTGTTGGGTTCTGCTATTCTATCATCCTCCCTAAGATAATTATTTTTGCTACTGTTTGAGCGTCGGGTAAAATCTTCCTGAATATCATCATCTGACTTGCTCTCAAAACCGTTTCTAGATTCCACATGTATTCGTGACACAGATAAATGAGAACTTTCGAAGTTGGGATTATCATGGACTTCTTCAACTTTGGGCTTTGACTTTTTGGTTTTTCGTTGTTTTGGTGCGTTATTATTTTCCATGAATTTTGTACCTATAGGAGTTTGTAAGGGAGGTAATTGTTGCCGTGACGATCGCGGTACTGATGGAATTAACCCCTCACTGTCCTCCTCTTCCTCGTCAGACCTGTGAGAGTTCCAGCCTCTACCAGATCTTAATGCTGTTCCGTTAGTAAGTCCGTAGCTCTGCAGTGACCTTGACGACCTAGGAGCTCGGAATATGTCATCATCAGCATTGAGGTTTGTGTTTGTTTGCGTAGATTGTTCGTCCTCTTCCATTTCTTTCAATCTTCTCTGCCTTTCTTTCTCTTTCTTTTTCTCCTGCTTGTGTTTTTCCTCCTGCAAAAAATATGGTTAGCATTAAACTTCTAAAAATTGGTACACTTTATATTATCACCATAAATGTCCTATAAACTGAAAAATTTGTTTTTCAATGCAGTAATGCATCCAAAAGATGCATTTGCAATAACAGTATAGATCAGGTGGCTTAAGTAGCGAGACACTTAAAACCATTGATTTTCCATTTGCTCCAAATGGAAAATCAATGGTTTGTTTGTGTCCCAATATTTAAGCTTATTAGGGTAAGTCTGCACTATTTGCTAAGACCAGTCTGTACCAGTAGTTAGAATTTTTAAGGAAATGTTACTACCCTCACTGCTGGAAAATATTAAGGTGAGCAGTTACATCTCCATGCTTTACCATCATTTTTACAAAAGGGAAACAACTTTTGTGAATTTCTGTTTGCTTCCCTGGGCAACAAATCCCTTCTGAAATGGGGTCCCTGAAAGTGTAACCTTCGCCTTAGTGATATACTATCTAGCCATTTCAAGTTGTGTCGCGGCTCATTTTATTGAAATGTTGAAATTTTCAACATTTCAATAAAATGAGCCGCGACACAACAAAACTAACAAAGTGGCATGTGTGCCACATGAAGACTCAGATCACCCTGGGCATCTGCCCAGTCTGATCAGTCTTCGCTGTGCATTTACAGAGCAGCTACAGGTCTAATTTAGCTCCATGTGGACAGTGAAGGCTCTGATCAGACTGGGCAGATGCCTAGGTTGGTCTGAGTCTTTGCTGGGTGCACATACAACTTTCTTGTTTTGTCATGTCATAGGCTCAAGTCTTTTTATAAGATCTTATTTGATATTATATTATCAGATCTAAATCCTGGAAACAAATGTTTTGGATTAAGATAATAATAAATCAAATGCAATGCCGATACTATCTGCCCCAACGAATCGAACTAGTAACCGCTGTATCACAGTACCACACTATCACTTTAGACTTATTGCTCTACGGTAATGCTTCTCTCTCACACAAAACAAACTCTATTATATTTCGGAAAGTACAAAAGTATATAACGGACACCAAGCGATTCACTTAAAAATACTAACAAACAACAGCGAAACTGCCATGCATCTTGATAAATTGTCAACCCTACCCGGTGCACGTCCCCACACCCTTCAGCCTTCTCTCCCAATGGAATTATCGTAAAAAACTCCGAACCGAAACTTTTTTTTAAGAGCAATACATCTCTTACTTTCAAAAATAATTTTGCTTTGTCTTCTACGTTATTGTTAGTTTTCTAATTACTAGATCTATTTGTTACCTCAGGGCCTGACAAATTTAAATTTTATCCACTTGTCCGGTAAATAACTTCTGCAAGAAGAAGCTGAAATTTATCAGTTTTCTCTATATAACTTATACATTTTTCTGGGCAAGTAAGAAATTTTTTTACTTGCCCAGCAAAAATTTCAACTTGCCCCGGGCAGCCGGACAATGGATTTGTCAGGCCCTGTTACCTGTATTTTCCATTTCTATGCTTTTCTTTAAATCGTGTTTAATTAGAAAAATCACAACTTTATAGACTGAAAACAATATTCGTATTGGTTATAAAACGAGATATGTGTTTTGAGTATGAATGATATATATGATATACGCTTGTATTCCGCTAGTATGTTTCACAGCTGGGAAGAAACAAGGAGAGGAACCAAATAAGTATTTATGCTTCCGTTCCAATCCTGCTAAATTTATATATTCACAATGTATAGTTGAATTATATGAAATTTGAAATAAAATATCTTTAAACCAAATCAAATAGATAAATTCCATGCAAATTAGCAAACTCGTGAGCCAGTAAGGAAATGAATATTAGGTATTGCAATGACATGAAGATACCCAAGTAACTTTCTCATCTGCCCATCTCAATCACTTTATTTGGACCAGTCACATCATTCTGATTCTGTTCATGATTCCTCCAAATTTGTTTCAGTTTTAACTTTAAATATAATGTACCCCAATATTTTGCCCTAAACCATGGCTAATAGTCAATTTGGACTATTGCAGAGCTGTCAAGTAAATATTTATTCAAAAATATTTTTTCCAGTTTAGCAAGAGAGCAGCAAGTCTCTGCATTGCTTTCAGGTTATTGTAAATTACCCAGAAACGTAAATATCTGGCAAAAACTTAGTAAAACACTGACTCAGTCAGGGTAGAAAATGAAGTTTTAAACTGACTCATGGTATGGGCTTTTAACAAATTCTGCAGAAACTCATTATTAAAACTTCTGTGGAAATATTCTTAATCAGGCTTTTACTCTTTGAAAGCTTTCATAGAATCAATGACTAACTTTTCACAATTGTATAACAGAAATATAAGACTATGAATTCATTATCTAAATGTATCTTTCACAGCTGAATGCAAATGAAATAAGACTGGTTCTCTATCAACAATATTAAGACCATGCAAAACTTGTTTTGAGTAGTATATATTTACAGTGATTACACTTAAAACACTTGATATCTGCGGAATTAAAATTTCATGGTTTAATGGAAATGACATATTTGTGCACTTTAATTTTGGCATTCACGATATACCATGGCTCAAGACAGTAAAAAAAAATTTGACAGAAACAATTTTTCTTACTTTTCTATTAACTACACTCTATGGCATCTCTTTGAATTGCCTCATTGAGGCGATTCTAATGGGATGTCATACTGTATACTTTTATGGAATGGTATAGAAAATATCTCAAATACTCATCAGGTTCTCTTTTTTATCTGAGCCTCTGTTAAGCTGTATGTAAATATAGATGTTGGCCCTTATTTTAGTGCTCTATGCCTTAACCGTCAATATTGCCAAAATTATGTAACCGCCAAATATAAGTGTTATACAGTACAATTTTACCTTTTTCCGGAGTTCATCAGCATCTAATCTCTTCCATGGTCCACCAATAATGTCGTCGTCTTCTTCCTGCTCTTCTTCTTTCTCTATTCCTAACTTCTTTCTCTCCTCTTCTTCCTTCCTCTCTCTATCCAAATTAGTAAAATAACAATACTGTAATGACCCTAAAATTTCGGACACCCGAAAGTTGTATAATTATTGTTTGAACATTCTTAGAAAGTGGATTTTACACAATTAATGCATCCAAATGATGTTTAGTGAATGGAAAAATGGCTCATGTAGGAGCAGTTTGATCTGGGCCTACAATGTCTGCTCAGACCTGTCTGTCTGAATATTTAGGGTCATTAGACTTTTAGTTACTGTAAAAACTCTAAAAACTGGGACACCCGAAATAATTACCATATCTGTACCAAAAATTTTCAATGCAATAATGCATCTTAAAGATGTAGATGGAATGGCAAACAGTGTGGACTCTGACAAGACTCTCCTTCAGGAGCAGTCTGATTTATGTCTGCACTTTTGCTCACACTTATGTGTCCCAATGCTTAGAATTTTAAAATATGTTTCAAGCAAAGCCGTGGAAATTCATTGAAACTGAAATTCATGTCTGTATATCCTGGTCATTTTGGAAAGGTAAATTGTGAGTTCCATAGTCACAAATTTCCTGTCAGCAGAGCTGTAAAACACAGTTTGCAACCATAAAACTGACAATTTACCTGCACAAATCACAATTTGCAATGTATTTCTTCCCATTCTAGTGCAATTTTTTAAGTTTTCACCTTTTAAAGCACTACGCTGACCCAAAGCAAGCACTTGCAGCACTGTTAAATCCAAAGTCACCCAATGAGATGCAACAACCCATACTGTCGACAATACATATTATGTATATCACAAGACAATATACTGTCACAAATATTTGATGTTATCCAATCAGACACTGTGTTTTCTTTGTGAGTGCACTAGAATCTGGGATATTCTTGTTAAATCTCAACTACATTGTAATTCATATGTTGTCACCCCTCATTAGAAATAATTCATCAAAGCAGTTTTAATGAGGGGTCACAAAATACATTTTATGAAAATTAATACATAGATATTAAGTATTAATAAATATTTATATTATCTCATAATTATTCTCAAAATCAGCCCTTTTATGGACATGTGAATACTCAGAGCTAGTATAACAAAACAAAAACAATTTATTTATTAACAGACAAACATGAATTTCTACCTTTCTTCCCTAGCCTTTCTCACTCTTTCCTTCCTTGCTGCATTTTCTTTCTCCCTTAGTTTTGCTGCAATCTCCATGTCTTCTTGAACCCGCAGTTTAAGCTTGTCAAATAATTTATCTAACATGGTGCACAGCCAGGTCATACCATGTTTGATGTTGACATCCATCCGTCTTCCTGTGCCTTTTATAGCGGAGCAGGTTTCCTACAATACACATCACAGGGTATAATCAATTCCGCCAATTTTCGCTTCCTGCAGAGACTGTCGGTCATATTCGGGTTCCGCCGAGACTGTCCGTGAACTCTTGCTTCCTGCAGTGACTACCGTCCTCGAAAAATGGCTTCCTGCTGAGACTGTCGGCGTGATTCTGCTTCCTGCCGAGAGCCTCGGCAGGAAGCAGAATCACACGGACAGGCTCTGCAGGAAGCAATTTATCATGTACAGAAGTCTCGGCAGGAAGCAAGAGATCGTGGACAGTCTTGGCGGAAGCCAAATATGATGTACAGTCTCTGCATGAAGTAAAAATTAGCGGAATCGATTAAACCCTGTGCACATGGTCAACATAGCATTTGAAAATGGGGTCTGTATGGTGTCTTTTCATGCCTCAACCATCATAAACTTATCAATCCTAACAAACATCCCTACTCTTATAAACCCTCCACATGCCTCTCTTTAGAAAATAATGTTATATTAACTTGCACACATTCCTGTTTCTTCTCTGGATGACTTAGCTCTTCAAAATGGGGTCTTCTTGTGAAGGAAAAACCCATTCATCTACTAATGTTTATTAGAGGTCTGATTCACTACTTTTAGGCTCTAAATAACACCCCTGGGGCATTTAATAGGACTGGTACAGTATTTTTACAGGATGGTATTTATAAGTACATGTATCAAAAAATCTACAAATTTATCATACAGGTCATACAGCGCTGAAGGTCTAACTCCATCTGCCTTCCTCAGCCTTTCATAAGCTGAATAACTTTCCAAGACAAAATATTGATTAGTAAAACTTCTGGGATGAAAATTTGATGTAGATATTTCTTTTTTCTCCACCTGATTTTGGATGCTGATGTAAACTAAAACTTGACAAAACTGGCTGTTCCAGTTTATACAGGCGAGGTAATTAAATGTGAGGTTTCATATTTTCTGTATTTTTCTCTAAAAAGGGCCTCATGGACTGACTGACACAAATATTAATTATAGTATTTCAACTGTGAGGAAGGGATGTCACTTAAGTTGACTTTCTCAAAACTTCCCTGACAATGAAGACTGCTTACTATAACCCATGTGGTTTGTATTTAAGGTTACAAAATTGAGAAATGACTTTTTTTCAAGTAAACACAACTGTATGTCACATGAAAAACTCCATGCTTCTTGCATACAACAGAACTGCATTTTATTAATCAGGGCTGGTTGTTCAAAGCCTTGTAAGCTTAACGAAGCTGTTAGCCTTTGTTCAGTCTTACTGTACTCATAAAATCAATTGTGGTAATATTTTTTGCCAAAAAATTGTGAGGAGCTTTTGCACTGCAAAAGCTCCTCAGATTTTTTTAGCAAAAAAAATAGCAGTGTTTTTCCATATAATGCATTTGAAATTTTAATGTCTCGTTTACCCTTTCTTGACTTGTGGACTTGTCCATCCCTAATATTTTGGTGAGTCTATATCTAGTTTTAGGGGTTTCTGGTGAATGTTTGTTTTATACTGTATTTTTGCATAGAATTAAGCAAATAGTGTTGATCCTGATCAGATGCCGCATTCTGCACTGCGTCTGTACTATTTGCATAATACACCAAAATGGGTTTCTAGTCTAAAAAGGGTTAACTAACGACATTGTTAGTTTTGAACAACTGGGCACATGTCAAGAAGATTCTCACCATTTTACAAGGACACTTGTTAGCATTGACGACAGCTTCCAGACTGAGTTTCTCACACAAGTCAACCTCATCCATTGCATTGACAACATCTTGTTTGTTGGCTAACCTGAAATATAACATCAGACTTTGCCATAAATTAATTTATCATATGACGTCGCATCTGAGAGTGTAATAAAGCCATGCATTAAAAACGATAATCCACTAGTAGATTAAATATGCAAATTACGTCGTACCGTTATACGTTGACGTCCATTGAAACGTCGCGTTTTCTAATGGCGAAATCGTGACGTTGTAGGTGCAAATTTTGCTAATAAAACGCTATTTTAGTGTCATATGATAAATAGAATCTTGCATTCATGCTCCTGTATTATTGAATTTATTAAACTCGTTGGAGAAAACCGATAAGATGCTCGGCAAAGCCTCGCATCTTATCTTTTTCCCCAACTCGTTTAATAAATTCAATAATACATGAGCACTCATGTAAGATCCTCTATGTCAAGATCAATAGTGAACAAAACAGCAAAAAGTTTTATCCTATACTAGTTTGGCTCCCATACTAGAGAGGCACAGTGGTCGAGTAGTTAACAAGAGGGCCATGAGGCCCTAAATCCCTAACCTGAGTATGGTGGCCATGTAGGTCATGTGACTTAGACCACTTGAATAAATTTTCACTCCCTCAGCCCCTGGAGGCTGTGTATATAATTTGGTTACAATTAGCTCAGTGGCTTTTGAGGAGATGTCTGAAATTGTCAAAATATGAGAGACATGGGTCAGAGGTCAAAGAATGATCTTGACCTCTTGTACCCGCAAATCTTCCATGTACTGATTAAGACGACTGTATATACCAATATTTAGGCCAAAATCTTCTAAACTTGCCATGAAATCTTATGTTCTAGCATTTTCCCATACTTGACCTTGCCTTAAAAAAGGTCCAGGTCAGCTCAAGATCATCATCTGAACAATCTTGATAGTACTGAACCTGATGTTATTTACCAAGTTTCAAGGCCAGCGATCATTTGGTTCTGGAGAAGAAGATTTGTAAAGGTTTTTGACATATATGGGCATGGTCCCCATGTTGGTCATGTGATGCAGACTGTTTGAACAAATTTTCATTCCCTCAGCCCCTAGAAGCTCTATATGAAATTTGGTTACAATTGGCATGGTGGCTTTTGAGGAGACGTGAGAAATTGTCAAAATATCAGTGACCAGGGTCAAAGAATGACCTTGACCTCTTGTATTTTCATGTACTCATTAAGATGACTGACTGTATAAACCAATTTTCAGGTCAAAATCTTCAACAGTTTTGAACAAATCTTATGTTCTAGCATTTTTCCATATAAAAACTACAGAAAGCAAATTTGACCTTACCGTAAAAAAGGTCAAGGTCAACCCAACGTCATAATTTGAACAATCTTGGAAGTACTCGTATAGCCAATGCTACATACAAAGTTTCAAGGCCATCAGCCTATTGGTTCTGGAGAAGAAGATTTTTAAACATTTTTACCATATATGGGCATTTCAGCAATGTTGGTCATGTGACAACAAATTTTTGTTCCCCTGCCCTCTAGAGGCTCTACATGAAATTTGGTTACAATTGGCCCAGTGGCTTTTGAGGAGATGTGTGAAATTTTCAAAATATGAGAGACCAGGGTCAAAGGTCAAAGAATGACCGTGACCTCTTGTACACATAAGTTTTCATGTACACCTTCAGATGAATGTACATGTATATACCAATTTTCAGGTCAAAATCTTCAACAGTTTCCAAGAAATCTCATGTTCTAGCATTTTCCCATATAAAAGCTACAGAAAGCAAATTTGACCTTATCGTAAAATAGGTCAAGGTCACACAAGGTCATAATTTGAACAATCTTGGTCGTACTGGCTTACCCAATGCTACATACCAAGGTTCAAGGCCATTGGCCTATTGGTTCTGGAGAAGAAGATTTTTAAAGGTTTTTACCATATATGGGCGTGGCGGCCATGTTGGTCAAGTGACCAAGACCGTTTGAACAACTTTTCGTTCCCCCGCCCCCTAGAGGCTCTACATGAAATTTGGTTACTATCGGCCCAGCGGTTTCAGAGGATAAGTCGTTTGAAAATGTTGACAGGCGGACTGATGAAGGACGGACGGATGGGTGACGGAGCCTTACCATCCTGTAAGCTCCCCCAGAGCCGCTGGCTCAGGTGAGCTAAAAAGACTCGGTTACAGTGCAGAAACTCGCAGGAAAGTGATGAGTTTGAATCTGTGCTTAGCCATCTAACAGCTGGAAAACTCTCTCTGTCAAGCCAACAGTAAATGGGTACCTATTTCCAAATCAGGGAAATCAGGAAACAGAATGACAATGCCATAACATAATATTGTTCTTTTCAAAACAGGCATATGTTACAGGTGAAATATCTCAAGAATTTCCCCAAAAAATATCAGACAACAAAATTCACATCCGCAAAACTTTAAAAACAAATTTTGTGCAAGCTATATAACATTGCAAATCCAAAGGCTAAAGAGCAAACTGTGTGGATCCAGATGGGGTGGCTCATCATGAGCCACCTCATCTGGATCTATGCTGTTTGCAAATTCAACTACTTTCAGAGGTATGATACATTGGAATTGTCAGAAACTTACACCAGCAGAGGTTTCTCTTGCACTTGTTCATGTTCCAACAACAACCTCAGATTGTCCTTCACCTCACTGATCCTCTCCCGATTACTCGAGTCCACAACATAAATAACGCCATAAACCTCGCTCAGGTAGTTCTTCCAGATATCGCGGATCTTTTTACCTCCTCCGAGGTCGTATAATACCATATGATAGTTCTTGAACGTCACTTCTTCTTTGTTGAACCCAATAGTTGGTGCTGTTTCTAATGTTTCTGAAATCATATATATGTACAGTCAGCTCTCGATATCTTGAATACTGATATCTCAAAGTATCCTCTGATATCAAAGTATATAGTCGGGAATAATTTCCTATTTTTATTGACATTTCAACACCTGTGACCTCAAACTACTGGTATCTCAAAGTAAATTTTCTGGGACCAGAGAATTTACTTTGAGATATCAGTAGTTTGGGATGAACTTTGAGATATTGAGAGTTGACTGTATAGAGAGCGAGAGGTAAGTATTTTGGTAATAATTATATTTTTTCTTGTTCTCAAAAGAAAACGTACTATGCCCCTATATATCAAAACTACCTTGCTGAGGTAGTCCTATGCGATACAATAGTGTATGTTTTATGAGAAATTAAGTAGAATTTTTTGACAATTTGGTTTAAACATATTTATTTAGTTTATTCAGTTAACATACATATATACATACATAAACAAGTAAGATATGAGTACAAGATATGGGATTAGAACGGAAGTGATGTGCTTATTGAGTTCTTCTCCCTTTGACAATTTCTATAGTATATGTATTTTTTTGGCGAGGTCTCCTGCCAGCCGGCTGTCACTAGACCTAAAAGTCTCCTGCCAGCCGGCTGGCAGGAGACCAAAAAGTCTCCTGCCAGCCAGCTATTAAAATGCTGATAAATAAATAATGACATCACATTCCATGGAATTCTTGAGTTAAATGTGTCTTTTAAAAGTTGATATCACATATTATAATTACCATAACAAAATATCTGCAATCAAACATGAAAAAAAACACAAATAAGAGGGACATTCTATAAATAGATTTCCAAGGGAACTAACTCAAATTATACTTTGCAAGGGAACTAACTCAAAATACTACTTGGCAATTTTGACTGAAATTTTATATGGGAATTCTGTTAGCACAACTGCATGTAGG
This sequence comes from Ctena decussata, assembly GCA_963989385.1. Taxonomy (NCBI): domain Eukaryota; kingdom Metazoa; phylum Mollusca; class Bivalvia; order Lucinida; family Lucinidae; genus Ctena; species Ctena decussata. Next base: position 24,013,544 of record OZ022502.1, read on the forward strand.
ATAAATGGAAGTTTAATCTTATAAATCTATAGTATATTTTCCCTAGTGGGAACATTTGTAAATAAACATTTTCACCTTACTGAACAGTAAAAATACAACAATAGCGAATAGCTTGTGATGGTAACCAGTATCAAATTTTGTGTAAAAAATTTTCTTTCAACGTATATGTATTGTGTGTATATATGATGTAAATGTATTCTTTGAGCTATTTGTGTTAATGATTAAATGACTTCCGGACAATAAAAATAGGGATAAAGAACAAAAAAAAACAAAAAAATTTACATCTGATTTGCTTGATGGTTTTCTAATAGTTTCATGCTATTACCACAATTAACTTCAAACTTGATCAAAGTGAAAGCAAATATCTATCTGTTTAATGTTCAATACAATAAAATATAGCTGTCTTGTCTTAATGCCATGCAAAATATCATTTCTTTATCAGTATTCCAGTAGCCGGCTGGCAGGAGACTTTTAGGTCTAGTGACAGCCGGCTGAAAGGAGACCAAAAAGTCTCCTGCCAGCCGGCTGGCAGGAGACACTTCCTATTTTTTTTCCTATTGTCAAGGAAAGAAAGGAGAAAATTAAATTACATGTCCATAAACATTACAAGAAATCAGTTTTTAACACATATTAAAAAAAATTAAATAAAAACAAATAAAATAAGTGTGGCTACACTGCCATGTATTTGCTGTTTTTACAAAGATGAACAACAGTGACTTCCTGTGGGCTTCTCTGGACTACAAAGATATACTGCTTAATAGTTGATCCCCATTTAGAAAATAAAGACAATAACACAGCTGCTTCCCCTGAAAGTGTATTCATTCATCTTAAATGATAGCAAATTTTACAGCATGACAATACTTATGCAGCATTTTTCAAGGTTTTTCTTCATAAGAATCATTTTAATACAGGAATGAAAAGCTGACAAAACAGTAAAAACTTTACCTCCCAATAAAGCTTTAGTTGTTGTAGTTTTCCCTGCACTGTCTAATCCTAAGATGGCTACTGTTACTTCTCTGAAAATTACAGGAATTCATATTTTACATGACACATAGATGTGACATAATGAAATAAAAGACAAAAATGTCTAGTTTTACAACTACTGTAGAAATTAATAATATTCCTCTTTTTTTCCCCATCACTAAGGTTACCATAAAACTTCTAAAAAGTGGTACTACTTAAAATAATTATCAAAACTGTCATAAAAATGGAAATTTGGTTTCACAATGTAGTATCCCACTGAAAAGACAAAGATGGAATGGCAAACAGTGCAGACCCTGATCAGACTGCTCCTTCAGGAGCAGTCTGTTTTGGGTCTGCATAGTTTGCTCAAACCTATCTGTCCCAATACTTGGGATTTTCATGGTATGTGAATTATGAGACTCAATCATCCAGCATCAGATCTGATGTGTACAAACACAGCCCTCTTTCAGTTCTGCTGAGGTATTTAGGATCAACATATGGGTCTTGAATAGGCATCAATGCATATTGTCTTTGTAGAAGTCATTCACTTGTCCGTACTTACATGCAGCAATTAATAAATGAAATACGTTGGATATTATATCTTCTTGAAATACTAAAGAATATTTCGGTAAACAATGTATACTTTTGAATATTCCAGTGGATTTTGGTATCTTCTTGTGTAACTTGGTGCATTGTGGTAATTAAATGTATTACAGTATTCTGTTAAACATGCTCAAAATGCTATGGTAAAAGGTACCCAGATACTCTCAGATGATGGGGTTTTGGGTACAAAATCGCTACCCAGCCCCAGTACAAAGCTGAGCATGATTTCATTCAACTGACACAAAATCTTGCAGTACTTTTTGTTCATTGCGCAGGTGGGCCTAATCATGACACAGCAAATATTTGGAGAAAAGGACCTGGAAAGCAGATGACAGGCTAAACACACTTTTTTTTTTTTTCATTTTTCACTGAGCAACAGATCTAAGATGCAAGAATATCTCGAGAATATTCTAACTATCTAACCATGAAAATATACCTTTTGGGCTCTCGCCTCCGTTTAATTGCAGACAAACAATTTCCCATTAGGCTAAACATTTATCTGACACTGCTGCTGGCAAGTTTTCTTTCTTTCTAAAAGTGTCTTTAAAGACTTTATTTTATATTAATTTTTTAGTAATGAAAGTTATTAGACGTTTTCAAATTATGAAAAACGAGAGTTCTTATTAAATGTTTTTCATCGTCACCACCAAACATTTCGATTTCTACAGCAAAGCCTTTCAAAATTTGTTTAAATCGGTAAAATCACAAAGGAATTTGTTTTTCACAGGTGGCCGCCATCTTGGATACCGCAAATTGTTTACGTCCGTTTGGACGTCACCACGGACTTATGGGTAAAATCCGTCCCTCATTCTTGTTTTCTTTCTTTCTTTCTATATATCCTGCATCACCCTCTCGCGAGGATTATGTGCAGCTGCGCGCATCAAAGAAAAGTTTGATAGAAGAAAGTTAAAACGATTTTTGTTGCTCCTTATGTGGATGACCACCTTCCCTTGTCGTCCACCAACAACAGAGGTATCCTTTAAGCATGATTTTTCATTCATTCAACCCCATTAGTTTTGATCATATGCTTGTAAGTTGCAGGGAGGGGATGGGGGCGGGGGTCACTCGGTCTTTGAAGGGGTACAGATGTGCGACTGGATCTCTGGTAATCCACCCTATTTATATATAACACAATAATGTGACAATCGTCAAAACATAAACCTGTTCATGTATTCTATATCAAATTTGGGCCCTCTTCAGAATCAGAATTGTTTACTGGTGATACGTCCAAGGACAATCATTCACCAGTGAATCAGGGAAGCTAGTCCCTAGCCCTTACAAGAGAAGTAAACTTAGTAACTGAATCCACTGCACACTCAGCAGCAGAAATAATGGAATCTTCCAAGGAATTCCAATCTCTAATGAATAGTCTGGGGGAAGAAACTGGACTTGTAAATATCAGTCCCAGCCAATGGGGTTTGAAATGCCTGGGAATAATGTGTACTGTAGAAATGTGGTCATAAATTTCCCACTTACATGTAAGCCATTAACTTAAAAAAAATATGCCGAGATCCTATTAGCTGATGCTCATGATTTTCTTTGTCATTCATATTTGTTTCTGTTTGATAAAGATAAATCAGATAAGCTGACTTTTATGTACAGAGTATGGATAAATGAGACCTATTCATTTTGTCAATAAAATCATACCTAATGATGTACTTGTCAGATCAGACAGTGACCTATATATAGGTCATATAAATAGAGGATATTTACTTTTTTTTCTTTGTTGGTGGGGGAGGTGGGTGGGGGGGGGGGGGCGTAAATACCAAATATATTTCATCGAATGTGTTGTAAATATCAGTAATTTCACGAGTGCGTAGAATGAGAAATAGCTGATATTTTCAACACATGAGATGTTTTGAATATTTTTGGTATTTACCGTAAAAAAGTAAATTTTCTTTTTATTTTCAAAACAGACCGATTCACAAATAACGTTTTCCCTAGTCATTTCTCGTTAATTTTGCTAATCCGGGTATAATATTGAGTTTACACCTAGAAAATGGTTTATAATGTCATTTTAATTAATGAATAAAAGAAATCGGCGATTTAAGAAAGCCGCTTGCAGCTGTCATCGGACTGACGTCGCGTGCAAATAAGCGATACTCTAGCTCAAAAAATGACGTAAGAGTGTGACGTCAAATGCATGATTTGACGTACTAACGTTTGAAGCATAGTGTCAGACAAGAACACTACATTTCAGACTTTTTTCGGAAAGAAATGAAGCCCAAAGCTGTCAAAAACAGCCGATGTTTTCTACAGTGAAGAAAATATAAATCGTATCAGTTTAATCATTCGCCTAGTAGTATGAATGATTGCTTCTGGCACCCTAGGCCTTCTTCAAAACAGAGTATGTCTGCGGCGTCACCAGTGCTTGTTACTTTGGGGTAGATATCTTTAACAATGTAAGCTGGAACATGCATGCATGTAGACAGGACCGGATACCGCATCAAACGCCAATACGTCTCAGAATGGTGGGTCAGGGGAATTTTGAATAAAAATCTATAAAGGTTGCCCTTGGAAACAAGGAATACATTAAGAACGTAAACTGGAATCTCGGCTTTTCTGGAACTGCATACAGCGACAATGTCAGTACGCGTTCAAAGTCATGAACATGGAAACAATGATCCCAAAGGAAATGAAAAATAAAATCTGCACTTTGTTGAAATACGGGAAGACTTTTAAGCTGCCACACGCCACTTACATTAACATATACCAGGTCATGAGTAACAGGGTTTGGCAGTAAGCAAATGCTGATATATAAATATAGTTCCTGTGGCAAAGTTTTGAACATAGCAGAAGGCTTTTATTACGCCAATCATTTGCTGTAAGTTTCAGAAAAAATGCTCCTTTAGCTCTTATTTTATATAGATTTTTTCATGAATTTATACATGTTTATATCCCCAGGGCAGGGGAAGTTATATCCCAATTTATACATGTTTATATCCCCAGGGCAAGGGAATTTATATCCCAATTTATACATGTTTATATCCCCAGGGCAGGGGAAGTTATATCCCAATTTATACATGTTTATATCCCCAGGGCAGGGGAAGTTATACCCCAAGGACAAATTTCTATGGAAACACAAAGCTTTTGTAATTGCGATCATTTCTCTGAAGTTTCATGGTGATATTCCAAACAGTACAGGAAATGAATTTTTGTTGAGTTGTGATTTATCTTCTCAGTAAACGTTATTTCAGTCATGTTGAGATGTTGCCTCCGAATTTGTAGGGAACTTACCCGACCTGAGATAAATGACACTCAGATCATACCACAGCTCTACCACAGCGGCACCGGGCCATGTATTTCGCGGGCCCCGATGGGCGGGACCGTAAAGGAACTAGAGGCCTTTGACATTGGCAAGTGATATGTCTCAGCAAGACATTATTGAGTTTTGCCTATTAATATATGGACATACTTGAGAAATTCAATAAAAACTAAAATCTTGAAGTTAATACTATCTAACAACCAGTCCTAATGCTAGTGGCAATGAACAATGGCAAGGCATTGTCAAAGGTTATTATTATTTTTTTTTTTACATCAAGAGAGGCATATAGGTTGCTGTCTCTGTTATCAAGGCGTCAGAGGAAAATATTGGAGGAAAAAGAAATGTCATACAATCGAAGCGTCCCAGATATTGCGAGCACTAAAATACCGGTATTTTAGCGGGAAAAAGTGATTTAGTGTGTAAATAGAGATAGACTAACTGTAAATAGAGTGGTCAAAGTATTAGCCATTTTTGACGTTTTATTTTGTAAGATGTGCCGAGGCGGGCAGAATCTACGCCAACAATGACAATATGGTATTAGGTTTTACCCATATCATTTCTTATTATAACTATATATTGTTTAATAAACGCCGCTCAGTCATCAAAGTACGATGGCCGAGTGGTTAAGGCGTTGGACTTAAGTTCCAATGGACGAATGTCCGCGTGGGTTCGAACCCCACTCGTACTAACCTTTTTATCATTTCTTTTTCTTTCCGTTTTACTATTTCTTTTTTTTCTTCTTCTGTTGTTTTTTCTTTCCATACCGGTAGTCTATGACCAGTTCATATCCAGTTTTTAACTCTTTAGCAAATTCTTTCCAAATTAAACAAAGAAATAATTATTGTTAGAGTTGCTTCGCCTGAAAGTGTAGCCCTTTACCTTAGATTTAATTCACTAGGAGCTACTCTTGTACTCAACAAAATAATACCTGCATCAGGATTATCTGTGAGATTGGTATGGAACACAATGACCTTGGAAAACAAGTGTAAATTTACCTTGGCTTGTGTGGACAGATGGAATGGAATTCCACTGATTTCAGATGGTTCTCTTACAGGAAAAAATTTGCACCCTCAGACCAAGTTCTGGTAGTATATTGTACAGTAGTCTCAGAGGAATGTAGATTATCTTGTGTTTTTTATTCCATTCTACACACGGGTTATCCCGAGACAACGACCGCGACAGAAGACAACTAACGCAGTTCAACAGGTAAGGCGGAAAACTGGTGTGAGTAGCCGTTTTTCCTTATTTTCTCCTTAATTAGACTGAATCGAAATTTCTGGTTTCCATATCAAGAAAGGGGGAGTTTTCTTTATGTCATGGAGAAATCCAGGGGCTCTAGAACAATCAACAAAGCGACAAGAAACTTTGAAATGTCAGCGACGAAGCAAAAAATAAATAAATATTTTATTTTAGAGAGCCGTGAACGGTTTACCAAATGCACAAACTTGGGGATTGCGACAGTTTTACTGCTACCAGGGATTACAGAAAACATGCCAGTTGTAATAAATTATAAATTACTTTGTAGAATGAAATTATAAGCATTTGAAGTTAGGTACTGTCTGTTCTTCTGGCAACAACTTACCACGGTTCACATTTTAGGCCAGGTATAATGAACACGGTTCGCCAGAAACAACCAACGCAGTGTTAAACCAAAGAAAATCTATACCCTACTGTCTCTTACCCATTCCATTCCTATTTTGTATTCTTGTAAATAACATATTTTGCCTCGTGCTTGCAGATGGGCACTACTTGATCCGTGCGGCATTACGTATTGTCTCATTTGATGCAGACATCTTGCTGTATCTGAACTGGTCTCTACATACGCACGTATCTTTTAAGTGATTGAAATATCTCACCGAAACCGCTATTCCTGCACTTGCTATTTTATACAAATGAGAAATCAATGCAGTACTAACATCAGCCTAAGAAAAAACAGTAAGTTCTCTGCCACACACAGATGAAAGACATTATGATACATCATAAGTATTGTTGAAAGGCATTAAAACGTTACACTCACCAGCGCTTCCCAAGCTGAAGAAGCCGTGAGCTCATTCACCATGCAATCACCTAGCAAAATAGCAATATAAGGGTCACATGTTCGATCCATTTCTTCTGTTATATTTTGGGAACGACGTCCCATCTCAAAAGCATGATTACAATGTATAAGTGGGTCTGAGCCCCAAACTTACATACACTCACACCTGGTTAACTATGTTTTCACGGATGTTACCAAACGAAAAGGAGCTGTTACGAAACGAAAAATAGTTATAGTTATCAAACGACGTGGTCATCAGGTCGTTTGGTAACTCCGACTTTTTTCGTTTCCTAACAGCTCTTTTTTTAGTTTCGTAACAGCCTTTGTATATACATAGTTAACCGGGGGTGACACTTGCGACCGCTTTTCTGTGCATGAACGTTTGACTGTCTATGCATAAACTTCACAAGGTTCTTATTTGATGAACATTGCATGTAAGCCTTATTCCCAGAGCGTTCTCTTGAATTTCTGAGAAACCTTTTCGAACCATCAAAAACCAACCCCATCTCACATACCAACGGCTCATAGTGAAAACAAATGAGCCGGTTCATGAGAAATGGTGTCTTCACGAGTTCCGACCAGCGTAGACACAGGCCAGAATAGAGTTACACGTGCTGGTTTGAGGCTAGCTATTTGGCATGACCCTTCTGAAGACTTTGTTCTATCCATGCAGTGAACAATAAAGACGCTAAGACTGCGGGTGCGCTGGCTAATTTGTGTCTTTGTTATTCGCATATGGCATAAAGCACGATTTGTTATGTCGCGCCCCAAATATAATCGCATATGAAGTTCGATGACTAAGGCGCATGTGCAAAGTTCAGCAGCCAAGATGGATGGATGGATAATTTGCGATTTTATGTCCTTTTCAACAGTATTTCAGTCATATCAAGACGATGAAAGGGTGATAATGAAAGGCAGTGAGAAATGGAACCGCGTTTACGGTAGGAAGCAGTCAAGAATGGCCGTCATCGTTCGCACACAGGTCAAACAAGCCTACACTTAGTATAGAGCCCACTCTCACACAGTTTCAGCATATATGTGCTTCTGTGTGAACAAAAAACATACATGTTACAACCAGTCGTAAGCCGGTTTTAGACGGACAGAATACACCCGGGTGTGTATTTGCACCCTGGTGCAAGTTGGCACCCCCGATTTCGCTTAAAACCTTTTTCGATCGACAAAATACACCCCCAAGATGATTGATTCTACCTAAAACGCCATTTACATGGACAAAATATACCCCGGGTGCAAATTTGCACCCCAGGTGTATTTTGTCCATCTAAACGCGGCTTTAAGTGTCACTCTTAGCACGATATTGTCAACGTAATATTACCAAGATGAGATAAGTAATATTACCAAGATGAGAAAGTTGGGTTCAGAGCCGGAAGAAGCATCACAGAGCAGATCTTCAACCTTAGAATCCTGTGTGAAAAGTATTTCCAACGTCAGCAGAATCCGTACCATGTCTTCATTGATTTCAAAAAAGCCTTTGATAGGGTATGGCATGCAGCCTTATGACCATGTGGAAGTACAATATCAGTGCAAATCTAGTTCGTACCATTGAGCAGCTATATAGTGCAGTCCTGATGAATGACAGCACAGGAGAATGGTTCAGAACAACAGTTGGAGTAAGGCAAGGATGTCTTCTTTTACCCGCCCTCTTCAACATTTTTCTCGAACGGAATATGTCTGATGCTCTGGAAGAAAATGACGGAAAGGTCAGCTTGGGCGGTAGAAGCATTACCAATCTGCGGTTTGCCGATGACATAGAAGCTCAAGCTGAGGAAGAGCAGGAACTAGAAGCCCTAGTTGAAAGTCTCGACAAAACCTGCACAATGTATAAGATGAAGATCAGTGCTGAGAAGACCAAACTGATGACAAACAGCGCAGATGGCATACAGAGGGAGATCACGGTAAAAGGGCAGAAGCTGGGTACCGTTATAAGCTTCAAATACCTTGGGGCAGTTGTCTCAGACGATGGCTCAAAACAGGAGGTTCTCTTAAGGATTGCACAAGCCACTTCAGCTCTTACCAAGCTGAAGCCAATTTGGAGAGATAATATATCTCTTGGATCAAAGGAAAAATTATGTGCTCCCTTGTCATTTTAATATTTCTGTATGCCTGTGAAGCGTGGACCTTGACAGCAGAGTTAGAGAAAAGAACGCAGACCTTTGAGATTAGATGCTACCGAATGTTACTGAACATTACGTACAAGGACCATATAATCAATGAGGATGTTCGCAGAAAGATCCAAGCAGCCATTGGAGAACATGATGAACTCCTGACGCTGGTCAAGAAACGGAAACTGAGGTGGTTTGGCCACGTCTCAAGGTCTTCTGGTTTAGCAATATAGGGCATGGGGAAAGGAAAAAGAAGAAGAGGTAGACAGAAGAAGAGGTGGGAAGACAATATTAAAGAGTGGAGATGCACGGATTTTGCCAGCTCAACTAGGGCAATTGAAGACGGGACAATGTGGAAAGGGAATGTTTCGAAGTCATCTGTGGTGCCCCAACGACCTGGTAAGGTTAAGGGATAGAACAGAATAGAATAGAGGAGTCATTTGTTTAGTAGACATCATCTTAAGAACGGAGCACGAGAAATATGTCAAGGCCGTCTTGCAACTGATAGACGAAGAGCGGATTAGATGTATAACTCGACAACTCATTGTGAAAGCTGAACGTTTTCGATTCTATCACTTGAAAATACTGTAATAATATTATGGTTCTCCAGTTACTCCAACCAGTCCGTCTATTCAGATTTCGTAAGTGTAACTAAGCCATATTGCTTATGCCAAATGTCACTCAGTAGTTTATTCCCGACAAAGGCGAGTTCAGCAGCCCCAGCGCTGTCGGGCGCTCAGCCATCAACAACCACTCACACTGCTGAACTCGCATCATGTTCATACCATTTAAAGGATGTCTGTCAAGTGTATGCTTGCTATCACAAATATCTGCATCGCAAATAATGCAGTTTTAAGGAAATCGTGAGTTGTGACATCGATTTTTTCCAAGGACTTGATATTTAACAAACTGTGTTCGTTGTTCCCGAAGTATGCTGACAAACTGCGTTCAGTTGTATCATGACCCGTGGTATGTTGTGTCCAGGAACAAACTCAAGTGTTCACTGTTCCATAGATTTGAACAATCGACAATAATTTTTCAGACAAATGCTTGCGATGAATAAGAACCATAGACAATATACTATATCTACATAAGAAAAAAATAAGAAATAAGATGTATTACATAGCCAAAAACTACAACCGAAATAGAAAGGGGTAGGTGAAATTGAACGAAATGAAAAGTTATGAGGTTTATCTCTCATTTAAATGAACAAATCTCCGTGAAACTCCATTGGTTGCTACGAACATTAGTCTGCTTTCACTCTGCCAAATAACTTCTAAAAGTATTCATAATTAAGGTTAAAAATCGCTGTTTTCTTACCTTAGGTAGTCCTATGACGTCACCAAATCGAACTGCGTTGGTTGTTTTCTGTCGCGTCCGTTATCTCGGGATAACCCGTGTGTTCTAGGTTCTAAGGTAATGACCCTAAAATTTCGGACACCAAAAAGTCGGACAGTTATTGTTTTAAAAATTCTTAGAAATGGTTTTTACACATACTAATGCATTCAAATGATGCTTAGTGAATGGCAAACATTGTAGACTCTGATCAAACTGCTCCTTCAGGAGCAGTTTGATCTGGGTCTACAATGTTTGCTCAGAATTGTCTGTCCTAATATTTAGGGTCATTACGGTAAACTATGTCATATGAAAAGTAGCTAAATTTTGGAAAACAACGCATCATTTTAGATTTATTACTTACCGTTGAATTCCTTTTGTATTTTGGCTTGTTGAAGAGAGTTAGTCACATAAAAGCTCCCTTTTCTTGAGCAGACATTTTCCAATATTATGGTGAATGGACACACTTTCAAAGGAAGCAACTCATAACATTTTAATTTTTGCCTCCATTTTCTACGGGGGTCAACTGTTTTAAGGATTTTATCTGTACAATCCAGTTCAGACGGGAAAGCAAACAGAGAATCACAAATGTTACCTTTTGACAAGGAAATGTCAGAAAAATAAAAAAAAAAACATGGTGGTGTACCCATACACCTTAACCCATTGCATTCTGGGTATTTTTTGCAGTCTGCTAAATTGTCGTCTGCATCAAAAATCAAGAAAATTTTGACAATATTGGTCTAACTCTTGCAGAAATGATGTCTAAGCAACAAACAGTTTGGATCTCAGATCAAGTCCCACCTTTGTGGGGCCTGATCTGCATCCAAACTGTTTGTCCAGATATGGTCATGTAGGGACGGTCAATTAACCTAACCACACTATTCCTGGACAGGTTTAGACCTCCTTAGCGGTTAACCAGTACTAAGTGCGCATTCTTTCACCAGTAACTTGTGCAACTGCATTTTTATTAGGTGTTCAAAGTAGTATGTAGTAGAGTTTTCATCCTGGAATTAGCTCGAAAAGGCAGCTCAATTGTTTCCTCTTTTTTGGAAAAAAAAAAAAAGATTTCCTTAGGTCATAGTCTCTCATTCTGAATGGCAGGACTGGAAAGTTCTTGAAATTGTCACTCCTCCAACAAGACCACACAAATAGTGATTTCAGTAATTTGCACTAGGAACAGTCATACATTTCACTCGTCCTTTAGCATGAGCCACTCGTCATGGCAGGCAGACGAGTGAAATTTTCCAGCCCTTGAATGGACTACCAGTAATCTAACTTCACAGGTAATCCAGGCTAACTACTACTAGCAATTTGTAAAGGAAAACCTGCAGGCCGAAGTTAGATAACAAAGGAATCTTGGTACAACAACAGAGTTTAAAATGTTTCATTTTTATTCTCCGATTTGTTGTTTAGTGCAATACGATAACATTTGATTGTACAAATATCTACAATAATACAACTCGCGTAGAAATAATTCTATTAACAAACACATATGATCTGTGTCATGATAAAATGGACCTTATCATATATGCAAAGAGCAAAAACTCAGATCAGGCTGCATATCCTAGTGTGTTTAAATATTGCGCCATCTAAAAGATATTAATTTTCCATTTGGGACAAATGGAAAATTAATAGTTTTAGGAGGCTCAATACTGTACTTAAGCAAATTAGGGTAAGTGCAGCCTGATCAGAGTCATTGCTATTCCCTACTATCATTCCATAGAGTTAATATAAACTGGAAAGGCTGATCAGAATGCACAGATGCACTGGCTGATCCCAGTCTCTGCTAATTCAGGGCTCACAGTTGCCCCTTATCCTCCAATTCAAAATTCCCTGACTTTTCCCTGATTGTTCCCAGACTTGTTGCAGTTTTCCATAACCTTTTTACAGATCCAAAATTTAATTTTACTCTTAACGTCAACAGTGCTAACTGTATAACATAGAAATTGAGGATCACTCTTACAGGAAAGAATTTGCTCCCCCAGGGAGCAAATTCTTACCTTTAAGAATAGCCCTCAATATTAAGGAGGGAAATATGCCTGGACTATCTCTATATGAAGTACATCCTTTAGTTTCCCCTTGAACAGGATAATTATATTTCCTGAAGACTGCCTTAGCCATTAATTTTCAAATTCCCTGAATTTTTCCTGACTTTTCAAGCCCTTCCAAATTTCCCTGACTAATCACAAAATTCTCTGCCTATACCCTGACCTAGAAAAAAATCTCATTTTCCAGATGTTTTTTCCTGACCTTGGCAACCCTGACTATTCTCACATACATGTACAATAAGGTACTTTTTCTCATGACAAAACTCACATATAGCTACAGTGATACAACTCACTTAGAAATAATTCTATTAACAAACACATGTATTCTTAACAGTTTCGTAAAAGCACCATATAACATGTCACATGATCCTTCGAAAACACTCGGTCAAAAACATAACTGAGCTCCAACACAACAAAACCAACAATGTGGTTGTGCGCCCAGCACAGACTCAGATCAGCCTGGGCATCCGCCCAGTCTGATCAGAGTCTTCGCTGTCCGCATGGAAGTAGCCCAGACCCTGAGCTACCCTTTGAAAAGTAAACGAAGAGTCTGGTCAAACTGGGCGGATGCCCAGGCTAATCTGAATCTTCACTCGGCGCACAACCACATTGTTGGTTTTGTGGTGCCGCGGCTCATATTACAATCACTCCCTAGACACTGATTAAAAATATCCTCTAACAGCAGTAACAGAAACAGTCATTCTGATTGGCTAAAAATAAATTCAACCTATGACTTTTATGGCATCCAAAATGAACATGTACAAATGAATGTAAAAGTGTTTCTAATGAGCATTTATTTATGATATTCTTAACAAACACTTAACTCCTGAATATTATATTAGGCCTATGTTTTTATTTGATTTTATGTATATATTATCCTTTTTTTCACATCTTTTAATTTTAAAATGTTTGCATGTGAAAAAGTATGTACTGGCAAATCTGCAAATAAAACAAAATATCTATGTTAACAAGATACACAGAAAGCTATTTTTTGGCTAGCATTTTATCTGTCATCATTTAACAATAAATCATATAAGGAAGTAACTCGTAAGAAATTTCAGCTCATTCTACATGCATGTACATAATTATATGCTGCAAACCAGGGCCCAGTTTTTCAAAACTGACGATCCTGTTTATTGACGAGATGTTAAATTTTCTACTGTTTTGCACCCAATAACTCTGCACCTTTTTGGTGGAAAAAGGTGAGGAGTTCCTCACATTTGTCCAGCAAAAAATATCAAATACTATATTATTGATTTTACAGGTACAAGTACTGATGACTTAACAGAACAATGCTTCAAATAATGGGCCCTGGAATAGAACTGCCTCACTGAGGCAATTCTATTAAGGATCAACAACATACACCATGAAAAAATATCAGGTATAATTTTACTCTGAATTTGGCTTATGTGGAACTCTTAATTCTATCAACAGTTCAAGTTAAGGTGTATGAGTAAGTCTCTATGTTTCTCAACCAGTTTTTTGATGGCCCATACCTACTTTAGTTTCATATAGGCTTTCCAAGATGCAAAAAATCCTTCAAAAAAGTGTCTACTTTTAAAAGAGAACATTTGCTCCTAGAGGAGCAATATCTTTCCTTTAAGACTTGACACCCAATGGGAAGGGAGGCAAAAAAAATGAGACTGGAAAAAATGCTTCCTCTGAAAGTATATTCAATCTCTTTAATTTATGCTGCATCATGAGAGCCTCTATACAAGAAAGGCACCTACCAGAAATATCTGCAAGGTGTTAATTTTCATTTCATGTTTTCTTTCAATTTTATTAATTTTCAGACATTACAGTACACGTACCCTTAAAACTTGTACGAACAAATTTGATCTGAAATATGTTTGAAACCAATCAGCCTGCACAGTCCAACGTGACAATAATTTTCAATTTTGTGTTTTGAACACAAGACAAACTTAAAAGGTATATTAACATATATAAGCTCTACTGCTTTCTTCGAAAGCACTAATTGTACACAAACAAAACACTCTACATTATAACATACTGTATTAATTTGGTTATAAAACCAGGAATTTCCACTCCATAACAACCCCAAAATGGCAGACCAGTCTTGCATGAGAAAGCCCTCCATATCACACCTGGTTAACTATGTTTTCAATGATGTTACAAAATGAAAAAGAGCTGTTAACAAAACAGAGTCATAGTTACCAAACGACCTGGTCATCAGGTCGTTTGGTAACTATGCCTCTTTTTCGTCTCGTAACAGCTCTATTTGGTTTCTTAACAGCCCTTGTATATACACAGTTAATAACGGGTGCATCTTACACCAAAATTACACAGACTTAGATATTTTGGGGTCGTTCTAGAGAGGAAAATCCTGACTTATAACCTAACAAATATGGTAATTCTCTAACTGAATCAAAAGCAAAGATCAAGTTTCTAAATAGCAAAGGCAAACTCATACCGTATTAATCCTATTAAAAGCCCCTGGGGTGTTGCATTTTGGGAAAGGGGGGCGTTATCTAGAGCCTAAAGTGTAGTAAATCAGCCACTGCTAAAATACCTCTAATAAGCTATATATAGGTGATGGTTTACTTTCAGAGGAAGTAACTCTACTATTTTTCCTCCCTTCTCAGTAGGGGTCACTCTTAAAGGAAAGAATTTGCTCCTCTAGGAGCAAATTCTTTCCTTTATGAGCAGACCCCATATCAATATGCTACCTTATCCAGAAAAGCAAACAGGAATTCATGCAAATTAATATAACATTATTATCGGAAAAGACACAGGGGGCGTTTATAAGAGCAGGGGCATTTAATAGAATTAATACAGTATGTTTACCAACAGTTTCATAAAACTAATGTGTCACCATAAAACAAAATTTGCCACCACAGAACACAATGCTTTACCTCCCCAAATGACAATGTCGTGTTTGTGAGTTTTGATGCATGCTGAAGACTGGCCCGAGGGACTGACAGGTTGTTGAAGTGAATTGGGTAAATTCTGATCAGTCTGTGAACATTATACTCAAATGATTTTATTTTTCATAAATTTTCATGTGATTCCAACAGTAATGGGTAGCCAACAAAATACACAGTAGTGACCCTAAAATTTCCGACACCAGAAAGTCCGACGATTATTGTTTAAAAATTCTTAGAAAGTGGATTTTACACACAATAATGCATCCAAATGATGCTTAGCGAATGGCAAATGATGTACACCCTGATCAAACTGCTCCTTCAGCAACAGTTTGATCTGGGTCTACAATGTTTGCTCAGACCTGTCTGTCCGAAATTTTAGGGTCATTACGGTACCTATGTATGCAAAATTGTGAACAGTGAAGGATCAGTTCAGGCTTCACTGTTCCCAACCGTATTCTGTGTTCCTTGGTCAATATATGTAGCAGCAGCCTGATTTGGATTCACATAAACTGTTTAGATTATTGTCTTTATACTTGTATAATTTGGAAAAGGTAGACAACCCTGTGCAAGTCACTTTGTAACCGGTTTTACAACTACTTTATTTGACAAATGCTTGGACAAATTTTCTACTATGGTCGAGAACAAGGTAACAACTTCTTAAAGGAGCTCTGCCATCACAAATGGGGTCTACTCTTAAAAGAAAGAACTTGCTCCAAGGAAAGCAAATCCTTTCCAGAGCCAACCCCCAATTAGAAGGGAGGCAATGATGAATAGTTGCTTCCCCTTAATGCATACCCATTCCCTTTAACACAGTCAATTGCTAATGATGCTTTATGTCACAGAAATTCTGGGTCCAGTTGTTCAAAGCATCGTTGACATAACTAAGTCCTTAGTCTAGGATTCATTAGGTCTTACGCTACTCACGAAATCAATTTTGTGGTAACACTTTTGCTAATAAATTGTGTTTCTGGGGAAAAAATGGTGGTGCTTTTTTCATACATTTGAAAATTTAATACCTTGTCAACTAATGTCATTAACTTTGAACAGCCAGGCCCTGATTTTTGCGAGACAACAGTTTTGGGAATTTGATAGCAAATACAACTCTCAAGAAGAAAACAATTTTACAATATCTAGACCAAAAAGACTATCTTAGCATTCTTCATACACTAATCATGATACCTTTAGATTGTTTACATATCACAAACATTTGGTGTAGGCAACTAAAGGTGTTTTCCCGCCAATATCAAGACCACAGTGTTCTTCATACATTAACCATGTCCCTTTAGATCAATTTGAATATCACAAACATTTGGTGTAGGCATCTAATGGTGTATTTCTCTATATATGTATATTCACAGTGTAAGAATGGAAATGTATAGCCTTCTTTTCAGATGGGATTTTTGTGTAGCCATTTGGGATTGCTTAGCAATACAGTTACCGTCTAAAGTAAATTATTTTGAAACTGCTGACAATGACAGTCAAAAATATATAATTTGCCGGCAAATATTTCCAATCAATTATTCCAAGAAAAACAGTCTGTCATTCAACATACTTTAAATATTGAAAAATTCTCAAATTCATCTGTTCCTTCCAACTAACCTTTTGCTGCACAAATCCAAACCAAAAACAGGTCATACACTTCTTTTCTGCACTTTGATATTTGAACCTTGAGTCAGGGCACTTGAAAAAGGGCCATAAATAGTTGTATTCAGTGAAGACACAAATTAGCCTGCAAAGATATGCAGGCTGATCAGAGAAGTCTGTGTTCATATGAACAATCAACAGTTCTTGAGGAATCTGTGAGGTAGCAGGCCAAGATCCTCATTAAATGTAGATGTGATTGATTGATTTGTTGCTTTACGTCAACGGTAAACAGCTATGGTCATGTTGGGACGGTCAGTTAACCTAACCACACTATTCCTGGGCAGGCTAAGACCTCCTAAGCGGTTAACCAGTACTAAGTGCACATACTTTCGCCAGTAACTGACAACTGCCCTTCTTGAATCAGCGGAAGGAGAAACGAAAGCATGTGGCCAGACCGGTCATGTACATCAGACTTATGAGTCAGGTGCCCTACCGATTGCGCTACGCGGCCCGGCTAAAATGTAGATGTGAGCTGGTGTCTTAACTGCTTACATATGTGAAAAGGCATCTTGCTCATGCAATGGTCATGTAACACTTAATATAGCTAGCATTTCATCTGCTATAATACTCTTGATGATGAGACAAAAGGCTTTGCAGGTTTGATGGGACCTCACTAGTATTACTGTATTACAATCCCAATACGTATGAGCCGCGACACGAGAAAACCAACAATGTGGTTGTGCGCCAAGCGCAGACTCAGATCAGCTTGGGCATTTGCCCAGTTTAGTCAGACTCATTGTTAAGTGCGCAAAGGGTAGCTATGGGTCTAAGCTACCTCCATGCGGACAGCGAAGACTCTGATCAGACTGGCTGATGCCCAGGCTGATCCGAGTCTGCGCTTGGCGCACAACCACATTGTTGGTTTTCTCGCGTCGCGGCTCATATGTAAGATGATTTGAAAAAGTAGTTCTCACCAGCGAAAACTTGGTTTATCCTTAGCTATGATAAAGACAATACAATTCCAAATACATACTCATGATCTAACACATTCATGATCTAACAGTTTATCTTCAATGCATCACAACTCCAGCTGGCTGAGTCTTGATTGTAAGCCTCAAATAGTTTTTCTTATTTCTTCATACAAACATGTTGTGGCCCTTTATCAGGACCACCACAACAGTCGGTACTCCAGATAAGGGATAGCTGGGATAATTTAGGGATAATTTTCCTCTCTTTTTTTTTTTCTCAATAAAAACATCTGTTGTGACCACTTATCAGAACCATCTAACCAAGATGGTTCTAATGAGGAGTCCCAACTAACATTTTTATTGGGAAATAAGAAAAATTATCTCTGAATTATCCTTGTTACCCCTTCTTATCTGGGGCAGTGCTAAGCATCTCACTGATGTGGTTGTTATTATGGTTCACAACTTCCATTTGTACCATAAAATTTCTTAAAACTGGGACATTCAAAATGATTACCATAACTTTCCTAGTAAATAAAACAGTTTTGTTTTACAAAGCGACAACGCATCCAAAAGATGCATATGGAATGGGAAACAGTGTAGACCCTGACCAGACTGCTCCTATAGGAGCAGTCTGTTCAGGGCCTACACTGTTTGCTCAGATCTAAGAGTCCCAATACTTAGAATTTGATGGTAACCATCCAAGAAACAAAATCAAAACCCAACCGTCCGGGAGCAGTGAATCTATGATTTCACACATCTGTGATTTGGATGAAACATCTGTGTATGACTGGTTTAGGGTTTTTTAATTCAATTGCTCGGTGTTGGACCTGGATTGGGGAATGTGTCAGGAACATCTACAGAGAAACAGAAAATAAAATATACCAATAAATACTATGGTCAACATTCTTTTGCATATAGAATTCTCATAAAAACAATACTATGCTTTGAGTAGCTTTCTTCATGTGAAGAACATACGTTAAGGTGAATGGATACACATTCATGGGAACTCCACCATTTTAATTTTTGACTCCCTTTTAAATGAGGATCAAAACTGCCATTTTCATGTTTACCTCCCTTCTCAGAGGATTCAACTCTAAAAGGAATGAGTGTGCTCAACTAGGATGTAAATTGTTCCTTTAAGGGAAGAAACCTTTGTGGAAGGGTTTTCTTGTCAAGGGAAGCAATCAGTACTTCATGGAAGTTGTTTCCCTTTGTAAAAATGGCTAAAAACCATAAAAGTGTACCCATATACACCTTAAATATACCCCAATTATTGTGGAAGAAGTGCATAAGCATAACTGTTGACCAACTCTACTTCTTCCATGTGATGTGGTCAGAATCTGCACAACTTGCAATTCAACAAATTTCAAGTACATGTACTATTCTGTTCAACTCTGTTGCATGCAAAAGAATGCTGACAAACAAAAGCTAAAACAGAAATTAAAATTTGCTTTATTGCTAGATGATGTCAGAGATGTGTGAATAATGAATGGTAAGTTTGAATTTTTCTTTCATTTTAACCATCAAATTGGAGTTAGCAGTGCTCTGGAGCTCTACTGGGCTATAATAAGCCATTTTCTTTACCTCATTAATTCTTAGTGGTGTCTAATTTGATTTTAAATACACATTTTCCTTTCGACATTCCTGTATCTAACTCTAGCAGTGTGGTGTCTGATGACAGGCTGTGCTCTGTGGCTTCTGGTCTGCTTTATTGCTAGATGATGACCATAAAGTGAATAATGAATGGAAAGTTTGCATTTTTCTTTCATTTTACCATCAAATTGGAGATAGCACTAAGCCATTTTCTTTACCCCATTAATTCATAGTGATGTCTGATTTGATTTTCCTATAGACATTCTTGAATCTAATGCTAGCAGTGTTGTACCTGATGAGACCTGTGCTCTGTGACTTCTGATATGAATCTACACTTTGTATAAGCCACTTTTTATGGGCTGCTGTGAGTTAATGGATCAATACAGATCATGTTTATGTTTTGATATGAGACCATCTTTTTCCGTCAGGCTGAGCTAATTTCATTTCTATGGAGGAATTTTTTATTAGCACTGTTATGGAACAAGCTGCTACTTGTAAAATCAGTACTTCTCTGTTGTTCAGCCCTACCCTATCACATAGACTAATTAAGAGCTACACCTTTAAATACAATAACAACTTATTTTGAACTTTGCAACTTTGGATTTATGGATCCAAAGGAATCTATGCAGTGGAAAGCAAGGATTCCCACCAGTTTGAGGGGAACAGCTGATAGAAGACTTCAAGCTAGCTGATTCTACATACCCCCAACTCTCTTTTATTGTAGCAAAACTTATATTTGAGTGGTGTCATGCAAAACTTTGCTTAACACATTTGCAAACAAGTAGCCCAAGGGCAACGATCGCTCACCTGAGTTATAAAATGTAAGCTTCCAGCTCAGGTAAGCTAATAAACAGGCTGCAATTCTATAGGATTCGATGACCCCATGGGGTGTGGCAAGTTTGGACCCCAGGGTTTTGATTGGCAGGATTTATGTAGAGGACACCATACACTGCAACATACTAAATACATAAGCTCTTGGCCCCATTGTAAGTCTATGGGAGCTAATGACCCCTGGGCGTTGCCAATTTGGGCCCCAGGGGCATGGTTGGCAGGATTTATGTAGGGCACCACTAGACATTGCTACATACTAAATATGTAAGCTCTGGGCCTCATGGTTTCAGAGAAGAAGATTTTTTAAGATTTTCCCATTGTAAGTCTATGGGAGCTAATGACCCCCGGGGCATGGCCAATTTGGGCCCCAGGGGCATGGTTGGCAGGATTTATGTAGGGGACCACTAGACATTGGTACATACTAAATATGTAAGCTCTGGGCCTCATGGTTTCAGAGAAGAAGATTTTTTAAGATTTTCCCATTGTAAGTCTATGGGGGCTAATGACTCCCAGGGCGTGGCCAATTTGGGCCCCAGGGGCATGGTTGGCAGGATTTATGTAGGGGACCACTAGACATTGGTACACACTAAATATGTAAGCTCTGGGCCTCATGGTTTTAGAGAAGAAGATTTTTTAAGATTTTCCCATTGTAAGTCTATGGGAGCTAATACCCCCCGGGGCGTGGCCAATTTGGGCCCAAGGAGCATGGTTGGCAGGATTTATGTAGAGCACCACTAGAAATTGCTACATACTAAATATGTAAGCTCTGGGCCTCATGGTTTCAGAGAAGAAGATTTTTTAAGATTTTCCCATTGTAAGTCTATGGGAGCTAATGACCCCCAGGGCGTGGCCAATTTGGGCCCCAGGGGCATGGTTGGCAGGATTTATGTAGGGGACCACTAGACATTGGTACATACTTAACATGTAAGCTCTGGGCCTCATGGTTTCAGAGAAGAAGATTTTTTAAGATTTTCCCATTGTAAGTCTATGGGAGCTAATGACCCCCGGGGCGTGGCCAATTTGGGCCCCAGGGGCATGGTTGGCAGGATTTATGTAGGGGACCACTAGACATTGGTACATACTTAATATGTAAGCTCTGGGCCTCATGGTTTCAGAGAAGAAGATTTTTTAAGATTTTCCCATTGTCAGTCTATGGGAGCTATTACCCCCGGGGCGTGGCCAAATAGGGCCCCAGGAGCATGGTTGGCAGGATTTATGTAGAGCACCACTAGACATTGCTACATACTAAATAAGTAAGCTCTGGGCCTCATGGTTTCAGAGAAGAAGATTTTTTAAGATTTTCCCATTGTAAATCTATGGGAGCTAATGACCCCCGGGGCGTGGCCAATTTGGGCCCCAGGGGCATGGTTGGCAGGATTTATGTAGGGGACCACTAGACATTGGTACATACTTAATATGTAAGCTCTGGGCCTCATGGTTTCAGAGAAGAAGATTTTTTAAGATTTTCCCATTGTAAGTCTATGGGAGCTAATGACCCCCGGGGCGTGGCCAATTTGGGCCCCAGGGGCATGGTTGGCAGGATTTATGTAGGGGACCACTAGACATTGGTACAAACTTAATATGTAAGCTCTGGGCCTCATGGTTTCAGAGAAGAAGATTTTTGAAGTTTTTCCCATTATAAGTATATGGGAGCTATATGTTGCCATGGCAACCAGAGTTCCAACCCAATCTGCCCTAAAACCTTATGCAGTCAATCCCCCACCCCAACAATGCTACACATAAAATTTGATGAAGATTGGCGTGCTGGTGTAGGAGATATTGGTGTTTAAAAGTGTGGATGACGACGACGCCGACGCCGCCGCCGACGCCGACGACGGACCATGGCTATACTATAAGCTCACCTTGACAGGTGAGCTAAAAAGTGCATTTGTATCTCTATTACCTATGTGTTGGTGGGACATTTATCTTTCTCATTCACTTGCTACCAGTAAATCTGCGCAGTCTAGCCAGAGCCTTCTCTTTGTGCATTCTGGATTCCCAAGAACTGATGTTATCTATAAAGACTCATGGTCAGATTGCCCATTATATCTACATGCCGGTATAAACCTTTGCTTGTTACATATGTGTTAAGCACTGATTTTGCACGCCATAAGTGATTTACTGCAGAACATCTAATACATGTATAAATCAACATATGCAGAAGCAGCAAAAACAAGCTAGTCTGAACAAAAAAGCTTGCAGTAACACAATTCAGAGCTCCAGATAAGGTGGGTTTTTAAAGATGATCTTATTTCTTAACAGAAACAAATTTTGTGAACCCTCATTAGAGACAATTTTTCTAATTTCTCAACAGAAATACAATTATTTTTTTTTTTAATTTCTCAAAAGAAACATGTTGTGACCCCTCATTAGAACCATATCTGAGAGATGGTTCTAATGAGGGGTCACAACATGTTTCTTTTGTGACCCCTCATTAGAACCATATCCGAGAGATGGTTCTAATGAGGGGTCACAGTATACATTTTTATGACGAAATATGGGAAATGTCCTAAACTTTACCTAAATTGTCCCTGTTGCCCCTCCTGTTCTGCAGCAATGCAAATTTAAAATAGCATTATAAGCTCTGAAGCAAAAAAGCATGAAGATAAGCAATCAGCTAGCGAATAGTTTTATGCAAGTATGGTAAATAAGTCTGGTTTTATGCAAGCAAATAATACAACAATGTTGTGGTTTTGATGCAAATTTACTTTTAAAATATCAACACAGGACTTTACACATAACCCATCAAATGAATTCAGGGGTACCAACTATCAACTACAAGATGCTTCTTCGCACAATATATGGCAATTCTTGCTATTTGGAGACATTTATTTTTTACAAACAAGATTTTAACCTCTAACCTGAAGACTTTTACAAATCAGGTTCATTTATCGTTTCAGGTAGAATTACAATGAGAAACTGGCAAACAATATGGATCATGTTCAGATTCGGCAGTTTGACACCTGTGCCAGAATTGATTGCCCTGCATTCACCCCCCCCCCCCCCCCCCCCCCCCCCCCTCAGTAAGTTGATTTGCCAAAAATTAGAATAGAAGCTGTTTAATAGATTAATTCATTAAGTTTGACTTAACAAATTTAAAATATACCAGACTTTTGCCTCTTTCAGATGTATCAATAGAAACTTTACATTTTTATATAAAACATACAACAGCAATAAAAGATAAGAATGCACCAAAAAGTCTAAAGACTTAAAAACTGACAAAATTGAAAGAAAACTTTTTATCAGACATTATTTTCATTAACCAATTATTTCAAGATGCACAACCTGTGTCTTTGAAATCTTTCATCAAGTGCTTTTGATAAACAACTACATAAAATAACAACGTGTATTAAAGACTTTTAACCCTATTGCACTCAAAACGGCCAAAACTCTTCAGGAGTTTTGGCTGTTCTGAGTGCAAAAGGGTTAAGGTTTTATTTCTAACTCTCTGTCTGACAGGCAAGTGAATTACTTGAAACAAAACAAATTTTGTATACACTCATTTATAGATATTGAGACAGCATTTGTAATGAGCTGAGATTCTAGCAAAATGTATGCTTTCTGTGTCACACAAGATCACACAAGATTTTTAGAACCATAAATGATCTGTGGTATCTATAAGAATCTATATAGCATAAAAGCAAACAACAAGCAATGCAACAAGACTGCACAGATGTGCAGATTGATCTCAAGTCTTAGTTATCCTCATAAGCAATAAGGCATTTCTTTCTCAGGTTTCAACTATCTAGCTCTGAATATGTGGGATCAGAGCACTAGATAAAAGGGGTGTTTGATGATAATTGAGGGATAATTTTTTCTATTTCTCATTGAAACCATATGTTGTGACCCCTCATCTGAACCGTCTCATCGAGACGGTTCAGATGAGGGGTCACAACATATGTTTTTATTCAGATTTAGCAAAAATTATCCCTTATTATCACCAAACACTCCCTCTTATCTAGAGCTCTGAATATGTGGGATTCTTGATTTTGTTACCTCTAAACACTCTTTAGCAGCTGGTTTGTTACTGGTACTGTTAAATGTTAAATATACACTCTCAACTCTGGTGAATGAACACACTGATCTCCATGTTTATTCTGCCATTTTTGTTGTTGTTGTTTGTTGTTTTTTTTTAATGGGAAAAGCTTTTATGACTTCCTGTTTGCTTCCCAGATATAGGCATATTCTTAAGGAAAGAATTTACTTTGGTCAGATTGTACTGATGTACAGGCTGGTCTGAGTTTACATATACTTTAAACATCATCCTTGCCCATCCTAGCTCATTTGTCAACATGTGATGTTTGTAGAACTCTTGAAAACTGTAGTTACTCTGATCAAACTGCTCATAAAGAGAAGTTTGAGATAAGACTACTGTTTGAACAACCACTGTTGCCAAATATTTGAAAAAATACAGTTACTCTCATTCCCCCAAATGATGGCCAAATCACAGATATCTTTAATGAATATATTTGATAATGTATCCTTTTCCTGATGTTAAATACGCTGGTACATTTATAAACAAGCAGGCAAAGTTATCACATGGGATTGCACACACTGCAATACAGAGTATCACACATTTTTTTTTAATGAACTGACCTTTGTAGAAAAGTACAGTCTGGTCAAGGTATATGCAGTTTGCTTTCATATATAAGCCACATCACAACAAAACCAACAAAGTGGCATGTTCCCCCCCCCCCCCCCCCCCCCCAGAGAAGACTCATATCAGTCTGGATATCTGCCCAGTCTGATCAGAGTCTTTGCTGTGTCTTTAAAGGGTAGCTAAGGGTCTGCGCTACCTCCATGCCAACACCAAAGACTCTTGACTAGACTGGGCAGATGCAGTTTACTTTCTGAAAGAACCCACGTCACAACAAAACCAACAAGGGCTTCGCAAGCGGCGCATAATACGCCCGTTTCAGTGTCATGAAGGAGTTATGGAATGAACAAGATCTTTTATAGAAGGATGGACAGGCAGACAAAACAGGGGAAACAACTCTAGTAAACCAAAAATCAGGTTCCAGGGTGAAGCAGCCCATAAGTTGTGAAATGCCAAAGTCAAACAAGGGAGATAATTCATAAATTCTTAGTCGCAATACTTTCCCTTGACAATATACACATCACCATAAAGTTTTGTTTAAAGGTTTCCAATGGTTAAGGAGATACAGAGTAAAATCGAAATTGATGCAAGGGCAGATAATTCAGGAAGTAAGCCAGAGTTGTGGTTCATGCGCATGATACATTACCCCACTATTATACACATTCCTACAAAGTTTCATTGAAATATTCCAAAGGGTTAAGGAGTTATGGGGGAATGTGTTAGCCTAAAAAACTAATCAAAGGGAGGTTACTTCAAAATTAAGTAAGGGGAAACAACCATTCTTATATGTGACACACCATCTTGTGATCATGCACATTGCTATAAAGTTTCATTAAGATATACCAAATGGTTACTTAGTTATTGAATGCACAAGATTAGAATACACAAAATACCCTAAAAATCTAATCAAAGGGATGCAACTCCAAAATGAAGAAGGGGAGAGCAACCTTTGTTATACGTGACACATCATCACACCCTCATACATATTGCTATGAAGTTTCATCAAGATATCCCAAACGGTTATCGAGTTATGGCGCGCACAAGACTAGTAGGGTAAAAAATAATCAAAGGGGCATAACTTTGAAACTAAGAAAGGGGGAGCAACCATTACAATAGGCGACACTTTGCCCTCCCCTAATATGTATGCCTACAAAATTTCATGAAGGTATCTCAAACTGTTTCTGAGATATGGTGCACACAAGAATGTTGACAGACGGACAGACAGACGGACGGACAGCGCCATGCCATAATACGTCCGTTTTTTTCAAAACGGGCATATAACAAAGTGGCATGTGCCCCCAGCGAAGAGTCTTCGCTGTGTGCTTAAAGGGTAGCTAAGGGTCTAAGCTACCTTCTTGACAACAGCAAAGACTCTGATCAGACTCAGACTGGACAAATGCCCAGGCTGATCTGAGTCTTTGCTGGGCGCACATGCCACTTTGTTTTGTCATGTCATGGCTCATTTGATTAATTTTGTCATGTGAACATGACCCTTAAGCCATTTAGGTGAAGCAAATGCTAAAATCCACCTGCCCATTGTGCAAACTAATCCAAGTCTCCACTTTTCTAGTTTTAGATACTACAGTGTTCAGATTCTATAAACGAAAAGAGCAGACTGATCAGACTGCATAGATGTGCAAGCTGATGTAGGTCTTTCCTGTTCATCACAATTTCATGGGTGGACAATCATTTGAGCCGCAACATAACAAAACCAACAAATTGAATGAATGTGGTTGTGCGCCCAGCGCAGACAAAGATCAGCCTGCGCATCTGCCCAGTTTGACCAGATTCTTCAAAAAGTTTCAAAGGGTAGCTAAGGGTCTAAGCTACCTTCATGCGGACAGCAAAGACTCTGATCAGACTGGGCGAATGCCCAGGCTGATCTGAGTTTGCGCTGGGCGCACAACCATATTGTTGGTTTTGTCCTGGCCCGGCTCATTAAGATCTTGTTTACTTAGCAAACTGTAAATGCCCTGACCAGACATCAAGTGTGGAGGCTGGTATAGTACCATACTTACTTATAACACAGCTGAGGAGTATGTGTTTCTATTATTATCAGTCCGGAACACTAATGTTTAAGACTGACAAGGCATTAGAAGGTATAAAATTCAAGCTGGAGATATGTCAAGGATCTGATGATATTTCGATGGGAGTTCCATTTAATTTGCATATAAACGTATGTTGTGGCGCCTTATAAGAACCATCTCACTGAGACAATTCCGAAAGGGATCAAAACGTACATATGGAGAAATGAAAATACTTAGGAGTTATCATCAAATACTTTCCCCATCTAGATCACCAGTTGTTCAAAACCAATGATTTCGTTACTTACAGATAAGATATAATGCTAAAATATATATTCTATGCAAGAACACGGCTATTTTATGCTGAGAAAAATATGAGAAGCTTTTGCACTTTTTTTCAGCAAAAAAATACCCTGATTGGGACAAACTGATAGTTAATGATTTTAAATGTCCCAATATTTAAGCACATTAGGTTATTACCACACTTGATTTTTTGAGTTCTAGAAGACTTAAGAAATCGTTGACTAACAACTTTGTCATGCTAACGATGTTTTGAACAACTGGGCTGAGATATACAGATATGATGGAGTTTTGAGGATAAATCCAGAGCTCTAGATAAGAGGGAGTATTTGATGATAATTAAGGATAATTTTTCTTATTTCTCATCGAAACCATATGCTGTGACCCCTCATCTGAACCGTCTCATCAAGACGGTTCTGATGAGGGGTCACAACATATGTTTTTATGCAGAATTAACAAAAATTATCCCTAATGATCACCAAATACTCCGTCTTATCTAGAGCTCTGAATTCTGCATTTTTTTTTCTCAATACAAACATGCACTGTTTTCCCCTTATCAATACCATCTTAATGAGGTTCTAACAAAGGGTAACAACATGAATTTTTATGAAGCATGAAGAGAAATTACTTCTAAATTATCCCCAAAACCCACCTTATACAGATATTAACTGCTTGCTGCAGAAAAAGATAAAAGTGCAAAAGTGTGTTAGTAGTGTTTATACAGCTGGACAAAAGTTAAGCACCACCTCCAGTGACATTTTTTTTTCAGAAATTAATAACATCTCAGAGCTCCACAATTACAAGAGGCCCAAATGGGCCTGATATCGCTCACCTGGCTTTTGTATCCGAATGGTCCCCATTCTGATACAAAATTGGTCCAATTCCAGAGATTTTCTCAATTTCACATTTTGCTACTTTTAGTAACAGAGGCCAACTTGTCTGGTCTTTATATGTTTACTTTTGAAACACCTCAAGGCAAGAATCATTTTGCCACAATTTCATCAAAATCCATTCAGGGGTTACTGAGAAATTGTCAGTTTCATGTTTTGTGCTATTTTTAGTAACGGCAGATGGCGGCCATCTTAGAACGCCAAAATGCAAAAAATTGAAAAGCTTTCATGCAAGGACCATTTTGACACAAAATTGGTCCAGTTCCATTGTATTTTTCTAATTTTCAAATTTTGCTATTTTAAGTAACAGAGGCCAACTTGACGGGTCAATATTTGTTAATTTGTGAAACACATCAAAGCAAGAATCATTTTGCCACTAATTTCGTCTCAATCGCTTCAGCGGTTAATGAGATGTTGTCATTTTCATGTTTTGTGCTATTTTTAGTAACGGCAGATGGCAGCCATCTTGGAATGCCAAAATGCAGAAAATCGAAAAAGCTTATTGAAATGATTATTCTGACAGAAAATTAGTCCAATTCCACTGAGATTTTCTTATTTTCACATTTTTCTATTTTTAGTAACAAAGGTTATTATGACTTGTCTATATTTAGTTACTTTTGAAACATCTCAATGCAAAAATCATTTTGACACAAATTTCGTCAAAATCTATTCAGCGGCTACTGAGATATTGTCATTTTCATGTTTTGTGCTATTTTTAGTAACGGCAGGTGGTGGCCATCTTGGAATGCCAAATTGCAATTAATCAAATTGGCTTCATGTAAGGAACATTCTGACACAAAATTTGTCCAATTCCATTCAAGGGTTCTTGAGTAATTGTCATTTTATGTTTGTGCTATTTTTAGTAACGGCAGATGTCGGCCATCTTGGAAGCCAAATTGCAATTAATCGAAACGGCTTCATGCAAGGAACATTCTGACACAAAATTGGTCGAATTCCATTCAAGGGTTCTTGAGTAATTGTCATTTTTATGATTGTGCTATTTTTAGTAACGGCAGAAGTCGGCCATCTTGGAAAGCCAAATTGTAATTAATCGAAACGGCTTCATGCAAGGAACATTCTGACACAAAATTGGTCGAATTCCATTCATGGGTTCTTGAGTAATTGTCATTTTTATGTTTGTGCTATTTTTAGTAATGGCAGAAGTCGGCCATCTTGGATAGTCAACTGGCACAAAATTGAAATAATTCCTTTTAAGGACCATTGCTGACCAAATCTGACCACAATCGATTGCGTTTTCTTGAGATACTGACATTTGAGCAAAATCGGTCTTGTAAACGCTAAGTAGGTCACTGTGACCTAATTCCGCTATAGATTTTTTTCATTTTTACAATTTTTAATCCCAAGGTCCCATTAATGTTCCACACAAACTTTCGGCCAAATATACCGAATGGTTCTGGAAAAGAAGTTGATTTTGTTGTTTTTGCTATTTTTAGTAACGGCGGCCATCTTGGATTCTTGACCTGACCCAATTTTACAATTTTGAAACCCTGCAGTCTGGTCATGCTCCATGTGAAATTTGAAACCCATGGGTGCAGTGGTTTTAGAGAAGAAGTTGTTTGAAGTCGTTTGAATATGTCGTTTTTTGACATTGGCATTTGAGCAAAATTAGACTCTTAAACAGAAAGTAGGTCACTGTGACAAAACTCCGCTACAGATTTTTTTCATTTTTACAATTTTGAATACCAAGGTTTCATTGATGTTCCATGTCAAAATTCAGACAAATATACACAGTGGTTCTGGAGAAGAAGTTTATTTTGTTGTTTTTGCTATTTTTAGTAACGGCGGCCATCTTGGATTTTCAACCTGACCCAATTTTACAATTCTGAGACCCTGGAGTCAGGTCATGCTCCATGTGAAATTTGAGAACCATGGGACCAGTAGTTTTACAGAAGAAGATGTTTGAATATTTGTTTTTAGGTGTTGACGGACACATTCCGTGACGACGCACGACGCACGCCGGACGCATTGGTATGACAATAGCTCACTATGGCCCTTCGGGCCAGGTGAGCTAATAAGGTTTGGTTTTGAGAATAAGTGACCCCTCATTAGAACCATCTCGACAAGATGGTTTTAACAATGGGTCACAACATATGTTTACTTGAAGAAGTATGGAAATTATAGACTGTTGTACTAAAAATATTCTAGGTTTAAATCAAAGTGGCACTTAACTTTTATCTGGCAATATATTTATTCCAGTTTCATAGAGGGTTATTTTTTTTAAGCTTCAGTTTTCAAAACAGTTTACAAACAAGAACAGCAGGTGTTAATGATCATGACAGTAACAGAGATCGGAATGAACATGATGAGCTGCCGCACTACCTCTTGGACTTGACAAACTTGACGCTGTCATCCTCGGCATCTCACAGCACTCACACTTGTTCAACGCTGGATGGTTTAGAAATGTACACGCTGAGCAGTTCCACTGTTCCCCATCACCTTCTGAGTCACCAGACCCGATGATCGGCTGCAGGGGTGGGGGAGGTGGGACATGGGTCATCCTGGGAGGAAGTGGGGGTGGTGCTGAAATGGAATTCAGATATATGATCAAATTTTGACATGATTTAGTCCATTTGAGGCATAGGCAAAAATAAATCATTCAGTCGTTTACAGTTAAAACAGCTCTACCAGTACCTTTATACAGAACATTTGAGCCACAACACAACAAAACCAACAAACGGCATGTGTGCCAACAAAGACTCAGATCAGCCTGGGCATCCACCCAGTCTGATCAGAGTCTTTGCTTTGTGCTTAAAGGGTAGCTACATGTAAGGGCCTAAGCTATGTCCATGCAAACAGCGAAGGTTCTGGACAGACTTGGCAGATGCACAGGCTGATCTGAGTCTTCACAGGGTGCACATGCCACTTTGTTGGTTTTGTCGTGTAGACAAGCTAAAAATTGCTGATGATGTCCGCTCACTACAATTGTGCAGATAGCGAAAGTTGTTTGGCTGCAAACCTAACAAGAACTTTCTGAAGATAATGCAGCAGGTCAAATGGGTGCTTGAATTAAAATGTTGTAACTTCCAGTGGGGCAAATTGCTGAAATTGGTTTAACTGAACACAAACTATAACGCTGATACTAATGGATACTTGCTCTACAATGCCACAACTACAGCATAAGCACTTCTTTGCATTCCTGAAGGCACTCTTATATTAACCCTGTTTTGACCAATGTACTTGTCCATCCTTATCATTTGGATGACTCCATTTGTAGTTTTATGGGCTTCTGGTGAATATTTTACCCTTTTCCTGTATTTTGCATAGAAATTCCTGTAAACAAACAGTGTAGACCCTGATCAGGTGCCGCATTTTGCGGCATTTGAACTTCTGCACTGTTTGCATATGGTATGTCCCCAAAACAGCTATCCGGTCCAAAAAAGGGTTAAACGCTTGCAACCTGTTTTTTTAGCTCACCTGTGGTGAGCTTATAGTATAGACTTGGTCCGTCGTCCGTCGTCGTCGTCGGCGTCGTCGGCGTCGTCGTCGTCGGCGTCCACAATTTTAAACATCTTCTTCTCAGAAACCACTGGGTGGATTGAAGCCAAATTTCATATGGAGCCTTAACAGGATGGGGGAACGAAAGTTTATATATTTGGTCCAGGTCACATGACCAAGATGGCCGCCACGCCCATATATGGTAAAAACCCTTCAAAAATCTTCTTCTCCAGAACCAAAAGGCCTATGACCTTGAAACTTGGTATGTAGCATTGGGCATGCGGGCCCATCATAATTTATATAAATCGTGACCTTGTGATGACCTTGACCTAATTTATGACATGGTCAACTTTGGTACGTTAGGCTTTTATATGGGAAAACGCTTAAACGGTGGATTTCTCAGAAACTATTTAAGTCTAAGGTACAATACTTGGTATACGTGGTTGACTAAATGACCAGATGAAGATATTATGTCACTAAAGGTCAAGGTCATTCCGTCGGACCATCCGTCGTCAAGATTTTCAAACATCTTCTCCTCTGAAACCACTGGGCCGATTGAAGCCAAATTTCATATGGATTCTCAGTGGGATGGGGGAATGAAAGTTTATATATTTGGTCCCGGTCACATGACCAAGATGGCCGCCATGCCCATATATGGTAAAAACTCTTCAAAAATCTTCTTCTCCAGAACCAAAAGGCCTATGACCTTGAAACTTGGTATGTAGCATCGGGCATGCGGGCCCATCATATTTTATACAAATCATGATCTTGCGTTGACCTTGACCTAATTTACGGGATGGTCAACTTTGGTACGTTAGGCTTTTATATGGGAAAACGCTTAAACAGTGGATTTCTCAGAAACTATTTAAGTATTAGGTACAATACTTGGTATACATGGTCGACTAAATGACCAGATGAAGCTATTATGTCACTAAAGGTCAAGGTCATTCCGTCGGACCATCCGTCGTCAAGATTTTCAAACATCTTCTCCTCTGAAACCACTGGGCCGATTGAAGCCAAATTTCATATGGAGTCTCAGTGGGATTGGGGAACGAAAGTTTATACGCCGGGTCTGGGTCACATGACCAAGATGGCCACCATGCCCATATATGGTAAAAACCCTTCAAAAATCTTCTTCTCTAGAACCAAAAGGCCTATGACCTTGAAACTTGGTATGTAGCATCGGGCATGCTGGCCTATCATAGTTTATACAAATGATGACCATGTGTTGACCTTGAATTAATTGACGACATGGTCAACTTTGGTATGTTAGGCTTTTATATGGGAAAAGGCTTATACAGTGGATTTCTCAGAAACTATTTAAGTCTTAGGTACAATACATGGTATATATGGTCAACTAAATGACCAGATGAAGATATTATGTCACTGAAAGGTCAAGGTCATTTTGTCGGTCTGTCCGTCATCAAGATTTTCAAAACATCTACTCCTCTGAAACCACTGGTCTGATTGAAGCAAAATTTCATATGGAGTCTTAGTGTGATCAGGGAATAAAAGTTTGTTCTCAGGGTCTTGACCAAGATGGCCGCCATGCCGTATATGGTAAAAACCCTTCAAAATCTTCTTCTCCAGAACCAAAAGGTGTATGACCTTGAAATTTGGTATGTAGCTTTGGGCACTCAAGCCCATCATAAACATTAAAATATATATCAGGACCAAGTGTCAGGTGAGCTACAGGACCATTGGTCCTCTTGTCAGACAAATCAGCAAAATATATTGTCTCCCTAAAGTTTGGTTTCACGTCCTGACTTTGTACTTACTATCTCTAGGGGGTAACGTTGGTGGAATTTCAGGTGGGGGCCTTGTCGGAGTTGATGGCGTAGTAGTACTTGATATGGACGTTGTGACTGTTGACGTAAAAGTGGGCGGGGTTAATGAGGCACTGGCATATATGGATCCTCTCTGGCCCGTGTTGTTCATGTTTTTGTAGAAGTTTTGCTGTTCTAGAGGATCAATAATCCCTAAGGGAGCTGCAAAATATAGACAGTAAGCAATACAGACAGTCAGCATATAGTCACAACAGAGGGCTACATGAGAAAACCAGAAGTTTATGCTGCTGATGCTGGAACCGTAGCTGCACATGAGACGATAATTGGAAAGAAACCTGGCCACAATATCACAACTGTTTGCTAAAGCTGGTATTTTTACATCTAGTCTTTTCAAATATCTTCAGCAGCAAACATGACTTTAGCCTAAATGAACATTTCTTTTCTGAAATAAGTTCTGCTTATGTACTTTTTCAACTATTAATGTGCAGTTTCAGCGTTTGCGCTAGCTATTTCTGCTTTGCGTCCTGCGGACGCAGAGGTTTGAAAATTTGCGTCCAAGGCTCACTAATTCGCGTCTTTGCTAAACTGGGTCGGAAAAACATGCTCACAACCGACATTACGATTGACATTATTTTTGTTTCTTTTCCTTTATAAAAGGCAAAAAACAAACTGATATAAGATGCAATCTAAACCAATTGCAACAGTTACAATATTTATTTATTATTACCAACCTTTTATGCAGGAATAAACCATATATAAATAGATAAAGTTTTAACATTCCGACGTGTTTTCTCCCGACACTACACAGTCAATACACATTATCGGGTGTAATGGCTATAAATAGATTCGCGTGTTCGATTATATCTACTAGAGTATGGCACTTTCTACAATATCCATTTCAATTATGGACATAAAATCATCAAAAATATCGGGAGAAAGTTGATATTCATTTCTCTATTAGTGAGAATCTGAAGTGGCCTGCATGCGGTGCATACATAATTACACCTATTCATCTCAAGTAGTATATAAAATTAGCACCCTATCGAGCTACTGAGATGTCTTGGCGGCGTCTTTGAACTAAAAGCAGCTTGACCGGTGGCGCATTATAAAATATACTTTGCGTCCTGTGGACGCAGAAGGTAATTTTTTCGCGTCCGGCACTAGTTAAATCGCGTCCCAGACGCATTTTTTTGCGCTAACGCGAACACTGAGTTTTGTGTTGTTGTTGTTGTTTTTTTGTGTGTGTGTTTTTTGTTTTTGTTTTTTATCTTGAGCTCCATAACCCTAAAAGTGCAGAAAAGCAGTCAACAAAATTTATATCAGCAATGTTTCCAATATTAGTTTGTCCAAGCTATATCAAATTGAGAATTAAGGACTCGTGGGCAAACCGTGTAGATCTAGTTGAGGCAGCTCAATATAAGCTGCCTCATCTGGATCTACACTGTTTGCAAATTCAAACTATTCTAATTTTTGGTGCTTTAAGGATTAAAACGCTTACAATAGTTGCAACTGCTCATGAAATCCTTTTAAAACAATGCATGTAATGAGACCTAAGCGAAGAAATTGTATGACTAGGTGATAACCAAAATGGCATCAACAATAAATCTAAAACTTACTCTGTCCATTATTATACAGGTCTATTTCTCGTGTGAACAACTGTATATCAGCTTGGAGTTGTAAATTATCATTCCGAAGCCTGGCTAAATCTACAGACTATAAAAGAGAAAACAACATTCATTTTTATGAATAAACATGAAAATATTAAGAGGGTCCTACATACCGACCTGAACAAGCATACATATTTATACTGATACCAGGAATTCAAAATCAGAAACACAACTTATTTTTCCTTTTTAGACTTAAGATTATCTCTTATCTTTGGGAGGATGATCCAGTGTTCTCCCCAGAAATTTCAGAAGGCATGTTGCTTTTAGCACAAATATCAAATTTTGACTCGTTGATCAATTTTTAAAATCCTTAATATAGCAGTATTTTGTCAAAATTAGCCTAAATTTACATAACAAATGATTTATTGATGATCCTTTATATGCATTTAAAACAATTTTACTGGCTAAGAAATGAAAATAATAGCACTTTAATGAATTTTCATTGGAAATTAAGGCATGTTGCAAAGGTAATTTGAAGAGGAAGGCATGTTGCAAGCGACATGCCTCAATGGTCTGGGGAGATCCCTGATGATCCCTAGTACAGTCAACCCTCTTTACAACGGCATTCATTACAACAGCAACATTCTTTATCACGTCATTTTGGTTTGCATTGAATGAACTTATTGTTCATAAAGTATAATCTTTATAACAGCAAATTCAGTTTAACGTCAAAATGTTTGGGAACAAATGGTGTTGTTGTAAAGAGGGTCCACTGTAGTTCAGAAGGTTAAGGGTTGGCCTGCTAAGCTATCAGTCCAAGTTCATATTCCAGCTGGAGGCAGAAATCTTTTCAACCATTCCATTCGGGATACCCCTTTAGGAGTATCTGGGCAAACAGTTTGGATCCAGATCAGGCCACACAAATGTGTGGCCTGATCTGAGATCCAAACTGTTTACTGCTTGGACATCATATCTGCAAGACTTAGACCAATATTGTCAAAATATTCTTGCGTTCTGATGCAGACGACAATTTCAGCATACAGCAAAAAATACCCAGAATGCAGTGGGTTAAACCATAAATGGGGCTCCACTGAACAGACCTTCATTATCACCCTCAATATCCTGATAAGACTGCAATACTGTTGAAAAGGACGTAAAATAAATTATCCAGCCATCTATCTTAACTGTGTCTTTAAATCCTTCTGCTGTGTTATATGGTTATTTTTCCTCCAAATTTTCAAAGAAATACAATAAAATCCCTTTATCAATTAAGACCACCTTTCAGACTGCCTAAGAGTAGCCTTATTAGTGAGGTGGTTTTGATATTGAATATAAAATGATAAGGAAAATACCATTTGACAGGTCTTAATAACCATGTGGTCTTAATTTCAAATGGTAGCACTTCAATGGCTCGAACCCTGATGGCTCGTTAACCCTGTCTGACTAGAACTCTTTCCTTGATCCCCCGAGGTAACTTTATGTAGAAACTTATGCCCCAGTCACACACACATATACGGATTCTGCGGATACTACGGATGGCCCGTCCGAATCTATTCGTATCTATCCATTTAATCCGTAATGGATCCGTATCGCATCCGCAGATGCCGTTACTGTTCGTATCATATCCGCAGGGTCCGCAGGAGCCGCGTCGAAATTTTGAAAAGGTTCAAAATTCGGGCGCGGATGAGTAAACCGTAAAAGTCCGTAACTGAACGCATTTATCTGCATCTTTCCGTATCCATTCCGTTTCTCATCCGTATCTATTCCGTATCTTATCCGTAACTGAACCCATCATTCCGCAGTCCCAAGTTGAGGACTGATACGGTTTCATACGGAGCTTTACCTTTAGTTACGGAAGTAATGGGTCATGTCAGGGTCATTGATGAGGCTCTAAAAATCGTAACCTCGAAGTATGGCACATGCTCCTTCTTTCGAATGTGTTAAGTATTCTGTGCTCATGAAGGATTAGATTTTTATTTAATTCAAACTAAAAATTGGGTAAAGGTAAAGATTTCCGATAGCCTAATGACCGTAGGGGCGGTGGCTTGGGGGAGGAGGGGTGGGAGTAAGTGGTTAGGGTCAATGTATCTTGGGCATAGCATATGAACGGCGAAGCCCATCTCTCTCCTTTCGCTGCCTTGTCCTTCCCTGATTTGAAAAAGGTACCCATTTACTGCTTGGTTGACATAGATATTCAGTCGGCAGTTGATAAAAGTAGATACTATTCTAATCCTTCAAGAACTCTGCACACATTCGAAGGAAGGTACATGGACCATACTTCGAGAATTTGGCTGCTCAAACCGCATCAGTGACCTCGACATGACTTGGTTACGAAAACCAGAGAAAGCATAATGTAAGGACCTCTGACAGTATCAATGCATATTTGCCTATTTTTCGACAAATTATTGCACCTTCCTCGGGCAGCAAAAGTATAATTATTTGGCATTAATATGTAGACGTGTGTACTATAAAGACATTTTAACAGTAATTTTGAAAAATTATCATGCCTCTAGACTAACTAAAACCGATTTTATCAAGAGGGGTAGGAGAATTTTTCAGTCTCTGAAAATAAGTCCATTTTTTCGGTTTTCTAATATACCGAAATTTTAATTGATAACTATGCTAAAACTGACGTACACACTACTGTTACTGATATCATGCAACATTATTTTCAATAATAAGGGATTTGGCCTATTTTTAGATATGAAGGGTGTAAGTACCCCACCCACTTTTTCAGCTGCAGACTATCTTTTCCCCCCGTGCCTCAGCAAGCCACTCACATATAATGTGTATTATGATAGTACACACATACATGCAAAGTGGCTAGCTGAGGCACGGGGGGAAGTATCTTTAAAAACTTTTCCTGTTTCCATTACGTTTAATTATAAAATTTAGCTTTTTCCACCAAAAATTAAAGTCTATGTGCTAGAAAATCAGAAATTAAATTCATAGCCAGTTAGCGGAAGTTTAGAGCAACGAATTTCAAGAGAAATTCTTGGGTATATCAAAAATTTGATTTTGACTTATTTTATAGGCAAATTAACATTACAACCGTCAGAGGTCCTTTCTTAATTTTGATAAGGCAGTAAATTCAAAGACTGATTAGTATCATAAAAGATCTAAAAGGAAAAAAATCAATAATCTAGACTATAAATCTAAACCAAACGAAAATTTCTGATTTCTCAGAATATTTTCTTGACCTCAAAGGAAAAAATTATATATAATCTGCACTATAGATGACGTACGGGGAGACGTTTTACGGTCGCCGCACGGCACGAAACCAGTGGCACTGAAGTAAAATAGAAATCTAAAAGAGTTCACATAAGAACACAGAACACAATCGAAAGAAGGAACATGGGCCAGCTTCGAAGTTTCGGCTACTCAAGCCTGACCAGTAGATATTTATTGCTTCATTTCACCATTAACCTTTGTCCTATATTGGACAACTAATTGTAATTAATAAAAGAATTACTTTGTCCTGTATTGGACAACTAATTCAAATTGATAAAAGTCAAAAAAGTTTTTGAAATGATGGCCCTACTTTTGCTATTGGCAAGTTCATGAAAAGATGACCCCACTAGGCTGTTACAAATAAGAAACATAACATCGCACCATAACTGCACCATACGTCACTGCCATTGCACCGACCCGGCCTCTCTGTTGTAGTAGTCCTTGATAGACAGTCTCTGTCTCTTTGCCCCCCTACTGGTGTTGTTGCCGTACAGCCGATTCTCCAAACCATCCTGTAGGTATCTGTCAGTATTGGAACGCAACCTTTTTGTATTGAAACGTTACTGTATAAAACAGTCCGTTACAGTACGCCGAACGAGACCCGTAACTTCCGTAACTAAAGGTAACGATCCGCTTGAAACCGTATCGGTCCTCAACATCGAGTGGGACTGCGGAATGATAGGTTCAATAACGGATAAGATACGGAATAGATACGTATGCGACACGGATTAGATACGGATAGATGAGGATATATGCGTTCAGTAACGCACCATTACGGTTTACTCATCCGCGCCCGAATTTTGAAACTTTTCAAAATTTCGACGCGGATCCTGCGGACTCTGCGGATATGATACGGACAGTTACGGACTCTGCGGATCTGATACGGATCCATTGCGGATAAAATGGATAGATACGGACAAGCCATCCGTAGTATCCGCACAATCCGTTTGTGTGTGTGTGACTGGAGCATACAAGGAATAGACACAGATGTGGACGTCGCAGTTAATCTTCTCTATTCTTCTATCCGCTAGGCATGCGCAACAGTCCGCATCTGAAGGTATTTATCCGCATCTAAAGGTTACAAAAGGTAACGGAGGGTTAGTAGTTCGTACCTATCCGTATCCATACGCATCTATTGGTAACTATATCCGTAAAGTCATTAAACAAAATTAGGCCACGCCCACAAATTCTGCGGATAAACTGAGGATTTTATCCGCAACTATCCGCCCTATCCGTAATGTGTGTGTGTGACTGGGGCTTAACCCTGGATTGCTAGAACTAACTTTGGCTGGAACTAATTTTCATGGTGTCAAGCTTGGTCGAGCCAATGAAGTTCTACTGTAGTGAGATTTATCTGTACAAAACTGTATACTCACAGATGGAAAAGAAGAATTTCGTTTTCGTTTCCTTTCAATCACACTACTCTCAAGTTTGGTGACTTCGGATTTTAATTCATTAACTCGAACTTCAGCTGATTGCATATCCTCAATCAGCTTGTCCATTCTAGCTTTCTGGTGTGATAGCAAAGCTGAAATAAAGTCCGATATAGGGTTTCAGAGTCATGACAAGTATGCCATTGTTTTTTACTCAGTAGATTTGAAGAAACAGGGTTGTGCAATGGACTTGTATAAGCTGTCTGCATTAAGTATTTTTCTTTTTCTGTATATCTTATTCTGAGACAAGCTTCAGCTACATACACCGTGCTGGTGTATAAGTGCTCAGATCAATAAAAATGCAACAGCCTGAAGTTATAGAAGAGTTTGATTGTTTTTTAATCTAGTAACATTCACTTTTCTGATTTGCAGAACTATGCGAGTGAGTTATCATAGCATGGCTAATTCCTTTTTTAAAATCACAGAAAGGTGATGTTGTTAAATTCTTGTTAGTATTTTTAACCCAATTACACCTAATGCTGTGATTTTGTTACCAGGTCTGTGTGTCCCACTTCATATTCTCAAAATTTTCAGCAGGAATCATAATTTAAACTAGAAATGTTTTTCAGAGAAAAACTGATGTCCCCCCACCAGCCCATTTCCCATCCCCTCTAATGAATATAGCCTGTACAAATAAAATATCTATGCAAGTTTGGACAAAATCCATCCGCTGGTTCTAAAGATATCCTACATAGAAGACTATGTCCTTCAAAAATGGGTCAAGGTCACCAACTACTAAACATGTCTTAAACCTGTCACAACCATACATTTATGCAAGTCTGATGAATATCCATTAACTGGTTCAAGATATCTCATTTTCAAGAGAGAAAAATACACATTTGTAAGATAGCTTTTGACCTTGAAAATGGGGTCAAGGTCATCAAAACACAGTACACTCTTGAGACTGTCCCATAGGTATATCTATGAAAGTAAAGTGGAAATCAAGCCAAAGGCTAAAGAGATACATCAATTTTAGTGAAATTTTCACATATCTAAATCCTCCTGTGACCTTGAAAATGAGGTCAAGGTCACCAAAATTTTGTTCAGCTCTTAAACTTGTCCAAATCATGTATCCACGAAAGTTTGGCGAAATACCATCCATTGGTTCAGGAGATATTGTGGGTAAAAGATAGTGTTGGGAATCGGACTGGAAAATCACAATCGATTATCGGAAGAGTTAAACCGATTGATTATCGATTGTACAATCGGATATCCTGTCAGCCAAGTCAACCAATATATAATGATAGCTAATGCGCCATAAAAGTCTAAATCTGTACTTATCCACCAAAATAAAGAGCATAATGCACAGAAAAGAGCATTAGACATCATTACTCCTTTGGCATCAACTAATTTTTGTGCCACACATATTTCATAGGCAGATAGAAGGCAGTGAATGTGATCATACTGGCTAGCAGCTGAATCTTGTGACAGATGAGGGCAACATAACTATGCACTATAATGCTATCTTAGATGGCCATATCAGTACTGTAATATATATTTTTCTTTTATTTCTGCCAGCACTGACTGACAATTATGACAACAGATACAGTTGCCATTGTTGGTAAAATCTTTCTTCTCAAAGCATTCACCTTTTCAGATAGGTCTTTATGCAGTATACATTGAGACAACTAAGAAGTCACTAAACCTGCCCCTCTTAGAGGCCTTATAGATGACCAAAAATTGAAAGTGTAACCATCTGTACTTTTTTAAAATCAGTAAAAGCTAAGGACTATTTGGAATCAGGGTCTATATATGTTATTAACAGCAATCTCAAACTTTTAGCCAAAGGTTGTAATGGTCAGAGTCTCAAAACGCTTCTTTCGTTTTCATATAATCCAGAGTGGGTGGGGGGTGTCAATACACAACCTTTATTTGCGTATGTTTTTTGCATAAAATGCATATGACAGATGTCATATCCAGGTTAGATTTTGTGTCTGGTCCCTCTTTTATCTTTCTGAAGCAAAAATAAAGCCCAAATCGGGATTTGCTCTTCCCTGTATAGGGAAAAAGCTCCATGTCCGGCTCTGATTCTTATTAGGACGCCATGACAGTCGTGTTTGGATTACTTCCCTTTAAATGCACAAAACAACCACAAATGAACCAAAACTCACCAAACGGTCCGTGCGACGTTTTTGACCTAATGACTTTGTTTACAATCGATAGTCACAAAACTACAATCGATTGTCGCCGACGTGAGCCTGAACGATTAGTTTTCGATGTTTAGCGACTATCGGGACAACACTAGTAAAAGAAATAGCCATGTTAGTCCTCAAGTGACATTTAAAATAAGTCAAGGTCACCAAAATCTAAACAGCTCATAAACTTGTCCCAATCATGTTTCCAGGAAAGTTTGGTGAAATTCCATGCATTTGTTCAGGAGATATAGTGGGTACAAGAAATTGTCATCCAAGTCCTCCAGTGACCTTGAAAATGAGGTCAAGGTCAACAAAATCTAATCAGCTCTTACAGTTGTCCCAATGATATATCCATGAAAGTTTGGTGGAATTCCATCTATTGGTTCAAGAGATATCGCGCATACAAGAAATTGTCATCTAAGTCCTCCTGTGACCTTGAAAATGAGGTCAAGGTCACCAAAATCTATATAGCTCATAAACTTGTCCCAATCATGTATCCAGGAAAGTTTGGTGAAATTCCATCCATTGGTTCAGGAGATACAGTGGGTTCATGAAATTGTCATCCAAGTCCTCCAGTGACCTTGAAAATGAGGTCAAGGTCACCAAAATCTAATCAGCTCTTACACTTGTCCCAAAGATGTATCCATGCAAGTTTGGTGAAATTCCATCCATTGGTTCAAGAGATACAAGGAATTGTCATCTAAGTCCTCCTGTGACCTTGAAAATGAGGTCAAGGTCACCAAGATTTAATCAGCTCTTAGGCTTGTCCAAATGATGTATCCATGCAAGTTTGGTGAAATTCCATCCATTGGTTCATGAGATATCACGCATACAAGAAATTGGGTACAAGAAATTGTCATCTAAGTTATCCAGTGACCTTGAAAATGAGGTCAAGGTCACCAAAATCTAATCAGCTCTTACATTTGTCCCAATGATGTATCCATGCAAGTTTGGTGGAATTCCATCCATTGGTTCAAGAGATATCACGCATACAAGGAATTATCATCTAAGTCCTCCTGTGACCTTGAAAATGAGGTCAAGGTCACCAAAATCTAATCAGCTCTTAAGCTTGTCCCAATGATGTATCCATGCGAGTTTGGTGAAATTCCATCCATTGGTTCAAGAGATATCGCGCATACAAGAATCTGTCACGCCAACGCCGACGCAGACGCCGACGGGATCCGCACTGAAACCAATATGTCCCCCCTCACCTTTGGTGGGGGGACATAATATTTGTGAGTCCCATGATCCATTAACGTTCAGAAACAGTGCTGTGGACTCATGATTTGTTTTTGGACTCACTAAATTTGAATCCAGTTGGTCTCAAGACTCTTCACCACCAAACTGTAAATAAATCACTGCTAAAGTCACAATCACAAAGAGAACTTGTCCCATTCACCATGTTCACAAGTAAAATATCCATTTCCTATTTAAACAGTACTTTGTGCAGAAATTAATTCAAAATGCCCAGAATTCAGATGCCACATAATGCAAAATGCCCAGAATTCAGATGCCACATTTTGCGAACCTAGTTATATCAGTCTACACTGTTTGCACAGGTCCCTTTCAACAATGGGACACTCGGCTTTAAGGTAATGGGTAACCTTTCGGGAGGAGAAACTCTACCATTATCATTTTTGCTTCCCTTCTCAATCAGGTCAATTCTTATTTTTAGTATTTGCTCTCACAGAAGACTCCATTTCAGTCGGACTGCACCACAAGGGAAGCAAACAGAAAGTCACAAAAGTTGTCTCCCTTAAAGGGTTTGTACAAATGATAAAATAAAAACAGGAAAGTGTACCCATACACCTTAATGGCTCAATAAGAAACCCTGGAATATGAGCCGCGATGAGAGAAACCAACAAAGTGGTTGTGCGCCCAGCGCAGACATAAATCAGCCTGGGCATCTGCCCAGTCTGATCAGACTCTTCGCTAAGCGCTTAAAGGGCAGCTAAGGGTCTAAGCTACCTCCATGCAGACAGCGAAGACTCTGATCAGATGGGGCGGATGCCCAGGCTGATCTGAGTCAGGGCTGGACGCACAACCACTTTGTTGGTTTTCTCATGTCACGGCTCATGTGAGTCACGACAAGCTCTTCTTAGTGAACCAAATGAAATCTGCCTTACCTTCAGTGTATTCAGGATCCTCTATGCTCCCAGACCGAGGTCTCTGGGGCTCCCGCACCGACATATCCGAACTCAAACTACTATGACTAGAGGCGGGTGACACTAATGGCATTTGTCGCACATGTCTAATGTCCAGTTCTGATCCTAACACAGGTTCGTTTTCGGTACTTGCACTACGAATAGGGCCGTGTTGATGTGCTGGAACACGGCAATAGTTCGGCATATTGGGAAACTGTAGGAAGTTTTCCCCTTGACTAGAATTAGTCCCAGGCAGGTTTATCACAGATGGTCTTTCTGGGGTGTAAAGTCTGTCCACATATGAAGAATGTGGAGGGTTACAAGGCACAAAGGTTTGCGTGGATGAATTCCCCGAATTTGAACCTAACACTGGCCCTAAAGTTTGATTACTTAAATCACCACCTGGATTCATCACAGTAGAATTATTACCAGATAGCTTATTAAAGTACTGAATCTGTGAAAGCACACCATCGGGTCCAGAAGTTTTTATTTCCACATATAAAGGGCGGCCATATTGTTGTTGCGGACTTTGTAAAGTACTGTTCTGTGGCTGCCCAGGAGAACTCGGGCTTCTAAGAAAGTTCGGAGACATCCTATAATCACTCATCCCTCCAGTACTGCTATCATAATGGCCCCCACCTATCACCGGTGAATGCATAGTCCGATCCAGCCTATTTACTGGCTGCTGGTTTGAAGCATTTGGAGTTTGTAAATATATATGTGCTTGGGATAAGTGCTGGGTACCAGTATTGTACTGATTTTGTCCAAATGAGCCCCCATAATTCCTCTCATCACTAGGGGATATATATGACTGATTTGTACCTAAATTGGTTTGTGACACAGGCAGCGACC
Organism: Ctena decussata; assembly: GCA_963989385.1. Lineage (NCBI taxonomy): Eukaryota > Metazoa > Mollusca > Bivalvia > Lucinida > Lucinidae > Ctena > Ctena decussata. The sequence goes on from OZ022502.1 coordinate 24,058,230, forward strand.
GCGGTACTTGTGGAAATGCTGCGTTAGCGGGAAAAGAAACATTCTGGTAGTTGTGGTTATACTGTACCGGATGCTGAGTCCAGCCACGCGTCTCAGGTTGGTTGTTTGATGGCGCATAACTATTTCCTTGTGAAGGATTTATACGAATTTGGTAAGTATGCACTTCTTTTGGTTCTGCATTAGTCTGTACATGTTGAACTTCAATAGGTCTTAACACAGGTTTCTGTGGGGGAGTGGGTGGGGAATTTCCTGAGAGGTTCGGCACATGTTGTGCCCCTCCATAGTTATATCCACTGAATCCTTCCAAGTTCCTAGAATTATTACTATTCTTACAACTTATATTGGGAATATTTTGTGCAGGTTGAGCATCAATACCATGCATGAACTGATTTATATCACTAGATAAAACTGGTGCAGTATTAGGAAGTCCCAATTCTTCCATCGGAATGATTGGTCCTCGATAGCCTGGGACCATCATAAGACTCTGGCTGGAATTGTATGGAGGCCTCGAGGATGCACTGGCATTAGCAGTAGCACTAGAGGCACTGCACGAACTTGTGTTACTCTTGTTGCTACCAGATGAGTCACTCCTCGGACGTGGTTCGAAATTGATGTCATTTTGTCTTGACACAGTAAATTCATGACAGTTTCTTGCATTCTGAACTCCCCCAAACAGGTAATTTGGGCTTTCTTTGGCTAAGGTCTCCATGATTTTGCTTTTGTCATTTCCACACTGAAAATAGAAAGTATATGATACAGAGCTCTAAATAAGAGGGGTATTTGGTGATAACTGAGGGACAATTTTCTTTGTTTCTCATTCAAACCTTATGTTGTGACCCCTTATCTGAACCGTCTCATCCAGACGGATCAAATGAGGGGTCACAACGTATGTTTTTATCCAGAATTATAAAAAATTATCCCTAATTATCACCAAGTACTCCCTCTTATCTAGGGTTCTGATTATTGATATCAGACTTTCTGCCAAATCACCCCCTAGGCTGAGCCCTGAATTCAGTTTTTGAAAGAATATACACTCTGTTTTATTATGATGCTTTGTTTGCCACTTTTTAAAGGTCAAACCATCTTAAACAAGGACAACAATCTATGTCATTTGCATGTTACCTACAGCATTAATCCTATTAAACGCCATGGGGATGGGTGCATTTTATAAAAGGTTGGGGGGGGGGGGGGCATTTTTTAGAGCAGGGGCGTTTATTAGGATTAACACCGTCTATCATTCAACATGTGATAAACTGATCAAAGCACATGTTTTTGGACAAGTCTCTATATTACCAACAAATGAGCTGCAACAAATGAGCCAAAACAACAATGTGGCATGAGCACCCAGCAAAGACTCAGATCAGCCTTGGCATTTGCCCAGTCTGATCAAAGCCTTCGCTGTATGCTTAAAGGGTAGCTAAGGGTCTAAGCCACATGTAGCTCCATGCAGACAGCAAAGACTCTGATCAGACTGGGCAGCTGGGTGCACATGCCACTTTGTCGATTTTGTCATGTCGCAGCTCATTCAACCATAAAAGTGACCTGAAATTATTGCAGATATTGCATACACTTTTACTAAATACACCTCAATATGCGGTTAAACAAGTTTTGTCAAAATGTTTGCAAAATCAACAAAATTTCAGAGGCTGGCTTTTATATAGTAAGATTTTCTTTGTTCACATACATGGAGCACCTTATGGCTTCTTTGAGTTTTTGAAAACTACAAGATTTACATTAAGATTCCAACACTTGAACATACTAAAATATGGTAATTTCGAGAATGTTTCTTCGCCATTTTTACAAAAATAGCCATCAGAGGAGATGGCAAATCCCCCGACCGAAGACCCCCATGGACCTTGGTAAAAAGGGTGCACTTCAAAACACATATTAGTAATATATTGTCCTTCTTTTATGGTTCTGATTGACATTAACTGTTAACAGATGCATGATTATCTAACACTCAGATTCAAACAGTATGCTTGACTGCTAAAAAGAGGTAATATCTCAAACAGCCACCATATACACAAATGTATAGCATACGATACATTCAACTTTCTAAATGTGTGAATAACTTCTAAAGTACAAGCCCTACCAACCGAATTTTGAGCTCTCTAGTAAGTGAATTTGGACAAAGAATCCAAATCTGGGAAAAAAAATTTCGGGTGGGGGGGGGGGGGGGGGGGGGTGCGGGAGGGGACACGGGAATGTGGAGGGGACACGGGAATGTGGTGGGGTAAGAGAGAGTTAGGAACACTGATAAGATATCACAGCATGATCATCAATATTCTAAAAGGTTCACGGTTATTCAAATTCTGGATCTGGCCAGGGTTATACAGTTATGGAGCAGAGACTCAAACAGCCGCTCAAACTACCAAAGGGAAATAATTCACTAGGTCTAAAAGCAAGAGTTATCATTCATGTATGAGACAAATTGTCATGACCTGTTCTGCATATCTGTGAAGTATCATGAAAATATTTCAAAAGGTATTCAAGCTATGGAGCGGACACTTAAAATCATCAAAGGGAAATAACTCCAAAAGTAAGAAAGCAAGAGTTGTCATTCTTGTTCGCGACACATCATCATGACCTGTTCTACATATCTGTGATGTAGCATGAAAATATTCCAAAAGGTATTCAAGTTATAGAGCGGACACGAAATCACACCTAAAACCATCAAGGGGTAATAACTCAAAAAGTAAGAAAGCAGGAGTTGTCTTTCTTGTTTGTGACACATCGTCATGACCTGTTCTACATATCTGTGAAGTATCATGAAAATATTCCAAAAGGTATTCAAGTTATAGAGCGGACACGAAATCAAACCTTAAATGATCAAGGGAAAATAACTCAAAAATTAAGAAAGCAAGAGTTGTTATTCTTGTTCGCGACACACCGTCATGACCTGTTCTACATATCTGTGAAGTATCATGAGAATATTCCAAAGGGTATTCTAGTTATAGAGCGGACACGAATCTGCCCAAAAAATCACACCTAAAACTATCAAGGGGAAATAACTCAAAAAGTAAGAAAGCAAGAGTTGTCATTCTTGTTCGCGACACATCGTCATGACCTGTTCTACATTTCTGTGAAGTATCATGAAAATATTCCAAAGGGTATTCAAGTTACAGAGCGGACACGAATCTGCAAAAAAATCACCAAAGGGGAGATAATTCAAAAAGTACAATAGCAAGAGTTACCATTCTTGTACGCTACACATGGTCATGACCTGTTCTACATAACTGTGAAGTATCATGAAAATATTCCAAAGGGTATTCAAGATATAGAGCGGACAAGAAAGTGTTTACGGACGGACGGACGGACAGACAGACGGACGGACGGACGGACGGACGGACGCCAGGCTCATCGCTATATCCCCTGAACCTTTCGGTCGGGGGATAAAAAGAGACAGCTTCTACAACTTCCTAGATGAAGAAGCCCCTTCTATAAAGGGTGTCTATCGGTACTTTTCAGCAAAGGATTTGTAGCCCCTGATTAGATGCCACAAATGTGGTGTCTGATTAGGGTATACACTGTCTGCCTTAAATACTGGATTTTTTAAAGATAAACTAGTAAAACTAAATTACACCTGACAAGCCTCACATTCGAAATAGACCTGGCCAAAAAAACAGGTAGAAGAATCCATTCGTCATCAATGGGTAAACAGCTGGAGAAAAAAAATGTGACTTTCTGATAGACTCCTGACAGTGCTATGACAATTATTTATTTTTATCCCCCGACCGAAAGGTTCGGGGATCCCCCGACCGAAAGGTTCGGGGGATATAGCGATGAGCCTGGCGTCCGTCCGTCCGTCCGTCCGTCCGTCCGTCCGTCTGTCCGTCCGTTCGTAAACACTTTCTTGTCCGCTCTATATCTTGAATACCCTTTGGAATATTTTCATGATACTTCACAGTTATGTAGAACAGGTCATGACGATGTGTCGCGTACAAGAATGGTAACTCTTGCTATTGTACTTTTTGAATTATCTCCCCTTTGGTGATTTTTTGGCAGATTCGTGTCCGCTCTGTAACTTGAATACCCTTTGGAATATTTTCATGATACTTCACAGAAATGTAGAACAGGTCATGACGATGTGTCGCGAACAAGAATGACAACTCTTGCTTTCTTACTTTTTGAGTTATTTCCCCTTGATAGTTTTAGGTGTGATTTTTTGGCAGATTCGTGTCCGCTCTATAACTAGAATACCCTTTGGAATATTCTCATGATACTTCACAGATATGTAGAACAGGTCATGATGGTGTGTCGCGAACAAGAATAACAACTCTTGCTTTCTTAATTTTTGAGTTATTTCCCCTTGATCATTTAAGGTTTGATTTCGTGTCCGCTCTATAACTTGAATACCTTTTGGAATATTTTCATGATACTTCACAGATATGTAGAACAGGTCATGACGATGTGTCGCGAACAAGAATGACAACTCCTGCTTTCTTATTTTTTGAGTTATTTCCTCTTGATGGTTTTAGGTCTGATTTCGTGTCCGCTCTATAACTTGAATACCTTTTGGAATATTTTTATGATATTTCACAGATATGTAGAACAGGTCATGATGATGTGTCGCGAATAAGAATGACAACTCTTGCTTTCTTACTTTTGGAGTTATTTCCCTTTGATGATTTTAGGTGTCCGCTCCATAGCTTGAATACCTTTTGAAATATTTTCATGATTCTTCACAGATATGCAGAACAGGTCATGACAATTTGTCTCATACATGAATGATAACTCTTGCTTTTAGACTCAGTGAATTATTTCCCTTTGGTAGTTTGAGCTGCTGTTTGAGTCTCTGCTCCATAACTATATAACCCTGGCCAGCTCCAGAATTTGAATAACCGTGTACCTTTTAGAATAGTGATGATCATGCTGTGATATCTTATCAGTGTTCCTAACTCTCTCTTACCCCTCCACATTCCCGTGACCCCTCCCTGATTTCGTGTCCGCTCTATAACTTGAATACCTTTTGGAATATTTTTATGATATTTCACAGATATGTAGAACAGGTCATGATGATGTGTCGCGAATAAGAATGACAACTCTTGCTTTCTTACTTTTGGAGTTATTTCCCTTTGATGATTTTAGGTGTCCGCTCCATAGCTTGAATACCTTTTGAAATATTTTCATGATTCTTCACAGATATGCAGAACAGGTCATGACAATTTGTCTCATACATGAATGATAACTCTTGCTTTTAGACTCAGTGAATTATTTCCCTTTGGTAGTTTGAGCTGCTGTTTGAGTCTCTGCTCCATAACTATATAACCCTGGCCAGCTCCAGAATTTGAATAACCGTGTACCTTTTAGAATAGTGATGATCATGCTGTGATATCTTATCAGTGTTCCTAACTCTCTCTTACCCCTCCACATTCCCGTGACCCCTCCCGCACCCCCCCCCCCCCCCAAAAAAAAAATTATTTTTTTTTTTCCAGATTTGGATTCTTTGTCCAAATTCACTTACTAGAGAGCTCAAAATTAGATTTGTAGGGCTTGTACTATAGAAGTTATTCACACATTTTGAAAGTTGAATGTATCGTATGCTATACATTTGTGTATATGGTGGCTGTTTGAGATATTACCTCTTTTTAGCAGTCAAGCATACTGTTTTAGTCTGAGTGTTAGATAATCATGCATCTGTTAACAGTTAATGTCAATCAGAACCATAAAAGAACGATAATATATTACTAATATGTGTTTTGAAGTGCACCCTTTTTACCAAGGCCCATGGGGGTCTTCGGTCGGGAGATTTGCCATCTCCTCTGATGGCTATTTTTTCAGACTACCAGTGCTCCAGATAAGAAGGGGTAACAGAGATACTTTAGGAACTAGAAAATGTGTTTATGAAACACTATGCCCCCAACCTTATGCTTGCCTCTAAAGGAGATGTATCCGTTCATCTACATCTTAGCCTGTAACTGTATGCCAAATATATAAGGAAAATAGCAGCGGTTCTTCAGATATTTTGTTCACCTAATTATTCATATGCACATGTACATGTAGCTTCTTTGTATTCAAAATGCCTATTTCCAAATATGGGACAAATTTTACCAAAAATTAATGAAATAGGCTCAAAAGTTAATCAGGTCATCTACACCTTAGTACAAACCTGCACGCCAAATATAAGGATCTTAGCTTATGCGATTCTTCAGATATTTTGTTCACAAGCTCATTCCTATACAAAATGCCTATGTCCGAAAAAGGGGCTTAACTCAGTCAAAAATTAACCAATGTTTTTTCAAAAGTTAATCAGGTCATCTACCCCTTGGGCAATGTCTGCCTGCAAAAAAAATGATCCTAGCATCAGGGGTTCTGAAGATATTTTGTTCACAAGGTTCCATAGGCTTACGATGCACTAAGTCTAAAAAGGGGCATAACTCGGTCAAAAATTCACGATTTTTTTTCAAAAACTAATCAGGTCATCTACGCCTTGGGCAATGTCATCCTGCAAAAGATCATGATCCTAGCATCAGGGATTCTCGAGATATTTTGTTCACAAGGTTCCATAGGCTTACAATGCACTGAGTCGAAAAAGGGGCATAACTCAGTTAAAAATTCACGATTTTTTTTCAAAAGTTAATCAGGTCATCTACGCCTTAGGCAATGTCTGTCTGCAAAAAATCATGATCCTAGCATCAGGGGTTCTCATTATATTTTGTTCACAAGGTTCCATAGGCTTACAATGCACTAAGTCTAAAAAGGGGCATAACTCGGTCAAAAATTCACGATTTTTTTTCAAAAACTAATCAGGTCATCTACACTTTGGGCTATGTCATCCTGCAAAAGATCATGATCCTAACATTAGGGATTCTCGAGATATTTTGTTCACAAGGTTCCATAGGCTTACAATGCACTAAGTCGAAAAAGGGGCATAACTCGGTCAAAAATTCACGATTTTTTTTCAAAAGTTAATCAGGTCATCTACACCTTGGCCAATGTCATCCTGCAAAAAATCATGATCCTAGCATCAGGGGTTCTCGAGATATTTTGTTCACAAGGTTCCATAGACTAAGTCGAAAAAGGGGCATAACTCTGGAAATACATGACCGGCGGAATAAAGAAAAAATACGGGTCCGCTTATTTTTCATGTACGTGCCACATATACAATTTCAAGATCCTAGCATTAGCAGTTCTTGAGTTTCCCAGCTGCCAAAAAGCGTTACGGACGGACTGACGGACAGACGGACGGACAGACGGACAGGCCCAAACCAATATGCCCCCTCAACTTCTCCGAAGTTGGGGGCATAATAATTATGTGTATTTTTCCATAAAAACATATGTTGTGACCCATCATTAGAACCGTCTCCTCGAGACGGTTCTAATGAGGAGTCACAACATATGTTTTTGTTGAGAAATAAGAAAAATTATCTTCAAATTATCCTCAATATCCCCTCTTATCTGGAGCTCTGGACTTCCATAAATTTGTGCTCTCCCCAGAAATTTCAGAAGACATGCCGTTTATAGCATAACAAGAATTCCGGGGAACGCTATGTCGCACCTGATTTGCACCTTCACTTTAAGAACTTGCTAAAAGTGTCATTTTGAAACATTTTGGTCAAAATCCATTCAGTAGTTTACGAGATATTATTGTTTTCATGTTTTTCGCTATTTTTAGTAACGGTGGATGGTTGCCATCTTGGACGGTCAATTTGAAAAAAATCATGAAACAGCTTCATGCAAAGATCATTTTGATACACATTTAGTCCAATTCCATTCAGGGCCTCTTGAGATATTGTCATTTTCATATTGTTCTATTTTTAGCAACAGTGGCTGGGGGCCATCTTGGATGGTCTCAATTCGCTAAAATTTAAAAAAACTCCATTTAAGGACCATTCTGACTTAAGCTGACCTAAATATGTTCAGGTATTTTTGAGATATTGGTGTTTTTGCAAAAACTCAGACTCGTAAACAGAAAGCAGGTCACTGTGACCTAATTCAGCTTCAGATTTTTTTCATTTTGATAATTTTTTAAAACCAAGGTACCATTTATGCTCCATATAAAATTTCAGCCAAATATACCAAGTGGTTCTGGAGAAAAAAGTGATTTTATTGCTTATGCTATTTTTAGTAACAGCGGCCATCTTGGATTCTGGACCAAGCTGAATTTTGTCATTCAGAAGCCCTGCAGTCTGGTCATGCAGCATGTGAAATTTGAGAACCATGGGTGCTGTGGTTTCAGAGAAAAAGTCATTTGAATGGACTAAATATTTAGGGTCGACGTAAATGTGAACGGACGGACGGACGAACGGGTTGACGGACGGACTGACTGACGGAAAACCGGACGCCTATATCGCACCTTGCTAAAGCAGGTGTGACAAAAATCAGATTTTGACTTGTTGATCAATTTTAAATATTGGGACAGAAGAGTTAGAGCAATCAGTGCAGATCCTAAAAGAGCTGTCTGATCAGCACTTACACTGTTCAGTGTTTCCCCTAGCCTGAAAAAAGGGCAGGGTGCTGGCCAGAAAAATGGCACTTTTAGAATGTGACACAGTCCCTAAAGGGCACTTTTCTGCAGATATTATTTTCAAAGACAATTTAATTAAGGGTATTAACCTTGTTTTTGCAAATATTTGCATAATAAAAAGCCTCTTTTACAACCAGATAGCTGCATCTTGCAAAAATATGACATAAATATAAATGAAATTACCTTCCACAAAAAGAGAGCAGAAGGGTAAGGCCAAAAGGCAGAAGGGTAAGGTCAAAAGGCAGAAGGGTAAGGTCAAAAGGCAGAAGGGTGCAGTACCCTTCCAAACCTCTGTAGGGGAATCACTACTGTTAATCATTCCATCTGCAAATTTAGTATGTATTACTGCATTGTACATTTTTAGGACAATTGCAGTAATTATTTTAGGTGTCCCAATTTTCAGATTTTTACTGTACCTAGGCTGTCAGAAAGTCTTTAATTTTAGAGGAAAATATCCAAACCTGTTTAATATGGGTCCTCAGAACATCATCAGGTACCTCGGGATATTTGACCTTTAGCTCATGAAATAGAGTGATGTCCCCTGTTGCCATAGTGAACACCAATCATCTTTCTTCCTGAAAATACAAATCAAACTTCATTAAGGTGAATTTGTGTATGCTTTTAGGGAAAGCAATTTCATTTTTTGCCTCCCTTTGCAATAGGGGTAAACTCTTGATGGAAAGATTGCCCCCAAGGGCAGCAAATTCTCTCCTAAAAAGATAGGGAGCAAATTAAATTCTTAGAGTTTATACTCAATTTTAGTTTATTGTGGTAGTCATATGACACAACTTCTATTAAATAAAATATAATTTTAAGAAGGAAGCTTGTTCATTGTGGTACATTTACACATTTGTCAAGGAAGTGTAATAAGACACAACCTTCAAACTGCTCATTGGAGCTCTAACTTAAAGTTCTATGAATCTAAGTATATCATAAAACCTGTATCACATGCCCCATTTCCAATATAAGGGGAATGTGACAGTAATTTAATTAACTATTTTCTTCTTACAATTGCAAAAAGTATAGGCCCTGATCAGATGCCTCATTCTATAGCACCTGATCAGGATCTACTCTGTTTATGGCTGGCATTAGTAAGTTATGATAGCAATACAATGTCATAACTCTTAAAGATTGTCTCCCTCGTTTATTTCATATTTTCAGAAACAAATATTTTAACCAAATTTCGTTCGACAATATGTAATAGTCTCATAATTACCGTAAAAGTATTGAGAAAATGTCTGTTTATTCGATAAATGTGGAATGCAAAATAATCTTCAAATTAAAATGCAAATTATCTATTTCCTCACGGCCTGTAAGAATATCGATTTTGACCACGTGTGTCATGTGATGATGTAGAAGTATTTTTTTTATTCGTGCACGTGATTGTGATGTATGAATAAATTATATTTGTCCAATAATGCGATTTCAACCGCGGTCCGTGATTGTTTAAAAAATTGTCTTATTTTTTGTTTAAAGTCACTTTTATCAAATATTATTATCTAAACTCTAATTCAAATGTATAGTTAGCCCATGTCGGAGGTATTGCATGAAATATTTCATCAAGTCATTTTTGTTATTATTATAAAGGGAGAAAATCTTTAACACTAAATTACTATCATTGGTGACAGAGATGGTGTGACAGGCACATGGTGTCTTGTTATCAATGTCATGTCTGGATATCTCTGTTTGTAAACAAAGCAAAACACTTACAATTTTCCCACTATGATACTACTTATTCACATCTATTTATAGACAACAACTGATTTCAAGGTCATCTACTGTACATAGTAGTGAGGTGACCCAGACCTCCAGATAAGGTAGGGTTTTGAGGATAATTTGAGGTATTTTTTTTAAATTCTCATTGAAAACCTATGTTGTGATCCCTCATTATAACCGTCTCGGCGAGACGGTTCTAATGAGGGGTCACAACTTAGATTTTAATGGAGAAAATAGTTAATTATCTACAAATTATCCCTGTTACCGCTTCTTATATGGAGCACTGTCTACTGTACAATACCTCAATCAGACACCTTAACCATTCCGCCTACAGATTCTTAAAAGTGAATGGGCATATTTTTTGGGGAAACAACACTGCCAATATTGGCATTTTCATATTCATAAGCAGAGAAAATTTCATACTCAGCAAAACTGAGCAAGAAAACAACTGTACTTATCACTAATTTGCTATTTATTAGCAGGTAAAATTTCATGCTCAGCTGAGTTGAGGATGAAAAAAGTTTTATAACCTTATGGCCAGATGCCTAGACTATCCTTTATAAAGTTCATCTCATCTTATACCCAATTCAAAGTCTGCAGAGTTTCCCTCTCACACTCAAAACAGAAACAGTAGTGGCAATATCCTTAAAACAAGAGCTGTCGCCTGACAGCATAGCTCGCCTGAATAGGTGCTTGCCAATCACACAGTCGCTATGGTGGTGTGGAGGGCTATGCATAAAACTTCAGGAAAGCATGTCCATAACAAGAGCTGTCGCCTGACAGCATAGCTCGCCTGAATTGGTGCTTCCCCATCACACAGCCGCTATGGTGGTGTGGACTGCTATGCATAAAACTTCAGGCAAGCATGTCCATAATGAAAACACATCTATAAACAAAAGCTATCTCAGAAAAAAGTCTTAAAATAAAATTAAAATAAAAAAAATGAAATGAAATTTCAAAGTCCACACACAAGCTTGAGGTAAAAAAAACTGACGGGTAGGGGTGGGGGTGGGGGAGGGGGGGGGGGAGGCGGGCTATGTGGACTGATATGCATAAAACTTCAGGCAAGCATGTCCATAATGAAAACACATTTATAAACAAAAGCTATCTCAGAAATAAGTCTTAAAAGTAAAATTAAAATAAAAAGAAAATGAAATGAAATTTCAAAGTCCATGAGCTTGAGGTAAAAAAACTGACCGGTAGGGGAAGCAGGGGGGGGGGGGGAGTTGGGGGGGGGGGGGGGGGGGGCTACTAGGATGTACCAAAACCCTGAACCATCATCTAACATCAGTCCAAGTATTAGTATCAACTGAGTCCATCATCGTGGCACTGTGAAATTATGTCTTCATAAATATAAAACTTTAACCAAAATCTTTAAGACAAAATTCTAAGTCGATGACCTTGACTTCAAGGTCATCCAGTGGGGTAAGTATAAGGTGTTTTGTAAAAACTCCAAAAAGAGTCTAACGTCAGTTCAAGTATAAACTAAATCTCTGCAAAGCATTATGAATCAGTACGCAATTACAAAACTTTAAAAAAGACAAAAATTTCCAAAGTCCCTGACCTTGACATCAAGATCACTGAGCGGGGTTGGGGTAGTACTCTGTAGATCTAACTACAGTGCAAATATAAAAAGAATTCATCTATGGGTTCAGGAGATATGTGTCTTTAAAAAACTTTAACCAAAACATCCAATCAATAAAAAGACAATATTCTAAGTCCATGACCTTGACATCAAGGTCACAGAGGGGGATGGGGGTAGTACCTTCGAAAACTTTAGACCAATATCTAACTTTAGTGCAAGTATCAAAGGAATCCATCCATGGGTTAAGGAGATATTGGGCTTTATAAAACTTTAACCAAAACATCCAGTCAAAAAAAACAACAATTTTCTAAGTCCATGACCTTGACATCAAGGTCACGGAGTGGGGTGGGGGTGGTACCCTGTTAAACCTTAGACCAATATCTAACTACAGTGCAAGTATCAAAAGAATCCATCCTTGGGTTAAGGAGATATAGGTCTTTAAAAAACTTTAACCAAAACATCCAATCCGAACGCCGACGCGGACGCGGACGCGGACGCTGACGCCGACGCCGTGGTGACAACAATAGCTCTTCCTGAACTTTCGTTCAGGCGAGCTAATGACAACACATTTATAAACAAAAGCTATCTCAGAAATAAGTTTAAAATTAAATTAAAATAAAAATAAAAATAAAAAAAAAATTTTCAAAGTCCATGAGCCTGAGCTCAAAGAACTAGGGGGTGGGGGGTGGGGGTGGGGGGGGGGGGGGGCTAGGATGTATCAAAACTTTGAACCATTATCTAACATCAGTCCAAGTATAAGTATCAACTGAGTCCATCGTGGCACTGGAAAATTATGTCTTCATAAATATAAAACTTTAACCAAAATCTTTAAGACAAAATTCAAAGTCGATGACCTTGACTTCAAGGTCATCCAGTGGGGTAGGTACCGGTATACAGTGTTTTGTAAAATCTCAAAAATTTGTCTACCATCAGTTCAAGTGTAAACTAAATCTCTGTTAAGCATTATGAATCAGTATGCAATTAGAAAACTTTAATAAAGACCAAATTTCCTAAGTCCCTGACCTCGACATCAAGGTCACTGAGCGTGGTTGGGGTAGTACTCTGTAAAACTTTGGACTAATATCTAGGTACAGTGCAAATATAAAAAGAATTCATCTATGGGTTCAGGAGATATATGTCTTTAAAAAACTTTAACCAAAACATCCAAGCAATAAATTTTCTAAGTCCATGACCTTGACATCAAGGTCACTGAGGAGGGTGGGGGTAGTACCCTGGAAAACTTTGGACCAATATCTAACTACAGTGCAAGTATCAAATGAATCCATCTATGGGTTAAGGAGATATTGGGCTCTATAAAACTTTAACCAAAACATCCAATACAAAAACACTTCCAATTTTCTAAGTCCATGACCTTGACATCAAGGTCACGGAGTGAGGTGGGGGTGGTACCATGTTAAACCTTGGACCAATATCTAACTACAGTGCAAGTATCAAATGAATCCATCCATGGGTTAAGGAGATATAGGTCTTTAAAAAACTTAAACCAAAACATCCAATCCGGACGCCGACGCCAACGGGGACGCCGACGCCAGGGTGACAACAATAGCTCTTCCTGAACTTTCGTTCAGGCGAGCTAACAAGCATCCCCTACAAGCAGTCAGAGCTGAGCCTACACTGTTTTTTAATACTGCCCAACAAAAACTAGAAATCAGGGCTTTTGTTAACGGGCGTATGGCCCTATATTACGCCCAGGATTTGCTCTCGTACGTCGAGAAATTGGACCTTTGGCATCTGGCATACGTCCGATAATTCAGTGCTGGAAACTCACAAGTTTAATGTGGTGGCCCAAAAGCTTAACAGGCCTAACTTTTAGTGGCCCAAATTATCCACTAGCTAAAGTTTCCATTCATTTAGTATTGCCAGAAAGATAAATTTGGGCCACTAAAGGTCATATTTTGGAAATTTTTGGTGGCTGAAACAAAAATTAGGAGCATTTGGCCACCAGGCCACTGGCTGTTTCCAGCACTGTAATTGTTATATACGGCCATTTGATCTTGTCCCGATGTATAAAATATCGCCACTGTCTTTAAAATTCTAGCATGTGTCATAACTAATCGGATTACCGATTAACGCAGGTGTTAGCCAGACGAAAAGACCGCCTACGGACCAATCGAGATTGTCCGTATGGAGCACTGAACCAATCAACACACATGACGGACCGCCAACCTGTCAAATAATGCGCACTCGTATATCAACCTCTTACGGCAGTTTCCAAAACAACTTATGAAATATTACGAAGACTGGGCTTTTGGATGAAAATTTTTACGATCACGTGAATGTAATTGACCTGTATCTGTAGGGCGTATGACGACTTAAAGTGTTTGTGAATGTATCCATAACAGATGGGTACTGAAGAATATACTAACAAAATCTATCTGAACTTTTTACGAAACACAACATTTGCCCTCTCAATGGATGGTCTTGTCATGATCTATACTATCGGCAATGGATATTTTAGGAACACGAACCTATTCCGCGAAATCGAAGATAAACTGTTAATATTAATAGTCACTATTTCCCCCGTGTTATGGGTATGAATAACGGAACTATTAAAATACGAAAATGGAAACGTCAATTTCACCGATTTCCTAGTTGTATTGTCATTCAAAACAGTTCGAAAATAATGCGAACAGTGCACAAAAAGCGCATTCTAATCAAGGTCTACGCGATTATATATTGGGTATAAAACGGTAGCGTCGATATGCAATTACCTGTTTGTTTATGGGTCAAGCACGTTTTGTCTTTGATGTAAAGTTCAAAGACGCCGCTGTGAGTATATACACGTGCCGTACGCAGTGTCATTCTAACCGTGAGACGGCTAAAGGTACCTCAGTACACACACTGATAACTAACAATCGTATCAGCCAGCGCAACTGGGCAGTCAGACCTGTCTTTCTTGTTCGCATCTAACATGAATAATAATGAATGTCAACCTAACGGCAACTAGATACTTCGATGGAAGCTTGTCAATTTACGCTCTTCACACGTTCCGTAAGTCACAGTATTTCCGACGCGGCCCATTCGGCGGCAGTGAAGGAAAAATTATGTAATTTAAACAGACAGTGCAACCATCGGAACTTGGGCGAGTCCTCAGTTTTTAGAATGCTCAGGACTTACGCATAGTTCACAAACAAACAGGTATGACTCTGATTAGACTGCGCAAATGCTTAGACTTCCTAGCGTAAAAACATTACGAGAGAGAGGTGTGGGTTGGTCAGGGTAGGGATGGCAGGGGAGGGGATGCATAAGTCATTCCTAAAAACTTCAGACGTCCAAAAAATTCTCTCAATACGTCCAAAACTGACACCATGGAAGTCTGGAGTTCCAAATTTTTAAAGTTAGTGGAAGCCCTGTAGAAATGTGTCCATATTACACAGATGCCCCTGCCTAGTGCCTTGGGTACGTTGGTGCCTTGATTAAGGTACTAGCACCTGTAGGATAAGTAGGTTTATAGAGGATAATATAAAAGGCCACAGGCAAAGCATTGCCTAACGTCTGAAATGTGACACAAACTGCAGCCCTTTATACAGTTTCAGAGTCACTGTATGGCCAAAATATAAATATTTAGTATTACAGATGGTTAGAAACCAAGTCAGTGGACCATGACATATGGATCATAATGACCGGGTTCTTGTAAATTCCTGTTGTACTTATAGATATTAATCCACATACAAATTTCAAGTTGCTACAATAATAGGAACTCTAAAATCTACCTCTTACAAAAATCTTAACCTTGCAAATTTGGCTAGTCTGAGGTCAGTGAACCATGACATATGGATCATCATGATCTGATTCTTGTAAATTGTTGTACTTATAGATCTATATTAATCCTCATACAAAATTTCAGGTTGTTACAATAAAAGGCACCCTTAAATCTACCTCTTACAAAAATCTAAAAAAGTCCAAAGTCAGTGGACCATGACACATGGATCATTCTGCCCTAATTCTTGTGTATTCCTGTTGTACTTATAGACATTAACCTTCATACAAAATTTCAAGGCGCTACAATAATAGGAACCCAGAAATCTACCTCTTACAAAAATCTTAACCTTGCAAAATTAGCCTAAGTCTGAAGTCAGTGGACCCTGACATATGGAGCATCATACCCTGATTCTTGTACACTGGAGCGCCGTTATACCGCGGACCTATATATCGCGGAAATCGATATAACGCCGTTGTCCTGTGTCGCCCATTATTTTTCAACACATCGCAGATTTTTCGGCCGTTTCGGTCGGTGTTCACGACATTGGAATAGAAAATAACCATTAAAAGTTAATTGGGTTGTTTACATAATTTTAATCAGCAGCGTGTCAAAAGTTATCACAGACAATCAAAGCGTCGATTGTCTTGCCAAGGTGTGATCGATAATTAGTGCATATCACGTGTCACCAATTTGGTGATCAGCGAAGGTCAACTGATATACAAAATACACAAGCCGATGCTCGGGAAAAAGGCTGTGCATAGCAGTCACTGATTACTTCCAAAGAAAACATTGTAAAAGAATTTTATAAATAGAAAAACAACAACAACAAAGCTTAAACCCGATTTGATTATCTGTAGGCTGAATAGAGTTTTTTAGGCGACGTCAGTATTCTCGAAAATAAGTATTTTTATTCGTCCGAAGGTACCTTTTTGAAAGTGTATATACAAGGGAATTAACTCGAACAAGTCTACTTTCGCTCAATCGGACATCCTCGTCGATATAGGTTTAATTCAGGATACGGAATTGTCCGATGTGTTACGATTGTACTTTCGCTTTGTAAATGGTTTTCAACCGCTTTGCAGCGCATTTTTCACAATAAGTTAGAACATAGGGACTGAAAGGCTACTTTAGCGATGACTGTCGTTGTGTCAGGTAAGCAGTAAACATGTCTATCTACCTCGTTAGGGCTAAATAAGCGCAAAGAACATGTAAACATGGGGGGTTTCATTTGTGGGTGGGGTATTTCCAAGATCGTTATTACGCATGATCACTTATAACGCGGTTCGATTTTATGCCTCCCGACACCCACGTTATAACGGCGCTCCAGTGTATATTCTTGTTGTACTTATTAATTAGTATATATCCCCATACAAAATTTCTGGTTGCTACATTAATAGGAACCTTGAAATCTCTTACAAAAATGTTAACCTGAGTCTAACAGGATTTAATGCTGCAGAACAGTTCAGAAAAACTCCAGTCACAACATATATGAGCTGTTTCAAGGGTCAGCCAAGAGCTTTCAGACAGGGAGAAGTTTTGCGACATTTTCAGGACTTGAGGGAGAAGTTTTGGCCTAAATTTTGGATTTCCTTATATGTTCTATACATTTTCACTTCTCCCTCAGCTCAAAATAGGGAGAAGTCAGCCAGCTTAGGGAGACTATTTCTCCCAAATCGCCCTCATGGCTGAGCCCTGCTGTTTAACTTTAGGAGGCTCTGAAATCTTACTGTACATGCTGCTGTCAACCTGATTTTTTTTATTTATTAATCAAATTGAACATTTAAACAAACCATAAAAACATAGTGGAAGAACTGTTCAATGTTGTTCCAGAGAGAAAGAGAACCAGGTGGGAAGATGCTGTATGAAAATGTCGCTTTGAACAAGATATAATGATAGTTTATATGAAATAGGAGGACCTAAGTGTGATCTGTCAGGGAACAGGGAATGAGAGCAGTCAGAAAATCAATTTCAGAGTTTAGTGGACAGCATCCCAATGTCTTTCTCTGGAACATGCGTTAGAATTAGTATATGATTAAAAAACACCTTACTTTGATTAACAAGCACAACTACTGCAAGGTGAGTAAAAGCAGTCATTTCTACCTCTAGTCAGACCCCGAAATGCTAGCATTTTGCAAGTCTGAATGCCATCAGAAGTTGTTTTGGCTAAAAAGAATGAGTAAAATGATAAAATTTGTGTACCGGTATAAATGGGGGTCTGGGGGCACAGCCCCCCAGAATCCAAAAACAATTTAGAAAATCACATTCTGACAGTGCTCCCCAGCTCCTCAAAATTAAGAGCTTGCTCCCTAGCTCCCTGAAAATAATTGCTAGTGCTCCCCATCTCCCGAAAAATAGATGGTCATGCTCCCCAGCTTCCCAAAACACCTGGGAGGGCCTTATCCTTCACATTAAGCAACATGCAGTGCTGGAAACTCACAATAATAATGTGGTGGCCCAAAAGCCAAACAGGGCTAAGGTTCAGTGGCCCAAATAATACACGACCTACAGATCCCATTCATTTAGCATTGCCAGAAAGACAAATTTGGGCCACTAAAAGTCATATTTTGGAAATTTCTGGTCGCCCAAGACAAAAATTAGGAGCATTTGGCCACCGGGCCACTGGCTGTTTCCAGCACTGAACATGCATGTTCAAAATGTTCAACACATTGCCCAGAAAGGTACCATACAGCTTGCATAAGAGATCAACAGAAGAATGTTCAAAGACTCTCTAAGAACCTCATCAGTAGTATATGCCATCAGTCCTTATATCATGTAGCATGTTTCATTCTGCAACAGACTAAAATATTTTGAAATATACATTTTTTTATTTTCATTTTCATTCAAAAAGTAGGAATAGTAGGAGTATTTTTGAAAAAAGTAGGAACAGGGCAAAAAAGTAGGAAAAGTTAGAAAAAGTAGGACTACTTGTAAGCCTGAGTTATGGCTAAATTTGTCGACTGAAAATTGAATCAAGGGCAATAACTCATGCCATTCTGATAAAACAGTATGTGCATAACCAGGTTATGGTGATACATTTTTAGCTCGCCAGAACCAAGTTCAGGAAGAGCTATTGTATTACCCCATGTGTCAGCGTTGGCATTGGGGGCAGCGTTAGCAAAATGTTAAGGTTTTACGCTTCATGAAGTTTTGGTAATTGGTTACTTAGTTATGGCTCATTTTACTGACTGTAATTCAATTCAAAGGCAAGAACTCTTGCACTGCTGAAGCCAGTCTGATGAAACCTCAGTTCGTCAGCGACAGGAGCATATAATTTCTCTAGTGAAATTATATGCTCCTGTCAGCGACTATAGTGATATATTATTCATTCTAAGTTTTGTGAAATTCTGTCCAGTGGTTATTCAGTTATGGCTCCAGATGGATGGACCAAATGATGGACAGATGGAAGGACAGATAAGGCTAACCAAGAGACAGACCAATGGATAGACATGTAGAATACTATATCTCTTCAGCTTTGGTTATGGATAACAAGAGAGGTGTTTAATAAGGAATGGTGATGGACCTGATCAGACTACTCTTGAGAGAGACTAAGAAGGGCCTACATTATTTGTCATTTCAACTCTTTAAACATAGATAGCCTGTCTGAACCAGACAGGTGTGTCAAAACAAATAGTGTAGAACCTGATCAGACTACTCTTGAAGAAGACTGAGAAGAGCCTACATTATTTGTCCACAGAAATCCTTCTTAACAAGAGAGGGTTATTTGTTAGTTCAACTCTCTTTAACTCTAGATACCTTGCCTTAATCATACTGTCTTGAGCTATATTCAACAGGACTGATCTCGACGTGTGTATTAATCTTCAGCGAGACAGAAACAGTTTCGAAAGTACTTCCTTTGCCTGCGAAATCCAGGAGCATTGAGTACCCAACTTCAGCAGAGGCCAGCCAATTTGAAAGCAATCTGACATCTAGTGGTGATATTCATCAACCTACCCTAGAGATAGCTAGCCATGTCAAACCAACTGCTGTGGCAGTCAAGGATGTAAAACCGGTTCCTGCCATGTCAAAGCAGTTCCTGAGACAGTCAACCATGTCAAACCAGTTCATGTGACAGTTAGCCATGTAAGCCCATTTTCAGTGACAGTCAGCTGTGTCAACTCAACCTCAGTGACAGTCAGTCTTAACATAACACTGGATGGAATCTTGACCTATTTCCTTTTGAACGTTGAAATAAAATGCATTAACATTCTAATTATTTACTCTATAATGATGCTTGGATGGTCATTTGGAGTTCTACAGCATTTTCAACAGGGTTTCAGTCATAGCATATTCTTAATGGCAAACATGAATATATGAAATAATGAAATCAATTACTATTAAAACTTAACTACCGGGTATCTCCAGTTTGAAGAAATATCTATAGAAGTAAACATCATTTATGCCTTTGCTGTTCATATACTATTGCCCTCGTGAAGTGACCTGGCAGGGCGGAGCTAGCGTTATGGATCAACAGGTAATTCCTATTTTCGCCAACAATCGGAAAAATATCCGTACAACTTCGTTAATCCTCGCCTTTCTTGTTAAAAGTAATAATAGTATTTTAAGTAAATCGTGTACAAAGCGTCGTGGTTTAGTGTATCTGTAGTCGGATTGCAAAGACACTCAGTGGTACGATCTAAGGTTCGAATCTAGGATGAGAATAACTTACTTTTTCTCTCATTTTTTTTTATTTTCAAACTTTATTTTCATTACATATTTATTTGATTTTTTATCATTTCATTTTAGGAGAAAAGACATTTCCAGTAATTTGTTTTGCTCGAGATAATTCAAAGGATTAGTGTTCACAGTGATTTTTTTCACTATTTTGGGAATGGTGCTGGTGCCCATGGAATTGGGAAAAATCGCGTCATATTCTCCTAAAATTTGGAATTTTAGAAACACCTTCATTTAGCCTCAATGATGGGATAGGGGACATGATACTGATTATACAATATTTACATTCAATTATAGCAATATATCTGCCAGTTCTCTAAGCAAGCAAGTAAATTTATGCTTTTAAGATGGTCCCTAGAAAAATTCTTCCAGCAATTGGGAATTTTTTAACTTGCAGTTGGGAAAAAAAAGATACTATTTTGAATTGGGACTGGTGCCTTTTATGGGCACCACTTATATAGAGAAAAAAATCACTGGTTCAACATGTCTGCATCTGTAGACACCCTGAAACTGAAAAGTGAATACCAATCAGAAAACATTTATTCACTCATCCTTTGCTTGTGCATGCATATCACTTTTCTCGAGCATAAAATATCATAATCTACTAAATGCCCTCGTACACACTTCTGGGCATAATCAGACAAACAAAACCTCTGAAGATTTTCATTTTTTATTATGAGCATAAAGTATATGGAGTAATCAAAACAAACGGAAATTTCTGTCCTGCAAAATAATCATTTGTTACCTGAAAGAATAATTTTTTTTTTTATAATTTTAGGTATATTCGAACCTTGGACCCTTATAAGATACACAAAAAGTTTAGCACGTCTAGCAGAGGTCCAATACACCAAAGAGTCCTTACTCATTTGTGAGATACAGCTAACAGTTATAACTCATGCATGGTACGCGATGATTAACGAATACTTACGAATATCTTTCCGACTGGTTACGAAAATGTTGCTTTACCTATTTCATAATGCTTTGAACCAAATCAATAGCTCCGCCCTGCCAGGTCACTTCACGTGGGCAATATGTTGATATTTGCTCAAAAACATGAAACAAATACTTGTTTACGTTGTATCTTGATATCTCCATGTTCACATTTCTATAAAATTTCATGTTACCATGGTTAGCAAATTATTTCTTCAAAATGCAGTAGACCTTAGCTGTCCCATCTTAACTTGATAGGCACTATTCTTGCCAGTTGTCAATAGCGATTGTTCGCTACTGACAACTAGTTGTCAATAGCGAATCATCGCTATTGACAACCGATTGTCAATAGTGATCGCCTATTTGAATATGCAACTCATTTAATAACTTATTAGGATAATTTTTAGAATTTCATAGAAGTACCATTTTGTTCATAATCACGGCTCCGATCGAATCATCTAAGTATAGCGATGGGCAGCTAACACCGTAAATCTGAATGCAAGCAAATGTCTGGGCAGTTTGAAAATATGGCTTGCTAATGCTTCGGATCTTACAGATTTTACTTAAACTGCCCTGACATACAACATGATTTTCGGGTGATTATTTTTCGCAGTCTCATTACGGCATCTATCAGAAAACATTTTTGTAAACTTTGTGCTATATGTAAGCAAGTCACAAGGACCCTGATGCTACCGCATACTTGGACTTCGATGCCGGGGGTATAGCATAAGGTCTCCTTTGCATTTGCAAAGGTGCTCTATAAATCCATGTTCTGACAATGTGTCGTGGTAATTTCATCAGAAACACTCCACTATTATCCCCATTGTTTAGGCGGGAATCAAAACCGCTTAGGTAAAAACACTAGGAGTGGGTATCGCCACTGAAAACCGTATCGCGATATATCACGATACACTGCTCTGTATCGGGATATGTATCACGATATATCGCGACTTCTTTTCCAGTTCGTACTTCTATGTTGCTTGCTTTTACTGTGTTGTTTGCTTCTGTCTTTTATTAAATGATTGTAATAAAAAATGAACATCCCATTCTTTACCTGTTTATTTTAACACCAAAAACAAAACAAAACAGCTCCTGTACTTTATTAAAATGCAACTGTTACAAGTCTGCCATCTCATTTTATTGTACTAATTGACTTACTTACTGACATGACCCTAGTGACCATGCATTTAGTGCATGACTTCTTTGTTATTCTGCTCTGACCCACCCAAGTTACGATGGTTGCAGTGTCTGTTTAAATTAACGGTTACCAAATTGCATAATTTTCCTTCACTGCCGCCGAATGGGCCGCATCGGAAATACGGTGACTTACAATACGTGTGAAGAGCGTATATTGACTAGCTTCCATCGAAGTATCTGGTTGCCGTTAGGTCGACATTCATTATTATGCATGTTAGATGCGAACAAGAAAGACCGGTCTGACTGCTTAGTTGCGCTGGCTGATACGATTGTTAGTTATCAGTGTGTGTACTGAGGTACCTTTAGCCGTCTCACGGTTAAAATGACACTGCGTACGGCACGTGTATATACTCACTGCGGCGTCTCTGAACTTTACATAAAAGACAAAACGTGCTTGACCCATAAACGAATTGCATATAAACGCTACCGTTTTATACCCAATACATAATCGCGTATACCCTGATCAGAATGCGCTATTTTTGTGCACTGTTCGGCATTATTTTCGCACTGGTTTGAAGGACGATACAACTAGGAAATCGGTGAAATGGACGTTTCCGTTTTCGTATTTTAAAATGTCCGTTATTCATAACTATTACCATAGCGTAGACCCATAACGCGTCGGAATAGTGACTATTGATATTAACAGTTTATCTTCGCTTTGAATCTACGCTTTTTGCGGAATAGGTTTGTATTCCTAAAAACTCCATTGCCGACAGTATAGATCATGACAAGACCATCCGTAGAGAGGGCAAATGTTGTGTTCCTAAAAGGTTAAGATAGATTTTGTCAGTATATTCTTCAATATTCATCTGTTATGGATACATTCACAAACTTTTTAAGTCTGCATACAGGTCAGTTACATTCTCGCGATCGTATAAAAAAGATGGACACCTTTCATCCAAAAGCCCAGTCTTCATAATATTTCATAAGTTGTTTTGCAAACTGCCGTAAGAGGTTGAATATACGAGTGCGCGTTATTTGACAGGTAGGCGGTCCGACATGCGTGTCAATTGGTTCAGTGCTCCATACGGACAATCTCGATTGGCCCGTAGGCGGTCTTTTCTTCTGGCTAACACCTGCGTTAATCCGATTATTTATGACACGTGCTAGAATTTTAAAGACGGTGGCGATATTTTATACTTCGGGACAAGATCAAACGGCCGTATGAAACAATTATCGGACGACGCCAGAGGTCCAATTTCTCAACGTACGAGAGCATATCCTGGGAGTAATATACGGCCATACATCCGTTAACGGAAGCCCTGCTGAAAAGGATTAAACTGGAAATTATTACCTACAATCACGGTACTTTTTGTTGTGTGTGAAGATTACGGAAACGAAAGACATAAGAGGAAGCGAGTCTCCGGCAAAAGTAAACAAACAAACCTTGTTTTTAAAGACTATATTGGCTTTAATTGACTCCACTACCTAGATCCGTTTCATGAAAAACGAATATTTGGAGAAAAATACTAACAAAATGAAAAGGAAACTGTTAATTACAAGCATATAGAACGTTTTCAAGAGAATGTCCGGAAACTTCCGAAATTTACCGAGCGTACCGGTATGGCCAAAATATATCGCGATTTGTATCGTGGCAATTTTGAATCATGATTTACCGGTATACCGGTAATATCGCGCACCCTAAAAAACACCATACTTAAGCCCCGCTATCCCCGGCCCCATAGGGGCCTTGTAGCAACTAACTTGGTGCATTAGCATCTGGCACCAGACAGGTTTATGAATACAGCACAGGGAATCAAATAAACAAAGGAGAATGAGTTAACAACCTCTTAAAGCCCCTTTCAGACAACTAGGCTGGCTTCTATGCCTTCACACACATGAACACAGTGCTCAAACACTAATGACAAAATATGTGGGGCTGACACCGGCTTTTCGCGAATTGACAGTTTGCAAGAGTGCAAGAAATTTCGACAGAAAACAAACCAGGAAAATAAGTTTGGATGGACGCTTTCACTTTTACAGTTGGACCAACGTTGAATTTAGTTGTACCTTGCAAAAGCAGTATTTGTCAGCAGTTAACGAGAGCATATCTTTCTTCCCTCATATATGAAAATGGCTTAGATTTGGAAGTGGTTTTAAGTCTCCTGTGCTGAAAATTGCTTCGCTGGATATGGCGGATCGCGACTGCGCTTGCGTGGATGCTTTTCCAAGATCCGGTTTCCAAATTTTTTGTTTATATGGATTTTACTGATGCAAAGATGAATAGAAACATATCGAAACTTTTTTCGTGCAAAAAAATCAATCAATCTTTATTCATTTCTAAGATAAATTCATAGAATTAATATAACAAATACAGCTTCACATCAAGAAGGATAAAACACATCTCACAAAATGGAGGTCATACTAAAATCCGTTGGCGCTGGGTTAGGTCAGTTCAGCGCTGTGTCAACCTGTGGCAAAATCACCTGTTATGATCTTCAGTTCAGTTCAGTTCAATTCTCTTATCGACGTTACCCAAGTGGCTCAACAGTACGTAACCATTGTTGCACACACTTGGCGCCGTGTGTCCGTCCAATGTTATGATCTTATTACCTGTCGTCGACGTCATACTTAAAAGCTTCAAGCTTCTCCGACGCATTTCGATTGGCTAAATTTCTGGTAGACAGACGCTTGGTAACACATTGCTTCAAACTTGTTTGGGTAGTTGTGCTAATTAGTAGTAGTAGTAGTTATACTGCCAGTGAAGGCACACTTCCTCTCGGAGTGATCTTCTTAGTTATACAGGTATATGTACAATTGGTCTTGGCGACACAGGACTAAGATGACTGGTACAGGTCACTCTATTTACAACCTAAATAGACTGCTAAAACCCATTTTTTAGTCCTGCTGGATTGTGCCACGGTTGACTTTCTTGCCCTTACGATTATTCCTTACTCTTTTAGGTATAACGGCTAGTCTCTTATAACGCTGTATATGTAATGACTGATACAAACGTCGGGTCTGTCGCTCAACTCCCTGTCGTGCCTCTGAATACTCAGCACCGCTACCTTTCCACACGTTGCCCCCATCCAGGATAAACTTAAAGTCTCCATAATCCTATCAGCGGTAAAAACGCCTAAACGTAAATTACTGTCAAAAGCGGTTCAACCTTCGCGTTTAGTAATACAATGTGGGTTGCTGTGCATATATTGAGTCATATAAATGGGAAACAGTAGAGAAAACAAGTTTCTGAAAAAATAACAAATCGCTCCAAAAATACAATGTCCTGTTCTGGTTTCCCGTCTAGCAATGCTACATAAACATAGGCGGGATAGTAATTGGGACTTCACGCATGTACATTGTATTTTTACCATTTTAACTAAAATGACCAAAATAAGTTTTCAAATCCTTTTTATGTGAAACTCAAGGATGTTTTATTTGTTTAAATCTGGCTAATCACGGTCATTTACACTGACGAAACTATTGTGAGAAGCTTGCAGCGATACCTCTTGATAAAAAATTTCATGCTGAAAGAGCAATGGGCCCTTTAATAAGTATGTCTGAATGAACTGGTTCCCCAAACTGCTGCACATAGATTCCAAGGATCTCTACTAAAGCTCGTTGACTGACTGTCTCCAGAGATGCACAGCTCAGCAGGAAATGATCAGTTGTTTCGTCTTCTGCCCGGCACAACATGCACACAGGACTAATTTGGTTCTGGTTGAAGGCTGATCTATTGGTCTGCAAGATGTGCGGTCCTGTCACGAGCCTTAGTTTGTTATGAATGCGCGCCACGTCCCGAACACCAGCCACTTCTTGTATACGCGGATGTTTCCTGCCCGGTACATAGGCCTCACCATGCAGAAACCTCAGGCTTCTATAGAGTCTAGCCTTATGCCTTATCTGATCCATCCAGTATTCATCAGTCCGCCTCCTCACCAGACTTTTCCAACGATACTTGGAAGGTGGATTGTCTAGAAGATCTGTGGCCTGGTCACAGATGTCTAGAAGATCTGTGGCATAGTCGGTTCAAAAGCTCTTCAGAGCTAATGTTACATGTAGTACGTCTTGCCGACTCAAAATAAATTTTGTCTTGTCTTGTCTGTGGCAGAACGTACTTAATAAGCAGCTAGTTAATGCAGATGAACCAATTGCTGCTATTAAGAGTCTTCACTTACAACTGTTGCCGGGCAAGCCTCTTTTCAACAGAATCTGACTTGAATCTACATATATATACTACCAATAAGGGATAGTGCATGCACATGTATGACTCCTTCCACCGGAGTAAGCCCCGATAGAACATCACAGCATGCTCTGCAACGGTATCTGGCAATGAGAAGAACAACTTCAATATCTTACGGAAAAAACTCTCTAGCTTTTCAATTAAGTGGTTCCTGGGTAATACCACTGCAAGTCCATACACCAAGACTGGTAAAACATATGTCTGCAACAAGAGGAGTGATGTTTCAGGGTCAAGACCATTGTTGCCATGGAGACCAGCGGACATAAAACTATACACTGTTCACCTTGCCTTGTCGATTTTGTATGTCACAGCTGTATCCTGACTGTCCTCCGAACGAAGTATACCCATATGCATCGCTTCTTTTACAACAGGCATGACTTCTTCCCCCATCGCCCATTGAAATGGATCTGTCGGTTTCTTGTGTCCGCCTGCCACAGTGTTGAAGGAAGGGCAGAATCACGCTTTTTGTGGGCTGTAGCATATAACGTTCTATCCTACTGTAATCAACAGAAGTAGATATAAGACTCTGTAGTGCATCCAGGCTTGGAGACATCACTGCTACGTCGTCACAAGCTCCAGGTGCCACACTAACAAATTTCTCCCACAAAACATCCCTCACCAGAGCCAGAGAAGTCTATATAACAATCCATCTACATACAACTTGTAGAGGTCGGTGCTTAGAATACCACCCTACCGCACCCCCTGTTGAGCATGGCAAGCTTAAGTATTGTGTGAACGAGCTTCATGTGGGGACACAAGTGTATAACTCCAGCAGTGGGATCTTAGAAGGGTGATATGAGCATTTCAAGGGCCTGGCAACCCCAGCAGACAATCCTAGCTTTGACGAGGACTACAGAAGACTTGTTGAGATGGAGATCAGGGAGATAACGGATATGTGTGAAGGATCTAGCACATCCATGTTTATTCGACCGGCACTTAAACGCGTTAACAGAGGGTGCACTAACCACTGAGTCGGACAAGCTGTTCCAAGAGTTTATTACTCCATTACTAAAGCTGTTTGCTCCAGAAGTTAAACGAGACTGCCTCTTGTACAATTTGAAAGAATGACCTCTGGTGGTACTATGTTAAAAGCTGATTTTAGCAAATAAGCGAGTTCCGAGTTACGAGTTTCCGGTTGGACTGGAGGAGACAGGTCAAAGATCAAAGTGGAAAAATCCGATAGGTTATCATTACACTTACCTGGTCAGTCGATATAAAACATCTTTTTCAGGATTAAAAATCATTTATTGATTAAAAATTGTTTTCAACTCAGAGAAAATGGATAGTTACACTATTTTAGCAAGATAGAATAGACAGGGAACATTTATAGATTGAAATATTAGTCGATATGTTGGTGTGCTAAGCTTTTCGTATACGGCTTTTGGCATCCGTGACCTTTGACCTCCGAGAGCAGAATCTGAGTGTGCGCATGCGCAGTGTGGAACTCCGAACTCGCTTATTTAAATCTTTTATATCTAACTGGAATGGAAAAAAATTGTAAATGTTCGGTCTGTGATGCTACATTTTAACTAAAGTCCTGGAAGTCACAGTCGGGTCAGCATAGTCTTATTTTTAATCAGTTCCTATGTTTTTATGCTTTTGTTGTTTGTTTTTGTAGCCTAGTTTATTTACTTTTGTTCTGTTTGCATTTACTTATTTCTCCGCT
This sequence comes from Ctena decussata, assembly GCA_963989385.1. NCBI lineage: Eukaryota > Metazoa > Mollusca > Bivalvia > Lucinida > Lucinidae > Ctena > Ctena decussata. Next base: position 24,086,369 of record OZ022502.1, read on the forward strand.
TATTAACTACATTGTATTTTGTTTATGTTCTAAACTTTTATGGCGCTTTTATTGCTGCATTTTTGTTTCAGGGTAAACACAGTATTGCACAGGATGGGGTGGAGTTCTTTGCACATTGGCTAGGGGCGGTGTGGAGCTTGATGTTTAGCAATTGAGCTGCCACTTGTGAAGCACTGCCGCCTAGTTCAATGTTTGACAGTAACTGTTCTAAATTGTGAACTCTGTTTTATCCTGGCATTTGCTGGTTTAATTTATTCCCATATTATATAATGTGTTCATTTAACCTATGCTAAACAGTAACAGGGAGGGGAATGCTGCAGCAGACCGGCAAATTTAATATGTCTTGTTAATTTATGGTTTCCAGTCGCATTATGTTGTTGTTGTGTTAGAATCGTTTGGTGTCTCATATATTTTTGTACTCTTTAGAATATCATAACATTTGAGCTAAAAGATAAATAAATGTCACCGTGAAGTAGCAAAATAAGTAATATTGTCCCAAATTGATAGAAATTGAGATAACGCATCCAGAAGTTCAGCTCTTTTTTTTCAAAATAGAAAGGACACTGAAAAAGAATTATTGAACATCATTAAGAGATCTGAAACAACAACATAGTTAAATGAGCACCTTTACATGTAATAAGTACTCTTGTTCAGAATGAAAAGAAAACATGGAAAATCAAAGGCGAAACCCTCTTTTTTCTTCTTCTTTGTTTTGGAAATACCATTTTAAATTAATAAGAAAAAAATGTGACAAAGACCAAAGACTGCACAAAGTATCAACAAGATTGTAACATGTTTAGTGGTTCCGGTATCGACAGACATCTGTGCATAAGTAACCGTACTATAAAGATCATATCAAGACAAGAAAGGCAACAAGAGAAAAAATGTCTTTAGTGGTAAGTGCGACTACTCAAGATCTTCACAGGGGTGTCCAAATAATTTTTCTTGTAGCAAAAGTAAAATTTCTTGTAGCAAAACCACAATTTAAGGTCAGCCAAATTGGCGCGCGGCGCCGTTATAAAACTACTTATTCCAAAAGGCTAGCTCTTGGAATTCTCAGTTGGAAGAGTTTGTTTTTGTGCTCCACTAGAGATGATAAAATGACATGAAACACATGTATCTATTTATCATTAAACTCTTACAGTATAACAATCTTGTATCATGAACATAGACAGGCAGCTAGAAGTTTCCCCAATGTGCATCATTATAATTTCTCAATTCTATATGTTCATCCAAACAGTACTAGACAAAAAGCATAGACCCAGATCAAACTGCTCCTTTAGGAGCATTCTGATCAGGGTCTACAATGTTTGCCAATTTTAATCTTTCTTTAAATTGTAACACATACCACATTACTCATGTCTTTAGCTGTGAAAAATTAGGTAAAATTCCTTTTTCTTTTCTTTTAAATTTGCTGAAAATTGGTGATTCCTCATTAATACCTTATCCAATATTAACTCTACCACTAGCTTGCTTCCTTCCGCAAGAACTAAGCAATAAAAATACACACGATTTCTTCAAAGTTTCATCAACAGTCTTTGGCTTTTTTCCAGAAAATTTGGTCATTTAAAAGTCACTACACTATTACCTCAGGTAGCACTACAGTGGAATCTATTGTTCAGAGCTATTGATATTCTGGTGACATTTTAAAGAACACTGCGTGCACTTAACTTGTTTTTTTTTCTTCTTATTTTAAAATAAGACATGAACTATACTATAGTTTATTTAACTTCTTTACTTTCGAGTTACCCAATACTTCAACTATAACCTCAACAGTATGCCAATTCAGTGCAGTAACACTACCATCCTAAGTTTAATATTTGAGTGTAATTCAACAATAATGTTCATAGTGTTAGTGCTGACCAATCCATTGCTGAATTGCTAAAAAATAAACAATCTGATTATCTGGCATTCTCAAACCATCATCCCTCCCCACTTTTCCCAAACCCTCAATATAAACCTCCAAATTGTACCTTGGATGATGGGTCTGATATGTTCGTTATTTTGATGAAAGCTGATACTTGTTTAAACCTCAAAACCTGTCTATCTCAAAACCGAGTTATATTCTACTCATTAATGAACATACTTGTCATTAGACCTGTCTATTTTCATTGAATATCAGATTAAGAACAAATATGGCTGCATATTTGGGTCAGTAAACTTGTTACTCTTTAAATTTGTACAACATATTTCTGTCTCAGTCAGCTGCTGAAGATTGCGGATTTCCCAAGTTTCATTTATAAATTCACTCGTTCTCGTTTCACATACGATACGTCTGAATTGGCGGGACCTGGATAGAAATCCGCGGGAAATTATTCTTAAAGTTTAATAAAATAAAAATAAGGGAAATTGCTAGCACCCGTGATGATTTCATGAAAGTATGATCTGATCAGCTTGCGCAAATTTTGCATTATCGATATTTATGATGACTGCACATTGCGTATCTGACTTGTTTACTGGAAAAATGTTTATGGAATCATTTTCGATTGGCGGCACTTGCATCTATTGCAGTCGTGCAAATCCATGACAGATACAACAGGGGCGGATCCGGAAATTTTGGAAAGGGGGTTCAAATTAGCTGAGGGTGGGGGGGGGGGAGGTTCGATTTGTGCAGTTGACCTTTTTTTTCCAGAAATTCCCCATGAAAATGAAATAATTCGGGCTGAAGAGGGGGTTCGTTTGAACCCCCCGAACCCCCTCTGGATCCGCCACTGAAACAATGACCGGTGCCATAATCATAAAGCCGTGACGCAATACTCTCGGTAAAACTTACCTGTTATTACAGGTGAACAGGTACCTTTACTGATGCGCTAGCCAATTTAACACCTCGCTGCGTCTTATCAGCGAATACCCCTCGGAATGACACGACCAATATTGCACCCTGTTACGTAATTAAGTCATCCTTTTGGCTAGCCGGCGGGTAAGTAGTCACCGCATATTGATTATTCCCACAAATAAATAGAGGCTCACTACGGGGCAAAATAATCTGAGGCTAGGTGGGAAAATCGCAAAATTTTCGCGATTTTCGGAAAAATCGCATTCAATTCGCAAAAACTACATTCGCATTTTTTGGAATTCAATTCGCAAAAAAATGCGAAACTGCGACAAATGGACACCCCTGGAAATTGACCTTGACCTGTTTAACGACAGGGTCAAAAAACCTGATATGATTTGGGCCGTTTTTTTGTTCCCCATTCAAATTTACTTAAAATTACATGGTTTCTGTTGCTTATCATCTGAGTAAACGGGTTCATACAGAACTAGTATGTTTCTTCTAATGACACCTCAGGATAACATGATTTCAGACATACCTGTTTTGTGTCAGTAATTTTGAATAAAACAGCAAGAAAACTGTGTTTTAGAAGCTTTTCCTTCAATGAAATAAGAGAGTTAATACAGCTTAAGAGTGCCCATGATAATAGGTTTTTAGTGATACACTAATAAGTGCTTAACAGATATGTACTTTGCAACTTCAATGCCTGTCCAGTGTGCAAGTACCCCACCCACTCAACTTTGCAAGTAAAGAGACGCTGACCAAAACATTTCAACGGATTTAAATAAAATGTGTACCAAGTGATTCCCTGTGTTCTAACAAAGAAAACGAATACCCACAACATATGTTTATTTTGTCTATGAGCGGAGATACGGGCAATTTCGTGTTGAAATCACTGAAAAATGTCAAAGAAACTGCAAGATTTTTTCTTTCAAAAAACAAAAGTATAAAATCAAGTGTCAGAACATAAATGTGCAAAGCTGAAATTTTCACATGTTGTTGACATTATTAAAATGCATTATTGTGCTACAAATGAGCCGTGCACTTTCATCTGCTGACATGTTTTATAGCTTTAAATTAACTTTATGCAGGAGAACAATGTTCGATAATGCCAGTAGGGTGCAGTGCATTAGATGCGCAGACAAGCTTACATAGAAATTGCAAGAATGTAGAATATTTGATAATAGATAGTTAAAGGTTATACACTCATATATCATTACTAGAAATGTGTCCACTTGACACGGATGCCCCCGCCTAGTGCCTTGAGAAAGATGACACATTGATTAAGGTACTAGCACTTATAGGATAGCTAGGTTTACAGAGACAGACTTGTTAAGTATAAAAGGGGAAATAAAAGGACCATGAAATACAGGTAAATGTGACTAACATTAATTCTGCTGACATTACTATGATACAAACTCTAACACACTGTATATTTGTATATTTACTCTTCTGTAAACGTTTTCCACTTGTTTCATTGTATGGCCATAAAGATGTTAGTATGTTTAGTTGCCAATAAACTTATTTGTATTGTATTGTATTGTTTTCATTATAGCCTATTCACATAGCTTAAGTGTGCACTGTGACCTTGGCCTAAAACATAGTGACATTCCTTGCACGCAACATATCGTCTTGCCATATAGTTTTGAAATCCCAACATACAGATTTTCATCGTAGCCTGTGCACAGAGTTTACGTGTTGATTGTGACCTTGACCTTTAAGCTAGCAACATGGTTCTAGCATGCGACACATTGTCTTGTCAGGATAATTATTTATGCCAATAAACTTTTAAAATCCAATCATGCAGGACAAAGTTATGAGCCAGACACAAAAATGTTATCTCTTCAGCCTTTACCTAAAGTTTTGTGTGCAGTGTAACATTGACCTTGGAGCTAGCGATACAATTCTTGCATTTGACACATCGTCTTGTCATGATGCTCATTTATGCCAAAAACTTTTAAAATCCCATGCAAGACAAAGTAATGGGCCGGACACAAACATGTCTACTAACCTATGCACAAAGTTTAAGTGCGCAGCGTGGCCTTGACCTGCAAGCTAGCATCAGGGCTCTTGCATGCGACACATTATCTTGTCATTATGATCATTTATGCCAATTTTTTTTGAAATCCCATAATGCAGGACAAAGTTATGACCCGGACACGAACATGTTGTCACTATAGCCTATGTACAAAGGTTAATCGCAGGGAAGCTCATGGTATGACCTTGACCTTTAAGATAGCGACAAAATTCTTGTACGCGACACATCCTCTGGTCATGATGATCATTTGTGCCAAATAATTTTAAAATCTCATCATGCATAAGGAAGTTATGGCGCGGACACGAGTCTGGTTACACACACACACACACACACACACACACACACACACACACACACACGGACAGGGTAAACTCTATATGCCTTTCCGCCATTTCATTGCGGGGGCATAAAAAGGGGTTAAAATGTACAATTCTGAAAATTAATAAATATAGGGGCTAAATATGGCCCAAACCATACCAGTCCCTTTGCTTTCTTTCTTTTATATGGGATAATACTAGAACATAAGATTTCATGGAAATTGTCGAAAATTTTTGTCTAAAATTGGTATAAACAGTCGTCTTAATGAGTACAAGAAGATTTGTGAGTATAAGTGGTCAAGTTCAGTCATTGACTTTTGACCCAGGTCTCTCATATTTCGAATATTTTAAACATCTCCTCAAAAGCATCAATATAACCTTATTTTATATAGAGCTTCCAGGGATTGGAGGAACAAATATTTGCTCAAGCAGTCCAGGTCACATGACCTACATGGTCGCCACGACCATATATGGTAAAACATTTGTCTTCTACTCCAGAACCAATAGGCCGATCGCCTTCAAACTTGGTATGTAGCATAGGGTACTCGGGAATATCAAGATTGTTTAAATAATGGCCTTGAGTTGGCTTTGACATTTTTGGACAAGATCAAATTTGCTTTCTGATGCTTTTATATAGGAACTTTTAGAACATAAGTCTTCATGGAGATTGTTGAAGGCTTCGTCTTAAAACTGGTATATGCGAGGGCTGATCAAAATACGTGGAATTTCACTTTGGCGGTCAAAGTGCACTGACAGTATATTTAGCTTGACTTTTTGCGCAGAAAAGACGTGCTTATGCTATACCTTTGACTGCGTGCGTATGCGGGTGCGCGCGCGCCTTTGTAAAATATACACCTGTTGCGTTTAGCTTAGTTTCTAAGTAACCACAAAGGCAAGAGTCTTCAAAATGGCATCACAGATAGGTCTGGGGAAGATCAGCTGAAAGCAGTGATGCATATCCGGCCGTGGACTAAATTACGGTTGATTGAACATGGAACAACAGATTCGCCTGTTTTATTTAGCTAATTAACTTAGTAGCCGCTAAGTTAAGGCTATGGTCTTCAATCTTGCTCCATAGATACGTCTGGGGAAGATCTATTGAAAGCAGGGATGCATATCGGCCATCATTTATGTTTCACGGTTGACTGAACATGGAAATAAAATATTCAACTGTTGCGTTTAACTCAGTTCCTAAGTAGCTACAAGGGCTAGAGTCTTCAAACTTGCTCCATGAAAGCAGTGATGCATATCCGGCCATGACCTATTTGTCATGGTTGACATAGAAAAAATATTCACGTGTTGAATTAAGCCCAGTTTCTAAGAAACCTCATGGGCTAGAGTCTTCAAACTTGCTCCAAAGACACGCATTTGGAAGATCTGCTGAAAGCAGCGATGCATGCCGGGCCATGACCAGTATTACACAGTTGATTGAACATAGAAAAATATTCACCAATTGCGTTTAGCTCAGTTGCTAAGTAACAACAAGGGCTAGAGACTTGAAGCTTGGTCCATAGATTAGACTCTATGTTGATTAAACATATGAAACAATTCAACTGTTGCATTAAGCTCAGTTTCTAAGTAACCACAAGGGCTTGATTCTTCATACTTGGTCCATTGATTAGTCTTGAGAAGTTATACTGAAGGCAGTGATGCTTCTTGGGCCATGACCTATATTTTACAGTTGATTGAACATAGACAAAATATTCGCCTTGTGCGTTTAGGTCAGTTTCCAGTAGCCACCAGGACTAGCGTCTTCAAACTGCTTCATAAATTTATCTGGGAAAGATGTACTGAAAGCAGTGATGCTTATCGGGCAGTTACCTATATTTCACTATTGATCAAACAAAGAAAAAGTATTCACCTGTTGCGTTTATCTCAGTTTCTAAGTAACCATAAGGGATACAGTCTTTAAACTTGCTCCATTGATATATCTTTGGGGGTGATCTACTGAAAGCAGCAATGCATATTTGGCCATCACCTATCTTTTATGGTTGATTGAACAAAAAATATTCGCCTGTTGAATATAGCTCAGTGGTTTTTTTTTTGCCGTTTTTTTTTTTCTTTTGTATTTTGTTTGTAACCACAAGAGATAAAGTCTTAGAAAATGCTCCAGAGACACATCTGAGAAGTTCTACGGAAGGTAGTGATGCTATCGAGCCGTGAGTAATAGTTCATGGTCGAGTGTCTTCGTCTTACATCTTGAAGACTATTTGATGTACGAACATTGATTGCGAGAAATAAATACTCAAATATGACCCGATGTTTGATCTCAAACTAACAGTAGGTCACAGTGACCTATGTTTCATGATCCAGTGAGTTGGTCTTGTATCTTGAGGACTGTCAGCTGAACGAACATTATTTCTCGGAATAATGGCTCAGTATGACCCGATGTTTGACATCCAACTAACAGTAGGTCAAAGTGACCTATAATTTACGGCCCAGTGATTTTGCCTTTTATCTTGAAGATTATTTATTGAACGAACATGACTGCTTGGGATAATGACTCAATATGACGCACCGTTTGACCCCAAACAGTAGGTCACAGTGTATTATTATACTGTATTTTGAATTTCTTCTTGTATGTTCTGTGATGTATATTCTCTGTGATATTTCATCTTTGTTAGTCGGAAGAAAAAGCTCCTAGGAGCTTTGTTAACATGTTGTAATTACACCGACGTTAAATAAATTTTATTTGACTTGACTTGACTTGACTTGAGTGACCTACATTTCACGGGTCAGTGATTTTGCCTTACATCCTGAGGACTGTCTGATGTACGAACATGATTACTTAGGATAATGACTCAGTATGACCCATTTTTTTACTTCAAACTTACAGTAGTTCAATATGCACGTACCATGAGGATATTTACTCGGTATTTCTAGTCTTCTGTTCAGCCATATTTTACCGGGTAACTGTATTTACCGAAACGTACTGAAATACCGAAACGAACCCGAAATACCGAAACGAACAATTAAATATATAGGGAAACGTCGTTTCGGTAATTGGGTCAGATATTTCCCAGCTCGTTACCAGCTGTTACCAATGCTATATAGGGGGTAACAAATGCTAAATGGTGGAAAGTGGTGCAGATTTTGGGCCATATATGCATCATGGTGTGCATGAATCATATACTTTAGAGCTACCCAGAGGGGTCCGTGGAAACACCCCAAACCACCCCAAACCTCAACCAAACCACCCCAAACCAGCCTCCCCAGATTCACATCACCCCCTGTTACCTCCACACATACACCAAGACCGCTCACACCCATCCCAAACAGTATTCATATAGATTCAAAATAAAAAGAACACTTTAATAAGTGTTTACCCATGATATGTATGTATGTATGTATCTTTTAATAACTTCGGGTTTAAATATTAACGAAAAATTAATAATCTCAGTATAATAAAGTAAATTATTTTGTACGTTTATGTCTGTCACGCAGGGTGGGGCGGGGGCGGGGGAGGAGGGGGCGACCATGTATACCACTTCAAACCAGCTACCCTGGATGCAAACTAGAACCCCACCCCTTGCGCAGTAGCACGTTAATTAAAGAATGAAGGGGGTGGAGGGGAGGAAAGAACTAATACTCGCCAACTGACATGAAATGTTGGTGTCTTGGTGGGAGAGGGGGTGGCGTTCTAGTTTGTATCCAGGGAGGCTGGTTTGAGGAAGCATGAAAGTGGTTGGGGTGGTTTGGGATGTTTTGGGGTGGTTTGGGGTGTTTCCACGGACCGTACCCAGAGTACATATAGAGAAATATTCAAATTCATGTACACATGCTGCATCTGACCCAAAACTTCGAGTTCGTTTCGGTATTTCGGTAAATACAGTGACCGTATTTGACATTATTTTGGTGATTTGAGGGACCTTTATTTTGCTGTTGTAAAATATATATACTTGTTTTGATGTGCCGCGCGCACTTCGAATCAAGATTATCCGAAACTAGGTAAACAAACGATTTTTTGCCTCTCTGGCGACGATTACATTCATTTATTCTATTTTTCTTATTGTAGATGTATATTTGTATGATTTACTGAAGGTTTGTTTTGTTTTAAGTAGACTAATAAATTATACTGAATTTCTTGCTTGTGCACCCAATTCGTCAGTGCACCTATTTTCGTACGGTATATTCGAGCTCCATATTTTTGCGGTAGTGAGGCTAAATCCACCGCGCGACTATAGCCGCTGTTCCATTAATAAATAATTTCTCCGGAAAAGAATCATCCAATCAAATTTTAGTGACCATTTTCAAGATCTTCTGACTGGATTTGATACATACTCGCCGACTGGTCAAAATATCTCATCCGGGTATTTCTTGGCTATAGCTCAGACCATACCTCTGAGAATGTCCAAGGCTAAAGCCCCAGCCAAACATCAGTAGCTCAGGTATGCCGCGGAATTAAAATTAACCCCAAGCGAAGTAGGCCCCTGTCCCTGAGTTGATGGTTGGTTGGTCTCCAGGTACGGAGCTGACTCTGGGTCTCCAGGTACGGAGCTATGAGGATAGGCTGCGTGTATGGCAATAAAGTTTTTAGTACTACATATTAAGTCATTTTACCCATTTGATAACACATTATCCAGCATTAAGGCTATGGGAAACCTTTGTAAACCTTTATTTAAAAGCAATAAAATTACACCTTGACCTTGTAATTATTTCCCATTGCATAATTCGCTATGGTTGTTGTCATTGTGTATAAATTCCGCAAAAATTGACGCACCTTGCATAAATGAGTAAAAAACTTGGGATGGTCCACCACCACAAAATATAACAGTAAACGTCAACACACTAAATAGGGGTGCGCAATATTATCGCCAATACCAGTTATTGCAATATTTTTGCTGCCGATGATATATCCTGATATGATTTTCAAATACCTTGGTTTTCTCAATGGCAATTCATCAGTAGATTTATCCCGATGATTAATGACTGACATCCAAAAGCACCCTCACAACTTTTCAGCAAAAAATAGTACTGCATTGATTTTTGAGTACTGTGAGACTTAACGAATCGCTGACTATCGACTTCATTAAGCTGACGGTGCTTTGAACAGCTGGGCCCTGATCCATTATCTTTGGGAGCAGACTGCAATCTGTTCTTATTCTACAGTGTTTACTCAGGCACAATAGTCCTAATATTTAAGATCTTTATTTTTCGCCTCAAAAATTGAAATTTTACAGATCATGTCAAGAAGATCAAGCTCCTCAGATCGCTCCTCCATGGGGCCTCTGAGGATTCGCACAGATGACAATAAACAATCCACGGGCAGAAGAAGCCGATCAACAGATACTAAAAATGGGAGACCGTCAGTGGCTGGGCGTCCAGTGTCAGGAAATAGGTCATCATTTGGGAGCCAGTCGGGGATACCAGGTCCAAGGAAATCTATGGTTCAGGTTCCAAAATTCGGGCAAGGCCTTCAAACACAGAAGAACAGGTATTACCAGTGATCTTTAAAATCTGTCAGAGGGGAAATAAATTGAGCTAGGACACGACAAAACCAACAAAGTGACATGTGCTCCTAGCAAAGACTCAGATCAGTCCAGTCTGATCAGAGCCTTTGCTGTGGGGTTAAAAGGTAGCTAAAGGGTCTAAGCTACCTCCATATTGAGAGCAAAGATCCTGATCAGACTGGGCAGATGCCCAGGCTGATCTGAGTCTTTGCTGGGAGCACATGCCACTTTGCTGGTTTGTCGTGTTGCAGCTCAAATGAATTTGGTAGCTAGCATTGCCATGGAAGGTGAATGGATACATTTCCATCAGGGTTCTCACTAAACTTTTCAAATAGGAATCCCAGGGGCACGTTTTGAGAAAATGGGAGTCCCCCATGCAATTTAGTTAAATTTTCCAGAAAAGTTGGAGTCTCATCCAAGAATAGGGAACCCTGGTCCACAGGGGAGCAACTCTGCCATTTCCATTTTGTCTACCTTGTCAATGGGGTCAACTCTTAAAGAAAAGAATTGCTCCTAAGGGAGCAAATTCTTTCCTTTAGGAGTAGACCCCTTTTTTTTGAAAGCTTTTTTTTTGTCCAGGAAAGCATACAGAAAGTCACAAAAGTTGTCTCCTTTCAAAATAATGGCAGAAAAACATGCACCTTATGGAAAATATGCTTTATAGATGTAAGGTACATTTGATATACTTTATTAGTCTGTTGGCTGAAAGCCTTGCAATGCAGACTGATAGACTTTTCTTTTAGATGTCTGATCTTGATTTCTGTCTTGTCCGCTACTAGAAACCAAGACATTGATTTTGCTTTTCATCTCCTCATCATCTGCAGTATAAACTTTCATTTTCTCTTCTGGTTTAGCTGTGTCTGTGAGTAGTATAGGGGCCATTTTATGATAAATATGTTCTGAAAAGTAAGATCCTTTGGAAGCAAGGAACACACCAAAGAATAGAAAATAGCAGGCTTGGTTTAATTGAGTCTGTTCATGACTAGTAATGAAATGTGTGAAACCAGCCACGCCCCCTAGCACCGGCTTAAGTGGAACTCTATTTTCAAAATTACTCAAATCAACTCAATGATCCCAAAGGACCAGAAAATATAATCTGCACTATGATGATGTACTGGGAGACATTTTACAGCCGCCCCGCGGCACAAACACCAGCTGCAGTGAAGATAAACATGTTCTGAAAAGTAAGATCCTTTGAAAGCAAGGAATACACCAAAGGATAGAAAATAGCAGACTAGGTTTAATTGAGTATGTTCATGGCTAGTTATGAAATGTGTAAAGCCCAGACAGACAAGACCTAGCTGTCCCCAGAATTTGTGTTATTCAGTCCTCAGCTTGAATTTTTAAGTGTATTTATGGTGATCTCTTTCAGACTGTCTCGTAGCAGTATCTTTGGATCAAGGGGAAGCAGTATCGGTTTAAGAGGAGCAGGTAACATACCCAAGGATCCAAGGCCAATCTCAGACAAAGGGTATCAGCTCAAGTGCATAAAAAATTTGCTCCAGGTATGTGTTGCTTATTTCTGCATACCATATTTCTTCGGTTATAAGATTTTTTTCCTTGGTTATAAGATGGAGGTTTTTCTGTTCCAAAACAATCTGAAAAATCTAGATCCATCTTATAAGATGGATCTAGATTTTTGAGATTTGTTTTGGAAAAGAAAATCCCATTAAATAGCTGTATTACACAAGACTAATTTACATATTTGAGGTAATTTTAGAAGGGTAAGCTCCTGTCTTATAACCAAAAAAATACATATACAAAAAACTTCATATATTTCCAAAATCATTAATTGCAAAAGTATTAGCCTGCAAAAAGGAAATTTGCCATTTAAGTTGCAGATCAGTACATACAACATTGTATTCTATGGCCAAAAACAGCTAGAACCCCTGATTTCTGTGTACGACAGTTACTTGGTCTCAAATTCAAGATCTTGCCAGTTATTCAAGTGAGCTGCCTCACCTAGACTTACACTGTTTGCAAATTCAACTACTGTCGTTTCTTGCACTTTAAGGGTTAGAATGAAAATTTTATTAAATGCAACTGAATTCTGTTGTTTTAAAAAAAATACGTGTATATGAAAATGTAGTACATTTGTATCTTAAGTGAGTTTTAAATAAAAGCTATGGCTGTTCAGATGTCTCATGGACAACATAATGCTGTTAATGACATTTCTCTTTTCTGTGTTAGTTTCTGACAGATAGAGGCTACCCACAAAATATAACCCAGAAAAATCTTCAGTCTCCAACCACAAAAGAATTCCATAGAATGTTTGAGGTAAGTTACCCACTAATCCATAATATGAACTATATAGCTGTTTCGTATAAGTTTGCATTCCCATCCACTCAAAATGGCTTTAATCAAAGCATACACTTGGCTGTTACTCGAACTGTTACTGATTATTATGCTTTCTTATTTTACTTTTCGAATTCCTGAAGTTCACAGACAAGATAGATGTGCACAGAGACGGCTTATAACCTGCGGGCTAGGATATTTGATTCCTGTTCTTACCAGTCAATAAAAACCCTATTTAAATCAATAAATCCTCATCGAAGCGACAAATTGTTTTCAATTAAGTGTTCCATGAAGCCACTGTGAAAAACATTTTCTGTAAAAGCATTTTACATTTTATGATGCTAACAGTATGTATAACAAAAAGAAGGTTTTCCTGAGCAGCTACATGTATATTAATATTTAATACATAAAACAGTAAATAGAAAGTTGACTTCTGCTTAACTTTATGTTGTGCGAAAACAGGCAAGGAATTGAAAAAAAAATCAAAATATGTAGGGAGACCCCACGTTTCACAGAGTTCTTATGTATGCTTAGATCTTTAAAAGTTCTCAGTGTAGAATATTATATGAACGAAAGTGACCTATTTAATCTGCTTGAACTGTTTGTAAGTTTATTTTTTCTACATGAGCCGCGCCACGAGAAAACCAACAAAGTGGTTGTGCGCCCAGCACAGACTCAGATCAGCCTGGGCATTCGCCCTGTCTGATCAGACTCTTCACGAAGCACTTAAAGGGTAGCTAAGGGTCTGAGCTACCTCCATGCAGACAGCGAAGACTCTGATCAGACTGGGCGGATGCCCAGGCTGATCTGAGTCTGTGCTGGGCGCACAACCACATTGTTGGTTTTCTCGTGGCGCGGCTCATATATACTGTAAAACTTATATCATTTCAGTTTATCTATGGCTTTATAAATGAGAAGTACAAAGTTGGGACAAAGCCAGAAGAAGAAATTCCACGGATTATAAAGATGATTGGGTACCCATTCCTAATTTCTAAGAGCTCCATGTTTACTGTTGGAAGTCCTCATACCTGGCCAACAATGCTGGCTGCTCTCAGTTACATGGTGGACTGGATTAATGTAAGTTCATGTAAAGGTGGGTTTCCATGGTGACACATGTTGCCTGACACATGTGTCATGCAACATCTGTCCCCGTATAAATACCCCAAAACATTATGTTTCATGATACAAATCTGTTGCATGCAACAGGTCTAATCATCCAAACATAACTTGACACTTGTCATGCAATATTTCTAATTGTCTAAACATAATATAAATGGTTGCATGACACATGTCAGGTTGCATGACACATGTCATGCAACATGCATCACTGTGTAAACCTGCTCTAAATGAGCCTGTACATAGATGGATGACTGACCTTCAGTAGGATTGGAACTGCTTAGCAGGCCAGCGCTTAACCCGCCGGGCTACTGTGGCTTTTGAGCCTGCATATTTGTATTTGTGTGCATTTTGTAGTTGTAGTTGACAAACTGGCTCACTCTAACAGTGATTGGAGTGTTCACTCTTACAGTGGTTAGAGTGTTCATTTGCTCTTCTATCGCATGTGAGTTTGATACCCAGTCTTACTGGCCAAAATTTGGCTGACCTAGATTTGGAATTTTGAAAATTGTAGGTGTTCAAATAAAACATATGCATTTAAGTTTCTTCTGTTTTCAGTATTCAAATTAAACATTCGCTTCAAAATTTCTTTTGTTTTCAGTATGGCCTCAATGCAATGGACCATGTTGACAGCCTATTGTTTTCATCAGACCATGCCGCAGATGATGGCTTTGACACTATGCCAGAGAAACAGGTACTTCACCATTTTTCCCTAAACTGTGTAACATCTTAATTGTGCTAGGAGCAGCTGTAGCGTGGTGGATAACACTCCGGACTACCAATCCCGGGATCGCAAGATCAATCCCCCACCTCTCTGGTCTTTCGGATGAGACTTTAAACCGAGGTCCCGTCTCCATATGACCTCATTGTTGGTGGGACGTTAAACCCGAGTTCACTCACTCACTCACTTAATTGTGTTAAGGTGTATGAGTGCATCCACGGCTGTTTGATGCATTTTGTGGGGTAGGGTTGGGGCCGGTTGTAAACAAGTTTATATGACTGTTATAGAGACTAGTCATATGTATCTGTTTACACCTAAAACTTATCGAACCCCTATGGGTACATGCACATACTCTTGTTTTTCTGCCACCAGTTTTACAAAGGGAAACAGCTTATATGACTTTCTGTTTGCTTCCCTGGATGATGAAGTGCTTCCAAAATGGGGGCTTCTCTTGAAAGAATTTGCTCCTTAAGGAGCAAATTCTTTCCTATAGGCAGGGCTGTGGAAATATTTAAAAAATCCACTTGTCCAGGGACAAGTACACTAAAAAAATTCACTTGTCCTGACCAAAAGGTACTTGTCCGACTTTTTATAAATTATTTGAGCACATACAAAAGATAAAAGAAAAATGACTTTGTTCTTACCTTGATGTCAGGTTCATCCCATTGTACAGGGCTTCCACTAACTTTCAAAATTTGGAAGTCCAGACTTCCATGGTGTCAGATTTGGACGTATTGAGAGAATTTTTTGGAAGTCCGAAGTTTTTAGGAATGACATGAATGGTTATTTTTACCTCCATCCCCCCCCCCCCCCCCCCCCCCCCCCATCCCTCTCTCTCCCATATTGTAGTGAACTTTTTGTTCTTCGAAGGGAAGCCTAAGCATTTGCGCAGTCTAATCAGAGTCATTCCTGTTTGTGAACTATACGCAAGTCCTGAGCACTCTAAAAACTGAAGACTCGCCGTTGCACTGTCTGCTATTGTATAATGCCGCCGAATGGGCCGCGTCGGAAATACGGTGACTTACGGAACGTATAATGACACGCTTCCACCAAAGAACTCGGTTGTCGCTAGGTCGATGTTCATTATTATTCATGTTAGATGCAAACAAGAAAGACCGGTCTGACTGCTTAGTTGCGCTGGCTGATACGATTGTTAGTTATCGGTGTGTGTACTGAGGTACCTGTCTCACGGCATGACACTGGGTACAGCACGCGTCTATTCTCGCAGCGGCGTCTTTGATCTTTACATCAAAGTGAAAACATGCTTGACCCATAAACGTGCAGGTAATTGTGTATCAGTGCTACCGCATATATAATCGCGTAGACCCTGATCAGAATGCGCTATTTCTGTGCACACTGTACGGCATTATTTTCGCATTGGTTTGCATGTGGATATGACGATACAACTAGGAAAGTGAAATGAACGTTTCAGTACCATTAATCAAAACAATGTATAGTACCAGAGGGTAGACCATAACACGTCGGAAATAGCGACTATTAATATTAACAGTGTATCTACGCTTTGAATCAACACTTTTCGCGGAAGAGGTTCGTACTACTAAAAACTCCATTGACGACAGTATGGATCATGACAAAATTATGGATACATTCACAAACTTTTGAAGTCGGAATACGCCTTACACATACAGGTCAGTTACATTCTCGCGATCGTAAAAATAGACGGACACCTTTCATCCAAACGCTCAGTCACAGTGATTTGATTAGTTGTTTTGCAGACTGCCGTAAGAGTTTGAATCTACGAGTGGGCGTTATTTTGATAATCGTTTTTGACAGGTAGGCGGTCCGACGTGCGTTACCTGGTTCAGTGCTCCATACGGACAATCTCGATTGGCCCGTAGGCGGTCTTTTCGTCTGGCTGACACCTGCGGTAATCCGATTAATTATGACACGTGCTAGAATTTGAAAGACAGTGGCGATATTTTATTCGTCGGGACAAGATCAAACGGCCGTATGTGACAATTATCGGGCGTATGGCAGACGCCAGAGGTCCCATTTCTCGACGTACGGGAGCAAATCCTGGGCGTAATATACGGCCATACACCCGTTAACGGAAGCCCTGCATTGTACTTCATCTCTATGAATCTTAGTCTCATTTTACAAAATTTCTTGCTGCTACTGACCATTCTAAGGCGGTGATTTTGGTGGTTTTTTATATGGAGTTGTTTTATGAATGCTATATACATGTATTCTGTTGCTAGCTACTTAAATATTTACCGACCTTCAACTCGGTAGAAAAAAATAATCGGGTCAAATTTAATTGATTAGGAGAGGAAAAATTGATAAATTGCGAAGGAAAAACATCAGAAATTTTGGAAATAACTCATCTTTAAAACATTTTATTGATTGTAGTAGATTTTGACCAGATGCATTTAAGATTATTTCACTTGTCCGAGGGCAAGCTGATCTTAAAACGGTACTTGTCCGGAGCTGTCAAGTACCGAGTCGGGCAAGTCGGGCGTGGTATTTCCACAGGCCTGCTATAGGAGTAGATCCCCATTGAGATTGAGCAAGTTGATTTTATTAGCCAATGATGTGTCAAAAATTGTCATGGAATTGCAAACAGTGCAGACCCAGATCAGACTGCTTTCTTAGGAGCAGGACTTCCTAAGGAGTAGTCTGATCTACACTTAAGGGATAACTGTGCTCATAATTGTCATTTGTGGCGATAATCCATCAGCTTTATGTTTGAAATTCCATTTTAAGGTGAAGTGCCAGTAGAGATATAAAATGCAATTCGGAAACATAAAACCTCATCAAATGACAATTGTCAGTAGTTATCCCCATTCTAAAAATTTTTTGTATCATCACCTATCAAAGTATACATATTTGCATACACAGCAAGTGCTGTCAGCAACATAAAACCAAATGTCAGCCTTTTGTAATATACTTAGCAAAAATAAAAACTTTACAGTCGCTATTTGTCATCCTACGGTAGTCGGGGAAGAAGTGAGACATGAAAATTCTTTTAATTTATGAAAAAGTAATCAATTGGTAATATCATAGTCACACAAAATTCAAGATTCTTTAGATACAGCAATATTGAGGCTATTGTAAACTTCACAAGGGTACTTTTCTGTTTTCTATGCTCAAAACCAAACAATTGCCGAATTTAAAATTGTGAAAGTCTGCTTAAATGATGAAATTCTGTTGGCAATGCCTTTCCATTATTAAATAAATGATGAAATTCTGTTGGCAATGCCTTTCCATTATTAAATCCAATCTGTATGGACTTATAAGCTAAATTTATGCCAATGCACGGTTTGCATAGGAGGCCCTGAGGATCAGACGAAAAACCTCGGTCCATGCCATTATGAAGTAGAAAATTCAGTTTCAGTGAAATTCCCATTACACTTTAAAGTCTTAATGGCAGGTTAAGAAATAGCTTTCAAATAAATACATAAAGACATTTAGTTTGCAAAACAATCAAACAAATCTTGAAGAAAATAATAAGAAAGACACGCTGGTATAGAAAATATGGAATCCCAAAAATCTCTATATGTTTAATTCAAAGGGATATAATCTGAAAGTTTTGAATCTTTAAACATTATTTTCAGGTTGTGATTACAATTAACATATGCGTTTAAAGTGTTTTCTGTGCGTACTAGAACTACTGTTTATTGCGTACAAGAAAATTTTCTTCTGCGCATGCGCAAATTAAAGGTCTGATCTAAATTATTAAAATAGGAATAACTTAGATAACTCCGGACAGAACGAAAAATTACCAATAATTTTTTCATGATTTAAGTAATCAGACGACTGCCCAACTCAGAAAAATCCATATATACATTACATATTTACTAGGTTGGCCGGAATTGAGAAATAAAAAACGTCAAGTTTTTATTTTTGTTCAGTATACATAGTTTCAAGTCACGCTCAGAATGTCACTCAAAGTCACTTGATAGTGTATAACTGGCCAATGCAACAACAACTTAGCATACGATATAGTCTTACAAACAAAATTGCATGTGTTAAATGTCCCACACAAGTCCATGATTTTACCTTACAGTTAATGGAGGAATGTATACCTGTTTAGAGTAGACATGGTTTTCGGAACTGTTAATGGTGTTCGGTTTTGGACAGTATATCCAGGATATATTCAGTTTATTTCCTTATACACTGGAGCGCCTTTATAACACGGGTACCGGGAGACATAAAATCGCAACACGTTATAAGTGATCTCGCGGTATAATGATCTTTGCTGAGTACCCCCATCCACTAATGAAAAACCCCATGTTTACATGTTCGTAGCACTTATTTAGCCCTAACCAGGTAGATAGACATGTTTACTGCTTAATAAAACAGCAAAATTCATCGCTGAAGTAGCCATTTAGTCCCTATGTTCTTACTTATTTTGAAAATGCACTGCAAAACGCATATACAAAGTGAAAGTAGCATGCCGTAAACACGATTCGTATTACTGCTGGTTCATATGGGCCAATGCACTATTGAGACGGTACCCAACATTTTTATTCCAGTTAGTTCCCTTGCCCTTGAAATTTGTATACACTTGGCCTTGCAGCAAGGCTTTTTTTTTTGTTGTTGGTTTTTTCGCGTGTATTGTGTACATGTATATGAGGTGACCTTCCCAGCTGGCCAAATTGGTGACAAGTGACATGCCCTAAATATCGAAGTCTTCTAAAAACATGACCACTGTTCACACCTTGGCAAGACAATCAACGCTTTGATTATCTGTGATTACTTTTGACACGTTGATTAAATTTATGTAAACAACCCAATTAACTTTTAATGGTTATTTTCTATTCCAATGTTCTAAACACCGACAAAAACAGCCGAAACATCCGTGACAAAAAAATGGGCTACACAGGACAACCGGGTTATACCGGTTTCCATGGTACACATGTATTTTGGTCCGCAGTATAAAGGCGCTCCAGTGTACAGTAGAACTTCAATGGCTCGAACCCTGATGCCTCATTTACTCTGCCTGGCTGGAACTCTTTCCTTGGTCCCTAGAGGTCACTTTATATAGAAACAAACCCTGGATGGCTAGAACTACCCTTGGCTGGAACTAAATTTTATGGTCCCAAGCCTGTTCGAGCCAATGAAGTTCTACTGTATTTACATTCTTAGTGCACTTATTGAAAAGTCCTATGTTAAACCATTAGAATGTAATGTAGTTTATACTTCAATAACTACATCAGTTCACGCGATGTCACATGACATTTTAATAGTGATGTCAAAATAAACATTGGTTCTCTACGTCTGATTGGACATAGACGACGTTATGAAGTCGATGACACTGTTCCGCTAATAGTAGAAAAACTGTGTTTAAATGTTTTTCTGCTTCAACTGTAGCCCCTAGAGCAAATTTGTGGTCAAATAATAAATGGAAAAGAATGTAAATATAAGCAATGAACTTAATTTTTCTGATGTTTATCGAAGTATAAACTACTCTAGGTGGCTAGCAAAGTTTACATGAACCCCTTCGGGGTTCACTTACTTTGCATGCGACCGAATGTAGATAAATTTCATAGATAAATATTATTGTTAAATACAGATCAGTAACTACATACACTTTATATATATGTATATTTCATGTATAATTGTAGATCCAGTACCAGTATTGTGAAAGTGCCTACAATACCTTTATGGAAGGGTTTGATGAATTTGAGAAAGAAAATGAGACTTTAGAAAAGTTACTGAGTAAGTCTGTCTATCACAGTAATATTGAACGGGATATATGAGCTGTGACACCACTAAACCAACAAAGTGGCATTTGCACCCAGCAAAGACACAGATCAGCCTGGGCATCCACCCAGTCTGATCAGAATCTTCTCTTGTCAGTAAAGGTTAGCTAAGGGTCTAAGCTACCTCCATGCTGACAGCCAAGACTCTGATCAGGCTGGGCAGATGCCCAGGCTGATCTGAGTTTTTGTCGGGTGCACATGCTACTTTGTTGGTTTTGTCTTGTTCTGGCTCATATTGACATCTTAAGGTGTATGGGTACACCACCATGGTTTTTCCAACATTTTTTAGAAAGGGAGATAATTTTTGTGACTGCCTGTTTTCTTCCCTGCACAGCATAGCTCTTCCAAAATTGGGTCTTCTCTTAAGAAAAGAATTTTCTCCTAGGGGAGCAGATTCTTTCCTTTAAGGGTTGACTCCCATCAAAAATGGAAATGGTGGGGTTGCTTCCCTGAAAGTATATCCATTCACCCTAAGTGAATGTCGGCACTAATATAGTATGTGTAAATGTTGCCATAATGCTATAGACATAGAAAAATTAAGCAAAGAGTGAATAGCCTGATTAATGAGTGAATGAACAGTTTTTTCAGTGTCTTAATTGTTAGGTGAGTGTTTTATGCCACTGTTATGAAGGGAAACAACTGTTTGTGATGTCTTGTTTGCTTCCCTGGATGAAGAAGCCGTTCTTGAGAAGGGGGCAAAAATAATATTAGAGTTACTTCCCACGAAAGTTTACTCTTGTTTCCATGTTGGTAAAGGAACTTCAGATAAAGAGGATTGTAAAATCTAAAGGAATATCCTCGGGAAGCAAAGAACACATCAAAGAAACAAAAATAGCAGACTCTGTTTTATTGAATCTGTGTGTGTGCAGTAACTTAATGCTGCCCATGCCCCCGAGCACTGGCTTCAGCAAAACGTTCTGATGGGTTTGGTGCAGATAAAAAAATATGTCTTGAGTGCTGCTGTTTGGCATCCCAAAGCTTGCAGAGTGGTGCCAAACAGTGATCTCTACCCTTAAGGTATAATATTGTTACACTTGCATCTTCTTTAACCATTTTTACAAAGGGAAACAACTTAAAACTTCCTGTTTTCATTTCTTAGTGACAAAACCCTTCCAATAAGGGGTCTACTCTTAAAGGAAAGAACTTACTCCTGGGAGCAAATTCTTTCCTTTAAGAGTTGACCCCCATTGAAAACGGCAGCAAAAATAAAAATGGGGGAGCTGCTGCCCCTTTACCTGATGAGCCTTTTATGCTCTTTAAGTGGAACACTGTTCATTCTCTTTATAGAACAAAAGTATCTTGGTTCAGCTGGTGGTATTGATGGTTTGTTAGAAGAAAACACAAGACTTGAACAAGAGCTGGAATTGCTAGAACAAGATACAGTAAGTTACTTTATTCTCTGATTCAGATCAACTGATTAAAGGAAGGATGAATGACTTGCAATTTTACGTCCTTTTTAACAGTATTTCAGTCATATAAAGACCATGCAAGGGTGATAATGAAAGGCTGTGTGCAGTTGATCCCGGTTTATGGCTAGAAAGATTTCTGCCTCTGGTGGGACTCGGATCCAGGACTGCTATATCAGCAGGCCAGTGCTTAACCTACTTGGCTACTAAGGCTCCTAAACTGATTAAAGGAAAAGTCTTTTACTTGTTGCATTGTGTAACAAAGTATGCATATGCAACTGTGGAAATACTTATTTGTGAAAACTGAAATTTAATTTACCCAGATGAAAAGGCTCATGATTTATGAATACAAGTATTTATGTTTGCATGGTAAAGCCTTATATGCACCTTTAAAACCCAATGTAGTGTAAGCAGTGCTTAACCTTTGTTGGTGAGTATATTTTATTGACTTACTTATTTATCTTTTCTTCAGGATAAGCTAAAGAGTTTAAAACAGCAGAGGGATGTCTTGCTGAATGATGAGGAGAGATATTTAGCCTATTTGAATGACCTTGAAATACACAAGCGA
The DNA here is from genome assembly GCA_963989385.1 of Ctena decussata. NCBI lineage: Eukaryota > Metazoa > Mollusca > Bivalvia > Lucinida > Lucinidae > Ctena > Ctena decussata. Next base: position 24,108,779 of record OZ022502.1, read on the forward strand.
CAACAAGACCAACAACTCACAGAGATTGAGGAAACTTGCACCAGTTTGGGTATGCTCAAAAACAGAAATGAGCCACAACACAACAAAACCAACATATTGGTTTGGGCCCAGGGAAGACTCCGATTCTTCTAGGGAGCCACCCAGTCTGGTCAGAGTCTTTGATGTGTGCTTAAATGGTAGCTAAGAGTCTAAGCTTGCTCCATTCAGACAGCGAAGACTCTGATTAGACTGGGCAGATGCCCAGTCTGATCTGAGTCTTCACTGTGTGCACATGCCACTTTTGTTGGGTTTGTCATGTTGTGGCTCAAATTGTTGTATTATTCTTCCCGTGGCATGGGAGGCTGTATGATGTATCTGTTGGTGCTCTGTCTGTGTGACAATGTGCAGACAGATGAAATATAGTGTTTCACACTATTCTTGTATTTTCAAAATCTGCAAGGTAAAATTTTGTTGTGTAGGCCTAGACTAGTTTGCTTATTTACATACTGAACAGTGAACAGGAAATGACATGTACTATTTGCTTTTAAAAACAGACTGATTATTAATGTTTCGGCACCCTTGGCATGCTTGTTTTGGCATACATGTATATCTTTAATTTCATTTTCTGCTAGATGTCACTGACATTGAGCTGTGACATGACAAAACCAATAAAATGGCATGTGGGCCCAGAGAAGACTCAGATCAGCCTGAGCATTCACCCAGTTTGATCGGAATTTTTGTTGTTGGCATGGTAGTAGCTTGAAACTGTACCTACCCTTTAAGTGCACCGCAAAGACTCTGATCAGACTTGCCAGCCTGGTCTGAGTCTTCACTGGGGGCACGTGCCTCTTTGTTGGTTTTGTTGTGTCGCAGTTCAATTGTTCCATGGGTTGACAAATTTATCATACTCTGGTATTGTCAACCTCTCAGCTTTGGTCTTGCTAAGGGAGTATGGACACATCTCATTCTTTGCTTGTCATTTGCTATGAGGAAAACCAACTTAAACAGAGCAGTACTTGCGACCTTGGTAGGTAAGGTGACTACTCTTAGAGCTGTTAGAGCAAATTCTTTCCTGGAGAGTAGCCTAGCCACCTGTGTGAAGGGAGATACATACTTCTGGATCAGACTGCTCTCCCTTGGAGATTTATCCAAATCCCTTAAGGTGTATGGATACACTTCCATGTTTTTCTGCCATTTTTACAGAGGGGAACAACTTTTGTAACTTCCTGTTTGCTTCCCTGGACAATATAGCTTTTCAAAAATGAGGTCTACTCTTGAAGGGAAGAATTTGCTCCTAGAGGAGCAAATTCTTTCCTTGAAGAGTTGACCACCATTGAGAATGGAGGCAAAAATGAAATGGTAGAGTTGCTTCCCTTGAAAGTGTACCCTTACAAGTTAAGTTTGAGTTTGCTCTGAAGTCCTGCATAAGCAGATATTTCATCTTTCTCCAGCGATTGAATTAGAATCAGAGAATGCTAAAATACAACAGATGCAGGCTGTCTACGATTCCCAGGAATTTACGCCAGAAGATGTAGAGAGAATAAACATCAACCGCCGTGAACTTCAGAGGCAAATAGATGATGTGAACAGGCGCTGTCAAAATGAGGATCAAGAGATCTGGACTCAAGAAGTAGCTTTGTCTAAAGAGATTGAACAGGTTGGTAAAGGCTACGGTAGGGTCAAGTCAGGTAACTTCGATCAGCGGGTAAATTCGGACAAACCATTGCTAACAGTGAAATTCCAAATGAGACGGCTCATAATGAGCAGTTTGTCAGTCTTATTGCTGTTACATGTACATATTACTCAGAGGACAGCTAAGACAGTGTTGACAGATTTTTCTGGGAAAATTTTCTGATCAATCTGTACTCAAGAAGTAGCATTATCTAAAGAGATTGAACAGGTTGGTAAAGGCTACTATAGTTTATGATATCGAGTTTGACAGTCTTAATGCTGTTACCTGTACATAATACTTTGAGATATACAGTCAAACCTGTGCTTAGGGTCACCTCCGAATAACGGTCTCCTGTAAACAACGGTCGGTTCGAATTCCTCCTGTCTAATTTCCTGGTTAAATTACCTGGGAATAGCGGTCCACTGCGAACTACGGTCAACGGTCATCCGAATCCATCCCAAGACGCGCTAATTTCTCTGAATAACGGTCAGTCCTTGTGTTAAAACACAGTTTCACTTTCAGACACACGTGTTTGTGTATTGCCTAATCTATTTTTAGCACTAGACTGGTTATTATTTTCGGGTGCAGTATAATTTATATAACAAAGTGTATTCTACACAATTTAATAGCGCATAATGCGTTTGATTCTATAAGTGTTTATTTCTGTAATGTAATTAAGGTCAGTTTTATTCGGCTAATCATGTCTTATACAGTTTGCTCAATCAACCGATAATTAATCATCTGTAACTGATTTAATCGGTCAATCGAAGGTATCGCCCAAAGGTCGTGTGCGTCAACCGTGAAAGCAAAAGTCTTTTTTACCGATGGCCGGAAAAGAAGAAAATTTACAAATTAAAATGCTGCCAGTTTAAAGTCTGATGATCTGGAGGAAAGTGAGAAAATGCTTATTGGACATGCCATACCAATTTAAGACCTAAGCCTGGTTGATTAAATCAGAAGGCACACATACATCTATTTACAGTACACTTTTATTAAAACAAATTTAACCCAAGAAATAATTGTTATTAGTGTATTCACCCTGACAGTGTAGAACTTTGACCAAAGTCAGCAGAAATCACAAATCCGCCAAAATAAAAAAATGCTAATTTGCTGTAGCCAAATGTACATGTAATAGTGTTTTACAGTAGATTTCCTGCCACTGTTGCCACTATTCAAATGCCCCTTGTACATATTGTTACAAGCATTTATCAATGTGTCCATGTTACATGCATCTAACAATGTCGGGTACCTTGAGGAATGTTTGGACTCAAGCTCATACGGCTTATGTTCAAACACTAATCCGCAGATTCGGCAAATGTTAATGCGCAAAAAAAATATAAATTTCAGACTGAAGGAAAATGCCAGGCATACAACAAACTAGCCCAAAGTTTGAAGTTAATACCTATCTCAGCTGAGAATTCCTCAGGGATTGATTATGAGATGAAGCCGTCATTTGGAGGATATATGGGAACAGAGTTTGCTAGTTCTATAAAGGTTAGAAATCTGTAAATTAGGGAATAAATAAAGGTTAGAAATACTGTAAATTAGGAAATAAATAAAGGATAGAAATACTGTAAATTAGGAAAAATTGCAATAGTTTTATATTTTGTGAAAATTTTGCACAAAAATATAAAACTATTGCATTTTCTGTAAAAAATGCAAAATTTTGACAAAACTAAAACTACATGTATTACATTTTAATGAAAAATTTTGCAAATAAAAATCACAAAAATGCATTTGTGGGAAATAATGAAAATAGGATATATTTGCAATAGTTTTATTTTTGTGGAAATCTGGCTAATGCAAAATTTGATTTAGGATCCAGTGCAACTTTTCACATAAATGATGATGATCGTGTAATATACATTGTTGCACAATAGTTCACTTGCTGGGCAATAGGCCATCATTATTTTCATGGTACGGTTAAATTGTGATCATAGTTGAAGGAAACTAAACTAAATAAAATAAACAAGAAATACGGGATACCACTATTTTCTTGGCACTTTTACAGGGTGATCGAATGAAACATTGAAAAATAACAAATATACATTTAAATATAAGTTATATATGTAATGTTGTTTATAGGCAATAATAAACTTTGTATCATGGACATTTTCTCTTTTTTTTTGCAGCCAGCCCTGTTAACATTAAAAACACAGTGTTCAGAATCAGCAAGAGTGAAAGAATCAGCAAAGATCAGACAACAAGAACAGTTAGAACAAGTAAGTTATACTAATTTCAGGAGCCCCTGTAGCTCAGTGGGTTAAGCGCTGGTCTGCTTAGCTAGCGATCTGGGTTTGAATCTCTTTAGAGGTAGATTTCTTTTCAGCTATAAATGGAATTCTTGGCTTAATGTGACTAAAATGCTATTGAAAGGGCTGCAAAATTAGGATATATCATTCTAATTTCTGTAATTACTTGAAATATTGGGACAGAATGGTTGAGCAGACAGTGTAAACCCAGATCAAGCTGCTGGTCAGTGTCTGCACTATTTGCAATCTGTCAGCTGTTTTGGAATCATCATTAGGTAATAAAATGAGCTGCGACACAACAAAACCAACAAAGTGGCATGTGCATCCAACAAAGACTCAGGTCAGCCTGGGCATCTGCCCAGTCTGATCAGAGTGTTCTCTGATGCCCAGAGGGTAGCTAAGGGTGTAAGCTAGCTGCATACGGATAGCAAAGACTCTGATCAGACTGTGTGGATGCCCAGGCTGTTCCGAGTGGTCTCGGGGCGCACATGCCTTTTTGTTGGTTTTTCCGTATTGCAGTTCAAATCAACTTTGTCCAAGTTTAGGATAGTTACAGTAATTGCCTAGGGTGACTGGGAATACCTTCAGGGGAAGCAACCTTTTCAGTTTCTTTCCCTCACTTTCCAGTAGGTGCAGAGCAGAGCCCTGATTGGAAGGGTTTCCTTGCTCACAGCAGCAAACAGGAAGTTCTCCTTTTGCAAAAAATGGCTGAAAAAAGGTGTACCCATACACCTAAAAATGCCCAAATATGTGGGGGAGTTAGTGCCAGTATTTGAATGCAAAACATCACCTTTTGCTGAATGATTAAAATATGATACACTTCAGTTTTCTGCCGATATTATTGTGCACAGTCAGATGAGGTTTCTTCACTGAACTAATACTGTTATGTCACTTGCAGAATTTATTCGCTCATGGTAGAAATCATGATCAGTACAATATCATATACAACTGTTTATCACAAACTTATAAAAAAAACTTAATGCTCTGATGGAGGATCAAACTGGGGTCCCCTTGCATCAAATGCATTCCTATTTAGGTGAATGGGGGTATACTTCAGAGGAAGCAACCCTGCCAGTTTCATGATTGTCTCCTGTCTCAATCGGGGTCAGCCCCTAAAGGAAAGAATTTACTCAAAGGGGACACACTTTTTCCCATAACAGCAGAGCACTTTGGAAAAGTTTGTCATCCAGGAAACCATAAGTAAGTCAGAAAAGTTGTTCCCCTTTACACAAATGGCAAATATGGCAGAAAAACATGGAGATGTACCTATACACTTTAAAACCAGGCCTGGAGGTTATAAAACTTGAGTACATTCTCAAACTCAAAATAAAGCACACTGGTTGGCTGCTTCCGAGCACATGCTCGGAAGCAGCCAATCAGTGTGCTTTATTTTGAGTTTGAGATTATTTTCAAGTTTTATAACCTCAAACCCTGCTTGCACAATGCAATACAAGTGTAGACAGGCCTGACCAGTACGCGGACACTTTTAAGGGTGTTTTACTTAATGTTTAAGGCTCTAACGTGTTCCAGACTATCAGATGGGCATGCAATTTTAGGAAAATCATTGTGCTAAATAAAAACAAAAGGAACACGAGAAAAAAATTCATCTGCGCATGCGCAACATAACGCTGTTGAGGTCATGCTATTTGCTGTATCAAACAGACTTATCATACCAGTACGGGGACACCTTAAAATCTGAGAAAACTGAAATGACATGTATACGCTGCAATTCTAATTAAGTAATTGATACGTGTAGTTAACAAAATTGTAATAACATCGTAAATGGCTGTTCTAATTTCATATTGACACATGGCTGTTTGCTTTGCCTGTTTGCGTGTTTGGCACAGGCAAACTGAAGCATCGATTGTGATACCGGGCTGCATCAGCCCTGCAAATTCGGAACTGTGTTGTGTAAGTGTAAAAGTGAATGACAAAAAGATAAAGAAATGGCGCCTTGAAAAAATGTTACAAAGTCGGTTGAATTTAAAGAAGTATCTTAGTATTTATCTGAAGCCAAACACAAAAGTGTCCGCGTACTGGTAGTGTCCGCGTACTGTTCGGGTCTGTCTATGATATAGCTTCACCAGCTAACCTGGGTCAGATTTAACTTGGACTGTATTGTGACTATTGTCTTACACCTTGTAAAATAATATGGTATGTGTGTTTCAGCAAAGTGAAGCATTTGGGGACCTTCAGCATGAAGTTAGCTTACTAGAAAGTAAATATAAACGGGCAGATGAAGAAGTGGAGTGTAAAAAACAGGTTTGTTACTGCAAAAATTCTAAAAATTAGAACACCCAAAATAAGTAACTTAATTATCCTCAAAAAGGAACGATTTGGTTTACAAAACGGTTATGCTTTCAAAAGAAGAATTTCAAACAGTGTAGACCTCGATACGGCAACTTTCACTGTGCCAAAAATACTATCAATTTGACGTGAAGCCAAAAATTGATAACTTATTCAGTTTTACATAGATTCATTAATTGATTGTTCAAGATCAGTTTAAAACAATGAAATCATTATTGAAGTGGCGTAAACTGATGCTTAGTATCATGCCTCGTAGCTGTTTATAGACCTTTGATCGTGCTTGACACAAAGGTCTTGTGTGTTCAGAAACATCCAGTGATATAAAGTGTCAAATCAAGTTACTATGGTAATAATGTATATTTGTCAGTTCAAAGAACCATTTATTGGAAGGGCAATCTCAAATCTTTGGGAAGATTTCCTGTAACGTGAATGGGTACACTTCTATGGAAGAAACTGCCATTTTCTCTTTAGCTTCCATTCTTAATAGTCGTCAGTTAGCTTTTAAGAATTTGCTCCTCTAGAAGCAAATTCTTTCAAATGAGGATTGAACCCCTTAGGGAACTACTAAGGGAGTGAATCCTTTCCTATTAAGGGTATACACATTTTGGAAAAGTTTTGTAGTTTCGTTTTTAGATTGTGGCAAAACATGGAAGTGAAGCTGTTCACCTTACCACCGAAAATAAGAACCGTAATGTGCTTAAATATTGGGAAACCAAAAATTAGTAATTTTCCATTTGTCCCAAATGGAAAATTAATTATTTTAGGTGTCCTAAAATTTAGGCACATTACAGTACACATAAAAATTTCCCCCTTCACAGAATATTACCTTGATATTTTACAGATGTACCAGAAAGAGTTGCAACACAAGCAAAATGAGGTAGAACAGCTACAGTCGGACATCATGCATATAGAGAATTCACAGTATATGGAGCAAGATGCTCGGATAGACATCAAGGATATTGATCATTGGTATAGTGCTTTTCTTATTTGATCCTTCAAGCACCAGAAAAGCAGATGACAAGAACTAAGTAGAGGGCTAACAGTGTAGCTACAGATGAGGAGGCTCATTATGAGCTGCCACATCTGCAACAACTGTTTGCAAATTTGAGCCGCAATACGAAAAAACAAACATAGTGGGTTTGTGCCCAGCACAGACTCAGATCAGCCTGGGCATCCGCCTAGTCTGATCAGAGTCTTCCCTTTGGGCTTTAAGGATAGCCAAGGGTCTTAAGCTAGATCCATGTGGACAGCGCAGACTCTGATCAGACTGGGCGGATGTCCAGGCTGATCTGAGTCTGTGCTGGGTGCACAATCACTATGTTGGTTTTCTTGCGTCACGGCCCATTTACTTTTTTCAGTTTTTAAGTGACAGACTTGGCTCAAGAATAAACCTTGTCCTAGTTCAGTTTATGCAGAAAAGTAAATAGAAACAAACAGTTTCTGTATTTTTTAAAAGCCTTATTTTTGTACCATATTAACTCATTTCCTAGACGGACCAACTTAAAAGTGTCTGTAAAAAGATGAAACTAAGTACTCTGAGTAGATGCTACACTTTTCAAGGCATCTTATTAGTACACTGACAATGGACACTCATGCACTAGATTCTAGTGCACTAGATCTATTGTAAGGTATTAATAACAATGTAGTTTGCACTGCTAGTCCAGATTTTGGCAAACTTCTGTAAACAGCAGGATATGAAGATGACCTTTATAATCACAAAGAAGAAATAGCTTTCAGGACAGTACTTGTATTACTAAATTCAGAAATAAAACACTTATATTGGGCTGTTACTGAAGTTTGGCAATACTGGCGGTTAAGGCAAAGAGCACTAAAATAAATGTCTGCCAATATTTGATTTTTAATACATTTACATACCTACAGCATTACAGCGGTTCAGATAAAAAGGAGTACCTGAGGAGTATTTGAGATATTTTCTACACTATACCTTGGGACATCCTATTAAAATCGCCACAGTGAGGCAATTCCAATGGATGCCCGTATGTAGCAAAGTAAAATAAGTTACAAAATATCAAATTTCCTCAATATTGGAGCCATGGTATATTATACACCAAAATCAATCTAGGCAATTTAAGTCATTTTCATTAAACCAAAAAGTTTAGGTACTGCATGTTTTACTTCACTACTCAAAACCTACTCAAAAACCTTGATGGTTAATGCTACTGACTTGCTGATCTTCTATTAAATTTCTTTCTACAGGGCAAACCAAAAAGATGCTGAGATCAAACGCAAGTTCAATGAACAAACACACTTTCTCCAAGAAGCCCTTAAAGCTTCCATGGAACACATGGAAAACTGTCAGGTAATCTTTGTTTTGTCTTTTCAAAGGAATGGGTACACCTCCAATGTTTTTTGCTTTTTTTTACAAAGGGGAACAACTGTTATGACTTCTGACTTCTCTGCTTGTGAAAGAAGCTCTTCTAAAAGGGTACAGTTTACAGCAGCTTGTGTGCTTGTACTCAACTCATTTTACAACTGCTTATATGCTAGTTGTGGATCCTTTCATACTAGAGTCTGTTGGTTTGTCTGGAAAATATATGAGCTTAAAGGGGAGTGGCTATAACTTCACCAGGGCTGCCAGGGTCAGGGAAAACATCTGGAAAATGAATTTTTACCTCACCTGTACGAAAGTAAAGGGAGCTACTGTTGTCACCCATACATCGGCATAGGCGGGGGTGTTGGGGTCAGCTTGGGCGTCACACTTTAAAGGTTTATGACAGTTTCTTTAAGTGATGGGCAAGGCCCTGTCAGGCGAGCTGTCCTGCATGCGGACAGGTCTTGTTTTCGAGGGCAGGGAAAAGCGAGGGAAATTTGTGGTTGGTCAGGGAAATGCGGAAATGACTTAAGAAGTCGGGGAATTGGAAAGTTAGTGGCTATGACAGTTTTCAGAAAGTATGCTTACTCTGTTCAAGGGAAAAGGATGTACATTCAAACCTGCTTATGTAGTGACCTCTATTATGGGATCACCTGTCTTAAGCAGCCATCTTTTCTCGGGCCCTCAAACTAAAAAACAGTGCAATAGAACCTGTTTAAAGGGGTCACCTGTCTTAAGCAGCCACTTTTTATCCTTCCCTGGGGTTACCCCTTTAGACAGGTTTGACTGTACTTTCCAGAGAGACAGTCCATGCATATCTCCTTCCTCATTGGGGGCTACTCTTGAAGAAGAGGAATTTGCTCCATGGGTGACCCCTTAGGACAGGTTTGACTGTACTTTCTAGAGAGACAGTTCATGCATATCTCTTTCCTCGTTGGGCGCTACTCTTAAAGAAAGGAATTTGTTTCTTTTTGAGTAAGCCCCAGTTTTAAGTGATACAGTTAACACTGTAGAAGGAAAGAGTAACAGCAACTTTTGGATCCGTAAAGAGGTATGAAAAAGTGTAAAATGTCAGGGTAAAATAAAAAAATTGAAATGGAGGATACATGGCAACCCTGTCCATGTTTATCTGCCATTTGCATAAAGGGAAACAACTTTCCTCTACTTCCTGCTGATTCCCTGGTCAACACATCCCTTCCTGAAAGGGATCTACAGTGAAGGAAATAGCTGGCCTGTCGCCACCTGTCAGTCAAAATATGCATTGACCAATCAAATTAGGTAATAGCCCCAAACAAATGCATTTGTGTTTTGGGACAGTAGTTTCTTTAGTAAAATATGCTTGGACAACTTTGAAAGGCGGCACGATAATTGCATTAGGACAAATTTGAAAGGCGGCGCGATAATTGCATTAGGACAAATTTGAAAGGCGGCGCGATAATTGCATTAGGACAGATTTGAAAGGCGGCGCGATAATTACATTAGGACAAATGTGAAAGGCGGTGCGATAATTGAATTAGGACAGATTTGAAAGGCGGCGCGATAATTGCATTAGGACAAATTTGAAAGGCGGCGCGATAATTGCATTAGGACAGATTTGAAAGGCGGCGCAATAATTGCATTAGGACAAATTTGAAGGCGGCGCGATAATTGAATTAGGACAAATTTGAAAGGCGGCGCGATAATTGCATTAGGACAAATTTGAAAGGCGGGGCGACAATTGAATTAGGACAAATTTGAAAGGCGGCGCGATAATTGCATTAGCACTAGGTCAATTGGCTCCTAGGAGAGCATATTCTATCGGTAAGAGATGACCCCTTATGAGAAGGGAGGCAAAAATACACCTATTCACTTTAATCAGTACAACTTCAGTGGCTCAAACCCTGATGGCTCATTTGCCCTGCCTGGCTAGAATATGTTCTTGAGTCCCTAGAGGTCAATTTATATAGGAACTAGCCCTGGGTGGCTGAAACTACCTTTTGCTGGAACTAATTTTCATGGTCCCAAGCCTGTTCGAGCCAGTGAAGTTCTTTTGTATATGATGTAAAAGTTGTAAAGTTTGTCTAAAGTGGCCATCTTCTGTCTATTTGATTTCAGGGATATCTGATGCATGCTTTAGAAGACTCAGAGCGATTAAAACAGCAGACTTTAGAAGAGGCCACCAAACAGAAAGAGACATTGGCCCATCAGAAATGAAATTTGTTTTAGCATCGCAACAAGTTTAAGACATAGAATGAAATGCTCTAAATAAAGAGAGTATTTGGTGAGAATTACAGAAAAGTTGGCCTACTTTCTCCGATACATATTGTGGTTAGGCATTAGAACCACAGTTATTAGGTAGTAGCAGAGCTCTTGATAGTTTTGAGAATAATTCTAGGATATATTCTTAATGAAAACAAAACATTGTGACCCCTCATTAGAATGGCCTCGGCTAGACGGTTCTAATGATGGATCAAAATGTGTTTTTTATGGGAAAATATGGAAACTTATCTCTTATAGACAAATATTCTTGTTTTAAGTATTGGGTGCCATAATCCTATTATTCCTTAAGAAATGAATTTGCTTTCAGGGGATCAAACTCTTTTCTTTAAGAATTTTCCCCCACTGAGAAGGGAGGCAAAAATGAAAATGGCATTGTTGCTTCCTCTGAAAGAGTTTAGATGAAAAGTTAAACTCTTACAACAAATTGTTAATTCAACAAGGTTACAGTAATGTCAAGTTACAAATCAAGAGCTGTCCTGTACAAGCTTAACTGTAGATGTAAAATTGCATTTATGAGAAAATGGTGACGTAGGAAAGATAAACCTATTTCTAGGACCCCAAGGCATGAATTGTTCAAAACTAACAATGTTGTTAGTTAATGAAACTTTGTATTTTCATTTTTGCTAAAAAAATGTGAAGAGCTTTTGCACACTTGATTTTGTGTGCACTAGAAGACTAAAGTACTGCAATTCACTTGTATTCGGTGTTAAGTTAAATTTGGCACTATCAGCACTAAGGACGATTTTTGCCTAAATAAATATCTGCCATTTTTCAGTTTTTAGTGTCGTGTTCAGAGTCAGACAACACCTAAAATTACAAAAGTGCCAGCATGCCATTCTCAAGAAAACTTCCAAAATTTGATACTGCAGATGTTAAGTTATACAGTAGTGTACGGTTTTAGGAGAAACAAATACTCGCCTTATGTATATGTAGACTTTTAACAGTATTTTGATCACATGCCTTTGACAGAAAATGAAATTACATCTCTGTTTTAAACAATGTACATATTTGTATAAATGCTGTGAATTTCGGACATTGTGAGACTATAAATGAGCCGCGGCTTGACAAAACTGACAAAGTGGCATGTGTACCCAGCGAAGACTGATCAGAGTTTTTGCTGTGTGCTTTAAGGTTCTTAAGGGTCTAATCTATCTCCAAGCACACATCAAAGCCTCATATTAGATTAGACGGATGATCAGGCTGATCCCAGTCTTTGCTGGGTGCACATGCCACCTTGTTAGTTTTGACGTGTCGCGGCTTATATGTCATTGTAGTCTACTGTTCCTGTTCTATCTCTTGTCTCTCTTCTGACTTTCCTGTGACTGGCATCATGTGAAACAGAACCATAACTATGGCATGTGCAAACTAGGAAGCATAAACAGTCTAACTCCTGCAGAAGTTAGAAATAAAAGCAGATCAGTCAGAGCACATGCAGAAGCTGATTTGAGTATTTACTATACACACAGCTTTTGGTTCCTATCCATGCTAGACTGCTCATATATTTCTCTAGTTCTAGTTTAGTGATGGATGTTGTATGATAATACAGTATGGTATTTTATATGAAAACAAGGGCTTCGCAAGCGGCGCATAATACGCCCGTTGTAATGTCATAAAGGAATTATAGAATGAACAAGATTGTTTACGTAAGGACAGACAGGCAGACAAGTAGGGGAAACCACACTTTAATTAATGACGGCAACCTTATTTAAATATTTAACACATCAAATACTATTAGTGATACTATAGGTGAAGTGGCTCCTAAGTTGAGAAATGCCAAAGTCAAACAAGGGAGATATTTCATAAAACTAAATACATGTATACTAGATATACCATTCTTGCTCCTAATACATTCCCTTGACAATATACACATCTCCATAAAGTTGTGTTAAAATATTCTAAACGGTTAAGGAGTTACAGAGTAAACAGGAAATTTATGCATGGGCAGATAATCCAATAAGCAAGCCAGAGTCGTGGTTCTTGCTCAGGATACATTGGCCCATTATTACACACATTTCAAAGGGTTAAGGAGATATGAAGTGAATGGAAATGCCTAAAAAATAATGATCAAAGGGAGGTTACTCCAAAATTAAGAAAGGGGGAGCAACCATTCTTATATGTGACACATCATCATGCGATCATGCACATTGCTATAAAGTTTCATCATGATATTCGAAACAGTTACCGAGTTAATGTATGCACAACATAAGTATACACAAAAATAGCCGAAAATAACTAATAAAAGGGATGTAACTCAGAAACGAAGAAAGGGAGAGCAACCATTGTGAAACGTGACACATCGTTGAGACTTCATACACATTGCTATGAAGTTTCATGAGGATATCCCGAACAGTTATCTAGTTATGGCGCACACAAGACCTGCAGGGAATAAAAAAAACAATCAAAGGGGCATAACTTTGAAACCAAGGAAGGGGGAGCAAACATTCTTGTATGCGATATATTCTCCCTACCTACTTCATATGCCTACAAAATTTCATGAAGATATTCCAAATGGTTACTGAGTTATGGAGCACACAAGAATGTTTACGGACGGAGGAAAGGGAGTTTACTCCAAAATTAAGAAAGGGGGAGTAACCATTCTTATATGCGACATATTATCTTGTGATCATCCACATTGCTATAAAGTTTCATCATGATATTCCAAACAGTTACCGAGTTAGTGTATGCACAACATAAGTTTACACAAAAATAGCCGAAGATAACTAATAAAAGGGATGTAACTCAAAAACGAAGAAAGGGAGAGCAACCATTTTTGTACGCGACACATCGTTGGGACTTCATACACATTGCTATGAAGTTTCATGAAGATATCCCAAACAGTTATCTAGTTCTGGCGCGCACAAGACCTGTAGGGTAAAAAACAATCAAAGGGGCATAACTTTGAAACCAAGAAAGGGGGAGCAACCATTCTTGTACGCGACACGTTCCCCCTACCTAATACATATGTCTACAAAATTTCATGAAGATATCCCAAATGGTTACTGAGTTATGGCGCGCACAAGAATGTTTACGGACGGACGGACGGACAGCGCCATGACATAATACGTCCGTTTTTTCAAAACGGGCGTATAAAAAAATAACACTCCGATGCATTGTTTATGTTTATTCCCAGGTCTGATTTTCTTGTTACCCCTCCAAGAAAGAGTTACTGATTTATAGGATGAATGATGACTGAATGACTTGTGATTTTACATCCTTTTCAACAGTATTTCAGTCATATCAGGATGATGGGAAGGTGATAATGAAAGGCTGTGTGCAATGGAACCCCATTTTTAGGCATGAAAGATTCTCGCCTCAAGCGGGGCTCGAACCCAGTTCACTAGATAGGTAGGGTGACTGCTGGCACATTTTCCCTTGCTTATCATACCTCATAGTGCTTAAGTATAGGGACACCTAAAAGCATGAATTTTCCATTTGTCCCAAATAGAAAATTCATGGTTTTTGGGTACCCGAGTATTTAAGCACGTTAGGGTAAATGTTATTGAGTAAATTTCACAGTACCTGTTAAGTATATCTTGTAAACTGAATGAAAAGCAAGAAGGTTCTTTACTTTGACCTTTGATTGACAGGGGAATGCATGTTTGTAATCTTATTTCCTTTATATGGTAAGAGTAAGATCAGTGAGTAGAACAACACAGTTCTTTTGCTGAAAATAAAAGGTCAAATGTCTCCAACTAAGACATGTCAGTAACGAGTAATCTGGTTTTGAAAAAAGTCATGGCTACAAGTAGAGTGATGATGGAAGGCCATTTGTCAACAGAAAGCATTGACCTGAACATAATTGAGCCGTGACACTAGAAAACCAACAAAGTGGTTGTTCGACCAACGCAGACTCAGATCAGCCGGGGCATCTGCCCAGTCTGATCAGACTCTTCGCTAAGCACTTAAAGTGTAGCTAAGGGTCTAAGCTAGTTAAAGCTACCTCCATGTGGAAAGCGAAGTCTTTGATCAGACTGGGCAGATGCCCAGGCTGATCTGAGTCTGCGCTGGGCACACAACCACTTTGTTGATTTTCTTGTGTTGCGGCTCATATGATGAACAGCTGTTGAATTCAGTTTTTAGTTTATAGTTTTATACAAGTGTGTTGAAAGGATCTGGTATGATAAGGTCTGTTTTTGGCTCCCATTCAAATTCTCTTAAAACTTCATGGTTTCTATTGCGTATCATCTGTGCATATGACTACAAACAGAATACCTTTCTTTGTGAATAGCATGATTTCTGAAAGACTATACTGTTCCCATACTATGAAAAACTGCAAGAAAAACGTCTTTAAACAGCTATTTCTTTAAATGGATAAAATAGTTACAAGAGCTTGTGAAAGCTCTTTCTTACGGGCTTTTGATAATAGGGCAATTATTGAAATAACACTGCAAACCAAGTGTAAACTTCACAAAGCCTGTGCAGCTACAGATCCAAATAAAATGTGCACCAAATTATTCCTAGTGATGTAACTTAAAGAAAATCAATATACATTTATTTTGTATACGAGCGGAGATAAACTCATTTTTATGTGCGACAACTTTAAAAGAGTTCCAAAGCTGTAAGTGTGGTAATAAAGCATTTTATCCAGAATTTTCAGTTCCCATCAACAACCTGATCACTGGACCCAAGGGTGTCAACCTGCATCATAGCGATGATGTCATAATCGTTTTATCAGCAGCCTTAATAAGGGAAATGCTTTGCATGATGAAGGCTTGGCAAACACTGACACAACCAAATATCTAGTCGATTTGGTACCTATAGATGTTTTGGACTCAATATTACCAGAATTCACCATAAAATACTTGCATAATCTGAAAGCAGTTCACAACAGTGATCTGTATAGACTCTGCCTTAATGCATGTTTATCTCAGCTGTCCACATCAAAAATTGTAGTGAGGCAGACCTGGGGCCGATTACATGCCAATGTAATCGATTACAATTACAATTACTTTTTAAAATCATGATTACAGATTACAATTACAATTACATTTTTTCTCAATGTAATTGATTACAATTACAATTACTTTGCAAAGTAATCATGATTACTTTATGATTACATGTGATTACATTATACAAGTGTACAGAATAATCATGACTGTGATAGTGCAAAAAATCTATATTCAAAAAGACTAATTTATACCTAAATCAGCAAATAATTGGTGGCTTACATGTGTGCTAATAGGTAAGACTGAAATAACTTCTGAAGAATTTGACTTACTTTTTTATCTGAACGAAATTTATTTAGCAATCTGCAGTTACATGTAAATGTGCATACGATGACTGTATGCTATTTATGAAGTTTGAGAACTTCAATAAATGCTATTTGTTAGGTCTTAAATATAAAACACATGCTTTAATATTTTTTCTCCATCACTTATGTAACCTGTTTACATACCTGTCAACTTTCAGAAATTTTCATGGGGGAGACAGCGCGCAAACCGACATTTTCGACCACTTTTTTTACGACTTCAGCGCGCGGAGAAAATCACTTAAAATTTCCATGGGGGAGACTTTTTTTCCTAATGAAAAAAGAAAGCTTACAAAGCATTTTTGTTTCAAGAGATATCTTCATCTTTCAAAAACAATGCATTAATTTTGTAAAGTCTTAAAACGGAGAAACACTTAATCCTTCAAATTCTTTATCATTGTAACTACATTAAAATCTTGCATAATTCAATAACGACTGATGAATGCTATAGAAGCCTTAAATATGTCCCAATTGAGAAAGGTTGCTAGCCATCGCCGATTTCAGTGCTTTGTATGATCGTTCCTACCACCATTTCCCAGGCTTAAATGTCTCTCGCAACAAGCACTATCTGAAAAAATGACCCTCTTCTCGCTTCTCTGCATACAGAGAAACTCGATCGCTTGCGTATATTCATAGCAGCCGCTTGAATTTTCTCTCAATTTTGCGTTTTTCTTGTGTTTTTTTGCTGCAGGAAATAAACAATTTCTGGTTTTCCGAATAAGTAATCGGTTCGAAACCGAGAACCAGGTGTAATAATCTATTTTTAATTGTTGCACGCGACCGGTCACGGAATTTCCCGATTCTTCTTTCTGCAATCCTGCCTCAGTAGGACTACCTCTTATAATGAGCGCTTGCAATTGGCGAAAACTACCGGAACCAATCGGAAACTCGCGAGTACAAGCGGAAGTGAGACCGACCTTCACCTTAAAAACTGTAAACACGCGAAGAAACAAATGATAAAAATCGCTTTGATTTTTAATTTTAGCGATGAAAATAAAAATCCGGAGGTTGTCTCAAAAGCGGGAGAATTGGGTTATTTTTGAAATACGATCGGGAGATCGGGAAAGGGTCCCAAAATCGGGAGACTCACGATTTATGCGGGAGAGTTGACAGGTATGTGTTTAATTCAAACATCAGAAATATGATTCTACATTGTCTCCAATGTCACAAAATTGCTTGTGAAAGACTAGTTCAAAGTATTCAAAGCAAGAGGCCAAACACTTCCTGTAAATTAATTTTAACTATCACTATATATTTCATTTTCATCTTTTTCTTGTCCAAACTCAGTCTGGCAAAATATTTTCCCATAAATGGGAAAGTGTTGCAATACACAGGTGTCATAAAGTAGACAGGTGTTAAGTTAGCTCAATCCACAAAGAAGGTGTGAAAATCTGAGTTGAGTTGTACTGCTCAACTCTGCACCAATAAACACAAAATAGTCAGTATGTTTGAAAAACATCTTTGACTCTTGAACCTGCCTGTCCAAAGTAATACAAAATTAAGTCCAGCAAGGCAGCTACCAGTCTTATCCTGAAACACCCTGCATTCTAGAGTACCAAAAGCTCACAGTTTTTACATAATAACAAATTTATCCTTAAATATTAACCCATTAATGCCTAGCATCCCATAAAAGGAGACAGGTAGACAGTGCAGACCCAAATCAGACGCTCAGAATGCAGTATTTTGATCAGGATCTTCACTGCTTGCATAAAATTTTTAACAGTTTGTATAAAAAGATGATCATGTAAATAAAATATGCCAGTCACCCAAAACTGCTAAATGAATTTATCCAATTTGTGAGGATAGAAGAGTCTGCCAGTCATAAATGGGTAAAAGAATGCGAATTTATAACTGATACTGCTTAAATTTTACTCCCCAAAAGAGTATAAAAGGGAATTCTGTCAGTTTCTGACAATTTAGATCAGTTTTTCTCTGTCTTATTCAGTTTGAAGATACTTTGAATAATCAACTGCTTTCTGTTATTATTTTGCACAACTCATTCTTTTAACTATTAAAAAGAAGAGCAAGTTTCTTTTTCTTCTTCGTTTCTGAAAATGAATCAAAGTAATCAAAATGTAATCATAAAGTAATCATGATTACAGCCCATTTTGTAATGTAATTGATTACATTATGATTACTTGTAATCATAAAAATGCACGATTACAGATTACTTTGTGATTACTCAGAAATTGTAATCGATTACAAGTAATCATGATTACAGATTACAATTACCCCAGGTCTGTAGTGAGGTGTTTTATAATTTCTCACCCTTTGAAGAATCATGCGCTATACATGTATATCTGGACCATATGTACATGTAAGCACCACCTCAACGCTTTATCTTGTGTTAAATCCTGTCTCTCTTATGTAAAATCTGTCAAAATTACTTCAAAATGGTCGTTAAATGATTAATTCTGTCACACGGGCTATGACGTAGGTTGTTACCCCTGTGGATCCTGGGGAATATATTTAGAGAAAATAAGCCACAATAAAACAAAACCAACAAAATGGCATTGGTGCCCAGCAAAGACTCTGATCAGCCTTGGAATCCGCCCAGTCTGATCAGTTTTGGCTGTGTGCTTAAACAGTAGCTAAGACTGTATGCTAGCTCCTTGCAGACAGCCAAGACTGATCAGACTGGGCATATGCCAAGGCTGATCTGAGTCTTCCCTGGGGGCACATGCCACTTTGTTGGATTTGTGGTGTCGCTGCTCAAATAATCAGTGGCTACACCTCTGCT
This sequence comes from Ctena decussata, assembly GCA_963989385.1. Lineage (NCBI taxonomy): Eukaryota > Metazoa > Mollusca > Bivalvia > Lucinida > Lucinidae > Ctena > Ctena decussata. The sequence continues at coordinate 24,127,568 of OZ022502.1, forward strand.
GATTCAAATATTTATTCACTCATGGGTTGCAATTCAATGCAGAGCCTTTGCCTAGTGGATTGAGTATTTGCGTATCATGCAGGGTGTTGCGGGTTCAAATCCCATGGGCAGCACCATGTCTGATGAATTTTTCAATCCAGTAGATCAGGAAACTGCACCCGGTGTGCTCTGAGCAGGAATAAGTGATATCAGGGTGGCGGACCGTGATAGCAGTGTCACTGAATGTTGGCAGTGGTATCAAACTGGCAACAATATATACTGAACAAAAGTGAAAACGCTACAAAGTGATTTGTCTTCGAATTTTCTGTTTTGTGGAACCAGAAAGGTTCATTAATAAGAAAGCATTTTAAAGTTAAATGCATGTGTAAGGTCATGATACCAAAAAATAGCTGTAAAAACCGCTTCTTATAAAACAAAGACATTTCAAAGTGAAAAGGGGTCAGGTTTTCTATTTTGCAAATACTGAACAGTCGATCAGGCATTTTAAACTTGATATAAAAAAGGAGTGACACGACAAAATGATCCTTATTTTGCCTTAGGCAAGTAAGCAGTGTATCAAAACATCGCAAGAGAAAGCACACATCAATATGTGTTTTCATGTCTTTGAAAATTAGTGTTGAAATATCGCTATTTCTTCGAAAACACAATAAGAAACAGTGGACAATGCAAATTCCCATAAAATAAAGAAATTAATTTCTTGTTTCCTCACATACTGTCACAATTTTGCTTAAAACTAACAATAGGTAGAGTGCATGATTTATTGCACTACAACAACGAGAAACAAGAGGGCCATGAGGCCCTGAATCGCTCACCTGGGCAATTGGCAAGGTGGCTTTTTCTTATCATGTCTGAATTTGTCAAAATATGAGTCTTGGGTCAAAAGTCAAAGAATGACCATGACCGCTTGTACTCATAAATCTTCATGTACTCATTAAGACAACCGTATATACCATTTTTAGGCCAAAATCTTCAAAACTTTCCACGAAATCTTATGTTCTAGCATTTTCCCATATTTGACCATGCCGTAAAAAAGGTCAAGGTAAACCCAAGGTCATCATTTGTACAGTCTTGGTGGTACTCTAGTACTCCATGCTACTTACCAAGTCTCAAGGCCATAGGTGTATTGGTTCTGGAGAAGAAAAATATTAAAGAATTATACCATAAGTGGCAATGGCGGCCATGTGTCATGTGACCTGGACCGTTTGAACAAATTTTTATTCAATCAACCCCTGGAAGCTCTATATGAAATGTGTTTACAATTGGCCCTTTGGCTTTTGAGGAAATGGTTAAAAATGTCAAAGTATGAGCTATCTGGATCAAAGGTCACGAAATGACCTTGACCTCTTGTACTCATAATTCTTCATGACCTCATTAAAACAACTGTATATATCAATTTTAGGCCAAAATCTTCAAAACTTTCCATGAAATCTTATGTTCTAGCATTTTCCCATATTTAACCTTCCTGTAAAAAAGTCAAGGTCAACACAGGGTCATAATTTGAACAATCTTGATAGTACTCAAGTACCCAATTCTACATACCAAGTCTCAAGGCCATCGGTCAATTGGTTCTGGAGAAGAAGATTTTTAAAGGTTTTTACCATATATGGGCATAGTGGCCATGTTGGTCATGTGACCAGGACCGTTAGAAAAATTTTTCATTCCCTCAACCCCTGGAGGCTCTAAATAAAATTTGGTCACAATTGGCCCGGTGATTTTTGAGGAGATTGTTTGAAATTGTCAAAATATGCGAGTTCTGGGTCAAAGGTCAAAGAATGACCTTGACCTCTTGTACTCACAAATCTTCATATACTCATTAAGATGACTGTATATAGCAATTTTTAAGCCAAAATCTTCAAAACTTATCATGAAATCTTATGTTCTAGCATTTTCCCATATTTGACCTTGCCGTAAAAAAGGTCAAGGTCAACACAAGGTCATAATTTGAACAATCTTGATAGTACTCAAGTACCCAATGCTACATACCAAGTCTCAAGGCTATCGGTCAACTGGTTCTGGAGAAGAAGATTTTTAAAGGTTTTTACCATAAATGGGCGTGGTGGCCATGTTGGTCATGTGACCTGGACCGTGTAAATAAATTTTTGTTCTCTCAACCCCTGGAGGCTCTGTATGAAATTTGGTTTCAATTGGCCCAGTGGCTTTTGAGGAGATTGTTAGAACTTATCAAAATATGAGAGTTCAGGGTCAAAGGTCAAATAATGACCTTGACCTCTTGTACTCGTAAATCTACATGTAGCCACTAAGATGACTGTAGATAATAATTTTTAGCCCAAAATCTTCAACAGTTTCCAAGATATCTTATGTTGTAGCATCTTGCCATATAAAAGCACAAGGAAGCAAATTTGACCTTACCGTAAAAATGGTCAAGGTCAACCCAAGGTCATAATTTGAACAATCTTGGTAGTACTCGCGTACCCGATGCTACATACCAAGTTTCAAGGCCATCGGCCTATTGGTTCTGGAGAAGAAGATTTTTATAGGTTTTTACCATATATGGGCATGGCAGCCATGTTGGTCATGTGACCAAGACCGTTTGAACAACTTTTCGTTCCTAAGGCCCCAGTAGGCTACATATGAAATTTGGTTACAATTGGCCAAGCGGTTTCAGAGGAGAAGACGACGGACGGACGGTCGGACGACGGACGCCGCAGCCTTACCATCCTATAAGCTCCCCCGGAGCCGCTGGCTCAGGTGAGCTAAAAAGTTGTTCAGAAAATTGAGAACTGAAAGAACAATCGAAAATCAAAATTTGCTATATTTTTAATGCAAAGGGAGATAATTTGTAATTTTGAAGAATAAAGCTTTAATTTTCTAGTTTTTCTAAACAACAATTGCGAGTTATTTTTTGCTTTTTCTACCACTCTGGATGAAACGCTTCAGATCAGCAAAGAAATGTGCATCTGCGCATGTACATAGTTTGTGTATTACAAAATGTGCAAAAATTGAATATGGTAAGATAACTGTTATGAACAGTATCAGATTCAGAATTTTGCAGACATTTTCTTGCTGGATGTCCTATTTGACTAAAATGTACATATCCAGGCAGAAAAGTATCATTGTGTTAGTTACAAACTGTAATCCATAATGTAGCGTTTTCACTTTTGCTGAGTATATGTGCAAACAAAACACAAAACATACTGAGGTAGTGTGTTGGTTACTGTAAAACACTTAATATCAGATTCTGCAGTATAAAAATTTTGCGGTTTAAAGAAAATGACGTATTGGCGCATGTTAATTTTGGCAGTCTTGATGTACCATGGCTCCAGATAATAAAGAAAATCTGATGTAAATTTGAGACAATTTTTCTTACTTTTCTATTAAACTATACATTGTGGCATCCAATAGAATCGCCTCATCGAGGCCTACATATCAATGACCCTCCATTATGCTGTGCGAAATCTACGTAATATTGGCGGACTTATATTTTAGCGCTCTTTGCCTTAACTGCAAATATCGCCAAAATTCAGTAACCGCCAAAAATAAGTGTTTTACAGTATGGTTCGAACCAAGAGACTGTAGCCTCATTAAACAGGCATGACTGGAAAAACAAACAAGAGTCACAGTTCATTTATACTAGTCAAAAAAGTCTTCTATATCAATATTTGGGTCCAAGAGATGATCTTTGAAAGGTGAAATGTCTGTTTGATTTAAGATGAGATTTTCAAATGTCTCTTCTAAATCTGTTTCCCCCACAAGTATTGCACCGTGCATTCTTCCTCCATGTATAACTGCTTTTATATATTCAACTCCTGAAAAAGAATTAAAACATGTACTTTAGTAGTTTTCAAAGAAGCTAAACGTAACAATAATTCTATTGCCTGCCTGTGAACTGTCACAAAACAGCTTAAAGCTGGCCGAAAGTTTACGCCAGTGACAATGCTTGAAAAGTCATATGTATGTCTCACTTATGCAAGTCGCAGGTAAGACAAAAATGACCAAGTTAGATGATAGATCATCAATCATTTATAACGGGGGGAAAACATGATAATTATTTGTTTGGATTCTAATCCCTTTGTTAAGACCACCTTTCAGACTGCCTAAAAGTGACCTAATTAGTGAGGTGGTCTTAATATCGAATATGAAATCATAAGGAAAATAACATTTTGGACTGGCAAAGACAGGTCTTAATAATGAAGTGGTCTTAAGTTCGAATGGTCTTGTTATGAAAGCGAGATTTTACTGTATTTGTGTATTAATTTTGCATCACTTAGCATTCTTTGAAGAATTTAATTTCCTGCTACCCATGGTTGATATATTACAGTCAAAGCAAAGTATTTAAAATGAAAAGTAAAACCTATTGCAGCTGATGTTTTTTTACAAAGTTTTCTGATTATAATAATTGAATGGCTGCACCACCCCCATTTTATTGCCAATATTACAAAGGGTGACAACTTTGTGACTTCTGATTTGCTTCCCTGAATGCTGAGACCTTTCTGGGGTCTACTCTTACAGGAAAGAATTAGCTCCTATGGGAGCAAATTCTTTCCTTTAGTTGACCCCAACTAGGAAGAGAGAAAAATGAAAGTGACAGAGTTGCTTCCCCTGGAAGTGTATCCATTCCTCTTAATGAAATCCTAATATACTACAAGTGGTGCAAACCAAACTAACTGCAAGGAGTGTGTTGATGCTCCCAAAACTTTACTATATGAAGCCCACGTTTTAAGTCAATTTACCTTTGGTAACTCGTAATAGTAATTCATGATCAGCTCCTAGTCCTTGAGCATTAAATTTCCCCAACATTATCACCTGAAAATTTAATGCACAAATGATTAAGCCCAGGCGAGTGAACTACGCCATGTCAAGACTATCAACATGGAGTGTCAGCACGGGCAATAAAACCAGTAAGTCTTAGTATGATTGTTTGCAGGTGGCTGCAAAGAAAACAAAATCAGGTATGATTATTACTGGGATCTGTTTTTTCAAGCATTAATGTTTGCCTACATGTAGTCTTGAGGAAGTTGTCTGAATATGAGGCATCAGCCAAGTGTTCAAAATTCTTCAGAAACAGATAAATGCAATGAAACAAACATTTATGATCGCTATTCTTGCATTTTATAGTATGATTCCATTGGAAAAAGTCATTGAAACTGCCTGAAAAATCTTCATTCTGCAATAAGACAGTTGCTTTGATGATAATAAAAAGTGAAAACAAAAAGTTAATTCTAGGTACCAGTGGCCATGTAATGTCAAATTATATCATATGTACAATTTATGGTCCTGGATACATAAAGTAAATACATGTACAGTCTCTAACCCAAATTAAAATGAATTACTGCATTACAGAAACTGAATTTTAAACTAACTGATAAAATCAGTGAGCTCTCACCTTATAATTAAAGAATTTTGTTACATGAGCAAATAATTCAAAGCAGAAATCCATGGGAATATCTTCTTGCCTGACATTAGCTACCATACATTTGGCAGCATACGCACCCATCTGCCTCGCTTGAATCCATAAGCGCATCTGAAATAATACACACTAGACTATGGTTATCTCAAACCCTGATATCTCAATGTACCCTCATGTCATAGAATATAGTTTGGACACATTTCCTATTTTTCTTTACATTTCAACTCCTGTTCCCTCAAACTACTCACTAGTAACTACTGGTATCTCAAAGTAAATTTTCTGGTCCCTGAAAATTTACTTTCAGATATCAGTAGTTTGAGATGAATTTTGACTTTGAGATATCGAGAGATGGCTGCATTTTCTGAGCTGCAGATAAGGTGGGGGTTTTGAGGATAATTTTCAGATAATTTTTCTTGTTTCTCAATAAAAGCATATTAGGGTGTGACTGTCATTAGAAGAGTTTCAGCAAGTTAGTTCTAATGAGGGGTCACATTGTACAGTCAACTCTCAATATCACAAAGTTGAAATTCTGGTCCCAGAAAATTTACTTTGAGATATCACAAGTTTAAGAAATCAAGAGTTAAATTGCCAAAAAAGTAAAAAATGTGAATAAAAATAGGAAATAAGTCCAAATATATTCTTTGATATAAGAGGGTACATCGAGATATCAGTGTTCAAGATATTGAGAGTTGACTGTTTTAGTAAAAAAATATTGAAAATTATCCCTGTTACCCTCCTTATGTAGAGCATTAATTTTACACTTTTGAGGTCTGGTATAGTATATGAGTCGTGTTGTCACAAAACTGTCAAGAGTAATATGCTAACTGCACATGCCCATATAAACAGTTGGGTCAGGCCATGATAATTCACATTTTAAAAAGCCACAAAGTCTCTATTTCTTTTCCCTGAACAGACTATACAGTTATCAAGGCATGCACAGTGTGCAATTCCTTAAAGAGAATGTGTACTCTTTCAGGTGCACCTAGTGTAGACCCCTATTGGAATGGTTTTGTCTATTAGGGAAGCAAATGTGCCCTCCATCAAGGTCACAACTAGGGCTCAAAGGTCTATTTAAAGGGCCTTCGGGGGCATTTTTACATATTGTACCAGTTCTTGTTTAAATTTTGGGGATGTAATGCCATCTCCTTTTTGGGCAATTTAAGGGTTAACAGAATTATTTGGCTTATCTCTACAACATAATTTTCCTGAGAAAGATGATGCACTAACCTGTAACCAATGAGGAGCATGTTCCCATGATGCATCACAAACATCCCCTGCTGCGTACACATCTGGTATTGAGGTCTGCATTTTATTGTTTACCTTTATAGCACCATCAGATGATAGTTCAAACTGAAGTATAGCGATAAAGGTCATTATTATATGACAGCAATATATCACAGTTTCATTGGCTGATTCGATGTCATATGCTGGTTAATATTTTAGGCTACTGACCAGCTAATCAATATTATTGTTCATCATGACATCATTTGTATTTTCATGATGTAGTATGACATAAACATTGGTATTAATGATGTTATACTGCAAGATGATATTATGCTGTATCCTAATATGTATCAACAGAAACTACATTTTTAGACAGATTTTAATGTCATATAGTAAAACAAGTATTGACCTGGGTCTACAATACCTACCATCCATCAGCACTGAACAGTGGAATAAACTTACTTATGCTTTAGAATAATTACAATGCGTGTCAGTATTTCAGATGAATAAGTACATACCGGTATTCGTTCCGGAGCTACTAACCTTGTTATGTATAAATGGATCTGTGTTTGGTACTACCCCTGTTGCACTGACAACAAAATCACAGCCGTAGATTGCTTTATTTGTTAACTGAACATACACAGGCCATGAACCTGAAATGCAAACACAAAACAGTTGTACATCATAGCGTAAAAATCTTAAGTATTCAGACAGATAGGTCTCAGAAAACAGTGCAGACCCAGATCAGACTGCTACAAGAGCAGTCTGATCAGGATCTACACTGTTTGCCATTCCCTCTGCATCTTTAGGACACTTTGCTGCATTGTAAAACCAAACTATTCTACCTTTCGAACAATAACGTTGTCCCAATTTTTAGAATTTTTACAATAACAAAATAGACTGCGTCCCCATTTTACTGGCGAAAGTATGTGCACTTAGTACTGGTTAACCGCTTAGGAGGGCTAAGCCTGCCCAGGAATAGTGTGGTTAGGTTAACTGACCGTCCCGACATGACCTTAGTTGTTTACCGTGGACGTTAAGCATCAAATCAACCAACCAACCCATTTCTCTGTCACTGCTACACTTTATGCAAAGGGTGAAAATCATCTCACTGTGCCTCACAAATTCAACTACAAAGCAACACTCTTCAAATCTAAAAAGAAATTGAACTAGGCCCTCACCATAGGTCTAAATTTACAGCAATTTACTATGAAAATGGTGTATTAGTTAATATCAAAATTAGATAATTGCAGAGAAATATACTAAATTATTTTACAAGTAAATAATATTTCAGACCCTACTCTGTGACAAAATATCCCAGTGGGCACACGACACTGAAACCATATAAGGCAACAACACCACATTGCATCAACATTGTTATGATGGTATTCAAAGTCATAACTCGGCACCAATATTAGTTTGATCTGACTTCAATTTGTTTGCCTTCCTGGCAGATGTCACTATAACATTTGAGCCACAATGCAACAAAAAAAAACAACGAAGTGGCATGTCAGTGAAGACCACATGGAGATAGCTAAGACCCTTAGCTACCCTTTAGATTCTGATCAGACTGGGCAGATAACCAGGCTTGTCAGAGTCTTTGTGTGGCACAGGTGCCACTTTTTGGTTTTGTCATGTAGCCGCTCACTTATGGTGATTCTAAAATTTCATAAACCTCATTCCGCAGAAATACAGATAAACCTTTTTTATTGATTCCTGAAAACACAGGGTGAGACTGTAAACAGTGTAGTCCCTGAAAGAGCAGTCTAAAATGAATCTATACTGTTTGCATAAGTGTTCTTGTTACGAAATGGGTGTTCAGAGTTTGGGTAAAACTACAGTATATACAGAAATTACCAACTTTTTTATTATTTTGGCAGCCAGATTCATGAATATTAGTGAAAATTAATCTCTAGTGAGTATTCAATGACTTTAATTTTTGGGAGTGCTGTGAAACCTACTGAAACTGCAAGGACCACACAAAGTCACTGTTCTGTCAATGAGCTCATAAACCAATCAGATTTGATTCTTCACTGTTGTCACTGTTGACAAAACATCCTTTCACCTACCTATATGCTGAGTGTTAAAATTGGGTGGGTGATTTTCCTGTGTGGATAAAGCCAGAAACTCTTCTCTGGAAAATATTCTTCCCACTTCTACTTGATACTCCACATGTACTTGATGACATGCCTATAGGATTTAAAATATGACAAGAGCTAGATAAGCATTAAAGTTAAATCATTATACAAGATCAGTCCTTGAACATGATAACTGATCTGACATGACCAACTTTCAAACTTGGCCTAGATTTAATAAAGATAAACATTCTGACAAAGTTTCATGAAGATTGGATCAAAACTGTGCCCTCTGTGTCAGTCTAAGATTTATTTTTATTTCTAGCTCTGGTGGCCATTCTGCGTGGTAGAATGGAACTGTTTTATCAAGTTTGGTTAAGGGCTATGAGTCAAACATTTCTGTGAAATTATTTTGAAATCGAGCTTGAGAGATGTCGTTTAATTTTTTTTCTATTTTTAGCTCTGGTGGCCATTTTGTTCAGCAGAGCGGAACCATTCTAGCAATTTCTGTTCAGGGCTATAACAGAAACATTTGTGTTAAATTATTTTTAAATTGGTTTACTGGTCCAGGAGGAGACATGGTTTAAAGAAACTGTGGACGACAGGCAGATGGACGGACAGACAGACAAATATCAATCACAATAGCTCACCTTGAGCTAAAAACTGCTTCACTCAAGAGTCAGGTAATTCAATCCATAATGGGTCCTGAAAGTGACTCATTCATTGACTGAATTACCCAACCAAAATACCAGACTCCTTTGTGTAAGAATATACTCAGACATAAAAACAGACTGTTGTTCTTTCAGTAATACCTTTTCAACTCCTCTCATATGAAGGTCTTCCATCCAGTCTGGGCCTAAAGCACTGCCAGTTGGCTTGGAATCAGCTGTGACTATTGTGCCTTGATTGTTACCCATATCATCCTCTTAAAAGATACAGACACAGTTTCTATATTCCAAATTTATTACGCAGTGATAATCAGGTCTCCATATAAGGGGAGTTTGTGACTTCCTGTTTGCTTCCATGGACATCCAAACCTGTCCAAAAACAGTCTGCTCTTAAAAGGAGAAGATCCCTAGGAGCAAAATTTTTCCTTTAAGAGGTGATCCCCATTGAGAAGGGAGACAAAAATGAAAGTGGCAGAGTTGTTTCCCTTCCAAGTGTATACATTCACTTAATGAAAACTTCAGACAAAAGTTTTGTTTTTTCCATAAAAACAGTCTATTCCCCATTAAAACATAAATATGTGTCTTTTCATTTGAGCAGCCTTGCTAAAGTGGTTCTAATTTTGGGTCTCAGGGTTTATCTTATGGAAGAAATAAGAAAAATATCCCAGAAGTAATGTTAAATATTGACCCAATAGCTCAGTGGATTAACGGCCGGCCTGCTAACCTGGCGGTCCGGTGTCTCTTCCTGCTGGAGGCTGAATGTTCTCAACCATGAACAGAGTTTTATTGCACACAGCCTTTCACTGTCACCCTTCCTTTGGCTAGATATGACTGAAATGCCATTGAAAGGGCTATAAAAAGCTCCAGTCATCCTTTCAGTATCAGGCAAAGGTAATGATTCCAGTACCGTACAAAGTAAATGCTAATGGCACCTTCATCTCTTTTACTCAAAGGCACTTCTAAAGCAATGAATAAAATTATCATATTCATGTTTTAGTGCAGCATTATGTTATGAAATTACTCAAACTGCAGTATTTTTCAGTTAAGTTCCAGCTAACGCTTTTAATATATTTTAACTTTTGCACACAGATTTGACAGAGAAAATTTAAAATCCTGAAAATTAATGCTCACATTTCAGACCTAAAACCTTGAAAACTTGAACCCCCGAAAAAATGCTGTGTATTCTTAAAATAAAATTCAGCCCTCACCGGCATGTGCATACTTCCATCTTTTCATAGGCTTTTCTTTCACACCTTTCTCTTCATTTAACTGAGGTAGAAAGAAAGTGGCAGCACCAGCGTCCACAAATGTGCTTGTGATAGACTTATCCTTGATTGCCCATATTACTTCACAACCTTCAATTTCATACCTGAAGAAAAAATCTGAAGAATGATTAAATCATAGATTTCATTTAGTGTAAAAGCATAAGTGATGTATCTACTCACTACATAGCCAACAGTGATTTATTACTCAAATCACTGTTAGAGCTTATCATTTTTTATTCTAACAAACAACCTCACCAAAAGCAATCGGTAGCATCACATCTTTTGTTGAAATCTATTCATTGAAAACATGTGCAAAAAGGAATACAGATCAAAATAAAAGAAATTTAAATCACTAGTTACAGAAGCCAGGCAGAAAAACAATCTCTTATTTTCAAGTTCTTGCTACATTGTATACTGGCTACTTAAGATAAAGTTTCACAAGTCTTCATACCTCAGAGAAGTGAATTTTTCATTTTATTCTTCATGTTCTTCAGACATAATGGAGTGAAATGGTGCAAATATAGTTTTATGTATATACACATAAAGACATCCACAGACAGATCAAAGCAGGCAGTGAAGTACATACTGAACTCACACACAGAAACTAAAGTGGTTCGGTCACATCTCAAGCTCTGCTGGCTGAGCAAAGTCAATTCTACAGGGGCACAGTGAATGGAGAGAGATAGATAGAAACTGAGAAGAGAAGACAGTATTAAAGGCTGGACAGGAATGTGTTCTGCCAATACAACTAGAACAGCTGAAAACAGGACCAGCAGGACAGAGACTGTGGCAGTGACCTGTGGTGTCCCAACAAACTTGCAAGGTTATGGGATAAACTAGACTTAATAATGCTCCAGATAAGGAGGGGTATCAAGGATAATTCAGTGATGATTTTTCTTATTTCATAACAAAAACGTATGTTGATGACCCTCATTTAACGATCTGGGCAAGACACTTCTAATGAGGGGAAGCAACATATTTTTATGGAGAAAAATATGGAAAATTATCCCTGAATTATCCCTGTTCCCTTTTCTTATCTGGAGCCCTAGTGTTCTGACTAGATATACACATCAGATCTGCGGCAAGTCAAAACCAACAAAGTGGCAAATGGGCCCAGTGAAGACTCAGATCAGCCTGGGCACCCATCCAGTCTGATAAGTCTTCGTTGTCGGCATTGTGGTAGCTTAGACCCTTAGCTATCCTTTAAGTGCACAGCAAAGGCTTTGATCAGACTGGGCGGATGCCCAGGCTGATCAGAGGCTTTGCTGGTGCACTTGCAACTTTGTAAAGGTTTTGTCGTGTCATGGCTCATTTTGTTTCAGATACTTGCACCAGTTCTGTTGCAATGCCTCCATTACCAATGACCAATATTCTTCTGGCATTTGTTAGTCTCTTCTGAAATTCCTGGAATTAAAAACATAACAAAAAATATTAAATAATTTATTACACTACAACCCTATATATAGATTGAACTAATTTTAGTGTTCATCAACAATGGGATTAGAGACAAGTTTTATCATGCTTCTGCTGCAAAATACACCTGATAACAAGGGTATGATAACATGATGTGATATCAAGTCACTGTAGAACTGCGCTTGCGCGAATGTTATCAGGTCATGCCTTAAGAAGCGATCTCTGAAGACAATTGGCTACACACTGACGTTGGCCGTGATATCAGCGTTCGATAGGTTAATTGACGTCACCGACTTACGTCATAACGCATTCGCGACATCAGCAAGTTCGAACAAAAATGCGTTTGCTTATCACCTGTTTGCCGCCCTTTCGCCGTAAAAACTTCATGATGCATGATAAATAGAAAACCACGTAAGTATCTTTTGATATCAAGTTTATCAGGCTTGACCAGAAACACGTCGGACTGGCTCGGCAAGCCTCGCCATTCCTACGCTGTTTCTGGTCTCGCCTGATAAACTTGATATCAAAAGACACTACCATGGTATTCTCTATATAACAACATTAGTTACACAACCATTGCCAGCAAACCAAACTTAAGCATAAATTATTTCACAATGAATAAGGTCTACACTGATAAAGGTGGTATAAAATAGTTATACCATACCTAAAGCTTGTGGATTATCTCCTCATACTGGCTGACAAACCATGGAATAACTATTATATAGTCTACTCCCTACCTGATAAAGGAAACATTATTCAGACATCTTTACCCTAACCCTAAAAATATTTATGCAAGGGACTCTTCTGAAAGTCAATTACATTTCTATTTTCAAAATTGTCTCTCACTTCACTGAGTTTTACATTTTCAAAGGACATAACCAAGAAATGCATGATTATGTTATGCTTCTTGCATAAAAGGTTTATAGCTCATTCTCCTAAAGTGGCGAGCTCTCAACAGCTCAAGGATATTTGCATCAAAGACATGTAACAACTCTAGTTATGCAAAATATGGCTTGTTACCCACAGCAGAAACGTATTAACCACATAGAAATTAGACTATTCTTACAATTATCCATCCATTATTTCACATATTTCCTTTGTTTTAACAGCCATCAGCTATTTACAAATTTTCCATTTGAGCCACAACACGATAAAACCAACTAAGTGGCATGTGCTCTCAGCGAAGACTCAGATCAGCCTGGGCATCTGCCCAGTCTGATCAGAGTCTTTGCTGTGCCCTTAAAGGGTAGCTAAAGGTCTAAGCTAGCTCCATGTGGACAACCAACTCCGATCAGACAGGGGGGATGCCCAAGCTTATCTGAGTATTTGCTGGATGCACATGCCACTTTGTTGGTTTTGTCTTGTCGCAGCTAAATTTTATCTTTCACAGCAGACAGGCTTACACAGGTATATTTATTTTTATCCTGACTGAAAGAAAGCACCTGTTGTGTAATTGTCATATAAAGGAAAAGTAACGCCTTCATGCTTGGTTAAAGGAACTGTGCCAGCCAACCAATAAGAGACCACCTCTGGTGAGTCGAAATGGCCCCTCCATACACCTCTATAAATGGAAATTCCATCAACCATGTATGTAAGTTAATATTACTAAGCTTACATCCAACCAAATCAGCATACTAAACAACAACATATTATGTTAGTTTGTTCAGTATGCATATTTGGTTGGATTTAAGCTAAGTAATATTCAGCTGTATTACCTTGACACTCTCAGTATCTCTTATACCAATTACATATGGGTTTCCTGGGGCAATAACCTGCAAAAAAATTATGAAAGTCTCAATTGTTACTTGTCTCTATATCTTTACCATGTTTACTAATAATCTCATGTTCAATTTTGATTACACTGCTAGACATGTTAACAATGTTTAGGTTTGTTATAAAGCAATGACTTCAAATGAAAATGACCCAAATCTTTAGGGTAAGAAAAAGAACAAAATCTGATTATAACATACTGAAGATGATTTTTTCCCCCATTTGTTCTGTGATTTCGCCTTTATTTCCCAAATTTGGCAAGAAGGAATTTTAGTGATAATATATCAGAGCCAATACTATATTTGAAAGCTATCTATGTAGCTCATCAACTTGCAGTCTTGCAGAAGAAGTAGTCAAGATTTGTCTAGGCTTTTTTTGTCACAACTTAATCTCAGATTTAGAACGTTTACCATAAAGAACACGCTTGTGTGCAGAGGGGGTGTGGAGGGTGCACACACACTGGACAAAATTATTTCAAATCATACAATTTCCAGACAGAGACCGAATTAAATCCGTAAAGTTGGCCTCAAAATCTGAGTTTTCTTAACCTGAGTACCCCCTTTGAAAATTTCCTGAAATTCACCCCCAGCCCCCACCCCTCCACGTCTGCATACAGGCCTGAAGACTTCTTAACATACCTTAGGTTTTCCTCCAGTACAAATACACAGCTGATTGTAACCAACATATGTGCCATCGCTCATCTTAAGAATCTTTAATGATAAAACAGAAATACCATATTTTTTCTCTTATAAGAGTGGTTTTCCCTTCCAAAACAATCTCCAAGATCTAGATCTATCCATCTTTCAAGATGGATCTAGATCTTTGAGATTGTTTTGGAAGAGAAAACCCCATTTTATAGCTGAATTACACAAGACAGATTAACATATATGCAGTAATTTTGGAGGGATAAGCTCCCACCTTACAATCCAATAAAATACTGTATAAGAGCAGTATCCCCAAAGGGTATTCAAGATATAGAGCGGACAAGAAAATGTTTATGGATGGACAGACGCCAGGATCATTGCTATATACCCCCGAACCTTTTGGTCAGGGGATAATAAAAGAATAAGAATGTACATATTTTATGTTTCATGTGTTTTGTCTGGCTTTTGATGTTTGTTGTATTAATGTACAGCTCCCCTATTAGAACTGGGTGCTTCTGAAATGAATATATACAGTTCTGTTTCTTTTTTTATGCTTCTTCCTTCTTTTTCTTACGATGCCTTGGTTGGGTTGTACATGTCTTGTGATTTTTGGCCTTTCCTGGATAACTTCTTTTATTTTTCAGTCTCTCATTACAAGAGTCTTTGCAATAATTAAGCTGGTCTACAGTGTTCTTACTGTGGGTTACAGGTGTTTCATAGAGACATTACAAGCATGGTTGAAAACATGGAATGTTAAGGATTTGGATGGATTGGACGATACATTCCACTGGCTAAAATTTGCTCCCAGAACCTATGATGGTACTCTTACATGAAATACAGGGCTGTGGAAATATCGAAATTTTCTACTTATCGATGGACAAGTAAACAGACAAAATTAACTTGTCCAAACAAATATTTACTTGCCCCGAAAAAGGTACACATGAAATAAGGAAAGAATAATAGATAAGAAATAGAGGAAGAGTTTAACTTGATGACAGTCTTTGGCTAACAGTTTCGAATTAAAACATATGTTGTGGGCACCTGTTAGAATTGCCTCAATGAGGCAATTCTAACAGGAACCCACAACATATGTTTTCATGAAAATATCTCAGAATTATCCTGAAATACTTCCACTGATGACATTTTGAATACTTGTCCCAGGGCAAGTAAACTGAAATTCCTCACTTGTCCCGAGTGAAACGGGACAAGTAGGACAAGTCGGGCATAGTATTTCCACAGCCCTGTGAAATAATTTGCTCCCTCAGAGGGAGCACATTCTTTCATGTATGAGTACCATCCCAAATGCATAGAATAACCAATAGGAGATTAACCCTGCCAGACCATTATATCTATACTTCTCCATTCCATGTTTGAAAACTGTGTAAAAATAAAAATAGAAACTCTCAACCCCAAATTTTTGGCTACAAGAAGCTGACAACTTACATGTTTCTCTGGGTCCAGAGAAGCAACTGCTTTTTGAATGACCTTGACATTGGGGCAGTCTGTCTCCATCATTGACATATGACGTTCTTCAACATCAAATGACTCCAAAGCTCGTGAAACCTGAAACAGTGTGCATTTCAGAAACACTTGGGGATACAAGAAAAGGAGACTTATCCAGTCGGTAATTCCATGTACAAAATATCAGATCAAGAGGTTCTTCACCTCTTTCACTACAGGAAGCTTTTATTACTTTGATCAACTACTGTACGTTTCAGGAAAATCCCTTTCAACTCTGATTTTATATTGATTTTTTTCATGATTTCAAACATGTATAAGGCCCCAAGACAGAAGCAAACAACTCCAATGGAGAAAATTTATATCATCAATTGAAGCTTTTATAACTCCAATTTTCTACCGTTTTTAATGATATACATAACCCTTCACCAGGGGCAGTTAATCCCTGTTGGACAAAATTTTGATCCCCATGGGAAGCTTTTACTGCTTTGATCACTTGCTGTGAGTTTCAGGAAAATCCCTTTCAACTCTGATTTTATATAGATTTTTTCCTGTTTTTATGATGTATATAACCCAAGGACAGGGCAGATAACTCTGGGGAACAAAATTCTGATTGAAACAGAAATATTCTATTACCTCAATAATTTCTGTGAATTTTGATCAAGTGCACAGTGCACCAAAAAGATCCAATACCGTATCATATAAGTGCCACCTGAGCCATTGGGTCAGGAGTGATACAAATTTACTTGGTTTGTTAGGAAGGCAGTAGTCTAGTTATCACACTTCATAGTTAATTATCATTACTGTTACTAAGCGTACAGGATCAAAAATGGGCAAGTACAGACTGGCAGTAACTGGAGTTTAGACCTGCCATCTCATTTTATGTTGCGACTTGTATTTACCTTCTGATAGTTGGTCACTGCCTTGATTAGTCTGGAAGCTGTGACAAGAAGAACATCATCTTCTGGAGAAAGGGCAGACAGCTGAAAAAGACAAATGCCCTAATGTGCCTAAGTATTGGGACACCTATAATAATAAATTTTCCATTTCTCCGAAATGGAAAATTCATTATTATTAGGAGTTCTAATATATACGCACATTATGGTAGTAGATTGGCTTGTCGACAAAAAGTACCAACATTTTCTGAGGTTACCTAAACATGACATTAAATACTACCTATGACAAGGCTATTAACCTTTAAAAGGCAAATATAAACAAGCTGAACACTCTCTGCCAAAGCAGCTCTGCTGTGACTAGAAACAAGAGAGCCAGGAATAAAAATACTTAAAACAGCCATCAGAGATGGCAAATCCAATGCCTGAAGACAACATGGGCCTTGGTAGACAGGGTGCATTTCTAAACATATATAATAGTAATATTTCAGGTCATTCTTGAATGGTTCAAACTGACATTATACCATGGTTATTAGGCTATAAAATGGCGTTTCCCCTCTCTAGAATGACCACAACCATGAATATTTGAGGGTCATTCTAGAGTGAGGTAACCCAGTTTACAATACACGCAACGTGAAGACTTGATCTGACACGCTCTCTCTAGAAATTTTAATCTTTTCTGCGAAAGTTTAGTGGGGTTTTTGCGTGTGAAATGCGTGGGAGATGCGAGACACTCGCGAGATGCGTGACGTTAAACTCGCGAGAAAACAATTTCTTTTCACGCGAGACACGCAACTTGCGAGAGAAAGGATTAACTCCATGTATGCTCAGGTGAGTCATCGGCGCCAAACTTAATCATGCGTGACGCGTGTTTTCGAGTGGAAAGGATTAACGATTCCTGTCAATTTCACAGGTCATTATATGTTGCACAGGTAATTCATTTATATTTTTACATTGGGCCTAAAAAAAAGTTGTGTGATTCCAGTTTCCAACCGACTGGTCTTTTTTGACGCCGACTCAAAAAATTTTTGCGGCAAAAATTACGATTGGCAATTCCTGCCATTCCGGAAATAACAGAAAGTGCCGAACAAATAGAAAGCGTAAACAGCTCACGCTATGACGCGTAAAGCATACCAGTTTGTCGCATTGTATTTAATACTGCGCAGGCTGATCCTAATATTTACTATCAGCGTATGGAATAAGATTCCTTTCACCATTTTGTGCTCTGAGCGTGCGTCCTTTGATGTCAAGGCACGAGACTGACCTATAAACGTGCTGTGTTTACGTATTTCAACAAATGCTACCGTCTTCACATTTTATTATGGCGAAGGCCCTGAATGCGTTCAGTCACCTCTAAATGTGAATATAGATTTTATGTTTATTTGTCCGAATACTTTGAGAATTTTTCCGCGCAGCAGAATCAGTTTCGTTTTTCATATAGATAATGTGATTTTGCCACGCGGAGATCGGAATAAAAAACAAACTTCTCACCTCTATTTTTCCTTCATTTGATGCATTTTTAAAATCCAAACACTTTGACTATTGATCCACGACGCAAAATCATATTTTCCATATTTCATGAATGAACTGATTAAGAGGATGCAGCTGTGATGTATTTTTTTTAGCCGTCAAACCAACAGGTTTACAAATTTGCATATTTCAGAGAGTGGATAAGTGGACGTCAGTCACCGCTGAGACAGCCCATTTGCTAATCAAGTCATTGTTGTCGCGTGCGCTTTTAATGGAAACTTGACAGCTCTTACATCAGAAAGTTTATATTGGTTAATAAGTTAACCTTTCGGCATGTGCCACTAGGGGTTATATCTTTGAGTTCAAAAGCTGATCGAAACGCTTTGATCTTTGTGACTATTTTGACATGGATTGGGCTATTATCGGCTGAGCGAAATTATTTGTCTGTGTCATCATTCTAGAATTTGAAAGAACTCCGTTTGCTACTAACTAACCTATTAACAATATTCTTTCAAACAGGCCTCTCTAATTAACTCGCCGCGTAACTGCAACAAAATTACGCTGATCATGATTTTGTATCAACCCATCCTTAATTCGTAAATGTAAATACCGTATGGTCAAACAATACTTGCGTTGAGGATGCGATCAATTAGGTTTTTCACGCACGCTTACAATGTATTAATTGAACCGTTATCAGCGCCGAAAAAAAAATGCATTGCGAATCATGTGCCTTGTCTGTAAAGGTATAATGTACTTGTATAGAAACTTGCATTTACTTACTGTACATGTACCTACCTGGACAAAATTCCACGCGTGATGCGAGAAAGTTTCTCGCATACACCACTCTATGAATTTCACGCAAGATGCGAGGAATTTTCTTGCGTGGAACGTGGCGATTTTCAAACACGCGAGGAAGTTTAGTGTGAAATGCATGAGAGTTGCGAGAGAATCTCGTGGATTTTAATCCCTTCCTCGCGATTTTAAGTGTCAGGCGAGAGCGTGTCAGATCAAGTCTTCACGTTGCGCATACTGTATATTCAGTCTTGCACAAATCTGCTACATGATGGGGTTTTCCAATCCAAAATCGCACTGTACAAACTCATCTCAGGGAATTGTAAGAGAAGGAATAACAACAGAACCCACTTCAAAAGTATCATCATCGTTACCGACTCTTTATCACCTAATTGCAATAAATTGATAAGTACTTGTGAAAATTGCGCAAGATTACTGTCCTGCCGGTTATCCGATACTGAAACCGTCTAACCGAGCATGCGCAACTGGCTGTGATCTTCATTTAATAACTTATGTATATAGAGGATATTTGAATTTTTCAGTGTAAGATCAATTTTTATTTAACCGAAAGGACACCCAAAGCAGTATTTTCACGAGTTGCGAAGCGTTCAGACTGAAATTAAACTCGATCTTTAAGACACTGAAATAGTCAAATTTTCTGTTTCTTTAATGCTTTAAAATTGCTACAATTCAGTTAATTCAAAGGCGTCAGCCATCATGACAGAGACACAACCTTTTCTATAGCCGTTTTGCGTCAAATTGATGTTTCCAACTTGCTTTCTTGGTCGTAAGCAAAGTTTGCAAGTGAAAAATAGATATACAAAGAAATACAAATAATATTTTGTTCCATATTTGACATTTGTGACTTTTTCATGGGCTTGTGAGAAGTTTGCGCTCTTGTTTCTTTTTCTCAAGGAGGCGATTTCTATAATATGCACAGCGTATGAGAAAAAGGAAAGTGGTGTATGCCCGGAGAAGCCTTCGATCAGCCTCCCATGAGCTATCTAGTCAGAAGAGAGTATGCTTTCCGCCTAAGAAACGCTTGGTCCTCAGCTGCATAACGCGCACAACGAAGACTGATCTCAAAGACTGGACCGATGAAAGGGTGATCTTAGTCTTCGCTGGGCGCATGGTCAATTTCTTATTCACTGAAATTTGGTGTCTTATGGAGTTAAAATTTGAAATTTACATATTTTCGCTTTCAAGTTAGTCTTTTGGGTTGGTATTACAAGAAGTAAAAGACAAACACTATGGAAATATTTCCAAATTGCAAAACATTGCGCATTGTTCCGCATTTTAGTAAGTATTGACACACGCCTACGGAATTTCTGGTAAACTATCAAACTGCAGTATTCCTGCTATACCCTTATGATATATTTAAAGAGTCATTGCTTAGACATTAAACTGACTACTGAAAAATTGTTTTACCTTAAGGTCTAGCCTTATAAATTGCTCACACAGCGCACAGCCCAATCTGATATTATGACCTCATAGGATGACTATGGACTTGAAAATGGCCCAAAATCCCAGAGGTTTAATGCATGCCGATGATGTTTTAAAAACGACCTTTTCTAAGCTCCCTTGTTGATTTTACCTTCAACTTAAGGTTGACCCTGACCCTGACCCTAATGCTGATTAAGAGACCGCTTCTAAAGCCCCGCACCACTATGTGTATGTGTATCCTACCATAAGACATGAAATTTCATTCCTTTTCTTCTTTTTTTTCATACCTTGAAATTTGCTTTATTCGATAATGACCGGTCATCATAAACTCATATTTTTTCAATGTTTGCACCGGTGCGCACTCAAGACATTCAGACAGTGATTATCCTTACATGTTTTATTCTCATATGAACTTGACTTTATTTTCCGGACTTCGCCGGAAGACCTTTAAAATTTACTATAAAAATTGCGTAAATTCCCTTTTTTATAGGAGACGAAATATTTTGAAACGCGTTGAGTTAACTATTTGTGGTCCGATTTGGATGATTGAAAAACCGCACGACTCTGCTTTACACGCCACACTTAATTGCGATTAAGCGCACTTTACCTGAATTGTTCTAATTTATAAAATTAAGAAAATTAACAGGTGCCTCACTCGATAAATTACTGAGACTGCGATAAGAATCGGCTCTTTGTCTAGGTGTGTCGGTAATGATGATGGGGTAAAATGTTATCAAATTGATTAGCACCTCTCCGAGTAGTCTCCATATAGAGTCTACAGGACTTAATTGGTGCTAATTGGTCCAATCAGTCTGTTGTTATTCCTTCTCTTACAATTCCCTGCTCATCTCACACACTTTCCTTAGTTCTACAATGCCGAACGTAATTGGCCCTATTTACATTCCTCTTTTATATCGGACATTTCTATTTTTATTTTTTGTTGGCCTTATTACGTTCTACCGACGTCAAAAAATAATGCGTAGCAAATCAATTACTTGAGGTCAAACTGTATTGCTTACCGCTGCGATACAGGTATCACTACCAGCAACCTATCTAACCCCTATTTATATATATATTGCGATTTTCATATCAGGATCTTTGGTAAAGTCTTTGAATACATCCAGAAGCTTCAATCGTACTTTCACTTTACTGCCATCTTGTTATTCTCCAAAGCGCGTGAGCACGTGGACTTTGGTTGAATGCAAAATAATAATTTCATTTGCATTTCTTGAACGAAACGAAATATCTAAATATTTATCGTACCAATAAAATATAATCCTTATAAAAGGTTGGTATACTATCTAGTATATCTATGCACTCGACATCGAAACGCCACTTCGACCCGACGCCTAATTGTCTTTGGACAATCACCAGTAAACAATTCGGATTCTGATCCGATCTTTTTTTCTGTTCCCGTCTTCTGTGCGCCTCACCCAATCGTTCCCCGACTGATTGGACTGTGTCACAAGAGAACATACCTTCTGACATGTGCGACCCGACTCAACTTCGGACTTGCCTGCGCAGCAGAGTCTAGACTGGACGATGTTTATGTAACCCTGGCTCTGTATATACCATATACGAACGGAAAATAGAGAGAATAGAAAGAAACAAAGAAAGAAAGAAAGAAAAGACACTAACTAGACTGCGCCATTGCGTTTCAGAAACAAAAGTGAACTTAACATGTAACATGATAGTAATTGTTTGGGTTGGTAAGACTGACGTCCTGCTGGCGTCAGTGTCAGTGCACGGTCCATAGGACCTTTTACCGACGCTAGTGAGACGTTCATGGAAGTTTGATGCCATCTGAAGAACAATAATTTTATTACTCTTTGGTAGTGTCACTTCGTGCCCAGTTTTGTTGACCTTGCATCGTTTTGAGAAATTAGAAATTACATCTGCATATGTTTTGAACGATGATATTATCAGCCTCGTGCCGACCTTAATGCAATGGCCAGATGTTTTTTACACTGTTGCTGCAACAGTTGTTTCGGATTTGAGTCATAGGTGGTGGTATCATACCTGTGATCATCAGGGAGGAAAGGGAAAAAGAAAACTGAAAAAAAAATGTCATTGTACCATTACAAATGCTATGTTAATAGGTTAATAGGTATGATGTCGAAAAAGAAAGAAAAATAAAATAAAAAAAAATTGCCCCCCCCCCCTACCGCCTTTCACCCCTTGAGGGCCACAGGTATGATACCACCGCCTGTGGTTTAAAAGTGTCTAAAAATAACTGATATTTAGGATTATCATTTTGTAATCGCCTAATTGGTAACTGCCGTACCGTTTCATCGGTGACTCTTAATGGACGGTAAAATGTTCTTTCTTTTTCTTTCCCTCAGAGTAAAGTGCCTTCTGGGAACTTACACAGGAGACGTCTGCACGTATCTGCGTTACATTGTTTTGAAACGTTAATAGCCCAGAGAGTTGTTAGCCCGTTGACGCAAAGCCATGACGATTTTGCAAATGCAAAGCACTATGCCGATGCAATGTACTAGTGACTTGACGTCGACAAGGTTGTGGTGATGTTTGGGAATCAAGTGTCTGAAGGGTATTACATATATTTAAAAGGGAATAAAATATTTCCAAATCTTTTTTAGGTGTACTCATTCTCATTTATCCTCCGTTTTTTTGTCAAGTTCTCACAAAGATGTCCCCATTGAAGCTTAACGGAACGAATCCATGCGCTGTATTTTTTTTAGTAAATTTCTGGTAGAGTAACTGGCAACCATGGAGCTGCCAGTCCATTTCCCGTAAAAAAAATTGCAGGAGTAGGATAGAATATAACAGGTGTTGTTTTGGTCTTTTATTTATGAAATAGATCAGCTCTAGCTGTGAATTGTTGAGTAATAATTTACTGTTTGGAGGTCAGTTGTAAAGTAGATCATATCACGAGCGCGGAGCGCGAGTGATATATCTACTTACAACTGACCGACAAACAGTGAATTATTACTCAACAATTCAATGCTAGAGCTGAACTATTTCGATTCTAACGCTCAAAAACGCTGGAAAAAGTATTCTTTTCATTCAAACTCTCCCAACCTTCCTGCCAGCGCAGTCATGCTCCCGCCAATATTCTTAACTGTATCTAAGGTAAATGTACTTTTTTATGGCGATTTTGCGAAGAAAAAGAGAGGTTACACCGTCTAACGTCTCAAAACGTCACAAAATTACGTCAGTAATGCAAGTGACGTCAGCAATTAGTTTCACGCGCTCCGAGACAGTGAATTGTTGCAGAATTAAACACGGAAACTTTCCATTGCTTCTATAGGCGCACTGTGTTAGAATCCTTCAATACAATAAAGGTATTTTCGAGTGCGGCCAGTTAATATAACACTACCATGTCATAATTTTCAACTAAATTCTACAGGCAGACGCCAGTAAAATAACGGTCAATGAACTGTATACTGTAAAACAAAGTCCGTAGATTTTTCGTTAGAATAACTGCACTGTAAAAATTTCCGTAAATTTTATAGTAGAATGCCTGGCAACCAGCTGTCAATCCATTGCCCGTTATTTTACGGACGCCGGTAAACATTGGCAGGAATCATCACGCATAGAAGGGTAGAATAACGGCCATATAGCTCTTCAACACTATTATAAATGTATTTCGAGTGCGGTCAGTTAACACAACTCTACCATATCGTGATTTCCGGCAGACGCCAGGCTGTGGGCAATGGAACCCCGTTTACGGTAGGAAAGTTCTCACCTCTAGCAGAACTCGAACCCGGTCCGCTAGAAGCGAGAATCTTTTCTACTGTAAACGGGTCCCATTGCACACAGCCTTTCAGTATCACATTCTCATCGCCCTGATATGACTGAAATACTGTTGAAATGGACGTGAAATCGCAAGTCATCCAGGGAATTTATACGTACAAGATGCGGAATACGCAGTAAAAAAATCCCTGATAAGGAAAAGTTTTTGAAATTGTCCATAGGGTATGCGAGGCAATCCCCATTTACCCAGTCATTCTGCTTGTAAACATAAATCATTGTTGAAAAAATATATCGGGTAACCATTGATTAATCAGATATAATTATTATTGCCGTCCTTCTTTTGTCTAGCTTTTAGACAGATTCAATTAAATTTCCCTGATATTTTTTTTTTTTTTTACTTTTAATGTATCTGAACGGCACTTTTTTCTTTTTGTTCATGAAATGAACAAGAGATAATCTTGATAAATTATTTATTTTTACTTTTTTTCCCTCTCAAAATCAATGACCCTTTTGGGTAGTTCGAACAGCCGTGTCATGACAAAACGTCCCTCAGGATATGTGCATTTAGCGAAGACTCAGATCAGCCTGCGCATCCGCCCTGTCTAATCAGCATCTTTTCCGTTCAAACATGTTATTTAGGGAGTCTTGGCTACCCATACAGCGTCCAGCAAAGAGATTGCATGGAGGCGCAGGCGAGACTGAAGCCTCACTGGTCGCGTTAGTCCATAGGCATGCTTTTTGTGAGGCAGCCCAATTATTGTGTGTGACTGGGCGAGGTTGGAGGGCGGGAACAGAAAAGTAAGGAAACGAAAAAACTTATGATGATGCAACCGTAGGGCGTTGTTTCGATGTCGTGAGCATAGATAGACAGACTGAGGAGGCGAAAACAGGTGAGAAGAGGAAAGGACACACACACACACACACACACACACACACACACACACACACACACACACACACACACACACACACACTAATTACGTCGTATGACGCTTTGCTCAGAATATCTAAATAGGGCTTCATTGCAAAAATAAATCCGTGTTTTACATATACCTTTGTGTCGTCATAAAATATTGGTTTTCCCAATATTTCATTCGGAACACCTTAGCTCTTGTCAAGTACCTGCAACAGGCTGCCGCCAACGAATTTAAAAAAGGTGAGATTAGGAAAGGTTCCTGGAACTGTTTGACAATTAAATGATGGTAGGTTACACATTTTTGTATAACTTTTCGAATGTTGTATAGCACATTCCTTGATCTTCCTTGGCCATGGCAGGAAAACCAAGTTTAAGCCGCTTGGATTCACAATCGGCATTTGGTATGCCAAGTCCATGTTTAGCGAAGAGACGTCGAGGTGCCAGCCAATAATAAAAACACCTCGACGTCGATTTTGAGGGACTAACACTTTCCTATACTTTTGTTTCAGCTAACCCCCTTCAGCACTTGGTACGCCGGAACCCGTCTGACGTCCTCCTTGGGGGTTAAGACGTAAAGGAAGATAGATAGATAGATAGATAGATAGATAGATAGATAGATAGATAGATGGATTTAGATTTTGGGGTTGTTCTTAAAGCGAAACTCAGCTACTCTGTTGGAGCATAGTTGTGCAGCTGGAAAGTATTGATTACTGAAACGGACAAAGAGGAATCTACCATGAATAATATACAAAGCCGCATGTACCGTTTCAGCGCATGTCACCCCTGCAATTCCACCTCCAACCACGACAAACTTTGCAGACATTTTTCTGGCATATGTACGATTGAAGCCAAGGCAATCCAAACACGTGATACAGGTCTGCCAGGCGCTTGCCGATACAACACCAAGGAAAGTAAAATCAAGGATTCTTAAATTTAGCATTTTAGACGAAATAATCTGACGGAAAAGGTGTTTATAGACAGTTAAGGTGGTGATAATCACTGATTTGGGACAAAGATTAAAATCTGCATAAAATACTCAAAATACCACTAATCTTTCCAAAACTTAGCAGATGCCTTCTTTATGTTGTTTCTCATAATTTAGAATCCCAAAATGCAGCATTTGTTAATGTTAAAAAGTGTTTTTATAAGAGAAGATCAAGGTTGCACTACAGTAAAAAATGCTCATTATGCAAGCCCCGCCTCTTTGGGGGAGAGCTTTCAGGCGTATAATGAATATTTGCCGGCCCCTGATTGGTTTTATTATGAAAGTTGAATATTTTTCTGAATGTCATGCTTATTTATTATTATAAAAAATGGAGCTTATTTACAAAGCTGTTTTGCTACATTTTTGTTGGGGTTGAAAAATACACAGGGGTGGCAGTGAAAGTTTCGAGATTTATTCACTGCAAACTACATCCTGTCAGCACTAAAAATAGAATGAGTCAAAAATATGCCGCACAACCCCCAACTTTTTTAGCTATTACTGGTAGGTAAAGGTGTTGTCTATTCAATTCCATGCCTCAATTTGGAAAGTTTAGACCAGGAGAAAATTGGCAGTGCATTGACTTTGACCCATTTTGCACTGTGAGCTATGGGATTTTTTTTAGTGTAGTGCCACCTAAACCCAGAATTTGCTTGTGTATGTTTTCTTCGAGATAGCCCTGATTCCCAAAATGGAACCCCATATTCTGGTTTTGCATGTACTCACAGCAAACAAGGAAGCTTTTTGGCACAAATATACAGCTTATATGCAGAAAAAATCCAGTTTTCACTGTGGACCCATTATTGCACTGAGTGGGTGGGGTTATGAGAACATGCTTTTGCAGAAAGGTCTGTTTCTTGGCCAGATGTGACTTGAATAATGGAAAGAAGTCATAGGCTGTCATATATATGCTGTCCTTCAAGCTTATTTGAGACCAGTTGCCCATGAGGAGTGCTACTGGAGAACAGTTAGATGTCTCGCACTTATGTCGTAGCCGCCGGCTTTCATTGAAGCCGACACAATTTAGAATCGCATCTGTCAATATGGAACATATGAGGTTTGCGCTATTCATTTTGTGCTCTGGATGTTTTTCAGACCTCTTGCTACTCTTGTGCCAGGGACAGTTGGACTACCCAGGGCCTTGTAGAACTTAGTAATAGACTCACCAGGGCCAGGAAATAGCAGTATGCGAATCCCATAATTTCAGCGGTAAGTTATAGTTTTGGCCGCAGTTGCAAATAATTGCCCTGTTCGCACTCCGTTTTGCTTATTTGCATTCTTGCGTGTTTTACTGAGCGTCGCTGGGAATCAGATGGTACGACACACATTGCCGGAGAAGACTCTCAGCTTAAATTCAGTTGTTTTTGCACTGAGCACTGCAAAATTTTATTCATTTTAAGGTCTGTATATTCTCTCGGAAGAAAATTTATGGGCATTTTATTAGATTTGGCGGCATGAGTTTCTACTGACTGAGGATTTCATAACATTAATAAAAGAACCAGAGCTCTAAATAGATAATTAATCTGGGATTTTCATTCTTTTTCCTATGTTTCCCAGACAAAAAACATACGTTGTGACTCCTCATTAGAACTGCCTTGCTGAGGATGTTCATTTGAACGCGAAATGAGGAGGTTCTGTTTGAGGCCACAGTTTGCGTTTTTGCATTGAAATGTATGTTTCGTCTCATTAGAACCTCCTCTTAGAGGCAATTCTAATGATGTTATGGCCTGTCATTAGAGCTATCTCACTCAGACAGTTCTGATAAGGCCACAACATTATGCTTTTCCATATTGTTACCAATACATGTATAAGCACCAAAATTAGCTCTTTTGTGTGTGCAGTCTAGTCTGGTCAGGTCAAACCATACCCTTTGAAAATATTATGCACACAAGCAGAAAACATAAATATTTTACCTGTTCCTTTCAGATTGTATGAATTTGTTTTATGCTTTAAATGCTTTTAATCTGAGTTATCTTTGCATCTGCAACTCAGAAATCAAACTGTGCATGCAGTACTATGGAAAGAGGAGTTGTCTCCCTTTGACTGTTCTGCTGGGAATACTACAAGGTTCAATTTTCAGTCTATTATTATTATTTATTATTATCATTTGTATTATTATTCTCAACAAACATAGGGAAAACAGAAGTTATTGCAAGAGCTTTTCTTTGCAAGTACAATTTTGCTTTCAGATGAGACAGGGCTCGTTGATCTCAAAAGACATGCTGGCCTGGACCCGGCTCAAGTGAAGATTGTTTGTTGTGAGTCGCATTCTATAAAGACGTCTCTTGGAAGTTTCACATTTTGGGATATGACAGCATCAGTGTTTGCTGGTGAGTAGCTTTCATCTGACTTAAAGCCTTTGTTATTTGGAATATTCCCTTTCTTGAACCTCAGTATCCCTCAGCACCAGTTTATATTCTTGTTTCTTCACCAACCCTTAATTAGACAGTTCTGTAAGGCCTCTTTTTACTGGATGTGCAGTTGGTTGGGTATAGAATAATAGAATAGAAATATAAAAGTTGTTTCTATAAGCTTGGTAGTAGTTTAAAGACAATAGACTTGTATTTGAGGAAGAACAAAAGCAGTAAAATTGTTTGCGCCCAGAAATTTCTCCGAGCAGGAAGGGGGGTGGGGTGCAAAAGTTAGTTTTTCTGCTGTGCACCTTGTGATATGCAGTCAGACTTGCAGGAAACATATACTAGGAATAATAGTTTATCATATATTAGTAACTGTCTGTCAGCTAATTGCATGGCAGGAACTCTGTATACCTTCAAAGGCGAAATTTCAGAAATTTTGCTTATTTTAACAGTGCCCACTTATAAATAGATATTACAGCGATGGAAATTTGCTTGAAGTATGACTGATATGCCGTACTTTTTACATAAGAGATTAAAGAAACAAAACACAGATGGCTTAATTGTTCATAGGCATATTTCTTTTTGTAACGGGACAAATAGTATGAGAAAGATATTTCAAAATGTAAATGTTTTATGCTTTGGCCGCCAAGTGCTGCCATAGAGTTGATAGCAAATATTTTCTCCACAACTAGCAGAACTGTAATCCCTGGCATAAATAAATGATGGCAGTGAACCTACTTTACATTATATAACACAAGAAGGCTAAAGGCCTTAATTTGGTGGAAGGTATAGGTTGCACTACAGTAAAAAATGCTCATTATGCAAGCCCCGCCTCTTTGGGGGAGAGCTTTCAGGCGTATAATGAATATTTGCCGGCCCCTGATTGGTTTTATTATGAAAGTTGAATATTTTTCTGAATGTCATGCTTATTTATTATTATAAAAAATGGAGCTTATTTACAAAGCTGTTTTGCTACATTTTTGTTGGGGTTGAAAAATACACAGGGGTGGCAGTGAAAGTTTCGAGATTTATTCACTGCAAACTACATCCTGTCAGCACTAAAAATAGAATGAGTCAAAAATATGCCGCACAACCCCCAACTTTTTTAGCTATTACTGGTAGGTAAAGGTGTTGTCTATTCAATTTCATGCCTCAATTTGGAAAGTTTAGACCAGGAGAAAATTGGCAGTGCATTGACTTTGACCCATTTTGCACTGTGAGCTATGGGATTTTTTTTAGTGTAGTGCCACCTAAAAGGGTAATTTTCTGCGAATAAATCTGAAAAAAAAAAAATATTATTATTGAAAATATACTTAATGCTTAGAGTACCTTGTTGCATAATGGAGAGCGTCCTAGCGATTATTTTTTCAAACTCTTTCACACATTATCAGGCTGAGCAGATGAAAAAATATGCAGTCTGTGTCCAAATTTTTTTGTCAAAACATACAGGTGAGACAGGTGATACTATTTTAACAAGGTTAAACAATCTCATCTACACACCACTGATCATGTCAGTAATGTATTATTTATATTGTAGGTGTTAACATAGGTATGCTTGCCTACCCTATATTTAATAAATGCGTCCCGTGTACATTTACTTTGTACATGGTTGAACATTTGATAACAAACTACCGTTTTCATCTGGTCTACATTACAATTTGAGAAAGAGTTGGAATAAATAATTGCTAGGACGCTCTTCATTATGCAGTAATGCACCTTCAGCACTACGTAAATTTTCAATAACGTTATTATTTTTTCAGATTTATTCGCAGAAAATTACCCTTTGATCTTTCCTTATAAAAACACTTTAAGCAGCATGTACGTCTATTTTATATTCTAAACTGTAGAACATTTACCATAAATCACCACCTTAACATGGAAATAATGATAATAACAATAAAATAAAATGGTTATGACAATAATAATGATGATTAATTATAATAATTATAATAATAATTATTACTCGTAATATTATATTAAGATTGTCTTGAAAAGACAGAGCATTGCAGTGTGTGTGTGTGTGTGTGTGTGTGTGTGTGTGTGTGTGTGTGCGCGTGTTCATTTTCATGTGAACTTCTTAGTTTTGGCAAAAATGGCAAGCCTTCTGATAGAATACTTGTCATTCAGTGTCAAACCAAGCAAAAAAGATAGGCAAAGAAGTCCACATGAAAAAAACAACAAAAAAAACATACACACACACTAGTCAAGTCTAGTCTATCCCATAACATTGCGAGGTCGTTGAGACACCTACAGATAACTTTACGACAATCCTTTTCCACCTATTTCTGTTTTCAGCCACCCTAGTTGAGCTAGCGAAGCCCGTCTGTCTACTCCTTAATATTGTCTTCCCACCTCTTCTTCTGTCTACCGCTCCTGTTTTTCCTTTCACTGTACGTGCCCTTCAGCATTGTCTTTGCTAAGTCTGATGACCTCGAGACGTGGCCAAACCACCCCAGTTTCCGTTTCTTGACCAAGGCCAGGAGCTCGTCATATTCTCCAGTGGCTGCTTTGATCTTTCTGCGAACGTCCTCATAAGTGATCTTGTCCTTGTACGAGATGTTCAAAAACCATTGATAACATTTCATCTCAGAGGCCTGGGTTCTTATCTCTATCTCTGTTGTCAAGGTTCATGACTCACGGGCATACAGGAATAATAATATGACAAGAGAGCACATCAGTTTCACATTTGATCCAAGAGATATATAGTGAGCTCTCCATAATGGCTTCAGCTTTGTCAGAGATGCAGTTGATTATGCACCGGTTTTGAGCCTTCATCTGAGAAATTGCTCCAAGGTACTTGAAGCTTGTAACTGTTCCAAGCTTCTGTCCTTTAATCTTGATTTCCATCCGGATGCCATTGGCGCTGTTTGTCATTAGCTTGGTCTTCTCAGCACTTCTCTCCGTTTTATACCTTGTGCAGGTTTTGTTGAAAAATTCAACTAGGGCATCTAGTTCCTGCTCTTCCTTAGCAAGAGCAAAACTGCAGATTGGTTACAGTTCTGTCGCCTGTGTTAACCATTCCATCATGTTCTTCCAAAGCATCTGGCATAATCCTTTAGAAAAGATGTTGAAGAAGGTAGGTGAGAGAAAGCATCCTTGCCTAACTCCAACTGTTGTTCAGAACTATTGTCCTGTGCTGCCATTCATCTGGACTGCACTTATAGCTTTGTCAAGTGGTAAACAAAGACGCCAAATAGATTTGCATTGATATTGTACTTTCTCATGGTGGCCTAAAAGGCTGCATGCAATACCCTGTCAAATGCTCTTTTGAAATCTATGAAGTCATGGTACAGAGTCTGCTGATGTTGGAGGTACTTACATATAGGATTCTTAGTAAAAAGATAGGCAATGATCAGGAATTAATACAATCAAATCCCACATTCCGCTCTCAAAACCAATAGGTAAAAAAGCACATACACACAGAAACTGACACAAGTCTACGAAAGACACGCACAGTAAACCGAATGAGCAGCTCTTTCCCAAACAGATGGTCATTCAGCTACCCCAAAAACAGCCTCAACATCCATTTTTACTTATTTTTTATTTTAATTACAAATACAAAACAAAACAGAAGGCAGATTGGGCAACAATACAGGTGACCAAACCGCCAGAGACCATAGACAAGCGGACACAGCACAATATAACATCAAGGAACCGCAACAGAAGTACCGCCTTGGAACGGTCAGCTAAAGATTACTGGGGACTGAAACTAATTTTACTGGACCCAAACCTTGCCCTTAGTTTCCACAATAGGTTGAATATCTTTTCTGTGGTGCTTCTTCCGGCTCTTAATCCAGTCTGTTCTTCAGTGATAATCTCTTCAGCTTGGGCTTTGAGCCTGTTCAAGATCACTTTCAGCATGACTTTACTCAGACGATTGATAAGGCTGATGATTCTGTAGTTCTGGCAGAGCTATACGTTGCCCTTTTTAGGGAGTGTAATAATTAACGACTGGGTCCATGGGGTCGGCCATTTTCCTGTTCTCGAGATTTTGTTGCAGATCTTTGTCAAACATCTATCATGGTCTCCCCGCCTGTTTGAACAAGTTCTGCTGCTATATTATCACCTCCAGCGGACTTCCCCCTTTTCAGTGCAGCTACTGCAATCTTAACTTCCTCCCGAAGGCTTGGTTGTATCTTCTTCTGGGTGCTGAGCGCAATCCAGAACTGTAATATCACCATAACTCCCGTGATTGTATAGCTCTGAGCAAGAGCCTGTTCATCTGCCGAGAACCGTTTGTTCTTCTGTTTGACATCCTGGATAGTTGTGGATCTAACCTTCAGTGGTAGTTACAGTTAGCGCATGCTGCCTCGTTCTGTAAAAGTTTTAAGTCGGCTTTCACGCCAGAAAAATACGTATACAATATAAGGTGACCATAACAAGGGTGGAACTCCTTAGTTGCAAGTTACAAGTTATCAATGTGAAAGAGGTCGTTCTACAGTAAACGATTTCATCTAAAATAAATCCAATTCCGGTGGATTACATCAACCAATATGAACACATACTTGCAATCGTTTTAACCACCAAGATCGAAAAGATTGCAAAAAAAAATATTAAAAATGCTTAAAGCAAAGTTACAGATGCACACAATGGCCATTTCTGGTATAAACAATGAGCTTTTAAAATCAAGTGTTTTGAAATTTTCAAAGTGTAGCTGAATTATAGCTTTTAGGGAAAAAAATAAAGAAGTCATTAGTTTTCGCGGGCTGAAAAAACAGGTTGAAGTGGGAAAGGCGAGACTTTGGATTACAGATTGTACATCGTTAATATTATTATATAACTACTGTTTTTATCTTGATTTTAAGCTCTTCTTAACACTAACCCTTTCATCTATATTTCACCTTTCTTTTCATTCTGCACTATCTCACTTTTTACTTCTTTTACTAGCACACCATGCGTGGTGAAATCCAAATAATACCCGAAAGGGGGTTGTGGGTCATGTCAAGATAGATACAAGATTATTATTATTTACTCATCTGAGCATTTAACCAGAGTGAATGTTTGATTTCATTCAAAGTCTCAGACCGTCTTGTAGTCTTGTTCGGAGTTATGCCCCTTTGGAAAAAAATCATAATGAAATCTTGTCAGCAAGATGTCTCAAAAAGTATTTGAACTATGGGCTTGAAACTTTTCCAGCTTATTAGGAATAATGAGTAGATGAACTGATTAACTTTTGAACCAATGCCTGGATTTTTGTCATTAGTAAGTAATGTAATCCTTATCTAATCAAATAAACAGCCTCCTCTGGCTAGCCTGTCTTCTCTAGACCAGTGTTCCAGCAGTTTCTCTGAGAGGCCCAAATTGGGAGAAATCAATAACAGATACCTGGCATTAGTATTCATCAAAGTTTGGTGTCGAAATATATTTTAGATCCACATATTCTGGTAATGTTTACAATATCTTTAAGTTCACATCTATCCTTTTTCACAATCAAAATTCATTAAGAGAGAAGCCAAAATAAAATAATATACTCTGTGGAAACAAAATATTGATATTTGATAAATCCATAATAGACAAATGCAGTCTCAAACCACAGTGTTAGTTCTTGTAAAAACAAATGAACTTTGACCAATTCACTGTTTTCAAAAGGTGTCAAAAACATGTTTAAAGTCTCCAAACTACTCAAAACACAGGTTTCACAATCTAATTTAATTGAAGTCTTTTGGGTCTCTGAAGTGATCCTTGAAATCTTGCATATTTTTTTCTTCTTGAGATTATTATAATGGCTAATATATTAAATTACAGAGCATTTGACTTACTTCACAAAAATAATTATAATAAATAAATGAATAAATAAATAAATACATAGAATCAAAAATAAATAAAAAATACAAATTATAAAAAGTAAATAAAATTTAAGAAAGTAAAATTAAAAATAACACATTAAAAATATATAAATAAACAGTTATAGTAGTAAGTGATAATACTAGAAAATATTTGTAAATATTTGATTTTTTTTTTTTCTGTCTTTCTGTCTTCCTGATTTTTTTCCTTCCCCCCCCCCCCCCCCCCCCCCCCCCTTTTTTCTTCTCCTTTTTTTTTAAATTAATATTTGAGTATTCTTTGACTGCTAATCAGCAAATTATATTTTACGAATTATAGAATATATTGTTCTGATCTCTTACATTTTGACTGATGCATGAATTTATCCCACTGGGGCCCCACAGACAGGCAGTGGTTTCAGTACAGCATAGTTTTATGACCCTAATAATGAGGTGATTAGGAGGTGCCTTTGATTTTCTTATCACTTGTTTATTGGAGGGGATTAGATTTGACGTGTGTGTGTGTGGGGGGGGGGGGGGGGTGGGGGGGGGAGGGCAAAATGATAGAACAAAAGTCTAGGCCTTTAATTATTTTTGGAGTTATGGCCTTTGAAAATTTCAGCATATTAACCTTGTCAGCAAGAAACCTCGAAAAGTGTTTGAGATATGGGTTTGAAACTTTGCCAGCTTATTAGGAAAGGTGAGTAAATGAAGTGATTTTCTTTTGAAGTAATTCCCTTAATTATTTTAGGAGTTATGGCCCTTTGAAAATTTCAGCATTTAACCTTGTCAGCAATATATATTGAAAAGTGTTTGAGCTAAGGGCTTGAAACATTGCCAGCTTATTAGGAATGACAAGTCGATTAAGTGATGAACTTTTGAAGTAATCCCCTTAATTATTTTTGAAGTTCTGGCCCTTTGAAAATTTCAGCATATTAACTTTGTCAGCAAGATATCTCGAAAAGTATTTGAGAGATGGGCTTGAAACATTACCAGCTTATAAGGAATAATAAGTAGATGAAATGATTAACTTTGAAAGGAATTCGGTTAATTTTTTTTGAGTTATGGCCCTTTGAAATTTTCAGCATTTTAACCTTGTCAGCAAAATATCTGGAAAAGCATTTGAGTTCTGGACTTGAAACTTTGCAAGCTTATTAGGAATGTTGAGTAGATGAACTGATTAACTTTTAAACAAATTCTTTTAATTATTTTTGGAGTTATGGTCCATTGAAAATTTCAGCATTTTAACCTTGTCAGCAAGATATTTCAAAATGTTTTAAAGCTAGGGTCTTAAAACTTGGTCTGCTGATTGGAGATAATGAATAGATGTATTGATTAACTTCCAAATGAATTCCACCAACGTTTTTATAGTTATGGCCCTTTGAAATTTTTGGGCATTTTTAACTTGTCAGCAAGATATCTCATAAAGTATTTGAGCTAGGGACTTGAAACTTAGTCAGCTGATTGGTGTTGATGAGTAGATTAATTGATTAACTTTTAAATGAATTCCATCATTTTTAGCTCACCTGAGCCGAAGGCTCACAAGGTGAGCTTATAGTATAGGCTTGGTCCGTCGTCCGTCGTACGTCCACACTTCAAACATTAATATCTGCTAAAGCAGCTGGCCAATCTTGATCAAATTTTATATGTAGCATTGTTGGGGTGGGGGATTCATTGCATATAGTTTGGGGACAGATTGGTTTAACACTCTGGTTACCATCGCAACAAACAGGTCCCATAGACTTATAATCGAGAAAATGTTGTCCGGGCCCTAGCTTCTTCATTTTTGATCGCAGCTTCTAGTAACTTGCAGGTATCCAGGACAGCCAAAACATCTCGAACCAGTCCGAATTTGGGCCAGGTTGGATCATTCTTTTCAGAGTTACTTGCCCTTGAGGGATAAAATATTTTCCCATAGACTTGTCCGGGTCCTAGCTTCATCATTTTTGATCGCAACTTCTTGTAACTTGCAGGTATCCAGGGCAGCCAAAACATCTCGGACCAGTTCGAATTTGGGCCAGGTTGGATCATTCTTCTTAGAGTTACTTGCCCTTGAGCGATGAAATATTTTTTTCCCATAGACTTATAATGGGGAAATGTTGTCCGGGCCCTAGGTTCTTCATTGTTGATCCCAACTTATTGTAACTTGCAGGTATCCAGGACAGCCAAAACATCTCGAACCAGTTCGAATTTGGGCCAGGTTGGATCATTCTTTTCAGAGTTACTTGCCCTTGAGCGATAAAATATTTTCCCATAGACTTATAATGGGGAAATGTTGTCCGGGCCCTAGGTTCTTCATTGTTGATCGCAACTTATTGTAACTTGCAGGTGTCCAGGACAGTCAAAACAGCTTGGACCAGTTTGAATTTGGGCCAGGTTGGATCATTTTTCTCAGAGTTACTTGCCCTTGAACGATAAAATATTTTCCCATAGACTTATAATGGGGAAAATGTTGTCCGGGCTGTAGCTCCTTCATTTTTGATCGCAGCTCGGTGAAACTTGCAGGAATTCAGGATGGCCAGAACATCTCGGACCTTTTCGAATGTGGGCCAGGTTGGATTATCCCCTCGCACAATGAAGTTATGGAGGGGATATAGGGTCTGTCCCGTACGTAGGTATATATGTATGTACGTATGTTCACCTTTTGTCATCGTTCTAGCTACCTCATTTATTAACCAATTTTGATGTAAGTTCACACAAGTATTGGGTATGACATGACCTCGAACGAGTTTGCATTTCAGCATGATGGAGTCAAGGTCAAGGTCAAAGTGGCTGTTTATAGAAAAACTTTGTTATTGCTCTAGCACTTTCATTTATGGACCAACTTCGATTTAACTTCACACAAGTGATAAGTATGGCAATATCTTAGACAAGTTCGCGTTTCTGCATTCTGGCATCAAGGTCAAGGTCACAGTGGCTAATTTTAGAAAAACTTTGTCATGGCTGTAGCGCCTTGATTTGTGGACCAAATTCAGTTTAATTTCACACAAGTGATTGGTATGACAATATCTTGGACAAGTTTGCGTTTCAGCCTTCTGAGGTCAAGGTCAAGGTCACAGTGGCTATTTTTAGAAAAACTTTGTCATTGCTCTAGCACCTTCATTTATGGACTGATTTAGATTCAAACTTCACACAAATGTTTAGTATGACAATATCTTGAATAAGTTCGCATTTCAGCATCCTAAAATCAATGTCAAGGTCACAGTGGCTATTTTTAGAAAAACTTTGTCATCATTCTAGTGCCTTCATTTATGGAATGATTTTGATTGTTCTTCACACAAGTGATAAGTATGACAAAATCTTGAACAAGAACATGTTTCAGCATTCTGAGGTCAAGGTCAAGGACACAGTGGCTATTTTTAGAAAAACTTTGTCATTGCTCTAGCGCCTTCAATTTATGGATCAAATTCAATTTGATATCACACAAGTGATAAGTATGACAGTATCTTGGACAAGTTCGCATTTCAGCATTCTTGGGTCAAGCTCAAGGTCACATTGGCTATTTTTAGAAAAACTTTTTCATTCCTCTAGCGCTTTCATTTATGGACCGATTATGATTTAAACTTCACACAAATGTTTTGCATGTCAATATCTTGAACAAGCTTGCGTTTCAACGTCCTAAGGTCAAAGTCAAGGTCACAGTGGCTGTTTATAGAAAAACTTTGTTATTGCTCTAGCGCTTTCATTTATGGACCAATTTCGATTTAACTTCACACAAGTGATAAGTATGGCAATATCTTTGACACGTTTGTTTTTCATCATCTGGGGTCAAGGTCACAGTGGCTATTTTTAGAAAAACTTTGTCATCGCTTTAGCGCCTTCATTTATGGACCGATTTTCATTTAACTTCACACAAATGTTTAGTATGACAATATCTTGAACAAGTTTGCATTTCAGCATTCTAAGGTCAAGGTCACAGTTGCTATTTTTAGCTCACCGGAACCAAAGGCTCAGAAGGTGAGCTTTTAGTATAGGCTTGGTCTGTCGTCCGTTGTGTGTCGTACGTCCACACTTTTAAGCATTAATATTTGCTTAAATAGCTGGCCATTCTTGATCAAATTTTATATGTAGCATTGTTGGGGTGGGGGTTAATTTCATTTATCATATGACGTCGCATCTGAGAGTGTAATAAAGCCATGCATTAAATGCGATAATCCACTAGTGGATTAAATATGCAAATTACGTCATAACATACGTTGACGTACATAAAAACGTCGCGTTTTCTAATGGCGAAATCGTGACGTTTTAGTGCAAATTCTGCTGATAAAATGCGATTTTAGTGTCATATGATAAATAGAATCTTGCATTCGTGCTCCTGTATTACTGAATTTATTAAACTCGTTGGGGAAAACCGATAAGATGCTCGGCAAAGCCTCGCGTCTTATCTTTTTCCCCAACTCGTTTAATAAATTCAATAATACATGAGCACTCATGTAAGATCCTCTATATAGTTTTGGGACAGATTGGTTTAAAACTGTGGTTACCATGGCAACAAAAAGGTCCCATAGACTTATAATGGGGAAAATGTTGTCCGGGCCATAGCACCTTTAGTTTTGACCGCAACTTCTTCAAACTTGCAGGTATCTAGGACAGCCATAAAATATCGCACCAGTTCGAATTTGGGCCAGGTTGGATGGTTCTTGTGTTTTTCATTTTCCACCCTGAGGGTAACAGGTATGATACCACCTATGTGTTCAATTTGCCTTAGAGTAACTTACCATAGAGTACTGAGGCTGAATGGACTCAGGTGAGCTACAGGACCAATGGTCCTCTTGTTTTTCTGAGTTATGGTCCTTTGAAATTTTCAGCATGGAAACCTATCAGTGAGATATCTCAAAAAGTATTTGAGCAAGAGATTTGAAACCTGGTCGGCTAATTGGAGATGATGAGTGGACTGACTGGTTAACTTTTGAACAATTTCCGTTAATAATTTAAGTATAGACCATTCCCTGTTAGGATCAGGCATATGGTTGGGGGCATAGTGTTTTACAAACACCTTTTCTGGTTTCTGTAAAGACTGCGAACAAACATGAGTTATAGAATTTACCAATCTTTGTCCATAAATTGTTGTAGCCATTTGCTAAATCACACGTAATCCTTCCAGTCAATTCATAGGTACTTTTTTTTTGTTGAACAAACGTGACACAATAGTTCTATTACTTGAAGAAACTGTCAAAAAAGGCACCACTTGGTTGTGCTAAGCTGGAAAACTTTGGATTCGGCAGGGCAGTGAACACTGGCCTACAAAGATCAGCCAGTGATCACATGAAACGAGTAGCTTACACAGGAAAATAATGAAATCAAAAACAGGTTCAGGCGGTGACCTCCAGGTATCACCAGGGAGCAGCCAAACACCAGGCATCATTAATAACAGGGTTGCCATGGTCAGGGAAAAACATCTGGAAAATGAATTTATTTCCAGGTCAGGGAAAAGTCAGGGAATTTTTTGTGGTTGGTCAGGGAAATTTAGAAAGAACTAGAAAAGTCAGGGAAATTAAAAATAAATGGCTATGGCCGTCTTGAGAAAGTATACTTATTCTGTTCATGGGGAAAGAAGTACTTTCTAGAGAGATAGCATAGGCACATTTCCCTTCTCATTGGGGGCTATTCTTAAAGGGAAACAATTTGCTCCCTGCAGGGAGCAAATTGTTTCCTTTAAGAGTAGCTCCCAGTATTTGATGTGACACAATAAGCATTGTAAAATTAATGTTCAAATCCATAAAAAGCGTATGGAAAACTGTAAAATGTCAGGGAAAAATCAGGGAAAAGCCAGGGAATTTTGAAGTGGAGGATGAATGGCAACCCTGATAAGCCTCTGACAAACTAAGAGTCAGACATCTCTTAGGACAAATTCTCTTCATGCTATTCCAGAAAACAAATCAACACCAGGCCAGTCAGAAATAAAATGCAGTCAAACCAATGTGAGTGTAAATAAACTTACTGATCAGTTTGTTTCTTTATGACCAGAATTTTCCTAGATGAGCAGATTCCTGCACTATTTTTCTCAAAGTCATGCACCCCTGGCCCCAAATTATGAAAGGTAGGAAAATCCCTCCCCCCAAGGCAACACCCCAAACCATTTCAAAACTTGCCATTTTATATGGAAAATATGTAGATACATGTACAGCTCAACTTATGCACCAGGGGCAGGCAGAAGTGTAAACACAAATGATTACAACACCAAACCAACTGCAAAACAACCTGCATCTCTTTTCCATAAGAAATGATCAAGTTTTTAAAAAGTTACTGAACAAACTTTGGATTTGATCAGTGTCATTACTGACCATCAGTCCCATTACTGACCAAACTCTTCAGTTTACTGAAAAGGTTTGAAATTTGATAAGCAAATTAATACTGAACTGGAAAAAAAATTATCTGGAGCTCTGAGTAGTACGGCCAGTATATAGGGTGTAAATATGTACAAGCGTATTTAGATATATAGAAAGTATAGTAGACCAGTCTGCTTGGTGCTGACCATTTAAAATGCCTATGTGCTCTTTTATAATCTTGGGATCATGACAGTCTTTACAAAATTTCGTCTGACCGCCTGATATGTCTGGTAAAAATTCATTCGGTCTGGTAAAAAATATTCAGAATGTTTTAATCATTTTACCAGGTTCGGTCCTTTAAACTCTCACAGACTCTGTCATGAGTTGGATCCCCCGTCAGCTTTTCCGTTGGATCATTTTAATAGTGTAGCAGAAAAGTGATTTACCTTTCGCACAATAAGCTATATGCTCTGGAATACTGTCTGATGGTACCTGACTAGTCTGGGAGGAAGAAACTGCACTTGTAAATGTCAGCCTCAGCCAATTGGGTTTGAAATTACAGGGAATAATGCTTCCTGGTATACCTGATTGGAGGAACATTAGGTTATTCATGGGTATAAACATTATGAGTCTGCTATCTTTCAATACAATATAATACAAACTTTATTTATAGTCGGTGGGTTACAAACATATAAACATTAGCTATGAATAGCTATTTACTGACTTACAGAGATTCCCACTTT
Source organism: Ctena decussata (assembly GCA_963989385.1). Lineage (NCBI taxonomy): Eukaryota > Metazoa > Mollusca > Bivalvia > Lucinida > Lucinidae > Ctena > Ctena decussata. Next base: position 24,168,797 of record OZ022502.1, read on the forward strand.
TTACTGACAGTCAGACTTCAGTTTTTCTAGAATGCCAGTCATACTCCCAGTTTTATAGGTGTAGCTCAATTGCCTATTGCCTGTCATAAATCTAGTCACTTTTTCCTGTACCTTCTTGAGCCCGTCTTGCAGAAGTATGCTTTGGGGGTCTCAGACTGAACTATCATACTCCAGGACTGGGCACACCAGTCCTTTGTAGGCCAATTGTTTAACATCCTGTGGGCATACCAACAAGTTACTCCTAAGAAAGCCAAAGGTCCTATTAGCCTATGTGCAAATATTATTGATTTGTGTTTTGTCTCAGACTTTATATTCTCACAAAGTTAAATTGTTAAATTTTTGTTGTTTGAATTGTCGTAATGATTGTCTCCAAGAGGCTTAGCGAAAAGAGTCCATGGCTGCACCTAATGGCACCTAGTCTACAAAGTTAAAGTCAGTTTGTCTCAAACTTTATAGCCCCAAAACTAAAGTCAGTTTCTCTCAAACCTTATAGCTTATTCAACCATCAAGCCTATACTAATGTGGAAACATGAGGCAGGTACAATATATTAACCCATTGCATTCTGGGTATTTTTTGTCGTCTGCTGAAATTGTCATCTGCATCAAAAATCTAGAATATTTTGACAATATTGGTCTGACTAACTCTTGTAGAAATGACGTCTAGGCAGCAAACAGTTTGGATCTCAGATCTCGCGTTTCTGGGGCCTGATCTGGATCCAAACTGTTTGCCCAGATACCCGTAAAGGGGTATCCCGAATGGAATGGGTTAATATAGCAGTCCACAGAATTCTTGTTATTTTAATGTTAAAACTTACATGCCCAAAAAAAAAAAAAAAAAAAAAACTGAATTAATTTGCAGGCAGCATAGATCCAGGTGAGGGGCTCATTATGAACAGTTTGCCCACTAGTCTTTGAATTCTAAATATGATACAGCTTGGATGAAACATTTTTTTTTATACATTTGTATTTTGAAGACAAATTTTGTACTGGTAGTCTTCAATTTTAGCTCTAATAAAGGTTAACAGTAAAGACATGGTACATGTAAATATAGATCAAATTTATAGATGACTTTGGGTGCTTCAGATAAGAAGGGTAACAGGGAGAATTTTCGGATAATTTTCCTTATTTTTCCATGAAAACATATGTTGTGACCCCTCATTAGAACTGTCTCGGCAAGATGGTTCTAATGAGGGGTCACAACATGTTTTCTTCGAGAAATAAGAAAACTTATCTCCGATGTATCACTGTTAGTTACCCCGTCTTATCTTGAGCTCTGAATTTGAAACTTTTCCTGGTAGAAACCTTTGTTTGCTGTTACAGAAGAAATGGCACAATCAGTCAGAACTCTTACTGATGAAGAAAAGGAAAAGCTTGCAAAAGATGGAACCTTGGTTTCAGAGTTTAAGCGAAACAAATTTGAAAAGGAGGCTCAGAAAAACTGGGACATATTTTACAAGAGAAACACAACAAAGTTCTTCAAGGACAGGCACTGGACAAGAAGAGAGTTTGCTGATCTGGTTAATTCTTATAGCCAGGTATACACAAGCAATGCTCCAGATCAGAAAGGATAACAGGATAATTAAGGGATAATTTTCCATAAATAAGAAATATAATGTGACCCCTCATTAGAAATGTCTCAGACACTTCTAATGAGGGGTCACAACATGATTTCATTGAGAAATAAGAAAATTTCACCAAGAATTAGCCTCAAAACCACCCTTATCTGGATGGATGGATGACTTGCGATTTTACATCCTTTTTAACAGCATTTCAGTCATATAAGGACAATGAGTGGGTGATAATGAAAGGCTGTGTGCAATGGAACCCTGTTTACAACTGAAAAGATTCCCACCTACAGCGGGGCTCGAACCAGGGACCGCTAGATCAGCAGGCCAGCGCTTAAGCTACTGAGCTACTGGGGCTCCACCTTATCTGGAGCTTGGACATGTTGTGACAAGCTAAATGGGTGCATAACAGCCATGCAAACAGAAAGACTGAGACCAGCCTGCAAATCTATGCAGTCTGATCAAGGCCTTTGCTGTTTGCACATGCCATGTATGGACCCTAAGGTAGCTATACGCACAAAACGAATGCCCTATCTGGACTGCACAGATTTAAAGACTCATTTGATTCATCGATGGTCACAGAAGCGTTCAGTCAAAGATGGGCCCCATTGATGACTTACTGCTTCTGTGCTGATTGACGACTCACTGGGCACAGAAGCGTTAAGTCATTGATGGTCAGCCATCTATTTGTTTGACGTGGTTTGTATGACTGTAACAAGCTGTTACACAATAAAATGTTACTGTAAGTACTTAGCTATAGAATGGGTTTTCTATCTTTGAATGACCCCAGATATGGTATGTAAATTATAGTTGTTTTGCTATAAGATGGGGTTTTACCTTCCAAAATGACCCCAGAAATGTAAGTCGGTCATATCAGTTCCGGTATAAGATTGAGGTTTCCCTTCCGAAACAATCTGAAAAATCTGCATCCATCTTGCAAGACAGATCTAGATTTTTTGGGTTGTTTTTGAGAGGAGAAACTCAATCTTATAGCCACAGAAGTGCACGTGCAAACAGAGAAGCTGCTGATTAACCTACCCTTCTGCATTTTCTAACTAGTACATTTTAATTGTTTTACCAGAGTCAGTCCAGATGCACCCTGGAATTTGCATTATGGGTTGCAATTTTCACCCCACAATGTTGTGTGTGTATCACTGTGGGTTGCAACCCACTTTGGTTGTTGGCACTGTCCGTTGGCACTGTCCATTGGCCCAGCTCTTGCATGACCTATATGGTTTTGATTTAGGAGTGTAGATACAAGCCTTATGAGGTACCTTTTAGGGCATGCTGTTTCATAGAATGTCCCTAGTCAAAATTCAGGTTAGGGTGCACCTCATAATCTGTCCAAACTCAGACACTTGGACACTGTCCGTCACTTGGACATTTTTGTCTATAAAACCTGTAGGATGCACCCCACTTTTCATGAAATATGTCCATTTCAGTTTGAACAGTGCCTTGTGAGTTGCACCCCCTTAAGTCAAAATGACCCCACAAAACACCATTATCTTCACGAAACAGCCTACAAGGTACCTCTGGTAAGAGCCTTAAATTCTTACTTTTGTTAGCTCTGTACCCGGTAGGGAAAAATTATTTCGACCCTAACAGTATACAGATGAAAATGCAAAGTTATTGAAGGACTTTTTTTAGGCAAACGTCAACCAAAGTAATTGTTTACTTCTGACATCATCAAGGCACAAATTTGCACTTCAAGATGTTAGTAGGTTGATTTATCACAATTTTTCATGCAAAACTGCTTCTTATTCACTTAGAGGGGAAAACGTTAACGTCTTGTTAGAATTCTAGATAGAAGTAAGAAGTCATTATCACACCTGTTAACTATGTTTTCAAGGGTGTTACAAAATGAAAATGAGCTGTTACGAAATGAAAAGGAGTCATATTTTCCCAAGGATCTAGTCATTGTGGCTAAACAAATTTGTTTAGCCACATTAACAAGGTCATTAGGGAACTATGACTCTTTTTCGTTTCGTAACTGCTCTTTTTCGTTTGTTATCAGCCTTTGTATATACATAGTTAACCAGGGATGAAAATGTTTGAGATGACAAAAACCCAACCCTTATGATTTTATTTAGAAATTACAAAAAAATTAAAATGCGAAGCTCTGTAATATTTCAGGAACCACTTGTGATATTTGAAGTTGGTTGCGGTGTTGGTAACTTCATGTTTCCTTTGATTGAGGATGACAAGAACCTGTATTTTTATGCCTGTGATTTCTCTCAGAGGGCAGTCCAGTTTGTAAAGGTAAGCTTCAGGATATACTGTTAAGGTGAATTGGTACACTTTCAGGGGAAGCAACTCTGCAATTTTCTTTTTGCCTCACTTTGCAATGGGGGTCAACTCTTCAAGGAAAGAATTTGCTCCTATAGGAGCAAATTCTTTCCTTTAAGGGTAGACCCCATTTTGGAAGGGCTCTTTCCTCCAGGGTAGCAAACAGGAAATCACAAAGTTATTTCCCTTGATAATGTACTCATATAGCTCAATAAGGTGTCATAAGTTTATAACCCCATGTATTGAGGAATTAACTCTTACCTCACTTATCAATTCTTCTGCATCTGGATGTGTTGGCCAAGGGTTAAATGCTCTGGACCCACAATCCAGACGATGCAGGTTTGATTTTGGCAAAATTTTTATTCTTCTCTAAGCACTAGATTATTTCGTCCTCCTATCATCATCTCACTAATTTCCCATAAAAGGATGGATTTCGATGAGATGTCCAGATCACTTCTGTTGAGTTTTTAAACTTTTGCTGTAAATTTAGACCGTTGGGGTACTTTGGTGCTGGTCTAATTGAGGTATAAAAGACATTTTCTGTTATATTGGCTTTCATTATAACGAGGATTGACTGTAATTTTATGACCTTCTGCTCATGGTCTAGTTGATAAGAGCACTGACTCTTAAACTTTAGGTATCTCACCCCTGTGGGTTTGAGCCTTTCTCAGTGCACTAGTGGAAAAGCTACAATCTTTTAGGGAAAATCAGGTGTTTTTTCCCTGAGGATTCTGTTTTTTGCCAACACGGAATTCAATAACTTGAGAATAATTATTTGTCTGAGAAAATCTGAAGTTTCTTTTGAAAGATGTCATTGAAAAATTGAAGAGCATGTCAAACACTGTTTGCCATGCTTTGATACAAATGACATCATACATCTGTTACCATGATAGCAATTTACATATGTGGATTACCAACTGTTATACTAAGTACCCTGGCAGAGGGATGTCACAATGATGTCACTTTGACAACAATATGAACTCTCTGTTGCTATGGTAGCAGATGTATGATGTAACTGGTATCAGAGCATGGCAAGAGTGTTTGCCCTGCTCTGCCAATTTTTCAAAGACAATTACAAACTGAAATTCTTTCAATAGAAACTTCAGATTTTTAAAAAAAATATTCTCAAGTCATTTAATTCCATGTTGTTAAGTGGAACATTCCTGAAAGGGCCCTAATATTCAAATAATAAAAAAAAAAAATTGATTTCTCAACTGTTAACCATTACAGGAGAATCCATGTTATGATCCTAGCTGCTGCACAGTATTTCATTGTGATATTGTCAATGATGACCTGACCAATCAGGTACCAGAGGAAGTGGTTGACGTGGCAACCATGATTTTTGTTCTGTCAGCCATACATCCAGACAAAATGGAAACTGCTTTAAAGAAAGTTTACAGGGTAATTTTATCATCATCTCTTTTACAGATTCATAATCCAGAGATTGGGGGTTTTGATTCCTGCTAAAATTGCGATTATTGTGTGGCCCAGAGATCTGGATAAAGCAAGACATGTATTTGATATTTTTTGTGACTTCTCTATGTGACCTGCGACACGCCAAAACGAACAAACTGGCATGTGCACCTAGCAATGACTCAGATCGGCCTAGACAGTTGCCCATTCTAATCATAGTCTTTGCTGTCGGCTTGGAGCCAGCTGAGATCCTCAACTACTTCTTAAATAAACATCTAAAAGCTCTGAGCAGACTGGGGGGTTGCCCACTTTGTTGGTTTTGTCGTGTTGCAGCTTATATATTGTAACAAGAGGGCCAAGAGGCCCTGAATCGCTCACCTGACCAAAAAGGTTAAAGGTCAAACAAGGGTCATCATTTAACAAACCTGATAGTTTGCAACCACTTTCAAATGGTTTTGAAGAAGATTTTTGAATATTTTCTATGTATTGCTATGGTTCAAACCCTGGACCCCCTGGGGCAGGGCCATTTTGGACCCTGGGGCCATCATTTGAATAATTTTGGTAAAGGACCACTAGGCAATGCTACATACTAAATTTCAAGCATCTAAGCCAAGTGGTTCTGAAGAAGAAGATTTTTGAATATTTTTCTATGGTTCAAATCCAGGACCCCCTAGGGTGGGGCCATTGTAGACCCTGGGGTCATCATTTGAACAAACTTGGTAAAAGACCACTAGGCAAAGCTACATACCAAATGTCAAGCATCTGAGCCTTGCGGTTCTGAAGTAGATGATTTTTTAAAATTTTTCTATATATTTCTATCGTTCGAACCTGGGACTCCCTGCCCCGGGGCCATTTTGGACCCTGGGGCCACCATTTGAACAAATTTGGTAGAGGACCATTAGGCAATCCTACATACCAAACTTCAAGCATCTGAGCCAAGTAGTTCTGGAGAAGAAGATTTTTAAGTATTTTTTAGATTTGAACCAAAGACCCCCTGCCCAAGGGCCATTTTGGAACCTGGGGCCACCATTTGAACAAACTTGGTAGAGGACCACTAGGCAAAGCTACATACCAAATTTCAAGCATCTGAGCCAAGCAGTTCTGGAGAAGAAGATTTTTAAGTATATTTTAGTTTCGAACCCAAGACCCCCTGCCCAAGGGCCATTTTGGACCCTGGGGCCACCATTTGAACAAACTTGGTAGAGGACCATTAGGCAATGCTACATACCAAATTTCAAGTATCTGAGCCAAGCAGTTTTGGAGAAAAAGATTTTTTAAGTATTTTTTAGTTTCGAACCCAAGACCCCCTGCCCCAGGGCCATTTTCGACCCTGGGGCCACCATTTGAACAAACTTGGTAGAGGTCTACTAGACAATGCTTCATACCAAATATCAAAGCCCTAGGCCTAGCGGTTTCAGAGAAGATGTCATTTATAGCCAATTGTTGACGACGCACGACGCACGATGGACGACGCACGACGGACGACGGACACTTAGTGATCACAATAGCTCACCCTGAGCCTAAAGGCTCAGGTGAGCTAAAAATTGTTAAAAATGGGACACCCAAAATTATTACCTCAGTTGTCCTAAAAATGGAACGATGTGGTTTTATGATACAATAGTGCCTCCAAAAGATGCAGATGAAATGGCAAGAGTATATACCCTGCAGTCTGATCTGGGTCTGTGCTCTTTGCTAAGACTTATCTGTCTCAACTCTTAGAATATTCGTGGTACACATATATTGTGAACCAGTATTAGAATTGGCTCACAGAGGCAGGCTGGACGAGGCTTCACAGCATATATCTTTGTGCAGAATTAAGAAAAAGATTCCAAACTGTCGTTAAGGTGATTGGTAGGCCGGCAACCCGACCGTAGGTATTCAGACAAACAGAACCTATTGCGGTGTTCTCGGGTGAGGGTCAAACTAAATATCGAAGAGATCGGAACACCCAAATGGTTCGGGGTTAGGTGATTGGGTACACTTACGTTGAAGCAACACTGCCATTTTTATTTTTTTCCTCACATCTAAGTGGGGGTCAACTCTTAAAGGAAAGGATTTGCTCCGAGGGGAGCAAATTCTTTCCTTTAAGAGTAGACCCCTATTTGGAATGGTTTCATTACTCAGGGAAGCTAACAGGAACTCACAAAATTTGTCTCCCTGTGAAAACATTGTGGAAAAACATTGTGCTGTACCCATAGACATTAAATGCATGGCTAAAGGGCAACAAAGTCTTTCTGTTTAGAGTTGACCCCTTTGAAAATGACTGAGAAGGATCATTTCTTTTGCCCATTAGCTTGAAACAAACCAAACACTGTTGAAAGGCCTCAAAATTGCAAAACATTTTCCCATCTGTCTGTCCAGTTTTCTGAAAATTTTGACATTTTTAAAATATTTTATACAGACTTTAAAGCCAGGTGGATGCTTGCTGATACGAGACTATGGTTTGTATGACCACGCCATGCTGAGGTTTGCACCAGGCCACAAACTAGCAGAAAATTTCTATGTCAGACAGGATGGTACCAGGGCATTCTATTTCTCTCTAGGTATGTTGAACAATTTCGTAAGAGGCATAGATGCAACAAAAGTACGTCAAACTTTTGTTTGGTTTAAATATAATTTTATTTCACAAAATGAACATTTAACGTGGCATGCATAGTAATTTTACAAAACAATAGGATCAGAATGGAAATGGTAGTTACAATCAAATCTGTTTTAAAGACCATCTCTATTAATCAAAAGCATGTCTAAAAGGGGCAAAAGGCAGCCTGGCTTACATCCCAAAGTACCGTAGCTTTTGTTGTAAGCTAGTATTTGCTTTGAGTAAGCCGGTTTTGCTCTTAGTTTAAAAATACATGTATTTTATTTTCAAAAATGTACATTACAACATACACATAACACAATTACACATAGTAATAGGATCAGAATGAAAGCTGATAGCTTATATAGCTCTTCTCACTAAGTTCTCAGTACATTTTTAGCTCTCCTGAACGAAGTTCAGGAAGAGCTATTGCACTACCCCCGGCGTCGGCGTTAGCAAAATGTTAAAGTTTTATGTTAAAGTTTTTTATGTGATGGGCAAGGCGCTGTCAGGCGAGCTATCCTGTCCCTGTGACAGGTCTTGTCTATCTTTATGTGGTTGCTTATATTTTCTTCAGAGATGCTAGAAACATTGATGAGGTCATCAGGATTTGAAGTGTCTAGTAGTGAATATATTCAAAGACAAACAGTGAACAGGAAAGAAGGCCTTGAGGTGCCAAGGATATTTGTTCAAGGAAAGTTTGTCAAGCCTTCTAAAGAGTGTGATCAACTCTCAGGATGTGAGCCACTGAGTAGCAAATGTTTACAATGTGATAGACTTGTCAGTCAGCCTGTTGGAATGAATCAGGAGTTAGAAAATAAAGACCTAAATGAAGATGGAGCAAGTCATAGTTATAGAGAAAATTCTGAAATAAGTAACGACTTACATACTGAGTGTAAAACTGATTTAAGTCAAGAGGAAATAGAGGATAAGCTATCTACAGATTGTAGAACTGGTCTAAGCCATCAACAATATGCAGATGAATTTTCTGAATTGTTATTAACAGAGAAAAATGAAGGAATATTACATACAGGAAATGATGGAAAATTGTAGCATCACCTGGGCCCAGTTGTTCAAAACTAATGACACCATTTGTTGAAGAGACATTAAAGTTTCAAATATATTGCACACAAAAACAAAGCTATTTTTTGCCAAAAAATGTGAGAAGTTTTTGCAGTGCAAAAGCTCTTCTCATTTTTTTTCAGCAAAAAAATAAAGACACTCAATTTTATAGGTACTAGGAGACTTAACGAAACCTTACCTAACGACTTTGTTAAGGTAACGATGCTTTGAACAACTTGGCCCAGAGCTCTAGATAAAGTGGGATTTTTGATGATAAAAAATTATTTCTGAAATAATTGCCGAAATGTTGTTTATTTTCCATTCCAATTTATGCTGTGGTCCCTTATTATAACTGCCTCCAAGAGGCAGGTCTAATGAAACAACAATAAACATAGGTTGTGGTCACTCATGAGAGCTGCATCAGTGAGGGACTTCTGATAAGGGATAGAACATTATGTGTTAACAGAGAAATCAGAAAAATTATACAAGTATAATCACCAAAATTCTATCATATCTGGAGCAGTGACCACATATAAAGCTATAGAAAGTGATAATTCTTTACAATACAGTATAACAACAGCTTACTGTAATAGCATGAAAAATCATTTAGCAAATGCCATGCACTGGTAAGCAGTCAGTGGATATTGATAATAAATCAGAACACTGTTGGTCTTACATCAGGGGAATGCATGCACCATCACATATTTTTGCTGTTTTTTTTTCAAAGGGAGACAACTTTATAAAATTAAGTTTGTTGTATTGGCTTCCATGTATGAAGAGCACCCACTCAAAAGACAATGGCCAGAGTTGCACATTCCATTACTGGTCGTGAACAGACTCAGTGAAACCAAATCTGCTATTTTCATTCCTTCGTGTACTCGTTGCTTCCAGAGAATCTAACTGTTTAGAACTTTTATCCTCTCTACAGCTGGAGTTGTGCTGTGTGTAGGCCGTAAAACGTCTCTGCATACATTTTCACTGTGTGCAGTGGAACCCCGTTTATGATTGAAAAGATGCCCGCCTACAGTGGGGCTCGATCCTGGTACCGCTAGATCAGCAGTCCAGCGCTTAACCCACTAAGCTAAATTATGTAGGCATTTGTGACCTACAATTTTGCCTTACCATGCTTACATCATCCATAGTGCAGATTATGTTTTATTTACATCCTTTGAGATCAGAGGATAGATTCTGAGAAATCTAAAATTTAAGATTGATTTAGACTATTATTCTAGATCATCGTCTTTTATATTATTTGCATCCTTTTGAAACTAATCAGTCTTTGAATCGACTGCCCAATTGAAATTAAGAAATTGCAGTATGCTTTTTTCTGGTTTCTTCACGAGATATTGTCAGGGTCACTGACGAGGCTTTATTAGCCGAAACTACATAGTCTGGCCCATGGTCCTACTTCTGTATGTATTCTCTGCTCTGGAAGGAACTTTTTAAGATTTTGATTTTACTGGCATCAGGATTTACTTTATATGATGAATGAAGGTCTGCGTCAATCAGTTGTATCTAATTGTCTCAAATTTTACCTTATATTTTATACATGCTATAGGGTAAAAAATGTTTTAAGGTGTATTGAGAAGCTTTGATTTAAATACCCACAACCAGTGTTCTTCAGTTTTTACTCTTTCCCTGTTTGTTTCATGACCTATTTTGATCACTTCTGGAAAATTGTAAAATTGTAATTCCTAGGGGTATCAATCAAGATTAATATGACACTGCACACAATATCTCATCATGGAGCTCTATGAGAATATCAGAGCTGTAGTAATGAATGGGTTTCATTGATAATTCTGAGACATTTTATTTTCTTTATGTGAATGTGTACACTTTCTGGGAAAGCAGCTCTACCTTTTTCTGTCTTTGCCTCCTTTCTCAGTGGGAGTCAACTCTTAAGGGAAGGAATCAAAAGTCGCCAGACTTCCTTCTGAATCCCTTTGTATAAACGTATGTTCTATTAACCATTGTCTGTACATAAGTGTATGATGTTTATACAAATAAACAAAGTTTAAACTAAGGGAAGGAATTTGCTCCTCTAGGAGCAAATTTTTCCTTTAAGAGTAGACCCAATTTTGGATAGGCTATGTCATCCAGGGAAGCAAAGAGGAAGCTGTTAAAGTTGCTTGCATTTGTTAAAATGATATAACAACATGGACATGTACCCGAACACTTTAATTCTCAATTAAAATTATGCACCATGGCATCACATTAGAGCTGCCACAGTCAACATGGAAACATAGTTGAGCTGCAACACAACAAGACCAACAAAGTGGCATATGCACCCAGCAATGACTCAGATCAGCCTGGGCATCCGCCCAGTCTAATCTGAGTCTTTGCTATCTCCATGGAGTTAGTTTAGACCCTAAGCTACCTGACGAGGAGCCTAGGTAGCTCAGTGAGTTAAGCGTTGGCCGACTGATCTAAGTGACGCGGGTTGGAGCCCTACTTTAGGCGAGAATGTTTTCTACCATAAACAATGATTCATTGCACACAGCATTTCATTATCACCCTCCCATTGTCCTGATATGACTGAAATACTATTGAAAAGTATGTAAAATCACAAATCATCTGTTCATCCCTTAGCATAGCAAAGACTCTGATCAGCTGAGCAGATGTCCAGGTTGGTCTGACTTTTTGCTCAGCAAACATGCCACTTTGTTGGTTTTGTGGTGCTGCGGCTCAAATTTTGATTGTCCTACATTAAACACACCTTGATGAGGTGGGTGTGATGAAAGGTCAAAATATGTTTTCTTGAGAAGTAAGAAAAAATATCTGAGAATTATCATTACCATCTTAACTGAAGCTCAAAAAGTATGAAAGAATCTAGTCTGGTTCTACAGTGACCCACAATTTTAAATCTGGATCAGGCAAGATTTTTGGATTACTGTTTTTTTTTTTGTTGCACCACTCATGGTAATGGGGACATTCTTGAGAAACCTGAGTGGCTCATGAGGCATTCATGCTGTTTCTGTCTTGATTGATTGACAGATGAACTCGAATCAGATAAGATGATTTTAGCTGCGTGTGCAAGACGTTAGTATGGCGCCATGTACCCATAATTCCAGTTGTACAGGAAAAGGCATGGCATATTAGCAGAGGAGTCATGCACTGTAGTCACACACTAGAAAAAATCATGAAGGGAGGGGCTACATGTGCGGTTCAATTTATCATGGGGGCCAGGTTTGTGCCCGGTGTCATATTATATTTTGTCCCGCCTAAAAAGTGACCCGCGGGTCATTATATTATGACCCGCGGGTCAAAATATTATTATAATATTTTGACCCCCCCCCCCTATAATATTTTGACCCGCCCCCATGAAAAAAATGAAAATTGAGGAAAGTATATGTAAGACCTACAGTAACCAAGCAAATATCATATACAATATTAATCCGCTGCTCCTCCTCATTTTGAAAAATCTGTAGGGGGGGGGGGGGGTCAAAATATTATAGCTATAATATTATGACCCGCCCCACTTGAAATTAAAAGTTTTAATGGTTTCGTGGTACTATTCATTTGTTAATATCTGTTATGATAAAATTAAAATTCAAACACCATCAGATTTTCTGTTTCATAATTAGAATACTTAAAATGCTGATGATGGGTGTGAGTGAGGGTGGGGGGGGGGGGGGGGGGGGGGGGGGTCAAAATATTATAGCTATAATATTTTGACCCGCCCCCATGAATTAAATGGAGATTCAGGACAGTATATATAAGACTACCATAATCAAGCATGAAATACAATTACAGTTTACAGCTCCTCCTCATTTAAAAAAAAAAACAGTCCAGCATAGTTGTCTGGTTGGGTGGGAGTAGGGGGGGGGGGTGGGTCAAAATATTATAGCTATAATAATTTGACCCGTCCAACATGAGAGTTAGATGGGTCTTTTGTCGTTGTTTCACTGGTTTGTTTAGAATTAAAACTTTAAATATCATCTGATTGTCTTTCCTATAAGTCAAAGTACTTCATAGCTAAAGATTGACATGAGGGGGGGGGGGGTCAAAATATTATAGCTATAATATTTTGACCCGCCCCCATGAAAAAAAAATGGAAATAAAGGAAAGTTTATGTAAGTTTATGTACAAGAACCAAGCAAATATCAAATACAATATTAATTTGCTGCTCATCCTCATTTTGAAAAATCTGTAAGGGGGGTTGGTGGATGGGGTTGGGGTCAAAATATTATAGCTATGATATTATGACCCGCCCAACTTGAAATATTTCATGGTACTATTCATTTGTTGATATCTGTTATGATGAAATTAAAATTCAAACACCATCAGATTCTCTGTTTCATCATTTCATTAGAATACTTAAAATACTGTTGAGGGACATGAGGGGGGGGTCAAAATATTATAGCTATAATATTTCGACCCGCCCCCTCCTAGACCCATCCTTTACATATGAAGGCTTATAGCTCTGGAAATGACAATCACATAGTGTTTTTAATTTAAATTCTGTCACAACAGATATAAGGAAACCAATAGAAGTATGGTAAATGGTCTATTTAACTCTCAAGAGGGGCGGGTCAAAATATTATAGCTATAATATTTTGACCCACCCTCTCTCAGATCCATCTTAAGCCTATGAAGTACTTACACTTATAGGAAAGACAATCAGATGATACTGGAATTTTTAATTCTAGTAGAATAGTGATAAACAAACTAGTGAAATAACGACAAAAGACCTATTTAACTCTCGTGAGGGGCGGGTCAAAATATTATAGGTATAATATTTCGACCCCCCCACCAACCCCTGACCCGACCTTCGCATATGAAGTCTTATAACATTGGGACTAACATTCAGATAGTTTTTTTGATTTAAATGTTATCACAGCTGATCTTAAGACACCAGTGGAACTATAGCTGAAGGCCTTTGTAACTCTGAAGAGGGGCCGGTCGAAATATTATAGCTATTATATTTCGACCCGCCCTGTCTCAGAGCCATCTTTACTATGTGAAGTACTTATAACAACAGAAAATGCAATCAGATGGTATTTAAATCTCAAATTCTATCACAATAGATATAAACAAACCAATGCCAATATGGTAGAGACATATTTTACTCTGAAGGGGGGGGGGCTTTAATATTTCGACCCGCCCCCCTCCTAGACCCATCCTTTGCATATATGAAGGCTTATAGCTCTGGAAATGACAATCATATAGTGTTTTTAATTTAAATTCTGTCACAACAGATATAAAGAAACCAATAGAAGTATGGTAAATGGTCTATTTAACTCTCAAGAGGGGCGGGTCAAAATATTATAGCTATAATATTTTGACCCACCCTCTCTCAGATCCATCTTTAGCATATGAAGTACTTATACTTATAGGAAAGACAATCAGATGATATTGAAATTTTAAATTCTAGTAGAATAGTGATAAACAAACTAGTGAAATAATGACAAAAGACCTATTTAACTCTCGTGAAGGGCGGGTCAAAATATTATAGGTATAATATTTCGACCCCCCCCCCCCCCCCCCCCCCCCCCTTCCAACACCTGACCCGACCTTCGCATTTGAAGTCTTATAACATTGGGACTTACAATCAGAATTTTTTTTTGATTTAAATGTTATCACGGCTGATCTTAAGACACCAGTGGAACTGTAGCTGAAGACCTATGTAACTCTGACGAAGGGTGGGTCAAAATATTATAGCTATAATTTTTTGACCTACCCTCTCTCAGCTGATCTTAAGACACCAGTGGAACTATAGCTGAAGACCTATGTAATTCTGACGAAGGGCGGGTCAAAATATTATAGCCATAATGTTTTGACATCCCCACTCCCTTACCCATCCTTTACATATGAAGACTTGTAACATTGGGACTAACATTCAGATAGTTTTTTTTATTTAAATGTTATCACAGCTGATCTTAAGACACCAGTGGAACTATAGCTGAAGGTCTATGTAACTCTGAAGAGGGGCGGGTCGAAATATTATAGCTATTATATTTCAACCCGCCCTGTCTCAGAGCCATCTTTACTATGTGAAGTACTTATAACAATAGGAAATGCAATCAGATGGTATTTAAATCTCAAATTCTATCACAATAGATATAAACAAACCAATGCCAATATGGTAGAAGACATATTTTACTCTGAAGGGGGGTGGGGGGGTCAAAATATTATAGCTATAATATTTCGACCCGCCCCCCTCCTAGACCCATCCTTTGCATATGCAGGCTTATAGCTCTGGAAATGACAATCACATAGTGTTTTTAATTTAAATTCTGTCACAACAGATATAAAGAAACCAATAGAAGTATGGTAAATGGTCTATTTAACTCTCAAGAGGGGCGGGTCAAAATATTATAGCTATAATATTTTGACCCACCCTCTTTGAGATCCATCTTTAGCCTATGAAGTACTTATACTTATAGGAAAGACAATCAGATGATATTTAGATTTTTAATTCAAGCAGAATAGTTATAAACAAACCAGTGAAACAACGAGAAAAGACCTATTTAACTCTCATGTGGGGCATGTCAAATTATTATAGCTATAATATTTTGACCCTCCCCCAACTCCCACCGAACCAAACAACTTTGCTTTTGCTGGACTGTTTTTTTTTAAATGAGGAGGAGCTGTAAACTGTAATTGTATTTCATGCTTGATTTTGGTAGTCTTACATATACTGTCCTAAATCTCCATTTAATTCATGGGGGCGGGTCAAAATATTATAGCTATAATATTTTGACTCCCCCCCCCACCCCACCCCACCCCCCACCCCCCCCCCCCCCCCCCCCCCCCCCCCCACTCTCACGCCCATCATCAGCATTTTAAGTATTCTAATTATGAAACAGAAAATCTGATGGTGTTTGAATCTTAATTTTATCAGATATTAACAAATAAATAGTACCATGAAAACATTAAAACTTTTAATTTCAAAGGGGGTGGGTCATAATATTATAGCTATAATATTTTGACCCCCCCCCCCCCCCCCTACAGATTTTTCAAAATGAGGAGGAGCAGCAAATTAATATTGTATTTGATATTTACTTGGTTACTGTAGGTCTTACATATACTTTCTTCTATTTCCATTTTTTTTCATGGGGGCGGGTCAAAATATCATAGGGGGGGGTCAAAATATTATAATAATATATTATCTGACACCGGTTAAGAGAATCTTGCTTCAGTTTTCAAGGAGCATGTTAGAAAGAACCTGGAAGCAAACAAGCAGATTTATGAATATCCTTCCAGTCAGCCTTTTGACACTGCTTACTGCAGTACTTTGCAATTTTACATCTTGAACATGTTTTCAGTTCCACCTCATATTTATCACACCCCCAGCAATTATTATTACACTTCACGAAATCAGGAACATCGGCTTTGTACTTTGTTTTCATGAGTAGGGTAATCATCTTGTAGTAGTCTTGAATCTGTGGTTTATTATGGGATACAGCAAATGCTTTGTCCTGATTGGTTAGTATCCATTTAAATAGTTTGATATTATGATCTTCATTCCCGAGCCGTTGTGTATATTTGTCACCAAGGAAATATTCATCGCTAGATTCAGTTGGTTCTTTATCAATATAATAATGTTGATTTTTCACCAAAAGAACTTCTTCTTCAGACATATGCTCTATAAATGTATTGTCCACAGTTTGACCATCAATACTTAACCATACATGAGGTATGGTGAAGTTCGAATAGCGAGTCGAACCATAGACTATTTTGGTCTCAATTCCAACTGCCTTAAAGCAACGCTGCAGAATGATACACACAAAGGCACAAGCGTTGGTCAGACGAAGTTGTTTTTGCAAATGATAGCTCTGAGATAAGATGGCATTAATGGTGTTTGCTCTCTCTGAAGTCGGTGGCAGCCCAAATGGATGTTTTGTGAAGTCAATCATCCTCAGGTTTCTGACTTCTGCAACAAATGTAAACAGAAAACATTTGTAAAAGTTTGAAGTTGTGATAGCTCGCATCTGCGAAGTTTTGTAAAAATATAGCTTTCATAAAACACTTCTTAAGTTCTATTATGAGAATTGTGAATTCAAAACTTCACAATTACCATAAAAATTCCAAAAATTGGGACACCTAAAAATAACCACAAATTGTCTTAAAATTGGAACAGTTTGGTTTTACAATGCAGTAATGTGTCTAAAAGATGCAGCTGGAATGGCAGACAGTGTAGACCCTGATTAGACTGCTCCTGGGAGCAGTCTGATCAGGGTCTGCACTGTTTGCTCAGATGTATCTGTCCCAATATTTAGAATGTTTGGCAAAACTGAGAAAGACTCAGATCAGCCTGTATGTCAGCAAAGTCAGTTCAGTCTTCCCTTTTCACATGCCATATTTATTCAGCCATAAAACAGTGTTTTGACATTCTCCGGAGTGACCCTTTTGACATTCTCAGGAGTGACCCCAAATATGTAAATTCTGCTGTAAGATGGATTTTCCCTTCCAAAACAATCCCAAAAATCTGTATCCATCTTATTAGATGGAAAACGATCCCAAAAATCTAGATCTGTTCTAAAATGGCAGATTAAGATTAGAATTCCAGAACAATCCTAAAAATCAAGATCTGTCTCGTTTGTTTTTGGTAATGTAGAAGTCCTTGATGAGTTAAATACTTCAGTATATAAAAATAAAACTCTGCATGAACTACCAAATTATTTCCCCTGATTTTCAATAGTTATGCAGCTGATGGGCTCATGATCTCCTGGGCGTAGGGTTTTGAAATTTGATAAATGGTATCCTCATGGAAAAATAGCTGACACATGCGGTCCCCCACCCTTGATTTATGCCCCTTTTTGGGGTTATTCCCTTTTAAAATAAAGGGATAAGTATCTAGTTAGCAAGATATCTTAAAAAGTATTTGAACTATGGCCTTGATACAATGTATTTGGTATACAATCAGGTAGAAAGAGTAGATTACCTTATTAACTGTTGGGAGAATGCGGTAAACTTTTGATAGAGTTATGGCCCTTGTTTGAATTTGGCATTTTTACAACTCTTGAACTGCTTGATCTAGGAAGATGATTTTGATATAGTAGCAGTTCTTGATGAGTTAAATATTTAAGTAAAGTTTAGGTTACTCCTTTCCAGACTTAAACATTCTAAAGCTGACACCTTTAGTGGCAAGCATATGTTTGGGGGCATAGTGTTTCACACACAATTTCTAGTTTTTATACCCCACCACACTTAAGTGGCAGGGTATTATGATATACCTTCCAGTGTCAGTCTGTCTGTCTGTACATGCTCACCATTTTTGATCGATAACTGGAGTATTTCTTCACAGAATTTTTTCAAATTTTGCATACATATTGTTATCAGGGATGAGTGGTATGGGATTGTTAATGGACAAAATCCGTCTATTCTTAACAGAGTTACTGCCCTTCTTCATATTGGAAAATTGGTTTCTGGCCTACTATTCCTTTACTGTTTATGATATTTGAATGAACCTTCATAAATATGTTTAACATGAAAGGTTACATATTGTGACTAATAACCGTCACTCTTACCTTTCCAGCTGGTGAGTTATCTGCCCTTGATTGATTGTAAAAATGGTTTTTGACCTGTATTTCCTATACTATATGGAATATGTGAACGAAACTTCACAGATATGTTTCACTTCAAAGGTTACATATTGTGACCAAGGACCATCACTCTTACCTTATCTCCTTAATATCTCCTAAACCAACTGTCCAATCTTGATCAAATTTTATGTGTAGCATTTTGGGGTGGGGGATTGACTGCGTAAGGTTTAAAGGCAGATTGGATTGGAACTGTCGTTGTCATGGCAACATGAGGTCCCATAGAGGTGGGAAGACAATATTAAAGAGGGGACAGGAATGGACTTTGCCAGCTCAACTAGGGAAGCTGAAAACAGGACATGGTGGAAAGGGATTATTTCGAAATCATCTGTGGTGCCAATGACAACCTAGTAAGGTTCTGGGATAGAATAGAATAGAAATAGACAATAAAACTGTTAATGATATTTGTGGGGAGGGCGGGGTTCAGGGTGCATTGTCCACAGAAGCCACAGCAGCTTTGCTGATGACAATGCACCTGGAGAGCTGATATCAGAAACGCAGGCATTAGATTTAATTGAGAATAAAATCATCTACTCGACATGATTTTATAGACATTTGTGTACTGTTCTACCAGCCAGTTAATGAAAAGATCTGTTTTAGATAGAAGCTGTCCCAATTTTTGTGTGCCATTTCCATGTCTTAAATGTCTTTAAGGTTTTGAATTTGAAAGAATAGAGTCTGAAATTTTAGGACTAATAGGGGTCTTGGGGGTGAAACCCTGCAGAACCCTAGACATTTTTAGCTCACCTGAGCCAGCGGCTCCTTGGGATCTTATAGTATAGGCATGCTCTGGCGTCCGTCGTCGTCCGTCAACAATTTACAACTACTTTTTCTCTGAAACCACTGGGCCGATTGTAACCAAATTTCATATGTAGCCTCCAGGGGTCTTAGGAACGCGAAGTTGTTCAAACGGTCTTGGTCACTTGACCAAGATGGCTGCCACGCCCATATATGGTCAAAACCTTAAATATCTTGTTCTCCAGAACCAATAGGCCGATGGCCTTGAAACTTGGTATATAGCATTGGGTGTGCGAGTAATACTAAGATTCTTCAAATTATGACCTTTGGTTGACCTTGACCTATTTTACGTTAAGTTCAAATTTGGCCGTTGGTGCTTTTATACGGGAAAATGCTAGATTATAAGATAGCTTGGAAACTGTGGAAGATTTTGGGCTAAAAATTGGTTTCTACAGTCATCTTAGTGAGTACATGAAGATTTATGAGTACAAGAGGTCAAGGTCATTCTTCTACCTTTGACCAAGAACTCTCATATTTTGGCAATTTCAAACAATCTCCTCCAAAGCCACTGGGCCAATTGAAACCAGATTTCATACAGCCTCCAGGGGTTGACGGAACAAAAGTTTATTCATACGGTCCAGGTCACATGACCAACATGGCCGCCATGACCATATATGGTAAAACCTTTAAAAATCTTCTCCAGAACCAACTGACCGATGGCCTTGAAACTTGGTATGTAGCGTTGGCTGCTTGAGTACTATTAAGATTGTTCAAATGATGACCTTGGGTTGACCTTGACCTCTTTACGGCAAGGTCAAATATGGGAAAATGCTAGAACATAAGATTTTATGGAAAGTTTGAAGATTTAGGCCTAAAATTGGTATATGCAGTCATCTTAATGAGTACATGAAGATTTGTGAGTACAAGAGGTCAAGATCATTCTTTGACCTTTGACCCAATACTCTCATAGTTTGACAAACTTTTTAAAAGTAAAAGTAACCAAAAATCATATAGAGCCTTCAGGGGCTGAGAGAAGGAAAATTTCTTCAAATGGTGCGGGCCAGATGATCAACATGGCCGCCATGCCCATATATGGTAAAAAAAACCTTAAAAAATCTTCTTCTCCAGAACCAACGGCCTGATGGCCTTGAAACGTGGTATGTAACATTGGGTACCCCAGTACTATCAAGATTGTTCAAATTATGACCTTGGGTTGACCTTGACCTTTTTTACGGCAAGGTCAGATATAGGAAAATGCTAGAACATAAGATTTCTTGGGAAGTTTTGAAGATTTTGGGCTAAAAATTGGTTTCTACAGTCATCTTAATGAGGTCATGAACAATTATGAGTACAAGAGGTCAAGGTCATTCTTTGACTTTGACCCAGATCTCACATATTTTGACATTTTCAAACATTTCCTCAAAAGCAAAGGGCCAATTGTAAAATCATTTCATATAGAGCCTCCAGGGGTTGATTGAACAAAAAATTGTTCAAACTGTCCAGTTTACATGACCAGCAAGGCTGCCATGACCATATATGGTAAAAACCACTCCAGAGCCAATTGACTGATGGCCTTGAAACTTGGTATATACCATTGGGTACTCCAGTACTATCAAGATTGTTCAAAATGATGACCTTGAGTTTACCTTGAGCTTTTTTGCAGCATGGTCAAATAAGGGAAAATGCTAGAACACAAGATTTCTTGGAAAGTTTTGAAGATTTTGGCCTAAAAATGGTATACATGGTTGTTTTAATGAGAACTTGAAGATTTATGAGTACAAGAGGTCATGGTTATTCTTTGACTTTTGACCCAGATGTCTCATATTTTGACAATTTCAGACATAAGAAAAAGCCACTTTACCAATTGCTCAGGTGAGGGATTCAGGGCCTCATGGCTCTCTTGTTTTAGAAATAAAGACTGAGGGAAGAATTTTGACCCCCCCCCCCCCCCCCCCCCAATATACCAAATAAAATATATGACCTCCCCTGCTCCAAGGCTTATTGATAACCCCACCCCGACCCCAAAAAATTCTGACCCCCTCTAAATGCACCCGGGCCCCCACCTGATAATAAATGACTCGTCCCTAAGTACTTAATGTCATTAAACACATACCTGTTCTTTTGCTCTGCTGAATATTCTGTACTTGAGCAAGCCAGTTCCGTATTACTCCATTGATAATTTTCAAAAATTTAAATCAGGTCACCCAGATAAGGCTGATAAATAGCTGAAGAGTCCCTCAAGCATATCAAAGATATGACAGGCTATTGTTATTTTGTCACAGTTAGATTGTTTGATAATTTACATCCCATTATGAGTTTTACAAACAATGGAATCACTATTTAAATAAATATTCAAATAACTGTAACATCACTCTATAAAGTATATTTTTTTCCATTTTTCTTATTTTTTCATCCTTTTTAATCTTTTGCATCAATTGGTTTTATTAGGTCAAGCTATTAAGCTGTTTTTAGCTATCAGTTATATCTTGCTATCAAGATAATCAAGATTAAAGATGGGAGGGGGAGGGCAGGTGCAGGGAGCAGGGGCTACTGTTTCAGGAGGGTTAACTTCCACAGTGTCATGATGTCTCTTGGTTTGGATGGTATCAACAACCTCTTGGTCTTTTAATTTTGTGTCAGTTCCTAGTTAGTAAATTGAATTATGTGTATCATGTTTGGTCATGGGTAAATAAAATTTCACGCCTTTATATGAACAGGTAGCATTGTCTGACCTAAAAGTAAGTCTTGTTTTAAAATCATAATTCAGTCAGTATTCTCTAGATAGAAAATAAATAGTTACACTTCAGCAATATGTTCCACAATTATAAATATGTCAACACACACTGCTGATATATGATATTTTGAATCTTTATGTCATGTAAGAAGATATCTCTCAAATACTTTTAAGATATCTCTAGATATCTCCTTTTAATGAGTGGACATAGAAGTAGTAACAATTTTTAGTATAGAAATTGTGTCTGCTCCATAACTTTAAAACTGTTCAAGGTATTTTCATGAAACTTCACTCCAGACTTCACTTAGATAATATAAAGCACCATCAGATGATGTGCAGAGAACAAGGACTAAAACTGCTCTAAAATTTTTGATGGAATTATGTTCCCTATGTGAGACTTCACTCAAGTTGTCAAAGAACTTCACTATGATACTATCATAATTATCCCTGAGGCTATGGCTGCCCCCACCCTAGGGTTGTGTACATGAAAATCTATACCAAATAGATTTGAAACTCAATTTTCACTCACTTTTCTGAAACTTGCCCTAAGTGATTGATTTGTTATTAGCAAAATTTGGATATGCAAAACTGGAGATAGAGTTGGGCTGGGAGTGGGGTGGCATGGTATTTTTTTTTTCACATATCACAAAAATTGGAATCCATCTTTGGCCAGGTAAACCATCTCAGAATCTTCTAGTCTAGAGACTGAGAAAACCTTAATAATGAGGAACTGTACTGGTGTGTGTGTTTGAAACTTCATGATTCCCATGTCATAATCATTAGCCTCTGTGGATTGGATCATGGCCGTCGGAACAGGGGCGGCATTTTTGGCAATGATATATTCTCAAAATACATAATTTTTCGCCCAAATATTTTCGGCAATATTAGGTTTCCGAAATGCATAACTTTCATTCGATATCATAAATCGGACATTTTCACACCTTGCCGTTTTCATAACAGGTGTCAGTTAACTTGACGTGTTAATTGCCTACAGGCGTAAAGGATTAAAAATTACAACAGTGAGATTTTGATAGCATTGTGATTATCTTGTTAAAGTAAATATTGGCTTTATTTGACACCATCATTTGAGCCGCAAAGTGGCAAGTGCGCCACACCAAAGACTCTGACCAGCATTCGCCCAGTCTGAACAGAGTCTTTGCTGCTGCAAATGTGACTCTGTTGGTTTTATCGTGTCAGGGTTAAAACTGTTTTGAAATTAAGGCAGTTACTTTTGAGAAGTCGATAATTTAAGGTTGTAATCATTATATCTTCATTTCCTCCATTAATGAGCATAAATGCTGAAAACAACAAACTTAACATATATACGGCATTCGATATTTAAACGGGATATAACAAATTATTGAAGAAGATGCAGGTGGATGTGAATGCCAAGATAAAACAGCTCTTGGCATACGCATCAACCAGATCTTCTTCAATTTGTGCATGGCCTCTAGCACCCAAAAGAACCGGGTTCTTAATGTTTATCCCTCATTTATCATGATAATAAAGATTGAGGAACACTTAATTAACATGGTAAATGGGGGTTAAACAGCGCACATTCAGGACAGCATCTCCTGTATACCCCATACCCCACACACCCGCACGCCCCAAACAATATCTACAGAACCACACGACACGACCCCTCATTAAAGGTAGGTTCCTGAACTAAGGATACCAATTCTGTTCACAAAATAATTTTGTCTTTTTCTGTATGGTATTGAATACTCTTATTTTCCTGAAACTGTTGCTCCTGAGAAAACCGTTGGATTTTGTTGAAAATTGTCGTTTATCTCAGGTTTACTTTCTTTGGTTTAAGCAATGCCTTGGAATTCCAGTTCTAAAAATAATTTTGTCATATGCCTACAAGTGCGTAATTTCTAGCGTCATTCTCCAAATGGTCATGTTTTCTATTGTTGTGAGTTCTCCTAGAGGTCCCGGCATGGCGATTGGTTTAATACTAGCCCAGAATGCAATGCAGCATGGTGTGAGCCGGGTTATCTATTTTTGGCATGAACTAAAAATAGCACTAACTGGTGTGCGAAGCAGAGTTAGGGAACCCCTCGCAAAACGACTTATCAAATACTTTTGGCTTTACACTTTTTAGTGAAACTTATTTATTTCCTTGTTATAAGTGCTTTCCGATAATTTAGAAAAAAATCATGGAAATTATGATGCATTCCATACTCCAGGAACCAACCTTTAAAGCTGCTTCCTAGAGTCAGCCTGAATGAAGGTCCACAATTAGCAGTATGTGCGTTTCTGGATAAACCCAGAACCTCAGTACCAATACAAAAATCCAGGTTGACTCCCGTGTACTTCATTGCAGCCAAGTCGAGTGCGCAATGACTTATATCTACACGTCGCAGAACCACCTGGGTTGATAAATCATATGTGAAATGATAAAAACAAGATCCCCGGAAGCAGCAGCATCCAGAAACATTCTTATGTAAATTTCATGACATGACCTCGATCACCCAAAAGAACCCTCTTTAGGACGGCTCCAATGAGGGGCGAAATGTTACATGCTATATGACGAAGCTAGACCAACTCAGCCCTTAGATGATACTTGCTTCTTGCTGTGCTTTTGAATGGTTATAAATAAAAGAAACAACTAGCAGAGCATACTGACTAGCAGCCGAATACGAGAAAAGCACCGGGAGACATCTCTCTAAACCCCAAACAATCCCACCATTCACAAGCCGTGACCCCGCCCCCGCCCCCACCCTTTCACTGGAACTGCCTTGCCTAGGCACGCACCTCCTTTGAGAAATCAAGAACACATGAAGACAAACCTATCCCGGTACATCATCGATTAATTGCCAATACCGGCAAAGACAGGTCACCTCTTCATACACATAGCTAGTATGAAGTAGCTTTTTAAAAAGCTTCAGCATATAAAAAATCCGCCTCCCCAATGTCAAAATCGTTCCGACGCCCCTGTTGGATTTGTTGTAATATTAAATTCAACAATGAAAATTATACATTTGGATGAGAGAAACATGATAATTTAAAGGTTGGTTCCTGGAGTTTGGTCTGCATCATAATTTTGATGATTATCTTTCTAAAATGTTGGAAAGCAATTATAACAAGGAAATTAATAAGTTTCACTAAAAAGTGTACATCGGAAAGTATCAGACAAGTCATTTTGCAAGGGAATCCCTAACTCTGCTTCGCACACCAGTTAACGCTATTTTTAGTTTGCGCCAAAAATAGATTACGCGGCTGATCCCATGCTGCACTGCGTTTTGGCATAGTGATAACCCATCCACCATGCCAGAACCTCCAGAAGAGCTCACGGTGGCTGAGTATTGGTGGATATTAGGAGGTCACTGAGGGAGGATGAATAATCATTATTTATGAATCTCAGTGCCCTCTCCCTGTAGTAGTACAGCGGCATTAGTGTCACTTAAGAAGACCTCCCCCTGTAGTAGTGCAGCGGCATTAGCGCCACTTAAGACTTCCCCCTGTAGTAGCAAATGCCCTTTGGAGAATGACATCAGGAATCGCGCACATATAGATATATGACAAAGTTATTTTTAGAACTGGAATTCCAACACATTGCTCAAGCAAAGAAAATTAGCAAGTGAAAAACTACAATTTTCAACATTTGCAACATATTCATAAAAATAAGAGTATTTAATACTACATAGAAAAAGACAAAATTATTTTGTGAACAGAATTGGTATCGCTAGTCCAGGAACGTTTTCCATCAAAATACGTTGTACGATTATTGACCGAACCTTTATTGCGCTTCCGTTATTATTGTTAGATAGCTCTTCGATTTAAACCGGTTTCCAGGTAAAATAAACACGTCAGTAAAATATCCGTCGAAATTCACAGTGCTGCATATGTATCTGTATCTGTATATGTTGACGGTAGGACCAATTCTGGTACATGAACCGCGGGTGTGCGCACTTATTTACTAGTTATATAAGTGTGAACAGCTGTTTTAAAGCTGTCAACTGTCTCTGCGCGTATGTGGGTATCTGATAAGCAATTCCAGTCACTGATGGATTTCACAAAGTAGGAGTTACCAAACTGTTCTGTATTTGATGATGGCACTTTAAAGCATTCTGAGTTATTCAAAGTATGTCTTTCCACGATGTTTGAAGAGAAACAGTCTTGATGTAATTTAGCTCTGATTTGTCTTTTATTCCTAATTGGAGTTAATATCTTGTCAGCATTGATTGCCGGTACCATACCCCTTACGATTTTATATAGCATAACCAATCTTGCTTCTAGTCTACGTTGCTGTAGTGGTTGTAACTTCAGATCCTCAAGCATTCCACGAACACATCCATCAAATCTTGAATGATAATCATTTTTTATAAATCTGGCCGCCTGTCTTTGGATTTTTTCAAGAGATTGAATGTCCTGTTGTTTGTACGGATCCCAGACTGTCGCACCATACTCCAGTGTTGATCGAACAAGTGCTATATATGCTAACCTTTTACATTCAACTGGACAGTATTTTAAGTTCCGACGAAGGAATCCAAGTGTAGAATTTGCTTTTTTCACAATGTTAGTGATATGGGTTTTCCACTGTAAATCATTTGATATTGTAATTCCCAAATATGGACTTGAACTGACTTCTTGTAATATTTCACCATTTAGCTGATAGAAACGTGATGATTTTTGTCTAATGGATAGAATATAACATTTCTTAGCATTGAAACGCATGCCCCATTTGGCTGCCCATTTTTCCAATTCAATCAGGTCATTTTGTAGCGTTGTATGGTCGTTTTGACTTTGGATCTGTCTGTAGAGTAAACAATCGTCCGCAAAAAGTCGAACCTGGGATTTTACTGTATCTGGTAAGTCGTTTATATGACAAAGGAACATCAGGGGACCCAATACTGTCCCCTGGGGCACGCCCGACTCTACTGGAGCTGATTCTGAGTGTTCCCCTTCCACTACAACGTTCATCTGTCTGTCTTGGAGAAAAGAACTAAGCCATTTGTGTAAGCTTCCTCTAATTCCGTATGCATCCAACTTGTGCAGGAGCTTGTCGTGAGGCACTGTGTCGAAGGGATGTGTCGGATTCCAGCTCATGCATAGATTCAATCCCAAAGGTGACCGTAAGGTTTAGGGCCGAGTCATTTATTATCACGTTGGCAGGGAGGGGGCGAGGTACAGTCAAAATGTGGGGGAGGTAGGCAATTGTTGACATTTTTTTCTGTAAACTGTAATAAAGACGCCTGTTTCATAAATGCCTATGAGGATTTACACTGCACCCTTGAATCGTTGTTACATATTTATACAGTGTATGCAATTGTAGTTTGGACTATCTTTTTGTATGAAAGAAACTCCAGGGTCAAGAAGGACTTATATAATTTCTCTTAACTTCTTGTAAACAGAAATTCGGTTCGGTTATCCTTTATACCCCCAACCGAAATTCTAAGCTTTCTTGAGGACCATAGCTAAACATTCTTAGTTTGGTTGGCATTATGAATCGAGAGACAAGTTGATTCTGTGGCCCCCAAATTGTTCATTCTGAAATGATAGCTTTTTTGCTCCTGACATTTAAAGGAAAGAATTTGCCCTCTTTTTTCTGAAACATTTTTTCTGTAAGAGATGGCCCTATGAGAAATATCATATGACCATGACAGAGTTATTGCTCCTGGACGATCATTAGTACATACATTTATGTATTGTTTCATCTGACTGTAACTCAGTGGTAATATCTACACCTTAGATTCTAAAAAACAACAACATTTGTTGATTTATTTTGCAACTATTATCTGGGTTTTTCTTCTAATGACAGCTCTGTAATTACACTCAGTATCTTCATGAAGGACTACTTGCAATACTTTTTAATTTCCAGTTACTAATTTCTCGTGGTTTAAAGGTTGGTCCCTGTACTTTGGAATGCATCATAATCGTGATGAACTTTCATCCAAGTTGTTGGAAAGCACTTATATAAGGGAATTAATAAGTTTCACTAAAAAGTGTAAATCAAAAAAATATTAGAAAAGTTGTTTTGCAAGGGATTTCCTAACTCGGCTTCGCACACCAGTTAGCGCTATTTTTAGTTCGCGCCAAAAATAGATAACGCAGCTGATGTCATGCTGCATTGCATTTTGGGATAGTTTTAACCCATCCGCCCTGCCAGGACCTCTAGGAGAGCTCACGTCAAGGAAAAATGGACCTTTGGTGAATGGCATCAGAAATCGCGCACCTATAGACATAATAAACAAAGTTATTTTCAGAACTGGAATTCCAACAAAAGAAAATAAAGCAAAAGGGAAAACGACTATTTTCTTCAACATCTGACGAGTTTCTCAGTAGCAACAGATTCAGAAAAATGAGAGAATTCAATACTGCTCAGAAAAAGACGAAATTATTTTGTGGACATAATTGACATCGCTAGCCCAGGAACCTACCTTTAAAAGAAGACAGTTAAGACAATTAAGAAAAAGAAGAAATCTGAAAACATCAGACCGTAGTTGCGCCTCTGCTCGCAAATTTAGATATGTATGTACTACATCTATTTGTGTGTTTCTTGCGCATGCGTGTCAACTGAATACACAACCGGCTAACGGAATACACATCACAGCGAAGTGTCAACGAGAGTGAAAGGACACACTTTCGATGGAATGATGTATTTCGCTGTGTGTCTTTCAAGTTTCGTTGCATTAGTGCTTTATTTGAACACATTGGATGCAGATTTTGCATATGATGACAGGTAATAATCTGAATGATGTGTTATTTGAGTTGTAACGCAAAATATACAGGTAATTAGCCACTAATTACCCGCGAGAATTTAGAAGTGCGCTGACGGTGTGCAGTTCTGTTACGGTTGACTTATTCAGTCTCAAGAAATAAGGTTATTACAACCCATCGTTTGCGTCAGAGATGTTTATGCTTTTATGTGCAATATAACAAAGGCAGCAAGTGCCCAGGAGAAAAGGTGTCTTTGATAGAATCAGATCAGTCGCATTGCCTAGAGCTCCAGATAAGGTGGATTTTTGAGGATAATTCATGAATAATTTTCATATTTCTGAATGAAAATTTATGTAGTTACCCTTCATTAGAAACGTCTCAGCGAGACAGTTTTGAGGAGAGGTCACAACATATGTTATAGGGGTAAATTTGGTTGATTATCCCTAAATTATTCAGTTACCATCTTACCTGGAGACCGGGGCCGCAGCCACTGTATTCCAATCTTGCCATCTTGACGGCCATATGCAAGAAAAAAATGACTTGGATCAGACTGTGTGGTCAGGTGAATAGGCTAATCTTTTCAGGTGTCACAGCTCATTCTTACTCTTAGTCCAGGAGCATTAGGTTTTTGGTAAAATTGTATGAGAACACTTTCAGAGGAAGCTACTCTATCATTTTTGCCACCCTTTTCAATAGGGGTCAACTTTAAAGGGATGAATTTGCTCCTGTAGGAGCAAATTCTTTCCTTCAAAAGTAGACCTCTTTTTGGGGAAAGCTTCATCCTCCAGGAAAGCCAACAGGACGTCAGAATGGATGTAATGGAGGTAAAACATGGGGGTGTACCCATACTCTTTAAAGGTAGGTTCATGGACTAGCGATAACAATTATGTTCACAAAATAATTTCGTCTTTATCTGAGTAGTATTGAATTTTCTTATTTTTCTGAATTTGTTGCTACTGAGAAAATCGTCAGATGTTGAAGAAAATAGTCGTTTTCCCTTTTGGTTTATTTTCTTTCGTTGGAATTCCAGTTCTGAAAATAACTATGTTTATTATGTCCATAAGTGCGCGATTTCTGATGCAATTCTCCAAAGGTCAATTTTCTCTTGCCATGAGCTCTTCTAGAGGCCCTGGCATGGCGGATGGGTTAAAACTATCCCAAAATGCAATGCAGCATGACGTCAGCAGCGTTAACTATTTTTGGCTCGAACTAAAAATAGCGCTAACTGGTGTGCGAAGCAGAGTTAGGAAATCCCTTGCAAAACAACTTTTCTAATATTTTTTTATTTCACACTTTGTAGTGAAAGTTATTCATTCCCTTTTTATAAGTGCTTTTCAACAACTTGGATGAAAGATCATCAAAATTATGATGCATTCCAAAGTACAGGAACCTACCTTTAATATTGAAACTGGTTTCATATGCCCAGTGCAGTTGGCCAAACAATGATGCAGAGAGATTTCAGTACATGTGAATGTCTGATTAAACTATGACATCATCGAAAAAGAAATGAAATAATAGACCTTGAGCCGACCATAGACCCCCCTCCCCCCCCCAGGGGGAATTTTGGACACTATGATTTTCTGAAACTACATTATATACGAAACAGAATGACACATGTTAGCCCTCTGTACGTTGGGGCATTAACGTGTAACGTCAACGTTACTTACACTACCCAAATTTACATATTCACGTTATAATAGAAAAATACACATTGGTATACACATGTTAGTATTCGCCCTAAATAATGTTGGGTTTTGTCTGCTAGTACATAAATCGCTGTTTCAAGGTAATTGACATTGTCAACGATAAGTTGATTAACCCGTATAACGTAGTTTACGTTGTATTTGACGTTTTTCCCCTTCAGTGTCTAAATACATGTAATATAAGGAGAAAATTGTAAGAATGAAGTGAAGAGAAAAGTAATTGTCATATATATGACTGTTTCAATTGTCTAGTATAAAAAACAAACAAACTAAAGTCTTACAAAAGTCATCAGCAGTCACGATAAATATGTAACGTAAATAACCACAACAAAAATTTGGAAAAAAAAACAACCAGACTAAATCTCTGAATTGGTGAACTGAAGTTTATACGTGCTCCATCAGTCTTCTTTGATTCATGCACAGCTGAGATAAGTTAGGCAGCAGTTAGCAGTGGATATATTAAATGTGGACAGAAACTTATTTTTGAAGAATTTAACCTACAAAATGACGAGAAAAGCTAAGAAAGCCAACATCAGCTGCATTTCATTTTTAATATTATCTATATTATGTCTTAAGTAGACACTGTTGTATATGTAAATATGAAGAAACGCCAGTTTTATATCGAGGGCTCGGCGCGAAAGGGTTGTAACTACACTTTTTGGCAAAAATCACTTTTTTAGATGTTTTGCATTGTTTTTCATTAATACACATCCTGCAAAAAGGATAAGTTTAGAATCATTATGTTTACCCCTAAAAATCAATATTGTTCCTATGGTTGTAACTGAAAGTCACTTGCATGTATAGCGTGAAAGGGTTGTAAGTTGAGTTACAACCCTTTCGCGCTGACAGTCAGTCAAAAGTTAGCGGTTGTAACTCATGTAATTTTACAACATATTACTTGACATCATTATGTAAGACTTATACAAAACATGAAATTAACCTTTTAACTTTTTTTTTCAAAAGCGGTATTTTCAGGGATAGGCAACACCTAATCGGAGCCATCGGCTATGTTAAGTAAGTAGTATGTTCGTCTTCTGGCATACTTATAGTTCTAACATTACCTACTACTACCGGTCAAATCACTAGTGCAACTTTTGGTTGTTGGCACAGGTTCAGAAACGTTCCGTTATATCAAAATAATGTTAGGACAAAAGATCAGTCATTACTTTCAAAGAAGCTGGCTCAGTTGTCCCTCGTCAAAAATTTTACCTAGTAACGGTACCTGTCAGCTATATTAGTAACGGCTTCCGCAGCCACTTGTTATCTTGAGGTTCACAGAGTACAGGGAAGCTGTGTTCTAATATCACAGATCAATCAATTCATGAAATCAAAAATAATAGTAGCCGCAACTTAAACTGAGCGGTTTCAAAATGATTATAACTGAATCAAAAGAAATCAGTTATTGGGGGGAATATTTCATCTGACATTTGACCTTAACAAGTTTTTATTCCCTTAGGAAGGGTTCTTGTTGCATTGGATAATTGATGCATAGTAAAACAGTGAAACAGAAAGATGTAGGTTTGTCTGTGGATGATTATTCTTGAACAGTTCATCAAAGTAAAAAGTAGAGGAATGTGTGATCTCAACAGTCTAGCTAACTGTTTATGTTCAGTCGTCAAATATGAATGATTGACCAAGAATCATTTTTGTACCCCTACAGACTGCATGGCTATGCGGAAAAGTGTATTATGTGGCTGAATGTATTGTATTGTGTTGATTTTCTCCCTGATACTGTTGCCAGGACTGCCTTGTAACAGAGCACTGAAAATTCTTGGTCTCTTTAGTTTGCTAATTATGATTGTATTTCGTCAGAATATATTTCTTATGCTGAAGATTATTTGCCAAATTTGTTATGATAGACTTTTTCAAGAGTTTTGATAACAGATCCAATAAACTTCCTGTAGCCAGTGCAGAATATTTTTCAAGATTTTGGATAATAGTTTCAGGAACTTTCAAGTAATGGCTAGGTTTGGGGTTCTGCCTATGGTGACTTGGCAATTTTGCCAATGGTGCCTTTGGTTGCCAATGGTACCATTGGTGACTGTATAACTCTAAACAGTATCGGCAGACAAGGGTGCTACTAGCACTATTGGTAGAGCCAATGGGGCCAATGGTACTATTGGTAGAGCCAATGGCACCATTGCAGAGCCAATATTTTTCTGTAATTAGAAATTTTTAGTTTTTCTAGTTTGCTTTCATCATTGTGGAAAAAAATGTTTAATCTCCTGTCTCAACTCAAGCTTTCATGATGGATTCACTCAATCGGCAAAATGGCCATACTGAATGACGCAATTTTCCCATGTTGGTAATTTTGCCAACATCCTAAGTTGTCTGCAGTATTGACAGCCCTTGGTCAGCAATATCGGTAACATTGGTACCAATAGTAGAGCCAATATTGTGTTAATTGTGTTATTGTTTAACGTCCATGGTAAACAGCTATGGTCATGTCGGGACAGTCAGTTAACCTAACCGCACTATTCCTGGGAAGGCTTAGACCTCCTAAGCAGTTAACCAGAACTAAGTTCACTTACGTTCACCAGTAACTGACAACTGCCCTTCTTGAATCAGCGGAAGGAAAAATGAAAGTTACTTTCATTTCTCCTTCCGCTGATTCAAGAAGGGCAGTTGTCAAAGTGGCTGGACCGAGTATCGAAACCAGGACCTCTGGCTTATAAGTCAGACGCCCTACCGATTGTGCTACATCGCCTGGCAGCAGAGCCAATGGTGAAACTCTGAACCGCATTGGCATGCAAATGGCGACATTGGCAGAACCCCAAAAGCACCCAGTATTGGGCAGCAAATATTTTCAATGTTGGTTGACATCAGTATTCTCCCATGTTTGAAACAAAATATCTATTTGCCAGACAGACAGACAGCCATATGCTCTTAAATAATCACAAATAGGACAGTTTTAATAGTCAAAACATTGGCCACCTAATACCATAGCTGGCCGCACGATATCATTCATGAGTATTCTTACCGGCACAATATAACTTTGCCTGTATTGTAGCCAGTCTGAGATTATTGTATTACGCAGCCTTCAGTGTATGAATCTGTTTTCATGGACTGTTCTTCAGAAACAATATTAGTTGCAAATTATAACTTGCTGCAAATCTGAATTTATCTCAAAGTTCTTTTCCATGTGAAAAATTATAATCTAGAGCTGGACAATGTAAATTTTAGATAAACATGTCAATGCTTTGATGATCAAGGGCAACTCTGACTGTGCCAGGTAACTCTGAATTACAGGCTGCCTGATGATTGTCTCACCTGCAACTAGCAAAAAGTGAGAGATAAGTTTCGTTTTTTCCAGCATCAGCTGGGTTTGCACAAGCTGGGTTGGCACAAGCTTTTGTTAAGATTTCTGGTTTAGATCTGTTAGTAGTAGAGATGCTTTGTGACAAGGTGTAGAAAGTGGAGACACAGCTTTTCATGGACTTCTTGTTTATTTATTATTGTGTTCTTGCAACACACTGACATGGATGAGAGCCATCTGAAATTGGCTGCATGCTTGTGCCTTCCCCACTTCTTGCAGACAGTTGAAAAGAAGAGTAGGTAGGAAATTTCTCAGAAACTGACTTAATTCAGTTCCAGACACACTGACATGGATGAGAGCCATCTGAAATTGGCTGCATGCTTGAGCCTTCCCCACTTCTTGCAGACAGTTGAAAAGAAGAGTAGGTAGGAAATTTCTCAGAAACTGACACAATTCAGTCCCAGATCCCACCCTAGACACAATGTGGGAAAAGACAACACAAAATTAGGCACAACCAAAGCCATCACCAGCAGTAGCCAGGTGAACAGCTATTCCCCATGTAGGTGGTCATCAGCCAGGCCTTAGCATCACAAACAATACAGCACATAAAACCACCAAACAGATGTGCTGCCTTCTTGGGATGGCCAGCAATGAAATTACTTGGGGAGGTGGGAGGGGGCTGCTTAGGGACTGACCATTTGATATTCTGGGGGGGGCCTGGTATATTTATCAAAAAAATTTCCTGTCTTTGGATATGCAAGAAAAAAATAACCTGGCTCATAAGGGGGTTAAAAAAAATAATCTGGCCTCAAAAGTAAGAGAAAAAAATAACCTGTCTCCACCCAAAATTTCAAAAAAAAATATATAGTCTGCAGATAATTCCATTGGAATTGAGTTTTTATAATGTCTCTGGCTTCTGGGGGCTGCGCCCCCAGACCCCCATTTTTATAGTAATATTTTAATATTATCTACAATTGGTTTACACCAGTGGGTCTGCATGTGCAGACATTTACAAAAACATCCTATACAACATTCACATACATGTATTATTGATCTGCCACATCACTAAGTAAATGTTTCCACTAAAACTGAATTGCGAAAGAGTCACTAGCTTATGGGAGACAAAACCATTATGGCAAAATAAACACTCTAAAAGGCAAAAGTCCTAATATAAAAACCCTTATTTTTATCATCATTCCTAGTTTTTCTCTATTGTTTCCAGTCTTAAAATTGCCATTGAAATTGGGAAATTGCTTTAGCTTCTGGGGGCGTTGCCCCCCAGACCCCCCTTTGTTAACTTCTTAGCACATAACTTTCAGCCATTTTATTAATTGCCATTCATGTACATGTATAATGTGACTCTATCATGTAAGAGTATTTATCAAACTTTCTAAAATACGAATAAAGCATGTTTGGGCATATATTGGGATAGAAAAAAACCTAAATTCCTAATGTTAGCCCTAAAACTTTGCCAAAATAGCCCTAAATTTTGGCCAAAATATCCCTTATTTAAAGCCTAATTTTTGCCAAACTCATACAGGGATGTCTGTATTTGTACCTTAGATGAAAAGAGTAACACGCTCCAGGCACTGGTTTGCAAAAGCAAGCTAAGCCATGCCCTTGGCCAGGTTAAAGACAGCACCATGTTCTTTTTGTGAGAAAAAAAGGGGTAAAAAATACTGATGTGGGTAAAATAAAAGGATATTAAGGTCAAGTAAACAAGGATCTGATAGTTCAGCTATAAAATTAAAAAAAAAAAATAACCTGTTTGAGTTAGTTTGTAAAAAAAATAAATTAGCTCCCACAAGATGAAAAAAAAAGAAATTGTTTCCAGAGGCCAGTGAAATAAAATGTCGTGTCTCCATCAAGAATACCAGGCCCCCCCCCAGAATATCAAATGGTCGGTCCCTTATCTAGTTTCCAGTCAACCAACCCTTGACATTGGTTCTGCTTTGGTTCATCAGACACTTACTTGTTTGGTTTACATGGAAGATTCCTAGCTCATAAGTGCATTATCTCAGAAACATAGAAATTAAAATTAACACTGAGATAAAACAAACATGAGGCCTCACAGAAACAGTAACACTGGAATTCTGGAGCAGAAGAAACCCCCCAGTTAAGTCACAGTGAGCCCTACCCTGAAGACAACCTGGAACGAGCGTCTATGTTACTATAAAGTTAGATTTAGATACAGTGTAGGTGCCATCATAAAGTCTGAGTCCCAATCCACCGTTGTACAATCTGAAAGGCAAACAAAGTTGTTAACCTTGATTGACTTTAAACCACCAAGCATGCTGTTTGTTGCAAACCATCTTTGTGAGAACCAAGCTTTTATATTGAATTATTATCTTTTAAAAATGATAAGGAAAATCATTTTTACCATTTATTTTTCTGAATTTATACACCAAGTCACCATAAAATTCAGGTTCAGAAATGCATTACAAAGTGATATCTATAACCTTGTTCGAGCAGTTTTGCTGTCAAAACTTTATTACGAATATCAAAATCATCAACATTGACTGGACATTCAAGCAAAATGAATAAGTTGAGAATATAAATGAAATGTAGCATGAGCAACATCACCATCTAAGTAGAAAATTAAGAATATCATAATCATAATCATCTGGTGTATTGTACATTTTAGCCGTTTCAAACCATAGGATATAGATAAATCTATAATACTAAATAAACGAAGTACCGCATAAACTGCAAAATTGGTGGCATTTTCAAGTGTAATTTCTATACTGGTTCTTCCGCATATTGCTATCATTGATAATTTCGGTTAGCGTGTGTTTTAGTTTCACGTAGATTTAAAGAATTTGGGAATTAAATTCGTCTTTCATTTTAAATTCTCCCAAGTATTTTTCTAGAAACTTCGACTATTGGTTTTTTGTCAACAATGGGTGCGTTCGAGTGAAATTATCGTGTACTCGAATACACGTTTGACATTAATCCGGTCGTTTCGGTTCTGCGTCGTTATATCGGCGCGCTGCTTAGCAAGTCCAAATTTAGCAGGTTCTAAAGCAAAAATCCGACCCATGAACGTACGTCATTCCCCATAAATAACGATTTATTTTTGTATTTTTGCTCATATGTCTAAACGGATGAAGAACTAAATGGTCATAGTCCCGAAGGCCCTGGCTCGAAACGACCCATTTTCTTCCAGAACGATAGTCAATACGAGTAGCCAATCGAACTCGCCCATTGAAGAATAAAGCTCAACGCACATGGCCTTTGGAAAAGTTGGACGGACACACGGCGCCAAGTGTGTGCGGCTATGGTTACGTACCGCTGAGCCACTTGGGGGAACGTCGTTAGGAGAATTCAAACTGAACTGAACTTTCGAAAAGACAAAAATTAAAAATGTCTAAGGTTAACACACATGCGCCAGGTAAAAAAGGGCATTTTTTCCAGCGAAGCAGACAAATCAATTTCAATGATTCAACGAAGATAAATAATCCTTTAGTCTTCAGAGGGCTTGAATATTTTCCCCCAAAACGTTCCAGGACCCAATTTTTCCAGAAAAAAAAATACCCAGGACAGGTCACATAACCAAGATGGCAAACATTTATTGTGGTAAAAAAATTCAAAAATCTTCTCCCCCAGAACCACGCCGGGCCACGTAGCGCAATCGGTAGGGCACCTGACTCATAAGTCAGAGGTCCTGGGTTCGAAACCCGGTCTGGCCACATACTTTCGTTTCTCCTTCTGCTGATTCAAGAAGGGCAGTTGTCAGTTACTGGCGAAAGTATGTGCACTTAGTACTGGTTAACCGCTTAGGAGGTCTAAGCCTGCCCAGGAATAGTGTGGTTAGGTTAACTGACCGCCCGACATGACCGTAGCTGTTTACCGTGGACGTTAAGCATCAAATCAACCAATTCTCCCCCAGAACCACAAATCCTATGATCTTGAAACTTAGCATGTGGCATCAAGGACTCAAAAGCTCAACAAAATTTATATAAATGATGACCCTGGGATGACCTTGATCTGTTTTACGGCAAGGTCAACTTTTGAGTCACTTAGGTTTTTCTATAGGAAAAAGTGAAAAAAGTTGATTTTTTTAGAAACAATGCAGTCTGCTACCTGAAAGTTTGTAGATGCAGACAACTAATTAGGTAAATGAAGCTTTAGTGAGTATTCATGGTAAAGGTCATATGTTCACCTGGGCCTAAGGCCATTTACATTGAAAAATTAAAACTCGCTTTTTGTCGCACCTGCTTTAGCAAGGTGCGATATAGGCGTCCGGTTTTCCGTCCGTCTGTCAGTCCGTCCGTCCGTCCGTCCGTCCGTTCACAATTTACGTCGACCCTAGCATTTTAGTCCAATCAAAAGACTTATTCTCTGAAACCACTGCACCCATGGTTCTCAAATTTCACATGCAGCATGATCAGACAGCAGGGCTTCAGAATGGTAAAATTCAGGCGGGTCGAGAATCCAAGATGGCCGCCGTTACTAAAAATAGCAAAACCAATAAAATCAAGTTTTTTTCCAGAACCGCTTGGTATATTTGGCTGAAATTTTGTATGAAGCATAAGTGGGACCTTGGTATTCAGAATTATCAAAATGAAAAAAATCTGTAGCGGAATTAGGTCACAGTGACCTTATGTCGACCCTAGAATAATTTACGTCGACCCTAGCTTTTAAGTCCATTCAAATGATTTATTCTCTGAAACCACTGCATCCATGGTTCTCAAATTTCAAATGCAGCATGATCAGACTGCAGGGCTTCAGAATGATAAAATTCACGCGGGTCAAGAATCCAAGATGGTCGCCGTTACTAAAAATAGCAAAACCAATAAAATCAAGTTTTTCTCCAGAACCACTGAGTATATTAGGCTGAAATTTTGTATGAAGCATAAGTGGTACCTTGGTATTCAGAATTATTAAAATGAAAAAAATCTGTAGTGGAATTAGGTCACAGTGACCTTACGTCAACCCTTGAATAATTTACGTCGACCCTAGGATTTAAGTCCATTCAAATGACTTATTCTCTGAAACCACTGCATCCATGGTTCTCAAATTTCAAATGCAACATGATCAGACTGCAGGGGTTCAGAATGGTAAAAGTCGAGAATGGTCGAGAATCCAAGATGGTCGCCATAACTAAAAATAGCAAAACCAATAAAATCAACTTTTTTCTCCAGAACCACTTGGTATATTGTTTGATTTCTTAATGTGAAGACGCACAGCAGGTGCGACATAGCATTCTGCGGAATTCTTGTTTTATATAAACTTGACCATCATGAAATATTTCCGCGCTTGCGCGGGCTCTTTTCTAGTGTAAATAAAAAAATGTGGCCTTGGTATCAGAGACCTTGGTCTTATTTAACTGAAATTCTGAACCTTGGGTAAGTTGATTGGCCATGCTAAAGGCCTAACTCCATGCTTTGAGAATCTCTTTGACCTAGTGAAGCCCGAAAAATCATATACAGGATATCCACCACTTTTTCACCAAGGGACTTAAGTCGTCTACCTAAGATAGTGTCTGGACCTGTTGCCTTGTTTGAATTAATAAGCTTTAGAATTTTATTGTATTAAATCAACTTTGGGGCAAAAGTGAAGTTTTCTTTCATTGGTGGAAATGGAGGTATTAAAACTGTTCAATTTAGATTATTAGCTTTTTTCACACTATCACTAGTACTCACTACTGTTGACTACATTTGACACATGAGGGGCAACTCCACTGGCGTCGCATTTTTTTGTATTCCATTCTTACTCCTAAAACATATTGTATGACCTGTCATTTGAACAAAAGTTTCACTTGAGAGATTGAAAAACAAGCATCTCAGAATTTTCTTCTACTGCATCTGTTTGAGCTCTGGTAAGAACAACTGTTTCCTTAGGTGTTCACGGCTCTGATAACACTTACAGAAGAACATAAATTGACAATATTATATTTCTCATTGTGGAAGACGTTAACCAAAAAGCACATCATGGGTTGCAATTTTCACGGTTTTAACGATTTTCTGTATCCTTCCTTTGTAAAAATTTTATTCATGGAGACTGACTTTGCACTAAATTGATGAGCACAAAAATTGTGAACATTAATACATTGTGAACATCTGTATAGTCACAGTGAGTCTTATTGAAATATCAATGTTCAGGGAAATTTTTATGCACCCGGTTACGTTATTCCAAAATGATATACAACTGTTTCGCACTGATAAAAATCATTACATTTTCTATTCATTTTCAGGGTGAAACAGTTGTAACTCAAGTTACAACAGTTTCACCCTGATGAAAATATACATTTCCTATGCCATTTCTGGGGTGAAACAGTTGTAACTCAAGTTACAACTGTTTCGCACTGAGAAGAGTATTTATTTGGTGTAGCATTTCAGGTGGAATAGGGTTGTATCTCAATTAATTGCAAATATCTTTTCTTTGAAATAAATTGTGTATAAAATTAAAAATTGCAGTTAAATCTAATGTTATTTTACCTAATATATCTTGTTTGCATTGAAAAACTTTGGTGCAGAAAAATGTTATGAAGTTTTTTGTCTTTCCTGAACATTTTCATAAAATGCAGTTACAACCCTTTCGCGCCAAGCCCTCGATATGTCCTCAAACTATATAAAAAAAATCATTGGATAGTGTATATTTAAAAATCAATCTAACAGTAATGTTACGTTACATAATTGTAATATGTCGGGGGATAAGACTTGTAGGTCATCTGTTATCAAAAAATTAGTTCCCGGGCAATATGAATTATTCATTGCTGTAGTATAAGCTTACCACTGGTAGTCAGATTGCAATTTAGCTCTTTGAAATACACAAAAACTCAGCAAGACGCACATAGATTGTTATAGCTGAAGCATTTCGACCTTGCCTTCAATTCAGTTTCACTTAAAAGTGACTTCATAAAGATGATTTTTTTTAAATTTTATGCATAGAATGAAATAAGTAAGAGTTGATATATGCTGCAACTGATTAATATTTAGGTTCTCGACATGATGGGGATAAAACCAATTTCGCTACCTGTGCTGTTGGCTGAGCCATTCAATTACCCTACATACAAATATGCAACTGTGACTGCCAGCCGAGGCAATCAAAAGCAGTACCAACTCTCCCAACAGGGATAAACACCATTTTTCTATGCTGTCAGTCGAATTGTCAGTCACGAGCCTCTTTGCACAGTAACTGCTTTACATAGATTAGCAAATATGTGTGGCTCCCATGATCATAACTTACATATTAATTTGTGATCTACATGATCTGTTTATGCAGCCCCGGCCATCAAATACATTACAAACTATTAACAATATGAAAATTTAAGGCTGATAGAAAGTGACATACTTTATAACGCATACATCATTCTGTCATCAGCTTGTTCAGGAGTTCTATTTTTCACTATCTTGTTACAAATATTTAACTGGTCAGGTAATTTTGCAAACCCCATGGTTTTATTCCCACTTGTTGTTACTATCACGGACGAAAGGTGTTACGAAATACAAATTTCAGTCAGACAATTTTTCAATATGTAAGCAACTAAACTTGTTGTTTGGATATTGCCAAAATGCTGTATTCCCTAACAGTATTTATCTAATTGGACAGAGATGATAAGATAAGCAGTAAGATGTTATAAATAAGCAGTTTTCAACCATATTTATTGCTAAAAAGTAAACAATATGGTAATACAAGGTCACAGAGATCAAATGCAGTAAGTAATTTAGGTTAACCCTTCCTTGGCATGTATAGGTATGAACTATCTCTATTGTTTGATTATTTGCTCTTTAGAAATACTGTTTTGCTAGTTTAGGATATCGGCAATGAAGAATCCATAAACTCGCAATGAATACGTTGTATACGTTACTTGTTCGGCCTTTCTTTTCTTTTTTTTTTCTTCTTCTCAATATTATGCTGCAAAGCATAACTACAGTGTAGGCGAATACATTCTGAAGGAGAACATTTAAGATTTGCTCATAGGTATCTGAACAGCGAGGACTAACATTAATATATTCTGTCATGTTCATTTGCCATTTCATTATGTGTGCAGAGCTACTGGAACACTGTCCCTGAAACATTTTTGTCCAACTAAACGTATCTTTATGTTCTTTGGTGAATAGATGCTTTAATAGATGGTTGAATGTAGTTAGATTCTTTAAGAGATTATCGAAAGTATTTAGACTTTAAAAAGAAAGAAACAAAAGCATAGAAATATAGATCATCTTAAACACAGCATTTATAGATTGCTACAGTATGCTAGTAAACTGCCAGTGTCTCTTTTCTGTATTAAATGTTTCTGATACTATTCTCCCAAACTCCTGGTTGACACATTATTGTTAAATACATAAATAAGCTAAATAAAGCAATGTATTGAAACTACCATTAATTATTTTCAAAAGTTTGTTTCTTAACTGTAACTCAGAAATGTTGTTTCCCTTGGTTACGTAAAATATACGATAGTCTTCCAAAAGTAAGAATACGCTGCCAGCAAATACCTACATTAGCTTTGATGCAGAACTGTATTTGGCTTAAGTCTTCAAACTTCAGGTTTACTGTTCTGCTTTATAGTTTTTTTTCAGTGTGCACGTAAAAACTATACCAAATCCTGTCAGTAAACAAGGTGGTACTACATTTGCATTGTTAATTACTGATTATTTTATAATTTTATACTAAACACATCAAAAGCGCTTAGCTTTTAATGTTATCATACTGATTGTATATCATTTTATTCGAGCCCTATATTCAAAATCTATGCTGGCTTAGCTGCGGCTTTATCTTTTTTATCTTTTCTGATGTGGTCTTTTGTTTAAATTTTTTTTTAAATTGTATATAACTAAATTTCACGTATGTTACTGTCTTTAGAACTCAAATGTACAAATTGTAAAAGAAACAAACTGGGCGACACCATCATGAAATACTTCTATTTTTGATATAATAACAAAGTTGCAAGCAAAAAACCTGTTTTACGTGTGCAGAATATGTCAATGCCCTAAACATTACAATTTGTAGTATACAGTGTTTAATCACGTATAAAACACACCTCATGAATCCCTAAGAGTAATACAATGTAACTGAGAGAAGTGTTGCTAGGTCCAAGTACACAGTATATCATAAGAACACCCAGACTTATATATGTTATTGATTTTTATGTGACAGTGGGAAAAACCTGATTAAAGGTATCATAATGAAATATTTTAAATGTTAATGTTATTTACGTTACTTCTAGTAATGACTTATCATAGAAAATAAACCAGAATGCATTTTTTCTTTTATATTTAAAGATTCTTTCATGAAGAAATTGCTACCAACGAAAATAAAATGATTCTATCATCAAATTATGTGAGTTTAACAAAAATAGCCCTCGGTAACGTATATAATCGATCATTATGGCCGCTAAAATGCGTTCAAAATACTGTGGAACTGTTCCTTGCTGTTTAGATAGGCTGGCATATTCAATATTACCTTTTCCTGTTGTTTTTAATTCATACAGTGTAGTTCAAGCACTTGAATTATACAGAAAGTGATAATTGTAATATGGAACATTTATAAGGGGATACTGTGTTAAACATCCTATTTCTCCTAAAGTATACAAGATAGGATAATAATTTTTACAGATCTGAAAAGATCAATAAATTGTCTTTAATACAGTAACAAAGATATGGTTTAATAATAAAGGAGTAACTTACAAAAAGAAAGTATTTTGGATAGAAATAGCAATTTTAATGGAGTGTAAAGACAAATGTCACGTATATGACACCATGTGGGCTAAAGTGACCTGTCAAACATCATAACTTTTAGCTACTGGATTGTTCTATTAGACTCCACTATAACTTTAAACATAGGAAAGTGATTTCTATTTTTTATAATTTTTTATTATTTTTATTCTATGTTTATTTTTTTAATGGGTAACGTTTGTAACAGGCTGTTACAGCTTAACGCCCCACTCGCCAGAGGGCTAACATGCTGCAAAATACTTCTAAGATGCTGGGCTTTAAGAAAAGTATGGTCTACAAAATTCCCCCTGGGGGGGGGGGGGAGGTAAACCATTTCTGGCTCATGGCCTACAATGTCAGTTTTGCCTGATTTACTTTCAGTAGTAAGCAAAGTAAAATGACAGTTTTTACAACACATTTTTACATTGTGGAGAGTTGTTGGTATACTGTAAGCTTTTGTTTCGTGTTTTCTTTCATCTTTGAATCTCACTAATTTGAACAAATCTCACATAAAAGCCATTAGCTCTCTCAAATTGACACAGAACTTAATTGATTATTGCATGTAATGTATCATATTTACTGCTGGCAAATAGTAGGAGTCTGATCTGGGTCTTAACAGTTAAGAAATGAGCCACGACATGACAAAATCAACATGACAAAACCAACAAAGTGGCATGTGCGCCAGCGAAGACGCAGCTCAGTCTGGGCATCCACCCAGTCTGATCAGAGTCTTCGCTTTGTGCTTAAAGGGTAGCTAAGGGTCTAAGCTAGCTCCATGCAGATAGAAAAGACTCTGATTAGACTGGGTGAATGCCCAAGCTAATCTGAGTCTAATGTCGAGGCTCATTACTGTTTTAGCATCCGGTGGTCAGTTTTGTCATTAAACAGTAGAGGGTGGGGGTAGGGGGGTGTAGGGAGGGGATGTGTGGAGACATTTACCTT
This sequence comes from Ctena decussata, assembly GCA_963989385.1. NCBI lineage: Eukaryota > Metazoa > Mollusca > Bivalvia > Lucinida > Lucinidae > Ctena > Ctena decussata. The sequence continues at coordinate 24,212,941 of OZ022502.1, forward strand.
TCAAATGTGACAAAGTATAGCACACAGAGGAAAAAATAAGAATTAGGAAAAAAATACATCCCAAGAATTTTGTTGTATCAATAAAGATGGGTTTACAAGGTGACAATTTTACCAAAAACTTAATACTCCTGGACTAAGAATGAGCTGTGACACCTGAAAAGATTAGCCTATTCACCTGACCACACAGTCTGATCCAAGTCATTTTTTTCTTGCATATGGCCTTCAAGATGGCAAGATTGGAATACAGTGGTTGCATGAAACTTGTGTCATGCAACATTGTGTCACTGTGTAAACACCTCAAAAATGTATATTTCATGACACAAATCTGTTGCATGCAACATATCTAATCATCTAAACATAACTTAAATGGTAGCATGGCACAGATCACCAGATAAAAGAGATTTTAAGGATAATTTTTCTTATTTCTTGACGAAAACATATGTTGTGATCCCCTCATGATCCCTTATTAGAACCTTCTAAATGAGACAGTTCCATCAAGGGATGGGATCACATTGTGTAAAAATTATCCATAAATTATCCCTGCTACCCCTTCTTATGGGGGGCACTCAGATGACACATGTATCATGCAACATGATGTGTCATCATGTTACACATTATGTTAAGTTAAACTGTTTAACTGTCACTGGCTTTCACACTGAAGGTAATGCACATTACTTGGTGCAGCCTGTTTCAATAATGTCCTTTATACTTATGACAGATAATTTATCACCCCGCATGACATAAATGACATGCAAAGTGAAACTAGTGAATTCAAAGTACCATAACAAACTGAAGAAATGAGACAGAATTGTGGGACAAATGCTTAAGTAGCACTCTTTTCAGAGTCTGCACTGTTTGCCTATTGAGCAGGGCAGGGCTGGAAGATTCCACTCTTCCACTGACCTAGTCCGGCCATGTTTAGTGGCCATGCTTGAGGATTGAGATCACCAGTCCTGTCATGCTGGATGATTGTAAATTTTAAGAATTTTCCAGCCTTTCAGTGTTTCATAAAATATATACAAAATATATACAAGAAAAAAACAAAAAAAACATTAAAGACATTCATATTCAGATCTGCAAGAGTCTAGTATACTACATAAATTTACTCTGAAAGCACCGAAAAAGAAAAAGTAGATGACAAAATTTACATCTGCAAAATTAAAAAAACAACGTTTAGTCCATATTGTATTATATTGAGGCGCTGGACAAAGGGCAAGCATATTGTAGATCAAGACAGGTTGCTCTTCATCACAGGGTATAAACCAGTCCGCCAGTTTTCGCTTCCTGCATAGACTGTCCATCATATTTGGCTTCCGTCGAGACTGTCTGCGAACTCTTGCTTCCTGCAGGGACTACTGTCCTCGAAAAATGGCTTCCTGCCAAGACTCTCCTTCCTGCCGAGAACCTCGGCAGAAAGCAGAATCATACGGACAGTCTCTGCAGGAAGCCATTTATCATGTACAGAAGTCTCGGCAGGAAGCAAGAGATTGTGGACAGTCTCGGCGGAAGCCAAATATGATGTACAGTCTCTGCAGGAAGCGAAAATTAGCGGAATCGATTATACCATGTGTTCATGATTGAGCCACCTCATCTGGATCTATGCTGTTTGCAAATTCACTGACTTTCATTATGGCGCTTTAAGTTTTAGTAGGATATTTATAAGGATCATGTTGTTGCATTGCATACAGTTATTATTACGGTATTAAAGGAAGTAAGCAGATAATTCAATTTAACCTGAGTTTTCAATTTGATTTAAATCTCCATAACTTATAGCATTAAAAATGTGCAAAAACTGCATTAAGTAAATATATCTTTTTCTGATGGATTAGTGTCACTTTAAAATAAATGAGTTTTTCTCCTCATAATATGAGCCACGATTGGCAAAAAAAGTGCTTGGCATGATTATGAACAGGGAGGATCTTGCTGGTCTATGATTTCATTCAGACTTGTTGGATCAGTGACTTTATGCCTGTATATTCTTCCATGATTACTCTTGGTAACTTGATGTGTGTGAACAACAAAACCTCTGACCCTGCCGGCTGATCTGAGTCGTTGCTGTGTGCTTTGGCAGTAAGCAACATTTTGTGTTGACGTAGCTCAGTTATTGCTAATAGTGTCAAGCCAATTTTCGGCTGTATGGGATATGACTAAATGGAACTAAATGATGACTATTTTTGGCACTGTCACACTTTGCAAGAAATGGTTAATGACCTATGATTTTAAGATAAATGGGTACACATTCAGGGGATGCAACTGTCATTTTTAGCTCCCCTGTAGGAAAGTACAGAGAGCTATTGTTGTCACTTGGACGTTGGCGTGGGCGTGGGCATCACACTTTAAAGTTTTACGTTAAAGTTCTTTTATGTGATGGGCAAAGCACTGCAGGCGAGCTATCCTTTACGTGGACAGAATGATCTTGTACTTGCCCCCCATTTCAGATGGAGTTAAATCTTAAAGGAAAAAACTTTCACCCTTACGAGCGAATTCTTTATGAGTTGACCCCATTTTGGAAGGGCTTCATTATTCAGGAAAGCCAACAGGAAGTCACAAAGGTTCTCCCCTTTTGTTAATGCGAGGAGAAAAATATGGAGGTTTACCATGTACCTTATAACTCATAGAGGTTATCTGATAGAGGTGACCATGCAATATCTGAGAAACACAAAATTTTGCTTCAGCCCGAAATGTTGCAGACACCAGCATTTGTTTTGCTTGCAACTTTTCATGGTTATTCAGAGCTCTAGATAAGAGGGAGTATTTGATGATAATTAAGGATAATTTTTTTTATTTCTCATCTAAACCATATGTTGTGACCCCTCATCTGAACCGTCTCGTCGAGACGGTTCAGATGAGGGGTCACAACATACGTTTTTATGCAGAAATAACAAAAATTATCCCACATTATCACCAAATACTCCCTCTTATCTAGAGCTCTGGTTATTGGAAGCCAGGACCCAAAATATTCAACATGCAGTTTCTGAGTTAGTAATGTGAATTTGGTAAATCTAATGTCATTGAGCCTCTGGTTATGCAACAGTTTTTGTCAAACGAAGGAACTTTAAGTTTGTGATGATCTAATTAATTTAGTCAATCTCTGCAAACAAGTGTCTACAAAAAGATCTTTTAAACACTGTTGCACACAGTCCACAGCCTCCTCCTGCCCCACCCCCCTCCACCCTCCTTACCAACTAAAATATTTTCATTTCAGTAAGCCAAAACCAAATGCCAATGGGCCTTGTTCATTATAAAGAGTTTTTGACTAAAGAAGGTGCTTTCTGCTTTTGTGATGATCTGATTCAGTCTCTGCCAAAAGAATTTTTAAAACACTGTGTCACAGACAGCCAGACACACAAAAATCTTAATTGTCAATCACAGAGCAGAAAATTGAACCATGGATTTCTTGGGTCCAAGGCAAAAACTTGACCACGTCACATTGTACAGGCTAGGGCTTGCACCACAAGTCAGTAGGAGCGGCTGTAACATAGTGGATGACACTCCAGACTACCAATCCAGGGGTCTCAAGATCAATCCCCAGCTTCTCTGGTCTTTTGGATGAGACTTTAAACCAAGGTCCCATCTCCATATGACCTTGTTTTTGGTGGGACGTTAAACCCGAGTTCGCTCGCTCACCCTACAATCCAGTACAAGTGAATGATATACTTAAACCATTCAGAAACCATTCAGACTAAATTTCATTAGACTGCCTAAAAAGTGAATTGGGGCAACCAGAAATCTTGAGGGACAATAGTCCAGACAAAATGCAATGTTTAACTTGTTATAAGATGTTTAACATGTAAACATTGGCTCTTCCTGTTGTTAGCAAAGAAAAGATGTGAGCCATGACACGACAAAACCAACAATGTGGTTGTGTGCCCAGCGCAGACTCAGATCAGCCTGGGCATCCGCCCAGTTTGATCAGACTCTGCGTTAAGTGCTCAGAGGGTAGCTAAGGGTCTAAGCTACCTTCATGCGGACAGCGAAGACTCTGATCAGACTGGGCGGATGCCCAGGCTGATCTGAGCCTGCGCTGGGCGCACAGCCACATTGTTGGTTTTGTCGTGTCGTGGCTCATGTGTTATAGTCAGACATTGGTGGTATTACCCTAAAACATCTAAAAATTGGGACACCTAAAATAATTACTGTAACTGTCCTAAAAAATGAACTTTTGTTTTGGTTCAGTAATTAATGCCTCTACATTATGCAGATGGAATGGCAAGCAGTGTGGACCCTATTCAGACTGCTCCTGTGGGAGCAGTCTGATCTGGGTCTACAATGTTTGCTTAGACCTATCTGTCCCAATATTTAGAATTTTTATGGTAGCTCAAATAATTTGGACACCTTTGCTGTTTTGGTGAAGGAACCATTTTGTCTTAAAATTTGAACAAGTCTGTTGCTAGATAAAGGGTATATAGAAATGTTGGCAAACACTGCAGACCATGATCAGACTGCTCCTTTGGAGCAGTCTGATCTTGGCTTGCAGTGTTTGCTCATGCAGGCCTTTCTATCATTAATTGAGTACAGGGTATGTGTACCTACTTCAAAAATGAATTGAAAAAGGTGTTTATTTTTATAATACCAGAATGCACCTAAACATTGGGACAGATGTGACTGAGCAAAATATGTAGATCCAGATTATGAATTGTCTTAAACTAGGACTGATCCAGATCTGCTATGTTCGCCAGTTGATTTTGCCAACAAGTTTTTGACTTAATCAGCTGAGTTAAGTTATTGGAGAATATTGGTGTTTGGTAGTGTCACAATTAATAGCCTAATTACGGTACTTATTCTCAGGGTCAATATAATGTTTGAAGTAAAGATTTATCTGTAAATACAGCTCTTCCATGGATTTTGCTTGCTTGGATGGTCAAGTGACTATACTATTTTCAATATCATGGCATATTAAATAAGAACCCCTATTGTGGTATACAGCCTTTAAAATCCCAGAGAATTTAAATTATAGGGAGCTGCACAGATTGATCTGTTGTGAATAGCTGTATTCAAGTAGCACATCACAGACTATGATAGGCTCTTGCTGAATTACAAATTGCTTGTCCAGTAAGCTCTAAAATACTGTCATCTCTACAAATTATCACAGTTGTTGGAATTAGCTCCAGATTTGGCATCGGCTGTGCCACTGACAACATAAATCTCATACTCAAGTGTCTCATAAAAATGATGTGTGCAGTGTCTTATTAGGTGTGCAGTGTCTTATTTATGTTCGACACTATTAGCATCAAATTTACAACAATTTGTAGCTCATATCAGCGAGTTAAAGTGCTGGACTGCCTATCTAGCAGTTTGGGTTAGATTTCTTCTCTGGAGCCAGAATTGTTTAAAACAATGAACAGGCTTACACTGCACACAGTTTTTCATGATCGCCTATCCATTTTCCTGCGACACAACAAAAACAACAAAGTGACATGTGCCCCCAGCAAAGACTTAGATCAGCCTGAGCATCTGTCCAGTCTGATCAGAGTCTTCGTTATGCACTTTGAGGATTGCTGACTGCCAAAACAAGCTCCATGCTGTCAGAAAAGACTCTGATCAGACTGGGCTGATGCCTAGTCTAATCTGAGTTTTTGCTGGGCCCACATGCCACTTTGTTCGTTTTGTTACGTTATGGCTCATTTATAGCTTGATCAAATGATCAGACTACATGGCTCAGTTCGTGTGACTCACCTGAAATGCCACTGAATCTGATATATCAGACAGCTCATATGAGCCGTGACACGACAAAACAAAGTGGCATTTGCATCCGCCCAGTCTGATCAGTGTCTTCGCTGTGCACTTAAAGGATAGCTAAGGGTATAAGCTATCTACATGCTGACAGTGAAGTGGCTGATCAGACTGGGCGGATGCCCAGGCTGATCTGAGATTTTGCTAGGTGCACATGCCACTTTGTTGGTTTTGACGTGTCATGGCTCATACATAATTTGTAAAAGCCTTTGCAGTTGTTTTGCAGAAAATCGATACAAGCAGATGAAAATAGCGGCTTTTCAGACTCAGCCCAGACATTAATTACTGTTAGATCAATTTCTTCAGGCTACTAAAGACAATAAACCTTTGTAGAATAAAACCTTTTTTTGGCACTAACCATATGGAGTGCTTAAAGTTTCAGACCTTACATATTAGCAGAGGTCAGGTTGTTTTTGCTGCATATGCAATGAGAAGCAGATGACAAATTAATGTCTACAAAATTTTTTTGAAAAAAATGTTTCTCCCAATTGACATCATATAGAGAATGCAAAGACTAGAAGGAACACAGTCTATATCTAGATAAGGCAGCTCATTATGAGCTGTCTCATCAGGATCTACACTGTTTGCAAATTGAGTTATTTTTGTCCCTGGCATTTTTAAAGTGTTAATGCTCTGATATTGTTATGTAGGTCCCTTCATCTTTAGTCCAGCAGGGCTTATAATATCTTCACATTAATTAGCTTCAATATGATGCCTTTGTAAGTCATTATATAGCTATATGTTTTGTAATGTCTTGTTAAAATTTCTAATGTATTAATCTCAGAATTCTCACCAACTACTTTCTTCATCTGCATTTAAGCAAATGGACCAAAAAGAAAATACAAGACTGGCATGGCTTTAGTATGGAGGTCGATGGCTGTTTCCCAGAGACAGAATTTATACAATAACCGTTCTAGAAACTCTGAGTATTGAGGCTTATAGGTCTGAGTAAACAGCTAGTGCAGACCCAGATCAGACTGCACCTTAAGAGGCAGTTCTAGTCTGACCAGGCTCTGCCCTGTTTGCCTTTCCATCTGTATCTTATGGACACATTTCTGAATTTTAAATTTTTTAGGACAATTACGTTAAATATTTATGGTGTCCCATTAGAACAGCACAAATCTGTATAATTTTTATGGTAAAAACCAAATGTTGGAACAAATTCCACGTAGTAGACTAAGAAAGTTTGTATTGGCTTTGGTACTTTTCTAACTTATAAATTGATTGCATAATTTATCTGTTGTTTCAGTCGTGCCATAAAGAAGAACCAGGACTTGTTGCCAGAGACACCTATCGTCAACATATTCTATGATGACTTCTGGGGCACTCCTATGACACACAGCGGCTCTCACAAGTCCTATCGACCATTATGTGTTCTTACATTCCGACTCAACTACTATCTGGGTGAGCTTAACCCATGGGGCTACCATCTCGGAAATGTACTTTTACATACGGCGGTGACTGCCATATTTACATACTTTGCTGGAATATTCTTGAAAAGAACCTTTTCAACTCTCGTTGCGGGACTTATTTTCGCATCTCATCCAATTCATACAGAGGCTGTTGCTGGTGTGGTCGGTCGAGCCGATGTGGGTGCTTGTCTCTTCTTTATTCTATCTCTTCTGAGTTACGTCAAATATGTTTCAATCAGAGACACATCACATGATCCTGGAGGGTCAAGGTCACATAGATTTGCGTATTTTCTACTAACAGCGATATTTACAACAGCGAGCTTGGTAACAAAGGAGCAAGGAGTTACAGTTCTTGCTGTCTGTGTTGCTTATGATCTGTTTGTCCATAACAAGATGAAGATTACACAGATTTTACAGTTCTATGAAGAGGTAAGAATGCAGTGCTCTGGATAAGAAGGGGTAAGAGGGATAATTAGGGTCAAGTCAGCTAAATTCGGACAGCAGGTAAATTCGGACAGTTACTTTGTCTTCTTTATATATGTCAGTTGTTTGGAATTAAAACAAAAATAACTGGGTATACAGTGAAAATCCTGATGAGATGGCTCATTATGGGCTGTCTCATCTGGATTTTCACTGTTTGCAATAGCATGTCCGAATTTACCTGCTGTCCGAACTTACCTGACAACTCATATTAACTTCATGAGAACATACTTATATGTAGAAGCCTGCTTATGTGAAACTTTTCTCTGATATGGTTCAAATATGGGGACACAACACACATTTTTCAGTTTGAAATAAGAAAATTAACTCAAAATTTTCCCAAAACTTTGAAGAAATACCAAATATGGGAGTTGTGGCTGAAATATCTCCCTTACAAGTGAAGATCAGGAGTGTAATTTTCAAAAGGAGGAAGCCATCATAGCTAAGCGAAATATATATTTGGCAATAGGAATTTCCTGTGCTAATTGCCATCCTTTCACAGAACGGAAAGTAAAAAATTGCGAAGGGAGGTAACTTGATTCATTTGCAACAATTGATTTCCTGGAGCTGTTATCTGATGAGTTGCAGTGAATGAGTGTACTTCTAGGCCATGGACAAGGAAAGCAAAAAAAGAAAAAAAAGAAGAAGAAAATGGCAGAGTTTTCTTTCCAATGAAAGTATACCCATACCCATAAACCTTTAAGTTCTTTAAAAGGCCCCTGATTTGAAAAATTCAGAATCTTTACCCTAACTTATGGGTTCTGTATACCCAGTGAAAATTTTACCCTTGATTTACAACTTTCACTGAGATTAAACTAGCGACTGCACAAATAAAGCCCTAGCATGTGCCAATTCTGAAAGCTTAAGCTCATGTTGCCTGATCAGAGTTTGCTTTTCCAATACGGTTACATGTATATAGGGCCTAATAAAATCAATAAAAGCACCGCAGGCACTGCATGATACCCGGCCACTGCTGGGCATCATAACTAGCCACAGAACTGGGATAGACAGAGATATGATGTCCTTACTGTAAATAAATATTAATGTAAACCACCCAACAATGTGGAGCAGAGCATTCTGACCAGTGTAGATTTAGATCAGGCTGTAAAGCATTTCTTTGAGCTGAGAGACTCTGTTTCTTATTCTATGGTGTTAAATATTCCAGTGAAGTTTCGTAAAGATATTCCATAAAGTATAGGAACTACAGGTCAAAAAACATTTTTCTTATCTATCAAGGGGGGATAACTCATTAACTGGAAAGGTACAAGTGATGGTCCTTTGTCACAATATGTAACCTTTAATGTGAAACATACATGTATCTACGAAGTTTCATTCAGATATTCCAAATAGTAAAGGAACTACAGATAAAAAACGTTTTTCAGATCAATCAAGGGTGGATAACTCAAAAACTGGAATTGTTAGATTGACAGTTCTTAGTCACGATATGAAGCCTTTGATGAGAAACATATCTGTGAAGTTTTATTCAGATATTCCATATAGTAAAGGAACTACAGGTCAAAAACCATTTTTCATACCTATCAAGAGAGGATAACTCATGAACTGGAAAAAATAAGAGTGATGGTTCTTTGTCACTATATGTAACCTTTGATGTGAAACATATCTGTGAAGTTTCATTCAGATATTCCATATAATAAAGGAACTACGGGTAAAAAACCATTTTTCAGTTCAATCAAGTGCAGATAACTCATGAACGGGAAAGGTAAGAGTGACGGTTCTTAGTCACAATATGTAACCTTTTGATGTGAAATATATATGTGAAGTTTCATTCAGATATTCCATATAGTAAAGGAACAACAGGTCAAAAACCTTTTTTCAGACCTATCAAGGGCGGATAACTCACAAAATGGGAAGGTCAGAGTGACGGTCCTTAATCACAATATGTAACCTTTGATGTGAAACATATCTGTGAAGTTTCATTCAGATATCATAAACTGTAAAGGAATAACAGGCCAGAAACCATTTTTCCAATACGAAAAAGGGCAGTAACTCTGTAAAAATGGATGGATTTTGCCCATTAACACTCCCATACCACTCATTGCCGATAACAACATGTATGCAAAATTTGAAAAAATTCCGTGAATAAATACTCAAGTTATCGATCGGAAATGGTGAGGAAGGATGGACATACGGACAGACGGACACCGAAAGGTATAAATAATACCCCACCACTGAAGTGTGGCGGGTTATAAAAACTGAACACTGTCAGTCAGTCTAGAGCAGATTGCTCATAAAATGCTTTAAGACACTTCTCTTGTGACACTCCTACTGTACTCGTTATGTATGTATCTTCTGTGCAAACAGACATAATGCAAACTTTTCCTAAATTTTGTAGATTTTATTTGCTCTTGAAGTGATATTCATTGATATGTGAGCTGTGTCTTCAGAAAAATGTACCATATAGTACAATGCGTGTCAGTGACTTAAAAAATCTCAGCCGCTCTGGCCAAGGATAAAAGCAGAGACCATTCCAGATAGCTATAAAAGCTGGCTTTTACTGGCAGGCAGAACAAGTGTATGGTATAACTATTACCCTGTGACATTCAAACAGAAAGGACTTTGACCAGTCACCGGTCTATAAATCCTTGCAGTCTGATAACAGTCTTTTGTATCTAGGTTATTGCAAGGAGTTTGACCAGTCTGCCAATCCATGCAATCTGATAACAGCCTTCTGTGTTCACTATAAAGGTTATTTACAATGGATGCAAGGTGAATGGATACACTTTTAGGGGAAGCAACTCAGCCATTTTCATGTTTGCCTCCCGTCTCCTTGGGGGTGAACTCTTAAAAGGAAAGAATTTGCTTTTCTTAAGAGTTGACCGTATTTTGGAAGCTCTTCGTTGCCAAGGAAACAAGGGGAATAGTTGTCTTTCTTGGAAAAATTGTTGGAAAACCATTAATATTGCAGTATACCCATACTCAGACTACTGTAGGTTTGATGTATTCCTGGTATAAGGCATTTTTTCTTATCATGGTATAGCTCATATTGAAATTTATATGCTTCAAAATCCAGATCTTGATTTAAGTTAGACTTCTTTTTGGTAAAAAGCTTCTTATGTTGATATACATATATTCTGTGTTTCTCTTTTCTTTATAAAGCCTTTGCTGGGGGAATATTATTGGTAACTGGGCAGATATGTTTGCGGAAACGCACAACCTTGACATTAAAATTTGCATCTCCAAAATTTTGATGTGGCGGGAACTCTGAGGAACACCTGAGTAAATTTAGTCTAAAATCTTGGGGAACATAATGATGGTAAATTTGGACAGATGAACTGGAACAAACAGTGCAACCCTGATCAGGATCTACAATTTTTGCTGATCCTCCAGTGTTTGTTATGCAGCACTGGGTAGTAAAACTGAACCTCCTCAAATTTTAGGATAATTATACTGTAAATTTGTTAAAGGTGTCCAAATATTTTTGTGTAATTTACGACAAATCAATATAATTCTGTTGATCTTAAAGGATGACATTTCATGGATGTTTGCAGTTTAATTTTACTGTTCAAATGAAAAAGCCAAAATCAAACAGCAGTTTGTTGCCTAACTTCTTATTTATTGACTTTGTATGGGTAATTTGTTGGGTGGTAAATGTATGTCATAATGAGCATGATTTGTGTATGGCTATATTCATATGAGCCATGACACGAGAAAACCAACAGTGGTTGTGTGCCCAGTGCAGACTCAGATCAGCCTGGGCATGCGCCCAGTCTGATCAGAAACTTCCCTGTCCGCATGGAGGTAGCTTAGACCCTTAATTAGCTACCCTTTAAGTGCTTTAAGCGAAGAGTCTGATCAGACTGAGTGAATGTTTAGGCTTATCTGAGTCTGCGCTTTGCGCACAACCATTTAGTTGGTTTTCTGGTGTCGTGGCTCATATTAATTCTAAAAAAAAGGGTAACTTGCTAGACTATCAATCTAAGGACTGCAGGTTTGATCTCCGACATCTGTAATTTTCCATACGAGACTTTAAATCCAGGTCCTGTCTTAGTATGACCTTTATGTTGATGGGACGTTAAACTCAAGTTCACTTGCTAACTCTAAAAGGCTAAGTTGTTTTTTGCATTGTTGAGTGCTAAAGTACACACCGGGTAGGTGGCGATGGAAAACGCTTTTAACAATCGATTAACGCGGATCAAAAACCGTTAGAAACAGTGTTTTCCATTGCAAATTGTCACCAATTTTCAATTGAAAACGCTGTTTTTAATGGTTTTTGATCCACGTTCGTCAATTACACGAGCGTTTTCAATTGCCCCCTATCTGGTGTGATATAGCTCTTCCAGAATATTTTTCAGGTATTTGGTTTTGACATAAGAACTGCATGTAGTTTTTAGCTGGCCTGAGTCACCCTGGCATTGGCATTAGATTCGTTCATTATTATTTCCATTATATTGCATCTAGTGGTTGTATAGTAGAAGCCTTGCTTTTAAAATGATGAAAATGCAGTTTGAACTTAAACAATATCTTAACTGTTATAGTTTTAAGTTTAATGTACATCATAAAATATAGATATATAAATCTACAGATGTCTACATAAACATTCGAAATGACTATTGTCCCTGGGCTAAATTAAAAGCTTCTTTTGAAATGGTACAAGTTAGAGCTTTTACAAACAGAGATAACGAATCCTTGGGGCCCAATAATTGATATTATTGCACTTAAGTATGGCTATTAGTTTTTGTGCGAGAAACTCGATAATTACTATTGATAGTGTTATTAGTAATTTCAAAAGGCTTTGTATTGGGACAGACCCATTTCTGCAAACACTGAAGATCCAGATCAGACTGCTAGTATAGGTCTGTACTGTCTTCATAAAATTTTGCATCCAAAACTACATGACCCTAAAGTGTTTAAGTATGTTTCTCTTCAACTACACAATGCCTACAATCATCAAACCTGGCTGAAAGTTCCTTCTTAGAATGGTCTCAAGGGATGTTGCAAGTCTTATTTTTACTCTTGGTCTATATTTGAAGCTCTGCTGACTTTGTAAAATTTTGCATCCAAAATCATGTGATCCTAGTGGTTTAGTGTCTTAATTTCTCTTCAGCTACAAGGCATACAGTCATCAAACCTGGCTAATAGATTCTTCTTAATAGAATGGTCTCAAGGGATGTTGCACTTATTTTTACTCTTGACCTATATTTCATGCTCTGCTGACTTCATAAAGTTTTGCACCCAAAATTATGTGATCCTTAGTGTTTAAGTATGTTTTTCTTCAAATACAATCCATACAATCATTTAACCTTGCTTACAGTTTCATCATTGAATTGACTACATGACTGCATGTTGCACTTACTTCTACCCAGTGGCCTTTATTTCATGCTCTGAGGACTTGATTATGTCAACCCTAGCATTACTGAGGAGTCTGTTTCTCAGTAACACAAATGCCATATGCATCCAACCTAGCGTAAACTTTTTTCTTGGAATGTTCTCCAGGGATTTTGCCTGTATTTCTACCTATGACCTATTTTTCATGCTCTGCTGACTTCGTAAAATTTTACATCCAAAATTACATCAACTATAGCATTTCAGCCTGTCCACCTACTTAGTGTTTGTATAGTAATTAACTGATAATAGTAATTTATGGGCCGTTATATTGTTTACATACCCTTGAAAATGACAGCACTTGATTTTTTGAAGTTGATAATAGATTATGCAGCAAGAAGTCAAAACGTGCATTATCAAAACTAATAAATAACAACATTGTTATCAGATGTTTACTTTCACCTACTGAGTTGTAATGCTTGTTAAATGTTTTGATAATCATGATTATTGCATAAGTGAAATACAATTTGACATATAAGAAATGGCCTCATTGAGGCTCTTCTCGCACTTTATACTATAGTTTGGAGTGGGGGCAGAGCCTGTTGGAGGCCATTTTGACGTGGTACATCAATGTTGACATCTTCAGCAATATTCTATTCCTCTGCAGCATGTGGGCATGGGTTTATATAGTACTGTGTAGTTATGCAAGTCAGTGGGCAAACCAATTTGTTGTTGTTGTTGTTGTGTTATTGTTTAACGTCCATGGTAAACAGTTATGGTCATGTCGGGATGGTCAGTTAACCTAACCTCACTATTCCTGGGCAGGCTTATAGACCTCCTAAGTGGTTAACCAGTACTGGTACTTTAAGTGCACTTTTCAACAGTAACTGACAACTGCGAATCAGCGGAAGGAGAAATGAAAGTAAGTGGCCGGACCGGGTACTGAACCCAGGACCTCAAGCCAGTTTGCAGTTAGAGGATGCGGTTGTTATAAGGCATTTGACTCATGGGCAACTGAACCCAAAAAGAAACTGCTAGACAAAAATACTAAAGATTAAAATGATTTAATACAAAACTTTCGATGATAGGACTCTTTATTTACAAAATATTATACAGCATGTCATAACCACCAGCAGATAGATTACAGCTATCAGAAAATTGAAAGTTGATCTGTGTGTTTGCCTAGACTGATAAACCCCTATCAAAACTTTGTAAGCAGGGTCATCATCAACCATAAAATAATCCTAAATGATAGGACAGAAATATGTTAGCAAATAGTGTAGATCTAGATCAGACTGCTCACTCTGGAGCAGTCTGATCAAGGTCTGCACTATTTGCCATTGCATTCATGATACTCTGTCACTGCACCAGTGGTTTAAAAGTTAAAAAAAAGTTTTCTTAATTGTGGGATTATTGTACTAAAACCTTAAAGATATACTTATTGATCTAGCAGACCACGTTCAAGCCCGGCTTGAGGCGAGAATCTTTCCTATCGTAAATAGGGTTCCATTGCACACAGCCTTTCATTATCACCATCCCATCGTCCTGATATAACTGAAATACTGTTGAATAGGACATAAAATTACATCATCCATCCATCCATACCATAAAGATGCATTGGGACAAATTAGTATGGGCAGATAGTGCAGACCCAGATCAGACTGCACCTAAAGGAGCATTCTGATCAGAATCTACTCTGTCTGCCATGCCAGACTGCAGCTTTTGGCCATGTTACTGAATTGTAAAACCAAACGGTTCAATTTTTAGGACAATTCAGGTAACTCAGACTAAAGCTTTTGGCCATGTTACTGAATTGTAGAACCAAACGGTTCAATTTTTAGAACAGTTCAGGTAACTAGCTTAGATGTCTCAGTTTTTAGAATTTTTTTACTGCACAAATGCTTAATTTGTCACAGTATTTTGGGTAATTATGGCATACCCAAAGTGTCCCACTTGAAGTTATCTTGTAAACTCCTTCAACATGTTCAAGATGCAGCATGAAGATCCGACTGTTTGCACCGCGGCAACAATAACTACTTTGTTGTTGACAGCTATTGGAGTCAGACAAGGGTGGTATTTATAACCAAACCTGTTTAAAACGTCAAGTTGTGCATAAAATGAGTATAATTAATTAGATAGTTGAAAAGAAATTGCACCACTGTGACCCTTATTATTATGTAACATGAAGTATAGATGTAATCAGTCCTTGTCGGTAATTAAAAATTTAATAAGATATGAAATTATAACCACCCATGCTTTGCCACCAAATGCTTTGTTTACGGAAAGGTTTGGAAAATTGCTTTGAACATCATTACTGCCAAGGCTTAACCTTTGTTGTTGTACTTCAAGTCTCATAACAGTTTCCCCCCTCCCCCCACGCAGCTCAGCAGAACTTATCCATGGCTGCACTAGGGGGCATAATGCAAGTGCATCCATCCTTGGGCTAACAGTATCATTAGTCATTGACAGTGACCCTGGTTATATATAGGACCGCACCATAAAGAATCTTAAGTGCCACATTTCTTGGCATTGCTGCTGCACTAGACCTGTACACAGGGCCCTCTGTAGCTTCTTACATCACTACGTTAGTGTAGCTTTGTGAAGTGTAACGTAACATCAGAGGATTGGGACTACTGCTGCACCAACAAAATGAAGTGTTCCCCTTCCAAGCTATGCTGGAGTAACGCTGAACCATCTCATCTGGATCTATATATATATATATATATAAAAAATCAAACTAACGAGATGGAACGTCTGTAAATAAATTAATTTTCCCTATGCATTTCACTGTATAAGATCATCAGGGGAATAATGGCGTTGTATACATAGTAACGGCGTTATACCGTTACGTTATTGTGCACATATACATTGTATTTATGACGTCATTTGAAACTGTTCAGTAATGGATTAAAAGTGTTTATGAAATGTTTTTCCATGTGTAACCTAGCTGAAACGTTTTCCGTAAACAATTTGTAAAACGGGAATATTTTAAATTTTGGTTCAGTTTTGCAACAGTCGTCTAAATGTTTGCTTACTGGTATTTGTCTTACCGAGGGGTCTCTAATCTGTTGCTTGTGTACTGTTACCCTATTTCTTAGTTTGTCACCAGTTTGGCCTATATAGTATTCGCCACATCCATTGCACGAAAGAGCATATATTACATTTGAAACTGTACATGACATTGACGTCTTCACTGTAAATATTTTACCTTTAAAATTGAATTGGTTGCCTTCTATCAAATATGGGCATAAACCACATTTAGCTGATTTGCACTTTTTGACTTCTGCCTTCCTGGTGTTAAAGTTAGATCTAATTAAAAGACCTTTAAGGTTTTTTGGTTGTCTTTTACTTTTTATAATTCTAGTATTTTTTAAAATTTCACTCATGGTATTGTCTTCCTGTAAAATCGTTAGATTGTTTTTTAATATACCAAACATTTCTTTGTTTTGATAGTGTCCGATGATACTTTGACACAAAAACGAATGTCAGACCTAAGAACAGCATTGCGCCACAGAAACTACCCTAAAACTGTAATTAACAAAGGAATAGAAAAAGCTATGTCAATGTCCAGAAAAGAATGCTTAACCCCCAAAACGAAAGAAAGAAGTAATATTCTACCTTATGTATCCACTTGCAATCCTCAAAACAAAGAAATGTTTGGTATATTAAAAAACAATCTAACGATTTTACAGGAAGACAATACCATGAGTGAAATTTTAAAAAATACTAGAATTATAAAAAGTAAAAGACAACCAAAAAACCTTAAAGGTCTTTTAATTAGATCTAACTTTAACACCAGGAAGGCAGAAGTCAAAAAGTGCAAATCAGCTAAATGTGGTTTATGCCCATATTTGATAGAAGGCAACCAATTCAATTTTAAAGGTAAAATATTTACAGTGAAGACGTCAATGTCATGTACAGTTTCAAATGTAATATATGCTCTTTCGTGCAATGGATGTGGCGAATACTATATAGGCCAAACTGGTGACAAA
This sequence comes from Ctena decussata, assembly GCA_963989385.1. NCBI lineage: Eukaryota > Metazoa > Mollusca > Bivalvia > Lucinida > Lucinidae > Ctena > Ctena decussata. Next base: position 24,229,841 of record OZ022502.1, read on the forward strand.
CTAAGAAATAGGGTAACAGTACACAAGCAACAGATTAGAGACCCCTCGGTAAGACAAATACCAGTAAGCAAACATTTAGACGACTGCTGCAAAACTGAACCAAAATTTAAAATATTCCCGTTTTACAAATTGTTTACGGAAAACGTTTCAGCTAGGTTACACATGGAAAAACATTTCATAAACACTTTTAATCCATTACTGAACAGTTTCAAATGACGTCATAAATATATGTGCACAATAACGTAACGGTATAACGCCGTTACTATGTATACAACGCCATTATTCCCCTGATGATCTTATACAGTGAAATGCATAGGGAAAATTAATTTATTTACAGACGTTCCATCTCGTTAGTTTGATTTTTTATATACAGAGTTCTGGTTCCGGACATTATTTTTGTATTTTTACCTATATATATATATATATATATATACTGCTTGAAATTCTATTCAGTTCAGATACCATATTTATTTGGCTATAAGATATTGATTTTCCCCGTCCAGAATGACCCTAATTGAGCCGCAACATGAGAAAACCAACAAAGTGGTTGTGCACCCAGTGCAGATTCACATCAGCCTGGGCATCCGCCCAATCTGGTCATACTCTTCGCAAAGCACTCAAAGGGTATCTAAGGAGCTAAGCTACCGCCATGTGGACAGCGAAGACTCTGATCAGGCTGGGCGGAGGCCCAGGCTGAACTGAGACTGCGTGCTGGGCGCACAGCTAATTTATTGGTTTTCTCATATCGCAGCTCAAATCAGTGTTGTGATATTCTGCAAAAAAATGGATTTTATTTTCCCTTCCAAAATAATATTTCTGAATCTAGATCCATCAATCTCATAATTGTCTCGCCTGCGAAGCAGAGGCGAGACATATGTATTGCTTTTCCGGTGTCATCGTCGGCGTAAACTTTTGTCAAGTTTTTGTGTTTAGGTCATTTTCTCAGAAACTATAAGGGCCAGAGCCATGAAACTTGGGTCATGCATACATCTGGAAGAGTACATCTGAAAGCCATCATCGATGTTGAGTCTTGACCTAGATTTTACGGTTGACTGACTCCACAATTTTTTGTCGAGTTTTTGCGTTTAGGTCATTTTCTCAGAAACTACAAGTGCTAGAGCCATGAAACTTGGGTCATGCATACATCTGGAAGAGTACAGCTGAAAGCCATCATCAATGTTGAGTCTTGACATACATTTTACGGTTGAGTGACCTCGCAATTTTTTGTCGAGTTTTTGCGTTTAGGTCATTTTCTCAGAAACTATAAGGGTTAGAGCCGTGAAACTTGGGTCATGCATACATCTAGAAGAGTACAGCTGAAAGCTATCATCAATGTTGTGTCTTGACCTAGATTTTACGGTTGACTGACTTCGCACTTTTTTGTCGAGTTTTTTGGTTTAGGTCATTTTCTCAGAAACTATAAGGGCTAGAGCCATGAAACTTGGGCCATGCATACATCTGAAAGAGTAACTTTCAAAGCCATCATCTGTATTAAGTCTTGACATACATTTTACGGTTGACTGACTTTGCAATTTTTTTTCAAGTTTTTGCGTTAAGGTCTGTTACTCAGAAACTATAAGGGCTAGAGCCATGAAACTTGGGCCATGCATTCATCTGGAAGAGAAGAACTCAAAGTCATCATCAATATTCAGTCTTTGTCAACATTTTACATTTGGCTGACTTTGCAATTTTTTGGCAAGTTTACGCGTTTAGTCTGTTTCTCAGAAACTGTAAGGGCTAAAAGCCATGAAACTTGGTTCATTCATACATCTTTGCTGATTTAGCTCTGTTTTGTGACAAAGCGCCAGCAGGCGAGACACCTCATTCCGCGGAATTCTTGTTTTGGATCTAGAATTTAGGGTTATTTTTGGAGGGGCTGGGGAAAAGGGTGGGAGCCAAGTCATGTAACCAGACATTACAGTTGTCAACTTGTATGTCCAAATGAAGGCTAGACTTATTCACTTCAGATATTTATAGGGTTTATGAGAATAGTTATGATTCAAGGTGGCCATTCACAACAATGTGGTGTTTATTTGGATCATGCCTGAATTTTTGTCAGTCTGATCATGTCTATATTTTTGGTAATTAATGCAGATTAATCTTACCAGTTAACCAATTTACTGGCCTTCAGTTATTGACATCTTTTGCTTAAATTACCCATAATTTAAGAAATAAGGTTTATGGGTACGTCATCATATGAGCCGCGACATGACAAGACTAACAATGTGGTTGTGCGCCCAGCGCAGACTCAGATCAGCCTGGACATCCGCCCAGTCTGATCAGAGTCTTCACTGTCCGCATGAAAGTAGCCTAACCCTTAGCTACCCTTTAAGCGCTTAGCGACGATTCTGATCAGACTGGGTGGATGCCCAGGCTGATCAGAGTCTGCGCTCTACGCACAACCACATTGTTGGTTTTCTCGCGTTGTGGCTCATATTTATCTGCAGTTCTTTCAAAGGGAAGCAACTTCTGTGACTTCCTATTTGCATCCAGGGATGAAGGAGCCCTTCTAAAATTGGTTGTTATAGGGAAAACCAATCTTATAGCAGAATTTCATAAGACTGATTTAGAGATCTGGGGTCATTCTGTAGCGGGAAAGAATAGAAAGTAAGCCCCATTTTCTCATGTTAGGGCTACTACGTGTATGAAGAAAAATGGTGAAATTGCTATTTTTATGACAACTGAGATTCACTGTTGATACTATTCATCCTTCAAATCTTATAGTATACTGGACAAAAAAAGTTAAGGATCAAACATTAGACTGAAATTTTTATATTGAAAAAAGTAATTCTCAGAAAAGCATTTTCCTCTGTTGAATACATCTAACAATGCTGCATAAGATTGCATAACACATATTGGAATCTGATCACGTGACACACCAGCAGAAATGAATAAATAGACATACCCCTAAAATCAAAGTGAAAACTGGCATTAACACAAAACTGAATGTCCATTATTTTTGGCTTTATCAATGCAAAATCATTTTCAGATCTCAATGTGACCTCCAAGGGCCTGAATAACAGCATAACAGCCATTCGGTATGCTTTTGGGAAATTTCGAGAGGCCCATTTAGGGACTCGTTTGCCATTTTTCACGAAAGGCCTGAATGAGCTCTCCTGGAGTTTCAGGAAGGCTCTCGTGATCAGGATTGGCGGAGTAACATGTCCAAAGAAAGCTCAATTGAATTTGAAACTTTGGACCAGATTGACGTGTAAATGCGGGCGATTGTTTCTGTCGCTAGGTACTGGTCCACCACATTTGCCCTGTGATTTGATGATGTCATCGCCAAAAACTTCAGCAAATGGTCTCGCAATTAGATAGAACGTGTCATTCCTAGCTCGAACACCAATCAGAGGGCCTCTGTCTGGCATGCGCAAGTCCACACAGCTGCCAATCCAGATGCCGCACCATACCATCACCCAGCCTCCTCGAGCCATGTCATATTCCGCAACACGATTTAATTCATAGTCCACACGACGTGTACCTGGCAGGCGTTACACCCTTCTCCCATTATATTGGATATCTACATATAAATCTGGGCTCATCTGTGAAAAGAATATGGGCCCAGTGACCCTGCTGCCAATTTGTGTCACTTTTTGCCGACTGTCGCCTTCCATTTCTATGGAATCGCATCAATCCTGACCTCATTACCAGCATGCAAGTGCGGAAATTAGCTGTGTAAAGACAGTTTCTAACCATTTTTGCTGAAATTGGCCGATTAAATCATTTAATGGACAAAAAAATGCGCATCCTCACAGTGTTATTGTGATAAGCCAGTAGCTTGGGACAGAGACCATCGTCCGTATGGACAAGTCTAGTTAATCGAAAGTTTTAAATCTGACTGAAAATGCTTGACAGATGTTACAACAAAACAATTCAAATCACCAGGGACTTCAGGAAACTCCTGGAGGGCTAATTCTGGCCTTTCATGAAAAATGGCAAACAAGTCCCCAAATGAGCCTCTAGCCCTTTACCAAAAGAACACCGAGTAGCTGTCATGCAGTTATTCAGACCTTCAGAGATATCGATGAGCACTGACAATGGTTTTGCATGGATAAAGCCAAGAATCACGGACATTCAATTTTGTTGTGATGCCTATTTTCATTTCAGTTTTAGGGGTATATCTGCTTATTTATTTCTACTGGTGTGTCAGGTGATCCGATATAAATTTTTTTCATGAAGTTCTGAGCCGCTTTGACAGCTATATTGAACAAAAGAAAATTATTTTTGGAAAATTTATTTTTCATAATTTAAGCTTCAGTCAAATATTTGATCCCTAACTTTTTTTGTCCTGTATATTATCTGGTTGACGGATCTTACAGATCATTTGCGGTACGTTGTGATTAAACAAGAAGTACCTTTCGCCAAACTGAATGCAATATGCCCATGAATATGCCAGGCTGATGGTCAGAACATGAACAATTTGCCTAGATGCATAGTGGTTGTTTTTTGATAAACCTTGAATTTTGTTTCCTTAATTTTTGTCAGATTTGATCTACATATTCAGGCCTTCTTATTTTCATTGCATTTAATATCTCAAGACACTTCTATTCAAGTTTTGCAAAGTAAACATTATCTGATAATCAAGTGCATTACTATTATAACATTAAATTTGGAGACACTTTAATTACTGAAATTATCCTGAAAACGGAAGGTGAATGGATACAATTTCAGGGGCAATAACTCTGCGATGTTCACTTTTGCCTTGATCTACGTACATTGTTTTGCTCTCTATTCTCTACAGTCTCAATAATGATAAATGAAAATTATGAAATTTTGCAGATGTAAATTCTGTTGTCAGCTGAAAAAGTCTTTAAGCACTTTAAGGGTTAAACTACTCAAAAACCCTGTCATTCCAGTTTATGTGTACTGTATCAAATGCTATAATTGAGCCGGGAAACAAGAAAGCCAACAAAGTGGTATTGCGCAAGGCGCAGATTTAGATCAGCCTAGGGATCCGCCCAGTCTGATCAGAGTCTTTGCTTTGTGCTTAAAGGGTAGCTAAGTGTCTAAGCTACCTCCATGCGGACAGCGAAGACTCTGATCAGACTAGGCAGATGCCCAGGCTGATTTGAGTCTGCGCTGGGTGCACAACCACTTTGTTGGTTTTCTTGTGTCGTGGCTCAGTTATTTTCATTATGTTTCAGAGAAAATCAAGACAAGCGATGGAAGGCATATTTCTCCTTGGACTTCTTGGAGTTTGCCTAGTTGGATTTCGTGTTTATTTCATGGGGAACAAACCTCCGGAGTTCGCTCCATCAGACAACCCAGCATCAGACTCAGCGAGCTTTCTTACAAGAGGATTAACATATTTCCTTCTTCCTTCGTTAAATTTCTGGATGTTACTGTGTCCAAGAATACTGAGTTTTGATTGGTCAATGAATGCCATTCCACTAGTCGAGAGTCTCTCAGACTTGAGAAATATATATTCCATCTCATTTTACACAGTTCTAGGATACTTAGCATATTATATTTTAAATTATATTCATAGCTCAAAAGACTTTTCAGTCAAACCATTTATGAATGGTAATGGACATTCCAATTCTACATCATCAAAACATTCCATAAACAAACATAAATCATTCCAGCGCCAAAGTTCATTGATTCATATAGATTCAGCCAATGAGATCAGTGATAATTCTCCACATTCTGTTGATATTTTAATTTTATCCATAGCAATAATTGTCTTTCCATTTATTCCTGCAACTAATTTATTTTTCTATGTTGGATTTGTGATAGCAGAAAGAGTTTTATACATTCCAAGTATGGGCTTTTGCCTTTTAGTTGGACATGGTGCTTATATTGTGTACAGAAGGTATCAGAATGACTCTGCTTGGAGACAGAAGGTCGTTGTCATAGCAATAGTGTCACTGCTTATGCTCAATGGACTGATGACTGTGTCCAGAAATAGAGACTGGTCTACTGAAGAGAGGCTGTATACATCTGGTGTAAGGGTCAACCCTGCTAAAGGTATAGTTTTCTGAATCTTCAAAGGCAAAAGGTCCTGTTCCATGTTCTAAAGACGCATAAGGTTAAATTGCAAAATCTTTTGTCATTTTATAACAGCATAACAGCATAGCATGTTAGTATTAGCCAGGTAACATTTTGTAGCTTTCCTAGAAGCTGACATCAGTTAACTTCTGACCTGCTGGAGTAAAAACGCAAGAATATGGCAAACAGTGCATATCCAGATCGGGAGCAGTCTAATTAAGGCATTGCCATTTTGAGGCAGGGGTAGGGAGGTTGTAAATTGTCAGTTTTATAGTCGCAAATTTTGTTTTATGATGATGCATCAGTGGAGCCATAAAACAAATGAAGATTTTCTAAACAAGCCATAAAACAAATGACGATTTTCTAAACAAGCCATAAAACAAATGGCGATTTTCTAAACAAGCCATAAAACAAATGAAGATCTTCTAAACAAGCCATAAAACAAATGGCGATTTTCTAAACAAGCCATAAAACAAATGACGATTTTCTAAACAAGCCATAAAACAAATGACAATTTTTTAAACAAGCCATAAAACAAATGACGATTTTCTAAACAAGCCATAAAACAAATGACAATTTTCCAAACAAACCATAAAACAAATGACAGTTTTCCTAACTAGCCATAAAACAAATAACAATTTTCCAAACTAGCCATAAAACAAATGACCATTTTCAGTACAGTTATCACCTTTTAATGCACTTTTATACATTTTCACCTTTTAAAGTGTACTACTTTGCAGCCTACAAGGGCCACAAAAGCAGACTACAAGTCATGTACGTCGGCAAAACTTCAAAAATGTTTTGACTAGAGGGCAGACATCCAGTTGAGGGGGCTCATTATAAGCCACCTCAGCTGGATCTACAATGTTAGCAAGTTCAACTGTTTTCTTTTTTGGCATTTTTGAGGTGTAATTGTTTATTTCATGTTTCAGCCTGGGGGAATCTGGCCAACATATTCAACAACCAGGGCAAGAAAATGGAGGCAGAGGAAGCCTACAGAAATGCCCTCAAACAGCGGGGCAATATGGCGGATGTTCATTATAATTTGTGAGTGATGTGGGCTTTGTACATAAAATTTTGAGCCGCAACATGAGAAAACCAGCAAAGTGGTATGTACGCCCAACAAAGACTCAGATCAGCCTGGGCATCCCCCCGGTCTGATCAGAGGCTTTGCTGTCTGCGTGAAACTAGCTAAGATCCTTAGCAACCCTTTAAGTGCGCAGCAAAAACTCTGATCTGACTTGACAGATGCCCAGGCTGATCTGAGTCTTCGCTGGGCACACATACCACTTTGTTGGTTTTGTCATGTTGCCGGCTTATGTGATGGGTAATATTTAAGGTCTATGGTGTGCGGGCACAACTTCTTTTTTGCCACCATTTTCACAAAGGGAAACAACTTTGTGACTTCTTATATTCTTCCCTGTATGACACAGATATTTCAAAATGGGGTCATCTCTTAAAGGAAGAATTTGCTCTTTTGGGAGCAAATTCTTTTTTCTAAAAGTTGATACCCAATTGGGAAGGGAGACAGAAGTAAAAATGGCAGAATTGTTTCCCTTGGAAGTGAGTACATTCACTTCAACAACTAAATAGCTGCTAGACATTAAAATGTAGGGATTTATTATAATCTTAAAAGTAAAAATATGTATGATTTTATGACTGCAAAAGTATACTATGAGGTATTTTATTATGAAATAATGACAAAACAAGGGCGTAGCTACCTATACGCAAATACGCATGTGCGTATTGAAATTTTGTCAAATTGACAAAATTTCAAAACACACTTGCGTATTTTCATGCTGAAATGTTGTTATTGGGCATAATTTTAATACTAACTGCCAACAGACACCAAAATTTGAAATATCTAAGCGGCTTAACTCCCTATGAACTTCATTTTCTGAATATCTTCTGAACTTAGCTGACTTTGTCTGAATCAGGACTGAATCTGATCTTAACACTAAATTGGTGTCTGAATCCCTCTGAACACAAAATCCCTTTTCTGAATTTTTCTGAACACTTTCTGAAACATTACTGGGCACAGGCTGAACAATTCAGACAGATATTCAGAAAGATTCAGAAATTCTGAAATTATCTGAACAGTCTGAATCTCATATATAGTCTGAACCATTCTGAACTCAAAATAGTCTGAATCTTTCTGAACCAAATTTGTCTGAATTTTTCTGAACCAAATTTTTCTGAATCTTTCTGAACTATTCAGTGGGAAGTCATGTGACTTCTGGGCATGCTCAGTGGGCATTTCCTCAGATCATCTGCAGAAGAAATTTCAAACAACACAGAAATATCTCTTTAGTTTAGTAAGTTTAAATTTTGTTTTTAAGAAATGATTTGTGAGGAAAGATGGCAGAAGCATGTAAAGATATGATACAGAATTTATAGTGGATGTTTGTAAAGATATTTTATTCATGTGTTGCCCTTGATGGCCTTGAAATTCATCTTTAAACTACATATCCTTATCCCACCCACTTCAAAATACTTGTATATAATGTTTGCTTTGAGAGACTGGTTAATCAAGGATTAAACTGAAAAAAAAACAAAAAAACTTTTGATATTGTGTAGAGAATCTATGTCTTGAAGTGGATTCTGGCTGATTTAAATATAATCAATATCAAGTATATGGTAAGTGGGGGCAGGGGAGGCAGGGTGGGGTGGATAGCTGAAAACATTCTGAATATTGTTTTAACTGTTTCTGAATCCTGGCTTAACTTTGTCTGAAAAACAGCTGAACCATAGCTGAAAACATTCTGAATTTTGTCTAAAATGTTCTGAATTCACGCTTAATTTTGTCTGAAATACAACTGAACTTTATCTGAAAACATTCTGAATCTTATCTCAACAGTGTCTGAAATTGCTCTGCATCAAATATCTGAACTTTTGATAACAGTGTCTGAATATGGTCTGGAAAGTCCGAATTTCAGACCAAATTCAGAAACTAATGTTCAGCTCAAGTTCAGTCAAAGGTCAGACTGCTTTTCAGCCAACATTCAGACACTAATTTTCCATGAGGGATTAATTAATTTATGAGTATAAAACATGATTGTGCGTACTGTGTGATTGCCCCTAGCTACGCCCCTGCAAAAGACTGAAACTCATCATTCAAAGTATGCAACAAAATTAAGACAAAATTAAGACTTGTGCAAATAATCTTCAACAAAAGCATCTTTGTTACAGAGAGACAGAGACGATATGTCAGTGCATACGCTTCATACTGTCAAATGCTTGATGTATCTCATTTTCGTCATTGACTGGAATTGTGGTCTGTGATTCCTTCGCATTCATATTAAATTTTCCTAAATTCTCCCACTTCTTGTGATCGTCAAGGACCATAAATTTGGAAAATATATAGAGAATACCGTGTTAGTGTCTTTTGATATCAAGTTTATCAGGCGAGACAAGAAACAGCTTAGGAATGGCAAGGCTTGCCGAGCCAGTCCGACGTGTTTCTGGTCGAGCCTGAGAAACTTGGTGAGGTCATTCAATAAACTTGAGCCTGATGATGTCATTCAACTTGATAAACTTGGGCCTGATGACGTCATTCAACTTGATAAACTTGAGCCTGATGACGTCATTCAACTGATAAACTTGAGCCTGATGACGTCATTCAACCAATCAAAAGCTGTTGTCACGGCCAACGTCAGTAGACAGCCAATCGTCCTCAGAGATCGCTTCTAAAGGCATGACCTGATAACATTCGCGCAATCGCAGTTCTACAGTGACATAATATCACATTGTGTTATTATACCCCCTGTTACCACTGGAATTTTGCAGCAGGTGCATGATAAAAGTATTTTTACCATCAATCATTATCATGCATTGGATATATAATGTTTCTTGAGAAATTTGAAATTTACTAGAAATATATATGAGGGTGTATATCTTTAAATATTCTGTGGATCTTTATGATGTATCATGTAACATCTTAATATCATTAGTTTTGAACATCAAGCCCAGATATTAACCATCACTTTGTCTTCTTCCAGAGGAATTCTGTTACAAGACCAGAAGAGATTTGATGAAGCTGTGGATAGTTACAGAAATGCCATCACATTCAGACCAAGACTTTCCAGTAAGTAGTTAATGGGGTGGGGAGTGGGGGGAGGAGGGGGTGATGTTTTGAAAATGTTCTGTGATAATTTGAGCCGTGACACAACAAAACCTACAAAGTGGCATGTGTGGCCAGCGAAGATTCAGATCAGCCTGGGCAGCCGCCCAATCTGATCAGAGTCTTTGCTGTGTGCTTAAAGGGTAGCTATGTATCTTAACTACCGCCATATGGACAGTGAATACTGATTAGACTGGGAAGATGCTGTGGCTGATCTGAGACTTCGCTGGGCACACATGCCACTTTGTTGGTTTTGTTGTGTTGTGGCTCAGTTTTGTCTCACCTGGGTCTACCAGAATGGAGACATAGATGTTACTTTTCCTGTGGTATCTTTAGTGCAGCAGAAGTTTTCTGGTTTAGTTTTGTTTTGTGGCGGTGCACAGAAGGCAAGACGGTATTCATGGAGGCAGTTTTATTGAGGGGCCTCAATTTATGTTTCTGTGGAAAATTGACAGAAAATGCAGACTTGTTATAGTAATTATTGAATCTCTTTGTGATAAAGCGGGAGGGCAGAGGGTTAAATGCAAAATAGGATTGCCTGTGAGACATGTACATTTACACATGAACTCGCATCCCATACAGAGACAGGGGCGGTCTGGTGGTGGGATGGTGCTTCGGGAAACTTCCAGTGCCGGGGGCATCCTACTAATTTGGGCAAAAAGTAAGGCAAGGGCCTACTGTGCTTGCAGTAGGTGCGCTCGGGGGTTGTTTGGACATTTTTCTCTCACTATCATTTCTCTTTCCTTTCTCCTTTCTCCCGCTCTCAGGGAGAGGGCTCGATATAGACTGTAATACTGTCTCGAAGAGCTGTTGAACTCAGAACAACAAACAAACCCATACAGAGACAAGACAGTGCATGTCGGTATGCACAGTTCACTTGTGCCTTTGTTGTGACAAAAATTAGGTGTGACAGTGTAGTGTATCAGTTTTGTCATTTGTATGCCTAAAGTATTTGTATGTTATTAATATAAGATGGAAAAAATCCAGCTCGGGGTCAAAATTGTGAAAAAAAAAAATAGGGTATGCAAGAATAGTCTAATACTTTTTATTTTGAAATATTAATTTTTAGCTTAATTTTTTGCACAACTTTTCAAAAATATAACTATTGCAATGGAGACCATACAACTATAGTGAAATGGCTATGGTGTTAACTGTGCAGAGAAGCATGTTAGAATCCTGAAATCAAAACTTTTCAAATATTTCCTTCAAAAATTAATTCTTTGAAATAAGTATTCATGAAAATTTTGCACTTTACTGTCAGTTCAATTTGATAGCTTCATAGACTGTACTGTTATGGAAACATAATTCCACTTCCATTGTAATAAGAGTGTTTTCCTATCTTTTTTCAGTGGCCCACTTGAACTTGGGTATTATACAGGCTGATCTGGGATACAAACAAGAGGCAGAGAAGGTAAAAACAAACTTCCTTATAAAGGGGATTTTGATGGTAAAAAACATTTACTGTGGGAGAGGTTGTCATTATTTTTCCATAAACATGTAAAAATGGTGCTTAATGCATATGCAAATAGCAAAGGCTCAGATCAGACTGGGCAAATGCCCAGTCTGCTCAGAGCCTTTGCTGTTTGCATGTACCATGCACAGACTCTTAAGAAAAGGCCGGGCCACGTAGCGCAATCGGTAGGGCACCTGACTCATAAGTCAGAGGTCCTGGGTTCGATACCTGGTCTGGCCACATACTTTCGTTTCTCCTTCCGCTGATTCAAGAAGGGCAGTTGTCAGCTACTGGTGAAATTATGTGCACTTAGTACTGGTTAACCGCTTAGAAGGTCTAAGCCTGCCCAGGAATAGTGTTGTTAGGTTAACTGACCGTCCCGACATGACCATAGTTGTTTACCGTGGACGTAAAGCAACAAATCAATCAATCAATCAACTCTTAAGAAATCTACAGACACAAAATGCCTGCTCCAGCTGACAGAACAGAGACACAGAGGCTCACTCACTGTTTGCAGTTTATATTAAGCGACCTTTTTTACATAGTATATGTATAAACCTTTATTACATAGCATAAACTATCAACTATGAATGAAGCACTTCCATAAAAAGTAAATCTGCCTCTTTCTTTTTTTGTCTCCTTCAGTTGGGGTGGGTGGGTGGTGGGGGGAGGGGGTCAGAGGTGGATTGAATGGAAAGAATTTGCTTTTATAGGAGCAGATTCTTCCCAAGGTGCTTCAGTTAGAGCAAATTCTTCCATTTAATAGTACATGTATACCTATTTTGATCTTGGGCTGTTCCTACAGAAAAGCTAATGTTGATCTCAGGAAGCTGTCTTAGACTGAAAAATTTGCAGAAAAAATATAATAGTATATCTGTTTACCAAAAAAGCATATAACTCATGAAATTGCTTGAAATTTCCTTTTGGAATGGTAAGCCGAGGCAAACGAAAATATTGCCTAGCCAGCTCACCTTAAGAGAGAACTGTAATAATGTCATGTCAGCCTGGAGTGTAATAAAATCTTCTGAGTATCGGAAAATGAAAAATCACTGATTTCCTTACATGCATTCTATTTGTATATACATTTTGCAGATTTACCGTCATTGTGCTGACCTTGACACATCAGGCCTAAAAGATCCTCGTCTCCATGACAACACAAAGATTTCCTGTCTGTACAACCTTGGTAGGCTGCTGAATGAAAATGAAAGACGTGAAGTGAGTACTTGTTTCTCTAGTTTGTATGTCTTTTATGTATTTTGAAACACAACAGATTGCTGAGTGTAACCAGGTTTAAAATCCTACATCACAGTGTGAGCCAAAGTCTACTGCAGCTGTGACTTGTACCTACAATCCCAGGATTGGTATTTCACTGCATTAGCAGACAAATACAGCTGTTCCTGAATTTTAAAAGGAATTTTGCTGAAATACCAAGCCTTAAGATATCATATTGTCAGTCAAGTGTAATGAGGCTCTTTTAGTTTGCCTGACATCATTTGCATCACACTGTGGCTGAACATAGGTGAAGACACATTTGAAATGGTGACATAAAAATGAAAATTACATAAAAATGATCACAAGAGAAATGAGGCTCTTTTATTTGCTTGACATTATTTGAGTAGCACTGTGGCTAAAAACATGGGTGAAGGCACATTTGAAATGGTGACATAAAAATGAGGCAAACATAAAAATGATCACATGTAGAAGACCATTGGTTCTCATCTTCTTTTTATGGATGAAATTGAAAATTTGCATTGAGGTGAGTGGGTATACAGTCAGGGAAAGTAGGTTTTGTATATTCATTTTTGCCATCCTTTTCAATGTGGGTCAACACTTAAAGGAAAGAATTTGCTCCCTTGGAGCAAATTCTTTCCTTTAAGAGTAGACCTCATTTTGGAAGGGCTTTAATTTGTTGTCCTTGGAAGCAACAGGCTTACTGTCAGATCCTGTATTGCTTCACAGTAGTATTTATATGTATGTATAAATTCCTTGAATAAAATATTGTTTAAACCAAACAGGAATGTCGTAATAGTAACTTTTTGTTAAATTCGTGACAAAACATGAAAATGTACCCATACACCATATGTGGCATTCTGAGGATGAAATGTATTGTCAATATTTCAAACTCACTTTCAGATATTAATGTTTATGTGATAATTTCAGGAGGCTGTACAAGTTTTTGAGACAGCTTTAGAAAGAAAGCCAGATCACTATCCTGCCCACAGTCTCTATAACATGTATGGTAGGTACTGTGCTAATGTTCATCAAATTCATTTATTATTATTTTTTCATTTTTTTTTTTGTCTTATAAATTTCATATCATTTGGGCACAAGTTTAAGATTCTTTTTGACGTGTTACCAAGTTTTGAGGATTTTAGGCACTGAAGATGGTCTCATCTTTAAATAGAGATGTCATGGATGCCGACATAATGTTGTCTGTCATAAATGTGTTATGCAGTGTGTGACTCATATTATACGAGGGATGATTGAAAAGTCCAGGGGCCGTATTCATAAAGCTGCTTAAGTCGTTGCTATGCGGTTGCTAAGGCAAAATATCTATAAAGGAGATTTCCTACAACTATGAAATTTGGTCTGGAGGAACAGTCTTTGTAAGACTGTTCCTCCAGAGCAAATTTCATAGTTGTAGGGAATCTCCTTCAACTAAATTTAGCCTTAGCAACAGCATAGCAACCACTTAAGTCATTTTATGAATACGGCCCCAGAGCCCCACCATGTTCTGAAACTTTAGAGTGGATTTGAGTCATTGATTTTAAATGACCATTCTTCAGAGCAACAATCACATAATTTCAGGAATTTATCTGCTGTATCAAGCGGATAACACATCACTTTTTTCACCTACCCCCATAATTGCCACGTATAACTCTTTGACCAACCATAACTTTAGCAGAGTCAATCATTTTGGAATTGTTTCTGCAAATATACATAAGTGCAAGTGATGATATAAGCAAACATAAATTTATTCCATTTCAGAATTAAAAGTAAATATTCAGAGCTCTAGATAAGAGGGGTATTTGATGATAATTGAGGGATAATTTTCTTTATTTCTCATCAAAACCATATGTTGTGACCCCTCATCTGAACCGTCTCGACGAGACGGTTCAGATGAGGGGTCACAACATATGTTTTTATCCAGAATTAACAAAAATTATCCCTAATTATCACCAAATACTCCCTCTTATCTAGGACTCTGATATTTAATTGTTCGGAAGTGTCTATCTTGTGAGTGTTTGCAGATAGTGCACAAGCAGAGTTGCATGCTGTGCGTGCGCAGGAGTGAATATCTTTTAACCCTTTTTGACGAAAATTATGTAAGATGCCAATGTTTCTTGTGTGTTAACATCGTTTGATTTTGCTCACAATGTTCATAACAAACACGAAAGTAGGATGCGGGTCTCTGAATTTCAGGGTTGCAAAACTTAAGGGTTTATGGTAGAGCCGCAAGATCTCAAAATACAGTAGAACTTCATTGGCTCGAACAGGCTTTGGACCATGAAAATTAGTTCCAGCCAAGGGTAGTTCTAGCCATCCAGGGTTAGTTTCCATATAAAGTGACCTCTAGGGACCAAGAAAGGAGTTCTAGCCAGGCAGGGTGAACGAGCCATCAGTGTTCGAGCCATTGAAGTTCGACTGTTTATTGCATATCCATCATTATGATTTGCATGAATACAACAATAACCATGTAAATTTTGTAGAGTGTGTAGAATGATATTTCAAAGTAATGCAAGACAAATAGATTTTAAATGCTACTTTAAAAATATGCCATTCCTCTTGTGTTTAAGGCACTGACCGAATTTTAAAAACTTCCACAGGAAGCTAATGAATGACAACTAAGTACATTCATTTTAAGCACGCATGTGCAGATTCACTAGAAGTATCTTAGGCTCAGAACTTTTCAATCATCCCTCGTATTTATGTAATGATTTATATCACTGGGTAAGGGGGCCAGTCATATTAAGCTGACTGGATACACTTTTAGGGGAACAACTCTGCTGTTTTAATTTTTGCCTCCCTTTTCAATAGGAGTCAACTGTTAAAGGAAAGAATTTGCTCCCCTTGGAGCAAATTCTTGCCTGTAAGAGTAGACTCCAGTTTGAAAAGGTATGTTATCCAAGAGACAAATAGGAAAGTCACAAAAATTGTTTCCCTTTGTCAAAAGGTAAAACATGGATGGGTACTGTCACTGTAATGTTAAAAATTCTGAAGTCTTTTCTTGCGATGAAACAAAGATCCAGATAAGGGCATTGAGGATGGAGAGCAGTCTCTTATAGTCTTGGATAATTTCTCTCGATTCTCAGTAAAATCATACAGGCACCTCATTAGAACCCCATTTGGTGGGAACATGCACTTTTGAAGATATGATCTAAAAAAAAGTTATAGAGAGTCGTAGTTGTTGATGACAACACAATCAAGTTAAGTTTGTAATTTTTCTATAGGTGAAGTTCTTAGTGGTCTAAACAAATATGATGAAGCTGACCACTGGTATAGAGAGGCGCTGAAGGCAAAACCAGACCATATACCTGCACATCTCACACTGGCTAAACTGTATGCAAAGAAGGTAATTTAGCTTTGGCATTAGAAGACATTACTGCTGCAAATCATCTAAATATGAACAACTAAAATAATAATATATATTATGCAGCATTTCTGAAATTATGATAATTGTATGAAGGTTTAGGGTTATAGGGCTGTACATGCATTTATCAGCTCTGAGCTGCAATCATGATCTAGATTTTTGGGGTTGTTGTGAAGGGGGAAAGCCGTCTCATAGCCAAAAAAAAACAAAAAAAAACAACAACAACAAAAAAAAACAATAACGCATTATATGTAGTGGAATATCTCACTGAGGCAGTTCTGACAATGAGATGTTGCCTCTGAATTTGTTGGATGTTTAACCAGGCTGAGACAAATGACATTCTTGAGTACTGCCAAAGCTTTTAGTGGCTGTGCCGCAGGGCATTAGGCAGCTCATCTATTTGTGTGCCCCTGTGGGCAGGGACCTTTCTGATGGTATAGAAAATTCTAATTGTTAACTCCTGACATTCTTGGTTATGTTTCCCCAGCAGGCACATAACGTCAAACTGACGTTGTTCTGACGTCGATGCCACGTTATGATGTCGCATTGACGTCAGTACAACGTCATTTTGATGTTGTGTGCCCGCTGGATCATGTCTGTGTTAGCAGTGAATGAAGTAGCCATGACACCGATACTGGTTAAGATATTTTTATTGTTATTTTTTCCTTCTTGATTTTAGGGCCAGCCAAAAGAAGCTGAATCTTGGTTTCTGAAAGCCAAAGCTCTGGATGATCATGATGTAGCCACTGGTCAGCATTACGGTGAGTTACCATGGTAACCCTAAATATTGGTATACAATAATCGATTTTCTTGAAATTCAAAAGAGTTGATATTACTAACTAGGCCCTGTTGTTCAGCTTCATTAGCTTAACAAAGTCATTAGTCAAGGGTTCATTCAGTGTTCTAGTACATATAAAATTGAGTATGCTAATATTTTTGGGCAAAAAATGAGGAGCTTTTGCACTGCAAAAGCTCCTTGCATTATTTCAGCAAAAATTACCTGTGTTGCATACATTTGAAAATTTCACATCATGTTTACTAATGACATCATTAAGTTTGAACGCATACTAATCATTTAAAGCTATTTCTCATTTTTAGAAAAAAAGGCTGTTTTGATTGAAATAAGAGTTTGTAGAATAGCAAATTGAGTCGGAAGTAAATCCTTGGGGAAAGATAAATGTTAATATAATAAGGCTCCACTTTAACCCTATTGCACTCAGAACGGCCAAAACTCCATAGAGTTTTGGCCGTTCTGAGTGCAATAGGGTTAACTATCCAGAAAGTTCTACAAAATCAAATCTAAATAATGAAAAACTAAACATTGTCATTGATTATGATTGGGTCATTTTGCAGCTCAGTTTTTGGGTGACCAAGGACGACTAGCAGAATCAGCAGAGATGTATTTGAGATATGTTGCTGAATCACCGGACCACTTTGAGCTGGTCTTCAATGCTGCTAACATTCTAAGACAGATACAGAAGAATGAGGAAGCTGAAAAACTCTTTATAAAAGCCTCACATCTCAAGCCAGATGTAAGTAAATTTGATATGTGTCTAACAGCCATGTGAGCAGAAAAGACTCTGATCAGCCTGCGAAGTCTGGTCAGTCTTGTACACAGCACGTAGAATCTGTATGGTGAAAGTGGAGACTCTGTTTCTAATGAATATTTGGGCTGATCTGAGTCATTTGGGGCCTGAAATTTTAAGTTATGTATTCCAGAGGTGCCCCATTGAGATAGTTAAATTGAAAATGAACATTTCCAGGGGAGTTAATTCTTACAAAAAAGAAACTGTCTTCCAGGGGCCGTATTCACAAAACGACTTAAGTCGTTGCTATGCGGTTGCTAAGGCTAAATATCTATAAAGGAGATCCCTATAACTATGAAATTTGGTCTGGAGGAACAGTCTTTGTAAGACTGTTCCTCCAGAGCAAATTTCATAGTTGTAGGGGATCTCCTTCAAACAAATTTAGCCTTAGCAACAGCATAGCAACCACTTAAGTCATTTTATGAATACGGCCCCAGTTTTATTGGGGACTCCTCTTAAAGAAAGACTGAAGCAAAGTCTTTCCTTTAAGAATACCCTCATTTCAAAAAGGCTTCACCCTTCATGAAAGCAAATTGCAAATCTCACAAAAATATTTCCCTTAACAAAAATGGCTGCCAAAACTTAAAGCATTCTTTTTCACCCCTTGACGTCTTGAGAAGACTTTAGAGCATTTGCAATAACTGAAATGATTTTTGTTTCAGGAGGCTAGTGCTCATATGAACCTAGGTGCCATGTACCACGTAAATGGGAAGCTTAAAGAAGCTGAGAAAAGCTACCTGAGAGCTTTAGAGCTCAGACCAAATGATAACACTACCAAACAGAACCTCGCCAAACTGAGAAATTTGATGAACAAAGAGAAACGATAGCATGAAAGGGGATATAAGATCAAGGCTACTCAGAGCAGCTTTTCTCACTTTTGAGAAATACAGATTTATGAGGGAGTTGTAGCCTCACAGTAGGTCAAGAGAATGTGCAGTTTGGAAGAAAGTAGGCAGGTTAAATAGAAGTTGATAAGGCATTGTGGAATTATAGCCATATTGGGAGATCTCAGTCATTCTTTGAGATTCATAAAACTATAAGATCTCAATTCTGAGATTATCCCTCTGAAGTTCTCAGTGAGAATTCATGTATACTGTGAGATGTGTGATATTAATTGCTTATATGATCTCAGACAATTAAGATCATTGGTTTTGCTATTGCAGGATTATAAAAGCATTATGAATTAAAAGTCTTAGACATTAATCCAGATCAGTAATTACGGTTTACTTCGTCCGTCTTCAACAAACATTTGCTTCCCTGGACAAAAGCCCTTCCATAAATGGGATATACTCTTAGAGGAAAGAATTTGCTCCCAGAGGAGTCTGGGAGCAAATTCTTTCCTTTAAGAGTGTCCACATTGAGAATGCAAGAATGGATGTGGCACAGTTGCTTCCTGAATGTATACCCATTCAACTTAGAATTTTTCACTGAAAACCAATATTATTGGTGATACCAAATACTTCGTACTTTCCATTTTCAGAACTTGTTAATAATTTCAGTTTGTTATGAAAGCCAAAATTATTGGCCAATATGAAATACTTTATACTTTCCATTTTCGTTACTTGTTTATCATACTTTATTATGTTTGTAATAGATTCGACCATATGAACAATACATATTATTTTTGTTTACACTGTATTTTTAAAATTTTATGACATTCCTTATGACTAATGAAATATTTTCCATAGTATATAAAGTAAGATCAATGTGTCATAGCATTTACTTTGATTGTGGCTTTAAATATGAGCCTAGTTACATGAATAAACTTTTTTTTGGGACCAATGTGAATGTTCCATTATTAAATTTCTTGTGCATGTATTCTTTCAGATGGGAGCATACCCATTTTGCCATAAAACTCAGTTGTATGAGTACACCATGTTTTCTGTCATTTGTACAAGGGGAAACAATTTTTGTGACTAAGCCCTTCCAAAATGGGTTATAATTTACTCTTAAGGGGCAATTTTTTACCGGTAGGAGTCGACCTCAGAAGTTAGGCAAAAATGAAAATGGAGGAGTTGCTTCCCTTGAAAGTGTACCCATTCACCAAAATGATCCTTGTTGATATATCAGAACCAAATGAGCCGTGACACGAGAAAACCAACAAAGTGGCATGTGTGCCCAGGGAAGACTCAGATCAGCCTGGGCATCTGCCCAGTCTGATCAGAGTCTTCCCTTTGGGCTTAAAGGCTATCTAAGGGTCTAAGCGCTCCATGCAGAAAGTGAAGGCTCTGATCAGACTGGGCAGATGCCCAGGCTGCTCTCTGATCAGACTGGGCAGATGCCCAGGCTGCTCTGAGTCTGCACTGGGTGCACAACCACTATGTTGGTTTTCTCATGTCGCAGCTCAAATATTTGTGACAGACACCAAAGAGAGAACCATGCATGATGAGATCAAATTCTCCAAAGTCTGTTTTTTTCTTCTGATGCTGCTCATATTTATATCAAATTATTCACAGTTATTATACTAGTTATTCTTATTTTAAATTACATTCCATTTTAGACAATATGTCTGTAAAAAGAAAAGTCATAAAGCAATTACTTGTAGTTTTTATTATCAACCAAAGTAGAATGTTTATTTTTCAATCTGAAATTTAATGCTTATTTTTAATACTTGAATGCAATATTCATAATATAATAAACTTTGAATTCTTCTACTTGGTTAGAAACTTTTTGCTTATCATATAAAACATGTTGAGACCCCTCATTAGAACTGCCTCAGTGAGGCTGCTTTTATGAGAAGCTTGAATTATCAGCAGAACTTCCACTTACATAGAGCCTAGCATTAACAGCAACCCTGTGATAAACTTTATTACTGATATTTGATAGGTTTTTAGCTGTAAGAGATTTCTGGATATTACAGTACATAAGAAAATAAATGATACTCTGTTTTATTAAGTGGTACTTTCTGCAATTGCAGAATCTAAATGAATTACTCATCATTATAAAGAGAAGAAAGGTAACCTTTGTTTACTGATAGACACCATTGTTTTAATCAGGTATCTCTTATATATGTCTTAACTAGCCACCTTACCTGGATCTACACGATTTGCCCTCTAGTCATGATATGGCTTAGATGAAACATTTTCTTGAAATTTTGCAGGAGTAAATTTTATTGTCTGCTTTTTTGGTGCTTTAAGGGTTAAAATTGGACAAGCTGGAGAATGTTTTCTAAAATGTGGACAGCGTATATCCAGTGTTTTTAAGGGTCGTTTTGGTATAAAATTTGGTCATTTTAGAGTTGGGTGGGGGCATTTAATACAGTGGGGCATTTATTGGAGTAAGTACGGTTGTTTAGTTGTGATATTGTCTATGAGCTGGAGATAATATGAAATGTGATGGAAATTTGAGAATAGCTTTTCTTATTTCTCCACATAAACATACATTGTGACCCCTCATTAGAACTGTGTCTTGATGAGACAGTTCTGATCAGGGGTCACAACATATGTTTTGCCGGAGAGTTGAAAAACTATCCCAAAATTAATCACCAATTCCTCTATCTTCAGCTGTGGTATTTTTCTATTTGATCTCTATTTCTATCTAAACCAAAGCTGAAAAGCAAAGATTTTGTTGTTTGAAAAAGTTTTGATTTATATATTTTTTCATTCTTTTCTGAAACCTGTTTTTGGCTACTGCCAATAAGAATTCAGAATCTAACTTCTCCAGAAAATGTGTGCTGTTGGATTTTGTACAGTCCTTCCAACAGCATTTCAGTTTATTATGAGCGTCTTTCAAAATTGAGGAGGGTGTAGATCAGGGCCCAGTTGTTCAAAGCATCGTTAACCTAACGAGCTCGTTAAGAGGTCAACTCGTTAAGGGTTTTATGACTTAAAAACCAAATACACTGATATTTTTTGTTGAAAAATCTGAGAAGCTTTTAAAAGCTTCTCACATTTTTTCAACAAAAAATATTGGCGTATTTGAAATATTAACGTTCCAAACTTTAATGTCTCGTTAATTAACGATGTCATTAGTTTTGAACAACCCGGCCCAGATAGTCAATTTTTAAGAAAAAAGAATAGTGCCCATCTCACACATCACTCCACCCTATCTACCTAGCATGGAGAAGACAGGAAAAAAATAAATTCTGATAGGCATATGTTTGACTTGCTTAGAGTTCTGATAATCTGATCTAAGTTTATGTTGTATATAAATTAAAAAAGCTAATACTCAATATGCTATAAACAAAAACTGACCTTTTTTTCTTCCATTTGTAGTTTTATATTGGTTGTAGCTTCTGTGTATGCTGATATGATGTTAATATGCTTTATACTTCCATAATTTCAGTACTGTAAATCTTGTAATTTTGTTATGTTTTGTTAGCTGTTAAAATTTTTATATTCAAAATAACAATTAATATTGTAATGCAATTCTTTGCTTAGTATCAGATTACAGTCTTCTTATACAGTGATTATCATAATACAGTCAAACCTGTCTTAAGGAGTCAATGTATTAAAGGGTCACCTGCAGTATGCAAACACCATTAAGGTCTCTTCAACCAAAAGACAGTGCAAATGAACCTGTATGAAGGGGTCACCTATCTTAAGCAGCCAGTTTTTGGGTGGCCCATTATGACAGGTTTGACTTACCATAAAACATATTGCAAACAGCTGAGTTTTTTACATGCTGTGTACATGCTCTTAAAGAATTGCACCCTACTTACCCGAGTTTTACTATATGAAAGTCGGGTAAGGTGGGATATCAATTTCACATGTGTTCCTTATGATCCTGGTCATTAACTTCTCCGACAGGCTAATAAAATGATGTGCAGTTGCGTAATTACCTAGGTATTACTGATAACACGAGTAATTAAAACTCTGAGTCAAAAAGTGTAAGTAAAAAAAATCGAGACAAAAGAGTAAAACTTTGGATAGAATTAGTCTTTCCATTAAAAATTAAGTTGATTACCCCTTTCAAATGGCTACGTAAAAAAAATAGGAATTTTAGCAGAGTTGTATCATCTGATCTGACATATTTAAAGACGGGAACCAGGAGAACGACCTAATCTTAATGTCTGCATTGGAAAAAATAGTTCCTAACTATTTCTCTGAAAAAGTCTTCAAACACTTTCGCTTCTTTAATGAAACTATTAAAATGATATTGTGCTACAAAATTTATTTGAATCGTGGAATATATCCTATAGAAAATAGGACTATTGGCTAATTACTGAGATGGCATGCGTAGGAATACCAAGCCATAGGAACCGCGCGATCGTATCGTCATGTATATGTTACTAGATAGGACTAAACCTGCTCAGCAACCCATTTGAAATCTCTTATATTCTCACTACAAATATTATAATACCCAAACAGCAAAAAAGAGTGCATGACTGACCGCCGGAGCTGACTTAGTGAAATATCACTCAATAAAACAATAGACATCTGGTTTGATCCTGCACTTTTCCAGATTTTTCAGCTGACGCTAAATAAGAATATACGTGACTTTCAGGCTTCCTGACCCTATCTATTTTTTTGGCCAGAACCTAAACATTTTATTGTGAAAATTGTGGGAGTATACCGGAAAATGTCCTAAATTTGATGTAGCTCTCGCATTTCCCTACTTTGCTTCATTAAATATTTCGAAAAAAAACCAACAACCTGTTAATGCCGGACAACCATAGCGAGAGAGAAAAAAGTGAGACTTTTTTTAGAGCAGAAACCTTAAACATGCATGCACCAGTGTATATGTAATTTCACATAAGACCATGCTTATATCTAGCGGCATATAACCATAGCAATAGGATACTCATTTCACAAGTACTCGCATTTTATTTCATCTTTGATGTACATGTAACCGTCCTGCCAGTACAACAGTGGCCCTAATTAAATCTGACTGGGAGACCGCTGTTAAAACTGTAGTGTTAAATTGCTACACGTCAGGGGGGAAATATGCTGCCATTGATTACATTTCTTTTCACAGCCTTATCGCATAGCGAAATCTAGACACTGATCAGCCTGTACATCTCCGCGAGATGATACTATGTTAGATGTTTATATGAAAATGTACAAACTGCGGTTGCGCAGATCTGCAGGCCTGCAACAGTGCTCATCGTACTCGCTAAAAAATACTTTGCTCGTTGCGTGGATCATCTATCTATTTCTTATTTACTTTTGCCGTGTTGAATATGTATACGCCCATCGCTGTCAGCGTCCCCCATATTGTTAATGCAGCCCTGGGTGCGCAGTGTTATTTCAGCACACTCTCATTGCAGGGGTCATTTTTTTAAAAATAGCCATCAGAGGAGATGGCAAATCCCCCGACCTAAGGCCCCCTGCGCCTTGCTAAACAGGATGCACTTCAAAACGCATATAAATAGTATACTGTCATTCTTTTATGCTCCTTATTGACATTATCTGTTTAACAGATGCATGATTATCTAACACTCAGACCAAAACAGTATACCAGATTGCTAAAAAGAGGTAAAATCTCAAATAGCAACCATGTAGGCAATGTATTGCATATGATACATTCAATATTTCAAAATGTGTGAATAACTTCTAAAGTACAAGCCCTACAAATCTAATTTTGAGCTCTCTAGTAAGTGAATTTGGACAAAGAATCCAAATGTGAAAAAAAAAAAAACTTTTTTTTTTGGGGGGGGGGGGGGGGGGGGGGGGGAGGAGGGGGGGGGGAGGGGCTCGATGGCGGAGTCACATAGAGTTAGGAACACTAAAAGGATGTCATAGTAGGCATGATCATCAAAATTCTAAAAGGTATAAGGCTATTAAAATTGTGGAGCAGGCCAGGGTTATACAGATATGGAGCAGAGACACAAAACTGCAGCTCAAACTTCCAAAGGGAAATAACTCGGAAAAGTACGAAAGCAAAAGTTGTCATTCTTGTATGAGACAAACTGTCATGATTTGATCTCCATATCTGTGAAGTATCATAAAAATATTTCAAAGGGTATTCAAGTTATGGAGCGGACACGAATTCACACCTAAAACCATCAAGGGGAAATAACTCAAAATGTACGAAAGCAAGAGCTGTCATTCTTATTCGCGACACATCGTCATGACCTGTTCTACATATCTGTGAAGTATCATGAAAATATTTCAAAAGGTATTCAAGTTATGGAGCGGACACGAAATAACACCTAAAACCATCAAGGGGAAATAACTCAAAAAGTAAGAAAGCAAGAGTTGTCATTCTTGTTCGCGACACATTGTCATGACCTGTTCTACATATCTGTGAAGCATCATGAAAATATTTCAAAGGGTATTCAAGTTATGGAGCGGACACGAAATCACACCTAAAACCATCAAGGGGAAATAACTCAAAAAGAAAGAAAGGAAGAGTTGTCATTCTTGTTCGCGACACATCGTCATGACCTGCTCTACATATCTGTGAAGTATCATGAAAATATTCCAAAGGGTATTCAAGTTACAGAGCGGACACAAATCTGCCAAAAATTCAGCAAAGGGGAGATAACTCAAAAATTACAAAAGCAAGAGTTACCATTCTTGCACGCGACACATCGCCATGACCTGTTCTACATAACTGTGAAGTATCATGAAAATATTCCATAGGGTATTCAAGATATGGAGCGGACAAGAAAATGTTTACGGACGGACAGACGGACGGACGGACGGACGGACGGACGGACGGACAGACGGACGGACGGACGCCAGGCTCATCGCTATATCCCCCGAACCTTTCGGTCGGGGGATAAAAATTAATAACTTTCGTTTTGCATTAAAAATGTTTACGTCAGCTGAACATATTGTGCATTCATTCTGTGTCCGTTACTTACATCTGAGCCTAAACGAGCGCATCTATTCATACTGATCACAGAACATCTTCCATTGGTTTGCGTAATGGATGATTGATCAGACTACGCAATGCGCAGGCTGATTTGCAGCGTTTTGGTTCGAAATTGTTTCAGGGTAATCGTTTAGGATTTTCTCTTACAACGAGTTAAGTGTTTTTCTTCTATTCGTTTAACTGTTTGCGGATAGACTATAGCGCATAAACTTGGGTAAATTGCAACACTACAGTGGAACAGGAAAACTGCAAAACAGACTGCACATCTGCACAATCTGATGTTTCATCTGATTTATATCAGAAAACGTCATCTAGATGCGTGAAAGATGTCGATAGAAACTTGAAAGATGTCGATAGAAATCGAAACACCACTTGGCCATTTCCGTGAATCATGTGTGAACGTGTGCACAGACTGTGTATGCAACTGCCGTCCTGTGGTCATGTATTCTTCGGGTAAGTCCAACAACAAATATGACCCGCTTCACCTTGCTTTACAATACCAAGTGAATTTTCAACAAGAAATTGGTTTATTTAAAAATTTACTGCAGCAGAATTTGTGTTCTCTCCTTTTGGGATTTGAGATTTGATTGTATCAATTCCTGATCATTGCCCATCTTTTTACTTTCAACGCGTATTCTCAAATTTAAAAGTTTGGTATTTAGTCTTTAAACAATGTACTATACAATTCATGGTAAATATTTCTCATCTTTTCGGCCATGCATCCCGACTGCCGGTTTAAAATGTTTTCGCACGTGCATTATCGCACGTGCAGGTTCCCGCCAAATGTGCATGCTAGCGCAGTGCGGATAACCGCTAAAAGAAACAGGCTGTGACGACTGTCTACGAACAAATATGTTATTAGCTCAGGTTTCCTTCTCTGAAAAGTGAGACTTTAAAAGACAAACAAAAAACAAAGAAAACAAACAGGGACACTTCGGCGCCAACACTGTCACAGCGTTCTGACCGACCATTTTAAAAGCATGACAGGCGCAGTGGATGGCTTGGCGGTTTACGGCCTATTTAACAGTGTTTTAGTCATAGTAGAAGAAGTGAGGGTGATTATGGAATACTTTGTCCACAGATTCAGAGAGCAGAACTCGAAAACATGACACCGTGATCCGAAGTTACAAGCGGTAATCAGTAGCCACATGGACGTTCCTTGCCTGACACAAGTTGCGCGGGGAATGAGTTAAGCGCCAAAAAAACGCCTAAAATAAGCTCCATTGAAAAAAAAAAAACAAAAAAAAAACGGTACATGACAATAACGTCTGTGCTTGTAACAGCCGGGAGAAAATGCAATGGTTGCCTTCAAAGTGAAGTGGAGATGTTTAAAAAATATAAAAAAATATCCATCACTTAAGTCCCAGTCCTGTGAAAATAATCAAAAAAAAAAAAAAAAGAAAAAAAAAAAAAAGACAGAAATACTTTAGGAACGGCGCTGGACCCTCTGACACTTCTGCTCGAATTTTTTTTGAACAGCGGGAAGTTAGAAATTATTTTCGGCAATGTTTTAGGAGTCCAAAATTTAAGAGTGAGCGCAATGTTAGCGTTGTTTTATTCACAATCAAGCAGTCTTTCTAATTGCGAGAGAGAGAACTTCAAAGCACGAGTTTAATACAGTCAACCCTCTTTACAACGACACTCTTTACAACAGCAAAATTCTTTATAACGTCATTTTGATATGCACAGAATGGCTAAATTGTTCTAAAAATGCATTCATTACAACAGCAAATTCAGTTTAACGTCAAAATTTTTGGGAACAAATGCTGTCGTTGTAAAGAGGGTTCAGGAGCGGCTGTAGCGTAGTGGATAACACTCCAGACTACCAATCCAGGGGTCGCAGGTTCGATCCCCCGCTTCTCCGGTCTTTCGGAAGAGACTTTAAACCGAGGTCCCGTCTCCATATGACCTCGTTGTTGGCGGGACGTTAAACCCGAGTTCACTGTAAAGAGGGTTCACTGTATTAAGCTTACTTTAAAAGAGAATCTAGATAGATACTTCTTCTACGTGTTGATGAGTCTTTTTTTTTGTTCAAATTACAATTAAATGACAAAAAACTTGGCTATGTATGAAATGCACAGAATTAAAATGGTATTTGCTAAAATGTAAAATGCATATACAGAATTTTTACCTTACTTTTGGAAACTACAAATGGATTTTAACAGAAAATACGCAAATATATTTTAGACATATTAATTATATAGTATTTATCATTTTATCAATGTAACTTGCTCAGTTAGGCCGAGAACCAGTTTTATCAGAAAAAGTAGTTCCCCAGGTAAATCTACTGATACCACCCATTGAGAGAAACTCATTATTGCAGCGAAAGGTTGCAGCAGTAGTCATAAAGCACCTTGTTCAATTATCAGCAGAGCATTTTTTTCTTTAAGAGATGTACACATCATGATAATGGTTTTTAGACAGTCATGCTGTACATTCGTAGTGTGTTATGCAGTAATACTCTAATGCGCTTAAATATCGGGATGTTTAAAACCATTAATTTTCCATTTGTCCCAAATGGGAAATTAATGGTTTTAAGTGTCCCAATATTTAAGCACTTTAGAGTATGTTGTTGCATGAATGGTATGCAGGCTGTATGTGTATGACTCACAGTAATTTCTGTATGTAGAGTGCTTGCTATACAGTAATGATGTATATGAGCCGTGACTCAAGAAAACCAACAATGTGGTTGTGCACCCAGCGCAGACTCAGATCAGCCTGGGCATCCGCCCAGTCTGATCAGAGTTTTCGCTGTCCGCATGAAGCTAGCTTCGACCCTAAGCTACCCTGTAAGAGCTAAGCAAAGAGTCTGATCAAACTGGGCAGATGCCCAGGCTGATCTGAGTCTGCGCTTGGCGAACAACCACATTGTTGGTTTTGTCGTGTCGCGGCTCATATTGATTAATGCTGTAGTATTGACTGCCATACAGTTTATCTGTATATTAATTGCATCATGTTCTGCAATGCTGTATAATTGTTATGAATACAGTAGAATCTCATCATAAAAACAATTTTAGGGCCAGCCTATAAAATGGGAAGAATATAATGAAAACCTTACTAATAGATCTTGGTCCACAACTGGAAATTTAAAAGCTTCTTTATCCTCTGGTTGAATACAAGAGTCTTCTGTACACACGCAAGAGTTATATAGAAGGACTGAGTATATAATAAGAGACTCCTTTGTAGGGGTTCCACTGTATAAGATTCAATAGCTTCTCAGAATTTGAAGAAATAATAAGCAAACTAGAAAATGTGTTTATGAAACACTATGCCCCCAACCTTATGCTTGCTTCTAAAGTGGGTTCATCCCATTATTTATGTCAGAAAGGGGTATTAACCGGTTCATCTACATCTTAGTCTGTAACTGTACGCCCAATATAAGTAACCTAGCTTATTAATAATAGCAGTTCTTCCGATATTTTGTTCACAAGCTCGGCTTATTCTTCATGTTCCTATCTCTAACGGTTCTTGGCCGTATGTAAGGGTACTTTTGTACACTAGGCTTCAATGCACTAAGTCGAAAAAGGGGCTTAACTTGGTAAAAAATTAACTTTTTTTTTTCAAAAGTTAATCAGGTCATTTGCACCTTGGACAATGTCTTCCTGCAAAAAATCATGATCCTAGCATCAGGGGCTCTCGAGATATTTTGTTAACAAGGTTCCATAGGCTTAAATGCACTAAGTTGAAAAAGAGGCATAACTCGGTCAAAAATATACAATTTTTTTTCAAAAGTTAATCAGGTCATCTACACCTTAGGCAATGTCTTCCAGCAAAAAATCATGATCCTAGCATCTGGGGTTCTCGAGATATTTTGCTAACAAGGTTCCATAGGCTTACAATGCACTAAGTTGAAAAAGGGGCATAACTCGGTCAAAAATTCATTGCTTTTTTTTCAAAAGTTATTATCAAAATGATCCACACACCAGATACTATAAGTATACCAAAAATCAGGCCTCTAGGTCAAACGGTTCAAAAGTTGGAAAAATGCCAAAGTTAACAAAGGGGCATAATTCAGTCAATTTTTTACGAAATTAGCCCAAAAGTTAATCAGGTGATCTATACAATAGGCCCTACCAGTATGCCAAATATTAACAACCTAGCTCAAATACTTTTTCCAAAATTTTGCTAACAAACTTACATTTGATTTTTTGAAAAAGGGGCATAACTCTGAAAGTACATGGCTGACAGAAAAGAAAAAAAATACGGGTTCACTAATTTACTATAATCTATCCACCTATAAAATATCAAGACCCCAGCCTTTAGTTCTTAAGTTATGAAGCATACTTAAAGTGTTACGGACGGACGTAACAGACGGACGGAAGGACGGACGGAAGGACAAGCCAAAAGCAATATGCCCCCTCAACTTCTTCGAAGTTGGGGGGATAATAATACATGAGTTTTCATAACCCAGCAAAACATGTAAAGCAGTTATCTGGCAATAGGTTATTTGCTGTAAGCTACCATGTATGAGCATAATTGTAGAAAATGTGTACCGCTAGCAATTATCATATTCTGCTGATTTTATATTATGAACTGTTACTTCCACTTGTTGTGCGATGACCAAAACGAGTTAGTATGTGAATGCAATAACTTCTTTTATATAGTGAATGGGTACACTTCCAAGTTTTTCACAAGTCTTTCAAACGAAATCAACTTTTGTGACTTCCTGTTTGCTTCCATAAAGGACATAGCCCTTCCAAAATAGGATCTACTCTTAAATCAATGAATTTCTTCCTTGAGGAGCAAATTTTTCCTTTAAGAGTAGACCCCAATTGGGAAGACAGGCAAAAAGGACAATAGCAGAGTTGTTTCCCCTGAAAGTAGACCTATTTACTCTATAATTCCTCAAAGTATTTACTCCAAGTATTTGGACAGCTTTAGCAAACTCAGAAGCTACTGCTTCGAAAATGATATACTTTCGTTTCTCCTCCCGCCGATTCAAGAAGGGCAGTTGTCAGTTACTGGCGAAAGAATGTGCACTTAGTACTGGTTAACCACTTAGGAGGTCTAAGCCTGCCCAGTAATAGTGTGGTTAGATTAACTGACCGTCCCTACATGACCATAGCTGTTTACCATGGACGTGAAGCAATAAAGCAATCAATCAATCGAAAACGATGCCTGATCAGGGTCTTTACTTTTTGTAAATGTTTCTTAAGGTGAATGTGTACACTTTCATGGGAAGCAACTTTATCATTTATGTTTTTGCTCCGTTCTAAATGGGGTCAACTCTTAAAGAATGGAATTTGCTCCCAAGGAGCAAATTCTTTTCTGTAAGGGTTTATCCCATAATTGGAAGAGTTGTGTGGTCCAGGAAACAGACCATACAAGTTGCTCCCCTTTGTAAAAATGGTGGAGAAACATGGATGTGTACCTGCATACCTTACATCCGATGATGAGAAACGTAGATTTGTCCAAATTTGAAGACGGACGAGTCCATTAAAGAAATGTCGGGGATGTTTGAATATTTACCATAAGATGATACTGTTTGCGAATATTAAACCATGTATACAAATAACTTCATTCCATGATGGTGTAATATATCATGTACACATACAACTTCATTCCATTATATATGTAATAATATATGTTTAGATAAATTGTTAGATTTGGAGTTTGTAAACCAAGGTGTTAAATTGTTAATGAATGTGATTTTTTTGTATGAAAAACTTGATAATTACAAGTAAAATTACCCAAAAATAAATCCTGGTTTCATTTTTATCACACCTGCCTACTATGCTTCCAGTTCTCCATCTGTCCGTCCATTCTTTTGCTTGTCCATCCACAATTAGGTTTACCATATAGTTAAGAGTATGTATGACATTGCTGTCTGCAAAATTCTAACTGATCTAAGTGATCCATCTGAAAAAGCTTGATGGTGGAATTGGAATAAAAACTATGACCATTAAATATGTAACAAGGTTTATTCAGCAGGAGAAAATTGTTGTAACAACCAATAGCACTAACAAAATATTACAGTACCAACAATAAGAAGTATGTTACACCTGGTTAACTATGTTTTCAAGGATGTTACAAAAGGAAAAAGAGCTGTAACGAAACAAAAAAGTCATATTTACCAAAATACCGAGTAATCAGGTTGTTAACTATGACTCTTTTTCATTTCGTAACAATGACCAGGTTGTTTGGTAACAATGAATCTTTTTCGTTTTGTAACAGCTCTTTTTTTGTTTTGTAACAGCCCTTATAGATACATACCGGTAGTTAACCAGGGGTGTACATACTGATGTACACCCCTGTTAACATCCTTGGTTAACAGGGGTGTACACTATGAAACCCAAGAATCATTATACTGCAGTAGGAGCTGTAGTAAGGTAGATATAGAGGATATTCTTGAAACGATTACTGTTTGTCACCACTAAAATATTTCAGTTGGTTCTAATAATGACCAAAGCATATTTTTATCCAGAATATCCTAAAAATCCACTTGTTAGCTCTGCAAAAGTGAATTCATCACCAAATTATAAACAGTAATAGTAGTTGTAGTAGCTAGTGTCTTTTAATAACAAGAATTCCCCGGAATGTGGTGTCTCGCCTGCTAACAGAGCTCAATCAGCAAAGATGTATGCTTGAACCAAGTTTCTTGGCTCTAGCCTTAATAATTTCTGAGAAACAGACCTAAACGTGGAAACTTGACAAAAAATTGCAAAGTCAGTCGACCATAAATTGTAGGTCAAGACTCAATATTAATGATGACTTTGAGCTCTTCTAGATGAATGCATGACCCCCGTTTCATGGCTCTAGCCCTTATACTTTCAAAGAAACAGACCTAAGGGCGCGTTTACACGAGCAAAGTTTCTATGTCACAGAAACTTTAACAAAGAAAGTATGACAAACATTTTGCGTTTACACGGAGCAAATTATTTGTTAAAGAAAATGTGCCATAGAATCTTTGTCACATAAACTTTGGCAATGAAATATTTGCTGCAGTGTTCACACGACCAAATATTATTCGTCAAAGTTACCTGCAGCGATGAAACAAAATCTTTGTCACATTTTCCACGCTTGTAGCAATGTTCTTTGTTACATAATCTTTAGCAAAGTTCTCCGTTTACACAGACAAATTTAATTTATCAAAGTAACTTTAACATATTTATTTGTCAAAGAAACATTGTCATATTTTGGCAATTACACGAGCAAATTTTTCTGTGACAAACCTACTTTGTCATAGAAACTTTGGTCGTGTAAACGCGCCCTAAACGGGACCAAAAATTGCAAAGTCAGTCAACCGTAAAATGTAGGTAAGACTCAATATTGATGATGGCTTTGAGATTTACTCTTCCAGACGTACCCATGAACCAAATTTCATGGTTCTAGCCCTTATAGTTTCTGAGAAAATAACCTAAACGTGGAAACTTGACAAAAAATTGCAAAGTCAGTCAACCATAAAATGTAGGTCAAGACTAAATATTGATGATGGCTTTGAGATCTACTCTTTCAGATGTATGCATGAACCGAGTTTCATGGCTGTAGCCCTTATAGTTTCTGAGAAAATGACCTAAACGCAAAAACTCGACAAAAACTTGCAAAGTCAGTCAACCTTAAAATGTAGGTCAAGACTCAATATTGATGATGGCTTTGAGATCTACTCTTCCAGATGTATGCATGAACCAAGTTTCATGGCTCTAGGCCTTATAGTTTCTGAGAAAATGACCTAAAAGCAAAAACTCAACAAAAACTTGCAAAGTCAGTCAACCGTAAAATGTAGGTCAAAACTCAATATTGATGATGGCTTTGAGATTTACTCTTCCAGATGTATGCATGAACCAAGTTTCATGGCTCTAGGCCTTAAAGTTTCAGAGAAAATGACCTAAGCGCAAAAACTTGACAAAAGTTTACGCCGACACCTATGCCGCTGCCGACACTGGAAAAGCAATACCTATGTCTCGACTCTGCTTCGCAGGCGAGACAAAAACTACACTAGAACAGCACACATAAAATTCACAAATCCCAAAGTGCTTAAATATAAGGCAACCTAAAACCATTAATTTTCCTTTTGTCCCAAATGGAAAATTGATGGTTGTAGATGTCCCACCTTAAGCAAATTAGGGTAATGCTGAGCATCATAAAACAAAAACACATCTACATAAAATGATAGCAAACTGTTGTGAAACCGTTGCCAGGGATTACACAAAAACTGAATGAATCCGTTCATCTTAAATGGCAGATAAAGTATAAACACCTGTAGATTTCATTTTATAAATTACAGCCATCTGTCCACTGATTTTCAGTGGACAAATATGACTAGATCTCTGGCACACAAACCTGACATTAAGATATTTTGGAGCAAGCCATGTTTTTCATTTTCATAAGTGAAACAACTTTTGTGATTTACTGTTTGCTTCTCTGGAAGAAATAGCCTCTCTAAAATGGAATGAACTCTTAAAGGAAAGAGACTTAGTCTATGAGAATGAATGCTTTTCTTCAAAATCTGACCTCCACTGAAAAAGGCAAGCAAAAATGCAAATGGCAGAACTTCATTCCCTGGAAGTGAAGTAACACCCAGGGCCCAGTCGTTCACAACTAATCTCATTGTTAGTTTAAACTTTTGTTAAGATTTCAAACATTAATATCTCAAATACAGTCAACCCTCTTTACAATGGCACTCATTACAACAGCAAAATTCTTTATAACGTCATTTTGATTTGCACGGAATGGCTAAATTGTTCTAAATATGCGATCTTTACAACAGCAAATTCAGTTTAGCGTCAAAATTTTTGGGAACAAATGCTGTCGTCGTAAAGAGGGTCCTCTGTACAGTAGAACTTCAGTGGCTCGAACAGGCTTGGGACCATGAAAATTGGTTCCAGCCAAGGGAAGTTCTAGCAATCCAGGGTTAGTTTCTATATAAACTGACCTCTAGGGACCAAGGAAAGAGTTCTAGTCAGGCAGGGTTTGAGCCATTGAAGTTCTACTGTATGCCAACATTTTTGTTGAAAGAGTGCGAGAAGCTTCTCACATTTTTTCAACAAAAAATATCAGTGTCCTAAAACACTTAACGAGTTGACCTCTTAACAAGCTTGTTAGGCTATAACCATGTGTTGAACAACTGGGCCCAGCAATACAACTAATCAAAGATACTTGTACATAATGCTTTAAAAAGCTAAAGCTGCAGATAATGGTGCATTTGATGATAATTCCATGATGAATTTTCTCATTATACCCTCACCCCTCACTTTGAAAAAGTAGCAGTTTACTGGATTTATCTAGTATCAAATGTTTACGAATGGAATCCCATTATTTTAAAGTTCTGGAGTCTCTTTGTGGCCTGTTTATCTTCTAATAAATGATATTCCATTTCTAAGAAAGAATATGATTTTAAAGGGTGTTTGACAAGGATCAGGAAAACCAAACATGACCAAGTTTTTGCCCCCCCCCCCCCCCCCCCCCCCCCTCCCCCTCAATACCACCACCATTCTCCCACCCCCTCTTATCCAAGATTTGAACAGACTGTAGTTGAATGGATTGACAGTAAATATTTGTGGAAAAGAAGTACTGTGTGAAGCAAGACTTGTTCTTGTCACCATGGACCTCCAAGCAAGAGCATCAGCGCTTCACATGACACAGCACAATGGTGAATTTCCGTGCAACTTTTGCATGATACCTGATGAGGTAGTTGAGGTAGTTTGGAGTAGGAATTACCGAGAAGTAGATTTGCAGCATGCACATTCACTTTTGTGTGCATTTGTGAAGCACAAGAAAATGCTGTATGGCAAATCAGTAATAGGACTGAATTTTCACAATCTTCTTCATCTTGTGTCTTGTGTAAGACAGTGGGGACCATTGTGGGCATGGTCATGCTTCTGTTTAGAAAACTTAAATGGCAAACTAAAGAAAAGTGTACATGGGACTGGTAATGTTTGTAGACAACTTTTTTGGGCAATGCAAGTTCAGAAAAAATGGAATTAGAAAACACTGATTCAGAAGGAACCGTTTGTGAAAATATGACTAAACCAGTTAATTCAACAAGACCTGTCCATGTACAGGATAAGCCATTCTCTATTGGAAAACAAATTCTTTGATAAGGAGTTGGAATAACATAAGCTGATTCCCACTGAAGTTAACTTTAAAAGAACACTGGATGGCCTTGGAATACTGTTCATGGCTTTTGTTTTAAGCAATACCCTGATTGAAGGGAAGACTACAGGAAACATACTAATTGCGTTTAAGTACTCTTGTTGAGGTGACATAGCTTTTTTGGAGAGGGAATTACTGAAGTAGATTTGCAGCCTAGCCTGCACATTCACTTTTGTGTACTTTTGTGAAGTACATGGAAACGCTTTATGGCAAATCAGTTATAGGACTGAACTTGCACAATCGTCTTCATCTTATGTCTTGTGTAAGACTGAGGGGACCATCCTGGGCATTGTCATGCTTCTGTTTAGAAAACTTAAATGGCAAACTAAAGAAAAGTGTACATGGGACAGGTAATGTTTGTAGACAACCTTTTTGGGCAATGCAAGTTCAGAAGAAACTAGAAATAGAAAACACTGAAGGTGAAGGACAGTTTGAACAGTTTGTGAAAAATATGACTGAAACCTAACAACAAGACTTGTCTATGTACAGGATTACAACCAAGCTCACCTGACAGCGCCTTGCCCATCACATACGAAAACAAGGGCTTCGCAAGCGGCGCATAATACACCCGTTTAAATGTCATAAAGGAGTTACGGAATGAACAAGACTGTTTACAAAAGGATAGACAGGCAGACAAACAGAGGCAACCACTCTATAATTAATGACTGCAACATTATTTAAATAATACTATTAGTATATCAAGTCAAGGGAGATAAACTAAATATACTAGATATACCATTCTTGGTTTTACTACACTCCCCTGACATCACCATTAAGTTCTGATACAATATTTCAAACAGTTGAAATGTTAAAAAGGATATTTATGCAAGGGCAGGTAATTCAGTAAGTAAGCCAGAGTTGTGGTTCCTGCTCAGGATACATTGCCTCATTATTATACACATTCCTACAAAGTTTCATTCTAATATTTCAAAAGGTTAAGGAGATATGGAGTGAATGAGAAACACCTACAATATACTAATCAAAGGGAGGTTACTCCAAAATTAAGAAAGGGGGAGCAACTATTCTTATATGTGACACACTGCCTTGTGATCATGCACATTGTTATAAAGTTTCATCATGATATTCCAAACGGTTACCAAGTTAAGGTATGCACAAGGTAAGTATACACAAAAATAGCTAACATGAACTAATGAAAGGGAGGCAACTCAAAAATGCAGAAAGGGAGAGCAGCCATTGTTGTACGCGACACATCGTTGGGACTTCATAAACCTTCCTCTAAAGTTACATGAAGATATCCCAAATGGTTATCTAGTTATGGAACGCACAAGACTTGCAGGGTAAAAATTAATCAAAGGGGCATAACTTGGAAACTAAGGAAGGGGGAGCAACCTTTTTTGTACGCGACACGTTCCCCCAACCTGATACATATTCCTACCAAATATCATGAATATATCCTAAACGGTTACTGAGTTATGCCGCGCACAAGAATGTTTACCTACGGACGGACAGCGCCACGACATAATACGTCCGTTTTTTCAAAACGGGCGTATAATAAAACATAAAACTTTACCTTTTTGCTGCCGGAGTTGCAGGCTGCCACCACCAAAGCCAGGGTGGTGCAATAGCTCTTCCTATACTTTCGTACAGGCAAGTAAAAATGGTGAAGAGAACTACCAGTGTCTGGTGCCAGAAAAAAAGCAATTTGATCAAAGCTTGTCTGAATCTTTAAAGAACAGTCTGACAATTTCAAGTGAATATCCTATCCAAATTGGTGAGTAGCCTCCTTTTTGGAACTCAACCTGTATTTTAATAACGGTCATGTACCATACACTGGAGCGCCGTTATAACGCGGGTGCCGGGAGCCATAAAATCGAACCGCGTTATAAATGGCGTCGCGTTATACTGAACACCCCCCCACCCCCCACCCACCCCACCCACTAATGAAAAGAGCACATGTTTACATGTTCGTAGGGCTTATATAACTATAACCAGGTAGATAAAACGTATTTACTGCTTGCCTGACACAAAGGAAATCATCGCTGAAGTAGCCATTTAGTCACCATATTCTTACTTATCCTGAAAATGTTTTGCGAAATAAACAAAGTGAAAGTAGAACTGCCGTAAATAGACCAGAAACACGTGATGCGTATGAGTGCCGGCTCAATAATATTGGCTTATCGGGGCCAATACTATTGAGCCGGTATTCATGAATTTTTGTTCGAGTTAATTCCCTTGTACCGTACTTGCTAAAACGTACCTTCAGACTACATGTATTTATTTATTTTTTTTTTTATTTTTTTTGCGCGAGTAAAGACTAGCATAAAAGAACTCTGACCAGCCTGCACATAATCAAGTCAAGTCAGATATTGTTTTTGCTTGCCAGACTCTTTTCTAATCCTTTTTTTGAAAAAAATCAGTGACTTTAGTTTGAACTGCCTTCTTCCGTGCATCAGCTTTTGCATCGTGTATGAGGTTGCGCAGATGCAAAACCTTGGCCGCTGTTGCAAAGTCTGAAGACTCTAACCAGCGTAGAGCTAACTCCAGACTTTTGACAACATCGACGGCAGCTGGCGGTGGCTCATACACGATTTCGTCATCGTCATCGTCATCGTCCTCTACATGTAGACTCTCTCCATCTGAGGACGTGCCTCTGACGCTTGCGATGATTTCCTCATCCGTCATTCTCTGAAACGTTGGCTCCTGGGAATCAGCAGACAACCAGGTCTCCAGAACGCTTTCAGTAATGTCTGACCCAAATACCCGTTGGGCATTTGAAACGTCAGCACTACTGAAACCGTCCTGAGACCATTCTGCACCCCTGCGCTCAGCATCTACCAGATCCTGCAAGTCAAACCCGTCAAAGGACAGATCGCTGTCTGACGCATTATCATCAGTAAATGCTGAGCCCAGACCTTTTTTCCAGCAGCCACGAATCGTCTTCTCCGAGACTCCTCCCCAAGCTTTCCCGCACAAATGAATTGCCTCTTTCAAATTGAGCTGCCGCAGATAATCTGAAACAGACATGTTGCTTTCAACCATGCTGTTTACCAGATCACGGCGGTAATTCCGCTTGAAAGTGGCAATAATTCCCTGGTCCAGAGGCTGCAGTTTTGACGTCGTATTTTTCGGCAAAAAGACAGCTTTTATTTTCTGGTCAAGGGATGTGAGGGATGCAATGCCTGGATGTGCAGGGCAGTGGTCCATGAGTAAAATTGCCTTAGGCTCCATCTTCTTAATTCTAAGATGTCGCCTTACTTTAGGCACAAATTCCTCATGGAACCAATCCTCAAAAATGGCAGAAGTCATCCAGGCATTTTTGGAGTTAGCATAGATGGCTGGCAAGGTTTTCATGTTGACGTGATGAAAACACCTTGGCTTAGCAAACTTTCCGATGACCAGAGGCGTCAGCTTATGAGAGCCCGACTTATTGCAGCACAATAAGGCAGTGATCCTGTCCTTAATCTGCTTAAAGCCTAACGTCTTCTGGTCATCGGATTTTGCAGCAAGGGTCTTATCAGGCAACATCTTAAAATACAATGCAGTCTCATCACAATTATAGATTTGGTCTCCATTGTATCCACCGTCACTGATCAATTTCGCCAGTTCCTCTGGGTAAGATGCGGCTGCTTCTTCATCTGCAGACCGCTGCTCACCCCGGATAGTAACCTGCGAAATTGAGTGGCGACCTTTAAACCTTTTCAGCCATCCTGTGCTTGCCCCGAACTTCTCGTCATCTCCGTGGAGTTCCTTGTGCATCTTCATTGCTTGGGCTTGAATGACGGGGCCAGAGATAGGCGTGCCTTCAGACCGAGCTTGAGTAAACCAGGTGTACACTGCTTCCTCAAGCTGCTGGTCTTGGGCAGTCCTAGCTCGTTTACGTGCCTGGCCACAGTCATCGGAATTGCTACTGGCCGCCCGTAATTTGGCCTCGTCCTTCATCCACCCCCGCAATGTAGACTCAGGAATCCCCACCTCCTTACTAACTTTCGCCTTTGTCTCACCTTGCAGAACCCGCTCCACAACCTTAAGTTTGTCCATGATGGAATAAGCCTTCCTTTTCTTCGAAGTCTGACTTGTTGCCATCATGACTCAAACTTACTTTTTTCCCTTAGATAGCAAAAAAAGCTGAACAAAGGCGAAGAAAAAACACACAATAAAACGCAATAAAATGATACTTATGCTAATCAGATCTGTGTAAGAAAGCGCAGATCGTTGGGTACAAATGTACTGACGGCTATCAAAAAATTCGAACTTTTATTAAGACATTTCAATATGGTCATGATTTACTCAATTTGTATAAATAATTGACCCCGACTTTGAACCAGATATTTGTTCACCTGGTGACACATGCGCTAATTATCGAACATCTAAAAACGTGACCAGTGTTCAGTCAGTTCACACTTTGATTATCGGTGATAACTTTTGACACGTTATTGATTGAATTTATACAAACAACCCAATAAACTGTAAATAGTTACCGCATTTTTCCGATGTCGTAAAAATGCCGAAAACCGCCGAAATATTCGGGATCTATTATTTGTTTGGATTTTTATTTATTTATTTCGGCACTTTGGAGAAAAAAAAATGGGCGCCACAGGATGACCGCGTTATACTGAATTTCGCGATATATCGGTCCGCGATATAACGGCGCTCCAGTGTATAAATTTCACAGAAATCCACTAATTTAAACTTAAGTAATTGAGCGGAAACCATTTTTTTTAAAACATTTTTTAGGTCTATCAGGGGCCATAACTCCTGCCAGATTTGTTAAACAAATATAGAATAATTCTTCTTCTCATTATGCTTTACCTTTCTGTGAATGTTCATTAAATTCCCTTCAGTAGTTTTTGAGTTATTGCGGACATAAATTTTGATTTTTAACAGACAGTGGCTCGAGATGATGGGGCATTGGCTCACCCTCATGAGGCAGTGGCTCGAGATGATGTAGAAGTGCCTTCAATAGCAGGCCAAGCAGAAGCTGCTGTGGTTACAAGTATTCCTGGTGTGATGAGGCAGTGGCTCAAGATGATGGGACAGTGGTTCCCCATGATGAGGCAGAGGCTCCAGATGATGGGACAGTGGTTCACCATGATGATGCAGTTGCTCGAAATGATGGGACAGTGGCTCACCATGATGAGTCATTGGCTTGAGATGATGGGACAGTGGCTCGCCATGATGACACAGTGGCTCGAGATGATGGGACAGTGGTTCACCATGATGAGGCAGTGGCTTGAGATGATGGGACAGTGGCTCACCATGATGAGCCAGTGTTTCACCATGATGAGGCAGTGGCTTAAAATGATGTGGAAGTGCCTATAATAGCAGGCCAAGCAGAAGCTGCTGTGGTTACAAGTATTACTGGTATGATTAGGCAGTCGCTCAAGATGATGTGGAAGTGCCTTTAATAGCAGGCCAAGTAGAAGCTGCTCTGGTTACAAGTATTCCTGGTATGATTAGGCAGTCGCTCAAGATGATGGGACAGTGGTTCACCATGATGAAACAGTGGCTCAAGATGATGTGACAGTGGTTCACCATGATAAGGCAGTGGCTCAAGATGATGCGGAAGTGCCTACAATAGCAGGCCAAGTAGCAGCTGCTCTGGTTACAAGTATTCCTGGTATGATGAGGCAGTGGCTCAAGATGATGGGACAGTGGTTCACCATGATGAAACAGTGGCTTGAGATGATGTGACAGTGGTTCACCATGATGAAACTGGCTTAAAATGATGTGACAGTGGTTCACCATGATAAGGCAGTGGCTCAAGATGATGTGGAAGTGCCAACAGTAGCAGGCCTAGAAGCAGCTGCTCTGGTTACAAGTATTCCTGGTATGATGAGGCAGTGGCTGGAGATGATGGGAGAGTGGTTCACCATGATGAAAGAGTGGCTCGAGATGATGCGACAGTGGTTCACCATGATGAAACTGGCTCAAGATGATGTGACAGTGGTTCACCATGATAAGGCAGTGGCCCAAGATGATGCGGAAGTGCCAACAGTAGCAGGCCAAGTAGAAGCTGCTGTGGTTACAAGTATTTCTGGTATGATGAGGCAGTGGCTCAAGATGATGAGACAGTGGTTCACCATGATGAAACAGTGGCTCGAGATGATGTGACAGTGGTTCACCATGATGAAACTGGCTTAAAATGATGTGACAGTGGTTCACCATGATAAGGCAGTGGCTCAAGATGATGTGGAAGTGCCAACAGTAGCAGGCCAAGTAGCAGCTGCTCTGGTTACAAGTATTCCTGGTATGACGAGGCAGTGGCTGGAGATGATGGGAGAGTGGTGCACCATGATGAAAGAGTGGCTCGAGATGATGCGACAGTGGTTCACCACGATGAAACTGGCTCAAGATGATGTGACAGTGGTTCACCATGATAAGGCAGTGGCTCAAGATGATGCGGAAGTTCCAACAGTAGCAGGCCAAGTAGCAGCTGCTGTGGTTACAAGTATTCCTGGTGTGATGAGGCAGTGGCTCAAGATGATGTGGAAGTTCTAACAGTAGCAGGCCAAGTAGCAGCTGCTGTGGTTACAAGTATTCCTGGTATGTTTTTTTGATGGAAAGTGTAGTGTTTGCATGTCAGCCATTTAGCTCTGCCTACTTATTATAATGAGATTAGTTTCTTTCTCCCTCTCTGATAGCATTGTTTTAATGCAGGGTGCTGTCACTTGCTAGTTTGATATTGTAAAACCAAAATGTAGTTAGTAACAATAAATATATTAACATTCAGTGTGTGTCTTTATTATCT
This sequence comes from Ctena decussata, assembly GCA_963989385.1. Lineage (NCBI taxonomy): Eukaryota > Metazoa > Mollusca > Bivalvia > Lucinida > Lucinidae > Ctena > Ctena decussata. The sequence goes on from OZ022502.1 coordinate 24,272,144, forward strand.
TGGTCCCACAATATTACAATGGCGATGAGGATTCAAATTTTTTTTTTTTTTAGAAGTGACATACACAAGTTGAGGAATTAAAAGTTGAATAAACTTTGCTGGATAGAAACGGTGACATAAAAGTGACATAAAAGTTAGTGATTTATTAGTAAAACTGATATTTCATTTTCAACATGGCACAAGGATTACCATTGTTTCCAAACTTCAATGTCAGGGAACTGGCGCAGGAAATGTGCCTTTTAACTCATTTTAAAACTGTCATTCAACAGAAGGTAGGGGTCACCAGTGGATGTTAAAATCATGAAAAAATACGATAAGTAAAACGAAGTTCTGCGGAATGTAGTTTCTCACCTGTCTGCAGACTCCACTATAAGCAAAGCTGAACGTTAAGACAATGTACAGCTTAGCCCTGCAGGATAAGTACTACATTTGTCTCACTTCTGCTTGGCCAAGGAGAGACAAACATCAGGCCAGTAGTTGGTTGGTTGGTTGATTTGATACTTAACGTCCACGGTAAACAGCTAAGGTCATGTCGGTACGGTCAGTTAACCTAACCACACTATTCCTGGGCAGGCTTAGACCTCCAAAGCGGTTAACCAGTACTAAGTGCACATACTTTCCCCAGTACCTGACAACTGCCCTTCTTGAATCAGCGGAAGGAGAAACGAAAGTATGTGGCCAAACCGGGTTTCGAACCTAGGACCTCTGACTTATGAGTCAGGTGCCCTACCGATCAGGCCAGTAGTACTCAGAGGGTGTGTGCATGGTTGCAAATGCAACCTCCACTCAAAATCATGCTGGTTTTCCAAGACACTTGAATTAAGGCACCGAAAGTTTTCTCAATAAAGAGAGAATGCAGAATGTCAAGAAAATCCAGATAAAAATCTAGATTTTCTAGACATTCTACATTCTCACTCTCCCCACTCCCCTCCCTTAATATTTGAGTTCCCTCCTCCCTTGTTCTTGTGGTTTTCTATGATGGCTGAAAAGGGGTTTAACATTTCAGATGTGTGTGCTGCAAAGAAACCTTCTTCTGTATGTGCCACTAGAAAGAAGAGGACATTCTCAGAAGAGTAGTGCTATGTCTTGAAAACATTAAAAAAAACGGCAAACAGCAGAATTCTTATTGACCAGGTTATTCAGCATATAAAGACTTAAAATCATCCAATATGAATTACCAGTGTCTTCAATACCATGTGCTGATGAGATTCTTCAAGTTGTTGATGGCATATGCATCATAAAGAGTCCAATTTATAACTGACTAAGACAAGGGTTTTGTGTAATTACATTCGGTAAAATCAGAAAATCAGTTAGTAAACAAGTGTTATTATCTGTTCCCATGACTTAATAGTCCAAATTGATATACTTTGTTTCCCTCAGATGGGTCCAGATAAAAGACAGTATTTAGTGATATGTGAGATAATTTCAAACTGCAATATACATAATTATACAGCTAAATTAAAGATTGGTGCTGCCAAGTTTGCAAAAAAAAAAAAAAAACATATTAAAGCCCCGTAAAAATTCAATGTGGATTGAAAACTTGTGAGAACTTGGTTTAAACATATTTATTTCTCTTTTCATAACATATATATAATACAACATACAAAATGCACAAGGATTGGAACGAAAGCATCTTGCTTATTTAGTTCCTCTCCTAGGATACTTGGATACAACAGCAAAATTGTGGCAAAATGATGGACCTTCCTGCAGCTAAGGAACAGATGTCAGGTGGCTGAAGAAAACTGAAAAATGCTGATATTGATCCAGATGAGGGCAGCCTCACCTGTACATTGATGGAGCCTGATGCACTGCCTCAAGATGAGGACAGTACCACCTGTACATTGATGGAGCCTGATGCACCTCCTCAAGATGAGGACAGTACCACCTGTACATTGATAGAGCCAGAGACGAGGACAGTACCACCTGTACATTGATGGAGCCTGATGCACCACCTCAAGATGAGGACAGTACCACCTGTACATTGATAGAGCCTGATGCACCTCCTCAAGATGAGGACAGTACCACCTGTACATTGATGGAGCCTGCCCCAAACCAAAATGGCAAGCTTATTTTGCAAGCTTGCTGCAAGCATGTACATGCTCAATACGCATGCTTGCGCAAGGATGCATTTGGAACCTTTTGGCAAGCTTGCCACAAGCTTGCGCGTGCCTGCTGCCTGCTTGTTTGCGCAAGCTTGCGCAAGCATGCATTTGGAACCTTTTGGCAAGCTTGCCACAAGCTTATGCATGCTTGCTGCCTGCTTGTCTGTGCAAGCTTGCGCAAGCATGCATTTAGGACCTTTTGGCAAGCTTGCACATGCTTCTTATGCCTGGTGGAGGCTTCTAAGAATGGCATGCTTGCACAAGCTTGCACACTGTGCAAGCTTGCGCATGCTTGCTGCAAGCTTGTCCCTCTGCAGAAATAAAACAGAAAACTAAACAGTTAAACATATAAAACCTTTATTCATTCATAAACACATTACATGATATTAATGATAATAAAATAGAATAATGCCGTTTCAAGATTTTAAACCCAGTTAGAGCTGATTCTGTGTTATATATAAGAGGTATATCCATGATAACAAATCAGATTCCTTTGCTTCTTTTAATCATACATAACATCAACTTTTTAATATGTTCATCTTTAGTATATGATACTGCAAATCTTCTACACATAGTATATGTCTGACTCTTTGGTCCTAAACACTCTGGTTTTCCATTATGTAAAGGAAAACAGCACACTTGATATCCAGATAAGACTGTTCCAGCTCTGGGTGTACACAGTTTGCAGCAGTGTGTCAGTTCATTGTAGTTCACAGTCAGATTATAAGCACAGAATGAAATCAGATTTTATATCAAAAATAAATCATTTCTTGCACTATTAAATACAGCTGGCATCATCCACTTGATTCTGTTTGATTTTCCTCATAACTGTTTTATATCTGCAAAATAAAAAATGGCAGTTTTGAATTAAATGTACATGAAAATCAATGCTTGATTGCTGAGCTGCTTCAATGTACATTATAAATTATGTTGTAGAGCTGGTTAATATGATTATTTTCATTTAAACATTATACCTTACTTTTGGACACAGACCCTGAAATATTTGTCTTGTACTCATACATGCAAGATTTGCTGAGCCCTATAATCATGCTAATTGTGACTTAAAGTCTTAACTTACTCTTTTTTTTAGCTCACCTGAGCCGAAGGCTCACAGGTGAGCTTATAGTATAGGCAGGCATCCGTCGTCTGTCGTCCGTCGTCCGTCTGTCAATATTTTTAAACGACATCTCCTCTGAAACTACAAGGCCCATTGTTACCAAATTTCATATACAGGATCTATAGGCAGGGGGAACCAATAATACTGTTTTTTATCCAAATCCCTTTGGAACTTTGGTTGCTATGGCAACTTAAAGTTTCCATAGACTTGTATGGGAAAAATTGAAAATTTGCATTTATTGCTATTTCTCTGCAGATAATTTGATAAATCTTTTACAGAAATGTTCCTTGAGTAGTTCTCTATCAGCCACATGAAATTTATGTTAATTGCACAAATAGGCTGGTTGCCATGGCAACCGAATGGTTAAAAATAGAAAAAATATTCAAAAATCATCTCCTCAGAAACTATGCAACCAATAAAGCTCAAACTTCACAGAAAGGATCTTGGTACTACCTTCTATAAAAATACTGTTTTTCTTGGCAATTGCCCCAGCAGTTTGGTTGCTATGGCAATTGCTCCAGCAGTCTGGTTGCAATTGCAACTTAAAGTTGCCATTGACTTATAATGGGAAAATGGAAAATTTGCATTTATTGCTACGTCACTGCAGATATTTTGACAAAACTTTCATAGAAATGTTCCTTGAGTAGTCCCCAACCAGCCACATCAAATTTATGCAAATTGAGCTATTTGGCTGATTGCCATTGCAACCGAATGGTTAAAAATAGAAAATAGGCTGGTTGCCATGGCAACCGAATGGTTAAAAATAGAAAAAATATTCAAAAATCATCTCCTCAGAAGCTATGCAACCAATAAAGCTCAAACTTCACAGAAAGGATCTTGGTACTACCTTCTATAAAAATACTGTTTTTCTTGGCAATTGCCCCAGCAGTTTGGTTGCTATGGCAACTTAAAGTTGCCATTGGCTTATAATGGGAAAAATGGAAATCCGCAATTTTTGCTATCTCACTGCAGTTATTTGGATTTTTTTCCTACGGAAATGTTTCTTGAGTATTCCTCTGTGATTCATATTCATATTAATTTTGTCCAAATCACCGAATTTGATTAGTTGCCATGATGGCAACATAAAGGAAAAAAACTTTGAAAAAATATTCAAAAAATCTTTTCCTCAAAAACTATATAGGGGGATGAAGCTGATTCTTTGCATACATGTTCATGACATTAGCCACTACATAAATATTGTTTTCTATTATTGTTGCCCATGTGGTTTCATTGCTATGGCATTTTAAAGTTTCCATAGACTAACAACTCAGTCGTTGAAATTCGGCCACATTGTACAATTTACTTTAGAGTTACCTACCCTTGAGTGCTGAGGATGAATGGACTCAGGTGAGCTACAGGACCAATGGTCCTCTGGTTTAAAATGTACAACAGCCATTGTTAAACCTTTTACTACGTCTTTATTTAAGTATATGTATATCTCATTTGCACCAACAATCTCTTATGATATTTACATTTTCAACAGCTGCAACTTATTATTGCAATACTGCATTTTTGTGCATTAGATACATGTTAAAAAGAGATAAAAAAAACAGCAGACTTACCTTTAGTATCTTGGTCAGTGCTTTTCATCACTTACAACCAAACAAAGCATTCAAAAATCCAAATTTTCCAAACCAAGGACAAGACAGAGCACACATAATCTCCTGTTTATCAGTCCATTTCAACTTGAAAACTGGAGCAAAATGTGTTGGACCAAATTTGTTAATGACCCACAATGCTTGTCCCAGTAGGGGATCTATGTCAGACTGGTACTTCTAGACCATTATAGAGATATCATGTTTCAACCTGCTGGAGATTTCAGTAACATGCATAATTGAACCAAACTGTTGACCATGCTGTGTAAATTTGCAATATCCATGATTAGCTCTGCATGCAAACCTGCAGGTATACCCAGACCTACCTGCAAGCTGTGAATTTTCAAATGCAGGTTGCTTTAGGCAGGTTTGTCTGCAAAGATTTTTTGCACTAAACTAGTTAAATATATCAGCTAAGAGCATATTGAAAGCTCATAGAGAACATAAGAGCTGTTTGTATTTCTCCACTAACATGAAACCTTAAAAATGTAAAAATAAAGCTAGTGGTTGCTCATTCATAAAAGGGAAAAAAGAGAGAAATTTTACTGTCCTGTGAAAAACAGTATGATTTTGTTTTAGTCAATTTGAGTCAGTTATAATCTGGAAGTCAATTATACCTTTAATGTTAGTAACAAAGTTTCATTTACATTCTCCTACCAAATCATTTAATTTTAATTGTATATTAAATAATATAACAATACTTGTAAAAACATGTTAAAAGTAATAAAATACTTGGAGTCCATTTCTTAAAGAAATGTTTCAAGTCAGAAGTCTTCCAGAAATATTCTAAGTCCAAACTCTTGAAGAAATAAACTAAGTCCAAACTCATGCTGAAAAAGTTTAAGTATAAGCTTGCACCAGTGCATGCTTGCACAAGCATGCACATGCTTGTGCAAGCTTGCAGTAATCTTAAGATTTTCAACTTTTATCCCTGCATGCTTGCGCAAGCTTGCAGTTAGCTGGCTGCATGCTTAGACCATATATTTTAGCATGCACAAGCTTGTGGCATGCTTGCCACAAGCATGTAGCAAGCTAGCGTTTTGGTTTGGGATGATGCACCTCCTAAAGATGAGGACAGTACCACCTGTACATTGATAGAGCCTGATGCACCTCCTCAAGATGAGGACAGTACCACCTGTACATTGATAGAGCCAGAGACGAGGACAGTACCACCTGTACATTGATGGAGCCTGATGCACCACCTCAAGATGAGGACAGTACCACCTGTACATTGATAGAGCCTGATGCACCTCCTCAAGATGAGGACAGTACCACCTGTACATTGATGGAGCCTGATGCACCTCCTAAAGATGAGGACAGTACCACCTGTACATTGATAGAGCCTGATGCACCTCCTCAAGATGAGGACAGTACCACCTGTACATTGATGGAGCCTGATGCACCTCCTCAAGATGAGGACAGTACCACCTGTACATTGATGGAGCCTGTTGCACCTCCCCAAGATGAGGACAGTACCACCTATATATTGATGGAGCCTGATGCACCTCCTAAAGATGAGGACAGTACCACCTGTGCATTGATGGAGCCTGCTGCACTGCCTCCAGATGAGGGCAGCCCCACCTGTACATTGATGGAGCCTGATGCACCTCCTCCAGATGAGGGCAGTCCCACCTGTACATTGATGGAGCCTGATGCACTGCCTCAAGATGAGGGCAGTCCCACCTGTACATTGACAGAGCCTGGTCAGACCAAAGGACTTACCAGAGTTCCAACAGGGCCGAAGCAAAATCGAATGTACAATTTGAGGAATATTAAGGAAAAGATAATAACATTAAGAATCTCTATTATATCTGTGGCATAAGAAGGATGCCAAAGGGGCTTATAGTTTACATCGGTTTTGTTCGTCTGTTCTTTTGTCTGTCTGTCATTCTGTCCATTAACGCCTGGTACACCACAACCTCATTATAACGGGGTTGTTGGGGCCCAAAACATAAACGGTGGTAGTTAAACAACTAATGTTATATCCAAACAAGAATGTATAGATTATAGAAATATGACAATTTATTTCTTTCCTATATAATCTACACTCTATACATTTTGGGGGAACAGTTTCATTTTTTCTATATAATAATCAATATATTTTTGGGATCAATCTTTAAACTGCATTTCTTACTTTGACAATTGTTCATCAGAAAATGCATTTAGAAAATGCATGGTTGACATGGACATCGTCATAACTGTACTTCTGTTCTGTTCTGTTCAATTCTCCTAACCAAAGTGTTATTACATGTGTAGTCATGAGATATTTATTACACGACGTTATCCATTGCATATCAACGATGTCATGTGATAAAGTTCCATGGCAATGGTGAAAAAAGATTCTATATAGGGTTTTATATTTTGTCCTATACAGGCATGTAGCAGACAGAACATCTCTGTCACGTGACAATGACACCATGCATATACATGCTCCCCATACATGCTCCCCAGTCCCAGAAAAAAATTGTGATCCTGGGAATGCCACAATCAGAAGAAGAAGCTCTACCCAAGAGCCAGGAGGAAAAGAAACACCCATACAAAAAGAGTACTGTAATGACCCTAAAATTTCGGACACCCGACAGTCAGACAATTGTTGTTTGAAAATTCGTAGAAAGTGGATTTTACACCAGTAAATGCACCAAAATGCTTAGTGAATGGCAAACCTTGTAGACCCTGATCAAACTGCTCCTTAGGAGCAGTTTGTCCTGGGTCTACAATGTTTGTTCAGACCTGTCTGTCCAAATATTTAGGGTCATTACGGTACAATAACAAATGCTAAGCAAGCAAAAATTCAACCTGCATGTCTGAAATTGTTAACAGAGGACAGACAGGTCTCCGGCATGACAACATTGGCCTGTGTCTGCTACAACCTCACCAATAATAAGATATGTTTTGTCTTTTTCTTTTCACAGAAAAATATGAACTTGACATGAGTCCATTTAAGGAAACATCAATGAAGAGCTCATCAAATTGTTGCAGGACAAAAGATAGAAAAATATATACTTGGCATGGGTCCATTAAAGGAAACACCAGTGAAGAGCTCATCAAATTGTTGCAGGACAAAAGATTGAAAAATATATACTTGGCATGGGTCCATTGAAGGAAACACTGATGAAGCGCTCATCAAATTGTTTCAGGACAAAAAAAAAATATATATATATACTTGGCATGGGTCCATTAAAGGAAACACCAGTGAAGAGCTCATCAAATTGTTGCAGGACAAAAGACTGAAAAATATATACTTGGCATGGGTCCATTAAAGGAAACACCAGTGAAGAGCTCATCAAATTGTTGCAGGACAAAAGACTGAAAAATATATACTTGGCATGGGTCCATTAAAGGAAACACCAGTGAAGAGCTCATCAAATTGTTGTAGGACAAACGACTGAAAAATATATACTTGGCATGGGTCCATTAAAGGAAACACCAGTGAAGAGCTCATCAAATTGTTGCAGGACAAAAGACATAAAAATATATCTGGCATGGGTCCATTAAAGGAAACACCAGTGAAGAGCTCATCAAATTGTTGCAGGACAAAAGACAGAAAGATATATACTTGGCATGGGTCCATTAAAGGAAACACCAGTGAAGAGCTCATCAAATTGTTGCAAGACAAAAGACTGAAAGATATATACTTGGCATGGGTCCATTAAAGGAAACACCAGTGAAGAGCTCATCAAATTGTTGCAGGACAAAAGACATAAAAATATATCTGGCATGGGTCCATTAAAGGAAACACCAATGAAGAGCTCATCAAATTGTTTCAGGACAAAAGACAGAAAAACATATACTTGGCATGGGTCCATTAAAGGAAACACCAGTGAAGAGCTCATCAGTTTAAGAACAATGCGGACATAGAAGATTATTGTCATAGGGTAGTCATACCTAATAGCGTGTTGCCACAAGCGAAATACCTGTCTGTGGGTCAGTGGGTGATAAGCTTTACAGAACCTCTTACCCTTTCTATAGTATGTACCGAAAACGAAGGCCGGAAATCGGCATTGAAACAGCAAACTAAAACTCTGAATCCGCCCCTAGATGTTATAAGACTAGGTCCCGGATGTTCAGGATCTTTAATTTCTTAAATTTACCACCCTACTACTAATTTGAGGAAGATGTTTCCATCATGGACCCCTTTAATAATTTAATCGAACTCAAAAACAAGACTAAATTTCGCATTTGGAACCCTTTGTAAGAAGCTCTTCCCAACTTCACGAAAATTAAAATACCCTAGAATTTGAGCACCATCAAGCAAATATGGGGCTGGATACTTGTCCGTTTCTTGACCCATTGGGGTTCAACTGGTGGTCTTCTTGTGCTCCAGTGTTCCAGTGGTGTTGTTGACACCCCAGGATTCTCCAGGTGTCTCAACGCATTGTAACTGTCGAGTCCTCATCTTTGTTTCATCATAGTCTTGTACATTGATTTAATTGTTGCCAGTAATGACTCATTGACGAGCTAGGAGTCCTCCATACGAGCCAAACAACCAACTGAATATTTAAATTCAGTGGCAGTGGAGGGTGAGGGCGAGGGTTGGGATCCCATAAAATTGATTTAAGCTCCTCAGTAATTTATTACTGACTGTTCCCAAGGCTGTTCTTCACTGTTCATTTTGTTTTATGTTCAATGGTGTTTCACTCTTAGATGTTTTCTTTTTAATACTTATGTATGTCATAATTTATTTAGTTGGGTGCGGGTGACAGAGTTGCTGGCTTTTTGGGAAAACGCTGCCACCTCGGCTGGCCGAATGTTCTTCAAGTGTTTGTCAAGTTGTATCTGTACATCTTTCCCTTTGATGTAGGAGATAAGATTTGGGTTCTGACTGAATCAGTTCCTGATGTTTACCTACTCAATAGAGAGAGAACATACCTACCAAATGGCATATGTGTCGAAATTCCCCGTTGTACCAATTAAAGACGCACATGTTTTTCGAATACTGGTGCCATTCTAAATGGGCTCTGACTGTAAGAGGTAAGCACAAATGATAGCTTACATGGAGATTGTTTCCTGATGGTGTGAAATTGTGAAGAAAAAACACACTGACAGAACATATTTTTTGAAAGTTTGCTTTAATTGACCATTATAATATAGTGACGAAAGGTTTCTTATGAGATTTGTTAGGAGATATATGGGATGTTAAGCAAGAAAACAAATCAGGTGCAATATTAGACTGGTTTCATTATACCATTCGTTGTGAAAATAAGGACCAACTGGTATTAGACTGGTTTCATTATAGACTGGTTTCATTATACCATTCGTTGTGGAAATGAGGACCAACTGGTATTAGACTGGTTTCATTATACCATTCGTTGTGGAAATGAGGACTAACTGGTATTAGATCGCATCAAGCTTTCCAAAGGAAATATAATGCAATGTGAATCCGCAGCAAAGACCCCAGAAAAGCTGGCACTCAATCTCATCGAGTTTCTGCTATCAAAAGAGGAAACAAACACTGTATCGGTTAATGGGAACTAGCAACATAATCTTCTTCCCATGAACTATGCCAAGAAAATGGCCCTCCAAAGTAGGTATATTTGGGACATAAAATTTTTTCTTTTAAATGTGATTGAATGAAACAGCTATAATATGCATTTGTCTTACATATACCAAATACATATTTTTTATGTCAAAGTCTTGATGTTAAGTTCTTGAAACCTATCAGTGAGCTTGGTCATTCCTATGCAATCAGTCTTGCCCTATTTAATTTAATACAAAAAAATGAACATAACATTCACTATATGCATCAAGAACTTTATGCAGTAATTGCCACAATCATAGCTCATACTAATGTATACTTTGGCCTCTGATAATGATTTTTTGGGAATTGATTGAGAGAACAATACTTCTTGATATCAAAATTTAATGCTAAATATTTCGCAACTTGTGCTGCAGAATCTCAGCAATCAGTCAACAAATGATAAAACCAAGATGAAAATAATTTTAAGCATACTATCCCTATTTTTTCTAGTAAAGCCTTTCGCTTTCAATAATGTAGAAGTAGCATGTTATTCCGCGTATTCAAATTCGACGCTCTTTCAAGCAAATAAAATAAACATGTGACTGATACTAGCCTTGCTATAAAACTGGAAATACTGAGGAAAGTGTTCATAGTTATTTCTGCTTTCAAACGTGGCACACGTATTCTATTTTGTCAATTTCGGCTGTGAGTACTTATTCTCATCTTTTTGTGAAATTATTCTGTCTATTCAGCCAGCTTAGGACAAAGTCCAAGCTCTGTTTTGTTAGTATGGCGACAATGATATCGATTCAGAGTTTTCTGGTTTTGAGGCCGAAGATATTAATAGTGACGAAGTCATGATGAAGAAAAAGCAAAAAACAAAGGCCTCTATTAACAAGAGGACCATTAGGTCCTGATCGCTCTCTTGAGCCCTGAGACTTTAATGTGATATGAACTTTTTGGACATTTGTTTTCGCTATGAATATTTACCGATCTTTTGTAGACATAAAATAACAGTGACAAAATGGAGATAAGCAAATCAACCAGACCTAATAGTTTCTGAGAAAAAGAACTTTAAATATTCAACATACTAAATGACCTTGACCTCTTGAATTCAAAAGAATTGAGGTCAATTGCATTTTCATATCATAAGAGTCTAATCGCAACAGGAAAATGCACTTTTACAGCTTTTCCCATTCAAAAGCCTGAGGAGGTAAATTAGACCTTTCCATATAAATGGTCAAGGTCAACTCAGGATCATCAGTTATATAAACTTTGCAGTACTAGATTCTTAGATGCTACATAGCAAGATTGCAATTGGCCCGTGGTTCTGGAGAAGAAATTTTTTTACGGTTTTTACCATACAGGGCCATGGCCGTCATCTTAGTCATGTGATGTGGACATAATATATAAACATTCTTTCCCACTTTGCCTAAGGGCTGCATATGAAATTTAATTGAACTAAGCTCAGACATTTCAGAGGAGGTCCTTTGCAAATAATGACAGATACGTGACCTTTGGCCACAGTCACTTAATGACCATGATCTCTAGAATTCCTACAGATTGTACTTGAATATGCATTTCCATATCACAGAGCACAAAAGAAACAGAAAAATCCACTTTTTCAGTTTTTCCCATTCAAAAGCCTATGGGACCAAATTGACCTTGCCAATAAATATGTCAAGGTCAACTAAGGGTCATCATTTATATATACTTTATAGTACAAGAGTCCTAGATGCTACATACCAAGTTTAAAGGCAATCGGCTCAGTGGTTCAGGAGAAGAAGGTTTTTTAACGTTTTACCATATATAGGCATGGTGGCCATCTTGGTCATGTGACCTGGACCAAATATATAGATTTTCTCTCCCCATTTGCCTTAAGACTGCATATGAAATTAAGTTGAAACTGACCCCGTAGTTTCAGAGGAGAAGTCCTTTGAAAATGTTGACAGACTAGGACAACTGATCTTGGCCAAGGTCAATGACCTTGACCTCTAAAATTTCAAAAAGGTTGAATATGAATGCATTTCCATAATACACAGCACTATAGCAAACATTAAAATGTACTTTTTCAGTTTTTCCCATTCAAAAGCCTAAGGGACCAAATTTCACCTTGCCATAAAATAGGTCAAGGTCAAATCAGGGACTTTATTTATATAAACTTTGTAGTACTAGTGTCCCAGATGCTACATACCAAGTTTCAATGCAATCGGCCCTTTGATTCTGGAAAAGAAGATTTTTTAAAGTTTTTACCATAAATGGGCATGGTGGCCATCTTGGTCATGTGACCTGCACCAAATATATAAACTTTCTTTCCGCCTTTGCCTAGAGGCTGCAAAAGAAGTTTAATTGAAATTGGCCCATTAGTTTCAGAGAAGAAGATGTTGACCGACAACGGACATGTGACCTCTGGCCAAGGTCACTAGATGATCTTGACCTATAGAACTTCATAGGGGTTGAATTTGAATGCATTTCAATATTACATAGCACAATAGCAACATAAAAACATACTTTTTCAGGTTTTCACATTCAAAAGCCTAAGGGACCAAATTTGACCTTGCCATAAAATAAGTCAAGGTCAACTCAGGGTCTTCATTTATATAAATTTTGTAGCACTAGTGTCCCAGATGCTACATACCATGTTTCGAGGCAATCGGCCCAATGGTTCTGGAGAAGAAGTTTTTTTTAGGTTTTTACCATATATGGACATGGCGGCCATCTTGGTCATGTGACCTGGACCAAATATATAAACTTCCTTTCCCCCTTTGCCTGGAGGCTGCATATGAAGTTTCATTGAAATTGGCCCCGTAGTTTCAGAGAAGAAGTCCTTTGAAAATGTTGATGACGGACGGAAGACGGACGACGGACGCCAGAGACTACCATCCTATAAGCTCCCCTGGAGCCTTCAGCTCAGGGGAGCTAAAAACAAGAATGTTAGTAATAATCCTTTGTCGTTAATGAAACAGTCAGAAAATCTGACCTCGGAAAAAGAAAATATTACGAGCGTAAGTTCGCCTAAGCAAAGTTCGGCCAAAGAATCCGGCTAAAAGGGAAAAGGCTTGAAAAGTAAGAAAACAAATGCCATGGACTTGGACAATTTGTCAGATAGTGACATTATGAAATTAAAAGAACTCCTTGGTTTTCAAGAATCCTATTTGCCTGCTGAGGAGGAAGATTTACCATATTTGGGGACAGTTTAGAGAACCTCACCAATATGCATATAGAGGTTGAAAATGAGGCATGTAGAGACATGGGGTTACAGCAATGAAAATATTCCTCCTCCACAGGCAATAGGTAGCCAAATTACTGGAGCCCTCTTTGACACTGAGAGTGTCATAAATTCTGGTACTGAGGACGAGTTTGCCTGGTAATTGCCAAAGTTGAAAATTCCACAGAAGGGAAAACCCATTTCTCCATTATTGGCTTCCCTTATAAATGCTGCTTGTACATCTCAGCGTGAGACTGATGAAATTAGTGTCTAGATATCAGTTGCCATCTAACAGTGAAAAATTAGCTCCTCCGATTGTCAATGCTGAAATATGGAATGACATGCCAAAAAGGGCCCAAACATATGAAAAATCCTTCAGAGAACTTAAAAAAGAAATATTCTAACCTCTGTAACATTAACACACTAATTACTACTTCCTTATTTGGGGAGGATGTCAAGAAAGAAATTAAAAAGTGTGACACTAGTCAAACTGTAACAAAAGATGGTGGTTACAACTACATGTATGTTAGTTATGGTAGTGGTAGCTATGGTACAAACCAGCGATATAGGGGTCGTTTTAGAAGCAGAGGTGCTCCTCACAGAGGCTATTATGGCAATGGTGGATATTGTAGGGGTTACTATCATTATCAGCCATATCCTAGACAACCACAAATTCCACAATATAAATATCAACCCTAGTATGTGGTGGTGAAAAAGGGCAAAAAACAGGCAACTGCCACCAGTCCAGGGGACATGACATTGTAAACAAAAGTATGGTAAGTGTCACTGAGATTTTGTTCTGATGTGTGGGAAAAATTTACCTGTGGTCCCTGGATATTGCAGACCATTTCTGGTTATAAAATTGAGTTTGACTCTTATCCTGTTCAAGAACATATCCCAAAAGAAATAATTTTTTTCTGATTCAGAAAGAAAAATAGTTGTTGTAACTTGATCAAGAGATACAACTCCTGCTATGTAAAGGGCTATATTAGTATCTTCTGAACATGAATATGTCAGTTCATATTTCCATAGTTTCTAAACCTAATGGAAACTTTAGGCCTGTTATAAATTTGAAGTACATGTATTTGAATTATTTTGTTACCTATGAGCATTTTAAAGAGGAAACGTTTTCGATTACAGTAGACCTTATTCAGGAAAATGATTTCTTTACCTCCATAAATCTGAAAGATGCATATTTTAGCATTCCCATTCATGAAAATTTTCAAAAGATTTTGAAGTTCTTTTGGGGAGGACAACTCTACAAGTTTGTTTGTCTCCCTTTTGGCTTAGCATCAGCCCCTAGAATTTATACTAAGGTCTTAGAAAACAAGGGTTCAGATGTTCGTACCATATAGACGATTCCTTAAATATGGACAAAGATAGAGATGTCTGTAGGTCTAATGCCTTAAAAATATCCGAAACTTTGGTTCACTGGGGTATACTATGAACAAAGAAAAATCTGTCTTTATACCAACCCAGAGGATTGTATTTTTTGGGTTTATAATTGATTCAGTCCTTTTTAAGGTGTTTTTACCAGAACAGAAGTTCAGAAGATTATCTGTTTGGCTAAATGTCTTTTGCTCAGTAGAACGGTGGTTGTTTGTTCGTTAGCATCTTTCATTGGTCTCATTACTAATGCATTTTATGCAGTATTAGAAGCACCTTTGCATTATAGAGCTTTGGAGCATGATAAAATTGCAGGTCTTGGAATACCCAGGGATTTTGACAGGCATATCACTTTGTCTGAGAGTAAAGTTTCTGAAATAAACTGTCAGCAGTTAACGTTACATAACATAACCAACTTATTTGCATATTTATAAATCCACTAGTGGTTTATCGAACATATTGGATGACTTGATTGCAGTCACATATGTGATGCTGTATGATAAATTTACTTTGAAATTATCACTCAAGGCTGTGAATCCACATTAAGATTTTTTCCAGATGAACAGAAGTTATATTATGCTGGACAGTAGTGCTTTTTTAGCTGCAGCAAACACTAAGCCTGTTAGTGGCTACAAAGAGAAATCTTCTCAATTAAGAACCCTCTGCTCGCTACGCTTGCTTCAGGTTCTTAATTGCTAAGTTTTCTCTTCATAGCCTCTAACCTAAACACAGATACAGTACCTAACAATAAAAGTTTAAATTAGTAATAAGAGCGAGCAATGACGTTAAACCCGTATCCCACCATTTCAAGGGAATGAATCACATGCTCTCAGATGTGAATGTTAGTGATCTGCACAACACCGCAAAACATCAATATCAGACTCAGGACTGAAGAAGTTTGGATTACCGCACTACAAACAAAAGAGCCAGGCAGTCTAAACATCATTCAGTAATGGAACAAGGTGTATGAAGCGAGTTTTGTAACAAGCTGCTCAAGAACAAACACAACCTTGACAGACACAAAACCAACCAACATGGGCCGACCATCATTATAGTTTCAATGCACAATATGCGAAAAAATTATTCAGCAGAAAAGATGTTCTAAGAAGGCACTCATTGACCATCCATGAGATCCCAGAACTAATATTTGAAAAAAATCACCATAGCAAGAAAGAAACAAGAGAAACTGGTTATTCAACCACCTAAGCCATGGACTCCACCATCAGAATGCAGGATCAAAGCTTGTTTGGTTCTGTTGACACCATTTAAACCTTCACTAAAATTCAGGGCTATGACAATACAGAAAGCAGTCATGAGAACCTTTGCCAACCTGGGAAAAGAACCACCTCGCCAAACGACGTACGAGGAGCTTATGGATGATCTCTATCACAAAGCAGATCCGGGTGCACAATCTGCCAGGCTGAAGATATTGACATTCTGATCACTGGCACTTGACCAATACTGTGTATATATGTTTAACAACATTTCTATGAAAAATAAAAATATTGCCTTGCTAAAAGAAATATATCATATTTTTAGCAAGGAAATATTTTTTCTTAGAAATAGTGTTGGTCAAGTGCCAGTGGTTCTGATGATCACACTGGGCAGGGTCTATGGTGTTTTTAGTTAAAGATTGAACTGTCTAGGTTTTATTTTATTTCGCTTATTCACATTAACTTTAATATTCAGCATTTAGTTTAAATACAATTAACAATATTAACTGAATGAACTTTTAACTGGAACCGGAAACAATCTCATGTCAAAGTAACGTAATGTCTCTGTCTCTAATGTCATTATACTTTTTGATTTCTGATACCACATGACTACCTCCTTCACATTTACACTACAGGGTGTCTCAAAAAAAAAAAACAAGTAGCCCAAAGGGCAACAATTGCTCACCTGAGAGACATTGTAAACCTATAGGGATATTTAAGATGCTCAAGGGCAGCTAACTGCACAATCAGTAGTCCAATCAGGCTGAAAATTAAACTCATCCAAAACACTATGTATGCCCATATTTAATATATGCAAGTTTAAAAAGTATCCGATCAACAGCACAACAGACAGAGCTGTCAGCTTGTACTATAACCTTTCACCAGCAGCCCATTTTCATCTCACTGGACTTTCTGCAGAGGGATAACAGCATGATTCCGAATCTCTCAGGGATTAGGAATCATGCTGTTATCCCTCTGAAAGTATGAAAAGGAACAAATAAAAAACAGCGGAAAAAACATGGAGTTGTTTTCACCATTATAAGTCGATGGGAATTTTTTCCGATGCTCAAGGGCAGCTAACTTGGTAGTGTTGGCCTGATCTGGCCAAAATTTGAACTTGTTTAATATATTATGCATTTCCTCATTACCTGCAAGTTTGAAAAGGATCGGATCAGTAGAAACCAAGAAAAAGAGGTGACATTGATTTTTTGGATGCTCAAAGGCAGGTAACTCCATAGTCAGTGGTGGGATCTAGCTGAAGTTCAAACTAATCCAAGCTTTTATGCATATCCTCAATACCTGCAAGTATGAAAAGGATCCAATGAAAAAAGCGGAGACTATGTGATGACATTGTTTTCTCCATTATAACACTATGGGATTTTTTTCAAACGCTCAAGGGCAGCTAACTCCGTAGTATGTGCTCGAATCCAGCCAAATTTCGAACTAATCCAAGCTCTTATGTATGTTATCATTACCTGCAAGTATGATAAGGATCTACTCAAAAACAGTCGAGAAAACGTGATGACGCCATTTTCCCCATTATAACCCTATGGGGGCTATCTGTTGCCATGGAAACCAGAGTTCTGAGCTGATCTGCACCATAACCTAATGCAGCCTTTACCCCACCCCAATGATGCTTCAGATAAAATTTGATTGCGATCAACCCACTGGTCTCTGGGATATTTATGTTTGAACATGTTGACGCACCCACCCACAGACGGACGGACAGTGGAACAACGGCTCGGGATCTAGCCGAAATTCAAACTAATCCAAGCTTTTATGCATATCCTCAATACCTGCAAGTATGAAAAGGATCCAACGAAAAATAGCTGAGAAAATGTGATGACATTGTTTTCTCCATTATAACACTATGGGATTTTTTTCAAACGCTCTAGGGCAGCTAACTCCGTAGTATGTGCTCGAATCCAGCCAAATTTCGATCTCATCCAAGCTCTTGTGTATGTCATCATTACATGCAAGTATGATAAGGATCTACTCAAAAACAGTCGAGAAAACGTGATGACGCCATTTTCCCCATTATAACCCTATGGGGGCTATCTGTTGCCATGGAAACCAGAGTTCTGAGCTGATCTGCACCAAAAGCTAATGCAGCCTTTACCCCACCCCAATGATGCTTCAGATACAATTTGATTGCGATCGACCCACTGGTCTCTGAGATATTTATGTTTGAACGTGTTGAGGCACCCACCGACAGATGGACAGACAGTAGAACAACGGCTCGGGATCTAGCCGAAATTCAAACTAATCCAAGCTTTTAAGCATAGCCTCATTACCTGCAAGTATGAAAAGGATCCAACGAAAAATAGCGGAGAAAATGTGATGACGTTGTTTTCTCCATTATAACACTATGTGACTTTTTTTAAAAGCTCAAGGGCAGCTCCGTAGTCTGTGCTCGAATCCGGCCAAATTTCGAACTCATCCAAGCTCTTGTGTATGTCATCATTACCTGCAAGTATGATAAGGATCTACTCAAAAACAGTCGAGAAAACGTGATGACGCCATTTTCCCCATTATAACCCTATGAGGGCTATCTGTTGCCATGGAAACCAGAGTTCTGAGCTGATCTGCACCAAAACCTAATGCAGCCTTTTCCCCCCCCAAATGATGCTTCAGATAAAATTTGATTGCGATCGGCCCACTGGTTTCTGAGATATTTATGTTTGAAAGTGTTGACGCACCCAAGGACGGACGGACGGACTACGGCTAGACTCCCATCGTATAAGCTCACCTTTGAGCCTTCGGCTCAGGTGAGCTAAAAAGTGGATTTTTTTTCAAATTGCTTTAACTCCTTTATGTATATAGGAACCTTTTTAACATTTTGCATGGTTGAAGCAAAAAATGAAAAATTGAACTATAGAAAAGTGTGAAGTTATTGTGAAACTTGGAAAATTAAAGTGAAAATGGCTACATTTCAGTTCCCGCACCCTGGGAAGTTTGATTTTACAAAACCCCAAATGTGGGAGAAATGGTTTCAGCGTTTTGAAAGATTCAGATCAGCTTCAGGATTATCAGATTGATTTAATGATTGATTGATTTGATGCTTATATAACGTTCACGGTAAACAACTATGGTCAGGTCGGGACGGTCAGTTACCCTAACCACACTATTCCTGGGCCGGCTTAGACCTCCTAAGCGGTTAACCAGTACTAAGTGCACATACTTTCGCCAGTAACTGACAACTGCCCTTCTTGAATCAGCTGATCAGGATTATCAGACAAACCTGAGGAAACACACATTAATTCTTTAATCTACTGCATGGGGAGTGATGCTAAAGACATTTTGGACAGTTTAAGTTTGACAAATGACCAGATAAAAGAATACGCTACAGTAACTAAAAGCTTAATATATTATTTCATCCCTAAACGGAATGTTATTTTGCACATGTACTGTTTAATCAGAGGGTGCAGCTTGAAGGAGAAAATGTGGATTCATTTGTAACAAGTTTACATAAACTGTCAGAGTACTGTGCATTTGGAGCATTACAAAATGACCTGATAAGGGATAGGCTGGTGGTCCGGCTCTGAGACCACAACCTTTCAGAGAAGCTTCAGATTGATGCAGAGCTGACACAGGAGAAATCCTTGCACAGGCCAGGCAGCATGCCGCAAGAATTTGAATACCGTATACGCGGTAATTTTCGCGGGTTCAAATTTTCACGGTTGAGGGTCAAAAACATAAATATTAATATTCACGAATTTTAATTTTCGTGGTTAGCAACATGCTCGAAAAGCAAATCTATTCACTTGAGTCAGTTCTTTAATTAACCTGCGGCAGGGCCGCGGCAGGTTAATGAAACAAGAGGGCCATGAGGCCCTGAATCGCTCACCTGTGTATGGTGGCCATGTAGGTCATGTGACCTAGACCGCTTGATAAATTTTCGTTCCATCAGCCCCTGGAGGCTGTGTATGATATTTGGTTACAATTGGTCCTGTGGCTTTTGAGGAGACGTCTTAAATTGTCAAAATATAAGAGACATGGGTCAGAGGTCAAAGGATGACTTTGACCTCTTGTACCTGCAAATCTTCCATGCACTAACTAAGAGGACTGTATATACCAATTTTCAGGCCAAAATCTTCTAAACTTGCCATGAACCCTTATGTTCTACAATTTTCCCATACTTGACCTTGCCTTGTAAAAGGTCAAGTCAGCCCCAGGTCATCATTTGAACACTCTTGATAGTACTCAAGTACCTGATACTATATACCAAGTTTCAAGGCCATCGACCACTTGGTTCTTGAGAAGGAGATTTGTAAAGGTTTTTGCCATATATGGGCATGGCGGCCATGTTGGTCATGTGACCAAGACTGTTTGAACAAATTTTCTTTCCTTCAGCCCCTAGAGGCTCTGTATGAAATTTGGTGACAATTGGCCCAGTGGCTTTTGAGCAGATGTGTGAAATTGTCACAATATGAGAGACCAGGGTCTAAGGTCAAAGAATGACCTTGACCTCTTGTACATATAAATTTTCACGTAATCATTTAGATGACTGTATATGCCAATTTTCAGGTTTAAATCTTCAACAGTTTCCAAAAAATCTTATGTTCTAGCATTTTCCCATATAAAAGCTAAAAAAAGCAAATTTTACCTTACCGTAAAAAAGGTCAAGGTCAACCCAAGGTCATAATTTGAACAATCAAGTTTCAAGGCCATTGGCCTATTGGTTCGGGAGAAGAAGAGTTTTAAAGGTTTTTACCATATATGGGCATGGCGGCCATGTTGGTCATGTGACCCAGTCCGTTTGAACAAATTTTCATTCCCCTGCACCCTAGAGGCTCTGTATGAAATTTGGTTACAATTGGCGTAATGGCTTTTGAGGAGATGTGTGAAATTGTCAAAATATAAGAGACCAGGGTCAAAGGTCAAACAATGACCTTGACCTCTTGTACACATTAATTTTCATGTACTCATTCAGATGACTGTATATACCAATTTTCAGGTCTAAATCTTCAACAGTTTCCAAGAAATCTTATGTTCTAGCATTTTCCCATATAAAAGCTACAGAATGCAAATTTGACGTTACCGTCAAAAAGGTGAAGGTCAACCCAAGGTCATAATTTGAACAATCTTGGTAGTACTCGCGTACCCAATGCTACATACCAAATTTCAAGGCCATCGGCCTACTGGTTCTGGAGAAGAAGATTTTTCTAGGTTTTTACCATATATGGGCGTGGCGGCCATGTTGGTCATGTGACCAGGACCGTTTGAACAACTTTTGTTCCTAAGTCCCCTAGAGGATACATATGAAATTTGGTTACAATTGGCCCAGTGGTTTCAGAGGAGAAGTCGTTTGAAATTGTTGACGGACGGACGACGGACGGATGATGGACCCGGGGCCTTACCATCCTATAAGCTCCCCCGGAGCCGCTGGCTCAGGTGAGCTAAAAACTGGCTCAAGTGAAAAGTACCAGCAACTACAGAAGTAAGCACAAACAAAATATATGAACACTGTGTCTACTGAAGACACTTTGTAAGAAACAGGAAATTATTCGCGATTTTAATATTCGTGGTTTCTAAGTGACCGCGAAATGCCGCGAAAAGTACCGCGAAAAATGGAACTCCGCAAAAATTACCATGTATACGGTACTTTACAGGAACAGCTTGAGAGAGAAGCCAAGAAAGTAAGGGACTACTCTAAAGCAGCCAAGGCCTGCTATTCTTGATGTTCACAGAAGAAGAAAGAGCCGGCAGGTGCTTGGTTGACTTCAGGAAAACCTATAAAGTAATGGAAAAAACAGTAATTGGAAAGGGAGTAGCTGACCAAGAAACAAGAATTCCGCCGGAATGCGGTGTCTCGCCTGCTGGCGCTTTGTCACAAAACAGAGCTAAATCAGCAAAGATGTATGCATGAACCAAGTTTCTTGGCTCTAGCCCTAGTTTCTGAGAAAGACCTAAACGTGAAAACTTGACAAAAAATTGCTAAGTCAGTCAACCGTAAAATGTTGGTAAAGACTCAATACTGATGATGACTTTGAGCTCTTCTCTTCCAGATGTAGGCATGACCCAAGTTCCATGGCTCTAGCCCTTATAGTTTCTGAGAAACAGACCTAAATGCAAAAACTAGACGAAAAATTGCAAAGTCAGTCAACCGTAAAATGTAGGTCAAGACTCAATATTGATGATGGATTTGAGATTTAATCTTCCAGACGTAAGCATGAACCAAGTTTCATGGCTCTAGCCCTTATAAATTCTGAGAAAATGACCTAAACATGGAAACTTGACAAAAAATAGCAAAATCAGTCAACCGTAAAATGTAGGTCAAGACTCAATATTGATGATGGCTTTGAGATCTACTCTTCCAAATGTATGCATGAACCAAGTTTCATGGCTCTAGCCATTATAGTTCCTGAGAAAATGACCTAAACGCAAAAACCTGATGAAAAATTGCAAAGTCAGTCAACCGTAAACTGTAGGTCAAGACTCAGTATTGATGATGGCTTTGAGTTCTACTCTTCCAGATGTATGCATAAACCAAGTTTCATGGCTCTAGCCATTATAGTTCCTGAGAAAATGACCTAAACGCAAAAACCCGATGAAAAATTGCAAAGTCAGTCAACCGTAAAATGTAGGTCAAGACTCAGTATTGATGATGGCTTTGAGATCTACTCTTCCAGATGTATGCATGAATTAAGTTTCATGGCTCTAGCCCTTATAGTTTCTCAGAAACTAACCTAAACGCAAAAACCCGATGAAAAACTGCAAAGTCAGTCAACCGTAAAATGTAGGTCAAGACTCAGTATTGATGATGGCTTTGAGATCTACTCTTCCAGATGTATGCATGAATCAAGTTTCATGGCTCTAGCCCTTATAGTTTTTGAGAAACTGACCTAAACGCAAAAACCCGATGAAAGTTTACGCCGCCGACGACGACGACGACGACACCGGAAAAGCAATACCTATGTCTCGCCTCTGCTTCGCAGGCGAGACAAAAACTAGAAAATTGTGTCAGTAAGACACTAATGATGCCCCCGTGCAGCACCTTTCACATGATATTTATATCCATAAAGCACCTACAAAGAATCCATTGCAAACATAACCTACCATGTAAAAAATTGCTCAAAATGACTAAGTTAAAGAGGCTGTGATTCTGTCAAAATTAATTCAAGACCTATCAATATGCCTCATGCATATCTTCAAATATGTCCACAATATGTAGACAAGGTTTGAAAAAGATCCTTGAAAACTGTGGAGCAAGTTGATAACACAAAATCCATACATACCCTACAATGCAAAATTTCCCTAGAATGAATAAGTTCAAAAGGCCATAATTCTGTCAAAATTAATTCTAGGTACAACAAAAACCCACATGCACATTTTCAATACATTCACAGCATGTATGCAAAGTTTGAAAAAGATCCTTTGAAAACTGTGAGAGGAGTTGATTACACAAACTCTATACCCTACAATGCAAAAATTTGCCTGAAATGACTAAGTTCAAAAGGTCATAATTCTGTCAAAATTATTTTAGGTCCATCAAAAATCCACATGCACATCTTCAATATGTTCCCAACACGTATGCAAAGTTTGAAAAAGATCCATTGAAAACTGTGGGAGGAGTTGATTATACAAACTCTATACCCTACCATGCAAAAATTTGCCTAAAATGACTAAGTTCAAAAGGCCGTAATTCTGTCAAAATTAATTCTAGGTCCAACAAAAATCCACATGCACATCTTCAATATGTCCCCAACATGTATGCAAGGTTTGAAAAAGATCCATTGAAAACTGTGGGAGAAGTTGATTACACAAACTCTATACATGTACCATAAAGCGTGACGAACAGACAGACGGACAGACGGACAGACAGGGGCAAATCTTAATGCCCCCTGACTATCGTCATGGGGGCATAAAAAGACCCCTGGAGGTTACATATGAAATTTGGTTACAATTGGCCTAGCGGTTTCAGAGGAGAAGTCATTTGAAATTGTGGATGGACGGACAAAGCCAGACGCCGAAGCCTTACCATCCTATAAGCTCCCCCAGAGCCGCTGCCAGGTGAGCTAAAATGGATCAAAACTTTAAATATTGGCAATGTACAGGGACAGATAAGAAAAGGGAAATAACTCTGCCAATTAAGTATGCATCATAACGCAACCAACATTAGAATGATCAGCACATCAAATCAGCTGGGGGGGGGGGGGGGGAATGCATTTCAACATTTTCTCAGGAGGAATCGTTAAAAGAGCTTACTAATAAGGGTACTGTTGGATTGAAACTCTGCATATTGGGTGGGATTGATCCTCTACCCGAGTATTTGTATAGGGTGCTTCATACACCTTACAAAGAGATGCAAGTGAGACCAAAGAGGCCAGAGAG
The DNA here is from genome assembly GCA_963989385.1 of Ctena decussata. Lineage (NCBI taxonomy): Eukaryota > Metazoa > Mollusca > Bivalvia > Lucinida > Lucinidae > Ctena > Ctena decussata. The sequence continues at coordinate 24,296,558 of OZ022502.1, forward strand.
TCCATTAAAACAGGAACCAAGGGTAACTAGAAAGTGTGTTTATGAAACACTATGCCCCCAACCATATGCTTGCCACTAAAAGTGTCAAACTTTAGATGTCTAAGCCTGAAAAGAGGCACATTTCTGTCAAGTTTCACAGAGCTAAACAAGAGGGCCATGAGGCCCTGAATCGCTCACCTGAACAATTGGCAAGGTGGCTTTTACTTATCATGTCTGAAATTGTCAAAATATGAGTTTTGGGTCAAAAGTCAAAGAATGACCATGACCACTTGTACTCATAAATCTTCATGTACTCATTAAGATAACCATATATACCATTTTTAGGCCAAACTCTTCAAAACTTTCCATGAAATCTTATGTTCTAGCATTTTCCCATATTTGACCATGCCGCCAAAAAGGTCAAGGTAAACCCAAGGTCACCATTTGAACAGTCTTGGTGGTACTCTAGTACTCCATGCTATTTACCAAGTTTCAAGGCCATAGGTGTATTGGTTCTGGAGAAGAAAAATATTAAAGATTTATACCATAAGTGGTAATGGCGGCCAAGTTGGTCATGTGACCTGGACCGTTTGAACAAATTTTTCATTCAATCAACCCCTGGAGGCTCTATATGAAATGTGTTCACAATTGGCCCTTTGGCTTTTGAGGAAATGGTTGAAAATGTCAAAATATGAGCGATCTGGATCAAAGGTAAAAAAAAGACCTTGACCTCTTGTACTCATAATTCTTCATGAACTCATTAAGACAACTGTATATACCAATTTTTTAGGCCAAAATCTTCAAAACTTTCCATGAAATCTTATGTTCTACCATTTTCCCATATTTGACCTTGCTGTAAAAGGTCAAGGTCAACACAAGGTCATAATTTGAACAATCTTGATAGTACCCAAGTACCCAATGCTACATACAAAGTCTCAAGGCCATCGGTAAATTGGTTCTGGAGAAGAAGATTTATAAAGGTATTTACCATATATGGGCATGGCGGCTATGTTGGTCATGTGTCCAGGAGCGTTAGAAAATTTTTTCATTCCCTCAACCCCTCGAGGCTCTATATGAAATTTGTTTTCAATTGGCCCAGTGGTTTTAGAGCAGATTCTTTGAAATTGTCAAAATTTGAGATTTCTGGGTCAAAGGTCAAAGAATGACCTTGACCTCTTGTACTCACATATCTTCATGTACTCATTAAGATGATTGTATATACCAATTTTTAGGCCAAAATCTTCAAAACTTACCATGAAATCAAGGCCATCGGTCTACTGGTTCTGGAGAAGAAGATTTTTAAAGGTTTTTACCATATATGGGCATGGTGGCCATGTTGGTCATGTGACCTGGACCGTATGAACAAATTTTCATTCCCTCAACCCCTGGAGGATCTATATGCAATTTAATTACAATTGGCCTAGTTGTTTTTGAGGAGATTATTTGATATTGTCAAAATATGAGGGTTCTGGGTCAAAGGTCAAAGAATGACCTTGACCTCTTGAACTCATAAATCTTCATGTAGTCATTAAGATGACTGTATGTACCAATTTTTAGGCCAAAATATTCAACAGTTTCCAAGATATCTTATGTTGCAGCATTTTGCCATATAAAAGCATAAGGAAGCAAATTTGACCTTACCGTAAAAAAGGTCAAGGTCAACCCAAGGTCATAATTTGAACAATCTTGGTAGTACTCATGTACCCAATGCTACATACCAAGTTTCAAGGCCATCGCCCTATTGGTTCTGGAGAAGAAGATTTTTTCAGGTTTTTACCATATATGGGCATGGTGGCCATGTTGGTCTTGTGACCTGGACCGTATGAACAAATTTTCATTCCCTCAACCCCTGGAGGATCTATATGCAATTTAGTTACAATTGGCCTAGTTGTTTTTGAGGAGATTGTTTGATATTGTCAAAATATGAGAGTTCTGGGTCAAAGGTCAAAGAATAACCTTGACCTCTTGAACTCATAAATCTTCATGTAGTCATTAAGATGACTGTATGTACCAATTTTTAGGCCAAAATATTCAACAGTTTCCAAGATATCTTATGTTGCAGCATTTTGCCATATAAAAGCATAAGGAAGCAAATTTGACCTTACCGCAAAAAAGGTCAAGGTCAACCAAAGGTCATAATTTGAACAATCTTGGTAATACTCGCATGCCCGATGCTACATACCAAGTTTCAAGGCCATCGGCCTATCGCTTCTGGAGAAGAAGATTTTTCTAGGTTTTTACCATATATGGGCGTGGTGGCCATGTTGGTCATGTGACCAGGACCGTTTGAACAACTTTTCGTTCCTAAGTTCCCTAGAGGCTGCATATGAAATTTGGTTATAATTGGCCCAGTGGTTTCAGAGGAGAAGTCGTTTGAAATTGTGGACGGACGACGGACGACGACCAAGCCTTACCATCCTATAAGCTCCCCCAGAGCCGCTGGCTCAGGTGAGCTAAAAAAAGATATGGGTCAGCTTATTTTTCATGATCTATTCATATACTAAATTTCAAAACCCTACGCCTAGTGGTTCTTGAGCCCCACAGTTGCATAAGTACTGACTATCTGGAGGAATAACTCTGTAATCAATTAACCCCAAGTTACCTTACCTTTATCTAAATATTTTACACAGCAAGAAATACTTATTTACCAAAAGTCAGGTTCCCAGGCCATGCCATTCAGAAGTTACAACAAGTAGCCCAAAGGGCAACAATTGCTCACCTGAGAGACATTGTAAACCTATCGTGATATTTAAGATGCTCAAGGGCAGCTAACTCCACAGTCAGTGGTCCAATCAGGCTGAAAATTAAACTCATCCAAAACATTATGTATGCCCGCATTTAATATATGCAAGTTTAAAAAGTATCCGATCAAGAGCACAATAGACAGAGCTGTCAAGGGCAGCTAACTTAGTAGTGGTTGACCTGATCTGGCCAAAATTTGAACTTGTTTAAGATATTATGCATTTTCTCATTACCTGCAAGTTTGAAAAGGATCAGATCAGTAGAAACCAAGAAAAAGTGGCAGCTAACTCCGTAGTCTGTGCTTGAATCCGGCCAAATTTCGAACTCGTCCAAGCTCTTATGTATGTCATCATTAAAAGCAAGTATGATAAGGATCTAATCAAAAACCTTGATTGCAGCACCCTGAAAGTCAAACTTGCTCGAGATATTGTCATGCCCTACATTTGTGTGAATTTATTTTAAAATCCGTTGAGAAATGTAGGTGCTACAGCGATGACAAAGTTTTTCTAAAAATAGCCATAGTGACCTTGACCTTGGGCACAGCATCCTGAAAGTCAAACTTGCTCGAGATATTGTCATGCCCTACATTTGTGTGAAGTTATTTTAAAATCTGCTGAGAAATGTAGGTGCTAGAGCGCTGACAAAGTTTTGCTAAAAATAGCCACAGTGACCTTGACCTTGGGCGCAGCATCCTGAAAGTCAAACTTGCTCGAGATATTGTCATGCCCTACATTTGTGTGAAGTTATTTTGGAATCTGCTGAGAAATGTAGGTGCTAGAGCGCTGACAAAGTTTTGCTAAAAATAGCCACAGTGACCTTGACCTTGGGCGCAGCATCCTGAATGTCAAACTTGCTCAAGATATTGTCATGCCCTACATTTGTGTGAAGTTATTTTAAAATCTGTTGAAAAATGTAAGCAATGGAGCGATGACAAAGTTTTTCTAAAAATATGTGATGACCTTGTTTTCTCCATTATAACACTATGGGATTTTTTTCAAACGCTCAAGGGCAGCTAACTCCGTAGTCTGTGCTCGGATCCGGCCAAATTTCGAACTCATCCAAGCTCTTATGTATGTCATCATTACCTGCAAGTATGATAAGGATCTAAGCAAAAACAGTTGAGATGAGAAAACGTGATGACGCCATTTTCCCCATTATAACCCTATGGGATTTTTTTCAAACGCTCAAGGGCAGCTAACGCTGTAGTATGTGCTCGAATCCGGCCAAATTTCGAACTCATCCAAGCTCTTGTGTATGTCATCATTACCTGCAAGTATGATAAGGATCTAATCAAAAACAGTCGAGAAAATGTGATGACACCATTTTCCCCATTATAACCCTATGGGGGCTATCTGTTGCCATGGAAACCAGAGTTCTGAGCTGATCGGCACCAAAACCTAATGCAGCCTTTCCCCCACCTGATGCTTCAGATAAAATTTGATTGCAATCGGCCCACTGGTTTCTGAGATATTTATGTTTGAAAGTGTTGACGCTCGCACGCACCCACGGACGGACGACGGCTCGACTCCCATCCTATAAGCTCACCTCTGAGCCTTCGGCTCAGGTGAGCTAAAAATGCCAAATTCAACAAAGGGGCATATTGGAGATAATTATTTGGGCGTTACAGACTCGGACTCAGCATCTTCAGCGCTGATGCAGGACCAGAAAATTTCTAAACTGGTGGACCATATTTGTTCTGTTGTGGAATACTTGCTAGTGGGTGTAGGTGTTCCCAGAGTCATTGTTGGACAGTTATTGCGGCAACAACCTTGGACGATCAAGGCCCTTACAACTAATGAGGATGTTATCACCGTTAACCAGAGACTTGAAGAGAGTCTACGTTCAATATAAGGAGCTTGCTTTTGGTATCACAGGGGCTTCTGGGATTCTTATGACTTCCTTGGAAGAGATGGTGTACTCCCCAGTGGGGTATCGGGGAGGCTTCTTCATTGGCTAGCTGGGGCAGCAGCCTCAGCAACATAACACTAATTTACAACAGCTCAGACGAGGAGGGCGAGCAAGCTCCCAGCAGCCAGGGCAGTCTGGAACAGTTGGAATCTGACACCAATGAAGAAACACCCGAGGTTGAGAGGGGAGACAATATGGTCAAGAACAGGGATGGAGAGGAGGGACAGTAAAACAGTTAAGAACAGTACACGTAAATAGAACACAGACTTTAAAGATTATAAGTGGGGTTTTTGTTGTTGTTGTTGTTGTTTTGTTTTCTCAATTTTTACAACTGTGCTGTCAAGGTAGTGACATTAGTGTGGAATGCATGGGAAATAGTGACTCTAGTGCATGGATTACCTTTGCATGGATGTTAACTCTTTCACTACCAAAAAGCAGACGACAAAATTTACGTCTGCAAAAATTAAAAAAATGCCTTGTCCAAGACTTTTTATATTGAGAATTCAAAGACTAGAGGGCAAACAGTGTAGATCTAGATGAGGCGGCTCATTATGAGCCGCCTCATCAGGATCTACGCTGTTTGCAAATTTTTGCTAATTGCGTCACTGGGGCTTAAAGAGTTAAATTCCCAAAGGAGAGGTCAGTAAACTTGTAATTTTACATTTTGTTAAATCTTGATCTTAGATGAGGTCCAGTGTGACGTAATGGGATATATGGGTGTGAGAGTGTGGCTGACAAATGTGTGTTAAGGTGTTGTAATGTAAACGGATGTGAGATGGGCATTTCAGAGAGTTTTGACATTTAGCTGTGATAAGGAAGAAAGTGTAGATAAAAATGGGCTTAACCTGATCTTAAATACTATATGTGTCTAATAAACAAATTACTCAGTCTTCTAATGTTAGTAACACTTTCTGTCTGGTGGATATAATTAGAAACAGCAGTTTTATAATATTGGCAGGATTTGAGTATTGGGTAATATGTATAGAAATGGTGTCTCTGGGCTCACATAAATAGAATATGCTGTCACTGGACATTATTATTATAGCAGATAGTGTTAAATGGGTAAAGAAGATATTTTAAAATAGTATAAACAGTTTATGATTGCTCACAGGGTTCAAATTTAGCACTCGCATACTCGCAAAATGCGAGTGAATTTTACAGAATGCGAGTATAGAAAACCAGCACTTGATTTTCTTTGCGAGTCAGATTTTCTGGCCGTTTTCATACTTTTCAAAGTGAAAGTACAAGTCCGGAAATTAAGAGGGTATTTGTTTATGCGCAAATGAGATGCGCAGTCGTACAGGTGCTTGGCTTTGCTATTTTTTTTTCCAATAATCGGCGCACCTCTCTCAGGCACTGTATGATAATGCACCGCTAGGGCGAAACGTCTAGCTACCGAAAGTGTCTCTTCAACTCTGATCAACCCCCGCACATGTGTTTTTTTCCGGAAAGCCGAAAACGAAAGTGAACTAAAGTTACTTATTAAGATCCGAATCAGCTGTCCGGAAATTAAGAGGGTATTTGTTTATGCGCAAATAAGATGCGCAGTCGTACAGGCGCTTGGCTTTGCTAATTTTTTTTCCCAATAATCGGCGCACCTCTCTCAGGCACTGTATGATAATGCACCGCTAGGGCGAAACGTCTAGCTACCGAAAGCGTCTCTTCAACTCTGATCAACCCCCGCACATGTGTTTTTTTCCGGGAAGCCGAAAACGAAAGTGAACTAAAGTTACTTATTAAGATCCGAATCAGCTAAAAATGGACAAGTTTGTGACTGTGAAAAGAAAATGCAAAGAATGATGCAAAAGTTGATCAGTCTGACTCTCAGAATAAAACTCCAAAGCTGGACAGCAAACCAACGACAGTTACGTTCGGACCGAAACCCCAAACTGCGACTTTGAAAACAGTGCGCAAATGGGAAAAAGAATTAGGAATAATATTGGAGTATGAGACCAGCAGCACAGACCTGGCCAATAATTAGTGTTATAAGGGTTTAATAAATCAGAGTAAAACATTGAATTGTGTATTATATTTTTTATTCTACATAGAAATCAAGACAACAAGCTGTGTGTAGACAATTAAAAAATCATAACAATAGTATACATATATAAACTAAAAATGGCAATAATATACATTAGAAATATACATGCACTGAGTATGTATATAATCAATTTAATGAAAAATGAAGAAAATTTTGCGTCTGGAAAAAAAAGCAAGTAGACTTTCTTATTTAGCAAGAAAAAAAAAATGAGCACTTGCTAAAATTAGCAAGTGGTACAAAAAGTTAAATTTGAACCCTGGCTCACTGATAACAGTAACAACGCGGTTTGGCTTCTCGTTAGAGCTATAACAAAGCCTCTTTAATTAAAATCACCAAGAAAACACTATAAGGCTGGATAAGGGTCCACTCTTTAGTTTTTGGTTTAGCTTTGGTTCTTATTGGTGGGGTCATGTCTTAGTCGGTTGCTTTTTGGCCACCTGTGTGCATGGAATATAATGCATCCTGTGGGAAGAACAAGTGATATGAATAAAAGTACTGTAGGAAACAAAAATGCCAACTTGTTGTGCTAGTCTACCTGAACATAAGCTTTTATCTACACTACGTAACAATAAGTCCGCTTTCTTTGTTATATCGGTGACTGTGGAATAAATTATATTCCACCGGAAACAAACAAATACATAAGAATAGAATATGCAACCTACGAAAGAAGTACAAACCAGAGGACCAATGGTCCTGTAGCTCACCTAACACTTGGTCCTGGTATATATTTTAATGCTTTTATACATGTATATAGCACCAGGGCAGGGGCAGATAACTCCACTCCCTTGGGGATTAATGTTGAGTCCAAATTCTATATACCAAGCCACAAGGTCACTGGGCCTTTGTTTCCGGACAAAGATTTCAGAAGGGTTTTTATCATATATGGGTGTGGCGTCCACCATGTTCATGTGACCATGACCATCTGAACAAACTTTGATTCCTTTGACCCAGTATTAAAGCTCCATATGAAATACAGTAATCATTTGTATAAACTATGATGGGCCTGAGTGCCCAATGCTACATACTGGTACCAAGTTTCAAGGTAATGGGCCTTTTGGTTTTCGAGAAAAAGATGTTTGAAGAGTTTTTACCATATATGGGCATGGTGGCCATCTTGGTCAAGTGACCAAGACCATCTGAACAAACTATGGTTCCTTTAAGCCGGTGAAGCTCCATATGAAATATGGCTTCAATTGACCCTAGTGGCCTCTGAGAAGATGTTTGAAAATGTTGATGGGTGACAGAATCTCAATGACCGTGTACAAAAGACAAAGAATGACCATGACCTTTAACAACAAAATATCTTCATCTGGTCATTTAGTCAACCATATATATGAAATATTGCACCTTAGACTTAAATAGTTTCTGAAAAATCCACTGTTTAAGCATTTTCCCATATAAAAGCCTACATAATGTACCAAAGTTGACAGTGTCATAAATTAGGTCAAGGTCAACGCACGATCATTTGTATAAACTATGATGGGCTTGAGTGCCCAAAGCTACATACCAAGTTTCAAGGTCATACGCCTTTTGGTTCTGGAGAAGAAGATTTTGAAGGGTTTTTACCATATACCGGCATGGCGGCCATCTTGGTCAGGACCCCGAGAACAAACTTTTATTCCCTGATCACACTTAGACTCCATATGAAATTTTGCTTCAATCAGACCAGTGGTTTTAGAGGAGAAGATGTTTTGAAAATCTTGATGACGGACAGACCGAAAAAATGACCTTGACCTACAGTGACAAAAAGTTTTCCCATATAAAAGCCTAACGTACCAAAGTTGACCATGTCGTAAATTAGATCAAGGTCAACGCAAGGTCATCATTTGTATAAACTATGATGGGCCCGCATGCCCGATGCTACATACCAAGTTTCAAGGTCATAGGCCTTTTGGTTCTAGAGAAGACTTTTGAAGGGTTTTTACCATATATGGGCATGGCGGCTATCTTGGTCATGTGACCCAGACCCCTATCCCACTGAGACAGTGGGCTTCGATCTCCCCAGTGGTTTTAGAGGAGAAGATGTGTGAAAATCTTGATGAAGGACAGACCGACAAAATGACCTTGACCTTCAGTGACATAATATCTTCATCTGTTCATTTAGTTGACCATATATACCACATATTGTACCTTAGACTTAAATAGTTCCTGAGAAATCCACTATATAAGCTTTTTCCCATATAAAAGCCTAACATACCAAAGTTGACCATGTCTTAAATTAGGTCAAGGTCAACGCAAGGTCATCATTTGTATAAACTATGATGTGCCCGCATACCCAAAGCTACATACCAAGTTTCAAGGTCAAAGGACTTTTGGTTCTGGAGAAGAAGATTTTTGAAGGGTTTTTACCATATATGGGCATGGCGGCCATCTTGGTCATGTCATCCAGACCCCGGGTATAAACTTTCTTTCCCACATCCCACTGAGACTCCAAATGAAATTTGGCTTCAATTTCCCCAGTGGTTTCAGAGGAGAAGATGATTGAAAATCTTGACGACGGATGGTCCGACGGAATGACCTTGACCTTTAAAGACATGATATCTTCATCTGGTCATTTGGTAGACCATGTATACAACATATTGTACCTTAGACTTAAATAGATTCTGAGAAATCAACTGTTTAGTGTTTTTCCATATAAAAGCCTAACATACCAAAGTTGACCATGCCGTAAATGAGGTCAAGGTCAACGCAAGGTCATCATTTGTATAAACTATGTTGGGCCCGCATGCCAAATGCTACATACCAAGTTTCAAGGTCATAGGTCTTTTGGTTCTGGAGAAGATTTTTGAAGGGTTTTTACCATATATGGGCATGGCGGCCATCTTGGCCATGTGACCCAGACCCCGGGTATAAACTTTCGTTCCCCCATCCCACTAAGACTCCATATGAAATTTGGCTTCAATCAGACCAGTGGTTTCAGAGGAGAAGATGTTTGAAAATCTTGACGACAGATGGTCCGACGGAATGACCTTGACCTTTAGTGACATAATATCTTCATCTGGTCATTTAGTCGACCATGTATACCAAGTATTGTACCTTAGACTCCTGAGAAATCCACTGTTTAAGTGTTTTCCCATATAAAAGCCTAACGTACCAAAGTTGACCATGCCGTTAATTAGGTCAAGGTCAACGCAAGGTCATCATTTGTATAAACTATGATGGGCCCACATGCCTGTGTTACATACCAAGTATCAAGGTCATAGGCCTTTTGGTTCTGGAGAAGAAGATTTTTGAAGGGTTTTTACCATATATGGGCGTGGCGGCCATCTTGGTAATGTGACCCAGATACCCCGAACAAACTTTTGTTCCCCCATCCCACTGAGACTCCATATGAAATTTGGCTTTAATCGGCCCAGTGGTTTCAAAGGAGAAGATGTTTGAAAATCTTGACGACGGCTGGTCTGACGGAATGACCTTGACCTTTAGTGACATAATATCTTCATCTGGTCATTTAGTCGACCATGTATACCAAGTATTGTACCTTAGACTTAAATAGTTTCTGAGAAATCCTCTGTTTAAGCGTTTTCCCACATAAAAGCCTAACGTACCAAAGTTGACCATGCCGTAAATTAGGTCAAGGTAAACGCAAGGTCATGATTTGTACAAACTATGATGGGCCCGCATGCCCAACGCTACATACCAAGTATCAAGGTCATAGGCCTTTTGGTTCTGGAGAATAAGATTTTTGAAGGGTTTTTACCATATATGGGCGTGGCGGCCATCTTTGTCATGTGACCCAGATACCCCGAACAAACTTTCGTTCCCCCAACCCCTGGAGGCTCCATATTAAATTTGGCTTTGATCAGCCCAGCGGTTTTGGAGAAGAAGACCTTTGAAAATGGTGGACGGACAGATGAAGGACGGACTACAGAGCATTGTCATACTAAAAGCTCACCTTTGAGCCTTCGGCTCATGTGAGCTAAAAACTTGATGAAAGGTTGTGCAAGGTGGAAACAATGAGAATGGTGAAAACACCATGGAGTACCCCAAAAGCAAAAGTTTTTATCATCAAAACCAAATTACACTTAAGGGGGTCATGAAATCAGAAAGCACACCTAAGGGGGTCATGAAATCAGAAAGTACACCTAAGGGGGTCATGAAAACGGAAAGTGCACCTAAGGAGGTCATAAAAAGTACACCAAACGGGAGCCAACATCTTGATGAGACATCATCAAATGAAGACTCGTCAATGGATGAAAAAAGTTTGAAGAAGAAAGTCAAAGGAGTTGTTGGCAATCTAAACATAATGAAAACTGTTCACAAAGGATGAAGTTGTTAACTGTACACGCACAGGTAAAATAACCGTCAAAGCAAAGGACAATATACAGCCACCACTTGACCAGTCAAAATTTGGTCTATTGGAGAGATTAACGGTCCAGCTGACATCATTTGACAAACACACTTTTCATAAAAAATACTGATGCCATTATGACAAAACTTGATGTGTACTGTCATGTTATGATGATACATAATTGTTTTAAGTTTCGTGAAATTCCGTTCATTGGTTATTTAGTTATGACTGAAGCTGTGGACTTTAAATCAAGGGGGCAATAACCCATGTATAAGTGAGGCCATTCTAAAAAACTTGCTTCAGCATTGTCTTGCTGTGATGATGTATATTTATATCCAGTTTCAAGATATTTTATTCATTGGCAACTTAGTTATGGCTTATTAATGTATTTCAAATCAAATCAAGGGCAGTAACACATGCAATACTGATGCCATTATGACAAAACTTGATGTGTGCTGTCATGTTATGATGATACATAATTGTTTTAAGTTTCGTGAAATTCATTGGTTATTTAGTTATGACTAAATTTGTCTATTTTAAAGCAATTCAAGGGCATAAACTCATGCATTACTGAAGCAAGTCCATCAAAACTTAACATGCATCACCCTGTTATAATAATACATATTTAGTGTAAGTTTCATAGAATTCCATTCATTGAATACTTAGTTATGGCTAAATTTGTTGATTTTAAATTGATTCAAGGGCAATAACTCATGTACTACTGATGTCATTCTGACAAAACTTAATGTGTGCAACTGCCTAATGGTGATGCATATTTTATTTTTTAAGTTTCATGAGATTCTGATGATTGGTAACTTAGTTATGGCTCATTATATCATTTTGAAAACAATTCAAGGGCAATAACTCATACACTACTCATACAGTGGAATGAAACTTCCCGTGCATCAGCGCCTTATAGTGATTACACTTATTTTAAGTTTCATGAAATTCCATTCAATGGTTACTTAGTAATGGCTCCGGACGGACGGAAAGAAAGATGGACGGAAGGACGGACGGACATGGACAAAACTATATCCCTCCACCTTCGGCAGGGGATAAAAAGTTGTTTGTGACTACAGTTTTGAAAACAAGCTTTGAACACTTAATTTTGAATTCTGGGGGTTAGAGAAGCTCGACAAATGAGCAGCACCATGACAAAACCAACAATGTGGCATTTGCACCCAGCGAAGACTCTGATCAGACTGGGCATCCACCCAGTCTGATCTGTCTTCACTGTCTGCATAGTGAAAGCTTTGGTCCTTAGCTATCCAGTGAGCGCCCAGCGAAGACTCTGATCAGACTGGGAGGATGTACAACATTGTTGGTTTTGTCATGGTGCACCTCAAATCCACATTGTAAAAAGCTGTTTGTGGTTTTACTATTTTGAAAATCATTTTTTTAACTGTTAATTTTGAATTTAGGGAGGTGAGAAGCTCCACAAATGAGCCACAAGTGACAAAACCAACAATCTGGCATTTGCGCCCAGCGAAGACTCTGATCAACCAGGGCCCAGTCTGATCAATGTCCCCACTGTCCATGTAGTGAAAACTTAGATCCTTAGCTATCCAGAAGAAGATTGATCAGAATGGGTAGATGCCCAAGCTGAATGGATTCTTTGCTGGGCCCAAATACCACCATTTTGGTTTTTTCTCGGTGCGGCTAAAATTCACATTGCAACAAGAGGTCCATGATGGACCTAAATCGCTCACCTGAGTTTTGATGAAATAACATGGAAGATCATCTATTTGATGATGGTTCAATTGGTGCAGTTTTGCACTTTCTAATCTATTATTCTGACAAAGTTTCATGAAGATTGGATCAAAACTGTGCCCTCTAGAGTGTACACAATGTTTTTCTAAGATCTGACCTGGGGATCAAGTTTTTGATCAGACATTATTCAGTTTCAAACTTATCCTACATTTCATAAGATAAACATTCTGACAAAGTTTCATGAAGATTCAATGCAAAATAAAGCCACAATTGTGTACACAAGGTTTTTCTATGATTTGACCCAGTGACCTACTTTTTGACCCAACAAGACCCAGTTTCAATCTTGGCCTAGATTTCATTAAGATAATCATTCTGACAACATTTCCTTATACACAATGTTTTTCTAAGGCTTGACCTTGTGACCTAGTTTTTGATCCAACATGACCTAGTTGCACCCTTGGTCTAGATTTGTTGGAGATAAATATTTTGACAAAGTTTCATGAAGATTCGAACAAACTGTGTCCTCTAGAGCATTCACAGGGTTTTATCTAAGATCTGACCCAGTGACCTAGGTTTTGACCTGACATGGCCCAGTTTCAAATTCAGTCTAGATTTCATGGAGATAAGCATTCTGACAAAGTTTCATGAAAATTGGATCATAACTGTGCCCTCTAGAGTGTACACAAGGTTTTTCTAAGATTTGACCTAGTTTTGACCCCACATGACTCAGTTTCAATCTTGGCCTAGATTGTATAAGGATAAACATTCTGACAAAGTTTCATGAAGATTGGATTATAACTGTGCCCTCTAAAGTGTACACATGGTTTTTCTAAGATTTGACCTAGTGACTTAGTTTTTGACCCCACATGACCCAGTTTCCAACCTGGTCTAGATTTCATTAAGATAAACATTCTGACAAAGTTTCATGATGATTGGATCAAAACTGTACCCTCTGTATCATTCTAAGATTTGTTTCTATTTTTAGCTCTGGTGGCCATTTTGTTCAGCGGAGTGGAACCATTTTAAAAATTTAGGTACAGGGCCATGAGTCAAACATTTCCATGAAATTACTTTGAAATCGAGCCATTGGCTTCAGAGCTCTGGCGGCCATTTGCTCGGCGGAGTGGAACTGTTTTAGCAATTTTGGTTTAAGGCCATGAGTCAAACATTTCTGTGAAATTTTTTTGAAATTTTGAAATCAAGCCATTGGCTTCAGAGATGTCATTTAAAGGTTTTTCTATTTTAGCTCTGGTGGTCATTTTGTTCAGCTGAGCGGAACCATTTTAGCAATTTTGGTTCAGGGCTATAACAGAAACATTTGTGTGAAATTATTTTGAAATTGGCTTACTGGTCTAGGAGGAGATGTTGTTTGAAAAAATTGTTGACAGACAGACAGACAGACGGACGGACGACGGACAAATATCGATCACAATATCTCACCTTGAGCACTTCATGCTAAGGTGAGCTAAAAAGCTGTTTGTGACTTAACTGTTTGAAAAGTTTTTGAACACTTTTAATTTTAATGAGTTAAAGAAGCTCGACAAATGAGCCACACAGTGTGACAAAGTGAACGGACGGAAGGACAGATGGAAAGACGGACGGATGGACATGGACAAAACTATATCCCTTCACCTTCGGACAATAAATTATGTGGTTTTAAGACAATCTTCCGGGCACACAAAGGCTCTGTATGATTTTTAGTGGAATTAGTAAAAAAACATATCAGTTACGTTGACGTCAGTGTATTTTTTGCATCCATTTTTCTTGTCTTTAATCGCAAATAACTCGAAAACAAGCATTATTTGGTGTCTTTTTTTTGTTCATATTCAGGTGTAACGCAAAATAATAGAGCTTGATAGAAAAAGAAAAAAAAGTCTATGGGAGAGCCCATAATGTACATCAAACATTAAACGTAAATTTAACGTCCTTTTTAATTTTTATGCTCCTTTCATTTAATTATTCTTTACCTATTACTATTATTTTTGTAATGGTGGTGGTGGAGGTGGTGTGGTTGTGGAGGATGGGGCTGGAAGGTTGGGGGAGAGAGAGTTGGGTGAAAATTAGAAAAAAAGACAGGAGTATGTCCAGCATGAAAACGACGTCGCAACGACGAACTCCCCGTGTCGATGTGACGTCAAGTCATGACCTCTCACTGACATCAATACAAGGTCTTCCCGATGCCCTGCACCTACTTGGAACATACATAATATACTAGTATTGGAATGAACTCTTGAAAGAAGAACTAACTTTGTCGGAAGATTGGGCTAGATCTATTCCACATAGATGTACGTGAGTTTTTGTGGCTTGATGACAAATGGCGGAGGTAATTGCAATCAGTGGTCATTCATTTATTAATAGACTTGCCTCTAAGTTAGAATATCAGTAGGAGAATTTAAATAGACACTGGTAAGACACAGATTTACTGTTTCGGTCTTAGTTGCGGAACAACATGACACTTTCTGGCAACCGATTTTATGTCCAAAGTACTGGCATACTCGCTGGCCTATGCCATTTGCCAGGTTGGTGATAATTATTCGGATAAAACAGTGGATGAACTTGTAGCAAGTATTTTGGCATTTGTTGAGTTTCTGCATTATGGAGAAGACCTCAAAAAAGTAATTTTTATGCAACTGCTCTTTGGGGAAAGAACCAGAATTATCACAGTTCAAGAATATCAGGACAGGGTTATAATTGTTAACAGAAGATTAAAATCAGCTGCTGCAGACAAGTCATGGCTTACATGTGCAAACATAAACACAGGGTATAACCGATTACGCCAATTTTCGCTTCCTGCAGAGACTGTCCGTCATATTTGGCTTCCGCCGAGACTGTCCGCAAACTCTTGCTTCCTGCAGAGACTACTGTCCTCGAGAAATGGCTTCCTGCCGAGACTGTCCACGTGACTCTGCTTCCTGCCGAGAGCCTCGGCAGGAAGCAGAATCAAGCGGACAGTCTCTGCAGGAAGCCATTTATCATGTACAGAAGTCTCGGCAGGAAGCAATAGTTCGCGGACAGTCTCAGCGGAAGCCAGATATGATGTACAGTCTCTGCAGGAAGCGAAAATTGGCGGAATCGATTATACCCTGTGATAAAGGCTTGCAGAACTGCTCAGTATCCCCACTTTCCTCCGACTTAGTTCACTTAAATGAGTTTGGTATGCAGGGTTACATCCGAAGTGTTTGAGGTGCAGTTTGGTTTTGACTGTTTTAAAATATTTCTACATTCCAGTTTAAGGCTGATCTACTGCAGTGATCAGTCCAGTATAACTCCAAACATTTGCAATGATAAAATTGGGACAAAGAAAACAAGGCATCCCTTTTTCCACATTTAGATGGCTAACCTGCAAATATGAAAGAGGGCTGGGCCACTTCATCTGAAGCTGGATCCATTTTAAAATTAAAATTAGACAAATAGATAATAATGAATTAATAAATAATAATAATAATAATAATAGAAGAAAACAAAAAGAAAACAACACAAAATATTGATCTAATTCTACAATTTTTCGGCTATATGAAATAGCAATGTGTGGTGAAATTCTTTGGTTAATGACCAGAATGTGTCCATAGGGCACGGATCCCCCTGCTTAGTGCCCTAAGTAAGAGGGAGCCTTGTTTAAGACACTGGCACTTGTAGGATAACTAGGTTCACAAAGGCAGACTTGTGTGGTACATGTTTTATTGTGCTTCTCTGGTCGAGAGAATGTGTGTAGGTGGGTGGGGGGTGGGGGCAGGGTTTGGATGGGGTGTCATGACTGTGATAACATTCTGTATCTTATCACAGAATGGATGCCATGCAATTTTCCAAAAGAAATAGCCCAGAAACAAGTAACTTTTCAAAAACTAACAAACTCAAAACATTTTTGTATGAAATGAAGTTGAAAAAGGGCCATAACTCCAAAAGAAATTGGCGGATTTTACCCTAAACTAAACCTGACCTGTATTTAATGATTATATATCTGTGTATATAATATGAATCCAATAAATGAATTTTTTCAAAAGATAATGAATGGAAACCATTTTTTGTTCAAAATAAAGTCGAAAAAGGGCCATAACTCCCATAATAATAAACGAATTTTACCCAACATCGAATTTGACCTGTATTTTATGAATATATACCTGTGTATAAAATATGAATTCAATACACCAAAGTTTTCAAAAGAAATAGAACAGAAACCATTTTCAGGACGTGGTGATACTATATGCACCCCCCCCCCACCCCCCACCCCCCTCCATTTTTAATGGCGGGGCATGAAAAATAATAATAATGAATAAATAGAGGAGAAAAAGGTTTTTAAGATTTTTACCATATATGGGAATGGCGGCCATCTTGGTCATGTGACCTGGACCAAATAAACAAACTTTCATCCCCTCTTCCCATTGAGGCTCCACATGAAATTTGGTTTTGATTGGCCAAGCGGTTTCGGAGAAGATCTTTGACAAGAGGCCCAAATGGGCCTGATATCGCTCACCTGGCTTTTGTATCCGAATGGTCCCCATTCTGATACAAAATTGGTCCAATTCCAGAGATTTTCTCAATTTCACATTTTGCTACTTTTGGTAACAGAGGCCAACTTGTCTGGTCTTTATATATTTACTTTTGAAACACCTCAAGGCAAGAATCATTTTGCCACAAATTTCATCAAAATCCATTCAGGGGTTACTGAGATATTGTCAGTTTCATGTTTTGTGCTATTTTTAGTAACGGCAGATGGCGGCCATCTTAGAATGCCAAAATGCAAAAAATTGAAAAGCTTTCATGCAAGGACCATTTTGACACAAAATTGGTCCAGTTCCATTGTAATTTTCTAATTTTCAAATTTTGCTATTTTAAGTAACAGAGGCCAACTTGACGGGTCAATATTTGTTAATTTGTGAAACACATCAAGGCAAGAATCATTTTGCCACAAATTTCGTCTCAATCGCTTCAGCGGTTAATGAGATGTTGTCATTTTCATGTTTAGTGCTATTTTTAGTAACGTCAGATGGCGGCCATCTTGGAATGCCAAACTGCAGAAAATCGAAAAAGCTTATTGAAATGATCATTCCGACAGAAAATTAGTCCAATTCCACTGAGATTTTCTTATTTTCACATTTTCCTATTTTTAGTAACAAAAGCCATTATGACTTGTCTATATTTAGTTACTTTTGAAACATCTCAATGCAAAAATCATTTTGACACAAATTTCGTCAAAATCTATTCAGCGGTTACTGAGATATTGTCATTTTCATGTTTTGTGCTATTTTTAGTAACGGCAGATGGTGGCCATCTTGGAATGCCAAATTGCAATTAATCGAAATGGCTTCATGTAAGGAACATTCTGACACAAATTGGTCCAATTCCATTCAAGGGTTCTTGAGTAATTGTCATTTTATGTTTGTGCTATTTTTAGTAATGGCAGATGTCGGCCATCTTGGAAGCCAAATTGCAATTAATCGAAATGGCTTCATGCAAGGAACATTCTGACACAAAATTGGTCGAATTCCATTCAAGGGTTCTTGAGTAATTGTCATTTTTATGATTGTGCTATTTTTAGTAACGGCAGATGTCGGCCATCTTGGAAAGCCAAATTGTAATTAATCGAAATGGCTTCATGCAAGGAACATTCTGAAACAAAATTGGTCGAATTCCATTCAAGGGTTCTTGAGTAATTGTCATTTTTAAGTTTGTGCTATTTCTAGTAACGGCCCCCATGGTGGCCATCTTGGATAGTCAACTGGCACAAAATTGAAATAATTCCTTTTAAGGACCATTGCTGACCAAATCTAACCACAATCGATTGCGTTTTCTTGAAAATGTGACATTTGAGCACATTCGGTCTTGTAAACGCTAAGTAGGTCACTGTGACCTAATTCCGCAATAGATTATTTTCATTTTTACAATTTTTAATCCCAAGGTCCCATTAATGTTCCACGCAAACTTTCGGCCAAATATACCAAATGGTTGTGGAGAAGAAGTTGATTTTGTTGTTTTTGCTATTTTTAATAACGGTGGCCATCTTGGATTCTTGACCTGACCCAATTTTACAATTATGAAACCCTGCAGTCTGGTCACGCTCCATGTGAAATTTGAAACCCATGGGTGCAGTGGTTTTAGAGAAGAAGTTGTTTGAAGTCATTTGAATATGTCGTTTTTTGACATTGGCATTTGAGCAAAATTACACTCGTAAACAGAAAGTAGGTCACTGTGACAAAACTCCGCTACAGATTTTTTTCATTTTTACAATTTTGAATACCAAGGTTTCACTGATGTTCCATGCCAAAATTCAGACAAATATACCCAGTGGTTCTGGAGAAGAAGTTTATTTTGTTGTTTTTGCTATTTTTAGTAACGGCGGCCATCTTGGATTTTCAACCTGACCCAATTTTACAATTCTGAGACCCTGGAGTCAGGTCATGCTCCATGTGAAATTTGAGAACCATGGGACCAGTAGTTTTACAGAAGAAGATGTTTGAATATTTGTTTTTAGGTGTTAACGGACACATTCCGTGACGACGCACGACGCACGCGGGACGCATTGGTATGACAATAGCTCACTATGGCCCTTCGGGCCAGGTGAGCTAAAAATGGTAGACGAAGGACGGACAGACAATGACAGAGGGATGCCAGAGCATGGGTATACTATAAGCTCACCTTGTGAGCCTAAAGACTCAGGTTGAGCTAAAAATGTTGCAGACAGGTGCAACAAGTAGTGAAAATCAGGACACCAACAACATGGCGACCGTTAGTGACCTTTCAGGTGCAGTTCTGTTTCGAGAACATAGTCAGCAAAACGACGATCGACAAACTTTTAAAACGGGGCTATGACAGTCTGGCCATTTTACGCCTCATAAACACTGAAGACCTGAGTTCTCAGAATGTCTCATTTACAACAATGCCCTGGCGCTGAATGACAATCATTTCTCTTCAGATGAGGCCGGAAGTAATGGTACCATCATCAATATCTTTAGAAAACACCAGGGTTTCCCTAGTTACCAACCAAACTGTACAATCGGATACAGCGAGACATTTTCAACAACAAACACCCCAGGATGTTTATAGTCAGATGCTTCTAAACACTTTGTTAGATCAACAAACTCAGCTGTCAGCAACTGGACATTCAAGTGCTAGTGTTTCGAACAGCCATCTGCAACACACAGGAACTGTTTCTCGAAGTCGCAAGCCAAAATGGAATAACCCACAAATTCATATAGCGTCTGAGACGGGTAAATCCGCTTCAGCTTACAATGACATTTGTGAATTTGTTCCCCATTCTGTTGAGGAGGATTTAGTGGTTAGGGGTCAAGGAAATCAGCAGCTAGTTATACAAGAGGCCCAAATGGGCCTGATATCGCTCACTTGGCTATTTTGCCACAGACCATTCTGACACAAAATTGGTCCGATTTCATTGAGATTTTCTCATTTTCAAATTTTGCTATTTTTAGTAATAGAGGCCAATTTGACGGGTCTATATTTAGTTACTTTTGAAACATCTCAATGCAAGAATCATTTTGCCACAAATTTCATCAAAATCTATTCAGTGGTTACTGACATATTGTCATTTCATGTTCTGTGCTATTTTTAGTAATGGCTGATGGAGGCCATCTTGGAATGCCAAAATGCAAAAAAATCAAATGCTTTCATGCAAGGACCATTCTGACATAAATTGGTCCAGTTCCATTGTAATTTTCTAATATGGATGGACGCTCGGCGCCCTGTTACTGCGGCTATGGATTTGTTCCGCTGAGGTGCGGGGGGCAACGTCGATATGAGAATTGAAATACTACTACTAGTTATTTTCTAATTTTCACATTTTGCAATTTTAAGTAACAGCGGTCAACTTGACGGGCCTGTATTTAGTAACTTTTGAAACACCTCAATGCCAGAATCACTTTGCCACAAATAATGTGAAAAACCATTCAGGGGTTACTGAGATATTGTCACTTTCATGTTTTGTGCTATTTTTAGTAACTGCAGCTGGCAGCCATCTTGGACAGCCAAAATGCAAGAAATCACAAAGATTTCATGAAAGGATCATTCTGACACAAAATTGGTCCAATTCTATTGAGATTTTCTAATTTTCACATTTTGCTATTTTTAGTAACAGAGGCCAACAAGAATGTTCTATATTTAGTAATTTTTTAAACATCTCGATGCAAGAATCATTTTGCCACAAATTTCGTCAAAATCCATTCAGTGGCTACTGAGATATTGTCATTTTCATGTTTTGTGCTATTTTCAGTAATGGCAGATGGCAGCCATCTTGGAATGCCAAAGGACCATTCTGACAAAAAATTAATCAAATTCTATTAAGATTTTCTAATTTTCACATTTTGCTATTTTTAGTAACAGAGGCCAATACAACTGGTCTGTATTTAGTTATGTTTGAAACACCTCAAGGCAAGAATTATTTTGCTACAAATTTCGTCAAAATTCATTCAGTGGTTACTTAGATATTGTCATTTTCATGTTTTGAGCTATTTTTAATAACGGCAGATGGCCGCCATCTTGGATTGCCAAATTGCAATTAATCAAAACGGCTTTATGTCAGGAACTTTCTGGCACAAAATTGGTCCTATTCTATTCAAGGGTTCTTGAGAAATTGTCATTTTTTATGTTTGTGCTATTTTTAGTAATGGCTCCCCTGGTGGCCATCTTGGATAGTCAATTGGCACAAATTTAAAATAATTCCATTCAAGGACCATTTCTGACCAAACCTGATCAGAATCCATTTGTGTTTTCTTCAGATATTGACATTTGAGCACATTCGGTCTTGTAAATGCTAAGTAGGTCACTGTGACCTAATTCCCCTACAGATTTTTTTGATTTTTACAATTTTTAATTCCAAGGTCCTACTTATTTTCCATGCAAACTTTCAACCAAATATACCCAATAGTTCTGGAGGAGATGTTGATTTTTTTTTTTTTTTTTTTTTGCTGTTTTAAGTAATGACGGCCATCTTGGATTCTCGACCTGACTCACTTTTATAAATCTGAAACCCTGCAGTCTGGTCATGCTCCATGTGATATTGGAGACCCATGGGTTCAGTGGTTTTAGAGAAGAAGTTGTTTGAAGTTGTTGAATTCATAGTTGTTATTCAACATTGGCATTTAAGCAAAATTAGACTGGTAAACAGAAAGTAGGTCACTGCGACAAAACTCCGCTACAGATTCTTTTCATTTTTACAATTCTGAATACCAATAGTCCACTGATGTTTCATGCCAAAATTCAGACAAATATACCCAGTGGTTCTGGAGAAGAAGCTGATTTTGTTGTTTTCGCTATTTTTAGTAACGACGGCCATCTTGGATACTCGACCTGACCCAATTTTATAATTCTTAGACCCTGGAGTCAGGTCATGCTCCATGTGAAATTTGAGAACCATGGGTCCAGTAGTTTTATAGAAGATAATGTTTGAAAATTTGTTTTCAAGTGTTGATGGACAACTAACGGACGCACCACACTCGCCAGACGCTTTGGTATGACAATAACTCACTATGGCCCTTCGGGCCAGGTGAGCTAAAAATCGGGACCCAAAAAGCATGAGCTCGGAAGCTGCCAATCAGTGTGTTTCATTCTGAGTTTGAGAATGTACTCAAGTTTTATAACCTCTGGGCCTGTTTAATAAGGAAGATTTGAATAGCATTACAAAAGGTGTAGAGACTGAAGCTGTTAACGCTATTACTGAAAATAATGATAAAATAGTGTTCTTTGTCTGAGTGCTAAAGCATGCAACAGAAGGAGCAAACAATAGTAATGAGTGGAAGGAAGGTGGTGTTGAATATTCATTTTTGCAGATAATGTTTTTATGACAGATTCAGAAATTAATTTACTATCCCATTTGTCTATGGCAGAATTGCCTTCATGCGAATACAAATCTTATTTTGGAAAACTGCCCTTACTTCAATTATGCTAATTCTCGAACCACATGACATAAACTTTTGCCTTTGCTAAACTCAGCACTGAATCATAACTTTTTGTCACTTTTTAGTGGAGTATTTTCAATTTTCAAGAAATAAGACTATGAAATATATAATCGTATGACATTAGCAATTTGGATTAATGGACACCAGTTTGAGTGAGTATTCTGACGTACTTGGCGGAATATGTTACGGCATGTAATCCACTGACTGTATTGATCTGACTTTACACATCCGACTGTATGTATTGTGTAGAATGGCAACTGCTGGGAATTAAACCAACAAATGCTGGTCTCATGGGACACTTTTTCATTCGTCGGCTGGATGAGTACATGGAGAAAAGTGGAAAGGAGAACCTGAAGTTATTCAGACATTTATTTAACGTTTCAGTTTCCAGTTTAGAAATTTTCTGGTCCTGCATCAGTGGGTGTAGGTGTTCACAGAGTCATTGTTGGACAGTTATTGCGGCGACAACCTTGGGCAATCAAGCCCTTACCATTAATGAGGATGTTATCACCGTTAATCAGAGACTTGAAGAGAGTCTATGTTCAATATAAGGAGCTTGCTTTTGGCACCATAGGGGCTTCTAGGACTCTTATGACTTGCAGTGATAACCTTGGACAATCAAGGCCCTTACGTTTAATGAGGATGTTATCACCATTAATCAGAGACTTGAAGAGATTCTACGTTCAATATAAGGAGCTTGCTTTTGGCACCATAGGGGCTTCTGGGACTCTTATGACTTGCAGTGACAACCTTGGACAATCAAGGCCCTTACGTTTAATGAGGATGTTATTACCATTAATCAGAGACTTGAGGGGAGTCTACGTTCAATATAAGGAGCTTGCTTTTGGCACCATAGGGGCTTCTGGGACTCTTATGACTTCCTTGGGAGAGATGGTGTGCATATTTAAAATTCAAGAAATGATACACGTCATATGAACAAATATTTGCAGAGTGATAAGAGTGCTGTTTTATGGGCTGCAAATCTTGAACTATTACCATGCTTGAGAGGAAATGTCTTAAGAAATTGGATGACTTTCATGTATACAATGGCACTTTAATGGCTACATAGAGTAAACAAGCCATAAGGGTTTGAGCCATAGGAGTTCTACTGTATGTATTCCATTTGCACAGTTGTATCCTACCTGTTTTATTTATTTATGAATACATATTTATGGTTTCAATAAGTACAAGTTGTCTAGTTTGCTTTGCAGCTACTTTAAATTAGTTAGGTGACACAAATTCATAGATTGACAAATCATTTATGCACGCTATGTGAAGTAACGGGATGCATGGGTGTGAGAATGTGGCTGACAAGGGTGAGTTAAGGTGTTGTATTGTAGAATTGAGGTTAGATGGGTGTTTCAGACAGTTTTGACATTTAGCTGTGATAAGGAAGAAATCGTAGATAAAAATGGGTTTAACCCGACATTAAATACTAGGTGTGTCTAATAAACAAATTATGAGGTTTTCAAAGCACATGTTCTACCTCTCCCTTGGCTTGAAATGACATCTACGCAAAAGCTACCTAACATGGTCGCTAGTTATGACATTCAGTATACCGGTCTTTTAAAGAACGAAGTAGATATGCTCTGTTGGATACTGAGGACGTACATGCCTGCAGTAATGCTGTCATGAGGTACTGCCCACCCAGAAATGCAGTCCTTCCTGTCAACCTGCATCAACACTGTGTGTTGGCACTCTTTTTTAAGAGTAATGTAGATATAGATACGTAAATACTGCCGAAAAATAGTGTTTCTGAATTCCATGTTACCACAAGCAAAATACTTATCTATGGGACAGTGGGTAGTCAGCTTACAGGAACCACTTACCTTTTCCATCATTCGTACTGAAAATGTAGGGCAAAAGTCAGCCATGACACAACAAACTAAAACCCTTAGCCCCCTTTAGATGTAATTAAACTAGAGCCTGGATGTTCAGGATCTAATAACTTTTTAAATTTACCACCCTATTATGAGTTTGAAGAACATGTTTCCATTAAAGATCCCTTTAGCAACAAATAATTCCAAATTTCGGATTTGGAATACTTTCGAAGAGGCCCTACCAAACTTTAAGAAAACTGAACTACCCTCAAATTTGAGTATTGTTAAACAAATATCAATGCAGGATTTAATATGGAAACTTTGGGGAATGCGTAAGGTTGAAATTGAGGATAGATCCTGGCCAATTTGGGCATATATAGTAATAAACAGTGGTATATGCATTTTAGCAGGGGATGTGATATTCCTGTACTTAAGGTATAGTAAAAATAAGAAAACATTAAGTTTTAAAACCTCTAGATGTTGCGCCTGGCTAGCCATTTTGTATGGTGACGAAAGTAAGGCAGACAAAAACGAGCCATGTGACCAGTTGCCAACAGTGTCCTACTCCAAGGAAACGGATGAAGCGACTATTCTTCAGGGCAGGGATCAGTATACTCCACCGAGCAGAGAGGTTACGCCGGACTCTTTCTTACAACGCATTTACCCGAGTTTATCAGGGGTGGCAAAATAAAAGAGAAGAGTCTTACGTTGTGCTGCAAACTTGTAAATAGTGTTATAAAAATATGTTGACGAATGAAGATATATACATTTATAGAGCAGTGTAAATAGCAGAAAATTATTGAAAAACTTTACCCTCATCAACATGTACAGACTAATACATGTCTATATATACATATATACATTTATTTATACACTGAACGCCAAAAGAAACGCATACAAGTTTAGGTTCAGTTTTCTTCTGTCAACTGATTTATGGTTTTAAATCATATATAGCAGAAAACACTACCGACGTCTGCCAACACTATAAACTTTTCTTCTTGCAAAATTAAACTTGGATTAAAGAGTTATCTCAATTTATCGTGAAACATTCAAAGTTGTTGTAAGAGTTGTCTTTCCTTTGGCGGCATAACAAATTGTTTCCAAAACACGACTCTGATGTGTGGTTATGAAAAAAACGTCGGTTTTATTACCATGGTATTCTTCTTAGGAACATGACAGCAGTTTGAAGTTGAACACTTGTCAAATTATCTCCCTTGCAATTAAACAAATAGCAAAATGGGAAGTCCAATAACACCAATAGTTCTGCAGTGCTACGAAAAATTTCTTTGCAAACCTTTTTATTTTACTCTTGTTAATTCATTTAACCTCTTCGTATGAATGGTGTCTGTTCTTTTCAAGAAATACAGGGTGTTAAAAGGTCTATGGCAAATCCAATGGTAAGCCAGTGCTACTGTGTCTACTGCCAACTTTCACCTGATTGTTTCTCTAAAACGCAAGGCTCGACTGCTTTGATTTTTTCGCTGTTTCTTACCCTTGCCGCGGACATTATGTTTGGAGAAAATAATCAGCTGAGCATTATATGGAATTTAAAATTCAGCTTCTGAAAGTATGGTGACTTTAAGTTTAACCCCATCAGAAAAGCAAGCGTTCTGGTCTCTAAAGTTTATGGAATATCGATGCGTTAAGGTGCTCATTCTGTCGGAATATCATAAACAAAGTAACTCGAAATGTCTAAATAAGAGTATATACCTATACCTTCAAATAAATTGGGCATATACATTGTATGCGTTTCTTTTGACGTTCAGTATATATACTCATATTTATACATTAATTTTTATATGGAACATGGAACTCTATGTTTTATTTTAGAAATTACTTCAATCAACATGCCTCCAAAATCAAAAGGCGAAAGAAAGAGAAAGTGAAGAAAGAGAATCAGTGATGGGATGACAACCTCCACTTCCAATAAGAAACAGAAATCAGACCCTGTTCCAGTTTTGAACATTGATTAAACCAAACTTGCTTCGGAAATAATCAGATTGCAAGGCTTAAATGCAAATCAGACTGATGTAATTAGTGAGCCACAGCAGTCTGAAACTGCTAACCCTGACTCGGTTCATGACTTAACATTGATGCAAGAGACACCTTCAACAGCGACAGTTGTTAGTAGTGAGACAGTTGTGAGTCAAAGCACATTTGCTTCTCTTAGCTCAACAAAACATGACTGACCAAACTAAGGAAGCAGCAATGCCAGTGGCATCACTCATAGACAAGACTTTTTTCAGGTCAGGTGACTCAAACAACTGAATCTATTTTCTTCCGTCCATCAGACGGTATTCCTTTAGGCTTCGTGGTACCGCTCAAAATTAAATCTAAAATTTGAAATAATGAATTTATTGACCTTCCTTTGCTCCTGCCCAATCAAAAAGAAGACCCCTTATCTGTTAGTATTGTACCGGGCAACAAACTTCCAAGAAAGTACCATTGTCTCTAAATCAATGGACAACATGCTTTCATTTCTACATGACTATTTAAATTTAGAAAAAACTATAGATGAAGCCCCTCACTTGCTGAAATATAGTGAGTTTGTCTGGGATCTAAACCATGATCACGGAGATTCAGCTTACTAAATTACTGAAAGTTTTTAACATATACTGGGAAGGCAGCCATGTTGATCATGTGACCAGGACCATTTCAACAAATTTTCATACCCTGAATCCCTGGATATTCAATATGAAATTTTATTACAACTGGCCCTGTGGCTTTTGAAAAAATATTTGAAATTGAAAAAATATGAGAGACCTAGATTAAAGAATGTGACAGACCTCTTGTACTCACAAATCTTCATGTACCCATTCAGATGACTTAATATACCAATTTTTTTAGGCCAAAATCTTCAACAGTTTTTACAAAATCTTATGTTAAAGCACTTTCCCATATAAATGCAGCAGAAAACAGATTTGACACTATCATAAAGAAAGGTCAACCCAAGGTCAGCATTTAAACAATCTTGGTGGTACTCAAGTTCCAGGTACATGTCAAGTACATGCCATTTTTCAAGGACACTGGTCTTTTGAGTCTGGAGAAGTAGATTTTTAATGGTTTTTACCTTCTATGGGCATGTCAGCCATGTCAGTCATGTGACCTTGACTGTTTAAAAAAAAAAATTATTCCCTCAACCCCTGGAGGCTCTATATGAACTTTGGTTATAATTGGCCCAGTGGCTTTGAGGAGATGTTTGAAATATGGGAAACCTGGGTCAAAGGTAAAAGAATGACCTTGACCACCAGTACTTTAAATTCTCATGTACTCATTATCATAACCATATAATAGGCAAAAATCTTCAACAATTCTTCTGAAATCTTATGTACTAGCTTTTTCCCATATAAATGCACCAGAAAGCAAATTTGACCTTGCCATATAAAAGGCCCAAGGTCATCAGCTGAATTATATTGGTAGTACTAATGTACTCAATTCTTCATACCAAGTTTCAAAGCCATTGGTCTATTGGATCTGGAGAAGATTTTTTAAAGCTTTTTACCATGTAAGGAGATACTGCCCATGTTGGTAATGTGACAAGGACCATTTGCACAACAGTTTGTTCCCTCAATCCCTGGAGGCTATAATGAAATTTGGCTACAACAAGCCCAGTGGTTTCGTTTGAAAGTGTGGACAAACAACAGACAACAGACGACATACAACAACTGAACCTGTCTAAACTATATGCTCCCCCCAGAGCCTTTGGCTTAGGTGAGCTAAAAAAATGGTAGTGGTCTGCCTATGTTTTGTTACATTACATCATCAGGTCTTTGTACTCTTACATCATCAAGCAGTGACACAGATTTCAAAGCAAGTTACTGTTTTTAGGTTATGGTGACTAAAATAAGTGTAAATGAAAATATGTACTAAGCTTTTGACAATCAAGAACTGCAGGATGCACGTCATGAAAAGATCAGACATGCTCTGCATTGAAGTTATTGCATATCAAGGTATCTCCTGTTTGCTAATGAATTCGCATTACCTTCCTTGCCTTAAAATGAACACTTTTCTGAAATATTGTGGTTGAATCGGATGACAGCAGCCATTTTGAATTGCATGATCAAGCTGATGCTGTCAGGCTAGGAAGACAGATATTAATAAATAGATGCACTCAGGTGTTGCTGACAAATACACTGCCAATTTTGTTTGCAATTTTAACAAAATTTCGTATATTTATGCAATAGCAGTGACCAAACATTTTTTCTAATGACATTAACATTTGTCAGGGCCTTTTGGCCTCTGTTTTCAGCATCTCCCTTGGGACTTGGCAAAAATTTATGCATGAAAAGGTTTGAGCCCTATATTCTCTACAGTCAATACACAAATTTAATTAAGTTCCATCAGTGACTAACTGAAAGCTTCAAATTCAAATTTGTCCAATGACCTTTCAGAAATTCATATTTTAGCCTTGTTTTCCCCTAATTTTCAGACCAATATTTAACATAAATCTAAAGCAAAAGGAGAGACAGAACAAACGATCAACACCGGAGTGTACATACTATTTATTTAGGAGATTGACGTGTTTCGGTAACAATACCTTCAACATAGACAGAGATGATGACTTTGTGCTTAGCCAACAGCTGGAAAACAACATAGAGAAAGAACAGTTTTGAATGAATCAGGCTCTAAATGACAGCACTGATGACATTATATCAACACAAGCTGTTGACATTTTGGATATGACTTTATCACAAGCATTCAATGTTTTTGAAATCAATAGATCAAAGAAAGCATTGTTTGATCTTGGAGTTTATGCTGACCAACTCTTGGAGGCTACTGACAATGTTTAATACTCAGAACTGATCTTTGAGACAAATGAAAATGACTCATTAAAATCAGAGACTGCATTAGCTAGATTTTTCATGAGTGTTAGTGAATTTGTTATTCAGCAACTTACGTCATCAAAAATCAATAAAAACACTGCTAAAAGAACAAGATGCATAATGTCAGTGTTTGAAGCTTGGAAATCAGCAAGACTTGATACTATTATTGAATTGCTACTTACTGACAAACTATGTCTTACTGGCTAACCCCCTTTATAACAGAAGTATGAATTGCTAAGGGTAAAGAGAGGGATATTATAACATTTAAGGGACAATGGAATACATAACAGAATCTCTTTTGACAACAAGGGTTCATATTACTCACAGCCTTGTTCAGTCTCAGATCTGCAAATGAAAAGATTTACTCCAGAAAGAATATAGTACATCTGTTAAAGCAAACCCCATCTTTGTACAAGATGACAAAAAATGAACGTATTTGTTTTTTTGGTGCAAAAAATTCTTAAATACTCCAATGACTTCTAGGGGAAAACCAAAGGCTGAGGCAGGAAAAGGAAGCAGGATGGTTGTGTGAAGCATTCAGCCCAGATGCGCAGAAGAATCCAAACAGGTCAATTGACTGAGGATACCGACGAAAGGATTCAATTATCTGTCAGTTATGTGCCAGAAACAAGCACCGAAGGGGCTGCAGTTGGTCAAGGTAATGTGCCGTGGCCACCATTTGTGGAAAATATCTTTGATATTTCAACAATTTTAAAGAGCCACCCCACACAAGTCAGCCTTCCACTGCAAGCGATACCATGTCATTTGGATTGGAATTTGGTGATGAGATGCCACCTGTTATGAAATGTGCAGATGATGATTTATCTGCAGATGTCCCACATCAACTGAAGGAATATTCTATTGTTCATCCGGCCAAGGGAGGAGCTAACAGGTTAAATAGTGCTAATCTACATCTAAATCATCTCAACATAAATATGAATTGGTAGGGCAAAAGCGGAATGGGCTGGCATGAGTTACCACACACAATCTAATGGATAGGGTTTGCATCCTACGCCGAAGGTTATTATAGTTCACCTAGGGGGTAATAATATAGTCCCTACCCTGATGCAGCATATGAAAAGAATGATGAAGCGAGATTTCAGTCGCTTCTTTAAAATGCTTCCAACTACTCTTGCTGTCTGGTCTGAGATATTGCTAAGACTTTCTTGGAAATATGCTAGGCCAGGCACTACACTTCAATCATTAGATATGAAAAGAAAAAGGTTTAATGATTTAGGCAGACAAATGGTATGTAATCATATTAATGGCTGTATTTTGAAACATGACATTTACAGGGGACTGCCCTGGATTATTTAGGCAGGATGGCTGTCATCTATCAGAGGTTGTGTTTTGTAACTCACTTCAGGGTGCTCTTGTGTCATTTTCAACCACTTAAATAAAAACTTTCGGTACAACTGACATTGCCAAGCAACCACTCCATTTGTCTTATTGAAGAGCATCACCTGACATTTGTAGTCAGCTAGATCATACTTCAGTAAGCAAAAACATCTTTTAAACAAGAGGGCCATGAGGCCCTGAATCGCTCACCTGGGCAATTGGCAAGGTGGCTTTTTCTTATCATGTCTGAAATTGTCAAAATATGAGTCTTGGGTAAAAAGTCAAAGAATGACCATGACCACTTGTACTCATAAATCTTCATGTACTCATTAAGACAACCATATATACCATTTTTAGGCCAAAATCTTCAAAACTTTCCACGAAATCTTATGTTCTAGCATTTTCCCATATTTGACCATGCCGCAAAAAGGGTCAAGGTAAACCCAAGGTCACCATTTGAACAGTCTTGGTGGTTCTCTAGTACTCCATGCTACTTACCAAGTCTCAAGGCTATATGTGTATTGGTTCTGGAGAAGAAAAATATTAAAGAATTATACCATAAGTGGTAATGGTGGCCATGTTGGTCATGTGACCTGGACCGTTTGAACAAATTTTTATTCAATCAACCCCTGGAGGCTCTATAATTATGAAATGTGTTTACAATTGGCCCTTAGGCTTTTGAGGAAAAGGTTAAAATGTCAAAATATGAGCGATCTGGATCAAAGGTCAAGAAATGACCTTGACCTCTTGTACTCATAATTCTTCATGACCTCATTAAGACAACTGTATATACCAATTTTCAGGCCAAAATCTTCAAAACTTTCCATGAAATCTTATGTTCTAGCATTTTCCCATATTTGACCTTGCTGTAAAAAACAGTCAAGGTCAACACAAGGTCATAATTTGAATAATCTTGATAGTACTCAAGTACCCAATGCTACGTACCAAGTCTCAATGCCATCGGTCAATTGGTTCTGGAGAAGAAGATTTTTAAAGGTTTTTACCATATATATGCATAGTGGCCATGTTGGTCATGTGACCAGGACCGTTAGAAATTTTTTCATTCCCTCGACCCCTGGAGGCTCTATAAAAAATTTGGTCACAATTGGCACGGTGGTTTTTGAGGAGATTGTTTGAAACTGTCAAAATATGAGAGTTCTGGGTCAAAGGTCAAAGAATGACCTTGACCTCTTGTACTCACAAATCTTCTGGTACCCATTAAGATGACTGTATATACCAGTTTTTAGGCCATAATCTTCAAAACTTATCATGAAATCTCATGTTCTTGCATTTTCCCATATTTGACCATGCCGTAAAAAAAGGTCAAGGTCAACACAAGGTCATAATTTGAACAATCTTGATAGTACTCAAGTACCCAATGCTACATACCAAGTCTCAAGGCCATCGGTCAACTGGTTCTGGAGAAGAAGTTTTTTAAAGGTTTTTACCATATATGGGCGTGGTGGCCATGTTGGTCATGTGACCTGGACCGTATCAATAAATTATTGTTCCCTCAACCCCTGAAGGCTCTATATGAAATTTGGTTTCAATTGGCCCAGTGGCTTTTGAGGAGATTGTTAGAACTTATCAAAATATGAGAGTTCAGGGTCAAAGGTCAGAGAATGACCTTGACCTCTTGTACTCGTAAATCTTCATGTAGTCATTAAGATGACTGTAGATACCAATTTTTAGCCCAAAATCTTCAACAGTTTCCAAGGTATCTTATGTTGTAGCATCTTGCCATATAAAAGCATAAGGAAGCAAATTTGACCTTACCGTAAAAAAGGTCAAGGTCAACCCAAGGTCATAATTTGAACAATCTTGGTAGTACCCGCATACCCAATGCTACATATCACGTTTCAAGGCCATCGGCCTATTGGTTCTGGAGAAGAAGATTTTTTTCAGGTTTTTACCATATATGGGCATGGCGGCCATGTTGGTCATGTGACCAGGACCGTTTGAACAACTTTTCGTTCCTAAGGTCCCAGGAGGCTCTATATGAAATTTGGTCATAATGGGCCTAGCGATTTCAGAGGAGAAGTCATTTGAAATTGTTGACGGACGACGGACGGAGCCTTACCATCCTATAAGCTCCCCCGGAGCCGCTGGCTCAGGTGAGCTAAAAATTCCTTTGAAAAAGGTCACTATTTGAGCGAAATGCCTTAACCATATAAAATGTTACCCGGATCTGTTGTTGGTCATTACTTCAGGTACCATCAGTAACTTATTCTTAACTGTGGACATTCAAACAAAACTACATGTGCACTAGTGCACTATGATGATACATATTGGTTTAATGTTTTAATGAATTCTGTTCATTGGTTACATAGATATGGTTCTGAACGGACAGACTCATGAATAGATGGAAGGGAAGATAGATGGAAAAAAGACAACATCAGAAGTATATCCCGAAAAAAGACAACATCAGAAGTATATCTCTCTGCCACTGGTGGGAGGATAACAAATAGTGGACACTTGCTATGGTTAAAACTAGAGCCAGAGAAATTGAGCTCATGTGTTGTAATACTTGACTGTTGGATAAATAGATGAAAAGACAAACAGAAAGAAAAAAAATTGTACCTCAGATTTACTCTGTCTGCCAGTGGAATACCAATGACAGTTCTAGAGGTAGTTGACGATTCAAGAGGTAGCTTTCGTAAAGATTTTTTCACATTCATATGGAAAAAGCATCAGAATTCTAAGGAATTATCATCAAATACTCCTCATATTTGGAACTCAGTTATTCTACAGAATAGGTGACCAATTTTAAGAAAATTGGTTTATCTACCATTCTAGAGGAGCAAATTTTTTCCTTTAAGAGTTAATCCCTATTCTAATGCACTTACGAATAGAATGCGGCGTCTGATTGGATAATGTCAAAAATTTGCGACAGTATATTCTGCGATATACTGCCGCAAAGCCGACGTCATTAAGCAACGTTGCTTCTCATTGGCTGACGTTTGGTTTTACGTTGCAGGCAGGGCTTAAAACGGGTGCAAACAAGTACATTATCAAAGGTGAAAATGTAGAAAAGTGCAAAAGAATGGTGATAACTTTCAGGGGAAGCAACACTGCAATTTCAGTTTTGTCTCTCTGCTCAATTAGGGAATAACTGTCTTGAAAATTGTCATTTGGGGAGGTAAATCATCGGTTTTATGGTCGCAAATTGCGCTTTACGGCCTTGGGGAGGTAAATCATCGGTTTTATGGTTGCAAATTGTGTTTTACGGCCGTAAAACGCAAGCAAAACACAATTTGCAACCATAAAACCGATGATTTACCTCCCCAAGGCCGTAAAACGCAATTTGCGACCATAAAATCGATGATTTACCTCCCCAAATGACAAATTTCAAGACAGTTATTCCCTAATTGAGCAGAGAGACAAAACTGAAATTGCAGTGTTGCTTCCCCTGAAAGTTGATTGAATCACCTTAATTTCTGCAGAACAGATGACTCTCACTGACTCGAGACAACAGAAGCCAAAAATGTACAGAACATATAGGAACTGTGGCAAATATTTACATAAAAATATATTTGGACATAAGAGTTATCCTTGTCAGAGATAATGAGAGTCAGCTGTATTGCTTACTATATCAGCTGTATTGCTTACTATATCAGCTGTATTGCTTACTTTATCAGCTGTATTGCTTACTATATCAACTGTATTGCTTACTATATCAAAAACACTGCACACTTCATTTACTTCTTACTCTAAAACTAGCACCGGAATGCTCCCCTGTTTGTGTATTGACAATGCACAGAGGTATGTGTTATGCTACTGCCAAAGCCGAAAAAGTTATATCTATGCCTTGCTTCTGTAGTACCATGAAATCACATAAAATCTTGTCTTGTTCAAGTTATTTTGTCTCCATCTATGAGCATATCATAGAAAGCACCAAAGTTTGTATCACATGTATTAAAACAGTAATCTCATATACACTCACAAAATCCTCAAACATATTTCCTTTCCTCGTCTGTAAGAATATCTCGTGAAACTAGCAATCTCATAATCTCATTGGTTCCTGAAAGGCAGATATCAGAACAACGTATGAGCCGCAACACGAGAAAACCAACAAAGTGGCACTTGCGCCCAGCCGAGACTCAGATCAACTTGGGCATCCGCCAAGTTTGATCAGAGTCTTCGCTGTCCCCATGGGGGCAGCTGAGACCCTTAGCTAACCATTAAACGCTTTAGCAAAGAGTCTGATTAGACTGAGAGGATGCCCAGGCTAATCCGAGTCGGCGCTGGGTGCACTACATTTTGTTGTTTTCTTGTGCCGCGGCTCACTGGTATAATAATGACTTTAATAAGACCTGTCCAAATACAGGGTAGCTTGCCTGACAGCGCCTTGCCCATCACTTTATGCAGATGCTGACATTGACACCTGGGTGACTACAATAGCTCTTCTGTACTTTCTTACTGGTGAGCTAAATATACTGAAATATCTGAGCAAACAATGTACTGTATGTATTTGGCTATATACATGTAACAGTCTTTTTCCATCTCGAAGATGACCCCAAATATCCAAATTAGCTTTACGAATTTCCGCTAAGAGACGTTTTTTTCCCTTCTAAAACAATTCTAACAAGAGGACCATTGGTCCTGTAGCTCACCTGGGTCCATTCAGCCTCAGTACTCTAGGGTTAGTTACTCTAAGGCCATCAGTCAATTGGTTTTGGTGAAAAAGATTTTTAAATGATTTAACCATATATGGGCATGGAGGACATGTTGGTCATAAGACCTGGACGTTTGAAAAAAAATTTCATTCCCTTAACCCCTGGAGGCTCTATATGAAATTTGGTTTCAAAATTGGCCCAGGGGCTTTTGAGGAGATGGTTTGATATTGTCAAAATGACAGAGTTCTGGGTCAAAAGTCAAAGAATGACCTTGACATCTTGTACTCATGAATCTTCATGTACTCATTAACATGACTGTATATACCGATTTTTAGGCATATATCTTCAAAACTTTCCATGAAATCTTATGTTCTAGCATTTTCCCACATTTGACCTTGCAGTAAAATAGTCAAGGTTAACCCAAGGTCATTATTTTGAACAATCTTGATAGTACTGGAATTCCCAATGCTACATACCAAGCTTCAAAGCCATCGGTCGATTGGTTCTGGAGAAGAAGATT
Source organism: Ctena decussata (assembly GCA_963989385.1). Lineage (NCBI taxonomy): Eukaryota > Metazoa > Mollusca > Bivalvia > Lucinida > Lucinidae > Ctena > Ctena decussata. The sequence continues at coordinate 24,332,251 of OZ022502.1, forward strand.
TTTAAAGGTTTTAACCATATATGGTCCTGGTGGCCATGTTGGTCATGTGACCTGGACTGTTTGAACAAATTTTCATTCCCTCAATCCCTGGAGGCTTTATATGAACTTTCGTTACAACTGGCCCAGTTTTTTTTAGGGGATTGTTTGATATTGTCAAAAATGAGAGTTCTGGACCAAAGGTCAAAGAATGACCTTGACCTCTTGTACTCACAAATCTTCATGTACTCATTAAGATAACTGTATATACCAATTCTTAGGCATATCTCTTCAAAACTTTCCATGAAATCTTATGTTCTAGCATTTTCCCATATTTGACCTTTCAACCCATGGTCATAATTTGAATAATCTTGACAGTACTCGAGTACCCAAAGCTACATACCAAGTTTCAAGGCCATCGGTCAATTGGTTCTTGAGAAGAAGATTTTTAAAGGTTTTTAACATATATGGGCGTGGCGGCCATGTTGGTCATGTGACCTGGACCGTATGAATAAGTTTTTGTTTCCTCAACTCCTGGAAGCTCTATATGAAATTTGGTTTCAATTGGCCCAGGGGCTTTTGAGGAGATTGTTTGATATTGTCAAAATATGACAGTTCTGGGTCAAAGGTCAAAGAATGACCTTGACCTCTTGTACTCCTAAATCTTCATGTACTCATTAAGATGACTGTAGATACCAAGTTTTATCCCAAAATCTTCAACAGTTTCCAAGATATCTTATGTTCTAGCATTTTGCCATATAAAAGCACAAGGAAGCAAATTTGACCTTACCGTAAAAAAGGTCAAGGTCAACCCAAGGTCATAATTTGAACATTCTTGGTAGTACTCCCGTACCCGATGCTACATCCCAAGTTTCAAGGCCATCGACCTACTGGTTCTGGAGAAGAAGATTTTTTTAGGTTTTTACCATATATGGGCATGGCGGCCATGTTGGTCATGTGACCAAGACCGTTTGAACAACTTTTTGTTCCTAAGGTCCCAGGAGGCTCTATATGAAACCTGGTTACAATCGGCCCAGGGGTTTCAGAGGAGAAGTTGTTTGAAATTGTGGACAGACGGACGGACGGACGACGACGGACGACGGAGCCTGACCATACTATAAGCTCCCCTGGAGCCTCTGGCTCAGGTGAGCTAAAAATCTAGATGCATGTTGTAAGACTGATCTAGAATTTAGGGATAGTTATGAAAGGGAAAAAACCTGTCTTATAACCAAGGAAATACTGTAGACCCGGATCAGATTGCTCCTAAGGATCAGTCTGATCATGGTCTGCACTGTTTGCCATTCTGTCAGCAATTTTTGAGCATTACTTGTAAAGTTAAATAAAATTCATGAAATTTTAGGAAAACTAATGAACTGGTTAGCTCTTTTGGTGCCAAGTTTATATAGAAATGCATTTGCCAGTGCCCAATTTATTTCACAATATTGGGTGTTTCTGGTAAATAAAACCCTTGAAAGTCTCTCAAAAACAGCCAAATTTTGTTTTCCTCACAAAAAAAATCTTTGTTTGCCATAATGGTCTCTGACTTTGAATTACTTCCCTTGGTAATGTTGTAAAATGGAGATAACAGGACTGTGCAGGTCGCATTAAAGCGACAATGGCGCTCTGCCTAGCAGTCACATCTGGGTGACAATGATGCCGAAGGAGTTAAATGCATACTCTGAGAAAATATGGAACATGTATTACAAATACAACTACCCACTCTGTAACTACCAACTGTAATTTCAATGAGTGACCAAAAATTTGTTTTAAAAGGAAATATGAAGAGAATTCAGTCAAATGCAGTGCCTCCGCTGTTTAAACATGGTCAACATTGCTAAATTATAAACCTGAACAAAAATTTATGCACCCGCTTCCACCAATGCTAGGGAAGTAATACTAATGTCTCGCACTCTCTTAGGCAAGACAAAAACATGTCATCCAATAATGTCCTGCTCCTATATTTTATGAGCTGAAAGTGATTGTTTACATCTTTTTCTAAACCTTTATAACATAGGTTAAAAATATGATGAGAATCATGCCTCTAAAATTTTTGTGAAAATCATTTCAATTAGTGTGTGATTTGATGATTATCACTTGCCCCTGGAGTCTGCCATTTATAAAATGAATGACCTAAAATATTTTCTGTTGGAATCACTTAACAGCTGCAGCAAGGTAAAATGAGTTTCAGAGCAGCTGGAGATATTAGCTAAGAGTAGTGCTCCAATGCAAAGCCATATCAGTCTGTCCATTCAAATGCATGCTGTTAAACGTTGACAGGGAACAAATGCCTTTGCAACACCTGATTCAAAACAGTTTAGACCATGATCAGATTGTTTCTTCAGGAGCAGTCTGATCTGGGTTAGCACTGTTCTGTCCCAATACTTAGAATTTTAAGGTAATTCTGGCAATAAAAATATAGCATTAGCAGGTCAGCTTACAACATATTAAAATAGTACTAGTACTTATATAAATAATAATAATGAATACAGTAAATAATGCATGAAAATGAGAATAATGGTAATAGCTATTGGTTATACAAACATGCTTTTCTGAAGTCTGTGCATAGGCATACAAAAACTGCACTTGCACCATAGAAAATTGACACCTAAAGTATGTCAAGCTATCATCTGCATTTGAAAGTCTGTATTTCAAGTCATCTTCTGTATATGGAGGTGACCATAGGTGCCTTTTTACTGTTTACCTCCTCAATCACATCCGAAGACATTAGAAGCTCAGAAACTAATTGCAATCTTTCCATATGGAATCACGGTCAACTCCTCTAGAAAGTGGTTCCACTGCGTAAAAGTTTAGGTAAACAGACGCTTGCTATCCAACTGTTTCAAGCTGTTAGTTAGACTGATGTGATGGAAAACATGTCTGCTGCCTGATGTTTAAGATAAGAGCAATAAACATGATTTTAATTACCTTAGCAGATGAAGAAATGATCTGTAGAAATTAAATTAGGACATACTGACTTATTTATTTTTGATATAGAGAATCCGTTAAGAGATCTGAACAATCACTTTAAGCATACCTGCTTCTCTCAAATTTCAGCAGGAAGACCATTACAGGAATAAGTATGAAAAGGACTATGGTGTCACAAAGTTTAAGGAAAATACAATATCACTATACCTTCCAGAATCTGATGTACTCTACAATCTCTCATATACTGTTGTACAGGGTAAGCCTTTAGATAACCATAGCCACCATGAATCTGTATAGCCTGATTACATATCTAAAATAATCAGAATAATAAGGTGGTTTTTGAGGTTAATTCTGGGATAACTGTTCTTATTTCTCACTGGAAACCTATGTTGTGACCCCGCATTAGAACCGTCTCAAAGAGACGGTTGTAATGAGAGGTCACAACTTAGGTTTTTATGGAGAAATATCAACAATTATCCCTAAATTATCTTTGTTATCCTATTTAAAGCACGGAATTTAAGGTATGGTATAAAATGGAACTAAAGTGTATGGCTACACTTTCATTTTCATCCGCCAGTTCTACAAAAGGGGCAACTTTTGTGATTTTCTGTTTGCTTCCCAGAACAATGTAGCCGTTCCAAAATGGGGTCTTCCTTTTAAAGAAAAAAATTGCTCCTAGGGAGCAAATACTTTCCTTTAAGAGATAAGCAAATTCTTTCCTTTAAGAGACAAGCCCATTCAGAAGAGAGACAGAAGTTGCTTCCATTGAAAGTATGCCCATTCACCCTATATACCGTAATGTTTTGGAATTATTGACAGGTTTTTTTATTCACACTCAAGTGATTATCAATCAGCAAACTCTGCGTAACAACTGGTCAGATACTGGCAAGATTCTTGAATCAGTGCGCCTGTAAATGTGCCAGGTTTTGTGAAAATAAAAACTCTTGCTAATTTTATGCTATTTACAGTAATAAGCACCAGAAAATTTTATGTTTTAGTGGAATATAAAATGTCAAAAAAGTGAGCACTGGCTATTCTTTACGTGGAAAAAGAGAAAAGTTATTACTGACTACTCCAAAGATCTGCCGCTCTTTACATACACAATGCTTGTTGTTTGTTTCAACACTACACTTACATTAAAGCACTCTTCTGTAGCAAGATATTTAGCCATAGAACACAAGGCCACCTTCTCGGGCCAGTTTTCATCTAAAGCCTTGGCTGCCATTCTCACCATTGTTCTGGAAGCGACAAGTTTTGTAGCCATTTCTGCCAGCAGAAACTGTAAATACTGGAATAATAGAATTTCTGAATGAGCCCTGCTGTTTTTATAGATATGGTGAGAATGGCATAGTTGTCTGGTAGCAAACCTTGGACTTTTATGGAAATCTGCTCAATGGTTCAAGCAAACATTTCAGATATGATTAATGTTTTTTGTCTGAATGTAGAATGATGCAAGTTCTCTAGAGGATTATTCAAGCTACTGCACCTCCGGCAAAGCTGAAGCCTGTTTGGAGAGATAATGTGATAAATGGGGATGTTCGCAGAAAGATATAAGCAGCCATTGGAGAATATAAAAATAGAAAACTGTTATAAATGCAATCATGATGTCATCCCTTTTTAGAATGTTTTGGTATGCAGGGAAATGAACGGGAAGTCACAAAAGTTGTTTCCCTTTCCAAAAATGGTAATATAAAAACAACAAGAACCAGACATGAAGGTATACCCATGAATTTTAAATCATCAAAATTCTACAGTATACATTTTGTCACCTCAACGACATCTCTAACCAGGGAATGTTTATAAAATAGTTGGAAAACAGTGCAGATGGATGAATTACTTGCGATATGTCCTTTTTAACAGTATTTCAGTCATATAAGGGTCATGGGAGGGTGAAAATGAAAAGCTGTGTGCAAGAGAAACCCGTTTACAGATAACAGTGCCAACTCCTTAAGAACATTGTTTACCCAAGCAATTCTGTCTGACCATAAGTGAATATAACAGCAAGAACTAGAGCTATGCTCCACTTTCCTCAATACTCAATTTGAAATTTAAGTACATGCTGTGCTACTAGACATACCTGAAAGTTTTCTAGTGTTTGACCAAACTGTGTTCGGACTTTGAGGTAATCTCTTGACAATTCAACACACGACTGTGCAGCACCCAGGGAGCAGGAGGCTGAAATGATAGACAGAAGTAAGGTCTAAATAGGATATTGTTTGTTTGTACCTTACCTACCTACCCACCATTTTTACACCCTATCGTTATGTGTTTAAGTATTGGGACATCTAAAATAATTAATTTTCCATTTGTTGCAAATCAAAAATTATTTTAGATGTCCCAAAATTTAGGCCCATTACAGTAATCTAATTTTTTTAGTTTTCAGAAACAATAAGACTGTGTCAAATGCATGCTCTTAGTAAGATTTTCCATATAAATGCCTGTTACAATGAACATTGTAGACCCATTGCAAGAAACTGAGCCTAGTCTGAATTGTTTGCACAGGCCATAATGATAGCCACACATACTTGTATTTCCTTTAATTTAGAGTAGTAGTGTTTTGAATATGAGGAATGTCATGTTCTAACATTCTTGTCTAGCCTAGTCTATCAATAATCTTGCAAACCCATTGGGGCACCTCAGATGACTTTACAACAATCTCTTTGCACCTTCTCCAAGAAAGACATGATCTAAGCTAGTATGGTTATGCTGCAGCCATTACTATAATGCAAAAAAATGTGCATAGGCAGATAAAAGTTTTTAGTGACAATAGCTCTCCAACATTTTCCTACCTCTCTCCATAGAATTATAAGTTATGTACTACCTGGTGAAAGTTTAAATAACATACCAACATTGATTCTTCCTCCATTTAGACCCCTCATGGCTATTTTGAATCCATCTCCAAGTTCACCAATCAAATTAGAAGCAGGCACTCTGCAATCTTCAAATATCACAGCTCTTGTGGGCTGAGAATTCCAGCCAATCTGAAATATAGCATATTTATTGTAATTGAGTCACAACATGACAAAAACCAACAAAATGGCATGTGCGCCAAGCCAAGACTAAGATCAGCCTGGGCATCCTCCCAGTCTGATCAGATTCTTGGCTTGGCGCTTAAAGGGTAGCTAAGGGTCTAAGGTAGCTCCATGTGGACAGCAAAGACTCTAATCAGACTGGGTGGATGCCAAATCTGTTCTGAGTCTTTGCTGGGCGCACATGCCACTTTGTTGGTTTGGTTGTGTCGAGGCTCATATCTTCTCAGACATCTCAAAGTTTTCTTGAAGTGTATGACCACACATTTAGGGGATGCAACTCTGCCAGTTTCATTTCTGCCACCCTTCCCAATGGGGGTTAATTCTTAAAGGGAAGAATTTGCTCCCCAAGGAGAAAATTTTTTCCTTAAAGAGTACATCCCTTTAGAAAGGTCTAAGTTAGCCAGGGAAGCAAACAGGAAGACACAAAAGTGATCTCTCTTTTTAACAAGACCTGTCTGCATATATAATAGCTCGCCTGACAGGGCCTTGCCCATCCCATAAAAATTTAACCAAAACATCCAGTGTGAATGCCAGTGTGAATGTAGCAAAGTAATACCTCTTTGCACTAATGCTCATGCCAAGGTGACAACAATGGCTTTTCCTGTACTTTCAAACAGGTGAGCTAAAAAGGTGGAAAAATATCTACATGAACCTATTGTCCTTCACATACTCTATCAGCTCTGTTGCAGGACTAGTCCATTTGTCCTAGTATGTATAAATCTCTTTGCAAACACTGCAGGTCCTGATAGTGAGCAATTTCAGTACAGGGCATACTGCTTGCTGTAGTATTTTTAACTGAACAGTTAAAGTAGCTACACAAAACAGATAACTCTTATACTTACTACACAAAACAGATAACTCTTATACTTACAACATAATTTACTGCAAATATCACAAAATTGAAATCAAAAGGCTTACACCCTTTTTTACAATATCTGGATCCTACCAGTATTAAACTTTGTTGAAAACTACACCCACTGAGTTGTCTGACTACAGTCTGCAATGCTGGTATTCCTCCAGCAATTAATGACACACCACCACATTGTACAACTAACTTATTCCAATTTCAGGTGTCCTAATATTTAGAGTTATTATGGTATACCCAGTGAGATCTTTACCTTCTTTTCTTTCTGTCCAAAATCTAGCCCTGGTGTTCCTTTCTCTACCACCAGACAAGATATGCCCTTTGACCCCTTCTCCCCTGTCCGACACATCACGACATATACATCTGTATCCCCTCCACCACTTATGAATACCTTAAAAGAAAATAATATATGAGCAGTGACATGACAAAACCATATGCGCCCAGCAGACAGACCAGCCTGGGCATATGCTCAGTCTTATCAGAGTCTTTGCTGTCTGCATAGAGCTAGCTTAGATCCTTAGTTACCCTTTAAACACACAGTGAAGACTCTGATCAGGCTGGGGGATGACTTTGCTGATCTGAGTCTTCGCTGGGCCCACATGCCTTTGTTGATTTTGTCATGTCGTGGCTCATATGTGATTGGCATGACATAAAAAGGTACCTTAATGCATGTGTGAACACTCAGATCAGCCTGCACATCTGTGCAGTCTACTCAGAGCCTTCCATTTAGGCATAAACAATCTAAGAATAATGGAGAATCTTGCTTACAAATCCAGATAAAATATAATTCAAAATAAAGGATAAGCAAATTGTTTAAAATCAAAAGTGCAGATCTTTTTTCTTGTTTGAATATATCAACATTGGTTCTGAAATATGGTAAATAATTCCTAAGGGCATTCTAAGTTCTTTAAACACTCAATCCCAAAATATGAAAATTTTACCAGGACTGATTATATTACACCAAATCATAACCAATACTTTGCGAAGAAATTCTTGTAAGCAAGCAGTGCAGACCCTGAACAGATGCTGAACTAAGACTGCACTGTTTGCATATGTCCAAAAACAGTTTTCCAGTCTTAACAGAGTTAATAAGTACAGTACACGCAACGTGGAGACTTGATCTGACACGCTCTCGCGAGAAATTTTAATCTTTTCCACGAAAGTTTAGTGGGGTTTTTGCGTGTGAAATGCGTGGGAGATGCGAGACACTCGCGAGATGCGTGACGTTAAACTCGCGAGAAAACAATTTCTTTTCACGCGAGACACGCAACTTTCGAGAGAAAGGATTAACTCCATGTATGCTCAGGTGAGTCATCGGCGTCAAACTTAATCACGCGTGACGCGTGTTTTCGAGTGGAAAGGATTAACGATTCCTATCAATTTTACAGGTCATTATATGTTGTACAGGTAATTCATTTATATTTTTACTTTGGGCCTAAATAAAGTTGTGATTCCGGTTTCCAACCGACTGGTCTTTTTTGGCGCCGACTAAAAAATTTTTAGCGGCAAAAATTACGATCGGCAATTTCAGCCATTCCAGAAATAACCGAACAAATAGATGGCATAAACCGCTCACGCTATGACGCGTAAAGCATACCAGTTTGTCGCATAGTATACAATACTGCGCAGGCTGATCCTCATATTTACTATCAGCGTATGGAATAAGATTCCTTTCACCATTTTGTGCTCTGAGCGGCGTCCTTTGATGTCAAGGCACGAGACTGACCTATAAACGTGCTGTGTTTACGTATTTCAACAAATGCTACCGTCTTCAAATTTTATTACGGCAAAGGCCCTGAATGCGTTCAGTCACCTCTAAATATGAATATATATATATATTATGTTTATTAGTCCGAATACTTTGAGAATTTTTCCGCGCAGCAGAATCAGTTTCTTTTTTCATATAGATAATGTGATTTTGCAACGCGGAGATCGGAATAAAAAACAAACTTCTCACCTCTTATTTTCCATTCATTTTGATGCATTTTTAAAATCCAAACACTTTGACTATTGATCCACGACGCAAAATCATATTTTCTATATTTCTTGAATGAACTGATTTAAAAAGAGGATGCAGCTGTGACGTATTTTTTTTTAGCTGTCAAACCAACAGGTTTACAAATTTGCATATTTCAGCGAGTGGTTAAGCGGACGTCAATCACCTTTGAGACAGCCCATTTGCTAATCAAGTCATTGTTGTCGCGTGCGCTTTTAATGGAAACTTGACAGCTCTTACATCAGAAAGTTTATATTGGTTAATAAGTAAACATTTCGGCACGTGCCACTAGCGGTATAGCTTTGAGTTCAAAAGCTGATCGAAACGCTTTGATCTTTGTGACTGTTTTGACATGGATTGGGCTATTATCGGTGGCGGCTGAGCGAAAATTTTTGTCTGTGTCATCATTCTAGAATTTTGCTACTAAGTAACCTATTAACAATATTCTTTCAAACATAAGCCTCTCTAATTAACTCGCTGCGTAATTGCAACAAAATTACGCTGATCATGATTGTTTATCAACACATCCTTAATTCGTAACGGTCAAACAATACTTGCGTTGAGGATGCGATCAATTAGGTTATTCACGCACGCTTACAATGTATTAATTGAACCGTTATCAGCGTCGAAAAAAAATGCATTGCGAATCGTAAAGGTATATGTATAGAAACTTGCATTTACTGTACATGTACATTGTACCTACCTGGACAAAATTTCACGCGTGATGCGAGAAAGTTTCTCGAATTCAACACTCTATGAATTTCACGCGAGATGCGCGGAATTTTCTTGCGTGGAACGTGGCGATTTTCAAACACGCGAGGAAGTTTAGTGTGAAATGCGTGAGAGTTGCGAGAGAATCTCGTGGATTTTAATCCCTTCCTCGCAATTTTAAGTGTCACGCGAGAGCGTGTCAGATCAAGTCTTCACGTTGCGTGTACTGTATAGTCACCCTGATGGCATATGGTAACAAATAACTACCTTTGATCCATTTAGGATAAAATGATCACCATCTGCTTTGGCTGACAGGGTTAGGTTTGCTGCATCACTTCCATTGTCTAAAACAAAAGAAAAACAGTTAAAGAGTTCCAGATTATGAGTATCTTTCACAGGTGTGAGGTGCAGGTAGAAAATCTGTCAGGGGTGCAGGTAGAAAATCTGTCAGGAGTGCAGGTAAAACAAGAGCACCGCAAGCGGGGCAATATACGCCTGTTTCTGATTGTTTGCAGCATTTCATACTTGTCTACATTGCTATTAAGTTTATCAAGATACTCCAAACATTAGGGTTCTCAAAAGAAAAGCCTTAAAGAGTAATCAAAGGGATGTAACTCAACAAAGAAAATAAGAAAGAGGAAGCAATTATTCTTAATTAGACATACTGTATCAACCTAATACACATTGCTATAAAGTTTCGTCAAGATATTCCATACCGTCACCTAGTAATGACTTGCCCAAGAATAGTCATAGAAATTAATCAAACGGATGTACATGTAACTCCATAAATAAGGAAGAGGGAGCAATTATTCTTATATAAGACACACAGCCTCAACCTAATAGACATTGCTATAAATTTTAATCAAGATATTCTGTATGGTTGCCTACTTACAGCTTGCACAAGAAAAGCCTTAGAAAATATTCAAAGGGAGGTTACTCCAAAAATAAGTAAGGGGAGGCAATTGTTCTTTTATGGGGCATATCATGTAAACCTAATATACATTACTAATATGAAAATAGGCACTGCCTTTAGGCGAGCACATCACTTTTTACAATGTATGGGTGGTATGATAAAGCGTCTTTGGCTGTTACCAGGTTATCTCTAAAGTTTCGGACAAAAATGCATAGTCGAAGTGTAGACCCTGATCTGACTACTCACTGTGCGATTCTGGATTCAATCTGACAAGTTTTCGTTTGAAATTGATAATAAAATTATTGCAACTCAACAACTGTGAACTTCTTCTGACAAACGGATGAGAAACTGACCGAGAACACTTTCCCCACCTAATCTTTCCCCTCGGAACACTGGCTATATTTTTTTCAGTTTCTTCCCTGCGGCGCTTTCTATTTCCTTCAAACTTTACCCAATGCTCCGCCTCCTTGCATTTTGTGAATCACCACTTAGTGATCTACGCACAAAATCCGTAACGTTGACGCCATCTTGAATTTTTGAAACGGAATGTTTGACGTCATAACGTAGCATAGCGACAGAAATACGTCACTTCCGTTTGGTGTCGTAACGAAAGAAATTTCATTGAAAGTAATGTATTTTGTAGGCAAAAATATGCCTTACCAATCTTCTACCATAGAGCTCCCGCTCTTTCAAAGCTCCGAATTAGCTTTGAATTGCAGGCGCATAGCGCATGCAAGCGAGTGCTCGCTATTAAGTTTCATCGCAATAGTCCTAAGGGTTAGTTAGATATGAGGTATACAAATATAGTCTAACAAAATAATCAAAGGGAAGGTAATTAAAAAAATTAAGTAAAGGGGAGTAACCATTCTTGTATGAGACATGTTGTCTTAACCTCATATACATTGTTATAAAGTTTCATCATGATATTCCAGAGAGTAACCAATTTATGGAATGCTAAAGAATTGCCATACAAACTGCCATGGACAAGTTTTTTCAAAGGGCTGTAACTCCGCTAAAAATCATCAGAGCAAAATTCCCGTATAATATGCACTACTCCACATCCTAGTCTTACTATTTACAAAGTTTCAGCTTAATGGGATGAAAACAATAGGAGGAGTTATCCGGAAACGAACACCCCAAAAATTCTAAGTAAAGGGCTGTAACTCCCTTAAAAATCATTGGAGCCTAACCTTGAAATAATATGCGCTGGTCCACCTCATAGTCTTACTATATACCAAGTTTCAGCTGGATCGGATGTAAACTGTAGGAGGAGTTATCCAGAAACGAAAAAGTTTACAACGGACGGACGGATGCCAGCGCCATAACATAATTCGTCCCTTTTTTCAAACGGGCGTATAAAAATCTGTCAAGAGAGTCACCGTTTGTGACCAGAGAGAACAGATAATTCATAGGTATGGGAATATTTTTTTTTGAATAATATACCTAGACTTAACTATTTCTTACAACTGGATCACTTACATGCTGCAGTTGAGAGCCATGGAAATTTCCATACTCGCCAAAAATATATATGTATTTATTTCTTAGGACCCACTGATTTTTCCCTTTGTACATGTTATGGAATTTCCAAGTAATTTTCAAAATGTGTTTTAAGACGTGCATTTAATAAAGGGAGATATGACATGCAAAAGATGCTTATCTCATATGCAAACAGTAAAGGCTCATATCAAACTGAGCACCTGCTCAGTCTGATCAGAGCCTTTGCTGTTCACAAGCAATATGTATGGACCATAAAGAATCTACAAGCACAAAATGAAAGCTCTAGCTAGCCTTGCTAGATTCATAGACTGGTTTGAGGATTTTCTGCCCTGTTGTTACCCATATATGAGCTGTGACACGAAAAAATCAACAAAGTGTCATGTGCACCCAGCAAAGACTCCGATCAGCCTGGGCTTATGCCCAGTCTGATCAGTCTTCACTTGCCCTTAAAGGATAGCAAAGTATCAAAACTACCTCCATGCCGACTCTGATCACACAGGGTGGATGCCCAGGCTGGTCTGAGTCTTTGCTGGGCGCACATACCACTTTGTTGGTTTTTGTCTTGTTGCAGCTCATTTGTATATGCAGAATACTTACTGGGTTCTGTGAGACAGTAGGAAGCTAGCTTCTCCATGCTAGCCAGCGGGGGTATCCACCTCTCCCTCTGTTCACTATTTCCATACTCGTCAATCATCCAGGCACACATACTGAAATGGAGAAAATTTTGATTTTAGGATGCATGTAGATGAATTCTGAGCCTTTTCTGAGGCATATTTTCTTTTTCCAGATTTTCTGTATTTGATAATTTCTCACAGGCTTGTTTTACTAAATGGGCATTTCGTGAATGATACTGACTACACTATAATATAAAGCAAAAGCAAGAAATATGAAATCCTTCTCCCTTGCTTATATGTAGATCACTTGCTATGTTATGATGACATTTTGTTAGAGACTGCATGTTGAAAATAACATATCTAGCTAACTTTTTTTGCTTGATTTATTTTTACTTTTGGTCATGGGCCTGCATGGCCTAGTTCTTTCAAACCCTATGAAGCCAAAGGTTTCTCACTGCTGTGGGTTCAAGTCTCAGCCAGTGCCTAAGTGAAATATTTTCCCTTTGTTACACTGACAGAGCTTCAGGTAAGGTGAGTTCAGCTTCTGCTAATGATTTCAGGCTAATGAGGTGTCACATCATATGTTGTGACCTCTCATTAAAAGTGTCTACATGAGACAAATCTAATGAGGTCTGAGACTGTTCCAATTTTGTTTTTAGGCAAAATTATCAGAAGTTACTAGTATTGCAAAAATATCATCAACACCCCATTTACCAGGAATACTGTACTAACTTGTGAATACTGAGGTATCACATAACTTTTATGTTATACACCTAATGAAACTTTACTATAGAAAATGGCCATGTTGTAATCAACAGCATTTTATGTTGGTTTCCTTCTATTTTTAATTGTTGCAATCGCTGACACAGGGTTTCAACACTGTTAAAACACCATTAAAGCCCGCTTTCGTGTCGTCTGCAAAGCTCTGGAATCAAGATGGCGTCCATAAGAAGGTATATAACAATGACGATAAAACAATCTTTTCTTGTGTTTTAACGTTTGCCCAAGCGCTCGTGTACATGTATTAACATGTTGCAGTCCTCACCACTCTGGGGTTCAGGCTGCAACACATTAATACACTCGGGCTTGGCAAATGTTAAAACACGGTAAAGAATATTTTATCGTCTTATCAACATCCCTCTTATCATGATTGATGTACTAACTTGTGAATACTGAGATAAGCTGTAGTGCTAGTGCAACCCTGTGACAGGGCCTCAAATATGATGGAAGAATCTGTTCTGGTTAGACCTGTTCCTCCAAATTCCTCCGCACAATAAACAGCTCCAAAACCCAGTGATGCGGCCTTCCTCAGCGTCTCCACAGGGAAGGTCTCCTAAAATGTACACATTTAGGGTTTACATAAAGAAGACTGGCTTATGGTTATGAGAATTCTGATATAATTTTCATATTTCTTCATATAAACACTTTTTGTAGAAATTAAAACATACAAGCTATAACACGACAAAACCAACAATGTGGCATGTGAGCCCAGTGATGACTTAGATCAACTGGGTATCTGCCAAGCCTGATCAGAATCTTTGCTCTCTGCATGGTACCAGCTTATACCATTAGCTACCCTTTAAGTGCAGAGCAAAGACTCTGATCAGACTTGGCAGATGCAAAGGCTGATTTGAGTCTTTGCTGGGCGCACATGCCACTCTTTTCTTGTGTTGCAACTCAATTATGAATTGTGACATAGCAAGTAAGATTTCTCACATTTCTGTAATCAAATAAATATTGATATGATCATGTGATGCAACATATATACTAGTAAAAATAAGTTCCGCCGCATTGACTGAAGCATCTTTTTCTGAAAAGGTGCCATAATGAATGAACTTTAAAAGCTCCTGTAGTACTGATATGACCTTTTTTATATTGCTAGACAGACAGATTTCAAAATTTAAATATAAACCGACAGTTTGCGCAACTTCCAGTGTTAGTGGGGGCTATTTCTAATTTCCCGAGATTTCTCATGAAAAACAAATCGCCTTTTCCTTTGGTTTTACTCTCATTTTCTGATCTGTACTTCTTAGACACATTTATTGGATTCCAGTTGCTTGATAAACAAAAGAAAATCTGAATTCAAAACGGTTTTCACGAAAACTTCTCACTTCTAAATTTCGATGTTTAGGCAGAAAAGCCAAACTTTCTTAAGTTGCAGTGGCAATGTCATAAACATTTCAAAACTGAATGCCTGATACAATTTTGCAATAAACTGATGCATTCTCATTTAAAAATGTTGCAAAGGAACGTATTTACATGTCCAGTAAAGCAAAACTAAAATTTGAGACTGATGAGCCCATAATCTGAAAATCAAATTTCCCATAGTTTTGATTCAAAGGGAGGTAATTTACATTCTCGCACGCTTTAAAATGCAATGTTTGCCATTTGACAAGTTGTTCAAATTTGATATAGATGTTTCTAGAATATAGGATTTCTTGAGAATTTAATGAGACAAAAATAACGATACTGCGCATGCGCAGTAAGTGCCTAGTCGCAGTTTCTATTGTTTATTAGTTATGCGAGGTAACTCTGTACACGCAAGCAGGAAACTGAGACATTAAAAAGTTTTCCATGGATAAATGTTGTGGCAACTAATTAAAGCAAAATAATTTGAAAATGTTATATTTAAATCGTCAATATCATGATTAAAAATTGCGGCGGAATTTGTTTTGACGAGTATACATTATAGCTCCATTCATGAAAACTTTATCGCCATAACAAAACCTGTCACCGGGACAGGATAGCTCGACTGACAGCGCCTTGCCCATCACATGTAAAACGTTATCATTTTGCTAATGCCGACGCCGCCGACGGCAACGCCAACGCGGGGGTTAGTACAATAGCTCTTCCTGAACTTTGTTCAGGCGAGCAAAAATTGAGTCAGATAGGTCAGAGCAAACAGGGTAGGCCCAGATCAGACTGCTCATAAGTAGTAGTCTGATCAAAAATTATCCTGTAAAACCAAACCATTTCAGTTTTAGAACAATTACTGTAATGATATTAGGTGCCCCAATTTTGGAAATTTTACAGTAAATATGAAGTAAAATATTGTAGCTACAAGTATCAAATGACCATGAGCTTAAGATCCTCTATTTATACTACAGAGTACTACTGCCTGAATGAAGATACTGTCACCAAAGCATTTAACAAATTGCATTCTGGGTATTTTTTGTTGTCTGCTGAAATTGTCGCCTCATCAAAAATCATGAATATTTTGATAGTATTGTCTGACTAACTCTTGTAGAAATGATGTCTCGGCAACAAACTGTTTGGATCTCAGACAAGGCCCCACGTTTGGATCTCAGATCAGGCCCCACATTTGTGGGACCTGATCTTGATCCAAACTGTTTGCCCAGATACCCTTAAAGGGGTATCCCGAATGAATGGGTTAATTAATATGCTAGATGTGATAAAAATAAAAGCTGGCACTCATTGTGAAGACAGCCTTACAGGTTTGAAGTCCTATTAAACTGTGAATGATGGGATTACTCACTCTGAATTTTTCAAGGCACTGCTTAACTAAGCAGGGATGCAGCATGTTAGGCAGGCTGAGATGGATGGAAGACCACAGGGGAAATACCAATTTGGCTACCTGTGCTTTCGACCCAGTCTGTACTATACAAATTGGCTTTCAACCGAGACTACAAGCGTAAGCATTACCAGTAACGGTAAATAGTACTATTGTTAATGGCTGTCAACCGAGCTGATACTGCTGTCGATTGTCTTGGTTGACAGCCATTTTTGCATGAATGGAAATTGACTGATTCGGTCGAAAGCACAGGTAGCCAAATTGGTATTGCCCCCGTGATGACCGTCAATTTTACATCCATTTCAACACTGTTTCAGTCATATCAAGACAATGGAAGGGTGATGATGTAAGGCAATGGAACTGGGTTTACCTTCTCAGAGAAAATAAGCTGCTTTTTGGGGTAAAATACCCAAATAGTTCGGACATGTTGGATTAAACATATTTTTAAATTTTGCAGACATAAATTTTGTCATCTGCTGTTTAGTGCTGAAAGGTTTAAAAATCAATTTCAAATTCAAATTGAGGAAAATTACAAGCGTTTCACAGTGTCTTTAGGCACTGCTACAGCTAGCTAGGAGTTTCAAGAAGTTTTTTTCTTTACAAACCTCAATATCCCATTTGGCCATGTTCGGAAAGAGCTCATTTCTGGCAAAGTCTGTCGCCATTTTCTGTATGTGTTTCTGATCATCATTCAACCCCAGTGTTGCTGCAATGAAATAATCACCTGAGTTGCGACACAACAAAACTGACAAAGTGGCGTGTGCCCCACAGTGAAGACTCAGTTCAGCAGGGAGATCCACCCAGTGAGATCAGAATCTTCCCTATCGGCATTGAGGTAGCTTAGACCCTTAGCTACCTATTAAGAGCACAGCTAAGACTCTGATCAGACTGGATGGATGCACTTTGTTGGTTTTGTCATGTCACAGCTAATATTAACTAGAAAATGTGTTTCAAAAACACTATGCCCCCTATTTGCTAGAAGCATTTAGTCACAATATTGGAATAAAAATGTTTATGTATAGACTCTATTGTACCTCTCTAGCCTGACCCACTGAGAAAGGTGATGGCTATGGTACCCTACCGGTAGTCCAAGGTATCATATCCTTGGTCTCAAAGACCATGTGGCTACAGATATGGTAACTAGCACTTAATCAGTGGCTACTACTTCCCCGAGATTACTATTAAACCATTCAATGTTGTCTGTTTGTCCATTCGTGCTTGTTTAAAAACAAGCACGAATGGACAAACAAACAACATTGAATTAGTAATTGTTAGTTTCTAATGATATGAGATTGTCCCTATTTTGGTTATGCCCATATTTTGGTTATTAATCCTTTGTTGCTTCCTTTAATAATTTGATTCACTAAAACAAATTATTTGATAATCCTAAAATAACTGTAAGATATCTGAAATTGTGATTAATTGGTAAGATAATTGATCATTATTACCAATTGGCGACTGGTCCGCCATGTTGGTGTCTAGTGGCAGGCTTACACATTTACAACATATTGTAAACGTTTACCTGAGCATTTGAAAACGAAACGATTCCAATTACCGTTGCAATTTTATTCCAAGTATCAGATACCTTTGAGATGCCCCCCATACATGTATGCTTTACTACAATGTGTAATTCAATCATGCGCTGTCATTTTCGCGCGGTCAACTCAAAGTTTAAAGTAAGCAATGGTATCAAAAAAGTATTTGGGCAGCAATTTTTTTTTCCACTGTGTTTGATAATTGCACGGAAGAGATTTATAAAACATCAGGGCCCAGTTGTTCGAAGCATCGTTAGCCTAACGAGCTCGTTAAGAGGTCAACTTGATAAGTGTTTTATGTCTTTATAACCAAATACACCGATCTTTTTTGTTGAAAAAATGTGAGAAGCTTTTGCAATGCAAAAGCTGCTCACATTTTTTCAACAAAAAAGATCTGTGTATTTGAAATTTTAATGTTTGAAATTTTAACGTCACGTTAACTAACGACCTCATTAGTTTTGAACAACCAGGCCCAGAAATGTTAACCCCTTAATTAACAAGTAGCCCAAAGGGCAACAATTGCTCACCTGAGAGACATTGTAAACCTATAGGGATATTTAAGATGTTCAAGGGCAGCTAACGCCACAGTCAGTGGTCCAATCAGGCTGAAAATTAAACTCATCCAAAACATTATGTATGCCCTCATTTAATATATGCAAGTTTAAAAAGTATCCGATCAAGAGCATAATAGACAGAGCTGTCAAGGGCAGGTAACTTCGTAGTGGTTGGCCTGATCTGGCCAAAATTTGAACTTGTTAAAGATATTATGCATTTCCTCATTACCTGCAAGTTTGAAAAGGATCTGATCAGTAGAAACGAAGAAAAATGGCGACATTGATTTTTTGGATGCTCAGGGCAGGTACTCCATAGTCAGTGGTGGGATCTAGCTGAAATGCTAACTAATCCAAGCTTTTATGCATATCCTCATTACCTGCAAGTATGAAGAGAATCCGATGAAAAATGAAAATGTGATGACGTTGTTTTCTCCATTATAAGACTATGGGATTTTTTTCAAACGCTCAAGGGCAGCTAACTCCGTAGTCTGTGCTCGAATCCGGCCAAATTTCGAACTCATCCAAGCTCTTATGTATGTCATCCTTACCTGCAAGTATGATAAGGATCTAATCAAAAACCTTGATTGCAGCACCTTGAAAGTCAAACTTCGTCGAGATATTGTCATTGTGTGAATTTATTTTAAAATCCATTGAGAAATGTAGGTGCTAGAGCGATGACAAAGTTTTTCTAAAAATAGCCAAAGTGACCTTGACCTTGGGCACAGCATCCTGAAAGTCGAACTTGCTTGAGATATTGTCAAACCCTACATTTGTGTCAAGTTATTTCAAAATCCATGGAGAAATGAAGGTGCTAGAGTGCTGACAAAGTTTTTTTCTAAAAATAGCCAGTGACCTTGACCTTGGGCGCAGCACCCTGGAAGTCAAACTTGTTTGAGATATTGTCTTGCCCTACATTTGTGTGAATTGATTTAAAATCCGTTGAGAAATGTAGGTGCTAGAGCGCTGACAAAGTTTTTCTAAAAATAGCCACAGTGACCTTGACCTTGGGTGCAGCACCCTGAAAGTCAAACTTTTTTGAGATATTGTCATGCCCTACATTTGTGTGAAGTTGATTTAAAATGTGCCGAGAAATGTAGGTGCTAGAGCGCTGACAAAGTTTTTCTAAAAATAGCCACAGTGACCTTGACCTTGGGCGCAGCATCCTGAAAGTCGAACTTGCTTGAGATATTGTCATGCCCTACATTTGTGTGAAGTTATTTTAAAATCCGGTGAGAAATGTAGGCGCTAGAGCGATGACAAAGTTTTTCTAAAAATAGCCACAGTGACCTTGACCTTGGGCGCAGCATCCTGAAAGTCGAACTTGCTCGAAATATTGTCATGCCCTTCATTTGTGTGAAGTTATTATAAAATCTGTTGAGAAATGTAGGCAATAGAGCGATGACAAATTTTTTCTAAAAATATGTGATGAAGTTGTTTTCTCCATTATAACACTATGGGATTTTTTCAAACGCTCAAGAGCAGCTAACTCTGTAGTCTGTGCTCGAATCCGGCCAAATTTCGAACTCATCCAAGCTCTTATGTTTATTTATTCACAATTTCATGGCAACATATATATAAAAGTACATACATGAGCCAATGGATTGGACGTAGGCACTGCCTATATTTGTCCTCTCCAGTTGGTGTAGCAATACAGATACATATATTTGATGACATAAATATTAAGGTGCTATACAAGAATTCTGTGACTAAAGTGTACATTCATATAAACTAGAAGTAGTTGATATAAACATGAATATAACAACATTTTAACTAGAAGTAATACCAATGTTTGTCTAACTACCTACATAGACCTATAGGAGTTTGAAAATCCAACCCATTGGGCACACAACGCCGAATCAACACCTAACAAACGTTGGTTCAACGTCGTGACGTTGAATCACCGCCGATCCAATGTCGATTCAACGCCGCGTGCCCGCTGGGAGGGCTGACAGCTTCAGTATCCCTGCGGGCACAAGATGCAGAAACAACGTCGTCGCGACGTCAATGCGACGTAATTACGCCACATTGACGTCAGTACACGCTACCTCGACGCAACGTGCCCGCCGGGACATCATCTTTTATAGTCACATGTTTTCCAATCTTGATAATAATAGTATTAATAACAATAATAATAGTAACAATAATAATAATAGTAACAACAATAATATTAATAATAATAATAATAATAAACTCTTATGTATGTCATCATTACCTGCAAGTATGATAAGGATCTAAGCAAAAACAGTTGAGAAAACGTGATGACGCCATTTTCCCCATTATAACCCTATGGGATTTTTTTTCAAACGCTCAAGGGCAGCTAACTCCGTAGTCTGTGCTCAAATCCGGCCAAATTTCGAACTCATCCAAGCTCTTGTGTATGTCATCATTACCTGCAAGTATGATAAGGATCTAATCAAAAACAGTTGAGAAAACGTGATGACGCCGTTTTCCCCATTATAACCCTATGGGGGCTATCTGTTGCCATGGAAACCAGAGTTCTGAGCTGATCTGCACCAAAACCTAATGCAGCCTTTCCCCCACCCCAATGATGCTTCAGGTAAAATTTGATTGCAATCAGCCACTGGTTTCTGAGATATTTATGTTTGAAAGTGTTGATGCAAACCCACCCACCCACCCACGCACGGACGGACGACGGCTCGACTCCCATCCTATAAGCTCACCTCTGAGCCTTCGGCTCAGGTGAGCTAATAATTACTGTCAATGTTACAAACTGCAATTATTTCATCTGTCCGGTAAGCTTTTTCTGTGACAAACAGGTAGGCCTTATGCTGTTGGTAAAGATTACTTTGTCTTTGATCTGCAGCATTTAGAATTAGCTACCAATTATGAAAAAGTATGAAGATTTAGACCTTTCCGAGGACGCTGTCATGTACATTGAAATGGAAAACTAAAGATTGTGATTTTAACACATTGGTGGTCTACCACCTGTTCAAATTCTCTTAAATAATATGTTAATTTTGTAAACATTAAACACATATACACAAACTGTTACCATGTATCCATGTAAACATAGAAGCCCTAGTCTAGTGATACCTAAGGGACCGACCATTTGATATTCTGGGGGGGGCCCTGGTATATTTATCAAAAAAATTTCCTGTCTTTGGATATGCAAGAAAAAAATAACCTGGCTCATAAGGGGGTTCAAAACAAGTAGCCCAAAGGGCAACAACTGCTCACCTGAGAGACATTGTAAACCTATAGGGATATTTAAGATGCTCAAGGGAAGCTAACTCCACAGTCAGTGGTCCAATCAGGCTGAAAATTAAACTCATCCAAAACATTATGTATGCCCTCATTTAATATATGCAAGTTTAAAAAGTATCCGATCAAAAGCACAATAGACAGAGCTGTCAAGGGCAGCTAACTTTGTAGTGGTTGGCCTGATCTGGCCAAAATTTGAACTTGTTAAAGATATTATGCATTTCCTCATTACCTGCAAGTTTGAAAAGGATCGGATCAGTAGAAACCAAGAAAAAGTGGCAACACTGATTTTTTGGATGCTCAGGGCAGGTACTCCATAGTCAGTAGTGGGATCTAGCCAAAATGCTAACTAATCCAAGCTTTTATGCATATCCTTATTACCTGCAAGTATGAAGAGGATCCGATGAAAAATGAAAATGTGATGACGTTGTTTTCTCCATTATAAGACTATGGGATTTTTTTCAAACGCTCAAGGGCTGCTAACTCCGTAGTCTGTGCTCAAATCCACCCAAATTTCGAACTCATCCAAGCTCTTATGTATGTCACCATTACCTGCAAGTATGATAAGGATCTAATCAAAAACCTTGATTGCAGAACCCTGAAAGTCAAACTTGCTCAAGATATTGTCATGCCCTACATTTGTGTGAATTTATTTTAAAATCCATTGAGAAATGTAGGTGCTAGAGCGATGACAAAGTTTTTCTGAAAATAGCCACAGTGACCTTGACCTTGGGCACAGCACCCTGAAAGTCTAACTTGCTTGAGATATTGTCATACCCTACATTTGTGTCAAGTTATTTCAAAATCCATGGAGAAATGAAGGTGCTAGGGCAATGACAAAGTTTTTCTAAAAATAGCCACAGTGACCTTGACCTTCGGCGCAGCACCCTGAAAGTCAAACTTGCTTGAGATATTGTCATGCCCTACATTTGTGTGAATTTATTTTAAAATCCATTGAGAATTGTAGGTGCTAGAGCGCCGACAAATTTTTTCTAAAAATAGCCACAGTGACCTTCACCTTAGGTGCAGCACCCTGGAAGTCAAACTTTTTTGAGATATTGTCATGCCCTACATTTGTGTGAAGTTGATTTAAAATCCGTTGAGAAATGTAGGGGCTAGAGCGATGACCAAGTTTTTTCTAAAAATAGCCACAGTGACCTTGACCTTGGGTGCAGCACCCTGAAAGTCAAATTTGCTCGAGATATTGTCATGCCCTACATTTGTGTGAATTTATTTTAAAATCTGCTGAGAAATGTAGGTGCTAGAGCGCTGACAAAGTTTTTCTAAAAATAGCCACAGTGACCTTGACCTTGGGCGCAGCATCCTGAAAGTCGAACTTGCTCGAGATATTGTCATGCCCTACATTTGTGTGAAGTTATTTTAAAATCTGCTGAGAAATGTAGGTGCTAGAGCGCTGACAAAGTTTTTCTAAAAATAACCATAGTGACCTTGACCTTGGGCGCAGCATCCTGAAAGTCGAACTTGCTCGAGATATTGTCATGCCCTACATTTGTGTCAAGTTATTTGGAAATCCGTTGAGAAATGTAGGCAATAGAGCGATGACAAAGTTTTTCTCAAAATATGTGATGACGTTGTTTTCTCCATTATAAGACTATGGGATTTTTTTCAAACGCTCAAGGGCAGCTAACTCCGTAGTCTGAGCTCGAATCCGGCCAAATTTTGAACTCATCCAAGCTCTTATGTATGTCATCATTACCTGCAAGTATGATAACGATCTAAGCAAAAACATTTGAGAAAACGTGATGACGCCATTTTCCCCATTATAACCCTATGGGATTTTTTTCAAACGCTCAAGGGCAGCTAACTCCGTAGTCTGTGCTCGAATCCGACCAAATTTCGAACTCATCCAAGCTCTTGTGTATGTCATCATTACCTGCAAGTATGATAAGGATCTAATCAAAAACAGTCGAGAAAACGTGATGACGCCGTTTTCCCCATTATAACCCTATGGGGGCTATCTGTTGCCATGGAAACCAGAGTTCTGAGCTGATCGGCACCAAAACCTAATGCAGCCTTTTTCCCACCCAAATGATGCTTCAGATAAAATTTGATTGCGATCGGCCCACTGGTCTCTGAGATATTTATGTTTGAAAGTGTTGACGCACGCACGCACCCACGCACGCACGGACGGACGACAGTTCGACTCCCATCCTATAAGCTCACCTCTGAGCCTTCGGCTCAGGTGAGCTAATAATAATCTGGCCTCAAGAGTAAGAGAAAAAAATAACCTGTCTCCACCCAAAATTAAAAAAAAAAAAATATTGTCTGCAGATAATTCCATTGGAATTGAGTTTTTAAAATGTCTCTGGCTTCTGGGGGGCTGCGCCCCCCAGACCCCCATATTTATAGTAATATTTTAAAATTATCTACAGTTGGTTTACACCAGCGGGCACGCATGTGCATACATTTACAAAAAAATCCTATACAACATTCACATACATGTACATGTATTATTGATCTGCCACATTACTAAGTAAATGTTTCCACTAAAACTGAATTGCAAAAGAGTCACTAGCTTATGGGAGACAAAACCATTATGGCAAAATAAACACCCTAAAAGACAAAAGTCCTAATATAACAAGAGCTGTCGCCTGACAGCATAGCTCGCCTGAATTGGTGCTTGCCCATCACACAGCCGCTATGGTGGTGTGGACTGCCATGCATAACACTTCAGGCAAGGATGTCAATAATGAAAACACATTTATAAACAGAAGCTATCCCAGAAATAAGTCTTAAAATAAGTCTTAAAATAAAAAAAATGAAATGAAAGTTCAAAGTCCACGAGCTTGAGGTAAAAAAAACTGACGGGTAGGGGGTGGGGGTGGGGGGGTGCTATGTGGACTGCTAGACAAGCATGTTCATAATGAAAACACATTTATAAACAAAAGCTATCTCAGAAATAAGTCTGAAAATAAAATTAAAATAAAAAAATGAAATGATATTTCAAAGTCCATGAGCTTGAGGTAAGGAAAGTGACGGGGGGGGGGGGGGGGGGGGGGGGGGGCTAGGATGTATCGAAACCCTGAACCATTATCTAACATCAGTTCAAGTATTAGTATCAACTGAGTCCATCATCGTGGCACTGTGAAATTATGTCTTCATAAATATAAAACTTTGACCAGAATCTTTAAGACAAAATTCTAAGTCGATGACCTTGACTTCAAGGTCATCCAGTGGGGTAAGTATAAGGTGTTTTGTAAAAACTCAAAAAAGAGTCTAACATCAGTTCAAGAATAAACTAAATCTCTGCAAAGCATTATGAATCAGTATGCAATTACAAAACTTCAAAAAAGACAAAAAACTTCCAAGTCCATGACCTTGACATCAAGATCACTGAGTGGGGTTGGGGTAGTACTCTGTAGATCTAACTACAGTGCAAATATAAAAAGAATTCGCCTATGAGTTTAGGAGATATGTGTCTTTAAAAAACTTTAACCAAAACATCCAATTAATAAAAAGACAATATTCTAGGTCCATGACCTTGACATCAAGGTCACAGAGGGGGTGGGAGTAGTACCTTCAAAAACTTTAGACCAATATCTAACTTTAGTGCAAGTATCAAAGGAATCCATCCATGGGTTAAGGAGATATTGGGCTTTATAAAACTTTAACCAAAACATCCAGTCCAAAAAATACCTATTTTCTAAGTCCATGACCTTGACATCAAGGTCACGGAGTGGGGTGGGGGTGGTACCCTGTTAAACCTTAGACCAATATCTAACTACAGTGCAAGTATCAAAAGAATCCATCAATGGGTTAAAGAGATATAGGTCTTTAAAAAACTTTAACCAAAACATCCAATCTGAACGCCGACGCGGACGCGGACGCTGACGCGGACGCTGACGCGGACGCCGTGGTGACAACAATAGCTCTTCCTGAACTTTCGTTCAGGCGAGCTAAAAACCCTTATTTTTATCATCATTCCTAGTTTTTCTCTATTGTTTCCAGTCTTAAAATTGCCATTGAAATTGGGAAATTGCTTTAGCTTCTGGGGGGCGTTGCCCCCCAGACCCCCCTTTGATAACTTCTTAGCACATAATTTTCAGCCATTTTATTAATTGCCATTCATGCATAATGTGACTCTATCAGTAAGTATTTATCAAACTTTCTAAAGTACGAATACAGCATGTTTGGGCATATATTGGGATCAAAAAAAAAATTAAATTAAATTCCTAATGTTAGCCCTACAACCTTGCCAAAATAGCCCTAAATTTTGGCCAAAATAATCCTAATTTAAGGTCTAATTTTTTGCCAAACTCATACAGGGATGTTTGTATCTGTACCTTAGATGAAAAGAGTAACATATTCCAGGCACTGGTTTGCAAAAGCAAGCTAAGCCATGCCCTTGGCCTGGTTAAAGACAGCACCATGTTCTTTTTGTGAGAAAAAAGGTGAAAAAGTACTGATGTGGGTAAAATAAAAGGATATTAAGGTCAAGTAAACAAGGATCTGATAGTTCAGCTTTAAATTAAAACAAAAAAAAAATAACCTGTTTGAGTTAGTTTGTAAAAAAAATAAATTAGCTCCCACAAGGTGAAAAAAAAAGAAATTGTTTCCAGAGGCCAGTGAAATAAAATGTTGTGTCTCCATCAAGAATACCAGGCCCCCCCAGAATATCAAATGGTCGGTCCCTAACCATCAAAATACAGCAATTCAATAAGAAACAGGTAAAGGAAATTAAGTAACCAAGACAAGTATGATATTACTTCATTTTATCATGACATAAGCATATATGTAATTGACAAAATTAAGAAAATGGTTTTGTATCAAAACACCTCTCAGACTTTCTAATTAAGCCATCCAGTCAAACCCTTTATTTACTTCCGGTGAAGCATCAGTTTCCAAATTTAACACAAATCTCCGTGAATCTGAGTGGAAAACAAATGTCTGGAATCTTGCACTTTTGCATGGCTGAAAGTGTTTATAAATCAGATAATCCATTGACTGAAAAGCTATACTGATAATTGTTTTTCTGACTTCGACCTATAGATTAACTGATACTCAATTAATCGTGGCAGCACTATAACTTTATCAGAATAGCAGAGCTCCAGATACCTTTTTTTCCCAGTTCAGTATTTACTTATAAAAATTCAAACCTATTTAGTAGGGGCTTCAGGTGTTTTTTAAAAATGCAAATTTACTTATTTTTACCTATTTTATGAGAAAGCATATTCAATTTCCTCTAAAATGATATGTATATTATTAGAATAGGGTGCTTGGTTCAAAAGTTATGACATGTTTTAGACAAGACATTGTGACCAATTTTGTAATTATGCTCCAATGTATTCAGTATACGGGCTGATGGCACCGAATTTCACATTCATTAAGCATAAATTGGGGCAAGGATTTAAGTCTTTTACTTATAGTCTTATTCATATACACTGTATGATGCAGTAATATGGGCGGCAACTTCAGCAAATATTTTTGAGTGGTTCACTTGTTTCCATGGTAACCAGGCTGTCAATTTCTGGTTCAAAATGGCAGCGAAATCGGAGTTTTATATGAAGCGAATAATGACAAAACGACAGAATATGATAAGGAACACTCATAAATGATACAATGTATGAAGCAATTATAAAAGATGCACCATTTACTAACATTTTTTATTTCTGAGTTTGTTTCCATTGGTAATGAGGCGGCCATTTTCTTGTTCAAAATGGCCACTAACACGGAGTTACCATGATAAAAAGATATCAAATGCAAAATAAAAAACAAGAGGGCCATGAGGCCCTGAACTGCTCACCTGAGCAATTGGCAAACAGGCTTTTTCTTATGTCTGAAATGGTCAAAATATGAGTCTCGGGTCAAAAGTCAAAGACTGACCATGACCTCTTGTACTCATAAGTCTTCATTATACTCATCAAGACAACCATATATACCATTTTCTAGGCCTAAATCTTCAAAAACTTTCCATGAAATCTTATGTTCTAGCATTTTCCCATATTTGACCTTGCCGTAAAATGGTCACAGTCAACCCAATGTCATCATTTTGAACACTCGTGATAGAACTGGAGTACCCAATGCTCACCAATCAACCCCTGGAGGCTCTATATGTAATGTGATTACAACTGGCCCTTTGGCTTTTGGGGAAATGTTTGAAAATGTCAAAATATGAGAGATCTGGGTCAAAGGTCAAAGAATGACCTTGACCTCTTGTACTCATAATTCTTCATGACCTCATTAAGATGACTGTATATACCAATTTTGAGGCCAAATACTTCCCATGAAATCTTATGTTCCAGCATTTTCCCATATTTGACCTTGCTGTAAAAAGGTCAAGGTCAGCCAAAGGTCATAATTTGAACAATCTTGATAGTACTGGAATACCCAATGCTACATACCAAGTTTCAAGGCCATCGGTCAATTGGTTCTTGAGAAGAAGATTTTTAAAGGTTTATACCATATATGGTTATGGCTGCCATGTTGGTCATGTGACCCAGACCATTTGAAGAAATTTTCGTTTCCTCAACCCCTGAAGGCTCTATATGATGTTTGCTTACAATTGGCTCATTGGCTTTTAAGAAGAAGTTTGAAATTGTCAAACTATGAGAATTCAGGGTCAAAGGTCAAAGAATGACCTTGACCTCTTGTACTCATGAATCTTGATGTATTTACCGATTTTTAGGCCTAAATCTTCAAACCTTTCCATGAAATCTTATGTTCTAGCATTTTCCGTTATTTGACCTTGCTGTAAAATGGTCAAGGTCAACCCAATGTCATCATTTTGAACACTCTTGATAGAACTGGAGTACCCAATGCTACATACTAAGTTTCAAGGCCATCGGTCAATTGGTTCTGGAGAAAAAGATTTTTAAAGGTTTTTACAATATATGAGTGTGGCGGCCATGTTGGGCATGTGACCTAAACCGTTTGAACAAATTTTCATTCCCTCAACCCCTGGAACCTCTATAAGAAATTTGGTTACAATTGGCCCAGTGGTTTTTATAAGATTGTTTGAAATTGTCAAAATATGAGAGTTCTGGGTCAAAGGTCAAAGAATGACCTTGACCTCTTGTACTCACAAATCTTCATGTCCTCATTATGATGATTGAATATACCAATTTTTAGGCCTTAATCTTCCAATCTTTCCATGAAATCTTATGTTCTAGCATTTTCCCATATTTGACCTTGCCGTAAAAAAGGTCAAGGTCAACCCAAGGTCATAATTTGTATAATCTTGATAGTACTTGTGTACCTAATGCTACATACCAAGTTCCAAGGCCATCCGTCAATTGGTTCTGGAGAAGAAGATTTTTAAAGGTTTTTACCATATATGGGCATGGCGGCCATGTTGGTCATGTGACCTGGACCGTATGATTTTTTTTTCGTTCCCTCAACCCCTGGAGGCTCTATATGAAATTTGGTTTAAATTGACCAAGTGGCTGTTGAGCAGATTGTTTGACATTGTCAAAATAAGAGAGTTCTGGGTCAAAGGTCAAAGAATGACCTTGACCTCTTGTACTCAAAATCTTCATGTACTCATTAAGATGACTGTAGATACTGATTTTTAGCCCAAAATCTTCAACAGTTTCCAAGATATCTCATGTTGTAGCATTTTGCCATATAAAAGCACAAGGAAGCAAATTTGACCGTGCCGTAAAAAAGGTTAAGGTCAACCCAAGGTCATAATTTGAACAATCTTGGTAGTACTCGCGTACCCGATGCTACATACCAAGTTTCAAGGCCATTGGCCTTTTGGTTCTGAAGAAGAAGATTTTTTTAGGTTTTTACCATATATGGGCGTGGCGGCCATGTTGGTCATGTGACCAGGACCGTTTGAACAACTTTTCGTTCCCCCTTCCTCTGGAGGCCACATATGAAATTTGGTTACAATTGGCCCAGCGGTTTCAGAGGAGAAGTCGTTTGAAATTGTTGACGGACGGACGACGGACGACGGACGACGGAGCCTTACCATCCTATAAGCTCCCCCGGAGCCGCTGGCTCAGGTGAGCTAAAAATAGAAACAGTCACAAATCCTAAAGGTAGTTTAACACAATTCAGTTATACAAGTTTTACAATTTGCAAGCATTATTTACAATGTAGTGGTTCAGCTGTTTCCATGGTAACCAGGATGCCATTTACTTGTCCGAAATGGCCACGAAAACAGTGTTTGCTGGCCAAACTGAAAGAGATGACATTACGAGAAAAGAGGATAAAGCAAATTCGCAAATGATCTAGTGTGTGCCTCAGTACCTAGTTAAAGCTGGAACACTTTGCTCGCATTTTAATTGATTCACTTGTTTCCAAGGTAATTTGGTGGCTTTTTTGTTGGTCAAACTTTCTGTAAAATCTGCATTTCTATGAAAAAGAAGGTAAAGCCCGAAATGCATGTCTCGCTTACCACCTCTCGCAACAGATACAAGTCACTACCTCATTCGTGAAATTAAATACATCTGTAAGATATGCTTATATTGCAAAATATCACGCACATCTGTCAGTAAATATAACATATTCTTGTAAAATATATAGCTCATCCAAGCGTGTTTATGTGTTGTCATACATGAGTAAAGAACAGTTCTTTGATCATTCGGGACTGTAATAAATAGCAAATAACATTTAGCATCAGTCTCCCCGTACTTGGTTAATTTGTTGGTAGTATGGGGTTTAACAACTCTTTGAAACAGTATTTCAATTTGTGTCGAGCTGTCTCCCAGAGAGGGAGAGAAAGAAAAGATATGACAGGCGAGAGAAGAAATATCCAAATTACCCCGTCCACATCTACTGCAAACACAGTAGACCCTTACTCTTCTATTATCCATATACAATAGTTGGACGCCTCGGCACTGAAATTTACTGGGCACCATCGCCCGACCGCAACCATCCCCCTCCTCCCCCTTCCCACAACCACCTTACTTAGAAACGTATTCCCGGGTTTACTATAATAATGCAGATCATGTTTTTTTCCATTCCTTTAGGGTGGTCATTTGACAGCTAGAAAACGGTTAAATTGAAGTTCAGTGCAACTAATGTTAAGTGCAGTGTGGCAGCCATACAAAAAGTGTCACCATACTTCACCATGCATAGTGAATATTACATAATGGAATCATTGAGCTCATTCTGAGTCAGTTCGAAAATAATGCCGCTGAAGCCGGGGGGCTAGGGGGACATTGGCAGTGTTGCAACAGTAATATACTGCACTTGAACAGACTCAATGAAATCAAGTCTCTTTTAGGCCTACCCGTTTCTTTAATGTCTGCCTTGCTTCCTGAAGACCTTTCAAGATTTATTCTTAGTAAAGAAGACCTGATACAAATCCTTGAAATATTTTCACTGACCACAGAACGTTCCTTTCATGATTTATTTTTGGCTGACCAGTTGACAATGTTTGTCAGCTGATCAGTAAGTAACTTAAAGACCCTTTATTTCTATAATCTTTTATTGTGAGTTATCGCTGCAAGCTTCTTACTAAAGATTCATTTTTGTACATGACCCTGATATAGTTTAAACAAATAAAACATTGTTAAGTTTCATTTAAAATCGTTCGGGTACTATAAATTTGCAACTAAAATGATCTTCCAATAAACGGTAAAAATACAACGTACAAACCTGGCGCGCTTTTTCATCATATTTCATAGTTCGACGGGGAACCAGGAAAGGAACTAGTACTTTGTGGAGCTGTTTTCCCATTATTTTTTATTATTATTATTTCAGCCTTTTTTGAGGATTAGAGACATTGAAAAAGTTGAATATGGAAATCCGCATCTGTAGCAGTCAATTTGGTTATCGAAACACATTGTTTCCCTTACTCTTTCCAACAGCTATGTGATTCAATATATATGCTCATAAACCCAAATTCTCATTTATCACCAAACGTGAAGGTTGATTTAGACGTTCTATCACTGTCAGTAGAAAGTACTATGGAGACTTTAAGGTGCATAGTCCAACTTAAGCAGCGGCCGCAGCAGACTTAGTGCGATAACAGAAATTGATGGTACCAAAATGTATCTCGTCTTAAAATAAATAATACAAATTTAAATAACAACTTCATTCAGGACTGACAAAAGAAAAAAACTCCAAGCTGATATTCATCTTGGCTTTGCACTGTTTGACCAACACAAAGGCACTGATGAAATGACGCATTTTACGACCTTTTCAAGAGCATTCAGTCATATGAAAGGATGTGTGCAATGGAACCCTGTTCACGGTCGAAAAGAGTTTTGCCTACAGCGAGAATCAAACCGCGCTAGCTCAGTGCTAAATCCACTGAGCTATGGAGTACTCTTTAAATGTATGCTGATCTTTAATTGTCGACTGCGATACTTTTGATATACTTGGAATAAAATCTTTTGAATTGTGACAGAAAATGATATGAGAATATGAATTTTATGACAATTGAATTTAAGTTGATATGTACGTGTTCACATAATTTTCATGCGGGGAAAATGCCAAATAATTCTGATTAATGCCGACCAAAGTTGGTTTACGGTAAAATAATAAATTTTGCAGATACTTTAACTTTCGCTTTCCTTTGCATTGTATTTAAAAATGTATGGAAAATAGCAAAACACAATAATTTAGATAAAAACTGACTCGATTAAATTGCTTAACACAATAAATATCGACTGCATAATCATAGTTTCCGGGGAGCCCTCGATCAAGTGATGAAAAATCCTGACGTCAAATTTAGCGTAACGGCGGGTGGAGAAACGTCATTAATATCGTCGATACCATGTCTCCAAACAATGATTTCCGCGGCATATAAAATAGCTCATGGCATAGAGGTAGAATGGTTTTTGAAGATTATAGGTCTGAGAATTCGAATCTGAGTGCCTTGGTTTTGCAAAACAGTTATTTACCTGTTAAAATTCGGCTTATTTCAGTCAAATTGCACTAGCTTTCTTGTTAATGATCGAATTTTATCGAGGCAATCAATCTCGTAAAGGTCACTATCTCAGAATTTATTTGATTGGTCAGTCAGACTAATCACGCTTACACGTTGCCGCGGAAACCGTTTCAAGACACCCCACTATGTTGTAAACAATCGGAAAAATGCGGCCACGTCAGAATGACGTTAAGTGAAAATCGACGGTGGTCAGTGGTTACCAAACGTTATTTGACGTGTAAAATAGAATTTTTGGAACTGAAAATGCCCTATAATTAAAAAAGAAGGCTGTTTCCATTTTTCTGCATAAAAATAATGACAAAATTCTTGTAAACTACAACAATACAACGTGGTAAAAAGGGGGCATTTTTAGCGCACAACTAGTAAATTACGCGATGACGTAACGTCATCTGAACCCCCTATATTTAGTAAACTGAGGCTGTTGAGTAAATTCCAATACTCATGCTTATTCCCGGTCTGTTCATAAAAACTACCAACAAAGTCGAATACGGAATGCTTAAAGATAGGTACCATGTCCTTTCTGTTCTCGGAAAAATGCTTGACTAGGCATGCTCAAACAGCGCATGTGCTGAAGCAATGATTAGTAAATACTAAAAATAGGTAATGTGCTGGCTGCGGTTGACTGCGTATGCTTTCATACATGTGATGTCTCCCGGATCATCCGGGAGTCTCCCGGAAATGATGTCCATCTCCCGCCCTCCCGGAAAGCCTTCAGAATCTCCCGGATGCTGAGTTTGCCCTTCATAATTTTTTTCTGATACCCCTTTTCCAACGCCATGCCCCTTTTCCCTGCCAGTAAGGAGATATCCACATGTGTATTGACCTGTATTCACAGCATCAAATATTGTTTGCAATAAACAAACACATCATGTCTGTTGACATTAATCCCATTATTCAGGTCACTAATAAACTCACTGACCCGTGAAAACACATGGAGCTATGTTTCAAAGAATTACCGACGTGTTAAGAAGATATGTCACGTGAAAAGAAGCCCATAGCCCTGTTTCACAACTTCACAAAATAAACATGTGCAACACAGTCGGAGACCTGTTTTCACTGCTTAGATTCCCTGAGACGCATAGACAACAGATGCAAAACTCTGTTTAGACTGCACAGAGGTGCAGGCTGATCGGTGTCTTCACTTGTCGCTCACTCCGTAAGGTATTTTTTCCCCGAAATGCAAACTATATCTGGATTATTATATATGGCCGACGACTTTGATCATTAATGGTGTAAAAGTTACGCATGAAAGTTTTGATATATCTGTCTTGCGCATGGGTATATTTTGTGTCAAAAACAGAATTTGAACATTGAAATGCTTTGGATGACTATATTATCTCAAATATGACTTCTCAGCAGGCACATTGCGTCGAGATGACGTCGTACTGACGTCGCCGCGACGTCATTACGACGCCTCGACGTCTATACGACGTTTTTGCGGCGCTATGTTTTGCTGGGATATAACAAGTTTGGCTGTATTATATAGACTGTGCAGTTACCAAACTTAACGACACGATGTAGTCTCAACATCATTCCAGATGTTTAGGGGAACAGGCGGGGGGACGGGGCGGCCTAAGACCAGTTTACTGACTTATGTTAGTACACTATTATTTTCCTTTTCTACTCTTCACCACAACTGACATTATATATCTATATATAAGCAATGCCGCTTAAGGAGGAGCCTTGGGGGTTTTCATAACTGTTGATTCAAGGCTTTACTGGCAGCACTTTGTTAGTTGTGACTTTAGCAGGGAGGACCCTGACCGGACTGCGCCGGAGTGCAGTCTGATCTGGGTCTTCTTTGGTGTCGCATGTCCCAAGGCGCCTCTACAGGCGGCAAACGTATATTTTCTACTTGCTGCAGTTTATATATATTCAGTTATTCTTTCTTCTTAGTTTTTTTTTTCTCTACTACAAATAACCGGTTGAATATAACATGTATTTAGTTCGTAAAATTCTAGCCATGTTGTAAAATTATTGTACATATATTGTTTGCTTTGGAGGAGATGGACCTTATAAGCTCTAAGCTTCCGTTCAGATCCTCAATTTCGAACTATGTATATCTTGTAACATGCATGTTATTTTCTTGAATAAATATGTTTAAACCAATTTGAACATTGTTATATACATTTTTATCAGTTTTTACAACTCTGAGTACCTTTAAACAAAACTTATTTGTTTATGAAAGAAGATAAATAGATACAATGAAATAGAAATTTCAAGGGAGGCAAATCTGTATGAAATCTCAAGTATACCCGTTTGCAAAAGCTAGATTCTGTGCCAGACAGATACCAAACTAATGATACAAATAACAGTAATATAATAATAAATGAATAATTATAATAATTAAAGAAAGAAGTTTTTGTGTGTGTCAGGGGGGTGGGGGGGCCTTGGCAAGGTTGGGCGGTAAATTCCACCCATGGTATTTACCACTGGAATTTACCGGTATTTACCGGTCTGGAAAATACTCCCAAAGTGGAAAATACTGGCAAATACTGGTCGATTGAACTTATTCACCTTTGGATCTTGCTAAAACCAAAACCAAGTTAACTTAAAATAATATATATTCAAACTCAATGACTTAATGATGTTTTAGTTAATTTTCATATTAAATATTTGTAAGTTTATCATCATAAAGAATACTAGAAAATGTGTTTATGAAACACTATGCCCCCAACCATATGCTTGTCTCTAGAGAAGGTTCATCTAATAATGCTTGTACCTTTTGTACCTTTGTACCATAGGCTTACAATGCACTAAGTCGAAAAAGGGGCTTAACTCAGTCAAAAATTTACGAATTGTTTTCGAAAGTTAATCAGGTCATCTACACCTTGGGCAATATCAACCTGCAAAAATCATGATCCTAGCATCAGGGGTTCTCCAGATATTTTGTTCACAAGCTTCCATAGGCAAATAATGCACTAAGTTGAAAAAGGGGCACAACTCAATCCAAAATTTACAAATTAGTTTCAAAAGTTAATCAGGTCATCTACACCACAGGCAGTATCTTCCTGCATAAAATCATGCTCCTAGCATCAGGTGTTCTTGAGATATTTTGTTCACAAGGTTCCATAGGCTTACAATGCACTAAGTCGAAAAAGGGGCATAACTCAATCAAAAATTTATGATTTCTTTTCAAAAGTTAATCAGGTCATCTACACCACAGGCAGTATCTTCCTGCAAAAAATCATGCTCCTAACATCAGGGGTTCTTGAGATATTTTGTTCACAAGGTTCCATAGGCTTACTAAGTTGTAAAAGGGGCATAACTCGGTCAAAAATTCACGAATTTGTTTCAAAAGTTAATCAGGTCATCTACACCTTGGGCATTATCATCCTGCAAAACCTCATGATCCTAGCATCAGGGGTTCTTGAGATATTTTGTTCACAAGTTTCCACAGGCTAAGTCGAAAAGGGGGCATAACTCTGGAAATACATGACCGACGGAAAAATAAAAAAATACGGGTCTGCTTATTTTCCATACTGATCATGTGTATAAAGTTTCAAGTTCCTAGCTCTTATTGTTCTTGACTTTATGTAAGGGTACCTTTGTACCATAGGCTTACAATGCACTAAGTCGAAAAAGGGGAATAACTTGATCAAAAATTCACGAATTTTTTTCAAAAGTTAATCAGGTCATCTACACCACAGGCAGTATCTTCCTGCAAAAAATCATGCTCCTAGCTTAAGGGGTTCTTGAGATATTTTGTTCACAAGGTTCCATAGGCTTACAATGCACTAAGTCGAAAAAGGGGCATAACTCGGTTAAAAATTGGCAAATTTTTTTCAAAAGTTAATCAGGTCATCTACACCTTGGGCAATGTCATCCTGCAAAATATCATGATCCTAGCATCAGGGGTTCTTGAGATATTTTGTTCACAAGCTTCCATAGACTAAGTCGAAAAAGGGGCATAACTCTGGAAATACCTGACCTGCTGAAAAAATAAAAAATACGGGTCCGCTTATTTTTCATGTTCATATCACATATAAAATTTCAAGATCCTAGCATAAGCGGTTCTTGAGTTTCCCAGCTGCCAAAAAGCGTTACGGACAGACGGACGGACGGACAGACGGACGGACGGACAGGCCCAAACCAATATGCCCCCTCAACTTCTCCGAAGTTGGGGGCATAAAAATGTTTCACAAATTAAGCAGGTTGAAAAAGCCAAAACATGGATTTAAGACAAAAAAATTGACAAATTCACAATATGAACAGTATCTTGATTCCACTTTATCATTTGCCCTTAAACTCAACAGCATAAAAATTACAGGTAAATTCACCTGTGCACCTGGCCAGTCACCTGTGACACCCAATTTGCAAGACAATTTCTAACTAGTTAAAACAACAAGTTTGAAGACAATGTTTATTTAAGGGGGCGGAGTATTGCTTGGGGCAAGGATGGAAATAAGATGTCAGAATGGTTATCTGTTTTATACAAAAGTCAGACTGGATAAACAAGGTGAAGCACATAGAGGTGTTATAGGTATAGCTTGAGCTACATGTCTAGTATGGCTTCAACTCTTGAATACATTTATAGCAGTCAGATAATAATTTGTCATAACCGCTGAGCCACTTGGGAAACATCTTTAAGAGAATTGAAACAGAACAGAACAGAATTGTCATAATCAGTCCTAAAGCTGAACCATCACACATCATTACATGTACAAAACTACTATTCACCATGAAGACAAAAGATCCTATGATCCAAGACAACAAGACCAGTGCCAGATGTATTGACTGCAAAACAGTAGTTAGTGCCAAAGCTCCATGACTCCATCCCCACAGAGAAAAATGTCGAGCTATGAAACAGTCTATTTTTTTTGCCCTAAAATGAAGTTCAAAATTTCACTGACTGGATAAACTATTTAATAAATAAGTTGATACAATTGTTAAACTTCAGTATAAATATCAAGTCAGTTGATCAGTATAATTGAAATACCACTATGGATTTTGAGTGTAGGTTATTTTATAAATTCCAGGCTGGTCAATTCAATCAACCAGTATTTGCCGGTATTTTCCAGTATTTGCCGGTATTTACCGGTAAATACCGCTGGCATGGAAAATACTCATATTTGCCGGCATTTTGCCAACCTTGGGCCTTGGGGGAGTAACCCAAAAGTAAACTAAACAAACTATACTATAGTTCATGTTCTGTTTTAAAATAAAAAAAAATAAAGTAAAGTATGTGAAACGACTAGGGGTGGGTATCGCCACTGAAAACCGTATCGCGATATATCACGATACACTGGTCCGTATCGGGATATGTATCACGATATATCACAACTTTTTTTAAGTACGTACTTCCATGTTACATGCTTTTACTGTGTTGTTTGCTTCTGTCTTTTATTAAATGATTGTAATAAAAAATGAACATCCCATTCTTCACCTGTTTATTTTAACACCAAAACAAATTATAACCAGCTCATGTACTTTATTAAAATGCAACTGTTACAAGTCTGCGAATTCTCATTTTATTTAACTAATTGACTTACTTACTGACGTGACCCTAGTGACCATGCATCCGGTGCATGACTTCTTTATTTGCTATTCTGTCCTGACCCAGTTTTGCCCCAAGGCGAGAATGAAAAAAGCATGCAGATTGTCAACACCAGTTGTCATCAAAGATCAAAAGAATTGACTAGTGTCTGAAGTCTAGGTGAATTATTTTATCGGTGACATGAAAAGGAAATACACTAAATAATCGGACAATAATTGCTGAGCAAATATTGTAGACCCAGATCAGACAGCACATTGGAGCAGTGTGATCAGAATCTGCAGTGTTTGTTAACAAAATAATGAAACTTCCCGTAAGTGAAAATGTGATATACACACACACAAAAAAAAAAAATGTTCCAAAAGATGTTTGAATATTTACGTCAGTTATGAATGCAGAATGGGAATATGTGTCAAAATGATCATACCGTTGGAGTGATCGGATCAATTGGATACTGACAAAAGGATTAAACTGGACACTATTACCTACAATCACGGTAATTTTTGTTTCCATCTTTTTTGTGGGTGATGATTACGGAGATAACAGACAAAAGAGGAAGCGAGCCTCTGGCAAAAGTAAACAATCAAAACCTGTTTTTAAAGATCATCGGCTTTAATTGACTTTCCTACCTAGATCCGTTTTATAAAAAAAAAAAAAAAGAGAATATTTGGGGCAAAATACTAACAAAATGAAAAGGAAACTGTTAATTACAAGCATATAAAACGTTTTCACGAGAATGTCCGGAAACATCCGAAATTTACCGAGCGTATCGGTATGGCCAAAACGTATCGTGATTCGTATCGTTGGAATTTTGAATCGTGATTTACCGGTATACCGGTAATATCGCGCACCCCTAGAAACGACGCGTCAAAGTTGCCTTCAAAAAGTCTCCCTGATGGAGAACTCAATCTCCCTGAAATGAAATCCAAATCTCCCACATGGTCATCGGGAGTTCATCACATGTATGTGCTTTAGCATAAATACATGGTAAATCTGAGCTGCTTTTGTAAGATGGGAAATGACTGCCGTATATGATACGATTGAAATATGAAGACCCTTCATATTTTGTCATTTTTGATCCGTATATTACACTAATACGAAGAACAGACACTTGGGGTCAGTAGGTGCATTTGGTCGAAAATTGATCTCCTGCAGCTTTTTTCTCACTTATTTTTACAATTTAGTATACCTGAAGGCTGAACACCTCCTTAACTGAGATAAATGGTTTGGTCATGTATAGAAAACGTTTGCAATTATCGATATTTGCTCCCTTGGCTTAAAAAAAACACAAGATATTGAACTCTGTGCTCATCAATCTTGACCCCTCTCTCGGTAAACAGTGCTGCACCTTCCGAATTCAACGGATTCATCTAAGATACTTACGTCCCTCAGTTCGCCAGACATTGGCCTTTACGTGGACACCGGCATCATTTCAAACTTCTCTCAAATTCTTGCTATTTCTCACCGAATGTGTAGAAAATAAGGACAAAAATCTTGATTAGCAGCTTCGGGGACAATGGTTCCATGCCCTAATATCTAGTCACAAATATTGATTGGACAACTTGGGACCAGTTTATGAACCGCAGGTGCGCATGACAGGAGACTGGTTCTCTTTTGAATTACTATACGAGAACTACCGAATGCCTACGGAATTTGAAATTCAGTCTACCTGTCGCGGGCATATGTGTAAACATTGTCCCCGAAGCTGCTTATCAAGATTTTTGTCCTTATTTTTCTACACATTCGGTGAGAAATAGCAAGAATTTGAGAGAAGTTTGAAATGATGCCTGTGTCCACGAAAAGGCCAATGTCTGGCGAACTGAGGGACGTAAGTATCTTAGATGAATCCGTTGAATTCGGAAGGCGCAGCACTGTTTACCGAGAGAGGGGTCAAGATTGATGAGCACAGAGTTCAATATCTTGTGTTTTTTTAAGCCAAGGGAGCAAATATCGATAATTGCAAACGTTTTCTATACATGACCAAACCATTTATCTCAGTTAAGGAGGAGTTCAGGTATACTAAACTGTAAAAATAAGTGAGAAAAAAGCTGCAGGAGATCAATTTTCGACCAAATGCACCTACTGACCCCAAGTGTCTGTGATACGAAGCTTATCTGGGCCATCCTTAGAAATATTCTTGTTCCCCCTTACCCGACCCTTTTTCTCAATGGTGGGTAGGTCGGTCGGGATTTAATTTTTTTTCCCGGAAAAGTCAGAGCTCCAGGTAATCTTTATAAGCGGGGGCATGCTGATGCCTCACTCGAGCCGTTTATCTGATAGTTTTCCATCCCAAATTAAGACGTAGGAGTGTTTTCAAAAGTACTTGCATATAAGTCCTATAAAAATAGACGACGCAGCTTTAAATAGTCGGGAGAATGGCGCCCCGTTACTGCGACTACGGAATACGTTCCGCTGAAGTGCGTGGGGCATGGAAGTATAAGACACACAAGTACAAAACACGCACACACTCAAATTAAATGTAAGTGTGAACGTGCCATATCGGGGACATGTGTAATGCGCATTCTGATCATGGTCTATTCTGGTTACTTACGTATTTGTTTAATCAAGCAGTGTAGATATGAGGTGACAGTCCAAACTGAGACACAGATTTTTTATAAAGTCCGTCGCATTCCTTCTTTAATGTTGGCCATGTAGCCAAGAACAGTATATAACACGTTCATTCAAGTTTTACGATAAGAACAGTGTGACCCCGACGAGGCTTCATTGTTAGCAAATATGGGATCGGATGCACCGGAGATAAACACATTCTCGTTGCATCGTCGTCTATACACTTTTGTCACATACCCTGTTTTAGATACTGGAACAACCCAATTATGAAGATCAGGGCGAACGGGTCAATCTGTTTCAAAACAACATGCAAACATTAATTATGGTCATTGCGAGTTACGCATTCTCATCAGGGAATACGCTATAACGGAGTGTAAAGACGGTAGTAGTTTTTTTTTTAAATACGGTAACCACCTGCACGTGGTTATGTTGATCAGACATCAAAGAACGCCGCATTGAACTGGACACGTGTCATATAAAACCGTGAGACAGGGAAAGGTACCTTATACTATATGCCCCGATCAGCCTGCGCAGTAATGCAATGCGACTGGTGTTTCCTATTCACGACTTTGATCTTTGGATTATGAGTGTAAACGTTTACCATAAATATTTTCTGCGCGTTCGCGTTCCGTTGGACACATTTGGCACATTATCCATTATTTGTCTGCTCACTGGAGACGTTTTGACTAGCGTCGGCAAAATGAGATTTCAGCCCCGTGCGTTTCCTAATAATCGAATAGTTTTCAACCTAATACTAGATGAATTGTTTGTCCAGACAGAGATGACTCTGATCAGACTTAGCCATTAATACACGCGGCTTATCTGCGTTTTCCCTATATGCACACGTCGTAAAGTACCCTAAAAATGTAGCCTTTAAAGCATAATTTTATGCGATTTTCGCTAGTCTAATAACTTCAAATCCGATTTTACTTTTTTTAACAGTCTCCGTGTATTTCAGAAAAAGACAAATTGAAAATAACAATACCCGGAATGCAATTTCGTTGCTCAACAATTTTCGCATGCCGCTCTGCATCAAAGAAATGACCTTTTGTTTTTGCCCGACACTGAAATTTTCAGCTCCAGGTTACTCTGCATAAAACCTATCGGCACGTGCATTGAGCGGCAGCCAGTGACTTCAAAAGATGACTGAAATCCTTTGATCTTTTGCCAGTCTTATCTAAGGTGGTTGAGCGCATTTTTGTTTGGCTATTCCGGACTGCTTCTTTTGTCTCCAAACATAGTTAAAAGACGATGCCGTTCGTTTTTATGATGGATAATCCTGTTTTAGTGGGAGTAGCATATTCTTGGCTCATTAGTTTGGGACTGCAAGCGTTTTTCGTTAGAAACACCTTTATCTAGAGCTCTGAAGACCCAGATTTTTGGTACTCGGCACAAAGGTAGAAAAAAAAAAAAATTCTTTTGAAATCGAAAAAAAATATTTCCGGTCGCTACGAATTTTTACGGTCGGTCGCGTAAGGGGAAACATTCAATATTTTATTTTTGGCCCTGGCTCTCTGGGATAGGTGTCTAATACATCACATCAATTGATGAATAATCAATTTATATACTGCGGTTCAAAATGTAGGAACTTTCAACACTATAGACATAGTCTGTTGTTCTTAAATTCATCATCGGGTCTCCCTATAATTAATCCGGTAACTAGTTCCCATCGGTTACTATACTGTAGTTCTACAAGTCGAAATTTATCTAATTTAATTCGGCATTTCTGTTGCCTGAACAAATAGTACATCACTTACGATCGATGCAACTACCTCCAACCCAACTTTCTGCAATGGATCGTTTTGAAAAATACATGAAATGTCGTGTTTTGAACAGATTTGCGTGAAAACGGCAAACATTTCGACAAAAGGCCGCCATTTTTAATTAGTGGTATACTTTATTTAACGCAGCAGCGCGGCGTACGCCAGTCAGTAAGAAACTAAACACCGGAAAAGTGAGTTGCGTGAACACGGACCAACACGGTTTACCTTATCCCATCAACACATAGGTCATACATGGGGTGATAGGAAGGGATCTCGGTTTAAAGTCTCATTCGAAAGACACTTTTATCTTGGATCGGATCCGATAGCTCAGTGGTAGAGCGTCCGCTTCGGGACCGGGAGGTCGTGGGTTCGAATCCCGGCCGCGCCATACCAAAGGCGTTATAAATGGTACTAGGAGCTCCCTTGGCTGACGCTCGCCTATAAAGGGTAGTCCTGGGAAGATAAAGTTAAGTCATCGGGTAAGTATAAATTGTTACTGGATACCTTGTTTGTCGCAATAAAAGCTCTACAGAGCTTATGTTGTCTGTTTCTAATATGCGACGTTAAATATAGCTTCTTTATCTTTATCTTTATGACTTCGAGAAAGCATTCGACATCTCCACATGAGCTACTTTAATGTAAGCTATATGGCTAAAGGTTTGGTGGGAAGACACAAAAATGAATAGATTCTTTTCTCTGTGACTGGCAAAAGACTGTAGTAGTAAATTGAGTTACAAATAAGATTGAGCCCCCGTTTTGTCAGGACACCATGCTTGGACTACTGTTGTTCTCGTTGTACATTAACTATTGACTCCGAATTAAGACATTTTGCTGACGGCTGTGTTTTCTACCGTGAAATCAGAGATAATGAAGACATGGTGAAACTTCAGGAGGATATAGACCGTTTAGGATGTTGGGCAAGGAGTTCGGGCATGAAATTCCAACCAGTCAAATGCAATATAATGCAGAATATAAACAAATGGATAACTAGAAAATGTGTTTATGAAACACTATGCCCCCAACTGTATGTTCTAAAGAAGGTTTCGGTTCATCTACATCTTAGGCTGTAACTGTATGCCAAATATTAGGAACACAGCTAACTGGCTCTTCAGAATTTTTGTTCATGAAGTAATTCATATAGCCTCGCCTATGTCCAATAGGTGGAAAAATTCTATCAAAAATTTATGGAATATGCTCAAAAGTTGACCAGGTCATATACACCTTAGTCCAAACCTGCATGCCAAACATAAGGATCCTAGCTTATGTGGTTCTTCAGATATTTTGTTCACAAGCTTGTTCCTATACAAAATGCCTATGTCCGAAAAAGGGCATAACTCAGTCCAAAATTCACTAATGTTTTTCAAAACTTAATAAGATCATCTACACCTCGGGCAATGCCTTCCTTCAAATAATCATGATCCTAGCATAACGGGTTCTTGAGATATTTTGTTCACAAGGTTCCATAGGCTTACAATGCACTGTCAAAAAAGGGGAATAACTCTGTCAAAAATTCACAAATTTTTCTCTAAAGTTTATCAGATCATCTACACGTTAGGCAATGTCATCCTGCAAAAAATCAGGTTCCTAGCATCAGGGGTTCTTGATATATTTTGGTCACAAGGTTCCATGGCTTACAATGCACTAAGTTGAAAAAGGGGCATAACTCGATCA
This sequence comes from Ctena decussata, assembly GCA_963989385.1. Classification (NCBI taxonomy): domain Eukaryota; kingdom Metazoa; phylum Mollusca; class Bivalvia; order Lucinida; family Lucinidae; genus Ctena; species Ctena decussata. The sequence continues at coordinate 24,375,983 of OZ022502.1, forward strand.
AAATTCACGAATTTTTTTTCTCAAAAGTTTATCAGATCATTTACACTTTAGGCACTGCCATCCTGCAAAAAACCAGGTTCCTAGCATTAGGGGTTCTTGATAAATTTTGGTCACAAGGTTCCATAGGCTTACAATGCACTAAGTTGAAAAAGGGGCATAACTCGATCAAAAATTCACGAATTTTTCTCAAAATGTAATCAGGTCATCAACACGTTAGGCAATGTCATCCTGCAAAAAATCATGATCCTAGCCATAGATAAGGGGTTCTTGAGATATTTTGGTCACAAGGCTCCTTAGGCTTACAATGCACTAAGTCGAAAAAGGGGCATAACTCGGTCAAAAATTCACGATTTTTTCTCAAAAGTGAATCAGGTCATCTTCAAGTTAGGCAATGTCATCATGCACAAAATCATGATCCTAGCACCAGGGGTTCTTGAGATATTTTGGTCACAAGGTTCCATAGACTAAGTCAAAAAAGGGGCATAACTCTGGAAATACCTGACCCGCAGAAAAAAGAAAAATACGGGCTTGCTTATTTTTCACGTACATGCCACATATAAAATTTCAAGATCCTAGCATAAGCGGTTCTGGAGTTTCCCAGCTGCCAAAAAGTGTTACGGACGGACAGACGGACGGACGGACAGACGGACGAACAGGCCCAAACTAATATGCCCCCCTCAACCTCTCCGAAGCTGGGGGCATAAAAAGGAGCAATGTTTCCAACAGGCACTCGACGAAAAAATTATGAAATTCTTATTATATTATGAAATGTTAGTCTGTCTCCCACCTCTCTATCAAATTTCAAGTCGATCGGTTGCGATATAAGAAAGTTACTAAATATCCCACTTCGTAGTTTAATAGAGTCATCATTATCTAACGACTCGCATGCATAACCGTCTTTTTTGACGGACGAGGCTTTGCTGAGCACAAGTTGAAAATTTACGGTCAAGTAGTGAAAATGCTCATAACTCTTGAAACCCCGTGGTATATATGGTTCAAATTTTGTATACTTATGTATTTTAACATTGTCCAGCCACCGGCATGCAAAACGGTGACGAAAGTCTAAACAGTATTGCACGACCCACAGGTGTGCACTTTAATCGCTGTGCAAGTCCATCAGTCTGTTTGTCCTTCCGCTGTAGTCAGTGAGTGAAACTGCTCATAACTCTTAACCACATGGTGTAGTTTGATCAAAATATGCATCATTCTACAAGAAATGACCTTCCTTCTGGCACCAGAAACTGATTATTCTACATTCACCACGGTTGTGCACATTACCATCAGTTGATTTTGTTCATAGTTGATCTAACAGAGAGATATATTAAACGTTGAAATAAATCAACTAGTATTAAGATACAAGTATTGTGTACGTTAATATGGTTACTTTTAAGACGTCTTAGTATCTGAAATAAGAATTAAAATATCTTCACTATCATTTGATATGTAAGTTAAATGTTACTTATCACATATGCTACACCTGATGTTTTTAAATGTATCTAAAGTGATATAGATCTATTAGACCTTTTGCATCTGAGTGCATTTGAAATTTGAGATGAAGATTGCTTTCCATTATTACAACCTAGTCATGATTCGAAATATCATATACTTAAAATAATATTAAAATACAATGAGAGCTTCAGATACAGGCATCTTTTTTGTTTTGTTTTGTATTTCTTAATTATCCATGAAGAAAAATAAGTTGTGGTTTTCGGCGAGGCCAGTCTAATGAGTAACACAACATACAGTGTATGCTTTACAGAAAATGAACTGGACTTATCCTAGACCTAGACATACCATTACCCTGGGATCAGATGTGAATCTAGTAGATTGAATTTGTATATGCTGTAAAATTCTAAAACTTGGGACACCTAAAATCTCCGTAATTGTTCTAAAATGGGACAGCTTCCTTTTACAAGGCAGTACTACGTCTGAAAAAGCAATCAGTGTAGACCCTGACCAGACTGCTCTTGAGCAGTCTGATCTGGGTCCGCACTGTTTGCTCAGACCTATCTATCCCAATACTTAGATTTTTTGGTTCAAGGTCGGAGTGTCATGAAACGATACATATAAACTAGTGTACAGGAATGGATTTTAAAGTTTTCCTGCTACTTTTTATCATAACAACAACAAGTAAGTTTACAAAGGTGTGTGTGTGTGTGTGTGTGTGTGTGTGTGTGTGTGTGTGTTTACTCATTAACTAGTAAATAAGACGCTCTGGCAATGATTGGCCAACAACAAGTTTACAAAGGCTCTCTCTCTCTCTCTCTCTCTCTCTGTTTACTCATTAACTAGTAAATAAGACGCTTTGGCAATGATTAGCTAACCACTTGAAAAAGGACTTTTTGAAATTTTCTCTTTAAAGGGGAGTTAATGCCCATATAATATGAGATATATATTTAAAGTCTGAACAATACTGGCTGTTAAAAAATAAAATAAATGAAAAAAATATGATTTTAAAGAAAAGAGAGAAAAGAAACAACAACAACAAAAAAAAAAAAAAACAATCAAGCGTAAAAGTGTAAAACTTCAAAGATCAGACGATATTCTGATGATAAAAAAGAAAGAAGAAGAAGAAGAAAAAAGAGGGCCTCAAGACTAAATCAATCACCTCAGTAACTAGAACGATTTTTTTTGCTGAGCTCTTATATTCTAGCGCTTCCAATAAAAAAGCACCGGAAAGCTAATTTGGCATTGCCGGAAAAAGAGCAAGGCCTGCCAAAAGTTATCAATTGAACAGCGTTGGCAGTACTTGAGTACCCGATGCTACATACCAGGTTTCAAGGCCATCCGTTAATTTGTTCTGGAGTAGAAATATTTTAAAGGTTTTACCATTTATGGACATAGCGGCCTTGTTGGTCATGAAACATGGACCACTTGAACAAATTTTCGTTTCTACAAGCCCTGGAGGCTCAATTTGACATTTAATTACACTGGCATACGCAGTTTGCAAATTCAAATATTTTCGATTATTGCGCTTTAAAGGTTAATATTTCGGATAAGCTGACTTTTTGTTTATTTCAGACGCAGCACCATTCGATGGACGTAGAGCCCCTGTGGAGACAGGCGTGAGAAGCTATGCGCCAGCTGTTAGAAGCTCGAAGGCTGCATGCGCTACGGGAAAATGTCTCTTCTACTGTATGCTGCTGAATTACAAGTTCGATATGTGTACCCCGGAAGGATTATGCGCTTGTTTTGTCCAGGTGAACCCTAAGTAAGTGTTTCGATTTCCGTGTAGACTATACTTCGGTTCTAAGTTTCAACACTTACTCATTTAATTTTCAAACGAAAAAATTGACAATCAGCTCGTCACAAAATTGCGTCACAAAATTCATAAACTGTCTTGAACGGCCGAATAATAATAATAATAATAATAATAATAATAATAATAATGTTAATAGAAATAATAATAATAACAAAAGTTAATAATACATAATACAGGCATGCAGCTGTCAACACGAAGTGTACATCTGTATACATGCAACGATTTGAACATATTATTGATTATTTTCAGGACGTCTGTAGCTTCGTTATTTGCATTAGCAGTTTTTGTCTAGATCGCATAATAACAACGGACAAAATCTCATGTTTCAAAAGATAATAATTTTATGTTTCAAAAAAAATAAAAAATAATAAAATAATAATCTCGAGTCGAATGAGAGAATCATCTGTATCTCAAGTCTTTAAAAGCCGCTGCTGTTATCATAACGTTATCCCGTACTAATGTCATTTGTACGAAATGCCAGCTTGTACGAAATGCCAGCATTTCGTGAAGAGAAGCCAGTTACAGCGGTCGTTCTTGTTTTTCGAACTGTCCTGGTAAATGGCTTCATTTCCTAAAACTATGACAGTTGCTTCAAACAAATGACACTATTAGTACGGGGTAGCTGCTTTTTTGGTGACATTAAAATCGGCCTTGTTAGACAGGAAAAAAGAGCTAATTTTCTTATTTTGTCCGAGATTAATAGAATCTATGATGCGGCTGAGGCCGAGACAAGGAAATCTGAGGCTCGTTTTCAAATTATTTAGTCTTATGCGAGGGTTGTCGAGCATTCGAGTTAAATAATTTGAAAATGAGCCTGAGATTTTCTTGTCGAGGCTTGAACCCCATCGTTAATTATTTTCTCACCAATAATATTTTATAGAACAAAATATTCATGGAATACCTCGACTTATTGTTGAAACGATTCCTATAAACTTCAAGCTAATTTTCTAATAATTCCAACTCAATTTTCTACTGCTAATTTAGCGCAGTTTCATTGGTCAAGAGCGTTTATACTTCGATAAATCCCCTGAACCAGAAATCGGGCTTGGAGCTACTTGGACTATTTTCTTTGCGGCAGTTTCTAAAATACTCGGTAAAGCTGACATTTTTAGGATTGAAATAACCCAGTTGGAATTATAAGAAATGAATTTTATTTTTGTGGATTTTATGGATGTGTAAACGCCGGCGAATCACTCACAAACTTTACATAAAGCCCTTCGGGCTTTATTCAGTTTGTGAGTGATTCGCCGGCGTTTACACATCGATAAAATCCACAAAAATAAAATTCATTCCTTTGATAGTTCCGAACTGTGTGTTAATGTCATATTGTGCATGTATTTTTCATGACTGGCAGCTAATCAGCTACAGTGACACCTCGTGCACATCAATGGCTGTCAATTTCATTTTGCGTGCACTTTGCATGACAGGTAGCAGGAACTTAATTTGTTGAATTTAAGTGTGTAATCAATTGGACTGTTCTATATAGCAATGATTGACATTTTGAGACAGCTTTCTGAGCCTAGGCTGAGATAGCAGGCCAAGATAGAAAAATCCCAGACAGCTGTAGAAAGGGATATTCTTTTCTCACCCATTGGACAAGAATACCCCTTTCTAGAGCTGTCTGAGATTTTTCTATCTCGGCCTGCTATCTCAGCCTAGGCTCAGAAAGCTGTCTCAAAATGTCAGTCATTGATATATAGGACAACCCAATTAACCACGCACTTAAATTCAACAAAGCCACTTTCAGCTACCTGTCATGTAAATTTCATGCGAAATAAAATTGACAGCCATTGATGTGTGTGAGGTGTCACTGTAGATTTCTGATTAGCTGTCAGTCATGAAAAATGCATGCACAAAGTGAAATTAACACACCTCAGAACTATAAATAGAAAATTAGCTTGAAGTTTATAGGAATGTCTTCAACAAGAAGGTATTCAGTGAATATTCTGTTCTATAAAATATAATGGGTGAGAAAAATAATCAATGATGGGGTTGAAGCCTCAACAAGGAAATCATAGACTCATTTACAGATTATATAGTCTAATGCTCGGCAAGCCTCGCATAAGACTAAATGATCTGAAACTGGCCTGAGATTTCCTTGTCTCGACCTCAACCCCATCATAGATTCTGTTAGTCCATTGGGTGTGAATATTCTCTCTTGAAACATAAGGTATTTACCGTTATAAGCACGTGATTGTGACATACTTTCACCACCTTGATTAGTAATAGAGTGAAATACCAGTGTTAGACAGTAAAGACAAAACAATGCTGCATAATGAAAAGCTCTCAGCGTATGTGTTGAAATTTTGTCATGTTGACGAAATTTCAATGCGCACCTGCTTATTAACGTATAGGTGGGTACGCCTAAGTTTCCTTTGCGGTGGGGCGCCTTTCGTTTGTTCTATCTAGTTTTCTTCTGTTTCTTTTCGCTGGAACACGACTCAGTATCTATAGACTGAACTACTGTGTCAATTAGTCTTTAAAAGATGGCAGCCAAACAAACAATTGTATGGGGTTTCTTTTTTTTTTATTTTACAGATGGTTTTGAGGCTACATCGCACACGGATCATATCAGCTGACTTAACTGGTCGGACAATAAAACTTGTGTACCAGGGGCGTAACTAGGGGCAATTTCATAATACGCACAACCATGTTTTATGCTCTACTTCTTGAAAGGAAAGCTAGTATTTCAGCCACTTTGGTAATTGGTATTGAAATCTCGTCTAATTTATAAAAGTTCAGCATGCAAATATGCAGGTGCGTTTTGAAATTTTGTAAATTTTGACAAAATTTCAATACGCACTTGCGTATTTGCCGTATAGGTAGCTACGCCATTGTGTACTACATAAAAAGAAGTTTTATATTACCGTAGTTTTGTGCATACTGTTAATGCAAACATTATGTTATGTTTTCACCTGACTAAAATTCCAATGAGTGACATAGAGTGTCTTTGAGTCATTGCACCGCCATAGACTTATATGAGCCGCGACACGAGAAAACCAACAATGTGGCTGTGCGCCCAACGCAGACTCAGATCAGCCTGGGTGTCCGCCCAGTCTGATCAGAATCCTCGCTTTGCGCTTAAAGGGTAGCTAAGGGACTAAGCTACCTTCATGCGGACAGCGAAGACTCTGGTCAGACTGGGCGGATGCCCAGGCTGATCTGAGTCTGCGCTGGGCGCACAACCACATTGTTGGTTTTGTCGTGTCGCGGCTCATATTATGTTTGATAACTGAAACAAGTTATATTGTATAACCTGAGTATCGAAATTGACTTCGCTTAGAAACTTAGCTAATACATGTTATTTTTTATGAATTAATTTAAGTCTTACGTTTTTGCATGATAACTATGAAAAGCTGGTCCTCAATTCCGTCCTTCTAAATAGATATACATGAAGGCTGTTGAATAGTAACAAAACACAAGAAAACCTATGCAAGTGTACGTATGAGAGTTGGATATTATTAGGCTACCACTAAATTGTTGACATTTTCTAGAAATGTCTACTAGACTTTGAGGCCATCGTATGGCTATGCATTCTGGGTCTATTATGTCGAAAGACTTTAGAAGAAACGAGTTTGGTTACTCGGCATATTTGCTTTTCAAAACAGAGAGGCGCGGGTATTAGAACATGGTCGTTTATTAGAATTAAGTATGTACCATTGTAAAAACAGGCGGGATACGGGTGTCAGCTGAATGAATCGTCTTAAGATTATCTGATTCTTACAAAAAATATTAACATCATATCTCTGCAGTAGGAAATCAAACGATATGAGAATATGTATTGGTATGTTATCCACTGAATTACAGCAACGTCATATGATAAAGCGGTATTAACCAATCTGTTCAAACCTTACGATTTCGTAAACTAAAAACATGCAAAGCCATAACGATATTGTTGCATTTACAAATGAAATACCCGCAACAGCACTGCCACGTTTGTTAATTAAAAATGAAAAGCTTTTGTGATGCAAAAGCTTCCAAAAGCTTCCTCACATTTTTTTCAGCAAAAATACGAGAACTGTTGACTTTATGTGTAATAGAACATTTAACGGGCCCTTGACTAATGGTTTCATTAAAATGCTTTAAACTACTATACACTTCTTTTTTGCTTGGTGTCTTTGGTGTGCCTTCTCCTCGACCTAGTCTACCAATTGATCGCATGTCACGCAGAGGGGGCCGTTGCTCGATCCCAACGGGTGACACATGTCTAATCAATTTCAAAAGCAGTATGCGGGTTGCGGTTGATACTGCGATGTCGCTGAAGTTCGGCGGTGGCTTCTCTCTTACCAGACCGGCAAAACTTCATGTGCACACGAAAATAGGTAATGTGCACCATCAGTGTTACAAGGGGGAACAACTTGAATTCCTGTTTCCTTCTCTGTAGGATTGTAGCTCTTCAAATGGGATCCACTCTTCAAGCAAAGAATTTGATCCTCTTTCATGTTTTGGTATTGACTGATTTACTACTTTTTAAGCTTTAAATACCAACCCCGGCTCTCCCCCAATTTCGTAAAACGCAACGTCCCCAGCGCGTTTAAAAAGGATTAATTAATACGGTATAGATTTAAATGAGATTGCAGATGTCCGGTTACAGCCTAATCCAATATCTGTTATAAAATAGAGGTGAGCGTTCTTAGGTACATGGTCACTAAATAATGTCTTTCAGTGAAATAAATTCCTTAATTTTCGACGGTAATGTTGAGGATTCAAGGAAATAATAAAGCTGCTTCCGTTTGTAATGATTTCGTATCACATCTCGACAACGAAGTTTCAGTGACCGTGGATTGTCGAGACACTGGCATAAATAGGCATGCTCGGCATCATGTAGGGATTTATCACGGGATGCAACCAGTGTGTCTCTCGTATACGGAAATCCACACTCTATCAACAGAGGTCCCAGAAAATTCAAAGCATACACGGCTGAATCAAACAAAGAATGTTCTTCACAGTCAATGATGTACTCTCCGGTTATATCTCTGGCGAATTTTGTTTCTTCCAACCGTTCATCAAGTTCTATAGCCAATGCAACAGCATCTTTATTAAGGCTTGTTGACGGATTTTCATTCAGGAACATCTCAGTAGTTTCTCTAATTCCTTTGAAGAGAATTTTTTTCGACAGAAGGTGTACCAATGACGTGCTTCCTTTGTCGTCCACGATATCCACATCTGCCCCAAGATCTAACAGTACTCTTACCTCACATAGATCAATTTGATGATTAGGTCCTACACACGAATGTACACGTGTCATTCCGTTTCTGTACTTGATATTCATAGCACCATGAATATGAGTTTCTCTTAGACGAGACATTATTTCTTCTTTAAATTCATCGTTAAATGTTTTCAATAAAAGGAATAATCTACTATGGGGATGAAATGCTTGATCATTGAAACGAGTCATTCCATGTTTATGAAGAATGTCTGCACAAGAGTTTCGTTTCAGAGCACTGCAAATCTCCGAAAACTGAAACCTTCTCATATCATTAAACGTATACAGTGGTAGAATGCTATTTAGAACGTTTGTTTGATTGTACATAATTGCTGACACACAACAATCTCCCAGAAATGCATTTGATCCACACACTTGAACGCATTTCTGCACATATTGCATCAAATCGCCTTGTATTTCTTTAAATTCATGCTTAAATGTCATTTCAAAAGCTTTGTTAATATTTACGTACCGAACAAACGGATTAAGAACTGATTTCAGCAATTCTCTGTTTCTTTTTCTTATACAATACAGAGGCACAGAGACCAGTTCAGTCTTTATCCTCTTTTTGTCTTCACTGGATCTGTAAGCATACAGTAAATTTATTGCTATGACTGGCTGATAGGTACACGTAGATATAGTAGCCTGGAACAAACTAACCACATTCACCCTCTCTCGAATCACTGCAATACGGTACGGATTTAATCTAAATAATCCTCCAAACACTTCTCTATAATTGTTTAAGTAGTCTTTTATTGCAAGTTCTGTTCCAACAGCTGCAGCTATATGTATAGCATAGATACTGCTTTCTCGTGTGAACTTTTCAGGTACATTACCAACATGTGGACATTCACCTTTAACAATACTGTTCACTATCTTATTGTACATGGTTTTATTGATTTCTCCTGTCTTTGACATATAGTCTAAATATTCATTCTCAAAGCCACAGCCGCAACAGCAGTGTGAATAAGCCGAGCGGTAGAAAACTGTTAAGAAAGAAAACTTGCATACCACATAATTAAAGTCGGGAATGAAGTGGTTTGTGACCAGATTCCTAAATATATCCTTAACATCCATTCCGCAAAATCTAACATAAATCAGAGTTACTAATACAATGCTTGAATATATTACAGAATTGTGTATGCATCTCAACCGTGAATTGAAACCACCTGAAATGAAGCGTGTGAATGATCAATAATGACTACATTATGATTACTTGTGTGTAAAGATGTAAACTTTAAGGTATACATCCGCATATATCTTTACAAGCTGAAACTTAGGTTACGAAAAATTAAATCTGATGTATGACAATTAAAAGTACGTATATTTACCAAATTTATGACTTACAAGGATATCTGATAGTAGAACTCATGAAAACATATATAGAGAAAGAAATCGCAGACCGCGATTCCACAAAATGACCTAGACGGGATTTGTCCGGCAATCACAGTTATTCGTGCATAATGGAAAAAGATAGACAATTACCAGGAATCAATACAATCAAATCCCATATCGCGTCCTCAAAACTAAAATGGAAACAAGCACCCAGTCACTGACACTAAACAAACAAAAGTTCTCGAAAGACATGAACGGTAAACCGAATGAACAGCTCTCTCCCAAACAGGTGGTTAACCAGCTACCCTAATTGAAAACAGCAGCAACATCTATCCACATATTTCTTCGTTGTAGTTGGGACGTTGACTAAACTCGAGTTCACTCACTCACTCTCGAAATCTATGTAATTTGTTTATTCCCGCAAGGGTCCGTGATTGGTAAATAAAAAGTATTCTATTCTATTCTATTCTATTCTATTCTGGAAGCACGAACAATTACATGACAATGGTTGACAGATTGATTGTTTTGGGTTTAACGACCCTTTGAGACAGTATTACAGTCTATATCGGGCCGTCTCTCCCAGAGAGAGGGAGAAAGAAAAGAGAAATGATAGACATGAGAATGAAATGTCCAAACAACCCCCACCCGCACCTACTGCAAGCACAGTGGGCCCCTGCCCTACTATCTGCCAAAACAGTAGGACGCCTTGGCACTGGAAGTTACACGCAGCACCATCGCACCACCAAACCACCCCCACAATGGTTGACAGAAAACTGCCCACGTTTCTCCTGAACGTTCGTGCTGACTCTCTGACAATATTTCTCAAGACACGGACATATGATAATCATGTACAGTGCGTGTAGCTGCTTTTACGTTTGAAACATTTAAAATAAATTAAAAGAATGGAAGTTTTTACAAATGAGTCGCAATATGACAAAACCTACAAAGAGGTATGCGCGCCCAGCGAAGACTCATATCAGCCTGGGCATCCGCATAGTCTGAACAGAGTCTTCGATGTGTGCTTAAAGAGTAGCTAAGGGTCTACGCTACCTCCATGCAGACAGCAAAGACACTGATCGGACTGGGCAAATATACATTTGTCAATGTGTATTGTATACATGGTGTCAATATCTATTAATAGGCTTCGCCCGCATTTTGTAACTCAGATAATTAACACAGGATACAGACACAGATAATTTTATCAGAAAAGCCATGATAAAATGTACTACTTCAAGTGGAATCAATTTTCATGAATATTTAAAATAAATTGACGCACTAAGATGCTTGTGCTTCACAATATTATCATTTGTAGAATAACTATTCATCATTATGCGCTAAATATAAGGCAAAATTATTTACACAATTTAACAACGCTCAATATTTGGAAAATCTGGAAAATCCCATTGCATTCCTAACCAATCTCCTACTTACATCGACAGTTCCGAAAGACCTCGAAACAGAGGCGTGATCAGGTGCTCCCGAGTAGTAAGCATCACCTGCCTATTATAATGCACCCGCCATATCTATGTATCTGTGGAATAAGTCTGTGAAAATGAACGCATTAACATTTGCAACGTGGCAGACGGAATGGGGTGTATGCAGCATTGCAAATGAGCCGCAACACGACAAAACCAACAATGTGGCATGTGCACCCATCGAAGACTCAGGTTAGCCTGGGAAGCCAGTTCAAGCCACCCATTGTGATCAGAGTCTTTGTTGTGTGCTTTAAGAGTAGCTAAGGGGCTAATCTGTCTCCATGCGGACAGCGTATACTGATCAGACTTGGCGGATGCCCAGGCTAATCTGAGTCTTAGCTGGGCGCACATACCCCTTTGTCGACTTTATCATGTCGCGGCTCGAATACTTAGCTGTTATACGAGGAGCCCCAGTGCAACACTAATGATGATAATAGTAATAATAATAATAATAATAATAATATTTGATAAAAACATGTAAACAGATGTTTTGAACTAAGGAAGCTGTTTGTTCGTAATGCGACGTTTACACAGGTGAGAGCGCACATGAATCAACACTTATTTTGCAGCTGGAGCAAAATTAAATTGAGGCTGGATCTGCGTTAGTCCGGTTTAAGGGCGAGGGTTGTCGACCACAAACCGGTTAACCCCCCCACCCCCTCCTCCAGTAATTTCAATATTTCATTACTTGCCGTCCCAAGTCGGATTTTCTGTTTTGGGTCTTCTCGGTTGTTTTATGCGTTGTTTGTTGCTATGTCTGTTATTGATAATAATTGTTTGTGATGTTAGCCCAGTGACTACTTACATTGGAAACGGCTGTTCACATGGCTGCCGCTGGTGATGTCTTGAGTGGTGACTAATTTTGTGTTGTCTTTTCCCACATGGTGTCTTGAGTGGGATCTTGGATTGAATTGTGTCAGCTTCTAAGAATTTTCCTTCTTATCTTTACTTAAGCCTCGCCTCCTACTTCTCCTGCTTCATCGTTCAAGGTCCCTCCTTATGTGGGTCATCTTTATTGTCATTCTGTCTCTGTAGCCCTGTATTCAGCCGAGGAGGGTGAGGGTGAAGTTTTGGGCCCAGTAAAACCGGTTTAAACCCCCAGTAGTTATTACTGACCGTCCCAAGGCGGTACTTTCGTTGCGGTTGCATTTGTTTTATGTTCGGTGCTGTTTCATTTATTGTGTTCTCATTTTAACCGTTCTACAAGTTTAGCTTTTGAAAAAGCTTGAGAGTTTATTCCTTAGCGATGAATGGTTTAAACATATTTTATTTCAAAGAATCAAACATTCATGGCAGTAACAATATTGTTATATGTATATAAACATAATAGGATTAGAACGGAAGCAATTGCTTATTTAGTTCCTCTCCTAACCATGTCAAATGACAGATATAAATGGCAGAAATCAATGTTCAACAGTACATATTGGTTAAGTATAGACAAAAATTCAAACGTCTAACACAAAAATGAGATATGCAAAGATATTTTAACAAGAGGACAGAAATATATATCTTCTACAAGGAGACAAGTACGTTAGAAAGATATAAAGAAAAAGATAGAAAATAAATATATGCGAGAAACAAAAAGAAGAAAATAGCATATATGAGAAGAAGATCAAAAGAGAAAGAGAGCCAGGATAATAATGTCATGTTTCATTTCGTATTTTAATATAAGTATCAGAGAAAAAAGGAAAAATACATATTGATTAAATCATAAAAAGAGTTAAATAACCATAACTATATTCTGGAGCAGGGATTGGGAATAGTGGGCAGAGGCATCACGCATCCATCTACCAGTAGTCCTTCTTGAGAAACTATCATATCTGCACGTGATTAGTTTCTATATGAATATTTGAGACAAACAAACAGTTAAAAGCGTTTACTAGACTGGATGTACTTGTGTACAGCTTCAAATACAATTTCATTTGTGTCATACGAAAGCGATTCTTCACCGCACAAAAGTACATCCAAAGTAATATTACAAAACTGAGAGACAATCTGATATAGTTCGATTCGTTGTTTGCGATATAAGCGACAGTTTAAGAAGAAATGTTGAGCATTTTCAATGGAGCCAGAATTACATCTACAGAGAGGGTTATCCAAAATATTCTTTAGAAATAGATCGTAGTTTAAAGAACTGCATCCTGTCCTAAGGCGTGTGTGTATGATTTGGTTCCATCTAGTTCCAGAATAGTAATATCTTGGGATTACTTTTTTATCTTGATTTATTTGTCGTTTGAAAGACCATAAAGAATCTGCACTTCTGTTAACATAAGGAAGACTATTCCAATCTCTTATTACCGAAGGCAAAAATGAGTTGTAGTATAAGGCAGTTCTAGAGTCAACGGTTTGTATATCGTTTGCATTTCTTAAATTATATCTTGAAAAATTACTAATTAAAGGTGGAACGAGAGATGAAAGATAAGGCGGAGTTAAGTGATTATACATTTTGTAGAACAAAGCTAGTTTATGCTTTTTACGTCGAGTTTCCAAAGGTTCCCAGCCAGTTTCTTCATATAGTTTTTGAATAGAAATTAGTTTTGTTGCACCTGTAGAAATTCGTGCGGCCTCAAGTTGTATATTTTCAAGTTCTTGTTTATCGTGTTGCGTACAATTATCCCATATGGTATCAGCGTATTCTATAACAGGACGTATAAATGAAGTATATATCGTTTCTAATGAATTCCTATCAAGTGTGAATTTAAGTTTTCTCATTACGTTGATTCTTACCCAAGCTTTTTCTTTGATATAGTTTATATGGTCATGCCAAGAACAGTCACCTGAAAGTACAACGCCTAAATAGGTGGCAACTCAGCTAGCTCAGCTAGCGATGAATCTATAGGGCGCAAGTGGTAAAGTAGAAAATTGGCAGCAATACGGGTTAGTTTTATTGTTTTCTTTTTCTTTGTTGAAGCTATTGATAAGTGGTGACTTTGATAGCTTTTTCTTTTCCCACTAAGACCCTGCAGCAGGGTGCGCCAAATGAAGAAGTACCGGGAAGTAGTGTTAGATGACCTGTACTGTTTAGTAATGGCTCTTCGTAAGTGGGCTGTTCTCTCTGGTAAGTGCTTGTATTAGGTTAGATTCTTGTATTAGGCGAGATGAAGTGTTTTTACAGCTCATGTCTTAGCAATGCTGGAAGGGAGTCTGCAGCTGGGTGCGCCAAACTATGGGAGCAAAACCGGTAAATAGTGGAACCTGTATTTAGCGTTAATCAATCAGAACTTGTTATTGATCTGTACTGTTAAGTGATAACTGAACTTTCAGGTAACTGTTTGTATAGGGTGAGATAAAGTGTTTTAAGATATATGCTATAAAGTTCATGCATTAGCGATGCTGGCGAGAACCCTATAGCAGGGTGTGCCACATGTAGAAGTACCGGGAAATAGTGGGACCTGTATTTTAGCAAAAGGAAACGGCGTACAAATCGAGTACGAATTCCTATCCCAATAATAAAAATAGAAAATAGGTAAAAATAATTGTTAAATGTTTTTCGTATAATTTGCTTAGTCTGTTGTAACCCTTCATTTAGTTCAATAAAGATAGCTGAGTTGCCACCTATTTGGGAAAGAGCTGCTGACTCGGCTTATCACTTGTAATTTATTGTTTGTCGGGATGTCTTTGTCAGTCTTTCCCTTTGATGTTGGGGATAGGGTTTGGGATCTGATTCAGTCAGTTCCTGAAGTGTAGTAACTCTTTAAATTTGCTTTCTGTTTTAATATCAAATGGCGTGTATTGTTTTTCCCTACTGAGTGCAAATCTGCTATTCAGATTCATACTTACGCAGCATAAATGAGCCGCGACACGAGAAAACCGCGTGTCGCGGCTCATATGTGGGAACTTTTGTTATCAGTACGATGGACGGGAATGGCCCCAGACCCATAAAGTGTTTAAGATGGCGATAATCACTCATCTAATGTTGAAAACACAACAGAATTTCCCAAAACTTAGCAGATGTCTTGTTAATGTTGTTTTTCACCATTCTAAATTCCAAAATGCGTGACTTGTCAATGTTAAAAAGGATTTGTATAAGAACATACAAAAGGGCAATTTGTAACTCTCAGCAAACTCTCGCGATTGCGATATTTCTAGTAATTCTGACATGAACTGGGTTCGAGGTTATAAAACTTAGGAATAATCTCAAACTCAAAATAAAGCACACTGATTGGCTGCTTCCGAGCATGTGCTCGGAAGCAGCCAATCAGTGTGCTTTATTTTGAGTTTGAGAATGTACTCAAGTTTTATAACCCCGGGGCCTGGAACATAGCAGCAGTCAATTGTCTACTAGTACATGTGGTTGTTACAGGTAGTATGTGTGGTCGTTAGTAAGTGCAAAAAGATTAACTTTTTTATAACCATGTTGGTGCCACTCTACTGGGGACATGGCGTTACAGAAGTAAATTTAGAACTATGGACTCGATAAGGGCACTTCTTTTTTTACAAATCTGTTCATGCAAAATACTAGACGAGAAATTATGGCACATGCCACCTTGTTGGTTTTGTCGTGTGGCGGCTCAAATTACTGAGAAAAGCACTGTACGATATTTGTAGCACAACATTTCAGTATATCTTAACTTAGGATAAAACACTCCTTAAGTCTTTGTAAAACGTTAACATAAAATTCTGGCTATTAATTCATTTAAAATTTTAATTCTTCCGAAATTGTTTCATTTAATATATTTTGTTTTTGATACACTTACAATTAAAGTACATTTTATACACATACAATCTATGTGCCTATCAATATATCATTAAAGGGGCCACTGATGATAAGAGGCGTTAATATGGTTTAACTTCAGCATTGGGGCGTTTAAAGAGTATACGTAGGACAAGGGCCGACTGTGTTTGCAGTAGGTGGGGTGGCTGTTTAGATAGTTTTTTTCTCTCTCTCGTCAGATCTACATGTATCACTATATAGACCGAAATACTATCTGAAAATGCCATTAAACAACAACAACAAAAAAAAAAAAAAAAAAAAAAAAAAAAAAACAATGAAAGTTTAGATCCTGTTGCGGCGAGGCAAAAATAGCTGACTCAACTCACATTCCGTCACATTCGGAACGCCGCTCGGCCAATGCTAATGATTCGCGGAATTGACCGAGCGGTGTTCCGAATGGTTCCACCAATTACCGCGCTCCGACTTCAGCAAAAGTCTATTTTCAAAATGACTTTAAAGAATCCAGCGCTTTAAATGAAACCTGTACCAATATGAATAACGGGGTGACCTTACTACGGCCGCCACAGGGAGCTAATACTAGCTGAGGTTTTGTTTTTCATATTTTAGTTTGAATCTTCTTATGACATGGTGAGAATGCAGACTTCTAGAAGAGCAAATTGTTCCCTATAAGAGCTGACCCACAAACTGAAAAAAGGAGACAATAGTAAAAATGGCTAAGATGTGTCCTCTGAAAGTGTACCATTTCACATGAAGCTTTTTTGATAATTACAGTAATACCGTATTAATGCTATATAACGCTCTGGGGGCGTTGCATTTTACGAAAGTTATTTAGAGCTTAAAGTGTAGTCACCAAACCACTGTCAAAATACCTCTTAAACAGTATTAAGGTGAATGGGTATACTTTCAGAGTAAGCAACTCTGCTATTTTTGTTCCCTTCTGAGTTGGGGTCAACTCTTAAAGGAAAGAATTTGCTCCTATAGGAGCAAATTCTTTCATTTAAGAGTAGATCTTATGTTAACAAGCTACCTCATCCAGGAAAGCAAACAAGACTTTAAGCCAGTTAATATAACATTATTTTAGGAAAAGAGGCAGGGGGCGTTTATTAGAGCAGGGGCGTTTATTAGGATTAATATATTGCCTAGCATAAGATGTTCTGATATTTCGAGTGTTTACGGTACTAGCTAAAGTACAGGAAAATAATTTTAAATCAGCTAAATCACGCGGAAAGGCAGCTGGCAGCATTTGCAAATAGCGAAGACCCAGATCAGCCTGTGCAGTCTGATCAGAGTCTTCCTTGTTCCGTTCACGTGAAGAATATGTGGACCCTGGCAAAGGTTCTGATCAATATGGGTAGAAAACTGGCCCAAAAGCATGGATTAATTTCAGAATTTGACGTTCGTATGATATGACCAACGTGAGGTCTCTGCTCATACGGCGCATCTCTAACCATTGTTTTTCTGCTTCAAAATCAAAGTACATTATACAGTCATTAAAGTGAGGACGTTACACACTTAAATCTTAATTGTATAATAAGTAGCCACTCGTAGGTTGGAATCTTCGCAGTTAAGAGCCTGAAGCAAGCATAATGAGCGAAGGGTCTTAATTGCGAAGATTTCTCTTTGTGGACTCTTAACGGCTAAATGTTTGCCCCAGTTAATAATCTTATCCTGACATTTTAGGTCTTTACTAGATTCAATGATGAAGATGGTCTTTATGAATAAAAGTGACCTGTCTACACCAATAAATCTACTGAAAGATTGAAATTTCCAATGATCTGATTGGTTTATTATCTACTGGGCAAACACTAAAATACTCGTACTGTCAGTTGTTAACTTTGGCAATGTCCTTATCAATAGGCGTAAAAATCGTGGCTCGGGAGTATGGACTGATGTTAGTATTTACCTGACGTCAGGTCCCTACTCACGTGGCGCATCTCTTACCATTTGTTTCTGTTTCTGAATCAACGTACATATGAGCCGCGACACGACAAAACCAATAAAGTGGCATGTGTGCCCAGCGATGGCTCCGATCAACATGGGCACCCGCCCATTCTGATCAGAGTCTTCGCTGTGTGCTTAACGGGTAGATAAGGGTGTAAGCTACCTCCATGCAGACAGCGAAGACTCTGATCAGACTGGACAGATGTCCAGGCAAATCTGAGTTTTCGCTGGGCGCACATGCCACTTTGTTGGTTTTGTCGTGTCGCGGCTCATAAACAGTCATTATTTCGAAGACGTTACATACTTAAATCTTATTAAAACAATGGATTCGAAAGTCGTCATCAAAGACAGGATTAACATATGATAAGTAGCCACTTGAATATTACTAATTTCATTAAAAGCCGACAGGCAACAATACGCAAGTCAACATTGAAATGTAAAAAGCTCCTATAGTTTTATAAGCAGGTGCTTTATTGTGTCTTGTCTATCCCATAACCTTAGAATGTCGCTGTGGCACTGTTATGAACCATTTGGCAATCACGATCCATTTGGCAATTTTTCAGCATTCCCAATTGGGGCACTCCATTTTAAAATCGACGGTCCCGTCTCTTGTGCCAGAACGGGAGAACGGGGAAAAACTTTCACGGGAAAGAAACTTTCAGACTTAATTAATTAGTGTGAAGACGAGTGCGTTAGAAATCATACGAAAACTGTATAGCTGATAATAATCGGCTTAAATTCGGTTGCTAAATACCGGAATATTCAAAAACACCGGAATATACCAAACCACACCGGAATACACCCCAAATATACATTGTTATTTACCAAAATACACTTTGATATTGAGATATACTTAATACTATAAAAAACTGTTGTTATTTAGCAAATACTGCATGTATATGCTAGCAAGTGATTGACCCAACCCAGCTTGCAATCTGCAAAATGATACCCCATACGTTAGTATAGCTCTTTTCCGATCCAAAAATAGCAAACTATGAGATAGGAATAGTGCTTATTATACCTATTCTGGTAATATTAAAGTGTAATTTAATAACAATAACGTATGTTTCAGTGTATTGCGGTAGCAAGGTGTATTCCGGTATTTCTAGTATCCCTGCTTTTTTTTAAGGAAATTTACCCCTCCGACTAGCATTGAACCGTACTTGTAAGGCTGAAACTTTGATAACAGCGAACATTCTATTTCAACAACCAAAACTTTTATTAAAACTAAATCCCGGTTCCGCCGTCACTACCATGGCAACTCATGAATACCTTTTTAAAGGATTAAACAGTTCAGTAGCTATAGGATGGGGAACTTAAGTAAAGATCTCATTTGACAAATATAGCTACACTGTTGACTAGTACCCTGAAGTCCAAAGGCTTGTTTCGAGATATGTTGGTGAGACAGGATCGCTCAATATATGCAGTTTGACACCAGCATAATACCTGTGAACGCCAGTCTGATTCCAGCCTGCTTAGAAACACTCACCATACTTCCCAGAAACATGTCATGGAAAACCGGTCTAATACCTACCTGCTCAGAAACACTCTCCGCACTACTTAGAAACTTGTTGATGAACACACGCCTAATACCTGCCTGCTGAGACACCCTCAACTCACTACCTAGCATCATATCGTTGAACACCGGTCTAATACCTACCTGCTCAGACACTCTCCGCATTACTCAGAAACTTGATGATGAACACCCGCTAATACCTACCTGCTTAGACACCCTCATTTCACTACCTAGTATCATATCCTTGAACACCGGTCCAATACTTGCCTGCTCAGACACACTCTCCGCAGTCCGCACTATTTAGAAACTTTTTGATGAACACCTGCTTATACCTACCTCCTAAGACACTCTCATCCCACTACATAGGATCATATCGTTGAACACCAGTCTTATACCTACCAGCTCAGACCCACTCTCTGCACTACTTAGAAACTTGTTAATGAATACCGGCCTAATACCTGCCTGCTTAGACACCCTAAACTCACTACCTAGTATCATATCGTTGAACATCAGTCTAATACCTACCTGCTCAGACACTCTCCGCACTACTCAGAAACTTGTTGATGAACACCGGCTAATAACTACCTGCTGAGACACCCTCATTTCACTACCTAGTATCATATCCTTGAACACCGGTCCAATACTTGCCTGCTCAGACACACTCTCCGCACTATTTAGAAACTTGTTGATGAACACCTGCCTAATACCTACCTCCTGAGACACTCTCATCCCACTACTTAGGATCATATCGTTGAACACAAGTCTAATACCTTCCAGCTGAGACACTTTCTCCGCACTACTTAGAAACTTGTTGATGAACACCGGCCTAATGCCTACCTCCTGAGACACTCTCATCCCACTACTTAGGATCATATTGTTGAACACCGGCCTAATACCCACCTGCTATGACACACTCTCTGCCCTACTTAGAAACTCTAATACCCACCTGCTCAGAAACACTGTGCGTTCTACTAAGAAACTTGTTGATGAACACCGGCCTAATACCTGCCTGCTGAGACACCCTCAACTCACTACCTAGCATCATATCATTGAACACCGGTCTAACACCTACCTGCTCAGACACTCTCCGCATTACTCAGAAACTTGATGATGAACACCGGCTAATACCTACCTGCTTAGACACCCTCATTTCACTACCTTGTATCATATCCTTGAACACCAGTCCAATACTTGCCTGCTCAGACACACTACTGCAGTCCACACTATTTAGAAACTTGTTGATGAACACCGGCCTAATACCTACCTCCTGAGACACTCTCATCCCACTACATAGGATCATATCGTTGAACACCAGTCTAATACCTACCAGCTCAGACCCACTCTCTGCACTACTTAGAAACTTGTCGGTGAATACAGGCCAAATACCTGCCTGCTTAGACACCCTAAACTTACTACCAAGTATCATATCGTTGAACACCAGTCTAATACTTACCTTCTCAGACACTCTCCGCACTACTCAGAAACTTGTTGATGAACACCGGCTAATAACTACCTGCTGAGACACCCTCATTTCACTACCTAGTATCATATCCTTGAACACCGGTCCAATACTTGCCTGCTCAGACACACTCTCCGCCCTACTTAGAAACTTGTTGATGAACACCGGCCTAATGCCTACCTCCTGAGACACTCTCATCCCACTACTTAGGATCATATCGTTGAACACCGGCCTAATACCCACCTGCTATGACACACTCTCCGCCCTACTTAGAAACTTGTTGATGAACACCGGCCTAATACCTGTCTGCTGAGGCACCCTCATTTCACTACCTAGTATTATATCCTTGAACACCGGTCCAATACTTGCCTGCACAGACACACTCTCCGCACTACTTAGAAACTTGTTGATGAACACCGGCCTAATAACTACCTCCTGAGACACTCTCATCCCACTACATGTATTTAGGATCATATTGTTGAACACCAGTCTAATACCTACCTGCTCAGAAACACTCTGCGCACTACTTAGAAACTTGTTGATGAACAACGGCCTAATACCTGCCTGCTGAGACACCCTCAACTCACTACCTAGCATCATATCGTTGAACACCGGTCTAATACCTACCTGCTCAGACACTCTCGGCATTACTTAGAAACTTGATGATGAACACCGGCTAATACCTACCTGCTTAGACACCCTCATTTCACTACCTAGTATCATATCCTTGAACACCGGTCCAATACTTGGCTGCTCAGACACACTCTCCGCAGTCCGCACTATTTAGAAACTTTTTGATGAACACCTGCTTATACCTACCTCCTGAGACACTCTCATCCCACTACTTAGGATCATATCGGTGAACACCATTCTAATACCTACCAGCTCAGACACACTCTCCGCACTACTTAGAAACTTGTCGATGAATACCGGCCAAATACCTGCCTGCTTAGACACCCTAAACTCACTATCAAGTATCATATTGTTGAACACCGGTCTAATACTTACCTTCTCAGACTCTCTCAACACTACTCAGAAACTTGTTGATGAACACCGGCTAATAACTACCTGCTGAGACACCCTCATTTCACTACCTAGTATCATATCCTAGAACACCGGTCCAATACTTGCCTGCTCAGACACACTCTCTGCACTACTTAGAAACTTGTTGATGAACACCGGCCTAATGCCTACCTCCTGAGACACTCTCATCCCACTACTTAGGATCATATTGTTGAACACCGGCCTAATACCCACCTGCTATGACACACTCTCCGCCCTACTTACAAACTTGTTAATGAAAACCGGCCTAATATCTGTCTGCTGAGGCACCCTCATTTCACTACCTAGTATCATATCCTTGAACACCGGTCCAATACTTGCCTGCTCAGACACACTCTCCGCACTATTTAGAAACTTGTTGATGAACACATGCCTAATACCTACCTCCTGAGACACTCTCATCCCACTACTTAGGATCATATCGTTGAACACCGGTCCAATACTTGCCTGCTCAGACACACTCTCCACACTACTTAGAAAATTGTTGTTGAACAATGGCCTAATACCTACCTGCTGAGACACCCTATTTCCGCTACATGGTATCATATCCTTGAACACCGGTCCAATACTTGCCTGCTCAGACACACTCGCCACACTATTTAGAAACTTATTGATGAACACCGGCCTAAAACCTACCTGCTGAGTTATCTTCATCCCACTACCTAGTATCATATCGTTGAACATCGGTCTAATACCTACCTGCTCAGACACTCTCCGAACAACTCAGAAACTTGTTGATGAACACCGGCTAATACCTACCTGCTTAGACACCCTCATTTCCCTACTTAGTATCATATCCTTGAACACCAGTCCAATACTTGCCTGCTCAGACACACTCTCCACACTATTTAGAAACTTATTGATGAACACCGGCCTAATACCTACCTGCTGAGTTACCTTCATCCCACTACCTAGTATCATATCGTTGAACATCGGTCTAATACCTACCTGCTCAGACACTCTCCCCACTACTCAGAAACTTGTTGATGAACACCGGCTAATACCTACCTGCTTAGACACCCTCATTTCCCTACTTAGTATCATATCCTTGAACACCGGGCCAATACTTGCCTGCTCAGACACACTCTCCGCAGTCCGCACTATTTAGAAACTTTTTGATGAACACCTGCTTATACCTACCTCCTGAGACACTCTCATCCCACTACTTAGGATCATATCGGTGAACACCAGTCTAATACCTACCAGCTCAGACACACTCTCCGCACTATTTAGAAACTTGTTGATGAACACCGGCCTAATACCTACCTCCTGAGACACTCTCATTCCACTACCTAGTATCATATTGTTGAACACCGGTCTAATAAGTACCTGCTCAGACGCACTCTCCACACTACTTAGAAACTTGTTGATGAACTACCTGCTGAGATACCCTCAACCCACCACCAAGTATCATATCGTTGAACGTCAGTCTAATACCTACCTGCTCAGACACACATATGGCACTACCTAGAAACATTTTGATGACCATGGTATGATCCCTACCTTCTTTGACACACTCACTGCACTACCTAAAATGTGTCGATGAACACCGGTCTGATTCCTAGCTGCTTTGGCACACTCATTGCACTACCCCAAAACAATTTGATGAACATCTTTCTGATTCCTACCTGGTCAGATACACACTCACTGCACAACCTAGAAACATTTCTGTGAACATCTGTCTGACATCTGCCTGGTCAGACAAACTCACGACACTACTAGAACATGTTGATGAACATCGGTCTAATTCCCACCTGCTTAGACACACTCACTGCACTACCTAGAAATGTGTCGATGAACATCAGTCTGATTCCTACCTGCGTTTATCTAACTCTGTTGTTAAGGTCCATGACTCACAGGCATACAGAAAAATGGATATGACAAAGGAGCACATCAGTATCATCTTTGATCCAAAACTTGCTTTCTCTCCATGTTCGCTTCAGCTTTGTCAGAGCTGCAGTGGTTTGTGCAATCCTTGAGAGGACCTCCGGTTTTGAGCCTTCAGCTGAGACAACTGCTTAATGCCAAGAAAAGGGAATCTGTCTTCGTAATGACAGCAAATCTAGTACCGAACATGTTATATACGTCGCTTGTACCTTCCGCATTGAATTTTCATCAAAATTTTGAAAATTTCAAAATAGGCAGGCAATCCATTTGGGATTATTCTGTTAATACTCCTAATGTACCCATTTCAATGCCAAAACGCCAAGACAATGGAAACTGTCTCCTAAATGACTGCAATTTCTGTACCGAAAACAAAGAAATCTGAATGACTGCAAATCTTGTATGGAACGTGTTTATATATCATTTGTATTCTTGGACATTAAATTCGTGGCAAATTTTTTAAAAATTCCAAATTGGACAGGCGATCCATTTGGGAATATTCAGTTTAAAATCCCTGTGTACCCATTTCAATGCAAGGACAAGGGAATCTGTGTTCTAAATGACTGTAAATATTGTATGAAATCTGTTAAATACATCATGTGTAATCTTGGACATTGAATTTAGGGCAAATTTTAAAATTCCAAATCGGACAGGCGATCCATTTGGGAATATTCAGTTAAAATGCCTTATTTAGCCAGTTTAATGCCAAGACATGGGAATCTGTCTTCTAAATGACAGCATATGTTGTAAGGAACGAGTTTGATACATCTTTTGTATTCCTGGACCTTGAAATTATGATAAATTTTGAAAATTTCAAAATGGACAGTCGATCCATTTGGGAATATTAAGTTAAAACTCCTTATGTACACATAGCAATGCCAAGACAAGGGAATCTATCTTCTAAATGACTGCAAATGTTGTATGGAACGAGTTTTGTACATCTTTTTTATCTTCGACATTGAATTTTTGGCAAATTTTGAAAATTCCAAATTGGACAGGCGATCCATTTGGGAATTATTCAGTTAAAACTCCTTATGTACCCATTCCAATGACAAAACAAGTGGATCGGTCATCTAAATGACAGCAAATGTTGTACGGAACATGCTTTATACATCACTTGGATCTTCCAGGTTGAATTTTTGGCAAAATTTTGAAAATTAAAAATCGAACAGGCGATCCATTTGGGAATATTAATTTAAAATTCCTTATGTACCCATTTCAATGCCAATACAAGGGAATCTGTCTTCTAAATGACTGTAAATGTTGTATTAGACGAGTTTTATACATCAGTTGTATTCTGGGACACTGAATTCATGGCAAATTTTGAAAATACCAAAATTGGACGGGCGGTCCATTAGGGAATATTCAGTTAAAAATCTTCGATTACCCATTTCAATGCAAGGACAAGGGAATCTGTGTTCTAAATGACTGTAAATATTGTATGGAACCTGTTAAATATATCATGTGTATTCTTGGACATTGAATTTATGGAAAATTTTGAATTCCCAAATTGGACTGGCAAACCATTTGGGAATATTCAGTTAAAATACCTTATTTAGCCATTTTAATGCAAAGACATGGGAATCTGTCTTCTAAATGACAGCATATGTTGAAAGGAACGAGTTTGATACACTTTTTGTATTCCTGGACATTGAATTTATGATAAATTTTGAAAATTCCAAATTGGACAGGCGATTTATTTGGGGATATTAAGTTAAAACTCCTTATGTACACATATCAATGCCGAGACAAGGGAACCAGTGTTCTAAATAACTGCAAATGTTGTATGGAACGAGTTTTGTACATCTTTTATTTTAAAAATTCCAAATTGGACAGGCAATCAATTTGGGAATATTTAGTTAAAAATGCTTATGTACCCATTTCAATGCCAAGACAAGTGAATCGGTCATCTAAATGACGGCAAATGTTGTACGGAACAAGTTTAATACATCACTTGAATCTTCCAGATTGAAATTTTGGCAAATTTTGAAAATTCCAAATCGGACAGGCGCTCCATTTGGGAATATTGATTTAAAATTCCTTCTGTACCCCATTTCAATGCCAATACATGGGAAACTGTCTTCTAAATGACTGCAAATGTTGTACTGAACGGGTTTTATACATCATTTGTATTCTTGGACACTGAATTCATGGCAAATTTGAAAATTCCAAATCGGACAGGCGGTCCATTTCGGAATATTCAGTGAAAAAAAAACCAAAAAAACAAAAAACATATACCCATTTTAATGCAATGACAAGGGAATCTGTCTTCTAAATGACGGCAAATATTGTATGGAACGAGCTTAATACATAATGTATACTCTTGGACATTAAATTTATAGCAAATGTGGAAAATTCAAAATTGGACAGGCGATCCATTTGGGAATATTCAGTTAAAATCTCTTCATTAGCCATTTCAATGCCAAGACAAGGGAATCTGTCTTCTAAATGGTTGCAGATATTGTATGGAACGTGTTTGCTACATAATGTATAGGACATTGAATTTGTGGCAAATTTGGAAAATTCCAAATTGGACATTAGGGGATATTGAGTTAAAACCACATATATATCCATTTTAATGCCAAAACAAGGGAATCTGTCTTCTAAATGTCTGCAGATTTGGTATGGATGTGTTTTATACATCATTTGTATTTTGGACATTGAATAAAAAAATCCGTATGTACTTATTTAAATGCCAAGACAGGGAGTTCTATCTTGTAAATGGCTTCAATGTTACAGGGAACAGGTTTTATACTACATTTATATTCTTCAACATTGAATTATTGGAAAAATTTTAAAAATTGCAAATTGGACAGGCGATCCATTTGGGAAATTTCAGCTAAAAATCCATATGTACCCATTTCAATGCCAAGACATGGAAATTTGTCTTTTAAATGATTGCAAATGTTGAAGGGAACATGTTTTATTCATCATGTGTTTTCGACAAAATTAAATTTTTGAAAATTAAAAAAATTCCAAATTGGACAGGCGATCCATTTGGCGATATTCAGTAAAAAAAACTCTGTATGTACCCATTTCAATGCCAAGACAGCGAGTTCTATCTTCTAGATGACTTCAATGTTGTAGGGGACAGGTTTGATACTACATTTATATTCTTCAACATTGAAATATTGGAAAAATTTAAAAATTGCAAATTGGACAGGCGATCCATTTGGGAATATTCAGCTGAAAATCCATATGTACCCATTTCAATGCCAAGACAGGGAAATTTGTCTTTTGAATGATTGCAAATGTTGAAGGGAACATGTTTTATACATCATGTGTTTTCTTCAACATTGAATTTTTGAAAATTTTAAAAATTCCAAATTGGACAGGCGATCCATTTGGGAATATTCAGTAAAAAATCCGTATGTACCCTTTTCAATGCCAAGACAGTGAGTTCTATCTTCTAAATGACTTCAATGTTGTAGGGAACAGGTTTGATACTACATTTATATTCTTCAACATTGAATTAGTGGAAAAATTAAAAAATTGCAAATTGGACATGCGATCCATTTGGGAATATTCAGCTAAAAATCCATATGTACCCATTTCGATGCCAAGACTGGGAAATTTGTCTATTAAAATATTGTATGGAACGAGCTTAATACATAATGTATACTCTTGGACATTAAATTTATAGCAAATGTGGAAAATTCAAAATTGGACAGGCGATCCATTTGGGAATATTCAGTTAAAATCTCTTCATTAGCCATTTCAATGCCAAGACAAGGGAATCTTTCTTCTAAATGGTTGCAGATATTGTATGGAACGTGTTTGCTACATAATGTATAGGACATTGAATTTGTGGCAAATTTGGAAAATTCCAAATTGGACATTAGGGGATATTGAGTTAAAACCACATATATATCCATTTTAATGCCAAAACAAGGGAATCTGTCTTCTAAATGTCTGCAGATTTGGTATGGATGTGTTTTATACATCATTTGTATTTTGGACATTGAATAAAAAAATCCGTATGTACCCATTTCAATGCCTAGACAGGGAGTTCTATCTTGTAAATGACTTCAATGTTGTAGGGAACAGGTTTTATACTTCATTTATATTCTTCAACATTGAATTAGTGGAAAAGTTTAAAAATTGCAAATTGGACAGGCGATCCATTTGGGAATATTCAGTAAAAAATCCGTATGTACCCATTTCAATGCCTAGACAGGGAGTTCTATCTTCTAAATGACTTCAATGTTGTAGGGAACAGGTTTGATACTACATTTATATTCTTCAACATTGAATTATTGGAAAAATATATAAATTGCAAATTGGACAGGCGATCCATTTGGGAATATTCAGCTAAAAATCCATATGTACCCATTTCAATGCCAAGACTTGGAAATTTGTCTTTTAAATCATAGCAAATGTTGAAGGGAACATGTTTTATACATCATGTGTTTTCTTCAACATTGAATTTTTGAAAATTTTAAAAATTCCAAATTGGACAGGCGATCCATTTGGGAATATTCAGTAAAAAAAATCCGTATGTACCCATTTCAATGCCAAGACAGGGAGTTCTATCTTCTAAATGACTTCAATGTTGTAGGGAACAGGTTTGATACTACATTTATATTCTGCAACATTGAAATATTGGAAAAATTTAAAAATTGCAAATTGGACAGGCAATCCATTTGGGAATATTCAGCTAAAAATCCGTATGTACCCATTTCAATGCCAAGACAGGGAAATTTGTCTTTTAAATGATTGCAAATGTTGAAGGGAACATGTTTTATACATCATGTGTTTTCTTCAACATTGAATTTTTGAAAATTTTAAAAATTACAAATTGGACAGGCGATCCATTTTGGGAATATTCAGTAAAAAATCCATATGTACCCATTTCAATGCCAAGACAGTGAGTTCTATCTTCTAAATGACTTCAATGTTACAGGGAACAGGTTTTATACTACATTTATATTCTTCAACATTGAATTATTGGAAAAATTTAAAAATTGCAAATTGGACAGGCGATCCATTTGGGAATACTCAGCTAAAAATCCATATGTACCCATTTCAATGCCAAGACAGGGAAATTTGTCTATTAAATGATTGCAAATGTTAAAGGGAACATGTTTTATACATCATGTGTTTTCTTCAACATTGAATTTTTGAAAATTTTAAAAATTCGAAATTGGACAGGCGATCCATTTGGGAATATTCAGTAAATAAACCGTATGTACCCATTTCAATGCCAAGACAGTGAGTTCTATCTTCTAAATGTCTTCAATGTTGTAGGGAACAGGTTTGATACTACATTTATATTCTTCAACATTGAATTATTGGAAAAATATGAAAATTGCAAATTGGACAGGCGATCCATTTGGGAATATGCAGATAAAAATCCATATGTACCCATTTCAATGCCAAGACAGGGAAATTTGTCTTTTGAATGATTGCAAATGTTGAATGGAACATGTTTTATACTTCATGTGTTTTCTTCAACATTAAATTTTTGAAAATTTTAAAAATTCCAAATTGGACAGGCGATCCATTTGGGAATATTCAGTAAATAATCCGTATGTACCCATTTCAATGCCAAGACAGGGAGTTCTATCTTCTAAATGACTTCAATGTTGTACGCAACAAGTTTTATTACAATATTTATATTCTTCAACATTGAATTATTGGAAAAATTTAAAAATTGCAAATTGGACAGGCGATCCATTTGGGAATATTCAGCTGAAATTCCATATGTACCCATTTCAATGCCAAGACAGGGAAATTTGTCTTTTGAATGATTGCAAATGTTGTAGGGAACATATTTTATACATCATGTGTTTTCTTCAACATTGAATTTTTGAAAATTTTAAAAATTCCAAATTGGACAGGCGATCCATTTGGGAATATTCAGTAAAAAATCGGTATGTACCCATTTCAATGCCTAGACAAGGAGTTATATCTTCTAAATGACTTCAATGTTGTAGGGAACAGGTTTGATACTACATTTATATTCTTCAACATTGAATTATTGGAAAAATATATAAATTGCAAATTGGACAGGCGATCCATTTGGGAATATTCAGTAAAAAATCCGTATGTACCCATTTCAATGCCAAGACATGGAAATTTGTCTTTTAAATGATTGCAAATGTTGAAGGGAACATGTTTTATACATCATGTGTTTTCTTCAACATTGAATTTTTGAAAATTTTAAAAAATCCAAATAGGACAGGCGATCCATTTGGGAATATTCTGTAAAAAAATCCGTATGTACCCATTTCAATGCCAAGACAGGGAGTTCTATCTTCTAAATGACTTCAATGTTGTAGGGAACAGGTTTGATACTACATTTATATTCTTCAACATTGAATTATTGGAAAAATATATAAATTGCAAATTGGACATGCGATCCATTTGGGAATATTCAGGTGAAAATCCATATGTACCCATTTCAATGCCAAGACAGGGAAATTTGTCTTTTGAATGATTGCAAATGTTGTAGGGAACATGGTTTATACATTATGTGTTTTCTTCAACATTGAATTTTTGAAATTTTTTAAAAAATTCGAATTGGATAGGCGATTCATTTGGGAATATTCTGTAGAAAATCCATATGTACCCATTTCAATGCCAAAACGGAGTTCTATCTTCTAAATGACTTCAAATGTTGTAGGGAACAGGTTTTATAAATCATTTATTTTCTTCAACATTGAATTTTTGAATATTTTAAAAATTCCAAATTGAACAGGCGATCCATTTGGGAATATTCACTTAAAAATTCATATGTACCACTTTTAATGCCGAGACAGGGGAGTCTGTCTTCTAAATGACTGCAAATGTTGTACTGTATCTGTTTTATAGGTAGTAGGATGAGGGTGTCTCAGCAGGTAGGTATAAGGCCGGTGTTCATCAACAAGTTTCTAAATAGTGCGAAGAGTGTGTCTGAGGAGGTAGGTATTAGACCGGTGTTCTACGATATGATACTAGGTAGTGGGCTGAGGGTATCTCAGCAGGTAGGTATTAGCCGGTGTTCATCAACAAGTTTCTGAGAAGAGCGGAGAGTGTGTTTGAGCAGGTAGGTATTAGACCGGTGTTCTACGATGATGATACTAGGTAGTGGGCTGAGAGTGTCTCAGCAGGTAGGTATTAGGCCGATGGTCATCAACAAGTTTCTAAGTAGAGGGGAGAGTGTGTCTGAGCAGGCAAGTTTTAGACCGGTGTTCAAGGATATGATCATAGGTAGTAGGATGAGGGTGTCTCAGCAGGTAGGTATTAGGCCGGTGTTCATCAACAAAGTTCTAAGTAGTGCGTAGAGTGTGTCTGAGGAGGTAGGTATTAGACTGGTGTTCAACGATATGATACTAGGTAGTGGGATGAGGGTATATCAGCAGGTAGGTATTAGCTGGTGTTCATCAACAAGTTTCTGAAAAGGGCAGAGAGTGTGTCTGAGCAGGTAGGTATTAGACCGATGTTCAACGATATGATACTAGGTAGTTGGATGAGGGTGTCTAAGCAGGTAGGTATAAGGCCGGTGTTCATCAACAAGTTTCTAAGTAGTGCTGAGAGTGTGTCTGACCAGGCAAGTATCAGACCAGTGTTCATCATATGATACAAGGTAGTGGGATGTGGGTGTATCAGCAGGTAGGTATTAGCAGGTGTTCATCAACAATTCTGAGTAGTGCGGAGAGTGTGTCTGAGGATCAAGGTAGGTATTAGACTGGTGTTGAACGATATGATACTAGGTAGTAGGTTGAGGGTATCTCAGCAGGTACGTATTAGGCCGGTGTTCATCAATAAGTTTCTAAGTAGTGCGGAGAGTGTGTCTGAGCAGGTAGGTATTAGACCGGTGTTCAAGGATATGATACTAGGTAGTGGGTTGAGGGTGTCTCAGCAGGTACGTATTAGGCCAGTGTTCATCAACAAGTTTGTAAGTAGTGTGGAGAGTGTGTCTGAGCAGGTAGGTATTAGACCGGTGTTCCACGACATGTTTCTTGGTAGTATGGTGAGTGTGTCTAAGCAGGCCGGAATCAAACCAGCGTTGAGAGCTATTATGCTGGTGTCAAGCTGCATGTATTGAGCGATCCTGTCTCACCAACATATCTCGACACAAGCCTTTGGACTTCAGGGTACTAGTCAACAGTGTAGGTATATTGGTCAAATGAGATTTTTCCTTGAGTTTCCCATCCTATAGTTACTGAACTGTTGAATCCTTTAAGAAGGTATTCATGAGTTGCCATGGTAGTGACGGCTGAACCGGAATTTAGTTATGATAAGCGTTTTGGTTGTTGAAATAGAATGTTCGCTGTCATCAAAGTTTCAGCCTTACAAGTACGGTTCAATGCTAGTCGGAGGGGTAAATTTCCTAAAACACAGGGATACGCAAAATACCTGGCTACAACTTGCTACCGTTACATACTATTGTTTTCAAATTAAACTTTAATATTGCCAGAATAGGTAAAATAAGAACTATTGGCTATTTTTGGGATCGGAAGTGAGAATAAATAGACTAACGTATAGGGTCTTTGATAGGTATCATTGTGCAGATATGCAAGCTGGTTTGGGTCAATCACTTGCTAGCATGTACATGCAGTACATGTATTTGCTAAACAACAACAGTTTTTGATAGTATTAAGTATATTTTTGATATCAACGTGTATTTTGGTAAATAACGATGTATGCTCCTTTACCCAGTTACCGGTGATCTTAATTGATTTATAAACTATGTTTATTATGGCAGTAATTAAAAAAAAATAAGAATCTCATTTTCATGAGTTAAAGGGGACTGACGGTTAGCGGAAGCTTTTGACTGCTCAAAACAAAACATTCGGTATGGAAATCGCTGTGATGTAAACAAAATTTGAGAGGCACTTCGGAAATCACCGGTAACTGGTAAACACCGATAACTGGGTCAATTAGTAGTTTGGGAAATTCCGGTAATTTTGAATATGTCGGTATTTAGCAACAGAATTTAAGCCGATTATAATAAGCTATACATTTTTCGTAAAGAGTTTGTTTCTAAAGCACTTGTCTTCACACTAATTAAGTGTATTATATGATAATAGTATTGTAGATTTTGGTGTATTCCGGTATTTCGGTTATTAGATGTACTACTTCGGTAATTACTGTATCGAGCGCCAAATGCTTTATAAAAACAATGTTTATCGGCTGTTTTAGCATGTTTGAGTCAGGAAAACATATCTTTGCACGTGTGCTCTTTTGAAGTGAGAGCCGACAACCAATTTTAAAATCAGGCGTTTAAATTAGAAATTCCGAAACGGATCGCAGTCAATTTTAAAATCGGAATGATTGCCAAACGGGCAGTGACAGCACCACAGATGAATTTACAACAATCCCTTTCCACATGTCTTCAGCTGGCCTGGTTGTGCTAGCAAAATCTATCCCTGTCAACTCCTTAATATTGTCTTCCCGCAACTTCTTCTGTCTACCTCTTCTTTTTCCTTTCACTGTGCCTTGCATAATCATGATAATTGCCTTTGCTAAGCCAAAAGGCCTGGAGATGTGGCCAAACCACCTCAGTTTTTTTTTCTTGATCAGGATCAGTTCTTCATATTCTGCAACGGCGGCTTGGATTTTTTTTTCTGCGAACATCATCACTAGTAACATAATTTTTGTACGAGATGTTCAGTAACCCAGGGTTCTTTTCTCTAACTGCTGTCAAGGTCAATGACTCACAGGCATACAGAAATATGAATATGGATATGACCAGGGAGCACATCAGTTTCACCTTTGATCCAAGATATATGCTGTTTTGTCTCCATATTGGATTCAGCTTTGTCAGAGCTGCGGTGGCTTGTGAGAACCTCATGTTTTGAGCTATTATCTGAGACAACTGCTCCTACCAAGCAGTCACACAACCTTGAATCAACCTTGATTCAACGTCACGACGTTGAATCAAGGTTGATTCAAGGTTATGTACCCAGCATTAGTTGGCATTTTCATATTTATCAGCTGAGAAAATTTCATGCTCAGCTGATTTGAACACGAAAACAGTTTTATAACCTCGGGGGCTGGTCAGGCGCTCCACTCAGAAACCTCTAAAGATAGCTTTACTTTAAATGTATACAGCCTTGTTTTTCCACTAATTGTTTTCAAAAAGAAGACAACTTCCTATTTGCTTCTCTGATCTGCTATCGGAGCAAATTCGTTCTAGGAGCAAAATTTTTCCTTCAAACTTTATTCTTTTGAGAAGACAGGCAAAAGGCATGAGAGAAAAAAAAGCAAAATTGCTTCTCCTGAAAGTGTAACTGTTCACCTTAAGGTGAATAAGAAGTGTTTCAGGGGAAGCAACTCTGCCATTCTCGGTTTAACCTCCATTCTCAATACAGAACAACTCTCGATGGAAAGATTTCGCTCTTAAGAGTAGACCATTTTGGCAGCGTTTCATCATCCAAGAATTAAAGTAGAACGAAATTGTTTCCTATTGTAAAAATGGCAGAAGAACATTGAGGTGTACCCATACACCTTAGATGAAACTAGAGAACAATCAAAATGGACACAATAGTATATACCCGCTGGGGTCGTCGAGTCGGCTGATGATGCTGGGTAACTTTCAACGCTGGGGTGTCCTATTGATTTGGACAATAGTAGGGCAAGAGTCGGCTGTACTTGAAGTAGGCGCGGAATAAGTTTTTGTTCACGCTTGTCTATCCAATTTTCCTTGCAAAAGGTGCCATATGTTTTTTCTTTGTTTGTCTCGTCTATCATATCTTTCTTGCAGCGGGTGCAGGATAGCTATCTTTTATTGTTGTAAGTACTTACACAAGGCATGTTTCTAGATATGCTGCTTGACAGCCCCTTCATCCCATAAACTGGCTTTATTTTCAGATTGAAACTGTTAAACCAAAACTAACGTCTGTTTATTCGGACAATTATCTAATAGAATGATTGGATAAGGGCGGTAACATGACAACGCCCCTGGTGGAGGCTCTTTAGGACTACAACCCCTCAATTTGTTAATCATTTCTAAAGCTTAAATGTGTAATACTCTCGTATTTGTGAATAGTTGGTTGGTTGGCCTCCTTGAAACAGTATTTCAGTCCATATCCAGCCGTCCCTGGAGACAGGGAGAAAAAGGAATAGATAGACGAAAAAAATCCAGTCAACCTCCATCCCGCACCTGTTGCAAACACAGCAAAAACAACAACAAAAAAAAAAAAAAAAAAAAAAAGTTTAGGAATAGATCTTCTTAGGTATAAAGCCAATTTCTTCTTTTTCTAATTTTATTTTGTTTCGACTCTCTTTTGAATGAAATGGACCGTCTAATAGTTTTTCTCGCATTTCAGAGCTTGAAATGACTGTTCAGACTACGCAATAAGTACGGTTTTACTTAGTTAGGGCCAAAGGAATAGTTCGGTGTCATTATAACATTATCTGAAATTTGCCATATTCTCTCTGACAGATCCTACCTTGATGGGTGGGGTACGTCAATAGCAAAATAGTGTTGGTGCAATAAATAGCAAGCTGTTTCTGACTATTTATCACTACTCAGATTGTTAGTTGCTGATGCTCTATGGAAATGCATGGGGATAGCGTCAGTTCATTAACGGAGTGACTGCTCTCGTCTAATTGACGGCTCTCTTCGTATAGGTTAGAGGCTATGAAGAGAAATCTTCGCAATTAAGAACCTGAAGCGAGCGTAGCGAGCGGAAGGTTCTTAATTGCGAAGATTTCTCTTCATAGCCTCTAACCGGCTTAGTGTTTGCCCCAGATAATAAACTGATCCTGGTCTGTCCTGTTTTCCAACATCTTTCAGATAATCTTTTTTAAGCGATATTTTGTGTTAAAAAAAAAGAAAAAATGATAAATAAAAAAAAAATCCCAAAATGACCACTCGCCAATGTACTTTGATTATAGTAATGATGCAACCTCAAAACATGATGCAATATCATGACTGTCCCAAAATAGCTTGGAGAGGAGGGGCTTAATTAGAATACTGCTTTTAAAGTATTTGTCATGCTGTCATTTAGCTTGGAGAGGAGGAGCATAATTAGAATACTGCTTCTAGAGTGAGTGTCGTGCTGTCATTTATGATTTGCGTTCAGATGACTTTGCACATTTCCATTCATTCAGTTTTTGGAGCTCAAACATGGCTGGTCACTTTGATTTTCCTTTGTTGAATGAGGATTATTTTCTTCTCTTTACACAAATCATAGTTGTTTGATTTGTGTTACGAGATGCATCTTATTACAGAGGACAGTTTACATATAAGAGGAGTATTTTGTGATTTTATTTCTCCATTTAAATAAGGTATGTTGTAGATATTCATTAGAACTGCCTTTTCGAGGCAATTCTAACAAATATTTACAACATGCTTTAAAACAATGCTGTGGGTACCTATAGAACTGCCTCGTCGAGGCGATTCTAATAAGTATCCACGTTTTTACAGTTTAAAAAAATAATGTTATGGTTTGCCATAGAACCGCCTCGTCGAGGTGGTTCTAAGGAGTACCATAAAACACATTTTTATGGAGAATACTTCCAAATACTCCCTTCATCTGTCCCTCTGTAATGAGAAAAAACTCTCATTCGAGAAATCTACATTGACTTCTAAATCAATTTGACCTGTCATGTTGAAGCTATTTTTAGACGTGACAAGCCACAGAAGACTGTACATTTCTGATCACTTGAATTTTCAAGTCTTCAGTAGATTTATTGGTGAAGACTCTCTTCATGGATAAGTGATGAGTCTACACCAATAAATCTATTGAAAATTTGAAAATTCGGGTGATCTGATTGGTTTATTATCTGGGGCAAACACTAAATATCATATTATCACATTCCTGTTCGAGTGCAAATAAAGTTATGAAACTCGACTCGGCTTTTTTGAGTCTCGTCCTCATGAACCCACACTGATCACCGTATTCTATAGATGGTCAGCAATCAAATATCTAAGCAATACTATGCATCATTCATATTGTCATTTTATTAAACGGACACTTGTTTACATCTGAACCTGACAAAAATGCTACAGACCTTTGTTTAATTTTACATGTTCAATTTTCTAGACTTGTACCCATAGACCATTGACAACCACATAACTGTCACACCAGTGTGTGTTTTTCTGAATCAAATCTCCTTTCCTTTTTAAATATTTATGAGAAACTGCTGACCAATATATATCTTCTTATATGCGTTTCCTACAAGATCCTTCAACACGTGCAGCATTCGTTCGGTTTGAAAGTTTTAAAACAGATAGAGCAGCTAACCGTGTTACAACTGACCAACTGTCTCTAATAAACACAGAATACGTCTGTGTGCCCCTACAGAAACTGAAAGTATTTAAATTGAAACCAAAAACAGAGATAACATTGAGGTAGTGATTTGTGGTAAATACAAACAAGAGGGCCATGAGGCCCTGAATCGCTCACCTGGGCAATTGGCAACGTGGCTTTTTCTTATCATGTCTGAAATTGTCAAAATATGAGTCTTGGGTCAAAAGTCAAAGAATGACCATGACCGCTTGTACTCATAAATCTTCATGTACTCATCAAGACAACCATATATACCATTTTTAGGCCAAAATCTTCAAAACTTTCCACGAAATCTTATGTTCTAGCATTTTCCCGTATTTGACCATGCCGCAATAAAGGTCAGGGTAAACCCAAGGTCACCATTTGTACACTCTCGGTGGTACTCTAGTACTCCATGCTACTTACCAAGTTTCAATGCCATAGGTGTATTGGTTCTGGAGAAGAAACATATTAAAGATTTATACCATAAGTGGTAATGGCGGCCATGTTGGTCATGTGACCTCGACTGTTTGAACAAATTTTTATTCAATCAACCCCTGGAGGCTATATATGAAATGTGTTTACAATTGGCCCTTTGACTTTTGAGGAAATGGTTACCAATGTCAAAATATGAGCAATCTGGATCAAAGGTCAAGAAATGACCTTGACCTCTTGTACTCATAATTCTTCATGACCTCATTAAGACAACTGTATATACCAATTTTTAGGCCAAAATCTTCAAAACTTTCCATGAAATCTCACGTTCTAGGATTTTCCCATATTTGACCTTGCCGTATAAAAGGTCAAGGTCAACACAAGGTCATAATTTGAACAATCTTGATAGTACTCAAGTACCCAATGCTACATACCAAGTCTCAAGGCCATCGGTTAATTGGTTCTAGAGAAGAAGGTTTTTAAAGGTTTTTACCATATATGGGCATAGTGGCCATGTTGGTCATGTGACCATGACCGTTAGAAAATTTTTTCATTCCCTCAACCCCTGGAGGCTCTATATTAAATTTGGTCACAATTGGCCCAGTGGTTTGTGAGGAGATTCTTTGAAATTGTCAAAATATGAGAGTTCTGGGTCAAAGGTCAAAGAATGACCTTGACCTCTTGTACTCACAAATCTTCATGTACTCATTAAGATGACTGTATATACCAATTTTTAGGTTAAAATCTTCAAAACTTATCGTGAAATCTCATGTTCTAGCATTTTCCCAAATTTGACCTTGCCGTATAAAAGATCAAGGTCAACACAAGGTCATAATTTGAACAATCTTGATAGTACTCAAGTACCCAATGCTACATATCAAAACTCAAGGCCATCGGTCTACTGGTTCTGGAGAAGAAGATTTTTAAAGGTTTTTACCATATATAGGCGTGGCGGCCATGTTGGTCATGTAACCTGGACCGTATGAATACATTTTTGTTCCCTCAACCCCTGCAGGCTCTATATGAAATTTGGTTTCAATTGGCTAGGTGGCTTTTGAGTAAATTGTTAGAACTTGTCAAAATATAAGAGTTCAGGGTCAAAGGTCAAAGAATGACCTTGACCTCATATACTCGTAAATCTTCATGTAGTCATTAAGATGACTGTAGATACCAATTTTTAGCCCAAAACCTTCAACAGTTTCCAAGATATCTTATGTTGTAGCATCTTGCCATATAAAAGCATAAGGAAGCAAATTTGACCTTACCGTAAAAAAGGTCAAGGTCAACCCAAGGTCATAATTTGAACAATCTTGGTAGTACTCGCGTACCCGATGATACATACCAAGTTTCAAGGCCATCGGCCTATTGGTTCTGGAGAAGAAGATTTTTTCAGGTTTTTACCATATATGGGCATGGCGGCCATGTTGGTCATGTGACCAGGACCGTTTGAACAACTTTTCGTTCCTAAGGTCCCAGGAGGCTCTATATGAAATTTGGTTACAATCGGCCCAGCGGTTTCAGAGGAGAAGTCGTTTGAAATTGTTGACGGACGGACGGACGACGGACGACGGACGACGACGGACGACGGAGCCTTACCATCCTATAAGCTCCCCCGGAGCCGCTGGCTCAGGTGAGCTAAAAACTAAATAAAACCATAAATAATTAACATATCTCCCTGAGAGTTAGCAGACTTCTTTTTTGAATGTTCACTGCGGTTTAGAATACAAAGTAGAAGGATATGCTGCTTAAAAGGTGCTTTGATAAAGAAAGATCAACGGATATTTTTCTGCGCAGAAATCTTAACGCATAACATCGTTATTGAAAATGTACTTCGCTCTGAAGGTACCTTATTGCATTACGAAGGGCGTCTTAGCAATTATTTGTTGCAACTCTTTGTATAGGTTAGAGGCTATGAAGAGAAATCTTCGCAATTAAGAACCTGAAGCGAGCGTAGCGAGCGGAAGGTTCTTAATTGCGAAGATTTCTCTTCATAGCCTCTAACCGGCTTAGTGTTTGCCCCAGATAATAAACTGGTCCTGGTCTGTCCTGTTTTCCAACATCTTTCAGATAATCTTTTTTGAGCGATATTTTGTGTTTAAAAAAAAAGAAAAAAATGATAAATAAAAAAAAATCCCAAAATGACCACTCTCCAATGTACTTTGATTATAGTAATGATGCACCCTCAAAACATGATGCAATATCATGACTGTCCCAAAATAGCTTGGAGAGGAGGGGCTTAATTAGAATACTGCTTTTAAAGTATTTGTCATGCTGTCATTTAGCTTGGAGAGGAGGAGCATAATTAGAATACTGCTTCTAGAGTGAGTGTCGTGCTGTCATTTATTATTTGCGTTCAGATGACTTTGCACATTCCCATTCATTCAGTTTTTGGAGCTCAAAACATGGCTGGTCACTTTGATTTTCCTTTGTTGAATGAGGATTATTTTCTTCTCTTTACACAAATCATAGTTGTTTGATTTGTGTTACGAGACGCATCTTATTACAGAGGACAGTTTACATATAAGAGGAGTATTTTGTGATTTTATTTCTCCATTTAAAAAAGGTATGTTGTAGATATTCATTAGAACTGCCTTTTCGAGGCAATTCTAACAAATATTTACAACATGCTTTAAAACAATGCTGTGGGTACCTATAGAACTGCCTCGTCGAGGCGAATCTAATAAGTATCCATGTTTTTATAGTTTAAAAAATAATGTTATGGTTTGCCATAGAACCGCCTCGTCGAGGTGGTTCTAACGAGTAACCATAAAACACATTTTTATGGAGAATACTGCCAAATACTCCCTTCATCTGTCCCTCTGTAATGAGAAAAAACCCTCATTCGAGAAATCTACATTGACTTCTAAATCAATTTGACCTGTCATTTTGAAGCTATTTTTAGACATGACAAGCCACAGAAGACTGTACATTTCTGATCACTTGAATTTTCAAGTCTTCGGTAGATTTATTGGTGAAGACTCTCTTCATGGATAAGTGATGAGTCTACACCAATAAATCTATTGAAAATTTGAAAATTCGGGTGATCTGATTGGTTTATTATCTGGGGCAAACACTAACTCAAATTGTAAGGTAGACCAGATGAAAACAGTAGCTTATTCTTAAATTTTCAACCATGTATAAGATGTATGTACACTGGATGCATTCATTGAATATAGGGTAGGCAAGCATACCTATACAACACCTACACTACTGTGATACAGACGTGTGTGTATATGAAATTGTTCAACCTTGAAAAACCAAGTCTCACCTGTGACTTTTGAAAAAATGGACATAGGCTACATCTTTTAACTGCTCAGTCTGATAAGATATTAAAGAGTTGGAAAAAGTAATTGCTAGGACACCCTTCTTAATGCATTAAATTACCTTCAGATCTAAATACATTTTCAGTAACGATGATTATTTTTCAGACTTTTGTCGCAGAACATTACTCTTTGATCTTTTCTTATATTAAGCCTTTTTAAAATCAACAAGCCCTGCATTTTGGAATTCTAAATGGTGAGAAACATCAGGAAAGGAAAAAAAGCTTCTGCTAAGTTTTGGGAAGGTCTATTGTATTTCCAGCATTTTATGCAGATTTTTGTCTTTGCCTCAGATCAGTGATTACACCACCTTAATGCCACAAAGATTCACGACACCATGTATGTACCGTATTTCTACTATTATAAGACGGGGGTTATTCTCTTACAAAGCAATCCCTAAAATCTAAATCTATCTTATAAGACAGATAGATTTTCTAGGATTGTTTTGGGCGAGAAAAACCCATGAATGCACTGAGGATCGGGACACCATTTATTTACCGTATTTCTTCTATTATAAGACGGGGAGTTATTGGTTTAAACAATATTTATTTACAAAAACTAGCACATACAAATGTACAGAATCAATTATCGGGATTAAGTGGGAAGCTCTAGGCTTGTTAAGACCATCTCCCCATCTCCGGGGAGTTATTCTCCTCAAAAACAAACTCAGAAATATAGACCTGTCTACAATTCCAAAATTCTAGATCCGTCTTAAAAGACGGATCAAGGACTATTCCATGATTATTTTGGAAGACAATAACACATTTTGTAGCTGAATACTCAAGACTTACTGACGTTAATGGCAGGGCCGTCGTCGGCTTTTGAAAAGTGGTACGGCCATGCAACGCCTGTGGCGTTCCCCGAGAGCCGAAGGCACGAGTGGGGGAGAGCACGAGAGGGGATGTACCCCCACTTGTAAGGGGGCCTTGGGGACGTCCCTCGAGAAAATGTTTGAATTCAGGACGTCTCCAGAAGCAATTTTAATGCATTTTGAGACCAACTTTGCTTGTGAAACACAATTGATTTTATGAGTATTTATCTCCCATGAAAACTTTTTTGAATTCAGGACGTCTCCAGAAGCGATTTTGAGACCAATTGTGCTTGTGAAACTCAATTGATTTTATTATTATTTAACTTCCATGAGAAAAGTTTTGTATTCAGGACGTCTCTAGAAGCGATTTTAATGCATTTTGAGACCATTTTGCTTGTAAAACT
Organism: Ctena decussata; assembly: GCA_963989385.1. Taxonomy (NCBI): domain Eukaryota; kingdom Metazoa; phylum Mollusca; class Bivalvia; order Lucinida; family Lucinidae; genus Ctena; species Ctena decussata. The sequence goes on from OZ022502.1 coordinate 24,417,970, forward strand.
CAATTTATTTTATGAGTATTTGTTGTATTTCAAATGCTGACCACTGCCTATCCGAGCCACTCCCCTTTCCCGCCACCCCGCCCCCACTATCACCACCGAAATAGGTAAATCACAACTATCTATTTCGACCCCTTGGTGAAGTCTAAGATCCCTAGAAGTCCGTCTTATTGTGACAATATTAATTAAAGAAAACTTAGATGCACCCATACTTCATATGTTGATCTTTTAGTTTTATAATCATGTTTTCATAACGAGCGTGACTTAAGTTTTTACGCCCTGCGGAAGGCAGATTACTGATCGCAGCACGTTTTAATTTTCTCTTATTAATCGACCTTTGATCACCGCATTAAAGAGTAAAAAGGCAAAGAAGAAGTAATGCAAATAAAATTTCCTTTTAAAAGGAAGGCTTGCCCAGCTAAGACAGCTAGTGAAATTTTCATGAGTTGTTATTGAAGTGAACCCGATTGTTTCTGTTGCTTACTTTTATTTAGCAAAGTATTTAATTTCTAACTTTTTGAATGGTTGCATTATCCACGGGTGTAAGGTAAAAACAAGTGTAGAATTTATTTGAAAAGCAAATTGAGGAAATATTTAAACACACACACACACACACACACACACACACACACACACACACACACACACACACAACAACAACAACAACAAAACACACAGTTTTCAAACTTTTTGGCCGGTGTCACAGAGTCCACTTGCAACTAGATTTTCAGCAATTTTTATTTGGGACTAAGAACTCTTTGCAGTAGGTCTGTCTCAAGAAACCAGTATATTTTTAAGCAGCCTAAATAGGTCGATGATTCATAACTATAACTTGAGCCAGCCCATGTACAATTTCCAGGAAATAGCGATTCAGGTATATGCCATGATTTTATTTGGTAATGACACTTTAGGCATAGAGATACCATGCAATACGTAAGCAATATTACCATGGAAATTACTGCTTGAACTTTAGCATAATCAGGTACATGACCTTTGGGTATATAAGACTGGAGCGCGCTTCGCTCTAGGGAGATTTGGGATATTTGGCTTAAGATATTGTTCTTGTAACTTGGAAGCATGGAAATGACTTTAACGTATTTTGAACCTGGGTAGTCGCTGGATTGTTTAGTTAATAAAGTTATAGAAACTATACGATCATGGACTTGTTATCAATAGTGTGACACCGGTCGTTAGGCATGTCTCAAGGAAAATAACTATATGGACCTATTTCAAGTCTTTTCTTTACGGCTGTTGAGTCACATTTAGTCTGAATCAAAATTTTAGGAAAGCCTGTTTCAAACCCATGTCTATGGAATCTTGGCACATCTGAACTTGGCATCAAAAGAACACAATAAATTTATATTTACTGAAGTTTTTTTGGTTTAAGTGGCACCAGTGGCAGTGACTGGAACAAAATTTTGACACTCTGAGAAGAAAATGCATGCTGCTATTGTTTGAGACAATAACTTGCTTTACGCCATTTGGGAACAACAACGCACGGAACCCACTGCGTTCGTATTTCCATGAACTCCAGACAAATGAAATTTATCTTTTATATTTTTGCAATGTTTTTACATCAATTTTGCTACTCATTCGTGAAGTTCTGACTCATTTAACGCCAAGCAAAGGACTAAGAATAGTTATTAACCAGCGTGTTTGGTAATGAAGTACTGCAGCCGTCACTATGACATGGCGTATATCAAACGTTACGTCGGCCAATCATCTTTTTGAATTATCCATGACGTTGCTTATGCGTACGATTGCATGAATGTGTGTTGTTCGTGAATGTATGAACATTGTCAGCCCAGTATAGGTTCATCTAAGGAAATCATCGACGAGTGTAAATATTTCCCTGTACATTTGTATAGCTAAAGTAAGAAAGCGACATTAGAGAGTGTTATAAAAGCAAGCAAAATGTCCACACAACCCCCACCTGCACCTACTGCAAGCACAGTAGGCCCTTATCCTACTTTAATCCAAATTAGTAGGACGCCCCGGCACAGGAAGTTATACCCAGCATCATCGCACCATCCAACCAACCCCTCCATTGTCATAAAGCTGTCAATGAATTCCTAACATTTTTCAAATTTTGACAATTCTGAATTGTCCCCTTTTTCTGTACCTCGATCATTGTAAGAGGTTTCCAGTTCAGGCTATTCATGAACATGCTGATGGCCAATAAGAAACAACCGGGAGAATTTTGTACATTTGCCAATATCATGCTCGGTAGCCCGATTACCTTAATCCGACTTACAAATTGTCTCCCGTTGACCATGACAATGATTATTGGACAGGTAACCTAGATATTGTGTAATTAGTGTGTTGGCTAGCATCGAAAGCTCCCTAGGTGTCAAGAGCTTACACGACTGTCACTTTCCCAGGTAAAGGGTCGTCAGGGTAACACTGCATGAGACATTTACAGTGGATTTTTTGTCCGCGCTTTGTATATCAAAACCATGCTGAAATGTATTTTTCGAATAGTAAAACGTGGAGATTGGTTTCTGGTCGTTCAATTTTCTTATTCTATCATTTTGAAAGTACGCAAAGGTGCCCAACTGCATAATTTAAGAAAATTGGTCAACAGCAGTCCATTTGTTTTTTTTCTGAATTCGCTCAGTCATAAAAGTGTACCTAATTTTAATGATAATTGTTGCCTTTGAAGACATACAAACTAAACGGCATAAGTTGCAAATCTGGGACGTAAATAGGGTAACTCGGCCTTAAGTCGAACTTGCCCTTACGTCGAACAAATTAAACTGATAACATAAATATTTCAACTTGGTGGGCCATTATCTGTTAAGATACCAGACGTTACCTTAATCTATGAACAATATGCATAAAAGACTTCCAAATATAACTCATGCTTTATTATACGACTAGCTGTCGTCGCAACGCATCCCTTTCGAGCTGTTTCTTAATTTCATAATTTTGATTTTTATAAATTTTATCAGATGCTAAAATGTGTACATAATATTTCTCTTTGTAGCACGGAAATGCCTGTTGCAATGCGCATGCGTTAATTACTCACCGACATGAAAGACTTTCACATACATAACACGGTCAGTTGTACATACACTGTAAAAATCGCGCTTAGCTATAAAACACAATGGGTTACATGTTTAGGTGTAAACATGTTTAGGAATATGTCAAATAGCTAAACATGTACGCCTTTTCTATTATTTTCCTGGACAAAGTCTGCTAAACACGTTTTATTCTGTTACGCGTTTCGGATGAATCCATTCTCTCTTTTCCCCGTTGAAGACCGAAAAAAGAGACGAAAATGTTGACAGAGGAAATTTTCAAAATAAAAAGTAAATATAACCAGTTTTGTACATGTTTAATTTCTAAACATAAACCTAAACATGTTGCAAATTGAACATGTTACGATTTAAACACATAAAAAATATCGGACTGCATTTTTGCATTGATTCTAAACACATTTTTACAGTGTATAAGCCACACACACAGGTAGATGGGATACATTTTTTTCAGTAAATATGATGAGGGAAGAAAATCGTCAAAAGTGCTTGTTTTTAAATTTAAACAATAAATTTGAACTCTGCTCTTTCAGGTTTTACATGTACAGATACACAGATCAGCCCTCTTCGGCATAAGCGCAGTCTGATCAGTCTCTGCTCAGCATGAAAGATGTCTGCATCAAAAATAATATACGAGGGTTGTTCAGAAAGTTCTGATTCTCGCCGAATAACTTTGTTTAACGGCATGCTGGGGGTAATTGCGTCGCATGTATTGAAAGCACTTCATTTTTCCTTTACAGTGATACCACACACTATACAAAGATACATTTTCTAATTGAGGTACAACGCGTTTTATTAGGCCCTAGTCATACCACTGGGTTAAAGTCATATGTGAATTTATTTTCAGTGTGTCATTCAAGTAAAAATCATCGTAAATACAAAATGAATTTTTGTCAGCTGTTTGTCAGTCGTTGCCGTCAATATCCATTTAAAAATTAGAGGCGTAGCGAACGTTTCCAATTCATTCCTTGCAAAGCAAAGCGCAGTTCTAATGACGTTATTGAAATCGACGTCAACGTCATTTTCTAAGGCTGTGACAACTTTGTTTTTTACATTAATTTTAATTATTCGACAATTTCGAATTGGGCCATGCAAAAGGTTATCCTGACAAGATTTTGAATGCTAAGGCATTTGTTTTCGTTCCAAAATATGATGACTTTAGCAGACAGGGGGAATTTGCTACCACATAAAATGCAGATAATCCAAATTGAATGGGCAGTATGGAACCTAGATTAAATAAAATTTCTGCAATATTTACAGGACACGGTTGCCTAGGGTTTGTGTTTAGGTAGCCATGACGAAAAAAATTAAAGAATGCTTATATGTGAACTATGGCCTTCTAAAGTAAAAATTCGCAGTGGCTGTAGGGTATACCTCTTTCAAAGACGTTCAAAAATATGTCCTTTTGAAAATATATACTGCGATTGCACAGTTGTCCTGACATTAGACTAAACCTAGTCTGATAATGAAAAGGTTTGTCTGTGTATCTAAATACACTGAATTTATCAATGCTTCTCTGTTAAATGATTTTGGTAATTTGATCACTTTTATTTGGACAAGTCGAATCTTCCAAAAGGTGTGTCTGCTCAGCATTTAAATGGCTTTAAAATCTAGCAATCTGTCACCCTTTATATCATTGAAAGAATCGGTCGTACATGTGTGCAATAGACAAAATAATACTTAACCCCTAGCTAGAGTGCCATAAAAGCTTACAACAAAATTTACCTTTGCGAAATTTCAAAAAATATTTTGATCAAGCCATATCATATTGAGAATTCAAAGACTAGATGGCAAATTGTGAAGACCTAGATGAGGCGGCTCATGACGAGCAGCCTCATTAAGATCTACGCTGCGTGCAAAAGTATCTGCATCAGCTCATCTATTTCCTAAATAATTGGCGTCGCATGAACAAGTACCTTTTGGCATGTGCGAACAGGATAGAATTGGACCAGCCTGCACATCCACACATTGTTCTTTGTACTCACAATTTATAAATCCAGCGGAATTTATGCACAAATAAGTGAAGACTGAACAGTATACACAGATGCGCAGGCTAATTTCAGTATCTATTGTACACACATGGTATAAATTTCATGTTCACGTGGTGCCAGTAAGTAATCTTTTCACTATGCTGTACATGTAGTTCTCTGATTTGAACCTTGATAAGTTTATGGTTTTAGCTCCTTCCAGATTGTAACAATTATCTGTGTATACACCAAAAACCATCAAATGCCAATACTTGACAGTGGCCATAAAGCTGATAAATGCCCTCGCTAGATCTTGCGAGGTACTACTGTCGTTCTAAGCTAGGCGAAGAAGTCCACCTATAAGTATAGACCAGCTGTAGGAACTGGGAAAATAAAATAGCTGATTGATTATCTTCTCCGCCTAGTGGCTAGGCTATCCTGACATATTACAGCTTTATAAAGTTTCGCTATCAGAAGTTCTGTATTTATGATGCTTATCAAAATATGGCATCACGATCAGAACTTTCTGAACCTTCCTCGTATATGCCGAAAACGACTGATCAGATCCCACGAAGGCACCGACGCTGGACAGTGTGCCGGCTGCTCTGACTAGTCAGATTATGCGATGCCCTAAGGCCTATTTTTCGCGTCGCCGCTGCATGATTTTTGGAAAAGCTGATGCTTTGCGCTAAGCTATATATATAAACACTGTTTTTACACAGGTTTTGACATATTTCTTAGGATGCAAAGCCAAATACTTTGCATTAAATTTAGAGTTTCATTTCTTATGTTATCAGTTTATAAAAAGCAAACGAAATGTGGCCAAGTTCAAAGCACTTGTAAAAGAAAAAAGTGCTTTTTAACGGAAATATTAAAAATAAAAAGTACATGTACTTTCAAAAATAGAATAATGAAGAAATGCAGTCTCAAACCGGAACGAGCTTTCCGATATCTTTGGCTTAATTGAGGCCCTAAAAAAGCTTAGAACGAAACGTTGCAGTACAAACTCTCCTGGTATTTTCCGACTTCTTCCACATATCTTTTGCTTTTTCAAACAAAGTACATGTACTATCAAAAATAGAATAGATTTTCCATCTGTTATTTTTAGCAGATGAAGTAAATAGGATATGGATAAAAATAGACAAAATTGGACGAGTTCTTTGTTATTTAACATAAAGAATTTTTTGTGTTTGTGAAGCAAATCATGAAGAAATGCAGTTTCAAACCGGAACGAGCTTTCCGATCTCTATAGCATGCGTCCCTCAAAAGTTTTGTACGAATCGTTGCAGTACGAACTCTCTTGGTAGTTTCCGACTAAGCGTGACCTATCGTTTCTTCCGAAAATAACTCAGTATCACTAAACCACATGAATACCAAGCCAAAAAGGGTACGGCCAATACCATATTCGGTCGAATGTAAAAAGGTGGTACGGCCAATACCATATTCGGCCGAAAAAGTGGTCCGGCCATGGCTGGATCGGCCGGACCGCCGACGACGGCCTTGTTAATGTAGTAATTTTGGAAGAGTAAATACTTCCATGAACAACAGTTGGTCACGCATTGTCACTGGTACGCAACGTCACATGTAAACAAACGATGCCATTGGTCGTTGTTACATTCTATTTGACGTCACATCTAAGTGACGGCCGTTTTATGTAATCGGCTTACCTGTTGGTTTATTATAGCTTTTCGACGCAATTTGTTACAAATGTTGCTCTTAAAAATCGAAACTGATGCTCAAAATAATTTATATATAAGAAAAATATCCTTTTTCCAAAGATCATGGAAGTATGAACACAAAGGGTACCGTGCGAAGTTAACGTAAACGCCCTTCGAGCGTCAATTACCTTGCACATGACCCATTGTATTCATACTTCCATGAACTTTGGAAAAAGGAAATTAAAAACAGACAGTAAAGGCAAAGAATGCCAGTGTTCAGAGTTTCGCGTTTACAAATGGTACGTGGTCATAATTTGAATCTCTTGTAGTCCCGACATTTCTCAGTTGTGTGTTGTCGTATTCATCCTCAAATGTAGGATTCTGGAAGTTTGATGCACTCGCTTTGGCCTCCGAATAATAACACGAGTTTGTTTGAAGCTTATCATACATGCTTTCACACAGTCTGTTATCTGCTGGCAAATATTCAGGCATTCGCATGTTTGGTTGTACAGGTGGTTCGTTGGCGCTGTTCGCAGGATTCCAATTCTCTTGAACCTCACGAGGAGGGTCCTCCCGTTTTTCTTTTCTGTGATAAAACATAAATGTAATTATTAGCAAAGGGGAAAAGCAAGTGATCAGATGACGCCATTTCGTTTGGTAATTCGAGGTCGCCTTTATAAATAACGGCTGTTGGAATAATTTACAATTTGAGTTGAAATGACTGTACTTGATTTGGTAGAGGCTTCGAAAATTCCACGAGGTTGAAAACTTATGCGGGTATTTAATCTTGAAAGTGCCGGTTTCACTAATCGTCTTAAGCCTATGAATACGTAAATTCCATACAAACTGTATGTAACTTACGAAGATCTTTAGTGAAATAAAATATGAAACCACAAAAGAAGTAATTTACCTCCCCAAATGGCAATTTTGAGTAGAGTTATCCACAAACGCATTGGTCACGTGCTTCCTAATCTTGATCGGACACGCTATCGATGAAAGAGTATTTCAATCTGAATTGCAAATGATCGTTACACCTGAAATTCTTGCGAATTAAGATGAAACACTGGAGAAGAAAACCAAACGAAGAGCTTATCAAACTAACTTTAAGCACAAAAAGCAGACGACAAAGTACATCCAAGCTATATCATATTGAGTATTCAAAGGCTAGAGGGAAAATATGCAGATTCTGATTAGGGGCCTCATTATTAGACGCGTCATCTGGATCGACGCTGCCGGCATTTTTAACTATTTTTTATTTCAGGTGCTGGTACGGTTACGTTTAAAAACAAACATCTGATATGTCAATCCTTTCATAACAGCCGTCATCAAATTTTAAAGACCTTGAGATGTTCGGGAATCACTGATTTTGCACGAGATTCACTGACCTTTATGGCCAAGACTAGAGGCATATTCTTAATTTTGCATCTTTAACACTGCTATGAAACATTATTTACAAAAATGGTTAAGAGGTTAGTTTAACAAAACCTACTTTTTGCGTCTTGTATAGAGATACCACCCAAAGGACACAAAAACGATAACCGTCAATAAGCACATCACACACACCACAGCAACGATGATGACCAAAGTTATTATGTTTGTTGGTGGTAACGATTCCTCATCTACATGTGGATCTGTAATAAGAGATTGCTACGGGGTAAATGTTAAAAGATACTTTAATTTTACTTATCGTAATCAACAAATATTTTCGTATACAGAACTTTATTTACGGTCCAAGAATAAGCATATGCATTAGCATTTGCTGCAAGTTTAAAAAAATTTCAATATCAAAAGCTATCTCTTTTTAAAATATCATCCATAAAAACTGAAAGTAAGATCCTTTGGAAGCAAGAAATACGCCGAAGAAACAAAACTAGCAGATTCGGTTTGATAGAGTTCCTCACGTTAAATGCTTCAGAAAATAAATGTTGATATTTTGTATTTAATTATGGTCTTGCATGCGCAATATTAAGTAGAAATATTTCTCAGAGAAAAACAGATGTAACCCACCAGCCCATTCCCATGCATTCCAATCCACCATGGTTCGATTCCCTCCCACTCGTTCCTTATTCTTAGCCTATGAATATTGGCATAATAAATCAAGTTTGTTTTAAAGGTGTCAATGCAATCAAGAGTATTTAATGTTCTTCTGTGACCCGGAGAATGAAGTCAGACTTACCGAAATCTCAATCTCTTCTGCTTGTCTCATTTATATGTCCACAAATGTCAGATTATATTTCATCCACTGGATCAAGAAATATATTCTAAGTTTAAATATATTAAGTGTTACCTTTACCATGTCATCGAAATGCAACCAGCTCGTAAGCTTGACGCAGTGATATGTCCACGCCAGTTTCGACAAATCTATTATCTGGTTCAACAGATATCCCACGTACAAGACTATGACCTTGAACAGATGGTCAAATATGTCTTAAACCTGTCACAATGACATATCCATGCAAGTCTGGTGAATATCTAAGCATCGGTTTAAGAAATATCTCAGTTTCAGGTAACTCTTGTCATTTTTAAGTTGTCTAGAAGGTTTCCAAGTCACGAGCGATTCTTTCGACTGTACCAAAGGTATATCTGTGTAAGTTTGGTGGGAAAGCTAATGATTCAAGAGATACATTAATTGTTGTGAAATTTCCACATATTTAAGTGCTCATTTGACCTCGAAACTGAGGTCAAGGTCACAAAAATCTAACCAGTAATTAAGCTTGCCGCAATTATATATATCCCTGCAAGTTTCGAGAAAATCCATCCGCTGGTGTAAAATACATATCCTATGTAAAAGACTATGACTTGAAAAATGAGTCAGTGTCACCAAAAGCTAAACATGTCTTAAACCTGTTTAAGAAACAGCTCGTTTTTGGAAAAAATCAGCCTTTGTTAGTTGGCTTTTTACCTTTAAAATGGGGTCAAGGTAACAAAAAGGAAGTCAACTCTTCAGCTTTTCCAAAAGGCACATCTATAGAAGTTTGGTTGGAACCAAGCAATGTTTTAAGAGAAATATCAGTTTTTGTAAATGTTTTAGATTTAAGTTCGGCTGTGACTTTGAAAATCAGGTCAAGGGGGGCAGAACCTAATCAGCTCTTAAGCTTGTCATAAATCTGTCCAATTATGTGATATTCAGTCCACAGGTTCAAGAGATATCGTGCATACAGGAAACTACAATACATTTACCAGCCATGACCTCCTGTGACCTGAAATAGGGTCAAAGTCACCAAAACCTAATTAGCTCTTTGGCTGGTCCCAATGGTGTATCTAAGCAAGTCTGGTAAAAATCCCCCACTAAGTCAAGAAATATAATGTGTACAAACTGTCAAGAAGACGCCGGGATCCGCACTGAGACCAAGATGACTTCCTTACTTTTGACGAAGGGACAAAATTACTAACGTCTGAGCCTCTGTTTATGACAGTTTCTTCACACTGACGTTTGGCGGTGATACGTGTAGTGTTTTGAAGAAAATGTACCATAGAAAGCGTCATATGTATGATAGAAGAGTCAGATGCTCTTGTATTTTGACAGTCGAAACTTTCCCAGAAACTGTTTGCGTGCTATTAGGCTGGTTGAAGAAATTAAACATGCGTTTACCATTTTAGGTGTAAGAATCGAACTACATGTAGCTTTTACTCTTATTGGAGAATGTGTTTTCCCTTTTTGTCCATGCCTTAACATGAAAATTTTCGAAATAGATTTCTCAGAACTGTTCAACGTACATGAACCAATTTTATATTTGATATCTGAGTTGACAATGTCTCGTTGTATGCTGCTCAATCTTCTCAGTATTTGTTCATTTACTACCAGTAATGTTGTATCATGAGACTGAGAACAAACTTTCTCTTGCACAGTCACTCCAGTGTTTGTTTACCCTTGTTTCTTTCTTTATGCTTCCTTCATTACAACCTTCATACCAACTGTTCTAATTTAGAAAAAGAAAACGAACTGTTAAATGAAATGAGCCGCGACACGACAAAACGAACAAAGTTGCATGTGCGCCGAGTTGAGACTCAGGTCAGCCTTGGCATCTGTCCAGTCTGATCATAGTCTTCATTATGCACTTAAAAGATAGCTAAGGGTCTAAGCTACCTCCATGCGGACAACAAAGATTGATCAGACTTGGCAGATGCCCAGGCTGATCTGAGTCTTCGCTGGATGCCACTTTGGTGTTGGTTTCGTCGTGTCGCGTCTCAAATATTTTCACTTGCCTGTTAAATTATTGTAGGCTAATGTTGAGTTCGTGAGATTTGAAGGCAAATATGGACTTGTTGTCGTTGTTCCCTGCGTTGCAGCGTGTATCATGTTGCTACTGCAGGTTATATTTGAAATGCCTGCAAAAATAAATTGCACGGGGGTAATACCAATTCTTTATCTGTAGTGTCGACCGAGCCAACAAAACTGATTGTCAACATAGACAATCGACAGCAGTATCAGCTTGGTCAATAATACAAGTAGTATCATTTAGTCATTTACCGTTATTCTCGGCCGACAGCCACTTTGTACAGTACCGGCTATGTCGACAGCACAAGCATTTATTGGTATTACCCGTGTGACTTGTAAGGCTCTCACGGCGGTAAAACCAATTTCCCTACCTGTGCTTTCGACCGAGTCAGTCAGTTATCATACATGCAAAAGTAGCTGTCGACAGAGACAATCGACAGCAGTATCAGCTCGGTCGACAACCATTAACAATAGTATCATTTAGCGTTATTGATAATGCTTACGATCGTATTCTCGGTCGGAAGCCACTTTGTATAGTACAGACTCGGTTGAAAGCACAGTTAGCCATGGTATAAGCAGAATATATACAATTAAAGACGTCTTTTCTCGAATTTCGAGTCTAGAAGTAACAAGTTTTTTTTCGCGTTTCGTTGCTTGGTCTTGAGTAACATTTATCGAAATTCGAGTAAATTTTTTGAGGTCGAAGTAAGGAATGCTGGTTTTCAAGTAGTTGATCTTTTTCTTTTTTCAGAGTAAGATGTTGTTAAATCTTTGGTGTCATGATAGCTGTAATTTACTAGCTAAAACCAATTAATGGGACAGCATAACAACTTACTAATTACAGAAGTGTCTAAGAGACAAGAACAACAGCATGAAGCATGTAAACCATTGGATATGAGAGTCCTAAATGAAAAAAAAATATATATATATTTCTTTTATTGTAAATTCGTTATACACCATTAGTTTCTTTTCTGTTAACATTTTTCTACAACTAGATCTTTAATCTTATTATCAAGCCGTCTCGACATGATCAGAGCTGTTTGCCGTGGACGTAAATCAACAACACAACAACAACAACATCTAATGATCAACTCCCAGCCTTTGTGACACTCAGAAACCTGGATAGACATGTTTTAATTATTGAAATCAAACATTTTTTTTAAAAAAGTCAGTAGTAATGGATATTACGGTCGTTGTCCAGTTTTGAGGATAATTAATTATCTATATAGTATATATAAACTTATTTTTTTCAGTATCGACTAACATGTAACGTAGGGAAGCTAGAGTAAGAATTTTCGAGTTTCAAGTATGTTTACAGTAACGAGCAAGGTTTTTGGAGTTGGCAGCAAGATTTTTCGAATCTCGGGTAATGATTTTCAACTAGAGAGATGATAAGTTTCAACTTTAATCATGCCAACAGGAAAGCATGTACAAACTTCGGATCAATTCTAAGTAGAAGTAAACTAAAAGCATCATCTACCTTTGAACAAACAGCAAAACGATTTCATCCAATTTTAACGAAATATGCACAAACCAAGTCCAAATCCATAGCGTCACATGAAAATAAATCTAAGACAAATGACTGAATGTCATCCTCTACCCCATAGGTAATTATATTTATACCCCCGACATACGAAGTATGTCAGGGGGTATAATGTTTTTGTCATTCCGTCCGTTCGTCTGTTCGTCCGTTTGTTTGTCCGTTCGTTCGTTCTTTCGTTCGTCCGTCCGTTCGTTAACTTTACGTCAAAGTTTTGCGTTAAACCTTTTTGGGTTGCTCATATCTCTGTAACCACACATCAGATTCTTTTCATATTTGGTTCATGATGTCTCTATAGCATTACCTTTAATGTGAACTAGCTAAGCCCCTGGGTCAGGTCCCAGAGTGGGGCCAGGGGTCAATAATTAGGACTTAGGCATTTTCATTATGTCAAAGTTTTGCGTTAAACCTTTTTGATTGCTCATATCTATGTAATTGCATTGAAGATTTCTTCCATATTTGGTTCATGATATCTCTACATCATTGTTTTCGTTATGGACTACCTAAGCTGCAGGGTCAGGCTCATGGGTGGGGCTAGGGGTCAATAGCTAGGACTTAGCCATATGCTGTAGTTTTTGGCGTATAGTTCCAATATACTTCAGTGGAGCCTAATGATACATGGCAAGGTTTATTTCATACTGGTTTACGTCATATGGATGCTGCTGCTGCTGTCCTAAGGTCAAGGTCACAGACTTAGAATTTTTTACATGTATGACATTTGCATTGAAGTTGGGTGTCAAAGTATGCTTTCATTAGGCGGTGACACTGGTCGGGGGTATACGTGAGCCCCTGCTCACTTGCTCTAGTTCAGTTTGTAGAAGCTGTTTGGTTATATTCTGAATATATTGATGATCGAAACGTTAACTGGAAACTAAAAATGCTTATTCCTTATCGAGACTCGAAAAACCATAATCAGAACTACATGTACATAAATGTTGCTTGTGACTCAAAAACACCGTACTCGAAACGTCAAAATTTAACTCAACGCTATAGCATCTTTATGAAACTTAATATTTCTCATTCTAAGCTTGATAATTCTTAACTGAAACTTGAAAAAGTAAACTCGACACTAGAAAATAGTGACGCGAAATTGAATATATTTCAATAGAATCTAGAACTCAAGGAAATGTGACATACAAAGACTTAAAGCCCCAGTCTCGCTGTCACGCATTTAGGGCTAGGTTTTACTACGGTTTTAAAACGCAGCAAAACGGCAGTATACGTAGTAAACCGTGGGGATACCTATTACACATAGTTGTTTAGGGCTACATACCAGTGGCCCAGCTATACTTCAGTCAGAATATTCAGCTCGGATGTGGCATTTCAACAAACGTCACGTATACATAGTAAAACGCAGTAAAACGGAACCAAAGCGTACTAAAACGTAGACGTATCGCCTTTAAAACATAAAACAAAACCCGGAACATGCCATATCTATACCTGGAGGTCCTCTAAGCCCCAGTCTCACTCTCATGTATTGAGCATGAGGTTCCGCTACGTTTTTAAACCGTAGCCAACCAGCAATATACGCAGTAAAACGTATTGAATTAATACATACGCCTATGTACAGCTACAAACGTGGCCGAGCTACGCTTGTGCTGGAATTGATACTCAAACGTAGCTGGGCCACGTATTGATGGTGGCATATCGATATACTAGAGTATAATCTAGTAAAACGTAGTGACACATAGTCTAAAACGTACTAAAAGTAGACGATACGTTTAAAGAAGCTGCCATAACTAGAGGTCCTCTATCTATGTAAAATGTTACTCAATGCTACAACATCTTTATGAACCTAAACGTTTCTTATCCTAAGCTTAATAATTCCTAACTGAAACTTGAAAAAGTAATCTCGACACTAAGAAATAGAGGTCCTCTATGTACTACTACGTTTGATGTACGGTTTTCACGTATTACTACGTTTTGCAACGTTCTAGGCTACGTTTTACTAAGTTTCGATTGGCTTTGCAACAGCTACAAAAGCGTCATTCCATCCACGGCATATGCCGGACAGTACCAAGTAATTCTTAGTAAAAGCTACTGAATCATAGCAGGCTAGTAAAATGTTCTTATCTCTTCTGAAGGCACCAAACGGCAATACAAAGGAAACCGTGGTTAAGCATAAGGAAAACTGACTAGAAACGTAGTGAAACCTAATTCCGTACAAAATGGGACAAAATTCTTGGCCAAACGTAGGGGCAGGAAACGTAATAAAACCTAGCCTTCAGTACGTGACAGTGAGACTTGGCCTTTAAAAGCAAGTTGTTATTTGTAGCCAAATGAAGTTTGTGCAGTGTTTTTGTAACCAACTGTGTATTGGTGCTGTAGAATAGTGGAATATGAACAAAAAGCGTTTCTAATTAATCACCTTATGATCAATGTAGAATACACACCAGAGAGAGAGAGAGAGAGAGAGAGAGAGAGAGAGAGAGAGAGAGAGATCTTAAGAATCCTAATTTACATGAATAACCTAACAATACAGGCTGCCGACTTGAATTTAAGTAAACTTTAATCAAAACCATCCAAATTGAAAAGCAAATCATATTTTATCGAAATAATTCATCACACTTTAACACTAGAAATAAAAAAGAAATAGAACCTAAACTGTAAGATACACATGTATCTTTTGTATACATGTGTATATGTTAAATCGTTCTTAATCTTTTAAACAACATCCGCATATTTAATCATATTACATTGTTCAATGTAGAATTTTTGCAACCTAAACAGAATGATAGATACTTAAGTTTGAACCAAATCAACTAAAAATAGCAAAGTATTTAAAACATAAACTTGCAATAATAATGTATACACGAAGCAACATTTCCGTCTGAATTGAGCAAAGCCAAAGCGTAACAAAAGTCGTATGCTATGAACATCTAGCCTAGTTCGTTTGTATGTCTGATTTAATTTGAAGGCCGGGCACAGGTCGGAAGATTAATTTCAGGTGTTGATCTAGGATCAGGATCATGAATAGTATGTAACATAATCAGCTTTACAAGATGAATAAAATTTCTGCAGACGTTAACGAAAAATAAGAATAAAAATATTTTTTTTTGTGTGTGTTTTGAGTTGCCAGCCCATGTAACAACGTAATTTGGAGGACCTTGAAGAAAGTATTGATCATTAAGACATAAAATATTATCAACTTCAGAAGGTTTAGACAGTAAAAACAACTATGTCTCCAAACTTCGTTTCCGCTCCGCAACCCTAAAACTAAATGAGATATTTTCGCAAAACTTGGTACAAATATAAATCATCATCAGACAATGTGGAGAGAAAAAGAACCGTAGCACCACCCACATTTTTACAGAATTATGCCCCTTTGTAAATTTTATATGGAAATCGTGTCCGCTCTACAACTCTAAAGCTTTATGAGATATTTTTGAGACACTTGGTACAAATATAAAGCATTATCAGGCAATGTGCAGAGAACAAGAATCGTAACTCCACCTACATTTGTCACGGAATTATGTCCCTTTGAAAATTTTAATATGAAATCGTGTCCTCTCCATAACTCTGAAACTGTATAATCTTGCTACAAATATGAAGCACCATCAGTCGATGTGCAGAGAACAAGACCATAACTCATGCATGTTCTTTAACATTAAAACTAAAAAAGATATTTCATCAAACTTTCAACAAATATATAGCATCATCAGACAATATGCAGAGTCAATATCCATAACTCGACCTACAATTTATACGGAATAATGCCCCTTTGTAATTTAAATTTTAGAAATGCTGTCCAGTCTATAACATTTAAACCGTTAAAGATATTTTCATGAAACTTGGTAAAATATAGAGCATCATTAGACAATTTGCAGAAAAGAAGATCCATAACTCTATCTACGTTTTTGATAAAATTATGCCACTTTGTGTATTTTTAGTATGGAAATGGTGTCCGCTCTATAACTTTAAAACTGTAAAAGACAATCTCGTGAAACTTTGTATTAATATAAAGCATCGCAGAGAGTAAAATCCGTAACTCTTTTTACACTTTATTTTTTAAAAAGTAAGGCCCATTTGTAAACTTTAATATGGAAATTGTGTTGCTCCATAACTCTGAAATCATATGAGATATTTTCGCTATACTTGGTACAAATATAAAGTATTATCACATAGTGTGCAAGGAAAAAGAATAGTAACTCCACCTACATTTTTACATTACTATGGCCCAATGTAATTTTCAGTATAGAAATTGTGTCCGCTGTATAAATTTAAAACTGTAAAAGATATTTTCATGAAACTTTGTACAAATTTGATATAGCAGCAGACGATGTGCAGTGAACAAAAACCTACATTTTTCAAGCATTGTCCACTGATTTTTCAGAGAATATGCACTATAACTTTGGCCAAATTTTTGATGAGAGGACAGGCATATCTTGTCGATGCAACATCCGCTCTCAATGATTCAAATCATTTTCATTTTCATTTTAATTCAGAAATAGCTTTCTTTGTCTTAAGCGAGTTATATTTCATCTTGGTCTTAAACGATACGTTTTACTTGTATTACAGTCCTTGATTTGTCTGTTGGTGAAATCCATGTGACCACAAATCTGCCTACAGGTTCCAGTCAATTTTCGTGACACTTTGAAATAACTAGATTTTTTTTTCAAACAAAACAGACCTCTCTGTCGCTGGCTAGATCACAACTTCTATTTAAAAATGTTGGAGCACAACCCAGTTAAAATTACATCCATTTCAAATGATGGTAACAATATTCTGATGAAGGAGGATGTAAGAGCATAAGATTTGTGTTCATGGACAAACAAAAAGTCTTGACTCTGACAGAAAAGGGACTGCTCACAACTCAAATGAAAATGACTCACGTAAGGTATAGATACTAAAATGAAAACTGAATGAAAGCTGTAAGAGGTGTTTTGGCCAGCAGATTTGTCTTGCGCTAGATCATATACATAAATAACCCGCCTTCAGTTGTGATTACAATATCCTAAACGTTTCATAAAAGACCAGTCTCTATAAGGCCGTTTTCATGGCTAAAACCGATTTTCTTTGTATACTTTAACTGATATATATATTGACTGTCTTATGGTGCAATACCAGATTGTTTGGTTCATTGGTTTTTGCTGTATGCACGATTTAAGTTGGTGGGGTAATTCCACCCCATTAAAAGTATAGTTACAAAAATGCTATTTTTTCTATTCCAAGTTCATGCTTCAAAATGGTGGTTGCAACAGGAAAAGAACACTTCTGGACTTAAAAGATGATGATAATATTGTTTTGAAATTCATACCAGAATAGAGTTTATATTCGCTTGTAAGATGTACCCCAATTTCAGTATTTTTTGTTCTCCGACTTTACGAAAAACCACAACACGTTCACAGTTTTCAAGATTTTTTAAAAATCTTTTGCTATTATTATGTTGATATAATAGTCATTGCAGGCATATGTCAGACTTTATTTTATGATTATTAATTTGAGAGTTATCTCCTCACGAAATTTGATTTTGTCCGTTTTTCAATATCAGCATGCATTTGTTGTTCCATAGTACTCCAAACTCCATTTGGAAGATAATAACACCTTTTGATGCAAATGTTTGTTGATTTTTGTAGGCATTGGAGTTACTTTTGCATGCGACGATGTCATATTTTATGTAATTTTGAAAAAAGGTACCACGCATCTGGAAAATTAACAAATTGCCAATGACTTACAAGCAGGGTTTGCTTAGTTTTTGCAACCTCATTAAACTCATGCTAAATGCTTAAATTAAAGTCCTTATGGCCCATTCGTGTTTTTACGCTGGTTATTATTCATCTTCTTCAGAATTGCCAGACATAATCCATGTGTCAACAGCAGCATCTTTTACATAACCAATGTGCACCTTGCTCGGTTTGGCTTCACTGTTTTCTGTTTCGTTGCGGTAATATCCTAAATACCAAAGCACTGAAGCCACATGTGCACAACACCCAACGGTGCGAGCACCACTTCTGCACCCACAATACCATCCAGTGATTGGGTTCAGCCCTTGAGTGTATTCAACCCACAAGTTATATGTTTTATTTGATGTGCGACGAGAACGTATCTGTGCTTTGAGAACACCGTCATTTTCTTTGTGTGCCATTATCTCATATGATCCCTTTTCGTCAAAGTGTTCATCCGTGTAGGATTTGGCCTGTTTAAGTTGGTATATTCCCATTGTCAGGTCCCTCAGTTCATCCTCAGTCAACTCTGGGAAATTGTCAAGTTTTGTGTCATCAATCTTTTTTTCATATTACCCGTTTTTTATCCCAACCACTTTTCATAACCTTATCCTGCAGCTTATTTGGAGATTTTGCTAGAGCCATCATACGTCTGGCAATGACTTTGTCTGAATCTGTGCTCGTTACCAAAGGAGATCTAAATGCATTACACAAACAGCATACTATTCTTACATAGTCTCCAACATATGGTATTTGGCTATTGGGCATTGTGTTCCTGAGGTCCTTCCACTTTTTAATCCTGCCATTGGCTGATTTAACAACCCATCTTACCTTTGTAACCGTTGGGTGTTGTGCACATGTGGCTTCAGTGCTTTGGTATTTAGGATATTACCGCAACGAAACAGAAAGCAGTGAAGCCAAACCGAGCAAGATGCACATTGGTTATGTAAAAGATGCTGCTGTTGACACATGGAGTACGTCTAGCGATTCTGAAGAAGATGAATAATAACCAGCGTAAAAACACGAATGGGCCATAAGGACTTTAATTTAAGCATTTAGCATGAGTTTAATGAGGTTGCAAAAACTAAGCAAACCCTGCTTGTAAGTCATTGGCAATTTGTTAATTTTCCAGATGCGTGGTATCCTTTTTTTCAAAATTACATAAAATATGACATCGTCGCATGCAAAAGTAACTCCAATGCCTACAAAAATCAACAAACATTTGCATCAAAAGGTGTTATTATCTTCCAAATGGAGTTTGGAGTACTATGGAATGACAAATGCATGCTGATATTGAAAAACGGACAAAATCAAATTTCGTGAGGAGATAACTCTCATATTAATAATCATAAAATAAATTCTGACATATGCCTGCAATGACTATTATATCAACATAATAATAGCAAAAGATTTTTAAAAAATCTTGAAAACTGTGAACGTGTTGTGGTTTTTCGTAAAGTCGGAGAACAAAAAATACTGAAATTGGGGAACATTTTACAAGCGAATATAAACTCTATTCTGGTATGAATTTCAGAACAATATTATCATCATCTTTTAAGTCCAGAAGTGTTCTTTTCCTGTTGCAACCACCATTTTGAAGCATGAACTTGGAATAGAAAAAATAACATTTTTGTAACTATACTTTTAATGGGGTGGAATTACCCCACCAACTTAAATCGTGCATACAGCGAAAACCAGTAAACCAGACAATCTGGTATTGCACCATAAGACAGTCAATACATATCAGTTAAAGTATACAAAGTTTAAAGGAAATCGGTTTTAGCCATGAAAATGGCCTTATAGAGACTGGTCCTTTGGTGGTGGTGTGTTATTGTTTAACGTCCACGGTAAACAACTATGGTCATGTTCGGACGGTCAGTTAACCTGTCTACCCTATTCCTGGGCAGGCTTAAACCTCCTATGCGTTTAACCAGTACTAAGTGCACTTACTTTCATCAGTAACTGACAACTGCCCTTCCTGAATCAGCGGAAGGAAAGTTTCATGAAAAAAGGTTGGATGTTTATGGCGGATTTGAGGCCACAAGATACTGCTTTACAAACAGGTGGACGGCTGGAACAGTTTCCATTATTCTTTTGGACTAAGCTGGGTACTATTACGATGTTACCCACAGACACCTGCATAACGGAGTATTACGTGACATGTTAAGTTTGACAAACAGTAAAACATTACCTGCTGGTTCTATTATCAACCACACCATAGCTGGAATACTCTTTGAATTCAGATCCAGTAACACATAAACTAATTCAAAGCCGTCAAGCGTCTTTCTTTTAAATATGGAACCAAAATTTGTTTGATTTTCCGAACATTTGAACTTTTGAATATTTATTTTCAGACTGGCTGATGAACAGGTATTTTGTCGTTTAACATATAGTCTCAAATCATTGAGTGTTACCGAACATTTGCCTTGTATGTGACAATCGCATCTCCCATTTGATAGTATGGCGGGCTCACTACTCTGCAAATGTACTGTGCCTCTTATACTTCTGGTAATATTAGCACACATGTCAATGACATAAGTTGTCTTTGGCTCTGAAAAGGAACAAGATTCATGTTTGAATTTGATTTTGGAGCTGCATCGGAAAGAGAAGTGTAAAAGTGCGCGCACAAATTTAGTTTAAGCCCCTAGAACTTTGATCTTAAGCTACTGTCCGTTCCAAGGCGGAAACTTATGATGTGGATCCCGTTAGTTATTGTCTATCATTGTTGTCACAAATAAGATACAGCTGTACACTTCGTTTCCAGATTTGTTTTGTGGCTAAAACAGGAAATAGTGTTTCACATGGTGTATGTATTCCGCATGGCTTTTGATGTGGTTCCATTAATAGTCACTCCTTGTTGTTGTTTTTAGCTCACCTGTGGTGAGCTTATAGTATAGACTTGGTCCGTCGTCCGTCGTCGTCGTCGTCGGCGTCGTCGGCGTCGGCGTCCACAATTTTAAACTTCTTCTTCTCAGAAACCACTGGGTGGATTGAAGCCAAATTTCATATGGAGCCTTAACAGGATGGGGGAACGAAAGTTTATATATTTGGTCCAGGTCACATGACCAAGATGGCCGCCACGCCCATATATGGTAAAAACCCTTCAAAAATCTTCTTCTCCAGAACCAAAAGGCCTATGACCTTGAAACTTGGTATGTAGCATCGAGCATGCGGGCCCATCATAATTTATATAAATCGTGACCTTGTGATGACCTTGACCTAATTTATGACATGGTCAACTTTGGTACGTTAGGCTTTTATATGGGAAAACGCTTAAACGGTGGATTTCTCAGAAACTATTTAAGTCTAAGGTACAATACTTGGTATACATGGTTGACTAAATGACCAGATGAAGATATTATGTCACTAAAGGTCAAGGTCATTCCGTCGGACCATTCGTCGTCAAGCTTTTCAAACATCTTCTCCTCTGAAACCACTGGGCCGATTGAAGCCAAATTTCATATGGAGTCTCAGTGGGATGGGGGAATGAAAGTTTATATATTTGGTCCAGGTCACATGACCAAGATGGCCGCCATGCCCATATATAGTAAAAACCCTTTAAAAATCTTCTACTCAAGAACCAAAAGGTTTATGACCTTGAAACTTGGTATGTAGCATCGGGCATGCGGGCCCATCATATTTTATACAAATCATGATCTTGCGTTGACCTTGACCTAATTTACGGGAGGGTCAACTTTGGTATTTAAGGCTTTTATATGGGAAAACGCTTAAACAGTGGATTTCTCAGAAACTATTTAAGTATTAGGTACAATACTTGGTTTACATGGTCGACTCAATGACCAGATGAAGATATTATGTCACTAAAGGTCAAGGTCATTCCGTCGGACCATCCGTCGTCAAGATTTTCAAACATCTTCTCCTATGAAACCACTGGGCCGATTGAAGCCAAATTTCATATGGAGTCTCAGTGGGATTGGGGAACGAAAGTTTATACGCGGGGTCTGGGTCACATGACCAAGATGGCCACCATGCCCATATATGGTAAAAACCCTTCAAAAATCTTCTTCTCTAGAACCAAAAGGCCTATGACCTTGAAACTTGGTATGTAGCATCGGGCATGCTGGCCTGTCATAGTTTATACAAATGATGACCATGTGTTGACCTTGAATTAATTGACGACATGGTCAACTTTGGTATGTTAGGCTTTTATATGGGAAAACAATTATACAGTGGATTTCTCAGAAACTATTTAAGCCTTAGGTACAATACATGGTATATATGGTCAACTAAATGACCAGATGAAGATATTATGTCACTGAAAGGTCAAGGTCATTTTGTCGGTCTGTCCGTCATCAAGATTTTCAAAACATCTACTCCTCTGAAACCACTGGTCTGATTGAAGCAAAATTTCATATGGAGTCTAAGTGTGATCAGGGAATAAAAGTTTGTTCTCAGGGTCTTGACCAAGATGGCCGCCATGCCGTATATGGTAAAAACCCTTCAAAATCTTCTTCTCCAGAACCAAAAGGTGTATGACCTTGAAACTTGGTATGTAGCTTTGGGCACTCAAGCCCATCATAAACATTAAAATATATATCAGGACCAAGTGTCAGGTGAGCTACAGGACCATTGGTCCTCTTGTTTTTTTTTACAAATCAATTACATGTACTAAAGCTACAGGCATATTCAATATTTTTTATTTTCAGCATGAAATGCGACAATGTAAAGGCACCTAATCACAGAAATCACCGAATGCATTTTCAGTGATTCAGTCTGAATCTACAAAATTTATATTACATGAGTTTTATTGTTACGGAAATCTTCGGTACAAATACGTTGTCCTTAAGTATCTGGAAACATATTTTGTTAAGGACCACTCTGATGTTCATAAAAATATTCTGAGGATGATGTCATTAAAATGCTGGAATTTCTTATCGACAATATTTACGTGGAGTTTAGTGGATAGATTTTTCAACAGACAGTTGGCCTTCCAATGTGCACAAACTTCGCCCCCTTACTTGCCGACTTGTTTCTTAATGGATATGAGGCGGAGTTTATACAAGGGCTCTTGAAAGAGGTTAATAAACACATTGCACAGAAATTCAACCTCACCTGCAGGTACATTGATGATGTTCTGTCTCTGAATAATCCAAAGATTTCGGAGTTTATTGATCTCATCTATCCATATGAACTTGAAATTAAAGACACCACGGCGTCCAATTCATCTGCCTCATACTTAGATTATTATCTCTATATTGACAATGGAAAGCTTGTTACTAGGCTTCATGAAAAGAGGGACGACTTCAATTTTCCCATAGTTAACTTTCCATTTTTGAGCAGAAATTCGGCACCTGCATACGGAGTTTATGTTACTCAGCTAATCCGATATGCTAAAGCCTGTTTCAAATATCACGACTTTGTTGAAAGAGGGAGGCTGCTCACCCGTCAACTGCTGACACAGGGTTATCAGATAGTAAAACTTGTGTCGACAGTTAAAGCGTTTTATGGGAGACACCATGACCTCGTTGATCTCTACAATGTGGCCGTTTCTAAACTAATGTCCGATTTGATGGCCTCAGCCGAAGCTTAGTTAAGCTTTCAAATACCGGACTTTCTTTTTCACTGACTTTTCCTACTGATACATAAATATGGCGAGTGTATTATAATAGGCAGGCGATGTTTACTACTCGCGAGCACCTGATCACACCTCAGTTTCTGGGTCCATATCTGTGTATCCTAAATATTCCGGAATCGTCAATGTTGAAAGGACTTACGAATTTGGACTTATGACTTGGGTACTTTGACCGCTTTCATTTACATGTAACGTCTATAGCTTTTCCGCCATTTTGGCAAACGGAAACAAATTTTGAGATTCCATTTTTGTTCTCCTGGACATCTTAGCACCCCCCCCCCTAAAAAAAGGAAGAAGGAAAGATTTGCATCTATGGAACAAATTCTTTCCTTTTAAAGTTGACTTAAAGCGGAGATAAAAATTAATAAACCTCCAAGGAAGATTGCTCTGACCTGCCTTATTTTTCTCCCCTCAAAAACCTAATAAAATACTCTTCAGGGAGAGCAAACTCTTTTCTTTTAACACTGTTCCAGGGCAGCCCTATTAAAGGAGAAATTCAACTATTAGGGAAACAATGGTTGTTTGTTAAAACTTGAAACGGTGTTTTAAAATGCTGTTTGTAGTGGTTTGGATGGTTTGTCCACGTATTGGTCATGGTCAGTCCCTCGTGAGATGGGTAAGATAGCCCAACTGGCTCATTTTGTCATTTCCGCAATACTTCACAGATCTGAAGTCTGATTTCCGAAATCCGTGGAACAAACTGGACGCTTGATAATGCTAACTAATTTCATATGGTCAAACTTCCAAGTGAGATGACTATTGTATCGCATTTAACAAATAAGAGTTGCAATGCGAATGACCCTGTATGACAAAAATGCAATTAAAAGGCATGAAATCGTAATTAAAAGGCATGAAATCGTCAAGAAAATTTACTACAGAAAAAAGCGGGAGATATTTCAACAGAATACTCTTTCTCTCTCAATGTCAAACAAGCCATTTTACCACAGTCTCCAGATATCCCCATCTTTCTTAAAGTACAAAGCATATATAAATGCACGCTAAAGTATGCTTCAGTATAAACCGTCTATTATTAATGGCTGCATTTTGTTTTCGTTCGTTAGTTTAGAATACCCTTTGGTATTTTACATTCTGTCAACCTATTGAGTGATCTAGATGACAGATTATATATAATGTAAATTAAATATTACTTAAAAGGTTACAGGATTAAGAGATGGGAGTAAAATGGGACTAAAAGGCCAGCTGAGAGAGAGAGAGAGAGAAGGAAAATTCTCCGTGACTAATTCAATTCAATAGCAGGTCCCATCCAAGTCATCATGTGAGAAAAGCCACCACAATATTAGTCACCACCAAATACCTCATCAGCATCAGCCAGATGAACAGCCATTTACTATGAAGGATGTCACCGAGCAAGCCTTAACATCACAAACAATATATCAAAAACAGATATATCAACAAACAACACATATCACAACCAAATAGTATCAAAACAGGCGTGCCGTCCTAGGACGGCCATGAATTAAATCACTAGGGTGTGGCGGTGGGGGCTAAACAGTTTTGCTGTCGACCAACAGTCGTCCTTTGTTTTGCTTTGGTTCATCAGACACTGTTTGGTTTGCGTGGAAGAGTCCTAGCTCAAAAGTGTACTATCTCAAAAACACAGAAATCAAAATTAAAACTAAGACAAAACAAACAAAAGGACTCACAGAAATAGCAATACTGAAATTCCGGAGCAGAGGAAATACGATGGCCCGATCCGACTGTGAGGTGGAGCCTTTTTGTTTATCACAATCCACATTTCGGAAGCGGCTTTACACTAGTGACCTTGCACGGGTACGGGGATTGCTCAACTCAGCCTGCGAATCTTCGCAATGTGATCATAAAACGTCCTTTTTCATATATATATGATCTAAGATGGATGAATAGATTGGTCACTCGGTGGCTTTAGGTCCTTTTCAACAGTATTTCGGTCATATTGGAAGATGGGAGGATAATTATGAAGGGCTCTGTGCAACGAAGCAAGCACTTTTACATGATCTACGGAAGAATATTGCCGCCAGGACACCCGAACGAGCGATCAAGTAATCCGAAAGTTAGAAGCGCTAACCTCTTTCTATTTCAGCAAAAGTAAACCATTTCATTTAAAAGCTATCAAACATTCAGTTTGTAATACGAAACTTTGTAATTCGGAATTGTGAAATAGTATGAAAATGAAAAGTGAGCCAACTGGGTAGTCAGGCGAACCCCCTGATCATATTCTGCTGCAGACATGCACATTTTTCCAGGACCAAACGTGCCCTTATCAGACTGCCCATTAAAGCGGACTGGTCTACACATGCACAGCTCGTGTATGCCAATAAAGACTGAAAAAAGCAAACGGAGACAAAAATAGATTCAGTCAAACGGGGGAGTAGAGGATTCCTGGCAAAATCTTTAATATTGCTCATTAACGGATTTGAATTTATTTTCCATCAAACTACAAATTTTGTTTTATGTAAATATTTTGAACAGTCGGAGGTCCTTCTATTCGTGTATCATAATGGTTATCAATATAACCGTAAGCATTTTGCTATGCTTTTACTATTATACATGGGCACGCCTCAACAGCCTTAAACAAATGAGGAGCCCTGGTAGCTCAGTGGGTTAAGCGCTGGCCTACTGATCTAGCGGACCGGGTTCGAATCTCGCACGAGGCGAGAATCTTTCCTACCGTAAACGGGGTTCCATTGCACACATCCTTTCATTATTATCCTCTCATCGACCTGATATGACTGAAATACTGTTGAAAAGGACGTAAAATCACAAGTCATCCATCCATCATCTTAAACAAATGAAGCACTCTGATGTCTAACATAAAGTGCTTTGAATTAATACATCTTGATACGTTACACAAGTGGGAAGACTACATCGGCGTCAGGTGATACAGCTGTCGAGGCCTTGCTTACACTTACTGTATTTAACACAACAAAACGTAATCTCAGGTCATCCCTAATACATATTTACTGGTCGGCATTAAAGAATAGTCTACGAAATCTCGTTGCTAAAAACATGACTGATGTTTCCAAATTAATTTACACGGATAGAAAAGACGATAGCACCTGTTTTACAATTAAAAAGCATACAAACCTATGCAACTGTATTCTACAGCAACTTTATAGGTAGTGTTTTTGAATCGATCTGTGTTTGGAGAAAATCGCAGATCAGTGCATGTTTCTTTCATTGAACACATCTGGTGTAATTCTAGTTCTTCAGTGTCTGAAAAATCCTTTTCTTCTTTGATACTTGTTCCATCAAAAAACTGATACTTGTAAGATGTCAAATAAATTCTTTGTCCACTTTTACAGCTTATTGTTTTTGTATTGCCAGCTGAAGTCCCATCATTATTTATGATAATATCATTCAACTTATCATTGCTCATTCGGCTGTCACAATAATTCATCTGTAAGACTGCAATACAAAAGAGAATACAGTTAAGAATCAATATGGAATTTACATTATCGATAGTAATCTACGAAACTTTTCTCTTTAATTTTGAATTGTGCCCAAGTTTATGTAATTGTATATATCCCAAGAATAATGCGAACTCAGCATAAAGGATATGAAAAATGAGCGTGGTTGTGTAAATGCAGGAAAAAAATAGAGGTAAAATACATGTTGTTTTTTTCTGTTTGTTTTTTCGGATTTCAAGTCATCTTCGGACACATTTGTGGAGTGTTCAAGGAATTTGCTCACATTTAGAAGAGAATGCTAGGAAAGTTTGGTCTTTCTTCTGCACAATGAAAGAATATAATCAGGTTTTTGCATGCAAAATATCCGTACGCCCACAGGCCCTGCCATAAGAGAAAACGGCCATCATTTAATTTAAACGGAAATCACCCTATAAAAACTACAATTGAAATTGTGTTGAAAATTCACATAGTGGTAGAATATTATATGCTGAGTGAAAAAAATAAAATAAAAAAATGGGTTCACCGTACTACTTTTTGAGATAATGCAGCGCCATCTATGTGCCTGTGTGAATCATGTCTATGTCTAGTATGGACACTTTATCCGAGAAAATAGGTGACCGATCGTTTCAAAATAAAGATTAATTAACTCCTCTTTCTTGTCTCTTTGTTTGAATATCAAAGTTGTCATCGTCGTATGCCTCGTTATATAGGTTATTTTCACTTTTTAATTTCCCGCCATTTTCCAATATTGGAAAAAACGTGGAATCTCTTCAGTATAAAAAGTTCCACAACTGAAATTTCTATATTCTTTTGATATAGTAAAGGAATGATCTACCCCGTGCAAATAAGCAATTAAAAAATATAGGTCATCGACCAAATATTCGAGTTATGGAAGGAAAACCACTTTTTTTCGCGCGATTTTTATTTAAGCGCGTTGACGTCAATGCTTTTATGCGTTTACGTCGCTTTCTATTTGGCGCCGTCAACGGTCATATGGATAACGCTGTTACCTTTCGACGCTTGTTTATAGCAATGCAATGTAATTCCCCATTCATTTTCAGCAATTTCCTTATGTCTTGAAGCATATATCTATATTAAACTGTCGCCTTCAAAATTTTTTTGTATGCAGACAACACATTAATGAGAGAGATTCCAAGGACTGAAACTAGGCAGCATGTTCATTGTTGTTTCTCATAGGATTTCGAACATTTTTCAGGGTCTAGATTATCTCCATTTTATATCTGATGAACAAGTTTATGTGCTAACATTGTACATTGACCCGGTCACTGCCCGACATGTATTTTCACAGAAACATCGGCAAAGCTTGGTCCGCTGTGCATAGTTTCAATTTATCATTGGTACTCAGACGAATTTCCGAGGATGCGCAGCCTGATATTTTTTCCTTGTTCGCATCGACAATCTATGAATCCTGTGGAAAGTCTAGGGCACTTAGTGAAATATATAACAGTTTCGCCGCCTAGCCAATGTAAAATTTGTTTGAGAATTTATAAACCTCAAGAGAAAAATACGAATGAACGTCTTATTTGTGTCACTTGCGTTAAATCTTAGAAGCAAGTATTCAAAAAACAAAAACAAAACAAAACATGATAAGCTGTTTTGTATACTTTCCATTCTTACGTCTGAACGTATGCTTTAGTTCTGCACATTATTTTGATATTCCTGCCTTTTCGAAAAATAGCGAGGGGCTTAGTATTCGGCTATCTGTGCCCCCCCCCCCCGCCCGCCCCCACACACGAACCCTTTGACATTATGTATTTTGAGTGCGAAACTCCTCCTACGCTTCTCAGAATCATTCTGAACTTTGTGGGATTCCTCTACGTGGTCTGTAAATGTGCATGCGACTACAGGGTTGTAGTCGAATAATTTGATTACATTTTTGCCTTTGGAATGTCGTAGTTTTAAGGCTGCATAAGGAAGGTTTTGCAGGCTGCATGAGGAAGGTTTTGGAGGCTTAAATACTGAGTTAATTCCCTTGTAAAGGCTTTCTCCGAGCACATAAACCAGTCAGGCGAAAAATATACTAATTCATGCAGTAGACATAAAAAAAATTTTCGTGGGAACTTACCAAAATGATATAAGCAAACAGTAAAAGCCTAGATCATCAGCCTGCCTATTGTGGAAACTTACCTTAACGACATGAGCTAATAGTAATAGCTTAGATCAGCCTGCACATTTGCTCATTCTGATCTTCGCTATCACTGTTTGCATGGGTATTTGATGACTCAAGCGAAGGGTACTAAGTCCTTATTTGCATTTGCAAACGCACTTGCAGTTTTCACAGCCTCTCGTTTTTCCTGACAAATAATTTCTAAAACATTTTACACACTACCCCCCAAAATTGGCGGTCTCTTTTCCGTATAAAATTCTTTAGCCCCTTTTTCGTCGTTTTTTTTTGTTGGTCCAGTTTTATATATTAACCATTTTCTGTCGCAAAAAAAAACTCATACATTTGTTTCAACAAAGCGCCCATGTTGTCTTCGAAAGTGACATAAACGTTTTAGCGTTACGGCAAACGACGTCATGATAACCATAGCAGAAAACAATGACGCTGTTTCTAAATGTATGCGCACGAACATTGAGGTGATTTCCCTTTAAATGACTAACATTAGGGCCCAGTCTCACTGTCACGTTTTGAGGGCTAGGTTGCACTACGTTTCCCGCCCCACGTTTGGCAAAGAAACGTACCCCGTTTTATAGGTATCTAGGTGTTACTACTTTTTTAGTACGTTTACAATACGATTTAATTTCGTATTACCCGGTTATCAAACGGCTAAGTACCACTCTTTTAGAAGGTGCGAGAACAGTTTACTTACCTACTACTATTACGTGCGTTTTACTAAGGACTACTAGGTAGTGTCCGGTATAACTACCTAGTCAAAGTGACGTTTGAGTAGGTATTGCAAACATACCAACTCGTAATAAAACACAGAATTAAACGTCACAAATCGTACCAAGACGTGATAAAACGTATATAATGCGTGCTAGTACGTAGAAGACCTTCACGTATGTCTACGCATTTAACACGTTTCATCTACGTTCTAGCACGTTTAGGCTACGCTTCAATACGCTTTTACTACGCATTTAGTAAGTATCTCGAAATGATACGTTTAACCAGCTCTGTGCCAGAGGGCCACTTCAGTGACCACAAATAGTTATAAGTTAAAATGAAAATAAATAGCAATTATTTTGAGGGAATCTGGTGCACAATATTCATAATAATGCTGCCTTGGTCTTGGTTATTTGTTTTATTGTGTTACAACAGAAATTACTGCTTTTTAAAGTTTTACTGTTTTGATGACGTAACGTCCGGGAGGTGTGGCGCCAAAAATGACGCGAAACGTCCCGCCATAGATCAGGGTTGTTTGAAAAGTACTCTTTGCCTGTTATCTAAAAAAGTTTGCTTCTTTGAGACTGGCACGCATGCACACTGTAATAAATTTCCGTAGATTTTACGGTAGAATAAGTGAAAACCAGCTGCCAGTCCTTTTTCGGGCGTTTGCTTGTAAGACATTGTTGGAAATCACGAAATTGAAGTGTTATGTTAACTGGCCGCACTCGAAAATATCTTTATATTGGTGAAGGGCAGTCTAACGAAAAAGACACATGTTCTATTCTACCCTACTCTGCTTGGTGTTTCCTGCAATTTTTACGGGCGGCCATAAAAATAACGGGAAAAGGACTGGCAGCTGGTTGCCAGTTATTCTACGTGAAATCTACGGATTTTTTTTACAGTGCAGATAAGCTCAAACATATATCCATATTTGCATATATGCTGATAAAATTCGGCTAACCCTTACATGAGAATGATTAATCTTACAGTAAATAGGCAAGTTTCTCAGTTTTCAGCTTTTATAGAAATACAAGCGTGATATGAACCAGTCCTTTCTAGTTGCATATAATAATAATTTATTGTTATTGCTATAAAATATTATTCTTATCGGCAACGTGGACCAAATTTCGATGAAACAAAAATCATCCCACTTTTATTTTCCACACAGTCTCTATTGCACGTTAGCTCGCGCAAATTATGAGAATTTTCATAAAACAAGCTTTCGTTGTTCGATTTGTCGTCGCGGGCCCCAGTATGTATCTACTGTCCCTGAGTCGGTCTGCCAGTCTTTGCTAGTTAACATTAGCAGGCTAGAAAAGCGCCATTATTCAGTGGCTAGAGATTATCTGCTATAGTGAAGAAGGTTGCGGAATCACTTCTCCATCGGGCCACCGTCTAATCAGCCTAGAAGTAAATGGATTACTATTTCGAATCGGAGTAGGTAAAGGACGGCGAAAGGAGAGGACTCCGTCTCTCGAAAGCTGTGCCCAAAGTATTGTGTGTCTCTAACACCGACTGCCATTACGACGGAAAAACATTCATTTTGATTTATTTTATTTATTTACTTATTTATTTGTTTTTTTTTTCTCAGGAATTTAGTTTAAACGATATTTTATTAACTATAAATTACATACAAATACTACAATACAATTTCAAAAGTATCAGGATTTGACAGTAAGGGATTTTCAGGAATTTGCACCATATTTTCAGTATCAGTGTCAAATAAATAAGTCCATCAAAATATTCCACTCACTCTGTGTTGAAAAACTAGTCTTGTAGTGGGCGCATGCTAGCAAATAACTATACACCGCACTGTACGTGCTCAACTGGTCAAGGCATCAAACGACAAAACTAATTTACCGTGACCAGACAGACTGTGCTGTGTTAAAACTAATTTGGGCTTGAGGAAAGTGGTCAAGGGTGTACCCCAGACTTTGTTAAAGCAAACATTTCAGTTTTGACATATACATAGACCTAGGGAAGTTTTCAAAATTGGATGTGGGGTGGAAGGGGGAGAAAATTAATGAGTATTTGTGAAGTTCGTGCGTCGATCGAGCAAACCTAGAGAGTATTCTAAAGGAGTTCAAGGCTGATTATTAGTAGGAGGGGTGGGGCGGTCGGGCGGGGGGATTATGGCCGGAGGGAGCTGGCCCCTACTGCCCCTCCCCAACCGCCTGCTCCTTTGGCTATGATACACCGCTGAATTCATTCACCTACAAGGGAGAGCACCCTAAAATGGATATATTGTTTTCCTTTCACATACTTAGTGCACTGTAAAAAAACTGTAGATTTTACGGTAGAATAACCAGTTGCCAGTCCATTTCCCGTATCTTTACAGGCATCGGCCTGTAGATCATTCTTGGAAATCAAGATATGGTAGCGTTATATTAAATGGCCGTACTCGAAAATACCTTCATAGTGTTGAAGGACTATATGACCAAAATAACACCTATTCTATTCTATCCTACTCTGCTTGATCATTCCTGCAAATTTTACAGGCGCCCGTAAAAATACGAGAAATGGACTGGCAGCTGGTTGCCAGTTAATCTTCCGTAAAATCAACGGCAATTTTTATATTTTTATAGTGTGGATTGAACTTTTCTTAATAGAATGATTTTCAAATATTCTCTGGCGAAAAAATCTGCCCCCCCCCCCCCCCCACACACACACACACAAAAAAAGAAAGAAAAGAAAAAATTCCACCATTTCCGATTTCCACATAATACTCCTAGAGAATAGGGTTTCCTATAAAGGCTTGGGCATCGGGTGGGGCGGGGCGGGCACATATATTATCCTGCTAAAGCTGTCTAAAATAGCCGACAGACCGAATGATCTACATGTAGCCATATACAGTAAGATTTATGGATACAGTCGTATGTTTCCCCATCATTTTTACACAGACTAGCAGCTTTTGAGACTTCCTCTATGCCGCCTTGGGTAAATAGTCTTTTCTAAAATTAGGCCTATTCTCAAAAGAAATCAATCTTTTTGAGAAGTAGATTTATTCGTTTCGGAGTTGATCCCCATTAGAAAGGGAAGCAAAAAGATAACTGAAATGTTGCTAGCATTGCAAGTGTACCATTCACCGAAAATATTTAGGCCTGAGCCCTCCTAGTCTCCTTCTGGCTACGCACCTGCCGGCAAGTATCACTCTTCGGTTTCCGGTGCGGATAGTCGGTAAGCGTGACACCTTCCTTGGCTTTACCACGCATGCCCTGATTAGTGAAAAGTGAATGCTTGGAGTATTGAGAAACGCTTAACCACTGACCACCTCTTTGAAAAAATCATGAATGGTCCATTAAAAGTTCATGAACCATTTACGAACTATATTCATGAATAGTCCATGAACAATAACTGGCAAAAAAAAAAAAAAAAAAAAAAAAGAATAAAAAAATAACAATTAAAGTAACACACAATTGAGATACAAAACCGTTAAGAGATGTCATTGTAACAAAAGTTTGAAGCGCAAAACGGCACGTCCGTCACCGACGATGCAGGGCACACCTATGAAAAAAATTGCCCATTGTAAACATGTGATCACGGAAAAAATGTAACAAGCAATGACATAATTTCATAGGCAGGAGGACCAGCTGCTGATAAAAGTGGATAATTCAAAAATACTCAGCTAGATACAGATAGCCAACAGTCTGCTGTATTTCAGTGAGAAGAGAGCGAGATATACCCATCCTGCCCCGATCTCTCTCTCTCTCTCTCTCGACAGATAGTCAACAGTCTGCTATATTTTTAAAGAGAGAGCGAGATATACCCATCGTGCCCTGATCTCCCTCCCTCTCTCTCTCTCTCTCTCTGTCTCTCAGACACACAAACACACACACACAAAAACACATAAAAACACATTTATCTGTGATCCAGAGTTGATAGATCAACCGATGCTATGATGTTACATGTACTATGTCACATGGTCTAAGACCAGTTATGGGTCCCGGTAGCTCAAAGTTAAGCGCTGGCCTGCTGATCCAGCGGTCCCGAATCCGGCTGAAGGCGTACTTCTTTCCAACTGTGAACGAGGTTCCATTGTGAACAACTTTTCATAATAACTCTCCCATTGTTCTGAAATGACTGAAACACTGTAAGAAGGACATAATTGCAAGTCCATCCGTTAAGCAGATGCCTTGTAACTCGAACTCGTTCAACCATTTGGCGACATGTTAGAAGCAACATACAAATCGGATGATACATACAGACAGTGGGAACGCGTATCTATGGCAGAGTGATATTTTTATACAGATGGCAACGAAAAAACATTCGAAATTCCTCAGATTCAGATTCAATCGACGAACGGGTCGCAATTTTCGCACTGTACTGTCGGCGAATCAAAATACACACACACGAAAATAATATAGGATTTTATTCCTTAAATCTTAATTAAATTTCCTAGTTCTCTGAGATCCGAACTAAACACCGAAATACTCGGCATTCGAACAGTTTACACGATCGTAGAAAGACGACTTATTCCGTCAACTTTAAAAGCAATTTTCAAAATAAATCGACTTTCTCCCGCCGGCGGACATATGCCATGAAAAATGATGGTATCCGCCCTTTCTCCATGATAAAAATCAAATAATTCGGTGTGTGGGACAATTTTCTTTGCAAAATAATCTTCGGGTACTGCACGCATTTTGTTTTGTTTATGGCGGACAACAGTGTAATCACTGCCCCGGCTGTACATTTCAACATTTGCGACAAAATCGAGAGAATCATTATTCCATGTATTGCTAGACTACCAAGCGCGATTAAATAAAATATGTTTATTTAAAGTACAATGCATGACAGATGTCTATCTTTATACTTTATTCACAAAAAAAAAAAAAAAAAAAAAAAAACACAATTCCATACCCACCCGCAGAGTTTGTAAACAAGGAAGCTAGCTCATTAGTGCTGGGTACGTCATGAAATTATGACGTAAACAGTAAACTGATTGAAAAACTGATATTAACTTGTGAGTCGGCTAACAGCCAGTGTGCCAATAATCGCGTCCCTTCCCTGTTTGAAAAATTAAAGCAAGGCAAATATCGCTACACCACTCAACAACTATTCAATTAAGACAGCACGTGAATTTTCACTTTGGGAGAGAAAACTTAATGGGTCCTACATCTGAAGGATCAAATGGAATGGTTGTGCAGGCCCATACACATACTTTTGACAAGGGGTAGGGGATTGGGGGGGGGTAGGGAGGTGTTGCTGGAACGACTTTCAGTGTGAGTGGGGATGTGGCGGGAGGGGTGGGGGTAGGGGGAAGGAAGGAAGTTAAGAAAATCCAAATTTTAAGGCTTTTTTTTAGACCTTTAGTTTAGGGGTGTAAACTCGCTTTCTGGCAGAAACTGCATGGTTTTGATGTAATTTGTTCGGTTATGGGATGCGCACCTTCCGATCTCCGTCTACGTACAGGCCCCGTTGTGCTAATTGGTGAGAGGGCCGGGAGGGGCGAGGGGGGGGGGGACATCGACTCTGTCGCCTGACAGCTTTGACAAGGCCTGCACCTTTTCGCAGATCAAACATAAAACAAATAGCGAGAAAAATAAATAGACTTTTCTTTGGAAATTTTAGGTGGAGCCAGGTTATTTTTTTCACTGAAATTTGATGTCAGATTTTTTTAAATCCCCTTATGAGCTATTTTTTTTCTTGCATATCCCCCCCCCCCGTCCCCATGCCCCCCACCCCCCAGAATATCAAATGGTCGGTCCCTTAGCACCTAACGGGACAGGGTTTTGACAGATTTATGAGGAAGGGCAAGCTGTCTCTTGTATTTTTGTTGGGTGCCTTCTGAAAGGGTACGTGTGTGTTGGGGGAGGGGGGAGAGGCGGGGGCTTCGTCCGGGACAGAATTCTTAGAAGGGCGAGTGGTCTCAGAATGTGGGGCGCGATGTCTTGGGGGGAAGTTGTCTGGGGGAGTTGTCTCAGAATGTGGGGCGAGTTGTCACCTGAAGGTGGGCGACTTGTCTTGGGGCGAGATTTTTGTGGGGCGAGTTGTCTTGGGGCGAGTTTTCCGTAATTCGACTGCATTTAGGTTTCACTTAAAATATTTATTATCATTCCGCATGCTCCTGCTTGTTCCACTACGAATAAAACAGCCGGTCAATCACTCAATGTTTTTCGCTTGTCAAACTCTGTGGTTTACCAGACCAGTGTGTTTGTTTTGCTTTCTCTCATTCGTTCTCGGCGTGTAGCCTAAATTCAGAAGCCCAAAAAATCATAGGCAGGCAGACTTACGGAAAATCTTAATAAACGCACAGTATGCTAAATGATTACAAACTTTACTGTACCATAAATGAAGAAACAGTTGGTCTCCTCAACTAGCTCAAGTCGATCCAGCAGACAAATGTCTGTGTGTTGACAAACGCACGTGCCGTAAAAATGACCAACTTCATTATCGATTTTCAACGTAAATAGACTTTCTCCTAAAGATATAACTCGCTAAAAGACGGTCGAATGTATGAACTACAGTTCAGTTATAATGGCATCAAATTTTGTTTGTGGGACAATTTTCTTTGCAAAATAACTTTGGGGTACTGTCGTAAGGTTTTATTTTTTTTTTTGAAAAACGGTTGTCAAACTGTGATCGTCGTTTTGGGCGTGCAGACTGCATTGAGGTACCGATATGCGCCTGATTTCAATAAGAAATCATTAAATTTCATTGTGATCTGGTTCGTTGGAAAACTATGACTGCATATCTTATCAAACGAGCATTCTTTTGGGACTGTTTCTGTTCAAAATGTACCGCCATTTTTTGTCCGGCGAAAAAAGGGATTATTTCTTTGTGCGTAGACGACCGCTCAGAAAATGATTTACTCAAATGTAATGAGTCTGCGTTCCCACTGAGAGAGAGTTAGCGTTTGTTTCATGTGGCCTACTGACCGCAGGGGCAGTGGGTGTTAGAGGCACACTGTATCACGGGCACAACGTATGAAAGGCAAATAACACCTCTGAGTTGCTGTTTTTATCCTTCCCTGATTTTCTGAAAAACACACCCGTATATCTCTGAGTTGATGCGGTTTTTCAGACCTGGATAGTCCAGCGAAGGTTCGAACCAGCATTAGTCGCAATAGCCGACGACTTGACGACGCGCTACTCTGTGCGGCAATAGAAACTCATAATAAACATTTCATTATGTCGTATTTTTTGCAGTGAGCTTGGACATACTTTTTACCTAAAATATTTCTGTAACTTTTCTATCGGCCCACACTGTTTGCGCGCTAACACAAGTGACGTTACAGAAGAAGCGCAACGTTATTTTGATAAAATAAACATAAACAAGCGCAATTAGCCCGACGTCTCCGCGGTCTGAAATGACGTCTGGCACAGAAAGTGTGAAGCTGATTTTTTTAATCTACCGTAGCTAGGTCACGTATGTAGCTGTTTATATCCACATTTAATGCGTATTCACTACGTTTTAATACGCATATTCCCATTTTGGTACGTTTTCAATACATAGAAATACCGATACCTTGTCCTCAATACTTGACAGTAAGACGAAGATTTAGCGGACTTCTAGGTTATTCTTGTTACGTTTTTGTACGTATTAAATGCGTTTATCATATGACGTCGCTGTTCTTCAGTGGATAACGTCATGTCATAAAAATCGTATGACCACACGTGTAATAACACTTTGGCGCGTATACGTAACGTCATTGACAACGTCCATGCCAACAATGCGTTTTCTTATTGAAATAAAGTTGAGTTTGAAGGCGTTAAAATCCAATTTTAAAGGGTCAAATACATTCTTGTGGTCATTTCAATACATTCAAATACATTCTTGTGGTCATTTCATATGAAATTTATGAAACTCGCCGAAGGCTCGTTTCATAAATTTCATATGAAATGACCACGAGTGTAAGATCCTCTATTTCGGATACGGTTTAGTACGTTTTAGCCACGTTTAACTACGTGTTTGTGCGTTTTTTTAAGTACATGCTACGTATATCAAAATGCAATGTTTAAGTTAAAAATTCTAAATATAACATAACTAGGCCACGTATTAGCTATATTTATATAAGTTTTTACTACGTTTTACAACGTATCTTGCCGTTTTGCCACGTTTAAAATCGTTGTAAAAGCTAGCCCTCAGTACGTGACAGTGAGACTGCGGCTTTAGTAATTTGGACATCATGATTTGACATCAATAGGTGTTTCAGATTACTTAGTTAAAATCACTTCCATTTATGATTTGAAATGATTATGACTTTGAAACAGTCGTTGCTCAAAAGTGACTTATTAACTTCAAGATGGTAAAACCAACAATGCAATATAAAGGTCAAACTGCTTCTCACGAGTCGACAGACCATTTGTTAAAGAAATCAACCTGACCGATGTACCTGCCTCTGCACGGCACATAAAGCTTTCTCTGAATAAGTAAGGTAAAAGTTGGAATGTGCAAGTATCTGATCATTTCTAAAATCTATGAATGTATTTGAGTTTCAATGCGGATTCGACTGATAAACGAGCGGCAACAGACTTCTCGCTGTGTCGTTCAAATGTTTTATCGACATGAACAAAATTTGAGCCTCTTCACAATTCCTCCTGGTGTGGTAAGAAGTCTAATTAGATGAACGAAGCATAATTCAAAGCTTTGCACACTGAACTTACATCGATACAAATTAAATATCTGACACAGGTGAACAAATAGGATCGACTTTCTATTGTTTTATTATATGCCAATTATGATAAAGTAATGCTTTAAGTTACCGGACTTTCTATTTCATTAACTAGTCTTGAATATACATGGACATAGCAGGCGCATTAAATACATGTAGACAGCTAATGCTCACTACTTGCAAGCGCCTGATCATACCTCTGTACGGGAGGATGGTGTGTTAGGGGGAGGGGGAGGGGGCACGGGAGGGAAATGGCGATGTCTGTGTATATAACTATATCGTTTCTATGGTGTACGTTTTCGAGCTCATGAACCACTTACTACTTCATGTTAATTTAAAACAAATTGAGATCCCTATAACATCATTATCTTTTTATTCATTAAAATTGTGGTCTGCTATTTCTCATTAACGATACACTTTTTTTTCTGGCACAGCTTTACCACACATGGTTATCTATGATATTC
Source organism: Ctena decussata (assembly GCA_963989385.1). Lineage (NCBI taxonomy): Eukaryota > Metazoa > Mollusca > Bivalvia > Lucinida > Lucinidae > Ctena > Ctena decussata. The sequence continues at coordinate 24,456,978 of OZ022502.1, forward strand.
GTATCCTAAACAGGGACCCTGAATGAGCCGGTAATAACGCGCGTTGATTCGATCCAGACAACCTCGCGGATGTGGCCGGAACTCTTCGCATTCATGACGGAAACCCTGCAAACAGAGCTTCCTGCTCTAATGCTCGCTATCTGACATAAGTATATGTATTACGTAAAACCTAAGATTTAATAAATAAATATATGAACAGTAAATTAATCTAATGTTGGGTCTATAAGTAATGAGTTACACTATTCAAATTATAAAAGTTCCACCAGAGTTCCGTATGGTAAAAATGGAAAAAAAAATCATTAATTCTGATTCTGTACTTACCAAGCATGGTAGTCACTAGACAACTCTTTGTTAGTGCTGGCATACTTCAACCGCTGAAACATGTGGCTAAACTAATAAATTTTGTTTAATCGTGGTTTAAAGTTATCCGTCCCCGTAATGACTAAAACCTAGTATGAAATGCCTACATATAAAACAAATTACATAACGGAAATATGAGAAAGCTTAATTTCTATTGTTTTCTACGCATTTTCTTCCTCAATCGTTTTGGAAATACAATACCATATACATTTACTTGATAAACACCGTTTCGATACGCCGTTATTGTTCGTAAAAACACCAGGCAAAAAACGCGTTACGGTGTCAAATCGATAACTCTATACCACCTGTAAATTTTAGCCCTTGGCCACAAATGAGATTGTTTACCTTTTCAGTGATTTAATGGTCAAAAGAGAGAACTTAGAAACTTTTCGACCAAGCTTCGAATCAATAGTTAGCAAATTAGGCGTTCAGGCAAGAAATTTCCCATTTAGCTATGCATGTAAATAGTACATCATTGGAATAACAGCTTTCAGCTTATACGTTATAAAAGATATATATATGTTATTTAGGCCCGAAAACGAAGATTCGCATAATTTGAATAAATTGTATTAAGAAACTTATTGTTTGTAGAATGAGCTCAGATGGAAGAAACTTCTCATTGACGCATTTCTATAATTTTTATAACCAGATTAAAGAGTTTGAAATGCTTTTACGTGCTAGACGTTATAATTTAATGTCAGAAAATATTTTAAATATACTTTTCCCTATTAAACTGAGAACCGTATCCAGGCAACTGCTTACCTCCGGCCCGCTTGGAGATTATCGGAAAATCCCGTAACTATTACGAGAATTCTTCCCTATGGTCCTTGAATCTCTTAATTCTTGTTTGTCATGCATATCTAATAACTAAGTTGAATTATTTATATTCACAATAGCCTTCAATAACGGAAATATGTTGTCTGGTGGATAAAGCGATGAATGCATACCACTTTTAACAGTAAGTGATATGTATATGCAACTTCTAAGGTCTGAACAGAATATCGACGATCGAAAGTCATCATGATTTTTGATGTTCTCGCGGTAGTTCCAATATCAAAAAATTGGTAAATAAAGTTAGGTGGTATGTCCTTTTTTAGTTTGTTTTACAATAAAGAACAAATATTGGAGAATTTCGGCAAAAATATTCAATATAAACATGATTTAATTTTCTTCGCAGCCCGAAAACAATTCTAAATACGCAATCTTTATCAAAATAGCTCACGGTTCTGCATTATTTCTTTATGATATGGTTACGGAGGAATTTTACACTGTTTGATCTATATCCGTCGAGAAGAAAAGCCTTTCACACTAGTCCTCATCATTACAATGAGCCTTATCAATCACTTCCCTTTTTTCAAAAAATATACAAACCTTTACTCTATGAAGGAATACTTCTGACGTTTCAAGGCGTGGTTGTCCACATCATCGAGACAGCTCCAACACTACGGTTCTAGCTCCAGTGAGATCACGGAGCCAAACCAAATTATGTTGTATTCTTACAAGAAATAGATACTAGGGAAAACCCAAAGTTCTTTTAGATATCAATGACAGCAGTAAGCTCCTCAGACTATACTCATAATTATGAGACTGTGTGGTATCGACAATAGAATAGTATGTCGATAGAATATTCTCCTATCATGGAATCCTGTATGGCAAGACGAACTGTAGAAGTATACACATGAGGGGTTCTGGGGCAAAACCCCTGCGGCCCGCCCCCCCCCCCCCCTGGTGAGCCCCCAGGTGCGTCACCTGATTGGGTGCCGGCGGGGTTCTGGGACAAAACCCTGGCAGGCCTGATTGGACACCGGCGGGGTTTCTGGGGCAAAACCCCTGGTTTGGCCGCCCCACCCCCTGGCGTGCCCGTCACCTGATTGGACATCACCGAGGCCGGCGGGGGTTCTGGCACAAAAACATGGGGCTCTCTGACACATGGCTCCCACCTGGGACAACACAAAAAAAGACCTAAGGCCGGCCATAGACCAGTCCGTTGAGAGCTAGCCGACCAGCCTTAGGTCTTCTTAAGGTAGAAAGCCCGTCACCTGATTGGACACCACCGAGGCCGGGGGATAAAATCTGATCTCGGCCTACTCACTGGCCTGGGGCTCTCTGACACTTGGCTCCCACCCTGGGACAACACAAAAAAACCCCTAAGGCCGGCCATAGACCAGCCCGTTGAGAGCTAGCCGGCCAGCCTTAGGTCTTTTTAAGGTAGAAGGCTCCAGCTTGGTGTGAGGTTGACCGGTCTTTTTAAGCTCGCCAGCAAGAAATACTCAGGTGCCACTGGTTCCAGCTTGGATCTCTTTTAATATCTCGGCGCGGGCTGTCATCATCGCTTCGTTTCTCGCACGCCGAAATAGCTTGTTTTTTCATCTTCTGGCAAGCCACCGCTTTGCTTTTGACGCCCACGGATCTCGGCCTTTAACTGGTTGAATTTGTCAACCTCAGAGAGGATCAGACGAAATTCTTCCTCGGTAATTTTGTTGTCGTTCAGGGCAACTGAAATGCGGTCTGCGATTGAGTTCAGTTTAGACTCAGCCAGGACGCGAATTTCGTCGTGTTTCTTTGCCTTTGCCTGGAGCCTCTGGCCTATTAGTTTACTGCCGCCCCCAAGCAGCCCACACACAATAGCCCCGGCCTGCATGCCTATGGCGATTGGCACCGCGATAACTGTTGACAAGAGCCCTATGCCAGAAGCAGCCAAGCACACGCTGGTCACCGAAAGCGCGGTGTCAATTCTGTCTGCAACATTGACTCTGCGTCGGTACTTTTTATACATCGAAGATCTGAAGTCCCGTTCTTTTTCGAGACGGAACCTCACCTCAGCCGCATGCTGAAGGCGGTGAGTTTCTCCGCTCTCAAGTGGCCGGTAGAGGGTCATCATGCAATAAGGTCAAACCTGATCACTCTTTAAATGGGTTACTGGCCAATTGGCCAATGATGACAGCGGTTTGATCGAATGAGAGCTCACCGGGCGTAAATTGAAACCTTTTAAGGGAGACCGGACCGATGAAAAGCTTGTCAAGGTTCAGCAGGCCAAAATCAGCCTCATGCTGAATATCTTTTATCGTGTACTGCACCTGAGGTGTCTCCTGAACGATGACACGAACTCCAACCTCTTGATTTGCGTGTTTTTGTGACTACTTGAGCTTGAAGCCTGGTAAGACATCAACGAAGTCGTCAGGCCTATCTCCAAGAATGATCTCAAGGATGATCGTCGACACAGATAACCCCAAACCGATGATTCTCGCTGGGGGGAATTCGGAGACCATCTTAAGACTCCCCCGTCTGCTGTTTTTAGTTTTTAGCACGCAGCTTAGGCCTGGTGCCTCTTGGACTAAAACATTTTTCGTCTCGGGGATGTATTAGCATAGCCGTGTACCGCTATTTACCACCTTTCGAAGTTTATGGTCTTTTCCGGTCACGACGAACGGGGACGAGATTTTGAAGACGATGAGCCAACCAGTTTGTTGGACGGGGTCTGCAAAGGCAACCCATTCGCTCCCAGTAAACACAAGGCTATGCAGCCGCTTTGGGATGGCATGTGAGATATCAACGTCGCTCAACTCTTCGAATTTTAGCGACGGGATCTCTTCAGAGGGGTGAACTTTTTTCTTTTGTAGACCCCATCAGACAACTGGAAAGCATAAATTGGTCTTCCTCTCCGCCTCTATCGAACCCTTCATCGTCACCAAGGTCAGCCAAAGCCACCCAGGACATTTCCTGACGCTAGCAGGGCCACCCGCGTCAACCATTTCTGATATGCAACGTTGCGCTCAAGTACTCGAAGCTTAGCCTCTTCCGTTCGTGTCTCTAAGTGAGATGGTCAGCTGTGAAACAGGACCAGACGAAAGCCTCTCATACTGAAGACAGGGAATGTCTCTGTCCGGCCACTCCCGCACCTTTCGTTCTCGACGGGGACAGACCTATGCAACGTAGATGGGTGGCCGTTATGCAGGTTATCTGAAGAGCTCACCTCAGCGTTAACCACCGCAGACGTCACGTTCTTTTGACGTTAAACGTACTGCTTTATCATGTTAGCAGGATAAGTATTCACGATGCCCTTGACGTTAATCTTGTAGTTCATTACATTGACTACTTCGACAACTTCATATGGCCCGTTCCACTGAAGTAACAATTTATTGCACTCATTCGGGAGTAGCAAAAGTACTATGACCTCGCGCGTTTATCATAATAAGCATTCTGCTTTACGTCCATTTTCCGGACAATATCCTGTGCCAACTTACACGTTCTCTCTTAACGTTCTTTTAAATCAATAACGTTCTGATACGTCAATAACGCACGTTGGTCAGTTTCCTCTACAGACCTTAATTCACGTAATATTGCCATAGGGCCCTTAACGTTACGTCCGTATAGCAATTCGAACGGAAAAAACCCTAATGACTCCTGCGGAACTTCCCTCACTGCGAATAATAATGCTTGGAGATACCTGTCCCAGTCATTCGGACGTTCTACGCACATTTCACGTAATATCTGTTTCAATGTATCATGGAATTTCTCCACGGGTCCTTTACCAGTAGATTGATAAGGAATAGTTATCAGATCTTGAAGCGACAACAACCTACTAACCTCTCTCATGACGTCAATCGTGATCTTACTATCATGCTCGATTAGCATTTCACTCACTCGGTATTCCTTATCTACTGAACATTTCAACTAACGCTTCGGCTACGCGTCCCGTTTCAATGCCGGGTAACGCTACCGCCTCGGTATATCTCGTTGCATAGAGCGGGATGTCCTGTCAGAACGAGGTTCTATCGGTCCGATTATATCAACAGCGACTCGTTTAAATGGTGTGTCAATCTGAGGCAACTTTCCTAAAGGTACCTTAGTGACACGACCTTTTTGAATAGTCCTTTGACAAATGTCACAAGATTTACAAAACCTTGCCACATCACCACAAACTCCAGGCCAAAAGAACTCAGTTAACACTCTATCCATCGTTTTCTTTATGCCCAAATGTCCTGACAGCAAGGTTTCGTGCGCCAACCTTAACACCTTTTCATGAAAACCTTCAGGGATAACAAGTTGCAAAGTGACCTTATTTCCCGTAGTAAACTGCCTATACAATAAATCTTTCTTTCGGATAAACTTAGTTTCGTCTCGGTTCAATCCACGACTAACAGTCACATTCCCAGATTCCACTCTTTGCCTTATGCCATTCAATTTAGGGTCAACAACTTGGGCCTGCCTCAACGCCTCCTTATCACTAGCAATAATTTGATCAGGAACCTTAAGTTTCCTATAGACCTCTTCACCTTGCTTAGCTTGTGACCTAGTCACTGCCGCCGTTGCAAAATGGGACATATCGGGAAGTTTTGACCCGTCAATATGTCCAATAACCAGGTCATACAATGTATCTTCCATGCACAATGCCTCAGTTTTTCCTGTAAAAAATGGACAATCTATGTCAACCATTGCTAAGGGATACCTTTGGGTAGATTCATCAATCAAAGTTACATCAGATTCTCTACCAAGTAACTGATCATTAGAAACCAAGTTTCTACGAACGACACACACAGTACAACCTGTGTCCCTTAAATCTACAACTGTCTTACCATTAACCGTACCCTGCGCTGTTGGTAATCGCGACCTTAAAAAGTAACAGACACCTTCCCTATCCACGTTATCATCGATTAATGGACTTTCTTCCTTACCTTCAATTTCATGAGACCTATTCATTGTAGTTTTACAAAAGCTCATTTGATGTCCGCCACCCCGATCACGTCCGCGGGAATAACCCCGACCACGGCCACGATCTGAATTACTACCCTTCGTCTGCACAGTATCGTTCTTATTCTGTGATTTTAGTGTCTCATCTTTCGGTGCATAACTACTCCCCTTATTTCCGCTATATCCGCTTGCATTTGCACCTACCTCCGCACTATATGATTGCTTCCTATCGGGATTCTTATGACATTTATATGTAAAATGTCCCTTACCACAAATACTACATTTTATCACTGGTTTCACACTCGGCTTATTATCAGATCTTCTCTGAATTACGCCCTTACTATCACGCTGCCCCTTATTAACACAAGCGTAAACACCGCCACGTGCTTTTGCAAATAAATCTGCTTCCCTACCCATCTCACCTAGATTCGTGAATGTTTTCGGTTTCAAATGAACACATAGTTCTTTACTACAGAATTCTAAAAACTGATCTCTAGCGAAAAAATCGCAAACAGCTTCGTAAGACTGGTCTACTTTTGCCATTTTCAACTATTTATTAAGATACGACCTAAGTCTACTACTAAACTAAATAAACGTTTCGGACTTTTCAGGCCTATCATAGCGAAATTTCTTCCTAAATCCGTGTTCAGTCATATCGAAATTCTTTAGCAACGCATCTTTCAACTTGTCATAATCCGCTGCATCATCTACAGACAATCTATCATAAACATCAAGCGCGCGACCTTTAAGTAATGCGCTTAAATATGCAGCCCAAACGTTCTTATCCCATTTATTCGCCGTCGCATATTTCTCAAACCGTGATAAGTAACTATCCATTTTGTCCTTACTCTCATCAAAATACGGTAATTTGGGATCTCGCGCATGCGCTAACTTTTCGGCCTTCTGTTTTTCTAATTCAACTCCAAACGTTGCCTTCTCCAAATCTATCTGATTCTTTAATTCGCGTTGCTGCAATTCAAAACTATACTTCAACTTATCTGACTCAACTTCGCTCGACAACTTCGCTTCCTTATCGCTTTCGACTTGAGACAACTTAGCTTCCCTATCTTTCTCGGCTTGCCGCTCTATACTTTCAATTCGCGCCATCTCGATTTCCCTATCCGCCGCAATCTTAGCTTCTTCCGCCGCGATCCTAGCCAATTCAATTTGCCTATCTTTTTCAGCCTGCGCAATCCTCTCTTTATCAAGTTCCCTTACCGCGTGCCTTTCTGCCCTCTCAGTCTCTTGCTGTTGCTTTACAAATTCCTGTAAAGCCTGCCCCTCATAACCTAACTCCTTTCCCGTCTTAATTAACTGATCCATGACGCTTAACGTAATGCTCACGTTAACTTAACTCAAACCGACGTTCACTTATGGTCACACATGTTAACTAAAACGTTAACAATAATAATAACGAACTAATCCAACTAAAACGTTGATTAATTAGTATACTCGCGATCTGGACGTAGCCATTAAAAGTACGTTCATAACAGACCGGAAATGACGTCATAAACTGACGTTGACTTTGCCAAGAACTACTTTCCACTATCAAATGACGTAATTAGATGACGTAAATAACCCACATTACAATTACGCCCAACTTGATCTAGCGTATTGGATATACAAACGTAACGTATGTCACACAACGTATTAACACTGAGATGACAACTGTACGTCTTACATTACAAAACCTTACAAGATACCCACGGTAAATTAAACTTAAGATTCTGCTATTAGGTTAATTCATTGTAACGATATTGTACAACGTTACGGGTGACCTACGTTACTAAATCTGGACATAAAATGGACCTTAGTAACGGGTACGACACAACGTACAGAACCTTTAAATTAATAAACTAACAGATAGTCATGCAACAGCAGTGCCAAGGTACTCAAACGGACCTTAAAACTAAATATGTATCATCCGTGCCAAGACAATTCAGGTCTATATACCTCAGTTTCCCCACTCAGATATGCAACCTGTTACATTCTATCACAAATTAATGCATGGGCTATCGCACTTAATTACTCTGGGAAAAAGGATAGCTGACCTTAATTGAGTGAAGGTTTACTTTTACAAAGAATTTAGTGGCACAATTGCTCCCATAAAATTCACATCAGTGCAAACAACCTTACGTCACCTTAGAAAAGAACAATCAGAAAGTCAATAATAAAAAAAACTGTCTGACAAAATTTTGCCTAGATTCTGTATATATTGTCAATGTCTTACACTGGCAGATATTAACCGGAAACCAAATTCCGTTACTTATGACACCAAGTTACGCAGAAGGTTTTACACACGGTTGACACGGGTGTAGAGCCTTATGCGTCGCCAGGACGGCGGAGGGTGACTTCCGGTTAAAGGGTTATCGACCAGTGTATTACATTAACAAGGAAACTCTAACAACGTTAGAATTTTTGGAGTTTATATATATAGTAATGTAAACTCTATATACAGACAATACAATTCACAACTATCACAATAACAATAATATACAACACATATCAGTTCATGTCGCTGGCCCAAGTAAGATGTTTGTTTCAAATCTGTAATCGATTTGCGTACGATACGCAAATAGATTACCGTCTGACGTCAACACCGTACTCGGCTCATGGGCCAGTCCATATTATGAGGAACACCAACTTATATCATATCGCGCACGCTTATATACTGGTCGCTCCCTGGATCGTACCAGGGAGCAGTCTATATATAATAAGACACACTTTAGTGGACGAACACTGTCCCACTTTCACCTCCGCAGTAATCACATCGACTTCGCCTATATTTTGTGCGTCCCGCCTCGGCTAGGAAACATGCACAAGCGGCGTTGTAACTGCCTCTACCCGGGTTGGTATTGACCTGTAGATGTATATTGAATCTCCAGGTGAGACGTGGCTCTAAGCCCTAACAGCTGACTGCCGGACTTGATGTGCCTAAAAATAACACTTAATACATTATAACTACATAATAACGATACGTAAGACTCGGGCCTGTCTTGGAAATACAGTACAACGCCCTCGACGAATGCCGAGCATAACGTGCACACGCCAGCCGTGACACTAGACACAACTCGCGCTCACAATGTAAAGCCAAAATTGTGCTAACCACTTTCGCCAATGAAGAAACGTAGATCTTATCACGCATGTGCGTCGAAGGAACTGACGTCAAACACTGTCAAGAAGTATACTGACGTCAACAGTCATTGCCATGACATACCCCACATAAAACATGAATAATCTAGACAATGACCTATCTACATTAAATTGATTTACCAAAAATTTAATTCGCATATGTATTAATTCATTTCTTTAAACTAAGCGTATTACCATTTGCCATAGAATATAATAACTTAATAAGCGTTTCTAACACATTTGGGATCATAACGTTTGCTCTCTCATCATGACGCCAATGATGTTATACCATATGACGTCATCTAGTGAAGGCAAATCAAACGCATGACGACCAAATGTTACCATTATAACATACGAAAAAGAACCTTAATGCGGTGCATGCTTTGGCGTCAGTTGACGTCACGAGTATGTTAATTAGTTCCATTACAAATCAATCTACTTCTATAGGCCACGGATACGTGAAACTAATATAAACAGTGCTGACGTCGCAATAACATGAATGCAACTGACGTCACATGAATAACATGAATGCAACGGACGTCACTGGACGTCAAATAGACGCACACCATTGCAACCAACATCAGTGATATAAACTATTTCCGTAATTTACAAAACTTCCTAATATACAAATATTATGCGCAGCATGATCTTATCAACAAAATCAGTCGACACATTTAATCATACCATATCAATCAGAAGTCATATTTTTCATTCTTAGCCAAAACTATTCTGAATAAATATAATAAAATCTTACCCCTCAGGTCTTAACACTGAACCTAGGCACACGACAATATAACATCCTTCACATTAGAATTAAACAGCCACGTCTAATTTTTCAATAAAAGATTAGAGTATAAATACTATGCGTCTCACTTTTAAAACATGCGACTCGAATTTAAGCATGCAGGTGTTCACCTTAAAATCATGCAACACGCCGTCCAGTGAAAACTGCCACGTGAGGTATTCACCAATAACCCGTGCATGACGTAGCCACCCTTTCCGTAAATGTTTTATTACCGGTTACCCTAAAAACTGTAGCCCTACTGATTGAAAGGATTAAAATTATTTCGACGACATAGTCAACGATGCGATTCATTTCGTAACATCTGGTCTTTGTGCTTCTCGCGCATTTGTTTGTTTTGCGTGTGAGTGTTTGTCCTTTTTCTTTTTCTCGTGGTGACGAGGGTTGGCTGGGGTTTGTGATATGGCATACCCTGGATAGGTCTTTGGTTAAGCGCATGCCATGCACAGCAACAAATTCTTCGTCCAGCTTGTCGATCGTTATTGTCCATCCGTCAACAATTTAAAACAACTCCTCTGAAACCACCGTGCCGATTGTAGCCAAATTTTATAAAGAGCCATCAGAGCTTGCGAAATCGAAATAATGTTAAATGGTCAAGGTCACATGACCAATATCGCCGCCTTGCCCATATATGGTAAACTCATTTAGCCCTCCCCATGCTAATCGCGTATATATACGTTTTTGCTGGGTAGGTCACTTTGTGAGTTTCTGCAAACAACGTTTGAGCCATCTAAACTTTTACTGTTGATAAATGTTCAGCAAGAGTTCGGGCCCTAGAGAAGCAATCGCTTTTTTCCTACGAAGCATGCATTTAGGGCATTTATCCTGAATTTCATTTTTAAGTGCCTTAAATGGTTGCCGGTTAGTCGGGTGACGACCAAACGTGTCATTTGACAGTCTAACTCCTGGAACATGGCGGCTGAGATCTCATTGTAAGTGGATGAAATTATCAGCGTCGTCGGTGAAAGTTTGTGGAATTTATGGCTTCTTAGGTAAGGGTACCCCCTTTTTTAGCGTCAGATGAACTACTTTCGTGGCATAGAGTATCAGAGGGATTGTGATGCAGCTTATGCCTGAACTTCACTTCTTTAGGTTAATTTGTGCGAGAAATTGGCAAATTAGAGAAAATCATTATTTTTTAGTAACAGAGGCCTTGTAAGAAAAATCAAACATGCGAATATCGCCGGAATTTAACATTTTTAGGTTAATTTGTGCGAGAAATTGGCAAATTAGAGAAAATCATTATTTTTTAGTAACAGAGGCCTTGTAAGAAAAATCAAACATGCGAATATCGCCTGAATTTAACAGTTTTAGGTTAATTTGTGCGAGAAATTGGCAAATTAACGAAAATGATTATTTCTTTAGTAACAGAGGGCTTGTAAGAAAAATCAAACATGCAAATATCGCCGGAATTTCACATTTTCGGTTAGTTTGTGCGGCTCATTTGTTCATTTTTTTTGTTCGCAGAGCACCGTAGAAAGTCATAATAATCTTATTTTTTTATCTTAAATGTTTTAAATAGAGCAGCTTTACAACATGCCGAAAGACACAATTTACATATAACTTTAAAACAATTTTGTCAAAACAGAAAATCACAAGGAAAAGGTTGTCGTGGTTGTTGAGTTGTGGTTTAACGTCCCAGTAAATAGTATTACACTCATGTAGAGATGTTGCCTCTGATTTTGTAGGACTACTAGTATTGCTCGGCCTGCGATAAATGACACCCAGATCTGCCACAGAAGCACCAAGCAGTCAATCTATTACACGAGCCCCGATAGACGGGGTAAAAGAAAAAAATCTATGTGGTGGATGGGTATCTGAATCAAGCTTAATCTTTCCATAAAGATGAGACCGTCGAAGGGATCGAAACATCATGATTTTATGTATATAAGGAATTATTGTTTTATGTTTTCGTTGTTAGAAACTAAAACAAACCGCTGGAACTGACCAATAATCAGATCTATTTTCTCGCCAATCCTTACGAAATTTGACCTAAATATCAGGCGAAAAAAGACTTTTTACAACTAAAAGGAGCAACTGAAAAAAGTAGATAGATTTGAACTGAGAAAAAAGAACATGAAAAACCCATATTGTTAAAAATTAAAAATGTTTCCATCCAGCTCCGTATTGTTATTATGCTGATAAAATATTAAACACAGTGATGACAAAACCGGCTTCAATGAATTTCAACACCTGCACACATCCTGGGATATGGACATCGATATGACATTCCTACATGTAATATCGATTAATGCCTATCGCTCCGCGTGTATAAGGCTTATAACTGCATTCACATACACACTCGCTCCAGGTAACAGGTAACCGATTGCACTACTTAGCGCGCAGTGAAGACATAAGTTCCAGTTGATTATTTCTTTAGAAACAGAGGCTTGTAAGAAAAATCAATCATGCGAATATTGCCGGTATTTCACATTTTCGGTTAGTTTGTGCGAGAAATTGGCAAATAAAAGAAAACATTTATTTCTTTGTTAACAGAGGGCTTAGTAGAAAAATCAAACAAACGGATATCGTCGGAATTTCAAATTTTTCGGTTAATTTGTGCGAGACATTGGCAAATTTAAGAAAATATTTATTTCTTTATAAACAGAGGGCTTGTTAGAAAGATAAAACAAGTGAATTTTGCCGCAAATCAACACTTTTAGGTTAATTTGTGCCAGAAATCGGCAAACTAGAGAATTTTCCTACATTATGATTAGGCAGCTTGTGAGAATAATTGAACATGCGGATTTCGCCGGAATTTCATATTTTAAGTTTATTTGTGCAAGCACTGGCAAATTAGAGAAAATATTATTCTTTAACTTACAGAGGGCTTGTAAATAAAGTTAAACCTGCGGATTTCGCAGGAATTTTACCTTTTCAGTAGGTTAATTTGTGCGGCAGATTGGCAAATTAGAGAAAATATTATGTCCTTTCTTATTAGAGGGCTTGTGAGAAAAATCAAACATACGGATTTCGCCGGAATTTCAGATTTGTAGGTTAATTTGTTTGAGAAATTGGCAAACTAGAGAAAATATTTATTTCTTTATCGACAGAAGGCTTTTTAAAAATCAAACTTGCGGAGTTCGTCGGGATTTTACATTTTTAGGTCAATTTGCGCGAGAAATAGACAAATTAGAGAAAAAAAATATTTCTTTATTTAACCTTCTCATGCTTATTTCGTATATATACGTTTTGTTGGGGTAGATTACCTTGTGAACCTGCCGGGCACGCTACAAATCCAAGTATAATCCAACAGTGGAGTTTGTTCTACGAAGGTGGGAATCTGTTTTCAGAGACAGCTGTTACCCATATCAATGGAATCGTAGATATTTTAACACTGAAATGCGTCAAAAACTAACGATTTTTCAATATCAGCTTTTTTAGTGACACCCTTTGCTTGGTTGATCCCGAGTTTCTGCAAACAAGACTTGATCCATCTACACTTTACCTGTTGATAATTCCAGGCCCCAGGGAAGCAATTGCTTTTTTCCTACGAAGCATACACGCAGGACTGAGATCTTAAAGTTCATTTTTAAGGGTCTTAAATGGTTACCGGTTATTCACCTGACCTCCATATTTGAACGTCACGTGGCAGTCTAACACCTGCAACATGCCGGTATACATCTTATTGTAAGTGGGTGAAATTATCAGCCAATGTGTTAGTAATTTTAATAGCCTTCTGCTCCAGAATTAACTGATCGATGGTTTTAAAACTTGGTATGTATCATCGAGTACTCAAGATTGTTCAGATGATGACCTTGACATTTTCTGGTGTTTCTGTATTGGTAAACGCTGGAAAGTACGTGTTCATGATCATTACAGAAGGTTTTAGCGTGAAAATTGGTATACGTGTATGCAGTCATCTAAATGAGTACATAAAGATTTGTGAGAAAAACAGCTCAGATTATTTATGATCCTTGTCTTAATCCTCTCAGATTTTGACAATTTCAAACATCTCCTCAAACGACATTAGGCTAATTGTCACCAAATTTCATATAGAGGCCCCAGTGATAGCGGGAACGAAAATTTATTCCAATGGTTTAGGTCATATGACCAACATGGCCGCCACGGTCATATGTTAGAAACCACTAAAAATCTTCGTCTCAAGAACTAGCCGACGGATGAACTTGAAAATTGGTATATATTATCAGGTGCTCAAGTACTACCAACTTGTTTAAACGATGACCTTAGGTAAACCTTGGCCGTTTCTACGGCAGTGTCAAATTTCCTTTCTGGTGCTTTTACATGGGAAAATGCTAGAACATAACAGTTCGTTGAACTTGTAGAAAATGTTGTTGCAGAAGTTGGTACATACAGTCAACTAAATGACTGCATGAAGATTTTTGTATACAAGAGGTCAAGGTGATTCTTTGACCTTTGACCACTGTCTCTCATACTTCGACAGTTTCAGACATCGCCCCAAATGCCACTGTGCCAGTTGGAATTCAAATTTCATACAGAGCCTCCAGGGGTTAAGAGAATTAAAGTTTGTTCAAACGATCCTGGTCATATGATTAACACGGCTGCTATGTCCATATATGGGAAAGCATTTAAAATTCTTCTTCTTTAGAACTACATGACCGAGGGCCTTAAATATTTGTTTGTAGCATCAAGTACTCTAGTACAATCAAGATTCTTTAAACGATGATTTTAACTTGACCTATACCTTCTAATGGCAAGGCCGAATTCGGGTGCTCGAGCTTTTATATGCGAAAATGCTAGAATTTAAGAGTTTATGGAAATTAACCGTTAAAAATCTTCTGCACTGAAACCAAACGTTGGAGGACATTGAAACATTGAATATAGCACTGCGCACTGTGTTCTATCTCATTTATTCAAATAAGGACCTGAGACTGACCTTGACCACGTGATGCCTCCAACTTCGAAGAAGTTGAGGGGGCATATTGGTTTGGGTCCGCCCATACGTCCGTCCGTTTGTCCATACCTAACCCTACATTTACTCAAGAGTCGCTATTGCTGGGGTATTGATATGCTATAGATGAGTAGACAATAAAAAGCTAAAGGTCATGTATTATTTTCTTATACATCAGCCGTGTACTCGCAGAGTAATGTCCCTTTTTTGATAAAAAAAAAAAATGAAAGTTTGTCCCCCAAATCCTGGGCATATCGTTTAGCTAGAGGCTAAGGTTTAGAGCACCTGATTCATTTGTGGGTGAATTCCGTCAAAAAAGACTTAATTATGCACCTTTGTTGAATTTGGCAATTTTCCGATTTTCAGCTGTTTGACCGAGAACTCTAATTTTACTTTTGATTCGTTTGTTTTGGAGCCCCTGGAGAGTCTATACGAAATTTGGTTACAATTTGCCCAGTGGCTTATGAGCAGATGTTTGAATTTTTCAAAATATGCGAATCCTGGGTCAAATATCAAGTAATGACTTTGACCTTTCGTACTCATAAATTTTCATGTAATCATTGTACTCGCCAACTTTTGGGCCAAAATCTTCAAAATTTTCCTTAAATCTTATGTTCTAACATTTTACCATATATGACATTGCTGTTAAAAAGGTCAAGGTCAACCCAAGGTCATCATTTGAACAATCTTAGTAAAAGTAAAGTACCTGATGCAACATACCAAATTTCAAGACAATCGAACCATTGGTTCTGGAGAAATAGATTTTTGAAGCTTTTCACCATATATGGGCGTAACCGCCATGTTGGTCATGTGACCTGGACCAGATGAACAAATTTTCATTCCAGCAACCCCTGAAGGCATTAAATGAAATTTCTTTACAATTAGCCTAGCGGCTTTTGAGGAGGTGTATAAAATTGTATAAATATGAGAAACCTGGATCTAAGGGCATATAATGACCTTGACCTTTCGTAACCAGAAAATCTTCATGTACTCATTAAGATGACTGTATATACCAAATTTAAGCCCAAAATCTTCAACAATTTTCAAGATATCTTATGTTCTAGCATTTTTCCATATTAAAGCAAATTTGACCTTATTGTAAAAAGGTCAAGGTCAACCTAAGGTCATAATTTGAACAATCTTGGTAATACTTGCGTATCCAATGCAACATTGCAAGTTTCAAGGCCATCGGCCTACTAGTTCTGGAGAAGAAGATTTTTAAAGTTTTTTTACCATATATGGGCGTGGCAACCATGTTGAACATGTGACCCAGACCACCTGAACAACATTTCATTCCTAAAACCCTGGAGCCCATATATGAAATTTGGTGACAATCGGCTTAGTGGTTTCAGAGGATAAGTCGTTTGAAATTGATGACAAGACGACGGACGGACAACGTAACCTGCCTATACTATAAGCTCCCCCGGACCCTTTCTTCTTTTTCTTCCACTTACGCCTTAACCCCCGAAGGGGACACAGACGGTGTACTTTTGTACACTCCGGTGTTGCAGGATGAAAGCCTACGTATAGCCATGTAGCTATAGTAGGGATCTTTAACCTGCTCAGGGGATGACTCTCCCTGCGCAGGGGGCCCCCAGTTTACGTCCCGATCCGAAGGACGGCACACTTGTTGGCATCATCCCTGCAAGTGATGCCAGAAAAACGCGTTCGGATATAGAAAGATTTCACCTCGGGTGTGGATCGAACTCACGACCTCTGGCTTCAGAGTCAAGTGCACTAACCACTGAGCCACCGCGCTTTAATGGAGCCTGCCTTTACTATAAGCTCCCCCGGACCCTTTCTTCTTTCTTTCTTCCATTTACGCCTTAACCCCCGAAGGATAAATCGTTTGAAACTGGACACAGACGGTGAGCTAAAACTTAAGAGACAACACTTTAACCATTCTATGTAACTATAATAGTTTATTATACATAACTTGCCTTTGTATACCCAAATTGATGACAGCATCAAGTTTGACACTGTCATAATTTCATAAATGCTTCTGTGGAAAAAAGAAACACGAGCTGTCGTCACTTAGTGTATAAAAAGGTTGTTTCGTGAATATTTGTTAAACACCAAAAGCATAGCTCTGTGCTGCAGGTCATGTCTGAATAAACTAGACAACAGTGTAGAATTATTGAAACATAACATCACCCATGCAAAGGAATTGCAAGTTTCTTGAATGAAATGCTTAATTTTGTAAATCATTTACTTAACTGTTTCTGCTATTGTCGAACTGGTTCTCATACTGTCAAAGAAACGATGTTCTCGACATGCTGACTGGCTTATCTATCTAGCAGTGTTAAGCATTCAGTAGAATATTCAAATATACCTTCCCAATATCTGAATTATCATTTGTTATTTATAATTAAATAACTACCTCTGCCAAAAAAGTCTGCATTAATAATGTAAACATAACACAAAATAAGGGGAGTACTATCTGCTGATAATTCTGGGACCATAAAATCATATGCTATGACCCTCATAAGAAACACCATAGCAAAGTGAGTCCCATGAAGGTCATTACATATAATTTTACAGGAAATAATCTCATAAGTATCATCAGAAAAGCTTCTTTTCTTAAGCCCTTTTGTTGCTTAGCAAATTGTTAACCAGTAGACCAGCACGTTCGATTAAGAAAAATGGATGCACTCTGTATTGTGGATATTGTCACAAAGAGGAATGACTTTTATGACTTATTGCTTCTCTGGATGGCAAAGTCCAAGGGAGGCTCCTTCTAAAGTGAAGGATTTGCATTATGAGGGAGCTAATTCTTGCCATTGGGACAATACCCTGTGATTTCTGCTAAAGGTAAGAATTTGCTCCATGAGGGAGCAAATTATTTCCATTAAGGAAAGCTCTAGTGAAATTGAAGACATATTCTTCTCAGTAAAAATTACCTCCCCTGGGAGTATATCTGTTCACTTGAACCTGAGAATGATAACTTATTAGAAATATACACAGCAGAATTTGGAATAAGTTTGATCTCATGACCTATGACAGCTTCACATGACATATTCTACTTCATACACTTAATGCACAATATATTATCTTCATTCTTGGATGCTGAGCTCCAGGTAAGGTGGGTTTTTTTTGTGTTTGAATAATTCTGTTTTGACACTGAAGGTGATCTTATTTTACTTGTCCCATAATTATTGTTTATATTAAACATGCCCTTGTTAAAGTCAAGCTCCCATCATGTGTACTTCATTGTCTTCTGATAATTCTTGTAAAAGTACAATGGTTTATATGGAAATATATCACAATATTATTGGAAAGGGTCAGACGAAATTTTGTTTTCTGCATTTTGGCTTGAACTGCAGCAACGTCAAAGCAACAATGCTGGCCTCCTCAACTAAGTTCCCGATTTAGATTGATTTTGAATATAGTTCTGAGACAGAATTCGTATATTGTTTATAAAGACATATGTTGTGGTTCCTCATTAGAACTGACTCAGTGAGGCAGTTCTAATGACGAACAACAACACATATATTTTCATGAAAAAATAGAAAGATAATCTCAGAATTAGCATCAGAGCCCCAACTCCACCACACCCCAACCACTCTCCCCCTCTCCCCTTGTGTGGAGACCTATAGACAGCAACAGTCTGCTGTATATTGATATCACATTAAAACAGTTCCATTTCATTCTGGACAACATCTGCTTGAACACGAGAGAGCTTAAATACAGTTTATGGCGTAGTTTACATGGAATCTTTTCATCAAGTTATTAACAATTACACCAGCCACACTGATCCACTTTGTGTCCAGGGGAGAGTCTTGTTGTGGGTGTTGGTTTCTGATAAACACCTGTGTAAAAAAACTTGTTCTTCATTTCAGCAGTCATTGTCATAAAAGCTTGCTCAACGTTTGTAGATGTTTTGGCACTAGTTTCTAGGTATGGCATTTCAATCCGTTTAGCAAACTCCTGTAAATGAGCATAAAGGCGAAAATGACAGTATATTGAACTCTAAAATGTGTTTTATTTGCAGGAATATTATTTCAAGATGCCATTCTCGCAAATTAAAATCTACTATAAAACATTCTAAAAATTCTGGTAGAGCAAATTTTTACCTTAAAGAGTCGACCCCAATTGAGAAGGGAGGCAAACTGAAAATGGCAGAGTTTCCTCCGATGAAAAGGTACATATTCTCTGTACTGTAAAGATGAAGATACTTTTAAATATTTGCAAATAGGAAAGACTCGGTGTGTGACTCAGTAAGTTTGGTCTAAGGCTTTTCAGCATGTACATTTTCAGATCTTACATGAGTGCTTACGTGTTAACGAATTTATTAAGCAAGTTTATACAATTAATTTATCAAAGAAGCCCTTCTCAGTTTCCAAACCAGTTTAAATCAAATTGAATTTGTTAAACAGATAAGATGCAAGGCTTAATAAATTCAATAATAAAGAAGCACAATTACAAGATTTTATTAATTATATGATAATGATGTATTTTATTTGAGACTTTTGCTTTAAAAGATGAAGATTGCCATTAGTAAACACAATCTTACATTATGAACATCGTCACATAACGTTATGCAACATATCTAGGCCGTTTGCATGTCTGCTCTTGAAGGAACTCTTTAAGATTTTAATACACAAATGGATTATCTTCTTGTTTTCAAGATGACTGGTACGCTTTACCTTTTATCACGTTTTGCTATGTCACAACTCGTTTGCTCTTAAGGTCAGATTTGTTTCCCACCAGTAACTTAGCAACATGGCCGCCACCAAATTTGGCTATCTCTGTCAACCCTTAAGAGCAAACGAGTTGTGACGTACGAAGCTGCACTGGTGAGTACCCAGCCCTAGATCCTAAGGGTTAGCTTTGGGGCTTCAGCCCCGCCATCTGGGCCTCTGTGTTATGTAGGCCTCCAGATATTAAGAAGTATCTGATGATAATTTGAGACGATTTAAACGTGGTTGGATTAAAATATATGCTGTGACAACTAATTAGCATCGCCTCGGCGAGGCGATTCTAATGAGATGTCACAACGCATATTTCAAAGCAAAAAAAAGATATTATTTAAAATCAAATATTCTCATCAAATTGATCCCTACTTATGTCCTATATGTGACCCGTCGCGCGAAAAGGGACGAGGTGGGTGGATGACGTTGTTTCAAGAATACGTTTCAACGTTGACGTCACGACTTATTAATTTCAGTTGCGCGATAACAGGTGCCCGCGTTTTTTTCAATCGTTTCGGGCTTTAATTTTGGGGGCTTTTATTCCCACCAGCCTGTCAAATATTTGACGTAAATAAAGTTACGTCCCTTGGAAGAGTATTGAAGTTTTGATGCCGCGAAAATATGAGTCGAACAACAACTTTAGTCAAATTTCTTTTCCTATACTTGTTTCCTAAGCTTAGAAAATGGTGATTTAGTTAATGATGGGGGAAGGAGGAAGAGAAAATTAGCATAAAAAAGGAAAGATGTACAGTGTGTTCGTAGCTATATGTTTTAATTTTCTGTCCATTGTGTCAAGTGGTAAGGTAGCCGAACGGTTTCGTCCGCTGAGTTTTGACATAAGAGTTGTCCCATGTAAGTTCGAATCTCATTTCCTTTCTTTCTTTTTTTTTTTTCTTCAAACTATTAAAAATCCTAATCCTGTATCAGCTAATTTATATGGCGCGACCAACTTTATTTGTACCAGTTGAATGCTGCAATGGATGGCCATAATATATTGCGCGTCTGTTTACTGCCATCACTTAGGCTAGAACTTGGTTTACTTCATATAAAGGGAAACAGCTTTTGTGGCTCCCCCATTTATAGCTTCCTGTTAGTTTCCCGTGGCGGCGATGCCTGGTCCACTCGGATTTCCTCTTGGAGGGAGGAACAACGTACAGTACTGAAATTAATAGTACGTTACTACAATTAACAGCTTACTATATGGCATTGTAATGCACTGCACTGTCCGCCTAAAGTAGAGTAAAGAAGAGTAGAGCAGCGAAAAGTAGAGTAGAGAAGATAAGTGAGTCTAACTTCCGAAGGTGGAGATTAGATACCTACACACACCGCCTACCCTATACAAGCCAATCTACCAAATCCTGGTTACTAGAGCACCTGCCTGCCAAGCCTCACCTCGCCCAAGAAACATATAATGACTCAAAATGAACAGACACCAAACCAATATTTCACACTCCCCTCAATCATAACCTATCCATTTAAGCACATCCGATCACTTTAGTCATAAAATTCAACAAAATGCCCATTTTCTTGGCAACGAATAGTAACGGAATATATATAGTTCGGTCGGTAAAGAACATTAACATTAAAGCCCTTTTAAAGTTATGGTGATGGATGGAATCATTTACGCTGAACAACTGCAGGAATCTGTATCCAATTTGTTCGCATTGCGTCAAAATGGCATAATATTGACAACACTTGCTCCAGGACAAACGGATTTCTGCTGTTAGACATAGAATCTGGTTTCAAATTCGATTTACATCTATAGGAGAATGAATAGAGGGTTGCTTTCATGACATTCCCAGATTTGTGAGACTTAACATTGGAAAAGAATAAATTTCGGTTCAACTGGTTCACTAACGTTTGTGTCATCCCAGTTTCTAGTACCCTCCGGCGCAACAAGACATCCCTCAATATTTTCTATTCACAACACGCTATTGTGCTTCAGGAGATAATAAGCAGGTCTGAACTGGTCCATTTTTTCTTTCCATTTTTTTTTTGCGGAATGACGTCATGCTACTCATTTTCTTTAAAAACAGTCATTTCTATAATTGTCCAGGCATTTTCATTGAAATTTGGACTGATTTCATGTAAAAAGAGGAAGAAAATAATACGAGCACCATGTTGACAAGGTTGTGTAATGAACACGATTGAACACTCTGCTTTGTAGAGGGAAAAGTGGAGCATTGTTCGAGTTCGCAAAACAAGCTTTAGAATTCAGTGTCTAACCAAAACTGGTAAATGATGTTGTACGCGTGAAATTTTAGAATATTTTTGCCAAGGATGTTTAGCAGACTCTGTCAGAATGTCCTATACACGTTTCGTGAACACGGCATTATTTTACTTATTTAGTCTCAAAACATAGATGGTTACTACTCGTTAAAACCGCCTCATCGCCGAATGAGGCGGTCCTATCATGCAATTGCATTCTTTTTGGACAAAAACAAGGAAAATACATCAGTTACCATTACCTTGTAAAAACTTCCGAAGATTTTACGGTAGAATAACTGGAAACCAGCTGCCAGTCCATTTCCCGTTATTTTTACTGGCGCCCGTAAAATTGCAGAAACCATCACCCATAGTTGGATAGAATAACAACAAAGTGGCATGTGTGCTCAGCGAAGACTCAGATCAGCCTGGCGTTACCTAGTCTGATCAATCTTCGCCGACGCATGCAACGGCATGAAGGTAGCTTAGACCCTTTGTCATCCTTTACGCGCACAGCGAAGCTTCTGATCAGACTTGGCGGATGTCCAGGCTGACCTGAGTCTTCGTGTGCCTCAAATACCACCGTCTTGGTTTTGTCGTGTCGCGGCTCATATATGTGCATGTCACTTGATAATACATCAAAATGCTTATTTGTTTAATTTGATGCCAGTGTGTGATCTATCAGTTACAAGTTCTGAACGATTTTACTTTGCGACTTTACCCCTAGTTTACTAAACCAAAATATA
Organism: Ctena decussata; assembly: GCA_963989385.1. Lineage (NCBI taxonomy): Eukaryota > Metazoa > Mollusca > Bivalvia > Lucinida > Lucinidae > Ctena > Ctena decussata. Next base: position 24,479,478 of record OZ022502.1, read on the forward strand.
GAATCACTAATCACTATATGTCAGTTACAAAATAAAAAAAGTAACAAAAAAAAGGCCACCGCTGGTCGTCTGCCAGTATAGTACATTGAAGTAGAATATTGAAATGTATAAATGTGTTCAGATATTTTTGATACCAACAACGTTAGTAAATGCAGCAACGTTAGTAAACGCAGATCCAAATATTTTTTAGGAATCGTAGCCGACAAACATTAATTTTTATCAGTCACGTAATGTTGGCGTAATCACGTAACAACATATCTCTTGGATCAAAGGTGAAACTTATGCGCTTCCTTGTCATTTCCATATTTCTGTATGCCTGTGAATCGTAGACCTTGACAGCAGAGTTAGAGAAAAGAGCGCAGGCCTTTGACATGAGATGCTACCGCAGTTTACTGAACGTTTCGTACAAGGACCATGTAACCAATAAGGAGGTTCGCAGAAAGATCCAAGCAGCCATTGGAGAATATGATGAACTCTTGACGCTGGTCAAGAAGCGGAAACTAAGGTGGTTTGGCCACGTCTCAAGGTCTTCTGGTTTAGCAAAGACAATTCTTCAGAGCACAGTGAAAGGAAAAAGAAGAATAGATATACAGAAGAAGAGGTGGGAAGACAATATCAAGGAGAGGACAGGGATGGATTCTGCCAGCTCAACTAGGGCAGCTGAAGACAGGTCAAGGTGGAAAGGGAATTTTTCGAAATGATCTGTGGTGCCCCAACGACCTAGTAACGTTATGGGATAGAATAGAATAGAATGTTGGCAGAATGGAAAAGACTGGTACTGGGCTGGTTACATGAAATTATAGATGAAGAAATTGAACTTTTTAGTAGTTCTATAGCATAATACGACGCTGCTCTTGCCGCATTAACTCTGGTCAACACAACGTAACAGTATGCAAGATGACTGTGCATTTCATTCAGAGGAACGGGCATTACAAGACTAAAATATCAACTGCTGGAAGGTCTATCCCCATGAGCAGAAAAAAAGTGGCTAAAAGCAAACCAGAGAAACACTTTTACCGTAGCCCGACAGACCTACGTCCCCACCTTTACTCAGAAAAAAGAATCGTAAAGAGTCTCATTTTCGCGCCATAAAGATGTCTCAAGGATCCTTGCCACGGAAGACAATGACCAGACTTTGCGGATGCACATGCTGATTGCGTATGCCATGCCGTGAGTTTCCCTTTTTTACATAGCGCCGCTCATTATCGGTGAAACACCACCACAACAAAATACGATCCTTGCGAAAATAAATCAGATTTATAGCCAAATTTATAGCTTTTTTATGTCGTAAATTGAACAAAAAATAAAATTACAGAAAGTGTTTTTTTAATTTATCAAGGCTATGTCCTCCTGAAGAAGTACATAAATGGCGAGGGGGAGTTGTCGTAGTCGGCGTGGGTTCGAGTCCCAGTGGGTACTTCTTTTTTTCTCAACTATACAATTTTTAGGATGTACTTGCATCAGTAAAATGGTCCTGGGCCGGAATATCTGTTGAAGAGTGCTAGTTTTTAATTTAATCATATAATATTTCCAAGCTTCGGTATCCTATGATCATTATATTCCATGTATATACCTGATTGTGTTGGCACAACCTAATAAAACACCCACTTCTTTATTTTTCAACTTTTTTCGGATGAACTTGCATCAGTTAACTGGTCCTGGGTCGGAATATCTGTTGAAGATTGCTAAATCTTAAAGATATACGCCCTCAATGTTTGTATCACATTTTAAATTTCTCACGAAAAACTGTATCTTAAGCGTAATAATGGTCGCCAGTAAAAGAACTTTTATCTGCCAGAGTTATAATTTGTGATGGTCCCTGGAGGTAGCAGAATTTAGTAAAATTATTAAATTGGAGGGAATGACGGGTCACCATTCCCGCCAAAAATGAAGACTGGACACGCTCAGCAATAATAGTTAATCAGGGTAAAGTTATATCATGAATAATTTTAATCACTTTCTTTAATCGGCCTCAGACAGTTACTGGCTGAAAAGAACTCGCGTGCACGGATTAGAGGTTAATACTATTGATAAGTTATTTACTCCACCAATCACAAAATTCAAAACATGCTTGTGGAAACGCCTTATATCGCCACGTGGGATTCAATCAATTTATGACGACAGAATATTCATGAATATTCAAGAGGGCTTTGCACTGATATATCGTCTCTGCATCCATAACAAAGATGCTTTCGCTGAAGATTTTTTGTACAATAGATTCTCCATTTTTGGGGTTTTAACATGAAGTCTTATTTGGCGAAAATCATTTTTTGAGCCATATACTATTATTATGCAGCAGAATAACATACAAGATACCCTTTAGTAGCTCCTTAATGTAATTGCATGTTCGGGAATTCTAGTCAACTGATTGAATTTTTATAGTTTTTATAGTTTTACCTGTACAGCACTTGTTTCATATAAACACATCCCCACTGTTATTGCCTCTCTTGCAACACTAAAATGCCCTTACTCTTATAGCTCCTCTTGAGCATCTGTGCCTGTGCTATACAGGAAATCTGATTTGATCAGGGTATCATACCCCACCCTTTGCGGTGAAGTTTTATAATATAAATACCCTTTCCTCTGTACGCAACTTTTAAGAAGTGGTTAGACGATCATTTTCTGTTGTACTTCATTTTGATGAAATTTTCATATGAAACTCGAACTAAAAAGTCAAATTTCTGTGTTCTGATCAAATGCTTATAACATATTAGGCATATTCCGTGCCACCCAGGTGCACATGGAAATTCCCGGAAATTCTGCATTTTTTTTTGTCTAAAGACAGAGTGGTACTACAAAAGAATGATTAACGTCCATTATCTAATAAGCTAATCGCTACGTGCCTCTAGTGCCCGATTACCCTAAAATTCTAGTCAGTCACTGTATACTGTATTCAGATTGTCTGCGTATGTGTACTTGATTTTGTGCGTATGTACGTCCCCAATCTTGTTAGACTCGGGTATAGATTTTAGTAAGAGATAGATGAATAGATTGCCTGTTACGGTAGCAACTTGATACTTTAGTACATCAGCAATGTGCAATTACCGACATTACCAGGTTATTTTGACCCATATTTCAATGTCCACTGATTTCGCATTTTTTGCTACTTTTATACAGTTAATATATTTGTAACTATTCAGTTCACTGCATTATAGCTTTTAGAATGTGGCCAAAATCTGAAAAGTTTGGCCATAAAATCCCCATCAATAGACCAAAATAAATAATAATAACAAAGGACTTAAGTATTTGTCTCGACGGTAACAAATATTAGCTCTCTGAAAACTAACGACTTCATCTCTAAGAACAGCCCAAGCAGTGCAATGTTTTACATTGCTGATACATAAATGTCGTCCCAGAGATGGACTGTCACAATGTGGCTTGACTTCTCTGACGGCATTTCGTCAGAACTAGCTTGTTTTTTTCGGATGTACTTCGGTACTTCTTTATTTCTCATATATATCTATAGTTCTGTACATGTAGTTGAAATACACAGATCCTACCCACACCATTCAAGATACGGTTCATGCCAGCCCATTTATTTGAACAACAATTTATACGACCCATAAGTCCAGTCATGTAACTGGGACTTGTATGACTCATCAAACCCCGATAAGATTACATATAAGATTCGTTTATTGGAACTACCATTTATAAATAAGAGGCTGCTATAAAAGTCCAGTCATCAAACTGGGACATAGTGGATGCTATAAATGATTGGTCAAGGGTGGTCGGGTCGGGCGATTGAGCTGTGTAACTTTCAATGCCGGGACTAGGGGAGTCCTACTAACTTTGATATTGGTAGGGCAAGGATCTGCTGTGCTTTAGTCCGGGTGCCGGGATACCGAAAAAATAGTCCGCACTAATGTTTGATGCAGATTCTTATTAATAAGGATATCCTCAACCAAAAACTAAATGATGCTACCTTGGCATTTTTGGGTAAATTAAAATATTCAAGATGGCGTCCAAGATGGCCGCCAAGGGATAAAATCCTCAATATCTTCTGAAGTATGTGGGTTAGAAACATAGTTTTGGTGGCTGCGTATAGGTTTTCGAGCTCGAGGAATCGATTAAGCATGTTAGAAATTGTTTCAGACAAATCAGTTACAAAATAGTGGACAAGATGGCCACCAAAGCATGAAAATCTCCATATCTTCATATGGACTAGAAATATAATTTTGGTGCCTACATATGGGTTTTGGGGGCCAAGGAATTGATTTAACTTGTTAAAATTGACTTTAAGACACACCAGTTACACAAATTGGCGGACAAGTTGGTTGACAAAGCAACGGTCACAGCACTGTATGTCAAAACAAAACTGCACTTTCCGATAGCAGAATTCAGGTTTTTGTATAAGAAACCCGGATTTGCATGTATAAGATTGTTAAATATAAAATAAAGTTATAAAAGCCCCATTTCGACTGTGTTTTAACAAGAGGACCATGATTGTTCACCAGAACCTAGTGCAGACAGGGACAGATAACCCCGCTGACATAGCTTTAGTTATTACAGAAAGTTATTGTTACGAGTAATTATCTAAAGGTTACAAGAAATGTGTTATATTCTTTAAACTATTTTACTTTCTTCAATTAAAATACAGTTTAAGAAACTTTGGTATATTTGTTGGTTGCTTGCGTCGTTTAAAATTATTGCTCATGGTCGGCACTAGTGGTGTGGTGGTCGCAGGTTCGGGCCATGCCACAGCCAGTTTTTTAGCATATCGGCGGTATAGAAAATATAAATGTCAGAAAAGATCTTACGTACTTTAAAGCAGTAACATTTTTTTAGACAGCTTTTGAAATGTTCGTATTTTTTCAGTTCTTTCAGGTATAAAGGAGACAGTACTTCCCATAATTTTAGACAGCTGACTGCAAATTTGTATGTATACATCTGAAATATTTTAGCTTAAAAAGTGCATACTTGTCATGCCAGTTTGTGCAAGCATTCTTACCTGACTGAATCTCCCGAGCACTGCTACAAGAATGCTACGAGCATAAACTGACTCCATAGTCCGTCAGCTTCGACCACCCATTCATTCAGACATATTCTTCTCCGAAGGCGCTGGGCTGATCAAAATCACGTTTTGAGTGACAAGAGAAGTTGGCTTAGGTACAGAAAGTAGTGAGTTTGAATCCTATCTCTGACAACAACTGAAAAAAGGCTATCTGTCGACTCAGCAAAAATGTGTACCTGACTAGAATCAAGGATGGTCAAAAGACGGCAAAAGGATAGGATTTAGCCCAACCTTTCATAAAAGCGCCATGCCAAAGACACAAAGAGAATCTAACAACCCACTGCTCCAACGGCACAATGGCTACTGGGATAATTTGATATATAGCTATACTTTCATTTGTTTGAGAGAACGAAAGTTGGTATGAATGCTTGCGACCCAAGATGTCACCGTTTCATCTAAAAAGTCTTCTTCTCCTGAACTAAGTGGGTATTTTTATGTATAGTTCACACTCCTCTCAAAATTAAATATGTACAAACTAGAGCAAGTGAGCAGGGGGCTCACGTATACCCCCGGCCAGTGCTACCGCCTAATAGCATTAAACTTTAAACACAAAAATTTAACACATATAAGATACTATTTTTTAAGTCTGTGACCTTGTCCTTTGGTCATTAGCAGCATACAGAAGATGTCAACCTGACAGTAAACCGAGAAAGATATCAAAAGGTTCCATGGAAGAATATCTGAAATAAAGCAGTACATTGATGCAACTGTTAAAGTATGTGACCTTGACCTTATGTCAACAGCAGCATCCAGATGATGAAGACTGTTGCAACCTAGAGATGAACAATGTCACATATCAAAAGGTCCTATAGAAAAAGATGGGAAAAATAAGCTAAAAAATTAAACTTAACTCAATACTTCATCATGGAAAAGCAAGTATTTGCCCTTCACCTTGAGTCAAGGTATGTGTGGGGATGACATAGAGTAATCTTTAGACCAATAGCTATAAACATACCAAAATAAACCAAACCAAACAAAAAATTTTGATGATATGAGATGTAAAAACCTTCAACATAAAACATATATGAAAATGTCTAAGTCTGTGACCTTGACCTCTAGGTCACAGGCATGTGTAATGTGGTACAAAATAAAACTTTGGACATATAAACCAAACTGAATGAAGAAGTTGAATGATATAATATCTTAAAATCTTTAACACAAATATTCAGCATGAAAATGCAAAGTCTGTGACCTTGACCTCTAGGTCACAGGCATCGGTGGGGATGGTACAGAGTAAAACTTTGGACCAACATCTATCATCATGCCAAACATTAGCCCACATCAACAAAGGGTATGACATATATACGGATCCTAAAAAAAAATTAACGCAAAACTTTAAAATGAATAATCAAAGTCTGTGACCTTGACCTTTAGGTCACGAGCATGAGAGGGGGTGGTATATAATAAAACTTTGGACCATTATCTATCACCATGCCAAATATAAACCCAATCCATCAAAGGGTTTGAATTATCTAGAGATCTTAAAAACTTTAACGCAAAACTTTAACATGAATAATCAAATTCTGTGACCTTGACCTTTAGGCCATGGGCATGGGTAGGGGTGGTACATAATAAAACTTTGGACCATTATCTATCGCCATGCCAAATATAAACCCAATCCATCAAAGGCTTTGGAAAATATAAGATCTCAAATACTTTAACGCAAAACTTTGACGCAAATGTTAACTTACGGACGGAGGACGCACGGAAGGACAGACGGACGGACGAATGGACATCGGAGGAAAGCTATATACCCCTCGTCATACTACGTATGCCGGAGGTATAATAAACAGTGAGTCACGCATGCCCCAAAACCCAGGTCACGTGCTCTATAGACAAACTGAATAACTGACTTTACATTTGGAAAAGAAAAGGTACAAGCAGAGTTAGAACATTCTCTGAATGGGATTTTCCAAAATGCAATAAACTTTGCTGGCAGGGTCAAACTTTAGTCGTAAAGGGCCGTTTATTTCTGCTTCTAGCCCAGTATAAAGTCAAAGAGCTGAAAGTGATTTTTATTAAACGTCTGACGAAGTAAACAGATTTTTTTTTTCTGTTTTAACTGGAGTTCTATCCTTCAGGCTGGGATATTTACCCCTACTTAAAGCCTAATACATGTATACAGAAAAAGAAGTAAATCTATATTCTGTCCCACTGCTTGGCCACTCGGGGGTCCTACCGGTAGTTTTCTTTTGCTCCAGGATTTCATCGGTGTTGTTTGATATCGGAGGGATCTCCAGTTGTAGCAATACATTGTTTCTGTCGAGTCATCATCGTTGGTTCATCACAGGTTTTAACCGTGATTTATTTGTTGTCTGTGATGATTTATTGATAGTTTGGGTAATCTTCATGCAGACCAAATGCAGACTAAATGTTTTGAACCACTGCAGAAGCAGGAGGCGAGGGTTTGGACCGAGTAAACAGAGGTAACTTTTCCCCAGTAATGTATTACTGACCGTTCCAGGGCAATACTTCTATTGTGATTCCTCATCAATGTTACGTGTTCTTATGTCCGCTTGTCTGTGGTCTTCTAGCAAATTGAATATGGTTACCTTATAGCAACCTAGTTTGCTTTCTATTTAGTCCTATTTAACCTATAAAAAAGGTAAAATAAATGTCACCGTTTTTTTCAATTGGGGTAGCTTACTATTTGGGAAAGATCTTTTCATTCGGTTTACAATGCCTGTCTTTCGCAAACTGTTGTCAGTTTGTTTTGTATTTTGATCTTGAGGTCGGGATGTGGGGTCTGATTGTATTAGTTCTTGATCTTTGTCTATCATTTTACTTTGCGAAAAGGCACATGCATGGAATTGTGAACAAAGAAAAAGCCATTAGAAACGACATTCTCAAAATAATGATCGAGATCTCAATGTATTTCTGTTTCTAGACGGGGCTGTTATGGATCATCATGGTCTCCTTGGTTGTAACACTATCAGATGCAAAATGGGGCCTATATAACTTCGGATTTTTATATTCATAGATCTTATAATTTCAAAATTTCGGGTTAAAAAGTTTTTAAAACCTGCATTATGCTGTTAAAAAGTGCAGTTCTTAGACATTCAGTTCCGTAATCGATAGTTTGTCCGCCATTTTGTGTAACTAAGTGCCTTTACGTAAATTCTAACATGCCTAATGGATTCCTTGACCCAGAAAACCTATTTGAAGACACCAAAATCATGTTTCTATCCCGTATACTAAAGAAGATACGGAGATTTTTATGTTTTGGCGGCCATCTTGCCCGTCATTTTGTGACTAATCTGTTTTAAATAGTTATTAACATGCTTAATCGATTCCTCGACCTCAAAAACCTATATGTAGCCACCAAAACTATGTTTCTTACCAACATATTTTAGAAGATATTGAGGATTTTATCTCTTGGCGGCAATCTTGGACGCCATCTTGAATATTTTAATTTCCCCAAGGATACCAAGGTGGCATCATTCAGTTTCAGTGTACGGACATGTTGGTGAACACATTTGTGCAAAAACATTTTGTGCGGACTATTTTTTGGGGGTCGCACCCAAAATCCACATTTGGCAACCAGACTACTTGCAGCAGTTACGGGATGGAGGAAGGGGCGGGGGAATCTTTGGATATTTTTAGTCTTATCTTTCCATACTGTTATCTCTGGAAAACGGCTCAATACAGCCTGAAATACTGTCTCAAAGAACGTTAATTCTTAAGCAACCAGCTGTCCCAATCCAATAAATATATCTTGTCTGGTTTAGATGCTTGTCCTGGAAATAGGCACTGGCTTGAAATGTGTCGTGACTGTGATGATAGGGTCCGCCAAGTCTGATAAGAATCTTTACTGTGCACTTAAAGGGCAACCAAGAGTCGTAGCTACCTCCATGCCGACAGCAAAGACTCTGGTCAGACTGGGCGAATGCCCAGCCTAATCTGAGTGTTCTCTGGACGCACATGCCACTTTGTTGGTTTTGACGTGTCGCGGCTCATTATATAGCTACTGTGTTGTCAGTATAAAACCTGACGCGGAAAAGACACTGAAATTTGAACGCGCAGTTAGCATGTGATACTTTGTATCCGTGACATTTTGTTGTTACTAGGCCAACTGAGATTGTTTATTTGTCGTTATTAAACATACAATCTGAAGAAAGTTATTAATCAATTTTTGCCCTGCCCCCCCCCTCCCCCTCCCCCACGCACACATATACACACAAAACTCATCAACTTCACCACACACAGAAGTACCAAACAAACAAAGGTGCACACAGACGCGCCCTACCCTCCCCCACGGTTTTCTACACTATAAACCGACTTGAATCCTTTCCCCTCCACCACTGTACTGACTTGAGTTTTTTTATTATTTGTTTTTTTTTGTCATATAAGTGTGGATAGAGAATATATAGTCGAGAAATGAAGAAGTACCCACTGGGACTCAAACCCACGCCGACTACGACAACTCCGCCTAGCCATTCAGAGACATGAGCTTAACCGATTGCGCCACTACGCTCCCCTACAAAGGAGTTTCATGGAACAATGTTAAGCTTTATTTCTCTGAATGACCCATCGGATAGGGCTATTTTATTAAGTTGTGCTAACACAATCAGGTATATACATGGAATATCAGGATCATGCATATATATATATATATATATATATATAGAATAAAAAACAAATGTCACACATACAAGGAACTCATATAGTAAAAACAATAAGTCTATAATAAGGCTATATCGGACTTATTGTTTTTACTATATATATATATATATATATATATATATATATATATATATATATATATATATATATATAGGTAAAAATACAAAAATACAAAAATAATGTCCGGAACCAGAACTCTGTATATGAAAAATCAAGCTAACGAGATGGAACGTCTGAAAATAATTTAATTTTCCCTATGCATTTCATATTATACAATTATTGACCTTTGTTGAGGTGAATATGCAGGTCAATAAAACAGCATATTCACCGAAATAAAGGTCAACAATTCTTTTATTATATGATAATTCTTAATACAGTTTCCTTTGATATTTATGATGGTACTACATGGGATTATCTCGCGACGTTACGCCATTAACATTTACGTACATCAGGCGTTACGTCACGAAAAATACAATGACGTCAGCGTAAAAGTAATATTCAATGACTGGCCGGTGAATATCGCAAAATATTGACCGGCACGTGACGTTAAATCAGCCAATGAATTCTGTGTTACATCTTGGTCATATAATAAATATATATATTGCTCCAAATTTAACGATACAAGCCGTATCGAAAACGTGCCATAATACACGTTCGAACATTGAAGGCTCGTATCAGCCCGCGCATCCGCACAGTTTCATTCAGCACGTAGACTATGGAAGAGTCCGATCAGAGTGCTCGGATACTATTTTATATTCATCACTTTTACGTCAGTAAAATTCTTAGTGCTCGGGTAGGATATGACTGAGTAAACGATGCAGACCCTGGTCAGACTGCTCCTTAGTACAGTCTGCATCTGTTGAACGCATTACTGCATTGTAAATCCAAAGTAGTTCATTTCTAGGACATTTGCAGTAATTATTTTAGTTGTCCCAATTTTTAGAAATTACCATATATAATCATCAGCATCACCATAAAAGCAAAGAAGGTAAGCAATAATTAATAAATAAACAACTTACTTGTCCATCATTGGCTGTTCAGTCTGCTCAGCCATACTTGTTTCTGCTTCTCCACTGATTTAATTTAGTATATTTCAGTGTAAAGTGAAGATTTTATTCGGCTTTAGCCGTATAACCTAACTATTGACCTATATTTTAAGTATTTCATTGGCCAATATGAATACACCCGGGATTTTGATGTAAGTAGCTTACTTTAGCTTTCCCTTTCTACTTTCATTTTCAAGAGACTGTTGACCTATAAACCGATTTGTGATGAATCGGTCCAAATCGCTTTTTGCCAAAGAATATTTCGCCTGTTATAACGCTCATGTAAAATATGAAACCAACAAAATAACTTGACACAGAAATCGAAGACGAAATTAACTAATTGTTGCTGGCTTAGTTGTCGATGTTGTGTCGAAACTGCGACACTTTTAAGGTTATATGTGGGACGGTGAGCCAACGAATCCTCATTTTAATGTGCAACACAGCAGATCCCAATCAAAATTCAATAGCATTTCTGAAATCGAAACCCCAACACCAACAACAAATATGCATATCAACATGCGCATCTGTACAATCTGATCAGCACATTCGATATCTTAAAGATATACTCCCTTTATAATAATAACAAAAATGATTTGATGAAATATTTCATGCAATACCTCCGACATGGTCTACCTATACATTTGAATTAGAGTTTAGATAATAATATTTGATAAAAGTGACTTTAAACGAAAAATAAGATGGTTTTTTATACAAAAGCGGACCGCGGTTAAAATCGCATTATTGGACAAAAATAATTTATTCATACATCACAATCACGCGCACGAATAAGAAAAATACCTCTACCTGATCACATGACACACGTGGTCAAAATCGATATTCTTACAGGCCGTGAGGAAAAAGGTAATTTGCATTTTAATTTGAAGATTATTTTTCATTCCACATTTATCGAATGAATACGCATTTTCTCAAAACTTTTACGGTTAATTATGAGACTATAACATATTGTCTAACGAAATTTTGTTAGAATATTTGTTTCTGAAAACATGAAATAAACGAGGGAGACAATCTTTAAATGAACCTAACTCATACATATTACAATACACACTTCTATTTAATTTAAGCGGATTAATCTTTTTTTTTTTTTTTTTTGAAAGATATTTCTTGTTTTTAAAGTTCGACTGTATTTGGTATAAACTATTTTTCTGAGACACTGACTATATTTAATATTAACTACACGTAGCTGATACTTCTATATATACTGAACAAAAGTGAAAACGCTACACATGATTTTTCTTCTAATTTTTTAGTGTTTATGGAGCCAGAAAAATTAACGAATAAGAATGCATTTTAAAGCTACATGCATGTGTAAGGCCAAGCTAGTAGAGTAAAACTGTAAAAGCCATTTCAGATAAAGCAAACACATTTCAAAGTGGACAGGGGTGCAGTTTTTTTCGGTGCAAATAAAGGAAGTCGATCTGTCATTTTACACTTTATTTAAAACACGGAGTACACCGTACAGGTATCCTTATTTTGGCTTAGGCACACAATCAGTGCTCCAGAAATGTCAAAAACGAAAGCACACATCAATATGCGCTTTCATGTCTTTGAAAACCAGTGTTGAAATATCGCTATCCCTTCGAAAACACAATAAGAAAGCTTGATAAATGGAAATTCCCATAAGAAATTAACTTGAGGTTCACTCAAATATTGTCTCATTTGTCTTTGAAACTAACGATGGGTAAAATGCATGATGTACTGTACTACAACACCGCGAAATAAGTTGCCCAAAAAAGTGATAAACAAAGGAATAATCGAAAATTAAAAATCGCTATATTTTTAATGCAAAGGGAGATAATTTGTAATTTTGAAAAATACAGCTTTTATTTCCTAGTTTTCTGGGTTACACTTATTAGTATTTTTTTGCTTTTTCTACCACCCTGGACGCAACGCTTTAGAGCAACAATGAAATGTGCATTTGCGCATGCGCATAATTCATGTATGGCAAACTAGGCTAAAATCGAATAAGGGAGGGTACCCTGTTACGAAGAGTATCAGATGCATTATTTTAAAGACATTCTTTTGCTTACTGTCTCGCACGACCAAAAATATGTATCCAGGCATTAAAAGTAGCATTGTGTTAGTTTCAAACTCTCATCTATAATGAAGTGTTTTCATTTTGCTCAGTATATATAGAGCTTGCATTTAAGGTGGTGATTTATGGTAAATGTAAAAATCTGCATAAAACCATAAAAAGTAAGGTATCTCCCTGAATATTAGCAGACTTCTTATTTTTGTTGTTCTTTACAGTTTAGAATACAAAATAGACATACATGCTGCTTAAAAAGTGTTTTTATAAGGAAAGATCAAAGGGTAGTTTTCTGCGCAATAATAAAAAAAATTAACATCGTTATTGAAAATTTACGTAGTACGGAAGGTGCGTAATTGCATAATGAAGAGCGTCCTAGCAATTATTTATTCCAACTCTTTCTCAAATTGTAATGTAGACCAGATGAAAACGGTAGCTTTTTCTCAAATGTTCGACCATGTACAAGATAAAGTACACTGGATGCATTTATTAAATATAGGGTAGGCAAGCATAACTATGTAACACCTACAGTATAAATAATACATTACTTACATGGTCACTGGTGTGTAGATGAAATTGTTCAACCTTGTTAAAATAGTCTCACCTGTCTCACCTGTGTGTTTTGACAAAAAAAATTGGACACAGACCGCATCTTTTTTCATCTGCTCAGCCTGATAATGTGTGAAAGAGTTTGAAAAAATAATTGCTAGGACGCTCTCCATTATGCAACAAGGAACTCTCAGCACTAAGTATATTTTTAATAACAATTTTATTTTTTCAGATTATTGCGCACAAAATTACCCTTTGATCTTTCCTTTTAAAAACACTTTTTAACATTGACAAATGCTGCATTTTGGGAGTCTGAATTGTGAGAAACAACATAAAGAAGGCATATGCTAAGTTTTGGAAAGATCAGTGGTATTTTGAGTGTTTTATGCAGATATTTGTCTTTGTCCCAAATCAGTGATTATCACCACCTTAAGTACTGCCAGGTAAATTTATATGACAAATATAACAATACTGATTCCGTATCTGTGTATCTAATCCAGCACGAGAGAAACCCTGTTTTTGGGGTACTGTGCATGCATTGACCAGACTGCGCATCCTAGCCAGCGTAGTTCCCTCGGTCCGGACATAGAACTGAGCCGTGTTTGCGCACGTCTTGATCAGACTGCTCGCAGTGCAGGCTGGTTTGGGTGCGTTCGGATTCGACGCGGCTCTCGTGATCGGCCAAGTCAAGTTTTTGTAGTTTCGTTCCCTTTGTGAAATAATTTTCGGGAAATTTGAGAACGATGTATTTTGTGGTGTAAGTTTATAAACTAAAGAAAAAAAAGAACAGCTTGGCGTCAGTGCAATACAATAATTAGCCGTATAGGAACAACGAGGCCTCTCAGATCAATCTAAACCTTCGCGAAGCCAATCTTTTTTTTTTTTTTTTTGACATATGACTTTATCATTTTTATCCCCGACCGAAAAGTCGGAGAATATAGCGATGAGCCTGGCATCCGTCCGTTCGTGAACATTTTCTTGCCCGCTATATATCTTGAATACCCTTTGGAATATTTCATGAAACGTCACAGTTATGTAGAACAGGTCATGATGATGTGTCGCGTACAAGAATGGTAACCCTCTGGTTTTTTGTACTTTTTGAGTCATCTCTCCGTTGGTGATTTTTGGCAGATTCGTGTCCGCTCTGTATTTTGAATACCGTTTGGAATATTTTCATGACACTTTACAGATATGTAGAACAAGTCGTGACGATGTGTCGCGAAGAAGAATGACAATTCTTGCTTTCTTGCTTTTTGAGTTATTTCCCTTGATGGTCTTAGGTGTGATGTGTTCGTGTCCGCGCTATAACTTGAACACATTTTGAAATATTTTCATGATACTTCACAGATATGTAGAGCACGTCATGACAATGGGTCGCGAACAAGAATGACAACTCTTATTATCTTCCTTTTTAGTTATTTCCTCTTGATGGTTTTAGGTGTGATTTCGTTTCCGCTCTGTAACTTGGAATATGTTTTGGAATAGTTTCATGATACTTCATAGATACGCAGAACAGGTCATGACGATGTGTCGCGAACAAGAACATCAACTCTTGCTGTCTCACTTTTTGAGTTATTTCCCCTTGATGGTTTCATGTGTGATTGCCTGTTCGCTCTATAACTTGAACAACTTTTCAAATGTTTTCATGACTTTTCACAAATATGTAGTGTCATGATAATGTGGTGCAATCAAGAATGCAACTTTTCTTTTTGAGTTATTTTCCCTTGATGGTTTTAGGTGTGACTTCGTGTCTGCTCTATTACTTTAATACCCTTTAAAATATTTTCATGACACTTCACAGATATGTAAAACTTGTCATGACGATGCGTCGCGAACAAGAATGACAACAATTGCTTTCTTACTTTTTAGTTATTTCCTCTTGATGGTTTTAGGTGTGGTTTCGTGTCTGCTCTTTTACTTGAATAGCCTTTAAATATTTCCATGATACTTCACAGGTATGTAAAACTTGTCATGACGATGCGTCGCGAACAAGAATGACAAGTCTTGCTTTCTTACTTTTTGAGTTAATTCCCCTGGATGGTTTTAGGTGTCAGCTACATTTTTTGAATTCCCTGTGAAATATTTTCACGATACTTCATAGATAGGCAGCACAGGTCACAACAATTTGTCCCATACATGAATGACAATTCTTGCGTTCATACTTTCTGAGTTATTTCCCTTTGGCAGGTTGAACTGTAGTTTGTGTCTCTGCTCTATATCTTTATAACACTGGCGTGCTTCGTAATTTTAATACCCTTATATCTTTTTTTGAATATTGATGTGCATGCCATGATATCCTATCAGTGTTCCTAGCTCTCTGTGACCCCTCCACATCCATGCACCATCTCCGCCCCCTTCCCACAACCCCTACATCCCCCGGAACCCGTTTGACTTTTTGTTTTAGATTTGGATTCTTTGTCCAAATTTACTTACTAGAGAGCTCAAAATTAGGTTTGTAGGGCTTGTACTTTAGAAGTTATTTACACATTTTGAAATGTTGAGTGAAATTTATGCTTTACATCTGTGTACATGGTGGCTGTTTGAGATTTTACCTCTTTTTAGCAGTCAAGCATACTGTTTTAGTCTGAGAGTTAGATGATCATGCATCTTTTAAACAGATAATGTCAATCAGAAGCATAAAATAATGACAATATATTACTTACATGCGTTTTGAAGTGCACCCTGTTTACCAAGGCCCATGGGGTCTTCGGACGGGGGATTTGCCATCTCCTCTGATGGCTATTTTTCTATACTGCAAGGTCAAATTTACTTTCTGGTATTTTTATATTGAAAAATGCTTGAACATAAGATTTTACGGAAAAATTGTAGATTTTGGCATATAAATAGTATTATACAGTCATCTACGTCTTTTATTGAGTACATGAAGATTTTAGCGTACAAGAGGTCAAGGTTATTCTTTGACCTTTGAAGTACCTCGTATTTTGACAATTTCAAACATCTCCTCAAACGCCACTGGGCAAATTATAACCAAATTTCATATAGAGAATCCAGGGGTTTAGAGAACAAAATTTGCAAGTCACACGGTCCGGGTCACCTGACCAACATGGCATCCCCATCCATACATGGTTAAATCTTTCAAAATCTTCTCCAGAACCAGCTAAATGGACATGGAACTTGGTATGTAGCATCGGGTACTCAAGTACTACCAACAAATGTGAGATAGAGCATAAAATTGGTCCAAAATATTGAACCACTATGAATTTGTTACTTGTGTAATATATGTAACGTTCAGTAACAACGTGTTATAAACAATAAAACTATAAGGGTATATCACTGAAACATTTGATTCTTCTCATGCGACTAATGTTTATAGTGCCCTGATGGGCTGTAACGCTGTAACATTGTAACTTTTGATTTGTAAAGATGGCCTATGAAGGATATACTGTAACCTGTGTAACATCAATGTAACTAGGACAGAACATCATAGTCACATATGAATAACATCAAATAATGTATCCAATATTACGGTTTTTACCGTATACATGGGCTGTAACGCTGTAACATTGTAACGTTGGATTTGTGGAGAGGGCATGGCGAGAATGTGCTGTAACTCTTGTAACATCAGTGTAACGACGAAAGAACATCACTGTCACAAAGAAGAGACATAAAATTTTCATAATATATTTTAAGATTCTATTGCCCAGATGGGCTGTAACGCTGTAACATTGTAACATTGAAGTTGTGGAGTGGCCATATCTAGAATGCGCTGTAACTCCTGTAACATCAGTGTAACAGTTAAAGAACTTCACAGTTACAACGGGAAAACATTATATTCCTATCCTGTATTTTATGTTTTAGTGCCCTGATGGGCTGTAACGCTGTAACATTGTAACATTCGATTCGTGAAGATGGCCTATCAATTATATAAATTTACCTGTGTAACATCAATGTAACTAGGACAGAATATCATAGTCACATATGAATAACATCAAATAATGTATCTAATATTAAGGTTTTTACCATATATATGGGCTGTAATGCTGTAACATTGTAACATTGGATTTGTGGCGAGGGCATGTCGAGAATGCGCTGTAACTCTAGTAACATCAGTGTAACGACCAAAGAACATCACTGTCACAAAGAAGAAACATAAAATTCTCATAATATATTTTAAGATTCTAGTGCCCAGATGGGCTGTAATGCTGTAACATTGTAACATTGAAGTTGTGGAGTGGCAATATCAAGAATGTGCTGAAACTCTTGCAACATCAGTGTAACAATTTAAGAACTTCACAGTTACAACGGGAAAACATAATATTCCTATACTATATTTCATGTTTTAGTGCCATGATCGGCTGTAACGCTGTAACATTGTAACATTTGGTTTGTGAAGATGGCCTGTAAAGGATATACTGTAACCTGTGTAACATCAATGTAACTAAGACAGAACATCATAGTCACATATGAAGAACATCAAATAATGTATCTAATGTTAACCGTTTTTACCGAATATTTGTGCTGTAACGCTGTAACATTGTAACATAGGATTTGTGACGAGGGCATGTCGAGAATGCGCTGTAACTCTTGTAACATCAGTGTAACGACCAAAGCATATCACTGTCACAAAGAAGAGACCTAAAATTCTCATAATATATTTTAAGTTTCTAGTGCCCAGATGGGCTGTAACGCTGTAACATTGTAACATTGAAGTTGTGGAGTGGCCATATCGAGAATGCGCTGAAACTCCTTTAACATCAGTGTAACAGTTCAAGAACTTCACAGTTACAACGGGAAAACATTATATTCCTATCATATATTTTATGTTTTTAGTGCCCTGATGGGCTGTAACGCTCTAACATTGTAACATTTGATTTGTGAAGATGGCCTATCAAGGATATACTGAAACCTGTGTAACATCAATGTAAATAAGACAGAACATCATAGTCACGTATGAAGAAGATCAAATAATGTATCTAATATTAACGTCTTTTTTTTACCGTATACATGGGCTGTAACGCTGTAACATTGTAACGTTGGATTTGTGGAGAGGGCATGTCGAGAATGCGCTGTAACTCTTGTAACATCAGTGTAACGCCAAGAGAACATCACTGTCACAAAGAAGAGACATAAAATTCTCATAATGTATTTTAAGATTCTAGTGCCCAGATGGGCTGTGACGCTGTAAAATTGTAACATTGAAGTTGTGATGTTACAAGAGTTACAGCGCTTTCTCGATAGGCCCACTCACAAATCCAATGTTACAATGTTACAGGGTTACAGCCCATCAGGGCACTAAAAACATAAACTATATGATAAGATTTTTATTTTTCTCAGTTGTAACTGTAAAGTTCCCTGATTGTTACACTGATGTTACAAGAGTTACAGCGCTTTCTCGATAGGTCCACTCCACAAATCCAATGTTACAATGTTACAGCGTTACAGCCCATCAGAGCACTAAAACATAAAACATATGATAAGATTTTTTTTGTTTCTCCGTTGTAACTGTAAAGTTCTTTAAATGATACATTGATGTTACAATGGTTACAGTATATTCTAGTAAGGGTATTGGCAATATGGCCTGTAAGAGTAAGCCAAATATGTCTTATATTGCCTGAAGTGGGTAACATGATCTAGTATGGCATATAAGAGTAAGCTTAATGTGTCTTATATTGCCTGAAGTGGGTAACATGATCTAGTTATGGCAAGTTACTGGTGTTACTCTGGTAACAAATTCAATGGTTCTCAACGATTTGGACCAATTTTGTGCGCTAGATGACATTGTTCAAATGATGAGGCAAGGTCTGGAAAAATGCTAGAATATAATAGTAATGGAACTTGTAGAAGGCTTTGTTGCTTAAGTTGTATATACAATTAACTAAATAAGAACATGAAGATTTTTGAGTAATAGAGGTCAATGTCGTTTTTTTTATCTTTGAATAACGTCTCTCATATTCAACATTTCCACAAAAAAGCAGAAAAAAACACTGGACGAATTGCAACCATTTTTAATATAGAGCCTCCACACAGTGTACAAGCGGACAGTCACTAAATCGGAAGCGACAATTGACTGTACACCCGAAAATCATTAGTGCGACATAAACAACTTGTGAGGTGAAACGGTCAAAAGCAGGTAAGTCCATATCGGATTTGTTCTTTTAGATGCGGTTTTCGACATCGGGGAGAGAATTGGATGTACTTCACCTGTAGCATTGTCAGTTTGACATATCACCACACAATCTCTGTGTAAAAATCAAGTTTTCCTGCTTAATCACCAGTTTTGCTCTATTTTCTGTCGATCGACACGGACAATCTGGGTTAAAAAGACTAGAATTATGGCATCATTTCTGTTAAAACCAACATAAAATCATCGCTACATCTTTATCCTGTGATATCCAATAGCTGAATCCATCGAAACATTACTGTAAACAAATATATTGCCTCCTGAATCGCACACGTGTGTCTCATTCGACTGTCCGACTAGTGACAAAAACAAAAGATGGTGTTGAACGACTAGCGACGATTTTCTTGTAAGTCTTATTGAGCAGAAAATGTGTTAGTAAATATTTTTACTTATGTATTCTTTATCGAAATATAACGACCAAGGAGGGTAAGAACTTCTACTGGATTGAGTTTGTTTTCAGAAGTCCAGTATGCTGTTTATATCTACCATAAATTTGCACAGATTAGCATGGCAGGCTCAATGGTTTATTCGTAAGATTCGAAATAAATTGAAAATATTGAGAGTGTTTCTGAATTTTTCTGTGTAAAGAAAATGTACTTTGAATGTGTTTTCCAACAGGCGAAACTAATAACAATGGTCAGACTAGCAGCTTAAAAGATATGAAAACCTATTTTACAAACGGCACAATATTGTCATCTAGATCTACATTGATACCCTATACTACCCTTCTACATCCTCTTTGCTCTCTCTAACCTAAATTACAATGTAGGACGAGGACTTTTTTTCACGTCTACCCTATCTGTCTTTCCTAATTCCCCATCTCTTGGGAAACAGCTTAACGTGCCCACAGAAATATACATGAATATGTGCGGTTATAACCAACGGTACTTGTCATTTACTGTCGGAGGAGAACTTACCTGCGAATGTTACTCCTATACATAAAAAGGATAGTAAATCAGATGTATAAAATTACAGGTCCATATCTCTGCTCAGTTCTGTGGGAAAAACATTTGAAGAGTTTTACATAAACATATGCATAACTATCTACTTGAGAATCAAGTAATTACCCCCTCCCAGTCCGGCTTCACAAAGGGAGACTCGGCAATCAACCAATTAGTAGATCTGTGTAATACCTTTGGCCGGGCTCTGGACGAAGGCAAGGAAGTGCGTGTAGTTTTCTGTAATATAAGCAAAGCCTTCGACAGGGTCTGGCATAGGGGTCTTATTGCTAAACTGCGCCACTACGGCATTAGTGGTCCTCTGCTAAAATGGTTTGAGAGCTATTTTTCACAAAGATAACAGAGGGTGGTTATCCCAGGAGGTACTTTTGAATGGGTAGAAATCAAAGGCGGAGTTCCCCAGGTTTCTATACTTGGCCCTTTACTATTTATTTTGTACATCAATGACATAGTAAACGATATACAATGTGGAATTCGCTTATTCGCCGACGATACAAGTATGTACATTATTGTTTACACTCCAAACAATGCGGCTCGCTTAATGAACACTGATCTTGAAAAGATCACAAATTGGTCAAATAAATGGCTGGTCACTTTTAACCCGACCTAAACGGAGTCACTCCTACTTACAAGGAAAATAAACAAAAATGACCACCCAAACTTGTACCTCAATAAAGTATCCATGAATGAAGTGAACACACACAAACATCTTGGTGTATATCCATCCCAAAAACTAGACTGGCAAAATCATATTGAATAACAGACCAAGCAGCCACAGGTTTAAATCTCCTTAGAAGTTTAAAATTTACTCTTGACAGAAACTCGCTTTAGAAAATTTATTTTACTTTTATACCTTCCATACTCGAATACGCTGACGTAGTATGGGATAACTCTACCCAACTGCAAAGTGATGAGTTAGAAAAAATACAATTAGAGGCCGCCAGAATTGTCACAGGAGCAACCAAACTAATCTCAATAAATAAATTATATAAAGAAGTAGGATGGTTGAAACTGTCTGAAAGGCAAAACCTTCACAAACTCCCTCTGTTCTTTAAAATGCAAAATTGACAAACCCCACTTTACTTAACCAATATCCTCCCGTCTCAAACAGGTGATGTATCCTCTTATACTCTGCGCAATGTTGATAATTACCAACAAGTCACTACACGTACACAAACCTATGCTAATTCCTTCCTTCCATCAACAATTTCAGCATGGAACTCTCTGCCATCTTCAGCTAAGACCGCCGATTCCTTTAGCTCATATAAGCGTTTAATTGAACTTGAAACTCCAAAAATACCTGCTTATTACAATACAGGAAGCAGACAACTCCAGCTTCTCCACACTCGACTAAGAACAGAATGTAGTTCTCTGAATGAGCATTTATTTTTGAGAAACTATGTGGTATGACTGAAACCAACAGTCACTATCTGCTTACTTGTCAAAATTACCACTTAGTGCGTACGGACATGATAACGATAGTCCGACAGATAGTACCCGCAAACACACCCATTACGTCCGACATCCTTCTCTTTGGCATAAATGGAGTATGCAATGATCGGAATGCTGAAATCTTTAAAGCAGTGCATAAATATATAGAAAAAAAAACAAGAAGATTCACCGCCTAGACGTTTCAACATATCATAAACCGTATATCGCTGAGTAATGCAAATTTATGAACACTGCCTACCTCAAGGAGTTTATCTATCCCAATAATGACTTAACCTAAATTCGTATGAACGTTCGGACTTTGTCCATGGTGAGATCCTTCTGCTCTCTCTCTCTCTCTCTCTCTCTCTCTCTCTCTCTCTCTCAGCTTAATTAGATCCATACTTTAATCACACGTGCTCTTAGTCAAGCTTATTTCTTGAATTGCCATTCACTATTGCTGTTTATTGTACAGGAGATGATTGTATAAGTGGTTAACGCTTGTTATCAGATCCTGTTTTCCAGTATATTTATTGTATGTGCTATGTGTGTAAAAGAGTTGAAATAAATCTTGTTTAAACCAATGACTCGGCTTATCACTTGTAATTTATTGTTTGTTGGGATGTCTTTGTCAATCTTTCCCTTTGATGTTGGGATAGGGTTTGGGATCTGAATCAGTCAGTTCCTGAAGTGTAGTTACTCTTTAAAGTTACATGTTATTCGTTTCACTTGCTTATATAGTCTAAACTTGTATATGAACAGTTAACTGGCTCGTCATGACCTTAACTGTGCACCGGACCGCTAACCTAAACAAAGAAACAAACTCCCCATTTCTACCCCACCAGCCTCGTCCTGCCCTATCCTAAGCCTACCATTTAGCTTTACACTAAAAAATCACCCGATCAGACCGAAACTACCCAGGACCGAAACGATCCGAGTTTCTGTACAAAAATAGGAAAGGTATAGATCCGAGGACAGAGTCCTGGTGAACAACTACAACGTCATGAACTTTGTAGAATTGGCCATTTAATATAACGCCGCTTAAATACTACCGAATTTCTTAAAATGCTTAAATGCTAATGACCATCGATTTTCTGAGACATAGCACTGAGTTTGTCTTCACAGACACAGAATTTGCATAGAAAAATGATCGACTAATAATAATTAAGTTCAAAATGTATTTTTACAGGTAAGGGGTGGTTGGGGTTTACATGTAGCTTTCTTTACTTTTTATTGCATTGATGGTTGCTTAAACGGTACCGGAAGACGGAAAATGCGAATTTCTGAAAACCAGTAGCGTATCACAAAAGCGGTACGCGGCTAGGTCACAATTTTGATTGAAATGTTGATAGAGAAAAATTTAGCCATATGATCATTTTTTATCAAGAAATGCTTGATAGCCTTCTCCCCAAATGATGATCCCAGTAATAGCATCCAAAACGATATTTTTATTACCTTTTTCAAGCATTTGTTGAAAATGATCGTCATAAATGTGAAAATACAATCACAACTAGTCGGACAATTTTTGTTTCGTGATATGTCGCTAATGAGTAGGTACAGTTGTCACTGGTCGGACAGTCGAATGAGACGAACGTGTGCAATTCAGGAGGCAATATATTTGTTTACAGTAATGTTTCGATGGATTCAGCTATTGGACATCAAAGGATAAAGATGTAGTGATGATTTTATGTTGGTTTTAACAGAAATGATGCCATAATTCTAGTCTTTTTAACCCCGATTGTCCGTGTTGATCGACAGAAAATAGAGCAAAACTGGTGATTAAGCAGGAAAACTTGATTTTTACACAGAGATTGGGTAGTGATATGTCAAACTGACAATGCTACAGGTGAAGTACATCCAATTCTCTCCCCGATGTCGAAAACCGCATCTAAAAGAACAAATTCGATATGGACTTACCTGCTTTTGACCGTTTCACCTCACAAGTTTTTTATGTCGCACTAATGATTTTCGGGTGTACAGTCAATTGTCGCTTCCGATTTGGTGACTGTCCGCTTATACACTGTGCTCCAGGGATTGGGAGAACGCATACTTGTTCAACGATTTCAGGTCACATGACCAACATGTCTGTTATGCCCATATATGCTAAAACAACATTTTAAATCTTCTTCAGAATCAATTGATGGATAACCTTGAAACTTTCTCTGGACTTTTTGCTACTCAAGGACTATGTAGGTCATTAAAATGATGACCTTGAGTTGACCTTTTTACGACTAGATCTAATTTGGTTTCTGATGCTTATATAAGGAGAAATGCTAGAAACATACGGTAGTTGATATTTTTGATGTTTCAGTTGGTATTTACAAGTGCAGTCAACTAAATGAGGACATGAAGATTTAGGAGTAATAGATGTCAAGGTCTTTCGTTCATCTTTTGACCCAGGTCTCTCATATTTCGACAAATTAAAACATCTCCTCAAAAGCCACTGGGCCAATTGTTACCTAATTTCATATAAAGCCTCCACGGGGGTGAGGCAACAAATTTTTGTACAAACTGTCAAGTTACATGATCAACATGGCTGCTGTGCAATATGGTTAAAACATACAAAAATCTTCATCTCTAGAGAGAAAATTGTTCAAATGATCACCTTGGGTTGACCTTGATCTTTTTTAGAGCAAGTTCATATTTGCTTTCTAAGTGCTTATAACTGGGAAAATGGTTGAACATAAGCATTCAAATGATTACCCTTGTTTGACCTTTTTACTCGAGTGAGCATTTCTTGTTAGTCAGTTGAAGGAGGAGAAACAATTTGACCTTTGACATCATTGACCTTGGGCTAGGAAACCAATGTTTTTTGCATGGTGTACCTTCTGATTAGCCTTTATCTTTCTGTGAAGTTTAATGAAATTTGCTTTGGTACTTTTCATAGTAATTGCCGGACATGATTTGACCTATGACCCCAGATTGTGACCTTGGGTTTGGGAACATAAGTGTTATGTGTGATATACCTTATTATTATGGTTTACTTTAAGCAGGTTTTAAGTTATTGTACACACACAATATGGCTTCTGACCCCTGGTTGTGGGCATGAATTTGAATGTGGGAACCCAAATTTTGTGCGCGATACACTTTCTCATTATGCTTTATTGTTCTGTGACGTTTCATTCAATGCTTCAGTAGTTTTTCAGCTATCGCTGGGACACAGTTTTACCACTGACCCTACTGTAGCCTTGAACTGGGCAT
Organism: Ctena decussata; assembly: GCA_963989385.1. Lineage (NCBI taxonomy): Eukaryota > Metazoa > Mollusca > Bivalvia > Lucinida > Lucinidae > Ctena > Ctena decussata. The sequence goes on from OZ022502.1 coordinate 24,504,484, forward strand.
AGGGACGTAAATCGTAAGGGCAACACACCATCTTGATATGCTTTATCTAACTGTGAATTTCATCACATTTTCTTCTGTCTATCTTAAATTATTGCTGAGACACGATTTGTAATGGACTGACTTACAGACAGACAGTGTAATTTCGATATGCCGCCTGAAGTTCCTTCTGGGGCATAAATAAATAGTTCTATACATATGTAAATACACATTTTAGCATGGCCCAAATCACCACATGCCCGTACTGATACTGATGGTTGGGGGAATGAAAAGTGAAATGTATGAGCAGACCAGGGAGACGGAGCATAAAAAGTCCAATCTTGTGATGCAGCCAAAACTTTACTGCTGGCTATAAAAAAACAACTCTAAACACAGCCTGATTGCTACTAGAAATTTATTTCTGTAGGACAAACAAAAGAACATTACAGTACATACTACAACAAAAGTATTAACAGCCTTGAGAAAAGTGTACAAGTTTACAAGTTTACAATTTTATTTCGTTTCCCCAAGGTTTACAACAAATGGTAAACAACAAGAGAATATGATAAACAATATGCATTTATACTTTGGGAGACAACATCATACTTTTGTAAAATATGAATCCGGCGTGTGCATCGCTTTATTGTGTTGAACATACTGTTGTGTTGTGTTGTATTTTGTATTGTATTGTAGTGTGTTTAAAATGTATTTGTATTGTATTGTTTAGTATTGTATAGTATTTGAGTGTAGTGTATTGTACTATCAGTGTAGTATGCTGTGTTGTATTGTATTGTATTGTATTATATTTTAACTGCTACGTGTTGTTGTGTATTGTGTCATGTGAAGCTTTATTTTACCTTATCCCTATTACGGTATGTAAGCATGTAACATGTATGTGTGTATATATTTCAACACGAACCCAGCGGGCACACACCGTCCAAATGACGTCGGTATGACGTCGGTGCAACGAGATGACGTCGCATAGACGTCAATGCAACGTCATTCGATGTCAGATATCCACTGGGAATATACAGAAACTTATTTGACTGAACCACAATTATGTTTACATTTCCAAGATAATAACTATAATGATAATTTGCTTTACCACTGTAGCGTAGTGGATAACACTCCGGACTACCAATCCAGGGGTCGCAAGTTCGATCCCCCGCTTCTCCGGTCTTTCGGATGAGACTTTAAACCGAGATCCCGTCTCCATATGACCTCGTTGTTGGTGGGACGTTAAACCCGAGTTCACTCACTCACTCACTTTACCACTTGATAACTAGCGTATGTCTTGAACACATATGTGTAGCATTCAAATTATAAAATGTGCTTTGATATAATATTTATGAATCTATATAGGTTTTTTAAATCAGCAGCCTTTTTCATGTTCAGTAGCTGATCAAATACAGTAAAGCCAGAGATAGACTTGACACCCATGTGCAACCCAGTTGCACATGAGTTGCACTACACTTGAGCTAGCTTTGAGCATTGAGTTGCACCCCATTCTCAAACTGTAGTGCACCTGAAGTTCAGAGTTCAGATTGAACCTTTACACCTACTTTTATGATTAGCCAGTCATGGAATGGACAAACAGTTTGTGCACTACCCAGATCATCTTCTTTTTTTAAATTTTTATAGCAAGAGTAAAGAAAATATACCAATCTTAAATTTGTATTGGTTTTAATTTTCTGATGTCTTTCTTTTTTTTTTCCTTTTATTTGCAAAAGTGAAAATTATCTTAGTTTGTGTATTTTTTGTCTTTTTTCTGTCTTTCATTCTTTCTTTGAGTATTGTTAGACGACAATTAAAATAATGCACATACATGTATGTTAATTTATTCTTAATATAGCAGAAAATTTTTTTTTGTAATAATCTATTTCAAGTAAAAGAGAAGCCATGTGTTGTAAGCTATTAAACTAACAACTTTATTTTAAAGAAAATATAAGAATTTTAAATTTGTATTAGCGTTAATTTTTGATGTCTTTCTTTTCTTTTTTACTTTTATTTGCATAAGTGAAAATAATCTTAATTTGTGTGTTTTTTTCTGGTTTTAATTCTTTCTTTCAGTTTTTGAGAAGACTATTAAAATGATGCATATCACCTAATTTATTCTAAATATCACAGAAGACGATTAAAATATTATAATAATCTATTTTAAGTATCAGAAAAGACATGTATTGTAAGGTATTAAACTATCAAGTTTATTTTATTCTTTTATTTGATCTTGAATCATGACAAAACTAACACAATGAGTTGTGGATCAAGCATATTCAAAGGTAAATCTGTTTGTTTGTTCTTAAATCTACTTTCATTACCCTTTTGAGTCTTAGTTTATTGTACTGTTGTTTTAACAATCAACTCTAAAACTGAGTAGATACATGTATTCACAATTCTGCGGCGTCTTAAGTAAACAAAGTCAGAAATAAATTAGCCGCGTCACAACAAAACCAACAATGTGGTTGTTCGCCCATCGCAGAATTGAAATGCATGGATATGAATTCAAAGACTAAAGAGCAAACAGTGTAGATTTGGATGCTGCTGCTTATTATTAGCCGCATTATCCGGATCTACGCTATTTGCGAACTCCGCAGTTTTCGTTCTTTAGCGCTCAAGATGTTTAAAAAAATGGATAAGAATTCACAGACTAGAGAGAAAACAGTGTAGATCTAGATGAGGCTGCTCATTCAATTGATTATGAGCCGCCACATTAAGATCTACATTATCTGCAAATTCAGCAATTTTCATATTTTGTTTCGCGCTTTAGATGTTAAAGAAATGGATAAGAATTCAAACACTAGAGGGCAAACAGTGCAGATCTAAATGAGTGTGTCCACTATGAGCCGCCTCATCAGGATCTACACTATTTGCAAATTCAGCTATTTTCGTTTGTTCGCGCTATGTTAAAGAAATGGATAAGAATTCAAAGACTAGAGGGCAAACAATGTAGGCTTATTATGAGTCAGGATCTACGCTATTTGCAAATTATGCTGTTTCGTTCTTCAAAATATGAGCAGTGACCTATAAATACATGCCTTGCCTGCAAGGCTAAAGACAGTTTACTAGTTTATCTTGTTTTCCTGCATTTTTATTACGTTTTTTCTGCATTTTTTCAAAGGGGGACGACTTTTGTGACTTTCTTGTCTGCTTTCCTAGACAAAATAAACACATATAGGAAAGACTTTGATCATAGGAGCGCACTTCAATTCTTTCTGGGGTTGAACCCTACATGTATATTAGGGCTTCTACGTTTACACGGATAAACGGTAACGGTTCGTGTATATGTTCTAAACGTTTACAAAATTCACACATCGTTTAACCGAACCTGAACACCCGGTAAACCACCAACAAATTATAATGTCTTACACAGTCGTCAGAAGTCAATCTTAATGTACTTGACGGTGTCCTCGGAAACGTCTATTAAAATCTTTATTTTCTAACTTCTGTGTACCTTACGCAAAGCATGACATGTACACGTTTTGCCAGAAAATTGTTACGTCATAATCGGCAGCTAATTTTATAAGATACAGATCAAAGGCAAGGTAATGTCTGCCAACAACAGTTACGACACGTGTTGTGCAATAAAAAAAAATTAGGACTACCTCGGTACCTGTGTTTCTAAGCTTACCGCGAAGGTGAGATAATTGCAGCTTGTAACTTTGACAGTAATTATCAATTAACAGGATAATTAAGTCCGATGTTGTATAAATCGAGTCCATGTAATTATCAAATACGGTCAAAATAATTGCTGTCATCGGAAATTGGTTAATAGTAAATACGTTTTATTTCAATACAGTCGGTTACTGTAAACTTCGAGTTGACCCCCGAAAATTAAAGCGCATTATTGGATGACACAGTTTGGTAACATAATTATAATTATAAAGGTATGGGGGGCGTCTCATAGATGTCCGATACTAAGAATAAGATTTCAACGGTAATGGTCGTTTAAACGGAATCGTTTCGTTTACTAGCGCTCGTGTAAACGTTCATAATATTTTGTACTGTTGTTTTAATATTGTAAATATAGAAGCCCTAATGTATATTGAAACAAAATGAAAATGATAAGAGTTACTTCCCCTGAAAGTGTATCTAGTCACCAAAAGTGGACAAAATCCTCCTTCAGTTTATAAACCCTCTAAGCACCAAAATGGCAGACGACAATTTACTTCTGCAAAATTTCGAAAAAGCATCACAAATACAGAGTTCCAGACTGCAACCCCTTATTAGAACCGTCTCGGTGAATCGATTCTAATGAGGGCTTACAACTTATTTTTTTATGGAGAAATGTGATAAATTATCTGTAAATTACCCTATCACCCCTTCTTATCTGAAGCACTGCAAACAACTATGTCTACCCCTGCAAATAGTTGAAGTGTCTCTAAATTCTCTCATCAAGCAAATTCTTTAGTAAGTTAATTCGATAACACAGGTATCTGTTTCACGATCGCAATGTTTGTATAAGAAGTGTGCCGACACTTCGCTTCACACCCTCAGGCTTATCGATAGTTGACTCCGGTTGATAACAAGATTTCATCGACTATCGACTATTATGAAAAAGGGTTGGTGTTTTCCGAACACTCTTAGTTTAGATTTAAAAAATGAGGAAAAGAGAACACAAAAGGAAAAAAGAGGGGGGAAAGTAAGATTCATATTATGCTTGTCAAAACAGTGGTCCGGCCATGGCCAGTCCGGATAAGCCGCGACGGCCTTGAATACAGTTTGAATTGATGGTAGTTTGTCTAAGTGATAAAAGAAGAATCAGATCAGATTGCTCTGTGAGCAGCCTGGTCAGAGTCTACACAATTTGCAACCCATTACGACATATAATGCAACTGGAATATTTCCTTTCCACGGTGACTGCATCTGATACAAAGAATTAAGATGTCTTTGTAGATTTTTTTCATTTTTATTATTTTTTATACCTTATGTCTTAATTAATGTGGACTAGTGGAGGGAAATCAATAACTGATACCTTGCTTTAATCACTAAACTTATTTCCCCAAACTGATCATCATGATTTTCAAAACATATGTTTCACAATCTAATTGTAGTCTTAGGGATCTATGCAGCGAGCCTTGAAACAAACTTTTATCTTTACAATTGCATTGTCTTTCTTGGGATTATTTTAAAATTGTAAATTTATTAAATTGCAGAATATTTCAACTACTAAACAAATAAATAAATAAATAAAATGAAATAAAAATAGAATAAGGAATTAAAAAGTTGATAATATTAAAATTGAAAATTATAATGGCGAAATATGTAAAATGGTAAAGAGTAAAGTAAGTACGATTTGTAAGTGATATGCAAGAAAATATTAATATATATATATATATATATCAAAATTTCTTTCTTCTAAATTTCCTTTTACAGTTCAATTCTATTTTTCTATTTATTTTATTTGCATTTATATCCTTTTTATTTTTATGTTTTTTCAAAAAATATGTTTCTTATCTCTATTTTTTTTTTAGGTTTTACTGGATTGATTAATGAATATACACCACCGGGAACCCTGAAGCTGGCCGCGGTCTCAGCACTTTAATATTTTATGACCCTAATAATGAGGAGATTAGAGATGTATTCGATATTTTTATTACCCGTTTATTGGAGGAGATTCCTTTATGGGTTGGAAGAGCAAAATCCAGACCTTTAAGTACACAGTAATCAAACATTTACACAAACAAGAAATCTTCTTGCCCAAGGATACATGTATTGACAGATGCCTTATTCAAATCCATCTCATTCGAGCCGCTGCGTGACAGATCCAACAAAATGACTCAGCAAAGACTCAGATCAGCCTAGGCATCCACCGAGGCTGATCAGAATCTTCTCTGACTGCATGAGCACAGCAGAGACTGATCAGACTGGACGGATTTCCAGGCTGAAATGCGTCTTCGCTTAACGGACAGGGAGGTTTTGTCAGATAGATAATCAGTGACTATAGAGTTGTAATGATATAAAATTATATATATAAGTCCACAAATTTCTGTAATTACTTCGGAAATAGTGATAGAGATAATTAGCCAAATTTATTATCGTGTAACGTTATATAAATAAATATACTGATATATAAATATATAAACGGGAAGAATTAAATACACAGCGTTAAGCAAGCTCTTCCAAAACATCGATATACTAAAATAAACATATTTAAATGAGCACTACTAAACGAGGTGCTCTGCAATAAGGTAACAGTTAGATATATACTTACCTGAAAGAGACTTCTGTCTGGCTGTCATCTTCTATTGTCTTATAACAACAAAAGCATTAAAGAAGTGTGTTGGGAAGAACGCATTATATACATTTAAATATTATGGCACTTCTCTCTCCACCTACTCATGATTATGTCACTTGGAAAAACTGTTGACCAATTAAAGAAAGGGATATTAGAAAAAATCATTGTTTGGCACCTTTAAATTACTTTGATAGAATGTTCTATTTAATGTAACTATCCCAACCTTTTACCATTATTTTTGATTGATTGTATTCATTAATAGATAGTTGGTGATTACTGACTTCAATTGACATAAAAAGATCAAATTTGATATGTTTGGTTAAATAAAAAGACGGAATGAAATAGATAAATAAAAAGAAAGTAAAAAAGAAAAATCAAGAATCAATGGTGTCTTACAATGTTGAACTAAGAACTGCAGAGTAGGGTTATAGCATATCGATGTACTTCATGAACACGAATGTGCACCTTGAATTCACAGGTGATTGCTGAATTGGAAATTTGTCTAGTGCACTTGGGTCGCAAAGTCGAGTGCACCTGTGTCTCTGAGCTTACTCAAAGTCATGTGCACACCTCTCTCTGGGCTAGTGCACATCAGTTGCACTTTATGTCAAGTTTTTCTCTGGCTTTACTGTATATAATATTTGGACGAACTTAATAGTATCTTTTAAGACATCTTTTTCTGTCCAATTCAAAATGTTTACATGTCAGTCAAAAGTGAAATTCGTCACCAAGTTCGTTACAAAAAGAGCATAATCTTTGATTTATTGGTATACCTCCCCATCTACCGACCTCAATGGGTAGCCTGTGATTCGTAGAGCACAAAATGTGTAAAAGTGATAAAATTCTAGCATTTGCCAGGGAATGTACAGTTTATTAGTTTATTAGAGTCTCATCTTGGTGTACATCATCACATACCTATATACATATTACAAAATAAAAATACACCAAGCCATTCAATACAGAATTATAAGAGCCTATCACGGCAGTACTTATTTAAAAGCATATCATTATAAAATTAATATTAGAACCAATACTGAAAGATATATACATTCTATCACACGCTCAACTCAGCAGGGAAGCAATTGGACCGAAGTAATTGGTGGTAAAACACCACACACACACAAGGAACCAGAAGACCGATCCTGTGAGCCATCACGTACTGACTCATCAAGGAACTGGTACCAGAGCGTCAAATACTTCTCCGCGTACCACACCCGCATCTCGAGGAACATTGTGTCCAGAGCAAACGTAGTGTGGTAGATACCTCCCCTAAACCTACGCAATGGCTGCGATTATAGGTGAGGTACCCAGTATATCCTGCACACATTATTTTCTGTGCGGGCTACTGCGCATTCTCATTGCGCAGATTATAAAAATCGTCTGCTAGGAGTACAGACAAAACCGTGGTTTATCGATAAGGGGCCTTGTGAGAAAAATAGATATTTGTCTTGTTAGAACTAAGAAGAATCAGATTAGCACGGGTTACACTATGTGACCATACCCTCCATTCTTTCGTAATAATTTTGTGGTGGTTTGCATAGGTTGGATGACTCTACAATATTATTAAACCATTGATACCATGACGTTTAGCCACTTTTTTGCGTTGCGACCTGATTTGTACAACAGGTGTTTTAGCAAATTTTCGGGAATAAATGTCAGTTGTTAAGTTATTTATGAGGTCTAATTAATCAGTATAGTTTAAACTTTGAACTGCTATTTTATGAAGTGGAATGGAATGGACAATGTTCTCTGCTTCATTCCATGGATTTGGGATGGCATTTAGTTGGTTTGCCCTCAAGGCGAAAAATTCCGTTCAGTACGAGTAACACCCCAAGCTCTGGGGACATACTGTAGCCCCGGACTGTAGCCATTGGAATGTTGATTATCTCATCCATTTCATTCCATGTTTGAAACTATGCCCCGCTATCATATGTAGCATGAATATTTTACGTTTCTATGGCAGTTAAGGAATATTAAATTAAAAACTATAATCATTAATTAATTAAAATCAAAGCTACAAAACAGTTAAAAGTGCCAAAATTTTCTATCAGCTCAGTAAAATGAAACAAGATCAACAATGGATATATAAAAGAAAAGCACATTTCTCATGTTTTCAGTTCGTGTCCTAATATGATATCTCTCAGCGGTAATGCTAGTGAGTAGTGATAAAATTGATTCTAAAAATATGGCAGTTACGCGATAGCTGGAGAAATACCATCCGCGGTGATGTTCGGTTTTCTTCGCTGGAGGTTTATAAAATGTCTGATTACTGGGTGTATGACCTCAAATCTTGTTGGTCATATATGATAAGACTAAGAGCAAACGGGGGTCCTAGAGTGTGCCCAGTGGATGTACAGCGGTTACTTCCCTGCTAGTTGAACTGTGACGTTTCCTAACAATTACTTGCAAAGAAGTACAACTAAATACGAAAATTATTAGTAAAATGAACTACGTATAAAACAACAAATCTATGACAATAATTTATCATTTGCGTATTAAAATTTGTCTTCTTTGCAATATCGCAGCACAGGTTTTGGCACAGATACGGATTAAAGCAGGGTTGGAAAATAAAAATACGAACTTATCTTCATCTGACATTGAATAAAAATACGGTGCGTGCTCCAGTGCTTTGCTAAAAAGTACTTCTCTGAGATCATCATATACAACACAATTTAAAATAACATGTAATTCGTTTTCTAAAATATTACAAAACGGACATAAACGCAGTTCTTCGGCTAAGCCTTCATAGCGGCCAGTTTCTATTCTTATTGGGGCAACACCACACCGAAACTTGCTGAAAGCAGCTCTATGGCTGGGTGGCAGTATAATTTTACAATAGCTTTCTGCGATAAAATTACTGTTGACTAATTTATACATGCGTAACTTATTACGGCCTTTACCAGGGGGCCCTTTATCGTTATTAATTCTGCTGACCCAGTTTACACAGAATTTTTCAAATAACGTGGTCTCAACATTACTTATAAATTTAGAAGATACTGCAGGGTGTGTTTCTGAAATATTAGCGTATTGTGTCAACCCGTTAGTCTTGAAAAATTCTGACACCGAATAAATCCAATTTCTACAAGACCTACTGGACTTAGATGACGCCCACAGAACAATTCGTTTATTTAATCTACTACTCTCCATGTTACATAATTTTGACCAGTAAAGACAAACAATTTTCCATTGACGAACAATCGTAGGCTTCCAGCCCATTTCACCGGCAACAGCATCATTCGGTTTATATTTACCCACGCCTAAATAGAAACGCATTGCACTGTTATGCACGGCGTCTATGCAAGAATATAAGCGAAATCCCCAAATCGGGGCACTTTAACTTATGACTGGCCATACAACCGACTCATACAGTTTTGTAAAAACTGTGTAGGGGACGCCGCCAATCAGTTTACATTGGCGATAAGTAAGCCTAAAGCTCGACCGGCACTCTGGGCGACAAATTTAGCCATTATGTTGTAATCTAAATGCTCACTCAAAATAACGCCTAAATAATATGTATATCTGTCAATTACATCAATCTTACCTTTACCAAAATAAAAAAAAGTATCATTAGTTCTAGGTACCGAATTCTGTCTAAAGTGGACAACATTGCTTTTATCAGTGTTAACAGACATATCATTTCGGCCGCACCAGTCTTTTAAAGCATTCAGCAGCAATTGCAAATCCGCAGTAGATTCTGCTAGTATAACGATGTCATCAGCATAAAGCATTATACACAACTTTTCATCTCCGACGTCGACTCCTAAACCTAGGGACTTGAGATATAAAGCTAGATCATTAATGAATAAATTAAACAATAATGGAGACAGTATGCAGCCTTGACGAAGGCCGCACTGTACATCAAACCAATCCGTCTTATGAAAATTTACCCTGACACAAGACCTAACAGATATATAAAGTGATTTGACTGCTGAAAACATTTTAGCTGAAACGCCAATATAAGAAAGTCGCCGCCACAAAATATTCCTATTAATGGTATCATATGCTTTTTTAAAATCAATAAAAGCACAAAATGTTGACTTCTTTAGCTTTTTCCTGGTATCTATTAAATTAGTGAATGATAGAATATGATCAGTAGTACTTCTACCTTTTCTAAAACCATTCTGTTTGTCAGTTATTTTACCATGCTGTGCTGACCATGATGATAAACGCGTATTTAAAACTGCACAATACAATTTATATAGAGGCGGTGCAAGACTAATACCTCTATAAGACAAAGGGTCACGCCTGTCTGTGGTCGAAGATTTAGGTATTGGATTGATCACGCATTTACCCCAATCAGATGGCACAATACCATTATCAAAACAGATGTTAAACAAAATATGTAGAAACGAAACCGATGTGTCATTTTTCAAAACTTCTATTGGGATATTATCAAATCCGGCAGCTTTTCCCATTTTCGCATCATCTATAGCTTTCTTTACCTCAAAAATACTTACGTGCTCATTGTATTTATTATACAAATTATCACCACTATTTAACTCGCCATTATTACCACCAGACCCTACGATGCTAGAGTGATCTCGAGTGGTAAATAAAGAGCTAAAGTCATCCTGCCATTTACGTAAAACATCAGACAAACTCACTGAAATGGAGCCGTCATCCAACACCACTTCTATGGGTATAGACTTTTTGTTTTCATAGCTGATTCCAATTTTACCGAAAGACTTCCAAAATTGCGACTGATCTACATTACATTCATCTAATAGATCTTTCTGCAGAGAATACCAATGTAAACACTTTGCTCTTTGTACCTCTCGATCAAAATGTTTGCGGACACCAACGTAATTTGTCTTTAATCTGACTTTGTCAGATCTGGACTGACACCGCAGCCATAATTTTTCAACCTCACAAACCGATTGCCATAATTCCGATAGCTTTTCAGACCACCACGGCTTTCCAGGACGGTGCTTTTTAGTGTAAACTGTATTATTGTTACATTTTTGGACTTTCACGTGCGGTAAATTCTTTTACATGTGTTCTTTCAATATTTTACACCAGTCCGTATAAACACTATCTATATCTGATTGCGAACGCATACTACATTCAAGTTTAGAAATTGTCTCATTTACTTGCTGTAATACTAAATTATCATTCAAAAACTGATCAGATATGTTCGTTACATCGAATTTAATAGGGTCACATTGCTCTTTGTGATAAACAGGTTCACTTGTATTAAAACTAGTGTTACTTATATCTAACAGATTTCGAATTTCAATTTTCCATTTTAGTAAGGAATGATCCGGTATACTTGTCGGAGCAATTACACTCAGGTCGCCTGTCTGGTTAATCAGATCAGAACTTCTTATAACAGAAAAACTATTGAACATACCCATATTATCATGATTTACAAAACAGTAATCAACAACTGCGTTACCATTTACAGACACGGACGTAAAGTCGTTGTTGGAGCCTCCTCTGCCGTTTAAAAGCCATATTGGTATTTATCAGGAAATCTATTAATATTTTACCGTATTTGTTTAAACTGAAATCGATGATATCACGGTCACGTACATCATCAACCCCCCTAATGAATCATATAGATTTCCACATCTGCTATTAAAGTCATCACATACATACATAATTCCCTCATTCTGGTACTGATAAATGTATGAAAGCAGATTGTCAAAAAAATCATTAACATCAAGGAAACGGGATGAATTTTCTGGGGGTAGATAGCAAACACATGGTATTAAACACAATGAACTGCTTTTGTGACTGAGTTTTAAAATCAAAATTCCTTCAGAACTGTCTTTTAAAACGGTCACATCAAAATCTAGAAGTAAACGATTACGTATAAAAAAGCCTACACCTCCAGAACCAGTTCTGGCGTTTTTGTTTAAAATTTTTCGATTATTGCCATACCATTTATAACCATCAAGTTCTAAAACACTATTTCCAGTTAGATGAGTCTCAGCAATTCCTAAAAGATCAATGTTAGACGATAACACGCAGTCAGACCTCAAGGTATTATTATCGCTGTCGACACTAGTTTTCCAACCACGGACATTCCAAAACCCGGCCACTATCTAATCTCGCCAGCGATAGTTATCCTGACTCTCACGTTGCGTGAATTATGCCCGGAACCATTTCTATTGCCGCCACGATTATGATTCATCTTTCTCCAACCACTACTGCGTGAACGGTTGTCATGACTACTGGGACTATCACCATCAGCTCCATCCAAGCGTTCGTGTGAGTGACCGCCACCCTGTCTGCTACGGCGACTTGCGGACTGACTATTGCGGTAGCTACTTGACTCGTCTGATCTTAATGAACTTTGGCTTTCTCGATCATAAACAACACGAGAGCCCTTCATCGACAAGCTACCGTTATTCGACTTCATTGCATGTAAAATCTTTCGAAAGTTGGTACTCACAGAACGCTCCGATGGATGCTGATCATGGTGAATGAACACTTTCGAGAACTGTCTACTGTCTCGCAATCGAGTCTTTTTTTTCATTACCCGCTGCTTCTCATGTTTACTTTTCAAACGGGCAACTATCACACCTGGCTTAGAGTCAGTATACGACTGTTTCCTTTCTGCCGCTTCAACTGAAATGTCAGAAAGCCTAACTCCGTCTCGAAGTAGAGCATTAACTTTATTCACTGTATTTTCATTATGACTGACTGGCAGATTACGTATAACGATATTACAAGAAAGGTCTTTATGTAGTGTCTGTGTCGCCGTCGCTGACACACGTGTGTTTATCTCATCACGAATGTCGTCAAGATCAGCGGATAAATCAGCTCTCATAGACTCTTTGAATGCATCCAATCTTGAATCGATATCCTTCCTCACTCTGTTTAGTTCTGTATTAACTCGCTTGTCAAGAAGCTGCGCAACCTTGCTAGATATTCTCTGTTCAAGACCCGAATCAATCTTATCCAATCGTTCATTCATAGACATAAACATCATATATACATGATCTTTGTAATGCCTGTCAATGGTAATTACTGTTGCCATAGTTACCCGAAATACTGAGACAGCTTAAGGTGTATGGATACACCATGATGATTTTCTGCTATGTTACGAAGGGCAACAACTTTTTGTGACCTCCTGTTTGCTTCCCTGGACAATGCAGCCCTTCTAAAGGGGGCCTACTCTCAAAGGAAGAATTTGCTCCTGGGGAGCAAATTTTGTTCTTTATGAGTTGATCCCTAGGGAGGGGGAGGCAAAAAATGAAAATGAAATTTCGAGTTCCTTAATTTGGAAGACTGTCCATTCATCTTAAATGATTACTGTAGTTATACTAATTTTTAAACATGTTGATTTTACTAGCCAGGGAGATTTCAAAACACAGCTGCTGGAATAGCAAAAATTGCAGGCCCTGCTCAGACTGCTCCTTTGGAGGAGGGTCTATTATGTTTGCCCAGACAATTCTGTCCCAGTACGTATAATCATTATGGGAATACGCATGATACCAAGTAAAAAAATGATGTCTTATGCAATTTAAGCCTCAAAGCCTCATGGTTCACACCAAACTGCATAGCCTCACAGTTTGATCAATCTTTCCTTTTCCACAATATCTACATACACTGTGGCAAAGAGTGACTGACGCAAATATGAATTTGAGTCTATTCACTCTGCAAATGACTAAAAGCATTTCTTCTTGAGCACAAAGTAAAAAGGGCCCTTGGGTGAAAAGGAAAAATATAAGGGGTACACCAATGTCTTTTCCTTTTTTTTTCCAAAATAACACAATTTTTGCAATTTCTTGTTTGATCACCAGGGTGAAAAGGAAAAGGACGCTTGGGTGAAAAGAGAAAATTTAAGGTGTACAGGTACTCCTACATTTTCCCATCTAACATGCATTATCTAGGAATCAGATCTATCCATCTTACAAGTGGCTTAGACTCAGAATTCTAGATACCGATAAGTAATGAGAATAAGTAGCAGATGATTTCGGAAGATACTCCATAAACCTATGTTGTGACCCTTCAGCAGAAATATCTTAATGGTTGAGTGCTAATGGGGAAAACAGAAATATATTAAGAAAGATGGGTGGATGGACAACTTGCGATTTTATGTCCTTTTCAACAGTATTTCAGTCATACCCTATTTACGGTAGAAAAGATTCTCTCCTAAAGCCTTGCTCGAGCTCGGTTCCACTAGACCAGTAGGCCGCGCTTAACCCACTGAGCTACCGGGATTCCTTTTTAAGAAAGAATCAAATCTAGGCATTGTCCTCAATACTTCTCTAGAGCTCTGTCAGATACTGGGAAAAATGATGACCTTCAATCATTTGGAACCAATAATGATGATGTTTATTCTGATTATGTGCAATGGATTTTGTACAAACTTTGAAAAATGTGCCAATTTCTCAGTCTAAACCGGCTAACAAATTATGGAAGTCCACTCTATTATGATGTAGCATCAAGGACTATGTGCAAATAATTTTTTATATGAAAAAAGAGGACCATGAGGCCCTGAATCGCTCATCTGAGCAATTGGCAAGTTGGCTTTTTTAGCTCACCTGAGCCATAGCCTCAGGGTGTGCTATTGTGATCACCCAGTCGTCCGTCGTCCGTCATGCGCCGTCAACAATTTGCTTTAAATGACATCTTCTCTGAAACCGCTAGGCCTAGGGCTCTGATATTCGGTATGAAGCATTGTCTAGTGGTCTTCTACCATGTTTGTTCAAATGGTGGCCCCAGGGTCCAGGATGGCCCTGGGGCATGGGTCTTGGGTCCGAAACTAAACAAGAGGGCCAAGAGGCCCTGAATCCCTCACCCGAGGAAAAAGGTTAAAGGTCAAACTAGGGTCATCGTTTGAATTTCCAAATGGTTCTGAAGAACATTTTTGAATATTTTTCTATGTATTTCTATGGTTCAAACCTAGAAGCCCCTGAGGCGGGGCCATTTTAGACCCTAGCGCCATCATTTGAACAAACTTGGTACAGGACAACTAGGCAATGCATCATACCAAATTTCAATCATCTGCACTATGGGGTTCTGGAGAAGAAGATTTTTAAGCATATTTTAATTGCGAACGAAAGACTCCCCACCCAAGGGCCTTTTTGGATCCCAGGGCCACCAGTTATATAAGATTTGTAGGAGTCCACCAGGCAATGCATCATACCAAATTTCAAGCATCTGAGCCAAGTGGTTCTGAAGAAGAAGATTTTTTAAATATTTTTCAATTCATTTCTAAGGTTCAAACTCAGGACTCCCTGTTGTGGGGTCTTTTGCACCCTGGGACCATCATTTGAACATACTTGATAAACGACTACAAGGCAATGCTACATATTAAATTTCAAGCATCTGAGCCAATTGCTTCTGAAGAAAAAGAAGATTTTTGAATATTTTTCTATGTAGTTCTATGGTTCAAACCCAGGACCCCCTGGGATGGGGCCATTTTAGACCCTGGGGTCATCATTTGAACAAACTTGGTAAAAGACCACTGGGCAATGCTACATACCAAATATTAAACATCTATGCCAAGCGGTTCTGAAGAGGTTTTTGAATATTTTTCTATGTATTTGTATGGTTCAAACTTAGGACTCCCTGTCGTGGGGCCATTTTGAACCCTAAGGCCACCATTTGAACAAACTTGTTAAAGGACTACTAGGCAATGCTACATACCAAATTTCAAGCATCTAAGCTTTGTGGTTCTGAAGAAGAAGAATTTTGAATATTTTTCTTTGGATTTCTCTGGTTCAAACCTTGGACTCCCTGCCAAGGGCCCATTTTGGACCCTGGGGCCACCATTTGAACAAACTTGGTAAAGGACTATAAGGCAATGCTACATATTAAATTTTAAGCATCTGCCCCTTGCTGTTCTGAAGAAGAAGATTTTTCTATGTATTTCTATGGTTCAAACCCAGGACCCCCTGGGGTGGGGCCATTTTAGACCCTAGCGCCATCATTTGAACAGACTTGGTAAAAGACCACTAGGCAATGCTACCAAATTCAAGAATCTATGCCTAGCAGTTCTGAAGAAGAAGGTTTTGAATATTTTTCTATGTATTTCTATGGTTCAAACCTAGGACTCCCTGACGGGGGGCCATTTTGGACCCTGGGGCCACCGTTTGAATAATCTTGGTAAAGGACTACTAGGCAATGCATCATACCAAATTTCAAGCATCTAAGCCTTGCAGTTCTGAAGAAGAAGATGTTTGAATATTTTCTTTTCATTTCTATTGTTCAAACCTTGGACTCCCTGCCAAGGGGCCAATTTTGGACCCTGGGGCCACGATTTGAACAAACTTGGTAAAGGACTATCAGGAAATGCTACATATCAAAATTCAAGCATCTGAGCCTTGCTGTTCTGAAGAAGATTTTTTAGTATTTTTCTATGTATTTCTATGGTTCAAACCAAGGACCCCCTGGTGCGAGGCCATTTTGGATCCTGGGGCCATCATTTGAACAAACTTGGTAAAGGACCATTAGGCAATGCTATATACTAAATTTTAAGCATCTGAGCCAAGTGGTTCTGAAGGAGAAGATTTTTGAATATTTTTCTATGTATTTCTATAGTTAAAACCTGGGACTCCCTGCCCCAGGGCCATTTTTGGACCCTGGGGCCACCATTAGAACAAACTTGGTAGAGGACCACTAGGAAATGCTATATACCAAATTGCAAGCCTCTGAGCAACGCAGTTCTAAAGAAGCAGATTTTTAAGTATTTTTCAGTTTCGAACACAAGACCCCCTGCCCCAGGGCCATTTTGGACCCTGGGGCCACCATTTGAATAAACTTGGTGGAAGTCCACTAGACAATGCTTCATACCAAATATCAAAGCCCTTGGCCTAGCAGTTTCAGAGAAGATGTCATTTAAAGCAAATTGTTGACGCCGCACGACGGACGACGCACGACGCACGACAGACACTGGGTGATCACAATAGCTCTTCCTGAGCCTATGGCTCAGGTGAGCTTAAAATACTTAAAAATCTTCTCCTCCAGAACTGCTTGGCTCAGATGCTTGAAATTTGGTATGTAGCATTGCCTAGTGGTCATCTTCCAAATTTGTTCAAATGGTGGCCCAGAGTCGAAAAATGCCCCTGGGGCAGGGGGTCTTGTGTTAAAAACTATAAAATACTTAAAAATCTTCTCCAGAGCTGCTCGGCTCAGATGCTTGAAATTTGGTATATAGCATTGCCTAGTGGTCCTCTACCAAGTTTGTTTAAATGGTGGCCCCAGCGTCCAAAATGGCCCTGGGACAGGGGTCTTATTTGAAACTAGAACATACTTAAAAATCTTCTTCACCAGAACTAAATTGGCTCAGATGCTTGAAATTTGGTAGGAAACATTGCCTAGTGGTCTTTTACCAAATTTGCTCAGATGGTGGCCCCAGGGTCCAAAATGGCCCTGGGGTACGGGGTCTTGTGTTCGAAACTAAAATTACTCAAAAATCTTCTTCTCTAGAACTGCTTGCCTCAGATGCTTGACATTTTATATGTAGCATTGCCTAGTGGTCGTCTACCAAGTTTGTACAAATGCCGGCCCCAGGGTCCAAAATGGCCCTGGGGCAGGGGCGTCTTGGGTTCGAAACTAAAATATACTTAAAAATCCTCTTCACCAGAACTGCTTGCCTCAGATGCTTGAAATGTGGTATGTTATTTGCCCAGTGGTCCTCTTTCAAGTTTGTTCAAAGGTGGCCCCAGGGTCCAAAGTGGCCCCGGGGCAGGGAGTCCCAGGTTTGAACCATAGAAATACAAAGAATAAAATTGAAAAATCTTCTACTTCAGAACTGCAATGCTCAGATGCTTGAAATTTAGTATGTTGCATTGCCTAGTAGCCCTTTATCAAGTTCGTTGAAATGGTGGCCCCAGGGTCCAAAATGGCCCGGTGACAGGGAGTCCTATGTTTGAACCATAGAAATATATAGAAAAATATTTAAGAAATCTTCTTCTTCAGAACAACTTGGCTCAGATGCTTGAAATTTGGTATGTATCTTTGCCTAGTTGTCTTTTACCAAGTTTGTTCAAATGATGACCCCAGGGTCTAAAATGGCCCCGCCCCTGGCGGTCCTGGGTTTGAACCATAGAGCTACATAGAAAAATATTCCAAAATCTTCTTCTTTAGAACCACTTGGCTCAGGTGCTTGAAAATTGGTATGGTGCATTGCCTTGTTGTCCTTTATCAAGTTTGTTCAAATGAATGCCCCAGGGTACAAAATGGAGCTGCGGCAGGGAGTCCTGTGTTTGAGTCATAGAAATACACAGGAATCTATTAAAAATCTTCTCTTTCAGAACCAATTGGCTCAGATGCTTGAAATTTGGTATGATGCATTGCCTGGTAGACTCCTACAAAGTTTGTGTAAATGGTGGCCCTGGGATCCAAAGTGGCCCTGGGGCAGGGAGTCTTGGGTTCGAAATTAAAATTTACTTAAAAACCTTCTTCTCCAGAACCCCTTAGTGCAGATGCTTCAAATTTTTTATGATGCATGGCCTAGTGGTCCCTTACCAAGTTTGGTCATATGATGGGGCCAGGGTCGATAATGGCCCCGCCCCAGGTGGTCGGGTTTGAACCATAGAAATACATAGAAAAATATTCAGAAATCTTCTGCTTCAGAACCATTTGGCTCAGAGGCTTTAAATTTAGCTTTTAGCATTGCCTAGTGGTCCTTGACCAGGATTTAATCGAATTATGGCCCCAGGGTCAAAAATGGCCCTGCCCCATGGGGTCCTGGGTTTGAACCATAGCAATACATAGAAAACATTCAAAAATCTTCTTCTTCAGAATCATTTGGAAATGGTTGCAAACTATCAGGTTTGTTCAAATAATGACCCTAGTTTGACCTTTAACCGTTTTGCTCAGGTGAGCGATTAATGGCCTCTTGGCCCTTTTGTCTTATATCTGAAATTGTCAAAATATGAAGCTTGGCTCAAAAGTCAAAGAATGATCATGACCTCTTGTTCTCATAAATCTTCATGACCTCATTTAGACAATTATATATACAATTTTTAGGCCAAAATCTTCAAAACTTTCCATGAAATCTATGTTCTAGCATTTTCCCATATTTAACCATGCCGCAAAAAAAGGTCAACAAAAACCCAAGGTCGTCATTTGAACAGTCTTGGTAGTACTCTAGTACTCCATGCTACTTACCAAGTTTCAAGGCGAAAGGTGTATCGTTTCTGAGGAATAAAAATATGAAAAGTTTATACCATAAATTGGTATGCCGACCATGTTGGTCATGTTACCCGGGCGGTTTGAACAAATACTTGTCCAATCAACCCCTGGAGGCTCTATATGAAATGTGTTAACAATTGGCCATATGACTTTTGAGGAAATGTTTGAAAATGTAAAAATATGAGAAATCTGGGTCAAAGGTCAAATAATGACGTTGACCTCTTGGACTCATACTTGTTCATGACCTCATTAAGACGACTGAATATACCAATTTTTAGGCCAAAGTCTTCAAAACTTTCCATGAAATCTTCTGTTCAAGCATTTCCTAATATTTTATCTTGCAGTAAAAAGGTCAAGGTCAACTCAAGGTCATAAATTGACTAATGTTGATAGTACTGGAGTACCCAATGCTGCATACCAAGTTTCAAGGCAATCGGTCAATTAGTTCTGGAGAAGATTTTTAAAGGTTTTTACCACATATGGGTGTTGCAGCCATGTTGGTCATGTGACTTGGACAGTATGAATAAATTTTTGTTTCCTCAACCCCTGAAGACTCTATATGATATTTGGTTACAACTGACTTAGTGGCTCTTAAGAAGAAGTTTGAAATTGTCAAACTATGAGAATTCAGGGTCAAAGGTCAAATAATAACCTTGATCCCTTGTACGCATGTATCTTCAAGACCTCATTAAGATGACTGTAGATATTTATGTTTATGCCTTAATCTTAAAAACTTTCCATGAAATCTTATGCCCTAGCATTTTCCCATATTTGAAATTGTCGTAAAATGGCCAAGGGCAACCAAATGTCATCATTTTGAACAATCTTGATAGAACTGGAGTAACCAATGCTACACACCAAGTTTCAAGGCCATCGGTCGATGGGTTTTGGACAAGAAGATTTTTACTGATTTTAACCATATATGGGCGTGACGGCCATGTTGGTCACATGACCTGGACCGTTTGGAAAAATTTTCATTCCCTCAACCCCTTTAGGCTCTATATGAAATTTGGTTTCAAATGGCTCAGTGGCGTTTGGGGAGATTGTTTGAAATTGTCAAAATATGAGAGCTCTGGGTCAAAGGTCAAAGAATGACCTTGACATCTTGTACTCATAATTCTTTCTGTTCTCATTAAGGTGACTGCAAATACTAATTTTTAGGCCTAAATCTACAAAACATCCATGAAATCTAACGTTCTAGCAGTTTCCTATATTTGACCTCGCAGTAAAAAAAAGTCAAGGTCAGCACAAGGCCATCATTTGAACAATCTTGATAGCACTTGAGTACACAATGCTGCATACCAAGTTTAAATTCAATCGGTCAATTGGTTCTGGAGAAGAAGATTTATAAAGGTTTTTACCATATATGGGCGTGGTAGCAATGTTGGTCATGTGACCTGGACCGTATGAATAAATTTTTGTTCCCTCAACCCCTGAAGGCTCTACATGAAATTTGGTTTGAATTTGCCCTGTGGCTTTTGAGGAGATTTTTTGAAATTGTCAAAATATGAGAGTTCTGGGCCAAAAGTCAAAGAATGACCTTGACCTCTTGTACTCATAAATCTTCATGTACTCCTTAAGATGACTGTAGATACCAATTTTAGCCCAAAATGTTAAACAGTTTCAAAGACATCTTATGTTCTAGCATTATGCCATATAAAAGCACAAGATTTAACCTTACCGTAAAAAGGTCAAGGTCAACCCACGGTTATACTTTTAACAATCTTGCTAGTACTGGCGTACCCGATGCTACATACCAAGTTTCTAGGACATCGACTTTTGGTTCTTGAGAAGAAGATTTTTATAAAGTTTTGAACATATATGGGCGTGGCGGGCATCTTGGTCATGAAGAAGAAGAAGTCTTTTATTTGCCTCGTTATAGGTCGGTGGAGGATCGAGGCCATCCTCCACAAACCTTACAGTCTTAGCTAATGCTATTCCCATAAATAAAAAAAGACTCCTTTGCAAATAATTTGGAAATACAAACCTTGATGAATTGAGCTATCGGATCATAGCGGACAGTGTGACTTTGCTTAATTCTATGTTGTGACGATTTTACGCTGTAAAAGGATAAAATTTACAGAATATAAATGCAAAGAAGGTGAGTGTTAATCATGAATATAGCAGCTGATTTCATTATACCGAAAATGCGAATAATTGAACAATAAGCAGCATATTTCGAAAATTGATAGTCAGTCCGCCAAACACGGAAACGTGAGGCACATAAATAAACATAACTTATAATACAGTAAGAAAACATATGATACGTTAGAAAAACATATAATACATTAGGAAAAATATCAGCATCTTGCCATACCCGTGACTTATGTCGTGAAATATTGCAAGGACAAGTAAGCCTAGGAACATGGTGCGGAGCCAGCGTCCGGGCAAACATGTCCCCAGCACCAGTCCCTGCAGCATTTCATCAAACACACAAACGACATACTTAAGTTTAACTAATTATCAAGTACAAGGTTGCATAATTTTTAAGTACAAACAACAACATAAAAAAAACACAGATAATAAACAATCCACATGACAAAAGATCATGGCCTCGTAAACTTAAATATGTTATATAGTACCTTAAAAGAAATATAACTGGGAACTTTGACTGTCAGCATCTCTACACTGTGTACATCTTAGTTATAATATGAAATACAATAAAATAATATACAATACTGCATGGACTAGCAAGCCGAGGAACATGTGGCGGAGCATAATGTCCAAACAACAAGCCCCCCAGTACCAGTCCCTGCAGCATTTTATCAAGGACACAATTAGCGTGATGCAGTGTTTATGCATATGATCGTAATAAAGGAAACTCCAAAAATTGGGACACATGAATTAGTTACCGCAAATTTCCCTTTTAAATGCAGCAATGCGTTTGAAAGATGCAAACGAAATTGAAAACAGTACAGACCCTGATCAAACTGCTCCTTAAGAGGCAGTCTGATCCGGGTCCACACCGCTTATTCCTACCAATATGTTCCAATTCATAGTCCTACTACAGTAGATCATGTTTTTCCCGCAAGACGTAAGCCTAAACAAGTCAAGTTTTCGCTCACCTGTGTAAGATATGTAGTATGTGCAGACGCGTACAGGATATGTGCAAAAGTGGAAAACAGCCTTCGTTTCTCTTGCACTGATCATATTCAGCATAGGGAGAAAAAAAGAGGCTGACGAATAACAGACAGCTTGTTTCCATCCACATTGCCATAAGTGAAAACATACTGGAATACGTAATGATTAACTTCGATGACTAAGACAAAACTCCGTCTTACAACACTATCGTAAAATTCAACTAACCACGTAACAAGTACAGCAAATACTAGCATGTAACCTATGTATATTAATTCAAATGTTTCCAGTAGACACATAACATTGACACAAAATCAAAATCGAATCAACTTTAAGACAATGTCATAACGCCAAGCAAATACTAGTATGTACTCTATGTATATTAATCATTCGGTTTTTCCAGTTGCCACATAACGTTGAAACAACATCGAATCAACGTTAAGATAACGCCATAACGCTGAATCAACGCCGCTTCAAAAGTTGAATCAAGGCTATGTGCCCAGTGGGTTTGCATAAAGAGAGAGAGAGAGAGAGGGATTTAAATAATACATGTAACAATAATTGTATTTAATGAATACTCGACCTCACTGGTAAGCTTGTCTAAGGAGACGCACATACGGTTCAGAATTAAAATAATATTAAGACGATAAAATTTCTTTTCGTTTCTCAAAACCTTTAAATATATAGATTGTCAGATTTCTGAGAATGGTCTTATTAGTGGACTCTTATAATTCTACCGTCTTTTGCATGCTTTTACGTCTTACATAATATGTTTTTATAAAAGAATCTTTACATTCATCGGACATATGACATTCCAATTAGAAATGGAATTCGCCCTTATTACATATCGTACATTTACATCTCTGGGAGTAGGTTGAGGTCTACTCATGTCCCGACTCTAAAGATAAACTGTGTGCTGACAATCTTAACTTCGTTAGAGCGACCCTATATTTTTTTCATATTGACTATATTCAGAGGCTTATGAATTACTCACGGGGCTATGAGCCTGTAAACGACATTGAAGATGAGAATGCCATAATCAGCTATGATCATTGGCTGGCTGACCCCAGCAGTGATTGACATTAATGTGTTTGTTTGCAGGTCGTTGCAATTTCAACCATGGCTTAGAACATCAGATTTAGATATGACTCTACTAAATATTAGTACCAGTTCATATTTTAGGGATATTGTAATGAATTGTATTATCTGTTTGGCATAACAGTTTTATAGAACGACAGTCGATTTCTAATAAATATGACTATAAAATGATAAAATATGAATAAGAAATCTGCATGAGCCTAATCTGTGTATTGACAGTCTCCTGTAACATGTCTGTCCAAATTTTTATGATAATTACATAGTGCTAAAGGTTGCCTGGCAGCTAGCATGTGTATTTATTATTAGTATAAACATTTTAATAATGTGCGGCTGAGACAAAGCCATTATACTAACAGCTTCTCTACAGAGGGTGAGATAAGATTACTGATAAGCTCTCAAGTCAAAAGCCAATGTCTGTAGAGTATTTCAGATTCGACCGGCACACTTCATGTTATATGCTTTAAACTAGGAAGCTGTTAGCCCCATGGGTAGTTACAAGCCTCTGCTATATTCAAATACGGTTGAAAACAGAAGACTGAAAATTCCTCATAAAACGATGCTCTACTAGATTCATTTAATCTCTGCCTCCAGTTCTGGATAAAACAATCGGTAAGTCGTTGTTTTAAAATACTAAAAAAATTATTTATATCACCAACACTTTGAGACAACCATTCATGATAGAATCCAAGATGCGAAAGAATATTTTTGACAAGTGACGCCCAATTACGTGTGTTGGGATTTTCGTTCATATCAGTTAGCATAAGCTTATAGACGTTTTTATTATATTTTCTGTTATCAGAATTGAGTAATTTAAACCAGCATATAACAATAATATATATTCTGCGAGTATAATAATTAGTCCTTCCTAATTCCCCATAAATAAAATCATTTTGGGTCGATGTTTTAACACCCAAAAGTTGTTTGCAAAACATTAGATGTGTTCTTTCGATTTGTTTGGCTTGACAAAACCCCTAAACTTTGCTGCCATAATTCAGAATGGGCGAAATTAATTCATCAAACAACTCCATTCTATGATGTGGTGTTATATTTGTAAAATTATAAAGGTAACTATTTAATTTGTAGATAGCTTTTTTCGCCTTACCTGACAGAGTCTTTTGACATTCCGAAAACGAGCCGCTAGTTGAGAAAACTATGCCAAGATATGAAAACGTATTGGCTATTTGAAGCTCTACACTATTATAGTAAAAAATCATATTTCTCGGTAGAATCCCCCCTTTACGAAAAACCATTATTTTTGTTTTATTTGTATTTACTGATAGTCGCGATGAATGCTGTATTCGTTTTGTGTATATTCTGAGTTGCAAAGATGAGTTTTTATCTCGTTTTAGATAAGCAGTTACATTACCTAGATCCAATTGTCACTATATGGATATGATATTTTAACAATTAAGATTGCAACTATTAAGTAATTACCAGTAAATGTTTAAGTCAAAAATGCCTGTACGAAATATTTAGCCTCAAACAAAGGCGAAAATATGTGTTTTTTCCGCCGTAATTTTGCCATTTGTCTTACCAGTAAGTGCTTTAATTCGGCATAATGCAGGAGTCAGCCGGGCGTAATACATACGTAGTTTGTGGCGGAATATTTGAATTAGGCGGAACCCTTTAGAATTTACGGATAAAAAATAGGAAAGATTAAGGGCGAAAACTTGATTAATTACGAGCGTAAACCACAACAGTTACGGGCGGATATTTGGGCTCTATAGGCATATATCTGTGGACTGATTTTAGCATATTCAGTGTAAAAATAAGCAATTTATGTACAAGATTAAGATTAAGGGTGTACAATATTTATAGAATTTATGGCATCATTTGTTTAAACAAAGATTCAGATCTTATATTGTCAGTCAAGCTGTGTTGGTCGGATGAAGTTATGAAATGGGTGAAGTGCTCTATAAGATCTAGCAAAATTTCAAAAAATGCAAATGATGTCATGACCTTAATCTGCTATCACACTAACTAAAACAACAATATTATAGTAAACTTACGTTTGTTTTAATGTACAGTACAGTATCATCAGCATCTTAAACAAAGACTAATATAACCCTTCTCTCCAGAACACTCATGATCAAGTGTGTATGTTTGAGTTTTCTAAACTTTAACGATACATGAAATGGTAATTCCTCCTAAAATTTACGCCCGGAATTGGCTAATGGTTTTCGTACGGCCAAAATATATGATATCTCGCCCGTTAGATTTTGACAGCATGTTATTTTTTTGCGTATAATTGTTAAATCAGACACGGTTTCGCTCGAAATATTAGCTTTTCGCCCAAATCTCGCCCCATTTACTGGTGAAACCCGCTTAAGAATTTCAAACGGGTGGTTGAACAGTTTGACAACAAGGTGTCATCAAACGTTGTCAATCTGATTAAAATTATTGTACCCATCTCAACGATGGTCGATACGTTTTATAAAAGCTTTTAACAGTATCATTCTAACTGTTGTAACCTGGATTTTCTCCTCAACTCACCTTATAAGGGTATATTCCAAAGTTATAATAAGACTCTGAAACATACACAACGTTCGAAGTGTAGTTTAAAAAGGGATTGTTTCAACAATCACGTAGTCTAGAGTTTATACTTTTTACTGTTTCATGAATATCATCGAAATGGTTTGCTAAACGTTGGAGAGGAGATGAAACATGCTTTAGACCAGCTTTCCTGCATATGTATTTCAAAAAATTATTTTAAGGCTCTGAAACTGATGCTGCAAGCATATCCAAAGGGTCATGCAAAGTTTCAAAATAATCAGGTTTAAACTTAAACAAGTAATAATGTTATGTACCATTAAACTGCACTTGACTGAAGAAGTCCGTTTCAGATACAAAAACAGAGTAAGCCGGAAAAACTTATAAACATATTTTAACCACACAGAGGGAAAGCTGCAAACTTTCTGAATGGAGGATGTATGATAGCTGAGTTGCGATTTTACGCCATTTTCTGTCATCAGATCGATGGGAGGTAATGGTGAGAGGCTGTGCGCAATAGAACCTCGTAAATTTACGATTGAAAAGATTACAAGAGCCAGCAGAAACTTAACACATACCACTAGCTTAGCAGGCCAGTGCTTAACCCCTTATTCTACAGGAGCTTCAAGTTTCTAAATTATCGGACTGAACTGTGAGACAGGTTTCGAACACAGCCTATACAGTTCATTTTACTACGTAAAGACAGATATGCATACAGACAGATGGCTCGCTGGACATGTATATTATAAAATCACTGGTTAATCTATAGTACATCATCGGCATGTCAGGATCTAAATTGCAAAACAACACAATGATAATGTAAAGAATGTTATAACTGACCCTTCCAAGGCAGCGCTTCTGCTGTGGTTTACTATCATTTTCAATGTTTGTTGGCTTTATAATAGTATTTGACTGTTTATATATTTTTTTCAGGATAAACACGCGGCCATCTGCCGTGGAAGAGCTGACCTTTTGGCTTTTTGTTTGATTTGCTTAGCGTTTTATGCCATCTTTATTGTTTTTCTTTCCCATTTTGTTTTTCAATTTTGGTGTTGGGGGTGGTTAAAATCGATTGTTTCGATTCTTGAGCATTGAAATCTCATCTATATTCCATACAACAATTTCAGTCGTCTGGCAAAGTATGTATGCAGTTCGCATCATTTTTATTAGAAGATCCCTCGGCAGAAACATCTATGAAAAACGTTGCACCCTCTGTACCTAAATGAAGAAGAAAAAGATATTTATCAGTCTATAGTAGTAACTCCATGTGTACGTACTGAAGAGATTTCAAAATTTCCACCCTTTGATTTTGAATATCTCAAAAATTTCAAAACATGTATTATAACAGCTTTATATACCTGTTTATGTCCGTATCCCGAATTTGAAACCATTTAACTGAATAGGTCAGAATATGCACGGTTTCAACGTGTTCTTAGTACAGTTTACATACAGATGAACCACTTTATGTATACAGTTTTCCTAATAAGCATTTCTCGTACAATATTGAATTGAATATAAAGGTTTTAAGTCGGTCTATGGGTTTATTTTTGGCATACCGCGCCAAAATATCGCAAACAAGTGCAGACGTCAGGGCCAGCTAAATGCTAAAAATTGCAATGTGTGACGTCGCGAGACAATTTTATGAGTTAATTACGGACATTTACAATCTCAGACGACGGGCACGGGTTATAGGAGGTAAGAAGACGTCAGGAAAGTAGGTAACGAGATTAAAAACCAGGGTTCACAACGTTAACATACGTCGACGCTGCCTCCGTACTAGTTTAGCGCGACAATACCGACTGCTATGATAACTGAAAACCAACGTAAATGATGTAACAATATTTAGACAGTAAAAAATCAATCGTCTGAAAGCATGTTCAATAAGATCACAACGTCATCGCCTCATACCTCTCAGAGATGTCATTTAAGTGAATGATACTTATAAGCTACGTTATCAATTTGGCAAGCTTCAAGCATTTTGTCATTAACTTTTAAACATTTCAAGAGTGAAAGGAACATCAGTCAGCAATGAAAAATGAAAAATTTGAAATCGTCTCAAAATATTATATAATGTTAAATAAAGAGAAGGTCGATATGTGATTAATACAATCAGCCGTGATCTAAGTGCTATTGTGCTTACTGGGCTGTATCCCTTATACGTTCAGCTATTTCAACTGCTGCTGACAATTTTCTCTTTTTCTGGAAAAAAACGCTGTGCAATTTTGAAAAGAATAAGGTGAAAATCGGTTCAATACTGTACATGTATATATGTTCTCATGATCATAAAAGTTTTCAACCTATTGGTAAACTCTTCCAGTGACAGAACCTGGTTGAGTTCATCATACAACATAAGCAAAAGGCAACTACGTTAGCATTATTTGATTAAAGTTGATAGTGACAGAGCACTTTTCATTTACCAATTATTATGTTTGACACATATACAAACCCTTTCACAGAGTCACTGATCAGCTTCAGTAGGCAAAACTAGCATAGCGGACTAACTAAGAGGCATTAACTTCGTATGCAGGTGCCGAAGGAATATTGCAATTCAGGAACGGTAAGTTGACTATGGGAAAATTGAAGTCGTCCCCCTTGTCATAAAGCCTCGTAACAGGCATCATCTATGAACATGTATGTGAAGTTTAAATGTTAAGGCGTTTTACCTGCTTTTAAGAGCCCCTGTATAAACTTCGCCTCATACCCGTAAGCAATAAGTCGGCAAGTAAGGGAGGCACAATTAGTGCCCGTTGGAATGCAAAACGGTCTATTGAAAAAAAAATTGCCCGCTGAACTCCACGTAAATATTGTCGATGAGGAATTGCACCATTTGAATGACATCAACTTCGAAATATTTTGTATAAACATCAGAATGGTCTTTAACGAGGTATCCTGATACCCCAAAACAATGTATTTATACCGCCGATTTCCGATTATGTGAAAGAAACAGTTTGTTAATATATTCTATCTTTTAAAGGGTAATCGCCTCAATGTTCGTGCGCATAAATTTTGACGCAGCTTCATTGTTTCCTGCTATGATTATCATGACGTCGTTTTTGCCGTAACGCTAAAACGTTTACGTCACTTTTGAAGACGACATGGAGTCGCACCTGAATGGACGCTTTGTTGAAACAAACGTATGAGCTTTTTGCGACAGAAAAATGGTAAATATATAAAGATGGGTTAAAAAAAATGACGAAAATGGGGGCTGAAGAATTTTATACGGAAAAGAGAGCGCCAATTGTTTTTAGGCATTACTGTCAGGTAAAGAGAGAATGAGGAAACTGCAAATGCGTTTTGAATCTTGCAATTACTTAATGCAAGCATAAATACAAATAAGGACTTAGTACCCTTGGCTTGAGTCATGAAATACCTATGCAAACAGTGAAAGCGGAGATCAGACTGAGCAAATGCGCCGGCTGATAGCTTCTACTGTTAGGTCATGCCATTAAGGTAAGTTCCCACAATATGCAGGCTCATCTAAGCATACATGTTTCATTCTAGAGAGCCTTTCCAAGGGAATTAACTATCTTCAACCCTCCTAGACCTTCCTTATGCAGCCTGGAAATTGCGACGTTCCAAACGCAAAAATATTGTAAGATTATTCGCCCATAATCCAAAAGTCACATGCACACCTACAGACCATGAAGATGAACCCTGCAAAGTTTCAAAATGATTCTGAGAAGCGTAGCTAGGCGGCGAAACTCTCTTTTTTCACTAATTGCCTTAGACTTTCTACAGGACTCATAGATTGTCGATAAGAACAGGAAAAATATCAGGCTGCGCATCCTCAGAAATTGGTCTTAGCACTAATGATAAATTGAGATCATGCAACACGGACCAAGCTTTGCCGATGTTTACGTGAAAATACATGTCGGCCAGTGGCCGGGTCCAATATCCAATGTTCGCATAAAAACATTGACGTCTACGCGCTTATATGAAAACCTCGCGAAACAAAAGTGGTTTTCCTTCCATATCTCGAATATTTGGCCGATGACCTATATTTTTTATTTGCTTATTTGTGCGGGGTAGATCTATCATTTACTATATCAAAAGTATCTAAAAATTTCAATTGTGGAACATTTTGCATTGAAGAAATTCCACGTTTTTATCAATAATAGAAAATGGCGGGAAATTTAAAACTGAAAATAACCTATATAATGAGGCATAATGTTCAAACAAAGAGACAAAAAGTGGATGTAATTGATTTTTCTTTCGAAATGATCGGTCATCTTTTTTCTGGGATAACGTCTTCGTAATAGACATAGCAATGCTTCACACAGGCATGTAGATGGCACTGCATTATCTCAAAAAGTAGTCTGGTGACCCTATCTTTTTATTTCATTTTTTCACTCAGCATATAATATTCTACCAATGTATGAAATTTCAACGTACTCAATTGCAGATTTTATAGGGTGATTTCCCTTTAAATTTGATTTTCATTTTCATTTGGTATTGGAGAATAAAGCGTAGAGAAAATGAAGGTTTTGATGTTGTCTACTTCAAAATGAGCTTAGGCTTTTAAACTTTCCAAAAATTATTGAAATGAATTTTTAGGATCCAGATCCGATTTACGCCACTTCTGGCGTATGAATAACAATATTCCTGAAGCCATCTTAACTGCCTTAAGTATTATTATAAGAATCTGCGAGAGAGGCTTGGTGGAACATATAGCCCAATCCGCAATATATCCTTGTTTGTATGGATCCTTATGTGACTTTGAGAGCCAATACAGTTTGGGAAGGTCAAGGTCTTCCTCTGCTGCACAGAATCCAAACGAAAATATAACCGTCTTGAGGCTTCTACGAAATTCCTCCTTTGACAACGAAGTGCGTGTATATGTAGAGTTTCCTTCCGCAGAGTTCAAACCAAGCTCCTCTCTCAAGCACTTGTAGAGTGTTTTGCAAACAAATACATTATTGTATGATGCTTTGTCAGAGTAATCAAAACATATTTATCATGGAGATCAGCTAGCTCAGCAACGACAGCAGGAATGTCAAAAAACGAATTACACAGGTTAGCATATTTGTGCTTCAGACTGAAATACGTCTGTTTACCAAAGACGCTTTCGATCTGACCGACTCTGATAGTATGTCAACTTCAAACCGAGCGTTTAGCATATTCTTCGACAGAATCCAATATTAATGTTGAATGTTGAATGTTAATGTTGAATTTGCTTGCAACTCAATGACTTAGGCTCCCTAAATTTATGTCTTTTGGAAAGTAACTCCCCCAAGTTGTTATTTTATAACA
The DNA here is from genome assembly GCA_963989385.1 of Ctena decussata. Taxonomy (NCBI): domain Eukaryota; kingdom Metazoa; phylum Mollusca; class Bivalvia; order Lucinida; family Lucinidae; genus Ctena; species Ctena decussata. The sequence goes on from OZ022502.1 coordinate 24,535,706, forward strand.
ATGCCAAGATCACCAGTTATGATCTGATCGGCAAGTTGGTAGCAATTCTTAGAGGAGGAACAGGCGCAAACGGGGTTGGGCACCGATATCGTCCTCGGTATTAAGACGCCGTAGCACATCCCTGTAGATAAAGATTTCGGTTGCAAAAGGGGAAGTAACGCGGAGGATTCTGATTTATGAAGAAAGGTTGAATAGCTGCACTGACATCTTTTTGATTTAGAATAGTGCTTATATATACTGAGAAAAATAAATTTAGCAAGTTTTCTAAAGGTTTGTGAAATTTTCTTTAGGGATAATATTCCCAGGTTGTTGATCGCATTTAGTTAGTTTAAGTAAGGAGACAGCGATTACATCAGACTTGGACGAAAAAGGTGACTTAACGCACGTTTGACGTCATTTTAAATGAATTCAATCTTTACGCGGGCTGACAAACAATCAAACAAAGAAAATTGTCAAAACGCTTTTGAAAGGGTTTAATTGGGTCCTTGAACAAGGAAACCGTAAATGTGTTTGCAAATAAACGCATAAGAAGCCGGCAATTGGGCACGTTAGTTTGACGTTAACTTGCAAAAAAATTCAACCACCATTTTAAACACTGACCATTGATATTTCCACTCGAATCTTTTTGCGCTTTATTACTGTCAACTTGGGTACACTATTATGCAAAAAGATTACTCCAGATAATCCATTTGTCTTAATGACCAGAACCCTTCAAGATTCAAATGGAGGCGACAAGCTTACGTTTTAACGGAAATTGACAAGTCTGTGAATATGCAATGACCCCTTACGCACATTTAGAGAAGAGAAACTTTAAGTTCAATATTGCTGCTGTAAAAAGGATCTTTGATGGTTTTAAAAACTGACGTCTGAATGACGTAATTGTCGAACTTGGTGTGTTTAAATCTGATGGAATAGCGCCAATTTACAGCAACAACTGCTTGAAAGTGTTCTGGTCATTTAAAGGCCTCGCCATTACAGTTTGGTTTAAGATTTTGAAACATTTCGTTAATGGTGAATTTTGCTCAGTCTCAATTGCTTTGTGAATGCCAATTTTGACGGCGTCATAAGCACATTACGTTTATCATGGTAACAATCTTTGAGCACACAACACTGTGTCCTTCTTTACAAATGACTACACCGTCGCAAATTGGCTCTGGTATAAGAGATGAACATGAACCAGCGCCTGAAAATGACGAGTTGCATAAAAGATTTATTGCATTTTTTGGGTTAAACCCTTCGGTACAAATTCGACGCGATTCTACTCTATAAATAAACTTTCGATCTTCATATTTGGGTCTCTGGTACCCAAAATGATACCTAAGACAGCGGAAACAATACAATTTCCAACTTTTTAAATAAGTCTGAATTATACGCTGATTTGTAAAAACTTGCTAAATTTATTTTCCTCAGTATATAAATAGCGAAAAGACCATTGTTACGAATTTTCATAAAGTTTCGATTTGGACTCTTAGTGGAGTCGGTACAAACAGGTCAAAACAATCTGTCCTTAACAATATTTAAAATAATGCCGTACAGCTTATATGCAGAAGTGTTGCAGAAGAAACACTTCATATTCAAAATCTTTTAGCGAATTGACTGCAGTTTGGATAAAGGCAGTGCATATAGTTAGGTACGAATATAATGAATACCAAACCGTTGCTGTACTTAAGTGAGAAGATGGCTATCTGTAACAGCATCATGTTAACTGTAAATGTAGGACGACTATATTGTCGATGTCCATGACTTCTCGACCGACGTCCAGAACCGTCAATAAGTCTTATCACATTCTTCGAGCTACAGCCTGGGCTTGTAAACTATTTTATCATTGCAAGCATAAGGTATTGCAGTGTCCAATTCAAGTATCTAGTATTCCTCCTTTTGGCTGCGCAGTGATGTTCTCAGACAAGGATTATTAGTCGGGTGATAGATATTTTTTCAAAGTTTCGTATTTTGAGGGATATAATTGAATGGTCTGGAAGAATGAAGTGTTTTAAGAGCATCGAATGCCACCATTATTCATCTCAAATCTATGTCCAGACATTCTTTTGTTTCATCCACATAAATTAATCCACGGAGTGAGCACTCCACACCATAGACAATATTGGAGGACTTACAGCTGAGATCATCCCAACGGGTGTGATACGTTTTATTAGTGAGGCCACTTTCACAGTGTCGGAGCGGAAATGTACAGTGTTTGAGATTGTATCGTCTCCTGTGATCCTGTACAGTGAGAATCCGACACTTGGTGTAAAGGATGTCAATATACACGGTAAATAATGTTGGCAATTTTTCTCAAGTTATGATTAAAAAGCCAGACTGTTTTGGTCCGTTTGACGCATCAGTAAATTTGGAATACCTCAAGAAGGTAAATGTCAATTATAAAATGTTCTTAGTGTAATGCACAAGTCTCAATCATCTTTGCATGCAAAAATATGCATGATCGCATCAATGACGACATGTGTATTTATCGCATTATCGAACGAAACACCGATTGTTTTCATAAGGACCACATTATGGAAACATATATTTGTGAAATAACATCTTCGAAGCGGATCTGCACTGGAGATAAATCCAAAAAATTCTTCATTTTACAGGACACTGCATGTATCGATTGTTGTACAGTGACTTGGTATGCTGTGGTACAGACAGCTGCGATTTTCAAGAATTTTTCAGTACAGTCACTTGTATATAGTATCTGCTTCTTTTACCATGAATACGATAAACCACAGCGCCAGCTGACCTTCAATCACATCGAAAGCAAATATTACCACCACTATAGCCGTATTCGCCTCCTATCTGATGTAGACGACCCTTTGTGGCCTACGTCAGCAGCTGGTCCATTCCATATGCATGCGTTTAAACCAAGTTCTTCAAAAACTCTATATCTCAGTAACCACTCAGCAAAAAAACATTCATACTTGGACCAAAGGTACCTTGGAGGGTCAGCTTTCATTTCATGACTCCTAGCCCCAAGGTCCTCGCCTGGGTGTGGCTAGCTATCAAAATCTTGGACACCTTCAAAAGTGTTTTTGTTTTTCTGCTTATCTATTTCAAACACAACTTGCGCTTAATCTTGGTCCGTCATCAGTACACCATGTGACAGTGTCTTATGGTATTATGACCTCAAGGCTATGGTGACCTACATTTCATGGTTAAATGACTTTGCCTTATAACTTAAAGACTTTTACTTGTATATAGACATTTGACATCGACAATGTAATTGGTGTATTACTATTTTATCAACGCGCTATGTGCATATTTGTTTTTAATTTCCAAAGTACATGCATTGTTGAGCCACAATATGCTACCATACACAAAACGCTACCGGTATAGCATTTTGTGTATCCCTGCCTACACAAAATGCTATCTCAAAATTTGGGAACATATTGTGAAGGTATCATATATGCCCTACACAATATGCTCCATCTAACATGAAAATGAGGGACCAAAATTTACCCGTCCGTCCAGCTTCAGATAAGAGGGTTCCGACAAATTTTACCATAATGATTGCAAAATTCATTGTTGGAAAATGAGGGGGGGGGGGGTCTGACCCCCGTCTCCCGCCCCTGTATCCGCGCATGAGTACGATAATGTCAACTAAGACCGGGGTTGCCTTAAACATGTGGTTCTGAGTCCAAGCATTAAGTCGAGCTTAAAAGTGATACTTTTTCCTGGTAGAGCATATTGAGTATCCTCGAACGACCAGTCAAATAACATATGTACCATACCTACACAAAACGCTACCAGAAAGCATTTTGTGTACACTGCCTACACAATATGCTTTTTGGTAGTATTTTGTGTAGGCAGGGATATATAAAATGCTATCTCGGTAGCGTTTTGTGTATGGTAGCGTATTGTGGCTCAACAATGCATGTATGTATGCTTTACGTTCATGGCATCAAAGGCGATAAACCAGTATCTCAAACTGCTCATCAAATGCTGCCATGTAAGTCTCATGAAATCGACGACTGAGGTTCTAAAAGTGTATTCTTTCTGTTGTTGTTGTTGTGTTGTTGCTTTACGTCCACGGTAAACAGCTATGGTTATGTCGGGACGGTCAGTTAACCTAACCACACTATTCCTGGGCAGGCTCAGACCTCCTAAGCGGTTAACCAGTACTAAGTGTCCATACTTTCACCAGTAACTGACAACTGCCCTTCTTGAATCAGTGGAAGGGGGGAAATGACCGTAGAAAAGATTTCATGATCAATTTCCACGAAAGTATGTGGCCGGACTGGATATCAAACCCGGTACCTCTGGCTCTTCAGTCAGACGCGCAACCGACTGCGCTACGCGGCCCGGCGTATTCTTTCTGTCCGCGAAAACTGTCTTATATGAGACAAAACTGTAGTGGTCAGTAGCTGAAAGAAACAAATGTTGGCGTACCACCAGTAAACTATTTGGGTCCAAACTTGATTAAAGGATTTATATTCTGAATTCTGGAAGTAAAAAATGCCGAAGGGTCGTCGCTGTCGAAATGAAATGCATTTACTCAGCTTGATGAAAAACAACTCGATCCGAGTCACTGTACAAAGATAATAGCGGGTCACAGTACAATTTCCAAGCTGTCTTCTGCAAGTGACTACGAATATCAATCGATGAACAACTCAGCATTTCATCACGTTTATTTACGTCAAACATAAAAACCGAGGTACTACCGTTAACCTCAGATATTTTAAAGACCAATACTCATTTGCTGAAAAAATAACAATTTATTTGTGCCTTGACACGAGAATACACGACCCTTCACATGGACAAAATCGTGTGCTGTTTTGCGTGTTTATATGATCAAGAACTTGTGTGTGCACAACTTGAGGAGTGAGTGAACTCGGGTTTAACGTCCCACCAACAACGAGGTCATATGGAGACGGGACCTCGGTTTAAAGTCTCATCCGAAAGACCGGAGAAGCGGGGGATCGAACCTGTGACCCCTGGATTGGTAGTCTGGAGTGGCACAACTTGAGGAAAAACATAAAGCATTCTTCCTCTGAAGTTCTTCGTATATTATAAGCAATCCATAGAAATCGCAATAAGCAAGATAATAATGAAATTAAAGAAACCATCGTCATGTTTACTTACTCTTTCGTGTATCGCTTTACACCAAGTGTCGGATTCTCACTGTACAGAATCACAGGAGACGATACAATCTCAAACACTGTACATTTCCGCTCCGACACTACAATTGTAGAGCCCCCACCCCTCTCCAGAACACGGTATGCAGTCAGTCAATGTGTATTCTCTTGGATACGGTAGGTAGAATTCATAAAGAAGATTTTTTTCTTCTTCATCTTTTCATGCCAGATCATTTTTTTCCCTCTAGTACCAGTTTTTCTCAGTGACAAATCAAGGGCACACTATCATTATTGGTATTAAGATTATTGGCACCATCCCATTTTGATTAGAGAAAACAAATATCAGACCCCACAAAGAGTCATATGGAGAAAATCTCATCGTCACCAACGGCCAGGTATACGCGTAAATTTACATTGGAGGTTAATTGAAGATGATATTTAAATTTAAATATCGCGATTTGTATTACAGTTATCATTCCTGTGCAAACGGTTCTGAAAGGCTCGTTATCTAAGCTTTGTAAAGATATAAGTTACAAACTTTTACATTAAAAGAAAAATAGTCTGTTTTTAGAAAAGGCAGAGCCACCATCTAAATGTAATAAATATATAGTAAAACGGAAAATATTAACGAGTTGTAAGTCCCTTTCGCACTTATTTCTTCGAAAAGGGAAAACGATAGAAAGCGTGTGCAAATAGTTTCATATACAAAAATATTCGTCCTTTCTAATGGTATAATTTTTATTTTGAAATATTAAAAGCAAAATAGTCTGTTTGTATCATTTCTATACAAGGTATTAAATTATTTTTCTGGTCGTGATGCCTCGGAATTTTCCGTCCTTTTAACGAAGTGTCACGGAGAATGAGGTATTGAACAATTGCTCCTGGCAGTATTTATGACCTATCTGACTGAGATTAGCAAATGTGTGAAATTGTCCTGTTTGTTTTCTCGATTTAGGGTTTTATGTTAACAGAATGTTTCTAGCTCTTATTAACTAGTTGACCATTACTTTTTCAAATAGCGAAATAAGAACAATCTGCAAATCTTTTCCGTTTGCTTGTTTGACCTTCAAAACAATAATGACTTAAAAAAATCTTTAGCAGTCAATAAAATAGGTAATTGATGACTAAATATTAATTGCCACAAACATCTTAAATAGATTTTAAAACTGATGGTGCCGAGATAAGTATTACAACAAAATTATCATCTTGTTACTCAATATTTGCTCAAATTATTCAAGTGTGAAATTGACATATGTGATCATTACAGGCTAATTTATTTATTAGATACGATCGTATTAAAAGTTATAATATCATATCATATTTAGTATTTTTGTAAATTTATTTGTAAAACCTGCCAATTGAACTTAAACTTATTTGTTTCCGAAACATATACTCCGAATGTTTTACATCAAGTTTGGATTTTATAATTAAACAATATTCTCTTGTGTGCACTTTTGTCCACAGCATACAAGTTCAAATTCAGGTGAACTTTGCAGCATGAAATTGTTTGTTTATGTAGATGGCTGATAAGCAGCTGTAACTATTGCTTAAGTGGCACCCTGCTGCCAAACAGTAGCCAAACTGTTTGATGTTAGAGATTTTACAAGCTGTATATGAGCTTTTTGTTTTCTTATGCTATTATAAGCTAGTTAACAAATAACTGTAACAATTTTATCTGATCCTTGACTCAAGTGACATTCCATAGGCAAGAGCATATAGTCTGTGCGGTAATCTGGTGGATGTTATAATCTGTACACATTTTTTATTTGTTAAAGTGTTTCGTGACTCAAAAAATTTTAAATGAGATTTTTCAAAAATTTGGTCCAAATATTAGTTTCAATTGCTGGATTTAACCGCATCGAAGGTGTATCGTTAATGCATGACTGTTCTTTAAAGTCCTTTATCGCATGGATTTATTTATATGGTGTCGACTAAAAAAATAAATCTCTACTACAATTTTCTTGTGTATAAATTTAGCCATCTCTCTCTCTCTCACACACACAAAACAGCAATGACAATGCTCTCTTATATTTACTTATTTATCTATCTTTCTACTGATTTGTTTAAACCAATCATTTGTGAAATCGGATAATTTAATCTCTATTAAATAATGATTAATTCATTGATTTAAGTTTGGGGTCACATTAATTATGCGCTGATTAGAATGCGCATTGGCTTGGCTGATCTGAGTCTTCGCTGTGAGCAATTGAGCCGCGACACGACAAAACCAACAAAGTGGCATTTGTGACAAGCAAAGATCACGTCAGCCTGGGCATTTGCCCAGTCTGATCAGAGTCCTTCGCTGTGCGCCTATAGGGTAGTTAACGGTCTAAGCTACCGCCATACCGCCAGCAAAGACTCTGATCAGAAGGCTGATTTTAGTCCGCGTAGCGCACATTGTATTTTGTTGATTTTGTCTTGTCGCGGCTGAGATATAATCGGCGCTGAACGTTATATAGTCAAGCACATCTGTAACCTTAAATTCATATTAATTGTTAAGATGTTTAAACAGATGCTTACTTTCGAGAACTTCTCTATTTTTTTACATGTGTATGACTGCTATAGGTTTATTTATTTTTCAAATAAACAGCTGAGAAATGAATGGATGACCTGCGAATTTACGTCTTTTTTATTACAGAATTTCAGTCAAACCAGTACGATGGGTGGGTGACAGTGAAAAACTGTGCGAAATGGAACCCCGTTTCCAATTGAAATGATCCCCCCTATAAGGGGCTCGAACCCGGGACCGCTAGAGCAGCAGGCCAGCGCTTAGCCTACTGAGCTACCGGAGCTCCCACAACTTAAGAGAAAATTGATTTTGCCGGACAGAATATAAGAGAAAGGCAGAGCAAACAGTTAACATCTAGTTGTCGGCGATTATAGCTCTAGCATTCAAATTAAAATGCATTGGATCTTATTACTGTTGACACAAGTCATAAATGTCTTTATCATAAACAATAAGATTCAAACTGCCAAGTGGCTTTGGGCAATTTTTCACACGTCGCCATCTGGATAAGCGAGTGTATCCGCCTAACATGTCGACAAAAGCCGAAAACACCCGGAGTTAACTTACCTGTATTTCACTAATCCCCTTAGCTGAGAATGCCATTAGGGACCGATGAGATTTTCTCCATATGATCAGAATCAGACCCCACAAAGAGTATCAAAATCAGACCCCACAAACAGAATCAAATGGATCAAATATTGTATTGAGACGGGTGACAAAATATATTACAAGAAACAAGCCTTGAACTGATATTGGCCGTCTGTCTTATCTTTACATCCTCGCTAACCACCTAAATCAAGAGCTTGTTCTGAAATTCCCTGAAAGTAATTGCAAGTATCCCAATATCCCTGAAAGAGCCGTTTCAACTCTCTAAACGCCAGGGGAGGGTTTACACATGTCATTACCGTACATGAGACCAAAAAAACGCTGCCTTAATTTCTTTATTATGACGTCAGAACAGATCTAAACGTCATCATAACATATCCTTTTTAGAGGACATTCACGTGTTCCCTGGGAAAGAACAGGAATATGTTTTCTGGTCTTATATTACGAGCATGCGAGTCTAGCGGCAGTGTGGATTGGTTGGAATCATTTGCGTAGCAAAAGGTCCATTTCTATAAAGAAAGCTGGAAATTTATTTAAAAGGACAATTAACAAAATAAAAACTTGATCAATAAGTTCTACTTTCGGTGAAGATTCTTTATTCAGTCCAATACAAAGCCAGCGTCTCATTTTCTCCAAAGAAACAACCCCTACCGGAACTTCCGTGACACAATTTTCGAAGCCTTAGTCGTATGGGAGATAACAGACTAAAACAGAAATACGCGTTATACCGTAAGGCAACCAACGCTCTTTGGTTGGTTGCCATCAAGAACAGATATCAGAAGACATCTAAATACCAACACACATCCTTCAATTACACAGCCAAAAACAAATAACAGAAACATCTGGGTGGACAAGCAGCATACGGCCGGCAAATGGAAAACACAGTACTCTCCAACGTTTTTAAGACAGAGAAAGAAATATGATAGGACTAGAGAAAACCAAGATCTGTAACTGATATACCGTGGTTTATGCGCCTATACTGGGAAATAGCAACGATAAAGGCGAGAATAATGATGATATAACTAATTTTTACCATAACCATCAGCATAGATCTTGCACTATACTAAATGTATCATGCATAAGTCTGATTTTTTTTATTGGTAGTGTTGTATAAATTGTGTTTTTGCAGGTCGGTCTATAAATTTCTAGGTTTCTGTTGTGTGTGCATGGAAAGACAAAATTATCCATGGTAAGACCTTTAAACATTGGATACGTAATGTCTGCAAAGCAAAATATTTCGAACCTCTGCTTTCATGACTCTTACTTGTAGTTATAAAGATTCAGCCATAGAGATTCAAACCATAAGTACACGTATTGTATTGTACTTCACACTCTGGTTAGGTTAATTACATTAATTTGAAAATCTAAAAAATCAGCCCTTAAAATGATCAGCCCTTAAAATGCCATGGACTCGCTAAATTTGGGTTTCGACAGTGATACAGTATCGCTTCTAACAATAACGATGGTATGTTGTTATTATTCTTTTGCAATGGAATTCAAATGAGTATGCCTGGTTTACAGCTTACCCTTAAGGCTCTCCAAACTTTCCAGTCCTGAATCAGTAGGACAACTTGGATGAATCAGCACATTTTCTGTCTCTGTCTCTTCAATTCCTTTTACATCATATTCTATTCTTTTCTGAGTCGAACGTGTTTGCTTGAACTTGGCCATCAATGGCTTAAACAGCGGCATCAAACAAAAGCTAAAATAGAACCAGCAAGTTGATAACGTTGCTCAAAACGCTTAACAAAATTATCTAAATAAGTTTTGGGTAGTTAGATCTTTTGAAAACAAGGAATACACCAAAGAAAAGAAAGAAAGCAACAAAGACGGTTCATTTGAGTCTTTCATTATTAACAGATCGTTTGAAAGAAAGGACTACATCAAAGAAAAGAAAGAAAGCAGCAAAGACGGTTCAACTGAGTCTTTCATTATTAGCAATAAAGTTGTGCAACACCGACCGCGTTCCAATATTACAGGCTTACCAGAACTCTACTACATGAATTCTTTGAACCCAAAGGACCATGTGGCGGCCTTAAAAATCTTCCCATAAATCCTGATAATGAATATTTTACACTTTCTGGTCTTTTGGGAGCATAAGGCTCATTCTGAGTCAGTTTGGGAGTTGGTTTTATTGAAGCTGGAGCTGGGGTAGAATGGGCGTGAGCAGTGTTGCAACATATATTGCCGCACAGGAACCCAGTCTGCTAATTTCCTATCTTTGATTTGTTTCTTGCTTCCAGATGATCTTCAGCTGCGGAGAAAGTAAAATAGTTCTTCTGACGCAAGGAATACACAAAAAATGCAAATAGTAAAATCACTTAATTTTGTTATAGACAAATAATTGATTGTGTGCCCTAGCACCAGCTTTAGCGGAGCTCCTATAACTTATTCCAAACTTAAAATGCAAACGTCAGACAACAATCTCCTGTTTCATGGTTAAAATAAAACAGCAATCAACTGATAGGTTTCATTGGTGAAACGTAAGATAAACAAGAGATTCAAATGATCCTGAATGGCTCGCCTAGCCGAAAGTAGCAATTCCACGTTCATAAATTATAGCATACCAGTGTTAGTGTAAATTGTTTTGCAATTTGGACTGGCATTAATACAAGGATGCTTCATACCAAGTATTGTCAAAAACATTTATTAAGTTCTTAAAAGACGCTCATGACATCGGCCATGATGACAAATTTTGTAGAGCGGCGCTAATATTTTTCGGAAACTTTAAAACTTTGTAAGCACGTTTTATGCCCAGTTGGGTAACATTCTTTTCAGTCTTTGATAAGAAAAAGACAATAAAAGTTTTTCTCAATGTAGGCAACATTGACCCAAATTAATATTTGAGCGAAAACTTCATAGTTAAGTTAAGATACATTGATCCGATGCTTACCGAGTTTGGCCATAATTTTACGATGTCGACAGATGCGCTCTATTGTTGATAAGCATTTACATGGCACTCATTTACAGTCATTACACGCGAATGTTTTCGTAAGTTTAAGCGGAGATATAACGGAAAATATTTTATCATATGACGTCGCTGTTAAAGTGTAAAACATCGTGTTCTAAAATTCGTATGACCATATGTGTATTATCATTTTTGCGCGTTCGTGTAACGTCACTGACAACGTCCGTCTCAACAATGTGTTTTCTTTTATCCCCCGCCGAAGGCGAAGGGATATAGTTTTGTCCATGTCCGTCCGTCTTTCCGTCCGTCCTTCCGTTCGACCGTCCGTCCGGAGCCATGTCTAAGTAACCATTGGACAGAATTTCATGAAACTTAAAAATAAATGTATATCCTATAAGGCACTAATGCGCGTGAAGTTTCGTCCCACTGGCTTCATAATGTATGAGTTATTGCCCTTGAATTGTTTTCAAAATTATATAATGAGCCATAACTAAGTAACAGAATTTCATGAAACTTAAAAGAAATGTGTTTCACCATTAAGCAATTGTGCACATAAAATTTTGTCAGAATGACATCAGTAGTGCATGAGTTATTGACCTTGAATCAATTTAAAATCAACACATTTAGTAATACCTAAGTAATCAATGAATGGAATTCTATGAAACTTACTCTAAATGCGTATTATCATAACAGGGTGATGCATCTTAAGTTTTGGTTGACTTGCTGCAGTAATGCATGAGTTAATGCCCCTGAATTTCTTTAAAATGACAAATTGAGTCATAACTAAATAACCAATGAACGGCATTTCACGATTGAGTCATAACTAAATAACAAATGAACGGCATTTCACGAAACTTAAAACAATAATTCATCATTATAACATGAAAGTGCACGTCAGGTTTTGTTATGATAGCATCAGTAATGCATGGAATACTGCCCTTGATTTGGTTTGAAATACATTTATTAGCCATAACTAAGTTGCCAATGAACAAAATTTCTTGAAACTGTATATAAATATATATAATCACACGAGAGGATGCTGAAGCAAGTTCTTTAGAATGGCCTCATTTATACGTGGGATATTGCCCCCTTCATTTTAAGTCCACAGTTTCAGTCTGTCTAAGTAACCAGTGAACGAAATTTTATCAAACTGAAAATAAGCATAAACAAATTAGCCATTTCGGCGGGGGGGGGGGTATAAATTCTATTGAAAATGTTGACGACGGACGGACGCCGAAGGCTACCATCCTATAAGCTCCCCGGAGCCTTCGGCTCAGGGGAGCTAAAAATATAAATACAACTTTAGTGGGATACGAACCTGTAACTCTAAGAATAAGATATGAAGGTCTTATCCATTACATGTACACGGTTTAATAGTAATGTACATACTGAACTCGCTTTTACCTGTTCGTGATCAGACTCCGTGAGTTTATTCACGGAGGCGAACGGAATATTCATTAATGCCAGGTCAATACTTTTCAACAATACATGTGCATCAGAGCAAAATATCTGTCTCAAACTTTGAACACGTTGATGCTCACTTAAGCAGAAGCACTTTCCTTCGAGACTATGAGGCACTGATGCAAGAATACTTCATACCAATTTAGTCAAAGTACATCCCGCAGTTCATGAGAAGTCGATTAAATTTGTCACAATATTGGCAATTTTGGCCATCTGGTAAATTGAAGCAGATGGATTTTGAGGGGGTTGGTGCACGGATGTTTATTATCAAATTTGGTCAAAATCCATCCCCGAAGTTCATGATAAGTCGTTTTCACGATGTCGGTCACCATTATCTACTTGTGCATCGTAGAGGATTTCATCATCTTTTTTTTTTCTTTTTTTTCTATTTAAAATTTGGAAATGCAAGCATTTTTCATACAAGAATTTGTCGAAGTCCATCTAGTCAGTCATGGGAGGACGCAGTTGAATTATTTGAGGCCATTTTTTTCTACCTGTGAATCGTAGTCCTTATCTTACTGATGCAAGGAAGCCGTTCATAAAAAAAAAACTTGTTCCAGATTTTTTGCGATGTCAGCCATTTGACCTACTTGCGCATTGGAGAAAAACATTTTCCCCAGATATGACATACTTTGATGAAAGGAAGCACCATACAAAGTCGGTACCAAATCCAGTCAGCTGTTCATAAGGGGTCGTTTAAAAAGTGTCAAAATGTCGGACAGTATGACCTTTTCGCGCTCTGACGCGGAAATATTTACCCAAACTTGAGAGACACTGATGCATGATTTTTTTGACATAATTGTGCGTTAATTCCCTCAAAGTTAAAAAATATTCAAGCAACGAGTTCCATTTTTTCGCCGAATGTGCTTACCAAGAAGTGTTTGATGCTGTATTTACTAGGTTCTATTATACACCGGAATACTAATTGAATGTTTTGAACGGCTAGGAAGATAGCTGATTCCGCTTATTTGCATCTACAGAGCTCACTGGGTATATAAAGTATATAAAATATCATTAAGTTAAAGTTTTCTAGGAATAGCTTTTACTTTGTAAACTCAGTTTTAATTGTAACTCCATATTTCTCCTACTCGTTATAGAAATTGAAGAGGGACTTCGCAAATATTTTTAGCCAATCGAAATGTCGCTTAATTCAGTTTAGCGAACAAATCCAATTTATATTTAACAATTTAATTTAACATTTTCTTTACCAGAAATTCTTTTTCGCACATTCTATATAAATCACTATTATAGAAATTATACAGCTAACGACCCGAGCAGAAAATGTTTCATTAACAGGTGCCTACACTACTTGCCTCCATTCTCTAGGACATGATTTCACTTTGTAAAATAAGACTGTTGATTATAACCCGTGATACTAGCAGTATTGCATCGTATGTCTCTATCCACGAAGACTAGATGGTACCGTATTGGTAGCCTTTGTCAGTAGGCCAAGCTAGTTATTAGGTAGTTGATAAAATAACTATTATCATGAACAATCACGGCTAGCAAGTACAGGGAAGGGATAGGACAGGCCGTACCTAAAGGGAGATCTAATGCGGGGTTCACAGCAAAGGTTTTATCTGACGTGGATAAGACTTTAGGGGTGGGGTTTGATCTGACCCGTTCTTTTGGAGTAACAAACCTTCATCTGTTCAACAATCCAACTCGTGTGGCTGAATCTGTCTCAGTATTTCTCAGCAATTCTCATCGTTATCACCATCTGAAGAGGATGATACTTTTTCGGAGTTTATGACTTATTCTATTGGCTATACAGCCCTTAATCTTGCGGTCGTTATTGCTTCCATTTTCAGTTGATTTATATAATTTTAAATTACACAGTTCCTTGATGAGACTATTAACGAAAATGAACTGTTCCGGTTTGTCGTAAAAGTCTCCTTTCTTCTTTCGGTGTCTAGGCTTGGTTGTGTTTCTCGAATGTAGAGCTTCTTGGCTATCTTCATTTATATGTTTTCGTCTGAAATGGCTCATATATTTGGTCATAACTGAATCCTTTCTGCAAGCGTAAAAGTCTTTGATCAGGACAGTGAGAAACAATAGTGCCCAAACCTCAGCAGATATGGTATTTTTGCACAAGTATATCAAAGAATGAAAATGAATTTTATAATCTGCAAAGCTTCAATTTAGTAGTCATAAATGACATCATTGCATACAATTAAGGTTGCGCCTGCGCCTGATGGAGTGACATTATGATATATAACATTGGTGAAATTCCATCCAGTCAGTCAGTAAAAGTATGCATTTCAAGACTATCATGATTTTGGTCACTTTAGCCTACTTGTGCATCGAAGCAGAAGATTTTAAAGACATTGATAAGAGGATACTCCACACCAAGTTTGTTCAAAATCAAATCAGACATTCACGAGAAGAAATCGTTTAAACAGTTTACGAACGGATAAAGACCACCAAACGAACTTTGGTCACAGAGTGATCGCAACTGACTTCGTTGCGATCACTACAAAGGAAGTGGCCCTTTTGGGCTAAATCGCTTCCCTGTGCTTATAAATATTGAAAAAAACCAACAACATTGTCTGACCAGTCTGTTATGAATCAAGAGATCACAGGAATTTGCCGTACTCCTTCGTTTATGTGCATTTGGTTGTAGTAAGTATGTAAGTATGTATAAACGAAAACGCGAAGTTTGTATTGTATTAAATAACTTTTTATTGCTTGAGCTTTTTTGTTTGCGCGCAAAGATTAGGACAAGTTGAATTTACATGCCAGTTAAGGATCAGTTTATATTCATATATTTCTTTGTTTCTCTTGTACTTTAGACCTGTTATAGACCTCCATTGTTATTTATGCCATTTCTCTGGTAGTTTTTAAAGGCCCCATTGCTCCATCAGCATGAAAAGTTTTATTGTGAGGTATCCCTGCAGCCTTCTCGCCATAGTTTCGTCATTGTAAATGACAACGATTAGCCCACTTTAAACCAATAAAACATCATAGAGTTTTTACATAAAAAGGGGTTCGAAAATTGATCTGTGTCATTTTAGTTGCCAACTAAAATGACCAACTTTCGATTTCACAAACAATGAAGAAATGATAAAAATACAATGTACAGCGGTGGAGTCCCATTCACTGTACCGCTTTTGTTTATATTGCATCGCTCTATGGGAAATCAGAAAAGGAAACCTATATTTTGTAGAACGAATTGTCGTCTTTCTAAAACACGTTCCCGATACTTTTTGCCAGGTATATGGATCAATTAACCACATCGTCCCATATTTTATCACCAAACGTAAAAATAGAAGCGCTTTTCATAATGATTTGCGTTTAGACGTTTAACCACTTATAGGACTATGGAGACTTTAAGAGGCACCGTTTTTGGGACCTATATTTTCGGTAAGCGCGGTAAATCAGGTGATTAAATGCTTGTATTTCTGATGAATTCAGTAATACACGTAACACGGAATTTCGGGTTTTTGACCTAATCTTTCTTCTTGCTTAATATAAGAGTGGTGAATAGTTAGTCGGTGTATCGCCCTGAAAGAATTCTATGAGAGAAGACCTGCAGTTTCCGACTTTGAGCATACCGTGTTGGCGTATATTGTTGAGAAGTCGACAAACGTCTGAGCTACACTGCCAACTCGTTAAAGGGCTATACCGGCAGTCTGTTATTTCCTGATGATTATTAATTTCCATGCTGTAGAGCTGCCCTAGGAGATTATCAACTCCATGTGATCATATCATTTGATCCAGCTGGAGTCAACAAGAAGACACATAAATTTGTGTCAAGGCTATTCATTTTTTGTGACGGTGTCACAACGGAATATTCTATTAGTGTTCGCAAGCCATATGACCTCCGGAGGAATTGGATAAGTTGAAAGACGTTCCTATAGATAGAATCTTTTTGGAGACACTGCGGACACTGTCATTTTTCACGGCGTAGCTTCGAACTTTTTATAGCTCTTTTCCTGTTTCCACTATAAACCTTGTAGTGGCGGATGAGCTCAAATTTCAGAGGTATTGCTCACTTAAGTTTAAGTGAGCAGTTCTTTTGATTGTGAACTGGATCGCCACTATAGAACTCAGTTGGAGCATTTTTGTCTCATCATTGTATGTTCTATGTTTTATGTTGTACATATTGATGTAATATGAAAGCTTAAATTCTTGTTGTGATTGTGGTTGTCAACATAGAGGAGGTCTTAGCATACTAAGAGTCCATCAGCTTTCCTGGCTGCGCCTTTGCCTCCGTTGTGCGTCTTTGATAGTCGTTGCCGTCTTCCTGTGGTGAACTGACCGAAGAAAAATTGTATAACTCCTAACACTCGACACACGAACCGAGGGTATGAGATCGTGACAATGATGTTAGAAGTGGGATATGCTTCCGGTAGAAGGATCAGCGTCCGGATAAAGTCATTCCTTTAAATTTAATTTCACATTATATAAGCGGGCTTTTTCCAAATGATGATGTGAGTTGGTCCATGCACTGGTTTCGTTTTTAGAGCCATAAAGCGTCTATCTGATGGAGAAAACTAAGAAGGTTTATGGTTTCTTGATCAGGGATTCCGATTATTTAATTTAAGTTTCACAAGTGAAAGTTTCTGACTAAGTTAGAGAGCACGTTTATCGCAACTTGTGATCAAATAACTGAAGAAATCGGTGTTCCATAACCAGGGCCCGTTAGGCCTGTTGTATTGGGAGAAAGCTGCTTATCAAGAATAACATTATAAACTCTCTCATATATATTTTCCTCAGTTGTATATAAACTTAAGGGGAATATTTGCTGCAATGTCTCTATTTTTACCTGCTTTTTCGAAGAAAAGCGTTGGGACATAGTATTTGGCCTCTTCTGGGTCCGTCCCTCCTTGACAAAAGATAGTTTGTGTGCAAAACTCCTCCTACAGATTCTCAAAATCATTCAAAAACTTCGCAGGCCCTCTTCATGGTCTATAAAAGTGCATGTGACGTTGGGTTTATGGTCAGATAACTATTACGACTTTTTTCGCTTTGAAAACTTAGTATTTTTTTGCATTCAGAGGAACAATTGAGTACGTACCTTACATGCGCAAATTATCCCACGGCTTTTCCTCAATCTTTTAGAAACTTATAAGCTTCTTCAACATGGTCTATACATATGCATGTGCCTGTGGGGTAATAGCCGGATATTTCTATCACAAATTTTAATAAGAATTTAATAATTTTTCAGAGTCAGAAACTATCAAAGTGCATAGACTGTGGGTAGCGTGTGTGCGCAACTCCTCATAGAGTTTTGCATTGTTCCTTTTTTATACTTTGGAAGAGCTTAAATAAATTATGAATCGTGCAGAGGTCAATACAGCTGTAATTTAATTTGTATCGTTCGAATTAAGTATTGCAGTTTTCACATTTCTTCTTTACCTGACTGATAATTTCTGCAAATTTACATCTTTTTCCCAAAAATAATTGCAACTTTCGTTTATATATATCTACAGCTCGTTTTTTTTTCAACTTATCTTTGTCAATTTGATATAGTTACTAGTTTTCCTGTCGCTAAAACTTATAAGTTTCAATACAACGAGACGCCATGTTGTCTTTGCAAGAGACGTGTACGTATGCGAAATGGCGTCATGAAAACCATGACAGAAACAATGACGCTGCATCAAACATAGTGCGCACGGACACTAAAGTGATTTCCCTTTAATTTTAGAATTACATCCCTTTGCTAAAATTTTACAGACTATTCTTATACGTTCAAGGGTTTGGCTGATTGTCAGGGCTATAGACTCGCCCGAGGATACTGACTGAGGCTAGACCGGGCGTTTATTGTCCAGCTTAAGGAGCGCTTGTTCACAATGTATTCTAACTTACCTCATATTTTTATCAAAGAAAAAAATGCATAATTAATCGAGCGGGCTATCTGAGGGATACTATTTACATAAGATTTGGCACTAAGTTATACAGATATTTGTCGGTAATGCAATGGGTACTAAATGAGCTCTTATTGTAGCTAATTTGCTTTAGTCTATCTCTGATGATCTACAATCTTAAATGACTATGATAAAGCATTTAATTCATCTTCTACGTACCAGGACAATCTTCTATATATTGACAACTTTAAAGGATTGGTGAGTCTAGTTGATCCGACCGAAGTGCACTAAAACATAGCTAAAACCTCTGGTCCGAAGCTCCATTTGAAAATTTGCATTCATCTATTTGTATACCAATTTGTTTTGTTCAAAATGTATGGTAATTTGGGTCACCTTGATTTTTACATAGGTTATTGCCTTGTTCCCCGTTTTATATTAAATGGTTTACGTTTTCAGCTTATTCGGTTTGCAAGAATATGAAGTCTTTGAACAGAGGCAATGTTCGTTTAACTACCAAACGTCTCCAACTAGTTCGTCGATTCCATCAAAATTTTACCGCCCATATTGTAAATTGGTTTCAAAAGTCAGTGTCGGACTGGAAACACTTTGGCATCAAGGTATGTCGAAAAATGAATTTTATGCTGACTTAGAATACAATTTCTAAAACAAGAGGGCCATGGTGGCCCTGAATCGCTCACCTGAACATTAATCAGTTCACTGGCTCTGGTAAAGATTTATAAGAGTTTAAACCATACATGGGAATGGCGGCCACCTTGGTCATGTGACCAAGATCATTTGAAGAACTTTCAATCATTTGACCCATGCAGGCTCCATATGAAATTTGAGTTCAGTCTACCCAGTGGTTTCAGAGATGTATGAAAATGTTTATGGATGGATGACAGAGGTAGCTAACACCAATACTGTAATGCTCAGGTGAGCTATAAATGGCAGAGTCGCTTCCCCGAAACGTACCTGTTCATGTTGAGTTCTTTTGATGGATCTAAATAAGACTGAACTGGGCGAGCACAGATGATAGAATGGTAGCATCATTACCTCACTGTGGTGAAATAAATGTTTTCCAAGGAGTTTGTGGCTGGCATCATTGCAATGTTAGTTCTAATTCTTGCAGCATAACTTTATTTTGATTTGACCTAGTGACCTAGGTTTTGACGAACAAGACTCAGTTTCAAACTTGACCTAGATTTTATGGAGATAAACATTCTGACATGGTTTCATGAAGATTGGATCAAAACTTTGCCCTCTAGGGTGTACACAAAGTTTTTCTAAGATTTGACCTAGTGACCTAGTTTTTGACCCGACATGACCCAGTTTCAAACTTGGCCTAGATATGGTGAGTATTAACATTCTGACAAAGTTTTGTGAAGATTGGATCATAACTGTGCCCTCTAGGGCGTACACAAATCGTTCTTATATTTGACCTAGTGACCTAGATTTTGACCCGATATAACCTACTTTCAAATCCATCCTAGATATTGTGATGATAAACATTCTGACAAAGTTTCAAAAAGATTGAATCAAAACTGTGCCCTCTAGAGCGTACACAATGTTTTTCTAAGATTTGACCTAGTGACCTGGTTTCACACCTGGCCTAGATATTGTGACGATAAACATTCTGACGAAGTTTCATTAGGTTTGAATTAAAACTGTGACCTCTAGAGCTTACACAAGGGTTTTTATGCCCCCGCCACGAAGTGGAGAGGGGCATATAGTTTTGCCTTTGTCCGTACGTACGTCCGTCCATACGTACATCCGTCGCACTTTGTAGTGCTGTTCTTGTGTCCGCAGCTCCTCCCACAGTATTTGACGCAGGGAGTTGAAACTTGCAACATAGTTCAGACATGCATTGAACATGTGCATAAGGGAAACAGAACTTTGATTTAGGACTTAATTGCAGAATTATGTCCCCTTGAATAACATACATATTTTGACCATATTTCACATTTGTAGTACTGTTCTTGTCTCCGCAACTCCTCCTACAGTATTTGATGCAGGGAGTTGAAACTTGCAACACAGTTCAGACATGCATTGGACATATGCAAAAAGGAAGCAGAATATTGATTTAGATCTTTATTGCAGAATTATGTCCCCTTGAACAACATACATATTTTGACCATATTTCACATATGTAGTACTGTTTGTGTCTCCACAACTCCTTCTACAGTATTTGATGCAGGGAGTTGAAACTTGCAAAACAGTTCAGACATGTATCGAGCATATGCATAAAGGAAACGAAACGTTTATCCATGTCATTATGGCAGAATTATATTCCCTTGAATGACATACATATTTTAACTGTATTTCACACTTTGTAGGACTGTTCTTGTCTCTGCAACGCCTCCAATAGTATTTGGTGTTGGGATTTGGAACTTGCAACACAGTTCAGACATGCATTGAACATATGCATAAAGGAAACAGAACTTTGATTTAGATATTTATTGCAGAATTATGTCCCGTTGAATGACATACATATTTTACCATATTTCCATGGCTCATATACAAGCTCACCTTTTGTCATGGCCTCATTTATCGACCGATTTTGGTATTACTTCACAGCTATATTTAGTATGACAATACCTCGAACATGTTTGCGTTTCAGCTTGGTAGGATCAAGGTCAAGGTCACAGTTGCTATTTTTAGAAAAACTTGGGCATCGCTCTAGCGCTTTTATTTATGGATGGATTTTGATATAACTTCACATAAATATTAAGTATAATATTATCTTGAATAAATTACCGTTTCAGCTTAGAGATTCAAGGTCAGTGTCACAGTTGCTATTTTAGAAAAAACTGTATCATCCCTCTAGCCCCTTTATTTATTGACAATTTTGATGTAACGTCACCCATATGTTTAGTGTGACAATATCTTGGACAAGTTCGCGATCCAGAATTTGAGGGTCAATGTCAGATTTGCTTTTTTATAGAAAATATGTTGCCATCTCTCTGGAATGATTTTGACAGAACTTGACACAAATATTTAGCATGACAATATCTGGGCGAATTCATGTTTCAGCAATGTAGGTCCCAGGTCAAGGTCACATATGCTATTATAGGTACATGTAAATCTTTGTCATGGCTCTAGCGCCTTTATTTGTTAACTCATTTTGATTTAACTTCACACAAATATATGTATAGCAATATCTTGAACAAGTTCACCTTTCAGGGTTGTAGATCCAAGGTCAAGGTTACAGTTGCTATTTATAGAAAAAAAAATTATCATCCCTTTAGCACCTTTATTTATTGACAGATTTTGATGTAACTTCACACAAATATGTTTTAACACATTACTCATATAGTGAGGCATATGGCGGGGGCATTCATCACCTTTAGAGATTGTCTAGTTTTATAATATTTGACCTTGTGACCTAGTTTTTGTCCCGACATGACCCAGTTTCAAACTTGGCCTGGATATTGTAAGAATAAACATTCTGAAAAGTTTCATAAAAATTAGATCAAACTGTGCCCTCTATAGCGTACACAAGGTAATTCTTATATTTGACCCTGTGACCTTATTTCTGACCCGACATGACCCAGTTTCAAACCTTACATAGATTTTAAAAATATAAACATCCTGACAGAGGCTCATGAAGATTGGACCGAAACTGTGGCCTCTAGGGTGTACACAATGTTTTTCTAAGATTTGATCTAGTGACCTAGTTTTTGACCCGACATGACCCAGTTTCAAACTTTGCCTGGATATTGTTAGGGTAAAGATTCTGACAAAGTATTATGAAGATTGGATCCAAACTGTGCTCTCTATAGCGTACACAAGCTCGTTCTTAAATTTGACCTTGTGACCTACTTTTTGACCCGACATGACCTACTTTCAAATTTTTCTAGATATTGTGACGATAAAAATTCTGACAAAGCTTCAAAATAATTGGATCAAAACTGTAGCCTCTAGAGCGTACACAATGTTTTCCTAAGATTTAACCTTGTGACCTGGCTTTTGACCCGACATGACCCAGTTTCAAACTTTTTCTAGATATTGTGAGGATAAACATTCTGACAAAGTTTCATGAAGTTTGAATCAAAACTGTGACCTCTAGAGCGTACACGAGGTTTTTCTAATATTTTATCTGGTGACTTATTTTTGGACTCGACATGACCCAGTTTCAAACTTGGCCTAGATTTTTTAAAATCTAACATTCTGACAAAGTTTCATAAAGATTGGGTCAAAACAGTGCCCGCTAGAGTGTACACAAGCTAAAGTTGACGGACGGACGTCCGGACGTACGACGGACATCAGGGTATCCCAAATGCTCACCCTGAGGTGAGCAAAAAAGAACTGATTCTTCTGATCGGTTCAGCAGAAATATCACACTTATCTTTCAAATGCACTGGCTATAAACATAAATGTATTGCTACAGTATGCATGATTAGTGATTAACCAAATCATGGCGAATAACATGACCCCCCTTTTGATTGCAAACTGGCGGATCGGGCGACAATGTTTGATCTGAGATAAAGCATTTTATTTATGCCGGTCAGAACATGCGGTTTTCCGTCCGCAGCTTGGCCCACCTGGGTGATATTCTTCTGCTCCAGTAGTTCAGTGGTTGTGTTTAACAACCACGGATCTGTAGGTTTCGCAGCACGTAGTTTTTGAGAGTTTCTGAGAAGTCCAAATCATTGCTTTATCATAGTTTCTACCCGTTATTTATTTGTTTCCCGCATTGAATCATTGATGAGTTAGAAAACCTTTACGCGCGTCGAGTAATTAACAAAATGTTTCGAACCAT
This sequence comes from Ctena decussata, assembly GCA_963989385.1. Lineage (NCBI taxonomy): Eukaryota > Metazoa > Mollusca > Bivalvia > Lucinida > Lucinidae > Ctena > Ctena decussata. Next base: position 24,558,828 of record OZ022502.1, read on the forward strand.
TGCAGAAGCTGTGGACGAGAGTTGGTATGGTAATTCTGTTGTGGTTTCTCACTATAACTTGAATGTTATGATTGAGCATATCAACAATTTCGTTCACCTATTATGTGAGTGACAATTATAAGTTAAGCTGAGATAGCTGAATAACCACCTGTCAAGAAAATAGCTTTTAGTTCGATTTCCCATGCGTTACTTTCGTGGACTGATGTACAGCATTCAAAGTATCCTTATTTCGTTACTATATAAAAGCCACCTGCAGTTAAACAATAATATAACCTACCATGGTTGTCTCCATATCAAAGCAAGTACAATCAATATAACCCACAAGATGATCACTGCTGAATTCAATACCATCGTGACAATCGAAAGTCTAATTGCGACAGGGCTATCCTCTAATGGCTTCTTTGTTAAAGACAAAATATTTACTGAAAAATAACGAAAGTGCATTAGTCGGTAGACCTTCCCTCAGGAAAGTTCCAGGTTATAAAACAAAAAATGCATGTATGTATACGCTCTGTTAATGATATATTGATATGAAAAGATAATCATTAACAGTATACAATTTGTTTTTATCTAAGCGCTTTCGCCTTGCAGCTTCTTCAGACGTATAATCAATTCATTTAAAAAAAGTAAAGGTAGAAACAAGAAACAAACATATTTACAATTTGAAAAAGGCTAGGAAAGGGCACGCACAAAGCGCCGGTCGGCACTTGCAAACTTTTTAGGGATGTGTTACACTGCAAAATTATTCGAAAAGTTTGAACTCAGTTATTTCTGGGTCCAACTTGTGAATGTCTGGTGCGTTTTCTAAGTGAGCAAGAGTTTTGCTAGATGTTTGCAGTATATTTGGTATACTGTAACCTCTCCAACTATATACATGCTGTATAACATTAATGCGCCCTTGCCCCTTCCTTCCGTCGGGGTGTAACCTTTGGCGGGGGACTTTCGGGACAGTGACTTTATGAGAACTCCCTTCCAATCTCCCTCCACCCCGACGCCGGTTTAGAAATGGTTCACGCTTTGGAAAAATTAGAAGGAGAAAAACGGAAACAAATTATTAAACATTATAATGAACGTAGGATATGACTTTTAAAAAGAAGAACTCATCACGATCACCAATCGCATGCCGCTACCAATAATAATTCGATAATGTTCCGATAACAATGTTGTCCAGGAGTTTATTGTGTGTGTGTGTGTGTGTGTGTGTGTGTGTGTGTGTGTTTTCTTGGAAATATTTCCTTGTCAAGTATGTGTCCAAAGTCATCCGACTTAGTTCCATCACAGGTTAAGCCAATTATACAATTATAAAACAGTTGTTTGATACTTTCCCTGCAAAAGTTACCTTCTGCAAAAAGTTACCTTCTTTGTCTGCGTACACAAGTGTTGTAGGATTCATCTTTAATGTACTAGTTCTCCTTGCCATTGGAGCCGTTCCATTCACGATACTCATTTTTGATGAACTTTGGCCAGTACATGTTATCTTTAAAGAGCCTGTGGAAAAAAAGAGACATTGTAGTGTGTGTGTGTGTGTGTGTGTGTGTGTGTGGGTGTGTGTGTGTGTGTGTGTGTGTTTTGCTTGCAATTGACAAAAATGTCAGTTTTAAAGAGAATTGTATATCTGAAATAAAATGTAGCTAAAATCGAAAACTAAGAAAATTCGCTCTCCCGAAATCCGAGATATTATTGTGAAACAATAAAGTATATTCTCCTGCAGGTATACCCGTTGATTGCAGATGCTTTACAGTACTTTAATTATATATGCACTTGGTGTGTACTGAAAATGACTAGTAAGATAAACACTATTTTAAAATATGGCTCTTTCGGCTATTTCGACATCATTAGTACTAGGTACTATGTTGCCAGACGTTTGCATAGCTTTCAAAACACATAAAATTACTTCAAAGCGTACTACCTAGCCAAATTCTCTGACAATACTGTCGAAAACATTTACGGCTTTGTTTTACACCTTTGCGATGGTGGCCATAGCCCTGTCGAAGATGTATTATTATGAAACTCACTTTTTCAGTTCTGCAAAACTTGAATAGAAAAACAAAACACTTTTGATTTAGATTTTTCTAGATGCCTCACTTAAAACGGTAAATTTTTTTATTATCTAAAAGGCCGGGGGGGGGGGGGGGGGTGGGGGTGGACTATAAAAGAGGATTATCTCATCATTGCTATTTAGCTAGTATGTGTTCCTTTGACTTTCCATGGCAAGCCATTGCGGGGTTACTGATAATGCTTTATTAGCCGAAACCACGTAGTCTGACCCACCTTTTTTCTTATGAATGCTTTCGTTGCTCTTAAAAGCAATTGTATGAAAGGAACTTATATATGATTTTCATTTGCCATCATCAATTACTCAGAGAAACCAGTCAGGTGGTCAGTGTCTCAACTCGAGCTTAACATCCCAACAACATTTAGGCCAAACATACGGAGACGGAGACCTTGCTTTAAAGTCTCATCCCAAAGGACCTGAGGAGAGGTAGATCGACTTTGTGACTCCTGAATTGGAAGCCTAGCACGTAAGCCACTAGACCATCGCAATTTTACCAACCAGATAATTTACAAACCTAATCCCAATGTTCTCATTTCTAAAGTTCTAAATTTAGTAAATCAAAAGAATAAAAGATGTAAATACACAGATATTCATTCTAGGTTACCCGGGAATTTAATTAGTTGTCAACACCAATACTTGAACTCCCGACAGTAGTACTACTGACTTAATATTTCCAAGGTTGTTTTTTCTGTAGCAGGCGTCTTTGTTTGGCTTATTGTGTCTTATTGCAAATTTGCTGTTTCATTTTGTCATAATGCGTTTCACATTTCTTCTTCTGTTTGGTGTCTTGGGTGGGAACTGTCTTGTGATTTATGCATTTTAGCTCACCTCGTCGTACGTCCGTCCGGACGTCCGTCCGTCCGGACGTCCGTCAACTTTTGCTTGTGTACACTCTAGCGGGCACAGTTTCGATCCGATCTTTATGAAACTTTGTCAGTATGTTAGTCTTTATAAAATCTAGGCCAAGTTCGAAACTGGGTCATGTCGGGTCAAAAACTAGGTCACTAGGTCAAATCTTAGAAAAACCTTGTGTACGCTCTAGAGGGCACAGTTTTCATCCAAAGTTCATGAAACTTTGTCAGAATGTTTATCCTCATAATTTCTAGGATAAGTTCGAAACTGGGTTACGTCGGATCAAAACCTAGGTCACTAGGTCAAATCATAGGAAAACCTTGTGTACGCTCTAGAGGACACAGTTTTGATCCAATCTTTATGAAACTTTGTCAGAATGTTTACCTTTAATAACTCTAGGCCAAGTTCGAAACTGGGTCATGTCGAGTCAAAAACTAGGTCACTAGGTCAAATCTTAGAAAAACCTTGTGTACGCTTTAGAAGGCACAGTTTTGATCCAAAGTTCATGAAACTTAATCAGAAAGTTTATTCTTATAATATCTAGGACAAGTTTGAAACTGGGTCACGTCGGGTCAAAAACTAGGTCACTAGGTCAAATCATAGAAAAACCTTGTGTTTGCTCTAGAGGACACAGTTTTGATCCAATCTTTATGAATTATTGTCAGAATGCTTTATCTTAATAAACTCTAGGCCAAGTTCGAAACTGGGTCATGTTGGGTCAAAAACTAGGTCACTAGGTCAAATCTTAGAAAAACCTTGTGTACACTCTAGAAGGCACAGTTTTGATCCAAAGTTCATGAAACTTTGTCAGAATGTTTATCCTCATAATTTGTAGGATGAGTTTGAAACTGGGTCATGTCGGGTCAAAAACAAGGTCACTAGGTCAAATCATAGAAAAAACTTGTGTACGCTCTAGAGGACGCAGTTTTGATCTAATCTTTATGAAACTTTGTCAGAATGTTTCCTTCCATATACTCTCGGCCAAGTTTGAAAGAAGGTCATGGCGGGTCAAAAACTAGTTCACTAGGTCAAATCTTAGAAAAACCTTGTGTAAGCTCTAGAAGGCACAGTTGTGATCCAAAGTTCATGAAACTTTGTCAGAATGTTTATCCTCATAATATATAGGATAAGTTTGAAACTGGGTCATGTCGGGTCAAAAACTTGGTCACTAAGTCAAATCTTAGAAAAACCTTGTATACGGTCTAGAAGGCACAGTTTTCATCCAAAGTTCATGAAACTTTGTCAGAATGTTAATCCTCATAATATCTAGGATAAGCTTGAAACTGGGTCATGTCGGTCAAAAACTAGGTCACTAGGTCAAATCATAGAAAAAACTTGTGTATGCTCTAGAGGACACAGTTTTGATCCAATCTTTATGAAACATTGTCAGAATGTTTACCTCCATAAACTCTAGGAAGAGTTTGAAACTAGGTCATGTCGAGTCAAAAACTAGGTCACTAGGTCAAATCATAGAAAAAACTTTGTGTACGCTCTAGAAGGCACAGTTTTGATCCAAAGTTCATGAAACTGTGTCAGAATGTTTATCCTCATAATATGTAAGACAAGTTTGAAACTGGGTCATGTCTGGTTGAAAACTAGGTCACTAGGTGAAATCATAGAAAAACCTTGTGTACGCTCTAGAGGACACAGTTTTGGTCTAATCTTTATGAAACTTTGTCAGAATGTTTCCTTCCATAAACTCTCGGCCAAGTTTGGAAGTTGGTCATGTCGGGTCAAAAACTAGGTCACTAGGTCAAATCTTAGAAAAACCTAGTGTAAGCTCTAGAAGGCATAGTTGTGATCCAAAGTTCATGAAACTTTGTCAGAATGTTTATCCTCATAATATGTAGAATAAGTTTGAAACTGGGTCATGTCGGGTCAAATCCTTGGTCACTAGGTCAAATCTTAGAAAAACCTTGTGTACGCTCTAGAAGGCACAGTTTTCATCCAAAGTTCATGAAACTTTGTCAGAATGTTTATCCTCATAATATCTAGGATAAATTCGAAACTGGGTCATGTCGGGTAGAAAAAATAGGTCACTAGGTCAAATCATAGAAAAACCTTGTGTACGCTCTAGAGGACACAGTTTCGATCCAATCTTTATGAAACATTGTCAGAATGTTTATCTCTATAAACTCTCGGCCAAGTTTAAAAGTAGGTCATGTCGGGTCAAAAACTAGGTCACTAGGTCAAATCTTAGAAAAACCTTGTGTGCGCTCTAGAAGGCACAGTTGTGATTTAAAGTCATGAAACTTTGTCAGAATGTTTATCCTCATAATATGTAGGATAAGGTTGAAACTGGGTCATGTCTGGTCAAAAACTTGGTCACTAGGTCAAATCTTAGAAAAACCTTGTGTACGCTTTAGAAGGCACAGTTTTCATCCAAAGTTCATGAATCTTTGTCAGAATGTTTATCCTCATAATATCTAGAAAATTTTTGAAACTGGGTTATGTCGGGTCAAAAACTAGGTCACTAGGTCAAATCATAGAAAAACCTTGTGTATGCTCTAGAGGACACAGTTTTTATCCAATCTTTATGAAACATTGTCAGAATGTTTATCTATATAAACTCTAGGCCAAATTTGGAACTGGGTCATGTCGATTCAAAAACTAGGTCACTAGGTCAAATCTTAGAAAAACCTTGTGTACGCTCTAGAAGGTACAGTTTTGATCCAAAGTTCATGAAACTTTGTCAGAATGTTTATCCTCATAATATGTAGGCCAAGTTTTAAACTGGGTCATGTCGGGTCGAAAACTAGGTCACTAGGTCAAATCATAGAAAAACCTTGTGTACGCTCTAGAGAACACAGTTTTGATCCAATCTTTATGAAACTTTGTCAGAATGTTTACTTCCATAAACTCTCGGCCAAGTTTGAAAGTTGGCCATGTCGGGTCAAAAACTAGGTCACTAGGTCAAATCTTAGAAAAACCTTGTGTAAGCTCTAGAGGGCACAGTTGTGATCCAAAATTCATGAAACTTTGTCAGAATGTTTATCCTCATGATATGTAGAATAAGTTTGAAACTGGGTCATGTCGGGTTAAAAACTTGGTCACTAGGTCAAATCTTAGAAAAACCTTGTGTACGCTTTAGAAGGCACAGTTTTCATCCAAAGTTCATGAAACTTTGTCAGAATGTTTATCCTTATAATATCTAAAATAAATTCGAAACTGGGTCATGTGGAGTCAAAAACTAGGTCACTAGGTCAAATCATAGAAAAACCTTGTGTATGCTCTAGAGATCACAGTTTTGATCCAATCTTTATGAAACATTGTCAGAATGTTTATCTCCATAAACTCTAGGCCAAGTTTGAAACTGGGTCATGTCGATTCAAAAACTAGGTCACTAGGTCAAATCAAAGAAAAACCTTGTGTGCGCTCTAGAAGGCACAGTTTTAATTCAAAGTTCATGAGACTTTGTCAGAATGTTTATCCTCATAATATGTAGGACAAGTTTGAAACTGGGTTATGTCGGGTCGAAAACTAGGTCACTAGGTCAAATCATAGAAAAACCTTGTGTACGCTCTAGACGACAGTTTTGATCTAATCTTTATGAAACTTTGTCAGAATCTTATCTTCATAAACTCTCGGCCAAGTTTGAAAGTAGGTCATGTCGGGTCAAAAACTAGGTCACTAGGTCAAATCTTAGAAAAACCTTGTGTAAGCACTAGAAGGCATAGTTTTGATCCAATCTCCATGAAACTATGTCAAAATGTTTATTGTCTATATATCTAAGCCCCCTATGAAACTGAGTCACGTCGGTTCAAGGTCAAATCTTAGAAAAACTTTGTGTACACCCTAGAGGGCACAGTTTTGATCCAATCTTCATGAAACTTAATGAAATCTAGGTAAAGTTTGAAACTGGGTCGTGTCGGTCAAAAACTTGGTCACTAGGTCAAATTTAAGAACGACCTTGTATACGCTCCAGAGGGCACAGTTTTCATCCAATCTCAATGAAACTGTGTCAGAATGTTTATTCTTACAATATCCAGGCAAAGTTTGAAACTGGGTCATGTCGGGTCAAAAAACTAGGTCAAATGTTAGTATGGTAAAAACTCTTATAAATCTTCACCAGAGCCAGTGAACTGATTAATGCTCAGGTGAGCGATTCAGGGCCACCATGGCCCTCTTGTTTTTAGGATTTCTTCATCTATAGATTCTTATTTAGCATCGTCTACATGAATAGTTGAACAGTAAAACCTGTTTTAAAACCATCTTAGCTCATACCCATAAGCGTAAATGAGAAACTTGCATAAGCATTATCTCATGAAGTGTAAAAGAAAATCATTTAATCTTTTGTCTTATATGATCTTATATGTATTTTAAAAGTTTAAATCATTGATCTTGTTTACATTCGTCGTAAACTAGTCATTTTTTGGAACCTACAATGAAGGATTTACATAAGCAGTAATTTTTATAACTCACATACCAATACGAGTTCTTTGATTAGATGGAATATATCAAAACATCTTGAAGTATAAAAAAACGACTGGACGTCAACGCAAATCCATAGTCAGCCCTTAATGTTTGACAAAGAGCTGCTGTTTCACCGAAAACAATTATACTTACATTGGAATTTTTCAAATTCTAATGTGGCGGCGGTATTTTACAGAACCAGAATAGGATCATATTGTTTAGGGGAGAGGTATCAGAATATATATATTCAAAGAGTTTTTCTTTATATATTGTGAAAGCTATTTTAAACTCAAGCTACTGTCCGTTTCAAGAAGGAAACTTCGGTGGCAAAACAATGTTAGTTTCTTGTCTTGGTTTGCTGTTTAAAATAGAAAATCGGTCGAGAAATATTTTTTTTATATATTTTGGTGAGCTTATAGTACCGGCTAGGTTTGTCGTCCGTCATCGTCATCCGTCGTAGCACTGTCGGAGTAGGGATTGACTGCATACTATTAAAGTTTTGAGACAAATCAGTCCAAAACTGTGGTAAAAATCTCCCATACAATTATAACGGGGAGAACGTTGCCCCGCATAGCGCTTTCAGTTCTGATTGCAACTTCTTCAAACTTGCAGGTATCTACAACAGGCATAAAATCCCGGACGACTATTTCGCATATGAGCCAGGTGGGATCATTCACTTTGGAGTTACTCGCCCTTGAGCGACGAAACATTTTACCACAGACGTATAATGGGTAAAATGTTGTCCCGGGCATGGCATTTTTATCTTCTATCAAAACTTAACCAAACTTGCTGATAACTACGACAGATTTAAAATAACGAATGAGTTCGAAATTCGGCCATATTGCACAATTTGTCTTAGAGTTACTATCCCTTGAGTGCTAAAAAGCCCCTATTTCACCGTTTCCCAGGCACACCTCATTTATATTTGATTGCAACTTCTTTATAATTGTTGTATTTGTGTACAGGGTTGTATGTTGGACTGTGTGTGGCTGTGTTTACGCTTTTCCCTTCTTGTTATTTCGATATCTTGGGAGGTCTTTTATGACTCTGGCCTATTCTGGGTTACTTATTTTATATTCGCATTAGTCAAGTGAGATATTTTATGTGGTCTTGTCTGGCATTTGGCATTATAGAAAATCCGGAACAAAAGGATAGAAACTATTAAACAATATAACTTTAGGTTAGTACAATTAGTTTGACTTTAAAGTAAGTACACAAACAAATGCGATTTCCCGTAATATCGGTTTCCATTTGATTCATTTATTGGTGGGGTCTTAATTAAACTTGATACTTACTTTTCGGCTGAAGTTTTATCAAGATCATGTCTGGCAAACTTGTGTCCGAATTTTGAATGAGTGAAATAAATGCATTTGTAAGAGGCTCGCCAAGGCTGTGCTTGAAAATGGAACCATGATCATCCCTGTGTTCGTCACATGAAAATTCCTGGTGATTTATATTCAGCATAGCAGGTGAGCACTTTTTTTGAGACTTTTCGTTAAGTCTCAAATCAGTTACTGATGCTGAAAAGGGTCCACTGTTGATGAAGCACTGACAGTCTGTAAATCGCCTTGTGATTCCAACAGATGTTAGGTATACAACATCAGTGAAAGTCCTATTCATTTTAACACAAATATCAGCCAGCCTCGTCTGATCTGAAATGAATGTAATAAAGATAAAATTAAATGACAAAACGAAATATATTTAGGAAAGCTTTTCAAAACAAAATGAAAGAAAATAATAATCATTCCGCAATGATGTCAGAAAAATCAAAACACGCCAAAGTCGATTTCCACATCCTGCTCTACCTCAATAGCTAGCGTAGAATCGGGTAACTTCGAAAAGCAGGTAAATTCGGACAGGGACATTGTTTCCTATATAGGTCAGTTGTTTGGAATTAAAACAAAAATAAATGGGCAAGCAGTGAAGATTCCGATGAGACGGCTCATCATGAGCCGTCTCATCTGGATTTTCACCGTTTGCAAAGTATGTCCGAATGTTTCAGCTTTACCTGGAGTCTCCATGTAAAATTTCACTTGTATCCGCTCAGTAGCTTTTGAGAAGTCGCTCAAACGAGTTACGAATGACGGATGGTAGACGACAGATGACGATAGCTGACTGACAACCTACTTAAACTGTTACATCCCCATGAACATTCCGCTCAAGAAAGCTAACCATCTGAATAAAAATGAGCAAAAATGAGGAGACACGATTTTCCCAATACAAAGTGCATAGGAACGCTCAAGGGCAACTAACTCCGCAATGGAATTTGGATCTGGCGAAGGTTTGACCTCATCTGAGCTCTTATGCCTGTCCTCGTTCCTGCAAGTCTGATAAAGATCCGATCAAAAGTGACTGAACAAAGTGAGAAGCACTATATTCTTTGTCACTGAAGGGCAAGTAATTCTGTTATGATAAGTCCAATCTGACAGGTATGTCCCGCTGTCCGAAGTTACCCTTCCTGATTGGTTAATTTTTTGTTTTTGTTAATTGTGTCTCACCCTGACCCGCTGCTACTGTGACAAGTTTCCTTCAATTCTTCTTTTTTCGGTTTCTTACAAAGCTATGCGCCGAGTGAACAAACTATTGTAAAACTTATAAACGGAAATAACTCCATGTTTATTTTAGATAGGTAATGGTTCTTCAATTCTGCATTATGTCTTATTGCCTTTTATCAATGTGTAAAGTTCCATTCGATTCCCTTCTCTAGTTTTAGAAATACAGGTAGGTTCTACAAAAGAACATTACAGCTAAAATAAGGACGGGGAGTCTGTAGGTGCTTAGGATAATTTTATGGTTTTGACTTATATATTTTATGTAATTACCCCCTATCAGTGATTCCATTCAACTCACGTCCTTTCATGTTTTATAGAGATATACTTCGGACAAGCATACTACAGCAAAACGTGGAAGGGCAATTTTTCATCAGTTCTTGTGGTATGCTTACGTCTCTTATACTGTGTGCACTCTTGTGTCAGTGTGTGTCAAGTTTTATATAATTCACTTCATACCTGGACAGCAAGTTTCATTTAATTCCCTTCACATTAGAATGGTAAATGACTGATAACCTGCCATAGGGGTACATTTCTCGTGCTGGGCACAAGTCCTCTCAGTTCACGAAAGGTAAGAACTGTAAACCAAATGAACAGCTCCTTCCCAGACAGGAGGGCATTCAGCTAACCAATCAAAAACACCTCTCACCGAACTAATGGATGAAAACACCGAAAAAAAAAAATCAACGTGAAAAAGTAACTGTCAGGATCCACACCATGAGAACTGCTATGGAACAGTCAGTAACAAATTAATGAGCCCTTTAACCGATTTTACCGGATCCAAAGTCTCGCCCTTAGCATCTGCAACGACTTGAAGCATTTAACAGCTTTTCGGTCCGAAAGAAGGCTTCCTAACCTATCAATGGATCAACACCGAATTTAAAAAGAATGATTTAAAAAGAATATCACTGATAAAAACTATGAAGAATCAAAGATGAGGACCCCATGGAAGCAATATGAGGCAAATCCTCGTGGCGCCCATTAACACCACGGAAAACAGGCGAAGACCACCGGCTGGACCGCGAATGGCCAAGCAACGGACAAGAAAAGCTCCGACTTCAACCGAATCGAAAAAGCAAATTAAATTTTGTTGAATATATATTCACCGCCGAAATATCTCACAATTGCGAATGTGTTATTTTAAATTTCACAAAATTTCATTCAATGATCACTTAGTTACGGCTTTCGAATTCAATCAAGGGCAATAACTCAGGAATAAGTGAGGCCAATCTAAAACAATTGCCTCAACATCACATTTATAAAATGATACATACATAGGGCGTTCAAAAAGATTTGCAAATGGCCTCGTAATTTATTTTAGGGGCATGCTGGGTACGAATGCTATTCATGTACTGAAAGCACTACATTTGGTCTTTACAATGATACCACACACTTTAAGGCACTTTTTCTTTCCGAATTACACTGCATTTTATTAGACCGCAGTCATACCACTGGGCTAATTTCACATGTAAAATATTTTCAGTGTTAGGCCCTCAATTCGAATATCGTTGTAAATACAAAATAATTCTTTGTCAACTGCATGTCTACATTGTCCATGCAAAATTTAGAAGGGTGGCAACTGGTATAGATTCGTTCCTTGCGAAGTTATGCGCAGTTCTTATGACGCTATTAAAATCGACGTCGACGTCATTTTTGAAAGATTGTAGGGGTTTCATATTTTGCATTAATTTTAATTTATTGACAAATTTAAAGTGATCCATGCAAAGTCTCTTGCTGACTATACATTGAATACTAACAGTGAGACTTGTTTTCATTACAAAGCCGTGATAACTTTAGTATAAAGGGAAAATTTGCTATTAAATGAAATACGGATAATACATATTTACGGGACAGTATGGAAACTAGATTAAATATATTTTCAGCAATACTTACAGGACAATATTGTCTGGGCATTGTCTTTAAGCAGCAAAGATAAAAAAACCCAAAGACTGCTTACATATAAATTACGGACTACTAAATAAAAATTCTGCAGTGTCTGTAGGGTATACCTCTTTCAAAGAAGTTTGAAACGAGTCCTTTAAGAAAAATATACCGCGTTTGAAGATTTCTGCAGGCACATATTGCTTTATGTGTTTTTGCTATAAGTAGTTCTGTCTTTATGGTGGTTACCAAGAAATTACGCCATTTGTAAAACTTTACGAACGCCCCTCGTATTTATATTCAGTTTCAAGTAATGCCATTCACAGTTATATTAGCTCAAGCGTATTTGTGGTTTTGAACTCAATTTAATGACAATAACTTATGCACTACTCATGCTTTTATGACAAAATTTGATTATACACTGCCCTAAAATGACAATAAACTATTGCTTAATGTTTCGTGAAATGCCATCAGTTACTTAGTCATGATTCTATTTGTTGATTTGTAAGTGCTTTAAGGGCAATAACTCCTGCATTTCTGAAGTAATTCCAATAAAACTTAAAATGTACCATTGTGTTATGGTAATACATATTCAGCATAAGTTTCATAGAATTCCATTCGTCACTTTTAGTAACGGCTGAATTTATCACTTTCGTATTAATTAAAGGGAAATAATTCATGCACTACTTAAGAAATTCCATTGCAACAATATGTGCACATCTGTGTTATGGTGATACATATTTATCAAAAATTTCATGTAATTTTAGTGATTGATTATTGAGTTATGGCTCATTTTATTATTTTATATCAATTCAATGGCGATAACTCAGGAAATACTGGAGTGAAACTTAACATGCATCAGCGTATTGTAGTGATATATATTTATATAAAGTTTCATGAAATTCCGTCTAGTGGTTACTAAGATATGGCTCTTGTCGTACGGACTGACAGATGGAAGAACGGACGGACGCACCAACGGACATGGACAAAACAATACCCCCTCGCCTTCAGCAGGGGATAGTATTAAGCTTTACATCAGGATCATCGAGACTATGTCCGACCAACCGGCGTGCAAGTAAAGAGAATAACAAAATAAATTGGGATAACCACTAACTTGCAGATAGTACATTGCATAACATTCGTGTGAGAGCCAACATTTCTTCTTGATGTTTTTTAAACCGGCCAGAAAAAGCAGCCCTACATTTTAATTAAAATAAGCCGTTGGAATTTAATTACAGACTTTATCGTCAATCACATGACTAAACTCTTTAGCAAATTGAATAAGTCCGAAACTCTGTTCCAGCGCGACTTTGCCCAGCAGAGACGTGCTTATGCAATGCCCTTCATGTGCGTACGCGTGTGCGTGGGCGTGCATATTTGTGCACGTGAGCAAAATATTCACGAGTTGCGTTAAGCTCATTTTCTAGGGTACCACAAAAGAATAAGACCTCAAACTTGCTCAAGTGATATATCTTGGGAAGAGCTACTAAAAGCAGCCCTGCATCTCGGGCATTACATTTAGTTTACAGATGATGGATGGATGGATGACTTGTGATTTTACGTACTTTTCAACAGTATTTCAGTTATATCAGGACGATGGGCGGATGATAATGAAAGGCTGTGCGCAATGGAACCCCGTTTACGGTAGGAAAGATTCTCGACTCCAGCGGGAATCGAACCCGGTCCGCTAGGTCAGTAGGCCAGCGCTTAACCCACTGAGCTACCGGGGCTCGGCTTACGGATGAATAAACATAGGAAAAACAATTCACCCGTTGCGTTTTGCTCAGTCTCGTTCTTGGATCCCTAAATGGTTAGAACTACGTTTAACTGGAACTAATTTTCAAAGTCCCAAGCGTGTTCCAGCCATTGAAACTCTACTGTATATGGAGCAAGTTTGAAGACCCTTGCAGTTACTAAGCAACTAAGCTAAACGCATCAGGTGATTTTTCTAGGATCAATCAACCGGGAAATAGAGGTCCTGGCCCAATATGCATGGCTGTTTTCAGTAGATCTTCCCAAGATGTATCTATGGAGCAAGTTTGAAGACTCTAGCCCTGGTGGTGACTTGGGAACTGAGCTAAACGCAACAGCTGAATAGTTTTTCTATGTTCAATTTACCGTGAAATAAAGGTCAAGGCCCAACATGCATTGCTGCTTTCAGAAGATATCCCAGATGTATCTATGGAGCAAGTGTAAAGACTCTAGCCCTCGCGGTTACTAGGAAACTGAGCAAAACGCAACTGGTGTGTATCTTTTATCTTTGTTCTATCAACCGTGAAATAAAGGTCATCTTCTCATGTCTGCCTCTTCTTCTTTTTCCTTTCATTGTGCCCTGTAGAATCGTCTTTGCTAAACCAGAAGACCTGGTGACGTGGCCAAACCACCTTAGTTTCCGTTTCTTGACCAGCACCAGGAGTTCATCAATCATCATATTCTCAAGTGGCTGCTTGGATCTTCCTGCGAACCTCCTCATTGATTATATGGTCCTTGTATGAAATGTTCAGTAACCTTCGGTTGCATCTCATCTCAAAGGCCTGCGTTCTTTTCTCTAACTCTGCTGTCAAGGTCAACGATTAACTCTTTAATATTGTCTTCCCACCTCATCTTCTGTCTGCCTCTTATTATTTTTCCTTTCACTGTGCCCTTTAGAATCGTCTTTGCTAAACCAGAAGACCTTGTGACGTGGCCAAACCACCTTAGTTTCCGTTTCTTGACCAGCACAAGGAGTTCATCATATTCCCCAATGGCTGCTTGAATCTTCCTGCGAACCTCCTCATTGGTTATATGGTCCTTGTATGAAATGTTCAGTAACCTTCAGTTGCATCTCATCTCAAAGGCCTGCGTTCTTTTCTTTAACTCTGCTGTCAAGGTCCACGATTCACAGGCATACAGAAATATGGAAATGACAAGGGAGAGCATAAGTTTCACCTTTGATCCAAGAGATATGTTGTTATCTCTCCAAATTGGTTTCAACTTGGTAAGAGCTGAAGTCGCCCTTGGGCGATCCTTGAGAGAACCACCTGTCTTGAGCCATCATCTGAGACAACTGCTCCAAGGTATTTGAAGCTTGTTACGGTACCCAGCTTCTGCCGTTTTACCTTGATCTCCCTCTGGATGTCATCTGCGCTGTTCGTCATCAGTTTGGTCTTTTCAGCACTGATCTCCATCTTAGACCTTGTGCAGGTTTGATCGAGACTTTCAACTAGAGCTTCTAGTTCCTGCTCTTCCTCAGCTTGAGCGTCTATGTCATCGGCAAACCGCAGATTGGTAATGTTTCTGCCACCTATGCTAACCTTTCTGTCATGTTCTTCCAGAGCATCAGACATGATCCGTTCGAGAAAAAAAGTTGAAGAGAGTGGGTGACAGAAGACATCCTTGTCTTACTCCAACTGTTGTTCTGAACCATTCTCCTGTACTGCCATTTATCAGGTGTGCACTTGTAGCCTTGTCGTATAGCTGCTCAATGGTGCGAACTAGGTTTGCACGAATATTGTACTTCCGCATGGTGGCCCATACCCTGTCAAAGGCTTTTTTGAAATCAATGAAGACATGGTACAGATTCTGCTGATGTTGGAGATACTTTTCACACAGGATTCTAAGGTTGACGATATGTTTTGCGGTGCTTCTTCCTGCTCGAAACCAGCCTGTTCTTCAGCGATTATCTCATTCGGCTTGTGTTTAAGCCTGTTCAAGATGACTTTTTAGCATAACTTTGCTTGAATGACTGATGAGGCCTGTACTTCTGGCAGAGCTGTAGGTTGCCCATTTTGGGGAGCGTAATAATCAGCGACTGAGTCCATGGGGTAGGCCATTCTCCAGTTCACCAGATCCTGTTACAGATATCTGTTAAACATCAATCATGGTCTCTGCGCCAGCTTGAACAAGTTCTGCTGGTATATTATCAACTCCGGTAGATTTCCTCTTCTTCAGTGCTGCAACTGCAATCTCAACTTCCTCACGAAGGATCGGTTGTTGATCTTCTTCTGGGGGCTGATTGCAGTCTAGAACCGCATTGTCACCGTAAGCCTCATGGTTGTATAGTTCTGAGCAATATTCTGTCCATCTGCTGAGAATCTCTTGTTCCTCTGTAAGGCATTTCCCAGACTTGTCATGGATAGTTGTGAATCTACCCTGTTTCTCTGAAGTTAGATCCTTCACCAGCTGGTATGCTTTCTTGATGTTGTTTTTGTACAGGCAAGTTTTGATCTCCTCGCACTGACTTGCTATCCAGTCCTCCTTCGCTTTCTTCACTGCCTTCTGAATTATTTTGTTTTCTTCCCTGTAATTTTGCTGCTCCTCCTGTTTCATACCTCTTCTTCTTCAAATTTCTCCTCTAATCACAGAGATCGAGAACATCTGTAGTGACCCAGGGCGTTTTCCTGCGACGTTCCTTCCCAAGTATCTCACTGGCTGCATCAGTCACTACTGTATTGTAGGTGGTAATCATGGTATCAAGGGACATGTCATCATCTCTCAGATCAATGGTTGGTGCAAATTTTCCACCTATTGTTGCTTGAAAAGTGCAAGTCACATCGGGGTCTCTTAGCTTCTCAAGGTCAAACTTTAGTCTTGGCTGGGTTGGCTTTAGCTAAATGCTAGGTTAATATTTTTTCTATGTTAAATCAACCGAGAAATTAAGATGATTTCCCGATATGTGCGTCCTTGCTTTCAGTAGATCTTTCCGAGAGGTATCTATTGAGCTGGTTTGAACATTCTAGTCCTTGTGGTTACTAAGAAACTGAGCTAAACCCAACAGACGAACATTTTTTCTACCTTAAATCAACCGCAAACTTGAGCCCATGGCCCTTTATGCATCGCTGTTTTCAGTAGATCTTCCTCAGACGTATCTATGGGGCAAGTTTGAAGATTCGGGCCCTTGTGGTTACTTAGAAACAAAGACAGACGCAAAAGGTGTTTATCTTTTTTGTATGTTCAATCAACCGTGAATATAGGTCATGGCCCGATATGCATCACTGCTTTCAGTAGATCTTACCCATACCTATCTATGTTTAAAGACTTTAGCACTTGCGGTTATTACAGGTGAATATGTCTTCTATGTTCCATTTCAACGTGAAATATAGTTCATGACCCAATATGCATCCCTACTTTTAGTAGATCTTCGCCAGACGTATCTTTGGAACAAGTTTGAAAGCCCTAGTCCTTTAGGCTGTTTAGAAACTGAGCTAAACGCAAAAGGTGAAAATTTTGTATGCTTAATCAACCGTGAAATATAGATCATGGTCTAATTTGCATCGCTGTTTTCAGTAGATTTTACCCAGACATATTTATTGAGCAAGTTTGAAGATTTTTGTCCTTGCGGTTACTTAGAAACTGAGCTAAACGAAACAGGTTGAAATTTTTACAAAGGTGCACGCGCACGCAAACGAATGGTATTGTATAACCCCGTCTTTGCTACGCAAAGTCGCGCTAATAACAGTAAGTCACAGAGACCTTTAATTGTGGCTCAGTGATTTTACCTCATATTCAACACTTTCTCTTGGATTTACCTTATACTTGGGTAAATGATTTGGGTTAACACTGTGACAGACCACGTACTAATTGTTGTTCAACGTAACCCTTATTTCATATTTGCATAATTTGGGTTGACACTATGAGTAGACTCATGTTATTTGAAGGTTAAGGTGACCTTGATTCTATGGTCCAGTGATGTTACCTTTATTCCATGGTCCAGTGATATTTTGGGTTAATGGTTTGGCCCGACACTGTGAGAGACACTGTGAGAGACCTCATAGTAACTGTATGTAGATAAGTGTAATCTTTTTTTCATGTTCCAGTGATTTTACGTCATTTCTAACACTTTAGATTGGTCAGTGTGACCTGTTTCTTATGGTTAAGTGACTTAAGCCAATATCTCTAACACTATTACACTAACTTATAGTATGTTTGGTGTAATGGAACTTTCAGATACAGTGATTGACCTCATATCACTTCTAGGTCACTGCGACCAATATATCACACTTCGGTTATTCTGTCATACCTCTAGCAAGATTTTAAGGGTTTTATACGTCTCGATAACTGTTTATTCTGACACTGACACTGCAGTAGATCTCATTTCACTTTGCCGGTTTTGTTTACATTAGTTTCGCCCTTGTTAAAGTCAGGTTGCCATAAGTCGCGATTTATTGTCTTCTTAAAATTCTTGTAAAGTATTAATGTAACATTGCCGTCAGACAAGAACAACGTTGTTTGCACTCTCGCCTGCTGCAGCCTAAAGCATACTTTCTATGATATTCTTAGGTATCCTGCTTTAGAAGTCAGAAAGTGGTTTGACTAAATCATTTTTTGCCACATTTAAATGCTAAGTTACTTTTTAAACTGGCTTGTACAAAGTAAGATCAAAATGTTCTCGGCCCAATACACTTAGATTCAATACACTGACACAAAATTCCGATGAGTCGACAATATAATCTTATTGAAGGTAATTGGTTGAGAAAATAGGATTCCGACGCCAGGAAGTCACTGTAAAGAAGAGAAGGGTGTGTCAAGCTGACAAAATGGAGAAAGTTTAAGTTAGAGCAGTAATAAAGCACCTTTGTAAGAAGGGAATGCCTCCTCAGGAATAAATGCAGACTTCGTGGAAACCCTTGGGAAGGAGTCTCCTTCTTATAACACAGTGAAAAAATGGGCTGCTGAGTTTAGGAGGGGAGGGAGAGCGTGCAGAGGATGAGCGGCCTTGGCGCCCTAAAAGGCTACCACAGATGAAAATTTTGAGTTGTACACAGTCTGGTCATGTGTGACAGGAGGCGAAACATGCAAGATATAGCTAGAAAAGTGGGCATAAGTTTTGGGGCAGTTCAGTCAATCCTGGCTGACATTTTAGGAATGTCCAAGGTCTCGTCAAGATGGGTCCCCAGAATGTTGACCAAAGATCAGAAAAGAACCAGGCTCGATATTTCTAGGTATCTCTTGTCTCGCTATGAAGAACATCCTGAGGAGTTTATCGACCGAGTTGTGACCCAGGATGAGACATGGGTCCATTACTTTGATCCTGAATCTAAAAAGCAAAGCATGTAGTGGAAGCACCCTGGCTCACTCCCTCCTAAGAAATTAAAGAGAGTTTCTTCAGCAGGGAAGGTGCTGGCCTCTATCTTTTTGAATAATTTGGGAGTAATCATGGTTGATTATCTGGAGCAAGGTCGCACGATAAACGATGCATATTATGCAGAAGAACTGAGAGCCGCCTCAGGAGATTATGGGGAAGTTTAGTGAAAATCCATTCATTGGGTAAAGGGATACAGTCATGCCAACGCACAAAAGTTAACAGTCCAACGCCTCTTATGACACTGAAAATGAGGTCAAAGTCACCAAAACCTAATTATCTTTTTGGTTTGTTCCAATGACGTATCCATGCAAATTTGTCAAAACTCCACTCACTGATTAAAAAAATATGATGGATACAAACTGTCCCGCCCACGACGACGCATTCCGCTGAAACCAGTTTATCCCCCTTACCTTTGGGGACAATATTAATGTAGTAAGTCAATTAATAATGTATGTATGTGAATGTTCTGTATTTTATATTTGTAAAGGTATATGCATGCGGAATGATGATGTAAAATGGTTGTAAATAATATTTAGAACATTACTTAAAATAAGGGGGTGCTGGGAGCTTTGGCCCGAACAAGTCAGCGACATTCTGAAAACTCAGATCAAACAGAATTATCTACAGTCTACATTTTTGGCAGGACAGGGATCTCCACCTGTCAGACGGCCCGTTGTATCTGTTGAGTCCTCGTCTTTGCTTCTTCATGGTGTTGAAATTTGATTTATGTGTTTTCCGTGATGATTCATTGACGAGTTAGAGGGTTATCATGCGAACCGAACAACCAACTAAATGTTTTGTACCACTTCAGAAACTGAGGGTGAGGTTGGGCCTGTAAAATCGATTTAAGCCCCCCAGTAATTCATTACTGACCGTTCCAAGGCGGTAGTTCTGTTGTGGTTCTCTGTTGCCTGTTTTTGGTGTCAGAGTTTCTGTGATGTTTTACCTTATGTATGTTCTTATTATTTTTGATTCGGTTTGGGTTGCTGAGTGGCCACCTTTTGGGAACAAGCTGCTCACTCGGTTGGCCATATGTTCTCTGTATCTTGATTATTTGTAATCTTAGTTGTTTCCAACTATGGTTTGAGGGCTGGATTTGGATTTTGATTGTTTCAGTTCCTGGTCTTTGCATACTTTTTACTTTTACTAAATTTTAGGCAGAGCAAGCTAATATTTTGCACTAATTCTTACATCAAGATTATTGTTTTAAATCTCCTTTTGAGCATATTTTGCACATAGAACGACTGAGAAAAATATACACCCCCCTACCCCTCCCCCTGGCCGATCTTTTAATCACAATTTTACCAAATTATGATACTGAATCTATAAAAATCGCATCCATATTTTCATTTTCATTATACAGACATCTGAAATCTGATTAATAATTTCATACCTGATGTTCAAAACAAGAGGGCCATGAGGCCCTAAACCGCTCACCTGAGCAATTGGCAAAGTGGCTTTTTCTTATGTTTGAAACTGTTAAAATATAAATCTTGGGTCAAAAGCCAAAGAATGATCATGACTTCTTGTACTCATATATCTTCATGTACTCATTAAGACAATGATATATACCATTATTTAGGCAACAATCTTCAAAACTTTTCATGAAATCTTATCTAGCATTTTTCCATATTTGACCACGCTGCAAAAAAGGTCAAGGTAAACCGAAGGTCATCATTTGACAGTCTTGGTAGTACTCTGGTATTCCATGCTACTCGCCAAGTTTCAAGGCCATAGGTTTATTGGTTCTGGAGTAAAAACTATGAAAGGTTATACCATAAATGGGTATGGTAGCCATGTTGGTTATGTGACCTGGACCGTTTGAATAAATTTTTGATCAATCAATCATTGGAGGCTCCATATGAAATGTGTTTACAATTGACCCTTTGGCTTTTGAGTAAATGTTTGAAAATGTCAACATATGAGAGATCTGGGTCAAAGAATGACCTTGACCTCTTGTATTCATAATTCTTCATAACCTCAATAAGAACTGTATATACCTATTTTTTGTCCAAAATCTTCAAAACTTCCCATGAAATCTTATGTTCCAGCATTTTCGCATATTTGACCTTGTTGTAAAAAAAGGTCAAGGTAAACCCAAGGTCATCATTTGAACAGTCTTGTAGTACTCTGGTACTCCATGCTACTCACCAAGTTTCAAAGCCATCGGTCAATTGGTTCTGTGGAAGAAGATTTTTAAAGGTTTTTAACCATATATGGGCATGGCAGCCATGTTGATCATGTGACCGAGACCATTTGAAAAAATTTGTGTTTTCTCAACCCCTGAAGGCTCTGTATGAAATTTGGTTACAATTGGCTTTTAAGAAGAAGTTTGAAAGTGTCAAGCTATGAGAATTCAGGGTCAAAGGTCAAAGAACGACCTTGGTCTCTTGTACTCATGAATCTTCATGTACCCAATTAGATGACTGTATTTACCCATTTTTAGACCTAAATCTTCAAAGCTTTCCATGAAATCTTATGTTCTAGGCTTTTCCCATATTTGATCTTGCTGTAAAATGGTCAAGGTCAACCCAAGGTCATCATTTTGATCAATCTTGATAAGACTGGAGTACCCGATGCTACATACCAAGTTTCAAGACCATTGGTCAATTGGTTCTAGAGAAGAGAATTTTTAAAGGTTTTTACCATATATGGGCGTGACGGCCATGTTGGTCATGTGACCAGGACCGTTTGAACAAATTTTCCTTCCCTCATCTCCTGGAGGCTCTACATGAAATTTGGTTACAACTGGCCCAGTGGTTTTTGAGGAGATTGTTTGAAATCGTCAAAATATGAGTTCTGGGTCAAAGGTCAAAGAATGACCTTGACCTCTTGAACTCATAGATCTTCATGTGCTCATTGAGATGACTGTATTTACCAATTTGAAAGCTTAATCTTCAAAACTTTCATGAAATCTTATGTTCTAGCATTTTCCCATATTTGACCTTGCCGTAAAAAGGTCAAGGTCAACCCAAGGTCATCATTTGAACATTCTTGATAGTACTTGAGTACCTAATGCTACATACCAAGTTTCAAGGCCATCGGTCAAATGGTTCTGGAGAAGAAGACTTTTAAAGGTTTTTATCTCATATGGGTGTGGCGGCCATGTTGGTCATGTGACATGGATCGTATGAATAAATTTTCCTTCCTTCAACCTCAGAAGGCCACATATGATATTTGGCTTTAATTGGCCCAGTGGCTTTTGAGGAGATTGTTGGAAAATGTCAAAATATGAGAGTTCTGGGTCAAAAGTCAAAGAATGACCTTGACCTCTTGTACTTATAAATTTTTATGTACTCATCAAGGTAACAGTAGATACAAATTTTAGCCCAAAATCTTCAACAGTTTCCAAGGTATCTTATGTTCTAGCATTTTGCCATATAAAAGCACAAGGAATCAAATTTGACCTTGCTGTAAAATAGGCCAAGGTCAACCCAAGGTCATACTTTGAATAATCTTGGTAGTACTCACGTACCCGATCACACATACCAAGTTTCAAGGCCATCGGCCTACTGGTTCTGGAGAAGAAGATTTTTTAGGTTTTTACCATATATGGGCATGGCGGCCATGTTGGTCATGTGACCAGGACCGTTTGAACAACTTTTCGTTCCCCCTTCCTCTGGAGGCCACATATGAAATTTAGTTACAATTGGCCCAGTGGTTTGAGAGGAGAAGTCGTTTGAAATTGTGGACGGACGACGGATGACGGACAGACGACGGACGGACGACGACGGACAACGGAGCCTTCCCATCCTATAAGCTCCCCCGGAGTCTCTGGCTCAGGTGAGCTAAAAAGCTGGCTAAAAGGAGTAAGTTCAAAAGGATGTTAAAAATTATTTTAACTAAATTCAAATGTCTCAATCACTTCTTCACCATGTCCCCAACATGTGTAAAAAGTTGAACAAGATTTCGTTCAAAAACTGTGGGAGAGTTGGAGTTGATTACACACACTCCATACCCTACAAGGCACACAGTTTGAAATGAACCCATTGAAAAATGTAGGAGGAATTGATTACACAAACTGTATACCCTATAAGACAAAAAGGTGTCCGAAAAGCTGTTCAAAAGGTCATAATTGCGTCAAAAGTAATTTCTATTCTATCAAATATTCACATGCAATTCTTCATTATGTCCACAATAAGTATGCTGAGTTTGAAAATATTTAATTTAAAACTGTGGAAGGAGCTAATTACGACAGAAAGTGTGACTCGGAGATGGATACTTGTTTTTCTACCGAGACCTGCCCATCATCTTTTCTTTCAAACTTTTGGGGGTAAGCGGCACTGAAGAATTTAAATACAGAAACGTGCGTCTGTCGCACTTAATTTGGTATGGATACATTTATCTTACATAATAGTTCGTGGCATATGTAGTTCCCGTGGGCATTCACGTAAATTTTTGGCAACATATATCAACTTCATCAGTGGTAGGTACATAATGGAAAAACACATGTTGCCATTTTTTCTAATGGCGGTTTGGCCGTAACAGTTAATTATATAGGTTACCTATGCCTATTTTCATTAAAATCATAATTTCAAAGTAGACTCATTTTCTTTTATTTTTATTCTAAGTTCCACTCTTGACTTATCTTACAGTATTTTTAAATACGGCTAGGTTTGATTTTGTATCCTTAACTCCATCTACTAACGTAAATAACTTTAATTTAAAACAAAGTTAATTGTAGTACATTTTATGAAATGTCTTCACTGTTTCTCAGAGAACAATTATAAATATGATATCCGGGCGGTTCTTAAGATACACTTTTGAATTGGAGCTATCAGCTTTAGTACTTTAGCTATAGTTGGTTTAAGGACTTCATGAGGTGCGTTTTATACGTGATTTTACCCAGAGTATTTCGAATTGTAGTAAATAGGGACTTGACAAATCTAAAAACGCACACAAGGTTTTACTTTTTGCTGATTTGTTTTAGGATAATTCAAAACTTTTATTGATGATTTCGCCAAGCTACTCATTCTTTACTAGTCTTATAACAGTAAGATACGTGAAATATGTTATATAAAGCAAAAATGCAAGAAAATATATGTCTTTCGAAAGAAAAAAAGCTGCAATTATAAGCCAGCTATTGATCTGTATACAGGCGTCAAATAAAGAGTTGAAATGATATATAGTTGATTTGATAAAGTTGAAACCTGATCGGCATTTGCCCTGGTAAGTATAACACTATAACAGTACTAGTAATCAGCAACTCAAAACATAATACTTCATTCTTTATTTAAATGATCATGTACATAGAACGCACGAAATGAAAGATTGTAAAACAGGAATAATACTTGAGCTTTGGCGAGTGAAGCCCCACCGTTATCAAATAAAGCTAACGTAAACATAAAATTTTGTTAACTTTCATAAGCACATATTTTACGTTACCAAAGGAAGCAACAATGTTTAGTTTCTGCCTTGCACAAAGCCCCGAGTCAAAACGTTGCATAGTAGTTTTTCTACATAACTATATTCGTTCAGTATATATAGTTCTAACGGATTGGTACCAGCTGGAACCTTGAGAGTACAGCACCAAAAATATTTAATATAGAAGAAAATGCGACAAGGGCATTCGGTCGCGTCACGGGCCATCGCAGCAATATAGAAATACATGATATACGAGGGATGATACAGAAGTTCGTGGACACCTTGAATAACTTAGGAATCTGAAAAGGCCCATCGATGAAATATTACATGCCCATTGCCACACCATTGGTAAACACAAATGTAAATTTTGATTTAGATATCTCAAACGGTTCATATCTAACAATGCCTTTTGTTCAGTTACCCTAGGTTGCGCGGCGCACGCCACAACGTCACGTTGACGTCTGGTATATGATAGTGTTCAAAATGCGAAGGTGATATGATCCACCAAAGGAATCATGACACTAAAATCACAGTTTCAGAATTTATATAATGCAAAGAATAGAGCAATAAGACAAGATTTCACAAGTTTTCCATCAGGTTTTATAAAGCACAACTTCTGATATCGCGTAAACATTTCTTTGGCTCAGTTTTGAGGTGTAAAATCTATGATTTCATCGAATAAGTGCATCATTGCCATCCTGAGGTCCAAAAATATGGCTCGACATTTATTTTCAGCACCCTTTTACACAGTATTTTCAAACGAGTATGTCTCATGATGCTTCGTGTAAAATATGGTTTGTTTCCATTGATTTTATTTCTTTTTATGTCGACCTTTAGACAAACTGCTTGCGTGCAGACGTTCAAAAAACGTCATTTTCTTCTTTCATGTCAGAGGGTGGTGGTCTGTTTTGTTTGTGCAGAATGTCATGTAAAATGCCAATAATGAATATTCACATCGTTTGAAAGTGGGAACTACTACTTTAGTTCTTGACTGCAATTTTATATCGAAATCATTCCACCGACTTGGTCTGATTCTCAATGTTCATTCGCATTTTAATTACAGTTATATACGTTACAAATATATCGTGAAAGTTGAAAAACATTTTAATTTTGATTTTTAAGTTTTAGAACAACAAAAAGGCATATTGATGACAAAATCTATTTTCTGCATCTCATTTCTAACGATTGGGAGCTGTAATGGTTCAGTGTAAACCCACTCACTACTTTGGCCCACCCACTTCTTTGGCCGTTTTCTGGGTAAAATGATGATAGAAAAACGGGCCCTGGACTATAACCGACAAACCCTAAAATGTTAAAAGCTACCCAAAATTACTAACTTCAAAAAGCCGTAATTCTGTCCGATTTATTTCATCTCTATCAAACCTCGATATGTACATGTTCAATTAGTCCACAGCAAGCATGCAAGGTTTGAAAAAAATCTTTTGAAAGCTATGGCAGGAGTTAATTTTATAAACTCTAATTTACCCAAAACTGTGACGAACGGAAGGACAGACGGACGTAGAGCCCGATGGCTAGACATCGGCAATCCAATGCCCCTTACAATCGTCACGGACGCAAAAAACATTCCTATTATAACTTACCTATACATTCATATTTTATGGTTATTGAGTTTGTTCTGTTTCCTCGAACGTCTGATCTGACAGGAAAGCTCAGGTTGCTCAGGTTTCTGCACTTCTGTCGCATAGAACACATTTCATGCAGAAAAAATACTTCAGCGTCAAGGAGGGGTTCTTCATTAGTTGATATGCAGTCGCCAACGAATTCGCATTGAAACTGATGATACTTATAAGACATCAAATGTATTTTCTGGTCACTACCACAGGTTGGTACTTTATAAGGGTCAAGTAAAAGTCCGTTCGGTGTTAGGCCAATTACCAATTCTTTTGTTTCTGTCGTATGTATCCCAGAATCGCATTTATTCACAACTGAAAACGACAAATACTGCTAGCAATTATTATACAACGAGACAATTTAACGTCCAAATTAAAACAAGAAAATCCGTGAAACCGATGGACGCTCCCCGAAGGTATGCAATGGTAGAATGGGTATCCTGGCGGAAGTGTTATTTTCAGTGAAAACTGAATGCAAAGTTATGTTCTTTGTAATTTTCACTTCCTCTCATTGCCACCTATCATTTTGTCCCCATCCAGTCATATGCTCCAGATAAACATAATACTGAAACACTAGGAAGGGAGCTAACTTAAATATTACTCAAAGGGTTATGCTTCTTGTGCTCTGCACTTTTATTTATTACATTCTACCATTGCGTGATATTTCATTTAGTTCTCCTTAATACTACGAGAAATATGCTCCACATAAGCAAACTATTGAAAAAAGCTATGAAGGGAGCTAACTCCATAAGAAGTTTAAATAAAATTATAGTTCTTCTGCTCTGCATTTCCACTCATTGCACTCTATCATTGTGTAATTTTTCATTCAGATCACTTTTAAGCTTTCAAAGATATGGTCATGACAGGAAAAAATACAGAAAAACAAGAACGGGACGAACGGATAGACAGACAAAGTAGTGATTATATAGCTATGGAAAAAAATCATCAATCCAAAACATGTAGGTGGCATGCACATTCACTCTTCAACATAAAAGTTATCATGCAGTTTCGTTGAAATCCAACCAGTACTTGCTGAGAATATTCCAAATGAATAAAGAGTAACAGAGTGAGTGCTAAATTTATGCAAGGGAGATAATTCGAAAAGTAAGTACTCCAGAGTTGTTTATCTTGTCCAACAGAGTGTCACAATGAGATTCATATTACTATTAAGTTTCGTTAAAATATTCCTACTGGTTAAAAAGTTATGGAGTAAACACAGAGACAATAACTGTGTATTTTAAGGAATTCAAAAATATCTCACCTTGTCCTAAATCAATAATATATCGAACTCTGTCAGTATATTGTTACGACCTGGCAGTGGTAACAAGAAAGATGGAAGTAAACCAGCAACAAGCCTGTTTTAAAACTTAACAAAATTTATTTACATGTACATCAAAATAAAACAGTCATTGATCAGTCAAGAAAAAACATGTTATTTACAGTACCTTAATTAATTTTTACACACAAGTCCTTTAACAGTTTCTGATCTATAATTTTAAAGTCAGCAGAACATTTCCAATAATCACAGAATGAAAGTTACAAAGTAATTCAATATATTTAAATTCCAGTATAATCTTATTTAACTATAGAATTGTGAAAGTTTACAAAGATGACTAAATGAAAATTTGTGCTCTTTATATATTATCTAGGAACATTCAGGAATTAACCAGGGATAGATTTTACCAGACAATTCTCAATTCTGACATGATTTTATACCATAAGATTCTAAATGTTTACAACAGAAATTTCTATTATTTTCTACATCACTAAAATTAGTTATTCTAGAACATTCTTGAAATATCATGAAAGTTCCCTAAATTTCCTGACACTTCCACAACTTTATTTTGACAATAGGGAGCAAATTCCAGAACTTTCTAGACGATTCTTTCTGTTTCGGGAACATTCTAAATTTTCCCGAATTTTCCAGAATGTTCTAAAGGAGAATGTTAACAACTTGTTTATATAAACTGCAAAATCATGGTAAAAGAAAATATTTACACGAATTAAACACCATATTCATAGCACTTCATCTCTTCAAGGAAAAGAAAGTTTTATGAAATAAAGCTTTCTTTTACCAAATGACCAATTATTATGAAACAAAATTATGTTTAATGCTTATACACTGTATATATCACAGTACAAATCGAGACATCGTGTAGTTATAGCCAAATTTAGGCTCTTACAAGCGCATCTGGGATAATATTGTCTTTCCCTTTGATATGTCTGACGTCTAAGTTGTACTCCTGCAATTCCACCTAAGAAAACGCTGATTCTTGTTCTTCATTACATGAATGAAGGTCAGTGGGTTGTGATCACTGAAGACAATAATCGGTGTGGCTGAAGAAGATAAGTACACTTCAAATTGCTGAACACTCTTTTTCAATAGTAGAGTAATTTCTCTGATGTTTGTTAAACTTTTTAGAAAAGTAACAACAGGGTGACCCTAACCATTATCATCTTCTTGAATCAAAACCCTGTCTGCGCCGACATCACTGGCTTCTACGGCCATCTTGAATGCTTTGTTGAAGTCTGGTGCTAAAGAACTGGAGCACTCTTTAGTACGGCCTTAAGCTTATCAAAGGACTTTTGACAATCTTCATTCCAAATGCATTTTTTCCTTTACCTAGTTAATTTGTCTAGGGTTCTGAAATTACAGAGAAGTTATTACAGAATTTCCTACAATATCCTGCCATACCAAGAAAGCGCATCAGTTGTTTTTTTTTTTATATGTAGGTACAGGAAAATCTGAGATAGCCTCCACTTTAGCTTCTTCAGGTTTTACCTGACCATGACCTACAACATGTCCTATAAATGCCAATGGTGCATGACAGAATTCACTTTTTACTAAATTGATCGTCAGTTGTGCATCACTAAGTCTTTGAAAGAATTCTCTGATAGTATGTAGATGTAGTTTCCATTCATCGGTGAAAATGATTGCATCGTCAATGTATGCTTTACAGCCACCCAGATCAGAAGTCAAGCTATTTATAAGTCTAAAAGGCGTAACCTTATACTGATAAAGTACATCTGGTGTAACAAATGCTGAAATCTCCTTAGCTCTGTCTGCCAAAGGAATTTGTCAAGATCCTTTCAGAAGATCAAACTTAGTTACATATTTTGCTTGTCCAATTTGATCAATACAGTCATCAATAAGTGGGACTGGAAATGTATCCGTTTTAGTCACAGAATGTACTTTTCGATAGTCTGTAAACATGCGAAATGTTCCATCAGGTTTTGACACAAGAATACAAGGAGAACTCCAGTCACTTTAACTTGGTTCAATGAAGTCATTGTCCAGCAAATATTGACTCTCTTCCCTGAGATACTGTTGTTTCACAGGGTTCATTCTATATGGATATTGCTTTGTGCCATCAATGTCAACATCCAACATCATGAAAGATTTTGTCAGTCCTGGTCGGAATGTCCGGACATAAATGCTCATATTCAAGAATTTACTGTTTCAGTTCAAGTCTCTTAACTGGATCCAGGTGTGACAGTTTCTGGTCGAGATCCTTTAAGATGTCAGAATTCTGGAGTTTTGATGATGAGGGATCAGGTTTTATAAAGTCCATATCCTAAGAGTCCATTTCAGATTGCTCTTGAGGGACAGAATTAACAACACTTATTGGTGAAACAACTGAAATATCCCTATCAATGTACTTTTTCAACATATAAACATGACATAAATGTTTTTGCTTGCGCCTCCCAATCGTGTTAATGATATAATTTACATCACTGAGCTTTTTGTCAACAGTGTAAGGGCCGTAATATCTCGCCTGCAAAGGTCTGCCAGGAATTGACAAAAGAGCAAGTACCTTCTATGCAGGTTTAAAATTTCTTTCCCTAGCATTTTCATCATAGTGAAATTTCATTTTGTTTTGAGCTGATTTGAGATTGAACCGAGCTGCTTCACAGGCTTATGACAGTCTGTTATTGAAGTCAGGGACATACTGAAGCAAAATCAGAGAATTGTTATCATCAGAAAGAAATTTCTCTTTCAAAAGTTTCAGTGGTCCACGTTCTGTGTGACCAAATACAAGCTCAAATGGGCTAAACCAAGAGATTCTTGTACAGATTTCCTAGCAGCAAATAATAGTAAATGAATGCCTTTATCCCAGTCCTTTTCAGTGTCAAAGCAGTAAGATCTGATAATATTTTTCAGTGTTCGTTGAAATCATTCTAAGGCACCTTGACTTTCAGGATGATATGCTGAATACCGATATTGCTTAATACCTAATTCATGCATTACTTGCTGAAATATTCCTAACATAAATTAGAGCCTTCATCCGACTGGACAGATTTAGGGAGATCTACAAAGTGAAAAACTTCACAAGAGCCTCAACTATGGTCTTTATCTTGATAGTTCTAAGTGGAATGGCTTCTGGGAAACGAGTGGAAGCACACATTATAGTCAAAAGTATTCACAACTTGACTTTGTTCCGGGTAAAGGACCAAAGCAGTCAATAATAATTCCACTAAAAGGTTTCTAAAATACAGGAATGGGCTGCGAATGGGCTTGTGGGATAGTTTGATTATGTTTTCCTACCATTTGACATGTATGGCAAGATTTGCAACGTTTGGAAATATCAGACTTTAACCCTGGCCAATAGAAATGGTTAAGCATCTTGTGGTAGGTCTTGTTTACACCTAAATGACCTGACAAGGGACTGTCCTGGGTTAAGTTTAAAAGTTCAGGGCGATAAACCCTTGTAACCACAATGTGGTGGTTAACAGTCCAATCATCTTCTGCTGAGACATCAAGAGGACCCATTTTCTCATCAAAATGTCATTTTTGACTTAGACATAAAAACAAACAGGGACATTTCATTTTCATCTAAAACCCTTTCAAACAAAGATGAGTTTTCAGGATCACTGTGTTGTTCTTTGCATAGTTGTGACCTTGACAGAAGGTCATGACCTTTGTCACTTGAAAATGAAGGAGAGTGGTCCGGGTGAGACACAGATGACTTTTGAGTAAAGTCTGTCTGCATGTGAGACAGGCTGGGTGAAAGAGATTCGGAAATCTCATCATTTAAAGACTGACCTACGAGGTGTGATCATTAAATAATGGAAACTAACAATTATTTCATAAGCTATATGTCAAAACAGTATTCCTGATATGCAATACCTTAGAAGCAAGCATATAACTATATAATTAAGTCCTAAAATACAGTTTAGGAATATCGTTGCCATGGCAACAATGCCTTAAACATGTAAGGGTTTAGTCTCTAAATATTTGCATATTTTCATATATATTTGCTGCTGATTAGTAACACAGAATGGATAAATGTTTGTAATAGTATCATAGCTTGATGCAAGTCTCAGACACTAAAAGAAATATATAATTATTCATGACTTGCTCTCAACCCTGGCAGAAATACAGACCGTGAAAGTCTTTTGATCGAGCAAAATTTGACGCTTTTCGCTGATTTTAAGCCGGAGGGACCACAGTTGTGACGTCATTCCCCTTAAACAAGCAGGGTCTCGGTAGAATTGTATGGCAGAAAGAACCAAAAATATCCTGTACTTGATGACCGATCAATTTACTTAAGCATAATACTGGAAATTACGGAAAAAATTGTCAAACTCCCTAAGAATAAATTATTTTAACCCCTGCTTTAGCTTTAATACATGCCAGATTTTAGAACATTTTCATTAACAGTTATTATATGTATGTTTCTAAAGCCAAAATCTAACTTAGACGGAAGGTTTTCCTAAATTTTCAATTTCTCTCTACATATCGCACATAGTAAGCATTATACTACAACCTCCTTACCAAAATGACGTCGAAAAAATTAACACGTGGTACCCGGCATGAACGTGACGTCATATATTGCTATGGTAACACGTTAAAATTTCAAGTTCAAACATGGATTTGAAAGCCCAAAAGACAGTCTTTGGTGATACATGAAGGATACTTATTTCTGTATATAATCAAATAATCTGCAGAGGTGTTTCCATTATTTATTTATCACCCCACGTATAAAAGTAACAGTTAAATCAATGTCCTGCTTCCCATCATTCAATATGGCTCAATGGTTCAGGTGGTTGACCAACACAAGGAGTGTTGGTCAAAAGTGGAATAACCACAACCTTATCTCCTGCTAGGCCATTGCTTAACAATAAATGAACACCTTTTAAAGGTAATGAAGGTCCAATATCAACAGCCACTGGACCGGATATTAAATCTGAGGACAAATTAATGTTATGAAGCGGTGCATTAACAAATCCACATTCTACTCCCCGAATAAGGACACTTGTCCTCGGAAAATGGCAGGGCATCTGCCAAAATAACGGACTGAGACGCTCCGGTATCTCGTAAAATAGTAATAGGCGTATTTGGCGAAGTCACTGTTTAGTGGCACAAAACCTCCTGACAAGAATGATTCGTAAGTCCCCATAACAGAATCTGTCTCAGAAATTTTGGTCTGAATAGGGTTTTGATCCTCAACACAAGACTATGGTGTTGACCGTAAAGAGGTAAGACCTGTGGGTTTTGGACCCTCTTGTTTTTCTCTCTTCCTCTTTAAAAGTAAGCAATCAGATATTATATGTCCTGATTGCTTACAATAATTACAAATAGGCTGAGATAAGGGATTTTGACTTGTATTTACACCAAGGGGTTTGAATTTGGAATATATGAGGGACTGGAATTGCTAGATGGATTACTGGGACTGGATATCAGACCTGACTGAGGGGAAATGTCTTTGTAGGAAAAGGTTTTTGAATAAAAGAAGTCTTATGAGTTAAAGCATAATCATCAGCCAAATGAGCCGCTGCCTTTAAAGTTTCGACCTGCTTTTCGTCTAAAAATGATTTGATGTCAGAATTAATGCGCCTTTTAAATTCTTCAACAAGTATGAGCTGTCTAAGTTTACCATGATCAGAGCCTACTTTCTTTGACGAGCTCCACCTATCAAATAACTGCTATTTTGTCTAGCAAATTCAACATAAGTCTGGTCATTTTCTTTTCTGCAGTTCCTAATTATCTGCCTGTAAGCCCCAGGGACAAACTCACAAGCCTTAAGAATAAGTTCTTTTACTTTGTCATAATCTGAGCTCTGTTCAATAGAAAGTTAAATTTCGCGAGCCTTGCCGATCCGAACGCTCTGTAGAAGCAAGGTCCAATGCTCTTTTGGCCATTTCAAATTTTCAGCAACTTTTTCGAAGTGAAGAAAATACTTATCAACTTCTTTTTCTTAAAATGGAGGGACGAGCCTGATGTGTTTGTTAACGTCAAAAACTTTCTTATAGTCCACAGGCAAAGATTTTGATGTGGTCTTTTCTTGCTTTTCCATTTCTATTTCTTCCATTCTAATTTGAAATTGTCTTTCTCTCTCTTTCTTTTTCTTCTTTTTCGAAATTCAGTTTTTCCTTTTCTATTTCAATTCGTTCTTCTTTTTCTAATTTTTTTCTTTTGCATTTGTCTTTCTTTTTCTTTTTCTCGTTCTTCCATTTCTAACCTTAATTTTTCATGTTCAAATCTTCTTTTTCTTGCTTTAATTTTGGGCCTTGGCAACCTTTCTTCTCCTTCTAATGTTTCAAGCCTAATTCTTTCCTCATGTTCTAATCTTAATTTTTCCATTTCAATTTGTCTCTGTAATTCTCGCATATGTAAATGTCTGAGTGACAAGAATGTGAGATTTTGCAGAGGAAAATTTCCTCATCAACAAAGAACTGAATAAAATGTTCTTAATTTTATGTTTCAACATGGACCTTTTTACTGAAGACAACTCATAATGTGCTGCTGTATCCAATAAGTCTGTCTTTTTGGCCAAGTTCAACAGCTTCTGAGAAGGCACAGCAATGAATTTATTGAGATTAAAAGATATGTTAGCTTTTTGCTGACTTATTTGAATAACAAACAGTGAAAACTTTTTAATTGGTGCACAAGAAATGTCTATCCCGGACGAGCCCCCAGTATGTTACCACCTGACAGTGTTAACAAAAAACGGAAATAAACAAGCAGTAAATTTAAAGAGTAACTACACTTCAGGAACTGACTGAATCAGATCCCAAACCCTATTCCCAACATCAAAGGGAAAGATTGACAAAGACATCCCAACAAACAATAAATTACAAGTCATAAGCCGAGTCAGCAGCTCTTTCCCAAATAGGTGGCAACTCAGCTATCTTTATTGAACTAAATAATTTAGACCAACAGAAGGGTTACAACAGACTAAGCAAATTATTCGAAAAACATTTGACAATTATTTTTACCTATTTTCTATTTTTATAATAGAAGGGTTAAAATGAGAACACAATAAATTAAACAGCACCGGACATAACACAAATGCAACCGCAACAAAAGTGCCGCCTTGGGACGGTCAGTAATAACTACTGGGGGGGTTTAAACCGGTTTTACTGGGCCCAAACTTTCACCCTCACCCTCCGCTGCGGTGCACACAATTAGTTGGTAGTTCGGTTCGTATGGAGGTCCCCTAACTCATCAGAGAGTCATCACGGTCAACAATTAAGATCAAGAAAAGACCGTGATGAAGCAAGGATGAGGACTCGACAGCCAAAACGTGTTGAGACACCTGGAGATCCCTGGGGCGTCAGCAACACCACTGGAGTACTGGAGCAAAAGAAGACCACCAGTTGAACCCCGGCAAGCCTGTTTTAAAACTTAATAAAATTAATTTACATGTGCATAGAAAATAAAAGAAAGGAATTTACCATACATTATTTTAGCCTGTATGTCCCTCAGAATTTAACGTACAAGTCCTTAAACAGTTTATGATCCCAGAAGATAAAGTCTGTATGAGAACATGAATATTTCCAAATTGAAGAATAAATCCAGGAGTAATCTAATATATTTAAATTCCTGCAAAAACTTATTAAACAATAGACTGGTGGAAGTTTACAAAAATGACTAAATGAAAATTTGTGCTCTTTATATATTATCAAGGAACATTCAGGAATTAACCGGAGAGATAATTACTAGACAGTTCTCAATTGTGACATAATCTCATACAAGAAGATTCTTTATGTTTACAACATAAATTTCTTTTATTTTCTACATTACTAAAATTATTATTCTAGAACATTCTTGCAATATCATAAAAGTTCTCTAAATTTCCTGAAGCTTCCATGAGATTCGTTTGACAATGAGGAGCAAATTTTAGAACTTTCTAGACGATTCTTTCTGTTTTGAGAACATTCTAAATTTTCCTAAATTTTCCAGAATGTTCTAAAGGACAAAGTAAACAATTTGTTTATGTCAAACTGCCAAATCAAGGTAAAAGAAAATATTTACACCAATTAAACACCATATTCATAACAATATCAAAATATCCAGATCCCTGGGGCGTCAGCAACACCGCTGGAACACTGGAGCAAATGAAGACCACCAGTTGAACCCCGGTGGGCCAAGAAACAGCCAAACATCCGGCCCCAACCAACTAATATATAGCTTTATGTATGGGCTATTATAGGGTCTGAACCCCGACCCACCGGCGTGCAATTAAAGAGGACAGCAAAGTTGTCAACCGTGATTGGGTTAACCACTAAGTATGCAGACTGTCGCATTACATCTATGTTATAGCCAATGCGTTTAAATCGCATGATAATTTTCTTAAATTGATCAGGAAATTATGTTTTCCCTACGAGTTTGCGTAATTTATATACTAAGTCACCATAAAATTCAGGTTCCGATAGGCCTCATTGCAAAAGTGACCTTAACACTGTATTATATTTAGAAACCAATAAAAAGTGTCTACGATAAAATTTTAGAAAAAGCTTTCCGAAGTTTATGAAACCGATACCCCTGCTGTAAAAGCTTTGCAGTCAAACTTTTCTTACGAGCATTGAAATCAGACAAATGACTAGACACCCTAGCGAAGCGAATAAGTTGAGAAATGTAAACACCATAAGAAGTGGTGCGGGGAACATCACTACATAAAATACCATTTCAGATATAAGGCAAAAATCACTGGAGCATGAATATAGGTCACTGTGACCTGCAGTAAGTTAGTTTGAGGTTAGATTTTGGGTTATACTGAGTCAGTATCCCAGGCAATCATGTTCATACACCAAATAGTTTTGGCGTTATAAGTCAAAATCACTGGAACATAAATACAGTTCACTGTCTGATATTCCGTAGATACGTCTGGGGACTCTAGCCCCTGTGGTTACTCAGAAACGCAGCTAAACGCAACAGGTGAATATTTTTCTATGTTTAATCGAACGTGAAATATAGGTCATAGTCCAATATGCATCACTAATTTCAGTAGATTTTCCCCAAACGTATCTTTGGAGTAAGTTTGAAGTTCTAGCCCTAGCGTTTACTAAGAAACTGAGCTAAAAGCAACAAGTGGATATTTTTTCCATCAATATAGCGTGAAATATATGTCATGGTCCGATATGCATCGCTGCTTTCAGTTGATCTTCCGCAGATGTATCTAAGGAGCAAGTTTGATATTCTAGCCCTTGTGGTTACTTGGAAACTGAGCTAAACCGATGAATATTTTACAAAGGCGCATGCTCATCCATACGCATACGAAGGGTATTGCATAAGTCATAAACAGAAGTAATCATGTTAGCAATCATTTTCTTACATCAAAATGTGTTTGAGATATAAGGCGGACTCACTGGAACATAAAAGGCATCATTGCTTTCAGTAGATCTTACCCAGATGTAACAGTGGAGAACATTTGAAGACTCTAGCCCTTGTGGTTACTTATAAACTGAGCAAAACGCAACAAGTTAATATTTTTGTATGTTCAATCAACCATGAGATATAGGTCATAGCCCGATATGCATCACTGATTTCAGTAGACCATACCCAGACATGGAGCAATATTGAAGAATGTAGCCCTTGCGTTTTCTGAGAAACTGAGCTAAAGGCAACAGGTGAATATTTTTCCATGTTCAATCAACCTTGAAATTTAGGTCATGGCCCCATACGCGTCGCTGCTTTCAGTAGATCTTCCCCAGGCATATCTATGGTGCAAGATTGAAGACTCAAGATCTTGTGGTAACATAGAAACTGAGCCTAACGCAACAGCTGAATATTTTTTCTAGGTTCAATATACCGTTAAATATTGGCAACGGCCCGATTTGCGTCGCACTTTAATAGATCTTCTTCAAACGTATCTATGGAGTAAGTTTGAAGACCCTAGCCCTTCCTGTTACTTAAAAATGCAGCCTGATGCAACAGATGAATATACATTTGCATGTTCAATCAACCGTGAAATTTAGATCATGACCCAATACGCATCGCTACTTTCAATAGGTCTTCCCTAGATGTTTTACTGGTGCAAGTTTGAAGACTCTATCCCTTGCTCTTAGTTAGAAAATGAGCCAAACCAAACAGGTGAATAATTTTATGTTCAATCGATATAATATTAATAATCTGACATGAAATATAGGTCAGGGCCCAATATGTATTACTGCTTTCAGTATATCTTTCCCAGACGTGTCTTGGAAGCAAGCTTGATGACTCTTGCACTTGCGGTTTCTTAGAAACTCCCCTCCTACGTTGGTAAGCATCGTTGAACTTTTGAATTGTACGTTGCCAGAATAATAATAGAGTAAAATTTGTATATTATGAATTTGAAGGAAAATAAAATGAAATATGTGCTTCGTTGATATATATTGTTTATTCGGGAGTGAAACAGTCATTAATCATCAGGCAGCTTACATATTTTCTGGGCCTTTGATATCACTGAGTCAAGAGCCTATCACACAGAGCTTCTAATACAAGTACCTCTATAGGCTTTGTATTTTAGGTCTTTAGGCAAACTTTTATTTCATTTGTCAAGTAGATCAAAGGTTTACTGCTAGCCAGCTATTTCTCTAGGCTCATTAGCTCCCACTTTTACATCAAGATGCTGATCCTGCTGAGAGTTTTATTGCCTCCTGCCACAACATTAATTATCATCAGTCTGTGTATTACCAGAACTGTATTTTGCTTGCAGAAACAAAGCTGGATAGAATATACGCATTTTTCATTTAAAGGATTAAAATGGAAATAACAACGAAAATATAATAAAACGTCTTTCAACTTGTATATTTGAAGAAAATTTTTAGGATACTACATGATGGTCCAATCGCGTATGCACTGGCAA
The DNA here is from genome assembly GCA_963989385.1 of Ctena decussata. Lineage (NCBI taxonomy): Eukaryota > Metazoa > Mollusca > Bivalvia > Lucinida > Lucinidae > Ctena > Ctena decussata. The sequence goes on from OZ022502.1 coordinate 24,596,708, forward strand.
TGAACCATGTCATGAGAAAACCTGTACTCAGGGTTTCCGACCCGCTGAGACACAAACTAGCCTGCTCAGACACATAGACTAGCCAAAGGCTTGTAATTTGAAATTAAGAAACAACAAAGATTATACTGTCTATGCAGCGAACAACAAAGGCACTGATCAGCCTGTGTGGATGTGCAGCTGATCTAGGCCTTTTGCTGTTCGCATATGCAAAATGCAGGTTTTCTTATGAGAAATTACTTCTGAGGGGGTGCTATAAAACAGCCATTTTGTCTCATCTTAATGACTTGCTACATTCCTGAATGACCCCTCTGCTTTGATATTATTAGATAAGGTTGTAAAGGAGTCTGGAGAAACTGACAAATCAGCTAACTTTTTGCCTAAGGACCTGCAATTATACCTCAAAGCTCTGTGTGATGTGCTACTTGCTGAGTTCATTTACAGGCAGTTTGAAAACAGATTTCTGCTAAAGCTGGTGCATCAGGGCGTGGCCGGTGTCGCACATTCCATTACTGGTCATGAACAGACACAATTAACCAGAGTCTGCTATTTTTGTTTCTTTGGTGTAGTCCTTGTTTCCAAAGGATTTGCGATTTAGAACTGATATGTTACAGTCGATAGTGTTGAATTCTCATTCAGGCTTCATTTATGGTTCATTTCTGCTAGGAGCCCCGGTAGCTCAGTGGGTTAAGCGCTGGCCTACTGATCTAGCGGTCGCGGGTTCGAGCACCGCTGGAGGCGGAGTTCTTTCCATCGTAAACGGGGTTCCATTGCACACATACTTTCATTATCACAAGCCCATCGTCCTGATATGACTGAAATACTGTTGAAAAGGACGTAAAATCGCAAGTCATCCATAAATCCATCATTTCTGCTTAATTGCACTTTTGTCCCCGACGTATAGGCAAAATGCCTTGTCGGTTTAATGGACGTATGTTGTTCCGCGTATTCCCTATAGAATGGTCGGTACTTAGATATTGTAGTGGTCAGTACGCAGGTGCTGAAATGCAGCATTCTCTTTTAAGGCTTGTCTTGTTTTTCTAAATGGGACCTTTCAAAAAGGAAGGCTTTTTGGATCATCTCATATATTCATAATCCAACTGATATTAACTTAATTCTCTTTAATATGCAATGCAATTGTAACTGGCTCAATAACAGAAAACTGTTCATCGTGTCATTAAATTAGGGAAATTAGGAGCTCCTGTCTCTGAGTGGGTTAGGTTCTGGTCTGTTAAGTTAATGGTCCTGATTCAAATTTCGCTGGAGGCCGATATCTAAAAAACCAAAACGTTATCCTATTGCATAATCCTTTCATTATCAACCTTTCATCGGGTCGATATGACTGAAACACGAAAACAAAGACACTACAACGGCAAGCCATCATCCATCCAGCCATGCGAAAATTACTTTGTAAATAAAATCAATTAGAAACCGATTTACTCTGGAGTTTCACTGTATAGACGCAAACTTATATCAAGTGATCGAACCTATTACTATACAACTCACGAGAGTGCCATCGGTATACGCGAGGGATGTATGTATTCCCCGAAAGCAATCTGGGCAGCACACCTCATTGTCTCTGTCCGTATAGGGGTTTGTCCGTATGTCATATAAATTAAGAACAAATACACTGTACGACAGATTGTTTACTCTCATACAGTTCGGACCTGGCAGACGCAGAGGCATGCTCGTCGATCACAAAGGCCCCTACTACACTTACGTAAGCATAATAGAACGAAATGCCTGTACACAGTGTTTGCAACCGATGTGTCCCCGTGTCCTCTTTTCCATTTCATTGTTCATCACCTTCTTATTCAGCATAAATCACAAAATTTATTTGTCCAAGAAATGTTTCCGTCTTTCACAGCAATAGCATTCATATACTTCTGAAAGTCGAAAAATGACATAATAATAATTATGTTTAAGATGATAGCTAATATCTGTGAATAACAGTCATTCAGTTTGCTAAAATCAACTATAATATTATTTCAACATCAGCGTATGATCTCATGTCCGGCATATGATTTCCAGGGGAGGGGGTGGGGTTGGAAGTGCGGAGTTCTGAAAGAATCGATCGATACTTGCATTTTTCCTCGTCGGGAATGCGATTTGTGTGTGTGTGAGAGAGAGAGAGAGAGAGATTGGGTGGGGTGGGGAATAGCATGTTAGAACAGGATTAACGAAAAAAACGATAGTTTTTTCATTTGGCCCTTATGCTTTTGTATGAAAATGTGCTTAACGCCGATACTTTGTTACTAAAGAAGTGACAATGTTCGAAATATTTCATATTTCACGAATAGAACTACTACTTTCGGAGAAGACTATAGTAATTGTGTGTGTAGCACCTTGCTTGAAAAATAAAGATATTGGTCTATTGACTTCTTACCATGTACTTTCCTCAATGGTTTTGCGAAATCAAGGTAAATATACAAAGTATTGAAATGCTATAAAAGATGGTGGCCAGATGGGTTCTGGGCGACACGATCACTCGCAGACTGCTAGTGTCCTATTCAAGTTGAATTGTGTTTGGCTTGGCGCACTCTCGATTACCAAAGATCAGATAGTCGCTCGTGCCTGTCCCAGACACATCCATCAACTGTGTCTTAGGCAAATTCATAATTGCTGCTGATGACTATTGATACTAGATTTATCTCTCACCATTGTGGACCGGCCAGCAGAAAACACTGCTCTCCTTCCAGACTTGAACACATTCGAGCTGGCAGTGAGCACTGTCCAACATACAATGTCTTAAATGAAACATTTATTATCATTGTTTTACCAAGTTACTTTTTACCAAGTTATTTTCTCTGCTTCATCTTTTATTTCACTCTCACCTGTTTGTAAGCAAATTATGTTAGTCTTTAATTTTCACTGCACTGTCGCCTGTTCCAAGAGGCACAGGTTTACCAGGCAGCTCCGCCATCTCCGCCAGCGAAGGTGTGCTGCAATATCGGTGAGTGAACAGATAAACATATAATGTCAAAAAGACAATTATTTATGATACGTATCACTGCGTTAACATTTGCCGGGTCCCTCGGAAGTTTGAACACTCGACTTAACGACTTGCACCTCATGTTCAAACAACTTTAATGAACCCGGCAAATGCAATGATTTAAAAAAAACATGTATGTCCCCTATATTTTATCTAACGTTGCATAATATAGAAGAAACTGGAAGGTTGAAATACTTTAGCTTTTTTATTTCCATTGAAATAGGAATGCATGGTCTTATTTGAAAATAAATACAAAAATAACTTTAAAAAATCTTCAACAAAGAAGCTTCAAAATCTAAAGAGGAGTATAAACATTTGTTACCTTATATATCTAGTTAAGTGATAGTGGTCAAAGTACCAAATCATAAGTCCGAACTCGTAGGTCATTTAACCATAGACACTTCCGGAATATTTTAGATACACAGACGATCCTAAAATCAATTCTCTGCCGAAGAAAAGGATCGTTACACCTGGAAAAGAATTATATACAAATATAATCAAATGACACTACAAACAGAATGACGTATATTGTTCTTGGTCACCATAGCAATGGCCCAGCAGTATGTCAAACGGCATTTGTTTTAAAGTTCCACAGTTCCACTCAAGGAAACACAGTGACCAGTTGAATCAAAATCTGAGAGTGGCATGGACAGTACACTATTAAATAGTTCTGGCTGCTTATTTCGGCTTACAAAACACATACAATAGACACTTTTTTTTTCAAAATACCTATGCATGTTATCAATAAAAGCCCTGCAGGCATTGCACCATGCCCCCGCCACTGCACTTACATCTACCAAGTGCCAAAATTCTATCAACAAGACCTGTCCGCGTACAGGACAGCTCGCCTGACACCGCCTTGCGTATCACGAAAAACTTTGTCGAACAACTTAAAATTGTGACGCCCATGCAAACGCCGACGCCGACGTCAGGGTAACAACAATAGCTCTTCCGTACAGACGAGCTAAAATTGAATCAAAAGAAAGGCGCGTTAGTCGTGGCCTAAATTTTATCAATATTGATGCACGTGCAAGTATTAATTTCGATAAAAATGATCAAAATTCCATCCATTAAATCACATGATCCCGAGCATAAACGAATTTCTGGCGTCAGTCAAGGGCAATAATTCTGCTGATAACAAGGCATCACAGGCGATGCAATCCCCTCGCCCCAGACATGGTGCTGGTCCATAAATGCACCTGTGACCTTGACCTCAGGCTTACAATGCTGTAACATGAACTTGTCTAAGATACTATCATATTAAATATCTATGTGGAGTAATATAACAATCGGTCAATGAATATAGGAGCTAGAACGATGACAAAGTTTTGCAAAACAGCAACTTTGATCTTAGACCTACAACAATCAAATGCAAATTAGCCCAAGATATTGAACACGCTTATTCTAAATAAAAGCAACTGTGACCTTGACTTTGGACCTACAACACTGAAACGCTTAGTTGTCTAAGATATTGTCTCACAAAACATTTGTGTTGAGTAATATAAAAATTGGATCTTGAAATAAAGTGCTAAAGAGATGACAGAGTTTTTTCTAAACAATAACAACTGTGACTTTGATAGTTCAAACTGGAACATATCCAAGATGTTGTCATTCTAAACATTTGAACATAGTTATTTTTAAATCAATCCATAAATAAAACTGCTAGAGCGATGAAAAGCTTTTCTAAAAATAGCAAGTGTGACCCTGACCTTGACCCTACCAGCCTGAAATGCGAAGACCCTGAAGTTCACGGTTTCAATTGTAACACCACATATTTGCGTAAAGTTGTATTTAAATGTAAAAAGTATGCAAAGACCAGGAACTGAAACAATCAAAATCCAAATCCAGCCCTCAAACCATAGTTGGAAACAACTAAGATTACAAATAATCAAGATACAGAGAACATATGGCCAACCGAGTGAGCAGCTTGTTCCCAAAAGGTGGCCACTCAGCAACCCAAACCGAACCAAAAATAATAATAACATACATAAGGTAAAACATCACAGAAACTCTGACACCAAAAACAGGCAACAAAGAACCACAACAGAACTACCGCCTTGGAACGGTCAGTAATGAATTACTGGGGGGCTTAAATCGATTTTACAGGCCCAACCTCACCCTCAGTTTCTGAAGTGGTACAAAACATTTAGTTGGTTGTTCGGTTCGCATGACAACCCTCTAACTCGTCAATGAATCATCACGGTAAACACATAAATCAAATTTCAACACCATGAAGAAGCAAAGACGAGGACTCAACAGATACAACGGGCCGTCTGACAGGTGGAGATCCCTGTCCTGCCAAACAACCCCACTGGAAATCTGAAGCAAAAGAAGGTCACCAGTTGAGCCCCGGTGGACCAAGCAACAGACAAAAAGGCTCCGGTCCCAACCAACTAAAATATATAGCTTTAGGTCGGGGCCATCATAGAGTCTGACGACCGATCCCCCGGTGTGCAATTAGAGAGTGCAGCAAAGCTATCAACCGTGATTGGGTTTATCACTAAGCATGCAGACTGTCGCATAACATTTAAATTATAGCCAATACGTTTGTGACGTATTATTATTTTTCGGAATTGATCAGAAAAATCAGTCCTACCCTTAATCTTTTTGAATTTGTATACTAAGTCACCATAAAATTCTGGTTCCGATAGGCCTTGGTGTAAAAGAAATTTTAATCCGACATCAAATTTTGAAACCAATTCATGGTGTCTGCGATAGAATTTAGAAAAAGCCTTTCTAAGCTTATGATACCGATAGCCCTGTTGAAGAAGTTTAGCAGTTAAACATTTATTACGAGCATTAAAGTCATCTACATGACTACACACTCTAGCAAATCTTATAAGTTGAGAAATATACACTCCATAAGAGGGACGACGTGGAACGTCACCATCCAAAAATGGAAAATTAACTATATCAAAGTCAAAGTCATCACGTTTATCATAAATTTTAGAAGATACAAAACCGTTAGAAATAGATAGATGTAAATCCAAAAAGGGGGCCATGGTATCTGAAGTATTAGCTTTATTCAATTTAAGTTCAGGTGGGTAAATTTGGTTAACCATGCTTTCAAAATAAGGATTATCAATATTCAGAAGATCGTCTAAATATCTAGAGGTTGAGTTAAATGCCTCAATGATATCAGCTTGATTATCAACAGAAAGAGAAGTCATGAAATCTCTTTCATAACAAAATAAAAACAAATCGGCCACAAGAGGAGCACAATTTGTACCCATCGGAATACCAACAATTTGTCTGTATAACTTATTACCAAATCTGATGTAAATATTATCTAAGAGATATGATAAGGCGTCACATACATTCTGACATGACCAAAGACTATATCCTCTATATATTTTACGGTCAGTAGAAGTGAAAAACGCTTTCTTATCGTTACAGGCAATATAAAGGGTATCTTCATTTTTGGAGAACTTTTTGAAGGCCCTCTCAATCAAATCAACAAGTTTTTCCTTTATTAAATTATGGGGTAATGTGGTATAAAGAGTAGAAAAATCATAAGTGGACACACTAGTCGCACGGAACCCTCTTGACTTCAGTTTACTAAGTACCTCACCAGAATTTTTTATAGACCAAAACATATTTTTCCCTGACCTCTCATACACTGTCTCATAGTACCAAATGACACGAGATTTCACAGCAGTGAGGCAAGACGTTAATAATTTAGATAATTCTGTAGTAGTACAAGAGCTAGAGTTGGCAATGAATCTAGCTTTATACGGTTTTTTATGAAGCTTAGGTAACCAATACATCGTAGGAAGTTTGTCTTGGCGTTCCTTAACGTTAACAGCAAACTTTAAAGGCAAATTATTTGAGTGGCTATTAACGACAGTCTTCTCATCTGTAAAAGTCTCTTCGTAAGCCGTTGTGCCGTTAAGTTCCTGCTTCAAAGTGTCCATTTAAATCTGTCCATGAATAATGCAAAAGCGATAAAAGGATTTTTTAAAGATAGCAACTGTGACCTTGACCTTAAATCTACTACGCTGAAACGTCAAGTTATCCAAGATTGTGTCATATATAACATATATTTGAAGTTATATCAAAATCTGTTCATGAATAAAGCTGCTACAACAATGAAAAGATTTTCTGAAACTAGCAACTGTGACTAGACCTTAGACCTATTATGCTGAAACGTAAAATTACCCAATGTATTGTCATATGTAACATTTGTTTGAAGTTTTTCTAAATCGGTCCATTAATGAAGTGCTGTAGCGATGAACAAAATTGTTTGTTTCTAAAATATAGTAACTGTGACCTTGACCTTGACCCGACCAACCCTTAAACGCAAACTATTTTGAGGTATTGCCATACCCAATATATGTGTGAAGTCATATCATAATCGGCTAAATAAAGGTGCTAGAACGATGACAAAGTTTTCCTAAAAACAACAACTGTGACCTTGACTTTGACCCTACCAACCTAAAACGCGAACTCGTTCAAGGTATATATGTGTAAAGTAATATTAAAATTGGTTAATAAATTAGGTTGCTAGAGCGATGATCAAAAGTGAACATGCATACGTCCATACGGACGTACGTGCGTACGGATCAGACCCTATATCCCATTCACAACTTCGTTGCATGAAAGCATAATTAGCGATGATTAAAATGCCCAAACGTTGATCTTATAATAACTATATACCGCTCGACACACTTCATATGTCGGGGGCATAATAAACCAAAGCATATACAAAGTCTCACTGAAAGTCATCCGTTTATTCTGAAGATATGGAAAGACACGTCTTTTAGATAAATCAAGGGCCGTCACTCTCTTAAGATATTAACGAAAAATAAATTTAAAAGCCCAAGCCTCTATCGCATATATAAACAGATACACAAATTTGTATCGAAATGTAACCATCTATTCTGAAGATATTTATGTAACACACATTTTTACATAAATGAAGGGCCGTAACTCTGTTGAAAATTGATAAAAATCGAATTGGCCCAAAGTAGATCATGTATATATCTATGCATATGCTAAATTGTATTGAAATTCCTCCATTAATTCGGCAGATATTGACCAAAAATACATTTTTTACATAAAGCAAGGGTCATTACTCTGTTGTTTCTGCACGAAATTAGGCCACTTGAAACCGCTTGCTTACCACTCCTCCCCGATACCTATGTCAAAACAAAGTTTAAAGAAAATCGGTCTAAAGCCACTAAAGTGAGAGCACGGGAACAAAGCGCTGACGGACGGTCGGACTGACGGACAGACTGACGGAGGCTCAAAATTTCGAAGGATATAGCATTATGCCCCGTCACATTTTGGTGGCGGGTCATAACAACACGGAAATCTGTTCACACATTTTATTTTGTCTTTCTCGATAATCATGTTTTTTGTTGTTGTTTTATCTGTCGGAAACGATGATTCTTTTTCTCGATAGGATTACCTTCAGTCAGCGGATTTACCTATACTTTTCTTGAGGCAACAAGCGTACCTGTAAACGCAGTTCTACCTGTCCAGTTATGCATGAGGAATTTGGCACCTACAGGTTTGTGATTATCAGACTACAGCAGTTCATTTTTCTCTGCTTTAATTCATAAAAGTTTACCGAGTTGTTGTTGCATTGCATTGCCTTTTATAACAATTTGTAATGATATATCTTTAGCAAAGCACACGCGTTCATAGTTTATTCATACATCACAATCACGTGCACAAATAAGAAAAATACTTGTACATGATCACATGACACGCGTGGTCAAAATCGATACTATTACCGGGCCTTAGGGAATAGGTAATTTGCATTTTAGTTTGAAGATTATCTTTCATTCCTCATTTATCGAAAAGACATGCGTTTTCTCAAAACTTGTACGAATAATTATGAGACTATTACATATTGTCTAACGAAAATTTGTAAAATATTTGTTTCTGAAAACATGAAATAAACGAGGGAGACAATCTTTTTCCTTAAATCTTGCTAAATATAACAAGAAAAAATATAACAGGAAATATTTATTTGTTTTTTCCGGAGTTCCCCTTTTATCAGATGTCTTAATGGTAAATACGCATTCGGACTTAGAAAATCTCGCTGCTTTATTTGTAATGCAGATGGAAGATCAACCCAAATTTTAAGAGAATCTGGAAGCAAGAAGATCTAAACAAAGATATACAAACAATGCATCATTGTAAAGTTAAGAAAGTAATGAAACTACTTATAACAGGAAAAAATATCACATTTGATAAGAAAAAAGCATTTTCTGTCAGCGGTTGCCATAGAAACAAGATTTAAAACTTTTAAGAAGACTGGACAAGAATTCTAAATCAGAAAACTTAAAATTAACACTTTTCAGCTTGACAGTTGGGCTATGAATCCTTTTTTTTAGCTTTTTTTTCTCCTTTCTCCTTTTTTTATCAAACAGAGGAAAACAACTTATCTTTGCACTGTGTTGCTAAGCAACGTAATTGTCACCATAGATCCACATTTTATACACAATCAAAATTGGCCATTTTCAAAACAACTTATAAGCTTACAGCAAAGGTGTGTGTGAACAATTCATACAAGGTCCAAATGAATTGAATCTGTTTTGCCAATATAAAAAATAAAAAGGTCTTCAACCTTTTTAATTTACGTCACCATGGCAACAAAATCATCGAAACATCAGTGAATTTACCTTAAAAACAGTTTTTCATAGCAAATTATCTACCTTTAGTTAAAGATCATATAAACAATAGATATAAATTTCAAAAAACCTATATCTGATTGACCAATATTATAAACAAATAGTATTACAATGCTTGAAAGTTTCGTGACCATGGTAACCCAAATATCAAACTGTCATCATTCATTACATTAATACGACATTTTTAAAGCACATTATTTCTGTTCATTAAAATGTTTATTTTCCATTCTTATTCAGTTTAAGTAACTTACATTTTTGCCCATACCAGAAAATAGAGGTTATGGAATGTTGCAAATATACGTTACCATGGCGACCCAAACAGAAAGTGTCACTAATTTTGCGTAAAAACAGAATATTTAAAGCATATTATTTCTCTTCAGCAAAGGTGTATATATGAATTTCCCATGAAGTTTAAATAACATTTCTTTTTACCAGATAAAAAATAAAAAGTTATACATTGTTCCAAATTTGCGTTACCATAGCAACCAAAATGTCAAACTATCACCAGTGTTACATAAAAAGAGCATACTTAAAGCATATTTTTTCTCTTCAGCACAGGTGTAAATATGAATTTTCTATAAAATTAAAATACCAAACGGTTCTTCTTCCCTTTTAAAAATATACAGTGTTCCAAATATAACGTTACCATAGCAACCAAAATATTAACTTATTACCAATTTTATATAAAAACAGCATATATAAACCATATTATATCTCTCCACCAAATGTGTCTCTAATGGCCCAATCCTATGAAGTTTAAGTAACACATTTTTTTTCATTCATACCAATAATAAAAAGTTATGCAAAGTACTAAATTTTCCTAACCATGGCAAACCATACGTTAAACTGTCTTTAATCTTATATAAACCAGCATTTACAACACACCTTAATTCTTTTTAGAAGAGGTTATCTGACGTGCAGTTCTCATAAAACTCAAATAACACGCAGTTCCTTTTACCAATATAAAAAAATTAAAGTTATAGAATGTTTCAAATTTACATTACCAGAGCAAGCCAAACAACAAACTGTCACCAAAGTTACACAAAAAAAAATTGAAGTACATTTTATTTGTTCATCAATGATATATTAGGTATACCTAAAAAATGAGATAACACACTTTCTTTTTCCCCCATACCAAAAATAAGAAGCGATGGAATGTTCCAAATTTACGTTACCATGGCAACCCAAATGGCAACATGTCACCAATCTTGCATAAAATAGCATATTTAAAGCATATTGTTTCTCTCCAGCAAAGGTGTATGTGAAATTCCCATAAAGTTTCAATAACCGACATTTTTTAACCCAGATCAAAAATAAAAAGTTTTACCATCGCAACCGAAATGTCAAACTATCACCAACGTTTCATTAAAACAGCACTTTTAAAGCACTTACTTAAAGAACATTATTTCTCTTTATCAAATTTATTCTTTAATAAAGGACCCGGCCCAAAATATAAAACATGCATTACAATATATTTTGGTGATGCCATAAATATTTTCAGTTTTATCGCAAGTACTTATAAAATATTAGTATATTAATAATTTCCAAAAATTCTGATTAAATCATATCTGTGTTCCCAATACCAAAAAAAAAGGTAATACAATGTTCCAAATTTACGCTACCATGGCAATAAAACCATAAACCCATAAGTGCATTAACCTAAAAAAATCGTTTTCAAAGCACATTATCTACCTTCAGCAAATTAAATGGTGTTTTAGGTAAATTCACTGACATTTCGATATTTTGGTTGCCATGGAAACGTAAATTAAAAACATTGTGAACTTTATTTTCATTATGTTAAAAGAAAATGTGTGGTATTTAGATTCTGCAGTTATAGCAATATACATCTTCGCTGAAGAGAAACGATACGCTTTTAAAATGCTGTTTTCTATGCACAATAGATGACAGTTTGACATTTGGGTTGCCATGGTAACGTCAATTTGTAACATAGTATCACTTTTTGTTTTTAGCATTAGTAGATCGGATATGGGCTATATAGAATTTGTATGAATCGTTAGTATGCACCTTTGCTGAAGGTAGCTAATTTGCTATGAAAATGAAAGTTTTAGGTAAATTCACTGATGGTTCGATGTTTCTGTTGCCATAGTAACATCAATTTGAAACATTGTAAAACATTTCATTTTCAGTATGTTAAAATCGAATTTGAACTATTTAGATTCTGTAGGAATTGCTTATATGCATCTTTGCTGAAGAGAAAAAAATGTACTTTAAAATGCTGGTAAATTGTAAGATTGCTGACACCGTTTGACACTCGGATTGCCGTGGTAACGTCAATATGTAACATAATATTTCTTTTTTTTTGTTTTTTGTTTTGTTTTTTTGTTCTTTTTTGCATTGCAAGACCAGATATAGATTATCTAGAATTTGTATGATTTGTTAGTATGCATCTTTGCTGTAGGTAGCTGATTTGTTTTGAAAATGAAGTTAATTAGGTTAATTCACTGACAGTTCGATGTTCTTGTTGCCATGGTAACGTAAATTAGGAACATTGTAAACTTATAATTTTCAATATGAAAAAAGAAAATGTGTGGTTTCTAGATTTTGTTATAAAAGCTTATATACATCATTGCTGAAGGGAAATAATACACTTTAAATATGCTGATTTTACGTATGATTGCGGACAGTTTGACATTTGGGTTGCCATAGTAATGTCAATTTGTAACACAGTATTACTTTTTGTTTCTAATATTGGTAAAACAGATATGAGATATCTTGAATTTCTATGAGTTGTTTGTATCCACTTTTGCTGAAGGTAGATAATTTGTTTTGAAGATGAAATGTTTCGGTAATTTATTGATGGTTTGGTGTTTCAGTTGTCATGGTAACGTAGATTAGGAAAATTGTAAAAAAGAAAATATTTTCAGCATATGCAAATCAAACGTGTGTTATTTAGATTCTATGGAAACTGCTCATATACACCTTTTATAACGAGAAATAATGTACTTTTAAAATGCTGGTTTTATATTTGATTGCTGACGGTTTGACATTTGGGTTGTCATGGTAACGTAAATTTTGAACAAAATAATACTAGTTGCTTTCTGCCTTGGAAGACAAGTTTTTTGCTATCTAGAATTTGTATGAATTGTTAGACAGCACCCTTGCTGAAGGTAGATAATTTGTTTTGAAAATGATGTTTTAGGTAAATCAACTGACGGTTCGATGTTTCTGTTGCCATGGTAACGTAAATTAGGAACATTGTCAAACTTTTTGTTTCCAATATGAGAAAAGCAAATTTAAGTTATTTTGATTCTGAGGGAATTGTTGATATACACCTCTGCTGAAGAGAAATAATGTACTTTTAAAATGCTATCTTTATGTACGAATGCTTACAGTTTGACATTTTGGTTGCCATGGTAACGTAAATTTGGAACAAAGTATTACTTTTGGGTTTTAGCATTGGTAGACCAGATATGGGTCATCTATAATTTGTATGGATTTTTAGTATGCACTTTTGCTGAAGGTAGATACTTTGCTTTGAAAATGATGTTTTTAGATAAATTCACTGACGGTTCGATGTTTCTATTGCCATGGTAACGTCAATTTGGAACATCGTAAAACTTTTTATTTCTTATATCAGTATAACATATATTGGTTAGTTGGACCTCGTATGAATTGTTTCAGCACACCTATGCTGTTAGCGGATGATTAGCTTTGCAAATGGCCAATTTTGACCACGTATAAAATGTGTTTCCATGGTGACACTTACGTTGCTAAGCAACATAATGTGAATGTGATACGATTTTTTTTCTATTTTATGCATAAGAAGTGCTTAAGCGCAGTTCTTTAAATGAGACGAATAACAAATCAATATTCATATCTCAACAATCAAACTGAAAATTGCCAATTTTCTCTTGGAGAAATTTTGTCCCGTCTCCAAGAAATCTTTAAATCCCGTTTCCATGGCAACCACTGCCAGAAAAGGGGAACGCTTTGTGCTGTATAAGTTTTTCATGGAGTCTGATAAAATAGGGGTAAAATTAATAATTTCTGTGACTCGTCACTTATCACCATCTGCCTGATTCTTAGGGAGAGTGCTAATTAAAACGTCTGAAGTTGCTGGCGGACGACGTCGGCGGACGACGGACCTACCAGGGCAATAGTGGGCAAATCCCTCCGTCAGATTATTTATCTGAAGTAACTTTCAAATTGCTAGATTAAATAATCAATTTAAATTCTCATAACACATTACATTATTCTGAAGAGGGTATTAACAGAATTAACTCTCGTGGCAAGGTTTTCGTCAGTCTACGTCTGATTATGAACAACAGACCAGAGGGAACATTGTAGAAATAGAACACACTGCGCTTAAGGTTCACACGTATCATAACGATTCTGACAGAACCCAAATTTGAAATCCTCGGCTGACATTTTCTTTTGGATTAGTTCGGCTGTTTGCAGGTTCTTACTGCATCGGACATCTCCTTCCTCTGTTGCCCTTGTCGGTCGCCTTTTTCGGGACGCAGTTTGGGGTGGCTCGATGTGGGTTGCCTACGCTCATTAATTAATACTTAGACGTCTCTACTTTGATTCATGCGACCAATCTATCTCGCGGAATACATCAGTAGCTGTGGCTCAGAACTGGATTCTCGTTGCCTGCCGAGACCTGCTCATCATCTTTTTTTCTTTCAAATTTTTGGTGTTTAACATAACCGAAGAAGTAAAATACAGAAACGCATGTCTGTCGCACTACATTTGGTAAAGGTACGTTTACATTTATCATTAGTTTTTATATTTTATTTAACTTTTATATTTTATTTTTATATCTAGTGGCAGAGCTGCTACAGAAGGACCTGGGTGTCATTTATCTCAGGTCGGGTAAACGTCCTACAAATTCGGAGGCAACGTCTAGACATGATTTAAATATTGTTTCCTGGGACGTTAAACAACAACTCAAGAATAACAACAACAGGCGTACTGCGGATAGTTCTTCAGAGAGTTTTAGAATAGCAAATCTGAAAAAGGAGAGCGTTTGATGTCTACTGGAGGATTCAACACCTTGAAGGTTCGCCAAAAAGAGGTTTCGCTATGACAGGTTTGCCCACCTTCATAAGTTCTCAAATGCAGAAATCACTGAGACAGGCAGTGAATGCCAAGCAATACAAGAAAACCCACCACTATGGACAAAAGGGTCACCTGCGGTTTTACATCCTGCTTACATAGGGCACTTAATGCTTCAATACGGCGGAAATTACCGATATCGACTTACGGGTTAATCCGAGCGCTTACCTGTACTACTAATGCCGACTTCTGTACACAATTTAATAGGAATTTAATGTAAAACGTAATATTAAATACATATGTGATATTACGACAATTTTTTATAAGTTATATTCATAGAGTATATACTTTCCTTGTTAATATGATGCAAAAATAATTAAAATAACTTCATGTTTTGTATCTTCCATCGGCTTTTGAAATTCGAAGCTAATCAAATGGGATCATCATGTACATATTGTAGAAAATGCATGACAAGCCACATTTAGCCTTAAACTTGGAAATAATCGGATTGTCTGTAAATTTTTTATAAGCTTTCATCAAAGAGATATTTTGATAAGGTTTAAATTGATGTAATTCATTAAGAAATAAGTGAAATAAAAGTATCTTCCACTTGTCTCCAAAGATACAGAAGTTTTCGTTTCGACAAACCTCGCTCGTATGTCTACGAAATAGTTTAAGTCCAAATCCGGCTGTGTTGCGCAAAGGCTTACTGAACTAATTTAGTTTTCGTGTTTTGTTTTATATATTTGAGGTATGCTTTAAAAATCGGATGAAGAATCGGGTTAAGAAAGAACAAAGCTAGAAAGAATGAAAAGAACGAAAGAAGGAAAAGAAAGAAAGAAAGTCACATGTCTTATACGCGACAATCAAACATCAAAAGGCCGTTACTCGACTAATTGTAGATCAAATCATCCCTTTATAAGCTTATCAATAAAACTTTGTGAACAATACTTACATAATCAAAATTTTGACGATTATTATGCTGTAATTGCTCATGTTTCCACTTACGGTTTTGATAGAAATTTATTTGAGTAAAAGTGCGGCTTATTTATCAAGGAGACCGAAATACGTTTTGTTTACCCCATGGTAGAATCTTCAGAAACCATTACATGGTATTCTTAATTAACTCGCTAATTGGCCAAATTCCTTATTCATAAAGGAGGTGACAGTAAAAGACATGTGAAATAAAATGTGGGTTGATTTGCATAAATCGAGTCATATAATCGGCAAAATAGGGATTTTTTAAATAATAAATGACAAATTGATGCATTAAAAGTTTCAGTGTTTCGTTCCCCGTCGAGAGATGCAATATAAACAGATCCAGGACAAACGTTGAAGGCTCGTGACTGTACATTGTATTTTTACCATTTTACTCAGCTTTATGATATCGAAAAGAGAACATTTTAGGTGCCAGTTAAAAGGACCCAAATCAATTTTCAAAACCTTTTTATGAGAAACTCAAGGACATATTATTTGTCTTTAGCTGGCTCAACACGGTCATTTACAGTGATGAAACAGTAATGAGAAGATTTCAGCGATACCTCATGATAAAATATTTCCAGAATTTTACCATGATACAGCAATGAGGCATTTAAGTAAGGAAATCGATTAAAATACAGCACGATACTAAAGTATCATTTTTGCCAGATGTATATTTTTCCATACTTTTCCTTGCCAAAAGTTAAGCATAATGTAAAAAAGTAAACATAACTTTTATTAAAGATACAAACAGTATTATATGCTTGTATGTTAAATGTTGAAGGATAAGCTGTTAATACATAGTCTTTTAATATCGCATAATCATCTGATCTACTTTTTTTTTCTAAGCTATTTTTTCCGATTTCAGATTGTTCAAACTTTGACCATCAATATTAATGATCATTGCTGTCGTTTGGTGGTCCATTAACTTAATTTGACATGTACACAGATAATAATTATAGGTGCCGCGCCGGTTATATACACAGGTGTCAAAGGTTGTTAAAACCGAATCATAATCCGTGTGTTTATCAATACATGTAAATCCTGTCATCACATTGTTATAGAAACTGTTGGCGCTTAATTAAGCTTTATTAGTTTTTATGTTTGTCATCACATCCAGTAGTTTTGTAAAAAGCTGTCACGAACTTTTCAAAGATACATTCATATGGTTGCTCTGACTGATCAGAGATTTTGCTAGTTATGCATGTGTCCAATAATATAAGGCAAGTCGCCCCATGTTAAAGGACAACAGTGTTTGCTATTTATACATGTTTTGATGCACTAGCTTATGTAGTGAGGACTCTGATCAGACCACAGAACTCACATACACATGGTTGCGTAGACTGATCAGAGTTTTTGCTATTTATACATGTTTTGATGCCGTAGCTTATGTAAGTAGTGAAGACTCTGATCAGACTACAGCACTTATATACACATGGTTGCGTAGACTGATCAGAGTTTTTGCTATTTATACATGTTTTGATGCCGTAGCTTATGTAAGTAGTGAAGACTCTGATCAGACTACAGCACTTATATACACATGGTTGCGTAGACTGATCATAGTTTAGCTATTTATACATGTTTTGATGCCGTAGCTTATGTAAATAGTGAAGACTGATCAGACTACAGCACTTATATACACATGGTTGCGTAGACGGATCATAGTGTTTGCTATTTATACATATTTTGTTGCGTTAGCTTATGTTAGTACTAAAGACTCTGATCAGACTACAGCACTAACATACATGTGGTTGTCCAGGCTGACCAGAGTTTTTTCTGTTTGTAATTTTTTTTTTTGCGCTTGCGCTTGCTTGTGTAAGTAGTGAAGATTCTGATCAAACTATAAACACTACACACACAGTGTTGCGCAGACTGATAAGAGTTTTAGCTATAATACACGTTTTGTTGTGCTAGCTTGTTTAAGTTGTGAAGTCTCTGATCAGACTTTAGCACTTATATAGACATGGCGGCGTAGGCTGATCAGAATCTGTGCAGTTTTACACATGTTGGTTTGCACATTTGCTGGTTTGTTTCCATGCTAAAACTAATCAAGCTGGTTAATAATCCTATCAATTATTTAAGCTCATTTCTGGTGTTATATACTGAAATTTCAACCAGCCAAGCAATAGCACACGCCGCCTGTCGAAAAAACAAATTTGGTCTCTTGTTTTGTCAAAAATCACCTGCTAACGACAATGAAGATCAGAAATCGATATTTAAATAGGTATCTTCTGGTGATTTAAGTGTATAAATCAGCAATTTATTTGTTTATTTATTTGCGCAAAAAACCCGTATTCAGCCCCGGATCCAGGGGATGGGTTTTTGGGCTTAAGCCTGGGCCTGCTTATATCAAAATATATGACATCTCATTAGAATTGCCTGCGCGAGGCGATTCTAATGTCTTTTGCCGATGCTATTCTAATGAGATATCACAACGTATATTTCAAGGCAAAAAAAAAAAAAAAACAATATCAAAAGTTTTCACAAAATTGATTCCTTATTATGTCACATACTTTCAAGCCCCACTCCCTCGCACCCCCTCCCCACTTCCCAGCTTATTCATACTAGTATTATATGATTTAAATCAAACAGCTAAGCAACATGTCGAACGATCGCATTTGCATAAACCTTTTGAAAACTGTTTTGACAAAACAGAAAATCAAAAGAAAAAGGTCGTCGTTGCTGTCGAGATATGGTTTAATTTTAAGTAAACAATATTTCAGTCATGCCGAGATGTTTCCTCTGAATTTGTAGGACCTGAGATAAATGACACTCAGGTATAACAGCTCTGCCGACAACCAATCTATTTCGATGGCGGGGTCAAAGAACTATGGGTGAGTGAATGAACTCGGGTTTAACGTCCCACCAACAACGAGGTCATATGGAGAGGACCTCGGTTAAAAGTCTCATCCGAAAGACCGGAGAAGCGGGGGATCGATCTTTCGACCCCTGGATTAAAAGTCCGGAGTGTTATCCACAACACTGGGATCGATCTTGCGACCCCTGGATTAAAAGTCCGGAGTGTTATCCACAACACTACAGCTGCTCCTATATATCTAAGGTGTGTGAATAAAGATGAGACCCTCAAAGAGATCGAAATGTATTATTATTATTACGAATTATGAGAGACAATGGAACAATATTTCACACTAAAAAAACTACATTTCTCAGCGTCATTGTTTATATAAAATATATGCATCATAGTGCGCAAAATACAGGGCATGATTAAATACATATTTTAACATCACCCAGTAAAGTTTCAATATAGCGTGATTGACTTTCGACCTTTTGCCAACCAGCCTGGGGTAATCCCTGGCCATCCTTATCGATGACGTCACTGCGTTATCTCCTCTAATTTGGAATCGGTTAATGCAGCTGCACAGTTATTGTTATACTTACCCATGGCCAAAAGTTATGATGAATATACTTTAAACAAAACTTTCAAACAATGGCTGCGTCGAACACTACCTAACGTTGTTTCAAATTCTTATTACCAAATATCGAACATTTGCAGTGTTAGTTTACATCATCTTTCACGCTGCCAAAGCCAATTATGTGAGCGTTAAGTCTGAAAGTACTTTTTCGGTGACATTCATAAAAAATGAAAACAAAAATTACTTATTAGTTTTTTTTAAGTCGAAGTCGATCTTGATAATATTGTACTTTGTGATTTCTGTCTTCAAACTTGGAACAAAGGCAGCTATGACACAAAGCCGTAGGTTCTTTAAAAACGAAAGTGATATGAAAATTAGCTTTTTAAAGACCAAGGGGTGTTTTAGGTGATGTAACGCTCAAATCTCGTGTCCAGTAAAATTGAAATCAGTCCATAAATGAGCCGCAACGCAACTAAAGCAACACAGTGGCATAGGCGCCCAGCCAAGACTCAGATCAGCCTAGGCATCCGCCAAATAG
Source organism: Ctena decussata (assembly GCA_963989385.1). Taxonomy (NCBI): domain Eukaryota; kingdom Metazoa; phylum Mollusca; class Bivalvia; order Lucinida; family Lucinidae; genus Ctena; species Ctena decussata. The sequence goes on from OZ022502.1 coordinate 24,616,247, forward strand.
TATGATCAGAGTCTTCACTGTCCGCATGGAGCTAGCTTAGAGCTTAGACCCTTAGCAACATTTGTATGAAGTTTATATGAAAATTGGGTCAAAAATTGCATCAAAGCTGAGGCTGCGGCCTATATAGGGTTTACAAGCCTAAATGGCTATTTTTTTTTTTAAAATAAATCAAAGGTAGATAACTCAAAAGACATTTAGTGATTTTTTTCTCAATACAATAGGGAACCAGTTCTGATGGAGTCTAGCAACTAATGCAAGTTTGAAGAAGTTGCTTAAACGGTATGGCCTGTAGTGCTTTCATGAGTTGACAGACAGACAGACGGCAGACAACACGCGATGGTATTAGGCCCATGTGGCCTAGTCAAGCAAATTAAAACATAATATTGTCAACATAGCTAAATGTATAAATCTCAATTGTACTATAACCATATGATATGGCATCTCCCAATGACCTAGGTATTTTCCCGTTTGACTAACGCCTGTTGAATTGGAAGCTGATAAAAAAATTTCATACAGAGTGTGCCCGCTCAAAACGATTTCTTTAACGCTTCAGGTGAGCACATATCAATATCGGGTGATCTGCAAAACGCAGAAAGAAGGGCTACGAATGCGCTTGCAGTGTATTGGTAACCAGCCATTTCTGATGCCATTTGGCAATTTTGCACAGCACTTCGCAGCGTTCGACCCTAGGTAAATGACCGTTTAAAAAATCTTTTTGCAGTATTAATTGTGGTTTTGTAGCATACAAATTTCAATTTAGTCAAATATCTGCGGTATCATCCTAGTGTGGTTTTATAGGATACAATCTTCGAACTGGTTGCTGTTGTTTTGCTTTTGCGCCTAATTGATTTTGGTGAATAGTGACACCTACAAATCAGCGATTAAAATCCGAACGCACGGAAGCATTTATCGGTCATAAATTTTATTTTACGTTCTTATTTGTATATTTTCTATACTTTAATGAATGGTTTATCCGTAAAAAAATCAACCAGAAACAAATCGATGAAGTAAAATTCAATTTTGCCCTCATAGCATATCGTCTGAAAACTGCACACACAGATTTCTTCTTCAAATTTGTTTACATTCTATATACTTTAAATCTGGGGGTCAAATTTAACCTTATAATGCCTTTTACAGTTACAAGGTGCAGTTACAAACTCTTGCTTCTTTACTCTTCACTTTTTAGTATTGTCGTTCCACCTCTTCATCTGTCTACCTCTTCTTCTTTTTCCTTCCACTGTGCCCTGTAGAATTGTCTTTGCTAAACCAGAAAACATTGAGACGTGGCCAAACCACCTTAGTCTCCCTTTCTTGACCATCGTAAGGAGTTCATCATATTCTCCAATGGCTGCTTGGATCTCTCTGCGAACCTCCTCATTGGTTATATGGTCCTTGTGCGTAATGTTCAGTAAACTTCGGTAGCATCTCATCTCAAACGCATGCGTTCTTTTCTCTAACTCTGCTGTTAAGGTCCGCGATTCACAGGCATACAGAAATATGGAAATGACAAGGGAGCGCACAAGTTTCACCTTTGATCCAATATATATGTTGTTATCTCTCCAGATTGGTTTAAGCTTGGTAAGAGCTGAAGTGGCTTGTGCAATCCTTGAGAGAACCTTTTGTATTAGCCATCATCTGAAACAAGTGCTCCAAGGTATTTAAGCTTGCTACATTACCCATCTTCTGCCCTTTTACCTTGATCTCTCTCTGGATGCCATCTGCGCCGTTTGTCATCAGTTTGGTCTTCTCAGCACTGATATACATCTTAAAACTTGTGCAGGTTTTGTCGACACTTTCAACTAGGGCTTCTAGTTTCTGCTCTTCCTCAGCTACAGCATCTATGTCATCGGCAAACCGCAGATTGGTAATGTTTCTGCCGCCTATGCTAACCGTTCCGTCATGTTCGTCCAGATCATCAGACATGATCCGTTCGAGAAAAATGTAAAAGAGGGTGGGTGACAAAAGGCATTCTTGCCTTACTCCAGCTGGTTCTGAACCATTCTCCTGTACTACCAGTCATCAGGATTGCACTCGTAACCTTGTAGTATAGCTGCTCAATGGTGCGAAATAGATGTGCACTGATATTGTACTTCCGCATGGTTGTCCATAAGCCTGCATGTCGTTTCCTTTCAAAGGCTCTCTTGAAATCATTGAAGACATGGTACAGATTCTGCTGATGTTGGAGATATTTTTCACACAGGTTTCTAAGGTTGAAGATCTGTTCTGTGGTGCTCCTTCCGGCTCGGAACCAAGTCTGTTCTTCAGCGATTATCTTTTCGGCTTGTGGTTTAAGCCTGTTCAAGATGACTTTCAGCATGCCCTTGCTTGAATGACTGATGGAGCTGATGGTTCTGCAGTTCTGGCAGAGCTATAGATTGCCCTTTATAGGGAGTGTAATAATCAGCGACTGAGTCCATGGGTTAGGCCATTTCTCCCGTTCTCTAGATCCTGTCACAGATATCTGTTAAAAATCAATCATGGTCTCCCCTCCAGCTTGAACAAGTTCTGCTGGTATATTATCAACTCCGGCAGACTTCCCCTTCTTTAGTGCTGCTACTGCAATCTCAACGTCCTCACGACGAATCGGTTGTTAATCTTCTTCTGGGGCTGATTGTAGTCCAGAACCGCATTGTCAACGTGAGTCTTTGTATTCATGGCTTCTGATTATCATTTTTATTTCAAAATAAATATTTTAATTAATAGGCTTAAATAATTTTAACCTAGTAAAATGGTGACCAGTAAGATTTTGTGTTAGTCAATACCGAAAACTCCATTCGGCTAAACCCATATCGACCATGCAATTCAAGGTTTTTTTTTCGCTTCTCAATGTAACATCGTATGAATTTCAGACAAATATGAGTTGGAGTTTTCATTATTGTCCAGCTCTAGCGACGTGGACGCCGCCCCACTCGAAGAGCCACACGTGAACGATCAATGCATTAGCTATAAATACGAAGACAAATATAGAGTTACAATAAGAGGTATATTTCAACAACTCAACACATCTCATATGTTTTTCTTATGGTACACTGTTGTCTGATGTACTGACTGCTATTTCTCCACTCACATTTTTTTTGTCTCATGTACAAATTTAAAGGAGTCCATGTACCTCAGTGGGTTAAGCGCTGGCCTGCCGATCTCAGGGGCCCGGGTCCGATTCTCGCTGAAGGCGGAAATATATTTAATCGTAAGCGGGGTTCCATTGCATACAGCCTTTCATTATCACCCTCCCATCGGCCTGATATGACTGAAATACTGTTGGAAAGGACATAAAATCGCAAAACATCCATCCATCTCATGTACAAAAGATGTGTCAACCTATCATGCGCTCATTTGTTACCGAATTCATTTATTTATGTTCCTAGATTTTACGATAGAATAAATGGCATCTGACTAACATCACATTTGCCATTAATTTTACGGGCGCCTGAAACATTTGCAGGCATCATCACACAGAGTAGGATAGAATATGACAGGTATATCGTTTTCATCATACAACCCTTCAACACTGTAAAAGTTCTGTTCAGTCAGCTATCTAGCAACATAACCGTACCGTATCATGATTTCCACAAATGTTCTATTGACAGGCGCTGGTAAAACTAATGGTTAAAGAAAAGTCGGCCTGATTCCAGTTACTTTACAGTAAAATCTGCTTAATATTTGTACAGTATGTAGCGTTTAATATAAAACTTTTCTGCATGTAATAACAACAAGGCTAACCATCTTCACGTGTCCTATCTTCAACTGGTGTTCTTTTTTTTTTTTTTAAATATTTTCATTTATTTATTTTATTTTTTTCATTTTTGGTGATTTCAAAGTTTATATATGAATATTTGTTATTGCATTAATCCTTTAACTAAGTTTTCAAATAATCTAAAAAAAAAAGCTGCATTTCTGTAGGTGACTTAATCACTTAAATCATAAACAACAGCACAAGTTGAAAATAGGAAGAACAGTTTTATAAAACAGTTAATAATTATAACTATTCTAAACATGAACCGCGTCTCGAGAAAACTTTCCACATGACCAGCGGTAAAGCGTTGAAGACTCATCAGCGTATGAACACAAGTTGATCAAGTTCTTCTCTCTTCGCTGGTGAAACCCAAAGGTAATATATTCAATGTGCAAATAGTTTTACGAGGTCCACGTCTTGCCAAAACTCAAATGAATTTTCGTGGCTTATATGGAGACTCTCTAAGTAAGGCACATCCGCACACACACACACACACACACACACACACACACACACACACACATGCATTCACACATTTTTTTTCATATATGTGTCACTTTTTTTCAGAAAAGAAAAATACGTTCAATAAAGAAACAACCAATGGGCACAAAAAATTAAAACAACTAGGTATCAACGCTTATCAAATCAGTGCTGTGACTCAATCAGCGTTGATAGGGCGTAATTTTAATGATTTGCGCCAACTTTCTCTCTTTCTTTTTCCGTAAGTTCTCAGTTGTCATATTGGCCGAAAGTTAAAGATGTGCTAATTTGATTAACGGATTAGACTGATTGGTTCATACATTTGTTGATTGCCTTTAATGCCATTTTCACACGTAATCCATTAACAAATAATTTACCCTTTGATTGATATATACCGATATCTTTTTGACATTTCGGTTTAAGAAAAAAAATATTAATACATTAAATGTTATATTATATAAACACAAAAAATAAATAATAATTGGGTGCATTTTTTTTGTCTTAAATTATGGCGGCGTTGATATGTGTGATCTTAGCATAATAACTTCCCTAACACTACTGAATCAAAACTTAAAATCGTTCATACTTAATTATCCATGTTCAATGTTATGATATTTTATGCGCCTTTGCTTATCCTATGCCGATATTTCTTAAAAAAAGTGTGGCTATTATGGTATTTACAAAAAGTATTGGTTATTTTGGTATTTTCTTGGTTATTTCGGTGAATCGCCTTATTTTCATAGTCATTATATATAAACTATTTTCCACATTATGACAGCGGTGATATATATTTTTGTTAGAATTATACTGTCACTATATATGACACAAATAAATTTAAATAAAAGTGAAAATGAAATGGAATTAAAACATATTACTCTAATACAACTCTCTATAGTTTGTTAAAATATCGCAAAGAGAATAGCTTGTACGGGTTTTCAAAACGTATAATATTTACTTTTGTATATCCCCTCATGCCCATCATCTTTTATGAACCAAAAATATATATTTTATATTAAACAATCAAAAATGTATAGATTATGTTCATGTGGGATAGATAAATAAATGAAATATTACGCATTTAAATGATACGGAATTCGAGTTTAAGGAAACCCGGGGACTTGGAAAAAAGGAAACATATACAAGCTCAATCAAAAAAAAAAGTTTAATATAGTACAAGTCTAAAGCAATGAATTAATTTGGGGTAATAATCATTGAAACAGTATATTCTTAGTCAATAATATGATAATTTTGGTTATTTTGGTATTTTCTAAGGTTATTTCGGTAAATCGTCGGTTATTCCGGTATTTCGGTAGTTATTTTGGTATTTCGGTTATTCCGGTTATTTTGGTAAGTCGTCGTACCGAATTATCTCTATTTTACCTCCGACTGTCTATATAGTCCAAAAAGTATCTTTCCACAAAGTGAGTCCGTGACGGACGCCATGTTGTCTTGAAAAGTACAAGGTTAAATCAAATTTTAGGATTTTTTGAACGAGATTCTAGCTTCTTTCTTTTATAGGAATTCTGCCCTACAAAGGGTCACCGCTAGTCATGAAACTCCTGACGTTACGTTCCGCTTTGCTACTGAAGTAGCGGTAGTGTAACGGTGGCGGATTCTAAGGCCCTGTGCTGTAGGTCTAGGTCACCGCCATAGCGTAGTCGTTGAAATGAGCGCAGGATGATAATAACAGCGCGGCCTGGTTCTAGTATTTACACGATATGCGTAATTCGGCAAACTGGGGGATTACTAAACACAGAAACTGGCGAAACACTTGCTCTTAGCTGAAAATGGCCATTCGTTAGAACTTAATAGGCCTTATTAACAAGAAACAAAATTGTGCCAAAAGAGCTCATAGAATCACCGAAAACCATTCCAAACCACATTCTTATTGAAGAATGGGAGAAGGTACAGCAGATTAGGTTGGATTAAGGAAGGGTACAAAAGGGTTAACGTGTTTTGGGAGGTCTTTGGCATGTCACCAATTAGTGTCATATCACCCCTTACCACTCTTACTCTTTCCTAGCCTCGGAAATACCCTATCTATACTACAACGTTTATCCTACCTACTCCAGGGTACCCCGTCATACCCCATGATGATGGCTTGGGGTGGTTAAAAACAGTTTCGGGTGACATGATAATATTAAGTTACTTATCCCAGGCCTGTGGCCATTGTACCCCCCCCCCCCCCACCACCACCACCACCACCACCACTGCCCCCATCCCCAGCCTAAAATCCCCTTTTCCCTTCTCTACCTTAATCTAATTCCTACTACCCTTACCGGCCTCACCACATTAGTGGTTTGGGGTGTTTTGGGATGGCGAAGTATTTGTATGGACTGGCCTTATACTGGCTGAAGTTTGAGTTATATGAACAATCAGGGTGCACAGCAGTAAAGACTTACAGTCGATGAGAGAACATATACAATAAGCGATGGAGGCGTTATAGCTCCACCTTATGAATCGTTAATACACATACTTTGTGTTGCCTTGTTTTTCCATGGGTGCCACGGGTGCCGCGAGTTGTTTAGTGGTACCCAGGCCCCAGACCTAGCACTAGGTATTATCAAAGGACGACAAATATATGCTTGCAGTCTTTTTTATTCTGAATATATCTAACCCAGAGTGGAATACCATATTATATCAGACAATAGATCAAGGGCCACTTGGTCTGGTATGTTCCGACCATAGTGTTGAATTTTGCACCAAGAAGAATTCTTATTGTTATACATGTAGTTCTTTTTCTTTGAACATCTAAACCAACTCTGCAGATCGAAGCCTCGGCATTCCCTTTTGTGCTTTATAGCTAATCAAAATACCATACTACCATCAATCCTCTTCTCCACTGAGACAGTGTATAAATAAATATACTTCTGCGGTGCACACATTTATTAAGGGCCATAGAAACACATCAAACTTCATATAGTAGAGTGGGGACGGGTAGGGAAAAGTAGAGTATGATATGATATGAGGGTGTGTAAGGGTTGGGGAGGGGAGGGTATGGCTACAGGCAATGTCGCTAATTAGTAATATGTTACCTCTAACTGCTGAAAAACCCCTAAACCACCTGCATGGGTAATTGCGCCTGTGTCTGTCAGTGACGGACTCTGCCCTCACTTACCCTCTTCATACCTCACCCATCCAACATTGCCACTTCTTTACCTACTTTCTTGTATGTATTCCGTCCTACCCCATAATAGTGGTTGTAAAGCAGTAAAGGGTGTTTTACAACCACCATCATGGGGTAGGACGGAATACATACAAGTATGGCCACAGCCTAAGACTTGCCATTAATAACTATCACAGCAGTAAATGGTGTTGTGATAGTAACTAATGGCAAATCTTAGGCTGTGGCCATACTCCCGTCCCAAACCATCTCGAACCCTACCCTACTATATCCTACAACTCCTCCAACCACCCCCAAAGTGATTTGGTTGTGTTTTTTTTGGTGTTTCTACGGACCGCATTTATTTCGGTGTTTTGTTGAGCCTAACGTAAAATTGTTTTCGTTCAAAACAGAAATCCGGTCATTCAGGCATGCGCAGTAAGCGCACGCGCCAACCACGTGATAACCCTAATTTCGAAATGGTAAGCAAACGAAAGAATTTAGGGAGGGTAAATCGAGATGGAAATAAATATCTCAATCTGAAGGTAAGATGCAACTTCCATATTATTGCAGTCATGTAGTTTAATGTTTCATGTTTCGGGACAATTAATGCTGCTATTGAAATTTCACGATTTAACCAGTTTCTGCAAGCGATGTATCTCGCCACAAAGTACTTTTGCGCAACCGGCTAATCCTTACCAAGGGCCGTCCAACAAAACCCATTTTTTTTCAACATAGATATTCGATGAAAAAGACGAAAAAAACTGAGGGTTTGGTACAGATCTAACTTGACCCGAGTCTTCTCTGGCTGCAAACCCTTATTGGGTCTTGCAGCCAGAGCGATACTGCAGTTAAAAACTCTAATTCAGCCGATCCATCGGTGGATCGGCAAAGCAAAATTCTAATTTTGGTTAGTGTTATCAATTACCTGCGCAAAAAAGATATACAGTGGCTAATTCCTTATTCATTTTTGCACCATTCTGCAGTGTTTTTCACATTTGATTCCATTTTGAACCATAATAATCTTTGATCGAACTTAATGAGGTAAAGAAAAATATCGCTTTTTGTTGATGACCTCGTTTTGATTTGACAGTTCTTGCGCATGCCGGTGTACAGGTAAAAATATCCATTATTTCAACATCACAAATCAGGACGTTTCGCGCTTGGACAATTCGCGTTTCACGCTTGGATAAAAAATTAGTCCCTGGCTCTCAGAGTTGAAAGAAGTAAAATGTCTTTGGTACAAACCAGCGCGTTACGACTAGAACCGAAATGACCGTACCTACGAAACGGATAAAGTGACCGATAGTATTTTTTCTTATAAACACCGGATTGACCTCAAACGATCTGTCAACAAAAACAATAATGGCGGAGATATGTTACAAATCTCGACTCCCTCTAAAAAAATTGTTATTTATCTGCTTTTAGACGGGGTATCACATTGAATTACCGTGCCGAGTCATCAAAAGGTATTTTTGATAGGATTGCAAGTTTACATATAACTGCAACATAATACGCAATAGAAATTCAACCAGAAACCAAGGGCATCTGTGGGAAATACAATATTAGAGTTTTCACCACTTTCGTTCCTCTGACGTCAATAACAGACCTGGGGTAATTGTAATCTGTAATCATGATTACTTGTAATCAATTACAATTTCTGAGTAATCATGAAGTAATCTGTAATCGTGCATTTTTATGATTACAAGTTATCGTAATGTAATCAAAAAGATGGGCTGTAATCATGATTACTTTATGATTTCTTTATGATTACTTTGATTCATTTTCAGAAATGAGAAAAGAAGAAAAAAAGTAAACCTGCTCTTCTATTTTTAATAATTAAAAGAAAAGACTTGTGCAAAATAATAACAGAAAGCAGTTGATTATTCAAAGTGTCTTCAAACTGAATAAGACAGAGAAAAACTGGTCTAATTTGTGTACAAAAGGCAGCAGACCAAATTAAAAAAACTGACATAATTCCCTTTATACTCTTTTGGGGGAATAAAATTTAAGCAGTATCATAGTTATAGATATGCACTCTCTTACCCATTTATGACTGGCAAACTCTTCTATCTCACAAATTGGATAGGTTTTTTTTACATCTTTTTATATAAACTGTTAAATTAAATGCCAGCAGTGAAGATCCTGATCAAAATGCTGCATCTGAGCATCTGATCTGGGTCTGCAATGTCTACATGTCTCTTTTTATGAGATGCTAGGCATTAATGGGTTAATATTTAAAGATAAATTTGTTATTATGTAAAAACTGTGATTTTGGTACTCTTGAACGCAGGGTATTTCAGGTTATGACTGGTAGCTGCCTTGGTTGACTTGTATTTTTATGACTGATTTACATGATTTATCATCTTTACTTTGGACAGGCAGGTTCAAGTGTTAAAGATGTTTTTCAAACATACTGTTTTGTGTTTATTGGTGCAGAGTTGAGCAATACAACTCAACTCTGATTTTCACACCTTCTTTGTGGACTGAGCTAACTGTAACATCTGTCTACTTAATGACACCTGTGTATTGCATACAACAAAAAGCCAATACAATACTTTAATTCCTTTCTTTCCGGTTTATGGGCCAACTTATTAACTTTGAATTTTTTACAGACTGAGGGCGAGCAAGAAAAAGATAAAAATGAAAAATGAAATATATACAGTGATAGTTAAAATGAAATTAATAAATTTTACAGGAAGTGTTTGGCCCCTTGCTTTGAAGACTTTGAACTAGTCTTTCACAAGCAATTTTATGACATTGGAAACAATGTAGAATCATATTTCTGATATTTGAAATAAAAGGTAAAATAAGTGATGGAGAAAAAAATATTGAAGCATGTGTTTGATATTTAGGACCTGGCACATAGCAGTTATTGAATTTCTCAAACTTCATAAACAGCATACTTGCTAAACTCCTACAAGAAGACCTCGTCACACTGGCAGAGTGGGAAGATCAGTGGAGGATGAAATTTCACCCCAAAAAGTGCACCAAGTTAACAGTCACCAACAAAAGAGGCCCTATCAAGACAGACTATGACCTACACCAACATATCCTAGCCAGCGTTCAATCAGCCAAATACCTCGGGATTACAGTGACAGAGGATCTTAAATGGGACACCCACATACAGAATATATGTGTTAAGGCTAACCAAACTATAGGCTTCCTCAGAAGAAACTTGAACATCGGAGCTGTGTCTATAAAGCAACAGGCCTACTTCAGTCTCGTTCGCCCATTGTTAGAATACTCCTGTACAGTCTGGGACCCATACACTCAGAAGAATACAGACAAACTAGACATGGTGCAACGACATGCAGCAAGGTATGTTCTACATAGACACCGGAACATATCCAGCGTGAGCGACATGCTTCAAACGCTTAACTGGAGAAGCCTTGAGAACAGGAGGAAGGATATGCGCCTCTGTATGATGTATAGAATTGATAGAGGATTGGTTGCCATCAGTAAAGAGGGAAGAATGACTCCACCAAAGAGGTCAACAAGGCACAGTCATTCCAGAGCCTTCCAGACTATAACCTGTGGGACAGAAAAAAGAAAGATGTCATTCTTCCCCAGGACAGTGAGAGATTGGAACGCTCTTCCTCCTGACATCCCGGAACTGGAAACACTAGAAGCCTTCAACTTCAAGGCTTCAGTGTCAAAACTAGAATACTAAACAGCAGATATTGATGTTTTTAAACTGTATATAATGATGTTTTTAACGATTCTTTTAACGACTGAGAGAAAACAGCATATCGCGGATTGACACATCAACTAACCTGGATTGATATACTTTTACCCGGACTGACTCCACCTTTTTAGGAGGTATTGTTATCAAGCGCTGCGTAACCTACCTATATATCCTAGCATAATCTTCAGAATGTTGAAGGAGGCTAGTACATGGCAGAAGAAGAAGCAGCATACAGTCATTGCATGCACATTACATCTAACTGCAGATTGCTAAATAAATTTCGTTCAGATTAAAAAGTAAGTCAAGTTCTTCAGAAAATATTTGTCTTACCTATTAGCACACATGTAAGCCACCTATTATTTGCTGATTTAGGTCTTTTTGAATATTGAGTCTTTGCACTTTCACAGTCAAGATCATTATGTACACTTGTATAATGTAATCACATGTAATCATAAAGTAATCATGATTACTTTGCAAAGTAATTGTAATTGTAATCAATTAAATTGAGAAAAAATGTAATTGTAATGTAATCTGTAATCATGATTTTAAAAAGTAATTGTAATTGTAATCAATTACACTGGCATGTAATCGACCCCAGGTCTGGTCAATAAGCCGCCAATCAAAATTATAAATAGGCTTTTTCAGTCAGAGAAGGCTTGGATTAGTTGTTACTAAGCCCCAATTGGCTGTAGTAATCAAATGGACATGTGCGCCCAGCGGAGACTCAGATCAGCCTGGGCATTCGTCCGGTCTGATCAGATTCCCTTTCCGCATGAAACTTGCTTACACGGCCTGCTTACACCTTTAGCTACCATTTAGGCACAAAGCGAAGACTCCGATGAGACCTGAAGACTGGGCAGATGCTGATTTAAGTCTGCGCTGCTCCATGATTGGGCATTTTCTTCCAAATTTCAGGGGCCCAGCCCAAAATTTAGGGGCTTTGGGCAACTGGGCCCCTGTTAGTCTTTACCCCTGCTCAACCACTTTGTTGTTTTCTCTACATGTTACTGGGTATAGATTCCACTTTAGCAGTCCCCGGAACTTTGCACATCTTCAACTGCGCATCGTCTATTGCACATTAGCCCAAGGCAATTGAGTTGTGTAGCGGGAGTGTGGAGGCAGAAGCCCCCATAAAGAAATGTAAAAAAAAAGAAAAAAGAATACATCAACTATACCAACGAAACTTACTACCAATTCCTGGGGACCGCCAAAGTGGAAGTGTTCCTGTTCCTGGTGAGGCCAGGTTCTTAAAATTTGTTTCTTTTATGCTGAGCTGGGCCGGGTAGTGCAGTCAGTAGGGCGTGTGACTTATAAGCCAGAGTTCCTGCGTTTGTTACCCATTCCGGCCATTTACTTTCATTTCTCCTTCTGTTGATTCAAGAAGGGCAGTTATCAGTTACTAGTAAAAGAGGAGCACTTGGTAATGGTTAACGGCTTAGGAGGTCTAAGCCTGCCCAGGAATATTGATGTTAGGTTAACTGACCGTCCTGACATGACCATAGCTGTTACTGTGGACGTTAAGCACTAAATCAGTCAAAAAATACCGCCCCCCCCCTTTCAACTCTATTTTTTTTTCAGATTTGGATTCTCTTTGCCCAAATCCACCTACTTGAGAGCTCAAAATTAGGTTTGTAGGGTTTGTGCTAACTAGAAATTATTCTTCACACAATAACCCCCCCCCCCCCCCTACAAAACCACACAATTTTTTTTCAGATTTGGATTCTTTGTCCAAATTCACCTACTTGAGAGCTCAAAATTAGGCTTGTAGGGTTTGTGCTAAATAGAAGTTATTCTTCACACAATCAAATGTTGAGTGTATCGTATGCTATATATCTGTGTACATGGTGGCTGTTTGAGATTTCACCTCTTTTTAGCAGTCAAGCATAATGTTTTAGTCTGAGTATAAGATAATTATGCATCTGTTAAACAGATAATGTCAATCAGAAGCATAAAAGAATGACAATACATTACTTATATGTGTTTCGATGTGCACCCTTTATACTAAGGCCCATGGGGTCTTCAGTTGGGGTATTTGCCATCTCCTCTAATGGCAATTTTTCTACACTGTAGAGTGAGTCAGACAAGTACCAACTGTGCGAATGAAGCATATCCCAGTTAACCCAGTTTGCATCCCAATTACCTAGTGTAAGTAAGTGGTTAGGTGCTTCAGACCTTGGATCATAGACGCACAGATCATTCGAGTCTCACTGGACCGTAGATTTTGTCTCTATTTGAATGGCACTTCCGTGTTCAAACGATAACCCTGAGTTGATCGTGGCCTTTTTAAAGATAACTCATAAGTCAGACGTGTGCTTCCTAATGCTTGAAAAATTTCTGTAATTTAATGAGATATCTTTGAATTTGTTGAAACCTTTGGTATAAAAGTTTGTATGTACAGTCAAATAAATGGCTACATGAAGTTTATTGAGTACAGAGGTCAGTATTGATCAGTTTTTTAATCAAGGTCACTCATATTTCACCAACTTCGAATTTTCCTCGTAACCAATATGGCTGTCATACACATATCGTTAAAAAGCTTCCACAATCAAATGACCCATGACGGTGAAACTTGGTACATGTTCACAGCATTTGAAATTAATATACTCTCGGGTTTTTTCAAATGGTGACCCTAGGTTGACCTTTGACCTTATTACTTAGGTGAGCTATTCAGGTGTTTTTGGTACATGTACATGCATTTGCATGTACTGTAAAAATGAATCACTGAAAAATCATTTTTGTCGCACCTGCTTTAGCAAGGTGCGATATAGGCGTCCGGTTTTCCGTCCGTCCGTCATTTCGTTCACATTTACGTTAACCCTGGCGTTAAATATTAATTTCTCCAAAACCACTGCACCCATGGTTCTCAAATATCATATGGAGCATGACCAGACTGCAAGACTTCAGAATGGTAAAAATCAGCCAGGTCAAGAATCCAAGATGGCCGCCATTGCAACAAAGGGGGGGGGGGGGTATCAATAAGGTGGGTTTTCTGCATCCTACCAAAGTTTCATTTTTTTAACTGATGGTACAATGTATACTCCAGTGTGTCTAGTTTATTGAACCATATGTGACTTTGGTCGGAAAGCCCTAGTTACTGAGCTATGGGTCCACAGAAGTGGGTGGGGTAATTCAACGTGGTTTTAGCTGGTCTTGTAAAATGTTCTCATTTGGTAGAAGAGTACAACAGACTGACAGTGTTTGATAAAATGATTAGCAGAACACCTAAAATGTATTTCCATATCATTTTATTTGGTTTAATTTGAACATATGTTGTCAAAAAAGACTTCCTTTGACATTTAGCATTTTTTGATATTTTTGTTCTCTATTTTCAATATTTCTTGGCATCATTGCTAAATAATATGACCAGTAATCATCAAACTCATGTCAAGGAAGCAACTTTACCAGTACTATTGGCTGATGGGACCAGAATTTCATAATGACCTAGTTTTCATGGTTGACTGAACACATAAACTTGCTTAATGACAATGGTCAGAAATTGGCTAAACTGGAATATCACATTCTTAGGCTGGTACACAACCTGTATTCTACACGTTATCAGAGCTGAAAATAGTTAAGCAAATGAATATCAGTATATGTATCAAAAGCTCCACAGTGACCATACTATATTGAATATGTTTAACATGTATTACTAAACATTGTAACAAATATCTTGGATAGGCAGTCCAATATGGCTCGTGATTCCTTTCCTCATATCAGCCCGCTCGTGCCGCCATATCAGACCGCTCATTCAAAAACAAGATGGCGGAACGCAAACTAGAACAGCTGCTGATTTAGGGTTTGATTTATTTGATGTGGGGGAGAAAAGACCGACAGGAAGCTGCTAAACGGCTGAGAAACTTTGTAGGGAAATCGAAAATCCCAAATAGAATCGTAAACACAATGTGACAGTCTATACAGACTCAAACAGTAGGAACAATCCTCCTCAATGAAATTGAAATGCATATTGTAAGTTTTCATTTCTCTGTTTCTCTTTCTAAGAATTTGCTCTCTTTGAAATTATCGTTAAATCTTTGTATTTCTAACTTTGTTTGAAAATGATAGCATAATGACGCCATGTTGTTGAATGACGTCAGCACGGCGGCGATGTGTGCGTGCGTACTTTGCAACGTAACATAACGCCAAAAACAATCGAGTTGACGTATCGTCCAACATAGTTTTGTTTGTTTCAATCGGTATATAGAGATTATTACATGGGTTTTTCGTTATCACCCGATTTATCAGCCCGAGACTCCAATGTCGGACCGAGGGCTTGCCCTCGATTCGATATTGCTCGAGGGCTGATAAATCGGGCGATAACGAAAAACTAATGTTATGATCTGTTTATCATATTGATATACATTCAAGTAAAGAAAATTTCTACAAAAAACAATCGCTATAATTATAGTCAACATTTTTAAATGAAGAAAATCTGCTACCACAACTAAACTCTATGAGAACACGACAGCGAGTCGGACGTCTTGGTGTCATGGACAGTACTTTTAATTATTTATGTATTTAATGTATTTATCTATTTATTTATTTGTTTATCTATTTATTTATTTATTTATCCAACAAGTCTAGGAGTCTTACGATGCGTGTTAATAAATACATGCACCATCACCTTCTATAATATTTCTCGGCCACCCGGTCATGTGGCGAAAAATTCTGTAATTTCTTTTTAATTCTGTTACCAACGTGTTCCTCTTGATCTAATTAAGAAAATGAGTGGTCACACTTTATGTCTACGATGGCTAGATCGAGAGATATGGCGTGAAAAAGGATGGAAAATTTTCTGTTTTGGCACATCGCGCTCGCCATTTTAACGTCAAAGTATCTCACGCGACGTCGTTGACGTTAGTTATAGTCTGCCGGGCTGATAAATCCTTTATCAGACCGGAAAATCATTTATCGGACCGGCGGGCGGCATAAAGACTCTGAAGGTTTGGCTTTATCAAACATGCAGATTGCCTCTTATACAGTCTGAAAGTCTGTATCTATATGATAAAATAATTTAGGGAAAATGCTGTATACATGTAATAAAAAGGTTACGACATGTCTAGTGTCGCGGTGCCAGGTATAGTGTCGCGTTGCCAGGTATATCGGCCCGGCAGCTCCATATTGGCCCTCGGGCAAATATGCCGGACCGGGTAGCGCAATCGGTAGGGCACCTGACTCGTAAGTCAGAGGTCCTAGGTTCGAATCCCGGTCTGGCCACATACTTTCGTTTCTCCTTCCGCTGATTCAAGAAGGGCAGTTGTCAGTTACTGGCGAAAGTATGTGCACTTAGTACTGGTTAACCGCTTAGGAGGTCTAAGCCTGCCCAGGAATAGTGTGGTTAGGTTAACTGACCGTCCCGACATGACCTTAGTTGTTTACCGTGGACGTTAAGCATCAAATCAACCAACCAAAAAAATCGGGTCAATATGGAGCTAACCGGGCCCTCGGGCCAATATGGAGCTAACCGGCCGATATGCCTGGCAACGCGACACTAGACATGTAATAACCAATGTAATAGAAGTTCTAGCATATATAAATCATGTATATGAGTCATTCTACAAAAGTTGAGGAATTCCTGTCCCTCACCTAAATACATGTATATCTTTTTTCTAGTTCCAGTACCTTGCCTTTGGTAGTATGTTTTAATTAAAGTAACCGATTATCTAACATTTACGACAGTGACTGGGCTACTTATGCAGTTGCTCATATTTCTTTTTTAAAGAAATTTAGAGTTACCCCCCTTGTTTTTGCTTGTCCCACTGCAAAAAAGTGAAGGTTGAACTTCAGTTTAACAAAAAGTGCGAGTATAAACGAAACAAATAGAGACATGATGTTAGTCTATGATAGAAACCTACAAATGACAGAAGCATCGTATACTCGTTGGTTTTGATTTGAAGCCGTGTCAGGTTTGTTTTGGTGTGTCCCGCTGGCCGTGTCATCCCTGTTACCGCAGTTGCAGTTGTAGTTTAGACAGAGTTACTACCCATGAAATTGACCTTCGGCTGGACTTTTGTATGGTAAGAAGCGCCAATTTTATAAAAAACATAAATTATTTTACACAAAGTTTGCTTAGAGGTAAATATGAAACAATCATCATAAGTAAGTAGTGAGTAAGACAGGTAAATTGCCATCTCTGTTACCAGTCTTTCTATAACAATAGTATGCTGCAAAGAAAAAAAATACAAACATCGAAAAAGTGTGATGGACATCAATATTACTGTGTTAACTTTTTCAAGTTTTATCTTTCAGAATGCAAAGTAAGTGTGAGTTTGCATACTTTTTGTCATCCCTGTTACTGTCATCCCTGTTACCCACCTAAAAGTAACAGGGATGACACTGTAAATATGGCTAAATATGTAAAATATGAAAGGTGGTTGTGTTTGACTATTTATAATTCTTTCAAATAGCCTAATTTGAAAATACCGTGTCTATTCCAGAACAGTTTAAGCGGCATATTATAGTCTGTTGGTGGCCATTGTAATAGGAATGACACAGAAGTAACAGGGATGACCTGTTCACCGCACCCCTCTTTCATGTTGAATCACATTTTTCGTTTGCAAGAACATTAACGGTTCACCGAAACAAAAATTATATACTGTAGTAAATGCTTATGAAAGTGTTTAAGCTACACATATATTTACACTTTTCGAAGCTGGTGGTGTCCAGTAAGTGGAATTTCCCTGATTTTTCACTGAGTTTGCTTCAACCATGCATGACCATCAAACCGTTTTAATTGAAATGACAAAGTCTCCAGCGTTATAATGGCTATTACTGCTTACAGCTAAGTTACTGAAGGGAAAGTGATGGTGCCCAACTCTGTATAACAATATAACTTTACTGGATGAAATACTGTCTCAATGGGCCGTTAAACCCAAAACGACCAACCATCCATGCTGCGCCTATCCAACATATACAAAGACAGGTAGAAACCAAAACATACTAATCTCTGAAACTTCCGGAGATAAGGATCTGTACATATGTATAAGACATTTATTATGTTGCTTTGATTAACTGAAAAAAAATGCCGTAGATTTTCCCGGTAAAAGACATGGGAACTGCATGGCTCCCAGGACTTTTACCGTTAAAAGTACGGCATAGCACCGTACGTTTTATGCACTTAGATTCCATATTTGAAACTAACGGTAATATCCCGTACGTTTTACGGTGAAGGGCATGGCAGCCGAACTGTAAAAAATCCGTAGATTTTACGTTAGAATAACTGGTAAACAGCTGCCAGTCTTTTTCCCGTTATTTTTACGGGCGTCTGTCTGTAGAACATCGTTGGAAAATACGATATGGTAGTGTGTTGTTTACTGTGCGCACTCGAAGCCATGCAGTTCCCATGTCGCATCGACGTCAGTGCAAAGTATCTGACCTTTGCACTGAGGTTGATACGACGCACTTATATGACATCACCATTGAAACCATAATCGATGACATTTCTCTATTTTCTCACTCGGTCCCGAAACGTCGATGCAAGGCCACCAAACTTTAGATGTTCTACTCAACGCCGAACCGATACAGAATCACCGTCGATACAACGCGATGACGTTGGATCAACGCTGATTCAATGCCGATTCCAAAGGTCCTTGCACCGACGTCAGTACGACGTCGTTCCAAAACACCGCCCAAAATGAGAAGCTTTGCCAAGAAAACCCGGTTTCAGCCAAAACATTCGGCCTCACCCTGCAGTTTCTTTGGCTTGTTCGGTTATCTGAAAATTTAATACATTGCTCTTGTTTTCCCAAAAATAAGATTTATAATCTGTTAGCAAGCAATGCACATCTGTACCCCCCGAGTTCATACCATACTGCTGTCCGAATGTTCACGGCTGACACAGTTATTGGCGCTTACCTACTGACTTGAACATGCGCTATATACAGTATGCGTCCCCAACAATTCTCCTCACCTCGATAAGGCGTGAAAATCACGGGTAAATCATGTTCGATAATCCAAATGGTGGATTTACTAAGTCGCTAATATACCCTGAAGAGTTCCTTCGCTTACTGATAACATAATCGATAACTTGACAATTACTGTGCTGTTGTGTCTTATTAAAAAGCTGGAAATAATAATAACAATATTAATCATAACAATTATTATTATCATTATTATTATTATTTATAATATTATTATCATTATTATTTAAAATAAATATCATAAATACTGAATTTGAATTTAACACATTGATGTTCAGGCCTCGTAATATGAACCAGCTGACAAACATTGAGCTCAAACTCAAGTACTGCTGCAAGCACTGTGATCAGGGTCTACTCTGCTTTCATTTAAGGTGAATATTTACTTTTCTGGGGAAGCAACGCTTTCGTTATCAATTTGCTCCCTATTTAGTGGGGTTCAACTCTTTAAGAAAGGATTTGCTCCCGAAGGACACCATTTTAGAAGGAATTTTTCATCCGTAGCACGCAGGATGTAACAACAGTTTTCTCCTTTTTAAAACTGAAATAATCTTAATTTGTTGGTTGTTTGGGGTTTAACGGCCCTTTGAGACAGTATTTCAGTCTATATCGGACCGTCTCCCAAAGAGAGAGAGAGAAAGAAGAGAGAAATGATAGACGAGAGAAAATTTTCCAAACAACCCCCATCCGCACCTACTGCAAGCACACTAAGCCCTTACCCTACTACTATCCAAATAAGTAGGACGCCCCGGCACTGAAAGTTACACGCAGCACCTTTGCACCACCCAACCACCCCCAAAACTGAAATAAAATTGGGATGTGTACGCATACACATCAAAATCCGCAATGAATACCATGGACGGGGAACACAAAATCAGAACCTCATTCTCGACATAAGTAGAATATTCCTTGTTTCTAGGAAGGGCTACTTAATCCAGGAAAGCCAACAGGAAGTCACAAAAGTTTTTCCCCTTTGTAAAAGTGGCGGAAAACATAGAGGTGTACATCGTCATAAGGATACAGCATTACAAAAGTCGACAGACTTCCTTCTGAATCACTTTGTATAAACATGTGTTTTGTTAACCATTGTCTGTACAAATATATAATCATATTTATAATAAGTGACAATGAGAAAATTATTATTATTATTATTATTATTATTATTATTATTATTATTATTATAGAAACCAATTTCGCAGTATAACGTTCATATGAATGTTAATGAAATTTCGGAATCGGTATTTACAGTCTGATATACCTGCAAAGTGCACAGATCAGAGTGGAATAATGACAAAATATATAATGTCCCGTTACATCACTGGTTAAGGTCAAAATTAGATGCCACAAAATGAGGAGTATGATTATGGTACACACTGCTTGCATTTAGACCAGCCCTGTTATCATCCTCAGAGTATAAATGTAGTTGTCCAACATGTGAGGTTTTTGCAATGAATCAACAGTGGATTTATAAAGGAGCCCAGGTAGCTCAGTAGGTTTAGCGCTGGCCTACTGATCTAGCGGTCCCGGGTTCGAGACCCGCTGGAGGCGGGAATCTTATAAACCGTAAACGAGGCTCCATTGCACATGGCCTTTCATTATCACCATAACGTCCTAATTATCATGCTAACGAGGAAGACTAGGAAAAAAACTGCGCGAATGCGCACATTGAAATTCACACATGCCATAATGCACATTTTCTGTAGTCTAATACGATTATGTAAAGGTTTAATTATTCAAACTTTTTATCAAGCTTGGAGGTGTCTGAACTGGAGATGAACCATTAAATAGTTTTGTTCCAAGTTTACACTTTTTACGATTTATTGTACCATTTCCTGGAGCCATTCTACGGAAGATTTGAGAAACGCTTCTGATCTGGTTATACACCACTAGGTAGACCCCTAAGGGGTATGACCCTATATGGGTCATTATACTGTGTGTTTATTGCCAACAGAATATTTGTCTTGCTGTGAAGATGGAGACTGATCAGCGCCTTTTACTTTCAATATTTTTTACTTTTATTTTCATTAATTTATTTATTAATTATTTCATCTTTTTTTATCAGTAAACTTATATCCGTACTAATGTACCAAAAACAACTTGATAAAAATGTCGTTTAGATTTATTCAATTTTGTTACAGCTTGCTGACCTTAAAAATGATTAAATTTGATGACTATTGAGCAATTTTGCGAAATCGAAAATTTTAGTGAATTCGCTCCTTATGGACTTCTAATCACTTAGATTTTGAAGGTATTGTGTATTGAAGTCCGGACTTGGCCAAGATAGTTTCAAACTTCCTGTGTACAAAACTTATGAAATGGATGAAATGGGAGGCAAAAATGATTTATTTTACCAAATGTTTGAAACGTCCCAGAAAGCTCAGGGTAAAAGTTCGACCCCTTAATATTTTTTCGAGTATATCTGATTGGTATTTATGATGTATATATATTTATCATAGTAGTCAGAATCATTAATATGAGCCCACGTCACGACAAAAGCAACAAAGTGGCTTGTGCGCCCAGCGAAGACTCCGAGCAGCCTGGACATTCGCTTAGTCTAGTTATAGTCTTTGCTGTCCGCATGGCGCTAGCTTAGACCCTTGGGTACACCATCATCGTACAGCAAAGACTCTGATCAGACTAAGCGGATGCCCAGGCTGATCTGAGTCTTTGCTGGGCGAACATGCCATTTTTTTGTTTTGTCGTGTCGCGGCTCAATTATGTTGTTTTTTCATTCGTGTTGTTGTTTCAACAACACAAATGTTATTGCTTAAACAAGACAAATGAAGCAAGAACAACATTTTTTTTCATTCTTCTGGTTGTTGTCTCAACAAGACAATTGAAACAAAAAAGACATTTAAAATGATTAAAAGTTTATAGTAAGATAAAGGCTTCTTGTTTAATATTAATTTTAAATAATCAGATAATTTTTTATTAAAATGATTATCTTTTGTCTGTTATATTTATTACAGGTAACTAATACACTTAAAAAAGGGGATAAAACTGTTTGGATTCTTTTTATTAACAACTATCAGATGTAAATTAACATGTTATGTCAACAAGCGGAGATTATAAATTTTATGGTGTGCCCCAGGGATCTAGCCTCAATATCCAATGAAATTTCAATATACCTGTATATGTCACGCGCGCAATAAAAAGGACATAAAATACCAATAAAAAATACAGATCAGCGTGCGTAAAATCTGTGTTTCTCCTTTTTTTTTCTAAAATTTGACCTAGTGACATAGTTTTTGACCCCACATGACCCAGTTTCAAAGCTGTTCTAGACTTCATAAAGATACACATTCTGACAAAGTTTCATGATGATTGGATCATAACTGTGCCCTCTTTGTCATTCTAAGATTTATTTCTATTTTTAGCTTTGGTGGCCATTTTCTTCAGCGTAGAGGAACCGTTTTAGCAATTTTTGTTCAAGGTCATGAGTCAAACATTTCAGTGATATATTTTTTTGAAATCTAGTCATTGGCTTCAGAGACGATATCGTTTAAAGTTTTTTTCTATATTTAGCTCTGGTGGCCATATTGTCTGGTGGCCATATTGTTCAGCTGAGCGGAACCGTTTGAGCAATTTCGGTAGAGGGTTTCCTAAGGAACATTTCTGCGAAATTATTTTAAAATCTGCCGAGCAGTCATGGAGACGATGTCGTTTAAAGGTTTTCTATTTTTAGCTCTGGTGGCCATACTGTTCAGCGTGAGGAACAGTTCTGTGAAATTATTTACAAAATCTGCCAAGCAGTTTTGAAGGAGAAGTCGTTTAAAAGTTATTCTATTTTTAGCTCTGGTGGCCATATTGTTCAGCAGAGCGGAACCGTTTGAGCAATTTTGGTAGAGAGTCTCCTAAGAAACATTTCTGTGACATTCTTTCAAAATTTGCCGAGCAGTTTTGGTGGAGAAGTCGTTTACAGGTTTTTTCTATTTTTAGCTCTGGTGGCCATATTGTTCAGCGGAGCGGAAATGTTTGATCAATTTTGGTACAGGATCTCCTAAGAACATTTCTGTGAAATTATTTCAAAATCTGCCCAGCAGTTTTGGAGGAGAAGACGTTTGAAGGTTTTTCTATTTATAGCTCTGGCGGCCCTATTGTTCAGTGGAGCGGAACCGTTTGACCAATTTTGGTAGAGAGACCCCAAAGGAACATGTCTGTGAAATTATTTCAAAATCTGTCCAGCAGTTTTGGAGGACAAATCGTTTAAAGCAAAAGTTGACGACGGACACACGACCGGACGACGGACAAAGGCCGGTCACAATACCTCTCCTTGAGCACTTCGTGCTCAGGTGAGCAAAAAAAATGCACACCACTTTCCAAAATCATATTTTCTTTCAGAGTTTGGACAAGTCCTTTCTTTGCCAGTATAAGGAGGGTATAACCTCCGTTGCATCCAACTGATCTCGGTCTTTACTGTTTGCAGCATTACTTTTATTGGTTATTCCGGTATCAGTTTAATCTTATCAGCAGCAACAGTGTAAATTACGTACTGAATAGTTAGTGGTTCCAGATACAGGTGTGAGATCCTACATGTGTAAGATGATAATGAATCCGCCACCTTTGAACTGGAACCAGGCTAAGACAGAGAGAGGGATGTTGCCATTATCAACTAGGTGCTAAAAACAAACTACAAACTGCTCCTGTTGTATCTTGGCCTTTAAGGGATTGATAGATTATGGACAACATAGACAAATGTATATAATCAGGAGGTGGAAAAAACCTGATTAAATTTTAATAATTTTGACTCTATTTTCAAGCTCAAAGGGGGTCTTAACTAGACAGCATTTAGGGAAACTGATATTGCTGGTAAAGCGATGATACTGTTGGTAAAGCGATGATACAGCTGGTAAAGCGCAAGTTGGGGATCTGTCTAAGGCGTAAAACAATTTTTTAATCACGGCACCTCAAGTATGCAACTGGTGTACACAGATCTATAAGATCAGAGATAGTGAGAATTTTTCAGTTGGCACCTGGAACGTGAGGATTCTGAGGCCAGCTGGGAAGCTGACTTAAACCATGGACGAGTAGCACTGGAACATACTGGGGCTCTGTGAGATGTGCTGGAAAAAAGTTTGGTGAGATTTGAACAGATGACAGACACAAGGGTTATGTCAGTGAAGAAGAGGACAAACATGAGTATGGGGTTGGATTTCTTGCGCATAAGGTCATGGTGAGTGGTGTCTTGGGATGCCGTCCATTCTTCAGCAGACTTATTTCAATTCGCCTGAGAGCAGCGCCTTTCAATATCACCATCTTACAGGTTTCTCATCTGGGCATGACGACAATGAGGTCGAACACTTCTACCACAGTTCCAGGAAATCATAGAAAAAACACCTAAGAAGGACATTCTGGTTGTACAAGAGGATTGGAATGCTTAAGTTGGGAAGCATGCACAGGCAGACTGGAAAACGTTTGTGGACCCTACTGCAATGTCGAGATAAAGTCTGAAGAAGACTAAAAAGCCAAGCCAGCCAAGACTGAAGTTTGATCTCGAGAATTTAAGGGACCCAAATGTGGCATCCACTTTTCAAGCAGCAATAGGTGGGAAAGTTGCACTACTCATTGGTCTGAGGGATGATCACATGGACATAGATACCATGATTACCACCAACAGTACAGTAGTGACTGATGCAGCCAGTGAGAAACTTGGAAAGGAACGTTGCAGGTAAAAGCCCTGGGTCACCAGAGATGTTCTCGACCTCCGTAATGAGAGTACAAATTTGAAGAAGAAGCGGTATGAAGCCGAAAGAGCAAAAGAATACAGGGAAGCAAACAAGACGATTCAGAAGACGGTGAAGAAAGCGAAGTAGGACTGGATAGCTAGTCAGTGCGAGGAGATCGAAGCTGAACAAAACAACAGTAAGAAAGCATACCAGCTGGTGAAGGATCTAACTTCAAAGACTCAGGGTAGAGCCATAACTATCCAGGACAGGTCTAGGAAATGCCTTACAGAGGAACATGAGATTCTCAGCAGATGCATAGATATTGCTCAGAACTGTACAACCATGAGACTTAAGGTGACAATGCGGTTCTGGACTGCAATCAGCCTCCAGAAGAAGATCAACAACGGATCCTTCGCGAGGAAGTTGAGAATGCAGTAGCAGCACTAAAGAAGGGAAAGTCTGCCGTAGTTGATAATATACCAGCCGAACTTCTTCAAGCTGGCGGGGTGACCATACTTGATGTTTTAACAGATATCTGTAACAGGATCTAACAGGAGAATGGCCTACCCCATGGACTCAGTCGCTGAATATTACGCTTTCTAAAAGGGCAACGTACAGCTCTGCCAGAACTACAGAACCATCAGCCTCATCAGTCATTAAAACAAAGTCGAGTGTTACGCAGAGAACTCTACACCGGAGTGTAGGTCTTTGTGCGTCGCAAAGACGGCGGAGGGTGACTTCCGGGTAATGGCATTATCAACCAATGTACAACATCAACAATGAAACTCTAACAAAGTTGGAATTTTGGAAAAACGCAGACCCGACCACGCATATGCTTCGAAGGATCTTGTCAAACCATTGTCAAGAATTATACTGACGTAAACAGGTATTACTATGACATATCCCACATAAAACATAAGCGATAAAAAACAAATGACGTTTTATATTAAATACAATTACCTAAAATCTATCTTGCACGCCTATTAATTCGACTTCTTCAAACTAAACGTATTATCGCATGCCATACAATAGATCCTATAAATAGATTTTCAGATATCACATACATTTGGTGGTTATTTCGTTTGATCTGACATCACAGCGTCAATTATGTCATACCATATGACGTCGTATAGTGAAGGCAAATCAAACGTATGACGAATCAATGTTACCGTTAAGTACATACAATAAACCCGTATGCGGTTCGTGTGGATGACGTCAATTGACGTCGAGTCTGTTAATTAGTTTTATTACAAATCAATCGAATTCTATAAGCCCCGAGCACAAGAAACTAATCAACCTCGTGTAAAATGTACTGACGCCGTAATAACGTGAATGCAACTGAGGTCGCTCGACGTCAAATAGACGTGCATTACTGCAACACCCATGAATAAGTATTACAAACTATTGCCTTAAATTACAAAATACAATACAACTATAACACAATGCACAGCATGGTCATTAATCGTATCAAGTCACCTTAAATACATACTGTATCGATACACCTAAAAAATGAAAAGGTTTTGGCAAGCAGTAAGTCTAAATTACAATTCAAACTATTAAGCCAAACATATTCTAAATAACTGCATATTAGATTTACCTTCTAGACTGTTTTTTCTAAAGCTAGGCACACAGATATTCCGTCAAAAACACGTTTTTAGCAACTCCTGAGAAGACGGAAATCGAAATCGAAAGTTTCAGCTTATGCGCTATTCACAACTCGCCCGAGAAAAATAAACGTCATGAAATACGAGCTCAAGTATAGTAACTGCCCATAATAAATATACCGAATCCTGGTATATTCTTAATTCTTGAAACGGGTAAAAAATTAGAACTTTGTCAACTAATGTCCTACGCCCACAAAAAAAACAATATTGAACAACTCAAGAACAAAATCTGCGTCTAAATGAATGTTACAATGCGCAAAAAAAAAACATTCCTAAAACAAAATGTTTCACCCACAAGTATCTAAAGCCAAAACTCAGCTTATTTGAACTTATTGCATTAAACAATAAAGCTTTGAAAACAAATCTGATCTCATTTATTGTCTGAGCGGAAAATAAGCCACATTTTCCGTAAGTGTTTTATTACCACATTTACCTTAAAACTAATGTACTACTGACTGACCTAAGGTTCTAAAGAATTTAGACTTGAAACACCTGCGATCCATTTCGTTACATAGGTTTCTCCTTAGGGAGAAAAAAAGCCTTTAGAAAAATATTTCTTTTCTTAAATAGTACAAAATGAGATTGAACTGTCGGTCAACATTTAATTGAGGCAAACCATGAAAATAATTATCTAAACGCACTTTGTACTAACATTATTAATATTATCGCAGTCAAGCCACTTTTTTGACATTTTCGTGAGAAAAACATATTTTTCTGGCAGTTTTATGTAGCAAGAAATCTGAACGCCAGGGATTCTTTTGTGTATGTTATCTTAAATTAAAATGAATGAATCCTTTACAGAGATCTACGGAAGCGTATATATGCCACCACTTGCTACATAAATCTGCTAACAAAATTAAGATTTTCGCACTTAATATTTTATTTTTTCTCTGCATATTTTCTGTGTTTGTAAACTTTTAAGTTGAAAATGATCATAAAATGTATGACAATGCGTTAAAATATATTGTCATTTGCCACTATTATCTCGGTTTCATTGTGCCATTATGAAAAACGGTCGGGATTCCTATCATAGAGTTCTTCTTACGAACTTGACAGCAGTTTGAAGTTGAACAATCGTCAAATTATCTCCCTTGTAATTAAACAAATAACAAATTGGGAAGTCCAATAACATCAAACACTCTGCATTGCTTCGAAACATTTCTTTGCAGATCTTTTCATTTTACTCTAAGTAATTTATTTTCACTCTTCGTCTGAACTGCTTCCTTTCTTTTTAAAAAAAAAACAGTGTGTTAAAAGGTCTATGGGAAATCGAATGGTAAGCAACTGTTACTGTTTCTACGGTCAACTTTCACCCGGTTGTTTCTCTAAAACGCAAGGCCTGATTGCTTTGATATTTTCGCTTTTCCTCACCTTTGCTGCGAATATTATGACTACAGAAAAGTATAGGCCGAAGATCTTATGGAAATGACTTTTCAGCGTCTGAAAGTACGGTAACTATAAGTTTAACCCCATCACAAAAGAAAACGTTCTAATTACTATAGTTTTAGTTCAGTCAAATTGTGGGGAACCTAAAACAAATTTCAACGAAATGTTTCTTTGCAATAATAAGCTCCTAAGACCTACATTTTAACATACTAAAGGTAGGACAAAGTCGCGAAACTTGAGTTTTTTTCATATGTCTTGTTTTCGAAGGATTTAAACCACTGCGCAGCTCACTTTGGTTGGAAAGGCACTTCTAAACATCATTTCTAAACAAGTTAAATCCAAGTAAATTGTTGATAAAATAGTTATATACTGTTCCTTAGCTTGGTTCTACCATTAAATTTGCTGATTATGCATAACTGGTCGATCATATAGTATATTACTATTGGTTTACCCCACCCACCAGTGCAAATTTTGCATTTACCATAACCTCTGTTCAGATGGACAATATGGATTGTAATGAAGATAGTAAACAGAATCAATGTTTTTAAATGAAGACTGTGACAGAGCAACAGAAGAAAACAGCTTGATGTAACTCCTATTTATCAAATGACGGGATAATTGAGAGTGTTGTTTTCTTGCTTCACTTCCACAGTAAACAGCCATGGTCATGTCGGGACGGTCAGTTAACCTTACGACACTATTCTTTGGCCAGCTTAGACCTCCTATGCGATTAAGCAGTACTAAGTGCACCTACTTTCGCCAGTAACTGACAACTGTCCTTCTTGAATCAGCGGAAGGAGAAACGGAAGTAAGTAGCCGGACCAGGTATCGAACACAGGACCTTTGGCCCTTGAGTCAGATGCGCTACTGACTGCACTATGTGGCCCGGCTGAATACTTCATGTGTTGAAAGGATAATCCACAAGAGGGTTAAATATGCAGATAACTTGGACATGCTTTGGGATATTAGGTGATGACCACCATGACATGTTTGCATTCACAAATGGTAAAATGTTTACTTTTCTGGTTCAAAATTTACAAATTATACCTCCTTCCCGCCTTACAGCCACCTTTCCGCCCCGTCCTGTCCTCTGGAAAGAAATTGTTATAGCTCGCCTGGACAACCTTCAGGAAGGGCTATTATTGTCACCCCGCTGTCGGCCCTCGCATTTGCACCCGCGTCCATGTCCACCCTTTGGGTGTTACACCCATACCTCTTAAAAGTAAAAAGTATGCAAAGACCAGGAACTGAAACAATCAAAATCCAAATCCAGCCCTAAAACCATAGTTGGAAACAACTTAGATAACAAATAATCAAGATACAGAGAACATATGGCCAACCGAGTGAGCAGCTTGTTCCCAAAAGGTGGCCACTCAGCAACCCAAACCGAACCAAAAATAATAAGAACATACTTAAGCTAAAACATCACAGAAACTCTGACACCAAAAACAGGCTACAGAGAACCACAACAGAACTACCGCCTTGGAACGGTTAGTAATGAATTACTGGGGGCTTAAATCGATTTTACAGGCCCAACTTCACCCTCAGTTTCTGAAGTGGTACAAAAAACCCCATTGATAGCCTAGGTTGATACTTTCACTTATGCTAGATAATGGTCTTACGTTTTACACCCTTGCCCCCCTCAGTGACCTTGAGGTCAAGGTCACTGTATTGGAAATAACATGTTAAAATATAGGATGTTCTTTAAGGTTTAACCTCACCTGTCAAGGTGTGCTTATAGTATAGCATTTGTAGGTAGTCCGTCGTCGTCATCCACACTCTAAAACATACCTACTAAACCATCTGCCCGATCTTGATCAAATTTTATGTGCAGCATTGTCGAGGTGGGGGATTTACTGCATAAGGTTAAAGGGCAGATCAGATTGGAACTCTGAATGCCATGGCAACATAAAGGTCCCATAGACTTGGGAAAGAGCTGCTGACTCGGCTTGTCGCTTGTAGTTTGTTTTTGTTGGGATGCTTTGTCAATCTTTCCCTTTGATGTTTGGGATAGGGTTTGGGATCTGATTCAGTCAGTTCCTGAAGTGTAGTTACTCTTAAAATTATGATGGGAAAAAAAATCTTCTTCTCTGAAACCATGAGGCCAAGGGCTTATATATCTAATCGGTAGTATGTTGCAATGTTTAGTGGTCCCGTATATCATTCCTGCCAATCCAACACCTGGGGTCCAAACTGGCCCACCCTGGGGGCCTGTTGGTTTATATAGGGCTATATAGCTAAAGAACCTTCAAAATTCTTCCACTCTGAAACCATGAGGTCCAGAGCCTACATATTTTAGTATGTAGCAGTGGATAGAGGTCACGTACATAGATCATGCCTCTGGGACCCAAATTGACCACTCCAGGGGTAATCAGCCTTCTTCGCTGAAACCATAAGGCCCAGAGCTAATATATTTAGTATGTAGCAGAGTTTAGTGGTCCCCTACATAAATCCTGCCAACCATGCCCCTTGGATCCATACTGGCCCCCTCTCAGGGAGTCATTTGTTTATATAGGGCTATATAGCTAACGAACCTTCAAAATATTTCCTCTCAAAAACCAAGGAGCCCAGAGCTTACATATTAAGTATGTAGCAATGGTTAGTGGTCACGTACATAAATCCTGCCGACCATGCCCCTAGGGTCCAAATTGGCCAGGCCCCAGGGGCATTAGATCCCATAGTCTTATGAAGTGTGAAACTTTAAAAAAATCTTCTCTGAAACCATGAGGCCCAGAGCTTGAACATTTAGTATTTATTTATGTTTAGTGGTCCCCTGCATAAATCTTTCCAACCATGCCCATGGGGTCCAAACTTGCAACACCCCGGGGTTCGTTTGTTAATATAGGGCTATATAGCTGAGAACCTTCAAAAATCTTTTTTCTGAAACCATGAGGCCCAGAGCTTACATATTTAGTATGTAGCAATGGTAAGTAGTCACGTCCATAAATTCTGCTAACCATGCTACTGGGATCCAAATACCCACACCCCCACCACCACCCTTATGCTACTGGGATCCAAATTCTCTCTCCCCCCCCCCTCCCACCACCACCACCTCTGGATCAATCATTTGCTCCCATAGACTTATAACGGGAAAAAACTGAAAAAAAACTTCTTCTCTCTTCTTTTCTGAAACCATGAGGCCCAGAGCTTATATATATTTATTTAGTATGTAGCAATGTTTAGTGCTTCCCTACATAACACCTGCCAATCAAAGTAAAAGTATGCAAAGACCAGGAACTGAAACAATCAAAATCCAAATCCAGCCCTCAAACCATAGTTGGAAACAACTAAGATTACAAATAATCAAGATACAGAGAACATATGGCCAACCGAGTGAGCAGCTTGTTCCCAAAAGGTGGCCACTCAGCAACCCAAACCGAACCAAAAATAATAAGAACATACATAAGGTAAAACATCACAGAAACTCTGACACCAAAAACAGGCAACAGAGAACCACAACAGAACTACCGCCTTGGAACGGTCAGTAATGAATTACTGGGGGGCTTAAATCGATTTTACAGGCCCAACCTCACCCTCAGTTTCTGAAGTGGTACAAAACATTTAGTTGGTTGTTTGATTCGCATGATAACCCTCTAACTCGTCAATGAATCATCACGGTAAACACATAAATCAAATTTCAACACCATGAAGAAGCAAAGACGAGGACTCAACAGATACAACGGGCCGTCTGACAGGTGGAGATCCCTGTCCTGCCAAACAAGCCCATGGGGTCCAAACTAGCCCCATCCCAGGGGGTCATTTGTTTATATAGAGCTATATCGCTAAAGAACCTTCAAAAAGCTTCTTCTCTGATACCATGAGGCCCAGAGCTTACGTATATAGTATTTAGAATGTTTAGTTGTCACGTATATAAATCCTACCAACCATGCCCCTGGGGTCCAAATTGACCACGCCCCAGGTGTCTTGATCTCACATAGGCATATAACAGGAAAAAATCTTAAATAATCATCTTCACTGAAACCATGAGGCCCAGAGCTTACATATTTAGTACGTAGCAAGGTTTAGTGGTTCCCTTCATAAATCCTGCCGAGGATATTTACAAAGATTATTCATAAGTATGTTGCACTGTTTGTTGTTTTGCATGTAGTATTCTGCTCTTTTTGCCTAGTTTCGGGCTTCTCATATCTTCATAGATCAGTATTCTACTTTTAAGCATGTTTATGCTAAGCAAAGTCATAAGTATGATATATTTCTTGTTGCAGTTCAGTTACTGACCTTCAAATTTCACTTCAGATTTTTAGGCAGAATAAAGTGGGTTGGGTAATTTATACCATTTTAGACCGAGATGGCTTTACATTCAACAAGAAAAGGTGCCAAATTCAATCTTAAGCTTCTAGATTTAATTCTGGCACTGGCTGAATAGGTTCTTGGAAATAAAACTCACAGCAATAATGTTATGTCATATGAAACATTACAAATAACTGGTATATTTAAGACGCAAATCAGGGCTTGTAACGAGAGGGCCATGGTGGCCCTGAATCGCTCACCTGAGCATTAATCAGTTCACTGGCTCTGGTGGAGATTTATAAGAGTTTGTACCATACATGGGAATGGCGGTCACCTTGGTCATGTGACCAAGATCATTTGAAGAACTTTCAATCCTTTTACCCATGTAGGCTCCATATGAAATTTGAGTTTAGTCTGCCCAGTGGTTTCAGAGATGTTTGAAAATGTTTATGGATGGATGACAGAGGCAGCTAACACCAATACTGTAAGGCTCAGGTGAGTTAAAAATGGCAGAGTCGCTTCCCCGAAAAGTACCCGTTCATGTTTTGTCCCTTTGATGGATTTGAACTATACTAAACTAGGCGAACACAGAAGATAGAATAGTAGCATCATTATCTCTCTGTGGTGAAATTAATGTTTTCCAAGGAGTTTATGGCTGGCATCATTGCAATGTTAGTTCTGATTCTTGCAGCATAACTTTATTAAGATTTGACCTAGTGACCTAGTTTTTGACTGACATGACTCAGTTTTAAACCTGACCTAGATTTTAAGGAGATAAACATTCTGACAAAGATGCATGAAGATTGGATCAAAACTGTTCCCTCTAGGGTGTATAAAGTTTTTCTAAGATTTGACCTAGTGACCTAGTTTTTGAGCCAACATGACCCAGTTTCAAACCTGGCCTGCATATTGTGAAGAAAAAAATACTGACATATAGTATCATTAAGATTGGATCACAATCTGTGCCCTCTGGAGTGTACACAAGGTCGTTCTTATAATTGACCTAGTAACCTAGTTTTTGATCCGACACAACCTACTTTCAAAGTTCCCCGAGATTTTGTGATGATAAACATTCTGACATAGTTTCAAAACGATTGAATCAAAACTGTATCCTGTAAAGCGTACAAAAGGTTATCCTTGGATTGAGCTAGTGACCTAGTTTTTGACCCGACATGACCCAGTTTCTAAGTTGTCCAGGATATTGTGAGGATAAACATTCTGACAAAGTTTCATGCAGATTGGATCAAAAGTGTGACCTCTAGAGCGTACACAATGTTTTTCTAGTATTTGCCCTAGTGACCTTGGTTTTTGACCCAATATGACCAGTTTCGAACTTGGCCTGGATATTGTGAGGATAAACATTCTGGTAAAGTTACATGAAGATTCAATAAAAACTGTGACTTTTAGAGCATACACAAGGTTTTTCTAATATTTGACCTAGTGACCTAGTGACATGACCCAGTTTCGAACTTGGCCTGGATATTATGAGGATAAACATTCTGACAGAGCTACATGAAGATTGAATCAAAAATGTGACCTCTAGAGCGTACAAAAGGTTTTTTCTAGTATTTGACCTAGTGACCTAGTATTTGACCCGACATCACCCAGTTTCAAACTTTTCCTGAATATTGTGAGGATAAACATTCTGACAAAGTTTCATGAAGATTGGATCAAAACTGGGACCTCTAGAGCGTACACACGGTTTTTCTAATATTTGTCCTGGTGACCTAGTTTTTGACCCGACATGACCAAGTTTCGAACTTGGTCTGGAGATTGTGAGGATAAACATTCTGACAAAGTTTCATGAAGCTTGGACCAAAAATGTGACCTCTAGAGCGGACACAAGGTTTTTCTAATATTTGACCAAGTGACCTAGTTTTTAACCCGAAATGACCCAGTTTCGAACTTGGCCTGAATATTGTGAGGATAAACATTCTGACAAAGTTTCATGAAGATTGAAACCAAAACTGTGACCTTTAGAGCATTCACAAGGTTTTTCTAATATTTGACCTAGTGACCTAGTCTTTGACCCGACATGACCCCGTTTCGAACTTAGCCTAGATTTTATGGAGATAAACATTCTGACAAAGTTTCATATAGCAAGGATCAAAACTGTGCCCTCTAGAGTGTACACAAGCAAAAGTTGACGGACGTCCACACGTACGACGGACATCACAGTATCCTAAAAGTGCTCAGGTGAGCTAAAAATGCAGAAAACAATATATTTTGCATTATCCGATTTTATCCTACTTTTGATATGTCATATGACCAAGTTTTTTCTCAACAAAAATGCAAAAAAACTTGTGTTGCAATTTGTTTTGGGTTTTCGCCAGTTTGCCTGGACTATTTATGCAATATCGACGCACTAAGGTGCTCATTTTGTCGGAATAGCATGAATAAAGTAACTTGAAGTGTCTAAATAAAAGTATATAATTATACCTTGAAATTGAAATAAATTCGGCGGATACATAGTAGGCGTTTCTTTCGATGTTCAGTATATATGCACGCAGTACTCGTTAACTGCTTTGGATGTCTAGGCTTGAACAGGAACTGACCGGCTTGACATGACTTTCGTTGTTTACTGGGCCTTTAAACCTCAACTGAAAGTCAACTCAACCCACCGTTTTGTCAGTGAGAAGTCACTCCCTACATTTAAATACAACACAGCACATATACGTATACCACTTTTATATATGAGGACTCCTTTCCCCACCCATCTCGGGGTATTGTTCCGAGCTAAGAGTTCAATAAATCTCTAAGTAGTGATGCGATGCAGCATGTATAGGAAGTTATCCTGTGACACATAAACATTTCTTGGGTACCATGTGCTCCGCGGCCGCTGATAAAACGCCTTTTCCGAGCGGTCTTGTAGCTCCTTTTTGATACCGTCCCATGACACTGTATAGGAATGGACATTTCAAGTCGTCACAATTTAACTGTTTAAACTGTAAACTTACAGTGGATTTTACATCACTGCAGCTAATGTTGTGCAGCTAATGCTGTGCACAAATCAAAGATAAACCCGTTTAAAACGCACCGCACTGCACTAGGGTAAGATAATGTACCGCACCGCCGAAGATTTCCGACCCCCTACCAAATTTTACGGACGCTACCGTTATTAAACTGCTTCCGAGAATGTATTGATTCTGTAAAATCGTTTGATATTTAGACATGTTAGAGTATCTGAAGTTTCAAAGAATTTATTTCATGCTAAGACTTGAATTTCCCAGCCACAGAAAGGATTTCTGAATAGGATCTATCCATTTTAATTTAGAGTAACATACACAAAGTAATCCCTGGCGTTCAGACTTTTTTTATCTTATTTTTATTTCGCAGATGTAACTTAATTAAACTTATACTACTAGACAGACATCTGCTTATGTGTCTCGGTAATTAGGAATATATCGGAGAACAATAAATTCAGTCAGAGAAGATGTGGTTGTAGATCAGCCTACTTTAAAGCATAATTTTCATCTGGGTCGGACAAATGCAATATTTCTAATGTACGTTTTGTGTGTTTAAATGTACCTTTGATATGGGTAATCTGCACTCTATATATATATAAATATATTGCTAATACACGTTTTGTGTGTTTAATTTTTATTATTCGACACTATTAGTAGTCAGTTCAAGGTTAACTTGATAAAAACTTGTGCTGTTGAGTGTAGGGGGAAGGGGTGGTACTCACATATTAAGTCAGTTCGGGTATATACCCCGGAAATGCACCACATGCACACGCACGCACAAACAAGCACGCACACAAACACATTTTTTTCGTGTGTCGCCCAGCCACTTAACTTCAGTGGAGACTGACAATGAAATACTCTCTCCCTTCTGCTGATTCGAGATAAGTGGCCAAAGTATATGCACGCAGTACTCGTTAATAGGCCTGCACAGGAACTGACGGGCTTGACATGACTTTCGTTGTTTACTGGGCCTTTAAACCTCAACTCAAAGTCAATTCAACCCACCGATCTGTCAGTGACAAGTCGTTCCCTACGATTTAAATCTTACGCAGCACATATGCGTATACCACTTCTATATATGAGTACCCCTTTTCCCCACCTACCTTGGGGTATTGTTCCCAGCTAAGTAGTGAGACGAAAAAGCAGGTATAGTTTATTTTCATGGAAGTTATCCTGTGACGCATAAACATTTCTTGGGTACCATGTGCGTCCGCAGCCACTACTAAAACGCCTTTTCCGAGTGGTCTTGTCGCTCCTTCTTGATACCGTTCCATAACACATTTTTTTAACGAACCATCTACATTCCTTGAGCATTGATGCACACAAAGTCGTATAGATATGATCAACTAATTGTTTTGTAATGTTTGTTATACGAGGGGCATTTCAGAAATAGTGTAAATGAGTCTGCCATTCGTTTGAATGTTGACCGATTTTCAAATTTAATGTCTTAACTTTTAGGTTTTATATCACCCAAATGTCCCCACACAAACATTTTGAGTCACTGGTGTTGTCTTCAAAATATGCCTTGACAATTGTTGTAAGGGTAAAGACACTGAGTAGAAACGGAATAAATATTTATGTGAAGACAAATTCTTATTTTCCTGACTCTGTATACAAGCAGCTCTGGATTAATACCTATGTTATCTGTAATACGTAAATTATTCCAGTATGCAAAGTATTGTTTCAGCTTTGCTAAAACATATTATTTGCCGTGCAAAGTAGGCTAATCATGGAACAATGCACATTTCTGATGACGTCACTTCCTGTGCTTAACTGAAATGCATAGTAAGCTGTTTAAACTTCGGTTTTGAGGTAGTTTAAGAGAAAGTGAATGTTTGATGACCAATATGAAGCAGAAAATAAATTAAAATTAATTCGTCATGCTTGTTTTCTGTTATAAATAATTTTTACGGCACCTCATGCGCTTTTGTCTGTGGCCTACCTGATTTTTTACGATAAGTTTTCCCCACCCATGCACATACTTCAGTGCCAGTAAGTCATGTAAAATAACAGGTTTTTAAAGTCTTTGTGTATGAATTATGCTTTCAATATGTCCTTCTAATTTTTTACTTTAAACAAAGTTTAATATATTTAGCCTGTGTATTTTATGAGAAGATAATTTCATTTTATTGTTTTGTATTTTACATGAATTGCTGCTATTTTGCAACTTCCGGCGTGGAGTTTGCACACGCATCATCCAGTTTCATCAGTGATTTGATGTCAGTCGTAACAAAATATAGTGACCTAATTGTTTCAGTCATAAAATGCCTGTCATTTGTTGAAATCGGATGTGAATAAGTCCAAAATCACAATTAATTGGTATAACGCATTTATAGAGACTTTGCAATAATTATTATAACCACATAGCAGAGAAAAAATTTCATTATTATGTTACTTGTGTAGAATCTGGGAACGACTTCTGTATAACTTTCTAATTTGAAATTTAAAGGATAGTATTACGCGTTTCTTTATTGAAATATAGCATTTTATCATGGAGCAAACAGAATAGAACACAAGCGGTTTTCGGTGAAAATATACAGTTTCCAGTATCCACACCCTTATGACGTATAAGCACTTGCTGTCATGCATGAGTGACTTAGAAATTCTTTTAATGTATGCCATTCTAAAGCACTTGAATTTACCTTTTCAATGATATATAAAATCACTGCTAAATATCAGCCAATAGACTATCCAGAGATCATTTACATTATTTCTGAAATGCCCCTCGTATGTAGTTAATATACGTGTGTTTGTGTGTGCGTATTTTTGTGTTGGTGTTTATGTTTTGCAAATCAATTGTATACGTTTTTTAACTACCCGAAAGGGTCCTTGATTTGGAAATAAAATATATTCTATAGGAACGGATTAAAGTGTTTAAACTGTATATCTCTCTGCAGCCAGTGTTGTGCCGTGTGGCGGCCGTAAAACGTCTCCTGTACATCATCTATAGTGCAGATTATATTTTATTTTCGTCCTTTGAGATCAGGATTTTGATTTTTATCTCACTACAGCTAGTGGTGTATCGTGTGCCGGCCGTAAAACGTCTCCCCTTACTTCATCTATAGTGCAGATTATATTTTATTTTCGTCCTTTGAGATCAAAGAGAAACTCTGAAAAATCTGAAAATTTAGATTTTTAAGACTCTTATTCTAGATCATCGTCGTTTACATTGTTTGGAACCTTTTTGATACTAATCAGTCATTGAATCGACTTCCCCTTTTGAAATTAAAAAATTCAGTAAGTTTTTCTCTGGTTTCGTAACCAGATATTGTCAGGGTCACTGATGAGGCTTTATTAGCCGAAACTACGTAGTCTGGCCCACGTAACTTCTTCTAAATGTGTTCTCTGCTCTTGAAGGAATTCTTACTGATTTTGATTTTACCTCCACCTTCCTACTGGTACGCAAACTGCAATTAAACTACGGTCGAAGAGTTGTTTTTAGTTTAAACAAACAGCGAACTTTTATTGTTTAAGGGAAATGATTTTGACAATTGCTAGATCTTATCCGATTGATCTTCTTTCGTCTTATTGCGTATAATTAAATAACTAAACGGAAAAGACATTCCGCATGCTCCTTTTTCTTCGTTTATGACAATAAATTTATTGATCTGAATGAGATAATGTGTGGCAAGTGGAAACAAATATTAGCACCGCTCATTGCAAATATATCACGATGCATATTTTTAAGGGCAACTGACAAAAATAGAGTCATAAAATGAACAATATTAGTACTACTTGTTATTAGTTCAACAAAGGGTGTTAATACTGTTACCGAAATAAAAAAATTCTCGAACTGACATATATAAATTTATCAATACGACACATTGAACCATCTGAACGAAATATGATTTTCTCTTGCTTGATATTTTATATTTTGAAGGAAATAATACAATCATACTACCCAGAAGACAGAAAGTGATCTGCGAAGACGCAAAACGTTTTCGCGCAAGATGGTAGTTTTTAATTAAAGGAAAACCTATTGTAACAACATATATATATACGGAAGCGTATATACGCCACCACTTGCTACATAAAACTGCCAGAAAAATATGTTTTTCTCACGAAAATGCCGGAAATAAGTGGCTTGGCTGCGATAATATTGATAATGTTAAAACATAGTGCGTTTAGGTAATTATTTTCACGGTTAGTCTCAATTTAATGTTGACAGACAAATAAAAGAAAACACTGTGTCTAACTTTTTCTTGTTTGGCAAATGATAATCTGATTTCGATAAATAAGTATTTCACTATGGTCCAAAAGTATATAGCTATATATGTGTTGTGGCAATATTTTTGCCTTTAATTAAAAACTACCATTTTGCGCGAAAACGTTTTTCGTTTTCAGAGATCACTTTCTGTCTTCGGGGTAGAATGAGGTATTATTTCCTTCAAAAATATAAAATATCGAACAAGAGAAAAACATATTTCGTTCAGATGGTTGAATATGTCGTATTGATATATTTATATATGTCTGTTCGAGACATTTTTATTTTGTTACAGTATCAATGCCCTTTGTTGAATTAATAACAAGTCGTACTAATATGTTTTCATTTTGTGACAGTATTTTTGCCAGCTGCTTTTTAAAATATGCATCGTGATATATATGTAAGGAGCGGTGCTAATATTTTTGTCCACTTGCTACTCATTATCTCATTCAGTTTGATAAATTTATTGTCATAAACGAAGAAAAAGGAGCATGCGGAATATCTTTCCCGTATAGTCGATTTAATTATACGCAATAAGACGAAAGAAGATCAATATTTTTTTATGTATCCGGATAAGATCTAGCAATTGTCAAAATCATTTCCCAATAAAGTTCGCTTTTTGTTAAACTAAAAACAACTCTTCGACCACAGTTCAATGACAGTTTGCGGACCAGTAGGTTGAAGGAGGTAAAATCAAAATCTGTGAGAGTTCATTCAAGAGCAGAGAACACATTCAGAAGAAGTTACATGGGCCAGACTACGTAGTTTCGGTTAATAAAGCCTCATCAGTGACCCTGACAATATCTGGTGACGAAACCAGAGAAAAACATACTGTGTTTCTTAAATTTAATAGGGCAGTCGATTCAATGACTGATTAGTATCAAAAAGTGTCCAAATAATATAAAAGACGATGACCTAGAATAAGAGTCTAAACCAATCTAAATTTTCAGATTTCTCATAATATAACCTCTGATCTCAAAGGACGAAAATAAGATATAATCTGCACTATAGATGGTGTATGGGGAGACGTTTTACGGCCGCCACACAGCAGAACACTAGCTGCAGTGAGGTAATATCAAAATCCTGATCTCAAAGGACGAAAATAAAATATAATCCGCACTATAGATAATGTACGGGGAGACGTTTTACGGCCTCCACACGGCGAAACACTAGCTGCAGTGAGGTAAAAACCAAAAATCTGATCTCAAAGGACGAAAATAAAATATAATCTGCACTATAGACGATGTACGGGGAGTCGTTTAACGGCCGCCACACGGTACAACACTAGCTGCAGCGAGGTAAAATTAACTGTAAGTTTACAGTTTAAACGCTTAAATTGTGACTTGAAATGTCCATTCCTATTCAGTGTCATGGGACGGTATCAAAATGGAGCTACAAGACCACTCGGAAAAGGCGTTTTACCAGTGGCCGCGGAGGCACATGGTACCGCAGAAATGTTTATGTGTCACAGGATAACATCCATGAAAATAAACTATACCTATGGCAAGCCATTTTACTATTTATTCTGGAATATAGATATCTCATTTATTTTATCAGATATCTTATATATTATATAAGTTATCTTAATTTTTATATAAGATAATTTAGAGGTGTACAGGGTATAAGGGATGGGTTTTTTGACTTGAATACAAATATGGATGCATCCGCAGGCAGTTTTTGTACACCAACAATCACATGTACGAACATCTTGTCCAACAGAAAATGTATAGTAAATTGCTGAAACTCTGTAATGTCACACACATTTTGTTTCTAGTCTGAAGAAAATTTAAATTAGAACTTGCTAAAGTCCTTGTTGAGTTTTAATTAGCAATGCATCAGTAATTTAGCAATACACCAGTTCATATTCCTTATTCGTGCCTTTGGAAATCAGAAGCCATCTGAAAACATCTCTGGTTTGGATGTCAATATTATATGTCTCTGTACCATAAATATAGCCTGGGATAATCATTTTTAAAACTACAGGGCAGACCAAACCAGACTGGACATTTTGGTACAGTAGACCAAATGGCAGTAGACGTTTTGGTACAGTAGATCAAATGGGAGTAGACGTTCTGGGAGTAGACGTTATGGGAGTAGACATTTTGGGAGTAGACGTTATGGCCCTAATTCGTAAAAAATATAATAAATTACACGGAACATTGCATTTGTCCGACCCAAACGAAACTTATTCTTTAAAGTAGGCTGATCTTCAACACGTCTTCTTTGACTGAATTTATTATTCTCCATATATTCCTAACTACCGAGACACATAAGCAGTTGTCTAGTAGTATTAGTTTAATTAAGTTATATAACGCCAGGGATTACTTTGTGTATGTTACCCTAAATCAAAATGGATGGAACCTATACAGAAGTCTTAGCATGAAAGAAATATTTTTATACTTCAGATACTCTAACATGTCTAATAAACAAACGAGTTTACTGAATCAATACATTCTCGGAAGCAGTTTGAGAACGGTAGCGTCCGTAAAGTTTGGTAGGGGGTCGGAAATCTTCGGCGGTGCGGTACATTATTTTTATCCCAATGCGGTGCGGTGCGTTGAAAGGTTTGGTCTTAGATTTGTGCTTAAACATTCTGGAAAAAAATATTGAATATATAGCAATAAAAGATAATATCAAGACTTCTCGAGATAATAATGGCAAATGACAATATATTTAAACGCGTTGTCATATATTTTATGATCATTTTCATTTAAACATTTCACAAAGACAGATAATATGCAGAGAACAAATAAAATATTAAGCGCGAAAAAACTTAATTCTGCTAGCAGATTTATGAAGCAAGTGGTGGCGTATATACGCTTCCGTATATATACCTACATACTTTTGGATCATAGTGAAATACTTATTTATCGAGATCAGATAATCATTTGCCAAAAAAGAAAAAGTTAGACACAGTGTTTTCTTTTATTTGTCTGTCAAAATTAAAATTGAGGCTAACCGTGACAATAATTATCTAAACGCACTATGTTTTAACATTATTAATATTATCGCAGTCACGCCACTTATTTCCGGCAATTTTATGAGAAAAACATTTTTCTGGCAGCTTTATGTAGCAAGTGGTGGCGTAAATATGCTTCCGTACAATCCTTCTTCCCCGAAGACAGAAAGTGATTTGTGAAGATGCAATTAAAATCTAAAAAACGTTTTTGCAAAACGTTTTTGCGCCAAATGGTAGTTTTTTAATTAAAGGCAAAAGTATTGCCACAACATATATACAGCTATATACTTTTAGATCATAGTAAGATACTTATTTATCGAAATCAAATAATCATTTGCCAAACAAAAAAAGGGTTAGACACACTTTTTTTCTTTTATTTGTGTGTCAAAATTATATTGAGACTAACCGTGAAAATAATTATCTAAACGCACTATGTTTCAACATTATTAACATTATCGCAGTCAAGCCACTTATTTCCGGCATTATCGTCAGACAAACATATTTTTCTGGCAGTTTTATGTAGCATGTAGTAGCGTATATACGCTTACGTAGAGATCCTTTTTGCGGCTGGGAAAATCAAGTCTTGGCATGAAATACACTGTACCACAGATACTCTAACATGTCTAATAAACAAACGATGTTACTGAATCAATACATTCTCGGAAGCAGTTTGATAACGGTAGCGTCTGTAAAGTTTGGTAGGGGGTTGGAGATGTTCGACAGTGCGGTACATTATTTCACCCTAGTGCGTTGCGGTGCTTACATGTGAAGATTTGGTCTTAGATTTGTGCATGAATATTTTGGGGGAAAAATATTAAATATGTAGCAATAAAAGATAAGACTGATCGAGATAATAATGGCAAATAACAATATATTTAAACGCGTTGTCATGCATTGTATGATCATTTTCAGTTAAACATTTTACAAAGACAGATAATATGCAGAGAACAAATAAAATATTAAGCGCGATAAACATAATTTTGCTAGCAGATTTATGTAGCAAGTGGTGGCGTATATACGCTTCCGTAGTAACTTAAACTAATACTACTAGACATCTGCTTGTGTGACTCGGTAATTAAGAATATATCAGAGAACAATAAATTCAGTCCAAGAAGATGTGGTTGAAGATCAGCCTCCTTTAAAGAATAATTTTCGTCTGGGTCGGACAAATGCAATGTTCCCTGTAATCATGATATTTATTAATGTTCGCTCGAAGTCGGTACTTTTGATATTGGTTATTATTTCTAATGTACGTTTTGTGTGTTTAAAAGTACTTTTGACATGACTTATTTTTGCTAATGCGCGTTTTGTGTGTTTAAATGTTATTATTTGACAGTATTAGTAGTCAGTACAACATAAACTTTATAAAAACCTGTGCTGTTGAGTGAAAGGGGAAGGGGTTGTACTCACATATTTATCAATTTGGGCATATACCGCGGAAATGCACCACACACACACACACACACACACACACACACACACACACACACACATACACACTGTTTTTCATGT
Organism: Ctena decussata; assembly: GCA_963989385.1. Classification (NCBI taxonomy): domain Eukaryota; kingdom Metazoa; phylum Mollusca; class Bivalvia; order Lucinida; family Lucinidae; genus Ctena; species Ctena decussata. Next base: position 24,659,769 of record OZ022502.1, read on the forward strand.
GTTGCCCAGCCACTTTACTTTCGTGGTGATTAACAGTGAAATATTCTCTCCCTTCTGCTGATTCAAAATTAGAGGCGAAAACGAAAGTATATGCACGCTGTGCTTAGGATGTCTAGGCCTGCACAGTAACTGACCGGCTCGACATGACTTTAGTTGTTAATTGGGCCTTACACCTCAACTCAAAGTCCATTCAACCCACCGTAATTGTCAGTGACAAGTCGCTCCCTAAAATTTAAATCTTTAGCAGCACATATACGTATACCACTTTAATATATGAGTACCCCACTTCCCCACCCACCTCGGGGTATTGTTCCTAGCTAAGGGCCGATAAATCTCAAGATAGTGAAACGATGCAGCAGGTATATATGGCACGCCGTTTTACTATTTATAATGCATAGTAGATGTCTACTATGCCGATTAAGATATCTAATATGCCATATAAAATATTATATATAATATATATGGTATCTTATATCCTATATAAGATTTCTGATATAGGATATAAGATATTTTAAATCGGATATGAGATATCTTATTTAATTTTTCATATATTATTAAGCTTTCTTGTATAATATATCAGATATCATTTATACTATATTAGGTATCTTATATGGCATATAAGATATCTTATATAAAATATTAGGTATCTGATATATAATATCTCAGATGTAATTAAATAAGATATCTCATATCCTATATCAGATATCTTATATCTGATTTAAGATACCTGATATATTAAGTAAGAATACATATTACATGAGATTTCTGATATAGATTATAAGATATTTATACGTAAAATTGAAGTAAATATCTCATATCCTATATAAGATATCTTATGTCCAATATAAGCTATATTATATGCGATGTCAGATATCTTATATAGGATAGAAGATATCTCTTATGTTAAATTAGATATCTTCTATGTTATATTAGATATCTAATATATTTAATAAGATATCTTATTTATTTTATAAGATATCTTATAGATTCAAGATACCTTATATAAAAAGATATATTTTAAAATATATAAAAAATCTGATATAATAAATGAGATATCTACATTTCAGAATAAATAATAATATGGCTTGCCATAGGTATAGTTTATTTTCATTGAATTTATCCTGTGAGACATAAAAGTTTCTGCGGTACCATGTGCCTCCGCGGCCATTGATAAAACGCCTTTTCCGAGTAGTTTTGTAGCTCCTTTTTGATACCGTCACATGGCATTGTATAGGAATGGACAAATCAAGTCACAATTTAAGTGTTTAAACTGTAAACGTACGTTTGATTTTACCTCACTGCAGCTAGTATTGTGCCGTTTGGCGACCGTAAAACGTCTCTCCGTACATCATCTGTAGTGCAGCTTATATTTTTTTTGTTTTCGTCCTTTGAGATCAGAGGTTATTTTCTGAGAAATCTGAAAATTTAGATTGGTTTAGACTCTTATTCCAGATCATCGTATTTTATATTATTTGGACCCTTTTTGATACTGATCAGTCATTTAATCGACTGACCTATTTAAATTAAAAAATACGGCATGCTGTTCTCTTGTTTCGTCACCAGATATTGTCAGGGTCACTGATGAGGCTTTATTAGCCGAAACTACGTAGTCTCGCCCATGTAACTTCTTCTGAATGTGTTCTCTGCTCTTGATGGAACTCTTTCAGATTTTGATTCTACCTCCACCTTCCTACTGATACGAGCCGGGCCGCGTAGCACAGTCGGTGGGGCGCCTGACTTGTAAGCCAGAGGTCCTGGGATCGATACCTGGTCCGGCCACTTACTTTACTGGTACGCAAACTGCCATTGAACTGAGGTCGAAGAGTTGACTTTAGTTCAAACAAATAGCGAACTTTTATTGTTTAAGGGAAATGATTTTGACAATTGCTATATCTTATCTGGATACAGAAAAAAATATTGATCGTCTGTCGTTTTATTGCGTATAAGTAAATCGACTTACCGGAAAAGACATTCCGTATACTCCTTTTTCTTCGTTTATGACAATAAATTTATTAATCTGAATAAAATAATGAGTAGCAATTGGACAAAAATATTAGCACCGCTCCTTAGATATATATCACGATGCGTGTTTTAAAAAGCAACTGGCAAAGTAGTGTCATAAAATGAAAAAAAAAATATAAGTACCACTTGATATTTATTCAACAAAGGGCATTCAAACAATTTCAGAATGAGAATGTCTCGTACTGGCATTATAAATTTATCAATTACGACATAGTCAACCACCTGAAAGAAATATGTTTTTCTCTTGCTTGATATTTTTTATTTGTGAAGGAAACAATACAATCATTCTACCCCGAAGATGGAAAGTGATCTGTGAAGACGCAAAACGTTTTCGCGCAAAATGGTAGTTTTTAATTAAAGGCAAAAATATTGCCACAACACATATATAGCTATATACTTTTGGATCATAGTGAAATACTTATTTATCGAAATCAGATAATCATTTGTTGGACAAGAAAAAGATAGGCATACTGTTTTCTTTTATTTGTCTGTCAAAATTAAATTGAGTCTTACCGTGAAAATAATTATCGAAACGCACTATGTTTAACATTATAAATATAACCTTATGCAAGCAACTTATTTCCGGCATTTTCGTGAGAAAAATATATTTTTCTGGCAGTTTTATGTAGCAAGTGGTGGCGTATATATACGGAAGCGTATATACGCCACCACATGCTACATAAATCTGCTAGCAAAATTAAGATTTTCGCGTTTAATCTTTTATTTGTTCTCTGCATTGTATCTGTCTTTGTAAGACGTTTAATTGAAAATGATCATGAAATTTATGACAACGCGCTTAAATATCTTGTCATTTGCCATTATCATCTCGAGAAGTCTTGATATTATCTTTTATTGCTATATATTTATTTTTTTTTTCCAAAATATTCATGCATAAATCTAAGACAAAACCTTTTAACGCATCGCACCGCACTGGGGTAAAATAATGTACCGCACCGCCTAAGACTTCCGACTACCTACCAAACTTTACGGACGCTACCGTTATCAAATTGCTTCCGAGAATGTATTGATTCAGTAAAATCGTTTGTTTATTAGACATGTAAGAGTATCTTAAGTATAAAAAATATCTATTTCAGGGTAAGACTTAAATTTCCCAGCCACTCAAAGCATCTCTGTATAGGATCCATCCGTTTTATTTTAGGGAAACATACACAGAGTAATCCCTGGCGTTCAGACTTTTTTTTTTATCTTATTTCGCAGATGTTACTTAATAAAACTAACACTACTAGACATCTGCTTAGTAGAAATATATCTATTTTATTCTATTCTATTCTATTCTATCCCATAACCTTACTAGGTCGTTGGGGCACCACAGATGACTTCGAAACAATCCCTTTCCACCTTGTCCTGTTTTCAGCTGCCCTAGTTGAGCTGGCAAAATGCATCCCTGTCCACTCTTTAATATTGTCTTCCCACCTATTCTTCTGTCTACCTCTTCTTCTTTTTCCTTTCACTGTGCCCTGTAGAATCGTCTTTGCTAAACCAGAAGACCTCGAGACGTTGCCAAACCACCTTAGTTTCCGTTTCTTGACCAGCGTCAGAAGTTCATCATGTTCTCCAATGGCTGCTTGGATCTTTCTGCGAACCTCCTCATTGGTTATATGGTCCTTGTACGAAATGTTCAGTAACCTTCGGTAGCATCTCATCTCAAAGGCCTGCGTTCTTTTTTGTCTATCTCTGCTGTCAAGGTGGTCCACGATTTACAGGCATACAGAAATATGGAATTGACAAGGGAGCGCATAAGTTTCACCTTTGATCCAACATATAAGTTGTTATCTCTCCAAATAGATATATACCAGAGAACAATAAATTCAGTCAGAGAAGATGTGGTTGAAGATAAGCCTACTTTGAAGAATAATTTTCGTCTGGATCGGAAAAATGCAATGTTCCCTGTAATTTATGATATTTATTACTGTTCGCTCAAAGGCGGTACTTTTGATATTGGTTATTATTTCTAATGTACGTTTTGTGTGTTTAAATGTATTTTTGAAATGGGTTATTATTGCTTATACACGTTTAGTGTGTTTAAATGTTATTAGTCGACATTATTATTAGTCAGTTCAAGGTTAACTTGATAAAAACTTGTGCTGTTGAGTGACGGGGGAAGGGGTGGTACTCCCATATTAAGTCAACTCGGGTATATACTGCGGAAATGCACCACACGCACACACGCGCACACACACAGGTTTTTCGTGTGTTGCCCAGCCACTTAACTTTCGTGGAGATTGACAACGGAATATTCTCTCCCTACTGCTGATTCAAAACTAGTGGCGAAAGTACATGTACTTGTTAATTGCATAGGATGTCTAGGCCTGCACAGGAACTAACTGGCTCGAAATGACTTTAGTTGTTTACTAGGCCTTTAAACATCAACTCAAAGTCGACTCAACCCACCGTTTTGTCAGTGACAAGTCGCTCCCTAAGATTCAAATCTTACGCAGCACATATACGTACCACTTTTATATATGAGTACCCCCTTCCCCACCCACCTCGGGGTATTGTTCCCAGCTAAGGGTTCATAAATCTCAAGGTAGTGAGATGATGCAGCTGGTATAGTTTATTTTCATGGAAGTTATTTTTTGGGTACCATATGCCTCCGTGGCCACTGATAAAACGCCTTTTCCGAGTGGTCTTGTAGCTCCTTTTTGATACCGTCCCATGACTGTATAGGAATGGACATTTCAAGTCACAATTTCAGTGTTTAAACTGTAAACTTACAGTTGATTTTTACCTCACTGCAGCTAGTGTTGTGCCGTGATGCTGCCGTAACACGTCTCCCCGTACATTATCTATAGTGCAGATTATTTTTATTTTCGTCTTTTGAGATCAGAGGTCATATTCTGAGAAATCTGAAAATTTAGATTGGTTTAGATTCTTATTCTAGGTTATCGTCTGTTATATTATTTGGACCCTTTTTGATACTTATCAGTCATTGAATCGACTGCCTTATTAAAATTAAGAAAATACAGTAGGCTTTTCTCTGGTTTCGTTACCAGACATTGTCAGGGTCACTGATGAGGCTTTATTAGCCGAAACTACGTAGTCTGGGACATTTAACTGCTCTGAAGGTGTTCTCTGCTCTTCAAAGAAGGTTTACAGATTTTGATTTTACCGCCACCTTCCTACTGGTACGCAAACTGCGATTGAACTGTGGTCAAAGAGTTGTTTTAGTTTAAACAAATAACGAACTTTTATTGTTTAAGGGAAATGATTTTGATTATTGCTAGATCTTATCTGGATACAGAAAAAAATACTGATCTTCTTTCGTCTTATTGTGTATAATTAAATCGACTAAACAGAAAAGACATTCAGCATGCTTCTTTTTCTTCGTTTATGACAATAAATGTATTGATCTAAATGAGATAATGAGTAGCAAGTGGACAAAAATATTAGCACCGCTCCTTACATATATTGATTGATTGATTGACTTGATGCTTAACGTCCACGGTAAACAGCTAAGGTCATGTCGGGACGATTCCTTATATATCACGATGCATATTTCAAAAAGCAACTGGCAAAATAGTGTCATAAAATGAAAAATATTAGTACTACTTGTTATTAATTCAACAAAGGGCATTAATACTGTTACAAATTAAAAAATGTCTCGAACTGACCTTTAGAAATTTATCAATACGACATACTCAACCGTCTGAACGAAATATGTTTTTCTCTTGCTTGATCTTTTATTTTTTTGGAAGGAAATAATACTATCATTCTACCCAATAGACAGAAAATGATCTGTGAAGACGTAAAACGTTTTCGCGCAAAATGGTAGTTTTTAATTAAAGGCAAAAATATTGCCACAACACATTTATAGCTATATACTTTTGGATCATAGTGAAATATTTATTTATCGAAACCAGATAATCATTTGCCAAACAAGAAAAAGTTAGACACAGTGTTTTCTTTTATTTGTCTGTCAACATTAAATTGAGACTAACCGTGAAAAGAATTATCTAAACGCGCTATGTTTTAACATTATTAATATTATCGCAGTCAAGTCACTTATTTCCGGCATTTTTGTGAGAAAAACATATTTTTCTGGCAGTTTTATGTAGCAAGTAGTGGCGTATATACGCTTCCGTATATATACGCTTACGTATTATTGCATATAATTAAATCGACTAAACGGAAAAGACATTCCGTATGCTCCTTTTTCTTCGTTTATGACAATAAATTTATTAATCTGAAGGAGATAAGGAGTAGCAAGTGGACAAAAATATTAGCACCGCTCCTTACATATATATCACGATGCATGTTTTAAGAAGCAACTGGCAAAAATAGTGTCATAACTGAAAACAATATTATTACTACTTGTTATTAATTCAACTAAGGGCATTGTATTAATGCCCTTAGTTGAATTAATAACAAGTAGTAATATACGCCACCACTTGCCACATAAATATGTTGGCAAAATTTAAGTTTTTCGCGCTAAATATTTTATTTGTTCTCTGCATATTATCTGTCTTTGTGAAATGTTTAATTGAAAATGATCATAAAATGTACGACAACGCGTTTAAATATATTGTCATTTGCCATTATTATCTCTAGAAGTCTTGATGTTATCTTTTATTGCTATATTTTTAATTCTTTTTTTACCAAAATATCCATGCACAAATATTTACGCACCGCACCGCACTGGGGTAAAATAATGTACTGCACCGCCGAAGATTTCCGACCCCTACCAAACTTTACGGAAGTTACCGTTATCAAACTGCTTCCGAGAATGTATTGATTCACTAAAATCGTTTGTTTAGTAGACATGTTAGAGTATCTGAAGTATAAAAAATATGATTTCATGCTAAGACTTGAATTTCCCAGCCACACAAAGGATTTCTGTATAGGATCCATCCATTTAAATTTAGGGTAACATACACAAAGTAATCCTTTTTTTATCTTATTTCATTTCGCAGATGTAGCTTAATTAAACTAATACCACTAGACATCTGCTTATGTGTCTCCGTAATTAGGAATATATCGGAGAACAATAAATTCAGTCAGAGAAGATGTGGTTGAAGATGCAATGTTCCCTGTAATTTATGATATACTATGCACAATAAATATAACATTTTTTTTAAATGTGCCAGATCCACCATATAAGCCTTTGGTTGTCACTTTATGGCATACAGATGCAAAGGTCGATCGTTTGAGATGGACTGCCAGGTAAAAAATTCAAGAATGCTAAGTTTCAGCGTTTGAACTACCGTGATGTCAGTATTTAAGACCAGTGTATGTGAAGGATATTTTTGATCACGTATAGAAGCCAAAACCATAATGAGTCAGCTGGTTTGCTGTTTAATTAAAGAAAAACGGTCTAAAACATTTGAATATGCTACGAGTATGAGGTTTACAAAGTTTGAAACTTTGACGTTTTCTTTTGTTTTTACGTTATCGTCTTTAAACATCGTTTCTAATCGGTATTTTTTTGAATTTCTTTCGAGTGTATGATTGTTTGGTATCTACCAATAGGATAACGTAAACAATTCAGAAAGAAAATTCTTCGCGATTACTGGGCATAAGTCAAAAGTCGTAGACAAACGTCATCATTATCTCAAAGTTACGTTATACGTCAATGAAGAAACTTCACAGTTAAATTAATCCTGCTGTGACCTTTAATTTTAGCCTATTTTCTTTTCTCGGGTTTTGTTCCTGCATTGAACTGAAGCACCCGTGAATCATTGCAAATTGGACCAAATTCTGACGTTTTAACGTCAATGGCGCATGCAAGATTCGTCATTTGTTAAGCTTTATCACATCTTGTATACAATCGATAGCTCTAACAAGAAAACTGATCATGAAAATAATAAGAAAATCCGTACAAAAAACTCACATGCTTGCCATTTTCATGTTGCGTTTCAATGGGTGCGAATTTGGGCAAATGACCCCATCCGCACTGATCGCGTTTCCCCAACATCAATTTTAAAAATGGCTCCTGTAATCCCTTGGTATCCTAAGCCCCAAATACGGTTCCCTTCCATAAAATTTAATTTCGTTAAATGTTGCCCTACTACAGTTATGAGAAAAATAGCAAAATATGAAAAATTGCTGAATATATTTTGCATAGTGTATTATTTACTGTTTGCTCAAAGGCGGTACTTTTGATATGGGTTCTTTCTACTGTACGTTTTGTGTGTTTAAATGTTCTTTTGATATGGGTTATTATTTCTGATGCACGTTTTGTGTGTTTAAATGTTATTTTCCATTATTAGTAGTCAATTCAAGGTTAACTTGATAAAAACTTGTGCTGTTGAGTGAAGGGGGAAGGGCCGGTACTCCCATATTAAGTCAGTTCGGGTAAATACCAAGGAAATGCACAAACACACACACACACACACGTTTTTGTGTGTTGCCCAGCCACTTAACTTTCGTCGAGATTGACAATGATACATTCTCTCCCTTCTACTGATTCAAGATTAGTGGCGGAAGTATATGCACGCAGAACTTGTTAACTGCTTAGGATGTCTTGGCCGACACAGGAACTGACCGGCTCGACATGACTTTATTTGTTTACTGGGCGTTTAAACCTCAACAAAATCAACTTAACCCACCGTTTTGTCAGTGACAAGTCGCTCCCTAAGATTTAAATCTTACGCAGCACGTATACGTATACCACTTTTATATATGAGTACCCACTTCCCCACCCACCTCGGGGTATTGTTCCCAGCTAAGGGTCCAATAAATCTCAAAGTAGTGAGACACTGCAGCAGGTATATATGGCAAGCCGTTTTACTATTTATAATGCATAGTAGATATCTTATATAGTATATTAGATCTCTAATATGCCGATTAAGATATCTAATATGCCATATATGATATCTAATATAACATATGAGACATCTTAAAATTCTATATTAGAAATCTGATATATGATATAAAATATCTTATATCGGGTATGAGATATATTATTTAATTTTTCATATAACCTTTCTTATATAATATATCAGATATCTTTTATACTATATTGCATATCTTATATTGCATATAAGACATCTTATATAGGATATAAGATATCTAATAAGGGATATAAGATATCTTATTTAAATTTACATTTTAGATATCTTAAATAATATTGAAGGTAACTGATATAGCATATAAGATATCTGATTTGCTATATAAGATATCTTATATGTAAAATTAAATGAGATATCTCATATCCTATATAAGATATATCCTATATTAGATATCTTATATCCGATATCAGGTATATTGGATATAAGATATCTCTTATGTTAAATTAGATATCTGAAATGTTATTTAAGATAAAATATATTTTATAAGATATCTTATCTATTATGTAAGATATCTTATAAATAAAAGATATCTTATACAAAAAATAAGATATTTTATATAATATATAAGAATCTGATATAATAAATGAGATATCTACATTCCAGAATAAATAGTAAAATGGCTTGCCACAGGTATAGTTTATTTTCATGGAAGTTATCCTGTTACACATAAACATTTCTTGGGTACCATGTGCCTCCTCGGCCACTGATAATACGTCTTTTCCGAGTGGCCGTGTAGGTCTTTTTTGATACCGTCTCATGACACTATATAGGAATGGACATTTTAAGTCTCAATTTAAGTGTTTAAACTGTTGGTTTAAACAGTTGATTTTACCTCATTGCAGCTAGTGTTGTGCCGTGTGGCGGCCGTAAAACCCGTACATCATCTATAGTGCAGATTTGAGATTAGAGGTAATATTTTGAGAAATCTGAAAATTTAGATTGGTATAAAGTTTTATTCTAGATCATCGTCTTTTATATCATTTGGACCCTTTTCGATAATAATCAGCAATTGAATCGACTGCCATATTAAAAATTAAGAAAATACAGTATGTTTTTCTCTGGTTTCGTCACCAGATATTGTCAGGGTCACTGATGAGGCTTTATTAGCCGAAACTACGTAGTCTCGCCCATGTAACTTCTTCTGAATGTGTTCTGTGCTCTTGAAGGAACTCTTAGAGATTTTGATTTTACCCCTACCCTCCTACTGGTACGCAAACTGCCATTGAACCGTGGTCGAACAGTAGTTTTTAGTTTAAACAAATAGCGAACTTTTATTGTTTAAGGGAGAAATGATTTTGACAATTGCTAGATCTTATCTGAATACAGAAAAAAATATTGATCTTCTTTCGTTTTATTGCCTATAATTAAATCGACTAAACGGAAAAGATATTCCGCATGCTCCTTTTTCTTCGTTCATGACAATAAATCTATTAATCTGAATGAGATAATGAGTAGCAAGTGGACAAAAATATTAGCACCGCTCCTAACATATATATCACGATGCATATTTCAAAAAGCAACTGGCAGAAATAGTGTCATAAAATGAAAAATATCAGTACTACTTGTTATTTTTTCAACAAAGGGCATTAATACTGTTACAAAATAAAAAATGTCTCGAACTGACATATATAAATTTATCAATACGGCATATTCAACCATCTGAGCGAAATATGATTTTCTCTTGCTTGATATTTTATATTTTTGAAGGAAATGATACAATCATTCTACCCCGAAGACAGAAAGTGATCTGTCAAGACACAAAACGTTTTCGCGCAAAATGGTAGTTTGTAATTAACGGCAAAAATATTGCCACAACACATATATGGCTATATACTTTTGGACCATAGTGAAATACTTATTTATCAAAATCAGATAATCATTTGCCAAACAAGAAAAAAGTTAGACACACTGTTTTCTTTTATTTGTCTGTCAACATTAAATTGAGACTTTCCGTGAAAATAATGATCTAAACGTACTATGATTTAACATTGTTAATATTATCGCAGTCAAGCCACTTATGTCTGGCATTTTCGTGACAAATACATATTTTTCTGGCAGTTTTATGTAGCAAGTGGTGGCGTATATACGCTTCCGTACATTGATAATGTTACAAAATTATTGTCTCGAACTGACATATATAAATTTATCAGTACGACATAATCAACCATCTGAACGAAATATTTTTTCTCCTGCTTGATTTTTTATATTTATGAAGGAAACAATACAATCATTCTACCCGGAAGACAGAAAGTGATCTATAAAGACGCAAAACGTTTTCGCGCAAAATGGTAGTTTGTAATTAAAGGCAAAACTATTGCCCAACACACATTTAGCTATATACTTTTGGATCATAGTGAAATACTTATTTATCGAAATCAGATAATCATTTGTCAAACAAAAAAAAGTTAGACAGACTGTTTTCTTTTATTTGTCTGTCAACATTAAATTGAGACATCGTGGAAATAATTATCGAAACGCACTACTTTTAACATTATTAATATTATCTTAGTCAAGCCACTTATTTCCGGCATTTTCGTGAGAAAAACATATTTTTTCTGGCAGTTTTATGTAGCAAGTGGTGGCGTATATATGCTTCCGTAGGAATTAATACTGTTACAAAATAAAGAATATCTCGAACTGACATATAATATGAAATAGGCGCCACCTAAATTGCAACCAACCTACATTATGACTCCAGTAAAAAACTGAAACAAGAAAATTTTAGCACAGCTGCATGGATAGCTCCTTTTTGTTATGAGATTGTCAATTGATTTATTTATTTATTTATTTATTTATTTATTTATTAGTTATTGATTGATTGATTGATTTTACCCTTTTCGGTCGACATCTGAACAACACATTCGTATCACGAGATATTAAATAAATGATAATAAAATGAGAATAAAAAAGTAGGTCAGGCAAGAGACAGAACAGGGGACAGCTGTTTTGAAGAGACAGAGAGAGAGAGAGAGAGAGAGAGAGAGAGAGAGAGAGAGAGAGAGACTGGTATCAGTGGCAACCGTAAAACCCTGCAAAGTATCGGCAGCCAATGGTGCTTTTGACAACCGTTGGTACCACTGGCAAAATTGCCAATGACACCACTGGCAGTTCTTTGGTAGAGCCAATGGCGCCAATGGTACCATTGGTAGAGCCAATGGTGCCTATAGCACCATTGCTTTAGTTTTTCTAATTTTATTTCATTATTGTGGGGAAAAATTCTCCTGTATCCACTCGAGTGTTTATTATGGGTTCAATAAATTGTCATATTGAATGACGCAAATTTCCCGCCACGGCGATTTTTCCCACGCCCTTATTGTCTGCAGTATTGGCAGCCAATGGTCGGCAATGCTGGTTTCAATGGTAGAGCCAATGGTGCCAATATTGAAACTCAGAGCGTCATTGGCATGTCAATAGTTAGACCTGTACACAGAGCCCTCCGTAGCTTCTTACATCGCTACGTCTGGGCCCTGTAGCCATGCCTATAGTTCGGCTGCAAAAAAAAATCTCTACACCAGTGGTCGATTTTGCTCCATTTTTTCTCAAATGATACGAATAGCTGCATACTTGCACTTTGCTATGCAACTGAAGATAAATAAATCTTTCGCCCGAAGTCATAAGTAGCCTTCTAATATTCTGTGGTGGAGATATAATTGCTGTGAAACATCGATTTAGTATGACAAACGTCTCCTTTGCCGACATCGGCCATGTCGCAGTATTAGCCGATGAATATAACGCAACTCCCTTCGTACTCGATTGTACGCCGTTTCCTTTTGCTTTGCTTTCGCCGTTCCCTGCAGGTCTCACTATCTCCCGGTACTTCTACATTTGGCACACCCAGCTACAGGGTTCTCGCCAGCATCGCTAATGCATGATCTTTATAGCTTATATCTTAAAACCCTTTATGGCACATTATACAAACAGTTACCTGAAAGTTCAGTTAGCACTTTACAGTGCAGAGAAATAACAAGTTCTACTTGATTAACGCTAAATACAGGTTTCACTATTTACCGGTCCTTGCTCCCATAGTTTGGCGCACCCAGCTGCAGGGTCCCTTCCAGCATTGCTAAGACAGGAGCTGTAAAACTTATCCTGAAGACTTCATCTCGCCTACTATAAGAATCTCACCTAATACAAGCACTTACCAGAGAGTACAGTCCACTTACGGAGAGCCATTACTAAACAATACAGGTCATCTAACAAAAGTTAATAGCACTGAAGCTCACCTGTTACAAGCAATCACTAGACAAAAAGAAAAAAACTGTCAAACTCGCCACTTACCTTCAACAAATCCAAGAATACAATAAATGTCCTGTATTGCAGTCATTTTTCTGCTATACCGCTTGCATCCTATAGATTCATTTGCTAAGGGATAACCTCTCAAGCTTTTTCAAAAGCTAAACTTGTGAATATATTCGGCTGTCTTACGGTGTTTTGGTCAGTTTGAATTTAACCTCTGGACCGTTCTATTTTTTCGGTTACCTCGGCGGGTGAATACGAACTACATTCTGAAATAGAACTTTTTACATTGTTTCTGCGCATGCGCGTACCGCCCAGGTATTGCGGGCTTTTACTAAAACCTTATACCGCAACGCACTAGGGTAGAAAAGAGTACCTCACCGCCAAAGATTTCCGAACCCTACCGAATTTTATGGACTCTGTCGTAGGCAAAGGGTGTGTTACTTAGTATATGCTGATTCAGTATTTTTAGTAGTTATTTCTATTAGACTTGTTAATGAATTGGAAGTACATGCATATTTATATTATGCTGAAACCTTAACTGCCCAACCTTTCAAAGGATTTTAGTATCGGTTTTATCCATTTCAATAAATTCTCAAGATAACTATCACATGGTAGTCCCTGGCGTTTAGATTTGGTTGGTTTTACTGAAATATTTAAGATATACTGAGATATACTTTCAATTTATAGCTTCCTTTTAAAGTAACTATATCCCTATAATTTCCTTGTTTTAAACAAATCTCATATACATATGTATCTATCTGAAAAAAAAAATCCTAAAGGGATTGAAGGTGACTCTTACAGGTATATCTGTGTTGCAATCACAAGAAAAATGCATGTATAGATGCTTAGGAGAATTTAAAGGCCATGGCAATATAATGTAAATTTGCCATTTTATTATGCATGTATAGAAGATACTCAAGGTACTTAAATTGAGATTTCATTTGCAGAAACTAGAAAGGTGATCCTGTGTATCAGTGACCTATACATAGGTCACTGTGTGTATATATAAGGAATATATACCGGTTTTGAGATGGAGAAATATTTTTGTCGCCATAAATTCGACATTACGTAAATGTTTATAGAATTTTCATTATTTACTATCACACAAAGAAAGACAGGAAAATATTTGTTCGTAGAAATAGCTTAACGTGAGTGCGATAAAGTTCGGAATTTTCTCGACACTGTACGGAAATTTCCGTAAGTGCGGTACAAGGTTTTAGCCGGTGCGGTGCAGCGCGGTACAAGGTTTTAGTAACAGCCGGTAACGCGTTATGTCCCAATAATTGGCGAGACTTTACACAGATGGGACAACAGATTTTACGCCTATTAAACTTAGTTTAAAGGAAAACACTCACTAAAATGTATGTTGACTCAAATTAAAGATTCTAATAAAAACATGAAATTTGCCGAAAATTTCATGAAAATCGGACTTAAAATAAAAAAGATATGACAGTTTAAAGATATTAAAATGTCGTGTGGGAACCAACAAATATGTGAGTTAATGACGTCATCGACTCACAGTCCAAAATGAAAATCCTAAATAACTTTAGTTTGAAACGAACTGTAAATAAATAAAACGCATAAATCTATATTTTACTTCATAATGAAACAATCAAAACTAAATAATACTGTATAAGTAAGCAATTTTGCTCTTATTTTAGATTTAAATATTTATCACGCGACAGGAACTTCCAAAATGGCGGCCTCCCAGACCGCCATTTTGCATTTTTTAAATTTTCATATCTTTAATATTTTAAGTCCGATTTTCGTGAAATTTTTTCCAAATTTAATTGCTTATGAAGAATTATAATTTAAAGTCTGTTCATATTTAAGTGAGTGTTTTCCTTAACATATTTTATTTTAAAAAATTCAGATAAACCCACAATCTTATGATCCGCCTAAAATACGCATTCTGCAATTACACAACCGCATTTATGCTACGTATATTCTTTTGATCTTTAATTAATGAAATATAGCCATCAGAGGAGATGGCAAATCCCCCGGCCGATGCCCCTTGCCCTTTGGTAAACAGGGTGCACTTCAAAACCCATATGAGTAATATACTGTCATTCTTTTATGCTTCTGATTGACATTATTTGTTTAACAGATGCATTATTATCTAACACTCAGACCAAAACAGTATGCCAGACCGCTTAAAGAGGTAAAATCGAAAACAGCCACCGTGTCTAGCATATGATACACTTAACATTTCAAAATGCGTGAATAACTTCTAAAGTACAAGCCCTACAAATCTAATTTTGAGCTCTCTAGTAAGTGAATTTGGACAAAGAATCCAAATCTTTTTTTTTTTTTTTTTTTTTTTTTTGCGGGGGGGAGGGGGGGGCTGGTAGAGAGTAAGGAACATGATAAGATATCATGGCATGATCATCATTCTAACGTTATAAGGGTATTAAATTGTGGAGCAAGCCAGGGTTATACAGTGGGTCATGAATCACTCAAGTGCAGTATTATAATAATAATTATAATAATCATAAAGATAATGATTCTTAAAAAAATCATTAAATAAATAAGAGCAAGTAGAAATAATTAAATCTTAAAAAGTTCTTTCAAGAGCAGAGAAAGTTGATTTCGTTTCACGGCTCACTGCAAATACTCTAATGACTTTAATTAGATTGTGATGCTTTGAAAATTATTGATAGGCAGTATGATTCTAAAAACAGTGAATTTATAATGGTTGACATGTTTTAACAAGAGCTGACAACACCTTTAGGTTTGTTGGCTTAAGATACAGTTTGTGTATTTATCAAACTAAATATCACTATTTGTTTCCAAATTATGTAACATTTAAATAATGAAATAAATAAAACAAAAAAATGAAAAGAGATAAATGTGTTTACTCTTGAAATAAAGGTATTGGTTAAAAAAATTAAAATGCGACAGACTCATTTAACCACATCTTTTTACCAGAAACCGGAAGTAAATTTGGCATTTTTCGTTATTACTAGAATCAAAATTAATCAGAAAACCAGATTTTTTTCTTTCCCCAAATATTGAGATTATCAAAAAAATCTAATTCAGATATTGTTGATTTTGCATAATAAGAGGAGGATGTTGGGTCTATCTAGTTTACGAGATAAAAGAAGAGCTTCAGTTTTATCGGGATTTAATGTTACCAGTCAGGTTGCGGCCCACTGTGAAATTTTGTCGACTTTCCGCTGCTGTTAAGGGACTATATACGATAATGAAAAGGCTAGTGTCGTCTGCGAATAGTCGAACATTTGAGCCAGTATCGGCAACAATGTCACTGATGTAAAATGAAATGAGTAAAGGTCCTACAATGGATCCTTGTGGGACACCAGCTCTAATAAACTTCCATTCGGATGCTGCACTTGGAA
This sequence comes from Ctena decussata, assembly GCA_963989385.1. Taxonomy (NCBI): domain Eukaryota; kingdom Metazoa; phylum Mollusca; class Bivalvia; order Lucinida; family Lucinidae; genus Ctena; species Ctena decussata. The sequence continues at coordinate 24,676,195 of OZ022502.1, forward strand.
GAAAAAAGTCGTTGTTTTCTCTCAGAAAGATAACTCTTGAACCAGTTCAGAGCATCTCCTGTAACACCAGCTGCCTGAAGTTTACATAGAAGCCCAGAATGCCAGACGCGGAATATCTTTTGGACTCCTTTTTTGATAGTAGTCAGTTTTTGAAACGACTGCCATGTAAAAATTAAGAAATTACAGTATGTTTTCTCTGGTTTTAATCGCCAGATCATTTCAGGGTCACTGATGAGGCTTGAATAGCCGAAACTTCAAAGTATGGCCCATGTTCCTTCTTCAGAATGCTCTTGAAGGAACTCTTTTTAGATTTTCATTTCTTTTACGTACACTGTTTATCAATTTATTTTGTCGGAAAATAGATGTTTTAAAATCAGCAGTACGCATACAAGTTATAACAATGAATATAGGTCGTTTGCGAAAAAGTGGAGGACAAAAAATCGATTTAATTTCTTTACTATTGGATAATTTTTTATGAAACTTTGCAGACCTTAATCTATTACCCATACGAACTCATGCAAGGAAACTCAGATTTTTTGATGATTAAATGAAAAATTGTCAGATCAACTACATGTTAAAATCTGTCCCTAATCTTTATAGTTTTACGCTTGGTTGGTGCTGTTTTTGGAACAGCCAGTGTTGTACAGACTATATCCCTTATATGGACATTTACTTATATATCGGAGAAACACATAAGAGAATCCTTTTCAAATGATAGGTCCATTATCTTTAAAGCCTCTTGTTTACCCAGTAGTGAGTGATCACATTTCAGACCACATGGTAATCTATGAATGAGTTATTGGTATAGTAACTTTAGAACAACAATGGTTGTTGTATCATTATGGTTACCTCCTGTGTAAGAATGGCATAAAACTGAGAAAAAAAATGGTAATGATTAATAGGCAAACTTTTTATTCAAAGGTCAAAAAATTCTACATTTCCTAGCATGAGTTCGTATAGGTAACAGATTATGGTACGCAAAGTTTCATGAAAATCTATTCAGTATTAAAGAAATTATATCGATTTTTTACCCTCCACTTTTTCGCAAACGACCTATAAATATTAAACGGTAAACGATTTGAACCCATACGTTGGTCCATTTATTCTCACAACCAATGAAAACAAAAAAAAAACAAAAAAAAAAAACAACAAAAAAAAAAAAAAAAAAAAAAACACAACAACTAATACTTGGATGCAAATGGGACTAGTTTTATTTATCCTGACAATATCAAAGTTTATTTTGTTAATATTAAGGTATATTTTGGTATATTCCGGTAATAAGATATATTCCGGTAATCGCGGTGTACCATGTTCTGAAAATAGAACGGACCAGATGTCAGGTTCAAACCGACCAACTCCCGTCCATCTTCGCTGGTGTCCGTAATTTCCTGACATGCGCAGACCTCCTCAACATGGGAAAACGGTCAAGCGAGTAGACTGCGGCAATATTTTGGAATTTTAAAACATACTGATTCAGTATGATAATAAAATATTGTTGGAAGGTTGCAGATATATACTTTCTGTACAAGTACGCCAAATAGTTTTACCCAAAAGTCGGAATTTATGTTGTAAAACCGGAAAGTCGTTTTCCTCTGTGTAAAGGCACCTTGGCATCTTGACGTTAGTGTAGCTTTGTGAAGCGAAACGTAACGTCAGAGGATCGGGACTAGTCAATAGTGACATTGGCAAAACCCGAACGCAACCAGTATTGGTTTTGACGTCACACATAAGAGATGCAACGTCACACTGGTGCTTCATCCAATCGATTACTAGATTATTTATATAACTGAGAGAAAACCGATAGGCCTAGTGGAAGTCATAATCTGTCTTGCATCTCTCCGTCAGCCTTTGTCGTTTCTAGACAGTTTCTAGACAGTTGTAAAGCTTGCTAGCTACATTACGTGTGCACCTGCCTGCCGCCGACCTAGACATATTATGCGTGTCACCAATAAACAGATGCCGAGAAGCCGCAGTTGAAAGGTAAGGGTTGTTTTTTTTCTTCGAGCTGTACGGCCTTCTAGCCGAATATTCTGACGGCCATCATAGGATTTTTCTTTTGGAATTCAGACGCGTGTTGCCAGGGAGGTGGCGGCGGAAGTTCAGGAACTTATTTTCGTCCAATAAAAATGCCAGCGTCTCGTTTCTCCATAGAAAGAAAAACGCCGACCGGAAATTCAGTGACACAAAAATTTCGAAGCCTTAGTGGTACGGGACAGAATAGAATAGAACAGAAATACGCCTTAACCGGAAAACAACCAACACTCGTTGTTTGGTTACTATAAATTTATCAATACGCACATTCAACCATCTGAACGAAATATGTTTGTTCCTTGCTTGATATTAATACTTTTGAAGGAAATAATACAATCATTCTACCCCGAAGACAGAAAGTGATCTGTGAAGACGCAAAACGGTTTCGCGCAAAATGGTAGTTTTTATTAAAAGGCAAAAATATTGCTACAACACATATATAGCTATATACTTGTGGATACAAATACCTGGACATTAAGGCTAATATAAAACGTCGGCCACATGTCGGGGGAATAGAAACAAAAACAAGGAATAATATTTTGTTTTGTAAAATGAAATTTTGAAAATATATGTATACTGAAAAAGTAACCTACCTTCAGATGACTTCAAAGCGGCTTCGTACACATTCAGTCAGATGAATATTATTATCCATCAAAAGTCATTAGAGGAAGTTATTTCAGAATTATAATAAATGTTGTCTCTCAAGTGCAAATTTTAAAATTATAGCTAAACGCAAGATGATTCTGGTCCAATGTCACGCCCAGAACTGTTCGCTTTTTTCCTCAAATTTGTCATTTATAGTACGTATAATGGTGTTCAACCAAGCAAGGAGGGTATTTGTGTAACGAGTAATGACGCAAGGGAGAAAAGTATTTTGTATAATAATAGGTTAAAGATAAAGGATAAAGATAAAGAGGCTTTATCTTACGTCGCATATTAGAAACAGACAACATAAGCTCTGTAGAGCTTTTATTGCGACACATATACAAGGTATACAGAAACATTTTATACTTACCTGATGTCTTAACTTTAACTTCCTCGGACTACCCTTATAGGCGAGTGTCAGCCAAGGGAGCTCCTAGTACCGTTTTTATGCCTTTGGTATCGCGCGGCCGGCATTCGAACTCACGATCTCCCGGTCCCGAAGCGGACGCTCTACCACTGAGTCATCGGGGCTGGTAATAGGTTCCAATATTACCACATGATTAATAAATTTTGGACTTCTAAACGTAAATACCGTTATTGCCCTAAAATGGAACATTTTGATTTTACAAGGCAGTAATTCGTCCAATATAATTGAGCCGCGACACGAGAAAACAAACAAAGTGGTTGTCCACCCAGCGCAGACTCAGATCAGCCTGCGCACCCGCCCAGTCTTCGCTAGCTTAGACCCTTGGCTATCTTTTAAGCGCAAAACAAAGACTCTGATCAGACTGGGCGGTTGCCTAGGCTGATCTAAGTCTGCGCTAGGCGTACAAACCACTCACAACCTCTTTGTTTGTTTTCTCGTGTCGCGGCTCATTGGTGGATGGAATGGCAAACAGTGTAGGCAATGATCAGACTGCTCCTGGTTTAGGTCTGCACTGTTTGCTCAGGCATATCAGTCTCAATACATGGAATTGTGACGGTAAATCGTAACACTTTAGCGGGCGCACATAAAACTGTCTGTCTGACCCCTAATTGGAATATGTTAGCGGGTTTAGTTGATTTCTCAGTTATGGATGCATATTATTATGCAATGCTAAGGCATCCTTTAAACGTCTAGCTGCTGCGCTCTTAGTCAGACTTTTTCAATTACTAGGTTAGATTTATTTCAGCTGTTTGAAAGTACAGTAAAACCTATCTTACTGGCCAGCAATATTGGTTTCAATCGGTGCAGAGGCTTCAGGGGAGACTTCTATAAATTAGATGGACGGGCTCTTGTGTCCAGGAAATCATGATAAACAACCTTCACTAACGTCTATTTAACACTCACTCAGAATTCTAAATTTGAATCGGGCAAGCATTTTATTTTGCATTCCTTTTGTCTTTCCCATGGCACCAACCATGGTAATGGCGACATCCTCGAGAAACCCGTGCAGCTCATGCAGCATCCATGCTTCTCCTACTTTTACTGACTGACACATTAACTCATCTCAGATAAGACTGATTAGCTGCGAGGTAAGACACTGCTGCGACGCCATGTACCCATAATTCCAGTTGCACAGGAAAAGATGTAGCTTATCAGCAACGGAGTCATGCATTTTAGTCACGCATTGCAGAAAAATATGGAGTTGGATGTCCTGGCCTATGTATGCCACTCAAGGCATCGTGGGGCCAGGTCGATATCAGGCTACGTTCGGAAATTCTTCTGCATTTGAGGTATATTTTGAATATAAAATCCAAGACCGGACGACATGGGTAAAAAACTGTCCTATAAGTAAAGAACGACATGAATTTTCCCCCCTTTCGAAGATGATGATCTTTTTATCCTAATAATATCTCATGTAAGTCTACTCCTTTTGGGCGAGAAGGCAAAATGGTAAATAACTTCGTTAATAAGTTTATTTTGCAGTTTTCAACTAAACAGAAGCGTATATTTGGTAAAATAATCTCTCATGTAGCACACTAAAAATCGTGCCACTTGAATAACATTATAGTATTTTGAATCGGTACTGTAATGTATAGATGACTGGAAATACACACGATCGCCTGTATAATAACTCGGGATGAAGGAAGACAGAGTGCACTGTTCTTCATCTCTCGAAAGGAAACAAAGGCATTAGCTACATGCACTTCGAGTTCCGCACATATTTAACTATTAGACAGAATTTTGTCTCTCCATAAAGTTCCCCAAAATTGTGAATCAGCAGACTGCGTTATTCGGCTATAAGACGTTTTCTCTTCCAAACCAATCCCAAATATCCAAATCAGTCCTCTCAAAAATCTAGATCCAGACGGCATCTATCTGCTTTGGTTGTGCTTTGAAGGAAACCACTCTGTCTTACAACCGAAGAAATACAGTAAGCATACTAATCCGCACACTTTAATCATAGCACTCACATGCATTGTTCGATTTTTTTACTTTCCCAGAACAAAAGATATATGAGAAAGCCGAAATTGAGGTGAATTGGTGTACATTTTAGGAAAAAACACTCTGCCAGTTTCAGTTTTGCTTTCCTTATCTATGGAGTTTACACTAAGAAAGAAAGAATCTGCACCCTTATAGAAAATTATTTCATTTAAAGGATTAAGCCCCAGTTGCAAAGTTGAGCGAATGTTATGTCACAAAAGTTCTCCCAGTTTGTTGATTTAAACAATATGATTCACCAAAAAGATATATATGCATGTGATATTAACTGGGGATCGGAACGATAACATATCGCTTATATGGTTTGTTAAAAATATGCAGAAACATACTCATACACTCTGTCCGGTGCAATTTCACAGACTACAAAAGGAATTCACTGAGCCGAAAAATAAATATATAGGAATACAAGAAGAAGGCAGAAGATGAAACATCATTTGTGGATACCTTCTGTCTTCTTCTTGTATTCCAATATAGTTGATCGTCTTACATCAGACGCCTGTATTTTTGTATTCGTAAATAAAAGCATCAAGTGTGGTAATTGATTTTCTTAAGTCGATGAAGACGAACAAAATGGTACCGAAATAATTTTTATTTTGCTTAATTTTCCTTTATACCTCTGTGTTGCGCATTACCTGATGGGGGACGTTAAATGCCAACGACACGAACAATATTAACAATCAATTTGTGCCCTCACTCTCAAATAAGAGAAAAAATGTGTCTTCTTTAAGTACAGATAGCATTTACCGTATTTGGGTTGTCTCAAGTACAGCTAAACTTTGCTGTAGCTGATCTTTGTCCACAATAGCTTAATTTTATTGTAGCTGAACAACTAAACAGTTTACTTATTTGGACTTTGTACTGTACAACTAAATTTTCCTGTAGTTGGAGTTTGCCCGGTAATGGTAAACATAACTGCAGGTGATCCAGTAGAGCTAATGTTTACGTATTCGGACTTTATCTAGCTGATCAGAACCTTATCGTGATTTGACTTTGTCCGGTATAGCTTAACTTAATTGTAGCTGGACTTAGTCTAGAAGAGCTAATCATACTGCAGGTTGACTTCGTCCAGTCAAGTTGAGTTTACTGTGGTTGGACTTTGCATGTTAAAGCTGAACTTTAGTGCTGTTGGAATTTATCCAGTGGAGAGTTACAGTACTGAGGTTAACTTTGTTTATAACAGCTAGACTTTCATATAGTTGGACTTTGTCTAGTAGAGCTACACTAAGCTGTAATTGGCCTATTTGTTGTAGAACTTAAACTATATGTAGTTAGATTTTGTCCAGTGCAGCGTTATATTATATCAAATAGCTTGTGTCTGTATATTAAAGCTAAAGATTGGTGTAGTTGGACTTTGTACATGAGAGCAAGCTAAACTCTAGAGTAGTTGGACTATACTATGCTTGGACTTTGTCGAGTAAAGCTAGTTGCACTTAGTCCAGTAGAGCTTTCCTGTCATGTAGATGGACTTTGTGTGGTAGACCTAAATTGTTTTGGTAATTGGATTTTTTCAGTAATGCTTAAGTTTATTGTAGTTGGACTTAACCCAGTAAAGCTTATCTTTACCACTGAGTATGTGAGGTAGACTTAAACTTTAGCGTAGTTGGACACTTTCCAGTGCAGCAAAGCTTTACAGCAGTTACACTTTATCTAGTAGAGCTAATCTCTACTGTAATTGGACTTTTTCCAGTAATCATTAGTTTCCTGTGGGTTGACCTCCTCCAGTAGAGCTCAACTTTACACCCAGAAGAACTCAATACTTTATTTACGTCAACTGTAGTTTTAAATTTCACATTGCAAGACCTTTTTTCACATTACTATGTCAAAAACATTTATCCTTGTAGTTGCGTAGGCAAAACTGGGCACAAACAAGGACAGTCCTGGCGACCCGGGGTATTTCTGAAACTTGAGAAGCCCTTAAAGTTGAAAACCTGCAGTTATTAAATGTAGGACTTGTCATTTTTTGAGGATGAATGTCTTCTGATGTATGAGTTTGCGTAGGCGCAGAAAAGAAGTTCTTGACATCGTGGTTAAAATTAACTAACTCAAGCATATTTTTGCGAGCTAGATTCCTGACAAACATTAGCCACTGAACTGGATTCAAACATCAACTCAACTTAACTTTCATAACACGACTTAGCTGTTATACCAAAATTTCAAATACAGACTGGTCCTCTTCCAACCATGCACCTTAAAATTCGTTTCACAATATAAATGAGTGGATAGACCAAAAAAGAAACATAAGCCATTACCAAACAGCAGGTACTATAACCAGTCCACATAATTACCCTTACACGTTTGAGTACTGCAGCAGATAACGTATACCTGGTTATTCTGTCATTTTTGTGGTTTTCATCCATCCCGCTGCTGTTTTAATATCTCAGATTTTAAATTCCTGGTAAGTCTCAAATTCACGTAAAAATAATAAAAAAAAAAAAGAAACAAGAGGACCAATGGTCCTGTATCTCACCTGAGATAATACTGTCAACAGACACATTTTGTCACTTCACTCATTTGTTACAAACCTTAAACCAGTGGTTTTAGAAGAGTGCAGATTTTGACGTCATACAAATCCAGTACAGCTGTGAAGTAATACTAGTAACAAAACTGGTTAATAAAGGAGGTCACTAGAGCACCTTGTTCTAAATTACATAGAAATAAACATTCTGAACAAAGATGGGATCAAACTGTGTACTCTAGAGTGTACTCGAGGGTTTTCTCATATCTGATTAAGTGACCTACTTTTTGACCTGACATGACCCACTTACAAACCTGCCCTAGATTTCATAAAAATAAACAGTCTGACTAAGTTTCATGAATTGGATAAAAACAGTGCCCTCTAGAGTTAACACAAGAGTTTTCTAAGTGTACACGGATAAACGGTAACACTTCGTGTATATGTGGTAAACGTTTACAAAATTTACATATCGTTTAACCGAACTTGAACACATGGTAGACCGCCAACATAGTGAAATATCTTAGAGTCGTCAGTAGTAGTCTTTTTTAATGTACTTGACGGCGTCCTCGGAAACATCTTAATCTTTTTTACTCTAAATTCTGCGTATTCTTATGCGAACCAATATCAAGTACATATTATACGAGAATACTGTTTCATCATAAATGGCAACTAGTTTTAGACGTTGCTGATCAGAGACAAAAGAAACTTTGCGGACAGCACATGTGGTGTAATTGAAAAATTCAGCCTATCTGTTTGTCACAGAATAAGCTTACCGGGAAGATTAGATAATTGCACTGACAGTAGAAATAGCCCCTGTGACCTTGGCCTTAGCCCAAGAATGCTGAAATAAGAACTTGTCAAAGATAATGTCATACTAAACATTTGTGCGAAGTTAATTGAAAATTTGTCCATAAATGAAGGCATTAGAGCGATAACAAAGTGTTTCTAAAAATAGCCACTGTGACATTGACCTTAGTATGCTGAAAAACAAACTTGTTCAAAATATTGTCATACTAAGCTTTTGTGTGAAGTTAAATCAAATCGGTCCATAAATAAAGTCGCCAGAGCGATGACAAAGGTTTTCTAAAAATAGCCACTGTGACCTTGACCTTAGAACACTGAAAACAAACTTGTTCAAGATATTGTCATACTAAACATTTGTGTAATCGGTCCATAAATGAAGTTGCCTGAGGGATGACAAAAGTGTTCCTAAAAACAGCAACTGTGACCTTGACCTTAGAACGCTGAAACGCAAACTTGTTCAAGATACATGTACTGTCATACTAAACATTTGTGTGAAGTTACATCAAAATCGGTCCATAAATGAAGTCGCCAGAGCGCTGACAAAGTTTTTTTGAAAATAGCAACTGTGATCTTGACCTTAGAACACTGAAACGCAAACTTGTTCAAGATACTGTTCATACTAAACATTTGAGAAGTTAAATCAAAATCGGTCCGTAAATGAAGGGGCTCAAGTGATGACAAAGTTCTTCTAAAGATAGCCACTGTGACCCTGACTTTGACCCTGAATGCTGAAATGCAAACATGCCCAAGATATCGCCATATTTATCACTTGTGTGAAGTTAAATCGAAATTGGTCCATAAATGAAGGCGCTAGAGTGATGACAAAATTTTTCTAAAAATAGCCACTGTGACCTTGACATCGACCTTAGGATGCTGAAACGGGAGCTTGTTCAAGATAAAGTCATACTAAACATTTGTGTGAAGTTTTAATCAAAATCCGACCATAAATGAAGGTGCTAGAGGGATGACAAAGTTTTCTAAAAATAGCCACTGTGACCTTGACCCCAGAACTCTGAACCACAAACTTGTCCAAGATATTGTTATACCAATCACTTGTGTGAAATTAAATCGAATTTGGTCCACAAATGAAGGTGCTAGAGCGATGACAAAGTTTTTTTTCTAAAAATAGCTACTGTGACCTTGACATTGATCTAAGGATGCTGAAACGCAAATCTATTCAAGATATTGTCATACTAAACCTTTGTGTGAAGTTTTAATCAAAATCAGTCCATAAATGATGGTGCTAGGGCGATGACAAAGTTTTTCTAAAAAAAGCCACTGTGACCTTGACCTTGACCCCAGTACGCTGAAGCGCGAACTTGTAAGATATTGTCATACTAATCACTTGTGTGAAATCAAATCGGATTTGGGTCACAAATCAAGGCGCTAGATCAATGACAAAGTCTATGTGAAAATATTTTATCGCTTAAGGGCAAGTAACTCTAAAAAGTATAACCCAAACTGGCCCAACTTCGAACTGGTCCGAGATGTTTTGGCTGTCTTGGATACCTGCAAGTTACAAGAAGTTGCGATCAAAAATAAAGAATCTAGGGCCCGGACAACATTTTCCCCATTATAAGTCTATGGGAAAATCTTTTATCGCTTAAGGGCAGGTAACTTTGAAAAGAATAATCCAACCTGGCCCAAATTCGAACTGGTCCGAGATGTTTTGACTGTCCTGGATACCTGCAAGTTACAAGAAGTTGCAATCAAAAATAAAGAATCTATGGTCGGGACAACATTTTCCCCATTATAAGTCTATGGGAAAATCCTTTATCGCTCAAGGGCAGGTAACTCTGAAAAGAATGATCCAACCTGGCCCAAATTCGAACTGGTCCGAGATGTTTTGACTGTCCTGAATACCTGCAAGTTACGAGAAGTTGCCATAAAAAAAAAGAATCTAGGGCCCGGACAACATGTTCCCCATTATAAGTCTATGGGAAAATATTTTATCGCTCAAGGGCAAGTAACTCTGAAAAGAAAAATCCAACCTGGCCCAAATTCGAACTGGTCCGAGATGTTTTGACTGTCCTGGATACCTGCAAGTTACAAGAAGTTGCAATCAAAAATAAAAATCTAGGGCCCAGACAACATTTTCCCCATTATATACTTCATTGCTCAAGGGCAAGTAACTCTCAAAAAATGATCCAACCTGTCCCAAATTCGAACTGGTCCGAGACGTTTCAGCTGTCCTGGATACCTGCAAATTACAAGAAGTTGCGATGATCAAAAATGATGAAGCTAGGGCCAGGACAACATTTTCCCCATTATGAGTCTATGGGAAAATATTTTATCGCTCAAGGGCAAGTAACTCTTAAAAGAATGATCCAACCTGGCCAATATTCGAACTGGTCCGAGATGTTTTGACTGCTCTGGATACCTGCAAGTTACAAGAAGTTGCCATCAAAAATAAAGAATCTAGGGCCCGGACAACATTTTCCCCATTATAAGTCTATGGGACCTTTTTGTTGCCATGGTAACCACAGTTTTAAACCAATCTGTCCCAAAACTATATGCAATCAATCCCCCACCCCAACCATGCTAAACGTAAAATTTGATCAAGATTGGCTTGCTACTTTATCAGATATTAATGCTTAAAAGTGTGAACGGACGACGGACAACGGACGACGGACCAAGCCTATACTATAAACTCACCTTGTGAGCCTTCGGCTCAGGTGAGCTAAAAAAAGAGAAAAGTAAGAGTGAAGATACTGGTAAGTAATTGTTACTGCACTGAGTAAGAAGCTGGGTGCCAGAGTAATGACAGTGAGCTAATTATGAAGAGTCACAGTTTCACAGATTTGGCCTACTGATCATCAGCCATGCATATAACAGCCTTGCTTGATTAGTCTTAATATAATTAAGCAATCATAAGCTTTTCAATATGACTCGTAAAGTCCTCATTGAATTATTAATCAGAAAAAGAGATAATTTAAGATATTTTGACATTTATCATTCGAGTGATAGCAAATGCCTAATTGTAAGAACTTACAAAACTAAAGGGGACAAATATAGGTTCCCATAATTATAGGTAGCTGAAGTTTCTTGCGATTTTGATTTCTGCGATTTTTATAAGCAAACATTCGCAGGAATAACCCAACTATTCGGTATGTATTTGTCGGTAAAGAGCTATTCATAATAAATGCTCTATACTCAGCAAAGAAAAGAAAAGAAACTTGACGGCTGAGACTCTACCATTTTATGGAAAAAATCAAATTCATGCTATCAATTTCGGATTTAAAATTAATTAAATATTCTTTTGTTTCTCTCAATTCTAGTACAATTTCAGGGCAGTTGAAAACAGGAAATGCTAAAACAATTGCTCTGAAATGGTCAGGGGTTAAAATAGAATGATATTATTTGCCATAGAATGTGAAAAGTGCAAATCACTGAATCATTAAAGCAACTGTTAAAACAATAATTGTATTATCGAATGATTCTTAATGACGATATGTTATCTTTTGCTAATATGGTTAGAACGATTCACGACATGATCGACAACCGACGTCAGCAAGACTGTGATACAATTGACAGCAGAATATAGATGCTATCGACATTATGATAGTGTTGGTTTAATTCTGCTAATAGCCGAAGCTAGAACCATTTTGTATTGAATGCAGCACAAAACACTTCCTAAAAACTATAAAAATTGAAATATCTATTTACTTACCGTAACTATACTAAAAATTGAATAGTTTGTTTTGTTCAACGCTTTGGTGTCTAAAACATGCATGTAGAATGACAAAGAGTGTAGACCTTGATACGATTCTCCTTAAGCATTCAGTTGGATGGATGACTTGCGATTTTAGTCGTTTTCAACAGTATTTCGATCACATCAGGACAGTAAGAGGGTGTTAGTGAAGAGCTGTGAGCAATAGAGCCCGGTAAAGATTTTCGCCTCCAGCGGAAACTGATCCAGAAACCGCTAGATAAGCAGACCAGCGCTTAGCTTAACCCACCAAGCTACCGGGGCTCCTCCCCAACATTTAGAATGTTTACGGAGTAAAACTTTTGAATCAAGACTCAGCGTTGAGCTAAGATCGTATCGAAGTCTGGGTAACAGGCCCCCAGGTTGAATTCTTACTTAAAAGAGAGAAAGTTGTTACTCAGTACTGCTACTTTACTTCTAAAAACCTCTTGGTTAAATCACTTTATTGGTGTATGACGGCCTTGTGGGCCTAGTTGGCTGCAGAAAGTTTGCGATAGAGAATTTTCTTATGACTTAAGTGTTGGTTTAAATACAAAATCAGAAAGGTGACTCCGCATGAAGGTCATCATATCTACTTTCATTTTATTTCAAAGGAAGATGATGTTTAAAAATGAAGATGTTCGTTTACACCCGGTTTATAACTGTTACCATAGCAATGGGAAGTAATAAATAATCCAAAATTGGTCATATATTGTCCTGAATTTGCTCAAACTTATTATGATATTTCTTATACTTAACGATCAACATGCAGTAACAAACATAAGTGTAGAGACAACTGAAGAAGTAGTAACTTTTAACAGAGAAAACATTTCTATGCACTGTTGGTATGACAATAAAAACAATGCCATTAAAGTTGAAAAAGTCAGCCATTTTTATGTACTTATAGACCGATTTGTTCAGCTTAAAAAACATGACCATGTTATATTATGGCTATATTAAAACAATTAGGCATTTACATAAATAAAGAACAAAATGTTTGGAAAAGTTTTAAATAAGGTCTACCAAGTAAGATATTTCGGAAAGAAGGAATACACAAAAGAAATGATAATAGCAGACTTGGTATGATTGAGTCCGTAAGCCTGGAGAATTGACTGTTAGGAGCAAGTACCACTCTACACATGTATTGCCATCATTCTTGTGAGCACTGCCAGTAGGATATAGAAATGGCTTAACAAATTTTGCATTCTGTAAATACTCTAAATATTGAGACACCTAACCAATTACTTATACAAAATTTTGAATTAGTTCTTTAACTGTCCAGCTTTTTGTCTCAACATTATGCTTGATGACTAGTTAACGGATATACACTGTTTGCTAACACACTTCTATACTACAGTTGATCATCAGACGGTTGTTCAGAAACATACAATCAACAAAACATTTTCTTACTCACTATACATTGGTGTATAAATAGAACTTATCCATATACATTACGATACCATCAATACATGTTCTTTGTATTGTGTTTCAATAATTCAAAATATTCGTGATGTGATGGGTAAACTAGGGTTAATCTTATAACCAACGACCAGGTTATACGGAGACGGGACCTCCTTTAAAGTCTCGTCCGAAAGGCTGAAGAAATGGGGAATCGATCTTGCGACCCCTGGATTGGTAGTTCAGTGCGTTGTCCACTACCCTACAGCCGCCCCTCAAAATGTTCTTTCTTGTGTGTCAGTGTGTTCCGTTGCCTCTACAGAGCCTTTAGATGTGAATGTATAAAGTGTATACAGGTGAGTTGCATTAATTTTACACCTATGCATTTTTTTTCATGTCTTAGCATACCCCAAAGTGCATTCTAATTGCGGTTGAAAGTCTTAGTTGTCAAAACATCTTACACTTACCATGGGAATTAATGAAGAGAAACTGCTAAGGATTCTAGGAAAGTCCGGTGTATGGAATATTGGTGGAAAAGCAAATTTGCAACATATCAAAGTTATCTTAAATATATATTTACAAGTGCTGAAACTCTCCCACGTAGTTTAAGTCATTTTCGCCGTGTACAGGAATATGGTAAAGGAAAATCGAGTTCGACATTTGAATAACAAATATTCAGACATGTTAAATTTAATGAAACCCTAGAAAATGTCTTTTTTGCAAGAAAATATTTACTCGTAAAAGGAGCCGGCCGGGACCTTCTTTGGGGCCAATAAGTATGGTTCCTGTTGTTTAGAGTGTTTGGCTTGCTTAAAACACTTAATTATTAGAATGCTTGTTTTATCCTATTTACGAGATATTAAAAGATTACTTTTTTCGGCATTTTGACACTGGCAACTGGAAAACAGGACAGAAGAGAGAGGTGGACACTGTTCACTTATAAATGCAATTGTTTCGTACGTCTTATTACATCCCTTTTAGTTGTATTACAGGCTTTTAAACTGAAGTTCTGGCTCTTTTCTTTTCTTGAATTTATAAAGTTTCCATCCTTGTAATATTTTAGCAAAGCAAGAAACTGATTTTTTTAGAAATGTAGCAACCTAGCATAGAATCATAATTATAAAGCGTCTAGTTTCTCCTATTTATTATCCAAACAGTGCACCTAAAGGCAAGCATTGTTCACACCTTTACTCAGTGACAAAAGCAAAGGATGAATGAAATATCCTATTTAGTGTTGTTAATTGGTTAAGCTAGGAGAGGAAAAACGCAAACAAATCGGCATTTAAACTTATTAAACAAAAGTGAATTACCCCACCCCTCTCTTCTGTCATGTTTCCAATTGTCAGTGCCTAACCGCAAGCGCAATGGCATTAAAAGTATTTTTGCACAATAGCTCACAGATAGGATAGTAGAGGTACTCTATTTATTAATTTTCTAAAGGAAGCTTTACTGTTTCTAGAGCAGGATCTACACTAAATTTCTCAAAGAACGGTCCCATCTTGCTCTTGTTTAGGATATTTTTTTCTTGCAGAAAAATGTTTTCTAGGGTTTTCATTTAATATAACATGTTTGAACATCTGTTATTGAAATGTCAATCTCGGGTTTTCAGTTCCATATTCCTGTACATCGCGAAAAAGACTTAAACTACGTGGAAGAGTTTCAGCACTTGTAAATATAGTAAAGGTAACTCTGACAGGTTGCAAAGTCGCTTCTTTGCAATATTCTATACGGTCAAATCTTCTGGGAGTTTTATCAATGTCCGTTGATTTATTCACATGGTAAGTGTGAGACTTGTTGACAACGAAAGCTTCAAGTCGAAACTAACATGCAAGTGGGGGGTATGCTAAGATTATGAAAAATTTGCATAGGTAAAAAATTAATGCAACGCACCTGTACAGTTCATTCTAGCACAGATGTAAACGTTTCTAAGAACTTTGTAATTCGATTATAACCAATGTTTTCTAGAGAACAGCAAATCTGGTAAATACTCAGTGAGAAGTTAAATGTTTTCTTAATTGTTTGCCAAAGATTTATTAATGAGTAAAGCCTTTGGACTTTGTTCAATTTTCTTAGAATCTCGCTCTTACTTCTTTGAAAGCCGTTTGAGTCATCTTCAGACAAGTGATCTGTGTTATTTACATGGCCTTTTTTACTGTTTGAAAGCTCATCCAGAGATGTCACTGTTATTGATTACCTGCATCCTAACCACGAAGATGATAATTAGTGGAAAAAAATATGTAAAGCCGAGAACCAAGCCACTTTATTTGGTCCTTACTTAAAAGCTGAACACTTTGGCGGCCCGTTTGGGTTTTTATCCATGTCATACAGATAGCTGCATTTCGAATACAGATACTTCTATAAATAAACACAGATGTCTGTATTTTCATACTAACAGATAACTCTAATTGTAATTCAGATATATGCCGTTTGCGAAAACGTGGATGGCAAAAAAAAAACGATTTAATTTCATTAATACTATATAGACATTTATGACGCTTTGTATACCATAATCTGATACCTATACGCACTCATGGCAGGAAATTCAGAAATTTTTGACCGCTGAATAAAATGTTACTCTATTAATCATTTTTCCTCTCAGTTTTATACCATTCTTACACAAAAGGTAACCATATTGGTACAACAGCCATTGTTGTTCTATAGCTACATTACCAATACTTTTATTCATTCACAAATTACCATGTGGTCTGAAATGTGTTCACTCACTACTGGGTAAACATAAGGCTTTAGCGATAATGGGCCAATCAATTGAACGGGATTTTTATGTTATTCTCCTATATATTAGTAAATGTCCATATAAGGGATGTACATTAATATAGTCTTTACAACACTGGCTGTTCCAAAAACTGCACCAACCAAGCGTAAAACTTCAAAGATTAGGGACAGATTTTTACATGTACATGTAGTTGATCTGACAATTTTCTATTCAACTGTCAAAAGAGTCTGAGTTGCCTTGCATGAGATCGTATGGGTAATAGGTTAAGGTCTGCAAAGTTTCATAAAAACTTATTTAGTAGTTATTAAATTAAATCGATTTTTTGCCCTCCACTTTTTCGCAAACGGCCGTTATCTATATAACAAAACGCATCTATATTTGAAATACAGATTATTTGACAATAGCTGAAATATTTTCACGTCAGTAAGAGCAGTAAGAGATATCTGCATATCAAATACAGATGTCTGCATTTGAATGGCCGATGTCCCAATAAAGCTGATATTGATATATCTGCGTTACAATACAGATATCTCAAATTGAAAGGCAGATATTAGTAATTGAAATTTAGATATTTGTATTCTAAGCTTTACACTGATATCGGCATTTCAGTTACTGATATATGTGTTTGTGATTGAAACATAGATATCTCTATTCACTGCACTTATGGGAAGCTTATGCCCTCCTTGCCGATTTTACATGCACTCCGTTCACCGGTGTATACAGTAGGCCTACCAGTATGGCGGACGGCACCGTTCGCGTCCTTGCAGACGAAGCATAAAACCTCGTCGCTCGTTTCAAAGTAACACAAAAAGAAAAATATCTTGTGGTGTATATAACTTTTTATTTGCCGCAATGTATCTATACACTCATCCAATTTCTACACACAGAACTGTAATATGCAATATGTTGGACAAACTTGTCGTAAGCTGAAGACTAGATTTGGTGAGCACTATCGTAAGATTTTAAAGGCTAAAAAGATAGATACTTTTCTATACCAACATTTTAAGCGTACTGGTCATTCTCCTGATAATGTTTCAGTACAAATATCTGAGAAGTTATCATATGATCATAATTCTTCTGCTCGATTCAATAACATAAAAAGATTCGAAACTGAATTAAAATGGATAAAATTATTGCAATCAGCTTCTCCACTTGGTTTTAACGATAACATCTACCATGAGGGAAATATCTCTAAAATGCCAGATTTTGATGTGTCTTCTCTTTTAGAAATTCGAAAACGTAAATCCAGATCTCATGGTATAAGACAAAAAGGAAATGATAAACGTACAAGATGTGCTGCCAAAAAAACTAACACTTCTCTTAATGATTTATCAACAAAATTGTTGGAACATGGCCGACATGCTATGCTTTCAACTCTTAGTTCCCTACCCATTCCAGTCTTACGCAAATTGGATATAGAGGCTAATAGGTTTTACGATGGAAATCACCAAATGTACGAAGCGGCACTTCTAACTAGATGCTATACTCAACACGCTCTCCGTCCACTAATTGATTCTGAAATCAATCATAAAAGAAATTTCATTAAAATCCCTTTCATTAACAAAGGTATTGACTTTATAGATTTACCTAGTATATTTCAGGATAAATCTGTTACATCTTCCATACCTGATTATTTCCAAAATTCTGAACCACCTATTATTTGTTATAAGTATAACAAACCGATTAGAAGTATCATATTTAATTTCAATAAACTTGTGTCTGATCTTGACATCGATGCTAATACTCCTGATTCATGAGATTGTAAAGATTCCAAATTTATTTACCCATCAGCAGGTCATGTTGTGACTGGAAATTTGAAGGTCATCCCGGATTCTTGAATTCGTAACATTGTTTCTAAGGGTCCTAAGTATAGATTCCCTTCCCATATCGATTTCAACAGATGTAGGGAAGAAATTGCATCTGCATTAAATGATTTTGGTAATCGTTGGTGTAAACGAGAGGGTGTTGAAAGTAACGCTTTAAAGAAATGGAAACTAAGTATCTTTAATATTGTGGATAAACGTATAAAGTTTTATTCACACCATACTAATCTTTTACCTCCTAAGCCTAAATCTTCCTTTAGATATTTGAAGCAGGGTATCCAGGATTTTCATAGGAAGTATGTTTTGGTTCCTGCTGACAAGGCCGCAAACAACATTGTTGTTGTTTGTCGGATGCACTATATTAACACTTTGAAGCAGAAACTTAACGGCACCACGGCTTACGAAGAGACTTTTACAGATGAGAAGACTGTCGTTAATAGCCACTCAAATAATTTGCCTTTAAAGTTTGCTGTAAACGTTAAGGAACGCCAAGACAAACTTCCTACGATGTATTGGTTACCTAAGCTTCACAAAAAAACGTATAAAGCTAGATTCATTGCCAACTCTAGCTCTTGTACTACTACAGAATTATCTAAATTATTAACTTCTTGCCTCACTGCAGTGAAATCTCGTGTCATTTGGTACTATGAGACAGTGTATGAGAGGTCAGGGAAAAATATGTTTTGGTCTATAAAAAATTCTGGAGAGGTCAGGGAAAATATGTTTTGGTCTATAAAAAATTCTGGTGAGGTACTTAGTAAACTGAAGTCAAGAGGGTTCCGTGCGACTAGTTTGTCCACTTATGATTTTTCTACTCTTTATACCACATTATTTAATGAATCCTTTTTTGGACAGAGCCCTTTCTCTACACTCTGTCATACGCCTTTTCAGTCTTTCTAGACTAATGTACATTTAAGAATCTGGGTTGCAAAATGAAAGCCTAACAGTAATCAGATTGCCGAATTTAGGGTTCTTAAACTTGCACATGGGTAGTTGAACTTCCTTCAGGCCTCCAGTAAATGCCCCGATCTGAAGGATGGCACACTGTTGTAATGCCTGGAAATGACAAAGAAAAGCGTGTTCGGATCGTTTACAAATGGTAACCACTTAAATCTAATATCCTGAAATATATACCTGAACGATAAATGATTCTTTTTTCCGCCATACTGTTGACTGTGTTTCTTTTTAAAAACAGCTAATAATTTGACAATCCTTTTAGCCTCACGCATTTACAGATATTGACTGGAGATCACAACATGCTCGTTCAGTTGAGTAAATCAAACATTACTGTTTACCATAGCCTACCCACCTATGTTCTTATGTGCAAGAGAATGTGCTCTTTGACGTGTTAGCTTTAGCCTGAATTTAACATACACGCCTGCTTGCATTCGATCTGTACTGTATCAACTATTTTGTCTGCCAGTATTCTGCCGCCTGGACATAATATGGGGAGAGAAACTTTTTAGTTCGACCAACAGTTGCCTATATAGTCCTCTAATCATTGAAACAATTGGTGTCGGCAACCAGTTGTATAACATTGTAAATCGTGTTACCAAGCTCTAATTGTAAAGGGTCAGAGTCAGATAGATACCTGGTAACCAGATTCAAGGGCCATTAAAATCAAAGAAACAGTCCTGTGAATTCTTGTCAACCCATAATGTTTCATTTTCAATGAAAAACAGTATACTCTTGCTTGCTAAAAACCTTAAGAGGGAAGTATTGGTTACTGTATTTGTTGGAAAAAAGTGGAAAATAATCAGGTTCAGAAATAGGAATATTTGCATTTCAAATACAGATATCTCTTTTCGCATTATTGACATCCGTAATTTCTATAAATACAGTTATATGTATTTGGAATACAGATATCTGCATTATAAATCTTATACCCCCATCTAAAGTACACATATTCATATTTAATTGATTCTTGTGGATATCTGCATTTCAATAAAAATATCCGTGTTTCAATAGCAGATATTTGTATTTCTAAAATATATTGATATTTCGGATTTAACTAAAGTTATCTGCATTTGAAACGCAGACCTCTGTAAGAAAATGCAGATTTTTGTAATTCAAATTCAGATATCTCTGTTTAATAAGTAGATAGAGATATCTACATTTCAGATACAGATATCTGTATTTGAAAAAAGGATATCTTCATTTAAATCTAGATATCTGTAAAATGCATTTCAAATGTAAATATCTGTATTATCATTGTATAAACCAAAACAGGCCGCCATAGAACACATTTTCTTTCTTTATATGACTACATCGACTGTATAAGCCTAGAAGATCTACCAGTGTCAGATGCAAACTTCCTTAATAATAATATAAACTGAGAAAACAATTCATGTAAACCTAAGAAGGTCATCCGTCGGTAGCAAGGTTTGTCTGATGACTATCAACTACGAGGTTTGATTCGGGCTGAATGCAATAGCGCTTGAAGCTGCTCCATTTAGAGTTGCAGTGGTTTTACAGTGTACTTCTGGCTTTCTTCCATCACAGAACAGTCTTCTCATATAATGATCAGATGTGATCAAATCAGAGTAGAAGTAGAAGGGAGAAAAAATAATGTGAAGAAAGTTAAAGTGCATTTGGAATGCGTCAAAAACCGTAACAGGCCTGCTATGCTCTTTTACTAGTAAGGTCCGAATTTAGGTTGATTGAAGTAGCGTCATGTGTATCAAATTCAGGATTAAGGTGGTGATTTATGGTAAATGTAAAAATCTGCATAAAACCATAAAAAAGTAACGTATCTCCCTGAAAGTTAGCAGACTTCCTATTTTTGTTGTTCTTTACAGTTTAGAATACAAAATAGACGTACATGCTGATTATAAAAAGTGTTTTTATAAGGAAAGATCAAAGGGTAATTTTCTGCGAATAAATCTGAAAAAAAAAATAGTATCGTTATTGAAAATATACGTAGTGCTGAAGGTGCATTATTGCATAATGAAGAGCGTCCTAGCAATTATTTATTGCAACTGTTTCTCAAATTGTAATGTAGACCAGATGAAAACGGTAGCTTTTTCTCAAATGTTCCACCATGTACAAAGTAAAAGTACATGGACGCATTTATTTAATATAGGGTAGGCAAGCATACCTATGTAAACACCTACAATATAAATAATACAATACTGACATGATCAGCGGTGTGTAGATGAAATTGTTCAACCTTGTTAAAATAGTCTCACCTGTCTCACCTGTGTGTTTTGACAATTAAATTGGACACAGACTGCATCTTTTTTCATCTGCTCAGCCTGATAATGTGTGAAAGAGTTTGAAAAATAATTGCTAGGACGCTCTCCATTATACAACAAGGTACTCTAAGCACTAAGTATATTTTCAATAATGATATTATTTTTTCAGATTTATTCGAAGAAAAATTACCCTTTGATCTTCTCTTATAAACACACTTTCTAACATTAACAAATGCTGCATTTTGAGATTCTAAATTATGAGAAACAACATACAGAAGGCATCTGCTAAGTTTTGGAAACATCAGTGTTATTTTGAGTATTTTATGCAGATTTTTGTCTTTGTCCCAAATCAGTGGTTATCACCACCTTAAGTGTCGTATATATGTTGAACTATTTCAGAAGGAAAGGTGAGGGGTGGTCGACCACAATCCGGTTTAGCATCCCAGTAATTCCATTGCTAGTCGTCTTAAGGCGGCACTTCTGTTTTTGTTTTTTCTTGGTTGTTTTATGCGTTGTTTGTAGCTTTGTATGTTACTGATATATTGTTTGTGGTATTACGGCTAGCCCGGTTACCACCTACATGAGAAATGGCTGTTCACCTCGCTGCTCCTGGTGATGTCTTTAGTGAGGTTTAATTTTTTTTTCCCACATGGTGTTTTGGGTGAAATCTGGGATTGAATTATGCCAGTTCCCGAGCATTTTCCCACCTACTTTTGTGTAGCGTTACTTTTTTTTTTAGCAGGACTAGCAAACATACCTGTAATTGGCCCTTGGGTGAATTGTCTTATTTTTTGCAATAGCCGCTAGTTTTCTCTTTTTCTCGGCATCGATTCGGTCAGATACTCTTAGCGTCTGCCCTATGCGAATGGTTTGTTATTGTACACTGATGAATTGTGGCGGCATCTGTCTCATTGTACAATAAAACCCAAAACCAAAAGTTCCATGTACCCCAGAGGTTAGAAAGTTCAAATTCATTTTCAAGCGTTTTATTTTTGACAATCAATACATAATATCTGTTTCATAGGAGTAAATATGTCGCTGCCGACCTTTTCGTCAGAGATGATTTAAATCATCAACTGTTTTAAACTTCATTTTCCCATAAGTTTTACTGCATGTGTGTGAAACACGGTCTGAGAATTCAGACTCGATTTTTTTCATCAACGCATGAAAATAATTCCAATGACGGAATGTCAATAGTAAACGATATGCAGTGAGTGTGTGGTCAAAGCACTGTGGACAATACTGTACGCCAAACTACACTAATCTACTGTACAGGTAACGGGACAAAGGATGTGAAAGACGGCAAGGAAAGAGTATGGTTTACTATGACAAGGGAGGTTTTCAGAGACATATGAGGAAAACAAAATAACACAATGACATGCGCGATAAATAACCTATTATTATAGCCTAATTAATGTGTAATTTTCATAAACTTCTGTTGCATCCCATGTGAAACGAATTGCTGTCGTCCGAAAATTTACTGAATCAACACTTAATACCTCTTCCATGCTTCTTTTCGAGCTGTCTTTTATACTTTCGAAAATAATCGTTGAAGACAGAAACAAAAATGACTCAATGTGTAGAGAGAATATTGTTAGAACTATATACTCATGAGGGTTTCCGGTATAATGCGGTTCTCCACTGCAGATCTAAGTCGATACCAGCTGGAGGCGGAAATCTTATCAACCGTAGGAGGGGCGCTACTGCACTTTCATTCAGTTTTTCATTATAACCCTCCCACCATCCTGATGTGACTGAAACAGTGTTGAATGGGCTGTACAATAGCCAGTAATCCATGTATTTATCAAGCTGTCGATTGCATCATGTTTTCATGTGGATTTGTTTTCGGTAGGATCTATAGTCTGCCGTAGATTGTGTAAGCAAAGTTGCCTCTTCAGCCTAAAAAATGAGCACACACCATTTTTGTGTGTTTTAATTTATAATGGCTACGAACACGTTATCCCAGGTTACCCTCGGCAAGTGAAACTGGCATGCAGTCGTAAAGACCTGTATTTACTCGTGCATGTTAGAGTATTACATAAACAAACGCGGAGTTTATTTCAAGAGTTTCAACCTACATCACATTAGTGAAAATTTTTTGAAAGCTGATTAAGATAAGAACAATTGCGCATGCCCGACGACAGACTACATCACGCCTCGAAAAATAGTTAAATTTTTTTTTCACAGAATAACTCAAGGTAACAAAGTTATTTTAAGTCCATGAGATGGTTTTCATGGAAACCTTTTGTTATTTCAGGATTGACGAAAAAGGAAATTTCACTCATAAAAATTGTGCAGTTTGCTTGCCTTATTACAGATGTGAAATATGCCATTCCGTATACAAAAACTGTTACCGGACGCTGAAACTTTGCTAACATTTCATTCATAAGCTCAAGTATATTAAACCAAATCTGCAAATGACCAATCTAAACTCGGCGAAAGGCATATGTTGCCTGCACATTTCATTCGTCTCAAAACAAGCTCACCGACCGTGACCCAGTTGAAATACACCCGTCTGAAAAACCCGGCTAGCCTACTAGGAAGTTTGAAAATAAATAGACAGGTAGAAAATCAACATTTTTCTCTATTTCTTCAAACACTGTAATATTAATCCATCTCTGTCAGCCCAAGGCCTCTACAGATGAAATCTGGACCTAATCAGCCTGGTGGCTTCAGAGTAGATAAAGATCCGATTTTCAAAAAAAAAAAAAAAAAAAAAAAAAAAGAGAAAATCTTTCAATCTCCCAGTTAAAGGATATTACCTGTGAAACTTGGGCCCAGTTCGCCCAGTTAAGCGGAAATGTGTTGTTTGAAAGTGTTGACGACAGACGACGACGACAACGGACAAAAGCCTATCCTTTAAGCTCTCCTTCGGCTCTGGTGAGCTAACAAAAAAGTAGCAAAGTTGATATCGACATGGTAAGTTGGTTGGTTGGATATTTTGGGTTTCGATGGGCCTTTGAGACAGTATTTCAGTCTTTATTTGGCCGTCTCCCAGAGAGAGGGAGAAAGAAATGAAGAAATGATTGCGCAGAGAAAAAATCCAAGTTAACCCCGCCTGGCACATACTGTAGACACAGTAGGCCTTGTCCTACTTTTAATTTATTGTTTGTTGGGATGTCTTTGTCAATCTTTCCCTTTGATGTTGGGGATAGGGTTTGGGATCTGATTCAGTCAGTTCCTGAAGTGTAGTTACTCTTTAAATTTTATCCAAATAATTAGGACGCCCCGGCACTGGAAGTTATAACTAGCACCATCACCTGACCACCACCCTCGACATGGTAAGAAATACAGCCTAATTCGGTCTTCACTGTTTTTACAATTTCTTCACTCAAAATATTTAGGCAGTTACGGTGAGCTCTGAGAAAAGTAATTGACCTTCACACTCTACTTATTGGTTAACTTCACAAACAGTTCAGGTAATTTTTTTCTGACAAAACACATCACACACAAACAATAATTCCAATAAGGAGCTGAAGCTCAACCGTAGGAGTGTGGATGTCATATTAGGTATCGTAAAATTCTATAAATTAGGACACCTGAAATAATTACCGGTCTGTTCCTAAATGAACACTGCAGTAATACGACTAAAAGATGCAGATGGAACGGCAAACCGTGATGACCCTGACCGGACTGCTTAGGAGCAGTCTGATTTAGGCCTGCACTGTTTGCTTAGACATATCTGTCCCAATGTTTAGAATTTTTACGGTAATTAGCTTTTTGAAGTAACCATGAATTTTCAGCCTGCTACCCTTTATGGCAATATTTTGAGGCTGAATCATACTGACCATTTAGAAGGGAGATCAGAACTGGGGTCATTTGGAGCCGATCTCAAACTGTATCATGCTTGGCATTTAACGAGGTAATTAACGATTGATCACTCACGTGGACCCTGCCATTTTCAGTGAGACTCCAGCTCCTCAAGGGGTCAACAGAGGTCAGTCTCTTATTGTATTGATCAAGTATCAACTTGAAGATTTCGACGAGAACTATAGCCTCTGATGACTCAAATAGGATGCTACCAGCCTCACTATCTAATGGGACATTAGGGGTCAGCCT
The DNA here is from genome assembly GCA_963989385.1 of Ctena decussata. Lineage (NCBI taxonomy): Eukaryota > Metazoa > Mollusca > Bivalvia > Lucinida > Lucinidae > Ctena > Ctena decussata. The sequence continues at coordinate 24,701,451 of OZ022502.1, forward strand.
GTACATTAGCTACTGCTTCGACAAAATCAAGTCTTTGAAAAGAACTTTAAGAATTGGTGTCATAAATGGACTTCCGCCTTCTCTATGGCGCGCAGATGAGGATGTGATAAAGATCTGGAGGTGGAGAGGGTTGAGGGTGTTACAACTTCGACTACGAAACACAAATATATCCTAACCCTTTTAATGGGGATGCTAATTGATTCGTTGATTGTTTCGGGTTTTAATGGCCCTTTGTAACAGTATTACAGTCTATTTCGAGCCGTCTCCCAGAGAAAGGGAGAAAAAAAAGAAGAAGTGAGATAGGCGAGAAAGAGAGAGAGAGAAACAGCCAAAAAACATAATCCACACCTGCTGCAAGCACAGTAGGCTCTCGTCCTACTATCATCTAAAACAAAGGCCGCCCTGGCACTGAGAGCTACCCAGCACAAAAGTCCGACCCGACCGCCTGCAGGGGGAAGACTTAAATAAGTCAGTAAACTGACAGTAACTATAAAGCCTTTCAGAAATTTCAGGAATATATCTAATATAATTTTGTACATGGCTATATTTATTTTATTTATTTATTTTTTTAATTTCCTATAGTGCTAAACATCCTGATACCTGCCTGGCAGCATACACGTGGCAGAAAGGTTAGCACTCCCAACAACTGATCATAGATTCACGAGATCGGGTCCAGCAGATTGCGAGATTCTGTCAATCTACCTTTATATGATCCAAAGCTACCTCAAATACCATTTGGATTTTGATCATGCAGGGTGAAATCACAAGCCAAAAATTTATAATTCATAAATTATGGGTTTCTTAAAATGAATTATGAATATGCAAATATCGGGAAATCATTTTTTTAATATAACGTTAACGTTTTCCCCATTTAGTATATAGGAAGCGGGGACGTGTGAAAATTTGAGATAAGTCACGTTGCCAACACTTGACGTGCATATGTCGTGCCTTGATGATGTCGGATGCAAACATCTAACTTCTGGCGACGTCCCCCCCCCCAAACGAGACCATAAGAAAACGTCGCAATGACCTTGAATTTTCATTCTGTATAAGTTAAAGTTAAAATAAAAATAATTTTTGCTGACCGTTAAAGTATCGCCGATTAACACGTGTTGTCGGACAGATACGGATATAAGTTTACTCCGACTTCGCCGTCGTAAATTAATATCCTGTGATCTGCCCTCAAACAACATGTAATAAGCAGCATGATTGTACCGGTAAGGAACATATATTTCTATAGTAAAAAACACTGAAAATGAGGCCACTAAAAATACTTTTTCATTGTGAAATCGATTTTTGTTTCATCGAATGAACGCCAAAAGCAGTGTTTTCAAGAGTGATGGTTACGAGTGAATAAAAATATAAAAATCGATGTTTTACTGAAACAGTCAAATTTTCTGCTTCTTTATGATTTAAAATTGCAATAATTCCGTTTATTCCTGCGTCCAACATCACGACAGACCACCATCCTTTAAAGCTGTTTTGCTTCATTTGATGCTTCCAGCATGTTTCCTGGATAGCGTATTGGTTGTTAACAGTTTACTACTGGAAAATAGCCGAAAAGGCCATTTTGACAAATAATATAGATCTCAAGAAATTTACTGAGAACGAATCCATGACGGCTTGACATCGCGAGCTAAAACTATGTTATATATGTATTTTTTATTGACGTCATTAGCGTCATTATGACATGCAAACATGCGTGACGACATATATGTCGCATCGCATACGGAATAGCAAATTGATTTACAAATAAATGTTCAAACGGACTCGAAATAATTGAGTCTGATCGTAAGTAGAAAGGTAGAATATTATTTGTAATAATCTTGTTTCATTACTTTGACTCTTGCCCTTTTCTTTTGTCGAATAGTATACTTATACTGAGTTTAAAAATGAGGCTGATCATACGACAAAGGAATGCAAATTGACAACCTTGTTTATGAAGTGCAACAATACTGTCACCTTGACAAAACCGAATTTCTAGAAATTCAACAAGGAAAATAAAAAGTGAGACAAACAGTGGGTACGTAGAAGATCAAGTTACTTGTGTGTCAGTTTCGGTCGCGCTACTTTTTTTTGCAAATTTTGAGTAGAATAGTACAAAAAGTTGAACCAAAAATGCAGGTAAAAAGCAACATTCAAATCTCCACATATCTTTTTTCCCCCATTAACACTGATTGTCCTTATGTACCGACCGGTTTTGCGTGAGCCTAATGCTGACGGAATGGATGGTAGCATTTCTTTCAAAATATTTCTGCCCTGTTCTACGATATTAAAACCAGCTATGCTTTTGTTGTTATAACCAGCGCTGCGTGATTTATGTTTTAATAGTTACTCATTTATTATTCAGTAAAAGAGCAATTACGAGTGTTTGACTGAATTCCAATAGTGGTCGGAAATGTCGAGTGAAAAACTTCATGAGCATGTTCATGCAATGAGATTTTAAGTTTTTCTCATAATATTTAAGTACATGCCGTTATCAGACGCCGCGTGGGTCTTCACTGTTCACGATGGTCTTTTTTAGGGACACTAGGCGTTTGGTTGAGTGGTTGGTTGTACTGGGCTTAACGGCTCTTTGAGACAGAATGTCAGTCTATAACGAGCCGTCTCCCAAAGAGAGGGAGAAAGAAAAGAGATGATAGGGGAGAGGAAAAAGTCCGAACATCCCCCACCCGCACCTAGTGCAAGCACAGTAGGCCCTTGCCCTAGATATATAAGACGCCCCTGCACTGAAAGTTACCTAGCACCATCGCCCTTCGCGACCACCCTCAGGGGACACTATGCGTTAATGGGTTAAATCCATCAGCCATATTAGTCAGAACAGATTTAAAGGTATTAACAAAAGTGCAAACATAAATCAAAATCTCAAAAAGTTTCGCAAGGTTTACTGATTTAAAGAAGTTTTAGAATAATAGTTTTATCATCTTATTACCTGCTACTGTAAAAGTGAAAATAAATATTTTTGGGAATATGGATCCTTCAGATGCACCATGCACAACAAAGAAACAAACCGGCTTGATTGGGTTTGTCCAAGAACAAATGTAATGCACAACTGTTCATGCTATGCTACCTAGCTACGGCTTCAGCGGAACTCTGTTTAACAGAAACACAAAAGGTCATTCTAGGAAGAAACTTTATACGAGATTTTGATGCTAGTAGGCATTGATGTTGGAGAGAAGCAGGATTTAGCGCTAAGGGTAAAAGTAATCTTAGACATTGGATTTTACGACTGCAACAGAGCGTGAAAGATAGGTCAAGGGTAGAAAAAGTACAAAATGCATGGAGACCACTCTAGGAAGAAACTTTATGCTATGTATTTCGGACCGAGCGTGAAATATACGTCAACGATAGAAAAAAGTGCCACAGCTCTGCCAGGCTTGATGACTAGATATTGTAGATAAGAAGAAACGGACTTTAACGCTTTTACCATATAAGCAGAGTGTGATATATAGGTCAATGGTAAACGTAAGTGCAACATCCTTTTAGACCAATCAAAGAAGAAACTTTATTTCATGTTCGATGAGTGTAGGTGACACCGTTTGAGAGAAATGGACTTAAACTTTAGGATCGATGCAGCTGTGGAAGGACGTACGCTCTGACCTACGAACGGACAAATGGAATTACTAACGGACGACCGGAAAATCGAACTATTAAGCGAAACTCTGCGGAACTTTTAAGCTTCGCCTAAATGGCACAATTTTATAATGCATATATATTCAATAATACATTAGTACGAAAGCCGGATAAGGACATATCTTTCGCTTACTTCTTACTTCTAACTTCTAACTTCGATGTGCGTATGTGAGTGTGTATGCATGCATACATGTACGAGTGTGCGCATCCGTATCGTGCAAACATATGGACGTGTGAACGTGTAAAATTGAGTGTCTCAGTGCCTTTGTAAAATTAATTGTCCGTCTGTCTGTCTATCCGTCCGTCTAATGTCTGCCTGTGTGTCCGTCCGTCCACCCGTCCGTCTGTCAGTCCGCCTATATGTATGTATTTATGTAAGTATGTACGTTTCCCTCTCGGTTAGTATATTTGTCTGTCCATCCGTTAGTCTTTCTAACACTCTGTCTATATGTATGTTTGCCTTTCAATTCGTTAGGCCGTCCACCTGTCATTCACTGACCGTCCATTTGTATGTATGTATTTCCGTGACATTTCTTATTTCCCACTTCTAACTTCCAACTTTCTAACTTCCAACTTCTTACTTCTGGCTTCTAACTTCTAGCTTCTTACTTCTAACTTCTGATTTAACTTCTAACTTCGACGTTTTGTTGGCGGTAATGTATGCGGGCGTACGAGCTTCCAGTCCGAAGCGTGCATGCATGTTGGCGTGTGAGCGTGTGAACATGAATGCCTCAGTGCGTGCTTAAAACTGTTGTCCTTTTCGTTTGTCCGTTCGCCCATTCGTATGTATTTATATATACATGTATGTATATAAGATTCTGTCCAGCTGTCTCTCTATCCGTCCGGCAAAAGTCTGCCTGTGTGTCCCTCCCTCCAGATATCCGTCCGTTCGTTTGTCTCTGTGAGTCTATGTGGGTCGTACGGACGGACAAATAATTTTAAGCACGCACTCAGGCACTCACGTTCACACGCCAATATTTATGCACGCTACAGATGCGCACGCTCGTACGCATGCATACACTACACATACGAACATCGAAGCAAGAAGTTAAGTGTTTAAAGGAAGAAGATAGAAGTAGGAAGTTATGTTAGAAGTTACAAGTAAGAAGTTAGAAGTAAGAAGTTAGAAATAAGAAATGTCACATACATACATACATACATACATACATACATACATACATACATACATACATACAAATGGACGGACAGACTGACTGACAGATGGACGAACTAACGAACGGCCAGGCAATCATACAGACGGAAAGCCATACATACATACTTTCATAAAGTCATATATATCTAGACGGACAGACAGAACGCCAAATGGACGGAAGGACGGAGGTGCACTCAGGCAGACTTTCGACGGACGGATAGACAGACATTCAGAAAGTTCATTCACATATAAACATATATATGAACGGACGGGCGGACGAAGGGACATACAAACAATTTTACGCATGCAGTGTGGCACTCGTGTTCACGCGCTCACATGCCCACACACTGCACGCAACGGATGCTCTTTCTCGACCGCACGTATACACATCCGCCCTATCGAAGTTAGAAGTTAGAAGAAGTTAGAAGTTAGACGTGAGAATTTAGATGTAAGAAAACAGAAGTGAGAAAACAGACAGTGAAAGTTAGTAATATTAGAGAAGTTTCCCCTAAGAGACCTACTACATAAACATAAGACATAAACATAACGAGATACGTAAAGCCAATACTACAGTAACTGCTCGTAAACGCATGGCTGTTTTTTCATGCATGTAAAAATTTCCTTGGGTTCGAAACTAAAAAATACTTAAAAATCTTATTATCCAGACCTGCTTGGCACAGATGCTTGAAAAAATGATGTGTAGCATTGCCTAGTGGTCCTCTACCAACTGTGTTCAAATGGTGGCCCCAGGGTCAAAAATGGCCCTGGAGCAGGGATCTTGGGTTCGAAACTTAAAATACTTAAAAATCTTCATCTCCAGAATTGCTTGGCTCAGATGCTTGAAATTTGGTATGTAGCATTGCCTAGTGGTCCTCTACCAATTTGTTCAAATGGCGGCCCCAGGGTCCAAAATGGCCCTGGGGCAGGGGTCTTGGGTTCGAAACTTAAAATACTTAAAAAACTTCTTCTCCAGAACTGCTTGGCTCAGATGCTTGAAATTCGATATGTAGCATTGCCTAGTGGTCCTCTTCCAACTTTAATCAAATGGTGGCCCCAGGGTCCAAAATGGCCCTGGTGCAGGGGGTCTTGGGTTTGAAACTAAAACATACTTATAAATCTTCTTCACCAGAACTACTTGGCTCAGATGCTTGAAATTTGGAATGAAACATTGCCTAGTGGTCCTCTACCAACTTTGTTTAAATGGTGGCCCCAGGGTCCAAAATGGCCCTGGGGTAGGGGGTCTTGGGTTCGAAACTAAAAAATACCTAAAAATCTTCTACTCCAGAACTGCTTGGTTCAGATGCTTGAAATTTGGTATGTAACATCGCCTAGTGGTCCTATTCCAAGTTTGTTCAAATGGTGGCCCCAGGATCCAAAATGACCCTGAGCCAGGGAGTCCTGGGTTCGAATCTAAAAAATACTTAAAAATCTTCTACTCCAGAACTGATTGGTTCAGATGCTTGAAATTTGGTATGTAACATTGCCTAGTCGTCCTCTACCCAGTTTGTTCAAATGGTAGCCCCAGGTTCCAAAATGGCCCTGGGCCAGGGAGTCTTGGGTTGGAAACTAAAAATTAATGAAAAATCTTCTTCTCCAGAACTCCTTGGCTCAGATGCTTGAAATTTGGTATGTAGCATTGCCGAGTGGTCCTCTACCAACTTTGCTCAAATGGTGGCCCCAGGGACCAAAATGGCCCTGGGGCAGGGGGTCTTGGGTCGAAACTGAAAAATACTTAAAAATCTTCTTCAGCAGAACTGCTTGCCTCAGATGCATGAAATTTGGTATGTTACATTGCCTAGTGGTCGTCTACCAAGTTTGTTCAAATGGTGGCCCCAGGGTCCAAAAAGGCATCGGGACAGGAAGTCCCACGTTTGAATCATAGAAATACATAGCAAAATATTAAAAAATCTTCTTTTTCACAACCGCAAGGCTCAGATGCTTTAAATTTGGTATGTTGCATTGCCTAGTAGCTCTTTACCAAGTTTGTACAAATTGTGGCCCCAGGGTCCAAAATGGCCCCGCAACAGGGAGTGCTAGGTTTGAACCATAGAAATATATAGAAAACATTTTAAAATCTTCTTCTTCATAACCACTTGGCTCAGATGCTTGAAATTTGGTATGTAGCTTTGCCTAGTGGTCTTTTACCAAGTTTGTTCAAATGATGACCCCATGGTCTTAAATAGCCCCGCCCCAGGGAGTCCTGGGTTTGAACCATAGAACTACATAGAAAAATAATCAAAAATCTTCTTCAGAACCGTTTGGCTCAGTTGCTTGAAAATTGGTATGATGCATTGCCTTGTGTTCCCTTATCAAGTTTGTTCAAATGATGGCCCCAGGGTCCAAAATGGTACTGCGGCAGGGAGACCGAAGTTTGAGCCATAGAAATACGTAGGAAACTATTAAAACATCTTCTTCTTCGGAACCACTAGGCTCAGATGTTTGAAATATGATATGATGCATTGCCTGGTGGACTCCTTCAAAGCTTGTGTAAATTGTGGCCCTGGGATCCAAAATGGCCCTGGGGCAGGAAATCTTGGGTTCGAAATTAAAATGTATTTAAAAACCTTCTTCTCCAGAACCCCTTTGTGCAGATGCTTGAAATTTAGTACGATGCATTGCTTAGTGATCCCTTACCTAGTTTGTTCAAATGATGGTGCCAGGGTAAAAATGGCCCCGCCCCGGGGTGTCCTGGGTTTGAACCATAGAAATACATAGAAAAATATTCAGAAAGTTTCTTCTTCAGAACCACTTGGCTCAGAGGCTTGAAATTTAGCTTTTAGCATTGCCTAGTGGTCCTTTATCAAGATTATTCAAATGATGGCCCCAGGGTCCAAAATGGCCCTGCCCCAGGGGGTCCAAGTTTTGAACCATAGCAATACATAGAAAAACATTCAAAAATCTTCTTCTTCAGAACCATTTGGAAATGGTTGCAAACTATCAGGTTTGTTCAAATTATGGCCCTAGTTTGACCTTTAACCTTTTTGCTCAGGTGAGCGATTCAGGGCCTCTTGACCCTCTTGTTCGTCTCGGTGTATCCTGGCAAATCCGGGACGAGAATTAGATTTGCGTTTGGGTCTTCCTGGGTATATCGGGGTAAGATATGGAATCACCAGTGGTGCGTCCGTGTATACGCTTTCGTCCCCAGTGGATCGGCGGTCATCAGGCTGGATTAGATGGTTCATTGTATCTGTAAAATGCTTCCGCTTGGTTGGTTGTTTTTAGCTCATCAGCGGCTCAGGGGGAGCTTAAAGGATAGGCAGGCTCCGTCGTCCGTCCGTAAACTGAATATTTAATTTTTAGCTCCTCTAGCCCGAAGGCTGCATGGGAGCTTATAGAATAGACAGCCTCAATCGGCCGTCCGTCCGTCGTCCGTTCGTCGTGCGTCAAGACTTCAAAGGGTTTCTTCTCCAAAACTGCTAAGCCGATCTGTACCAAATTTTATAGAAAGCAATCATTGGTCGGGGTATTGAAAAATAGCCAAAACGGTCACTATTCGAAATTCGAAATGGCCAACATGCCCATATATGGTAAACAATATTGAAATGACTTCTACTCCAGAAATATTAAACCAATTTTGCTGATATTTTGCAGGAAGCATATGCGACACCTCCCTATATAAAGCAGAGAAAATCATTTCTGTCGGATTAGATCGTAAACAGACCTTTAGTTGGTGGGGTAAATATCAGAAAATGACGTAAAATTTCTGATACATAGACCCTTAGAGCTAGGAAGTTAATTTTTCGTAAGATTATTGAAGACAATGTAGTGATGACATACCGGTATATGAAGTTTTTATGATATATACATGACAAGTTTGGTTGACATGGCAGACGTTTATCTTAAATATTCAAAGGAACTTTTCTCTGAAACTTGATAGCCAATTTTAATCAAATTTGATATAAAGCCTTTTTGTGGTATTTAAACAACTTGAAGACAAAATAGCAAAAATGTTTACGATTCGAAATTGAATATGGCCGTCAGGCCCATATATGGTATAAACATTGAAACTACTTTTTTTCAACCACCAATAAACCGAAAGAACATATGGAAGCATATGGGGTACCTTCCTATATAAAAAAGCGAAAATCGGTTCGGTCGGATTGTTTTTCATACTTGCAGGAAACAATGACAGGCAAGAAGTCTCGGATGATTTAGAATATCGGACAAGTTCGAAATTCCGCCACATCCATATATGTTCCATCGCGAAGTTAGATGCCCTTGTATATAGAGACTTTAGAATCATGCCCATATATGGTAAAAATATTAAAACGACTTCTACTGCAGAACCATTAAACCCATTTTGCTCATTTTTTGCAGGAAAAATATAGGGCACCTCCCTATATAAAACAGATAAAATCATTTCTGTCGGATCGTAAACAGACCTTTAGTTGGTGGGGTAAATTTCAGAAAATGGCGTAAAATTTCTGATACATGGACTCTTATAGCGAAGAAGCTAGTTTTTCATAAGGCTATTGAAGACAATGTACTGATGACATATATGAAGTTTTTATGAAACATACATTGCAACTTTATATGTTTCATATAAGCTGCCTACTACATAAACATAATACGTAAACATAAGAAGACACGTAAACCAATACATAATACATATTGTTATATACAGAAACTGCACATGAACGACTACAAAAACGTTAACACACAAAACACAAAAAATATTCTACATTTTATCTCACCAGAGCCGAAGGCCCTGGGGGAGCTTATAGGATAGGCAGTTGTCCGTCGTCTTCTGTCGTCGTCGTCTGTCGTCAACACTCTCAAACAACATCTCCTCCGAAGACAGTCCCGATTGTGCCCAAAATTCATCTGTAGCATTCTTTGGCTGGACGATTATAAGTCTCTATTTTTTTTATGAAAATCGGCTCTTTAGTTTGGTTGCTATGGCAACTTAAATTTCCCATAGATTTATAATGGGGGAAATTGAAAACTGGCATTTTCTGCCAAACCATTGCAGATATTTTGATAAAACTTTTATAGAAATGTTCCTTGAGAAATCTTCTGTCAGCTTTATGTTCTTTTGCCCACTGCTCTTTTAACTGGTTGCCATGGAAATGCAAAATCTGGAAAAAAAACTTAAAAAATTATCTCCTTTGAAGCCACTGGGCCAGTTGGGTCCAAATTTCATATGCAGCACCCTTGGGCTTGGGGATTAAAAGTTTGTGTTTTTATGAAAATCAGATCTTTAATTTGGTTGCTATGGCAACTTGAGTTTCCATTGACTTACAATAGGGAAAATTAAAAAATGGCATTTACTGCTAAGCCTTTGCAAATATTTTGACAAAACTTTTATAGAAAAGTTTCTTAACTAGTCTTCTTTTTTGTCCCATGGCTAATTTTTATTGGTTCCAATGAAAAGCAAAATGTTAAAAAAAAAATATGCTTTCAAAATGTCGTCTCAGAAACCCAAAGCCCTGATGCTGAGACTTTACGGATATATTGCACACATAAGTCATTACAGATTTTGTGTGTTTTAATGAAAATTAGCTCTTTAGTTCAGCTGCTATGGCAACTTAGTGTTTCCATAGACTTTTAATGGGCCAAATTGAAAAATGGCATCTACTGCCAAGGCATTGCTGACATTTACACAAAACTTTTATGGAAATGTTCATTGAATGGATGGATGGATGGATGACTTGAGATTTTACGTCCTTTTCAACAGAATTTCAGTCATATCAGGACGATGGGACGGTGATACTGAAAGGCTGTATGCAATGGAACCCCATTTTTGGTTGGAAAGAGTCTCGCCGCAGGCGCGGCTCAAACCCGGTCCGCTAGATCAGTAGGCCAGCACTTAACTCACTGAGCTACCGGAGCTCCCTAAATGTTCTTTAGAAGTCCTCTATAAGCCATATGATTTTATGCCCACTGCTCATTTTTATTTGTTGCCATGGAAACCAAACTGTAAAAATAAAAAAATACCATAACTTTTCTGCTCAGAAACCATGTGCTCTATGAGGTAGATAGTTCATAGACATACTAATTATATTAGCCTTTACAAATTTTATGTTTTCCATCGTTAGTGTTATGGAAAAAAAAAAAAAATGGGATTCATTGCTAAGCCATTGCAGATATTCTAACCTAACATTTTAAGAAATATTACTTGAGTGGTCTTCTATCAGTCCTATTTTTTTCTTTTGTTCACCGCTTATTTTAACCGGGTTCCATGGCAACCAAAAGGAAAAAATAGCGAATCATTCTCTTTAAATTATCCATTTTCGGCCATGTCAATCAAAATAAGGAAAAAGTTATATGAGCCGCGACCTGACAAAACCAACAAAGTGGATGTGCGCCCAGCGCAGACTAAGATCAGCGTGGGCATCTGTCCAGGCTGATCAGAGTCTTTGCTGTCCGCTTGGAGGTAGTTTAGACCCTTATTTGCCCTTTAAACGCTTAACAAAGAGCCATGTCAGACTGGGCAGACACCAAGGCTGATCTGAGTCTGCGCTGGGCGCAAACCACTTAGTTGGTTTTCTCGTGTCGCGGCACATATATTGTGTCATCAACTCAACAGACTGTCAGACTGAAACTTTGTAGCTGTATATTTTGTATTAGCCTGTCCAAATGTGACAGCAACTTTGAGACCATACAAATGCGATAGTAATTTTGAGCTAGAAATCTGGTGAGCTTTGTGGCCCGTGGGCCTCTTGTTTATGTCCCCGTGACGATAGTCAGAAGACACTATGTTTTACCCTTAATTGTCTGTTCTTCCGATTGTCTGTCAGACCGTCACGCCTAAGATGTTGTCTTTTCAACAGTTCCCCCAGTTTTAGCTCATCTGGACCGAAAGTGATCTGTTTTCATATCAGTGCGTCCGGGTTCGTGCGAAGTGAATCGTGCGTCGCCAGTCAACAACTAAAACCATTGCACCCCTGCTCACGCCTACCAATCGCTCTCATGCGAAACCACGGTTCAGAACGCCAATCCATGAGAGGAGTTTCCGGTTCTGCATGAGGGGAGACAAAACCGTAAACAAATTTGACATCGGCACAATGTTTGAGATATTTATTTTCTCTGAAAACTATTTATGCAAAATATAAGAATGCTATTTTGTCACATTTACATTGGTACTTCGGCACATGAAAGGATTAGGCACATGGCCTTGCATTTTTCTAGATATGCATTTAGTACGGCGGAGCATCTGTTCAATGCCAATCTCGGCGATATATACATGTAGGATAAAGTCGCATTCTCTTGCTTGATTTTGAGTCTCTGACCTTGGCAGGCGCAAAGAAGTGAACAGAACTACTGTATGCGTGAATCCAAACGTTGAAAGTAAGCTTTCCGTGATGGAAAGTTTAGAATTTAGAAAACAACGCAAAAACTTTGCATCATCAGTCCGGTTCCGCATGAGATAATAGAAAATATAAGGAATTTTTTATCAAACACAAAAAATGCTTCTGAACAATAATTGGATCAAAACCAACTTGAATTCTGTGATATATCATTATTTTATACATTGCAGATATAGTTATCTGGATGTTTCAATCCCCGTTTGTCTGCCTTTGAGGCATGCAAGGGGGTTTGAAAGAGGGTTTGCAAAAGGTCATAAAAGACAAACGGATTATAAAAAACAGCCCGAAAGCAATGTATAAAATAATGATTTATCACAGAGCTCATGTTAGTTTTGATCCAATTATTGTTCAGAAGCTGTTTTTGTGTTTGTTTAAAATTCCTTATATTTTCTATTATCTCATGCCGGGCTGACGATGCCCAGTTTTTGCGTATATTTTCTAAATTCTAAATTGTCCATCATGATAAACTTACTTCCAACGTTCGGATTCACGCATACAGTAGTTCTGTTCACTTCTTTGCGACTGCCAAGGTCAGAGACTCAAAATCAAGCAAGAGAATGCGACTTTTTCCTACATGTATATATCGCCGAGATTGATTTTGAACACATGCTCTGCCGTACTAACTGCATATCTGGAAAAATGCAACACCATGTGCCTAATCCTTTCATGTGCCGAAGAACCAATGTATTTGTGACAAAATAGCATTCTTATATTTTGCATAAATAGTTTTCAGAGAAAAGAAATATCTCAAACATTGTGCCGATATCAAATTTGTTTACGATTTTGTCTCCTCTCATGCAGAACCGGAAACTCCTCTCATGGATTGACGGACTGAACCGTGGTTTCGCATGAGAGCGATTGGTAGGCGTGCTGCTTATCAAATTATACAAAAAAAACACGACCAGACTACAGGGTTTCAAATATAAAATTCAGCCAGGTTGAGAATCCAAGATGGCCGCCGTTACGAAACACTTGGTATATTTTACTGAAATTTGGCATGGAACATAAGTGGGATCTTGATTTTCAAACTGGTAAAAAAAAAAAAAAAAAAAGAAAAGAAAAATCTGTAGTGGAAAAACAAAAGAAAATACTATGGTGGAATTAGGTCACATTGACCTATTTTCTGTTAACGAGTCTGATAGATGGTATAGACATACTGAAAATGTGCGTATCCCTTTTTGATGAGGAACAAATACATATGATAAAAATACAGTTTTTCTAACATATATATCGATTTAGGTGTTGATCGAACGCCGTGTGGCGGCTATAAAATGTCTCCTCTGCAGTTTGTATATTTTCTGGTCTTTTAGGATGGTAGCCTCCGGCGTCCGGCGTCCGTCGACATTTTAAAAGTACTTCTCCTCTGAAACTACCAGGTCAATTTCAGTTTAATTTCGTATGCAGCCTTCACGCAAAGGCGATATAAAGTTTATATATTTGGTTCAGTCATATGACCAAGATGGCCGCCATGGCCATATATTGTTAAAAAAACTTTGAAAACTTTTTCAACAGAACCACTAGGCCAATCGCCTTGAAACTTAGTATGTAACGATTGGGACTCTAGTTCTACTAAGCTCACATTAATGATGACCCTGGGTTGACCCCGACCTATTTCATGTCAAGGTCAAAATTTATCCCTTAAGCCCCTATCTCACTGGGATGCGACAGTTTGCGACTGATTGCGAATTGCATTCGCGGATGAGTCTCAAAACTGTCTTGAAACGTTCGCGGGGATTCGCAATATCCTCGCGTGAGTCGCAAACTGGCGCAAACGGTTCGCATTGTCGCACAAAAAAGTTTTACATGTAAAACTGTTTTATGCGACAAAATTTCTCGCAATATAGTCGTAACATAGTCCCAAAGTCATCGCGGGTGTCGCGAACACGTCGCGGATCCATCGCAATTTAGTTTCCGGCGAGTCGCAATGACCGTGAACACGAAAAATTTGCGAAATAAATAAGACTATATTGCGAACAAATTGCGACATAAATAAGACACTTCCGCGACTAAATTGCGAGCAAATAAAACTGAGTAACTTTCGCGCGAACATCGGGAGACATTCGTACGAATATCTTACGACTATCGTGCGAGTGTCTTAAATTACTCGCAATGTCGCAAAAGTATCGTGAATAGTTCATATTTTCGTCCCACGTGACTCGGACAATTATGTTTTTCGCAAACAGTTTGCACTCATTCAGTTCCAACATGGGCATCATGCCAGCAAATGTCAGAAAAGGGCGAGGTAGGGATAGGGCTGCCACTGCACCCGCCCATCAAACCACTACACAGGGAGCGAAAACAGTCCCAGCTCCTGTTCCCTCCGACGACGAGAGCTCGGGAGCTCCCACGGTTTCTCTGACGGGTGAAACAAGGAAGAAAAAGAAACTGGGCATTGAGAGTGAGACCCAGTACCCACGGAAGGAAGCCAACCAGAATGTACTGGCTGAGTTCTGGCTGAACACCCCATATTTTATGATAAAACACTATATCCATCTTTCTGACGTCTGATGATAAAAAAAATTGCTGGAATGTCAATAAGTTCTCATTTTCTCGCAAAATCATCGTACGACTGTTGCACGACCTTCGCACGACAGTCGTGCGACGTTCGCGAGAGTATCGTGACACAGTCGCACGAGAGAAATAATCGCAATTTTATTGTGCGAACGTCGCACGAGTGTCTCACGAACGTCGCGCGACTGTCGCGCGACGTGTTTGCGAACTCCAGGCGAACTTGGGCAAGATTCGTGAGATAATCGTACGACATTCGTGCGACATTCGCGCGACACTCGCAAGTATGTCGTAACCACCATTTCAGTGAGACCCAAATATGAAAAATGTCGCAAAGTCGCGGATTTTATCGCAAATCTTTGTCTCAAACTAGTCGCCAGTTGTCGCATCCCAGTGAGATACTAGCTTTAGGCTTTTCAATATGAAAACCTGAAAATTGCATTTTTCTGTTGCTATTGTGCTATGTGATAAGGAAATGCAGTCGACTACAACTCCTATGAAGTCTAGAGGTCAAGGTCATTTTGTGACTTTTGTCAAAGGTCACTCGTCCGTCGTCTTTCAACGTTTTCAAAGGACTTCTTCTCTGAAACTACTAGGCCGATTTCAATTAATGTCATATTTGGTCCAGGTCTCTCCAGAACCACTGAGCCAATCACCTTGAAACATGATACGTAGCATTTGGGACTGTAGTACAAGATTGACATGATGATGACCCTGGGATGATCATAACCTCTTACGACAAGGTCAAATTCGGCCCCTTAGGCTTTTGAATAGGTAAAGCCGTTTTTTTCTGCTTCTACTCTGCACTTTGCGATATGGAAATGAAGATTTCAATTCGTAGGAATTCAAGAGGTCAAGGTCATTAAGTTCATATCACATGACAGTCTCAGGTTTCGAGGGAGCGATCAGAACCTAATGTTCCTCTTGTTTTGAAATATAATTAGGTCTAAAGTTGTAGATCTCTTAGTTAACGTTTGGGCTGGTTTCGTATAATGTCTAAAACCACCGCCGTATTACAAAAGGTGACAACTTTTGTCATTTCCTGTCTTCTTCCTGGGACAATGAAGCCATTTCCGAAAAGGGTCGGCTTCTAAACGAAAGAATTTGCTCCCAGAGACGTAACAATTAGTATACAGGGATCCTTTTTGGTATACTGTCATTCTCGAGCCATATCTGAATAAGAAATATACGAAATTTGCCAACTTTAGGACAAAGGATTTTCGAAGGGTTTTCATTTAACAAAACAACAACAATAAAATGACATTTATTTGTCTTATACAATATCTATAAAAACCGTATCATAAACATTTACAAATTAGTAGAACCACGAGAAAATGTGCCCTAACGCATGTCCGAACAGGGACGATGTTCAGTCTAAGGATCTTTGCAGTTTGTTCTTAGTTTAAACATATTTTTTCATGAACATAACAAAGTACAACATTTCATAATTACAGGTTTGTTCTTAAGTCTTCCTCGCAATGGGGAACAGATACTGGGGAATCTACATAGACAAAAAGTACAGTTCCTGATCAGTTTGCGAGATACGCACGCTGACCATTGTCTTGGCAATTTGAACATGCCGCAATATATTTTCTCGTAGCATAACCCGCTCCTCATAAAAACATGTTGCGGTTCCTCATTGAGGCCATCTATGTCAAATGGTGCTTATGAGGGACTGCAAAATAGGTGTGGACTGAAATTCTCCTTATTTTTTAACCATTTTAACCACTCATTAGATTCGTCCTGGTAAAGGGTTGATGCGGGGCTACTGTCAGAGAGTGGCTTCCCCCCCCCCCTTCCCCAGTAGTTTTCCCCACGGAAAGATGATTATAATTTTTCCATAGTTGATAGTAGAATTTTCCCGGCTATATATAGTAGAATTCCCCCCACCCCCACCCCCGGCGGAAATATCACTATATAGCCCATTTTCCCCGGAAAAAATCTACTATACGTGTTTTTGCATTGCCGTTTTCCCCTCTAAAGTGGATTTTACCCCAGGCCTGGTAATATCCAGGCCGCGTAACGCAATCGGTTGCGCGTCTGACTCAAGAGCCAGAGGTCCAGGGTTCGATACCCGATCCGGTCACATACTTTCATTTCTCCTTCCGCTGAAGAAAGATAGTTGTCAGTTAGTGGCGAAAGTATGTGCACTGAGTAGTGGTTAACCGCTTAGGAGGTCTAAGTCTGCCCCAAAAAGCGTAGTTAGGGTAACTGACCGTCCCGACATGACCATAGCTGTTTACCGTGGACGTAAAACAATAAAATAACAACAACAATCCATGGTAATAAGAGTTCAGGAAAACACGCTACATGGTGGCATTTGCTCCCTCGCCAGTCATAACAGTGAGGTATGTAAATGACACAGAGATGCGAGTAGCCGTCTGAATAATATCGCCGGATAGGAGATGCTACAACCGCATGCAAGAGTCCATCAGTCTGTCTTATCTTTGTTCTGGTGAAACAGGAAGGCATTTTGTTTTTTCGTGCCAGGCAAAAAAAAAGGCTAGGAGTATGCGTGGTTGTGCACATAAATTTGTATAATTTTCTATTTGTACAAGAGTGCAACTGTGCGTGCGCACATGCAGGCGACTTTGGCTCGACTCCCATCGGGGCACGATTATTATTTTCAGTGTAATAAACCCCCTGCTGAATCAAACACGATTGAAAAAAAAAATCAAAAAAAAAAAAAAAAAAAAAAAACATTTATCTTCCTGTATGCGTATATATGTGTATGAATACCTGCGATGGGAACAAGTCACAACCTCTTCTTTTCTTAAATTAGTATTACTGATTATTATATACTGAACAAAAAAAGAAACTTTACACTTAATTTATTCAAGGATATCTGCCAAAGTACATATCGTAAGAAAATGATTTTTTATCTCTCATTAAGCTGCATTAAATATCCGTTTAAAATCAGTAGACGCATCTTTCGACCACCACAAATACCACCCAAGTCCATCAGTGAACCACCACCAAACCGATCTCTTTCGCGAACACAACAATCTGTATACCTTTCACCCTGACTCCGATACACACGTATACGACCCTCAGCCTGTGATAAACTGAACCGAGATTCGAAGGTAAAGAGTACATTATACCAATCCACATGACGCCATATCAGATGTCCTTGCGATTCGATGACGTCGCAGAAGTATGGGTCCCTTATATGGGCGCCGAGCTCAAACTGACCTCCCGTTATTCCGCAGACGATTTCTAATGGTTTGACCCGAAACGTGGAACCTTCTTGCAGTTTCTGTTGCTGGCGTGAATCGATGACGTGAGTGCGTTAACGCAGTTAGTCTGTCCTCTCTCGGCGTCGTTGCCTTTGGTCGCTCTGACCTTTGCGCATCGGAAGTGGTTCCTGTCTGGTCATACCGTCGCAGTAGATTATGAACAGTATTCCGAGAACAGCCAAACAGCCTTGCAACGCGTGTAACGCTGGTTCCGGCGGCCATGCCAATAGCTCTATCACACTCATTTTGACGTAAGCGTGGCATTTCAACGATCTACGTGAATGACTTTTTCTTTAATTTTCGATATGCAGACTAAATTGACTACAGAATGGCGTATGTACATGTAGGGAATACCTCATGTATACTTACCAGCTGACAAAAACATGTTTCATGATTTATCGTTGCTGAACATATACACTTGGTCATATTCGATAATCTGTCGTATGGTTATCTTGTAAGACGTATGACAATTAAAAGCAATTTAAAGTACGATAAGATACCCTTAATTTGTGGGGTAAAACATTGCGTTAAAAGTAAAGTTTCTTTTTGTTCAGTATAATTAACATGGTTGCTAATTTTGCGTATTAGGTACAAATCGCATAATCTGATTCCGTAAAATATCTCCATGGCGTTCCGTTTCGTTCCGTTCCATAAAATACAAATAGCCGTACCGAATTCTCTAACAGCTCATTTTCCGGTGGGGGAAAAGGACTACAGGGGGTGGGGGGAGTGGCTCTATGAGGTCCGGACAATCCACTTTATAGTCGTTTTTCCCATAGCAATTTTTCCGGGGGGAAAGGGGGGAAACTATTCTCTGACAGCTATGTCACAACACAGTTCACTATATGTGTGCCTTTATTAGAACAACCATGATCACATGATTTGGAAATCACAAAATGGTAGTTTTATGTTAACTGGCCGCACTAGAAAATAACTTTGTATTGTTGAGAGGCTATCTGACCAAAACGACACCTGCTATGTTCTGTCCCTCTCTGCTTGATGATTCCGGCATTTTAAGGGCGCCCGTAAAAATAACGGTAAAAGGACTGGCAACTGGTTGCCAGTTATTTTACCGTAAAATCTACGGCTTTTTTGTACAGTGTAGATAGATGGATTCTTGCGATTAAACGTTCTTTTCAGAAGTATTTCACTCATATCAGGATGATAGGAGGGTAAAAACGAAAGGCTGTGTGCAATGTTATTCTGTTTACTCTATCAGGACTTCTGCAGTAATCGAACCCGGGACCGTTAGATTAGAAGGTCAGCCATTATTTCGATGAGATTTCGGGGGTCTAAAAGACATTGTATATGTATTGCCGCAGCTATTGGCAAACTACAGAGGTGGTCAGACATTATTTAACAGCTACCAGCTTGGGTAAGAGTGTATGTAGATAGAGATTGGTGGGGCGGGGGCAGTTTGAAGTCGGTTTAAGGATGTCAGAGCATCTACCCTGTAAAACAATTTCCGTAGATTTTACGGTAGAATACCTGGCAGCCAGCGGCCAGATACGGGCGCCCGTAAACTTTGGCAGGAGTCATCACGCAGAGAAGGGTAGAATAAGACAGGCATTGTTTTGGACATACATGTATAGCCCTTGTATTTTCGAGTGCAGTCAGACAAGATAATTCTACCACATCGTGATTTCAAGAAGTGTTCTACAGGCAGACGCCCGTAAAAATAAAGGGATATGGACTGGCAGCTGGTTGCCAGGTATTCTACCGTCAAATCTACGGATTTATTTTTTAAAGTTTATGTGCGTTTGTGCGAGCGTGTGTGTGTATGAGACGTAACGTCAAATGTTGGTGACAATTTCATTTTTAAGCCATCTTTATCATTTACCCCTGATACAGTATTTCTAACGAACGAGCAAACGTGATAAATTTTATACCATTTAAAAGGTTATTCATTGAGTATTTAGAAGATAAAATGATTATATTCAGTTATGAGACATTAAAATAAATACACCGTCTTATAATACCAAACAACGTCAGTTTTTACGGTGTAAGACGTTGCAACGTACTCGCAATGCAAATTAGTTATTGCAGCTTAAATTGAAAACCGGAGCTCAAAAACCAACAAAATAATTTTCAACGTCGATGGGATTCAAGTAATGTAAACTGGCGTCGGAACGCCAACAAGTTAAGCCTTTCCGTCTAGAAGAAAATCTAATATTTAGCGATTCAAGGAAAGGTAAACTTCAGATTTTTGGCACTAAAACGCGACATCCGACGAAGATCAAGGTGCCACTTAAGAACATTACGAAGCCGAAGACGAGTAGAAAATTTACTGACATACAATACCTACTTGGAATTGTTTTACTGTGAAATCAGACTTGGGAATGTATGATCCGATTTAAAGAAATACCAAATTTTCCAAATCTAGCGGTTTTGTCCACAACGCCAGATTTCTTTATTTTGCATACTGGGTGGTATTTTCTGAGTATAAAAGTCATATCAAAATTTAATGTAAATAAAATTTAAATCAGGCGCACATGAAATACCTGTTCCGAATAGTTCTTTACTAGGAATGTTTTTGGAATCTATTTCTGAGAGCCGATGTAAAATACGAATAAGCAAATCTAGCGGTTTTGTCCGCAACTGTATTTGTACGTTGGTAACGTTTTATTGAAATCAATGAATGGATGGATGACTTGCGATTTTACATTCTTTTCAACAGTATTTCAGTCATATAAGGACGACGAGAGGTTTAATATGAAAGGCTGCGTGCAATGGAACCCCGTTTACATTTGAAAAGATTCTCGCCTCAAGCGGGTATCGAACCCGGGACGGGCAGGTCAGCAGGCCAGCGCTTAACCTACTGAGCTACCGGGGCCCCCTATTGAAATCGAGCAAAACAGCAAGTTGTCGCGAAAATTAATGTCGTCCGAATATATTCTGCTAGCAGTGGCAGTTGGCTATTCATTTCACATTTAATGAGTATTTATTTAGGAAAATATTTGAAGAAATGCGCTGTGGCCGTTGCAGTTAACTGGCAACAGAACTCAAATCTATTGTTTTCTGACGTTACGCTTATTGTCACCAACATCTGACGTTACGTCATATATCGTCATACATTCATCAGAAAGTCATATATTCGAGTTACACTGTGCAAATGAGAGATATTAATGTAGCGGAAAGCGGGCCGTGTGTGTGTGTATGTGTGTGTATGTGTGTGTGTGTGGGGGGGGGCTTTGCTCACAGAAGCCAAAACATACGGATATGTCAATGCGCTTCAGCATATATTTTATGCAGATTGTCTCAGCTGTTTCAGATGATAGCTCCAAACTTGAGGCCTTTTCGTGGGTTGCACAAGCCACCGCAGCCTTTATCCATCTGAAACTAAGTTGCAGAGATAACGTATCTCTTGAATCAATGTTGAAAAAATACATCTTTCTGTATTCCAGTGAAACGCGGACTCTGACAGCATAGATACAGAAAAAACAAAAGGCCCTTTAGATGAGATGTTACCCAATTTTTATTGAACATCTCATACAGGGACCACATAACTAAAGAGGAAGTTCGCAGATCCAAGCAGCCATTGAAAAATATGAAGAACTATTGAACATGATCAAGAAATCGAATGCCACATCTCAAGGTCTTCGATGATTCCATAGGATACAGTGAAAAAAAACAGGGAGAAGAAGAAGAGGTAGACAGAACAGTAGGTGGGAAGACAATTTCAAAGAGCGAAGAGAGCTGCTTTGAAGAATACTGGAATGAAGCGAATTGATATAGCTTCCCCCTCCTTTGATAGACAGGCCGCCCTGGTGTTTGCTATCATCCAGCTAGGGTATGCGTCAGGACGAGTGTGCCCAATTATTCCGAAAATTGCAAAAGCTCGATCGTCCGAGGGTCCGCTAATCCAACGGCAGGATAATCCTGATGCCGTGTAGTTCGGGGCCCACAGTCCGAGGGCCCAGAGTCCGAGGGTCCGATAGATTTAACTCAGTAAACTTACCTGCAAGTTGCGTTTCCAACATCAACTAAATCTGAAACCGCTATGTCTGGTGTTGTCGTACGCAGGAACCTACCCAAAGGGAAAACTGGAATCAATTCTCTCCAAGAGTATTTTCATTACGGTTACATGTATTAAGTATACACTTGCACGCTTTCGCCATGGCTCATACATTTCCGTGACGTCTCGTAAAAATGGACCTAAGGCCACACAAGAAGCGCAAATACTCATACTAACTTGCTTGGCCGTTCAATCTGAGCTTTACTCTTTACATTCGCAAGTTTGCATATATTATACGTACAGCGAATACATTGACTGAAGTTAGGGACTTCCCTGTTCGCACACTTATTCTCACACACAGAAAGGTACCTTTCTGCACTGCGACGTTCATTTATGCTGTCCATTTATGTATACAGCTCACGGTGTACTTCAGGTAAGATGGATGAATGAATGACTTCATTTTACGTCCTTTTCAACAGTATTTCAGCCATATCAGGACGATGGGCGGGTGATAATGGAAGGCTATGTGCAATGGAGCCCCGTTTACGATGGAAAGAACTCCGCCTCCGGAAGGACTCGAACCCGCGTCCGCTAGAGCAGTAGGTCATCGCTTAAGTCACTTAGCTACCGGGGAACCTGCTTAATCCACTTAGCTACCTGGGAACCTACTTCAGGTAAGATTTTTTTTCAGTGGGGCGTAGGGGGGGGGGATTAGAGAGATGGATGGGTGGATGACTTGCGATTTACGTCTTTCTTAACAGTATTGCAGTCATATGAGGACAATTTGTGGATGATAATGAAAGCTGTGTGCAATGAAATTCCGTTTACGATTGAAAGATTGATACCTCCAGCAGGGCTAGAACCCGGAACCGCTAGATCAGCAGGCAACAGACTCCTAATAATTAGAGAGAAAAAGAGAGAGAGAATCACATTTTGGAAAGGCGCCGTGGTTGAATGGTTAGAGCGACGCGGTTGTGGTGCAGAGGGTCGCAAGTTCGAAACCGGGTTGTGCCAGCCGGCGACCGTAGAACCCTGTCAACCCAGCTATAAATGGGTACCTTTTCCGAATCAGGGAAAGATGAGGCAGCGAAAGGAGAATGATGGACACCTCCTTTCATATGTTCCGTCCGAGATACAGTGGGCCTCTATCCGCCACTGCCCGTATGGCCACGAGGAACTGTAAAACCTCTACCTTTTACTTTATGGCTGGTTCTTGAAGTACATGAATCGAATGTCTTGTCCAGGTAACAACCCTTAAAGTTGATGTATTTTTACCAAACCTGATGTTAAGGTGGGTTTACAAGTTACAAAATGATGTATCATGCAACATGTGTCACCGTGTAAACACCCGAAAACCATATCTCAGATGACTAAAATCTTTTGCATCTGTCAGAGAGTGGTTTTCCCCCCTTTCCCCCCCGGAGAAATGGCTAAAGGAAAGACGGCTATATAGTGGATTGTCCGGACCTCATATAGCCACGTTTCCCCCATAGTCATTTTTCCCCCACGGGGAAATCGGCTATTGGTGAATTTGGTATGGCTATTGGTATTTTGCGGAACGGAACGAAACGGAACGGAATGAAACAGAGACATTTTACGGAATTAATCGCATAAGAAATGTATCAGTACTTCAAGGGGGTTAATTAACGTGATTGATTAAAAAAATCAATATGCAAATTTAGCAACCATATTTTTATAATAATCAATTATTACTAATTTAAGGAGCGAAAAAGTTGTGATTTCTTCCCATCGCAGATATTTATGAACGTACATGTACGCATGCAAGCTTACAGGAAGATGTTCGAACGGGTGCTTTGTCTAGTCATGTTTGATTTAGAAGGGTGTTTATTACATTGAAAATCATAATCGGATTTATGTCCCAATGGGAGTCGAGCCCACGACGCCTGCACGAAAGGCGAACACTACTCCAGGCACTCCGCTGCGCGCACGCACAGATGAACGCTTGTACAAATACTAAATTATACAAAATTACGCACACAACCACGTACACTCATATCCGTTTTTGGCTAACATGAAAAGCATAATTCCTACCTGTTTCCCCAAAACAAAAATAAGCCAGACCGATGGACACATGCATGCGGTTCTAGCATCTGTTATCCATCGATATTTTACGGACAGATACTCGTATTTCTGTTTTAGTTATCAACCTCACTATTATAATTGGAGCCTGAAGGAGCAAATTCCACTATGTAGCGTGTTTTCCTGCAATCATATTACCAGGGGGAAAATCCACTATAGAGGGGAAAAACGGCTATGCAAAAACACGTATAGTAGATTTTCCCCGGGGAAAATTGACTATATAGTCATATTTCCGGGGGGAAATTCTACTATATAGCCATTTTTCCGGTGGGAAATTCTACTATGGAAAAATCATAGTCATTTTTCCGGGGGGAAAGACTACTAGGGGGGGGGGGGGAAAGCTACTCTCTGACAGCATCCAACATGTCTAAGCATAGCCTTCTTTCGACAAAATGTTTGCATGACACGTGTCATGCAACATGTGTCATCCTGTAAACCCACCTTTACATCTCTAACTTCGGCCTCTCATAGACCAATTTGGTCGACCAAATACGCCGCGTCCCTTCATCTAAATCTCTGTCTCTCTCTGACCCCATCTGCTTATCTTTAAAATTTTGACGGGGATGTTATACTGGAAAAATTCAAAGAAATACAGGACTAGAAATGATGATTATAATTTTTTTTTCAAAAGATGGTCTTCGAAAAGCCATTGAGCTTACAAGAAAAAAAAACATTTAGCAATGATAGTATTCCAAATTATCAACACACACACACGCGCACGCACGCATCGGGGTCGGCCATGTTCGGTTCAGTTCAATTCTCCTAACGACGACCCCCAAGTGGCTCAGCGGTACGTAACCATAGTTGCACGCACTTGGCGCCGTGTGTCCGTCAAAGGTTCGGCCGTGTGGCTCGGTTTGTGAAGAGCTCGCACGGTGGGTAGGAGGTGGGATGAGTGCGATCCCGGTCGGACAATGAGGTTTTCATCCTCTTTGGCATTGAGGACCATTGTGGGTCCACACCAGGGTCATAGGTATAAAAAAGTGCTTGTTTCGTCGGTTCCACCGTGATTCCTTGCAGATTTGGGACGAATCTAATTACGCAGGGTGGAAATGCGAACGGTCAGCCATGACGCTCTGTTTGCTTAATTGGCAGAGTGCTCGCAATGTATGCGAGATGCCCGGGCTTCGAGTCCCAATTAGGCAATGACGTTTTTGCTCTCCTGTGATGCAAACACGCGTGTGCACACGTACACACACGCACGCAAGCGTATGATATACAAGCATACATACAGACACATACTTTCGAGATCATTTTAGGCAAAGGCCATATGTCCTTAACCTTCACACAGTAAAGGTAATTCTTAAACACTTAAGTCTGATGCTTATGCAGACATGCGTGTTCCATAAACTCACTAAACCCCACTTCTGTCCTGTACAAAACAGAAGAAAACTTTATTTCCATCTCAGGTCATAATACATGATAGATGAGACAACGTCCCAAAATATAGCTAGAATATTACTCACCTGTTCTCAGAATAGACAATCAAGTCCTGATATTCGATGTCTTATAGTCAAAACTACTATTAAAAACATTTTCACATAACTTAAACCTACTTCCATTCCAGCCTCTAGATGTGTTTTTCATTTTCAGTTGTAAATTAAAGCATCACATTGACAACTTTTTTTCCATTCTCGATGCTTGAAGAGGCTAGAAATGGCATAAAACACATGTCGTTCTGAATGGTACAAACAACTACAGCCCCTTTTTCGCAAAAAATATGTAAAATGTAATAAATGGATGCTTCTAAAGTGAACAGAATATGTTTATATGCAAACCTGAAATACCGTTTTATAAATCACAGTTCCCTGGGGAAAGCATTTTTTCATCTGCATTGTCGGTAAAATGTATGTAAGCTACGTTACCCGCATGATACTGAATAGTTAGCAAGCAATAAACAAGTGTTCCGTTTCCAGATTAA
The DNA here is from genome assembly GCA_963989385.1 of Ctena decussata. NCBI lineage: Eukaryota > Metazoa > Mollusca > Bivalvia > Lucinida > Lucinidae > Ctena > Ctena decussata. Next base: position 24,727,267 of record OZ022502.1, read on the forward strand.
TCTTTAAAATAATCATTTATGGCTGTCCAATTTGATAACCACTATATGGATGAATTGACCGCTTATAATATGAAGATTTTTTTCTCTGAAAACTACACGTTCAACAGAATGGATAAGGATGTAAGCTACGTTACCGCAATTGTGAATAATCTACAGAAGAATGGGGAAAATTGTTACATTCGTAATCGACATGCTTACAGGTGGAGTGCAAAACTATCAAAAACTTTCGACTTGCTATTTCGTTTATTGGAGTATGCATAATTATATTGTATGATGTAAGCTACGTTATAAGTATTTTGCATTTGTTCCAGAACTGCTGTTGCAGTTATGCCAAATAAAAAATACTGCAGTTAGTATTCTTATCTTCACGTATTTCCTTTCTAAAACTTGCCACTTCCGGTTTATACAGTTTTATCGTCTGCTAATTGTCGATTGTCTGATTCCCATTGTTGTGACACTAGACACCCTTTCTTAGGTATGTAAAAAGAAAACTTTCTGAATTTGCATAAACATATTTATCATATGATTATTTAAATGTGCTAACATGCTAACTGCATAAGATATAAGACCAACTCGCAAACCGTATGAAAACCAAACCGGCACCATACTCTCTTATGCAGTGATACATGTATATATTCAATCACACTTATTCAATTACAGAGTAGCCCGTTGGTCGTATAAATTGAGGAAATCGGTACACGTTCAGGAGAAATAAGTTGGCATTTTCATTTATGCCTCTCAACACTTAAAAGAATTTGCTTCCATAGGAGCAAATTGTCTCATTTAAGAGAAAATCCACTAATAAGGCCCGACTCTTAAAAGAATTTGCTCCTTTAAGAGCAAATTATTGCCTGTTCGAGTAGACTCCATGCTGATATGGAACTCTCGTCCAGGGAAACAAATAGGATGTCACAAAGGTTATATCCCTTTGTAGCAGTGGCGGAAAACTTGGTGTACCTGAATTAATATGATTGCTTCGACTTCCCACTACTACGTCAGAGAATCAAAGCAGATAAAGTCAACAAGACAATAGTTATTCATGGTTACATAGCTTAGCAACTGCTTACTGCTTATTTTTTCATTATTTTCCCCAACCAAAGGTGTGTGGAGTGGTGACGGGGCATACTAGTTACAGTGCGGATTATGTTGGTGTCGGCCTCCGTGTCGCGTGACAGTATCTATCAATCTGTCTGTCCGTTCGTCCGTCTGTCCAACCATTACCTACCTACCTGTGTCGCGTGACAGTATCTATCATTCTGTCTGTCTGTCCGTCCGTCTGTCCAACCATTACCTACCTACCTACCTACCTACTATATCCCTTGAATCAATGGATGTATGAATATTGTCGGCATTCTAGGCATCTACTATATATCCCTTGAACCAAGGTTGTATGAATATATCATTGGGACAAGCCAAAAGGCTGATTATGCTTTGGTGACTTTTACCCAATTTTGAAGGTCACAGGAGCTCTAACGCTGTTAATATTTTATTTGAGCCGCGACACGAGAAAACCAACAATGTGGTTGTGCGCTCAGCGCAGAATCAGATCAGCCTGGGCATCCGCCCAGTCTGATCAGAGTCTTCGCTGTCCGCATGGAGGTAGCTTAAGCCCTCAGTTACCCTTTAAGCGCTTAGCGAAGAGTCTGACAAGACTGGGTGGATACCCAGGCTGATCTGAGTCTGCACTGGGCGCACAGCCACATTGTTGGTTTTCTCGTGTAGCGGCTCCTTTGTCTGCGGAGACGTGACAATTCTTTGTACCCACGATACCTCTTGAACCGAGTTATGGTTTGCATAACTTGCATAGCTGTATCATCGACACAAATTTAACACCGGTTTAAATTTTGGGGACCTTGACTGCGTCTTTAAGGTCATGTGTGTGTAAATATTAAATGATAGTATTCTCTGTAAGAATAGAATACATTTTAAATGTTACTAACGTTTAGATTTTTATATCTTTTAAACGCACTTATTATTTAAGCTACGTTACTCAATTTAAATTCATTGTAAAACTTTTACTTTTTTCCATTATCTTATTTCTTCCCTTGATTTTTACATGCATTGGTATTGCAATCGGTTAATATGAAAATATTCACAAGAGCATCTTTCTTTCTGTTCTGATAAAAAAGAAGTCAGTGCTTTAAACCTGTTTGGGAACACCTAATGCATGAGTACATGCACTTCGTAAGATTCTAATAGTTTGGGATTTGAAAGTTTCGTAGTATCCGCTATTTTACTATGAACAACAATTTTATGTGCTAAAATGTTTCACAGACGGTATTTTTAACAATATCTGCTGTACATTATCAGCAATTTTACTAACGAAGGGTAGCACCTTAAATTACTTCTTTATTTTACCCCATGGCCTTTGGAGAGTATGAAAGTTTATTAAAGCAAGTTCCCCGAATGCAGATATTTTGGCATATAGTTCTTAGTATGAAATAAAGAAAATTTGCATTTCCGAAAAAAAAAAAATTTCACGTTTTTATAATTTTATTGCGCGCCTACTCTGAGAACAGGTGTACTGCATTGCACTGCATGGCGCAGCATTTCACATGAAGATACATGTAGCTGTAAAAAAGAAGGGAAGAGGGGAAAGATGGGCAGACAGACTTAGTTTAGGAGAGTTTTTTTAACATAGAGAACCGTCATCTATCAAATTACCATATTCGAAATCATATTGTACCCTAATATGACTGATACATCCAACAAGCATACGACGCTAGAACAACGTTAACATGACGTCGCATCAGTGTCATTGGGACGCCATGGCGCCACGCCTCGCCAGGGCAAAAGTCCATGTTGACGGCTTTGGCACAACTATAAAAACAATAGCTCACCGTGCACAAAACGAGGAATTAAAATTGAATCATCGTTGGTTCAGTGTCATAACGCTGAATCTACGCTGACTCAACGTCGACTCGACGTTGCCTGTCTACTGGGTTCTTTATTAGCTTTTCGTGTCCGCTCCATATCTTCGTCACTCCGTAAGATTTTCTTGAAACTTGGGTCAAATGTTTGCCTTATCGAGACAATGTGCAGAACTTATATTTCAACGATGCCCGACAAAGGTCAAGGTCACACTTAGAGGTCAAAGATCAAAAGGTAATATTTCTCATCCACTCCATATCTCAAAAGAACCATAACCCTACTTTCAGTTTGACGGAATTATGCCCCTTTGTATTTGTATTTTTCATATAGTAATTTCATATTAGCTTCGTGGCCGCACGATATCTCAAAAACTGTTTAAGATTTCTACATGAAAGTTTGTATAAATATAAAGCACCATCAGACGGTGTGCAGAGAAAAAAAATATAACCCTATTTTCAGTTCTGATGGAATTATGTCCCTTTGTATTTTTCGTAAAGTAAGTTCATATGAGCTTCGTGTCCGCTCCGTATCTCGAAAATCATTTAAGATTTCTTCGTGAAAATTTGAATACGTATAAAGCACAATCAAACAGTGTGCAGAGGAAAAAAAATAACGGTTACCCGTCTTTCAGTTTGGACGGAATTATGTCCCTTTGTTTTTTTGTTTTTTTTTTTTGTATAGTAATTTCATATAGGCTTCATGTCCGATCCATATCTCGGAAACCGTTTAAGATTTCTTCATAAAATTTGTATAAGTCTCTAGCACATTCAGGCAATGTGCAGAGAACTGAAATTTTGTATTAAATTCGTGTCTGCTCCATATCTCCTTAACCCTTTAAAAGATTTTTTTGAAACTTGAGTCAAATGTTCATCGTATTGAGGCAACATGAGAGCTTGTATTTCAACAATGTCCGACATAGGTTAAGGTCACAATTAAAGGTCTAAGTTCAAAAGGTAACATTATTTGTCTGCTCCATATCTTGAAAGCCGTATAAGATTTCTTCCTAAAAGTTTACACAAATATGAAGCATCATCAGAAAATGTACAGAGAAAAAGAACCATAACCCTACTTTAAGTTTTGATGGAATTATGTCCCTTTTTATTTTTCGTATAGTAATTTCAGAATAGCTTCATGTCTGCTCCATATCTTTAAAACCGTTTAAGATTTCTTCATGAAAGTTTGTACAAATATCAGCCGATATGCAGAGAAAAAGAATTATAACCCTACTTTCGGTTCTGATGGAATTATACCCCTTTCATCTCTTGTTTCTTTCCAACTTTAAGCCCCAACGGGCGTATATTGCCCCGCTCAGCGGAGCTCTTTTTATATTTGTCAAACTCATGATCATTTTAATGAGTCCTCTAAGCTTCAAAGGTTAATACGAACAAAACAGGCATTAACCAGATCGCTTTGAAGGCAGCAGGGTCATGTTAAATGCCTTTGATAGGTAAGTATAAAACTTTGTGGAGTGAAAATGGCTAATTCTTATTACTGTGTGTCCGGAGTTCTAAAGAAAAGCAAATTTGTTTAAATTACCGTTCACACAGGTTATCACTAGGATTAACTGACAAAATATTTGAGTAGCATGAACATTTATGTCTTGTATCTTGGACACTAACTTATGCCAAAAAGAAAGTTACTTTCGCAGAACGCGGAAGGTCAACAGGTCAGTCATAACAATAGTAAACGCGTGCAAGACGTTAGTCTGATTTAGACACGTTGTTCACGGTGTATAATTCACACCGGGTTAACTGTGTTTCAAGGATGTTACGAAACGAAAAAGAGCTGTTACGAAACGAAAACGAGTCATAGTTACCAACCGACTTGGTCATTAGTCGTTTGGTAACTTTGACTTTTTTCCGTTTCGTAACAGCCCATGTATATACATAGTTAACCAGGGTCGTAAAAACTGGAATATAGTTGTAGTTTTAAGATAGAGCTGGAGTATAGAGACTAATTGTCTTGTTAAATCGCCTCCATTCAAATGTTATATTTGCCCTTTTTCCTTGCTAATTCTTCATTTTATGTAGCAGATCCAGTCTGTTTACCCTGACTATTTCAAACTGGACAATACAGGACTTTGCTGGCATATCCTTTTTTATAATGGCATCTGTTTTGTCTGACTACTGCTGTGATCGGACTGTTCGGACTGGTCCCAGTTTGATTTCAATTCCAAATCAAACACACATCATAATTCCTCTCTGGCTAAGGACAAATGCGCTTCTAATGAGAGACCAAAACATGCTTTATTGTAGAATTCCTTAAACACCTCTATACTGTAACCCAAAACAAACACGCCAGACTGAGTATGGAGGTCCTAATGAGGGCTCAAGCACGATTTTGGGCGAATTCTCAGGAAGAACATTATGTTGGTTTGTAGCCTCTCATAAACTCGTGACAAAAGCGTTACCTAAAAGGTTAAATATATTTTCATGGATAAGATGTCTCCCATAAGCACCATTTGACATAGGGGCCCTCATTGAGGAGCCGAAATATGTTCTGTATGGTGAGTATGTCACAAGAGAAAATATACTTTTATGGCATGTGAGAATGGACAAGACACTGATTCCCCAGTATCTATACACTGTTGTTGCGAAGAACAATCTCCAAATATCCTCAGACTGAACTGAACCGTCCCTGTTCGGACATGCGTTAGAGCACAATGTGTCGTGGTTGTAATCTTAGTTGTTTCCAACTATGGTTTGAGGGCAGGATTTGGATTTTGATTGTTTCAGTTCCTGGTCTTTGCATACTTTTTACTTTTACTCATAATATGGTTATTATAGATATGCTATGAGAACAATAAAGTCTCATTTTATTGTCATTTTTGTTGCTAAATGAAAACCCTTTGAAAATCCAAGCATTGATACAAAATTTGAACAAATATATTTCAATTTCAACTATTTCATATATTTCGTTCATACATTTCTCCCCCAAATGAAGCCAATTTTATATGGAGCCTCTATGGTTTGGAGGAATGAATGAATATCTGGAAGGTTGCAAGATGGCCACAATGCCCATATATAGTAACACTAACACCAGTTGGGCCTAAGTAGCTCCCCTGAGCTTATAACTACTGAAACATGAGATTATGGAAACGAGATGAAAATTTGACACGGAATCATTTTTTATGACAGTGCATCACCGGAACATTGTTTGTTGAAAAGTGAGTTGGAGAAGTTTGGTACATGTAATATGAAATCTAACAGGCCTCTGAGATAAAGTGCTGCTCTCGAAATCTTGACACGATGTACATTTTCAGGAAATTAGGCCATTGAGAAGAAATGGTAAAGTTAAGGTGGTGAGTTTTGGTTCATACAAATGTCTGTATAGAAGTATCTATAATACTAAATAAACAAAGTAACGCATAAACTGCAAAATTGGTGGCATTTTCAAGCGTAATTTCTATACTGGTTCTTTCGCATATTGCTATCATTGATAATTTCGGTTAGCGTGTGTTTTAGTTTCACGTAGATTTAAAGAATTTGGGAATTAAATTCGTCTTTCATTTTAAATTCTCCCAAGTATTTTTCGAGAAACTTCGGTGTCAACAACGGGTGCGTTCGAGTTAAATTATCGTGTACTCGAATACACGTTTTAAATTAATCCGGTCGTTTCGGGTCTGCGTCGTTATATCGGCGCGCTGCTTAGCAAGTCCAAATTTAGCAGGTTCTAATGCAAAAATCCGAACCATGAACGTACGTCAATCCCCTTAAATAACGATTTATTTTTGTATTTTTGCTCATATGTCTAAACGGATGAAGAACTAAATGGTCATAGTCCCGACGGCCCTGGCTCGAAACGACCCATTTTCTTTTCCAGAACGATAGTCAATACGAGTAGCCAATCGAACTCGCCCACTGAAGAATAAAACTCAACGCACATGGTCTTTCGAAAAGTTGGACGGAAAATGGCGCCAAGTGTGTGCTGCTATGGTCACGTACCGCTGAGCCACTTGGGGAACGTCGTTAGGAGAATTCAAACTGAACTGAACTTTCGAAAAGACAAAAATTAAAATGTCTAAGGTTAACACACATGCGCCAGGTAAGAAAGGGCATTTTTTTCCAGCGTAGCAGACAAATCAATTTCAATGATTCAACGAAGCTAAATAAGCCTTCAGTCTTCAGAGGGCTTGAATATTTTCCCCCAAAACGTTCCAGGACCCAATTTTTCCAGAAAAAAATACCCAGGACTGGTCAAATAACCAAGATGGCAAACATTTATTATGGTAAAAAAATTCAAAAATCTTCTCCCCCAGAACCACGCCGGGCCGCGTAGCGCAATCGGTAGGGCACCTGACTCATAAGTCAGAGGTCCTGGGTTTGAAACCCGGTCTGGCCACATACTTTTGTTTCTCCTTCCGCTGATTCAAGAAGGGCAGTTGTCAGTTACTGGCGAAAGTATGTGCACTTAGTACTGGTTAACCGCTTAGGAGGTCTAAGCCTGCCCAGGAATAGTGTGGTTAGGTTAACTGACCGTCCCGACATGACCTTAGCTGTTTACCGTGGACGTTAAGCATCAAATCAACCAATTCTCCCCCAGAACCACAAATCCTATGATCTTGAAACTTAGCATGTCGCATCAAGGACTCAAAAGCTCAACAAAATTTATATAAATGATGACCCTGGGATGACCTTGATCTGTTTTACGGAAGGTCAACTTTTGAGTCAATTAGGTGTTTCTGTAGGAAAAGGTGAAACTAGAAAATGTGTTTATGAAACACTATGCCCCCAACCATATGCTTGCCTCTAAAGGCTCATCCCAAAATGTTTAAGTCAGAAAGGGGTATAATTGGTTCATCTACATCATAGCCTGTAACTGTATGCCAAATATAAGAAACATAGCTTAGCGGTTCTTCAGATATTTTGTTCACAAAGTTATTCATATAGCGTCTTTGTATACAAAATGCCTATGTCCGAAAATGGGAAAAATTCTGTCAAAAATTTATAAAGTGGGCTCTAAAGTTAATCAGGTCATCTATACCTTGGTCCTAACCTGCATGCCAAATATAAGTAAGGATCCTAGCTTATGCGGTTCTTATTTTGATATTTTGTTCACAAGCTTGTTCCTATGCAAAACGCCTATGTCCGAAAAAGGGGAATAACTTAACCAAACATTTATGAAATAAGCTCAAAAGTTAATCAGGTCATGTGCACCTTAATCTGTAACTGTATGCTAAGTATCAGGACCCTAGCTTATGCGGTTCTTCAGATATTTTGTTCACAAGGTTGTTCCTATATAAAATGACAAAATCGAAACAGGGGCATAACTCCTAAATGACGTGACCGGCAGAGGAAAAAAATTTACGGGTTCGGTTATTTTTCACATTCATGCATCATACAAGATTTCAAGTTCCTATCTGTTACGGTTCTTGACCGTATGTAAGAATACCTTTGTACCATATGCTTCAATGCACTAAGTCGAAAAAGGGGAATAACTCAGTCAAAAATTCACCAGTATTTTTCAAAAGTTAATCAGGTCATCTACACCTCAGGCAATGTCTTCCTGCAAAAAATCATGATCATAGCTTCAGGGGTTCTTGAGATATTTTGTTCACAAGGTTCCATAGGCTTACAATGCACTAAGTTGAAAAAGCGGCATTACTCGGTCAAAAGTTCACAAATTTATTTCAAAAGTTAATCAGGTCATCTACACATTGGGCAATATCTTCCTGCAAAAAATCATGATCATAGCATCAGGGGTTCTTGAGATATTTTGTTCACAAGGTTCCATAGGCTTACAATGCACTAAGTTGAAAAAGGGGCATAACTCTGTCAAAAATTCATAAATTTATTTCAAAAGTTAATCAGGTCGTCTACACATTGGGCAATATCTTCCTGCAAAAAATCATGAATCTAGCATCAGGGGTTCTTGAGATATTTTGTTCACAAGGTTCCATAGGCTTACAACGCACTAAGTCAAAAAAGGGGCATAACTCGGTCAAAAATTCACGAATTTTTTCCAAAAGTTAATCAGGTCATCTTCACCTTGGGCAATATCATCCTGCAAAACATCATGATCCTAGCATCAGGGGTTCTTGAGATATTTTGTTCACAAGGTTCCATTGACAAAGTTGAAAAAGGGGCATAACTCTGGAAATACATGATCAGCGGAAAAAAGAAAAAATACGGGTCCTTTTATTTTTCAAGTACATGCCACATATAAAATTTCAAGATCCTACCATAAGCAGTTCTTGAGTTTCCCAGCTGCCAAAAAGTGTTACGGACAGACGGACAGACGGACAGACGGACAGACGGACGGACGGACGGACAGGCCCAAACCAATATGCCCCCTCAACTTCTCCGAAGTTGGGGGCATAAAAAGTAGATATTCTTAGAAACAATGCAGTCTGCTACCTGAAAGTTTGTAGATGCAGACAACTAATTAGGTAAATGAAGCTTTAGTGAATATTCATGATAAAGGTCATATCTTCACCAGGGCCTAAGGCCATTTACATTGAAAAATTAAAACTCGCTTTTTTATATAAACTTGACCATCATGAAATATTTCCGCGCTTGCGCGGGCTCTTTTCTAGTGTAAATATAAATATCTGTATAAAACTATAATAAATTAATGCATCTCCCCGAAAAATAGCAGATTTCTTATTTTGTTCTCTAAGGTCTATAATACAAACCAAGAGGGTCATGAGGCCTTGAATCTCTCACCTGAGCAATTGGCCCAGTGACTTTGGAGATGTTTAAAAGGTCAAGGTCAGCCCAAGGTCATCATTTGAACAATCTTGGTATTACTTGAGTACATGTACTCGATGTCACAAACCAAGTTTTAAGGCCATTGGTCAATTGGTTCTGAAGAAGAAGATCTTTATAGGCTTCGTCATATATGGGTTTGACGGTCATGTTGGTTATGTGACCTGGACCGTTTGAACAAATCTCGTTTCCTCAACCCCTGGAGGCTCTATATGAAATGTGATTACACTTTGCCCAGTGGTTTTTTAGGAGGTGTTTGAAATTGTGGAAATATGAGATCATGGTCAAAGGTCAAAAAATCATCTTGAACTCTTGTACTCACAAAACCTTATTTACTCATTAAGATGACTGTATATACCAATTTTTAGACCAAAATCTTCAACGATTCCCATAAAATCTAAAGTTCTTGCATTTTTCCATATTTGATCTTGCCGTAAAAATGTCTTCTTGTATTTTGTTCTCTAATGTTTAGATTACAAAACAAGAGGGTCGTGAGGCCTTGAATCGCTCACAAGAGCAATTTGCCCAGTGGTTTTTGAGGAGATGTTCAAAAGGTCAAGGTCAAACCAAGATCATCATTTGAACAATCTTGGTATTACTTGAGTACTCGATGTCACATACCAAGTTTCAAGACCACTGATTAATTGTTAATCGAGAAGAAGATCTTTATGAGTTTTTGCCATATATGAGTGTGGCAGCAATGTTGGTTATGAGCGTGGCAGCCATGTTGGTCATATGACCTGGACCATTTGAACAAATGTTTGTTCCCTCATCCCCGGGGGCATTATATGAAATTTGGTTACATCTGGCTCAGTGGCTTTTGAGAAGTTCGAAATATGAGAGATCAGGGTCAAAGGTCAAAGAATGGCCTTGACCTCTTGTACTCATAAATTGTCATGTACTCATTAAAATGACTATTTACATGTTCACCAATTTTCAAGCCAAAATCTTCTACAATTCTCATAAAATCTTAAATTCTAGCATTTTTCCATATAAAAGAACCAGAAAAGGTCATCATTTGAACAATCTTTGTAGTACTTGTGTACTCAATGCTTCATACCAAGTTTCAAGACCATCGGTTCAATTGTTCTGGAGAAGATTTTTAAAGGTTTTTACAATATATGGGCGTGGTGGCCATGTCGGTCATGTGACCGGGACCGTTTGAACAATTTTGCGTTTCCATGAGCTCTGGGGACTGTATTTGAAATTTGTTTACAAATGGATGAGTGGTTTCAGAGGAGAAGTTGTTTAAAATTGTGGACAGACGGACGACGAGGACGACGGAGCCTTCCCATCCTAAAGCTCCCCCGGAGCCGCTGGCTCAGGTGAGCTATATAGAGTTGCGTGCTGACAAAAAAGGTGCTTTTATCAGGAAAGGTCAAAGGGTACTGCGCAAGAACCCCTTCCCCCTTCCCCCCCCCCCGAAAAAAAAAAACAAAAAAACAAACAAACATCGTTATTGCACATGTTTTTAGGTTTGAAGGTACTTCAATACATTGAGAAGAGCGTCCCAGCAGTTATTTGTTCAAGCTCTCAAATTGTGAGGTAGAATAGATAAAAACAGTAGCTTATTCTCAAATGTTTGAAAATTTATACGGTGCATGTATACGGGATACATGTATTAAATAAAGGATAGGCGGGTATACATATATCACACATACAGTATAAAAACTACATTACTGTGACAAAGACAGGTATGTAAGTGAAATTTTTCAACATTGAAACAGTAGAATTCCCTGTGTATTATTCATAATTTTGCCAAAACATTTAGACACAGTTTACTATTTTATATCCGCTCAACCTGATAGTGTGTGAAAGAGTAAAAATTATAATTGCTGAGACGCCCTTCTCAATGTATTTATGGACTAAATACATGTTCAATATCGATGTTATTATCTTTAATTTTGAGAAAGAAAATTACTCTTTGACCTTTTCTTATGTGGGGAGGACCGTAATTAATGTTATTGGGAGGACCGTAATTAATGTTGTTAGAACTTGTGGTCCGACCCATTTGTAAGTTGTTTTTGGCAATTAAATATGTTTAAACTAACTAAACTCTTATATGAAACCTTTTTTTATATCAATAAGTCCTGCATTTTAGGATTCTAAATTGTGCGAAAGAACATAAAGAAGGTATCTACTAAGTTTTGTGAAGACCTATTGTTGTTTCAGAATTTTATGCAGATATTTATATTCACCACAATTCAGTGATTATCATACACAGCTGTATTTCTACACCAACTGGTGAGAACAAATACAGGCAATGCCTCTGTCCAATCCATTGGCATATGTATATACTACTATGTATCAGTAGTCATGAAATCATAATTCTGTATGGGGTGGTCATGGTCGGGTGATGGTGCTGGGTAACTTCCAATGCCGTGGAGAGGTAGGGGTAAGGGTCCTACTTTTGGTTAAAAGTAGGGCAAGGGCCTTCTGTGCTTGCAGTAGGTGTGGGTGGGTGGGGGTTGTTAGGCCTTTTTTTCTCTCCCCTACCATATCACTTCTCTCTCTGCCTCTGGGATGGTCGGATCGGGCGATGGTGCTGGGTAGCTTTCAGTGCCTAGGCGTCCTTCTTGTTTGGATAAAAAAAGACAAATGCCTACCGTGCTTGCAGTAGGTGCGGGTGGGAATCTTTAGTCATTTTATATCTCTCTCTGGGAGACGGCTCGATATAGACTGAAATACTGTCTCAAACTTCGGAGCCGTTAAACCCCAAAAGAGCCAAACAAATGCTTAAAGTTAATACTTGTTTGATGTCTGATTAATATTTATAATGGTATATAGCATTTCGGCAAGTTTCTTAAACAAGAGGGCCAAGAGGTCCTAAATCGCTCACCTGAGCAAAAAGTTTAAAGGTCAAACTAGGGTCATCATTTGAACAAACCTGATAGTTTGCAACATTTCCAAATGGTTCTGAAGAAGAAGATTTTTGAATATTTTTCTATGTTTTGCTATGATTCAAACCCAGGACCCCTGGGGCGGGGCCATTTTGACCCTGGGGCCATCATTTGAATAAAATTGGTATAGGACCACTGGGCAAGAACTTACTTAATATCAAGCATCTGAACCAAGTGGTTCTTCATATTTTTCTTTGTATTTCTATGGTTCAAACCCAGGACCCATGGGAAGGGGCCATTTTAGACTCTGGGGCCATCATTTGAACAAACTTGGTAAAGGACCTCTATGCAATGCTACATACCATATTTCAAGCATCTGCACCAAGTGGTACTGGAGGAGAAGATATTTAAGTATATTTTAATTTCAAACCCGAGACCCCCCGCCGCAGGGCCATTTTGGATCCCAGGGCCAACATTTACACAAACTTTGTAGGAGTCTACTAGGCAATGCATCATACTAAATCTCAAGCATCTGAGCCAAGTGGTTCTGCAGAGGAAGATGTTTAAATATTTTTCTATGTATATTGAACTCCAAAAGACATACACACAGTTTATGTTCTTTTTTTCTCGGCACTATCACTAGGCAAGTCCAAATCGATCATTGCTTAGACTATGATATTCAACCGACTACAGTACACAAGGAAACTATCATGATTTAAATTTTTCATAAAAGAGTTATCTCACTTTCTCGAAAAACATTAAATTCCATTCCAAGAGTTATCTTTCCTTTTCAAATAAAGCATATTATGTCCAGAAATGGTCTTTGATATGCAACTGTTAGAAAACCGCTAAATTCATATGAATGTTATGGTTATTAATTAAACGACAGTGCTATGAAATCAGTCAATTTTCAAATAACCTCCCTTTGTATTAAACAAAGAGTATTTTTTGAAGACCGATTACGGCTTTGTTTATGCTACACGCTGCAGTTTCTTTTATAAATTATTTCATGTGTTGCATTTCACTACAGTATCATTACTGATACAAAGTTTTTCCTTTTCTGTTTGAAAATATCAGAGTTACAAGGTTTAGTGGAAAACCCTATGTTAAAGTGAACTGTGTGTTTAAGCTTTCTTGATACCTAAGTTTCCTTGTCTTGTTTTTGAAGAATTAAAGACAGCCCAAGAACAAAATGAATTATAGCAAATTTTCTTCTGGTAAAGAGATTTACAGTTGCAAGTAAATCGTGATTCACAAAGATTCTGCAGTTGAGAAAATAACCTCTGAAAGATTGCTGGTTTTTTAACTTTTAATTCTACCCAATCCAGAAAGTGCTGGTTTTTCTCAGAGTGTAAGAGATATTGAGGGTTTTAGATATTCTTTTTCTCAAAAACTCATGGACACGTAAACTAACAAGACAAAAATTAGTAGCAGTTGGCTACTTTTGCAAATTTAATATACATGTATATACTTTGTGTGCGTTTCTTTTGGCGTTCAGTATATTTCTATGGGCCATTTACGACCCTGGGGCCATCATTTACATAAACTTTGTAGGAATCTACTAGGCAATGCTACATACCAGATTTTAAGCATCTGAACCAAGTGGTTCTGAAGAAGAAGATATTTGAATATTTTTCTATGTATTCCTATAGTTTAAACCAAGGAGCCCCCTGGGGCGGGCCATTTGGACCCTGGGGCCATCATTTGAACAAACTTGGTAAAGAACCACTAGGCAATGCTACATACCAAATTTCAAGCACCTGCACCAAGTGGTTCAGGAGAAGAAGATTTTTAAGTATATTTTAATTTCGAACCCAGGTCACCCCCCTCAGGGCCATTTTGGACCCCGTGGCCACTATTTGAACAAACTTGGTAAAAGTCCACTAGACAATGCTTCATACCAAACAGCAAAGCCCTAGGCCTAGCGGTTCCAGAGAGGATGTCTTTTAAAGCAAATTGTAGACGACCGAAGACGCACGACGGACACTGGCTGATCACAATAGCTCTCCCTGAGCTAAAATAAGAGAGCCAAGAGGCCCTGAATCGCTCACATGAGCAAAGAGGTTAAAGGTCATACTAGGGTCATCATTTGAACATACCTGATAGTTTGCAACTATTTCCAAATGGTTTTGAAGGAAAAGATGTTTGAATGTTTTTCTATGTATTGCTATGGTTCAAACCCAAAACCCCCTGGAGTGGGGCCATTTCGGACCCTGGCGCCATCATTTGAATAATCTTGGTAAAGGACCACTAGGCAATGCATCATACTAAATTTTAAGCATCTGAGCCAAGTGGTTATGAAGAAGATGATTTTTTAATATTTTTCTATGTATTTCTATAGCTCAAAACCAAGACCCCATGGGGCAGGGCCGTTTTTGACCCAGGTGCCATCATTTGAAAAAAAATGGTAAAGGATCACTAGGCAATGCATCATACTAAAATTCAAGCATCTGCACTAAGGGGTTCCGGAGAAGATTTTTAAGTATAATTTGAACCCAAGACTCTCCGCCCCAGGGTCATTTTGGATCCCAGGACCACCATTTACACAAGCTTTGTCCAACAGGCAATCATACCAAATTTCAAGCATCAGAGCCAATATGTTCTATATAAGGGTTATCCTTTGGAAGCAAGGATCACACCAAAGAACTGAAAAATGTCGAGTGTACAAGTTTTCTGGGCCAGACTAGCTAGTTTCGGCCAATTAGGCCTCATCAGTGATCCTCAAATATTTTTAAAGTTCTACAATGAAATCAATGATCTAAAAGGACTAGAAAATAAAATCTACACTATGATGAAGGGCAGGGAGACTTTTTACGGTGACCACACAGTCCCAATCACAGCTGTAGTGAAGTTCAATATGTTCTATAAAAGGGTTATCTTTTGGAAGCAAGGATCACACCAAAGAACTGAAAAATGTCGAGTGTACAAGTTTTCTGGGTCAGACTAGCTACTTTCGGCCAATTAGGCCTCATCAGTGACCCTCAAATATTTTTAAAGTTCTACAATGAAATCAATGATCCCAAAGGACTAGAAAATAAAATCTACACTATGATGAAGGGCAGGGAGACTTTTTACGGTGACCACACAGTCCCAATCACCAGCCGTAGTGAAGTTCAATATGTTCTGTTAAAGGGTTATCCTTTGGAAGCAAGGATCACACCAAAGAACTGAAAAATGTCGAGTGTACAAGTTTTCTGGTCCAGACTAGCTAGTGGTTCTGAGAAAGAAGATTTTTGAATATTTTCTATGTATTTCTATGGTTTAAACTCAGGACTCCCTGACGCGGGGCCATTTTGGACCCTTGGGCCATCATTTGAACAAACTTGATAAGGGACTACAAGGCAATGCTACATACCAGATTTCGAGCATCTGAGTCAGAAGGTTCTGAAAAAGAAGGCTTTTGGTTATTTTTCTATGAATTTCTATGGTTGAAAGCCAGGACCCCTATGGCGGGGCCATTTTAGGCCCTGGGGTCATCATTTGAACAAACTTGGTAAAGACTACTAGGCAATGCTACACATCAAATTTCAAGCATCTGAGCCAAGTGGTTCTGAAGAATAAGATTTTTGAATATTTTTCTATGTATTTCTATGCTTCAACCTAGAACTCTCTGCCGCAGGGCCATTTTAGACTCTGGGGCCACCATTTGAAGAAACTTGGTAAAGGACGTCTAGGCAATGCATCAGACCAAATTTCAAGCATCTGCACTAAGCAGTTTTGAAGAAGAAGATTTTTGAATATTTTTCTATGTATTTCTGTGGTTCAAACCCAAGACCCCTGGGGCGGGGCCATTTCGGCCCCTGCGACCATCATTTGAACAAACATTGTGAAGGACCATTAGGCAATGCTACATACCGAATTTCAAGCATCTGAGCCTTGCAGTTCTGAAGAAGAAGTTTTTTTGAATATTTTTCTGTGTATTTCTATGGTTCAAACCTGGACTCCCTGCGCCGGGGCCATTTTGGATCCTGGGGCCACCATTTGAAGAATCTTGGTAGAGGTCCACTAGACAATGCTTCATACCAAATATCAAAGCCCCAGGCCTAGCGGTTTCAGAGAAGATGTCATTTAAAGCAAATTGTTGACGACACACGACAGACGACACACGACGGACGACAGACACCGAGTGATCACAAAAGCTCACCCTGAGCCTATGGCCATGGTTACCACAGTTTCAGCCAAACATGCCCCAAACCCAAATGCAGACATTTCCCCTGCCCAGTAATGCTACACATGAAATTTAATCGAGACTGGCCTTGTAGCTTTAGAGATATACTTGTTTGAAAATGTTAACGGACGGACGACGGGCGGACGACGGAGCCTGCTTATCCTATAAGACCCCCCCCCCTCCCATGAGCCTCTGGCTCAGATGAGCTAAAAATAACCACCCACGCGGAAGCATTTTACAGACACAATGAACCATCAAATCCTAAATGTTTGTCCAGCCTGATGGCCGCCGAACCACGAGGGACAAAGCCGTAAACACGGACGCGCCACTGGTTATCCCATATCCTACCCCGACATACCCAGGATGTCCGAAACGCAAATCTATTGT
Organism: Ctena decussata; assembly: GCA_963989385.1. Lineage (NCBI taxonomy): Eukaryota > Metazoa > Mollusca > Bivalvia > Lucinida > Lucinidae > Ctena > Ctena decussata. The sequence goes on from OZ022502.1 coordinate 24,744,240, forward strand.
ACAGCCTTCTCGTCCCGGATTCGCCAGGATACACCGAGAAAATTCCTTGGTAGAATAACACAGGTAAAGCTTGTAACTTTTTAAGTGCATGAAAAAAAAAAAAAAAAAACAGCTATGCGATTACGAGCAGTTACTGTAGTATTGGCTTTACGTATCTCGTTATGTTTATGTCTTATGTTTATGTAGTAGGTCTCTTAGGGGAAACTTCTCTAATAAAACGTTTCTCGGTCATACATACATACATACGAGGTATGTTCGGAAAGTTCCCGGACTCCAATAGCTTTATTATTTTTAAACATAGAGCTTTGAAACTTCAGTCATGTTAAGAAATATATTCATTTTCATTACAAGCGGACATTTGCCTACGTCGATGCATTCTTAAATTATCGTATCCATAGCAACACCATATACGCTCTTGCGGAGCAACCCTCATTTATTTCCATAGTGTTCATATACGCCATGTTTAACGTTAAAACGCGGGAAACATCATAGAAAATGTTCATCTACATCAAGACAATGCCCCAGCGCACACGGCTAAGCATACGGAGTTGGAGTTGGATGTTCTCAGGATCGTAGGTTGGAGCACGCCCCATACAGCCTTGACCTCGCGCCACTTCATTTTGCGAATTTCCCGGCCGTCGAAGTCAAAAACCAGGTACGCGGAATCCGCTTCGACGATCTCCAGAGCCTTCGTCGCCACGTGCAGGCAATTATTTTATCCTTTAATTAACTATGGTTTCAATCGGTTTACGCATCATGAACGTTGTGTGCAAGCACATGGCCGCTATATCGAGAAGGAGTGAAAACCGACGTTTGCGACATGAATTTTAGCGTCAGGTTGCTTCGACATACCGTTGGTACATGTTTTTGATTTATAATAACTTTTTATTGTTATATGTATGGCTAGGACATTAATTTTGATTTGATATGCAATGATAGATGCAGTAAATCCGTACTGAGTTTTGTTATAATACTATGAGCTATTCAAAAGAAATGCGTTCAGTCCGGGAACTTTCCGAGCATACCTCGTACATACAAATGAACGGACGGACTGACGGATGAACGGACTAACAGATGGACAGGCAAACCTACCGACCTACAGGGAAACATACACTGTCATGTACTATACTGTGAGGCAAATGAAAGTATACACTATTTGAATGCATATAAAAATATAGTAGACTCTCCTCTTTGTCGATGCGGTAGTTTAGAAAACGCTCAACATTTTTTCTTTCATTGTACATTTTACCAGGCCCAGCGCAATGAAAGGCAGTCTCTCCTTATCAATATCCTACCCTTAACCTATTTTTGTACGGTGATCTGTTCTTGTCACAAGAAATCAATAGGACAATATTTGAGAAAGTCTGTATATATCAAACTTCCGTCTCGGTAAAAAGACAAGCTTCCTATCAGATTGAAAACTGATAAGGTGTTTGTCACTCACAAAAACGCGATATTTTTCGACAGCAGTATAATTTTTGGCAGAAAATATCGGTTGATTCAGAATGAAGTGGTTTTTTTCTATTCAACCTTGAAAATGATGAAATTTTTATTTGGTACTAAATTTGAGATATTATAAAAACATGTCAGTAAAATTACTATCGCCTATGCTTCCTTTGTCATTATTATTTAATATTTGCCTAGGTACACAAGCTCGTGTCTCAAGGAAATATAACGAAACGAAAACTGACCCTTGTCCAACCGCCTCCGTGTCTTCACTTCCGAGTTTCTCGAACATCCGATTACTTGTATCGGGTTTCTCTGGGTGGACATGCACACAGCTAGCTTATGCATCATTGATTTTCAGATAAGTTATCACGCCGGCAAGTCGGTTTTGATTCCCGTGTGAGACGAACATTTATTATTTTATTATTTTTTATGTGTTATTTTTTCATGTGAGGGAAAAATAAGGGTCAATACACCCACCCCTACACTGCACCATTTTAGAAACCAAACTGACAATAAGCTTACAATATCTGCTTGGTCAAAGATTTTATTTCGAAAATTGCAAATACAAGACGCATTGTTGTAGTTCAGGTTGAAGTAATTTCCACTCAACAAGCCCTTTCAACTGTCGCTTTCTGTGGCACACTTTCACGACATATGTTAGTGGTTAATTCGGTCAAGGGGTGGAAGAAAAGTTGAGGAGAGGGAGAGCAGACTATCCCAGGCCCATAAAGGCTAAATGAAAATGGGGTTCTACTAGTTTTAAAAGATCACCTATGCGCATAATTATTCTAGGGCTCACCGCTGTACTCACGCATTTTATAACAGTCATTCGACCATGCACTTTGTTACCTGAAATGATTGTACTGCTGTATTTTAAATGTTAGAGCGAAATTTTCGGCTATATTCAAGAACCTCACTTACACTCCACTCATTGAGTTAATCGTCTAGCGGTCACAGGTAGACTCATCTTAGGGCTCGTTGGTATTCACAAAGACAAGGGAGCTCTGAGTAGAATAAGGATGAGGTCATAGCTCTATCACTATGGCAACTTTTTGAGTCAGGCGTGGTCTTTATTTGGCAGCTTGTAGGGATGCCAAAACAGACTTGCACACTTATCTGCCATGGAGTACAGTTTACTGCCCGTTCAGAAGGAGCGGCTTTAATGTAATGGATAACCACTCCAGGGGTCTCAAGATTGATCCCCCGCTTCTCCGGTCTTTCGGATGAGACTGTAAACCGAGGTCCCGTTTCCGTATGAAGAAGTTGCTGGTGGGACGTTAAACGCTCGCTCGCTCGCTCACTCACTCACTCAATCAATCAATCAATCAATCAATCAGTCAATCTCCGTTCAGACCGTAATTGACTATGCAATGGTATCATTCATGTCTGGTTTTTATGCCTCCGAAGGAACTTCGGATGGCAAATTAAAATCGCACCGTCCGTCCGACTGTCCGTCCGTCCGTCCGTCAGTCCGTCCGTTACAAATCGTGTCACAGCGATAACTTTAAAACTACTGAAGCAAATGTGATGAAACTTCACAGAAAGATAAAGCATAATGAGAAGGTGTGTCGCGCGCTAGACTTAGGTTCCTGCGCCAAAGGTTGAGACCACATTTGGGTCTAAGGTCAAATTGTGTCTCAGAAAATTGTCTCAGCGATAATTTTAAAACTACTGAAGCAAATTTGATGAAACTTTACAGGAAGATAGAGCATGATAAGAAGGTGTGTCGCGCACAAGACTTAGATCCCCACGCCCAAGGTCAAGGCCACAGTTGGGTCAAAAGTCAAATTGTGTCTCAAAATTGGGTCTCAGCGATTACTTATAAACCACTGAAGCAAATTAAATGAAACTTCACAGAAAGATGAAACATAATGAGAAAGTATGGTGCACAGAAGATTTAAGTTGCCAAGTTCAAGGTCAAGGTCACAATTAGTGTCAAAGGTCAAATCTTGCCTCTGTAAAACTTAAAAACTGCTGAAGTGAATGCCATCAAACTTCACAGAAAGGTAAATTTTAATGAGAAGGTATGTTACACAAAATATTTATGATCCCAAATCCAAGGTCAAGGTCACAGTCTGGGGTAAGAGGTCAAATTATGTCTCGGCAATTACTCAGACCAAAGCAAACTTTAAAGAAAGATAAAGCCTAATGAGAAGATTTGACATCCGCAAGACAAAGGTTCCCACACCCAAGGTTGACACAACACAGTTTGGTTAGCAGTTGAATTAAGTCTCCTTGAATCCTCTTAAACTTCCAAAGTGCATTTAAACGTTACAGAAAAGTAAAATGAAATGAGAAGATTTGACATCCGCAAGACAAAGGTTCCCACACCCAAGGTTGACACAACACAGTTTTGGTTAGTGGTTGAATAAAGTGTCCTTGAATCCTCTTAAATTTCCAAAGTGCATTTAAACGTTACAGAAAAGTAAAATGAAATGAGAATGTATATCATGTGCTAAACACAGGTTCTATGCCCAAGTTCAAGGTCACAACTAGGGCTCAAAGGTCAGTTGAAGGGGCCTTCGAGGGAATTTGTTACACACTGTAACATTTCTTGTTTTTTTAACGAATACTAATTCTCCGATGAATCTGATTTGGTTGGTTGGATAGTTGGTTCTTCTGAGTTTGACGCCGCTTAATGGACGCATTTCAAATTGAGCCGTCTCCAAAAGAGAGCGAGAAAGAACAAAAAGAAAGGACAAAAGAGAGTAAATTATTAATAAAAAAAACTCCATCACCTGCTGCAACCACAGTTGATCCTTGTCTTACTATTTACGAAAACAGTAGGATGCCCCGGGTGTTTGCAGTTATCCAGGACAGCTATCAGACCCAACCACCCCGTGAATCTAATTTATTGTTTCAAGTCATCATGATATAAGTATAGACAAATATACAGAACAGTCTAATAAAAGTCCATATCCGGAAACAGTGAAAATTAAAGAAACTTTAGTAAAACAAAACAGACATAGAAAATTGTATACACAGATGTTTCCCCTCGTGCTGTATCTGACCCTGACCCACCGCCCCCCCCCCCAAAAAAAAAAATAATAATAAAAGTACAGCCCTGTCTCTCCTCCCCCCCCCCCCAAAGCAGGGACTTAATAACGTCGTAATTATGTCGATGTGTCGTTAAGATGTCCAATCGACGTCAGTACGACGTCATTTCGGGCCATCGCCATTATTTCACGGTTGACTGAACTAAGAAAAAAATCACCTGTTGCATTAAGCTCAGTTCCTAAGTAGCCGTAAGGGCTAGGGTCTTCAAACTTCCTCCAAAGATGCATCTGAGGAAGATCTAATGCAAGCAAAGATGCATATTTGGCGATGACCCATATTTTACGTTTGAATGAACTTAGAAAAATATTAATCTTTCAAATTTAAAAAAAAATCAGTAGTGGAGATCAGATTTTCAGTACTGGAGATTGTTGGTACTTTCTGCCCCAAGTCTAACTCTTTGGAATACTAAAGTAGCATTCAGTGTTTCTAATGAAATATGTATCGAAAAAGACTGAAAGTCAGGTGAAATAAGGTAAACATGTCTTAAATTACAACATAAAAGTGCCTTAAATGCTTTTAAGAGAGTCCCGAAAAACAAACATTTCCAGGAGGAGATCCCCAAACCCCCAAACCCATTGGCTTGCAACGGTGGGGCGTTGCGACTGGGTTTGGTTAAGGGGCATTTTGTGTTAGGTGGTCTGTTCGCCTGTCTGTCCGTCTGTCCGTCCGTAACATGTTTTGGTAGCTGTGAATTTCAAAAACGGCTGATGCGAGGATATTGAAAGTTTTATACATTGAATGACATGCAAAATAAGTAGATCCGTGTTTGTCTTCTCCGGCGGTCTCGTCACTAAGAAGTAATGTCCATAGGAACGATGTTGTGAAAAGAATCTGACTTAAGCATTTTGTACAGGAATAGCTTTTTGGAAAGAAATATCTGAAGAAACGTTTAAGCCCGGCATACTGTTGAACCAGTATTTCATATCATATTTTTCACCATTCACCCTTTCAACATGTCCATGAATTTGATACGACGAACCTTCTGTTGAAAAGGTCGTAAAGCCAGAAGTCATTTTGATGGAGAGCAAGGGCCTACTGTGCTTGCAGAACTTGTGGGATGGGCATAGTTTTGTGTCGTTGTTCATTTTGCTATGTACGACTTTTGTGAATATTCAAAAAAATGGCAAGCATTTTTTTTTTGCTGAACACTCTTCCTGTCTATATTTCAACCCTATGAGCAGAAGAGAAAAAACTTGGTCCAGTCTGCGTGGTTGTGTATCAGTCGGTCTTTTCTCTTTTTCTTGTGGCCTTTCTTTGCATAACACGGATTTCGGTGTGATGCAAATCTGCACAGTGTTATTAATAGAAAAGTCGATGCAGATCCAGAACAAAATGCAAATAATTAGAAAGTCGCAACGCCCCACCGTTTCAAGCCAATGTCCTTTCATTCACCTGTAGCCTATCCCTTCTTTCTTTTTTTTCATGCCATGATTTTTTATGCACTTTAGCTCCGGGCTTGGGTAGATAAGTACATTGGGGTAGAATTATGGATATCACAGGGGCCCTTTTAAGCTTTGACTATTTGTGGTCCGAAAATCGCTCATTTGTTGTCAGAAAATCGCTTTAATTCAAATTGTGTATATTTTTTTCAATTAGTTTATACATTTTTGTAGCGCCAGGCAATACAAATGATACTGGCTTGTTACAGCAAGCTTCTGTTTCCTCAATTGTTCCTGTTAGATTTTATCAACATATTTTAAAAGTGCGAAAAAAAACCTGTTTTAAGACATTGACAAAGACAAAATTTTTGTTAGAATTTTCGAGATATGCCCCTTTAAGAATCGCATCTGAGATATTTCGAAGACCAATACCCATGCCAAAGTTGAAGAAAGTATGTAAATAAATACTCAAATAATTAAACGGAACCAAAGTGCTTACGGAGGGACGGCCAGACGTAGGTAAGACGGACAGACTGATACGCACACAGAAAGCCAGCGGAAAATCATAATAATACCACAGCACACGTCAGTGACAGCGTATAAAAGTTGAAGTCTCTATGACAAACCCTCACTCACGGGAGTGAAAGCTTCCTAATCTTTCTGAATACCAAGCAATTACCCGAGAGTTCAGTACAGCTTCCAAGAGTTGTCACTTAAGGTTACAGATCAATAACAAGTTGTTCTTGATTATGCGCCGTTTCGTTACGCTAAATGCGGGTCCCACTATTTCCCGGTATTAGTTCCCATTTTTTGCGCACCCAGTTGCAGGGTCCCTCCCAGCATCGCTGAGGCATGAGCTGTAAAGCTTGGCCTGATACTTCGTCTCACATAATACAAGCATCTCACCTAATACAAGCGATTACCAGTGAGTACAGTCCCACTAAACAGTACAGGTCACCTAACAAAAGTTAATAACACTGAAGCTCACCTGTTACCAGCAATCACTTAGACATAAGGAAAAAGCTGTCAAACTCGCCCTTTACCTACAGCTTCAACAAAGTCCAAGAATACAATGAAATTAATTTGTATTGCTGCCAATTTTCTACTGTACCACTTGCATCCTACAGATTCATTGCTAAGAGATAACTACTTAAGCTTTTTCAAAAGCTAACCTTGTTAGACGTGTGAGCCACGACAAGGCAAAACCACCGAACTGACATGTGCGTCCAGCGAAGATTCAGACCAGCCTGGGCATTCATACAGTCTGATCAGTCTTCGCTGTCAGTGTTGGAAGCAGCTTAGACCCTTAGTTTCTCTTTACCTAATGTGGATGCCCAGGCTGATCTAAGTCAGCGCCATTCGCACATGCCACTTTGTTTGTTTTGTCATGTCGCGGCTCGAAAACGTATTTTTACTTTGTATGGAAGGCCGTCGTGCCTTAAGTAGAAATTGCTGTCAACGATAATTTGGATAAGTAAGTAAGAATTTTGATAAAAAAAATTGAATAGTGAAGCAAAATCCCGGTGAGCTAAAGATATAATATTAGTATCATTAGAAAGCTCATTTTCTATACTTTCTGTTTGATAAATTAATTATTCATATATCAATATTTTCGGTATCTACTGCGTCTATGGTCTGCGTCCTCGTCCCCGTCCTTGCGCATATATATATAAACGAATTATAAAATGACTTCACATGCTCCTTTTTAACTTTAATTGTCACATAAACAAACGCGTTTCGTTAAACAACTCTTCAGTGTTAAAGTGACATCAAATATATACGAACGGACGGGCGGTCAGACGGATAGACAAACAATTTTACGCACTCTCTGAGGAACTCGTGTTCACATGCCAACATGTATGCACGCTACGGATGCGCACGCTTGTAAGCACGCATACGCACCCGCATGCATGCAGCCACTGAAGCTAGAAGGAATGCAATTTGAACAGTACAGTATTAAAACTAATACAGGCAAAAGCCCATGAAGACATATAGCAGATTTTTATGTTTTTTTTTATGCAAAGCTTAGTTAACTTGTAGCAGTTAAATGCAGTTTTTGTGCAATTTCAAAGCATTCTATGGTTTAAAATGAAGGGAGTCATAACTCTAGTATTGTAAAATGTTTTGCTTACAATACTCAATTTTAAGTTAGATAACATCCCAAAACTTTGATGTTCATAATATGCAAATACATTGTTTTGAAACTATATTTCTGCAAAGTATAAACCTCACCATTTACATTTTTGTTAAAGACCTGGATTTTTGTCATTAGTAGGTTATGTAATTCTTATCTTATCCAATAAACAGTCTCCTCTGGCTAGCCTGTCTTCTCTAGACCAGTGTCCATGTAGTCTCTTAGGGAGGCCCAAAACGGGGAAAATCAATAACAGAGATACCTTGATTAAATTACTGGTATTAGTATTCATCTAAATTTGTTGTAGAAAAACCATATTAGATACATATATTCTGGTAATGTTCACAAAATTTTAAGTTCACATCTATCCCTTTTCACAATCAAAATTCAATATTAGAGAAGCCAAAATCAAACAATATACTCTGTGGAAACAAAACTGACAAATCGTAGTCTAAAACAAACAAAAAGTCAGTATCAGTTTTTGTAAAAAGCAAATGAACTTTGACCAATTCACTGTTTTTAAAAGGTGTCAAAAACGTATTTTCATGTCACCAAACTGCTAAAAACACATGTTTTGCAATCTAATTAAATTGAAGTCTTTTGGGTATCTGAAGTGATCCTTGAAACAAAATTTCATCTTCAAATCCTGCATATTGTTTTCTCTTTGTGATTATTATAATGGCTAACGTATTAACTAATAGAGCATTTAACTTACTTCACAAAATAATAATAATAATAATAATAAAATAAGTAATTTGAAAAAAATATCAGGAAATAGAAATTATAAAAATAGGTAAATAAAATTTAAGAAAGTAACATTAAAAATAACATAATAATTCAAAATATAAGTAAAAAAGTTATAGTAGTTAGTGATAATATAAGAAAATATATGTGAAATATATTCGATTAATTTTCTTTACTTTCTTAAGTTCTTTTTTTTTTTTAATTCCTTTTTTCTACCTTTTGTCATTCTCTTTTTCTTTACTTTTTTTCTTTTTTTTTTAAATCAGTATTTGAGTATTCTTTGACTGCTAATCAGCAAAATTTTACATTACAAATTATAGAATATATAGTTCTGATCTATTACATTTTGACTGAAGAATAAATTTTTCCACTGGGGCCCCACAGGCAGGCAGTGGTTTCAGCACCGCATTGTTTTATGACCCTAATAATGAGATTATTAGGAGGTGCCTTTGATTTTCTTATCACTTGTTTATTGGAGGAGATTAGATTTTTTTTTTTTGGGGGGGGGGGGGTGTCAAAATGATCAAACAAAATCCAGGCCTTTAAATGAACCATTTGGGTTGTTTTGAAGGGGCAGGAATCTTACAACCGAATAAATACCGCTGTGGATAAGTAGTTATCACCGATTCATTTGTGTTAAAAGTGCATTCACAAAATAAACTAGAGCATGTGAGCAGGGGCTCACGTATACCCCCGGCCAGCACCACCGCAAAATAAAAACACATTTAATACAAGCAAATGTTAACTAACAGACAGACAGATGGACAGTCTATTACAAATCCAGTGAAAGGCCTATAAACAAACACCAAAAGGTTCCATTAAAATAAATGCAAATTATGTTATCAAAAAAATATACAAATTTAACACAAAATTTCAACTTAAGTTTACATAAACTTCTATGTCTGCGACCTTGACCTAAAGTCAGCAGCAGCATCCCAATGATGTCAACTAATCAGTTTAAAGCTAGATGTAAACCTAATAACATAGCAATCTGAGAATCTTTTTCCATAAATTTTCCCATTTATTGCATTGGAGTGACAGATGGGAAAAAGAAAAAAGAAAAAGAAGGCCAAAAGAAATCTTAGCATCTTGATTTTCTTCCCAGCAATATATATGGCCATTCTCATGATGTATACAAAATTTGAAGACTGTGGCTCTCATGAGAACAGAGAAATCTGTGACAAAACGTTAATTGGAGAGAAAGTAAAAATGAACAAACAAAGGGAATAAAAAGCAGGAGGAGGCTGATTCTCTCTTACACAGTACAACTTGTCATACACAACGTTTGAACCAAATTTCAAAGTACTAGCTAAAGTGGTATCTAAGAAATCTTTGACAGAAATTGTATTGGAGAGAAAGAAAAAGTGGACAAACAAAGAGAATGATAAGCAGGAAAAGGCTGATTCTCTCTTACATGATACAACTAGACATACCCAATGTTTGTACAAAATATCAAAATCCTAGCTGAAGCAGTTCCTGAGAAATCTGTGACAATAATTTAATTGAAGAGAAAGAAAAAATAGACAAACAAAGGGAATGATAAGAGGAAGAGGCTGATTCTCTCTTACACAGTACAACTAGTCACACCCAACATTAGTACCGAATTTCAAAGTTCTAGCTGTAGTAGTTCCTGAGAAATCTGTGACAAAAATTTAATTGGAGAGAAAGAAAAAATGGACAAACAAATGGACTGATAAGCAGGAAGAGGCTGATTCTCTCTTACATGGTACAACTAGTCATACCCAACATTTGTACCAAATTTCAAAGTCCTAGCTTTAGTGGTTCCTGAGAAGTCTGTGACAAAAATTAATTGGAGAGAAAGAAAAAATGGACAAACAAAGAGACTGATAAGCAGGAGAAGGCTGATTCTCTCTTACATGGTACAACTAGTCCTACCCAACATTTGTACCAAATTTCAAAGTCCTAGCTTTAGTGGTTCCTGAGAAGTCTGTGACAAAAATTTATTGGAGAGAAAGAAAAAATGGACAAACAAAGGGACTGATAAGCAGGAGAAGGCTGATTCTCTCTTACACAGTACAACTAGTCATACCCAAGGGTTACACTAAATTTGAAAGTCCTGGCTGTAGAGGTTCCTGAGAAATCTGTGACAAAAATTTAATTGGAGAGAAAGAAAAAAAGGACAAACAGAGGGACTGATAAGCAGGAGAAGGCTGATTCCCTCTTACACAGTACAACTAGTCATACCCAACGTTTATACAACATTTCAAAGTCCTAGATGTAGCGGTTCCTGAGAAATCTGTGACAGAAATTTAATTGGAGAGAAAGAAAAAATGGTTAAAAAAAGGGACTGATAAGCAGCAGAAGGCTGATTCTCTCTTACACGGTACAACTAGTCATACCCAACGTTTGTACCAAATTTCAAAGTCCTAGCTTTAGTGGTTCCTGAGAAATCTGTGACAGAATTTTAATTGGAGAGAAAGAAAAATGGACAAACAAAGGGACTGATAAGCAGGAAGAGGCTGATTCTCTCTTACACGGTACAACTAGTCATAACCAACGTTTGTACCAAATTTCAAAGTCTTAGCTATAGCGGTTCCTGAGAAATCTGTGACAAAATTAATTGGAGAGAAAGAGAAAATGGATAAACAAAGGGACTGATAAGCAGCAGAAGGCTGATTCTCTCTTACACGGTACAACTAGTCCTACCCAACGTTTGTACCAAATTTCAAAGTCCTAGCTTTAGTGGTTCCTGAGAAATCTGTGACAGAAAAAATGTTAACATACACACACACAAACATATTAACGGAAAGACCAAAAACTATATACCCCCTATATACTTCGTATACCGGGGGTATAATGACACTTATTCATGGAGTTCATTAAGTATATAGGGTGATTTATAAATAGTAGTGCTAGAAAGGAAGGAGGTAAAGTTGCGACCGAATTTTAACGTACTTTGATTTTGTGACCTAGTTTAAGGTTACTTGCAATAAGGAAAACGTTTTGCTGACTAAAATTGTTACAAACAATTACGAGAATTTCATTTGTTTTGCAACATTCCTTACCTTATATGGTAAAATATTTTGCAAACATTACAAGTACATGTTAATTGTTATCACCACTCCTTTTGATGTATTGTTGTTGCAAATACAAGGTCAAATGCTTAAGTGGATGTGAAAGATGCATCGCTTTCGCCTTCCTTTTACATAATGATATATAATGATATATATATATATATAAATAAAATATATGTCAATAAAGCAGATTAACGAGGAATGTATAAATCTAACTACTTGCTGACTTGAGACAGGCAGAGGCAGAAGCCGAGAGCCCAACTTTCCATACAATTCTGAAAATAACCCTCTCTACTACTGTCATTGCTCACCACATTTTTACGGTCATGGGTACCAGCTTGGTGCCAAACATCTTGGGCGTAGTTTCACTGCGCATTCGGGCGAACTGTTGACACAGAATATGCGGACCAGGTTCAGATCTGGGTCCTCGGTTTTGGTATAAGTTCGCTCTAATAAAGGAAAGCCGTTGTGGTTTACTCAGATTAATATCTCAATGCCTGGGGTGAATGCGGTAAAATACACTCAAGAGAAATAGTAATGCTACACGTTTTCAGTGGATAAATACATGGGGTATTGTTTGTGGTATTAGTTAGAGAAAATGAGCCTTCGAGTTTCCAAGAAATGCTAAATTAATGAATTCAACAAAATATTGTTTGAAATGATTACCCATTAGCGAAAAGCGTATCCCTGTAAGGATAACATCAGTATCAACTTACGTTAACGTCAGTTACTTTTTACGTTTCCGGCGTTTCTAAACGTAAGGACCAATACTAGTCTTCGTTTTCTGCAAAAACAGATGTCTTCGGTATGATTCATCACAGCTCATTTTCATCAAGTGGAAACTTTTTCGGCAAAATAAGAATTTAGTGTTCTCATTATTATCAACCAAAGAAATCAAAATCTAAAAAAAAACCTTTGGTTAATGCACCATCATGACTGGGTCAAAATGTCTTGTCATTTGGAAAGTAAATCATCCGGCGCATATAATTTCATAGGCACCTTTGTTCTAGAAATTGTGCACTAACAGCCATTATTATAAAAAAAAGACACAACATGTGACGCCACAAACCAGATGTAAAATATGCTGAGAAAATAAAACACAAATTGAAGTCATGAGATATATGTAGCCTTATTTATAAAAATCAATGGCATGATTTTATTAAGGAAACCTAAAATTCCATATTTTTATGTAGCGTTTTTAATTCTCTTGAGTGTATTTACTATAACATACTTCGTAAGTACTGTTTTCACACCAATAAAACACAGGATTTAAGTCAGTTACACTCTGTACTTCGGTAAGCTGACATAGTTTAGTTCTCTGTGCTGGAAATCTGAGAACTGCGACAAAGTATCCCAAGCGGACGCAATTACTGTGATGCATCACGGGGGCTATTAAAAGACCTTCATTCAAATTTGATGATAGTTGTGTTAAACTTTCAGATGTGTCCAAATGCATCGAGATAGATGTAGTGAACATACTTAAAACTGCGATTATGATAAACCTACCAAGCGACCATTAAAGATCAATTACATGAAAAGTTGGTACTTACTGGACTCACAAAAGATGTTTTCAAAGTGGTTTTAAAATATGAAACCTTAACAATATTGACCCTTGCGTGTTTCAAACTTAATGGGTATTTGTGGTCTTGATTCTTTTAAATATGAAATCGTAATAAGGGTGTGCCTCGCATGCCTCAAACTTAATGGGCGCTTTAGGTCTTGACCCTTGTCTGATGACACTGCTTAATCACCATATTTGCATCTATGACAGACATCTGATGCAGCTTCAAGGCATTCGTATTTCGATATAAATAAACTCAGCAAAAAAAGAGACATGTCGATTTTGTTTTGTTATTTTTTTCTCTTTTTTTGGTCATTTCTTAGGTTTTGAGAAATCAGACATATGATATAGTTGACGCACACAGACCTGTCCCTTTGACCCCTAATTTGAATAAATTTGTAGGTTCAGTTGATTTCGCAGATAGGGATGCGAGTAATATAGTATAATCTTAAGCCATCCTTTAAAGATGTGTTTGTTGACGCAACTGACCTGTCCCTTTGACCCCTAATTTTAACATATTTGTAGGTTCAGTTGATTTCACAGATAGGGATGCGAGAAATTTAATACAATCTTAAGCCATCCTTTAAAGATGTGTTTGTTGTACTCAGTGAATGGATGGATGACTTGCGATTCTCGTCCTTTTAACAGTGTTTCATTTATATCAGGAATATGGGAGGGTGATAATGATGCCTACCATGACCCTTCTCCTGTGCTTAAATGAAGACCATATGAGCAGGATTGGTAGGTTGGAAGTTTTATTTTGCAAATAGTGTAACTCGGTATCACACTAGTTCTTAAAAGCGGCCAGGTCAGGGTCAACACTATTTGCCATCTTGTCTCCGTCTCAGCAGTAACCCCGGTCGAAATATAAATGTGACGATAAAAATTTCAATGAAAAAATCTGACAGAAAAGGCCAAAATGGTACAAATAAACAATCGTATAAAGTACAATCTCATAAATCATTTTTTTACTCTTTTCCATGTAGGTCTCATTTTACTCGGGACACAATTTGTTTTATTTTTTTATGGCTACAACTGTTCTGCTTTAAAAGATACAAAACCTTAGAAAACGGACGTTTCTCTTTTGTGTCAGTATATTTGTCCTCATACACTGAAATAAACCTTGTGAACGATTCAGGGTCTCATGGTCCTCTTATAGGGCTGGGAGAATCATGGAGGTGAAAGCGTCTTATTTCCTCCAAAATTGAATACAAATAAACAATCGTATAAAGTACAATCTCATAAATCACTTGTTTATTTGTATTCAATTTTGTAGCTTATTTACCGAAATGAGGTATTAATTATTTATTTAAGTTTTCACTCTACGGCGTTGTGATATCGCATATACGGTGAAATTTGTCTTGAAAATAACTTGTTTAAATTTAAGGTTGACAATTTTGAATGATACCACATCAGTCAGGATTTTGGAATGATATTTGCAAGAGGACAGCAAGTACAGAACCTTTATGTATAGATTATCAGAACTCAAGATTTCATAACAGAGACAAAGAAACTCAGAGAAACATAAGTAAATACCCCACCCATCTAAATATGCCTTGCAAAATGGGGAATTTTTTTAGGCTTTTGCGGTTAAAAGAAAAGTATGGTTAGGTCACATTGTAACATAATATACGTGACGCTGTCGGGTTACATCTATGCTAGTACAAGTAAAAGTACTTATAGCAATCTTTCACGCTTCAGTGAGCAAGGATTAATTTACTTGAAACATTATTATACAGGCAGTGCTTTTATAAACCTGCTTACACACAGGACTTGTTCACAATATTTTATCACATACCATTTCTTGTATCACTTCTGACTAGCATACTTTTGACATATTAAAGGTTCAAGAAATTGCAAAAGAACAGTTTGTCTACGATAATAATAATAATAATAATAATAATAAAATACCCACTCACTATTGGCTTTTGGAATAGGTTAATTCTTCATAAACATACGAAAATCGCTTATATTCTATACCAATTATTACGATCTGATGACGACGCAAATTATAAATGGATTTCCAATATTAAAAAGATTTGTGCAGATGTTGGCCGTTATGACATATGGATAAAACAAAACGAAGTAAATGTTTACTCAACAAAATGCTTATAAAACAAATTTTGTATGACCCGTTCTTGCGGAGTTGGAGATCAAACTTAAATAATTCCTCGAAGGGAAAAAATTATGGAATTTTTAAAGATACCATTGAATAAGAAACTTATTTTAAACTGCTTCCTAAAAATCTCTACATTAAAATGGTGCGTTTTAGAACAGAAAATCCTAAAATGCCAATTGAAACCGGTCGATGGTATAATATTGCAATTGTTGAAAGAAAATGTAATCTCTGCGATAAAAGTACTTTGGGCGACGAATTTCATTATTTGTTGGAATGTTCTTACTTCAGACGCGACGGGGGACGACTAAAACCCTTCTTGTACTATCATATACCCGATATACTGAAATATCAAAACCTGCTTTCAGTAAAAGACGAAACTTGCCTTGTTAATTTAAGCAAATTCATTGGCAAAATTATTAAGCAATTTTCTAACTAACTACCCGCCACCGTCTCTCTCTCTATTTCTATTTCTCTCTCTCGCTTTCTCTCTCTCTGAATATATGAATATATAGCCTGTTCAGCTTTCCTTTAATTAAAAGAATCCCAAGGATGCTATTTTTTGTTTGTACGGACAGAAAAAAAAACGGATTAGACTTTGCTGCTGCGCAGTCTGATCTGGGCCATCACTCTCTTAATATGTTTTGAAGTGCACTCATTTCCACGGAACCCCGGAAGGGACACGAGCAATTTTTTTAATAACTCGTGGTCACGACTTATTAAGTCGTTCCCACGACTTACTAAGTCGTGGCCACGACTTATTATGTCGTTCCCAAGACGTACTAAGTCGTGGTAACGAGTTATTATGTCGTTCCCACGACGTACTCAGTCGTGGCCACGACTTATTATGTCGTTCCCACGACTAAGTAAGTCGTGGTCACGAGTTAATACTGCCCTCCTATTGGCCAAATTAACTCGTGGCAACGAGTAAATAAATCACTCTGATTGGATCAATCGGGTCTGGTGTACTGTTGATAAAATCCTTTACCATGTTTTCAGATTAATCTGAATAATATGGTGTAACTAAAAACAGAAATACCAGAGTACTTGCATATTATGCGGACTTGAAAGTGATGCGGACCTGGGTTCCGTCCGTTTCACACGCGAAACAGCGTCTACTGATATTATCTAGCGGAGACACGTCTATAAATAAGGACGGATTTTGAGGATATCTATTATACTCCTGAGCAACAGATGTTGCGAATATCCATTAGAACTTCGTCAACAAGGCAGCTCTAGTGAGGGATCACGACCTGTTTTTTTTTCCTGAGAATTAAGAAACATTATCCCAAAAGTGTCCCGAACTATCCAACATATTTGGACCCCTGCTTTAGCAACTGCATATTGGAATAATATTCAAGCCATAATTTCTATAAAATACACTTTTAAAAAATTCCGTAGATTTTACGGTAGAATATTTGGCAACCAGCTGCCAGTCCTTTTCCCGTTATTTTTACGGGCGCCCGTAAAAATTGGCGGAATCATCACGCAGAATAGGGTAAAATAAGAGAGGTGTTGGTTTGGTCATATCGCCCTTCAACACTATAACGGTCAGTTAGCATAACTCTACCATATCGAGACTTCAAACAAATTTTCAACAGGCAGACGCCCGTAAAAATAACGGGAAATGGTCTGGCAGCTGGTTGCCAACATGCCAGGTATTCTACCGTAAAATCTACGGAAATGTTTTACAGTGTAAAAAGATAGGCAATGATGGATGGATGGCTGGCTGGATGGACGACTTGCAATTTTATGTCCTTTTCAACAGTATTTCAGTCAGATCAGGACGATGGGCGGGTGATGATGAATGGCTGTATGCAACAGAACTCCGTTTACAACTTTACGGTAGGAAAGATTCTCGCCTCAAGCAGGGCTCGATATCGGATCTGCTAGATCAATAGGCCAGCACTTTACCCACTGAGCTACCGGAGCTCCTATACGCAATGATCAGAAATTGATACAGTCAAAGTATTCTTGACAGCCCATACAGTTTTAAACTTGACACAATTAAATGGCAGTAACCATGCGGCTACCTCCACCCGGAAGCTCGGCGGGTTAAGCGCTAGCCTGCTGATCTAGCTGCCCCGGGCTCGAGACCAACTGTAGGCGGGGTTCCATTGCACACAGTCTTTTGTTATCAATCTGTCAATCTCACAGACGGTGAGACAAAGAACGGACGGCATTTAGTGATACTACTAGACCGTCTCCATGTCGATCCTTTTCTGGCACTTGCGGACCTGATCAAACCTGCGCAAAATATGATTGATAAGCAGTCAATAGAAAATAACATTCAACCATTCATGACCTTTTCTAAAGTGCTTCCGGAGCAAAATCAATTACTAAGATTTCTACGCCCATGGGCGTAGACAATAGAATATATCGTTTCAATTTAAGACAGAAACTGGTGGAATATTCGCACATGTGAAGCTGCGATTTAAGTTTATAATGACGGACGGATGCTTTATACCGTGTCTGTCCCAAGTATTCCAACAACGCAATCCTTCAGCAGTAGAGTCTTAAACATAAGCCAAAATTTTAAGCAAAGTGTTAAAAAAATAATTGCAGATATTGCATGCATCGACCCGACATGTCCGCATAGACAAGCTGATTAAGGCCACTTTTTGCCAAAATATTGATGTTGGAGTAACCGGGGTAGCTACGCCATAAAAACTGGCAGAGCACAACAGCTTAGCACTGTTGCAGAACTGATCAGACAGTCCCGGAAGAGCATTCTGATCAGAATCTATGATGCTAGCCTAGATTGTAGCGTCCTATTATCATGCGACAAAATGAAAGATTTTTAAAATTCCTTTCAGCGTGGCACAGTCTACCGTCAGAAATAGCAGATTATTGACTCCTTGATAGAGCTGTTCGGTCAATCTCTGCCATGTCAGCTCAGGCATCAGTGTCCAAATATTCGAGGTAAATACTTAACACTGTACGACCACTTTTAAACATCAGACCACTTTGCCCGGGAGCAGCTCAACGAGGTCGAAAGGTCAGTCTGCATAAACCGTCTGACAACCCAAGACAGTCCCGTGTCAAAATAATAATACTTGAAGCAGTAGTTAAATATCGCAGATGGCAACCTTGCCACTTATTTAGGACAAAGACACCACAGAAATTTAGTGAAACTGTATGGTGGAGTCAGTCGATAAACACTGGAGACCCCGATCATACTGCTCCCGTAGAAGAGCAGCATGACGAGGATGTGCACTGCCTGCTCAGCTATTAGCGTGAGCTGATGCAAAGTTTGAAAAAATCAAGAGCAAGACTCAGCCAGTTAGCCAACACTGCAGAGTCCGATCAGACTGCTCCACTTGGCCAGTCCACCTAGGGGTTCACAGATTAGCGCCTTAACAGCGACATACGAAGTCTGGTAAGGGATTTTATCAATATTAAAACAGGGCCAATCAAAGCACTTTATTAACTCGTGGCCACGAGTTAATTTGACCAATTGGAGGGCAGTATTAATACTACAGTAACTGCTCGTAATCGCATGGCTGTTCTTTCATGCATGTAAAAATGGAATCTTCTCCGAAACCGCTAGGCCTAGGGCTTTGATATTTGGTATGAAGCATTGTCTAGTCGTCCTCTACCAAGTTTGTTCACCGAAATGGCTCTGGGGCAGGGGGTCTTGGGTTCGTAACTAAAAAAAAAAAAAATCTTCTTCTCCAGAACTGCTTGGCTCAGATGCTTGAAATTTGGTATGTAGCATTGCCTAGTGGTCCTCTACCAATTTTGTTCAAATGGTGGCCCCAGGGTCCAAAATGGCTCTGGAACAGCGGGTCTTGGGTTTGAAACTTACACATACTTAAAAATCTTCTTCACCAGAACTACTTGGCTCAGATGCTTGAAATTTGATATGAAACATTGCCTAGTGGTCCTCTACCAAGTTTGTTCAAATGGTGGACCCAGGGTCCAAAATGGCCCTGGGGTAGGGGTTCTTGTGTTTGAAACTAAAAAATACCTAAAATTCTTCTACTCCAGAACTCCTTGGTTCAGATGCTTTAAATTTGGTATGTAACATTGCCTAGTGGTCCTCTACCAAGTTTGTTCAAATGGTGGCCCCAGGATCCAAAATTACCCCTGGGCCAGGGAGTCTTGGGTTCGAAACTAAAAAATACATAAAAATCTTCTGCTCCAAAACTGATTGGTTCAGATGCTTTAAATTTTGTATGTACCATTGCCTAGTGGTCCTCTACCAAGTTTGTTCAAATGGTGGCCCCAGGGTCCAAAATGGCCTCCGGGCAGGGAGTCCCCGGTTTGAAACATAGAAATACGTCAAAAAAAAAATAAAAATTATTGTTCTTCAGAACCGCAAGGCTCAGATGCTTGAAATTAGATATGTAGCATTGCCTCGTGGCTCTTTGTACAAATGGCCCCGCGACAGGGAGTTCTAGGTTTGGACCATAGAAATATATAGAAAAATCTTTAAAAAATCTTCTTCTTCAGAACCACTTGGCTCAGATGCTTGAAATTTGGTATGTAGCTTTGCCTAGTAGTCTTTTACCAAGTTTGTTCAAATGATGACCCAGGGTCTAAAAGGCCCCGCCTCAGGGGTTCCTGGGCTTGAACCATAGAACTACATAGAAAAATATTCAAAAATCTTTTTCAGAACCACTTGGCTCAGATGCTTGAAAATTGGTATGATGCATTGCCTTGTGTTCCTTTATCAAGTTTGTTCAAATGATGGCCCCAGGGTCAAAAATGGCCCTGCGGCAGGGAGTCCTGAGTTTGAGCCAAGGAAATACATAGGAAACTATTAGAAAATCTTCTTCTTCAGAACCACTTGTCTCAGATGCTTGAAATTTGGTATGATGCATTGCCTGGTAGACTCCTTCAAAGTTTGTATAGATGGTGGCCCTGGGATCCAGAATGGCCCTGGGGCAGGGTGTCTTGGGTTCGAAATTAAAATGTACTTAAAATCCTTTTTCTCCAGAACCCCTTAGTGCAGATGCATTAAATTTTTTATGATGCACTGCTTAGTGGTCCCTTACCAAGTGTGTTCAAATGATGGTGCCAGGGTCAAAAATGGCTCAGCCCTAGTGGGTCCTGGGTTTGAACCATAGAAATACATAGAAAAATATTCAGAAATTTTCTTCTTCAGAACCACTTGGCTCAGAGGCTTGAAATTTAGCTTTTAGAATTGCCTAGTGGTCCTTTACCAAGATTATTCAAATAATTGTCCCAGGGTCCAAAATGGCCCTGCCCCAGGGGATCCAGGGTTTGAACCATAGCAATACATATAAAAACATTTAAAAATTTCCTTCTTCAGAAACATTTGGAAATGGTTGCAAACTATCACGTTTGTTCAAATTATGACCCTAGTTTGAACTTTAACCTTTTTGCTCAGGTGAGCGATTCAGGGCCCTTTGGCACTCTTGTTCGTCTCGGTGTATCCTGGCAAATCTGAGACGAGAAGCTAAACATTGCAACTTTATATGTTTCATATAAGCTGCCTACTACATAAACATAATACGTAAACATAAGAAGACCCGTAAACATACATAATACATATTGTTATATACAGAAACTGCACATAAACGACTACAAAAACGTAAACACACAAAATACCAAAAAATATTCTACTTTTTAGCTCACTGGAGCCGAAGGCCCCGGGGGAGCTTATAGGATAGGAAGTTGTCCGTCGTCTTCTTTCGTTGTCGTCTGTCGTCAACACTCTCAAACAACATCTCCTCTGAAGATAGTCCCGCATGTGCCCAAATTTCATCTGTAGCATTCTTTGGCTGGACGATTATAAGTCTGTATTTTTTTAAATGAAAATCGGCTCCTTAGTTTGGTTGCTATGGCAACTTGAATTTCCCATAGATTTATAATGGGGAAAATTGAAAACTGGCACTTTCTGCCAAATCATTGCAGATATTTTGATAAAACTTTTATAGAAATGTTCCTTGAGAAATCTTCTGTCAGCTTTATGTTCTTTTGCCCACTGCTCTTTTAACTGGTTGCCATGGAAATGCAAAATCTGAAAAAAAAACTTAAGAAATTATCTCCTTCGATGCCACTGGGCCAGTTGGGTCAAAATTTCATATGTAGCACCCTTGGGCTTGGGGATTAAAAGTTTGTGTTTTTATGAAAATCAGATCTTTAATTTGGTTGCTATGGCAACTTGAGTTACCATTGACTTACAATAGGGAAAATTAAAAAATGGCATTTACTGCTAAGCCTTTGCAAATATTTTGACAAAACTTTTATAGAAACGTTTCTTAAGTAGTCTTCTTTTTTGTCCCATGGCTATTTTTTATTGGTTCCAATGAAAAGCAAAATGCAAAAAAAAATGTATGCTTTCAAAATGTCGTCTCAGAAACCAAAAGCTCTGACGCTGAGACTTTACGGATATATTGCACACATAAGTCATTACAGATTTTGTGTGTTTTAATGAAAATTAGCTCTAATTCAGCTGCTATGGCAACTAAGTGTTTCCATAGACTTTTAATGGGCCAAATTGAAAACTGGCATCTACTGCCAAGGCATTGCTGATATTTACACACAACTTTTATGGGAAATGTTCATTGAATGGATGGATGGATGGATGGATGGATGACTTGCGATTTTACCTCCATTTCAACAGTATTTCAGTCATATCAGGACGATAGAACGGCGATACTGAAAGGCTGTATGCAATGGAAGTAAAAAGTATGCAAAGACCAGGAACTGAAACAATCAAAATCCAAATCCAGCCCTCAAACCATAGTTGGAAACAACTAAGATTACAAATAATCAAGATACAGAGAACATATGGCCAACCGAGTGAGCAGCTTGTTCCCAAAAGGTGGCCACTCAGCAACCCAAACCGAACCAAAAATAATAATAACATACATAAGGTAAAACATCACAGAAACTCTGACACCAAAAACAGGCAACAAAGAACCACAACAGAACTACCGCCTTGGAACGGTCAGTAATGAATTACTTGGGGGCTTAAATCGATTTTACAGGCCCAACCTCACCCTCAGTTTCTGAAGTGGTACAAAACATTTAGTTGGTTGTTCGGTTCGCATGATAACTCTCTAACTCGTCAATGAATCATCACGGTAAACACATAAATCTAATTTCAACACCATGAAGAAGCAAAGACGAGGACTCAACAGATACAACGGGCCGTCTGACAGGTGGAGATCCCTGTCCTGCCAAACAACCCCACTGGAAATCTGAAGCAAAAGAAGGTCACCAGTTGAGCCCCGGTGGACCAAGCAACAGACAAAAAGGCTCCGGTCCCAACCAACTAAAATATATAGCTTTAGGTCGGGGCCATCATAGAGTCTGACGACCGATCCCCCGGTGTGCAATTAAAGAGTGCAGCAAAGCTATCAACCGTGATTGGGTTAATCACTAAGCATGCAGACTGTCGCATAACATTTAAATTATAGCCAATACGTTTGTGACGTATTATTATTTTTCGGAATTGATCAGAAAAATCAGTCCTACCCTTAATCTTTTTGAATTTGTATACTAAGTCACCATAAAATTCTGGTTCCGATAGGCCTTGGTGTAAAAGAAATTTTAATCCGACATCAAATTTTGAAACCAATTCATGGTGTCTGCGATAGAATTTAGAAAAAGCCTTTCTAAGCTTATGATACCGATAGCCCTGTTGAAGAAGTTTAGCAGTTAAACATTTATTACGAGCATTAAAGTCATCTACATGACTACACACTCTAGCAAATCTTATAAGTTGAGAAATATACACTCCATAAGAGGGACGACGTGGAACGTCACCATCCAAAAATGGAAAATTAACTATATCAAAGTCAAAGTCATCACGTTTATCATAAATTTTAGAAGATACAAAACCGTTAGAAATAGATAGATGTAAATCCAAAAAGGGGGCCTCGGTATCTAAAGTATTAGCTTTATTCAATTTAAGTTCAGGTGGGTAAATTTGGTTAACCATGCTTTCAAAATAAGGATTATCAATATTCAGAAGATCGTCTAAATATCTAGAGGTTGAGTTAAATGCCTCAATGATATCAGCTTGATTATCAACAGAAAGAGAAGTCATGAAATCTCTTTCATAACAAAATAAAAACAAATCGGCCACAAGAGGAGCACAATTTGTACCCATCGGAATACCAACAATTTGTCTGTATAACTTATTACCAAATCTGATGTAAATATTATCTAAGAGATATGATAAGGCGTCACATACATTCTGACATGACCAAAGACTATATCCTCTATATATTTTACGGTCAGTAGAAGTGAAAAACGCTTTCTTATCGTTACAGGCAATATAAAGGGTATCTTCATTTTTGGAGAACTTTTTGAAGGCCCTCTCAATCAAATCAACAAGTTTTTCCTTTATTAAATTATGGGGTAATGTGGTATAAAGAGTAGAAAAATCATAAGTGGACAAACTAGTCGCACGGAACCCTCTTGACTTCAGTTTACCAAGTACCTCACCAGAATTTTTTATAGACCAAAACATATTTTTCCCTGACCTCTCATACACTGTCTCATAGTACCAAATGACACGAGATTTCACAGCAGTGAGGCAAGAAGTTAATAATTTAGATAATTCTGTAGTAGTACAAGAGCTAGAGTTGGCAATGAATCTAGCTTTATACGGTTTTTTATGAAGCTTAGGTAACCAATACATCGTAGGAAGTTTGTCTTGGCGTTCCTTAACGTTAACAGCAAATTTTAAAGGCAAATTATTTGAGTGGCTATTAACGACAGTCTTCTCATCTGTAAAAGTCTCTTCGTAGGCCGTGGTGCCGTTAAGTTCCTGCTTCAAAGTGTTAATATAGTGCATCCGACAAACATCAACAATGTTGTTTGCGGCCTTGTCAGCAGGAACCAAAACATACTTCCTATGAAAATCCTGGATACCCTGCTTCAAATATCTAAAGGAAGATTTAGGCTTAGGAGGTAAAAGATTAGTATTGTGTGAATAAAACTTTATACGTTTATCCACAATATTAAAGATACTTAGTTTCCATTTCTTTAAAGCGTTACTTTCAACACCCTCTCGTTTACACCAACGATTACCAAAATCATTTAATGCAGATGCAATTTCTTCCCTACATCTGTTGAAATCGATATGGGAAGGGAATCTATACTTAGGACCCTTAGAAACAATGTTACGAATTCTAGAATCCGGGATGATCTTCAAATTTCCAGTCACAACATGACCTGCTGATGGGTAAATAAATTTGAAATCTTTACAATCTCATGAATCAGGAGTATTAGCATCGATGTCAAGATCAGACACAAGTTTATTGAAATTAAATATGATACTTCTAATCGGTTTGTTATACTTATAACAAATAATAGGTGGTTCAGAATTTTGGAAATAATCAGGTATGGAAGATGTAACAGATTTATCCTGAAATATACTAGGTAAATCTATAAAGTCAATACCTTTGTTAATGAAAGGGATTTTAATGAAATTTCTTTTATGATTGATTTCAGAATCAATTAGTGGACGGAGAGCGTGTTGAGTATAACATCTAGTTAGAAGTGCCGCTTCGTACATTTGGTGATTTCTATCGTAAAACCTATTAGCCTCTATATCCAATTTGCGTAAGACTGGAATGGGTAGGGAACTAAGAATTGAAAGCATAGCATGTCGGCCATGTTCCAATAATTTTGTTGATAAATCATTAAGAGAAGTGTTAGATTTTTTGGCAGCACATCTTTTACGTTTATCATTTCCTTTTTGTCTTATACCATGAGATCTGGATTTACGTTTTCGAATTTCTAAAAGAGAAAACACATCAAAATCTGGCATTTTAGAGATATTTCCCTCATGGTAGATGTTATCGTTAAAACCAAGTGGAGAAGCTGATTGCAATAATTTTATCCATTTTAATTCAGTTTCGAATCTATTTATGTTATTGAATCGAGCAGAAGAATTATGATCATATGATAACTTCTCAGATATTTGTACTGAAACATTATCAGGAGAATGACCAGTACGCTTAAAATGTTGGTATAGAAAAGTATCTATCTTTTTAGCCTTTAAAATCTTACGATAGTGCTCACCAAATCTAGTCTTCAGCTTACGACAAGTTTGTCCAACATATTGCATATTACAGTTCTGTGTGTTTCAAGTTAAAACATATATCAGATTCTCTGATTTTCAATCCAAATCAGAATCGTTAATTACTGAAAAAGTCCTACCATTCACAGAACCCCGTTTTCGGTTGGAACCCGGTGCGGCTCGAACCCGGTCCGCTAGATCAGTAGGCCAGCGCTTAACTCACTGAGCTACCGGAGCTCCCTAAATGTTCCTTGAGAAGTCCTCTATAAGCCACATGATTTTATGTCCACTGCTCATTTTTAGGTCACCTGAGCCGAAGGCTCAGGGATGAGCTTATAGGATGGGAGTCGAGCCGTCGTCCGTGCGTGCGTGGGTGGGTGGGTGGGTAGGTGCGTCAACACTTTCAAACATAAATATCTCAAAGACCAGTAGGCCGATCGAAATCAAATTTTATCTGAAGCATTATTAGGGTGGGAGAAAGGCTGCATTAGGTTTTGGTGCCGATCAGCTCAGAACTCTGGTTTCCATGGCAACAGATAGCCCCCATAGGGTTATAATGGGGGAAATGGCGTCATCACGTTTTTTCGACTGTTTTTGATTAGATCCGTATCATACTTGCAGGTAATGATGACATACACAAGAGCTTGGATGAGTTCGAAATTTGGCCGGATTCGAGCATAGACTACGGAGTTAGCTGCCCTTGAGCGTTTGAAAAAAAATCCCATAGGGTTATAATGGGGAAAATGGCGTCATCACGTTTTCTCAACTTTTTTTGCTTAGATCCTTATCATACTTGCAGATAATGATGACATACGTAAGAGCTTGGATGAGTTCGAAATTTGGCCGGATTCGAGCACAGACTACAGAGTTAGCTGCCCTTGAGCGTTTGAAAAAATCCCATAGTGTTATAATGGAGAAAACAACGTCATCACATATTTTTAGAAAAACTTTGTCATCGCTCTATTGCCTACATTTCTCAACAGTTTTTAAATTACTTCACACAAATGTAGGGCATGACAATATCTCGAGCAAGTTCGACTTTCAGGATGCTGCGCCCAAGGTCAAGGTCATTGTGGCTATTTTTAGAAAACTTTGTCAGTGCTCTAGCACCTACATTTCTCAGCAGATTTTAAAATAACTTCACAGAAATGTAGGGCATGACAATATTTCGAGCAAGTTTGACTTTCAGGTTGCTGCGCCCAAGGTCAAGGTCACTGTGGCTATTTTTAGAAAAACATTGTCATCGCTCTATTGCCTACATTTCTCAACAGATTTTAAAATAACTTCACACAAATGTAGGGCATGACAATATCTCGAGCAAGTTCGACTTTCAGGATGCTGTACCTAAGGTCAATGTCACTGTGGCTATTTTTAGAAAAACTTTGTCAGCGCTCTCGCACCTACATTTCTCAGCAGATTTTAAAATAACTCCACACAAATGTAGGGCATGACAATATTTCGAGCAAGTTTGACTTTCAGGGTGCTGCGCCCATGGTCAAGGTCACTGTGGCTATTTTTAGAAAAACTTTGTCATCGACCTAGCACCTTCATTTCTCCATGGATTTTGAAATAACTTGACACAAATGTAGGGTATGACAATATCTCAAGCAAGTTCGACTTTCAGGATGCTGTGCCCAAGGTAAAGGTCACTGTGGCTATTTTTAGAAAAACTTTGTCGTCGCCCTAGCACCTACATTTCTCAACGGATTTTAAAATAAATTCACACAAATGTAGGGCATGACAATATCTCGAGCAAGTTTGACTTTCAGGGTGCTGCAATCAAGGTTTTTGATTAGATCCTTATCATACTTGCAGATAATGATGACATACATAAGAGCTTGGATGAGTTCGAACTTTGGCCGGATTCGAGCACAGACTACGGAGTTAGCTGCCCTTGAGCATTTGAAAAAAATCCCATAGTCTTATAATGGAGAAAACAACGTCATCACATTTTCATTTTTCATCGGATCCTCTTCATACTTTTTCAGGTAATGAGGATATGCATAAAAGCTTGGATTAGTTAGCATTTCGGCTAGATACCACCACTGACTATGGAGTACCTGCCCTGAGCATCCAAAAAATCAATGTCGCCACTTTTTCTTAGTTTCTACTAATCCGATCCTTTTCAAACTTGCAGGTAATGAGGAAATGCATGATATCTTAAACAAGTTCAAATTTTGGCTAGATCAGGCCAACCACTACAAAGTTAGCTGCCCTTGACAGCTCTGTCTATTGTGCTCTTGATCGGATACTTTTTAAACTTGCATATATTAAATGAGGGCATACATAATGTTTTGGATGAGTTTAATTTTCAGCCTGATTGGACCACTGACTGTGGATGCCCTTGAGCATCTTAAATATCCCTATAGGTTTACAATGTCTCTCAGGTGAGCAATTGTTGCCCTTTGGGCTACTTGTTTTTTGTTGCCATGGAAACCAAACTGTAAAAATAAAACAATTACCATAACTTTTCTGCTCAGAAACCATATGCTCTATGAGGCAGATAGTTCATAGACATACTAATTATATTAGCCTTTACAGATTTTATGTTTTCCATCTTAGTGTTATGGAAAAAAAACAATAGGATTCATTGCTAAGCCATTGCAGATATTCTAACCTAACATTTTAAGAAATATTACTTGAGTGGTCTTCTATCAGCCCTATTTTTTCTGTTCACCGCTTATTTTAACCGGGTTCCATGGCAACCAAAAGGAAAAAATAGCGAATCATTCTCTTTAAGTTATCCATTTTTGGCCATGTCAATCAAAAAAAGGATAAAGTTATATGAGCCGCGACACGACAAAACCAACAAAGTGGATGTGCGCCCAGCGCAGACTAAGATCAGCCTGGGCGAATCAGAGTCTTTGCTGTCCGCTTGGAGGTAGTTTAGACCCTCAGTTGCCCTTTAAACGCTTAACAAAGAGCCTGGTCAGACTGGGCAGACGCCCAGGCTGATCTGAGTCTGCGCTGGGTGTAAAACCACTTTGTTGGTTTTCTCGTGTCGCGGCACATATATTGTGTCATCAACTCAACAGACTGTCAGACTGAAACTTTGTAGCAGTATATTTTGTATTAGCCTGTCCAAATGTGACAGCAACTTTGAGACCATACAAATGCGATAGTAATTTTGAGCCAGAAATCTGGTGAGCTTTGTGGCTCGTGGGTTGGTTGGTTATGTCCCCGTGACGATAGTCAGAAGACACTATGTTTTACTGAAAATTTGCGTATCCCTTTTTGATGAGGAACAAATACATATGATAAAAATACAGTTTTTCTAACTTATATATCGACTTAGGTGTTGATCGAACGCCGTGCGGCGGCTATAATTTAGGATGGTAGCCTCCGGCGTCCGGCGTCCGTTGACACTTTCAAAGTATTTCTCCTCTGAAACTACCAGGTCAATTTCAATTTAATTTCGTATGCAGCCTTCACGCAAAGGGGATATAAAGTTTATATATTTGGTTCAGTCATATGACCAAGATGGCCGCCATGGCCATATATTGTTAAAAAACTTTGAAAATTTTTCTCTACAGAACCACTAGACCTTGAAACTTAGTATGTAACGATTGGGACTCTAGTTCTACTAAGCTCACATTAATGATGACCCTGGGTTGACCCCGACCTATTTCATGTCAAGGTCAAAATTTATCCCTTAGGTTTTTCTATAGGAAAACCTGAAAATTGAATTTTTATGTTGCTATTGCGCTCTGTGATAAGGAAATGCAGTCGACTACAACTCCTATGAAGTCTAGAGGTCAAGGTCATTTTGTGACATTGGTCAAAGGTCACTCGTCTGTCGTCTTTCAACGTTTTCAAAGGACTTCTTCTCTGAAACTACTAGGCCGATTTCAATTGATGTCATATTTGGTCCAGGTCACATGGCCAAGATGGCCGACACGCCCTTATTTAGTGAAAAGCTTTAAACATGTTCTCGATTGCCTTGAAACTTGGTATGTAGCATTTCGGATTCTAGTACTATAAAGATAATATAAATCATGATCCTGGGCAGACTTTTGACCTATTTTAGAGCAACGTCAAAATTGGTCCCATATGCTTTTGAATGGGAAACACTGAAAAAGTGCATTTTCTGTTGGTATTAGACTCCAAGATGCAGACAACTTCAATCCCTATGAATTCAAGAGATCAATGTCTTTTAATGGCATATAAATTCTGTGTGGGATGTGAGAAAGAAAGACCAGGCATATATGTTCAGAAACTTTAATCGATCTCCTTCTCCAGAACCAATGGGCGGATTGCTTTGAAACTTGGTATATAGTATTTGGGAATCTAGTACTACAATGATTATATACATGTAAATGCTGTCCCTGAAGTGACCTTGCCCTTAAGAAAGTTTATATATTTGGCTCAGGTCACATGACCAAGATGGCCGCCATGCCCATACATTGTACAAAAGACTTTAAAAATCGTTCTCTCCAGAACCACTGAGCCAATCACCTTGAAACATGATACGTAGCATTTGGGACTGTAGTACAAGACTGACATGATGATGACCCTGGGATGATCATGACCTCTTACGACAAGGTCAAATTCGGCCCCTTAGGCTTTTGAATAGGTAAAGCCGTTTTTTTCTGCTGCTACTCTGCACTTTGCGATATGGAAATGCAGATTTCAGTTCGTATGAATTCAAGAGGTCAAGGTCATTAAGTTCATATCACATAACAGTCTCAGGGTTCGAGGGAGCGATCAGAACCTAATGTTCCTCTTGTTTT
Organism: Ctena decussata; assembly: GCA_963989385.1. Taxonomy (NCBI): domain Eukaryota; kingdom Metazoa; phylum Mollusca; class Bivalvia; order Lucinida; family Lucinidae; genus Ctena; species Ctena decussata. Next base: position 24,774,454 of record OZ022502.1, read on the forward strand.
GAAATATGATTAGGTCTAAAGTTGTAGATCTCTTGGTTAACGTTTGGGCTGGTTTCGTATAATGTCTAAAACCACCGCCGTATTACAAAAGGTGACAACTTTTGTCATTTCCTGTCTTCTTCCTGGGACAATGAAGCCCTTTCCGAAAAGGGTCGGCTTCTAAACGAAAGAATTTGCTCCCAGAGACGTAACCATTAGTATACAGGGATCCTTTTTGGTATACTGTCATTCTCGAGCCATATCTGAATAAGCAAAATACGAAATTTGCCAACTTTAAGACAAAGGATTTTCGAAGGGTTTTCATTTAACAAAACAACAACAAGAAAATGACATTTATTTGTCTTATACAATATCTATAAAAACCGTATCATAAACATTTACAAATTAGTACAACCACGATAAAATTGCTCTAACGCATGTCCGAACAGGGACGATGTTCAGTCTAAGGATCTTTGCAGTTTGTTCTTAGTTTAAACATATTATTTCATGAACATAACAAAGTACAACATTTCATAATTACAGGTTTGTTCTTGAGTCTTCCTCGCAACAACAGTGTATAGATAATGGGGAACATATACTGGGGAATCTACATAGACAAAAAGTACAGTTCCTGATCAGTTTGCGAGATACGCACGCTGACCATTGTCTTGACAATTTGAACATGCCGCAACAACATATTTTCTCGTAGCATAACCCGCTCCTCATAAAAACATGTTGCGGTTCCTCATTGAGGCCATCTATGTCAAATGGTGCTTATGAGGGACTGCAAAATAGGTCTGGACTGAAATTCTCCTTATTTTTTAACCATTTTAACCACTCATTAGATTCGTCCTGGTAAAGGGTTGATGAGGGGCTACTGTCAGAGAGTGGCTCCCCCCCCCTTCCCCAGTAGTTTTCCCCACGGAAAGATGATTATGATTTTCCATAGTTGATAGTAGAATTTCCCACCGGAAAAATGGCTATATATAGTAGAATTCCCCCCACCCCCACCCCCGGCGCAAATATCACTATATAGCCCATTTTTCCCGGGAAAATCTACTATACGTGTTTTTGCATAGCCGTTTTCCCCTCTAAAGTGGATTTTACCCCTGGTAATATCCAGGCCGCGTAACGCAATCGGTTGCGCATCTGACTCGAGAGCCAGAGTTCCAGGGTTTGATACCCGGTCCGGTCACATACTTTCGTTTCTCCTTCCGCTGAAGAAAGGTAGTTGTCAGTTAGTGGCGAAAGTAGGTGCACTGAGTACTGGTTAACCGCTTAGGAGGTCTAAGCCTGCCCCAAAAAGCGTAGTTAGGGTAATTGACCGTCCCTACATGACCATAGCTGTTTACCGTGGACGTAAAACAATAAAATAACAACAACAATCCATGGTAATAAGAGTTAAGGAAAACACGCTACATGGTGGAATTTGCCCCCTCGCCAATCATAACAGTGAGGAAACTGAAATGCGAGTAGCCGTCTGAATAATATCGCCGGATAACAGATGCTACAACCGCATGCGAGAGTCCATCAGTCTGTCTTATTTTTGTTCTGGTGAAACAGGAAGGCATTTTGTTTTTTCGTGCCAGGCCAAAAAAAAAATAAAAGGCTAGGAGTATGCGTGGTTGTGCACATAAATTTGTATAATTTTCTATTTGTACAAGAGTGCAACTGCGCGTGCGCACATGCAGGAGTCTTGGGCTCGACTCCCATCGGGGCACATGTCCGATTATTATTTTCAATATAATAAACCCCCTGCTGAATCAAACACGATTGAAAAAAAAAAAAAAAAAAAAAAAAAACATTTATCTTCCTGTATGCGTATATATGTGTATGAATACCTGCGATGGGAATAAGTCACAACCTCTTCTTTTCTTAAATTAGTATTACATGTACTGATTATTATATACTGAACAAAAAAAGAAACTTTACACTTAATTTATTCAAGGATATCTGCCAAAGTACATATCGTAAGAAAATAATTTTTATCTCTCATTAAGCTGCATTAAATTTCCGTTTGAAATAAGTAGACGCGTCTTTCGACCACCACAAATACCACCCCAGTCCATCAGTGAACCACCACCAAACCGATCTCTTTCGCGAACACAACAATCTGTATACCTTTCACCCTGCCTCCGATACACACGTATACGACCATCAGCCTGTGATAAACTGAACCGAGATTCGTAGGTAAAGAGTACATTATTCCAATCCACATGACGCCATCTCAGATGTTGACGACAATAAAGGCTTGCGATTCGATGACGTCGCAGAAGTATGGGTCCTTTATATGGGCGCCGTGCTCAAACTGACCTCCCGTTATTCCGCAGACGATTTCTAATGGTTTGACCCGAAACATGGAACCTTCTTGCAGTTTCAGTTGCTGGCGTGAATCGATGACGTGAGTGCGTTAACGCAATAAGTCTGTCCTCTCTCGGCGTCGTTGCCTTTGGTCGCCCTGACCTTTGCGCATCGGAAGTGGTTCCTGTCTGGTTATACCGTCGCAGTAGCTTATGAACAGTAGTCCGAGAACAGCCAATCAGCCTAGCCTGGCATTCGGTCCATGTATTTAGGTTCTGGCTTTTTGTATGGCAAGGTACATAGCCGGTACATTACTTTCACCAAGATGTTTTATTACTTGCCCATTCCTGAAATACATGGGCCTGGAGAAGTATCTTCTTGGGACCCAATATAAAGGTTCCCGCAGGAAGGTCAGCAAAGTTCAATTTCCCCTCTTTTACTAGGGACCAGTTGTCTGACCTCTGGCAGAAGTTCACAGACAGGTCATATTTATGTAATAGTTTACAAACAGGAGTTTTACAACTCTGGCATCAAATATCTAAATACTGCAGGTTTTGAAGCTGGTAATATAATGTGTATAGGTGTCCCAGAAATATCAGTTCGTATAAAATTTCCTTTTAAAAGGAAAGCTTGCACAGCTAAAACAGTGAAATTTTCATGAGTTGTTATTGAAGTGAACCCGATTGTTAGAGCACTTTCTGTTGCTTACTTTTATTTAGCAAAGTATTTATTTTCTAACTTCTTAAATGGTGGCATTATCCACGGGTGTAAGGTAAAAACAAGTGTAGAATTTATTTGAAAAAACAATTGAAGAAATATTAACACACACACACACACACACACACACACACACACACACAACAACAACAACAACAACAAAAACAGTTCTCCAACATTTTGGCCGGCCGTTAGTCATGTCTCAAGGAAAATAACTATATGGACCTATTTCAAGTCTTTTCTTTACGGCCCTTGAGTCACATTTAGTCTGAATCAAAATTTTAGGAAAGACTGTGTCAAACCCATGTCTATGGAATCTTGACACATCTGAACTTGGCATCAAAAGAAGAAATAAATTAATATTTACTGAAGTTTAATTTTTGGTTTAAGTGACATCAGTGGCAGTGACTGGAACAAAATTTTGACACTCTGAGAAGAAAATGCATGCTGTTATTGTTTGGAACAACAAAGCACGGAACCTACTGCGTTCGTATTTCCATGAACTCCCGACAAATGAAATTTATCTTTTAAATTTATGCTATGTTTTTACATAAATTTTGTTTACTCATTCGTGAACTTCTGACTAAGTTAACGCCAGGCAAAGGACGAAAAATAGTTATTAACCAACGTGTTTGGTAATGAAGTACTGCAGCCGTCACTATGACATGACGTATATCAAATGTTACGTCGGCCAATCATCTATTTGAATTATCCGTGACGTTGCTTACGCGTAAGATTGCATGAATTTGTGCTGTTCGTGGATGTATGAACATCGTCAGCCCAGTATAGGTTCATCTAAGGAAATCGTCGACGAGTGTAAATATTTCTCTGTACATTTGTATAGCTGAACTAAGAAGGCAACATTAAAGAGTGTTATAAAAGCAAGAAAAATGTCCACACACCCCAACCCGCACCTACTGCAAGCACAGTAAGCCCTTGTTCTACTATAATCCAAATCAGAAGGACGCCCCGGCACTGGAAGTTATACCCAGCATCATCGCACCAACCAACCAACCCCTCCATTGTCACAAAGCTGTCAATGAATCTCTAACAGTTTCACATTTTAACAATTCTGAATTTTCCCCCTTTTCTGTATCATAGTTCAAGCTATTCATAAACATGTTAATGGCCAAAAGGAAATTTATCAGATGCTAAAAATGTGTACATAATATATCGCTTTGTGCCATGGAAAGGCCTGTTGCAATGCGTAAGCGTGAAGTACTCACCAACATTACCGACTTTTACATACATAACACGGTCAGTTCTACATATAAGCAAGCCACACACATAGATAGATGGAATAAATGTTTTTCAGTTAATGTGATAAGGGAAGAAAATCGTCAAAAGCGCTTGTTTCTAAATCTAAACAATAAATTTGAACTCTGCTCTTTCAGTTTTTACAGATACACAGATCAGCCCACTCCGGCATAAGCGCAGTCTTATCGGTCTATCCTCAGCATAAAAGATGTCTTCATCATGGATCATCATGAAGAATATATATGCCGAGAAAAGACTGATCAGATCCCATGAATGCACCGGCGCTGGACAGTGTGCCGGCTTCTCTGACCAGTCAGATTTTGCGATGCCCTAAGGCCTATTTTTCGCGACGCCGCTGCATGATTTTTGGAAAAGCTAATGCTTTGCGCTATTACTATATATAAACACTGTTTCTTACACAAGTTTTGGTATATTTCTTCGGATGCAAAGCCAAATACTTTGCATTACATTCAGAGTTTCATTTTTAATGCAATCAGTTTATAAAAAGCAAAAGAAATGTGGCCAAGTTCAAGGCACTTGTAAAAGAAAAACGTGCTTTTTAACGGAAATATTAAAAAAGTACATGTACTATCAAATATAGAATAAAGTGTTCATCTGTTATTTTTAGCAGATGAGGTAAATCGGATACGGATAAAAATAGACAAAATCGGACGAGGTCTTTGTTTGTTATTTCTGTGAAGAAAATAATGAAGAAATGCAGTCTCAAACAGGAACGAGCTTTCCAATCTCTTTGGCTTAATATTGCGGCCCTAAAAAAGTTTAGAACGAATCGTTGCAGTACACACTCTCCAGGTATTTTCCGACTAAGTGTGACGTATCGTTTCTTCCGAAAATAACCCGGTATCACTAAACCACTTGAATACTGGCTTGCCACCGAGACGGCAAGCCACAAAAATAAATCCCGTAAACATTTAAAAAATTGGGACTTTAAGCATTCTCACAATTATTTTCATCAAAGTTTATACATCTTAAGGCATCAGTCTTATCAGGGTCTACATCCAAAAGCAGCAGTCTTATCAGGATCTACAACCTTTAAGAGCAGTCTTATCAAGGTCTCCAGCCTAAAGGAGCTGTCTCATCAGGGTCTACATCCTTAAGGAGAAGTGTTATAAGGGTCTACATCCTTAAGGGGCAGTCTTACTGGGTCAGGGTCTACGTCTTTAAAGAGCAGTCTTATCAGGTCACGTCCTAAATCCTTTGGGAGCAGTCTTATCAGGTCAAGGTCTACATCCTTAAGGAGAGTCTTATCAGGCCAGGGTCTGTATCCTTAAGGAGCAGTCTTATCATGTCAGGGTCTACATCCGTAAGGAGCTATCTTATCAGGGTCTCCAGCCTCAAGGAGCAGTCTTATCAGATCAGGGTCTACATCCTAAAGGAGAAGTCTTATCTGGGTCTACATCCTTAACGAGCAGTCTTATTAGTTATACTGCCTGAAGGAGCTGTCTAATTCTATGTTCTAAAGGATCTCTCTGGTCGGAGTCTTCATCCTAAAGGAGCAGTCCTATCTGGGTCTTCTGCTTTAAAAAGTTGTTTATTTAGGTGTACAACTTTAAGTAGTTGTCATATTCGAGCCTACATCTTTAAGGAGCAGTCTTATAAGGGGCTACATTCTAAAGGAGCAGTCTTATCAGGGTCTACGTCTTAAAGGAGCAGTCGTATCAGGATCCACTTTGTTTTCCAATGCAGAAATGCATAGACAGAAATGCAAAAATGTAGACCCTGCAGTGTGATCTGGGCTGACACTGTTTTTGTAAAGAATCAGAACCTCGCTGATGTTCAGACCTTTGTGTGTAACTTTAATTTCAGAGATAAATCTCAGAATTGGACAAGAATTCTGTAACTGACCACCGGCAGACAAACATTGAATGGGGTCAACAGCAGAGATATAAATCTGATTTTCCACATGCCATTAGCATGGTTTCAAGGAGTTATAAATAAACACTTTCAGCTGTGCATACCGTTAGTTTGAGCAAGTTCCCCAGTTCATTAAATCCAACATCTTTCGAAATGTAGTGATAGAGTATGATATGTACATTCATTTTCATGTATTCATTTATGATCTTGTTTTATTTAATGGACTGATACCAGTCTACCAAACAGCCTTGCAACGCGTGTAACGCTGGTTCCGGCGGCCATCATGCCAATAGCTTTATCACATGCATTTTGACGTTAGCGCGGCATTTCAACGATCTACGTGATTGACTTTATCTTTAATTTTCGATATGCAGACTAAATTGACTACAGAATGGCGTGTGTACATGTAGGGAATTACTAGCTGACCAAAACATGCATGTTTCATGATTTATCGGTGCTAAACATATTCGATAATCTGTCGTATGGTTATCTTGTAAGACGTATGACAATTAAAAGCAATTTAAAGTACGATAAGATACCCTTAATTTGTGGGGTAAAACTGCGTTAAAAATTAAAGTTTCTTTTTGTTCAGTATAATTAACATGGTTGCTAATTTTGCGTATTAGGTACAAATCGCATAAATCGTATTTATCACCTCCCTTGAAGAAGATAACTTCTAATCTGATTCCGTAAAAGGCCTTCCGTTTCGTTCCGTTCCATAAAATACAAATAGCTGTACCGAATTCTCTAACAGCCCATTTTCCGGTGGGGGAAAAGGACTACAGGGGGTGGGGGGGGGGGTGGCTCTATGAGGTCCGGATAATTCACTATATAGTCGTCCTTCCCATAGCAATTTTTCCGGGGGGAAACTATTCTCTGACAGCTACAACACAATACTATATGTGTGCCTTTATTAGGACAACCATGATCACATGATTTGGAAATCACAAAATGGAAGTTTTATGTTAACTGGCCGCACTAGAAAATAACTTTGTATTGTTGAGGGGCTATCTGCCCAAAACGACACCTGCTCTGTTCTGTCCCACTCTGCTTGATAATTCCGCATTTTTAAGGGCGCACGTAAAAATAACGGTAAAAGGACTGGCAGCTGGTTGCCAGTTATTTTACCGTAAAATCTACGGATTTTTTGTACAGGGTCGATAGATGGATTCTTGCGACTTAACGTTCTTTTCAGAAGTATTTCACTCATATCAGGATGATGGGAGGGTAATAACGAAAGGCTGTGTGCAATGGAATTCTGTTTATATATATAGCCGCAGCTATTGGCAAACTACAGAGGTGGTCAGACATTATTTAACAGCTAGCAGCTTGGGTAAGAGTGTATGTAGATAGAGAGGGGTGGGGCGGGGCAGTTTGAAGAGGGTTTAAGGATGTCAGAGCATCTACATTGTAAAACAATTTCCGTAGATTTTACGGTAGAATACCTGGCAACCAGCGGCCAGATACGGACGTCCGTAAACTTTGGCAGGAGTCATCACGCAGAGAAGGGTAGAATAAGACAGGCATTGTTTTGGACATACATGTATAGCCCTTCAACAACATAAAGGTATTTTCGAGTGCAGTCAGACAAGATAATTCTACCACATCGTGATTTCAAGAAGTGTTCTTCAGGCAGACGCCCGTAAAAGTAAAGGGATATGGACTGGCAGCTGGTTGCCAGGTATTCTACCGTAAAATCTACGGATTTATTTTTTAAAGTGTATGTGCGTTTGTGCGAGCGTGTGTGTGTATATATCGTCATACATTCATCAGAAAGTCATATATTCGAGTTACACTGTGCAAATGAGAGCTCTTGCTGTAGCGGAAAGCGGGTCGTGTGTGTGTATGGGGGGGGGGCTTTGCTCACAGAACATACGAGTACGTCAATGCGCTTCAGCATATATTTTATGCAGATTGTCTCAGCTGTTTCAGATGATAGCTCCAAACTTGAGGCCTTTTCGTGGGTTGCACAAGCCACCGCAGCCTTAATCCATCTGAAACTAAGTTGCAGAGATATCGTATCTCTTGAATCAATGTTGAAAAAATACATCTTTCTGTATTCCAGTGAAACGCGGACTCTGGCAGCATAGATACAGAAAAAACTAAAGGCCCTTTAGATGAGATGCTACCCAATTTTATTGAACATCTCATACAGGGACCACGTAACTAAAGAGGAAGTTCGCAGATCCAAGCAGCCATTGAAAAATATTGAACAAAATATTAAGCTATTGAACAGGATCAAGAAATCGAATGCCACATCTCAAGGTCTTCGATGATTCCATAGGATACCATAGGATACAGTGAAAAAAACAGAGAGAAGAAGAAGAGGTAGACAGAACAAGAGGTGGGGAGACAATTTCAAAGAGCGAAGAGAGCTGCTTTGAAGTATACTGGAATGAAGCGAATTGATATAACTTCCCCTTCCTTTGATAGACAGGCCGCCGTGGTGATTGCTATCATCCAGCTAGGGTATGCGTCAGGACGAGTGTGCCCATTATTCCGAAACTTGCAAAAGCTCGATTGTCCGATGGTCCTCTAATCCAAGGGCAGGTTAGTCCTGATGCCATGTAGTTCGGGCCCACAATCCGAGGGCCCAGAGTCCGAGGCCCGATAGATTTAACTCAGTAAACTTACCTGCAAGCTGCGTTTCCAACATCAACTAAATCTGAAACCGCTGTGTCTGGTGTTGTCGTACCCAGGGACCTACCCAAAGGGAAAACTGGAATCAATTCTCGCCAAGCGTATTTTCATTACGGTTACATGTATTAAGTATACACTTCCACACTTTCGCCATGGCTCATGTCTAATGTACATTTCCGTGACGTCTCGTAAAAATGGACCTAAGGCCACACATGAAGCGCAAATACTCATACTAACCTGCTTGGCCGTTCAAACTGAGCTTTACTCTTTAGATTCGCAAGTTTGCATTATATTATACGTACAGCGAATACATTGACTGAAGTTAGGGACTTCCCTGTTCGCACACTTATTCTCACACACCGACAGGTACCTTTCTGCACTGCGACGTTCATTTATGCTGTCCAATTATGTATACAGCTCACGGTGTTCTTCAGGTAAGATGGGTGAATGAATGACTTCATTTTACGTCCTTTTCAACAGTATTTCAGCCATATCAGGACGATGGGCGGGTGATAATGGAAGGCTATGTACAATGGAACCCCGTTTACGATGGAAAGAACTACGCCTCCGGAAGGACTCGAACCCGCGTCCGCTAGAGCAGTAGGTCATCGCTTAAGTCACTTAGCTACCGGGGAACCTGCTTAATCCACTTAGCTACCTCGGAACCTACTTCAGCTAAGATTTTTTTCAGTGGGGCGTGGGGGTGGGGGGGATTAGAGAGATGGATGGGTGGATGACTTGCGATTTACGTCTTTCTTAACAGTATTGCAGTCATATGAGGACAATTTGTGGATCATACTGAAAGGCTGTGTGCAATGAAATTCTGTTTACGATTGAAAGATTGACACCTCCAGCAGGGCTAGAACCCGGAAACGTTAGATCAGCAGGCAACAGGCTCCTAAAAATTAGAGAGAAAAAGAGAGAGAGAATCACATTTTAGAAAGGCGCCGTGGTTGAATTGTTAGAGCGACGCGGTTGTGGTGCAGAGTGTCGCAAGTTCGAAACCGGGTTGTGCCAGCCGGCGACCGGAGAACCCTGTCAACCCAGCTATAAATGGGTACCTTTTCCGAATCAGGGAAAAATGAGGCAGCGAAAGGAGAATGATGGCCACCTCCTTTCATATGTTCCGTCCCAGATACAGTGGGCCTCTATCCCCCTCTGCCCGTATGGCCACGAGGAACTGTAAAACCTCTACATTTTACTTTATGGCTGGTTCCTGAAGTACATGTATCGAATGAATGTCCAGGTAACAACCCTTAAAGTTGATGTATTTTTACCAAACCTGATGTTAAGGTGGGTTTACAAGTTACAAAATGATGTATATCATGCAACATGTGTCACCGTGTAAACAACCGAAAACCATATCTCAAATGACTAAAATCTTTTGCATGCAACATGTCTAAGCATAGCCTTCTTTCGGCAAAATGGTTGCATGGCACGTGTCATGCAACATGTGTCATCGTGTAAACCCACCTTTACACCTCTACCTTCGGCCTCTCATAGACCAATTTGGTTGACCAAATACGCCGCGTCCCTCCATCTAACTCTCTGTCTCTCTCTGATCCCATCTGCTTATCTTTAAAATTTTTGACGGGGATGTTATACTGGAAAAAATCAAAGAAATAGCCTACAGGACTAGAAACGATGATTATAAAAAAACTTCATAAGATGGTCTTCGAAAAGCCATTGAGTTTACAAGAAAAAATGGAATTAAGCAATGATAGTATTCCAAACTTAATTATCAACACACACACGCGCACGCACGCATCGGGATCGGCCGTGTTCGGTTCAGTTCAATTCTCCTAACGACGATCCCCAAGTGGCTCAGCGGTACGTAACCATAGTTGCACGCACTTGGCACCGTGTGTCCGTCAAAGGGTCGGCCGTGTGGCTCGGTTTGCGAAGAGCTCGCACGGTGGGCAGGAGGTGGGATGAGTTCGATCCCGATCGGACCATGAGGTTTTCATTCTCTTTGGCATTGATGACCATTGTGGGTCCACACTAGGGTCATCGGTATAAAAAAGTGCTTGTTTCGTCGGTTCCACCGTGATTCCTTGCAGATTTGGGACGAATCTAATTTCGCAGGGTGGAAATGCGAACGGTCAGCCATGACGTTCTGTTGCTTGGTTGGCAGAGTGCTCGCATGGTATGCGAGATGCCCAGGCTTCGAGTCCCAATTAGGCAATGACGTTTTTCCTCTCCTGTGATGCAAACACATGCGTGTGCGCACGTACACACACGCACGCAAGCATATGATATACAAGCATACATACAGACACATACTTTCGAGATCATTTTAGGCAAAGGCCATATGTCCTTAACCTTCACACAGTAAAGGTAATTCTGAAACACTTATATTAAGTTTGATACTTATGCAGACATGCGTGTTCCATAAACTCACTAAACCCCACTTCTGTCCTGCACAAAACAGAACAAAACTTTATTTCCATCTCAGGTCATAATGCATGATAGATGAGACAACGTCCCAAAATATAGCTAGAATATTACTGCATTGCACTGCATGGCGCAGCATTTCACATGAAGATACATGTAGCTGTAAAAAAGAAGGGAAGAGGGGAAAGATGGGCAGACAGCCTTAGTTTAGGAGAGTTTTTTAACATAGTTATAGAACCGTCATCTACCAAATTACCATTGTACCCAAATATGACTGATACATCAAATTAGAATACGACGCCAGAACAAGGTTAACATGACGTCGCATCAGTGTCATTGGGACGTCATGACGCCACGCCTCGCCCGGGCGAAAGTCCATTTTGACGGCTTTGGCACAACTATAAAAACAATAGCTCACCGTGCACAAAACGAGGAATTAAAATTGAACCAACGTTGGTTCAGTGTCATAACGCTGAATCAACGTTGACTCAAAGTCGACTCAACGTTGCCTGTCTACTGGGTTGTTTATTAACTTTTCGTGTCCGCTCCATATCTCCGTAACTCCGTAAGATTTTCTTGAAACTAGGGTCAAATGTTTGCCTTATCGAGACGATGTGCAGAACTTATATTTCAACGATGCCCGACAAAGGTCAAGGTCATACTTAGAAGTCAAAGGTCAAAAGGTAATATTTCTCATCCACTCCATATCTCAAAAGAACCATAACCCTACTTTCAGTTTTGACGGAATTATGCCCCTTTGTATTTGTATTTTTCATATAGTAATTTCATATTAGCTTCGTGGCCGCACGATATCTCAAAAACTGTTTAAGATTTCTACATGAAAGTTTGTATAAATATAAAGCACCATCAGACGATGTGCAGAGAAAAAAAAATATAACCCTACTTTCAGTTCTGATGGAATTATGTCCCTTTGTATTTTTCGTAAAGTAATTTCATATGAGCTTCGTGTCCGCTCCATATCTCAAAAATCATTTAAGATTTCTTCATGAAAATTTGAATACGTATAAAGCACCAACAAACAATGTGCAGAGGAAAAAAATAACGGTTACCCGTCTTTCAGTTTTGACGGAATTATGTTCCTTTTTTTTTTTTTTTTTTTTTTTTTTTTTTTTTGTATAGTAATTTCATATAGGCTTCATGTCCGCTCCATATCTCGGAAACCGTTTAAGATTTCTTCATAAAAATTTGTATAAATATCAAGCACATTCAGGCAATGTGCAGAGAAAAAAGAACCATAACCCTACTTTCACTTTTAACAAAATTACGCCCCTTTGTATTTTTTGTATTGAAATTTTGTATATTGCCCCGCTCAGCGGAGCTCTTTCAATTTTTGTCAACTCATGATCATTTTAATGATTCCTCTAAGCTTCAAAGGTTAATACGGGAAAAACAGGCATTAACCAGATCGCTTCGAAGGCAGCAGGGTCATGTTAAATGCCTTTGATAGGTAAGTATAAAACAGGAAGGTGATGTTGGTTTGTTTTTCGTTTTTCGCTTTTCGTTTTTCGCTTTTCGTTTTTCGTTTTTCGCTTTTCATGTTTTGCTTTTCGTTTTTCGTTTTTCCACATTCAGCTCCTATATTAGCATTCGCACTGAAGCCGAATATCGAATTTTGAACTTCAAAATCCTATTTTGACATTCGAATTCAGCCGAGTATGGTATTTTGACACTCGAAATCCTATTTTGACATTCGCACAGAGGCCGAATCGAATTCTGACATTCGAAATCCTATTTTGACATTCGCTCTGAAGCCGAATATGGTTTTTTGACATTCGAAATCCTATTTTGATTTTCGAATTCAGACCGAACGTGGTATTTTGACATTTGAAATCCTATTTTGACATTCGCACTGAAGCCGAATATCGAATTTTGAATTTCGAAATCCTATTTTGACCTTCAAACTCTGGCCGAATATGGTATTTTGACATTAGAAATCCTATTTTTACATTCGCACTGAAGCCGAATATCAAAATACCGTATACGGCCTGAATTCGAATGTCAGGATAGGATTTCGAAGTTCAAAATTCGATATTCGGCTTCAGTGCGAATGTCAAAATAGGATTTCGAAAGTCAATATACCATATTTGGCCTGAATTCGAATGTCAAAATAGGATTTCGAATGTCAAAATCATAATAGGCCTGGATTCGAATGTCAGAATAGGATTTCGAAAGTCAAAATTCGATATTTGGCTTCAGTGCGAATGTCAAAATAGGATTTCGAAAGTCTTAATTCTAAAATCGGCTTCAGTGCGAATGTCAAATTAGGATTTCGAAGTTCAAAATTCGATATTCGGCTTCAGTGTGAATGTCAAAATAGGATTTCGAATGTCAAATTATTATATTCGGCCTGAATTCGAATGTCAAGATAGAATTTCGAAAGTCAAAATTCGATAGTCGGCTTCAGAGCGAATGTCAACCCAGGATTTTAAAATGTCAAGGTACCATATTCGGCCTGAGTTCGAATGTCAAAATATGATTTCGAATGTCAAAATTCGATACTCGGCTTCAGTGCGAATGTCAAAATAGGATTTTCGAATGAAAAAATACCATATTCGGCCTTGTTCGAATGTCAAAATATGATTTCGAATGTCAAAATTCGATATTCGGCGTCAGTGCGAATGTCAAAATAGAATTTCGAATGTCAAAATACCATATTCTGCATAAATTCGAATGTCAAAATAGGATATCGAATGTCAAAATACTATATACGACATAAGTTCGAATGTCAAAATAGAATATCGAATGTCAAAATTCGATATTCGGCTTAAGAGCGAATGTCAAATTGGGATAACGAATGTCAAAATACAATATTCGGCCAGAGTTCGAATGGCAAAGTAGGATTTCGAATGTCAATACTCGATATTCGGCTTCAGAGTGAATGTCAAAACAGGATTCCGAATATCAAAATACCATATTCGGCCTAAATTCAAATAACAAAATAGGATTTCTAAGTTCAAAATTCGATATTCGGCTTCTTCAGTGCGAATGTCAAAATAGAATTTCAAATGTCAAAATATCATAATAGGCCTGAATTCGAATGTCAAAATACGATTTCGAATGACAAACTGTCATATTCGGCCCGAATTCGAAAGTCAAAATACGATTTCGAATGTCAAACTTCGATATTCGGCTTCAGTGCGAATGTCAAGATACGATTTCGAATGTCAAAATACCATATTCGGCCTGAGTTCGAATGTCAAAATATGATTTCGAATGTCAAAATTCGATATTCGGCTTCAGTGCGAATGTCAAAATCGGATTTCGAATGTCAAAATTCTATATTCGGCCTGAGTTCGAATGCCAAAATAGGATTTCGATTATCAAAATTCGATATTCGGCTTCAGTGCGAATGTCAAAATTGGATTTCGAATATCAAAATACCATATTCGTCCTGAATTCGAATATCAAAATAGGACTTCGAATGTCAAAATTTGACATTCAGCTTCAGTGCGAATTATCAAAAGGGATTTAGAATGTCACGATATCATATTCGGCCTGAATTTGAATGTCAAAATCGGATTTTGAATGTCAAAATACCATATTCGGCTTCAGTGCGAATGTCGAAATAGGATTTCGAATGCCAAAATATCATTTTCGGCCTGAGTTTGAATGTCAAAATAGGATTTTAAATGTTAGAAATCGATATCAGGCCTCTGTGCGAATGTCAAAATAGGATTTCGAATGTCAAAATACCATATTCGGCCTGAAATCGAATGTCAAAATAGGATTTCGAATGTCCATAACCATATTCGGCCTGAGTTTGAATGTCAAAAAAAGGATTTCGAATGTGAAAATTTCATAGTCGTCTTCAGTGCGAATGTCAAATAGGACTTCGAATGTCAAGCCGTGCCGCGTAGCGCAATCGGTAGGGCACCTGACTCATGAGTCAGAGGTCCTGGGTTCGAAACCCGGTCTGGCCACATACTTTCGTTTCACCTTCCGCTGATTCAAGAAGGGCAGTTGTCAGTTACTGGCGAAAGTATGTGCACTCAGTACTGGTTAACCGCTTAGGAGATCTAAGCCTGCCCAGGAATAGTGTGGTTAGTTTAACTGACCGTCCCGACATGACCATAGTTGTTTACCGTGGACGTTAAGCATCAAACCAATCAATCAATCAATCGAATGTCAAAATACCATATTCGGCCTGAGTTTGAATGGTAAAAAAGGATTTCGAAATTCAAAATTCGATATTCAGCTTCAGTGTGAATGTCAATATTCGATATTCAGCTTCAGTGCGAATGTCAATATAGGATTTCGAATGTCAAAATACCACATTCGGTCTGAATTCGAATGTCAAAAAAGGATTTCGAATGTCAAAATTCGATATTCGGCTTCAGTGCGAATGTTAAAATAGGAGTTGAATGTCGAAAAACGAAAAGCGAAAAACGAAAAACGAAAAGCGAAAAACGAAAAGCGAAAAACAAAAAACAAACCAACTTCCCCTTCTTGTATAAAACTTAGTGGAGTGAAAATGGCTAATTCTTATTACTGTGTGTCCGGAGTTCTAGAGAAAAGCAAATTTGTTTAAATTACCGTTCACACAGGTTATCACTAGGATTAACTGACAAAATATTTGAGTAGCATGAACATTTATGTCTTGTAACTTTGACACTAACTTATGCCAAAAGAATGTTACTTTCGCAGAACGCGGAAGGTCAACAGGTCAGTCATAACAATAGTAAACGCGTGCAAGACGTTAGTCCGATTTAGACACGTTGTTCACGGTGTATAATTCACACCGGGTTAACTGTGTTTCAAGGATGTTACGAAACGAAAAAGAGCTGTTACGAAACGAAAACGAGTCATAGTTACCAACCGACTTAGTCATTAGTCGTTTTGTAACTATGACTTTTTTCCGTTTCGTAACAGCCCATGTACATACATAGTTAACCAGAAATGTAAAAACTGGAATATAGTTGTAGTTTTAAGTTCGAGCTGGAATATATAGAGGAAATTTTTTTTTTTAGGTGAATACCAAAAATATTTCATCGAATGTGTAGAAAACATCTGAATTTTCACGAGTGCGAAGCACCAGTGAAAATTCAGATGTTTTCAACACATGAGATGAAATATTTTTGGTATTCACCTAAAAAAAAGTAAATTTTCTTTTTATTTTATACTTTTTTAGGAGATTTACGGTAAGCTAATTGATCAATCGCGCCCTTGGACCGAATCACCACCAGCAAAAATTACGAAGAAACGAAATAGTTCTATAATATTTGATTTAATACTTGCCTTAACTTACAAACAATGACAATCTCACCAACTAAAGTGAATTGAAAATGTATGATTTAATCAGTTTAAGTAATTAAAAAAAAAACAAACATTTTATGTGATAATATTCTATATTTTTTTATATATTCGTGACGTATTTTAACACGCGTATTAATACTCTTTCAAACGGCTGACAGTTGATCGATCGCCGCCATATTGAGGGAACAGGTACTATACGACTGAAGATTTGCATCAGAAAAACCACTGATTTAACGATTACATTGAAACATACTAATAATACGAATTAAAGATCAAAGTAAGTGAATATATCTTCAATCACTGTCACTGTCTATGTATCTAATTCTCTTGTATTTCGGACGAACTGGAGATGTTGATTGAGACGGCAGCCTTGGGCTGACACATGATGTATTTGTGAATTTTGCTGTGTTCCTCGACAGCTGCTGAGATTGGTTGAAGTTTATGTTTACATTTCCATGAATGGTATTTCCAGTTAACATGCCACCGAGATCTGACGGAGTGTAGGCTCTTGGATTATGATACACATTAACAAGAAATACAGACTCTGGGTCTTTTGGGGTGGGAACAGGTTCACTTGGTAACATTAGGCCTAGAGCATTGTTCATTGTAGGCCTACTGGAACATGTTTCTGTGACAGTTGAAACAGTATGTGTGGCTGGTGTCTTTACAGGGGACACTGGACGGTTTGACAGTATTGATGAGATGTTTTTAGTCTGATCTGCCTTTAAGTGACTGTAATTATTTAGGCTGTTTACATTCTTGTGGCCAGAGACCTGCACAATTTGATTGGGTGGAAGGCCTTCATCTGTCAATTTCTGGATGAGATGCTTCCTCACGCTGAAAGAGAATTAGTAAGAGATTAGGTGTATTACCACTTGGGATTTTGGCCTCTGCCTGTGTAGTCTGACATCAGCTACCAGAACATATTCATCCTTATATGGATCTTGCAAAACAGACTATATAAGAAAAAATACTGTTTCATGTGCCAATTTGTCAAACTACGGCCAGTTCACAAGTGAGAAAGCCAAATTGTGCGCCTACCAAGGCCCTAACCTAAGCCTAGGCTTTCAAATCAGAGATGCGTAAGCGTTCAACAGTCGTCCAAGTTCTAGTGGATGTCATAAGCTCCAGGTTTCATCCACCTTTGATTAATGATCTGCATATTAAAATTTATTTTTTATCCACCAAGAAAAATATGCCACAAAATCTTGTGTGAGAATAATGTAATTTTGAATGATTCTATGAAAAAAAATTGGAGACTTAAATATATGAAAAACACAATTGTGCAGAAAACTGACTTCCTCAATAATGGTAGTAACTTTTATAATTAGGAAAAAGTAGATTTATACTTACCATACTTGGCTATAAGACGAGTCTCCTTCCAAAACAACCTCAAATATCTAGGTCCGTCTTCTAAGACGGATCTAGATATTTGGGATCGTTTCGGAAGCAAATCCAAATCTTAGAAGCACATTGGATTTAGCTACTTAGGGTTATTTTGGAGCCAAATAATCCCCATCTTAGATTCAAATTGATGCGGTAACAGTGAAATGATATTGTATCATTTTGTTTGACATCAAAATAAGTGAGGATTTCCATAACATGTATAGTTGCCACAACCCCTTAATTCAAAATCAGTGCGACTGAGAAAGAATAAAACAAAAACAACATTTATCAGTACAGCACTCCTGATAAGAGGGAGTATTTAATGATAATTAAGGATAATTTTTCATATTTCCCAACGAAAACATGTTGTGACCCCTCATTAGAAACATCTTGGCAAGCTGGTTCTAATGAGGGGTCACAACATAGGTCTTTTTGCAGAAATATGGAAAATTATCTCTAAATTACCTGTTAATCCTTCTTATCAGGAGCACTGAGTGAGTACCATAAATCCATCTCGTGTGACGAAAAGATTGTATTTTCTCTCATGCTGCGCACTGGTGAAAAAAATCAGTTTTCATCGACACGTGAAAGTATATATGGTATGCACTACAGAAGAGCTAACATCTTTTTTTTAACTGTCAACTCTACTGCGAATGTTATTTAGTGAAGGTAAATAAATGTTGATAATTGCCAATTCTAGAGCCTCAGAGAAAGTTCGGTTTAGAAGATAATTCTGAGATAGTCATTTCTCAACTAAAACATATATATCATGAACCCTCAATAGAACAGTCTCGGTGGGACGGTTCTAATGAGAGGTCACAGTATATCTTTTTATGGATAAATCTATCCCAAAATTATATGTTTAAGTATTTTAATTCTTTTTTTTCCAGATTAGATGCTTCCAAGGCGAAAGAAATTATACATGTATTGGCTAGTTGATAGCGGATGGTGTTTGGCTGTATTAACATCAGCAATCATCATTCTTATTTGTGAGCTTGCCATGCATAAATTCATCCAGTACCACAATCATATGGACTACACGTAATAGCAAATGTGGTTAAATTTTCTGTGTATTAGGATGGGGAAAAACAAATACTGCTCAGGCGAAGAAATTGAAAGGAACCACCTTTACCTGTATGGAGTTAGACGTTTTTGAGTTTTCTCTAGACCTGCTCCAGCCTTGAGGTCATTCATGACTTGGTACAGCTTGTTTATTCCCATTGGAATTTTCTTGTACCACGGATGACCTGACTTCGGGCTGTAATTAATGCTCAGGAAGAAGGGGCTGTCCGGCTCCAGCATCGCTGTTGGCCGCATACACTTGAACTTTTTATAAAGTGCTACAGGGTCTCTGTTTGGGGTTTCAGGCACAGCATATGCACGTGGTTTTGTTTTCCTCACATCCCTTGGATTTGATCCGGTCCGCGTCTTCGTTTGGCGTTCCTGTGTATAAATCAAATACTCCGTACCATCATCATCAGATTGGAGTTGAATATCGCCCTACCGAAGATCATGGGTTTCTTTCCCAGTTCTCATTCCAAAATGAAGCGTGCAAATAAGCCACATGGTATAAATGACAGAAGCAGGTGTCTCTGGGCCCAGGACTTTTTTTTCATACATAATGTTGAGCTCTTCATCTGTGACCTCATCTGCAGCCATTGGCTTGTTGCCCTTTCCCAGAGATTTCAGCTACTTCTGTTTCGCAGCAAGGATGTCTCGACATCTTCTGAACTGAATATCAGTCATGATGGAAAATTTATAGCTATTGCTGATTAAGTGGCGATTTATGGATGACAAGAAGGACCTCAGAGTAGTGGGCTCGAACTCCCCTCCGTCTTTTCTACGTACAGACAACAGGAAACCAGAGATATAGTCGGACAAGTCACAGTGAGGGATGAATTCAGGAAGTCTGGATTCATTTATTGATATGAGGTAGCTCTGAAATAATTTCACATCATTGGTGGTTTTGCGTTTAGTGTTTATGTTTTGTTGTTCTTGGAGGAATTCTTCAATATGCCTATGAGAGACGAATCTACTAGTGCTCTTATCAGAAGAGGCAGTGGGCACCTCAATATTTGCAGCTGCCATGGACATAATGGTATCTACAGCCTGATAAAGATCTTCATCATCCAGGTCAGTTTCAAACATTTCAATGTTTTTGTTCATAAAGTCAGCTTGATTCATGTTTTCCATGTTTTTACATCAAATTTATCACGAACAGCAGAATTTTGAGATAGCAGACGCTATTTTTCCCCAAATATTCGGAAATGTTTGGCTCTCTGCCAAGTCGCAAGGGAGACTAATCTTGACCAATGTAAACAAACAAAAAAGTAGTTCCGGCTCGCTACAGTGAAAATAAAAATCGTATTATTCACTAGTGAAATGATACGATATAATTTCACTAGTGAAATGATATCACTTTTACTTTTCCTAGATATGCACTGATTTCACTGCAAAGTATAAAATAAAGAGACTAATTGTCTTGTTAAATCGCCTCCATTCAAATGTCATGCCCTTTTTCCTTGCTAATTCTTCATTTTATGTAGCAGATCCAGTCTGTTTATCCTGACTATTTCAAACTGGACAATAAAGGACTTTGCTGGCATATCCTTTTTTATAAGGACATCTGTTTTGTCTGACTACTGCTGTGATCGGCCTGTTCGGACTGGTCCCAGTTTGATTTCAATTCCAAATCAAACACACATCATAATTCCTCTCTGGCTAAGGACAAATGCGCTTCTAATGAGAGACCAAAACATGCTTTATTGTAGAATTCCTTAAACACCTCTATATTGTAACCCAAAACAAACACGCCAGTATGGAGGTCCTAATGAAGGCTCAAGCACGATTTTGGGCGAATTCTCAGGAAGAACATATGTTGGTTTGTAGCCCTTCATTAACTCGTGACAAAAGCGTTACCTAGAAGGTTAAATATATTTTCATGAATAATAATTATTATAAAATAGTCTCCCATATGCACCATTTGACCTAGGGGCCCTCATTGAGGAGCCGAAATATGTTCTGTATGGTGAGTATGTCACAAGAGAAAATATACTTTTACGGCATGTGAGAATGGACAAGACACTGATTCCCCAGTATCTATACACTGTTGTTGCGAAGAACAATCTCCAAATATCCTCAGACTGAACTGAACCGTCCCTGTTCGGACATGCGTTAGAGCACATTTGTCGTGCTTTTACTTACTTGTGAATGTACATAATATGGTTATTATAGATATGCTATGAGAACAATAAAGTCTCATTTTATTGTCATTATTGTTGCTAAATGAAAACCCTTTGAAAATCCAAGCATTGATACAAAATTTGAACAAATTCGTTTCAATTTCAACTATTTCATATATTTCGTTCAAACATTTCTCCCCCAAATGAAGCCAATTTTATATGGAGCCTCTATGGTTTGGAGGAATGAACGAATATATGGAAGGTTGCAATGTGGCCGCAATGCCCATATATATACTGAGGGACTTTAAAAACGCACCATTGTGTATCATGTTATTTTATCCAGAGTTGGCAATATTGGAAACGTTTGAGCACGCGTGCGAGTTAGCATGGTTGAGTTCTTTAAGTCTGCAAACGCTTACAGAGAGTGTGCAACCATGCATAGAAATGATTACCACACACTGTAAAACAATGAAAAGTGGCAAAGATCCTTGAAAAAGTGTTATATCGATGTTCGAAAATTAGAAAAATAATAGGATACAGTTCAAAGTTTGGAGATGCCCGACTTTAAAGCCGACCAATTGACTGTACACCTACCCAGGTCTTGAGAGTATGTCTTAATGTACCAGTTCAAAGCAAATTTGAGTAATTATTCAAATGTCTGTTATATTCACTTCCGGTTTTTGTGCAAAAAGTTTGAATCTTTGCAAAATGACCGTGAAAAGAAAGAAATGTAACCGATAAAAAGAGAACACAAAGCATGAACAATGAATAACCTCTGATTCTTATGTCATTGATATCTGATCAGCAGTAACGAAATTGCAGCAAACTGAAAATCACGCTTCAATCATCACTGGATTAATGCGAATTTATCTCCCTTTAGGAATATTCTAAAGCCAAATGTTGCATTCATTTTGAAAGCTTGTGTTCCCGGTTAAAATTGGAATAAACCAAAATTACAATAGTTGATGGCTGTATGAAACAAAAATTTATTTTTCTGACATATCCAAAGCTACAAACTGGTGCGTTTCTAAAGTCTCTCAGTATAGTAACACTAACACCAGTTGGGCCTAAGTAGCTCCCCTGAGCTTATAACTACTGAAACATGAGATTATGGAAACGAGATGAAAGACTGATCTTGAAAATTTGACACGGAATCATTTTTATGACAGTGCATCACCGGAACATTGTTTGTTGAAAAGTGAGTTGGAGAAGTTTGGCACATGTAATATGAAATCTAACAGGCCTCTGAGATAACGTGCTGCTCTCGAAATCTTGAAACGATGTACATTTTCATGAAATTAGGCCAATTGTAAAGTTAAGTGGGTGAGTTGTGGTTCATACAAATGTCTGTATAGAAGTATAGTAAATACAAATATCTGTATAAAACTATAATAAATTAATGCATCTCCCCGAAAAATAGCAGATTTCTTATTTTTTGTTCTCTAAGGTCTAGAATACAAACGAAGAGAGCCATGAGGCCTTGAATCTCTCACATGAGCAATTGGCCCAGTGACTTTGGATGAGATGTTTAGAAGGTCAAGGTCAGCCCAAGGTCATCATTTGAACAATCTTGGTATTACTTGAGTACATGTACTCGATGTCACATACCAAGTTATAAGGCCATTGGTCAGTTGGTTCTGGAGAAGAAGATCTTTATATGCTTCGCCATATATGGGTATGACGGTCATGTTGGTTATGTGAGCTGGACCGTTTGAACAAATCTCGTTTCCTCAACCCCTGAAGGCTCTATATGAAATTTTGTTACACTTTACCCAGTGGCTTTTTAGCAGGTGTTTGAAATTGTGGAAATATGAGATCATGGTCAAAGGTCAAAGAATCACATTGAACTCTTGTACTCACAAAACTTTATTTACTCATTAAGATGACTGTATATACCAATTTTTAGACCAAAATCTTCAACGATTCCCATAAAATCTAAAGTTCTTGCATTTTTCAATATTTGACCTTGCCGTAAAAATGTCTTCTTGTATTTTGTTCTCTAATGTTTAGAATACAAAAAAGAGGGTCTTGAGGCCTTGAATCGCTCACCAGAGCAATTGGCCCAGTGGTTTTGGAGGAGATGTTTGAAAGGTCAAGGTCAAACCAAGGTCAACATTTGAACAATCTTGGTATTACTTGAGTACTCGGTGTCACATACCAGTTGCAAGTTTCAAGACCATTGATCAATTGTTAATGGAGAAGAAGATCTTTATGAGTTTTTGCCATATTTGAGCGTGGCAGCCATGTTGGTTATGAGCGTGGCAGCCATGTTGGTCATATGACCTGGACCATTTGAACAAATATTTGTTCCCTCATCCCCGGGAGCATTATATGAAATTTGATTACACCTGGCTCAGTGACTTTTGAGATGTTCGAAATATGAGAGACCAGGGTCAAAGGTCAAAGAATGACATTGACCTCTTGTACACATAAATTGTCATGTACACATTAAAATGACTATTTACATGTTCACCAATTTTTAAGCCAAAATCTTCTACAATTCTCATAAAATCTTAAATTCTAGCATTTTTCCATATAAAAGAACCAGAAAAGGTCATTATTTGAACAATCTTTTTAGTACTTGTGTACTCAATGCTTCATACCAAGTTTCAAGGCCATCGGTTCATTGGTTCTGGAGAAGATTTTTAAAGGCTTTTACAATATCTGGGCGTGGTGGCCATGTCGGTCATGTGACCGGGACCGTTTGAACAATTTTGCGTTTCCATGAGCTCTGGAGGCTATATTTGAAATTTGTTTACAAATGGATGAGTGGTTTCAGAGGAGAAGTTGTTTAAAACTGTGGACAGACAGACGACGAGGACGACGGACGACAGAGCCTTGCCATCCTGAAGCTCCCCCGGAGCCGCTGGCTCAGGTGAGCTATAAGGAGTGGCGTGCTGACAAAAAAAGGTGTTTTTATCAGGAAAGGTCAAAGGGTACCCCCCCCCACACACACAAAAGGAACAAACAAAAAAACATCGTTATTGCACATGTATTTAGGTCGGAAGGTACTTTAATACATTGAGAAGAGCGTCCCAGCAATTATTTGTTCAAGCTCTCAAATTGTGAGGTAAAATAGATAAAAAACAGTAGCTTAGTCTCAAATGTTCGAAAATTTATACGGTGCATGTATACGGGATGCATGTATTAAATAAAGGATAGGCGGGTATATATATATATCACACATACAGTATAAAAACTACATTACTATGACAAAGACAGGTATGTAAATGAAAATTTTCAACCTTGAAACAGTATACTTCCCTGTGTGTTATTCATAATTTTGCCAAAACATTTAGACACAGTTTACTATTTTATATCCGCTGAGCCTGATAGTGTGTGAAAGAATTAAAATTATAGTTGCTGAGACGCCCTTCTCAATGTATTTATGTACCTTCTGGACTAAATACATGTTCAATATCGATGTTATTGTTTTTAATTTTGAGAAAGAAAATTACCCTTTGACCTTTTCTTATATGAAACCTTTTTTATATCAACAAGTCCTGCATTGTAAGATTCTAAATTGTGCGAAAGAACATAAAGAAGGCATCTACTAAGTTTTGTGAAGACCTGTTGTTGTTTCCGAATTTTATGCAGATTTTTGTATTCACCATAATTCAGTGATTATCATACATAGCTGTATTTCCACACCAACTGGTGAGAACAAATACAGGCAATGCCTCTGTCCAATACATTGGCATATGTATATACTACTATGTATCAGTAGTCATGAAACATGTAACTTCCAGTGCCGTGGAGAGGTGGGGTAGGGGTCCTACTTTTGGACAAAAGTAGGGCAAGGGCCTTCTGTGGTTGCAGTAGGTGTCGGTGGGTGGGTGTTGTTTGGCCTTTTTTCTCTCCCCTACCATATCACTTCTCTCTCTGCCTCTGGGATGGTCGGGTCGGGCGATGGTGCTGGGTAGCTTTCAGTGCCTAGGCGTCCTTCTTTTTTGGATAAAAGAAAGACAAATGCCTACCGTGCTTGCAGTAGGTGCGGATGGGAATCGTTTAGTCATTTTTCCCTCGCCTATCATATCTCTTTTTTTCTCCCTCCCTCTGGGAGACGGCTCGATATAGACTGAAATACTGTCTCAAACTTCGGAGCCGTTGAACCCAAAAAGAGCCAAACAAATGCTTAAAGTGAATACTTGTTTGATGTCTGATTAATATTTATAATGGTATATAGCATTTCGGCAAGTTTCTTAAACAAGAGGGCCAAGAGGCCCTAAATCGCTCACCTGAGCAAAAAGTTTAAAGGTCAAACTAGGGTCATCATTTGAACAAACCTGATAGTTTGCATTATTTCCAAATGGTTCTGAAGAAGAAGAGTTTTGAATATTTTTCTATGTTTTGCTATGATTCAAACCCAGGACACCCTGGGGCGGGGCTATTTTGACCCTGGGGCCATCATTTGAATAACATTGGTATAGGACCACTGGGCAAGAACTTACTAAATTTCAAGCATCTGAACCAACTGGTTCTTCATATTTTTCTATGTATTTCTATGGTTCAAACCCAGGACCCCTGGGAAGGGGCCATTTTAGACCCTGGGGCCATCATTTGAACAAACTTGGTAAAGGACCACTATGCAATGCTACATATCAAATTTCAAGCATCTGCACCAAGTGGTACTGGAGAAGAAGATTTTTAAGTATATTTTAATTTCAAACTCAAGACCCCCCCGCCGCAGGGCTATTTTGGATCCCAGGGCCAACATTTACACAAACTTTGTAGGAGTCTACTAGGCAATGCATCATACCAAATTTCAAGCATCTGAGCCAAGTGGTTCTGCAGAGGAAGATGTTTAAATTTTTTCTATGTATACTGAACGCCAAAAGAAACGCACACAGTTTATGTTCTTTTTTCTCGGCACTATCACTAGGCAAGTCCAAATCGATCATTGCTTAGACTATGATATTCAACCGACTACAGTGCACAAGGAAACTATCATGATTAAAATTTTTCATAAAAGAGTTATCTCACTTTCTGGAAAAACATTAAATTCCATTCCAAGAGTTATCTTTCCTTTTCAAATAAAGCATATTATGTCCAGAAATGGTCTTTGATATGCAACTGTTAGAAAAACGCGAAATTCATATGAATGTTGTGGTTATCAATTAAACGACAGTGCTATGAAATCAGTCAATTTTCAAATAACCTCCCTTTGTATTAAACAAATAGTAATTTTTGAAGACCGACAACGGCTTTGTTTATGCTACACGCTACAGTTTCTTTTATAAATTATTTCATGTGTTGCATTTCACTACAGTATCATTACTGACACAAAGTTTTTCCTTTTCTGTTTGAAAATATCAGAGTTCGAAGGTTTAATGGAAAACCCTATGTTAAGTGAACTGTGTGTTTAAGCTTTCTTGATACCTAAGTTTCCTTGTCTTGTTTTTGAAGAATTAAAGACAGCCCAAGAACAAAATGAATTATAGCAAATTTTCTTCTGATAAAGAGATTTACAGTCGCATGTAAATCGTGATTCACAAAGATTCTGCAGTTGAGAAAATAACCACTGAAAGATTACTTGTTTTTGTAACTTTTAATTCTACCCAATCCAGAAAGTGTTGGTTTTTCTCAGAGTGTAAGAGATATTGAGGGTTTTAGATATTCTTTTTCTCAAAAAACGCATGGACACGTCAAACTAACAAGACAAAAATTAGTAGCAGCTGGCTACTTTTGCAAATTTAATGTACATGTATATACTTTGTGTGCGTTTCTTTTGGCGTTCAGTATATTTCTATGGGCCATTTAGGACCCTGGGGCCATCATTTACACAAACTTTGTAGGAATATACTAGGCAATGCTACATACCAAATTTTACGCATCTGAACCAAGTGGTTCTGAAGAAGAAGATATTTGAATATTTTTCTATGTGTTTCTATAGTTTAAACCCAGGAGCCCCTGGGGCGGGCCATTTGGACCCTGGGGCCTCCATTTGAACAAACTTAGTAAAGAACCACTAGGCAATGCTACGTACCAAATTTCAAGCACCTATACCAAGTGGTTCAGGAGAAGAAGATTTTTAAGTATATTTTAATTTCGAACCCAGGACACCACCTCAGGGCCATTTTGGACCCCATGGCCACTATTTGAACAAACTTGGTAAAAGTCTACTAGACAATGCTTCGTACCAAATATCAAAGCCCTAGGCCTAGCGGTTCCAGAGAGGATGCCTTTTAAAGCAAATTATAGGCGACGGACGACGCACGACGGACACTGACTGATCACAATAGCTCACCCTGAGCTAATATAAGAGAGCCAAGAGGCCCTGAATCGCTCACCTGAGCAAAGAGGTTAAAGGTCATGCTAGGATCATCATTTGAACAAACCTGATAGTTTGCAACCATTTCCAAATGGTTTTGAAGAAAAAGATGTTTGAATGTTTTTCTATGATTGCTATGGTTCAAACTCAGGACCCCCTGGATTGGGGCCATTTTGGACCCTGGGGCCATCATTTGAATAATCTTGGTAAAGGACGACTAGGCAATGCATCATACTAAATTTCAAGCATCTGAGCCAAGTGGTTCTGAAGAAGAAGATTTTTGAATATTTTTCTATGTATTTCTATGGCTCAAAACCAGGACCCCATGGGGCAGGGCCATTTTTGACCCAGGTGCCATCATTTGAAAAAAATGGTAAAGGACCACTAGGCAATGCATCATACTAAAATTCAAGCATTTGCACTAAGGGGTTCTGGAGAAGATTTTAAGTATAATTTCGAACCCAAGACTCTCCACCCCGGGGTCATTTTGGATCCCAGGGCCACCATTACACAAGCTTTGTAGAAGTCTAACAGGCAATCATACCAAATTTCAAGCATCAGAGCCAAGTGGTTCTGAGAAAGAAGATTTTTAAATATTTTTCTATATATTTCTATGGTTCAAACTCAGGACTCCCTGTCGCGGGGCCATTTTGGACCCTGGGGCCATCATTTGAACAAACTTGATAAGGGAATACAAGGCAATGCTACATACCAGATTTCGAGCATCTGAGCCAGAAGGGTCTAACGAAGAAGGTTTTTGATTATTTTTCAATGAATTTCTATGGTTCAAACCGAGGACCCCTAGGGCGGGGTCATTTTATGCCCTGGGGTCATCATTTGAACAAACTTGGTAAAGACTAGTAGGCAATGCTACATATCGAATTTCAAGCACCTGAGCCAAGTGGTTCTGAAGAAGAAGATTTTTGAATATTTTTCTATGTATTTCTATGGTTCAAACCTAGAACTCCCTGCCGCAGGGCCATTTTGGACCTTTGGGCCACCATTTGAACAAACTTGGTAAAGAACTACTAGGCAATGCATCAGACCAAATTTCAAGCGTCTGCACTAAACGGTTTTGAAGAAGATTTTTGAATATTTTTTATGTATATCTGTTGTTCAAACTCAAGACCCCTGGGGCGGGGCCATTTCGGACCCTGGGGCCATCATTTGAACAAACATGGTGAAGGACCATTAGGCATGCTACATACCGAATTTTAAGCATCTGAACCTTGCAGTTCTGAAGACGTTTTTTGAATATTTTTCTATGTATTTCTATGGTTCAAACCTGGACTCCCTGCCCCGGGGCCATTTTAGACCCTGGTGTCTCCATTTGAACAACCTTGGTAGAAGACCACAAGGCATTGCTACATTCCAAATTTCAAGCATCTTAGCCAAGCAGCTCTGGAGAAGAAGATTTTTAAGTATATTTTAGTTTCGAACCCAAGACCCCCTGCCTCAGAGCCATTTTGGGTCCTGGGGCCACCATTTGAACAATCTTGGTAGAGGTCCACTAGACAATGCTTCATACCAAAAAACAAAGCCCCAGGCCTAGCGGTTCCAGAGAAGATGTCATTTAAAGCAAATTGTTGACGACACACGACGGACGACACACAACGGACGACAGACACCGAGAGATCACAAAAGCTCACCCTGAGCCTATGTCCATGGTTACCACAGTTTCAGCCAAACATGCCCCAAACCCTAATACAGTCATTCCCCCTGCCCGGTTATGCTATACATGAAATTTAATCGAGACTGGCCTTGTAGCTTTAGAGATATACTTGTTTGAAAATGTTAACGGACGGACGACGGACGGACGACGGAGCCTGCCTATCCTATAAGACCCCCCCTCCCATGAGCCTCTGGCTCAGATGAGCATAAAATAACCACACACGCGGAAGCATTTTACAGACACAATGAACCATCAAATCCTAAATGTTTGTCCAGCCTGATGACCACCGAACCATGAGGGACGAGGGACAAAGCCGTAAACACGGACGCACCACTGGTTATCCCATAACCTACCCCGACATACCCAGGATGTCCAAAACGCAAATCTATTGTACAACCTTCTCGTCCCGGATTCGCCAGGATACACCGAGACGAAAAGGGTAGCAGAAATTTCCTTGGTAGAATAACACAGGTAAAGCTTGTAACTTTTTATGTGCATGAAAAAACCCCCAAAAAACAGCTATGCGATAACGAGCAGTTACTGTAGTATTGGCTTTACGTATCTCGTTATGTTTATGTCTTATGTTTATGTAGTAGGTATCTTAGGGGAAACTTCTCTAATAAGTCGGGGGAACGACATAATAACTCGTGGTAACGACATAATAAGTCGAGGGAACGAGATAGTATGTCGTGGTAACGAAATGCTATGTCGAGGGAACGACATAATAAGTCGTGAGAACGACTTAGTAAGTCGTGGCCACGACTTAGAAAAATATTGCACATGTCCTTTCCGGGGTTCCGTACATTTCTATAGCTGTTGACTTGTTAAAATGTAAGCGATAATGGTTCTGATAGTTTAAATAGTATGCTCCCCGTTCGAATCTCCTTGTGTGTACGGTTATTGTCATTGCAGATGTGTGTGAGTGTTTCATGAGTGGCGATAAGCCACCCCTGGTGCACACAAGTGCTTCCGCTTCGAGGTAAGGCATTTAAAAAAAATAACACGAAAACATAAACGAATGTTCTCATTACTGTTATAGCCGTGTATAACATACAGGTGAGATTCATCGGTAGGGTACTTAATTTCATGAATGAAGTCACGTGAGAACTCTATGGTCCAATAGTAGAGTGAATTCGGTCTCGCTCCGAATGGCTGATTAACTTCATCGTATTGCCTCGCTAGAACGGTATTGTTCTTTATATTTTTTCCGAGATTATCATTACCAAAAATGTAGAGCGTTGAATGGTCATTGAATCGCCGTTGATTCGACGTCTCGACGTTGAATCAACGTTGATTCTAAGTTAAATCAGCGTTGATTCAACGTCGCGGCGTTGAGTCGGCATTGATTCAGTGTTGATTCAACGTTGTGTGTTTAGTGGGATTTTACTTATCTATGCAGACAGTTGGGACTCTGCTTGGGATCCGCACAGTTTGGGAGCATGATAGCCTATAGTTCAGGTATAAATGGGGTGCCAGAACAGTTCTCAGCGGGCACGCAGTGTGGAGGCAGCGTGGAATTAACCTTGATTCCGCATCATAACGTTGATGCGGGTTCGATGGTAAATTAACGCTGGGCTGCGATGGTTCTGCCGCCATCATCAATGATATTACTGTTGTAGCTTTTGAATCGGATAACATTTTACGGGCGAATATCGGATACTTACGTGCCCGCTGCGAAGGCCCGAATAAATCTGTGTGCTTGCGCATTCTAGTCTTGATATTTCCTGGTCGCTGTATGAAAAATATTTCCTAGCGTATTTGGCATGCCGTGACCCGTTTAAGAAGGCAGATCCGTGTTTACAACATTAGGCTTACTTGAGTGAGTAAAGACATGCATTATCTTACCTTATATTGTTTATTTAATTACCCCCTTTTGGTATGTTGATATAACTATTCTTCGTATGTGTTTCACTATTATTTCCATTTAACATATATTCCTATCTTTTTAAGAATCCTTCACCATACATTAAAATAATGCATATGAGCCTCAGATTTGGAACCATATATGAGAGTATATGTTGTGACCCCTCGTTGGAAAGGCCTAACGAGGGGACATTACAATGCCCTCTTTTTTCTCTCTCTATATATAATTATATTTACTAATTTGTTTATTTACTACTTTTATAATTTGTTTTTATTTTATTGAGTTACGGTTGTTGATTGTTTCCTTATCTTGGGCTCAGCTCAAGATGCACGTGTACAACTCGAGTGAGTAAATTAGGTCTTTATAAATTAGAAGCCATACCTTCTCATGCGCTCGCTGCCAGTCAGACTGTCACCAACCGTATGTGGGACTGCCCTAGGAGCGGGCGAGTATTGCTCGTATCGTGGCTCTGTCAACATTCGAGTGTGTGGGGTGTTAATGTACTATTTCTGCATTATCAAATTCGGTATGAAATCGGTTAGTTTGTAGAAAGTTTGTATTAGTTAGTATGTGAATTTGTATCTAATCATTCTTAATTTGACGTATATATCAGCGGCAGTGGTATATAAGGGGAGGTAAGTACAGTATCGGCAGATGTGGAAGTCTGAAGGTTATGTCTCCTGACTTGTGTATCTGTCTATATTATGGTTATATCTCACCAGTCTGCTCCCCATAGGCTGGAACATAATGCCGAATTAGCAATGCCGTCCTTTCATTTTGCTATAAATGTTATTCCCTATTCCTTTATCTCTATTTCAGTCGCTTCCTCGTCATATTTCCTATTATATTAGCCCAACGAGTACCCAGGGTTGAAACGACGTTGAACCAACGTTAATTCGACGTCATGACGCAGGGTGAGCGTTGGTTGAAGGTTTTTTCTTAGGTGTGTGTTCGATGGGTTAATATTGGCTGAACCACCTCTGTATTATTATTTTAGTAATTATCTCATACGTCATGTTAATATGACCTGGGAGAAAAATAAGGTTTCTGTCTGTCTGTCTGACTAAACTGCATTAGAACCTTTAATCTTAATTGTACCAGCCGCTAAATAAGTGTAATAAATGTAGGCCAGGCCAGTAGGAATTTGCCCTGCCACCCGGCAAAATTGTGTAGATCTCATTTGTCTAAGTGTCCTATGTATGCAGAATAATTGCCTTTTTCTTGCTGCCTACTAAGTGGGGGTTTAAGAGATTCAGACTCTTAAATATGTGACTAATAGAAAATTCTACAACATTACTGTTTTAAAATAATAATGAAAGTCACTAATCTTTCTATAAATCGACACTTTGAAACTTTAAACTGTTATCATCATGCTTATTTATTCAACAGTTTATAAGGCTGTAATCTATGATACAATTAGATACGCAATTTTGACATATAAAACTATACAAAACAAAATTAAAATTGATAAATTGTATTATTATTAGCATAATATTATATAGGTTTAGAGACAAACTTTATAATGAGAAAAAAGTGAGTGTTATGAGTTTTTGTAGTTTACCATACACGAACTGTTTAACACGTGTAATATAAATTTTAATGCAAGATTCAAAAACATCAAAATAATTAGAAATGGCGCTGACATGTTGATATGCAAAGATTTCTCATAACATGAAACGAAAAGAGTATCTACAGAATGCATATTATTCGGATTAAGGTAATCAACGTAAATAGTAACACAGCTTATGAGACTGTAATTTACAGGTGCTTTGCATTAAGTTTTTACCTATGTAATTTAATCATAAGTCTTAGCATACCCCAAAGTGCATTCTAGATCCGGCTGAAAGTCTAGGTTGTCAAAAAATCTTACACTTACCGTGGGAATAAATAAAGGGACACTGCTTAGGATTCCGGAAAAGTTCGCTATATTGAATATTGCGGAGAAGATATTTTGCACCCTATTAAAGTTATCTTATTTAATATCTTATTTTACATTATAACTGGTGATCTTGGCATCGTTAAGAATAACACCTTGAGGGAGTTACTCTCCAAAGGCCCTAAATATAGGGAGCCTAAGTCGTTTAGTTGGAAACAGAATTCAACATTAATTATGGATTCTGTTGAAGACTACGCTAGACGCTGGGCTAAGCAGGAGGAAGCCGAAGTTGACACACTATCTGAGTGGGTCAAATCGATAGCGTCTTTGGTCAACAGGCGGATTTCTATCTTAAGCGCGACTATGTCTACCCGGTGTAAATCGGTCTTAGACACTCCTGACGTCGCTGCTGAGCTAGCTGATCTCCATGATAAATATGTCGTAGTTCAGCAGACAAAGCATCTAACATCATTGTGTTTGTTTGCAAGACACACTACATCAACTGCTTGAGAGAGGAGCTTGGTTTGAACACTTCGGAAGGAAACCCTACATATACATGCACTTCGTTGTCCAAAGAGGAAATTCTAAGAAACCACAAGACGGTTCTACTTTCCTTTGGTATATCCACAGCAGAGGAAGATCTTGATCTGATCTTCCAAAACTGTATTGAATCCCTAAGTTACATAAAGATCCATATAAGCAACGATATATTGCGGGTTCAGCTAAGTGCTCAACTAAGTCTCTCTCTCAGATTCTTACAAGAATCCTAACGGCAGTTAAGGATGGTCTTCAGAAATATTGTGATCTATCTTACGCAAGAAGTGGCGTAAATCAGATGTGGATCCTAAAAAATTCTAAAGAACTTTTGGAAAGTTTAAAAGCCCAAGCACTTTTTGAAGTAGACAGCATAAAAATCTTCGATTTCTCTACGCTTTATACAGCAATACCACATAACAAATTAAAATCTAAATTAAAAGAAATTGTTAACAATTGTTTCTTTCACAAAAACGGAAATCGTCGGTACAAATACATTGTTCTTGGGTATATGGACACATATTTTGTTAAGGACCACTCTGAGGTTCATACAAAATATTCTGAAGATGATGTCATTAACATGCTGGAATTTCTTATCGACAATATTTACGTGGAGTTTGGCGGACAGATTTTTCAACAGACAGTTGGCATTCCAATGGGCACTAACTGCGCCCCCTTACTTGCCGACTTGTTTCTTTACGGGTATGAGGCGGAGTTTATACAAGGGCTCTTAAAAGAAGGTAATAAACACCTTGCACAGAAAGTCAACTTCACCTACAGGTACATAGATGATGTTCTGTCTCTGAATAATCAAAAGATTTCAGAGTATATTGACTCATCTATCCATGTGAACTTGAAATTAAAGATACCACAGAGTCCAGTTCATCTGCTTCATACTTAGATTGCTATCTCTATCTTGACAATGGAAAGCTTGTTACTATGCTTTATGACAAGAGGGACGACTTCAACTTTCCCATAGTTAACTTTCCATTTCTGAGTAGTAATATCCCTTCGGCACCTGCATACGGAGTTTATGTTTCTCAACTAGTCCGCTATGCTAGGGCCTGTTTCAAATATCAATACTTTGTTGAAAGAGGGAAGCTACTCACTCAGAAACTGTTGAAGAAGGGTTATCATAAAGCAAAGCTTGTGTCGACAATTAAAAAGTTTTATGGGAGACACCATGACCTTGTTGATCCCTACAATGTGGCCGTTTCTAAACTAATCTCCGATTTGATGGCCTCAGCCGAAGCTTAGTTAAGCTTTCAAATACGTACTTTCATTTTCACTGACTTTTTCCAGATACATAGACATGGCGGGTGTATTATAATAGGCAGGTGATGCTTACTATCCCGCGGGCGCCTGATCACACCTCTGTTTTGGGGTCCATGTCTGTGTTTCTAAAATATTCCGGAATTGTCTATGTTTAAATGACCTACGAGTTCGGACTTATGATTTGGGTACCATGACCACTATCATTTATATTGACAAGTGCTGAGACGCTTCCGCGTAGTTATTGTCGTTTTTGTTGTATACAGGAATATGGTAATGAAAAAACGAGATCGAAATATTCAATAACAGATATTTAAACATGTTACATATAATGAATATTCGCATACATTTCTTTTCTGCAAGCAAATATTTAACCTTAAAAAGAGCAAGGCGGGACCGTCTTTCAGAAAATTAGCATAGGTCCAGTGCTAGAAACAGCTCAGCTTGCTTAAGAAATTTAATAAACAGAATATCTCTATTTTCCCATCTGCAACTTATCTTACAAACATACTTTTCATAGCATTTCGCTTGCGGTTTGTCACTGATAATTGGAAATTTAACGTGACGAAAGAGAGGGGTGGGGTAATTTACTCAAGTTTTGCTTTAAAAAAGTTTAAATGTCGATTTGTTTGCTTTTTTCATCTCCCGTCTTAATCATTTAATACGATTGAACCTGTGATTTCATTCATCCTTTTTTAATACTGCGAAAAGGTGTGAACAAATGCTTTCTAGTAGGTACACTGCTTGGATAAAAGATAATGAAACTAGACATTTTAGATATTTCTGTGCAAGGTTCTACATTTCTAAAAACTCATTTTTGTGCTTTTC
This sequence comes from Ctena decussata, assembly GCA_963989385.1. Lineage (NCBI taxonomy): Eukaryota > Metazoa > Mollusca > Bivalvia > Lucinida > Lucinidae > Ctena > Ctena decussata. Next base: position 24,809,776 of record OZ022502.1, read on the forward strand.
TAAAAAATTAACTGGAAGAAAAATGATAAATTTAAGAAAGAATGAAAGCCAGCACCTCATTTTCAAAGCCTGTTATACTACAAATAGGGATGTAGTAAGACGTATGAGAACTGGCATAGGCATACTGTGTCCACCCCTTTCTTCTGTCCTGCCTTCCAGTTGTCAGTGTAAAAATACCGTAAAAAGCATTCTTTCAATAGCTCACAAATTGGATGAAACAGGCATTTTATTTATGAAATGTCTAAAGCAAGCCTAGCGGTTTTAACATCGGGATCTTTACTATTTGGCTCCGAAGAAGGTCTCCTCTGGCTCTTCTTAAGAGAAAATATTTTGATGCAGGAAGGATTTTTTCCGGGGGTCTCATTAAATATAACATGTTTAAATATTTGTTATTGAAATGTCGATCTCAGTTTTTCATTATCATATTCATGCACACCGCAAAATCGATTTTAACTACGTGGAAGCATTACAGCACTTGTAAGTAAATAAGTAAGTAAAGACTTTATTTTGTGAGGGTAACAACATTTAGCACATACAATAATATATATAATAGCCAATCTTCCATGAGGCCCTCAGTATATACATATATACATTTACAATCACAGAAGTTAAAAGCATACAATTAATTGAACACACAAGCAAATTAACAAACAAAAAATTAGTCTGATAAGTTGATAAGTTGTCAATATGGTTAAAATAACTTTGATTGGTTGCAAAATCGCTTCTCAGCAATATATCTATATAACGAACTATTCTGGAACCTTAAGCAGTGTCCCTTTATTTATTCCCACGGTAAGTGTAAGATTATTTGATAACAAAGACTTTCAGCCATATCTTAAATGCACTTTGGATTATGCTAAGACTCATGAAAAAAAACATAGGTATGAAATAAATGCAAAGCACCTGTATATTATCATCATTATGCTCATTATAATCAGATATATTATGATGTAGTTTGTCCATTTTTGACAACGTAGACAGCAGTACAATTTCTTACGCTTCAAATGAAAATATTGTTTAAATACAAAGGCTTCTAAGCATATTTTTAGAATAATAAAGGGGGGGTGGGGGGGTATCAATAAGGTGGGTTTTCTGCATCCTACCAAAGTTTTCTTTTTTTAACTGATGGTATACTCCAATGTGTCTAGTTTATTGGACCATATGTGACTTTGGTCGGAAAGCCCTACTTACTGAGCTATGGGTCCACAGAAGTGGGCTGGGTAATCCAACATGGTTTTAGCCTGTCTTGTAAAAACATACTTATTTGGTAGAAGAGAACAGCAGACAGACGGGATTTGATAAAATGATTAACAGAACATCTAAACTATATTTCCATATCATTCTATGTGGTTTAATTTGAACATATGTTGTCAAAAAAGGGTTCCTTTGACATTCAGCATTTTTTAATATTTTTGACCTCAATTTTCAATATGTCTTGGCCTTATTGTTAAATAAACAGACATGTTATCATCAATCTCATGTCAAGGAAGCACCTTGACAAGGACATTCAAATGATGTGACCAGAATTTCATAATGGCATAGTTTTCTTGGTCGACTGAACACATAAACTTGCTTGGAAGATTTTTTTTTCTGTTTTGACCTAGAAATACGAACCTTTGGTCTAATTTCTATTTTAACTGCTATAATATGCCCCACGCCCCCGCCACTAAAGGTGAGGGAATACATATTGGCTTCAGTGCGGATCTCGTTGGCATCTGCATTTGTGTATGTGTCACATATTAGGTCCTTCTGTGACCTTGGAAACAAGGTCAAGGTCATCAAAATCTGACCTTGACCTTGTTTCCAAGGTCAGAGTATGTGACACAGACACAGATGCAGGCGCCAAGGAGATCCGATCTGAAGCCAATATGTATTCTCTCACTTTTAGTGGCGGGGTTGTAGGGCATAATATAGCAGTTAAAATAGTAATTTGGCCAAAGGTTCGTAATTCTAGGTCAAAATTAAATGAAAAAAAACATTTTCAAAGCAAGTTTATGTGTTCAGTCGACCATGAAAACTAGGTCATTGTGAAATTCTGGTGACATCAGCCGAATGTCCTGGTCAGGGTGCTTCCTTGACATGAGATTGATGATAACATGTCTGTTTATTTAACAATAAGGCCAAGACATATTGAAAATTGAGGTCAAAAATATTAAAAAATGCTGAATGTCAAAGGAAGTCTTTTTTTGACAACATATGTTCAAATTAAACCAAATAAAATAATGAAATATAGTTTAGATGTTCTGTTAATCACTTTATCAAATCCTGTCTGTCTGCTGTACTCTTCTACCAAACAAGAATGTTTTTACAAGACAGGCTAAAACCATGTTGGATTACCCCACCCACATCTGTGGACCCATAGCTCAGTAAGTAGGGCTTTCCGACCAAAGTCACATATGGTCCAATAAACTAGATACATTGGAGTATACCATCAGTTAAAAAAAGAAAACTTTCGTAGGATGCAGAAAACCCACCTTATTGATACCCCCCACCCCCTTTTTATATGTTTTTATATTCATTTGGATTAGAATATGCATAGTTAAAGACAAATGCCATTACAATGATACGGTCACGTGTATAACATGGCAGTAACAACCGACCAAGGATGTGTCTCATAGGCATATAGGATAAGACTTTATGTGTAGATGTTTATAAAAATCTCATAAGAGGAGAGGGAGTTATTAGAGCTTGAAAATGTACTAGCATTTATAAATGTAGCATTTGCTCAATTTTAGCCGACAGATGGGCCCACTGACGAACGGATGGATGAACGGACAAGGACAAACGGCCCGAAGAAAATCTTAAAGTAACAGGCGGAACTTAAAATGACACAAGAAATGCAACTACAACGCTTGTATAATCAGTGGCTAGTTTTGACCACTGTTAACACGCCTGGTAAACTATCACAGGTACCTCCGGCGGAGGTACTGATTATCGGTTGTGCCAGGCATCTGGAGCTGCCTGTGACTGTCAAAAAATGATAACAAACGGTAGGTATTCCTCGTTTTTGACAAAATACAAAATAACCAGGGAGTTTATTAAAAATCAAAAAGTGCTATTCGACCCTTATAGACATGAAGTGTTGTCACACGTCATACCCCCCCCCCCCCCCCCCTGAACTTTCCATATTTACCAAAGATAGAAATTTTGAAGGAGTTTTGATGTGAGTCCACAGTACTCAAAACAAGAAAAATTGGGCCGTTTTTGGTCTTAAATGCATTGATCTTGCATACGAATCTCTTTTTCTCGGCACGCTGATGTTAAGTTAACCTCCTTGCGCAAACATAAATATCAATTGACTACAAACAATGCTTTATATTTCAAAACAACAGCTGGAGGTGCCTGCAATAGCGTGGAGGTGCCTGTGATGTAAGAAAATATAGTGAAAATCTGAATAGTTATTGCAGCTGGCGTGTGACCTCGACAATTTCTAACGAGTTGGAATGACTAATAGACAGCACCTCCCGATCACAGTCATCACCTTTCACAAAAACGTCGACTCTTATGTAAGCGTATTTCGTAACGATTCTGAAACTGAATTAGGCAGTAATTTCAACAGCTATGTACAACTTGTCAATGTTTGACTAACAGATATGGAAACAAAACGGACAATAACACTTTGGGATGAAATGCTTTGGATTTTGGATTTCTGCTGTAAAGCATCAATGTTATGTGTTCTTATGTCCGCTTGTCTGTAGTCTTCTAGCAATAAGGTCACCTGTTCAGCCGCCCGTTTTGCTTTCTGTTTTGTTTAGTAATGAAAAATATAAATTAGGTAAAAACAGAAGTTAGTGTTGTTTTCATTTGAGGTAGGTGAATGACCACCTGTCTGGGAAAGAGCTGTTTATTCGGTTTACCATGCGTGTCTTTATGAACTATTGTCAATGTATCCATATAATTACGTCCATCTTGTTTTTGAGAGCCGGATGTAGGATCTGATTGTATAAGTTCATGATCAGTGTCTACGAGTTTATTTTTAACAAAATATGCTGGATATACGGATTATGATATATTATTTCGAGTTGAATGAACGGTTTTTTCAAGGCAGTGGTCTAGAGATGAAGAATACCAATATTTGCAACCGCAACAAATCTTCAGATTTTCACTATATTTTCTTACATCACAGGCACCTCCATGTCGTCCCATGCACCTTCAGTTGTTGTTTTTACAGAATCCAGCCTTATTTTGAGTTTATCGGTATTACCATTTGAGCAAGGAAGTTTACTTTACGTCAATGTTTCCACATAAACAGATTCTAATGCAAGAAGAGTGCATTTGGGACCTAAACAACCGATTTTTTCTCGTTTTGAGTACTTCGACTGACCTTAAAGCCACTTTAAAAGTCTTTTCTTCCGTATATATGTAAAGTTCCCGGGGATATTTTGTGTGACAAAACTTAATGTATATAAAGGTCGAATAGCACTCTTTGATTTTCAATAAAGTCCCTGTTTATTATGTAATTTATCAAAAAGACGAATACCTACCTCTTTTTCTGTCTATTTTTGGACCGTCACAGGTAGCTCCGGATGCTTGTCACAGCTTATTATCGGTACCTCCGCGGAGGTACCTGTGATAGTTTACCAGGCCTGGTAAAGCTTGTCATGTTTTAGAAGTTGACTGCCGAAACAATAGTGAACACATGCTGTTGACAAACCGACGTACGGACGGATGGAAAAACAAATATACAAAGCACATATTATTCAAATGAAGGCGAGTTAATTTAAGTTACACATATATACTGTTTTCCAAACATTTAACCCTTTAAGTTGGTCGTAAAGTAGTATTGAAGTAGACTTCCATCATTAATATGCGTTTTCTGTTTGACCTTGACCTTGACCTTTTGCACATGTTGAAATTTATCTAGATATTTAATTCAACAACGAAATGCCTTGTAGATTATTTTCTGCATATTACTTGACACATTTATTGTCATGGTAATTAAATAGACAAACTATAATATTGATGTCGAAAATTGTCAACCTTTTGTAAGCAACATTTATTAACAAACAGACGCACGGAAACACTGTTTAACAAGTCGTATTCTTTAAAAAACAACTATGTATAGTTCGTTCCATTTGTTTTCCGTACGTACTATTGGAAAATGACAGACACTTGTCTTTAGTTGAAATAAATGGACATTTCGGACCTACACTGACAAAAATTGTGTAACTTTGTTGTTTGTGGGCTTTTAATTTTCAAGGGCCATAACTCTGTTAGTACTCAGCTGCGGCGATGTCATCAGCCGGATTCATACACTAGACATGCTGAAGAACAATTTGATATAAAACACTTGATGTTTGCAGAGCCTTACCAGTAAAATCCTTAAGGAGAACACTTTTTGGGCTCCGTCTGCTCTACTATTAAGGACATGGTGAGTGCTGCCTTGGAATGCAGACCGGTCTCCAGCAGAATGATTTCGATCTGCCTGAGAGCAGCTCTTTATAACATCACTCTCATACAGCTTTATGCACCAACATCTGGGCATGGCAACAATGAGGTAGTATACCCTTACCAGCAACTCCAGAAAATCATACACCAAACACCCAAGAAGGACATTCTGGTTGTAAGGGGATTGAAATGCTAAAGTTGGAAAGGATGCACAGGCAAACTGAAAAAAAAACGTTTGTGGACCCTACTGCATTTTCGAGACAAATGAGAGAGGTCTCAGACTTCAACCGGTAACAGCCTAGTACTGACAAACACCCTTTGGCCCTCACATACCATCAAGAAGATGGACATGGCACAGCCCAGATGGGAAACACCACAGTCAGATTGATTACATCTTGGTGGAGAAGCGCTTCCGATCAGGAGTCAACATACAAAGGACAAGGAGTTTTCCTAAAACACACATAGGAAGTGACCACGACCTGGTGATGATGACCTTCAGAGTTCATCTGAAGAAGGCTAGAAAGCCAACCCAGCCAAGACTGAAGTTTTATTTTGAGAAGTTAAGGGACCCTGATGTGGCATGCACTTTTCAAACAGCAATAAATGGGAAAGGACCAATTGCCATAACGGGGTTTTCCTGGTGCAGGCCCGTTCATCCATAAAAAGTTTAAGTCTAACAGAGCTTTGGTTTTGTGTACACTATGTCTTAAAAGTGGGTGGGGTAATTCCATATCAGTCGACTCTAATGCAACAAATTGGTAATTTACAATCTTCTAAAAACAGATTGACTAAAGGTTGTGGCATATATTGAATGAGCAGTAAACAGACTTGAAGATGTTATAAGGTTTCTGTGTCCACTAGATACCTTTGCTAAAAAACATCCCTTTATTTGCAACTTTTAGATTTTTGTGTATTTTCCACCTACTTACTTTGCGGAAAACCACAACATTTCTCCATCAAACAATAGAATCGCCCTTCCTTTGGTGCAAGTATTTGTCAGTAACTGGACATTGCAGAATTATGAGCATTTTTCTGTAAACGTTCTGAAAATGGGTTATGTGCCCTTTGATGCAGAAATTTGTGTAAAAAATCTGAAAAATGTCTGTTTTGTATCTTACAGATACGTGATTCATTTAAGTGGCCTCTATAGTCCTATCATTTATAAAAACGGCAAATTACAAATTATGAACAACGGTTCACTCGCGATTTCTGATAAAATGTGGGTTGGTGTGCTTCAATAGAGTCATACAAAGAGCAAAAAGTAGGGAGAGTCTCTCTCTTGAAACATAATAAATTACTCCACAAAATATAATTTCCTTTTCTGATTTCCCCGTCGAGCGCTTCAGCATAAGCAAACGTAAGAAGCTGACAGTGTATCATTCCTGCACATTGTATTTTTACCATTTTATTTAAGTTAATGATATCGAAAGTAGTTTAGTTGCCAAGTCATTTTTTTTTCAAAACCGGTTAATGTCAAACTCATGGATGTTTTCTTTTTAAAGTTAGCTAATAACAGCCATTTAAAATGATGAAACTGCAATGAGGACCTTGCAGCGATACCTGGCGATAAAATATTTTATGATTTTATTCCACCAATAGAGCAATGATGCCTTTAATATTCTGACAGAATTGATTAAAAAAACAATGTTAATTCAGATCAGACAAGAGTCTACACTGTTTGCCAACTGCAATATGAAGCATGCCCTTATAAGACAAATGGACTTCTCTAGCCTCGAAGATGGAAAAGCTCGATATAAATATAGTGAAGGTGTCCGATTAATTAAGCAAACTACCTTCTTTTCAAAGGTGCACTTAAACCTACATTTTTTTTTATCTTAAAGCATGTGAGAGAAGAGGGATCTCAGTTCATCATAAACATGTCTAAAATGGTAAAAATACAATGTACAGGCTTTGGACCACAGTCATTGTTCTGCTTTTGTTTAAATTGCATCGCTTGACGGGTAAGTAGATTCTAAAACTGTATTTTGTGGAACAATTTGAAATTTTTCAAAGGCATGTTCCTGCGATTGTTTGCCAGTTATATGACTCAGTTAACATACACCATCCAACATGTTTTACCAAACATGGAGCCCCTGCAGTTCATATAGCTAAACGCTGGCCTACTGATCTAGAGGTCCAAGGTGCAAGCCCAACTGGAGGCGGAAAATCTTTTCAATTGTTAATGGGGTGCCATTGCACATGGCCTTTCATTAACACCCAATATCGTCCTGATAGGACTGAAATACTGTCAAAAGGACGTAAAATCGCCGCATCAATCACTCAACGTGACGGTGGAACCACTTTTTATTATAATTACTGGTTACAGATTTTACCACTGGTAGGAAATTGGACACTTTACTTCTGTAACATACAAAATTGGCATTTTTCGGACTTTTAATACAATTTTCTGCATTCAAGTGAGCATAAGTCATTTTCCAGAATATATACAGAAAAATGCTCATAATTCTGCAATGTCCAGTCATTGACAAATAAATGTTCCAATGGAAGGGCGATTCTAAAGCTTGATAGAGAAACCTTGTGGTTTTCCGCAAAGTTGGTAGGACTGGTGCAAAATACACAAAAATCTAAAAATTGCAAATAAAGTGATATGTTTTAGCATAGGTATCTAGTGGACACACAAACCTAATAGCATCTTAAAGTTTGTCTACTGTGCATTCAATATATGCCACAACCTTTAGTCAATATATTGGAAAGGTCACAAGTTACAAATTAGTTTCATTAGGGTCGACTGATATGGAATTACCCCACCCACTTTTAAGACATAGTACACACAAAACCAAGTTCCGTTTGACTTAAACTTGTTATGGATGAACGGCCCCTACATAGGGCCAATTGTTCACAAAATATTATTCAGTTATAATTGTACCAGGAAACCCCTCTTATGGCAACTGGTCCTTTGCACCACTCATTGGTCTGAGGGATGATGACATGGACATAAACACCATGATTTCCACCTACAATACAGAAGTGACCGATGCAGCCAGTGAGACACTTGGGAAGGAACGTCGCAGGAAAAAAGCCTGTGTCACCATAGATGTTCTAGACCTCTGTGACGAGAGGTAAAATTTGAAGAAGAAGCGGTATGAAGCAGGAGGAGCAAAAGAATACAGAAAAGCAAAAAAAGGATTCAGAAGGCAGTGAAGAAAGTGAAGGAGGACTTGATAGCTAGACAGTGCGAGGAAATCGAAACTTGCCTGAACAAAAACAACAGCAAGAAAGCATACCAGCTGGTGAAGGATCTAACTTCAGAGAAACAGGGTAGATTCACAACTATCCAGGACAGGTCAGGGAAATGACTTACAGAGGAAAGAGAGATTCTCAGCAGATGGACAGAATATTGCTCAGAACTACACAACCTTGACAATACGGTTCTGGACTGCAATTAGCCCCCAGAAGAAGGTCAACAACCGATCATTCGCGAGGAAGTTGAGATTGCAGTAGCAGCACTAAGGAAGGGGAAGTCTGCCTGAGTTGAAAATATATACCAGTGGAACTTGTCCAAGCTGGCGGGGAGACCATGATTGATATTTTAACAGATATTTGTAACAGAATTTGGAGAACAGGAGAATGGCCTACCCCATGGACTCAGTCGCTGATAAATACACTCCCTAAAAAGGACAACCTACAGCTCTGCCAGAACTACAGAACTATCAGCCTCATCAGTCATTCAAGCAAAGTCATGCTGAAAGTCATCTTGAACAGGCTTAAGCCACAAGCCGGAGAGATAATCGCTGAGGAACAGGCTTGGTTCCGAGCAGGAGGGAGCACCACAGAACTGATCTTCAACCTTAGAATCCTGTGTAAGAAGTATCTCCAACATCAGTAGAATCTGTATCATATCTTCACTGATTTCAAAAAAGCCTTTGACAGGGTATGGCATGCAGCCTTATGGGCCACTATGCGGAAGTACAATATCAGTGCAAATCTAGTTCGCACCATTGAACAGCTATACAACAAGGCTACAAGTGCAGTCCTAACAAATGGCAGCACAGGAGAATGGTTCAGAACAACAGCTGGAGTAAGACAAGGATGTCTTCTGTCACCCACCTTTTCAACATTTTTCTCAAACGGAACATGACTGATGCTCTGGAAGAACATGACGGAAAGGTTAGCATACGAGGGCCGTTCATTTAATTGTGTCACTAATGACCCACCATACTGCGTGGCTGTAAGAAGCACATGGAAACTGCAGTGGTTTCACGGGGGAGTAGTTTGCTTTAATAGAATGAAATTTCGGTCTAATCTGTCAAGTCTTTCAAAAGTTATTGAAAGTTCAAAGTGGTTCAGTCATATACACTCAACCCTTACTGTATGCAAAATGAAAAACAAAACAAACTTTGAAATTATCCATGTCAACGCACCTGCTCACAATATTTTCTTGTCTAAGACTTCTTGAAAGAGGAAAAGGCAGTTAATCTCTCTCATCCACCTTATTTGCCAGACCTTAGTCCCTCCGACTTTTTTCTTCTTTCCTTTACTAAAGAAAAGCCTTTCTGCTCGTGATGAATCCCGTAGTGCATTTGGTAATGCACTTTACCAGTGTTACTTCAGGGTATACCTAAAAATGCCTACTTCTCTGCCTTTACAGAATGGTTTTCCAGACTTCAAAAGTGTGTTTCCGATAAGTGAGAATATTTCGCAAGATTGTAGTAAACGAAATGTGAATGGGATTTCAACGCGCCCGGTAGAACCCCAGTGACAACATTAAATGAACGTCCCTCGTAGGCGACAGAACGTTACCAATCTGCAGTGTGCCGATGACATTTACGCTCTAGCTGAGGAAGAGCTCTAGTTGAAAGTCTCGATCAAAGCTGCACAAGGTATAAGATGGAGAGCAGTGCTGAGAAGACAAAACTGATGACAAACAGCGCAGGTGACATCCAGAGGGAGATCATGGTGAAAGGGCAGAGGCTGGGTACCTACCGTAACAAGCCTCAGATACCTTCGGGCAGTTGTCTCAGATGCTGGCTCAAAACAGGAGGTTCTCTGAAGGATTGAACCAGCGCCTTTGAGATGAGATGCCACCGAAGGTTACTGAACATTTCGTACAAGGACAATATAACCAATAAGGAGGTTCGCGGAAAGATCCAGGCAGCCATTGCAGAATATGATGAACTCCAGACGCTAGTCATGAAACGGAAACTAAGGTGGTAAAGCTACGTCTCAATGTCTTCTGCTTTAGCTAAGACGATTCAGGAGGCGCAGTGAAGGGAAAAAGAAGATAGTCCCAGAGCTCGTGGTAGGTTTATTCATGTGGTCGAGGCAAAAAAATTTGAAGGTATTTTCTTATGTAAAATTGTGTGCTTAATTCAAATAGTATACAGAGTAGGAGTTCTGGTGCAAAACATGAGGGGCCCGCCCCACCGAGCAGTGCTTTTTTCTGCCTGCCCTCCCCCCCCCCCCCCTTGGCGAGCCCCAGGTGCACCGCCGGATTGGACTACCGAGCCCGTTATTAACCCTCCTGACTGATAGCCACAACTCGTGGCCCACCCCACTTCCTCGGGCTATTCTCACCCGCCGTCCCCCGGCGGCCCCCAATCTTTATTTGAAGAAATGTGTTTATCATTGAATACCCATCGGACGATGAGGGGAACACAAAATTGCAGCTGATTGAAGGTTGGGGCTACAGGTGAGACCTGTGGAAAACGGTGCATGAGAGAGTTTTGTAAGCTACATAGTTACAGAATGCGCGGGGGTAGAACTTTACCAAAACCATGTAGAAAATGCGGGCGAGCTACTCACTCCGAGTCGCAGCTATGTACTTCTTGTGGTGCTACAGTGGCGAAGATAAATATGATAAGGACCGAGAAAAAAGCTCATAAGTTTTACAAGCGGGTTTTGGCAGAGTTGGTAAAAAGTACACCGCAGCAATGAATAATTTTATATTAGAGAAAAATGTTTGCATATGTATACCAGTAATGCATTGACAGTATCTACTGTTAATAAATTACTCATAATAATTATATATTAGAAAAAAAGATAGTGTCTGTATACCAGTAAGAGAGTACCTCTGTTAATAAATTACTCATAATAATTTTATATTTGAGAAAAAAGATAGTGTGTGTATACCAGTAATAGATTGTTAGTATATACATACCAGTAAAATGGCTACCATGGATGAATCCATCGATCAGCTCCTCGCTGAATGCAGATGCCCGAGCCGGCCCAGAAAGTCGTGAAAAATATTTTGGATGAGCTCATCCCTGAAACGGTTAAAAACGCTTACTCAAGCCTTTGTACCCTAAAAAATACCGGCCTCCACGCCCGCCTCTAGCATGGAAGGGCCGGGAGAAGAAGGACATCTTGAAGGAATTCGACCCAATACCTCATCAGAAGGCCGTTCGAACAATCCAGGACTACCAGCGAGAGATTTTGGATGTGTTTGAAGAAGAGCAGTCGAAGAGGGATGATGAGCTAGTCTTTCGCCAAACCCCATGGGCCATTAGCGGGATCTTGAGGGGCTGGCAGATGGTTGTCTCTGCCGAGCTCGAAGAAGAGATCAAGGCTCTGAATGGCGTCAAATTTCAGCTTGCCCTCAAGGTCCAGAAGGGCAACCCAGACGGCAGTGAGGAGTACACAGACCCTGTGCTGCGCCACAAGCAGGAGGCTGTTTTGCAGAAGAGTGAAATCAAGGGGGCCCTCAATCAAGCTTTCCCAAAAATCCAAGAAACACTCGAAAAGTGGACACAGAGAGGGTCGGGTTGGGTGGTCGACCGAGTGCAGACTCTCTGGCTGGACATCGCCAGATATCAGCCCCTGTCAGGCGGTTCTTTTATCCCCCTACCGGTTGCAGTGAGTAGCAGGAAGGCGGTATTAAACGTGAAAAGCAAAGATGACCACTGCTTTAGATGGGTGCTCCGAGCGGCTCTGGCACACCCGCCGCCACCACATCACCCTGAGAGACCGAGATGGTACCCCACTGAAGATGGTCTTAACTTCGAAGAGATCGATGCCCCCACACCCATCTCTCAGATTCCCAAAGTACAGAAGCAAAATAACCTGGCCATCAACGTCTTTGGCTGATATAAGGGCGTGACTGTTCACAGACTCAGCACCCAGCCAGAGGATGTACCCAGGATCAATCTCCTGATGATTAAGAAGGTTGATAAGTTTCACTACACCTGGATCAAAGACATCAACTGCCTTCTCTACGACCAAAGCAAGTGCAAGGAGCGCAAGCAATTTTGCGAGCGCTGCCTGCACGGCTATACAAGAGAGGATCTGTTAGGAGCCCACAAGCCTGAGTGCCGAGGGATTGGGCAGACCGCAGTCCGGGTGGAGATGCCTGAAGAGGGTAAGGACAAGCTCACCTTCCAGAACCACCACAAGCAGCTGCCGGCCCCTTACTTCATCTATGCGGACTTCGAGGCTGTCCCCACCAAGGTCCAAGGACCGGAGCTCGACCCTACAAAAAGCAACACCCGACAAACGCACCAGCATGAAGCTTGCAGTTACTGTTACATCGTGGTACGGTGTGATGGCCAGACAGAGCCGCCAGTGAAGCAAAGAGGGCCTAACGCGGCCGAGCACTTCCTTCAAGCACTACAGGTAGAGGAGTGCAAGATCAGGGCCGTGTTGGCCAACCCAAAAGCCATGGGGATGACACAAGAGGACTGGCTGGCTTTCCGCTCCGCTGAGTCGTGTCATGTGTGTAACAAACCTCTCGAGGGCGACTCCGTCCGCGATCACTGTCACATCACGGGGTAGTACCGAGGCGCCGCACATAGTGCCCCTGCAATCGCAAGCTGAGTTTGTCCCCCAAGACCACCAACATTCCCGTGGTGTTTCACACCCTCAGGGGGTACGACTCCCACCTGCTGATGCAGGCTATCTCAAAGGTCGAAGGTCGGGTGAGCTGTATCCCCAAAACACGGAGAAATACATCTCTTTCCCCGCTGGGCAGCTGCGCTTTATTGACAGCGCTCAGTTTCTACTAGCTTCTCTCGACAAGCTTGTGGCGGCAAACCAGCCTGAGGCTTTCCAAATCACGGCCCACTACGAGCCAGACCGACGCAAGCGGCAACTCTCGACGCGCAAGAGAGTGTACCCCGTATGAGTATGTGGACTCTTGGGCGCGCTTTGAAGAGGCCCAGCTCCCACCCCAGGAGGCCTTCTTTAGCAAGCTCGTCGATGAGCATATCAACAATGACGACTACGCCCACGCGCAGCAGGTCTGGACGACCTTTGGATGCAAGACTCTGGGGGACTACAGCGACCTATACTGCCGCACAGACGTCTTGCTTCTGGCAGATGTCTTCGAGGCGTTCAGGAAGGTGTGCCTCAACCAGTACGGTCTAGACCTGGTCCACTACTACACGGCCCCAGGCCTCAGCCGGGACGCCCTTCTCAAGAAGACAGAAGTGGAGCTCGAGCTGCTCAAAGACTATGACATGCACCTGTTAATCGAGAAGTGGATGCGAGGTGAGATCTCAATGGTCTCAAAGCGCCATGCTAAAGCCAACAATCCTCTGATTGAGGGCCACGACTCAGAAAATCCTACTAGCTACATCACATACCTGGACGCGAACAATCTGTATGGGTGGGCGATAAGGCAGTCTTTGCCCACAGGGAAGAAGATTGTGAGCAGCTGACAAAGGCCATTGTTGAACATCCAGCAATCGATCTGAGCTTGTCCTCCTCATGTGAACGCACACGCTTCACATCAACCCGCTTCCGCAGGTTTTCCATGGTCTTCCCGAAGACGGAGTTGTTCATCACTTGTATAGGTCCTTCTCACAGTCGCTGGCGGGCTTCTGTATTCATCCGGATGTAGGGCTCCATCCAGGGGCTCTGCCGGAAGCAGAGGGCACGATGGACCTTGGTCATACGCATGCCCAGCAAGAGGTAGAGCTGATGATTCCGGTAGTGAAGCACATAGCGGTCCTTGTCACAGAGGTTAGGTACCAGCTTCTCAACCTCTGTTGGCGCCACCCCAACGCCGAGGAGGTTGTGTTGATACTCTGACATCAACTTTTTCTGAACCACCATGCGCTCTGGTGCCATGGATATGCATTGTTCGCGTTGTGTAGGTCTTCTGGGTACTCCAGGTCCACCTCGAGTATAAAGCCCTCAGGGTCGTCTGCTGGCGCTGTTTGGTCCATTGTGCCTGGGCAGCCTGTAGCTGTTCGACTGCTCTCTCATGACGCTTGGGCTCTTCGTCGAGGCCAGAGCTCTTCAACATGCTGAATAAGTAGTTCGACCCCGAAAACGCCAGAGCGTTGACGACGGCACCGCCTACTAACAGCGCTATCGTCCCCATTTCTTATTTCATGATATCGGCTGGAATTAGCCCCTGTTTAATTAGCATGTCCTTGGTTGCCATGGCGAGAGCGATGTCTACCACGATCATGCCAACATCACGAGGTGTGAAGTCTAGCTTCGGGGGGCTATCCCCCAACGCCATCTTGCTAAGCTTGGCGTGTCCCACTGCGATGCCAGAGACGACCGCGCTGTGATAAAACGCGTTCACGAGCATTTTACTGTCAGTTGCTGGGGTAGTCATGATTGATTGAGAGTTACTCCATAACGAAGGGATCAGTAACCTTTAAATGCGAAGCACCCTGGGGATTAACACTCCGTGTAGCGACCTCTAATTGCGTTGAGCTATCCTGGACTTTGAGCACCGCAGGACTGGCCCGCAAGCGCGAATCATACACAAGTAAACCCCCCGCTAGACAAACCCCTATAATCCATGGGATCCAGTTACGGTTGTGTTCGTCTGTGCGTTCCGGCGGCAGCGCTTCCTTTGGAGGAGCAAACGTGCCGTCGTCCGGACGTAATGACTCCTTCGCTGCCTGAAGCTGTTCAAGCAGTCGTTTTTGCGCTGCTTTTCGGGCTGCAGCGCCTGCACGCCCGGCCGCCACCTTTTTTGGATCCTTCGCTTTCTTCTCCGTTACCCTTTCAACAGGATTCTGTGTGCGCAAAAACCGCGTTGACACTGTCTCTCGGCTCTCCCCCACCTGCCGTTCTTCCGGAACAATTTCCGTCATAATTAATGACAGCAGGGCATCGATGTCCAAATCGAGAGTGCTTAATTGTGGTCAGCGCTGCCGTCAGCGGTGCTAAGAACATGCCATAACGATGGTATAGCTCGCAGGTGGCACTGCTAAGTGCGTGTCCGACAAACGGGTTGCCCTCGAAGTCAGCAATAAGCCCTTGTTGGTTTTCGGCCGGGATCGGGAGAAACATAGATACCACCCCAGCATAAAGCTGGAGCGCTGCAGACCCCAGTGTCTCCGTCATCGCCGCCCCTAGTCTCGCCTCGTAGCGGGCGTACAGCCTCTCTATCTCAGAATTATCAAGCTCTTCGATATGGCTGGCGGTTAATGCTTTTCCGTGAGCAAGTAGCCCATTCCGCCCTGCTTGGCCCCCCGCTGCAACCGAGGCGAGCCTTTCACGGTATTTTTGCACCCTGTCTTGTTCCGGAGGAACGGCTTTCTGACCAGTTACTTCATGCCCTTCAGAACAAACGTCTGGGGAGGCAAGACTATCATCAGCTTCGTTACGCTGTTTCTTTGCCGTTCCTCCGGAACAAGACAGCATCTCATCAATCAGTTCGTCACAGTCCATTTTTTTTCTAACTGTTCCAGTTACATGTAACTGTTCTATTGCGAGTCGGCGGACCTGTCTAAAATAGAGGCAGGCTATGGCAACATGCCAAGCGATAAAAAACAGCAGCACAAATTTGCGCCAAGCACGGCGATCAGCAGCCCTACAGTTACTTCGTTATTGCTAAACATCGCTAAGTACTGTATAACAAACAGGCTGATCAGTCTTCAGAAGGAGTTTAGCATGCTTCGTCTCGGCAAGCTGCTGCCGCACCAAAGCCCGCTGTTCTCGTGAGGGGATCACGTAATTTTCACGCAGACAGTCTTCGACTGAATCGCGACCCTTGCAATGGAACAAACAGACCCAGCGCGTCTGCTCGCGCAAGTCCTTCAGGACAGAGTTGTACTTCTGCGTGAGAACCCAGACAGATTGCTCTGCATGGCGGCCCGAGAAAGCGAGCATAGACAGCATATCCTTTTTTATTTTCGTTAACGCTGTCAAAGCTGAACAATCATCGATGATACACAACGTCGGTTCGCCCATAAACACATGGTATAACGCTCGCAAGTAATCGTGGAGGCGCTCGCCGGGGTCAAGCAGGTAGACCTTGGGGTCCGTCCAGATCCAAGGGCACTGATGATAGGTCTTGTTATGTCGTACGGTTGGGCACAGGATCACGATATGTTGAAAGAACCCCCTGTAGGGCCTTCGAGCAGATCCAAGATGAAAACTGTTTTTCCACATCCCGTCTGCCCGCATATCGTCGCCGAATGAGTCGTCTGCGGCAAGAGGTTAATAGACCGCTGAGACGAACCGGCCATTTTCATTATTGAGTTGCGCATCCATGACGACAAAAAGATAGATGTTCAAAGCGCCGGACGCCTCTTCCTTCTTCGATATCTGGATCGTAATGCCTTCGCTGGCATTTTCTATGCGGCGGCCGCTGCCATGAAGGCGGTCATCATCGCTTGTCCTGAGGTCAAGCCACAGTGAGTACTTGCTGGTCAAAAATTCTCCAAGGTTGACGTCTGCCAGGGCAAGGTCTTTTGCGACCGTTCCTACTTCGGGGCGGCGCTTACTGCCGGGTGCAAAGTACTTTTTTGCCTCGTCCCACATCTGATAAGCGCGCATCCCTTGGCTGAAGAGTTGATTGGGTAAGCCCTCGATAGTGATCTCCACTTTTGTGATCTTAGGGTTTAAAAAAGGCCTCAGTCTCGCGATCATAGGGTTGTTGCGCTGCCACATCCTCGACCAGCAAGAGGATTCCCTCCATGCTGCGGGCGGGCACGTTTAGGTTGATGTTCCAGAGGATGTTAGCCTTGTCCATTGTCATTTTCCGGTGCCGCAGTACCCGGTCATACAGGATCGCCAGGCGGCCTTCGTACTGCTTGTCGATCATTCGAGCCAGATCGTCCTGAGTGACCATGTCATACTCGAGAGATATGCCTCCAATGTTGTATGAGGCAGCGTCTGTGGCCTGGATCACACGGCCGTAGTCGTTAAACGTGAGTTCATACTCGAGCCGGTCGCCCAGTGCGCTCTGGTAGAATGGCATATGACTCTCAAGCAGCTCGAAGTCGAGTGGGAAGAAAAAGCGATTACCGAAAGCATCTGCGATGGCCTTATCGGCAACAACTCTTGAATCTCCGTTCCCAGCACCGACTCGAATCTTTGTCACGTTTCTCTTATCGGAGGCGTCGATTCCCTGATAATGACCATTTGCCCTCTCTGGGGCTGTCTTCCAGAGATCATTGTAAAAGTGGAAGACGTCAGAGTCGTCGATGGACATCACTTCGTTGCCGCTAATTTTGATGGTCAACTTCTTCACGATGGCACGACCCAGGTTCTGAACCACAGTCCTGTTGAGATCTTCGCTGGTCAGCGTAATCGTGAAGGCCAGCCTCGCGGTCCCAGGGACAATCACGCCATCCGCGTCAAGGTTGGGGAACCGGACAAGCAGCTGCTGGTTCTGGTCGATGCTGCTTGGATTGTTGGTGATGACCACAGATTGCGACACTCCTTTAACACCCAAGGGCTCGCGGAGTGACCTATACGGATTAAGCTTGTGCCCAAATTTGCTCAAAGCCATGGTGTTACTGAGTGAAGCCTGTATTGAACTGGCGCGACCCCTTTAAATGAGTAGTCACTTCAGTAGTCGCTTAGTACACATGGAGTTTGAAAACCCCATGTACGAGCCTGACGAGGCGGGCGATGCCTATGATGATGATGACTTCTACCTCCCAGACGAACCCATTGACACACCGCTTGACGTCCAGCTACAGCTAGACACGTCCGGGGACCATATTCAAACCCTGCGAGGCGAGCTGAAGCGGACGGAGCTTGAGAACCGAAAGAAACGTCTCGTCGATGTTTTCTTCAAAGAAGTAAGTCGCGCCTACAAAGGGTTGCGGCCTGAAGGTAGGATCGATTACACTCAGTTTGAAATCCATGACGACGGCAAGACACTCTACTGGACGCCTGGCGACAAAAAGATCCGTATGTCCGCGAGGAAGGGGGATTCAACTTCCTGGCTCTGCAAAAACTTGCCTCGGACTTCGGACCCGGAGGTACACATGCAATTCGAACGTGGCTGGGGCTCACTGACTACAAGTCGAAGATACGTGCTGCTAAAAAAGCACTCCGGCAGGGCCTCCCGAGCGATCGCGGGGTTGAAAGCATCGAACTCAAGGACCTCTCCGGCGTGGCCAACAAAGCACGTGCTAGCTTGGAGGAAGTTCTGGCATCAATTAACGAGCCTCCGGTGGAAACCAAGTGGGTCGCCCAGGCCAAAAGGGAACTTGATGGGCTAAAAACTGCCATGACAAGAGTACGAGACGAGTTGGCGAACAACCTAGCGAAGCTGTCAAAGGTCGATGATGAGAGAGGCGAAGTCGAAAAACACTTAGCCCGGGAGCATCAAAAACTGACGGAAACGGACGACGCGCAGGTGCAACTAGATCAAGAGGCTTAAGACAGAGCTCTCCGATCTCGAGCTTGAAAGATCCTCCCGTCTCGAAACCCTCTCTAGGAACAGAGCATAACTCCGGTCCCATGTCAACAGAATCCGCGAGACCTTGCGGAAGATCCTTCATGAAGACTCAACGCTGGCTGAGCGCATACGCACCCACTTTCGGGAGCAGGGGATCACAATTGCGAGGTTCTTAGAGCAATCGGCCTGGCAATCTCGACCTTAGTGCTCGCGCTGACCGGCGGCGCAGCTGCCCCAATTCAGTCTCCGGCTCCCTCCGACAAGGGCGGGATCAAAGAGTGGATAAAAAAGCACCTACAAGCCCTTGGCAAATTTGGCCGGCAAGGCCGCTGCAGCCCTGCCCGGGATCATCGGCTCGATTGTCTCATGGCTCTTGAATATGTTAGGAAAGACTGCGACCTGACTAGCAGATAAATTGTGGGCCCTCACCATCGCTGTGGGGACTCCACTTCTCATGGCCGCACGAGATTGGCTATCGCATGGCAAGCCAAAGCGCGACTAGACCAACCCCGATCCCGGCTATGATTAGAGCTGATTTTTTCTTCCTCGTGGTCGAGTGCGGATTTCTGTTTTATTTTTCCGAAGTCACGGGTTTTGCCGGCATGGCCACGGGACGGGGTGGTGGTCCAACATGCCCCCTTTCGCCAGTGTCGTTCGCGGCGTCTGGTGGGGCAACAGGCGTGTTGAGGCCGCTGTTCAGGCCAACACTCTGGGACTCTGTAGCGATAACGATCATGTTGTTATAACCCACCTTGGTGATGACTCGTAGTAGCATATCGCTCGGCGCCATGTAGAGGCCAACTCCGAAGACAAAGTTTACCATAGAACTAGCAAATTGCAAGACACCTTGGTAACGTTTTATCGCTGAGGGGAGGTCCACTGGAGATGAGATGGCGTCCTTGAGGCTTGCCAGTAACTGTTTTTGCGCGTCGAAGGCCGTCCCGCTGCTTAGAACACCTGTACGGGTCTGTCCCTGAGAGGTAAGAATGGCCCACACGTACGTCCGTATGCTATCATTCAGCCGCTCGACCCCGGAGCGGGTAAAGCCCTCCGACTTGTGAAGAATTAACGTCCCCCAGGCCGTGTCTGCATCAATGGCGTCCTGCTTGATGTAGTCTACGGGAAGACCGTCGTTAGTTGTCCGGTTTGTGAATGACATACTACTCGAGTCGTACTCACTATCGAGGGGGTGATAGCCATGGCCGGTCCAGTAGTTGAAGACTCGCCCGAGCCCTCGGTTCTGGTCGCTGACCCTCCAATCGGAGTGCGGAGAGACGCCAAATTCATCACAGATTTTTTCGTACCCCATGCGGTCATATGAATTGTTCATTGCATCCCATCCCGTATCCTGGGGCATAGAGGTGTTTAACTCTGTCAGTATACGCCGTATCTGGTAATATACGTGAAAGCTTTACACGGACTGCAGCATGGGATCAGCTGCGGTCAAATGGTCTTTCAACGAAACGCCACAGCCAGCGGTGGCGCACCAGAACGCAAAGTTGACCTGGTTTTGCCAGAACTGCATGGGGCTTGAACCCCAAGCCTGGACCAGTTTGTCTGATGACACCAGGGGCAGACGATACTTCTCAAACACGTCAGGGTGCTTCACATCGAACGATTTCCCCTGCGCAAATTGTACCTGAATGCGGGCTTTGATGAGTGATGGCGCACGTTTTGCAGGGGTGGCTTGAACACCCACCTGATATTTGGCCGAGCTCTTGAATGCAAACGCCTTAGTATCCATCGCGTTATCATGCATGTGACGCTAACCGACCTTCAAAACGGCGAACCGGCTTATCTCGTCAGGCCCCTTTCTGTTCCTGCGGGTGGGCTTGAGGTTGCTCTTTGTGAGTTGACGTACTATCACCAGTGGCGCAACATCAGCGCCGCGCTAAAAATAATCACGTCTCAAATGGACACACCACGACGGTACCTGATGGCTATTACAACGTTTGCGAGCTGAGCGAAGACGTGTTCCAGCCTTTGGGAGCCGAACTTAATTTGCATGCACCAACGGGTCGCTTACAGCTGTCTTCAAAGAAACGTCTGGTCTTAAATAGTGGGCTGACCAAACTCCTTGGGTTTTCTAGAGACAGATTCGAATCTGACAAAACGTACATCGCAGGTGAGACACACAGACTTGCTGTCCATCGAGAGATCTGTGTGCACCTCGCTGAGGTGAGCTCTTCAGATAACCTGCATAACGGCCACCCGTCTACGTTGCTTAGGTCTGTCCAAGTCGAGAACGAAAGGTGCGGGAGTGGCCGGACAGAGACATTCCCTGTCTTGCAGTATAAGAGGCTTTCGTCTGGTCCTGTTTCACAGCTGACCATCTCACTTAGAGACACGAACGGAAGAAGTCTAAGCTTCGAGTACTTGAGCGCGACGTTGTATATCAGAAATGGTTGACGCGGGTGGCCCTGCGAGCGTCAGGAAATGTCCTGGGGTGGCTTTGGCTGACCTTGGTGACGTTGAAGGGTTCGATAGAAGCGGAGAGGAAGACCAGCTTTACGCTTTCCAGTTGTCTGATGGGGTCTACAAAATAAAAAAGTTCACCCCTCTGAAGAGATCCCGTCGCTAAAATTCGAAGAGTTGAGCGACGTTGATATCTCACATGCCATCCCAAAGCGGCTTCATAGCCTTGTGTTTACTGGGAGCGAATGGGTTGCCTTTGCAGACCCCGTCCAACAAACTGGTTGGCGCATCGACTTCAAAATCTCGTCTCCGTTCGTCGTGACCGGAATGACCATAAACTTCGAAAGGTGGTAAATAGCGGTACACGGCTATGCTCATACATCCCCGAGACGAAAAATGTTGTGGTCCGAGAGGCACCAGGCATAAGCTGCGTGCTAAAAACTAAAAACAGCAGACGGGGGAGTCTTAAGATGGTCTCCGAATTCCCCCCCCCAGCGGGAACCATCGGTTTGGGGTTATCTGTGTCGACGATCATCCTTGAGATCGTTCTTGGAGATAGGCCTGACGACTTCGTTGATGTCTTACCAGGCTTCAAGCTCAAGTGGTCACAAAAACATGCAAATCAAGAGGTTGGAGTTCGTGTCATCTTTCAGGAGACACCTCAGGCGCTGTTCACGATTAAAGATATTCAGCATGAGGCTGATGTTGGCCTGTTGAACCTTGACAAGCTGGAGGTAGTTTAAGCCTTTAGCTACCCTTAAAAGCCTTAGCAAAGATTCTGATCAGACAGGGCGGATGCCCAGGCTGATATGATCTGCGCTGGGCGCACAACCACTTTGTTGGTTTTCTCGTGTCGCAGCTCAATTTTTTTTGTTCCCCTGGAGGTTCAAGGGAGGGCATCTTTAATTTTCACCTCCTGGCCCTTGTCCTCTTCAATTCAAAAATTAAAATGCTAGTACAGTGGACTCGACAGTATCGGATCATCGACAGTATCGAATCACTCGTAAGTTATCACCCATTTTTCTCACAAATGAAGCAAATATTTTTTACCATTATATTACAGTCATCAAGTAAGACCAATGGCAAATTGCAGGGTGAAAAATTCGATCGAAATCTGCGGCTGTGAAACAAATCAGAGTTGTTGAAAAGCGTGGCCCCTCTTCAGCGGCGCTTGCATTTTGCAAGTTACTCGTTAACCCCAAAATAGAGTTCGGTTATTTAAACTATTTTATCATTAGGTGATTGAAACCAATTTTGCTTTGTAATGTGTCCTAGCATCCCTAAAGCTGCATGCAGTCATTATTTTTGTGACATCCCAGTATTCGATGAAACTGCAGACTTGAAAAGTTGGGCACCGATGTGCGACAGTAACGGATCATTATATAATTTGAACTGAAATGCAGGCCTCAGCTGGAAAAGTGCATGTTGGATTATTGTCCGATGCTGGCAAAAAGTCATAAATCAATTACCTGAGTGGCTGCTGTGTCTTCTTTCAAAGGAGATCAGTATAAACTAAGACAACATCCTTTTTATAAAACAACCCATCCCACGCCCCACATGCTAGCATATGATAATGACGGTTATGCTTAGAACAACTAAGCTTCTGCTAAACATTCTGAAGAAACATTCGAGATCAGCTCGCATGTGTGTTGTGAACCCAATAATTACTGGCGTTCATCGGATGGACATCTGTACACTGTGTACAGGGTGTTAAGAAAGTTCGTGGACATGTTTCAAACTTACACTGAAATCTTAATAATGTTGTGATTTGGGCGAAACTTTGTAAGTGTGATATAGGAAGCACTACCAAAGATATGCAACATATAAATTCTTTGTTTGATTTCAAAACTATGAGAAAATCTGAATCGCCATGGACACACCCTCTACAGGGCTGACAATGGTGAAGGCGAAATTTTGATTTGCATTAGAGTTCGGCATCTTAAGAGCTTGTTTTTTCAGAACTAATAGAAATATCTAAGATGTAAAAGTATTGGTATTGCAGGGAATATTGTCTTGATTTTTTATTTAGTTTTTATTATCTTCTGACGGTTAACTACAGAATTTCTGACTAAATCGAAAGGGTAACCCCATTCTCAATTGAAACTTTAAATTTTAGGGGGTAGGGATAGAATCTGTATCCGTATTTGTAAACACAGAGGCATTTTGCAGATTTCTTTTAGTCTCTTCTTATTAGATGTGTTCTCACACCGAGCATAAACATTTTATCTGATTTATCTTTTCATACTTTTTTTGCAAAATCACTCTAAACAATTTACTCTTTAGATTTAACTTCAGATTCATTTTTCATAAAATTTTGCACGAAATCTTATTTGATTTGAAACAAATTAGGTAAGAATATGACATTGTTTATAAAACTCTTGAAATATGTTATATTGGGGTAAAACCCTCTGTAATTAACAAATTTTCTTGTCATTTAGATGCAGTATTGTAATAGAAATGCCATTTTATCAGCACATTTGCATAATTTGACGTTTTGGTAGTAAAATTTCAAATATATGATAATTCACAGATACACCACAAATATTCCGAAATTTTATTCTAGTCTCCCTTATCTCTAAGACCCATCCCATGATATGAATGATTTTATGTCAACTTTTGATTTCAAGTTTCTTATCAGATGTTAATTCATTACCCCTACCCTCTTTGCAAAATATTAATGCTTCATCTTCTTTTTCATGTCAGTGAATCATCTGTCAAAATGTGCATGTTGTCTATGATTCCTTACCAGCTGTTACTGATAAAATACTGTTTGGCTTAGTCTCTATCATTTAAGTTAGTTCTAAGATAATGAATCACTGAGGGATAAGAATAAATAACAGTTTAATATGTTACACCTTTATGCGTAAAATCCATGATAAATAGCAGGCCACTTTGACACCTTTGGTATTAACTGCTAATTTTATTACGGTAATGTGCCATTGTAAAAGTTGTAACATTGTGAGTCTTTTGATATTGAATAGTTCTTGAAACCTGTAAAGTTTAAAGATTTAATGAATGTAACTTCTGAAGTTATAAGCAATATTGTAATGTCTTCGAACTTTCTTAACACCCTGTAGACTCAGATTAATGCCGGAGAACTCGTTGAATGACCATGCAGTGTTTATACACTGACTGCATTGAAATATCGTTAGGGCGGAAAATCACCGTAAATTTGTTGATCCTGATCAGACACTATGGTCTTATCAGGATCTACACTTTGCAAAGGCAGATTATGATCTTTACTGTTTGAGTAGTTCCGTGCTATGGCGCGCAGGGGATTACTGAGTCAAGAATATTTTGGAATGCTTGTATTTTTGTATACACCACATGAAATATATCGTTGAAAGGCCGTTAAAGTTTTCTCTGAGAGTCCAACTGTTTATGTAGCAAAATAATTGAAGCTACGAAGGCTGGCAGAATGCCTCCGAGAAACTCTCCTATGAAATAATATCATATGATCCGATACTGTCGCACCAGATTCGTTACTGCCGTAAGACCCCCCCCCCCCCTGTAAGTCTCGATAGGTTATCTGCCCTTAAAGGAATAAATTTCGTAAATATTTTGACTTGGATAGATAGAAGGGATATTTTGCAATTGTTATGTGTCATAATTGTGAGTCTGCGCTGGGCGAACAACCACTTTGTTGGTTTTCTCGTGTCGCGGATCATATGTGGAAACTTTTGTTATAAGGATGATAGGCGGGGATGGCCCCAGACCCATAAAGTATTTAAGATAGTGATTATCACTCATCGAATGCTGAAAATACAACAGATTTTCCCAAAACTTAGCCAATGTGTTTTTATGTTGTTTTTCGCCATTCAGAATTCCCAAATGCGTGACTTGTTACTGCCCAATTAAAATTAAAAAATTACAGTATGCTTTCTTTCTTGTTTCGTCACCAGATATTGTCAGGGTCACTGACGAGGCTTTATTAGCCGAAACTACGTAGTCTGGCCTATGTTCCTACTTCTGTATGTATTTACTGCTCTTGAAGAAACTTTTTAAGATTTTTATTTTACCTCACTGCAGCTTGTGTTGTGCCGTGTGGCGGCCGTAAAACGTTTCCCCGTACATCATCCATAGTGCAGATTATATTTTATTTACATCCTTTGAGATCAGAGGATAGATTCTGAGAAATCTAAAATTTGAGATCGATTTAGACTATAATTCTAGATCATCGTCTTTCATATTATTTAGATCCTTTTGAAATTAACCAGTCTTTGAATCGACTGCCCAATCAAAATTAAGAAATTACAGTATGCTTTTTTCTGGTTTCGTCACCAGATATTGTCAGGATCACTGACGAGGCTTTATTAGCCGAAACTACGTAGTCTGGCCCATGTTCCTACTTCTGTATGTATTCTCTGCTCTTGAAGGAATTTTTAAGATTTTAATTGTCAATGTAAAAGAGGATATATATAAGAAAGGAAAAACTGGTAATTTGCAACTCTCAACAAACTCTTGCAATTGCGATAGGCCATGAACTTGAACACAGCAACAGCCAACTGACAGTGGACATTTCTATCAGTACATGTGGTTGTTACATATATACTATGCAAAATATATTTAGCAAATTTTTATATTTTGCAATTTTTCTCATTACTGAAGTGCAACATTGAGCAACATCTCGAATGATCGGCCTTTATAACTTTTAGCAGTAAAGTGCTAATAAAATCCTAATATGGTGGATCTGTCACATACAAAAAAAATGCTATATTTATTGTGCATAGTATAGTACAGGGTATGTGTGGTCGTAAGTAAGTGCAAAACGATTAACTTTCTAATTACCATGTTGGCGCCGCCCTGCTGGGGACATCGCTTTACAGAATTAAATTTAGGACTATGAACTCGATAAGGGCACTTCTTCTTTACATTCTTTTCATGCAAGATACTAGACGAGAAATTATGGAACATGCCACTTTGTTGGTTTTGTCGTGTTGCGGGTCAAGTTACTGAGAAAAGCACTGTTCGATATTTGTCTTAACGTAGGATAAAACACTCGTTAAATGGCAATGAGGACCCTTGTAAAACATTATCGGCTATATTCAAGAACCAAACTCACACTCGACTCACACTCGACTCATTGAGATAATCGTCTAGCGGTCACAGGTAGACTCAACTTAGGGCTCGTTGGTATTCACAAAGGTAAGGAAGCTCTGAGTGGACTCGATAAAGTGAGTGAGCGTTGAGTTAGACCGATACCTCCCTTGAGCTCAACTCAAGTGTTGTTTATGAATACGAAATAGAACTTAACTGACTTTGATGCGCAGGCTAGTCCGATCAGTTGTTTTTATCGTATCTAACATTCGTGTTTGGACGTGTTTATGTCGAGTCGTCACTTATATTCTGGGTTTGTCCGTCTGTCTGTCTGCCTGTTACATAACATATATCTTCTGTATTCCTTTGAAACTTGTGTCATACGTCTATCTAATCAAGACAATGTGAGAATGTGTGCTTTAAGAATGTCGGATCAAGGTCACACGAATAGGTCAAAGTTAATGTATTGATTTTTTATGTCTGTAAACAGTTTAAGATTGCTTCATGAAAAATTAGAAAGAGAAAAAGAAATATGAGCATAACCATTCTGCAATTTACAGTCCGTATGTCTGCCATTCTCTTTTATTTGCCCACTCGATATCTCCTGGGCCAATGGGAGGATTTTTTTGAAACCATATTATCAAAACAATGTATAAAACTTACATTTTAATGATATCGGATCGAATTCATGATCAAATTTAATGGTCAACCAATATTTTATGTCCAATCCATTTTTTGTACACCAGTATCAGAATGCATGCCAAAAACAGGATAGCCCTCTAATCTGCGAGGGAGTACGAGTACACTGTTTGTTCGTTCAGACCGGCACTGATGAGCCAGGAATACAAGACCAGAAAATTGTAAATTTTTCGCACAGCGTTATAAAATTCCAAAGGAAACCATGTCAAAATATTTTTGCGCACAATATTTTGAATGAGATTTAAAATTGTCGCACCGCATATAAAATGCCTGTTGATAGCCAGTATGCATACTTTTTCAAATAAATAGACTATAAATTTAACTTCGGTTAAGTAAGCATTACGAAATTTCTAGTAACAATCAGCCACAATAAACAGTATCTCGTTCAGTGCACTTATTCCTACTGCAGAATAGACGGAACCGATCAGAACAAAACGTTATTTGTGTAGGTAAACATGTTAGATCACACACAGGTGACATATGATGTTTATATAGGTGACTTATGATATTTTTGAACCCCCCCCCCCCCCCCCAACCACCACCACCACCACCACCCAAAAAACAAACAAAAATAAATAAAAAAACCCAGCTTCTCACAGATACTGTCAGCCGATTGGTCAGCATTCTGAAATAATATTGGCAGAAACAAATTACTGGGAGTAAGTTACAGTTAGGGTAATATTATATTAGATCAGTCAATTAAACTGAAAGTCAGTTGAAATCTGGTCTTATGTGCTACTCTTGATAATTCAATTTATCTTTCATGTTTTCTTTTCTTCAGACTAATACTTTACCTAAAATGAATATAATTGGGTTAGTTGTTTCGAGTTTGAACGCCTCTTTGAGAAAGCGTTTCAATCTATATCAAACCGTCTTCCAGAAAAAAGGGAGTGAGAAAAAAAAAAGATAGAGAAGACGAGAGTAGAAAAAAAATGATAAAACATCATCCCTCGCTTACTTCAAGCATAGTTGGTCCTTGTCTTGCAAGTTTCGGAATAAGTAGGACGCCCCAACACTGGAAGTTATCCAGCACATCCGTCCAACCCGACCATCCCCTTGACTCTATATCACTGTCAAATCATAAAGAACAGACGCATTCGAAATGCGCCTGCTAAAGTTAACTTAGGCACAGTCTGATCTTATCTACACAGATAACCCAGGCAATAACTGGAATCGTTGAGCTTTTAAAAGGCAAACTGCCCACCCTTGTGTTGACTACGTACATGTACGCGAACGTGCATTGATCTAGGAGGGAGCAGTACACATATGTTTTATTACATGTTTTGTTGCCATTAGATGAGCTAAGTCCTGTTACATTTATCAAATTTTGTTACCGTCACATAACAACGGGTAGCAAACAGAAACAAAATATGGCCAGTTAAACAAATATGCCAGATGCCAAATCGCAGAAGGCCCTATGCGAAAAAAAGAAAGAGTAAAAATTAAAATCACCAGGTAAATTGTGAATTTTTAAGACAGTGATGATGCCCCAACCCCCTGTGCTGTGGATGTCATCTCCTCTGCCCCCCCTGCCCCCCGCCTCCCCCCCCCCCCACACACACACAACCCCACTCCCTAGACCTCGATTCTTCCCCCAATACCCTCACTCTCTCTCTCTTCAAAAAGAAATGAAAAGTCATATGTATATCTTTGGTATGTCTGTAAAATCGGTGCAAAGTTTCAAATAGATTGACAAAAGTATACAAACTTTTTAGGCGGACGGACGGACAGACAGACAGGCGGCAGACAGGGATAATATTATCGACTTACTAGTGTTAAAGGCCATATAAACCAAAACAAAGTTTTTATTTAGGTCTAGAAACTCGAGTGACGCTCGAGTCGGACTCGAGAAAGGTGAGGTTGAGATAGTTTTGAGAATTAATAATTCTCCGCGGTACAACGTTAAGCGGAGAATTTATGTCTTAACAGAACCGGTTTATCCAAATTTGTAGTGAGGTGTGGTCAACGTTGTGAACTGCATGATTTTGTTCAGTTCTAAGCGAGACTTCTTACTGTCAACATCGCGTTCGCTGAAAGTTTTTGAAGATGGACAAAGAAATGTTGGAAGAAACTGTGAAGCTGCAAGTGCAAGAAGCTATGAACAACAGTCAGCAGACCTTGTTGCAAGAGCTCAGTTCCATGATGGAGAAGATAAGTCAACAAACTTCTGTGTCAAATGATGAACAGTTTCAGAAATTGAGTAATTTGGTAGCTGCAGGCGAAACGCCTAAGTTTAAAAAGAAAGGCAATGAAGAGCAATTCAAAGTTAATTCAAAAGTAATACTAAGGCTAGATGAGGCAGAGCAGTCAATAGATAGTTTAAATGCTGAGAAATGCCGAGATAAAATTGTTGAAGGTAGGTTTTTTCTAAACTGTCGCTGCGTTAGAATTAAAAAAAATCATGCTTTCAGGTATACATATATTTAAGGCTGAATTTAATAGACATAAATAAATTTAACAAATAACATAATGTACTAACATATATTTGCAGTCGGTTTGCGCAGACTCGAATTTCCCTTGTGCCAGTGTTGGCTGGCTACTGTTTTGGTTCTCCGGGATTCTGTCAGTGAACAGCAAAGACCCTGACCAGGCTGCGCAAGTGTGCAGGCTGGTGGTGGTTTTTACCTGTTTGCATTGTTGCTTTAATTTCGTGCATGAAGGGTCCTCATGATTCTTACTTTGTGTCCGCGGGTAACAGAGGCTCTTATCAGTCTGCGCAGATGCGCAGACTGGTGATGGTCTTGGTTTGGACACCCTTTCAGCGTGTTTATTCTGCGTTTATCACATATTTAAAACATGTTCAACCTCTTTTAAAAAATTTAGCCAAAAATCTTCTGAAACATCGAGAGAAAAAACTTCAGGATGGCCGACGCTTCTGAATTGGGGTGGCGCCTTGTGACGGAATACGAGACTAATCCACTGGCCAGCGATTCTGACGACGAGAAGAAGATTTTCAAGGCTGAGGCACGGGCGAGTAGAAAGATGAAGGCTGAGAGAGGGGCGAGACGAGGACGATCTAGATTTTGGCCCTACAGACGCTTTGCGGTTCGACGTGCGGCAGAAACTGCCCCGACTGATACTAGCGGTGGTGTTACGCAGCAGAATAAGAAACCTGGGGTCTTTTTTTCCTGTGGGGTACCCGGGCACTGGAAAAATGAGTGTTTGGCGGCTAAGACCAATCCCAGCAGTAATAATAAGATAAGTTGTTATAATTTATTACCTTTTAAAAATAGGGGGTTGGATAGTCAGTCATTGCTATCTGTTTCTGGTGTAGAGAAAGAGGTTATTCAGAGACCGTCACCATCAGAATCTTTAAGCGAACAGGAAACAACGGGAGGTAATAACATTGCAGGTAATAACTTTAATACACCAGTGGGCAGGCTGAAAAGCTGCATAGAAAAATGGACGGAAATTACAGAAGATGAATATATAATCGACGTGGTTAAAAATGGCTATAAATTACCATTTAAAACAATGCCACCCAAAGTTTTGCTGAAAAATAATAAAACTGCAAGGGAAAACAAATCTTTTGTAACAGAAGAAATAGGCAGACTTTTGCAGAAAAGAGTGATTTCGCCGGTTCAGCACGCACCACATGTGGTCAATCCGTTAACGGTGGCGTTTAGTAGGAGCGGTAAGGCCAGGCTGGTTTTAGACTGCCGTCATATTAACGAACACTTACATACATTTAAATACGAAGATATTAAGCTTGCTGAGCAAATGTTTGAGAAAGGGTTTTATTTATTCACGTTTGATCTTAAAGGTGCATATCATCACATAGACATTTTCACAGGCCACCGAACTTATTTAGGATTTTCATGGACAGAATGTAAAGAAACAAGGTATTTTGTATTCAATTATTTGCCGTTTGGAATTTCTACAGCGGGGCATATATTTACAAAGACTCTCAGGGTAGTGGTAAAGTTCTGGAGGTCAAAAGGGCATAAAATTATTATGTTTCTCGATGACGGAATTGGTGGGAGTTTTTCTTTCCATCATGCTTTAATTTCAAGCATATTTGTTAAGCAAAGTTTGCTCAGTCTCGGCTTCCTTCTGGCTGATGAAAAATGTAATTGGGAACCTACTACGCAAGTCGTGTGGTTGGGGAATCTTTTGGATATGAATGAAGGTAAAGTTTATATCACAGAGGAAAGAATCAGGCGTCTTGAGGTGAGTATAGATTCGCTTCTGTACCAGGTTGAAAAGGACCTGTATAGCTTAGTTCATGTTAAAGTGTTGGCATCTGTTGTTGGGCAGATTATATCATTACAAAATGTCATAGGTAAAAAGGTTCGGTTAATGACGAGGCAAATGTACAGCTGTATTCTGATGAGGGCCAGCTGGAATGCTCCTGTTATTGTAACAGAACAAGCCAAAAAAGAGCTGAAATTTTGGCGAGAAAATGTAAGGGTTTATAATGGTTTAGGTAAAAGTATCCAGCAGAACACCTTTGTTGAGATTTGCATGTATTCAGATGCTAGTAGTATTGGATACGGTGGTTATGTAGAAAGTTCTGTAGAAGCTCTGGAAGTGGGCAATTTGAAATCGCTGGGATTGCGTGCAGATGTATGCCTTGAAGTGGGCAATAGTAAATCCCTGGAAGTGGGAAACGTAATAATCTCGGACGAGAGAAGCAAAAAATCCCTGGAAGTGGGTGATTTAGAATTCAAAGAAACTGGTATGCTAAGGGCAATATGTAGTTTGAGTTCAAAAGTTTCACCGGCAAATGTTGTAAACACGTGTAAGGCCGAAGTGAATGGCTTAATGGATGAAAGTTGCTTGAAAAACAGATTTGGCAGTTCTGAGGTAGAGTCTAGTAGTAATACTTGTTCTGATTGCACTGTAAGTATAAGTGGGGATGCTAGCTGTAATAAGATGCAGGCAGAAGTGATTGGCTCATGGACCAGTCAAGAGATGCTCAAGAGTTCTACTTGGAGAGAAACGGAGGCGGTAAGCAGGGTGTTGAAAAGCAATGTAAATTTGTTAAAAAACAAAAAGGTTAAAGTTTATTCTGATAACAAGAATGTGACGCCAATTTTGCTGACTGGCAGCCGAAAAAATGAGTTACAAGAAATTGCTTGGGAGGTTAATGAAATATGTCAGAAATACAATATTGAACTTATTTCAGAGTGGATCCCGAGATCAAAAAACGACCCAGCAGATGTTCTTTCAAAGTGTGGGGACAGTGATGATTGGTCAATTCAAACATGGGTTTTTAAAGAAATTAACAAGAAATGGGGGCCGCATACAGTAGATCGATTTGCGTCACACATGAATTCGAAATGTGTTAGATTTAACTCAAGATTTTGGGTTCCAAAGACAGAGGGTATTAATGGCCTTGATCAACAGTGGTCAGGAGAAATAAACTGGTTGGTTCCTCCTCCTCGTTTGATAGTAGCTTGCATTAAAAAGCTACAAAAAGAAAAATCAAGAGGTATTCTCATTGTGCCTGAATGGCCATCTGCACCATTTTGGCCTGAACTGGTAGGTTCCGATGGCAATTTTAAGGAATTCATACTCGAATCAATCAATTTGCCAACAAGAAACATAATTTCGAAAGGACACGGGAATAACGGAATATTTGTAAGAGAGCCACTCAGCTTCAGAATGTTAGCATTAAAAATAGAATGTTAACATAATGGAGATTTGGCTAGAAATTTTCAAAATATGTCATAAGACAGAGCACACATTGAATTAGGGAGATGTGTGAATTGTATCAGTTAAAATTTGGGGTAAAAGAAGTGTAAACTAGACAAAAAAAGAAGGTAAGTTTACATTCTCATTGCATATATATTTTATATTCAACAGGTATTGGTCTAAGGGAGACAATTCGAGAACAGATCAAAGACGGTGACGTACAATCTCTGACAGAGAAACAATATCTGGTCGACCGTATGGCAAAGTATGTTGTTAGCTCTAAAGCAGATAATACCAACAAGAAATATTTTCAACAATTTAAACGTTTTCAATCTTTTTGTGCTTCTAGAGGATACTGTGCAAAACCAGCAAGTTCAATACACGTGTCGATTTATCTAACTCATTTATTAGATGGTGGTGTATCTTACAAATTACTTTCTGCAACTCTGTATAGTATAAAGTGGGTTCACAGTATTAGCGGGTTAACTGATCCAACTACAAACAATTTGGTAAAGAGTTTAATGGAAGCCGGTAAAAGACTCAGATCCGTTCCAGTGAGGAAAACAGACACAATTAGCTCTGATATGTTGAAACAGCTCTGTGATATGTACAGAGATTGTGATGATATCTTACACGTTCGAGAAATTACGATGATCGTATTAGCGTACGCAGGCTTTTTACGTTTTAGTGAATTAAGTCAGTTACGATGTAATGATATTGAGTTCAAATCTGACTATGTATTGCTTAAAATAAGGCATAGCAAAACAGATGTTTATAGAGCAGGAAAGGAAGTTCTTATAGCAAAAGGTTCATCTACTGCTTGTCCGTATACTTTGCTACAAAAATATATGAAACTGACGTGTCAGAATAATACTTTCAACAAATATTTGTTTAGACCTGTAAACAGGTCCAAAGGTAGAGCATCATTATTATCTCAGGATAAGCAGTTGAGTTATACAAGGGCAAGAGAATGTGTTTTAGATAAGTTGACGATTGTGGAACCAAACTTAAATTTAGGTACCCATAGTTTAAGGGCAAGTGGCGCAACAATGGTAGCTAATGCAGATTCAGATGGGTTGAACGAAAGATGTCTCATGCGGCATGGTCGCTGGAAATCTACATTCTCTAAGAATGGTTATATCCACGATTCCATAGAAAAACGCTTAAATGTAACTAAAAAGTTGAAGTTGTAAAGCAAAATTGAAATTTGAAAATTGTACCTACTTCTAACATTTGAATTTTCTACGCATAAAGTCTCGCTGTGTGCAAAGAAAAATATCTTGTTATTTCTTTATAAGGTCCTGGTTCAGACTTAGTAATTCTCCGCGGTACAACGTTAAGCGGAGAATTTATGTCTTAACAGAACCGGTTTATCCAAATTTGTAGTGAGGTGTGGTCACATGATGGGTGTGTAGTGAACGTTTTGAACTGCATGATTTTGTTCAGTTCTAAGCGAGACTTCTTACTGTCAACATCGCGTTCGCTGAAAGTTCAAATTTCAATTTTGCATAAAATAAACAGAAATAATGACGAGTGAGTAAACACTCAAGATCGAGAGAACCGGCTTAACTTCCGATCGCTATCGCTCGGAATATAGTTTTATAAAGACCGTATTACAAGGGTTAGCGTGTGGAGACGTGCCGGTGCTAAGGATCATGCTGGTCTTGAGCCTGGGAAAATCGTACCTCCCCCTCCCAAGTGGAGTAGGGTTGGGTAGCCCGTTCGCAGCAATATTCTGTTTATTAAAGATATACATATGTATTTTTATTCAGCACAGCATGCTTAAGATGGAGGGTACTAAAAGTTAGTAAAATGTAAATGGATTTATGTATTGGCAGATTTGCTTTTTCTCGAAAAATGCGAAATATCAGTCGAATTGCTTTGTCAAATGTAAATGTACGTTTATACTTGTTATACTGTTTAACGGAACTGTTCGTATTTTTCCATCATACGTACACTCGATCATACATATTTCTTTGTCATATTGTACGTCCATCATAACTTTCTACGCATAAAGTCTCGCTGTGTGCAAAGAAATATGTCTTGTTATTTCTTTATAAGGTCCTGGTTCAGACTATGAAAGCTGAACTCCTTTCACACTCTTGTTAATCCCACTCCAACCATACTTGAGGGTTACTTACTGGAGTTTGAGGTTTGTTCTTGAATACAGCCGTTAATCAGTAAATTCAGGCGAGTAATTCATTCAAAATTCATTCAAAATTTCAGTTCTTCCGAAAGTGTTTCATTTAATATACATGTTTCTGATACACTTACAATAACAGCACATTTTATGCACATACAATCAACGTGTTTGTCAATATAGTATGAAAGGCCACTAAGAGGAGATTAATATGGTGTGAAACTTCAGCATTGGGGCGTTTAACGTAGGAAAAATGCCTATTGTGCTTGCAGTATGTGGGGGGGGGGAGGGTTTAGATAGTTTTTCCTCTCGTCAGTTCTATCACTATCATGCGGCTCGGTGTAGACTAAAATGCTGTCTCGAAAGGCCATTTAACAATAACAACAACAACAAGAAAAAGAAAGAAAGAAAAAAAATGAAAGTTTAGATCCTGTTGCGGCGAGGCAAAAATAGTAGACTCAGTTTGTAGAACTGCTCATGTTCCGTCACATTCGGAACGCCGCTCGGCCAATTCTAATGATTCACGGAATTGGCCAAGCGGTGCTCCGAATGGTTCCACCAATTGCCGCGCTCCGACCTCAGCAAAACTCTATTTTCTAAATGACTTTAAATAATCCAGCGCTTTTAATGAAACCTGTACCAATATGAATAAAGGGGTGACCTTACTACGGCCGCCACAGGGAGCTTATACTAGCTGAGGTTTTGTTTCTCAATTTAGTTGCTCTCATATTTTAGCTGAACCTTCTTATGACATGGTGAGAATGCAGACTTCTAGAAGACCAAATTGTTCCCTATAAGAGCTGAGCCTACACTGCAAAAAAATACTGTAGAATTTACGGTAGAATAACTGGAAACCGGCTGCCAGTCCTTTTACCGTTATTTTTACTGGCGTTTGCCTGTAAGACATTGTTAGAAATCGCGAAATGGAAGTTTTATGTTAACTGGCCGCACTCGAAAATAACTTCGTATTGTTGAAGGGCTATCAGACCAAAACGACACCTACTCTATTCTGTCCCAATCTGCTTGATGATTCCTGCAATTTTTACGGGCGCCCGTAAAAATAACGGTAAAAGGACTGGCAGCTGGTTGCCAGTTATTTTACCGTAAAATCTATGGATTTTTTTTACAGTGTAAACTGAACAAGCAAATTCGAGGAATTTATGTCCCCCGCCTTGGAAACTAGGTCTCCACTGTATATACACTTAGTGTTTGAGCTTGAAAAGCGGCTAAGTTAAAAATGTGAAAAAAATAATAATAAAAAAAAAATAATGTGAGGAATCGGCATAAAACTGTAGGAGGAGTTGCACACACAAGATACCCACTATCTGTTCACTTTGATAGTAAAAATGTATGAAAAATGGCTAAGTTCAATTTGCGAAAAAAGTAATAATAATTTGGATTATATCCAAACCACATGCATATCTTCAGACCATGTCCAAAATACCTGTGAAGTTGCAAAGGAATCGGCATAAAACTGTAGGAGGAGTTGCGCACACAAGGTACCCTATATCTAGTCACTATGATAGTAAAAACGCCTAAAAATGACTAAGTTCAACTTGTAGAAAAAGTAACAAAAAATAATGTGAGGATAATATCCAAACCATATGCATATCTTCAGACCATGACCAAAACACCTGAGAAGTTTCAAAGGCATCGGCATAAAACTGTTGGAGGAGTTGCGCACACAAGGTACCCACGATCTAGCCACTATGATAGTAAAAACGCCTAAAAATGACTAAGTTCAACTTGTGGAAAAAGTGACAAAAATAATCTCAGGATTATATCTAAACCACATGCGTATCTTAAGACCATGACAAAAACAACTGTAAAGTTTCGAAAGAATCGGCATAAAACTATAGAAGGAGTTACACACACAAGGTACCTACTACTTTAGGGGGACGGAAGAACGGAAATAAGGACGGACGGACGGGAGGACGGAAGGACGGAACGCCAAAAACTATGTCCCTCCGCTTTTCTTCGAAAAGGCAGGGGACAAAAAGGAGACAATAATATAAATGGGTAAGTTGCGTCCCCTGAAAGTGTAACTTTTCACTTTAAGCTCCATTGGTAATTACAGTAATACCATATTAATGCTACATAACGCTCCGGGGGCGTCGCATTTTACGAAAGGGGGAAGTTATTTAGAGCTTAAATTGTAGTAAACAAACCACTGTCAAAATACCTCTTAAAAAGTATTTAGATATGAACGGGTATACTTTCAGAGTAAGCAACTCTTCTTTTTTTGTTCCCTTTTGAGTTGGGATCAACTCTTAAAGGAAAGAATTGCTCCTATAGGAGCAAATTCTTTCATTTTTTGAGTAGATCTTATGTTAATAAGCTACCTCATCCAGAGAAGAAAACAAGAATTCAAGCCAATTAATGTAATATTATTTTAGGAAAAGAGGCAGGGGGCGTTTATTAGAGCAGGGGCGTTTATTAGGATTAATATAATACTTTACATAAAGGCTCTGATATTTCGAGTGTTTACGGTACTAGCTGAAGTACAGGAAAATAATTTTACGGTACTAGCTGAAGTACAGGAAAATTACTTTAAATTTAAGTTAGCTAGATCACGCGGAGAGGTGGCTGGCAGCATTTGCAAACAGCGGAGACACAGATCAGCCTGTGCAGTCTGATCAGAGTCTTCCTTGTTTCGTTCACGTGAAGAATATGTGGACCCTGGCAAAGGTTCTTATCAATATGGGTAGAAAACTGACCCAAGAGCATGGATTGATTTCAGAATTTGACATACGTATGATATGACCAACGTGAGGTCTCTGCTCATACGGCGCATCTCTAACCATTGTTTTTCTGCTTCAAAATCAAAGTACATTTACAGTCATTAAAGTGAGGACGTTGCACACTTAAGTCTTAATTGTATAATAAGTAGCCACTTAAGATAGGTTAGAATCTTCACAATTAAAAACCTGAAACGAGCGTAGCGAGCGGAGGGTTCTTAATTGCGAAGATTTCTCTTCGTGGCCTTTCACCGGCTAAATGTTTGCTCCAGTTAATAATCTGATCCTTACATTTTAGGTCTTTAGTGGACTTAATGGTGAAAATGGTTTTCGTGAATATAGTGACAAGTCTACACCAATAAATCTACTAAAATTGAAATTTTCAGTGATCTGATTATCTACTGGGCAAACACTAAAATACTGTCAGTTGTTAACTTTGGCAATGTCCTTACCAACAGGTGTAAAAATCGTGGCTCGGGAGCATGGACTGATTTTAGTATTTGCCTGACTCACGCGGCGCATCTCTAACCCATTTGTTTCTGTTTCTGAATAAAAGTACATATTAGCCGCGACACAAGACAGCCAACAAAGTGGCTGTGCGCCCAGTGCAGACTCAGATCAGCCTTGGCATCCGCCCATTTGCTAAGCGCTGAGAGGGTAGCTAAGGGTCTAAGCTATCTCCATGCAGGCAGCGAAGACTCTGATCAGAATGGACAGATGTCCAGGCTGATCTGAGTCTTCGCTGGGCGCACAAGTCAATTTGTTGGTTTTGTCGGATCGCGGCTCATATACAGTCATTATTGCGAAGACGTCACACAACCAAGTCTTGTTAAAACAATGGAGTTCGAGGGTCGTCATCAAAGACAGGGTTAATGTATGATAAGTACCCACTTGAATATTGCTAATTTCATTAAAAGCCGCCAGGCGACCATACACAATAGCTTGCACTCAATATTTAAATGGAGAATCTTCTTAAAGTTTTATAAGCAGGTGCCTTATTGTGTCTAGTCTAGTCTAGCCCATAACCTTAGAAGGTCTCTGTGGCGCCACAGATGACATCAATCTCTTTCCTCATGTCTTCAGCTGGCCTGGTTGTGCAAGCAAAGTCCATCCCTGTCAACTCCTTAATATTGTCTTCCCGCCACTTTTTCTGTCTACCTCTTCTTTTTCCTTTTACTGTGCCTTGCATAATTGCCTTCGCTAAGCCAAAGGACCTGGAGATGTGGCCAAACCACCTCAGTTTTTGTTTCTGCGCCAGAATCAGTTCTTCATATTCTGCAACGGCGGCTTGGATTTTTTTCTGCGAACATCATCACTAGTAACATAATTCTTGACCGAGATGTTCAGTAAAACAGAGTTCTTTTCTCTTAACTACTGTCAAGGTCAATGACTCACAGGCATACAGAAATATGGATATGACCAGAGAGCACATCAGTTTCACCTTTGATCCAAGCTATATGCTGTTTTGTCTGCATATTCAATTTAGCTTTGTCAGAGCTGCAGTGGCTTGTGAGAACCTCCGGTTTTGAGCCCTCATCTTAGACAACTGCTCCTACCAAACGGTCACACAACATTGAATCAACCTTGATTCAACGTCAAGACGTTGAATCAACCTTGATTCAAGGTTATGTGCCCAGCATTAGTTGGCATTTTCATATTTATTAGCAGGGAAAATTTCATGCTCAGCTGATTTGAACACGAAACAGTTTTATAACCTTGGAGTCTGGTCAGGCGCTCCACTCAGAAACCTCTAAAGACAGTTTTACTTTAAACGTACACAGCCTTGTTTTTCTACTAGAGGGCAACTTGCATGACCTCCAATTTGCTTCTCTGTTCTCCGAGAGGAGCAAATTCTTTCTAGGAGCAAAGTTTTCCCTTCAAAGCTCATTCTTTTGAGAAGACAGGCAAAAAGCATGAGAGAAAAAAAAGCAAAATTGCTTCTACTGAAAGTGTAACTTTTCACCTTAAGGTGAATAAGAAGTGTTTCAGGGGAAGCAACTCTGCAATTCTCAGTTTTACCTCCATTCTCAATACAGATCAAATCTCGATTGAAAGATTTTGCTCTTAAGAGTAGACCTCGTTTTGGCAGCGTTTCGTTGTCCAAGAATTAAAATAGGAAGTCACAAACTTGTTTCCCTTTTTAAAAATGGCAGAAGAACATTGAGGTGTACCCATACACCTTAGATCAAACTAGAGAGCAATTAAGCACTCTTCACCCAATAAATGGGCCTTATTGTCAGATTGAAGTTGTAAAGCCAAACTTAACGTCAGTCTATTACCACTCGGACAAGAATTCCTTCCCTCCCTTCTGAATATCAATAGTGGGTCATTGAATGTTCTTTAGGAACGGGACTGGCGAACGGCGCCATGGATACGTTCCGCTGAGGTGCGGGGATGTGGGTGGGGGATAAGTTGTTAGGAGAATTGAAACACACACACGTTCTTCAGGAATTCAGGACGGTAGGCCTACAGTTTGTCAATTATTTCTTAACTACACTGGTATTTGTTAATAAAACAGTAAGTTTTGGAATGGGTTTGGTTTAAACAGTATTTATTTCACGTAAATTACATGTATAATATTTGCATAGTACAAAATGGTTAACAAGCATCAAAACTTATACAATCATTTCCTGCAAAACAAGTAGCAATTATGGTGAATGGCAATACAAGAAGTAAGATTGGCTAACTAAATTTGAATTGACTGAAATAGAGAGAGAGAGAGAGAGAGAGAGAGAGAGAGAGAGCAATGCAGTAAAGGAATTTCCCCATGGACATTGTCCGAATGTCCTTTGTAAAATCACGGTAGTTTTGCTGATGAAGATAACTCAGAACGGAGATATTTTCTCAATATTCCCTTTTGATAATTTTATTTTGTCGTTGTCAAGAAATCTCAATAATCTGTTTAAAATGTTATGAGGTGAACCTTTTTGTTCTTTCTATTTATTTTTGAACAGTTTTTAAGATATAAGTGTTTTTATCTTACTTACAAATGTATTAAAGAAGGATGTCTGATGTAATATGTGTGTTATCGGGTAAAATCTGTTGGAGAGTCATTAACATTTCCGCACGCATTAAGTCATACTTGGGACACGATAAAAGAAAGTGACTACACTGTAAAAAACGTGTTTAGAATCAATGCAAAAAAATGCAGTCCGATTTTTTATGTGTTAAAATTGTAACATGTTCAATTTGCAACATGTTTAGGTTTATGTTTAGTTTAACATGTACAAAACTGGTTATATCTACCTTTTATTTTGAAAGTTTCCTCTGTCAACATTTTCGTCTCTTTTTATCGTTCTTCAACGGGGAAAAGAGAGAATGGATTCATCCGAAACGCGTAACAGAATAAAACGTGTTTAGCAGATTTTGTCCGGGAAAATAATAGAAAAGGCGTACATGTTAAGCTATATGACATATTCCTAAACATGTTTACACCTAAACATGTAACCACTTGTGTTTTAAAGCTAAGCGCGATTTTTACAGTGTATTGTTCTCAACCAAACCACATGTACAGTTAGGGTTAGGTACCAGATTTCTCTGAAATAAATGTTCATTCAGAGAACTACATTCAGTTCGTAGTCGCGTGTGAAGCATCTGGAATCGTCTGCTTCCAGTATTATAATAGGTGGGTATTTTCGGGGTTTTAAGTAGGAGTAAACGTTTAAATGGGGTTCCTGAGAAATATAGCCAATTTATAATAATAAGGCCCACGACAAACGAATTCTTTTTGTAATATTATTTGTTAAAACTCCCTGATACTCTTTCAAAGTGAGTGAGCCGTCCAGTAGTTTTCTTCCCATTTAAGAGCATCTAATCGTTTCTCAAATTAATCACGATGTCCGATTTTACTTATTAAGGGTAAAAAAAATGTTTGATGTGAAAATTAGGTTTTCTGAAATGTTGCCGTTTTCCTCGCTGATAGACCCTCGTAAAATACTGTCGGTGCTATAAAAACGTAGGATGGTATTTTCTGATTTAGATTGTTAGTTACTGGTCCGGTAAGGAAACAGGGGGGTCAGTGTGACTTCATAGGGAGCTGGGCGAAGCCAAGCCACCTATGAAGGCGTAATGACACATAATATTGTCACAGAGAGCTAGTAACTAACCATCTCAGTGTTTATTGCTACGAAAACCTTTAAAAATGGACTTACCCCTCCCAACCAGATAGAGTCTGTCACAGAGGAAAACTGATAATTTTTGCAAAAAAGTTTGGAAACACAGTAACCTTCACTTAAACTAAGAATCCCACGCTTTGATAAATTTCATTCACAAACAACACAGTGAGAGGCCTAAGTTTGCATGCGACTGAAAAACTGTGGGGCGGTCATTCTTAGAGAATACTTGCTGATCGACCATCGATATGTGGTTGCTCTCTGCCAATCATATAGTTTAACATATTTTATTGCTTCTAAATACAGCAATGCGGTCAGGCCACAAGGACAGCAATGGGGTCGGTACAATCATATTACCAGATTCCTGTCCGAGCGCAAATAAAGTAATACCAGATTTCAGCATGAGAGGCACCCATGAGCCCACACTGCGTCAGTTATTGACTTAGTAGTAAATACCAATACGTTTGTTCATTTATTAACAAACAAATACAGCAGCAGATTAAAACATTGTAAATGTGTCCAATGGTAAATGTGTTAAGACCTTCATTTACTTTTTCATGTTTTAATTTTTCAGTATTTTGTTTCCTTGAGCATACTTTCTGAAATTTTACGGTGAGCAGGTACACTTTCAGCAGAAATAACTCTGCCATTTGCATTCTACCTCCCTTCGCTGGGTCAGCTCTTACAAACAATTTTTTAGAGAGAAGACCGCTTTTTGGATGGATTTTGTTTCTCAGGAAAGCAAAATACCGAAGAATTAAAAGTTTGGTACATGTTTCATTTTGATGTGTTAGAATATTTTGGTTAGCGTCTCTGGACTTGCAAACTTGAGTGGGTGGGGTACCTTGAGAGGCCTTGTGCAGTGCACAGGTAATTGGCAGTGCTATCTGACGTAAAAGAATTTAATCAAAAGCCTATTATCAAGAGCTTTCAAAAGCATATGGAAATATTTTATTTATTTAAAGAAAAATGTTTAATACTCAAATTTTCTTGCAATTTTCCTCCATATTGTTGAAACAACATAGATATGTCAGAAATCATGCTATTCTGAGAATTAACAAAATTGAAACATATTATTTCTATTTGTTCCCATACACACAAAGGATAAGAGGTAGAAACCATGCAATTATAAGATTATTTGAATGGGGGCCAAAAACGACCCTTATCATACCAGGTCCTTTTAACTAAAATGTCACGATTTTGCCATTAGAAAGCGGGACGTTTTATGAACGTCAACGCACAACATTTCGACGTAAATTGCATGTTTAAGGTGGAATATGACAAAACCCAAATTGTCAGTTATCCAGTCAAACGATATATCATCAAAAAATTCAGTCATTTGTGAGTCACTAAATGACTTTCTTTTGAGCATGTAATAAACAATTCCTATTTCAATGACGTCATGAAAATGTATATTTTGACGTTTGTTTTTACGCAAAATTATAGGTCTCAGATATTCGCATTAACCGATATTGCTCTGCAGTCTGTTGAAATATTGAAATAAGCCCCATACCAAAGTACATGCCATTTAGAGGTCAATAAAGTTGTGCCATACTTTGTGCCCAATCTCTACGCATTACAAGTGAATTGATGCAAAATTCATTTTCATTAGTTGTTGAAATTTGATATTTTTCACGTAAAAATTGAAAAAGAGAAAAAAAACGTCACCGAAAAATATATCTCAAATTTTGATATGTTTCAATGAAATGTAAAGTTGGAATATTCATGAAATAATATGAAGATTTTACCATGTAAATATTTCTCAAAGCAGATTTTTTAAACTATACCCCCTGTTCAGATAACGTCGATATTTTAGCGTCAAACTGAATTCGGCGCTTTCAGCAGTTTCCAACATATCTTTTAACTCCAATAAAACAGTGTGGAATTATTCTACAGAATCTATAAAATGAAAACGAAAAAGTTAAATAAATATCTCATTCCGTTTTCTAGACAGAAGAGTTGAAACAAGTCCGGGGTTCATTTTTCCCGTTTTGTTTTTGCGGAACTAACTGACGTCGCAAAATACGTCGTTTATAAGGATTCAATAAACGAGACGTCATGTTACGCAAAATAAAAATGGCATAAATGAACCCCTGGCGTGTTGAAACCGTCCTCCCTGGAAGACGGAAAAAGATATTAATTCAGTTTTTTCGTGTTTTGTGCAGTTATATTCTCTAAAGGAGATCATAAATGTTTAACTAGAAACTAGAAACAAACTGGAGATTATTCGTACAATCTCCCTTTGGCATTAAAAGAAACTACATCAGCGGAATAGGGGGTATAGTTAAACAAATCTACTTAATACTAGACAATCACTTAAGGTGATGAATGCCCCCGCCATATGCCTCACTAGATGAGTAATGTGTTAAGACATATTTGTGTGAAGTTACATAAAAATCTGTCAAATAAGTAAAGGTGTTAGAGGGATGACTGAGTTTTTCTAAAAATAGAAACTGTGACCTTGACCTTGGGACTACAACCCTGAAAGGTTAACTTGTCCAAGATATTGTCATACTAAATAGTTGTGTGAAGTTATATC
The DNA here is from genome assembly GCA_963989385.1 of Ctena decussata. Taxonomy (NCBI): domain Eukaryota; kingdom Metazoa; phylum Mollusca; class Bivalvia; order Lucinida; family Lucinidae; genus Ctena; species Ctena decussata. Next base: position 24,854,039 of record OZ022502.1, read on the forward strand.
AAAATCAGTTAATAAATATAGGACCTAGAACCATGACAAAGATTTACATGTTCCTAAAATAGCATCTGTGACCTTGACCTGGGACCTACAATGCTAATACGCTAATTTGTCCCAGATATTGTAATGCTAAATATTTGTGTCAAGTTATGCCAAAATCATTCCAGAGGGATGACCACGTATTTTCTAAAAATCTTACCTTGACCTTGACCCTAAAATTCTGGATCACGAACTTGTCCAAGATATTGTCACACTAAACATTTGGGTGAAGTAACATAAAAATTGTCAATGAATAAAGGACATAGAGAGATGATAATTTTTTTTTTCTAAAAAAAAAGCAACTGTGACCTAGACCTGCGGTGCTGAAACGGTAATTTATTCAATATATTTTTATACTTTAAAATTTATGTGAAGTTACATCAAAATCGATCTATAAATAAAAGCGCTGGAGCGATGCCCTAGTTTTTTTTCTAAAAATAGCAACTGTGACCTTGACCTTGACCCTACCAATCTGAAACGCAAAGTTGTTCGAGGTATTGTCATACCCAATAAAGGTGTGATGTAATACCAAAATCGGTTAATAAATGAGGCCGCTAGAGCGAGGATAATGGGGGAGCTTGTATATCAGCTTTGGAAATATGGCCAAAATATGTATGTTATTCAAGGGGAGATAATTCTGCATTAAAGATCAAAGTTCTGTTTCCTTTATGCACATGGTCAATGCATTTCTGAACTGTGTTGCAAGTTTCAAATCCCTACATCAAATACTATTGGAGGAGTTGCAGAGACAAGAACAGTACTACAAAGTGTGAAATATGGTCAAAATATGTATGTCATTCAAGGGGATGTAATTCTGCCATAATAACCTGGATCAAAGTTATGTTTCCTTTATGCACATGTTCGATGCATGTCTGAACTGTGTTACAAGTTTCAACTTCCTGCATTAAATACTGTAGAAGGAGTTGTGGAGACACAAACAGTACTACAAATGTGAAATATGGCTGAAGTTCTTGATCATTATCGTTTTTTATACGAAAACCGAACATTTTGGTTTTGCCCTATTCCACCTTAATCCACTAGTTGATTATCGTTTTCAATACATGGCTTTATTGCGACGTCATATGATTAATACCCATACACCATAAACAAACCGATAACATTTTCACCACTGTGCTATCCTTTCTTCTTTTAAACATTTATGAGAAACTGATCATCAATATTTATCCACTGCAACAAGTGCAGCGTCTATTCAGTTTTGTCAGTTTGAAAAACAAGCAAAACTTGCTACAACTGACCATGCAAAGGCTATTTGTGGTCTCTTATGAACATATAATATATCTTTGAGCTCTTTGAGCCCCTTTCAAAAATTCCATAAATTTCAAGTAATGAAGCATGTTTGACAATTAACTAAGGGATACACTATCATGAGAAGCAAATGTGTAATTTTTATTTGATCTCCAAATAGGGGTTAAATGAAAGACCTTGCCCCTCTCGAAGCACATTCTTTCTTTTACGTACATGGAGAAAACAGGCAATCACTAAAATGGATCTCCCTTTCAAATGCGGCAAACATCGTAATGTACCCAAACACCTAAACACGAGTAAAAGGTACACGAGCGAGATAGAAGTATTCCAGTTGAAACAGAAACTGAATAACATTATAACAATAACATTATTGCCACTAGGGATCACGACACCATTTATGCATCAAATTTGAGTTATAAGATGGGGGTTTATTCTCTTCCAGAACAATTCCAAAAATCTAGATCCGTCTTTTAAGACGGATCTATATCTCATATCTGGGATTGTTTTGGACAAGAAAACCCCATTAACGCACTGAGGATCATGACACCATTTATGTACCTATTGATTCTGTTATAAGACGAGGAGTTATTCTCTTCCACAACAACACCAAAAATCTAGATCCATCTTATAAGACGAATCTATTTCTTTGATTGTTCTGGAAGAACAAAAAACAAAGACATTCTATAGCCGAAGTATTCGACTTACTGACATATTTACGTTAATTTTGAAAGGGCGAACTCCCGTCTTATAAACGAATAAAAACGGTAAAGGCAAAGAATACCAGTGTTTCACAGTTTTGCGTTAACGAATGGTACGTGGTCATAATTTGAATCTCTTGTACTCCCAATAGTCCGCAGTTGTGTGTTGTCGTAAACATCCTCAAATGTAGGATTCTGGAAGTTTGATGCACTTGCCCGAGCCTCAGAATAATAACAAGAATTTGTTTGCAGCTTATCATACATACTTTCACAAAGTCTGTTGTCTGTTGGCAAATATTCAGGCGATCGCATGTTTCGTTGCACAGGTGGTTCGTTTGTGATGTTCGCAGTATTCCCATTCTCTTGTTCCGCACGAGGAAGGTCTACTTGATTTTCCTTTCTATGGTAAAACATAAATGTTATTATAAGCAAAGGGGAAAAGCAAGTGATCAGATAATGCCATTTCATTTGTTAATTTGAAGTCGGCTTTATAAACAACGGCTGTTGGAATAATTTACAATGACTGTAATTGATTGTGTTAGATAATGTCGAAAATGGCTTGAAAATATCCATGGGATTAAAAACTTATGCGGAAATTAAGTTCTGAAAGTGCCGGTTTCATTAATCGTCTTAAGCCTATGGTTACGTAAGTTCCATACAAACTGTATAGAACTTACCAAGATCTTAAGTGAAACAAAATATGCAACCACAAAAGAAGCAATTTACCTATTTACCTCCCATAATGTCAATTTAAGTACGGTTATCCACAAACGCATTTGTCACGTGCTTCCTAATCTTGATCGTACACGCTATCGAAGAAAGAGTATTTAAATCTGACTTGAAAATTATCGTTTTCCTAAAATTCTTGCGAACTAAGATGAAACACAGGAGTTGAAAACCATATGAAGAGCTTATCAAACTAACCTTAAAGCGCAAAAGGCAGACGACAAAGTATATGTACATTCAAGCTTTATGATATTGAGAATTCAAAGGCACGAGGGCAAATAGGCAGATACTGATTAGGGAGCTCATTATTATACGTGCCATCTGGATCTGCGCTGCCTGCAAATTTCAAGTTAAGGTTAAGTTTGAAAACAAACATTTGATATATCAACCCTTTCAAAACAGCCGTCATCAAATTTTAAAGCTCTTGACATGTTTGGGATTCACTGAACTACCGATCTTAATGGCCTACACTAGAGGCATGTTCTTAATTTTGCACCTTTAACACTGCTGTGAATAATTATTTACAAAAAATGGTTAAGAGGTTAGTTCAACAAAACCTACTTCTTCCGTCTTGTATAGAGATACCATCCAAAGGACATAAAAGCGATAACCGTCAGTAAGCACATCACACACACCACAGCAATGATGATGACCAAAGTTTTTATGTTAGTTGGAGGTGGGGATTCTCCGTGTACATGTGGATCTGTAATAACTAAGAGATTGCATCGGGATAAATGTTTATTTAATTTCACCGATCGTAATTAACAAATCTTTTTGTACACAGAGCCTCATTTACGGTCCAAGAATTAACACATTCATTAGCAATTGTATGCCTCAAGATCAATAAATTTCATCCATAAGAACTTAAAGTAAGATCCTTTTATTAGCAAGGAATACACTGTAGTAACGAAAATAACAGATTCGTTTTTTTTACATAAAATCACCAGAAAATTGCAGTTTTTCTGCATTATAAATTTTTGTTTTGCATGCGCAACGTAAACCAGAAATGTTTCTGCACACGTAAGAAAAAAACAGGTGTCCCCCACCGGCCGATTCTCATGATGAGTACGTCCCCACCCACTCTTTCATTATTCTAAACCTTTCATATTCTGACACTCTTCATCGTTCTAAACCCTTTGATATGTTGACATAATCTATCAAGTATGTTCTTGCTGCGCATTCTTCTCATTTTGTTCATTTAACCGGTGAGACTGAGAACAAACTTTCGTTAGCATGTGTTAGTTGCTCTTAAAGAAACTTGTTTTTGTATATTATATCTATTTCATATTCACTTTTGAGTAAATGTACTCTTGTTACTTTATTATGAAATTTTCGTTACAGGTTCCTCGGAAATGTTCGAGGTAGAAGGTTCATGTATGGTAAATGAGTTGACTCATTCTGAATCAGTTGAAATAGAGTTCCAAGGAAGCCAGTGCTACGGAGGTGGTAGTTTGGGGTGGAGAGAGCGTGGGTAGTGTTCCAACAGTGTATCACTTCAAGTAAGCTGAGTTTGTATTTGTTTTCTCTGAATTATTCCTGTACTGCCAAAGGTTTTCCTTCAGAATTGTTTTAAAGAGTGAATAAAAAAATGATTGTAAAATATTAAAATGTTGCTGTAGCGCAAATCCTAAAACAGAAACTTATCTCATCGTTGCTTCACAACAAACGCCATACCAACTGTCTAAACTGTCCTAAAAAAAGACGAACTGTTAAATGAAATGAGCCGCGACACGACAAAACCAACAAAGTGGTAAAGTGACACTCAGGTCAGTCTTGGCATCTGTCCAGTCTGATCATAGTCTTCGCTAAGCTTTTAAAACATAGCTGAGGGTCTAAGCTAGCTCCATGCGGACAGCAAAGACTCTGATCAGACTTGGCAGATGCCAAGGCTGATCTGAGTCTTCGATGCGTGCCACTTTGATTTTGTTTTTGTCGTGTCGCGGCTCAAGTATTTCCACTTGCCTGTAAAATTATTGTTGACCAACGTTGAGTTCGTGAGATTTAAAGGCAAATATGTACTTGTTGTCGTTGTCTTCCGCGTTGCAGCGTATGTTATATTACTACTGCAGGTGATTGTTGAAATGGCTGCAATGATAATATCAATTCCATAACTGTGCTGTCGACCGGGCCAATCAGTTACCGTACATGCAAAAGTGACAGTGAAGCTAGTCAATCACAGCAGTATCAGCTCGGTCTAAAGCCATAAATAATGATACAAGTAGTATCATTTGGTTTTAGTTATATTACTTACGAACGAAATTTCGATCGACGGCCATTTTGCGCAGTACCGGCTACGTCGACACCACGGGTTTTAATTGGAATTACCCGTGTGAATTAAAAGACTATGGTATAAGCCAAATAAATACAATTAAAGAATTCTTTTCTCGAGTTTCGAGTTTTTAGGTAACGAGATTTTTGGAGTTTCGTTGCTGCGGACTTGAGCAATATTTTTTCCAGTTTTGAGTAACATGTTTTTCGAAGCTGAAGTAAGGAATTCCGAATTTCAAAGCACTTGTTTCTTTTGATTCTTCAGAGTTCAGAGTTCGCTGTTGTTACATCTTTTTGTATCATGATCACTGTTAAAATAGCTAATAATATGCTATTAGTAGGACAGCATAACAGCATAAATGTGCAGCGGTGTCTAAGGAACGAGGTCGTCAGAAACATGTAAACTTTTGGAAATGAGAGTCCTAAATGAACATAATTCATTGCTTTAATAGTAAATTCGTTATCCACCATTACCATATTTGTTAACCTTTTTCTACAACTAATGGTCTATAATCTGATTATTAATTCCCAACCTTTGTGACAATCAGAAACCTAGATAGACATGTTTAAATTATTTAAATCAAACAGTTTTGCTAAAATCAATAATTCACGGTCGTTTTCCAGTTTCAGGAAAATTTATAGCTTCTATGCCTAAAAACTGATAAACACTAATATACCCTGTGCCGAAGGGATCCGACCTTTTGAAAGTAGCGAATAATATGTTTCGAGTAAGTAGTTTTGAGTTTCGATAAGTATTGTTTCACGCAAGGAAGCTAGAGTAAGAGCTTTCGAGTACAAAACTGTTGGAGTTTGCAGCAAGATTTGTCTCGGGTAACAGGTTTCAACGGTAGAGAATGGGTCTTCACTTAGTTCATGTCAATAAGGACGCACATATAATTTTCGAATCAATCAAAGTAGAATTTAGCTTAAAGCACCATAAATCTTTGACTATAAAAGCAAAACGATTTCTTCATATTAAGCTTATAGCACCATAAATCTTTGAATATAAGCAAAACGATTTCATCATATTTTGACGTAATATGCATAAAACCAAACTAAAGCCAAAGTTTCTCCAGAAAAAATCTAAGTCAAATGTGTGAAGCTGAACGAGAATCACCGCACCAATAGCTTACAGAAGCAAGCCAGATAGACAGATAAATACCTGTGGCTGGCTGGATTTGCGGATGACCGCATAATATGATACCATAGTGAGTATATTGCGAGTGCAATTAAGTATTTTTACCCGAAACTCGAAATTGCTTTTTTGAAACATACTTTTTATTCGAAACTTGGAAATACTAACCCGGAATTCGAAAATGTTTATTCTAATATCGAAAATTCCTACCTGAACTAAAAAATCCTAGGTTAAAACCTAAAAAAAAAAAATACTCGAAATTAGTATACATGTACCTTAAATGCGAGTGTCGAAATTATGTATATTACTCAGAACTTGATATGTTTTACTTAACTCAATTAAGGACGACACTTCACGACTCAACACACAGTCAAACATTGCCACAAAAATGCTGATTTGAACTTTTGCATCGCGAGGAAATAACGGCCGTCAAAGATCAATCGGTCCCAAAACAAGCAGTTCAGTCAGGGATAACCCGACACATATTAGGACATCTAATCTCTCCTACTGCCTACACAGCTCAGTAACCAGTAAGAGAAACTCGAAACTAAAAAATGTTTACTCTTAATTGAGACTCAAAAAAAAAAAAAAAAAAAAAATGGAACAAGATAAATGTTACTGGAGACGCGAGAAATTTGTGCTTGTAAGCGTCAAATAATAACTCAAAGCTATATCTTTTGGAAAATCCGTATAACCTGATGCAAAGCTTCCTCGAAAATGCTTACTTGAAACTTACATTTTCTTATTCTTAACTCGATAATTCTTCCTTGAAACTTGAAGAAGTTAACTCGACACTAGAACATAATGACGCGAATAATAGAAATTCGTTACTCAAAGGTGACATACAAGCAATAAAGATACATTAAAAAAAGTTTATCAGTAGTCAAATGAAGTTCGTTTAGTAGTAACAACCGTACATTGTTACCGAAAAAATTTGAAATAAAAGCAAAAAGCAATACTAACGAACTATACTACTGAAAACTGAACAATGCACACAATAGAGAGAGAGAGAGAGAGAGATCTTAACAGTTTTCATTTACATCAATAGCATAGCAAATAATAAAGGCTTACTACTTTAATCTAATTAAACATTAAATAACACCAGCAAAGTTGAAAAACACCTCTTCAAAATATTATCGAAATAATACATCGCACTAAACCACTAGAAATATTAAACATAACTTCAACTGTAAGATAAGTCTAAAATGATGTATAGATATATAAAATCGCTCTTAAATCTTAAATAAAAACTTTAGATAAAAAAAAAAAAAAAAAAAAAAAAAAAACATCCGCATATTTATTATATTACAATGTAGAACTTACGCAACTTAAAAGAATGAAATATATCTAAGATTGACCAAAATCAATTGAAGCAAAATATTTAGAACACAATGTATACACGCAATAACATTTCTGTCTGAATGGAGCAAAGCCCAAGCCTAAAACAATGGAAGCTGTGAACATATTCTGACTAGAACTCTTCGTTTGTATGTCTATTTTAATTTGAAAGCCGGGTACAGGGCCAAAGATTAATATCGGGTGTTGACCAAGGATCATGATAATGATCATGAACACTACGTACTTAATGCGCTTTACATGGTGGATAAAATTTCTGCAAAGATTACCAAAAGCAACTAGAATTTGATGTTTTTAGTTGCTAGCCCATGTTATGATGTAATGTGGAGATAGAAGAAACACATCTTTGAAGAAAGTATTTGATCATAACGACGATAAAGTAGCATCAACTTCAGACGCTGTAGACGGTAAGAATAATTATTTCAAAGTGTCACGAAAATTGAGTGGAACTTATAAACAGACTTGTAGTCATACGGGTTTCATCAACAGATGGACTAAGGCAGAACAAAGGGCGAGGGTTGGTCGACCACAAACCAATTAAGTGCCCCCCCCCATCCCAGTAATTTCATTACTGCCCGTCCCAAGGCAACATTTCTGTTTTGGTTGTTTTATGTGTTGTTACTTGCTATGTTTCTTATTGATATATTGTTTGTGATGTTCAGGCTAGCCCGTTGTCCACCTACATGGGAAATGGCTGTTCACATGGCTGCCGTTGGTGTCTCCGGAGGTACTAAGTTTATGCTGTCTCTTTTCCACATCGTGTTTTGGGTTGGATCTAGGATTCAATTGTGTCAGTTCCTGAGAATATTCCTCCTTACTTTTTCTCAAGGGCTGTTAAACAAGTAAACGGTACCGATCAACTAGTAAACAGTACCGATCAAGAACCTGGTGAAATATAACTCGCTTCAAATGATGGGAACTGTTTCTGGAAATTAAAGACACATTTTTTTTCAAAGTGGGGTGGCGCAATTTGATCGCCCACAATAAACAGTGCTTAGGGCTATAGCTCACATCAAAGGCTTATCTTATCTAGGTGATTATGAGGGGATTAAGCCAGTAATAAAACTGTTTGAGGGGGCCTGATATGGGAAAACTGTTATTATCCTATGTATGCATCTACCTTGAGAAAAATTATGTAGATAAGATAAAAAATAAGTTATTAATTCGTGATAAATGAAACCCGTATTTTATATATTTATTATATTTTTCTGATCTGATATAAACTCTGGATGAACATTTGTATTTGATTTATTAGTTTATTATTTGTTAAAGTTAATGCAAACAAAAAGATGTTTAACTGTTTTGAAGTTTAACATTTTAGAATGGCATTTTAAAACAGTAAAATGCTATTCTGTGAAAAGCAAACATGAATACCGGGGTACTAATCAGTCAGTGCAGATGAGCATGCTGTTTCGAATACTCTTTGATGACACTTTTTCAATTCGACCAATTTATTTATTAAAATCAATTTTTACATCTGTGTAGGCAGATCAAGATCTTCACTTTTACTGTTTAGCTACGCAGAAAATAGTAAATATTCAAAATCACATATGCATAGACTTATCAGGGTCTTTTTCGCTGTTTAGCTAGTGCAGGCTGATATCAATATTCCCTGCTGACTACAAATTTTATGAGCACAATTAATATTCAAATCAGTCATGACAGCTTTGTAGACTGACCAGGGTCTTCATTTCTATGTTTTAAATTTCAAGGAACGACAGACTGCTCATGTGAACAGTAAATATTCAAATGGGCCATCATATCTGTCTAGACAGATCCAGATTTTCATGTTCCGAGCAGTAGATATTTGAATCAGCCGTCACATATGTGTAGACTGATCAGGATTATCAGTTTTGCTGTTTCAAATTTCCAGGAGTCTCATACTGTTCATGCAAGCGATAAGACTGCACAGGCTGATCTAAGTCTTCTGTGTGCATGAATGTCATAATGTACGAGTACCTATTTACATGGCCCTATTTATATCATCTCTTCTTATAAAAAAACAACAACATAAGTCTTCTGCAAATAATCGTATTTTTAACACAGTTTTTTGTGGGTCTTTAACAACACAGTCTGATCCAATTATAATTTGTTTATAATTATATTTTCTCTATTTCTTTGACAGCTGATTTCCCTTTATCTGGCCCCTACCTGTACTTCAGTCACAAGTCTCCCAGAATGTCTTATCTTTAATCAGCATGTTTCAATAAACAGTCATTAGGGTATTATGCAATCAGAAATGTGTCTTTAAAATGAAAATTGTCTGATTTATTGACATAAGGAATTAGGCGCAAATCAGTATTATGCCACTCATAGCAAGGGGCTGCAACTATAGTAAAAAAAGTAGGATCATATAAAACTTTTCAGATGATGAATATTATTTCATGCAAGTGCAATGAAAATCGGTTAAATCTGGAGTTGAAGTTGCATCGATAAGATATTTGTCGCTAGCTAGATCAAAATATCTAATTAAAAAGGTTAGAACCCCCCCCCACCCCGATACACTAATATCCAGTTTGGGTGACAGTAACAAAATTCTGAAAGTTTTATGATAATTGATTTTAAATTGAGAGAGGAGTTGAGGGAACAGGGAACAAGATTTGTGTCACTGGACAGACAAATGCTTCAACTCTTACGGGAAGGGGCCGATCACGATTCAAATGAAAATGACCCACGTAAGGTAGAGATGATAGAATCAAAACTGGATCAAAGCTGAAAGAGACGGTTTGCTAGCAGATTTGTGTTAGTCTTGAACCAATGCGTAAAGCCACAGTCTCAATGTCACGTATTGAGGGCTAGGTTTAACTTCGTTTTTAAACGTGGCAAAACGGCAGTATACGTTGTAAAAAGTAGTGAATACGTATATAGATATAGCTAAATACGTGGCCTAATTACGTTTGATTTAGAATTTTTAACTTAAACGTAGCATTTTGATATGCGTAGGGTATACGTAGTAAAACTTACCAACACGTAGTAAAACGTAGTCAAAACGTATTATAACGCAGCCGAAATGCTTGGAATACGTATGAAAACGTAACAAGAATAACCAAGAGGTCCTCTAAATCTCAGTCTCATTGTCACGTATTGAGGACTAGGTTTTTCTACGTATATAAAACGTACCAAAACGGGAATATGCGTATTTAAACGTAGTGACTACGTATATAGTATATACGGATAAAAACGGCTACATAGGTGGCCTAGCTACGTTTGATTGCTATGGTCAGCTTAGACGTAGCATTTCGAAATACTTACTGTATGCGTGGTAAAAGTGTATTTAAGGCCTCCTCACACATAGACGAAAACCCCCCGACGTCAACTTGCGTATACTGGCGAATACGACTTCAGCAAAATTCGTTCTCATTAGTATATGTACGTTGTACATCGTTGGTGGCATTCGTATGGATGCGTTTGAGAGCTTTTGCGTCCGTTGCCATTAGTTTTGTTCATCGGAAAATTTTCAACATGTTGATAATTTTGTGGCGAATAAAAGTTTCGTCCACCATTCGTTAGAATTCGTTTCAACACGTTAACCAGTCGGAAAGTCTTCGCATAGCGTTCGTAAACTGGCGTTAGAGATCGCAGCTCTCAGCTGATTTGCATATCTTGATCAGCTGATTTGCATATCAAGCGAAAGAGGACGATCCCAAGACGAATCTTTGCGATAATTTGCGAACTTCTGCGAACTGTAGCGAATATTTGCGTATTGTAGCAAATTGAATCCAACGCATGAAAACAAATTATAACGATAAGTTAGCGTTCAGAAACTGAACGGTATACGCTTGTATACGAATCAATACGAAGAGTAACTACGACAGACGAATCCACGCGAGTCATAGCGCTCCAAAATTTTTTTAGTAGTTTTGAGTACTTCAAAACTTTGTGCAGACATATGCCTGTAGCTTATATGTAAAGGAGGTGGTTAGTTTGGCAAGGTAATCAGTTATTCCTTCATCAAAATGGAAAAAAATACAACGCCTGATACTGCAGTATGTTGCTGCTATGGCCCATCAAGAAGTCTTCATCAGTCAGAGTCTTTTGTCCGTGTTCACTGTCAAGTTCCAAGCCCACAGACTTCTCAGAAGATTGGGTAGGGGACCTTAGGGCAGACTGCTGTATCTCACCGCCACTGAACATAAAATGTACAAAACAAATATAATTTACTGTAAGCAACACTTGGGAAGAATTTTACTGTGTATATACCAACATAATTACAAACATATACTGAAAATCGTTTTCCTTAAACATGGCTTAGTAAGTTGTAGACACATTACTGGGCTGCAAATATAAAAACCTGCACTTTATTATTGATATATAACCATGTCAAATAAAGACTACAGATGGCTTGAACCTACACCTAACATATAAGCAGGACATACAATACAAGACCTTGAAAAGAGTTTCAACAAGGGTCAGTTACACAGATACTGCTCCTTGTCAGTATAAATTATGACAAAGGACATAGCAAAATGATTGAACCAAGAGTTTTTTAGATCGTTGTGCGTGACAAACGAAATGACGGACAGACGGAATGATAGGACAGACAGACAAATCAGTGACTACATGTGTATGGTATCCCTTTGGAGAGCATAAAAAGTAAATCTAATACTAAAAACTAACACGGAAGGAATACTGCACTGTAAAAATCGCGCTTAGCTATAAAACACAAGTGGTTACATGTTTAGGTGTAAACATGTTTAGGAATATGTCATATAGCTAAACATGTACGCCTTTTCTATTATTTTCCCGGACAAAGTCTGCTGAACACGTTTTATTCTGTTACGCGTTTCGGATGAATCCATTCTCTCTTTTCCCCGTTGAAGAACGATAAAAAGAGACGAAAATGTTGATAGAGGAAATTTTCGAAGTAAAAGTTAGATATAACCAGTTTTGTACATGTTTAATTTCTAAACATAAACCTCAACATGTTGCAATTGAACATGTTACGATTTAAACACATAAAAAATCGGTCTGCATTTTTTGCATTGGATCTAAACACATTTTTACAGTGTGGGTATTTTCTCCTCAGCATTACCAGGCTTTTCATCAGACTGCACCTCAGGTCCCTTAGGTTTCTCTGACTCTATAGCAGCAGCCTTCCTCGCTCTAGTATCCTCTTCCCCTAGGTTGCATGTTTTTGCCTTGCAAAACAGTTTTATATCAATCAGCAGCCTCAGCAATACAAGTAGGTTTATAGCGTCCGGTAACGGCCAGATGTGGAAATACCGTTTCGGAAACATTCGGAGGCATGCGCCAGTATGCGCAAAGTTGCGATTAAGTTCGTATGTGTACGCTCCTAATCGTTTCTAATCGCTAAGGGAAAGAACGGACATTGTTTGCGCAACCCATCGCATGTAGCGAATTACACTTCACACTTCATAAATCATTCGCAACAAATAGTTTCCCTTCGTTTACTTTCGTAACGATGCAACAAATTTTCAAACAATTTCGGCCAGAATTCGCTAGAAATCACAAATTTTCCGTGTTCGCAAGGCTTCGTTAATTGAATTCGCCAATGTGTGAGGGGGGCTTTAAGCGTAGTCTAAACGTACTAGAACGAAGATGAAACGTGTTAAATACGTAGCCATACGTGAAGATCTTCTACGTACTAGTGCGCATTATACACGCTTTTCCACGTCATAGAACGTTTTGTGACGTTTGGTTCTGCGTTTTATTACGAGTTGGTATGTTTTGCGATACCTACTGAAACGTCACTTTGACTAAGTAGTTATACCGGTCACTACCTAGTAGTCCCTAGTAAAACGTACGGAATAGTAGTAGGTAAGTAAACTGTTCTCATCCCTTCTAAAAGCGTGGTACTAAGCTGTTTGATAACCAAGTCATGCGAAGTAAATCGTAGTTAAACGTATTGGAAACGTACTAAAAACGAAGTAACACTTAGATACCTACAAAACGGGGTACATTTCTTTGCCAAACGTAGGGCGGGAAACGTAGTGCAACCTAGCCATCAAAACGTGACAGTGAGACTGGGCCCTAAATGATCCATCTTCAGTGGTGATAATGATATCTTGAACGCTTCACAGAACCAGTTTAAAGTTCGTGGTTGGTCTGAGGCCACCGGATTTTTCTATGGATAGACTGATTTACCAACAGATGTACGGATGGAACAGTTTCTATTCCTTTCAATTAGCTCGGGGGCTTTAACGATGATACTTGAATAATAAAGTACTATGTGAGAGGTTAAGTTTGATCAGTAATATAGATACTTGAATAATAAAGTACTATGTGAGAGGTTAAGTTTGATAAATAATATAGATTACCTGATGGCTCTATTTTCAGCCACACCATAGCTGGAACATTCGTCGAAAAAAGATCCAGAGAAAGATAAGCGTTTTCCATGTCGGAAAGAGTCTTTTTTTTAAATATGGAACCAAAATTTGTTTCATTTTCCAAACATTTTAATTTTTTAATATTTATTAGCAGAATGGTAGATGAACAAGTATTTTGTTGTTTTACATACAGTCTCAAATCATTGAGTGTCACCGAAAATTTGCCTGTTATGTAACACTGACATATCCCAAATGATACTATGACAGGCCCACTGCTCTTCAAGTTTACCGTATCTCTGAAACTTCTAGTAGTATTAGCACACATGTCAATTATATTATTTGTCTCTGGCTCTGAAATAGAAACAAAATTCATGTTAGAATTTGATATTGGAACTGCTTCTAACTAATGCTTTACATTCCGTTAAACCATTGAGAGAGCTGAATGACTGATTATATATGTTGCATATTAAATATTACTTTATTTTAAAAGACTACAAGATTAAGAGATAGGAGATAAAGAGACAAAAAGCTACGTAGTAGAGAGAGAGAGAGAGAGAAAGAGAGAGAGAGAGATATTAGTATGAGATAGAGAACGTCATCCCATTTGTCTATCACAATCCACAGTTCGGGAAGTTTGAGATTATTTGACGTCAACTAAATGACGTCGTCATTAGAGTAAAGTGACGTTAGCAACAGTAACTGGAATAGTGGTGGAACAGATCAGTCACAGGGACTAAGCCTGTATAGTTTAAAGCAGCTAAATCAGGGGATTGGGGCTGTTTCAGGAAATAAACAGATCAGTCACAGGGACTGACCTGGGGCTGTCCTTGACCTCGGACCTACAGTGCTGAAGTGAAAACTTGTCCCAGATTTTTTGACCTACAGTGCTGATGCACGAACTTGTTCAAGGTATTCTCATATCTAAAATTTATATGGAGTTATATCAAAATCGGTTAATAAATGAGGTCGCTACAGCTATGACTAAGTTTTTCAAAACATAGCAACTGTGACCTTTCCGTTGACTCTACCATTCTGAAACGCAATCTTATCTGAGGTATTGTCATATCCAATATAACTGTGATGTTATATCAAAATCGGTTAATAAATGAGGTCGCTAGAGCGACGACAAAAGGTAAGTTAGTACATAAAGCAGGGAAATACGGTCAAAATATGTATCACAATTAAGGGGACATAATTCGGCAATAATGTCCTGGATCTAAGTTCTGTTTTCTTTATACAGATTTTCAATGTATGTCTAAACTGTGTTGCAAGTTTCAAATCCGTGCTTCAAATACTATAGCAGGAGTTGTGGAGACATGAACAGCACTACAAAGTGTGACGGGCGTAATTAGAACGGTCGTATGGACGTACGTACAGAGAAGGGCAAAACGATATGCCCTAAACCATTTCGTGGCATAGGCATGAAAATCAGTCCAAATACCTAATACCTAATTCCTAATTACTAAGCCGTAGCCCGACCGAGGGTTAGATTCGTAATATTATACTAATCTGACATGAGATTACAGAGATATGAGCAATTTAAAATGTTTTACGAAAATCTCTGACGTAATTAAAATGCCTAAGTCCTAATCATTGACCCTGGTCCCACCGAGGAGACGCTGATACTCTCCACATCAAAGGTAATGCTACAAAGATATCCCCAAGTACCAAACATGACATAAATCTGATATGGGATCACAAAGATATGAGCAATCCAAATGCTTTGATGCAAAACTTTGACGTAAAAGTTCACAAGCGTTGTCAATTCGTATGCCGGAGGTATAAAAAAGAAGTATCTTGTTATATGACACAATGTATGCATGGCAATCGACGTGGGACCGCATTTTATAATGATGCATAATGAAACTCTGAGGTGATTTCAGTTGTTGAGGCTGTATTAAACTCAACGAGGAGTACACTCAGATCATCCAAAGACTTAAAATGGTCACCATTATTACATATAGCATTCAAAGAAATCTGGTCGCTAAAATCACGACCGATGGTTTCATAGGAGTTCTATGCTTAAGACGTGAATTTTACGCATTATTAAAACTTTATCCGGATCACTGACGTTTGCTTTGCATTTACGGCTATGACATGTAGCTTGCATGACAAATGAATTTTCAAGTGCTTGCTTCTGTGTAAAATACGTTAAACACGCGTTGATATTGACGTCGTTCCTGAGGTTTGTAAATTATGTTTAAACTGATCGTTGAAATAATGATTAATTGTATCTATTAAAACCTTGATAGCTTTAACTACATTTATGTGACCTTTACAACATTTCAAGGCCATGGTGCAATTATAATCCTGTAAGATCACAGTCATACTTTTGGCCACATTTCGCTTTTGGCTTACGAGATATTGAGTACTTACCATGCATAATTAAAATCTTAAAAAGTTCCTTCAAGAGCAGAGAATACATAAAGAAATAGAAACATGGGTCAGACTACGTAGTTTCGGCTAATAAAGCCTCGTCAGTGACCCTGACAATATCTGGTACGAAACCAGAAAAAAAAAACATTCTCTAATTTCTTAATTTTAATTGGGCAGTGGATTCAAAGACTGATTAGTTTCAAAAGGATCCAAATAATATAAAAGACGATGATCTAGAATAATAGTATAAATCGATCTCAAATTTTAGATTTCTCAGAATCTATCCTCTGGGATGTAAATAGAATATAATCTTCACAGTGGATGATGAACGGGGAGACGTTTTACGGCCTCCACATGGCACAACACCAGCTGCAGTGAGGTAAAACTGAAATCTTAAAAAGTTCCTTCAAGAGCAGAGAATACATAAGTCTGCTGCATAAAGGAAATGCAGAGTCACGGTGGTGTGTGGTTGTGAGGAGAGGAGGGGGGAGCGTACTTGTGTTTAATGTTAGTGAAGCGTTCCCTTTTTACCGTTCTGACTGGAACATGACTCTGGTTTTGTGAGTTAAAATAACAATCAGGCGTCACAAGAAGAAAATCATTGTTGCACATTGTGATGTGCATGTATTTATCATGTATTTATGACAAAAATTTTGGAATGAATGACAGATTTCAATATCCTTATTTCCCCCCCCCCCCAAAATGACGTATGAGAATACTTTGAATTAAGGGGAGGTGAGGTCAGCCTGGATTATCTCCCCATGCCTTTGGGTCTGAATCACAAATGATCTGATTTCATTCGGTTTACGTACAGGTGCGTTGCATTAATTTTATACATATGCAAATTTTTCATAAGTCTTAGCATACCCCTATGTGCGTTCAAGCTTCAGATGAAAGTCCTTATTGTAAAAAATCTTACACTTACCATGGTAATAAATAAAGGGACACCTGATTAGGATTCCAGAAAAGTTCGCTAAATAGAATATTCCGGATAAGTGACTTTGCAACATATCAAAGTTATCTTAGTTATATTGACAAGTGCTGAAACCCTTGCACGTAGTTTAAGTCGTTTTCGCGGTGTACAGGAAGATAGTATTGAAAAACCGAGATCGACATTTCAATGACAGATATTTAAACCGGTTTTATTGAATGAATAGCCTTACAAATTTCATTTCTGCAAGAAAAGATTTAACCTTAAAAAGAGCAAGGCGATACCGTCTTTGACAAAATTTGCATAAGTCCAATGCTAAAACAGGTAAGCTTGCTTTAGACATCTAATAAACAGAATGCCTCTACTATTCCATCTGCGACCTATTTTGCAAAAATACTTTTAATGTAATTTCGCTTGCGGTTAGGCACTGACAATTGAAATTTAACATGGCAGAAGAAAGGGGTGGGGTAATTTACCTTTGCTCAAGAAAGTTTAAATTCCGATTTCTTTGTTTTTTCATCTCCTGTCTTAACCATTTAACAGCACTGATAGGTGATATCATTCACCCTATTATGTTACTCCGAAAAGGTCTGAAAAATGCTTGCTAGTAGGCACAATGCTTGGATAAAAGATAGGTAACTAGACACTTCATATATTTCTATGCAAGGGTGTTTCATTTCTAAAAACCCATATCTGTGCTTTGCTAATATATTAACAGGAAGAGAAATTATAAATTTAAGAAAACATTAAAGCCAGCACCTCATTTTCAAAGCCTGTAATTGATGAATTTGATTCACATAAGTCGAAAGACTTTCTTCTGAATCCTATTTGAACTGATTTAATTTATATATTATTGTATTCACTCTATGTATGCTTCAGTTTCAAATAAAATATTGTTTAAACCAAAGCCTGTAATACAAAAAGAGGGATGAAAAAAGACGTTGGAACACTTGTATAGGTATACTGTGTCCACCCCTCTCTTCTGTCCTGTTTTCCGGTTGTCAGTGTCAAAATATCGTAAAAAGGTATTATTTCAATACCTCACAAATAGGATAAAACAGACATTCTATTAACTAAATGTCTAAAGCAAGCTTAACCGGTTTTAACACCAGGACCTGTGCAAATTGGCTCCGAAGAAGGGACCTACTGGCTCTTTTAAGAGTGAAGGAAGAGTTTTCATGCAGGAAGGATTTTTTCCGAGGTCTCATTAAATATAATATGTTTAAATATTTGATATTTGAATGTCAATCTCGGTGTTTCATTACCATATTCCTGTTCACCACGAAAACGACTTAAACTACGTGGAAGCGTTTCAGCACTTGTCAATATAGTTAAGATAACTTTGATAGGTTGCAAAATCGTTTCTCAGCAATATTCTTTACAACGAACTTTTCTGGAATCCTAAGTACTTTCCCTTTATTCATTCCCCTAGTAAGTGTAAGAATTTTTTGAAACATAGATTTTCAGCCGAATCTAGAATGCACACAGGGGTATGCTAAGACTTATGAAAATTGTTCATAGGTATGAAATTAATGCAACACACCTGTATTTGTGGAAGATCAGCTAAGGAAAATATGCATAATTTATACTTTCAAAAATTTGATCCTATTTTGCTAGTCTTATGGGGAAAACTTCCTCGCCTTAAGCGTAGAAGTTTTTATTTCCTTACACGGAAATTGAGACGATAACACCCGTTTGACAGTTTACTCAAAAGGCATACAAACCTATGCAACTGTATGTAACATTATAGGTTATGTTTTTAAGTCGACCTGTGCTTGAAGAAAATCGCAGATTGGTGCATGTTTCTTTCATGGAACACATCTGGTATAATTCTAGTTCTTCAATGTCTGAAAAATCCTCCTGTTTGATACTGGTTCCATCGAACAACTCAAATTTGTATGATATCAAATCAATTCTTTGTCCACTTTTACAGCTTATTGCAGTTGTATCGCCAGATGAAGTCCCATTATTATTTAAGATAATGTAATTCAACCTATGATTGTTCATTCGGTTGTCACAATAATTCATCTGTAAGACTGCAATACAAAAGAAAATACAGTTAAAAATTGATACGGAATTTAAATTAACAATAGTAATTAATGCTAGCAAATTAGAACATAATATCATTTTTCTTTTATTGCCTGCAACAGCTTGTGGTGCCACTCTTTACAGTATTAAACAACGCTTCAGGACATACTTTTTGATCCCATTTTTCACACTCAGTTAACATAGGATTACGGTCAGCAGTAACCTATTTTGCCGATGTAACAATCATCCGTGCCACTAACCTGAACAAAATAGTCAGTACCCTTAAACGTGACAATACATTGATACTTTTTAGAGCAATTCGCATTTTCAGACAACTCCTCATCACAAGTATTTGAATAGAAAACTGTGCAAATCGCCTGATAGACGAAAGCAAAAACCTTTCATTATTATACCCAGATTGTACTTAAAAATATACAAAAATCAAAACTTGCTGAATATTTATCAAGTGATCAATGAAATCACCTGTTGACGTGACAGTTTCAAAACATTTTAATCGTATAAAAATGAACGTCTTTTAGTCCAGTTGGTTGCGACACTTTTTCTCTTTAAGTTTCAATTTTGCCCATTTTATGTAATTGTAGATATACGAACTTAACATAAAGGACCTGAAAAAGAAAATGAGCGTGATTGTGTATAGGCTTGAATAATCAGAGGTAAAATAGATGTTTTTTTTCTATATTGGAGTTATAGTACTAACTCGGAGTTTTAGTCAACTTGGGACACATTTGTGGAGTGTTTCAGGAATTATGTCGCATTTAAAAGACTAATTTCTAGGAATATTGGTGTTTCTTCTTGCCAATGAAAGAATGTAATTTCGTATTCGCATGCAAATTTCCGTACGTGCACGGGCCCAGACTTCTGGCCATTAGAGAAACCGATCATCATTACAAGTGATTAGAACATCTTGCTTTACAAATACTGACTTCAGTAGATGTTTCAGAATATTGAGTCATTATCACTTACATTACTGAGTTGAACTGAATATGATTTTTAATCAGTCATCAAGTGATTTATTAACTTAGCGAGGTAAAATCAACAAAGCGATATACAGGTCAAACTGCTGCTCACCAGTCGACAGACCACTTGCTAAAGTAACCAACCTGAACAGTGTTCTTTCCTCTGCAGGGCACATAAAGCACTCTCTGATGGGTCAACGCTTATAAAGATTAATAAAAAAGAAGGTAAAGGCTGTTTGCTTATTAATTGAACATGTTGAATATACAACTATATGCTTATTTCTACAACCTATGAATATTTGAGTGACAGAGAGGCTTGCGACTGATAATATAAACGTATCTATACCATAAACTCGTGTAAACGAGCGGCAACAGACTCTCGCTGTGTCGGCCAAATGTTTACTGTCATAAGCAAAATTTCCTCCTTATGTGGTAAGAAGTTTCATTATTTATTTACAAATAATCGGTTGAATGACAAATAACCGGTTGAACATTATTTAATTCGTACCATTCTAGCCATGTTGTAAAGATTATTGTACACGTATTGTTTTTTTTTTGGAGGAGATGGACGTCATAATTATAAACTCTTGGCTTTCGTTCAGATCCTCAATTTCGAACTATGTATATCTTGTAGCATGCATGTTATTTTCTTGAATACATACTGTTTAAACCAAGTCTCATTAGACGAATGAAGAATGATTTAGGTTTTACATCGATACAAATCCACTGTTTGACAAAGGTCAACAAACAGGCCCAACTTTCTATTATTTTGCTGATTTTACTATAAGGGCCGAATCATAGTCAGGCTTTTAGTTACCTGACCTTCGATTTTACTGACTAGGCTTAATAATACAAAGGCATGACAGGCGTATCTTTAAAGGCATGGCGGGCGTATTAATTTAGGCAGGTGATACTCACTGCTTGCAAGTAGCTGATCAAATCTCTGTACGGGATAGGTTGGGCAAGAGCCATGTCTGAGTATCCAACTATTTCGGATTTGTCAGTGTTTATATAGATTACGAGTACGAATTGATGAACCACTTCTTCATGTAAATATTAAACAAACTGAGGAACCCCACAACAACCCTACCTTTGTATTCGTCTTACATGTGGTCTGGTGTTTCTCATAAAAATGGCACAGCTTTATCACACCTGGTTAACTTTATTTCCAAGGATGTTACGAAATGAAAAAGAGGTGTTACGTAACGAAAAAAAAGTCATGGTGAACAAACAACTTAGTCAATATATCGTTTTGGCAACTATGACTCTCTTTTATTTCGTAACAGCTCATTTCCGTTTCGTAACAGCCGTTGTATATAAATACACTGAAATAATGTTATAACCGTCCACTTTTCAAATTGAAGTTTTTCTGTCAAAACGCGATAGTATCAAAATGCATAAAATTAGAAATCGTGTGCATGGTAATTAACTTTAGTTTAGCGATATTTTGAAATATCTGTGAGGCTTTGGCGCAGTTTCGAGAAGAAAAATCCAAAAATGCGATTTTCGAGAGAATACGCAATTTTCATTCAGGTTTTAGTGCGAATGTGAACAGTGTGGTCTACAAAATCAATAAACACTTAAAAAAAAAGAGATTTCTCAAGAGACCTAGTTTTTACGCAATTAATAATAATGCATTTTTCAAGTAATTACAACAGATTTCGAAATTCGTCTAAAACATCAACTGATATCAAAGTGTGCACCTTTGAGATCTTGGTCTACAAGACCATTTTATAGGGCCTGGTGACTCCATATTGTAACCGGAAATTGTCACCCTTTATGCACACTTTCGGTTTCTGGATATAATTTACAATTTCAATTAAACAGTATTTCTGGAATGAATTTCATTTTCCAAAATGTACCCGAAGACAGTCAGTAACGATGCTTTATTGCCAAACATTTCATTGCTGTACGGCCGATAATTATGTCTACAAAGCAGCGCGAACTTTGTACCTGGATTATGTGATTACGGCTAAACCTCAGGGATTTAATTGGTGACAGTGTATTTCTTCGCGTTACTGCGTGCACCTTATGGCAAGTCCGAGCGCATCAAACCTCTTTGGGAAAAGATTTGTCCTCATGAACTACGATATTAGAAATAATTTATACCGTAGAAAAATTTGTGACATTTTGAAACGAGGGTACCTTTATTCGGACTGCGTCTATGCAAGAAGTAGCTATCCTATTGAAATGAAGTAATTTTAAAAAGTTTTGGCAAGGGGCTTACTTATGTATCAGCTTATACTTTTGACTACCAAGCTTTACTTACAGAACCATTCACCAAAATGTAGGGTGGACGGTCATAAATTTCGTTCAGTGTATATCTTAAAAATCATTATTTAAGTACTGGTTCCAATGCTGAAGAACCAGAATTAGCTCTGAAACACTGACTACTGGGTTAAAAGACTTTATGCTCAAGTCAGTCTGGGACCCATTTAACGACCCAGTAATGACAAAAACGTTGATCTCACAAACCATCCAGAAAACGGAATGCCACAGTCCAGCCGAGAAGTATCACAACAAAATCTGCTACATCTAGTGGGGGTGGGTGGGGGGTGGGGGGGTGGGTGGGGTGTAATAACATCGTCAGGGCAAGGAGTTCTCTGGAGAAGATTATGGAAGTGATCATGATCTTCTGATGATGATCTTTCGGGTTCGTCTAGAGAAGGCCAGAAAGTCAACCTAGCCTAGATTGAGGTATGACTTTATGGTGCTAAGAGACCAAGGCGTGGCATACACTTTCCAATCAACATCAGGTGGGAAACTGGTATGAGGGATGATGACAGGGACATAAATATCTTCATTTTCACGTACAATGCAACAGTACGTAACATAGCCAGTGAGATACTTGAGAATGATCGTCGCTGAAAAAGCCGTGGGGCAACAGAGATGCTTCCTGATCTCTGTGATATGTGGCCATTCTGCAGAATAAGTAATCTAAAGCAGAATGAGAAAAATATATAAAACAAAGAAGAAAAAAAAGAAGAAAACTAACAAGAGGATTCAAAGGGATCTGATAATGCAAAGAGGGACTAGATAGGCCTTTAGTATGAACAGCCTGACAGTTGTTGGAACAAAATAACAACAAGAAAGCATAACAGCGATTGAAGGATCTTATTTCAGAGAAACACGATAGATCATTAACCATCCAGGACAAGTTCGAGAAATGTCAAACTGAAGAATAAGAGATTCCCAGTAGATGGACATTATACTGCCAGAAATATACAATCATGAAATGTTGTGGCGATAGTGCAGTTCCGAATTGCAACTAGCATCCAGAAAAAGATCTACATCTGATCCGATCTGTTGTTATAAAGTTAAGGTTGCAGGAGCAACACTGAAAAACATGGTCAGGTGATAATATGGCGCGCCTAATCAGTGCTTGACTTTAATAAGAGTCGTTTCAATTAGTGCCACCACTGTAGCTGTCACAGTTTACTGAACCCTAATCACAAATATACGCCATCCTGACATGCAGGTTATATGAAATATTATACAGAGTGAGAGTGAGCCATTGTCCCAAGTATGATGCAAATATATTAATCAGTAATGGGGATATAATGCAAAATCACTAAACCATGAATTATAGGGCACAATGACATCCAAATAGGATGGAATCATTGTAGCGTCAGACTGAGGTATTATCCCATTATGATGCATACCTATAAAACACCTGCTCAAAATGTAAAGCAAAATCACTAATCCTTGAAATATACTGACCTCAAGTTGTACTAAGTTAAATGCAGTCGGAATGACTCGTTATCCCATGATAATGCAAATCAAAGAGTGCTTGAAATATAAAGCAACATTATTAGATCATAAGTGGCGGTAAGAAACTCAGGAAACAATTTAAAGTAGTACTGGGTCGATGGTAATGTCTAAATGAGTCCTCATCCTATGTACAATCAATTCCTTCGAACAGTGTTGAAAGTATAAAGCAAAATCATTCGACCATGACTGAAGGTCAAAGACACAAGAATTAATTAAAACAGTATTACATATATTGCAAGTGACATTTAGAGAAAGATCAAGGTAAAATGCCAGGATCTAGGAATGGTAACAAACTTCAAATATATTTTGGAGCAATTGTCCTTGATGATGGTTCAAAACGAGAAGTTCTCGAAGGATTGCACAAGCCAGTGCAGCTCCGAAACATTTGAAGCCAATTAGCAAGAGAACAACATATTCCATGGATCAATGGTGAAACTGATGTGCTGTCTTGTCATTTCCGTACTTCTGTACGCCAAAGAGTCCTATGTTTTGACAGCAGAGCAAGAGAAAAGAATGCAGACCTTTGCGATATGATGCTACCGACGGTTGCTGAACATCTCGTACAAGGACCATGCAAAAGATGCGGATGTTCAAAGAAAGATCTATGCAGCCGTTGGAGAATATGATGAACTCCTGACCAGGGTCAAGAAACGGAAACTAAGATGCTTTGGCCCATATCTCAAAGCCTGCTGGCTTAGCAAAGACAAGTTTCGAGTGCACAGAGAAAGGAAACAAGAAGGAAAGGTAGACGATAAAGAGGTGGAACGACAGTATTACAGAATGGACAGGAAAGGACTTTGCAAGTACAACTTGGGCAGACGAAGACAGGATTAGGTGGAAAGAGATTTTGTAAAGTCACCTGTGATGCCCCAACGATTTTCCAAGGAACGGGGTAGACAAGACTACACTAGACAAGTGTTTATCAGTTATAGTTTGAATTTGTAAAAAAATATCATTCACTAAAACTGGCATAATTCTGTCTATATTGAATGTAACTATATTAAATTGATTGTCATATAAAATACTATTAGTATACCAAATAGCAGCACTAATAAGAAACAAAAAATGTCCAAGTCAATAATGGGCCATTAAATCAGTCACATATTTCTGAATTTGGCCCAAACGTTAAACACTGTAAGATGATCTACACATTGGCCACTAACTGTGTATTCATTGTCAGCAAGCTCACTCTGTTTTTCCCAGGACTTTGGAATCAAATAAAGTTTATAAATGAGTTCATTGAACATCATGCCCAGGCCGTGTAGCGCAGTCGGTAGGGCGCCTGACTTCTAAGCAAGGGGTCCTGGGTTTGATACCGGTCCGGCCACTTACTTTCATTTCCCTTTCCGCTGATTCAAGAAGGGCAGTTGTCAGTTACCGGTGAAAGTAAGTGCACTTAGTACTGGTTAAACCGCTTAGGAGGTCTTAGTCTGTCTAGGAATAGTGTGGTTAGGTTAACTGACCATCCCGACAGGACCATAGCTGTTTTTTACCGTGGACGTTAATCAATAACACAACAACAGCAACAAATCCTTTAACTGCAGCGAAATCGAGAGCCAGAGAAAAACACAAAGGGGTCCAAATCAATAAAAAAAAGATCTGTCTAGAATAGGAGTCAAAAAAATTTAAATTCCAATTTTTCAAAATATACTCGTTGATCTCAAAGGACCAAAAGTAAAGTATAAACCACTGTGGTATTTTTACGTAAAAAGCAGCCCAACTCTATTAGTACAAGGCAGATGAATAAGAGAAAATAAAATAGATAAAGGCCTGTTAATTTTTCATAAACAATGCACCAATGCAATTTCAGCCTCCAAAGATCAATAATTTAGTTAGCCATTCAGCTTGAAAGGAACAATTGTTTCATAAAAAGGAAAGTGACAGCCATATGGTAACAGTATATCAAATATAAGCAACCTGGTTCCAACTGTTTAACCAGAATTTATGAACAACTTTTTATTAAAGTTTTAAAAGGGGTAGTAACTCTGTGTGAATATAAGACGGACGGAAAAGAAAAAAAATCGGGACTTTGGAAAAACAAAAAATACTTTAAATTATTCTTTCCAAACAAGCCTCGTATATTTTAACATAAAACTATTTAATATTTAAGAACAAATATTTAAGATTTAAAATATGAATATTTATATTTTTAAATATTAAACATAAATATTAAAACATTGATTATCACTATCTAGTTTTTAAATCTGAAATATTAATAGGTCAATAATAAAATATTAAATAACAATATTTGAATATCAAATATATTACATAATTACTCAGTATTAATATTTTTACTCTTATTTGAATCTTAAATATCAAATAGTATTACCTAGATATGGTTACTTTAATAGAAATAATAAATAAAGCATTAATATTCAATATACATAGCTATATGCCTCATGTGCTTCAATGACAAACTTATTCACAAATGTATTTTCTCACGCCTTTCTGGTCCTATCAAATACAAAATGCCTCTCATTCAGTCTGCCTTTACAGTAAGAGGAGAATAACTGCTGTAATAGGAATCGAACTTTATTAATTTATAAACTTTCTGCAAGCATTCTGTCAACAGGGGTACAACCCAAGTTACCTGCTCATTACAGTAGCTGGCTCAGTCTGTGTACGAATCCGCTCAGAACAAATTGATATTCGTATCCTTAAAATGGACGCTAAATGAGCCAGTAAATGTGATCAGAAAATAACGCATCTTGATTCGATCCAGACAACCTCGCGGATGTGGCCGAAACTCTTCGCATACATGGCGGAAACCCTGCAAACAGAGCTTCCTGGTCTTATGCTCGCCACCTGACATAAGTGTTTATAGATAAGGTTTAATGAATAAATATATAAACATTATGTAATAGATCTGAGTTTTCATATATAAGTAATGTCACACTGTCTAAGTTATAAAAGTCCCACTAGAGGTCCGTATGATATAAATAAAAAAAAATCATTTATTTTGAATTCTGTACTTACCAAGCATGGTAGTCAATAGACAACACTTCGTTAGTGCTGGCATACTTCAACCGCTGATATATGTGGCTAAACTAATAAAGTTTGTTTAATCATGGTTTAGAGTTACCCGTCCTGGGTATGAGTAAAACGTAGAAAACACCTACATATAAACCAGTTTTATATAACGGAAATATGACAAAACGTTTTGTATTGTTTTCTGCGCATTTTCTTCCTCAATCGTTTTTGAAAAACAATACAATTATACATAAATTTTGTAAACACCGTTTCGATACGCCCTTATCGAAAAAAAATATCATTCGTTCCTAGAAAGTCCTTGAATCTCTTAATTCTTGTTTGGCATACATACAGGTGCTTTGCATTAATTTATACCTATGCAATTTTTTCATAAGTCTTAGCATACCCTAATGTGTATTCTAGATTCGGCTGAAAGTTTATGTTGTCTAAAAATCTTACACTTACCATGGGAATAAATAAAGGGACACTGCTTAGGATTCCAGAATAATTCGTTGTATAGATATATTGCTGAGTACCGACTTTGCAACCTATTGGCAAGTGATATAATGCTTCCACGTAGTTATAGTTGATTTTGCGGTGTACATGAATATGATGTGAAAAACTGAAATCGACATTTCAATAACAAATATTCAAACATGTTATATTAAATGAGACCCCGGAAAAAATCCTTCCTGCATGAAAATATTTACGCTTAAAAAGAGCCAGAGGAGACCTTCGTCGGAGCCAAATAGTAAAGATCCTGATGTTAAAACCGCTAGGCTTGCTTTAGACATTTGATAAATAGAATGCCTGTTTTATCCATTTTGTTAGCTATTGAAAGAATGCTTTTACGGTATTTTTACACTGACAACTGGAAGGCAGGACAGAAGAAGGGGTGGACACAGTATACCTATGCCAGTGTTTCATACGTCTTACTACGTCCCTATTTGTTGTATTACAGGCGTTCAAACTGAGGTGCTGGCTTTTATTCTTTCTTAAATTTATCATTTTTGTTCCTGTTAATATTCTACCAAAGCACTAAAATCAGTTTTTAGAATTGTAGAACCTTTAATAGAAATATATAAAATGTCTTTTATCCAAGCAGTGTACCTACTAGAAAGCATTTGTTCACACCTTTTCGCAGTAACAAAAAAGGACGAATGAAATCACATGTTCAATCTTGTTAGATAATTAAGACGGCAGATGAAAAAATCAAACAAATCGAAATTTAAACTTTTTTTAAAGGAAAACTTGAGTAAATTACCCCACCCCTCTCTTCCGTCACGTTAAATTTCCAATTATCAGTGACTAACCGCAAGCGAAATGCTTTGAAAAGTATGTTTGCAAAGTAGGTTGCAGATGGGAAAATAGGGTATTCTGTTTATTAAATTTCTAAAGCAAGCATGGCTGTTTCTACCACTGGACCTATGCTAATTTTCTGTAAGACGGCCCACCTTGCTCTTTTTAAGGTTAAATATTTGCCTGCAGAAAAGAAATTTATACGAATAATCATTATATGTAACATGTATAAATGTCTGTTATTGAAATGTCGATGTCGGTTTTACATTACCATATTCATGTACACCACGAAACAACAAAAACTACGCGGAAGCGTTTCAGCACTTGTCAATATAAATAACATAACTTTAATAGGTTGCAAAATCGCTTCTCCGCAATATTCAATATAGCGAACTTTTCTGGAATCCTAAGCAGTGTCCCTTTATTTATTCCCACGGTAAGTGTAAGATTTTTTGACAACAAAGACTTTCAGCCGAATCTAGAATGCACTTTGGGGTATGCTAAGACTTATGAAAAAATTGCATACTTTAGGTATAAAATGAATGCAAAGCACCTGTATATCATAACTAAGTTGAGTAATTTATATTCACAATAGCCTTTAATAATGGAAAAATGCAGTCTGGTGAGTGAAAAAAGATGAATACATACTACATTTAACATTAAGTGATATGTAATTTTGCAACTTCTAAGGGCGGACAAGAATATCGATGGTCTAAAGTCGTGTTCTGAGTTAAGGTGGTGATTTTTGGTTAATACAAAATCTGCATAAAACCATAAAACATTAACGTACCTCCCTGAAAGTTTGCTGACTTCTTATTTTTGTTGTTCTCTACAGTTTAGAATACAGTATAAAGGGACATGCTGAGAAAAAAGGTTTTAAATGGAAAAATCAAAGGGTAATTTTGTGAGCAGAAATCTAGAAAATTAACGTCATTCTTGAAAATATACTTAGCTGTGAAGTTTCTTTAATGCATTAAAAAGAGCGTCCTAGCAATTATTTGTTCCACTTCTTTCTCAAATTTGTAAGGTAGACCAAATGAAAACAGTCACTTTTTCTCAAATGTCTGACCATGTATGGTGCATGTACACTGCATGCATTAATTAAATACAGGTAGAGCAGTTATATCTTTATCATACTCACAGTATTCCATAAAAATTCTATATATTGGGACAGTTAGGTCTGAGCAAATAGTGCAAACCCAGATCAGACAGGAGCAGTCTGATCAGGGTTTACACTATTTGCCATCCAATTTGCATTTTTTGGCACATTACTGCATTGTAAAACAAAACTGTTCCAGTTTTAGGACAGTTTTTGTAATTATTTTTAGTGTCCCAATACGTAGATTTTTTACCACCATGACACAGGTGTGTATATAAAATTGTTCAACCTTGAAAATGGACTCTACTGTGTATTTTGGCATATATTTGTAGACAGAGGAGACCATTTTTTATCTGCCCAGCCTGAAAATGTGTGAAAAAATGGAAAAAAAAATAATTGCTAGGACGCTCTCCATAATGTATTAAAGAACCTTATGACCCTATTACATCTTTAATTACGACGGTTATTTTTCAGATTTTTGCGCACAAAATAACCTTTGAAATTTTTTTTATATAAACTCTTTTTAACTTCAACAAGTCCTGCATTTTTGGTTTCTGAATCGTAAGAAACAACATAAAGAAGGCATCTGCTAATTTTGGGGAAAATCTGTTATAGTTTCAGCATTTTATACAGATTTTTTACTTTGCCCCAAATCAGTGATTATCACCACCTTAAGAACTGAAACTCAATTTTGGCTTAGAAAATGCAAATACATATCGCTAGCTGCCAAAGCACGGGACATCTCGCCGTAGTTCCAACCTAAAAAAATGTAAACAAAGATAGGTGGTATGTCTTCTCTTAGTTTATTTTACAATAAAGAAAGCATTTTGCAGAACTCCGGCAATGCTATCCAGTGTAAACATGACTAAATTTTCTCGCAGCCCGAAAACAATACCGAATTCTTCATTAATTTAAATAGGCAACCGTTACCAAATGAAATCACGGAACTTCATTTTATCTTTATGGTATAGTCACGGAGGAATTATTCACTTTTTGGTCTATATCCGTCAAGAATGGGAGCCTTTCACACTAGTCCTCATCATTACATTGAGCCTTATTAATCCCTTCTTTAAAAAAAAAAACGAAAAAAAAAAAAAAAAAACATACACAAAACTATACTCTGTATAGGAATACTTCTGACGTTTTCAGGCGTGGTAGCGCCCATATCCTCGAGGCTCCAACACTATGGCTCTAGCTTCAGTGAGATCACTGAAACAAACAAAAGAAAAATATACTAAACTCCGTTCATTGATTCTGAAACTGGGGTTTTCGCTGCTCATATTTTATCATCTAATCAACCCAGGTAAGACTGTGCATAGTGATAAAGCTCTACTTCCGCCGATTTCTCATCCAAATCTGATGTATCTTAGCTTGGCGTCTGATGCTGCAGTAACGTGCATGAAACAGCAAATTTCAAAAACCCGTCCGCAAACTAAGATCATTTGATGAAAATTGACAGCCTAATCTATTCTCTTCTATTCTATTCCACAACCTTACAAGGTCGTTGGGTCACCACAGAGGACTTCGGAACAATCCCTTTCCACCTTATCCTGTCTTCAGCTGCCCTAGTTGAGCTGGCAAAATCCATCCTTGTCCACTCTTTAATACTGTTTTCCCACCTCTTCTTCTGTCTACCTTTTCCTCGCTTTCCTTTCACTGTGCCCTGAAGAATCGTCTTTGCTAACCCAGAAGACCTCGAGACGAGGACAAACTACCTTAGTTCCCGTTTCTTGACCAGCGACAGGAGTTCATCATATTCTCCAATGGCTGCTTGTATCTTCCTGCAAACCTCCTCATTGGTTGTATGGTCCTTGTACAAAAGTTCAGTAACCGTTGGTAGCATCTCAACTCAAAGGCCTGCGTTTTTTTCTCTTACTCTGCTTTCAAGGTTCACGATTCACAGGCATACAGAAATATGGAAATGACAAGGGAGCGCATAAGTTTCACCTTTAATCCAAGAGATATGTTGTTATCTCTCCAAATTGGTTTCAGCTTGGTAAGAGCTGAAGTGGCTTGTGCAATTTTTGAGAGAGCCTCCTGTTTGAGCAATTATCTGAGACAACGGCTCCAATGTATTTGAAGCTTGTTGCGTAAGCCCAGCTTCTGCCCATTTACCTTGATCTCCCTCTGGATGCCATCTGCGCTGTTCATCATAAGTTTGGTCTTCTCAGCACTGATCTCCATCTTATACCTTGGTTTAAACAATATTTTATTCAAAGATTTTATACATACATATACATAATACAGTGAATCAAAACAGGATCTGACAGTAAGCGTAACGCTTATATGTAAGCCATCTTGTGCAGGTTTGGTCGAGAACTTGAGCTTCCAATTCCTGCTCTTCCAAAACTAGAGCGCCTATAACATCGGCAAACCGCAGATTGGTTATGTTTCTGCCGCCTATGCTAACCTTTCTGTAATGTTCTTCCAGAGCATCGGACTTGATCCGTTCGGGAAAATATTCAAGAGGGTGGGTGACAGAAAACATCCTTGTCTTACTCCAACTGTTGTTCTGAACTATTCTCCTGTGCTGCCTTTTATCAGGACCGAACTTGTAGCCTTGTCGTATAGCTGCTTAATGGTGCAAACTAGATTTGCACTGATATTGTCCTTCCGCATGGTGGCCCATTAGGCTGCATGCCATAACCTGTCAAAGGCCCTTTTGAAATCAATGAAGACATGGTACAGATTTTGCTGATGTTGGAGATACTTTTCACACAGGATTCTAAGGTTGAAGATCTGTTCTGTGGTGCTCCTTCCTGCTCGGAACCCAGCCTGTTCCTCGGTGATTATCTCTTCGGCTTGTGGTTTAAACCTGTTGAAGATGCCTTTCAGCATGACTTTGCTTGAATGACTAATGCGACTGATGGTTCTGTAGCAGAGCTGTAGATTGCACTTTTTAGGGAGCGTAATAATCAGCGACTGAGTCCATTGAGTAGGCCATTCTCATGTTCACCTGATCCTGTTACAGTTATCTGTTTAAACATCAGTCATGGTCTCTTCGCCAGCTTGAATAAATTCTGCTGGTATATTATTAACTCCACCAGATTTTCCCTTCTTTAGTGCTGCTAATGTAATTGTATTCCTCACGAAGAATCGGCTGTTGATCTTCTTCTGGGAAGCTGATTGCAATCCAGAACCGCATTTTGTTACCGTAAGTCTCATGGTTGTATAGTTTTGAGCAATATTTTTTCCATCTGCTGAGACTCTCTTGTTCCCGTGTAAGGCATTTCCCAGACGTGTCCTGAATAATTGTGGATCTATCCTGTTTCTCTGAAGTTAGATCTTTCACCAGCTGGTATGCTTTCTTGCTGTTGTTATTGTTCAGGCAAGTTTCAATCTCCTCGCACTGATTAGCTATCCAGTCCTCCTGCGCTTTCTTCACTGCCTTCTGAATCCTCTTGTTTGCTTCCCTGTATTCTTTGCATCTGAGCATAAGTTGAACGGGGACACTTTCAAGGGAAGCAATTCTGAATTTTCGCCTCCTTTCTTAAGAAGAGTCAGCTTTTGAAAATATAATTTGCTCCTTTAGGAGCAAATTCTTTCCTCTAAAAGTAGACCTATTTAAGGATCTAACTTTCTGTTTGCTTCACTTCCCTATCCTGAGAGGCAAACAGAATGTTACAAAAGTTGTTCCCTTTTGTAAAATTGGCAGAAGGGGATAGAAAGTTCACTATTAGAAAGATCTTTATTGGAGGTGTATACATAAAGCTATATTTCTCAAGAAATGCTTGCTACAACAAAGTATTAGGTCTGCCTACGCCCCTCAATGCGTAAATTTGCGTCTACTCGTTTTAAGTACACGTGGCGCAGAATTCTAATTAAGTTTATAGGGTACCATGACCGTAATTATTGCCGACCACATGCTACTCGTAGTACTTATAGCTATCCTATTCATTTGTAACAAGTTTTATTATTCTGTCGGATAACTTGATATTTCTAAAATAGCTTTTCAGTGGCAAGCCCCCTCTAATTTTCATAAGGCTCTGCGTCAAGCAGGGGCGTCGGAACGATTTTGATATTGAAGAGGCGGATTTTTAGATACTTTTTTACCCCCCCCCCCTCCTCCCATTCCTTACACACACCTTAACCCTCTCCCCCGCCCCCACTTCCACTTACCCTCCAAAATAAAAAGAAACGACGAATGATTGTTGATGTAGCATCACGCAATGACACGATGTTGCTTTCAGTTAGCGATATGGATTTTTATGACACTCATAATTAGACCTCTCAATTGCTTGATCTTTTATTTTTTGAAGAAAAAGTTAACCCATGGTGATACAAATTTACCTTGAATCCTGTTGAATGGTAGTACAGCTACCCTTTTTTTGGTAAACCTTTGAATGTTAACAGCATAAAATGTGTATCCAAATTCTCGAAACTTGGTGTTTAGAGGATTATTTTGAATACACGCCTTGGATATTGAAGCTGTGCCAAGCACATGACTTTGCAGAATGTTAGTGTTCAGTTTGCCAGAGTACCCGCCGTAGCCCTTGTGGCCACTGCCTCACTAACTACCGTCCAGGCAATATAAAACGAAACACTGGGCTAGTACGGTATCAGTGCTGTCAGAAAGCCGTGAAAATTAATCCGTCGTGACTGGGGTTCGAACACGCGATCACCAGATCTATAGGGAATACTGGATACACTTAGATTCTTAGTGGGCTACTCGATGGGGTTCGAACAAGCGATCACAAGATCTATAGGGAATACTAGATACACTTAGAATCTAAGTGGGCTACTCGAAAGTAAATGAAGGATTTGATGGATGGATGCATGGATGGATGACTTGCGATTTTATGTCCTTTTTCACAGTATTTCAAGGATACTAGGACGATGAGAGGATGATAATGAAAGGCTGTGTGCAATGGAACCCCGTTTACGATTGAAAAGATTCCCGCTTACAGCGGGGATCGGACCCGGGTCAGCAGAACAGCACTTAACCACTGAGCTACAGGGGCTCCTAAAGTTTGAGCAGGCGCATTGTTTCATGCAGTATAATTCAGTAATCAATTGGGTGTGTCGTGTGAAAATTAAGTATTGTGCCCTTCTCATAATTAGAACACTTTGCCTTAATAATCACAATTTGATAATCGGGTGCGAAAGTGTCTTCTTTAACGCCCGTTTTCGTCCTTCATCGTTAATCCTTTACGCCTGCAGGCAATTTTAAGCGTGAACTGGCATGACACCTGTTGTGACACCTGTTGTGACTCGACAAAATTGCGATGTTTGAGGCGTGAAAGTGTCCTTTTCTTTTATTTTTCTCCCTTCGTTCATTCTTAAACTAAGCAGAATCATATTCTTGCCGAAAATATTGGGGCGGCGGTCGCCTCCCCTGCCGCCCCTGTTCCGACGGCAATGTTGACACAGATTATCTTGCTTATAACTGCATTTGATCTAATGCAATCTTAACGGTACCATACTGACCGAAAATATTGCCGACTTCACATTATTTTATAGTGTATCCTTATAAATTTTAGCTGTCGACAAAATATATCAAATAGCATTTAAGTAATAACAATGATCAGACTACATATGTAGCTACGTTTGCAGTAGTCTGATATGACACAGTCTACTCAGATCGTACTCGGAATCAATACAGTTATTAACAAGTTGGCTTCTTTAAAAAGAATCCATAGAAAGGTCTGCTGCAGTGTCTTATACGGTTTAGAAGCCGCCTTTCGATCAGGACCTCGTCAGGGGCGTGTGCTGCATATAGTGTAACTGCATGGCAGATATGGCTAAATGGTAATAAATGAGTGCTCTTACCTGCAATGGCAGTCGTTTACATTACCCTCATCATTGTATGTACAACAGCCAATCACTTGCTAAAGCAGAAACGGTATGGCTGGGTGGATGAATTGTAATTCTATGTCCTTTCTAACAGTATTTCAGCCATATCAGGACAATGCGATGGTGAAATGTTGTGTGCAATGACCCCCGGTTTACACTTAGAAAGCTTCTCGCCTCTAGCGGCCCAGTAGCAGGGTTCGAACACAGGACGGCTAATTCATTAGGCCAACCCTAAATCAACTGAGCTGGGGCTCCTAGAAACGGTATGGATCTGAAAGGTCTCATTACCAGGTACGCGACTGTTACTTGTCAATGGAGATAATCACAATGTTCATGAATCTTATAAGCAGTTGTGGTACATATACTATTTTACCCACTTTTTAACCAACAGCGTTTAGGCTTCAAAGACTTGCATACGTACCGCTGATACAAACGAGGGCTAGATCTATTCTATTTTATTTTATCCATTAGCATTGCAAGGTCGTTGGGGCACTGCAGATGACTTCGCAACAATCCCTTTAAGCCTTGTCCTGTTTTCAGCTGCTCCAGTTAAACTGGCAGAGTCCATCCCTGTCCACTCTTTAATACTGTCTTCCCACTTATGTTGTCTACCTCTTTTTCTGTTTCCTTTCACTGTATTCTGTAGAATCGTGTTTGCAAGACCAGAACACTTTGAGACGTGACCAAATCACCTTAGTTTCGTTTCTCGACCATGGTCAGGAGTTCATCTTATTCTCTAATGGCTGCTTGGATCTTTCTGCAAACCGCCTCATTGGTTATGGGCATCTTTTTGTAAAATGTTCAGTAACCTTCGGTAGAATCTCATCTCAAAGGCTTGTGTTCTTTTCTTTACCTCTGCTGCCAAATTCCACGATGCCCAGGCATACAGAAATGTGGAAACGGCAAGGAAACTTATCTTCCACTTTTGATCCAAGAGACATGTTGTTATCTCTCCAAATTGGCTTCAGCTTTGTTAAGCTGCAGTGACTTGTTCAGTCCTTGAGAGAACCTTTGGTTTTGAGCATCTGAGGCAACTGCTTCAAGATATTCGAAGCTTGTTACGATACTCAGCTGCTGTCTATTTACCTTGATCTCTCTCTGGATGCCACTGGCACGGTTTGTCATTAGTTTGGTTTCCTTAGCAATTATCTCCATCTTATACCTGATGCTGAAGAGGTTGGGTGACAGGAGACATCATTGCCTAACTCAAACTGTTCTTGTGAACCATTCTCCCGTCCCGTGCTGCCATTCATCTGGGCTGCACTTGTAGCCTTGTCGTAGAACTGGTCAGTGGTAAGAACTAGAGTGGCACTGATATTGGTCTTCCGCATTATGGCCCATACCTTATATCGAAGGCCTTTTTATAAAAAATCGATGAAGACATGGTATAGGTTTTGCTGATGCTGGAGGTGCTTTTCACAAAGGATCGATGTTGAAGATTTGTTCTGTGGTGCTCCTTCCGGCTCTGAACCCAGCCTGTTCTTCAGCGATTATATCTTTGTCTTGGGGTTCAAGCCTGTTCAAGATGACTTTCAGGATGAATTTACTGGAATGACTGATGAGGCTGATAGTTCTGTAGTTCTGACAGAGCTGTAGGTTGCCCTTTTCATAGGAAATGTAAAAATCAGTGACTGAGTTCATGTGAAATCCTGTTCTCTAGATCTTGTTACAAATCTCAGTCACGGTCTCCCTGCAAGCTAGAACACGTTCTGCTGGTATATTATCAAGTCCGGCAGATTTTCCCCTTTTCAGTGCTGCTTCTGCAATCTCAACTTCCTCACGAAGGGTCGGTAATAGGTGAACACATAATCATTGGGCGGAAGTCTTCATAGAAGAAGTGTACGGCCAGGAGAGAACACAAATGTGGCTCAAGTGATTCGGCCGGTATTACATGTACCCGAGCGAGCCCTGCTCAGCTTTGTGCAACAGCTAGATTAAAAATGCCCTTGTAGGTTAAGATAGGCCCAATTACTTTGGCCTTTTGGGTCTGGTCGCAGTGGGCAAGCCTTTAACTTGCTGGAAGGAAATTTGGCGCTTCTACCTCCATGCCCCGGCCACCACGAGTGTCCCAGCCCGATGGGTCAATAAGGGGTTGTAGTAACACAACATGTGTTCTATTACATGTGCCCTCAAAACATATAAAAGCAAGCACATGTGTGCACTGTGGTATTGCTTACCTATTCTTATATGGCTGTTGCAATTCAATGACTTAAGAGATCCTTCTAATAAGATCAGGTAAAACAATTCTTATTTACAAAAATTAACAATGCATAAAACTTGAGAGAGAGAGAGAGACAGAGAGAGAGAGAGAGAGAGAGAGAGAGAGAGATGTAACCCAGTTTCAACTCTTAATGTTTACTAAGGTACGGCGCATCATCTTTATCGTTATTGATTGTTTGATGCCAATAGGGGAATCAAACTCTTTCGTCTAGTTTTAGTTTTTTATAAGATATAGTAGGACAGTTCATATTTGTAAAAAGAAAAAAATGCATTCGTTGCCTGATAAAATGTACAATGCTCGACAAAAAATTACACGCCTTACGTTGTTCAAGACAGTGGAAATTAACAATAAATTATGTAACATGCAGTGCCTCAATAAGTACTGTGATTTTGGACTGGACATTGCTTTATCGATTTTTTTCTATACG
Organism: Ctena decussata; assembly: GCA_963989385.1. Taxonomy (NCBI): domain Eukaryota; kingdom Metazoa; phylum Mollusca; class Bivalvia; order Lucinida; family Lucinidae; genus Ctena; species Ctena decussata. The sequence goes on from OZ022502.1 coordinate 24,891,703, forward strand.
GGCGATAACAGATTTATGTGTAATAAATGCAGAACAAGATTAAAATGCACAGCCTGTAAAGTGAATACTGTTGAGTTTTTTGGTTGATTTGATGCTTAACGTCCACGGTAAACAGCTAAGGTCATGTCGGGACGGTCAGTTAACCTAACCACACTATTTCTGGGCAGGCTTAGACCTCTGTAATATCTGTGGATATTACTGTTTCTGTTTAAGAGTTTTAGTTCAGTCAAACCCAATGTTAAGCCATTCCGGAATTAGGTTACACACAGACACTAGTATCTTTCCTTAGCTAAGCTAAGCAAAAAATGCTGACTTTTACTCCTGCGGTCTGGGGTATCACTGAGTCGAGAAAGATCTAAAGTTTTGTTCGGTAGTCATGCTAAGAGGAGGCTTTATTGCTGGAAGTTCGCGGTCTCAAAGCAAATCAGCCTCTGACAGCGAACTATATTTTTGCCTTATCACTGCGAACATCTTTGAGCGTCTCTCGAGATTGTTTTGTATTTCTCAACTCAGAGCCTTTTCTGAGACTGTTTAGACCTGCTCAGTCCAAAACCTTATAAGAAACCCTATTGTTTGATATATAGAAAGCCTGGGAAAGATATAAGTGAGTGTACTTTTCTTGGGTGACAGAAAAGTTTCAGAAGCGCGATCCTTGAACTGTCAGAAAATCTGTCCCCTGACAGATTTTCTGAATGCTGTATTCCATCAAACAGAGGATGTTTTCCTTACCTTAAATGAATCTTACAGCATCTAATTAATCCATAGAATTAGTACAATCCAAAAAAGATCTTTTATTTTAGGTTTAAACCATTGAAATCTGTATGTAAACAACTGCAACCAGACTGACAGAGTGGCCATATTGAAAGATTTCTGACAGAAGGTGTGTCTCCTGGCTGGCATCTGATTGGTGGATTGAAGGTCAGATGGCAATCATATGACATTTCTCCCTGTTTTGATTGGCTGCTTTGTCAGGGTCCTTACCCTATATAAGTTAGACAGCAGTTCTGTGGCGGGATGATTCGAAAAACTGACGGATTTCTCTGTACAAGAAGGGAGACAACTTTTGAGCCAAAAAGTAATAGAAACTTAAATCATTTACTCCAGTACTGAGAAACAAAAAGGAAATGTTTAAGGAACAAACAATTTTGACAAACTTTGGGAAAATAAAAGAATAAGAAATTTAACAATTAAAATAAAGCCAAACTAGCTAACAGAACTTTTGCTGACCTAAGTTCAGTTTTGAAAGGTTTAATAAGCCAGTTAAAGATAGGCATAATTGAAATCTGATGATTTGTATTTCTATGAAGTCAATGACTGTATGGTAATGAACTACTTATCCATTGCTAACCCGAGTGGATAACAAATGGTGTCAGAAGTGGGATTTGCTAGTTCTAAAGTATATCCTGTGATACGAATCCTTGTCGGACAGAGCTTTTAACATTAAGCAAACATATGTGGTGACATTGCGACAAATTCATTCATATGAAACTCTAAATTCATCTATGAACTATCACATACCAATATAAAACTTAATCTGGAAAGCAGAATAAGAACAAACACTGGTTCATTTTATAAATTTATTCTGGTATAAAGCCGTCTAATCTGAAATATAAATACGGTGAAAACTGATACTCAACAAAATAACTGATATAGTAATAATAATAAAAATAAAAATTGAAAAACAAGGAAAAATGAAATAAAAATTGTAAAACAGGAAATAGAAGAAAAAAAAATGAAAAAATAGAAAAACTGAAACAGAAAAATAATGAAACAGAAAAATAACGAAACAGGAAACTGAAACAGTAAAATGAAACATTAAATCTGAAACAAGCAGAGATCACAAACATTTAAAGCAACTGAAAATATTGATTAAAAGGTACTACAAAATATCATAATGGCATACAGTGATTCTGAAATAGAGTTCAACCAGCAACCTGAAAATGCAGCAGGGGGAGATGTTAGGCAGGACATGGAAGATGAGGAGCACCCTCAGGGCAATGAAATACTTGACAGGTCTACAACGGACTTGTCCTCTATAGATGATATGCCAGATCTTATGGAATTACCAGTGCAGCAACCAAGATCTAGGAGAACCTTAGAAGGGGAGTACTTGGGGATCCCTGTGATACTAATGCCCGAGGAGATATCGTCGATAGTGCTAGGAACTCCGTCTTGAAGTCATTACCCATGAAACCACAGACATATAATGGAGATGAAGACTGGGAGGCATATTTTGAACCATTTTGAGATATGCGCAGAACTTGGGAGATGGTCTCACCAGGATAAAGCACTGTCACTGGCTGCATGCTTAAGGGGAAATGCTCAAGTATACTACATGACATTAAAACCTGCAGAAAGGAGCTCCTATCATGGTTTAACATTGAAACTGGGTCAACGATTTGGGAACACTCGACAACAGCCAATGTGGATCTCCATACTTGAAGCAAGGACACGCCGCCTTAATGAGTCAATAGCAGAACTAGGTGATGATTTACGCCGCTTGGCTCAACGTGCCTACAGCAACATGAACCATGATGCCCGAGAAATGCTAGCTTTGAATCAGCTATACAAATCTGTGTCCCCAGAGCTCAAGTACAAGTGTATTTCAGATAACTGTATCTCAGTGACTAAAGCCGTGACTATCATAGAAATGTACGAGGGAATTCTCGGAGCTGAAACTGGGAAAAAGAAGTATGTCCGCCAAGCTACAGCGAATCATGAGGACAGCCAAGCAACCACTGGCCAAGCCACTAACAATAATGTGAAAATTCCAAACTTGCAAAACACCACAAAACAGCTGCAGCTCTGCATAGGGAGACTAACAAGACAATATGATATTCAGGCTCGAGGCAACCAAGGCCCTGGAGACAGGAATGGTTCCCGACTTTGCTATATATGCCTCTCTCCAAGACACCTACAATGAAACTGTCCAAATAATGAGCGTAACAGGAGGTATGAGCAGCCACAACGACAACAACAGCATGAACAGCCACACTACAATGGTAACCTGGAAAACCGCCGTCCATCGACCCAGTAGGTCCAAGGCCGATGGAAGTGGAAGGGCCTACAGCTCAAGCAGATGAACAATTAAAACTTAGTTTGATTGGGAAAATTTATGAATATTCAAAAACGTTTGACAATAGTTTCTACACAAACTGTAAAATTTGTGGTGTCAGTTCACATTGCTTAATAGATAGTGGTTCAACTTCAACTCTCTTGTCACATAGAATCTACCAAAAGATAGACCTCAGTTTAAGGCCTCAGCTGAAAGAAAACAAGTTTAAGGTGAAAAATGTAAATGGCGTAGACATAAATGTATATGGACATGCTGACATTACAATTAGATTAGGGAAAACAGAATATAGTCACCAGGTTATTGTCTGTGACATCTCTCCAGATGGTATCTTAGGTCAAGATTTTTTCTTTGAACATGTCAAGAAAATTGATTATGGGAAATACATATTGCATACTCAGACTGACCGGATCTCTTGCTGGCTTGGTGGCAATTCCTCAATGACTTGTAGAGTTATAGCTGGAGAAAAGACAAGTATTCCTGCAAACTCAAGTGCTTGGGTAACTGTAAAAATTCCAAATCAAAAGCAATTAAAAACTAAGACAGCTTTTATTGTGTCTGTAAAACCGCAGTATCCAGCACAACTTCTTCCTGGAGTAATACAAACAGAAGATACTGAAGAGTTTAGGGCCCTGAATATTGTAAACTGTAGTGAAGAAACTGTCACAGTCTATCCATATACTACCTTGGGAACCTGTACATCGATCATAGAGAATGAAAATACTAAAGTAACATCTCGTAATGTTCATACTACAGTTGTGGAACAGCCCTCAACTGAAGAGCTCCCAGAATACTTAGGCGACCTTTTTCGTCGAAGCTCCATCAATTTGAGTGAAAGTGAATAGAATCAATTGAAGTTGTTACTGATAAAATATCAGTCCGTGTTCGCTCAGTCATTTGATGACTTAGGTTTTACGGATCGAGCCGAGCATCATATAAATTCCATGGACGCTGAATGTATCAAAGAACCAATGAGACGATTGCCCATGGTCAAGCGAGATATTGAGCGTGAGGAAGTACGGAAGGTGCTTCAGAAAGGTGTAATTGAGCCGTGTGTAAGTCCTTGGTCCAGCAAAATAGTCCTAGTTAAAAAGAAAGATGGCAGCACTAGTTTTTGTGTGGACTATCGAAAATTAAATGCTGTCACAAAGAAAGATTCCTATCCTCTTCCACGTGTCGACGAATGCTTAGACGCACTTGCAGGGTCTGTATATTTCAGTTGTATGAACATAAACGCTGGTTTCTGGCAAATCCCTGTCGCCAAGGAAGATCGAGAGAAAACCGCATTTGCTACAAGCATGGGACTCTATCAGTTTTTTAAAATGCCTTTTGGTTTAGTTGCAGCACCATCAGACTTTTGCCGCCTCATGGGAGACGTTTTCCGAGACATGCAGTGGGTAGAATGTCTGTTATACATGGACGACATAATAGTTCCTGCTAAAACTGTTGAAGAAACATTACTGAGATTTTCTTTCAAAGGCTTCAAAATGCTAATCTCAAATTAAAGACATCAAAATGTATTTTCTTTCAAAAATCAGTTAAATTCCTTGGACATGAAGTTTCTCAAAATGGAATTCACACAGATAAGGACAAAATTAAAGATGTTCAAGACTGGCCGGTACCCCGTACTGTGAAACAGGTAAGAAGCTTTGTAGGATTGGCAGCCTACTATAAAAGGTTCATCGCTTCATTCGGAGAAATATGCAAACCACTCTATCAGCTGTGTGAAAAGAACAGAAAATTTGTCTGGACCGATGAACGCCAAAAAGCATTTGACACTCTGAAAGAAAAGTTAACTCCTGCTCCAATTCTGTCCTATTCTCTAAAGGGCCATGAATTTATTCTCGACAGCGATTCGTCACAGTTTAAGGTAGGAGCGGTACTCTCACAGGAACAACACGGTGTTGAACGGGTAATCGCGTACATGAGTAAGACTATGAATAAGCTATGAGTTACAGTACTGTACTACACGTAAAGAGCTACTAGCTGCTGTGACAGCACTCAAACATTTCCATCATTATCTATTAGGTCAGAAAGTAAAACTGCGAAAAGATAATGCAGCAGTAAGTTGGATGAGAAATTTGAGAAATCCCTCTGGTTAGGTGGCCAGGTGGCTACAACATATCGAAACTTATGACATTACAGTGTCTCATTGCCCCGGAAGATGTCATGGAAACTCAGACGCCTTATCACGCTTTCCATGCAAAGTTTGTTTGCGACAAGAAAAAAATGCAAATAATGATCCTGATGGCCATAATCCTGAATGGCATAAAGAAAACGTAAGCTCTGAAGCACATGATTCAACCAACTTATCCCGAGCAGTAACACGAGGGCAACGGAAAAGTGAAGCTACTGCTCAGCTGAAACATAGTCAATTCCTGTAAGAAGGCTGGGAACCGAACACTGTACGTCAGCATCAATTGTCGGATCCTGTAATAAGCCATATCATTGTTGGTGTAGAATCTCAGGCACGACCCGAATGGGCTCGCATCTCAGAGACTACTCCATTTACTAAAACATTATGGAGACCATGGGACAGACCTAGCATAATTGGGGGAATGTTATACAGAAAGTGGGTACCTGAAGAGTTACGAGAGACTAAATTTGAGTTAATAGTGCCTGAAATATTACAAGTGGACATATTAAAGAATTATCATGATATTCCCAGTGCAGGTCATTTGGGCGTAGAGAAAATGCTCTCACGTATACAGGAACATTTCTACTGGCCTGCAATGAAGGACAAAATAGAATCCAATTGTAAACAGTGTGATTTATGTCAGTCCAGAAAACCTTCGAAACTCACAAGGGCACCTCTAGGACAAGATCCTGTTTCAGAGCCTATGGAAAAAGTATCTATTGACGTCTTGGGACCACTACCACTAAGTCATCATTCGAATAGGTTTATTCTAGTAATCTCAGACTGTTTCACTAAATCGACAGAAGCGGTTGCACTGCCTGATCAGGAGGCATCCACTGTAGCAACAGCTTTTGTGAATACCTATGTATCGAGATTTGGTGCGCTTCTTCTACTACTGTCAGACGGCGGCACAAACTTTGAATCCAAACTGTTTAAGGAAATGTGTAACTTCTTACAAATTGAAAAAGCTAAAACTTCAGTCATGTGACCTCAAGCCAATGGTGTAACAGAACGCTTTAATCGCACGCTGGCTACTATGTTTACGATGTACTGTATCAGTGACCAGAAAGACTGGGATCTTTATTTGCCCCAGGTCATGACGGCCTACAGGGCATCCGTTCATTCGAGTACTGGACTCACACCAAACAAGATGGTCTTTGGCAGAAAGATCCTACTACCGATGGCAGCTATAGTAGGACAACCTATGGCGGAAACAGAAATAACTGTGGATGAGTATCTAAAAATCTTCAAAATAAACTGCAGCAAGCCCATGAGCTTGCTCGCAAAAACCTGAAAAAAGAATGCTATGTACATCAAGAAACATTATGACATAAAGAGTGCAAAGCGAGTTCTTCAACGGGGACAGGCTGTATGGTTATACGAGCCCAGTAAGAAACCCGGAATATGCGTAAAACTAGCCCCAAGGTGGAAAGGACCATTTCTGGTTCTACAGCGCCTAGATGACTTTACCTATCTGGTGAAACGCAAGTTAAATACACCTGCTAAGGTTTACCATATTGACCGTTTAATGGCCTATCGTGGTAATTCAACACCAAAATGGTTTACCAGGGCATTAAAAAGTCATAACGCACATTAATTAACATTAAGCGCAGAACAGTCTAAAGGAAACTGTTTTAACTGTAAAAGGAAAAACGTTATTCATACATTTTGTAGGAAATTCAATATTCATGATTTCATTTTGCCTGCAAACATTCTCATCTCATATCAAATCAAACTTATCTTTAGTTACTGTTCAACTTGAGATAAGATTTAGCATTATTGAACTTAATTAGTTAAAATGTATTTGATGCATAGTTATATACAGTTTCAAGGATAGCGCTATTTACAAATTAAGCTAAAGGATAGTCCTACACAGACCTGCATCAGACCTTAAGTTTGCTTTCCATGGAAAATGTGCTTCTTGCAAGCAGATTCTCTATAGAAAATGTAGGACCATGCATGTTGATAGTAGTTAAGGTAGAAGTTGCATTATAGTCATTGTTAATGCTGTATAATGGGAACTTTTGGGCAGCAATTAAATTTCAGGAGCTTTAATCAATGACAAGGAATTTGGTGGTATATGGCAACTGTCATGTGTTATACATCATTCCGCTTATGGTGTCTGAAGAGGCAGTGACTTTCCTTATTAAGACTTTATGCAGTAAAAGATCCCAATATATGGTAGTTGTAAGATTATGGTATGAAATGCTGTTTGACAAGAGAGAGAATCTTTAGATTCTGCCAAAGAAAGGCAGGTGTACAAATGTTCGATTTAAACGTAAAATTACCGTAAACCACTTAAAATTGGCACAAGTTCATTTGTGCTAATATTCATTTATGTAGTTTTAGGAAAAAGTCTTACTGACATTCGAGCTTAGCATCACCTGAAAGCAATGAATTCTTCTTTGACGTGACATTATGGAACATGTTTTCAGGACGTGAAACATGCAAGATGTTGAACAAGATAAAAGGAGGCAATTTACGGTAACATAACCTGTGAGATTTTACTACCTATGTTGCCATGGTTTGTTTCGGTTGGTCAAAAGCATGTTTCATGTCCTGCTGCATGTTTGATGTTGAAAGGAAAAAAATCCAAGATATGGGAAAACGTAATTTCAACAATTGTATAAATTTGATGTTGCATTTTTGAAGTTACGGTTTAGATTATTTTCTATTATATGATTGCAAGATAGTGTGTGAATGATCGTTAGAAAATGTACTCATTCAAAATTTGTCAAAGCAATAATAGCCCAGTCTCTCCGCTTGTATAAATCATATTTAACAACTCTGAAGTTTCATCAAAATTATGATATGGGAAACCTAAACTGAAATATGTTGAGGAACCTTGTTCAGCTCTCAGTATCCGGTAGTTCAACTGTGCTCTAGTAAACAGAAGTTGGAAGAAATTATTACTTTGTGCCTAGCTAAAAGGACAAGAAACGCTTAGTGTTGTGTAGCTGATTATTAGAATCATAAACAATAAAGCCATATGGTAACTCTCTAAATATGAGCGTGATGAATCCTGGCAGTGTGATCTGGCCTGATCACCCAGATGTTGCACTGTTGTATATACTTCGCCATAGGGACACGCAAGCACTGGATAGGTCATACCCCCAGCTAGGGCAGGTGTTAAGACTGTAAAACCTGGTGAAAATATGTACCTGAAATTAGAAGAAAATAATGATGTGTTAGGTTATAATAATTACTGTACACACTGTAAGCTGAAATGAAGAGCTATAAGTACAAAGTATTTACTATACCAAATTTTGCACTGTTGACTGTATCTAAAAATTGGAAAAAAAACTTTGAAATTAGGTGGATGAAGTAACAAACTCATAGACAATGCTAGCAACAGATCTTTCCGACAATAAACTGACTGTGTCTTCCCTAACTTCGAATACTGCTGGGACATTTTTCTTAGTATGGTCTTTTACCTATTCTTCAGGATGAGTTCACATTGCTGGCTGTGTCCTGGGACATTCGGCAACAGACGAGAGCTGCGTCTTCATGTTGCATCAGCGCCACACTTTCGGCTACGAGTGGTCTGTCCATGGTGTCCGAGCAGTGAACACACAAGCAACCGGATGGCTGACCTGAAGAAGCATGTCATGCTGAAACATCCTGGAGTTGGAGTCTCCAACGACTTCTTTTCAGAGGCAAGTGGCTTCTATCTTTCGTTGAACCCGGCTGACTATGCTAGAGTGATCACCCCAATCCCAATGGCATCACCCACAGCCCAGACAGCCATCCATGCAATGAGGCTCTGGCTGAGAAGAGCGGCCAACCCATCCAGATCAGCTAGTGAGTGGGAGGCAAGCTGGAACCTGGGGAGTGCGACACCTCTATGGGAAGAGCCAGCTGCAGCCGTTCCAGCCTCCCTGGTTCCAGGAACCCCAGTTCAGCCTTACAGCCCCTCCCACCCGGAGATGACAGCAAGCCACCTGGTCATAAAGAATCTAGAGGAAAGCGAGGACAAGGTCCAAGTGGACACTCAACTTGATGGCTCCTATCTTATCATCACTCTTAACTCAAGTGTCAAAAGATCGAGCACCTTGGGTCAGCTCCGCCAATCTCTTTCTTCTAAGCAGCCCAGGCCAGTAGGGACGGTAACGGAGGTAAAGGGACAGTTTCGAAGACGTCGCCAACAAGGTTAGCCAGCAACTAGGGATATCAGAGGTGTTTGTGGACCGGGTCCAGAGGTTGGAGCCAGCTCCTGGGCGCTTGCCAACGCCATTTCCAACGTGCAAGCCCCTGCCAATGCGACCTGTGACACAAGCACCCTTGCCACCACCCTCCAATCTACAAGCAGCCAGGAAGCCTGAACATGAAGCGGCCTAACTCCTGTCTTGGGGAATTCTGCTTCTGCTTCCACCGTGCAGAAGAAATTGGGATAAAGATGAGGTCATCACTCTGATAAGCAGGAACACCACCATGAAGTGTCCACCTTCGGGATGGAGGACCTTCACGGCAGAGAGACGCCTGCAGGATTTTAATTCGCTGCAGGACTGTTGGATGCTGACCTGACAGGTTTCCCAGTCACCTCTAGATCTGACCTGCTGGAGAAGTACAACTTCATGTCTCTGCCGGGATCAATGCCTCCCCAGCCAGGCCCAAAGTCTGCGATGAGATTGGCGAACTACCAACAACTCTGGGCCATTGCCACTGGTGAGGAGCGGGACCTTCGTTTTCTCAAGATGTACAAGAATGCCAGGCAAGATAGAGACAACGAGTTGGACCATCTCATCCGGATCGTCGATGGGGCTGGCATTCCTCTACGACTTGAACGATGAATGGACACCATAGTGGGGGCGCCAGGCTGCCCCCCAGCAGCATGATACAGATATGAATGTTTTGACGGGGGACATTCTGCTTTTCCCCCACAGCATCGTGGGAAGACTGAGGGGACGTCATGCTGCCCGCTCCAGCAAAAGGGACTCAGAAAGTACATTCGTTATCTAACTTTGAGGGCCGCGCTGCTGTCCCCCTCCAGCAATAGTGACTTGGAAAGTAAACATATTCAGCTATTACAGTTCAAGGGACATTACTGTGGTATAACTCTGAGGGCCGCGCTGCTGTCCCCTCCAGCACAAGTGACTTGGAAAGAACATATTCAGCTATTACAGTTCAAGGGACATTATTGTGGAATAACTCTGTGGGCCGCGCTGCTGTCCCCTACAGCAAAAGTGACTTGGGAAGTAAACGTATTCAGCTATTACTGTTCGAGGGACATTCTTGTGGTCTAACTCTGAGGGCCGCGCTGCTGTCCCCTCCAGCGAAAGGAACTTTAAGGAAATTCAGCTATTCAACTGTAACATTCAACAGAGATTGGTGGTGTTCTAACTTCGAGGGCCGCGCCGCTGACCCCTCCAGCAAGGTGTGTTAGGTACGGGAAGTGGTCCAGAATCAGAGTTGAATTCCTACACTGTGATCTTTGTGCTAAATTTAAAAATTATAACGGAGTATAATATTTAAAGTGGGGGAGAGTGTAATATCTGTGGATATTACTGTTTCTGTTTAAGAGTTTTAGTTCAGTCAAACCCAATGTAAAGCCATTCCGGAATTAGGTTACACACGGACACTAGTATCTTTCCTTAGCTAAGCTAAGCAAAAAATGCTGACTTTTACTCCTGCGGTCTGGAGTGTCACTGAGTTGAGAAAGATCTAAAAAAAAAATTCGGTAGTCATGCTAAGAGGAGGCTTTATTGCTGGAAGTTCGCGGTCTCAAAGCAAATCAGCTTCTGACAGCGAACTATATTTTTGCCTTGTCACTGTGAACATCTTTGAGCGTCTCTCGAGATTGTTTGGTATTTCTCAACTCAGAGCCTTTTCGGAGACTGTTTAGACCTGCTCAGTCCAAAACCTTATAAGAAACCCTATTGTTTGATAAATAGAAAGGCTAGGAAAGATATAAGTGAGTGTAGTTTTCTTGGGTGACAGAAAAGCTTCAGAAGCGCGATCCTTGAAATGTCAGAAAATCTGACCCCTGACAGATTTTCTGAATGCTGTATTCTATCAAACAGAGGATGTTTTCCTTACCTTAAATGGGATCTTACAGCATCTAATTAATCCATTGAATTAGTACAATCCAAAAAAGATCTTTTCTTTTAGGTTTAAACCATTGAAATCTGTATGTAAACAACTGCAACCGGACTGACAGAGCGGCCATATTGAAAGATTTCTGACAGAAGGTGTGTCTCCTGGCTGGCATCAGATTGGTGGATTGAAGGTCAGATGGCAATCATATGACATTTCTCCCTGTTTTGATTGGCTGCTTTGCCAGGGTCCTTACCCTATATAAGTAAGACAGCAGTTCTGTGGCGGGATGATTCGAAAAACTGACAGATTTCTCTGTACAAGAAGGGAGACAACTTTTGAGCCAAAAAGTAATAGAGACTTAAAACTGAGAAACAAAAAGGAAATGTTTGAGGAACAAACAATTTTGACAAACTTTGGGAAAATAAAAGAATAAAAATTAAACAATTAAGATAAAGCCAAACTAGCTAACAGAACTTTTGCTGACCTAAGTTCAGTTTTGAAAGGTTTAATAAGCCAGTTAAAGATAGGCATAAAGAAATCTGATGATTTGTATTTCTATGAAGTCAAATGACTGTATGGTCATGAACTACTTATCCATTGCCAACCCGAGTGGATAACACCTCCTAAGCGGTTAACCAGAACTAAGTGCACATACTTTCGCCAGTAACTGACAACTGCCCTTCTTGAATCAGCGGAAGGAGAAACGAAAGTATGTGGCCAGACCGGGTTTCGAACCCAGGACCTCTGACTTATGAGTCAGGTGCCCTACCGATTGCGCTACGCGGCCGGGCGTGAATACTGTGGAAAGGTCTGAAGACCGAAAAGACGAAATAACTCCATTCGAAAAGACGAAATAAGGCCACGCGCGAAGACGAAAAGACGAAATGGCTTAAACCAGCCACCATACAAAACCACAGCTTTAAGTTTTCTACATGTGGTCAAACAATACATCATCAAACACTTCAGTCATTTGTGACCCACTCAAAGACTTTCTTTTGAGCAGAAAACAAACAATTCTTTTTTTCAATAACGTCGCGAAAATGTGATGGTTTGATCTTTTTACGCAAAATCTATAGCTTTCAGATATCCGCACCAATCTATATATAGGCGACAGTCTCTTAAGGTATTGAAATAAATTTCATACCATTGTACGTGTCATTAAGAAGTCTATCAAGTTATGAAGTTGTGCTACGAGGATCGTCCAAAAATTTCTGTCACTGGACTCATAACTTTGCTCACAGACGTGATAGCTTACCACGGTTTGCAACAATCAAAAGAACAATCTTTTATCTTTATATTGATATCAGATACATGGTGAAAACATGCTATCTGGTTTAGTTATAAGCTCCAATACAGAGCTTATATTTGACACTGGCCTATTTTCACGATTTTTGTTTTTCTGCTGGCTTGCTTCATGCTGCATATCTCGTCAATTACATATCGCAGGATTCTGAAATTTTCAGGGGTGCTGTCCGGTGCATTTTGTGGGACACCACATAAAAATCAGTGACTTCTGTCAATGATATGCGATGCAAAATATTGATATATGAAAAAAGGTGAAATACACAGTCACGTGATTTTCAAAGACCCACTGTGCCTTCATTTTAGGGATCTTTTCTGAAATTTTGATTGATCTACTGCAGTTAAGATGTGCTCTAGAATTTGAAATATTATACGTTTATGAAGCTTTTGAACTTAGAACATGACCTAGTCGATTTTTATTTGACGTTGTTTGCATAAAGCTGAGGTTACGAAATGCTGTAAACTCTTTAAAATGGATAGAATCACTTGGAGATTTTTTCGATGTGTTTATTAGCATCTGAGATGTCGTAGGCACCGGGTAGCGATAATAGACATCCCTTCATTGATTATTGCCGAAGTTGCATCTACTAATTTGCCAGTAGGGTGAGGGTACCCTTCTTTTGAAGCAGATTGTGAATGTTATGTCATTGATACAAGAATCAGTTTTACAGCTATGTGATAAAAAACAGGGTTTTTAAATGGTTTTTGTTTTAGGTGAATAGCACTTTTCATTTTTGAGATATAAGCCAGTGACAGAACTTTTTGGATGACCCTCGTATACTTTCTGCCCAATCCCTACGCATTACGAGAGAAATTTTCATTAGCTGTTGAAATTATGTCCCCCAATTTCTTGGACCCACTATATCTTTTGAACCAATAGATGGAATTTCACCAAACTTGCATGGATATATTATTGGGACAAGCTCAAGAGCTTATTAGATTTTTGTGACCTTGACCTCATTTTCAAGGTCACTGGAGGACTTAGATGACAATTTCTTGTACCCACGATATCTCTTGAGCTAATGGATGGAATTTCACCTAACTTGCATGGATACATCATTGGGGCAAGTTTAAGAGCTAGTTAGAGTTTGGTGACCTTGACCTTAATTTCTAGGTCACTAGAGGACGGATATGACAATTTCCTATTACCACGATATCTCCTGAACCAATGGATGTAATTTCACCAAACTTGCTTGGATATATCACTGGGACTAGCTTGAGCTGATTAGATTTTGATGACCTTGGGCTCATTTTCAAGTCGCTGGAGGGCTTAGATGGCAATTTCTTGTACCCATAATATCTCATGAACCAATAAATGGAATTTCACCAAACTTGCATGATTGTATCATTGGGGCAAGCTTAAGAGCTGATTAGATTTTGGTGACCTTGACCTCATTTTCAAGATCACAGGAGGACTTAGATATGTAAAAATTTCACTGAAGTTGATATATCTCATTAGCATTTGGCTTGATTTCCACTTTACTTTTATAGATATACCCTATTAGGGACAATCTCAAGAGGGTATTGTGTTTTGATTACCTTGACCCCATTTTCAAAAGCTAACTTAAAAATGCTTATTTGCTCTTAAAAATTAGTTATATCTTGATCCAAATGACAAATATACATCAGACTTGCATATCGTTGTGACAGGTTTTAGACATGTTTAGTATTTGGTGACCTTGACCCATTTTTCAAGGACAGTCATCTATGTAGGACATCTTTAGAACCAGTGGATGGATTCTCTCCAAACTTGCCTAGATATTTTACTTGTACAGGCTTTTTATTCATTAGAGGGGATGGGAAATGGGCTGGTGGGTGGACATCAGTTTTTCTCTGAAAAACATTACTACTTTTCTTTATTTCACATAAAAATTGAAATAAGTCCCAAACTCGATATGTTTAAATGAAATGTGAAGTTGGAATATTGATGAAATTACATTAAAATTTTACCGTGTAAATGTTTCTCAAAGCAGATTTTTTTAACCCTTGTTCAAATAACGTCGATTTTCTTTAGCGTGAAACTAAAATGGGGGTAAGAGCTCTTTGTGACATATCTTTCAATTCCAAAATTCCAATAAAACAATGTCGAGTTATTCTGCAGAATCTATGAAAACAAGTAAATTCATTGAATTTATATCCCCCGCCGAAATGGCTAATTTATTTATGGCTTATTTTTTGTTTGATAAAATTTTGTTCACTGGTTACTTAGTTACGACGGAAGCTGTGGACTTTAAATCAAGGGGGCAAATACCCATGTATAAGTGAGGGCATTCTAAAAAACTTGCTTCAGCATCGTCTTGCTGTGATGATATATATATATATATATCCAGTTTCAAGATATTTTATTCATTGGCAACTAAGTTATGGCTAATTAATGTATTTAAAATCAAATCAAGGGCAGTAGCTCATGTTTTACTGACGCCATTATGACAGTACTGTCATGTTATGATGATACATAATTGTTTTAAGTTTCGTGAAATTCCGTTCATTGGTGATTTATTTATGACTAAATTTGTCTATTTTAATGCAATTCAAGGGCAGTAACTCATGCATACTGAAGCAAGTCCATCAAAATTTAACATGCATCACCCTGTTATACTAATACATATTTAGTGTGAGTTTCATAGAATTCCATTCATTGATTACTTAGTTATGGCTAAATTTGTTGATTTTAAATTGATTCAAGGGCAATAACACATGCACTACTGTCATTCTGACAAAACTTTATGAGCACAACTGCTTAATGGTGATACACATTCATTTTAATATTAATGAAATTCTGATAATTGGTTCCTTAGTTATGGCTCATTATATCATTTTGAAAGCAATTCAAGGGCAATAACTCATACATTGCTGAAGCCAGTGGGACGAAACTTCACGTGCATCAGCGCCTTATAGTGATATACATTCATTTTAAGTTTCATGAAATTTCGTTAAATGGTAATGGTTCCGGACGGACGGACGGACGGACGGAAAGACGGACGGACGGAAGGACGGACGGACATGGACAAAACTATATCCCTCTGCCTTCGGCGGGGGAAAATTAAGCGCGAAAAAATCGAAGAAATATTATAGTCCGTTTTCTAGACAGAGCAGTTCAAACAAGTCAGGGGTTCATTTCCCTCGTTTTGCTTTTTCGGAAGTAACTGACGTCACGAAATACGACGTTCGTAAGAGTTCAATAAATTAGACATCACATTACGCCAAATAACAAGTATGGCAAACATGGTCCCCTGGCATGTGTAAACCTTCCTCCTTAGAGGATGGAATAAGATATTTATTCAGTTTCATCGTTTTTAGTGCAGTTACATTCTCTAGTTTTACTAGAAACTAAAGATTTTCTGGAAAACATTATTAGGAATAATCTCCCTTTGACGTGTAAAGAAACGACATCATCGGAACAGGGGTATAGTTAAACAAATATACTTTGGTGAAAATTTACACTGAAAGCTTAAAATTAATTTCGAGTTTATATATTTACATATTTTATTTAAACATCAAAATTTCAGATAAATTTTTCGGTCAAGTTTTTTCTCTGTCTAAGCTAGCAATATCACGTGGCTACAGAAAGGTCATATGCGCCTAAAGGAACACAAATTGCGGAATTATTGGGATGAAGTAATAACATAGCTGAAAGACCTCATGACAGCTCGCACTTTGGTATGAAATTTATTACAATAGTTTTACGGAGAACAAAACAAATGCGAAAAGTATATATTCGAGTGCTATTTATTTTGCGCAAAAAAACGTCAGTCCGTCATATTTTCATGACGTCGTAGAATAGGAAGTATTTATTTCACACTTTCAAGAAAATCATTTCGTTATTTAGAAAATGCTGAACTTCTTGATCGTTGTTCTTTTTACACGAAAACTGAAAATTTTGGTTTTGTCCTATTCCACCTTAAAGATAAAAAATTGCGCATGGGATGAGACGTTTCGCATATTCGAGTGAGTGAGTGAACTCGGGTTTGATGTCCCACCAACAACGAGGTGTCCAACCAACAACGAGGTCATATGGAGACGGGAACTCGGTTTAAAGTCTCATCTTAAAGACCGGAGAAGCGGGGACTCGATCTTGCGACCCCTGGATTGGTAGTCTGGAGTGTTATCCACTACACTACAGCCGTTCCCTTCGCATATTCGAGGACTTTTCACTCATCGTTATAGAGTATTTAAGAGAGGCTGACTGTAAACATCGAGCATTGGCCCTTAATAACGTGGAAAGTCGAAAATTACGGATTTGGCTAAAATTTTGGGAAATTGATATATACCATGCTTGTTTGTATTTCACAAGTTTTTAGAGGTCAACGTTCGGCCGTTTCCATGGTAACCAGGAATCCATTTTGAAAATATCAATATTGAGACATGTATGTAATATTTCCTCGATAAAAATCAAACAACAAATATTATCCCATTCTTATTTGCTTGTATAGTTTGAAAATACATACGTATGTAATAAGAAAACATGATATGAATGTTTTCTGTCCCTTATTATCAACGGGAGAGCTTTTACTGGAAAAAATCGACCCAATTTTGAGTGAAAAATTGGTGTTTTATTCGCCTGATAACTAAAAATGGCAGTCACGTTTGACAATAAGGCAATATATGCATGATAGGGTAAGGTTTGAAGTTAAAGAAAGTAAAAAAGTTAGGTGTAAACTCGCAAAACTTTAAAAGTTATCCATTTTTGAAATGTGTCAATACTGTAAAATAGTAGGAAGGGAGATAATTCAAACTGGCATTATCTACCTCCCTAGATGATTACAAATCTGCGAACACTACAGGTAGTATCCATGATCTTTAATAATAAAAGATAGTATCTTTGAAAGAATAAGATTACTGTCAACAATGCTCACCATGACCTTTTTCTATCTGTGAAATAGGTCCATTTACCAAGACTGCAGTTGCAGTTGTATTCGGTACATTTGATGACAAGAGTTGTCCCGGGCAAAACGTCTGCAGAAATCACGGAATAGAAGAACGGAGTAAAACCGTCCTATTTGCAGCAATATTTTTGCCTTATCTTTATTTTATGTTGAAATAAATGAATTTACTGATGTTTTTTGAATGAATTGCTTCTGTGAAGCAGGTAATACGCAAGAAGAGGCATTTTTCAGGACAGAAAGTGGTGTAGACTAAGGCCTACAGTGTCTATTCACCGAGGGATACTGCAATTTTAAGCAATGTTCTGTTACCAATGATCGTCATACTATATAGAACAGCTAAAAATGGATAGATGAATGACTTTGGATTTTATTCCTCTTTAACAGTATTTCAGTCATATCAGGACGATTGGGGAATGTGGTTGGGGGGATGGTGGGAAGTGTGTGTGTGTGGGGGGGGGGGATGAGTCTGAAAGCTGTGCAGTTGAGCCAAATGTGCGGTTGGAAAGATTAATGCATCAAGCAGATCTCGAACTCTGAACCACTTGATCAGCAGGCCAGGCCTTAACCTACTGTGCTACCAGGGGCTTCTTGAATAGCCAAGAAAGTCGTGTAATTTAGGTAATCCTGATAGGGGTGCCATCTTAAGTATACGAGTACTCATGAGTGATTTATTTATCCCATCTAATTTCATCCACTTTTCTGTAGCTTAGTGAGGGACGCGTCTGCGTGCTAAGCTAGCAGTCCTAGTTCGAATCTCTTTTTTTTCAATCACGGGGTGCCATTGCACACAGTCTTTAAAAATCACCCATGCCTTGTTGCATGACCTAAGTACTGTTGAAAGGGCCATAAAACTACAAACCTGTCATTAACTCTCTTCGTTTTCCAGTTTGCCATTTAAATGTTAATTTGTGGTACCATAAAAATGTTTGAAATGTCCATTTTGTTATGAAATTATTATTGGTTGAGCGTGTGATTTTTCGGCTTGTTTCTTACATTTAGCTTTTCTTAACTCACTCCGGCTTCGCCGTCGAATTATAAACTACGATTCGCGCTCAACACCATGTATACATCAGCGATAATTCACTGGTAAGAAAAAAATATTCTTAATCGTGTAGTTCTATATCACGTATTTTTTCACATTTGTACACACTTTCTCTTCACAAAACGGTGATATTACTATTGCATATACAGTGGGTGGGGTATCTAAGCAGCAACTTTAAATTTGTTTATTTGAAAAAAATGAAAATCATTAGAGATACGGAAACCAAGTACTGAACTACATTAAAACCATATCGATTCTACTGCAAATTAAGAGTTGTATATTAGTTACATGGGTTTAGGGTCGTTTTGAATTGATGTAACACATTTTTATGCATCGTAACCATAGAAACAATATCAAACACTACATTTCTACGCCGTTATTTGCAAAGATGGGATAAAAATGCGACTCTTTATTTGTTTAATAAGCAAATTCAAACTGAAAGTGTGGAAATTAGGGTAAAGAAATCTAAATAAAACTGTTGTTTCTGTAAAATTATAAATGCGACAGGGACACCCTTTGCACGTGCATTTATTCTGTAGTCAGTGAAAGTTTACAACTAATTGCTTTTGCTATGTACCGTACTTATGTTGCTGTTTGAAGACATGTTAATGATATATTCGGGTCAGGCTGCCATTTTCAATAACCTCGGTTTGAAAAAGAGCTATTTTCACAAATTTTATTTTTTCTCCGACTATATGTACTTCCAGTTGCCATGGTTTCGACAACGTGCAGTAGCCAGTGCTCTGAAGGTGCAGAGACTGACAATTACATTTAGTCCTAAACACCATACCAGTTAACTATTTGATACTTGCTTCAGGACAGACACGTTTTCCCTTTGAAATTCATGAAAATATGTAAAATTTGAGCGGCCTAAAAGTGGTTGCCATGGCAACAGTAATTGCTTAGATATCTCGAGAACCGTTTGACATATTTCACTATTTTTTTCTCTAATCTTCATCTTTCGTCGAGAGCTTTAAACCATGACATTTTTAGCAAAATACAAAATTTTGAGTTTCCATCCAATGCTCGATCCTTACAGTCAGCTTCTCTTAAAGACCGGAGCAGTGCTATATAAGGAGGATTAACCTCCACAGGGTCATTTATTGGACGGACACTCGGCGCCAAGTGCGTGCAACTATGGTTACGTACCGCTGAGCCACTTTGGGAACGTGTTTGGAGAATTGAACTGAACTGAACAGTGTCATTCTGTTTCTTGATTACATAGTGAATCCACCTCCAATGAGCCAATAAAATTATTTTTACAGGTAATTCTGGTCCACTGATTGTTTGAATAGGTTTTCACACCTTTACCTGTACAGGTAAAATACGCTATTGCTAGGAACCAGATCCCCGGCAGAGAAGTCCTGTTTTTAAATGATATGAATGTTTTCCTGAACACATTATATATTTTTTTTTTAAATACATCCTTTTTCTAACTTTAAATGAATTGAATTCCGAAATAAAATGTCAACTAGATAACGTTACCTTTCTAGAGATTTTAGATTTGACGTCAAACAGACGTAAGGTCGTATCGGATTCGTTTGAAATTTACCTATCATATTTGGCAGTAAACAATATAGGAGAAAACATTCAAAGTGTGTATTTTATCGGAAGTAAAATCATCAGCTCAGAGAAGAAATGAGACGTACAGTGACGTCAAAAGAAAGGTTTTCAACAGAACTTTTAATGCACTTTACTTGCAAAGAAGAAACACATTTTGTCAATATAATTTTCTGAAATCTTTTTAAAATGCAGACTTAAGTTTGTTTTTTTCAGAGCTAGTACGAGGTACAGTATTATGGACTCCAGCTTTCTGACAACATTTGGAATTCCACACGAATGATAAGTCATGTCAAAATCACTTACTGAGTAGGCTTTCATATGGTGAAAAGAGTGTAAAAACTATGGTCAGTGGTTAGACCGGAACGTCATTTCAAACCTAATGTTGCGTTCCCGTTTTTGTTCAGTATATTTACTGGTGCGCAGTTGTTTGATGATTTTCGATGTCATATGCTCTTAGGACCTTAACGCTACGGGTTTTTATCAAAGCCACCGTAGTAAGAAAGGCAGTCAAGATCTGGGAAATTTATTGGTCGAATTTCAACCTTTACAGGAGTGTTATTTTGACACTTTTTGGTGAATGGCTTTGTTGACGTTAACGTGGATGCCAAGCCATCTCAAAGCAAGCAAATTTTATCCATTTTTTTGGGATGTATCAAGCAGTCGAAATCAACCAAATAAATATAAGCAATTCCGTCTAAAGTCTCCCTCAGTTTCATTATAAAGAAGCAAGTCTACCATAATTTGAACTAAGCGTCAACATTGCAATTACAGCGTCATTTTTAAGCGATTGAACTTTCGATAAATGGTTGTGCTATAGCTGGCTGTTGTTGCCCTTGTGTCTGATAGGAGCAGACAAAATTTTCTGAGTATACTGCCCCTCCGACCCCCGCCCGCCCGTCACCGCTTAAACCATGAGCTTTCGTTTTAAAGCAGTTGTTTGCGTCAAGCTGAAGTTAGCATTGTCGTAAAAGCTCCTGGTGTGTTAAAGAATCTAGTCACAGCTGGGTTAAGTCTCGAACTGTGAGATACAATGATCGAAAGAAAGCACGGGGAGCGGTTGGTGACTCCATAATCAGAGCCAATGGCTCTGATAAGGAAAGGTGATGGCGGTTTTCCGGAGCAATTGCGGCTATGATTATACCGGTTGAAATTTTGACTAAGAAAAGGTAAGTTTCGCATTGGTGGTACAAATTCGTTTTTATGGCGTGGAATCTCCAAAAAAAAGGAGAATGTAGTTCAATGCTCAGGTCTTTTAACTTCTTTTCTACGCTAAGGTAAGTTGTATATGCGTACGATTTTGTCTGAATCGTTTCTGTCGTGGGGTGACAACAGAAGGCTAATTTACAGATAGGCAGCTAAAATCACGCCAAAATTCCCGTTGAAATGATATAAACGTTAGAATTTTGGTGGTTGAAGAGCGTGTACGATTGGTCTGATCCTTTCCCATTCACAGAAAGTAAGAATTGAAAGCAAATAAGAAAAATTGAGAATAAATATACCGAGGCTCTGATTATGTCGAGCGGCTCTGATCATATCGGCCGACTGTGAAGTAGGACGGCTTCTTTTGTTAGAGTCGGTTACTACTGAAGTAAATGTCTTGTAGTATTGCTATTACTTTTCTACCACCATGATGCAATTTAATTTTTTATAGATATGGGGTGTTTTAAAAGATAACTTACTCCATTTTTACCTCGCCTGTACGAAAGTACAGAGAGCTATTGTTGTCACTTGGACGTCGGCGTTGGCGTCACTCTTTAAAGGTTTACTTTAAGGTTTTTTTTCTGTGATGAGCAAGGCACTGCAGGCGAACTATCCTGTACGTGGACAGGTCTTGTTTTTGCGGCCTATTTAATCCCCATGTTCTGAAAAGAAACATATAACGGTTTTACAGTCCAACCTGTCTACAAAGATACTTCAATAGACAGGAGCCCCGCAAAAGAGATGAGCTGCTCAGTACCTCAGTGGCGGAGCTGCTATTAGTTGTTGCAGGACCTGAGTGTTATTTATCTCAGGTCGGGTGGAAGTCCTAAAATTCAGAGGCAACGTCCTAACATGACTGAACTACTGTTAAATGGGAAGTAAAACCACAACTCAACAACAATAACGACACCCATAGACAGGAAAAAACCCGTTTATTGTTTACTTGTGGTCATTATTCAGATGACAAGATCTACGCCTACGTCTGTTAAGCTGAAAGAACAATTCAACAATAGCACACCCGGTTTTTTTTCAAGAATGTTACGAATGGAAAAAGAGCTATTACGAGACAAAAATAGTCGTAGTTAACAAACGAACAGGCCATCAGGTCGTTTGGTAACTATGACCCTTTTTCGCTTCGAGACAGCTCTTTCTCTTTTCGCAACAGCCCTTGTATATACATAGTTAACCAGGGGTGAAAAGAAAAAGGTTCAACAACACACCTGATTCATTATGTTTTCCAGGATGTTACGAAACGAAAAAGCTGTTACGAAACAAAAAAGGGTCATAGATAATAAATGAACCTGTCATCAGGTCGTTTGGTAACAATGACTCTTTTTCGTTTTGAAAGACCTCTTTTTCGTTTCGTAGCAGCCAATTTATATACATAGTTGACCAGGATTGAACAATCTGACTATACGTGCTTGTTCACCCCTGGCCAACTATGTACAGTATAAACAAGGACTGCTACGAAACGAAAAAGAGCTGTTGTGAAAAGACAAAGCGTCATAGTTACCAAACGACCTGATGATCACGTCATTAGTTAGTATGACCCTTTTTCGTTTCGTAACAGCTCTTTTTATTTCTTAGCATCCTTGAAAACATATTTAACCGGGCGTATTGTTGGCGCATGTCAATTACGCTTTCACGTCACCTGCCAAATATTTCAAAACCAACATTCTGGTACAATGAACTGTAATGTATTTAACTCATTTGAAGGTTGGCCTCAAGCATTTAAACGTGTAAAAGTCCGAGTTGTCACTGAAAATTAGTTTAAAAGTGGTCGTTGTTCTGTCCAAAATGTGAATTTGGACAGTATTTTGACCGTCCTCTGGTCCTGGAGTACAGTCGGTCTCTGTTCACAGGTATTTATATGTTATTTCTTCGTTTTAGGAATTTGTAATAGTCTTTGTAGACTGGTGGTCTTTGTTCAGAGGTGGACTTAACACATACTTGACTGTATAATATTGTCCAACGTGTGTCAAATTTCATCCCTGAAATTTGTTAGTTTCCAGCAGTCGATACCACTGACCAAATAACACGGAATTAAATGACTGGAGAATGCTCATTCGTTCGAGAAAGTATAATGTTTCTGTTGAGAGAAAAAAATCTGTTTGTAATGTCTTTGAAAAATCGATGGAGCATGACAAACACGGTTTGCCGAGCACCAGTACCAATGACGTCAATAATCTGTTACCATGGCAGCTAGGAGTCCACATTGATGTCAAAGTTTCGTCATCGAGACATCATTCTGTCAAGCTACTAAACACAACAGTTTGTTATTTCATAGTTGCTATGGTAACATATCTATGACGTCATTGGTGTAGGAGCGTGGCAAACAGTGTTTGCCATGCTCCGCAATTTATCAATCACATTACATACTGAAATTCTTTAAACAGAAACTTCAGATTTTCTCAAACAAATAATTATTCTCAAGTCATTTAATTTCCTGTTAAATTTCGATGTTGCACCCTTTGTCGTCTCAATCAATGTTGATTTTATTATAACTGTTAAAAAGGAGAGGGACAGCATTTAGAAGCAAAGAAGTTATACAAGGACAAACTGAATATATACCGGACTTCTGTGTGGAATGTGAAATCAGATCGCATCAGTTCTCAACTACGGACTTTGGCTATAATTGAAGACAAGCCTGCTTTGTTTTGTTTAACCAACAAACCCTTATACTTCAGAGTCGACCGAGGTAATCATAGCCACTCTACATAATAGGAGCATTTGTTTATTCATATCAAAGGACCCACGGAGCTTTGTAGGCTAAGCGCTGGCCTGCTGAGCGAGCGAGACCCGCTGGATGCGGAAATCTTTCCCACCGTAAACCTCATGATTATACTATTTAATGCGTTAGTAAGTAAGTGTGGCTCGGAGAGGACTGCGGGTGACTTCCGAGACCTGCCTATGGCAAGCCAAGTGCACAATAAGTCTACAAACATAGGTTTGAAAATTACAAACCTATGTTTGAACTTCTAACCAAGGTTTGAAATTCTCTAACATAGGTTTGTAAAGTTCTATCATAGGTTTTAAAAAAGACATTCTAAAACCAGTGATATAACCTTCTAACCTATGTTCGCAACAAACTATGCTTGCTAAGTGCACAATAAGTCTACAAACATAGGTATTTCAATTACAAACACGGGTTTTTACTCAAGGGCCGACAAACCTATAACTCAAACCTATGTTTGAAAATCACTATCATAGGTTTTTGGTTTTCTATCATGGGTTTTTAAATCTCTATCATGGGTTTCAGAAAACCTGTAATTGTAAATTTAAAATCTATGCTTGAACTCGAAACCCATGATTGAAATTTTTTAACCTGTGTTTGTAGACTTATTATGCTTTTGGCAACCATGATTTTGTCGAAACTTATGTTTGAAGGTTAAATCACGAGTTTTAAAATGTCAGATTCTGAAACCTATGATAGAGATTGTAAAACCCATGATAGAAAACCATAAACCTATGCTAGTGATTTTCAAACATAGGTTTGAGTAAAAACCCGTGTTTGTAATTTACAAACCTATGTTTGTGGACTAATTGTGTACTTGGCTTGCCATACCTGCCCATCACTTTTTTCCAACTTTTGGGGTTTAGCGACACTGAAGAAGTTAAATACAGAAATGCGCGTCGGTCGCACTACATTTAATTTAGTTACATTTAACAGGAATATCGATGGTGAGGTTAGCTGCCCCTATCTTTAAATCAGTTTTGTTCTCCCTAAGGCAAAAACATTCAGACAAAATCGTACATATATGACCACGGACGAAATGACGGACAGACGAAGAACCGGACGCCAATATTGCAGCTTGCTAAAACAAGTGCGACAATAAAGCATACCTAAAATACGCTGAAATATAATGCAGTAAAGCTGTATGCTATAGATAAAACATACATTAACTTGAAATCTAATGCACTTATCAAAACCTCCTTTTTCTCGCCTTAATGATATTTGGTAATCAGTCATTTGTGAAACATTGCAACTAATTTTGTCGGCCCTTAAAACGCAAATAAACATCAAACACATGTCCCTGAACGTAATGTGGACTACAGTTTTGTTTAACAACGCTCATACAGTAAATAGCACTACTACAAGACATTTACTTCAGTCGTAGCCGACTCCTACAAAAGAAGCCGTCCTACGTCAGAGCCGACTGATATAATCAGAGCCGCTCGACATAATCAGAGCCTCGGTTTATTTATTTTCAATTTCTCTTATTTGCTTTCAATTCTTACTTTTTGCAAATGGGGAAGAATCAGACAATCTGTGAACGCTCTTTAACCACAAAAATTCTCACGTTTATATAATTTTAACAGGAATTTCAACGCAATCGTTTGCTGCCTATCTGTAAATAAGCCTTCTGTCAACCCACGACACAAACGATTCAGACAAAATCGTACGCATATGACAACTTACCGTAGCGTAGAATAGAAGTTGAAAGACATGAGCATTAACTACATTCTCCTTTTTTTGTGATTCCACGCAGTAAAAACGAATTTATACCACAAATGCGAAACCTACCTTTTTTTTAGTCCAAATTTCAACCGGATTAATCATAGCCGCACGTGCTCCGGAAACCGCCATAACCTTTCCTTATCAGAGCCATTGGCTCTGATTATGGAGTTTCCCACCCATGAAAGTGTGGGCCATGTGAGACAACCCTTCTTAAGTCCGGTGCCGGGTCGAGAATCCCCAAAAAGACAGCACAAATGTTTGGTGCAGATGATATCTTTAACCAAAATCATAATGATGGCATCATCCTTTGGGAATTTAAATGTTCAAGATTGTGTCCAAGACGGCCGCAAAGGGATAAAGTCAATATCTTCTTAAGAATATGGGCTAGAAACATACTTTTGGTGGCTAAACATTCATTTTTGAGGTCGAGGCATCGTTTAAAGGGATATGTTTAGTAAGCCATAAAGCGGTACCACTCTATAATGCAACTATGTTAGATGGGGTGTTTCCCTTGATGAAATAGCAGTGACACTGGACTGTGGCATAACAGGATTATGAGACCCTATAAATAATAAATAGACAAATCCGCGCTAAAAGTTATAGAAATGTTTATCGAAATTGTTATAGAATAGATACCGTAATTATTATAATATAGCTACCGTAATTATCCTAAATATCGGGACAACGGACCCAACTATGCACATTACCGTAAAATCTGTATAGCTATAAGCTTGCGGTTGAGTGGTAAAGCTTGCCAACCCTGAGTTAAGCAGTCTGATCTGGATCTACAGTGTTTTCATGCCCCCGCCATTAAAAATGGGAGGGGGGCATATAGTATTACCGCTGTTTGTACGTGCGTCCTGTCCTGTACGTACGTCCCCTCCGTACGAAAATGGTTTTCATTCGATATCTTTTGAAAACGTTTGTGTATTGGATTAATATTTTATACACAGGTATATAATCATAAAATACGGGTTAAGCTTGATGTTGGGTAAAACCCGTCTATCATTGTGGGATTTATGGCCCTTTTTCGTCTTCATTTTGTATGAAAAAATTGTTTCCGTTCCATATCTTTTGAAAACATTAGTGTATTGAATTCATATTTTATACACAGGTATATAATCATAAAATACAGGTCGAATTCGATGTTGGGAAAAATCCTTCAATTATTGTGGGAGTTATGGCCCTTTTTCGACTTCATTTTTTATGAAAAACTGGTTTACGTTCATTATCTTTTGAAAACATTGACAGGGATCTCCACCTGTCAGACGGCCCGTTGTATCTGTTGAGTCCTCGTCTTTGCTTCTTCATGGTGTTGAAATTTGATTTATGTGTTTACCGTGATGATTCATTGACGAGTTAGAGGGTTATCATGCGAACCGAACAACCAACTAAATGTTTTGTACCACTTCAGAAACTGAGGGTGAGGTTGGGCCTGTAAAATCGATTTAAGCCTCCCAGTAATTCATTACTGACCGTTCCAAGGCGGTAGTTCTGTTGTGGTTCTCTGTTGCCTGTTTTTGGTGTCATGTTTCTGTGATGTTTTACCTTATGTACATGTATGTTCTTATTAATTTTGGTTCGGTTTGGGTTGCTGAGTGGCCACCTTTTGGGAACAAGCTGCTCACTAGGTTGGCCATATGTTCTCTGTATCTTGATTATTTGTAATCTTAGTTGTTTCCAACTATGGTTTGAGGGCTGGATTTGGATTTTGATTGTTTCAGTTCCTGGTCTTTGCATACTTTTTACATTGATGTATTGAATTGATATTTTATACACAGGTATATAATCATAAACTACAGGTCACATTCGATTTAGGGTAAATTCCGTTAATTATTATGGGAGTGATGGCCCTTTTTCGACTTAATTTTGTACCAAAAATGGTTTCCGTTCCTTATCTTTTAAAAAGATTGATGTATCGGCTTCATATTTTATACACAGATATATAATAATAAAATACAGGTCAGTTTTAATTGTGGGTAAAATCCGCCAATTACTTTTGGATCTATGGCCCTTTTCTAACTTCATTTCATACAAAAATGGTTTTCGTTTGTAAGTTTTTGAAAAGTTACTTGTTTCCGGGCTATTTCTTTTGGAAAGTTGCATGGCGTCCATTTCTGTGATAAGATACAGAATGTTATCACATATCACAGTCATGATCCCACTCCCCCCCCCCCACCCCACACACACACATACTTCTCTTGATCCAAGAAGCACAATACATCTGCCTAAGGAAAACAATAAAACATGTTCCACACAGGTCTGCCTTTGTGAACTAGTTATCCTACAAGTGTCAGTACCTTAAACAAGGCGATCTTACTTAGAGCACTAGGCAGGGGCATCCGTGTCCTATGGACACATTCTAATTCAAAGTGTCACAAGTGTTTTACATTATATATATATATATATATATATATATATATATATATATATATATATATATATATATATATATATATATATATATATATATACTATGCACAATAAATATAGCAATTTTTTGTATGTGTCAGATCCACCATATTAGGATTTTATTGTCACTTTACTGCATAAACATAAAAAGGCCGATCACTCGAGATGGACTGGCAGGTAAAAGAATCAAGATTGCTCAATTGTAGCGTTTGAACTATCGTGACGTCAGTTTTTATGACCATTGTATCTGTACGACATTTATCACGCCTACCAATCGCTCTCATGCGAAACCACGGTTCAGAACGCTAATCCATGAGAGGAGTTCCCGGTTTTGCAGGAGAGGAGCCAAAATCGTAAAAAATTTGACATCGGCACAAGCTTTGAGGTATTTATTTTCTCTGAAAACTATTTATGCAAATTATAAGAATGCTATTTTGTCACATAAAGATTGTTTCTTCGGCACATGAAAGGATTAGGCACATGGTCTTGCATTTTTCCAGATATACATTTAGTACGGCGGAGCATGTGTTCAAGGTCAGTCTCGGCGATATATACATGTAGGGAAAAGTCGCATTTTCTTGCTCGATTTTGAGTATCTGACTTTGGCAGTCGCAAAAAAAGTGAACAGAACTACTGTATGGGTGAATCCAAACGTTGAAAGTAAGCTTTCCGTGATGGACAGTTTAGAATTTAGAAAATATACGCAAAAACTTGGCATCGTCAGCCCGGTTCCGCATGAGATAATAGAAAATATAAGGAATTTTTATCAAACACAAAAACAGCTTCTGAACAATAACTGGATCAAAACACATATGAACTCTGTGATAAATCATTATTTTATACATTGCAGATGACTTTCTGGCTGTTTTTATTCCCCGTTTGTCTTTTAAGACCTTTTGCAAACCCTCTTTCAAACCCTCTTGCATGCCTCAGAAGCAGACAAACGGGGATTAAAACAGCCAGAAAGTCATCTGCAATGTATAAAATAATGATATATCACAGAGTTCATGTTAGTTTTGATCCAATTATTGTTCAAAAGCTGTTTTTGTGTTTGATTAATAATTCCTTATATTTTCTATTATCTCATGCTGAACCGGGCTGACGATGCAAAGGTTTTGCGTATTTTTTCTAAATTCTAAACTGTTTATCACGGAAAACTTAATTCCAACGTTTGGATTCACCCATACAGTAGTTCTGTTCACTTTTTTGCGACTGCTAAGGTCAGAGACTCAAACTCAAGCAAGAGAATGCGACTTTTCCCTACATGTATATATCGCCGAGATTGACCTTGAATACATGCTCCGCCGTACTAAATGGAATAATGCATGACCATGTGCCTAATCCTTTCATGTGCCGAAGAAATAATCTATATGTGACAAAATAGCATTCTTATATTTTGCATAAATAGTTTTCAGAGAAAATGAATACCTCAAACCTTGTGCCGATGTCAAATTTGTTTACGATTTTGGCTCCTCTCCGGCAAAACCGGAAACTCCTCTCATGGATTAGCGTTCTGAACCGTGGTTTCGCATGAGAGCGATTGGTAGGCGTGTTTATGGTCATGTACAAAAGCCACAACCATAATGAAGCGGTTGGTTTGCTGTTAAAATAAAGGAAAACGCTCTAAAACATTTGAATATGTAACGAGTATGCGGTTTACAAAGTTCGAAAATTTGACGTTTTCCCTTGTTTTTACGTTATCGCCTTAAAAACTTGTTTCTAATCGGTATTTCTTGAATCCCTTTTGAGTGTATGATTATTTGGTAGCTACCAATATGATAATGCAAACAATTCAGAAAGAAAAATCTACCCGGCTACTGAGCGTAAGTCAAAAGTCTCAGACTAACGTCATCATTTTCTTACAGTTACGTTATACCTGAATAAAGAAACTTCACAGCTGAATTAATCATGGTGTGACCTTTAATTTTAGCCTATCGTTTTTCTCGGGTTTTAATTCTACATTGAACTGAAGCACCCGTGAATCATTGTACACTGGACCGAATTAACACGTTTTAACGTCAATGGCGCATGCTAAGATTCGTCAGTTGTTAAGCTTAACCATATCTGTTACGCAATCATTAGCTTTGACAAGAAAACTGAGCATGAAAATGTTGAGAAATACCGTACAAAAAATCATATGCTTACCATTTTTATGTTGCTTTTCAATGGGTGCGAATTTCGGCTAATGACCCCTTCCGCGCTTATTGTTTTTCCCCAATATCGTTTTTTAAGATGGCTTCTGTAATCTCATGGTATCTTAAGCCCCAAATACGGCTCCTTTCAATTCAATTTAATTTCGCTCAATATTGCACTTCAGTGATGAGAAAAATTGGAAAATATAAAAATTTGCTAAATATATTTTGCATAGTATATATTTTCCGGCAATAACGGTGACATTTACAACAGTTGAGGTTGAGTGACAGCTGAAATGCTGATTTCAACATTCATTTTATGTCATTCCTACTGGTACTTCTGTAGTTGTGTTTCACATGAAATATGTGATGCTTTTTTATCGTGTATTGTATAATATATACAGGATGTGATTTTTCAAGATGAGTAAATTTCAAACTTGAGATGTTAAATCTTACTATTGCAGTAGGCAATGGCAATTATGTTGATTCTTTGATTCTAAACTAATCTCCGATTTGATGGCCTCAGCCGAAGCTTAGTTAAGCTTTCAAATACCGGACTTCCATTTTCACTGACTTTTTCCACAGATACATAGATATGGCTGGTGTATTATAATAGGCAGGTGATGCTTAATACCCCGCAGGCACCTGATCACTGTAACACAATTCGAATCAAGGACTGCTGATATGAACATTTTATTAAAGATTTCTTATATTGCATATTTAATTTAATAAGGAGGGAACGCCAGCAAACTTTAATATCACATATGATTTTATTGTTAATCAAAACTTTATGACAACAGCATTAAGTAGATAAGTATTCATTTCGTGACAGTATTTTAAATCTTCAAGGAGTCATTTGATTTAATGACGGAACTGCCCATCACAGTAAACTAATTAGTAGATTTGGTACCAGGAGCTTGAGAGGGGTCTAAGATATAGATACTTCATAAGTCACGAAATGGTGCTTAACGAACGCTGAAAATAGCAATGTTTCATAAGCCAAATTTATATAACAAGTTAATTGAATCTTAAGATGATAAGACGGATTTCCATCTTAGTCACCCGCAAAGACGGTACGATTATAAAAGCTGGCTTTCCCTGATAAGCTTTAGATTATATTCTCAACCACTATACGGTGCACGACTAATAAAAGAGTAAAAACTCTTAGTGTTTACCTTATTGTATCACACTTAAATTTTGATGCCGTGACCAAAGATCTGGGTACGCCTAGTAGCCCTGGGAAGCAGTGGACAAGCCAGTGACAAGCAGAGGACAAGCAAGTGACAAGGTAGGAAGTTTTGTTGATTTTTGATTTTTGTAAATGAGGAACAGGGCGCAAATGCTTTTAATCCACATGAAGGCCAAGGGGCTCAAGGGGGTATGGCTGCTTTCTAAAGGGAGGTTACTACGGTGGTTCAACATTTAACGGATCAGCATAAGGGAACTTCGGAATTGTTCGGACAAGGTTATTTCTTTAGATTTTTCGGACTTGGTGGTTAAATGCAATATTGAGGCACTTTGTTTTAAGTTTATAAGGCAGAATATAAGGCCATACTGTTGATAATAGTTTCACAGGTTGATAAGTAAATAATATAATTAATTTTCAGAAGTTTTTAGACCTTAGGAAAATGGTGAAAAAGTTCTCAAAAGTAAGGTTTCTTGGTATTAGTATTGATGTTAAAAACTTATGTAAGCGTTCACATAATAATGCTTGTATTTTAGACCTCGATGATGATAATATTTCATTGGCTGAATTAGCAAAACGATGCCGGAAAAAGAGACAGTTCAATGATTGGGAAGAAAATGTCCCTCTTGTCAAGTTAGCAAGATATCTGAAATTAAGGCAAAATAAATAAATAAATGCATAAATTAGCAATTAATTATATATGGTAAATTATTATGGTATTTAAAATTAAAGCAGTTTGAATAAATAAATAAGTAAATAAACAGAAATTAAATTAAAACTGAAAATAAGGAAAATGATTTATATTTAAGTTATGAACGTAAAATAAATATTACATGAAATTTCAATAGTTGTGAGTGGGTGCGTGCATGAGTTATACACAAACTGTATTATATGTAGGCAGTGATGCCTATGGTAGATATTACTGGTCTGCAGGATTTGATGTTGACCAACTTGACTTAGTGGTCAAGGCATAATATTATGTCTCAGTAATTTCTGCGTCAAGTGTGATATGACAATATACATGTACCTGTGTGCTTGTCATATTACTTCTGCTGAATGGTTAAGGAAAAAGGTGTGCTTTTGCTTGACGTTGACGACACATGGCTGTATGTCAGGGCAGGATCAAGGCATAATCAGACTGCTCAATTACGTTACTGTTTCAAGTTGGAAAAGCAAGTGGGAAAAAGAAACACAGGAGTATGTATGAGTAAGAAAATGTTAATATGACAGTAATTAATTAAGAAAGGTGTTGGGCTATATGTATGTAAGAGTGGGTTGAATGAAGTATTGACAAGTTGTCATAGAATGTCTGTTAATCACCATAGGGGAAAGCGAGTCATTTAAGGTCAAATTATATGTGGTTTAAGTTGATGTAACCGCAAGGTCAAATGTTAAATTTAACATTGGGATAATTTTCTGCATCAGAGTATGAGTTGATATGCGAGATGTGGTGAACTTTAAAGAGCAAAACACATGTGACGATATAAGGAAGATACAGGAATTTAATAATTAAAAAAGAATGAGAACTTCAAAATTAAAATTTTAGAACGTTGATAAAAATGCTGAAATAGAGTGTAATATGGTTACGAATGTCACAGTTGATATGCGAGATGTGGTGAACTTAAAAGAGCAAAACACATGTGACGATATAAGGAAGATACAGGAATTTAATAATTAAAAAGAATGAGAACTTCAAAATTAAAATTTTAAAACGTTGATAAAAATGCTGAAATAGAGTGTAATATGGTTACGAATGTCACTGTTAGGAAATGAAGAAAAGGATAAGTGCAAATAGGCTGAATATAAATATTATAATATGGAAAGTCCAACTGTTACAAGAAGTATGTATTTTGTTTTAATAATTTTAAATATGTAAAATTAATATAGAAATTAGTATTTTGAATTATTGTTATTTGTATAAAATATATTTTAATAACGGTTTAATCATTGATTAAAGGGATATGTATATTCATCATAACTATTTAAAGGAATGTAAGTTTTAAAAAGTTATAAGATAATTTGATGTTAGTGTTATAATTAGTGTTGACTGAAATGTCAGAGGTCAGATGCACCTTAGGAAACAATTATAATTTCCGCACTAAATTTAAACTTCGGGAACCTAAATACATACTGAAAGAGTATAGTACGTAATGAAATGTTGGATAAGGATATGCTTTATAGATGGTGGCATAGAATGCTTTTATGTCAAGGGTTTGATATGTAATATCTCACTCTCAAATGATTTTCTGCATCTAGTATAGATAAGCATAAAAGTAAACTATGAAAAACATGTGTTAAGTCCAGATAATAGCTCATGTGACATGGAAATTAACCTTTTCAGTCCTACGGAAAGAAAAATAAGTAAAACAGTAGGTTTGAGATTAAGGAGACCCTTGAAGACATAGGGGAGTGTCACCTAGGAAATGGAATATGGAGCCTGGGAATTGGCTTATCGCATAGAGATGCGATTATTTGAAGAGCTTTTACAAATAGACACTGAATGACTTTTAAGTGTCATTCGGTAGGATATCGGTCCATGTGATCACATGGTATCTAACTAATAACTTGGTATGTAAATAAGGAATCTGCTGAAAGGTATTGTAGATGCATTATAAATGACTCACAAGACACACATTTCGATAAGAAATGATATTTTATGATTGTCAATTATATATGTTTTAGTAATTGACTAATTAAGGAAAAACTGAAGAGAATAATCGGTTATGTAATATCCTATGAAGGACTCTTAAATAATGATAAATTATAACTATAAAGTCCAATACTTTTATTAACATAAAATTACTACAGGTAACTTGACCACTTGAAAATCCCAATTCAATTAATTGTACCTTTACCTTACCTTGTTCCGTTTGCTATCTTTCATACACAGGTAACCAAACTGACCTGCTTAGGTCAATGGTCTGGCTAGCTAAGGTCACTTGTTGACAACAACTGAGATAAGAATGAAATGTTAATATAGGGTTCAAAATATTTAAATAAGGACTAACTGGGGTCATTGACCTGTGGATAATAGACATGAAGAAAATCAATTTATTTTATTGATTATTCCAAGAAAATGGAATTGTATAAGATCTATAATGTACCTGTACCTTTTGCGGCCGCATTCCCAACGGATAACACAAGTACATCAGAAATGCTTACCTATTATAAATTAGAATCTCCATATTTGGCTATTAATGCGCAAAGAACCCAATATATGTTGCTACAACAATAAGACAGAGACACATGTCGCTTAAGTTTTCCTAACTTATGTGCACTACGTCAACCTAGCCCGAATGTGTGTTATAGCTTTATTTATGAGAGACAAAATTAAAGTCAAACACTTATGCCCAACAATGGTAAAAATGGACAATAATCTTCCACGTGTTCAGTATATGAGTGATGATTTGTATATTTTGATTACACGTTCAAAATTGAGCATTAATTTAGCATGTGAAAATTCCATCCGCACTAAACTAAATATTGACCCACCATATGGATTTGTGAGGGTAAATAAGCAATGTACTGCCACTTCTGATAGGGTTACTCTTACGGGAGTATATGAACATGGGTCTTCTCATAAAATCAATGAGGATGCACTATTGAAACTAAAAAAACATAACTTCTCTTCAATAAGAATTTGGGATCAGTTTAAACAACCTTTGTCCCTGATAAGTGGTCCAATTAAAGTGCCATCAAAACTCAAACCTTTGGAGGAAATCCCTGTTGACCAACTAATTGATAAGTTACATCAATTGGGTCAAGTACAACTTGAGGAAGGAAAGAAATTCCCAATTTGGGTAGGGATTCTGATTGGTCTGGTAATTTTATTCTATGTGGTCCTAGGGATAGGTTGGTATCGTAAGTGGGGCAGGCAACTTATAAGTTATTTGCGTTCCTCTTCTGTTGCGGGATCAGGTCAACAAACCTCTCTGTCTCGAGGTCACAAAGTTCGATATGGTCATGCTGGTCTTCAATCTACTATCTACGTCGAGGGAAACAACGCAGCTTCTTCTGATGAAACAGAACAACAAATGGCACTGGTAAACAACGCAGAAACAACGACAGAGTTGAGCAGTGAGTTAGGTCGCTGCGCCGCTTCCAAGTTCTTACAGTTAAAACCTACGGTGAAGCATAACGATATCGTTCAAAAACGGAATACAAATGGTGAATAAAGGCGGTTAGCCAGAACATTAGCTGTGGTTCACTTCAAGTCGATATGAGGACATTTATGTGAAAAAGGATCAATGCTATTATGTGTCTTTGAACTGTATATACTGTCAATAAAGGTACACAACACCAAGGCTACTAGTGATAAGAGACACTTAGATATTTACCCAGTTTTATTAGTCAGATAAATATACGGCATGAACTTGAGTGAGGTCATACAATTGATGTTCGAACTTACATAAGGACATCAAAGATCAATATGTCATTGATCAAAATACAACCGAAGTTAGAACAAACTCGATTCTATGGTGATGACTTTGGTGAAGTCGATTCTATGGTGACGACTCTGGTGAAGTCGATTCTATGGTGATGACTTTGGTGAAGTCGATTCTATGGTGGTGGCTTTGAGGAAGTCGCCATATACGTCGCTATTGGCAGCTGATATGATATACTGGGACATGTTGAAGAATAGCTGACAGTGTATTCAGGAACTATGTATATAGAACATTTAAAGTGTTAAAGTTGTTCTTTAATAATTAGATTGAGTAATTGTTCTTAATAATATAGTTTGCATTGATAATGTGTTAATTTCAGAGATAAATAATGAGTATAAGTAAACGAAAAACAAGACTGTTCACTACAAGATCAACTGAGAACTAGACTATATTGTGTTACATAGCTTTAAAGACTGGAGGTTGGTGTTTTAAGATTATACTTTGTATAATCTCAGAAAAGGATGGGACGAAATATGTAACACAATTCGAATCAAGGACTGCTGATATGAACATTTTATTAAAGATTTTTTATATTGCATATTTAATTTAATAAGGAGGGAACGCCAGCAAACTTTAATATCACATATGATTTTACTGTTAATCAAAACTTTATGACAACAGCATTACGTAGATAAGTATTCATTTCGTGACAGTATTTTAAATCTTCAAGGAGTCATTTGATTCAATGACGGAACTGCCCATCACAGTAAACTAATTAGTAGATTTGGTACCAGGAGCTTGAGAGGGGTCTAAGATATAGATACTTCATAAGTCACGAAATGGTGCTTAACGAACGCTGAAAATAGCAATGTTTCATAAGCCAAATTTATATAACAAGTTAATTGAATCTTAAGATGATAAGACGGATTTTCATCTTAGTCACCCGCAAAGACGGGACGATTATAAAAGCTGGCTTTCCCTGATAAGCTTTAGATTATATTCTCAACCACTATACGGTGCACGACTAATAAAAGAGTAAAAACTCTTAGTGTTTTACCTTATTGTATCACATCACACCTCTGTTTTGGGGTCCATGTCTGTGTATCTAAAATATTCCGGAATTGTCTATGTTTAACTGACCTACGAGTTCGGACTTATGATTTGGGTACTTTGACCACTATCATTTGATTGTCAATGGTTGATGTTTTATCAATACTGAAAATGTCAGGAGCCAATTTTCCCCGCAGGGGAGAATGTCACACAGATCATTTTCATTATATGGTACAGAATTAGATACCAGGAGTTTGATTCACTTTGCAGCCTTTTAATTATGTAAACTAAAATATCTGTGATATGTACAGTCAGCTGCAAACATCGTAAACAATTCGTTGCATTCGGTAGCATATCTTTAGATATTCCTCATACAGAGTTTATAAATAGCGTGTGTCATCGTAATCCAATCAGAATCCTCCTTTTAACAGTGTGAGTGTTGTGTTGCATCCGAGTAGTTTTCCCAGAATACTAGTCAACCAATAACTGCATGTCATATCACAAATTCCAACGCTCTAACAGAAAGTACATGCGCATTTCGCCATTCCTTTGTCTTGCTGGGATGTTGGAAAAACTCCTGCCAAAAACTTAGAAGTTCATAAGAAGTTTATATTTCCATATTTACTTCATCTTTATTGATACACAAGTCAGGTATGTCTTCCGTTCTTTGCAGTAAAGCATTGTTTACATGTCATTTGTGTATTGCAATAGTTTTCTGCAGAATTAGCTGTTGAATGTTGGCTTAGATTTCAGTCATGTATTTTGGAGCAGTGTGTCAATAGTTGATTTCAGTCATTTTAATTGTTTGCAGTTATACCTACCTTTCGACAACAATAACTAGCATAATTATTCTGCATAAATAGTCTTATAGTCTTTAAAAGATAATTCTGTACCACTGGCACTTGGAACGGACAGTCCAGACTCAGTAGCTGCATGCAACTGAGGTTGAGGCTTCATATCATTATAGAAAGTTTCTGAAGTAGAGGTCACCATTGAACCTGTATCTATCAAACCGGATGTTTTCACACCATTGATAAAAAGTTGTACTTTCATTAGCAGACCCTACAATTCTTTCTAACAAAGGTGTGTTCTTTGTTTCACTATCTTCTGGGTTATTGTAAAGGACTGATGTGTTGATTTCCTCTGTTTGCCCTGTAACATAGGAAGTTACCAGTTTAAATGCTGATTATCTCCCGTGCCTCCTCTGCCACCACGGTTGGCACCACGGCCGTTGGCGCTACCCTGCTGACCATCACGGGGGTAGTCCCTACCTCTATCAGAACCGCGTATTTCATCTTGATTTGGTAACCTCTGCCATACCTGCCTCGGCCATAACCCCGACTATGACTACGATTATAACCACGATTACAACCTTGGCCATAGCCTCGGCCACGATTTGACTGAAACTGGGACAGAGAATTAAATGAATTCAATCGCAAAGATGCTTGATTGTTAAAATTCGCGATAGCTTGTTGTTGTTCATCGAGCTTCTTCTCCATTGTCTTCATTCTACCCGTAAATTCTGTCATTTGACGTAACAATTTGGAATTAGTATCCTCAGATCCACCAGAAGCTTGACTTGCCTGTTGCTGAGCAACTTTGGACTTTGGTGTGGGTCTGCTGATACTAATTTCCTCCTGTTCAACTTTACTGACTTCTTTTAGTAATAACTGAGTCATATAAGTGCCGGGTAGAGTGTTTCAACTGAATATCTCGCAAGCCCGTCCAAAACTTACTCTGTAGCATTCCATCTTTCGTGACTAATTCTATATGGCTATAACGAATGGCACGCGAAATAGTTTGCTCTAATCGAGAGCCGTAATCAACTATAGACTCATTGGGTTTCTGGTAATCACTGTAAAACGACTGAATTACAGTTTCAGTGGAAAAAACATTACCATAAAGCCCATCTAATTTATCAATATCATTCACTTTTGCATTTTCACCGAGAGGAACTAGCAAGAGCCCTTCAAAGAGTTTCTTATAGATTGCAGAAGAACATCATATTGTATGTCTGGGGATTTTTGGAGGTACTTAACCTCAAAACTCCATATTTCATATGTAGTTTCCCCTTTCTGTGGCTCCTCAGAGCCACTGAAAGAGGGTAGCTTTGGAATGTTATATTGAGATGCCACAAATGATGTGTTTGGCACCTGTGACATATTATGTAAACTACTAATACCACCAAACGGAGGTCTTGGGACAAGTGTAAAGCCAGGAAATGCAAAGCTAATTTTGGGTTTTGTTACACCAGGTGCTTCAGTAATCCGAGGGGTACTAGTATTCGGGGACGGTGTCCCCAAATTATCCTTAGTATGAGATAAAAGCATCTCATACTTTCTCTGTAGTGAGCACTTTATATTTCTTTGCTTCTACAGTGGCACTAGCTTGTTTAAGCTGCTCTTCATCAGGACCACCTTCAGCCATTTTGTATTTATGCAAACGGTGTATATTATAATTCAGTCTAAGTCAAATAACACGAAAGGGAAATAACTCCACTATATACAATACACAGGATTATTTAAACTATCTAGTGTATTTTTCAAAAGGAGAAACGATACAACACTGTTTTATAGAAAGTGAGATTTATACACAATAAATGAAATCACAACAAAATAAGTATATATTTCTTATGGTAAATACTAGCACAAGGAATGGGTAATGCACTTCTGTAGAAATTGTCTGAACACTAAACAATGTCACAAAAATAACGTGATACTGAGCATACTCATAATGGGGTCGAATCCTAACCTACAAAACACGAAGTATAATCTTTTTCATCCAACACCCTGCTAGCAACTGATTTGGATGAACACCATCTTTGAAATTTGCAAACGTTATACCTGTTCTGCTGTGATTTTGGCCTTTTGCTTTTCTATCACGAAGCAAATCTGTAATGAATCTTGGAAATTTCAATGATTTCCTGTCATTTACCACATCTATAATTTCATTCACCAATGATATTCTTTCACGAAGAAGTAAATCCTGGGGATGAAAACTAGCAGGGTCCCTACGCCCTCTGCTCTTATTCCATGCCTGAATGGAATGAGATGGGGGTGGGGGGTCCAGGAACACTATGGAAACAGATGGAAAGTGGGAAACAAACTCAAATATCTATGAATTTGATACTCTAAGTATGAAACAGCTCGAGTGTTACTATTATGTTTCAACTCTATATACAAAGTCAAATCACATGTATCTAAAAATATGTATAGCACAATATTGCCATATTCAGAAACTCTTTTAGAGAGATTTGACTTCAACCAGTAGAAATGATCTGCAAATTTTGCACCTCCCCAACACTTAAAATCTATTCTGCAACCAAATTGTTCAATTAAATCAGAATGAGTTCTGAGATAATTCCCGTTACTGTCTGCTATTAATATAGGCTGTTTCCGTAGTCTTCCCTGGAAACGTATTGGGGCGTCAACAAATTTTAGAAATTAACTATGCATAAAGTTGGGTAGATACTAATAATGCACTGTATCGAAATTCAGTAATATGAAATAAAAAAAAATCCTATCAGAATCTAGTAGTCTACTACGCCGTTTCACTGAAAACTGCAAAGTTCACTGATATGTTTGCTTCATTACTGCATATATTCAGTGTCCTGAAATATTGACAGTAATGTTAGATATTTATGACAATTTATGCCAATGAGAATGTCACCTTAAAATCAATTTAAAACTCCATTCATTCTTCTTCGACCATTCTTGCTGAAAAACAATGTTACTGTTAGTATGTGAAGTATGTGCATGAAAGAATATTGCCTAAATTCTAAACTATTTTACCTTATACATCTACCAAATATAAAACATAATGTCAAACTGAACCATCAACTATAAGAAAATACATACAAATCTTGTCAAAATTTGAAAAAGTAAATCTGAAGCCAGAGTGCCACTCACTGTTTTGAAATAAGTGACCCCATAGTGCCAGACTACACTATAAATTGACAAAATCTATAATAATTCGATATGAACAGCTGCAAAAGACACAAAATAGAGTAATAATTGTGTGATCACTATAGATTTGTGCTTCTGAATACAGCTTTGATCTGAATGCAGGAAAACACATGCCGTGTACATGCTCTTAGAGAATTGACCCCGACCGACCCGACGTACTGCTATATAAACTAGGGTTACTCGGGGTATCGATTTCACATGTATTTCTTATGAAACCGGTCGTATAATCCTCCGGTATACCAATAAATGATACAGAATTATGCAACTTCGCAGCAGTGCCCCAGGTGGTGAAGATTACGCTGTAAACCGATTTTCTCTAGTTAAAAGTAAAACATAAATATCCCGCATCCTAATCTTGATATAAACTAGAAAATCGAAATCCTCGTTAAAAGTTATGTTGTTTAGGCGTTTTGAACGGATTTCTACGTTAAAGTTTAAGCGTTTTGTAATATAACAATTTTGTAATGGCACGGGAACCAGCGAAATAGTATTCCCTATTTTACAGTCTTTATAAAAAAATAGTTCCAGTTGTATTGCAAACTTATTTTCGTGTGATACTTCAAAAATATGTCTTTAAACACACTGACTGTATTTAGAATAAAAGTAGACAAAACTTTATCATTGGATATGCGATTTTCTAGAGTATTTTGTGAGAGCGTTATTTAATCGGCGCACTAATACCGTGAATCAGGTTTCAGCAGCACCGCTGATAAAGATACTATATGCTTGAATTACCTGTATTATTAACCGAGAACCAGAGCTAATGGCAAAAGTAGTTCACAGAGCATGTTTAGCTGATACCTGCAGTGTCCACATAATTAGGGGATGGCGAAAACATCTGGTCTGATTATCAGTAAGGCATAAATTTTAGGTTATTTTTCTCTAAGAGGATGTACACATCATGCAATCACAAAACTACTGTTTATATGTACAAATAAATAATTTGGCCGCAGAAACAACTAGTATAACCTGAACAGGATTTTAATCAATGCAACATACCAATACAAACACAGAAGCACGAAAATGAATTCGGTTTTAGAAGACATGAGAAAAAAAAGGATTGTGAAGTCACGAAAAAGTCACGTAAACTCGCAATATCGCATATGTCGCTGTCTTTTACGTCAAAGTCACGTAAACCCCAATATCAGTGGAGCCACAATAAGCGTTACTATATGAAGTTGACACTCCACCGAATACTTCAAATACTTAAGTTTGAGAATGAAATGACCTCATATTAACGCAATTTTCCCAAGGACATTGTAATATTTCAAATACTATACCGATTCGCAAGCTTGCGCACAAAAATAAATTGACTTTATATTTAAATGGCCATTTTAAACACAGTTTAAAAAGAACTGTATAATCACATGGTGTAGAACAAGGAGTTGACAGACAAGCACAGAGATCCATCATAACAAACAAGCAGGAACACAATTGATGTAAAGAGAGGTCAGGAAGTTGGGTTCTGAAAGTTGAGGCGCCACTGTCATGGTCTCTTAAAAATCTCATGCCCCGGCCGAGGATCGAACCGGGGACCCTTCGATCTAAAGTCGAGCATTCTACCACGTCGCTATGCAAGCCGGCTAGTACCGCAAGGCAGTATCAGTGTATTATATACCTAACCTATACCCTGTGACACGTTGGGCGCCACTGTCAGCAGGAACAGATAACGAGACCCATTGTTGACAGGATTTTTTTTAATCACACATAAAGGGTGTCCTAGAATAGACATAAAAACACACTACAGACACTATTTACAGACAGACTTCACATAAATGAAATACATGTATGTTTACAACTATGCGGCTATAAATAGATACGAATATTGGAATGTACACGTCCCATTTCTGTATAATCTCCAACCATGTAAATTCATCCAGAAATGGGTCCGTAAATATTACGTTTTCAAGACTATAAGACTATCTATGCAGAATAATTATGCTAGTTATTGTTATCGAAAGGTAGGCTAACTGCAAATAATTAAAATGACTGAAATCAACTATTGACACACCAAAATACATGACTGAGATCCATATTAACACTCAACAGCTGATTCTGCAGAAAACTTTTGCAATACACAAATGACATGCCAACAATGCTTTACAGCAAAGAACGGAAGACATACCTGACTTGTGTATCAATAAAGATGAAGTAAGTACGGAAATATAAACTTCTTATGAGCTTCTAAGTTCTTTGCTGGATTTTGACAACATCCCAGCAGACAACGGAATGGCGAAATTCGCATGTAATTTCGGCTAGAGCGCGCGTCTTAGATTTTGTGATATGACATGCAGTTATTGATTGGTTAGCATTGTGGGAAAACTACTCTGACACAATACAACACTCACACTGTTAAAAGAAGGATTCTGATTGGATTACGATGACACACGCTATTTAGAAATTCTATATCAGGATTAGCTAAAAATATACCACCGAGAGGATTTCAATAGCAACGAATTGTTTACGATTTGCAGCTGACTATACTGTAGATATCACAGATATTTTAGTTTACATAATTAAAAGGCTGCAAAATGAATCAAACTCCTGATATCTAATTCTGAACTATATAATGAAAATGACCTGTATGACATCAGCATTTATATTTCGTCCAATACTAACGGTCAATACGGTAAGTCATTTCACTACAATGTAAAATTAGATTTCGCAGTATTTTTACCTTACATGTATCTGTATTATATGTATTATGTGACCAGTATGGTGAAGTGAGGTTTGAAGGAAGGTGCACGCAAATTTGTCATACCGGGTCAACATACAAATTTGAGCAGGCTAGTCCGGTCATTCACTGTAGGTATTCTCACTTGTTTTTTAAAAGCGAAATGTGTATATCCTCCGACATTTCTTATGTTGGATGGACTTTAACGAAGCGCATATACCTGAATATTTGACAATTGCAATTTAATCGGATTTGGATACGTATTCTGAATCGAGCCAAAAAAATACGCTTTCGTTTTTTTTTCTCAAAGGTATCTTGGTGTATATATATATAAAACAACTGCGAATGCTCACTTTGCTGAAAAGGCCTCCCAACGGACACATGACGTCGAAATGACATCGTACTGACGTCGATGCGACGTGATGAATTTCATTGACGTCAGTATGACACCATTTCAACTAAATGTGCTTGTGGGCACAGTCTAAAATGTAAGGGCCGAGCGGGCACATAACGTCAAAACGACGTTGCACTAAC
Organism: Ctena decussata; assembly: GCA_963989385.1. Lineage (NCBI taxonomy): Eukaryota > Metazoa > Mollusca > Bivalvia > Lucinida > Lucinidae > Ctena > Ctena decussata. Next base: position 24,935,739 of record OZ022502.1, read on the forward strand.
GTCATTACAACACAATGTGTCTGCTGGGGTTGTAATTCTAAAATCTGTCCCTGCATATGCATCCACGTCCTGCGTATGTTTTTACTAATGTGCAAGCGGTGGTATCACCGACTCGCCAGATGGACAATAAAATAAGGTAAAGGTTGCCCATAGTCTTGTAGCCGTAGAAGCAGTTGATGTTAGAGGCCCACTGTCATATGAAAGGCGAAACCCATCCCTCTGCTTTCGCCGCCTTATCCTTTCCTGATTCGGAGCAAATACCCATTTACTGCTTGGTTGACAGAGTTTTCCATTCGTCAGATGGCGATGCCCGGGTTCGATTACCGACCTTCCAGCGATTTTCTTCACCATAACCGAACGTCTATAACCACTCGACCACGGTGCCTCTCTGGACGATGTAACCCTTTAAAGCATGTTCTACGGTCAGTTGCAATGGAACCCGAGCAGAAAACTCAGGTATCCGGGTCAAACTAGTCGACCCGTATTTAGCTTTTGCAGAAGAAAGGTGGAAAGAGGGGTGAGGGGAGTAGGGGTCCTTCAAATAAGGAACCCAAGGTCAAAGTCTTCACCAGGGAGTTCAAGGGACAAAGTCTCGCCGGCCCTCTCTTCTCCTGCGGACGGAAAACTGGCATGAGCTGTTTCTGATGCAAAATGCTATACTTTCTCCGTTCAAAAAGCTTGAATCGAATAAAAATATATTATCGATACTACCAAACAACGGCCCCACAATACATGCAAGTTTTCATTCAGCGAGAGATTTTTTTCTTCACTTTGACAAGATAGGTACATGTAATGGCGTGAAGTTCACAATATCATAACTCGCTTAATGAAAACTTGATATCAGCTAAATGGAAATGTAAAAATGTATAACATATAGCTCATTTGTGGGATGCTCGATGACATAATGGCTCAGACGATATTCAAACTAGTCTCATACGCAGTCTGAAGCATCAAATGAGTATCCCCATTTTCCCGCCAGTTCACAAACAACACTCCAGCCCATGATTATACAATTATTTTCATATGCAACCACTAACCTATAATGTTCTGTGTTTTTTTTTATCCCATTCCCATTCCCTGCAAGGTCGTTGAACAACTTCTTTCCATGTGATCCTGTTTTCAGCTGCTCAAATAGTGCTGGCAATGTCCATCCCCCGCCCATTCTTTAAAATTGTCTTCTCACCTATTCTCACCCAAAACAATTGTCTTTGCTAAGCCAGAAGACAATCGAGATTTGACCAAAACCATCTTAGTGTCCGCTGCTCGACTGTAATTAAGAATTCGCCAGCCAAATGCTATAGTAAGCAGGTAGCTCGACCGAGTACCTGAATCCCCTGCTCGGGTCCCGTTGTAGCCCTTTCATAGACTGACCGTAGTAAATGCAGTTGCAGAAATGAACCTTTCAGGCGTTATATCGCGGAGAGGGGTGCCGTGGTCGAATGGTTAGAGACGCTTGGTTATGGTGAAGAAGGTCGCCGGAAAGTCGTAAGGTCGAACCCGGGCTTCGGCATCCGACGACTGGAAACTGTCTCTGTCAACCAAGCAGTAAATGGGTAACGCAGAGAATGGGTGGTGGGGGAGTCCTTCAGATTAGGGATCCAAGGTTCGAAATATCCAGTAGGGAGTTTAGGACACAAAGTCTCCCCGCCGTTTCCTCCTCCGTTGGACGGAAAGCTGGTATGAGCTGTTTCTAATGCTAAATGGTTACTTTCTCCATTCAAAAAGTTTAACTCGAATAAAAGTATATTAAGATTACAGATACCCAATAGCGGCCCCACAATACATGCAAGTTTTCATTCAGCAAGAGGTTTTTCCTTTGGTCTGGACAACATACGTAATCGCATTACGTTCACGATATCATAACTTGCATAATGAGAAGTTGATATCAGCGAAATGGAAATGTAGTATAAGTTATGTGTGGGATGCTCGATTTCAAATTCAAAATGGGTCGGACGATATTCAAACTAGGCACATATGCAGTCTGCAGCTTCAAATAGTTAATCCCATTTTCTTGTCTGTTCACAAATAACACTCGAGCCTATGAAAATACAATTATTTTCTATGCAACCACTTACCCATAATGGTCTGTTTATTTTTATCCCATACCCTTGCTAAGCCAGAAGACATTGAGATATAGTCAAAACCACCTAAGTGTCTGCTGCTTGACTATGATTAAAAGTTCGCCATGTTCTCCAATGGCTGCCTGGATCTTTCTGTAAACATTCTCATTAGATCCATGGTCCTTATACAAGATCTTCAGGAACATTCGGTAGCATCTCACCTCAATGCAAGCGTTTAATTTCTATAACTCTGAGGCCGAGAACCATATTTTATAGGCACAAAAGGTGGATATGGCAAGGAAGCGCCTTTCACCTTTGACATAGAAGAATAGTTGTCATCTCTCCAACTTTACCTCAGCTTTGTAACGGTTACAGTGACATGTGCAATCCTTAGGCGAACCTCCGGTCTGTAGCTCATCTAAGACAACTGCTCCAAAGCTTTGAAATTTGCCACGATTTCAAACTTTTGTCCGTTTACCTTTAGCTCCATCTGACTGCCACAGGGGATGCTTGTCGTCAGTTTTGTATTCTCCACCCTTATCTCTGTGTATGATTGCACAATCAATGCATTTTCAGTACCGTGATTTGCATGTCATACGAAGGCTGCCGCGAATTCTGGGAGAAAGTAGACTGTTCAAAGATAGTTAACATTAATTGCTACCAAAATTAATGAATAATATTTATTAAAATTTATCATATTTTTTCATTGTGTCAAGTTTTGTACATTACACAAACTAAGTTTTACTGTAAATTGACCTTAAAAAAAATACCGGTATATCAAACTGAGAAAGCCCCCAGATTTACAGTCAAATTTATCATAATCAGTATCTTATTTGGATTGGGATTAAGTTGGAACTGTCCATTATGAGAATGTCAGATACAGAAGTTCGAGCCAGGCGTGCGCTGGACGTTTTGCCAGAAAAGTAAAATAATACATAAATAAATCAATAAAAAATGACAAATTCTTGGACTTTTTAGAACTCGGGCGTACAGAGCTAGTCCTTTCTTTTAAAACTTACGCTGAACGCGTGCCGAACGATTAGAGGGCTTTTGGGTTTACGAGTACAGTAGTTTAAGACTGTGATGCACACTGGCGTATAGTAAAATGTCGAAACGTTTCTAGCACATGTCTGGGACGTGTCTCGAGCGCTAGCCGGGCGTATTTGCTTGCTTGTAGAGAGCTTTGTGCGTGTTCGAAACGTGTTTGGGATATGTGTCGGGCACGGTTGTTGGCATCATCGGCGGGCAAAAAATGGCACGCAAAACGCACGCCGCTCGCCATTTGTTATTTTGTCGTCTATCGAAGCTGTGTCAGCGATATGTTCTAGATCTTGTATTTATAAGAGAATGCCACCGAAATGGATAGGTCATGGCAAGTGTACCCGCAGTCTTAGAACTGAAAGGAAGCCCGATCCCCAGTAGAAAACTGCTGCAGTTACTCAGCAAGTTTCCTGCTCATCATCATTAGAGTCAGATGAAGAGATCATCAAAGTATTATCGCAGCAGTATAGTGGTCAGCAGTACCCTAGGTCATACCTCCAAGTCGTCCTGTCAGTCCTGCGGATAATCATTCATTTTCAAGCAGTGGGTCTGACGAAAAGGAGTCTCCAAAACCAGTAGCCAAGCAATACTCCAGACATTCTACCTGCAGAGAAAATATCGTACTCAGGCACTCGAAATGTCGAAAAACGTTTTTGATACGCCACAGGCACATGTTACTCTCGCGTTTAATGCACGTTAGTGGCACGCCTCAAGTCAGTCTCGAAAACGCCCGATCCAGAGTCGTGAGATATCATGACAAGCATGCAGCGTGCACAGCGTGCCTCAACCGTGGTGAACGCGTCCGTAACGTACTCGACGCTTTTGTCACATCTCGTATAAATGTCTTCTTTATATTACTTTGTAAAAATCAAACAGACATTGTTGTTTGCAACGGTTTCTTATCGGCAGGATAACTTGGCGGGTTCTTATAAAAATTACGAAAATTTAGCATTTAGACAAGGTCAAGAAACACTGTTGACAATCATTCGCCCTCCCACACTCACTCGCTCAAGCGCTTGCTTCCTTTCTCCCTCGAGGTTGGTGGTATGGCGCTGGTGCTGGTTATAACTTCCAGTGTGGGGGCTTTCTACTTATTTGGATAAAAGTAGGACAAGAGTCAACTGTGCTTGCAGTAGGTGGAAATTGGCGTTATTTGTAAATTTTTTCTCTCGTCTATCATTTTTCTTTCTCCCTCTGTCTGGGAGACCGCCCAGTATAGACTGAAATACTGTCTCAAAGAGCCGTCAAACATAAAACAAACAAACAACTTTCTCCCTCACTTACTTATTCATTCCTTTGCATCCTCCTTTACTCGCTCACTCACTCTCTCGCTTTGTTGTTTCACTCCCTTACTCCCTCGCACGCTTGCTCTATCCTCCTACCCACCCTTCGTCCCTCCCTCCTTTCCACCTCAGTCACTCACTCACTTGCACGTTCGCGTTTCCTCCCTTAATTACTTAAGTCTCGCTCGATGGCTTTCTTTCCCACATACTCGCTCAATCGCTTGCTTAAACCCTCACTCACTCACGCAGTTTCTTCCTCCCCAACCCCCTCTGGCCCACACTCACTCGTTCACTCACTCAATACTCTGTCTTTCACTCACTCACTCACTCACTTACTCCTTAACTCACACACACTCACTCACTCACACGCTTGCCTCCCTTTGCCGCCCTCCCTCCCTCGCCCCCTCACTCACGCACTGTAGCTTTCCCGTTTCCTTTTGTTTCACATTTACTCACTCATCCCTCTTACTCACCCCCTCATACGTATTTGCTTTCTCTCTTCCCCCCTCATTCACTCGCTCTCTCGCTTGCTTCCTATCTTCTTCACTTACTCACTCGCAATTCGTAACAAGCGCTCTTCCTCAGTCTCTCATTCACTCAGTTGCTACCATTGTTTGCTTCTTCCATACCTCCTTTCGTGCACACTCAATCACTCTCACTCACTTACTAGCTTCCGCCCTTACTCAATCACTCGCTTCTTCCTACCCTCACTTACTTTCACTCACTCACCCGCTCGCTTGCTTGCTTGTTTTCACCGGTCCTCTTTCTCTCACTCACTTTCACACTCACGTGCCCGCTGCCTTGTCACACACTGATTCACTCACTTTGCTCGCTTGATTGCGTATTCCGTCCCTCATTCGCTCGCTTGCTTTTTCACTGACTCTCACTGGCATCTCACTGACTGTCTCACTCACTCACTCTTGCACTCCCTCACTAGTTTTTTCCCTGGACAACACTTTGATTTCCCCAGGTATGTTTATTTACCAAGGGACTTAATTAATCATTCAAGGTATCCTTTTGTCACCCCTTATAGCGCCAACCTCGTCACTTGCAAAGACAGTCGCCATTAAATCGAATTATTAGAGCATGGCAAGCATACGAGACTTTGTTTAGGCATCGAAGAAGACATTTTGCATTCATTGCCAATTTATGTGCTGTAAAAATATAATTTATACGTTTCCCATAGCCTAGTAGCCATAGGGGCATCAGGGGTTAAAGTCCCACTGTGTCTTGGGCATGTGATAGGCGGAGCCATTCCTCTCCTTTTGCTGCCTCATCTTTCCCTGATTCGAACCCATTTGTTGCTGGGTTGATAGAGTTTTCTAGTCATCGGGTGGTGAAACTCGAGCGCAACCTCACCACCTTCCGGCGACTTTCTGCACCATAACCGAGCGTCTCTAGCTACTCCTTGCAGTAAAAACAGCATTTTTTCTGAACATTAGTTAGACTATCCTCTTTTAGAATTCTCATAATAAGGTTCGTATCAGCTGAATCATTTACTTTCAGCTGCGCCAGAGCATAGAACAGCTCTGCAACATTTGCTGATTTTTGTTCAAATCCCGAGGACCGTACGACGGAGTACCTGGTAAATGACCGCAAAGCCTTACTTTTCAGACGACGAAAAGTCTGTTGTCTTTAGGCACTGCAATGATATAGCCCTCATGTTGTCTGTAAATGTAGAGGAACGACATGACAAGCTTCCTACGATGTACTGGTTACCTGAACTTCATAAAAGATCATATAAAGCCAGGTTTATTGCTAATTCTAGTGCTTGTACCACTATCGAAGGTTTATTGCTAATTCTAGTTCTTGTACAACTACTGAACTTTCCAAATTATTATCTTCTTGCCTTACCGCCATCAAAATTCATGTAATTAGGTACTGTGAAAAAGTTTACGAACGGTCAGGGAAAAATTTGTTTTGGTCAATTAAAAATTCTACCGAGGTTCTTGATAAACTGAGGTCTAGAGGATATCGTGCGTCTAGTTTGTCTACATACGATTTTTCTACACCCTATACAACTTTGCCCCATTATTTAATAAAAAAAGAAACTAATAAATTTAATTGAGACTATTTTTCAGAGACAGTGTGCTCTTTATCTTGCTTGCAACGATAAGCATGCTTTTTTTTACTTCCGATGACCAAAAAAGGTTTAAAATGTGGTCTTGCCAAAATGTTTGTGATGCTTTAGTACATGTATATCTTCTAGATAACATTTTCATCAGATTCGGTACTAAGTTACACAGACAATTATAGGAATTCCGATGGGTATTAACTGCGCTCCGCTTGTAGCAGATTTGTTTCTATTTTGCTATGAAAGAGACTTTATGATGTCTCTTTCTGATGATACTCAAGCTCATGTCATTGAAGCATTCAACTCAACGTCTAGATACTTGGACGATCTTTTAAATATTGACAATCCTCATTGTGAAGGAATTGTTAGTCAAATTTATCCTGCTGAATTGCAGTTAAATAAAGCAAATACTTCTGATACCGAGGCCCCATTTTTCGATTTACATTTATCAATTTTAGATGGATTTGTTTCATCTAAAATTTATGACAAACGCGATGATTTTGATTTCGACATTGTTAATTTTCCGTTTTTGGATGGTGATGTTCTCCGCACCACTTCTTAAGGTGTTTACATTTCTCAGCATATTCGCTTCGCTAGGGTATCTAGTCATCTGGCTGATTTCAATGCTCGTAATAAAAGTTTGACTGCCAAGCTTTTACAGCAGGGGTATCGGTATCATAAGCTTTAGAAAGCTTTTTCTAAATTTTATCGTAGACACTTTGAATTGATTTCTAAATATAATACAGGGTTAAGGTCACTTTTGCAACCTGAACCTGAATTTTATGGTGACTTAGTATATAAATTACGCAAAATCGTAGGGAAAACAGAATTTCCTGATCAATTTAAGAAAATTATCATACGATTTAAACCCGTTGGCTATAATATAGATGAATTGCGACAGTCTGCATGCTTAGTGGTAAACCCAATCACGCTTGACAACTTTGCTGTCCTCTTTAATTGCACGGGGTTCAGACTCTATGATAGCCCCTACATAAAGCTATATATTAGTTGGTTGGGGCCGGATGTTTGTCTGTTTCTTGGCCCACCGGGGTTCAACTGGTGGTCTTCTTTTGCTCCAGTGCTCCAGTGGTGTTGCTGACACCCCAGGGATCTCCAGGTGACTCAACACGTTTTGGCTGTCGAGTCCTCATCCTTGCTTCATCACGGTATTTTCTTGATCTTAATTGTTGACCGTGATGACTATCTGATGAGTTAGGGGGCCTCCATACGAACCGAACTACCAACTAATTGTGTGCACCGCAGCAGAGGGTGAGGGTGAAGGTTTGGGCCCAGTAAAACCGGTTTAACCCCCCCCCCCCAAGTAGTTATTACTGACCGTCCCAAGGCGGTACTTTCGTTGCGGTTACATTTGTTTTATGTTCGGTGCTATTTAATTTATTGTGTTCTCATTTTAACCCTTCTATAATAAAAATAGAAACTAGGTATAAATAATTGTTAAATGTTTTTCGTATAATTTGCTTAGTCTGTTGTAACCCTTCAGTTGGTGTAAATTATTTAGTTCAATAAAGATAGCTGAGTTGCCATCTATTTGGGAAAGAGCTGTTGACTCGGCTTATCACCAGTAATTTATTGTTTGTTGGGATGTCTTTGTCAGTCTTTCCCTTTGATGTTGGGGATAGGGTTTGGGATCTGATTCAGTCAGTTCCTGAAGTGTAGTTACTCTTTAAATTTGCATTGTATAGTGTATATCTTGCTTACTGTGTATTGCACATTAGAGCCACATTAAAGACTACATTTGCACTACTTTAAATGTGTTATTGCGGTATTCTGCATGCGAATGTTAACGTTATGGCTTTCGCCGCTTTGACTTTGACAAAGAATTGGTGGAAAACGGAGAAAATAAATTATAAAACTGGAGAAAAAATTGAGAATCAAGGTTCACACGCCTTTATTCATATGAAAATTTGCATCTAATAACTTTTACAATAACAATGCATATATTCCTGGCTGACTAGTCCTGTAGTTTCCTTAAACCAGTTTTTATAGAGAAGAAAGTGAAAGTAGACATTTCATCATATACTTGTAAAAAACATAATCCTTAAGCGTGTACTTAAACATAATAATGTTGTCTGCTGTGACACTGTCCTTAAATCACTCACCGGAAAGTCACTTTTATATCGTAATTTACAGTTAGCATCATTTCTTGTTATAGTGTTCGCCGATACATATGGTTTCTTTCGGCTACGATGTAGCATTCTACAGTTAAATATATAAATATATAATAATAATTCTACGGTTATTAGCGGCTGTATTAACTGTCATCTTCTTGGAAACACTATGAATTTTGTGAGCCTGATTTTAAGGGACGTCGATATAGATAAAGGAAAATGTATAACTACTTCTTTGCTGGCCTGTGATAGGGATTTAATAGATAATGACTCTCGCCTTCTTATCTTCATTGTAATCTAAAATATCAGTTCTATCCCATACCCTTACTGGGTCGTTGGGGCAGCAGAGATTACTTCGAAACGATCCCTTTCCACCTTGTCTTGTTTTAAGCTGCCTTCGTTGAGCTAGCAAAGTCCATCCCTGTCACTCTTTAATACTATTTTCTGTCTACCCCTTCTTCTTTTACCTTTCTCTGTGCCCTGTAGAATAGTTTTTGCTAACCAAAAGACACTGAGACGTGGATAAACCACTACAGTTTCCGTTTCTCAATCAGGGTCAGGAATTCATCATATTCTCCGGTGCTTGCATGGATCTTTCTGCGCACCTCCTTGGTTGCATGGTCACTATACAAAATGTTTAGTATCCTGTATTAGCCTGTCATCTCAAAGGCCTGTATTCTTTTCTCTAACTCTGCTGTCAAGGTTCACGATTAACAGGCATACAGAAATGTGGAATTGACAATGTAGCGCATAAGTTTCACCTATGATAACAGGATATGTTGTTATCTCTCCAAATCGGCTTCAGCTTTGAAAGAGCTGAAGTAGCTTGTACAATCCGTCTCCATCTTATACCTGAAGCAGGTTTTGTCGAGGCATGCAGTTAGGACTTAAAGTTCCTGTTCGTCCTCAGCTAGATCGTCTGTGTCATCGGCAAAACGCAGACTGTTAATATTTTTGCCTCATCTGCTAACCTTTCCGTCATGTTCTTCCAGAGCATAAGACATGTTCCGTCGAGAGAAAACAATGAAGAGGGTGTGTGACAGAAGACATCCTTGCTTTGCTCCAGCTGTTGTTCTGAACCGTATTCTTCATCAGGGTGCACTTGTATCTTTGTCGTAGAGCTACTCAATGGTTTGAAGTAGATTTGCATTGATATTGTACTTCAGCATGCTAGCACGGAAGGCTGCATACCATACCTTGTCAAAGGCTTTTTTGAAATCAATGAAGTCATGGTACATATTTTCTTGATGTTTGAGGTACTTTCACACAGGATTCTAAGGTTGAAGACCTGTTCTGTTGTGCTACTTCCGGCTCTGAATCCAGCCTGTTCTTCGGCGATTATCTCTCTAGCTTGGGGTTTGAGCCTGTTCAAGATGACATTCAGCATGACTTTGTTTGAATGGCTGATGAAGCTGACGGATCTGCAGTTCTGGCAGAGCTGTAGGTTGCCCGCTTTAGGGAGTGTAATAATCAGCGACTGAGTCCATTGGGTAGAGTCCATGGGTTTGGGCACTCTCCTGTTCTCAAGATACTTTTACAGATCTCTGTTGAAACATCAATGATGGTCCCCCGCCAACATTAACAAGTTCTGCTGGTATATTATCAACTCCGGAAAATTTCCCCTTCATCAGTACTGCTACTGCAATCACAGTTTCCTCACGAAGGATCGGCTGTAGATCTTCTTCGTGGGCCGATTGCTGTCCAGTACCACATTATCACCATAACTCTCGTGGTTGTATAGTTCTGAGCAATACTCTGTCAATCTACTGACAATTTCTTGTAAGACATTTCCCAGACCTGTCCTTGATAGTTCTGGACCTACCCTGTTTCTCTGAAATTTGATCCTTCACTAGTTGGTATGCTCTCTCTCTCTCTCTCTCTCTCTCTCTCTCTCTCTTTGTTTTATTCCGGCAAGTTTCGATCTCCTCGCACTGAATACATATCCAGTCTTCCTTAGCTTTCTTCACTGCCTTTCGAATCCTCCTGTTAGCTTCCCTATAGTCTTTTGCTGTTTCTGCTTCATACCGCCTCTTCTTCAAATCTCACATCTCATCACAGAGGTCGAGAAAGTCTCCAGGGCTTTTTCCTGCCACGTTCCTTTCCAAGTAGCTCACTGGCTGCATCAGTTTACGGAAGCGTCAGTGGACCCCCGGGATGTTTTGATAAACTCATCATGGTCGAGTTGTTTTATGTTGATATGTCTAGGTATTTCGCGTCTTGAAGACAAGAAATACGTAGACATGTCAACATAAATTGTAACGGCAAAAGTTGAAGAACAATAAACCGACCAGAAATACGTATACATGATAACAAATTTACGGCGACGATATCTAAAGACCATTTAGTTTACTTGCTCTAACGCATCTTGTCGAGTTGTTTTCTGTTACAATGTCTAGTATATCGCGTCATGACGACAAGAAATTAGTTAACATGTCCACTAATATTGTTGTGACAAAACTTGAAAAACAATAAGACGACAAGAAATACGTATACATTATCATCTAAATTATTGCGACGAAACCCGAAGAACAATTAAGCAATGCTTTATCACACCATGTCGAGTTGTTTGATGTCGACATGTCTATTATAAATATCATACTTACTCTGTCAAATGTTGCCAAGATAAAACGGTTGGAACGGCGGATGTCCCGGTTTGTAAAATGCCCTGCTTAAATGTGTTGCTGTTGTTGTTGTGTGTGTGTGTTTTGTGTGTGTGTGCGCTTGTGTATGTGTTTGTGAGTGTGTAGGTGCGTGTCAGTGTGTATTCAAGACAATTTGGAGACAACATTATTGTACACAGAAGAAGCGCATAGAATACTTTTGTGTAGGCCACTTATATTTCTAAAAAACACTTCAAAAAAGTTTAGTCACCTCAGTCATAAGGATCTTTTCACGAACAAGATTTTCTCTGCATTTACACACAAGAATGCATATCTTGGAAGTTTTGGTTAACTTAGCAATCTCAGTACAAGAATGCATTTGCTGAGATATTAAAAAAGAAATAATAAATAAACAAAAACTTTGGATAATACTATCGACAAAAATGGAACATGCTTAACAAAAAGGCATGTTCAATACATTTTCATAGTCACGAAAAATACTAAACTAATAACGGTGCGGACTGAAAACGCTTTCTTGTCAATTCTTATAAGCATATTCATCAATTAGTGAACCTCTTCGAAGGGTATACGCACATTTGAGGTCTCTAAGGGGAAATATTATTGTTACAATACTCGGATTATCGCAATTCTATTAATCAACTCATCAAAGATTTTCGTTTGTTGTTCCCCATCATGGCATCAACAGACAAAAATTATTTCATTGTTTACAATTAAAAGATCTACATGTATAACATTCGTTAGTACCACTGGTAACCCCCAAAACTCAAGAAGAAATCTAAAAGGGAGAAAAAGCGAATCCAATACAAAGACACTTCACAAAGTTAATCTCAAATAGATACGTCTGGCGTAAATAATTTGTGAAGAAACGCTTATTAGTATATCTGTATTCATCGACTTGTCCGTATTAAAGTACAAAAGCATCATCATAAAAAAACTGTTCTATTGGGTTGCCTACTAGTGTGAGTTACATCCATTCTGATCAGTGTTCACGGTTCTCTACAAGTTATTACGTCATGGGCAAACACTTAAAATTCTAAACTGATCGCAATTGCAAAAGCAAAAAGACGAATTCATTCATTTGCTCTTATCTAGGTCTACACTTATTAAAAGTTAGAAGCCGGAAGCCTTATTTAAATAAATTTGGAGGTAAAATGTTGCATGTGAAACGTTTTCTTATTCGATAAGTTTTATATTATTATTCTGTCGTATCTATGTGTATGATATTGTTTTTCTATTATTCTTTGTTACTATAAATATATATTCGTATATTTGTAGTCAATATCTTTTCACTTTTATTGTATATGATCCATTCTTATGCTGTATTTGATCTTTTGCATTTACAGGTTTCATATTAATACAATTTTTATAATTTTTAATTATTTCTAATATATATTGGTATATTTGTAGTAAACACTTGTTTTTATGCCCCCGAAGGAACTTCGAGTGGCATATTAAAATCGAACCGTCCGTCCGTCCGTCCGTTTGTCCGTCCGTCCGTCCGTCCGTTACAAATCGTGTCTCAGCGATAACTTTAAAACTACTGAAGCAAATTTGATGAAACTTCATAGAAAGATAAAGCATAATGAGAAGGTGTGTCGCGCACAAGACTTAGGTCCCTACGCCCAAGGTCAAGGTCACAGTTGGGTCAAAGGTCAAATTGTGTCTCTAAATTGTGTCTCAGCAATAGTTTTATAACTACTGAAGCAAATTTGATGAAACTTCACACTTGTAAACACTTGTTTTTATGCCCCCGAAGGAACTTCGGGTGGCATATTAAAATCGAACCGTCCGTCCGTCCGTCCGTCCGTCTGTCCGTCCGTCCGTCCGTCCGTTACAAATCGTGTCTCAGCGATAACTTTAAAAGTACTGAAGCAAATTTGATGAAACTTCATAGAAAGATAAAGCATAATGAGAAGGTGTGTCATGCACAAGACTTAGGTCCCTTCGCCCAAGGTCAAGGCCACAGTTGGGTCAAAAGTCAAATTGTATCTCAAAACTGGGTCTGAGCGATTACTCATAAACTACTGAAGCAATTTTCATGAAACTTCACAGAAAGATGAAACTTAATAAGAAGGTGTGTCCCACATAAGATTTGGGTTGCCAGGTTCAAGGTCAATGTCACAATTAGGGGTCAAAGGTCAAATCTCGCCTCTGTGATAACTTAAAACCGGCTGAAGCAAATGTCATCAAACTTCACAGAAAGGTAAACCATAATGAGAAGGTACGTTACACACAATATTTATGATTCCAAATCCAAGGTCAAGGTCAGAATCTGGGGTCAGAGGTCAAATTATGACTTGGCAATTACTCAGAAAAGTGTCAAAGCAAACTTTAAAGAAAGATAAAGCCTACTGAGAAGACTTGCCATGCATAACAGAGGTTCCCACACCCAAGGTCAAGGTCATAGCCAGAGGTCAAAGGTCAAGTCATTTATCCTCAATTAGCTTTTTCTTAAGTTCTATCATTGTTTTAGTGAGATTTTTGTTCATCGTGGCGAAATGAATTGTAACGGACATTCGGATGAAACAATGGCGTGATTACAGTTCTTAGCGGGCCTTCGGGGGCATTTATTACATACTGTAACAGCTCTTGTTTCTATTGCATATGCTGCGTTTGTATTCTATATTCGATTATTTCGATTTAATATTTTTATATGCTATCGGAGTTTTTAATACTGTATGTACTGTCCATCTTTATATTTGATGCAACACCTTCTCCCTCTCCCGCAACCCACCCCCGGCCGATACCACTTCTTTTAGCATTTCTTTCCACCACTGCACCTGATACAGCATATTCTGCCCTAACTAGCACTTATACTGACATTGCTGGCCTCCACTTCAGCAGAAAATACTCGTAGTTCATCTACTAGCAATCTATGGAAGAATCTGTCCACCACTACCATTGATGCTACAGGATGTACTTGTATTGCCGACACTACCTTTTCTTCTGATACTACCTGTACTGCGCTCGACAGCACTTCAACTGCCAATATTGTCCATTACTTATTCTGATACTACCTCAACAGGAGCCCCGGTAGCTCAGTGAGTTAAGCGCTGGCCTGCTTATCTAGTGGACCGGGATTGAGCCGCGCTTGAGGCAAAAAATATTTCCTACCGTAAACGGGGTTACGTTGCACACAGCCTTTCATTATCATCATCATATCGTCCTGATATGACTGAAATATTGTTGAAAAGGACGTAAAATCGCAAGTCATCCATCCATCTACTACATCAACAGCCCCCATTTCTCCTTTTACTCCCATAACTCACCACTACTATTGACACAATCTGTTCTGCCGCCAGCTACACCAACACACACACATACCCCCCACACACACACACACGCACACACACACACATGCACACACTTCCGGTTTTACTGACAATACTGTACTGTATTGGGGAGGCGCTGTAGTGGTTAGAGTGGCTCGGTTATTGGGCAGGAAGTCACCGAAAAGTCGTGAGTTCGCGGCTCACCGTCGCCATCCGACAACTGGAAAACTCTGGAAAACTCTCTCTCACAACCCAGGTGTAAACGGGTACCTTTTTCAAATCAGAGAAGGATAAGGCAGCGAAAGGAAACAGAAGGGCTCCGCCTTCCATCAGCTGTGCCCAAGATACAGTGGGTCTCTAACCCCCACTGCCCCTACGGCTATCAGACTAAGGGGGACTTTACATTCTTTACTGTACACCACTACATCTGATATCTGTACTACCCCAACTACCACTTTTACTGACAATACTGTCCACTACTGCATATGATACTACCTGATTTTCTGACACAATCACTACTTCTGGCAATGGTGTTCAGCACTATATCTGATACTACATACACTGCTGTAAATATACATTCGTTGCAGTTGCATTTGTTTTATGTTCGGTGCTGTTTAATTTATTGTGTTTTCATTTTAACCTTTCTGTAATAAAACTTGAAAATAGGTAAAAAAATAGTTGTTAAATGTTTTTCGTATAATTTGCTTAGTCTGTTGTAACCCTTCTGTTGGTCTAAATAATTTAGTTCAGTAAAGATAGCTGAGTTGCTACCTATTTGGAAAAGAGCTGCCGACTGTACTTATCACTTGTAATTCATTGTTTGTTGGGATGTCTTTGTCAATCTGTCCCTTTGATGTTGGGGATAGGGTTTGGGATCTGATTCAGTCAGTTCCTGAAGTGTAGTTACTCTTTAAATTCTAATTACATCACCGTCCACCATTACGTCATATAATACCTGCACCACCCTGCTACTACTCCGACACACAGTAATGTCTACTAATACAACTTATAATATCTGACACAATAAGTCAATATCTAACTGTTCATAATTCCCAGACCTTTGAAACTCCATTAGTGCATGCACCTTACCACTCCAGGTCACCCTCTATAAAACTAGGTCACTGACCTACTCTTACAAAAGACAATATCTTACTATTCATAAAAATTTAAAGAGAAATTACACTTCAGGAACTGACTGAATCAGATCCCAAACCCTATCCCCAACATCAAAGGGAAAGATTGACAAAGACATTCCAACAAACAATAAATAACAAGTGACAAGCCGAGTCAGCAGCTCTTTCCCAAATAGGTGGCAATCTGCTATCTGTATTGAACTAAATAATTAAGACCAACAGAAGGGTTACAACAGACTAAGCAAATTATACGGAAAACATTTAACAATTATTTTTACCTATTTTCTATTTTTATTAAAGAAGGGTTAAAATAAGAACACAATAAATTAAACAGCACCGAACATAAAAAAATGCAACCGCAACGAAAGTACCGCCTTGGGACGGTCAGTAATAACTACTGGGGGGTTTAAACCGGTTTTACTGGGCCCAAACCTTCACCCTCACCCTCCGCCGCGGTGCACACAATTAGTTGGTAGTTCGGTTCGTATGGAGGTCCCCTAACTCATTTGAGAGTCATCACGGTCAGCAATTAAAATCAAGAAAAGACCGTGATGAAGCAAGGATGAGGACTCGACAGCCAAAACGTGTTGAGACACCTGGAGATCCCTTGGGCGTCAGCAACACCACTGGAGCACTGGAGCAAAAGAAGACCACCAGTTGAACCCCGGTGGGCCAACAAACAGACAAACATCCGGCCCCAACCAACTAATATATAAGCCCAAGACCTTTGGAACAGCATCTTAGCATGCACCTTACCTCTCCAGATCAATCCCCCCAAGCCTCCATGCACATAAAACAAGGTCACTGGACTTTTTTCACACAATCTGATTGAAATGCGATCTAAATAAAATCTTATCCATTAAATGATGCGTAACTGACGGATTGATTCTGACTAAATTTGACTTCTAATTTTTATCAGATTGTTTTTTATACATAAAGACAACATCAGGCTTTTCATAAACCTTAGATCTGTGAAAATCCATCAGTGCGGGCACTGTTTAATTGCTATGCATTATAAAATGGCGCCATTTCAGGTAAGACATAGCATTCCCCTGATTTTTCTGTTACCGGTATTTCTGAAATATTGTTTCTAGTGCCTTTCACTTAGTTTTCATATTTGCATGAATACTTGTCGGCAGTTCAACAGAACATGTTTTCCCATGACGTCGCATGTCTACATTGGGACATGTCGCCGAAAACATTTACGTATGTTATGCATTGCTTCATAATTTATGAAATCGTTTTTTTTTTTTTTTTTGTTTTTTAAGGTTTATAGTATTAGAAGGGCCCATTGGAACATGCCTATCAGTATGTGCGAACGCATCAGGTCTCTACGAGGGTGAATAAAAAATACGCGGACTACCTGATTTAAATGGTAGATATATAATATGTAAAATTAAATTTTACATCACACAAAAGTTCATCGTTTACACTATATACATGCACAATTTCGACAAGATATGTCACTGTCCCGCCAGTCGACAGACCTTTAAGCCACACTAGTGTCTGCGGCACGGAGCACGTCACATCACCGATTCGACGTCCTTCGTTTTTTCTCAAAGTACGCATAGCGCCCTTCATTTTTTTCTCAAAGTACGCAGTGCCGCCAACACGCACTTACGATGGCGCTTAACCCAGTTATTGAATATTTCGATACCACTGTTTGTTGACTTCTCCACCACTGATCTTGCTGCATATCTCAGTTCATTAAGGTCCTGAAAGCGCCTACCTCTCAATATTGACTTCAGTTCACGAAAAACGGCAAAGTCCATAGGTGCTAAGTCTGGGGAGTAAGGTGGTGGACTAGGCACTGAAATTCTAGGAGATCCAATTCCAGCTGTGTTGAATCTGCTTGGTGCGCTGGGGCATTGTCCTGGTGGAATATAATCGCATCCTCTTGAACGACGTCACTAACCCGTTGAACGATGAAATCTGACACAATTTTCCGTCTGCCACTCCGTTTGTCGTTGCTAAAGATGACCGACCTTCGCGAAACCTCTGATGCCACTTGTATACGAGTGTCCTACATGCCTTTGGCTTCATGTCGGCATTTTCAAGCATTTTCATAGTTTCTCGGGGTGTTTTCCCTAATGAAACGCAAAACTTGATGACTGCACGTTACTCCATGTAGTCCGCGGACGTCATTGTTTCGCCGTGTTGCTTTTTCAAGTATTCCGCGTATTTGTAGATTAATTTTTGTAACGAACGAAGATACGAAGTCAAACTTTTGAATATCATTAACCATGACGTCACTCAACGGCCACACAATGTTACGTTACTTTTTGCTGCCTTATTAGTCAGTTACAGGAAAATAAAATTATTCCATGCGTTTTTACTTTATTAAAAACTTTACGTGCTCCGTGCTGCAAACTGAATGTACATAAAAGGATTATAAATTTCACATGTTAAAAGAAAATTTAAAATAGACCACTCTTTCGGATTGAAATTAATGCCAGTTTTACGCTGATATGAATTTTATGTAAAAATCGTCATTATTTTATGAATAAAACGACTTGTCAGCGTATTTTTTTATTAACCCTCGTATTTGGTCCTTACGTGGCTCTTTGAATATCGAAATCTTGATAAACATAATATAGCTGAATAATGAGACTCTTGCATGCTTTTAAGCTAGATCAGGGTAGTGGGGGTAAATGATGTCAGTAGCAGTAGTAGTCGGGGGCAAAACAGGTAATACCTGGTTTACTGGTGGATAGTATTTTCAGCAGAAGTGCTAGTGGGAGCAGCAGTACAGATAGTATCATTGACAGTGCCGGACAGTATCGTTAGAAGTGACAGTGTGTGTGTGTGGAGGGGGGGGGCGGGACGGGGCTATCACAGACTGTAATATATGTAGTGGTGGACAGTTTTGTCAGCAGAAGCACTAATGGGACAGTGCAGGAAGCACTACTGGTCTTGTTAGACAGTGCTGTAAGTTGAAGTGGCAGTTGAGGCGGAGCAGGTTATAACCAAGGCCGAGCTGGACAGTATTGTCATAGCAGTATAGTATCAGAACTAGTGGTGGACAGTATTGTGAGTAATAGTCTTATTTGTGACAGTACAGATAGAACCAGTGGAGTGAAGAAGTAGTAGTGGGGCAGAACAAGTAGTGGTAATATTGGACAGTATTTTAGTAGAAATGCTAGTGGGGTCGATGCAGGTAGTAGCAGATGCTCTGGTGAACCTACTGTGTTGAAATGGAAGTATTGGTATTAGAGGCAGAATCAGAAGTAGTGGTGGACAACATTGTCAGCGGTAGTGCTAATGAGGACAGTACAGGCCTTTGTGGACAGTAATCTCTGTAGGAGTGTTAACGGTGGACGGGTGGGGGCGGGGGGGGGGGGGGGGACGGGGCAGCACAAGTAATTGGTTGTGCTGGACAGTATTGTCGATAAAAGAGATAGTGGATATGTACAGGTAGTTACAGATGTAGTCGTGGACAGTTTTGGGATAGAGCAGGAAGTATCATAGGCCGTGGTGACAGGTTGTCAGTAGGAGCAATAGTGTGGTATCAGATAGTATGAATAACCACAGGATTGTCAGCAAAGGTAGTAACTGGACAGTACAAGAAGTATAAATGTTAGACGTGGGCAGTATTGTCCGTAGAACTGCCAGTGGGAACAATACAGGTAGTGGCAGATGTACTGGTGAACCCTATTGTAAGAAGAAGTAGTAATAGGGCAGTACATGATGCATTAATCGTAACGGTGGACAGCATTGTAAGCACGTGCAAGTGGAAATGGGGAGGACAATACAGGTAATATCAGAAAAAGAATTTGACTGTATTGTCTGTATGTCACGGGAAAGCCTGCTTATGCCTTACGTGGGTTCTATCATTGGATTTGTGCCGACATATGGTGTATTATCCACTGCTATGGTACTCAAGTATGACAACGAACGGTGACGATTATGAAAATGGCTTTATTTACAGATGATTTTAGGCTACTTCAGATCTGACATCATGGCCTGAAATAAGTATATTACAACCCATAACTATACATAATAGACATGTATACAAGAAAGATGACTAACACATCTTAACTTTTCAACCACTGGCAAAGGTCTGCAGTGAAGCATTATAGCTCATGCAAATTACAGTGCTGAAGTACTAATGATTATAAAACAAAGACAGAAATACTGATTATTCTACTTCAGCAATGACTGGCATACTGATGATAATGATAAATCGATAACTGAAATACAGGTTATCCTTTTTCAGCAGTCACAGAAATACTAAAAAAATGTACAGATTATTCTATTTCAGAAGTCACTGAAATACTGATGATAATGATGACTAAAATACAGATAATTCTGTTTCAGCAGAAACTGAAATACTGATGATAATGATGAAAATCTATAAAACTCTGTCATCAGAACACATCCTTTTCAATGGCATAACTAGCAATAATGCTACAAAAAGAGCCATTCCACAAGCACTAGTTTTTCATAGAGAAAATTAATTAACAAATCTACTATTATAGTAACCTGAAATGAGTATATTATTACCCATAACTATACATAATAGACAATAGACATGTATATAAGAAAGATGACTAACACATCTTAACTTTTCAACAACTGGCAAAGGTCTGAAGTGAAGCATTATAGCTCATGCAAATTACAGTGAGTAGTTATTTCATGGTTAGTAGAAACACGGTAGAGGAACAGAGGAACCTACTCAGCGAATATTTGGTTTGAACCGAGATAATAAAATATACAAGGGAAACTTATTTGACATAGCTGTGGGAATAAACACAACAAAATTATAAATATTTTCTTATGTTTTATTTCTACCTATGACATGTAGAAGCCATAGCGCGGCCATGATTGTAGTATCAGAGGTAGTGTCGCTTTGTTATATCACTATAAGTGCTAATTGGATGGGGACGGCAGTACAGATGTTATCAGGTGTAGTAGTGGACAGTAGTGTCAGCAGGAGTGGTAGCGGAGCAGTTCAGGTAGTATATGATGTAGTGCTGGACAGTATTGTTATCAGAAAAGGTAGTTGGGGGTTGCAAAGGTAGAAGAAGTATCAACATTAATGATAGACATTATTGTCAGGTGATGGGCTAGTTTGGGCAGTTCAGGTAGTTTATTATATACCTATCAATGATACACCCTTTGCACTGCCTGTTTTTTTGGCCATCTGATACAATAAGCCATATCAAACTGACGTTTTCTGCAGCCGCATTACTATCCCTTAAAACGAGGCTATGTCTGAGTTCCAGATTCAGGTGCGTCATTTTTAACGTGCATCTTTGAAACGAAAACCAGAAAAATGGGACTAGTGACGTAATGCGCGTTAAAACGGGCGCGCCTTGATAGCTCATTCGGTAGCATTTGTCTCACGACTAGCTACATACCTCTGCCGCGCAGGCTCGAATCCGGGTCAATGCATAAGCACTGACAAGTATGAATGGTTGGCTTTTCCCTTAGGTATATAATAAACAAAAATAATAATAGCTTGATCTAGCGAACTGTATCACGTCTCGAGGATGAGCGCAAGAGTCTCAGTTGATCCGATGGTGTGAGCTCATCCATATTCTGAGAAATAAAAAAAGATTTAATTGGTTTAATCTCATATTCTAGATCATCGCTTTATCTTCATTTGGGCCCCTTTTGATAGGGATTGTTTCAGAATCACCCGTGGTGCCCTAACGACCTATTAAGGTTATAGGATAGAATAGAATAGATGATAATAAATTCAGAACGTTTGCCAGCAAGCAAAAACATATCACAACAGTACAAACTTGCTTCTTGCATATGTTTGTACGAAGGTACAGATCAGCCTGTGCATGCGCATCCGCGCAGTCAGGACAGCAGCGTTGTTCATAGCCTCGATAGTAGCCTACAATCATGAGAGTGAAGGATATCGAAACTTTTCAAAAGGTTCGTTATCCCTCATCTCAAATTTCAAGCCACCAGCTGCCTTATGAAGCTGGGCAGGCGGTCGGTGGTTGGGGCCCCTGGACACAGATTTTTCTTTTGTGTGAAAAGCTATTTGATTTGAAATCACATTTGATTGTGAAAACTAAATAAATAAACATCAATTGTTCTTGTTTTATTGATAAAATCTCATCCAAGAGTGAGAGAGAGAGAGAGTATGCAGTTGAGCCAACCGGGAAAAATGAAACAATCCTACGAGTAGATATGGCAAGAAGAATCTGAGCAAGCAGTATAGAATCATATCAGATCTTCAAAGGGAAGTATTCGAGCCGCAGCAGGAAAAAAAGCAAATTGATGTTGCGCTATATGACGACTTAGATCAGACTCGTCTAGTTTGATAAGAGTGTTCATTGCGCTCGATGGATCGATTTGATCTACACTTCCTTCATGCAGTCCCCGAAGAATTTAATCATACTGGGGTGATGACTAAGCAGATCTGAGTCTTCGCTCGGCGAAATATAAAATACGTTTGCGCACATAAATAGTTGTTTACATTTACAAATTGAGTGCAATATTCCTCTGCATGGACAAATATAGGAGTTAGCAGAATCAGTAAAATCATACTTACGATGACTTGGATCCTCACTGAGCTTATTTTGATAAAACTACCGACAACCGAAAACTTTTCACGTACAAACGAAAAATGGTATCAGTGAGAATTCTTAGGCACAGCTTAAAGGGCTCCATTCGCATCAAATTATGAAAATACTGTCTTTTTTTTAATCGTCTTCATAACTGCCGTTTACATTAGAAATCTTCATCAAAAGATGTAGAAATCCGTAACGTTAGCATTAGCATGAAGAATCACGAATTAACACATTGTAGATAGTGACATTACACAAAAACAGGATGTAGTGGACAGTAAACGGTGAAGATGCACAGCAGAATGTAGTTTCAACCAAATCGGCGATAAACCGATTTCCGGTTAAACTGACAATGTGGCGTGTTCTCGCTCGCTCTTGAAGTCATCATATTACGTGTCTGTATATGTATAATATGTTACTCCTCTTATGTCTGACTGACCGAGTATAATTAAGGATTTGTTAAATATGTTATGCTCACATTGTCTGGGCACGTGCAAGTTCAAGTGGTAGTAGAATAAAATATTTTTTCCTGATTTTAGGTTTCGTCGATAAGGTAAAATAAGTCTATTAATGTTACGCTCTATGCAGTCTCCTTTATACACTAAAAAAGAAAAGAAGAAATATATAAAGAAATAAAGAAGTACCCAACTGGACTCAAACCCACGCCGACTACAACAACTCCGCCTAGCCATTCAGAGACATCAGCTTAACCGATTGCGCCACTACGCTCCTCAAAAAAAGAAGTTTCATGGAACAATGTTAAGCTTGATTTCTCTGAATGACCCATCGGATAGGGCTGTTTTATTACGTTGTGCTAGCACAATCAGGTATAAACATGGAATATCTGGATCATATGATACCGAAGCTTGGATATATTATGTGATTAAATTTTAAGATTTGACAAACTTCAACAGATATTCCGGCCCAGGACCATTTTTACTGGTGTAGGTACATCCGAAAAAAGTGTATGGTTGAGAAATAAAGAAGTACGGATTCGAACCCACGCCGACTACGACAACTCCGCCTAGCCATTCAGAGACATCAGCTTAACCGACTGCGCCACTACGCTCCTCAAAAAAAGGAAGTTTCATGGAAAAACCCAAAGCTTTATTTCTCTGAATGACCCATCGGATAGGGCTGTTTTATTAAGTTGTGCTAACACAATCCGGTATATACATGGAATATCTGGATATTTCGATACCGAAGCTTGGAAATATTATATGATTAAATTTTAAGATTTGACAAACTTCAACAGATATTCCGGCCCAGGACCATTTTACTGGTACAGGTACATCCGAAAAAAGTGTACGGTTGATAAATAAAAAAAGTACCCAACTGGACTCGAACCCATCATTAGGGAGCAGTAATGATGCCGTGAAATTGTCTCACAACAGTTGGTAATGCCACACAAATGCCTGTTGTACTTGCAAGTGCGGCATTTGGTTGTTTGGATTAACTCTTCTATCTATCATGTTTCGCTTTTCTCTCTCCATCGGGGCGGTCCGAAATCGCCTGAAACACTGCCTCAAAGGACTGTTCAACCCCAGCATACCTCCGAGGGAAAATTTAACTGGATGCATATGAGGCGCCCTTCCGATTTGGCTTTAGACTGACAAGTGCCTGCTGTGCTTTCAGTAGGTACGGGACGCCTCTTTTGTCCCCCTTTTGGGATTTCGTCTTTAGACGTAGGTGTCACGAACATTGCCTAACCGATAAGATAGTGGAGAGCCTGCTGCGCTTGCAGTAGGTGCGGCATTGCTTTTTGAATATATTCCCATACACTGTTAAACTTCGTAGGGACAAATGCGCTTTGCTCTTTGGACGTAGGTGCCATGAACATTGCTTAACCGATAAGATAGTGGAGGGCCTGCTGCGCTTGCAGTAGGTGCGGGTTCCTTTTTTTGTTTCTATTCCAATATACTGTTAAACCTCGTAGGAACGGCTGCGCCGTCTCTGGGGACTATCAAATCCAGTACAACCAACAACTCATCGAACATTACTTCAGTTGTTATGCAGTTTCTCAAACTGCAACACAGTGAGACTTGACTCTTGTACATATCCGTGTTTTATACAATGATTTTTTGTAGCGTTGTGTTTACTATTGTGTATATGCAACACAATTGTATAACATCTAGCGCGGGCAGCCATTTTGTTTTCATAATTTGAACTGCATGGTTCCCGATAAGGGGAATATTTTGTTCTTATTTGCCTCTATGAGCTTATCTTTTTTATGTTAGATATTTTTCTCGAAATGTAAATATTTGTGATTATTGATTTTATTTTTTTATTGTTTGAAACCTCTGAAGAAGCCGAAAGGCGAAATCGCTTAGGTAAAAATTGACAATTGCACTGTTAATGATTATCTCTCCATTTATAATCAGTTTCAAATTATTTTAGCATCCCGAGCGGATCCAGTGCTACCGAAATATTGTGTTTGTAAGATGTAATTCCCTAAATCTTACCATACATATATATTTGGTGCACCTTCAGTTGGAATCTTCTTAGATTGTCTGAATACCTTGATGGCACATTTCCACTAAAAGGCCCTGTTCAGTTTTTGTCTTAATTTATTTATGAAAAACTTTTCTTTTACACGTCGTAATGTGTGGCTTTCAGTATACATCTTATAAAAGGGGAAAATAAAATATTTTGGTTTCTGTGTTTTTGCACAGTTATCTATATGTTCGCTTACTTTAAGTATTCTTGTTTTCGGTCCCCGAATTTGTTGGTTATGCACTGTAACTCGTTTTCTTAAAAAATTGCCTGTTTCCCTAATATATTCCGCAGCCTCTGCATTTCATAGCATAAATGACGTTTTTAACGTCACATGACGTGTTATCATGTACTTTAATATTGATGCCGCAATTAAATGTTAGTGATGAACCTTCTAACAAATGAATGCAGAGGCTGCAGTTTGGTCGATTACATTTTTTAACTTCATTGCACGAATTTGACGAAAAATTAGCTCTTGTTAATATGCGTTTAAGACTGTATGGTTGGTTTAAACTTTATTTTATTTGCATAAACACTAATACATTTATACACATTTCAAAACATAGCATTTTATGCAAATGGGATTCAGAAGAAAGTCAAACGACTTTTTTCAAATCTGTATCCCAATATTGCAATCAAAATGATACTTCTATAGCAAGTGATTTGAAATTATATACAATATAAAAAGTTGATAAAACATGAAGAATCTAGATTGTATGGTTGCCTTTTGCTTTTAATGAACTTAAATTTGGACAAAATATTCCGCATTTTTTCATCTTCTTGTAATATTGGTTTGTTTTCAATGATAACGTGATACATTTCCGGATCATTCGGATTGAACGTTGAAACATAAGGTATAATATTTTCCTCTGCTTTTTGCTGAACATTTCCAAGAAGGTCCTTATCTAAAGCCATTGCTTTCTCGAGACCATGGTTAATTATTTGCTCGGGGTATTTCTGTTTAAGCAAAAATGACTCTAGTTCTTGCATGCGGTGTTTAAGGACGTGTTCTTCTGATACTATTGTTCGTATCCGGCGTGCTAAGTTGTATGGTATATTAAACTTAGTGTGTCTTGAGTGGCAAGAATGAAATAGCAAGTATTGCCTACTGTCCGTATCTTTATAGAAGATATCGGTTTCTATGCGTCCATTCTTATTTTGGACTAGTACGTCAAGAAAGGGTTGTTTAATGCCACTAAATTGTATTGTATATGATATATCATTGTGCAGTTTATTTAGAATTTCATGTAATGTTCTTAATTCTTGGACGGATTTTGTCTATGGTACAAAACAATGATCAAGAAACCGCTTCCAATTTTTCTCGAAATAGTTTCCGAAGTCGGTACCAAAAGTGTTCTTGATTTCTGTATACAATTTTCCCTCAAGGTATCCGATCGTTAGGGTTGCGTAAATAGGCGCAAACTTGGTACCCATTGCTGTACCTTTGATTTGTTTATAATGGATGTCGTCAAAACAGAAGTTATTGTTTTCCAGGATTAATTTAATTCCGTCTAAAATGAAACTTTTCAAAAACCTACTTTTTAAGTTTCTGGATGTCTATCCAACCAATATTTTACGGCTTTCATTCCTAATTCATGTGGAATGTTCGAGTATAAAGCTTCAATATCAAATGTGGCCAACAGAGTATCTTCTGGTACTCTTTCTGGGAGATTGTTTAAAACATTGGTAGTGTCTCGCAGGTTACTTTTAACATGTTTTGTGTAGGACCTTAATAGGCTATCTAGTAAATTGCTGAGTCTGTTAGTTAGACATGACGAGCCAGTTACGATTGGGCGTAATTTCAAATCTGTAACACCTCTTGCTTCAACATATGAAGAATAAGCGCATTTACATTTGTCACTGATTGTTTTACTTTTATGTATTTTCGGTAGACCATAGAATAGACCTGTTTTTACTTCAAAATTTTCTAAATATTCTAATTCTTTTTTTGTCAAAAGGTTTTGATTATTTTTCAAATATCTGTTGTACTTTTGCAGGGTGTCCTTATGCAGATTTTTTCGTAATATTCCGCGTCATTGATAATAGTGTGAACCATTTCTCTGTAATGTTGTTTATCCATTATTACGGTAGCGCCACCTTTATCAGCTTCTTTGATAATAATTGTATCATCATTTTTCAAAGATTTCATTGCCTTTGATTCATACTTGGTTAAATTTGGTTTGTTATTGCTTAGTGGTTTTGTTTTTGGAAAATCTTCAACTTTTGAAATGAATTTATCTAAGGCTGCATTTCTTTCAGGGAGTGGTGTAAAATTGCCTTTGTTTCTTACCAGAGAAAAATCTGTATCTTCTGTGCCATCAAAGTATTCAGTCAGACTATTTTTTCTGTTAAATTCCTTCAAATCCTCATTCAATTGTACAATGTTACCTATGGGTGGGGTTGGTGTGAATTTCAATCCTTTATTTAACAAGGTTTTTTCCGTGTAACTCAATTCTTTGTTAGATAAATTTATTATTTTTATGTATTTAATGTCTGTATTTATAAGTGATTGACGGGCGGGCGTCCTCGACCCCGGATCCGACCCCGAGCCCGGCCTCAACCTAAAAAATACTGTTGTCGGTTTTCGAAGTCTAGCATCTCAATGTTAAAGTTTACTGGCCGTTCGTCGTCGCGCCGAGGTTCCGGCTGTGGTTGCGGTCCTCCACCTTCTTGTGCTGGTTCCATCTCGGTCTTGGTGGCCTCGGGTCCCTCTGTGGTAATATATAATCAAAAGAATGCCTTACAATAATTGTGGGCAAAAATACTCAAATTAGACTACATGAATTATGTTTATTGCTTGGATGTCTTTTAGGACCCAATTTGGGGCATGAAATGTGGTGAATGATACAAAATAGAACGAATGGATATATAGTAGTATATAGTAGTATATAGAGGTCTTAAGGTGTATGGATACACTGCCATTTTTTCAAAGGAGAAAAGTTTCGAGACATCCTGAATTCTTCCCTTGAGGACAAAACCCTTCAAAAAGGGGTCTGCTCTAAAGGAAAGAATTTGCTCCAACTGGACCAAATCTTTTTCTTTAAGACTTGACCCCCATTGAGAAGGGAGACAAAAATAAATTGGCAGAGCTGCTTTCCTTGAAAGTGTACCCAGTCACTTTAAATTAGTGGTAATTTGATATAAAATTCAAGGAACATGCTTTTGATGAGATTTATAAAGGACCTCTGAAAGCTTTCTCTAAATTTTATCGTAGACACTTTGAATTGGTTTCTAAATATAATACCGGGGTTAAGGCCACTTTTGCAACAAGGCCTATCGGAACCTGAATTTTATGGTGACTTAGTATATAAATTACGCAAAATCGTAGGGAAAACAGAATTTCCTGATCAATTTAAGAAAATTATCATACGATTTAAACGCATTTGCTATAAATGTAATGCGACAGTCTGCATGCTTAGTGGTTAACCCAATCACGGTTGACAACTTTGCTGGCCTCTTTAATTGCACGCCGGTGGGTCGGGGTTCAGACTCTATGATAGCCCTACATAAAGCTATTTATTAGTTGGTTGGGGCCGAATGTTTGTCTGTTTCTTGGCCCACCAGGGTTCAACTGGTGGTCTTCTTTTGCTCCAGTGCTCCAGTGGTGTTGCTGACGCCCCAGGGATCTCCAGATGTCTCAACACGTTTGGGCTGTCGAGTCCTCATCTTTGCTTCATCACGGTCTTTTCTTGATCTTAATTGTTGACCGTAATGACTCTCTGTTGAGTTAGGGGACCTCCATAAGAACCGAACTATCATCTAATCGTGTGCACCGCAGCGGAGGGTGAGGGTGAGGGTGAAGGTTTGGGCCCAGTAAAACCGGTTTAACCCCCTCCCCCCCCCCCCCCCCCAGAAGTTATTACTGACCGTCCCAAGGCGGTTCTTTCGTTGCGGTTGGATTTGTTTTATGTTCGGTGCTGTTTAATTTATTGTGTTCTCATTTTAACCCTTCTATAATAAAAATAGAAAATAGGTAAAAATAATTGTTAAATGTTTTTCGTATAATTTGCTTAGTCTGTTGTAACCCTTCTGTTGGTCTAAATTATTTAGTTCAATAAAGGTAGCTGAGTTGCCACCTATTTGGGAAAGAGCTGCTGACTCGGCTTATCACTTGTAATTTATTGTTTGTTGGGATGTCTTTGTCAATCTTTCCCTTTCATGTTGGGGATAGGGTTTGGGATCTGATTCAGTCAGTTCCTGAAGTGCAGTTACTCTTTAAATTTATAAAGGACCTCTGACAGAATCTATGAAACTTTGCCTATTTTTCAACACATTATTTTAGCTTCCTCGGGGAGTAAAGTTTGAAATATTTGGCATTAATATGTCAACATTATAGCATATATATATTGAGCCGGTCCCTGTGAAAACTGGATATAATGACATAGAAAAAAAACTAATTGACCTAGAAAAAAAACTAATTGCATAACTAAAAATACTAGCTTTTTTAAACATTAAATGAAAATTTAAGATGCTTATTATTATTCATTACTAAGATATAGACTTAAGAAGCAAACAGTTTGTGCAGTTTCGTTATATGACGTTATTACGTCATGCAAGTATGTTTTGATGTCAACGTCATTACAAATGTATGAACGAGTTATCGGACCTGGTGCTTGTGACAGGAAATAACTCGGACAACAAACGTGTTTGGTCATTTTCAATGTGTATTTCATAGCACACACGTGACAATTCGCATCGTTTAACATTCTTTCTCAAATAATAGTTCTTTGTGATGGTATACCACATGTTTTCAAGGCTTTGGAGTTACTGTGGAATAAGCGTTGTCATGGCAACATATGGCATATTTATAACTGGATTATGTCTGAATTCATAGGCTTTCTGTTATATCTCAACGCCTACGGTATTTTCATAGAAATAAAGAGAGGTCCGAAAATCATTAATTTTTGGTGTTTTTTATCATCCATGCACAACGTAATTATTACGTACTGTCATTTAACTGGAGATCCAAAGGAAAGAATCCACAAAAGAGACGGAAATTAAAAAAAGAAACTTGGAGACACCACAGCAAGTCACATTTTGTTTTATTTCCCAAGAGTTTCAGTAGTGAAACATTATCAAGAAGTTTGGAAACGATATGGCGAAGTTGTCAAGGGTAACAACGTAACGCCATAACAAGTATTAATTTCTGGCACATTTTGCGTAGAGTTCCGGCCTAAGTGTTCTTATGTAAAACGACTCCTGTTGTTTTCTACTTACAACTCTATCTGTTTGCATGGTAAAGAAAGGAAATATATAATACTTTGGAATCTTTGCCTAATCACAATTATCTGTGTGTGCTAACTTGCTGCATCATTATGGTAATGTCTTTTATTTGTTGATTATGAAGTCACTTTTGTCGCAGGTCCCCGTTTTCGCCTATGTATTCTGTACCATACCCCGGAAATATTAGTTACCGTTTTCAGAATATGTATTTGAATTTTTATTCCTCAGTTTCAATTAAAGGTATATAGAGTCTGCAATTTGACCTTTTGCAACGAGCTACTTTGACTATCCTAAATTTATGTCAATTTAGCTCTTGTCAGTATATTCTTTTTAAATTTTGCAGTTGACGTTTGTTTTTTTTATTATCTTATAGGATTCCAAAACTTCTTTTATATGGTCATGTCTCGTTAGAACCTGTAAATCGTTCCGAAGATCGCATAGAATCTCTGTATGTTTGGGATTGTGTGTGCTGACGTGAAAAATTAAATCTTTCTCGTATTTCCTTTTAACTCTTCGAACAGTTTTTAAATCTAAGTTTTTGCCTTTTTAATGCCAGCAGTAATCATTGTTTCTGGGTACTTTCGTCTGGTCCTTTTGTACTTCTAACATCAGAACACGTAGGCCGGAACTCAACGCAGAAGGTCCCGGAAATTAATACTTGCTATGACGTTACGTTGTAACCATTGACAACGTCGCTATATTGTTTCCAAACCTCATGATGATGTTTTACTGCTGGAAGCTCTGTCTCTCTCTTTACTCAGTCACAACCCTATTTTGCTATAGAAAC
The DNA here is from genome assembly GCA_963989385.1 of Ctena decussata. Lineage (NCBI taxonomy): Eukaryota > Metazoa > Mollusca > Bivalvia > Lucinida > Lucinidae > Ctena > Ctena decussata. The sequence continues at coordinate 24,966,382 of OZ022502.1, forward strand.
AATATAAGTCAACGAACTGGTAAAAATGACAGTATGTTTGTTGAGGCTCATTTATAGCACATTTTTGCCATTCTCAGAATTTTAGTTGCTCTGGCAATCAAGCCAGTCAATGTAGAAATAGGGGGCAGAAAACCAATGTGTTTCTACATGTCGCCATAAGGAACATTTCCATAGAAAATCAGTTAGTAAGGCAACAATGCGCAAGAAGTAATAGGCATTTTTTTCTATTTTCCCATTGAAAACTAATGCAACTTTAAATTGCCATAGCATTCAAAGCACTAGAGCATTTTGCGTAAAACTCAACAGTTATTGTTCCGCTAACCTAAACATGCTTTAAATGAAGTTAGGTTACAAAGAGAATTATAATTTCAGAGTAGATGTCGTTTAAATATGTTAACGACGGCCGGCCGGACCATGCCTTTGCCTCAGGCGAGCCAACAATTAAAGGTACATGGTAATGAAAATTCATTATTAAACACGCATATATACACATATACACAGAAAATCAGTTGCAAGCCTAAGTAGCCGTATTTGGAAAAGTAATCAATCAACTGGTAAAAATTAAAAATATGTTTAAAGAGGAATATTTGAAGAGGATTTATACAAAGTTTCAACTTTCTCAGCTCTATACCTACTGAGGACTTGAATATTTTAATATTTTCCCATTCTCAGCATTTCAGTTGCTATGACAGACAAGCCAATCTATCAGGTGGCAAGAAAACCATTTGTTTGATACATGCTAAAAGGAATATTTCCATAAAAGATTTCAAATTCTTTAAACGAAATTTTGCAGCTTTATACCAATTGAGGAGTTGAATTTTTGCGATTCTCAGCATTTCAGTTGATATAGCAATCAAGCGAATCCAACAGTTAGCCCACGAAAACAATGCCTTTGATACATGACTTCTCAAGGAACATTTCCATAAAAGATTCGTCAATAAAGCAGTAATGCTATAAAAAAGAAATAGACAAAGTTTCTTTTTCCCATTGAAAATCAGTGCAACTTTAAACACTTATTGGTCCTCTAATCTTTAGATTTTTCTTTCAGCAAAAAAAAAAAAAACGCGAGAAAAAATACCTTATATTTGCATGCCAAGTGTCGTTTGAAAATGTTAACAACGAACGGCCGCATAGACGGACGCCGGACCAAACCCCATGGAGACTTTGCCTCATGCGATCCAACAATAAATGAAACATTGTTATGAAAATAAATATTATTTACACATATGCACTGTACATAGGTATATATACAGAAAATAAATTTCAACTTTAAGTTGCCATAGCAGCAAAGGTAATCGACCTACTGGTAAAAATAAACAGCATGTTTATAGAGGCTCATTCAAAGAACATTTATTCAAAGTTTTAGCGTTTTGCAGTCCTGTGCCTACTGAGGAGATAATTTCCTTTCTAAAGGACCTGGTATGATAAGACCCATATTTGGCCCCCAGAAAACTCATTTTTCAAAAGTCTTATTTCCATAATAAAAATGTATTCATATGAAAGTTCAAACATTGAATGTAACAGCAAACACAAAATTAACCAGTTCTTGCACAAAATATTTGTGATATTTGTAATGAACATACCCATACCCCCAGCGGATTTTGACGAAACTGACGAATTTGGTAGCCTTTGTGGCTTTCAAAATATATGAGCCCGGCCTCCAGCACATTTAATATTTTGTATACAGATAAAATTTTAATATATTTACATGCCATGAAAATATTAAATGTGCTGGAGACCGGGCTCAATGTTTATTTCTAACTTTTTGTTACCAAACTGGCAGCGTTTGGAACATTTTCCCAGCGTTCTCAACATAAAAAACGCCCATATCTCCGCTCATATACAAAATAAACATATGTTGTGGGCATTCATTTTCTTAGTTAGAACACAAGGAATAATCTGGTATATATTTCATTTTGATCTGTTGGAATTTTTTGGTTAGCGTCTCTGGACTTGCAAACTTGAGTGGGTGGGGTACCTGGAGAGGCCTTGTGCAGTGTACAGGTAATTAGCAGTGCAATCTTACATATAAGCAGTTCATCAAAAGCCTGTTGTTAAGAGCTTTCAAAAGTTATTGTAAATGACTTATTTCTTGAAAGGAATATGTATTAAACTCAAATTTTCTTGCAATTTTCCTTCATTTTATTGAAACAACGTAGGCATGTCAGAAATTATGTTATTCTGAGAATTAACAAACACGAAACATATTATTTTTGCTTGTTCCCATACGCACAAATAATAAGCAATAGAAACCATGCATTTTTAAGAGAATTTGAATGGGGGCCAAAAACGGCCCTTATCATACCAGGTCCTTTCTGGCTATTTATTCTTTGCATCTCCTTTGCTATGCAATCAAGCCACTCAGACAGGTGGCGTTACAAGCGTGTGCTGGATACATGCATTAAGGCACATTTATATTAAGTATTTTAAATTCTTCAAATGAAATTTGGTTACATAAAACCATATATTTTCAGAGGAGATGCCGTTGAATAATGTTTACGTTGGCAACAATGCGTTAGAAGTCATAGGCATTTTTCTATTTTCCCATTGAAAACCAATGCAACTTTAAATTGCCATAGCTTCCAAAGGACAAGAGCAGTTTGCGTAAATCGCAAAACTTATAAAACCTCCACTTTTATCTTGCTTTAAATGAAATTAGGTTACAGCCGTATAGTTTCAGAGTAGATGGCGTTTAAATATGTTAACGATGGCCGGCCGGATCATGCCTTTGCCTTTAGGCGAGCCAACAATTAAAGGTATATGGTAATGAAAATACATGCATATATACACATATATACAGAAAATTAGTAGTAGCCTCAAGTTGCCGTATTAGGAAGTAATCAATCAACTGGTAAAAATAAACGATATGTTTATAGCGACATACTTGAAGAGGATTTATACAAAGTTTCAACTTTCTCAGCTCTATACCTACTGAGGACTTGAATATTATAATATTTTCCCATTCTCAGTATTTCAGTTGCTATGATAGTCAAGCCAATCTATCAGGTGGATGGGAAACAATTTGTTTGATACATGCCTTAAGGCATATTTCCATAAACGATTTCAAATTCTTTAAACGAAATTTCCCAGCTTTATACCAATTAAGGAGTTCCTTTTTTTTTAAATTATTTTGCGATTCTCAGCATTTCAGTTGTATAGCAATCAAGCGAATCCAACAGTTAGCACACGAAAACAATGCCTTTGATAATGCCTTTTCAAGGAACATTTCCATAAATGCTATAAAAAAGTAATAGGCAACTATTCTTTTTTTCCCCATAGAAAATCAGTGCAACTATAAACATTAACACGATTTGGCTATAGACTGACAAGTGCCTGCTGTGTTTTCAATTTGTACGGGACGCCTCTTTTGTCCCCTTTTTGGATTTCGTCTTTAGACGTAGGTGCCACGAACATTGCCTAACCGAATAGATAGTGGAGAGCCTGCTGCGCTTGCAGAAGGTGCGGCATTGCTTTTTGTTTCTATTCCCACACACTGTTAAACTTCGTAAGGACAAATGCGCTTTGTTCTTTGGACGTAGGTGCCATGAACATTGCATAACCGATAAGATAGTGGAGGGCCTGTTGCGCTTGCAGTAGGTGCGGGTTCCTTTTTTGTTTCTATTCCTATATACTGTTAAACTTCGTAGGAACGTATGCGCCGTCTCTGAGGACTATAGAATGTAACAATACAACCAACAATCCAGCAAACATTACTTCAGTTGGTATGCAGTTTCACGGTGAGACTTGACTCTTGTACATATCCGTGTTTTATACAATGATTTTTGTAGCGTTGTGTTTACTATTGTGTATGTGCAACACAATGGTATAACATCTAGCGTGGGCAGCCATTTTGTTTTCATGATTTGTACTGCATGGTCGCCGATAAGGGGAATATTTTTTTGCTTTTATGGGCTTATCTTTTGTATGTTTAGACATTTTTCTCAAAATGTAAATATTAGTGATTATTGATTCTCTTTTTTTATTGTTTGAAACCTCTGAAGAAGCCGAAAGGCGAAAGCGCTCAGGTAAATATTGAGAATTGCACTGTTAATGATTATCTCTCCATTTACATAATATATATCGAAAAAAAAACTTTGGCACGACACCCAAAGACGATGGGTCGTTAGTTCGAAACAAAAGTAATTTTACACCAGAATCAAATAGGGACCAACATTTATATAACTTTATAAAAGTTATATCAGAACATCCTCTCATTCCTAAACCAACAGACAAAATAAAGTAAAATATAAGTAAACAAGAACGTAATTCTTTGGAAAACCTGAAAAATGACCTAACTATAATAATAAAAGAGGCAGATAAGGGAGGTGCAACTGTTATTATGAATGCAACATTTTATGTACAACAAATAACAAGCATATTAGAAAACAATGACTTTTACATGAAACTTCCTAGGAATCCTTATAAAACTATACGGAAACAATATACAGAACTGATAAAAGATCACACAAATGAATTAACGAAAAAAAGAACACGATTATTTGACAAAATTTGACAGAAAGGAAAGCAATTTTATGGTTTATCAAAGGTACATAAATCAGATGGAATTAAAAAGGCTTGCTCAGAATCAAACTAACGCAGCATAAAAATAAATGCTCCGAATGACTGAACATTTTGGCCTATCATGGCAGGACCGACAAATGAGACTCATAGGTTAAGCAACTTTTTAGATATCCTACTCAAACCTTTATATAAATTATGTCAAGAGCTACATAAAAGACAGTATTGACTTTCTTAACAATTTACCAAAAGAGGTTCCAAGAAACAGTTTTTTAGTTTCTTTTGACGTAGAAAATCTCTATACAAATATACCCCATGATTTTGGTCTGGAAGCCATAAAAAGCTGGTTAGAAAAATACCCAAATGAAGTTCAGGGAAGAATAAGCCCCACATTCATTTTAAACGGATTAGGTTTCATTCTAAAAAACAACACTTTTCAATTCAATGATAGTTACTATGAAAAACTGAAGGGCAGAGCAATGGGGACCAAGTGTGCCCCGACCTATGCAACTTTAGTATTGGGCTACATGGAAGAAATGTTATATAAAAAGATAGAAGAAAATTTCGATTAAGACTTCAAACAGTACTTCGAAAAATAAACTGGAAAAGATTCCTTGATGATTGCTTTATCATCTTTATCAAGGAAGAAAATGAATTTCATTTATCACAATTGATATTAAACAATTTACATATATCATTCAAATTCACAGTAGAGTACAATATGGCTAGCTTACCATTCCTTGACCTGATGGTTATAGACAGAGACGGGAAGATAGAAACAGATTTATTTTACAAAATGACAGATAGCAAACAATATCTTTTATTCAATTCATGTCAACACACAAGAAAAAATATTCCTTACAATCTGACCCGAAGAATCAAAACAATAATAAGTGATGATCAACAAATGTTAAAAAGGATTGAAGAACTAAAAACATTTCTCAAACGGCGAAAATATCCATTACTCCTGATAGAGGATGGAATAAAGAAAAGCCCTTGCAAATCTCAGACCGATCTAAGAACGTATCGATCAAACTTAGATGAAAAAGTCATTCCTTATGTTTCGACCCATTTATTTATTCAACATTTCATGACAACATATACATACAGTATATGCATGTGCCAATGGATTGGACGTAGGCATTGCCTATATTTGTCCTCTCCAGTTGGTGACGCAACACAGATACATATGAGCCAGTCTCTGTGAAAACCGGGCTTAATGACATCAAAATAGAAAATTAACTAACTGCATCACTTAAAAGTAGTAGCTTTTCTGAACATTTCCTGAAAATTTGAATTGGTTAACATTATTTATTACTGAGATATAGACTTTAGGAGCAGACGGGAAATGCAAATTCTTTATATGACGTTATTAACGTCATGCAAGTATGTTTTGACGTCAACGTCATTACGTTGGTTTGAACGCGCTTTCTGTGCTTGTTACACAAACGAACTCGGACAAAAAGTGTGTTTGCTCATTTTCAATGTGTATATCATAGCACACACATGACAATTTACATGATTTAACATTCTTTCTCAAACGATAGGTCTTTGTGTTGGTATACCATCTGTTTTCAAGGCTTTGGGGTAACCTCGGAATAAGCGTTGTCATGGCAACATGTGTCATATTTATGACTGGATTTTGTCTGAATTCATAGGCTTACTGTTTTATCTCAAATCCTAAGGTAAATTCATGGAAAGAAATAGAGGTTCGAAAATTCATTATTTTTGGCGTTTTTCATCCGGTCACAACGTAATTATTACGTAATGTCATTAAGCCCGGTTTTCACAGAGAACGGCTCATATATATATATTATATATATATATATATATATATATATATATATATATATATATATATATATATATATATATATATATATATACACTATGACATAAATACCAATGCTAGTAATAGATGCAGAAATGTAACGATAAAACATGAATATGAATATTTTCAAACAAGTGACAATTTTTGACAGTATAGTAATCAGAAATGTTTACAAATTATAAATGCATAAAACTCCTGCTTACTGCTATAGTATAATGACTACTTATTTCATTATGGAATATGTAATTAAGGTTGGCAGCATGAGTTTATTCCCATTTTAGTCAATTGTTGATAATACATGTATAGGCATAAGATAACATAAGACATAAGATGACGACAATAAAAGTAATTATGATAATAATAATATACTACTAATAATGATGATGATAAATAATAATAATAATAATAATAATAAAGATTCTAGTAATATAAGAAACACAGAACCATTTAACGGTGTAACGGTAGTTGGATCACAACTTAGACCAATCAACAATTTTGAATACTTCCGTTTCTACAGAGACAGTTTTACAGTTACATTTACTGTTAGGGTTTGAAGACCAATATTAATTCATTAAATAACGGTATTGTGGTTACACACTTTGTCTTTTATTGCACTTAACTGTCGATAGAGGCGCTGAGCCCTATATATTATTGGTAAGTTGTGAAAGTAAGTATTGAAAGCAAATTATTAAGGCAGAGCAGCTAAGTACTCACCGAAACGTCCAGAAATGGCCCGTATCTTAAGATAACCATCACTATATGAAATGGAATGTAACAAGTACACAGAGATGTGATAGCCATTTTCAGACCAATAACCCATTAGAAACATGTGCAATAAGTGTAGACCCAGATCAGACGCTGCAATACGCAGCATCCAATCAGGGTCTACACTGCATGCTTAACTCAACAAGTTACCTTTAATATGCTTAGTTCAATTAAAAAAATGAAAACGTTCCTGACCACCCTCAGAGGAATAAATGGACCCATCCAGTTGATAGTATCATCTGGAATCAGTCCATCTACATTTCTGGGGCAGATAAAACTGTTATTTATGGCATTTATCAGTTCTCCAGCTAAAGGTACAACTAGCCAAAGGATCAACGTTATAGGTATTAGAAGTGGGAAAGTATCTGACCAGTCGCTATGACCCCGATCAAGCAATATCCCACAGCCCATAAGCTAATATGTATTTTTATGTAAGCATGTTCAAGGAATCAGGTCGATCCTTCAGCAGTATAAACATGTTTTCCTCTACCCAACATTTCTAAGAAAGGTGCTCACATATGGGAGGGCTTTGAGAGGAGTTCAAGCTAAAGAAATATACAAATGAAAAATTGAGCGACATATGCCGTATCCCCTCAATAGAGATGACTCCAAAGGAGGATCCACAACAAGTGTTTTAATAGGAAAGACACACCCAAAGCCATCCCAAGTATGGAGCACTGTTTATTCTCAATATTCGCATGCTGGTGTGAAAATTGGGCAGAGGTCACAGAGGTCTACCAATTGCAACATCATTCAATTCTGTCTGTAGGTTTTAGGCGCTCAGCTGCATTGCCATAATAGTTATATATGATATAACAATATCCATTAGTGATTGTGAGCCACTCTGTAATAGAGTCACACAAGCATGTTATAATGCAACACAAGCAGTAATGGGATTGCAAAAAATCATGTCCCTGCTACAATATATATATACTTTCTAGCAAGAGTTACCAATGGTTGACATGGCACTTACAATAACATAATCTTATCGCATATTATTTCTTCTGTTAACTTAAGAACAAACATACAGTAATTACTGAGTACAGCAGAGCCTCAATGGCCATACAAGCCTGGGACTATGATAACCAGCTCCAGCCATGGCAGCTCCAGTGACCCGGTGCTAGATGCTGCGCAAACTGACCCCAGGGACCCAAAGGAAATTTCTAACCAGGCACGGTGAGCAGGCCATTGATGTTCGACTGTACAAAGCTCTACCCATAAATTTGCATGCTTAATTCTTTTAACTAAGTTAAGGCATAATTGAACGTTGGCTCTGTAATAATAATAACTATATACAGAGTAGCTAGCTGAGACTAAAACCTTTTGATATTAGGGTGAATATATTTCATTTGATGATTTGAATTAATGGTATAGTAACCCATTGATGAATTTGTTTTATTCCTAAACATTTATGATAATGCAAATTCATTTTAAGCTTATGTGAGATCAGATGTTATTAAAACGAGATGTTGCTTCAATGAAGATGAATACATAATTGAGAATGGTGCAATTGTCTTCAAATGAAAGGTTTGCATTTCCTTTTAGTAAATCTTCTGTACTCAGTTTGACCGTCTTATATATTGTAGGATATGTTTGAAGAGCATCAATAAATTCCTGTCTTTGCTTTTTATATTCAGGGCATTCCAGGAAAAAGTGATGCGTTGATTCATTAGTAGCGCCGCAGGTGCAAACAGGAGAGCTGGAAAGATGATCATGATACAGATCAAGGTTTAGTTGACTTTTGGAATTTCTAAGTTGACATACTATTATATTATCTTTACGTTTCCCATATGAATAGTATTTTGGTGGCTGTGGTAATTTTTGTTTTAGTATTTTTTTAAATGAGTATAGTGATGTTGCATTATTAAGTACTGGGTCAATATTGTTCCATGCATCTATTGTTGAGGGAAAGTAGCTGTTTTTAAAAGAAGTTGTTCTAGCGGTTGGATATCTTAAGTTTTGATTCCTTAAAGAATAATTAGTTTGATGTGTGTTATATTCATCTAAGATATCGTTTATGTACTGAGGTGTCTCATAATTGAGTATCTTATAGAAGTGTATTAATTCACTGTTTTTCCTTCTCACAGATAAGGGGCACCAACCAAGCTCTTCATAAAGAACAGAATGAGATGTTCCTCTACGAAGGCCGACGATTATCCTTGCAGCGTCTAGTTGTATACTTTCTAAAAGGTCTGATTGAAGTTTGTTACAGCCATCCCAAATTATGTTTCCATATTCTAGTATTGGTTTAATGAAAGATAAGTAGAATCTTGTAAGAGATTTTCTGTCTAAATCATACTTTAACATGCGGAGTAAGTTTAACCGTTAAGCTGCTTTATCATAGATGTTATTTATATGCTCCCCCCAAGTTGCATCCGATGAAAATATAATCCCTAGATGGCAATGACTTTTTTCATCTTTAATAGTTTGATTATCAAATAGTATGTCAGTAGTTACATTTGTTCTTTTACGTGTAAAGGTCATTGACTTTGTTTTGGATGGATTAATAATAATACACCAATCATTAGCCCATCTGGCAATATTATGAAGGTCTTCTGTAAGAATATTCAGGGAGTCATTGTTATCTATAACAGTAAATAGGGATGTGTCATCAGCAAAAATTCTTACATTAGTTTCAATGTTATCAACTATGTCATTAACATAGAGTAAAAATAGGTATGGACAAGTACTGAGCCTTGAGTGACACCTGCCAATGTGTCTTTCCAGGTTGAGTAAAAACCATCTTGAATACTCTTTGCTTTCTGTCTGAGAGGTAGCTTGTAAACCAGTTAAGTATATTTCCTCCCACCCCATATTTTGTAAGCTTAAAAAGAAGACCTGTTTGCCATACCTTACCAAAGGCCTTACTTACGTCGCAGAAAATAAACTTTATGCCTTTCCCTTGTCCAAATTTTCAATTATAATATGATAAATTTCAAGTAGCTGATTTACTGTTGAATCATGGGGAGGAAAGCCTGATTGATATTTAGTTAAAATTTCATATTCTTGTAAGTAGTTGAAGAGGTATTTAAATATTATTTTTTCAAGTATTTTACCCAGGCAGCTGGTAATAGATATTGGTCTGTAGTTTGATGGATTATATTCATCCCCTTTGCCCTTAAATATAGCAGATATGTTACTCATTTTCCACTGACAAGGAACTTGACCTAATTCAATGGATCTGTTATAGATTAAGGATAATGGTTTGATAAGAAATATTCCGGTTAGTTTAATTAATCGAGGCATTATTTCGTCCGGTCCACCAGGTTTATTTGCAATTAAAAAATGAATTTGATCCAACACATCTTGCTCAGATATTGTTATATTATCGAGACTAAAATCAGGTATTGTTTGGTGTGGTAGTTGTGGCTCATTTTCTGTTGTAGATATTTCTGAAAAGTGTTTGTTTAAAATTTCTGCCTTATCAAAGGGATGTACATGTGTGTAACCATTGCTTACCAGTGGCGGAGATGGGTCATTTTTATTTTTCATCTTGGTTATATATTTTGCTATTTTGTACCACTTGTTAGGTTGCAAGTTTTCATCAGCAAGTTGATCTTGAAGGTTTTGAAAGTATGTCTTTTTTGCTTTGCGAATCACATCTACAACTTCGTTTCTTTTTGTTCTGTAGTTGTGCCAGTGGATTTCGGTATTCTTTTTTTTAGCTTTGGAATGCAAACGATTTCTTTGTCTCATAAGTCTACGAATATCATAAGTCATCCAAGGTTTGTCATTAGGGCGGACAGTAAATGTTACTTTTGATATACAGTCATTGCAGATATTTAATAAAGTTTTTGTAAACGTTTCATTTATAATGTTCATATTTTCAAGGGTATTTATGAATGACCAATCTGTAGCTTCTATTTTATGTTTAATGGATTCCAAGTCAGCCTGATCATATTTCCATAATGTCTTTTTATAGGATAAGGTTTTGTATGTTTTAAAAGTCACTTCAGCCATTACAGTACAGTGATCACTGTGAAAGGGGGCCAGGCCTTCATATGTATTGATTATAGATTTGTGGATAGTGAGTATTAGGTCTAAGCAAGTTTCTGATGTGGGAGTTATTCTTGTTGGTTCTGTTATAAGGTTGGTAAGATTAAATTTAGACATTATTTGCTGTAGGTGGGTATTGCCTACTTTGAACATATCATGATTAAAGTCACATAGGATGATAACGTCACAATTCTCGTCAGAAACCAACTCTATATTACTTTCAAAAGAGTCCCAGTACTCAGAACTACTGTTTGGAGGACGGTAATATAAACCTATCAAGAATTTTTTATTTAGAGACCTAATTTCTAGCCATGTTTTCACAAAACTGGTCCTCAAGATCTTGTCTCCGGATGCTGTGAATATTATTTTTTACATAAATCATGAGCCCTCCCCCATTATTGGTATCTCTGTCTTTTCGATATGGTTCTATAAAGCTATCAATTTCTAACTTGCAAGTTTCATAATCTTGGTTTAGTTTTGTTTCAGCAATGCATATTATGTCGTAGTCTGAAAGTTCAGTGGCTACAGAATCTATTTTATGCCTAATTCCATTTATATTAGTATGCGCTACTTTTATGCCTGTAATACCATTACTGCCGTTCATTTATTTTTACATATCATCTTACATTAATGCTCTTTTCCAGTTTTCTGTAGACAAGTGTTACAGTACAGACATCGTTTTTCTTTGCAACGAAAACCCTTGCAAAACGCCAGCAAAACACCCGTCAAACCATGCGTTTGATTGTCGTTTTAAACGCCGTTTCTGAATCAACCAATCAAATAAGCGTTTCTTCAAACGAAAAACGCTCAGGAACGTTCTAAAATATCAAAAACGCTTTGACATTTTTAAACCAATGAAATCGTCGTTTGGCGGAAACGCTGTCATGGTTACCATCACAGACAAAGCGTTTGTGACCGTTTGTGGAGATGGCCAATGAAAACGATTCATTTTCGGAAACGCTGTTGTAAGCGTTTTGAAAAATTAATCGAACATGCCCCAAGTATTCGTCCCGTACTGTCTAAATAAAAATAAATAAATAAAATCACTTAATTAAATAAATAAATAAATAAATAAATAAAAATAAATAAAATGAAACCACCTATTTATTGATTTTATCGCCCCTATATCTTTCGGTTGCAAGTAAGCGCCGTAGCGTACTGAGATACCGAATCAAATGGAACTTTTAAAGTTAAGTGATTAATTTGTGGGGAAAATAAGCTACTGTAACATACTTTTGGCATGGGAATGGTGAGTGTGTAGTATATTTTAGCTTTTTTCAAATATATTGCCCGTCAGATTAAAGAGAATTGGATGTTGTTTATATTTTTGTAAACCCAAGGAATGCTTTGAAATTTCCGCCAATCAGATAGTCGTTTGTGCAAACGTTTTGTAGAGACAGCCAATGAAAATGTGACTTTTGAAAAGCTGCTGTAAGCACAGTGGTAATATAACTCGAGGGGGAGGGGGGAGGAGGGGCCTTTGAGCAATGTGATTTAATTTCCATTTTCGCCCCACTCAGTATTAATGCAATACTGAATTAACTAAAAAAAATACCGCGAACATTGTACAATCGGATGACCGTATACGGTATCCAGTATTATACCGGAGGCAGAGAGAGGGGAGTGGGTCTAAAAGCGCCATCGGTAGCTTAGTAGCATGAGTTGTCTCACGACAAGCTATAGATCTACCTCTGCCGCACATGTTCAAATCAGTGGGAACCGAAATCAGTTATGTGTGCATTAAATTAGCGCTGGCGCGTATTCGTTCCCTTTCATGTGTTCACAGAGTATTTACCGGCCTTTATATGCAGCTTAGAACTACTTAAAAATCAGAATTGTTTACAGGTGATAATCCAAAGGAAATCATTCATCAGGACCTGTGATCGGGGAAACTAGTGGCTAGCCCTTATAAGAGACCCTCCTCACACACACTTTCTTCCACCATAGAACAGTCTTCTAATGATCGAATTTCATTTTCTTTAATCCAGACAGCCTATGGCTACTTGAGCATGGGATTTTATTATAAGTTTCATGATTTTATCAGATTAACAGCTCTCATAATTTATAATCTCTAGAACACCAACTTTTTCTTGTTAGGGGTGAGTGCAACAGTCTTCGGTATTTAGGTTTCCTGCGCCAACTTCGTAATCGAGTGACCCCTGGCCTAAAATTCACGTGAATTCTGATTTTAATGAAAATCGTATTGAATGAATGTGTAAATGGTGCATGGGACTGAGGAACATAAACTAAATAGAAAGTGCATCATTTTGAACTAATTTATTTGAGTCAAATTTCATAGATATTGTCACATTATTTCAATACAGGCGATCTGTGGATGCTCACCAGTTGTCGCTTAGGGACTAGATGTCGAACTAGAGAACTTGGCGCTGGTCCCGGCTTCTATTCCTTCCCTTGCCTTCATCACTACATCAGTTTGAGTTGGAGTGCAAAACCAGATGATGACAGTTAAATATACAGGGGCCTCTTTTTGTAACGGCTCAAGAAATTTGTTCCTTGTCTACTAAGGAAACTCAGTGATCTCCCCAGAAATTTCAGAAGGCATGTCGCTTTGAGCACAAAATAAGATTTTGACCTGTTGATCAATTTTTAAAATCCTTAATACAGCAATGTTTTGTCAAAATTAGCCTAAGTTTACATTAAAAATAACTTATTGATGATCCTTAATGTATTTAAAACAACTGTAATGGCTAAGAACTGAAAATAATAGCACTTAAATAAATTTTCACTGGAAATTAAGGCATGTTGCAAAGGTAATTTGAAGAGGAAGGCATGTTGCAAGCGACATGCCTTAATGGTCTGGGGAGATCCCTGGAAACTCGAGTGACATGTAATCTGCATGGTTCACATAGCATACCGTGGCTGGTAGTACTATGAGGGATCAGGGTACAGCTTAATGGCCTTGGTACCGATTAACAACACCCTTGTGGGTAAGAGGTCAGAGCGCCATTATTCGCGAACTAACCAAACAGCTCAGATGTTACATTATACCGGGTCGGAAAACAACAGACCTGAATAAAAGGTGGAATCACTGGCGCTTGAACAACAAATGTTGTGAAAATACTCCTATGTATTCTCATATCGACGTTACCCCGAACCTCAGCGGAACGAATCTATAGCCGCAGTAACGGGGCGCCGAGGGTCCGTCCATCCCGAAATTCAAGCTATAATCTGGATTATTATATATGGCCGACAACTTTGATCATTAATGGTGTAAAAGTTACGCATGAAAGTTTTGATATTTCTGTCTTGTGCATGGGTATAGTTTGTGTCAAAAACAGAATTTGAACATTGTTATATACATTTTTATCAGTTCTTACAGCTCTGAGTACCTTTAAACAAAACTTATTTGTTTATGAAAGAAGATAAATAGATACACTGAAATAGAAATTTCAAGGGAGGCAAATCTGTATGAAATCTCAGGTATACCCTTTTGCAAAAGCTAGATTCTGTGCCAGACAGATACCAAACTAATGTTACAAATAACAGTAATATAATAATAAATGAATAATTATAATAATTAAAGAAAGGAGTTTTTTTTTGTGTGTGTGTGGGGGGGGGGGGCTGGGGGAGTAATACTCAGAAGTAAACTAAACAAAATATACTATAGTTCATGTTCTGTGTTGAAATAAAAAAAATAAAGTAAAGGACGTGAAACAACGCAGCAAAGTTGCCGTCAAAAAGTCTCCCTGATGGAGAACTCAATCTCCCTGAAATGAAATCCAAATCTCCCTCATGGTCACCGGGAGTTCATCACATGTATGATATACCCTATGGTCAGGATCGCTGCAAATGCTTGGCAGTTTTTGAATGATTCATATCACAATTAATATTCAACACCAAAATTTAACACTCAGCCGTTTGTTAAGACTGATGCTCTTACCTGCTTACGTGTCTCTGCATCCAATAATTACGAGTAAACGGCGCTGGTTAGAAGAAAATACAATCTTTTATCGGCAATTCATTTTTTCCTGAAATCAATCGGGTAGCCATATGGCTGTCTGGTACCCCGTCTTATTTGCGAGTTCTTTTGGGGTTAAAGACACATTTTTGATTGCATAATACCCTAATGACCGTTTATTGAAACATGCTGCTCAGAGATAAAATATCCCAGAAGACTTTTCACTGAAGTACAGGTAGGGGGCCAGATAAAGGGAAATCAATTGTCAAGGGAAAAGACAGAATATAGTTATAAACAGATGATAATTTGATCAGACTGTTTTTGAAGACCCGCATAGAGATGTGTTGAACAGTGCTGCCATAATCTGCTCAAAACCTGTTTTTATGCCAAGGGCTACTAAAATATGCCATGCAAATATAGGTACTCATAAATTACAACGTTGGCGCATACAGAAGACTTAGATCAGCATGTGCAGTCTAATCAGTCAATCATGTTTGCATAAACAGTCTACGATTCCTAAAAAGCAAAATTGAAGACTATGACCAATCTACACAATGTGACAGCTGATTTGAATATATTCAAGTTATGCCAAATCAGCCTGCACAGCTAAAAAGCAAACAAAAACCAAAAAAAAACTGATTACGGTCTACATAGATGTGACATATTGTTCACACGAAAGTTACGTTATCAATGAGTATTCGAAATCAGCATGCACATTCTGTCTTTATTTTCGCCTTTTCAAGTTTTGGGCATATATATGTGTCTATGTTTATATAATTTTTCACAAAATATCACATAAAATCAGATCTAGAAAATAAAATTAAAATAATTATCTCTTTGTTTGGTTTGCAAATTTTATATGACTGTTTTACATATGTCTAGCAAAAAGTCATTTTTATATTTTTTATAATGCCAGAAACTTTCATATGTTTAGCTTTTAGCAGACAGTGAAACCTTCTCTCTTTTTTTTGCATTTACTTTAACATAAAATAATCATAAACAAATCAAAGAAAAAAAAGGAAAACAGTTGTACAACCATTATCTCGGATCAGACAAAAAAATAAAAAAATAAAATAAAACAATAAAATCAAAAATAGATCAAATGAAAATTATAATATTTTTTTTTTTTATTATGAATTACTTTTTTTTAACTCATTAGTTTTTTGTTCTTGTTGTTAAATTGTTTAAAGTAGATGCATCTACAGGATAATATCAGTTTCCCCATATTAGGCCCCACTTTTGGAATTTGTCACTGGCATAATCCCCTCATAATCACCTAGATAAGACAATCCTTTGATGTAAGCTGTGGCCCTAAGCACTGTTTATTGGGAGCTATCAAAGTGTGCCACCCCAATTTGTTAAAGAAAAAAATGTGTCTTTAAGAACAGTACTCAAGTGGTCGTGTTGTTGTTGTTGTAACATTCTATTTGATTCTACTCTATTAGTTGTTGTTGGGGCTTTACTGGTTTTTCCGCTTTTTCTCAAGTTGAATTTTTAGTTAGGCATTACCAATATATAATTTGTATATTTTACGGCTTCTGTCTTCCGATTGTTTCAATCAAATTAATGTATTCAACGGTGATACCCTTTATTAGCCTAGTACCTTCGCTGTCGCCAAATTCCGTCGCATGCATTGAGGGTACTGTATTTTACCCATCGGAAGCCAGGGACCAAGCTTATCCGGAAATGGACAGCTGTTGGATTTCAGGAAGAAATGAATATTGCCGATAAAAGATCGTATTTTCTCCTAGCCAGCGCCGTTTCCACGTAATTATCAGATGCAGAGACACGTAAGAGCATCAGTCGTAACAAACGGCTGAGTGTTAAATTTTGGTGTTGAATATCGTGATACGAATCGTTCAAAAATTGCCAAGCGTTGGCAGCGATCCTGACCATAGAGTATATTATAGAATACATAGGAGTATTTTCACAACATTTGTTGTTCAAGCCCCAGTGGGTGGAAATCTCTTGTATTAGGTGAATAAATGTTGTCTTTGGCATTTTATGTTCATGGCAATATTATTTAAACAGTGCTGGGCTTTCCAAATCTAGAACATTTATGGGGTGCTACTTACATCCCTCAATTTTTCAGACATAAGGGGTGCAGTTATCAATCAAAATTATCCATACAGTATTTGCGTCAATGCAAACTTATCAATATTCGGTATATTATTGTCGCACCTGCTTTAGCAAGGTGCGATATAGGCGTCCGGTTTTCCGTGCGTCCGGCAGACCGTCCGTCTGTTCACAATTTACGACGACCCTAGCATTTTAGTCCTTTCAAAAGACTTATTCTCTAAAACCACTGCATCCATGGTTCTCAAATTTCAAATGCAGCATGATCAGACAGCAGGGCTTCAGAATGGTAAATTCAGGCGAGTCTAGAATCCAAGATGGCTGCTTTTACTAAAAATAACAAAACCAATAAAATCAATGTTTTCTCCAGAACCGCTCTGTATATTGACTGAAATTATGTATGAAGCATAAGTGT
Source organism: Ctena decussata (assembly GCA_963989385.1). Lineage (NCBI taxonomy): Eukaryota > Metazoa > Mollusca > Bivalvia > Lucinida > Lucinidae > Ctena > Ctena decussata. The sequence goes on from OZ022502.1 coordinate 24,983,902, forward strand.
GACCTTGGTATTCAGAATTATCAAAACGAAAAAAATCTATTGCGGAATTAGGTCACAGTGACCTTATGTCGACCGTTGAATAATTCACGTCGACCCTAGCATTTTAAGTCCAATCAAATGACTTATTCTCTGAAACTATTGCATCCATGGTTCTCAAACTTCACATGCAGCATGATCAGACAGCAGGGCTTCAGAATGGTAAAATTCAGGCGGGTCGAGAACCCAAGTTGGCTGGCGGTCCTAAAAATAGCAAAACCAATAAAATCAACTTTTTCTCCAGAACTGATTGACATATTTGGCTGAAATTTTGTGTGAAGCATAAGTGGGACCTTGGTATTCAGAATTATCAAAATAAAAAAAATCTGTAGCGGAATTAGGTCACAGTGACCTTATGTCAACCCTAGAATAATTTACGTTGACCCTAGCATTTAAAACCACTGCATCCATGGTTCTCAAATTTCACATGCAACATGATTAGGCTGCAGGGCTTCTGCATAGATAAATTCAGGCGGTCGAGAATCCAAGATGGTCGCCATTACTAAAAATAGCAAAACCAATAAAATCAACTTTTTCTCCCGAACCACTCTGTATATTTGGCTGAAATTTTATATGAAGCATTAGTTGGGCCTTGGTATTCAGAATTATCAAAACGAAAAACATCTGTATCGGAATTAGGTCACAGTGACCTTACGTCAACCCTAGAATAATTTATGTTGATCCTAGCATTTAAGTCCATTTGAATGACTTATTCTCTGAAACCATTGCATCCATGGTTCTCAAATTTCACATGCAGCATGATCAGGCTGCAGGGCTTCAGAATGATAAAGTTCAGGCGGGTCGAGAATCCCAGATGGTCACCGTTACTAAAAATAGCAAAACCAATAAAATCAAGTTTTTCTCCAGAAGCACTTTGTATAATCATTGAGTTCTTCATGTGAAGGCACACAGCAGGTGCGACATAGCAGTCTGCGGAATTCTTGTTTGATATTTTCAGCAAGTACAGAAATTAATGATCTGCATGTTTTTCGTCAAGCTGCTTGCAGCCAGTGAGATCGACAGTTTCCTTTAGATATGAGGTTGGCGCATCCATCTGTTTGTGGGTCCATCTCTCTGTACAACACTACCTTGATTTTAAAGACCTTAGCACCTTAAAACTTAATCGCTACCTTACAACAAAAAAATTCTGATTTGCTTTCACAAAACTAGGTCACTGTGACCTACTTTCGCTTAATAGTACCACACTTTAAGCTCACCTGAGCCATAGGCTCAGGGTCAGCTATTGTGATCACCCAGTGTCCGTCGTCCGTCGTGCGGCGTCAACAATTTGCTTTAAATGACATCTTCTCTGAAGCCGCTAGGCCTAGGGCTTTGATATTTGGTATGAAGCATTGTCTAGTGGACCTCTACCAAGTTTGTTCAAATGGTGGCCCCAGGGTCCAAAATGGCCCTGGGGCAGGGGGTCTTGTGTTCAAAACTAAAAAATACTTAAAAATCTTCTTCTCCAGAACTGCTTGGCTCAGATGCTTGAAATTTGGTATGTAGCATTGCCTAGTGGTCCTCTACCAAATTTGTTCAAATGGTGGTCCCAGGGTCCAAAATGGCCCTGGGGCAGGGGTCTTGGTTTCGAAACTAAAATATACTTAAAAATCTTCTTCTCCAGAACTGCTTGGCCCAGATGCTTGAAATTTGGTATGTAGCATTGCCTAGTGGTCCTCTATCACGTTTGTTCAAATGGTGGCCCCAGGGTCCAAAATGACTCAGGGCAGGGTGTCCCAGGTTTGAACCATAGAAATACATAGTAAACAATAAAAAATCTTCTATTTCAGAACCACTTGTCTCAGATGCTTGAAATTTGGTATGTAGCATCGCCTAATGGTCCTTTACCAAGTTTGTTCAAATGTTGGCCCCAGGGTCCAAAATGGCTCCGCACCAGGGAGTTCTGGGTTTGAACCATAGAAATACATAGAAAAATATTTAAAAATCTTCTTCGGAACAGCAAGGATCAGATGCTTGAAATTTAATATGTAGCAGTGCCTAATAGTCCTTTACCAAGTTTGTTCAAATGGTGGCCCCAGGGTCCAAAATGGCCCCTTGGCAGGGAGTCCAAGGTTTGAACCTTAGAAATGCAAAGAAAAATATTCAAAAATCTTCTTCTTCAGAACCGCAAGGCTTAGATGCTTGAAATTTGGTATGATGCATTGCCTAGTACTTAGTCCTTTACTAAGTTTGTTCAAATGGTGGCCGCAGGGTTTAAAATGGCCCCGCGGCAGGGAGTCCTAGGTTTGAACCATAGAAATGCATAGAAAAATATTCAGAATCTTCTTTTTCAGAACCGCTTGGCATAGATGCTTGAAATTTGGTATGTACATTGCCTAGTAGTACTTTACCAATTTTGTTCAAATGATGGCCCCAGGGTCCAAAATGGCCCTTCGGCAGGGAGTCCTAGGTTTGAACCATAGAAATACATAGGAAAAATATTCAAAAATCTTCTACTTCAGAACCACTTGGCATATTAGCTTGAAATTTGGTATGTAGCATTGCCTAGGGGTCTTTTACCAAGTTTGTTCAAATGATGACCCCAGTGTCTAAAATTGCCCCACTCCAGATGGTCCTGGGTTTGAACCATAGAAATACGTAGAAAAATATTCAAAAATATTCTTTTTCTTCAGAAGCAATTGGCTCAGGTGCTTGAAATTTAATATGCAGCATTGCCTTGTAGACCTTTATAAAGTGTGTTCAAATGATGGCCCCAGTGTCCAAAATGACCCCACAGCACGGAGTCCTGAGTTTGAACCTTAGAATAACATAGAAAAATATTAAAAAATCTTCTGTTTCAGAACCACTTGGCTCAGATGCTTTAGATTTGGTATGATGCATTGCCTGGTGGACTCCAACAAAGTTTGTGTAAATGGTGGCCCTGGGATCCAAAATGGCCCTGGGGGTCTTTGGTTCGAAATTAAAATATACTTAAAATCTTCTTCTCCAGAACCCCTTAGTGCAGATGTTTGAAATTTGATATGATGCATTGCCTCGCTGTCCTTTACCAAGTTTGTTCAAATGATGGCGCCAGGGTCTAAAGTGGCCCTGCCTTAGGGGGTTCTGGGTTTGAACCGTAGAAGTACATAGAAAAATATTAAAAAATCTTCTTAATCAGAACCATTTGGAAATTGTTGCAAACTAACAGGTTTGTTCAAATGATGACCCTAGTTTGACCTTTAACCTTTTTGCTCGGGTGAGCGATTCAGGGCCTCTTGGCCCTCTTGTTAGTTTTTAGGTCAGCTCCAAAATCTCGCTTTCATAAGCCCCAGAAATTTGAAATTCTTCAATGCTTGCACCTTATCACACCAAGTCACCCCCCAACACAACTAGGTCTCTTTGACATAATAATTAAGTACCACATTATTAGTCTTCGAGGTCAGCCCTATATCTCGCCTTTCATAGGCGCAAAATGCACCTTACTACTCCAGGTCACATACCGACGCAACTAGGTCACTGTGACTATCTTCTTTGAAAAAGTACCGTGTACCGCTTTTTTAGTTTTGGAGGTCAGCACCATATCTCCCTTTTCTTAGCCTCCAGACCTTTAAAATTCTATCAGTGAATGCACTTTACCACTCCAGTTACCCCTGACGTTGTGTCAGGTCACGTACTGTGACCTACAGTACCACAATAAAGTTTTCAAGGCCAGCCCAATATCTCGCTTTTTAGGGACAGGTCATTTATTATCAGTATGTGTGTGTGTGTGTGTGGGGAGGGGGTGCTGGCTACATTTCCATATGACTGATATGAGTCACCAAAAATTTTCCTGACCCCCCCCCCCTCACCGGAATTTTTTTCCGACCCCCCAGATAGGTGACAAATTTTTTTGTTATGAACCCCACTCCCCCACCCACCACCATCCCAGATCCCCAGCTACCCTTCACACACACACCATATTTCATATTTTATGTCAGACTGTCTTCAATCAAATGAACATTTTCTTACTCTGACAGGTTGATAATCATGCAGATTAATGGTCTTTAAATTTTGTCAGCATATTTTTGCACTTTTGCTTATGGCCATCTAGAAATCTGTTGTTGAATGTTCAATAAAAGTGTTAAAAATAGTAATGAAGAGAGGGGTCTGGGGGAACAGCCCACAGAAGCCACAGTAGGTTTGCTGATGACAAGACAACTGGAGAGCTGATATCACAAACGCAGACATTTATTTAATCAAGAACAAAATCATAGACAATTGTATACTGTTCTACTTGCAAATCTTATTTGGACATGATATGGCCCAGTTTTTTGTGTCATTTCCATACATGTAAAGGTCTTTAAGTTTGAGTTTGAGTTTGCAAGAATAGAAGTAATGGGAGGGGGGGTCTGGGGGGCAAAGCCCCCTCTCCCCAGAAGCTGAGACAATCTTTAAAAATGAAGACTGATGGAAGAATTCTGACCCCAGCACCCAATATGCCAAATAAAATGACCCCTCCCCTCCCCTTGCTCCAAGGCTTTTTCATCCCCCCCTCCCCCCTAGTACATCATCAAAAAATAATCTGACCCCCCCTTCCCTAAATGTACCCGGCCCCCACCTGATAATAAATGACTCGTCCCTTGTATAGGCCTCAGACCTTGAAACTTGCTTTATTCTTTTCCTACAAAAAATCTAAAGAATCTGGGAATATCGTGCAACCTTCTGTTCATTTTCACCGCAGAAATCTGCTTTGTCCTGGAGCAAGGGTAGTCAATTTTTTGCCATTTTGACGGCATGCAAACATATTGAATACACAGACCGGAAGTTATTGAGTATAAATGGCTCCATCCATCACCATTACTTAAAAGGGCTATAAGGTTGATAAACGTTTTTTACCAATCAAACTATAATTATGTCACAGGTCAGTTTTGTTTTGTTCGATTCTCCTAACAATGTTCCCAAAGTGGCTCAGCGTACCAGCAGTACGTAACCATAGTTGCGCGCACTTGGCGCCCTGTGTCCATCCAAAAGTGCAGTTTTGGATTTTATTTTACTTGATAAATAAAAGTCATTCTAGGAAAAATTGGTAATTCATTCATGCTAATTCTTGAATACCGTAATGACCCCAAAAATTTTGGACACCCGAAAGTCAGACAATTATTGTTTCAAAATTCTTAAAAAGTAATGCATCCAAATGATGCTCAATGAATAGCAAACATTGTAGATCCTGATTAAACTGCTCCATCAGGATCATTTTGATTTGGGTCTACATTGTTTGCACAGATCTGTCTGTCCGAATATTTAGGGCAGGGCCTGACAAATCCATTGTCCGGCTGACCGGGACAAGTTAAATTTTTCCTTACTTGCCCAGAAAAATACTTACGCTATATAGGGAAAACTGAAACAAACTCAGCATTTTGTAGCAGTACCGGACAAGTAGATCAAATTTTGATTTGTCAGGCCCTGCTTAGGGTCATTACGGTAGCTTAAAAGAGGATTCACCAGTATAGAAAACAGAATGTGCAGTTAGCTTGAATGTTAGATCTATTATTATTATTTTTTGCAGGTTTGTGCCATTATGGAGAAAAGGAAAGCTAGTACACATGAGCTGGTCTCTCAACAGAACATGACTCTGACGGCAGCTAGTATAGGAGTTCAGACCTACAAGGATGGAATTTCTCAAGCATAAATCTAAAGCTGGAAAAAGTACAAGAATAAAAAAGAAAATGTGGAAAAGTGCTGAAAAAATGATTTTTTTTGGTTGAAAAGTTTATGTATGCACTGTTTAGTACTCATGTACTACCGTAAAAATTCTTAATATTGGGACACCAAAAATAATTACCATAATTGTCCTAAAATTGGAACAGATTGGTTTTACAGTGCAGTATTGTGTCCAAAAATGCAAATGGGATGGCAAATAGTGTAAATCCTAATCAGACTTCACCTCAAGAAGCAGTCTGATCTGGGTTTGCACTGTTTGCTCAGACCGAACTGTCCCAATATATAGAGGTTTACAGTATTTCACATCATACTTGAAGACAAGGTGTAACTGGATTCAAACTTCAGGAGTGGAAAGTTATCAGTATTTCAAAATTCTACTAATTCAAAGAGTAGGTTCCTTAACTTTTTGTATCCAATCTTTTCATCAGAGTTTTGAACTTCAGGAAAGCAGGAAAGATCTTTGTGATAATGTTTGTTGCTAATAGACAATTAAAAGACGTACACTCCCTTGTGACAGGCATTGCACATGGGCATTCTTCGTATCTTACAGACACAATTTTCTAGTTTCAAATTAAGAATGTATGGGTACAACCTTTTGTTTTCCCTTCTTTTTTACAAAGATGAACAACTTGTGTGACTTCCTATTTGCTTCCCTCATGTTTTTCCACCATTTTTACAATGGGAAACAACCAATGTGACTTCCTGTTGGCTTCCCTAATTTCTCCTCCATATTTTTTAAAACTTGACTACTGTTTGCTTCCTGGGATGATGGCCTTTCAAATTGTAGTCTACTTGTTTAGAAAAGAATTTGCTCCTAGGGAAGCAAATTCTTGCCTACAGAGAGTTGACTCCCATTCAGAAAGGAGATGAAATGAAAATGACAAAGTCGCTTCCCCTGAGAGGGTACCCATTCACCTTAATTCATTTATGTGAGTGTGTGTGATATGATTATGAGTTTCATGGCACATCAGCACAAAAAGGCCATCTCACACTAAATCAAAAGATTTGAGAAACAATTACATGTGCGTATGTTAGTCTTTAAAACATCTGGCTCTTGATTACCAGAATTACACTAGTTCTTATACTTGTGTTAAACTTTACCTGTATATTTCATGTTGATTCTTATATGCTCGTTCGAAAAACGGGACATATTACATTATGGCACTGGGGTCCTTGCCTCTGTCCGGGTTAACTTTTTGTCCCCCGCCTTTTCGAAGAAAAGCGGAGGGACATAGTTATCGGCATTCCGTCCTTCCGTCCCCCTAAAGTAGTAGGTACCTTGTGTGCGCAACTCCTCCTACAGTTTTATGCCGATTCTTTCGAAACTTTGCAGATGTTTTTGTCATGGTCTGAACTAGCAGAAAGTGAGATATAGCTGTTGCTTTTCCAGCAATGGTGGTGTAAAAGTTTGTCACATTTTCTGGTTTAGCTCTGTTTTGTGACGCTGAGCAGAAAGGCGAGACAGAGCAGTTTGCGGAATTCTTGTTCTTAATAGTGGTCAACAAAATAGTAAATCTAAACAGCTGCACTTGTTTTGAGAATGAGTTATGCTTTAAATGTTGAGTGAGCACTTCAGATTTACAGGTAAATCTCAGCAACACAGCTTAAAGGGGACCACGGTTAAATGTAGTTTCATTTGAAAGATAGGGGTAGCAGGAGATCAAGCCATAGCCAAGTGGCTGTACTGGCAGTGGCCCACAGTGTATCTTAGGCATCTGCGCCTTTCCCTATGTTATCCTTCCCTGAATAAAAAAATGAACCTGGTATTGCTGGGTTGAAAGAAATTTCCAATCAATGGATGGCCCAACAGGGATTCAAACCCTGGACATTCTGAAATTCAGAACTGATTGTTGAAAAATAAAGCAAACATTGAATAACTTTTCCCACTGACTGTCTTAATTAAAATGAAGAATATGAACTGATAAAAAGCATAGCTTGTCATCTGATCCTATATTAAATGTATTTATGTATATATGAGCCACGACACGACAAAACAAAGTGGAATGTGTGCCACGAGAACTCAGATCAGCCTTACATCCGACCAATCTGATCAGAGTCTTTGCTGTCTGCATAAAGCTAGCTTTGACCCTTAGCTACCCTTTAAGCACACAGCGAAACCTATGATCACACTGGGCGGATGTCCAGACTGACCAGAGTCTTCGCCAAGTGCCCGTTTGAAAAACGGGACGTATTATGTTATGGCGCTGGCATCCGTCCGTCTGTCGTAAACTTTTTCGTTTCCGGATAACTCCTCCAACACTTTACATCCGATCAAGCTGAAACTTGGTATATAATAAGACTATGAGGTGGACCAGCCCATATTATTTCGAGGTTACGCTCCAATGATTTTTAACGGAGTTACAGCCCTTTACTTAGAATTTTTGAGCTGTTAGTTTCCGGATAACTACTCCTACAGTTTTCATCCAATTAAGCTGAAACTTTGTATATAGTAAGACTACTATGTGGGGTAGCGCATATTGTACGAAAATTTTGCTCCAATGATATTTAGCGGAGTTACAGCCCTTTGAAAAAAGTCGTCTATGGCAGTTTGTATGGCAATTCTTTAGCATTCCATAACTTGGTTCCTCTTTGGAATATCATGATGAAACTTTATAACAATGTATATGAGGTTAAGACAACATGTCTCATACAAGAATGTTTACTCTCCTTTACTTAGTTTTTGAATTACCTCCCTTTGATTATTTTGTTAGACTATATTTGTATACCTCATATCTAACTAACCCTTAGGACTATTGTGATGAAACTTAATAGTAATGTTTATAAGGTTTACATGATAGGCCCCATACAAAAACAATTGTCTCCCCTTACTTTTTTTTGGAGTAACTTCCCTTTGACTATTTTCTAAGGCTATTCTTGTGCAAGCTGTATGTAAGCAACCATACAGAATATTTTGATTAAAATTTATAGCAATGTGTATTAGGTTGAGGCTGTGTGTCTTAAATATATAAGAATTATTGCTCCCCCTTCCTTATTTATGGAGTTACAAGGCTTTATTAGCCGAAACTACGTAGTCTGGCCCATGTTCCTATTTCTGTATGTATTCTCTGGTCTTGAAGGAACTTTCTATATTTTAATTACATCCGTTTGATAAATTTCTGTGACTATTCTTGGGCAAGTCATTACTAGGTAACGGTATGGAATATCTTGGCGAAACTTTATAGCAATGTGTATTAGGTTGAGACAGTATGTCTAATTAAGAATAATTGCTTTCCCTTCTTTATTTTCTTTGTTGAGTTATATCCCTTTGATTACTCATTAAGGCTTTTCTTTTTAGAGCCCTAATGTTTGGAATATCTTGATAAACTTCATTGCAATGTAGACAAGGATGAAATGGTGCAAACAATCAGAAAGGGGCGTATATTGCCCCGCTTGCGAAGCTCTTGTTTGTTGCTTTTGTGGTGTCGCAGCTCATATTATGTTTCAATGCCTTGAATCAACTACTGTTTAAACCAAAAACCACCGCTGCATAGCACAGTTCGTATTAGTTCGTCTGACTCATGAGCCAGAGGTCCCGGGTTTGATACCCTGGCAGGCCACATACTTCCGTTTCTTCTGCTAATTTAAGGGAAGTTGTCAATTACTGGTGGAAGTATGTGCACTTAGTACTGGTAAACCGGTTGTAAAGTAACACAGAAGTGATATGAGAATGGCCTTGGGATGTGCTCTCAAAGACGGAAGAGTGTGGTAAGAATCAGGTTCAGGAATGAAAACAAAAAATGAAAAAAATCATGACAAATCTGGCACAGAGAGTACTTCGTGGAAAGCTCCCCAAGGGCACATGTCGTCGGAATGACGTCATACTGACGTCGATGCGACGTCACAACGTCGCATCAACGTCAGTCGATGCGACGTCACAACGTCGCATCAACGTCAGTACGACGTCATTTCAACGTCATGTGTCTGCTGGGTCTTCTGTACTCATCTAATTTTTCTTCTCCAAGACTTGTGATCGAAAAAAAAATTATTTCATGGAAATAGGTATATGTATCAGGTGGGTAAACGGAAACAGCGTGTTGCTAATTTAGGTGTGCATATATCTGACACAATTAATCTGCGCATATGTGTTGCATCGAAGTATGAAGAAAAAAATCGGCTGGACAGGACAGAAAAACGACGAATCTGGCACTGAGCGTACTTCGGTAAAAGCTCCACTGGACTCCTGTTTTCTTCTCCAAGACTGTTGTGAACGAAAAAAAATAATCCTATTTCGTGGATAAAGGTGCATGTATCGGGTATGTTAACGGAATCAGCGTGTTGCCAATCAATCTGCGCATGTGTATTTGTTGAAATACGAAGAAAAACATCGGACAAAATGCAGTTGCATCAATGGCGTGGTCGAAACCTTGGCAGTGCGAGTTGGATGCACTACATAAAACAACAACAACAAAAAAAAAAAATTATAATAGTGCTGTCACATAAGCAAGGTGTAGCAGGTAGCAAGTTAATGATTTTTATTTCCGTGAGGTAAAGGTTTAAAGAAAGAATGCTATGAAAAAATAATATATAGCCTGCTGAAGACGCGAAAAACAGGATTTCGAAAGCAGGCTGTGCTCGATTAGCTCGTATAACAATATCCAATCCGATTGGCTGTTGACGAAACGGCGTTTCTGCAAACGCCGTTTTCGTTTTGAAAATTTGCGCATGCGCAAACGATGTTTTCTGCAGGTTAAGTTACGGCTTTTGATTGGTTAGTGACACAAACGCCGTTTCTAAATGAAAACGAAACAAAACGGTGCAAACGAAAACGCCAAAACACCGTTTAGCAAACGGCTCAGAAACGTCGCATAAACACACCCCAAACGCGAAAACGGTAAAGAAAAACGATGTCTGTACTGTATTATTGTGGTTTTATTTGTCTCAGCTAGTGTTAGAAATATAGAAATATATATTAGTTGAAATACAAAAATCATAAATATGTATAACAAATGAATAAGGTATGAATGGGGTATGATACAAAAGAGGTATGATAAACAGTTACAAGAACAAAAAATATGATCAACTATAAACAAGAGCATTCTAAAAATTTACATGGCGCAATTAACTAAACTAAATTTTAGTTATTGTGGTATGAAATAATTCTGAATACCTGTCTAGTGTCATAATTCATATTGTAATGTTATTTTTAACTTATTGACATTTGATATGATTATTATCGTTTAACTTCTTATTTCAGATCAATGTTCTGAGGGCTGAGTTGTATCAACATAATGTTTTCCAAAGTACAGAGGTCCTGACATAGAGACGTAAAGAGCTATTGCGCAGCTCATGGTAGTACAGGGGCAGCTCATAGAATGATGTCCATAAGACGTTAGTCTGGTCCCACACTAGAGCTGCCTCAATGACGCTACTCCAGTGTGAGGCCAGACCACCCACATGTAAAAACTGAAGGAGCCACCCCAAGGACCAACCACTATAAACTCCAGCAGTTCTGAGCTCTGCAATCAGTCCAGCAGGAAGGTGCAGCAATATTTTGGTGAACAGCTGTGTAACTTAGTGTTCATGTTTTTAATAGTGACAGTGATCTATCTATGCAACTGGCCAACAGTTTATGGATTATGATATATATTATTCATATGATGAATTATTCAAGAACAACTGTCATTTCATAGTTTGAGCTAATATTCAACAAGAATGAATGACACGATTTAAAGGTTTAAAACTGCAGTTCCAGGTTCTGTTCGAGCCTTATGTTTAGTTTATAACTGGACAACAATGACGGTAAAGAACTGCCTTTCCAATTGTCTAAGCATGCAGTAGCTATTAAATCAAATTTTTTCCTGTAATTTTTGGGTTTCATATTTTAGATTGAGTTATTTCCCTTCCTATTTGTTAAGTTCAGAGTAGGCCTAGTCGAGGCCGAGATTAGATGACAGCCTTTAGATAGATCTCATTCAAAGGCCATTTTCACAGGTTGCAGCCACTAATCAAAGCCGCCTCCGTGAGGGGGCTTCATTGAGGGGCCACAACGTGCATTATGAAACAGGCAATCCTCAAATATCATCCTGATCACAGCCATGTCTCTGCCTTCTAAAATACTTTGGAACAAGATCAGAAGCAGCAAAGGTTAAATAATGCTCAGTGGGACAGATGATGATCCTTGTCACCCATATAGTATAAGACTATTTCTGTGTGTACTTATCTTACTGTCACAAAATTATTTTCATTAGAGAATTAGATCTTATAAACTTAAAACTAATATGTGACTAGTCAACTACCAGTGAAGATATTATATATGCAGATAACATCGTTCCACATTAGCAAGTACTTAAGATGAGTGGGTACACTTACAAGGGAAGCAACTCTCATACACTCATTCCTGTCTCACTTTTGAAAAGAGCCAACTAAGGAATTCGCTCCGCTAGGAGCAGATTCTTCTCCTGAAGCCAAGTCATCTAGGGAAGCAGACAGGGAGCCACAAAATTTGCCTACACTGAGACATTGGCAAAAATAAAGATATAAGTAAATAATGGAAATCCTCCCACATGCTGTAAGATAAAACATTTCAACAAGGTTTTCAAAATTGAAATCTTTGTAACGAGAAATTTTCCACTGGTAGCACAACATGTATCCCAGTATCAGTAAAATGCTCCTTTTCGCTGTTTGATTAATGAGAACATAATGTTATCATGTCGATACATAGTAAATTTTACTGATACTGAAAGCTTTGCAACACTCATTAGGTTCAAAGCCTGTGGATACAAACTGTACTGACAGTAAGAACACGTCAACTATAATTTCTATAGTGTCATATTTTATAGTCACAGAATTCCAGTAATAGAAATAAATAGCTGCTAGACATATAAACATAAAGTGTTGTTGCTATTAATTGGTAAGGGTTCTCACTTTTGGGAAAGAGATTAGCTACGGTTTATCAGTGTGAGACACTAAATTGTCTCCCCGTAGTAGTCCCAAATAGGAAAGCAATTACAGCAAAGAGAAGCAGCTGATTTACAGGTGGCCTCTTCACAGAAATCACTCTCCCATTTACACAGTTGCATCATGCATGTCTCACAATGGGTTTTGCAACCAACATTTTGGTAATCTTCAATTATTGCAGTTTCCATCTTGGAATTATTGATAGGGCCTAAAGCCCAAACTGGATTTTGTTTACATATTTATGTTCATAATTGTGCATACCATATGCCCACATCATTACTTAGCAAGCAAAACATAATGCTACTCCGACTAAGACGGCCTAGAAATTACTGCATATATTTACAGTCAAAATGAGTTGCTATTCGCTTTGTATGAATAAAAACAATCATCTAGACAATGGACTCCATTCATCAGTGGAGCATCTTCAGCGCCACAGAGAAGTTAAAGTATTTTGGATTTTTGCCACCTTGTAGTAAAAGCTATCTGTTAAAGGTGACTTTAACTAGCTGCTATTGTACAACCATGCCGTCTCTGAGTTTCCTGGAAAATGTAACACCTTGCAGAAATCTAAGAAATAGCAAATACTGTATTCACCTAATGGTGTCTTACCATGCGGGCCATTGAATGTGGAAGCATAGTGGGCCCTGTTTTTCCACATTACACATTTTATTGGCAAAATTTAGCAGGAGTGTCAAAGGATTGAAAATCATCACTGTATGGGTACACTCACAGGGGAGACAATTCTGCAATTTCAATCTGTGACCCCCCCTTCAAGTGGGAGTCCACTCCTCAAAGAAAGAATTTTCTCCTTTAGGAGCAAATTCTTTCTGCCAAGAGCACAACCCACATTGGAAGGGTTTCCTCATAATAAGACAAACAGGAAGCCATAAAAGTCATCCCTGCTGTAAAAACAGTGAGAAAAAGAAGAAAGTGAGGTGTGTCCATATGCCCCAAGTTTCAGGATTTTCAATTCCTTGACTATTCCTACAGTAAAGAATACAGACCCCGACATACACAACCCACACAGTGCCAGATCGGTGAACCAATGCAAATTATGCCCATCATAGCATTATGCCTTCCTCCAACTTACAAGTTTGTCAGCGTATCATTAAGAGGTTATAAATGACACGAAGTGGTTTATTACTGGATGTTCAGATACTGAATATATTTCATACCCTCCTATATACCATCTTCTAACCACAGAGTCAATCAACTGCTTTCAAATATTTATAAAAGAAAATAGCAAAATCCATCAGGTCATGGATTTTTATAAGCCCATGACTTTCCCCTTTAGGAAAGCAGAGACTGCGATGGTTCAAAGGAATCAGCCGCAGGGTTGAGGGAACCACTTGGTCCTGGCATGGCCATGCCCATGGCCATACCAGGTCCAACTGTTTCCTGGGTAGCCATAGGCGATGCACCGCCCGAATCTGATTTGTTTGAACCCTACTTCATAGGGTCTAGCTTTATTCGGTTTTTAGCACAAACAAGTTGGAGCTCTTTCTCAGATACTATATTCAGGAATCTGTCATTCAGTGTTTTTATAATGATTCGCCCATCACGAGTGTAGGTGTCTTTAATCTGTTGTTGCTTTTTAAGCTTGCGTGTACGGAACAATATTTTACTCCTTTCTCGTGTGAGATCCTCACTTACATAAATTCTTGCACTTGAAGGTTTTTGTTTGTTGTCATTTCGTAGCTTCACCATAGGTTCTTTTGTCATAATTGCTGATTTGGTTTTGTGGCTAACAAACTTTACTATTATGTCCCTTGGTTTTTGGTGTTGTGTCTCCAGCAACAGTTGGGTCCTCTGGAACCCCAGCAATTCTAATGTTGTTGCGTCTTGAGTACTGTTCCAGCTCATCGCACCGATTCTTAGAGGATTCTAACTCATCAGTTAAAGTGGTTACCGCTTTTGTAAGCTGCTGCATAGAATCCTGCAGAGTCTGCGTTGTTGCAGCATTCAAATGTTGGATCTGCTCATCTGGTGATCTGCTCTTCAAAATGTCGGTAACATGAGTGACAATCTTCTGTTCAATGTTTGGCACTTGGAAAAAGTGAAGAATAAATCTCTCTAGAAGGTTATCATCACAGCTGAGACTGTTAAGCAGAGAATCAATTACTAGCTCTGGATCAGGGTCTGAGGCTTCTCCACTTGAGAAGCGTCTGCGTTTCATTGATGTAGGATCCCTTTGATGCTTCTGAGACTGAGCCTGGACCAGCTGGGCCTGGGCCTGCTGCACTTGCTTATGGCCAGGTTCTTGCCTTGCCTTGCCTTTCTTACCCTTATCTCCAGCCATAATGAATCAGGTTGGATTCATCAATAGATTCTATAATAGGTTCTATAATAGGTATTCAGAACTAATACACAGATAGTAATATTTGTAGTAAATCTGTAGTAATTTTATAGTTGTGACGTCACTCGCATGATCACGTGACTTATGGATGAATGAATGATCAGTATTGACTATTGTCTTTGCAAAACTATTGTCTTTGAGAAAGCTAACTGATTAATCGACCGATCATTCTGGGGAGGGCAGTAGTTTATGGTGTTATAGATTGTTATAACAATTCACTAGAACATAAGACGTGCTTAATCACAAGTACTATTCAGTGGGTTGAGTTATGTTCACATTCCCTGCGCCTTTGTGCACTTTATGCTCGAGTTTATGTCTCTTCTAAGCATTCTACTATACACTCACCCCTTGGAATATCATCATGGGTCCAAGTACGGATCAAAATCAGAGTGAAACTACTCTAGATTCTTGAAGTTCATATTTTTTGCGCCCTTGCGAAAATTTTCTACGCACCCGCCATTGCTCACCGGAATGACTTTCAAGGGCTCGACCCATAATCCGAATAATCCGGAAATGTTTCCATTCATAAAAGAAAATCAACGTCTCCTTCAGAAAAGTAAGACAATGACAGAAATAATGAATACCAAAAAAGTTTTAAAAAAGTAAAAGACAAATGCCAAATCTTGAAATAATCTTAAGTAAGGCCAGATTTAGCAAACAGCAAAATTTCACAGTAACAAAATGTGAAAGGGGCAACTGTGGACTTTGCAAGCATTTGATCGAAGTTGGCCAATGAAATTTTAAAAATGGCAAGACTTTTAGTGTAAATGTTAACATGTCTTGTGACGTTAAAAATGTAGTATATGATGTAAAAACTAGCCCGGTGATCACCTACTTAGGAAGAGGCTGGTCAAATGTCTGCCGCTAGTGATGTCTTTGGTGGTGGCTAATTTTGTGGTGGCTTTTTCCCACATGTTGTCTTGTTTGGGATCTAGGAGTGAATTGTGTTAGTTCCTAAGAATTCTTATTATGTTTTGTCTGCTCCCGTCATCGGACACCTTGCTTTTTTGCTTTGCGGGCGTTTGCAATGCAATATGACGTCGTAAATGGCTTTACAACTGCAATTTATTTATTAGTAAAACATATAAGCGTCAGAATTAACATTTTTATATTCATGACCAATACATCTCGCATATGTAGGCATGATATATATATTTAAGATATACACTGCGGTCAATATGCAAACTTATATACTTGAAATATACAAAAGTACATGATATACACAAAAATTCCTTTGAGTGAAGATATTTTAATGACCCTTCAGTTCTTTTTGTCTAAAGGCTATTTTGATGTACAGAAATTGTGTGTGTGTGTGTGTGTGTGTGTGTGTGTGTGTGTGTGTGTGTAATAAAATATTCAAAATATAACGCTGAACAGATAATATAAGGGTGGCGGGAAAACGTTTCCGAAATATATCTATATATACTGAACAAAAATAAAAACTTTACACTTTTTGTCGTGCGATTGTGTCGCACATGTGGCATATACATTAGCAAGTCATATGCCTATACATTTTTTATAATATCACTATGAAGTAAGTGCATCTTTAATGTCTATATAATACATAACTAATCTATAATTTTCTTGAAAACATATTTTGAAACAAAAAAATTCTTTCGAAAAATGCCCATATTTATTCATTATTTTTTTACTGTATTTTCCAAGGGAGTAAATCTATCAATATAACAGCCTTTAGAATGGTCAACATTTACTTGTGTCTACTTTTAGGTAATTTGCTTACAAATAAAAGCATAGTTGTATTCAGTGACACCTGCATTAACTGTTAGTCATCAGGATTGTGATGCATAAATGAGCATGAGTTATGGCTGTTTCATTAAATTACTGTATTCTCCTTCGCTTGAGCTTACATCTCTACATCAGATTTGATAGACAAAAGCAAGAAAATGACAAGATAAAATTCTGAAAGTCAGTTCCCAGTTATGTATTATTTAGAAAATACCAGCGAAGAAAGAAAATCATTTTTCTCTAGTTATAAAACCGCGCAAGTAGCAGCTTTGCAATCCCACTTCTTCACGCAGCGTGTTTGATGCTCTTTGCGACGAAAATCAAGGACATACCGAAAGCCTTATTGCACTGCAAGAACTTTCCATCACGTCCGTCTGAGCCGGTTTCAGAGATGACTGACAAACGTCGGCGGGCCAAGAACCAAGTCCATCTCAGGTAGTTGGCCAATTATTTTCAATCAGCTGACGTAATGTTACGGTTGAGAATCGTAAAGACAAACGCTTAGCTCCGCCTTCTTAATGCATGAAGTAGATGTTTTGACAACCGGTCAGTTCCGCCTTTCCCTCATGAGAAGCGAATTTTCGGTACACAATAAAGAAGCTAGTGATGCTAAATATGAACTGCGATTTCTTTGTACATTGACAATCTTGTCAGTTCTGACGCAATATCTTAAATGAGAAAATCTAAACAATATCTTGTTTTAGAGACAGCAAACAACCTTTACTTTTCTGTCTTGCTATAAGAAATCAGGCGTGTCCTTAGATAGTTCTACAGTCACATGCTGCAGATACAAACAACGTCATACAGCGACATCGTTGCAGTTTCTACTTAAAGTTTTTTTCAAACCCTAAGTCATTTGTTAATTGCTTACAGAGACCGTCGCATAAGAGAGATATGATGGTAGAATAAGCAAATGAAAATTGATAATTCAATCAAAAGACGTAGACGCGAATCAGACGATCCAGCGAGAAAAGATGTGTTGTTTTGCAAGTAATTAAAATTTTCAGGCTCGTCAAATATAGAGTTCTTACTTAATTTGTAGAAAATAAATCATTTGAAACTTATAAAACGTAAACAAGATATAAACAAATATTAGGGATGTGTCATTGTGCGTGTTTCTTGCTGATGAGTATAAATCATGACTTTAGCATTATATATGCTGTCAGTTGCATATACTGACGTCGCGTAAAAAAGTACCCTACGTCAAGAGCAAACAAAAATGTCTCAGAACAGCTTCTTTATCTACGCAGTATGATCAGGGTTTTACTTGTCCTTAACGAACATATACTTAATAAACTCTTAGAAATTTAAATTGATGGCGTATTTCTGGACAGTCTGAGCGGATGCGCAGAGTGATCGATTTAAAATATGCATTTACTTAAGGTCCTTTCTAAAGCAACCCCGCTCATTCATTGTATTGTTTGTGGGAACCCAGCTTTGAAAAGAGGAGGGCATTTCATCACTACTGAAAAGAAATATCTTTCAAATTAGCATATTTTATTCTTTTACTGAAAAGAACTCCAACAAGGAAATACGGGATTTTTTCCTTTTTTTTTTTTTAATCAGTATCAGATTCTTGTCCTATTTTATGTTATTTATAAGAAGGAAGCAACCATAAATCACAGCTGTCACTATTACTTGTTCATCCACAAATTATCGTGGACCAGTGATACCTACGTAAGTAAATAAGTTAGCGTGTTATAAAGAGGGTGGCTCATTTGGCTTTTGCCAATTATTCATCAGACCCTCTTAATACTTCATACATGTATAATACAAAATTTACACTTCAACATAACAAATTATGTAGAAAACCGCAGCAATGTGAAACTGAAATATATGTCCACTCTCACACGCACACACATACTTACAAAATAGATCAATTTATGAAGTATGACTTCGTGAAAAATGCAACAATAGATAATAAACAGGCTTGAAATTTAAAAAAAAAACATAATATACACACACTGAGAACTCAAAGCAAAATAGATAAAGAAGAAAAAGAAAATCATCTTTACCCCAAGCTTGTTCGAGTAGTAAAACGCATCGCTAGCTTAACACAATCGTTGTTTAAGTATTCGCAAAGTCTTACAGTGCACATAAAATCAAAAATACATTTTAAACTCTGAAAAATGTAAGTAGCTTATAGGACCACCAAGTCGTCAGACAGTTTTATCAAAAAGTCAAAAAAGAGCAATATTCCGGCTGCATTGCAGTTGACACGTTAGCAAATGACATTTTTTGTTTTTAACAACTCTTCCCTAAGATGTCACTATATTTGTATATTTAGCACAATAGCATGTTCTATTGTATAAAATAGGCTTACATTATTTGAAGTTTCCCAGTTTCGAACGTTTGAAAAAAATATTTCACTATAAAGAAACCTTCAACTGCATACATGCGTTTTTCTTTAAAAATTCTATAAAAAACTTGTAAAGCCTGAATTCTGTGAGATGTGTTCCCTGCCTGGAAAATAGGAGGCTTTAGCAACAACAGTCTGTCACTTCATAGGATTTTAAGGCAGGCACATATATAGCTAATATCGAAATATTCCTTTATTAAGGTCCATATGAATAAACTATTGATAAGTTGAAAAACATCATAAGCGATAAGCGTGTATTAGAGGTATTTCGCCTCTATTTAAAACAAGAGCTGTCAGCAGACAACATAGCTCGCCTGGAATTGGGGTGATAGAAGGAGCTAACTAATACTCCAAGTGATAAAGTCTAATTCTAATGGGTGAGAATAAGCTAACCTTTGTATTCGGAACTACAAAAGGCAGCCAGGACTTGACAGCTGCAGGTTTTAAATCACCTGAAAATGTTGACAAACTGTGCCACCATGATGAAGGCTTTAGGGTGTTCAAAGCCCTTAGAGGTTCTCCATCCTATTGGGAACAGGCTTAAAAAACTAGAAATGTTTTTAGAGACAAAACTGATGTTCCCCCACCAGTCCATTTCCCATCACCTCTAATGAATAAAAAGCCTGTAGAAATAAAATATCTATGCAAGTTTGGCTAAAATGAATCCACTGATTTTAAAGGTATCCTACATAGAAAAAAACTTCCTGTTTCAAACCACTGCAGAAGCATAGGGCGAGGTTTGGGCCCAGTAAAACATGTTTAAGCCCCCAGTTATCTTTTGCTGACCGTTCCAAGGCGGTACTTCTGTTGCGGCTCCTTGATGCTATATTGTGCTGTGTACGCTTGCCTATGGTCTCTGGCGGTTTGGTCACTCGTATTGCTGCCAAATCTGCCTTCTGTTTTGTTTTGTTTTGTAACTAAAATTAAAAAATAAGTAAAAATAGATGTTGATGTTGTTATTGGGATAGTTGAAAGACCATCTGTTTGGGAAAGAGCTGCTCATTCGGTTTACTATTCGTGTTTTTCGTAAACTTGTGTCACTTTCTGTGTGTATGTGCTTCTTTCCCTATTGGTTTTGAGAGCGTAATGTGGGATTTGATTGTATTATTTCCTGATCATTGCCCATCCTTTTACTTTACTCTTAAAGATATTTTAATGCTTCACACATATTTTGAAAGTTTATAACGGGTTTGGTGTTAAGAATGAAAGAAAGCGTTTCTTTCGTTATAGGCAAGAAAAGATGATCCTTCCATTTAGAAGGTCCACTCAATTCAACATATACGTTTTCCTTTGATCAAATCATCTGGCAAAGTAGTACAGAGTGTAGAAAAATAGTAAGTTTACAAACTGGTCGCATGGAACTCTCTCAACTTCAGTTTATTAATCAGCTCACCAGAATTTTCAGTAGACCAAAAGAAATTTTTACCTAACCTTTCATAAACGTTTGCACAGTACCTTATGACATGATTTTTAACAGCAGTGAGGCAAGAAGTTAATAATTTAAAAAGCTCAGTTGTAGTGCAAGAACTAGAATTGGCAATAAATCGAGCTTTATAATGCTTTTTTATGAATATTTGGTAACCAATACATCGTAGGAAGCCTATCTTGGCGTTCCTTAATATTAACAGAAAACTTAAGGGGTAAATGGCTACAATGTCCTTTCGTTATTGAAATCTCTCTACAGATGTCTCTTTGTAGGCCCTTGTATCGCCAAGTTCCCGATTTAAAGTTTTAATGTTATGTAGCCGTCAAACAACAACAACGTTCTTTGCGACCTTGTCTGCTGGAACCAAAACATACTTTCTATGAAATTCTTGGATACCTCATTGTAGATGTCGCAAAATAGATTTAGGTTAAAAGGGTACTAGGTGAATGTTTGACGAATAAAATTTTATACGTTTATCAACAATACTAAAGATGCTTACTTTCCATGCCTTTGAGGCATGAGGCTCTTCATACTCTCGTTTACACCATCGATCACCGAACTCTTTTAATGTAGATGCTATTTCTTCCCTACATTTTTTAAATCAAAACAGGAAGGAAATCTGTGTCTAGGATCCTTAGAAACTATGTAATAAATTCTTGAATCTTAAAATCTTTTTAAATTTCCAGTTATAACATGACCAGCTGCCGGATAAATAAATTTAGAATCTTTACAGTCTCATGACTCAGGGGTGTTAGCATGAATGTCAATATCTGAAACAGGTTGATTAAAATAAAATATACTGTTTCGAATGGGTTTATTATATTTAAAACAAAATATTGGTGGTTTAGAATTTCGGAAATATGTAGGTATAGATAAAGTGACGGATCTATCCTTAGAGATACGATGTAAGAGTATAGCGTCTAGTCAAGAGCGCTGCATAATACAATGGATGAGTTCTATCGAAGAATTTATTCGCCTCAGTTTCTAGAACACATAATACAGAGTAGGTAGAGAGCCTAAAACGACAGCCAAGAGTGTCTACCATTTTCCTTTAAATCCTTCGACAAATCCTTGGGTGAAGTAGTTGTTCTTTTAATGGCGCGCATTTTTCGTAAATAATTTCAATTATGTCTTAAACCATGACCTTGAAAAATGGGTCAAGGTCACCAACTACTAAACATGGCTTAAACCTGTCACAACAATATATTCATGCATGTCCGATGAATATCCATCAATTGGTTCAAGGTATAACTCATCTTTAAGAGAAAAAATAAGCATTTGTAAGTTAGCTTTAGATCTTGAAAATAGGGTCAAGGTCATCAAAAGATAGTTTACTCTTGAGATTGTCCCGAAGGTATATGTATGAAAGTGAGATGGAAATCAAGCCAAAGGCTAATCAGATATATCAATTTTAGTGAAATTTCACATATCCAAGTTTTTTTGTGACCTTGAAAATGAGGTTAAGGTCACCGAAATCTGATCAGCTATTTAGCCACGCCCAATGATGTATCCATGCAAGTTTGGTGCATTTTAATCGACTGATTCATGAGATATTGAGGGTACAAAAAATCGCCATCTAAGTCCTCCAGTGTCCTTGAAAATGAGGTCAAGGTCACTAAAATGAAATCAGCTCTTAAACTTATCCCAGTGATGTATCCATGCAAATTTGGTGAAATTCCATTGGTCCAGGAGGTATCAGGGGTAAAAAAATGTCATCTATTTCCTCCAGTGACCTTGAAAATAATATCAAGGTCACCAAAATCTAATCAGCTCTTACACTCGTCCAAATGATGCATCCATGCAGGTTTGGAGAGATTCCATTTATTGATTCATGAGATATTGTGGGTACAAGCAATTTTCATCTATGTCCTCTAGTGACCCTGAACATAAGGTCAAGGTCACTAAAATCTAATGAGCTCTTTAACTTGTCCCCATGATGTAGCCATGCAGGTTTGGTGAAATGCCATCCACTGATTCAGGATATATTTTAGGTACAAGACATTGTCATCTTAGTCCTTCAGTGACCTTGAAATTAAGGTTAAGGTCATCAAAACCTAATCAGCTCCTAAACTTATCCCAATAATGCGTCGATGCAAGTTTGGTGAGTTTCCATCTTTTGGTTCAGAAAAAAATAAGCTCTTTAAAAAAACTTTGACGTAAATGTGGACGCCGAGGAAGACGCTGACGCCGACACCGGGGGTTGTGCAATAGCTCTTCCTGGATTTTGACCAGGCATGCTTAAAAGAAACATATATAAAATAATAAAAATAGCATGTTTTTGCAGTTAGTACATGTGAAACAGTAGGCTGCGAGAGCAAAGTTTTAAAATATGTATTCAACAAGATATAATCAGATCGTTTAATGATAAAATCCACAATACGACAATACGACAAATACGAAATGATGAAATGTAAAATTAAACATTCTGTTTGGCACTCAATACTACAAGACAAAAAATTATTGCGAGACTATGGACATATTGAACAATAGATTAGCCATACAGTTTGCATATATTAAAGTCGAGGTTAGCTTAAACTTGCCCTAAACTCCAATCACACGTTGCCTTTGCCCGTATTGTTAAACCTATAATTAGCGTCGCGTAAAAATTATCTAACGAATATGCACACAAATAAGACTCAGATTAGCCTGGACATTTGCGCACTCTGATCATAGTCTCCGTTGAAAGAATTATTAATATATAAACACTGAGCAAATTCAAAAGTGTTGAAGTGTTTACTACTATTTTCATTATTTTATCGGCTTCTACAAGCCTTGGATTTTTTGTATATTATTTAATAATTTCAACTCAGTTTTCTACTGCTAATTTACCGCAATTTGGTTGGTAAAGAGCGTACAGAAAACGAATTTATACTTCGATAAATCCCCTGAACCAGAAATCGGCAACTACTCGGACTATTTTCTTTGCGGCAGGTTCAAAAATTCTCTGTATAGCTGATATTTTTAGATAAAAATGACCCAGCTGGAATTACAAGAAATGAATTTTATTTTTGCGGATTTTATGGATGTGTAAACGCCGGCGAATCACTCACAAACTTTTGGCTTTATTCAGATTGTGAGTGATTCGCCGGCGTTTACACATCGATAAAATCCACAAAAATAAAATACATTCCTATAGTATAACCTCACGGCCATCTGCAGGAAAAGAGCAGAGCTCTTGACTTCTTTTCTCGTCTTCTTTTGCTTTGTGTGTCGTTTTATATTATTTTCGTTTGTCATTTGATAGGTCAGGAAATGGAATTGGTTGAGTTGGTTCGTGATGCTTGCCTGCTCATCTACTTTCCAGACTATATAATTGCAGTTCGACTAAAGTTTATTAGAAGATTTTTCAATAGAAACATCTATCGTGAACGTTCCAAGCTCTGCACCTAAATGAAAAAAAAAAGATATTCATCAATCTATACAGGTGCGTTGCATTAATTTTATACCTATTCAATTTTTGCATAAATCTTAGCATACCCCAAAGTGCATTCTAGCTTCGGCTGAAAGTCATTGTTGTCAAAAAAACTTACAATTACCATGGGAATAAATGAAGGAACACTGCTTAGGATTCCAGAAAAGTTCGATGTATAGAATATTGCGGAGAAGCAGTTTTGCAATCTATTAAAGTTATCTTAAATATATTGACAAATTCTGAAACGCTCCACACAGTTTAAGACTTTTTGGAGGTGTACAGGAATATGGTAATGAATTGACGAGATCGACATTTCAATAAATGCGAAAAAAATTGTACCCTTAAAAAGCGCAAGGCGCGGCCTTCTTTGGAGCAAATCAGTATACGAGGGATGTTCAGAAAGTTCTGATCGTGACGTCTTATTTTTGTAACCATCATAAATACAGAACTTCTGATAGCGGAAAAAAATAAAGGTATGATATGTCCGGTCAACTCTGCAAACGTGGTGTATATTTTCTAAAGGACATATTTTTTAACGTTTCTGAAAGAGGTTACCATACAGCCACTGCAGATTTTCACTTAAGAAGGTCATAGTTCATATATAAGCAGTCTTTGAATTAATTTCATCATTGCTACTCTAACTCATTCCCCAGACAACTGTGACCTGGAAATATCGCGGAAAATATATTTAATCTAGGTTCCATACTGTCCCTTCAAATTAGATTATAAGCATTTTATGTAGTAGCAAATTCTCCCTTTCTACTAAAGTTCTAATAATTTTGTAACAAAAACAAGGGTTTTAACATTCAAAATCTTGTTAGGAAGAGCCTTTGCACGGGCCAATTCGAAACCGTCGAGAAATTAAAATTGATATAAACAACAAAGCCGCTACGAGCTTTCGAAAATGACGTTGACATTGTTTTCACTAACGTCATAAGAACTGCGCATTGCTTTGCAAGGACTAGATCGATAACGTTTGCTGCCCTTCTAATTTTTTAATGGACATTGAAAGCAACGAATGACAAGAAACTGACAAAAATTCATACTGTATTTACAATGATTTGTCACTTGAATGACACACTGAAAATTAATTCACATATGAAATTAGCCCAGTGGTATTTACATGCGTTGTAACTCAATAAGAATATATATCGTTGGATAGTGTTAGGTATCATTATAAAGACGAAATGTAGTACTTTCAATACATGCTTAGCATTTGTCCCCAGCATTCCGCTAAACAAAGGTATGCGGCTAGAATCAGAACTTTCGCAACAACCCTCGTAGGTCCTCTTGTTAAAACCGTTTGGCTGGCTTAAGACATTTAATTAAAAGTATGTCTGTTTTATTCTATTTGTGTGCTATTGAAAGAATACTTTTTGCGGTATTTTGACACTGATAACTGGAAAACAGGACAAGTTTTCCATACGTCTTATTAAATCCCTCTTTGTTGTATTACAGTGTTTAAAACTCAGTTGCTGGCTCTTATTCCTTCTTGAAATTTATCTTTTTTCTTCTTCCCGTTAATATTTTAGCGAAGTACAAAAATGTGTTTTTAGAAATGTATAACCTTGCATAGAAATATATGAAGCGTATAGTTTGTTCTTATCTTTTATACAGGTAGTGTAAGCTAGCAACCATAGCCCACGCATTTTCGCAGTAACATAACAGGATGATTGAGATCACCTGTTCAGTGTTGTTACATAGTTAAGACAGGAGATGAAAAATGAAAACACAACAAAATATAAACTTTCTTAAACAAAAGTAATTTACTCCACCCCTCTCTTCTGTCATGTTAAATTTCAAGTGCCTAACCGCAAGCGAAATGGTGTTAAAAGTATTTTTGCATAATAGCCCGCAGACTGGATAGTAGAGGTACTATATTTATTAAATGTCTAGAGAAAGCTTAAGAGTAATTCTATGTAAGCACCAAAAAGTTGCAATAGGGGATGAAAATGACATATCTCAGATTTTGATGAAATTTAGTGTCTTTTTGCCTATGTCAAGTGATGAAAAAAAATTCAATTTTTTCTCCAATCAAACTGTCCGTTTCCATGGCAACGAGGATTTTCTCTTTTTTTGGCCTAATTTGGTGATTTTTCCTATAAAAAATGCCAGATTTGACACCAGTTGTATTGACATTATTTCTCAACAAATGTTATTGACTCTCATGTCTTTTAAGAGACCCGTGTAAGTGCTGTGTACGGATAGAATTTTTTTTCTTTATATTGCTATGGTCAAGGAGTGGGTGAACTTGACTTCTATCTAGTAAAGCATCTCTTTAAAAATATCAAAAATTGGCCAATTTTGAAAGCACTTTATTAGAAATAGCGGCTATAGATTTTTTTTCATTCTCTTGGTACAGAGAGTATAACACCTAGCTCTTAACATATCAAAAAATTGGAGATGGTATATTTTTTAAATTGAAAATAATTTTCTTTGAATTTAGTCACCGTCAGGCAAATCAGAAGAAACTGTCATAACAGAAAATCTGTTATAAGAGGTAATATCTGGAGAATGTAAAGCAAACATGAGCAGAAATACAAATAAATACATTGAATACAGTGGAGGAAAGTTACATAAATACTTTTCTCATTCAGAAGTATGTTTAAAATTAACAGTTTGGGGTGCAATTACCCCACCCACTTCCACTGAATATGAAATGAATGTTAAAGTTACATGCTATGGATAATATATCTCAAGTTTCCATAATTGTGAGTAAACTGAAACATTTTTAAAATATCACCACATGTTTGCTGTCATTGTTTTTACATTGTCTATCATTTGGTAACCATGGTAACTGTTATTCTATTATGGGTTAGTGTTCATTTACACGGATATTTACAGGAAATTGTTTCAATGCTGATGAAACATATTCCTTGTTATTTACTTTTTACATATACATACGCATTCTAAGTGTTTATTTTGTTAAATAATATACGATAAATCAGTATTTTTATAGTTGCTATGACAAAAACCACTCATTCCTTCCACAAAGAAATTAGGCAATCTGAGTGTATGTAGTACAATGTAGAGAAAGAACAGCAACTGAGCATAAATAGAGATAGATACATGCATGGAGAAGAAATAAACCACACAAATAATGTTTATATTTTTCATTCATTAATATGTTTAATCTGTATATCTAGGGGGTGAGTTACCCCACCCACCTCATTTAGTTATGCAACGAATTCAAAAGTTACATACTATGAGTTTTGATGATAAATTAGCACCTGGTACACTTGTTTTAAAGTTGCTCATCACATGTCTGGTCTGCATAAACTTTCTTGTCTACTGTCCTTTGTTTTGTATAAGTTCTGGATGGAGGCACGCATGCATATATACCAACCTGAAGTTTTGTCGACTGCCTCGCTTACGGCAAGCGGGTTCGACATAATACTCCTGTGACTTTGAAAATGGCATCAAGGTCGCCAAACTCTAAGTCATTGTCTTGCCTAAAAGGTTGATCTTTGCAAGTTTGGTAAACATGAATCTACTGGTTCAAGATACATCTTCGTTTTTCTGGTCAAATCAACAAATGACCCTTAAAAATAGGGTCAAAGTCACCAAAACCTAACTAAAATCATGGTATCTAACAGGGCCCCGCCTCTATGAGACTGTTGGTGGAATTTAAGTCGTATGTCCCCGACCAGAAAATACAAAAACAGTTTTCTGTTACCATGTTGTTGCTTCATGTTATCAGGAATTAAGCCTCTGGTATAATAATTTTAAAAAGATACGGGCAAAAAACAAAATCATGACTGATTAAAACAAAGGCAACAACTCTGTAAAGCACGAAACTGGAGTTACCATTCTTGCACTCTGAACACCTTCAGATATTCTGATGATGCTTTATATTTGTACCAAGTTTTGTGAAAATACCTTCAAAGGCTTAAAAGTTATAGATTGGACAAAGTCTCAATACCCAAAATTACAAATGGATATAATTCTGTTTAACATAAATGAAGGTGCAGTTATGGTTCTTTTTCTCTACAAATTGTTTGATGATGTTTTACATATAAGAAAATATCTTCTACAGTTTTAAAGTTAGAGAGTGGAATGATTTCTATACTGAAAATTACAAAAGGGCATAATTCTGAAGAAAATGTAGATGAAGTTACAGTTTTAATTCTCTGCACATTTTCTGATAATGCTTTATATTTGTAAAAAATTCCAAGAAAATATCTTTGATGGTTTAAAAGCTGATAGCAGATAAAATTTCTATAATTTAATTACAAAGGAAAATAATTCAGTACAAAAGTAGATGGAGTTGTGGTTCTTATTCTCTGCACATTGTTTAACAATGTTTCGTATTTGTACATAGTTTCATGAAAATATCTTTGAGAGTTTTAAAGCTATAGAGCGGACAAGATTTCTATACTGAAAATTACAAAGGGGCGTCATTCAGTAAAAACATAGGTAGAGTTATGGGTTTTGTTGTCTGCAAATGGCCTGATGATGTTTTACTTTAGTACCAAGTTTTGTGAAAATATCTAAAACGGTTTTAGAGTTTTGAGCAGACACAATTTCCATACTGAAATTACAAAGGGGCATAATTCAGTGAAAAATGTAGAAAGAGTTACACTTCTTTTTCTCTGCACATTGTCTGATAATGCTTTACATTTGTACCAAGTTTCGTGAAAATGTCTCAAACAGTTTCAAAGTTATGGAGCGGACACGATTTCCGTACCAAAAAATTACAAAGGGGTATATTTCAGTAAACAATGTAGGTGGAGTTGTGGTTCTTTCTCTCTGCATACATGTATTGTCTGATGCTGTTTTACATTTGTACCAACTTTCATGAAAGTATCACAAAGAGTTTCAGAGTTATGGAGCGGACACGATTACTGTACCAAAAAATTACAAATTACTTCGTCTGGCAAGGCACTAATAATCAGTTATGAATCTTCTCCAAATGATAATTTAGGGCTAGTTTAGCATAATTCCAACAAATGCTTTGTAATATAGGGTATAGATAAGCCTTTTTTAACCATTATAAGACCACATTTGACCTCCAAAACAGAATAAAGGTCAAACAATCCATTTAGCGGCTTTCTATGACTTCCTGGGACCTTTAAAACTTCTATATTTATGGATAGATTTCAAGATAATTGTGCACAGTTGTTCTCCTTGATGAGCAGATGTGCCATTTGAAACATTCATTCAGGTAGGTCCAAGGTCAAGGTCACACTTAAAGGTCAAATGGTAAAATGGTCCTATATTGAGCTTGCCCGAGCCATTACTTCTACATTTATAAATGGATTTCAAATAATTAGGCACAATTGTTCTCCTTTATCAGTAGAAGTGTCATTTGGAACATTTAGTCAGGTAGGGCTAAGGTCAAGGTCACATTCAAAGGTCAAATGATAAAAAATGTCATAAATTGAGATTGTCCGGGCCATAACAGCTACATTTATGTATGGATTAAAAAAAACGGCACAATTGTTCTCCTTGATGAGTTCAAGGTCAAGGTTACACCTGCAGGTCAAATGTTAAAAATAGTCATAATAGGGCTTGTCCTGGCCATTACTTCTACATTTATAGATGAATTTCAAAACAGTTTGGCACAATTGTTCTCCTTGATGAGTAGAAGTGGCATGTGGAATTTATTATGGTAGGTCCAAGGTCACGGTCACGCTTCAAGGTCAAATGATAAAAAAATGTCGTAAACTGAGCTTCTCCGTGCCATATAATTTATACAGTTATGCATGAATTTCAAAATAATTTGGCACAATTGTTCTCCTTGACAAGTAGAAATGTTCGTCCAGGTTGGTCCAAGGTCAAGTCACACTTCAAGGTCAAATAATAAAATGGTCATAATGTTTGCTTGTCATTGGTTGCCATGGTTACTACGTGATAAATAAAATAAGCTAGAAATGTTTATTTTACAAAAACAGATGAACCCCCTCCTATCCTTTATCAGCTGTATCATTTTCTCTAAATATTACAACGTAAGGATCTCTTGTAAATCTTGAAATTTGGGTCCAGGTCACCACCATCTAATCAGTACTTTTCCACCTCCCGATTATAAACTTATCTATGTTTCGTCATAATCCATCAATCCCGTTAGGAGTTATCATGCAGACAAGCCATATTTCAACACGTTACAATCTCCTGTGACCTCGAAAATGAGGTCTAGGTTATCAAATCTTATCAGTTTCTGTCCCATTTCCCATTGAAATGTTTATGCAAGTTTGGTAAAAATCCATCCATCCATTCAGGAGATATGGCTCAGACAAGCCATTTTCAACATTTCTGACCTCCTGTGACCTTAGAAGTAGGGTCAATGTCACCAAAATCTAATCAGTTCTTTTTCATTTCAAAGTGATATATCTGTGCAGGTTTTCTTTAAATCCATCCATCCATTTAGAAGATATTGTGCTGCCAAGCCATTTTTTCCAGCGCACGGTGACCTCCCGTGACCTTGAAAATAAGGTCAAGGTCAGCAAAATCTAGCCAGTTCTTTTCCATTTCACAATGACATATTTGTGCGAGCCTGGTAAAAATCAATTTATCCATTTCGGAGATACGGTGCAGAAAAGCCATTTTTCATCATTCTTTGACCTTCTGTGACCTTGAAAATAGGGTCAAGGTCAACAAAATCTAATCAGTTCTTTACCCCTACCCAATTATGTATGCATGCAAGTATGGTCATAACCCATTTATTCCTACAGGACATAGAGTGCAGACAAGGGCTAGGCAGACGCTGATGGGATCCGCACCAAAAAAAATATGTCCCCCATCCAGCCCCCCACCCACCAACCACTGTGGGAACATTATGAAAAAAAGAAAGACGACAGAAATAATGAGCTTCTAGGAGCCCCCCTAGACCATTCAAAATCAGCAAAGACTGAGATATATTCATTGTATCATGCAACTTTTAATTTGGTTTTGCATTGAAAGAAAGTGGGTGGGGTAATTAAACCCCAAATTGTAAGGTACTAACGTATTTGTGAGGGTGAAAACTCTCTATGTAGTTTTCTTCAGTTGTTAATCATGCATCAACTTGTATTTTGGCTCATATTTCTTGAAAATGTTCAAGATATTGTATTTAATCTCAGAATTTCAATTATGAAAGCTCCTTCTGATTTCTCTGACGGTGACTAAATTCAAAGTAAAATATTTTCAATTTAAAAAATACCATCTCCAAATTTTTGATATATCAACAACTAGGCTTTGTACTCTCTGCACCATTAGAAAGAAAAAAATCTATAGCCCCATTTTTTAGTAAAACGTCCTAAAAATGTGCTGATTTTTTATGTTTAGAAATAGACGCCTTACAAGGTGGAAGTCAAGGTCACTGACTGCTTGACCATAGTAATATGAAGAAACTTATCTGTATTTGTAAGCAGCACTTACATGGTTCTCTTGTAAAATGTAAGTATCAATACCGTTTGTTGTGAATTACTACCAGAACAATTGGAGTCAAATCTTGCATTTTTCATTTGAAAAATCACCAGATTAGGCTGAAAAACAGAAAATCCTGGTTGCCATGGCAACGGATAGTTTGATCGAAGAAAAACTTTTATTTTTCCTCATCACTTGACATAAGCAAAAAAGACACTCAGTTTCGTGAAAATCTGAGACATGTCATTTTCGCCTGATTTTGGTGCTTACAGAGAATGACTCTTAAATGTTTCTAGGTCAGAACCTTCGCTAATTTTCTCAAAGACGGTTCCGCCTTGCTCTTTTTAAGGGTAAATATATTCTTGCAGAAAAAAAAATTATCCTGGGTTTCATTATCTATAACATGTTTAAATATTTGTTATTGAAATGTCGATCTCGGTTTTTCATTACCATATTCCTTTACACCGCTAGAAAGACTTAATCTGTGTGAAAGCGTTACAGCATTTGTCAATGTAGTTAAGATAACTTTGATAGGTTTGCAAAATCGTTTCTCCGCAATATTCTATACAGCGAACTTTTCTGGAATCCTAAGCAGTATCCTCTCATTTATTTCCATGGTAATTGTAAGTTTGTTTGACAACAATGACTTTCAGCCGAAGCTAGAATGCACTTTGGGGTATGCTATGCTAAGATTTATGAAAAATTTGAATAGGTATAAAATTAATGCAACGCACCTGTAGTACGCTCACCTGAGTATCAACTACATGTACGTGTATATATTATATAACGTTAAAGATAACTCCAATATGTGATTCAAAGATTAATTTCAAATTAATCAAACAGAGAAAAAATATTCAGCTGTGTCCCACTTGCTATTGCTTTGCGGCGTAATTTCCGCCGAACCTCTAGTATGGGACAATACTGATAGATTGTAAGTTTAAAGGTAGGTTCCTGTACTAGCGATAACAATTATGTCTACAAAAGAATTTCTTCTTTTTCTGAGCAGTATTGAATTCTCTTATTTTTCTGAATTTGTTGCTACTGAGAAACTCGTCAGATGTTGAAGAAATAGTCGTTTTCCCTTTTGGTTTATTTTCTTTCGTTGGAATTCCAGTTCTAAAAATAACTATGTTTATTATGTCTATAAGTGCGCAATTTCTGATGCCAGTCTCCAAAGATCAATTTTCCCTTGTCGTGAGCTCTCCTAGAGGTCCTGGCATGGTGGATGGGTTAAAACTATCCCAAAATGCAATGCAGCATGACCCCAGCTGCGTTATCTATTTTTGGCGTGAACTAAAAATAGCGCTAACTGGTGTGCGAAGCAAAGTTAGGACATCCCTGGCAAAACAACTTTTCTAATACTTTTTTGATTTACACTTTTTAGTGAAACTTATTCATTCCCTTTTATAAGTGCTTTCCAACAACTTGGATGAAAGATCATCAAAATTATGATGCATTCCAAAGTACAGGAACCTACCTTTAAAGTGGTCAAAGTACTCAATCATAAGTCCAGACTCATGAATCATATAAACATTGATAATTCCGAAAATCTTAGATACACAGATATGGACCGTCATCCCAAAACGGAGATGTGATCAGGTGCTCGTAAATAGTAAGCATACCTGCCTATTATAATGCACCCGCCATATCTATGTGTCTGTGAAATAAGTCAGTGAAAATGAACGTCCGATGTTTGAAAGCCTTGTTATGCGCAAGCCATTAGTTGATAGGAAATAAGTTTAGATCGGCCCCATTGAAAGGATCAACAAGGTCATGGTGTCTCCCATAAAACTTTTTAACTGTTGACATAAGCTTCGCTCTGTGATAACCCTGTGGAAAATAATAACTAGATATATGGATTTTTTGACAAAGACAGATGTCTCCGCTCATCCTTCCCCATCCCCTCATCAAGAATTTGGGTAGAGTTATGGTTCATATTCTTTTAATACTTACTGATAATCCTTTATATTTGTACCAAGTTTCATGAAAATATCTGTAACGGGTTTAAAGTTATAGAGTACACCAGTTTCCATAAATATGAAGGTGGAGTTGAGGTTCTAGTTCCCTGCATACCGTCTGAGGATGCTTGATATTTGTACCAGGTTTCCCGAGAATATCTCAAACGGTTTCAGAGTTATGAAGCAGACATAATTTCCATACTCAAATTTGTAAAGGGGCATAATGCCAAGAAAAGTGTAGGTAGGGTTACAACCCTTGTTCTCCATATTATCTGATGATGTTTTATATTTTTAGCTCATCTGAGCCGACGGCTTCGGGTGAGCTTATAGGATAGGCAGGCTCCGTCGTCCGACCGTCCGTCCACAATTTCAAACAACTTCTCTTCTGAAAATACCAAGCCGATTGTAACCATATTTTATATGTAGCCTCTAGGGGTGATGGGATGAAAATTCGTTCAAATGGTCCTGGTCACATAACCAATAAGGCCGCCATACCCATATATGGTAAAAACCTGATAAAAAAACCCTTCTACCCCAGAACCAATAGGCCGACGGCCTTGAAACTTGGTATGAAGCATCGGGTACATGAGTACTACCAAGATTGATCAAATTATGACTGGGTTGGCCTTGATCTCTTTTACGGTAAGGTCAAATTCGGTCTTTGGTGCTTTTATATGGGAAAATGCTTGAACGTAAGATTTCTTGGAAACTACTCAAGATTCTGGCCTAAAATTGGTAAATACAGTCACCTTAATAAGTATATAAAGACCTTCTCCTCTGAAAACACTAGGCCGATTGCGACCAAATTTCATTTTGTAGCCTCTAGGGGTCCTGGATACGAAAAATTGTTCAATCTTCTCGTCACATAACCAACATGGCCGCCATGCCCATAAAAAGTAAAAACATTTAAAAATTTTCTTCTCCAGATGCAACAAGCCGATGGCCTTGAAACTTGGTATGTTGCAAACTTGGATACATGAGTACTACCAAGATTGTTCAAATTATAGCTGGGTTGACCTTGACCTTATTTTACGGTAAGGTCAAATTTGGTCTGGGGTGCTTTTATATGAGAAAATGCTGGAACATAAATTTTTCGAAAACTGTTGGAAGATTTTTGCCTTAAAATTGGTAAATACAGTCATATGATTGAGTACATGAAGATTTGTGAGTACAAAAGGTCAAGGTCATTGTTTGAACTTTGATCCTGAATTCTCAATTTTTTACAATTTCAAACTATCACCTTCAAAGCCACTGCATCAATTCTAACCAAATTTCATATAGAACTTTAAGAGGTTGAGGAAATGAACTTTGTGAAAATGGTCTGGGTCACATGACTAATATGGCCGCTACGCCCACATATGGTCGAAACATTAAAAAGTCTTCTCCAGAACCGTTTGACCGATGGCCTTGAAACTGGGGTTGTAGCATCGGGTACTGAGTAACATCAACACTGTTCAAATAATGACCTTTTTCATGGCAAGATCAGCTATGAGAAAATGCTAGAACATGAGATTGCTTGAAAACTGTTGAAGATTTTGTCGTTAAAGTTGGTCAATACAGTCATCTTAATGGGTTCATGAAGATTTGTGAGTACAAGAGGTCAAGTTCATTCCTGACCTTTGACCCAGATCTCTCATATTTCGACAATTTCGAACAATCTCCTCAAAAACCACTGGGTCAGTTGTTTCCAAATTTCATATAGAACTTTCAGTAGTTGAGGGAATGAATTTTATTTTTAAAGGGGTCTGGGTCATATGACCGTTATGGCCACCATGCCCATATATGGTATACACGTTTAAAAATCTTCTTCCCCAGAACTATTAGAACTATTAGACTGATGACACTGAAACTTGGTAGGTAGCATCGCGTACTCGAGTACTATCAAGATTGTCCATATGATGACATTGTGCTGACCCTGACCTTTTTAACGGCAAGGTCAAATATGAAAAAACGCCAGAAAATAAGATTTCATGGAAAATTTCGAGGATTTAGGCCTAAAAATTGTTACATACAATCATCTTAATAAGTACATGAAGATTTGTGAGGACAAGAGGTCAAGGTGTTTCTTTGACCTTTGACCCTGAACTCTCAGATTTTTACAATTTGAAACAATCTCCTCAAAAGACACTGGGCCAATTGTAAGCAAACTGCATATAGACCTTCCAGGGGTTGAGGGAATGGATTGTTTTCCAAAAAAGACAGGGCCACATGACCAACATTGCCATCCCGCCCGTATATGGTAAAAATCTTTAAAAATATTCTTCTCCGGAACCCATGGACCGATGGCCTTGAAACTTGGTATAGGCTATTTGCTGTCTATAAATTAGGCGATTTTGCCAAGTATCTCTTAAACTACAAAACATATCATTATGTAGTGAAGTAAGTGCAGCTTTAATGTCTATATAATATACAACTGATCTATAATTTTCTTGAAAAAAATGTTTTGAAACAAAAATGTTTCCTCTGAAAAATGCCCATATTTATTTTATGACTATTTTAAAAGGGTTTACATTTATCAAGGTACAAATAAGGTACAAGGGGTATATCACTATTAGACATATTTGGTAAACTTTACACATGGATTATCAACAGAAGACTAAAATTTTATGTCACTCTGTATAGTAAGATCTCCGAAGCTCAAGCCGGCTTCAGAGAGGGTTACTCAACTGTGGATAATTTGTTTATCTTGCAATCTTTAATTAGTAAATATCTTTCCAAACAACGCGGAAAATTATATGTAGGGTTTGTTAACTTTAAAGTCGCTTTTGACTCTGTGCAGAGAAATAAACTATGGCCAGTATTGCAACGAGCGGGTTTACGTGGTAGATTTTAAAGGCAATTCAAAGTGTTTATAAATGTGTTAAATCATGTGTGAGAGCTTATGATTCATTAACAGGTTTTTTTTATTGTCCTGTTGGATTGAGACAGGGATGTATGCTGTCTCCTATATTGTTTTCCTTATTTATAAATGAATTTGTTGTACTTATAGAACGAAGAGGTCTCAGAGGCATTCAGCTGTATCCCGAGATCGTAGAAATATTTCTACTATGATTTGCAGACGATGTTGCACTCATTTCAGATTCTGTTATTGGACTTCAGAGTCAGTTTTTTCTCTTACAGGACTTCTGCAGAGAACGAAAACTAAACGTAAATATACCAAAAACTAAAGTAGTCGTATATAAAAATGGTTCTTTGTTAGCAAGAAATGAGCGTTGGACGTTTAATGGCACGAATGTTGAAGTTGTAAATTGTTTAACATATCTAGGGCTATCATTATCAATGCAACTCTCATTCAACAGGATGGCAGATGATTTAGCAATAAAAGGAAAACGTGTCCTAATCTCATTGTTAAATTCTCTGTATAATTTAGGTCAAATGCCAAAGAGTGTGTTTTTTACATTGTTTGACAGGAAAATAGTTCCTGTCCTATTGTATGGATCAGAAATTTGGGGATTTTCCAAACGTGAATCTACGGAACTTGTACATAGATATGCTTGCAAACGGTATATGTTCGTCAGTTTACATTCATTAAATGCAGCGATCCTTGGTGACTGTGGCAGGTTTCCTCTTTGGATTGAGGCGGCTAAAAGGTGTGTTAAGTACTGGCTAAGAATACTATGTATGGATGATTCACGCTACGTCAGAAAATGCTATAATATGCTTAAAATTTTAGATGAGTATGGTCAAACAAACTGGGTTAGTAATGTGAGATGTTTATTACAATCAAACGGTTTTGGATATGTATGGTCAAATCAGGCAGTATTAAATCAACATTCATTTATTTCTGTGTTCACTCAAAGACTAAAAGACCAATTCATACAAACTTGGAGCTCTGATGTTGCTGATAATTCTAAACTTATTTTGTACAAACATTTTAAGAAAAATTTTGAACATGAACAATATTTGCAGTGTTTACAGATAAGGAAAAATTCAGACATGCTTTAGCCAAGATACGGACAAGTTCGCATAACCTTGAAATAGAAGTTGGTAGGCACAAGGGCTGTCTGAGAGCTGAAAGAATTTGTAAGCTTAGCAGTCTTGGTATTGAGGATGAGGCACATTTTACCTTATATTGCCCTGGATTACATTGGTTAAGAGAAAAATACTTACCTAATAAGTTTTTCCAAGCCCCAAATATCAATAAATTTAATATGTTAATGTCTTCAAAAAACGAGAAAGTCGTAAATGCGTTAGCAATGTACTTATACTATGCATTCAAATTCCGAAAAGAATTAATTGGTAATTGACTTTTGTATTTACATGTACCACACGTATGCACATGGTATTGTATTTAACTGTATTGTATATATCTTGTGTTATGGGCTGGAGGCCTTAAATCACAATAAATTATTTGTACCTTTGTTGTATTTATCAATGTAATTACCTGTGGGATGGTCGAGATTCACCTATGTTTATTGTTATGTAATGTGCATACAAATAAACGCAAGTTTGCATTCGTTGGCACCTGCATTAAGTGTTAGTCTTCTTGATTGTGATCAATGCATAAATGGGCATGAGTTAAGGCTGTTTCATTAAATTACCGTACTCCCCTTCACTTAAATTTTTGCATTAGATTTGACAGACAAAAGCAAGAAAAGGACAAAATAAAATTCTGAAAATCAGTTCCCAGTTATGTATTAGTTGGGTACGAGTCACTTATAATCAGGTTGGGGGTGGGGGGAGGGGGGAGGGGTACAGTTTCATATGATACACCGAAATGTTTCCGACATAGCTTTCCACCCCCCCCCCCGCCCCCTCCCAGTCTCACCAGATTTTTTTCCGACCCTCCAGATTGGTGACAAAAAAGTTTATACCCCCCCTAAACCACCCCTCATACCAGCTACCTTTCACACAAACACCATTTTACCTATTTTGTGTCAGACTGATCTCAATCAAATCATGTATGAAACAGAAAGAACATTTACTTATTCTGACATGTTAATTAATCATGCAGATTAATGGTCTGTTTAAATTTTGTCTGCAATTGGAAACTTTTGTCGAATGCCCAATAAACTGTTAATAATATTAATGGGGAGGCGGGGGTCTGGTGGCAACCCACAGAAGCCACAATAGCTTTGCTGATGACAGGCTGGTATCACAAACACAAACATTAAATTCAATTGAGAATTAAATCATCTTCTCGACATTATTTTACGATAGACAATTGTGTACTTTTCCAAACGCAAGCTAATGAAAAGGTCTGTGTTTTTTTTAAATTTTGTTGTGTCATCCCCTTACATGCCCTTAAGTTTTTAAATTGAAAGAACAGAGTATGAAATATTAGAAGTAACTGGGGGTTTGGAAGCTTCGCCCCCAGAAGCTGAGACATTTTTTAAAAATGGAGACTGATGGAAGAATTCTGACTCCCTCCCCCAATTTGCCTGATAAAATATATGACCCCCTGCTCCATGGCTTCTTTATTTCCGACCCCCCCCCCCCCAGCACATCACCAAAAAAATCCGACAACCCCTAAATGTAACCGGCGTCCACCTGATAATGAATGACTCGTCCCTTAGACAAGAGGGTCCAGAGGACCATAATTCGCTCACCTGAGTGGTAGTCTTCAATCTTCATCAGCTACTTCAACAACTGAATGCAACATACTTACTCTAAAAGACTATCATCTTCCTCTACATTGGACTTTAGTTTACAAGTTGTCCAGTCATGACTGTTATTGGATGTAAGACTGGAGGTTTAAGTAGCTCAACTGTACAGCCCTTTGGAGAGGGTGCTGGTGCTTGGCTAGGATAGTGGCATGTTGGCCCGTAAAGCTTTATAGACCTTGGTGGATTTGATCGGAGGAGGGAGGAGGGGGAAGAGGGAAAGAGAAATGGGACTGTGGTACTTGACAGCGGCATGGTGGCTTGTAGAGTTGTCTTTGCCTGGGGTGTAGGGTTGGTGGGGGTGAGGGAGCAGAGATTAATGCCTGCGAATGGCATGGCATAGCGGCTTGCTTTTGTATAGGCCTTTGGCTTTACGTGGGATGGAGGACGGATGGGGGCGGGGGAAGCGTATATAGGCTTTCATGGAAAATTAGCTCCACCCATGGAAACCATGTGACCAAGGTAGGGGCCATTTTTGACCCTTGAGGGGCATAATTTGAACAATCTTGGTAGTTTCCATGTGACCCCAGGTAGGGGCCGTTTTTGACCCCTGAGGGGCATAATTTGAACAATCTTGGTAAAGGACTACCAAATGAAGCAACAAAGCAAATCTGGAAGATTCGACTTTTTAGTTTCTGACAAGAAGATTTTTAAAGGTTTTACCCTATATTAGCCAATGTAAAATATGTTACGCCGGCGGCGGGGCCATTTTGACCCCACGGGCATAATTCAAACACTCTTGGTAAAGGTCTACCAGATGAAGCTAAAACCAAATGTTGAAGATCTGACTCTTGTAGTTTCTGACTAGAAGATTTTTTAAGATTTTACCCTAGCTAGTTTATGAGCCTATGTAAAACATGTGACCCCTGGGGAAGGGCCATTTTTGACCCCAGAGATATAATTTGAATAAATTAAATCTTAATAGAGATCTACTAGATGAAGCTAGATACCAAATTAGACAGATCTGGCCCTTGTAGTTTCTGACAAGATTTTTTAAGATTTACCCTATATGAGCCTAAGTAAAATATGTGACCCCGGGGCGGGGCCATTTTTGTCCCAGGAATATAATTTGAAAAATCTTGATAGAGGGGCACTAGCTGAAGCTACATACCAAATTAGACAGACCTGGCACTTGTAGTTTCTGACAAGAAGAATTTTTAACATTTACGCTTTATGAGCCGATGTAAAACATGTGATCCCGGGGCGGGACATTTTTGACCCCAGGGGCTTCTGAACAATCTTGTTAGAGGTCTACTAGACGAAGCTACACACCAAATTAGACAGACCTGTAGTTTCTGAAAAGAAGATTTTATCAAGATTTACCCTACATGAGCCTATGTAAAATATGTGACCCCCGGGGCGGGGCCATGTTTTAACCCCAGGGTCATAATTTTAACAATCTTGGTAGCGGTCTACTAGATGAAGCTACATACCAAATTAGGTAGCCCAGGCCCTTGTAGTTTCTGACAAGAAGATTTTTTTTTAAGATTTACCCTATATCCTATATCAGCCTATGTAAAACATGTGATCCCCAGGGCGGGGCCATTTTTGACACAAGGGGCATAATTTGAACAATCTTGGTAGAGGTCTACTAGATAAAGCTACATACCAAATTAGACAGATCTGGCCCTTGTAGTTTCTGACAAGAAGATTTTTTAAAGATTTACCTTAAATGAGCCTATGTAAAACATGTGACCCCCGGGGCGAGGCCATTTTTGACCCAAGGGGCATAATTTTTATAATCTTGGTAGAAGTCTACTAGATAAAGCTACATACCAAATTAGATAGATCTGGCCCTAGTAGTTTCTGACAAGAAGATTTTTTTTAAAGATTTACCCTATATGAGCCTATGTAAAACATGTGATCCCCGGAACGGGTGCATTTTTTACCCCAGGGGCATAATTTGAAGAATCTTTTTCGAGGTCTACTAGATGTAGCTACATACCAAATTAGACAGATCTGGCCCTTGTAGTTTCTGACAAGAAGATTTTTAAGATTTACCCTATTTGAGCCAGTTTTGACCCAAGGAGTATATTTTGAACACTCTTAGAAGAGGTCCACTAGAAGAAGCTACATACAAAATTAGACAGACCTGGTCCTTGTAGTTTCTGACTAGAAGATTTT
Organism: Ctena decussata; assembly: GCA_963989385.1. Taxonomy (NCBI): domain Eukaryota; kingdom Metazoa; phylum Mollusca; class Bivalvia; order Lucinida; family Lucinidae; genus Ctena; species Ctena decussata. The sequence goes on from OZ022502.1 coordinate 25,024,803, forward strand.
TTTAAGATTTACCCAATATGAGCCTTTGCAAAACATGTGACCCTCAAGGCGGGGTATTTTTGACCAAGGGGAATAATTTCAACAATCTTGGTAGAGGTCTACTAGATACAGCTACATACCAAATTAGACAGATCTGGCCCTTGTAGTTTCTGACTAGAAGATTTTTTCTAAAATTTACCCTATATGAGCCTATGACAAACATGTGACCCCCCGTGGCGGTGCAATTATTGACCCCAGGGGCATAATTTGCGCAATCTTGGTAGGGGTTTTAAGATGAAGCTACATACCAAATTAGACAGACCTAGCCCTTGTAGGTTCTGACAACATTTTTTTCTAAGATTGACCCTATATGAGCCTATGTAAAACATGTGACCCCAGGGGCATAATTAGGAGTCAACAGGATAAAGCTACATACCAAATTAGACAGACCTGGCCCTTATAGTTTCTGACAAGAAGATTTTTAAGATGTTCTTCAAAATTTACATATTTGTTGCCATTGAAACCAGAGTTCTGCTTGGATTTCAAATCTTTGAACAACTTTCAGTCAGAACTACCCAAGGATCATTACTGTGAATTTTGGGCCAAATCGCCCTAGTGGTTTAGGAGGAGACGTCAAATGTTAATAGACGACAGACGGACAGACGACGGATGCTTGTTTATAGGAATAGCTCAATTGTGCACTGCGTGCTCTGGCGAACTAACAATACCAGCGGAGAAAAAAAAATCATGTTAACTCGAGTAATAAATGAGAAAACCTAAAAACTGTCTTGGTTTATAGAACACAAATAACCTATATGTTTCATCGGGTAATTGAATACCACCAAGGTTGTTGAAATGATGACCTTGGGTAGATCTTGACGACCAAGTCAAATATTGGAAAATGGTTGAGCATAAAATTTAATGGAAAGTTTTAAATATCTAGGCCTAAAAAATGGGAAAATATGCAGTCATCTTCATAAGTACTTGAAGATTTATGTGTACAAGAGGTCAAGGTCATTCTTTGACTTTTGACCCTGAATTCTCATATTTAGACACTTTCAAACTTCTCCATATAAGCCAACGGGCCAGTTGTTATCAAATATCATATATAGCCTCCAGGGATAGAGGAAACGAAAATTTCTTCAAATGGTCTGGGTCACATGCTCAACATGGCCGCCACGCCCATATATGGTAAAAACCTTTAAAAATCTGCTTCTATAGAACCTTTTGTGCAATGGCCTTGAACTTGGTTTGTAGCATAGGGTATCTGAGTACTATCAAGATTGTTCAATGATGACCTTGGTTTGATCTTGACCTTTTCAACGGCATAGTCAAATATGGAAAAATGCTAGCACTCATGATTTCTCGGAAAGTTTCAAAGATTTAGGCTTAAATTTGGTACATACAATTTTAAAGGCGTACGTGAGGATGAGTGAGTAAAAAAGGTCAAGGTCATTCTTGGACCTTTGACCAAGGACTTTCATATTTTGACATTTTAAACATTTCCTCAAAAGCAATTAGGCAAATTACAACCGAATTTCATTAGAGCCTCCAGGGGCTGAGGGACTTAGATAATGTTTGGCAAGGTCAAATTTGCTTCCATGTGCTTTAATATGAGAAAATGATTAGTCATAAAAGTTCATGGAACTTTAAGAACTTTTTTGTGCAGAAGTTAATAAATACAGTCAAGTAAATGAGTACATGAACATTTTTAGCAATAGATGGCAAGGTCATTTTTGAGCTTTAACCAATGTCTCTCATAATTTTACAGTTTAAACTTCAAGGTAAGTTCAAATGATAACCCTAGTTTGAACATTGAACTTTTAAATCAGATGAGCGATTCAGGGCCACATGGTCCTCTTGTTTGTAACAGGTTTTAACAAGAGGACCAATGGTCCTGTAGCTCACCTGACACTTGGTCCTGGTACATATTTTAATGCTTTTATACATGTAAATAGCACCAGGGCAGGGGCAGATAACCCCCCTCCCTTGGGGATTAATGTTGAGTCCAAATTCTATATACCAAGCCACAAGGTCACTGGGCCTTTGTTTCTGGACAAAGATTTCTGAAGGGTTTTTATCATAAATGGGTGTGGCGGCCACCATGTTCATACGACCATGACCGTCTGAACAAACTTTGATTCCTTTGACCCAGTATTAAAGCTCCATAATATATGAAACACAGTAAGCATTTGTATAAACTATGATGGGCCTGAGTGCCCAATGCTACATACCGGTACCAAGTTTCAAGGTTATAGGCCTTTCGGTTCTCGAGAAAAAGACGTTTGAAGAGTTTTTACCATATATGGGCATGGTGGCCATCTTGGTCAAGTGACCAAGTCCATCTGAACAAACTATGGTTCCTTTAAGCCGGTGAAGCTCCATATGAAATATGGCTTCAATTGACCCTAGTGGCCTCTGAGAAGATGTTTGAAAATGTTGACGGGTGACAGAATCTCAATGACCTTGTACAAAAGTCAAAGAATGACCTTGACCGTCAACGACAAAATATCTTCATCTGGTCATTTAGTCAACCATATATACCAAATATTGGACCTTAGACTTAAATAGTTTCTGAAAAATCCACTGTTTAAGCATTTTCCCATATAAAAGCCTACATAATGTACCAAAGTTGACAGTATCATAAATTAGGTCAAGGCCAACGCACGATCATTTGTATAAACTATGATGGGCTTGAGTGCCCAAAGCTACATACCAAGTTTCAAGGTCATACACCTTTTGGTTCTGGAGAAGAAGATTTTGAAGGGTTTTTACCATATGCGGGCATGGCAGCTATGTTGGTCAAGACCCTGAGAACAAACTTTTATTCCCTGATCACACTTAGACTCCATATAAAATTTTGCTTCAATCAGACCAGTGGTTTCAGAGGAGTAGATGTTTTGAAAATCTTGATGACGGACAGACTGACAAAATGACCTTGACCTTTCAGTGACATAATATTCATCTGGTCATTTCGTTGACCATATATACCATGTATTGTACCTAAGACTTAAATAGTTTCTGAGAAATCCACTGTATAAGCGTTTTCCCATATAAAAGCCTAACATACCAAAGCTGACCATGTCGTAAATTAATCCAAGTCAACACATGGTCATCATTTGAATAAACTATGATGGGCCAGCATGCCCGATGCTACATTCAAAGTTTCAAGGTCGTAGGCATTTTGGTTCTAGAGAAGAAGATTTTCGAAGGGTTTTTACCATATATGGGCATGGTGGCCATCTTGGTCATGTGACCCAGACCCCGGGTATAAACTTTCGTCCCCCCATCCCACTGAGACTCCATACGAAATTTGGCTTCAATCGGCCCAGTGGTTTCAGAAGAGAAGATGTTTGAAAATCTTGACGACGGATGGTCAAACGGAATGACCTTGACCTTGAGTGAGATAATATCTTCATCTGGTCATTTAGTCGACCATGTATACCAAGTATTGTACCTTAGACTTTAATAGTTTCTGAGAAATCCACTGTTTAAGCGTTTCCCATATACAAGCCTAACGTACCAAAGTTGACCATGCCGTAAATTAGATCAAGGTCAACGCAAGGGCATGATTTGTATAAACTATGATGGGTCGGCATGCTCGATGCTACATACTAAGTTTCAAGGTCATAGGCTTTTTGGTTCTGGAGAAGAAGATTTTTGAAGGGTTTTTACCACATATGGGCATCGCGGCCATCTTGGTCATGTGACCTGGGTCAAATATATAAACTTTCGTTCCCCCATCCTGTTAAGGCTCCATATGAAATTTGGCTTCAATCCACCCAGTGGTTTCTGAGAAGATGATGTTTAAAAATGTGGACGCCGACGACGCCAACGACGACGGACGACAGACCAAGGCTTTACTATCAGCTCACATTGACAGGTGAGCTAAAAACATATCTCTTACAACACGCCTACCAATCGCTGTCATGCAAAACCGCCAGCCCATGAGAGGAGTTTCCGGTTTTGCAGAAGGGCAGCCAAAATCGTAAACAAATTTGACATCGGCACAAGGTTTGAGGTATTTATTAGCTTTGAAAACTATTTATGCGAAATATAAGAATGCTATTTTGTCACATATAGATTGTTTCTTTGGCACATAAAAGGATTAGGCACATGGTCTTGCATTTTCCAGATTTGCATTTAGTACGGCGGAGCATGTGTTCAAGGTCAGTCTCGGCGACATGTACTTGTAGGGAAACGTCTCCTTCTCTTGCTTGATTTTGAGTCTCTGACCTTGTCAGTCACAAAGAAGTGAACAAAACTACTGTATGCGTGAATCCAAACGTTTAAAGTAAGCGTTTTGCGTTGGGCAGTTTAATTTTTAGAAAATATACGCAAAAACTTGGGGTCGTCAGCCCTGTTCCGCATGAGATATTAGAAAATATAAGGAATTTTTATCAAGCACAAAAACAGCATCTGAGCAATAATTGGATTAAAACTAAAATGAACTCTGTGATATATCATTGTTTTATACATTGCAGATGACCTTCTGGCTGTTTTAATCCCCGTTTGTCTGTTTTTGAGGCACGCAAGAGGGTTTGAAAGAGGGTCTACAAAAGGCCTAAAAACGACAAACGGGCAATAAAAACAGCCTAAAACAAGTCATCTGCAATGTATAAAATAGTGATTTATCACATAAATCACGTTAGTTTTGATTCAATTCTTGTCCAGAAACAGTTTTTGTTTCTCATAAAATTCCTGGTATTTTCTATTATCTCATGCGGAACCGGGCTGACGATGCCAAGTTTTTGCATTTATTAACTATAAGCTCAACTGTCTAACATGGAAAGCTTACTTAAAACGTTTGGATTTACGCGCACAGTAGTTCTGTTTACTTCCTTACGACTGACAAGGCCGGAGACTCAAAATCGTGTAATAGAATGTGACTTTTCCCTACATACATATATATCGCCGTGATTGACCTTGAACACATGCTTTGCTGTACTAAATGAATATCTGGAAAAATGCAAGACCATATGCCTAATCCTTTAATATGTGGAAGAAGCAATCTATATGCGACAAAATAGCATTCTTATATTTTGCATAAATAGTTTTCAGAGATAATTAATAACTCAAACCTTGTACCTGTGTCAAATTTGTTTACCTTTTGCCCCCCCCCCCCCCCCCCCCCCCTCTGCAAAACTGGAAACTGCTCACATGGATTGGCGTTCTGAACCGCGGTGTCGCATTAGAGCGACTGGTGGGCGTGTTACAGTGTCAGAGTTATGGAGCAAACACAACCTCAGTACTAAAAGTTACAAAGGCGCATAATTCTATTAATAATATAGGTTGAGTTATAATCCTTGATCTCTGTACAACATCTGACGATGCTTAATATTTGTTCAAAAGTTCAGGAAAATATCTCGAAAGCTTTTTAAGTTATGGTGCGGACACAGTTTCGATACTAAAACTTGAAATGACAGAATTCCATAAATAATGTTGGTGAAGTTATGGTTCTTGATATCTGCAAACCGTCTGATAATGCTTTATATTTGCTCTGATGATACTTTACGTACCATGTTCCGCGTAAATATTTTGGCACAATAACAAGCCTCCTCAACCAAGCATCCTCAACCCCTGTGTCCCAAGAAACGATACAGACAAGGGCAAAACAAATAAGCTGAGAAATATAAACACCATAGGATGAAGAACGAGGAAAAACATCATCAAAAAAATGGAAAATTAACAAAGTCAAAATCATCTCGTTTATCGTAAATTTAAGACGTAACAAAACATCCGATATAGATAACTGTTAATTCAAAAAATGAGACCTCGGTATCTGAGTCGCTGACCATATTCAACATACGTTCAGAATGGTAAATCTGATTGCTCATGCCATCAAAAAATGCCAATATTCAATAAGTCATCCAGATACAAAGGAGTATAATTGAAAGCTTGAATAGCTTCAGTCTGTATAGATATCTTCTGAAAAAGACAGCAGGAAGGTAATAACAGAATGAAAACAGATCAACTATCAGAGGGGCACAAAAAGTGCCCATAGGAATACCTACAATGTGTCTTTATAATTTATAGACAATTCTCATATGAATATTGTCCAAGAGAAAGGTGAGAGCTTCACACACTTTCTGACAAGACCATCAATTATAATTTCTGACCGCTTCAGAGATGAAGAAAGCATGCCTATTATTACATTCAATATAAAGACAACATTTCCATTGGAAAACTCTTTTAGCTAACTTCACTAATTTATCCTTAATACGACGGTGGGGAAATGTAGTGTATAATGTCGAAAAATTATATGTAGACATACTGGACGCACGACAACTTCGCGATTTTAACTTATTTAATACTCGCAAGAATTTTTCATTGACCAAACTAGGTTTTTACCTGACCTTTTATAGACTTTTTAACAATATTAGATATCATGATTTTAGATTACAGTTTGCAGTAAGACAAGAAGTTAGCAATTTAGGTAGTTGGGTAGTCTGGCATGAGCTAGAATTAGCAATAAGTCGTACCTTACACGGTCGCTTATGAACTTTAGGTAATAGAATGTAGGAATTCTCTCTTGGTTTTCACCAACGCTTACAGCACACTTAGTGGCACTATGAAATAACTTAATGTGGTCATTGATGGCCGACTTCTGTTTTGCACAAGTCTGCTCCTAAATCTTAGTATGTATTGCAACCGTCAAATAAAGGAAAAAAACTTTCTGTGCAACCAATTTCATCATTTTAAATGCTGTAATGTGTTCCATTGTGAAAAATGGTGATTATGTTGCTAAAATATTCTCAAACATACCCCTTTTGGGCCCCTATAGACTCAATCCCTGGAAATTTAGGGCTCTCCATTGTCATGTTTTCTATCAGTATATGTCAAACTAGTATTTTCCTCACAAATATAAAAGTAATAAGTGTTGTCTGTTGTTGATTCATAGTGAGAATGAGTGATATATATGGTATTTTTTACCATTTTGCCCCTTTTTGGGCCCTTTTAATGGCTATAAATAGCCCTCGCAACCCTTAAGATGTCAAAATTCCATCAAATCAAGTAGAATACACATTTCAATAGCAGAAGGATCACTAGTTATAGCTGCAATGCATTTAATTTTGTTGCAAATCTGTGGTAATAGTATAACCTTCCGTTTTTACTTTCTTGCATGGGGTATGACTTGTTTCCATGGTTACGGTCTGACGTCAGCTTTGCCCCACTCAGTTTTTTTCATTTTCTGAAAATGGAAAGCCTCCTGTTTGACGTTAAAGTATGCAAATGTGTCACAGAAGTGTGCGTTTTTTAAACATGATGATTAAAAATGCCTAAAAATAGTGTTTTGCAATACCTGGTTACCCCACCCACATTTGCTGTAAAGTAGATATACCAAAGACATTGGAAGAACGTTGTTTTGATGTTTCACATTAATATCTTGGTCCCTAGTTTTTAGATTTAAAGAGTTTCCGATGAAAACTAGCCTATTCTAGGAGATATACAAAGACAGAAAGTGTGAATTTCTGTTGATTATTTTTGCATTTTTTCTGCAAAAACAGAAAAACGCGGTTGCCATGGCAACGAGATGGTAAATGAACAAACGAAGTGTGAATTACTTGTTTTTGTGTGACAACAAAAAAAGGGAGAAAGTTTGAAAAAGAACTTCCGACCTTGCGTTTCCGGCCCTCTATACAAAAAGTCTGGTGCTTACAGAGAATTGGTATTAAGACATTATTATATTTTTGTTGTTATTTCCAATTTTAATCCTTTAAATGAAAAATGTACATTCTATCCAGCTTTATTTCTGCAAGCAAAATACAGTTTCTGGTAATACACTAACTGATAATAAGAGCCACGACACGACAAAACCAACAAAGTGGTTGTGCGGTCAGCGCAGACTCAGATCAGCCTGAGCATCCGCCCAGTCTAATCAGAGTCTTCGCTGTCCGCATGGAGATAGCTTAGACCCTTAGCTACCGTTTAAACGCTTAGCGAAGAGTCTGATCTGACTTGGCGGATGCCCAGCCTGATCTGAGTCTGTGCTTGGCGCACAACCACATTGTTGGTTTTCTCGTGTCAGTTCTCAAATTTATTAATGTCGTGGCAGGAGGCAATAAAACTCTCAGCAGGTGCAGCATCTTGATGTAACAGAGGGAGCTAATGAGCCTAGAGAAATTGCTCTCCTTGACCAATGAAATTAAAGTTTGCCTAAAGACATGAAATACAAAGCCTATAGAGGTACTTGGAAGCTCTGTGTGATAGGCTCTTGGGTCAAAATATTTGTCATTCAAGGGGAGATAATTCTACAATTAAGACCTGATTCAAAGTTCTGTTTCCCTTATGTACATGCTCAATGCATGTCTGAACTGTGTTCCAAGTTTCAAATCCCTACATCAAATACTATTGGAGGAGTTGCAGAGACAAGAACAGTACTACAAAGAGTGAAATATGGTTTAAATATGTATGTCATTCAAGGGGATGTAATTCTGCCATCATAACATGGAACAGAGTTCCGTTTCCTTTATGCGCATGTTCAATGCATGTCTGAACTGTGTTACAAGTTTCAATTCCCGGCATCAAATACTGTAGAAGGAGTTGTGGAGACACAAACAGCACCACAAATGTGAAATATGGTCAAAATATGTATGTCATTCAAGGGGAGATAATTCTGCAATAAAATCAAAGTTTTGTTTTCTTTATGTACATATTCAGTGCATGTCTGAACTATGTTGCAAGTTTCACATCCCTGCATTAAATACTGTAGAAGGTGTTGCGGAGACAAGAACCGTCCTACAAAGTGTGACGGACGTACGGACGTACGGACGTACGTACGGAGGGACGTACGGGCTAGGGTAAAACTTTATGCCCATCCCTACTTCGTGGCGGGGGAATAAAAACTGGAAAGGGAACTAGCTTCTTAAATACTTGCGAAAGGTTGCGCTGCACAACCCCTCATTGTCCTCTATCAATGTGTGACGTTTCATTAGCCCCCCTAATACTTTCAGAGATATGATCCCGACAAAAATGTGACGGACGGAATGACGGACGGACGGACGGTCGGAAGGACGGGCAGACGGACAAAGCAGAAACTTTATGCTTACCCTTCGGGGAGCATAATAGAAATGTTTCAGACAAGTACCATGTTAGAAAATCTCACTCAGAATTCGACAAACTTGTGTGCATATAAACTTGCCAAATCTCGGTCTGTAAAATACTAACTACTCTCTTGTTGATTCACTCCATCAAGTGGTTTTTAATGGAACTTTTTTTTTTAATAGATGTTTAAGTTTTACATACCAAATTTGAAGAGTAACTACACTTCAGGAACTGACTGAATCAGATCCCAAAGCCTGTCCCAACATCAAAGGGAAAGATTGACAAAGACATCCCAACAAACAATAGATTACAAGTGATAAGCCGAGTCAGCAGCTCTTTCCCAAATAGGTGGCAACTCAGCTATCTTTACTGAACTAAATAATTTAGACCAACAGAAGTGTTACAACAGACTAAGCAAATTATATGAAAAACATTTAATAACTATTTTTACATATTTTTAGCTTTTATGTCATTCAAGGGGATGTAATTCTGAGGATGAAGGGTCAAAATGAAAACACAATAAATTAAACAGCACCGATAATAAAACAAATGCAACCGCAACGAATGAACCGCCTTGGGACGGTCAGTAATAACTACTGGGGGGGGGGGGTTAAATTGGTTTTACTGGACCTAAACCTTCACTCTCACCCTCCGCCGCGGTGCACACAATTAGTTGGTAGTTCGGTTCGTATGGAGGTCCCCTTACTCATCAGAGAGTCATCACAGGCAACAATTTAAATCAAGAAAAGACTGTGATGAAGCAAGGATGAGGACTCGACAGCCAAAACGTGTTGAGACACCTTGAGAGCCCTCGGGCGTCAGCAACTCCACTGGAACACTGGAGCAAAAGAAGACCACCAGTTGAACCCCGGTGGGCCAAGAAACAGACAAACATCCGACCCCGACCAACTAATATATAGCTTTATGTAGGGGCTATCATAGAATCTGAACGTGCAATTAAAGAGGACAGCAAAGTTGTCAACCGTGAGTGGGTTAACCACTAAGCATGCAGACTGTCGCATTACATCAATGATATAGCCAATGCGTTTAAATCGCATGATAATTTTCTTAAATTGATCAGGAAATTCTGTTTTCCCTACGATTTTGCGTAATTTATATACTAAGTCACCATAAAATTCAGGTTCCGATAGGCTTTGTTGCAAAAGTGATTTTAACCCTGTATTATATTTAGGAACCAATTCAAAGTGTCTACGATAAAATTGAGAAAAAGCTTTCCGAAGTTTATGATACCGATACCCCCGCTGTAAAAGCTTGGCAGTCGAACTTTTATTACGAGCATTGAAATCAGCTAAATGACTAGACACCCTTACGAAGCGAATAAGTTGAGAAATGTAAACACCATAAGAAGTAGTGCGGGGAACATCACCATCCAAAAACGGAAAATTAGCAATGTCGAAATCAAAAGCGTCGCGTTTGTCATAAATTTTAGATAAAACAAATCCGTCTAAAAATGATAAATGTAAATCCAAAAATGGGGCCTCGGTATCAGAAGTATTTGCATTACTTAACTGCAATTCAGCAGGATAAATTTGACTAACCAGTCCTTCAAAATAAGGATTGTTAAAATTTAAAAGGTCGTCTAAGTATCTAGACGTAGAGTTGAATGCTTCAATGACTAGAGCTTGAGTATCATCAGAAAGAGACATCATAAAGTTTCTTTCATAGCAAAATAAAAACAAATCTGCTACACGTGGAGCGCAGTTAGTACCCATCGGAATTCGTACAATTTGTCTGTGTAACCTGGTACCAAATTTGACGAAAATGTTATCTAAAAGATATACTAAAGCATTACAAACATTTTGGCAAGACCACATTTTAAACCTTTTTGGGTCATCGGAAGTAAAAAAAGGCATGTTTATCATTACAGCAAGATAAAGAGCACCCTCTCTCTGAAAAGGAGTCTCAATTATATTTATTTGTCTCTTTTTTTATTAAATTATGGGGCAAAGTTGTATAGAGTGTATAAAAATCGTATGTAGACAAACTAGACGCGCGATATCCTCTAGACTTCAGTTTATCAAGAACCTCAGTAGAATTTTTAATTGACCATAACAAATTTTTGCCTGACCGTTCGTAAACTTTTTCACAGTACCTAATTACATGAATTTTGATAGCGGTAAGGCAAGAAGTTAATAATGTGGAAAGTTCAGTAGTGGTACAAGCACTAGAATTAGCAATAACCCTGGCTTTATATGGTCGTTTATGAAGTTTAGGTAACCAGTACATCGTAGGAAGCTTGTCCTGCCGTTCCTCTACATTTACAGAAAACTTGAGGGCTATAACATTACAGTGCCTAAAGACAACAAACTTTTCGTCTTTCTGAAAGTAAAAAGTATGCAAAGACCAGGAACTGAAACAATCAAAATCTAAATCCAGCCCTCAAACCATAGTTGGAAACAACTAAGATTACAAATAATCAAGATACAGAGAACATATGGCCAACCGAGTGAGCAGCTTGTTCCCAAAAGGTGGCCACTCAGCAACCCAAACTGAACCAAAAATAATAAGAACATACATAAGGTAAAACATCACAGAAACTCTGACACCAAAAACAGGCAACAAAGAACCACAACAGAACTACCGCCTTGGAACGGTCAGTAATGAATTACTGGGGGGGCTTAAATCGATTTTACAGGCCCAACCTCACCCTCAGTTTCTGAAGTGGTACAAAACATTTAGTTGGTTGTTCGGTTCGCATGATAACCCTCTAACTCGTCAATGAATCATCACGGTAAACACATAAATCAAATTTCAACACCATGAAGAAGCAAAGACGAGGACTCAACAGATACAACGGGCCGTCTGACAGGTGGAGATCCCTGTCCTGCCAAACAACCCCACTGGAAATCTGAAGCAAAAGAAGGTCACCAGTTGAGCCCCGGTGGACCAAGCAACAGACAAAAAGGCTCCGGTCCCAACCAACTAAAATATATAGCTTTAGGTCGGGGCCATCATAGAGTCTGACGACCGATCCCCCGGTGTGCAATTAAAGAGTGCAGCAAAGTTATCAACCGTGATTGGGTTAATCACTAAGCATGCAGACTGTCGCACAACATTTAAATTATAGCCAATACGTTTGTGACGTATTATTATTTTTCGGAATTGATCAGAAAAATCAGTCCTACCCTTAATCTTTTTGAATTTGTATACTAAGTCACCATAAAATTCTGGTTCCGATAGGCCTTGGTGTAAAAGAAATCTTAATCCGACATCAAATTTTGAAACCAATTCATGGTGTCTGCGATAGAATTTAGAAAAAGCCTTTCTAAGCTTATGATACCGATAGCCCTGTTGAAGAAGTTTAGCAGTTAAACATTTATTACGAGCATTAAAGGCATCTACATGACTACACACTCTAGCAAATCTTATAAGTTGAGAAATATACACTCCATAAGAGGGACGACGTAGACCTTAGTGCCGCTAAGTTCTTGTTTTAATGTGTTAGTAATGTGTAACCGTCAAACAACGACAACGTTATTTGCAGCCTTGTCTGCTGGAACCAAAACATACTAACAATGAAACTGCTGGATACCCAGCTTCAGGTGACGGAATGTTGATTTAGGTTTAGGCGGCAAAAGATTTGTGTTTTGGGAATAAAATTTAATACGTTTATCCATTACTTTAAACATGTTCACCTTCCATTCCTTTGAGGCATCAGACCCAACATGCTCCTACTTGCACCATCGATTACAAAATCACTTAAAGAACAGGCTATATCTTCCCTACATTTCTTGAAATCAATACGGTTAGGAAATCAATATTTTGGTCCCTTTGAAATAATGTTACGAATTCTTGAATCTGAAATAACATTAAGATTCCCTGTAATGACATGGCCAGCGTCCGGATAGATAAATTTGGAGTCTATACAATCTCATGTATCAAGGGTATTTGTGTGAATATCAGGATCTGAGACCAGTTTATTAATAAAGTTAAATATAGTGTTTCTAATTGTTTTATTATATTTATAACATATGATAGGTGGCTCCTTATTCACGAAATAATCCGGGATCGATGCAATTACAGACTGATCCTTAAAAATATTTTGTATGTCAATAAAATCAATTCCTTTATTTATAAAAGGAATTTTGAGAAAATGTCTTTTATGGTTTATCTCAGATTCGATTAGTGGAAAACCATTTCTCGTAGCTAAAAACTGACCTCTAGCATATTGCATCACCTCTTTTGTTTATTATTATCATTATTCGTTAGGAGGTGGGATTTTCGATAGTAAAAATATTCCTTCTGGTTCCAGCCTTTCGGGAGATACATATTATGTTTTCATAAGCCGGGAACCATCTTTCATGACATCAAAACTGACATGTGAGGTCATCACTAATCACATGATCTTTTTTAGAATATCATTATTTCAGTAAAGGGCTGATTGCAGTGTCTAATACCCTTATACACCTTTTAGTTTTCTCACAAGACATTTCCTATGGAAATAATTGTTATGAAATATCAGACTAAATTCTTCTTAACTGTTTTCATATTAATTTTATATAAATGGCACTTTTCTAGAATGGACTTGAATTTTGCCACCCCTACAGCCATTTGTTGTTGGTCTGGTCTGTTCTGTGTTTATTCTGAAAACATCTTGAGGCGGCCATTTTGAAGCTGAAAAATTACACTGCAAAATATTACTTTCCAAGTTTGAAAGCATGCCAGTGCATTTTAAAAACTAAATGGACAAATGTGATTACGAGAAATGGTAGTAAACTGACACAGGTTAGTTGAATTAGCTGCTTTGATATCATTTAAGCATAAATTTTGAAAAACCACTTGCTGGAGAGGGTCAGCAAGAGAGTAGGATGGTCAAAGACTCTTAGGAAAGAAACAGATACCATACAGTTATCGCAGCATCATATTGTTTTTCTAGTTCCACTCACACCCCATCCCAAGCCGGCTTTTATCGCATCATGTGCATATCCCTTACGAAGTAATTACAAGAGGCTTTTATAAAGTTGATAGCCTATGATATTTTGCAGAAACAAGCCTCAGAATACTATGTTTCACTTGTATGTGCATTGTCAAAAAGAAAAAAAAAACAGAGCTAAAGCAGAACACTCAATGCCAAAGTTTAACCCCCAAATGCCGCCGCATTTGTGTCTGCTCGCATCATTATACTAATATTTTCATATGTTGACATAATCTATTAAAGTTTGTCTAAACATGCCAGTGTATTCACAAGCATTTTAAATCCTTCTGTGACCCTGTAAGCGGGGTCAAGGTCACCAATCCTCATCAAACACTGGTTATCTCTTTAAACTGTCACAATAATATATCCACTCAAATTTGATAAAGATCTACCCTCTGGTTCAAGAAATATCGCATTTGTAGGGAAATAAGATCTTTAAAAGTTGGCGTTTGACACTGATGACGGGATAATGATCACCAAAACCTTGGCAGCTCTTGGGATTGTTCCAAATATGTTCATGCAAACTCGAGGAAAATGCAACCACTGGTTCAAAAGATATTATACATACAGGACTTCGGCCTTGAAAATGATATCAGGGTCGCCAAAATTCATTCATCTATTTTACCTGTCACAATAATATATCAATGCAAGATTGATCCATATCCACCTGCTGGTTTAAGAAATATCTCATTTTTAGGTAACATAACGCTTCCTTAAGTTGGCTTTTGACCTAGCGCCAAGGTAATCCAAACGTAGGCAGCTCTTGGGAATGTACCAAAGATGCGTCCATGTAGGCCTAACGAAAATGCATCCGCTGCCTTAAAAGATACCATAAATATAAGACTATGTCCTTGATAACGAGGTCGAAGTTGCCATTACTTTAACCGATCACCTTAATATATCCGTGCAAAGCAGAATAATACCCACCAACTGATTCAAGAAATATCTTTATTGTTTTTAGGAAGTAAGATATTCGTAACTTGGCTTTTGACCTTGGTTTAAACAATATTTTAATTATAGAAAACACAGCCATATTTGTAAATCAAATACATAATGGTACAGGGCCTGACAGTAAGCTAAGTGCTTATATATAAGCCATCTAAGGCTTTTGATCAAGGTCACCAAAACCCAGTAAGCTCTTGGAAAAGTCCTTAAGATGTATCCATGCAAGTCCAAAATAAATATATATTATTGCTCGTACATGATTTTGACCATGAAAATAAGGTCAAGGTCACCAAAAATCTGGTCGTCTCTTAAACGTGTCACATACAGTTATATATCCACGCATGTTTCATAAATAGTCACCTACTGGTTAAAAAAATATCTCATTTTAAGGGAAAATCTAATACTTGTATGGCTTTTGACCTTGAAAATGGGGTCACAGTCACCAAAACTAGTGGACATTTGGGATTGACCCAAAGGTATATCCACGCAAAAGAGAGTTGTGCAACTTCTCAAAAGCTATCTCATTTCCCCACATAAGTAAATCCACCTGTGAAAATGAGGTCAAGGTCACCAAAAACTAATAAGCTTTTCAGTTTATTTTAATGATGCATCCATACAAGTTTGGTAAAAAATCAATTATAGGCTCTTCAGATAACAAAATTGTCATGCCGACGCTGACGCAGGAAATCTAAGTGGTTCTGTGACTTTGAGAATAGGGACAAAGTCGCCAAAACCTGATCAGTTTGGCTTGTTCGAATGATGTTTCAATGAAAGTTTGGAAAAGTCCACCCAATGATTGAAAAGATGTAGCAGGTACAAACTGTTATGCTGAATCCGACTCTTACGCCGAAACGAACGGGATGTGCACTGAACCAATATGTCGCCCCTCAATTTTCGTGCAGAGGTGTGTGTGTGGGGTGGTGGGGGGGGGTGGGGGGGGGGGGACTGCTGACCGATGACCAAAGTAGGGGAGTTCAGTAACTATGGAAACTTTCTTCCAGCCATCAGACGAACGACGCTCCGTTACTGCGCCTACGGACACGTTCCACTGAGTTGCCGGCGGCGGAGGGGGGAAGGGGTTAGGATCGGGACGTCGTTAAGAGCATTGAAATACACACGCAAACCCTAATGAAGGTTTTCAGCAAGGCAATGCGGGAGTCCACAATTGTACAGTTTTACCGGAACTAGTTTGAAGTAATACTGCATTCCAACCATTTGCTTGATCTGGCACCTAGTGATTATTATTATTATTATTATTATTATTGTTCCCCGTCTTGAGAAAGTATATATACATGTGGATGCTATTCCTGGTCCGCTGAAGAAGTCAACGCAGGGGGTGAGGACTGGGTCAGCGAAAATGACTCCATTTCTTCAATTCTAGAATGATGGCACTTAAACACAGTTCTACCAAATGTTCCATGCTAAAGGACAATTACATAGATAAAAGAGAACTTGAGCTTGACAGTAAGTAAGGTACGCTGGTTACTTAATCACTCATTCTGCTGGTCTCCTTAGCAGTAATGGTAAGCTAAGCAAATGTTTTGACATGTAATAAACATGCACATTAGTTTCACAATTAACCAGAGTCTTTAGTTTCTCTTTTCTTATATGTGCATGACACCAGATGCAGTCAGCTTGTCTGTTGTAAAGTTGATGGAAAATATGGCTTGTTTCTATAGCCACTAAGAAATACAGAATTATTTTAAAAGTTACTACTTCGACAAACTTAAAGTGTGTTGAAATAAAAAGCACAAACAACAATCAAGAATTTTCATCAAATTTTTAACAATTTATGTTAATGTCTGTGTCAATGCAAACTAACCCTTCATATAATATTGTTTTACATGATAACCATGTAATAAATGAGCACAAAATATTAAGTCCAGATAAGAAACAACAAATATGCTGACATTTAAAAGGTGTTCCAGCAATATTAAATCAACAAAATATAAAATTTATATTTGTAATGTGTACATTTTTAATTTATTTGATTTTCGGAGAATGTCGCTGGGATATTGTCGCCTCTCATATAAAAGTAAAATATGTTTATGAATTTGATAAGTGTAGTATATACTTGTATTTATGCTCAGTTTTTTCTATATTTGCTTGGTATAAAATGTAGTCGGATTGTCCATTGCGGTATGGATGGAAAATGGAAAATGTGGTTGTTTCCATTGCAACTATAAAATACTGAATTATTGTCTAAGATGTGACTAGTCTGACACATAGAATATGCATAAAAGAGCAACAAA
Source organism: Ctena decussata (assembly GCA_963989385.1). Taxonomy (NCBI): domain Eukaryota; kingdom Metazoa; phylum Mollusca; class Bivalvia; order Lucinida; family Lucinidae; genus Ctena; species Ctena decussata. The sequence continues at coordinate 25,041,960 of OZ022502.1, forward strand.
ATAAATCATCATTACTCCACTAAATTTGCATGATGTTTTGCAAATATCTGTTGCCAAAAAGAACAGGCCTATGATAGATTATTAGTTACCTAGAAGAAAGACAACATACACGAGGAGATTGTCTAAGCCCTGAATTTGATGCAATATCACCAAATATTGAGATATATTATTTGTAGTATATAACTTTGTAGTTACCGTTTCACAGTCAAAAAATGGGTGGGGTAATTGCACCCATAATTGTGAAAAAATAACATATCTATGAAAGTAAAAACATATATCTTTGTAGTTTCCATCTGTTGTAATATATGTACTTATTTGCATGTCTGCTCTCATTCCTTCAACATTTTCAACATTTTGTCTGTTACCACAGATATTCTATTATGACAGCTACTCCTGATTTTGACAGAGACAAAATTCGAAAATATAAATCAAACTGAAAAATATATTATCCCCATTTTTTCCGTATATTAGCAGCTAGGCTTTATACTCTCTGCACCAAAATAATGAAACTCTATAGCCGAATTGTTTAGTAAAATTGGCTACCTTTGATGTTTTATTTTTTTAAAGACGCCTTAAGCGATAAAAGTCAAGGTCACTGACTGCTTGACCAAAACAATAAGAAAATTTTCTCCATCAGTAAACAGCACTTAGATGGCTCCCTTGAGAAATATAAATGTCAATAACATTTGTTGAGAAGTACTGTTAATACAACTAATGTCAAATCTGGTATTTTTCATTTGAAAATCAGAGGCTATTAAAGCAAATTCGATGACTTTATGTCCCTTACATTCGGAACTAAGAATCGGGAATATACAATCCCCAAATGTACAATGTACAAAACCATATGAGGAGTTGCACATGCAAATTACACAGTCTTTCCAATTTGATATTATTTCAGCTTGAAAAATGACTTAATTCTAAATGCAAAATTAGTAAAAAAATGTGGGAAATTATTTGACCATAACCCCCTAAGTAATATGCACATCCACAGACTATAAGAAAGAGGTCTGCAGAGTATCACAATGATTCATGAAAAACTGGAGGAGTTATGTACACATGGTATGTACTTAAATGGTTTTCTGATGCGAAACATGACTAAGTTCACAAGGCAAACAAGAGGGTCATAAGGCCTTGAATCGCTCACCTGAGCAATTGGATCTGTGGCTTTTGATCAAGTGTTTGCTCTGTCAATATATTAGAATCCAGGGTCAAAAGTCAAAAAAGTGGCTTTACCTCTTGCACTTATAATTACATGCACTCATTAAGATGACCGTGTATACCATTTTTAAGGCCTTAAACCTTTAAAACTTTCCATGAAAATTTATGTTATAGCATTTTCCCATATTTGACCTTGCTGTAAAAATGATCAAGGTTAACCAAGGTCATCATTTGAACAGTTTTTGTGGTAATTTACTAGAACTTGAGTACTCAATGCCACATACCAAGTTTCAAGGCCATTGGTCAGTTGGTTCTGGAGAAAAATATTTTTAGAGGTTTCTGCCAATAGGGGCAAGGCGGCCATGATGGTCATGGAACAAAGACTGTGTAAATGAATTTTCATGCCCTTAACCCCCTGGAGGCTCTATATAAAATTTGGTTACAACTGGCCCCTCGGCTTTTAAGGAGATGTTTGAAATTGTCAAAATATGAGAGATCTAGGTCAAAGGTCAAAAAATGACCTTGACCTCTTGTTCTCACAAATCTTCATGTACTAATTAAGACAACTGTACATACTAATTTTAGGCCAAAATCTCCAAAACTTTCCGTGGAATCTGATGTTCTAAAAATTTGCCGTATTTGACTTTGCTGTAAAAAGGTCAAGGACAACCCAAAGTGATCATTTGAACAATTTTGTTAGTTCTCCCTTACCTGATGCTACATACAAAGTTTAAAGGTTGGCCAATTGGTTCTGGAGAAGAAGGTTTTTATATTTTGCATGAAATTTAGTTTCAATATGTCTACTGCCTTTTGAGAAGATGTTTGAAATTATCAAGATTTTAAAGACCAGAGTCAAAGGTCAAAGAATGACATGGACCTCTTGTACTCATTAATCTTCATGTGCTCATTAAGATGACTGTATATACCAATGTTTCGGCCAAAACCCTTAAGAATCCCATGACATCTTATGTTTAGCATTTTCCCATGTAAAAGCACCAGAAAGAAAATTTAACCTTGTCGTAAAAAGGTCAATGTCAGCCCAAGCTCATCATTTGAACAATCTTGGTAGTAGTACCATACCCAATATTACATACCAAGTTTCAAGGCCATGGGTCTATTGGTTTTGGAGAGGAAGATTTATAGGGTTTTACCATATATGGGCGTACCAGCCTTATGGGACATGTTACCAAGACCGTTTGAACTACTTTTCGTTCCCATGTGCCCTGGAGGCTACAAATGAAATTTAGTTATAAGGGGCCCAGTAGTTTCAGAGAAGAAGTCGTTTGATACAGTGGACGGACGGACGGACGACGCAGCCTTCCCATCATATAAGCTTCCCTGAAGCCGCTGGCTCAGGTGAGCTAAAATAGTGGAAAATTATTTGACCATAACACCAAAGTCAAATGCACATCTAGAGACCATGAAAAAGAACCCTGCAAAGTTTCAGAACGACTCATCGACAACAGTAGGAGGAGTTGCGCACAAAACGTACCTACTGTTTATGGCGGATGGACCTACGTAACCACGGAATTACGGAAGTACGAAATACCGGAACGCCGTACCTATTTCCCCTCAAGAAATATAACAAAGAATCCTGGTTGCTATGGCAATGGTTAGTTTGACTGGAGAAACCTTTCTTTTTTTGATGCATCATTTGACACAGGGAGCGGAGGCGCTTAGTTTCATGAAAATCCGAGTCACACTCACATGTTTTTTCATCTGATTTTTCGCGCTTACAGGGCAACTCTTAAGCGCTCAAGGGCAGGTCACTCTAAAACGAATTGTGCAATACAGCTGAATTTCGAACTTGTCCGAAGCTATATGCTTGTCCTAGTTATCAGCAAAGGGTTTTCTGCATTCTACCAAAGTTTTGTTTTCTTTGACTGATGGTATACTCTAGCGAATCTTCTTTATTGAACAGAGCTATGGGTCCACATTGCTAAATAAACTGACAAGTAATCATCAAACTCATGTACCAGGACAGTTGGACGATGTGACCAGAATTTCACAATGATCTAGTTTTCATGGTTGGCTGACCACATACACTTGCATGGAAGATGGTTTCCTTCAATTTTATGATCTAGAATTACGAAACTTTGGTCATATTAATATCTTAATTGCTATATTATGCCCAACACCCCCGTCACTTATAGTGAGGGAATACATATTGGTGTCAGTGCGGATCTCATTGGCATCTGCGTCGATGACTGCGTCACATATTAAGTCCTTCTATGACCTTGAAAATAAGGTCAAGGTCACCAAAATCTGATCACCTCTTAATTTAAAGCAATTCCACAATACTTGCATGGATATATCATTAGGGCCAGCTTAAGCGGTGATCAGATTTTGGTGACCTTCACCATTCACGCTGTTTTTAAAGGAAACGAAACAGTGAAATGTTTGATCTTATTCTGTAACATACAATGTAATTTTTACTAAAATACGCATAAGCATGCCCCATTGATTGAATGTATTTTCATGACTTTTATCCTGAAATTCAATAGACCTTTTCGCATTGTTACCTCCCCTAGTCTCGCTGCCCGGGATTTGGCGAGAGTTCGCGTTACTTCACACGTGTGGGGCAAACCTTCAATATGGCAACACATATCAATAGGCTTTTTGATAATAATCGAATTAAATATAAATAAAATGATTAAACAGGAGATTAATCATTAATTAACATTTTGATTTCAAACCAAACTTGAAAAATTAATAATAACAGTAACAATAACACAGAAAATATTTGAAATGCTCAAAAATAAATGTTTCAACCAGCGTGCCATGCATCCTAAGGAGGTCACTGTGCATCGGTAATCAGTTTACATATCTGTGATCTATTATGTCTAGCTTTCTTTCTTTTCCTTAAAACTTCTTACAAGTTTTGATATTTATTCATAGCTTTATTTTCATATAATCTTCTGCTTTCTTACACATTTAATTTCAAAAGTAATTTTCTTACTTATATTGTACATAAAGAAATTTCTTTTATTTTTACTTTTGCGGCTAGGCATTTCGTAAAGATCACAACAGTTATGCAATCGTAGTAAATATTAAATGGATGTTTTCCATATTATATTCATTTATTTATTTATTTCTATACTGAAATCAAATTAGTGTTGAGGAAATAAGTTTCGGATTCCGATTAACTGAAGAGAAGCAAATAGCCAGTTTTACTTCTCGGTTTCTTGACTGAGAAAATTAATTGCTTTTAAATGCTTTTAAATGTGTCCTTTGTATTTGTAATAATAATAATAATAATAATAATAATAATGGTAAAAAATATTTTTATTATTATTATTATTCCTGCCATCATGACATCTACTGTCTGAAACGTGAACACTTGTTGCTTTTTAATGCGTCTTCAATATTATTGATAATAACAGTAAAATTATCATTATTATTATCATAAGTATTGCATTAACAAACCAGATTCGAGTAAACTTGTTGTAGATAAACGTGTATGATTTGCCGTACGATATGCTATGGAATTAATGGTTGGTTGGCTGTTTTGGGTTTCACGACACTTTGAGACAGTATTTCAGTCTATATTGGACCATCTCCCAGAGAGGGAGAGAGAGGAAAATGAAAAGATGGACAAGGAAAACATCCAATCAACCCCATCCGCACCTACTGCAAGCACAGTAGGCCCTTGTCCAGCTTTAATCCAAAGAAGTAGGACACCCTGACACTGGAAATTATAATCAGCACCATCGCCCGACCACCACCACCGCAATGAAATTAAAATCGTCAACATTAATAAAAGGTGTCAACGTATAACGTCTGTTGAATGAGTTAGTTGTTAATAGATCCTCAGATAATTAAAGTAATTGATGGACAAACTTCGGACGCCGGGAGGTGCGGTAATGGATACGCTGAGTTTCTTCCGATGCGCCAGTGCGACTACTGAAATAACAACAAACAATTAGAGTAATTTATGAGGCAAGAAAATTATTTAGGGATTATCTAATCCTTGAAATATTTATTTTCCTTTATGTATTTACTTACATATCAAACCACACATATGATTTGTTGATCATTCAGACTTCATTCAAAGAAATGGAGGGTAGATGTCAGGTAATAAATTAAACAGATTAGGAATAAATATTTGGTTTAAACCTTATTTTCCTTGTATAACAACATAAGAAACAGTACATTCATTCTCAAATGTATTATGTGTTATACAAAACGGGATTCAGAAGAAAGCTTACAGACTTATTCAACTTATAACATGTATCCCATTTGCAATAACAGAAAGGTATATAAAACACGTGATTTCAAAAATACATTACTTACCCAGTAGGCACGCAACGCCAAAACAACGTCAATCCAACACCGATCCAACATCGTGATGTTGAATCAACGCTGATCAACGCTGCTTCGACGTCCTGCGTGCCCTGGGTTATATCATATTTTTCCTTTTACATGTTGTATGTTAAACAATAGATCAATAAACCAAAAACTATATACTTTAATTCGATTTATCAAACTGCCGAGCTTCACGGGGTGTAGAGAAAGAAGAATAAATATTTCTTTGCGGTATGCCTTTCACTTCACATAATATTTGTGACAAGCCTTTCTTATCTTTGTTCGATAAGATTAGGGAAAATAAAAATATGAAATCAGCAATCGTTAAGACGAAAAGAAAAAAGATAGAAATAATTAAAACAATTAATTTTCATTGATTACGTAGCAAGTCTCAATGCTTGAAAACCAGCAGCCCCATACATGTGAAGTCTCGCCGATTATCGGGAAATATCGCGTTTCCTAAGCGGTATGCGCATGCGCAGAAACAATGTGGAAAGGTCTATTGTCTTGTTTTTTAAGATGTAATATAGACTTATTATCAAGATGGCTGACCAGTTTTTACCAGTTTGTTTCAAATATCCGATATTATAGATTATGAAAATTGTTTGACCTTCACGTTGGCTGATAAAATGCAGGTTGATAACTGGCAAAAAGAGGTAGTTTTTGCAGTGCCCAAGATAATTTTTGAAGCACAAGGGTAAAAAGCGTCATTTTTCGTTGATATGAGTAAAACATGATCATCAAGCCTAAGAAGTAAACTTTTAGGTAATAAATTTTCAAAGAATGCGTAAAATGCAGATTTTTATAATTTCAAATTCAAATTTGTATTGACCATGGTACTTCCTGTGTATTTAAGGTATTCTGTGTGGAAAATGCGCAAGCAAGCACACGCGCACCCTTTTCCAGCCATTCTGATGCTGGGAAAATTCAAGTTCAACGTGCATATAGCCTTTAATTCGTCAGATCCTTTTCCTTTCTCCATCGGACACCGTTTTCACTAAAATTGAAAGTAGGATTTCACCAGCTGGAATATGGCGTATCCGGGTAGAACTATCATTTTGTTTTCTTAAACTGAATCATAATTTTTGTGATAAACATCAAGTTCAGTTCAGTTCAGTTCGATTCTCCCGAAGTGGCTCAGCGGTACGTAACCATAGTTGCACACATCTGGCGCCGAGTGTCCGTCGAAGGTTTTTAGGTCATGGAAAGGTTGACACGTCTTACTTAAATACTCACTGTCACTCAAGTTCATCGGTCTCTCTTTGAGCAATCAGCTAAATAACAGAAATGTCGTCTTTAACTGACCAATTTCCTTCCTAGTTAATTACGTCAGTGTTGTCACACCAATTATATCTTTTTGAAGAAAAATGTAGGTCTTCATCATTTGTGACAACGATCGGAAAAAATCAAGATAGAAAGCGGATAATACAGAAAAAAGACTTAATTCAATTATTTCAGTATTTTTACTTTGGATTACAAGTGTAAATGTGAGTGGAGCCAAATATACGGATGGATTGTTCTGTTCTATTCTGTGTCCGTAATTTTTATCTAGACTATTGAAATAAACAAAACCCAACAACTACCCGTCTAAGAGACGCTTGATTTGGTAAACTAATTACATGGTGACTGGCAAACAAGCGCTTTGATCACATGCAGACTGATTTTAATGGCGACGTATCGCACTCCTAGGAAATGGAGCCTGTTGCGTAAAATGGAAAATGTCGGCGTAAATGTCAAGCATAAGATTACACTACACGTCAAGCGTATAATTACCTGCGTATTTACTGATATTGTTTGCGTAATATATGCAAATACACATCTGACCGGCCTACTAATATTGTTTTGATAAATGACAAATCGTTCCACAAAATATGGTTTCCTTCTAGTAATGCAATATAAAAATATTGTAAAATTAAAATCTGAAAGAGTTCCTTCAAGAGCAGAGAATACACTCATAAGAAGGAACATGGGCAAGACTACGTAGTTTCGGCTATTAAGCCTCTTCAGTGACCCTGACAATATCTGGTGACGAAACCAGAGAAGAGCATACTGTAATTTCATAATCTCAATTGGACAGCCGATTCAAAGACTGATTAGTATCAAAAAAGGTCCAAATAATATATAAAATGATGGCTTAGAATATGAGTAAACCAATCTAAAATTTCAGATTTCTCAGAATATATCCTCTGATCTCAAAGGACGAAAAGAAAATATAATCTGCACTATGGATGATGTACGGGGAGACATTTTACGGCCGCCACACGGCACAACACCAGCTGCAGTGAGGTAAAATTAAAATCTGGAAGAGTTCCTTCAAGAGCAGAGAATACACTCATAAGAAGGAACATGGGCCATTTAAAACCTTCCGTGTATTTTTTAAATAAATCATGTAGTATCGTTTGTAACTGAAAACCAATATTTGCCAGCAAAATCCTTTTTAACCCACTAAAACATTAATAATAATCTGTTTGAATATACAAGAATTGAACTTCTGTGCAAATTACACCACTTTGTCCCTTTATTTTAAGCGCCTTTAAGCCGGGTTGCGTAGAAGATGCGTGAAGATAATATGAAGTGAATCAAGAAATAATGAAATTAAAATTACGTATAAAATACACTTTTAAGACTCAAAATTGGTAGTACCTCAGGCATATTAATATGTCAAATTCCAAAAACATCCCCAGCGCAGCTTTTCAACTATCAAAGCATACACGGTTAACGGGGCAGTTAAATATATTTGAAAGTATTAAACTACCAATCCTGAGAAAAAAACGGTCGAAATCGGCTCTGACCGGTCCATCGGCCACCAGGACTCGTGACTGATGACATTATTTCCACTGATTACATCACTGAATAACGATGGTTTCCTGCTGTGACATCTTAAGACGTATTGACTGGGTTTAGCTTACCGTTTGCCTCCTTACTCGACACCATTTTTTCGTTTTCTCCACTTGTTACATCTGGTATGTCTGGTATGTCAGTTTGACGAGTTTGTATAAACATGGCCAGCAAAGACTTTAACACCGTCTTCAAAGAAAAGCTACAATAGAAAAAAATAGAAGCAAGGTTCTCAAGCTTCGTGTAATGCTTAATAGAACTGTTAAAAATAACCTGTGAAGTTGGATCGTTGTAAGCAATGAATTCGCAAAAGAACTTAAAACAGTTGAGGCGGTTCCATCGAGTCAGTTGATGTCCGGTGCAGCACAAACCACGCCTTAAGCGGAACTCTATTGAATGAGATCATCGGTGAGACAACTCCCCACACAACAGTATCATTAAGTATTCCCTTAATTTTGTGTTGTCTTTTCCCCACATGGTGTCTTGGGTGGGATCTGGGATTGAAATGTGTCAGTTCCTGAGAATTTTCTAATTTACTTTTGGGATACGAATTACATCCCTGTGAATATCTGGATATAAGTTCAATGAGCGTCAAGTTCCTTGTTATGATATAGTGGACGATATGTCATGGGGTCTCATTCTGCTTCTGAACTAGAGCGTCTCTCTCTCTCTCTCTCTCTCTCTCTCTCTCTCCTTTACGACCGAAGTACGTAAAACATTCATTTCACAAAAACTGAACTGAGGTATTCATAACCAGAGGACCAACGGTCCTGTAGCTCACCTGACACCTTCTGTCAACAGACACAATTTGTCATTTTGCTTATTTGTTACAAATTTGAAACCAGTAGCTTAAATGGTGTGCATATTTTAATTTTAGAATCTCAGTGACATTGAGCAAAATTAAAAAAAATGACCTTGACCTTTGATGACCTTATGTCTTCATGTATTCATTTAGTTAACCATATTTTCCAATTATTATATCTAGGCTTAAAAAGTTTCCATGAATTTAACTATTTATGCATTTTCCCATATAAAGCATAACATACCAAAGTTGACCTTGCCATAAATTAAGTCAAGGTCAATGCACCGTCATGATTTGTACAAACTCTGATGGGCCCGAATCTTCAATGCTATATACCATGCCACGAGGTCATTAGGACTTTGCTTCTGGAGAAGCAGATTTTTGAAGGAGTTTTACCTTATATGGGCACAGTGAAGCTTCGTATGAAATATGGCTTCAAACAGCGCAGTGGCTTCAGAGAAGGTGTCAGAAAATGCTGACAGGCAACAGAATCACAGTGACCTTGTACAAAGGTCAAAGAATGACCTTGACCTTTAACAACATACTATTTTCATAGGCACATTTAGTTAACCATGAATACCAAATATCATACTTAGCTGAGTTGCCATCTATTTGGGAAAGAGCTGCTGACTCGGCTTATCACTTGTTATTTATTGTTTGTTGGGATGTCTTTGTCAATCTTTCCCTTTGATGTTGGGGATAGGGTTTGGGATCTGATTCAGCCAGTTCCTGAAGTGTAGTTACTCTTTAAATTAGACTTGAATGGTTTCTTAGAAATCCACTGTTAAAGCATTGTCCCATGCATCAAAATTGACCTTGCCATAAATTAGGTCACAGTGTATGCACAGGCCTGATTTGCATAAATTATGATGGGCCCGAGTTTCAAATGCTATATACCAAGTCTCAAGGTCATAGGCCTTTTGGTTCTGGAGAAGAAGATTTTGAAGGGGTTTTAACATATATGGACATGGCGGCCATCTTGGTCATGTGACACAGATCCCGTTAATAAACTTTCCTTCCCTGATCCCAGTAAGACTTCATATGAAATTTGGCTTCAATTGGCAAAGTGGTTTCAAAGCAGAAGATGTTTAAAAATCATGACAACAGAAGGACGGACGGAATGACATTGACCTTTAGTGACCTGATATCTTCATCTGGTCAATCAGTTAACCATATATTCCAAATGTTGTACCTTAGACTTGAATTGTTTCTGGGAAATCCACTGTTTAAGCATTTCCCATATAAAATCCTAACTTACCAAAGTTAACAAAGTCTCATAGATTACGTCAAGGTCAACGCACAGTCAACATTTGTATAAACTATGATGGGCCCGAGTGCCCAATGCTACATACAAAGTTTCAAGATTATAGGCCTTTCGGTTCTGGAGAAGATTTTTGAAGGGGTTTTACCATGTATGGGCGTGGTTGCCATCCTGGTAATGTGACCCAGACCCCGGTAACAAACGTTTGTTCCCCATAATAACTGAGACTCCACATGAAAGTTGGCTTCAACCGGCTCAGTGGTTTCTAATGAGAAGATGTTTCAACATCTTGACGACTCACGAACGGACAGAATGACCTTGATCTTTAGTGACATAATATCTTCTTTGCTGTTCATTTAGTTGATCACATATACCAAATATTGTACCTTAGACTTAAATAGTTTCTGAGAAATCCACTGTTCAAGCGTTTTCCATCATGAAAGGTTAACATAGCAGATTTGACAGTGTCATAAATTATGTCCAGGTCAACGCGCGGTCCTCATTTGTATCAATGTTGATACATACCAATTTTCAAGGTCATAGGCCTTTTGGAAGAAGATTGTTGAAGGGTTTTTACAATATATGGGCGTGGCGGCCATCTTGGTCCTGTGATCCAAACCCCAGTAACATATTTTCGTTCCCTCACTCACTGAGACGCCATATGAAATTTGGCTACGCTCAGCAAAGTGGTTTCTGAGGAGAAGATGTTTGAAAATCTTGACGACGGATGGACGGACAGACTGAACGACCTTGACCTTCAGTGACATAATATCTCCAGCTACTCATTTAGCTGACCATATATACCAAATACTGTACCTTTCACTTAAATAGTTTCTGAGACATCTACTGTTTAAGCGTTTTCCCATATGAAAGCCTAAGGTACCAAAGTTGACAAAGTGTCATAAATTAAGTCAAGACCACCGCATGGTCATCATTTGTATAAACTATGATGCTCCCGAATGCTTGATGCTATATACCAATTTTCAAGGTCATAGGCCTTTTCGTTCTGGAGAAGAAGATTTTTTAGGGTTTTTACCATATATGGGCATGGCGGATATCTTGGTCATGTGACCCAGACCCCAGTAACACACTTTCGTTCCCTCATCCCACTGAGACTCCATATGAAATTTGGCTTCGCTCAGCAAAGTGGTTTCTGAGGAGAAGATGTTTGAAAATCTTGACGACGGATGGACGGACAGACAGAACGACCTTGACCTTAAGTGACAATATCTCCAGCTATTCATTTATCTGACAATATATGACAACAAGTGTACCTTACATTTAATTAGTTTCTGAGAAATCTACTGTTTTAGCGTTTTCCCATCTGAAAGCCTAAGGTACCAAAGTTGACAAAGTGTCATAAATTAAGTCAAGATCAAAGCATGGACCCGAATGCTTGATGCTATATATCGATTTTCAAGGTCATAGGCCTTTTGGTTCTGAAGAAGAAGATTTTTGAAGGGTTTTTACCATATACGGGCGCGGTGGCCAACTTGGTCATGTGACCCAGACCCCGGTTATAAAATTTCGTTACCCTATCCCATTGACACTCCATGTGAAATTTGGCTTCAAACGGCAAAGTGCTTTCTGAGAGGAAGATGTGTGAAAATCTTGACGATGGACGGGCGGACAGAATGACCTTGACCTTCAGTGACATAATATCTTCAGCTGTTCATTTAGTTGACCATATATACCAAATATTGTATCTTACATTTAAATAGTTTCTGAGACATCTCTGTTTAAGCGTTTTCCCATATGAAAGCCTAAGGTACCAAAGTTGACAAAGTGTCATATATTAAGGCAAGATCAACGCATGCTCATCATTTGTATAAACTATGATGGACCCGAATACTTTATGCTATATACCAATTTTCAAGGTCGTATGCCTTTTCGTTCTGGAGAAAAAGATTTTTGAAGGGTTTTTACCATATATGGGCGTGGCGGCTATTTTGGTCATGTGAACCAGACCCCGGTAACAAAATTTCGTTCCCCTATCCCACTGAGACTCCATATGAAATTTGGCTTCAATCGGCAAAGTGGTTTCTGAGGGGAAGATGTTTGAAAATCTTGACGACGGATGGGCGGACAGAATGACCTTGACTTTTATGGACAAAATATCTTCAGCTGTTCATTTAGTTGACCATATATACCAAATATTGTACCTTACACTTAAATAGTTTCTGAGAAATCTATGTCTGAGCGTTTTCCCATATAAAAGTCTAACCTGCCGAAGTTGACAGTGTCATAAATGAGGTCAGGGTTAATGCAAGGTCAACATTTGTACAAACTATGATGGGCCCGAATGCCAGTTGTTTCAATGTAATAGGCCTTTTGGTTCTGGAGAAGATGATTTTAGAAGGGGTTTTACCATATATGGGCGTGGCGGCCATCTTGGTCATGTGACCCGGATACCCCGAATAAACTTTCGTTCCCCGAACCTAGTTAGGCTCCATATGAAATATGGCTTCAATCAGCCCAGTGGTTTCAGAGGAGAAGATGTTTGAAAATGTTGACGACGGACGGACTGCGGACGGACGGATGGACGGGCGACGGATGCCTGTCTATACTATAAGCTCACCTATGAGCCTAAAGGCTTAGATGAGCTAAAAATCTAGACTTCACAATGAGTGTGAAAATATACGCGAGCATAGTTACGCACCGAAACGCCTTTGCATTTGCATTATATGTAGGTTCATACCCCAACAAAATATGCGCCGAAAATGTATAGGCTTAAACTCCACAAGCTTTACTCAACATCATGCTCTTGAGATATCTAAGGAAATGTTCTACGGGTATTTCGGCGCCAAAGCAGACATGCCGTCAATGCTTTACAAAGTTACCTAGGATAAGATGTTTAGACGCCGAAACGACCTCAACCATCGCCATGAAAACCGGTCTTCAGGATATGGTTGTCATTCAGTCTTGTAAATATGCGTAGGTGTGATTCTTTTAATAAGCTGTGTGTTTTATTTCGCAATGGATTGCGCTATTTTGTATATTCATAAAGGTCAGAAACACAGGTCAGTTTGCGCCAACAATATGATATGTTATTATTGTTCTCAGTTGGGGTAGCTGAATGACCACCTAATTGGGAAATAGTTGTTCCTTTGGTTTACCGTGCGCGTTTTTCGTAAACTTTTGTCAATTTATGCATTGCTTCTTTCCCTTTAGGTTTTGTGGGTGGAATATAGGATCTGATTGTAGTAGTTCCTTATCAGTGCCGTTTAAACTACTTTTAACTTTGATGACCTACTTGTGCATTTGCCTCGCACATTTGAAAGTAAACAAAAAAACAAAAACAAAAAAACAGCGAGTTCTTTTCTTCCGCCAAGGCACCAAACACGATTTGTTGTTCATAACGATATCTTTTCTGTATTTTCATCCTCCGGAATACAAATGACTGAACTTGTCTAGGTCTAGCATTTTTTTCTACATCGTGTTTTTAATAGTGACTCAGTCTGACTTAATTTACTTTTTTTTCAGATTCGTTATAGGAATTGTTCTGGATCTTCGCATATATTTTCAGCCGATCAAAAATCCCACTCAACTCAGCCTAGCGAAATACATATACATGTATCTAGTGTATATTTTGCTATTAAGTTTGTTTGTTTTTTCTCTATACACAAATTTTTTTCGAGCATGCTAAATATATTACTGTAGTTATTGATAAAATAAACACGAGTTGAAAATGAATCATTAATAGTTGAATACAAAAAAAAAAGTTTTAAAGAGATCCTTCAAACAAATTTTCATGTATTTTTTCCGAATAAGGGAATAATTCTGTAAGTAAATGGCAGACGGAAAAGAAAAAAACAGAGGACCAACGGTCCTGTAGCTCACCCGAGACCATCTATCCTTAGCAGACTTATGCTGACATTATTAACTCAGAGAACCATTGGTTCTGAATTGCTTACCTGATCTTATAACAATAGCTTAAAACAGTGGAAGATATACAGTTTATTACCGGTAGGTGCAGGTCAATGATAATGACAGACCTCTTGGTCAAAATAAAACCAAGGTTACATTTTTGTAAAAAAAGAAAAACATCAACCTAGTATCCTAATTTCAAGGGTTTTGATAGTACTGGAGTACCCTATAATACATATGCTACATACTAACTTTCAAGCTGATGTGCATCTCATTTGAAGGGCCAAAGATTTTTTAAAAGTTTTTATCTAATATGGATATGGCAGCCATCTTGGTAATCTGATCAACAACACCTGAATATATGCCATCTTGAACTAAAAATATAGTCAGCTATTTTTTTTCATGAAGAATCCATATATAAAACCTCAAAACACTAACATGCATAGTTCATAACATATCGCATGCATCAAAAAGCGTGATGACTTGAGAAATGGATGAATGCATGAACAACCCAAAAGCAATATCCTCTATCATTTTCTTTAAAGTAAAGGGCATATATACTGCATTTTTGTATTTTCAATAATAATTGGACCAAACTGGAAGCCACAGCTAAGATATAATACTGATTACTCATATTAAATGCTTTTACTAAGCTTTTTCCAAATGTTCTCATGGTGTTCTTTATTGGCATATTTTGTGGCCACATTGCTATAGAAAGGGTGGATGAATAAACTATCTATTTTAAAATATTAAGACAGTTATGCTTCTTACCAGTCTAGAGTCCTTCAAAGTCATTATCCCTGTGATGAATGATGGACAGCCCATCTTCCTTGTGATCAGTAATGTTCTGTCATCTCCTTGATATCAATCTGATACTGACTGGTAGGCAGTTGTCAATGAAACGCCAAACACTTGTCGCCAAAGCCAGCTGTAGTTCCTCATTGTAACAGATCATACAGCAGTTCCTTCAATTTCAATTTCATCAAAGTCGGATGTACATAGATCTGGCGAATTAGTGGGATGTGGAAGAAGCCAAGTCCTAATCCAATGGTAATGACATCACAATATCTGCTTTAACACATGAGACAGTCTTACTCTTTAGTTACTCTTTAAATTATGCAAACTAAGTGGTTTGACTGACACAAAAGTAGGTCTTTTGCATTTCAGTTTTGACATTAATTTTGTTGAAAACAATGTTCTATAGCATTCTTCTTATACAGCTTGATCTTTCTGATCAGCATGGAGATAATATTGGTACAATCACACATATCAACAAGCACAGCCTAGGGTATTCATGTAGCTAATGTTGTTTTGGGTTTAACTGCCCTTTGAGATAGTATTTCAGTCTATATCAGGTCATCTCCCAGAGAGAGAGACAGAAGAGAGAAATGGTAGATGAGAGAAAAAATGTCCAAACAACCCCCACTCACACCTACTGCAAGCACAGTAGGCCGTTGCCCTACTATTATCCAAATCGGAAGGACGCCCGGCACTGGAAGGTAAACATAGCACTACCGTGCCACCTAACCACCCCCAAGTAGCCAAGTCAGGACTCAAACAACTGTACTTGTGGTGGGAGACTCAGTGTTTCAAAGTCAGCAACCTGGCCCACTGAGCTATGGAGGCCCCCAAGACCCCTAATTGGTGAAAACTTTGTCATACACAAATGCTTCGTCAGAACTATATGAGCAGATCCTTTTCAAATATTAGTTACAACTACTACAAAGACTTTATTAAAACCTGAGATAACATATGTGAAATTAATGGCTGAACCACTATCATATGAAATGTTTTTGGACATTTGTGTACTTGGTTTCGCTATTGCAAGTGAGAGAGATCCAAAATATTGACTGTACTTCGTTTGCAAAATTTGCCTACTATTAGTCTGCTGATTGGAGGTTATTTGACTGCTGTTTGCCAGTTATTTGAGTACTGTTTTTTTCAACTTATTCTACTATTTTCTTGTTTGCCATATTTGCCAGTTACTTTTCATATTTACATACTGTATTCCAAAGAAGCCTGTTATTTGCCTGCTGTCTGCCTGTTGTTTGCCAATTATTTGCCAATTATTTGCCTGTTGTTGTTTTTTTGCCAATTATTTGCCTGCTGTTTGCCATATTATCAGCCTGTTATTTGCCAATTATTTGCCTGCTGTTAGCATATTTAGACCAAATGTTCAAAATATTTGTCAGATATTTATTATATTTGTCTATTGTATGCCAGTTGTTTGTTATATATTTGCCTCTTGTTAGGGGGTTCAGATGACGTTACGTCATCGCGTAATTTACTAGTTGTGCGCTAAAAATGCCCCCTTTTTACCACGCTGTATTGTTGTAGTTTACCAGAATTTTGTCATTATTTTTATGCAGAGAAATGGAAACAGCCTTCGTTTTTAATTATAGGGCATTTTCAGTGCCAAAAATTCTATTTTACACGTAAAATAACGTTTGGTAACCACTGACCACCGTCGATTTTCACTTAACGTCATTCTGACGTGGCCGCATTTTTCCGATTGTTTACAACATAGTGGGGTGTCTTGAAACGGTTTCCGCGGCAACGTGTAAGCGTGATTAGTCAGACTGACTAATCAAATAAATTCTGAGATAGTGACCTTTACGAGATTGATTGCCTCGGTAAAATTCGATCATTAACAAGAAAGCTAGTGCAATTTGACTGAAATAAGCCGAATTTTAACAGGTAAATAACTGTTTTGCAAAACCGAGGCACTCAGATTCGAATTCTCAGACCTATAATCTTCAAAAACCATTCCACCTCTATGCCATGAGCTATTTTATATGCCGCGGAAATCATTGTTTGGAGACATGGTATCGACGATATTAATGACGTTTCTCCACCCGCCGTTACGCTAAATTTGACGTCAGGATTTTTCATTACTTGATCGAGGGCTCCCCCGAAACTATGATTATGCAGTCGATATTTATTGTGTTAAGCAAATTTAATCGAGTCAGTTTTTATCTAAATTATTGTGTTTTGCTATTTTCCATACATTTTTAAATACAAAACAAAGGAAAGCGAAAGTTAAAGTATCTGCAAAATGTATTATTTTACCGTAAACCAACTTTGGTCGGCATTAATCAGAATTATTTGGCATTTTCCCCGCATGAAAATTATGTGAACACATACATATCAACATAAATTCAATTGTCATAAAATTCATATTCTCATATCATTTTCTGTCACAATTCAAAAGATTTTATTCCAAGTATATCAAAAGTATCGCAGTCGACAATTAAAGATCAGCATACATTTAAGGAGTACTCGTAGCTCAGTGGATTTAGCACTGAGCTAGCGCGGTTTGATTCTCGCTGTAGGCAAAACTCTTTTCAACCGTGAACAGGGTTCCATTGCACACATCCTTTCATATGACTGAATGCTCTTGAAAAGGTCGTAAAATGCGTCATTTCATCAGTGCCTTTGTGTTGGTCAAACAGTGCAAAGCCAAGATGAATATCAGCTTGGAGTTTTTTTCTTTTGTCAGTCCTGAATGAAGTTGTTATTTAAATTTGTATATTTATTTTAAGACGAGATACATTTTGGTACCATCAATTTCTGTTATCGCACTAAGTCTGCTGCGGCCGCTACTAAAGTTGGACTATGCACCTTAAAGTCTCCATAGTACTTTCTACTCACAGTGATAGAACGTCTAAATCAACCTTCACGTTTGGGGATAAATGAGAATTTGGGTTTATGAGCATATATATTGAATCACATAGCTGTTGCAAAGAGTAAGGAAAACAATGTGTTTCGATAACCAAATTTACTGCTACAGATGCGGATTTCCATATTCAACTTTTTCAATGTCTCTAATCCTAAAAAAAGGCTGAAATAGTAATAACTAGAAAATTGTGTCTGTAAGACACTAATGATGCCCCCGTGCAGTGCCTGTCACATGACGTGTATATCCATGAAGCTCCTACAAAGAATCCATTGAAAACATACCCCACCATGTAAAAATTGCCCAAAATGACTAAGTTAAAAAGACTGTGATTCTGTCAAAATTAATTCTAGTTCTATCAAAATGCCTTATGCATATCTTCAAATATGTCCACAATATGTAGACAAGGTTTGAAAAAAGATCTACTGAAAACTGTGGAGCAAGCTGATAACAGAAACTCCATACTCTACAATGCAAAAATTTCCCTAGAATGACTAAGTTAAAAAGGCCGATATTCTGTCAAAATTAATTCTAGGTCCAACAAAAACCCACATGCACATCTTCAATACATTCACAACATGTATGTAAGGTTTAAAAAAGATCCATTGAAAACTGTGAGAGGAGTTGATTACACAAACTCTATACCCTAGAATGCAAAAATTTGCCTAAAATGACTAAGTTCTAAAGGCTTTAATTCTGTCAAAATTAATTCTAGGTCCAACAAAAACCCACATGCACATCTTCAATACAATCACAGCACGTATGTAAGGTTTGAAAAATATCCATTAAAAACTGTGAGAGGAGTTGATTACACAAACTCTATACCATAGAATGCAAAAATTTGCCTAAAATGACTAAGTTCAAAAGGCCGTAATTTTGTCAAAATTTATTCTAGGTCCAACAAAAACCCACATGCACATCTTCAATATGTCCACAACATGTATGCAAAGTTTGCAAAAGAGCAATTGAAAACTGTGGGAGGAGTTGATTACACAAACTCTATACCCTACTATACAAAAATTTGCCTAAAATGACTAAGTTCAAAAGGCCGTAAATCTGTCAAAATTAATTTTAGCCCCATCAAAAATCCACATGCACATCTTCAATATGTCTACAACCTGTATGCGATGTTTGAAAAAGTTCCACTGAAAACTATGGGAGGAGTTGATTACACAAACTCTATACTATAAAGCGTGACGAACAGACAGACGGACAGACGGACAGACAGACAGGGGCAAATCTTAATGCCCCCTGACTATCGTCACGGGGGCATAATAAAAAATGATGGGAAAACAGCTCCACAAAGTACAAGTTCCTTTCCTGGTTCCCCGTCCAACTATGCAATATTATGAAAAAGCGCGCCAGGTTTGTACGCTGTATTTTTACCGTTTATTGGAAGATCATTTTAGTTGCAAATTTATAGTACCCGAACGATTTTAAATGAAACTTAACAATGTTTTATTTGTTTAAACTATATCAGGGTCATGTACAAAAATGAATCTTTAGTAAGAAGCTTGCAGCGATAACTTACAATAAAAGATTATACAAATAAAGGGTCTTTAAGTTACTTACTGATCAGCTGACAAACATTGTCAACTGGTCAGCCAAAAATAAATCATGAAAGGAACGTTCTGTGGTCAGTGAAAATATTTCAAGGATTTGTATCAGGTGTTCTTTACTAAGAATAAATCTTGAAAGGTCTTCAGGAAGCAAGGCAGACATTAAAGAAACGGATAGGCCTAAAAGAGACCTGATTTCATTGAGTCAGTTCAAGTGCAGTAATTTACTGTTGCAACACTGCCAATGTCCCCCTAGCCCCCCGGCTTCAGCGGCATTATTTTCGAACTGACTCAGAATGAGCCCAATGATTCCATTATGTAATATTCACTATGCATGGTGAAGTATGGTGACACTTTTTATATGGCTGCAACACTGCACTTAACATTAGTTGCACTGAACTTCAATTTAACCATTTTCTAGCTGTCAAATGACCACCTTAAAGGAATGGAAAAACATGATCTGCATTATTATAGTAAACCCGGGGATACGTTTCTAAGTACGGTGGTTGTGGGAAGGGGGAGGAGGGGGGTGGTTGCGGTCGGGCGATGGTGCCCGGTAAATTTCAGTGCCGAGGCGTCCAACTATTGTATATGGATAATAGAAGAGTAAGGGTCTACTGTGTTTGCAGTAGATGTGGGTGGGGTAATTTGGATATTTCTTCTCTCGCCTGTCATATCTTTTCTTTCTCTCCCTCTCTGGGAGACAGATCGACACAAATTGAAATACTGTTTCAAAGAGTTGTTAAACCCCATCCTACCAACAAATTAACCAAGTACGGGGAGACTGATGCTTTATGTTATTTGCTATTTATTACGGTCCCGAATGATCGAAGAACTGTTCTTTACTCATGTATGGCAGCACATAAACACGCTTGGATGAGCTATATATTTTACAAGAATATGTTATATTTACTGACAGATGTGCGTGATATTTTGCAATATAAGCATATCTTACAGATGTATTTAATTTCACGAATGAGGTAGTGACTTGTATCTGTTGCGAGAGGTGGTAAGCGATACGTGCATTTCCGGCTTTACCTTCTTTTTCATAGAAATGCAGATTTTACAGAAAGTTTGACCAACAAAAAAGCCACCAAATAACCTTGGAAACAAGTGAATCAATTAAAATGCGAGCAAATGTTCCAGCTTTAACTAGGTACTGAGGCACACACTAGATCATTTGTGAATTTGCTTTATCCTCTTTTCTCGTAATGTCATCTCTTTCAGTTTGGCCGACAAACACTGTTTTCGTGGCCATTTCGGACAAGTAAATGGCATCCTGGTTACCATGGAAACAGCTGAACCACTAAATAATGCTTGCAAATTGTAAAACTTGTATAACTGAATTGTGTTAAACTACCTTTAGGATTTGTGACTGTTTCTATTTTTTTTTTATTTTGCATTTGATATCTTTTTATCATGGAAACTCCGTGTTAGCGGCCATTTTAACAAGAAAATGGCCGCCTCTTTACCATGGAAACAAACTCACAATTAAAAAATGTTAGTAAATGGTGCATCTTTTATAATTGCTTCATACATTGTATCATTTATGAGTGTTCTTTATCATATTCTGTCGTTTTGTCATTATTCGCTTCAAATAAAACTCCGATTTCGCTGCCATTTTGAACCAGAAATTGACAGCCTGGTTACCATGGAAACGAGTGAACCACTCAAAAATATTTGCTGAAGTTGCCGCCCATATTACTGCATCATACAGTGTATATGAATAAGACTATAAGTAAAAGACTTAAATCCTTGCCCCAATTTATGCTTAATGAATGTGAAATTCGGTGCCATCAGCCCGTATACTGAATACATTGGAGCATGATTACAAAATTGGTCACAATGGCTTGTCTAAAACATGTCATAACTTTTGAACCAAGCACCCTATTCTAATAATAGACATATCATTTTAGAGGAAATTGAATATGCTTTCTCATAAAATAGGTAAAAATAAGTAAATTTGCATTTTTAAAAAACACCTGAAGCCCCTACTCTTGTATGCCAAAGTTGCCTATTATCTGGCTGCTGTTTGCATGTTATTTGCCTGCTGCTTGCCAGCTATTTGCCTTATATGCCACTTGTTTGCCATACTTGCCCGCTGTATGGCACATTTGCCATTTCATAAAATGTCTATCCTGTGTATGACAGGTTTTAATTTTGAGGACCCTGATAAGCCATTATCTATGACTGCCATTTTCTTTGGAAGTGACTTCTAGTCTGCCATAAGCATTTTCAGTATGATTGTTCAATTAGACATCTATATTTCTAAAGCACAATATATGAGTTTGTGATCACTCCAATGTGCCTCGATAACATCACAAAATGTTCTGCAGTTTGCAAAAATCAGATCCAACACAGACCCAGAGTCACAAGTTGATTGCTGGATTTGTTGCCCACAATCAAATAATGTCTCCATGAAATCAACAAACACTGAAGTGACACAATCTACCTGTATATTAAAGTCACCCAATATGACTAGTTTTGATGACAAATCTACTGCTGGCTTCAGGTAATGACAAATGTCATTTCTGAAATCAATTTGTGAACTTTTTGGATATCTATAAAGTATAACAGCTTGAAAATTCCCTTTCTGGGTATTTTGCAAAGAAGCCAAAATGAATTCACATGAAGGACAATGCTTTTTTACTACTTTCTGAACTCCAAAATACTCTTTTATGTACAAAGCAATACCATGATAGGGCCTGTTTGATGACGCATATTCTTTTTCATCAAGTCGAATAAGTCTAAATCTTTGCAAAGCAAAATGGATATTTTCATCCCTTTTACATAGTCTAGACTCTGCAAAACCAATTACATCTGCTGCCAACACATTTGGTTCAAATTCTACGTCCTTATAATGTTTATGCAATGATCTTGCATTATTGAATGCAACCTTGATTTTCCTTGGATCAATTTTATATAAAGGAACATAACAAAGTTCCAAAGCTGCTTCATTTTGAAGCCGTTGCATCTCTGTAGTCACTATTTTATCTAAAGCCAAAGCAGGTATATTCAGATTCAAAATATACAGATCTTCAAGTTTTTTTTACTCTACTAAGAGCAACATAATTAATATGTGGTACCTTTCTGACCGTCTTTTGTGACAAATCAACTATCACTTTGTCTACAGTAGCACCTTGAGCTTTGTGAACAGTTTTTGCTGCGGCTGGTCTTAAAGGGAATTGGATTCTCTGAAATGTTTTGAAGTTGCGTATAAAGGTGCGTTCCACATCAAATACTGGAGTCCCTTCTTTCTGAATACTGGCATTATATAACCCTCTGCTGAAGAATTTTTCTCGCGTTGACCTGCCAATTCGAGGCTCATCAAACAAAATCCAGATACTAGGACGGTTTGTTCCTTCCATTTTGTATTCAATAAATTTTACGACACCTGTGGAGCCATTTGTTAAACCATCTTCTACATTAACATTCACTGTCATCATATAAATCATTCCAACTGCTACTGTCAAGCATTTCATTAAATTGCCTGTTTTGGAGTAATCGTCTGGAAGTGAGTCAATAAGCTCCTTGCATCTTTGGGCAGGAATGTTTGCTGAAACAACAGTATCATGACATGGAATCACAACTTTTTCCATGGGCGTTTGGTTCAAAATTTTCTCATTATGCCTATTCACACCCTCATTTTCAGCAAACAGATGAAGGGCATCTTGTGGATATTAATCGACACCATGGTTAACAATACGTGTCTGCAACAAGTTTATGTCGTCTTTAGTCATTTCATTCAATCTAAGTCGATTTAGTAAATGGACAAACTCAAGATCATCTTTTTGCCTCATGATATCAACTAATTCATACATTTTGAAATGTTCATTCCACAAATTCTGTTCTAGTGAAGATGCTCCCTTTTCCAAGTCAAGGAATATCCACTTATCACCTACTGGCTTCAGCTGGTACAAATCACCGACAACAATAATACTCAAACCATCAAAAACTGCTTTAGTTCCAGTTAATTGCTGAAGTCTTGTGTATAGAAAGCTAAGCATTTGTGTGCCTACCATAGATATTTCATCAATAATTATAACTTTCAGATGCCTATATTTTATTCTAATTGTATTTAACTCATCAGCTGATAAAAGGTCTGAACCCTTATATAATTTTTTGTGAAAAGCAGAACAAATGGTTTTACCACTTATGTTGAAAGCAGCAAAGCCCATATAGGCACAAAGTAGAATTCTTATGACATCTGGATTTTCTCCCTCTCTTGAATTGAACATTCTATACTAGGTCAAAAAAGTTCCTATGCATGAAATTTCTTCTGTTGCTATGGCAATTGCAGAAATTAAGAACAAATATAGTTTACTAATTTCAAAAGAGTATCCATTTGCCTATTGAACAAACTTATTTGTTTTGGTTTCCTAAGACTACACATGCTACAAGGGTCGTTTGAATATGCAAGGGGTAATTTTTCATTTTCACAGAGGAACATCATTAAAACTGCTCAAGTTCACAGTTTTTAGAATTGGCTTGTGAATAATGATTTCCAAGATTCTGCGTTCCATACACAAGAGCAAAAGGCTACTTACCAAAACAATCAAAATTTGACCGCTTCTGATACGAAAATTTGAACCACAAGTCAGGGTACTGTGATTCCTTTAAAGACTGTTTAGATGCCACTTTCAGTGGGATTTCCATAGGAAATCGAAACCGTAATGGTTAGCAGGCGTGTAACAATTCTTCCAATTTTGTCATTATGCCATGAAAACAATGACGTAACAAAAATGTTAATGAAAAAACTTTGAAAAAAGATCGACATGTACAGTAATAATGACGCCTTGAAAA
The DNA here is from genome assembly GCA_963989385.1 of Ctena decussata. NCBI lineage: Eukaryota > Metazoa > Mollusca > Bivalvia > Lucinida > Lucinidae > Ctena > Ctena decussata. The sequence goes on from OZ022502.1 coordinate 25,066,229, forward strand.
TCGCTATATTTTTAATTAAAAGGGAGATAATCTGAGAATTTGAAGAATTTAAACCTTGCCTGTAAAGCCTGAGTACAAGACGTTAAACATTTTAAGTGTTTTTCGAACTTTCTGCATTATAGACTTTTCTGCGCAATACAAAATTTATTCCTGCGCATGCGCAGAAATAAGATGCATTCAAAGGTCTCCTATCGAATAATGCCAGATAACTCTAATGTGGAAAAGTATGGGTTGACAATTTTCTGAGCATTTTGTTCTTTGGCGTCTCTCTAAACATACATGAGCCTCAATTAATTCCAATATGCACTTGGTCCCTTGAAAATAAAGCCGATAGTTGGTATCGTTACTTTTTTGACCGAGTATATATAGACTTTGATAAAGTGCTCTGATGACTACAAATTTGCCAACACCTGCACCACCTGATAAGAAAGCATATACAGGTTCTTCTTTACATTTTATCCAGTGTACTACATGATTGAAAAATTCTCTCTGTCTTAAATTAAGTCTTCTGAGTAGACATAAGTATTCCTCATCAGGCAGTATAATGCCAGTTGTTTCTACTGGTGGCACAGAGCAAGTGGCTTGCAATTCTATACCAATATCATAGTGTCTATGTTCTACAACTCTATTTGGATTAAAATATATGAAACTTTCAGCTTCTCTTTCTCCTTCTTCTTCTGCCTCTCTATTTTCTTGCTCTGCATTTGGTGCTATCCGGTCATAAGCATTTTCCTCCGCTTCAGTCATTTGTCTTGAAAGTTCAAGTTCTTCAGTGTGATGTTCATACTCAATTCTTTAAGATTCAAGTGACTCTTTCACTGAGTCATAATGAGCCCCATATGTTTCAAAGCTGCCTAACAGATCTTTCTGTTCATTTCGCCATGGCATGAAAAGCATAAGTTGCTCTCTAAAGTAATTTTCTGCATCTTTTTTCTTATTGTATCTTACATATCTTATAATTCTAGGAACTTTTCTACTCCTATATCTTATCCCATTCTTCGCTACATAAAGAAGGCCTGAACTATTACTATCATTTGTATCCTTCTCTTCTTCAAAACTCTCTTCACTTTCATCACAAGAACTATTATCATCATCATCATTTTTATCTTCAACCTTTTGTGGCAGCCTGTTTCCTTTTGGAAAAATGACATCAACTTTAGAAACATAGTCTGCTAAGCAAAATTTCTGAAGCTGCCTGGGTCTTTTTTGAATATCTCTGTATTAGATTATCAGATTCTATATCTGTTGATTCAGCAGGTAGTTCATCAAGAACAGACTTAGGTTTCAAGAGAAACACTCGTTCTTCTGGAGTAGACGTGTTTATGAAAACAATGTCCCTAGTGCATTTTGTAAGAGGAATTTGTAAAACCAGGTAAACTGCCTCTTGAGCACTGACTTTAACACAATTTAAAAAGACATTTCCAATGTGTCTGACTTGTTTTTTTTTAGATCCAAATTTCCTTTTCGAGCCTCTTTTGCTGCTGCATCAAGCTGTGCACTCATTCCTCTTTGAGATTTACTAATATAACCGTCTATATAGGATGCACAACCATATGGTTCAAGAACAATCTGAATGTCAAGGTTTGCCTTCCAAGCAAACAGGATTTTCTCATTAAACAAATTAATTCTCATTTTACTTGGCTGCCATTTAAGAAATACTTTCGGGGCATTAAGAGAGCTTCTTATACATTTAATGTAATCATCAAAGTTCATTTTAGCCACTTTGTCCAAAAATTCACCAAACGTCATCTTTACTGTATCTTCTTTAAATTCATTCATTGCTTTTTGAAGTTCTACGTATTTCTTTCTAAACTTTTCAACATCTTCTTCAATTGGATATAACAGCATTGTTCTTTGAAGTGGAGGCAATGGAAATCCGAATCTGCATATTGATTTTCCTTTTTTGCTGCAAGTTTTTGAGTGTTTGTGTGTTTGTAACGTAACAAAATTAGCAGTTTCTTCATTATCAGTATTACATGTAAGATACTGATCAACAAACTGTACTATTTCCTCTTCTGAATTTTTTTCCAGTGTTGGAGCATTTTCTATCCAAACATGCATGTGGATATGAGGTGAGCAACGTTGTTGAAACTCAACTCTGTAAAAATAATCCTTCAGTTTTCCAACTGGATGACAACTACTTTTAAGAACTGTATTGAGGAATTCCTGCACCCTATGATCAAAGTACCTTGAACAAGTTACTGGATCTTTCTTAACAAGCTTCGTTTTTTCCTGCCAAGACAAATTCTCTATATCTTTATCTGAGTATTCTACACCGTCTTCATCAAGTCTGACAAGACTATCCTTATATGAAGAATCTCTAGCTTCAGCTGCTGTAATTTTTCTGCCTCTGTTTTTACATCTTCTAACAGCTAAGTTCACTTTGTCACTAATCTGTTTCATTTGTAGCTTTTTATGTTTGAAAAAAAATGTTTGGAACTGACTGTGCAGCTCTTCTATCAATACTTCGTAATTCCCATTTAGCAATATCACTATAATGAACTGAAACAGATCTTTCCTCTTTACTAGGTGGCCTCTGACCAAAAATATGGATGGAAAGCATAAATATTCTGCATCTTTATCATGATATAAACTCAATGGATGCTGTCCTTCTCCAGGTGCAAATGTAAACACTTTGTCATACATGTTTTCAACATTTGCATCATCTACTAATGTATCTACATTTCCATCATGATCATTTTCATCTATCTCACTGAATTTATCAGAATCATAGCCGTCAGTTTCAAGACTGTCACTAAGAACAGTAGCAATATTCTTTTCCTGTTCATCTTTAACAGTGTCCTCTGCACTTTCAGTAACTTCCTGAAACCAACTGTCATCAACTGAAATGCCTGATTTTTTATATAATTCACAATTATTAATTAGCCAGTGTAATGCAGTCAAAACTTTTAATGGTCTTACATTTTCTTTAAAGTCTACTTTTTGTAGGATAATTTCTTCTTAAGTTGGACAGCAACTGTAAAGTTTTCATCCATAGGCCTTGGAAGACAATTTATAGTAGGCTGGATATCAACTGGCACATTTATAACATTCCCTTTCACAGAATACTGGCCACCTCGGGGCAGTTCTCTTATCTGCATAAAAGGGATACGTAGTGCTATCAGTCTTTCTTCTAGCTGATGTAAATTAAGTTCTGCAGGCTTCTCTGGCCATTTCAATCCATTTGCTACTGATAGTTTTGGAACTTTACTATCTCTTAATGCACCTAAGCAGGTATGACAAATCCATTCTTCATTGTTAACAGATGTCAAGTTTGTGCAAAAAAGTCTTTTACTCTGTACTCGGATATGGGTGTTCTTTAACATAGAAACACTTTTTCTAAACCATGTTTGGTGACAGCAAGTACAAATATATAAGGGTCCAATAGCAATATTTGAATGAAATTGCTTAATATTCTCTTCAATAGTTTTATATTCCATCTGGAAAGATTTATGCTGTGAAGTAACACTGTCATTCTTACATCTTTTACTAGAAACAATCAGTGAAGAAATGTCATTTCATTTTCGTTTCTCCTGTCTAATTTGTTGCTGCTTAATTCTCTGACATACCGAAACATAAGGGTTCTCCCTTGCCTTCTTTTTGGATGCATTCTGGTATACTTTCTCACGTGCTACAAAAGTTGGATTTTCTCTTGCAGACTGCTTTGATTCCTTCTGATACACAATTTCTTTGGCCTTGAAAGCAGGGTTTTCTCTTGCGGATTGCTTTGAGTCTCTTTCATTTGTTCTTAAGACAGAAACTTTTCTTGCAGATTTCTTTGATTCCTTCTGATACACGATTTCTTTAGCCTTAAAAGCAGGATTTGCTCTGGCAAGTTGCTTTGATTCTCTTTCTTTTGTTGTAAAGACGTAACTTTTTCTTGCAGACTGCTTTGATTCCTTCTGATACACAATTTCTTTGGCCTTGAAAGCAGGATTTTCTCTTGCGGATTGCTTTGAGTCTCTTTCTTTTGTTCTAAAGACAGGAACTTTTCTTGCAGATTTCTTTGATTCCTTCTGATACACGATTTCTTTAGCCTTAAAAGCAAGATTTGCTCTGGCAAGTTGCTTTGATTCTCTTTCTTTTGTTTTAAACACATGACTTTTTCTTGCAGAATGCTTTGATTCTTTCTGGTACACAATTTCTTTGGCCTTAAAAGCAGGATTTGCTCTGGCAAGTTGCTTTGATTCTTTCTGGTACATGATTTCTTTGGCCTTAAAAGCAGAATTTCTTCTAGCAGATTGCTTTGATTTCTTCTGATACAACATGTCCTTTGCTTTTAAAGCTGAGTTTTGTCTACTTTTCATTCTTTGGCTTCTTTTGAAAACTTGAAAGTACTCAGTGCGATGACGTGGTTTTCTTTTTTTGGCCCCTGAACCTTTTGATTCATCAATCAATATGCTTATCACATTACTTTGCGTTTTCTTAGCCTGTCTCGATCTCTGATCTTTGAAGTAAGCTTCCATATGACTCTCGATTTGGTCTTTATTGCTGTTTTTCTTCACATTTCTTAACATTGATAGGCAATAAGTCAAACTGTAAGTTAGTATCTAGTTTCATGCTGTCATAAAATGCATACAGGTATGTAATTAGATCATCAAGACTTGAGAAAGTTATTAAACTGGATGCACCATCACTTGATGAAAGACCATTTTCTCCATGGGAATGATAATCCAAAAATACATACAAGCCATTATACAGCAGAACATATAGCTCCAATAGTTAACAGACCTGATGATACAGACAAAAAGGCTGACTGCAAGGCAGAGTGAAGTGTTGGCAACCCATGTTTTGAGTATCAACAAGAATGCCACTTACAATGGGTGATTTTTCTACTGTAAATTTACGTATCTCTAGTTTAAAATCATCTGGAATTTCTTCTAAGCTCAACAGCCGGTGAATAAATTTTCCATTTGCTTTTAAGTTCTTTATTATGCTTTGATAGAGAGCATCTCAATCACAAAGTACTTTGTCTAATATTGAGCGTTTTTCTACATCAACACAAGATGAGTATGACAACATGCATAAGGCATTACATGTGTATTGAAATCCCCTTGGTTGCTCAGAAAATCTGGCATCATTTTGATGAAAACTTCCAAACGCAATGCGACTGGCATTCAATAACTGTTCAGATAATTTTACTCCATTGAATAACACATTGCTTTCATAGTTTTGAAGAGAGAGTATGTTAAAACTGAAGTTTAAATTCCCAGTAATGTCTAGGCTACATACATCATTTTGTAAGCATGTACCTACTAAATCTTTGGCTGAAAGTGGTTTACAACATTCTCATGAAGCTCTGCATGTTGTTGAAAAACACTATCTTCGGCACAAAAAGGTATCTCCTCATTTCCAGACAATTCTTTATTCATCCTAGATTGATAGTTAGCAACAACATCAGGAAAAGTATTTGCAAATACCTCACAAAAATCTGTCTGTATGTGCGAGCAAATATTTGCTGATGATCTGAAACCAGTAATTGGCTGTTCATACTGTTTACCCTGGTCCACATTTTCAGCAATTATAGCCTGGTTTTTAACAAGTTTAGCCTGGTTTTTAGCATTTTCTGCCTGTGCCTCTTTGTGAGGACTTGCCTGTGCCTCTATGTGAGGACTTGCCTGTGCCTCTATATGAGGACTTGCCTGTGCCTCTATTTGAGGACTTGCCTGTGCCTGCTCGCTTGCAGAACAATTGGTCTGCTTGCTCACAGGTCTTTCTTTATATTTACCAACTTGGGTCTCTTTAACCACCCTCCGAGATACAGCCTTATTCCAATGCTTACTGCGAGGCATAATGATTCACCTGAAAGTAGAAAGGGATAAAAAATGTGTCTTAAGTGCTGAATGGCCCCAAATATTTGGACAGATATGCCTTTGCAAACAGTGCAGACTTGGATAAGATTGCTTCTAGCAGAGCAGTCTGATCATGGTCTGCACTGTTTGCCATTCATCTGTACCTTTTGAGTGCATAACATGATGGTACATAACCTGTTTGTTGTACCTTAAGGGTGCAAATTTTCAATCTGATTCTAAGTTGTTCATGACTCTTTGATAGAAAACATCTCCATCACAAAGCACCTTGTCTGTAGATAAATTTTTTAGCCTGTCTGGTCATAAGGTCACTGATTCCATAGAGGGGAAATTGAAAAAAAGAGTAAATAAATAAAATAAAAAAAAATACAGAATACAGAGCTCGAACCCCTGCCCCCGTGACTTTAAGTTTATAATACCTTGCTACTGCAAGCTAAACCTCTGGCCCACACTCTTAACATGTCAAAATAATTGTAGATGGTAATATATAAAGTAACTGTAAATGATTGAGGAGGCGACTTTTTTGTGACAAACTGTTCAACCTATTAAAGGTCTGGTCTAAAAAGTAAAAGTATCTTCACAAGACAGTAAACAAAACTTGATCTGTAATATTGAGCTTTTTTCACATCAACTCAAGACATGTATGACAACACAACATTCATAATACATTACATATGCAATAAAATCTCCTCGACTGCTTAGAAAACCTGGCATTATTTTAATGAAAACTTCAAAACACAATACGACTGGCATTCCATCACTATTCAAATCATCTTACTTCTCCATTGAATAATACATTGCTTTCATAATTTTGAAGAGCGCCTGGGTTAAAACTGAAGTTTAAATCCCAGTAACATATAAGATACAAACATCATTTCTTTACCATGTGCCAATTAATTCATTCGGCTGACACTTTTTCAAAATAATCTGATAAAGCTGTGCATGTTGTTGAAAAACATTATCTTAGCCACAAAAAGGTATCTCCTCATTTTCAGACGATTCTTTATTCATCCTAGATTGACAGTTAGGAACAGCATCAAGAAAAGTACTGGTAAATACCTCATCAAAATCTGTCTGTATGTTCGAACAAATATTTGCTAAAGATTTAACATAAGTAATTTTCTGTTCAGTCTGAGCTATCTTTTAGCAATCTTAGCCTGGTTTGTAGCAACTTCAGCCTGATTTTTAGCAACTTCAGCCTGTGCCTCTTTGTGAGGACTTGTCTGTGCCTCTTTGTGAGGACTTGCCCCAGCCTCTTTATGAGGACTTGCCTGTGCCTCTTTGTGAGGACTTGCCTGTGCCTCTTTGTGAGGACTTGCGTGTGCCTCTATGAGAGGACTTGTCTTTGCCTCTGAAGCTCCATATGAAATGTGGCTTCAATAAGCCCAGTGGCTTCAGAGGAGGTGTCTGAAAATGTTGACGGGGGACAAAACCTCAATGACCTGGCTTCAATCAGCTCAGTGGCTTCAGAGAAAATGTTTGAAAGGTTTACAGGCAACAGAATGTTAATGACCTTGAACAAAGATCAAAGAATGAAATCGTCCATATCTTGGACTTAAACAGTTTGAGAAATCCACTATTTAAGCATTTTTTAATGCTTAATACCAAATTTCAAGGTCATAGGCCTTTTGGTTCTGGAGACGATGATTTTTGAAGGGTTTTTACCATATATGGGTATGGTGGCCATCTTGGTCATGTGACCCAGACCCTGGAAACAAACTTTCGTTTCCCCATCCAATGGAGGCTCGACATGAAATTTGGCTTCAAGCGGCCCAGACGCGAAGATTTTTAAAAATCTTGATGATGGATGGACAGAATGACCTTGACCTTTAGTGACATAATATCTTCATCTGGTCATTTAGTTGACCATATATACCAAATATTGTACCTTAGACAAACTGTTTCTGAGAAATCCGCTGTTTAAGCATTTTCCCATATAAAAGCCTCAAGTAATGAAGAAGACCGTGTCAATAAATTAAGTGAAGGTCAAACCAGGGTCATCATTTGTATAAATATGATGGGCGTGTTTGCTTGAGGCTGCATACCAAGTTTCAAGGTCAAAGGCCTTTTGATTCTGGAGATCAAGATTTTTGAAGGGTTTTTACCATATATGGGTAGAAGATTTTCAAGGGTTTTGGGTGTGGTGGCCATCTTGTTCAGGTGACCAAAACCATCTGAAGATTCTTATGTTCCTTTGACCCAGTAAAGCTCCATATGAAATATGGCTTCAATCGGCCCAATGGCTTCAGAGGAGAAGAAGTTTGAAAATGTTGACAGTAGACAGAATCTCCCTGTCCTTGAGCAAAGGTCATAGAATGACGTTTTCCTTAAGCAACATAATTTCTTCATCTAGTCACTTAGTTAACCATATATACCAAATATTATTCCTTAGACTTAAACAGTTGCTGAAAATCACTGTTTAAGTATTTTCCCATATAAAAGCATAACCTACCAGAGTTGACCTTGTTGTAAATAAGGTCAAGGTAAATGCAAGGTCATCATTTGTATAAACTATGATGGGTCCACATGCCCAATGCTACATACCAAGTTTGAAGGTCATAGGAGTTTTGGTTCTGGAGAAGAAGATTTTTGAAGGGTTTTTACCATACATGGGCATGGCGGCCATCTTCGTCATGTGACCCAGATCTCGGGTATAAACTTTCGTTCCCCCATCCCAGAGAGACTCCATATGTCTTCAATCAGCACAGTGGTTTTAGAAGGGAAGATGTTTGAATAACTTGACAACGGATGGACGGACGAAATGACCTTGACCTTTAGTGACCTAATATCTTCATTTGTTCATTTAGTTGACCATGTATACCAAGTATTGAACCTTCGACTTAAATAGTTTCTGAGAAATCCACGGTTTAAGCGTTTTCCCATATAAAAGCCTAACGTACCAAAGTTGACTATGTCATAAATTAGGTCAAAGTCATCGCAAGGTCATCATTTGTACAAACTATGATGGGCCCACATGCCCGATGCTACACACCAAGTTTCAAGGTCATAGGCCTTTTGATTCTGGAAAAGAAGATTTTTGAAGGGTTTTTACCATATATGGGGATGGCGGCCATCTTGGTCATGTAACCAAGACCCTGCGTATGAAATCCCGTTCCCACATCCCAATGAGACTCCATATGAAATTTGGCTTTGATCGGCCCAGTGGTTTCAGAGAAGAAAATGTTTGAAAATCTTGACGACGGATGGACAGACCGAATGACCTTGACCTTTAGTAACATAATATCTTCATTTGTTCATTTAGTTGACCATGTATACAAAGTATTCTACCTTACACTTAAATAGTTTCTGAGAAATCCACTGTTTAAGCGTTTTCCCATATAAAAGCCTAACGTACCAAAGTTGACTATGTCATAAATTAGGTCAAGGTCATCGCAAGGTCATCATTTGTATAAACTATGATGAGCCTGCATGCCCGATGCTACATACCAAGTTTCAAGGTCACAGGCCTTTTGGTTCTGGAGAAGAAGATTTTTGAAGGGTTTTTACCATATATGGGCGTGGCGGCCATCTTGGTCATGTGACCTAGATACCCGAACAAACTTTCGTTCCCCCAACCCATGGAGACTCCATAGAAAATTTGGCTTTGATCGGCCCAGCGGTTTTGGAGAAGAAGACCTTTTAAAATGGTTGACGGACGGACGACGGACGGACTACGGAGGCCTGCCTATATTATCAGCTCACCTTTGAGCCTTCGGCTCAGGTGAGCTAAAAATACGCATCTCTCATTTTCTATGGTCTGTCTATTTTATAAATATCAAGGCCACAGCAGTCATTGTTCTTGAGATATAGGCCACCTATAATTATGTTTTATACACATGAGAAAAGAGGAATTACTCTGTCAAAAAGGAATGCATCCAAACGTAACTAACATCAGAATAGTAGTTAGCACATCAACTACTAAAAGTATACCAAACATTAGGGTTCTACCTTGAACGGTTCAAAAGTTGGAAAAATGCCAAATTCAACAAAGAAGCATAATTCCGCTGTTGTTGTTTTTTTCACGGAATTTGCCCAAAAGTTTATGAAGCGATCAACACCTTAGCTCCTAGCAAGTTTGCCAAATATGAGCATCCTAGATCAAATAGTATTCGCACGACTTTGGAACAACATTTCCTGTGATCTTTCGAAAAACTGCTGTAAGTACATGGCAGATGGAAAATAAATACATATACAGATCTGCTCATTTTTTATGTTCTGTCCATTTTATAAATATCAAGGCCACAGCAGTTATTGTGCTTGAAAAATAGACCACCCATAATTATGTTTATACAGACGAGAAAAGGTGAATAACTCTGTCGACAATGTATAAATCATAATGCAACCAACATCAGAATGATCAACACATCAAAAGCTAATAGAATACCAAAATTAGGGTTCTAGGTCAAACCGTCCAAAAGTTGAAGAAAAAAACAAAACAAATTCAACAAAGGCGCATAATACAGTCATTCTTTCACGGATTTTCCCCAAAAGTGAATCGGGTGATTTACACCTGACTCCCTAGCAGCGTGCTAAATATGAGCATTCTAGTTCAAACAGTATTACCAGTATTTTAAGAAAAATTTTAAATAAGTTTTTGAAAAAGGGCATAACTCTGCAATTTCAAGGCTGATTGACAAGAAAAAAATATTTACGTCCTCTGCTTTTTTTAAGTCTACCTATCTACGAAATATCAAGGCCCTAGCAGATACAGCTCTTGAGTATATGAGGCATTACATATGGCCGGACGATCAAGACTAAACCAATATGCCCCCTCAACTTCTTCGAAGTAGGGGGCATAATGAAACCTGCTGAAAGTAACAATGGACCTTTATCTATCATCATACCAAATATGAACCAGATCCATCAAATGGTTTAGAAGATATATGCTTTTAAAAAACTTTAACGTCAATGCGGACGTCGACGCCGACGCAGACGCCGGGGATAGTGCAATAGCTCTTCCTGGACTTCTGGCTAAAAAGGGTCCAAAAGGTAAGAAATCGATGTTTTAGGACAAAAGTCTAAACCAATCAAAACTTTCTGATTTCTCAGAACATATCCTCTGATTCCAAAGAACAAAAATTAAATATAACCTTCACTATGGATGATGTACGGAGAGACGGCCCGTTGTATCTGTTGAGTCCTCGTCTTTGCTTCTTCATGGTGTTGAAATTTGATTTATGTGTTTACCGTGATGATTCATTGACGAGTTAGAGGGTTATCATGCGAACCGAACAACCAACTAAATGTTTTGTACCACTTCAGAAACTGAGGGTGAGGTTGGGCCTGTAAAATCGATTTAAGCCCCCCAGTAATTCATTACTGACCGTTCCAAGGCGGTAGTTCTGTTGTGGTTCTCTGTTGCCTGTTTTTGGTGTCAGAGTTTCTGTGATGTTTTACCTTATGTATGTTCTTATTATTTTTGGTTCGGTTTGGGTTGCTGAGTGGCCACCTTTTGGGAACAAGCTGCTCACTCGGTTGGCCATATGTTCTCTGGTTCTTGATTATTTGTAATCTTAGTTGTTTCCAACTATGGTTTGAGGGCTGGATTTGGATTTTGATTGTTTCAGTTCCTGGTCGTTGCATACTTTTTACTTTTACGGCCACCACATGGCAAAACACCAGCTGCAGTCAAAACCAATAAAAATCTTAAAGAGATCCCTCAAAAGCAGAGCACACATTCCAAAGAAGGAACATGGGCTATACTTCGAAGTTTTAGCTATTCAAGCCTCATCATTGACGCTGAAAATATCTGGCTACGAAAGCCAGAGAAAAGCATACTGTAATTTCTTTATTTTAGTAAGGTAGTCAATTCAAAGACTGTCTTCATTGTTCCAGGAAGAGAAACTAAATTGTGAAATAAGGCAGCGGCTATGAATGCGGTATCCTACCCCTGGCCACTGCGGTTAGAAGTACTGCACCTTATCTCTGGCCACCGATACTAGAGGTACGGTACCGTACCAGTAGCCATTTTCATTAAGCGAGACTAACAGAAATGTAGACTGATCCTATACATCAAAAAAAATATAAATAAATACGGCTAGCAAACGGAGAGGCGAGGCGAGGGGGCGGGGGTCAGCATAGTAAAGAAACTGCTTCTTGCACTTTTCCAGGTGTGAACAAATTTGACATATACGAGTAATATGGGAAAATTTCTTTATCATTTTATAACTTTTTTTATTTCTTAAAGTCTCGATAGTCCTACTAGTGGTAAAATCGCCAAAACACAAATCGTCATGAAAAGAGGTCCAACCGTCATGTTTGGTGATAAAACATACGTTGATGTGCATATACTGAGTCATATAACTGGCAAAAAGCAGGGAAAACCTGTTTTTTGAAAAATGACAAATTGCAGCACAAAAGACGATTTCCATTGCTGGTTTCCCGTCAAGCGATTCAAGAAAAGCAAAAGCGGGATAATGAATGGGACACCACTGTTGTACATTGTACTTTTACCAATTTATTCAAGCTTATGAAATCGAAAGTAGGTCATTAATTGGCAACTAAAATGACCCAAATAAGTTTTAAAACCTTTTGATATGAAACTCAGGGATGTTTGATTTAATTAAACCTGGCAAATCGCGGTGATTTATAATTGCGAAACTGTAGTGAGAAGCTTGCAGCGATATCTCACGATAAAATATTTCATGACTTTTTACCGCTGATTGAGCAATGGGGCCTTTAACATATTTTTACATCACGAACGCTATCAAAAAGTGATATTCTTCATTTTTAATATCGTGTTTTAATTTTGATTCTAGCGCTAGTACAAAAGTCTTGATTAGGGTGGTTTTCTAGAGGTATATACTTTAATAAAACAAATGACAAAATCTTCACTAAACAACATATGGCACATGAATTCAACGATTATTTCGAATCATACTGATATAAGACATTATGCATCATGAATGGATTAAATGAGTAGAAACACTATATTTTCATCTGATGTAATTTTTATTAGTGAAGTTAAATGATAACTGATCTTTTTCAATATTTGTTCAAATTTTAATCAATGTTTTATTTTTTTTATTTATTATTTTTTGGTCGGTCGTTTCCGTGCGTTTCCGTAAACGGCCCCGATAAAATACGACTAGGCTTCCAGTTAATATCTTTGGGTGAAGATTTTACTGCAGAATGGAAATGCAATTTATGATAGAATATTGTCGTATGTGAATTCTCAAGAAGAAGAATTATGCAGTTCATCCATACTGCTTGAAGCTAAACGTTGAAAGTACATTTATTTATTTATTCATTTATTTATTTAGTTAGTTTTTTTACTTTTAAAGTATATTTATTTTTGACAGTTTGATCCAGAGCAGCCTTAATGAAGATCAATGTGAACATTTTTGATTTTCTGATGTTAGAATGAAATCGGAGACGTACGTCTGATGCCAACATATTGATATTTCAGTCTTTGATCCGGTCTACTGAACTCTCATATGAAGACGACAGGTCAATTAACTTCTTTTAACTTGTAAAAAATTGGTATTACTGGTCTGAATTGAAAGAAGACAAGATAATAAGTATCTTATGATTGTATTATGCCAAATAGTAATGTGGTTGGGTTTTGAATTTAGCTTTTTCTCAAAAGTTTCTCATTAATGTAACTATTGTGAGCAAACAAAGAGCCACACTAACTAACTAACTAACTATATATCCATAAACGTTTTATCATTTGTCGAAAGGGTCTTAAATCATTAGTATGTTAGCAAAACAATTAACAGCTTCTGTTCATAATGAACTAAATGCATTTATATAGTAATCTATAAAGATTAACAAATGATTAATTTATTAATTATCTTTTTTTTCTTTCTCTTTTTTTTTTTAGTTTGTTTGTTGCTTTTTTTTTCATTTTGTCTTATTAATTCACTTTTTGTCTACTTCTTTGCCAAGGATGCCTGCTCTGGTACATAAGAAAAAATCAGTTTTGACTGCTTGTTATTTTGGTTTGAAAAAAAAACATCCCGCGGACTTTAGTTGTATTTGTTCAAAAGATCCAGAAAACTGTATTCTTCTGCAGCGTTAAGTTATTTTTGTTTCTGACGTAGATCATACTTTGTGTCATAATCAGACCCGTTCTGTTACAATTACAACAACTGAACTGCCCCTCAGTCTTGATCATGCGCTGAAACTGCTTCGGTAGGGGAGACCGGGGATAGTTGATGCACTTTTTAGACATTTTGATATATCTCGTGACCGGACTGCCCAATATTGATCATCTTTGTGTATACTAAAAGATCTGTCTTTTCTGCATTTAAAATAAAATAGTAATCCTTGAAATTTGGTATATTTTTCCTCCGTTTAAGTAGATTTCTTTGGCAGGTCGACTGCATCAACTTGCCCCAGTAGTGGGGCATGTTGATGCAACGCTTGGGGCAAGTTGATACAGATTTTTTCTGGCCTTTACAAGTCCATGCAACGAATACTACAGTAAAATGACCGTTTCTATGGACAAATGAGGGTTTCCATGCTTTCTAGTTAGATGCATTTATCAAAAGTATTTTCGCCATTGAAGTTATCTCCAGCAAAAGATCTCTAGAAGGACCGTTTGTAAATGAATATTGATCAAAACATTCTATAATTTTATTTCTGAAACTTTAGAACATTTTAAACGGGATATATCATTTCATTGTCACAGATGCTATATTGGAAAGCCGAAGGCCGGCAATTGGTACAATTTACATGTGCGTCCAGCGAAGATTCAGACCAGCCTGTGCATCATCACATCCGGGTCAGAGTCTTCACTGGCCACACGAAAATGTATGGGTCCTTAGCTATCCATAGAGCGCACAGCAAAGACTGATCAGACTGTGTAGATGCGTAGGCTGTATTGAGTCGTCGCTGGGCGCACATGTAAATTGCAGGAATTGCTGTGACATGGCTCGAATGTCATTGCATATGTGTTTGAATATAATAAAATACATCGTATTCTAAAATACAACAAATCTTAAATGCTTAAACTATTGTACATAGTTCTACATCCGTTAATGATCAAGTCCATCCAAATACTCTGTACAGTTTATGCAGTACAGTAGGATTCTATGGTGTATCAACATGACCCATGCTCATTGCATCAACTTGCCCCAACCCATGTGACAATCAGCAAGGTAGACAACTAATACACAATGTTTTCCTTCAGACGAGCATATGATTTTGAAGATGAAAGATTTCTCTACTAGTGTGAATAGAAGCATTATGAACAATCAGAAACAAATGCGCGCTAAATGAAAAATTGCAAGATACCATAAATTTACTTAGATGTGTCAAAAGTGAACTTTTCTTCGCCAAATTCTCATTTGTTGTCCAAATTCTGCAAAACTTCAGGAAAAGATGGCGGCTGTCAATGGCTACTTTAATTCGTTATTTCTGACGTCCATAATGACGTCATTGTATTTTTATCCCCACTGCATCAACTCGCCCCGTGCATCAACTATCCCCAGTCTCCCCTATTATAGCTAATCACCGTCTGAAGTGAATTATATTTTTGGGGTGTATGACCCTTTCTGTTAGAGTTACAGCCCTTGATCTGAAGCACATCCTCTTGTGGTCGCAGTTTCTTCAATTTTCAGTTGGTTTTCATAATTTTATCAAAATAGATTGTTACCTGTTGTGATTATAATTAATATACTTATTAATTTACTGTTCTGTTTTGTCGTTTGCGATTCTCCCTTCGTCTTTTTGTGTCTTGGGTGAGTTGTGGCTCGTGATTGTTGTTATCTTGGGTATCCTATGCATCAGATCAGATAAATCTTCCGCAAACATAAGAGACACTGACGCAAGGTTGTTTCCCACCAAGTTTGGATAAAATCCATCAAGTCATTCATGAAATATTCATACGGACGAAGGGCAGATGGACAGACGATGGAAAAAAGAGTGATCACAACAGAAAAAAAAACTAAGGCACTTTTGGGCTAAGTCGCTTCCCGGTGCTTAAAAATGGGATATTGTCTGACCAGTCACAATATTCAAGAACAGACGAGTTTTGAAACGCTATAAAATTAAGGAAACTGAAATACGCCGGGTATGGTTATACATGCTAAAGTCACCAACTCTTCGTAGAGTCTCTAATTCATTACAAATTACCTTATATTTCGAAGTGCTATGCCAAGAGGTGTTACTATTGTAAGCAATTACGTGAATAGCATAAATTTTCAGTCGCTTATAATTCGGCTTTTGACGGAAAGATCTGGGCTTGATTTATATGAAATCGTGAAATGCAATATTTTGAGCAGACTAGTCGTGCTCTGAAAAAGGCAATTTGACGGGCATGATCGTAGAATAAAAAAGCGTAAACTGATTGATGCTTTCCTACTCAGCATTATAAACGTACTGGTCATTCTCCTAAAGCTGTCTACGTGTAACCGGTGGAGAAATTTAACGTTGGTCAAAATTATTCTTCTAGATTCAACATCTCTTAAAAAGACACCAAGCTGAATCGAATTGGATACAAATTTTACAAACATTTTTCGTTGGGATTTATTTGCAATATTTACCACAAAGGTTATAATTCTAAAATTCTAGATTTTGAAGCGTTTTCTTATTTTCTCTTCTACAAATTCAAAAACGTAAATCAAAATCTTATGTTTAAGGGAATATGGAAATGACAACTGAAAAAAAAAACACTGTAGAGAGATCAAATCCTTCCCCTAAGGAATTGTCCAAAGAGTTAAGCAACATGGTCGACACTCCGTGCTTTCATTTTTAAGCACATAGACGACACTCTGTGCTTTCATTTTTTAGTTCTGTATCTAATTTAGTATTAGGTGCTGCAGATATAGAGCACAGAACAAGTTTATAATTTAGAAAGTTCAGAGTAGTCCAAGAACTTAAGTTTTCAATACATCGTGCTTTATTCCTTCTTTTATGAGGCTTAGGTAACCAATACAACCTTTCTGCCCTTAAGTATTTAAGGTACTTATTTATCTATTTATTTTTGGCCAGAGTTTAACTTGTATGTTGCTCGGTCAGTCGGGATTCAGATGGTGAATTCCTTTTGATCCGGTATTTCAATGCTGTTGTTTGTTCTCCAGGTGTCACAACGCTTATGTCTGCGAGTCTTCATCTATGCTTCATTATGGTTCTATCCGTAATTGATTTTGTTTCCCATGAGGATTCATTGATAAGTTAGGAAAACGTCATGCGGACGAAACTACTAACTAAATGTTTTAAACTATTACAGAAGCTAAAGGAATGTAAAATTGGTTTAAATCGCCCCCAGCCACCCTCACCCTCCATCCCACAAAGTTATGTATTACTGACCGTCAAAAGGCGGTACTTCTCTTATGGTATCTCACTGTTACTTATTCTTATGTCCGCCTGTCTGTGGTCTTCTAGCAATGGGTTCACCTGTATAGCTGCCCACTTTCTCTTTTGTTATGTATTCTAATGTGAAATAGACAATGTGTTAAAAGAGATGTTTCATGTGTTTCGTATAATTTGTTCTTGTTGACCGTAGTGATACGTTCGTTCGTCTGTTATGGTTGATAACTTGTTTGTTTTTGGTTTAACGACCCTTTGAGTAGTAGTTCAGTCTATATCAAGCCGTCTCCCAAAGAGAGGGAGAAAGGAAAGAACTAGAAATGTGTCCAAATGACACGGATGCCCCCGCCTAGTGCCCTAAGTAATATGGCGCCTTGTTTAAGGTACTGGCGCTTGTAGCATAACTAGGTTCACCAAGGCAGACTTCTGTGATACATGTTTTATTGTTTTCCTTGGGCAGATGTATTGTGCTTCTTGGATCAAGCGAAGTGTGAGTGTGTGCGGGGGGGGGGAGCTTGGAGGGGGGTGTCATGACTTATATGTGATGACATTCTGAATCTGATCGCAGAAATGGATGCCATGCAACTTTCCAAAAGAAATAGCCCAGGAACAAGTAACTTTTCAAAAACTAACAAACGGAAACAATTATTGTATGAAACGAAGTCGAAAAAGGGCCATAACTCCCACAATAATCGACGGATTTTGCGCAACATCGAACTTGACCTGTATTTTATGATTATATACCTGTGTATAAAATATGAATTCAATACACCAATGCTTTTCAAAAATATCGAACGGAAACCATTTCTTCATACAAAATGAAGTCGAAAAAGGGCCATAACTCCCACAATAATAGACCGATTTTGCCCAACATCAAACATGACCTGTATTTTATGGTTATATACCTGTGTATAAAATATGAATTAAATAAACCAATACTTTTAAAAGATATCGAACGGAATCCAAATTTTCGTACAAAATGAAGTAAAAGAAGGGCCATAACTCCAACAATAATCGACAGATTTTGCCCAACATCGAACCTGACCTGTATTTTATGCTTATATACCTGTTTAAAAAATATGAATTCAATACTCCAATACGTTCAAAAAATATCGAACGGAATCCAGTTTTTCATACAAAATGAAGTCGAAGAAGGACCACAACTCCAACAATATTCGACGGGTATTGCCCAACATCGAACTTGACCTTATTTTATGATTATATACCTGTGTATAAAATATGAATTCAATACACAATGCTTTCAAAAGATATCGAACGGAAACCATTTCTTCATCTAAATGAAGTCGAAAAAGGGCAATTACTCCCACAATAATCGACGGATTGTGCCCAACTTCGAACTTGACCTGTATTTTATGAGTATATACCTGTGTATAAAATAAATATGAATTTAATAAACCAATGCTTTCAAAAGATATCGAACGGAAACCATTTTTTCATACAAAATGAAGTCGAAAAAGGGCCATAACTCCCACAATAATCGACGGATTTTACCCAACATCGAACTTGACCTGTATTTTATGATTATATAGCTGTGTATGAAATATTAATTCAATACACCAATGTTTTCAAAAGATATTGAACGGAAACCATTTCGTACGTACGTACACTACGTACGTACGCTACGCTACGTACGTACGCCACGTACGTACGGACAGCGGTGATACCATATGCCCTCCCCCCCATTTTTAACGGCGGGGGATAAAAATAAGATAGAGGAGTGTAAAAAATCCAAACACCCCACGCACCCCTGCTGCAAGTACAACCGGCCCATGTCCTACAATTATATGATTGGCGTTTTTAGCCGGGTTGAACCGTTGCAGATGTTAAGGGCGAGGGTTTCGATCCAGTAAAAACGGGTAATACACCATCCCCCCACCCGCACCCACCCATCCTCAGCCCCGGCAATTTATATTCCACCGTTCAATGGCAGTACTTCTGTGGTTCCGCACTTTCACTTGTTGTTGCTGTCCATGTGATTTTCTTTACCTGTTGTGTGAGTGGTGTTTTTGTTGGAGTAGCTGAATGACCACCTGTCTGTGAAGGAGCTGGACATTTGGTTTATCGCGCATGCCTTTCGTAAACTGCAGTCAATTTATATATACTGAACATCAAAAGAAACACCCACAATGTATCAGCCCAATGTACTTAAAGTTATAGATATATATTTTATTTTCGACATTTCAAGTAACTTTGTTTTTGCTATTCGGACAGAATGGGCACCGTTGCACATCGATATACCCTAAACTATAGAGACCAGAAAGTTTGCTTTTGTGATGGGATTAAACTTGAAATTATATACTTTCAGAAGCTGAATTTTCAATACCATAAAATGTTCGGCCAATAATTATTTCCAGACATAATGTCCGCAGCAGTGATACAGTAACACTTGCTTACCACTGGATTTATCATGGACCTTTTAACACCCTGTATGTCTTGAAAAGAAAATAAATGGTTCACGCGAAGAGTGGGTATGAATAAACATAACCGAAATAAAAAGATCTGCAAAGAAATTGTCCGTAGCACAGCAGAACGTTTGATGTTATTGGACTGCCCAATTCGCTCTTTGTTTAATCGCAAGAGAGATAATCTGACAAGTGTTCAACTTCAAATTGCTGTCATGTTCCTACAAAGAACACTATGGTAATAATGTCGATTTTTTTTTTTTCGTAATCACATATTAAAGCCGCGTTTTGGAAACAATGTATCATACTGCGAAAGGAAAGAAAACTCTTACAGCAAATTTAAACGTTTCAAGATAAATTGAGATAACTGTATAATCAAGTTTTTAATTTTGTCAGACGCTAAGTTTATATTGTTTGCAGACGTCAATAGTATTTTCCGCTATACGTAATTTGAAACTGTACATCTAGGTACAAAAGGAAAACGAACTTAAACTTGTGGGTGTTTCTTTTGATGCTCAGTATATTTTTCCCCTTTTGGTTTTTGTGGCAGGATGAGGAATTTGACTGTATTAGTTCCTGACCTTTGCCCACCTTTTTACTTACTCTAAGGTAACAAATTACATTTTGCCGTACTCTTCTTTCGGTTCTTTGATTTTATTTTTGAAAATGTTGAAACCTAGGATAAAGTTTATGCCTGTAAAATCGATTACACACACACACACACACACACACACACACACACACACACACACACACACACACTTCCCTGTAGGTTTATACTACTATCGAATCGTAGAAGCGGTGTTTCTAAAGTTTGTTCTCTAAAGGTTTTTGCCCCCTCGCTAAATTTTATTTTTAATTTTATGCCCTGATTGAAAAATTTGTCATTATATCCCCGTCTTTCTGTCTTTCAATTATCACTTTAGCTTTTCTCTGAGAAATTTTAAAACCTGATGCCAGATTTCAGTGAAATCTGCAGCGATAGTGTATCATACCACAACGATGTTGGTTTCCATCCCTTTTTGGCGTGTTGCAGGTTTTTTCGCTCCATCGGGCGTCTCCTTCCTGATTCCCTTGTCTTTCGTCTTTCTCGAGACGCGGAGGCTGAGCTGGGTCGGTGGGGGACGCCTTCGCTGACGAGTTTATATATACTTATTAGGCGTCTCTTGTCTGAAGTCTGCAGCTTCTCGCTCTCGCGGAATGGCTGTGAGAGGGGTGCTCCTTGCCTGCCGAGACCTGCCAGTCACCTTTTCTCTCTCACACTTTTGAGGTTAAGCGACTTCGAAGAAGTAAAGTACAGATGCGCGCGTCTGTCACACTATATTTGATACTGAAACCACCGTTTCTATATCACTGCTGATGGACAATATGTCTTCGAGGATATCATTTACTCTAACAGTCACTGGATTAATGTTTATTCTGCGAGAGTGGTTGGGTGGTGCGATGGTGCTGGGTATAACTTCCAGTGCCGGGCGTCCTGCTGATTTGGATAATAGTGGGGCAAGGGCCTAAAGTGCTTGCAGTAGGTGCGGGTGGGGTTGTTTGGACATTTTTTCTCTCCTCTATCATTTTTCATCACTTTTCTCTATTTTCTCCCTCTCTTTGGGATACGGCTCGATACAGATTGAAATACTGTCTCAAAGCGCCGTTTAACCCCAAACAACCAACCTACCAAATGTTTATTCTGTTTCTTAAGCATTGGAACCACCACTTAAATACTGACTTTAAGTAACCATATTCACCTAAATCTGGTAAAATTTCTAAACTATTCTTATACAATGACTGACTTGTGACAGCGACGTGAATCTTAGCATAATTATGTTTTTTGTGGGTTATTTTAATCACTGCTCTTCAAGCGTAGGCACTTTCTGAGGCTTGCTATTGTGTTTATATGGATATAGTGAAAACTATGTGTAACCGTTTTACTATTTTCTAAGAACGGGTAAATGTTTGGTAGTGTTGAACAAATAAATGAAATCGTCTATTTTAACCAAAAAATGTAGACGGGATATATTTTAAGCAATATATTTTATTGTCAAACCTAGTTGTGTCTTGTAAGTCCTATCTAGCATTACGGTCACCTTGATGTGGACGAGAGGGCTGTTGCTTAACCTTCGTATTTACTGTCTATGACATTGTTTGTTTGTTCTTCCTGTTGGTGTTATTGGTAGGCTATGCTTTATGGGTGTTGCTATTCCTCGCATCCTTATAAGTATTTTATAAATGCTATCTTGTGTGTTTTCTTAATAGATATTATTAAATTAAGAAGTCATCAAAATACCGAGAAGTTGGATTACGTTAGCATATTAAAGAAAGTACCTGGAGGAGTTTTACGATCACGTAGAACAAACAAAAACGCAAAGAGATAACGATATACATGAGGGGCCACAATTATTAAAGTCAAGTTATAATTGACACCGAAAGACGAACTGTCTAGTTCAAACGACGGCACTAGATAACAAACCAACTCAGATAAACTAATGCAGAAAATCGCCCTGCAATAGTCTGTATTTAACCTACGGGATGGGGAGAATTTTAATATTAATCGATTTTCTACATATGCAATTTCACTCGTAGTAGTGCTGCAATTCCTTGAGATAAGTCTTTGTTTAGTTCGCGTAGAAGTCTCCTATCTAAATGTTTCTGTCACTTGATTCATACACCGGGAGCAGCACTGAAATGTATCCAGGTACAAATAGTTCTTAGTCACCGAAAAAAATAAACTAAAAGTCTTTGTCGAAAACGTATGTCCCCCACGCCCAAAGCCCTGGCATATTATGAAAACGGTATCTAACAGATAGTGTAGTTCGTGAATGGCTGATGACAAATTAGTGTTTGTAGTTACCAAAATGTATAGATACCCAAACAATCTCTGAAACAAAACCACAATAGTTACTTCACTACAGCAAGCTTTATGCATGAGACAATAACCACTCCGTCCCTGTTAAAGGCGACATATATTGCGACGCTGAAAATACTAGCTCGTATAACCTTTATTCTGATTTGCCAAATTATTACTTTAATTTATTTACTCACTGGTGTGTCATTTTAGTGACTTTTAACATTTTTTTTCAAAAACATATTAAGAGTCATTCTCTGTAAGCACCAAAATCAGGTGAAAATGACATGTCTCAGATTTTCGCGAAACTCAGTGTCTTTTTTACTTATGTCAAGTGATGAACAAAAATAAAAGTTTTTCTTCGATCAAACTATCCGTTGCCATGGCAACCAGGATTTTGTGTTTTTCAGCTTAATCTGGTGATTTTTCAAATGAAAAATGCAAGATTTGACTCCTATTGTTCTGGAAGTAATTCACAACAAATGGTATTGATACTTACATTTTACAAGAGAACCATGTAAGTGCTGCATACAAATACAGAAAATTTTCTTCATATTGCTATGGTCAAGCAGTCAGTGACCTTGACTTCCACCTAGTAAGGCGTCTATTTCAAAACATCAAAAATCAGCAAATTTTTAAGACGCTTTACTAAAATATGCGGCTATAGATTTTTTTCTTTCCCTTGGTGCAGAGAATACAAAGCCTAGCTGTTGATATATCAAAAAATTGGAGATGGAATATTTTTTAAATTGAAAATATTTATCTTTGAATTTAGTCACCGTCAGAGAAATCAGAAGAAACTTTCATAATTGAAATTCTGAGATAAAATACAATACCTTGAACATTTTCAAAAAATCTGAGCCAAAATACAAGTTGATGCATGATTAACAACTAAAGAAAACTACATAGAGAGTTTTCACCCTCAAAAATACGTTAGTACCTTACAATTTGAGGTTAAATTACCCCACCCACTTTCTTTCAATGCAAAACCAAATTAAAAGTTGCATTCTACAATGACTATATCTCAGTCTTTGCTGATTTTGAATGGTCTAGGGGGCTTCTACAAGCTCATTATTTCTGTCGTCTTTCTTTTTTTCATAATATTCCTACAGTGGTTGGTGGGTGGGGGCGGGATGGGGGACATTGTTTTTTTGGTGCGGATCCCATCAGCGTCTGTGTAGCCCTTGCCTGCACTCTATGTCCTGTAGGAATAAATGGATTATGACCGTACTTGCATGCATACCTAATTGGGTAGGGGCAAAGAACTGACTAGACTTTGCTGACCTTGACCCTATTTTCAAGGTCACAGAAGGTCAAAGAATGATGAAAAATGGCTTTTCTGCACCGTATCTCCTAAATGGATAAATTGATTTTTACCAGACTTCACTGCATGAAAAGTCCGTTTTACGCAGCTGATCAAACATGTATCAAATATATGAAAACGCCGGTATTTGCAATTATTTGCATACGTTTGCCTTTCATTTGCGGTAATTTGACTTATATTTACCTGTCGTAAATGATCAAATTTACGTATGTGCGCATACCTAGAGGTAAGCCGTAAGCGCCGCACTTTACGTAGTATAAACTAGAGGGGCGCAGAGTATGAAAATACACATATTTACCATCTTTTACAAGTCGGTGTAAATTTATCAGCATCTTCGAGTTTCTGTAGGCTAGCAAATATGCGAAAGTGACACACATTTACGTACTATGTAAATTGATAAGCATGTCAATAGTTACTTAGCACTACAAATATTGTTAAATATATGTCAAATATATATTTACCTACATATTCAAATGTAGCCAAAATACGATGCTTTACTAACGTTTCTTTACCTTTTAAATGACAATCAAACTTAACGTACTCAAACCTGTTTTAGCAGGTATGCAAATTTATTGTAAAATCGAAATGTTGAAGTTCATGCGTTTGTATATACAAATAAATGTTACACATTAAAATGCTTGAAAATTTGCTTACTCGGTAAAATAATGTTAAACATAGACAAATACGACATATTTACATTAAAATCAAATTTAAAGTAAACAAATGTATTTATGTTTGGTTTGTTCATTTGGAAATGTATGTAAATGTTTAATATTTACACACGTTGCACGCTATGCATACATTTTATCAAAAGCTTGTATGGACATACATTTGCTATATTCGCTGCAAACTTCAAATGTTATATTTTGCAAACGTGTGCACGTATGGTAAATATAGTATGAAACAACATTTGCAATGCTATGTAAATATTAATGGCACATTAGTTTTTCCAATATGCCTACAGATGCCAAATCATGTGTTTATCTTGGTTTTTACCCAATAGTTTGGGATATCAAATATAGTGTTCATATGAACATTTGCATATCATTTACTGGGCTTTGGAGAGGTGGGCATATGTTATTCATTTTGGGTAAGGAAGAGGAATATTCGGTCAAATTGTTTTAATTGTCTTGTGGATAAGCTATTCACGCTAAATATTATAAATGTGAAAAAAATTAATGAACATCGTCTAGCGTCTCTGTCATGCAATAAAATTCGACAAATACCCTTATAACGGACTTTTTAATTGTTTGATTTTACGATGAAACAATATACATGTATTCATAAATGAGCCGCGACACGACACGAGAAAATCAGCAAAGTGGTTGTGCACCCAGTGTAGACTCAGATCAGCCTGGACATCCACCCAGTCCGATCAGACTCTTCCCTAAGCGCTTAAAGGGTAGCTAAGGGTCTAAGCTACCTTTATGCGGACAGCGAAGACTCTGATCAGACTGGACGGATGTCCAGGCTGATCTGAGTCTGCGCTGGGCGCACAACCACTAAGTTGGTTTTCTCGTGTCGTGGCTCAAATGAACGCATGACTGATTCCACCGTAATCTATATTATAAGCTTAACTTCCTCCACTAATTATTTAAATATTAATTTTCAAAATTATGACGTGATGTTTCCAAAGACCGACACAAAATATGCTTATTTTACGGCGGTATATAATCACTACATTCCAAGTCTTGTGTTGTTCTACCAATAACAGACTGAACTAATTTGCATCAGCATGATCAGAAGATATGCGGTCTTCTTCAACCAATGGAATCGTCGCAGTTTTTGTCGGGTAATCAAATACTATTGGCTGAAATAAGCGCCAATGTAGATATCCCATTAAGACTTAGTGCTAATGACCCATATATTAATTCAGTATTTATTACACTGTACGTTTCCAGATGTTTCTTTTACCTTTGAAAGATAATCGGTTCGGCCCTTCACATAATAGCTAGTTTTAATTATATTCAATTCGTTCCACATTTTCACAGTATTTTCGAACGCAGATTTATCATATTGGCTGCAGTGCAAACAGATTAATTTACTGTCGTTGTATCAGTAGTTAAAATTAAAATAACAAATAACGTTCTGATTACTTCTTTCTTCAAAGGACAAGTAAAAAATGTTAACCCTTGCGATCGCTCATTGCTCTAAATGGTCAGTTGTTTTAGAACATGCTCATTCATTAATTGTAAAATGAAAGTGCTTTATTGTGCGCAGTTGAATATGGAAAATCCGCATCTTATTATCTTAATTAGTTTTAGCGACATTAAGGGTAAAACTTTAAAAAAAATTCCACCCATCGATGATCTTATCGAGTTGCCTCATTATTGTGCACATGGTGAGCTCCTATACCGTCATGCCTGAACATTGAAATTTCGAAGTTTGTAAAATATCAAAAAAGTTTCTGTTTTTTTTCTGTGAGAAGGCGGTAAATATTTGCGGTTTTGGTTACAACTGCTTACATAAACATTTTAACCGAATGGCAGCACCGCCATTAGTTGAATGTTTAATTTATCATTTTTATTTAAGAAATAAATCAGCTCTAGCAGTGAATTGTTGAGTAATAAGCACTATTTGGCGGTCAGTTGTGAAGTAGATCATATTATAAGCGCGGTAAACGTACGTTTCAATGGCAATTTCAGCAAAAAATAGAGACGTTACACCGTCTAACATCTCAAAACGTCACAAAATAACGTCAGTAATGCCAGTGACGTCAGTAATTAGTCTTCACGCGCTCCGAGACAGTGAATTGTTGCACAATAAAACACGAAAACTTTCCATTGCTTCTATAGGCGCACTGTGTTAGAACACACAATATCAAATATCAAATTACATGCTTGTAGATAAGTCTAACTGGATATGCAAATTGTAAATCTCATAAATACATTTATCATATGACGTCGCTGTTATTCAGTGGCTAACGTCATGTCATAAAAATCGTATGACCACACGTGTAATAACACTTTGGCGCGTACACGTAACGTCATTGACAACGTCCATGTCAACAATGCATTTTCTTATTGAAATGATGTGCAGTTTGAAGGCATTAAAACCCCATTTATATGGGTCATATGATAAACAGAATCTTACACTCGTGGTCATTTCATATGAAATTAATGAAACTCGCCGAAGGCTCGTTTGATTAAGGACTTCTATGATTAAGGCGAGGATTTTCCCTATTAGACCGGCGCGACAGGTCCGAATTTTCACAAGTATAAAGTGTGCAATTTTTTCTTAGCAGAGCTTCCACAAATATGTAAACCGTATGAAATCAGATCATTTGTGATTAAGACCCAAAGACATGGGGAGATAATCCATTCTGACCCTACCTACCCTAAATTCAAGGTTTGCGCATACCTCACCTTTTGAGGTAATAAAAGTATTGAAACCCGTCATTCATTCGATACATTTTTGTCATAAATGCATGCTAAATACACCTAAATACACGCATATCACAATACAAAGCAATGATTTTCTTCTTGTTACGCCTGACTGGCATTTAAACATGCAAAACCAAAGTTACACGTCCGGTCAAAACGGCCAAAATAGAACGCTTCATTATAATTAAAGTACAAGTACTTCCCCCCCCCCGTGACCCAGCATTTCCTTTATGCAGCAGACTTATGCGATGCAAGTACGTAATATATATGAGTGGGAAGCTGGGTCACGGGGGGGGGGACGATACTCAGTAAGCCAAAGAATCAGAATGGTCAGCAGTAGCACTGTGATCTTCAAGGATTATATTGTGTACCATGACCTTGAAATGAGGTCAAGGTCACATACATATAGTCAAAACTATCCAGTGGTGTCTGTTATGTAAGTAATGCAAGTCAAAAAAGGGTGAAATGTATACAATAAATCATTATTTCAACGATCAGTTTGAGGATTATTTACAATTTATCTCAACAATGACGTCAACGTCAACGTATGTTTAACGTACTTTACATAGACACAAACAGTTGAAAATTCATTTGTCATGCAAGTTACATGTCATAGTCATAAATGCAAAGCAGAAGTCAGTAATCCGTATAACTTTTTAATCATGGGGAAAATTCACGCCTTAACCATAGAAGTCCTTTCATATGAAATGACCACTCGTGTGCGGTCCTCTTTGTCTCTCGCAGTCATTAGTTTTATACGAAAATTAGATAGGTTATTTTTAACGTATTTTGAAACGTTTAGAATATTTATTTAGTCAGGGTGACAAACGTATTTAATTATAACTGAAAACATCTAATTTTTGAAAGAGAATTACCTTAAGCAATATAAGAAAATCAGTTATATCTCAGGTCTTAGGAGGCCGATTTTACTGTCGTAAAGAGCAGTTATCCGTACTTTGCCTTTAGCTGATGCTGTCAATGTTTGAAATGAAGCCAGTAACCAGGACACTTCAGAAAACGAATCGTAAATTTGACTATGAATTTAGTTTTTCCGAAGTGTCCAGATAAATGGATTCCCTTCATGAAACAATGACAACTGCCGCATACAAAGTGCAATAGTACTCAATAATAGCTCTTTACGACATTAAAGTCGGCCCTGTGACGGATTGTTCTACATGCATCTCACACCCACGAGAAAAAAATATAATATATCGAGTTTTAATTATTTTATTATTATTTGCCGAAAATCGAAGCGCAACGTCATTATCACAATTTAATTTTCTATTACAAAATATACTAAACATGTATGCTGGGCCATTACGCCATTACAAATTATTCAAGCAATCAGGAAACACCTATTGTAACTGGAAAACTACAAATACATTTACAAACCAATTTCTGGTAGATAATACTCTTTTGAAAATGGCAAGTTTGCATTGAAGTTATTGTGACATCGTCAGTGACTCAAAAGAAACGTTAGATTTGGTGTCATGCTGTTCAAACACAAGCGAAGTAAAATAACAGACTGACAAATATGTAGTTGTCCTGAAAACACTGTAAAAATACGCTATTGTCTTGGGAGAAATTAAATCGTAGAGATGCCTTTGACACTAAACTAGCCAGTATTTTCAGTCAGGATGACGAAATCATAAATATGGAGCATTACATATACTTTGCAGTAAAGATGATGGATAGATTGATGATATTGTTTAACATCTTTTTCAGCGGTGTTTCGGTCATATCAAAACGATGACAGGACGATAATGAAGCGCTGTATGCAATGAAACCCCGTTATCGGTGTGAAGAATTCTGCCATCGGCGGGACTCGAACCATTATCGCTAGCACAGTATGCTAGCACTTAACAGACTGTGCTATCTAGGTTCCTTTGCAGTAAAGACTTTGCCACGACTTATGCTTGGTGTATGACATATACGAGGGCTGATCCAGAAGTTCGTGGACACCTTAAATAACATAGGAATCTGAAAAGGCAAATCGATGAAACGTTACTTGCTCATTCCTACACCACTGATAAACACACGTGTAAATTTTGAATCAGATATCTAAAACGGTTCATATATGACAATGCATTTTGTTCAGTTACCCTAGGTTGCGCGGCGCACGCCACAACGTCACGTTCACGTCTGATAAATGCTAGTGTCCAAAATACGAAGCTGATAGGATCCACTAAAGAAATGATGACATTAAAATCATTCTTTCAGCATTTATATGATACGAAGAATAAAGCAATAAGACAATCACAAGTTTTCCATCAGGTTTTATACAGAACAACTTCTGATATCGCGTAAACATTTCTTGGGCTCAGTTTTGAGGTGTAAAATCTACTAATTCATCAAATAAGTGCATCATTGCCATCCTGAGGATAAAAAATATCGCTCGAAATATATTTTTAGGACTTGTTTACACAGTACCTTGATCATGTATGTCTCGTGGTGCTTCGTGTAAAATATGATTTATTTCCATCGTATTCGTTATGTTTTTATGTCGGCCTTTAGATAAACTGCTTGCGTGCAGACGTTGGAAAAACGTCATTTTCTTCTCTCATGCCAGAGGGTGGGGGGTCTGTTTTGTGTATACAGATTGTCATGTCAAATGCCAATAATAAATATTCATGTACTGGAAAATGCTACGTTAGTTCTTGACTGATTTTTTTTATCGAAACTTTATCTCCATCTCTATGAAACTTTAAGGATAAATAATATATTTGATAATTTTAAAAGGAACATTTTGTATTTTGCTGCAAAAAATCTGGAGTGCGCCGCACAGACAATCCCTGGCATATTCAAACGTAGATGCCAAACCCAATATTCATTGAATTTACCTGATATTTAGAGAAATTATTCAGTCATATATAGAAAAGCATTGTTTAAGTTTTTAAAGAAATTACTTATTGCAGTTAGATTTTATGGACTGTGTCCACGAATTTCTGGATCATCCCTCGTACATGTACTCTATGCCTCGGGATTTTGTAGGAAATGATGTGGTGGGCGAAAACTTCCTGAAATATTTGGCATCGGGGCGCCCTACTGAAATTGGCAGAATTTAGCGCGAGGGCCTGCTTGCAGTAGGTGCGGGATGAGGGTTGTTTGCTCTCTCTCTCTCTCTCTGTCTGGAAGACAGGTCGATATAGACTGAAATACTATCTCAAAGGGTCGTAATCCCAAAAACAACTGACCAATCAAATCGCTTTACTCACTTTACTTTGAGAAAAGAAAACAAACAGTGATGCACATTTTGTCATTTATAGCCAAACTGTTTCAAATCATCTAATCAGATAAAGGAGATAACGGGAATCCCCGGAGTGACGTCATCGGATGATCACGTGGGTAGACTGGTTGGCAAAAAGATAGCGACAGACAGTGGTCTTCTATGGGATTTTGCTGAAAATTAACCTCTAAAATGCGTAAAATATAGTTTAGAAAGCTGCGAGTGAATAGAAAGCGATAAAACCAGTGCAAATATTGTTTTAATCGCTTGTCGCGCGAAAAAAGAGTTATTTAATATTATTTAAAGTTATTTACTTACTCGAAATACATTGACTCGCTTCGGAACAGGACTATTTCTCTTAATAACTTTGACTTAAAAAGAAAAATAAATAAATGAAATAAAAATACAATAAATCGGAGGTACTAAAGATCAGTATTTTAACCTTTAAACCTTTTCGACAATCAAGGTGATTATTAGATAGAACACGGGTAATAGAAAATGAAGACAATAAAATATAGAAACTTGTATCCAACGAGAAGTAATGCAAAATTAATAAAACATATTGATCTGATTTAGGTATAAGAAAATGTAAAATATAAACAAGTAAAAGAATTTATATTCATGACTGCGATTCAAAAGAGAATGGTATAAAACGGTAAAGGATAATATACACGTATAAGCAGAGCGCGGAACCTTCTGTTTTGAAATTACTATCAGCAATTAGCACATTATTTAGTCCGAGCTCATGACATCTGAACAACAAATTCAGTCTGTCTGTTTCTCTCTCTGTCTCCCCCTCTCTCTCTTTCTAATGGTTCAATAAAACGGTAAAGGATAATATATAAACAGAGAATCTTCTCTGTTTTGAAATGCAGTAATTACCATAGTATTTAGTCCGAGCTCATGACATCTAAGCAATAAATTCTTTCTCTCTCTCTCTCTCTCTCTCTCTCTCTCATTGTTTGCTCTTTATATTTTATAAGCGGGCAAGCACATTAATATTAAAATATCAGATTATAATAATCGAGTTTTATTTGATATTTAAATTAGCCACACCGCCAAAAACAGTTGGTTATATTATACAAGATAATATGACATTGTCACTGTAGGAAACACCGCGGCGTTCTTTGAAATACGATAATTAAAGATATTCCTTATCCAAAGACCCGCTGAATACCGGATACATTCATTATTAACAATAAACAACCGGTTTAATTTCAAAATGTTCACCAGATACAGACACCTTATTTTAGAGTGTCCATGCTAAAACGTACATCTAAAAGCACTTCATGTGGAACCAATTTAAATGAATTAGGAGAGAGAATAGAACAATATTTCACACTAAAATACCTACATTTCTAAGCGTTATCATTTATATAAAAATATGCATCATAATGCGCAAAATACACGGCATGATTAATTACATAGTTTAACATCACCCAATAAACGTCCAATATAGCGTGATTGATTATCGACTTTCTGCCAACCAGTGTGGGGAATACCTTGGAAATCCTTATCGATGACGTCACCGCGTTTTCTCCTATTCTATTAGTTACTACAGGTTGCACTCAATTTAACATTGTGCACATGTATATACAGACCCTCAATGAAAACACACTACTTTTATAATTTCTATCTCTCTCTCAAAATAAACGCAACTTAGTTTAATTATGGTATTATTTTGTCATCAGAACCTATTCAATACGGGATGTTAGAATTTAGCCAAAACGTGCCACATGAATATTTGACGTAACGTTTGTAATGAAACCATCGAATTAAAGCTTAAATTAGTTATGGTTAAAGCTGAACCATTATATTGTTAGATAAATTTTAAGAGGTAGCTTTTGCGCAGAAAAGGAATTCAGACTATCACAGGTTATGAGCTAAATTAGTGTTAAGCCTCACTATGTTTCCGTAATAAAACACAGAAAGGGCGTCCAGCAGACAAAGATGGCTTTGTGAAGAGACGTCATGCTCAGGCTACCTATTCCCTGATGTTTGCTCGGTGTTTCGACATTTAACTGCAATAGTTTGAACCATAGGATGTTAGACTGACGTCGTTTTACGGACGCATAGTTAAGTTTAACACTAATTCGACACTCATACATTGATCGTCTGAATTTCGTTTATAAAGTATATTTTCATGCGACGCCAATCGTTTACTATTTAAATTTGCGAGGATGCTTAGACTGATCAGAGTCTTGATTGTTCACACTTTCAGTAAGCTTCTCTTTTGCAGAGGAGTCCCAGTAGCTCAGTGGGTTTAGCGCTCGCTTGCTGATCTAGCGGATCGGGTTCGAGTGCCGCTTGAGGCAAGAATCTTTCCTACCGTAAACGGGGTTCCATTGCACACATCCTTTCATTATCACCGTCCCATCGTCCTGATATGACTGAAATACTGTCGAAAAGGAAGTAAAATCGCAAGTCATCCATCCATCCATCTCTTTTGCAGTATTTAACGAAATAAAGAACATGATAGTGTGGTTTGCCATATACATAGGCAGGGATGATATGAATGCACAGGTTTACCTGAGTCTTCGCCATTCGCACACGCTATCTTAGTAGATGTACAGCCCAACTCCTGATTAACATGTATGATTATATGGACTGTTATCTTCGCAAACTAAGGGTACTATGTCCACTATGTTCCTTAGGTAAGGAAAAAAGTGGACATAGTAGCCTTGGCTAACGAATTTGACAGCCTTTATGACCAAATTCACTTTGTATACCCTTACGATCCAAATATACACTGCAAAAAATAACGGCAGATTTTACGGTAAAATAACTGGCAACCAGCTGCCAGTCCTTTTACCGTTATTTTTACGGGCGCCCGTAAAAATTGCAGGAATCATCAAGCAGAGTGGGACAGAATAGAGCAGGTGTCGCTTTGGTCAGATAGCCCGTCAACAATACAAAGTTATTTTCGAGTGCGCCAAGTTTACATAAAACTTCATTTTCGTGATTTCCAACAATGTCTTACCGGTGAACGCCCGTAAAAATAACGGGAAAAGGACTGGCAGCTGGTTTCCAGTTATTCTACCGTAAAATCTACAGTTTTTTTACAGTGTAGTCTATGTGAAAGGAGAATACACCATGTCCTCATGGTCCAAATGTTTTCGTTTTGAACGTAGAGAATGAACAGACTTTTGTTTGTCTTACCATTATGTACACCTTTTCAAGTGACAAAGAAAGCCTAATGATGTGTTATGTCCGAATCCATCGCGTACACAAGAGGAAAGGCGCTGATTAGTATTCAAGGATTATGCACAGACTGATCTAAAGCTTGGCTTTTACACCAATAATCTGCACATTGTATATGAAACATTAATTTATTTTAGAGTGTCTCAAATATTGCAGTTGCGGCAAAACAAACTCACTGTGTGGATCGAGATCCGGAACATCCTTTTAAGGAAACGAAACCCCACCAAATAGGGCGGACCGGTTAACACACGCTAGGTTGATGCTTCGTTTCATCGAATTTTCTGACTAAAGTTTCAAATATATATCGTATGCGTCAGTCAAACTAGCCATATCGGCAAACAAAGAATGCATTTCTCCATATCAAACGGGCATTAATATGGCGAAATCCGTTGACATTTCCGTGAATTTTTGCGAGATATTCCGTTGACATTTTCTAGCACACAGACACATAATTTGTGTTGAACTAGAGAGTATGTTCCTGTGACAAATGCAAATTACACGGCAAATAAAAATTGATATTTCTCAATAAAACAAGATATTTAAACACGGTTTTCTGGGTCTGGGACAGAATTCAATTGGGCATCGTATTTTATAAAAATGACAAAAATATATGAAAAACGTTTCATAGAAAAGTCAAGAAAATATCTGGGTCAACACTAAAAATTAAACCCTGAAAATATGTCGATACAGGCGGGTGTGTATACTTTGCACCACATCACTGCATGTTTTATATGGAGAAATGTATTCTTCGACCGCTCATATGGCTCGTTTGACCATTCCGTAAAACATAGAGTCAAGAAATTCGATAAAACTTTTTGACTAAGCACCTATTTTACGTGTGTAAACCGGTCCGCCATCTTTGGTGGTCTGTTCCGTTTCCTAAAAAGGATGTACCGGATCACGATCCAGACAGTGAAACTCGCTGAAAGAATGTCGTATTAATGTAAATGTTGACCCGACGTTGTTTTCAGATTTAGAGTGCATCACCGTTGATACGACGTTTTTCAGCATTGCAGTTGGCAGTTTACACCTTATAATTTAAGCTATACGTGTGTTATGCTTACTGTCAGATCCTGTTTTGATTCACTGTATTATGTATATGTATGTATAAAATTTTTGAATAAAATATTGTTTAAACCAATTTAAGCTACGTTTTAATATTCGCGAAATGTTTCATTTTCCGAGTCTAGAGAGATTCGCGAATACGTATAAGCGTAAATATACTCCACGCCAATAATTAGCATACTTATAGATGAGCTAAGCAGCAGATATAACTAATACATAGGACTTTTGATATGTCATAACGTTTGAATCATTGGTCTTATCCGATGTCATTATGTTAACAGAAGATGCCGAGGCATTGGAATTTTGGAAACCAGCAGTTGTTTTGATACACAGTGATAAAAGTTAAGAACACTGCATTTCAATGACAATTTCGACCCTTTTCAAAACTGTGGCCAAAACATGACCAATTTTAACTTCCATCTTCACCAAAGTAGCAAAGCGTATAGATAAAATGCTAAAATCTAATGGGCTACATTAATTGTTGTCATGCCAGTTCAAATTCGGACATTATAGCCAAACTTGTCAAAACTTGTTTCCAAAACGACCGAGAGTACAATTTTCCTATATAACTTCTTATCATTTTTGTCTTACGGAAAATTGGTAGTCTTTCATACTGATACAGGGACGTCAAACTTTTTATGCAACACATCAGTTACATGGTCTCTTAGCTGACTGCACGCCTTTTTGTATGCAGAAAATTAGAATTGAAAAATAGTGAGTAACTAGATAAATTCTTTACAATTACACACGCCAATATTTAAAAAAAAAAAAAAAAGATATGTGTGGGCCAAAAGGTCAACAGGCACATGTCTATGCATACTCTCTCTCTCTCCAAGTCGATAGTTTATATCGTTGTTAAATATTTTCCAATTGTTCTGCTAGATGTTTAACAGAAAATACCGTGGAACTGAAACCTGGCAAACTTTTGTCCAGGTGTAAAAATAGTCGCGACTATTTACATGTAGGCCCGGTGTGCCCGACTTAAGCACTATGCTGACTCTTATTTCAAGGATTTGCTTACAGAGATGATGTAATAAGTATATAAACGAACACGTTATGGGCCTCGGAATCGCAGTCGGCTAAGACCTGGCTTACCGAGTTCGAATCCCGCGGCAGCAGAATTCGTCACAGCGTAAACGGCGCTTCCTTGCGCGCAGAATGTCATTATCAACTTAATAAAATGCACCTTCTTTCTTACTTAATAAAATGCACCTTCTTTCTTACTATTTTATAACAACAGAGAAATAATTTCATACACGACAGTAAGGTACAATAACAATGCGTTATGCTTAATAGTGAACTTTAACAACCGTGCAAAATTCATTCTATCGAAGCTTCTAGTGGACTGATCGAATTTGACAGTTATTAGCAGCGCATGTTTGTTACCGCACTGACAGTTCTTTTGGATCAAAGTATATGCAGTCTGAACTGGGTCTTATATCGCTGCTCTTCTGATATGCACCAGACCCATATTTGGCTTGTGCAAGCAGCAGTTGGATTATCAAACTACGCGACTTTATGCAACTGCTGATCTGAGTCTACGCAATTCGCCTATGGCATTTTAATTGCTAAGTTGACTTTGATGTCCCTTCTCTTTCGGTGCATACTTAGTTGCATTTGGAGGACCTGTCCAAGGTCATAATGTAATTATGATTTATCAATATGCGTTGTAATTACCTTATTGGATGACGATGAGCCCATATGGTACAAATTGAAACAGACGGAAAGGTACACACTCAGTCTATGGATAATTCGATTTATATTGATTTACAGCCACATATGGAACGGTTTTAGATTAACCATGCATATATGATGTATATATATTTAAGTGTTTTTGAAGACCATTTTAAACCAAACTTCAATGGTTAAAAATATTAAAAGAATCTACCTTTATAACAAATTTTGACCAACTATTTAAAATTTGAACACATATGACTTATTTTCACGCGAAATATTTTCATATAGTTGACAAATTCTCTCTCTCACTCTCTCTCTCTCTCTCTCTCTCTCTCTCTCTTTCCCAGAGGGGTTGGTCATACCAAAAAGCTAGGGAGGCGGGGTGCATTTATACGATATAAAAACTATTATTGTGACTTTACAGCTCTTATGTTGGAACAGCCGCTGTCCCCACAACTACGGTAGTTGCAAATTGCAAAAAAATGAAATTAACAATTGGCAAACTACCTCAAAATAGCACTTTTACCCACAGAAAGTACACTAAATTTTACGGTAAAAGAGACCTGTTTGTTGCTGGGCATTGTGGGACAGTAACGTTACTTTTTATGACTGTATTGTATTTAAATCTTGCTAATTAATTGCGCATATCTTAATATATAATATCTGCCAAAGAACTATTGAGAGACCTGAGGAGATCTCTGAAACAGTTTTCCATATTAAATAGTGCTGTAGTTTCCAAGGGGCTTAGCAGCCACGAATGTTACCATAAAATTTACGGGAAATTCTTACAGTGCATTAGTTTCCTCGTAATATTTCTGTCGCACTGTCCTAATTACTACCGTCAGTTCAAATCTCCCTCTCTCTCTCTCTCTCTCTCTCTCTCTCTCTCTCTCTCTCTCTGAGCAAGTGTGTACTGGGAAAATACAACAGATTCAGTCAAATCAAACGTTCTGTGTCGACGTCGTCGTTGTATTCGGAGTGGCGCAAATATGTGTCGAGTTTTATAATTGAACTCTTTTTTTGACATGCGCAAACAGGCGAGACATCTCCTCAAGTGGATTTCTTGTACTACAGAATATTACATCTCCGAATCTGGACAAGTCCTTTAAGGACAGACTAATCTATACCTACACAACTATCTCAGGCAGTTCTGTCCAGTATTTAGAGCTTAAGAGTATTATAAGCACCACAAAGTCCTGCGACTTGGCGAAACAGATATAGATTGAGAGAAAATCTCATATTTTTCTATCTAGATTTAGAATAATAGACATGTAGTACAATGACCTAATGCGCCGCTGCATTTTTTTTATTCGTTTTACGGTATTATCCGCAAATTTTGCGCTAACTGACATTAAATATGCCCAACTACAATATATTTGTTCTTAATTTATTTGTATTTTGCAATTTATTTGAAACTTTATTCAGAACAGGCTTGGAATGTTTGCTGAAGTGTAAATATAAAATAATATCTATGCATATGACACGTCGGCTGATAGTAAATATACAGTAAAACCAAGTATTTCGAGTAAGGTGCAGGCTTATGCAAATATATGCATAGCTAAGGTATTTACTGAGTATTTCAGCAGACATAAATTGATGTCTATAAGGGCTAGATTCAATATCATTTGACAGCCCGCTCGAGGCAGAGTAAATGTAAAATAACATTAACGCATATTTCCATTCATAGTAAATTTGCTATAAAACCGAGTGTTTAACTCATGTGCAGGCCTATGCAAATATGCGTAAAAGCAGATATTTACCGAATATTTGAAGATAGCTAAATGTAAGTAAATATGAGGGTTAGATTCAATATCATTTGACAGTCTGTTTGATGTAGCGTAAATATAAGATATTATTTACGCTTACGTCCATTCACAGTAAATATCATATAAAACCAAACGTTTAACTCATATGTAGGTCTGGGCAAATGTATGCGTAAACGAAGGTATTTACCAACTTTTTGAGACGACATAAACAGATGTTAATATAAGGGCTAGATTCGATATTGTTTGGCTTGCTATTCAAATACGAGTAAATATTGGGCAATATTTACATGTACGTCCATCCTCGGTGGCTAACCGGTAAATCCACAGATGTCAAAGGTTTTGTTGGGCCTATGCAAATGTATGGGTAAAACAATGCATTTACATATTATTTGCAGTACGATAAATAGGAGTAAATACCGGGTTATGTTTAAGATAATGTGATGCCCTGTTCAAAGACGTGTAAATATAAGTCAATATTTACATATCATTTAACGTTAGTGCCATACCATTGTAAAAGCCGGCGCTTACGGTATTTACAAGGGCGTTCAAATATAAGCGTAAACATTTGTATTTAAGAAAGTGTACTAAAGTATAGAATCATTATCAAACGTATGCAACATTTGAAATATATTTCCTCATGTATGTGAATGAATGTAAATATAGCGGTAACATTTGCAAGGTTTTGAAGTTATAATAAAAGTTAGCAAATATATTACAGGTTTACCATTACGCGTCTAAGTAATCAAACGTATAGTGCATATAACAGGCTGCGTTTGCGTTGATAGTGCATACCCTAGTAAATATGAGTAAAACGACCTTTTCATGCAGTGCTTGCACAAATATATCATTGTGAAATGGAAAAGAACTGGCTAGATTTTGCTGACCTTGACCTTATGTTCAAGGTCACGGAAGGTCACTGAGTGCTGGAAAAAATGGCTTGTCAGCACGATATCTTCAGAACTGAATGGATGGATGGATTTAAAGCAAATCTGCACAGATATATCAGTCTGAAATGAAAAAGAATTGATTAGATTTTGGTGACCTTGACCCTACTTTCAAGGTCACAGGAGGTCAAAAATGTTGAAAAATGGCTTGTCTGAACCATATCTTCTAAATGGATGGATGGATTTTAACCAAACTTGCATAAACATATCACTGGGAGATGGAAAAGAAACTGATAAGATATTGGTAACCTTGACCTCATTTTCGAGGTCACGGGAGGTTGTAGCGTGTTGAAATATGGCTTGTCTGCATGATAACTTCTAACGGGATTGATGGATTGCGACCAAACATAGATTAGTTTATAATCGTGAGGTGGAAAAGAACTGATTAGATGGTGGTGACCTGGACCCAAATTTCAAGATTTACAAGACATCCTAACTTTGCAATATTTAGGGAAAATGATACAGCTGAGAAAGGATAGGAGGGGGTTCATCTGTTTTTGCGAAAGAAACATTTCTAGTTTATTTTATTTATCACATAGTAACCATGTCAACCAATACTCTATCACTAGTCTGTTTTTGTTGGGAACGAATATTTAAAATAAATGGATGGATGACTTGCAATTTTACATCCTTTTCAACAGTATTTCAGTCATATCAGGACAATGGGACAGTGATAATGAAAGGCTGTGTGCAATGGAACCCCGTTTACGGTAGGAAAATTCTTACCTCAAGCGGGTTTCCAACCCGGTCCGCTACCTCAGTTGGCCAGCGCTTAACCCACTGAGCTACCGGGGCTCCTGGATATTTAAAAAACATTCAAATTTAGTTGAAAAGTGTTGATTGTGATTTTCTATCTATGTATACACTTTCTATTGGCCAAATAAGTCTCACTTTGGACAATAATTTGGTATATTTTAGTTGCTATGGATACAACCAGATGTTCCATCAAAACAGCAATTGACAATCTGAGTGCATCTGGTAGCAAGTAAATAAAGGACATAAAATGAGCAGAAATACATTTAAATATTTCATAATGGAGAAGAAAATTTGCGTATATATTTATCATATTGATAAGCATATTTATGTCCCCCCCACCATTGGGGGAGGGGAGTTGGCGAAGGAGGAAAGGGAAGGTGGGTATGTTGTTTTGATGCAGATCCCGCCTGCATTGGTGTCGGTGTCTGTGTGTCAGCATAACTTCATGTCTGCACTCTATCTCTTGAAGGGATAAATGTATTTCACCAAACTTGCAAAGATACATCTATGGGTGGGGAAAAAGAGCTAATTAGATTTTGGTGACGCTGACCACATTTCAAGGTCATATGAGGTATCTGAATGGCTTGTTGGCGCCATATGTCCTGAAGGGGTGGATAGATTTAGATCAAACTTGCACAAATATATCACAGGGAAGTGGAAAAGAACTGAAAAAGTTGGTAACCTTGAAAATATTTTCAGGTCACAGGAGGTCAAAAACAGTGAAAATGGTTTGTATGCACCATATCTTCTGCAGGGATTTATGAATTTTGATCAAACTTGCACAGGTATATTATAAGGAGGTGGGGAGACACTGTTAGACTTTGGTGACATTGACCTTATATTAAAGGTCACATGAGGACTTACAGTGTTAAAATGGCTTGTTTGCACCATATCTCCGGAAAGGACCGATCGAGTGTGACCCAATTTGCACAGACACACCATTGGAACATGGGAAAAAATTAAATAGATGGTTGTCCAGGGACAACTTGTTGAGCCCACTGTTTGCTTGAGTGACCTATAAGTATGTCAAGACTAACTGCTTCACTTTTTTAACTTATTAGAAAGAATCCAAACAATATCATGATACAGCATATTTCTTTTTTTTTTCTTATGAAGGCAAAAAAAGTGGAACTATGGCCATGACAAGGACACATTATGACAATTTTATTATTTGACCTTGAAGTGTGACCTTGACCTTGGACCAACCTGAACAAACATTTCTACTCGTCATGGAGAACAATTGTGCCAAATTATTTTGAAATTCATGCATTACTGTATAAATTATATGGCCCGGACAAGCTCAGTTTATGACATTTTTTATCATTTGACCTTCAAATGTGACCTTGACCTTGGACAAACTTTGATAAATTCCACATGCCACTTCTACTCAATTGTGCCAAACTGTTTGAAATTCATCCATACATGTAGAAGTAATGGCCAGGACAAGCCCCATTTATGACTAGTTTTATCATTTGACCTTCAAGTGTAACCTTGACCTTGGATATACCTGCAGATATTTCAAATGGTACTTGAAATCATCAAGGAAAACAACTGTGCCCTTTTTTTTCTTTGTTTTAATCCATGCATAAATGTAGCTGTTATGGCCCAGACAAGCTCAATTTATGACAATTTTTATTATTTGACCTTCGAATGTGACCTTGATCTTAACCCTACCTGACCAAATGTTCCAAATGGCCCTTCTACTCATAAAAGAGAACAATTGTGCCAAATTATTTTGAAATCCATCTATAAATGTAGAAGTAATGGCTCGGACAAACTCAATATATGACCATTTTACCATTTGACCTTTAAGTGTGACCTTGACCTTGGACCTACCTGAACGAATGTTTCAAATGACACTTCTGCTCATCAAGGAGAACAGCTGTGCACAATTGTTTTGAAATTATCCATAAATATAGAAGTTTTAAAGGTACCAGGAAGTCCTAGAAAGCTGCTAAATGGATTGTTTGGCCTTTATTCTGTTTTGAAGGTCAAAGATGGTCTTAAAATGTTTAAAAAATGGCTTATCTTTAGCCTATATAGCGAAGCATTTGTTGGAATTATGCTAAACTAGCCCTAAATCATCATTTGGTGATGATTCATAACTGATCATTAGGGCCCCGCCAGACGAAGTTATTTGTATTTCTTTTTTGGTACGGTAATGGTGTCCACTCCATAACTCTGAAACTCTTTGTGATATTTTCATGAAACTT
This sequence comes from Ctena decussata, assembly GCA_963989385.1. Taxonomy (NCBI): domain Eukaryota; kingdom Metazoa; phylum Mollusca; class Bivalvia; order Lucinida; family Lucinidae; genus Ctena; species Ctena decussata. The sequence goes on from OZ022502.1 coordinate 25,108,112, forward strand.
GGTACAAATGTAAAACAGCATCAGACAATAGGCGGAGAGAAAGAGCCACGACTCCACCTACATTGTTTACTCAAATATGCCCCTTTGTAATTTTTTGGTACGGAAATCGTGTCCCCTCCATAACTTTGAAAGTGTTTGAGATATTTTCACGAAACTTGGTACAAATGTAAAGCATTATCAGACGATGTGCAGAGAACAAGAAGTGTAACTCTTTCTACATTTTTCACTGAATTATACCCGTGTAATTTCAGAACGGAAATCGTGTCTGCTCCATAACTTTAAACCCGTTTTAGATATTTTCACAAAACTTGGTACGAAAGTAAAACATCATCAGAAGATTTGCAGACAATAATAAAAGCATCGCAAACGACTGCGTGATACCCCGCCACTGCAAGCCTTTTTCACACACAGATTTTTCCAGATTTATTTTTTCTCTGTATGACTCCAGGGTGGGAGCAGCCTAGCCCCACTGAACACAGGGAAAAGTCTTTGTTATGACAGGACTTTTCAATACTCTGATCACTTACAATAAGCTTCCGATAAATCACTTACCACTCTACTCAAATACAATTTTAGTGAATTTTAAACTGGTGACCATGGGGCAGGGGCAAATAAACCATAAAGGATCAAATTTTAATCACCAGAAGCTTTTATTACTTCTATCATCAGATGTAAATTTATAAAAATCTGTTTCACATCAATATATATAGATTTTATCATCATTTTATGCATGTATATAGCCCGGGGGCAGGGGGAGATAACTCCCATGGGGTAAATTTGAGCATCACTGGAGGCTTTCATCACTCTGATCATTTGCTGAAAGTTTCAGAAAAATTGCTTCAAACTCTGATTTTATATGGAATTTTTCATGATTTTATTACATGTATATAGCCCAAGGGCAGGGGCAGATAACCCCTAATGATAAAATTTCTGTCCTCATACAAAGCTTTTGTTACTTTTATCATGTTTGTGAAGTTTCATTATGATACTCATAGTAGTTATGGAACTAGAGGCTAGAAACCATTTTTTGTACATTGACAAGTGCCATAACTCTGTCAGAAATTATCGAAATTTGCCCATTAACAATCCCCAGCGAGACAATCTTGGTACAAATGCATATGCAAAATTTGAAGGAAAGCCATTGAGTAGTTCAGGAACTAGAGGCTAGAAACCATTTTTTGTACATTGGCAAGTGCTATAACTCTGTCAGAAATTATCGAAATTTGCCCATTAACAATCCCAAGCGAGACATTCTTGGTACAAATGCATATGCAAAATTTGAAGGAAATCCATTGATAAATACTTAAGTTATCGAACGGAAACGAAGTGCGGACGGACGGACGGACAGACGGACGGACAGACAGACGGACGTACATACTACGGACGGACGGACGGACGGACACACGGACGGCCAACGTGAAAACATAATACCCCGTCACTAACGTGTGGCGGGGTATAAAAACCATAACTCTACCTATGTTTTTTACTGAATGATGCCCCTTTGTTATTTTCAGTACGGAAATCTTGTCCGCTCTATAACTTTAAAACTCTCAAAGATATTTTCATGAAACTATGTACAAATACAAAACTTTGTTAGACGATGTACAGAGAATAAGAACCATAACTCCATCTACTTTTGGACTGAATTATTTCCCTTTATAATTTAAAGTATAGAAATTTTGTCTGCTATTCAGCTTTTAAACCGTCAAAGACATTTTCTTGTAATTTTGTACAAATATAAAGCATTATCAAATGATGTGCATACTGCGGCTATGGATTCGTTCCGCTGAGGTGCGGGGGCAACGTCGATATGAGAATTGAAATACTACTACTGAAGAGAATTAAAACTTTAACTTCATCTACATTTTCTACAGAATTATGCCCTTTTGTAATTTTCAGTATAGAAATCATTCCACGCTCTAACTTTAAAACTGTAGAAGATATTTTCTTATAAATTGATACAAATGTAAAGCATCATCAAACAATTTGTGGAGAAAAAGAACCATAACTGCACCTTCATTTATGTTAGGCAGAATTATATCCCTTTGTAATTTTGGGTATTGAGACCTTGTCCAATCTATAACTTTAAAGCCTTTGAAGATATTTTCACAAAACTTGGTACAAATATAAAGCATCATCACAATATCTGAAGGTGTGCAGAGTGCAAGAATGGTAACTCCAGTTTCCTGCTTTACAGAGTGGTTGCCTTTGTTTTAATCAGTCATAATTGTGTTTTTGGCCCGTATCTTAATTACTCTACCAGTGGCTTAATTCCAAACAACATGAAGTCAAACAACATGGTAACAGAAAGATGTTAATGTATTTTCTGGTTGGGGACATACGACTAAAATTCCACCAGCAGTCTCATAAAGGCGGGGCCCTGTTAGTTACCATGTTTCAAGTTAGGTTTTAGTGACAAATTTAACCCTATTTTTAAGGGTCATTTGTTGATTTGTCCTGAAAAACAAAGATGTATCTTGAACCAGTAGATTCATTTTTACCAAACTTGCAAAGATCAACCTTTTAGGCAAGACAAAGACTTAGAACTTGGCGACCTTGATGCCATTTTTAAGGTCACAGGAGTATTTTGTCGAACCCGCTTGCCGTAAGCGAGGCAGTCGACAAAACTTCAGTTTGGTGTATGTGCATGCATATATGCATGCGTGCCTCATCAAGAACTTTTACAAAAACAAAGGACAATAGACAAGAAAGCTTATGCAAACCAGACATGTGATTAGCAACTTTAAAACAAGTGTACCAGGTGCTATTTTATCATCAAAACTCATTAACTTATGAATTCGTTGTGTAACTAAATGAGGTGGGTGGGGTAACTCACCCCCTAGATGTACAGATCTAACATATTAAGGATTAAAAAAATATAAACATTGTATGTGTGGTTTATTTCTTCTCCAATGCATGTCTCTATGTATGCTCAGTTGCTGTTCTTTCTCTACATTGTACTACATACACTCAGATTGACTGATTTCTTTGTGGAAGGAATGAGTGGTTTTTGTCATAGCAACTATAAAAATACTGATTTATCGTATATTATTTAACAAAATCAACACTTAGAATGCGTATGCATAGGTAAAAAGAAAATAACAAGGAATACATTTCATCAACATTGAAATGATTTTCAGTAAATATCCGTGTAAATGAACACTGATCCATAATAGAATAACTGTTACCATGGTAACCAAATGATAGACAATGTAAAAACAATGACAGCAAACATGTGGTGATCTTTTAAAAATGTTTCAGTTTACTTACAATTATGGAAACTTGAGATATATTATCCATGGCATGTAACTTTTACATTCATTTCATAGTCAGTGGAAGTGGGTGGGGTAATTGCACCCCAAATTGTAAATTTTAAGCATACTTCTGAATGAGAAAAGTATTTATGTAACTTTCCTCCACTGTATTAAATGTATTTATTTGTATTTCTGCTCATATTTGTTTAACACTCTCCAGATATTATCTCTTTTAACAGATTTTCTGCTATCACAGTTTCTTCTGATTTTCCTGACGGTGACTTAATTCAAAGAAAATTATTTTCAATTTAAAAAATATACCGTCTCCAATTTTTTGATATATTAAGAGCTAGGTGTTATTCTCTCTGTACCAAGAGATAGAAAAAAATCTATAGCCGCATTTTCTAACAAAGTGCTTTCAAAATTGGCCAACTTTTGATATTTTTAAAGGGATGCTTTACTAGATAGAAGTCAAGGTTACCAACTCCTTGGCCATTGGAATATAAAGAATTTTATTCTAACCGTACACAGCACTTACATGGGTCTCTTAAAAGACATGAAAGACAATAACATTTGTTGAGAAATACTATCAATACAACTGGTGTCAAATCTGGCATTTTTATATGAAAAATCACCATATTAGGCCAAAAAACAGAAAATCCTCGTTGCCATGGAAACGGACAGTTTGATTGGAGAAAAAATTGTATTTTTGTTCATCACTTGACATAAGCAAAAAAGACACTAATTTTCATCAAAATCTGAGATATGTCATTTTCACCCCCTATTGCAATTTTTTGGTGCTTACAGAGAATGACTCTTAATATACTGACAACTGTTGTTAATGACAATTACAAGTTTGCCATCAAATAGTCTTCAAGATGTAAGGCAAAATCACTGGACCATAAAATATAAGTCATTGTGACCTATATTTAGTTATCCCAAGCTATCATGTTCATACATCAATAACTCTTCAAGATATAAGGCAAAATCACTAATCCATGAAATATAGCTTATTGCTCATTTTGCAGCTCAGCTTTCAGTAGATCTTTCCCATTTGTGTATATGGAGCAAGTTTGAAGGCCCTATTCCTTGTGCTTTCGAAGAACCAGAGTTAACAGCAACAGTTTTATGTTCAATCAGCCGTAAAATACAGGTCATGTCTCGATATGCATCGCTGCCTTCAGTAGATCTCCCTCAGGTGTATCTATGGAGCAAGTTTGAAGATTCTATTCCTTGTGTTTCTTACAAACTGAGCTCAACGCAACAGGTGAATATTTTTGCCATGTTAAATCATTCGTGAAATATAGATCATGACCCAATATGCATTGCCGCTTGCAGTAGATCTTCCCCAGATGTTTCTATGAAGTAAATTTGAAGACGCTTTTCCTTGTGGTTATGTAGAAGCTGAGCTAAACGATACAGGTGAGTATATTGTTCACGAGCATAAATATGCACGCACACGCGCATGACCACGCACACTTGCACTTGCCCGCACACGATGGATTTCGCATAAGCACTACTTTGCTTCGCAAAGGTGCGCTCAAAGGAGTGTGACTGCGCAATTTTAATCAGCTGAATATATAGCACCCACAGTTAGTTATTTCAAGTAATAGCAGCCCATTTCAGTATGTTTCCGCCTCGACGTTAGGAGTAAAAGTGCTGAAAATTCAGCAGGATATATTCACTTATAAAAGTACAGGGCATGAATCATGCACGGGCAGAATTGCGAAAGTAGTCTTTTACCAGAAATAAGGCCATTGGTATGGAATGCTGCAAATCAAAGGGCAAATGATTTAATTTTCAACTTTTTTTTTCAATTATAAATTTATATCCATTCGACGAAAAGTCGCGACTTTCGACTGATATACAATTATCTATTCAAGCAAGGTTATAAACCGATCGGTAAACCTTTATCGACACTGGTATCTCAAGAGAAACTCATACGACAATCGTCCAAAAGTTCTGTCTCTGGACACATAACTTTGCTAACAGACGTGCTAGCTTATCACGGTTTGCAACAATCGAAAGAACAATCTTTTATCTTTATACTGATATCAAGTACATGCTGAAAGAATGCCATTTGGTTGAATTATAAGCTGAAATACAGACCTAGTTATTGACACTGGCTTATTTTCGTGTTTTTTTGTGTTCCTGCTTGCTTGTGTTTTATGCTGCATATCTCGCCAAGTTACGAAAGCCTATAAGGACATTTTACAAACAAGAAAAAAATAAAGTTCTCGAAATAACGAGACACCAACTCGTAATAACGAAAAACCAACTCGTTATAACGACAAGCCAACTCGTTACAACGAGTAGCCAACTCGTCAAATCGAGAAACCAATTCCTTATAACGAGAAGCCAACTCGTTATAACGAGAAACCAATTCGATATAGTGAGAAGCTAACTCCTAATAATGAGGACCTAACTCGTAATAACGAGAAGCCAAGTCGTTTTAACGAGATGCCAATTCGTTATAACGAGAAACAAACTCGTAATAATGCAAAGTGCTGTATCGAGAAACCAACTCGTTAATACGAGAAACCAACTCATTATAACGAGAAGCCAACTCGTAATAACGAGAAACCAACTCTTTTTTACGAAAAGCCGACTCGTAATAACGAGAAATCAACTTATCATAACGAGAAACCAACTCGTTATTACGAGAAACCAACGCGTAGTAACGAGAAACCATCTCGTTATAACGACAAACCAACTCGTAATAATGAAAATCCAACTCGTTATAACGAGAAGCGAACTTGTTATAACGAGAAACCAACTCGTAGTAGCGAGGAACCATCTCGTTTTAACGAAAACCAACTTGTAATAACGAGAAGCCACCTCATAATACCGAGAAGCCAACTCGTTATAACGAGAAACCATCTCGTTATAACGAGAAACCATCTCGTTATAACGAGAATCTAACTCGTAATTACGAGAAGCGAACTCGTAATAACGAGAAACCAACTAATTATAACGAGAAACCAAGTCGAAATAATGAGAAGCCAACTCTTAATAACGTGAAACCAACGCGTTATAACGAAAGGCCAACTCGAAATAACGAGAAGTCAACCCGTAAAAACGAGAAGCCAACTCGTAATAATGAAAAGCCAACTCGTAATAGCGAGAAACTAACTCGTTTTTACGAGAAACCAACTCGTAGTAACGAGAAACCATCTCGTTATAACGTGAAACCAACTCGTTATAACGAGAAGCCATCTTGTTATAACGAGAATCTAACTTGCAATAACGAGAAGCTAACTCGTTATAAGGAGAGGCCATCTCGCTATAACGAGAAACCAACTCGTTATTACGAGAAACCAACACGTAGTAACGAGAAACCATCTCGTTATAACGACAAACCAACTCGTAATAATGAAAAGCCAACTCGTTATAACGAGAAACCAACTTGTTATAACGAGAAACCAACTCGATGTAACGAGAAACCATCTCGTTTTAACGAGAAACCAACTAGTAATTACGAGAAGCAAACTCGTTATAACGAGAAACCAACACGTAATAATGAGAAGCCAACTCGTTATAAGGAGAAACCAACCCGTAATAACGAGAAGCCAACTTGTAATAACGAGAAACCAACTCGTAATAATGAGAAGCTAACTCGTTATAAGGAGAAACCAACTCGTAATAACAAGATACCAACTCGTTTTAAGGAGAAGCCAACTCGTTATAACGAGAAACCAGCAATTCAGTATCAAGGGGAATAACCTAAACCAGTTGTCAAAAGTAATGTCTGTATATCTTCAGTAATATTTATATTAGCACGATGACAGGATGCACGATATCTGAGGTCTCAGAGTTTGCAAACATTTATGAGGTCATGTGCAAGACTATGTCTGAGATCTTATGCGCAAATCTGTCTGATAATATTACATGGTTATATCTGATGTTAAAGATGTGCAATGCCATGTCTGAAAGTTATTTGACCATGGTAGCTCAGTATGATAAGCATTGGCCTACTGATCTAACGGTCCTGGGTTCAAGACCTGGAGGCGGAAATCTTTCCTACCCTAAGCGGGGTTCAATTGCACAGAGCCTTTCAGAACCACCCTCCTATCGTCCTGATATGACTGAAGTAATGTTAAAAAGGACGTAAAATCTCAAGCAATCCACGCATCTAATTGAAAGCTGTTAAAAGCAGTGCACAATTACAGTATGAGGTTTAAGGTGGTGATAATCACTGATTTGGGGCGAAGTAAAAAATCTGCATGAGATGCTGAAAATATAACAGATCTTCCCCAAAATTAGCAGATGCTTTCTTTATGTTGTTTCTCACGATTCAGAATCCAAACAATGCAGAACTTGTTATAGTTAAAAATAAGAAAATTTAAAGAGTAATTTTGTGCGCAAAAATCTGAAAAAAAAATACCATCGTTATTAAAAATGTAATAGGGTCTGAAGGTTCTTTAATACATTATGGAGAGCGTCCTAGCAATTATTTTTCCATTTTTTTCACACATTTTCAGGCTGGGCAGATAAAGAATGGTCTTTTCTGTCTCCAAATATTTGTCCAAATACACAATAGAGTCCATTTTCAAGGTTGAACAATTTCATACACACACCTGCTGGTAAAAATTCTAGATATTGCAACACTAAAAATAATTACCATAACTGTCCTAAAATTGGAACAGTTTGATTTTACAGTGGAGTAATGTGCCCAAAAATGCAAATGGGATGGCAAATAGTGTAGACCCTGATCAGACTGCTCCTGTCTGACCTGGGTTTGCACTATTTGCTTTGCTCAGATCTCACTGTCCTAATATATAGAAATTTTATGGTATACTGTGAGTATGATAAAGGTATAACTGCTCTACCTATATTTTTAGATTAATGCATGCAGTGTACATGCACCAAACATGGTCAGACATTTGAGAAAAAGTGACTGTTTTCATCTGGTCTACCTTACAAATTTGAGAAAGAGTTGGAACAAATAATTGCTAGGACGCTCTTTTTAATGCATTAAAGGAACTTCAGAGCTAAGTATATTTTCAAGAATGAAGTAAATTTTCTAGATTTAAGCGCACAAAATTACCCTTTGATTTTTTCCATCTAAAACACTTTTTCTAACAGCACGTCCCTCTATTCTGTATTCTAAACTGTAGAGAACAACGAAAGTAAGAAGTCAGCAAACTTTTAGGGAGGTACATTAATTTTTTATGGTTTCATGCAGATTTTTGTATTTACCACAAATCACCATCTTCAGGCATATATTTTGTGTCGAGATCTGCATAGAAGGTGAGCAGACTGCCCTCGGTCCGTCACAACAAAAGCATAAGTTTAGTAATGGTTACCATGGTTACAGCATCCTGACAGAAAAAGCTGCAGTTCTTCATGTACAGGCTCTCGTGTTAGTCGCAGACCAGCGTCAGCGATCTTAGTCATGGTTTACATAGCCCAAATCTCCCATCCTCACCCCTCGCCACACACACACACATTCCGCACATTCTCTCAGAAGGCTCGGAAAAACGTATATACATGATAGATGGATAAGGAGATTACAATGTATGTCCTTTTCAACAGTATTTCAGTCATATGATGAAGATGAGAGGGTGATCATGAAAGATGTGTGCAATGGAACCCCGTTTATATTAGAAAGATTTCCGCCTCCAGCAGGGCTCGAACTTTGGACCTCTAGATCAGTAGGCCAGCACCTAACCGAAACGTATGTGAGTTGGATATGTTCTCGTAATTACGACTTGGCTTCTCGTAATTACGACTTGGCTTCTCATTGTAACGACTTTGCTTCTCGTTGTAACGAGTTGGTTTCTCGTTAATACGAGTTGGCTCCTCGTAATAACGAGAACCGAAAATTTACAATTATTAGATCAGCTAAAATTAGATGGAAAGGGGTAATTCTACCACAGACGCTTGGGATTTTGACTTTGGCTCGTAGACCCTAGAGCCACGATGAATTCTCAATTTATACAAGATATTAATCTTTGGCGAGCGAAACTGTGCATGAGCCCAGGAAACTATCACGGTTTCTCTCGATATTAGTACAAACCTGTTAATATTTAGTATCCTTAGATGTATCAGTCATTTATCTTTACAATGAGATGCACGTCATTGCATGACCTTGTCTAGTCTTTACAAATTTATTCAAAACAATTCACTACCATGTGACAAAAATGCCCTTACACATAATCCACCTATTAATTACATAATTGGCTCCCAGCTTTTAAACCTGAAAAATAAGTATCCAGGTACCAAGGTAGATTATGTACACAGGTGAGCTATTCTTATTTTAGAGCTGACTGGAATCCCTATTATGGTTTCTAGTGTGTAAGAGGTCTCCATGCACAGATATTGAAACGGGGAACCATTTATGTAAATTGACTGGGAAATTATGTGCAAGGACATTTTTTTCACACGGGAGTGAATTGTCTTGAATAAATTTGTAAAGACTAGACAAGTTCATGCAATGGCATGTATCTCATTGTAAAAATAAATGACTGATACATCTAAGGACACCAAATACTAACAGGTTTGTACTAATTATGGAGAGAAAACGGGATAGTTTCCCAGGCTCATGCACAGTTTTGCTTACCGAAGATTAATATCTTGTATAAATTGAGACTTCATTGTGGCTCTATTGGCCAAATTCCAAATCCCAAGCGTCTGTGAATTCAACTACGTAACCCTAGTGCATTCAAAAGAAGGCAGCGCAGACTCAGCACTGCCATCTTCTCCTAGTATGAATAGCACGTATACATTTTATACTTTCTTGTATACATATTACCTGTCTTTTGTTTTTGAAGTCTACAACAGTTAATTGGTAGTGGAAGAAAAGAATGCAAATTACAAGTGGATAACCTTTTAAAAATTTTATAATATAGATACCTTAATACCGCCTAATTGGAAGTAGTAGTACTATTTAAATTCTCATATCGACATAATCGGCAAAAATATATTAATTATTTATCTATTAAATAAATTAAAATTAGTTTAAAGTTTGAATATAGTGATATTCTTTCCTTCCGTTGGTCTGTCATTAATCTAATTAAAACAGACATCATACTACTGTAAAACAGTATAAAAGTAAAATAGTATACATGTAATTAATATCTAAAATAAACTGATTCAGACTGAGGATATTTCTCATAAAGAGGTTGTCAGGGCGCGCAAATAACCCTGTATCTGTGGTCAATATTTTCTAGCTAAGACTGGAGAAGAGGAACCAGGAAAGAAACAGAAAAAGATACTGATAATGAAGAAATGAATAGCAGTTCTAAGCTTCTACACCAATTTGGGTCACGTGATCACAGGTGTCGATAACTCTTTCCTGCATTTCAGCATGGATAGCACATTGTATTATCAACACCCGATGTAGCGTGGTAAATCATAATACCGTCCCTCAAACAAACCCAGACAACACCTAACACCTCAGTTGATTATAGCAACACAAACATTTGGTCCAGCCGGTACAGTATTTTATGTTGTTATGAGTTCTTGCCCTTGATATTATATCGTTGGCTTCTCGATGGTTTCTAATAATGATTAGGTTTCTCGTTATAACGAGATGGCTTCTCGTTTATACGAGTTGGCTTCTCGTTATTTCGAATTGGTTTTTCGTTATTACGAGCTGGCTTCTCGTTATTACGAGTTGGTTTCTCGTTATAACGAGTTGGGTTCTCGTTATAACGAATTGGCTTCTCGTTATAACGAGTTGGTTTCTCGTTACTACGAGTTGGTTTCTAGTTATTACGAGTTGGTTTCTCGTTACTACGAGTTGGTTTCTAGTTATTTCGAGCTGGATTGTCGTTATTACGAGTTGGCTTCTCGTTATAACGAGTTGGCTTCTCGTTATAACGAGTTGGTTTCTCGTTATTACGAGATCTGTTCTCGTTATAACGAGTTGGCTTCTCGTTATAACGAGTTGATTTCTCGTTATTACGAGATGTGTTCTCGTTATAACTAGTTGGCTATATGTGTTTCAGAAGTTCAAATATTGTACATTTATAAAATTATAGTACTTAGAACATGACATAGTCGATTTTTGAATGGCGTTGTTTGCATTATGTTGAGATAACAAAATGCTGTAAACTATATAAAATACATAGAATGACTTTGAGACTTTTTCTCAGTGTTAATCGTAGGCATTGCTTATCTGGGCATCTGCTTATTTGCCAGTTAGGTGAGGGCATCCTTCTTTTCAAGCAGATTGTGAGTGTTCTGTCAGAGGTACAAGAATCAGTTCACTACAGCTATATGACGAAAAACAGTGTTGTTGTTTAATTTTTATTTTTAGTGACTATCACTTTTCGTTTTCGAGCTATAGAGCCAGTGACAGAACGTCTTAGACGATCCTCCTATAATGAAACAAAGTTTAGATCTCAATGCATATCTGAAGACAGAGAAAAAAAATTGACCAAGGTGGTACGGTTACAAAATCTGGTGGCCAGAAACCAGCCTCTGAAGCATACTCAGGAAGGAGAGCCGTCATTCAATCTAAAGCCGGACTCACCGTCCTAAAACTACGGAGGCAAATTGTCAACCGTGACTAGTTTAACTCCAATGCATGCAATGTTCGCTTAAAACCATTGTCGTCATTTTTTCTTTCTTTTTTTATAGGAAAGGTCTTCAGAACTTTCCACTGTGTTCACTTTACAAGCAGGGCATTTTAATCTGGTCCTGCATTTATTACTACCAAATCTGCCATCGCCGGCTTAGAAAAAATCGATAAAGCAATGTCCAGTCCAAAATCACACAGCTTTTTAAGGTACGCTAGGAAACATTATTTATTGCAAAAAAATGTTCACTGTCTTGAACGAAGTATGGCGTATTATTTTTTGTTGAGCATTGCACATTTTTTACTAATATCAAGCAACAAATGCACTTGTTTTGTAAATATGAGTTGCCGTACTACATCTTATTAGCAAACTGAAACTAGACATCACCGTTTCATTCCCCAAAAGGTATTTAACAATCAATAACGATAAAGGTGATACGCCGTACCTAAGTTAACACTCAGAATTGCAGCTGGGTTTAACTCTCTCTCTTTTTTCAAGTTTTATGCATTATTCAGGTTTGCAAACAAGAATTGTTTCGCCTGATCTTATAAGTAAGCTAAACGGAAATCATTTCTCTTTAGCCAATAAAATGCAACAGCCCTATAAAAAATAGGTAAAATTTTGTACCTCAGCGCACACATTTGCTTGCTCATTTACATCCTTTGAGATCAGAGGATAGATTCTGAGAAATCTTAAATTTGAGATCGATTTAGACTTTTTTTTCTAGGTCATCGTCTTTTATATTATTTAGATCCTTTTGAAACTAATCAGTCTTTGAATCGACTGCTCAATTAAAATTAAGAAATAGCAGTATGCTTTTTCCTGGTTTCGTCAGGGTCACTGACGAGGCTTTATTAGCCGAAACTACGTAGTCTGGCCCATGTTCCTACTTCTGTATGTATTCTCTGCTTTTGAAGGAACTTTTTAAGATATGAATTTAATAGCTTTCCTTCTTTTGGAGGAACATGTAACACAGCAAGTGTTGTGTTGTTACCACCCCTTACTGACCCATCGGGCTGGGAGACTCTTGGAGGCCCGGACATGGAGGTAGGAGCGTCTTATTTCCTACCAACAAGTCAGTGACTTGCCCACTGCCTATTATATAAACGATAAGACCCAAAGAGCCAAATTAGTTGGGCTTATCTCTAACCTACAAGGATACCCTAAACCTAGCTGTTTTACCAAGCTGAGCAGGGCTCACTCGGGTATTACCGGTAACACTTGACTCAGATTCGAGTTCTTTCCTGGCCGTAGACTTCTTCTATGAAGTCTTCCGCCCAATGGTGCAGTGTTAACTGGTTTTGTTTAATCTTTAACCAATCTTTCGTGAGGAAGTTGAGATCGCAGTAGCAGCACTGAAAAATGAGAAGTCTGCCGGAGTTGATATTACATTAGCTGAACTTGTTCCAGCTGGCAGGGAGACAATGAATGATGTTTAACAGACATGTGTAACAAGATCTGGAGAACAAGAGAATGGCCTACCTCATGAACTCAGTTACTTATTATTCAACACCCTAAATAGGGCAACCTACAGCTCTGCCGAAACTACAGAACCATCAGCCTCATCAGTCATTCGAGCAAAGTCATGCTGATAGTCATCTTGAAACCCTCAAGACGAACAGATAATCGCTGAAGAACAGCCTGGGTTCAGAGCCTGAAGAAGTACCACAGAACAGGTCTTCAACCTCAGAATCCTGTGTGAAAAGTACATCAAGCATCAGCAAAACCTATACCATGTCTTCATTGATTAAAAACCTTCGACATGCGGTATTGGCCACCATGCGGAAGTACAATATCAGTACAAATCTAGTTCGTACCACTGAGCAGCACTACGACAAAACTAGCAAAACTAGAAGTGCAGTCCAGATGAATGGCAGCAAAGGAGAATAGTTCATAAGAACAGTTTGAGTTAGGCAAGGATGTCTCCTGTCACCCACCCTCTTCAGCATAAAGGTGTCAGATGCAGATAGTGCTGAGGAGACAAAATGAATGACAAACAGCGCCAATGGCACCCAGGTGGAGATCAAGGTAAAACGACAGAATCAGTGTACCATAACAGGCCTCAAATACCCTGAAGCATTTGTCTCAAATGATGGCCCAAAATCGAAGGTCCTCTCTAGGACTGTACAAACCACGACAGCTTTAACAAAGCTGAAGCCAAGTTAGCGAGATAGCAACATACCTCTTGGATCAAAGGTGGAAATGATGCGTTCCCTTGTCATTTCCGTTTTTCTGTATGTCTGTGAATCGTGGACCTTGACGGCAGAGTTAGAGAAAAGAATGCAGGCTTTTGAGATGAGATGCTACCGATGGTTACTAAACATTTTGTACAAGGACCAAAATACCAATGAGGCGGTTCGCAGAGAGAGCCAAGCAGCTATTGGATTATAAAATGAACTCCTGACCATCGTGAACAAACGGAAACTAAGGTGGTTTGGCCACATCTCAGTGTCTTCTGGTTTAGCACAGACGATTCTACAGGACAGTGAAAGTAAAAAAGAAGAAGCGGTAGACAGCAGGAAAGGTGGGAAGACAATATTAAGCACAATCGGAGCACCATTCAGCCAATTCCGTGAATTCGCGGAATTGGCCGAGAGGTGTTCCGATTGTATTAAACAGAGGACAGGGCTGGATTTTGCCAGTTCAACTGGAGCAGCTGAAAATAGAACAAGCCGAAAAGGGATTGTTGCGAAGTCATCTGTGGAGCCCCAACAACCTGGCAAGGTTGATGCATAAAATAGAATAGAATAGATATAGTCTACTTTGTATTAGCTGTGCGAATGCAAGTTTTTGAAAGTTAACCTAAACGCTGTTTGTTAAAAGAAATGGTTAAAATAGAACAAGCATCACTAAATTGCAAATAAGATCCATGACCATTGTTACTATTACCTCCATTGACTAGTAACAATCGCGCACCTGGTACTGAGACCTTTCAGATCCATACCGTTTCTAGGAGCCCCGGTAGCTCTGTAGATTAACGGCTACTGAACTAGCCGTTCCGGGTTCGAGCCCCGCTACTGGGCCGCTAGAGGCGATAATCTTTCTAACCGTGAACGGGGTTCCAATGCACCCAGCAATTCATTATCACCCTCCCATCGTCCTTATATGAATGAAATACTGTTACAATTGACGTCAGCCAACCATCCTTACAATTTCTGCTTCAGCAAGTGATTGGCTGTTGTATATACAGTAATGAGGGTAATGTAAATGACTGCCGTTACGGTTTAAAGCATTTTTATGACCATTTAGTTACATCTGACTTGCAGTTACATTATATGCAGCAGACGCTACTGGCGAGGTCCTGATTGAAAACTGGCTTTTAAACTGTATGACACTGCAGCAGACCTTTCTATGGGGTTCTTTTTAAAGAAGCCAACTTGTATCTTTTCACGTCCAGTTAAATCTCTTAGAATTATTCCGAAAACAATCTTACCCAGATCGGCTCACTGCCATGCAATAAAAAAGAAGCATAGTCGTAAACCGCGCACAGTATCTAGCTGTTCTATCTATTATCCTTATTTCGGAACTATAATAATTACCAACTGGAGTAAAATAAATATATCACTTACCAGAAATGTTTCTGTCTCGATTGACAAACAAGTACAGCCAAAAGTAAGAGGATCACTGCTAAATTCGATACCAGCGTAAGAATCACAAGTGAAGGTGCGTCAGAAGTGCCTTCTTGTGAAATCTTTGTTAACGGCAAAATACATGTAGATAGCGTTCTCACTGAAAAATAAATGGAAGTAAAATGGTCGGCAAACAATCCAAACATCATAATGAAAGAGAACAAACAGACAAAACAAACTGATTTTCAAAGATTACAGATAAGCGGACACAACAAACAATATAGATTAACAACAACGGAAGCAGCGTTTCGGGAGAATCCTTTTCAGCTCCGATTTTAAATAGACTTTGTAATGATTTATACAATGTATTCGGCTCCGATATAAGGACTTTCAATGTGCCAGTTTTAATAGAAAGCTTTGCCAGTTTCCATTATTTAGTCTTAATTTCAGCAGAATCCCGTTCAGCTCTGATTTACATTTATATAAATTTGCATACATTCTTTCATGTACATACTGCTGAAGTAGAGGAAAACAATTACCGTTAAAGGCCAAGATACAACAGGAGCAGTTTGTAGTTAATCTTTCTAGCACCTAGTTGATAATGGCAATAGCCCTCTCTCTCTGTCTTAGCAGGGTTCCAGTTCAGAGGTGGTGGATTCATTATCATCTTATGCATGTAGAATCTTACAACTGTATCCGGACCCACTAACTATTCAGTAGGTAATCACCACTGTTGCTACTGATAAGCATTATACATATTAAACTGATACCAGTATAACCAATAAATGTAATGCTAAGTGTCTCATAATGAAAATAGTAAAGACTCAAATCAGTTGGGTGCAACGGAGGTTATACCCTCCTTATACTGGCAAAGAATGGACTTGTCCGAACTGTGAAAGAAAGTACAATTTTGGAAAGTGGTGGTGTTTTTTTTTCTTTTTTTTTTTTAGTTATGACACTTGCTGATCAGATGCTTTCCTGTTTGTATGTTGCCAGTCGAATAATTTAGCATAACTGACTTTAAAGCAACTAAAACTATGATGTTCTGACATTTTCATTAATGTATTTTTAATGAGGTTTTACTTTGTTTGAATCAGGAAAATTGGGGAAAAAAGAGAAGAGGGAGATACCAAGGAATAATTATGAAATTTTTGGAATGTTTCAA
Organism: Ctena decussata; assembly: GCA_963989385.1. Classification (NCBI taxonomy): domain Eukaryota; kingdom Metazoa; phylum Mollusca; class Bivalvia; order Lucinida; family Lucinidae; genus Ctena; species Ctena decussata. The sequence continues at coordinate 25,124,625 of OZ022502.1, forward strand.
ACTATATTTCTTAGACAATTAAGCTGTAACAACATAAAAGATTTTGATCAGCCTGCATATCTTTGTTTCCTTTATGATTTGTATACTGTTAAAGTTGGGACATCTGACATAACTACCGCAACTGTCCTAAAGATTGAACAATAACACAGTTGTGCATTCAAAAGATGCAGATAGTGTAGACCCCAATAGAAGCAGTCTGATCTGGGTCTGTACTGTTTGCTGCAGCCTACATGCACCAATATTTAGAATATTTACAGTATTTGTAAAAATTTGGAGTAAAGTCAAGCACCTGATAATTCGAATTATGGATATCAATAAATAGTAAAGGATATTCATAAATGATTTTCGATATAATTAATTCGAATAATGGATATCCATAATTCGAATTATGGATATCAATAAATAGGGAATAAATAGTAAAATGGAACCCCATAGACATTTGCATGGAAAATCCGTCGCAGGACAGAGTAGAAAGTAAAGTCAGGATATCCATATATCGAAAAATGGATACTGAAAACAAATTATTAGTATCAATAAACAGCATATCAGCAGCTTATATTATGTTCACTACGAGATTTGGATATCCAAAACTTGATTTTTTATGTCCTTTAATCTCTTTAAACATCTTATATTCTCAAGAGTTTTGGATATCCATAAATAATTCGAGTTTTGATGACCAATTTCGGAATGATGGATATTCAATAGCCCTCATGATTTCCAAAATTTAATATATGCATATCCATAATTCTGTTTTTGATATCTGTAAATCATTTTGTGGATATCAGAAAATTAGATATCCATGAATCGAATTATGGGTATACAAAAATCGATTTATAGATTATGAATATCCAAAATATATTTAAAATTAAAAATAAATTTAAGACGTTGAAAAAAAATCGATTTACGGCTATCAATTTTCTAAACAAATTATGAATATCCAAAAAATATGGGTATATATAGATAAAGGATGTGACAAGTGCCCCCCTCAGTTAAAATTTCTGTGGTATTGAACTACAAATTCCTTGACCATGAACCAAGAGGAATACAAAAGCTGGCTGTTATAATCATTTTGGAAAAATAAGATGCTTTAATAAAAATTAGGGTATGCAGACTTATGCTGGCTGAATGGCGCAGGCTGGTGATTGTCAGTTACATGCTGCAAACTAGGAAGAAGGAAATTCCTAAACCAATGAAACTGTGAAACTCACCAAAGTGTCATGTCTATAACAAAAAAAGGAGGATAAAATCACAAGATTCGGCATAAAAAGAAAGTACAGTTACAGAGATGTAGATGTTCAATCTAGTTTGAATTAGGCTACTGCTGCATGGAGTAAGGTTTCGATTAAAAAATTTCAATATTCAAAATAAGAAAACAAGGAATTAAATTTTAACCATACTTTCAGGTCTGGGAAATCATACATACACCTTGTTTATTTTAGGGCAATAAATAAACTTTTTAAAATCAGCTATGTATGTCTCGATTTATTCTTTGAACATTCCGTTAGTACTGTATTAGCTTCATCAGAAAGTTCTTATGATGTTAGCTCTGGATCTAATTAGCCGTCCATATGTGTTCTTGTTCCTTTGTCTAAAATGGAGATAATTTATGCATATACCTGCAACCGAGGTTGTCTGCTAAATTTGGCCACAATTGGTCCCAATTAATGAACTTATCCCTATCATGCTACATTATTAACAACTATTAGCCAACTACAAACTGCTCCTGTTGTATCTTTAAACAGTTTTTAATAACTAAAACGTTTCTCGCATCGAGCATATTTTGCAGGTTTCAGAAACAGAACGACTCTCAACTTTGCGTTCGTATATACTTTTAAATGATTTCATTCATGTAATATATACATGACATATACGCTCCAGGAGACAAAAGGTTGTTCAAATTGAAAAGCTTTCGTTAATTTGGGTTTGAAACGTTTCATGGTTACATATAAAGGGTTAGCCTTGAAGGTGGCAAGGTCGTGGATATAAATACCAAATCACGTGACAGTCACTCGTCAAAGAATTTCTTGATATTAGGTTTTGACCTAATTAGACAACAACGTCAGATCAATCACTCGATAAATTTCAAAGAAAAGCAATATCTTTTCAATGTTAGAAGATTCATGTGATTGGCTGAAATACCTATAGCATATGTCACCATTTTGCTCTTTCAGAATTTCGTGGATGTGTTCCGCCACTTGATGAAAAATCGACCTAGCTTCATCAGGCCGCTTTCTAATTATTTTCTATTATTTTCAATCAATATATCAATCAACAATATTAACGGAAGACGTCCAAACATTTTACGTTCCCATAGCTGACACATTTATAACTTTATCGTCGAAGCCCTTGTACAGAATGAGTTGAAATTCACCGTATCACTGTGTGGGTATATCCGCTTGAATACAGAGTAATAACATAATATAATACCGAGTATTTTCTTTGAAAAAGAAATCGAGCCTGGATTCAACCCTACTCCTAAAACATAACACTTTCTATTTAAAGAAAAAGCAGATAAGGACCCCCGGTATGAAAATCAAATTAGGAAACAATTTTGCAATAGAACAGAAGTTTGCACCTATGCTAGCACAAACTGTTTACCATCGGGTTCAAAATTAGTAATTACTTTGGTGTTTCCTCTAGATGATGTCGAAAGTTAGACAATGACCACGGTACAGGTACCTAAATCAGAAATAGCAAAAGAAGGCAAAAAAAAAAAAAAAAAAAAAACTGGCGAAAATGTGATGCTTTATTCCCTATTTAGGCTCTTCGCATTTTCTTTTACTAAAAAACAAAACGTTGATTTTTAGTAAATGTTGGAATGACAGCTCATAGTGAAACTACTTTTGTGCATGAATATTATGGAAATTTCTAACACCACGATTTCATAACCTCCAACGATATATAAAATCACTGCAGGTTCCAAGATCAGAAGTGAAAGTGAGTTTGGTCCCCCGAGGCAATAGGCTTCGATGTAGTTTAGATGATAAGCAGTTGTCGTCAAACGTCATCGCCCGATTCCGTCGTCAAACAACATTTAAAAAAGAAGTCGCTTCCGATGCTGCTAGACCGATCAGAAACAAAGCTAATAGGGGGCCTCCATGGATTTAGTGAATGACAGTTTAAACCTTCAGTGAGTTTCTCTACTCATGATTGTCTAAAGCGTTACCTAAAGAGACAGATATTATCATGACTTCGAGCTTTGTTATTTCGATCATTTACTGTAGGATTCACTACACACCGATTTCATAGATCTTTATGTAATTAAGCAGTAATGTATCCAGGAGCGCGAAGATTGCGGGGGTGGGGGCAGGAATTTAATTAAAAGACAAAAGTTTAGATACTTTAACAATTTTTGTGAGTTAAGGACTTGCTTTTTTTTGCTTACACAGAAAGGTTAATCTGATAGAAATCGTGAATCATGGACCGCAAGTATTCGTTTAAACATTCATTTCGCTAACCCATGGATCTGGTTCTGATCCGTCTATGCTAGGGAAGTCGATAAAGGTGTTGATGGCGATGGCTGATGAAGAGAGACGACAAGGAATGCTATCATAAAACTCCACAGGGATAACACTCTGCTAAGATTATTCGCAACATTTTTAGCATTAAATCAATTCTCACCATCAATATTCAATATTTTGATACTAGATTGTATATTTGTAAGGCTATGCATTTTTAACTTCCATTTCGTTTTAGTTATTATTGTTTGCATGATTACTTTTGCTAAGTAATCTGATATTAAATTACTCAATTGTACACAGAACACAATTGATAAATATCTATTCAGGTGTTTTTTGTTGATTTTTTTTCCTTAAACTCTTTCCTTTGTCTATCATTATGCAGAAGGTATGCGTCCAAAGTCACCCAAGGTACTGTTCTTTAAACGAAACGTCTCAGGTTTAGCCAAACAAAACAGCTGTTTGAAAACTTTTCATGCAAAATCTTACCTTCTTCGTCTGCCGACACGGGTGTTGTAGAGCGTGTCTTTGGTGTACTAGTTCTCTTTGTCATTGAAGTCGATCCATACACGTTCACAATTTGCGTTGAACTCTGGCCATTACAGGTTATTTTTAAAGAGCCTGTAGTTAAAAAAGAATAACATGAAGTGTGCGTGCGTGCGTGCGTGCGTGCGTGCGTGCGTGCGTGTGTGTGTGTGTGTAATGCTGGTTGTGCTTACAATTAAAAACAAAATGTAAGTTTTAAAAGAGAAATGCATATCTGAAAATCTAACTAAAATCGAAAAAAACTCAGAAAATTCGCTCTACCAAAATTCGAGAAAATATTGGGAAACAAATAAGTACATTCTCCCTATAATAGGAGCATTTGCTTACACCTTCGACTGAACGACGGTGTATGGGTCCTAAACATAACTAAATACATGTAGTAACACATTCGTTTCGGGATATCTTTAGTCGAGCCTACCGTGGTGTAACTGGTAATTTTCTTCTGCTCCGGAATTTTAGTGTTGCCATTTCTGTGAGTCCTCATGTTTGTTTTATCTGTTTTAATTTTGATTTCTATGTTCCTGAGATATTGCACTTATGAGTTATGGATCTTCCACGCAAACCGAACAACTAAGTGTCTGATGAACCAAGGCAGGATCAAGGGCTCGACCGCAAACCGGTTAAGGCTCCTAGTAGATTCCTTGCTGGCCGCCCTAAAGCGACACTTCTGTTTTGGGTCTTCTTAGCTGTTTTATGTGCTGTTTGTTGCTTTGTCTACTTTGATATATGGTTGTTATTTAAGACTAGCCTTGACATTAAAATAAAATAAAAATGTTGAAAATTGATGTTTTGTTTTTCTGAAAGTCAGGGTGGGTGCTTTTGTAAGACTGTTGTGTGAGCGGTTGTTGATTTCGTTGGGTTGAACAATTAACTACCTGATGAGCCAAGGCAGAACAAAGGGCGAGGGTTGGTCGAGCACAAACCGGTTAAGCCCCCCTCTCAGCCGCCTGTCCCAGTAATTTCATTACTGGCTGTCCCGAGGCGTAGTTCTGTTTTTGATTTGTTTTTTCTTTGGTTGTTCAACGTGTTGGTTTGTTGCGGTGTCTGAAATTGTTTGTGGCGTTTAGGCTAGCCCGTTGATCACCTACATGGGAAATGGCTGTTACCATGGCTGTCGCTGGTGATGTCTTTGGAGGTGACTAATTTTGTGTTGTCTCTTTCCCATATGTTGTCTTAGGTGGGCACTGGGATTGAAATGTGTCAGTTCCTGAGAGTTTTCCTGCTACTTATACATGCAGATATACCCGTACCATAGTACTTAAATTATATATGCTCTTGGTGCGCACTAAGAATATCTGATAATATATACACTATTTAAAATGTGGCTCTTTCGCTTACTTGGCTATTTCGACATCACAATTATTAAGCACGGTTGTCAGGTGTTTGCATAGCTTTCTCAGCGTAGTACTTAGCCAAATTTCCTGATAAAACTGTCGAAAACATCTACGTTTTTATTTTTACACCTTTCCAATCGTGGTCATAACTCCGTCGAAGATATATTATTATGAAACTAACCTTTTCAGTTCTCCCAAACTTAAATAGAAAAACAAACTACTCTTTATTTAGATTTTCCTAGATGCCTCACTTTAAACGGATAACTTCTCTTTATCTAAAAGGTCAAGTGGGACTCTAAAAAAGATTTTTTTATCATTGCTATAGCTAGTATGTGTTCCTCTGGCTTAAGATGCCAGGACATTACATGGCGACTGATGAAGCTTTATTAGCCGAAACTACATAATCAGACCCACCTTCTTTCTTAAGTATGCTTTCGATGCTCCTAAAAGAAATTATCTTAAAGGATTTAAAAATAGACGTTGATGCTGTTTTTGATCAGAAGTAGCTAAAATGAACACCTGTTTGGGAAAGAGCTGCTCATTCGGTTTACCGCGTGTGTCTTTTGTGAACTTGTGTCATTTTTCCGTGTGTGTGCCTTATTCCCAATTGGTTTTGAGAGCGGGATGTGGGATTCGATTGTATTAATTCCTGATCGAGGCCTATCTTTTTACTTTACAGTAAGTGACCATAAATATGTCATCCAATTCCAAATTCCCAGTGACTTGCATGTATTTCCAAGTTTATTTCTCTAACTTATTGTGGGTTAAAAACTTCTAAATTCTCGTTATGAACTTATATGAAAATAAAGCAAAATTATTTCTACATTGAAATATATTCATTAAACCTAATACAATATAATATTATAAAAATGTAGCTGTTTAAAGATTATTAAATTTTTCGAAAAACAGGTCTTACTTCACGTCAATGAGGATGTCGCCAAAATTTTTACGAATATAAAAGTAAATTTAAAGAGTAACTACACTTCAGGAACTGACTGAATCAGATCCCAAACCGTATCCCCAACATCAAAGGGAAAGAGTGACAAAGAAATCCCAACAAACAATAAATTACAAGTGATAAGCCGAGTCAGCAGCTCTTTTCCAAATAGATGGCAACTCAGCTATCTTTATTGAACTAAATAATTTAGACCAACAGATGGGTTACAACGGACTAAGCAAATTATATGAAAAACATTTAACAATTATTTTTACCTATTTTCTATTTTTATGATAGAAGGATAAAACTGAGAACACAATAAATTAAACAGCACCGAACATAAAACAAATGCAACCGCAACAAAAGTACCGCCTTGGGACGGTCAGTAGTAACTACTGGAACTCCACTAGGTTTCAGAGAGCTACAGGTCTGATACAGGTGAGGAACAGTAATGAAACATTAGGATAAATAGTTCCAGTAATCTCGCTTTCTATCAGTATATTTTTCTTTTAAACTGCATAAACAGAAGCAGCGTCTTTTTTTTAATTAATTTTCTTGCACACTGAAAAATGCATGGAAGTCAATGTGATTTCGGAATTTGACTAAATACTTTTGGCCACTGACTGTAAATCTTTAGAACTCGCATACCAATATGAGTTCTTGGATTGCATTGTGTGTATCAAAACATGTTAAGATATAGAGAAAACGATTATACTTCAACGTAAAATCATTTTCAGCTTGGAAAGGCAAACCCTTCATGTTTTACAAAGAGCTGTTGTTTCACCGAAAACAATTATAGTTACATTGGATTTGTTTTTTTTTTTCTTTTCAAATTCTAATGTCATGGGGCTATTTTACAGAGCCAGTATTGAATTAAAAATTTTAGGGGTCGGTACATGTATCAAAATAGCTCGAAACTGTGGCAGCATGCTGGGAAACTATTTTTGCTTTCACAACTTTGTATATTCCTGCTTGCGGCTTGTGAATATAAATCGCATAATTTATTCAACATTAAATAAAACATTTATATATTTTCAGTTTTTTTTCTCTGTATTTCGTGAACTGAAAGCTAATATAAACTAAAACTAGTGTCCGTTCCAAGATGGAAACTTATCTTGGAAACTTTGGTGGAAATAAAAAACGTTACCTTCCTGTCTTGGTTTGCTGTTTAATAATGGAAACAAGAGCTCCACTGAGCGGGGCAATATACGCCCGTTGGGGCTTAAAGTTGGAAACAAAACAAGGGATGACAGAACTTTGTAAGTAGCTTACATAATACAATAATAAGGCAGACATAAAACTACAAAACAAACGAAGCTAATATGAAATTTCTTGACAAAAATTGCAAAGGGGCATAATTCCATCATAAATAAAAGTTCGGTTATGGTTCTTTATCTCTTCATATCGTCTGATATTTGAACAAACTTTCGTGAAGAAACCTAACAGTTTTCAAGATATGGACCAGAAATAAAGCTTATATGAAATTACTATATGAAAAAAGGTGCATAAATCCGTCAAAACTGGAAGAAGGGTTATGGCCCTTTTTCTCTCCACATTGTGTGATGAAGCTTCATATTGGTATAAACCTTTATGAAGAAATCTTATACGGTTTTCGAGATATGGAGCCGAAAAATAATGTTATCTTTTGAACTTTGACCTCTAAGTGTGACCTTGTCCTTTGTCGAACATTGTTGGAATACAAGTTCTGCACAATGCCTCTATAAGGTGAACAATTGACTCAAGTTCCAAAAACATCTTTCAAGGGGTTATGCAGATATGGAGCAGACACAAATATAATGCAAAATTTCAGTTATAAAAATACAAAGGGGCGTAATTTTATTAAAAATGAAAGTAGGGTTATGGTTCTGTTCTCTGCATTTTGTCTGATAATGCTTTATGTGTATACAAACTTTCATGAAGAAATCTTAAACAGTTTTCGAGATATGGTGCGGACAGGAAGCTTATAAGAAATTACTATAAGAAAAATACAAAGCAAAATAATTCCATCGAAACTGAAAATAGGGTTATGGTTCTTTTTCTCTGCATATTGTCTGATGGTGCTTTATATTTGTACAAACTTTCGTGAAGAAATCTTAAACAGTTTTCAAGATATGGAGCGGACACGAAGCTAATATGAAATTACCTTTGAAAAATACAAAGGGAAATAGTTCCGTCAAAATTGAAAGTAGGGTTATGATTCTTTTTCTCTGCACCTCGTCTAATAATGCTTTATATTTGTACAAACTTTCATGAAGAAATCTGAAACAGTTTTCGAGATATGGAGCGGACACGAAATGTTACCTTTTGACCTTTGACCTCTAAGTATGACCTTGACCTTTGTCGGACATCGTTCAAACATGTGTTCAGCACATCGTCTCGTTAAGGTAAACATTTGATTCAAGTTTCAAAAAATAATTTCAAGGGGTTGAGGAGATGTGGTGTGGACACGATGAGTTAACGGACGGACAGACGGACGTACGGAAGGACGGACGGACGAACAAACGGAGGCCACGACACCTTAAACGGTTTTCGAGATACGGAGCGGACACGAAATGTTACCTTTTGACCTTTGACCCTAAGTGTGACCTTGACATTTGTCGGACATCGTTAAAATATGTGTTCTGCACATCGTCTTGTTAAATAAAAAAATTGACCCAAGTTTCAAAAAAATCTTCCAAGTGGTTGAGGAGATATGGAGCGGACACAAAAAGTTTAGGGACGGACAGACGGACAGATGGACAGACGGAAGGACGGACGGACGGACGGACGGGCGGACGGAGGACCCGATATAATACGACCCGTTTTCGACGGGCGTATAAAAATAAAATTGGCTGAGACAGATTATTTTATGTCTTAGCTCAAGTTACATGATGAGCTTATATCATAGGCTAGGTCCGTCGGCTGTCGTCGTCGTCCGGGACTGACTGCATACTATTAAATTTTTGGGACAAATCGGTTCAAACCTGTGATTACAATGGCAATAAAAAATCTCCCATACACTTTTAATGGGGGAAATGATGCCCAGCGTGGCGCCTGAAGAGATGATTACAACTTCTTCAAACTTGCAGATATCCACGACAGACATAAAATCTCGGACTAGTTCGAATTTTAGCCACTTTGAATCATTCACTTTGGAGTTACTCGCCCTTGAGCGACGAAACATTTTACCATTCAATTATAATGGGTAAAATGTTTTCCGAGGCAAAGCAACTCTATCTTTTATCAAAAGTTAATTAAACTTGCTGATAACTAGGACAGAACTAAAATTTCGAATAAGTTAGAAATTGGGCCATATTGCACAATTTATCTTAGAGTCACTCGCCTTTGAGTGCTTAAAAGCCCATATTTGACCATTTCCCATGCATAGCTCATTTATTTTAAATTGCAATTTTATGAAACTTGTAGATAATCAGGAAAGGCATAAAATCTAGGACGAGTTTCAATTTAGGCCAGATCTCGGAGTTAATTGCCCTTGATGACCAAACAATTTTCCCTCAGACTTAAATTAGGGAAATTTTGCTCAGGGTATAGCAATTTTATTTTTATTGAAACCTGATCAAACTTGCTAATGACCAGGACAGGTATAAACCATTGGAAGAGTTGGAGATTCGGCCTTTTTAAGATTCTGCCTTGGAGTTACTTGCCATTGAGTGATTAAAATAGCCCATATTCGACTATGCCTGTAGCATAGCAAATTTCCTTTTTAATCAAAACTTCATCAAACTTGCAGAGTATCAGGGAAGTCGAAAAAAATCTCAGACGAGTTCGAAATTCGGCGGCCAAAGTTTATGATTTGTCTTAGAGTTACTTGCCCTTGAGTGCTAAAAAGCCCATTTTCGACAATTTCCAAAGCAAGGCCTATTTATTTGTGATTGCAATTTAATGTAACTTCAGACAAGCATATAACGTCGGACGAGTTCGAATTTTTGGCCAAATCAGAATTTTCATTTGAGAATTACTTGCCCTGGAAGGTCGAAAAATATCCCGTGGACTTAATGGGGAAATCTTTGTCATAGGTCTAACAAATGTATTTTTTTTTATTGGAACAAGATCAAACTTGCTGATAACTAGGACAGGTATAAACTCTTGACGAGATCGAAATTCGGCCATATTGTACATTTCGTCTTGGAGTTACATGTCCTTTAGTGCTGAAATAGTTCATATTTAAACCTGCCCTGGGTATAGCGGCTCTAAGTGCAAAATTGCTGACAACTAAGACAGACATCAAATCATGGAAAAGTTCAAAATTCGGCCATATTATACAATAAGTCGAAGAGTTACCTGCTCTCGAGTGATAAAACGCCCATAATTGATTCTGTCCGAGGTAAATCCCATTTACTTTTATTGGATCTAAAGTAAATTTGCAGATAATCAGAAAAGGCATAAAATTGCGGACGTGTTCGTCGAAGCAGTCACTTCAGAATAACTTGCCCTCTTGATGACCAAAGAATTTACAATGGGGGTGGGGGTGGGGTGGGGGGTGGGGGTTGTAATGTTGTCCCGGGCACAAATCAACTTTGTTTTAAATCTGAACTTGATCGAACTTGCAAATAACCAGGACAGACATAATTCATGGGCAAGGCGTTTTGCCTTAGAGTTACTTTTCGCTGAGTGTTTGAACAGCTCATCATTATGCCCCAACTTCGAAGAACTTGAGAAGGCATATTGCTTTCGCCTTGTCCATCCGTTCATCAGTGCACTCTGGTGCAGTTATATTGCCTCAGAACCACTGGGCCTAGGGCTTTGAAATTTCATATATGAGTAGTTCATGAAAACTTGGTGGGCCCGCATTGTGTTTTACTCCGTCGGACTTGTACTTAAATACTCCGTCGGACTTGTACTTTAAGAGTGTCCCTGCTTTTGTTGATAATAAAAGGAAATAATGTTACATCGGTATCTCGAAAAGTATTTGAGTTAGGATCATGATATATTTATGCAGGTTTGGGATGAGATGTACATAAAGTGAACAATTTATGGTATAATTCCGCCAAAAAAAACAAAACAAAAAAAAAAACAATGAGTTTTGCACCTTGTTTGAATTTGGCATTTTTTTATCCAAAGCGGTTGCACTAGGAATCTGATTATTGGAATTTAAGTTGTTATTGAAGAGTAAAAATTAAGGTAAAAGTTAAATAACTCCGCTTTCAATTATTACGGAGTTATTCTCCGTGATTTTCAGTACTTGTGCAGCTACTGGACTAAAGAACCACTGCACGTAGGGTTTTGAAATTTCATATATAACTAGATCATAAAAAATGAGCGGATCCGTTTTATTTGTTATTTCTTTTTATTTATTTATTTGTTTTTAGTTTGCTCCGTCAAACTTGAACTTTTAGATTTACCCCCCCCCCCCCCAACCCCACCCCTCTCCCCGCCAAACTTTGTCGAAAATAAAAACCAGTTTTGTTACTACAATATCTGAAAAGTATTTGAGCTAGAATGATGGTATTTCATATGTATGTCATATTTCATATGGTCATATTTCATATGCAAGTTTGTGGTGAGATATGCGCGATATTACTTAAGGTAGACGGATACAGAATGGAAATATTGGCGGGGCATTCAAACCATTATACCGTCTAAATAACCCAAAAAAGCTATAAAGCATTTGGATAAGAAAAAAAGATTCACCGTTTTGTTTAAAAAGAAAAAATAATATTTTGTATATCTACATACTTTTTTACACACATTTTCCTTTAAAATTCATATATCTAGCACATGAACGCACTTCCATTTCAGCAAATCATATAATCTGTAATACAGGATATTTGAAACAATCTGGTAACAAAAAATTGCAGTTATCTTGTTAATAAGTTTATTTTTACATTCTTTAAAAAATGCAAGAAAATTGAATTTCATTAAAAAAACGTCATGAAAAATATATTCAATCGACGGGGCATGCTTATGCATATTATTTTAGTAAAACTTACATTGTATGTTAAAGAATAAAACACACAAAAAACACATTTCACCGTTTCGTTTCCTAGAAAAAAACAATGTTAAAGTTCAAAAATATCCCAAATATTTTCCTGTTATTCGGTTCTACTATAGAGTAATGTCGACAAAAATGCGCAGATGGAATGGAAACAATGAACAGTCTGATTTCGGTTTCCATTGTTTGTACAGACCTTTGTGCCCGAAAACATAGGATCTTTACGGTAGATATTGTTAGTGTGTATACTTCACAGTTAATCGATTTGATGATGAACAATAACTCTGCTTTGTTATTTTAAACAAGTAAGAAAAGAGTTGTTCCGTATATGTCCACTTTAAGTTTGGGCAAATTCTGTTAAAAGTGACTGAGTTATGCAGCTTGTTTGTATTTGGCATTTTTCCATCTGCTGCACTGCTTGACCTTGGAAGCTTATTTGTCGTATGTAAGTAGGTTTGATGTATAAAGTATTTTAGTAAAGGTGAGGTGACTCTGCGTTCAATAATTACGCAGTTATTCTCCCTGATAGTCAGTACTTTACAGCAACAAGGCTCCTGAACCACCGAGCGTAGTGCTTTGAAATTTCATATATGAATAGGTCTTGCAAAATGAGCTGACCATTTTTTTTTTTTTTGCTCTGTCAAACGAGTAATTTTTGAGTGACCTTTGTCGATAATGCTACCACGATATCTCACAAAGTATATGCCCTATGATGATTATATTCATCGTACAGGTTGGTTGTGAGATATGAAAATACTGATTAATTTTGAGAAAGTACATGTAGGTATGCCCCTTGTTAGAATTAAGCTTTTCGTCGTTTTAAACTTTCAGACTTTGGCATAAAGCTTTGAAATTTCTGAGAATTTCCGTAAAAATGAAAGAACTATACATCTTTTTGTTAGGTTTAGATATCTAAAGTTTGACACCTTGAGTGGCAAGCATATCGTTTGGGGCATAGTTTTTTACATACACAAAGACAGTATCTGGTTGACTTAGTGCCGGGTATAGCGACTTTATTTTTATCGAAACTTCATCAATTTGTCGACAACCAGGGCAGGAATAAAGCCTCAGACCACTTTGAAATTTTGTTATTTTGTACAACTTGCCTTATAGTTACTTGCCCCTGAGCGCTAAAATAGCCCACATCTGAACATCTGCATAATGCATGCTAGAACTCAGGTGAGCGACAGTTGCCCATTGGGCGACTTGTTATGTTTATCGCGTTCAGCAGAGCCTCTACTGACGCATGTATAGAGCAAGTTTAAAGACTCTAGCGCTTACGGTTACATATAAACTGAGCTAAACCCAAAATATGAGTATTTTTCCATGTTCAATCACCGTGATATATAGGTCATGGCCCACTATCCATCGCTGCCCCCAGTATATCTTTCCCAGACGTATCAACGCATCAATGGAGCGAATTAAAAACTCTTGCTCTTCTGGTTACGTAGAAACGCAAACGAAGTCTATTTTTTGTATGTTCAGTCAACAGTTTATGTAGGCAATGACCAATATGCATCGCTGCCTGCTGTTCCCGAACCATATCTATGGAGCAAGTTTGAGGACTCTAGCCCATGTGGTTACTTAGATACAGAGTTACACGCAACAGTTGAATATTTTCCTGTTACATCAACCGTAAACTATAGGTCGTGGCCCAATATCTATCGCTACTTTCAATAGACCTTTGTCAGACGTGTTAATGGAGTAAGAATCAAGGCTATATGGTCCCCTAGAAACTGAGCTAGACGCAAAAAAGAGTTTTTTTTCTATGTTCAATAAACCATGAAATATAGGTCGTGACCCAGTATGGATTGCTGCTGCCAGTAGATTAACCTAAGACTTATCTATTGAACACGTTCAAAGTCCTAGCCCTGGCGGATGCTTACAAACTGAGCTAGACGCAACAAGTGTTGTTTAAGTTTAAAAATCCATGGTCCGTTGCAATGCGAAAATTCAGATACGAATCCCGTTTTTTTTCTTGTTTTCATTTTTGCATTTCTAGCATTATGGTCAGCTTATTAAATAGTTGTCCACTTTGATTACGTTTTCATTTTGTGATTTGGAATAGAAAATAAACAAAAGTAGATGCATTAAAAGTTTTGTTGTTTTTGTGTACAGGGATGTATGGTGGACTCTGTAGCTGTATTTGCGCTTTTCCCTTCATCTTATTTCGGTTTCTTGGGAGGTGTTTTGGGACTCTGCCTTGGCTAAGCTAGAATTTGGCATTGTATAAAATCCGGAACAAAAACATCGAAACTATTAAACCATTTTACTTAAAGCCTAAATACTGTTTGAGAAATAAGAACTAATTAGACTTTTATCTAAGTACACACACAAATGCAGTTCCATTTATCACATAGATACGGAATTTTGGACTGCCTAAGAAGCAATCTGTATGTTTGATAAAGCTGAACTTTCAGAGTCTTTATCCTGCCCACCGGTCCGATAAAGGTTTTCCCGGTCTGATACGTTTATCAGACTGGTCTGATAACGTTATCAGCCCGTCGATAACGTCAACGACTTCGAGTGAGATACTTCGACGTAAAATGGCGTGTGCGATGTGGCAAAATAGAAAATTTCCCATCCTTTCAGAGCTTCTGTCTCTCGTATTTAATTTTATCCATCATAGACATACAGTGTCACCACTCATTTTCTTAATTAGAACTAAAGGAACACGTGGATGTCAAAATAAATATGAAATAGCTGAATTTTTGTTTCGCTACAAAACGGAAAGCGCTACAACACTGGACGAACAGTAACCGTTTCAGCTGGCGTAGTGATGCTGTGTGATCCCTCGTTTCATTAGACACCTGTCGTCAGATGCCTGCCTCGTTTCATTATATAATAAAATATTACAATCACAACAGGATGTCCCTGCCGTTGTTTTTTGCTAGATTCCTTATTAGGCCTTGGCCTTCAGCAGAAACAGCAAGTTTCCTCCACTTCAAAAACGTTGATTTCTGGCAAAAAATCGGTGCATTAGTTTCCTTAACTAGAATCTATATAATAAACAGATCATAACATGGGGTTTTCGTAATCACCCGTTTTATCAGCCCTCGACCAATATCGGACCTCGGGCAAGCTCTCGGTCTGGTATTGGAGTTCGGGCTGATAAATAAGTTGATAACGAAAACCCCATGTAATAATCTCTATATTTGATGGGGTATTAATTAAACTTGATACTTACTTTCCGGCTGAAGTTTTATCAAGACCATGTCTGGCAAACTTGAGTCAGAATGTTGAATGAGTGAAATAAATCCATTCGTCAGAGGCTCGCCAAGGCCGTGTTCGAAAGTGGAACCATAATCATCCCTGTGTTCGTCACATGAAAATTCCTGGCGATTTATATTCAGTATAGCAGGTGAGCACTTATTTTCAATGTTATCATTTAGTCTTAAATCAGCAATTGATATTGAAAAGCGCCCACTGTTAACAAAACACTGACAGTCTGCAAATCGATTTGTGATTCCAACAGATGTTAGGTATACAACATCAGTGAAAGTCCTATTAATTTTAACACAAATATCAGCCAGCCGTGTCTGATCTGAAATAAATGTAATAAAGATAAAATTAAATGACAAAACGGAATCTACTTAGGAAAGCTTTTCAAAACAAAATAAAAGAAAACAATAATTATTCCATGATGTCAGAAAAATCTTACATAGTAGATGAGACAGCAACGGTCAAAAAGCGACAGGTCGATTTCCACATCCTGCTCTACCTCAATAACTAGGGTAGAGTCGAGTCACTTCGGACAGCATGAAAATTCGGACAGTGACATTGTTTCCTTTATATGTCAGCTGTTTGGAATTAAAACAAAAATAACTGGGCAAACAGTGAAAATCCTGATGAGAGGGCTCATGATGAGCCGTCTCATCGGGAGTTTCACCGTTTGCATAAGTATGTCCGAATTTACCAGCTGTCCGAAGTTACCTGAATTTACCCTATTCCTGATTGGTTATTTTTTTGTTTTTGTTAATTTTGTCTCACCCTGACCCGCTAATATGACAAGTTTCCTTTTTCGGGTTCTTACAAAGCTATGCGCCGAGTGACCAAAATATTGAAAAACTTATAAACGGAAATAACTCCATGTTTATTTTAGATAGGTTACGGTTCTTCAATTTTGCATTCTGTCTTATTGCCCCTGATCAATGTGTAAAGTTCCATTCGATTCCCTTCTATAGTTTTAGAAATACAGGTAGGTTCTACAAATGAACATTACAGCTAAAATAAGAATTGGAAGTGTGTAGTTGCTTAAGATAATAGAGAGGTTAAGATTTTTAACTTGTACGTGTACGTGTACGTCTAGCGATGATTTGTGTGCATACGTCATCAAAAATTGCATACTCTCTACCAGTTAGAAGTAAATGCTAGACGTTGACAACTTCTAGGGGGCCGTTTACACGTAGCTTAATAAACGTGTGATTTGAATTCATTTTTCGAATGGAATTCGTAAATGTACATTTTATTTTATGGTATCAAAGTTGAGAGCATATATCTGAGAAATGATTTAAAGCGTTCACTTGAAAATCAGTGAAGCGTAAATAAGATACAACAATGTTTACAGTGCGGGTGGCACATGCGAGGCATTAGCAAGTTTTTGTTGTAGATATCTCCGCAGTTGTATAGATAGATGGGTGAATGATTTCGGGTTATACGACCCTTTCAACAGTATTTTAGTCATGTGGGGCATATTAGGAAATATATGAGATATGAACGACACTGAAATAAACAAAATGCAGAGAAGAAACGTGACCTTAACTAGAATCGAACCCGCGACCTCGTGATCATGACTCTAGAGGATCAACCTACTAGCCAGCAGTTAAAAATTCATGTGGTAACATATCAGCATCATAAATGGGACTGCGTTGGGAAGTGTGTGTATTTCAATTCTCGTAACGACGTCCCCCCACCCCGCCACGCACCTCAGTGGTACGAAACCATGGTCGCAGAAACGGGGCGCCGTGCGTCCGTCTATTTGAGGCGGGAAAGCTGGTCGGGATAATTTGTATCCCAATAAAAATGGGGAAATCAGACTGTAAGATGGGTGGGTATGGGCTACATTACAAATATAAAACGATAGAAGAGGATAAGACACAGAGGATTCTGTTGGTCGTTGTGAACAATGAAAGCTGTCGCAACAAAAAACAGGGACGATGGAGAAGAAGTGAGTGTACGCAAGTTGTGAACTGACAATAGTAGGAGATTTCCTTTACTGTAAAAATACATAATAGTACCATAACTTTTTAACATGAAAACTGACTGCACTGTGTAAAAAGCTGTTTTAATTCCGCGTTTGGTTGTATATTGTTTATAAAAAAATTAAATGCGGATTTAAAGACGATTGTTAAGTTAGTTCCTTTTTCCTTTTCCTTTTTCCTTATTCCTTTTTCCTTATTCGACCTTCAGGTTCAAAGAACTTTGCGAAACTGTGCAAAGGGAGATTCGCATATAGCAACTTCATGATCACTTTTACTTCTAAGAATAATGGTATAGATTTCCAAACCTCAACGGTACAAACTGCGAATAAGGAAAAAGGAAAGGAATGAAAACTTCCTTTTTACTTATTCGATTTTCAGGTTCATAGAACTTTGCGAAGCTATGCAATAGACCATTCACATATTGCGCATTCACGATCATTTTACTTCTTAGCTTAGTGATATAGGTTTTCGAATTTCATTAGTTCAAACTGCGAATAAGGAAAAAGGAAATGTATAAAAAATCCCTTTTTCCTTATTCGATTTTCAGACTCATAGAACTTTGCGGATCTGTGCAATAGAAGATTCGCATATGGCACATTCACGTTCATTTTTACTTCTAAGCATAATGGTATATATTTCCAAAGCTAAACGGTACAAACTGCGAATAAGGAAAAAGGAAATGAATCAAAATTTCCGTTTTCCTTATTCGATTTTGAGGTCCATAGAACTTAGCGAAGATATGAAATAGAACATTCAAATATAGCGCATCCATGATCATTTTTACTTCTTAGCATAGTGATATATATTTCCGAATTTCAATAGTACAAACGGCGAATTTCTAACTTCTATGGACCTGAAAATCGAATAAGGAAAAAGAAAATATTGATTCATTTCCTTTTTTCCTTATTCGCAGGTGTACCGCTGAGCTTTTGAAATTTATACCATGATTCTTAGAAGTAAAAATGATCATGAATGTGCTATATGGGAATCTTCTATTGCACAGCTTCGCAAAGTACTGAGAGCGTGAAAATCGAATAAGGAAAATGGAATTTTCCTTATTCGCTGTTTGTACCTTTGAAATTCGAAAATCTAAATCACTATGCTTGGAAGTAAAACTGATCGTGAATGATCTATGATCTATGTGAAAGCTCTATTGCATAGCTTCATTAAGTCTATGGTCCTCCAAATCGGATAAAGAAAAGGGAAATTTTGTTTCATTTCCTTTTTCCTTATTCGGAGTTTGTACTATTCAGCTTTGGAAATCAATATCATTATTCTTAGAAATAAAAAAGATCGTGAATGTGCTATATGCGAATCTTCTATTGCACAGATCCGCAAAGTTCTATGAGCCTGAAAATCGAATAAGGAAAAAGGAATTTTTCGTTCATGTCCTTTTTCCTTATTCGCTTTCTTTTGCTTTGAAATTCGGAAATCTATATCACTATGCTAAGAAGTAAAAATGATCAGGAATGCGCTATATTTGAATGTTCTATTTCATATCTTCGCTAAGTTCTATGGACCTCAAAATCGAATAAGGAAAAAGGAAATTTTGATTCATTTCCTTTTTTCTTATTCGCAGTTTGTACCATTGAACTTTCGAAATCTATACCATTATGCTTAGAAGTAATGATCGTGAATGTGCTATATGCGAATCTTCTATTGCACAGATCCGCAAAGTTCTATGAGCCTGAAAATCGAATAAGGAAAAAGGAATTTTTCATTCATTTCCTTTTTCCTTATTCGCAGTTTTCACTTTTGAACCTCGGAAATCTATATCACTATGCTTAGAAGTAAAAATGATCGTGAATGCGCTATATGTGAATGGTCTATTGCATAGCTTCACTAAGTTCTACGGACCTTGAAATCAAATAAAGAAAAAGCAAATTTTGTTTCATTTCCTTTTTTCTTAATCGGAGTTTGTACTATTCAGCTTTAGAAATCTATACCATTATTCTTAGAAGTAAAAATGATCGTGAATGTGCCATATGCGAATCCTCTGTTGCAAAACTTCGCAAAGATCTATGAGTCTGAAAATCGAATAAGGCAAAAGGAATAAGGAAAAAGGAAAACGGAAAAAGGAACTAACTTAACAATCGTGATATAAAGCAAGATGTTTACACAATGCAGTCGCGTTCCATATCAAAAACTTAAAGTAATATCCCATTGTTTTACGGTGAAAGGCTTATCAGCCAGATCTATTCCCGTAAAACCTATGGGACTTTGTAACAGTGCGGTTATTAGAAAAAAATGTGGTGTATATATAAGATGGTCGCCGGGTGTAATATTGGTCGACAGGCCTGTACGTTTTCTTTTTGACACCAAAATAATTAGAACGTAAGTTTCGACAAAAACAGACCGAAACAATTAGTACAGAGGAAATAATGTTAACCGACAAACCTAAACAGGGACGAAAAGTCATGCAGATAGCTTTTTCTATAATTACTTCGACCATCTATAATAATTCGCCGCATTTATTTTGGTTACACGTACACGTACAAGTTACATTTATCTTAACTTTTAATAACTATAATTAGAACTTGTACGTGTACGTGTAGCTACCAGTAGCCGTACGCGTACAAGTTCTAAATCTTAACCTCCCTATTATCATGGTTTTGCCTGATATATTTTATGTAATTACCCCCCCCCCCCCCATTCAGTGATTTAATTTTCATTTCATGTCCTTTCATACTTTATAGAGATATAATTTGGACAAGCATATTATAGCAAAACGTGGAAGGGCAATATTTTCATCATTTCTTGTGATATGCTTACGGTTCTTATACTGTGTGCATTCTTCTTCTTAAGGCCCTCTGTCAGTGTGTGTCAAGTTTCATTTAATTCCCTTCACACTTGGACAGCAAGTTTCATTTAATTCCCGTCACACTAGAATGGTAAATGACTAATAACCTGCGATAGGGGTACGTTTCTTGTGCTGGGCACAAGTCCTCTTAGTTCACGAAATGTAAGAAATGTAAACCGATTGAACAGCTCCTTCTCAGACAGGAGGGCATTCAGCTAACCAATCAAAAACACCTCTCACACAACTAATGGATGAAAGCACCGAAAAAAAATCAACGTGAAAAAGTAGCTGTCAGGATCAACACCATGAGAACCGCTATAGAACAGTCAGTAATAAATTAATGAGCCTTTTAACCGATTTTACCGGATCCAACGTCTCGCCCTTAGCATCTGCAACGATTTGAAGCATTTAACAGCTTTTCGGTCCGAAAGAAGGCTTCCTAACCTATCTATGGATCAACACCGGATTTAAAAAGAATATCACTGATAAAAACTATGAAGAATCAAAGATGAGGACCCCATGGAAGCAATATGAGGCAAATCCTCGTGGCGCCCATTAACACCACGGAAAACAGGCGAAGACCACCAGCTGGACCGCGAGTGGCCAAGCAACGCACAAGAAAAGCTTCGACTTCAACCGAATCGAAAAAGAAAATTAAAATTTTGTTGAATTTATATTCCCCGCCGTAATATCTCACAATTGCGAATGTGTTATTTTAAATTTCACAAAATTTCATTCAATGGTCACATAGTTACGGCTTAACTTGTTTCGAATTCAATCAAGGGCAATAACTCAGGAATAAGTGAGGCCAATCTAAAACAATTGCCTCAACATCAGATTTATAAAATGATACATACATGGGGCGTACAAAAAGTTTTGCAAATGGCCTCGTAATTTCGTTAAGGGGCATGCTGGGTACAAATGCTTACACTGCATTTTATTAGGCCGCAGTCATACCACTGGGCTAATTTCACATGTAAAATCTTTTCGGTGTTAGACCCTCAATTCGAATATCGTTGTAAATAAAAAAAAGTTCTTTGTCAACTGCATGTCTACACTGTCCATGCAAAATCTAGAAGGGTGGCAACTGGTATAGATTCTTTCCTTGCAAAGTAATGCGCAGTTCTTATGACGCTATTAAAATCGACGTCAACGTCATTTTTGAAAGATTGTAGGGGTTTCATATTTTGCATTAATTTTAATTTATTGACAAAGTTTAGTTGATCCATGCAAAGTCTCTTGCTGACAATATATTGAATACTAACAGTGAGACTTGTTTTCATTACAAAGTCATAATAACTTTAGTAGAAAGGGAAAATTTGCTATTAAATGAAATACAGATAATACATATTTACGGGACAGTATGGAAACTAGATTAAAATAATTTCCGCGATACTTACAGGACAATATTGTCTGGGCATTGTCTTTAAGAGCAAAGATAAAAAACAAAGACTTCTCATATATAAATTACGGACTACTAAAGTAAACATTCTGCAGTGCCTGTAGGGTATACCTCTTTCAAAGAAGTTTGAAACGAGTCCTTTAAGAAAAATATACCGCGTTTGAAAATTTCTGCAGGCACATATTGCTTTATGTGTTTTTGCTATCAGTAGTTCTGTCTTTATGGTGGTTACCAAGAAATTATGCCATTTGCAAAACTTTTCGAACGCCCCTCGTATTTATATTCAGTTTCAAGTAATTTCATTCACAGTTATATAAGCTCAAGCGTATTTGTGGATTTGAACTCAATTTAATGGCAATAACTAATGCACTACTCATGCTTTTATGACAAAATTGATTATACATTGCCCTAAAATGACAATAAACTATTGCTTAATGTTTCGTGAAATGCCATCAGTTACTTAGTCATGCTTCTATTTGTTGATTTGTAAGTGCTTTAAGGGCAATAACTGCTGCATAACTGAAGTAATTCCAATAAAACTTAAAATGTACCATTGTGTTATGGTGATACATTTTTAGCATAAGTTTCATAGAATTCCATTCGTCACTTTTAGTAACGGCTGAATTTATCACTTTCATATTAATTAAAATGAAATAATTCATGCACTACTTAGGGAATTCCAATGCAACAGCATGTGCACATCTGTGTTATGGTGATACATATTTATCAAAGATTTCATGTAATTTTAGTAATTGGTTATTCAGTTATGGCTCATTTTATTATTTTATATCAATCCAAGGGCGATAACTCAGGCAATACTAGAGTGAAACTTAACATGCATCAGCGCATTGTAGTGATATATATTTATATAAAGTTTCATGAAATTCAGTTTAGTGCTTACTTAGATATGGCTCTTGTCGTACGGACAGACAGACTGAAGAACGGCGGACGCACGAATGGACATGGACAAAACAATACCCCTTCGCCTTCAGCGGGGGATAGTATTAAGCTTTATGTCAGGATCATCGAGACTATGTCCGACCCACCGGCGTGCAAGTAAAGAGGATAGCAAAATTACTTGGGATAAACACTAAACTTGCAGATAGTACATTGCATAACATTCGTGTGAGAGCCAACATTTCTTCTTGATGTTTTTTGAACCGGCCAGAAAAAGCAGCCTTACGTTTTAATTAAATTAAGCCGTTGGAATTTAATTACGGAATTTAGCGTCAATCGCATCACTAAACTCTTTAGCAAATTGAATAAGTCCGAAACTCTGTTTCAGCGCGACTTTGCCCAGCAGAGACGTGCTTATGTAATGCCATGTGCGTACGCGGGTGCGTGGGCGTGCATATTTGTGCACGTGAGCAAAATATTCATGAGTTGCGTTAAGCTCAGTTTCTTAGGTACCACAAAGGAAAGAGACTTCAAACTTGCTCAAGTGATATATCTTGGGAAGAGCTACTAAAAGCAGCCCTGCATCTCGGGAATTACATTTATTTTACGGATGATGGATGGATGGATACTTGTTATTTTACGTACTTTTCAACAGTATTTCAGTTATATCAGGACTGTGGGCCATTGATAATGAAAGGCTGTCGGCAATGGAGCCCCGTTTACGGTAGGAAAGATTCTCGCCTCAAGCGGGATTCGAACCCGGTCCGCTAGATCAGTTGGCCAGCGCTTAACCCACTGAGCTACCGGGGCTCGGCTTACGGATGATTAAACATAGGAAAAACAATTCACCTGTTGCGTTTTGCTCAGTCTCGTTCTTGGATCCCTAGATGGCTAGAACTACGTTTAACTGGAACTAATTTTCATAGTCCCAAGCGTGTTCCAGCCATTGAAACTCTACTGTATATGGAGCAAGTTTGAAGTTCCTTGCAGTTACTAAGCAACTGAGCTAAACGCATCAGGTGATTTTTTCTAGGATCAATCAACCGGGAAATAAAGGTCATGGCCCAATATGCATGGCTGTTTTCAGTAGATCTTCCCAAGATGTATCTATGGAGCAAGTTTGAAGACTCTAGCCCTGGTGGTTACTTGGAAACTGAGCTAAACGCAACATCTGAATATTTTGTCTATGTTCAATTTACTGTGAAATAAAGGTCAAGGCACAACATGCATCGCTGCTTTCAGAAGATTTTCCCAGATGTGTCTATGGAGCAAGTGTAAAGACTTTAGCCCTCGCGGCTACTAAGAAACCGAGCAAAACGCAAAAGGTGTATATCTTTTATCTTTGTTCTATCAACCGTGAAATAAAGGTCATGGGCCGAAATATACTGCTGTTTTCGGTTGATCTCCCCAAAAATAACCACGGAGCAAGTTTGAAGACGCTTGCCCTTACGGTTACTTAAAAAACTGAGCTAGCTGCAACAGTTGAATATGTTTTCTATATCTAATCAAGCAGCAGGGGGGGGGATAAGCATACCAAATATTTTGGGCCGCCGCGCCTCCCAGTCCTATTTTATGGTAAAACAACACTTATTTTGGGCCGCCGCGCCTCTCAGGAGGGTTTTCCCAGCCCCCGTTTTTGGCGTCACATGCAAAAACGTGTCGAGGGGGGGGGGGGAGGGGGGGTGAGCATACCTTTTTGTTTAGCCGTGGGAGGCGTTATTGCAGTAAGGGGGGGTAACGGCAGGGGGGTGAGCATACCAGCTAGAATGCGAAAAAAAGCATACCGTCAGCCGACCCGGGCTCGAAGAGTAGTATACAGAGTGGGGAATCTGGTGCAAAAATTGCTGAGGCCCGCCCCACCCCCCCCGGCGGGCCCCAGGGGCGTCACCTGATTGGGTACCTACGAGGCCGGTGGTGGTTCTGGGACAAAACCCTGGCAGGCCCGTCACCTGATTGGACGCCGGCGGGGGCTCTGGGGCAAAACCCCTGGGTCCCGCCCCACCCCCCTGGCGAACCCCCAGGGGGTTCTGAGACAAAGCCCCTTGGGCCCTCCTCGGTCTCTTGCGGGCCCGTCACCTGAGACAAAACCCTGGTAGGGCCGTCTCACCCACTGGCGAGTCCTGACCCGACCCGACCCGACCCGACCCCCCCCCCCTCCTCGTTGGGCGCCGCCGGACTACCTCCGAAAAATAGCATAACAAGTAAAAAGTTGCTCTAGTATAGAGCAAAGGAGGAAGCGCTGCGGAAAACAATATTTAAGACTTGATTATCCATTTTTTACTAACTTTGTTTACAATACGGGAACCAAGGTATCAATGAATTAAAGTAGCGATAATATATATTCTTAAATCATTAAAAATGACACGTAACGCTGGAATTGTGATTTGTATTGTAATTTGGAACAACGCAGCATAAAATAAGGCCATATATACATATGGACAAAAGTTCACGCTCACAGTTAATTTCACAGTTTCAAAAACTTAAGTTAAACTTTCTTTATAGAGCAGTTTAAGCTTGGATGAATAGCACCGAGTTTAAGACAGGCACCCTACATTTACACAGAATTTCAAAGTGTTGTGAAGTATAACAGAATTTTACAACCTTTTTTCTTTGTAAGATTGAGCTTGAAGCTGTCAAATAAATTGTACTCAAAATAATCTAAGAAAATGTCAAGTTAGGAATTTGTGTGTGAGTCAAATTATGTTTTTGCAAAACATTGCATTATTTGTTTGTTCTGTGACTCTAAAACGTTTATTTTATTTATTTATTTCGGTGAGTGGGCATTAAGTTTAATAGAACGATAACGTGTGAATTTTCTGATGAAGACAGCCTAGTTTAAAGGTCCATGCAAAACTTTATATGACAGTAAAATACCTAAGTATGTTTTTGAAAGATATTGATCTCGGTCATGTGTATACCTTTATGTTTTGGGTTGTTGTTTTGTTTCATCATTTTACAAAGGGGAACAATTTGTGTGAGTTCTTGTTTGTTTTCCTGGATAATGTAGCCTTTCCAAAAGGGACTCTACTGTTAAAGGAAAAAAATGCTCCTCAGGGGGCAAGTTCTTCAGTTCTTCAGTTGGTCTCCACTGTGAAGGGTGGCAAAAATGAAATTGGCAGGAGTTGCTTCCCCTGAAAAAGTACCATTCACCGTAAGCACACTTTATGTGTGACACAGCTCTCATGAAAGTACTGTAAACCAGAAAATTTTAGCAAAGCTGAGCTTTAGAAATTGTTTCCAAGTTTTGTATTTAGCTTGTCATAATGGTTCTTTGATTATAAGACAACGACTATTTAACCTCAGTTTTACTTTCAAAACCTTTGCATTCCTGAAGTTTCGAGTACATCTTCTGAATTTTCCTCGACTTAAAGTTCCATAATGACTGCAATTACCAGGACAAAAGTGCCCCAGAATCTATGGTTGGGTTTAGATGGAGACAAGGAAATCTCAAGTCTCATGCTTGGCAAGTCTTGCAGGACACCTATTTAATTTGAAAAAAAGGTCGAGCTTTCATCTTTGGGATTTCAACGAAGTGACTATTTCTTCGCCCATTAATTTTCATTTGATAAAAATAAAGGTTTTGAACCAGGTCATTACTATATTCCTTCATTTGACTTTCTCTTAATGGTACTGTCCGTAAGCCTAGGCCATGGAAGCTGTTTCAGTCTGTCAGTCATTGCTATTCTATCTATCTCTTCACACGCATACACCCTCGTGCTATTCAGAATGATACAAAATCAGGGTTTCGAGGTTACAGTTTTCTACCCCGTATTCACAATAATATGTAATTGAAATTGAGCCGTAAAATCATGATCATGATAATAAGACATACATCGGGGGGTGGGGGTAGGATCAATTCAGCTGAAAGAATTTATCCCGTGTCGTAATATTAACAGGAGATGCGCCCCTTTCTGTTTCACGAAGCAAATTCCAAGCAGGCACATGACGACGAAATGACTTGATGACGTAGCATCAACGTAAATAAGACGTATTTCCGACGCAATGTGCCTGCTGGGTTGCTTGTAGCCAATGGAATGTAGAATATCTTATATTTTACACACCATTCCATTCCAGAATTCAAACTCTGTGGCTGTTTAGAAATGTTTAAATCAATGTTATAATCATTATGTAAATAAAACAACGCGCCAAAATAGTTATTAAAGTGCCAAAATGGTGATTAACTCCGTAAAATGAGACTAGATCAACCACGGATGGATATATAAAAGCACGTGTCCTGTTCGTTCCCCTTATATCAGATCTATCAACGGTAATGATATGGATAAACAGATTCTAAAAATAAGGTAGTTACGCGATAGCTGAGTTCCATCACGAGGTCTTCTTCGCATGCCGATGACCTCAAGTCTTGTAGGTCATATATGAAAAGAGACTACCTAGAAAAATCGAAAGGATACTATAGTTAAAGACGATATGTATATGCTATTAAACTTTTCTTTCTCGCTCAACAATTATCATTTTACCCAATACAATGAATGCTAAACGCTAACTTGATTAAACACTTACAGTGCAAAAAATGAAAAAAGTCGTATAGCTGACTTATTTGCAACAATACAATGCGTTTATCAAAGCTGATAATCCTTTCGACATTTAGGACGGAAAAATAGTTCTATGTTTTTATCCCGAAATATAAGAAAACAAGCAAATTCAACGAATTTATGTCCCCCGCCTTGGAAACTAGGTCTCCACTGTATATACCCTAAGCGTTTGAGCTGGAAAAGCGGCTAAGTTAAAAATGTGAAAAAAGTAATAAAAAAAATAATGTGAGGATTATATCTAAACCACATGCATATCTTCAGACCATGATCAAAACACCTGTGAAGTTTCAAAGGAATGGGCATAAAACTGTAGGAGGAGTTGAACACACAAGGTACCCACTATCTATTCACTTTGACAGTAAAATGTATGAAAAATGGCTAAGTTCAATTTGCGAAAAAAGTAATAAAAAATAATGTGAGGATTATATCCAAACCACATGCATATCTTCAGACCATGAACAAAATACCAGTGAAGTTTCAAAGGAATCGGCATAAAACTGTAGGAGGAGTTGCGCACACAAGGTACCCACTATCTAGTCACTATGATAGAAAAAACGCCTAAAAATGACTAAGTTCAACTTGTGGAAAAAGTGACAAAAAATAATGTGAGGATTATATCCAAACCACATGCATATCTTCAGACCATGACCAAAACACCTGTGAAGTTTCAAAGGCATCGGCATAACACTGTAGGAGGAGTTGCGCACACAAGGTACCCACTACCTAGTCACTTTGATAGTAAAAACGCCTAAAAAATGACTAAGTTCAACTTGTGGAAAAAGTAACAAAAAATAATCTCAGGATTACATCCAAACCACATGCGTATCTTCAGACCATGACAAAAACATCTGTAAAGTTTCGAAAGAATCGGCATAAAACTGTAGGAGGAGTTGCGCACACAAGGTACCTACTACTTTAGGGGGACGGAAAGACGGAAGGACGGACGGAAGGACGGATGGACGGAAGGACGGAAGGACGGAAAGCCGAAAACTATGATCCTCCGCTTTTCTTCGAAAAGGCGGGGGACAATAAAATAATGAAGATAGACAAAAGATATTTTAATGTTATGTTTCAGATAATTTGATGTCATAATCGAAATTTTAGTGATAAAATATGCATGAAATTTCACATTTTAAGTCGCTTATAGCAATAATCAATAAAACAAATCTACACCCAACGCCTTCCCAAACTCATCACAAATAGCACTGCGATGGTACGCAGCGCAATAACAAATACCACTTGACCGCGCGGTATGACGAATCGATAGTGTCTTAATCTTATTATGCAACTGCTGTTTCATCAAAGGAAATGGCTCATTTCACATAGGTAATGAAAAAAACAGGGTCATAAAACCATGAAAGAGTGGCACCACTTTTTGGCTTACTTTACGTACTGTATGTCTTTTAAATGTTTTATCAACGCCCCTGGCCCGGGAACATACATAAAAGTCTGAAAAAAAATTCAGTGGTCTGGGTCTTCATTGGTGTTCTAATATTTAGAGTCACAACGGTAAACGTATCGCATTTCATCTCTTATGCTACAGCTGTTTGCCGATAATTGATTAAATAAAGTGTATAAGAAAAGAAATGTATTAATCCGCTTAGTTTTCGAGCAACAAACATTTTATAGTATACTTTGTGAGGCCTTTCGTTATACGAGAGGTATGTTTTAGCTGTCAGCAGTGAAAAAACCTGACAAACATTTTCTGAGCTGACAGAATCGTACGTGCACGTAAGACTATTGTTGTACGATGTGACAGACGATTTGCGAGATTTTTTTTCTGAAGCTTGTGTGTTACTTTGAATAGATTTTTATACCCCGCCGCACGGGGTATTATGTTTTTACGATGGCCGTCCGTGTGTCTGTCCGTCCGTCTGTCCGCACTTCGTTTCCGTTCGATAACTCAAGTATTTATCAACAGATTTCTTTCAAATTTTGCATATGCGTTTGTACCACGATTGTCTCGCTTGGGCTGGACAAATTTTGTTAATTTCTGACAGAGTTATGGCACTTGTCAAGGAACAAAAATGAAACTTAGGGCGGGTCGAAAACTCAAGGCCCGGCCTGGGACTCTCTGACAACACAAAACAAGAGGGCCATGAGGCCCTGAAACGCTCACCTGAACAATTGGCAAGGTGGCTTATACTTATCATGTCTGAAATTGTCAAAATATGAGTTTTGGGTCAAAAGTCAAAGAATGACCATGACCACTTGTACTCATAAATCTTCATGTACTCATTAGACAACCATATATACCATTTTTAGGCCAAAATCTCCAAAACTTTCCATGAAATTTTATGTTCTAGCATTTTCCCATATTTGACCATGCCGCAAAAAAGGTCAAGGTAAACCCAAGGTCACCATTTGAACAGTATTGGTGGTACTCTAGTACTCCATGCTATTTACCAAGTTTCAGGGCCATAGGTGTATTGGTTCTGGGGAAGAAAAATATTAAAGATTTATCCCGTAAGTAATAATGGCGGCCAAGTTGGTCATGTGACCTGGACCGTTTGAACAAATTTTCATTCAATCAACCCCTGGAGGCTCTATATGAAATGTGTTCACAATTGGCCCTTTGGCTTTTGAGGAAATGGTTGAAAATGTCAAAATATGAGCAATCTGGATCAAAGGTAAAAAAATGACCTTGACCTCTTTTACTCATAATTCTTCATGAACTCATTAAGACAACTATATATACCAATTTTTTAGGTCAAAATCTTAAAACTTTCCATGAAATCTTATGTTCTACCATTTTCCCATATTTGACCTTGCTGCAACAGGTCAAGGTCAACATAAGGTCATAATTTGAACAATCTTGATAGTACTCAAGTACCCAATGCTACCTACAAAGTCTCAAGGCCATTGGTCAATTAGTTCTGGAGAAGAAGATTTTTAAAGGTATTTACCATATATGGGCGTGGCGGCCATGTTGGTCATGTGTCCAGGACCGTTAGAAAATATTTTCATTCCATCAACCCCTCGAGGCTCTATATGAAATTTGGTTTCAATTGGCCCAGTGGTTTTAGAGCAGATTGTTTGAAATTGTCAAAATTTGAGATTTCTGGGTCAAAGGTCAAAGAATGACCTTGACCTCTTGTATTCAAAATCTTCATATACTCATTAAGATGATTCTATGTACCAATTTTTAGGCCAAAATCTTCAAAACTTTCCACGAAATCTCATTTTCTAGCATTTTCCCATATTTGACCTTGCCGTAAAAAAAGGTCAAGGTCAACCCAGGGTCATAATTTGAACAATCTTGATAGTACTTGAGTACCCAATGCTACATACCGAGTTTCAAGGCCATCGGTCTACTGGTTCTGGAGAAGAAGATTTTTAAAGGTTTTTACCATATATGGGCGTGGTGGTCATGTTGGTCATGTGACCTGGACCGTATACACAAATTTTCATTCCCTCAACCCCTGCAGGATCTATATGAAATTTGGTTACAATTGGCCTAGTGGTTTTTGAGGAGATTGTTTGATATTGTCAAAATATATGAGTTCTGGGTCAAAGGTCAAAGAATGACCTTGACCTCTTGTACTCATAAATCTTCATGTAGTCATCAAGATGACTGTATGTACCAATTTTTAGGCCAAAATCTTCAACAGTTTCCAAGATATCTTATGTTGCAGCATTTTGCCATATAACAGCATGAGTAAGCAAATTTGACATTACCGTAAAAAAAGGTCAAGGTCAACCCAAGGTCATAATTTGAACAATCTTGGTAGTACTCGTGTACCCAATGCTACATACCAAGTTTCAAGACCATCGACCTATCGGTTCTGGAGAAGAAGATTTTTTCAGGTTTTTACCATATATGGGCATGGCGGCCATGTTGGTCATGTGACCAGGACCGTTTGAACAACTTTTCGTTCCTAAGGTCCCAGGAGGCTCTGTATGAAATTTGGTTACAATCAGCCCAGCGGTTTCAGAGGAGAAGTCGTTTGAAATTGTGGACGGACGGACGGACGACGGACGACGGACGCCGGAGCCTTACCATCCTATAAGCTCCCCCGGAGCCTCTGGCTCAGGTGAGCTAAAAAAAGATCTAATGCTGGCCGGCCCGTTGAGAGCTAGCCTTAGGTCTTTTTAAGGTAGAAATATTTAGGCTATCTCGAGTCTCAGGGTGGCTCTGCCACACCCCAGCGCTGGGGTATAGGTGGTCAAATTTTGGCATAGGTACAGCGTTTTGCACTCCCAAATATCGGAACATGCTTAGTAGTATACACAAGAGGGGTTTTGGTGCAAAACTCCCTGGGGCCCGCCTGGCGAGGCCCCAGGGGAGTCACCTGATTGGGTGCCGGCGGGGTTCTGGGACAAAACCCTGGCAGGCCTGATTGGACACCGGCGGGGGTTCTGGGTCAAAACCCCTGGTAGGGCCGCCCCACCCCTGGCGTGCCCGTCACCTGATTGGACACTACCGAGGCCGGCGGGGGTTCTGGAACAAAAACCTGGGTCTCTCTGACACTTGGCTCCCACCCTGTGACAACACAAAAAAGACCTAAGGCCGGCCATAGATCAGCCCGTTGAGAGCTAGCCGGCCAGCCTTATGTCTTTTTAAGGTAGAAGGTTCCTGCTTGGTTTGAGGTTAACCGGTCTTTTTAAGCTCGCCAGCAAGAAATACTCAGGTGCCACTGGTACCAGCTTGGATCTCTTTTAATAACTCGGCGCGGGCTGTCATCATCGCTTCGTCTCTCGCACGCGAAATAGCTTGTTTTTTCATCTTCTGACAAGCCACCGGTTTGCTTTGACGCCGACGGATATCGGTCATTAACTGGTTGAATTTGTCAACCTCAAAGAGGATCAGACGGAATTCTTCGTCGGTAATTTTGTCGTCGTTCAGGGCATTTGCCAACTGAAATGCGGTCTGCGATTGAGTTCAGCTTAGACTCAGCCAGGACGCGAACCTCGTCGTGTTTCTTTGCCTTTGCCTGGAGCCTCTGGCCTATTAGTTTACTGCCACCCCCAAGCAGCCCACACACAATAGCTCCGGCCTGCATGCCTATGGCGATTGGCACCGCGATTACTGTTGAGAGCCCTATGCCAGAAGCAGCCAAGCCCACGCTGGTCACCGAAAGCGCGGTGTCAATTCCGTCTGCAACATTGGCTCCGCGTCGGTACTTTTTATACATCGAAGCTCTGAAGTCCCGTTCTTTTTCGAGACGGAATCTCACCTCAGCCGCATGCTGAAGGCGGTGAGTTTCTCCGCTCTCAAGTGGAGGGTAGAGGGTCATCATGCAATAAGGTCAAACCTGATCACTCTTTAAATGGGTTACTGGCCGATGATGACAGCGGTTTGATCGAATGAGAGCTCACCGGGCGTAAATCGAAGCCTTTTAAGGGAGACCGGACCGATGAAAAGCTTGTCAAGGTTCAACAGGCCAAAATCAGCCTCATGCTGAATATCTTTAATCGTGAACAGCACCTGAGGTGTCTCCTGAACGATGACACGAACTCCAACCTCTTGATTTTCGTGTTTTTGTGACCACTTGAGCTTGAAACCTGGTAAGACATCAACGAAGTCGTCAGGCCTATCTCCAAGAACGATCTCAAGGATGATCGTCGACACAGATAACCCCAAACCGATGATTCCCGCTGGGGGGAATTCGGAGACCATCTTAAGACTTCCCCGTCTGCTGTTTTTAGTTTTTAGCACGCATCTTAGGCCTGGTGCCTCTTTGACCACAACATTTTTCGTCTCGGGGATGTATGAGCATAGCCGTGTACCGCTATTCACCACCTTTCGAAGTTTATGGTCTATTCCGGTCACGACGAACGGAGACGAGATTTTGAAGTCGATGAGCCAACCAGTTTGTTGGACGGGGTCTGCAAAGGCAACCCATTCGCTCCCAGTAATCACAAGGCTATGAATTAAAATCTTAAAAAGCCGCTTTGGGATGGCATGTGAGATATCAACGTCGCTCAACTCTTCGAATTTTAGCGACGGGATCTCTTCAGAGGGGGTGAACTTTTTTCTTATATAGACCCCCTCAGACAACTGGAAAGCGTAAAGCTGGTCTTCCTCTCCGCTTCTATTGAACCCTTCAACGTCACCAAGGTCAGCCATAGCCACCCCAGGACATTTCCTGACGCTCCCAGGGCCACCCGCGTCAACCATTTCTGATATGCAACGTCGCGCTCAAGTACTACATGTAGAAGCTTAATCTTCTTCCGTTCGTGTCTCTAAGTGAGATGGTCAGCTGTGTGAAATAGGACCAGACGAAAGCCTCTTATACTGCAAGACAGGGAATGTCTCTGTCCGGCCACTCCCACACCTTTCGTTCTCGACGGGGACAGACCTAAGCAACGTAGATGGGTGGCCGTTATGCAGGTTATCTGAAGAGCTCACCTCAGCGAGGTGCACACAGATCTCTCGATGGACAGCAAGTCTGTGTGGCTCACCTGCGATGTACGTCTTGCCGGGTTCGAATCTGTCCCTAGAAAACCCAAGGAGTTTGGTCAGCCCGCTATTTAAGACCAGACGTTTCTTTGTAGACAGCTGTAAGCGACCCGTTGGTGCATGCAAATTAAGTTCGGCTCCCAAAGGCTGGAACACGTCTACGCTCAGCTCGCAGACGTTGTAATAGCCATCAAGTACCGTCGTGGTGTGTCCATTTGAGACGTGATTATTTTTTAGCGCGGCGCTGATGTTGCGCTACTGGTGATAGTACGTCAACTCACAAAGAGCAACCTCCAGCTCACCCGCGGGAATAGAAAGGGGCCTGACGAGATAATCCGGTTCGCCGTTTTGAAGGTCGGTTAGCGTCACAATCATGCATGATAACGCGATGGATACTAAGGCGTTTTCGTTTAATAGCCAGGCAAAATATCGGACAGGTGGCCATTTCAAAGAAAAGGCAGGGTCCCTCTCTTTGGCCAACCAAAAAATAATGGTCGACGATAAGGGGAGTCACTTTAAGGCCATGTTCTCGGACATCTTCGCCAACTATCAGAACCCTCAACTCACTGGGGACGTTGCAATGGCAAACAAGGCATGGCAAATCTGGCAAAACACTCCCTTCAGCTGGTGGCAGTGCCAGCTTAACTTCGCCCTCTGGTGCGCCTCTGCCGGTTGTGGGGTTTCATTTGAGGACCACCTCCAAGCGGAGAAGCACCCCCTTCTTGCCGGCCTGTACCGCTTCCACGTCTACCATACGACCAGGCGCCTGCTTGAAGAGCTGCGTGTCGCCCTCCCAGGGGATAAATCTTATTCATGGTACGAGAATGCATCTTACTCCAGATCCTATAAGCGGCTTTGTGCTGAGTTCAGTGTGTCACCAGACACAGACTGGCGGCAGAAGGTCGACCATGGAAATCAAGGCCTCGGCTCTTGGAGTACCTTTATGACCCCGTCTGTGTCATATAGGCATGCGCATGCAGCACAAGGTCCTTTCTTCCACCCGAAGGATGCCATGCGTCATAACCGTGATATCTCAGGAGCCTGGACGACGTTTGTTCTTGACAAATCAGAGGGCTTCACGCAAGCGGGTGTGGAGCGTCTTAATGACTCGATCCGCACATATGTTTGGGCAATCTTGGGAGTGCAAGTCCAGACGCGGTCGAATACTTTCAAGACCGGGTCGGGATTTGACGCCCAGAAACAATTTTTGGCTAATATCGAAGACGCGATTGCCTCGCCTGCTAACATCCCCAGTAGCATCGCCCGCTAGTAGAAAACACTTGGGTATGCATCCACACCCCTTGACTTCGTGTGCGGAATAGGGCTCTACCTGATGCCGAGTGACATGACACTCCACCCGGGGAATGTCCAGGGGTACAACAACGAGATCCAGATTGCCGGATCGGACGCGGCTATCGGACACAACCCTGAGATATACTAGAACTGTCGGAGAATCCGACTATACCCCCGCTTAACTGCTTTAATCAAATGGCAGTCTTTTCCTTACATTAGGCGCACAGAGAGAAAACTCATTGTCAACATTTAAATCAAATATCAATATTCCTTTCTATGTAATACTGAATAAAATGCTTTCACATAAACAGAAAGAAAAACTAAAAAATACATGTAAGACACAAGTCTTTATCAATCTATATACAAGTATGAACATTCAAACTTGAAGCATTGCTGTGAAATCTGTTATAAAAATGCATTATTCAAAGAATGGAGAGAAAGAAAATTGGAAAAATATAGAGAAGAATAAGCAGGAGAAGGCTAGTTCTCAATCCCACAATATCAACCTGCATAGAAAATATCGCAACTCTAACTTGCAATGGCTGTGTAGAAATCTTTGACAAAAAATTTCATTATTCAAAGTATGGAGACACAGAAAATCGGAAACATACAGGGAAGAATATACCAGATACGGCTGTTTGCAATCCCACAATACAATAAGTCGTTATCAATCTGTATTACCAAATATGAACATTCTAACTTGGAGGGTTGCTGTGAAATCTGTTACGAAAATTGAATTTTTCAAAGTAAAGAGAGAAAGAAAATCAGACAAATACAGGGAAAAATAAGCAGAACACGGCTGGTTCTCAATCCCACGATACAATAAGTTGTCATTAACCTGCATACCAAATATGACAACTGTAGCTTGCATGGTTGTTGAGAAATCTTTGACGAAAAATTACATTATTCAAAGTATGGAAAGAAAGAAAATCAGACAAATAAAGAAAAGAATAAGAAGGAGAAGGCTGGTTCTCAATCCCACGATACAACATGTCGTCACCAGCCTGCATACCAAATATGACTACTGTAGCTTGCATGGTTGTGGAGAAATCTTTGACAAAAAATTACATTATTCAAAATATGGAAAGAAAGAAAATCAGACAAATAAAGGGAAGAAAAAGAAGTAGAAGGCTAGTTCTCAATCCCACGATACAACATGTCGTCATCATCCTGCATACCAAATATGACTACTCTAGCTTGCATGGTTGTTGAGAAATCTTTGACAAAAAATACATTATTCAAAATATGGACAGAAAGAAAATTGGAAAAATAAAGGGAAGAATAAGAAGTAGAAGGCTGATTCTCAATCCCACAATAAAACATGTCGTCATCAACCTGCATACCAAATATGACTACTCTAGATTGCATGGTTGTGGAGAAATCTTTGACAAAAAATTACATGCTTCAAAGTATGGAAAGAAAGAAAATCAGACAAATAAAAGGAAGAATAAGAAGGAGAAGGCTGATTCTCAATCCCACGATACAACATGTCGTCAACAA
This sequence comes from Ctena decussata, assembly GCA_963989385.1. Lineage (NCBI taxonomy): Eukaryota > Metazoa > Mollusca > Bivalvia > Lucinida > Lucinidae > Ctena > Ctena decussata. The sequence goes on from OZ022502.1 coordinate 25,160,881, forward strand.
CCTGCATACCAAATATGACTACTCTAGCTTGCATTGTTGTTAAGGAATCTTTGACGAAAAATTACATTATTCAAAATATGGAAAGAAAGAAAATTGGAAAAATAACGGGAAGAATAAGCAGTAGAAGGCTGAATCTCAATCCCACGATACAACATGTCCTCATCAACCTGCATATCAAATATGACTACTGTAGCTTGCATGGTTGTGGAGAAATCTTTGACGAAAAATTACATTATATAAAGTATCGAAAGAAAGAAAATCGGACAAATAAAGGGAAAAATAAGGAGGAGAAGGCTGGTTCTCAATCCCACGATACAACATGTTGTCACCAACCTGCATACCAAATATGACTACTCTAACTTGCAGGGTTGTGGAGAAATCTTTGACGAAAAATTTTATCAAGAAGGGTTACGAAATTACGGAAATCGGAAGGACGGAAGGACGGACGGACAGCCGGACGGAAGGACGGACGGACAGATGTAAACCAATATACCCCCACTTTTTCAAAGCGGGGGTATAACGAGGCAGAGCCGATCACCTCTAAAGGCGATAAGGCATTCCAAGGGAAGACCGCCTCACCAGTCGGGACCATTCACAAGGGACCGCAGTTCCTCCGGAACAAGACGAATGGCGACGGCACGTCACCTGCTCCGGAGGAACGGCATAGCGGGACGGGCTTGCCCGGCAGGCAGGCGACGTCCCACGAAGAAGAAAAAACGGCCCTTGTGGCCATTGGGATAGCAGTTGGCCTAGGGGTGTTTTGGTTATCATCTCGCTAGCCAGTCCCGAGCAGCCACGAGAAACAGGGTCCAGCAACGACCAAGGCCAACAATTTTTCTGCGAGCCAAGTCGCCGTCTTTCCCAACGTGCCCAGGAGCCAAGAGACAATTGAGCCAATGATACCGGGCAGGGCCGCAGCAGCCTTGCCAGCAAAATTACCCAGGGCACGTCCGAGGGACTGCAGGTGTCTTTTAACCCACTCTTTCAAACCGCTCTTGTCAGGTGGCTTGGGAGCCGGCGCCGGCGCACTTCCTCCGCTGAGCGCAAGCACAATGGTCGAGATCGCCATGCCGATGGCTGTGAGAATCGATGCGATGGTAATTCCTTGCTCACGAAACAGGGTGCGAATGCGCTCAGCCAGTGTGGTGTCTTCATGGAGGAGCTGCCTGAACATCTCGCGAATTTTGTTGATCTGGGACCGGAGGGTTGCTCTGTTCGTGGAGAGGGCTTCGAGCCTTGCCTGTCTTTCAGGCTCGATGTCAGAGAGTACACTCTCGAGCTTTCTGATTCGGTCTCGAATCTCTCTCTGTATTTCAGTGTCGTCTGTTTCCGTCAGTTTTCGATGCTCCCGGGCGAGGTGTCTTTCGACCTCGGATTTCGGTCATTGATACTCGTCACTTTTGCCAGGGTGACCCACGCGGTGGCTGATCATCGATCGTCGTCAGGGTGGTCTTAACTTGTTCTGCGCTACGACGTGCGCTATCGGCTATGCCGAGAGGTCCTCGAGTTCGATGTTTTCAAGGTTGCTAGGGAGGGTTTTATCCGCTTGCTGGAGTGCCTTTACAGCCGAGTTACTTAGACCTTTCCGCCAAGTCCCCGATGTGTAACCGGTGAGCCCCAGCGATCTCCGCAGTGCATTTGTGCCACCCCCTCCGTACCTCGAGGCCAATGTTGGTAGTGCCAGAAACCGAAATTTCCCCCTCGTTGCGGTGATAGGGATTTTTTTACCGTCGTCAGGGGTCCAGAAGAGCGTTTTGCCGTCGGCGTCAATCCCAAACAGCTTATAGTCGATCTTGCCTTCGAGGCGCAACCCATAAGCACGGTTCACTTCCTTATAAAAGGTATCAACCAGGCGCTTCTTCTGGTTCTCAAGCTCTAACTCTCTAATCTCACCCCGCAGGCTCTGGATACGGTCCATGGACGTGTTAAGCTCTTGCTGGACGTCCAGCGGTGGGTCCATAATGGCATCTGGGAGCTCATCGTCTATTCTAGGCCCGTCGGGGTCGAACGTGGGGTTTTCAAAATCATAGTCTGCCATGTGCACTCATTTTAAGGTGTCGCGCCAGTTCAAAATAGGCTCCACTGACCAGTCAGTTACTACGTAACACCATGGCTTCGAGCAAATTTGGGCACAAGCTTAATCCGTATAGGTCACTCCGCGAGCCCTTGGGTGTCAAAGGAGTGCGGCAATCTGTGGTCATCACCAACAATCCTAGCAGCATCGACCAGAACTAGCAGCTGCTTGTCCGGTTCCCCAACCTTGGCGCGCATGGCGTGATTGTCCCTGGGACCTCGAGGCTGGCCTTCACGATCACGCTGACCAGCGAAGATGTCAACAGGACTGTGGCTCAGAACCTGGGCCGTGCCATCGTGAAGAAGTTGACCATCAAAATTAGCGGCAATGAAGTGATGTCCATCGACGACTCCGATGTCTTCTACTGTTACAATGATCTCTGGAAGACAGCCCCAGAGAGGGCAAATGGTCATTATCAGGGGATCGATGCCTCCGATAACAGAAACACGACATGGATTCGAGTCGGTGCTGGGAACGGAGATTCAAGAGTTGTTGCCGATAAGGCCATCGCAGATGCTTTCGGTAATCGCTTCTTCATCCCACTCGACTTCGAGCTGCTTGAGAGTCATATGCCATTCTACCAGAGCGCACTGGGCGACCGGCTCGAGTATAAACTCACGTTAAACGACTACGGTCGTGTAATCTAGGCCACAGACGCTGCCTCATAAACATTGGAGGCATATCTCTCGAGTATGACATGGTCACTCAAAACGAGCTGGCTCAAATGATCGATAACCAGTACAAAGGCCGCCTTGCGATCCTGTATGACCGGGTACAGCAGCACCGGAAGATGACAATGGACAAGGCTAACACTCTCTGGAACATCAACCTAAACGTGCCCGCCCGCAGCATGAAGGGAATCCTCTTGCTGTTCGAGGATGCGGCAGCGCAACAACTCTATGATCGCGAAGCTGAGGCCCTTTATAACCCTAAGATCACAAAAGTGGAGATCACTATCGAGGGTGTACCCAATCAACTCTTCAGTCAAGGGATGCGCGCTTATCAGAAGTGGGACGAGGCAAAAAAGTACTTTGCGCCCGAAAGTAAGCGTCGCCCCGAAGTAGGAACGGTCGCAAAAGACCTGGCCCTGGCAGACGTCAACCTCGGAGAAGTTTTGACCAGCAAGTACTCACTGTGGCTTTACCTCAGGACAAGCGATGATGACCGCCTTCATGGCAGCGGCCGCCGCAAAGAAAATGCCAGCGAAGGCATTACGATACAGATATCGAAGAAGGAAGAGGCGTCCGGCGCTTTGAACATCTATCTTTTTGTCGTCATGGATGCGCAACTCAATATTGAAAATGGCCGGTTCGTCTCAGCGGTCTATTAACCTCTTGCCGCAGACGGCTCATTCGGCGACGATATGCGGGCAGACGGGATGTGGAAAAACAGTTTTTATCTTGGATCTGCTCGAAGGCCTCTACAGGGGCTTCTTTCAACAAATCGTGATCCTGTGCCCAACCGTACGACATAACAAGACCTATCAGCAGTGGCAGACGGTGTATTGAGGTTGAGCCATCATAATACCTGAGGATGTGGCCAAGAGGGCACCTTTGGGGTGCTCCCATCAGGGTGCAGCTTTGTCGCGTGTCACGGACCAAGAAATCGAGTTCCCCCTAGTCTGTCACCAGCCTCCTTGTCAGCCTTTTCCCGCCAGCCGTGTTGCCCTGGGTGAATTTGCCGATAACAGAGCAGGCCTGGTCCCGACTTTCGGGCAGCCAAACATCGGTCTGATGGCCTCGCGGACTTTGAGAGGCTTCAGGAGACCAGATTCTACCAGGTATGCGAGGAGTGGCATCGGGGCCAGGCCCTTTTCCGCGAAGTGCCTCCCGAACCATGCGGGGATAATGGGGTGGCAGCTGGCTACGAACTACCACTCCTGGAACTCGGCAAAGCCTGTGCCGATGTCTTCAGGGAGAGCGCCATTGATGGCTACGCGCGTCATTCGGTGGGTGGGGTGGCCAAAGCGCTCGCAATACGGCCTGGCCTCGCCCATGCCCTGGAAGGAGGCTGGGTAGCAGGCCTTCATGTCTATGCTTGTCACTTCTCTGGTATCGTAGTTCATCGAATTCCAGAGGCCGCCGTGGCCGTGCTCCACGCAGGCCTTCTCGATGTCATCGATGAGGGTGGCCGGGGTCGGCTTCCAGCCGTTTCTCTCTTTGGCCATGATACTCGCGGCGTGGTTCTCCCCGAATGCTCTCACGGAGAGCGTTTCGTCTCCTAGCTCGGTACAGATTGCCTGGAGTCGCTCGTGGGATTCCTGTGTTCTGTAAGTGCGACCATCCTGGAGCACGAACTGGTCAACCGTGAGCCTTCTGTCTTGGCCTCCAAGAAGCCAGACGGCCACGGGCTCGCCTTTAGTTGCCCCCCGGATGGCTTCCCAGACGTCTCCCTCATAGAAGTGGACCTCTCGGCTCTGGGGGAACCAGAGGTCTTTAGACCAGGCGCGGCCGTTGTGGACTATGAGATCTATTGGTTTCCATTTGCTGCATTGAAATTTCCCGCTGTGATAGATGTTCTCTCCAGCGATATCCCGGAGGATGATCGCCCTCTTGAGGACTTTTTCCAAATCTGCAACATCATCGACCGTGGCACCGGTTCGCGAACTCTCTTCTCTCATCCCTGTATTTTCAGACGGCGCGCTGGCGTTAGCCCCTGGCCCCTCCGGGAACCTTTTAAGTGCTCTGTGACTCTCTGGGCCACACAGTTGAGGGTACCATCTCTTAGTGGTGCCAAGTTGGCAGTGTCTGTGTCTCTGAGGGGGTAGAGCCCGTACAAAACTGCGGTCACAGGGTAGGCGTTCTGATAGAACACGCTGTCGATCCCAGTCAGCGCGCCCGGCCTTGTGTCTCGAGAGACCTCAATGATGACCTTCCCCCTTTTACTCTCAGCACGGACCGGGTCAAACTTGTCTTCTATAAACCAATCACCTTCGGCCCTCTCCCTCAAGAACTTGATTTTCAGGATGAACCCAGCGCCGCGGTCAGGAAGCGCAGCAAGTAGCCGTGCTGCCTCGCGTCTGTCATGTGGGCGTTCAGTGCTAACCTACCGGCTCCGGCATACATACCGTCGGCGATCTCGATGTCACCAATGTCAAGCGGGTCCTCTCCTTCCACCCTCCAAGTAGAGAAGGCCGCCGCGGCGCCGTCAACATCAAACTCATCTTTGGCATCGTAAAGAATCTCGACCCACCGGTCGGCTGAAAGCCTCACTGGGGGAGGGACCAAGACATCCAGGTCGATAATTTTTTGGCCCTCCGGAGCAGGGTCAGGCATTTCTGCAAGTATCTCTGCGATTAGCTCATCCATTGTGGCCATATCGTCAGATAGATATGTCAAACATTGAACAACTGTCTATAAAATAGAATCAAATGGATATGTCCAACATTGAACAACTGTCTAAATAGAAATTTCAATAGAGGCCAGATGGAGATATGCCCAACATTGAACAACTGTCTAAATAGAAATTTCAATAGCGGCCAGATAGAGATATGTCCAACATTGAACAACTGTCTAAGTGGAAATTTCAATAGTGGCAAGCCGTTTAAATTCCTTTTTTATCTCTCTGGCCCCGTGATGTATGATTTTTTATTTTTCGTTGAAATACCCGCACCGCATACACAACTGATGTGAATTCGTCACTCCAACTTCGCATTTTCTGCAAGGTTTTGTAAGTCAGCCCTTTCGAAGAAGCGCGAGGTGGGATCCACAATAGCCCTTCATGCAGCTCTTGCCGCAGAGATGAACAGAGCTCAAAGTCAACCACTGGCACGTATTCGTTCCCTTCATGTTACCAACGATGTACCCATTGCCGTCATTGTTCAATACATGAAATGCCCTTAATTTTACTTCGAGCCCGGGTCGGCTGAGGGTGTGGGCCGCCCCTGGGGCTCTCAATGTTTTATAATCTGCTTTTTTTCGGATTCTAGCTGGTGCATTCGCCCCCCCCCCTGCCGTTACCCCCTTACTGCAATAACGCCTCCCACGGCTAAACAAAAAAGTATGCTCACCCCCCTCGACATTTTTTTGCATGTGACGCCGAAAACGGGGGCTGGGAAGACCCTCCTGAGAGGCGCGGCGGCCCAAAATAAGTGTTGTTTGACCAAAATATTTGGTATGCTCACCCCCTGCTGCTAATCAACCGTGAAATATATGTTACTGCCCGATAAGCATTGCTGCTTGCAGTTAAAAATATTCCCAAGACGTATCGTTTGAGCAACTGTGAGGACGCTAGCAACTGAGCTAAACAACACAGGTGAAATTTTTCTGTGCTTAATCAACCGTGAAATATAGCTTATGGTCTGATTTGCATCGCTACTTTCAGTAGATCTTCCCAGTCTTATATATGTAGGAGTTTTGAAGACTCTAGTTCTTGCGGTTACAGCGAAACTAAGCTAAATCTGTCTATCCTATTCTATCCAATAACCTTACTAGGTCGTTGGGGCACCACAGATGACTTCCAAACAATCCCTTTCCACCTTACCCTGTCTTCAGCTGCCCTAGTTGAGCTGGCAAAATCCATCCCTGGTCACTCTTTAATATTGTCTTCCCACCTCTTCTTCTGTCTGCCTCTTCTTCTTATTCCTTTCACTGTGCCCTGTAGAATCGTCTTTGCTAAACCAGAAGACCTTTTGACGTGGCCAAACCACCTTAGTTTCCGTTTCTTGACCAGCATCAGGAGTTCATCATATTCTCCAAAGCCTGCTTGGATCTTCCTGCGAACCTCCTCATTGGCTATATGGTCCTGGTATGAAATGTTCAGTAATCTTCGGTGGCATCTCACCTCAAAGGCCTGCGTTCTTTTCTCTAACTCTGCTGTCAAGGGCCACGATCACAGGCATACAGAAATTTGGAAATGACAAGGGAGCGCATATGTTTCACCTTTGATCCAAGAGATATGTTGTTATCTCTCTAAATTGGTTTCAGCTTGGTAAGAGCTGAGGTAGTTTGTGCGATCCTTGAGAGAACCTCCTGTCTTGAGCCTCATCTGAGACAACTGCTCCAAGGTATTTGAAACTTGTTACGGCACCCAGCTTCTGCCCTTTTACCTTGATCTCCCTCCGGATGCCATCTGCGCTGTTCGTCACCAGTTTGGTCTTCTCAGCACCGATCTCCATCTTATACCTTGTGCAGGTTTGATCGAGACTTTCAACTAGAGCTTCTAGTTCCTGCTCTTCCTCAGCTTGAGCGTCCATGTCATCGGCAAACCGCAGATTGGTAATGTTTCTGCCACCTATGCTACCTTTCCGTCATGTTCTTCCAGAGCATCAGACATGATCCGTTCGAGAAAAAAGTTGAAGAGAGTGGGTGACAGAAGACATCCTTGTCTTACTCCAACTGTTGTTCTGAACCATTCTCCTGTACTGCCATTTATCAGGACTGCACTTGTAGCCTTGTTGTATAGCTGCTCAATGGTGCGAACTAGGTTTGCACTGATATTGTACTTCCGCATGGTGGCCCATAAGGCTGCATGCCATACCCTGTAAAAAGGCTTTTTTGAAATCAATGAAGACATGGTACAGATTCTGCTGATGTTGGAGATACTTTTCACACGGGATTCTAAGGTTGAAGATCTGTTCTGTGGCGCTCCTTCCTGCTCAAAACCCAGCCTGTTCTTCAGCGATTATCTCTTCGGCTTGTGGTTTAAGCCTGTTCTAGATGACTTTCAGCATAACTCTGCTTGAATGACTGATGAGGCTGATGGTTCTGTACTTCTGGCAGAGCTGTAGGTTGCCCTTTTTAGGGAACGTAATAATCAGCGATTGAGTCCATGGGGTAGGCCATTCTCCTGTTCTCCAGATCCTGTTACAGATATCTGTTAAAACATCAATCATGGTCTCCCCGCCAGCTTGAACAAGTTCTGCTGGTATATTATCAACTCCGGCAGATTTCCTCTTCTTCAGTGCTGCAACTCCAATCTCAACTTCCTCAAGAAGGATCGGTTGATGAATATCTTCTGGGGGCTGATTGCAGTATAGAACCGCACTGTGACCGTAAGTCTCATGGTTGTATAGTTCTGAGCAATATTCTGTCCATCTGCTGAGAACCTCTTGTTCCTCTGTAAGGCATTTCCCAGACTTGTCCTGGATAGTCGTGGATCTACCCTGTTTCTCTGGAGTTAGATCCTTCACCAGCTGGTATGCTTTCTTGATGTTGTTTTTGTTCAGGCAAGTTTCGATCTCCTCGCACTGACTTGCTATCCAGTCCTCCTTCGCTTTCTTCACTGCCTTCTGAATCCTCTTTTCTTCCCTGTATTATTCTGCTCCTCCTGCTTCATACCTCTTCTTCTTCAAATTTCTTCTCTCATCACAGAACATCTCTAGTGACCCAGGGCGTTTTCCTGCGACGTTCCTTCCCAATTGTCTCACTGGCTGCATCAGTCACTACAGTATTGTAGGTGGTAAACATGGTATCAAGGGACATGTCATCATCCCTCAGACCAATGAGTGGTTCAAATTTTCCACCTATTGTTGCTTGAAAAGTGAATGTCACATCGGGGTTCCTTAGCTTCTCAAGGTCAAACTTTAGTCTCGGCTGGGTTGGCTTTAGCTAAATGCTACAGGTTAATATTGTTTCTATGTTAAATCAGCCGAGAAATTAAGATCGTTGCCCGATATGTGCGTCCTTGCATTTAGTAGTTCTTCCCCAGAGGTATCTATTGAGCTGGTTTGAAGATTCTAGTCCTCGTGGTTACGAAGAAAAAGAGCTAAACGCAACAGACGAATATTTTTTCTACGTTAAATCAACCGCGAAATAGCCCATGGCCCTTTATGCATCGCTGTTTTTAGTAGATCTTCCCCAGACGTATCTATGGAGCAAGTTTGAAGATTCGGGCCTTTGCGGTTACTTAGAAACAGAGGTAGACGCGAAAGGTGTTTATCTTTTTTGTATGTTCAATCAACCGTGAATATAGGTCATGGCCCGATACGCATCACTGCTTTCAGTAGATCTTACACATACCTATCTATGTTTAAAGACATTAGCACTTGCGGTTATTTAGAAACGTAACTAAATGCAACAGGTAAATATGTCGCCTATGTTCCATTTCAACGTGAAATATAGTTCATGGCCCGATATGCATCCCTGCTTTTAGTAGATCTTCGCCAGACGTATCTTTGGAACAAGTTTGAAGGCTCTAGTCCTTTAGGCTATTTAGAAACTGAGCTAAACGCAAAAGGTGAAAAATTTCTATGCTTAATCAACCGTGAAATATAGATCATGGTCTAATTTGCATCGCTGTTTTCAGTAGATTTTACCCAGACGTATTAATGGAGCAAGTTTGAAGATTCTTGTCCTTGCGGTTAAATGAATAAAATGTTTTGTTTATTTTTATTCTAAGTTCCATTCTTGGCTCATCTTAGAGTATTTGTAAATACAGCTAGGTTTGATTTTGTATCCTTAACTCCAACTACTAGTAACGTAAATAGCTTTAATTTAAAACAAAGATATTGTAATACATTTTATGAAATGTCTTCACTGTTTCTCAGAGAACAATTATAAACATGGTACCCGGGTAGTTCGTAAGAAACACTTTTTAACTGGAGCTATCAGCTTAAGTACTTTAGCTTTAGTTGGTTTCAGGACTTCATGAGGTGCGTTTTATAGGTGATTTTACTCAGAGTAATTCGAATTGTAGTAAATAGGGACTTGACAAATCTAAAAACGCACACAAGGTTTTACTTTTTGCTGATTTGTTTTAGGATAATCAAAACTTTTATTGATGATTTCGCCAAGCTACTCATTCTTTACGATTCTTATGACAGTAAGATACGTGATATTTGTTATATAAAGCAAAAATGCAAGAAAATATATGTCTTTCGAGAAAAAAATGCTGCAATTATAAGCCAGCTATTGACTTGTATACAAGCGTCAAATAAAGAGTTGAAATGATATATAGTTGGTTTGATAAAGTTGAAACCTGATCGGCGTTTGTCCTGGTAAGTATAACACTATAACATTACCAGTAATCAGCAACTCAAAACATGATATTTCATTCTTTCTGGTACATAGAACGCACGAATTGACAGATTGTAGAACAGGAATATTACTTGAGCTTTGACGAGTGAAGCCCCACCGTTATCAAATAAAGCTAACGTTAACATAAAATTATGTTAACTTTCATAAGCACATATTTTATGTTACCAAGGGAAACAACAATGTTCAGTTTCGACAGTTCAGACATAATACAGACTTCAATAACTGTTAGCTCGTCTAACAAGTGTTTTGGGAATTCTTAAGATTTAAGTTACATTGTTTCTTCTACAAATATTGCCACTGCTAACAGCAAGCTTTAACTGATTCATAACATATCTAGAAATTCTTTCAAAGATGAGAGGAGCAAGATTTGAAGACGAGTGATATATTATGATCATTACGGATTACATGTATAACCTTCATTCCACCTACTTGGTCTGATTCTCAATGTTCATTCGCATTTTAATTACAGTGATATACGTTACAAATATATCGTGACAGTTGACCAATATTATAAGACTTAATTTTGATTTTTATGTATTAGAACAACAAAAATGCATAGTGATGACAAAATCTATTCTCTGCATCTCATTTCTAACGATTGGGGGCTGTAATGGTTCAGTGTTAACCCACCCACTACTTTGGCCCACCCACTACTTTGGCCGTTTTCTGGGTAAAATGATGATAGTAAAAATGGGCCCTGGACTATAACCTATAAACCCTAAAATGTTAAAAGCTACCAAAAATTACTAAGTTCAAAAAGCCGTAATTCTGTCACAATTTATTTCATCTCCATCAAACCTCGATATGTACATTTTCAATTAGTCCATAGCAAGCACGCAAGGTTTGGAAAAATCTATTGAAAACTATGGGAGGAGTTAATTTTATAAACTCTATTTTACCCAAAAGTGTGACGAACGAAGGACAGACGGACGGAGAGACCGATGGTTAGACATTGGCAAATCTAAATGCCCCGTCACTATCGTCACGGATGCATAAAAACATTCCTAATTAACTTACCTATGCATTCATATTTTATGGTTATTGCGTTTGTTCTGTTTCTTTGAGCGTCAGATCTGACAGGAAACTGCAGGTTGCTCAGGTTTCTGCACTTCTGTCGCATAGAACACATTTCATGCAGAAGAAATTGTTCAGCGCCAAGGAGGGGTACTTCATTAGTGGATATGCAGTCGCCAACGAACTCGCATTGAAACTGATGGTACATATAGGACACCAAATGTATTTTCTGGTCACTACCACAGGTTGGTACTTTATGAGGGTCAAGTAAATTTCCTTCTGGTGTTATGCCAATTACCAATTCTTTAGTTTCTGTCATATATATCCCGCAATCACATTTAATCACAACTGAAAATGACAAAGATTATTAGCAATTATTATACAACGACACAATTTAATGTCAAAATTTAAACAATTAAAACAAGAAAATCGGTGAAACCGATGATGCTCCCCGAAGGTGTGCAATAGTAGAATGGGTATCCTGGCGAATGTGTTATTTTCGGTCGAAACTGAATGCAAAGTTATGTTTCTTGTAATTTTTCACTTCTTCTCATTGCCTCCTATAATTGCGTGAGGTTTCATTTTGTTTCCATCCAGTGATATGCTCCAGAAAACTGCTTGCTGTGCACATTTACCTTTGATACTTGAAGTTTCCATGAAGTTTCGTTGAAATCTATAACTATAGCTATAACTACCATAACAACTATAACTATAACTACCATAACTTCGGAAAAAATTTATCAAACCAAAGCGTCCAGGTGTTGTGCACATTCACTTTTGATACTTGAAGTTTCCATGAAGTTTCGCTGAAATCCATAACTATAGCTAAAACTACCATAGCGACTATAACTATAACTATCATAACTACGGAAAAATATCAAACCAAAACGTCTAGGTGCTATGCGCATCCAATCTTGATGCTTTAAGTTCTCATGAAGTTTCGTTGAAATCCAACCAGTAGTTGTTGAGAATTTGAGTGGACACGAAGAAGTGCTATATATTAATGCATAATTCATCAAAGGGCCATAACTATGAAACAAATTATCATACTTAAAGTTTCCATGAAGTTTCGTTGAAATCCATAACTCTAACATGACTATAAATATAACTACCATGGCTACTATAACTATAACTACCAGAACTACGGAAAAAATATCAAACCAAAACGTCCAGGTGCTATGCGGATCCAATCTTGATGCTTTAAGTTCTCATGAAATTTCGTTGAAATCCAACCAGTATTTGTTGAGAATTTGAGCGGACACGAAGTAGTATGTGCTATATATTAATGCATAATTCACCAAAGGGCCATAAATAGGAAAAATTATCAAACCAAAACGTTCAGGTGCTATGCGCAATCACCTTTGATACTTATAGTTTCCATGAAGTTTCGTTGAAATCCTACCAGTAGTTGCTGAGATTTTGCGTGGACAAGAACGGGAGGACTGACGGACGGACGAAGCGGCGACTGTATACTCCGAATTCTTTGGAGAGCATAAAAAATCTTATGTAAAGTTATATCCTAATAATTGTACATCAACAAGAATTAGCTGGGGAAAGAAGAAATTACACGACATATGCTCATTACAGTTTATTCAGAGTAAGTCAGAAAATAAGAGTTTCTTAAAGCCGTTTGCTATGGGACGTGGTCGATATTGCACATTTCAGTTCTGGTCAGACTCGGACTCAATTAAACCGAGTCTGCTATTTTAATTATTTTTCTTGTACTCCTAACTTTCAAAGGATCTAACTGTTTTAGTCAATTCAATCATGTCCGTTGTTTTTTTTTTTTTTCATTTCTTTTGTGTAGTCTTTGTTTTTTTTTGTTTTCAAAAGATCTAACTTTTCAGAACTTTTTTTAAGTTCACAGCAGCTGGTGTTAAGTTTTCTGTGACGTCCGCTTAACGTCTTCTTGTACTCCTCCTTCGTGCAGATTATATACATGTAACTATTGTTTGATCCTTTGTAATGACTGAGTTGATTTAGAGTCATTTTGAAAACAGAGTTTTGCACAGGTCGGTGAAAAGGAGCGTGGTCGGCGTTGCATATTAAATTACCGACAATTAGCAAATTCCATTAACCGGAGTCTGCTATTTTCATTTCTTTGTTGTAGTCCTTGTTTTCAAAGTATCTAAATTTTCAGAATTTATTTACCTGAGGTATGTTGTCAAGGAATTTAAGAAAGAATGATAAAATGTTCTCCAACGAGTAAGGTTGTAAGAAAATATGTATACTGAACTAAAATAAAAACTTGCGAGTTTTATTTCATAACTCCGGCCAAACTATCAAAGGTTTAATGTAAATATAGGTGATTTCGGCTTGGGCAGACCTTTTGATAACTTAAGTATGCTTTTCACTGGTTTCGTCACCAGATATTGTCAGGGTCACTGAGGAGGCTTTATTTGCCAAAACTACGTAGTCTGGCCCATTTTTCTTCTGAATGTGTTCTCTGCTCTTGACGGAACTCGTTAAGAATTTTATTTTACTTTACTGCAGCTGGTGTTGTGCCGTGTGGCGGCCGTAGTGCAGATTATATTTCATTTTCATCCTTTAAGAACAGAGGATATGTCCTGAGGAATCTGAAATTTAGATTGGTTTAGACTCTAACTTTAGATCATCGTCTTTAATATTATTTGGACCCTTTTGGATACTAATCAGTCTTTGAATCGACTTCCCAATTGAAATTAGAAATTACAGTATGCTTTTCTCTGGTCTCGTCACCAGATATTGTCAGGGTCATTGAGGAGGCTTTATTAGCCGAAACTACGTAGTCCGGCCAATGTCTCTTCTTCGGAATGTGTTCTCTGCACTTGAGGGAACTTTTTATGTTTTTAATTAAGTCATGAAAAAGTGTAAGTTTATTTCTGTCTTGCCCGGGGTTATCTAACATATTCATATTTTAATAGATTAGACCATAACTTTAATTTGCGCCTGCGCAGAAGAAAGTTTTCTTGTACACAATAAACACAAGTAAAAACACTGCTGTAAACACAGCAAAAGATAAGGTGCCAATAGAACCGCTTAATAAAGATAGGATATTTGAGGAAAAGATAGAGTGTCCGGGAAGAATTACTATTTTTAATTATATCAAAATAGTGTTTTTGTACCTACTTTTGAATATAAACGTATTCATACCAAATGTAGTACAACAGACACGCGTTTCTGTATTAAACTGCTTCAGTGTCGCTTAACCCCAAAAGTTGGAAAGAAAAGATATGATGGCAGGTCTCGGCAGGCAACGGAAAGGAGACAGAACAATGATTAAAACGTTTTATTGTTGTAAAACATGCAACAGGTACATTATTATTTTCGAACACCTCATCCCTATGTCAATCTCTGGAATAGTGCCACTTAGCTGTTATGTATTTGTTATAACAAGAGGAGCAATGTCTGATGTGTAATAGCATGTTACATAAAAATGGGCAAATGCCTGTACCGTATTTATTGAGTCTTAAGACAGATTTTCCTTTTTAATACAATCTCAAGAATATAGATTTGTCTTCTAGGACGGATCTATATTTGCCAATACGTAAATCCTTGACAGTTTAAATTTTGCTGTCAAGATATGAATTTAATTGAAGACTGCTACAGACCGCACTCGTTTACCCTGCTACAGACCACACTCGTTTACCAGAGCACTAAGTGAAACCGTGACAAAAAAGTGTCCAAAGAATTGCAGAAGCTTATATAAACACATTGCATCAAACATATAACTATCGTCATCAAAATGCAAAGTTTGTGCATCTTCGCCACTTAAAAAAATATTTACAGTTGAATTTATATACGTCACATTTATGAGTATCAAAACAGTAAATCGAAGTGAAACATATTAGTAACGTATTTGAGAATGAATGACAGGTTGGAGAAAATCGCACTTATCCATTGTATGATTTTCAGGTAGCATCTTACGCACATGTACTCGTATAATTCGACAGAAGCATGGCATACACTGTATGTTATATACCAGGAGGATTGCTATGATGCAAAATATACAGCAATGTCAGACAACAATAAATCACGACTTCGCGGGAGATTGATTTAAACAAGTGTAGGTTTGTTATGGCCAATACCGGCCAAGTGAAATGAGGTCAACTGCAGTGTCAGAATAAACAGATCTCCTAAGAATAATTAAAACCTGTAAAATATTTTATAGATATGACCATATCAAAGAACAGTGAAATAGGAGTCACGCTATGAGGTCACAGTAATAGCCCAAACCATTAGCCTAAGTATAAGGTTAATCCATGAAATAGTGTGTGAAATATGAGGCACAATCACTGGAACATCTGGTCACTCTGAGTCATTAACAGAAGCAATCATGTTCGTGCATCAAATAGTCTTTGAGGTATAAGACAAATCACTAGACCATAAAATATAGGTCACTGTGGCTCTCTGTTAGCTTGAGGTCAAACACCCGGTCGTACTTAGTCATTATCCTAAGCAATCATATTCGTATATTGATATGTCTTCAACATATAAGGTAAAATCACTGGACTATGTAATAAGGTCAATGTGACCTACTGTTACTTTGAGGTCAAACCTTGGGTCATACTTAGTCATTATCCCAAGCAATCATGTTAGTACATCAAATACTATTTCAGATATTAGGCAAAATCACTGCACCATGAACGTAGGTCATTGTGACCTGCTGTTAGTTTGAGGTTAAAATATGGTTCATACTGAATCAGTATCCCAAGCAATCGTGTTTATACATCAAATAGTCTTAGAGTTATGAGGCAAAATCACTGGACCATAAATACAGCTCAGTGTCTGATATTCCGTAAATACGTCTCAGGACTCTAGCCCCTGTGGTTCCCCAGAAACTGAGCTAAACGCAACAGCTGAATATTTTTTCTATGTTCAATCGAACGTGAAATAAAGGTTATAGTCCAATATGCATCACTAATTTCAGTAGATCTTCCCCAAACGTATCTTTGGAATAAGTTTGAAGACTCTAGCCCTAGCGGTTATTAAGAAAATGAGCTAAACGCAACAAGTAAATATTTTTGTCTACCAATCAACCATGAAATATATAACCCGATATGCATCGCCCGATGTGCATCGCTGCTTTCAGCTGATCTTCCGCAGATGTATCTAAGAAGCAAGTTTGAAAATTCTAACCCTCGTGGTTTCTAGGAAACTGAGCTAAACCCAACAGGTGTGTATTATAAACTACATAATATAGGTCATGGATCAATATGCATATTTAAGGAGTAACTACACTTCAGGAACTGACTGAATCAGATCCCAAACCCTAAACCCATGCCAGTTATTATTTGATCTTTCCCACACCTATCTATGGAGCAAGTTTGAAGGCTCTAGCCCGTATGGTTACTTGGGAACTGAGCTAAACTCAACAGGTGAATCTTTTTATTATGTTCAATCAACCCTGAAAATTAGCTCAGGGCTCGATATGCAATGCTGCTTTCAGTAGATCATCCTCAGACATATCTATGGAGCTATTTTGAAGACTCAAGAACTTGCGGTTACTTAGAAACTGAGCTAAATGCAACAGACGAATATTTTACAAAGGCGCATGCTTATCCTGATGCACACGAAGGTATTCATAAACAGAAGCAATCATGTAAGCAACCATTTTCTTACAAGATGTCTTTGAGATATAAGGCGGACTCACTGGAACAAAAAATGAAGCTCACTGTCCGACATGCATCATTGCCTTTAGTAGATCTGAAGAAGAATGTAGCCCTTGTGGTTTCTGAGAAACTGAGCTAAAGGCACAGGTGATATTTTTTATGTTCAATCAACCTTGAAAAATAGGTCATGCCCCATTAGCATCGCTGCTTTCAGTAGATCTTCCCCAGGCGTATCTATGGTGCAAGATTGAAGACTCAAGATCTTGCGGTTACATAGAAACTGTGCCAAACGCAACAGGTGAATTTTTTTCTAGGTTCAGTTAACGTTAAATATTTGCAACGGCCCGATTTGCATCCCTTTTTAGTAGATCTTCTTCAAAAGTATATATGGAGCAAGTGTGAAGACTCTAGCCCTTCCTGTTATTTAAAAATGCAGGCAACAGATGAATATTTATTTGTATGTTCAATCAACGGTGAAATTTAGGTCACAACTCAATATGCATCGCTACTTTCAATAGATCTTCCCCAGATGTACATATGGCGCAAATTTGAAGACTCTATCCCTTGCGGTTAGTAAGAAACTGAGCCAAACGCAACAGGCGAATAATTTTATGTTCAACCGACCGTGAAGTATAGGTCAGGGACCAATTTGTATTGTTGCTTTCAGTAATCTTTCCAAATCGTATCTCAGTTTTATGATTCTAGCACTTGCGGTTTCTTAGAAACTCCCCTCCTGTGTTGGTAAGCATCGTTTACCTTTTGAATTGTACGTTGCAAAAATTATAACAATAGAGTAAAAATGTGCATAGTATGAATTTGAAGGAAAATAAAATGAATTATCATATAGATACAGAATTTTGGACTGCCTAAGAAGCAATCTGCATGTTTGATAAAGCTTGGCTTTCAGAGTTCTTATCTTGCCCATCGGTCCGATAAAGGTTTTCCCGGTCCGATATGTTTATCGGCCCGTCGTTAACATCAACGACGTCGCGTGAGATACTTCGACGTTAAAATGGCGAGAGCGATGTTGCAGAACAGAAAATTTCCCATCCTTTCAGAGCTTTTATCTCTCTTATTATCCATCGTAGACATAAAGTGTGACCACTCATTTTCTTAGTTAGATCGAAAGAAACACGCTGGTGTCAAAATAAATATGAAATGGCTGATTTTTTTGTTTTGCTACAAAACGGCAAGCGCTACAAGACTGGACGGGCGGGAAACATTTCAGATGGCGCAGTGACGCTGTGTGCTAGTAAGACTTATCGTAAGATCCCTCGTTTCATTAGACACTTGTCGGCAGTTGCCTGCCTCGTTTCATTATACAATAAAATATTACACTCACACTCAGGTGTCCCTGCCGTTGTGTTTGCTGGGTGCCCTTTTAGGCCGTGGCCTTCAGCGGTAGTAGCAAGTTTTCACAACTTCAAAAATGTTGATTTCTAGCAACTATTTCGGGACATTTTTTTCTTAACTAGAATCTCTATGATAAACAGATCATAACATGGGTTTTTCGTTATCACCCGATTTATCAGCCCTCGACCAATATCGGACCTCGGGCAAGCCCTCGGTCCTATATTGGAGTCTCGGGCTGATAAATCGGGTGATAACGAAAAACCCATGTAATAATCTCTATATATATGTACTTCATTGATATATTCTGTGTATTTGGGAGTAAAAATAGTCATTAATCATAGGACAGCTTATATATTTTTTTGGTCCTTTGATATCACTGAGTTCATTTAGAGGCAGTTTGAAAACAGAGTTCTGCTAAAGCCGGTGCATCGGGGCGTGGCCGGTGTCGCACATTTCATTACTGGCCATAGCAGACACAATTAACCAGAGTCTGCTATTTTTGTTTCTTTGGTGTATTCCCTGCTTCCGATGGACTTATATGTTTTAGCTGATAGTGTTGAATTTCTTTCAGACTACATTTATGGTTCATTTCTGCTAAATTCCACTTTTGTCCCCGACGTATGGGCAAAATGCCTTGTCCGTTTTATGGAAGGTTGTTCTGCGTATTCCCTATAGAATTGTCGGTACTTAGATACTGTAGTGGTCAGTACGCAGGTGCTGAAATGCAGTATTTCCTTTTAAGGTGTGACCTGTTTTTCTAAATTGGACCTTTCAAAAAGGAATGCGTTTTGGATCATCTTATATATTCATAATCCAACTGATATTAACTTAATTATCTTTAATATGCGATGTAATTGTAATTTGCTCAATAACAGAAAACTGTTCATCGTGTCATTAAATTAGAGAAATTAGGAGCTCCTGTCTCTCGGTGGGTTAGGTTCTGGCCTGTTAAGTTAGCGGTCCGGATTCGAATTCCGCTGGAGACCGATGTCGTTTCAAACCTAAACGTTATCCCATTTCATAATCCTTTCATTATCAACCTCCCATCGGGTCGATATGACTGAAACGCTATTGAAAGGACCGTAAAACGGCAAACCATCCATCCATGCAGCCATCCGGAAATTACTTTGTAAATAAAATCAATTAGAAACCGATTTCACCGTATAGACGCATAATTATATCAAGTGATCGAACCTACTACTATACAACTCACGAGAGTGTCATCGGTATACGCGATGGATGTACGTATTCCCCGTAAGCACTCTGGGCAGCATACGTCATTGTCTCTGTCCATATGTGGGTTTGTCGGTGTGTCGCATAAATTAAGAGCAAATCCACTATACGACATATTATTTGCGATCATACAGTTCGGATCTGGCAGATGCAGAGACATGCTCGTCGATCACAAAGGCAGCTACTACACTTACGTAAGCAGCAGATTTGAATGGAAAGCATGAACACAGCCATTTTAACCAATGGGTCCCCGTGTCCTCTTTTCCGTTTCAGTGTTCACCACCTTCTTATTCAGTATAAATCACAATACTTATTTATTTGTCCAAGAAATAATCCGTCTGTCACAGCAATAGCAATAGCACCTCTGAAAGATTAAAACAATGATATATGTTTAAGATGATTGTTAATATTTGTGAATTAAAGACATTTCGCCGTTCATTTTTGCCATTCAGTTTGCTAAAAACAACTATAATATTATTGCAACATCAGCATATTATCTCATATCCGGCATATGGTGTCCAGGGGTGGGTAGATTCTGAAAGAACGATCAGTAAATTCACCCTATGGAAACGGTGACAACGATACCTGGTGAAAACTCGGGGGAGAACTGGTATAATGTGTAAATTCGGGTGTAGAGCCAGAGAAAATTCGGGATTTATACTGTTTTGAAGGTGTTTATTTTGTTTACTTTCATTTTAAAGCAAAAGCATAACTAACTCCTGCGGAATTTTAGAATTCGGGCACTTGCAGGAGCTGTAGATGTTCTTTATTCATTTCTTGATAGCAAAAGTTTGTTGAAAATATCTCCTGCGTTCTCGCCACAGTGCGCCCCATTTTACAGGTAAACATTCTCAGGCGCCTTGCTTAACTATTTTTCTTAATTGTTCCACGTGTACTTAATGACTGGATCAAAATAACTCTGCGTTTTGATAGAGTTAAAGAGGCTTTGTAAGCCCCTTATCATCGACAGGGAGCAAATAGTTAAAAACAATGAGATAACCGAGTTTCACGCTCGTTAATAATGATATGGTGAATTAACGGACAGGTGAAGTAGATCATCGGACAGCAACCAAATTTCTGCCAGTATGCAAAAGAAGTTTTACCCCGACTACTTCTGTTTTCCAGTTTGCAATGAATTCTAATCATTAAAATATTAATTCTCGCTACCTTTCTATTGGCCTCCGTCATTTTTCATCGCAATCTACGTCATGAACTCTGACAGAAAAGGCTCTGTGAAGTAAATGGGGACGTAGACATGCTTTTTGCAAGCATGCGAACGCCGCTGCCAATATGAGTAGTCTTCGGGACTAAAAAAACACAGCTTTCTCGAATGTAAGTCTGTGAAAAAATATTGTGAAAGGGAAAGAAAACCCTTCCCATAGCTTTGCTGATGAAGATAACATATTAAAATGAATAACTAAATATTTCATGTCATTTTTTTGTGTGTGTTTAAAATCTTCTGTTATTAAAGATCGTTTCCTGAAAACATCTGGTTTCTTCTTCACTTTAAAAGACTCGTAAATTTTTACTATAAAATAACTGGCAAATGGCGGCCTGTCCATTTACCCTTATTTTTTTTGCGGATGCTTGAAAAAAAATTCTGGAATTTGATCGAATATGGTAGGTACTGTTTTGGATACACAGCCAAAATATAGCTGACTCGCTTCGCTGAGTCCATGCATGACCGGTAATGAAATGTGCAACACCGGCCACGCCCCCCCCCCCCCCCAACCCCTGCTTCAGCGGAACATTTTTTCCAACAGTTGGTTGATTTCGAGATCCGAAAACAAAAGGAAAGTGCTTCAGATGTACATTACGGTATATTTTGAACTGCTATCCGGTCTTTCCAGTCGGATTTTTTCTACATGTATTTATTTGGCTGACTGCAACTGAAATCACATGTGACCATACTGAGAATTTTCACGCATATATTCCATACAACGAACAAGCCATACCCAGATTAGTCAGTGTCTTGGAAAACACTGATCACGGTCGATACATGTCGGTTTATAAATTTCTCAGGGTCTAAAAACTTCCGTTCAAAAGGGAGAATTGTAATAAGACCACCAAAACGCTGTTTGTACGTGCCCTCTTCACGTGATTGTGACGCCAAAATGAGTGAGTGAGTAGGCTCACATGTTTAAATTTCTATGGACATACGAAGATGGGACTTCGGTTTAAGACCTCATCCGAAAGACCAGGAACGGGTGTGTGTGGGGGGGGGGGGGGGGGGCGGGGTGGTGCTGATTGGTCTATCTCGTAATGCATGTAACACAAGGCATAAGAAACAATGTACACAGATCAGACTGCGCTTTCAAAGTCATGCTGGTTCGAATAAAGCAAGGAATGGGTAAGTCAAAAGTGAAATGGGGCTGATCATTTTTCTCAGTTGTTCAGGTTGATTGGAACATCTGATGATTGCAAAGGCAACAAGAGCCAAATGCCCCTTTTCTCATGCGGTCTCTCATATTTATACGGTACATGTAAATCCCTTTATCGTTTTGGACAAACTGAATATTTTACAGCCACTGTATTATGACACCATATTTGTCAAGAGTTTTGCCTTATACACAATCCAGGGTGGTATTACTTAAATTTCTAAAGCAAGGACCTTGCAAATCCATTTTAAAGACTCTATGTAAACATACAAATTGGTTTTCACGGTTAAACGGTTTAACAACGCCTTTTATACAAAATGACCAGAATCTAATTCGCAGATGCTAGTTTGATTTGGAGATGTTAACATCTTTCAGTGTCGCTAAAACTGCCTTATACCATATCAGTTATTGAAAACAAAAAGCGATCTGATTCTTTTTATCTGAATCGCTTTTTGTACATATTGCAGACTGAGGTATAAGTCAGTTTTTTTCTTCTGATATTATTTAGTGCATACTGTGGATATAAAAGGAACTCTGAATTAAGTGGTCTGCAGATATTGCCCTGTACAGGTATTTTTTCTTTCTCTTATATTTTTGAGGACGATCCAGGCAGCTACTCGAGAATAAAATGAACTCCAGACTATGGTCAAGAATCGGAAACTAAGGTGGTTTGACCATGTCTCAAGGTCTTCTGGTTTAGCAAAGGCGATTCTACAGAGCACAGTGAAAGAAAAAAGAAGAGGTATACAGAAGAAGAGGTTGGGAAGACAATATTAAAAAAGAGGACAGGAATGGACTTTGCGAGCGCAACTAGGGCAGCTGAAAACAGGATAAGATGAAAAGGGACCGTTTGGAAGTCATCTGTGGTGCCCCAACGACCTTGTAAGTATATTGGATAGAATAGAAAGAATATTTTCGCGACGATGTCAAAGCAACGATGTAGTGGACAGGAATGGACTTTGCCAGGGCAACTAGGGCAGCTGAAAACAGGACATGGTGGAAAGGGACCGTTTGGAAGTCATCTGTGGTGCCCCAACGACCTTGTAAGTTTATGGGATAGAATAGAATAGAATAATTTCGCGACGATGTCAAAGCAACGATGCACACCATGCGACACTACCACGTGGCACCAATACCGAACTGTCAAAACATGCGACGTCACATGAATCAGGAGGCAATATCAGCTCGTACACCCAAAAACAGACTCGTTCAACGCAAGCCATTATAAGAGCCACGGACGTCTGTCTCGCAGTTAAACCCATTTCCCAATCCCTACAACGCCCCATTCCAGTTTTAAGCACAAGACCGGCAGAGGTGCGCACGAGGTCATTCCCAGAAGGGCAATACCGATCACCTCACGACCAACGAGGATCAGATCCCACATCCGAGTCTGGGCTGAGATGCGCCAATACCGCTTGGAGACACATATCTAACATGCGACCTTGACATGACGTTTCAGTGATGTTGATACGACGTCGCTACGACCAACAGAAATTAGCTTGAAAATTACATGGCGAACCGAGACGTTCCCACAGAATAAGCTGGTGAATAGACCAAAACAGACATCTGTTTCACCCTACACATCCTAATACCCTTGAGAGGCGCCTTGGTCGAGTGGTAAGAGTGACTCAGTTATGGTGCAGAAAGTCGCTGGAAGGTCGTGACTTCGCGACTCACCGTCGCCATCCGATGACTGGAAAACTCTCTCTGTCAGCCCAGCAGTAAATGGGTACCTTTTTCAAATCAGGGAAGGATAAGGCAGCGTAAGGAGAGAGATGGGATCCGCCTTTCATTGGGATCCGCCTTCCATCAGCTGTGCCCAAGATACAGTGGGCCTCTAACCCTCACTGCCCATGTGGCTATTAGGCTATGGGAAACCTTTACCTACCCTAATACAAACATATACGAACAGCACGCGACACGACACGAGCCGCCCAATTATGTCTTAGAAGCTCATACACTCCACACCCGTCAGCATATCCGACCGGCAAGGCCCTAAAACTGGTACCCATCGTATAGCTTCAGATGAGGTGGGATATTGAGGATAATTCTGAGATATTTTTCTAGTTTGCATCAAAACATACGTTTTACCCCTCATTTAAATCGTCTCGATAAGACGGTTTAAACGAGGGTTCACAACATATGTTCTCATGAAAAAATGAAAATTATCACTAATTGTCTTTTTTAAACTTCTCATCTGGAACGCTGGGATACACGTAGTTAAACTGGGGCAAACTATAGATAAATTATACCTCTCTCTCTCTCATCACACACGCACGCACGCGCGCACGCAACTACCACTACCGGTTACTTACTCGGCGACTTCCTTTCGCCTACTCTGTGTACAATTCCATTCATTCATGCAACAGGCAAAACCTTGTTGCTGTGGGGCTCAAGATAAGAAGGAGCATGAAAATATATGATCTGGCTCACTTTAGAACCGTCTCTTTGGATGGATGAATGCCTTCCGATTTTACGTCCTTTTGACAGTATTTCAGTCATATGATGACGAAGGGTGGACGGCAATGAAAGACTATGTGCAATGGAAACCCGTTTACGATTACAAAGATTCCCACCTACAGCGGGGATGGAACCCTAGACCGCTTGATCAGCAGGCCAGCGCTTAACCTAACTTAACTCCCCTCTTTGCAAAGAAACACAAGAACAACAAGTGGTTAGCGCTTCCGACCTCGCATCACGGGGTCGCGGGTTCAAATCCCACTGGCAGTCAGATTCTCCCCGCGCCTAAATGGCACTTTATTGCAGTCTTTCATCCCAAAATGACTGAAATACTTGTGAAGAGACATAAGACCGCCCACCCATGCAGCCTTGCGCCCACTATCCAAATGGAGATAACGATAGGTCATCAGTGATTACAAGAAGTATAGAGAAAATTAGTTGGCATTTTCATATTTATCAGCAGAGAAAATTTCATGCTCAGCTGAGTTGAGCACGAATAAAGTTTATAACCTCCGTGCCTGACCTTGGGGCTGCGACCGGGCTACAAAGCTGCAGAGGCTATGTAGTCTTTGGTTTTGGCTCGTCAGTTAAAGTAGATATTATACTTTCTGGACAGGGGACAAAAAAGGAGCATTTTACTACTGACAATATTATATGCAAAAATTAAGACCTTCATTTGTCATCAGAAGGCTTACACATGATATATACACTGTAAATCATTTCCGTAAATTCCAGTAGAATACCTGGGAACCAGCTGCCAATCTATTTTCCGTTATTCTTACGGGCGTCAGCCTGTAGAACATGTTTTGAAATCTGCATATAGCAAAGTTATGTTACCCGACCGCACTCGAAAATACCTTTTATAGTGTTGAAGGGCTATGACCAAAAAGAATATCCACCTTATTCTACCCTAGTCTGCGTGATGATTCCGCCAATATTTACGGGCGCCCGTAAAAATAACGGGAAATGAACTTGCACGTGGTTACCAGGTATTCTACCGTTAAATCTACGGAAATTTTTACAGTGTGTATGCCATAAACTAGAAAGATATTTCAAAGCCAGCATCCATCAAATTGGAAGCAGTTCAAAGGGGCGCAGCCCCAGCCAGAAGAAAGCTTACCTCGGCTGGGAATGGAACGAAGAGCGAACGCAAAACTAGTGATGGTCTACAAAATCATCTATGGACCCTTTGTCATATCCCTGTCCGCATATTGCACCCATCAACTGAGCACCAGTTGCCAAACCATGCGATATATGGTTCTGTATCGTCAGACTGACGTCTGCCAGCATCAATTTTTCCCTTCTGCCATCAGACAGTGGGATCAGCTGCTGGAGTGCGTTGTGAGCGCCCCCAACGTTTGAAGTTTGGGTTGGCCAAACAGAAATACCTATGTACAGACTGTTGTTTTTATCTGTCTTTATTGTTCGAGCCCCAAGATCACATTGTACATAGGCACAACAGTGCGATAAAGCCTCAGGGAAGGTTTAGCACTTGAGTGAATAAATAAAAAAAATGTTTATATGAGCCGCAACACGAGAAAACCAACAATGTGTTTTTGCGCCCAGCGCAGACGTAGATCAGTCTTCGCTGTCCGCATGGAGGTAGCTTAGACCCTAAGCTACCCTTTGAGCACTTAACGAAGACTCTGATCAAACTGGGCGGAAGGCCAGGCTGATCTGAGTCTTCGCTGGGGGCACAACCACATTGTTGGTTTTCACGTGTCGAGGCTCATAGAAAATAAGAAAAATAAATTAATTTGTCCATATGCCATAAACAGAAATGCCTAAAACATAGATGGGTGGATGACTTGCGAGTTTATATCACTTTTATTAGTTGTTCAGTCATATTAGGACGATGGGTGGGTGATAATGAAAGGCTGTGTGCAATGGAGCCCATTTACGATTGAAAAGAATTGCCTACGCTCGAACGCGGGACCGTTAGATCAACAGGCCAGCGCTTAACCTACTGAGCTAACGGGACTTAAAGCCCCTAAGAAATGAAATGTGGCACCAATTTGTGTCAACAGTATGAATTTGAACTTGTAAAGCTGCGTACTAATGTGAGAATTTCCGTAGGCCGACACGCATACAAACTTCTCCGATTGCCCTAGGGAAAACGTCGAAATGTCGGGAACCACTGGAAAACCAGCGATGATTTTGCGCAGTTATTCATCTCGCGAAATTCTCGTCTCGCCAGTTGCTAATGAAGCGCGTGAATGACTGAAACAGAACAGAACAGTAGAACGAGAAGAAGTGGCCAAGTCACCCGGTACAGGATAAGAGAGAGAGAGAGAGAGAGAGAGAGAGAGAGTGCGCGCGCGCGCCTGTATTGAATTAAATCTGATGGAGGGGGAAATAATTGAGAAAGTAAAAAAAATAATCAGATGAAATAGTCTGATAAGGGTATACACTGGTTTCCTTTCAATTTCCTAATAGTAAAGACAGGCATTTTAAATTTCAGGCTGATCACTGTAACTGGTTATGGCATTTATTTATCTATTTATCAGTATTATTATTATTATGAAAATTATGAAGACGATCGACTTGCGTTATTTATATTGTTACACAAGCACGCCTTATTGTCATCGATCAGCGTACTGAATTGTCATTATCTAAAATGTTTGAGCCTTTCGGTGATTCAGATAAAACATGATGACAGGGTTATAAAAGATGATTTATGTCCAATGAAGAGCTTGAACTGTCAGATTTGACAAATGTAAACTATTACCACCCCGTCGTTGCGACAATTTAGTATAACAATGATGTTTAGAGCTATGCTATTTAAGTGAGCAAACGAGGCAATTTCTGTTTTGATTTCTGACCGTGACTTTAATCGGATTTCTTTAACAAAGTTGTTTGAAAAGGACCACTTCAAATCATTTAGATTCAAACAGAATATTATATGAGTGAATATAAGCGAAGTTCATTGCTGCTGCCGGAGCCGGAGATATGAAATTTTTACCGTTTAAAACACACGCAAGCAATTCAAAAGTGAGAATAACACGCAAGAAGCTTGAACTGGATATGTCTTTGGGCGATTTTATCCTGGTGAAGGTCATCGTGCTTTATTCAAGTATGATAGCAATATGGGATGCTGTTTTATTGACTTTCGCCTATTTCTGGATATCCTTAATTCGAGCAAAGTTATCCAAAAATAATTTAGGAGAATTCAATATTATTTTTGGATCACCATAAATCGAATTTTGGATATCCAAAAATGAACTATGAATATCCTAAAATGAATATCGGACATTCAAAAAATCGGAAATATGAAGTTGAAGGCGCTCTCAATATTGCAGGATTATTTATCTAAGACAGGACGGGTACAACAAGAAGGTGCGCTAAGCACTCATATACACGTGTTTAGTATCTGCAGTTGGGTAACAAGTCAGATATGTGCTGCGTTTGCAATGGCATTTTACATGCTCATGAATTTTTAATGGAAACAAGTTCAGATTAACAGAGTATAGTCACAATGGTACAGCACAGCCGACTATTTTCGAACCTTGCATCTCACGTTATCTCGTATCTGTGTTACATTCCAATTTCAACTGTCAAGCGGTGGGTTTTTCGAAGTCTAGGTTTTAACATTAAGAGTTTGACACATGCAAAATGTTTACGCAAATATCAAAAGAATATCTATAAAATGCGACATCAAAATCATAGATTTGAAGCATTGTTTTTCAATGTATGGATACACTCAACGTTTTTTCCGCTATTTTACAAAGGGGTTGTCTTTTGTAACTTTCTTCTTACTTCCCTGCACACAGAAATCATTCCAAAATGAGGTCAGTTCTTCAAGTTGAGAATTTGCTCCTAGAAGAGAGAAGAACTTTTTCTTTAAAGAGCTGACCCTCTTCTAAGAGCAGATTCTTTTCTATTATATTTGATCCCTTTCGAAAAGTGAGGTAAAATGAAAATTGCAGAGTTGCTTTCCTGAAAGTGTACTTGTTCACCTTAAAGATTAAGCTCTGCAAACGTTCAAAAGAGCTGTTTGCCCTGTGGAAAATGGACCGTAGCAGACTGCGCATTTCTGTAAACTGATCAGTCTTCACTTTTCGGTGGATAGTGCTTAAGAAAAGGGAACAGACGGTGCTGGTGATCTCACACATACCGCCATAACACCCGGAGCCCCGGTAGCTCATTAGATTTAGCGCTGGCCTGCTGATCAAGCGAACCAGGGTTCGAGACCCGCTGGAAGCGGATATATTTCCAACAGTAAACGCGGTTCCATTGCACACAGCCCATCATTACCACCTTCCCATTGTCCTAATATGCCTGGAATACTATTAAAAAAATGTTAAATCGCAAGTCATCCATCCATCCCTCAGAACTTGACTGGACTGTGACAAAAGCATGAATTCAAAGTTGCTTTGACTGCATAGTTTTGAGCCTTACCGTACACCACACACTGATCTACACTATTATAAAAAATGGAACCTTATTGATATTATTCGGAAAAACATTGTTGCTAACTCCTAACCTTATTCAATCTGAATTTTATCCGCGTGTAGACCTAATTTAATATGTACTACAATTACAATACCTTACAATGAAATCAGCAGATAAATTGACAACAGGATGGGAGGTTCTTAAATGCAAAAGATCTTCTGAATGGCTATTTGTGACATTTTAGCCCTAGTATTTAGTCGAGATTATGTATCACATGGACTGCTTCCTCTTCTTTTATTCGGTTTGGATCTCAGATTTCACAGTAGAGATAATTGGCGTATCAATATTACGGGATTAGATTTTCTGATAACTAGTACCTATCGGCCACTACTGCCATTGATCGTTTGTATAGATTTAAATTAGTTTAAAGTGCACATTTGATGAAAAGATTCTGAAATACATTATTCACGACATAGCACTTTTTATTTGTGGGGTATAGTTGATCAGTAAAAAGCTTCAAATTATGGATCAAGCATTTTTTCCAGCTTTTTTAACCAGAACGAACTGTAACGAACTGTACACCCCCCCCCCCCAACTACCTCAAGCAATGTGTTTACCATTAAAATGAATATGTTTACCATAGCAACCAAATGTCATCGTATTTTAAACTGACCGAAGATACAGGGAAAATTATTTCCTGTTAACAAAAAAAATCGGTGAAAACTGTATTTTGAATGTAAACAACCATTGCAACGGGTATTTTCGACATGAGAAAGCTGACAGCTGAGAACATATATTATTCAGCAAACGTTTGGTAATGGTCATAATTTGCTTCTTGGAAGATTAGGAAATTTTATATTCTAAGAGTATATGGTTAGTGTCAATAAAGCACTGGCGCTGCAAAATGTATTGCGCATTCAGTATGTGTAAATGTGTAAAATGTCAAGGGAGATAATAAGAGCTGATTGCGCAATAACATGGCCGATCAAGATTACTCCAGGAAGTTTGTATGTGCGAAAGGATGGATGGGTGACTTGCGATGTTTCGTCCTTTTCAATAGGATTTCAGTCATAGGGTGATAATGACAATGAAACCCCGTTTACGGTTGGAAAGATATTCTCCTCGAGCGGGACTCGAATCCGGAATAGCTAGATCAGTAGGCTAGAGCTTAACCTGAGCTACCGGCGCTCCTCTCGTAGGCCGGCATCGACCATACAATGATCTAATTGTGAAGATAAAAAGTCCTACGGGACACACAATGTTGAATCAATATTGAATCAACATTGATTCAATGTCATTATCTTTGATCAACGGTGATTCAATAGTGTGTGCCCAGTGGGTGTGAAACCTTATTGGGATTCGTAAAAACATAATTTAATGCCTGAAATTTCTATCTCCTTTACCTTAGAATTGTCCGTATCTATCCGATGAACTTACAGTAACCAGAAAAATCTATACAATGGGGAGTTTCTTAAACATACACGATTTTGGATAATGAGAATATTGGGTATTCTTGACACTTTTGGCCTTTATAATTATTTACACAAGCGATTACGTATCGCATGGCCTTTTTCAATTCATTTCTTTTGTAAACATAGATTTCAGAGCAAAGGGATAAGTCGTGAGTGGTCATGTTTGGGTCGAGAAAAAGTCCTCTACTAGCCCAATCAAATAATTGGTCGAACTTGGTTGGAGAATTTGGGCGATCGAGACGATCAAGTTGATCAGTGGGAACCTTCCTTTAATAATGAAGACGAACAGGAGAGAAAGGAAATACGGGGATAAAACGCCCATGATTCTCACATCTGCTGCACAGCCGGCCAACCAAAATTAATAGATTTTGTAGTACTCTCCCACTACGTTTGTAAAGACGATTTTCTCGTTCCGTCTATGACAATGTATACGCCTACTTTTATATGATGACACACTGGCCGCTGGTGTATCAGTCGTTTATATATGTATTCCATTGCTATTAGACTTTTACAATTTACCTAGACTGCTCAGCACATGAATCGCGATCTCAAATTTCCATAAGACAATGAGAAGTCTTTCGTTTTTTTATCCAAAATTGCCCTCAAAATTAATACGTGTCCGATGATTCACAAACTTTTATCCGATGATTCACTCCACATACCCGACGACTCGCACTGTATACGGTCACGTGGCATTATATCCTTTTTCCATGCTGAATGAATTTTGATTTTTGGGGGTATTATCAAGTATATAACGCTTCGGGTACATATATCAAAATGAGCTCTCTAACCATTTGCGTTTGTTAGAAAATCAAAATCAAACTGTACAAAATGAGATTTTCCTACCTTTTTACACATAGCCTGAGAAACGGGGCGCCAAATTGCGGCTATCATTAAATTTTTTTTCATAGCATGCTGTCATCCCATATGACAAAATTGATTTCTATAGCTCCTGCAATAAGTAGATCTTTACTTTTTAACATCGCTTGGCCATGCCGAGAACACAAAATTGAGAAGATCAAAAGTACATACCGTTTTAACAAAGAAAATCCCGACTTCACACTTACACTTCGTCCGAATTTACACACTATACCAATTCACCCCCGAATTTTCACCAGGTACCATTGTCACCGTTTTCATAGGGTGAAATTGCGTTTTTCCTCCTAGGAACGCGATTTGTGTGTGTGTGTGTGTGTGTGTGTGTGTGTGTGTGTGTGTGTGCGAAAGAGAGAGAGAGGGGGTGATGCGGGGGATTGCATGCATAAACCGCATTAACATGATAAGAAATGTTGGTTTTTCCAACTGACATTATTCATTTGGCTCTTATGCTTTTGTGAGTAAGGAAATGTGCTTAACATCGCAACTTTGTAACAACAAATATGAAATGGTTTAAATATTTCATATTTCACGTATAGAGCTAGTACTTTCGGGGAAGATGGTTTTATTATAGTAATAGTGTATGTAGCACCTTGCTTGAAACATAAAACTATGGATATATTGACTTCTTACCATGTATTTTCTTAAACGGTTTTGCGAAATCAAGGTAAATATACAAAGTATTGAAATGCTATAGAACATGGCGGCCTGATGGGATCTGAGCGACACGATCACTCGCAGACTGCTAGTGTCCTGTTCAAGTTGATTTCTTTTGTTTGGTACAATCTCGATTACCAAAGATCAGATAGTCGCTTGTGCCTGTCCCAGATGCATCCATCTACTGTGTTATAAGCAAATTCATATTCCTGCTGATGACTATTGGTACTCATTTTTCCGCTCACCATTGTGGACCGGGCAGCCAGAAAACACCGCTCTCCTTCCAGACTGGAACACATTCGAGCCGGTGTAACGAAGTAAAGTGACCCCCATAGAATACCGACCCCCCGGTCATTATTCTTCAGAAAAAGTGGCCCCTTTTCTATAAAATATTGACTCCCTTTAGAAAATAATGACCCCCTGATATTGTCTATAAAATAGTGACCCCCGGTCATTTTTCTTTAAAGAAAAGTGACCCCCAACCCCACATCGGTCACAATATTATTACTCCCCAAGAAGCAATGGTGTCTTGATATATGCTTATGGCATACAGGATGTTGTGTCCGGTCTGTTACAACTCTCTTGTTTGATGATTGATTTTTTAAAAAAAAAAACTTGGCATAAATGTCAAGACGATGTGTTTCGCGCAAGTCCTAGGTACCTAGCTAGAAGGTCAAGATCACAGAGATCATTCAAAGATAATGGTGTCCTGCTATCTGACTCTGGCAAACAGAATCTCGTGTCTGACCTGTAACTTTGTCATTTGTGGATAGACTTTCAAATAATTGGAAACAAATGTTAGCCACATAAAGACATTGTATCGCGTGCAAGATATAGGTCCCGACCTAAAAAATTAAAGTAAATGTCGCAAATTAAGATAAATGACAATGTGTGTAGTTTAACTTATGATGTTAATGTAATATAAGATTTTAGCATTAACAGGTAGACTCATGCACTTAAAAGAGGTTTCGCTGTTGATTTTGAAAAATTATCAGGTCTGCACATTTACTTTCACTGCCTTTCTCAAGAGGGATACCTGACATTTTCAGTCTTCCAAATATATTTTTCGATTTTTCTCATTTACTGAATTTATTTTGTTAAATATGCTGACAATGAAGAAAATACTACAGATGCTCCCAGTATTTTTTTTCTAAAGAATAATGACCAGGGGTCGTTATTCTATGAGTTCCCCATAGAATAATGACCCTTTGGTCATTATTCTTTAAAGAATAGTGA
This sequence comes from Ctena decussata, assembly GCA_963989385.1. Lineage (NCBI taxonomy): Eukaryota > Metazoa > Mollusca > Bivalvia > Lucinida > Lucinidae > Ctena > Ctena decussata. The sequence goes on from OZ022502.1 coordinate 25,193,593, forward strand.
CCTACGGTCTTAATATTATGACTCCGCGGTCATAATATGATAATATTATACCCCCCCCCACCATCACCACCACCACCACCACACACACACACACATCCTTCCCTACATCATAAATAAGTATTAGCAATAATAAAACTTTCAGTAATTAATAATCAGTTAGTGGTCGATTAAGTAGAGATTAATTTTTATAGCTATCATCGAGGGGCTTAACGGGAGTCAGTCTCTTTTAGTAATAGAGTCACTTTTTCTATAGAATAATGACCGGGAATCGTCATTCTATGGGTTACCATACAGGTCATTAACGGTAGCATCAGGTGCTCAAGTAGTACCAACATTGTTCCAATGATGACCTTGGAATTACCTTGTCTTTTTTTACAGTAAGGTCGAATTTGCTTTTTTGTGCTTTTATGTGAGAAAATGCTGGGACATAAGAGTTCACGGAAATTAACCTTTAAAAATCTTCTGCACTGGAACCAAAAGATTGATGACCTTGAAACCTTGTATAGAGCATTGGGCACTGACGTTCTATCAGATTTATTCGAATGATGATATTGGTTTGACAATGACCTTTTTTAGCACAAGGTCAAATTTTCTTTATATTAGAAAATGTCATAACATATTTTTGAAGACTTTGGTATGGCCATCAACGTAATGAGTATTTCAAGAATATAAGTATCAGAGGTCAAGGCCATTCTATGATCGTATTTCAACAGCTTCAGGCAGGTCTGTTAAACGAAACGACTGAGCCGGTTGAAGCAAAATGTCACATGGAACCTCCATGAGTCAGAGAAACAACAGTTTGCTTGAACGGTTTTTGTCACATGACCGAGATGTCCGTTATGCCCTTGTGTTATAAACCTTGAAAATTCTTCTTCTCTCAAATATCTAATGCTATTGAAAATGTGATATCCAGCATATTGGGATTCATATAGTATCAACTTTGTTCAAGCGATGACACTAGTTTGATCTATGACTTTTTTACTCTGGTGAGCGATCCAGGACCTCATGGCCCTCTTGTTTATCATTTCATAGAAATTGCTGTAAATTTTATGAAAACATTAAAGAAAATGATCAGACGCGTATTTTTGCTGCGTCTGATATTGGTCTGCATGTTTGCCTCTGTCCCTTTTTAAGGACGCCAGGCCTAAATGGGTTACTGAAATCGTATGAGCCATAGGTGCGTATACAGTATACTCGGAATGACTTTATTTTTCTTTATTTATTTATTTATTTTGTTTATTATTTTTGTTCGGGTAGAGGGGTATTAAAATTATGACCGGTGGGTAGGGGGACGGGGGTCATATTTTTTACAGAATAATGGCCGGGGTCGTTATTCTATGGGGGGTCACAATTCTTCGCGAGGGGTCGATTTATTTCGTGTGTGGGGGCCATAATATTATAACTGGGGAGTCATAATATTATGACCGGGGAGTCACTATTCTTTAAAGAACAATGACCGAGGGATCGTTATTCTATGGGGGTCACTTTACTTCGTTACACCGGCAGTGAGCACTGTCCAACATTCAATGCCGTAAAGAAACATTTATTATGAGCACTGTCCAACATTCAATGTCGTAAAGAAACATTTATCATGAGCACTGTCCAACATTCAATGTCGTAAAGAAACATTTATTATCATTTTTTACCCAGATACTTTGTCTTCATCTTCTCATTTTCTCTACTTCATCCTTTATTCCACTCTCACCTGTTCGTAGGCAAATTATCTTATTCTTTAACTTTCGCTGCACTGTCGCCCGTCCCCAGAAGCGCAGCATTACAAGGCATCTCTGCCAACGAAGTTGTGCTGCAATATCAGTTAGTATAAAAGAAAGAAAACTATTTAAACCTGATGCGTTTCATTGCGTTAACATTTGCCGGGTCCCTCGAAACTTTGAACACTCGATTGAACGACTTACACCTCATGTTCAAACAACTTCGACGAACCCGCAATGATTTAAAAAACATGTATGACCCCTAAATTTTATTTAACGTTGCATAATATAGAAGAAACTAGTAGTCTGAATTATTTTAGCTATGTTATTTCCATTGAAATAGGAATGCATGGTGTTCTTTGAAAATAAATACAAAAATAACTTAAAATCAACAACAAAGAAACCTCAAAAGGTAAAGAGTAGTATAAACATTTGTTACCTTATATATCTAGTTAAGACGATGCTAAAATCAATTCTCTGCCGAGGAAAATCATCGTAAGACCTGGAAAAGAATTATATTCCAATTAATTGTAATTAGCCATTTTTTAAGAATGATAGGGTTATGTAGAACACTAAAATGAATGAGGAATCTGATACATACAAAATTGACGTTTTTCATATTTTTAACACAATTTTCTGCATCCAATGGCACATAACTCATTTTTCAGAGCAGTTACAGAAAAATGCTCATAATTCTGCAATTTCCAGTCATTGACAAATACTTGCACCAAAGGAAGGGCAATTCTATTGCTTGATGGAGAAACGTTGTTTTCCGCAAAATTGGTAGATGACAAATTCACAATTATCTATGATTGCAAATAAAGGGATATGTTTTAGCACAGGTATCTAGTGGGCCAAGAAACCTTATAGCATCTTCAAGTACGTTTACTGTTGATTTAATATATGCCACAACTTTAAGTCTATCTAATATTGGAACATTGTAAATGACCAATTAGTTTCATTAGGGTCGAATGATATGGAATTACCCCACCCACCTTTAGGAGATAATGTACACAAAATCAAAGCTCCGTTTGGCTTGAACTTTTTGTGGATGAACGGCCCCTACATAGGGCTAATTGTTAACAGAATATTATTCAATTATAGTGGTACCAGGAAAACCCCCTTATGGCAACTGGTCCTTTGGTAAATGCACGTTTCTATTCAAAATGTTTATAACAAAAAAACTGATTAGAAACAGTTACAAAATCATCTTACAGTCCGCTTCCTCAAGACATAAATTACAGTTTTAAAGGTACTAACTACGGACATGCTTTGGTAGTCGCAATGATAATGTCATGAAATGAATTTAAACGAAATGGAATTTCATTTGCAAGCGTAATAGACAAAGCTGTGCCATTTGCTGTTGTTTTGTCCCCCTTCAATCATTTTCTTTTTATCACAAAAAATTTGTCTCATTTCTTTCACCGTTACGTTGCCCAGTAACAACAAATTCAATTACAGCAACCAAAACGTATATGAGCCACGACACGACAAAACCAACAAAGTGGTTGTGCGCCTAGCGCAGACTCATATCAGCCTGGGCATTTGCCTAGTCTGATCAGACACTTCGCTAAGCGCTTATAGGGTAGCTAATGGTCTAAGCTGTCTCCATGCGGACAGCAAAGACTCTGATCAGACTGTGCGGATGCCAAGACTGATCTGTGTATTCGCTGGGCGTACAACCACTTTGTTGGTTTTCTCGGGTCGCGGCTCAATTATGTGCTACATATCATTTTAATTCTGATGCATAATATGAAGCACGAGTATGAAACGCTATATTTACACTTGCCACTGACTTCCTTTATGTAACCTTTTAAACCAACTAGTCTGACTTATTAGCCAGAGGTCCTGGGCTCAATACTCGGCCCGGCCACTTGCTTTCATTTCTCCTTCCGCTGATTCAAGAATGGCTGTTGTCAGTAACTGGTATAAGTGCACTTTGTACTGTTTACCCGCTTAGGAGGCCTAAGCCTGCCCAGGAATAGTGTGGTTAGGTTAACTGACCGTCCCGACATGACCATAGCTGTTTACTGTGGACGTTAAACAATAAAACAACAAAGCTTCATACACCGATGAACGACCATTGATCATGTGGCTTTGTCATCAAGCGACATCAAAGGTAAACGAACGTCTTGATAGGGGGTTCAGATGACGTAACGTCATCGCGTAATTTACTAGTTGCGCGCTAAAAATATCCCCTTTTTACCACGTTGTATTGCTGTAGTTTAAAATTTTTATGAAGAATAATGAAAACAGCCTTCTTTTTTAATTATAGGGCATTTTCAGTGCCAAAAATTCTGTTTTACATTTAAAATAACGTTTGATAACCACTGACCACCGTCGAGTTTCCTTTAACGTCATTATGACGTGGCCGCATTTTCCCGGTTGTTTACAACATAGTGGGGTGCCTTGAAACGGTTTCCGCGGCAACGTGTTAGCGTGATAAGTCAGACTGACCAATCAAATGAATTCTGAGATAGTGACCTTTACGAGGTTGATTGCCTCGGTAAAATCCGATCGTTAACAAGAAAACTAGAGCAATTTGACTGAAATAAGCCGAATTTTAACAGGTAAATAACTGTTTTGCAAAACCGAGGCACTCAGATTTGAATTCTCTGACCTATAATCCACAAAAACCAATTCAACTCTATGCCATGACCTATTTTATATGCCGCGGAAATCATTGTTTGGAGAGACGGTATCGGCAATATTAATGACGTTTCTCCACCCGCCGTTACGCTAAATTTGACGTCAGGATTTTTCATCACTTAATCGAGGGCTTCCCCGAAACTATGATTATGCGTTCGATATTTATTGTGTTAAGCAAATTTAATCGAGTCAGGTTTGAACTAAATTATTGTGTTTTGCTGTCTTCCATACATTTTTAAATTCAAAGCAAAGGAAAGCGAAAGTGAAAGTATCTGTAAAATTTATTATTTACCGTAAATCAACTTTGGTCGGCGTTAATCACTATTATTTGGCATTTTCCCCGCATGAAAATTATGTAAACACATAAATATAAACATATATTCAATTGTCATAAAATTCATATTCTCATATCATTTTCTGTCACAATTCAAAAGATTTTATTCCAAGTATATCAAAAGTATCGCAGTCGACAATTAAAGATCAGCATACATTTAAGGAGTACTCGTAGCTCAGAGGATTTAGCACTGAGCTAGCGGTTTGATTCTCGCTGTAGGCAAAACTCTTTTCAACCGTAAATAGGGTTCCATTGCACACATCCATTCATTTTTTTCTTGTCGTCCTCATATGTCTGAATGCTCTTGAAAAAGTCGTAAAATGCGTCATTTAATCTATTTCGCCTCCCCCCTCCCATATCATAAAACCCACAGAAATATCAAAGAATGCCTACATAATAGTGCCTTTGTATTGGTCAAACAGTACAAAGCCAAGATGAATATCAACTTGGAGTTTATTTTCTTTTGTCAGTCCTAAATGAAGTTGTTATTTAAATTTGTATATTTATTTTTTTGGTACCATCAACTTCCGTTATCGCACTAGTCTGCTGCGGCCGCTACTAAAGTTGGACTATGCACCTTAAAGTCTCCATAGTACTTTCTACTCACAGTGAAAGAACGTCTAAATCAACCTTCACGTATTGTAATAAATGAGAATGTGGGTTTATGAGCATATATACTGAATCACATAACTGTTGCAAAGAGTAAGGGAAACAATGTGTTTGGATAACCAAATTTAGTGCTACAGATGCGGCTTTCCATATTCAACTTTTTTAATGTCTCTAATCCTCAAGAAGGCTGAAATAAAAAACAATGATGGGAAAATAGCTCTTCCTTTCCTGGTTCCCCGTCGAACAATGCAATATTATGAAAAAAGCGCGCCAGGTTTGTACGCTGTATTTTTACCGTTTATTGGAAGAAGATCATTTTAGTTGCCAATTTATAGTACCCGGACGGTTTTAAGTGAAACTTAACGATGTTTTATTTGTTTAAACTATATCAGGGTCATTTACAATAATAAATCTTTAGGAAGAAGCTTGCAGCGATAACTCAAAATAAAAGATTATACAAATAAAGGGTCTTTAAGTTACTGATCAGCTGACAAACATTGTCAACTGGTCAGCCAAAAATAAATCATGAAAGGAACGTTTAATGGTCTGTGAAAATATTTCAAGGATTTGTATCAGGTCTTCTTTACTAAGAATAAATTTTGAAAGATCTTCTGGAAACAAGGCAGACATTAAAGAAACGGGTACACTGCTAAAATAAACGGTAGATTTTACGGTAAAATAACTGGCAACCAGCTGTCAGTCCTTTTACCGTTATTTTACGGGCGCCCGTAAAAATTGCAGGAATCATCAAGCAGAGTGGGACAGAAAAGAGCAGATGTCGTTTTGGTTAGATAGCCCCTCAACAATACAAAATTATTTTAGGGTGCGCCAAGTTAACATAAAACTTCCGTTTCGTGATTTCCAATAATATCTTACAGGCAAAAACCCGTAAAAATAACGGGAAAAGGACTGGCAGCCGGTTTCCAGTTATTCTACCGTAAAATCTACAGTATTTCTTTACAGTGTACAAGAGACTTGGTTTCATTGAGTCAGTTCAAGTGCAGTAATTTACTGTTGCAACACTGCCATGCCCCCCCCCCCCCCTCCAGCACCCCGGCTTCAGCGGAACTATTTTCGAACTGACTCAGAATGAGTCCAATGATCCCATTATGTGATATGCACTATGGTGAAGTATGGGGACACTTTTTATATGGCTGCCACACTGCACTTAACATTAGTTGCACTGAACCGACTTCAATTTAACTGTTTTCTAACTGTCAAATGACCACCCTAAAGGAATGGAAAAAAATATAATCTGCATTATTATAGTAAACCCGGGGATACAATTCTAAGTACGGTGGTTGTGGGAAGGTGGAGGAGGGGGTGCAGTCATAGTTGCGATCGGGCGATGGTGCCTGGTAAATTTCAGTGCCGAGGCGTCCAACTAATGTATATGGATAATAGAAGTGTAAGGGTCTACTGTGTTTGCAGTAGTTGTGGGTGGGGTAATTTGGATATTTCTTCTCTCGCCTGTCATATCTCTTCTTTCTCTCCCTCTCTGGGAGACAGCTCGACACAAATTGAAATACTGTTTCAAAGAGTTGTTAAACCCCATACTACCAACCAATTAACCAAGTACGGGGAGACTGATGCTAAATGTTATTTGCTATTTATTACGGTCCCAAATGATAAAAGAACATAGGTCTTTACTCATGTATGACAACACATAGACATGCTTGGATGAGCTAATTTTTTTACAAGAATATGTTATATTTACTAACCAGATGTGCATATTTTGCAATATAAGCATATCTTACAGATGTGTTTAATTTCATGAATGAGATAGTGACATGTATCTGTTGTGAGAAGTGGTTAAGCGAGACGTGCATTTCGGGGTTTACCTTCTTCTTTTCATAGAAATGCAGATTTTACAGAAAGTTTGACCAACAAAAAAGCAAACCAAGTTACCTTGGAAACAAGAGAACCACATAAAAATGCAAGCAAATGCTCTAGCTTTAACTAGGTATTGAGGCATACACTAGATCATTTGTGAATTTGCTTTATCCTCTTTTCTCGTAATATCATTTCTTTCAGTTTGGCCGGCAAACACTGTTTTCGTGGCCATTTTGGGCAAGTGAATTGCATCCTGGTTACCATGGAAACAGCTGAACCACTGAATAATGCTTGCAAATTGTAAAACTTGTATAAATGAATTGTGTTAAACTACCTTTAGGATTTGTGACTGTTTCTATTTTTTTTTATTTTGCATTTGATGTCTTTTTATCATGGAAACTCTGTGTTAGCGGCCATTTTGAACAAGAAAATGGCCGCCACATTACCATGGAAACAAACTCACAAATAAAAGATGCTAGCAAATGGTGCAGCTTTTATAATTGCTTCATACATTGTATCATTTATGAGTTTTCTTTATCATATTCTGTCGTTTTGTCATTATTCTCTTCATATAAAACTGACTTTGCTGCCATTTTGAACCAGAAAATGGCAGCCTGGTTACCATGGAAACGAGTGAACCACTCAAAAATATTTGCTGAAGGTGCCGCCCATATTACTGCATCATACAGTGTATATGAATAAGACTATAAGTAGAAGACTTAAATCCTTGCCCCAATTTATGCTTAATGAATGATAAATTCGGTGCTATCAGCACGTATACTGAATACATTGGAGCATGATTACAAAATTTGTCACAATGGCTTGTCGAAAACATGTCATAACTTTTGAACCAAGCACCATATCCTAATAATGTACATATCATTTTAGAGGAAATTGAATATGTTTTCTCATAAAATAGTTAAAAATATGTATATTTGCATTTTTAAAAAGCACCTGAACCCCCTAGTCTTGATTGGTCCACGTAACGCTCGATTGACGCCATGTCGTTACTAACTTTTCTTCGACCCATATTTTGCGTATTCTTCACTAAATTATCACGAAAACGGCACAGAAAGGGTTCAGATACAGTACAGAAAGGGTCACAGAAACGACACAGAAAGGGTATGAAAAGAAGCGTAAATATAAGAATTAAAATTCGATTTTCAGCATTCACCGTGTGACGAAGCCAGTGGTCGTACCTAAAATTTTACAAGAAGCGCTTCATGGAATTCTAGCTCCACCAACAGGCTTCATCACATGATGAACGCTGAAAAATCAAAGTTAATTTTTAATATGTTTTCAAATGCCGAATGCGTCTCTGGCCTCTGGTTTCGAAAAGATCTGGTATCTTCCGAATTTAATGCACAACAATTTAAAGGCCATATTGATCTATCAGCACGAAATATTTCATCATAAGGTATCGCTGCAAGCTTCTTATAATTTTAAACAATTAAAGCATCCTTGAATTTCTTATGTAAAACACTATGCCCCGTACTATATGCCTGACCCTAACAAGGTCAATGAAAAGAAACAACAAGAAAATTGTGTCTGTAAGACACAGGCAATGCTCCTGTGCTGCTTATCAAGCCTCCCGGGGCCCCCTCCCCCCACCCCCAACCTCTCCACCATAATCACAAACCCACTGTGAAAAAGGTTGTTTTCAGAAACATGCATCCCTATATTGAAATTAACACTGAAAAATTTTATGTTCAAAAGCCCATAAGTCTGTGAAAAAAGAGATCTTCAAACATCTTTATCACCAGCTTCAATATGTCTACAACATGTGTGCAAAGTTTCAAACTTATCTATTAGAAACTGTTGACGGAGTTGATTACACAAACTATCTACCCTCTATCAATAAACAACAATGACATTTTCTGAAATGGTCTATTCGAAAGTCCATCATTTTGTCCAAAAGAAAACCAAATTATGATTTGGCCATCCAAGGTCTACATGCACATCTTCAATATGTCTGCAACATGTGAGCAAAGTTTCAAAATGATCACACAAACTTGCTGTTCTATATCATACCCAACACTGAAAATATCTATGTCCGAATGTCCGTTTTTTGGTTGTTGTTTTTTTCTTGTCAATTGGCCATCAAAACTCTTCATGCACATCTTCGATATGCCTGAAATATGTGTGCTAGGTTTCAGATTGATCCGACAGAAGCTGTGGGAGGAGTTGAGTAAACAAACTTGCTACTTAAATGTGTGACGGACAACCAGGTAGAAGGAAATGGGTAAAACATAGTGCCACCATGACTATTTTCACGGGGGCATAAAATACCGCCCTGCTAATTGTCTACCGTCTACCCATCTATGAAATATCAAGGCGAAAGCAGTTACGATTCTTGATTAATAGATCAGTCCTAAAAGATTATGTTCAGACTAGATAAGGGATATAACTCTGTCATTAATGAATACAACATAAAGTAGCCATCACTAGACTGATTGACATATCAAATACTATCAGTACACCAAAAATGAAATGTCTAGGTCAAACAGTTCAAAAGTTGGAAACATACCGAAGTATTCAGTCAAATACTTTTTTCAGAAATCTTACTAACAAACTTACATTTAATTTTTCGAAAAGAGACATAACTTTGTCAATAATGAATTCAACATAATGTAATGATCATCAAAATGATCAAACATCTATACTATTAGTATACCAAAAATCAGGGGCCAGTTTCACAAACGATCTAAGCAAGAACTTTTGACTTAAATTATAACTTAAGTGAAAAGTGTATACTTATGTGGTTTCACAAAAAATCTTAGTTGAAACTCTTTGCTTAGATTTTGCTATAAACTTAAGTCAACCAGCGAGGTGACTTAAGTTCTAACTTAAAATGTGTAAGGTAGATATGCTGATGATAGGCTGTCATAATTCAGGATATACCACAAAATGCGTTTATAAAATGAAGACTGTTTTGTTCATTCATTATGCGCCTCGAATTATAACTTGTATTTTATGATGTATTTAAACTTATAAGCGGTTCGGAACATAAGCAATTTTGCTACTGCACGTCCAATATGTGGTTTCTGTTCCGATTCCTCTTTGTTCATTTAGTAGACACAATACTTGATGGGGTTTGAGTCTTCTACTGTTCGTGCTCCGGAAACCCTATGTTCTGTGATTGTGGCCATTTCTGGGTAACTTCGCAGCTCTGCCACAGCTGAACCAAAGCTACTTAAACTGTTTACAGGAGTCATATAGACGAGTACTTCTTAAGGTGGTGAAGACAGGGCTCGGACAGGACCCATTCCCTGCGGCACTGAGTGCTTACCAGGTAAAACGGTATGTACATGGCAGCCTAGGCCTGTACATTCAGGACGTTTTCTCACGACACGGCCGATAAGTTTATGAAAGCCTTATACGAACGCATTCGTATACACACACTGATGAGTGTCTCTTTTTATAAAATAATCAATTAAAATACATTATCATCATCATTATCTCTCTCTCTCTCTCTCTCTCTCTCTCTCTCTCTCTCTCTTTCTTGAAGGGATGTGGTGTGGGGATGTTGGTAGCGTAAAAGCGTCAGCCGGAATAAAAATGACTTTATCATGTGATCGTACTCCATCATATAGTCCCCTTTTCTATATTCATTACACCTGGAGACAATCGGGAAACACTTGACTCTCAAGTTACATAGTTAAATAAAAGCAGACCCAAACATTAGAGAGAAAAAATGGAGAGATGAAAGAAAGTGTGTGTCCGTATGTTTTATTTTTGCTCATGGGAAAAACAGCTATCGAAATATCATCTCCGTCTTTCTGCGCCTGTCAGTCAAACAATGCGTGTGTGTGTCGGTGTGCGCATGCGCTCGTGTGTGTAAGTGTGTGTGCGCGTGTGTGTAATGTTTGTATTCCGACAAGCGTGCATTTGCGTGTATGTGCATGTTTAGTGCACGCCCGCGCGCAATGTACATATGTACTAATTTTCATGTATATGTTAGTGTGCGTTTGAAACTGCATAAATACTAGCTATGACGAAAGGGAGAATTTCCACCGAAAAGTTCATGTTTTATATTCATATTTCGAGTCAAAAGTAAGGCTAGTTGAAATTTGTGTGTGTCTGTTCTGTATGCTTGTCCCTCTTTCTATCGATACAAAGAAATCATAAACTAAACCTGCACGCAGGTTCCATGTAGAGTAACGCTTAACCGTAGCAGGTCCTTGCTCTAGCTTGGGACGTCCAAATGTCGAAAGTTTCGTGGTATCTTTGTCATACTTATGTGCGAGTTTGTGGATGGTCTGCATGATCATTCGTGCGTAAATGTATTTGTACGTGCGTGCCTACATAAAGGTGCATATTTTAGATCGAGGAAAACAGCTATGATGAGAGTGGGAAATGCCAAAGTTCCACAAAATTCTTCTGTAGACAGGTTTCAGTGGAATACACGAGTAAGGTGAAGTGAGGAAGTGCCTATCCGATGTAGGTATATTCACTAAACAGTCGACTTTTATTTAGGAAGCAAGAGCAGTGCTCCAGATAAGGGGTAACAGGGATGATTCTGAGATAAATTTCATTATTTATAGGAAAACATATGCTGTGACCCTTATTAGAACCGTCTCAGTAACACGGTTCTAATGAGGGGTCAAAACGTATGGGTTTTTTTATGGATAAATATTAAAAATTATCCCTAAATTATCCGTGCTTCCCCTTCTTATCTGATGAACTGAAAGAGGGACCTTACTTTTTGGCAATGATCATTGTACACACTGCTGATAACGGCTAAAGATCTCAGCAGTTCTACACATTTCTTTTCTATTGATCAAGTTTTCGACCAGACAACTATATCACTTCCGCACTTATGTGTTTGCCGCAATTGAACGAGTCATAAACGGTTGAAGATTTAGATGGTTGGTCGTCTTTGGTTTAACGGCTCTTAGAGACAGTATTTAAGTCTATATCGAACCGTCTCTTAGAGAGAGGGAGAAGGAAAACAGATTGGAGAGAGAAAAAAATGTCCAAACAATGCCCGCCCGCACCTACTGCAAACACAGTTGGTCCTTGCCACACTATTATCCATATCAGCAGGACGCCCCAGCACTAAAAGTTACCCAGCATCATCTTCCGACCACGGCCATACCAAAAAGGTTGGAGAAGCTTGAAACATAGTTTTCGATAACGACAAGCGTGTCAGGAAACTTTTATACTCCCTTTAACTTTAGAATACATGAAAATAGGGAACACATTCAAAGCAGTACCATATTAAATTAAAGTACCGTAAATAAATTTAAAAAAAAATAATAAAATAAAACAAACTGACAAAAAATAAAAGGGAAAAGAGGGGATTCGAACCCGTCACTGTCTGTGCTAGAGCGCAAAACGCTATCCACCACACAACCGCCTCAGATACGTTATCATGTTGTTTGGTACATAAAAGTATATTACAGACTTTTAGCACAGCTAAAAATAGACTCCTAAAAATAGACAAGACTTAAGTCAAAACAGATTAAGTTTTTGCTTAGATGAATTTGTGAAACAGCTTTAGTACGAACTTAAGTCATTCTTACTTTTTTACTTAAGATATAACTTAAGTTGTAACTTAAACACAAATCTAAGATATGTTCATGAAACTGTCCCCAGGTCTCTGTATAGGTTAAGGTGGTGATTTTCACTGATTTGGGGCAAAGACAAAAATCTGCATTAAATGCTGAAAATACAACAGATCTTCCCAAAACTTAGCAGATGCCTTCTTTATGTTGTTTCTCACAATTCAGAATCCCAAAATGCTGGACATGTTGATGTTAAAAAGGATTTATATAAGAAAAGATCAAAGGGTAATTTTGTGCGAATAAATCTAAAAAATGACCATCATTATTGAAAATGTAACCAGGTCTGAACATAGATTAATGTATTATGAAGAGCGTCCTAGCAATTATTTTTTCCATTTTCTTTGCACGTTATCAGGCTGCGCAGATAAAAAAGATGTGGCCTGTGTCCAAATATTTGTCTCAAAAATACATAGCAGAGTCTGTTTTCAGGGCTGAATGATTTCAATAATATACCTGTCTTGGTCATTGTAATGTAATATTTATACTGTGAGTATGATATAGGTATACCTGACCTACCTGTATTAATGAATGCAAGCACTATACATGCACTTATATACATGGTCAGACATTTGAGGAAAAGGCTTCTGTTTTTATCAGCGCAGCCTGATAACGTGCAAAGAAAGTGGAATGAATAATTGCCAGGACGCTCTTCATAATACATTAATTTATGTTCAGACCTAGTTACATTTTCAATAATGATTGTCATTTTTTACATTTATTCGCACAAAATTACCCTTTGATCTTTTCTTATATAAATCCTTATTAACATCAACATGTCCTGCATTTTTGTATTCTAAACTGTAAGAAACAACATAAAGAAGGCATCTGCTAAGTTTTGGGAAGATCTGTTGTATTTTCAGCATTTTATTGACATTTTTGTATATACCACAAATCACCACCTTAAACGATTCAAAATTTGGAAATGGCACAAAGTTAACTAAGAGGCAAAATTCAGTCTGTTTTTACGAAATTAGCCCCAAAGTTATACAGTTTATCTGCCAGTGCTCCAAATATGAACAACCTATCTAAAATAGTTTTTATTCCAAACTTTTGCAAACATACTTACATCTATTTTTTCGGAAAAAAAATGCTATAACTCTTAAACTACATGAAACCGAATACGTGTCTGCTAATGTTTATTAATTATCAAGGCTCCACCAGTTACAGTTCTTGAGTAATAAATCATACCTACAATGTTTTGTACAAATAAGAAAAACGGGACACAACTCTGTCAATATTAACTTCAACATAACGTTTCTATCAACAATATGACCGATGCATCAGCTACTATAACTACACCAACAATCATGTCTCTAGGTTAAACGGTTCAGAAATCGGAAAATCCAAAGTTAACTTAGGGGCATAATTCAGTCAGTTTTTATGAAATTAGCCTATGTGTTAATCAGATAGGCTACACCTTAGGCCCTACCAGTATGCCAAAAATGAACAATTTCTCTTAAATGCTTTTTTTCTAAATTTTGCTAACAATTTACATTCAATTTTTTGAAAACGGGGCATAACTCTGAAAGTACATGGTCGACGAAAAAGAGAAGAATACGATACGGGTCCACTAATTTTTAATAATCTGTCCATCTATGAAATATCAAGACCCCATCATTAACAAACCCTAAGAAACAAAGCAGGCTTAAAGTGTTACATGTACGGACGGACGTAACGGACGGACGGACGGACGGACGAGCCAAAAGCAATATGCCCCCTCAACTTCTTCGAAATTTGGGGCATTACAAATTCAAAATACAAGGTACAGGAGATTGAAATAGAAGGTTCAGATGTTTAATAGATAGTAAAAGTACAATGTAAAGTAATGAATTCCAATTTTTGTCTCGCCTTCTCGTAATTTCATTGCTCAAGCTCAACGGGGAACAGAAACAATCTCGTTTTTTTATGGAGAGACTCGTCATGTTTTTTGGAAAAAAAAATCTTCCCCCTTTTTTTTTGCCAGCTATATGACGCAAAAAGCACATCAAACGACATATTGTCGCCAACTGTGAAGGCTGTACCGCTTTTATAATGTTTTGTGTTTAGACGATTTTTACGACTGGGTGGACTATGGAGATTTTAACCTCACCTACAGGAATATAGATGACGGCCTGTTTCTGAATAATAAAAGAGTTTTGAGTTGCATCCCTTCGATGTGAAAACTAAAAGGCCGGTTCATCTACCTTAGACAAAGATTGACACGCCTGTGTTCTTTGTTTCTAGGTTGAAGATGTCTATTATCTGATGTTCACGACAGCTCTTTCACACGGATAGTGCCAGTTAATGTGTATTAGGAAGGGGATATTCTTTGTCTGCCAAGACTTGCCCATCATTTATTTTCCATCTATTTTCTAATCTTTTGATTTATCGGCACTGAATAAGCTAAAAACACAATGCGCATCTGTCGCACTATATTTTATATTAAAACCACTGGGTCGATGACACTGTCAATGTACAATTTGTCCTCGAGTCATAAACAAAAAGGATCTTGACATTCGAGAACAGAATCTTAGTGGTGTTTTGCTTGAACACTTTTCGGTTAATTTGTTGTTGCTGTTTTTTGTTGTTGCTGTTTTTTTTTTTTTGTTTTTTTTTTGTTTGTTTTGTTTTTTTTGTTTGGGGGGAGGGGTTGCAAATTTGCTGCATCAGACCGGCCATGGAAGCGGAGATGACTCGGTGAGGATGGTTCTCTGTTAAACATCTCTTACCCAATGTATTGCGGACAGCATCAGTTTTTGTGTGAAAGGAGACGAGGATGCGTAGCTGCAAGACTTTTCAATCTTCCATTTTCTACCAAACTGTAGAGATTAAGCGACACTGGAGCTGTTACAAAAAACAAAAATGCATATCTGTGGCATAGAATTTTGTATAAGTAATTTTATATTAATCAGTTATACTAGCTCAATTCCAATGATTTTACATTGATAGAGGGATGCTACTCACCAACAGACTGTTGTCACGTCAATACTTCTACAGTTAAAAAAATTAAAACTTTATTTTACATCGATTGCATTGAAAGCTCACGGGAACTTATTTAAATACTCTCGATGGCACGGATGTTGGCGCGCTTGTGGTCCTATACTGGTGGAGTACCCGGAGAAAACCACCGGCCTCGGACGGGCGACTTGACGACGCCGGGAATCGAACCCAGGCCGTAGAGGTGGAAAGCGAGTGCTCTATCCCCTACGCTATCCGGGCCCCTTCTACAGTATATGACTTCGTTTTTTTTTCTAAAATCTGGCCGCTTCGCTCAAACTCAAATATTTAAATTTACTGATTATTCCTCCAGATATACAGGCATGCCGGGTGCAACTCACTTCATGCAAGCACCAGATCACACCCCCGATTAGAGGTCAGTGCCTGTATTTCTAAATACCTCGGCTTTGTCATTGTTTTTTTTTTCGATTCTCGAGTTTCAGATTAATATTCAGACTAATGATTTTGATACATGAACCGCTTCTACTTCAAACCATCAATTTCGGAGGACATGCCGTATGAAGTTGCTGGTGGACGACGTCGGCGGACGACGGAACTACCAGGCCAATGATAGGCATGGAACTACCAGGCCAATGAAAGGCAAAAATCGTCCGTCAGAGTATTTATCTGAAGTAACTTTGGTAGATTAAATCTTCAATTTAAATTCTCATAACACTTTACATTATTGTAAAAAAGGTATTAAGAGCATAACTCTCGAGGCAAGGTTTTCGTCGGTTTACGTCTGATTATGAACAACAGACCAAAGGGAACAATGTAGATACAGAGCAAACTGCGCTTAAGGTTCACACGTATCACAACGATTCTGACAGAACCCAAATTTGAAATCCTCGGCTGACATTTTCTTTTGGATTAGTTTGGCTGTTTGCAGATTCTTACTGCATCGGACATCTCCTTCCTCTGTTGCCCTTGTCGGTCGCCTTTTTCGGGACGCGGTTTGGGGTGGATCGATGGGGGTTGCCTACGCTCACGAATTAATACTTAGACGTCTCTACTTTGATTCATGCGACCAATGTACCTCGCGGAATACATCAGTAGCTGTGGCTCAGAACTGGATTCTCCTTGCCTGCCGAGACCTGGGGCCAGTTTCATAAACATATCTTAGATTTGTGGTTAAGTTACAACTTAAGTTATAACTTAAGTAAAAAAGTAAGAATGACTTAAGTTCGTACTTAAACCGTTTCACAAATTCATCTAAGCAAAAACTTAATCTGTTTTGACTTAAGTCTTGTCTATTTTTAGGAGTCTGTTTTTAGCTGTGTTCAAAGTCTGCAATATACTTTAATGTATCAAACAACCTGATGACGTACCAAAGACGGTGGTGTGATGGATAGCGTTTTGCGCTCTAGCACAGACAGTTACGGGTTCGAATCTCCACTTTTCCCTTTCTTTTTTTGTCAGTTTATATTACTTTATCCTTTTTTTAATTTATTTACGGTACTTTCATTTTATATGGTACTGCTTTGAATGTGTTCCCTAATTTTTATGCATTCTAAAGTTAAAGGGAGTATAAAAGTTTCCTGACACGCATGTCGTTATCGAAAACTATGTTTCAAGCTTCTCCTACCTTTTTGGGATGGTCGTGGCTGGGTAACTTTCAGTGCTAGGGCGTCCTACCGAAAAGGATAATAGTCGAGAAAGGGCAAACTGTGTTTGCAGTAGGGGCGGGCGGGCATTGTTTGGACATTTTCTCTCTCTCCTACCTCTTTTCCTTCTCCCTCTCTCTGAGAGACGGTTCGACATAGACTTAAATACTGTCTCTAATACATGTAAGAGCCGTTAAACCAAAAACGACCAACCAACTAAGTCTCCAAGCGTTTATGCCTCGTTCAGTTGCGGCAGACACAGTAAGTGCGGAAGTGATAGAGTTGTCTGGTCGAAAACTTGATCAATGGAAAAGAAATGTTTAGAAATGCTGAGATCTTTAGCCGTTATCAGCAGTGTGTACAATGGTCAGTGCCAAAAAGTAGGGTCCCTCTTTCAGTTAATTAGATAAGAAGGGGAAGCACGGATAATTTAGGGATAATATTTCTTTATAAAAACACATATACATTTTGACCCCTCATTAGAATCGTGTTACCGAGACGTTCCAATAAGGGTCACAGCATGTTTTCCTTCATAAATAATGAAAATTATCTCAGAATCAACCCTGGTATCCCTTCTTATCTGGAGCACTGCTCTTGCTTCCTAAATAAAAATCGACTATTTTTAAAGTGAATACACCTACATTGAATAGGCACTTCCTCACTTCACCTAACTCTTGTATTCCACCGAAACATGGCTACAGGAGAATTTTGTGGGACTTTGGCATTTCCCACTTTCATCATAGCTGAATTCCTCGATCTAAAATATGCACCTTTATATAGGCACAAAAACATTTACGCACGAATCATCATGCAGACCATCCACAAACTCGCACATAAGTATGACAGATATACCACGAAACTTTCGACATTTGGACGTCCCAAGCTAGAGCAAGGACCTGCTGCTTTTGCAGTAGGTGCAGTATTTGAGTAAAATCTGTCTTAACGGGGTCATTAAGGTAAAAAAATCAACTAGTTGCAGGTTAGGCTTCACTATACATGGAACCTGCGAGCAAGTTTAGTTTATAATTTCTTCGTATCGATAGAAAGAGGGACAAGCATACAAAAGAGACACACACAAATTTGAACTAGCCTTACTTTTGACTGGAAATATGAATATAAAACATAAACGTTTCGGTGGAAATTCTCCCTTACGCCATAGCTAGTATTTATGCATTTTCAAACGCACACACACATGTACATGAAAATTAGCACATACATGCATTGCGTGCGAGCGTGCACGAAAATGCACTAACACGCAAATGCACGCTTGTCGGAATACAAAGTTACACACACACACACACACACACACACACACACGAGCGCATGCGCACACCGATACACACACATTGCATGACTGACAGGCGCAGAAAGACGGAGATAATATTTCGATGGCTGTTTTTCCCATGAGCAAAAATAAAACATATGGACAGTGTACACTCTTTCTTTTAGCTCTCCATTTCTTCTCTCTAATGGTCTGTATTGTTTGAGTCTGCATTTATTTAACTATGTGAGGGTTAGTGTTTCCTGATCGTCTCCAGGTGTTATGCATATAGAAAAGGGGACTATATGATGGAGTACGATCACATGATAAAGTCATTTTCATTCGCTGACGCTTTTACGCTACCAACATCCCCAAACCACACCCCTTACAGACAGAGGGAGAGAGAGAGAGAGATGATGACGATGTATTTTAATTGATTATTTTATAAAAAGAGACACACATCAGTGTGTATATACGAATGCGTTCATATTTTCATGCGTTCATACGTTCATGTTTTCATAAACTAATCGACCGTGTCTTGAGAAAACGTCCTGAATATACAGGCCTGGGCTTCCATGTACATACCGTTTTACCTGGTGAGCACTTAGTGCCGCAGGGAATGGGTCATGTCCGAGCCCTGTTTTCACCACCTTGAGATGCACTCGTCTATACATGTATGACTCATGTAAACAGTTGAAGTAGCTTTGATTCAGCTGTTGCAGGGCTGTGAATTTACCCAGAAATGGCAACAATCCAAGAACATAGGGTTTTCGGACTTCGAACAGTAGAAGACTGAAGGAGGACGAAATCAAACTCTATCATGTACAGTTTCTACTAAATGAACAAAGAGGAATCGGAACAGAAACCACATATTAGACGTGCAGTAGCAAAATTGCTTGTGTTCCGAACCGCTTATAGGTTACAATACAAAAAAAAATACAGGTTAGAATTTGAGGCGCATAATGAATGAACAAAACTGTCTTCATTTATAAACGCATTTTATGGTATATCCTGAATTATGACAGCCTATCATCAGCATATCTACCTTACACATTTTAATAAGAACTTAAGTCACCTCGCTGGTTGACTTAAGTTTATAGCAAAATCTAAGCAAAGAGTTTCAACTAAGATTTTTTGTGAAACCACATAAGTAAACACTTTTGACTTAAGTTATAACTTAAGTCAAAAGTTCTTGCTTAGATCGTTTGTGAAACTGGCTCATCATCTTTTTTTCTTTCAAACTTTTGGTGTTTAACATAACTGAAGAAGTAAAATACAGAAACGCATGTCTGTCGCACTACATTTGGTAAAGGTACGTTTACATTTATCAGTAGTTTTTATTTTTTATTTAACTTTTATATTTTATTTTCATATCTTGTGGCAGAACTGCTACTGAAGGACCTGGGTGTCATTTATCTCAGGTCGGGTAAACGTCCTACAAATTCGGAGGCAACGTCTAGACATGATTTAAATATTGTTCCCTGGGACGTTAAACCACAACTCAAGAACAACAACAATAGTCGTACTGCGGATAGTTCTTCAGAGAGTTTTAGAATAGCAAATCTGAAAAAGGAGAGCTTTTAATGTCTACTGGAGGATTCAACACCTCGAAGGTTCGCCAAAAAGAGGTTTCGCTAATAGCATGAGAGGTTTGCCCACCTTCATAAGTTCTCAAGAGCAGAAATCACTGAGACAGGTAGTGACTGCCAAGCAATACAAGAAAATCTACCACTATGGACAAAAGGGTCACCTGCGGTTTTACATCCTGCTAAACAGTAATCCAGTCATTTCAGGAGGAAGAGAAGTTGGTTATGAAGGGTTCTGTGCAGTAAAGGCCCGTTTAGGTTCAGTCTTCAGCGGGATTCGAAACAGTGATCCCAAAATCCAAAGTCGGGAGCGCTTACCGCTCGGCCACACGAAGACTTTGAAATCAGTTAGTTCCAACAAAAGACGTAATGCTTTTCAGCCTTATTAGATAGTATACGAAACTCATATATTGTCAGCTTAGATGATCAGGGGCCAGTTTCATGAACATATCTTAGATTTGTGCTTAAGTTACAACTTAAGTTATAACTTAAGTAAAAAAGTAAGAATGACTTAAGTTCGTACTGAAGCCGTTTCACAAATTCATCTAAGCAAAAACTTAATCTGTTTTGACTTAAGTCTTGTCTGTTTTTAGGTGTCTATTTTTTAATAGCTGTGTTAAAAGTCTGCAATATACATTAATGTATCAAACAACTTGTTGACGTACCTGAGGCGGTGGTATGGTGGATAGCGTTTTGCGCTCTAGCACAGACAGTTACGGGTTCGAATCTCCACTTTTCCCTTTCTTTTTTTGTCAGTTTATATTACTTTATCCTTTTTTTAATTTATTTACGGTACTTTCATTTTATATGGTACTGCTTTGAATGTGTTCCCTAATTTTTATGCATTCTAAAGTTAAAGGGAGTATAAAAGTTTCCTGACACGCATGTCGTTATTGAAAACAGTATATTTCAAGCTTCTCCAACCTTTTGGGGATGGTCGTGGCTGGGTAATTTTCAGTGCTGGGACGTCCTCCTGATATGGATAATAGTGGGGCAAGGGCCAACTGTGTTTGCAGTAGGAGCGGGCGGGCATTGTTTGGACATTTTTTCTCTCTCCTATCTCTTTTTCTTCTCCCTCTCACTGAGAGACGGTGCGATATAGACTTAAATACTGTCTCTAAGAGCCGTTAAACCAAAAACGACCAACCAACTAAATCTCCAAGCGTTTATGCCTCGTTCAGTTGCGGCAGACACAGTAAGTGCGGAAGTGATAGAGTTGTCTGGTCGAAAACTTGATCAATGGAAAAGAAATGTTTAGAAATGCTGAGATCTTTAGCCGTTATCAGCAGTGTGTACAATGGTCAGTGCCAAAAAGTAGGGTCCCTCTTTCAGTTAATCAGATAAGAAGGGATAGCACGGATAATTTAGGGATAATATCTCTCCATAAAGAAAACACACATACGTTTTGACCCCTCATTAGAACCGTGTTACCGAGGCGGTTCTAATAATGGTCACAGCATGTGTTTTCCTTCATAAATAATGACAATTATCTCAGAATCATCCCTGGTACCCCTTCTTATCTGGAGCACTGCTCTTGCTTCCTAAATAAAAATCGACTATTTTTAAAGTGAATATACCTACATCGAATAGGCACTTCCTCACTTCACCTAACACTTGTATTCCACCGAAACATGGCTACAGGAGAATTTTGTGGGACTTTGGCATTTCCCACTTTCATCATAGCTGAATTCCTCGATCTAAAATATGCACCTTTATGTAGGCACAAAAAATTTACGCACGAATCATCATGCAGACCATCCACAAACTCGCACATAGGTATGACAGATATACCAAGGAACTTTCGACATTTGGACGTCCCAAGCTAGAGCAAGGACCTGCTACTTTGGCAGTAGGTGCAGTATTTGAGTAAATCTGTCTTAACGGGCCCATTAAGGTAAAAACAATTAACTATACTCAGAGGCAATATAAAGTATACAGTTTTGATTTTGAATACTGGGTCTCATGAAAATGTCTGCATTGAAATATTAAAATGTCATTTTGGGCAAACGTCTAGCTGTGCAAAACACAAATGTCGTGCAGTCCCTAATAATGGAGTTAAGGTCCTTCATTAAAATTCAGCAGTTCTGATCAAAACTCGCTTTGCACATGACAAATAGCATCTTGCACTTCACGAATGTCAAGCGCTAATGTCGGTGAGTAAAACCACATCGTCATTTAAACTGAAACCAAACTGAAACCCTCACCAAACTTCTTCAACCATAGTTAGAAATGCTACATGTCTCAAATTATCTCCCTTTTAATTAAAAGTATAGAGAATTAAATGTTTCTCTGTCTTACCTGGTGTTAGAAGTTTTCACTTGAAATTTTCGAAAAATTGATGTTTGGCTTCTTGCTTTTGTGTGCACTTGAAAGGAACCTCATAGACTTGTTTGTTTGAAAGAAAATTGCAAGTAAACTTCCCATAAGAACTCAATGCATATCAATGCATGTTACCAGAAGACGCCAAATGCATCATTTATTGGTATGAAAATTTGATACTTTACCCCGTTTTTCATATGAGAATTTGACATGTCCTTAAAAACCTTTCATCCCTTTTTCGATGTAATGCATAAAAATGTACAACATTAATATCTATTGTCCAAAGTGTATGTTTAAAGGGGAGCTACTCCAGCGACAATGTTGACTTAGACCCCTTGTCCGTTTAAAACCATGTTACTTCCTTATCCTTTTGCCGATTGTACTAAACATTGTCGCAAATTATGTGAAATTGATTGTATTTATCAACAGCGCCAAGGTATTATCAGATGTGAAGACATCTGAAGGAAAATGAAGACTGCGTTATCTGTATACTTTCTTTTGCCTCTCAGTATAGTTGCAGGTTAGGCGTCACTCTACATGGAACCTGCGTGCAGGTTTAGTTTATAATTTCTTCGTATCGATAGAAAGAGGGACAAACATACAAAAGAGACACACACAAATTTGAACTAGCCTTACCTTTGACTGGAAATATGAATATAAAACATGAACGTTTCGGTGGAAATTCTCTCTTACGCCATAGCTAGTATTTATGCATTTTTTCAAACGCACACACACGTGTACATGAAAATTGGCACACGCATACATTGCGTGCGAGCGTGCACTAAACATGCACTTACAAACAAATGCACGCTTGTCGGAATACAAAGTTACACACACACACACACACACACACACCAGCGCATGCGCACACCGATACACACACATTGCATGACTGAGAGGCGCAGAAAGACGGAGATAATATTTCGATAGCTGTTTTTCCCATGAACAAAAATAAAACATACGGACACACACTTTCTTTCAGCTCTCCATTTTTTCTCCCTAATGGTCTGTAATGTTTGCGTCTGCTTTTATTTAACTATGTAAGGGTTAGTGTTTCCCGATTGTCTCCAGGTGTAATTAATAAAGAAAATGGGACTATATGATGGAGTACGATCACACAATAAAGTCATTTTCATTCGCTGACGCTTTTACGCTACCAACATCCCCAAACCACACCCCTTACAGAGAGAGAGAGAGAGAGAGAGAGAAGGAGATGATGATGACGATGTATTTTAATTGATTATTTTATAAAAAGAGACACACATCAGTGTGTATATACGAATGCGTTCGTATAAGGCTTTCATAAACTTATCGGTCGTGTCGTGAGAAAACGTCCTTAATGTACAGTTAAAATCTTAAAAAGTTCCTTGAAGAGCAGAAAATACATACAGAAGTAGGAACATGTGCCAGGCTACGTAGTTTTGGCTAATAAAGCCTCGGCTGCCATACCGTTTTACCTGGTAACACTCAGTGCCGCAGGGAATGGGTCCTGTCCGAGCCCTGTCTTCACCACCTTGAGATGTACTCGTCTATATGACTCATTTAAACAACTGAAGTAGCTTTGGTTCAGCTGTGGCAGAGCTGTGAATTTACCCAGAAATGGCAACAATCAAAGACCATAGGGTTTTCGGAGCAAGAACAGTAGAAGACTGAAGGAGGACGAAATCAAACCCTATCATGTACAGTGTCTACTAAATGAACAAAGAGGAATTGGAACAGAAACCACATATTAGACGTGCAGTAGCAAGATTGCTTGTGTTCCGAACCGCTTATAGGTTACAATACAACATAAAATACAGGTTAGAATTCGAGGCGCATAATGAATGAACAAAACTGTCTTCATTTATAAACGCATTTTGTGGTATATCCTGAATTCTGACAGCCTATCATCAGCATACCTATCTTACACGTTTTAAGTTAGAACTTAAGTCACCTCGCTGGTTGACTTAAGTTTATAGCAAAATCTAAGCAAAGAGTTTCAACTAAGATTTTTTGTGAAACCACATAAGTATACACTTTTGACTTAAGTCAAAAGTTCTTGCTTAGATCGTTTGTGAAACTGGCCCCTGGCCTTTAATTTCTTACATACAAGACAGAGTTTATTCGAATTTTAGCAGTACTGGAAAATTCCGTCTTGCCCATGGGCTGGCACAGCTCACACGAGCTTGAATTCTGCGTATCACTACGCGCTCATTGAAATGCGTACGTCCGGCTTGGTGATTCTATACTTCATGCATTTTTTTGTACAGGAATGAATTTCCTTTTTTTCCAACCATTCCTTATGAGTCCATTATTTAATTATTTTTTTCTATGTCTGACAGTCGGAAAAAACCTCCAAAAAAAGTCTCACACAAACACTTTCGAGGGTGCCGCCATTTTGAAGACGCTACCAAATGACGTCTGAAATAACCGTTTGAGGTTACGTCACAATTAACGTCATACACACGATTGCTGTAGTCGTCTCAATACAAATTTTGTTCTTTCATATGAATTTCAATTAGAAATTCCAAAAAACGCAGATCTGTCAAGAACCTATCGGAAGAGATAGTCGCATATGAATACAACGTCGACATGATGTCTGCATATGCTCTTAACCAAATATTTGTTTGGAAACTGCGCTAAGAATTATTACGATATTCACACAGTTTTGTACGTCTTATGGCGGTATATTTGTACGTAGTGATTGCTCTAACCGTATTCAAGATGCTGTTCAGCAGTTCTTACTTGTTTGTTCACTCCAGAAGCCATGTGGCTGAAACGGCTGTACTACTTACTCTTGTACACGTTCGCATGAAATAATAGTTCCCCGTTCATTTTGAAATAATTACTATCGTAGGTATAGAAAATAATCAATCATTGGTCTCCGATGCGGACAGGGAAATCCCAACCCTCGGGCATACGGGGTGTGTCGGAAACTCGGCAAGCCTCGTTCCTGACACACCCAGTATGCCTTCGGGTTGGGATTTCTCTGTTTGTATCGGAGACCAATGATAGATTCTATTTTTCCCACAAACTGCATGTGCTCTTTAAAAAAATTCAAACATCCTTTCTAAAAGTCTTTATATACTTGTTTATTTTTATTTATTTTATTTTTCTAATTTATTTGAGTTAGTAATAAAAGAAATGTATATAAGAAATATATTATAGTTAATATTTTTTATTTGTTTTTACTCTCTTTTTCTACTGGCAGTAAAATGCAATTTCTTTCTCTCTCTCTCTCTTTTTGCAAGTGAAATTCAATTTCATTTTATGATTGAAGTTTCAAAACATCAGTAATACCGTGCCTGTTGCATCCATTTTTTTTTTTAATTGTTTTCTTTCTGACACGTATCTTCATGCTGCCTACATTAGACGTAGAATTCGGATACTGATTCATTGTTTGCAGCGGCTCATGGGTTGGTTGTTTTGAGGGAGTATTTCGGTCTATATCGAGTTGCCAGAGAGAGACGGATAATGAAAAGGAATAGATATGCAAGATAAGACTAAAACGAGCCAGACAACCCCTATCCCGACCCGCTGCAAACACAGCAGGCCCTTGTCCTACTATTATGCATTTTAGTAAATAGACGGATGACGTGAGATTTTACGCCCTTTTTCGTCTGTATTTCAGTCACATCAGGACGATCTATGGGAGTTATCATGAAATTACGTGTGCAATACACCCTGTTTCCAGTTGAGAACATTTACGTCTCAAGCAGGAATCGTGCCCGGGATCTCTAGATCAGCAGGCCAGGGTTTATTCCATTGAGCTACCGTGGTTCTCTGCGTCCAAAGGAACTAGCCATTGTTATTGATACTAAGTATGCTATGTTTATTAAAATTAATCTCCATTAAGACCATTTCGATAGAACCCTGCGTTCTAAGAGCACAGATCACTCGTAGCTTTGAATCGATATAAAACCATATGGTCCTCACTTTAGCTTTACACATATCTCCTATTTACTACAGTGGGCGGGACAAAAACTGGGTTATTGGGCGTATCTAAGCGAATGTGCACTTCTAATCCCATTGAAGTGGGAATGACCTACAAAATTATACGTATCGCCCAGTCCTTGATTTTTATTGTATAATTTTAAAACTTTACCTTGATCACAGAACGCAGTTGCAGAGGCTCACTGTTCGCATCGCAGTATTTCACACTGGGTGTACAGCCAGTTTCTCCTGGTGCGAATTCAAAAATACATACATCACACTAGGAAAACCCAGTGTAAATTATTGTGCGACGGGTTGCGATATCAATAAGACGATGCCTTATTAATGAAAGTAATGAAAATCTGGCAGCGATACCGCAAGATAAATATTGCTTTTATTTATACCACTTGGAGAACAAAAGTGCCTCGAAATAATCATAAACAGTAAAACCCCGGATCAGCGGATTTGATCTGCCCTTGCTGTTCGCACATTACAATTTTCGGGTTTCCCTAGAAGGCAGTGTTAAAATGAATTTACTGCTGTTTGAATTTCAAAGTTTTGAGCAGGACAAATGCAAAAACCAAGAGCTGTCATCATACACAGCACGACTCGCCTGGACCTTGGACCGAAGAAATATATGTCCTCTTAGGCCTAGGCCTAATTGGGGTGGTGTTGGTGGTGTGGGGGGGGGGGGAGGGGGCAGGGGGGTGCGTAGAGATATAGGGGTGAGGCCCTGCTGAATGAAACTTTGGACTATCTATTATTAAACCAAATATGAACCAAATCCCTAAAATGTTTTTGAAATTTAAGTTTTAAAAGCTGTTACATAAAACTTCGGCTAAAATTTGTCTGTGACCTTGACCGTTTGGCCATAGGCATAGGTAAGGGTATAGCTAATAAAACTCTGAACCTATATCCATCGTCATACCGAATATGAGCTGAATGAATCATATAGTTTTGAAAATGTGAGCTCTGACAAAACTTAAACACGAAATTTCAAAATCTGTGCGCTTGAGCTTGAGGTCATGGGTATCGGCAGAGTATTGCACGATAAAAAATTGGACCTGTACCTGCCATCATGCAAAATTTGGTTTGCAAAAAATGAGCACTTTAAAAATGGTAACTTAAATTGAAAATTTTTAAGTCCATGAACCTGATCTGAAGGTCACGGGCGGGGGTGGGGGTATAGCTGGAAAAACTTTCGACCAGTATCTATCGTCGTGCTAAATGTGAACCAAATCTACCATGTGGTTTGGAAAATATGAGCTCTTAAAAACTTTAACGTTAATGTGGACGCCGCCTCTAACGCCGACGCCAGGGGTAGTGCAATAGCTGTTTCGGGACCTCGTCCAGGCAAACTGAAAACAGCATGGGACAGTATCAAAGTAAACTGATGTTAAGGACTCTAGTCATCACATACTTTAACCCGTAAGTTCGATAAATAGTATGACTGTAGGCTGAGCATACTCTTAAGCGTCAAGTTATGAAGGAAAAACTATCGTGCAGCTTTTATGATCTCGTGCAATCCTGAAATAAACACAATAAGGGAATATCCACTCGCCATGATAAACAGCTCAGAAAGTAATATAGTTTAACTGTATCGAGCAAAATGTGGAAAAGAGATAAGTAGGCAGTGATTAGAGTGTACGGCTCAGTATGTTTTCAGCTAACATGTGGCTACAAAATAAACTCAAATATTTCTGCGCATTTTTCAACAAAAATCACTCTTGTATTTGAAGATTCTTGAAAGAGTCATCTATAGTGTATTTTATCAGTTTAGACTCTTACCAGACCTCGCATGACGTAAGATAACTTTTTCGCTACATCTACAGCTCAGATCGGTTGTTCTAGAGTGTGGGATCGATTCCTTTTATCAAGCTTTGCCTAAACTTGTGCGTTTAGATAGATATCAACATATGTAATATATATGTTTCTTGATGATTAGACAAAAAGAGGACGTGAAAATTTTAAACTCTATTTTAATAGGGGGTCTCGCTGTTCCTCCTTGTCTGTTTCTGTCAGTATCAGGACTATATAGGAGCCCCAGTAGCGCTGCTGATCTAGCGGTCCCGGGTTCTAGACTCGCTCGAGGCAGCAATAATTATTTCCAATATATAAGTAAAAACACAGGTATACGATACAACTTAAATTAAAATAATAAGGTCTATCAGAGGCTTATAACTAGCGAGTAATTCATAAGCCTCTGGGTCTATGTTTTTGTCCTTCTCTCTCTTCAATCGTAAAACATCCGTACGCATAGACAGTTTCCACAGTGTGTTTGACAAAAACCTTGATATAAAAATAGCGTCACGTACATATGAGGGTTAGAAACTGTTTCGCTTTCGATCAAAGGAAAAAAACTAATATTAGGACTCTACATATTGTTAAAAGGCTATCAACAAACTTATCATATAAACAGAGCATTTATTTTGCAAAATTAATCGAGTATTATATTTGTAAGGCATAGTTTTGTTGTTAATTTTCGGAGAACTACAGCGATTTCTCGGAAAGACGTATTTTTTTCGGAGAACTGTAGACAACACTTTCTGGGAAAAGGTGGGTGTTCATTTTCAGAGAACTCTAGCCTTTCCGAGATAAAGTGGGATCTTCTATAATTTTTCACAAAATGAGCCGTAAAGGATTTGGTTCTGAGTAATAGATTGGCAGTTCTGATTAATTAAATTAAGTTTGACAGTTATATGACAGCATAGGAAAAACGGAGTTCGGTAAGTGTGCATACTATCACCCAGCCACTTCAGCAAACTTCTCGAAAGGATTGTGCTTAAAGCCGGCAGAACTATTGCTTCGTTTCCAGGCGACAATAAATGTAGTGAGTTATACGCACTGTAAAATCCGTAGATTTTACGGTAGAATAACTGGCAACCAGCTGCCAGCCCATTTCCCGTTATTTTTACGGGCGCCCGTTATGAAGCATTTTGTATAAAATAGAACTGGTGTTGTTTTGGTTATCTATAGAGGTATTATCGATTGCAGCTATTCAACATAACACAGCAATATCGTAATTTCCAACAATTTTCTACAGGCAAATGCCCGTAGAAATAACGGGTTTTGCCAGTTATTCAACCGTATAATCTACGACTTTTTTACAGTGCGGAAGTTGCGCTAGGAACTAGTCTAGCAGAACTATTACTTATATACGGATCTGCCGATGACATTGGTGTTCTTGTTGAGGAGGAACTAGAAGCTATAGGAGGGTCCCAACAACACCAGCATAGAGTATAAAATGGAATTAAGTGCTGAGTTCAGAGTGAGACTGATACGCTTCCCAGTCGTATCCATTTATTGTATGCCATGAAGCGTGGACTTTGGCAGAAAGTTAGAGAAAAGAACACAGGTTTCGAATTGAGATTCTATCTAGGTTACTGAGAAACGTAACTAATAAAGATCTTCGCAGTAAGATGCAAGCATTCATTGCAGACTATAACGGGCTCTTGACCATTGTCAATAAATGGAAACTAGGGGGGGCGGGGGGTATGGCCTCATCTTAATACGTTCTTGCCTTGTAAGTTTTCCCAGAAACAATGTTATAGAGCGTCATCTTATTAGGTACAGAAATGGGTAGTGTCTTTCAGGTGTGACTTCTTTGTTCTTACTCAGCTCTTTATTTGTTCATTGTTTTCTGTTTTCTCTTGTCAAATATCAATACTCAAATTATATATTCGGTTATTTGGGAGTTTTATAATCCAAAATGTCTTTAAACGGATATAACTTTACACTACATGTACAGCTGCAGATATTTAATTTAAATGACTATAGCCATACTTCAATATTCAGAGGGTCTAATTACCTCACTATCTTCCCTCGCACACCCACCCACTCCACCTTCCCCAACCTCCCGCTTGCGCTTCCCTCAACATGTCACGCACTGATATACAATATACATTGATAGTGTATGCAATCTATATACATGTATGAGCCGCGACACGAGAAAACCAACACAGTGACGTGTGCGTTATGCAAAGGCTCAGGTCAGCCTGGGCATCCGCATAGCCTTATCAGAATCTTTCTGTACGCTTAAAGGGTAGCTAAGGATCTAAGCTACCTCCATGCCGACAGCAAAGAATCAGATCAGATGGGGCGGATGCACCCACTGATCTGAGTGTTCGCTGGGTGCACATACCACTTTGTTGGTTTTGTCGTGTCACTACTCATATGTTCAAACGTACAGTACATAGGGCTTCTTGAGGCACGGGGGTCAGGAAGTACCTTGAAAACACTTTTTCCTATTGGACAAGTTAAAAACATATTAAAAGTGGAAAGGAATAGTCCCCCGATGTTTTTGCCACGTCAAAGACAGGAGAATCCATCATAGAAATACCAGCATAAATGGGTGAAACCACCGCATATTTACGTTGTCTGATTTATCCTTTCGACGGCCGTAGCGTTATTAGCTGACAATGACTTTTTGAACGACCCTCACAACCTCATATGTGACAGTGCCTGCGATTTTGAGCCTTGTGGAGGTGCGACGTTGACGTCACGAAACGTGAAATGAAAGTGACGTCATAAAATTTGCACGTAAAGTTAATTGTATTTCCGCGCACTGACTAATAAATTTCAAAGCGGCACCTGAAAAGAGTTATTCAACATTTCTATCGGCGTGTTTAGTTTTCTTCATCTACACTCTTTTAAGAATCTTCGCATTATAGATCTTTGAAAAGAGACGTCACGAACCAGAGTTATAAAGGTTTATCCAGCTAGTATGTTAATTGTATTCAATCAGTGAACAAAAACAAAAAGTCGGGTGGGTGTGAATTTCGTTTGCTTTTGCAGTAAATCTTGGCGCTATTTCTTTGTGCTTCTCAAAATCTATCCTAGAAGCACTAATAAATATGAAAATGTTAAAAACAAAATTTACGATTTTCGCTCCATAGGGCTCAAAATGCCAGACACTGTCACAATTATATTCAGGTATCTTATTAATTTGATTTCTCTGTTTGTGCAAGAATCATAGCTTGCACGCTCTTAGTATCAGTTCTAAAATGCATACTGGGAGGACACTAGACGCTTTCAAATGCCAAAGAAACCTCTTGACTGAAAAATTCGCTTCTGAAATTCGGCTTTTACCTTGACTTTTTGTAACCGCGCTACTATTTTTTCCAAACAAGCAGGGTTAAAAGAAAAAATATGGGATAAACGCGCGATAAAACGGAAAATAAGAAGAGAGAGATAAAGAGAAGAAAATAGGGAAAGATCTGTAGCAAAATCGAAAAACAAAAAAAAAACGGTCTAACTGCAGAATTTTACAACTCTTTTAAACATGTCTTGTCTCACGTATTGTCAGAAGTGTATAATAAAAAAATGTTGAAAGCGGACATTACTGACAGCATAAATTCAGGTATAATAACCTTGACCTAAAAAACAATAGGCCTATCTTTATAATAACCTTGATCTATAAAAACAATATGCCTATCGATGATTTGAAAAAGAAAAAAAGAACTGGAGACCTATATCGTTGCAAAGTATTGATTACAAAATACTAAGAAAATATCAATTAGACTTAAATAGATCAGGAAAAACCTTTGATCGAACAGAGCACAAAATCTTGAGGAATTCGACTTCCATGAAATGTTTTCAGGTTTATAAAAAGCATTAACAATAAAATAGTTTCGGAAGTACTGGTTAATGGTGTTTCTGTAAATACATAATTATCATATGAGTGTATTAAAATAGAGGCTGCACACTTCGAAATGGAATTCGAATGGAATTACATGCGAAATATTGCTCCTTTGGATAAAGGAAAACAAAATAAATCAAGAGCTTTCCAGCCAATCTAATAAAGGATAAAATTGAGCTACTCGGAATAAATCAAGATAAAGTGAAATTTTATGAAAACTACAGTGGACTCGACAGTATCGGATCAAGTTCAATAAAACTCCTGTTTAAAAGTATAAATAAGATGAATGCTAAAATTTTGTATGCATGACACATAACAATTTTAAAATGTCCCTTCTATCTGTCCATGTGAAAAAAGTACGAAATTTATTCCTTTAAGGGCAGATAACCTATCCAGACTTGCAGGAGGGTCTTACAATAGTAACGAATCAGGTGCGACAGTATCGGATCATATGATATTATTTTATAAGAGAGTTTCTCCAATGCATTCTGCCACCCTTCTTAGCTTTTATAATTTTGCTTCATAAACAGCTGGACCTGTTAAACTCTCCAAGAAAACTTTTATGGCCTTTCAACGATATTTTTCATGTGGTCCTTCACCAGCAACGGTTATGTCTGTTAAGTAACAGTTGAGTGTATACAAATGTGCAAGCAT
The DNA here is from genome assembly GCA_963989385.1 of Ctena decussata. NCBI lineage: Eukaryota > Metazoa > Mollusca > Bivalvia > Lucinida > Lucinidae > Ctena > Ctena decussata. The sequence goes on from OZ022502.1 coordinate 25,226,247, forward strand.
GCCAAAAAGTCTTCATTCAGTAATCCCTGCACCTCATAGCATGGAACTACTCAAACAGTTAAGACCATAATCTGCCTATTCAAAGTGTAGACCCTGATAAGACCATGGCGTCTGATCAAGGTAATCAAATTTACGGTGATTGTCCGCCTTAACCTTGATATTTCAATGCAAACACTACATGGTCATTCAACGAGTTCTGCGGCATTAATATGTGTATACACGGTGAACAAATGTCCATCTGATGAAAGCCAGTCGTTGATGGATTCACACACATGAGAGCCGATCTCAAATGTTTCGTCAGAATGTTTAGCAAAAGCTTAGCTGTGGTACGTAAAACCCTCATCATCATAAGCTAGTGTGTGGGGCGTGGGATGGGGGATATTTCACGAAAAGAATGTTTTATTTTTATACTGATCTTATTTGAAAGTAGACACAGCATCCACTCAGGTAGTTGATTTATGAATTGCCTTCAGCATTAGACCATGTATCCAACATAAAGTTTTCCAGCTGACACCTGTATTTCAGTTCAATGTATATAATGATCTGTTACTGTCGCACATCGGTGCCCCACTTTTCAAGTCTTTAGTTTCATCCAAGACTTGGATGTCACAAAAAATGACTGTCTGCAATTTTAGGGATGCCAAAACACATAAGAAGAATTGGTTTCAATCGCCTAATGATAAAATAGTTTGAAATAACCGAACTGTATTCTTGGGCTAACGAGCAACAGACGAAATGCAAGCGCCGCTGAAGAGGGACCAATATTTTCAACAACTCTGATTGGTTTCTCAGCCGCATATTTAGATCGAATTTTTCACCCTGCATTTTGTCATTGGTCGAACTTGATGACAGTAATATAACGGTAAAAAGTATTTGCTATATTTATGAGAAAAAATGGTGAAAACTTATGAGTGATCCGATACTGTCGATAATCCGATACTGTCCAGTCCACTGTATAAAAGCAAGATTTCGGAGATAACGAAATTTTAATGAGAAAAGGACCAGGTATGACTTGGGCCATATTTGGCCCCCTCTCAAAATTTATTCAAGTATTGTTTTTTCCATTAGTCACCTTGTCAACAATATAAATCTAGAAAATGGAGATGTTATGGCTTGTACAAGGAAAGTTACAGCCATTCGTTTGTTCATGCAGTTCTGCCCTGATTTTTAGCAAAATTTAGGGGGTAGGGATACATTTTGCCATGTATAACAAAGAACGGAATTTAAAAGTAAATGATACGTATCAGATCTAATAATGTATGTAATACTAATACTAAATCTCTTTGACATTTACTGGTCTGCATCTTATCACGTGCATGAAGGGCGATAACTCTTGATAGATCACTGAAATTGTCGGATTACAGAAACTCTACATTAAACTGTTTTTCAATCGAAAATTTACGTTTTTGGGGCATGCCACAATTGAAGTATTTTGTCTTTCAAGGGAATTTAGATAAGCCATTCATTTCAAGATCAACTCATGTGCAGCAGTCACTTTTTCTCGGAACAGAACGTATTAGTCTGATGAAAAAATATTTAAAAATATGGGGGTATGGATAAACTTTGCGAGCTGATAAATTGAAAGTAATAAGAAATGAATACAAAAACAACAAAGATATAAAGCTAATAAAAATATTTTGCATTCAAAGTAAACCTTTATCCCTAAGAAAGAAAAAAGGGAGATAAATTGATTTACATTGAAAGTGCATAGCAATTAATGGTTACGAACACATTTCTTTTTATAACTGCTGACTTGGTTTTGCAAACATAGGCCAGATTTATATACGTTGTTATATAAACAAAAAATTAAAGTAAACTATTTACCCTAACCGTTTCCATGGCAACGATTTTCCAAAAAAAAAAATAGATGGAGCGAAACAAGAAATTAGATATCTTTCATACATGTGCTTGTTTTTATACTTGTTTTTATCGTGTGGTTTATTATTTTCGCACGATTTTTAAGTTATTAATATATCAACCATATATGTAATACAAACTCTTAATGAAGCAAATCAGCAGAATCATCAGAATGATAGTCGTGTATTTCATGTATGAGAGTGGGTGGGGTAACTAAGACACTGAGTTATTCATACCGTAATACTGGGCAACTGGGTAATTCACAATCTTTGTCCTATTATATAAACAGCCGGAGGTATTGGAAACAAAGGGCACTGAATATTTTGATTAAACTATGCATTGCTCATACTTTGCCATAGCTAAGCTACTACTATGGTACTATTATCAACTACGGCGGACTTTAGAGCTACTTTAGAACTACTACTGCAATCTTAACTTCCTCACAAAGGATCGCTTTTAGATCTTCGTTTTGACGCTGAGTGCAGTCCAGAACTGCATTGTCGCCATAACACTCATGATTGTATAGCTCAGAGCAATTTTCTATCCATCTGCTGAGAGTCTATCATTCTTTTGTAAGACTTGTTCTGGATAGTTAGGATCTACCCTGTTCTCTGAATTTTAATCCACACCAGCTGATGTGCTCACTTGCAGTTGTGTTATTTTAGGTATTACGTTTCAGTCTCCTTGCACCGAGTATCCCTACTTAATCAGTCCTCCTTGCTCTCTTCAGGGCATCTGAACCCTTTTGTAAGCCTTCCTGTATTCTCTCGCTCCTTCTGCTTCATACCGCCTCCTTTTCAAATTCCTCCTCGCATCGCAGAGGTCGAGAACATCCAGTGCCCAGTGCATGTACTGCGATGTTCGTTTCCAAGTATTTCTTTTCCTGTATCAGTAACTGCTGTATTGTAGGGCGCAAAAATATGAAAGGAAGTCGCACTAGTTTAAATCGTCCCGTACGTGCACGATTTCGAACAAGGTTTAATTTTTTACCTTTTGTTTTCGGTTTGACACTTCAACAGAATATCTGCTGGTAAAGTATATCCAGCAGATATATTGAAAAACGGGCGTGACCCCGTCATTTCTCAGTCAGACAATACCCAATTTAATGTTACTTGGTTTTATTTATGAAACGGGATCAACTCTAACATACAATTTAAAGAGAATCTTACAAGTGATATGCATAAAAAATATTGTTTGATGATTTGAGGTCTGAAGCATGTTTCTGCAATCCGCCCCCTGCCCCTCCCCGACACACACACACAGAAACACACACCTATCTCCCATCACCACCAACACCAATTAATGGATTCATGAGTACAAATATCGTACTAACGTACGTGGCCCTAAGGTTGTCACCTCAGTGCATTTAAACGAGTGCCTCGTGCATATGGTGACAGCTATTTACAGCAGCGTTATGGTACCGGCAAGACAAGCCATTCAGAAGGGATGTTCAATAAAGAAACTGGGCAATTTAATGCAGAAAACATCGAAAAACAGACTGTTTACAGAGGAAGGGTCGCCCTGATGACCTTAGGGTCTATGGGACCTTCAGTCGTCATCAGTGCGGCCTTAGTGTCGTCATGGTGCCCTTTTGCCTTTTTTTCATGTTTTTTAAAGAAAAAATTCGTTTTAAGAAACAAATTAACAAACATTTATTAATTTTGCCGTTAAATGATCATCAAACAGAAAGAATCTTATAATAATCTTATAATAATGTTGCTTTAAAAACCAGATTGGCCTATGCAAACACAGAGTCTGGTCCGGGTTCTGGTCAGATTATTTTTACTGTAGCAATGGTGGTATATAGGTATATGTTTTAAGATGTCAAAAATATGATCATTGAAGATCCCGATAAGACTGCACACGTTTTCTTTTGTTTTGGGTTACCTTCTTGTCAAAAGTTCTTCATCATTTGACAGATAACATTGCTGTCGGCGGAAATGGAATATAAAATTATGGGATAGGCTGACCAATTGAATTATTTGAGGTCTCATGGCATCGAAGATTCTTTTATTTTATTTTACTTTTCTATTTTCATTAACAATATACTTGAGTTCCACAAAGAGAAAATGTGTTTTAGGTTAAAAAGTGACAATAAACGGGTAAATGCTGTATTTCTGGAACATTTACTAATGGGTGATTTCCTTTTTCACTTCAAATCCGGCACAACTGAAAATGTGCCCGTTTTTATAGACAACTTTGCTACATTCTCTGCCATAGAATTAGATAATTTTTGTTTCATTTGCTTATATAAAGGCAAACCAACATAAAATTGTGAATTTATACGGAAATAATCACAATATATGCTTGTCAAACTGGAGTGAAAGAAGAGCATATAAGAAGTGGAGAAATGATTTTTTTGTTGCCTAGTAGTATGTGCCCTAGAGTCGTCAGGTATGACCTAAAGTCGTCATCACTGTTCTTTGATGTCTGTTTCGTTTAATTTCCTCTCTGACTGCCAAAGGTAAGAACATTTTGATGTTAAATGTTTAATGCGTTTGGGCGAACGCAAAAATACATCTGAAACTTGAATCTAGCGTGCCAATCTTGGTTCGCCAGACCGATATCAAAACCAGCTTGCTCCGTCGACAAACTTGGAATTTGAAGTAAAAATGGTTTACCTTGTTTCCTCTTCGATAGTCGGAAGAACATTTAAAACCAGCTTTAAATGTAAACTGCATAACAAAATCAAGATATTTATCTTCGGAATTTCGCCCGCTTCTAGACATTTCTGTGACACAGGTGGAACAGAATGAGGCAAAAAGACTGATGACGACCTTAGGGCCCTGACGACTTTAGGGCCATGTACGTTACTACTACTAACTATCACTATTTCAATTCTCCTAACGACGTTCCCCAAGTGGCTCAGCGGAGTACAAGTACCGTCTTTCGGTCCCATCTTTTATTCGCTGTCCCGATTGCAACAACATTGCAGTTGCATGTATCCTTCAGAATCAGGAGTTGTTTCTGATAATACGTGCAAAAGCAACGCGCACACGCGCGAATGCGCGAAGCGCGTCCGTGCTGCTGCACGCCTATAGATAACATGCATCATTAAAAAAAGGTACTTCCACAAAGAGCAAATCCAACACCTTCCAGCTTAAAACTTTTGGACAAATATGGCTGCGCTCTTAGGCTGTTTACATGGGATTTGTCCCGTTTCTGTAATGCAAAGTAACACTGAGCCGAGAGCCATCCTCGATCACATGCCCTTCCTTGACGAAGTCCCGCTTCTGAGAGAGTGACCAAAAAAAGTTTTCTTCAACATCTATTTCTTTTTGTTTTATTTTTAAAGGCGGTCAATCCAACTTAGTGTCCAAATAAGTAAACGGTAACTGATTAAGCTGTGAATCAGCAAAAGGATAAATAAACAAACAATAGGGGACACTACGTCATAAATCACATGCCATTAACCTCGTGCGACGATTCGATTGGATATGATGGCCGCCATCTATTAGAATTGACCTCGATATTTCGAAAAGCGACTATTTTAAAGACAACATGGTCGATGTAGAATACGAAGGACACGGAAATTCGTGAATAGAACCAAATACCTCGATGTGCAATGACTTCCATGCATAGCAAGAACCTTTAGCCATTCAAATGTCATCCAGTAGTTGTAAATTATCTAAAGCTTGGTACATCTACATTTTCCTTTAAAAAACTTGCTTCACTTTCCCGTTGGCATCGTCAAAGTATGTTGACAAACATAGCATTGACCATTGTTTTGAAGTGTGTCACGACATGATGACGTCATAAGACAACGCGGGCAACGCACCATCATCTAAGGACTTTTCATAAAACTTGTGGCCCGATTTGACAATCTGTTGAACGAAACATTCTTGGATTTCCAGAAGCTTACACATCGGGCTATCGACGCTGAACGACGTTGATTAAACACTGATTCAACGTTTGTGTGCCTGCAGGGTACCCCTTTGTATGCATGACGTCCCGATTCTGGGAGTCTGCAAATCGGACCTACAACATTGAATCAGCGTTGTGTGTCTGCTGGATATGTACCCTTTGAAAGATGACATCCCATGCATTGGACACTCAACGTTGAATCAACGTTATGTGCCTACAGGATAATTATCTCTTTGCATGCATGACACTTCCATTCTAGGAGCCTACACATCGGGTACACAACGTTGAATTACCGTTGTGTTCCTGCAGGATATGTACTCTTTGTAAGAACACACCCCCATTCTGGGGGCCTACACATCGGACACAAAACGTTGAATAAAAGTTGTGTGCAGACATGGTATGTACCTCTGTGTATGCATGAAATTCCATTCTGGGAGCCTACAGATTGGACACACATTATTTTTTCGAAAACTACGATTTACTAACACTGACAACTGAGTTTTGCATAATAAAAATCTGCCTTTTTACACTGTGAAACATAGTGCTGGCCGATGAATTGACGGCCAGCTCTGAGCGCATGCGCCAGATTTACGTCATAATGGAAATCCCTAAAACCTCCTATATGCCCTCAGCTTTGTAAAAGAAAAAAATCTGCTTTTGTACGCATTTAGGTAACACCTATTTCATATTAGGTCAAGCGTCGTCATGAATGCAGAAGCTAAAAACTATGTTTTGCACCATATATTCTGGTATTACTTATCAAAAAGAAGGTAATTTAAAAGCGGTCTGTTTTGGTTTTTTATTTAGTAAAATTTCTTGCCGATCCGTAGATTGTCTACCTTCACTGCCAAAAGAGTTCCTGTCGCACGCGCGTCCTTGTAAGGCAACCGTTGTCAATGACGTTATTTTATTTAGCAAAGTTTAAAATTAAGTGTCAGCGCAGGCAAGTGCACAGCTGCATTTTTCACACATTGTTGATGTTCTTAAAATGCATTATTATGCAAAAAAATCAGCTGTGCACTTGCCTGCGCTCAGGTAGTTTTCGGCCCAAATGAAAGCCAAAAATGGCCGAAATTGCCAATACCAGCTGAGGAGGGGTACATTTAGAGGCTCAGAAGAAGTTAAATATCATTAGAGTATAGATTATTTTAGTCAGAAATGATGGTTAAAGGTTTAAACTCATACATTACATGAACACAAGTTAGAGAAGTGCAATTTTGAAAATTCATAAATGAGGGGGCCAAATATGGCCCAAATCATACCTGGTCCTTTTTCCTACAAGTCTTATAGGAAGAGTAGCTATTTTAAGAACCTATGTCATAAGTGAAAGACAGTATCATATGACGATTACTGACCTTCCTAGTAACTACATTCTAGAAATAGCCTTTTTGTTGTTGTTTTGTTTTTTATGTGAGGAAAGATTAACAATATAAAAAGACTGCGCAAAATATAAACAGTTTAACAGACATTACTACAAGCAAGAAAAAGAAAATGATTCACATTCACATGTGCGGTCGTAGGGTAGGGAGGTGGTGCTGGGTAGTTTTTAGTGCCGAGGCGTTCTACTGATTTGAATAAGATAGGGCAGTCTTGGGGAGGGAACGGGGTGTTTGGACATTTTTCATCGCACCTATCATTTCTCATTTCTTTTTTTCCACTCTCTGGGAGACGGCTCGATATAGACTGAAATACTGTTGCAAAAGGCCGTGAAACCGAACACAACCAACCAATCAACCAACCATGAAATGACATTATTTATAAGCATTTGCTCACTGTCAAATCCTGCTATTTATGAAATTGTATTTTAGTATATGTATGTAATTTATAGTTAATAAAATATCGTTTAAACCAATCAACCAATCTTATTCACAGGATAAGGAAATAATAGAATAAGGACTAGCCATAGGTAAAACAATGTTTATTGGTTTTGGATTACCTTCAAGTTTATATTGAGTGTCTGTCTTGCACAATAAAAAAATGCATGTTCATACCATAAAATTTCCTAGAAAATCTATTTTGCGCACTGCTTGCCGCGGGCCATCGTTGATATTACCCGCTTTGTGACAGCTAATCAGAAGCTGGGGAAGATTTGCTCGCAAGAGGGAGAATATGCATTCTTGTAGATTACCGTCCGAAATCAATGGAATAGAACCTATTATGAGTGTGAGGTACGGATAGACAAATCTGTCCCGAATCTGTTTAGCATCTCGAGGCTTGCAGAGATGCCAAACAGTGACCCGAGTGACAGGTTTGTCTAATCGTATTTCACACTCATGGTAGATTCTTTTTCTTGCATACCTTTAACTGCTGGAGATTTAATTACATCAAAGATTCGTCTACATGCTGCGTTGCGACGTCCACTATTTTGACAACTGTTGTGATTTTTGACGTTGTTTTGACGCCAGCTAGCGACGAAGGCACGTGACGTTAATACAACTAATGCAAACCGAAGTCACGCGCAAATTTTTTTCTTTATCCTACCCACGGGCCAGATAACCAGGGTAAGATAAGAATTTCCATCCCTAGCAAAAAACAAGGATAGCCTTATCTGGGATGCAAAAATAGAATATCTCTGCTAGTTGATTACTGTTCTATGTTTTAAACGGCACTGTGTATTCTATGGAGTGGAGTCATGGAGTGGAGTCTTGGAGTGGAGTTTTGGAGTGGAGTTTTGGAGTGGAGTTGAGTCAAATATTTGGAGTCAAAACAACGGCCTACTTTGTTGTTCGTTCAAACATAGCCAGGTCATTTTTTACTATGCAGGTGTGAATGTAAATTCTTATCAGACTTGACAGATTTATATTTCTAGGGCACTCAAAACAAAGTGGTATGAACACCGGCCCTGGTTCCTCAGTCATCAGAGTGTCCGCCCCGGGCAACAGGATGTCACGGGTTCAATCCTGGTCCGCCAACATAACAACATTGTTAAAATGGTACTAACTGTTCCTCATTTGGCACTCCGATTTATGGAGTATAGCTAGGAATGTTCGACGCAGAGTCAGACTTACGTAAGCGAGTGGCTCACTGGTATCATGACAAGTGTCTAGAGCATGATACTTTAGTGATGCAGCACTATAAAAGTGAGCGTTAAGCTCCTGATGCAGTAAAACACAGTCCATTGTGATACTGGGTATGACAGAAAAATTGTTGAAAGTGATGTTAAACCCGAATGCACACACACACACACACACACACACACACACACACACACATACCATTTCACTCCTGGGTACATGATAAGCAACGTTTTTTGTCTTCAGTGAAGGGAATAAGATGATGCCATATGGTAACAAGAGCTGTCACCAGGCAGCATAGCTCACCTGAACTGGTGCTTGCCCGTCATGAACACAAAGTTCTAAGAATGTTATCTTGACCATCAAGGAAGGTGATGCTGTTACCATCTAAAACTCTTGGAGCAGTATCTGTCATCAGTCTGAATATAACTTTCCATCGACGCTTTGTGAAACTATAAAACCCTCAGCCTGTGACCTTGACCTAAAGGTCAATGGGAGAGGTGGCATTGGTACTTGCATAAAACTCAGGACCAGCTTTTACCAGAATTCAAAGTATCAACTATAATTCCGTGACCTTGACCTAAGTCATCAAGGGAATTGGGATGATACTGCATAAAATATAGACCATTACCTAACGTGTGGAAGTACGAGTATAAAGTAAATCTATCCAAGGGTAAACAAGAGTATGTGTGAAGCTTTAGCCAAGAACATCCCAAATTTCAATATAAAATTTCTAAGTCTGTCACCTTGACCTATAGGTCATGTCCAGGGGTGGGAATGGTGCTGAATAGAATTTCGGACAAATATCTAACATCATTAAAATTCAGTTCAATCAAAGGGTTAAGAAAATATGAGATCTTGAATTTTTAAAGTAAGCTTTTCCATATACTGTCTATGTTCATGAAATTGACATATAAGTCACCGCCAGGGATGTGGATGGCGCTGAACAGAATTTCGGACCAATATCTATTATTATACTAAGTTTAATTCAAATCAATCAAAGAGTTTAGAAACAATAAAATCTTTAACGTAAAACTTTAATACAAAAATTCTATGTCCATGACCTTGACCTATAGGTCATCACCAGGGGTTGGGATGGTGCTGAATAAAATTTCTGACCAATATCTATTACCATACCAAATATAATTGAAATTGATGAAAGACTTTATATACTATGATATCTTAAAAACTTCAACGTAAAACTTTAACATAACATTTTAGTCCGTGACCTTGATCTAAAGGTTTTGACCAGAGGTGTGGATAGTGCTGAACAGAATTTCGGACCATATCTATCATCATACTAAATATAATTCAAATTGATTAAAGAGTTTAGAAACTATGAGATCGTAAAAACTTCACATAAAACATTAACATAAAATTTCTAAATCCGTGACCTTGACCTAGTGGTCCTGACAGGGAGAGGAAATGGCGCTGAATAAATTTTTGGACCATTATCTAACATCAAAACAACTATAATTCAAACCGATCAAAGAGTTAAGAGACTATGAGCTCATAAAAAACCAGCGTAAAACTTTAACATACAATTTCTAAGTCTTTGACCTTGACCTAAAGGTCTTGATCTGGGCTGTAGATGGTGCTGGATAAAATTTTGGACCAATATCTATCATCAAACCAAATATAATTTAAATCGATCAAAGGGTTTAGAAACTATGAGATCTTAAAAACTTTAACGTAAAACTAAAACATTTTCTAACGCTGCCACCGCCGGAAGAAGTGCAATTATAGTTTTTCCTGAACTTCACCCAGGCGAGCTAAAAACCATGATGAACCATACTAGATTCCAAAAGACCTGATGTAATATGACTGCCTTTGGGGCACTCAACATATGAAGTGTAAAAATAACTGAGGTATATTTGAGACCAAACATGACAAAAGCAACAAAATGACATTTGTGCCCAGCCAAGACTCAGATAAGCCTGGACAATTAATTTGCACCAAATGGGTAGCTTAGGACCCTATGTTCCTTTTGTGTATCGGCGCAGTCCCGGAGAAGACTGGATGAATGTCCAAGCAGAACTGAGTCTTCACATGGCGCACAGGTCATTTTGTTGTGTTTCTCATGTTACATTTTGACTTTTTCTTCCGCATGGGAGGAAAGTATCAGACTCATAAATATGTGAGTGCACATTAAAATGACACATGAATTTTGTCTGCTAAGTATAAAAGGAACAATTTATGTGTTCTGAAAAACAGAGACTGCTTTTAAAGCTAATTAAATATAATTAACCACAAACCAAGAACAGCTAGTCTGAATGGCATTGTTTAAATCCTGGACTGGACTTGGATGCTTGACTTCGGACTCTGGACTGTGGACTGTGTAAAACCTGGACTCTGAACTTTGGACTATGTAAAACCTGGATTCTCTTCAGCCAGTGTGGCTTAAATGGTAGACCTTTTATGATGCGTGACAAAGCATATACTGGGGCCCAATTTTTAGTTAGAACGACCAAGAACATCAAGCGATCATCAGCGTGGACAGTTACATTATTACATTATTTTTAGCCACAATACAAATATATTCAAATGACCTGTAAGATTGTCTCTTTAAAATAATGACATCAAACATATTTCTAAGGGATTGATCTACTCCTTAATTTTAGATAAAACTTCCCATTTTGTCTGTCTTTTCCATTGCCTTGAAGTATAAATCTGTCAAAGCTGATTAGATTATTTAATGAATTAATACCTGCAGATACAGTGTCTGACTTTTTCTAATATAGGTGTGTTCATGTACATGGACTGATATCAGTAACAACAGCATACTAGGGCTTTGAGTTAATCACTCGAAAGATGTTTGAGTTCTTAATATACTACTTAAAGTTTGCTAAGCACCAAAAATTTCGCACTGCATTGTAAAATCAAACTACTAAAGAGTTCCTCAAAGAACAGAGAATACATTCAAAAGGTGGAACATGGGCCAGACTTCGTAGTATTGGCTAATAAAGCCTCATCAGTGACCCTGACAAAATCTGGTGACGAAACCAGAGAAAAGCATACTAAAATTTCTTAATTGTCATTGGGCAGTCGATTCAAAGACTGACTAGTGTCAAGTTTGCATGAGATATATTTGTGATATTTTTATCGGATATGGCTCAGTGATGTATTGAGATGGTCCCCAATGTACACATAAGCTTTTATGTCGGGCAAAATAATCCTGCAAGTCATGGAGATAATGTACGCCTCGATTTTCATGGTGTTTAGGTACACTGCTTGCATGTACTCGACATGTGTAGGGTGTTCAATCTTCACTTCAGCCCGAAAGGCTGAAGTTTTATGAATGGAATATAGCTAATGCAAATGTAAGAAGACATTTATCAGAAATGTGGCGGGCAGTTGGGATGGTGGGGCAAGGGGCTACCCATCGTGATGTTGGTGAGGCCCTTGCCGTGCACCATACTGTTATCACAAGAGCCTGGGCGAGGTTTCAACAGTACGGCACACCTGTTAGGTGGCATGGTAGCGCCAGAGAAAGGGTAACCTCTGTAGCTGAAGATAATTTCTGGATCATCCAGGCTCGCAAAAACCATTTTGCGACAGCAACTTAGATTTGCACCGACCTTCAGAATGCGTCTGAGGTCAGTGTATCCACGCAAACTATCCGCACAAGGTTGCACGAAAGTGTTTTTGGTCTAGAAGATCGTGTATATGCATTCTGTTTTCTCGCAACCTCTGTCGGCTACAGTATGAGTTGGCCGTGGTGTATGTTCGTTGGACCAGAATGGACTGGCGACCTGTTCTTTTTTTACAGATGAGTCCATGTACTGCCTAGGCAACAGGCGTGCTAGGGTATGGCAAAAGCCAGGGGAGATATTTGAAGCAGCCAACATTGCTGAACATGACCGCTATATAGTCTGAGGTGGAATCAGCTTGGATGGACATACAGACCTCGTTGTCCTTAAGCAGGGCACACTGACTGTCCAGCGGTATTTAGACCCAGGTGAAATTGTATGCTGGTGCAGTAGGTGAGAGGTTTACCCTAATGTGCTTAAGTATTGGGACACCTAAAATGTCCCAATTGGAAAATTCATTATTTTTAGGTGCCCCAGTATATACGCACAATACGGTATTCTAATGGGCGATAATAATGGACGTTAATGCCAATACTGCATATGTTTTGCAAGTGTACCTGCAAAGAGAGTGTATTCACATCTGGACTAGCCAGCCCGATACCCTGACCTCAGTCCTATCGAGCATATGTGGAATAGTTGCAGCTTCGAATTTCAGCCCGTCAACCAAGAAGTATCCAAGGGCTTGGTGCTATGCTTGTCAAGGAATGGAACAACATTTCATAAAGGATAATCAGGAACCTGATAGGGTGCATGAGATGATGTCAAGATGTCATTGACAGCAATGGGTCACATATTCGATATAAACCTAATACACATTTCATCAAAATCTCTATGTTAATGAGTATCCTACTTAAATTCTAATAAAAGCATCGTAAACGACTTCGTAATACCCCGCCACTGCAAACCTTTCATAGCCTTTTTTTCATGATTTCATACTTGTATATAGATACAGGACTAGGGCAGATAATTAACCTCCTTCTGATAAAATTTTAACCCTCACTAGAAGCTATTATTGCTTTGATCGTTTGTTACATGTTTCATAAAACTTCCTTTCAGTTCTGATTTTATGATTTTATACATGTATATATGACAGCAGCAGGGGCAGATAACCATGCTGGACTAAATTCTGGTTGTAAAATAAAGCTAATGTTACTTATATCATTTCTGTGAAATTTCATAAAGTTATACCAAAAATCTGATTTTATATGGATTTTTTCATGAATTTATACATGTATATATAGCCCTGTGCCAGGGGAAGATAACCCATGGGGACAAAATTTTGATCATGACAGAAAGCTTATATTGCTTGGATAAGCTGTAGCAAGTTTAAGGAAAATCACTTCCAACCCTGATTTTATACAGAATTTTTCATGATTTTATATATGTATATAGCCCCGGGGCAGGGGCATATAACCCGGGTGGACAAAATTCTGCTAACAACAGAAAAAAATATATCATTTCAATCGTTTCTGTGAAATTTCATTATGGTATTTCAAAGTGTAAAGGAATAACAGACCAAAAACCACTTTTGCGACACTGACAAGGCCAATAATTCATATGCCAAGTTTGAAGAAAATCCGTTGATAAATACTCAAGTTATTGAACGGAAACGAAGTGCTCACGGACGGACGGACAGACGGACGGACAGACAGACAGACAGACAGACGTACGACGGACGGACAGACACAGGGACAGCCAGCGGGAAAACATAATACCCCGCCACTAACGTGTGGCGGGGTATAAAAAGATGTAAAACACAGTACAAACGTGAACACTAAATCACTAATTGAAATGTATAGAAAAATCGTAAGGATACAACATAAACTATGTACTTAGATATTCTGGGAGCTTAGCAACTTTGAGTAGTATATGTACTAGCTGCAACATTTGATGATAAAAGACAATATTTTCCACTCCAAAATTTGACTCCACCCCACTCCAAAACTCCACTCCATAAAATACACAGTGCCGTTTTAAACTACCAGTGACCCATTCTCAGTGAATCCCCAGATAATGAAGTAAATTTATGATTTTCTGATGACAAATACACAGTATCCGAACTCTTCCGGATTTCTTATCGTTGAATAGCGAGTACAAACATTCGCTTATAACCAGTAGTCGGAACTCATAATGTTTTGAGATTTTATCCGGAATCTGCTGTGTCATTTATAGTTTTTCAGCTTCGAAAATGTAAAGGGGTAGGTTTAGTATAATTTGCTCTTCGGTCTTTTTCTTAATTGCCCTGTACAATGTCGTGTATGGGGGATAGGGATAGTAATGTGTACAGTATTCAAATTGCCCTTGGCATGATTCTATAACATTTTGAGACTTTTCTTACATGTTTTATAAAAATCTTTAAAAGAAACGGAAGGCGTTATCAATCTACAGTTTGTTAGGTTTGATAGTAGGATGATAGCTAGGTTTTGCACAACACAAAGTCGTGTTAACTTAGCTGTTCTGAATAAAATTTCTGTGACGGCCATGAGATTTTCATTGCACAGGGCAATAAAGTAAAATACCGAAGAGCAAATTATATTAAACTTACCTCCTTACATTTTCGAAGCTGAATAACTATAAATGACGCAGCAGATTCCGAATAAAATCTCAAAAGATAATGATTTCCGACGACTGGTTATAAGCGAATTTTGTACTCTCAATCAACGCTATGAAAACCGGAAGAGATGGTACAGTGAGTTCGGATACTGTGAAATAAATCTTAATAGGACTAAGACATGTACTTTCTAACCGAGATTTGTGTAAAAGCAGAAAGAAAAGTTTGGCTGCCTGGCCAGATAAGCTTCCTTCAGATATAATCAGAGAGAAGACTCAGTCTGATCAGAGTCATCGCTATTTGCGTAAATTATTCATAGGGTGTGGGCTACCTATATAGCGTACATCACCTGGTGTGATGGGATTATTCAAGTTAATGTGCTTCAAATCAAATGGCTCTTTTTTCTCGCGAAACAGCCCACTAATGGTATGTAGTTTTATAGTGTATATGGGCCGTGTCAAATAAGAAAGTACCTTATGGCATTTCTGTCTAGTCTTATCAGAGATTTTGCCTTACTTGTTCACGCACACATGAGTCACGACACAACAAAACCAACAAAGTGACATGTGGGCCACGCAAAGACTCAGATCATTCTGGGCATCGACTAGGTCTGATCAGAATCTTCGCTGTGTGCTAATAGGCTAGCTAGCTAAGGGTGTAAGCTACTCCGCGCGGACAGTGAAGACTATGATCAGACTGGAAGGATGCCCAGGCTGATCTGACTCTTCGCTTGGCGCACATGTCACTTATTTGTCGCAGCTCATATGTACTGCACTTTGAAAAAGCTTCAGGAAACTGCCAGTCTCATCAAGTGGATGCATATGTGAGATTTAACATCATTAGTCAAGCACCGACGACGGGCTAAATTTGTATGAAGCCAACGTTGAGTTTAAAAAGACAAAACTACCATAAATATACATGTAAGTGTTTCAGTTTAAAGAAACAATTAAGAGAAGATTGAATTGCATGAAAAATAAAACCGCATCTTACCAGTCAATATTGTAGCCAGCAGCATGCAATAAGCCCGCGGCCCAATGATACTCCAATACAGAAATGTTGGTAATATTGGCAAATCCTAAAGAATTTATGACCTACTGCTAAATGAAGAAATTTATCAGCCCAAAATTGTGCAGCCATACCCAGATTCTAACTAAGGTTTGGCATGGAAAACAGTAATATCTATCAGAAACATCTGATTCAGTGATAAGTTAATTGTTTATTGGCTTAGAAGAATATTTGCACGAGTACAAAACAATTGACAATAATCCAAAATGTGCTGATTGTCCTCTAGGATTCAATAGTATCAAACACATCTTTGAAAATTGTTCAAAACATCTTAACATTGACACCTGCCTAATTCAAACAGGGAGCAATTTGAAACTTTGCACAAGAAAAGAAGATTTTCTCATATTCTCTAAAGTTTTTGAAAATGTCATCAAAAATATGGCACTAGACGGGGAAATGTAAGTAGGCGATAAATCAAGCATACCTCATCTTAGATATGTATCATGTTGAACAAGGCGAACGATATTTCGAAATAATCAAATAAATTGCAATGTTCATGGAATAGGCCATGAGCCAAATACGGTTTACTCCTCCCCCTCCCCCCCGGGGGGGTTTTGTAGACCATACTGTTTTTAAAGCCCAGCATCTTAGAAGGTTTTTTGCAGCATGTTAGCCCTCTGGCGAGTGGGGCGTTAAGCTGTAACAGCCTGTTACAAACGTTACCCATTGAAAAAATAAACATAAAATAAAAATTATCAAAAATTATAAAGAAAATAGAAGTCACTTTCCTATGTTTGAAATTATAGTACAGTCTAATAGAATAATCCAGTAGCTAAAAGTTAGGATGTTTGAAAGGTCACTTCAGCCTACATGGTGTAATATACGTGACATTTGTCTTTACACTCCATTAAAATTGCTATTTCCATCCAAAATACTTTCTTTTTGTAAGTTACTCCTTTAATATTAGACCATATGTTTGTTACTGTATTAAAGACAATTTATTGGTCTTTTTAGATCTGCAAAAATCATTATCCTAACTTGTATACTTTGGGAGAAATAGGATGTTGAACACAGAACCCCCTTATAAATGTTCCATATTACCATTTTCACTTTCTGAATAATTCAAGTGCTTGAACTACACTGTATGAATTAAAAAACAACAGTAAAAGGTAATATTGAATATGCCAGCTTTTCTAAACTGCAAGGAACAGTTCCATAATATTTTGAACGCATTTTAGTCGACCATAATGATCGATTATATACGTTACCGAGAGCTATTATTGTTAAACTCATACAATTTGAAGACAGAATCATTTTATTTTCGTTAGAAGCAGTTTCTTCATAAAAGAATCTTTTAATATTAAAGAAATAATGCATTCTGGTTTATTTTTTATGATAAGCTATTACTAGTAGTAACGTAAATAGCATTAACATTAAAAATATTTCATTATAATACCTTTAATCAGGTTTTTCCCACTGTCACATAAAAAACAATAACACATATAAGTCTTGGTGTTTTTATGATATATTGTGTACTTGGGCCTAGCAGCATTTCTCTCAGCTATACTTTAAGGGATTCATGAGGTGTGTTTTATACGTGATTAAACACAGTATACTTCAAATTGTAATGTTAAGGGCATTGATATATTCTGCACATGTAAAACGGTTTTTTTGCTGTTTACTTTGTTATTTTATCAAAACTTAAAGTATTTCATAATGGCATTGCCCTCTTTGTTTCTTTTACAATTTGTACATTTGAGTTCTAAAGACAGTAACATACGTGAAATTTTGTTATATACAACTAAGAAAATAAAAAATAAATGAAATAAATAAACAAAATACCACATCAGAAAAGATAAAAAAGATAAAGCCGCAGCTAAGCCAGCATAGATTTTGCATATAGGGCTCGAATAAAATGATATACAATCAGTTTGATAACATTAAAAGCTAAGCGCTTTTGACGTGTTTAGTATGAAATTATAAAATAATCGGTAATTAACAATACAAAATGGAGTACCACCTTGATTATTGACAGGATTTGGTATAGTTTTTACGTGCACACTGAAAAAACTATAAAGCAGAACAGTAAACCTGAAGTTTGAAAACTTAAGCCAAATACAGTTCTGCATCAAAGCTAATGCAGATATTTGATGGCAGGGTATACTTACTTTTGTAAGACTATCGTATATTTTACGTTACTAAGGGAAACAATATTGCTGAGTTAAGTTAAGAAACAAACTTTTAAAAATAATTAATGGTAGTGACAATACATTGCTTTATTTAGTTCATTTATGTAACTAACAATAATGTGTCAACCAGGAGTTTGGGAGAATAGTATCAGAAACATTTAATACAGAAAAGAGACACTAGCAGTTTACTAGTATACTGTAGCAATCTATAAATGCTGTGTTTAAGATGATCTATATTTCTATGCTTTTGTTTCTTTCTCTTTAAAGTCTAACTACATTCAATCATCTCTTAAAGAATCTAATTACATTCAACCATCTATTAAAGCATCTATTCACCAAAGAACATAAAGATACGTTTAGTTGGACAAAAATGTTTTTTTTTCCATGGACAGTGTTTCAGTAGCTCTGCACACATAATGAAATGGCAAATGAAAATGACAGAATATATTAATGTTTGTCATCCCTTTTCAGATATTTATGAGCAAATCTTAGTTGTTCTCCTTCAGAATGTATTCGCCTACACTGTAGTTATGCTTTGCAGCATAATACTGAGAAAAAAAGGGAAAAAAGAAAAGAAAGACCGAACAAGTAACGTATACAACGTATTCATTGCTAGTTTATGGATTCTTCAATTCCGATATCCTAGTAATACAGTGTTTCTAAAGAGCAAATAAACAAACAATAGAAATAGTGCATACCTATACATATCAAGGAAGGGCTAACCTAAATAACTTACTGCATTTGATCTCTGTGACCTTGTATTACCATATTGTTTACTTTTTAGCAATAAATATGGTTGAAAACTGCTTTTTTTATGATACCTTACTGCTTATCTAATCATCTTTGTCCAAATATGTTAAATACTGTTAGAGAATACAGCATTTTGGCAATATACAAACAACAATTTAAGTTGCTTACATATTGAAAAGTTGTCTGACTGAAATTTATATTTCGTAACACCTTTAGTCCTTGATGGTAAACAACAAGTGGGAATAAAACCATGGGGTTTGCAAAATTACCTGACCAGTTAGATATTTGTAACAACATAATGAAAAATAATACTCTGAACAGGCTGATGACAGAATTTTGTATGTGTTATAAAGTATATCACTTTCTATCAACCTTAAATTTTCACATTGTTAATAGTTTGTAATGTATTTGATGGCCAGGAGCTGCATTAACAGATCACGTAGATCACAAATGAACATGTAAGTTATGACCACGGGAGCCACACATATTTGCTAACCTATATAAAGCAGTTACTGTGCAAAGAGGCTCATGGCTGACGATTCGACTGACAGCATAGCGGAATTGGTGTTAATCCCTGTTGGCAGAGTTGGTACTGCTTTTGATTGCCTCGGCTTACAGTCACAGTGGCATATTTGTATGTAGGGTAATTGAATGGCTCAGCCAACAGCACAAGTAGCGAAACTGGTTTTATCACAATCATGATGAGAACCTAAATATTAATCAGTTGCAGTATATATCAACTTATACTTGTTTCATTCTATGCATAAAATTTAAAAAAAAATCATTTTTATGAAGTCACTTTACTGTGAAACTGAACTGAAGGCAAAGTCGAACTGCTTCAGCTATAACAATCTATGTGCGTCTTGCTGAGCTCTTGTGTATTTCAAAGAGCTAAATTTGCCATCTGACTACCAGTGGTAAGCTAATACTACAGCAATGAATAATTCATATCGCCCGGGAACTAACTTTTTCATAACAGATGACTCACAAATCCCCCCCACGACATATTAAAATTATGTAACGTAACGTTACAGTTAGATTGCTTTTCAAATGTACACTATCCGATGTTTTTTTTTATAGTTTGAGGACACAACATTGGCGTTTCTTCATATTTACATATACAACAGTGTCTACTTAATACATACAATACAGATTACATTGAAAATAAAATGCAGCTGATGTTGGCTTTCTTAGCTTTTCTCGTCATTTTGTAGGTTAAATTCTTCAAAAATAAGATAGTTTCTGTCCACATTTAATTTATACACTGCTCACTGCTGCCTAACTAATCTAAGCTGGGCATGAATCAAAGAAGATTGATGGAGCACGTATAAACTTCAGTCAACCTATTCAGTGATTTAGTCTGGTTGTTTTTTCTCCGAATTTTTGTTGTGGTTATATACGTTACATATTTATCGTGACTGCTGACGAGCTTTGTAAGACTTTAGTTTGTTTGTTTTTTATACTAGAATATTGAAACAGTCATATATATGACAATAACTTTTCTCTTCACTTCAATTCTTACAATTTGCTCATTATATTACATGTATTTAGACACTGAAGGGGAAAAAACGTCAAATACAATGTAAACTACGTTATACGGGTTAGTCAACTTATCCTTGACCATGTCAATTCCCTTGAAACAGCGATTCATGTACTAGCAGACAAAACCCAGCATTATTTAGGGCGAATACTAAC
The DNA here is from genome assembly GCA_963989385.1 of Ctena decussata. Lineage (NCBI taxonomy): Eukaryota > Metazoa > Mollusca > Bivalvia > Lucinida > Lucinidae > Ctena > Ctena decussata. The sequence continues at coordinate 25,246,762 of OZ022502.1, forward strand.
ATGTGTATACCAATGTGTATTTTCTATTATAGCGTGAATATGTAAATTTGGGTAGTGTAATTGACGTTGACGTTACACGTTAACGCCCCAACGTACAGAGGGCTAACATGTGTCATTTTGCTTCTTATATAATGTAGTTTCAGAAAATCATAGGGTACAAAACTCCCCCTGGGGGGGGGGGGGGGGGTCTATGGTCAGCTCAAGGTCTAGAACCTTTATCTACGACACGAAGCTAAATCGGTCTGCTTGAAAAGATGAAATATCTCACTAAAACAGAATCAAATTGACAGATGCCATTTTTTGTGGATGAAAAAAGGTCAAAGTGCGGACACATGCTAAACGCATTTTATGTCTAACTGAACAAATGCCCAACAATTACACTATAAAATGAAACTTTTATTTATTTATCTGTTTATTTATCTATATTTTTAATTATTATCTATTAATTTTATTTTATTTTATTCTATTATCTTCAGGTGAAAAGTACATATACCGGAATTTTCTTACTCTGCAAACTATACTCATTGCCTCCTAAAAAGATGGTCTTTATGTCCACGCAGGTAATTTTCACTTACGACAGTTATCAAATAAAGTTTGAAAAATAAGACACACTCTACCATAAGCAATCTTCGTCTGTCAGTCAGCACCGTGGCATTGAATATCAGTAAATACGATATTAACATCTCATTCCTCATTTTCAGGATCCTGATCTGCAAGGTTGGTGAAGTGCAAAGTTTGCAAACACCCTTCTCCAGTCCCCGAACCCTTTACCACTTATCTCCCTCATTTCCTTCTTGGCCGGACATGATGATTTTGCAGTTACTTCTAATTGCGCTTAAAACGAATTATATAAATGTGTGTCGCGCAAAAAGGGACGAGTTGGGTGTCCTATAGCGAAATTTAGTTTTATGTCTCAGTGATTAAGCAAATCTAGGAGGATTCGGAAAATATCAAAATGTCGGTGATTCTTAGCCATTTTGGGGTTCAAAATGTCTGCAGAACGTAGGTACCGTCATGCATCATCACAAATGTTTTGATGACGTTGTGGTGACGTCGCACAGTAAAATCGTTCAGAACTTGTAACTGATAGATAGAGTAACTGTTTGTTTTGTGTGCCGTCCTTGGAAGCTTGTATTCCGATTCACGCTTCTCGAGGACCACTTCCTGCAGGTGCAGGTATGACGAAGAGAGCAAACACTGCTTCAATAATAAAATAATAATAATAATAATAAGCTTTTTGATGCATCATCAAGTGACATGAACATATATGAGCCGCGTCGCGACAAAACCAAGACAGTGGCATTTGCGCCACATGAAGACTCAGATCAGCTTGGACATCCGCCCAGTCTGATCAGAAGCTTCGCTGTGCGCGTAAAGGACGGCAAAGGGTCTAAGCTACCTTCATGCCGTCGGCGAAGACTCTGAGCAGACTAGGCGTAAGCCCAGGCTGATCTGAGTCTTCGCTGGGCGCACATGCTACTTAGTTGGCTTTGTTGTATCGCGGCTCCATTATGTAAGCATTATCAAAAGAATATAAAGCAGTGCTTCATGGGTCTGGAAGAGTGTCATTCTAATTATACACTGTAAAAATTCGTAGATTTTACGGTAGATTCACTTGCAACCAGCTGCCGGTCCATTTCCCTTATTTTTACAGGCGTTTGCCTATATATACACAAGACATTTTCGGAAGACTTCAAGTGTTATGTTAACTGGCCGCGCTCGAAATTAACTTTATAGTGTTGAAGGGCTAGATGACTAAAACAACACCTGCATATTCTATCCTACTGTGCGTGTAGGTTTCTGCAATTTTTACGGGCGCCCGTAAAAATAACGGGAAATGGACTGCCAGCTGGTTTCCAGTTAATCTAGTAAATCTACCGTAATCTACCGTAAAATCTACGGATTTTTCTACAAGGTAATGGTAACTGATGGTATTTTTCTTGTTTTTGGTCCAAAGAGATTGCAATTGCTTGTTAGAACCGCCTCATCCGGCGATGGGGCGGTTTTAGCGAGTAGTAACCATCTATATTTTGAGACAAATTAAGTGAAATAATGCAGTGTTCACGAAACGTGTAGGACAGTCTGACAGTCTAGTAAACAGCATCGGCAAAAATATTCTAACTTTCACGCGTACAACATCATTTACCAGTTTTGGTTAGACACTTAAATCTAAACTTCTTTTTGCGAACTCGAGTAATGCCCCACTTTTTCCTCTACAAAGTTGGGTTTTCAATGGTATTCATTACACGACCTTATTAACATGGTATTTGCATTTCTTCTTCTTCTTTTTTTTTTTTCTTTTTGCATGAAAGCAGTCCAAATTTCAATGAAAATGCCTGGAAAATTATAGAAATGACCGTTTTAAAGTAAAATGAGTAGCAAAAAAAGAAAAAGAAAAAAAAAAGAATGGAAAGAAAAAAAATGGACCAGTTCACGCCTGCTTATAATCTCCTGAAGCACAGCACCTTGTTGTAAATAGAAAATATCGAGGGGATGTCCGGTTTCGCTGGAGGGGACTAGAAATTGGGATGAAACAAAGGTGAGTGAACCAGTTGAACTGAGATTTATTCTTTTCCAACGTCAAGTCTCAAAAATCAGGAAATGTCATGAATGCAACCCTCTAGTCATTGTCATTCTCCTATAGGTGTGAATCGAATTTGAAACCAGATTCTATGTTTAACAGCAGAAATCCGTTATGTCCCGGAGCAAGGGTAGTCGATATTATGCAGTTTTGACGGCATGCGAACATATTGCAGATTCCTGCCGAAGTTGTCGAGTGTAAATGCTTCCATCCATTACCATAACTTAAAAGGGGTTAAGGTTAATGTTCTTTACTGACCGAACTATATTCTGTTACTATTCGTTGCCAAGAAAATGGGCATTTTGTTGATATTTGTGATTAAGGCGATCGGTTGTGCTTAAATGGATAAGTTGTGATTGAGGTGAGTGTGAAATATTGGTTTAGTGTTTGTCTCCTTTGTTTCGTATATGTTTCTTGGGCGTGGTGAGGCTTGGCTGGCAGGATTTGGTAGATCGGTTTGTGTAGGGCAGGCGATGTGTGTAACTTCGGAAGCTAGACTTACTTAACTCACTTATCTTCTCTACTCTACTTTTCTCTGTTCTACTCTAGGCGGACAGTGCAGTGTATCACAATGCCGTACAGTATGCTGTAAGGTAATTAACGTACTATCAAATTCAGTACTGTACATTGTTCCTCCCTCCAAGAGGAAATCCGACTAGACCAGGCATCGCCGCCACGGGAAACTTGCAAGAAGCCATAAATGGGGAACCACAAAAGTTGTTTCCCTTTACATGAAGTAAACCAAGTTCTAAGTGATGGCAGAAACAGACGCGCAATATATTATTGCCATCCTATGCAGCATTAAACTCGTACAAATAATGTTGTTCGGGTCACATAAATATACAAATTAGCTGATACAGGAGTAGGATTTCTAATAGATTGAATATAGTGATAAAAAGTAAGGAAGAAGAAAATAAAAAAAAAAATTGAGATTCGAACTTACACGGGACAGCTCTCATATCAACAATCCAGCAGACGAAACCGCTCGGCTATCTTTCCACGTAACACAATGAGCAGACAATCAGGACATATAGCTACTAACACACTGTACAGCTTTCCTTTTTTATGATATTTTCTCCCCTACCCCATCTATCCCCCACCCCATACATGCAACAGATTGATTAAATTTGCTGTGTGTACAAAATTGTTATATATCTTTCAAAAGTTCCTCAAATTATAATACTTTTCGGACAAGTAAGCAGATTTCGTGGGCAATTTCATTCAACAGTGTCAAGTAAGATCCAAAATTATTTTATGAATCGTGTAGCTTTTACAGACTGGCAGCCACATCCCGTTTTGAAAAACTCGGACACATCTTTAACACATTCAATGTCTTCCCGTCTCTCAAGTACAGTCCCAAATGACCCCTCAACTTCATCGCTGACAGAATCACTGTCCAAATCACTGACATTTTCTTTACTGTTCACTTCTTAAGTGATCACTTCTTGCGGTGGGATAGCAAATGTTATTCACATCAGTAACTAAATCTGGGGTCTCTTTATCACCATCTTCTAAGCTTAGAAAACAAGTATCGGAAAAGAAATCTTTGACTTAAGTTGTTGTTCGACTCATATTTTCGCGGCATCAAAACTTAAATACTCTTCCAAGGGACGCAACTTTATTTACGTCAAATATTTGACAGGCTGGCGGGAATAAAAACCCAAAAAATAAAGCCTGAAATGACTGACAAAATGCGGGCACCTGTTTATTGCGCGACTGAAATCAATAAAATCATGACGTCAACGTCACACGTAATTTCTTGAAACGACGTCAACCACCCAACTCGTCCCTTTTCGCGCGACGGGTCACAAATGGTATGACAAGGAGGCTTACGGCTAGGAATGAAGTCTTATTCACAAGCAGCAGCAAGGACTGATATTAAGCAATTGGTCTGGAACCCAAAGTCTCAAGCTAATGCACATTGTCATAAACTGTCATCAGGATATTCGAAACTATTACCTAGTAATGGCGAACACAAAATTGGTCTAAGAAATAATCAAAGGGACGTAACCTATAAAGTAAATAACGGGGAACAACCACTTTCATATAGCACACACCGTTGTAAAGTCGTCTTCTTTGCTATAAAGTTTCATAAAGATATTCCAAAGTGTAACCTAGTTAGGGTTGTCACAAGAATAGCCTTAAAATCTTACCAAGGGATGTAACTCCAAAAATAAGGACGGGAAAGCGATAATTCTTAAATGTGACAAACCGTCTTAACATAATACACATTGCTACAAAGTTTCATCAAGATATTCCAGAACCTTACGACTACGTAGTTATGGCGCTCACAAGAATAGCCTTAAATACTAACCAAGGCAAAGGAATGTGACTTCAAAAATAAGGAAGAAGCAATTATTCTTATGTGTGACACAGTGCCTTCACCTAATACACAGTGCTTTTAATTTTCATCAACATATTCCATATAGTTACATATGACTTGCACAAGATCTGCCTAAGAAATTAATCAAAGGGACTTTACTCCCAAAATAAGTAAAGGGAAGCATTTTTTTCTTATATGTGACTTATCTTCTTAATCTAATATACATTGCTATAAAGTTTCATAGCGATATTTCAAAGGGGTATCTAGTTATGGCATGTACAAAACTATTCTAAACAAGAGGACCATTGGTCCTGTAGCTCACCTGAGTCCATTTAGCCTCAGTACTCTAGGGTAAGTTACTCTAAGGCCTTCGGTCAATTGGTTCTGGTGAAAAAGATTTTTAAAGGTTTTAACTTTATATGGGCATGGAGGACATGATGGTCATGTGACCTGGACATTTGAAAAAAAATCATTCCCTCAAACCCCTGGAGGCTGTATATGAAATTTGGTTTCAAAATTGGCCCAGGGGCTTTTGAGGAGATGGTTTGATATTGTCAAAATGACAGAGTTCTGGGTCAAAAGTCAAATAATGACCTTGACCTCTTGTACTCATAAATCTTCATGTACTCATTAAAACGACTGTAGATACCAATTTTTAGGCATAAACCTTCAAAACTTTCCATGAAATCTTATATTCTAGCATTTTCCCACATTTGACCTTGCCGTAAAATAATCAAAGTCAACCCAAGGTCATCATTTTGAACAATCTTGATAGTACTGGAGTTCTCAATGCTACATACCAAGCTTCAAGGCCATCGGTCAATTGGTTCTGGAGAAGAAGATTTTAAAAGGTTTTTACCACATATGGGCGTGGCGGCCATGTTGGTCATGTGACCTGGACCGTATGAATAAGTTTTTGTTCCCTCAACTCCTGGAGGCTCTATATGAAATTTGGTTGCAATTGGCCCAGGGACTTTTGAGGAGATTGTTTGGAATTGTCAAGATATGAGAGTTCTGGGTCAAAGGTCAAAGAATGACCTTGACCTCTTGTACTCACAAATCTTCATGTACTCATTAAGATGATCGAAGAAACTAATTTTAGCCCAAAATTTTCAACAGTTTCCAAGATATCTTATGTTCTAGCATTTTGCCATATGAAAGCACAAGGAAGCAAATTTGACTTTACCGTAAAAAAGGTCAAGGTCAACCCAAGGTCATAATTTGAATAATCTTGGTAGTACTTGCGTACTTGATGCTACATACCAAGTTTCAAGGCCATCGGCCTACTGGTTCAGGAGAAGAAGATTTTTTTTAATGTTTTACTATATATGGGCATTGCGGCCGTGTTGGTTATGTGACCAGGACCGTTCGGACATCTTTTCGTTCTCATGAGCCCAGGAGGCTTCATATGAAATTTGGTTACAATCGGCCCAGTGGTTTCACGAGGAGAAGTCGTTTGAAATTGTTGACGGACGGACGACGGACGGACGACGGACGACGGAGCCTGTCCATACTATAAGCTCCCCCGGAGCCTCTGGCTCAGGTGAGCTGAAATCGAACGGACGTGCCTCCAAAATTTGGTAAAGGGGAGCAATCATTTTTATTTGAGACACACTGTCTTATTTTATTTACATTTCTATTAAGTTTCATCATGATAATCCAAAGAGTAAGTAAACCTAGTTAAGCATAGTATTATGCAAAATCGCTCGGTCAACATGAAGTGTTATTGAACAGTGAATTCATATTGACCTCCGCTTCGCCTCGCTCAATATTGGACCATGAAGTATGTCAGAGTGACCTATTAGTATGAGGTCACTCACAGTGTCAGCCCAAACCATGAACCCAAGTATAATGCAAATCCATGAAATAGTGTTAGAAATATGCGGTATATATTTCACGGTCTGAGGCTACTGTCCCAGAAATACAGGTCATACTGACCTTCAAGTAAGGTGATATCATTCTTAGTGTCAGCCCAAACTATGTACTGCAGTATGATGCAAATCCATAAAATACTGATAGCAATATAAGACAAAATCACTGGACAATGGAATAGGGGTCACAATGACCTACAATCAGTATGAGGACACTTACAGTATAAGCCGAAACCACTGACCGAAGTATAAGTTCAATCCATGAATTAGTCTTATAAAATATGAGGCAAAATCATTGGACAAAGAAATAAAGGTCACCGTGACCTGCTGCTAGTTTCTTCTTCTTCTTCTTCTTCTTCTAAGTTATAGTCAGGATTCTTCTCTAAGAATGTATTGTTGACAATAGTTTGAGTTCAAACGTCCGGTCATACTGAGCCATTATCAGAATTTAAAGAGTAACTACAGAAGCAGTCGTACATCAAATAGTCTAAAAGATATGAGGCAAAATCACTGGACCATGAAATATAGGACTAATCATTGGACCATGAAATATAGGTCAATGTGACCTACTAAACGTTGAGGTCAAACTTTCGGTCATACTGAGATTTTCCCTAGACACCAATTATGTTCGCACATCTAATAAAACCAATGGATAATGAAACATAGATCACCGTGGCCTACTGTTTGTTTGAGGTCATACTTTGGGTCATAATGAGTCAGTATCATAAGAATCAGGTTCGTACATCAAATAGTCTAGAGATATAGGCAAATTCACCGGACCATGAATTATAAGTCAATGTGACCTTCTGACTGTTTGCGGACAAACTTTTGGTCACATTTAGTCATTTGTCCAAGCAATTATGTTTGTATATCAAAAAGTCTTGGAGAAATAAGGCAAAATCATTGGACCGTGAAATATAGATCAATGTTTCCTGCTGTTAGCTTGAGGTCAATTTTGGGTCATACTGACTCATACTCCAAGTCTATCATTAGGTGAAATCACTGGACCATAAAATATAGGCCACTCTGACCTACTCTTGGTTTCAGGTCAAACATCTTGTCATACTGAGTCCTCATCAGAAGAATCATGTTTGTGCATCAAACTTAGAAAGTTATGAGGCAAAATCACTAGACCATGAAAAATAGGTCACTGAGAACCACTGTTTCTTGAGGTCAAACATCCGGTCATACTTAGTTATTATCCGAGGCAGTCATTGTCGAGGAGACTTCAAGATATAGGGAAAAATCACTGGACTCAGATTTTATATTATCGATTTGACTTACTGATAGTTTGAGGTCAACCTTTGGGTCATACTGAGTCATTATCGCAAGCAATCATGTTCGAACATCAAATGTTCTTCAGGAACCAAGGCTAAACCACTGGGCCATGAAATATATGCCACTGTCACTTCCTGTTAGTTTGAAGCCAAACATCGGGTCATACTGAGTCATTATTAGAAGCAATAATGTTCGTGCATCAAATAGTCTTCAAGGCAAAAATCACTGAACCATGCATATAGGTCACTGTTACATATTGTGCGTTTCAGGTTAACCTTTGGGTCATATTGATTCATAATCCTAAGCAACCATGTTCATATATCAATTAGTCTTGGCAAAATCACTGGACTATAGATATAGCTCAATGCCTGATATGCATTGCTGCTTTCAGTAAATCTTCCCTAGACAAATCTATGGAACAAGTTTGAAGACTAGCCAAAGTGGTTACTAAGAAACTGAGCTAAACGGAACAGATGAATATTTTTCTGTGTTCAGTTAACCATGAAATATCGTCATGGCTTGATATGCGTCGCTGAAGTCAGTAGATCTTCTCATAATGTATTTCTGGAGTAAGTTTTAAGACTCTAGCCCTTGCAGTTACTTAGAAACATAGCCTAAGGAAATAGGTGAATATTTTCCATGTTCAATCAACCGAGAAATATAGGTCATAATATGTCTCACTGCTTTCAGTAGATCTTTCCCACATGTATCTTTGAAACAAATGTGAAGGCTCAAGCCTTTGTGGTTACTTGGAAACTGAGCTAAACGCAACAGGTGAGTATTTTATAGATGTTCAATCAACCATGAAATATGGTAATGGCCCAAAATGTGTAAATGCTTTAAGCAGATCTTCCCCAAACGTATCTATGGAGCAAGTTTGAAGACTCTAGCCCTTGTGGTTACTTGAAAACTGAGCTAAATGCAAGAGGTGAGTATTTTGTCTATGTTCAATCAACCATAGATATAGGTCATGGCCCAATATGTTTCACTGCATTCTGTAGACCTTCCCCAGATTTATCTATGGAGCAAGTTTGAAGGCTCTAGCCCTTGTGGTTTCTTAAAATCTGAGCTTAACGAAACAGGTGAATATTTTTTCTATGTTCAATCAATTGTGAAATATACGTTAAGGCCAAAGTATGCATGAGTGCTTTCAGTTGATGTACCTAGACGTATCTATGGAGCAAGTTTGAAGACTCTAGCCTTTGCGGTAACTTGGAAACTGAGCTAAACACAACAGGTGAATATTTTATTTTCTACGTTCAATCAACTGTAAAATTTAGCCCAGGGCCCGATATGCAGCGCTGCTTTAAAGCCTCCATTGTCTTATCGGAGGTAAAAATGTCTAAACTCAAATCATTGTAAAAGGCGGTTCAACAATCACGTTTGGTTATAAAATGAGAGTTCATGTGCTTATATCGAGTCATATAATTGGCAAAAAGTAGAGAAAACAAGTTTATGCAAAATAACAAATCGCTACAAAAATCAAAATTTCTTGTTCTGGTTTCCCGTCTAGCAATGCTATATATACATAGGCGGGATAGTGATTGGGACTTCACGCCTGTACATTGTATTTTTACCATTTTATACAACTAAATGAAATCAAAGGTCATTTTAGTTGACCCTTTAAGTTTTCAAACCCTTTTTACGTAATACTCAAGGCTGTTTTATTTGTTTAAAGCTGGCTAATCACGATCATTTCCACTGACGAAACTTCTGAGAATCTTGCTGCGATATCCCACCATAAAATTTTTCACGCTGAAAGAGCAATGGAGCCTTTAAATAGATCTTGCCCCGGACGTATCTATGGAACAAGTTTGAAGACTCTAACGACACATTTGTCCACAGCCTACAAGTTCAGATTCTGGTGAACCTTTCAGCATGAAATTGTTTGTTTACATAGATGGCTGATAAGCAGCTGTAACTGTTCTTGCTGTGAAACAGTGGTCAAACTGTTTGATGTTAAAGATTTTACAAGCTGTAAATGAGCTTTCTGTTTTCTTATGCTATAGCCTTCTCTCAAATTATATGCACGTTTCACATTCCAATGCCAGAACGAGGCTAACTGAGCAAGCTGTTTGGCAGCAATGGCTGATAAGATAAACAAACTCTCTGCTAGTAAAAAAACTCTCAACATTGTTGTGTGCCGTTATGCACCTCAGATTCAAGATATGACCCTTCTCTGCATTTTCATCAAATACCCAAGGATGCAGAATTGAAGAAACAATGGATAATTAAAATCAGGCGGGATGAAGGACCCCTTTTTAAGGTAAGCAATATTTCTATATTTATAATATTTCCTGTCTTTATACTGACATTCCAACATTACCAGAATAAAAATAAATTATTTACTAAATTGCTCTTAGCATGAAAAATGAAAGCACAAGAAATTGTGACTTAAATATATTTAAGTCAGAGCTTACCCTGCACATGTATCACACTTTGTGATGATGTTTGACCCAGTAAAAGCTGATAAGCATGACTGGACAATCTCATTAAAGTCGTTGTATCTGCTCTGTAATTCACCAAGGTTCCAAAGACAAACAAATGTACATAAACAGGTGAAAATGAATCTTTCCTTGCCGTGTCATGGCTAATGCCAGAACACAAGCATATACCGTATACTCTCATGTAATCAGCTCAATTTTACGAAAGCAAATAAATGCAGTTAATTTTTTTCCATTTTGTAGATAACCAAATCAACAGTTGTTTGCTCCAAACATTTTGTACAGTCTGATTACAAAACATGGACCCCAGTGCGGAAGCTTTTGAAGCCTGGTACAGTGCCATCAGTTTTTGACTGGAGTGCCCAGAAAGAGCCCAGACGAGCTTTAAAGAGAAAGTTGCTTGCTCCTGCAGACACTGATATCAATGTGGAAAGGTATTTTGCATTCTCATACATATATACCTAATTTCTAGTATTGTATGTGTTCTTATTGGACTAGTACAACTAACGCTGCTATCGGCTATTGACTAAAGACTAAACTCACTGTTAAGAATAGTGAACGGCTATATATATATATCGAATGAAGCGTCCAATGTGACTGTAGATTTCGACGTTGCCAAACCTGATAAAAATTTACATCCTTTGCGTCACATCAAATAAAAATCATATTGAATCGGGAAAATTGATGTAAACTTTAAATGATGGGGTATTCGCCTCGAGGTTCTTGAGCCGGATAACATTAAATTTTGACCCCGTGAAAACATGACCCCACACGTCAATTCTCAATGTTGAAACTTGACCCAGGTCAATTTTCAATACTGAAAAATGCTCTATGGGTCGATGTTCAACATTGAAAAGTGGCCAGTTGGGTAATTTTTTCAACAGGTTCAAATTTTAATATTACACCAGCAGTGGCCCAAGATTTAGGTATGTGGCTAAATTAAAACGAGGCCTACAGAGACGAATGGCAGCCTGGGCCCAGTTGTTCAAAGCATCGTTAGCCTTACGAGCTCGTTAAGAGGTCAACTCGTTAAGTGTTTTATGACTTTCTAACCAAATACACTGATATTTTTTTTTGATAAAATGTGAGAAGCTTTTGCAGTGCAAAAGCTTTTCACATTTTTTTTCAACAAAAAATATTGGCTTATTTGAGATATTTGAAATTTTAACGAAACGTAAACTAACGAGTTCGTTAGTTTTGAACAACCGGCCCCTGGACTTTTGTAACATTACGAGACAAACCAAAAGAGTACACGTCGATGTTTTTCCGCCATTTTTGGAAAGGGAAACAACAACAATGTTGGTGACTTCCTATTTGCTTCCCTGGAAGACAAAAGCCATTAAAATGGGGTCTGCGCTTAAAGGAAAGAACTTTTCTGCACGCGGGGCGGGGGGGGGGGGCAAGTTATTCTGTTTATCACTTGACTCTCGTTGAAAAGGGAGGCACAAAATGAAAATGGTAGAGTTGTTTCCTTTGAAAATATACCCATTCACCTTAGGGTAAGACACTGACTCTTATTTGTTAAACGTAACTTCTATCACTCCAACTTCAAAGCGTTCAAGTGTAACGTCACGACATGGCCGAGCCCAAAGCGATAACTGCTCTCTCTTTTGCTAGAGTTGTTGCCTGTATGACTTCAAAATGTGATAGATAGATTATGCAATTTACGAGGGTTTTCGTTAAGCCGACGTCAACATTAACTTTGCACTGCACGGCGGTCCTGAACGTTGAGTAACAGTAAATAATGAAAACCTAAAATATAACTTGCTTGAAGCCAATACTTGAATCGGCATTTGGTTTGATGGTTTGTTGTTTGTTTTGCTGAGTAATAATATTTGAGTTACGCCGAGCCGTCTCACAATGCGATAGTAGAAAGGAAAGATAGGGTTGAGACAAAGACGAGGCAGAGAAAATTATAATCCCACAGGACTCCCAACCCCTCCGCCCTCCCCAACTTTCCGCGCCGATCTGTTGCAAGCATTTTAGCCTTGAAGATGTAGTTTGTCCCTATTCGAAAGTCCATCAAACCAAACAGTGGCAGTCTGATGACAGTCATTACTTAGCCAGTTAGGAACCATTTTAAAATGAAAAAACTTGCTACCCCTGGACAATTTTAAAAGGCAAATGGTCCCTTCCTTTAAAAGTTGTCTTCTGCATTACTTAGACAAGACACGTGAATTTTATTTTATTTATCTTGGGTTAGTCTAGAGTCGCAACTCGCTTTGTTTCCTTGAAACCTGTCAATACAGTCCAAACATATTTGTGATAGAATCTTGTATGGACGGACACACGGCGCCAAGTGTGCAACAATGGTTACGTACCGTTGAGCCACTTGGGTAACGCCGATAAGAGAATTGAACTGAACTGAACTGAACTAGAATCTTGTATAGCATTTTTTCCTTGGGAGGGGGATTCGTCTAGGGTCAGTCTAGAGTCGCAACTCGCTATGTTTCCTTGAAACTAGTCAATACAGTCCAAACATATTTGTGATAGAAACTTGTATAATATTCACGTATTGCGCATCTGCTGCTAAATGTTACATTAGAATGAGGTCCTGTTCATACATTCACGTTTCGTTCACACAAACACGTAGAGGATCCGCTGAAAAATGCAAGCCCCGGACCTATATGGACATCCCGTTCGCATATGTAGTTCCCTTTCGCAGGTACAGCCTTGCATATGTCGTTCACTTTTGCAGACCCCGTTCACATTTAGCGGTCCAATACACATGTGGAGGTCCGTTCACTTGTGGAAGATCCACTTAAAGGTGGCGGTCCTGTTCGCAAATGCAGTTCCTGATCACATATGGAGGACCCGTTCACAAATGAAGGTTCCTTCCTCAAATGCGGATCCCGTTAACACGTGGAGGTCCCGTTTACACTTCACAGGCGCAGAGCCCGTTCAACCTTGGATTGTCCGTTCGCCTGTGGCGATCCCTTGCATACTTGGATAATCAGACTGCATTACGTTTTACGTGTTGACTGTTTTACGTGCTGGATCTTTGAAAAAAACAGGACCCGCGAAGGTCTCCATCTAGCGTGCAGCACCTTTTCACAGGTGGGTGTCTTGTTCATACGTACATATGTACCTATCGCGTTCACACATCCCGTCCCGTTTATATGTGGGGATCTCGTCCACACCTGACGAAGCCATTCTAACAAACAGAAATGTTCATACATGGAGGCCCTGTCAGACGTAGAATACATGTTCACACGTCCAGGTCAAGTTTACATCTTCTTGTTTGGTTCACCTATAACGGTTTCGTTCACACGTGGTGAATCCTTTCCGACCATGGAGGACCCGGTCACTGGAGGAGATTCAATTCACATTACCTGTTGTTTTTTTGTTGTTGTTTTCGTTGTTTTCATTGATGACCCGCCCATTTACATGCCAAGGTCTCGTTCACACATGGAGGACCAGTTCAGGCACGAAAGGCGTTACACATGGAGATTCTAGAAATCACCTTTACCCTATTCAGAGAGTTTGGTACCCTCAGAATTTGTGTCCTACCGAGCCGTCTAGCGCAGTCGGCAGCACGTCGGTCTGCAGATCAAGCGGTCGCGAGTTCGGTTCCCAGCCCGGCCCCTGAACAGTCGTGAAGTTTGATCATGAAATATTTTCTACGCTCATTCTCTCCCTTCCGCTGACTTAAGGGCAGTTGTGAGTTTGTTTGTTTTGTTGAGTATTCACGGCCAAGTAAACAGCTAAGGTCATGTCGAGGCGGTCAGTTAACCTACTCAAACTGTTCCATGACACTGTTCCATGGTATGGCCCATGTTCCTTCTTTCGAATGTGTTCTCTGCTCTCGAAGAAGCTCTTTACGATTTTAATTAGACCTCCTAAACGTTTAACCAGTACTTAGTGCACATACTTTCGCCAGTAACTGACAACTGCCCTTCTTGAATCAGCAGAAGGGAAAGAATGACAGTAGAAAATATTTCATGATCAGTCTCCAGAGCGTTATGTGGCCTGTCTGGGAATCGATCTCAGGACCCCTTGACCTGCAGTCTGACGCAATGCCGACTGCGCTAGCGGGCCGCCGGCAAGGGTAGTTGTCTGTTACTGGCGGAAGCATGTGCACTCAGTATTGGTAACCAGGTAAACCGCTTAGTATGTCTAAGCCTGCCCAGACACAGTGTGACGGCAGATGAACTGACAGGCTTGTGGTCCCTCATCCAGCCTCGTTGAGGCGGTTCGGATGAGGGGTTTATAAGCAGATCTGACAAAAATTGTCACCCAGTGCCCACTCGCATCTAGAACTCTGCAACTTATTCTCCTAATGTCGTTATTCTATTCTATTCTGAAGCTTTCTTCGGAGTGTTTACATGCAATTATGTTGCATTTAGACCTATACCTCGGATAGTGGTGCTGGTCTAGTAAGTCTACTGAGCGCTTTACACAAAAGCATTGCTTAGCCGTTCGTATGAGCGTTCTTGTCATATATTTCGACGTTTCGCTCTTCTTCTATTCTAGATAATAATTTAAACCGAGGCCCCAATCAATCGATCGTACTCAGGCACGTTTTGGGGCGGCTACGTGGGATACCGATCCCAGGAACAACGTGCACACTATCTTTGAATTTGACACAGATGACAGACGGACTCGGGCACCCAGACGGTTCTATTATGGAATCGTTCCGCGGAACCGCTGAGAAGGACCCGTTTTTGGAGGCATTGGGGAAAATGTGTATGCTAGGTCACTATCGCAGTATATATATATAGGCTCTACACTGTTAGGAGCTTACTAGAATTGGCAAAATATCCGATTTGCCCCGTATGCTACGAAATTTTGCAAAACAATGAGAAAAATTGAAAGCTCTGGAGGTGATGAAAAGTAATGAAACCATTTCATTGATTATTTCGTTTTACTTTTTTTTGGGGGGGGGGGAGGGGGGGGAGTGTGAGAGAAGGAAAATAAAGAGCTGTAACGCGTTAAGATGTTTGAGAATATTTGCTTTCAGCCGGAGCCCATATACAGGTCCGACTCTCATACAATTGCACCAGGGTACTATATGTAGTTGTAGGATTTTTAAAAAAAAATATTTCTTTGTTTACGACAATGACAGCAGGAGGTAATTAGTTGTTTGGTCGTTTAGGTTTTAACGGCCCTTTGAGATAGTATTTCAGTCTTTATCGAGCCGTCTCCCAGAGAGTAGGCGAGAAAGGAGAAAGGACAGATGAGAAAAAAACGTCCAAACAACCCTTCCTGTATCTACTGCAAGATAGCAAGCACTGCCGGTCCTTGCCCCAAAATAATCCAAATAAGTAGGACGCACCAGTACTGAAAGCTACCCATCACCATCGCCCGACCCGACCGCCCAGTCAACCCACTAGAGATAGAAAACACTCCGAGGCTTTCTCGCCTTCGGAGGACTTTTCCACTCGAATTTTCATCTTACTCATGCTTGTTCCACTGGCTTGTTCAGCCATTTTCAACCCAAATATCAATCACACAAATGAATAACAACAACTCATTTTAGTAAAGATGTACAACTATGCACAACCGTGAATTGGACACGATTAAATAAATAACAAAGCGTGGCGGATCTAGCTCGTTTTTCCTTTTTTGCTTTAATTGAAAAGAAGGGATTGCGATTTATTATTTGATTACTATTCAAGAAAGAAACTGGAAAACTTTGTTCACGAACTTAGAGACCTTATATATGCCACCAAAGGTTTCTGAAGTCGGGAATTTCGTTTTCGCAAACTTGTCAGACAATCCGGCATCGTTAGTTTTTGGCATAGCGTTTAGTCTTTAGTCTTAGTCGCCTTAGTTGTACTAGTCCACTTAGAATCTATATCCAATGACTGATATGACAAGCTTTATAAAAACTAAACCTTAACAAGAATGGTCTTGACAAACATACACACATTGGTATAAGCAACAATACTAAATGTATTTGAAAAAACAAGATATGTACATTGTGTGTGTGTGTGTGTGTGTGTGTGTGTGTGTGTGTGTGTGTGTGTGTTCCAGATGTGATATACTATTTTCAGTTCTTGCTATTTCAGCAAAATATCCAAAAAAGAAGATCAAACTGAAGAGTATGAGTTTGAGGCGGAGTTATATGAAGAGCAGCCTTCACATCATTCCTCCAACTATGAACAGACAATTAGTGATTTGGAAAAGAAACTGCAAGAGAAAGACGAAGAGTGTTATTTCCTGAAACGCCAGATGGAAATAGAACGGTTTGGAGTCCAAAGAATTTCCAGTGACAATTCGCTTATATCATTTTATACCGGATTTACTTCATATCTAACATTTACGACATTTTTCAATTCCATTAAACCTGCAGCAACAAATATGCAAAGTGCATATTATGCCAGTAGTGAAACTGTAAGCTTAGCTGGTAGGAAACGAAATATGCTACTCCTTGATGAATTGTTCATGTTTCTTTGTCGTTTGAAAGCAGGTCTACTTGAACAAGATTTGAGTGTACGATTCAACTGTTCAGTATCTACCGTGTCGCGCAAAATAGTAACATGGGCAAATTTCTTATATTTTGTGCTTGGTTCAGTTCCTATATGGTTGCCACGAGAAACCATTCAGGAATTGATGCCAGACTGTTTCAAAAGCCTGTACCCCAGGACACGTGTGATAATAGACTGTACGGAATTAAGAACCCAACAACCCTCCTCCCTTGTACTGAATTCACAGTCATTCTCCTATTATAAGGGAACAAATACCTTCAAATGTTTGCTGGGAATAGCACCACATGGTGCAATAACTTTCATTTCTTCCTTATATACAGGGTGTATGTCAGATGTAGAGATAACTAAATTATCGGGCCTTCTTGATCTCTTGGAACCTGGTGATGATATGATGGCCGACAAGGGTTTTACTCTCACAAAAATGTTGGCCGAAAGAGGAGTAACACTGAATATACCAGAGTTTCTGAGCAATAAAAGGCAGTTTACTGTAAATGAAATAGAACACACAGAACAAGTTGCAAAACTGCGCATACATATTGAGAGAATGAACAGACGAATAAAAGAATTCCATCTGTTTGACACTCCTATTCCCCTGTCTCTTACTGGTAGCACTAATCAACTTTGGACAGTTGCATGTTTATTAGCATTGTTTAAAGGTCCCCTTGTTCAGGCATGGTCAGCAGAAGCAACTTGAATGAAACACCTGCATGGGAAATGGCTGTTCACCTGGCTGTCGCTGGTGATGTCTTTGATGGTGCCTTATATTGTGCTGTCTTCTTTCTCACGAGGTGTCTTGGATGAGATCTGGAATTGAATTGAGTCAGTTCCTGAGAATTTTCCTACCTACTTTTGAAATACTCTTTACAGAAAATAAGTGAAGTAGAAGTCGTCAACTTTATCTTTGACTTGCTGCCAAACATCCTGATTAAAATAAATTGTTTCTAGGTGATGATCATAGGCACACCAGACAAAGAAATAACACCATTGTAGACCTGTAACTGCTAACTGTGTGAGAACCTGGTAATAATATAAGTGGTTTCTTTTCAGTCTTAGCCTTCCCTCTGGGTCTTTAGAAAGATACTTGCATTCCAGAACACTGCCTACTTGTGGACACTTAATTTCTAACAGACCTAACTCTGGAAACATGTCTGGATTGTACACTTTTCTGTCAGGACTTGCAGCAAGCCAGGGGCACCAGAAGTTGACAATGACACCACATGGGTATAGATTTAGTTTGTACTCTTTTATGTGTGCATTTTGTTCTGCGGCCACTGGTTCAAGTCGCATTGCTGCTGTACTAACGTGCCTGGTTGACTTCAGTCTGTTAGAAAGAGTTTCGTGGTCTTTTCTTTGTCTGTAAATCTCTCCAACCTTAGAGGCTGTAATTCGGTGGCTTCTAATTTTATACCACAGGGCGCTCTGACTTTGAAGTCTGGTTTGCTCTTCAAATCGTTTGACTTCTGGCCAACTTAATTTCAGGTTTTCCATTGTGACTGTTTGTTTGTTGTTCAACACAATATTAAAAGAAGTAGGCATGGCGTTACTCACTGGAAGAGAAATAAACTCTTGTGGTTGTCTGCTTGAGAAAATGGTAATGTAAACCCTTTCATACATTTGTATGAAAGTAAACTGCACTAGAATCTCAGAAAAGACAGAATAACTTTGTCTGGCCTTATGTCAGAAAAGTTCATGGCTGGAAATTCCAGAATATCGGCCTAAGGATTGTAAATAAGAAAGACAGAAATAGAATCAGATTCTTAAATGGAAAGGAATTATAATAAACATTTTACTTACCTTTCAAATCTTGGTAATATCCTTCATGGAAATACTTGAAACCTTTGTTAAATATCTTCTGCCCGGAAGACTTCTTAATGGATTTTATGTAATTTTCAACAAAGGAAAAAGTAATATTAGGAACAAAATCAAGATCTCTATCACTGTAAGATGTAGCCATTCTTATCACTAAGGACGCTAATTCTGCTAAACATTTATGCTCAGTTAGCCTCGTTCTGACAGTCTGCTTAATATTCATGAGATAACCTATTAGAAACTATAACAAGTTTATCTGATCCCTACTTTCAAGGGACATTCCAGAGGCTAGAAGTAGCGAGCTGAATGCAAAAGGTGTATATTTTTACAATCATGAATGAATCACTGAACTTTATTTCATGAACGGGAGAGGCAGTTCTACTCAGTACACAGTCATTAATCATTTGATAACAAGCATCGTCTGCTTTCTCATGGCCCCAAAGTCTGGGTGATAATCTGTAAACAATTAAGTGCTGATAAATCCATAGGCGGTTCTCAATTAGATAAACAATATCAACAAACTGTGAAATTTCCATGAAATGAAAGATTAATCCTGTGGAATTTTGTTTTCTTTCTATACTGTATTCCAAAAATTAGAATGAGAATAAGCACTATACTGAATATACACTGATTACACTATGCAACTTTAACAGAAAACATCTCATCACTAGGTCTGAAGTATTGTATAATCTACTTAAAATGATGAAAAAACAATCAATAAAAAGATAAACATTGCTTATCAATAAACAAACAAACAAAACATACTATTTGACCAGACTGCGTAATAAGATGTTTACTATTTCACTATTTTGAAACACTGTATTATAACACACACATCTTTAACACTTTTGCACTGATTTTAATCCATTTCCAACGACATTACGAAATCTTCAAATCGTTTTGGCATCTTAACAACGCGACCACTAGCTGTAGTTTTCTGTCCCAATGGTTTACAAAGGTGCACGCACACCCGGACGCACACGAAGGGTATTGCATAAGCCCGTCCTTGCTACGCAAAGTCGCGCTAAAAATGTTTCATTAAATGGTTACCTTAAATGCATTCCTCCATTAGAAGTTCTCTGCATAACCTACTGCCCTGTTTACCGGAACAAAGTACTTGTCTCGTATAAGTTACACAATGCAATGTGCAATTATAGGAAACGAATGTCTTCTACAGGTGAAACACATTATTTACTATTTAATTTTGCAAGGTAATATCCTATACCCAGAGCAGACTGCTCTCCTAATGGAGCAGTCTAATCCGGGTTTTCAGTTTGCCATTATATATAGTTTTTGAGAGTTTTACTATATTGTAAAGTCGAACTTTTCTAGTTTTTTGGGACAGTTACGGTAATTATTCATTTAGAGCATGCATGACCTGCATCCGGGTTTTTATTGTATGGGGGATAATAAACACAATCTACCATTTGTGAAAAGAAACAGTTTTAAAATGACGTTTTATAAATATAAACTTTAGTTTGGCTTCGTTTCCTTTTTAATTTAATCTCCGTTATTTGCGGATAGACGTGTTTTATTCAATAATAACGAATGACGAAAAATGTATTTGCAAATTTCATGACCCGTTTGAGCAGCCGTAGATCAGGCGCACTCGAGTTTTCCAATCGTGTATTTAAAGGTCTAGTATGAAAGCCATAACCGCACCGCGCTTCCGATCTGCCGCGCCAGAAATCAGTTTTCTTTCATCAACAGCTGATGTATTTCTAACTAAAATTACAAGGAATCAAACAGTGCTTCCACTAGTGGAAGACTGGGAGTCAGAGACTGGCAAGAATTGGTCTGTGACCTCCAAAACTGAATGCCAGGAAGCAGTGACTTCCAATTTTTATCATAACCTACCATCTATCAAGTGAATATTGACTTAAATAATGAGTTAAATTTGTTGTAATACTGGTATTTCACCCATTAATGAAGGAGAAAGCAATATAAATATGGACATTCTGGAAGAAACCAAGTCTATCCTTCAGCATGATTTCCAAATGACAAACCTTGGAAGTCATATGACTTCCTGATTTTGCTGGTTAGTGCTAGCACTAAACAAAATACAATGAGAACAAAAAACTACTTTTCGAAGCTGAACAAAAAATCAGACATACCCCTTATCTTTTTGAATTTGTATACTAAGTCACCATAAAATTCTGGCTCCGATAGGCCTTCATGTGAAAGTGATTTTAACCTGACATTGAGTTTTGAAACCAATTCATTGCATCGGTCATAAAATTTTCTAGATAAGGAATTATTTCGATGCAGGCTTATCTTGATACTCATTCGCTCAATTGCACACACGCTCACTCACAAACTCACGAATTCACTCCCTTAGCAATTGGGCCAAACGAAGTCAGGGAAAATCATGAAAATATGAGGCAGAAAAAGCTAAGAAATAGACTTTTAATAAGTGTTCCCCCGGTTACAGCTAGCTCCTGGTGAGGTATCGGTATTTTTGCAGTTCAGTCATGCCATTAAATCTTACTGGTGGCAAATAAACTAGGATATCGAAGTTGTATGAAAATGAGTAAGGAAAACGGAAAACATCAGTTTTGGCCATGGTGCCGCATGGTTGTATATCTATGCGCCAGTCATTTGTATCCACAACCCCCACCTACAGAAATGGATTTTTTTTACATTTCAGAGACCTGTGATGATTAGCTGATGGTAACAACCTTGCTCTTATTTCGACCCTATACTACAGAAAATCTCACAGGGTAAAGGACCCCAATCTTAAAACTCCGGCACTATGGAAACAATTAAAATATAATTGCCCTGCACCTTGGTCCGGCTATCCCAGCGCCATTGTATTATTGTAGGCCCGGAACGTCCCGTTACCATAGTCTAGCTGCAGTTGCAGTTATCCGTTGAGGGATTATTGGGTTGCCCTTTATATTAATTCAGGTTTTGTCCACCATTTTGAAGGACTTATTATTAAATCAACAACCCAACAAACTCTATTCGTTTATTGTGTTTCCGTTCATTCCTGGCGCAGCCCATCTTCGTAGGTTGGAGCGAGGATGCAAATGACAGCAGGCCGAATTTATTTATTTATTTATTAGAAATTTCTTGACAACATATATATATGAGTCAAAGGATTAGACGTAGGCTAGGCCTATATTTGTCCTCTCCTAAGTGGTGTTGTACTATATACATAGACAAGAAGAGTAAATATGTATAAATCAAATCTGTAGGTTTGCATAAGTAGTAACTTTTTTAATATTTATATGGTTGAACCGGTCCTACTAAAGACAGAAAAGGACTTACCCCCACCGAAAAGGACCGAAAAGAACTTTCGGACACCGAAAAGGACTTTTATTTGCCATTAAATGCCATATAAAACATATGTTTTAGAATTTTTAATATCATCATGATATTAATCAGCGCTTGAATAATAATTTCATGAATTGTAGAATCTTCATTCTAAAAATTCACCCAAATATTACAGCGCCGAAAAGGACTCCACTTCTTGCCATGTGCCGAAAAGGACATCGCAAATGCCGAATTTCGGGCACCGAAAAGGGCGTTTTTCACTTGATATTCTAGAAAATTGTTTTTATAAATAAAATATTTTAACCCCTATATATTTTTTCAAAGGTTTTTAGAGCATAAAATGGCATTTAGAAAGTCCTTTTCGGTGCCCGAAAGTTCTTTTCGGTCCTTTTCGGTGGCAAAAGTTCTTTTCTGTCTTTAGTAGGACCCTGGTTGAACTATACATACGGCAGTCATTCCAAAATTAACGTGCATATCGATGTCCCTTCGGTATTTATCACAAATAAGCAAAATACATTTAATCTTTTTAGGTTTTCCATTTACCTTCAACACGTCTGTAAATGCGAATATGTTAGATTTCAAATGGGACGCATCGTCCTACAAATCTAGTGAACGAAGGTTCCCCACATGTGCACTATCATGGTGTTCCGATTACAGGGTTGCAGGATGTTTTGTCGTATTTTTATCCAAATAACTGTCCATTGAGACCACGTTTTGCTGTTAAAACTTAGTTATCATTCAATTAAACCAAAAACACCCCAGTAAATCTACACCTATCTTTGTCTTTGCAATTTATCAAATCCGTAAAATATGTCCCAGCGTTCTATGTCAACTCCGTTACGACAGATAGTTTTGGCTGAGCTACGGTTATGCCCCTTGGTATGCAAAAAGTGATGACGTTTATGTTCAAGTTTTGCGGTGCGAAAAATAAGAAAGACTAGAAAATTGTGTCTGTAAGACACTAATGATGCCCCCGTGCAGCGCCTGTCACATGATGTGTATATCCATAAAGCACCTACAAAGAATCCATTGAAAACATACCCTACCATGTAAAAAAAATGCCCAAAATGACTAAGTCAAAAAGGCTGTGATTCTGTCAAAATTAATTCTAGATCTATCAAAATGCCTCATGCATATTTTCAAATATGTCCACAATATGTAGACAAGGTTTGAAAAAATGACTAAGTTCAAAAGGCCGTAATTCTCTTAAAATTAATTCTAGGTCTGACAAAAACCCACATGCATATCTTCAATACACTCACAGCATGTATGCAAGGTTTGAAAAAGATCCATTGAAAACCGTGAGAGGAGTTGATTACACAAACTCTTTACCCTACAATGCAAAAATTTGCCTAAAATCACTAAGTTCAAAAGGCCGTAACTCTGTCAAAATTAATTTTACGGCCAACAAAAACCCACATGCACATCTTCAATATATTTACAGCATGTATGCAAGGTTTGAAAAAGATCCATTGAACATGCACATCTTCAATATGTCCCAAACATGTATGCAAAGTTTGATAAAGATCCAACGAAAACTGTGGGACGAGTTGATTACACAAACTCTATACCCTACAATACAAGAATTTGCATAAAATGACTAAGTTAAAAAAATTTCCCTAGAATGACTAAGTTCAAAAGGCCGTAATTCTCTTAAAATTAATTCTAGGTCTGACAAAAACCCACATGCATATCTTCAATACACTCAGAGCATGTATGCAAGGTTTGAAAAAGATACATTGAAAACTGTGAGAGAGGTTGACTACACAAGCTCTATACTCTACAATGCAAAAATTTGCCTAAAATGACTAAGTTCAAAAGGCCGTAATTTTGTCAAAATTAATTTTAGGGCCAACAAAAACCCACATGCACATCTTCAATATATTTACAGCATGTATGCAAGGTTTGAAAAAGATCCATTGAAAACTGTGAGAGGAGTTGATTACACAAACTCTATACCCTACCATGCAAAAATTTGCCTAAAATGACTAAGTTCAAAAGGCCGTAATTCTGTCAAAATTAATTCTAGGGCCATCAAAAACCCACATGCACATCTTCAATATGTACCAAACATGTATGCAATATTGATAAAGATCCAATGAAAACTGTGGGAGGAGTTGCTTACACAAACTCTATACCCTACAGTACAAGAATTTGCCTAAAATGACTAAGTTCAAAAGGCTGTAATTCTGTCAAAATTAATTTAAGCTTCATCAAAAATCCACATGCACATCTTCAATATGTCCACAACATGTACGCAAAGTTTGAAAAAGATCCATTGAAAACTGTGGGAGGAGTTGATTACACAAACTCTATACTATAAAGCGTGACGAACAGACAGACGGACGGACGGACGGACAGGGGCAAATCTTAATGCCCCCTGACTATCGTCACGGGGGCATAAAGATGGCAGCGAGGACACTAACATGAATGTCAGTGAAAAACTTGCTGGTAGGTGATCATTTTCATGCATATATACTATGCACAGTAAATATAGCAATTTTTTTGTATGTGTCAGATCCACCATATTAGGATTTTATTGTCACTTTACTGCATAAAGATACAAAGGCCGATCATTCGAGAAGGACTGGCAGGTAAGAGATTCGAGATTGTTTAATTGTAGCGTCTGAACTACCGTGACGTCAGTTTTTATGACCATTGTATCTGAAGGACATTTTTGATCATGTACAAAAGCCAAAACGATAATGAGGCGGCTGGTTTGGTGGTAAAATAAAGGAAACCGCTATAAAACATTTGAAAATGCTACCAGTATGAGGTTTACAAAATTCGAAAATTTGACGTTTTCCCTTGTTTTTACGTTATCGTCTAAAAACGTTGTTTCTAATCGGTAGTTCTTGAATCCCTTTCGACTGTTTGATTGTTTGGTATCTGCCAATATGATAACGTAAATAATTCAGAAAGAAAATTCTTCCCGGTTACTGAGCATAAGTCAAAAGTCTCAGACTAACGTCATCAATTTCTCACAGTTACGTTACATTTCAATGAAGAAACTTCACAGTTAAATTAATCATGGTGTGACCTTTCCTTTTAGCCTATTGTTTTTCTCGGGTTTTGATTCTGAATTGAACTGAAGCACCCGTGAATCATTGCACATTGGACCGAATTATAACGTTTTAACGTCAATTGTGCATGCTCAGATTCGTCAGTTGTTAAGCTTAACCATATCTTTCACACATTCAATAGCTTTGACAAGAAAACTGGGCATGAAAATGATGAGAAAGACCGTACAAAAAATCACATGCTTGTTATTTTAATGTTGCTTTTCAATGGGTGCGAATTTCGGCTAATGACCCCTTCTGCGCTTATCGCTTTTCCCCAATATCGTTTTTGAAGATGGCTTCTGTAATCCCATCGTATCTTAAGCCCCAAATACGGTTCCCTTCAATGCAAGTTAATCTCGCTGAATGTTGCACTTCAGTAATAACATAAAATTGTAAAATATAAAAACTTGCTAAATATATTTTGCTTAGTATATTAATACGTGGTCAACTCCGTTCATGCTTTATCATAGAAACGTTCTACAGTAATTTGAAAACAGTGCGACACAGGGTATAATAATCGAATTGAGAAATGCGTAAGGGCTTTTGTTTACAGTGACGCTCCCGAAAAAGGAAACTACATGGCGAAATGTGTCTAAATATTAACTCTGTTACGGTCAACTCCATTACGAATTTTGTAACGGAGTAGACGGATTCGTAACGGAGTTGACTTTGCAGTCTTGTTGGTTTCCAGACGACAGCTCACAACTGCTGTACTCCTTACAAATGTATATTTGCATAGATATTCTTAGTTATTAAGTTAATTGAGTGAGTATATAAACTTGAGAACCGACTGAATCCGGTCCCAAACCTTATTCCACACATCAAAGGGAAAGATTGACATACACATGCAAACAGACAACAAAGTTGCAGGTGCTAAGCCGAGCCAGTAGCTCTTTCCCAAACAGGTGGTAACTCAGTTAGCTTTACTGAACTAAATCAATTAAATCTACCAAACTGTTAAAATGAAAACATGAAATAAAACTGAATTGTTTAATTCTTCTTTGTGAGCATTTCTTCCCTCGTAAGTCGAAAATCACAAAATAGTCAGGTAAATTAATAAAAAGTTCATCTCTAGCAGTAAATTGTTAAGTAATAATTCACTATTTGAAGGTCA
Source organism: Ctena decussata (assembly GCA_963989385.1). Classification (NCBI taxonomy): domain Eukaryota; kingdom Metazoa; phylum Mollusca; class Bivalvia; order Lucinida; family Lucinidae; genus Ctena; species Ctena decussata. The sequence goes on from OZ022502.1 coordinate 25,272,951, forward strand.
GTTGATAAGTGGACTATATCACGAGCACATAGGACGAGTGATTTCTTTACGGACAACAACCGACAAAAAGTGAAATATTACTCAACGATCCACACACTTGAGCAGAGTCATTTAGTTCGAACAAGTAAAAAAGATTTTAACAAAGTCGAAATGCTTCAGAGAAGAGCAATTAGATGAACAAAATTCATATTCTTCTCATGCTAGCGTTACTAAAATGAAAAATCAAGTTGGCCTAAGAACACTTGAACAGAGGACAGCAGATGCAAGAGTGATAATGCTATTTAAAATCGTATAATTCTTGTTGCCATTCCTTTGCCACCATACTATGAACAGCCCCTTAGAGCCACCCCCTCGCACTGCGTCAGATACACACATCCGTGAATTATTATAAATACTCGTTCTTCCCTGCAGTCATTGTGTACTGGAACAGATTAGCTAGTTCTCTGTAGTGACACTGTCTACACTGGATCAGTTCATAATGGACTGGTAGTGTGGCAGTGCGGTCACTTGACCATCACATGTTCTAACTCAACAAAATCTGTTTTCAACCTGATTTTAATTCTTGTACAGACTTTTAACTCCATTACCTTTTATTTTGCTCTTGTTTTCTTACACTTTTTGTACCGTGGGTTTACGACGCAATCCACCTAAACGTAATCCCCGCGAGGAGGTGTTGCAGTATATAAAAAAGAAAGCAACAAGGTTAGTCTTAATGTTTCCTTTAGAGTCTTCCACAGTCTCGCCATTGTAATGAACAATGCTGTGAATACTTTTGGACTGTTGCCTAGACATTTGTGTATTTCATGCAATTGTTATACACAAAGTTACCGAAAACAGTCTTAGGCCAACCAAACATAAAATTCGCGTCGTTGAATTCCACCCAGTGATTTTTTGCTGAATAAATCTCAGATTTTTTCCCCATTTTTTCCCCATAGGCTCAGTGTGTTACAATTGTAAAAAACATTTATACAAAAGTCAGTAGGGTGTAATGAATAAAAGGAATTAAAATAAAAATGTAGGATTTGTGAAAAGGTATGCATGAAATTGTCAACTCCATTACACTGTGTCCACACCGTTACACAAAGTCATCTCCGTTACATGAGGTAAAATGCTAAATATACAAGACAGCTGAGCAGAAACGGATTTTTTTCTTATTCTTATATACAATTGTTATCATTATGTTGAATTTGAAATTTAGATTAATTTCATATGTGCAGCATTTACCATTTTGGACAACAAAAACTGGTCTGCTATTGTACTATTACTGATTTTTTGGATCAAATTCAAATATAGTATGGTAAATAATATTCTGCTTTTATTTCCTCTACATTTATGCAGTAAACAAATGTGGACTCTTTCTCCATATCGAATAATTTTACATATATTTCATCCACAACTTGAGTTGAAACAGAAAAAAAGTTCGTAATGGAGATGACAATTTCGGGCAAGACCATTTCTAAAATTTTCAGTATGAGTCAAATGCAACAGAACAATAAAATTAGAGTAGTATTTCAGATTCTGTGGAGATGTATCTAATGATTTGAGGTATTAGGAGGACAGTTTGTAGGCATTGGTGTTTATTTGTGGTCACTTCACAGAATGTACGTTAATTTTGGAATGACTGACTATGTATACACCAGTCAGCTTGAAATAACCAACTGGCTGGTGCACATACGCAGTTACGTAAGCCTAAAGATTTGGAAATATAACTAATCGACTACTTATCATAATTTCATAATAATAATAGATCTAATAATGATAATAATAATAATAATAATAATAATAATAATTCAAAATATAGAAAAAGTGGAAATGGCAGCTGTGTACGCCATTTACACCGTCTCCTCAAGAACGTGCACAGTAGACATGGCAGAAGAACGCGAAACAGAGTTGGTAGAGAATACGGTGAATATAACGGTAAACTGTGTTCTTATCCCAATTAAAAATCTTTTCTTCATGAACAATCTATAGTGTAGTTTACCGTTAAGGTATTACAATGCCTAGTTTCATCTTAAAAATTGTTTCTTTTCTGGAGGCAATAGTTAATAAGGATAAGTACAGAGGGTGGACAAAAGTGTTCGTTAAAAATGACGTTGCCGTTAACTTCAGTGCATTTCCACTTTTGCTGAAAAATTAATAATATGAGAAACATAAAAAATGCCATCATAAAAATTATACTAATGTGTAGCTAAATGATTTATGCAATATACAAAATATTTTTCTACGTTTGCGATCTCTAGTTGAAAAGTTGTGACTGTTTAAAGATCGCTTGAATTTTTAGAAAACCCTGTTTCCATTGACGTCAATGGTGACGTTAGCAAAATTTACCGCAAGAAAATACCTAAATGAGGTTAAAGTCATGCCAATTAGAAACTATAGATACCACGACAATAAGAAATTTAATAATATTGCACAAATAATGTAGCTAGACATTGGTGCAATTTTCATGTAAATATCTTTTATTCTTTTCTCACAATATATTTGGCGCTAAAAGAAAAAATGCATTAAAGTCAATGGTAACGTCACGATTTAACGAACACTTCTGTCCACCCTCTGTATCTGTCTGAGTCCGGTAGAGGGAAGATGAGAACAAGATCCCACCCCTTTCAGTATCACCGTCCAGTTGCTTATTCTGACGGTTTGAAACATTCCTTCTTCCCCAGGTCAATTGCAGCTTGGAATGGGCTTACAACTGAAGCTGTCTCTGCGTAGACAGTTGAGGAGTTTAAGTCCAAAATAGTGTAAATCTCGGGTTGGGCAGGGATAGAGCATGTAATGCCTATCCCTGAGGACTTCTTGTAAATAGTTTTAACTCTGTGTGGCCTTGTCATAGGTAAATACTTTTTTTTTTTTTTTGGAAACTTATGCGCCACACCCCGCGCATGCCATCATGGTCAGTTACTGACCGAGAGCAGTACCGAGAGAAAGAAAGAAAGAGTTTAATTTAGTACTAAGGGAGGTAATCACTGCGTCACAGAGCTCCAGATAAAGTGAAATTTTGAGGATAAGTTCAAGATAACCAGTGTTTCCCCTAAAGCGGAATGGCGGGGCGCCGCGCCCTGCTCCATTTTGGTCCCGCCCTTCTGCCCCAAAAACGTGTCATAAGCGCCCTTCTGCCCGAAAAATACTAGTAACCAGTCCCTTTTCCTGCGCTGCTATTGCGATCCGGTTCCATTGTGTCCTATACCTGTAAAAACTGACACCTCAAGTGGATTGATAATCTGTACACATGCTCATCAATAAACACCAATCATGGTGATTAATCTGTGGCAATTATCACCTCGCTATACCCCAACTGTCCTGTGTTAATTGGAGCGGAAATTTACTTCGCCAACTGAAAACACATGCTGGTTACCGGCTTTGAAGGTGTCAAATGCATTGCAAACATGGCGATAGTATCCAGGGCAATAAAGACTCTCGTTAAAATGACCTGCCTGTTCCGACTGTGAAATTACCGGGTAGCACCGTTAAACTCACTTGCCTCGCTCCGATAATGACACGGGCCTAGGTGAGGGTGTGGCAGGTGGAGATTCATTCGCCATAACGGTGCCGCTTGCCGCATCAATACTGATGACTATATTTTGCAAGTTGCGCTAGATCTACTACGGAATTCGAGGCCTAAGACACGTACGACAATGCAATGATTCAATATCTATTTTCCCGGTAAACATGTCAGAAACATAATGTATGGTCATCACAGATACGGATCATGCTAAATTTGCGCAGGCTAATCAGATCATACATTTTCATGAAATCGTCACAGGTGCCGGTGATTTCGGTTTATGAAAGTCGGTTCGTTCACTTTAAGATTAGTTTCCCGCGTGTTTCTATCTAGTTCCCGCCAATTCAGGTTTACTATCTGTGGAACGAGAACCAGTCAATTTATTAATAGTACCTTGGGAAATCCGCGATCTTTAGCATCTCAAGAGCTGTCACCAGGCAGTAAATTGCGATTTCACAAATTTACCGGCCCAGATATGCAACAATACGCGATCCTTATTTGATATTTAACTACTCTAGAAAGGTCTTATGGTAGGTATGTTCATCTAAGTGTAGAATTAAACTCGGTTTTGAGATAGACAGATTTTGAGTGTAAACAACTTATCAGCTTTGATAAAAACCACTAGAACAAATCAGACCCATGATCCGACGTGCAATTTTGGATGTGTGTATTGAGGGTGAGGGAAAGGTGGGGAGGTAATTGTGGTTTAAGAATGCCAGATTTTTTTAGCAATTCAACATTTTTTTTTCGAGTAATTCAACAATAGACTGGTCACACTAACACTATGAACAGTTCTGCTGAATTACACTACATATTAACACATAATGGTACTATTACTGCACTGAAATGTCATACTTTTGAGGTTAATTATTAGATGAAGGCGGAACAACGTGAGTAACATTGCCCCTCCAGATGCCCTTCGCAGCGCTAAAAGTGCCCTTTTTATCGGCAGCACCCTGCCCCTTTTTCAGTCTGGGGGAAACACTGATAACGCCCACCTTCCAGTGAGAACCGAGATGGTTCTAATAATATTTCACAGTACATGCCTAATGAAGCACAAGAGAAAGAAAACATAACCAAAATATCTTAAAATTACCTCCCTAGAGCACCGCTTAAATTATGCACGATTTACCAGTTATCGGTGGTCTTACACTTCACTTGCAATCTAACTTTTGAATAATAGCGAAGTATGAAAATTAAAGCTTCACAGAAATTAGTTGGGTGTTGTCTTTAAATTCATCAACTAAATTATAGCCGCCGATGACTATTAATACATTAACAGAGAGGACATTATGCTCTGGGGCACATCTGACTCCGCATGACAGATGTACCAGTTATCGGTGCAATAGTAAATACAGACTAATTATCCATGCTAAAACTTTTTGGTAGCACCGTTTATTGCCTTATTATGACGTAACATGGCCTCTAGCTTTAGGGAGCTGGCTTTGCAGCAGACGAATTTAAGCATCACAATGCTAATTTCATGTTTGTTTGTAGAAACATGAAATTTATGTATGCTTGGATTTGTTTAGATTGGTAAATATTTATGTTCTTGGTCTGAAACATCAGTCACAATTACGGACCTTACTTTCAACAAGTTTTTAGTTTGAAATAGAGCAGGAGTTTCTTGTTCATGTTTAATTCTTTTATAGTGGAAGAAAACCAAACTGAACTCAAGAAATTTGGATTATTTCTGATTGCACCGATAACTGATAACCACCGATAACTGGGTGATTGACCATATATCGTTTGAGGTTGTAAAATCGTGGGAGTTGTAAATTCCTGGGTGTTAGTAATTTGCATTATACTCATGCGCAAAAGAAGTTTCGCTAAGTGTTTATTCTTCCAACATTTAAACATGCATAAAGGTTTTATTTTATAACAAAAGCAAATGCCTAGAGCCTGAATACGGCATAAAACTTTCAAAACAGTTTGAACAATTGCTTTTATGCCTTCTTTTGCTATTTCTTTTTTGCATACCTGAAAAGTGGCCATTTTCTTATCTCGGGTATTTATAAGCCAGAGAAAACATTGCAATGATTACTGATTTTGTACCTTACAGTGAACAGCTGGTCCTAGTATGGGTGCAAAATTTTGTTGCAAAATTGTTCTCTTATTTGATTATTTTACCGGGGATCCTTATCTGTTTTTTCTTGAAAACGAAAACGTTATGTTTTAAGAGTAGGGAAGAATCCAGGCTCGTATAATTTTCCAAAGAAAACAGTCTGTCCATACTAGGGGTGCGCTATATTACCGGTATACCGGTAAATCATGATTCAAAATTGTCACGATACGTTTTGGCCATACCCGTACGCTCGGTAAATTTCGAAAGTTTCCGGACATTATCATGAAAACGTTTTATATGCTTTTAATTAACAGTTTCCTTTTCATTTTGTTAGTATTTTTCTCCAAATATTCTTTTTTCATGAAACAGATCTAGGTAGTGGTGTCAATTACAGCAAATACAGGCTTTAGAAACAGGTTTTATTTGTTTACTTTTGCCGGAGACTCGCTTCCTCTCATGTCTTTTATGATCTCCGTAATCTTCACACACAAAGACAGATGTAAACAAAAATTACCGTGATTGTTAGTAATAATGTCCAGTTTAATCGGAAATTAATCCTTTTGTCAGTATCCAATTGATCCTTTCACTCAAACGGTATTATCATTTTGACAACACATATTCCCATTCATAACTTAAATATTCGAACATCTTTTGAACATTTTTTTTGTGTGTGTATATCTTAGTACATTTTCACTTATGGGAAGTTACATTATTTTGTTGACATACACTGCAGATCCCGACCACACTGCTCCAAGGAGCTGTCTGATCTGGGTCTACAACATTTTCTCAGCAATTACTGTCCGATTATTTAGTGTATCTCTTTCTCATGTCACCGATAAAATAATTCACCTAGACTTCAGACACGTATCAATTCCTTTGATGACAACCCTTGTTGAAAATCTGCATGCTTTTTTCATTCTCGCCTTGGGGCAAAACTGGGTCAGAGCAGAATTACAAAGAAGTCATGCACTGGATGCATGGTCTTTAGGGTCATGTCAGTAATTCAATTAGTAAAATAAAATGAGATCGCAGACTTGTAACATTTCATTTTGCATTTTGATAAAGTACAGGAGCTGGTTATTTTTTTTTTCTTTTTGGTGTTAAAATAAACAGGTAAAGAATGGGGTGTTCATTTTTTATTAGAATCATTTAATAAAAGACAGAAGCAAACAACACAGTAAAAGCAAGTTACATAGAAGTATGAACTGAAGAAGAAGTCGCGATATATCGTGATACATATCCCGATACAGACCAGTGTATCGTAATATATCGCGATATGGTTTTCAGTGGCGATATCCACCCCTAGTCCATACTGTTATTTTGTATTCAAGCGGATATACCCACAAAGTGATACAGTGAATTCCAACTCGTTCTGTTCAAGAACTATGACGCTACAATTATAAATGTGTAGTTGTAGGAATGTCAATGTAGAGCTTTATGAATCCTGTTGGAATCATCAATGGATGGGTATCTTCCTTTATACATTAATACGTGCGTTCCCGATTGGGAATGGGCGAAATCTGAGGCTATAGACTGAGGTTGTTAGTTCGTTTGTCGTGCTCCCCATAGGCGCACGATCCAGAAAACGCTTGCATTTCAATGCTTTTGCGATGATCAAGCAAGGAGCACGCCTCAGATTTCGCCCATTCAGTCCACCTCGGCTACCTTCGCGATAAACTGGTCCCATGTTGGCCAATAATCAATAGATATGACTACTTATTTAGGCAAGGAACCAATCTACCTTGGCGACGGCAGGAAAGAATTTCATTGGCCAAGTTGATCACATGATACCGCTCAGCAACGCGGCTATTTTCAATCGGCCATTGGTAACATTTCGTCGCTTCAAAGAGGATTTATTGATTTAAACAGGTTGTTTATCAGCTGGTAAGAACAGAAATCATTTGAACTAGGCCTGTACGTTATAGGCAGTCTCAGTGGAGAGTGCGCAGCTATCTTGTTTATGAAATATTCAGGAAATCGAAGAGGAAAATGCATCAGTACTGGTGCTCGTATCCTATCCGTTTCGTACCACAGGAGGTCCGCTGTTCAGTCACGATGGTGTATCGCTTGAACTAGTCCTCGGTCAAACTGAATGGTACCCTGGTCATTCATACCACACCCTGTACGTTTGATATGACTGATTTCAGATAAATTTGAGCTGTGACACGACAAAATGAACAAAAGGGCAAGTGCGCCCAGCGGAGACTCAGGTCAGCCCGGGCATTCGCCCGGTCTGATCAGATTCGCTGTCCGCATGAAGCTTCCTTACACGGCCTGCTTACACCTTTACCTTTAGGAGAAGCGCGGTGGCTCAGTGGTTAGTGCACTTGACTGAAGCCAGAGGTCGTGGGTTATAATCCCGCCCGAGGCGAAATCTTCCTATGTCCGAACGCATTTTTCTAGCATCATTTGCAGGGATGATGCTAACAAGTGTGCCGGCCTTCGGATCGGGACAGGGATACAGACTAGCGGTCGCCCACTCGCCCACTGCGAGAAAAAATTCGGCTGGGCGCCTAAAATTAAAATGACAGTCGCCCAGTTTGCGATAGTGAGCTGTCGGCATGTTTTCGGCTTGGAGTAAAATCCGTCACCTGAAAGGGTATTGCTAACTTTCGCGCCGATATCTGCTAAGAATATTCGGTGTTCTGTCATACTTGTGTGTTGGATTTTACTCACTATCGAGAAAAACAACATGGCAGCCTCCTCGTAATGTAAGATAGACAGACAGATAGATTTAACAGCTAAAAATCTGAGCCGTTTATGCATTATTTGAGCGTAATGTGGTGATACATCGCTAGGGTTTCACACCCGATTGCTCAAAGGAAGCAAAACCCTGAAGAAAGGAGGGTTTACTGCAAAGCCTACGGAAACGGTGCAATTCTCGCGCAGATTCTGAATAAAAGATTCTCACGTTTTAAATGTGGGCCCCTAAATTTCTGGCTTGGCGACTAGTTTTCAGTTTTTAGGGGCCCAGCTTGCTCCTATGAAAAATAAGTTAGTCTGTATCCCTGCGGGACGTTAACTGGAGGCCCCCTGTGCAGGGAAAGTCATCCCCTGTGCAGGTTAAAGATCCCTACTATAGCTACATGGCTATACCTAGGCTTTCATCCTGCAACACCGGGGTGTACTTAGGAGTGTACAAAAGTACACCGTCTCTGTCCCCTTCGGGGGCTAAGGCGTAAATGGAAGAAAGAAAGAAAGCTACAATTTAGGCACACGGCAAAGACTCCGATGAGACCTGAAGACTGGGCAGATGCTGATTTACAGTGCTGTCGGCCTATTCGGCGCACTGAAACAAAGAATCATTAACTGTGTAAATAAGAACGGTAAAAAATAAACAACAGATATTGTGTTTATAAAGTACAATAGTCACCCTTTATTTCATCTCAAATCCACCATCTGGTATTGATCACAATATGAAAAGAAACTCAAAACTCATGTACCATTGTGCACGAGGGACCCCGTTTTTGTCTGCCAATTCGACGCAGCTTCTGAAAATGTCTTATTCCTGACATAAATAATGGGCTAATTTGTGAAACAGACTATACTCATGACATCACTCCGTGGGCTGCAGAAGGAGCTTGTGGAAAGTTTCAACAACTATTTGCTTTAGCAGTGTTAAATCATGATCCTTTGGACATTAGCTGAGTGAGTTATTTTATAATTCACTTCTTTACTATGTGCATTTATGCAAGGCATGCAAAGAGTGATAACTATTATTTACAAATTACAAGTGCTGCTGAAGTGAGTTGATCTACATTCGTGATGTGTGCTCAGAGCCACTGTGTTTGTAAACAAAGATTGCGAAATACAGTGTGTATTCAACATATGCCGAGCTGTAAGTATCATTTGCAAATATCTGCCTAAAACCAAGTGCAACTAACCCCTCTGGACAGACATGATCTTCTTTGCCGCATATAAAGATCTCCACTTGAAGGACTGCTTGGATAACAGCGGACAAAAATTATCAACACATGTTTAACGGTAAATTACGTTACGTAACTTGCGCCGATTAAGCCTATGCGCTGAATAGGCCGACACGACATTAAGTCTGCGCTGCGCGCATAACAGGGATAAAGACTAATGATTATGCCAAAATTCAGAATTTAACATTAGGGGTATGGGCAATTTCTTCCAAATTTCAGGGGCCCAGCCCAAAGTTTAGGGGCTTTGGGCAACTGGACCCCTGTTAGTCTTTATCCCTGCACAACCACTTTGTTGGTTTTCTCTACATGTTCCTGGTAAGGCCAGTTTCTTAAAATTTGTTTCTTTTACAGTGTTAGAAATAAGGCCCGCAGACAGGAACTTGCCTGGGGGGCAACCTGAAATGAATTTCAACTTGCCCGCCAAGATTTCAACATGTCCCCCTGTATTTCATTGCAATTAAACCGTTTACATGTCATTTTCTTCCGAAGTCACGTAAGTAAACATAGTCCAAAAATGCTCTCCCTTTCTAAGACACTAAGCATGTCAATTCATGAACTTCAGAGATAACTGACCAACAGTTTTGATCACAGCTGCCTAATCATTTTCACAGCGCTACTTTGACAGGGATTCTATTTATTTTTCTCGTTCAAATCACTACATTGGTGGGTTTCAAACTTCTCATGCACAACTTCAAAAAAGACATGAAACAAAGTTATTTTCCAGAATTTACCAGAATTATAGGTTGTGTCCAGGGGGCAACCTTCCAAGACTATCAGCTTGCCCCCGGCAAATTTAACCCGTGTCAGGCAAGTGGGCAATTATTGCTTATTTCTAACACTGTTTTATGCTGAGCTGGGCCGGGTAGTGCAGTCAGTAAGGCATGTGACTTATAAGCCAGAGGTCCTGGGTTTGATACCCATTCCCGCCACTTACTTTCATTTCTCCATCTGCTGATTCAAGAAGGGCAGTTATCAGTTACTGGTGAAAGAGGAGCACTTAGTAATGGTTAAGGCTTAGGAGGTCTAAGCTCTAGTCTAAGCCTGCCCAGGAGTAGCGATGTTAGGTTAACTGACCGTCCCGACATGACCATAGCTGTTTACCATGGACGTTAAGCACTAAATCAGTCAAAAAATCCCCCCACACCCACTACAAAAGCATTTAACAAAAATATTTTTTTTTTCAGATTTGGATTCTTTGTCCAAATTCACCTACTTGAGAGCTCAAAATTAGGTTTGTAGGGTTTGTTCCAAATAGAAATTATTCTTCACAAAATCAAATGTTGAGGGTATCATATGCTGTACATCTGTGTACATGGTGGCTGTTTGAGATTTCATCTCTTTTTAGCAGTCAAGCATAATGTTTAAGTCTGAGTATAAGATAATAATGCATCAGATTCTGTTAAACGGATAATGTCAATCAGAAGCATATTACTTATATGTGTTTGAAAGTGCACCCTTTTACCAAGGCCCATGGGGTCTTCAGTTGGGGGATTTGCCATCTCCTCTGATGGCAGTTTTTCTACACTGTAGAGTGAGTCAGACAACTACCAACTGTGAGAATGAAGCATATCCCAGTTAACCCAGTTTGCATCCCAGTTACCTAGTGTAAGTAAGTGGTTAGGTGCTTCAGACCTTGGATCATAGACTCACAGATCATTCGAGTCTCACTGGACCGTAGATTTTGTCTCTATTTAAATGGCACTTCCGTGTTCAAATGATAACCCTGAGTTGATCTTGGCCTTTTTACAGATAACTCATAGGTCAGACGTGTGCTTCCTAATGCTTGAGAAATTTCTGCAATTTAATGAGATTATTTGAGATATCTTTGAATTTGTTGAAACCTTTCGTATAAAAGTTTGTATGTACAGTCAAATAAATGGCTACTTGAAGTTTATTGAGTAACAGAGGTCAGTATCAGTTTTTGATCAAGGTCACTCATATTTCACCAACTTCGAATTTTTCCTGGTAACCAGTATGGCTGTCATGCACATATCGTTAAAAAGCTTCCACAATCAAATGACCCATGACACTGAAACTTGGTACATGTACACAGCATTTGAAATTAATATACTCTCAGATTTGTTCAAATGGTGACCCTAGGTTGACCTTTGACCTTTTGACTTGGATGAGCTATTCAGGTGTTTTTGGTACATGTTACATGTACCAAAAATGTAAAATGTAAAAATGAATAACTGAAAAATCATTTTTCATTTTATACATTTTAGGAGATTTTAACTGTAATCCGGCACATCTGATTGGGAGACAAGTGACAGCCTAAAAAGACTTAGATATTTGTATTGGCTGGTTCATACACATTGGTGTTTGTCTGTGATTAACTCAGCAATCATCAATTCTGTATATTATTTTGAGCTTGCCATACAAGATTTCAACAACTTCGACAAAGTCACCAAGAAGAAAAATTGACAATGCTACATACTGGTTTGAGGTATCTGGTGTTAAGGAAGCCTTAGATATAAAGCTTTAATAGGAAGGTATGTAGCATTATTTTTTATGTCTCCCCCCGAAGGGGTCGGAGACATATTGTTTTTGCCCTGGTCGTCTGTATGTCTGACTGTCCGTCCATCTGTCACAAATTGTGTCCGCTCAATAACTCTGTAACCGATTGATATAATTTCACGAAACTTAGTACAAATATAAAGCATCATCAGACGACATGCAGAGAGCAAGACAGGTAACTCCACCTACATTTTTTACAGAATAATACCCCTTTGAAAATTTTAGTATGGTAATCCTGTCCGCTCAATAACTGTAACAGATTGAGATAATTTCACAAAACTTGGTACAAATATAAAACATGATCAGACGATGTGCAGAGAGCAAGACCCGTAACTCCACTTACAATTTTTACTGTATTATGCCTCTTTGAAAACTTTAGTATGGAAATCGTGTCCGCTCAATAACTCTGTAACAGATTGAGATAATTTCTTGAAACTTGGTACAAATATATAGCATCATCAGACAACATGCAGAGAGCAAGACCCATAACTCCGCCTACATTTTTTACGGAATTATGTCACTTTGAAAATTTTAGTTTAGAAATTGTGTCCGCTCAATAACTCTATAACCGATTGAGATAATTTAACAAAACTTAGTACAAATTTAAAGCATCATCAGACGACATGCAGAGAGCAAGACCCGTAACCTCACCTATATTTTTTATGGAATTATGTCCCTTTGTAAATTTAGGTATGGAAATCATGTCCGCTCCATAACTCTATGTGGAGAGCAAGACTTGTTACTCCACCTACAGTTTTTACAGAATTATGCCCCTTTGAAAATTTTAGTATGGAAATTGTGTCCGCTCAATAACTCTGTAACCGATTGAGATGATTTCACGAAACTTGGTACAAATATCAAGCATCATCAGACGAAATGCGGAGAGCAAGACCCATAACTCCACAGACATTTTTTATGGAATTATGCCCCTTTGTAAATTTTAGTATGGAAATCGTGTCTGCTCTAAAACTTTATGAGATATTTTTATGAAACTTAGTACAAATATAGAGCATGATGAGAGGATGTGCAGAGAACAAGAATCGTAACTCCACCTTCATTTTTATGGAATTATGCCCCTTTGTAAATTTTAGTATGGAAATTGTGTCCGCTCCATAACTCTGAAACTATATGAAATATTTTAGCAAAACTTAGTACAACTTTAAAGTATCATGACTTGATGGGCAGAGAAAATCCTGTTTACATTTACTACAGAATTATGTCCCTTTGAAAATTTTAGTATGGAAATCATGTTTGCTCCATAGCTCTGAAACTATATGAGTTATTTTTGTGAAACTTGGTACAAATATAAAACATCAGACAATGTGCAGTGAACAAGGACTGTAACTCCATCTACACTTTTTATGGAATTATGCCTCTTTGTAAATTTAAGTATGTAAATCATGTTTGTTGTTTAAAAACTTTAAAACTGTAATAAATATTTTCAGCAATTTTTATACAAATATAAAGCATCATCAGACGATGTGCAGAGAACAAGATCCATATGTTCTGTATCTTAAAAACCTAAAGAGATATTTTCGTGAAATTTGCACAGATGTGAAGGAAACAAGACAGTTATTCTGGATTTTTTGGAGTTATCCCTTTTGAGCATTGAAAATAGTACATTTTGCCCTTTTGAGCATTGAAAATAGTACATTTTGCTTTAATTAAAGATATTTTCATGAAATTTTGTTCAATTATAAAGCATCATCAAATGGTGTGCAGAAAAACAAGATCAGTAGCTCTGCCTACATTTTTAATGAAATTATGCCCCTTTGAAATTTTTCAGTATAGAAATGGTGTTCCCTCTGTAACTTTATAACCGTTGAAGATATTTTTACAAAACTTGGTTCAAATATAAACCATCATCAGACGATTTGCAGAGAAAAGAACCCTACATCCACCTACATTTTTCACAGACATATAAATTTTGGCCTAAACATCGTTATATACATCCACCTTAAGAAATAGCCATATCGAGTGGATGGGAACGCACGTATATAGGTAACACCTATTTAATTCATATTATTTGATTTAGATTGGATTATCTGTAGTCTGTTTAAGACTAAAAAGTTTCAAAAGCATCTATGCAACAGAAAATTATAAACAAGTGACCCGACGTGGGTGCGTCGATTTTTTATCACGCGACGGAACACATCAACGAATTTACAACCCATTGACATTTGCTGTAAATAGATCCCCCATTCACATGCGTATGAATTTTCTTACATTAAAACGACATCGCTTTGCATCGAAACTGTATCAGGTTATGCATCTTGTGTTGTAGGTTAATTATGTCATAAGAAAATATCAAGAAATTATTTGACCTGTGACTGTCACGTGATTTAGTTCTTATATCCACGATTATACAACCTTCAAGGCTATATTTATGCACACAGCTGCCAGCATGCGCACAGTGCCAAAGCAACATTGAATCAAAGCTGACTCAACGTAGTGATGTTGATTCAGCTTTGACCCAATGCTGATTATACTCTGTGCCCAGCAGACACTATATACAGCCTTCGAGATTATGACAATAATTGGTAAGTTATGAAAAAGACAACTTCACAAGTAGATATTATGATAATCCTTCTATCTCGGTTATGTGGTGCACATCCACTCTGTCTGCATCTGAATAAGCCAAAGTCCATTCCTGTCAGCCACAAACACAATCTGACACATGCCCCATGCGAACTCAAAACTGGATTGGCATGGACCAAATGGCAGAATACTGCCTTGAGCCTGACCATTATCAGTAAAGATATAGCTGACAGGGATAGGACCTCTCTACATTTGATATTGTTTTATATCTGACACACATCTTGGTCGATATAATTATGGGATAGTTTAGGTTAATAAGAAGTATGTCAAAAACATCACATATCAATCAGATGTTGCTCACTGAAAGTTTGATAGGTGTATATGCTCATTTTCATTAAATTTGATTAAATCAGTTTGTCTTGGTAATATAGCTAGCTACACAGTCGAAAATAAAGCAGTTGTTTTGGTATGACAGATTTGAATTTCAAAATAATAGTTCATTAGCCGTTATGGATATTTCAGCATAGACAATGGGTTTTGACATTATGGTATTTATTAACTCATACCTACAGCTAGCATATAGGGGACATTCAAACAGGAAGTGACTTGCTGATTCATTGACAGCCCCACATGCACACTCTTGGGATTGAGACAAGTGATCATTAAAGAGATCATAATTTAGTTTTTGAGTTTCTTAGCTCACACATGATTATATGATTACTTCTTGACCCATAGCTAAAATATTTAGGTGGTTTGCTAGTTCTGTTCTTAAGAATTCTCTTAAAGGAAAACAGGGATGTTTCATTGTTAAGTACAGGATCTAACTTATTCCAGGCTTCAATAGTGGATGGGAAATAGCTGTTACGAAATGCAGCAGTCCTTGGCGTTGGATATCTGAGACTTTGGCGTCTCAGTCTGTAATCGGACTGGTGTGTATTGTACGTATCTAGGATTTCTGTAATGTATGTAGGTGCCTCATTATTCAGTATTTTATAAAAGTAAGTTAATTTAGCATCTTTTCTTCTTTCAGAGAGGGGTTTCCATCCTGTTTCGGCATACAAAACTGAATGAGATGTTCCTCTTCGAAGGCCGGTCACTATCCTAGCTGCATACAACTGTAAGTTTTCTAGTAATTCAGACTGGGCTTTGGTGCAGCCATCCCAAATTATACTGCCATATTCCATAACAGGTCTAATGAATGTAAGACAGAAACGTGAAAGTGATTTTCGGTCGAGATCATGTTTTAACATACACATAATGTTAAGACGATTGCATGCCTTCTCATAAATACTATTTATTTGATTGCCCCATGTTGCATCCGAAGTAAAAGTGAGACCAAGATGGGTATGAGTATTTTCATCTTTAATTGTATGATTATTGAGCTGTATATCATTTGCTATATTATGTCGTTGTCTAGTAAATGGCATTATGTCCTCCCACCAAAGGTGAGGGGGGACATATTGTTTTCAGTGCGGATCCCGTCGGCGTCGGCGTGACAGATTCTTGTATGCGCGATATCTCTTGAACCAAGGGATGGAATTTCACCAAACTTGCATGGATATATCATTGGGACAAGCTTTTGAGCTGATTAGATTTTGGTGACCTTGACCTCATTTTCAAGGTCACAGGAGGACTTAGATGACAATTTCTTGTGTGCGCAGTATCTCTTGAACCAATGAATGGAATTTCACCAAACTTGCATGGATACATCATTGGGACAAGTGTAAGGGCTGATTAGATTTTGGTGACCTTGACCTCATTTTCAAGGTCACTGGATGACTTAGATGACAATTTCTTGTACCCAATTTCTTGTATGCGCGATATCTCTTGAACCAATGGATGGAATTTCACCAGACTTGCATGGATGTATTATTGGTACAAGTGTAAGAACTGATTAGATTTTTGTGACCTTGACCTCATTTTCAAGGTCTCTTGAGGACTTGGATGACAATTGCTTGTACCCACTATATCTCCTGAACCAATGGATGGAATTTCACCAAACTTGCATGGATATATCATTGGTACAATTGTAAGAACTGATTAGATTTTGCTGACCTTGACCTCATTTTCAAGGTCACTTGAGGACTTAGATGACAATTTCTTGTACCCACTACATCTCCTGAACCAATGGATGGAATTTCACAAAACTTGCATGGATACATTATTGGGACAAGTTTTTGAGCTGATTAGATTTTGGTGACCTTGACCTCATTTTCAAAGTCACGGGAGGACTTGGATGATAATTTCTTAAACCCACTATATCTCCTGAACCAATTGATGGAATTTCACCAAACTTTCCTGGATACATGATTGGGACAAGTTTATGAGCTGTTTAGATTTTGGTGACCTTGACCTTATTTTAAAGGTCACTGGAGGACTAACATGGCAATTTCTTGTACCCACAATTATACCTGAACCAATAGATGGAATTTCACCAAACTTTCATGGATACATGATTTGGACAAGGTTTAGAGCTGAACAAAATTTTGGTGAGCTTGACCTCATTTTCAAGGTCACAGGAGGATTTAGATATGTGAAAATTTCACTAAAATTGATGTATCTCTTTAGCCTGTGGCTTGATTTCTACTTTACTTTCATAGATATACCTATGGGGCAGTCTCAAGAGTGTACTGTGTTTTGATGACCTTGACCCCATTTTCAAGGTCAAAAGCTATCTTACAAATGTGTATATTTCTCTCTTAAAAATGAGATATCTTGAACCAGTGGATGGATATTCATCAGACCTGCATGAATGTATCGTTGTGACAGGTTTAAGACATGTTTAGTAGTTGGTGACCTTGAACCATTTTTGAAGGACATAGTCTTCTATGTAGGATATCTTTAGAACCAGCGGATGAATTTTGTCCAAACTTGCATAGATATTTTATTTGTACAGGCTTTTTATGTCGCCCCACCAAAGGTGAGGGGGGACATATTCTTTTCAGTGGGGATCCCGTCGGCGTCGGGGTGACAGATTCTTGTATGCACGATATCTCTTGAACCAATGGATTGAACTTCACCAAACTTGCATGGATATATCATTTGGACAAGCTTATGAGCTGATTAGATTTTGGTGACCTTGACCTTATTTTCAAGGTCACTGGAGGACTTAGACTACAATTTCTTGTATGCACGATATCTCTTGAACCAAGGGATGGAATTTCACCAAACTTGCATGGATACATCATTAGGACAAGTGTAAGGGCTGATTAGATTTTGGTGACCTTGACCTCATTTTCAAGGTCACTGGATGACTTAGATGACAATTTCTTGTACCCAATTTCTTGTATGCGTGATATCTGTTGAACCAATGGATGGAATTTCACCAAACTTGCATGGATATATCATTGGGACAAGTGTAAGAGCTGATTAGATTTTGGTGACCTTGACCTTATTTTCAAGGTCACTGGAGGACTTAGATGACAATTTCTTGTTTCCATTACATCTCCTGAACCAATGGATGGAATTTACCAAACTTGCATTGATACATTATTGGGACAAGTTTTTGAGCTGATTAGATTCTGATGACCTTGACCTCATTTTCACGGTCACTGGAAGACTTGGATGACAATTTCTTGTACCCACTATATCTCCTGAACCAATGGATGGAATTTCACTTAACTTTCCTGGATACATGATTGGGACAAGTTTATGAGCTGTTTAGATTTTGGTGACCTTGATCTTATTTTAAAGGTCACTGGAGGACTAACATGGCAACTTCTTGTACCCACAATATCTCCTGAACCAATGGATGGAATTTCGCCAAACTTTCGTGGAGACATGATTTGGACAAGTTTAAGAGCTGAACAAAATTTTGGTGTCCTTGATCTCATTTTCAAGGTCACAGGAGGATTTAGGTATGTGAAAATTTTTACTAAAATTGATGTATCTCTGTAGCCTTTTGCTTGATTTCCACTTTACTTTCATATATACCTATGGGACAGTCTCAAGAGTGTCCTGTGTTTTGATGACCTTGAACTCATTTTCAAGGTCAAAAGCTATCTTACAAATGCGTATTTTTCTCTCTTAAAAATGAGATATCTTGAACCAGTGGATAGATATTCATCAGACTTGCATGAATGTATCGTTGTGACAGGTTTAAGACATGTTTAGTAGTTGGTGACCTTGACCCACTTTTGAAGGACATAGTCTTCTATGTAGGATATCTTTAGAATCAGCGGATGGATTTTGTCCAAACTTGCATAGATATTTTATTTGTACAGGCATTTTTTTCATTAGAAGGGAGGGGAAATGGGCTGGTGGGGGGGGGGGGGACATCAGTTTTTCTCTGAAAAACATTTCTAGTTATTCATTAGAGGGGATGGGAAATGGGCTGGCGGGGGACATCAGTTTTTCTCTGAAAAACATTTCTAGTTGACTTTGTCTTTGAAGGATTTAAGGCTATGCACCAATCATCTGCCCATGAGGCTATTTTATGGAGGTCTTCAGTAAGCATTTGCATTGAGTTATTACCATCAATAACAGCAAAAAGTGAGGTATCATCTGCAAACAGTCTTATATTAGATTGAATATTATCCACAATGTCATTGATATAAAGTAAAAATAGATATGGACCAAGGACTGACCCTTGAGGTACCCCTGCTAAGGTATCAGCCCATGTAGAGTAAAAACCTTCATTATGAACCCGTTGTTTACTGTCAGATAGATAACTTGTAAACCATTCAAGGAGGTTGCCTTGTATTCCATACTTTTTAAGTTTAAATAGAAGCCCATCGTGCCATACCTTGTCAAAAGCTTTACTTACGTCACAAAAAATAAATTTAATGTTTTTTCCTTTCAAGTTTGTCTAGATTCTCTATTATGATGTGATATATCTCAAGAAGCTGATTGACAGTTGAGTCCCGTGGACGAAAGCCAGATTGATAGTGTGTCAAGATTTCATATTCTTGCAGGTAATTATAAAGATACTTAAATATGATTTTTTCGAGCATTTTCCTCATACAGCTTGTAACCGAGATAAGTCGATAGTTATTTGGATCATGCTCCTCACCCTTTCCCTTAAAGATGGCTGAAATATTAGACATTTTCCATTGGATAGGCACTGTACCTAGTTCTACTGATCGGTTATACAGAAGTTGGAGTGGTTTAATCAAATATTTACCAGTTATTTTAAGAAGTTTAGGTAGAGCTTCATCAGGTCCCCCAGGTTTATTTATGTTAAGAATCTTAATTTGATCAAACACATCTTGCTCTGTAATTCTTATATTATTAAGGTTAAAATATGGTAAAGTTGGCTCTGGAGTGAGTGAGTGAACTCGGGTTTAACGTCCCACCAACAACTAGGTCATATGGAGACGGGACCTCGGTTTAAAGTCTCATCCGGAGAAGCGGGGGATTGATCTTGCGACCCCTGGATGGGTAGTCTGGAGTGTTATCCACTACACTACAGCCGCTCCAAGTTGGCTCTGGAAGTTGAGGTTCATTAGTTGTTATAGAAATATTTGCCAAGTGTTTGTTTAACGTTTCAGCTTTGTCCCGTGGATGTATGTTTATGCAGTCATTTTCAATAATTGGTGATGTCGGGTTATTTTTATTTTTTAATTTCGATATATCATTAGCAATTTTAAACCATTTTTTTGGCGAGAGAGTTTTTGAGATTTTGAAAATATTCCTTTTTTGCTTTCCTTATCTCATCAACTATTGAATTTCTTTTCGATTTGTAGTTTTGCCAATGTATGTCAGTATTTCTTGTTTTAGCTTTATTATATAACCGATTCCTTTGTCTTATTAATTTTCTGATGTTATTGTTCATCCATGGTTTATTGTTTGGTCTTATAGTGAAGCTATTATATTGATTACAAGTCTGTAGAATGACATTGGTAAATGTTTCATTAATTATATTAATATTGCTTCATGTTTGAATAAATGACCAATCGGTTGATTGGTATGCTTGATCAATGGCTTCAATATTGGCGTCCTCAAATTTCCAGACAGTTTTCTTATAGACAAGAGATTTGTAAGTTTTATAAGTTATTTCGGCATTAACTATACAGTGATCACTGTTAAATGGAGGTAAAACTTCATAATTATTAATTATAGAATTGTGATTAGTTAGAATCAGATCCAAGCATGTTTGGGTGGAAGAGGTTATCCTTGTTGGTGATGAAATGACATTTTTCAGATTATATTTGAGCATAATTCGATTTAATTGGTTATTTGGAGTAATATTTAACATGTCTTGATTAAAATCTCCAGTGATTACTAAGTCCAAATTTTTATCTGAGGCTGATTAAATATTACTATCAAAATGTTCCCAGTATTCAGCAGAGCTATTTGGAGGTGGGTAAAATAGGCCGAGTAAAAATTTAGATTTTAGCGATCTGATTTCAAGCCAAATGTTTTCACAGTAGTCGTATTCAAGGTCCTGTCTTCGTATGCTACAGATATTGTTTTTAACATAAACTATAAGTCCACCCCCATTATTTTCTATCCTGTCTTTCCTGAATGGCGATTTGTATCCTTCAATTTCAAGTTGCGGAGTTGGGTAGTTATTATTTAGTTTTGTTTCAGCTATGCATAATATATCATATTCGGATAACTCGGCATGAATAGAGTCTATCTTGTGTTTAATACCATTTATATTTGAGTGAGCAATTTTCAGGCAGGAGAAGTTCTGTGCACCATTCTGGGAGGAAGATGAAGGATTAGTAGTTTCAGTATCACTCATTTGCAACTAGTTTTGAAACACTTATTCTCCAAATTATCGTCATAATCACCTTGACTTCAGTTACTATAAGAAAAGTAATAATAAAGGTACAAAATATAGTAAGAGTAACAATGTAACGTTTCACATATTTACACAAAATGAGGAACTGCTTAGACAGCAAGAGACTTGATATCATTGGCAGTTCAGTGAGGGGCAACTTAATTCTACTCTTTATTGATAGAAAGCTCTCAAGGCTCCAGATAGGGGATGGCTTCCACTGACAACCCCCAAATGGCCCTGTTCTCCCCCAACTAATGAATGCCCTGTGGCCCCCAGTCTGGACTGTCTCCCTGAGGCAGCCCCTGTCAGGGGCAACAGACAACTCCATGGAGAAGGACAGCAGTCATCACCAAAATTATCCCACATCTGGAGCGAGGAGGTATAAAGCATTGATTTTTGGTCATACAAATGAGTAAAAATAAATTCTATTTACATTCCAGTTGGTGACAAGCATATACAACAAGTGCTATCAGTGACTTAACCATCAGAAAAATCCATGACAATACAAAGATAACAAGAACAGTTTGGATTTTGGATAGTAGTTTCTAAAATATTCACAGCAATAACTATTGGAAAGATTGATCTTCACCACTGGCAGTGTGAAGTAAACCGTGTATTTCAGCTACAATGTAGCTGTTCAAACTATTACTGTTATTATAATTAGTGACTAGTGAATTTCAGGTAGCTGTTCAAAAGAATGTGAACTAGATAGTGTAAATCAGCAAAAGCAATGGAAATTGGGTTATTTCCCTTTGTAATAATTCGTCATGAAAATAAAGACTTCAGCTTTACCAGAGTATTTGAGTTATTTCCCTTAGGTTACATCAGGTGAATGAATATTGTAAAATAATTTGTGAAAGATCTCTGAAATACAGATTGAGGAGAGTAGGCCCTTATTAGACATATACCTTGTTATATAAGCTTCTGTCAAACATATTACTTTACAAACTGACATGAGTATGGGTGTTGTTTCTTTATTTATTCCTTTAATCATTTTTTCGTAAATTTCACTCTTATGCGAGCTTTGCCGAGTATTTCTAATCAGTCACAAAGTTTCATTCAGTCAGGTGATTTTGAAAATATACAGTGATATTTTATAGATGTGACAGCGACTTATTATATCTACAGTATGTACAAACAAGAATTACAAGTCTTGTAGGGTGAATTAAACTAGATTAAAATTACAATTTTCATGTAAACACTTTCACCCACAACTTATCTGTTGAAATCTTAAGTAAGGTTAGGTGATTTTGATACTTGGGTATTTGCTTATACTCATGATATTAGTTTCAAGTAACAAAGAAGGTATAAATACCATTTTACTTTTACTTTTAACACGCATCAGTGAATGATAATAAGCAGAAACATGTAAATGAAATCAGACCATAGCTGTCACAAGAGCCAGGTGAGATAAAAGAGCTCTGTTACTGTTTAATACTAGTCATTTACATG
Organism: Ctena decussata; assembly: GCA_963989385.1. NCBI lineage: Eukaryota > Metazoa > Mollusca > Bivalvia > Lucinida > Lucinidae > Ctena > Ctena decussata. The sequence continues at coordinate 25,295,678 of OZ022502.1, forward strand.
TTAATGCCATATTTCATTTAATATTATACCGTTAGTGTTTATATTATACAATTAGTGAATAACAGAAATTTAACTTTTTGAAAGGGTAAATAATATCAAGGTTACTGCATGGTGTAACCCTAATGTACTAAGATGAAAACCTACTACTATATATACAAAAATATCAAACCAAAGCTTAGACTATGATTGCTCATGTTTATATGGCTGAGTTTCATTTTACGTAAACCTGTTACTTATATTAACATAAGTATGGCCCAAGCGCAGAACCATCAGCATGCATAGGTCGTCAGTACAATACTTTACATTTGAGATCAAGACAGTCATAAGTACATATGTACCAAAATTCCCCAAGAACTGGGATTACCTAAAACAACGGTATAACAGTCCCAACAAGGGAAAGTTTTGTTTACCAATGGTGTAAAATGGCCAGATGGCTCAGATGAAATGGCAAACAGAGGCGACCCAGATCAGACTGCTCCTTCAGGATTAGTCTGATGCGGGCCACCACTGTTCACTCAAGCCGTTGCTGTTCCAGTATTTAGAATCCATATAACTTTTTACTCACTTGTTCATGATAAGTTATAGCTACCACAACAGCCACAAGTAATGGGACAATAGAGTTCAGGCGGGCAGTGCAGATCCATACAAGACTATTCCTACAGGAGCAGACCAGTCAGGATCTGAGTCCCCTGAGAGTCCTCAGCAGTAGCAGATAATAAAATTCTATGGAGGATATGGTCAGCCCGCATGTGTATTTAGGCAGGGTTATCTGATTTTTCAAGTTAAATGTCCCAACACTTAGGGCAACCACAAATAACCAAGGACATGAAGGTGCTACAGGCACTAGATTGGATATTTAGTTGTGTTAGCAATGATTGAGTATTACAGTTTCCAGTACACAACCAATCTGAGTTTGTGGAACAATCCTGGCATTACATTAGTGCATAAAGCCAACTGACAAGAAGTAGAGGCATGTGGCTGAGACAGTGGGCCCGTCAACTCGTCGCCGATGACACGTGGGTGTCACAAGCAACCAGTTAACAAGCTCACGAACTCAACCATGCATATTATGGACTTGAGATATCCATAGAAAGGTTGTCAATTTGCATTTATATTCAGGCCATGTAAGCAATGGACTGGAATAGGGATATGAGTATACATTTCCACTTATTAACAATCATACATGCAGCCTCAGTTCAGTTCGTACAATTTGCATCCAAAGTAGGGATCCATGAGTGCTAGTCTCGCCAGCAATTGTTTACAGGCACATCAACTCAGCCCTTATAATTAACCAAAAATTAGGAGTGGATATGCTGATCAACAATTTGTCAGGATGCACTTTGACAATTAGTTCATGCAAGAAGCGGACCAAGCCATAAATTTTTTAAAGTAGTCTAACTTTTTCCTTCGCTGTCAATGGGGAACAAGTGTTAAAGGGGAGAATTTGCTCCTTTAGGGGCAAATTCCCCTCCTCAAGAGCAGGATTCCCTTGGAAGTGGTCGATTACCTAGGGAAGCATACTGGAGGACACAAAGTCATTTGACAAGTATGGAAAAGAAAAAGTGTAGCTATACAAATTAATATGTCACAATATTATGAAAGTTTCAACTGTATAGGATAATATTATAAGGTCATTTAACATTTTAAGAAATAACACATTTCTACCAATAGAGTATGATTTGGAATATAAATATTTACCAATTCATTTAGATTGTAACAAAGACTGGGATGGGTCAAATGCCTCAGCGTTTGGACCAAGGGTCCCGCCTACAGCTGTAGCCATGGGCCCAGCCAGACCTGGTGGATAAATATCATCTCCAGGACTAGCTGATTGCTGAGTCTCCATAGGAGAGATCCCGGAGCCTGCCGGCTGAGAGCCTGACCTGTCATCTAGGGGATCCAGTCTGATATTATGTTTAGAACATATTAATTCAAGTTCATCCTCTGTTGTGACAGAAAAGATTCTACCATTAGCACCCAGTGTTTTCACAATGATTCGTCCATCTCTTGAAAATGTATCTTTGATTCTTTTTTGTCTTTTGAGTTTTCTTGTTCGAAACAAGATTCTACTACGAACACGAGTGAGATCTTCACTGACATAGATCCTATCACTCATAGGTCGTGAGTTATTGTCATTTCTTAGTTTTTCCATGGGCACTTTGTTTAGAATCGAAGACTTAGATTTATGACTTACGAACTTCACAATTATTTCACGTGGTTTTGATTTATCAGCTGTGTTTGGACGAAATATTCTGTGGCAACGATCAATTTCTGTTGGAGAGACAGATTGAATGTACTTATTCAGCGTTTCACATACAACATTTTCAACATTTTCAGCATTAGAGGATGGATTTTCAGGAATTCCAGAGATCCCTATACTGTTCCGCCTTGTGTACTGTTCTAGATCATCATATTTGTTGTGAGATTTCACTAGTTCACCCTTCAGATCTTTTACAACAGCAGACAGCTCACGAACAGAGCTTATTAGAGACTGAGATGCAGCATTACCCATCTCATGAATTTCCTTATCTGAAGCTTTGGACCTTATTATGTCTGTCACATGAGAGACCAGCATTTTCTGTATATTGGGTATTTGGAGAAGGTGTGAAACAAACCTTTCCAACAACTTTTCGTCACTGCCAAGACTACCCAGAAGTACATCAATGAGCATATCCGGATCACAATCAGACCCCTCCTCACTAGATAATTTGCGCCTTTTAAGGGGAGTGGGATCTCTTTGTTTTGTTGCTTCTGCTTGTTGGACTGCTCTAGGAGTGTGTTCTTTCGGCCCGGGCTCGGACCTTCCTCTGCCTCTGTGACTAGGCATTACAGACTTTAGGTGCAATTAGATTGACTCTAGAGCTGTATTAGACAGTTGATAGTAGATAGTCAGGACAGTTTATTATTATAATATAACACTGATGGTTGAGAAGTTTGGCTCTAAGAAAAATGCTCCGGTATTTCGATGGACCTCACAACTTCAAAGCCATATTGCCAATAAAGTTCTATTCTATTTCTCAAAGGTCAATAACAATCATGATCGCATGACCAAATAGCTGTCAGATTTTAATAGTTCAGGCCCGGATTTAGAGGGGGGCACTCGGGCCCGTGCCCCCCAGCTAGCCTGCAAGTCGCTTTTTTTTCCAGCATTGACCTTTCGCGGGCCCCAAATTAAGAAGCTGCATCTTCGGTATCTGTCAGTTGTTATGTGCCCCCGGCAGTGACATCTTTAATCTTTTAACACCTACTGCGCTTAAATTGCTCAATTTTGTAGACCAGGGGCCAGTTTCACAAACGATCTAAGCAAGAACTTTTGACTTAAGTTCTTACTTAAGTCAAAAGTTTATACTTATGTGGTTTCACAAAAAATCTTAGTTTAAACTCTTTGCTTAGATTTTGCTATAAACTTAAGTCAACCAGCGAGGTGACTTAAGTTCTCACTTAAATGTGTAAGGTAGATACGCCGACGATAGGCTGCCATATTTCAGGAGATACCACATTATGCGTGAATAAATGAAGACTGCGTGAATAAATGAAGACTATTTTATTCATCCATTTTGCATCTCGAATTCTAACTTGTATTTTACGTGGTAACCGATCAGCGGTTTGAAACACAAGCAACTTTGTTTCTGCACGTCCAGTGTGGTTTCTGTTCTGGCTCCTCTTTGTTCATTTAGTAAGCACGGTACATGATTGGGTTTGACTGTGTCCTCCATTAGTCTTCTACTGTTCGTGCTTCGGGAACCCTATGTTCTGTGATTGCGGCCATTTCTGGGAAAATTCATAGCTCTATCACAGCTGAACCAATGCTACTAAAACTGTTTACATGACTCATATAGACGAGTACTTCTGAAGACAGGGCTCGGATTTAGGACTCATCCCCTGCGGCACTAGGTGTTTATAAGGTAAAAAAGAAAACGGTATGTACATGAAAACCCAGGCCTCTACATTTAGGACGTTTCCCATGACATAACCAATAAGTTTATAAAGCCTCATACGAACGCATTCGTATATGTCTGTTTGTCTTTTTGTATGCCTGTTCCTCTTTCAATCAATATGAAGAAATTATTGTAGAGATGCCGTACCTGCGACTGGTTAATTGTTTTTACCTTAATGGCCCCGTTGAGACAGTATTTTACTCAAATGGGCCTGTTGCACCTACTGCAAAAGCGGCAGGTCCTTGACCTACCTTGGGACGTCCAAATGTCGAAAGTTCGTGGTATCTTTGTCATACTTATGAGCGAGTTTGTGGATGGTCTGCATGATCATTCGGGCGTAAATGTTTTTGTACGTGCGTGCCCACATAAAGATGTATTTCAAATCGAGGAATTCAGCTATGATAAGAGTGGGAAATGCCCCTCAATGTCCCACAAAACTCTCCTGTAGCCATGTTTCGTTGGAATACAAGAGTTAAGTGTGGGTGAGTGGGTGAAGTGAGGAAGTGCCTATCCGATGTTGGTATATTTCACTAGATAGTCGACGTTTTTAGGAAGCAAGAGAAGTGCTCCAGATAAGAAGGGGTAACAGGGATAATTCTGAGATAATTTTCCTCATTTCTGAAAAAAAGTATGTTGTGTTCCTCATTAGAACCGTCTCGGCAACACGGTTCTAATGAGGGGTCACAACATATGCTTTTATGGAAAGATATTGAAAATTGTCCCTAAATTATCCGTGCTTCCCCTTCTTATCTGAAGTACTGAAAGAGGGACCCTACTTTCTGACATTGATCATTGTAAACACTGCTGATAACGGCTAACGATCTCAGCAGTTCTAAACATTTCTGATGCAGCAATATCCTTTCCATTGATCAAATTTTCGACTGGACGACTCTATTACTTCCGCGCAGCACTTACTGTGTCTGCCGCAATTGAACGAGGCATAAAAGGTTGGGGATTTGGTTGGTTGGTCTTTGAGACAGTATTTCAGTCTATATCGAACCGTCTCTCAGAGAGAGAGGGAGAAGGAAAAGAGATAGGAGAGAGGAAAAATGTCCAAACAATACTCTCCCGCACCTACTGCAAGCACAGTTGCCCCTTGCTTCGCTATTATCCATATAAGGAGGACGTCCCAGCACTGAAAGTTACCCAGCACCTAGCCCGGATCCAAACCACCACATACTGGTGGGGCTCTGGCTAAGTGGTGGGGCTGGGAGGTGCCGAGATGTATATGTGTGAGTGAGGGGGGAGGGGGCTTGACAATATAATCAATTTGATGAAAATTTTTGATAATTTTTTGCCTTGAAATATACGTTCTGATATCTCATTAGAATCTCCTCGGCGAGGCGATTCTAATGAGATGTTGTACATATCTTAATCTTATCACATTGATAAATTATCTCAAACTGTCATCAGATACTCATTATTATCTGGAGGCGTACATATTATACATAACACAGAGGCTCAGATCGCGGGGCTGAAGCCCCCAAAGCCCAACCCCTGGATCCGGGGCTGCAGCACCATCTTCCGACTACGACCAGCCCCAAAAGGTTTGAAGGGCATAGTTTTCAATAACGACAAGCATGTCAGGAAACTACGTATACTCTGTTTAACTTTAGAATGCATAAAAATTAGGGACACATTCAAAGCAGTACCATATTGAATTAAAGTAATGTAAATAAATAAAAAAATAAAATAAAACAAACTCAAACAATAAAAGGGAAAAGCGGGGATTCGAACCCGTAACTGTCTGTGCTAGAGCGCAAAACGCTGTCCACTACACCATCGCCTCAGATACATGATCGTATTGTTTGGTACATAAAAGCATATTGCAGACAAGTAACACGGCTAAAAATAGACTCCTAAAAGTAGACAACACTTAAGTCAAAACAGGTTAAGTTTTTGCCAAGAAAAATTTGTGAAACGGCTTAAGTACGAACTTAAGTCATTCTTACTTTTTTACTTAAGTTATAACTTAAGTTGTAACTTAAGCACAAATCTAAGATATGTTCATGAAACCGGCCCCAGAGTCGCGTATCGATCGAAACACTCCACTGCGCTCAATGGAAGTTTCAAGGATTTATTTGATTGGACGAGTAACTGCCAATTTGACCAATCGAAAGATTGAAAAGAAAGGAACATGGTTTGCCCTTGTCGGCATGTTTGATGTTTGGCCAAACTATGAAAATAATTAATAACTGCTGTAAAAACAACATGCCATAAAATGTATCTGGAAATTACACGTCATTCGCTCAAAATGAAGCGTGGTGCTGTGATCCGGTCCGAATCGAACTTGGTTTGTTTTGTGTTTTGTTGTCTTTTTTTTTCTTTCCATTCCTGTAATTCAGATGGGTCACATGATGGGATAGGCGCCCTGTTTTAGAGGTGGTTCAGAAGTGGAGGGGGGAGTTGGCCGAGGCACACAACAAAATTATGTGTGTGTGTGTGTGCGCCCTGTTTTAGAGGTTGTTCAGAAGTGTGTGGGGGGGGGCGCACAACAGTAGTGCGTGTTGTGGGGAGGAGGGGGAGCACACTATATTACCTAAGATTTTTTCAAGACACAGAAAAGCAAAAACGGGCCCAGAGGGAGTTTGTGGGGTTGGGGTGGCACAATGACTTTATTTTTGGACCCTTAATAGAGAGAAGCTACTTCTTCATATACATGTACTAAGAGCCAAAATTGATCAGTGGACTTGTATATCCTTGTACCAAGTGTTACAATATTGATGTTTATGACAAATATAGGTGTAATAACAGAAAATAAATTTCACAAAATAATGTTCATCAGAGCCCTCCAAAGACATCTACAGGCTTCGCCCCCCTGCACCCCTACCAGGGCTTTGCCCTGGACCCACGTGTGGCCTAAGCGGCCCCCTTGACCCCTCGCCTAATGTGTGCCCCCCCAACACATCTGGGTCTGGATCCGGCTCTGTAGTTCATATAGTACAGAATCTTCTTGTTACCAGATCATAACAATGTAGATTTCATAAATTGCGCCTTCCGCGAAATATTTAAACTGCCGAGATCACAACGCCGAATTGACCCGGACGAGTTGAATAGAGGCCGAGTTGACCCAGGAGCCGTGAAGACCCCCAGGCTTACAGAAAGCAGGCCGAGTTGACCCGCTTCTGCCATGACATACTATTGCCAGACAATAGTTGTAATCGAACTCGACCAAGGCTGAATCACGATAATGTATTCTTTCGCTTTGCTTTCGTACTACTTTATTTTTATTTTTGGTAACTTCGGGTATAAAGTTAACAATGGTTGTACATATTTCCAGAGAAATCTTGCATTCTTTTTCTAGTAATTCATGGCGTATAGATTACAATCATTCGCTTACTTGGAAGAAATGGTATCGAACTATTTTGTTTTTCTAGTGAGTAAAGCGGTTTCAGTTTCCCTATTTATATTCTTCCACAGAAATTCATCATAGATCCTCACTCGGGAATTCATGTTTTGTGCTTGAACAAGACACATTTACTTTACAAAAGTACTGATAATACCCAGGAAGCGGTGGATCCGTCCTGACATGACTAAAAAGTTGTTGTTTAAAAACAAATTTCATGTTCGACAATTATCTTTTTTAAAGATGTTTCTTGTTTAACCTAGATCTGAATCACCGTGTCTGATCCGTCTAACTTAGAGTCGCTATATTGCGGGCTCCGGGCTACCAGCTTTATGACCCGTATGAGTTTGAGAGTGATAATAAGCTTAGGGTGTTATAAATATACATTTTTAGCACGACTTTGCGTTATGCAATACCCTTCATGTGCGCCTTTGTAAATATACTCACCAATTGCGTTTAGCTCAATTTCTTAGTAGCTGCAGTGGATATAGTATTCAAACTTGCTCCATTGATACATCCGGGGAAGATATACTGACAGCAGTGATGCATATCGGGCCCTTAACTAAATTTCACGGTTCACGGTTGACTGAACACAGAAAAAATATTCACCGGTTGCGTTTAGCTAGGTTTCTAAGTAACCGCAAGGGCCAGAGACTTCAAACTTCCTCCATAGATACTTCTGGGAAGATCTACTGAAAGCATGGAAGCATATCAGGCCATGATCTATATTTCACGATTGATTGAACATATGAAAGAATACTCACCTGTTGCGTTTAGCTCAGTTTTCAAGTTTCCGCAAGGGCTAAAGTATTCAAACTTGCTAAATAAATAAGCCTGGGGAAGACCTTTTGAAAGCAGCCATGCATATCGGGCCACGACCTATATTTCACGGTTGATTGGACAGAGAATAAAAGCTCAGCTGTTGTGTTTCGCTCAGTTTCTTAGTAGCTGCAAGGCCTATAGTCTTCAAACTTACTCTATACATAAGTCTGGGAAAGATCTACTGAATTCAGCGATGCATATCGGGTCATGACCGATATTTCGTAGTTGACTGAGCATAGAAAAGACTATTCATTTGTTGCGTTTAGCTCAGTTTCTATGTAACCACCAGGGCTAGAGACTTTTAATTTGCTCCATATACACGTATTGGAAAGATCTTATGAAAGCAGTGAAAAATATCTGGCCATGGCCTAGAGGTCAAGGTTGTTTGAACATAGAAAAGAATACTCCCATGTAGCGTTTAGCTCGGATTGCAAGTAACCAAAAGGACTATAGTCTTCAAACTTGCTCCATAGATACTTCTGGGGAAGAACCTCTGGCAGTAGCGATGCATATCGGGCCCTTGGCTAAATTTCACAGGTGACTGAACATATAGAAAAATTCTCGCCTTTTCCGTTGGAACGTTGTATGCTCGATTGGATGCTCGTAAACTTGAAAATCGAGTACTGCTTAATAGTAAAATAGTTAAAAAGGCAATTATCAGGAACCGACAAGATCAATTTTCACATTCTGCCCAAAGGCCAAATGAGAAATGAAAACAAAGACGGCGGCACACAAAGTGAAACCGACAAACAAAGACTATACTAGTAAACCATTACAGTTCGACGCCTTGACCTAGGTGATAAGTATGTGACTGGCATGACAATGATGGAGGGAAACATTTCAAAGAGCGGAAATCCGTGAAAATATGGATATTCATCTTTTTTTCTTTTTTTTTTTTTTGCTTTATGTGCCGTCTGTATTTTCCTTTCCCATTTGGTGTTCAGAGCAAGATGTTATAAGCTATTGCGTCTGTTCCTGATTGATGTCTACTCATCTTTTCTTAAGAAATAACTGGTCAGGGGAATGGTAAACATTTGAGTTCTGCCAGCACACCCTCCTATAAAGCCATACACTACAGACTGGTGTGGCTGCCATTTATTTATAAACTCACTTCGAATTATGCTTTAACTTCGAAATTAGCTCTTGTGAAATGATACAGATGGCAGACATAAGGATAACTTCAGTGAAGAAGAGGACAGACACGAGTATAGTGTTGGTTTTACAATGCAAAAAGACATGGTCAGTGTATTCCTGGGTTGCCGACTAATAAGTGCAATCTTATCTTAGTCCGCTTGAGAGCAATTCCTTCCAATGTTACTATCATACAGGTTTATGTACCAACTTTTGGACATAATGACAACGAGGTCGAGAGCTTCTACCAGCAACTCCAGGAAATTATAGACCAAACACCTTAGAAGGACATTCTGGTTGTACTAGGGGATGGGAATGCTATAGTTGAAAACGATCATGAGCAGACTCGAGAAGCGTATGCGGACTCTACTGCAATGCTGAGACAACTGAAAGAGTTTTCAAAATCCTAGAATTTGCAACCTTGAACAACTTAGTACTGACAAATACCCTATGTCCCTTTAGAAGTATCACAAACATATTGACTACACCTTGCTGAGGAAGCGGTTCAGATAATGAGTTAACATCCATGGGACAAGGAGCTTTCCTGGAGCACACATAGGAAGTGACCATGACCTGGTGATTATGAAAGTAAAAAGTATGCAAAGACCAGGAACTGAAACAATCAAAATCCAAATCCAGCCCTCAAACCATAGTTGGAAACAACTAAGATTACAAATAATCAAGATACAAAGAACATATGGCCAACCGAGTGAGCAGCTTGTTCCCAAAAGGTGGCCACTCAGCAACCCAAACCGAACCAAAAATAATAAGAACATACATAAGGTAAAACATCACAGAAACTCTGACACCAAAAACAGGCAACAGAGAACCACAACAGAACTACCGCCTTGGAACGGTCAGTAATGAATTACTGGGGGGCTTAAATCGATTTTACAGGCCCAACCTCACCTCAACCTTTCCGAGCTCGTCTGAATAAGACCATAAAGTAAACCCAGCCAAGACTGAGGTTCGACCTTAAGAATTTAAGAAACCCATATGTGGCAGACATATTCCAAGCAACAATAGGTGGGAAACTGGCTCCACTCATCAGTCTGAGGGATGAATACATAGACAAAGATAGATGACTTTTATCCGCCAACTTCAACAGCAATTTTCAAAATAAATCGACTTTCTCCCGTCGGCGGACATATGCCATGAAAAACCATGGGGTCTGCCCTTTCTCCATTATAAAAATTAAGTAATTCGGTGTTTGGGACAGTTTCCTTTGCAAAATAATATTTAGGTACCCTAATTTATTTTCTCAAATTAATGGCGGATTTTTTACCTGATCGATAGACAGCAAAATAATCTGTAATAAATTTAAACATTACCGAAATGTTCTTGAATCCTGAAATCCGACACACGAAGAGGAACGCATCTAGTAATTCAACATACAACAATATTTTTTTCTGTACTTTCTTCAGAATGATTGGGAAAAGAATTCTGATCAGTAGCCTACACCATACTGTAAACAAATCGATCGATTTATGACAGTTGTGACGCAATTAAAGAACTGCGTCAACTGTTTCAAACTTCGCATTTACTTGCTTATAAGTTATTAAGACCGGTACATTGTGGTCACAATCAGAGAGACTGCTAGAAAAAAATAATTTTGCCATCCAATTAATCCTGCACGTGCCAATATTTCAAAGCCTCTCCTGCAACTCACACGATCACCCTACCCAACTTAAGGCCCCTCTAACCCCCCCCCCCCTTCTTCCTCCACCCTTCCTCCATCCCCAACACCCACCCCTACACACACACACACACGCACACAACTTTTAACCTTTCTTTTACATGAAAACTTAAGCAAAATATAATACATGTTTAGCCATGTTTAGCCATAACAAATACTTGCAAAACTTCATTGACTAAAATCCTTGATTAAAAAGTGCAGTGTAGACCTGGGTTAGACTGTACTATCAAAACAGCAGTCTAATCAGGGTCAGTACTATTTGATTTTCCCAGCAATTTCGACACACTGTCAGATGGTGAAAGTGGTAGGACAATTGCAGTAATGAAGATTTTGTTTCAACTTTAAGCTTAGAAAATAACTTGGCCATACATACTTATACACTCCTTTACACTCCATATAATTTCAGCCAACATTGAGAAGCAGCATATGTACTGTTAAATGAGCTTTTGAGCATTAAAATTGCAGTATGCATTTTTATAACATAGGTTTTGGCCCTCTGTGGAACTACCTTAATGAGGAGTTCTAATGAGGGGTTACAACATATATATTTACTTGTTAGTTGTTTATCCCCTTTTTAAGAGTGTAAACAACTAACAAGAATTTATTGATTCTTCCTAAGAAGAAACCAGGGATTTAATAAAATACATATTTATTATGAAATGCCAGGTGTGTCAAATACTAGCTCATCAGGTGGGGGTGATGGCTGTCAGCTCTGCAATGCCCTTGGTTCATAAATTAAAATGCCACAGTGTACTCAGTGATCTTTTGCGGGATTTGCTCTAACTGTTGCCAAAAATCTCATGGAAATCTATCAGTAGGGGCAAATCTCATGCAAAAATTATATAATTTATAATGAATGGTACCTTAACTTTTCATTGAGAATGGAGAATTTCTCAAAATTTTAGTTCAATGTGATGTGTTCTCTAATATGATTCTGAGTCACACTCACAAAAAACAAAACAAATAAAAAGCACAGCTGTCCAGCAAACCAGAAAACTTGATTAAATATGTGGCAAAGGCTCAGGACTTGGTAATCTATTCTCTAAGTTGAATAATGGTAAGATATAAACATGATTAAACAAGAAAAATAATAGGCCAATATCTAGTGAGCCAAAGTGGAGTTATTCTTTATCATTTCTCTTCAAGTAAAATGTACAGTATGTTGTGGTGTCTCATCACAGTTGCTTTTGATCAAAAATTAAAATTTATATAAAGCTCTGATCAAATTATTATATTCACATGCAGTCTGACATTGCCCTTCAGTGTTTTCCCTATAAGTATAAATAAATAAATAGCCAAAATAAATTATAACATATGTACATAATAAGAAAAAAAATCTGGAGACAGTTCCACAAGTGATGGTTTTATGATAATGATTATACAAAGACTCAGCTGGAGCATGATAGCAATTCTTGGAATTCTGTCTTATTCAGCCATAAAAACATTTGTTGTGATCCATTAATAGAACCATCTATGCTCTTGCTGAAGTGCTTCTAATGAGAGGGCACAACAGGTGTTAATATGAAGCCCATTGATGCTGGTGCAACAATTAAGGTGGAACTGTGTAATTGTTTTCATTCTAACATAGTCTTGACTTGTAGAAGGACAAACAGCATTGTGCAACATTCCACATAAAGTGCAGGGTCCATCAGTTAGCAGGGAATGCCCCATTCATTATTTTGTGCACTTATAATGATATAAAAAAGCTTGCTAGCATAATAAAGTCCTAAATATTTGGCCAATAAAATCCTCAGTGAAAATGCTTTTTAATAGGTTGGTGTGTGTGTGTGTGTGTGTGTGTTTGGGGGGTGGGGATAGACAGGAAGGGGCTACCTCTCATTCAACTGCACTAAACTGCATCCCTTTACAGTCATGACTCATCATTTAATGTCTGTCATCAAGCTTTTCTCTCTAGTAACTTAATAACTGATTAGTAATTACAAGTTTCTTCGCTTTGGTCAGAAGCTGCAAACATTTAAGATGGATTAAATTAATCAGGAAATATATTTTTTTTTATTTTTCAGTTTATGGTATCATTTCTATTAATATAACTTCAATATGAGCCTTTTAATTTTCTTTATGAGATTTAAGGTAAAACATAGCTTTTGGCATTTAATTCTATAGAATATGTATTTCTTCATGCCCCTTTCCCCTCCTCCCATCTCAGCCACAGGCCAATCATAAAAAGTATTTTGTTTGCAGTTGCCTATTAACTAGGATTTTTGGAGAGTACTTAGGTAGGTAGGCTTTCTTTTAAATCCCTGCAAACTATGAAAACAACAAAAACAAATAGTAGTTCTACAAAAAATGTCACACACAGTTACAGTAATTACCCATAATACTAAGATAACAGCATCCTACATTTTGAACATATCTATATCACCCATAAATGGAGTACCCAAAATGTGCAGGTATTAAGGAAAACATGCTGACCCAGATCAGACTGCTCCTGGGTCTACACTGCTTGCTCAGACCTGTTTGTCTTACTATGCAGGTTGATCACGGTAAATGTGCCGTTAAATAAAAAAAAAATAGATCTAGGGTGTCCCAAGTGGCCATCTTTTTTTTCTCTTTTTTTTTTATGGGGGGGGGGGAGGGGTAAGGTGAATTTTGGTGTGTAGATAAGCAGTTGCTATCTACCCACCAAAAGTACAGGGTCCAGACTCAGGGGTAAGGTGAATTTTGGCGGGTAGGTAGGCAGTTGCTATCTTCCCACCAAAAGTGCAGGGCCCCAGACTCTTTTTTTGGAAATTTTGGGTGGAGCCAGGTTATTTTTTTTTTCACTGATTTTTGAGGCCAGATTATTTTTTGAAATCCTCTTATGAGCTGATTTATTTTTTACTTGCATATTTTTTCTTCCAAATACAGGGATTTCTTTTCGAAAAATATACCAGCCCCCTCCCCCCGTACCAGCCCCCCCCCCCCCCCCCCCCCAACAGAATATCAAATGGTCGGTCCCTTAGCGCCTAGCGGGACAGGGTTTTGGCAGATTTATGAGGAAGGACAAGCTGTCTCTTGTACTTTTTGGTGGATGACTTCTGAAATGGTACGTGTGTGTTGAGGGGGTAGGGGGGGGGGGGGGGTGGCGTCGTTTGGGACAGAATTCTTTAGAAGAGCGAGTGGTCTCAGAATGTGGGGCGCGTTATCTTGGGGGAAGTTGTCTGGGGGAGTTTTCTTAGAATCTGGGGCGAGTTGTCACCTGAAGATGGGGCGACATGTCTTGTGGCTTTTTCGTTTGTCAAACTTTGTGGTTGACCAGTGTGTTTGTTTTGCTTTCTCTCGTTCTCGGCGAGTAGCCTAAATTCAGAAGCCCAAAAAATCGCAGGCAGACAGACTAACGCAAAATCTTAATAAATTCACAGTATGCTAAATGATTACAAGCTTTACTATACCATAAATGAAGAAACAGTTGGTCTCCTCAAATCGATCCAGCTGAAAAAATGGCTGTGTGTTGACGAACGCACGTGCCATGTATACGTAAAAATGACCAACTTCATTATCGATTTTCAAACTAAATAGACTTTCTCCCGAAGATATACCACGCTGAAAGACGGTCGAATGTATGAACTACGGTTCAGTTATAATGGCATCTAATTTGGTTTTGGGGACAATTTTCTTTGCAAAATAGCTTTGGGGTACTGTCGTAGGGTTTTACTTTTCTGAAAAACGGTTGTCAAACTGTGATCGTTGTTTTGGGTGTGCAAACTGCATTGAGGTACCGATATGCGTCTGATTTCAATAACAAAACATCAAATTTCATTCTGATCTGGTCCGTTGGAAAATTATGACTGCATATCTTATCAAACGAGCATTATTTTGGGACTGTTTCTGTTCAAAATTTCCCGCGATTTTTTCCGGCGAAAAAAGGGATTATTTCTTTGTGCGTAGACGACCGCTCAGAAAATGATTTACTCAAATGTGATGAGTCTGCGTTCCAACTGTAAATTATATTCCTGGTGGTGATACCTCGGAATTTTCCTTTCTTTTCACGTAGTGTCACGGAGAATGGTGAATTGAGCCGGTTGCTCCCAGCTGTATTTATGACCGTATATGGCAGAGATTAGCAAATGTATGATACGTAAAATTATACATTTAGGGACTTTTATAATGAAAGAATGTTTCTAGCACTAATCAGCTTTACCACTACTTTTTCAAATAGCGAAATAAGAACAATTTTCAGTTTGCTTGTTTGACTTTTAAAACAATGATGATATAAAAATTTCTTACACAGTAAATTAGGCCATAAATTAATTGCTATAAAAGCAAACATCTTATATGGATTAAAAACTGATAATGCCGTGATAAAAGAATGCCAATAAAATTGTCAACTTGTTACTCATATGTTTGCTCAAACCATTCAAGTGTGAAATTGATATCTGTGATTATTACAGGCTTATTTATCTAATAAGATATTTGGTATTTTTGTAATAATAATAATAATTCTTTATTTTCCATACAGAATATGGCATAAGAGGTAACATATGTACACAGCATAAGTAAAGTGCATGCATGAAATACAATATCTATATAACAAATTATGTAAACATCTCAACCATCATTTAAGGATCACGTTAAGGTATCGGAATTCTTTTTTTTTATATTTTATTCATATAAAGTTGACACACTCACAACACACAACATTTCACAATACATTATTACTTATACTTGTAAACACGAAAAACAGTCTTCCTTGCAAATTAGCAAGCTAATTATCTGAATATGTTTAGGTGCACAGCAATTTCCCTCTTCCCAATTTTCAGATTTTTGTCGCAATTAATAGTTATAAACTTATAAAGAAATATAAAGTGTGTAATGATATTTCTGAAAATGGAGAGACAAAAGGAAAAGATCAAACCCTGCATCTGCTCATTTTGGTCTGAGAATTATCATTCGCACCAACAGCCAATGGAATTATAAACACATAACAGCAAATTACTGCAATCGAACATACCGCTGCACTATCCAATTAAACCCACTATTTAAAGTCAGATCTCCGTGCTGCCTTTGCATAATAAAGAAGGAGAAAACAAAATACAACTTTTCAGCTGACATGCGACGTCGAAAAAACGTCGCAATGATGTCGATGTGATACACTGATGTCGCCTCGACGCCAGTACGACGTCACCCCGACCTCACGTGCCCACGGGGTAATCTAGAATTCTTTTACATTTCTATTTTAAATGGTTTTGATATCGCATTTACTCGGCTTTAAGACAATGCCCTTCCATCTTCAGCAATACCCTACCATCCAAACCAATCTCATGAAATAACGCCCCGAGTTGGGCATTCTCCACCCAGAGCAATCCCAAACCTCCAGACTCGGTTTATTGGACGGGTCTAGACCTTTAAGATAGCCTGGAAAGAGGAACAAACAAATCCTGCAGACGAATATGTAATCAAATTTTACAGAGAGAAGGTGGCCCTGTCTCAAAACCGAGGAAATGTCCTACTTTAATAATACTAATAAAATATCTTACCTTGTGAATATGGAGATGATAAGTTAAAATAATATAAGCTGTCTTCAGACTATTCTATATGAAGATGCAACCAACTGAAAACATACAAGTATGTATAAATATTCATTGAGCTAATTCCAAACAGCATATAGGTCTGCACATGCCCATCTAAGTACAGACACCCACCCATGAGCATGTGCATACCAATACACCTCAATTTACATATACATATATACGCGCATATCCATGTGCTCGGGCATGCCCGCATGTTCTTGAAATGCTTTTCCGTGTTGTTATATGTTTGAGATAACTGCAAATTCTCAAAAGGTTATTCTGATTCCTCTACAAACATACCTAGCCACCCTTCCCATCCTTTAATGAATTTATCATATTTTCCGTTTTTTATTGCTATCATTTTCTCTATATCTATAGAACTTTTTATTTCACTTTTCCAAAAATTCAAATACAATTCTTTATTATTGATTCTACTTATATATATATAATATCTGGTTAACATTAGAATATAATTCTCAGACTTATTAAATTTTTTATTAAAGTTTATCCCAAAAATTGCTCTATATTTATGGATATTGATTATATAATCACTTTTTTCTGCTATATAAATTTCCACTTTCTCCCAAAATTCTTGTACTATTTCACAATACCAAAACAAATGTTCTAATGTCTCTGGAAACTTTTTACAAAATGTACCTAAGTTATCTCTTTTTATTTTATATTTCCATAACAGGTCATTTGTAGCTAAAATCCTATGCAAAATTTTGTATTGAAACCAATGTAATTTCGTGTTACTGCAACAATACGCTGGTATACTGTAGATTATTTTCCATTTTAATTCAATGACTGGAAATTCTTCTTCCCATTTCTGCTGACTCTTTGGAGTAATGTCTTTTTCGTTCAATATTTTATAAAAATCTTTACTGCCTTTTTCACTTTTTAGTATTTGTCTAATGTTAAAAGGTAAAAAACAATCAGTTACTGTAAAGTTTTGAATTTCCAATTTGGAATCTTTTATGTAACTTTCTACTGCTGATCTAACACTCAAATATTCCATAAAATTTATGTTTAAATCATACTTTTCAATAAAACTATTCAAATTTAAGAAGGAGCCATCTGCATTTAACATATCCTTTATGAAATAAATTTTCTTATTATACCATGTTTGGTAAAATACAGGTTTATTACCTATCCTTATGCATTTATTGTCCCATATATTCATACCCAGTATATCAGAATTAAATAATGGCCTCATCTTATGTTGTAAAATCACCCAAGATTCTAACACATCATCCCAAAACCTATTTGTTTTATTACGCTTCATTTTACATACAAACTCACTTTCTCTATTTATTAAAGTACTTATCTTAGAGTATACAGTTTCAAAAATATGTTTATATTTATGGTCACACTTTAATAGTAGTCTTATCCAAGTATTTTTCAATGCTGTGATGTAGTTCTTTATATTTATCATTTTAAGACCACCATTTTCATAACCTTGCATTAAAACATCTCTTTTAACTCTATCTATTCCAGACTGCCAAATAAATTGAAAAAACCTTCTTTGGAGTTTATTTATTAATTCATCTGAGGGATTTGGTAATGCAATAAAAAGATGATTTAATTTCGAAATAATTAAAGATTTTAAAATTGTGATCCTTCCAAAGGGTGTCAAAATTCTCTTCGACCATTGTTTAAGTTCTTTCTCAATTTGGTGCTAACTTTTCTTTAAAATTCAGATCTAACATATCTTCAAGATTACATGAAAATTTTAATCCTAGTATGGTAAAATTATTCTGCTACCAATCGAATTTATATCTGTGGTTAACGGTTTCACCACTAAATTTTTTTGCACCTATCCATACCGCTTTAGTTTTGGAAGTATTAATTTTAAGGCCTGAAAGACGTGCAAAAAGAGAAAGAATCTCCATTGTTGTATCCAGTGATTTTCCTGAACCGTCTAAAAAGATAGTTGTGTCATCTGCAAATTGTGTTAAATTATATTCCATTCCATTTATGTTTATACCTTTAATGTCCTTATTACTTATTATCATTAATGAAAGCACTTCTGCACACAATATAAATATATATGGTGACAGAGGGTCACCCTGTCGACATCCTCTCTGAACTGGGAAAAAATCTGAAAGAAACCCACTTTGTATAACTGCAGATGAAATATTTTTTATAAAAAAACGAAACCTACCTTATCACTGATTCACTAAAATTAAAATGCTTTAACACCTGAAATATAAAATGCCAAGATATAGAGTCAACTGCTTTCTCAAAATCAATAATAAGTAAGAGCCCAGGTATGTTTTCCTCTTCTGTGTAATTCATTATATCATAGATTAGTCTGGTATTTTCTCCAATATAACGTCCACTAATAAAGCCTGTCTGGTCAGTAGAAATTAATTTTGAAAGTGTAGATTTAATTCTTTCTGCAATACATCCTGATGCGATTTTATAAACTACATTTAAAAGAGTTATGGGTCTCCAATTTTTGAGAAATTGCCTTGGTTTATCCCCCTTTGGTAAACATGTAATTAACCCTTCCCTCTGTGTAACTGATAGAATACCTAATTTATAACCTTCATTTATTGAATTTTTATAAACAATTTTAAATCTTTAAAAAAGAATTTAAAAAATTCCGCAGAAAACCCGTCTGTACCTGGACTCTTATTGTTTTTCATTTTACTTAATATGAATGCTATTTCTTCCTCTGAAATACCCCCTTCTAAACTTGTTTTTTTCTTCCTCTGATAATATTGGGTGACTATTTGAATTGTTCAAAATTTCATCTATATTTATATCCAGATTGTTTTCTTGATTTGAAAATAAATTTGAATAAAGATTTTTAACCTCTTGTAAGATTTCATCTTGTTTGTTTATTATTGTACCATCCTCTTTACAAACACTTGGGATGATTTTATTGACATAATTTCTAGACTCGAGGCTACAAAAATATTTGGTAGGCTTTTCTATTTCTTCAGCCCATCTTATCCGTGCTCTAATCATTATACCATTTAACTTTTCTTTTCTTAATTTTTCTAATTCATTTTTGCATTCTTCAATTTGCTCAAGATCCAAAACTTCTTTTTCCTCTAAAGTTTTAATTTTTCTTAGCAAATTTTCCTCCCTTAAGTTGTTTTGTTTCTTTTTGAATGCCGAAGATGATATAGATTTCCCACGTATTTCTATTAATAAAGTTTCTAAAAACAACTGATCAGGTATTTTTAATTGTATGGGATGATTTTCGTTATTTCTCACATATTCTAGATTGTAAACTGGGACCATATATTGTTCCTTAATTTGTTGAATACAATCTTTAATCATTTTAACATATTCAATATCTTTCAACAAACTGTTATTAAATTTCCATAATCCCTTACCTTTCTTAAATTCGTTAACCTTAAAAGATAAAACCACTGTAGAATGATCTGACCTATAGCTTGGCAAAATATCAATATTTTCAATACTTGTCATAAAAGCCTCTGATATGAAAAAGAAATCAAGTCGCGCCTGCTTGAGTGGGGTTGGTTTACGCCAAGTGTAGCGTTTTTTCTGTTTCAAACATTTCCCTAAATGGATCAACTAAATTTAGTTCTTCCTTTATATTTAAAACACATTCTTTTGCTTTTGGGTTATTTATATGTAAATAATTATATGTATCCAACATTTGGTCTTGTACTAAATTGAAATCCCCACACATAATGCAGGTATCACTCTCTAATTCCTCTATTATCTCTGCAATTTTTATATAAAAGTCAGGAGAATCTTCATTTGGGCCGTATATATTAATAAATGTAATTTTTCCCCTTCTAATTCTAATTCCAGTACTATATAATTTCCTTGCATATCAGTTTTCGTTCTTAATACTTTATATTCAAAATCAATGCTAAAAAAACACAAACACCCCTTTGACTAGATGAGAAAGAGCTAAATATGGCCTCCCCACCCCACTCAGCTCGAATATAAGGTTCTAAACTCTCAGTAAAGTGGGTATCTTTCAAACAACAAATCTGAAATTTTTTATTCCGCAAATAACCGAACACGTCCTTTCTCTTTTGCACATCATGCAAACCCCTAACATTTGAACTTGAGATTTTTATTAAATTATGGTTTTCCATTTCAACTTAAGTCAGCGGTTTCATTATACAAACATTAACTGTGAAGAAGACTTGGGGTTTAACTAACTGTGTATTAGTTGAGTATGTTACATTACTTATAAAGAAAATTGTGTGCGGAATTCTTTCTCGTGATGATTAGGAGGGTAATCAATATACAGTTAAATTCGTGCAGACAGCTGAGTATTTTTACCACTGCAGCAGATATTAAACGGTAAGTATTAAAGGCGTTTTGCACGAGGAAATAATGAAATGAAACGAGAGCTCAGACCTATCTCTTGCCTTCAATATGTCCAGGTGTTTGTTGTGGAATAGTTTTTCAGATTCGTAAGTAACCAAATATGAGTTTCGTCTCGAACACTCGAGTGTCAACAGATCTTATCGACAGTAAAGGGGCGATCCACGTCAGCCAGTCCTATGGCGGCTCCTCGTACGCCCCTTTCCAGTCCAGTAGCGGAATGGAACTGAGCGCATGAGGGGTCTTCCCAAACCAACGGGCATGGATCATATCACAAAT
This sequence comes from Ctena decussata, assembly GCA_963989385.1. Taxonomy (NCBI): domain Eukaryota; kingdom Metazoa; phylum Mollusca; class Bivalvia; order Lucinida; family Lucinidae; genus Ctena; species Ctena decussata. Next base: position 25,316,723 of record OZ022502.1, read on the forward strand.
GTCCAGAGGCCGATCTATTCACACTGTAACGTTTGAGGTTGCTTTCTATTTCCAATATTTCATGAAAATCGGAAGCAGAGATCCTAAGTTGCACGACATGCATGCATCTCTTGATCCCCGCCTGGGAGTTGCATGATCTACAAAAAATTTGTCTCAGGTATTGATTGACATAGTACCCAGAACTGTCCGTGTGACATGCACAGGCACAAAAGGCGCGCACACACTCAGAGACAACAAAAAAACAGAGCTCCCGACAATGGTGGGTTTCATTCCCATAATAATGATCAGATGGTTGGGAGGCCCAGACAGAGTCGCCTTGGTGAGGCGGGTCTAACAAGGCTTGCAATCCTTACCTCACTGAACAAAAAAAAAAACAGAAAGAAAGAAACCTCAACCACAGCCCCACCTTATCAGGACCTATTGGGAAATGGTAAATAGAAACGTTTTCAAACAAATTTTACATGCAGAAATGCTTATAACAGAGATTTCTATCAGAAATATAAGATCAAACATATTTACATACTTAGATACGATCCGAGCGGGCACATGACGTCTAAATCTGCGTCTCACTAACGCCGATGCGAATTCATTTAGTCGCACCGATGCACTGAGACGCCATTCCGACGTCATGCGTCCGCTGGCTCAGGGGTAATATGAATTTTCACTGTTAAGGGTCCGTACCTGAATATTACTTTACTTAACTCTAAATGTATGTTGAAATGTAATACTAATAATAATGACAAATGCATCAGATTCAACGAAATTGTAATACGAGTGTAAGAGACGTCATCACGTGAAAAAGTATCCTAGGGGCACGTACGATCAGGGAAGACACCCGTCAACTAGCAAACCCGCGCATGCTTATGATTACGCACCATCATTTCGCAGCCCGCACGGGTCAGCAGGTTGCTCCCAGCTATCCATGCTCGCACACCCCATGTGGCCCCATTCACGTGGTTGTCTATGTCGTCAATAGGGTTGTAAACGGCAGGATCTGAGAGATCACACCAACCGGTCCTGACCCTACTTAGAAATGACGTCTCAGCTGCGTGTATCGTATATCGTTGTAATTGTGTATCTAAGCTGCGCTTATATACATGTACTGGAGAAAAGTCAGCCTGAAGAGCTGCAGAAATTTAGTATAATTTTAACAAATTTACACATTTTTTTCAGTTTGCTTATATTTGTAATATTCATAAGTTGTTTAAATTTAATAACGTTTGGTCGTCTATAATAATAGGCTTTAATATGTTGACGTCTTTCCAAGTATAATTTTTCGCGACAGAGTAAGAAGTGAAATTCATTTCCTAATGAAGCATTACACAGATTACATTTTCTGTCAGCAATATCAATATTAAACCATTTCCGGTCTCAGTTGGTAGTCTATGATTCCTAGTTCGAAACAAGCAAAGATTTCTCTTTAAAGTAAAAGGTAACTTTAATAGATAGTTTTCTAAAGTAAATTTTTCTTTAAACAGTCGATAATTTACACATATGTGAATCTATTTGTAAAGTCTTCAAACTAAATTTAATTTATTTGTTTCCGAAAAATATACTCCGATCATTTCTATTTTTTTTTTTACATCAAGTTTGGATTTTATTATTAAATGATATTCCCTTTTGTGCGGTAATCTGATGGATTAAATAGTCTGTACACTTTTTGTTGTTGTCAAAATTTTTCATCGCTCAAAAAGACGAAAATGGGAGATCTCAAATTGTTGGACCAAAAATTCTAAGGCGTGCCTATAATACATATCTATTGTTTATATGACGTCAACTAAAATAGTTTAATCTCCAGTCAGGCAATTATCTATCTATCTATCTATCTATCTTTCTTTCTTTCTTTCTTTCTTTCTTTTTACCTCGCACACACAAAAAACAACAACTGTATTAAATTATCTATCTACTCATTTATTTAAACCAAATCATTTGTGAAAATCGAACAAGTATATCTCCACTTAATAATGAATTTTATCATGCACCTACTGAAAAATTCCACTGATAACAAGGGTATGATAACATGATGTGATATCATGTCAATGTAGAACTGCGCTTGCGCGAATATGATCAAGTCATCCCTTTAGAAGCGACCTCTGAAGACGATTGGCTGTATACTGACGTTGGCCGTGATAACAACGTTCGATTGGCTGAATGACGTCACCGACTTACGCCACAACGCATTCGCGACGTCAAAAAGTTCAACCAATCTGTGTTTACTTTTCTTTTGTTTGACGCTCTATACACCTGAAAATATTCTAATGATGCGTGATCAATAGAAAACCATGTAAGTGTCTTTTGATATCAAGTTTATCAGGCTCGACCAGAAACACGTCGGACTGGCTGGGCAAGCCTCGCCATTCCTACGCTGTCTCGTCTGATAAACTTGATATTATGGTATTCTCTATATTCACCCTTTATTTGTTTAAGTTGGGAGTCATGCCGATTAGGCTGCGCATTGCCCTGGCTGATCTGAGTCTTCGCTATGAGCTATTAAGCCGCGACTCAACGCGATGAGCACATCAGCCTGGGCATCCGCCCGATCTGATCAGAGTCTTCGCTGTGTGCTTAAAAGGTTTTTAAAGGTCTAAGCTACCCAGTGCCTCCAAGCAAAGACGGACGGATACCCCGGCTGATCAAAGACGTAGTGCTCATGCCACTTTTGTTGGTTTTGTCGTGTCGCGGCTCAAATGCTATTTTTACAAAGTACATCTTAGGCTTTAAATTCAAATTAAATGTTTAGATTTTAAACAGATGCTTTCTGTGGCACACTTCTACTTACAAAAAAAGTGTATGACTGCTATACATGTAGGTTTATCTTTATTTTTCAAATAATCAACTAAGGAACGGATGGAACAGTATTTCAGTCATATCAGGACGATGGGTGGGTGATAATGAAAGGCTGTGTGCAATGGAATCCTGTTTACGATTGAAAAGATTCCCGCCTACAGCGGAATTCGGACCCTGGACCGCCTGATCAGCAGGCCAGCGCTCAACCTACTGAGATAACGGGGCACCTGAGAAAAATAAATGTATGAATAAATCATTTAATAGTTTGAAACACGTAATACTTTAATGGATAAACGTAGTCTTGTCGTGCTGATTTCACTGGGGTTTATATCTCAATATACTATTATGATTTTTTTTATCTCAACCGAACATGTTCTGCATAAACGTAATCTCTACCACGCGGATACATCGATTACCTTTGTCCGCAAAATGAATTAACAAAATTATGGTCAGTTAAAAGTATACTCCCTCGTATTCAATCACGAAATTATCACAAAATTATGAAACTGGTTAGTTTATGCAACGCAATTAAGATTTGTACAAAATATTTTAGCGAAAACATCTTTGTCACGAAGGCAGAGACGATATATCAAAACATACCTTTTTTGAATATTCACGAATATTTTGTCGTCATAAATGGATTGACTCCCATAGGCATTTATGCAAGCAAGTTTTGAATTTTATGATTGGTGGAGTAAATTACTCTACATGAGTATTAACCGCTAATTTGTACACGTGAGGTCTTTTCAGCCAATTACTGTCTGAAGTCGATTAAAGAAGGGGCTTAAAATTATTCATGATATAACTTTAACCTGATTAACTATGATTGCTGGGCTTATCCAGTATTCATTTTGGGCGGGAATGGTGGTCCGCTATCCCCGCTCTTTTTGTGTATTTTCTTAAATTATCCTCTTTGCAGTGATTATCACAAATCATAAGTTTGTCAGCTAAATATTAATTTAATAGCAATCATTATCATGACTTGGATATAATGTTTCGTGAGAAATTTAAAAGATAGTAAAAACATTTAGGGTGTAAATCTTTAAAGCCCTTGAGTTGTTGACACAAGATTTTGACACCACAGATCACGTTATAGGACCCTGACCTTATGCAATGTATTTTTCGAGCAAACAAACTGGCCGACGTGAGGATAACAGACGATGACACTGGAGATTCTACCGATGTTAGTTGCGTTTATTCTCACGTAGGACCAAGTAAAATGAATTTTAAGCTCAGTCTGTGAATAGACCTTGTAAGTGCATGCAATTTTCGTTCAGTCGACTGGTATGTGCAACATAATTAACCCAGAATCGCGTGATCGCGTGGCTCTGCTCACATATTCTGCATTTACTTGGTTATCTTTAAAGAGCAAATAAAAGCATCGCAAACGACTGCGTGATACCCCGCCACTGCAAGCCTTTTTCACACACAGATTTTTCCAGATTTATTTTTTCTCTGTATGACTCCAGGGTGGGAGCAGCCTAGCCCCACTGAACACAGAGAAAAGTCTTTGTTATGACAGGACTTTTCATTACTCTGATCACTTACAATAAGCTTCCTTTTCAACCGATAAATCACTTACCACTCTACTCAAATACAATTTTAGTGAATTTTAAACTGGTGACCATGGGGCAGGGGCAAATAAACCATAAAGGATCAAATTTTAATCACCAGAAGCTTTTATTACTTCTATCATCAGATGTAAATTTATAAAAATCTGTTTCACATTAATATATATAGATTTTATCATCATTTTATGCATGTATATAGCACGGGGGCTGGGGGAGATAACTCCCATGGGGTAAATTTGAGTATCACTGGAGGCTTTCATCACTCTGATCATTTGCTGAAAGTTTCAGAAAAATTGCTTCAAACTCTGATTTTATATGGAATTTTTCATGATTTTATTACATGTATATAGCCCATGGACAGGGGCAGATAACCCCTAATGATAAAATTTCTGTCCTCATACAAAGCTTTTGTTACTTTTATCATGTTTGTGAAGTTTCATTATGATACTCCTAGTAGTTATGGAACTAGAGGCTAGTAACCATTTTTTGTACATTGACAAGTGCCATAACTCTGTCAGAAATTAACGAAATTTGCCCATTAACAATCCCAAGCAAGACATTCTTGGTACAAATGCATATGCAAAATTTGAAGGAAATCCATTGAGTAGTTAAGGAACTAGAGGCTAGAAACCATTTTTTGTACATTGGCAAGTGCCATAACTCTGTCAGAAATTATCGAAATTTGCCCATTAACAATCCCAAGCGAGACACTCTTGGTACAAATGCATATGCAAAATTTGAAGGAAATCCATTGATAAATACTTAAGTTATCGAACGGAAACGAAGTGCGGACGGACGGACGGACAGACGGACGGACGGACGTACATACTACGGACGGACGGACGGACACACGGACAGCCAACGTGAAAACATAATACCCCGTCACTAACGTGTGGCGGGGTATAAAAACGTTTTCAAAAGTTAAATTTCGTACGTATTCTTTGTCAATAAACGTCTATTTGATTTTACTTAGTAAAATGAAAAAGAAGTAAATGATACCTTGTAGAAGATTTGAAAAAATCACTGATTCTGTTCGCTGTACACATAAAGTTCCAAAACCGCGTGCAAAACAGCTCAGTTTTTTCGAGCAGTACTGGACGGATATTTTGAGCGCATAATTTGCATTGAGGGTATTCTGAGTCAAATACTGTACGGGTATTCAGAGTATCGAAAGATTGTATTAATGATATTAATGATTTATCGGAATCTTTGAATGCATACACTTAGTGGTCATTTTGTTTTTCGTATTTTTAAAATTATTGTTTTTTCTTTGTTATTGCTACACAGAGTTGTCCTTGTGCCTCGATAAAAAGCGATATTTTGACCCTCATTACTTCAAATGTCCCCAAAATTTCCTTTCAAGAGAGACATAGATATCCCCTAAAATTTGGTATTTTTCTGTAAAATGTTAAATATTTGTCACCCCAAATGTCCTCTGAAGTGAGTGTCAATGGGGACTTGTGTCCCCTAAAATAAAATTCTAATGGAATTTTGCTACATTCGACCAAGTGCACGATGTGGAGCCTTTACTTCACCTTCCTTTATTGCTAACATGCCATTTTTTCTGACAGACGAGCGATGTCCGTGAAACTGCAAACTGCAGAAAAGATTCGTGCACTAGGTCACTCATAGCAACAACAAAGCAAAAGTTTTATTTCAAAAATACAAAAAATTGACCACTAAAACCATCCTACGTTGTACCCCTTGTTGTAACAACAATAATTTCAAAATACTACCAAACAAATCACGTTTCACCAAGTCCTGCATGCCCTAAACCCACCATGGTTTTGACACAAATTCCTATATAAGCGCACACTTTGCCATTTGTTCAATTTCGTGCACAATATTCGAAGCGTCTTATATAATGCTTTCAAGTAATATGGCAACAACTGCAATTTTTAAAGTGTTAAAGAAAAATACACACAAACACCTACATTCTCTTTAAAACAAAGTCCTATGAGAGCTGAACAATTTGCAACAAATTTAATGAAAATCGACCAGTATATAAGAAAGTTACAGAAGTTATAAAATTTTTATCTTCTGAGTTCAGAAGGAGGCTGTGAGTAAATGACGTCATAAACTCACAATTAAAAATATAAAATAACTACCGTTCTGGTGCAAAAAGTCGCCAGTAAATGGAAAAAAATATGATCTTTGTATTAAATGTAATCAAAATTTACCTAAATTGAGTAGAAAAACTCGACCTACTACTGTAAATAAGCATTTTCCGAATTTGGTCACGTGACCATGCTTTCAAAATGGCGGCCGCCATAGGTAACCATTTTGAAATGTTCAGAAGGCCATATCTCTTAAACTGCTGGACCGATTTTCATGAAAATTGTTGCAAAATGTTCAGCTCTCCAAGACCTGCCTTTTGAAGTGCTGTCGATGTTTGTGTATGCTTCCCTTTAACTAGACCAAGAAAATCGAGACCAGTATCAGTATCAGTCAAGTCGGGACGTTTTCCTTGGTTGAACCGGTAGCCTGCTAAGCAATGAGGGTGAAGTGACTTGCTCAAGGACAAAACACCGTCGCCCCTGGTGAGAATCGAACCCGCGACCTTGCGATCAAGAGTCCGGTGTAACGAAGTAAAGTGACCCCCATAGAATAACGACCTCCCGGTCATTATTCTTCAGAAAAAGTAACTCCTTTTCTATAAAATACTGACTCCCTTTAAAGAATAATGACCCCCTGATGAATCTATAAAATAGTGACCCCCCCCGGTCATTTTTCTATAAAGAATAGTGACCTCAACCCCTACCTCGGTCATAATATTATGACTCCCCATGCAGCAATGGTGTCTTCATATATGCTTATGGCATATAGGATCTTGTGTCCGGTCTGTTACAACTCTCTTGTTTGATGATGGATTTTAAAATAACTTGGCATAAATGTCAAGATGATGAGTCGCGCGCAAGTCCTAGGTTCCTAACTCGAAAGTCAAGATCACAGAGATCATTTAAAGATAATGGTATCCTGCTATATGACTCTGGCAAACAGAATGTCGTGTCTGACCTGTAACTTTGTCATTTGTGGGTAGACTTTTAAATATATGTAACCGGATACAAATGTTAGCCACATAAAGCCAATGTATCGCTTGCAAGATATAGGTCCCCACCTCAAAAATTAAAGTCAATGTCACAAATTAAGACCAATGACAATATGTGCAGTTTGACTTATGGCGTTTTTTAACATTAACAGGTAGATTTATGCACTATAAAGGGGTTTGCTGTTGATTCTGCAAAATTATCACGTCTGCACATTTACTCTCACTGCCTTTCTCAATAGGGGTACATGGAATTTTGAGTCTTCCAAATGTATTTTTCGATTTTTCTTATTTACTGAATTTATTTTGTTAAATATGCTTACAATGAAGAGAGTACTACAGCTGCTCTTAGTATACAATAAGTTGTAAATGAATAATATGCTAGCTTTATTCTAAGATGCAGAGGGTCTTATTACCCCACACACTTTTCAGTTTTTAGCTGTATTCTATCTCCCCCTCCCCTTTGCCTAAGCATGTCACTCACATATAATGTATATATTAAAAACCTACGAATACATGCAAAGAGGCTTGCTGAGGCACGGGGGGTGGGGGAAAGTATCTCTATAAAAGTTTTGCTTATTGTCAATGCCATTCAATTATAAAAAAAAATATCTAAGTCTGTCTGCTTGAAAATGAAACAAAATGCTATTTATAGGCAATTCAGAGCAACACATTTTGAAAGGAAATTTTCAAGTACACCGAAAGTTCATTTTTGACCCCTTTGTAAGTAATTTCTTCACATATAGTCATTTAACTTCGCGTAGAGGTGCATGTCATAATATTATGACCAAGGTACTTTTCTTTAAAAAAAATAATGGTCTGGGATAAAGTTTCCTAAAACAAAGTGACGGTGGTCGTTATTCTAGGCGGTCACACTTCTTCGTGAGGAGTCATTTAACTTCGCGAGGGAAGGGTGTGTGTGTCTAGAGGGTGTGTGTGTGGGGGGGGGGTGGTAATGATATTATAATCTTATGACCGGGCAGTCATAATATTATGACCGGGAGTCACTATTCAAACTCAAAGAATAACGACCCCCGGTCAGTATTCTATGGAAAAAGTGACTCCGTTTCTTAAACATACTGACTCACGTTAACCCCCTCGATGATAGATCCCCACGTAATGGACCAGTAACCGACTATAAATTACTGCAAGTTTTATTATTGGTAATGCTTGGTGATGTTTTCGGGAAGGATGTGTGTGTGTGTGTGTGTGTGTGTGTGTGTGTGTGTGTGTGTGTGTGTGTGTTTAGGGGGATGCATTATAATATTATAATGTTATGACCACGGAGTCATTATATTATGACGGGGTAGGGGGTCACTATTCTTTAAAGAATAATGACCGGGGTAGTGACCGGGGAGTCGTTAATCTATAGGGAACCCATAGAATGAAGACCCTCTTGCCATTTGCCTATAGAAAAATGACTCCTTTTCTAAAAGATACTGATACCCGTTAACCCCTCAATAATAGCTATAAAATAATAATCCCCACCTTATCGAGAACTAACTGACTACTTTCTCCTGCAAGTTTTATTATTAGGAATATTTGTTGATGTTGTTGCTACTGCAGCTGCTTCGGCTATCGCAGCAGTAGTGGTGCTTATAAATTTCATGAAGATAATTTGTTTTCGTGCTACTCAAGGAAATTTGACATATTTTCAACCTGGAAAAGGACCAGACACATGTCATTTCGATTAGTTTGTAAGATAGTATCATTCTACACAAGGTACTTTGCTTTACAAACTAACAAACAAACTAACGCACCCCCTCTAACCACCCCCAACCACCCATCCACCACCCCAACACACACGCATCCTTCCTACGCAAAGTTAAATCGCTTCTCACGAAGAATTGTGACCGCCTAGAATAACGACCCCCCGTCCCTTTATTTTTTTTAATTGACTCCGGTCATTAGTTTCTGAAGAAAAGAACCTTGACTAGAATGATACTTATTAATACACTAATCGAAATGGTCCTTTTCTGGTTTGAAGATTTCGTCAAATTTTTTTAGTGGCACGAAAGCAAATTTTCTTCAAGAAATTTATAAGCACTACTACTGCTACGATAGCAGCAGCAGCTGCAGCAGCAACAACAACATCAACAAGTATTACCAATTATAAATCTTGCAGTAGTTAATAATCTGTAAGTGGTGGATTTGGTGGGGATAATTTTTCATACCTATCATCGAGGGGGTTAACGGGAATCAAAATCATTTAGAACGGCGCCAATATACTTTTTTCTAAAGAATAATGACCGGAGGATCGTTATTCTATGGGTTCCTATAGAATAACGACTCCGGTCATTATTCTTTAAAGAATAGTGACCTCTTCATAATATTATGACTCCGCGGTCATAACATGATAATATTATAACCCCCTCAATCCAACAAACTCACAACATGAACAAGTATTACCAATAATAAAACTTGCAGTAGCAGAGGCTTATGAATTACTCACGGGGCTATGAGCTTGAAAACGACTTTGAAGATGAGAGTGCCATAATCAGCTATGATCATTGGCTGGCTGATCCCAGTAGTGATTGACATTAATGTGTTTGTTTGCAGGTCGTTGCAATTTCAACCATCACATAGAACATCAATTTTTGGATATGACTCTACTAAATATTAGTACCAATTCATATTTTAGAGATATTGTAATGAATTGTATTATCTGTTTGGCATAACTTTTTGTAGAACGACAGTCGATTTCTAATAAATATGACTAAAAAAATGATAAAATATGAATAAGAAATCTGCATGAGCCTGATCTGTGTACTGACAGTCTCCTGTAACATGACTGTCCAAATTTTTATGATAATTATAAAGTGCTAAAGGTTGACTGGCAGCTAGCATGTGTATTTATTATTAGTATAAACATTTTAATGATGTGCGGCTGAGACAAAGTCATTATAATAACAGCTTCTCTACAGAGGGTGAGATAAAGATTACTGATAAGCTCTCAAGACAAAAACCAATGTCTGTAGAGTATTTCAGATCCGACCCGCACACTTCATGTTATATGGTTTATATTAGGAAGCTGTTAGCCCCATGAGTAGTTATAAGCCTCTGGCAGTAGTTAATAATCAGTTAGTGGTCGATTAGTTTAAAGCTATCATCGAGGGGGTTAACGGGAGTCAGTATCTTTTAGAAACGGGGTCACTTTTTCTATAGAATAATGACCGGGGGTCGTTATTCTATGGTGGTCACAATTCTTCGCGAGGGGTCGATTTATTTCGTGTGTGGGGGTCATAATATTATGACCGGCGGGTCATAATATTATGACCGGGGAGTCACCATTCTTTAAAGAATAATGACCGAAGGGTCGATATTCTATGGGGGTCACTTTACTTCGTTACACCGGCACTCTACCAACTGAGTTAACGGTGCTCCCTTGTTATATAATCTGGGCTATTGTGGAAACTGTATGAGTACGGAGGCATTAATCCCGACATGACAGAAAAAATGTTTATTGGGACGTAAAGCCTCAACCCAAACAAACAAACAAACAAGATTATAACAAGCACATATTCTAAAATGTTATTTTGACTGACCAATAAGCTGACGCGTCCTACACAATTAACAAAGTAACAAAGTATTGATGAGATTTTTACCATTCCTGTAAAGTGTCTACTTCTTTGAACAATATATGGTAAGACAACTCGTGCAAATGCTGCAACTGCGATTGAAGTATAAGTTAGTCTAAAAGCCGGTACCAAAGTCTATATAGAAGGTATTTTGGTACCATAACTATTAAGGCGTCCAATCTTCACACCTTTTATCTCAATAGAGAAAATCAAAGGCAAAAGCATAGAGCGAAAGAGAGAGAGAGAGAGAGAGAGAGAGATAGAGACAGGTTTGGGTAAAAAACGTTTCTTGTGAGTTAGCTCCCGATATAGTTTTGCATAGTGATGTTCTTATTTTTTTGCTAAAAGAATGTGCATTCTCTCCGATTGCCCTCGCTCAGAATACCTGTTCAAAATTTTCATAAAAAAATCACTCCTTTATTACTCAGAATACCCGTTCAATGGAATGTGACCATGCTCGAAATTACTGACCAGGGCTGGGGAACATTTTGATTGTGTACAGTGTACTAAAATGTTGTTTTTCTCGTAAGTAAACATCTCTTTTCGACCAAATTTAAAGAAAACATCTTTTGTCTAGAATATCTTTTTAGCCCATGCAATGAATAACCTGATCAATATTTTTAGTTCGCTGTTTTTATGTATTTTATAAAATATGCCGTCGATAAAAATGGTGAACAAAGCACATGTTTATGCAACTCGAAACTAAAATGCAACAATCTAGCCAGCATTTGTTAAATCAAGGCGTCAGATAGGAAAAATTACTTATTTCTTAAAATCTAAATGAGTATGACTATCTAAATAAGACATAATAGGCCATGAGCCAAATATGGTTTACCTCCTCCCCCTCCCCCCCGGGGGGTTTTGTAGACCATACTGTTTTTAAAGCCCAGCATCTTAGAAGGTTTTTTGCAGCATGTTTGCCCTCTGGCGAGTGGGGCGTTAAGCTGTAACCGCCTGTTACAAACGTTACCCATTGAAAAAATAAACATAAAATAAAAATTATCAAAAAAATTATTAAAAAAAATACAAGTCACTTTCCTATGTTTGAAATTATAGTAGAGCCTAATAGAACAACCCAGTAGCTAAACGTAAGTATGTTTGAAAGGACACTTTAGCCTACATGGTGTAATATACGTGACATTTGTCTTTACACTCTATTAAAATTGCTATTTCCATCCAAAATACTTTCTTTTTGTAAGTTATTCCTTAAATACTAGACCATATGTTTGTTACTGTATTAAAAAAAATTATTGGTCTTTTCAGATCTGCAAAAATTATTATCCTATCTTGTATACTTTGGGAGAAATAGGATGTTAACCACAGTACCCCCTTATAATTGTTCATATTAAAATTATCACTTTCTGTATAATTCCAGTGCTTGAACTATACTGTATGAATTAAAAAACAACAGTAAACGGTAATATTGAATATGCCAGCCTATCTGAACAGCAAGGAACAGTTCCACAATATTTTGAACTCATTTTAGTCGGCCATAATGATCGATTGTATACGTTACCGAGTGCTATTTTTGATAAACTCATACAATTTGAAGATAGAATCATTTTATTTTCGTTGGTAGCAGTTTCTTCATAAAAGACTGTTTTAATACAAAAGAAAAATGCATTCTGGTTTATTTTCTATGATGAGCTATTACTAGTAGTAACGTAAATAACATTAACATTTAAAATATTTCATTATAATACCTTTAATCAGGTTTTTCCCACTGTCACATAAAAAAACAATAACACTTATAAGTCTGGGTGTTTTTATGATATATTGTGTACTTAGACCTAGCAACACTTCTTTCAGTTATTTCTTTTAGTGATTCATGAGGTGTGTTTTATACGTGATTCAACACAGTATACTTGAAATTGTAATGTTAAGGGCATTGACAATTTGACATATTCTGCACATGTAAAATGTTTTTTTGCTGTAAAAGTATAATAAAAGTATTTCATAATGGCATTGCCCAGTTTGTTTCTTTTACAATTTGTATATTTGAGTTCTAAAGACAGTAACATACTTGAAATTTTGTTATATACAACTAAAAAAATAAATAAACAAAAAAAAATACCAAATCAGAAAAGATAAAAGAGATAAAGCCGCAGCTAAGCCAGCATATAATTTGCATATAGGGCTCGAATAAAATGATATACAATCAGTTTGATAACATTAAAAGGTAAGCGCTTTTGACGGGTTTAGTATAAAATTATAAAATAATTAGTAATTAACAATGCAAAATGGAGTAACACTTTGTTTATTGACAGGAATTGGTATAGTTTTGACGTGCACACTGAAAAAACTATAAAGCAGAACAGTAAACCTGAAGTTTGAAGACTTAAGCCAAATACAGTTCTGCATCAAAGCTAATGTAGATATTTGATGGCAGCGTATACTTACTTTTGTAAGACTATCGTATATTTTACGTTACCAAGGGAAACAACATTGCTCAGTTACAGTCAAGAAACAAGCTTTTGAAAACAATTAATGGTAGTGTCAATACATTGCTTTATTCAGTTTATTTATGTTGCTAACAATAATGTGTCAACCAGGAGTTTGATAGAATAGTACCAGAAACATTTACTACAGAAAAGAGACACTGGCAGTTTGCAAGCACACTGTAGCAATCTATAATTGCTGTGTTTAAGATGATCTATAGTTCTATGCTTTTGTTTCTTTCTCTTTTTAAGTCTAACTACATTCAATCATCTCTTAAAGAATCTAACTACATTCAACCATCTATTAAAGCATCTATTCACCAAAGAACATAAAGATACGCTTAGTTGGACAAAAATGTTTTTTTTTCCACGGACAGTGTTTCAGTGCGTCTGCACACATAATGAAATGGCAAATGAAAATGACAGAATATATCAATGTTGGTCATCGCTGTTCAGATATTTATGAGCAAATTTTAGTTGTGCTCCTTCAGAATGTATTCGCCCACACTGCAATTATGCTTTGCAGCATAATATTGAGAAAAAAGAAAAAACAGAAAAGAAAGACCGAACAAGTAACGTATACAACGTATTCATTGCGAGTTTATGGATTCTTCATTTCCAATATCCTTAACTAGTTATACAGTATTTCTAAAGAGCAAATAATCAAACACTAGAACTAGTGCATACCTATACATGCCAAGGAAGGGCTAACCTAAATAACTTACTGTCTTTTATCTCTGTGACCTTTTATTACCTTATTGTTTACTTTTTAGCAATAAATATGGTTGAAAACTGCTTATTTATGATACCTTACTGCTTAACTAATCATCTTTGTCCAATTATGTTCAATACTGTTAGAGAATATAGCATTTTGGCAATATCCAAACAACAATCTTAGTTGCTTACATATTGAAAAGTTGTCTGACTGAAATTTGTATTTCGTAACACCTTTAAGCCTTGATAGTAACAACAAGTGGGAATAAAACCATGGGGTTTGCAAAATTACCTGACCAGTTAAATATTTGTAACAACATAATGAAAAACAAAACTCTGAACAGGCTGATGACAGAATGTTGTATGCGTTATAAAGTATGTCACTTTCTATCAACCTTAAATTTTCACATTGTTAATAGTTTGTAATGTATTTGATGGCCGGGAGCTGCATAAACAGATCACGTAGATCACAAATTAACATGTAAGTTATGATCACGGGAGCCTCACATATTTGCTAACCTATATGAAGCAGTTACTGTGCAAAGAGACTCGTGGCTGACGATTCGACTGACAGCATATTAAAAATGGTGTTAATTCCTGTTGGCAGAGTTAGTACTGCTTTTTATTGCCTCGGCTGGCAGTCACAGTTGCATATTTGTATGTAGGGTAATTGAATGGCTCAGCCACCAGCACAGGTAGCGAAATTGGTTTTATCCCCATCATGATGAAAACCTAAATATTAATCAGTTGCAGCATATATCAACTTATACTTATTTCATTCTATGCATAAAATTTTTAAAAAAATCATTTTTATGAAGTCACTTTTAAGTGAATCTGAATTGAAGGCAAGGTCGAACTGCTTCAGCTACAACAATCTATGTGCGTCTTGCTGAGTTCTTGTGTATTTCAAAGAGCTAAATTTGCCATCTGACTACCAGTGGTAAGCTAATACTACAGCAATGAATAATTCATATCGCCCGGGAACTAAACTTTTGATAACAGATGACTCATAAATCTTATCCCCAGACATATTACAATTATGTAACTTAACGTTACTGTTAGATTCCTTTTCAAATATACACTATCCAATGTTTTTTTCTGTTTGTTTTTTTACAGTTTGAGGACACATAACATTGGCGTTTCTTCATATGTACATATACAACAGTGTCTACTTAAGACATAATACAGATAACATTGAAAATAAAATGCAGCTGATATTGGCTTTCTTAGCTTTTCGCGTCATTTTGTAGGTTAAATTCTTCAAAAATAAGATAGTTTCTGTCCCCTATTTAACATATCCACTGCTAACTGCTGCCTAACTTATCTAAGCTGGACATGAATCAAAGAAGATTGATGGAGCACGTATAAACTTCAGTCCACCAATTCAGCGATTTAGTCTGGTTGTGGGTTTTTTTCGGAATTTTTGTTGTGGTTATAAACGTTACATATTTATCGTGACTGCTGATGAGTTTTGTAAGACTTTAGTTTTTTTATACTAGAATATTGAAACAGTCATATATATGACAATAACTTTTCTCTTCACTTCAATTCTTACAATTTGCTCCCTATATTACATGTATTTAGACACTGATGGGGGGAAACGTCAAATACAATGTAAACTACGTTATACGGGTTAGTCAACTTATCCTTGACAATGTCAGTTACCTTGAAACAGCGATTTATGTACTAGCAGACAAAACCCAACATCATTTAGGGCGAATACTAACATGTGTATACCAATGTGTATTTTCTATTATAACGTGAATATGTAAATTTGGGTAGTGTAATTGACGTTGACGTTACACGTTAACGTCCCAACGTACAGAGGGCTAACATGTGTCATTTTGTTTCTTATATAATGTAGTTTCAGGAAAGCATAGGGTACAAAACTCCCCCCCTGGGGGGAGGGGGGTCCATAGTCAGCTCAAGGTAAATTTACCTTCGTTCGGAGAGGCCACTCCCGGCGCGTTGACAGTGTCCGCCATGTTTGCTCAAAAAATACATTGCATAAGGTCAGGGTCCTATAGCGTGCAGGTAATTTCACTAATTTCATGGGTGATTTCCGAAGACAGCTTCATAAATTGGAGGAAATATATGGAGAGATTAGCTGAAATTTGAGTAATCCAGTTGCCCAATACCTATATTTGGGAGCGATGAGATTTTCTCCATATGGATACTAATCAGTCTTGGAATTGACTGCCTTATTAAAGTTAGGAAATTACAGTATGATTTTTCTGGCTTTCGTAACCAGATATTGCCAGGGTCACTGATGAGGCCTGAATAGCCGAAACTTGGAAGTATGGCCCATAATTCTACTTTTGAATGTGTGCTCTGCTCTTAAAGGAACTCTTTAAGATTTTAATTGTTCAAGCAGACAGGGAGACCATGATTGATATTGTGCCAAATGTCTGTAAAAAGGTCTAGAAAACAGGAGAATGGCCAACGCAAAAGACTCAGTCGCTGATAACAGCCTCTCTAAAAAGGGCAACCTATAACTCTTGCAAAACTACGAAACCATTAGCCCCATCAGTCATCCGAGTAAATTCATGCTGAAAGTCATCTTGAACAGGCTCAAGCCCCAAGGTGAAGCGATAATCGCTAAAGCACAGGCTTGGTTCACAGCCGGAAGAAGCACCACAGAACAGATCTTCAACCTCAGATTCCTTTGTGAATAGTACCATCAACTTCAGCAGAATCTGTTCTGTACCATGTCTTCATGAAAAACAGCGCCAATGACAATTGGAAGTTTAAAGGACAGAAGGTTGGAACAGTTACAAGCTACAAGTACCTTTCAGCAGTTTTCTAAGGTGACGACTCAAAATCGGAGGCCTCTCAAAGCCACTGCAGCGCTGACAAAGTTGAAGTCATTTTTGAGGTATAACAACATAACTCTTGGATCAAAGTTGAAACTGATGCCCTCCCTTTTCATATCCATATTTCTGTATGCCTGTGAGTCGTTGACATTTCAAGATTTCAAGATTTTTAAAGATTTTATTATCGACCATTACCCCTACTGGGGCATTAGTCAAAACTTTCAACTAAAGCAATACAATAAACATCTGAGGAAAGTTGCAAACTTTGGTATTGACAATTGAGACCAATTAATCAAAACCAAACCCACAATCTTCTGGCTGTGGCTGTGAGCAAGGCTACCATAAGCAACACCAGAGAGAACAACGCTGATAAACGAGATAAAAAAAAAATTCAAGTCCTGTCTACAGATTAGCATGTAAGGCAGCGGAATTGTCCATCTAGATCTACTGATTCAGTTTTAACACTGAGCAATAATGTCCATTGTTATGAAAAGTCTAATACACTTTATAATATTTAGCAATTTAAGAACCAACTTAAGAACCAATCACTCATGTGAGTTAATTAAACACCACAACAAGTAGACTAATGACCAGATCTCTAAGGAAAGTCGTAAACTTTGGTATTGTCTAATGATGCTAATTAGTGATGACCGAACCTCGGTATTGACCAATGAATCCAATTAATAATGACCAACCTCACAAACACATGGCTGTGAATGTGAACCAGGCCACTATAAGAAACACCAAAGTGAAGAGCATCCATCAAGATCATAATTCAAGTCCAGTTAATTATCCATCAAGATCATAATTCAAGTCCAGTTAGTTAGCAATCACTGATAGGTATATTTACGTAGCAGAATTGTTCATCAACTAATCCTGTTGTCTATTTTACACCATGTAGCCTAGTGACCAGATCACTCAGGAGAGCTGCAATCTTTGGTATTGACTAACAAAACTAAGTAAGAATGATCAACCTTAATATTGACTAATGTGGCCAATTAATAATGACCAATCTCACAAACACATGACTGTGAATGTGATCCAGGCCACTACAAAAAACACCAAAGAAAACATCACCATAGAGATCGAGATTCAAATCCTGTTAGTTAGCCCCTGTTGTAAGTATATTTATGTAGCAGAATCGACCAACACCTAATCCAGTAGTCTGTAGCACTGCTCAGCAACAACCATTTATATTTAAGCATACCCACACATACAAGCCAGTGCTCCATATGAGGAGAAAATAGGAACAACATATGCCATGACCTCTCATCAGAACTGACTCGTCGAGGCAGCTCTGAGGAGGGGGTACAGTGCAAACCTCTACTGAAAAACTAAAACGTCTCCCCACTCCTGGAGCACCGTTATAAGTCGACTATACCAAATGTTCCTGAGAACTTCCTTAAACGACTTCTTCGCTTTCCAATATCGCTTGGCATTATGAGATCAACTGGTTCTCACCTGTACTCAATCCGACTACTTCAGAGAACCACAAACTTTGGTGATGAGTAGTTAGGCTTATCATAATGACCAGATCAATTCAGAAAGTTGCAAATTTTGGTGCTTACTAATGAATCTAATATGTTGTATCATAATGACCACCCTCTCAAACACAAGACAGTGATCAAGAGCATGGCCACCATAACCAGCACCAAAGAGAACAACAATGCCAAATTAGATCAATTATTTAACTTTTGATATCAGTATCACTCACAACTGAAATTGCCAATCATACAGATGATCAACATTTTTCGTTATATATATGTATATTAACATGTTTAGACCAGCACTCCAGAAAGGGACAAACGGGCACAACCCAAGGACAAAACGCACTCCATGACCCCCCCCCCTCACTAGAACCGCCTTGCTCATGCATCTTTGAGGGGCCACACCGCAACCTCTGGGGTGAATCTAGTAAAAGCATCTAAGAACCAACCTACACACACACCCTGTCTGAAGCTCTGATAAGCTTACTATATTAAATTTTGATTACTAAATGTTTCTAAAAATTTCCTGAAATGTCTTCAACACAATTTTACTTCAACACAATTTTACAATATTTAGCAATTTTGAGTAGTAACTGGTTATCCTTAGAACTCATGAGTCTCTCAAATTTCACAGCATTTGGCCTAGTGACCAAATCTCTTGTTTCAAGATTTCAAGATTTTATTATCAATCATTACCCCTAATGGGGCATTAGTCAAAACTTTCAACAAAAGCAATACAATAAACATCTGAGGAAAGTTGCAAACTTTGGTATTGACAATTGAGACTAATTAATCATGGCCAAACCCACAATCGTCTGGCTGTGGCTGTGAGCAAGGCTACCATAAGCAACACCAGAGAGAACAACGTTGATAGCCACACCCACAATCGTCTGGCTGTGGCTGTGAGCAAGGCTACCATAAGCAACACCAGAAAGAACAACGTTGATAAACGAGATAAAAAAAAAATTTCAAGTCCTGTCTACAGATTAGCATGTAAGGCAGCGGAATTGTCCATCTAGATCTACTGATTCAGTTTTAAAACTGAGCAAAATGTCCTAACTATTATCATAATGACCAGATCAATTCAGAAAGTTGCAAAGTTTGGTGCTTACTAATGAATCTAATATGTTGTATCATAATGACCACCCTCTCAAACACAAGACAGTGATCAAGAGCATGGCCACCATAATCAACACCAAAGAGAACAACAATGCCAAATTAGATCAATTATTCAACTTTTGATATCAGTATCAGTGATATCAGTATCACTCACAACTGAAACTGCCAATCATAAAGATGATCAACATTTTTCATTATATATATGTAAGAAAGGGACAAACGGGCACAACCCAAGGACAAAACGCACTCCATGAGCCCCCCCCCCCCCTCACTAGAACCGCCTTGCTCATGCATCTTGACTTTAAATTACCAAGTTTAACACAGGACTTTGCATTTGCATGCATATTATGGATAATTCTGAACATTTTGCCATCAATATTATTAGTAAGGAGTTTCTGCCATAAATAAGTTCTATTAATGGAGTCAAAAGCTTTTTTGTAGTCAAAAATGCACAATAAAGTTTTTTACCTCTAAACAAGTATAGATCAATTAAACATTTAAGATTAAATATGTGATCAGTAGTGCTGTAATTTTTACGAAAACCAGCTTGTTCCTCATTTAATATGTTCATGTCTTCTAGATATTTATTAAGTCTATTGTTTAAAACTGCTGTGAAAAGTTTCCCAAAACAGCTTAAAATTGTTATTCCTCTAGTCAGAAAATACATGTTTTTCTATTCCTAGCATTGCGCATGAAAAGGTTGAAAAATATCTGAAAAATATAGATATAACCAAGGCCACTGGGGCAGATAATATTGGGCCAAGATTATTAAAGCTAGCTGCACCATATATATCGGACAGCCTAACTTACATCTGCAATCAAAGTATAATTAATTCGACTTTCCCTGAAAAATGGAAAGAAGGCAAAGTATCTCCACTTCATAAAAGTGGGCCTAAGGATGACACAAATAATTACAGACCAATTTCAGTTTTACCAGTTATTTCAAAATTACTGGAAAAACATGTACATGACACCTTGATGTTTTATTTAACTTCAAACAATTTACTTCATTCAACTCAATCTGGCTTCCGTCCAAATCACTCCTGTGAGACAGCTCTATTACAGATGATTAATATATGGCTTGAAGCAATAAATAATGACCAAATGATTGGGATGGTAATGGTAGATTTCAGAAAAGCATTTGATCTTGTCGACCATACACTTCTGCTTAAAAAACTTAGATATTACAAAATATCTGAAGAAACAATTAAATGGTTCTCTTCCTATTTACTGGAAAGGAAACAAAAAGTTTTTGTAAACAATACATTTTCAGAATCTGAAAACATCACATCGGGGGTTCCTCAAGGGTCGATTTTAGGCCCTTTGTTATTTTTGATTTTCATTAATGATTTACCAATATATACTAATAATGTTTTCACAGATCTATATGCCGATGACACAACTCTTTATCATATTGACAAATCTGAAAAATGCATTGAAAAACAGTTGAAAATAGCACTACAGGCATTAACAGAATGGTGTACACTAAATGGTATGCTGATAAATACTTCTAAAACAAAGGTTATGCTAATTACCACTCATCAAAGACGTGCACATTTAAATAAAGATGCACTGCAGTTAACCTACGAGGGTGATACTTTAACTTTGGTCGGAAATGAAAAAATCCAGGGCATATACGTAGATAACAGCCTAACATGGACAAATCATATTGATGCAATAACTAAAAAGGTTTCTTCTAATCTTTGGCTCTTATCCAAAATAAAAACATATCTTTCCACTGATAACAGAATACAGTTTTATAAGTCATACATTCAGCCTCATATTGACTATTGCAGTACAGTATGGGGAGGCACATCTCAAAGAAATCTTGACAGAATTTATAGGTTACAAAAAAGAGCTTGTAAAATCATTTTAGATTATAAATTTGAAAATATTGTTGACAGTATGGAAGAGCTTAAAATTTTAAACATTATTGAACGTATATTTCTTAGAAAAGCTAAATTCATGTTCAAAATTTCCAACTCATTAACCCCTCAATACATTAATCAAATGTTTCAACTTAGACCAATAAACGATAATCTTCAGTCACTTAGATCTGCAAGTACCATAAATTATGTGTTGCCTAGACCACTAAAAGAAATATTCAAACAAAGCTTGATCTATTCTGGTCCAGTGATATGGAATAATTTACCTGATAGATTAAAAGTATGGGAACTGTTGATGCATTTCATAAAAATTGCATCAGGTGGATGAAAGCAGTTGTTTGATTTATTTATATAAATATATATATATATATATTTTTTTTCTCTCTCTCTCTCTCTCTTAGAACTAAACATGTAATTACTGATAAGATTTATAGAGGGCTGACTGCTTGGGTGGGGACGTGCCAATATCACTTTTAAGTCAGTCTTCTGTATATGTTATATTGAGGAAATGCATATATTCATGTACATTATGTATACAAACAGATGATTTTTTTTTTTTTTTCTAATTCTTGTTCAGGAACTGTGCATGAGGTGTGTTTTGAGTGCCTCTGTATATGAATGTTTGTATGTGTGTGTATGTAGATATGCTAATTTGTGTGTGTGTGTGTGTATTTTCATTTCAGTACATAATGTTCTTTTACATTTTTGTTTAACATGTCTCTGTTTATACTGTAAATAATAGAGGGCCTCATGGAAGATTAGCTATGTATGCTAAATGTGTTTACCCTCTGTAAATAAAGACGATTATTATTATTATTATTATTATTCTATAGTTATCTGGACTGGCCTTATTACCCTTGTTCTTGTATATAGGGGAAATAATTCCCTGTGACCATTCATCTGGAATGATGTCAGAAGTGAATATCAGATTAAATAACCTGGTAAATACACCCAACATCTTGGTTTTAGAGAATTTTAAAAACTCATTCAAAATTAAATCAGCAGCACAAGCTTTGCTTAGCTTTAAATTGTTAATGCTTTTAAGAACTTCTTGTTCAGTAATCTCTGCATTTAATTCAGAGTTAACTTCCGATACCTTCAAAGGGTCTACCTCAGGCACCCAACTATCATTATCAGGAGGCACCATATTAAGTTTTCTGAAATGATCAGCGAACACGTCAAGTGAGACATTTTAATAGTGCTAACACTATTATTTCTATCAGCTTTATTGAGTAAGTTCCAATATGCTTTTGGGTCTGATTTCTTAAGAGATCGCAGTTTTTTAATGAATTCAGTTTTGTACTCCTTAAAATGTTTATTTAAACATTTTTATATGCTTTGCTGGATTCCCTCAAATACTGAAACTTTTCAACATTGTTAACCCTTCTCCTGTGATTTCTATCACGTCTATACTGTAAACGAAGCCTGTGGCACTCTGCATTAAACCAAGGTCGCTTAACTCGTTTATGATGCAATTGACTTTGTTTTGTATGTCCTCTCACTAATTTGTGTGTAATCATACCTGCAGCATCAGCCGCATTAAAAAGCAAAGAAGAACATTCAGAGACCATTGATTCAATATTTTCTTTGTTAATATCATTAGGAGTCACCGAAGCAATCCTGTCAAGAAACTGTGTAATATCAGTATCATTTAAATGATTAAAAAATGATTCACTAGCTTCAGATTTCCAGACAGCTTTAGTAGTGACACTATCTTCGCCATCGGGCATAGAGTGGTTAATGTTTGGAGTATCACAAGTGATAGATAAGCTAATACCACTATGTACATCACTAACCATTGGCTCAAAGGGTAATATTTGGAAATGTTGAACGGAAGTAAATAATAATGGGGATAAAATAGCATAGTCAATAACCGAACAACCCTTACATGTTTTACTGCCAAGAAACCTGTCACTGCAAAGCCTACCATTAGCAATGCATAGGTTGAAGGATTTACAAACATCTAATAAACGTTTTCCAAAGTTATTTATCTGTAAATCTGAATTATGCCTTTCAGTAGGAAAACCCAGATCTCCAATTGTGATTCTAATCAGTTCATCATTCGGATTATCCCCGTATAAGAACTGTTCTATATTTTCGTCAAATGGTACTAAATCACTCAAATTTGCAGTTCTTGCATTAAAATCGCCTAGTAAACATATTTGAAAGTTATTATTCTGATTGAGTTCAAGAATGTCCGCTTCTAAGGTATCAAAAATAGATATATCACTATATCTACTGCCCTCTGTTGGTATATATGAAATGCAAAACAAAACATTTGAACAAAGTAAACAAGTGAACCGATAAAAATTTTCACCACGATTCTGAACAATGTTAACCGTACCATAAATGTTATCCCTGACTAGGATCGCGATCCCGCCTGACCTGCATTTAGCTTCAGCTCTTACCATAGTAGGAAGCAACGTAAAACCCTCAACTGAGATAGAGTCATAGACATCGAAATGCGATTCTTGTATACAGATGATGTCATATTTATCTATGAAGTTTGAAAATTCAGGACTTGCAATTTTATTGTTCAAACCACCCACATTGATTGATAAAAATTTTAGACTCCGATCATCATCAGCATAAATCACCGTCTCATCATCAGAGAAACATTCTGATTCATCAGAACAAACCAATCCCGACCCATCAGAATGAACCACTGTTTCTGACTCAATAAAGCTCAATGCAGTATCAGATAAATCAAACTGATCATAGTCATTGTCCTGTGAAGGGTTCACGTATACTGGAGTCATGTTCAATTCCAATTCATCAGAACAAATCAATTCTGATTCATCGGAACAAAACAACTCCGATTCATCAGAACAAATCACTGTTTCTGCCTCCTTAATACTCAATGCAGTATCAGATAAATCAGTTTGATCAAAGTCACTGTCTTGTGAAAAGTATTATGTGCACTGAGGAATTGTTTACTGGGGAATTAATATGCATGTCAGGGGGGATCAAATCGCGGTCAATTTTATGACAACTTTCTTCTCGATCCTACATGTCTGGATATCCGAACTGAGTAAGATCAACCGTATCGACCCCGATCTTAAAGAGGTCATCTGGGTTCTCCACCATTGTACTTTTCCCCGCACCACGGTCTTCCTTAAGGAGTACACGAATGCGACCCTCGCTTGTTCGCACTCTTTCCGTGTTGTTATTTGCCTTCAGGTATTTTAGAAGTTTGGAGCGCTGCTGAGTTAAGTCTTCCTGGATGAAGACACCCCTGAATGGACAGTCAGGGGTGTTCAAGGGTGCTTTCTTAGCATATAGCAAGTCATTTCTTAGTTTTCGATCGTTCATGCGTACTATCACTGCAACTGACATAGCCCGTGCTGACCCAGGAGATGGTAGCTTGTGAATGGTATTAATATGGATAGCCTGAATGATGACCCCCAATGTGTCACCCAGTTGGATGAATTTCTCCCTCAGTTCATCATCATTACAATTTGGAAAGTTAAATAGACGCAAGTTGTCACGCCTGGTATACTGTTCAAGTTTTTCATGGTGGTAGGCCTATACTCGCAGATTGGATTTGTTTTTTTCAACAGAAACTTTCAGCTTGCTGACCGCCTCACTAGTCGTTTTGTTGATCATTATAAATGGGACAAGCATGGCTGCCATGTTAATAACCGATTTATCCTCTGGGCTCATTTTGGCTTTTTTGGATTCTTGTATTAACTCGACCATACTAGCGTAGCCATTTTCGTCACTAGAAAGCTCTACGAGCTGTTGTTGTAAATTATCAATGTCAAATGGGGCTGAAGAGCGTGCAGCCGCGCCAGCTTTTTGACGCTGAGTTCCAGTCATAATCTGACAGCCCAGGACCACAAGTGTTAGTAATATACACAAATAAATGTTAGTCATTCAAATGGATAATATTTAAGTTTTTGATTTTTGTTCTATAGCCAGATTTCTTCAGATTTATTCTTCTTAATTCTTTGGCTCTCCGCAAGATGTTTTGCACACGGACATTGACACCAGAATTAGAGAAAATAAAGCAGGCCTTTTAGATGAGATGCAATTGAAGGTTACTGAATATCTTGTAGAACGACCATGCCACTTATAAGGATGTCCGCAGAAAGACCAAGCATCCATTGGAGAATATGACGAGCTCCTGACCTTGGTCAAGAAACTGAGTTGGTTTGGCAACGTCTGGCTTAGCAAAGACAATTTCGCAGGGAACAAAGAAAGGAAACACAGAAGAGGTAGACAGTAATGAGTGGATAGGGATGGACTTTGCTGGCTCAACTAGGGCAGCTGAAGATAGGACTAGGTGGAAGGGAATTATAATTATTCTAGTTATTATTAAGCTGCAAAAGAACGAATTTGCTGACATTTCAAATTTTTGAATCAGGCAACCAAAATAATCACACAATAATTAGAGATGATAACAAAATGATTTTGATTGATGAACACGAGGGACGACGCCATGAATCTATTCGCATTGAAACATCCTACTAAATATCTGTCTGGCTTAAGGATTCCAAAATATAAATCTTTGAGTTCCTTCAAGACCAGAGCAGACATTCAAAAGATGGCACATATGCAATACTTCGAAGTTTCGGCTATTCAAACCTCATCAGTCACTCCAGCACACAAGAGCAACTGGCCACACATACAGCAGCAGATTCTGTTTGACCTCATCACTCATTCTAGACTGTGATTGTAACAGTACATACAGTGCTGGTATTTATTCAGCCCTATAATATGTTTGCAGTTTAAGCAGTTTTTGTTTATTTTGCTGCAAGGATACAAGGAGTTTGACAACTTTATCTGATTATCAAAACATTATGGGAGTCTGGCATGTGGTAGTAATGATGGATATAGAGATACCTTGTAAAGGTCACTGTGAAAAATCTTCACACTTTCTATACCATGTGAGCCTGACTGCAGTGACCCTGACAATATCTGGTGACTACAGCCAGAGAAAAGAATACTGGAATTTCTTAATTTTAATAAGGCAATAAATTCAAAGACTGATTACTTTAAAAAAGGTCCAAATTATTAAAAAGCAATGATCTAGGATAAAATCTGAACCACTAAAAAACGATTTCTAAGAATATATCATCTAATCTCAAAGGTCAAAAAAAAAAGAAAAAAAAAACTTTAGATGATGTACTGGGAAACGTTTCACGATCGCCTCACTACACAACACCAGCTGCAGTGAAAGTCTGCTGTGCTTGCAGCAGGTGTAGACAGCTTTTTAAGCTATCTCACATCTTCTGTTGCAAGGTGCGATAAAGACGCCCGGTGTTGCGTCTGTCTGTTCGTCCGTCCGAAATTTAACTCAAACCGGGGTTCGAATCCGATTTTAGTTTCAAACTATAACACGTTCTATCATCACACTCAGCGCCAAGCATCTCACCCCGCGTATTTCTTTCTACTCTTCAGGGAGACGATTTCTAGTCACGAATGGGGGCCTTCTTCAAACTATCCATAGTCCTACCAGTGGTGAAAAAAAAACGTCAAAACTCAAATCGTTATGAAACGGGTTTTACCTTTACGTTTGGTGATAAGATGCGGGTTCATGTGCATAAACTAAGGCATATAACTGGCAATAAACACGGGAACATGTTTTTGAAAAATACAATACATTTCTGGTTCCTCGCCAAGCAATATCATATTAATGAAAGCGGGACAATGAATATTTCCCGTGTCTTTACATTGTATTTTACCATTTTAGTAAGGTTTGTGATATCGAAATCAGGTGAACTGACCCAAATCAGCTTTCAAAACCATTTCATGTACTGTTTAGTTTCTTCAAAGTTATTCAATGATGAAACTGTATTGAGAAATGTTTCATGATTTGGTAACATGACAGAGCAATGGCGACGTTAAATGTATTCGCGTTAAATGCAATATTATGAATAAGCCCTTTGTGACTCGGCGAACAAACTTTACACAATACCTGATTGTGATTTGTTTTTCAAAATCACGTAGGGTGTTCAACGGTCAAAAATTTTGTTGTTGGTGTATGTTTTGCACAGCTCTTGATAAAAAGCGCACGACTTTGCCGGTTTTCCGCGAGCTGATTGAAACTGTCCTTTTTCAGAATTTAGATTAAGTTTGATTGAAGTATACAAATAAAAGTGGTCGAAGTACTTAAATCGTAAGTTGATTTAGTTTAAATAAAGTATATACGCCGTTTGCAGAAAAATGGAGAGCAAAAATTTTATTTAATTTGATTTTTACTCAACAAAATTTCTTGGCACTTTGCGTATCTTATTTTATTACCCATACGAACTCATGCAAGGAATTATGTCCCCCGACATTATGGGGGGTGGGGGGAGGCATATTATTTTCGGTGCGGATACCGTCGGCATTGGAGTCGGCGTCAGAATAGCTTCTTGTCTGAGCTCTATCTTCTGAAGGGATGAATTGATTTTATTTAAGCTTGCACAGATACATCATTGGGTGTGGGGAAAGAGCTGATTAAATTTTGGAGACCTTGGCCCCATTCTCAAGGTCACAAGAGGTTAAAGAGTGTTGAAAAATGCCTTGTCCGCACTCTATCTGAATGGTTGAATGGATTTAGACCAAACTTGCACAGCTATATCACTGGGAGGTGTAAATAACTGATTAAAGGGGGGGGGGGGGTCAATAAGGTGGGTTTTTTTTTTGCATCCTACCAAAGTTTTTTTTAGCTAATGGTATACTCCAAAGTGTCTAGTTTATTTAACTATAAGTGACATTGGTCGGAAAGCCCTACTTCTTGAGCTATGGGTCCACAGAAGTGGGTGGGGTAGTCCATCATGGTTTTAGCCTGTCTTGTAAAATCATTCTCATTTGGTAGAAGAGTACAACAGACATACTGGAGTTGATAAAATGATTAACAGAACATTTGAAATATATTTTCATATCATTTTATTTGGTTTAGTTTGAACATATTGTCCAAAAAGACTTCTTTTGACATTCAGCATTTTTTTGATATTTTTGTCCTCAATTTTCAATGTTTCTTGGAATCATTGTTAAATAAACTGACCAGTTATCACCAAACTCATGTCAAGGAAGCACCTTGACCAGGACAATCGGATGATGTGACCAGAATATCACAATGACCTAGTTTTCATGGTTGACTGAACTCATGCTTTATATTTTAAATGTTATGTTAATCATTTTATTAACTCCTGTCTGTCTGTTATACTCTTCTACCAAATGAGAATGTTTTTACAAGACAGGCTAAAGCCATGTTGGGTTACCCAACCAACTTCTGTGGACCCACAGCTCAGTAAGTAGGGCTTTCCGACCAAAGTCACATATGGTTCAATAAACCAGACACATTGGAGTATACCATCAGTGAAAAAAATAAAAGTTTGGTAGGATGCAGAAAATCCACCCTATTGATACCCCCCTTTTTGTGATCTTGACCCCATTTTCAAGGTTCCAGGAGGTCAAAGAGTGTTGAAAATACCTTGTCTGCACTTTGTTTCCTGAATGGATTTAAACGAAACTTGCACAGATATATCACTGGGAGATGCAAAAGAGGATATCAAATAATGGTGACCTTTATCAAATTTTCAAGGTCACAGGAGGTCATTGAATATTGAAAAATGGCTTGTCTATACCATATCTCCTGAAGGGATTGATGAATTATGACGAAACATAGACAATTGTGCAACGTAGCTCATAAAATTGCGTAATTGAATAGCCAAAGAACACACTTATAGATGTGTGAAATAATTCTTTTATGCATGTCTAATGATTATCTACCTGGACAACTATCAGTGGACACCAACAAAATGGATTAAGGTCACTGACAATGTCAATCAGTTTCGATTTTTAATTCCCGTAAGTGACACTGTCTCCGGTAATTATTGAAAGGTGACAATTAGGAGATTTGATGTCAAAATTTTCAAATCCTTCTGCTCTATCCCCACCTTCTCTTAGAAGGGGTGCCGTCCCACACCCGCCTAAAAGTTGTCGCTCTGTTACTGAAAGTGTCCTTTTAGGGTACTGTCACCCTGCCCTGTTCAGACCTAAGCTGGAGCACTTGTCAAGTGTATTATCATAAGGTGCAAAAGAACTATTAAGTTTTGATGACCTTGACCCTTTTTAAGGTTACAGAAGGTCTTAACTTGGCAACACTAATGGAAAATGATACTGCTATCAAAGCCCAGGTAGGGGACATCAGTTTTTGTCAAAAAATGTCTAGTTTCAGAATTTTTTGGCTTTTGAAGAAAGGTATGTCAGATCAACTACTACATTTTGAAAAATGCTTCTAATCTTTCAAGACTTACGCTTGGTTGGTGCATACTTTGGAACAGCCAGCGTTGTATAGACTATTTATATATATATCTCGTTTATGGATATTTACTCCCTTTTAGGGAGAATAATCTAAATAAGCCCATTTTCAATGATTGGCCCATAATAACTTGCACCTCTGATGTACCTGGTAGTGAGTGAACGCACTTCAGACCACTTGGTAATTTGTGAATGAATAGTATAGGAATAGTAATGTAACAATGACTGTTGTACCTATATGCTTACCTCTTGTGTTAGAATGGCGTAAAATAGAAAAGGAAAACGGTCATAATTAATAGTGTAACTTTTTATTTAAAAGCAAAAAAGAATCTGAAATTCCTTGCATGAGTTCGTATGGATAATAGAATAAGGTATGCAAGTTTCATGAAACTTCATCGAGCATTAATTAAATTAAGCCAAATGTTTGCCCTCCACTTTTCTGCAAACGGCTTTTACAGGTAAACGTGGTCGAAGTATTCATATCGTACGTTGATTTGGTTTAAATAAAGCATACAAGTCAAAGTGGTCCAAATATTCAAATCGTAAGTTGATTTAGTTTGAATAAAGTATACAAGTAAACGTGGTCAAAGTAATCAAATCGTAAGTCCGCACTCGTAAATCATATAAACTTGAGACACGGATCGCGAAGCGGAGGTGTGATCAGACGCTCACGAGTAGTAAGCATCACCCGTCTATTAAAATACACCCGCCATATCAAAAACTCAGTGTTTAAAATATCTCAATGTCTATGTACTTCCAACTTATGTCCCCAGACTCACTGTCGCATTTTCAGGGCTAGGTGGTACTATTCTTCCCATCCTACATTTTGCAAAACAATATACCATGTTTTGTAGGTATTGAGGTGCTATAACGTTTCTAGTATGTTTCCAAATATGTTTAACTATGATTTACTTCGTATAACCCGGTTATCAAAAAGCTTAAAGCCACGCTTTCAGAAGGGATGAGATCAGTTTTCTTACCAACTACGACTCCGTACGTTTTACTAGGGACTACTAGGTAGTGTCCGGGATAACTACCTGGTCAAATTGATGTTTGAGAAGGTATCGCAATACATACCAAATCGCAGAAAGACGCAGAATAAAACGCCACATAACGTTCTTAGACGTGGGAAAGCGTATAAAGTGCATAGTAGTACGTACAGGACCTTCGCGTATGACTAAGTATTTAAAACGTTTCATCTGCGTTCTTGTACGTTTAGACTATGCTTCAATACGTTTTTACTACGCATACAGTAAGTTTTTCGAAATGCTACGTTTAAGCTGAAATTTCAATTCAAACGCAGCTAGGCCACGTACGAGCTGTACATATCAGTACAGAATACGTATTCACAACGTCTTAATACGCATTGACTACATTTTACTATGTTTTGCTACGCTGTACATGGTAAACAGTACGTATATCAAAATTTTGAGTTAAACATTCTAAATCAAATTTAAAGAGAAACTACACATCAGGAACTGACTGAATCAGATCCCAAACCCTATCCCCGACATCAAAGGGAAAGACTGACAAAGACATCCCAACAAACAATAAACTACAAGTGATAAGCCGAGTCAGCAGCTCTTTCCCAAATAGGTGGCAACTCAGCTATCTTTACTGAACTAAATAATTTAGACCAACAGAAGGGTTACAACAGACTAAGCAAATTATACGAAAAACATTATACAACTATTTTTACCTATTTTCTATTTCTATTATAGAAGGGTTAAAATGAGAACACAATATATTAAACAGCATCGAACATAAAACAAATGCAACCGCAACGAAAGTTCCGCCTTGGGACGGTCAGTAATAACTACTGGGGGGTTTAAACCGGTTTTACCGGGTCCAAAACTTCAACCTCATCCTCCGCCGCGGTGCACACAATATCTAGGCCACGTATCTGGCTATATCTATACGTGTATTCTCTACGTTTTACAACGCATACTGCCGTTTTGCCACGTTTATTAAACAAGAATTCCGCGGAATGCTATGTCGCACCTGCATTGCACTTCCACAGTAGCAGAGGTCATGGCCCACTGATATTCCATGCAATATTTCAACCAAATATACCAAGTGGTTCTGAAATAGACGCTGATTTTGTTGTTTTTGCCATTTTTAGTAAAGGCAGCCATCTTGGATTCTCGACCTGGCTGAATTGTACCTTTATATGAAATTTGAAAAGTATGGGTGCAAAGGTTTTGGAAAAATTAATTGAACAGACATTAACACCAGGCTAAACGTAAATGTGAATGTTTTTTGTTGCAATGGCAAACATCTTGGATTCTTGACCTGGCTGAAGTTGATCTTTCTGAAGCATTGCAGTCTGGTCATGCTCAATATAAAAATTGAGAACCATGGGTGCAGTGGTTTTGGAGATATTAATTAAATATAGACCTTAACGCCAGGGTTAATGTAAATGTGAGCGCTTTTTTGTTGCAATGGCGGCCATCTTGGATTCTTGACCTGGCTGCATTTTATCATTCTGAAGTCTTGCAGTCTGGTCATGCTCCATATGGACTTTGAGAACAATAGGTGCAGTGGTTTTTCATTAAATAAAATTTAACGCCAGAGTTAACGTAAAATTAATGTGAACGGAAATTTGTTGCAATGTCGGCCATCTTGGATTCTCGGCCTGGCTGATTTTTATCATTCTGAGGTCTTGCAGTCTGGTCATGCTCCATGTAAAATTTAAGAACAATGGGTACAGTGGTTTTAATTTAATAGAATTTAACGCCAGGGTTAACGTAAAATTAATGTGAACGGAAATTTGTTGCAATGGCGGCCATCTTGGATTCTGGACCCGGCTGATTTTTATCATTCTGAGGTCTTGCAGTCTGGTCATGATCCATATAAAATTTGAGAACCATGGGTGCAGTGGTTTTGGAGAAATTAATATTTAACGCCAGGGTTGACGTAAATGTGAACGGACTGACGGACGGACGGACGGACGGAAAACCGGCCGCCTATATCGCACCTTGCTAAAGCAGGTGCGACAAAAACATAGTAAAACCTAGTCCTCAATACGTGGCAGTGAGACTGTGGCATAAGTTGTAGATTTCTTTTTTCTCATGTGGTCCAAATCAGTTTGTCATGATTTGAATTTTCTTAGTATGTTGCATCTTTAATCAGCGTTACAATTTCTCTATCAGCTTGAGAAAAATTCGCAAAGCCACAGACCAGCAGTTGTATAAAAATTTGACTTACCATGAAGCGTTTTTAGCCACTGTTTTGAAAACGAAAGTACTATATAATGCATAAATAGTTTCCTTCGCCCCAGGAGAACATTATAATCATGAGAAATTGAACTAGATTTCGCAAAAACCTTTCTACGAAACAAATAGGATTGCTACTTTCTGTTTCTCCTACGAGAAAAGCGGAGACTCAGACCAGCTGTGCATGCGCGCAGTATTGTCGGTTATGTCCTTGTTCACTGGCGCCTGAAAAAATTTACAGCAACAATAGCGTGCGGTGTATACGCTACGTGGTGTGCGCCACGTGGTGTGCGCAGATGCCTCACAGGCATTTTGCACATGTCGCGGAGTCAAGCTGAATGAACAGCATGGATTGCATTTACCTGAAAAAAAAATGTTTGTATCATTCTGTAAATAATTAGCCAACTTTGAAAGAAAATAAAGCATCCTTGAGATTCATATAAAATGGTTAGAAAAATAGATTCGGCCATTAAGTTGGCAACTAGAATGACCTTTCTTTCGATATCACAAACTTAAAAAGGAGGAGAACTCAATAACCATACAGCGTTCTTATCCCAAAGATTGTACTGATATCTAACATATTCATGTATGTGTATACATATGTCAACTGAAAAAGCTAAGTAAAGTATGATTAAACAAAACTTGACTCTAATGGTAAACATAAAACGGACATGCGTGGATCCATTCCTTGTCCAGCTTTTGTTTATATTGAATCGCTCGACGGGAAAGCAGAAAATGGAAATATTAATATATTTTGAGGAGAAATGTGTCATTCTTCAAAAACATGTTTTCCTGTTGTATGCCAGTACTATGACTATTTTTCTGTACACCAACTCTTATTTTGTCACCAAACACTATGGTTGAACTGTAGAATTTTACACTTTTTACCACTGATAAGCAAGCTGATAAGGACTAAGGCGACGTTAAATAATTCTCAATTTCTCTGTCAGTGGTATAAACTTATATTTATTGCATTATGAGGGCTTACTGCAAACGTTTGTCATTGTAAATGACTGTGATTGGCCAAGTCTGAACAAATAAATATCACTAAATAAAATGTTGAAAATGATTTTGGTCCATTTACTAGTAGTTGGCAACCAAAATGATCCACCTGGATCATAAATTCGGATAAAATGGAAAAAAAATACAATAATCGGTTTAAGAATATCCAAGTGGACATTAAAACTTGAGCTGTACGCCGAGATACTACATTCTACGCTGACAAACTGGTTGGGGGTCGTCTCAGATGTAAAATAATAGCAGCAGCTGTTAACCATTCGCCTTGTGCAAGCACCGGAAACCCAGATCAGCCTGCTCCGTCGTTCATACATTTCACTCCATAATTATACTTGCTCGTAATGAAGACCACGTCAGTTCATAAGGGCGCGTTTACACGAGCAAAGTTTCTATGTCACAGAAACTTTAACAAAGAAAGTATGACAAGCATTTTGCGTTTACACGGAGCAAATTATTTGTTAAAGAAAATGTGCCATAGAATCTTTGTCACATAAACTTTGGCAATGAAATATTTGCTGCAGTGTTCACACGACCAAATATTATTGGTCAAAGTCTTCTGCAGCGATGAAACAAAATCTTTGTCACATTTTCGACGCTTGTAGCAATGTTCTTTGTTACATAATCTTTAGCAAAGTTCTCCGTTTACACGGACAAATTTAAGTTATCGAAGTAGCTTTACCATATATATTTGTTAAAGAAACATTGTCATATTTTGGCATTTACACGAGCAAATTTTTCTGTGACAAACCTACTTTGTCATAGAAACTTTGGTCGTGTAAACGCGCCCTAAAGATGCGCAGGCTGGTGCGTAAGTAAACTATTGGCAAAGAAATAATAACGGATTAAGAATAAGCAAATAGTTATGAAATCATGTATACAAATGCCATCTTTTGGATCCTCATACAGGGATAACTTTTCGCCTTGTGGCCGTACAGTTTGTGGGTTGTTTGAGGATTTATCATGGGCACAGCATATATGGTTTACTGTATTTTATCCTTTTACGGTACCTATTCACTGCATGGGCTACTACAGAGAGAGTTTATCAGTTAGGCCAGGCGGAACCTGAACTTGCTACCTTCAACACCAACCCGACCGCTGTAGACAAGTAACCCTGCACATATATCATTTAGGTGTGTACTATCGTGGAATGGAAAAATCAAGATACATTATAGCCCACGGATATGTAACGTAAATTGTCATTACTATAATGACCTTTTTTTTTATCTTTTTGATGGGTTTCAAAAATATTTCACTTATGCCGAGCCGATGAGCGAAAGCCGAGCTCCTGGGGCAATACATGCCCTTCCGTATGCAGAACTTTTTTTTAGCTACGTGTACGGCCCAGGCTTCAGAGGATCAGAGATCAGAGGATAGATTCTGAGTAATCTAAAATTTAAGATCGATTTAGACTATTATTCTACATCATCGTCTTTATATTATTTGGATCTTTTTGAAATTAATCAGTCTTTGAATCGACTGCCTAATTAAATTTAAAAAATTACAGTACGCTTTTTTCTGGTTTCATCACCAGATATTGTCAGGGTCACTGACGAGGCTTTGTTAGCCGAAACTACATAGTCTGGCCCATGTTCCTACTTCTGTATGCATTCTCTGGTCTTGAAGGAACTTTTTAAGATTTTAATTTCAATACACAGCGGTGAAGAGACCTTATGTTTAAAGGTCAGGGCGCTTAATCATCTGACCACGGAGGCTAGTGTGGGGAAAACAGCTGACAGCCAATTACATATGGGTAATAGATGTACCAATTTCTTTATCTGTGTTGTCGACCGAACCAGTACTGTGCACAGTGGTTGTCGACCGAGAAATCTGCTGAAAGCAATGCCAAATAACGGATGGATAGGCGGACAGACAGACATATAATCATACAAACAGATAAACATATCAGCGCCGTTACATAAATAAGACACTTCGAATACCAGTCTTGCAAGAGGCAAACACTAGGGGGGACTATAGGTTATTTACTTTTGGATACAGATGTCGACCAAATAACTTAGTCTGGTTTTAGCTGCCGAGTAATCCCGACGAAACTTCCCCAGCATCACCGCTAATATTAATGATTAGTAGTTTATGATGGATTCACTAAATCGCCATATTGAATGACGCAATTTTCCCGCGTTGGTAATTTTGCCCACGCTCTAAGTTGTCTGCTGCATTAGCAGCCAATGGTCCGGCAATATTAGTACCTTTGGTATCAGCGATAGAGCCAATGGTGCCCATGTTGAAACTCTGAACGGCATTGGCATACCAATGGTGACATTGGCAGAACCCCAAACGCACCCTTTGTTTACGTATATTTAGTACATTCCCGAGAGTGACAAAACGCTGAAATGGCGAATGGACGTTGCGTTGCTGACGTTGCAATGACATTGTTTCGACGCCTTTTTACGAATTGCCTCGTAGAAATGCATACCTAACTTGTTCAAGAAATCTTTACTCTTTTTGAAAAAGGCACACCGCTCAGAAATAATCTTATGAAAGTCAATACAGCTGCCTCGACGTTTATAAATGCGACGTTGTTTGTTTTCTGTGTAAGTTTCAATTTCCTAACATTTTACATGTATCTTAACCTTGTTTGCAGTATTTATACAACGGTTCAAACGTCGTATTAATGTCGACATTGCATCGACGTTGATTCGACACTTGTTCTCTTGATTCCTTCAGAGTAGGCTTCAAACACTTACATTTCAAAACATTTGCTGTTCGCACCCACGTAGATCATCCAGCCCCAAACCCTAAAGGCATACAGCTCTGTTCACTATACAAGTGACAGCAAGTATCATGATCAGACTGCACTTACGTACATGTCTGAACAAGGGCAAAATAAACATGTATTTGTAATGACATCAGAATTCAGTTATACTGACCATCGTAAACGTGCTGATGATAGACACACGACCGAAATCGAAAGTAAACACGGACGATAAACCTGTTGTTTTGGTATTTGTTTACTATTCAGCCACCTGAGAAAAACTTGACATATATAAAAATAAAATTAAAAAAACAATTTGTCATGTAATTTGAATCAGCGCTCAGTTCAACTGAAAGATCAATCAATCCATCCTCCCATCTACTTACCTACCTACATACTATTATTCTTACCAACCTACGTCCCTACCCTCTGGCTGTTTGTCTGTCTGTGACTCCTTTTATCTATTTATCTATCTATCTATCTATCTATCCGAGAGGCCGTCTGCCTCTCTATGTCTGACAGATCGTCTGTCTGTCTGTTTGTCAGCCTGTAACTTTTCATGCATTATTTATATGACACCTATATTTTCAGACGGTATGGATGGATAGATGAGTTGCGATTTCACGTCTTTTTTAATGGCCCCATTGCTCTATCAGCGTGAAAATTTTTATCATGAGGTATCGCGGCAACCTTCTCACTATAGTTTCGTCATTGTAAATGACCGTGATTAGCCAGCGTTAAACAAATAAAAACTGCTTGAGTTTCACATAAAAAGGGGTTGAAAACTTATTTGGGTCATTTTAGTTGGCAACTAAAATGACCTACTTTCGATTTCATTAAGTTGAATAAAATGGTGAAAATACAATGTACAGGCGTGGAATCCCTATCCCGCCTATGTTTTTTTTTTCTATTTAGAATAAACATTGTTCAATAATACATATGCAATCATATTCATACAACATTATAATAAGAACATATAGATATAAATATCATTTAACAGCGAATACTATTCCTGAACTATTTGAGACAAAAAGAAAAGAGAGGTGAGCAGGCAAAGAGCCTGAGAGTAAATAGAATGGTATATGCAGGTGTGTGTGTGTGTGTGTGTGTGTGTGTGTGTGTGTGTGTTTTCCTCAACAATTTTAAATAAACAGCTTGAAGTTTGTCAAGTACCGTAAGCCTTGAATAGTAATGTTTCTAGATATGAATTTATTTTGGAAGATATAATATTTTGCTAACACATATATGTATTTCACGAGTTCTTTTTTACCACTATATGAAAAAAGTATTTCCCTATGTTCTAAAGAGATTTTTATTTTAACGTTCGTATATAGCCATGATTTAAGTTCGTTCCAAAATACTCTAACCACTTGACACGAAAGAAACAGATGGTATATTTTTTCTGGGTGTTCCTTACAATAAGAACATACTTCACTAGAATTTTATTGTTTATTTTATATTGAAAATCCCAAAGTTTAACTTCATGCCATTGTTTTATATTTAGAAAATGAAAATATACTTTCCATTCTTTTTCATTAATGTCACCTATTTCTGCTTGCCATTTACCCTTTGAAGTATATTCATTTACACCTACAAAAGTGTCATAGAATACTCTACTTCCTTTTTTAGCCTTAATCAGTTTGTTAACATAAATATTACAATTGACGTTTCTTTTGTTTTCTAAAATAAAAAACGAAGTTAACATTTATTTGAGTTTTCCATGATGGAGATATATTGTTTATAAGATGTTGATAATCTAAAAAGGTACCTTTTATATTATACATTGCTTTCAATTGTTCAAAAGAATCAAACTCGCCATTCTCGGCTACAATATCATAGACTACTCTAATGCCTTTTTCGTGCCAATCTTTATACCCCCGACATACGAAGTATGTCAGGGGGTATATAGTTTTTGTCATTCCGTCCATTCGTCCGTTTGTCCGTTCGTCCATTTGTTCGTTCGTCCGTTCGTTCGTCCGTCCGTTCGTCAACTTTACGTCAAAGTTTTGCGTTAAACCTTTTTTGATTGCTCATATCTTTGTGACTACTTATCAGATTCTTTTCATATTTGGTTTATGATATCTCTATAGCATTGCCTTTAGGTGAGCTATTTTAGCCCTTGGGTCAGGCCCCAGGGTGGGGCCAAGGGTCAATAATTAGGACTTAGGCATTTTCATTATGTCAAAGTTTTGCGTTAAACCTTTTTGATTGCTCATATCTCTGTAAGTGCATTGAAGATTTCTTCCGTATTTGGTTCATTATATCTCTATAGCATTACTTTTGATCTGGACTACCTACATTGCAGGGTCAGGCTCATGGGTGGGGCCAGGGGTCAATAACTAGGACTTTGCCATTTGTTGAATAGTTATGGGTTATAGTTCTAATGTACTTGAATGGAGTCTAATGATACATGGCTAGGTTTATTTCATACTAGTTTACACATATGGATGCTGCTGCTGACATAAGGCCAAGGTCAAAAACTTTGAATTTTGTACATGTATAACATTCGTATTGTAGCTTTGTGGTAAAGTATGCTTTCATTAGGCGGTGGCACTGGTCGGGGTATACGTGAGCCCCAGCTCACTTGCTCTAGTTAAAAATCACTTTTCCTCGTCCTATATTTTCATTATACCATAGCGGGGATTCAAGAATTTAACCTATATTCTCAACAGGTATAATTCTACAAAATTCTGCCCAAATGTGCATTAGGTCCTTCCAAAATGGATTTTGTAGGTCACAACTTACTTTAGCTGCATAGACACCACCTATGGAGAAGAGTTTATGAAAATTGATTAGAGATAGTTTTGTCCAATCATTTGGTTTCGACTGTTGGAGTATTCTTCTAAGCCAAGATACCTTTAAAGCTTTAATAAATGATTTAAGTTCTACCATTCTGAGACCAGCGTAAGCAATATTTTTTACTATAATCTGTCTTTTTATCCTGTCGGGACCAAAATTCCATAAAAAATTTATAAAATAAATTTTCTAATTCCTTTATTAGTCCATTCGGCGGGGCTGGCAACGAAGTAAAAAGGTGGACAAACTTAGACACTGCAAGGGATTTAATAATTATAATTCTTCCAGAAAGACTTAGTCTTCTTTTCGACCAATGATTCAGTATATTTTTAACTTTTAATAATATTTCTTGAGAATTTAAGTCCCATATGTTGAAAACTAGGGGCGGGAAAGTAACACCTAAGATTTTTAAAGGTTCTTGGGACCAATCTAATGCCAATTCTTTACGTAGTGTTTCTGAAGAGCCGCATGACGATGTTTATATAACATTGCTAGACTGGAAATCAGAACAGGAAATTTTAATTTGTGGAGCGATTGTTATTTTTCAAAAACTTGTTTTTGCTCTACTTTTTGCCAGTTATATGACTCACTATATGCACATCCAAACGTGAAGGTTGAACCACCTTTTACAATGATTTGAGTTTTTTTACACGTTTTTTTCACTAATAGGACTATGGCGACTTTAACAGTATTTCAGTCATATCCGGACGATGGGTGAGTGATAATGAAAGGGTATGTGCAACGGTGTCCCGTTCACGATTGAAAAGATTCCCGCCTCCCGAGACCACTCGATCAGCAGACCAGCGCTTAACCTACAGTGGCTCCATTTTCATACAGTACGAATAGTCTGATGAAATAAAAACAGAAGACCAAGATCAGCTCTTATCGTAAAAAAAAACACCAGCAAAAATCATTTTGCGCTTGTAGATTCCTGAAGATCCGAACATAGTGTGCGAACAGCAAAGACTCTGACCTGACTGGCCGCATGCACGGGTACACTTTCAGGGGAAGCAAGTCTGTCATTTGCAATTATTACCTCGCTTTTACTTGAGGGTCAAACCATAAGGGAAAAAAGCTACCCATGGAGGTTCGAATTTTTACCTCTAAGCATTGTTTCAGTTTGAAAGGGAAACGTTGTGCCAAGAATCAAACAGGGAAGTCACAAAAGTTGTTGGCGAGAAAGCATCACAGTGTACCAATTTGTAAGACCGTGATACTTGGCACATGTCATAAGAAAACATTTTACAGCTCGTGCAAACGGCAAAGACGTAAATAAGCCTGCACTTCTGCACAGGTGGATGGATGGCCGGGCCGATCGATCGATAGGTAGAGTGATAAATAGAGAGATTAAAAGGATGGATGAATTGCGATTTTTACATCCTTTCTAACAATATTTCAGTCATATAACAGTATTTCAGTCATATCAGAACGTAGGTGGATGATAATGAAAGACTGTGTGCAATAGAACACC
This sequence comes from Ctena decussata, assembly GCA_963989385.1. Lineage (NCBI taxonomy): Eukaryota > Metazoa > Mollusca > Bivalvia > Lucinida > Lucinidae > Ctena > Ctena decussata. The sequence continues at coordinate 25,357,624 of OZ022502.1, forward strand.
GCGATTGAAAAGATTCCCGCCAACAGCGGGGCTCGAACCCGGGACCGCTGAGCCAGCAGGCCATCGCTTAAGCTACTGAGCTACCGGAGCTCCTTGATAAATAGATATACATCAGCAGCACATGACGTCGCATTGATGTCGGTTGTACGTATTGACGTCGCATCGACGTCATCATGGCGTCATTTCGACGATACGTATCCCCTGGGTCAGATTAGGGAGGTAGGAGGGAACATGGACGGGAGGAACCGACAGACGGATAAAAAGATGGCTAAATGGATGGTTGGATGGAAGATTGCGATAAGGTTGAATAGGAAGGTGTACCTTGATCCAAAAGAAATGTCAGGGCGGGGCTATCTTTATACCTTCCCCTAGACTTTTCCATTGTGCAAAAAGGAACATGGGACATACACGCTGCTCACTCACCGGTAACAAAAATTACTCCGCTGTAACAAAACGTACTATTCCAATGTAACGTTATGCAACATCTGGACAACAATAGACGCACGTGGCTAGCCATATAATCTGTACAACATCGAGCAAAAAAGGAACACTGATCGAATGGGCATGCTGATCTGGTATTTCCTTTTCGCACATGGAAAAAGCAGCTTTTCACGCGACACCAATCATGTACTTTTATAGGCTACCAGATCAGCTGCGAGGATGCGCAGACTGGCCTGGGTCTTGTTTGTTTCCCACTTCATGCGTTCATAAGTTACTTTTTTCGGTACAAACCTGCTATGGGGTCACCTCTATTAAGGGTCACCTGCCATTAGAAGCCACTTTTTGGGGGGGGGGGTCTTCAGTGTAAACGAACATGAAGCAACCATTTTTCAGTTCCCTTGGATGATTCCCTTTAGGTCCGAATGTTATTTGAAGAAAACCACAAAACGTTGCAATAGATTGTGAAACCCAATCTGGCTGATTCGAATGCACAGGCTAATCTGATTCTTTTCCATTCGCACATGCTATACATGCCTTTTTTCTTGGTGCATGTACACCCTGACTCCTGATCATCACCATACGGTCCGCGTGACCAAAGTTACTATTCCTCATGATCCAAAACGTGTGCATATGAACTGAGACGAGACGACTGTTCCCATGATCCAATGAGTTTCTATTTGAACACATAAAAAGAACAGAAATGTGTTTGTCTTTGCATTAGATACACTTTTCCAAGTGACAAAGCTGATAGAATATGATATGTCTGAATCTTTCTCCTACATAACCGAAAAGAAGCTGATGATTATACTGGGAGGACGGGCACTGCAGCTGATCGATCTGAGTCTTCGCTGTTACACCGATCGATATAAATGACACTATTTTGGCGTGTCTTATTACAATGTGCTCCAGAATTTTGCAGCAGAACAGTCGATGAGCTGAAACAACATGGTGTTAACGTTGACACGACATTGTTTTCAGATTTATGCCTCAACGTTGATACGACCTTTGTCAACATTGCTCTTGGCAATGTAAGCCTAGTTTCAATGTTTGCGAAATGTCTCATTTTGCGAGCCAACAGAGACTCGCGAATATAAGCGAAAATAAATTGTCGTGGGCATTTAGCGTGTGCCCGACTTTTGCATTATGCTGGCTCTTATTTTAAGGTTTTGCATACATGATGTTCTGACAGTATATAAATGTATACACCCTACGTAATGGACCTTGGCAGAGCAGTCAGCTAAGACTTGGTTCTTCAAGTTCAAATTCCGCCGGCGGCGATATTCTTCACACAGTAAACGTACTCCATTGTGCGCAAAATTTCATTATCATTTTAAGAAATGCACCGTCTTTCTTACATCCTTACATTGCTTGTATTTACATAGATGTATCTCATATATGACAGTAAATGTGGTGACATGAGATAAAATAGCAATGCGTTATGCTTAGTGAATTTGAACAAGCGTGCAAAACTTATTCTACCGAATCTTCTGGTGGACTAGTCGAATTTGACAGATATTGACACCGCATATTTGTCACCGCCCTGACATTTCTTTTGGACCAAGGTATAGGTAGGTACAGAGAGAGAGAGAGAGAGAGAGAGAGAGAGAGAGAGAAAAGGAATGTGGTCGAGAGAAAAGAAAACGAGGATGGTCAATGAATCTCGAGGGTCATTCCAATTTTCCAACCTGGTTTTCGACCTAGCCAATCAGTTACCGCACACGCAAAAGTTGTTGTCGACTGAGACAATCGACACCAGTAGAAGTCCTGTCGACGGTCATTAACAATAGTACCATTCACCGTGACTGGTATAGCTTTCGACCAAATTCTCGGTCGACAGCCACTTTGCACAATCCTGGCAGGTCGACTGTTGGTATTAGTTATTGTTAGCTGATATTCCAATTTGGACAAATTACGTTTTTCATCCATGGTTTATGTATCGTGGTTTTTCCATTCCATGTTAGGGCGCGTTTACACGAGCAAAGTTTCTATGTCACAGAAACTTTAACAAAGAAAGTATGACAAACATTTTGCGTTTACACGGAGCAAATTATTTGTTAAAGAAAATATGCCATAGAATCTTTGTCACATAAACTTTGGCAATGAAATATTTGCAGCAGTGTTCACACGACCAAATATTATTCGTCAAAGTCACCTGCAGCGATGAAACAAAATCTTTGTCACATTTTTCACGCTTGTAGCAATGTTCTTTGTTACATAATCTTTAGCAAAGTTCTCCGTTTACACGGACAAATTTAATTTATCAAAGTAACTTTAACATATTTATTTGTCAAAGAAGCATTGTCATATTTTGGCATTTACACGAGCAAATTTTTCTGTGACAAACCTACTTTGTCATAGAAACTTTGGTCGTGTAAACGCGCCCTTATGAGTGGTCGGTTGGGCGATGGTGCGTTTGAAAATTCTCCGCCGGGTCGTTCTTCTAAGTTGGTTGTAGGGCAAGGGCATATTCCAGTTTTGGACGCACACGCGTTTTACTCGAAGCTTCCTTGGTTCTTCTTCGTGCCAGAACCAAATCCGGTGAAGAAATCCTTGGACTTGTATTGCTTTTGAGGATATTTTCGCATATATGTTGACCCTAACCTAGGTTATATGTAAAGGTAGGACCCAAGTATTTGGCGGACTGAACCTGTTCTAAATTCTGATTGTGTAATGTAAAAATGAAATTTATTTGTCACTCCCAGAGAGTGACATTTTGCTACATTAAATTTCATTTGCAATCGTCCTCCCAGCGTGTAAAAGTAAGGAGGAAAATTCTCAGCAACTGACACAATTCAGTCCCAGATCCAACCCAAGACACCGTCACCGTGTGGGAAAGAGACAACACAAAATTAGTCACCACCAAAGACATATCCAGCGGCAGCCATGTGAACAGCCATTTCCCATGTATGTGGCCAACAGGCTAGACTGAACATCACAAACAATATATCAATAACATACATAGCAACTAACAACACATAAAACAACCAAGAAGAACCTAAACAGAACTGCCGATACGGACGGCTAATAATGAAATTACTGTAAAACACTTATATTTGGCGGCAGCAAAATTTGGCGGTTTTTAAATATGGACCTTTTGGCGGATTTTTGTTTTGGCGGTTTTGTGATTCTCAAGAATAAAATATTTCTTCTGACGTCGTATTTGACTCTATATAATTTGAGCTTTGTATTGTCATGGTGATTAAAAAAATAACAATTATTATTATAGTCATGTTACAGTTTGGGTAGTTAATTGTTTAAAGTAAACAGATTTTGTGTTCCTTCTGATTTAATCAACTTAATTGAAATACTAATTAGTATGGTGAGAACATTTTCATACTCCATTTCCTCCCACTCGAGGCATCTTCTTTTGTGCTTATATATGTGATGTGTATTAGCTTTGTAATTTTGGTAGAGGAAATAGGATCATGTGCTCAATATTTATTTTCTTCTCGCGGTATCATGAGATTATATTGGCGGTATTTTAATTTGGCGATTTTCTTCTTTTCCGCCAATATCGCCAAAATAAAGTGACCGCCAAATATAAGTGTTTTACAGTACTATGGGGCTTAACCGATTTGTGGTCGACGAACTCTCGACCTTTGTTCTACCAAGATCTTCTTGTAGACATTTACAACCCGGGAGGAAAGATATGTTCCTGTAGAGGATACAGTCGTTTACAAACGGGCGAACATAAGAACTTACATCATCCGGAAGATCGTTGAAAGAACAAAAAAAAAGAACAGACCGGTCCTAAGACTGAGCCTTTAAAGACACCGGATATAACTGGAACTCGGTCTGACGCTTGGCCTTCTAGAACAACACATTGAGAGCGCCCAGAAAACCATGAGCTGATCCACTTTTAAAAGTGCATGGGCTTTAGAAGCAAACCTGATTTATGCCACTGCCATGAACGATCAGAATATTTCTGAGGCCCGGCCATCCTTAACTGCCGTAAATATTCTAGTAAGCATCTGAAAGAGGAACTTGGCGGATCTCTAACCTTAACGGTCAATATATAGTCGCTTATATGGACATTTAGCAACTTTGGGACCCAAAACAATTTCTGAAGGTCAAGATCTTCCTTAGAAGTGGAACTCCCAAGCAAAGGAAAGCAGAACCGTTTCATAATTTCTTCGAATTGTTCTCTTAGACAAGGCGATGGGTGTATATTGTTGAGATTCTTTTTTAAAGTGCTAAAACAAAACTCTGCTATGCTGTTAATTTAGTCTGCCTTACAAAACATGATACTTTTAAATGTTTTGCGCGTTGGAACAACAGTTATTTATCGTAAAGATCAGCTAGCTCAGTAGCGACCCCAGGAATGTCAATCGATATACAAGGCCATGCTAAAAACAGAATACGTCTGTTTAGCACTACGTCTGGCAGAGTCTTCGACACCATGCCATCCATTTTTAATGCTGAATTAGGTTGTCGTCACTTTGGCTCTCTGGATAGTTACGCCCTGAAGTTGTTATTTTTATCCCCCGACCGAAAGGTTCGGGGGATATAGTGATGAGCCTGGCGTCCGTCCGTCCGTCCGTTCGTCCGTCCGTAAACATTTTCTTGTCCGCTCTATATCTTGAATACCCTTTGGAAAATTTTCATGATACTTCACAGTTATGTAGAACAGGTCATGACGATGTGTCGCATACAAAATGGTAACTCTTGCTATTGTTCTTTTTGAGTTATATCCCCTTTGGTGATTTTTTGGCAAATTCGTGTCCGCTCTGTAACTTGAATACCCTTTTGAATATTTTCATGATACTTCACAGAAATGTAGAACAGGTCATGACGATGTGTCGCGAACAAGAATGACAACTCTTGCTTTCTTACTTTTTGAGTAATTTCCCCTTGATAATTTTAGGTGTGATTTTTAGGCAGATTCGTGTCCGCTCTATAACTTGAATACCCTTTGGAATATTCTCATGATACTTCACAGATATGTAGAACAGGTCATGACGGTGTGTCGCGGACAAGAATGACAACTCTTGCTTTCTTACTTTTTGAGTTATTTCCCCTTGATAGTTTTAGGTGTGATTTCGTGTCCGCTCTATAACTTGAATACCTTTTTTGAATATTTTCATGATACTTCTCAGATATGTAGAACAGGTCATGACAATGTGTCACGAACAAAAATGACAACTCCTGCTTTCTTACTTTTTGAGTTATTTCCCCTTGATGGTTTTAGGTGTGATTTTTTAGGCAGATCTATAACTTGAATACCTTTTAGAATATTTTCATGATACTTCACAGATATGTAGAACAGGTCATGATGATGTGTCGCGAACAAGAATGACAACTCTTGCTTTCTTACTTTTGGAGTTATTTCCCATTAATGATTTTAGGTGTCTGCCCAAAAGCTTGAATACCTTTTGAAATATTTTCATGATACTATACAGATATGCAGAACAGGTCATGACAATTTGTCTCATACATGAATGATAACTCTTGCTTTCACTTTGTGAGTTATTTCCCTTTGGTAGTTTGAGCTGCTGTTTGAGTCTCTGCTCCATATCTGTATAACCCTGGACTGCTCCAGAATTTGAATAACCTTGTACCTTTTAGAATATTGATGATCATGCTGTGATATCTTATCAGTCAGTGTTCCTAACTCTCTCTGACCCCTCCACATTTCTGCGTCCCCGCCCCCCCCCCCCCCCCCCCCCCACCCCCCAAACAAAAAAAATTATTTTTTTTTCCTGATTTGGATGCTTTGTCCAAATTCACTTACTAGAAAGCTCAAAATTAGGTTTGTAGGGCTTGTACTTTAGAAGTCATTCACACATTTTGAAAGTTGAATGTATTGTATGCTATACATTTGTGTATATGGTGGCTGTTTGAGATATTACCTCTTTTTAGCAGTCAAGCATACTGTTTTAGTCTGAGTGTTAGATAATCATGCATCTGTTAACAGATAATGTCAATCAGAAGCATAAAAGAATGACAATATATTACTAATTCGTGTTTTGAAGTGCACCCTTTTTACCAAGGCCCATGGGGGTCTTCGGTCGGGGGATTTGCCATCTCCTCTGATGGCTATTTTTATTAACGCCAAGATCACCTGTTTGATATAAGGTACTGCTTGTAATAGTAGGTGGTATGTGTGCAGTCATGAGGTTGACGGAATAAGTTGTCAGTGTGTAGACGACGGAACATAATATCGATTTCTTTCTTTCTGTATTTTCTAAGAAAGATAAAACCCAAAACTAGTGTTTCGGATCTACCTATTTAACTGCTGACATTCCATGTCATCATAGATAATCTAAAGTGACCTACTAATAACAGCAGAATCATAAATTCTTTATTACATCACCTCTTTCATTTCTCGACAGATTTTAGCAAGCGGCTCAAATTTCGTATGTATGTTTCGTTGTTACCATTTACCGTTCCTAAGTAAGAGTAATGCATTAAATCTTCACATAGTATACGCATCCACCCTAAGATGACCAGCGCTACATCCCCATTGACTGATCTTTACTATAGTTTCACTGTCTGGTGACTTTGGCTTACCAGATCTCAACATTTATATCAGTTATAGAGACCATAATAGAGTCTTTTGATATCAACTTTATCAGGCGAGACCAGAAACAGCGTAGGAATAGCGAGGCTTGCCGAGCCAGTCCGACGTGTTTCTGTTCGATCCTGATAAACTTGATATCAAAAGACACTGTCATGGTATTCTATTTATCATGCATCATTAGAAAATTTTACGGCATAAACAGAACTAAACAAGCGTAAAACAAACGCAGTTTTGTTGGAACTTGCTGTCGTTGAGAATGCGCTATGACGTAATTCGGTGACGTCATTTAACCAATCCAACGTTGGTATCACAACCAATGTCAGTATGTAACCACTCGTCTTCAGAGATCGCTTCTAAAGGCATCTACTGATAATATTTGCGCAAACGCAGTTTTAAAGCTACATGATATCACATACAGCATGCAAAGTATTAAAATTCAAAATATAACTTGGCATAAAACGCAAACAAACGCTTAGAAATTGAAAAGAGAAAGTGTCTATCGTAGAATACAATCATTTAAAAGCTTTTTATCTCTGCCTCAATCTCCAATGTGGTGTTGCTTCTGCAAGTGATTCTATATGTCATAAAATGGGAAGATAATTTTCTACCAATACTTGCAAATATAACCTTTTTAAGCTGACCATTTTTATCCATACACTGCAAAAGAAAGCTGGCTTCTAAAGTTTTCATCTTCATGCTGAATGATATCTTTTATATGTTTCTGCATGATTAAAGCATTCGCTATTTTGAACATGATCACTTAGAGCAAAAAATATAGTGTTCAAACAAAATTTATTACGTGACAAGAAGAAACCCTTCTGACAAGGAAACACGAATAAAATACGTAAGTTTGATAAACATCATGATTAAATTGTAAAAGATGACAAAAATAATAATAATTAAAAAAAACTTAAAAATCAATACAAATTTCAGAACCGTTAAATTTGCAAATTGACTTACTCGAAATTATGAAAGAAAAGAATATATTAGGACTTTTAGGTACATTTTTACGCCTCCAACTTCGAAAAAGTTGAGGGGCATATTGCTTCTGGGTTGTCCGTCTGTCCATCTGTGAGTCGTGCGTCCGTTCGTCACGCATACCATATCTTAGGAACCGTGCATGTTAGAGTTTTGAAATTTCACACATGGATTGGTCATCAAATAATAGCTGACACGTATTTTATTCTTGTCCAAGTTTTCCCCATTTTTGGAGTTATGCCCCTTGAAAAAATCATAATGAAACCTTGTCAGCAAGAATCTCAAAAAGTATTTTAGCTATGGACTTGAAACTTCACCAGCCTATTGAAGATAATGGAGTTATGGCCCTTAAAAATTTTGGTATTTCAACTTTGTAAGCAAGCTATCTCAAAAAGTATTGCAGCTACGGACTTAAAACTTAATCAGCTTATTTAAGATGATCTGTAGATGAACTGATTTATTTTTTAACAAAATCCGTTAATTTTTGTAGGAGTTATGGCTCTTTGAAAGTTTTGGCATTTCAACTTTGTCAGCAAGATATTTCAACAAACTTGTAGCTACGAACTTGAATCTTTACTAGCTTATTGAAAATGGTAAGTAAATGAAATAGTTAACTTTTGAACAAAATCCGTCAATGTTTGTAGGAGTCATGGCCCTTTAAAATTTTTGGCATTTCAAAATTATCAGCAGGATGTCTCAAAAAGGATTTAATCTAGGAGCTTGAACTTCTGCCAGCTAATTAAGAATGATGTGTAGAAGTATTGATTAATTTTTGAATGAAAACCATCAATCATTTTCGGAATTATGGCCCTTTGAAAATTTTGGCATTTTTAATTGTCACCAAGATATCTCGACAATCATTTGAGCTAGGGACTTGAAACTTAGTATGCATATTGGAGATGATAAGTAGTTTCACTGATTAACTTTCATACGAATTTCATATGTCCTTTTGGAAATTTTGACATTTTAAAATTAGCAGCAAGATATCTCGAAAAGTGTTTGAGCTAAGGTTTTGAAACTTGGTCTGCTGATTGCAGATGATAAGTCGATTGACTGATTGACTTTTAAATGAGTTCCGTCAATATTATCTATTACTGACTATGCCTTTTTAGGGTCAAGCATATGGTTGGGGACATAGTGTTTTACAAACATCTTTTCTAGTTATGATAAGTATCATTACTTTTCCTGTCTAAAAATAATGGAATAAAGCTTAGCGATTTTGCTTATTACTGGCATGAATAGGAATGGCCACTAAATAGCATCTACTGCTTAGCAATATAAAGATAGCTTTCGATCATCTATAGCCTGGTTTCAATATGTTCATTCATTTTATTATCAAAATATTTACAAAAAAGTTATTTATTTATTTATTTCTATATTTATTTCTGTTAATTTATGATTGTAAAGGGATTATAAAAAATTACTAACGACAGCGCCAAGACCAACCGTACCATTTTTAAAGTAAACTTCCATGTCATAAAATGGGCTAAGTATTGAGCAGAACCCAACGTTTCTTCTAAAATAATTACTCACGATTTTAGTGTAAAAGTCATATTATTCCCGATTTTTTTTAAGAACCATAACAAATATCAGACTGACACGTACTTTCTATACAGTAAATAGAAATGTAGCATATCTAATGAATTAAAGGCACAATTATTGGCCATACTGCATACTAAAGGTGATTTAAGCGACCACAATCCTAATTTCTAATCTTATCACAATTCAATCCCATAAAATGACGGTTTCACCTTTTTACCATATATGCTGGATTGTTTTTGTTTTGTATATATGTTATGTATGTTTTATGAGGGCCTCAGGGAAGATTGGCTTTGCCAATCGAGCTACCTTCACTAAATAAAGTCTTCTTACTTTCTTGCTAATCACGTCGTACCAACCACAATTTAACTCGTAAGTGCAATGTATTTCTAAAAATATCAGAAATTTATTTTTAGTAAGTTTATTTCAATTGTAAATCTTCTCTGTTTGCGAGTTAATACATTTTACAGTTTTGACCTTTTATCACATGTATAGTTTTAATTTTATAACACCAAAAGGTTGCGGATGCTCTATAGAATTACTCTCGACAAATAAGAGACAGTCACTGGTATCTACTATATACTTCATAAAGGTAACGTATATAAAACACGAGTACTTACTTAGATACTTTTAAGTGATACAAAGCACGTTTTCATGAAGCTGAACATTCAGGGAGATAACGGGTAACCCCGGAGTGACGTCATCGGAGGGTCTCGTGGGTAGATTGGTTGGCAAAAAGATAGCGACAGATAGTGGTCTTTTTGTCTTTTATGTGATTTTGCTGAAGTGCATAAAATATAGTTTGGAAGGCTACCAATAAATAGCACCCGATAAAACCAGTGCAAATATTGTCTTAATTGCCTGTCGCGCGAAAAAAGAGAGCCATTTATTCATTTTAATTCATTTAATTACTCGATCTGGATATACAATGACTCGCTCCAGAACCGGACTCTTCCTCATAATAACTTTGACTGAAAAAGAAAAGTTTATAAATGTAATAAAAATAAAAATGAATCGGAAGTACTAAAGATCAGTATTTTAACCTTTTCGACGATCAAGGTGTTTAGTAAATATGACTTGGGTAATAGGAGATGAAAGACAATAAAATACAGGAACTTGTTTCCAACGAGAACTAATGCAAAAATAATAAAAATATTGATCTGATTAAGGGACAAGAAAAATTAAAAAATAAATACGTAAATGAATTAAGATTCATGATTGCGAATTACAGAGAACCGTCTCTGCTTTGAAATTACTATCAGAAATTACCGGATTATTTAATTTGAGCTCATGTCATCTAAGCAACAAGCTCTCTCTCTCTCTCTCTCTAATTGTTGGGTAAAACGGTAAAGGATAATTAATAAACAGAGAACCATCTCTGTTTTGAAATGACTATCTCTCTCTAAGTTTTTGCCCCAGATATTTTATGAAAGAACGAGCAAATTGATATCAAAATATATATTATAATAATCGAGTCTTATTTTGATATGTAAATAATCGCACCAACAAAGACAGTTGGTTAATTTATTATACACACAAGTTGATATGAACTTGTCACTGTAGGACATCGTCGGCGCTCTTTGAAATATGAGAATTCAAGACTTCTCATATCAAAAGATCCGCTGAATACCAGATTCATTCATTTATGGACAATATACAACCGGTTTAATTTAAGAAAATGTACAGCAGATACACACACAAATAATTTTTATTAGAGTATCTATGATAAAACGCACATCTTAAAGCACTTCATGTCGAGCCAACTGAAACGAATTAAGAGAGACAATAGAACAATATTTCACACTAAAATACGTACATTTCTCAGCGTCATCATTTATATAAAATATATGCATCCTAGTGCGCAAAATACAGGGCATGATTAAATACATGTTTTAACATCACCCAGTAAAGTTTCAATATAGCGTGATTGACTATCGACCTTGCTAACCAGCGTGGGGGAATCCCTGGCAATCTTTATCGAGGATGTCACTGCGTTATCTCCTATAATTTGGAATCGGTTAATGCAGCTGCACAGTTATTGTTATACTTACCCATGGCCAAAAGTTATGATGAATATACTTTAAACATAACTTTCAAACAATGGCTGCGTCAAACACTACCTAACGTTGTTTCTAATTCTTATTTATAACAGCCAAGGACCAAATATCGAACATTTGCCGTGTTAGTTTACATCATCTTTCACGTTGCCAGAGCCAATTATGTGAGCGTTTAGTCTGAAAGTACTTTTCGGTGACATTCATAAAAAATGAAAACAAACATTACTTATTAGTTTCTTCAAAGTCGAAGGTGATCTTGATAATAACGTACTTTGTGATTTCTGTTTTCAAACTTGGAACAAAGACAGCTATGACACGAATACAACACTTTATATGACATATGTACACAACAACCGTGACACGAAAGTGTATGCGCTTCAACTTCTTAAATTTTTACAAGAATTTCAAAAACCAGTCCTTTTATTTAACATTGTAGTTTTGTGCCACTTTACCGTTCTGCAAACACTCTCAATCATGATTTCAAGTTGCCCCATCAGAAAACAGTATTCAAATTTCTTTTGAGTGATGGGCTTATTGTTTAAACTTCAAAGTTGGACTCATATCCCCGACAATGACCCTAAACTTCTGCTTTAGATGCGTATATACGGTAAAAATAATCTTTTGATGAACACTTGTTTTAAATCATATCTTTAAAATTTTTAATTATATCTTTCAAATGTGTACACAATCAATTTAAAAAGTGATAATAAAAACTGCGTATGATAAATTATAGCGACACTATCTATGTCAAACTAACAACTTATAAAGCAATTCCCCCGTGCCCACCACCCCATTTTTATACCTAAAAATCTAGACACAAATTTCTTATTCTGTAACCATAGCTACCGCATATTTTGATATTCTTTCGCCTATAAACTTGTATCAAGTATTTTGCTACGTAATGTATATGTATTATGAAACTTTTCGAAGAACTTAAATAATTTTACAGATTTATAATAGAAAGTCCAGTAATGAATGAATTTTTTTCAAAAGCAAACACCTTTTCCCAAAAAATACACTATGATATCTCTTTGCAGAGCGACAACACCCGGAATCATGAACTTCAATATTTCCTGCTTATTTCTTCTAAAGGACAATCCCTACAATCGGGCTTATTTCCCGGACTTAGTTCAATTTAGTGAGTATTGCTTCGGATAAGTTTTCATGACATCATTATATTATAATTTCAAACATATTCCTGAAAATTTCATTAATGAAGCATGTTTCAACACTGAGATTATCATGCCGCTACCGGGGATCAAACACGGGACCTTAAGCCTCAGAGGCAAGTCCGCTATCCCACTGATCTACCACGCTTCTTGAGAATAAATCTGAGCCTCATTCCTTCACAGACTTGTAGCACAGTAGCTGTGCAAAACTCCTAAACAACGGTAGAGATAGCACATGCAAGAATTAGATCTATGCATACAAGCTTACATATATATGTTATAAGCATATACTTGAACAAAAAGAAAATGCAAATAAGGCAAAATAAACAGATCGACTATAAGGAAAGAAGCATATATTAGTAAGGGGAAAAGACCCCATAACAATCACTTAACCATGTGTTTTCGATATAATTCGCTTATGTGTAGTGTTCGAAACATCCGTTTGTTTTGTTTTTATTTCGATGTTATATCTTATGTGAACCTAAGATAGCTGTCTAGTTAAGGCTAACTTCATGACCACCGGCCTGGGAAAGAGCTATCCATTTTGCTATCATCCGGCATTATCTTACTGCGTGTTTTTTTTCTGTTTTTTTTTTTTAATGCTACTATCTGTCGTGGGTGGGATGTAGACTTTGATTGTATCAGTTTCTGGTCATTGCTCTTTTCCACTACTAACATGATAAGATGTGGTCAGAGCTAAGATCAAACATCAAACTGAGGTGAAATCCATTTCCGAAAATCTGTGACCATGCTTTTGAACAATAGTCTCAGACTAGCAACTAGTCTGATAATGATAAAGTTTTCCTTTTTAAACAAGAAGTATCTTGAAAAAAATGCCAAAAGTAACAAAGCCGTAGGTTCTTTAAATTCGAAAGTGATATGAAAACTGGCTTTTAAAAGAACAAGGGGTTGTTTTAGGTGATGTAACGCTCAATACTCGTGTGCAGGAAAATTGAAATCAGTCCATAAATGAGCCACAATACAACTAAAGCAACAAAGTGGCATAGGCGTCCAGCAAAGACTCAGATTGGCCTGGGCATCCGCCAAATAGTATGGTCAGAGTCTTCACTGTCCGCATGGAGCTAGCTTAGAGCTTAGACCCTTAGCAACATTTGTATGAAGTTTATATGAAAATTGGATCAAAAATTGCCTCAAAGCTGAGGCTGAGGCCTGTGTAGGGTTTACAAGCCTAAATGGCTATTTTTTTTAAATAAATCAAAGGTAGATAACTCAAAAGACATTTAGAGAATTTTTTCTCAAAGCAATAAGGAAACAGTTCTGATGGAGTCAAGCAACTAATGCAAGTTTGAAGACAATTGCTAAAACGGTATGGCATGTAGTGCTTTATGAGTTGACAGACAGACAGACGACAGACAACACGCCATGGTATTAGTCCCATGTGGCCTAGTAAAGCATATCAAAATATAATATTGTCAACATAGCTAAATGAATAAATCTTATGTACCATAACCATATGAAATGGCATCTCATAATGACCTAACACTTGTTGAATTGGAGGCTAATAATATGTTTTCATACAGAGTGTGACCGCTCAAACTGATTTCATTAACGCATACAGGTGACCACATATTAATATCGAGTGATCTGCAAAAGGCAGAAAGAAGGGCCACGAATGTTCTTGCAGTGCATTGGTAACAAGCAATTTCTGATGCAATCTGTCAATTGGCACATCACTTCGCAGTGGTTCGGCCCTAGGAGAATGATCACCCCGTTTAAAAAAAAAAACTTTTTTTTGCGGTATTATAGTTTTGTAGCATACAAGTTTCAATTTTAGTCGAATCTTTGCGGTATCCTTCTGGTGTGATTTTGTAGCATACAATCTTTGAACTTTTTTGTGATTGCTTTTGTTTTGCTTTGGCCCCTAACTGATTTCGGTGAATAGTGACACTTACAAGTCAGCGATTAAAATCCGAACGCATCTCGTCGTAGGGAAGCATTCATCAGTCATAAAATTTACTTTCACGTTTTTTTCGTATATTTTCTATTCATTAATGAAAGGTTTATTTGTAAAATAATTCGACCAGAAACAAATCGATGAAGTAAAAATCAAATTTGCTCTGATAGCATATCGTCTGAAAACTGTGCAGTACAGACAGATTTGCTTGTGCAAATTTGTTTACATTCTATATAGTTTAAGATTTGCTTTCATATAATTAAGAACCGGATCTAGGTCAAACTTAACCTTAGGATGCCTTTCGGCAAAATGTACAGTTACAAGGTCTTGCTTCTTAACACTGGCCAGTATATAAAACCAGAACCTGCTCCATTCCTTTTATAAACATTATCAGTCCAATAGTATCCGTCACTTTCCAAGCATGATGATTGGATGCTATCATATAGTCGTTACAGACTAAGGGGCATTGCTGACATTACAATTCCTCACGGAATGAAATTCTGTACTATTCGGAACTTGCAAATATGTACTATTCGGAACTTGCAAAGGAACACTTTATAAGCGAGGCGAAAAAGTCGAGCCATAAGCGTAGACGAGCTGTATGAGTTGGAGATGCATATATAATGTCGCTGATTACTAATCGCAAATGTACTTGTTGTTTTCCTTGACTTCGGGAGGCACATTAAAACGACATCCTTAGTATGTCAGTCCGTCCGTGCATTTCAATTTGTATGTTCGCGATATCTGGAAACAGCGAAAGCAAATGGTATTGAACGTCACAGAAAGGTAAACCATAAAAAGAAGGTTTGCTTTGTACCATAATTAGGACTAAGGTCAAGGTCACAATCAAAGGTCAAAAAGCAAATCGTGTGTTCTTAGTTATTTCAATGCTAATAATTCCAATTGGGTCAAACTTAATAGAAAGATACAGCACAAAAAGAAGGAATATCGTGCGCAAAATTTATGTTCCCTTAATACATGTCAATGCCACAAAATGGGGACAATTCTCAAATCATAATTCTACAATAACTTAAAAACTACTGAAGTGATTTCAGTCAAACTTTACGAAAAGGTTAACTATACTGACAAGGTTAGACATAGGCAAAATGTGATTGGTGCCAAAGGTCAAGGCCAAGGACACAACCATGGGTAAAAAGAGCAACATCTGGCAGAATATTCGTATTTGATACTGACCATTGATTCCTTACAGCTATACAGGTAGAATCTCCGGATAACCTTCGGCAGTTCTCCGAAACTAGACGACAACAGGCGATAATCGCAGGCGTCAAATTAATCCTTAAGGCTAAATACTCTTATCTCCGTCAAGATAAAAAATTGAACTTTATGGCTTTAACTGAATTTCATTCCCGAGTCAGTTGATGAAAAATCTAATTTCGGTAGAATGGGTAGGTATAATACATGAGTCAGTCTTACAACTCAACTTCTTTTTTTGGGGGGATAATTCTAAAATTATACGATAGAAGACAACTTATATACTGTGATTAAAGGATTAGTTCATTATTTGGGTCTTTATTTCGTATCGTAGGTGAAATTTCAAACCGACCGAACAAACAAACAATATGATTTCTTTAAGTTTGTACTTCGGTGAAAAAATAAATAAAGAAATAAGTCGAAGAGTATATGAAAGTAACCAGGTGATAAATAAATTAACCCATTAATGCCTGGCGTCCCATATATAGAGCATAGGCAAACAGTGCAGACCAAGATCAGACGCAGGAAAACACGGCGTCTTAACAGACTCTACACAGTTTGCATTACAAAAATGGGTAGTTCTCATATAAAAATGATAAGAATAAACTAAACCAGACACCCCTTAACTTATATATGGACCCATTCATTTGATACGGATAGAACATTCCACTGGGGAGAAATGGGTTAATCAATGAAATAAATGTTCTTTATTTGATGTCTTAATTTCAAAGTAAATAGATAAAAACTCTGTTTTTAATTCCTTCATTTCAGCTTAAAACAGTTATTTCAGAGTAGTCCCGGTTGGTCAGTGGGTTAGGCGCTGGCTTACTGATCAAGCGGACTCGGGTTCGAGCCCCGCTTGAGGCGAGAATATTTTCTACCGTAAAAGGGGTTCCATTGCACACAGCCTTTCATAATCACTCTGCTGTCGGCTTGATATGACTGAAATACTGTTGAACAGGACGTAAAATCACAAATCATTCATCCATCATCAGTTATTTCATGATTTTTTTCTACGCGCTCTGACATATAGTTTTGGGTATTATATATTAATCTCAAGCCATTCACACTATTAATTTTAATGTAATAATAAGAAAATAAAAGGTTGTTTCATTTACTCCATGTATGTAAAATCTCACCATTTATCGAGATAAGACGCGTTATTTGAGCGTTCGGCGCAAGTGCGGAAACAATGTGAAAAAGGTCTTTTCCCAAATTGCCTTCGTCGTCTTTAGACAATATATATTTGACCGTATACAAAGTGGCATGTGCGCTAAGCGAAGGCTCAGATCAGTCTGGGCATCCGCCAAGTATGATGAGTCTTCGCTGTCGGCATGTAGGTAGCTTAGACCCTAAGCTACCTTTTAAGCGCATGGCGGAGACTCTAATCAGAATGGGAGAAGGTCCAATCGGATCTGAGTCTTCGCTGGTCGCACGTCACTTTGTTTGTTTGGCATATCATGGCTCATTTATTGCGACACGGTACTGTGGACGCGTGCCGTGTCATTTGTATTGTTTATTTAACGATGAATATCCCAGTTACATAAATCGACAAAGAGTAATAATCGAATATGAGCCTTGTTGAAGTATATGAGAAAACAAAAACGTGTTAACATGAAGACCGTCTGTGAAAAAAAAAGCCAACAAACAAAAATAAACGCTACAAAAGTATACAGTTTTCTGGTTCTTACGAAGAAAACTTTACTACATCTAAAGTCCGACGAATGTTTATTTTCAAACCCATACAACAAATAAGCAAAAATAAAGTTCTTCTTATGTACCAAAGCGGGCATCCCTTGCAAAGAAATTGAGAAATAAAAATAAATTAAAAAAAAAGATACTGAAAAATAACATTACAAAAATAAAAAATAAAGAAAGGAAAAAAATGACAAAAAATAAATTATTAGCTTGTCAATGTAAAGACAACTAGGTCGGTCGCGCTATAGTGGCAATGTTTTGCTTACATTTTTAATGTCAACAGTACCTGAACTATCATTACGGTGCAGTTCATGTAACTTCTTGATCTTTGGTTATAATGGAACACTACGGTTAACTGGCAGTTCTCATTTATCTAAATGCCACTTTTTTGAAGCTTAAAGACAGGAACTGTCTCTAGTTTAAGAATATCATTGATTAAAAAACTGATAGTAACAAAATTATTCAAGTTTATTCTTTCATTCCCGTGAGTTGGATAAACTGAACTCTGCTATAGCCAATCAGTCACCAAATCAAAATAAACATAAAATAATAACATTGCCAACTTATCGCGGCCGGACTTTTTTTTATAGATAATACAATTTCATAAAGTTCATAATAAACAGAAGTAGTAAAACTGTTTTGCTAACTTACTACTGATTTTAAGGCGAATTCAGACAAATGATTATGGATACATGGAGTGAGAGAGAGAGAGAGAGAGAGAGAGAGAGAGAGAGAGAGAGAATGAGACAGCGAGAGAGAGAAAGAGAGATACTTAGTGTGGCTCTTTGCCTCGCAAAAGCAATCGTTAATGAGCAACTACTGAGCAAAAGCTAAATTTCGAAACACACCGAAATTAATTTACTAATTGGGATTATACAATCATAAGATAATTGTCTTTCAATTCGGCACCAGTGATATTATTTTTTTTCACAAGGTAAAAGAAGTTTGCCGATCGACTTTTCGTCTTCATGTAAAGCTAATTAGACCGGATCAAAGACTGAAATTTGAATATGTTTGCATCAATTATTTTTCAGACGCACGGCTTCAATTTCATTCTTACATCAGAAAACTTTCTTGTACATTATAGGGCAGCTCTGGACCAGAAAAAAATATTCTTTCACCTTTTAGCTTCAAGCAGGCTGGATAAACCTACATTTGCATAATTTAGCTACTTGAAAATTCATTATAGGCCATTTGCTGTCTAAAAAACAGGTCATTTTGCGAAATATCTCTAAAACTACCACAGCTATCACTGTGAAGTAAAGCGCATCTTTAATGTCTATTTTATACATAAGTAATATATAATTTTCCTCAAAATTATATTTTGAAACTAAAAAGTTTCTTTTGAAAACTGCCCATTTTCAGAAGATATTTTAACTGTATTTTACAAGGGAGTAAGTTTATTTATGTAACAGCCATAGAATGGTCAATATTTAGCTATGTCAGTTATTAGTTAATTGTACTGAGTTACTCAATGGCACCTGTATACCTGTTAATCTTTTCATCTGAGTAAAAATGTAGTTCACTTATCCATTGGTTGCAAAGAGAATTGATTGGTGATGAATAGGATTAATTTACCTATAGAACATTTCTTATTTGTGATGCATATATGCGCATTGCTTATAGCTATAACATTAAATTATTGTACTCCCCTTTACTTGAGCTGAAAATTTTGTAAATTTTTGTAAAGGATTGAATAGACAAAAGCAAAAAATTAAGAAGATAAAATTCTGAAAGTCAGTTTCCAGTTATGTATTAGTTTGACAATACTAGTGGAGAAAACAAATCAATTATATCACCAATAATAAAAGAGAAAATCTGCTAAATGACCTGTTTTATAGACAGCAAATAGCCTATACTACAATATCCAATCATAAATTGTGTATCATACTCTTCATACATATAATCTTCGCCCAAGGCTATTACCTAAAGCCGCGTCGTCTATCGCCGTAGTTTGTCGGAAACGCACGGAAACGACCGGCATAGAAAAATCATTAATTAAAATTTGAACAAATAATGAAAAAAGACCATTTTATCATTTAGCTAGACTAATAAAAATTACACCAGATAAAAATATGTTCTTTCTTCTTATCTGATCCATTTGTGATGCTTAACATTTTGTATCAATTTGATTCTAAATAAGTGGTCGAATTCGTGTGCCCTAGTTGTTTTGCGGAGATTTTGTTATTTGTTGAATTAAATTATATATCTCTAGATAATCACCCAAAAAAGACCATTTTGTACTGGTGCTAGAATCAAAATTAAAACACGATATCAAAGATGAAGAATTTTACTTTCTGATACCGTTTGTGATGTAAAAATATATTAAGAATAATAAAAGTTATTAAGTGATAATGAAATTTCCCCATATTACCCGTGTATACCAAATTGGTTCACACCTGTAGAAGTACAGTACGCAGTTTCTTCACTATGAATTCTGTGCATGCAACTAATCAAAAGCTACAGATTGGAATTTTATCAAACCTGATTGAAAGGAAAGCATGGTGTTATGATGTGAGATGTAAAAGAGATAGGGTTCTACGTCCAAGGACAAGGTCACAAGGTCAGCAGTCAAATTGTGGCCGCGACACTTCATCAAACACTTGCGCCAATTTGATGAAACTTCACTGAAGGGTAAAACACGTAGTAAAGATGTGTGGTTTAAAGAATATCAGATCCCACATCTAAGTCAATGTCATAGTCAATGGCCAATGGTCAAACTGCGACTACTGGACTAGTACAACTAACGCTGCTATCGGCTGTTGACTAAAGACTAAACTCACCGTTTAGAATAGTGAACGGCCAAATATAAAAATATATATATATATATATATATATATATATATATATATATATATATATATATATACTACGAAAACACTCTATGGATGCACAAATATATTTGATATATTTTATTCCTAATTATGACTAACCGGTTTCATGAATTTAATCAATTTTCAAAGTCTTATATATATATCCATTGAAGCGGCCAGTGTGACTGTAGATTTCGGCGTTGCCAAACCTGATAAAAATTTACATCCTTTGCGTCACATCAAATATAAATCATATTGAATCGGGAAAACTGATTTGTATACTACAATGCAAACTTTAAATGATTCGCCCCGAGGTTCTTGAGCCGGATAACATTAAATTTGACCCCGTGAAAACATGACCCCACGCGTCATTTCTCAATGTTGAAACATGACCCAGGTCAATTTTCAACACTGAAAAATGCTCTATGGGTCGATATTCAACATTGAAAAGTGGTCAGTTTGGTCATTTTTCAACAGGTTCAAATTTTAATTTTACACCAGCAGTGGCCCAAGATTTAGGTATGTGGCTAAATTAAAACGAGGCTACAGAGACGAGTGGCAGCCTGGACTTTTTGTAACAATACGAGACGCGTGGAAAGTTTGAACCTCAGTGTGAATTATGTTTAGAACTTGTACTCAACATTTCCTTAATCCTCAACAATAAGTAAGAAAGGCTAAAGGTCACCTGAAAAAAAAATATTTAGGTAAAAGAGTACACGTCGATGTTTTTCCGCCATTTTTGGAAAGGGAAACAACAACAATGTTAGTGACTTCCTGGAAGATAAATTCCATTAAAATGGGGTCTGCGCTTAAAGGAAAGAACTTTTCTGCACTGGGCGGGGTGGGGGGGGGCAAGTTATTCTGTTTAACACTTGACTCTCGTTGAAAAGGGAGGCAAAAAATGAAAATGGCAGAGTTTTTTCCTTTTAAAGTATACACATTCACCTTAAGGTAAGACATTGACTCTTATTTGTTAAACGTAACTTCTATCACTCCATCACTCCAACTTCAAAACGTTCAAGTGTAAAGTCATGACATGGCCGAGCCCAAAGCGATAACTGCTCTCTCTTTTGCTAGAGCTGTTGCCTGTATGACTTCAAAATGTGATAGATAGATTATGTGATTTACGAGTGCTTTCGTTAAGCCGACGTCAACATTAACTTTGCACTGCACGGCGGTCCTGAACGTTGAGTGACAGTAAATAATGAAAACCTAAAATATAACTTGCTTGAAGCCAACACTTGAATCGGCATTTGGTTTGATGGTTTGTTGTTTGTTTTACTGAGTAATAATATTTGAGTTACGTCGAGCCGTCTCTCAACGCGATAGTAGAAAGGAAAGATAGGGTTGAGACAAAGACGAGGGAGAGAAAATTATAATCCCACAAGACTCCCAACCCCTCCGCCCTCCCCAACTTTCCGCGCCGATCTGTTGCAAGCATTTTAGCCTTGAAGATGTAGTTTGTCCCTATTCGAAAGTCCATCACACCAAACAGTGGCAGTCTGATGAAAGTCATTACTTAGCCAGTTAGGAACCATTTTAAAAAAAATACTTGCTACCCCTGGACAATTGTAAAAGGCAAATGGTCCCTTCCTTTAAAAGTTGTCTTCTGCATTACTTAGACAAGACACGTGAATTTTATTTTATTTATCTAGGGTTAGTCTAAGGTCGCAACTCGCTTTGTTTCCTTGAAACCTGTCAGTACAGTCCAAAGATATTTGTGATAGAATCTTGTATAGCATTCTTTCCTTGGGAGGGGGGATTCATCTAGGGTCAGTCTAGTAGAGTCGCAACTCGCTATGTTTCCTTGAAACTAGTCAATACAGCCCAAACATATTTGTGATAGAAACTTGTATAATATTCACGTATTGCGCTTCTGCGGCTAAATGTTACATCGGAATGAGGTCCTGTTCATACATTCACGTTTCGTTCACACATGGACAGTCCCATTAACACGTTAAGGATCCGTTGAAAAATGCAAGCCCCGTTCCTATATGGACATCCCGTTCGCATATGTAGTTCCCTTTCGCAGGTACAGCCTTGCAGATGTCGTTCACTTGTGCAGGCCCCGTTCACATGTAGCGGTCCAATACACATGTGGAGGTCCGTTCACTTGTGGAAGATCCATTTACAGGTGGCGGTCCTGTTCGCAAATGCAGTTCCTGATCACATCTGGAGGACCCGTTCACAAATGAAGGTTCCTTTCTCACATGCGGATCCCGTTAACACGTGGAGGTCCCGTTTACACTTCACAGGCGCAAAGCCCGTTCAACCGTGGATTGTCCGTTCATCTGTGGCGCTCCCTTGCATACTTGGATAATCAGACTGCATGTCCCGTTTTACGTGCTGGATCTTTGAAAAATACAGGACCCGCGAAGGTCTCCATCTAGCGTGCAGCACCTTTTCACAGGTGGGTGTCCCGTTCATACGTACATATGTACCTATCTCGTTCACACGTCCCGTCCCGTTTATATGTGGGGATCTCGTCCACACCTGGAGAAGCCATTCTAACAAGCAGAAATGTTCATACATGGAGGCCCTGTCAGACGTAGAATACAGGTTCACACGTGCAGGTCAAGTTTACATCTTCTTGTTTGGTTCACATATAACGGTTTCGTTCACACGTGGTGAATCCTTTCCGACCATGGAGGACCCGGTCACTGGAGGAGATTCAATTCACATTACCTGTTGTTTTTTGTTGTTTTCGTTGTTTTCACTGATGACCCGCCCATTTACATGCCAAGGTCTCGTTCACACATGGAGGACCAGTTCAGGCACGAAAGGTGTTACACATGGAGATTCTAGAAATCACCTTTACCCTATGCAGAGAGTTTGGTATCCTCAGATTTTGACATGTGTCCTACCGAGCCGTCTAGCGCAGTCGGCAGCACGTCGGTCTGCTGATCAAGCGGTCACGAGTTCGATTCCAAGCCCGGCCCCTGAACAGTCGTGAAGATTGGTCAGGAAATATTTGCTACGCTCATTCTCTCCCTTCCACTGACTTAAGGACAGTTGTGAGTTTGTTTGTTTTGTTGAGTATTTACGGCCCAGTAAACAGCAAAGGTCATGTCTATGCGGTCAATTAACCTACTCAAACTATTCCATGACACTGTTCCATGGTATTGCCTATGTTCCTTCTTTCGAATGTGTTCTCTGCTCTCGAAGAAACTCTTTAAGATTTTAATTAGACCTCCTAAACGTTTAACCAGTACTGAGTGCACATACTTTCGCCAGTAACTGACAACTGCCCTTCTTGAATCAGCAGAAGGGAAAGAATGACCGTAGAAAATATTTCATGATCAGTCTCCACGAGCGTTATGTGGCCTGTCTGGGAATCGATCTCAGGACCCCTTGACCTGCAGTCTGACGCGCTGCCGACTGCGCTAGCGGGCCGCCGGCAAGGGTAGTTGTCTGTTACTGGCGGAAGTATGTGCACTCAGTAATGGTAACCAGGTTAACCGCTTAGTATGTCTAAGCCTGCCCAGACACAGTGTGACGGCAGATGAACTGACAGGCTTGTGGTCCCTCATCCAGCCTCGTTGAGGCGGTTCGGATGAGGGGTTTATAAGCAGATCTGACAAACATTGTCACCCATTGCCCACTCGCATCTAGAACTCTGCAACTTATTTTCCTAATGTCGTCATTCTATTCTATTCTGAAGCTTTCTTCGAAGTGTTTTACATGTAATTAAGTTGCATTTGGACCTATACCTCGGATAGTGGTGCTGGTCTTGTAAGTCTACTGAGCGCTTTACACAAAAGCATTGCTTAGCCGTTCGTATGGGTGTTCTTGTCATATATTTCGACGTTTCGCTCTTCTTCTATTCCAGATAATAATTTAAACCGAGGCCCCCTATCAATCGATCGTACTCAGGCACGTTTTGGGGCGGCCGCGTCGGATACCGATCCCAGGAACAACGTGCACACTATCTTTGAATTTGACACAGATGACAGACGACTCGGGCACCCAGACGGTTCTATTATGGATTCGTTCCGCGGAGCCGCTGGGAAGGACCCGTTTTTGGAGGCATTTGGGAAAAATGTGTATGCTAGGTCACTATCGCAGTATATTTATATAGGCTCTACACTGTTAGGAGCTTATTAGAATTGGCAAAATATCTGATTTGCCCCGCATGCTCCGAAATTTTGCAAAACAATGAGAAAAATTGAAGCTCTGGAGGTGATGAAAACTAATGAAACCATTTCACTGATAATTTCATTTTACTTTTTTTTTTTTTTTTTTTTTTTTTTTTTTGAAGGGGGGGTGGGGGGGGGGGGAGGAGAGAGAAGGAAAATAAAGAGCTGTAACGCGTTAAGATGTTTGAAAATATTTGCTTTCAGCTGGAGCCCATATACAGGTCCGACTCTCATACCATTGCACCAGGGTACTATATGTAGTTGTAGAAATTTTTTTTAAAAAATATTTCTTTGTTTACGACAATGACAGCGGGAGGTAATTAGTTGTTTGGTCGTTTAGGTTTTAACGGCCCTTTGAGATAGTATTTAAGTCTATATCGGGCCGTCTCCCAGAGAGTAGGTGAGAAAGGAGAAAGGACAGATAAGAGAAAAACGTCCAAACAACCCTTCCACTGCAAGATAGCAAACACTGCCGGTCCTTGTCCCAAAATAATCCAAATAAGTAGGACGCACCAGTACTGAAAGCTACGCATCACCATCGCCCGACCCGACCGCCCGGTTAACCCACTAGAGGTAGAAAACACTCCGAGGCTTTCTCGCCCTCGGAGGACTTTTCCACTCGAATTTTCATCCTACTCATGCTTGTTCCACTGGCTCGTTCAGCCATTTTCAACCCAAATATCAATCACACAAATGAATAACAACAAGTCATTTTAGTAAAGATGTACAACTATGCACAACGGTGAAATACACGTCATTGGACACGGTTAAATAAATAACAAACCGTGGCGGATCTAGCTCGTTTTCCTTTTTTGCTTTATTTGAAAAGAAGGGATTGTGATTTATTATTTGATTACTATTCAAGAAAGAAACTGGAAAACTTTGTTCACGAACTTAGAGACCTTATATATGCCACCAAAGATTTCTGAAGTCGGGAATTTCGTTTTCGCAAACTTGTCAGACAATCCGCCATCGTTAGTTTTTGGCATAGCGTTTAGCCGTTAGTCGTTGGTCGTTAGTCGAGCCTTAATTGTACTAGTCCATTATAAGCCTGAAACTATTGACACGGGTCTAATAAAATGTTGTGGAGTTGTAAAGCATAACAAGATGATTTAATATAAGTTTTTATATTAAAGAGCAAAATAAAAACTCAAACAATATCCGAAATTGATGAAACACTTCAGTGGTTTATCTCATTTAATTGTATGCAGCCTTATAGGCCACCATGCGCAAGTACAATATCAATGCAAACTTTGTTTGCGCCACTGAGCAACTCTTTCTCGAGGCTTTACGTTCAGCTCAGCTATATGGCAGCTAGGGAGAACAACAGTTGGTTTCAGTTCTCTCAGCCATCCCCTTTAACATTTTTCTCGAAAGGATCTTATCCTCTGGAAAGATTGGCATACCAGACAGAAATTTTACCAGACTGCGGTTTACCGATGTCATTGACGCTCTTGTTGAGGAAAAGCAGGAACTAAAAACACCAGTTGAAATTCTCGATAAAACCTGCACAAAGTCTAACAGAGATTAGTGCTGACAAACTCAAACGGATCGGAAACAGCGCAAATGCTATCCACGGAGAGATCAGGTATATTGGGAATAGTAACAAGCTTCAAATACATTAGAGCAATTGTCTCAAAAACCGGAGGGTCTCTTAAAGATTGCACAAGCTAATACAGCTCTGAAAAAGCTGAAGCCTACTGGGCGGATAACAACATATCTCTCTGGTCAACGGTAAAACTGATATACTCCCTTATTATGTCCATATTTGTGTAAGGCTGAGAGTCGTGAACCTTGACACAGGGTAATAGAAAAGTACACGGGCCTTTGAGATGAGATGCTACTGAAGGTTATTGGACATCTCGAACAAGGACAGTGTATCGAATGAAGATGACCGCAGAAAGATCAAAGCAGCCATAGGAAAAAAATGAGGCCTTGTAAGGTTACGGGATAGACTTGATAAGATTATCTAGAGTATTTGTTTTGACCATTGAGGACAGGGGAAGTCTTCGGATCCTTAGCCTGATTGGCAGTTTTAAAATACGATTCCTGTGTACGGTGTAGGTACTGAATGTTACATTATAAAATGTTACAAGGGGTATTTTTTCAAAAGCAACAAGTATCTTCGGAATGAAAAAGAAATCAGGGCGGAATTAAAGGAAGTTGTTATAGGCTATACGTGCTATTAATTTCCTTACTTGTATGCAGATTTGATCAAATGTATGAAATGAAATTATTATCAGATGTTTTTGTTGTTGTTGTTGTTTCTTTTGTCAAAATATTTTCAAGATGCAAAACTGTGATTTGCAAAATGGGATTTCTACCATTTTCTTTACTAAGTTGAAAGATAATCTTACTTGTGCTATTTTGTTACGGAAGACTTGTGTGTATACAGGGTTTCAAAAAAAAAGCAGATATGAAAACCTGATATAGAAGTTTTATTCATGAGATTAGTTTCAGTTGTACATCCTTCTTATTGTATACATACAAACGAGTATGAAGTAATGTATATTAAGTTGTGATTTAAGATGAATATAAAATCTGAATAAAACCAAAAAAAAATGATGTATCTCCCTGAAAGTAAGCAAACATCTTATTTTTGTAGTCCTCTACAGTTTGAAATACAAAAAGAGCCACATGCTGTTTCAAAAACGTATTTTTATGAAAATTTCTGCGCAACGATCTAAATAAATAGCAACGTTATTCAAAATGTACTTAGGTCTGAAAATACTTCAATGCATTAAGAAGAGTGTCACAGCAATTCAAATTATAAAGGTATGCCAGATGAAAACTTATTCCCAAATATTCGACCATGTAAACGGCGCAAGTATACTGGATGCATTCATTAAATATAGGATAGGCAGGCATACTCACACATATAATATAAATAATACTACATAACTGTGACCAAGAAAGGTATGTTAGTGTAATTGTTTCAACCTTGAAAAAATAGACTCCATTGTGTTTTCTTTACAAAACAAACTGGACCCAGGCTACAATTTTATCTGCTCAGTCTGATATGTGTGAAAGAGTTGGAAATGATAATTGCTGGAACACCCTTCTTTATGCATTGAAGTACTTTCAGCCCTTAATACATCTTAAATAACGATGAGATTTTTGTTTTCTTAGACTTTTCGCAGAAAATCACCCTTCGGTCTTCTCATATATTAACCCTTTTTTACATAAACAGGTCCTGCATTTTGTGAATTTAAATACGAGAAACACTAGAAGGAGGAATCCGTTATGTTTTAGAAAGATCTGTTGTACTTTCAGCATTGTATGTAGATTTTTGTATTTACTGCAAAACAGTGATTATCATCACCTTAACTACCCAAAGCAAACTGAAATTATGCCCAAAAACTGATTTGTTAGCTGTTGTGCTATCTAACTTCACTGAAAAGGAAATTTTGGTAGGCTACAAATATCACTTCATCTTATAAAGTCATGCTTTCGTTATGACCATAACCTGGATATTTCTTCCTGATTTAGAATTGTAGTCCTTACAATTAAAGAAATATTTTCCTTTCCCGTGAATTATCGCAGATTAACACATGTTGTTGGAGGGCAGATAACGAAATATTAATTCACGACTGATAATATTCGTATATGATTAAATTACATGTATTTCGATTCAAACATTATATACGATCAAAATGCATTGAAAATTGCGATGTTTTTAATGGATCCTTTGAGGCGTACATCGCCAGAAGTTTACGCCCGACGTCATCAAGGCGCGAAATGTGCACGCCGGGCGTTAACAACATGTTTTATCACAAAATTTCACACGGCGCCGCTTTCTATCGATGCGGAAAACGTTAACGTCATGTTAGAATAGATACTATCGTGTACACAAAAAAAAACTTATGCAATCCTTCTAATATTAGATTCTGTGTTCTTTTGTACAGCCATTAGTATACTCAACAGAACTGAAAACGCTGCATTATAAAATAACAATTTCATTTTTTTCCATAAAAAAGTATGAAATTGGGACAAAGAGTTCAAACAACACATTTAGATCAGACGCAGTTCATCTTCATACTTTAATCACATTGCTGCATCGAAAAACAAAGTTTAATATTAAGACAGTGACGATTAGATGTCCCAATTTTTAGAAATATTACGGTATGATTTGAACGTATCACACTGCTTTCATTTACCATTTACTTGGTATCTTCTTTGTCGCTTCATTTAATAATGACGTTATGAACATTAAAAAACACGTTATGGATCGCTAGGTAGCGGCAATGACCTATGTCAAGATTGAGCTGACCAATTTGAAATTTCAAAATGGACCGCAGTCAGTCTTAAATTGACCTGATTCCAAAACAGTTACTAACATGATACAATGTTTGTTTGTGAGTATCAAGCCGAAAGAAGAAATCGAAATTAGAAAAACAAGAAAGTTTTGAATATCTTCGTCTGTTTTCGTTAAACTTCCATTGTAAACTAACAAACAAGTGAAGCATTTTGAATTAATATCTGACAGAGTGCTGGTATTCAGGCAGTGCATTACAACTGGAATACAACGAAGATTGGTTAAATTTTGACATACGCGTTATTTGACCTATGAAATCTTGAAAAATCTGGAAGAAAACTGAAATTATACTCGGTTGCGCTGAGAAAAGAAAGAGCCTCGAATTAGTGGTATAAATATATATTTGCGTATTTATCTATAATTCATACAGACCACTGAAGAAATATTACTTCAAACGAAATCATCATAACCTCTTTATTCTAAATTCCATTTCAGTATTAAATGCAAGAAATTTGAATATAAACTAAAATACAATGTATTGCTTGCCATTTCGACAGCCTTTTTTGCAGTATATGGCGTGGAGTTTGTGATATAAACTCCTCTCACAGATTTCAGTATATTATTCTTGGCAGATGCACAAGCATAGTTGATACAATGAAGATTCTGATAAAACTACAGCTTTTTCAACTTAATCATTCTGGGCAGGTTTGTCACACTATAATGCTTTTTTTGTAATCAGCATTTTCTATAACGTGGTAAGGTCATTGTGAGCATAAGTATAATTTGTATTAGATATTTTGATTGGGATAATTTAGTTTGATTGAATTTTGGCTTTTAAAGCTCAGTCATTCCGAGGAACTGATTCTCAATATAAACCTTGTAAACCAACATTTACATTTTTGTCCAGACTGTTCTCAGACTCCTTACAAATGTACGAATGATATGTAACATTTATAGAGATAAAACAAGAAATATATTTAAAAAAAAAGATATAAGACGAAGTGAAAGAAGACATATTTGAAACAAATAATAGTTTTTTATTTCTGTTGAAATAAGAAATTGGCTGCAAGCAAGGTTTCAGAATACGTCCCGCAAAATTATCTGCACTCAATGTTTTAAATACACTATACGCCTTTAATAATTAAAATGTAAAAAAAGGACCAAAATCTAATGGGGTATCTATGAGAAATTTTTACTGTGATTGAAAAAATTCCAAGTTCAAAACCCTGTCGCTATGTCATAATAACAAAATAAAAATTGGCTAAGTTCAAAATGCTGTAAATATGTCTGATATTATTATTGAATAGCAGTATCCTTATGTTGGGGTTATCCACTATGGCGAGAAACTAGACTGGTCCGTAAATTATTGACATTCTTCGGAACATTCCGATATGCTTCCGATGATACGGTACTGAATTTTACCCGGTTCAGTACAGCCGGGTGCGTAAATTTACCGGAACGGACCGGAATGGACTGAATTACCGGAACGGACACCGGAACGGACCCGTTTTCCCCTATCTTCAGTAGATATTTGTAATATGTTTTATTAAATAACTCTTATTTAATATTAATACATATTCTGTATGCCATCTAGCGCAAATCAATTAGAGATATTAGTCAAAATACTCTTTGAGTATTTTGCGCCGTGGGTAGGCCTCTTAATACCCCACGCATATGCGTTTCATCTTAAAATCATATAATCTTATACAAAAATCTGGTTATCTTTCTTCCAAGACTTGGAGCGAATAAAAAACACAAAAATTCCCGAATTTTTGTTCCATAGTATCATGACCAACATTTCAGCCATACAAAATATGTAGAGCTATTGTGTTTCAGTTTTAAATTGAAACATTACAGTGGTTTAAATGTATAAAGGGAAACTTTGTATATCGATTGTACAGTTAGCACCATTATCATGTTTCAATAAGTCGTCAATTTATCTGACGGACAGACATTTGTTTCGCTAATAGTCCTTATCAGATATTGTCAAATTAAAATCAGGGGTTGCAAGTTAAGATAATACATGTTAGTCATAGGTAGGGCCTTGAATTAATCTGCGCGTGTAGATTGTATCAAAATATTTAAAAAATCGGCTGGAAATATGAATAATAAGGGTCTTTTCCGGTCCGACCCGGTAATTAGGTCCGTTCCGGTAAATTTACGCACCGATTACAGCCTTTGGAAGGAAAAGAACTACTTTTTTTTACTACGAAAGACTTTTCGCACCATAGAATCTTTTTTTCTCAAGCCATCGGCATTTGAGTTTCTCGCGTTCTGCTTAAGTCTATCAATCATTACAGCGTTAAAGTGAAAAACATATTTAAAACTAAATGCAAAGTGCAAATAATAACATTTTTAATGTAACTAAATCTTCTGACAGGTGAATAACAATTCCATGACATATGCGCTCTTCCATACAGAGACCAAGTCAAGTTTTGGCGGCAACGATGATTTTATTAGACTTTGTCTAATAAATTCTGTTCAAACTGCAGCACTTTGAGAATAAAACCAAGAGGACAGCTGTATGAAGTAGAGTTTATTGATAGATATAAACTGCCCAGTAGCAGGCGCTGCGCGAGGGCATCGTTCGTGCCTTACAGACACAATTTTCTTATCTTAGTTAAGACATGACCCCTATGACAAAGGGAGTAGAAAATAAAAATCTCAAAGTTGCTACCCTGGAAGTGTCTACATTCACCTTAGTCGTGTGCGCCAAATTGATTTTTCCTGTACACAGACGTTGTAATGGCATTGAATTGGAAAGGGATGAATAAAACCTTTTTCCCCCACAATCTCTGGGTAATGTTTGCTAAGAATGAAAATAACCTA